>JARWMC010000003.1:2500-5821216 GCA_029959065.1 Colias behrii
ACCTAACCTAACCTAACCTAACCTAACCTAACCTAACCTAACCTAACCTAACCTAACCTAACCTAACCTAACCTAACCTAACCTAACCTAACCTAACCTAACCTAACCTAACCTAACCTAACCTAACCTAACCTAACCTAACCTAACCTAACCTAACCTAACCTAACCTAACCTAACCTAACCTAACCTAACCTAACCTAACCTAACCTAACCTAACCTAACCTAACCTAACCTAACCTAACCTAACCTAAACTAACCTAACCTAACCTAACCTAACCTAACCTAACCTAACCTAACTTTGATAGAAAAGTCATTTGCCCGAACGCGGTCCGTTGACAGCGAAATCGCATCGCTCCTAAGTTTATTTTTTGTAAAAGTGGTATTTTTTCATCTTACACAGTAGTGTTATATACCAGTAGATGCGCGCTTAAACAACCAATACGGACGCGAAAACGGTTTTAAAATCGAGTCAGCCAGTAAAAACTTATCACCAAAAGAAATTTTTACGAAATTAACAAAAAGTACGGCGTCGCTGGGAAGTCCCGATTTATATCGGGGACTTCGCGAACCGGAACTGCAGTGTTGTGTGTGTTGGTGATACGAGTGTCTGTGAAAATTTTGGGATTTTTAGGACCCATACATAAGGTAAAACAAACAATTTTTGGCAAGCCGGGCGGTGGCAATCCCCCCTAACTCAGTGTATGGTGAAACGATACAAGTGTAAATAGACGCGTCTTATCAAAATAAAGCCTGTGGTTTTTGTCCCGGGGAAATCGGTTGAAAATTGGCGAAGATAGACACCAAAGAGTGTTTTAACCTACAAGTAGAAACTTTCTTTCGCCAAAACTATACTTTTCCCCTTTCCCCCCACCGTGTTTCCTACTTAAATTAGTGTTTTGATATTCCATACATCTTCCCGCACAAAGATAATAAATTATCATAACTTCTCATAACGTTTTTCGGGAACAATATCTAAGTAGGTCACGAGTGTAATCAACAAAAACAGTAAACACGTAGTGGCGAATGAATGTTTTATTTTTAACCTAATTTATATTCTACATTTGTACATTAGTAAATTGTAAGTGTAATTATATAATAGACCAGCTACATCATTTTTGGTGTAGCTGTTAGACTAAGGTATTATATACTGAGTGCTTAGGGACCATATACCACACAACACAATAATATTATAATATTATTATCTTTTATTCGTATGTACTATTTGTCTATATATGTATTCATTTTGATCTTAAATCATAAACAGGCGACTCCCCTATTGGGAGACGTGATAGTTTTAAGTATAATAATTATTGACTTGAGTGCCTAGTATTGACTAGCTTACTAGCTAGCTTACTAGGTCAAACCGTACGATTTAGACATTTTATTTTTAATCTTATTCTATTTGTAATTATTGACAGGTATCTCCCCTATTGGAAGACCTAATAGTGTTAAGCTGACCATTTTTAATTATCACTGACCTATTAATATTTTATTAATATTTTATATTTTTATAATTTATATCTGTGATATTCATTTTAAATCGTAATCATTGACTGGTATCTCCCCTATTGGGAGCCATAATAGTGTTAAGTTGACCATTTTTAACTATCAGTGACCTATTAATATTTTATATTTTTATATTATATTTTATATTAATATTTTATATCTTATATTTATATCTGTGATATTTATTTTAATTGTAATTATTGACAGGTATCTCCCTTATTGGGAGACCTAATAGTGTTAAGTTGACCATTTTTAACTATCAGTGACCTATTAATATTTTATATTTTTATATTAATATTTTATATCTTATATTGATATCTGTGATATTAAATTTTTTTTTTTAATTGTAACTATTGACAGGTATCTCTCCTATTGGGAGACCTAATAGTGTTAAGAATAATTATTATTGACAGGGGTTTTTTTTTTTTTTTTTTTTTTTTTTTTTTTTTTTTTTTTTTTTTTTTCCCCTAAGTCATCATGATCCACACTCCCCAGAGGCGTGCCAGTGACACGTTCACTATCTCCGAACCAGTGAAGAAGCCTGCAACACCTAAAAGTCGGACTGCAGAAGGGAAAGCCCTTCTGCTGAAAGGGAAAGCCCACCTGCGAGAGTCTCGAAATTTAAAGACTGACATAAAAGATGGGGTTATTACGGCGCTAGAAAGGATGTATGAAATAATAAAAGAGATGGAGTTTGAACTCACCAATGCCAGGGCTGGTAGTGGAGGGCGTAGTGGGGACCCTATACATCCCCCCCCGCCATCCGATGCTGGTCCCAGCGTAGTTGACGACGCATTGGTGAGAAATCTGGACCTAAGTGAAGGAATGAAAGAAAGTATGAAAGAGATGATGACAAGAATGGAAGAGATGAAAGTAAGCATGCGGGAGAATGAAATTAAAATGGACAAATTGAGCTCGCTTTTGGAGGGCAACATGACTGTCGCCAAAACGGCGAGTTATGCGGGCGTTGTCTCGAGGGGAGTCATAGAGAAACTCCCCGAAGCAAGAGCCCTGCATTCGGTCATGGTGTCATCCAAAGACGAACAAGAGACGGGTGATGAGGTGTTAGAAATGATCAGAAAGACTGTGGATGCAAAGGACGGATGGGTGAAAGTAGAGAGGGTAAGAAAGGTGAAGAACAGGAAGGTGGTCGTCGGCTGTGCGAATGAGGAAGAAAGAATCAAGGTGAAGGAAAGGCTGAGAAAGAATGAGGGATTAGTAGTGGAAGATGTAAAAAATAAGAGCCCTCTACTAGTCTTCAGGGATGTAATGAAATGCGAAGTTGACGATTTCGTCACAGCATTCAGTAATCAAAATGCAAGCATCCTTGAGGGCCTGAAGGGGGAAGAGAGAAAGGTAGAAGTAGCGTACGTGATGAAAGCAAGGAACCACCTCCAGAACCACGTAGTGGCCAGGGTGAGTCCACAGGTATGGAAGAGATGCACGAGTGAAGGATACGCCCATATAGGGCTAAGTAGAGTGAAAGTGATGGATCAAAGTCCGTTAGTGCAGTGCTCGCGCTGTCTTGGGTACGGGCATACGAGACGAATGTGTAGGGAAGAGAAGGAACGATGCAGCCACTGCGCTGGTCCTCACATGAAGACCGAGTGCGACAAGTGGCTGCGGGGAGAAGTGCCTCAATGCATCAACTGCATAAAGGCTAAGGAAGGCAGCGCAGAGCACAGCGCCTTTGACAGAGAGTGTACGGAAAGAAAGAGGTGGGATGCTCTGGCCAGATCGGCGGTAGCGTATTGCTAAGGTTGCCCAAGGTGAGTCCTTCCAGTACCGAATGCTGCAGGCCAATCTCCAGCGGAGCCAAATCGCCACACGGGAGCTACTGCTCGAAGCCACCAAGCGTAAGGCATGCGTAGCGTTGCTGCAAGAGCCCTACGTTGGTGGGGCGAAAAGTATGAGGACATACAATGGAGTGAGGATCTTCCAGAGCGAAGGGGAAGGGGGTGGAGCAGTAAAGGCGTGTATTGTAGTACTCGACGACACACTGGATGTCGAACTACATACACGCCTTAGCAGTAACAACATCGTTGTGGCCACTCTCAGAACCAAAGCCTGGGAGATGATTGTAGTGTCCTTCTACTTCGAGCCCGATAAACCAGTGGGGCTCTACCTGGACCATCTTAGGCGGATAGGGAGAGAGCTGGGTATCCATAGGATGGTCCTGGGAGGCGATGCGAACGCAAAAAGCCCGTGGTGGGGTGGCGAAGTGGAAGACTCGCGAGGAAGAGATGTGTCTGCTGTACTGGAAGAAATGGGAATGCACATACTCAACACCGGGGACATCCCTACGTTCGATACCATCAGAGGTGGGAAAAGGTACTCTAGCTACGTGGATGTGACAGCGTGCTCCGACGATCTGCTGAACCGAGTGGACAACTGGAGGGTTGAGGAGAGTCTCACGAGCTCGGACCACAACGGCATATCCTTCGGCATCAGACAACATAAATCCACAGGCACGAACATAATACGAACTACACGCATATTTAACACACACAAGGCAAACTGGACTCAGTTTCATGAGAAACTGACCCAGCTGATGTCAGACAGACAATTAACTATACAAGACATAGACACAATACACAGCACACAACAAATAGATGACGCAATAGACAGATACACTGAAGCAATCACACAGACATGCAGAGACACAATGCCGACCAAAAAACACACACAGAAATTCACCTTGTCGAGGTGGAATGATGAGCTCGCGCAGATGAAGAAGCAGGTGGCCACGAGGAGACGCAGGATCCGAAACGCAGCACCTGATCGCAGAGACCGCGTGGTTGGATTGTACCTGGAAGAAAGAGAGATGTATGAAAAGGCAGTGAAAGAAGCGCAAGAGAAGAGTTGGAAGGAGTTTTGCCGGAAACAGGATAGGGAGGGGGTCTGGGAGGGCATCTACAGGGTGCTTAATAGAGCCACAGGGAGAGAGGAGGATATGCCCCTTTCGAGGGGCGGTGAGACCCTCGATGCCCGGAGCTCGGCAGAACTGTTGGCGGAGACCTTCTACCCCGAGGACCAGGAAAGTGGTGAAAGTGAGGGACATCGTCGGGTGCGCAGGTGTGCGGAGTCCTTGGACACCGAACCACCGGCGGGCCCGGATGACCCTCCTTTCATCATGGAGGAGTTGAAGAGAGCCGTAAGGTCCTTCAACCCCAAGAAGGCCCCCGGGGCTGATGGACTCACGGCCGACATCTGTCAGCACGCTGTGGATTGTAACCCGGGATGGTTCCTTGCCTTGCTCAACAGATGCCTCTCTGCCGCCTACTTCCCCGCACAGTGGAAGTGGGCGACCGTGGTTATACTGCGAAAGCCGGGCAAGGAATCATATCGGGTACCGAAAGCCTATCGACCGATCGGCCTCTTACCTGTTCTCGGCAAAATCTTCGAAAAGATGCTGGTCGGCCGACTTAGGTTTTACCTGTTGCCCAAAATAAGCCCCCACCAGTATGGCTTTATGCCACAGAGGAGCACCGAGGACGCCCTCTATAGACTAGTGAACCACATCAGAAATATGAGGGAGGAGAAGAAGATTTCTGTTGTGGTATCGCTGGACATAGAGGGAGCCTTCGACAGCGCCTGGTGGCCAGCCATAAAGGTGCGGTTGGCTGAAGTTGGGTGCCCGGGGAACGTGAGGCGGGTGATCAGCAGCTACCTGAGTGAAAGGGGAGTGAAAGTTAGATATGCGGGCGTGGAAGTGAGTAGGGGGACCAGCAAGGGGTGCGTGCAGGGATCCATAGGTGGACCAATCCTGTGGAACCTCTTGCTGGACCCTCTGCTATGGATGCTAGAGGAGATGAAAGTATTCTGTCAGGCGTTCGCCGACGACATTGTATTGGTCTTTGAGGGTGACACGGCCCTTGAAATTGAAATGGAAGCTAACCGTGTCTTAAATGCAATAGATGAATGGGGAAAGGAAAACAAACTAAAATTTGCACCGCATAAAACTTGTGCCCTCCTTTCCACGAGGAGATTAAAATATGACGTGCCACGGCTCGCTATGGGGAATGTGGAAATAAAATATTTTGACCATATAAAAATATTGGGCCTAACAATAGACAGCGGCCTCACCTTTAACGCCCACGTCGGGGCTGTATGCCAAAAGGCAATAGCCCGGTATAAACTCTTGGCTAAGGCAGCCAGAGTTGGTTGGGGACTTAGCCCAGATATTATTAAGACTATTTATGTAGCTGTTATCGAACCGACTATTATGTATGCATCGGCAGCGTGGGCACCCACCGTGGAAAAGATGGGGGTCCAAAAAAGGCTGAACACCGTACAACGGGGCTTCGCCCAAAAGATCTGCCGAGCATATCGGACCGTCTCCCTGAACTCAGCTATGCTGTTGGCTGGGATACTCCCCCTTGACCTCAGAATTCTCGAAGTCTCGAGACTATATGGGATCAAGAAGGGGGTGTCGCACCCAGCGTTGGGAGACAGGGAGGTGGAAAGAATGGCTCCGGCGATTGAGGACCCACATCCGGCAGAGCAGGAAGGGCTGGGGTTCGGGCTGGTGGACGAGGACTCGTATTCCGACGTGGCTAATAGCCACGTACATAGGATCTACACGGACGGCAGCAAGATTGAGGGTCGAGTCGGAGCCGCCCTTTCCGTATGGGAGGGGGAGGCCGAGACGAAGGCCGTCAAGCTTGCTTTGCCGCCGTATTGCACCGTCTACCAGGCCGAACTCCTAGCGCTCCAAAGAGCAGTAATTAGAGCCTGCAAGAGTGGAGTGTCGAAGGTCGGCATCTTCAGCGACTCCAGATCGGCCCTCCAGGCAGTCACACTCGGTTCCCCCCACCCCCTTGCTGTGCAAACAAGGGCGGCCCTCCGAAAAGCTGCTTCGCAGAGGCGGGAGGTCGCTCTGTTTTGGATCAAGGCGCACGCAGGGCTAAGGGGGAACGAAAGAGTGGACCAGTTAGCCAAGGAGGCCGCTCTGGGGTCGAAGAAGAAACCCGACTACGATCTGTGTCCTGTTTCATTCGTCAAGCGTATCCTGAGACAGGATACGATCGGGGAATGGGACAGGAGATATGATGTGGGGGAGACGGCTGGAGGCACGAAGCTCTTTTTCCCAAGCGCTGCTGCTGCATACAAAATAGTACGGAAAATAGACATCACACACCACACCACACAAGCACTGACTGGACACGGTGGATTCGCCTTCTACTTGAACAGATTCAAGCTGAAGGAGAATCCATCGTGTCTGTGTCAGCCCGGAGTCGACGAGACGGTTTCTCACCTGTTGCTCGAGTGTCCGATTTTTGCAAGAGATAGATATGTTATTGAGCAAAAATTGGGCATCGCGATGACGGGTGAGAATCTGCCTGCGGCCCTGGGGGATAAAATGAGGACTGAATTTTTGGAATACTGCGAACGAATTGTGAGGGTGGTAAATAAAAGAAACTGTGATAAGCTACTGTGATATTAGGGTTAAGTTTTATAAGTGTTGTGCCGTATTGTTTTATTTCTTTTCATTTTAATGTTTTTAATATATGTAAGTTTTAAATGCAATATTTAATTTTAGTATTTTAATTATTATCTTGGAAATTTCATTGTAAATTTTAAATTGTATTATTTACTTTTAATTGTATTAATTTATTTTATTTTATTTTTTTATTATTCTCATTGCAATGTTTTTAATTAATGTAAGTTTTTAAATGTAATATTTAATTTTAGTATTTTATAATTAATTTGGAAATGTTATTGTAAATTGTTAACTTGTATCTTTTTTATTATTTTAAATTGTATTCATTTAGGCCTAATGTATAAATAAATAATAGTGTGGTAATTATTTGATTAAAAGCAAAATAAACATCTCTGGACAATATTCCAGAGGAAAGCACACAACACCCTGAGATGGCGGGTGCTTTTTAAAAAAAAAAAAAAAAAAAAAAAAAAAAAAAAAAAAAAAAAACTTTGATAGAAACCTAACCCAAACTAACCTATTACAGAAACCTCACCTAAACTAACCTAACTTTTATAGAAACAACCAAAACTAAACTAACTATTACAGAAACCTCACCTAAACTAACCTAACTTTCATAGAAACCTAACCAAAACTAACCTAACTTTTTCAGGTTACGTTAGTTTTGGTGAGGTATCTGTAATAGTTTAGTTTTCTTTAAAAGTTAGGTTAGTGTAGGTGAGGTTGCTGAAAAAGTTAGGTTAGTTTTGGTTAGGTTTCTATGAAAGTTAGGTTAGTTTAGGTGAGGTTTCTGCAATAGTTGTTAGTTTGGGTTAGGTTTCTATGAAAGTTAGGTTAGTTTAGGTGAGGTTTCTGAAAAAGTTAGGTTAGTTTGGGTTAGGTTTCTATGAAAGTTAGGTTAGTTTAGGTGAGGTTTCTGAAAAAGTTAGGTTAGTTTGGGTTAGGTTTCTATGAAAGTTAGGTTAGTTTAGGTGAGGTTTCTGTAATAGGTTAGTTTGGGTTAGGTTTCTATCAAAGTTAGGTTAGGTTAGGTTAGGTTTCTGTAATAGTTAGGTTAGTTTAGGTTAGGTTAGGTTAGGTTAGGTTAGTTTAGGTTAGGTTATTGTCAAAGTTAGGTTAGTTTAGGTAAGGTTAATGTCAAAGTTAGGTTAGTTTAGGTTAGGTTAATGTCAAAGTTAGGTTGGTTTAGGTTAGGTTAATGTCAAAGTTAGGTTAGTTTAGGTTAGGTTAATGTCAAAGTTAGGTTTGGTTAGGTTAGGTTAATGTCAAAGTTAGGTTAGGCTTCTGGCTTGGATAGGTTTCTCTATAACAACTTTAAAAAAAAAAAAAAAAAACAGTAACTTTAAATATTTCTGTAGCCTTTTATAGAAGTCCAAATTCAAAAATTTTCAAATATTCTTCTTCAGTTATCATTTTTCTATTAACCCCTCATTCCCGGTGTCTAACTATCTAGATCTGAATGACATCGCATGCGTAATTTCTAAAATGGCGGCCAGAAATTGCCTTTCACAAAAAAATTAATTATTCCGCATTCAAGCCATATTTTATCATTCTGAAAACGACAATTTACTCATTGATATATTTCCTATCTTATAAAAATTGATATGATTATTAGGTACCAAGAAAGTATAGCTGTTTTACATGTCCAAAGTTTGCAAACGTGTTCTATGGACTAGATTGCAGAAAATAAATGCATTCTCAGTTATAATACAAATAACAAGGACCTATGCTATCCACTTATGTAAACAATTTGACGAATAACACTGAGATGTTTATAAAAACGGCACTTGAAACACGACCCAACGAAACAATAACATCACTAGGGATGTACCTATTCTTTTTCTAGTTTATCGATAGTCACGTTTTGTGTAAGGAATACAAGTATAGGGTAATAAAAAAATACAACATGTTACAATTGCTTTATTTGCACGAAAAATATAAACAGTGGTTATAATGTTCATCATCATCATCATCATCATCATCATCATTGCGTTCAACTCAATTTGAAATAAATATATTGCTGGATATGTGTATTTCCTAATCGGCGGCATTCCCATAAAATTCTTGTTATTATACCGAAGGCTATTATCTCCATCCTGTGAAAAAAAAAACATTTTTATCTATACAAATATTATAAAGACGAAAAGTTTGTATGTATGTATGGTTTTCACGCATTATTCGCACGCATATTATTCTGGCGAATACACAAACTTTCATATTTACAAATACATATCATTATATTATACATCCAACCATAATCATCTGTCGACCTATCGATAAAGCTATCGACAATCCTCCGTAACTATTCAAATACGCCTTGCAAGCCATTCACCACCGTACATTCATACAAATAGGGATCAAAATGGCGTGCTTGAAATTTATCAAGAAAACCGTTATTTTGATACATCGAATACAGAAATTCTCGTATTTTTATTACAAGATTTCTAATAAAAATGATTAGAAAAAAGGTCAAATCTGAATGGAAACTAGTTTCAATTGAGTGTTTTAGTAATTTTATAGTATTCACGAAGCTAAATCGCAATGAATTCTCCGGAAATATGCGACAATAGGTAGTCACTTTTGAACTTGAAAATCACTGATATTACAATGTATTTTTTACAACCAATTATCTACAGAGCTTCAATATATGCACAATAACACAGTTTAGTAACAGTTATCCGATATTTTATAGTACTTACCTTACAAAAATCCAATAAACACGCACGAGTTGCACAATGACACTTCAAACAAAGAGGCCTCTAAACGTAGATAAAAAATATAGAAGCGTCCATAGTTCACTGTATTTTTTCGTTTGACTCGATGGCATATTTATCAATGTTTGTCTATGACTAAACTTGTTCAAACAAAAGTAGACTCTAAATATATTATATTTCGGGTTAAAGTCGATGAGCAAGCGCGCCCCGATAGGGCCTAACGGTGTTGAACAGAATGGCGTATTACGTCATAGCGCGCCCCGATCGGGCCTTACGGTGATCAAGAGGTTAAAAAAAAAATTAAAAAAAAATAGGTATAAAATTGTGCGAACCGAGTTGATATGCCTAAGAGATGTGGACTGGGAGGGTGGGTGGGCGCTGCGTTTCGTTTTTCGCTGTTTTCTCCTAAACCGGTGGGCCGATTTTTACAAATTTGGTATCAAATGAAAAGTCTTTTTAGGCCGCATCCCTGGACACCAAATTGATTGGGGTCCATTGCCCAGTTCAATAGATATGAGAGGTGGCTCCCAACGTGATTTTCCTCGTTTTCTCCGAAACAAGTAAGCAAATTCATGAAATTGTTATCAAACGATAGATCTCGGTATTGCGCATCCGTAGACACCAAAATCGATAATATTAATTACCTGGTTGATTAAATATTCGAGGGAGAGATTTAGCGCTTTTGGAAGTGATTTTCCCCTACTACTCCTCAGCGGGTTGATAAATTTTCACTATATTAGTTTCAAATAAAAGTTCTTATCGATGCGCATCTATACATACCAAATTTAATGAAATTGAAAAAATGGTTAAGGACGTATTTACAAATTGACGCGCATCAATTTTAAGTTTTGAGTCTTACTACTACACGTGCACGGCTCACACACACAGCGAAATGCGAGAAACGACGAAATTATGACTAAACTGACACGACTTGATAATTGAACTTATTTTTATTGCAATATTTTTTTTTTATAATTTACTTTGATTTGTTTGTAACGTTGAATGGTCACAAAAGTAGATACCATTTACCTAATTTCATGGGACAGTGATTGATTGGTAAACAAGTACATGCCAAAGTGTACTTCGGAACTATTATTCTTCTGGAACTATTCTGGAACTATTATACGAGTAGAACTAGATGTGTCGAGTTTAGGCTCGTTTTGTTAGTTATGTCGAGACCTTACCTCCGGACTTGATGGAGTGACCTGAAGGTGTACTTCGAAGACTGCTACTGGAACTAATAGACGATTAGAGCTAGGTATGCCGAGTTTGGGCTCGTTTTGTTAGTTATGTTGAGACCTTACCTCCGGACTTGATGGAGTGACCTGAAGGTGTACTTCGAAGACTGCTACTGGAACTACTAGACGATTAGAGCTAGGTATGCCGAGTTTGGGCTCGTTTTGTTAGTTATGTTGAGACCTTACCTCCGGACTTGATAGAGTGACCTGAAGGTGTACTTCGAAGACTGCTACTGGAACTACTAGACGATTAGAGCTAGGTATGCCGAGTTTGGGCTCGTTTTGTTAGTTATGTTGAGACCTTACCTCCGGACTTGATGGAGTGACCTGAAGGTGTACTTCGAAGACTGCGACTGGAACTACTAGACGATTAGAGCTAGGTATGCCGAGTTTGGGCTCGTTTTGTTAGTTATGTTGAGACCTTACCTCCGGACTTGATAGAGTGACCTGAAGGTGTACTTCGAACACTGCTACTGGAACTACTAGACGATTTGAGCTAGGTATGCCGAGTTTGGGCTCGTTTTGTTAGTTATGTTGAGACCTTACCTCCGGACTTGATGGAGTGACCTGAAGGTGTACTTCGAAGACTGCTACTGGAACTACTAGACGATTAGAGCTAGGTATGCCGAGTTTGGGCTCGTTTTGTTAGTTATGTCAAGTCCGGAGGTAAGGTCTCAACATAACTAACAAAACGAGCCCAAACTCGGCATACCTAGCTCTAATCGTCTATTAGTTCCAGTTGCAGTCTTCGAAGTACACCTTCAGGTCACTCCATCAAGTCCGGAGGTAAGGTCTCAACGTAACTAACAAAACGAGCCCAAACTCGGCATACCTAGCTCTAATCGTTTATTAGTTCCAGTTGCAGTCTTCGAAGTACACCTTCAGGTCACTCCATCAAGTCCGGAGGTAAGGTCTCAACGTAACTAACAAAACGAGCCCAAACTCGGCATACCTAGCTCTAATCGTCTATTAGTTCCAGTAGCAGTCTTCGAAGTACACCTTCAGGTCACTCCATCAAGTCCGGAGCTAAGGTCTCAACATAACTAACAAAACGAGCCCAAACTCGGCATACCTAGCTCTAATCGTCTATTAGTTCCAGTTGCAGTCTTCGAAGTACACCTTCAGGTCACTCCATCAAGTCCGGAGGTAAGGTCTCAACATAAATAACAAAACGAGCCCAAACTCGGCATACCTAGCACTAATCGTCTATTAGTTCCAGTAGCAGTCTTCGAAGTACACCTTCAGGTCACTCCATCAAGTCCGGAGGTAAGGTCTCAACATAACTAACAAAACGAGCCCAAACTCGGCATACCTAGCTCTAATCGTCTAGTAGTTCCAGTAGCAGTCTTCGAAGTACACCTTCAGGTCACTCCATCAAGTCCGGAGGTAAGGTCTCAACATAACTAACAAAACGAGCCCAAACTCGGCATACCTAGCTCTAATCGTCTAGTAGTTCCAGTAGCAGTCTTCGAAGTACACCTTCAGGTCACTCCGTCAAGTCAGAAACTAAATATGAAATTTATAATCCCATAAGTATAAAATACTATAAATAAAATCTTACCTTGTTATGCCTTGGTTCTCGGTGCAGAATGCGTGAAGTATCAAGTTTGACCTTGTCAACTATTTTGTATACGTACAGCGATCTTTTCGTAAACGAGGAGCTGCTTACAAGCGTCACAGTGTCTACTCACAACGGCGGCCGAGCGCAGACTAAATTACTAAAATATTTCATTACAAATTTTTGTGCAATAAATCAAGATAGTGACAAATAAAATAACCCTTATTTCCATGCAATAAGTATCACGCGTTACAGCTAAATATGTGAAAAAATAGGATTTGATTTTAATTTTTTTCTCAGCTTATTTGTAACATTTTGATAGTTTTAGTTCCTACCTTTTTGAGTTGGACATGTCTGCTTACTTAAAATATTTTTAAATAAATAAATTTAGTTTATTAAATAATAGAAAAATGCTTTTATATTCAGCACGATATTGTCAATTTTGTGTGAAGAGGCAACGGAAATTATTTTTTACAATATTATAAACCAAAATTTTCGACTAAAAAATTCCTACCATTTAAAGATTAAGGAGTAATCTATCTATGGTAATTATTAGTCAAATTTGGTTTTGTATTATTTTGCCGCAAAATGCATCGAAAAACTGCTTATTTTTGTCAGATTCGTAAACGCGTCCTTAATAAAATATACGAGATAAGATTTTAACGCTAATCCGCACTACAAAACTCGGTTGAACAATAATTATTATGTAGTTTTTTTGTTATTTACTTTTATTTTAATTTTAGAAACCCTGTCTAACACCATCTTTGAAGTATTTTGGGTAAAAACAACAAAAACTTAACGTACACAAATATAATAAAATAAAATAATGCTGTTTAAAATTTGTTATATTATGTAGTTAAATGTATTATATTATTATAATAAAGAAATGTTAAAAAAATAATTTTTAACTACCTTTTATAACTACTATCCTTCACAAGCAGTCATTTACAAGAATAAAGAATAATTATAATTAATTTTTAAATATTATAATATGTCTTAAGTGTATCTTAAAGATAAAAAAACACTACGAATCCACCCAATACATCTAAATAGGGTATATAAATTATAATATAATCTGATGTCGATAATTCGCAGATAAACTAAAAAATAATAATTAGCATGCCCACCCGGGCTCGAACCTCGGACCTTTTGGGTGTTTATTAAAGTTTTTCATCCGTCGCATAGATGGCCTTGTTTCCAAATATAAACATTTTCATTATATGATCTATCGGTAATCATAATAATACGCATAAATAGATAAAAATTAATTTAATGTAGAATTTATTTTAATCATCATTTCTATAGTACTGTCCTAAAAATGGCTTAATGGAGTGTTCACGACAGATCGTTCGATATAATTAATATTACTTGAGTAAGGTGATAATAGATGGCGGTAATTTATTTTTATTATTTCTGTATCGCACTATAATTATTTTTTCTCGAGTCCATATTATATTGTAGGGTCAGTGTGGTTATAATTACCCTTCATGGGTTGGTTCTATGGTTGTTCGGTTGTTCGATTGTTCGGTTGTTCGCAGTTCGGTTGTTCGGTTCTTTGATGTTACTTGTTTTTGGATGCTCGGTCTTAGTTCAGACCGAGCATCCAAGAACATTGGATGGACACTATTAGTATTTTATTTTAGGCTAAAATAAAATAGCGTCCATCGCAAAGTTATTTATTAATTTATTTGTAAGAATGTTCCCAATTGCCCACAGAACATGAGAACAGTAAAAACAAATTTTAAAGTTCTGTGCCTTTGCCGTATTGGTCGAGACTAAAATTTATTAAATATAATATAAAATCATATTATAAAATTTAAAATCTACTCATGTGCCCAAGTTCGTTATTTTATAATAATAAGTTCGCCGCCCCATATAATATGAGGTTGCAATGGTTGCATCCTCTTTTTTCGAGTCATCTTGTAAATTCTGATGCAGTATTACATTATTATATTATATAAATTATATTAATATAAATTATTATGTCTCTCTCCATAATACACGGGTACCACCAGAAGGAAGATACCCGGTCCTTTGGAAGGCTTACGTGGGGACACAGGTCCAACACGCAGAGGCCCTTTAGAGAATTTAATGTGTTGTGGGACACCAGCCGCAGCCTGCCCATGACTGCACTATAGAGATACAGCCCTGGGCAGTCCGCGGCCGATGTAGGACTATTGTAGAAAAATGGAAATGAATAAAACTGGGTTATGGAAGGGGGTGTTAGATGGACTGGTATATTGGTTCTATGGGGACTATGGACGTCTGCCTTTTCAATATTAAAAATTGAAAATTATGGCAGACGGTGACTCGCCAGTTCGGTCGATGGGCTCCCAAAAAGGTTACCGATAATGGCAACAAGGGGGCAACATCAGCTGAACGGCTAGGAGTGTAGAGAGGTGCGGCACCGGTTTCACCATCGCGGGCCCGCGGGCCCGGAGCGGGTTTCCCCGCTATTACGCCATTAGACACTTCCACCCCCGAGCATATAGCTCTGGCGGCTCCACTCTGGACGGCCAACAAAGGCAAGCCAGAGGTGGGGGATCCTGAACCTCGTCATTGTTCACTCCGAACTGCCACTGGGACAGTCCAGAGGTGAGGACAGGGACCTCCCCCGGGAGCGCTCGGTTCCCGCGGGGTCGCTACTCCCCGACACCTCGCCACAAGGTGCCCTGCGGGGTGACTGACTGCACGGTTGGGATATCTATTGTAGATATGCCATCCGGGGGCGATGGGGTCGTCACATCCCTACGCCTATATAAAATATTATTATTACATTATTATATTATATAAATTATATTATATAATAATGTAATACTGCATCAGAATTTACAAGATGACTCGAAAAAAGAGGATGCAACCATTGCAACCTCATATTATATGGGGCGGCGAACTTATTATTATAAAATAACGAACTTGGGCACATGAGTAGATTTTAAATTTTATAATATGATTTTATTCTTTAATCTAATGAAAATAACTGCATTAAAAACAACCGACTTTAAAAACAGAAAAGTAAAAAATAAAAAAGATTTGATATTATTAATTACTACATATTATTTAGATGTGCTATTTACTAAAAAGGTTTGATGTCGGTGCACGGGCTTAAAGGCTTATTAGACCACCCAATTTTTAGGGACCCTAACCCTAACTAAGAGTGGTGTAATAAGACTTAGGGAGTTAGTGTCCCGATTTAGGGCGATCGGGTCTGCCCGATCTGCCTAGCTCCCTAAGCGCCCTGCAGATTGGGTAATGTAATAACGTTTAGGGCGGTTAGGGAGCTCAGTTGCCGCGCGACTAGTGCGTGGAGTGGCTGCTTTTGTATGTAAGGTGTCACCAAACTTCCCTACTACAGGTTTATATAACTTAAAAGGGAAGTTCCAAATGTTTGTGATCACACCGCCATGTTAACAAATAAATAAATTGTTTAAATCAATTGTTTATTTAATTGTTTTAAAACTCAACAAGTGTTCAAATTGTTCTGCACCTACTCTAATTAATTCATTAAAACTCCCGGTTCAAGCACGCTTAGTATTTGCATATTGGAAAGCTTTTCACGTAACCGCAAATACTCTTTCACCCAGATCTTTCTCTTCTTTTTTTAATATTTGTTATTGCGTCAACGGTTGCCACTGCTACAGCAACTTTTTGAAGTTTCGATACTGACGGCGGCATAATGTAAAATGCAACAATACGTTTATCTCTCTAGACATTCGCGTATAAACTGAGTTAGGGCCCAATTCGCAGAGAAGTGTAATAAGCGCCACACTAACTAGGGAACACGCCCACCCTAGATGCAGGGCCCTTCATATCGGGTAGTGTAATAAGCCTTTTAATACTAAGTGCTTAGTGTTTGGCACCGACTTCAAACCTATTTAATAAATGGCACATCCAAATAATATGTAGTAATTAGTTAATTTATTAATCAAATCTTTTTTATTTTTTACTTTTCTGTTTTTGAAGTCGGTTGGTTTTAACGCAGTTACTTTTATTTAATACTTTTTAGTGTATTTTTGAACATGAATCAAACGAGCCCAATCTCGATATAATTGAGTCAATATATTACTGAGTTCCTAAGGCCACCTTCCGATTCCATCATCAAATCAGCTCTATGTTATGATAATGTTTCATCGCTATCCAATTTACATAAGTATACAAAATTTCAGCTCAATCGGTTACCGGGAAGTGAATCAAAGTTACTTGCTACATTTCAATTAAGTCATCGAGTATAGACACTTTCCTCGCTACAAAATTACAACCCCGCACAAAAAGCACCCTTATCGCTGACAGCGTTCATTTCACTAAGTTCAAGTAAACTGAAAAGGAGGAGGTTGACTGAATAAGTATAGAAAAATTCTGGAATATTTTTTATTATATTTTTAAAGACACACACAGGTATTAGCCTAATAGCATTGCGTGGTATTATAGCAGTAGTAGCAACTTGGCCGGCTCAACGTCAGAAGAAAAGCGCGAACGATCGTTAAGAGGCGTGCAGGGCTTGGAGCTGCCGGGGCGGGGCGGCTTCCCGGGGCTTGGCAGTCGATCGGCCGGTGGCTTCGGACGGATGCAAGGGTTTGTGGGAACCGGACATGACTGTTCTTTCGGGGAGGAATCCTTTTTCTTATTAGGTTCGTGAGAATCTGTTTTCTTTGTACACGCAGATATTTTTTTCTGAATATTTCTTATAGACAACCACGTATCACTCCTGTTTCCCTGTGACTTAACACAATGTGGAGCCAACTCAGCTGACGATATTGAGTTGTGCTCACGGTTGGTACGGTCGAAATCTAAAGTGACGCGAACTTTGACAGCCTCCGTGTCTGGTGGCACTCGCAATTCGATTGAGCCTGAATTTGATGGATCAGATTTCCGTTCACCACATGGTTCTCTTACTACTCGCCCTTGTCCAGACTCTCTTAACTTCTTCTTTTCTTCCAGTATTAGATTTAATTTATCAATGCTTGATTTTTTTCCAATATCTGATTCAGTTTCTGCCTTGTTTGTTGAGCGCGTGGATGATTTGGTAACACAAGCAGACGTCGAAACACTGCAGTGGAGCTTTCGCTGTTGGTTATTGTGGAGGCTTTTTGATCGTTGCCGTAATCTTTCTGCAAGATTAGGTTCCTTGCAACGCGTCGGGGCAGATGCTAGCGTAGGTGGAGATATGCACCAACTTTCTGATTTGTTGCATTTTTGTCGTGGACATGATGGATTTGATTTTTTTTTAAAGCTTAAGCTATCAATAAGTTTCGACGTTATGCTTTCTTTAAATTGATCGTCGATCGATCGACTCGTCCCAGTATTTTCTTTAGACTTGCTGCGATCTATTTCAACAATGACGCGCGGCCGATGAGAGCAAGGGTCTAGACTACCCCTAGATTTCATTTCACAACCCTCAGAAGACATAAGCTTTATGGGCTGCGGCGGTGGAGACGTACGGTTCGGTCCACAAACCTGCTTGTCACATTCGATATTGGATTTGGAGAACATATAATCTTGTCCATCGGTGGCTCGCGCGCACTGTCGCTCGGCCGCCAGGCAGTAGGAGGCGGGCGGGGGACGGGGCGCGGGGGCGCGCTCGCTCGCCTCGCGCTCGTAGTCCTCGCGCCGCGCCCGCTCAGCGAGCGCGAGGCGTTGCGCTACATGATCCAGTTCAGAACCACATTTACTCATAGTTGATCTGCATGTTTTCTCAGTACGTATCGTCGTATTCTGCCATGAAATAAATTGATTAAGTACAATTATAATTATATAAATTTTAAACTAAACACTAAATAACCATTAAAAGTATTTTCAATTTCAATTCATTTTTTGAATTAGACCATATTATTTAAATAGGACCAGAGGTGTGAAAACCAGCCATCAAATTAAAAAAATAAATAATTCAAAGTCGTATCACTCGGACGATTGTTCGGAGGTAACAATGTTATTACAATTCTATACGAGCGACTTTCAATTTAAGTATTTTTTATTGTTTCTAGAAGAAATATTAGAATTTATTGACACATTACGGTCGTCGATATCGTAGCGTTATCACAGCTGAGAGGACAGGAGGGGCGGGGCGGCGGGCAGGGTGGGCGCTGGCCGGCCGGCGGCGCACAGCACGTGACACGCAGGGCGCGCGGGCAGGCGCGCGCGGGCCGGCGGCACGGCGGCGCGGCCCGCGGCTCGCACGGCGCGCACGGCTCCATCGGCTGAGGCGTACAAGAATCGCGCGGCATCCGCTCCTGCGACTTTAATCTCCACTGGGGTGCATTTAGGACGCGTTCCTGAAAAAGATATTAATAATTAATATCAAGGATTAAACCCAAACTTTCGTCCAAATGACTTTCTTGTCGATCCGAATCTAAGTCGACCTTCACTACACGACCGTGATAATATAATGAGACCAATCATCATCATCATCATCTATTGATGATCTCATACCTATCATAAAATTGTAGAAAAGTGATGTCTGTACAATGAAAATATGTAAAAAAGAATTAGCAGGTGTTATTATTAAATCGTTCCCGAACCTAAAACTGTACCTACTACCTAGTTAAAAAAAAATTGTCTGTTTGTCTGTATGTTTGTGCACGCTAATCTCAGAAACGGCTTATCCGATTTAGATGCGGATTTCACTAATATATGGTGGTAAGCTTAATTTAACATATTTTAGTGTTTAGTTCATGTCAATCGTTTTATATTTAATAAAAAAGTTATGACCATTTAAGTAATCACGGCGAACATAATATGCTAAGGCATTCTATTGTACAGTGTACGACAAAAATACACGAATAAGTTTATTACGTAAGTTATATGCTACAATTATTCCTTGACATGTCCAGATGATCATGTCGAAAGTCCCCAAGGGGGTATAGGGTATTATGACCGCTATGTGTTTGTGTGTCTGTCTATGCCACCGCGGGGTTATACGAGTTAGATGCGGTTTTTTTTTGTTAGACAGCATATTTTCCGACGCTCGTCCTTAGATATCAAAATCGGTTCATCCATTTAGATATTAGGTATATATAGGGGTAAAAGCTGTGGGTAAAAGTGTTAATGAAAAAAAAACGAATGTTGTCAGTTGTATACAACTATATAACATATCAAACGAAAGTGCACAACGTGTGAAGTACGGTTAGTCTTTTTTATCCAATTCGGTTTATCCATTTATTGGATTATAGCAGTTAAAGTGGGAATGAATAATCGAATGTGGTCAAATAATACACTCAAGCGGCATATCAAATGAAAGGGCATGACGTGTGAATTACTATTAGTCATGTTTTATCAAAATCGCTTCATCTGTTTATTACATATAAGGCACCTTAAGGGTGATAGTGGGAATACATAATCCAAATGCAAAGGATATGACGTGAGCATATAGGTACAATTAGATACGGTTTACATCAAAATCGGTTCTGCCATTTACCTACTAGGGGTGAAAGGGAAAAGTTGAAAGTCTGTGAAAGTAGAAGGATATGGGAGCGCGAGGATAGCCATACCCCGGGAATTTTGAACTCTTTTGTACCTAAGTTTTTTAGCTCAGTTTGTAATAAATTTTACTAACGGTTCTTTTGTGTTATTATTTACTAGCTGTGCCGCGCGGTTTCACCCGCATTGCTCCGCTCCTGTTGCTCTTAGCGTGATGATATTATAATATAGCCTTTCTCGATAAACAGGCTATCTAACACCGAAAGAATTTTTCAAATCGGACCAGTAGTTCCTGAGATTAGCGCGTTCAAACAGACAAACAAACAAACTCTTCAACTTTATAATATTAATATAGATTAGTATAGATTTTATTTATTTCTTGACTGTAAAATAATCTGTGAGTGCTTATAATTTAATTGTTTATCGTAGTACGTGTTTACTCAATAATTATTGTAGTAACTACTATTTCACGCGGACGAAGTCGCGGGCACAGCTAGTTTTATAATAAATTTAGTCTTTTAAAATTGTATTAATAATGGGTTTGCTGGTAAAATCCTGGAAAGGATATTTTTAATTAATTATTAAAAAATATTTTTTTTAATTAATTGCAATATTAAGTAAAAATAAATTATAATAGACTTGATGCTTGAAGTATGAAACATACAGAATGTGCAGTCATAGAGTTTTCTAATATTTACCTGGACAAATTGCTAGGTTGGCAGGTATAAATAGGTACAAATCCAAATCGGTACCAGTTTCGTTCACTTGATGGGATAATAGAAAAAAAAAAAATTATCAGCATGAGCGCAGTTTTATTATAAAATTGTTTTATTATCTCGATACTGCAAAATTAAAAAAAGGTTTTTAAATAATTCAGTAAAAGAATCCTGTGCAGGATTTTTACGGCAAACCCATTTTGAATACATTTTTTATTACACATATAAAAGTGATTTCGACCGATTATGAATTTTCAGAGATATTATAAATAGAACCTACCTGTTTCCGTTGGTAATAAATAATTAAATAAAAAAGAAGGTTTTCACTTTAACTCAAAATATTATACTGTAAGTATAGTCAATAGTGTATACTAATTTATTTACTTTCACCTTTCAAATATTACAGATACAGACACAAATACTCCTAGGTATATAATATATTATATTATCTAAATTCTAATCAACAAAAAATATCGCTATTCAAAAACAATCAGCGACTTTGGTATCGCTTCAAACGCTAATTATTAAGCGTTTCCTAAACCTAAAAATTATTTTACTATGAGAAAGCTACATCTTTACCGCGAATCACATTATGAGGAATGTCAAGAAAGTCAAGATGTAAAAATGTACGTAACATAATATTATCAAAACTCATGCTCGCACGCCCGCGCCGCCCGCGCCGCCGAGCCGCTCTGGCGGGCGGCGCGTAGAGTGCATGCGCGTAGACTCCAGGGCATATTTTTGTGTCGTCCGTGTCTCCGGGGTGGCCGAGAAGTGCGAAACAGAGATAGCATTTTTGTAAATACCAACTGACGCCGCGAACGATCACTTGACGTTTCAAACCAAGCTTTAATGCTGCTCAAATATTTGTTGTATTCTCAAACCTAACTCAAATCGATTCTCAATCCAGAAACGCGCCTCTAGTCTTTACATACGTAGGTATTTATTAGGTATTATCTCTAAATAATATGACTCCTTAATTATATTTCCTACTAGTGGTCCGCCCCGGCTTCGCCCGTGGTACATATTTCGCAATAAAAGGTAGCCTATGTCCTTTCTCGGGTATCAAAATATCTCCATACCAAATTTCATTCAAATTGGTTCAGTAGTTCAGGCGTGATTAAGTAACAGACAGAGTTCCTTTCGCATTTATAATATTAGTATGGATGAATCAAATGTTATTATTTTTGTGAATTATAGTTACATATTATTATCATGTTGGTACTTATTTTAAATTATAGAAGTTAAAACTTACGATTTTGAGAATATGTGCAAAAGTCCGATATTTCGTCTGAATTAGCGCCATACCCGTGTGTATCGATAATGTTTGAGATTGAACACTAATTAGGATGGTTACGAAGAATCTAGGTGGTTCAATTTATTTTAAAACTGGCCATTGACAAAATCTATAACGATATTAATATCTTTTTAGGACGAACAAAAAAAAAAAAACATTTTCAAAATTATTTATTGAATGTACATACAAAAGTTTTACTCTAAATTAATTATATTTTCAAAGGGCTCGATATCTTCCACTTCTGGTACCCAGCTGCGCCATACCTGTAAACTGAATCATTTTTGAATCGCTCAATACAATCTATATAAAGAGTGTACTTAAAAATAAAACTGACATGAACAGCGTCACTGGTGAGGGCGAGCAGCTCGCGCGGCGCGTCGGCGGTGGCGGACGCGGGCAGCAGCGCCAGCAGCGCGCAGCCGGCGCGGCCGTGCTGCAGCCCGCGCGCCACGCGCTGCGCCGCGCGCGCCGTCCACACGCACACCTCATCGCTGCCGTCACCCAAGGGCCTACGTTCAATTTAGCTAACAATTACTCATTTCATTTGTTATTATTCCCATACGAAAAGATACACGTTAAACCTAGAAGAGAATAAATTTTAGCCGCACCACAATTATTCTTGTTCGATGTTTAGTTCGATATATTTTACTTTTATCAAATTGATTATTATCAGAATAAATAGTTAAGATAATCAATTATTGATTTACTTTTGAATTATAATTTTACAGTTAAATTATGAGAGCTATCATAATTAGATTTGTATATATGTTACCGGAAATGTATGTAATCCGTCATTGTATACAATTCCTAGGAAATGTATATAATTCCTAAAATCGCACGGAAATGTGAAATAAATTATTTTATACACATTTCCTAGGAAATCTATACATTTCCTAAATAGCTATCGGAAATGTAAAACATTTAAACTCAAACTCAAACTCAAACTCAAACATTTATTTATTCAATTAGACTTCTTGGAGAAGCACTTTTGAAACGTCAATACATATTTTTTACATTTACCACCGATTCGGAAAGCAGTATCTATGGAGAAGAACCGGCAAGAAACTCCATAGTTGCTCTTTTAAATCATATCAGTATTACAATTTAATTTTACAAAATATGTAACTGTATATTATCATAATATGCCAGAGAACTGTCCTGTGGTTTTTACGCGATAACCCTCCATGGGTTTTCATCTTCCATATATTCCTTAATGCTGTAATAGGCTCTCTGAACTAATACGTTTTTTACATAATTTTTAAATTTAGCACTACTAAACTCTTTGATACTATGAGGAATTCTGTTGTAAAAAAGTATACCTTGGCCCATAAATGAATTTTTAACTTTAGCTAGACGATAAAATGGCATTTCAATTTTATTTCTGTTCCTTGTGCCATAACTGTGTCTATCTCCTACTCTTGTGTGTAAGTCTGCGTTTTTGTGTACATATAAAATGTTATTAAATATATACTGTGATGGTACAGTGAGGATACCAGTATTCTTAAAGAGATCTTTTAGTGAGTCCTTAGCACGTAAATTATATATAGAGCGTATGGCTCTTTTCTGTAATATAAATATAGTTTCTATATCTGCAGCCCTGCCCCATAGCAGAATTCCATAGGACATAATGCTATGAAAGTAGCTAAAATAAACCAATCTAGCCGTGTCTTCATCGGTGAGATGCCTTATTCTTCGAACTGCATATGCAGCTGAACTAAGCTTAGCAGCGGTGGTGGCAACATGGGCCCCCCATTGTAGCTTCTCATCTAGTGTCAAACCAAGAAAAACAGTGGAATCCACAGGGTATAATACCTCCCCGTTTAAAATAATATCCCTTTTCACCTTTTTTACATTTGGAAGGATAAATTCTACACAATTTGTTTTTTTTTGCATTTAATAATAAATAATTAGCATTGAACCAATTGGATATGCGTAAAAGAGCAGAGTTTACTTCGTCAACATTTGTGTCATGTCTATCCACATTAAATATTAATGAGGTATCATCTGCAAACAGTACTATTTCACACATATCCTGCAAATAATAAGGTAGGTCATTAATATATACTAAGAACAAAAACGGTCCTAAGATAGATCCCTGCGGAACACCTATGTTAATCGGCGCACCGCGAGATTTCTCTCCATTAACGACAACGGTTTGTACCCTGTTCTGAAGATATGAAGCTATGAGGTCCTGAGCTAAACCTTTAATACCATAAAAATTTAGTTTCCGTAATAGAGTGGAATGTTCTACACAGTCAAAAGCCTTAGAAAGGTCGCAGAATATCCCTAAAGCATTCTTTGAATTTTCCCATGCTTTATATATATGTGACAAAAGAGCTATTCCCGCATCAGTGGTAGAGCGCCCCTTTGTGAAACCAAACTGTTTGGCGTGCAGTAAACCATTTGATACAAAATGACTACATAATTGGTTTAAAATTAATTTCTCGAAGACTTTGCTCAAAGTTGGTAAAATAGAAATTGGCCTATAGTTATTACAGTCTTCTTGGTCACCACTTTTAAATAAAGGAATAACTTTACTAAACTTTAATAAATCAGGGAATATACCACAGTCACAACATTGATTAAATATAAACGCTAAATGGTTGGCAATGTTTTCTATAATATTATTTACTAAATTTACAGACATTCCCCAGAGATCACATGTTTTTTTTAAGTTTAATGTTTTAAAAGTTTTAACAATTTCCTTTGCAGTATTTAAGATATTTATATGTCGCAGGCAAATTGTATATAATCTGGCCGTTTACAAACGGTTGGCATTTTGTAGTAACTATGCCGATAATTCGTAATCAGAAATTTTTGGTTTGGATAAGGGGGTGGGTTAGGTTAGGTTCGTGTTTTAAAAACTACACAGAAATAGGAGCCCCACGAAGTAGGGCTCCGTCGGCTCGCGACCGTCTTTTTGTAGAATTTTGGAAAAAGACGAATTTTCGGCATATTAAAACAGCTAGCCGTAATGTAATACGGTGGATTGAATATACGCGGGGACAGCGGGACGAGGGGACTGATTACTTGCCAAATGAAAATTTGATTTTAAAAGAATAAATATAAGTTGATTTTGTGATATTTACGTTAAAAGTTAGATAGTTGATTTTTAAAATGTTAATTAGTAAGATAATAATATGAACATAATATTATTACAATCTTACGGTATGACTGTTACCCGATTGTATCAATAAGAGCTATAATAAAAAAAATAACAACGTGTTTTATTACAGAAAGCATTTACTTTACACATTTCCTAATACGATATTGGAATTGTATACAATTCCTAGGAAGATTATACATTTCCTAGGATATGCATGTGTTACCGGAAATGTATGAAATCAAGGAATTGTATATAATTCCTAGGAAATGTATACAATTCCGATACCATTTAGGAAATGTATAAAATATTGTTTAAAAAACTATTTAATGCATGCATATCCTAGGAAATGTATTATCTTCCTAGGAATTATATACAATTCCAATATCGTATTAGGAAATGTGTAAAGTAAATGCTTTCTGTAATAGAACACGTTGTTATTTTTTTTTTATTATAGCTCTTATTGATACAATCGGGTAACAGTCATACCGTAAAATTGTAATAATATTATGTTCATATTATTATCTTACTAATTAACATTTTAAAAATCAACTATCTAACTTTTAACGTAAATATCACAAAATCAACTTATATTTATTCTTTTAAAATCAAATTTTCATTTGGCAAGTAATCAGTCCCCTCGTCCCGCTGTCCCCGCGTATATTTGACGCAGTCGGATTGTATAATCCACCGTATTACATTACGACTAGCTGTTTTAATATGCCGAAAATTCGTCTTTTTCCAAAATTCTACAAAAAGACGGTCGCGAGCCGACGGAGCCCCACTTCGTGGGGCTCCTATTTCTGTGTAGTTTTTAAAACACGAACCTAACCTAACCCACCCCCTTATCCAAACCAAAAATTTCTGATTACGAATTATCGGCATAGTTACTACAAAATGCCGACCGTTTGTAAACGGCCAGATTATATACAATTTTCCTGCGACATATCAATATCTTGAATGTTTTACATTTCCGATAGCTATTTAGGAAATGTATAGATTTCCTAGGAAATGTGTATAATATAATTTATTTCACACATTTCCGTGCGATTTTAGGAATTATATACATTTCCTAGGAATTGTATACAATGACGGATTACATACATTTCCGGTAACACATGCATTAAATAGTTTTTTAAACAATATTTTATACATTTCCTAAATGGTATCGGAATTGTACACATTTCCTAGGAATTGTATACAATTCCTTGATTTCATACATTTCCGGTAACATATATTTATCTACAACGCACCCATTTTACAATTCAAGTCTACACTTATACTAGAGTCGAATTTGAATCAAAATCATTTATTTTTGAACTTACTGTATAATGAAATTGCAAGTGTGAGTACTGTGAACGCGCCAGGTTAGTCAGCCTATATCAAGTGTATATTATTGTATATCATTGATCAAGACGTGTAACATGTACCTACATTAACAAAAAAAATATTTATTTGTTTGAATTATGGGACATACATATAGAATTCAGTATTCACACTGTTTCATAATAATTTTACAGTCCTCATAATCAATTCGCTTAATTTTTGGAAGCAAAAGCTAATTTACCTGAAAACAATGTGAGCCATCAAGGGACGCCTGGCAGATATGAAACACCGTACACACTATTGACGTATATCTACCACCACGGCATACGTCGCCACTCCAGAAATTGATATTATGTGCGCCTATTTTTCACATCAATACAATAATGTGTAGGCACATTTTAATTTAAAATTAAACAATGATACGAGGAACAGTAATATGATAATATTTACGCTGCAATGTAGTCATCGCTAACGGCGGGTTGCACGCGATAGAGCGGCGCGGCGCGGTTCGGCACGGGGAGGTGCAGCACGCGGCGCAGCGCCGGCAGCGACACGCACGTCAGCCCCGCCGTGCTGCTCACCCACACGCAGGCACCTCTGAATCAGACAAAATTATTTTTTTATTTCTATTGCGTCTTGTTTATTCCTACCATTTTTGCGCATGTTTCTGCGTCATTTGTCACTAGAAAGTGATTACTTTCTTTCTAAGTCGTGGGTCTTTGTTCGCATTGTCCATTTGATTTATCCTATTGTACAATTGAATCGATCGTAGTTTACGTGGGGTGAGCGACGATCCCCAACACGGTCCCCGCGAGCGGGCAGAGGGCGGCGGGCGGCGTGCAGAGCGCGCGCACGGCGGACTCGGGCAGGTCCTGCGGCGGCGAGTCGGCGCGCTCCCGCCGCAGCCGCACGCGCTCGTGCAGCTCCTCGCGCACGCGGATGGGCGGCACGCGCAGCTGCGCCGGCACGCTCCAGCCGTGCAGCGCCCGCGCCTGCCCGCGCACCCCGCCCGGACACCCGCCCGCCGCTATCAGCATTCTCACTGACTGACTGCGATCATCCTGCCAACATGGTTTTCATGATGAGAGATGGTTGTCTAGTTTGTGTCGATACTCATACTACACAAAGACGACAACTATTGCATTTGTTAGGCATGCCATCTAGAGGACATGAATTAAATACATAACTCGAAGAAGAATACATACTTTACAATCATTATAGGCATGACTTTATTTCGTTACTAAATTTGACTTTAGCAATGATAATGCAATTTTTCTTATTTTTCTAACTGCTCGCAGATGTAATGGCGTCGTACTGACGTCATGCCTAGGTAACATGTAATTATTGTCTCTATGCAGCGCAAAGAAAATAAACAAATTATTTTGAAAGAAAGAAAGAAAGAAAAAAAGCTTTATTGCCAACAAAAACTTAGACTAACTTAACTTAAAAGTAAACACGTATTAGGCAATCGGAACAGACTCAGCCATGCTGTGGGCTAACACCCGAACAGCGCTGATTTTCAGTCTGCCCGCGTATTTCCGAGGTCCTACATTTATATAAATACTAATAATAAAATAAAATTACATCTATAACTGTTCCTATCAATAAAGGTAAAAATTTATAAATACGTCTACATATTGTGTACATGATATAATATGCATATATATATATATTATAAAATAAAATAAACAATATTATTATACTTACATAGATATTTAAATAATTCAGATAGATAGGGCGTATATATTATATATTTAATTAATTCGTGTTAAAGAAATGCATTCCAAAGCTTATGAAACGTGGTGGTTTATTTATCTTTAAATTAAAAAAGCTAAAAGTTTATAAGACATGATGTGCAGTACTGCAGCGTGAATCCACATAAATAAGACTGCCCAACTAAGTTTTTGTTAATGTTTCATACAAGAAAATAAAAAGAAATTCTTTCATAAAGCTCGCGCGGATACACTCAAACGACGTAATTTGTTTAATATACACATTTTCCCTTAAAAACACTAAATCAATCATTTATAATATTATGATGATTGATCATTTATCGATTATTATATTTTAGTGTCGACATGTCTATTATTATGATATTATCATATTTTAATTGGTCCAAACTGATCCTCACCTTACGAAGGCAGCGAAAGTAAGCCGCTTGAGGCATATTGTCTTCGCACTCGCCTTCTTCCATATTTTCTTCTTCTACTGACGCATATTTTTCGTCAAGGTTAAAAGGAGCATCTGCAATAAGAATATGTCTAAAAATAATTTCAAGACTCATTGTAATAAGCCGATATGTTCCTCTAATACTAAAAATTACCATAAACTACTCACGTGATATTCGCGGCAGCTTCATTATAAATTCGTAGCAGAGGCATTACAACTCCAGCGTGTTCGGAGTACGTCTCCTGTGAGAAATAATAAAACGTGTGATATCAGTCGAAGAATATCATAACAAAAAAGTAGTCAAAATGTTATTATAACATGATAAGAAATACTTGCGCAGCGGCATTAAGCCACACTGTGGTGCACGCCTGGCCCGGCCCGAGCAGCTGCACGCGCAGCGTCAAGAAGCTGTCGTCGTCCATCCAGCAGCAGGACGTGCCCGCAGAGCAGGCGGCTCTACATATTATTTTTCCACGAAAATCGTCTAAGGAAAAGTATTTAATGTAAGACTTCACATTTATGTATATGCTACAGTCAAAACCCTGAACCAGTCAATATCCTTATTGACGGTTATTAAGCTTATTGACTAAGGGCGTCGGTCAATATCCTTATTGACTGATTTTATCTGATAAAATCAGTCAAAAAGGATATTAATCGACGCCCTTAGTCCATAACCTTATTAACTGATTTAAAGAGCAGACATTCAGTCAATATAGGTTTGAATAGATTTTAATTTTTGAAGTGAAACTTCTTTATCGGGGGTGGACAAAAATTTAGTGTAACATTTTTGCGTTACGCCGTACGCGTGACATTTTTGCGTTACGCCGTACTCGTGACATTTTTGCGTTACGCCGTACTCGTGACTATATACATGTTATATTATTATGATCAGCAAAATCAAAGGGTTTGTTTTAATTCTAATTCCAGTGAATTTCTAAAAAAAGTAAGTAAGTAATTAGATCTATTTTTCTAATACTTAGATGTTATAATGTTATATTTATTTTTCTAAGTTATTTAAGATTAACCACCTCACTTTTTGATTGTATTTTTCAATACACTAACACGTGGGTGGAATTATGGTATCAATTTTTTCTAATACTTGAATGTTGATTGTGGTATTTATTTTTCTAAAATATTTAAAGTTAACCTCAGTTTTTGATTGAATTTTTTAAAACACCAACACGTGGGCGAGATCATGTTATTTATTTTTCAAGTTATTTAAGCTTAACCTCTGTCATAATATGTATAAACTATGTGCGTCATTAATTTCTGACTGTTTCGAGATTTGGTGCAAAATAAAATAGTGTGTAAATAAAATTAAACAATTGAGTAAAAGTATAATTTCATAGATAACACGTTGAGAAGTTCCCTGTATTGCCTATAAATATATAACTTTACTCAATTGTTTAATTTTATTGATTTTTATTTATTCACTTTTTATATTTGCCTCTTAATTTACACGGATTTTTTATCGATACACATTTTTAATATAGAATATTTTATTTTATGCTTTTTTTACTATTATTCATTTATTTTCCTTCATTTGTTCATTTAATTACATTTAATTTTACAAATTTTAATTACACACTATTTCTTTTGCACCAAATATTGAAACAGTCAGAAATTAATTACGCATATACCTATTATATTTATATACGGTAGAACCCCGTTAAGTCGAACCTCGATAAGTTAAAATCCTCCAAATCTCGAAAAAATGTTTTGTTCCCTTCCCTTCAAAAACCAAAACCTCCATTACTTGAAATCTCTAGTCTCTACCCTCTGTATGTCGAACATAGCAACGTTTTATTTTATTTTACAACCTTTACAACTTGATCATTAGGAATTTATTACCTCTATTGTTCGAACAAAAATAAGTTACCGCCTTTAAGAACTTGCCGACAATGTAAGTACAGTATTGTTTCTTAGAAAACATTTTAGGAGTATACGATAATAAATCTATGACTCACGTAAACACGTGTTTGCTTAATTGGTGTTTAATTATGATTTTGTGAATTCTAAATTTATAAGAATAAACCTCAAACTCTTTATGTCCAATCAAAATCCGCCTAAGTCGAAATCCTTTATAAGTTGAAAACTCTATATTATAACTCGAATTTTTTGGCGTCTCCCTTGGTCTTTTGAACTACCGCACGAGCGAAGCGAGCGAGTCGTGGCAGTGGCCGGCGTAAATATTCAAATAGGTAGCGAGGAGCGAAGCGACGAGCATCTTAGGTTAACTTTTGATTTTTGAACTACCGCACGAGCCGAGCGAGCGAAGCGAGCGAGTTGCAGCAGCGGCTGGTGTAAATATTTAAATAGGTAGCGAGGAGTGAAGCGACGAGCGTGTTAGACTAACGTATTTCTGTAATATTGTATACAAGCTGGGTTTAGCGCGGTTTCACCTGCGTGGCTCCGCTCCTGTTGGTCTTAGCGTGATAATATACAGGGTGTCCTAAAACTCATCGTCAAGCCAAAACGGGGCGACAGCGAAGCGGCAGCGAAGCGGGGGCATGAGAAAAATCTGAAAAAAAAATCTATCCCATGCATTTTGAAAATTAAGGGCATTTAAGAAAAACCTAAAAATTTTGTCAACCTGTAACTATTTTTCGGTTATTGTGGTTAATTTTTATTAGTTTTGTTCATTTAAACTTTGGAACCGTAACCCTAAATAACATTTCTAGAATCACAGTCAAAAATAATGACACAATTGCCCCAAGTTTCCTTGAATTGAAGACTATTTGTTAAACTATGAATTTAAAATTTTCAAAATTTGTCGATTTTGACGGCCCCTCCTTTAAAAAAAATGTACTAGAGTGCCTTGGCAAGTGCCATTAAAAGTTGGCGCATTTAATCAGGATTGTAAAATAGTACAATACTTGTTGACTTTGGTAAAAATGACGTCACTATCTGTTTCGCTCACTCATGGCAAACATGTCCACTATCCATCTCTCTCATCATTTTGCCGTAAAACTAAGAACCTACCAAGAGTTTGTGCGAATAAAAAACATTTTAACTGAATAAAATGGGTTAGCAAAAATCGGGTTACTTGACGTTTTTATTTTTTCATTCATTTATTTTAGTATGAAACTAACAAGTATTGTACTATTTTACAATCCTGATTAAATGCGCCAACTTTTAGTGGCACTTGCCAAGGCACTCTAGTACATTTTTTTTAAAGGAGGGGCCGTCAAAGTCGACAAATTTTGAAAAATTTTAAATTCATAGTTTAACAAGAAAGGAAGGTAAATAAATTTGCTCCCCTCGACCCTGGTGCCTAAAAAATAATATGACATAATTTAAAATAAATTTTACGTAAAAAATTAACTAGGCATTTATTTTTCATTTTTTAGCTCAGTTTAGTCATAAATTTTACTAACAGTTCTTTTAAGACGATACACAAAAAAAAAAATCCACTGCTTGGTGGGCGGAGTCTAATAGCTCGCTATCGCGAACGCGGGTGTGCGCGAAGTCATTCTTGCAAACTCGCCGCGCTGCCGCTGGCCGACTCGGGACAAACATGTATGGAGTCGTCATACAGTTATAATATTGTTATACGTATATATTTAATTGTTGATTTATTGGTTTTATTTTCTTGCTTATAAACAAATAATCTTCTTTTTAACAACTACTTAGACATTATTAATTATTATTATTATTTCGTAATGTTTACTTTATTACAAAATAATACAGGTTATAAATAATCTTTAAAATAACAAAAAATATTGTTACTCTGAAAAAATGAAATGGTACTCAATAACGCGGACTACTGAATTGATTTAGATAGAATTTGATGCTGACGTAGATATTACATCATGCCCAGAAATGAAAGGTACTATTTCTGAAAGAAGTTATAAACCCTAATTCTTCTCAGTCAAAGTCAAGAGTGGAAGATATCACTAATACAGTAAAACTGATGCGAAACTTTGGATGTTAATTTGTATATTTTTTTGTTAGTTGTTACTTAATCACGTCAAGACTACATTACCAATTTTGATAAAATATAGCTAATTGCCTGGATTTACACATAGGATACTTTTTATCCGAACTGAACACTTCTGTGGGATAAAACAGGATTCACGATATAACCTAATTCCACGCGGGCAAAGCCGCGGTCGGAATGATATTTTTTTAAATAAAAAAATTGTTTTAAAAAAACACAAAATATATTGACGCATGTATTTATTTTTTGCACTCTATTATAATTGTAATTATTCATTACAAATAATCAAAATAAAATAGCCAGAACAAAGTTAGGCCCTGGTAGGGTAGGTAGGCAGGTACAGCAATGTGAGACGAACACTGGCTTATTTATACCAATAATAATGTATTATAAACATTAAATTAAGTTTACTTTCTAACAACAAAAATACATAATATTAGCTAATGTGAAAACGAATCCACCAATCATCCCACAACAATGAAATGTGCACACAAATATTCATCCAAATCGGTTCATGTGATTAGGAGGAGTGACTGCAGCGCCATCTTCCGGGCCCTATTGTGTTTCCAGATCACCCAGGAACTCAATTTAATATACTTACACAAAATTTTTCAAAATGAAAACTCACATTACTATGTAAATATGAATATAAACCTGTTTTAGTACTAAGCAATTTCCCGCACAGGTGTAGTAAGTATAAATGAAATAAATATCAACATCAAATTCTTTATACAACATACTTATCTACCACCTACTAAGAAATGTAATTCTTGAAATTGTTTCGTATTTTTTTTAAATATAATACTACTCCAATGAGCTCCTGTTCCATATTACGTCCACCATACTTCCACTAAGTTCACCATGATTTTTTATTTCTTTGCACTTTGTTGCTTTTTGCTAAAAATGGAATCATGCGATAAAACCAGTAGAGCGTTGATAACATACATTTTTGACTGAATAAAGGTACTTACGAAGGAGTGGGTTCACATTGTGAACAATCAGTGGGTTTATTTTCCTTCTGGATTCCGGATTTCTGAAAAGATTATCTATGCTATAAATGAAAAAATCTTACACATTCGTTATGTACTTAAAACATGGGTACATATCAAACATCGTCTATAATACAATTATCATCAAATTTAAAATAAAACCAACTTACTTCATTAATTTGTTCCAATTGTAAGCATTCTTTTTCCTCCAACCTTTATGTTTCTTCTTCTTATTTTCTTTATTGTCCCCATTTGTCTCATTTTGTCTTATCGTGTTGTCACCCTTTGTTACGATTGCGCGAGCGACACAAGTTCCCCGTGTGACGGCCGTAGCGGGAATGACTCGTGCAGCGATCGGGGTAGGAAGGTACAGGGCGGCTCTCGCTATATTGGCTGGTCGCGCGCTAATTTCAAGTATTTCTTGTTTATTTCAAAACTATCGCATATTTCAAAATTCTAACTCGGTAGACGTATAGGTTGTATATTTTATAGTTAATATCCAAAAAGTCGTAACTTTACGTTTGTTATTTTGAAGATGCCAGAGATTAAAAAAAAATAACAATGAGAACTTTGTATTTTTTTTCTATCGAGAAAATATCATGGAATCATGTTTCTAAAACGGTAGACGTATTGTGTTACTATTGAACTTTCTTGTCAAGAATTTTCATCACGACAACTTTAATAATATAAAAATTACGAAGGTTTAAAAAGGGCCGTAAATGTTAGAAAAATTAATTCATCACCTTAATTATTTATGGTAGTACGTGTTTACTCAATAAAAGTTAAGTAGTAAAGCTACTATACAGTCACTATTCCACGCGAACGAAGTCGCGGGCACAGCTAGTCAGTTAATAAGGTTATTGACTAAGGGTGCCGGTCAATATCCTTATTAACTAATTTTATCAGATAATAAGGATATTGACTGGTTCAGGGTGTAACATATAAATTGACATGACTTTTGTAGGGATTCGGCGAATAATATACATATTATTATGTTTGTTAAATAAACTCGCGCCACTCTGCGCTCGCCCCGCCGCTCCCCTGCTTCTTCGCGCCCAATTCTAATTCTAAAAAAAATAACTGCGTTAAAAACAACCGACTTCATAAACAGAAAAGTAAAAAATAAAAAAGATTTGATATTATTAATTACTACATATTATTTAGATGTGCTATTTACTAAAAAGGTTTGATGTCGGTGCACGGGCTTAATACTAGTGTTTGGCACCGACTTCAAACCTATTTAATAAATAGCACATCTAAATAATATGTAGTAATTAATAATATCAAATCTTTTTTATTTTTTACTTTTCTGTTTATGAAGTCGGTTGTTTTTAACGCAGTTATTTTTATTTAATACTTTTTAGTGTATTTATCAACACGAATCAATCGAGCCCAATCTCGATATAATTGAGTCAATATATTACTGAGTTCCTAAGGCCACCTTCCGGTTCCATCATCAAATCAGCTCTATGTCATGATAATGTTTCATCGCTATCCAATTTACATAAGTATACAAAATTTCAGCTCAATCGGTTACCGGGAAGTGAATCAAAGTTACTTGCAACATTTCAATGAAGTCATCGAGTACAGACAAAAATGCTCATAAAATAAAAACTACTGGGTTTTAAAATTTTTATGGGACCAATTCGACACCATCCCGCATCGAACAAAAAAAGAATCACGTAAATCGGTTAAGAAACCTAGGAGTAATCGGTGTACATACATCCAAAAAAAAAAAAAAAAATTATACCGGCCGAATTGATAACCTCCTCGTTTTTTTGGAAGTCGGTTAAATAGTGTGCAAGTTCGTACCGACGTCGAACACTAGAACTTCCCAGCGGTCAGCCAGCAGCATCGCGCCGGCGGCCAGCAGGCGCGGCGCGCGCGGGGCCCACTGCACGATGCACGCCTCGCGCCACTCAGCGCTTGCCAAGCCACTCCAGTGCTCGCGCCAATGCCCCGTCTCTCCCGCCCTACTGCGCGCCCAAATCTAAACAAAAATTTAAATCTTATGTTATATCGGTACACACTATAAAACGAAGTTGCTTGCTGCTGTATGCTCAGATCTTTAAAATTACTCAACGGATTCTGTTGCAGTATTTTTAATAGATAGAGCAATTCTCGAGGAAAGATAAGGAAGTGTATAATTTGTTTAGTTTATGACTTCTACCGATAGTTGTCCGTCTTCGGCTAGAACAGCGAGGCGTGTGTTGCTGGAGTCGAGGGCCATGTGCACGAGCGGGGCGCCGGCAGCGGGCGCAAGGCTCTCGCTGCGTTCCCACCGGGCCATTGACAGCATACCCTCGTAGACCCAGTTCCATGACGCCCATGATTCTGAAATATAAATTTGAATACGCGCTATTGATATGGATTTTTTTTCATTATTCATTATTATCCAAATAGTAATATAATGACAAAAATATTGAAGCAGGGAAAGCGTCAGTTTACATGATTGGGGTATCAGATTTTTTTTGTTCTAAATTATAATATTATTTCACACTTCACAGGTGGCCCCATATAAATTAAATTGGATTGTGAACTATGGAGAGTATATCAAGAAAATCTTTAAAATTAGGTCGTCGATGTAGCGCTAACAATAATAATTATGTTATTTTATTTTTAGCTTTTCAGTGCCATTTTTGACGTCTCCAAATTTCGGGTTTAGGTCGTTTTCCAAATTTCGGGTTTAATAATAATAATAATTAATAATAATAATTTAATAATAATTTAATAAGATTACGCTTCGTGCAATCAGGTCGAGCATCGGGCGGGACAAGTGTGTCGCGGTTAGCGCGCGCGGTGTCGGCGAGCGCGCGCAGGAGGCGCGGCCCGGCGCGCGGAAGCAGCGCGCGGCGCCACAGCGGGCCCGCGCGGGCCGCGCGCCGCCACGCGCGACACACGCCGCCGCAGCGCAGCAGCTCGCGCGGCGCCAGCCTCTCGAACACACAATCCAAAGCAACGCGAGTGCACCCGGCCTCGCCCTGCCAGGGGTTGTCGGCGAGCTTTGATCTATCCGCGAACATTTTGTAACAGATGAGAGACGATCCGAGCGGTCGCTCTCTGACACTGTTCTTATTGCGTACGCGCGGACGAGAGCGCACGCGTGTGGCGCTGATCTATTTTGGTCGCGGTGCCGGTTCACGTTTCTCGCGTATAAAATACGGCGATATCGACAATTTTTTATATATGTTATAGGCAAACTCCGAAGCTCCGGCGCTCCTAGGTTGGACTGGTCAATCCTCAGGTCAGACTGAATGACTTAGTCAAAGCCCAAACAAATGTAAATTTTCGGCCTTTGACTAAACAATTTTCGTCAAACCTGGGAGAGACTAATTTGGTCAGGCAAACGTCAAAACACAATTTTATTAAATCGGGGTTTGACGAGTCAAACTCCGATATAGGTATGAAGTGTCTTATCTTCGTATATTTGGAAGCATTTTATCATTTAAGCAGCTTTCAAGTCTTAAGAACCGCTTAACTCTGCCAGTTCTGACACCTGATTGGTCAGCTTACGTGATTTTCACTTTTATATTTGAGATGCTTTGAGAGAATGCCGTGTGGCATTAGGCCCGCCTTTTGTACGATGTGCAATAAAGTATAAAATAAATAAATAAATGCTTTGGAATATACGGAGGTTAGTTTGTATAAGATTAAGTATAAAAAAATAACATTTTTAAAATTTTGATGTTTATTGTTTTAATAATTTCTTAAGTAATTAAAATTAAAAATTAATCATTTTTCTGACATGGTGAGGCATTAACTTTAATGTTAATTGTTTTAATAATTTCTTAGGTAATTGAAATGAAAAATTAATCTTTATTCTGGCATGGTGAGGCATTATGACATTTAGAATTGCACAATACATTAGACCTTTTACATTTGCATAATTTTGAAGAGCATTTTTTATTGCAGTGGCATTTTATAAAGCCTTGGCCACCAAATTTTGAATCCTTTGCACTGATTTCTCTAAGAGACAGCCGAACGTCAGGCACATCTTCGATCTTAAGAATGAACGAACATGAAATGACAAAACAATCGGTCGGAAGTCGGAACACCGCGGTCCGCGAGAGACATTATGAACCTGTTTTTAAAACATGTTCAGATCAACGTTTGACCGAGAATTGCAGTCGCTTCTAGGATTGACTAGGCCAAAACCGAAACAGAATAATTTACTTTCGACGTTTGACTGAAAAGTTAGGAGCTCCTGGGTTTGACTAAAAATACTTCAGGCAAAGGGCGAAATTGAAATGCATTTCGGGGATTGCCTGATGGCTTTGGCCAAACCTAGGATAAACCAGTCTTTCCGCGAAGAGACTGTGTATCGGACTTTGACTATAACATATATGTTATAGTCAAAGTCCGATACACAGTCTCCTGTCCAGTCCCAGGAGCTCCTAACTTTTCAGTCAAACGTCGAAAGTAAATTATTCTGTTTCGGTTTTGGCCTAGTCAATCCTAGAAGCGACTGCAATTCTCGGTCAAACGTTGAAAAATTTCTTAAGATCGAAGATGTGCCTGACGTTCGGCTGTCTCTTAGAGAAATCAGTGCAAAGGATTCAAAATTTGGTGGCCAAGGCTTTATAAAATGCCACTGCAATAAAAAATGCTCTTCAAAATTATGCAAATGTAAAAGGTCTAATGTATTGTGCAATTCTAAATGTCATAATGCCTCACCATGCCAGAATAAAGATTAATTTTTCATTTTAATTACCTAAGAAATTATTAAAACAATTAACATTAATGCCTCACCATGTCAGAAAAATGATTAATTTGTCACTTTAATTACCTAAGAAATTATTAAAACAATTAACATTAAAGTTAATGCCTCACCATGTCAGAAAAATGATTAATTTTTCATTTTAATTACTTAAGAAATTATTAAAACAATAAACATCAAAATCCCATGCAGCGTTGAATAATATTAGACCCAAACGAAACCTCAAGAAGCAATAGACGGTAAATTACTATATGTATATTAACTTTCCTTTTCTGTGTCACTTGTTTGTGTGTTATTAACTATCGCTTTCTGCTGTCTCTTGTGACTCTGTGTTGTTTGTTTTATCCACTGGTTTTTTAAATGAGTATAAACTTTTCTAAATTTCGTTGCTTCTTGTCTGCTACATATATATGGTTATATTTGTATCAACCTGTAGTTATTAGCTTACTAAATTTACTAGTTACCCACACTCAATGCAATAAAATGTCAATATCAAAACTGCATACCTTCATTCTTGTAATAATTGCGTACATATTGTAAAGATGCCAAAATAGTTATTGTCTAAGTTCAAACTAACTAATGTAAACATTGAAGATTTGTTATGACAGTTTTCGACAGCTGTCATATTTGTCAATTTTGACATTTGACGTTTACTGAAGCTTTCCTTGTAACAATCTTTTTACAATTTCTACATTGAGCGTAGGGCAATTGGGCAAACAAATTTTTATTTTTGAATTTTTATTTTGGTATTTTCTTTTGGTTTTTGGTTTCTCTGTGTTTTTAATTGTTTTTTTTTTCTGTATCTTTGGTGTTTTCTTTTGCTTAACTTGCTGTACTTTGATTATGTTTATGGCTGGTATCATTTGAATAATTAGTTTTATATTTGCAAAAATTGTAAATTATTATAATATTTTGGTAGTATTTCTATTATTATTATTATATATATTTTCTTTTATGTCTAACAGCAGTGCAAACAGTGACGTTTTTTTTTCGGCATCCTCAGATAGTGGTAGCAATGACAACAGTTTTAGTAGCACTTCCTTTCCCTCCCTTGATAAAACCCTTCTTTCTCATTTTTCGAACTGTGTTAAAAATTTTAATGTTGTGCATATAAATGCGCAAAGTGTCCCAGCACATTTTCCCGACTTACTTACATCCTTTGACCCAAAAGTTATTAGTGCAATCCTGATATCGGAATCATGGCTTAAACCTTGCCTCTCCTCATCCTCATACTCCCTACCTGGGTATAATTTAATCCGCAACGATCGGGTAGGCCGTGGCGGGGGAGGTGTCGCGATATATCTATCAAATTGCATTCCTTTCTCTATAGTTAGCGTTTCGGCTCAACCCCCGCCTGCCGATGCTGCTGAGCACCTCATTGTAGAAATTACCATTAATTCGACTAAATTATTACTCGGAGTTTTTTATAGTCCCTCACTCAATGTTAATTACTTCTCGTCATTAGAAACTTTACTTGAAAATTTATCTTCCATCTACGACCACATAATTTGTATGGGCGATTTAAACACTTGTATGCTTAAAAACGATTCTCGGTCCAAAAAACTACAAAATTTGGTAGATGCTTGCAATCTCAACCTACTGCCTCTCAATGCTACACATACCGTACCAAATTGCAGACCTTCCCTACTCGACCTTATCCTTATTTCCTCCCCGACTTATGTTGTTAAGCATGGTCAGTGCGCTGCGGATGCCTTCTCTAATCACGATCTCCTTTACTTATCATATCGGCTGCGCCTTCCTAAATTAAAGCATAGGATTCTGATGCAGCGTAGTTTTGGTGGAATGGATCTTGATCGTCTCCGCAACGATGCTGCAAATATTGACTGGAATGCTATATTGAAAGCTCATACGGTTGAGGAAAAAGTGTCAGTATTTAGTAATTTTATAATAAATCTATATGATGTACATGCACCCATAAAGCCTGTCAAAATCAAACACCTTCCTGCTCCATGGCTTACGGACGAATTAAGAGTCCTTTTACATAAAAAGAATAAGTCTAAAACGCAATATAAGATGAAGCCGTCAGATATCAACCGAGAGAAATATAAAATCATCCGGAATAAATGCAACACAGCTTGCAGAGATGCACAGAGGCGTCATATACATACTTCTATTGAAAACGGCGATCCAGCCAAGGTATGGAAGTTTCTGAAAACATTGGGAGTTGGGAGTAAGGATAGTAGCTGTCTCTCAAAGGACATAAACCTCGAATCATTGAATCAGCACTTTACTTCAGCCTCTTTTTCCCTTAATAATAACATCAAAACTAAAACTTTAAGCTACTTATCTTCTTTGCCCCCTTCTAACTTTCCATCATTTCATTTTAAATCCTTCTCTGTTAGTGAAGTTGAGAAAATCATCTTGTCTATCACCTCAAATTCTGTTGGTGTGGATGGCATTAGTCGTAATATGATCGTTCCAATCCTTGACATTGTCACTCCTATCATAACCCACATCCTGAATGCCTCTATCACATCCAGTGTTTTTCCTAAAATGTGGAAGAAGGCTAATGTTATTCCGATCCCTAAAACTAATTCTCCTAAATCATCATCTGACTATAGGCCTATTTCCATCTTACCCTTCCTGTCCAAAATCCTAGAGCGTCTTATACAACAACAACTCAGTTCCTTCCTTAATAAAAATTCCCTTCTTAATCCTTTCCAATCTGGTTTCCGCCCCGGTCATAGTACGACTACTGCCCTCCTTAAAATCACGGATGACATACGTTGGGGTATGGACAATAAGATGCTCACAGTTCTTGTACTCTTAGACTTTAGCAACGCTTTTAATACCGTGGACTTTGATTTATTGTTGGCCATGCTTCAATCAATCAACTTATCTCCCAATGTCCTAGAATGGTTCCAGAGCTACTTGGCTGGTCGTCAGCAACGCGTTCTTGTTGACAATTCCTTCTCAACGTGGCGCAATGTGACTGCTGGCGTGCCGCAGGGAGGTGTGCTTTCTCCTTTACTGTTCGCTATGTTTATCAACTTTTTAACTCCCCATCTGACTTCCTTATATCATCTTTATGCAGATGACCTCCAAATATACGCGCAGTCGTCTTTAGATGAACTTAATTCTGCAATTAATAGCATTAACGATAACTTAAACAAGGTGTTCGACTGGACTGTGTGCTACGGCCTCAAGCTTAACCCTCTAAAATCACAAGCTATTATCATTGGAAGCCAGAGTCTTGTGGCTAGAATAAACTGGACTACTTTACCACCTATAATTATTAATAACGTAATCGTGCCTTATAGTAGATCTGTTAAGAACTTGGGTTTATATATGGATGAAACACTGTCTTGGTCTGTACACCTTAAAAATATCAGCAGAAAAATATTTTATACAGCGTCTAGTTTAAGAAGGTTGCGCAATTTCTTACCTATTCCCACCAAAATTATGCTTGCTCAGACCCTGATGCTACCAACACTAGATTATGCTGACGTTTGCTTCTCAAACCTTACTCAGGAGCAACTTAATAAACTCGAACGCTTACAGAACCTTGCGGTGCGCTTCGTTTTTGGGTTAAGGAAATTTGATCATGTCACAGCCTTCCGGAAGCAGCTTCAGTGGTTACCCATACGACTTCGTCGTAACGCTCATGTCCTCTCTCTCCTTTACTCCATCCTATTTGATCCCCGTATCCCATGCTACTTAAAAGATAATTTTGAATTTTTATCTGCCAGGAGTTTGAACCTACGATCTAATGATAACCTAATGCTACGTGTTCCAGTGCACCATACTAATTTCTACAACGCCTCTTTCACCGTAAAAGCCGTTCAACTCTGGAATGACTTACCTACTAGCATAAGGAAAGCACAAACGCTCCACTCTTTTAAAAATATGGTTAAGTGTCACTATTTGCAAACCTGTTAATTATTTTTATTATTAATAATTGTCATTTTTTTTTCTTGCTTGTTTTTTTTTACTGTTTATTTTCATGTGTTTTTATTTGTCATAATTTTGTTGTTGTCTTTTATTTTATTATGTGATTTCCTTTTTTTATTTCTATTGTGTACATAATCTACCTTAATTTTCTTTTTTTTTTTTCCAATACATTGGCTGCTCGGGTTGCTTGGAAGAAATTGCTTGAAGCAATAAAGCCGCCCTTTGCATCTAATGTCCTGTCTGTGTGTGTGAAATTTGTATTTGTGTTGTATGCAATAAAGATTATAAATAAATAAATAAATAAATAAACAAAATTTTAAAAATGTTATTTTTTTATACTTAATCTTATACAAACTAACCTCCGTATATTCCAAAGCATTTATTTATTTATTTTATACTTTATTGCACATCGTACAAAAGGCGGGCCTAATGCCACACGGAATTCTCTCAAAGCATCTCAAATATAAAAGTGAAAATCACGTAAGCTGACCAATCAGGTGTCAGAACTGGCAGAGTTAAGCGGTTCTTAAGACTTGAAAGCTGCTTAAATGATAAAATGCTTCCAAATATACGAAGATAAGACACTTCATACCTATATCGGAGTTTGACTCGTCAAACCCCGATTTAATAAAATTGTGTTTTGACGTTTGCCTGACCAAATTAGTCTCTCCCAGGTTTGACGAAAATTGTTTAGTCAAAGGCCGAAAATTTACATTTGTTTGGGCTTTGACTAAGTCATTCAGTCTGACCTGAGGATTGACCAGTCCAACCTAGGAGCGCCGGAGCTTCGGAGTTTGCCTATAACATATATACTCACTTAGCATTCTTGAGAAATAAAATCGATGATCAATTTCTTTTTCAATTATATATTATTTGGTGAACATTCGAAAGGAAAAAAATTACTTAAGTGATATGTTTAGTATTTTATCATTTTGCAATTATATTCATATAGTAACCTACATTGAAAAATAAAAATGAGTACCTAAGTCTAATAAAGTATGGTAAAAAATTAGAGTGACTGCAAACAGTAGGGTAATTTTAAAATTGGATATTTTATTAATTACTGCATTTCAATGTAGTGCACTAATTAGTAGTGACTAGATGGCTTATTAGTTTATTACAATAAGTACCTACAAGTGGTGGGATTACATTATATAAGGTTTGAATATTACATAATATATCATTTCATTGTCACATTTTTATCGTTAATTTTGTTAAAATATAAACAAATTTTTTATTCCAAATACTTGATTTTACTTTTAAAATATTATTTATTACTATTATGCGTAATAGCGTAACTCGTAAAGTAATAATAACATTTTTTTTAAACAACGTCGTAAGTAACATTACGAAATAAGTGTTAACGCGAAGAAATATTATCTAAGAACGTGCAACGCAACGATGTTATAATATACAGGGTGTCCCAAGAATACTAAATAATAAGGTAAGCACACAAAAAAAATCAAGCATCTAGCGCAATAAATCACGCCACTAAATAAAAATCTCATCGTACTCGGCAATAGGTGAAAATTAAAAAAAAAACGTCATAACTCCGAAAATACGAAAAATTGCAACCCTCTCAATCGGATAGCCCTCTAGGTCTTCAGTATATCTATACTTCTTGGGATACCCTGTATTGTATAACAAGAGTCAGGCGGGGCCGGGAGGAGGGGGGGGAGGTTCGGCTACATGGCGGCGAGCTCCTTCTTGACGGCCTGCATATAGTCAGCAGTGGCCTCGGCGAGGTCGCGGTCGCCAGCCGCCGGGTCGAAGTCGGACACGGACGCGGCCGGGCTGCCCTCCTCCGCCTGCCGCAGCTTCAGCCGGATCTCCCGCATGCGCGCCTCCAGGATGCGCTCACGCTTCGCTTCGCGCTCGAATATCTGTACCGACACGTTATACTTCACGTTATGAATAATACACAATACATTTTATAACTATGGATGCAATAAATTGCACTATTAAGAAATAAATTATTATAATATGGCTGAGGTAGTGGGACAGTAGGGAAGGGAACTTACAGCAGTGAGCAGGACTTTATCGTTTTTGTCCGAGTGCGCCATGTTCTGTGACAACTCTGTCATGTAGATGTTGCCCTTTCGGCTGCCGCAAGCCGCAAGAGTACCCTTCATACATACGACAAAAATAAAATTCAACGTATATAATATAACGTACCTACACACAATAAATTTTTAGACAATAATATTTTATAAGAAATTAAAATTTAAATTGTGACGCCACATTATCATCAGTAACTATTATTTTTTTAAAGCGCTTGACGAGAATCCACGGTTAGTATTCGATTTGCTTGTATCGGTCAATTAAGGAAAGCTGGCATGTTCACAGTACTCACACTTATGCAATTTCACTTACAGTATGTTCAAAAATAAATGCGACTCTAGTTTCATTTTAGACTTGAATTGTAAAATGGGTGCGTTGTAGATAAATATATGCAAATATAATTATGAAAGCTCTCATAATTTACCTGTAAAATTATAATTTAAAAGTAAATCAATTGATGAAGTTAATTATTTATTCTAATAATAATCAATTGGATAAAAGTATTAATAATTATTCAATTATCAAATAATAATTAAATTTCAGGTCATAAAAACAATACAAATAACACGTGCGCTCACTCCCAACACACGGATGGTTGTTTTGATAATGATTTAAATAACGGACGTCTTCTGCAGTTGCGGAGCAGTCTTGTCCTGACTTTGGTCGAGTAAAGATATCTAAGAAATATTATATTTGTAGTAAGTACGTAATACCTACCAATACGCGCTAACAAATATGTGTTACATATTTATTGTATAATTTTCACACTATTGGTTTTAAACTCAAACTCAAACATTTATACAATTAGACTTCTTCTAGAAGCACTTTTGAATCGTCATAACAGTTTAACAGTTTTAACATTTACCACCAATTCAGAAAGCAGTATCTATAGAGAAGAAGAAGAATCTATTTAATCATAATCGTAATCTTCTACTTCACTGAAACTTTCATCGCTCGAAGAACTCGCCGTCGGAATTTCTTAATGTTATTATAAATGAGTCAGTGTAATTATCTACTTTTGGTTCTAATTGAATATATTTTTCCTCATGTTCTCGCGTCTTTCTCCAAACGTCACTAAACATATCCAGACTAATAGCATTTGCTTCCTTTCTAAATAATTCTTCCACAGTTTTCAAGTTAAAGTTCACATTTTGTGATGCTACTTTCCCTTTAATTATGCCCCATAGTAACTCTATTGGGTTGAGTTCTGGATGGTATGGTGGAAGGCGCAATACACTATGTCCATGATCTTTGAGGATTGCATCAAGTAGGTAAAAATTGTGTATAGTTTGGCTTATTTTTTTTAATAATGTGATAACTCTGATTATTAATTAGTAATTTGATTTTTGAAAAAAAAAAAATGCCGATTTTAGTCAAAATTTATATTTTTCTAACAAGATCCTTATCATCCAAATTTCCACCTTGGTGAGAAAAATTGACATTTCTAATGAAAATGAACAAAAAATTAAATGATTTTATTAAATACTGTAAAATAGTCTATAATTCTTCCATTTACTGTATCACAAAATTCTTCATAGATTTTTAGATATTCGTACTACACCAATTACATCACCCTGTATTTATAAACAATTGCAAAATATGACACATACATAGGCCGGGAGATACTGACACAAAATTTCGGGTCATTTGTAACAGAATGGCGGTTCTACAGAGGTCTTATTACGCAATGACTAAAAGAAAAATGATGGTCAGAACGCTGGTACCGGCGGACTAGTCGCGTGGGCGTTAGTCGAACTCGTCGGATAAATAGCGAAAGTCAAACGATTTGTAACACAAAAATTTTAGAATTTACCGATAGCCCATAAAAAAGATGTAGGCGGTAGTGTCATGCCATACTTTTCCGGTGTAACTTACAGCCCCCCATACCGACGCGATGCGTTGATTTAAAAAAAAAAAAACAATTCAACCATTTGTACCAGGCTAACTTTTGCACAGGTAATCATCATTGTGCAGACATTTACGAAAATCGCCATGCCATACTTTTCGGACGATTCCAAATGGCCACCATACCGCCGAAAATCTGCAAAAAAAAATTTTTTTCGCCAAACAATTTGTACCAGTATTGCATTTGGATTTTTGGAGAGTATTTGATAAAATGTGACCATTATTATATTTGTCATACTTCTAGTAGGGGGAAAAAGTGCTGCCATACTTGAAAAATTAATTTATTCGTCACGTTGAATTTATATTTTTGGTTTTATGGCATTCAAATGCTTTATAAATATAAATTTATAAAGAATAGAAAAAATTCGATCACGAGGCGGGACTCGAACCCGCATCCTTCGCGCCATTCCGGGGCGGATGCCTCACCAACTCAGCCACTCGTGACCCGCCCGAGTGATCGAATTTATTCTATTCTTTCAGTTTTATGTGTCTGAAGGGACACACCGCGCGCCATCTATTGAGATGATTAACAACCATTTCAACCAATATGAAGCACTTTTCAGTGAATACAATATTGTAACGATGGAACACGACCTTTTTTGTTGAATTTATATTTTTGGTTTTATGGCATTCAAATGCTTTATAAATATAAATTTATAAAGAATAGAAAAAATTCGATCACGAGGCGGGACTCGAACCCGCATCCTTCGCGCCATTCCGGGGCGGATGCCTCACCAACTCAGCCACTCGTGACCCGCCCGAGTGATCGAATTTATTCTATTCTTTCAGTTTTATGTGTCTGAAGGGACACACCGCGCGCCATCTATTGAGATGATTAACAACCATTTCAACCAATATGAAGCACTTTTCAGTGAATACAATATTGTAACGATGGAACACGACCTTTTTTGTTGAATTTATATTTTTGGTTTTATGGCATTCAAATGCTTTATAAATATAAATTTATAAAGAATAGAAAAAATTCGATCACGAGGCGGGACTCGAACCTCGCCCCGGAATGGCGCGAAGGATGCGGGTTCGAGTCCCGCCTCGTGATCGAATTTTTTCTATTCTTTATAAATTTATATTTATAAAGCATTTGAATGCCATAAAACCAAAAATATAAATTCAACAAAAAAGGTCGTGTTCCATCGTTACAATATTGTATTCACTGAAAAGTGCTTCATATTGGTTGAAATGGTTGTTAATCATCTCAATAGATGGCGCGCGGTGTGTCCCTTCAGACACATAAAACTGAAAGAATAGAATAAATTCGATCACTCGGGCGGGTCACGAGTGGCTGAGTTGGTGAGGCATCCGCCCCGGAATGGCGCGAAGGATGCGGGTTCGAGTCCCGCCTCGTGATCGAATTTTTTCTATTCTTTATAAATTTATATTTATAAAGCATTTGAATGCCATAAAACCAAAAATATAAATTCAACAAAAAAGGTCGTGTTCCATCGTTACAATATTGTATTCACTGAAAAGTGCTTCATATTGGTTGAAATGGTTGTTAATCATCTCAATAGATGGCGCGCGGTGTGTCCCTTCAGACACATAAAACTGAAAGAATAGAATAAATTCGATCACTCGGGCGGGTCACGAGTGGCTGAGTTGGTGAGGCATCCGCCCCGGAATGGCGCGAAGGATGCGGGTTCGAGTCCCGCCTCGTGATCGAATTTTTTCTATTCTTTATAAATTTATATTCGTCACGTTTCAAAAATACGACTGTACAATACGTAAAATAATTTTTTACAGTATGGGATCATTATATTCTGTTTGTTTGTATACAATTCTACCTAGAAAAAAATATCGCAGATTGCAAACATGGGGCGGATGATTGTAAGACTTAAGCCAAGACGTAAAAAAAAAATGAAAAGAATTGGCGATTTGTACCAGTACGGCATTTTTGGAAAGTATATGATGCAACGTGACCATTATTATATTTGCCATACTTTTAATAGAGGGAAAAATTAGTGCCATACTGCTACAAATCGTTCAAACTACGAATAAAATCTTACAATAAGAAAAAAATCTTATACACATTCGCCACCTCCCACAGGTATGGCATTATCACACTTCTATTTATAATCATTCAGGAGTTGTTGAAAAAAAAATGTAGGGTGGTACAAATAGTTTGGCGAAAAAAAAATTCAAAAATTTGCAGATTTTCCGCGGTATGGCGACCATTTGGAATCGTCCGAAAAGTATGGCATGGCGATTTTAGTAAATGGCTGCACGACGATGGTTACCTGTGCAAAAGTTAGCCCGGTACAAATGGTTGAATTGTTTTTTTTAAATCAACGCATTCACGTCGGTATGGCGGACTGTAAGTCACATCGTAAAAGTATAGCATGACACTACCGCCTACATCTTTTTTAAGGGCTATCGGCACAGAACAGTAAAAACATATAGAAGTGCGATAATGTCATAATTAGTATGAAAACCAGTGTCGCCAAACCCACACATTTAAACCGATAGTTATACAGTACACTACAAGTAAACTATGCCTTTGATTGGACAGCTTAATTTGAGTAAAAACTGACTTAGGTTATAAATTCAGCATTTCAATATGTACCCTAACGCACCATGTTACGGTTTATTTTAGTATAACATCCCTAGGTATATTAGCTGTTTTGTTTCTCATTGCACAGAAATTCCAAATTCGAAAACATTCAGCTACTCCACAACAGAGGGCGTTAGTTTTCGATAAATATAACTTTGAACCTCAACACATAGAGTTTTAAGGTTGAAATTTGTGTCACTCAACATTAATGACATTAACTTGATATTTATCTGATGCTATGCCCTGAGGGATGTCAGCCTTGTTATCGATAATTCACAAATAAATATTTTTTGTGTATTTTTTTTTCTTTCTTTTATATGAGTATAGTATAATGTGTCACATTTTGGAGTATGTTTATTACTACTAAGTACGTCTTTTTATATTATTATTATTAAATAAAAAACGGAATAGAATAGTATTAATCTATATTTACAAAATACAAACAGAAAATATATGCATTATTTTAAATCTTGGAACTGCCGTAGGTTTGCTGTATCGGTGGCCTTTGTTAGACCGCTTAGTGCTGTTCGGCATCCAGTTAACTCGTCACGTTGCATTTATCCATTTCTCTTTTAAATTAGCCTCTTTGAGAAATCTATAAATAAATTGGACAAATGAAAGCTAAGGATAAATAAAATAAAATTTAATATTTATAATGTTTGTCTTTTCTAAAGTATCGATACTGTCGATATGCGCCACAAGCATCACTAAAGCGACATTCGTTTGTTTATTGCAATAATATTCCAGAAAGTCTTGTTTGCTGTTCAATCTATAATAGTACTAATTTCTTACGGATTAAGGTTCATTTTGACTAGATATTTGTATACAATTTTGACAAATTACGACAAGCGAAGTTATAACATAAAATATAATTAAAATAAATAAAAATAAGACTTACCGATGGTATGAAATGCCTCCATTGCTGATATTATTTCGTCTGCTATCATTTTTGCACTCTAATACCGAACAACACGTCCTAATTAATGAATAAATATGGAAAAAAGGTTTGACAGCTGACAACCGACTCGAATATTTTTCTGCGCACAACTGAGAGCAAGTTAGGTGATCTTACCTTACCAGTGACACGTGGGCCACGCCCACATCACACTTCTATCTACTTTACTGTTCTGTGGCTATCGGTAAATTCTAAAATTTTTGTGTTACAAATCGTTGGACTTTCGCTATTTATCCGACGAGTGTGACTAACGCCCACGCGACTAGTCCGCCGGTACCAGCGTTCTGACCATCATTTTTCTTTTTGTCATTGCGTACTAAGACCCCTCTAGACCGCCATCCTGTTACAAATGACCCGAAATTTTGTGTCAGTATCTCCCGGCCTAACATGTGCAATGTGTAAATGTGTTGACGTTCCAGCTCTTCTTAATATACCTATAATAGTGCTTTTATTATTAAACAATAATAGTGCCGATTTTAAACATTTTCTTCTCCATTTGAATTTTTTCTTGTTCTGACAATTTGGAGACTGAATATGTTAGCATTATAGGAAGAGCGCGCTTACCCCCTCGTGCATGCGCACGCGCAGCAGCGGCTCCTCGCACACCTGCATGGTGAGCACGGGCTCGTGCTGCCGCCGCAGCAGGTCCCACGTCGCCAGCAGCCCGTTCCACTGTGTCACCAGCATCAGTGATAATCTAACGTTTTAACCGTTGTAAGTATGATTATCCAAACATACAACAACTATAAACGGATAAATTAAATTGTCTCCATCAGCTACTTATGCAATTCTTTTCAGATTTGACATTCATAGAAAAGTTCAAAGTATACTGAGTTCTTATAAAAACTTATAACCTAGTAGGGCTCCAAGTGGCTGCGGTGATCTTGTGGCGGTGAGGAGGAGACCATACAACGGCGGACTCGCGGCAGTCCTCGCTCCACACGCGCACCGTCCAGTCGCCCACCGTTAGAAAGTTTTTCAGGAAGTTTGGGTTGCGCTCCAAGGACCACACGGGGCCAAGATGGGCTTCGAACTAAAAACAAAGAATTCGATAAAGTGCAGAAACTAATATAAAACAGATGATCACTCTTTGCGTTGATTGTATTGTAAGTTGTGATAGTATAAAATATAAATGTTAATACAATAATTGTAAGCGTTACCTTTGCTGGTAATTTTTCCATTGGCGTTTTCCCTTTTCGATTTCCGCCTATCACAAAGCCGTTTTCAGTTCCGACCATAAAACGCGTGGGGATGGTCGGCTCGTATTCGAGTGTGCTAACTCCATTAGAGTTGGCCATCGATTGGACGTCAAAGGAAGATTTTACAACGTCTATTATCATTTCTTCAGTTGGCTCGCTCATGTTGCGAATATCCCACCACTTGCAGGCGCCGTCCGGGCCGGACGAGAAGAACTCCTGCCCAGACTTGGAATTAATGAAGAGGACATTGCGGACCAGCTCGCGATGTGCCACATGGGGCGCGCACTTGACGCTGGCGTCGCCGTCGTGTCGCCTGTCCCACACTCCCACTTGACCATTTATTAGTCCTCCGGCGAGCATATTTCGATCGCGCGGGTTAAATTGCAAGTCTAGGAGCGGGCACGTCGGAGTGAATATAACTTCAGGGTTATTAGCGTTCTCGATGTCCCAAATATAGGACACGACAGAGGAACGCGGGTTGCGATTGAAATCGACATCACAGTAGGTGACAGCAAAACGCTGGCCCCCATCCGGCTGCCAGCTGATGGAGCTGACGGGACGCGGGCCGCTCGCGTCGCGGTACACGTTCACCGTGCGGCAGCTGTTGCGCTCCACGGCCGGCAGCGACGGCATCTCCGCGTAGTACGTGCGATACATATCGATAGCATTATTTTGCATCACGTAGTGGTCCATTCCCTGCCAATATTTTTATATTTTAAATATTTATTTCTTATGATATAAAGACGGAATTTATGCAATACTGAATAAAAAAAAGTATTAAGTATACAAAATTATAACTAACAGGTGCTAATGACATGACGCAATGGATGTAGTTGTCATCTTTTTCAATTTTTCTTCGATATCGCTGAGTAGCCTCGGGATCCACAACATTAACGTCTTTCGGCCAACCCCCTTCCGCATGGTTTGCACCCGTAGTAGTATATTCTGCCCTGCAATCGGAAACAACTCGATAAATAGAATAATGATCGTTCGAACCACTGTTTGATAAATCGGGAATATCTTTTCGGGCGACCCCAGTCGAGTCTCGTACCGTATGGTGTTGATGTAATGCTCGGAGAAGCAGGGCGTGTTTTGCGTGGGCTGGTGCACGGGGTTGCGCAGGATGTACTGCTTGTGCTCCGCCACGTTGGTACCGATGGTGTCGCACATCTCGGGGCCTTGTTCGCAGAACAGCGGCTGCCGCCCGAAGTCACAACGCCGTTTCGTGTATGCGTACGCTATTTCCATGATTTTTTTTACTCGATAAAGCTAAAATAAAGATATTATGTAGATTTTATTTATTAGAAAGAAAAATATAAAGTATCACTTGATCGTTGATAAATTTAACACAAAATATTGACAGATCATGATTTGTCATGACAAGTACAATCTTTCAGAAGTTAAAAATACCTGTGAAAAATACTGTGTAAAAATATTAAAAAAAAAATTGTTTTTATACTCCTTGGAGACGACAAATCAACAATATTATATAATACTAGCAATGCCCTGCGGTTTCGCCCGCATAGATAGCGATATCGTGACAGTGAAAAGTCTACTATAGGTTTAATTTTTAATCACATGAAAATCACCTTTACCCCGTCCCGCACTACGTCTGCTCATTGTATTAAACACTTTTAAAAATTCGTTATATCTTTTGAATGGAATATCCAATTTTTTATATTTAAAAAGTATTTTGCTGGTATTGAAACAATCTATAATAAAACATCATTTAATTGGATAAGGATTAACATATATGTATGTATGGATAACATGGTTTGATTACTGTCAGCACTTCTATTTACTTTGAAAACGTAAAAAAGTTGTTGTAGTAACATAACTACTGAAGATGGACATATGGTATCGCGGACTTTCTTGTAGATATTGATCCATTCTACATATTATAATACCTTAGAACATTTTTTTGTTCTATCTTCAATAGATTCCGCAGCGCACGCGATGACAGAAGTTTTATTGAGGAATTTTTTACACCTTGGGTTACATTATTGCATTTTTGGTAAGGATCTCTAATTTTTTTGAAAATGCAATATAGCCTATGTTGCTCAGTAAAGATGCAGCTTTCTAATGGTGAAAGAATTTTTGAAATCGGTCCAGTAGTTTATGCGTGAAAACCATACATAATTACAAACCTTTCCTCTTTATAATATTATAGTATATAGTATAGATGTAAATTATTAAAGTATGCATAATTCAAACTCAAACATTTACTTATTCTATTAGACTTCTTCTAGCACTTTTGAATCATCATAACGTGATCATAAACTATTTTTAACATTTACCACCGATTCGAAAAGCTGTATTTGTGGAGAAAAACCGACAAGAAACTCTTTTAAAATGATGATTCAATAATGATATTCCTAGTCTACATCCTTAAAAGAACTTATATTATATTCGATAGTTTCTATATGGTTTCTATTTTTATTTTTTATGATTGCGTCAAGGATTGCGTACATGATCACAGGAATTACATTGTTTATGTTAAAGTCAAAAATACGTCAATAAAATGAAGCATTGACAAAGCTAGAACGAGGCTGTCTTAGGAGAAATTGGTCGTGTAAAATATACATTATGCTGACCATGAACACAGGTAACAGGCTGTACAGGCGCGCAATGTGAAGGAACCACGACACGATGGTCGCGGACCAGTTCCCAATGTTCAAGCTGGCGACTCTGCTGGCGCGACAGCTCAGCTCTCCTATAGCCGCCAGAATTAAGGCAATTATTATACTTATGCTTCAATTGGGTATCTAGTTTACATGTTTTGGTTCACAGACATGCTGTAGCCTGTATTATAATTGTTTCGGTAGCTCATTATTTGTTATTAATCAATAATGTATCCCCTATAATAATAAAAAAAAAATATGTGAACTAGTTATTTTTTGGTGTGATGAATATGTGTGTCATTTAATTGAAAGAAGTTCGATATAGTTGATGTGGTACTTGTTACAAATACGATAAGATCGGGGCTACGACGGGTGGGTCGGTATCGAGATGACGGTGTGTGTGCGCTGCAGACGCTCGCCAAGACGCACCCGCGCTTCGGCACGCAGGTGTGCGTGCGCGTGGCGGAGCTGTTCCGGCGCGGTGAGTGGGCGGCGCGCGCGTGGTCGCTGCGGCTGGCCGGCACGCGCCTGCGACCGGGGCCGCGTGCGCCGCTGCCGCGCCAGCGGGCAATCGACCTCGGCGGCGACCTCATCGGTGCTTATTCAACATTATGTTATCATTAAATCTAATATACTAATGTTATTACTTACACAAAAGTGAAGTAATATTATAATAGCTGGTAGGTACCAATAAATGCAGACAAATTGTAGAAAAGTTTTGTATAATGAGCGAAATGGATATAATAAATATTATACTATTTTTTAAAGCTTTCCTAATCTTTTCGTTTTAGGCGAAATAGTTATATTTACTATGGGATCACTAATCATAATATTTGAGGTGAATCGACAAGCTGCTATCAAGGAAGTTAAGGTAATAATTCGTTTACTTAGTCTTTAAGTTAAGCACTTTGTATGGTGGGACTATGGGTGTTTTTTTTATTTATTCAATGTACAGTTGTAAAGAATTGAACCGATCTAAGTCACTTAAAAAAATATTATGTTTGGTAGTGGATACAATTTGTGATACAAATTAATTTGCTTGCATGTATTAGGCTCTTGATGTGAAATCTGAATGGTTGGCTGTTAAGCTGTCTCTTGAGGAATTGCAAAGGGAGGTGGCACTCCAGCAGCAAGATATCGATAGACTTCATCGTGTGCTTTTGGACCTCACAGCTTCGCCTCCCAGTCCCGCTCCTACTCCACACACTCCATCTGGGTCAAGCGTGTCACGCAGATCAAATGTTCACCCACCGCATATTCCGAAAGTTCCCCACAGTTTGCACAAGTCTCTTATCCCCGTCAGCCCGCATATTCCGGACGGTGCGCACGCTTCACCTGTACCGCGTCTACAAAATAAACCTCAAAACACTCGTAAGCAACCTCAAGTGCCACCACCACGCGTACCGCATGTTCCACATTCACACACACATCATTCATCACCACGCGACTCGCGTAACTCGCACACACCGCACAAATCGCATGATCCGCACGACGCACACACTCCACAGACACCACATGTTCCACAAACTCCGCAAATCCCGCCCACCTTATCTCAAAAAGAAAATAGAAACCAATAAAAATTTGACGAACGAACTGCGGCGCGCGGCGCCGCACCGCAACGCACAGCGCGTTGCACTCCGCGGTCGCACGGCCCGCCACCAGCGCTTGATGTTAATCATCAAGATGGATTGACTTACGAGCTGCGGTCGGTATAAATATCAATCACTGTCTACTAAATTTAATTTGCGTCTTTATTATTTATTTATTAAGATTTATTAAAAGTTTATAACTATGTCAACATTATTGCGCCAATTTATTGAAAAAATCTGTTGTTTTTTATTACTTACTTAATTAATACATAACAATGAATGTAAAGGATAGATTTATAATTGATGAAATTCACTTTTGGGTAATTTCACCACTCTTATAATAATAAGTATATATTATACTCTAACACCACAAAATTGATCCTACACTTTTTTTTTACGAAGCACTATGAATAATAATTGGCAGACAGTTTTAAGATTCCACACACGAACTAAGTTTATAGAAACAGCGCCCATAAGTACTCGCCTAAATAAACCTCATATTTCAAGGGGATGCTCTTAGCCCTCTTTGGTTTTGTATAGCATTAGGTATATCCGCTTTCTAATTAACAAGGCTAATGTAGGTTTCCGTTTAAAATACAACAATAATCAATTCATACTTACACATCCTACATGGATGACATAGAATTATTATACGCCTCCAATATAGCTGAAATCAACAAATTAGCAGATATAACGCAAGTTTTCTCTTCCGACTTACAGATGAATTTGGGTATTGATAAAATATGTAAGATACAGAGTATTTAACGATGTAAATCGAAGAATCGAATTCATACACTTTACATAATGACGAAGTTATCCAGCCAGATGACAACAATAATGAATAATAATAATAATGATGAATATATAGGATATAAATATCTAGGCTTCTACCAAAATCATAATATTCTCCATAAACACCTCGAACAACTTAACATCGAAATTGAAAAATGCTTTAGAGCTAGGTTACATAAAATATTGAATACACATCTTAACGCTAATAATATTGTCAAAGCTATTAACTCCTTTGCTATACCTATCTTAACTTACTCTTACGGAACAATTAACTGGTCTCAAACACAACTTAAAAATTGGTTGTCTGTAAAGTCGGTTTACTGACGATAGTTGAACGTGACAACGTCCGATTGTGCTTCTTTGTCGCTCGTTCCGCGCTCTCGCTTGCACTTCAAGTCTTACATGGAACGCCTCAGAGCGAGGTAACGCCGCATGAGTCATGTTTTTTCCTGCGTGCAGCCGGCTCTATCGAATTATAAGACGTTGTCACGTCAAAAACTTCAACGAATTATAAATACTTTAAGCACTAAATACCGGAAACACCATCCAAGATCTGCAATCACAGAACAGTAAAGTAGATAGAAGTGTGATGTGGGCGTGGCCCACGTGTCACTGATAAGGTAAGATCACCTAACTTGCTCTCAGTTGTGCGCAGAAAAATATTCGAGTCGGTTGTCAGCTGTCAAACCTTTTTTCCATATTTATTCATTAATTAGGACGTGTTGTTCGGTATTAGAGTGCAAAAATGATAGCAGACGAAATAATATCAGCAATGGAGGCATTTCATACCATCGGTAAGTCTTATTTTTATTTATTTTAATTATATTTTATGTTATAACTTCGCTTGTCGTAATTTGTCAAAATTGTATACAAATATCTAGTCAAAATGAACCTTAATCCGTAAGAAATTAGTACTATTATAGATTGAACAGCAAACAAGACTTTCTGGAATATTATTGCAATAAACAAACGAATGTCGCTTTAGTGATGCTTGTGGCGCATATCGACAGTATCGATACTTTAGAAAAGACAAACATTATAAATATTAAATTTTATTTTATTTTTCCTTAGCTTTCATTTGTCCAATTTATTTATAGATTTCCCAAAGAGGCTAATTTAAAAGAGAAATGGATAAATGCAACGTGACGAGTTAACTGGATGCCGAACAGCACTAAGCGGTCTAACAAAGGCCACCGATACAGCAAACCTACGGCAGTTCCAAGATTTAAAATAATGCATATTTTCTGTTTGTATTTTGTAAATATAGATTAATACTATTCTATTCCGTTTTTTATTTAATAATAATAATATAAAAAGACGTACTTAGTAGTAATAAACATACTCCAAAATGTGACACATTATACTATACTCATATAAAAGAAAGAAAAGAAAAATACACAAAAAATATTTATTTGTGAATTATCGATAACAAGGCTGACATCCCTCAGGGCATAGCATCAGATAAATATCAAGTTAATGTCATTAATGTTGAGTGACACAAATTTCAACCTTATCTCTATGTGTTGAGGTTCAAAGTTATATTTATCGAAAACTAACGCCCTCTGTTGTGGAGTAGCTGAATGTTTTCGAATTTGGAATTTCTGTGCAATGAGAAACAAAACAGCTAATATACCTAGGGATGTTATACTAAAATAAACCGTAACATGGTGCGTTAGGGTACATATTGAAATGCTGAATTTATAACCTAAGTCAGTTTTTACTCAAATTAAGCTGTCCAATCAAAGGCATAGTTTACTTGTAGTGTACTGTATAACTATCGGTTTAAATGTGTGGGTTTGGCGACACTGGTTTTCATACTAATTATGACATTATCGCACTTCTATATGTTTTTACTGTTCTGTGTCTGCAATAGAACGTCTGACGTTACTTAAGAGCCGGAGGAGGACGGGGTATTATCGATATACAAAGCCTGCTTCGTAAAATTATTATTAATTTACGTTCATACTTTCACAATAAAACCTTAGATTCCGTTATGCGCAAAGTTATCTCTCACACTGACAAAAAACTTACACCCCTAAATCTATCAGACAGAAGTACCAAAAAAATGAAAAAATTTTAAATCCACAAGAGAAAATAGATGCATAGCTACCGAAATCTCTACATGGCAGACAACGACGCGATTTTGTTAGGGTTTTTTCAAGAAAATTGCAATTTAATTTGTCACTTGTGTGAAGACCCCGGCAGCCCGGCAGGCAAGGGTTACGGCGGGTCCTTCGGTCCGCTGCAGGGACCCGGGGCGCTGATATTGAGATGGATTGGATCCTAATCATATTTTCCGATTGCGGAATATTTTTGAGGAAATAAGCCGTTGTGTGCAAATTTTTGGTATAGATTGAAATCTATAGTTGGAAATAGGTAATAGCACAGACTAATAATAATATACTAGGTAATAGGGATAGTAGGGACAGTATATATGGGGAAAATATTTAAAATCAAATTAATTATTTAATTGAATACAAAATTGATTGTTTATCTTAATCTTAATACTATTATAAAGGCGAAAGTTTGTAAGTATGGATGTATGGATGTATGGATGTTTGTTACTCTTTCACGTAAAAACTACTGAACTGATTACAATGAAATTTAGCACACATATAGAGGGTAACTTGGATTAACACATAGGATAGGTTTTATCCCGGAAATCCCACGGGAACGGGAACTATGCGGGTTTTCCTTTGAAAACGCGGGCGAAGCCGCGGGCGGAAAACTAGTTAATTATAAACATACTATTTTTTAATTGACTTCAAAAAAGGAGGAGGTTATCAATTCGGCCGGTTTATATGTATATATTTTTTTAAATGTATGTACACCGATTACCTACTCCGAGGTTTCTGAACCGATTTACGTCATTCTTTTTTTATGCAGAATGGTGTCGAATTGGTCCCATAAAAAATTTATTCGGATAGGCCCACTAGTTTTTATTTTATGAGCGTTTTTGCCTGATCTCGATCACTTAATTGAAATCTAGCAAGTAACTATGATTCACTTACCGGTAACCGATTGAGCTGAAATTTTGTATACGTATGTAAATTAGATAGCGATGAAACTTTATCATGACATAGAGCTGATTTGATGATGGAAGGTGGCCATAATATATTGAATCAACCTTATCGAGTTTGGGCTCGTTTGATTCGTGTTGAAAAATACACTAAAAAGTATTAAATAAAAAGTTGGTGGTTGTTTTTAACGTTAAAAACAACCGACTTCAGAAACGGAAAAGTAAAAAAATATAAGTATTTATTATCAATTGCATTGTTTGTTTTAGTAGATTTTTATGATATAAGTTCCAAAGCTTGTTATTATGTGCTCTACATCCTTCAAATTAATAGAGATTTGTCGCATATCGCCTCCTTAATTTTTGTTCTAGTAGAAATATATTTGAAACTCGTATTTTATGTTGTAGTAAATTCAGTAATTGTCGGGGAGTGAGTATGGCGAGCGTGATGCATGGGCCGATATACAGGGTGTCCCAAAAAGTAGTGATGAACGGAAGCTGGGAGGTAGAGGACCTAGAGGGCTATCCGAATCACCCCCATATATGTTATGCGATTTTTCGTATTTTCGGAGTTATGACGTTTTTTTCAATTTTTCACCTATCGCCGAGTACGATGATATTTTCTCTCATGGTGACGTCAATTGTTGCGCTAGATGCTTGATTTTTTTTGTTTGCTAAGCTGAAAGATAGGCCAATTCTGTATGGTAACATTTATAATCGTTAGATCTTCGAATGGAATAAAAAAAAGAATTAAATGCCAAGAAAGATAAAATTACCCAGTACGTTCACCACTTCAAGGGCCCGTAAAAAAATAAAATCACATAGAAAAAATGTGCCCGGGTGACGTATCTATACTTTAAAAAAATCATTGCAAGCGTTCCTACAGCTACATGATATTTCATAGCGTTACATCTGTGCTTATGGCCTTTCACGATATTTCTCAATGAATTCATATACCTACTTGAGTTTGGACATTATAAATAAGCATATAGTTTAGTAAAATATAATTCTCTGCTACGCACAACTGTAAGTCAAATGTCACTTATTGAAAATCTGTGCCGATAGGCACAGATTTTCACACAGAGATTTTCACACAGAGATTTTCACACAGAGATTTTCACACAGAGATTTTCACACGGAGATTTTCACACGGAGATTTTCACACAGATATTTTCGCACAGAGATTTTCACACAGAGATTTTCACACAGAGATTTTCACACAGAGATTTTCACACAGAGATTTTCACACAGAGATTTTCACACAGAGATTTTCACACAGATTTTCACACAGATTTTCACACAGACATTTTCACACAGACATTTTCACACAGAGATTTTCACACAGAGATTTTCACACGGAGACAGTCACACGGAGATTTTCACACGGATATTTTCACAAAGAGATTTTCACGCAGAGATTTTCACACAGCGATTTTCACACAGAGATTTTCGCACATATTTTCACACGGAGATTTTCATACAGAGATTTTCACACAGATTTTCACACAGATTTTCACACAGACATTTTCACACAGAGATTTTCACACAGAGATTTTCACACCGAGATTTTCACACCGAGATTTAAACACAGATTTTTCACGGAGATCTTCACAGATATTTTCGCACAGATTTCCACACGGAGATTTTCACAGAGATTTTAACACAGATTTTCACACAGAGATTTCCACACGGAGATTTTCACAGATTTTCACACAGAGATTTTCACACAGAGATTTTCACACCGAGATTTACACACAGATTTTCACACAGATTTTCACACAGATTTTCACACAGAGATTTTCACACAGAGATTTTCACACAGAGATTTTCACACCGAGATTTGAACACGGAGATTTTCACACGGAGATTTTCACACAGATATTTTCGCACAGAGATTTTCACACAGAGATTTTCACACAGGGATTTTCACACAGAGATTTTCACACAGAGATTTTCACACAGAGATTTTCACAAAGATTTTCACACAGATTTTCACACAGATTTACACACAGATTTTCACACAGATTTTCACAAGGACATTTTCACACAGAGATTTTCACACAGAGATTTTCACACCGAGATTTAAACACAGACATTTTCACACAGACATTTTCACACAGAGATTTTCACACAGAGATTTTCACATCGAGATTTAAACACAGATTTTCACACAGAGATTTTCACACGGAGATTTTCACACGGAGATTTTCACACAGATTTTCACACAGAGATTTTCACAAAGAGATTTTCACACAGAGATTTTCACACAGAGATTTTCACACAGAGATTTTCGCACAGAGATTTTCACACAGAGATTTTCACACAGAGATTTTCACACCGAGATTTTCACACATATTTTCACACAGATTTTCACACAGAGATTTTCACACAGAGATTTTCACACAGAGATTTTCACACCGAGATTTAAACACAGATTTTCACACAGAGATAGTCACACGGAGATTTTCGCACAGAGATTTTCACACGGAGATTTTCACACGGGGATAGTCACACGGGGATTTTCACACGGAGATTTTCACACAGAGATTTTCATACAGAGATTTTCACACAGATTTTCACACAGAGATTTTCACACAGATTCTCACACGGAGATTTTCACACAGATTTTCACACAGAGATTTTCACACAGAGATTTTCACACGGAGATATTCACACAGAGATTTTCACACAGATTTTCACACGGAGATTTTCACACGGTGATTTTCACAGAGGTTTTCACACAGATTTTCACACAGAGATTTTCATACCAAGATTTTCACACAGAGGTATTCACACTGAGATATTCACACTGAGATTTTCACACCGAGATTTAAACAGATTTTTCACACAGATTTTCACACGGAGATTTTCACACAGATTTTCACACAGAGATTTCCACACGGAGATTTTCACAGATTTTCACACAGAGATTTTCACACAGAGATTTTAACACAGAGATTTTCACTCCGAGATTTAAACACAGATTTTCACACAGATTTTCACACAGAGATTTTCACACAGAGATTTTCACACAGAGATTTTCACACTGAGATTTTAACACAGATTTTCACACAGAGATTTTCACACAGGGATTTTCACACAGAGATTTTCACACAGAGATTTTAACACGGAGATTTTCACACGGAGATTTTCACACGGAGAATTTCACACAGATTTACACACAGATTTTCACACAGATTTTCACACGGACATTTTCACACAGAGATTTTCACACAGAGATTTTCACACTGAGATTTAAACACAGATTTTCATTCAGAGATTTTCACACGGAGATTTTCACACCGATTTTCACACAGACATTTTCACACAGACATTTTCACACAGACACTTTCACACAGATTTTCACACCGAGATTTAAACACAGATTTTCACACAGAGATAGTCACACGGAGATTTTCACACAGAGATTTTCACACGGAGATTTTCACACGGAGATAGTCACACGGAGATTTTCACACGGAGATTTTCACACGGAGATTTTCACACAGATTTTCACACAGAGATTCACACAGAGATTTTCACACGGAGATATTCACACAGAGATTTTCACACAGATTTTCACACGGAGATTTTCACACGGTGATTTTCACAGAGATTTTCACACAGATTTTCACACAGAGATTTTCACACCGAGATTTTCACACAGAGATATTCACACAGAGATATTCACACCGAGATTTAAACACAGATTTTCACACAGAGATTTTCACACAGACTTTCACACAGATTTTCACACAGATTTTCACACAGAGATTTTCACACAGAGATTTTCATTCAGAGATTTTCACAGAGATTTTCACACAGATTTTCACATAGTGATTTTCACACAGAGATTTTTACACAGAGATTTTCACACAGAGATTTTCATACAGAGATTTTCACACAGAGATTTTCATACGGAGATTTTCACACAGATTTTCACACAGATTTTCACACAGAGATTTCCACACGGAGATTTTCACAGATTTTCACACAGAGATTTTCACACGGAGATTTTCACACGGTGATTTTCACAGAGATTTTCACACAGATTTTCACACGGAGATTTTCACACAGAGATTTTCACACAGAGATTTTCACACAGACTTTCACACACAGACTTTCATACAGAGATTTTCACACAGAGATTTTTACACAGATTTTCACACAGATATTTTCACACAGATTTTCACACAGAGATTTTCACACAGAGATTTTCACACCGAGATTTAAATTTATTTATTTATTTATTAATTCTTTTTTTTTATTCCATTCGAAGATCTAACGATAGTAAATGTTACCATAATGAATTGGCATATCTTTCAGCTTAGCAAACAAAAAAAAATCAAGCATCTAGCGCAACAATTGACGTCACCATGAGTGAAAAATGAAAATATCATCGTACTCGGCGATAGGTGAAAAATTGAAAAAACGTCATAACTCCGAAAATACGAAAAATCGCATAACATACATGGGGGTGATTCGGATAGCCCTCTAGGTCCTCTACCTCCCAGCTTCCGTTCATCACTACTTTTTGGGACACCCTGTATAACAGCGTCGTGTGTCGCGGGAAGAAGCTAAATTTATCTGTTGCGCAAACACTACATTTGAGACGCTGCCAACTGCTGCCACGGGCCGCAGCTCCCACCGGCCGCGGCAGAACGGTCCTCTCATCATCCATTCGCAAATCTGGAAACAGCGTTTGCTAATGAGAATGAGTATGTATGGGTATAATATTATAATTATATAATAAGTCACTAATAACTGATGTCGCATGTCAATGATATTTTCTGGAGATCCTGTCTCAGTCGGACATAAACGCATTCATATAATTTCTGCTAAGTTTCAATTTTCATTGAAAATCTAAGCCGCTAAGACAACTGTGGAAAGATAAAAGAGAGACCACAATCAAATGAAAAAATCAAATGAAGGATAGCCAAGCGCGTCAATCAATTCTAATGCAATGCAACATTTCCCAACAAATTGTACGAAGTTACGATTTTTATGAATTTGGTTAAAGCCAGCGCGGGGGTGAGGCGGCGGCGGTGCGGTGCGGGGGGGAGGGGCGGGAGGAGAGGCAGCTACAACTCCTGTACATTAAGACGATACACAAAAAAAAATCCACTGCTTGTTGGGCGGAGTCTAATAGCTCGCTATCGCGAACGCGGGTGTGCGCGAAGTCATTCTTGCAAACTCGCCGCGTTGCCGCTGGCCGACTCGGGAAAAACATGTATGGAGTCGTCATACAGTTATAATATTGTTATACATATATTTAATTGTTGATTTATTGGTTTTATTTTCTTGCTTATAAACAAATAATCTTCTTTTTAACAACTACTTAGACATTATTAATTATTATTATTATTTCGTAATGTTTACTTTATTACAAAATAATACAGGTTATAAATAATCTTTAAAATAACAAAAAATATTGTTACTCTGAAAAAATGAAATGGTACTCAATAACGCGGACTACTGAATTGATTTAGATAGAATTTGATGCTGACGTAGATATTACATCATGCCCAGAAATGAAAGGTACTATTTCTGAAAGAAGTTATAAACCCTAATTCTTCTCAGTCAAAGTCAAGAGTGGAAGATATCACTAATACAGTAAAACTGATGCGAAACTTTGGATGTTAATTTGTATATTTTTTTGTTAGTTGTTACTTAATCACGTCAAGACTACATTACCAATTTTGATAAAATATAGCTAATTGCCTGGATTTACACATAGGATACTTTTTATCCGAACTGAACACTTCTGTGGGATAAAACAGGATTCACGATATAACCTAATTCCACGCGGGCAAAGCCGCGGTCGGAATGATATTTTTTTAAATAAAAAAATTGTTTTAAAAAAACACAAAATATATTGACGCATGTATTTATTTTTTGCACTCTATTATAATTGTAATTATTCATTACAAATAATCAAATTAAAATAGCCAGAACAAAGTTAGGCCCTGGTAGGGTAGGTAGGCAGGTACAGCAATGTGAGACGAACACTGGCTTATTTATACCAATAATAATGTATTATAAACATTAAATTAAGTTTACTTTCTAACAACAAAAATACATAATACATATTAGCTAATGTGAAAACGAATCAACCAATCATCCCACAACAATGAAATGTGCACACAAATATTCATCCAAATCGGTTCATGTGATTAGGAGGAGTGACTGCAGCGCCATCTTCCGGGCCCAATTGTGTTTCCAGATCACCCAGGAACTTAATTTAATATACAGTAGAACCTCGATAAGTTAAAGTCCAAGGGAAACACAAAATATTTTAAGTTATAGAGGTTTTAAGTTATCAAGGGTCTATCCATTTTTCACTGCTTCTATAGCTTTTAATTTATCGGTGTAGGTTAGGGTTGTTAGTTTTCTTTTTGGACTCATTTTAAGCCAGTTTTATCACACAGTAAGTAAAGCGATGTTTCCAGGACAACTATCAAAAACTTATGATGCAAGTAAGTCGTTGTCATAAAGCTATCCGCCGCAAAGCTTTGAAGAATTTCGATAAAGCAAACAATAGGTAATGTATTGTATACGTTAACAATACATAGTAAACACGTGCAAGCAATAAATACCGAAACCTTTTGTTTTGACACTCTTTCAAAATGACTCATTGACAAATAATTTTATGTTATAGAGGTTGTGGAAACATTTCTTTAAGTTACTGAGGGCCAATGCAGAGATAATTTATTTAAGTTATAGAGGTTGCGTATTTTAAGTTAAAGAGGTTTTGGGCTCTGATGGGAAGGGAACATATAATTTTTTGAAGTTACAGAGGTTTTTATGTTATCGAGGTTTAAGTTATCGAGGTTCTACTGTACACAAAATTTTTCGAAATGAAAACTTTCACATTACTATGTAAATATTAATATAAACCTGTTTTAGTACTAAGCAATTTCCCGCACAGGTATAGTAAGTATAAATGAAATAAATATCAACATCAAATTCTTTATACAACATACGTATCTACCACCTACTAAGAAATGTAATTCTTGAATTTTTTTCGTATTTTTTTAAATATAATACTACTCCAATGAGCTCCTGTTCCATATTACGTCCACCATACTTCCACTAAGTTCACCATGATTTTTTATTTCTTTGCACTTTGTTGCTTTTTGCTAAAAATGGAATCATGCGATAAAACCAGTAGAGCGTTGATAACATACATTTTTGACTGAATAAAGGTACTTACGAAGGAGTGGGTTCACATTGTGAACAATCAGTGGGTTTATTTACCTTCTGGATTCCGGATTTCTGAAAAGATTATCTATGTTATAAATGAAAAAATCTTACACATTCGTTATGTACTTAAAACAGGGGTATATATCAAACATCGTCTATAATACAATTATCATCAAATTTAAAATAAAACCAACTTACTACATTAATTTGTTCCAATTGTAAGCATTCTTTTTCCTCCAACCTTTATGTTTCTTCTTCTTATTTTCTTTATTGTCCTCATTTGTCTCATTTTGTCTTATCGTGTTGTCACCCTTTGTTACGATTGCGCGAGCGACACAAGTTCCCCGTGTGACGGCCGTAGCGGGAATGACTCGTGCAGCGATCGGGGTAGGAAGGTACAGGGCGGCTCTCGCTATATTGGCTGGTCGCGCGCTAATTTCAAGTATTTCTTGTTTATTTCAAAACCATCGCATATTTCAAAATTCTAACTCGGTAGACGTATAGGTTGTATATTTTATAGTTATTATCCAAAAAGTCGTAACTTTACGTTTGTTATTTTGAAGATGCCAGAGATTAAAAAAAAATAACAATGAGAACTTTGTATTTTTTTTCTATCGAGAAAATATCATGGAATCATGTTTCTAAAACGGTAGACGTATTGTGTTACTATTGAACTTTCTTGTCAAGAATTTTCATCACGACAACTTTAATAATATAAAAATTACGAAGGTTTAAAAAGGGCCGTAAATGTTAGAAAAATTAATTCATCACCTTAATATTTCCTGCGATCTGTTTGTCTTTCGACTAATTTGCATTTATATTGAATCGACCGCGACTTTTTTGTTACTCTCATCGCGGATTACAGATTTTGTTCTTCAGAGTTAACTTTTATAATTATTTAAACAAATAATGGACAGTTTATAAACACGTTCAGCAAACGACCGTAATATGATTAAAATACATGGTTTTGTTATAGGAATTTTTTTCCCATATCAAAAGCAAACAAGCAAGTCGTCTTACTTCGATCGATTCGCAAAACAGTAATCTTCATTCATACATAACATTCTTATAATGTTGCACTAATTTTCCGTGCAAAAATAAATTATGCTTCACGATCTTTTATAGTTTATATCGCCTCTGACTGATTCGACTATGAAATAAACTACTAGGTACCCGATTTCCGGTCTGAAAGGTATTAGTTTAATTATTACTTTTTCACTATAGAATAAGTATGAGAATTTTTCCTGCTTTAAACATTAAAATTCAAAGCAATACCCAGTCATGCACGAATTCTAAAATCAATTGGTCGTGGAAGTTAGAAATGCATATTTTATTATGTGCTTACTAACGTTAATATTTTATTCAAATAAACCGTATGGCGTATATACTCTATTTTATTGTATAAAACACTTAATAGAATTTCGATATCGAGAGAAGATATTTTGAAATGAGAACCGAAATTTAAATACATCACAATTGTAATCATTTAACTTCCAAAATCAAGTTGGAGAAGTTATATATTATCAGCTGTCATCCGCTCTCCATTTTCTACAAAGTAACACTTTTATTGGAGCAGGACAAATTATTCATCTTCATATTTATTTGGTGTACCTACTTTTTCTATACCTATTATTGTGTTGTATCGATTAAGTATAATATTCAAACCATGGACGTATAAAAAAGACGGACGCCGTATTACGAACAAACAACGTGAAGCCACCATAGTAAGCTAGCGATCGTGTAAAGACAATAAACACGCACACACTCTCACCATAGTAAGCTAGTCGGCCGCCATTACGTCGTGAACTACCGACTGATTAACTGCGTCACTGTTTCACAAAAAATATTTAAAATGCCGTCTTGCGTGGTTAAATGGTGTCGCAACAGTACAATTTTAAATAACAAAACACAAGGGATTACATTCCACAGGGAAGCAAGTTATTTCTTTTATGTTTTAATGACAAAATTATTACGGCAAAATTTATAGAAAAAAATACAGCCGCCATTGTTATCAGGACAACTGTTGCCATGGCAACATGGCACACACACATGGATGTTTCGCCGCCATTACTAGGCTTCAATCAAAGTTTAGGCAATATACCGTCCGTCTTTTTTTATACGTCCATGATTCAAACATACCAACGTTTCGAAATGTGCGACAATTTCTTCTATTTATAATAATAGGATTATATAGGATCAAACCCACATAATACAATATATTATATGTACACTCATTACACACTAGTCACTACATCACCAGGTTGTGAAGCGGTTACGACATCTATAGATATCGAAACCAGGAACTCTTAACAAGTTCAAATCGCGTCCAACTGATGATGACACTGCCTTCGTCATTATATTTTTCCCTTGATTTTCCTGGATTAGGCGATATTTTATTTATATCCTGTCCGACAAATAATTCCCTCATACGCGAGACCCGTGTCCCAGCAGTGGGATCATAATGGGCTGATGATGATCAATCAATAAAATAATGAAGAAGTTAAAAGAGTTAAAATTAAAAATTTTCTGATACATTAATATTTTAAAAGAAAAGTGTAATCTTTTACTGTGCAAAAATAGCACTCGTGGGAAATGCGCAATAAATCATTGTTCTTTAATTCTGGAGTAAAGTCGGTGCTTGTTCTGAAGTGGCGCTGAAGGGGAATGCAATAAATTGTTAAGAAATCAGACCGCGAGAGCGAGCGCGGGGTTGAGGGGCGAGCGGTGCGGGGGGCGGGGAGTGGCTAGCGGGAGGGGGGAGGACGGAAAAATGTGAACAATTAAGGACATTAGAGGCGCTCGACCGACACTTGTCGGGATTGCACAATCTCCAGCTGCGTTTAGATTAATCCATCGATCTACCATGATTCCCTTCACGTTATTGTAACTCATTTTTTTATTTCAGCATGGAACGCAACACAGTAGCATTACATTACTATTTGATCGGTCGGTGTGGTTGAGGTACGTGCCCCGGTGCGAGCTGACCCAGTCTGTGCCGAAGCGTGCTCCACTCCCACATTTAACATACTTGGCACTTGCATTAGCAATGCAATAACATAAAACAGTGTAGGTGAAGTGGTTGATATTTTTAATTTCAGGTCATAAAATTTGCCATAAAACTGCTATTTAACCTATAATTAGTTCTATGATATTTCAAAGTCAAAGAAAATATGAAATTGCAAAGAATATTGAATTAAGTTGAAAAATTAAACGATTAGATTCTCAAAACCGCGACACCAAGAGCATCGAGACACAGAACGACTGAAACGATGAAGTTAATTTTTTGTTTGACGGAACTAAAAGCGCGCCCAAAATGTGGCCGCGATAGGGGCTTCAAGGGGCTGTTGTGGCGATGACACACAAAGGACCTGCAGCCTTTGTGCTCGCTCGCGCAATAAGCTGCACTTTCGGCTTTTTCACGAGCGGAATAAAAGTAACACAATTGAGAGATTAAACGAAACTGCTCGTTGCGACGTCATTGAAGCTGAGATTACAAAGCTGTTACACGAAAATGAGTCATTACGGGAGTGATACGGACGGCGCGGGCGAGGTCGCGAGTGTGCTGGGTGGGAACCAGATATGGTTAGCGGAGTATTCTTACTGTTATAGCCATTAAGTTATTCATTTCCTGCGTCGCCATATGAGAAGTTTTGGTTTGAAAAAGCTTAAAACACTCTTCATTAAAATTCAATATGTATCTACATTATTAAATCTACGAATGACAAAATTTGTACTACTGGAAAATATAAGTATTTTTATTTTGTAGAGGGTTGAATAAAGTAAACTCTATAGATTAATTTAAAATTTCAAACCACTAGTTTCGATTCCTGTGAGACTATTTTTCTCAAGAAAAATATATACTCTCTCGTGACGCATGTCTCTCGATTAGCATAGCATCAGACTCTGTTATGCTAAGCGAGCCTCGGGCGTGTTTGTCTCCACTAACAACATTTGGGAATTACTTAATCCACGATGTAGACTGTCCCGAGGCACACACGGGAACTTGTCCCAATTCTGTGTCGCTTGTGCAGGTTTTCTGACACTATCCGTCCGTCCGCTCTCATCCTACGTGCTGAGGTTTGCAGATAATGAATTATATTCCCTTTCAAATAACTATATTTTAATAAGCATAAGAGGTATTTATTCGCACAATGTGCTGGCATAATAATATCACTGTACATCATTTGTTAACGCTTGTACAAGTTAAGTAGATAGATGGGTAGATACCCATTTTATTCCATTGTATAAAATGAGTAATAAAACATAAGAATGCATTTATATATTATTTTGGGTGTGATGGCTTTTTATATTTCTCTGTCTCTAGTTATGATTGCGTTGAATTTTAACACGGCGTGCCATTGATACTAATTTTACTAATTCACTGAAAAGTCCGCTAAGTCCAGCGAAATTTACATAATTAAATATTTGTTAACAAAAAGGTCCATTAGGAGTGCGGTCGCGTCCTAAGCAAATAAATAAATTATAACGGCAAATGTTTCGCAAACAGCGCAAACAGATGGGTTTTTCTTATCGGCCCCTCTACAAATACTTGGCCCAGAGGCCGAGCTGTGCAAACTTGGCGGACAGCGCAAAACCTCTGTGACACTGGCCGCCCGCCTGCCCACAGCCTGGCCGCCCGCCTGACCCACAGCCTGCCCGCTAATATATTATTAATGCTAATGCTATCTCTGATTTTGGCCGACATCTAGTAGAAGGCAATGCAAAGAAAGGTGCAAGTGTGCGTACTTTTGTAAAAGAAGTAAATAGTCTTATTATTTATAACGTTAAGGCTCGATCGGCCCACGGGATAAGTTTTTAATCTGCTAACAGCTTGTATAACGTAAAATAACTGAAAGCTTTTTAGTTATTGGATAAACAGTTGCAATTCCTAGCTAGCAAAATTAAATTCAGCTACCGGTTGTTATTGGGTATTGAAATTATAACGGAAATGAAAAGCTTTTTAAAATATCATAATAATATTTTGGTGATATTACTTCCAACACATAGTCTTATGTTTCATCAAAATGACAACACGTACCTACGGACTATAAAAAATAGAAGTAGGTAAAAAATAAAAAAAAAAATTAAATGGTTTCATAGAAAATTCAGCTATGTACGTTTCCCGTAATGTTGTACTCCACTAGGCGGATATAATTTGACAAAGGGGGCGGAAAGCCAGTAGGACTTTAATAATGGCTTTCGATACGGGTAATTGAAAATTTAGTACAATAATTGCGGATCCCAATGCAGGGCAATAGCCTAGATAGTGATTAGTCAATAGCTCGGAGATTAAATCGGGCACAATAAAATGTCGAAATGTTTTGTGCGTTATTATAATTCGTGATAAATTCCCGGTTAAATAGGACTCGACAAATAATTTATTGCGTGTTGTTATCGGGACAATTCCGGGGACAAATGAATGCATATCATTACGGACGCGCACTCAATTATATTTAATTCAAAAATTATCATAAAGCGCCGGCGAAAGCGTTGTTAATAACACTATTGTACGAACTTTGTGCGCCCACTGAAGTAAACAATCAGTAATATTAAATAAAGTAAATTTCATTTTATTTAATGAAATGTTTTCATAATGAGGGTTTCATATCGAATTATATAAAAAAACAATTTTAAAAATGATTTTTTGATTTGATATTCATAATATTTTACTCAATAGTAAATAATAATTTATGATGAAACTGACTGACACGAGATCACATTTCCAAGACAATTATCTACCTATTAAGTGCATTAAAAATTAAAAAGTATCTCACAAAGGCGTCCAATTTGGCGTCGATCGCTGCAACAAAATAATTTTCCGGCGAGGCAGTTCCGCGTATAGGCGCGGCCGCGGGCGCGGAAGAGCGTCGTTACGCGCCGCGCCGGCCCCGCTTCGCCCGCTCCGCTGCACCCGAAATCGTTTAATGAACGTACCTATTTTAACAGAAATAAGAGCTCTGAGACGAGATGCATCATATGCATTCCCTTGAAAATATGGCGGGCATTAAGACACACGTAGCTTCGAGTTTTGTGAAAACTTTTAAAGGTGAAAGCCGATTGGACGGGATTAATTATTTTTCGCACAGTATCGTTTTAAAAATACTTTTTAAATAGCGTAGGTATTTCTTGTCGAGCGAGCGAAATAAGCTTCACGCGAATATATCGGACAAACTCGCCGAGTGGAAACCAGTAGTCATCAGTTAAGTGAAGCCCGGACGAGGGCTAGATGAAAAGCTAAGTCACAAACTCGCAAGTTGCGGCAACTCCGGGTGACTCAAAGGAAAACTTCTCTAAATATTCCTCTGTAGAGCATTCCGAAAGAAAAACAACTTTTATCTAGGTACAGTTTTGAGGTGTTCTGTTTTTCATTTCTTGTGGAACTGCGGAACTGTCTCGTTCTGTCGGCCTCGCGTACAGATAATTAAAGTAACAATTTGATTGAAATTACTAAGTCGCTAGACCCTTTGAAGAAGTAGAGCCCGAGGCAATTTCAGTTAATGAAAGCAATAGACATTAAGGCTCACATCCGGCATCTTTACGGTGAGACCGAAGTATTATTACTACAGGTGCTTTTTGCAATAAAATTAGTCGTTCATGTTTTTCCGGCTTCCTTTTTACGACGATTGCATGGTTTTCTATAGAAAAGAAAGGTAATTTTCACTACACGTATTTTCAAATTGCGGTTCTTTAAGTTATGGTAGGTTCAAGAGCATAAGTCATGGCGGTGCGGTGGTGTGGCTACGCAACAAAACAAGCGAGTACACGGGAGCCAATCATCACCGGCGCCGCGCGGGGAGCCGCCAGCCGGGGACGCCGCGCCGCGCTCGCTAACTGCATTAGCACTGCACCCGAACACCCGCACCTCTAATTAGAGCAACCTACAGATTGGGTAGATAAATTACATTAACCGAGCATGATGTCCTTATTAATCTTAGCACGACTGTAGTCATACGTTACTATAGAAGAAAATAACATCATTGTATATTTACACACTGTCCGTTTTTATAAAATATTAATGCACGTTGTATTTATTACAAGAAAAAATGTACTGTAATGTACAAATTAAGAGTACCTACTTGAAAAAACGGAACTAGGTTTGTTTATTTCCTGGCATTATCGATCAGTGGCAGTTACTTCTTTAATTATTTATTATTATAAGTGGTCGGTTGTAAAACATTTTAACTTCAAGCCAATTTTTTGAAACAGTATTGAAATTGCACAGTTAAATTGGTTATTTAATAATTAATCGATGCGGGGAGAATCTGCTTATCCAATATCCATATTGCCCTTTCGTCCGCACTCAGGGAACGTCGCGGCTCGTAAGCCTGCGAGTCGGCTCCGCTCACGATTTCATTAAGAAAATAATAATTTCTAACTATAGTTGAGTCTTGAACGAGTGGAGTACGAAGCGTTTTGTTCAATTTATCGCAGTTATGAAGTTTCTGTTGGGTTTTATTTTGATTTCTGAACTTTACAGCTAAATGGGCGCTGAGAGCTAAATAAGTTATGAATCTGATTACGAGTTAACTCGTTCGTACCTGCCGACATTTTTAATTGTTTACGTTCACTATTAAACATGGATCTTTAAATGTTGTTCCATGTCGATATTAAAAATATTTTCTCTATTCCTAAATGATTGAGCTAAATATGATTAAGGTATTATGCGTGGTAATTGTGTGACTCTTGCATCAAACATTTAAGGTAGATTTTCCAATACCTAAATTTGTATAGGTTCATTGGTAACAGCTAAATTATTGTCAGTGCCGTCATAGAATACTGGCATGCAATTAAAGAAAGTAAGTAAGTATACTAGTATGCAAGCCTCTCGATTGAAACACTCGAGTGCTTAAATTAAATACAAATGTTCGGGAAGAATTATTCGAAATGAGTGATTCAAACGCTCAAATTATAAGTGACAGGGGTGGTCGCCGGTCGTCGTCTCGAAAGGCAGAGGCACCTGCCACAACAGGGCCGTCGCGGGTATTAGGACCGCACCGCTTTCATCTCCTGGACATCCTTTATCTCTGTGTTTGCTTGTGATTGTTAATAAATATTCATATTTGATAGAGTTCGGATTTATGACCACGTTAAACTGTTACGTTTTCAATTTAATGAAATATTAGTAAGTATGCGTAAATATACATAATATAGTATAAGAATCATAATAATTGTGCCTCATGTTAAAAAATTGATTAGGCAAAAACCACTAAGTGATCGGATCTGTCGGCAATTTGTTACAAGGTAGGTTAGTCTGGAAATTCACATAGACCTCTTTTTGCAAGGTATAACGCAAGTGAAGTAGGTTCATTCAGACATGGTTAAACAAACTAAGTGGTAACTTTTGAGGTGCGTTCCGGACACCTTAATCTGTCCGGTGTTTATGTGATGCTAACCGGAGGTCTCAAATGGAGAAGAAAATAATTTTTCATTCAGTTACGATCTAGAGATGTTTTTCAAAGAGACTTAATATAATATCTAAATATAACATTTGTTGATGAATCATGCTATGGACTACCAGAGTTTTATAAACATACAGATTCATGCATAATAATATAAATATAACGACCTTTTTATGTGTTTATTAATTATGCAATTAACAACTAATTTTATAAGGAAGTTTAAACCTTGTTCCTTGAAAGCTTGCAGCAACCCCGTGTCCCCGTGTCTCGGCAGGCGCCCGCCCGCCCGGGAAATCTCTCGCGAGGCTGTACACGTTAGCGCGATGTGCGCTTCGAGCGGTGAAATTAAAATCATAGATTTAAATCCGGTTAGTGCTTTGAATACTGACCTCCCCTCCCCCCTCCCCGCCTCTGCCTCCACCCTCGGCCTCTCCGCAGACCGCAACAATACGATATTTAGTATTTTAATTCGGCCGAATTACGTTTCTCTCATCGTCTCGGAGACACTGGTGAGGGCCATCAAGTTGCACTTGTTTCAGTAAATGGCGGGAGATTCGTCGCTCGTCGTCGACTTGGCAATTCCATTTGCCGCAAGTGCCGCCGCGCGCCCACGATGTGCGTTTTGATAAATTATACCGTTATATTTGGTCATCTAACCCAGTTATTATATTATTGTACTTTATAAAAAATATGTAAATATTATTGTTTAAATGTTATACCTAAAAGTGAAGTAGCTGTTATCTACACTTATATACCTATAGATTTGGAAGTGAAGAGCTTTGTTTGATAATCAATTTAGTTACGTAGATTTACATGTGTAAATATCTCTTTCAGTCTGTTTCAATTTTAATATCTTCCAAAGATTCAACATAAATGATTTCGGGTTACAGTATGAATTCCCGCCTTAGATAACAATTATTAATAGACAATTTATTTTAAAAGATAATACAAAGTGGTGATTGACAGAATGAAACGTTTATAGTAAAAGCGTCGCAGAAACGGTTTGTAATTTGTATTAATTGTGCAAGTAACAGGCGAGGAACACTCGCCTTCCGCGAAGCGCTGCGCCTGTCCAGAACAATATTAGGGATCTAAGTATAATCTTATTTTCATTTTTGACTAAAGAGTTATTCTAATTAATAGCTCTACGAATAGCTATTATCTACGATGCTTAAAGATTAATACAATTTTGTAAATTTTATCTTGTAACATTTACTGATTAAAATATGATGAAGATGAATATACCTATAAAGTAGGGACAGCGATGAAGAAATTAAATTTTTCATGTTTGCTATTATGATAATATTATAATGTGATTTAACAATATTTTTGAAGAAAAGTATAAGAAAACCACGAAATCGCTAGGAAGGTCTGAAGTAGAAGGTACGAAGGTAGAGTCTACGAATTTGTATAAAACTATGTAATATACCATGTTTTTAGTCCATCCTTTGCAATTTGATTGATTTGAATTGACGTGGACGGTGTAATGCATAATATACCGACCAGCGGAGGTCAGCGGAGGCGGCTTCACGCTCGAGCGGGCGGCGAGCGGCGCGTCAGCGGGCGGCGCGGCGGCGGGCGGCGCAGTGCACGCGTCGATACCACTCATCTTACATGACGGAAAATTATTACATGAATATGTATCCGGGACAATGCAGGCGTCCCTGTCCGCTGAGGTGACGCACAATATGTGACGTTTTTCAATTTAAATTACTACTTTCAACTGAATACGGCGGTAGGTAGAATGTAAATTTTTCTCGGAAAATTTTATCTGGATTATTGTTGTTTGTATGTAAACAGGTTGATTTTCTTTCTTAAAAAAATCGGTTATGTGAATCTGCAGCAAAACAGATACAAAATATCACAAATATTTCAAGTATCCAAAATAAACATTTTTGATGTTTAGAATATTATATAGGTACTAGCTGCCCCGATACACGTTGTCATGTCCTACTTGTATAGCAATCTGACTCTACCATGAACATTGTGCAGTGTAAACTCTACATTGGCGGCGTTATTTCATCATTACCAAATGGAAGACGATTAAGAAGTATCTACTGATTACGTATTACATCAATAAATTACTAAAGAATTTGAATTGTTTACATAATACGGTCCTTTTACAACTGAGGAGGATTTCTCCAAATATGTATTGGATTAGGCGAGCACATTAAAGTTCGCAGAACCGTTTCACAGAAGGCGGGTCTGCGACTACCTGAGCCAGATATAATAATACGAGCGGCGAGTTCGGCCTGAATTAATATTTATAGTGAATATGGAGATCTGCCATTAACATAACTCCCAACTATTCACCGCACGATACGCTATTCACTTTGTAATGTATGAGATAAAACTTACACAAGTATAATATAATATGGGCAATACGAGAGGCTTATGCGACATTGTATTTTTGAAAAAGCCAACAGAATTTTCAGTATCATTTTTGTACGTTTTTCGTGTATTATTGGATTCCAAACTACAATATTGCTATTTAATTAACAATCGATTTTACGAAATTCTTGATGTTTTTTTATAAAGTAGGTATTTAGATAGTATATAATGTAATAACACATTGTATTCAAAGAGCTATTGTATAATTTTGTATTGTATTTCGTGAATGTATTGTATAGAACAAAATGTGTTGGCCCAGAATAAAAGTATTGAAATACGACACATACCTTTCATAGTCAATAGAGTTTGAAAAGATTCGAGGTGTATGATACATTACAAGCTACATGAGATCTTGTCCTGCGACGGAAACTTTACGAAAGCTAACAAGATCTCCCGCGCGAAGTTCGACTGCAGCCTGCAGTTGTTGAACTCCGCTTGTTTGAGCTGTTAGTGCTGATACACGTCAGGTGCGACTCGTAGCACTACTACAAGCTTGACAAGTTGTTTATTATTCTACGGCATTGTTGATTGACGCAAGCTAATCACCAAGTTTGTCCTTTCAACTTTATATTCTACTAGGTTTCCGCCCGCGGCTTCGCCCGCGCAGTCAAAGAAAAACCCGCATAGTTCCCGTTCTCGTGGGATTTCCGGGAATGCGTCATTTTCCCGGGATAAAAAGTAGCCTATGTCCTTTCTCAGGTATCAAAATATGTCCATACCAAATTTCATGAAAATTGGTTCAGTAGTTTAGGCATGATTGAGTAACAGACAGACAGACAGAGTTACTTTCGCATTTATAATATTAGTATGGATAAGTATGTACAGACTACGGGCAATGTAATACAATGCACTAAAATAAAATACATCTTCTTTTAGCTTTATTCAATTTCAGATTTAAATTTTATCTGCGTAGCTGCTACTCTTGTAATGTATAATAGATATAAAAGTTCATAAAGAAGAGGTTATGACTTCATATAATTGTTACGTATAATATTATTACTGTGATATAATATTCAAAAAGGGAAATAACAGACATAAATCGACTGCGCAACAAATTGCCCTGAAACGTTTTAAGATTCTCCCTTTCGTAATATTGCAAATAATTTGAAGGCGGAGACAGGAGGCAGTTTCATTGTATCTGATCGGGTACTTCCCATAACACGTGTTACGGAAGTGCCGACATGAAAAGTTAATTAGGCCGCAAGTAAAGAGAGGCGGTGCGTGTGTGTGCGTGTGTCGGTACACTCTGCGATCAAGTCAGAACATTTTAATTGTTCTTGATAGGAAATACTTATCTCATTATATAAAATCGATTGCATTAAGACATTGCAACTAACCCTGTCGAAGGCTTTCTCAAAATCTGTGTATATTATGTCGATCTGAACACGGTTATTCATATTATGTATTATTTATTTAATGTGTTAATTCAAGTAGATTAGTTATGACATTGCGCGATTTAATAAATCCATGTTGCTCGGAAGGAATGCAGCTGATAGTGTGGTTATAAATCTGTCGGTATACTAATTTTTCTAGCATTTTTGCGAATATATTCAGTAGAGATATCCCTCTATAGTTAGTTATACATTTTTTGGATTTTTTTTTATGAATAGGTATTATTAAACATCACAAGATTATAAAAACCTTTTTTTTAAATATAATTAATTTAATTGATATAGTTCTTACTTAATATTTTTTCATAATATTAAACATATACATTTTATTTGTTAAAATATCATTCTTGCATTTTTGAACCATTGCTACCTAATAACAGAACATATTATTTCTTGGCACATTGCTATCTAGTATCGACGGTAGAGCAAAAATAAGAAACTGTTATCGAAGCAATTTTATTGGGATTGCAATTTTGTGATGATTTATTGTTGATTGGGATTTATAACAACTTATACTAACTATATAACAACTCGGTTTACAGGTTACAAAGTAAATTAATTATTCTAGTACTTTCAAAGTGTAGATGGTAAAAGTCGATTTCAATTAAAAAAATATTTTTTATCTTAATATAATATTTTCTAATTAAAACAGATCTCTACTATTAAACAGAATGAGAAATACTAAGCGACACGTTTAGCAGGTAGGTAACAGTTTTATAATTACTATGGTCAGTGACGCTGTAATGATGTGTAGAAAGCTACAATATATAAATCTCTGAAACTAATTTAAGGTTTATCTAAAACATAGAGATCTAGAGAGATGCCAATCGCTTGCGCTGAGTACGAAACCTGGTGTCTCATAACAAATTTACGCACACAACAGTAAAAAAAATAAAAACAATACTTCGCGTTGTGTGCGTGTCATCACACAAAAATTTGAGAGCGACTATTCGTTCGCACACTAGATTGTAAGTGACGTACGTATACAGCACCACTACTGCAGCCGCAAGATATGCGTTTATGATAGGGATTGCTTGTCGATAAAATGAGAAACGTTAAAAATGAGAAAATTAAAACAATTTATAGGCAATACAGTAACTAGGTAGAAATGGACACCTTGATGGTAGCATTCATGGTGATGAAGTCCATAAAGCATTGCCTATTGACTTATTGTAAAGTAAAATAAGTATGAAATAAGTGATTTCTTTTTTTAATCCATGTATAATAATTACTATAAAATTATTGCTCGAGTACCTATCAAATAATAATAATACATTCAGATATTAAGCTAATAGTAATAATACATTATGATATAAAAATAAGGTAGTAAGGTAGTAAAAATCCGAATCTTATCGACATGGACACACTCGATTCGCATCCTTAATTAACGACCGCGAGCAGCGGCCGTACTACACGATTGTTAGCTTTAGTATGTTCATTATACACTGCGGTATTCGAACTCCACGTTTGAATGGAGTCACGTACAGAAGAAGCATTGTAAACTATTTACATAAATTATTGTGACTGTCGTTCTGTCACATAATATAAAAGATAAGAAACCAAGAAATCACTCTACGTAATATTGTTTTTGAAATTTTAGTAAGAAAATCGTATAATTTTCAGTACTTACCGATGGGTTGTGATTCCATTTGACTTAAAGTTGCTGGTTTCACTTCGGTTTTTACAAACTTTAACGGAACAACACGGCATTGTCAAATAATACCCGGCCGACGGTCGAACGTCAACTGAATGCAACAAACAGCATGTGTTCTTTTTTTGGGCATATTGCTGCGACACCGGCCCCGCCCCCTAACCATATCTCCCTTTAGTTTCTGTGATCTGTGATCTAAAAGCTGTTAATAAATTGTTAAAATGTTTGCGAAAACTCTGATCTGCTGATCTAAAGTTCAGCATATTGTGTGCGTCGTTTAACCTTTTCAATGATATCTGAAATGAAGCAGTTTCCATAAATATGATGATATTAGCCAGGACACGTGAATTGCGTCGTCAGCGTCGGAGCGGCGCAACGTATTGGTTAGAGATAAACATTCCGCGAGCGATACGAGCGTCGTAAAAAGGAATTATATCGTAAAACAATACAATGGCATGTGCGACCGGCCGCGCCGATAAACCGCTACAACCGATATGTGACGTCACCATGAATACTAATATTATAACTTCATATGTTTTGTCGTGGCATATTAAGAGGAACCCCATTTTGTATTGAAGATAATGCTCTTTAGAGTATGTATGTTGATGATCACGGGTGTCTTTACTCTTAAACTCAAACTCAAAAAGCAAAAAGCCCTAGACTTGCATTCAAATTTTAATGAAACGGTACTCTGCTAGCATAGTCGACTTGAAATAGCCAAGACAGATGGCAATACAATTCAAAACGAAGTTGAGTATTACTCCAGTCAGTCAAGACATTCAATTCACAATAATTCCAAAAGTTTTCAAACTTGGGTCAAGTGAATGGTACATTGGGACGACAATAAATCTCATTTTGCAACCTTGTCCGCAGTCCGGAACTGCAATTAAATTATTTTTTGCTGTATGGTCGTGAAAAAAATTCCAAAAGTTCTGCAAACTTGGGGAAGTTTTCGATATAATATTTCATATCACGTATTAAATTTGCAACCAATCTCAGTGTACGGAACATCTTTTAATATTGAATATTAATGTTTTTTTTTTTATTAAACTGAATGAGGTTGCAAATTTGTAAATGCATCAGAATAGATGTTTTCGAAGTTTGCAACCAAGTTCCAAAACTTTTGTAATTATTCCGAGACCACCTTACTCGAAAAAATGACCACGAATTAAAAATAATTATAAATAAACATGTTCCGGTCAACGAAAAAGGTTGCAAATTTATACAACCGTTCGGTATATATTTCCGATATCTGTGTCAAGTTCGCAGAACTTTTGGAATTTTTTTCACGACCATACAGCAAAAAATAATTTAATTGCAATTTTAACAATGTTCCGAACACTTAGATTGATTGCAAATTTAATACGTGATATGAAATATTATATCGAAAACTTCCCCAAGTTTGCAGAACTTTTGGAATTTTTTTCACGACCATACAGCAAAAAAATAATTTAATTGCAATTTTAACAATTTTCCGGACTGCGGACAAGGTTGCAAAATGAGATTTATTGTCGTCCCAATGAAACATTCACTTGACCGAAGTTTGAAAACTTTTGGAATTATTGTTAAATTTTCGATTTCGAATGTCGATTCTGACTGATGTATATCTATAATAATACCTTTATGATGGTAAGGTAGAGCGGAATCTCGTGTTGAATGTTTATTTATTTGTTTTATCTATATGTTTAAATAATGTTAGTAAATGTACATTTACTTTCAAGTTAACAATTAACTCGCTTAGACATTACCTTTTTTAACCTTTAAACTTATTTTAAAAAATAATCTAGTACGACGACATGACGTTATTTATTCTATGTTGGCACAAGTACATGTTAATTGCTCATTACAGCCCCTTGCCATCTTAAAGCGAAGGTCCTTATTCAGAGGTTTTGGAGATAAGGCTGTCCACTCACGCGAGCGCGACTCGACCGCGGCGTTAATATTCATGCGATCTCTCGGAGCGATTATGCGCGATGAATATGCGAGCGGACGCGTGCCGCCGGGCGTCGCCTGCTCGCTGCTCACTGCTCACTGCTTAGCGCGGTGTTTACGGGGGCTTGTCGACATAATGTAGTGCCTTGTTGCTGTAAACTCTAACAAGATATTTTTAAAGTGTTTGCTTAGTATTTTTATTTATGCGAAGGTTTGTTTAGAAGATTAGGAAATTTTTGTTAGTTGTCATAATGTATAAAAAACAAAATACAAAACAAGTAATAATTTACTTATAAAGTAGTGCTCGTATATTATGATGTCGATTTGGATATAACGATATGAAATAATCTGTGATTACATAAAAAGATTTTGAATTACACCGCAAGGCTTGCACTTAACGAGCGGTTCTAACTAACGCTGACTAAGCTCTATGCCGCCGAAATTAAAGAGCACACGTTAACCAAATCCGTGGAACACATTAGTAACATTATGCAGTGAGACACGGCACTTTATCCGCAAGTCGCGATCTTATCCGCTGAGTAATGGCCGCATCGATCAGTCGCCGCTAACTGGCTGACTGGCTGACTAGTCGACGATGAATGGGACACCTTAGCCGTATCGCTGAATGTATTCGCTATTGAAAAATTTGCTTTTAATGCTAACCAATTGTAGAAACTGCCAAGAAACAGGAATCAAGCAGTACAAGATGGAAATAAATACCTATTGCTCTATCGTATTAAAATTTAAAATATAATCCATATTCTTTATTACAAATTTGATACAGAGCAGCGTATAAAATTTGTAATGATTTCCATCTATGTAGGTATCTACCATCATATTATTATGACGATAATGTTGAAGTTCTTCGTACACAAGGGTGACTGAATCGATTTATTGTCATATCATAAAGAAAACATAATATAATGGAATATAAGGTGTAAAATATGATTATAATATTACCACTTCATAATATGGTGAGATGTTATTGTTGCTTATTGGAAAAGTAGCATGGATGAAACCGGTAATTTAGCTGTGCTATGCTTCCATGACCCAAGTTTCTGGGAATATTGCTCATCCGTTTCAGAGAGTTGGCACTTAGCGCGGGTATTTAAGCAGTTTCCGCCGCCCGCCCGCACCGCGCCGCGCCGCCCACCGGCCAAGACGTAATCGTTGCATATTACATTTTCCCCTGGACGTCTGGAACGCTATTCTATTTTAAAAGAATCAAATACAGCGCTATAAATTTAACTTTCGTGATATTAAACAATTTTGCACGTATATTTCTTTCCTTTATCGTTGAATAGCTTAGGAAAATAGCACGTAGGTACTTCTTTACACATAAATTAGTATGGGTATCATTTAAGCTATCACCAATTTAATTAGTTTTGTGTTTCTTAAATAATAGGGTTTGTCCTCAAAATAGTAGATCTGTCACCAAAATGTAGTCACCAAACAATGCAAAATCAGTTCCACAATAAATCACCTAAAATCCTGAGATATAAGGTCTAGTACCAAATAAATGTTTTTGTATGTATTATAATAGGTGTGTCCTAATAAGTATTTAACCAAACTAATTTAAATAGATCACCAATAAATCATATTATGTTACTAGAAAATTGCATTAAGTTCAAATAAAAAATTAGGGTTGTCATCATCGTTTCAACCAAAAGATTCTGCTACTTAACTAGACTCCCAAGGTTCTAAATTTCCACTGGTAGCTTAAATTATATTTAAATAAAATTTTTAGCAGAGTAGTAAATAAAACAATTATTAAAATCAAAATAGTCAATATTTATTGTTTAAAATAATTACCACTGAACAATCAGCGCTGGTTTAAAATAGCTGGCTTATGGCTAGCAGAATAGTAGATAAAACACTTAATTAAAGTTAAAATAATCAATATTTATTCTTAAAAATAATAACCACTGAATAATCAGCTCTGGTTTAATAGCTGGCTTATGGCTAGCATAATTGTAGATAAAACACTTATTTAAAGTTAAAATAATCAATTTTTAAAGAGCGCCAATTTGTCTCCGCCCCTTTGATCATTTTTTCATTAAAATTATAAATTGATGTATTAAATTAATCCCTAAATGTGTTGGTAAGCGCATAACTTGAGAACGGCTGAACCGATTTCGATAATTCTTTTTTTATTATATTCCTTGAAGTACGAGGATGGTTTTTATGTAGAGAAAACCTAAATATGTACCACGGGCGAAGCCGGGGCGGACCGCTAGTATCAAATAAAAAGGAGTCGCAGTCAGGGATCGATAATCGATTTATTTGGTGACAGATCTACCATTCTGAGCACAGAGCTATTATTTAAGTAACAAAACTGTTATTATAAGAACGAAGTTTATATTCATGTAATGCAATATAATTTTATTGGTTATCGATCTCTTATTTTACACATATATCGCTGTCCTAGTTCAACAGTAAGATATCTTAAAAAAAAACAAAATTGAGATAAGTTTTGTTTCATGTGAAAAATTCGCTCTTCTGTCTGGTTCAAAACTCAGATATTTGTAAAACGCAACCAAAGTGCCCAAATTTAAATGTCTCACTGGCATATTTTTAACGACCTTTAGTTCAAGAATCTGACATCTTAAGATATCTTACAAAGTCAGGAAGATTTTTACTTTTCTTTTATTTCTACACAGAGACATCTTCAAATGTCCTTATATGGAATTATAAAAACATTTCTATGTTGAGACATCTAACTGCCAAAAAAAATTAAAATCAGCCAAAAAAACTGGTAAACCTTATACAGTCAATGAAATAGGTTACCAACAGCTATATGACTGGAAAAAACTGTCTAAAATGGTGAAAAATTTCAACTTAGACGAAAATGGTCAAAAAATTGTATGGGGTGACATCAAATGTATCTGTTACGGCTAAAGGTAGGTGAGAACATAAACTTAAGATTAGCCGGCTAAACTAAGGTTTATTTTCGACGAGGTGTTAATGTTAGTTTGTTCTATCTTTAGCCGGCTAAACTTAAGTGTAACCGCAGGCCCGTGGCTAAAAATGTCGGGGTGGGTAGATTTGGTTACTATAATACATGTAAGGAACAGGGCGAGTGTTTTCTGGCACTTCGCCGGCTGCTGCCGCAGCACGCTCGCTGCGCTCGCTCGGCTCGTGCGGGTCTTAAGAGTTCTAACCTAACCTAACCTAGCCACCAGCTTTCTGCCCTGAGTCGGGGTGGGTAGATTTGGTTACTATAATACATGTAAGGAACAGGGCGAGTGTTTTCTGGCACTGTGCGGGCCCCTCAAGCCCTCCACCGGCCCGGCGCTAACCAAATCTACCCACCCCGACATTTTTAGCCACGGGCCTGCGGTTACACTTAAGTTTAGCCGGCTAAAGATAGAACAAACTAACATTAACACCTCGTCGAAAATAAACCTAAGTTTAGCCGGCTAATCTTAAGTTTATGTTCTCACCTACCTTTAGCCGTGACATATCCAAGTAAAAATATACCGGCCGAATTGATAACCTCGTCCTTTTTTTTTGAAGGCGGTTAAAAAAAGAAGATCCATACAAATTTGGCTACAAAATCTTCGCTTCACAAAGTCACTTTCTCTGTCCCTATCTCCCTTTGTATGCTTAAATCTTTAAAAGTTAAAACTACGCAACGGATTTTGATGCGGTTTTTTTAATAGATATAATTTATTAGGTTTTAGACAAAGCGGGCGAAGCCGCGGGCGGTAAGCTAGTAATAGTTAAACTGACTTGTGCAAAAATAATAATAAGATTTTAACTGATAATAATATGAGACTGATTTGTGCAATTAAGATACTAGGTAATAAATAATACATTACAAGCAAACTAATTCTCAGTTTTTAATTAATTTTCCTATCCCGTTACCAAACATTTCCGCGGATTTAGTCGGACAACTTACATTCTCAAATATCGATGTACTGTAATACTGAGATATCTTAAAATTATGTCGATCTCTGTGGATTTTCCATAAATTTGGAAGCTTGGTTGGATAAATCTTTAGTATTTCTTAAACAAAACAAAAAACAATAACTCTATGAGTTACAATATAAACTTAATTTTTAATAAACCATTTTAGAGACAACATTAAAAATACAAAACATGTTTTATTTAGTCTGAGTTCAATATAAGGTTATCTTCTATTAAAAGCCTTAAAACTAATATTCAAATTATTTTATTAATATTGAAATATAAATAACTCCGTAACACATTAAACCAAACTATAGTTTTAAAAAATCAACCACATTTCAATTAACAACGAGTGAATTAATGACACTAAAATCATAAAAGTATGAATAACTCAAAACATACTTTGTTCAAAATATCTTACTGTTGAACTAGGGCAGCGATATTAACATTAATTTGATAATTCATACCTGGGAACAATTTTTGTTTATCTGAGAACGAAAATATTTCGTGGTGATAGATCTATTTATTAGGTGATACAACTTGATGACAAATATAAATTTTGGTGATAGAAAATATAGTTCCCAATTAGTATTATTAAGTTTGAGTAATAATATAATAAATATATAACACCAGAATATATGGCAACGTAACACAGTAAAAAACACTAATGTATTCATGGTATTTGTAAATTTTGCATTAGAAAATGACATAAACAATTCATTGATAACAGTTGATGACAAAATTTTGTGAATTAATAGCGAAATAGCGTCGAATGCATAATGGAACATGTCTGTCGGAATGCAGGTACACCGTAACACGCCGCGAGGGGTGCGGAGCGTCATCATTGGTCATTAACATGTCGCCGTGTGCCGCCATGTGCCGCTATGTGCCGTGATGTGCCGCTATGTGCCGTGATGTGCCGCTATGTGCCGTGATGTGCCGCTATGTGCCGTGATGTGCCGCTATGTGCCAGTGAATGCTGCCAGCGGACTGCCGGCTCCGTATCTCGCTAATACAATGCAAATAAACACTGATTTCTAACAGCCGTGTGTCATTTATTGTAACTTTGTAATTTTATGGCCAAATTACTCAACAAGCATGTTCCTGGATTCATCAATACATTCAATTATCCTTACACTTTTGTTGTATCAGGGCCTGATTTTTTAAACTTATTGAAGAATAACATACTAAGCGGCGGTCTGTTCATTGCTATAAAATTATTTTAGATGATGTACCTATAATGGAATGGATCGCTAAAATATGTTACCTAATTAAATTTTTTTCCGAACCTAGAGTCGGAATAAAATAAAGCTTCCATCGTACGGTCTGCCTACTGGTTTTTGCGCATGGATCTCAGATTTCTTGAGAGACCGGTCGATTCGAGTAGTCGTCGACGGTTGCTCGTCCGACCAATTGGCTATTAATGCCGGGGTCCCTCAGGGATCAGTTCTCTCCGCAACACTATTCCTGCTACACATTAACGATCTGCTGAAACCCGGTATCTATGGGTACGCAGACGATAGCACCGTTGTGGAGAGATACGCATCCAGCGCGCGAGCCAGTACGGCACAAATCCAGTCTCTACGGGAGGCGATGGTCGAACGCATGAACTTGTCCTTACAGGCAGTCTCCGAATGGGGCGAGGCCAATCTGGTCAAGTTCAATGCGACCAAGACCCAGGCGTGTCTATTCACCGCTAAACGGAGTCCATTCAACCTAACTCCGTCCTTCCAAAGTGTATCCGTACCGATAACTGACCACCTCGAGCTTCTTGGTATCACCTTAACGCCTACTCTCAACTTTGGTTCATACATTGAATCAAAAGCCCAAGTAGCCTCAAAAAAGCTTGGTATACTGGCAAAGGTGAGGCAGTATTTCAGCCCGGGACAGTTGCTCAACCTCTATCAAGCACAGGTCCGTTCGTGCATGGAATACTGCTCGCACCTCTGGGATGGATCTGCCAAATACCAGCTGGAGACACTTGAGGCGATAGAGAGGCGTGCCAAGAGGATAATAAACGACGATGAGCTAGTAGGCAAAAAACTCCAGAGCCTCGCCCACCGCCGCAGAGTGGCAAGTTTATCGGTTTTTTACCGGATACACTTTGGAGAGTGCGCTGCGGAATTGCACGACCTAATTCCGCCATCCCCATTTTTCCATCGTTCGTCGAGGCGCACAGATTCTAGGCATCGCTACATGGTTGACGTTCCATGTACCCGGACAAAGCGGTTCGGATCGTCATTCTTTATTCGAACCGCTAGGGACTGGAACATGCTTCCTGAATCTGTGTTCCCCGACGAGTACAATTTGGAGGTCTTCAAGAGGAGAGTGAACAGGTACATTTTAGGGAAGCGCGCTCCATCTTAGGCCACATCTCAGCTTACCATCAGGCGAGATTGTGGCCAAGCGCTCCCCTATTGTACAATAAAAAAAAAAAAAAAAAAAAAAGGAATAATTAGATTGTTTTCTGTAATTATCTGTTCCCGAGAAAACAAATTCTTAACAAAATATCACAATATAAAAATATCATTCCGTAGTTATTCCGCATACTTGAATATAATTTATTCCATGTCTAACATCGAATTATTCGATAGGCACGTTGCCCAGTCGTCTTCCCATATTATACAGATATATTATCCCAGTTATTATCCTACTAAATGTAAAACACCTCGATTATTGAATACATGAATAAAAACAATGAGCAGGTGTTATATGATTTTGGATTAAGTAGATATAATAAACTGCACACAGGCAGCCGCAGAGGCTCGGGAACTGGTGACTGGTCACTGGCCGCCCGCGCCGGCTTGTTTACGATTTAATTAAACGATATCGTTATCGGACACTCTCAGTCACAATCGTCCGTATTATCGCTCTCACTGCCATCTATATACGTACTAGCAATTAATACCTTGTTGCATATTATTAAAAATACGTGTAAAAACTCAAAGCCAAGGAGAAAATATCTATTGTCTTTAAGTCGGGTCTTGTTATTTTCCTAATGAGTAATCGTTAAAAATGCATACTGTTTGCTGAACTAAAAAGATCTGCATTGAAACTAAGATTAACCGAGACAATAAAGACTCAAATAAACAATTAACATCGTCGCAAGCAAGGGAACAGCTGTTTTAATTCTTATTGTTCTGATCCTGCGGTATTATAGCACTTTCTTATTGAATCAACTGCCGCGGCGCAACTTTCCCGACCGACTTCGTTTGAAACAATTTACATTTCAAACTAAATGTTTCTGGTGTAGACAACTTTATGGAATTGTTTTTTAATTATTGCTGCGGATAACTCAATCTTTCTATGCAATCTTTCCTATGTGTGATTCAGAATTTTCAATAGTTCACCGGTTGACATTCTATCTTCCACGTATGTTCAGACGAGACGACGTACCTGTGTTTCTATCAGAAACAGAATCACGTGTATCTTTGTTAAGATAGTATATTTTTATAAAGAATCTGAATCATGTATCCCCTGATCCCAAGCGGCATATTATAATTATTTGGGCACAGCTTTACGCTGTAATCTCGGTCTCGCGTGCCGGCGGTCGCGTGCGGCGGGCGGCTCGGGCGGGCGGAGTAAAAGACCTCTCACATTACCGACAAACAAGTTAATGTGCCTTATTTATGTACCTCAATGAGTCCATTCGTTTACTACGTGCGTCTCGGCAGCGATTCCTCTATCCTAGTGGTGTATTATATGAATTTCTTACATAGTACAACTAAACGTTATTTCTCATGTAAAAGGGAAAAATCCGTAACTAAAAATCTGATTAGAATATAAAAGTAACACTTAACAACTTAAGTATTTTATAAATAAAAATTATTTTTCAAACTACGTGTCTACAAAAACGTTAGCAATATTATTTGGTATACTTGAATCAACTAATAACTAAGTGCCGTAAGTACCTAGAATTACTTTTATTTCAATGAATATTCAACTGAGGCAGGCTTACTAAAACTATATTTCATGAGTAAAAGAAAATTAGTTTAATAGAAGCAGTCGATGGCAGCACTCATCTCGAAAAGGGCTTAAGAATTATAGCCTGCATTGAATATACAGATCTATCGTGTGCTTATACGGTACAGAGTTGTTCGTATTTTGAAACAATCGTTAAAATAAAGAGCGTAAGGCACTTTAGAGCCGGCGAGGTTCTGAATAATTCCCGCCTCGTGGTTAGGGAGCCAGGTGCAAATTTGGTTAATTATTTCCTCTCAAGAGATAATTCGTCAGACGCATCAGAGTATAGTATTATAAAGCCTCGTGAACGTCAGCTGGCGCTCGGTTGGGGGGGTGAGCGGTTGTAGCCTCCCACGCACGTATGAAAAAAAAATACATTCATTCATTTCCTCTCAGCTAAAAATTTGTCAAATTGTAGCTAACCCAATATCTCAACGAAAAAAAATAATCAGCTGGTTACAACATGGTGTATTATACGTCAGCTGGTGTCTCGAACATGAAAAAAATAAAATTATTTAGAAATTAAAGACTTTTTAACGGATTTTAAACGCGATTTATTCATTCTATTATTTTCCCGACGTTTCGAACACTTTACAGCGAGCGTGGTCACGAGGAGTCTCCCCGTGACCACGCTCGCTGTAAAGTGTTCGAAACGTCGGGAAAATAATAGAATGAATAAATCGCGTTTAAAATCCGTTAAAAAGTCTTTAATTTCTAAATGTATAATACTCGCGTAAAATCAAACATCAGAAAATACTATAAAATTATTTTCCGTGATTTCCTCTCAAACAAAAATTTACCTGATGATAGCTTATATGTAACTGTGGATATATATATAGGTCAGCTGGCTGTATCTTGGTGGAAAAACCGTCAGCTGATACTTTGAAAGTTATTACATAGGAGTTAGACAGAAGCATCTATTGCCAATTTATATGCATCAACTGACTAGGTTTTCCTCGAATTATTGCTAGCTGATTTTTTTTATTTATCGCATCAGTATATTAACAATCAGCTCACAAATTTTCATCTGAGATGAAATGACGTATCTTTAATTATTATCGTTATTTTTAAAAATTCAAGCAACACACGCTAGCATAATATAGACAGTAATAAGGTACTTAGAGGTGGTTAGTTATGCGCATGATCGGGGTACTACGTACATTCAGCCACATCGGTAAACATGTTTTTACAAATATTATAAACTGCATTTAAAAATAACTATCATATCATCAAATTCACATAACTACCTAAAAGTGTAACAAATATGAAATAACCCACTAAAAACATTAGTTAACTATAATTATTAAAAAAATAATAGTATAATATATAATTAATAAAGTTATTACTTATCTTTTACGGGGACTTATGTTGATGGAATTCCACGTATCTCGATGATTTTGTTAATGTCTCATTATATTCGAGACACCAGCTGACGTATAATACACCATGCTGTAACCAGCTGATTATTATTTTTCGTTGAGATATTGGGTTAGCTACAATTTGACAAATTTTTAGCTGAGAGGAAATGAATGAATATACTTTTTTTTCTTACGTGCGTGGGAGGCTACAACCGCTCACCCCCCCAACCGAGCTCCAGCTGACGTTCACGAGGCTTCATAATACTATACTTTGATGCATTTTACTAATTACCGCTTGAGAGGAACTTGGTCATAAAATCTGCTTCTGGCTCCCGGACCATCGGCGCAGCCTGCACCGTGCTCCACCGCTCGAGCTCTGCCAACGCATCGCGGATTTTTGCTTCCATTTGTATTAAAAATACATGTACCTACTTAAGGTTAAGCGCCGCAAAATATATTATATTTTTCACGACATTTTCCTCTATTTCGCTGTTTATACCGTAGTAACCACAGATCACAGAAACTAAAGGGAGATATGGTTAGGGGGCGGGGCCGGTGTCGCAGCAATATGTACAAAAAGAGAACAAACTGTAGCGGTGCTGTATACGTACGTCACTTACAATCTAGTGTGCGAACGAATAGTCGCTCTCATATTTTTGTGTGATGACACGCACACAACGCGAAGTATTGTTTTGATTTTGTTTACTGCAGTTGTGTGCGTAAATTTTTTATGAGACACGGTTTCGTACTCAGCGCAAGCGATTGGCATCTCTCTAGATCTCTATGGTAGTAACCGTAATTGTTCCGACGGTATCGATTTGTTAGCCGCAGTTTCATTATCACACCGAACGCATAAAAAGTATCGTTACTTGAGCCATAAACGCAAAAGTTCGGAACAAATTACCATCATAGGTGTTACTGGATATCGTGAATTTTGAGGAAATCGCTATGAAAATTTCTTATCCGTAGATACTTCAGACAATTATCCATCACCAATATCGTAACCGAAAATCGAAATAGAGTAAAACTTAAGGCTTTCCATTTTTGATTTCAATTCAACTATGCTTAGTAACTTCACTTTTCAGTGGTAACTCTTAGTCGCTATCTGTGTAACCACGGAACTATTTCTGTTCACACTGAAGTTATGTCAGCTTTAACTATTTAACTTCTGAATTTCATTGCCCGTATATCCCTATTACATTATATATCAAAGTATTTGATTATACACGATAGAACAGTTTGTTTTGCTGTTACCATGATGATAACAAAAACATAGAAGTGCCTGTTCTCGTTTTGCCTCGATCTTAATGTGATATCGTACCGATTGATAAAAGTATGACAGAAAAACAAATGTGAGGTAAACAATATTAATTATTTAATTTATAAAATTTTAATGTATCTACTTAAAGGTGTATGAGTTATAAGTGAATATTCGTGATTAAAACAAAATTAAACGTCATGATTTAATGAACGAACAATGCATAGGAATTGTTGGTATTGTATGTATGTGAGTTTAGCGAGCGGGTTAGCCGGCTTTAGGTTAATGTTCTGCTTAATTAATTGTTGTTGATTATTGTTAGGGCCTGTTCGTGAGCGGTAATAACGCATCAAATACGCTTCAAATTAATTACGTGTTGCCGGCGCGGAGTTTTATGAGGAACAGAGGACGTATTACTCGCTTACGCGTACGCGACACACGCTTCCCAGAAGAATTCGCAAATTTTAATTGGCAATCACAAAAGGCATCAAATTAACTCATTGTGGGATTACAATGTACATATATTGTATATATCTAAATTGCCTGCAGATATATTATGTGGATTTAGATAACTTATCTAACACAAACATCCGCCACTAAGTGTAGAGTCAGGTAGGTTTAAATTTAGACGAAAACACAGTCAGAATTTTTTGTTTCCTCAACTTGTTTACAAATAATTTAGTTATATTAGCCCGTATAATATATTGTATAATGTCAGAAACAGTACATAAAAGGTATAAAAGAACGTATAATTGCCCCATTTCAACGAAATTCGTCATTTAATATTCACAACACGGGCTTATGATGTATCGACGAAACATAATATTCATGTGTTCTTTCAACTTGTATTAACCTTATCCGCGACAACAGAGCCTTTTTCATTTTTCTTGGATTTATAGTTTCGGCTACATTGATAATTGTATTTGAAGTAGTAGTTCTGAGCAAACACATTTTAAGGTTGATTTTCCAACCCAGAGACAAAGTAAATAATTGAATTAAAGAAATACTGTCTATGTTAAGAAAATCTCGCCTGCATATTACTTTCATAGTACGATTATGTAGAGTTGTTGTCTAGAATTTGAATTCAAATGTATATAATATTTATCAATAGCTTTCATGAACAAGTTAAATATCATAACCGCGTTGTAATAATGTGTTCTGTAGGCTGTAAGCTGTGCGGTACTAAAATATCTTTAATAAATTAACACACAGCAGAGCCGCGATAAGGTCGCTCATTACAATAGAAAATTATGTATGCTTTATTGTAGATAACGTGTAATTCATGGTTTAGGAGTTAAGCAGGTAGTGTGTGTGTGTGTTGGAACATTGACCGCAGATACCTCGGTTAGCTGTTTATTATTATTTAGACTTAGAAAACATAAAAAGTTTACAAGAACTAAGGTAAATATAGCTGTTGAAGTAAGTCCAGCTGTTACTACTATCCCTGTCTGAAATATTGAAAAATTGTTATTACATATTCTGATAAATTATTGTTGTCATATTATATTATTTTCATGTTGTACTTTATTGTGTGATAAAGTATCAGACTATATTCATTTGATGTTCCGTGTTATATAAAGTTAAGGGAATATTCGGTTGACTTCCAATGATTAAATACATTGAGGCATTTCACAGAAATACTGTAACAAAGCAATGTTATTTTCTCGGAATAATAAAATATAAGGCAATATAAAAATAACAGTATAAATATTGTATAATTTTATCAGATTTATACACTAATGAAGTCTTTGGATTTTCATAAAAATGTCATAGTTTTATGCCGTTGACTATGAAAAAACTTTGTCAGGTAGTTAAGTAAAAGTAACAATAACGTGAAAGTAAATGCACCTTGAGGAGCAGCTCGAGAGCTTCGCTGGTTAACACATTACACAGCTGATAGAGATTTAATAATATATTTATCTATCTGCCATTTTTATGAATATAAATCAAATTGAAAACCGGATTGAAAGTTCGTTAATGAACTAAGAGTTCGTTAAGTTCGTTAATGAAGAAATGTTAGAAAATGGGGGTAAGATTTTTCTGATAGAGACGGAAAATAGAAAAACTAATAAAAGCAAATGGATTTTAATAAATTTTATTGATAACATACAAAATTACATTCATAGCTTTAACATTGATTTTTCATATAATTTTATAATACGGAAAAAGTATAGCGGGGAAAACAGGAAATCTTTAATAAATCCGTTTATGATCGGTGATAATTATGGAATTCGGTCGAGTCGGAGCCGTCACGTGCGGCTGAAATAAAGCTATCGTATATCGGTCGGATGCGTGTCGTATAAAACGGTTAATATCGTCGTAAAATCTGACGGGACGCTGCGGCGAAGGGATACTCACTGACGGACATACGAATTATAGTTTACGACGCCACATATTGGTTACTATTCGTTTCGCTGTGCTCGGGGTTAATATAGTTGAATGATAATTTATCGTGAGTTATAAAATTATCGGTATCCAGTAAAACATCGGGTTATTCGTGCTACGTGAAAATTTTATCATTTAATATAATTTAAGTTGGATAAAACGTAGGAAAATTTAATAATTTCTCAAATGTAAACTAAATGTACGCAATATGTATTATATTAGTAGTATACCAAGATAATATTTTTATGATGTTTTATCTAGTTAATTAATTAAATATACTCGGTCCCAATTCAAAAGTTTTCGAGGAAGAGATACGAGAGAGTACTACAGCTACGTCTTGTTTTTTTAACTAATTAAACATTTGAAGTATTGATAAAAATTATAAAGCGTTTTTGATTGAATATCCTGCTTATAGAGCGTTAGCTACTATTAAGTATTCTGTGCTTATACTGGTAAAATATCTGTAGATATAAAAAAGTAGGCCAATACAAAGTTAAGAATGTTAAGGTCATCTTCAATATTTTACGCGCCTCAGTGAGGCTCAAAGAGTAAATCCGTCTCGAAAATGGAGAAATATTGTTCGCACGTGATCGCGCGGATACGTGCGAGCCGCCCGCGCCGCGGACCTTGACTTGGTAATATAAATATGTAATAACTGGTTAAGTGCCTGTGAGACGCTCACAGGCTCTACGTAATTAGTCTTTCCTTATAAAATTAACGTAAAAGGTAAGGAAAGCTTTCTGTTAAATTAATAATTTAATTTCGTAGACATTATTGAAGTTTGTTTAAACCATAACAGAATCCCTACTAATTAATATTATAAATGCGAAAGTAACTCTGTCTGTCTGTCTGTTACTCAATCACGCCTAAACTACTGAACCAATTTGCATGAAATTTGGTATGGAGATATTTTGATACCCGAGAAAGGACATAGGCTACCTTTTATTGCGAAATATGTACCACGGGCGAAGCCGGGGCGGACCGCTAGTATTTCATATTTTAATATGTTCAATTACTTAATCAATCATAAATGTAACACGTAAACTTTAATGATCAGAATATGAATATGAAATAAAATTACCTGCTCATTTCTTCTCCGCTAAGAACACTCGTGAGTTTTGTATTTTCCTACGCCAATTAGGATATTGTTGTAGATAAAAATGTGTTAAAAGTATTAAGGATTATATAAGGAACGTATAACGAATGTGCGGCCCGCGCGGGAGCCGGGAGCCCGGGACCGCCTTACTCGTAAATGTTATGAAATTCCGCGAATTCCTTCATATTTCATGCGACACATCTGATGCCCTAACGTAAAGGGAACGTCTTCCAAAACATTATTTATGTACGAGCTTGCATATTAAAAATGTTTATAAATGAAAGAGATTCGTCAGACGAAATTTCGTAAGAGGAATGATTTATGATTAATTTAAAGTTTCAAATAAGAAAAAGTATGCGTTAGCCGGGAATCGAACCCGGATCAACTGCTTGGAAGGCAACTATGCTGACCATTACACCACCAACGCTTGTGAACCATTCCCTGAAATCAGAAACGTTTTTACCAAATATAAAATCTTTATAAAGCAATTTGTTTAGACAGCTGTATTACTTTGGCCTTAAAACTTTATTTTTGTTTGAAATAATACATTTATATAAACAATAATTGAAAACATCTCATCAAACTTTTCTGGAACGAGTCTCCCTAAGATAGTTAAATAGCAATCAAAATAAACAACGTATAGTACGAGAAGCTCATCACAGTGTATTGCAATGAACCGCAGAGCTGGGCCGCCCCGGGGCCCGGCCGGGGCCGACCCGACCCGTGTCAAACATAACGATAACAGAACCGGTACAACAGAAAAGGTTAAAAGGATTGCAGCGCGAGCGTGTAATTAGTCACGCGGAGTCATTAAAGCGACTCATTATTGAGTCGATCGACTTGTGGGGCCGGCGGGAGGGGGGGGGACAGTAATCTAAGAATTAATTGATTCCCGCCGCGTCCCCGTCCGTCACTCGCGAACAGAGCTTCTTGTTATTTTTAAACCGTTTAATCGCGAGACAATTGAATCGGGAAACGGAAAATGAGGAAGGATTTGTTAATTTGTTATTAATTGCAAAGTGTTGTTCGTTGGTGAGCTTGAGAAATGTAGGACAAGAATTCACGTTCATTTTGCACGAATATAAGAAAGTTTCGATGAAACAATAGAACTTGATGTGCTTACAAATAAGATGTTGATGCTTTACGCACATCTTAAGCCACTCTTAATACCTTGTCTATGGTAATCTTGGAAATTACTGCTGACTTAAATTTATTAAACCGTTTTAAGAAAGCCAACTTTAATATCTCTAAGGATACCTGAGCAGCTCAGGTACAAGTTAAAATATTCGGCGACCCGCATCTCGCAGCCCTCGTCACCGGGACTCGTGATTCCATAATTGTGTACATCACGATATCTGTCGAATCGCAAATAAGACTTCTACTAATTCCCTTCTATTTGCAAACTACCTCTTATCGCGACGCATCTTACCGGTGTCAAATGTTCTTCCTTGTGAATTCTAGGGTCTAAGGATTAAAGGGGAATTTCGGTTGTTTTGCTTTTGGATATATGCCCGTTACATTTTGAACTACCCTTTACAGGGTTTTGTAATACCGTAATGTGGGGAATTAATGGATTTGTATAAATAATTAATAAAGTAATTACTTTTGCATTAGAAATAGGGTTTAATTTATTTTCCTTATCGCTAAAAGGCCGATTCCAGCAATTCATTTTTTGTGGAATTAAAGGCACCGCTTATTTTTCCCATCTGCCAAAGTGTTGCTCTTTGATTCCGTGAAATTTAGGCTTGATATAGGTATTTGTGAGTGTTTGTCCATGAAATAGTTCATCAATTATTAGCTCTTTATTTTTCAGGAAATTAAATCTATTAGCCTTGTTACTGTACAGTCGAAATCAACCGTTGGCAAAGAACTCGCACCAATTAAAATCGACTGAATCTCATCTTTGAGGAATACCATGGAGAGAATAAATTAATGAAAATGAACACTGAAGTTTTACCAATCAGATGAATCCAATCTTTATTATTCAAACTCAAAATAAATACCAACTTCAAACTATAATATTATGCAGTGAGATCTGTATTGCATTCAGGCGACAGTCGTTACAAGTTATTAGTTGTTAAGGTGTTGAAAACACATTCGAAGAACCGTAAAAACTTATGGAATGTTACTGTTGGTCGAGTTACACAATAAATGCAGTAATAGGCTATTATTTGCTGGTTTCTGGAGAAATGGGTGAAGTTAAATATTGTTTCAGGAATGGATGTGGGTTTATCATAAATATTTGACAAGATATTGTTTATCAATATGAATATGTTATTATTTTTAGCCGTTTACATAATATTATGTGAACTTCCCGAGAATCCATCTTTTTGTAGCATTCTTCTTTTTGTTTGTTCTTTAGAAAACTACAACAGAACAGCGTCAATTTCCTTAAAACTGCTTACAGAGCTTGCGAAATAATAAATAGGCATGATTAATGAAAACAGAAAGTAATGACGGAAGGGTTTGCATACGAGAGCAACTATCTAATTATGGTCCGGCGAAGGTCCAGCGGAGGAGGCCGGCTGCGGCGGCGCGGGCGGCGCGGGCGGTGCGGCAGAATATTTAACCCTTGCCTACCTAATGGAGACGACCCTTTACATATTTATTCGACGTTGCGTTACCTTGCGCTGATGCCGTGATGAATTTCCTGTGTTTTGATTTGATTCGAATATTTTTACATGTTTTTGATGGTGTTTTTAATGGACTGATAAAAAGGGAATTCAGAGCGTATGTTTATAATATTGCAATTCTATATTATTGCAAATTTTTATTATAAGTTATAACGTGTAATATATTTTTAGGTTACCAAACAATTAAATAAGTTTTAAAAGTAGGATTAATGAAACTTAGTTTTCCCATGCATTTCTATTTGATCAGATTGTGAGAAATATTATTAAGCTATTGCATAGCTTCTATCGCGGGCCTTGAGCGCGGGGACCGAATCGAGAAATTCCGTAACGAAAAAACCTCACGCTCCCCACTCCGACTGGCTCGGAGGTGCGTGGCTTGAAGGCATGCTATGCAATAGCTTTACCGCGGCAGTCCCCGAGTGCCACACGTCTTTTTATTATTTCATTTTAAATCCAGCTAAGGTTACAGTTCAATATTAATTATATAGTTGATTGTGTAATTAATAATTTATTTATATATTTATTTCAGCAACACCACATCATACATAATACAAAACATTACAAGAATAAATGTTGGACATATTATCTAAGATGTATGACAATATAACGATATAATAATATTTCCGTTTGTATATGTATTTTCATTACATTGTATGAAAATTTTATTAAGTCGACTTGTTAATATAATTTAATGACACATTGTTATATTTTTGGTTCGTATCCCACAAATAGAATATTTAATTTGAAACCACACAATACAATGGCATAACACGAGAGATCCAATTTGCACATTCCTATATTTGTCTGAAAACAAAAGCTTTTTGTTTCTATTTGAGGATGACGCCCATAAAGCCAGCACATTTTTGTGTTAATACTAACAAAACATGACTTATTGTGCCAGTGAGGAATATACGATAAATTAAATAATAACAATAATAAGGTATAATAAAAAGAAAGTTCTCCTTCAAAAAATGTAGGAAAATATTATCAAATTTTATAAAAATAGAACATCGTTTGAGGATATATACTTTGTCATGGCATGTTTGACGTTACATTATCGTAACCTCGTTAAAATACTCGTCTGATACATGGATAAAAAGAAATTGAATAAAGCAATACTATGTGGATTATATTATCATCAACTTACGTTCCCAACTTTAAGCACCTTTAAGTGAAAGTTGCGAACCTGTGTATGCAGGTTCCTGATTCTGTCAATTGCGCCATACAAAATGGGATCAGCTGCACTGTCGAAAAAAAATAATTGTGAGTTTCTTTTAAGTTCAGCATGTTTTATTCCGATAATGCGGTGTAGTGTGAACAGTCATGGAATTATATTATTCTATTGTACGTATTTATTTACCAATTATTTCGCCGTTGAATACAAAACCATATTATTATCACACATCTAAACTATCAGCCTATCGCTACCAAGTACTACGAAACTTAAGAAGATCTATAAATTTGTTCCAAAACGGTGTCAACATAACCTACGTTATCCTGATTCGCGACGACGGCCGGTAACTCCGCAATAAATATTGTAATTTGATTGTTTTGCTCAAACGGCACCGACGACACTCACGGACTAAAATATTATATAATTTCATGTACCCATTACATTTCAGTTAGCTGACGGCCAAAATGTCTCGATTTGATATAAGTATTATCAAAACGTTTTGTAGTATTACAGTAGGTATATTATTTAATTTAGATATGTAAATATCTTCTTACTTTACATTAGTAATTACTTATTATTATTAAATTATTAATAAAATCAATCAAGCTAATCTTATCAGATTATTTATGGTGCAAGCGCGCATAAGACACCGGGTTCATAAAATTTTATGAAAATAAATCAATATTCAATAGAATAAATTTATTTAAAAACGAAGCAAAACAATTTAACGCGCAATAAATTTAACATAAGTATGATAGATGTTCATAGCTCAGCTAGTAAGTAACACCTCTCGATACAGCGGCTGTAGCGCCACATATTTGCATCTCAAAGATGTGCATTAGCGGTGGTCAGCGCTCCAGCGCTTACGATCGCTTCTACTCTTTACCCGGTTCCGCTTTGAGGCGATAACACTGTTACAAATCCCCTTCACATTTTGGAAGCCGGAATAAAACATGATATCGAAGTTAATACTGTAATAGGATCATATTAATAAAATATTATTTTAAACAATTTTAAATGAGTATGCGTTGCAAATAATTCAAAGCTATTTATTAAATAGGTACCTCGAGGAAATCCCGTTTTACACAATAACATTCTAAAATGAGCGAATGATTAACTAATTTCAAATACGAATTCTTCAATGTTCACCTATGCTCTTTCGAGAGGTAGACGTTTTCTTTCACCGATAAACACCCCTTTAAAATTCAGCACAAGACATACGTCGAGAACTCGAAACATGATCCAAATCACGTGCAGTACCAACAAGGAACAAGCGGTTCAAACTAAGAGGCGCTATAAGCTGAGTGCCAGGAGCTAAGTCTGCACCTCGTGTATCGGCCGCGACGCAGCAGCTCTGCTCAAGCTAAACTTCATAATCCTTGCGACGTGAGCTGTTCACGAGCTAGACGTGTACTCGATATGAAATAGTGACAGCTTTAACTTGTTTATTTGTTGTTATCTTCGAACTTACACGAGTTTTTAGAACATGTTGAATTCAAACAAGTTCTAAATGTTTACAAGAATTTGTGGTAAAAGATTAGTACTTTCTCTATTTATTAATTCCATCACTCATAATATTTCCTCTTTATATCACATGTACGCAGATGATCTGCAAATATATACTCACTCATCATACGAGAATTTGCCTGATGCAGTACGTCAAATCAATAAGGACCTTGAATCAATAATAAAATGGAGCAAAGCACACGGAGTGAATATAAATCCAGCTAAGACACAATCAATCATAATCGGAAGTCGACATTTCATAAATAAAATTGACTGGGTCACCATCCCCAAAGTTATTGTTGACGGTGTTATTATCCCTTACAGCTCTAGTGTCAAAAACCTAGGAGTATACTTCGATCAGACTCTTTCATGGACACAGCAGCTTCAAGAAGTGCGAAAAAAAAATGTTCGGTTCCTACGGTTCTCTCAGACGTTTACGTAACCTTCTTCCCATCCCCACTAAAATTGAGTTGGTACAAGCTTTACTTCATCCAATCCTCGATTATTGTGACTCTGCCTATCCCGATCTTAATGAAAACCAATTAGATGCTCTCGAACGCCTTCAGAACCTCGGTATAAGGTACATATTCGGTTTGCGAAAATATGACCACGTATCCCACTTCCGTACGAAACTCAAATGGTTGCCAATACGTTCTCGACGGAATGCACGCATGCTACATCTTCTTTACGGCATATTGTTTGACGCTAGAACACCGAACTATCTTAAGGAAAGATTTATATTTCGTCACTCCAACAGCTTGGTATTGAGATCTCCTTACTCCCTTTCTCTTCTAATTCCATCTCATCACTCTAACTTCTACCATCACTCTTTTACTATGTACGCTATTAATCTTTGGAATTCGTTGCCAAATTCAATCAAACATGCACAAACCATATCTACGTTCGATAGTTTGGTAAAAAAATATTATCTTTCGTTATAAATTTATACATATATTTATTAGTTATTTCTATATATTTTAAATTTATGTATACTATTAAACATTGTATGTATTATTATTACATAATATGTAGGTATATATATATTGGTGTACTATATATAATATATATATATATATATATATATATATATATATATATATATATATATATATATTATATATACATGTATTTTATTTTATTTATTTATTTATTTTTTTAAATATTAAGTGCTCTTTTGCTCACACCTCCATAAATGTATTCTTCCAGCATTTTCCAATATCACAGGTTGTCTGGTAGAAATCACTTTTTTTTTTTAAACCATTTATTGAACAGAAGAACAAAACATGAAAATATACAGTAAAGCATCACATAAATCAGTACGATTTGATCGTGATGCATATTCATTCAAACGTCAATTATAATATGTATAAACACTGTTTCATTACTTTTATAATAATAAATTAGTTACAAACACATTAAGATGGCAAGTGATACATGACAGAAAATAAATATGACATACAAGAGGGTACTATCAGAAAAAATAATTTACTATCACCTACTGTGCTGGCCGATAAGCGTGATATATAGTGTGATTTTAATTTGCGGTTTACATTATTATAGTTTATTTGATTTTTAATATTGTTGTCTAATTTATTTATTAAACGGGGAATTATGTATGAACATGTTCTTTCGCCATAGCGGTTTTTTGCTCCAGTAATAAGTAATTTATTTTGTGTTACTTTTCGTGTGCCAAGGTTGCGAGATGTTACATTTTTAGTTAATTCTGTATTAAAAAATTGTTCTTTTAGGAGGTGTACTTCTACTTTTTCAGAGATAGGTAAAACATTGCAATGCTTAAAAAGTTTGTTAGGATCGTTTTCGTATTTCTTTTTTATTCTAGTGGGGACTATTTGTTTTAGGATACGAATTTGAAGGTTGAGTATATTTTGTAAATAGGTTTTATATGTTCTGCCATAGCTACTGAGGCCGTACGATATAATCGAATCAACTAGTGTGTTGTATAGTAGTAACTTTACCTTGTATGTAAGTCTGTTCCCTATGGCATATATTTTAGCTGCGAATGCGCGGAGTTTGTCACATACTACTTCAATTTGTTTGCCCCAGTTGAAGTTATGGTCTATAATTAGTCCCAAATATTTATATTGTTTCACCAGTTCAATCTCACTACAGTTAGTGCACGATATTGAGCATTGGTTGTGCAAGCATGAGTGACAATGGCAGATAAGCTGCGGCAAGGCAACATATTTCATATATGGAGACTTTATGTGCAATAATTTTGTTTTACTTGCATTGATGATTAATCCCGCATTATGACACCACTTAGATATGTTGTTAAAGTCGTTTTGAAGAAATTTCAGGGCTATATTTACATTTTCGTGATTTATAAGTATACAGGTATCATCTGCATATTGAAAAATTTTACAGTGACTAAGATGATCACTCATATTGTTAACATACGTCAAAAAGTGCAACGGTCCCATCACCGATCCCTGAGCTGTGCCCACTTCAACGTTGCTCATATGGCTGACACTGTTTTCGATTTTGACGCAAGATTTCCGTCCATGTAGATAATTCCTACACCACTTCAAGAGATTGCCCCTTATTCCACAATGGTCGAGTTGCTCAACGAGTTTGCGATGGTCTAGCGTATCAAAAGCACGCGAGAAGTCTATAAAAAGGGCGAGTACATGCTTCTTATCGTTGAGGTAAGAGTTAACCTCGTCTGTGAAGTTTGCTAGAAGTGCCGTGGTACTCTTGCCGGATTGAAAACCATACTGATGCGGAGATAGAATTTCGTTTTTTTTTAGAAAATCGTGAATTTGGTTACTTATTGCTTTTTCTACAATCTTATTAATGCAGGAAAGTAAGGTAATCGGACGATAGTTTTGGCAATTATTTTTTTCACCCTTTTTGAAAACCGGTCTTATGCAGCCAATCTTCAGTGCATCGGGGTATATACCAGTCTTGACTGAGGTATTTATAAGATTTACTAATCCGACAGATATTTTATCGCCTATATTTTTAATATCGATTGCTCTTATTTTATCCATGCCTAAAGCCTTATTATTATTTAGATTTTTAATTATATGTTGTACTTTTTTGCAGGTTGTTGGCTGAAATCGCATACTGACCTCCACCGGCTTACTGATTTTTTTGAGAGCAAAGTCAATTGTGCAATTTGGCAATATTTTTTTAATAGAATTTTTAAATTCGACTGCAAATTTTTCCGCTATTTCCTTACAGTTTAAAGGAGTGAAAACACGTGTAATTTGTGTATCGATGGATTGGGTTTTGTTACCGCAGATACTATTAATAACTTGCCATAACTTCCTAGGATTGCCATTATTTTCCTTGATTTTGTTACTGTAAAACTTATTCCGGGCATTTTCAAGAGCTTTGTTGGCCTTGTTACGAGTTTTATTATATATTAATCTAAGCTGTGCGTTTGATTCATCCTGTCTCCATTCCTGAAAAAGTTTATCTCTTTTTTCACATAATTTTATCAAATTAATATTTATCCATGGTTCTCGGTAAATGTGTTTTCGTGGTATTATTTTTGTTAATGTTGACTTTTTATAGGCTTTATTTAATTGTTGTGTTATATATTGAAATATATTATTGGAATTATTCATTGTATTTGTTGGTGAGAAGTCGATCGCATTTAATTCTTTGCTTAATATATTATAATCCACCACGTGTTTAGTTTTATTTGGTGGAGCACGCTGTATATGACGTGCTGTGTGTGTTGTGTCGATGCAAGCGAATACGACGACGCGGTGATCGGCAAGCACAGTATCAATAGCGGCTGTGTATGGGTCAGATGTGTAAGTTCGTATAAAAATGTGGTCGATACAGGACTTTGTTATTAATTTTTGTCTCTTTTCAATACGCGTATAGTCTGATATTCCACACATCAACCCATACCCAGCCAGCAAATTTACATAGCAGCTTTTTTGCGTTGTTGTGGTTTTTAAATCTATATTCATGTCTCCTAGTAAAAACAGTGAATTAGTAGAACCCGTATTGCTTAAATCGGTCAGCAGATTGTTTAATTCTGTGATGAATAACGTTTTACTATTTGACGGTGGTCTATACAGTGCACACAAGGAGAAGCATTGCCCATTGTTTTTTAATTTACCACATATATTTTCAAAAGAGTTATATTTACAATCGAAACGTGTGAATTTTAAATTATTTTTTACATACAATATTATTCCACCGCCCTTTTTGTTTTTTCTAAGCTGTGTGTGCATTGTATATCCCGGTACGCTAAATAAATGACATAAATCCTCGCTAATGTTAGCTTCCGTAACCACAACAATGTCGAGGGCATGTTTTGTACATGAGATGATTTGCAGTAGCTTAGGAAAGTTCTTAAGCATGGAACGGATGTTTACATGTATGCAAAGCAATTGTAATTTGCCAGAAGGTAAGTTTTTAAGGTAATCATTTAAATCTGTACAGTTAAACAATTCAGTTACCTCTTTAATATAGCGTGATTTATCAAGATGAGAATAGAACATTTTTTTACACATACCGTTAGAATAGCTTCACAATTTAAATCATTATTAGTTTATACCATTTAGCAACTTGTCGATATCATTTACACATCTAATGACAGAGACTTTACAGTTATCAGACTTACGTGCCAGGACACGTCCTTCTTTGCACCAGATATATTTGTAGGATTCGCGTAGACGTTGCTTAGCATTAAATAATATAGTTTTGGTCTGGAGGGTTAAAGCTTCTCGGAAGTAGATAGGGTTCTCGGGATTATCGGTTTCACCACGGATATTTAGGTCACTCACTTTTAACATAGAGTCCCTTCCTGCCGAAATCCAAGTATCATGATCATTTTGAGATTTTAATTCTACTAGAATGACACTCGGCCGCTGTTGACGACTGGGGAGTCTACGGATTGCTTTGATGCAATCCTTATTTGCTTTAATTTTATCTCCTATAAATTCTATAAGATTCTTGTCAGAATATTCACGACAGACGGGTACTCCAGATATTTCCAACGAGTTACACAATTTGTTTTGGTCCATCTCATTTAGACGTTGTTCCATGGCCTTGACTCTTAGTTCAAGTCCTTTATTTTGATTTGTCAGATATTCGTTCTTCTTTTCCAAGGCTTTGATTTTATTCGCATTTTCGGTAAGCTTTTCTACGGTATCTGATAGTTCATCGGATATAAATGTAAGCGTGTGTTGAAGGGGCTCCATTTCTTTCTTAAGAAGTTTTTCCATTTGAGCACTTATATCGTGTATCAGCTTCTTCATATCGACCGCAACGTTTCCAGAGCTACTTTGAATGTCCGAAGCGGCTAGAGCATTTTGATTGTCATCTTCTTCGCAGGGAACAAAGAATGAAGATCGTCGTGGTGTGTGATTTTGGCATTCATCACAGCTCCATTCCAGCCCCGCCGTTGCACGAAGAGCTTGTATTTGTTTATTTGTAAGGTTAGCACATTCAGTTTGGGCATGAACTGTTTTTTCACACCTGCTGCATTCTAAACCCGGTGACTTTCGTGTTATAATTTTATTACACTTGAAGCACTTTTTGAAGACCATCTTAATGAGGGTATTTTAATAACGAAACGCACTTGTGTTCGAATCAACGGTTTGACGTAGAATGAACACTTGTAAGTGATAAGACCGCCTTTTGTACATTGTTCCTATGCGCTGTTTTCTTCTCTGTTATTTTATTTGGTGTGCAATAAAGAATTTATTATTATTATTATTATGTGTATCTCATCCATAATACTCGGGTACCATCATAAGGAAGGTACCCGGTCCTTTGGAAGGCTTACGTGGGGACACGGATCCAACACGCAGAGGCCCTTTAGAGAACTTTACTGTGTTGTGTGACACCAGCCGCAGCCTGCCCATGACTGCACTATAGAGATACAGCCCTGGGCAGTCCGCGGCCGATGTAGGACTATTTCGAGATATGGAAAACAAAATAAACTGGGCTATGGAGTGGGATGTTAAATGGGCCGGTATTTGGGGACTATTGGAAACTATGGCACCTGCCTTTCTACTAAAAGAAAGTAAAAATATGTTGGCAGGTGGTGACTCGCCCTCTCACTGTATGGGCCCCCGAAATAAGTCGCTGCAATAGTGCGACAAGGGGGCAACATATTGTGAGCAGCTAAGGGTGGAGAGGCGTCCCTGGACTTTAAACGACGATCACGCGCTCCCTGAGGGTCCAGCATCACGTGCCCACTCGCCACTTATGATTCGCATCCACCCTTCGAGCTAAAAGCTCTCGCGACTCCACTCTGGCCGGCCGGTTAAGGCAAGCCAGAGGTGGGGGTCCTGTCCTCGTCAGGCTTCACTCCGACCGGCCGGTAAAGGCGAGCCGGAGATGAAGACAGGGGCCTCCCCCGGGAGCACTCGGTTCCCGCGGGGTCGCTACTCCCCGACACCCCGCCACAAGGTGTCCTGCGGGTTGACTGATTGCACGGGTGGAATATCTATTGTCACGTAGACAATAGATATTCCAATTATTATTATTATTACTTTGTATTACAGTGCAATGCGCGCTCCAAAGCGGACGCATTGCGCTGTGCAGAATATGCATAATAAATAATTAATATTTTTTATTATCGAAGTTTTCGCTCGTAACAATGAGCGCTACGCTTGTGCCTAATGAAGTCCTGGCATTCCTGCAGTATCAGCTGGATGTCATGGATGAAGTTAGCATAGAACAAATTTGCACGAGCAATTTTACGGAGGAAGAGATTCGTGACGCCAAATCACTTCTCTTTTCGGCATTGAATATGGCCGACAGGATGCCGTCTCGCAGGAGGGACGAGAAGGGAGAGAGGAGTCTACGGGACATCATCAAGGTGTTCAAGGAGACCGATCCGGACGACGTGCCGACTTTCGTGGCGAAGGATTTGCGTAAGCTGCCTCCCGTCACATTCGACCACGTCGACGTCACCCGCCTTCTTAAGGATATCACTTCTTTAAGGACGGCCCTAAAGGAGATGGAGTTCAAATTTGGAGCTTCCCAATCCACCATCAACGAGCTGCGTAATGAGGTCGTCGCCCTGCGCGATTCAATTTCATTATGTAGGTCAACGGAGGTTTCAAAAGTGAACACACGTCGTGGAGCGCAACGTGAGACTTTTGAGTCAGCGAATTTGACGACGCCGCCGGCCGTCGACCGCGTCACGCCGCGCCCCGCCCGACCCGCGCCTGCCCCGGAGAGCCCGCCACGTGTAGCCAACCCGACACCGGCTGGCTACGCGGCCGCTGCCGCCAAGCCTCCCGTAAAGCGGCAAGATATCACCCAAGATGGAGATCCCGTTAAGCACAGGGACTCCCCGCGCCGTGCGGCACCCTTGTCGAGCGCGAATAGTCATCCACTCGATGAGGAGGGCTTTACAAAGGTAGAGAAAAGGAAGAAGAAAAAGAAGCCCTCCTCCAACAAGTGCGGTACCGCCCCGACCGGTAACAACCACCTGCTGCGGCCCGCCATACCGACGACGCAGCTGTACGTGTCCCGCCTGCACCACTCCACCCAAGCTTCTGATGTAGTGGAGTATGTGCGGGTGAAGATCAAGTTTATCGTGAGGGTCCAGCGCCTGGAGCCGCGCAACAATTTGAATTTTAATTCATTTGTTGTGCGTGTACCGAGCAAGCAGCTGTCGACCTTCATGAGCGAGGAGTTCTGGCCCCGTGGTGTTGTGTTCCGGCGGTTTCGCGGGCGGCTTCGCAACACCCAGCCGAAGCCCGTTCAGCGCAATGTGACACCGCCAGTGCCGTGAATTGTGTATAGTGTAGTGCTTAATATATTCTTAGTTTTAGTTTTAAATTATTATATGTATGTTAGTCTGTAAGGTATTTATTCTATGGGTCTGTACAATTTATTGTCTGTTACCTGAATTAAATATAATAAATAAAAAAAAAAAAAAAAAAAAAATTACCGTATTACTAAAACTGTTATATGCAAGTAAATTTGTAGATCATTGGTGATGGTGCGGGTGGATAGAATCTTTTTATGAACGTTTTTACGAAGAAGTAACAAAATAACATCTATTTATCAGTGTTCAACGTTCTTCCAATAAAAAGAAAAGCCATCGAGAAGCAATCCTTAGGTCATAGACGCTGCAGTTTGTAGCCGGACCTTAAGAGACGTCAGTTATAAATAAAACAGTGCGGAGAGTACAAATTCCTTGTACCGATAAATCGTGCCCCACCTGCTGCCCCCTGCCCCGAGATTGCAGACGATAGCACCGACGCCTTTATAATTTAGTGCAGCATTTGGGAGATTTATGAAGTGAATGGGTACAATACAATGTAATGGAAATACAAACAACGTCATAAATATTATATGACTCTCTTAAGTTCTACATTCTAAGGAGTGATTGCTTGGAAATCTAGGAAACACCATAAAAAGATTTGATAATAAAATGTAGTTACGTTCTTGTTTTAGAAATAGTGATAAGAATTTCCCAACAGTTCTCTACTTTTTGTATTTTATAGTAACGTGATATATTATATGTGTTACCTAGGTATGTCAATAAAAATGTGATCTATTGTATCATTTTTCTTTTGATTGATTGTTACCTTCCAGCACAAGACTGTTTCCATTCGCTTCTAAAGGGAATCCAATCGAAGATCTTGATTGCGACGCTTGCATGCCCGTGAAGCTCAGTTGAAGATAGCAATCAGCACGAAAGCATTGACCAAAGGACCAATCAGAGTGATGACGTTTATTAGGCAAGTTGACCCCATCAAGGAAGTGGTCATACAGGTATAACACTCAAGAGATAATGTAATGAGTACCTACATTTATTGACAGCTTCGTTGGTAAAATAGAGATGAGGTCAATTATCCCGCTGCATCAACCGCAACTGATGTCGCGAGCGGCTGCGGGGCGGGGCGGGGATGCGGGGGGAACTCACAATACGTTTAAATTCATTACGACGCTTTTATGTTAATCCGACAAAATATTCGACTCGGTTAACGGTACTTAATGCTCTTCATTATTTATGCTAAGCTGAATATTTAACGCTTTTTCTGTTTGTTTCGTATTTTTTCTATTATCTGCAAGTCCGTGAATTGGACGCTCATTTATAGAATAACAATGATAATGATATTTTAAATTATGAAGTGAATGCTGTTGACATTCATGAAATGATTGCAAAGTATATTTAAAATGTAAGACAATATTACTGTTAACGGTAAATGTTTGACGGACGCTCTTGGTTTTATTGTATTCAAAATGTAATTGAATACAATGTGTAATATTTTTATAAACAATGTTGCATGAATAGCGCGCTGCCCAACGCTCGCCGCCCGCCGCACGCCGCCCGCCCGCGCCGTGTAGCCGCTCCGCTACGAGCGCAATGAAAGCGCCTACAATGCAGAATGTATTTTGTTGCTGGAACAAAAATGAAATTTAAAGAAAATATTATGCTAACGTCAAAAAAATTGTTATCAATTTACGATGAACAGCAATAATTAATAACATCTTTCTGTTGTTCTTTTCAAGAGTTTCGTTTTGAGTTATAGATAGTTTTTGTTGAGGGTACTCACCGCTCATTTGTTTACAGAGAAATATGAGTGTATGAATTGCCTCTTTATTATGTAACGCAACTCACATTAATAACAAACTTATTTTTCCTTTCATAGTTTTTGTTCACAGCAGTATTCAACTACTTATTCTAGCGCAAGTAAACGCAATATCAGTACTTATGTTCAAAACAAATATTCGTGTCCATGTAAATGTGAATAAAAGTTTTTATATCTCCGGGAGACGGCATAAGTCTGACGCTGCAGACAGCCTGATCCTAGATTAAGCGCGTCTTAAAATTTATATAATGGCGGTCCCGAGCGCCGGAAATTACGAATCTTCCTCAAAACAACCTCTTTGAGTCAACCTTTGAAATTGTACTGTTGCTACCGGTTCGTTCCTATCAAAATGTTTTTAATTACTGTTTTATTGAGCTTCGGCTCTATAAGTTTTAATTGACTCAAGTCTTTTGACTGTAATATTTTTTGGGAAATCGAATTATTTGAATCTCATTTGCATTGTGTGTAAGTAGGAATTTTATAGAGTTCACGTTATGAATTGAGTAATTGAATATATTATTTCATTTTGAATAACTTTGCAGATTATAATATTATTTCTGCATATTGTATTAATTACGAGCAATTTAAAATGAACGCATTGATATACTAACAATGGTAGGCGACCGGAACAATAGCACGTATATAGTTTCTAGTGTCTGAGTGTTAGACGTGTATATCCTAATTACGGCTAACGTTAAAGCCTGAAGGCAATAGTCCATTGAATACGATAGGTTAAATGGTATGGGTAATGTGTAGTGTCTCATAAATAACAAAGGCGAGTACGAGTGAGCGCTTATCGCGGGCCGCCGCCCGCCGCCCGCCGCACGCAGGAACACGCAAGCCGCACATTTGCACACAAAGCCTCTTTTTATATACAACCATACACTTTTTATATCGTTGGCAGAATATGGTGTTGTTCTAGCAATTGATTTTATATTAATTATCCTTTTACATTAAGTTTTGCACGTGGATAACCTATTGACAATATAAGAGAATTTAAAAAATTCCCTCTTCATGGAACACAACAGAAAAATAATTTTTTTATATTATAACTTTTACCAAAGGCACTGAAATTATTCATTGTTATATCAGTAGGATATTACTGTAAATTGTATGTGTCAATTTCATCCAAATTATACAATCGACATCGTCAATTTTTTAATCTTCTAAATTTTGTAATACCTACATATTTTTTTTTCAAAAACATTTATTTTAAACAAAGTAAGTGAATCCAAACATCGGTACAACTAATAGCAAGTGATTAATGATAATAAAGCTGTGTTTCAGTTATTTAGTATGGATCAGCGATTCATAAAAATTAATGGTCTGTTTTCTGGAATTTGCTGCTGAATTTCATTTTTTACGATATTAAAGATAACTCTGATCTAGACAATTTTTCATCAGCATTTTATTTTACTGACTTTTACATAGTGCATACTATAAAAGTATACTATCATATTTATAATTACGTTATAACATTCATTCTCTCACACAAAAAGGGTAATAAATAAATAAAAAATAATTAATAAATACAACATAATAGTTGGCATTTAATTCAAACTTATAGAATTGTAAACATTATCAGCTATACATATAGAATTCAAAATAATATTCTAATTTTATTTGTAAAATGTCATAAAAATAATTATGATACGGAAGATCGATAAATCCTATTAACGTTCCAATTATCTGCTCGAAAAATAATTACGATTGCCCAGTAATTACTAATTAGCATAAGTTAAAAGGAATCTTATTAAAATTCAGTGGCAATTATCAAAGTAATTGGTTTTCATTAAAAGAGATTATAATACAGACGTCAATATCCCTCGCTTCGTCCGGGCATAAATAATATTTTCAGGAGAGTCGAGGGCTCAAACGGCGCGTAGACCAAACACTCGGCTTCAAGTGGGATTTGTGATTTGTGGCAGAAGAATAATACAAATTTTCACAAATAATTAGTATTATAATGAGCTTCGGATTTATCGAATAACTAGCGACCCGCCCCGGCTTCGCACGGGTACAATGGCGTCCGGCCGGTACCGCCGCAAACGCTACGGCACGCAATTTTTAAATCTGTAATATCTTCGAAAATATTCACTTAAATTATACGGTGTAAAGGGGCCATATAGATCTATATTAAATGAACAATGTATTCAAGGTATTTAATTGGTTAAGGATTAATGCTGTATTGGTTAAAATCGCTTCGAAAATTAACCAAAAAATTCGTAAAAAGTAAATGACAAAAAAAAGTTATTGTGGGTTATCCATAAGAGATAGACATAGGTATACCATCACGGACTTTTCTGTAGACCTTTGTAATGTGTACAATACTTAGTACATTATTTTGATAAAACTCGTAGGGTTCAGCCTGCGTTTGCAATGTAAGCGGAAAAAAGTTCAGCTCAACATGTTGCGCAACAAATGTGGAAACTAATCATCGTGTTTCAATGGAGTTATAATGTCACCAACTGAGTCAACAACAAAATTAATTCTCATTTAGTTGGAACTTGTGCGAAACTTGTAATTGGTAGATGGTCTGTGGTCTGGGGGGAGCGGGCGAGGGGGGAGGAGGGGAGCAGGCGGCATGATTACTTGTACGAATAATTTATCATGACTCTTACGTAAAGTTATGTTCAAGTATTGTACAAAATATACAGGTGATTTCAATATGAAATTACAAGGCTATGACCGAAATTTCGAGTATGAAATGAAATGATTAATTATTGTTTTTAGTTTGAAACTTTTGCACGCTTTATAGTTAAATTTTGTTTGTTTTACACTGTTACACACGTCATGTATAAATAAAATATATGAATATTCGAATTCCATTCTCTAACTTAAAGTACCGCTTTTGTCTGATCATATTGTCCACACACTGTCATGACATATTTTTAATATTATAATTCAACAGCCTTTTCACACCTTTACCTTACGAAGTTAGGAGCGTAGCCAGGAGTTGTAATCTGCCTACAGCAGTCCTGGATAGTTGTTGGCCAGCACAACTGAGCGCCGCCGCAAACTTGCCGACAACTCGGCGGCACGGCTCCTCCCGCACGGCATTGTTTAGACAAAACAATGGCACCAAACTTCTGTTTTTCGCTTTGATGCTTAGAAGAAATGTTTGTGGAATGGATTCGAAATATGGGTAGGTAATGTGAGTTGTGCAAGAATGTATTGCTGCGAAGTTTAGCTTGACATTCTGTTAAGGAAATTTGTCCTAATCATTAAATTTCTCATTTCCATGGTACAATTTATAAAATAAGCTCTTTTTAAATTAGAAAAAAATTCGTTAAGCGACAAACAGTCAAAACTTCCCCCTTCCCTCCTGGCATCGAAACCGAACGGACGTGTTTTATAAAAGTCAACCGAATTAAATTAGTTTTTAAATTATACCGTCAGTGAGTCTTACTTATACCGCAACAACGTATACTAAGAACTTCAGCAAATTATTTTTTATTTAATTTTTCTTATCGTCTAAGTTATAATGTCAAGACTGACGCGATCACCCCCTGGAGGTGAGTTACAACATGCACTATCAGACACAGATGTTAACAAAATAGCTACCAATCCTTCTGCTACTTTATTTGTGTCCCAACGATTGAAACGGCAGCGTCAACCTAGTGAAGATAATTTCCTGGCTTTTAAAGAAGAAATGATAAAGATGCTTGCAGACTGGAAAGATAAGCAGACATCTTTAATGAATACCTTAATTACTGAGATCACTGATATCAAAACGCAAAATGCTGGTATTAAGCAAACAAATGAGGAAATCCAAAAATCGTTAACATTCCTCAGTGATCAATATGATAGTATGAAACAAGCTGTTGATGATCTCACCAAGGAACGAAAACAACATCTTTCATACATAGCCTCATTAAAAACTAAGATTGAAGATATAGAAAGAAATATTAAGGCTTCAGTGATAGAAATACGAAATTTTCCGGTACCAACTGAGCGTGAAACTAAAACAGATTTATGTAATATTGTGCAAAAAACCTGCAAAGCACTCGCGATTAATGTACAGAAATCTGATATCAGAGACACGTATAGGGTAAATGGTAAATCAAATAAAGGAACTATTGTAGCGGAGCTGGCCTCAGTCATTATGAAAAATGATACTCTGGAAGCAATGAAATCATTCAAAAAACAACATTCTGATCAAAGATTGAATACCACCATCATTGGATTAAATGGCCCAAATACCCCAATTTATGTGTCCGAAGCTCTCACTAATAAAGGAGGAAGACTATTTTTCCTCGCAAGAGCCTTCGCTAGGGCTCATGACTATAAGTTTTGTTGGTCAAACTACGGTAGAATATTCCTTAGAAAAAACGCTGACTCTCCTCATACGGAAATCAAGGACGAAGCTCAACTCACAGCACTTCGTAATCAAATGTGACTATACTCAATTTTGCATGCTTTCATTATTCTTATTATTTGTACTTTAAACCCATATTTTTACATTAACCTTTAATTTTACAAGCGTTTACCCATATTTTTGTTGTTCAGCTTAGGAAATGATCCCAAAAATTATTATTCAACATTCACAAAATTTACTTACTTTTCAAATACTTATCCAATGTATTATAATATCCTAAAAACTAAAAAAATACAAACCATTCAAATGATCTATGGGACGATTTTTTATAGACTAAAGTCTTGGGTAATTCTACTAAATTTACATTCGATTCTATAAGTAATGCTAATTTAACTCAAAATATTGATAAAATTGCATCAGGGCCCTCTTTTTTGTACAATCCAGAATCCTGTAAAAAAATCTTATCATCCGAACTATCAGAAAACAAAAATTTAAAAATCCTCACACAAAATATAAGAAATATTAGCAAAAACTTCGCAGACTTTGAAATATTACTCTCGAGATTAGCTATTGATACTGAAATTCTTGTACTTACCGAAACCTGGAATATTAAAACGGAATATCCCCCAAAATTTAAGTCTTATGACACTCATTACTTACACCAAGAATAACTTGAATCAAAATGACGGAATAGTTGCATATGTTAAGCAAGGCATAAACTGCACAGTTGAAGAAGTAAACATTTCGGATGCAACAAGCATACTTATAACTATAAAAAACGACATTGCTATTCTGGGTATATACAGGTCTCCATCCTTTAAAAACACAAAGAACTTCTTAAAATCTTTACATAATTTTCTAATAGGTGCAAAAACATTTAGTAATATAGTTCTTATAGGGGATTTAAATATAAATATAAGCCAAAATAGTACTGACACCAGCGCTAGCGAATACTTAAATTTATTATTTAGTCATGGTCTTTTACCCGGACATTTGTACCCGACAAGAGATAGCAACTGTCTGGACCACGTTATGATTAAATCAATATACCAGTCAAAAACAATAGTCTTGGACGCCCCGTTGACTGATCATGCACTAGTTCTTACTTGTATTGTTCTAGAAAATAAAATACAACCAAAAAATAACACCACTAATAAATTAATAAAATATGACTCAATTGTTTCCGAGTTAAAAAATATTGATTTTAGAGACATACTTGAATCTTCTGACGCAAACTGGTCTGCCGAACAATTAGTGTCAATATTAAATAATTCAATTCTTAGTAACACACTCAAAGTAATGACACCAAGAAGAATATGTTGTTTAAAGCCTTGGATTACGCCCGGTCTCATTCGATGTATACGAAATCGAGACCGCATGCATTTAAAATGTAAAAAAGAACCCTTGAATGAAATTACGAAAATAACATACAATAGATATAAAAATCACTGCAATAACTTGTTAAAACGTCTAAAAAGAAATCACGAAAAGTCCGAACTAGAAAAATATGCAAATAACCCTAAAATGAAATGGAAAATTATAAATTCAATTACTGATAGGCATAAATCAAAACCATCTACTGAGGCCTTGTTTAAATTAGGAGATACGAAAGAAGATGCTCTTGACGTAGTTAACAATTACTTTGTAAACGTTGCAGAAAACCTGGCAAAAAAATTCCCCGTCATAAATGATCCAAATATCAATGATTCTCTACAACTACATTCACCTGCGAACTCAATGGTAATTCTAGAAACAACAGTACTTGAAGTAGACTCCATAATAAATAACCTAAAAACAGATTCCTCCACCGGACTGGATAATATACCTATGAAACTAATTAAAATGGCAAAAAGTATAATTTCGCCCCTAATGTGTCCATATAATAAACCTCTGCATTCAATCAAGGGTCTTCCCCCGTGTCTACGACGCTAAAGAGCTCAGGCGCGGGGCAGCGGGGCGGCGTGCGTCTAGTGGCGGCGCAAGCGACGGCGGCGGGGAGGCGCGGGAGCGGGGTACCGCGGCTCGCGGCTCGACGGCCCGCGGCCGGCACTCATCAAATCGCGAGCGTCGGCGACAGTCGTTTTCTTTGTTTATTTTAAATTATTAATACCTATGTACTTAAAGTTCGCATACATCTTTTTCTGTATTATCATAACGAAGTAATACATCATCAACCTCGAGCAAGTTGTTTTCTTTGTCCAATCCGAGACAAAATTGGCGACCGTGACAGGACGGCTGCAATCTTCAAGAACATTCGATCGCCGTGGCCGGGCGCAGCGGAATTTTCCATTGGAGGGCGTGGCCGTGTGCAGCGTTCTACGTGGACTCATAATCAGGGGAGTGCCTTTCCTTTTTTCATAATTATTTCCCTCTTCATTTTGTGTATAAGGTGTGTTTAATTTCAAGTAAGTGAAACTGCTATTGCCTAAAACCGCGATAAGTTACTTGCAGACATAATCATAATTTGCTAGTGCTTATACGGTACTTATACGTCACTTGATTTGATGTTTGGGTATTTATTTTGCTATTTATTTTTGCTATTTATATAAAATTGCACGACGCATAAGGGTTAGTCATCAAAATACGAGCCTTTTCTTGAGCATTTGTGCAATAAACATTTCACGTCATCATCCTACATAAAATAGTGTTTTCTTTCATTATAAACACTGGATATGATATTCAAAACATATTCTAATTACATAGCCCGTCTTCATTATACGTGTTAAATTAGAATAAATTTATTACGCCTTCAAGTCTCTCCACAAAATCGATCGCCGACGCTTGCGATTTGATGAGTCATACCAAGTCTCTCTGCAAACATGTATTCATAAAATAATTACCTACTTATTTACGTTAATATTGTTGGCAACCACAAAATTATATAAATATTATTGTGCACTCCATCATATTGCTTTTGCTTAAAATTTAAAGCACTTAAAGTACGCTGTTGAAAATACGTTTTTATGCTTCAAAAATCATAACTATAAGGCAGCTGTCGCCGACGCTCACACGCTCACGTTATAAAACTATAGCCGAAATTCTTCATTGCTTAATAAACTTAAACTAAACTTTATTTCTTCCTTTGCTTAACATATTGTATACGTTTAATTAAATCGAAAATTTGCCGAACATTCCAGCTATCACGACAACTGCGCGTGACATTGTATCGGGAGGCCGGCTTCACGAGCTTACACCGTAGCGATCGCCGTGTGGCCGCCTATTACACCGCGCAGTGTGGAACGAATATTTCATCACAATTAAATAATTCAGTGGTTTGACATCAAGTATTTATTTGCTTAATTTATTATATTTTGTACTAATATAAAATGTCTGAAAATGATAACGTTAGCAAGTCAGATGCGGAACAAATACAATTTAGCGATTTAATCATAATGCGAGGTTCGTTAAAGGGACGTTTAACAAAATTTAAAAATTTTATTGAAACTTTAAATAAAATACCTGTAGAAAATATTTCTAGTTTGCAAATTAAAGAATTAAATGCCCGTTTGCTCAAAATTGAAAAGGTTTTTGATGAATTTGATAGGATTCAAACAAAATTAGAAATCGCTACGGATGTTCAAGCTCATCATGATGAAAGGGACTTATTTGAGACTCAATTTTTTATTTCTACGTCATTAGCTCGTGAGATTGAAGAGTCATACACAAATTACATTACTAAATTTAATAATAAAGACAACGACGCAACTAGTGATTGTAATAATTGTAATTCAAGACGGTCTTCAACAAGTAGTTGCAATCATTTGAATAATATAAGGCTACCAACTATTCAATTACCTACCTTTGACGGAAATTACTTAAAATGGTTAGAATTTAGGGATACATTTGATTCTTTGATAAATTCTGTAGATTCAATTCCAAACATTAATAAATTTCATTATTTGAGATCGTCACTTGTAGGCAGCGCTACAGTTGTTATAAAATCCATTGAATTTACATCTGAAAATTATATGGTGGCATGGAAATTACTTTGTGAAAGATATGATAACAAGAAGATCTTAATTAATAATCATCTTAAATCTTTGTTTAGTATTGAATCAATTACTCGAGAATCTTACAAGGCTATTCGATATTTGATTGATCAAGTTTTAAAAAATTTACGCGCACTTGAAACATTAGGCCAACCTACAACACAATGGGATGTTCTCATCATTTACATCATGTGTACAAAAATTGATACCATTACTTTAAGAAAATGGGAAGAACATAAAAATAATTCTTCTGATGAAGTACCTTCATTAACAGACTTCATTACCTTTTTGCGTAGTCGTGCCGATGTTTTAGAGACAATGATTGTTAGTAGGAACGAGAAGCGTGATGATCATAACAAATCATCATCTTCCTATTATAAGAAATCTGACGACAACAAACCGCCGTATCAGCATAATAAACACACTAAAAGTTTCGTCACTTCTTCTAACACAAAACATATATTTTCTTGTCCATCATGCAACCAAAAACATAAAATATTTCATTGTGTTGATTTTAAAAGATTATCTCCTGAAGAAAAAACAAACAAGGCTAAACAGCTTCAACTCTGTCTCAACTGTCTCCAACGAGGCCACGTTGTTGATGATTGTCGATCAGGCGCTTGTAGAATCTGTAAACAGAAGCATAATACTTTATTACATCAAACTCCTCAAAATATTAGTGATCAGTCTAATAATACGAAAAACTTTAGTCATACATCGGCCGCTTTATCAGCTAAATCTACAGGACAAGTGCTCTTAGGTACTGCTTTGGTGAAAATAATCGATCCTGAAAACAATAATACCTACATAGCCCGTGCTGTGCTGGATGGAGGGAGTCAATCTTGTCTGATGACTGTAAACCTGAAAAAGAAAATGGGGTTAGTTAGTCGTGATCCCGATACCGTAATAATATCGGGTATTAACAACATGCAAGTTCCCATTTCAGAGAGTTGCGATATAAAAATCAGTTCGTTATTAACTGCATTTCATACAAACCTAAACTGTCTAGTAGTGCCTGAGGTCACAGGCCAATTGCCTAATTTTCCCATCGATGTAGTAAGCTTAAATTTACCTAACGACATCCAATTTGCTGATCCTAAATTTTATAACCCAGCAGATGTGGATATTTTATTGGGAGCGGACATATTTTATGCTCTCCTAATTCCTGAACAGATTTCACTAGGTGTTAAAAAGCCTATCCTTCAGAACACTAAACTTGGCTGGATATTAGCCGGTCGTAGTTACTACAAACCTTATAATAGAATCCCTCACAGAATTCATTGCAATTTTACAAAACAAATCAGTGAAGACCTTGCAAAGTTTTGGGCCTTAGAGGAACTTCCTTCTTCAAAATTTTCAGCCACGACTGACGAGCAATTTTGTGAGGAACATTTCCTTAAAAATACAAAGCGTTTGCCTAGTGGCAGATTTTCCGTATTAATGCTTCTTACCGAGATACCTGAAACTGCACTAGGATATTCATATAACATGGCTGCCAAACGTTTTTATAATTTAGAAAAAAAGCTAAATAAAGATCCTGAACTCAAAGAAATGTATTGTAAATTTATACACGAATATGAAGCTTTAGATCACTTGACAAAAATTGATAAACCTAAATTCGGTAACTATATACCTCATTTTGCAATTTTTCGGGAAGGTAGTGAAACAACAAAATTACGTGTCGTTTTTGACGCAGCTGCAAAAACGTCGTCAAAAAAGTCCCTAAATGACATTCAGTGCATTGGACCCGTAGTCCAAGATGACTTGTTCAACATTCTCATTAGGTTCCGTCAGCATAAGTTTGTATTAACGGGAGATATACAGAAAATGTATCGTCAAATTGAGATACAAGAACCCCAACGTAATTTACAATTGATTTTGTGGAGAGATAACGACTCTAAGCCGCTTGAAGTTTTACGCCTTAACACGGTGACTTATGGAACTGCATCAGCACCTTTCCTAAGTACTCGTTGTCTCTTGCAACTTTCTCATGAATGCTCAGATCCTATTATAGCTGAAATTATCAAACGAGATTTTTACATGGATGATCTTTTGACAGGGGCAGATAGTCAAGCAGAACTAGCTTACATCCTAAAGAACGTAGTAGATCAGTTAGATTCGTCATGCTTCCCATTGCATAAATTTCGTACTAATTGTACCCAAATTTTCTCGGAATCTACAAACACAAATCCTCTTGATTTAGATAAAAAGTCTAGCGTGTTAGGTGTGTCATGGTCTCCTGAAACAGATACACTGAATTTTTCTATAAACATAAATGATAACACAAATAAAATCACAAAACGCATAATTTTATCGGAAACCTGTAAAATTTTTGACCCGCTCGGCTTACTCAGTGCGTGCACTATAACACTGAAAGTATTGTTGCAAAAGTTGTGGCTACAAAACTTAACTTGGGATGAAAGTGTACCAGAAGACATAAAGAAAATTTGGTTAAAAACGAGTCACAATTTGCACGCACTACATTCAGTGTCTATACCTAGACACATACTACCTACAACTTATACTACTTGTGAACTTCATTGCTTTGTTGATGCCTCGCAGGATGCGTATGCTGCGTGTGTTTATGTCCGAGCGGTGAATAATGATTACGTAACAGTGAGCCTTCTATGTGCAAAGACTCGAGTTGCACCTATTAAGACTCTTACCATACCTCGTCTCGAGCTATCAGCAGCTTTACTGGGCGCTCGTCTTGTAGCAAAAGTCAGTGAAGCCCTCCGTTGCCCTATTAATAAAAAACTTTTTTGGTCTGATTCTACCGTCACCCTAGGATGGATAAAAACACAAACTAAAAATCTTAAAACATTTGTATGTAATCGAGTGAATGAAATACACGAACTTACAGATAGGGACTCTTGGAGGCACGTTCCGACCAATCTGAACCCTGCTGATATGGCATCTCGAGGAGTAGATCCGGGTTATCTGATTAATTGCTCCATGTGGTGGGAAGGTCCGGATTACTTAAAAAATACGGAGGAATCCCAATGGCCTGAAATTCCTAACACTAAAATAATATTACCTGAATTAAAAGCTTTACCTACCTTAACTAAACTTAAAAATGAAGAAAATTCTGAATTCGTAAGATTTGAAAAATACTCAAGTGCATTAAAATTAAAAAGAATATTTGCGTTTGTATTAAGATTTATAAACAACACAAAAAACAAAAATAATAAATATACTGGACCTCTAAAAGAAGATGAACTAAATAAATCACTTACCTTATTGATAAAATCTGCACAATTGATTTCTTTTGAAACTGAGATAAACCTAATAAAAAATAAAAAATTACTTACCTCGTCAAATTTAGCTCAGCTTTCTCCATTTCTGGACGAAAAATCCATTTTGAGAGTAGGTGGTCGGCTCGACAATAGCTCTTTTAATTTTGAGAAAAAGCACCCTATACTGCTTGATGGAAAACATCACTTTACGAAACTATTGATGCGAGCGGAGCACTTGCGTTCTTTGCACGCTGGCCCTCAATTGCTCTTGGCTGGTTTTCGGGATCAGTTTTGGCCTCTCGGGGGGAGGACCCTCGCGCGTAAAATAGTACGTCAGTGTGTAATATGCACAAGATTTCGAGGCAAAACTATGGAGCCATTGATGGGCCAGTTGCCGTCTACTAGAGTCACACAGAATTACCCTTTCCAAATTTGTGGAACTGATTTTGGAGGGCCATTCCTTATTTCGTCTAAAATCGGCCGCGGGAATCGCATTTCAAAATGTTATTTATGTATTTTCGTTTGTTTTTGTACTAAAGCAGTTCATTTAGAGATTGTTAGTGATTTAAGTAGCAACGCCTTTATTTCCTGCCTCCGCAGATTTATTTCACGTAGAGGAAAACCGAGTCAGATATTGTGCGATAATGCAACTAATTTTGTGGGTGCCAATAATGAATTAAAAAAAGCATTGCAGTCAAGCATTAATTCAATATATAATTTTACAGCAGAGGAAGGCATTAAGTTTATTTTTAATCCCCCTTATTCCCCTACTTTTGGCGGGCTATGGGAAGCAGGTATAAAAAGCGCAAAGTTTCATCTTAAAAGAGTTGTAGGTAATGCAAGTTTGACGTTCGAGGAGTTGAGTACGCTTTGTACACAAATAGAAGCTGTCCTCAACTCCCGACCCATAACTCCTCTATCTTGTAACCCCAATGACCTCTCTCCCCTTTCCCCAGGGCACTTCCTGATCGGCCGTCCACTGACATCATTGCCGTCGCCTCCTGCTGCTACAGAGAGAAAAATTAAAACCAGATACCAATTGATAGAATCCTTAAGAGAAAGTTTCTGGAAGAGGTGGCATAATGAATACCTATCAGAACTTCAGAAGAGAACGAAATGGCGCTCGCCTTCAGACCAAATAAAAGAAGGATCTATGGTCGTTTTCAAGGAGGATAACCTGCCGCCCATGAAATGGCGAATAGGAAGAGTGCACCGGTTATACCCTGGCAAAGATGGGATCTGCCGGGTTGCGGACTTCAAAGACGCGCATTAAATAAAGTGTGCCTCCTGCCACACGAAAATTCATTGGAAGAATCCTCGAGCCATGAAGACAACGCGGCTGTCTCTTCAGCTCCTTCCAACGGCCCCCCAGGATGTCTACGACGCTAAAGAGCTCAGGCGCGGGGCAGCGGGGCGGCGTGCGTCTAGTGGCGGCGCAAGCGACGGCGGCGGGGAGGCGCGGGAGCGGGGTACCGCGGCTCGCGGCTCGACGGCCCGCGGCCGGCACTCATCAAATCGCGAGCGTCGGCGACAGTCGTTTTCTTTGTTTATTTTAAATTATTAATACCTATGTACTTAAAGTTCGCATACATCTTTTTCTGTATTATCATAACGAAGTAATACATCATCAACCTCGAGCAAGTTGTTTTCTTTGTCCAATCCGAGACACCCCGTATATTCAAGAGATCTGTCGTTCACCCAATTTTTAAGTCAGGGGATAGAGACTATGTAGGCAACTATAGACCTATCTCGGTGCTACCAGCGCTTTCCAAAATAGTTGAAAAAATTTTGAACAGTAGACTACTCTCATACTTGGAAAAATTTGGTATTCTCGCAGACAATCAATACGGTTTCAGAAAAGGCAGATCAACATCTCAAGCTGTTTTAGACCTTACAAATCTCGTTGCGAAGCAGCTTGATAGCAATAATAAATGTATTGGAGTCTTTTTAGACTTGGCCAAAGCGTTTGACACAGTCTCCGTTCCTATTTTACTACAGTCAATGTCGGATATCGGTATAAGAGGAGAACCCTTGGAGTTATTCCATGATTATTTAACCGATAGATCACAAACCGTCGTAATCAGCGGCATCTATAGTAGAGAAGTCCCAATTACATATGGGCAAGGAAGTGTCTTGGCTCCTTCACTTTTTCTAATCTATTTAAATAATCTCTGTAAAATCAAACTAAAAAATTGTAAGTTATTTGCATTTGCTGACGATACAGCACTTATTTTCTATGGCAAAGATTGGAAACAAGCAAAATTATATGCCGAAGATGGTCTAAAAATAGTTGCACGCTGGCTGCTTCGTAATTTACTCACTCTTAATGTAACTAAAACGAAAGCTATGCTTTTTGCGAACAATATAAGATCATCCCCAAAAGAACCGCTTGATATAAAATTACACACGTGCAAAACCACCAGCGACAACTCTTGTGACTGTCCCACTTTAGATTTAACCCAAGAAATTAAATATCTAGGGGTTATTATTGACCATAAAATGACATGGATACCACATATTAACCAGCTTACACAAAGAACAAGAAAGATGATATATATTTTTAAAAAGCTAAGACACGTTGCAGACTACCCTCTCCTAAAACAAGTGTACTATGCTCTCGCGCAATCTATTTTGACATACTGTATTACTTCATGGGGCGGTGCAAAAAAGTCTCACATAATAGGTCTAGAAAGAGCACAGCGAGCTCTGCTCAAAGTGATGCGTTTCAAACCTATATTATACCCTACATCCGACATCTATACTGATTGTGACGTATTGACTATCAGACAGCTATTCATTAAAGCCTGCATCATGGAGCAACATACAAAAATTGATCATAAAAAAACCTTAGGACGCCAACGGCAACGTCGTAATGTTTGTCCCACGAATAAATTCAAATCATATTCTATTCGAAAATTCCAATGCTTTCTCGGTCCCATGTTATATAATAAAATAAATAGACAAATTGATATATTATATCGTACCACATATTATACTCAATGCAAAAATAAAATACATAATTGGCTAAAATCACAAAATTATACACAAATTGAAATTTTATTCAAAACCTTGGAATAAGTACATTATTACAACGATCTACTTATCTTCAAACAAATAAAATATGTAATCAACATAAATTTTTACTGAATTTAATTTTAACATATATATATATATATATATATTATAATCACAATCGCTACAAACAAAATGAATATAATACATAAATACATTTTTTTTTAAACTTAAATGTGTAAAATTGAGTTTAAGTCCATAACTTTCGTTGTTGTTTTACTCGTCTTCAACTTAATATAAGGTCCATTATTCTAAGAATTATTAAGTACGCAAATGTCAACTCACCGTCTTTGTTATGATAATTTTTGTAACTTTGTGAACGCTTGTATTATTGTGAATAATTAGTTTATATTACATAGTGGGAAGATATTATCGTCTAAGATACAGGCTCGGCCTAGTTTAGACGATAATGTCCATAGTTTTAAGTATTGTGTTTATATAAATTGAGTGGCATACACAGTGTAATTGAAGGTATGGATAAATAAAGATTTTTATTATTTATTTTATTATAACTTACATGATGTCTATTAGAAATTACCTACATAGAGAAGGTAGAGCAACTCTTACTAAAAATATACGTTTGTAATTAATTTGAGTATAATTAATTAGGTAATTTAATATTATCAAGTGAATGACATGCTGAGTTAAATTTAGAACCAAGTGAAACAATTGTTTGTATAAATGGAACGTTTTCTGAAGAAACATGTACATTTCCCAGAATAATTAAAGTAAGTTAACGAATTACGTAAATCAGTAAATAACTCATTATAATGACATATGTTTCCTCGAATTCCTTTCTGTTAATTTCCATTTCGCATCCGCAATTTTAAATTAACATGTCATTGTTATATATTGCATGTGTACCAGACATCCATTTCTGGTTTTGACAACATCTTACTCGAAACGTTCAAAGACATTCCTATCGTTTATTAACAGCGCTTGCTGCGTAATGTGCGGAAACAATGTACGTGTTCGGAATACATTGCAGGGTGGTTACGTGCGGTCGTGTTCAGCCGCTCGGCTGAGCGAGCAATGTGCGGGGCAGCGGCGACAATGTCGCAGTTGTAGCGAGCTGCTGGTGCGGAGTGAAGACACGGTTAAGTGGGTGAGAGGCTCGTCGGAACTCGGAACAATCTAACGTCTCTCTTGAGCTAAACTGTCAGTGCCGCCACTACACAGCACAATACACATGTCCATATACATACATTGTCTTTGTGTTCACTTGAATATAGTTACAATTTAATCTTTTAAGTGGTATGTGAGAGGTTTAGTTCAATCGATTATTCACATTCATCCTAAGGAATAATAATAATTTATACAACTATACTCTATAATCACGATATTATTATTTTTAATAAGTTAGTGTATTTTTGGTTTTATGGCATTCAAATGCTTTATAAACATAAGTTAGTTTTGCAGGAATCTAAGCAACAAAAGTGTCGCGGGCACAATGAGTTATTAATTATCTATGGAACTGTACTATTTAATTTAAGAGATGAAAAGTGAAAAACGTCCTAGTTATTATGTAAGGAATTTGAAACATCCGCGAATTATTAAGAAAATAAACAATTGATATTCAAGGCTCTAAAAAAGATTTTTTAGTCGATTGCGTTATCCGAAAATTAAAAACAAACTAAACAATTGGAATATCAAACAAGAATATTATTACCTCTAGAGAGTAGAAGACATTAGACAAGCCTGCATAAGATATTATGAGGCTTGCTTTGTATCTGGTCTAGCTTATCGATGCAGTAGTTGTAGATTGATAGCTATTGCATTTGCGACTCATTTAATATTTCATGTTTTACTACTTTTATACTTTATGTTATGCAAAGGGAAGACTTTTTAAAGATAGATAAGATAAGGAAGCAAATTATGGCAAAATTTTATTGATACAATCACCTTTATAGCTCTATTTTACATAAACAAAATAAATATACAGCCCCATTATTAATACAACTTTATTGTAGTTCAAGAAAAATTGTATTAAATCTCGAGAGACGTTTCGCGCGAACTTACAAATATAGTATCGTCGCTATTCGCTATTGTGAACAAAACGCGCTCTGCAAGTAACTTACGGACGCAATATCCTACAACAACGAAATATTCACGCAAAGAAACATCGCGGATATTAAAAAGGCCTGAAATTTATATTTTGCTGTAACAAATTCCCTAGGCGCCGTGTTGAATCTATTGTAACGTATTAAACTAAATAGACAGTTTTGTTACACTGAGATTCGACCCTTATTATATTGTAATAATTGGGTATTTTATTCGTACCTTCACAAAACAAAGATAGAATAGGGACATTTTAACGACATAAACAAAATTAGTACCTGATTAACACTTAGGATTGCAATTTTAATACTCCGTATATATATTAGTTCTACCAACACAGCAGTAAATTATTATTATAGGACAATATAGAGCTCATTAAACTTAAAATATAAAAAAATGAACTTTACTAATTCATCTATGTAGGTCCTCAATCCTTGAACATCGTGATATCAAAATAAACAATAAACATATTTCCGAGCAGGAAAATCCCCATTCATCGGAATAAACATGCCCGTCATCTGTACAAGAGATGGCAAGCAACGCCTCGAGGACATGCCCGTACTAACGGGAAAACACGTGATATGATACTCATTCGCTTCAATTTGAAGCCTTCCAGGGGAAGCCTATAGGATACGGCAAGTCATGATGATAAGTACCCCGAATATTAGCTTGGCTGTACACTTATTTTCGGGAAAATAATAAAAGCTTATTTGAACCAAAAAGGAATTCTTTTAATTTTTATTCGTTTACTGAAATTGTTTTTCATTATCAGTAGGCAGTATCAGGAATCACATTACAAAGATGAAAATTCCTTCCCATTCCAGATCATCATTGACACTAAAAAAACTGTAAGTAAACATCACTCTATCATACTCTACACCTTAATTACAACTGACTTATGAGAATATGAAAAACTTAATGACAAGAAAACAAACAAAAGTCATTACTCGATACCAACTAAAATGCAAATAAAGTGTTTGCGTATAAATGAAACATTTCTGACGAAACGTTTACGAAGATACGCCGCCACGGTTATGGATAGACGAATCACCGTGATAGAGCATGGCTCGCAATCGATGCTAGCATTCATCCTCCATCAGTTATAAGCTTCATATAGGTACACTGCCTTTGATTTGTTCTCGTATACACTGTTGATAGAAAAGGTTGATGAATGGTAAACGATGAAATGTAGACGGATATAGTAAACCACTACCGTGCCGTTTAATACTTACGTACCAATGCATTAAACATTTATAATAATCAAGTGGGCTAGACAACCATACAGGTATTATCACGAAATATGCCAGCACATAATACAGCCTGATACCGGATCATGATTTCCCCTGTACCGGTGAGTGAAGGATTAATAACTGGAATTCCCCTTTCAGCAGCGTCACTGCTAAGTTTTCAGCGCCATTCATTCTCCTGACGTATATTACTACGTCGAGCGTCTGCAAACAACTATTAGTTTTGGAGTCGCCATAATTACATTTATGGCATTAGCCTTCCTGATACATAGTATCATATTATGAATGGAAAGAATGTGATAAATACATGCAAAGCAGTACTTTTTAGTAATGGTTTCATGTTATCACATTCTAAGTAAACGAACGTAATTTACAGGGTACCAATAGGAACTGGCCAGTCGTATTTATATTTCATGTAACAGCATCGCACGTACAGAGCTAGCCGCGCTCGCCATCAGATCACAGGTTATCGGGAGTCAGTCAGCACAAAGAGAATATTCATGTGTAAATTGGCAAAATTAGCCGCTCAGTGGAGCGTCAAAGCGTCGGACGTCGGAGCGGCGAGCGGCGAGCGGCGCGCCGGAGCGAACCCGCGCCTGTAATTAGGGCGTTCGGCGCTGGACCGCTCTAATGGAATATTGGAGCATTATACCATTCCCTGTCTGCACGATTATTTAAATTTAGATGTTTTTTTGGTGAGGAAAATGGCTCATTTGAATATCGTTTAACAGTTTATTTAGGTATTATAGAGATAGGGACTTTGAAGTTGAAGGATTGTGTTCCAATAGATATAGATAATATCTATTGGAACACAATATATAATATTAACTTATGATTAAGTCCCTATAAATTTCACTAATAGTATCAATAAGAGGTAAGTTGTTGAATTGTCTACAGCTACATTTTATTTATGAATCTATTTCAGAATCTTTCATCCAACCATGATCAAAAGTTATTGCACACATTGCAATATAGCGCATTTATCACCAACTTTACAGTATTTTATTAAAAAAATGTATTATTTCTCACATAAATAAAAAATATAATAAGGAACAATTGCCAAATAAGTCACAAGTCAAAACACTTACGGCTCTCGACAGAATATTGAGCACTAAATTATTTGCAAAGGGCACGAACATAATATCGCTTTGTTTCACCGGAGTTTTTGTGAGCCGTAGTGTTGTTGTGTTTGAGTCTCGTTTGTGAGCCTGTTGTATTTATTATGTAAACAGGCGCTTCGGAGCGCTTCGAGAATCAATCAGAGTCACTGGAAATACACAAACAACATAGATACACGCCGGGATTTGGGAAAGTGCAAACTTGGCGTGCGCGTTTTTAGTGGAGTTAGTTCCATTACCTATTTAATATATTTTATACTCGTCACTTAATGTGCATCTATCAATATCTCAATTCGTCTTTTTAGCTTTAGTCGTCTGTGTAAATCAATAATATTATAATTACTTGACGCAGTTTCATAATCTATGCTAAATGGCATACGTATTTTAAAGCAATCTATTTCAAACTGTATAATATAATCCTCAAAAACTAATTACTAAGTTTTAAATGTTATTTAGGTAAATACAGAGTAATCAGATTAAAATCTTGTTTATATGCAAGCAGTCTAGGCCGGGTCAAATCAGATGAGAGAAGGCAAAAGAATTTCCTGTGCATTTCCCGACGTTCGTGAATAAATGTTGATATCGACTCAGCTGCAGCCAACGACATCCGCACGCCGCTCAGCTATTTGCTATTGTGACTTCATTGGTATAGTGCCTGCGCTATCTAGCCCTCTACAGAATATGTTTTCAATTTCTACTGTTACAAAATTAGATGCAGGGGCTTTTAGTGGAAGACTGTTTTGCGTAAGATGTCAGTAAATAGTTTAGTAATATTTATGAACATAAAACATAGGTTGACGAAGAGGGGTGCGAAATTTACCGCGTTCTTGCCTTTATTTGCCTCCTGCCATACGGTTTCCACTCGAATTTCGGCAATCTGTTTTTGTGTGCAAAACTCTAGTTTCTTGTTTGTTCGGACTTCTCGCCCAGCGAATGTTTCTAAGATGATGGTGTTCTTATAAACAACTATTTTTTGAAACTCCTAACGGATAAACTAATTTATTATCACGTTGTGTTAGATAGACAATACACAAAGTTTTCCCTTTCATTTTGCGAGATTATTATCAGTAAATTCTCAAGGAAAATATCGTAAGAAGATTATGGTGTAAGCCGTATTTTTGACGTGACAACGTCTTAGGCGCGGGTCAAACACAAGCGGCGCGGGCGCGGGCGTGCCATAAGCGCACCTCTTCAATCTGTTTTGCACCACGTCCTTCTTCTACATTTTGTATGAAAGAATTTTGGAAAGGCGTCGAGACGGCACGCCACGGTTGTGCCACGGTTGCGCCGCCTTTCAAAATACAAAAACTTGAATAGGTACCACCGATACACTGTCAGCGCACCCGATGCGCGCCGGCAGTGCGCCCGATGCGCGCCGGCAGTGCGCCCGATGCGCGCCGGCAGTGCGCCCGATGCGAGCCGCGCCGCTTGTGTCTGTCCCGCGCCTTATAATTCGATAAAGCCGGCTGCACGCACGAAAAAACATGACTCATGCGGCGTTACCTCGCTCTGACTCATCTGAGGCGTTCCATGTAAGGCTTGAAGTGCGAACGAGAGCGCGGAACGAGCGACAAAGAAGCACAATCGGACGTTGTCACGTTCAACTATCGTCAGTAAACCGACTTTACAGACAACCAATTTTTACTCATCTCTGGTAATGAATCAAATATTCAATTAAGTAGAAATAACAAGACACTTTGTTATATTTTTTAATCATCTAATGGAGAAATATTTCGAGAATACTGGGAAATATTATTATAATACTTAAAAATATAGATAAACGTCGTGTAATAATTAGTCTTATGCAGCATAAATTATCTATTAAATCACTTGATTAAAAAATGTGGCCATTTAAAGCTCATTATCCTCTATCGGGCAATCTAGGCGCTCACCCATAAGTATCAATTAAAGAAAAAGGGAGTTAAAAGTGTTGGAAGGCGCCATAACTGTCGCACTTTGAGAGATAACGATCACCAGGATGGTTCCACGCTAGGGCTGCGAATCTTAAGTGCAATAAAATACGCCATCTGTGCCCTGATTAATATTTAAAGGTGCATAACAGCTTGATTTGGTTTGCTTATTTCTAAGGTAAATATGAGAAACCACATTTTTAAAGTCAAAACTTTTTATTAATTCAACATAACCACTAGAATTAAAATATATAGAGTAATATGGATGTGTTCCCATCACATGACGTCGGTGGGCAGCCCTGCCGGGTCGCTCTGCGGGCACGTCCGTTCGGTCGCTAAATCTTCCCGATACTAACCGTTAAAAGGATTTACTTTAGACTTCGGCATTCATTGGCTGCGGATCCGCTCGATTGGATATTGATGGCGCCTGAGAGTACGCCGTATATTCTTTAGAGAATCCCTTATTAATGCAATATTTTAGCCCCAATATAATGATATGGGACTTAACTTTATCTTTGAATGTCGACTTGAAAGACTTTCCTACTATACGAATGGAGTTTTAAGAAACTAGGTACCTACTGAATACTGTATTAGTTTTATTTCCCAAAATGTAAAGTTTTCTTTCATGCAATGCATGATATAATAAAGGACTTCGTACTAGTGTCCTAACCAAATGTTTAATTCTATATGAGATGCCAACGCATTTGAAAATCATAATAGATGTGAAGATGTTCATTGCCAGTTTATATTTCTGTAAAGCATTAAAGGCTTTTTTCTGCCAAAGTCTAGCAGTAAATTTTTATTACAGTTCTTGTAAATATTAGCATGGTTTTATTTACTTTGTAGGCAGGTAAAAGCGATCGTGAAAATGAATGAATGAATGAATGAAATAAATTTATTTGTCCATTTTATGTTTTACAATATTAATGTACGACAGTGGGTCCCAAACTAAGTGAAATACTTGTGTCTTGGGACCCTGAGTTGCGCTTCTTGGTTATATACATATGATAAGGACAGTAGGAAGTTAACAAGTAGGTAAATAGTCTAATGTAATGGAAGAATTAAGTAATAAAAAAAAAAGAAAAACACAAAGTACATTATTTTGCGGTTTGCAGCACGCGTGTTCGTGATAGTGTGTGTGTGTGTGTGTGTGTGTGTGTTAATAAATTAATAAAAGTAGAAGTAGTAGCATCTATATAATATGAAAGATCTAATTAAATTTTTCATCATAAAATCGCTCAAATAATATACTTTACAATACATTTTTATTTGATATATCGCTTAGTTATAGCTTCCATCAAAAAGACGGCAGTGTATCGACACTTGTCCGTAATCGACGCCATTTTATTGCCACTTCGCTTTATCCTTCACTTCGCGACACAATTATCCCGTAGCAGTGGAATTATTGACTTTAAATAAAAGCCTTAATGCGTGCAAAAGTTCATAATAAAGAGTAAAGGAGTAAACAGTTCCTGATAGGTTTTACAAAATCAACGCGGTTCTAACTTTAAAGCATACATGACAAAGGTGGAATATACCCGTATATACCTACAATTTCTATGACAAAAGTAGTTCATATTCTTCTAAACAATTTCCTCTAACAGGAGACAGGCCTGGAGCAGAACAACGGCGATAAATCACAGAGTCATTCATTGTGTTTGCGAAATTACCGCAGCTAACGGAGCGCTAAATGCGCTGGTTGATCTCACTGAAGCCCGTAATGCAGTTATTGCTTCAGTAACGAGAATGTTTAATAATTCGTAATTAATCCAATTAACATAAGATAATACTTAGTTTTTGTAATTAACAATATTACCAGATTTGAAATTAATTGGAAAAAAATCTGTCAGAGAGCAAACACCTAGTATGAAATATGCATTAAGTAACGCATCGGATCATTAAAATTGTTAGTATGTTTGTGTCAAATCTCCCATAATTTAGGTTCTATGTTTGAGAATTAATGGTTCTACAACGAACACGGCGGGATCATCGCCATCAAGGATTAACTGCGCGTAAAGAAAGTCATTCTGCGGAACAGATGTGAAATACTGCCTCCAGTTGCACTACTGCACTTGGGATACTGGACATCTATATTGAGTTTACACGTTTTAATAATATATTATGTATTTATTTGAGTTCAAATTGCAATAAGTATAATAAGTGCGGCATGAAGTAAGCTTAATCGTGACCTTTATTTCTCGGCATTTACAAAAACATTTTCGAGTCATACTGTTATAGGTTGGTAACGTAATATCTCGTATAAATTGTTATGATAACCTTCGGAGAACACACAAAATAAACAAAAATCGAGTCTAGTTTTCACTTAATAGTTGAAATAACCCCCGGAGGTACCGACGGAGATAATAACTTTTCCACCGGGTTGACCTTTCTTTGTGAATAAATATTATAATGTTTTGATAAACCAACAGAAACCAACCTTCGTATCAAACAATTTTTATACACACATTATTCGCCCTGATACAATATACGTGTAGTTTTATTTTGTTCGCATAGAAAAATGAAATATTGTGTTATACGTTGTTATCAGTAATTAATTATACTTACTATTCAAATAGCGTTTATTTTAATTAATTAAATATTTATTGAGTGGCTTCATGAGTTAATAAGTAAGGGTAAAACAAAAATAGTATAATTCAATGTACACAATATTATATTAATTAAACGTAATAAATTGCGATTGTGTTCATCTTTTTTTTTTTTTTTAAAGTGGGGAAATCTTCCAAAGATACCCACGGCCCCCGGGGATGGAGCCAAGGGTTATGTCGGATTCTTACCGACTAAAACCCCACTGTGTTCCGTCGAGCCGCGCAGTTAGCCGGGGCCGCGGGTACTCTTAGAAATCGTCCACGACCCTGGCAGCGGACGCCCGGTTACGGGCCCACCTCCGTTACCACCTACGGCTGCGCGCGTGCGCGCCTCCTCCTTCCTCTGCGAGGCGGCATGAGCGGAACACGTCTCATGTCACCTCACTGCCCCGGACGATGGAGCATGTCCCCGGTCCATCGTCCAGAGCCCTTCGCTAGGGAGGCAGGTCGCGATCGCTAGCGACCGCGACTCGGCGTCGGCGCCTAAAGGGTCGCCGGCGCCGCATCGGGTCCGCGAGAGGGTTCCCCTCACGAACCCGCTCCGCCTCCTCTTTTCGCACCATCACCTCCTCACAGAAGGCGACCACCGCACGCCAGGACCTGGAGCCTCCAACCATGGCGCGAACCACGGACGGGAGCGAGAGATCCGGCCCCACAGCAGCGACCAGTCGCTGTCTAGCCACGGACCACGCAGGACACACACTCAGCGTGTGGTCCGCTGTATCCTCCTCGCTTGGGCACCAATGGCAGGCCATGGTTGGCTCCCGGATCGCGACTCGACACAGGTATCGTCCGAAACACCCGTGTCCAGACAGTACCTGTGTCAAGCGGAACGTGAGAGCCCCATGTCGTCTGCTGCACCATTCTAAAAGGACCGGCCGGATGGCCTCCACCGTCCTTACCCCTGCAGTTGGGTTCTCGAGCCGCCGCACCCATTCCTCCATCAGACGCTCGCGAGCCGAAGCCCTCCAGCGCGAGACTTCTTCGGGGTTTGGTTCCAGCCCCGAAGACCTGGACCCAGCAATTCGCCGGTACACGTCCGCAAGTACAGCAGCGTCAAGTTCCCAAGGGGGGGTTCCGGCTAGTACGCAGGCTGCTTCAAAAGAGACAGTCCGATATGCCCGCGATATTCTTAGCGCCATGACCCGTTGCGGACGACGCAGAAGGGGTCTAGTCCGGGCGCTAAGAGAATCAGCCCAAATGGGCGCTCCGTACAGGGCCATTGAGCGGATGGCACCGGTGTAAGGTGTAGATTGTGTTCATCTACATTAATAATAATGAATTAGATTTTTTTTGCACTTCTATAATGTAACGTTGTTAGGACTTGAAAAATTTATCTCGATAGTAAAAGATATCGCCGAGTGATAATATATGCTGTATTTTATCCAGAAAAAAATTATTTTAACTTATATCTTATGAATGTTCATATGGTACGGGAGCTATTAACGTTTAAAAAAAAGTCATTTTAGTATAGTTGGGTTTTTGATATACTGTTTCTCTTGCTATTTCGGTTAGAGTCCGGGCTGTCTGGCTGGCGGTAGTGGTTGCGTTTATTAGTGCGCACAGGAAAATATCCGTAATTTAAAGTCATTTATTAACGCGTAATTTTTAATCTTTTGCCTTTAGATAGATCCATCAGACATAAATTTTTTATTGCAAGACGTTTTTTTCGTTGTTAAATAGGTACCATACGCAATTTTTTATTTCAAAATAATTAAATTGTCATCGAAATAGTAAGCTATCAAACAAGATCAGCATTTCAAAAGCTGGCCATACCTAGACACCACTCCGCAGGGTTCAAGGGAAGTTTCCGATACAGTGCCACCAAGTGTTGGAATAACCTTCCACCACCACTACGTAATCTGCGCAATACGGAACATTTTCGACGCAAATATCGAAATTATTTACTTTTCAACCCTCCATAAGGACTTGGTGGCGCTGAGTGTAACTTCCTTTGTAAATATTATGTCATTTATTTTTTTGTATTGTGTTCAAGATTAAAAAAAAAGGTGATGTTTCAGTTTAAGTTTCTTTATTTCAATTGTTTTTACTTAAGTGTGATTGCATGATTTGCTTTGTTTTTCCTTTGGTTTTATTTATTCTATTTTTTATCTTTTATTCGTTTTGGTTGCTTTACTTTATTTTTTTTAATAATTTTTATCTCTTTTAGGTTTAAGGTGTAATGTTTTTCTTATTATCTTAATGTTCAGTGCGTGATTGTTAACTCCAAATGTCATAAGGGGCCACTGAAAATCAGTGGTGCGAATGGTCCATCTCATCATTCGTGCCAGATACTGAGTTGGTCCCTTTTGTCTACGGAGAAACGTCCAGTACCTATTAAAGATTGTTTTCTTATACTTTAATACTATTGTTATTTTTTATTTTTTGCTTTGAATGTTACTTTTGTTTTTATTTTTTCTTAACCTTGTACTGTATGTTTTTGTGTGACAATAAATGTTTTATTATTATTATTATTAAATTACATCAACATGAGTCCGCTTAAAAGGTAAGTAATAACTTTATTACTTATATTATATTATCCTTTTTAATACTTATATTGAATAATTAGTAAACTAATATTTTTAATAGATGGTTTCATATTTATTACACTTTTGGGTAATAATTTGAATTTGATGATATTTGGTTTTTATCAAGTTTACATTAACGTCCTATTTGAGGTTCGTTGGGAAAAGGAGGCACCATGGTAGATTGTTGCTAAAAAATTGTAAATAGTAAAATGAATATTATACAAAGTATATCCTTCACGGGGACTCATGTTGATGGAATTTCACTTATTTCGATGACATTTTAATGATTTTGAAATAAAAAATTGCGTCTGGCACCTATTTAACAACGAAAAAAACGTCTTGCAATAAAAAAATTATGTCTGATGGATCTAACTAAAGGCAAAAGATTAAAAATTACGCGTTAATAAATTACTTTAAATTACGGATATTTTCCTGTGCAGATAAGATGATAAACGCAACCACTGCGGCCAGCCAGACAGCCCGGACTCTAACCGAAATAGGAAGAGAAACAGTATATCAAAGAACCAACTATACTAAAATTCTCTCTTGTCAACGTTGGTAGCTCCTATACGAATATTAAGAAAAATAACATTGTATTAGCCTTTGTAACATACACCCAATATAACATGCAGTGCAAGCTTGGTTTAGGCTAAACGGCAATGTCTGGAAATAATTGTGTACATAGCGCAGAGCACTAGACGTGACTAGACGATGCCACCACATAATTATATCATGGAATTAGTGCCCGGCCACACAACACACTCGCTCCACTTTCAAGAGTATAGTGTTCCTCCCGTGCTCGTTACATGGAATTTTGTAGCGGAGTTCCTAATCATGTTAGGAATCTAAATAGATTCATTATCGCGTTGGCACCAGCGGCTCCTGCAGCTGCCAATAGACATTTATGAGGGTTTTATATTCACTGCGATACGGCAGCGCAGCGGCGCGCGGCCGGCGCGCGACGCGCTGCCAACACTATCGACCATGTCTTAATTGCAATGCATCTAATCTTTTTCAATATTGGAAATTAATAGTTTTAGGGTTCCGTACCGGAAGGTTAGAACAGGACCATATTAAGTGATATTAATGAGATTTCGCTGTTTTTAATAAAATTAACGTTCTATAATCTAACGGGCATCGATTGTGACCTTCACAATTATGTCTTTGTTGATTTAATGGTCAAAGTGATGATTAACAAATAATTTTAATTACAATTATTTGTCATTGTAAATTTTGAATGTATCTATTTATAAAATTGGCATTTAACAAAATAAAAAGGAGCTATATGGAGCAAAAAATGCTAATTCAGTCAAACAATTTTGAAAGTACAGAGCGGAAGTTATATAAACAAATATTGAAACAAAAAATTAATATTCAACAAAAGGCGCTACCTTAATGTTTACGAATGAAAACTCAAATTGTGTACAATTGACGAACAACCCCATGGAAGTGGAACACATCAAATGTAACGTAACGCAATTTACAAGCCGACATTCATATTCTCGCAAACGTCACAAGACATGGAAATAATTGTAAATATGTGACGCCGTGTGACGCCACGTGACGCGGTTTATTATTCAGTGCGAAGTCTCTCGGGCTCGTTAATTATTACGGTATTATTAGCTGCGTGACGCGCCCTGTGCGCCCCCCCCCCCCCTGCTCTGTTACTGAATTATCTTCCCGATTCTTGTATGGGAATTATCCGAGTGTGGATTTGTATGAGTAACTAGCTGTGCTCCGCGGCTTTACCCGCATTGCTCCGCTCCTGTTGGTCTTAGCGAGATGATATTATATAGCCTATAGCCTTCCTCGATAAATGGGCTATCTAACACCGAAAGATTTTTTTCAAATCGGACCAGTAGTTCCCGAGATTAGCGCTTTCAAAAAAACAAACAAACTCTTCAGCTTTATAATATTATTAAGTATAGATATATTTAAAAAATAGACTACTACCCGTTCGCTTCGAGTTGGCCGCTCCCACCCTTCCCGCTTCACCGCACCGCACTCAGACCCTGTCAGTACCGACAGCAACGCTATCACGTGCGCGGTGCGCCCGTCCGTCACTAATATATATCGCTCCCGTTGTTTTTGGTTATGTTATTTGATCGTTTTGTTAAGTTTGATTATTATTGCTAACTTTTATATAGTTTTTTACTGCTATTAGCGAGGAAATCGCTGTAGTAAGTAATAATACGAACTGTTTTTGTTATTTTATTTTTCGGAGTGTTATTATTTTTTTTGTCCACGGTATCAGTTGATGTGCCTGTGACGTCATTTTGTAACGGTCATCGACGGCCAACTCGAAGCGAACGGGTAGTAAATTGAAAAATGTATGGATTTTATATACAGTGTGTCGTTTCGAAACAATTAGAACAGTTTGTTAATTTCAGTTGTTATATACTACATATTATGACAATTGAAAGTAATATAGAATTGTGATTCATCATTCATTGCAATATTAGTATTTTGGAACCTTTTAAAGTTATCAAGTTTTTATTTAAATTGAATAAGTTAAATGAATAGATTTATCAGTGCTTTATCACTTCACTCGGAGTGGCTGAAATGGGGTCAAAAGAGCATTATAAGACCAATATAGGGGTAGTAATGTAATCTAACTTAATAGGTTTGTGTGAAAGACATTGTATGTGATTAGTGAAGCCGCCTGAGCTGGCCCCAGGGGAGGACCCGCGGAACTCATATCCTGTTATTGCTAACTTCACTCGCTATGATACCAACTTTGATACGTAGGTGACATGACCCTTTGTAAAATTGTTGAATAATTTAATGGACGGAAATGAAAGGAAAACTTATACTTTCCCCCCGGACCTCTACGCGAAGTAGACGTGCTTAAATAATTAGTGCCAGTTTCTCTTTAAATAATTCTTAAAAATAGTAATTCATAAAATTCGAAGTAAAAAAATAGGAGCGCATAAGTTTATAGAAGTTCTTTCTGTGCTAAGTGAACGATCTCTTGTTCGGCTGAACGCCTGGTACGTCGTCACTCCTACTTACCCAGCTCCGCCTCGTGCTCCGCCCATTTGTTACCTGCGCGTGCGCCGCCCTCAACGGTACCCAACCAATCGCATCCGCCCCGCTGGTTGACGGCATACCACTGGTGAGTGGAATCTACGAATAACTTTCTGTGAATCCTGTGCGCCTGGTACTGGTGAACCTACTTACTTAATCTTCTCGGATTACTTGTTTTCGATTTATTTAAATTGTCGATAACATGCAACGTACACCGCCTAAAACACCAGAGGGCGCTTCGGCCGCAACGTGTATTCCTCGATCTAAGCGACAGCGTCCTAGTAACTCTCCACTGCAGCATATAGATAAACAAGACGAAATGATGGCTATGATCGCGCAAGTTCTCTCCGAAATTTCTGAGATACGTAAAACTAACATAGAACTGAAAACCTCTCTGGAATTTGTATCCCGCCAATATGATGACTTATCCATTAAAATTAAAACCTTAGAAAACGAGCATAAGTCGGACCGACAATACATAAAATCACTAGAATCTAAAATAGAAGGTTTTCAACGTAACACACGCTTAACTTGCGTAGAGATACGAAATGTTCCGACAAATGAAAAGGAGAACAAAACTGACCTACTTCATATGGTGCAGTGTCTTAATAGCAACATTCAGTGTCAAATAGATCCTAGTCAAGTTCGTGATGTTTATCGGTCAAAAAGTAAATCTGAATCAAAGCCTATTATCCTTGAATTCACTACAGTACTTAACCGAGATAAATTTCTAATGTGTGCAAAAAAATATAACAAGAACAATAGCAGTAACAGGATAAACTCTTCCCTTCTTGGATTATCGGGACCTAAAACGCAAGTATACATTTCTGAAAGTTTGATTCCGCAAACTAAAAGATTATTTATGAAATCCAAGGAAATAGCTAAGCAAAAAAACTTTAAATACTGTTGGACTTCCCATGGATATATCTACGTGAGAAAAAATGATGGTTGTCCCCATGTTCGAATAAACACAGAGGAAGATTTACTTAAAATAAATAGCGATTGACTATATTTGGAGATAATACATAATTCGTTAAGACTATTTGATAAACTTATTTTTGTAACGGAATCTACGTCTATATATTGCAAATGTATTAGAATTATATTATTACATCTCTTTAATCATCACTACAACATGTTAAACTTTAAATTGTATGTAAAATTTTTTGTCAATATTAATGTTTCTAAAATTATTTATTTGTATTTAATTGAATGTAACGTTATATTAATACAGCTAAATATTATTTGTCTAAGTGTATATTACGTCTATAAAATGTTAAATAATAACACTATTTACACACAAAACACATTACACTCATTAAAATTGTACACATTCATCATAGTTTCATCATACATTCAAACACATAGGTGCGCGGTCTGCTTTCAATATTTTTCCCAATTAACAAGTTTTTATTCCAAACAAGTTTCTACGTTAATATTACTACGGATACAGTATTGCTACATTTATTGCCAATTACTACGAGTGAGTTATGCTTTGTTAAAAATGTATACTACTTTATCAAAATTGCGTCTATATCAATGATTTTGCGTCACAAAAACTTCATAAAAAGAAAACCGTGTCTAACCAGCGTGACGAATACTTTCCATTTTAATAATAAACATGGCCAGTAACACAAATGAACTGAATCAAGATTTAGATAATCTTTCTGTCTCTAACGCAATGATATGTGACAGTGATAGGGTTTGTGGTATTGTTAAAATGGAGACATGCAAACTCACCATCTTAACACAAAACATTCGAAGCATCTCTAAAAATCTACCACAATTTGAAATATTTTTAGAACAAATTAATTTAGATATAGACATAATCATACTTACGGAATGCTGGTTAAAACAACTTCCAAGTATACCATCACTATCTGGATATAATTCCTATGCCACTAAGTATTGTCCATCTCAAAATGAAGGGGTTGTTGTTTATCTACGTACCACGTTAGCTGGAGCCGCAGTTACCGAAAGCACGTTACATGACGCAAATAGTTTGGTTGTCAAATTAAACAATAGCACAGCAATAATCGCCATATACCGGTCTCCAGCCACTCGTTTAATCGATAAGTTTTTGGAGTCATTTAATAACCTTTTATCTTCGTTAACATCTTTTGGGACTATAGTTGTTATTGGTGACATAAATATTAATATAGCACAGTCAAGCGCCGATCCTAGGATGGAAGATTACTTAAATACTATGGCTATCCATGGGCTCTTACCTGCTCATAGATTTTCAACTCGTGGTAACAGCTCGCTCGATCATGTCTTACTTAAATCTCACCTGCCATGTAATACGGTAGTTATAAACTCCTCGGTTACAGATCACGCTGCTGTTTTGCTGTGGATGGAAAAACTAAAAATTAAAAAAACCAAGGCTATAACTGTGACCAAGATCAATTATGATAATGTTTCAGATCAAATTAAATCTGAAAACTTTAATGACATCCTTCAGCTAACAGATGTAAATCTTGCTTCCGAAGCGCTCATAAGATATTTGCAAAATGTAATTCAAAGCAATGTGATACACAAAGTGATCGCCAGGAATTTTGTGCCAAGGAAACCATGGATTACACCGGGCCTTTTGCGTTGCATAAGAACTAGGGACAGAATGCATTTGAAGCTGAAGAAACAACCTGGTAATCAATCCCTGCAAATAATCTATTGTCGCTACAGAAATTTCTGTGGTAATATTTTAAAAAAAGTCAAGCATGCATATGAAAAAGCTGAATTAAATAAATGTAAAAAGAACGACAAGCAAACTTGGAAACTGATAAAGGAATTTACAAATATGACATCATCGAAAACTGACAACTTAGAACTATTAAGGCATAATCAAACTATTGATGACATAAATAATTTTTTTGTTAATATAGGTAAAAATATGGCAGAAAATATTTCAAAGGATTTAAACTCTAATGACCCAAATTATACTCATAGCTATCAAACACCCCGCGATTCCATGGGCCTAAGGAATACCGATACATATGAACTAAGCGATATAATAAATAACCTAAAAACTGAATGTGCTACAGGTTACGACAATATACCTGCTAAGATCTTTAAACTTTGTAAAGATTCTCTTTTGCCAGTACTTGTTCACATATGTAATCTTTCCTTGCAATCTGGGGAATTTCCAGAATCATTTAAAATTGCCTTAATTCACCCGATTCATAAAGCTGGAGACTTAGATAATATCAATAATTACCGCCCAATATCTGTCTTACCAACAATGTCCAAAATCTTAGAAAAAATTATATATTTTAGGCTTTCCAGTTTTCTAAACAAAATTAATTTCTTTTCAAACAATCAATATGGTTTTCTTAGAGGTAAGTCTACAAATGATGCTGTGAATAACTTAACTGGCCACATTATTGAACATCTTGATAGAAAGAAATCCTGTATCGGTATATTTTTGGACTTGGCTAAAGCCTTTGACACCGTATCCATACCGATACTCTTGACGAAACTGGAGAGAGCTGGTGTCAGAGGTTTACCACTACAACTATTAAAAAGTTACCTCACAGACAGAAAGCAGGTTGTTAAGATTGGAAACACTATTAGTTCTGAATGTACCATTATCTATGGAGTGCCCCAGGGCAGTGTACTGGGCCCAACACTATTCTTAGTGTATATAAACGATCTCTGCAATCTATCTCTGTCTAATGGTCACGTGGTCAGTTTCGCGGATGATACGGCTCTCGTTTTTTGTGGCAGTAATTGGATGAAGACTAAGCAATCAGCTGAAGCTGGCCTATGTAAAGTTATGACATGGCTTAATGAAAACGTCCTAACATTAAACTTGGATAAAACCAAATTTATGACCTTTTCTTTATATAAGTCTACACAACCAAAGGACCTCACCATTACGGCACATACGTGTAACACCCACGATAATAAAGCATGTAACTGCAGACAATTAATACGCACTACCACCATTAAATATCTGGGTGTACACTTGGATAATCAGCTCAACTGGAAGCACCATATCCAACTACTGTCGTCTCGTATTAGAAAACTTATCGTTATATTTAAAAAGCTTCGCTCAATTGCTGACCAAGATGTTTTGAAAAAAGTGTACTATGCAATATGTCAATCAGTGCTTTCTTATTGCATTCAATCGTGGGGTGGGGCGTCGAAAACACAAATGCTGAAAGTCGAAAGGGCACAAAGAGCAGTTTTAAAAGTAATGTTGAGCAAACCTATATACTATCCCACTACAACTCTTTATAATGAGTGCAAAGTTCTCTCCATTAGAAAGCTTTTCATATTAAACTGTCTTGTTGCTACTCACACTCAAGCGAACTGGAATGATCTGAAGACTGTAAAAAGGCGTAGGGACAGAGTTTTTAACATACCGTTTGTACACACCGCAGCTGCAAAACGTTTTCACGGTTACTTGGGTCCTCTTCTCTACAACAAAATCAATAAAGTTTTAAACACTCGTAATTTAACATTACCTGATCTGAAGAATAAACTAACAAACTTGTTACTTACCTTGCCTTACGGAGAGACTGAAGATTTTATGAAAGCTTAGCCTCACATTTTAGAATAACCGCATATCAATTTTTTTTATACACATATTCGTACATTCACACCCTGACACACACATACAAACACAAACACACATACACACATACACACACACACACACAGACATAAAACAATCTCAAAATCTCATACTCATATATACATTGCATGCCTGATATTTGAATATGTACCTAGTTTCTAATTCCGGTTTTTGTTTCTTTATGTTTCTTTATGTTTTTGTACTTTTTAATATTTAATAATGTATTCATTTTTTGTATAGTACTATACTGGCAATGTCCTGTGTGGAAGGCGTCGGTCGCCTCTAGCACAGGTTTATACCTAGTTGAGGCGATCGTCGAGTTTAAATTTAGGTCAATGTATATGTACTAAATAAACGATTTTTATTTATTTATATTTATTTACTATAGAGTTCTGTGATAAAAATAGGAATAGAAAGACGGCTTTTTTATTATTTATTTAATTAATTACATTCATCAATTGGTATATTGACGATAATATTCATATTTAAAAACATATATTACATATAAATTATACGATCACAACTACATACGATACATAAGGCCTACCACTTGACATGTAACATAATAATATAATATTATGTAATGCGAGTTGTTCGGTAGACCACACACCGCTATCGGCTACGAAATGTCTTGCGTAGCCCTCCGCTACGAGATACATACTCTACGAGATATCCCAGGCCAATGACCTTCAAACTGATATTTTATATGGCTGACAAATCGTTAATTAATCTAGTTATTTCAATTAAGATCAAATTCTCAGCCATTAGATAACTTTTAGACAGATATTGGTTCTGACGAGCAACAAATTTATTTCAAAGTAATTCAATAATGACGTTAAGATCCAATCTCTCATTAATTAAGATATAATTAGTATCAAAAGCGTTATTTGTTTTCCAATTTATCAGCAGAACGGCGAGTAAGATCGCGCCTATTTGTTTATTTGGAATACAAATGAAAGTGGGTTTGAGAGCTTAACGGGCTGCAAACTTCTTATTGGCGGAAGGACGTCGAAGTTTTTCGCTTGTCGGTTCCGATTCTATTTTCTGTGACTACGCTCACTGTTTAGCACCGAGCGAGTAAATAAAACAATGTTAGGAATATAGCTCTGTTCATTTTGTACGTACTTCGGCATTTTCTTAATACTAATTATTTGTAGGTACGCCACTTCTTTCAGGTCGTTGGTCGTGTACTAATAAAGAATGTCATAAAGTATATTTTAACACCAATTACTTATAATTAAAATAATTTTAAAGCTAAAAAGTAAACTTAATCAATTACAAAATGTACCAACCAATCAGTTTAAAATTATTAAATCAGCCGTCAAATAATGAATAGCATTAATAAAACCAGTATACATTCGGGTATGTAAATAGAGATAATAAACCTGTTTTATCCGGAACAAATAAAAATGAAAAGAATAAAAACGTTGTAATGTTTATCATGATAAACCAGATAAGGTTCTTTTAACGTATTTGTTAACGGGGACCTTTATATTGCGACTGAGGAAGACGGGAAGATCTCTGTTGACTTGAAAACTTGCTATCAGTGTTCCACCTGTGTCCACACACACGCGCGCACATGTGTGTGTGTTAGAGATTTAGATCACATATGCAAAGCTGACACTATTCGTATTTCACGAGTATTTGTTCATAGTTGCCGAAAATAGATGGGAAGGGACGACATATTGCTTTGGTCATACCACAAATAGCTAAGTAGAAAACATTTAATGATTACTGAATGTATTTAATAACTTACAAACACAAAGAACAATAGGTTGAAATAACGGTAGTGGGTACAGGATCTGTATCTTTTTCTATGAAAGTCAACTTTCTTTACCTAACCTTTTTAAACAATAAATATTATTTATCATAATTTTGCATTTTCGATTCAAAAAGATTATACATAATTTGACGTCAAGGTTATTTTTACAATACCTAAAACTCTAATTATTATTATTAAACTAATTAACTCTAATTATTACTAATTATTTTAATGGCGTTATTACCATATTTTTAAATTTTTTATAAAAACAATTACCTACACAATTAACGAAATAATGATCTTACATCAAAGTTTTTTAAAATAAAATTCATCTTAAAAAGTTGGTCATTAAAAATCGCGATCATTATTTTAATTTACGTTAGTTAAAATCCAACAGTTTAACAATAACACGAATAAACGAGCGCTTCAAAGTTCCGAACAATTACATAAAGAAGTTCTAAGCAAAAATCTGAAATTTCAAGCTGCAAAGAGAAAAACATTTATAATTGAAAAATTAAAATAGTTAGCGCAGCCCGCAGAAGAACAACTCGCACTTACAATCAGTTCGCATAAATCACAAGAAGTTTAAGAACAATAAAACTCGAGTGAGCGATTTAAGTGAATAATATAATAGACTTATAGTTTTGATTATAAGTTGAGAGGGACTTGCGAGCGGTGCGGTGCGGGCGGCTCGCGCCCGGGCGGGGACACGCCGACTGCTTTAAAGAAAAAAGTTCACTAGGATTGTTTTATGTAATAATATAATGTATTTAGTTAGAAGATTTTACTCTTGGGTAGACTATATCCGTATGGTTAACGACGACGACATGATTTAATAAACTAGAGAGACAAACATATTGAGAAAAAAAATACTTTTGATATTTTCAAATAAGTGCGATTTAGAATAATATATTATAGCGTATATTTTTCAGTTCTGTAAATGTTTAGTCACAAATTGAAAAAATAAGAAAATCTGACATACGTTATGTTTTCAATAATACTCTTGAACGACAGGCCTACAGGAAATTATATCACGTATTCATGACTTTCTCAGCAGATTTCCCAAACTATTGTAAATGGGATTAAAGCGGCGCAGCGCTCTACAACAAAGTGAGTTTAGTCTTATATTTATAGAACTAATTTGTTCAAAGCGCTTTTCGCTGTTGCGAGGAAATTACGTTCATGACTCCTGCGTTTGTTTATAGCCAAGTATTAATGTTAAGCCTAACCTGTTTATAAATTGTTATGTTATTTTATTATGTCCCTGTTACAATTTATATCACTATATTGAATTTTCGTTTGTATTATATTTTCGATTAACCTGACTACTTTAATAAGGAACTATGCCGTTAAAATCTTTCTTAACACCTAGAGCTAACTCACAGTCGCCTAGAGCAAATATGATTAATCACTGTTAACAGAATTATGCCTTGCGAAGGATGGTCTTGACAGAGTATCAGCGGCTTGCTACAGCTAAGGCGTGACTGACTAAAGCTCCTTTTCGGAAATTGCAGTATTACACAATATTCAGACATACAGGGTGTCCCAAAAAGTAGTGATATACTGAAGCTGGGAGGTAGAGGACCTAGAGGGCTATCCGAATCACCCCCATGTATGTAATGCGATTTTTCGTATTTTCGGAGTTATGACGTTTTTTTCAATTTTTCATCTATCGCCGAGTACGATGAGATTTTCACTCATGGTGACGTCAATTATTGCGGAAGATGCTTGATTTTTTTTTGTGTGATAAGCTGAAAGATAGGCCAATTCAGTAAGGTAACATTTACTATCGTTAGATCTTCGAATGGAATAAAAAAAAGAATTAAATGCCAAGAAAGATAAAATTTCCCAGTATGTTCATAACTTCAAGGGCCCATAAAAAAATAAAATCACATAAAAAAGGTTTTCCATTTGGCTTTTAAAAACTTGCTCTATCGATCAGGTAGCTACCCTAAAAATTTCATTTTATTATTCAGAAGGCTTCAATCGAAAAATTGAAATCTAAATGTGGTAAGTGCAAAATTTTTATTAACATGATGATCATTAAAACCAATAAATAGGTGTTTAATTACCAGAATTTTTTTAAAATAGCCCCGCTGTTGCTCAATGCAAGTGCGACATCACCGTAAAAAGTTGTCTTTTAAATGTCTGAATGCTCTTTTATCATTTTTAATGGTTTCTTCTGCTACTATGAATTTCCGGGTTATTTCGTCCAAATTGTGGCATTCTCTCAAGTAGCCGAGGTCTTTTTAGTATCCCCATTGAAACAAATCAATGGGGTTTAGGTCGAGGGACCGTGGAGGCCAGGCTTTAAAGCAGGCGTCACCGGCGCATGCGCAGGCTGCAACGACCAATCCATCTTTCAGGGTATTTTTGCCCTTTAGCCTGGCCTCCACGATCTCCGGACATAAACCCTATTGATTTTTTTCCGTGGGGATACTACAAAGACGAGAGACTGCCACAATTTGGACGAAATAACCCGGAAATTCATAGTAGCAGAAGAAACCATTAAAAATGATAAAAGAGCATTCAGACATTTAAAAGACAACTTTTTACGGTGATGTCGCACTTGCATTGAGCAACAGCGGGGCTATTTTAAAAAAATTCTGGTAATTAAACACCTATTTATTAGTTTTAATGATCATCAAGTTAATAAAAATTTTGCACTTACCACATTTAGATTTCAATTTTTTTATTGAAGCCTTCTGAATAATAAAATGAAATTTTTAGGGTAGCTACCTGATCGATAGAGGAAGTTTTTAATAGCCAAATGGAAAACCTTTTTTATGTGATTTTATTTTTTTATGGGCCCTTGAAGTTATGAACATACTGGGAAATTTTATCTTTCTTGGCATTTAATTCTTTTTTTTATTCCATTCGAAGATCTAACGATAGTAAATGTTACCTTACTGAATTGGCCTATCTTTCAGCTTATCACACAAAAAAAATCAAGCATCTTCCGCAATAATTGACGTCACAATGAGTGAAAATCTCATCGTACTCGGCGATAGATGAAAAATTGAAAAAAACGTCATAACTCCGAAAATACGAAAATTCGCATAACACACATGGGGGTGATTCGGATAGCCCTCTTGGTCTTCTACCTCCCAGCTTCCGTTCATCACTACTTTTTGGGACACCCTGTATAATAAGTAAAATAAATTCAATTGTTTTCTGTTTTACAATTTGTTGTTTAATATTAAAAAGCTGTATCTGTATAACGTGACTTTTTTATCGTGTCGTGTCGTCCTTAATTCCTGAAATAAATGTTTTGTGTTCCTATCATAAGCTGCTTTGGAAATTTTCGAAAGATGTACGTAAATTATCCTAAAATATTACAAAATTATAGTTCTAAGTTTTTTATTAAGACATAATATTTCATATCATAATAACTCAAAATCACTTCGTCTCGTCTTCGTCTTCGATCTCTTTATATCCTGAAATTAATCTTTTCAGATATATTATGGGTGGATAAATAAATAGATTCCTAAAATGTATTGTGCTCCTAATATGAAGATACAAATTTTTCTTGTGTTTTAGATTCAGATGTTTAAGAGTATTGATACAAGCATCTGTTTAACTTCTTATCACTATATTATGCTTTATTGCTGCGCAAACAATCAAGAATGAAGGCATTTTATAAATCATCGGGCCCAATAGTGGTGAGTGCAGTTGACGTCAATTTGCTGGACAAATAATTAAATTGGAATAAAGGCGGCGTGGTGGCCGGGGCCGGGCCCGGCGGTCGGAGCGGTTGGGGCGGCCGGGGCGGCCGGGGCAGCCGGGGCCGGTTCGTTGTCCCAGCATTGTTGCAGCGGGCACGCCTCGTTGGCGGCTAATAGCGCTTCGCATTGCCGTAAGGACCGACTTATGTGACGCTCACTATTATAAACTTTCAATTAATTAATTCAACTGAAATCCGGAACGGATGTTGATTTTGTGTTCCTTTGTTTTGCTTCGATACGTTCATATTTTGGGATTTAACATGTGATATTTGAAGCTGTTTCATGAATTAACGAGCCAGATGCCATTGATAACATTATTAAATGTTGAGTTTCTCGGAATTTAAACATCCAGTTGCAGAACTGTGCTAGTTGGAAAACTATGGTTAAAACTTATATCATCCGCTTTTTCGAGAATCACCCAAAAAGGTGTAGGCGAAGGATTAATTGGATGTAGTATTCATTGTTCGTTTGCATTAGTTACGAGTTTAAATAGCGCTAGATTCAGCTTGCGCGTTGTATTCCCGCATCGCTAAACAACAGAAGGGTTTAAAATGTCTGGTGAGTTTTAATTAGCTAGATTTTTTGAAGTGAAACTTCTTTATCGGGGGTGGACAAAAATTTTGTGTGACATTTTTTTGCGTTACGCCGCGCGCGTGACATTTTTGCGTTACGCCGTACTCGTGATATTTTTACGCGCCAACTTTTTCTTATCCCTACCACGCGTGATTCGACGTATACTTTCTCCAGCGGAGTAGGGATAGCGTATCGTTTTAACGTACGTCCTACCACTTTACTTGACCGTTTTTCTATTGCACTCGTATTTATTTCCAACGCTCTATAGTGACGTGATAATATTATATTAAAGTGATCAGCACAATCAAAGTGTTTATTTTAATTCTAATTCCAGTGAATTTCAAAAAAAAGTAAGTAATTACATATCTTTTTCTAATACTTAGGTGTAATTATGGTATTTATTTTTCTAAGTTATTTAAAATTAACCTCACTTTTTGATTGTATTTTTCAATTTTTTCAATTTTATTATAATATGTATAGATACACTAACACGTGGGTGGAATTATGTATAAATTTTTTCTAATACTTGAATGTTATTGTGGTACATATTTATTTTTCTAATTCTAAAATATTTACAGTTATTCTCAGTTTTTGATTGAATTTTTTAAAACACCAACACGTGGGCGTGATCATGTTATTTATTTTTCAAGTTATTTAAGCTTAACCTCTGTCTTAATATGTATACAGGGTGTCCCAAAAGGTTACGTAGCTAGGAAGAGGGGTGATAGGGGTGGTCATGAGAGTCACCAGAAAAATAAAAAAAAAATTCCCCTCTGGGTATTAAAAAAATAAAAGGCATTTATAAAAAAAATTAAAATTTTATACTTTGTGAGGCGATTTTGCCCCCCATGACCTACAATTATTGGTATATTAAAAAAAAATTGCTGTTATGCTATCGTCAATAACCCTTTTTTAAATTGAAATAAGAAAAACAATACATATCTAACCAATATTTTAAAGAAAATTAAGTTTTTGTCCAATCAAGGACTTAGTAATTACGATTTCACTCAACTTCCTCTAAGTGTACTGAAAAAAAAAGTACTATGCAACTCCGGCAAGTAACTTAAAAAGATAGGTAATTTTATTGCAATTCCAAAATGGTATAACACTTACTTGAAAAATTCTTATTAGGATATGTAAAGATAATTTTCGGGAACAATACCCCAGCAGAACAAAACATACCAATAACAATGTAACCAAACTAAACACGTTTGGTGGTTCACGTTGGGTCTGTTACCACGCGATTATCCTGCGAGACTTGCATTTTGTCGTAGGATGTTGCGCATGCATAGGGAGGACCCTCAATTTTTTAATAAAATACTGTGGTCCGACGAGTCTACTTTTAAAAAGGACGGATACATGAACCTACACAATTTGCACAAGTGGCACGTAGAAAATCCCCACCTACTTAGAGAAGATCGGTCCCAATATCGTTTTAAAGTGAACATGTGGACCGGAATACTAAATGGTAAATTAATAATAGGACCCTTTGAGCTACCTGAGGCACTGACTGGAGAGGCGTACTTACACTTCGTACAAAACGAATTACCAAATCTATTGGAAGATGTGCCGCTAGAAACAATGAGGAATATGTGGTTCCAGCATGATGGGTGCCCAGCACATTATGCACGTCCTGTAAGGGATTTCCTAGATGAAGAATACCCTGGTAGGTGGATGGGAAGGGCCGGTGCTATAGCGTGGCCAGCTCGTTCACCGGATTTAAACCCGTTAGACTTTTTTTACTGGGATGCTATAAAAGAAAAAGTTTACGGAAAACCCATCAGGGACTTGTCTGACTTGAGGGCGAGGATTACAGAGACCGCGGAATCAATAAACAATAGAAGATTTGCCCGCCATATCTCCCGCTCATTTTTAAAACGATGTAGGGCGTGTATTTATGTTGGTGGTAGACATTTCGAGCATTTTGTTTAAATAAATAATTACGATTTTGTTTTATTTTTGAGTTTCAATTAAAACCAGTGCAATAAAATATTATTTATCTTTTTAAGTTTTAAGGAACAGAATAGACATTTAAAAATGTACTATTTGCGTACGAGTTTGAGACTATTGTTTTATTGGTATGTTTTGTTCTGCTGGGGTATTGTTCCCGAAAATTATCTTTACATATCCTAATAAGAATTTTTCAAGTAAGTGTTATACCATTTTGGAATTGCAATAAAATTACCTAACTTTTTAAGTTACTCGCCGGAGTTGCATAGTACTTTTTTTTTTCAGTACACTTAGAGGAAGTTGAGTGAAATCGTAATTACTAAGTCCTTGATTGGACAAAAACTTAATTTTCTTTAAAATATTGGTTAGATATGTATTGTTTTTCTTATTTCAATTTGAAAAAGGGTTATTGACGATAGCATAACAGCAATTTTTTTTTAATATACCAATAATTGTAGGTCATGGGGGGCAAAATCGCCTCACAAAGTATAAAATTTTATTTTTTTTTATAAATGCCTTTTATTTTTTTAATACCCAGAGGGGAATTTTTTTTTTATTTTTCTGGTGACTCTCATGACCACCCCTATCACCCCTCTTCCTAGCTACGTAACCTTTTGGGACACCCTGTATATTATGTACTATGTGCGTCATTAATTTCTGACTGTTTCGAGATTTGGTGCAAAATAAAACAGTGTGTAAATAAAATTAAACAATTGAGTAAAAGTATAATTTCATAGATAACACGTTGAGAAGTTCCCTGTATATATGTTAGCGCGTTTAATTTAAAGATAAAATTATATTTTAAAAGTAAATCAATTGATGAACTTAATTAATTATTTTAATTATAATCAAATGGATAAAAGTATTAATAATCATTTAATTATCAAATAATAATAATATTACATGTCATATTCAAAATAACGATCAAAACAACACAAATAACATCTGCGCTGACTCACACAGTCACGCCACTCGAATAATCGTCCTATAAATAACGGTCGTCTGCAGTTGCGAGTCATTCTTGTACCGACTTTCGTCGAGTGAAGATGTCTAAGAAATATTATATCAGTATTTCAATACGTAATACAACCACGCTTTAACATATATACATATCTTGTATAAATACATACATAATATGCCTATAGATCTTTACTCAATTGTTTTATTTTATTGATTTTTTACAAATTTTATTTACACACTATTTTATTTTGCACCAAATTTCGAAACAGTCAGAAATTAATGACGCACATATTATATATACGTTTTAATATAGAATATTTTTTATTTTACAACCTTTACAACTTGATCATTAGGAATTTATTACCTCTATTGTTCGAACAAAAATAAGTTACCGACTTTAAGAACGTGCCGACAATGTAAGTACACTATTGTTTCTTAGAAAACATTTTAGGAGTATACGATAATAAATCTATGACTCACGTAAACACGTGTTTGCTTGATTGGTGTCAGGTGTTCAATTATAATTTTATGAATTCAAAATTTATAAGAATAAACCTCAAACTCTCTGTCCAATCAAAATCCGCCTAAGTCGAAATCCTTTATAAGCTGAAAACGGCAGTGGCCGGCGTAAATATTCAAATAGGTAGCGAGGAGCGAAGCGACGAGCATCTTAGGTTAACTTTTGAACTACCGCACGAGCCGAGCGAGCGAAGCGAGCGAGTTGCAGCAGCGGCCGGTGTAAATATTTAAATAGGTAGCGAGGAGCGAAGCGACGAGCATCTTAGGTTAACTTTTGAACTACCGCACGAGCCAAGCGAGCGAAGCGAGCGAGTCGCGGCAGTGGCCGGCGTAAATATTCAAATAGGTAGCGAGGAGCGAAGCGACGAGCATCTTAGGTTAACTTTTGAACTACCGCACGAGCCGAGCGAGCGAAGCGAGCGAGTTGCAGCAGCAGCCGGTGTAAATATGTAAATAGGTAGCGAGGAGCGAAGCGACGAGCATCTTAGGTTAACTTTTGAACTACCGCACGAGCCGAGCGAGCGAAGCGAGCGAGTTGCAGCAGCGGCCGGTGTAAATATTTAAGTAGGTAGCGACGAGCGTGTGACTAACGTATTTCTTTAATATTGTATATAGTAAATTATTTTTTGAAAAATAAGGACATAAAGAAGTTTCACTTCTTACGTGTGTACTCTAGTACACGCACACATTTTTTTCTTTTATGAAACAGAAATGTAGAGAGCTTGTTACTTGTATTTCTGGAGTTATTTGATTTGATAAAGCGCAACAAACTAAGATAACTGTGGCGTGTGGAGCTTAAATAACCAACTTTTCAGAAAAGCAATGAAACGAAGAAGTCGTTAAACTTTTATAGTTATATTTAACCCGAAGTTTGAGCACTATACAGCGAGCGGGTTACAGGGAGACTTTACCAAAATATTTTTAAAGAATAAGTTTGCACAGTACGGTATATATTCTTTCATATATATATCCTTGTACTGCAATTTAAAATCGCTACAGCATTATAACTAAAAACTTTATGTGTGTTTCGAGGGTATACTTGAATAACAATAAAATTATTTGTGACAGGTATACCTTTATTATTAGCATATCATCTTAAAATGTTTTGTACGCGTCAATCGACGGAGGTATGAAGGACTATTTCTATTCATGCGTTAGTTTGTTTCTCTTCACACAAACCATGCGGCCAATTACACCTCACAACCGTAAAATGTTCCGGCAACTATCAAATCGTTTCGCAATTACTACAAATTGTCCGCTGAGCTGTGACGTCACAGCGCTGTAAAGCGTTGTAAAGCGTCGTCAAGCGTTGTAAAGCGCCGCAAAGCGCTACACGCGCGCCCCATTCGACACGAACAGCACAATAACACACAATGTGTCACGCGCGTCACGGCGAATGTTTTTATAAGGAGCCCTCTTTACGTGACAACTATTACTTATGGAAGTGGGGAGTCCCCGAGTGGGTGAAATATGAATATCGTTCATCTCGGTGAAAGCATCATTTTTATCGCTCGCTTAGTTCGTAAGCGTCTATTAATTTAAAATATTTTTAGTTCGAGAAAGTAATCTCTGGGGTCGGTTAATAAAAGTGGATGATATAAAGGTCCCAGGGTCTTTCTTTGTGTTCGGAATGAAATATTATATTTATAGCAAATTTTTAGAAATAACAGTTTTTGTGCCTTAGTTTTTATAAGAATTGTATGAATAATACTTATTTGATAGAATCATAAACATAAAAATGACCGTGTATGTTTCGCCAGTATATGAAATCTTAACTTGTGTTAATTTTCTGACGGTATCTTCATATTTTCTTTCCAATATTACTAATACCAAATGCCAGACATGTCAACCTTTATTAATAAATTTGTTAAATATAATTTTATTAAAGTATTATAATATTAAAAAGATCGCTTGGATAGAAATAACAGACGTAAAGTTATGTCTACGTATGCCGTAGCACATCGTAGAAGCGCGTAGCACGAATATCGTAGCAGCTACAAAGCCAGCATTTCGTAGCTCGGGCGGTATTCGCAGCAGAAATATGGCGCGTGTTGTTTTATAATTTATCCGATATCGGCAGCCGATAATGAAGCTCGCTCTTTGCCAACGTTTCACTCGAGTGGCAAATTTTGAATTCACACTATATCGCATATAGTTGGCTACAATTTATCCTAGATAATTTGAAATGGACGAAAATAAGCGAGCTTTGTGTGTTTTACTCGGTTCCGATAAATATTTCAGGTTAAAATACTTTGTTGACTTTAAATTAATATTTCAGTGAAGAAAATCGAGCTTATTTAAAAACGATATTACTGCAATATTGTTTATATTAGGTATTTCCTCGAAAAATCATAGCTGGCGTTATTTTCGCTTCATTTGATTCATTTTATATTTGTTTTATGCAAAATATATTATATCGATATGAAATGATGTAACCGAATAATTTATATAAGTTTAATTAAAAAGTTATCAATACATTGCTAAAACGTTGCTTCTTCAATATATCATATTATAAAAAATAAATAAAATAAAAGACGTGTGGCACTCGGGGACTGCCGCGGTAAAGCTATTGCATGCTATGCCTTCAAGCCACACCTCCGTGTCCGTCGGAGTGGGGAGCGTGAGGTTTTTTCGTTACGGAATTTCTCGATTCGGTCCCCGCGCTCAAGGCCCGCGATAGAAGCTATGCAATAGCTTAAAATTACAGTCAGAAATATAGAGCTTTAAAACGTAAGAAAACTATCAGTGACTGCTTTCATTACAAAGCGATTTTTCAAGAGATCCTCTCAGACATCGGAGTGCATATTTCTCCAGCGCTCGGACAATGCCGGTAATATGATCGCGCGAACTCGAGGAAATCAAACCTTCAGCCTTCTTATCTGATGCAATCAATTTCACGGAACGAGCGCTTTTAAAATAAAACTTTTGAAATTGCCTTTTTAGGGCAATTCAGGGCACTTAATCCCCAGCACCAAGTTGTGGGTGCGATTTATTTGAGAACAAACGCAGGCCTCATTACCACGCCCCGATACAGAGGGACACTCGCGTGCGAGCGACACGCGCGGGTTTATAGTCCTCATGGTAGAGCTTCATCAATATCACAACAAACTTACATGTAAAATTTGATACTTTTTAAACTCTCATTTTATAATTTTTTGCAAATAATTTATCACGTACTCCGTACACGTAATTGTTGTCGAGTTTAAGGGTGAGCAGTATTTCATTCGCGTTTTGCTCCGTTCTTGTCACGCGGTGAATTACGGAGCTCAGTGCGAGTGACGCGTGACGAGTGACGTCACGGCACACGTGGTGTCGCTACAGCTCGCACACGCGGCTCACAAAATTCACTAACAAATGTGAAAATAGGCAAGCGAATGTGGCCGAGCGACGTTAGAACGCTTAAAAGTCCTTTATTTAAGTTGAAGCATTAAACGTGCTTAATCTTTGCAATGTTCCTCATTATTTGACGCAATTGAAAGAAATTTTGTTTAAATGTTTTATAGCTCATGTTCATGAGCGCGTAATTTTAAGAAAACTTTGTGCCACTTTGTATTTCCCATGAAAGAACCAGCTACGGCGCCCCCACCCCGCTACGACGCCCCTCTCTCTGCTACGGCGCCCTTAACTTCACCTACATTATTAGAAAGTATTGCGAAGTCGATTCGAAACAATTTTCCCAAACAAGTAGGCGCAAAAAGGTTAAACTTTTGCCAACTCCACCCAAATAATACAATTTTTCTAAAACTGAGCAGAACGAAATAAGGAAAGTTGTTCTTATTAAATTTTCATTATCGCCTTTGTCCCTTAATTTATTTTATAACTGCTTCTTATCAACGGACGCAATTGGGCTTTTGCAGTCAGTGTTGTTTACACTTATTTTTTAACTTTACTTACGTTTTGCTATACAAGCATCTACTTGAGCGATCTTAAGTTACCCAATATGCGGTAGATAATATATTATATAGTACTGTTTTCATAAGTAGCGAAATAATAAGCCGATTTGTAGTTGGCCTGTTATTTTAAGTCACAAACTGGTCTCGTACAAATTGCGAAGAATTGCAATTATGCAAATATAGTAAAGCGCCAAGACCACATGAATCAAAGACGCAGATACTTGGGCCACCGGCGCGCTGCGGGCTTGTGGGTGCAGTTTGTGCATAAATTGGGCACAACGTTTATTGTTCCGCCGGAGACCGAGCCGCCGCCCGCACACCAACTCGTAAACACCGCTCTGGTCAGTGTCTTGCCATTTAATGATCCTCTTCAGTTGTAACACGAGAAAACGTTTTTAATTAAGGTCCCTTGTTAAAAGTACCATTTTGCAACAATGTGGGTATGTCAAAACTACATTGTATCAACTTAATAGATATTACTGGTATGAGAAATGCAGTTTATGTATTAAGGGACGTTGTGAAGTTTCTTTGTTGAAAATGTCTTGTGACAAAGTTATATTACAGTCATGTCCCGTGTAGGTACATACTATTCTCTATATTGTTATGATTCCTATTTATATAAATGTTGTTGCTTATATAAAATATTTAACCGAAACAAACACTTTCCCGCGCATTTACCCATAAAAGTTCTACTTTTGAAGCGTGAAAAAAAGCATATTGAAAAAGTAATTCTTCATTCGATATTCCCGGCGCACAAGCTTATGTGTTTGCTAAGAAACCCCGAGCGTGATTGATATAAAATTGGCGAGATCATCCGACCACAGCATTTGTTGACTGATGGCGACTTCGGACCATGTGTGAGGCAAGTTTGCGCGCGCCTCCCGGCGCACCGCGCGGCGCCGCCGGCCGCCGGCAGTCGCGCGGCACGAGCCGCTCTCTGCACGCGTTCCCGCTCCGCCCGCAGCTGTGCGAGTCATCGTTTCGTTCGCCGCTCTCGAAACGAAACTACCGACCTCCGATTTTAAATTCTCCCGTGTCTATGTGTGTGATTCCGTACTGAGTTGTAGTGTTTTTTAGGAAAATGTACAGTAGTGTGTGAGTTACGGGCTACTCGGAGAGCCGGCACCGCTCGAGGTTGGTCATTCATTAAATAATTAATTACCCCTAACTCTAGACCTTTGAGTGAAACGTATAATTATGACGGCTAGTGGGATTATTCCGTGATTGTGTCGACCCACATCGCGAATGTAGGCTTTTGTGCTCCCAAGATAAGCTCGCGACCCCGTGACGTGAGACCCGACGGGCTTTACTCGAGATATGATTAACTTTTGGCCGGTATTATACGCTCTAACTTCTATGAAAGCATTATTATATATTTTGGATACTTAATGACATATTATAGGAGTTCTATATGGACTTTTTATGTACGTTTTTAACTTTACGTAGAAATATTATTCTGATTATGTGACGATTGACGGCATATCGGCTGTTGCGGATCTCCGAGTGCAACAGAGCCGTATTCACCGTGCAGTGAAACACTGAGCCAAAGTAATGAGACCCTCACACGGCGTACTTAACCTTTATAATATATTTTAATCAGTGTGTTTGAAAGGGGTCGGGATCGCGAGTGCGAGTCGTTAACACGTGAGGCTAACGAGCTGGCCCTCTTTGTGAATGCAGCAGCACGTCAATACGAAGTGGATCATTTGGCACGCTCGCAGCATTGTATCGACGATTGTATTTACTTGATACAATTACAGTCACTGCAATCCAACGAATGAACTTCTCATTCAAGGAGCGCTTTATCTGTGAATTCAAGTTTTTATTGCAATTGCTTGTAGCATTTGTGAACTATACTTTTTATTTTATGGGACGTGTTCACATGGTTTTATATGGGCTTTGAACGTATGAAAGTTTTAATAGGCTGTTCTTCTTTTTATGTTTTGATGAAATATGTTTGGTAGCGATAAAATGGCTTAAGTTTACATCGTTTCGTCCAGTTATTCGTTTTTTAAGAAAAAAATTAAGATTTTTTAATATTTTTTGAAGATATATTAAAATATTTTAATAAAGATTGCATTTTTTATTGATATACATGTACAAAATTGAAATTTTTAAGATTTACAGCTAGCGTTACAACTTACTCTACTATGGTAGAGATGAACACAGAAAATATTGAACAACTCAACGCTGTATCTAATTCTGGTCACGTACTTATTCGAGTTGTGCAACTTTTGTAGATAAAGACAAATTATCGAGGTTATTTTGAAGAAATAATCTCAAAACTTGTATTAAAGTACAAAGTATACAAATATTATAGAGTTTAAATTTATAAAATCTTATTAACTTCAAAATTGCATATCCAACGCCTAGGTTAGCCAGGTTTTTTGATATTTCATGGCATTTCAATAAACAATTAGGTATGTATGGAATGAATGAATCGTTTATTCCAAAAATAGTTCGAATAATTAAAATTATGGTTTGAAGTTATTTATAATTGAACAGTTATTATCATTTGGTTTATAAACGAATAAATTCCGTTGTTTCAAAAATATATTGAAATTATTGATATAGGTATTGAAATTATTACGGCTTTAATAAACTCGTTATGTATAGATAGTTACTGGAAATTTGATTCAGTCCCTGTTTGATATTATAATTATATATTATAATGATTTTATAATTAATATTTTTATCGAACAATTAATAAACGTTAATATTCTCTATATTATTTCCTTGAATTCCGGTTATTGTGTACGTTTGGTCATTTTCGTAATAAATAATGTAGAGCAAAAAATTGTACCTATAAATAATCACACTCTACACTTAGAATTTCACAAGATCGTCTTAACACTATTGATTTACACTAAAGTGTTACGTATATATTTTTTTTTTATAAAGTGTTTGATCAACGTTTCGGTTGATGACAATATTATGTAGATTCTGTCAATAATACGTGGTAAGTCTAAGTCATAATTTACGACTATAGCTGCATATATGATTGCACCAAAATGAGTTTAGTAGTTCTTAACAAACAACTGTTCAATATGTCACTATCAATAAATTATTTACAAAATGAAATAAAAAGTAATTTATTCCTGCTGTAACCATATTAAAAGTAATGTAATACTTCAATATTCTTCTCTATCAATATTACTTCAGTTCAATATCTGATAGAATACATCTTAAACAAATAACATTATCAGAATAATATCGCTCATTCGTACAAAAATGTAAAATCTCCATTTAATTATTTAGCAATATAAGCAAGTCTCGGTGAGGACTAATCACCAATTATTAGTGAGCCGACATGAAAATGGCCACAATTCGGCTCTTTGTTGAGAAACAGGCGATTCGGCGCTAAGGTCCCTAATTAGAGATTACGCGTAATCCTGCGGGATTAGAGGCTAGGCTCCAATGTCAGTGGGAGTAAGCCTTGCGGCCGATCGCCGCGGAACATGTTGACCGACAACTTTGTAATGTATCGAGCTTTCGGCTTATTGTACAACAGATGGTTAGAGACAATGTTTAGAGCTATGCTGAATTCTATCGAGAAATAATTCATTAGGGTGCAGAGCGTTTCCTTTTATTGGTTTAGGTTATAGGGTAGCGCTCAATTCTCGTCAAATGTTAAACTAAGAGTAGACAGCTAAGATGTGACTAAGAAAATGTGGAAATTATAGAAAATTGTAGTAAATGACCTGTATAACCTTTATTTGAATTTTGTAATCTCTCATTGTTCATAATCTGTCACAGAATTTGTTAATTATTTCAAAAATTATTACAACGATTTAAGGAATTAGCATAAAATAAACTTTTCAAATTCCGCTCATTTATCAGCCGGCGATTAGTGCTTTTTAATCAATTATAATATCTTTTGTATTCTGGAATAAAGAAAAAAAAAAATTGTATTTTTAAGAACTTGGAATAAATTTCACAGAAATACTCTACTTATACTAATTAATTATTTCAAAAGGTATTAGCTATCATCGCTCAGTCCAAATTTTCATTTAACGCGACAAATTAAGATTACTTTTTTATTTGACTTGCTAAGTAATTGTAAGTTTTGTAAATAGAAAACAAAAGAAATTCGTAACATTTCATTACATTAAAGCGGAGAAATTTATTTAAGAAGGGACAGAAAATGTTCGCCGAGACTTGTACAAACATCTTAAATTCATTTTTATCTTTAAACTTACTTTAAATTTGTTGGATCTTGGATTTAAATAAATTTGTGCTGGATTTTATAGTGTTATTATTTTGTTCTTTAACGAAGAAGAGTTAATAAAAGTCTGTAAGTAAAGGAAGAAATACTTTTATTAAATAAATACCAGATTCCTAAATCTACCGTCGAATTTCCTTGAATATAAAAATGTTGTATTATTAACAATTCTAATTCTGATACACTCATAAATATAGACTTTACCTTTATTTTTATGAAATTGACTTCTTTACTATTCTAAAAGGGTATGTCGACATTAAATACCCTGTTCAAAACAAAGTCCTTGTGGTAGCTACATAAATAAACCTATTTAGTAATTATTATTTTAGATGAGAATAGCAAATCTATCTTAAGTCATTAGTGCAAGACGTAATGGAAACATTTAATTTACTTAAAAAAAATGAGAAAATCTCTTAAACTGATTCACGATTAAATAAACCAGTATTTGTAATAGCAATCAAGGAAATGTCAAATATTGAATGATTTCTGTTCGGCTTGAAGGCTCTCCATGGAGGGCTCTCGGCGCAGTAAACATCCACTGTTTCGTCAGCATATTTTATCCGCTTAATGGTAGATCTATATTGACCTTTGTGGGACCGATTCTGCTGACGTTTTAATTGTAAAGCTTTCTCAGAGGGCGGTTCTAGCCTGCCGTTGAGAAATATATACTTATGTTATTTTTAGCGATTGTTTACTGCGTAAAAGCAATGGTAGAAAATAGATTTTGGATTAATTAAATAGAAATTCGATTACAGTTCAATCTAATTTTAATTACTTACATATTATAACACAATGTTTTCTACTTTCAAGTTTCAAAGCTTAGCGCTGTGGACAGAGCTTTCTTAGTATTATACTATATATATATACTGAATTAAACTTTAAACGATGAATGTTACACATAGACGTGCGAGTAAACCGGTAGTTATTACTTGTTCTCTACAACGCGTGGACTCGCGGCAGCTAGATCGATATGTTTCATTTTAAATTCTATTTAAATAGAAAGAAGTGAGAAAGGCTAGAATTTCGAATCTATTTTTCCATCAATATACGTCTTATATTTCACTAGCGACCCGTCCCGGCTTCGCACGGGTGCAATGGCGGCCGGCCGGTACCGCCGCAAACGCTACGTCCCGCAATTTTTAAATCTGTAATATCTTCGAAAATATTCTCTTAAATCATACGGTGTAAAGGGCCATATAGATTTATATTAAATGAACAATGTATTCAAGGTACAATATATACATAATTGGTTAAGGATTAATGCTGTATTGGTTAAAATCGCTTCGAAAATTAGCCATTATTTGTCGTAAAAAGTAAATGACAAAAAAAAGTTATTGTGGGTTATCCATAAGAGATAGACATATACCATCGCGGACTTTTCTGTAGACCTTTTCAATGTGTACAATACTTAGTACATTATTTTGATAAAACTCGTAGGGTTCAGCCTGCGTTTGCAATGTAAGCGGAAAGAAATGTAATTATTTACGACATCACATTAGAAACCTCAAAAATAATAGTACTTCTCCACTATTTAATGGATTTTATTATACATATAAACCTTCCTCTTGAATCACTCTATCTATTAAAAAAAACCGCATCAAAATCCGTTGCGTAGTTTCAAAGATTTAAGCGTACAAAGGGACATAGGGACATAGGGACAGAGAAAGCGACTGTTTTATACTATGTAGTGATAACATTTTTTTGTATTTTAGATACACAATAGTAGATAGCATTATTCTTAGATCAAAGGCATTATTATATAAAGTTTTATATAGGTACTCGAAATAACTTTTAAGGGAAATAAATTTGAAAACTGCCTAGCTTTTTGTAAAATGTAACGTCTATTATTTTCCGAGTAAGCAATTCAGCTTTGAGCATTTCAACTCGGCTCCGAATTTGTACTGTCTGTAAGTAATGGAGACTGCAGTCGGCGCAGCGCAGAGGCAAAGGGAAAATTCTAAGATTTCAGCCCTGATAAATAGCCATAAAGTGGCTTTATACTGGCAATAAAGCCGGATCCGCGGTCCACATCTTGTTGCTATTATGCTGTAAATTTCAAAATACCCCAGTTACAAACTTTCCAAGGTTTTATTATGATCGCGTAAAGTTGGCTGCTTAATATTAGCCAGGTTATAATGTCGCAATTAGGGATGTCTCTCGAGTTATTAACGGAACACTCGAGCTTTATGCGGATTTATTTTGTAGTTTTATTAATTTTTAGCAGTGGAGAGCTTTATACGGAGGATTTAAATTGGTATCAGTTTTACGACTGATAACTGATTCAATCAAATTTTTATTTTTATATTGAAATGGGAAGCTACGTACGTCGTACACATTTTTCTGCGTCGTTATTTTGTTGTATATTTACATTCCGTTAACCGTAGGCCCCATTAGGCGCAGGCCCGTCCGGGGCCCGCGGGGCGTGCGCGCGACACGTATCACCCCGCACACAGCCGCTCGCACACAGCGCCAACAAATGTAATTTATTTTCAATAACTCGCGGTACATTTAACCTATCTCGATGAATGCCTGGATTGCGGGACCGCCCTTTTTATTGTATGTAAAAATATATTTCCTTGCGATAAATACTATTTATTTGCCCGAGCGTTATATCTGCATTATCGACAGATAAGTATTTGATCCCAAAATAATAAACATCAAAGATGGTATGATAATAAAGGAACTTTTTGGCATATTTAATATGTTTACTCTACTTTCAGACCCACAATAAAATGAATAAATACAATTTACAGATTCAAAAATATCTCTTGAAATAACAAGATAAGCTTCAGAGAACTGAATTATAATGAATGATTAAAATTTGACATTGGCAGCCCTGATAGGAAAGGTATTTATAAAAATATTTGTTGATAACTACATTTTTAAAGGTTGTTTAAACTGACAGCTCTACAACAGTTTTTAAAAGTAATATTCGAGAGCATAATATATCTACATTTGAATTATAAATCAGATATAACATTTATTTATAATAATACTAGCGACCCGCCCCGGCTTCGCACGGGTGCAATGCTGATACTAAATACACTACAGAAAAACTGTGAACGTTGTATATAAAAACATAGCGGCCCGCTCCGGCTTCGCACGGGTATAAAATATATAGCCGGGCGGCCGACCGGTACCGCCGCAAACGCTACGTCCCGCAATTTTTAAATCTGTAATATCTTCGAAAATATTCACTTAAATCACACGGTGTAAAGGGCCATAAAGATCTATATTAAATGAGCAATGTATTCAAGGTATTTAATTGGTTAAGGATTAATGCTGTATTGGTTAAAATCGCTTCGAAAATTAGCCATTATTTGTCGTAAAAAGTAAATGACAAAAAAAAGTTATTGTGGGTTATCCATAAGAGATAGACATATACCATCGCGGACTTTTCTGTAGACCTTTTCAATGTGTATAATACTTAGTACATTATTTTGATAAAACTCGTAGGGTTCAGCCTGCGTTTGCAATGTAAGCGGAAAAAATGTAATTTTTTACGACATCACATTAGAAAACTCAAAAATAACAGTACTTCTCCACTATTTGATGGATGTTATTATACATATAAACCTTCCTCTTGAATCACTCTATCTATTAAAAAAAACCGCATCAAAATCCGTTGCATAGTTTCAAAGATTTAAGCGTACAAAGGGACATAGGGACATAGGGACAGAGAAAGCGACTTTGTTTTATACTATGTTGTAGTGATAGTGATGATGTTAGTTAGACAAGTGACACAACCATTGTGAATGCTCTAGTTTATTGTTACTTATTACTGTATTCATCAAAGCTATAGGTACATCGTAGATATAAATATTAAATGTAATCTATGGCAGTGCCGTCTTTAGGATCAACGAGGCTATGGGCCAAGGTACTGGCTGGGGCCTATGTAAGGGATGGAAAATCCTTAAATTTTAACTTTATCATTTTTCAGTTTACAATAACGCAATAGGCTAAATCGTAACCCCGTCTCTTAACACCCCACATATGAGAGTTCAATAAATAAATTTTTTGAATCTAAAAAACTAATACCCCACCAATTCTAATTTAAATAAAATTGAATGAAAACCATATATTATAATCTATACAAAGAACAATACTTATATTAATTATTCATATACAAATATATGAAAGTGACGTCATCCGTGACATCATAGCCTATAACAGCATTGGTTAGCGAGCCACTGCATACCAAGTCTATAACTACAGCGCGATGCTGCGCCGAATCTTGTTTAATAAACAAGGGCTATCGGTTTTTCTTCGAGGAAGTGCCGTAAACTGTCCCCGCTGTATTAGATCGGACTACAATATTTCGTCGTTCCGGATCGACCTCAGTTCTCAATGGCTTCTCAAACGAACACTTGGCATTTCAACTTATTTCTTAATTCATTTTTACTTTACAATTAACTTATTTGCTTTGTTTTAAATACCCGTAATTTTAGCCATGCATACATTTAATTTCTTACAATTTACAATTTTCGTATATTTTAATTTCTTTAAACAAACGATTAAATGTAATGTTTATAATGCCATGTAAACGTTTTCTCAATTACAATATTCAAACTAACGCGCCAAAATCTTCATTCGGATTCTTACGCATGCGCGCTCTTGCGCGCAAGCAGAAGCGCGATTGTTTTGAAAGAAACTTGTTTAAGCTTGCTTTTGTTTTTGGTGAGAAAATGAATAGTCAACGTCCGTGTTTCGACACGTGAAACAGCCAGCAGGTTCATTACCAGATTTTCACGCGATGTAGCAACAGTTAATTTAGTATTGTTTATCGAATCATTTGAAGTACATCAAAATCATGAATCGTGTTTATGAAAGTGGTGCTGCAAAAAAAAATGGTTGCCTGTAAAGTCGGTTTTACGGGCGAAGATTTTACGTGACAACGTCTTTTTCTCGGTAGAATATTTATGTGCTGCGCGCGCGGCAGACCGCGGGCCTCTCTCTCGTTCGGTGACTCATCGTAACGTTACCGAGCGTTACACTTTTTCATAAGTGACTCCCAGCCGCAACCTAATTTAAGACGTTGTCACGTCAAAAACGAAAAGCGAAAGAAGAACAAAAGAAAATAGACAAGTTACCAAAAATTACTGGATTTTTAAAACAATATGACATTACTAGTAAGTAATACTATATATTATTTGAATTAAGAGTGATTAGTTCATTAATTGAGTCCTATAACCTCATTGTTGTTCGCATGTAGCAAAAGTTTTTTTATGAAAAGTCGATTTAATATCATTTTTATGAAATTAATTTATGAAACAAACCGTGCTAACAGTATGATAATAAGATCATTGCATTTTATTTATTAGGCAAAAATGATGAAACGCCAAAAGGTACCGCTGATTTACAGGAAAATGTTATTCAAAACGAATCAGTCGATTTGAATCCTTCAGAACAGTCGGAATTATCAGTAGCTACACAAGTTCTTATAAATCATAGAACAGAAGGTAAATAAAGAGTTTCAAATTGTAAATATTTAGATTCTAAAAAAGCTGAATAATTTTAAATATTTTTTTCAATTAAAAGCGATTTACAAAAATATATTTTATTTTAATAGAGGAGGCAGCATTGAGAAGCACGTCAGAAAAAATTGAAAGTTATTCGACTGATATTGCGTTATGGGGCGAAATCAACGAGAAGTTACGATTATACTGGTTGCAAAAAAATCCAGGTTTATGCAGCAATAAGGATAAAGATTTCTCAAAATCTGCACGGATTTACCAAGAAGGAGATAAACAAAAAGTGAGAACTCTAAACAAATCATTATTTCAATTGAAACTACAAAATAATGAAATAGTAGAGCGTGAGTGGTTATCGTATTCGCCATCAACTGGACGTATATATATTGCTTTGTATGTCGACTTTTTTCATCTGAAAAAGATCAATTTACATTTTACGGATTTAATGATTGGAAACACCCAGAACGAATTACGGAGCATGAGCAAAGCAAAGCTCATAAACAAACTTTATTTATTCTAAACGGAGAAGAGAAACTGGTAGTTTAGAAAATGCATTAACGATTCAACAAAAAAATGAGAAAAATTATTGGATTCAAGTATTACGTCGAATAACTGACACTATAAAGTTTCTTGCTTCACGAGGTCTCGCTTTTCGAGGGGAGAACGAACGATTCGGATCTAGTCAAAATGACAATTACTTAGGTATTTTAGAATTACTGAGCGAATATGACCCTTTCCTTAAAGAGCACATTAATACCTACGGAAATAAAGGACATGGAGTAACATCATACTTATCAGCTAATATTTGTGAGGAATTTATAGGCCTTATGGGGGAAAAAGTTCTTGCTTGCATTATAAGTGAGTTGAAGAAGGCAAAATATTATTCTTTTTCTGTGGATTCTACGCCGGACATCACTCATCTAGATCAATTAACGTTCACCGTGCGCTACGTTACCGATCAGGGGCCTATCGAACGTTTTTTAATGTTCGTTCCTATAGAAGGTCATAATGCCGAATATTTAACAGAGGTTGTAGTCAAATTTTTTAAAGATAATGATATTGATATAAATGACTGTAGAGGTCAATCTTATGACAACGCATCGAATATGTCTGGACGCTATTCAGGACTGCAAACCAGGATAAGGGAAATCAATAAGTATGCTGATTATATTCCTTGTGCCGGGCACTCGTTAAATTTAGTCGGCGTTAAGGCAGCTGAATGTGTTAATGCAGTCGTTAAGTATTTCTATATCGTACAAAATTTGTACACATTTTTATCAGGATCGACTTATAGATGGCAAAAACTATTGTCATATTTAGGAACGAAAAAAAAAGTCGTTAAATCTTTATCCGCTACTCGATGGTCAGCCCGAGCTGATGCAATCATCGCTCTTTTCACAGGTCATACAGATATTACGAAAGCTCTAGATGATTTATCAAAGGATGATACGCAGTCTAACGAGACTAGACTTGAAGCTAAGACCATTTTAAAGCAAATTACAAAATTTGAAAATGTCTTTATAACTGTGGTATGGCACGAAATCTTGACACGTATTAATGATACATCTAAAAATTTACAAAAAGAAAATATGGATTTGTATATAGCATGCAGTCTTTTAAATTCCTTAGAATTGTATTTATTGGATATCAGGGATAAATTCGATGAGTTTTTAGAAAAAGCAAAAAGCTTTACTGATATCTGCGAAAGTGAATCTACATCTGAGCCAAGAAATCGAAGAAGAAGCGTAAAACTTACTCGCTTTGAAGGAGAGAGTGAACATACACAATTTACTGGAGATGAAAAGCTCAAAATAGAGATTTTTTATCCGATAATCGATTCACTTTGTTCCAATTTGAAAACCAGAAAAACTGCTTACGAAACGGTGAATGATAACTTCAAGTTTTTTACTGCTCTACCAAACATGACATACGAAGGAATAAAAGAATGCTGCGAAAAGCTTGCCAGAAAATATGATCAAGACATTTCTGCAGAAAATTTAATATCAGAATGTTTACATTATAAACATTATCTTCGTGATACACGAAAGAACGAAGAATTATTTATTCCTGATCTATACTTGCAACTGAAGAAAGAATTTCTGACGTCTACATTCCCAAATATTGAAATAAGTCTCCGAATATTCCTTACCCTAATGATCACCAATTGTGCTGGTGAACGATCATTTTCTAGATTAAAGTTGATAAAATCCGATCATCGAAGCACAATGTCACAGTCACGATTGAATCATCTAAGTTTAATGAGTATAGAATCGGACTTATTAAAATCGATTGATTTTGATGAACTCATATCTAATTTTGCTGCGAAGAAATCGAGAAAAAAAGTTTTTTAAGCTGTATATAATTACTGTTATTTTAGTGCAAAAATAAATTTTTAAACAAATTTTCTAAATCTTGTTTCTATTTTACCAAGTGTGTGATTTGATATTTTTCTTATTATGTTATAAAATTTGTTGTTGTATATCGAAAATTTTCAGAATTGTGGGGCCCCTGCCTACCTCGGGGCCTCGGGCCAGGGCCCTGCGGGCCCTGCCTTAAAGACGGCACTGATCTATGGATGTTGTATGACTATGATAATATAATTAACTATTGGTGTAAGAACAAAACATTTTATGAATCACAAGGCATTTAAGAAATGCGTAATTAACTCTATATAATATTTATGTGTGTTGTCACGTGTGAATCACTTAACCGATTTTGATGGAATTTGTAACAACAATAAAGTAACTCTTTTCAAAAGGATATAATATTTTTGTAGAGATAGTAAATTTTGATAAAGATAATAAATTAAGAAAAATAGGAGAATGAAATATGTAAGGCTGTCATGAGATTGGTTGGAGTAATCGCGAGCGATACCGCGGGCTAGTAGCTTGTATTGTTATCAGCTTCTATTCTCAGCCAAATTAGGAACCCCGGCTTCTCTCGTGCTATTCTGACGAAGATTGGTAAGATTAGGTAGAGAGAAACCTTGTGGGCTTATGCATAACACATTGCTGAAGATGTTTCACAAGCATATTTTAAGATTATTTAGAGGACAAACATTAATTTTTAAATATATAAACCTTCCCTATTTTAGGTTTTATAATTAATTATAAGCGATTAACACTGCAGCAGACAATGCACATTCCTGTAACATGTCTCAAGTTTTAATGGCGTCGTCGGATGAATTATCGTCTAAAAGTTTAGCAAGTTGCTTCTAACAAGGCTACAGGAATTGTGACGTAGATATTATATGATGAGCTAATGGTGTAAGAAAGAATCTTTTTAGTATACAAATTGAAAGCCTTTTAACTTCTTACGAAAAATCTTATTTCCGCTTTATATGAATCTATATGAACGATAAACCTAAATGGATAAAAAAAAAGTTTTCGTAATCAACACTAATATTATAAAGAGGACAACTTTGTTTGTTTGATTGTAATGAATAGGCTCATAAAATACTGGACCGATTTTAAAAATTCTTTCACCATTCGAAAGCTACATTATCCACGAGTAATATAGGCTATATATTATCACGCTAAGACCAACAGGAGCGGAGCCACGCGGGTGAAACCGCGCGGCACAGCTAGTATTGAATAAACAGAGAAAGTGCAATAAAGTGTTATATTTACGATATGGATTATCTTTAAAAAAAACTGCATACAATATGCTTTCTATGTATAAAAAATAACGCTAATGTGTTGTAGATTCTGAGATAATCGAGCCTCGCTCAGGGAAATTTTAAAATGGTATAAAGATAATCCGCCATCTTTCGTTTTAACTTTTAAATTCTTTTATGACAGAGGCAAACGAGCATGCAGGTTATATTCAGGAATGGGTTTAACATCCCGCCACATCCCGCTTTACTTACCTCGTAGAGCACGTTTATAAGATGTCACTAAATCGTAATTTTCTTTCTTATGTCTGTATGACTAAACGATTCTAGCAGAACTAGCAGAACGAGCAGAACGATCTAAGCAAAAATGTTATTTCATCGAATATAAAATGTAACCTTCGATATTAGTCACTTTCTTTTTCCAAGTAAAAGCTATAAAAATCAACGCAAACTTTGTCATTGATACAATTTAGATAACAACATTCCGGCAGCCGTGGAACATAAAAATACCGATAAACTAGCCAATCTGCGATCTCATTTCCATCCCGTAAGTTATCGAGAAACTTATGAAATATTACGGAGGACAATAGAAATATGTCGGAGGTAGGTGCGGGGCGAGGGGGGAGGGGGGGGGAGTTTAGTGCCCACTTATCAGTCGCAATCTCAATTCGCTTTTTGCTGAGCTGATAGCGAGGCGTGACGGGAATGTGATCCGGTCTTATGAGCTGAGACAATGATGTAAGTTCCAAATTGCATGGAAGTTCCGATCCGCGCCGGCTGGGTGACGCTTGTTTTTGATTATCTTAAGGTAAAACGGGGGAATACAAATATGAGAGGAGTTTGCTGGATACTTTTAGAGATGTTATTAAGTTATTTGTGCGTGTTATTTTTGTGTGTATATGCTTTTATAAATATAATACGTCGTTGTCAAACACTGCTAAAGGCTAAACATAAAAGGACCTCCTACTGTGAATAAATCTCTGATAACATACATGTATTCACAAATTCTAGTAACCTCATTAATTACTTATTTATATAATAATAAGCGTAAGCATTAATTTGTGTTAAACACTCGGAATATAATTTATATGAGTGTTTGTGGAGGCTGCACGTCAGACACTGAGCCGCGGCTTATAATATCCAACGCTTAGTGCGCTTGACGTTTTACTGAATAAATTGTGGGTATTATCAAAAATATGGAATTCCGGCAAATTACGTTAATGCGATGGCATTGTGAATCCTAAATCCCGCGCTATTTAATTAACAGATGATGAATTAATTATTATTTATCAATTACATAGAACGTTAATGTCTATATTCATATGTATATTAATGTCATAAAAGCGATGTGGTCTTTATTTTTATGAGTATGTGGTAATAATTTTAATAGTGTCGGTTGGTTATAATGTCGAAGAAAAATTAATTATTCTGAGTCTTTTATGAAACATTGAATACCTATGTAGTCAAAATATAAAATAACTTATTTTAACACATAGACATGAAAATCTGGTTTTCCATATAATACCTATCATTTTCATTAATTTTAAGAGGCTAGGAAGATAATAAATACCATACAAACGATTCACAATACATATTTTTTCCGAGAAAATAATATCATCGTAGTTTTACTAATTGATAAAGTAACAATGACCTTATATGCGATATATTATATGCTTATGTATAGTCGAAATAACCATAATTATGACATTCCTATTTTCATACAGTTGTGTTAATTTTATTTCAGGTTGGCAAAAATAAATTGTAAGCTGTTGTTGAGTTTTAATTAAACTAAAACATCGCAAAGAACAAAATTACACTGAAACACTTTACAACCACATTTCAAAAATACTTCGTAAATTTATTTCATTGAAGTTGTTTTGACAGTTTAATAAATAAAAATGCTGTTGTAGGCTATTAGAGTTAACGAAGCTAGGCCACTGTTGGAGATATTTAAAAGCTTTCTGCTTTGCTGTATTTTTGTGGTGCTTTATGACTCAATAAAATTAGCTGCGGGTCCGGTGAGAGGGTACTTTACCCAGTTATATAGCCGACCTCTTTGCTTACAGAGATACAGATTTCACGTATAGGTGTAAAAAACCTATACTTTCTGGTACTTAGCGAGCAGTAGTAACGGTTATGCTTTCAGCTGTAATAAAAGACATTAATTTTGTTTCGTCGAACCAAAGTAGCGTATTATTCACATAACCCTTTCTTAACATCGCAGTAACATTAAAACTTTCGTGTGACTACTACAGATCGATGTACTATGTGACAACTACAAATCTAAGAAAATTGAAATGAACATGTAAAGCAATTTGTAACTAAATGCATCGTACACCGAGGTACTTTAAAATATAGAGGAAATATACTACACGTATTTCACCTTTTATGAGCTACTACCTACTTTAAAATGATAACATTATTTATAAAACCTCACGACATTCTATTTATAGAGTCTGATTTATTGAAACATCAGGTTTATTATACAGTATTTCATTTGATTTGACATAAAAATCGATACGAGTAACCTAATTTATATATTTTTCAAATAAATTGAATGTGAACATGCTATTGCGTGCATATTCAGTACACAATAACGTAATCGTGTAGTTTTGTTTCATTTAATATTGATTTGTTCATAGACAACGGATTCAAAACCAAACATTTACAAAAATGACTGATCTGATTTGCCTGAAAATTTAGGAGAGGAATAATTAATTATGACATGCAGTTGGCAGTAACATATAGGTATTATGCTACTTTGTATTCATGTTGTTATCCCGTATTAAGTATTTCTGCAAGGTATTTTAAGTTCTGCTCATGAAGCCTTATAAAATTGGATTAGCGAAGTTAACGGCCGGTAATTACTGCTTCATACTAAGCCTTTAATGCATGCTTATTAATTCTATTAACGGATAAAACAGATTAGGGATATCTGCAATTAACATTTTTAAACCTAAATAAGCGACTGATTTTATACCCTCTTATGTTAGGATATATTTTATACTTGAAATCTGCCTGTGTTTATGCATTTCAATTTCCTGTAAGTATTATTTTGTCTTCAAATTATGGAATATAGATCTCGAATGTGTAAAAGTGTTATTATGTGTATGCAATAACAATCCAAAAGTATTAATTTCGGACTTTCCATTATATTAATGTTATGGTCTAGTCTAATCAAATTGATGTACATCCTTCATTGACTCAAGTTTAAGCCACTTCGATTTTCGAGAGCCAAAGCTTAACTTAACTTACTTGAATCCACTAAAGTGACCATTTTAATCTTTATTGTATAAAACTTTTATACCTATGAATATCACACAAACGAAGCAGCAATTTACCATGATAATAATCTACTAAGCTATTGATATCCAATTTACAAAGCAAACCCACACTTCGGTACACAAGAGGTCGCAAGGCCCTGCGGCGAAACCCGAACGAGGAAATATGCAAAACCATCCTTTTAGTCTGACGAATTAATACAAAAACACTTTAAGTGTAATGTAATTTTGTTTTCGTAACAAATTACCGTTGTTCATATAATCTCTCGGCGGGCAAACGTCATATTACGTTTGGGAAGCTCGCTCAGAGGCGACTGCGGTACGTGCCGGGAATATCGGCTTACAAAGTGTATTGTTTTAGCTGAAATATGAAGGAAACATGATATTTGTTATCACTTTTACTTTATTACCGCCCGCGTTATTGGTATTAAATGAACGGTGTAGTATTACGGCTCGATACGACTTTGTTCGATAGTTTTGAGTGCGATAACAATCTCTTGTTATGATCGAGATTAAAACTTCGATATTACACGTGTTGTAATGATTAACTGAATTGTAGAGGCTTCTTGCGGAGCATCTATTGTGATTTCGATGAAAGATACAAACATTCTAGGAAAATCTTTCATTGGATTTAAGCTGACACCGATGTGCGACCTCATAAAAAAAAACACGACCTCATACAATACGGTTTATACTACAGAGTTTCTTGTTTGCACTTCTCGGTAGAACTTGCGCTCTAAGCCCGTGGTAAATATAACATTTTGTATTAAGATGATTTAAAAGAATAAATAAATAAGTTTACTATGAATAACGATATATATTATCTACATGCAAAATGTTATAAAATACCTAAGAGATTTAAGACATAGGTATTTATTACCGTACATTACTAATTAATATATTATTATTACCCAGTGTGGGTTTTGTATGAAGCAATAGTGCTAACCCTTACTCCAATTGGTTTTCAAATGTACAAAATTAAGGCATAACTGTGTTGTTTAATATCTTCAATTACTTTCTAAACATCATTAAAGTAGTTTTAGCAAGATTGCCTATAGGAATAGTTCGAGAAGTTTGAAAACACTGGGAAATTGTAATATCTTATATTTTGAGCTCGGAATTCAAGAGAACATTGTTTATGTTGTTCAAACAGCCGCGAATTTATTTCCATATAAAAATAAAACTTGCTAATAAGAAGTTTCCAGTCTATTTGCATACATATAATATTTTAATTTGAACAATAAACGTACGTGTTGTTTATAGTATCGAGTCTCAAAGCATTGAGTTCGTGGGGCTTTGTGGACGCACGAGTGGTCCAGAGCCCAGCCTCGCTATTGTTAGCTTACCTCATCCTGTGCCCAAGATTATAGGATGTATTTAAAGCTATTTTGTAGCGAGTTCTTTTGATTAAACTGAGTAGATGAAAGCGATTGGAGTAGTTGAAAATTATGTATTGTCAATGTGTATGTTTCATAGATATTTAGTCTAATTTGACGTAAAAACACTTGATTTTGTTTTGCTTATAATTACTGCGTTTAAATTAACTTTTTTGACTACTTTGTTCTTCTTCCCATATATTCTGCCTTCTTTATTTATTTTCTCAACAACTTCTAAGTATTCATCTTATATTTACTTTGCCCAAATACTTATAGCAAAAAAAGATACACATAAGACATGATATTTAATCAAAATATTTTATCATGTAACGAATACTGCATCGCGATGACATTGCTGAAAATCAATGTAGTAGATTGCATCACAGATTTCCTGATCGCAAATTCAACGCAATCTGTCGCAGGAATTATTAATTGATTCCGGCTCTATATTGTTTACATTATAATGTACAGTTTCGAATATAATATTAAATTAGAATCAGACTTTCCTTATGGAATTAGACGTTTGAAGATGTGCAACACATTGAAAAGAAATACAAATACTGGTTTGATTGCATTATTTTTCATTATCAATCATTAATTTACTATAAGTCTTTCAACATTACTTAAAATTAAACCTCCTCAGTATCTATTGAAGCTTATATTTCTAATCTTATAAGTTGTATGTCTTTTTCCTTACCTCAAAAACAAGAAAATGAATAGTAATGCAAAATGAAATACTGTATGTGGCATTGTAGAGCCGTCCTCTATCTTACATGTTTTGCTACACCACCGGACCACGCGTACAATGAGCTATGTTCACATGAGCAACTTCCAGGAAGTGGCGACTGGTCGATTAGTTGTGCAGTTTTAGTAATTGTGGCTTTGTGCTGGACGCGTAGGCTTTGTTGCGTTTAGCGCAAATAACTCGCTCGATGGAGCGTGGCCACCGCGTAGCGTGCTACTTGTATTAGATATGGCCTATTGATTTTATTACTAGTTTTGCGCCCGCGGCTTCGCTCGCGCAGTCTGATTAATAAACGCATAGTTCCCGATCCCATAATATTTCCGGAATAAAACTCTCTCCCGTCCTTTCAGAGGTCTCAAACTATCTCTGTACCAAATTTCATCAAAATCGGTTCAGTGGTTTAGAAGTGAAGAGGAGACAGACAGATAGATAGAGATGTAGAGAGTAGAGCCTTTCGCATTTATAATAATATTTGTAAGGAATTAAGGATGTTGATGAATGTTATACACTTATTGATGTAATATAATAAAATAAAGTGCTTTTGGAAGAGGTATCAATAATGATTCAATATTTGTTTGCCAGTTTTGATCGAAATTGTGATTGATTAATAGCTGTGTTTTACCTGAAAATAAAACACATATTAAATACTTACCTATATTTGAAGCTTACTTATTGAGAAGGCACCTAGCTTTTTCCGCCTATTTTTCCCTCTCTTTCCGTTGTAAGTATGCTATCTCTCTCGCACACCTCTCCACCAGGTGGCGGGGCGCACGATAATGTGCGGGCGCTGGATGTTTTTCATTGAGTCGAAATCCACAACAGGTGGACGTTAAGTGTAAGCTTCAAATATAGGTAAGTATTTAATATGTGTTTTATTTTCAGGTAAAACACAGCTATTAAACACTTGACCGTAATTTGAAGCTTACTTATTGAGACCTGTTTGTTAACCACCTGGTGTACAATATATGGACGCCAATGTGAATTTGAATACATAAGTAATTACTTATTTCTTTATTTGAAAGAGTAAGGTGTGCAGATAGTATACCTACCAATAAATCACACAAATTTTTATATTATATAATACATTAACAATCCCAGATGAAAAGTTAATCAAATAAGAACCAAAAAGTTAATCATAATGATTAAAAGTATTAGAACTTATGAGATTGGTTCAAGTGTACCTTAGTTAACCTTTTGGGCTTGAAAAGTTAAAGTTACTACAATTTCCACTATCTTTAGCGTAAATCTGCGAAAGCGCCAGTAACGACTTTCAATTAAGCATTTAGATGTTACTTACAAAAAGAAGCAACAGCTGATCCCGACGAGGCAAAAATACCTCAAACTCAAACCTTTATTTATTCAATTAGAACTCTGCAGAAGCACAATTGAATCATCTTAACATAGAATTACCACCTGTCTCAACTCACACAGTTTTAACCAAACCTGCTACAAGCAGACAAGAAGAGACCTTGGTCCTTACTTTTGGGGTCAGAAATAAATTTAAAAGATCACCCCTTGAATAAGGCAATAAAATATCAAAACAGGTAAACGGTTTTAATTATAATACAGATTTTTAACATCCAACCAAACCGTGCGGTATCTATTAATGTTTAGAGCCAACGCCACCAATCATAATCTAAACATGGCTAGTACTTTCAGTACAATGCATGAATTATTTATTTAAAACTGATAGGTCATAAACTCTGTACTGGAAACAAATATACTGAACTCAAGAGACTAAAATGATAAGGAGCTTATTTGTGTCCCAAAACTGCAATTACTACAGCCAAGTACGTTACTTTTAATCAATTCGGTTTTAAGATATAATTATGATTTACATCAGAACTTATATACCGAAAGCCTCGGGACTACATAACGTGACTTATTTATAATAATAGTGTTTGTGCATAACACTAGGCAGTCAACAGCTGAACCATGAACCAGCCAGCATGAACGTCAGATAGGAAAAGAGCCAAATTTATCCAGTCAGTAACAAAGGATTTTAACTATAGGTACTTTATTCTAATTCAACCAACTACTACTAGCTACTCCGTATGTCTTTTGGGTAGACGGAGGCAAATAGGATTTTTATTCCAACTATATCATTTGATATTTTGAAAATGTACTCCACATTTTCATACCGTCAGAGTCATTTTGCAGATTATAGTGGTGCAGCACTGAACACTGTCTATTAGGTGGCTGGTGCTGCTGACCGGGCCTTCAGTTCCGCTTTCCAGAATACCTTCACCCTTCTAGGTGTTACTACTACTGAAATAGCGGTACTCTATCGCGTCGTTCAGGTCTCTAACTGACAGGATTTCTCATATTATCGTAACAACCTCGCTCGTTCTAACGAGAACAAATTATCGCCAAGGAATTCTGCTGCAGGATAATGGCAAGACAGATTATAAGCTTCTATGCATTATTATGTTCAGGAATATGGTGGATTTTGAATACTATCGTCGTCTGAAAGTATCTCCTTTCGATTAACTTCATTGAGGATGCAGATCTGATCCCATCTTTGTTCCGTAGGAATGCTACGACAGTCTAAACGTTACACTGGACAAAGAAAATTGCCCTAAATATAGTCGGTTGTTCCAACATCCGTAATATGGCTAGCCTACCTTGCTAGCCCTTGATTGTAACTGTTACCAATGGAGGCATTGCTCTTGTGTTGTCCACAGTTGTGCGAGTGCAAAAATGAAGAACTGAGCTCGTGGGGAGCTATGTCGAATGAATCTGTGTTAAGATTATGACAGTATAGGACAGTTAGCTGTGGATGCGAAGACAGGACATTACTTTATTCATCCGTAAACACGCGAGGCAGCCACGGACAGCGATATAGCAAGAACTAAACTAGCAAAGTTTAGTTCGCTTACCAGACTTTGTCATGTTTTAAATGCAGTATATCCTCTGTATAGCATTGCATTTATGACTATTGATAAACTTAATTCACCCGTAAACACGAGAAGCAGGCACGGATAGCGATATAGCAAGAACTAAACCAGCAAAGTTTAGTTCACTTACCAGACTTATATTTTAAAAGCCGTATAGTCTGTACATTTCATTTAATGCCCCCCCCCCCCCCTCAAAGCAAAGAAATGAGAAGTCATTTGGCAGAGCTTTCTCGTTAAGGGTAGGGGTTCCAAGTAATATCTAATAATAAGAAGCTTTTGCTTGGAAAGATTGACTTTCCGTTATTTATCCTCTATCCTATGTAACTCAACAGTCAGTATTCTCAGCATTCGTTGAGTACTTAAACGTTTTACGTTAATAGTTGTATATAACTTTATTATACAATATAATAATCCTGGTGGGATGACAAAAAACTTGTCTAACAAACGATTATCCTAATCCCTCAGCGATTTATTGTTTGAGCCCCGAAGAAAAAATTTCATGGGTGCAATAATGAGGTCAAATGGGTTGAAAAACGAGTCAAATAAATTGCTTACAAGACCGGGCAACTAAAATAGGCCTATGAGAGGTCAACTATACGTAATCAATCGTCATTTGTTACATTCAATCGCTTTGCGATTAAAAAATCTCTTCCGATGTTTTTATATGAAAATTGGTCGGCTAGTGCCATTGAATTACGATACCAAACATACCGTTGACACAAGGCTTGGTGACAATCCTCGAAACCACCGCCACAAATCATGATATTTGATCCGACTCGCCTTCCTTTGTTGTGATTAGGCTTTGCATTGGTAAATACGATTTGTTCAATTCCAATTTCCATAATTGGTAAACCAATGGTGGTTTCCTGATTCCTGAAGCGTAAACTTTTAGGATACGAACTATCAATTTCATGCGCCCATTATTTGACGTCTCTAACCTTTATTGTATTTATTAGGTCATATTACTATACTGCCCACTGTGAAGTAGATTTCAAAAACCTTTTTCTACCTACCTTAGGCGCGGGACAAACACAAGAGGCGCGGCGCGCATCGGGCGCACTGCCGGCGCGCATCGGGTGCGCTATTGGCTATTTCCAAAGTTCTTTCATACAAAATGTAGAAGAAGGACGTGGTGCATAACAGGTTGAAGAGGTGCGCTTATGGCACGCCCGTGCCCGCGCCGCTTGTGTTTGACCCGCGCCTTAGAAGAGTGAAGATCCGATACGGTCATATCCAAAACTTCTTTCGTGGGTCCTCGTTGACGAAAGCAAATATCTATGATCATTTTAATGATCAATCCTTTGTATATTTGCACCAATCACCATCAAAGCCCCGCGAGGGCTGATATATATTTGCACCATTTCCCCGTGGGGACGGTTGTTATCAAAGCCCCGCGAAGGCTGATATATATTTGCACCATGTCTCCGTGAGGTACTGTTGTGATCAAAGCCCCGCGAGGGCTGATATATATTTGCACCATTTCTCCGTGAGGGACGGTTATAATCAAAGCCCCGCGAGGGCTGATATATATTCGCACCATCTTTTCCGTGAGGGACGGTTGTAATCAAAGCCCCGCGAGGGCCGATATATATTTGCACCATTTCCCTGCGAACGACAGCTGCGCGAGGGATGTTTGTAACTAGAAATAAGTAGGGCCTGCCAAAAAATGCTTAAGAGACACCCTGCGAGGGTGGATTTGACCTGGGTAACCCCTCCGAGGAGTAGTGGCCACATTTATGTATTCTGCTTCGAGCAAGAATACACCTTAGTGCTAATATAAAATTAGCAGTAAATAATCATTTAAATAATATATCAATTAACAAGGTCCTTTAACTTATTTTCCAATGTTAGCGACATTTAATAAATTCATAATTCAAATCAATTCACTAAATTTTAAAATGAACTTCGATTCATATTTATTTTTGTTCATGCAATCGATGTAACATTTAGTTGCTTTATATCCGTTAACATTCCTTACGAACGCAACCATACCGTCATAGGACGTTATATTTAATTGCACAAAATAATCTCCACTCACCCGCAATTTTTTACTTTTTGTCAAGGTGTACAAGTTTATAATATTATTCTAAAACGTTAGAAGTGAATTGTAAAACCTTGGAAATAAATGTATCTAAATCTAATTTATATTAAGGTATCTCGATAATTATTATACGATAACCCTTTCAGCACAAGTTCAGTAAACCCAAGAATTTAATTGTAAAATTTTGGTACTTACTCGTTTTAACAAAAAAGTTGCATAATTTGAACATAGGAAACGTAATTTTCAATCAAATTAGCCGTGTGTAATATGTCTATTTTCACATAAAAACGGATCAGAATAATACTCATAAAAGGACACGTATAGACTACGGATAGTTTTGAATGTGTGGAACATTCATGGTACGTATCTACTATACATGAGCGAATTCCATCATTATTCAGGTGAGCGGATTTATAAAATAATATCACATCATGTTCTGACATGTCGTGACTTCTTGGAGCTGACTCATCTCGTTCGATAATTTTTAGTAATAAACTATGATAGGAATTCCGAACCGTTCCTAGCGATAACGACAATGCAATAAAGTCGTAGCAATGGATTGTATGCCTGTAAAGCTTTGAGTTGGCTGATGGCTCATATCCATACTAAGTATTAATTGTAATTTTTCCACGAAAAATTCACTTGTAACCATGTAATAAAAACACATTATTAAAAATGAAATAAAATATTAAAAATATCTATATACAAGAGAGGGTATTTGATATATCTAGTAATATCAAATAATCACAAAAGTAATATTAACGATTCGAGTAAAGCCGAACGGTAACACCGTTAAAATAGCTCTACTCACAGTATTCAAAATTCAAATATTAATTAGTACATATTGCATAATGAAATATTTCAAAAGAAAAGTTACTATTTCAAGTAAAATGTAACGGTTGTATCGTTAATTTTAAATATCTTTATTCATGCTATTAAGTATTTAAGCATATTGAAAAACAAACTATTGCTGAAGGATTCATTAAAAACCTCAGCATTTTAAATAAGGTCCAACGATTATACCGTTGACTTTAAAGATTTTTACTCATTTTTAAGTCAAATATTATTAGAATAGATGTAAAAATAACTCACTGTACCGATCCGACGGGATACACTTTTTAACACTTTTAGCACTTGCTTTAAGCAATACTTAATACTTAATAGCACCAAGGTTGTAGTCTTGTAGACAACCTTCTCGCGGCGGAAGCTAGACGCCAATGAAAAACATCCAGCGCCCGCACATTATCGTGCGCCCCGCCACCTGGTGGAGAGGTGTGCGAGAGAGATAGCATACTTACAACGGAAAGAGAGGGAAAAATAGGCGGAAAAAGCTAGGTGCCTTCTCAATAAGTAAGCTTCAAATTACGGTCAAGTGTTTAATGAAATATTGTTTTGTATGGATATTTTTTTATAGAAATGGTATTATTATACTCTTTAACACTTATATTTTCAAACAAAAAGAAAAAGCTTATGAACGTTTTATTTGCAATGTCAAATTCCAAACATCATCACGAAAAGAATATACCTACATTGTTTTATCTCCGTGGTTTTACGTCTATTATATTATACTTGCATATCTATAACAAGAAAATAACTACTATTTGCAATATTTGAATGTCATGTGTGTCTAGACAACTTGGAATCAGAGTCAAATGTATTCTTATTCGTACAATAATATGTTGAAATATAATATTCACGTTTTACGTTTTCTTAGCAATTGCCAATATCTTACATTATTGTCGTTCAAACTTTACTGTTGCTATCGTCAAAATAGTTGAAGTCAATTACAAATTCCTCGTGTAAAACTTGAAAACAAGTTCATTAAACTGATCTCTATAAAAAATAACTCGTTACAAAAATTTGTCTTTAAAAAGATTGCTTATTATAACTTTGTAGACTTAAATGTTAAAATCTTCATCCTTAAAATCTCTAAAATGAAAATGGTAAAAATCGAGTTACTGTATCGGGCAGTGACCCCAGGGTTAGTGAAGTGAAGTGAACCAAACGGTGTGTAATCGTCCGCAACCATACACTACCTACACTACACCAGATACTATTGAATTATCCAATGTAGTAGATATTTATATCTACACTAGCTTTTCACCCGCTGCTTCGCCCGTGTAGTCAAAAGAAAACCCGCATAGTTTCCGCTCCTGTGAGATTTTTGGAATAAAAACTATCCTATGTGTTAATCTAAGGTACTCTCTCTATGTGTGTGCCAAATTTCATGAAATTCGATTCAGAAGTTTTTGCGTGAAGGAGTAACAAACAAACCTTTGCATTTATAATATTTGTCGGATTATACACATGGAACTCTTAGCTATTATTACAGTGGTGTAGGAGGAAGCCCAAGAGCGCAATATTTCGATTAAGGACTTAGATTAGTTTGCTTACAGTGCGTCAAGCATATAATAAAACATACCTGCCATGTTTGTAGCTCTACTACTTGTCTTTAGTCATTTTAATAATGTACTAGCAACATTCAAGCTATTTACAATAATTGGATTGGGTGTTTAAAGTTTTAAAGAACAAACAATTTGATATGACTTGCTGCTCTCCAAGTTATTTCTCGGTATAAAGTTTTAAAACAGCGATACTGAATTGTTTTTTAAAATATAATATGAACTACCCTAGACTAAAACTTAACTATCTTATTTTTAAGTTAAATATTGAGAATAGATATTCTAAATTCTAATAATTCATCTCAATATTGGGTAGATTTTATAAAAGATTTGCGACGTTTATATTCGTATTTACCTTTCGGATAGAAAACGGATTACGGAAAAGTAACCCTTTATAAATACAAAGGCTTTTGATACAAAAATTATGATAAAATACCAAGATGATATTTTCGTAACGAGTTACAAAATAACGAGAATGTTGTCATACAAAGGGAATATTTATGTGGTGTGGATCCACATCAGTATAAGCCGGATCACTTAGCTTTTTTTTTGTTTGCGAGAATCTTGCTACAGAATACATATTGCTGTAATTTGTTTTAGAGATAAAAATATTTGTCTAAAACAGTCTAGGCCCAAATGTATCTTTTATTAATTATAAAAAGGTCTAGAATTTTAATAAGGTTGAACTCAAACAAAAGTAGTAAAAGTTGTTATATAAATGTCTTTTATAATTTATGAGTGAAACAGGCAAGTTTGATATTATAGAATCCAAAGTGAGTTTGTATTTCTTTCACGTCGCATACAACAATTTCATGGTATTAGTTTTGTGTCTACATTTAGTTTGAAGTTTAGAATGCTATAATATGTACTATGACTGTTTTTTGCCGAAATGAAATATCTCCTATCCTTGACCATGCGAACAAAGCTGTGCCATGAGTCTAAGAAGGCTAGAATTCATTTAATATTGAGCAAGTCAAAACCAATAGCAAGTAAACCTTCAGAAATCGAGTTCTGAAAAAGCTAATTAGTACGTAACAATAAAAGCAATAATGAGCTACATTAGTATTCGCGTGGCGTGCGAACGCGGTCTTATTGGGAGCTAAATAGAGGCTAATGACACCTCACACGGCGCTCGCTGACATCCTCTGAGGAAGGAATAATTTGACTTGGCGGTTGCCTCGTTTGCGATACCATTGCTGGATAAATGGGGAATTTGATCATGCAATTTTGAATCTGATATAGATGTTTTTGTAAAAGGTTGAACAGCACAGACTATCCCAGACGGAATTGCAGCTGTCAAGGCTTCATAAGTTTTCTTTGGAATTCTTCTAGCAGAACACTATTAGGTAATGAAAAACAATGGGTACCTTATTTTTTGCCCTTAAAAAATCATCAAATATAATAGATAGACGTCACCTAATATGGCTATATTAAAAAAATGTAAAGAAATTGTAAAATGACTACGTAATTAGACTCTATCTATCGGAGAGGTGACAGCGCTTGATCAATCAGAGTGCCTGGCCCTCGAGATTCGGCGAGCCTCTCAAATTACGGCCACTCGCTCTCAACGACACTCCGGAGTTATTTCTAATGATTCTATTATTGATTGACAGCTTCTCTATCTATTCGATTTTAAATTAATTTTGAAGAAAATGATGACTCTCTCTGGAACATAAGAGATAATATGTCAAACAGAATGTTCAGACAGAGATTAATGAAATTATTATATATAATATAGGCAGGCCCCCGTGGCAGTACACGTTAAATAAACAAACCTAAAAATATACAATTAATGTTAACTAGACGTTTGCTTTTCAAAAACTAACAACCTAATTCATTGAAATTACCAACAATTCAGAATTTCAAGCTCGTATAATAGGTGTAATAATACAATTTGAAACGAGAGTATAAATACGAGAAAACACAACGCACGGAATTATGAAACATTCAGCGAACGTTAAAACATACATCCTTTTAAAGAGAAACGAATAAAGCGTTACGTAACGTTTAGCTGTTTAATTTAAATAAATGTAAGTGAATCGTTTTGAATGTAAAACGACCGGATCAAAGATACATTAAAAAACCATTCAAATATAATGAAAATCATGTAAATTTTGTCGGTTTGTGAACGTCTAAAGAATTTTCAAAGGCGAAAGAGAGAATAAAATTACAATATATTGTGTTGTGTAATGGCTGATACAATTACAAGCTACAATAATTAATTCCGAAATCCAGAAAAAAAAACGATTTATCAATGTATCCGAACATCAATCAAAGAAACGAACATAAACATTGAGAATAGTAACAGTTAAGATATCGTAAATTTCGAAACATCAGCTAGTTCTAGCGACATTCAAACAAAAGGCGATACTATATCCACCCTTTGTGGACTAATCTTATTACTCAATAATAAGGTACAATTGTAACACCTGATAATCCGAAGCCTGCAGCGCTAGATTACGTCCCTTGGAAGTACTAATCCTTTAGCACTAAGCTGATTAGTGACCTAACCAATTTATCTCACTAATAAATATAGGAATAATGTTTGAACGCAATTAGAGGCGGCGGGTCACTCGGGATCCTTATTTAATTTGGAAGGCACAAAAGAGATTCAACTGCTATTTGTTTGCGTTTCAATTGGCCCTTTTAATCACTGGACCGTGTTGCGTACTTTCATAAATTATATTAAGTATGTTGACGACGTAGTGTGGTGGTTGATTTAATGGCGACAACATTCGATGGTTACTGCTACTAAACATAATAATAATTGTGTTTAATAGTAGCTGAATGTTTATATCCTATCGATTATATTTATAAAAAATACCCTAGACTGTGTATTTTTAGACATAATCTAATGTCTAAGTTCGAACAAAGTCAAAGTCGGTCACATTTTAATACTCCAATCTATAAACGTAATTTGTATGAACTCAATAAGTCTACTGACTAACATATTTTTTGTCCTTATTTTAAACAGTTATAAAATGTAATATATTTATTATAATTTAAGCAAGCTAATCATGTGAAGTGATATCAAGTTGGTTAGTTTAAGATAGCTCGTCACAAGAGCCTCTTTAGTGATAAGATGTTTTAGAGTTCTTACAGCATCTTATTAGAACTTACTCTGTATTGAGGCCGCTTAACCAGACTTGAGAAATTGCCTTTTTACTTGTCCACTTGATATTTCTTCTTAATTTACATAGTTTGATTTAATTAATTGTCCATTTAGTAACAATTAGGTCGTAAACATTGTTATCAAAATTCATTCAATATTTCATTATTATTATAACTTTAGCAAGGCTTGTATACATTTTGTGGATTAATATTAGCTATTATTATACGTATGGGTATTGTATTACTTTTGACTCAATTAATGCCAAAAGCCTTGAAACTCATAAAGGGATAGCATATACTCTTAAAGGATTTACTTTATTTAATATTTAATAACTTATTTATTAATCTTATTGATTTAACGGATTGTATGCGTAGGATGAATTTTTAAAATTTACGAGCCATCGCTATCTGGAAATTCAAATGCATTTAATTTAGTCCCACATTTTTACTCGAGTAACAGACATAAATACAACCTTTCAAATTTGCATAAACTATTTATACGACTGTGCACAATTTTATTGCGAACACAGAAACAATATTCCAATACTTCGCTTTGGAAATAAGCTGAGGAATTTATGATAAAATGCCAGTCCTAGCAGCTTGCACACAGCGTAATAAGTACAGTTCTAGGTGAGGCAATTAATACCCCAGTTTCAGGAACCTGGCTTGTTCGCGCGACGCCTTCTTTGGAACTTTGTAGTAAACTATAGCGGAATACACTTGTTATTTTTGTTTTATTGATCATATTGTGTTAATTTATGCCTTTATTAAAATGTAGACTTGTTTGCAGATTGTATGTAGAATGCTTTGAGATACGTGGTTATACTACTTTTGTATTTCATTGAATGGTGAACGATAATAAAATATTATTTTCTTTTAAATACATTTAAAACATTATAATAACCACCCTAGACCACCCAACTAATAACTTTAACCTATATTTCACGTCGTACAAATCATAAAATAGTCAATTAGGTGAAAAGTTTCAAGCGCGCTTTCATGTTAAGTGTGCTCTATTTACTGTATAGTGTACAGTAGAAATGCTACCTGCTGGAAATTCAATATTATTATCGGACAATCTTTTATCAAGGTAAAAGTCGTATTTGGACGTCTTGTTGTTAGACTTTATTATTTCTTACTTCTCGGCACATCATCTTTTTGAGTACATACTTTTCCTCGCAAATTATTATAATATTATCATCATTAAAAATGTACAAATTTTCCTTCAAATTATAAGCAACTAAAAACAGAGAAGCCGGGTAATCCCACATCCTTTCAGAAACCTCAGGCTCTCGAAGTTATTAAATTAATAACGTTTTTATCTCGATTGGTATCGACGCACATTTCTTTGGATTTTAATTAAAAGCGATTCAACTTTTAATGAAGGAGGAAAAAGTTCCCGAGGCCTCGTCTTAATTAAAACCGAGTTAACTATTCGCTACACAATTGTTTCGGATTTTTTTGCACTTAAAGTTGCGCGCCTGTATATCTCTTTTGAAAGATATTAATAAACTTTCTAAATTGCTTGTTGTCGTAAATATTTTGTATTTTCTGCGATGTAATTAAACTCGATCGCTTTGCACAAATAGAAAATTTCGGATTTTATAATATAACGCTGCTCTTTACCATTTCTCAGTCGCATGTTTTTGCGTTTTGTTGTTCTGGAAAAAAAAACCATAAATATAAAGAAATAAAAATTAGTGATTAAGGTAAATGGGTAAATAGAATTTATGGAATTACGAGGTAAACGTGTTAGTGAGTTAATGAGGAATGGCTTCAATACTAAACGAATGTGCAAATAATTTTACTGCGAGAAAAGCGTTTTTTCTTTAAAGCTACGGTATAAATGGGAAAGGAATGTCGTATGTTTTGAGCTGTGTTTCCTTTGATTAGGTAATAGGTATGTTATTCTTCTCATTCTGCGATGTTTAAAATAGATATTGATTAATCTTACAATATTCTCATACTCTATCAGGATATAGCTATAACTTTACTTATGTTTAAATTATGTAACATGCGCGGTTTTTACGGTTAATTTATGTTCTTTAATAAAACATTTTCCATGCTACCTTACCTGTTTTCACGGTATCTTTCTTACGATGAATTTATTCAAAAAGCAAAAGAAATGCCACAGTTTCAGTCAGCAAGCCTCGCAAATTACCAGTTCTCTCGGAGAAGGCAGGTCGAAACTCAATCGTTTTTTGTCGTTAAAATATAAAAAATAGCAGTCCCCGGGAAAGGTTAAAGTTGTTTGCGACGTGCTCATTGCAAGTCCGGCTTTTGCCTCGTTAATGTTGCAAGTGCAGCTCATTTTATTGGTCTAATGCGAGCGATATCGAGTTGCAACCAATTAGAGGGGCTTTTATCCATACGTATCGGTTGATGCTCGTAAAGCTGTCGCTGTAGTTGATGTGTTTTGACATTGGTGATCGTGCATGTATTAGCAGTTGATTGGATATTTCATTGCTTTTCAATTTAGTGTAGGAAGCTGAAATCAAGCCTTTTGTATAGCTACTTAAATACTTTTCATACATTTAGCATCGCAAATAAATCGAAACCAAAAATTAAAACTTTGTCAACTATACTATGATAATTACTACAGTAAACTGATTTAACTACACACGGTTAAACATTTATCTATAGACATTGTAAGCCGTATTTGATTATTTCAATATCGGCTATTATTCATGCAAATTATGAAATGTATTTAGGAAGGGACAACAGCGGACGTCTTAGGGAGTGTTTGGTTATGCTAATAGAGTTTACTATCGGCGAATACTAAGCTTTGGCATCGATGTCTCCACATGCAAATACATGCGGACGTGATGATAAATAATCAAGTTTGGCCTTTGGCCTTCTTGGACAAGTTTGTATGTTCTTCCGATACTCCATAAGTTTGGAGGAAGTAAAGTTCTAGATGTAGAGAAAACACAAACGCTATATTATGTTGAGTGCTTGTGACCATGCATGCATGCAGTGAACGGATCGGGTTAAATTGTTTGTTTCAGGAATAAACTTCATTAAAGTGATTAAAGTTTGTTAAAATATCTTTAGTTTCTAATGCTCACGTATAAACAAACTAAGAAATTACTAGATAATATATAGAGTATGCTTGAACAACATTGATGTTATTATTTTGTGCATGCATGTAATTTATATTACCATTAAAGTAACTGGATGATAATGACTCATAATTGGTATATTATTTCAATAAACGTAATTAAATAATTCATTTAGGTGATAATGTAAAGCCATGATTCGCACCTATTATTCGGGATTTTTGTTGTAACATTTAAAATTTATTGATGAAATTTTTTTTTTTTTTTATTTTTTTATTCAAGATTAGGCAAGCATTTGACCATCGACCTGATGGAAAGCGATAAGCATGGTCTAGGATGGAGCATGCTGACCTAATAGATGCCTATTCACTTTTCTTTTGAATAAGTCCAGATTATAATTATCAGGAAACACGCAGGCCGGAAGATTGTTCCATTCCCTACTGGTACGCACGAGAAAGGAAGAAGCGTAACGCTTAGTGCGTATAGATGGAATGTCGATGACATAGGGGTGGAGACCAGCACCGCGTCGACTCGACCGGTGGTAAAAAGGAGAAGCAGGTATCAGGTTGTGCAGTTCTTCAGCACATTCACCATGATAGATCCTGTAGAAGACTGCCAAACTAGCCACTTTTCGACGATGTTCCAAGCTGTGTAATTTCGAGGTGGTGAGGGCCTCATTCCCGATAAGCCTTATCGCTCGTTTTTCAATCGAGTCCAAGGCGCTAAGTTGGTATTTTGCTGCACCAGCCCAAAGGTGAGAACAATACTCCACACCCGACCGAACTTGAGCTTTATAAAGGTTTAGGAGCTGTTCCGGTGTGAAGAATTCCGCCACTTTGGAGAGAATTCCCAGCTTCTTGGCGGCAACTTGCACCTTGGACTCAATGAAGGTTTTGAAGTTGAGGTTAGAGGAGAGCTTTAGGCCTAGAAGCTCCAGTTCATTGGACAATTCCAAGGACACATCCTGAAAACTAGGTGTTAAATTTAAGTCGGTGCGTTTAGCTGTAAACAGGCAGGCCTGTGTTTTCGAAGAGTTAAACTTAACCAAGTTGGCATCGCCCCATTCGGCCACCGATTTTAGAGTAAGGTTCAACCGTTCAACCATAGCCTCTCTTTGTGCCGCCAAAACATTATTGCCCGTCTGCGCTTCGGATATGTAACTGTCTACAACTGTGCTGTCATCAGCATAACCATATATACTCGGACCTAACAGATCATTTATATGTAGCAGAAATAAAGTAGCAGACAGTACTGATCCTTGAGGAACTCCAGCGTTAATGGGTAGTAGATCAGACGCACAACCATCGATCACAACACGAAGCGAACGCTCTCCCAAGAAATCAGAGATCCAGTTGCGCAGGCTAGGACAGATCCCATATGCTGGAAGTTTGTTGATAAGGCCACTGTGCCAAACCTTGTCAAATGCTTTCGAAATGTCGAGGGATACGGCTACTGCCTCCCCGAGCTTCTCGATAGCAGAGCCAAAAGCATGAGTGAGGTGAACCAGAAGGTCCCCAGTAGACCTGTTACGTCGAAATCCGTATTGATGATCGCTGAGGAGATCGTTACCTTCTAGATACCTCAGAATACCGGTTGTTTAAGATACGCTCCATAACCTTACAGATAATGGAGGTGATTGAGATAGGCCGGTAGTTACCTGGGTCGCTTCGGCTTCCTTTTTTGGGTATTGGCTGGACATTGGCTATTTTCCAGGTCTTGGGAACTTTACCAGTATGGTATGAGAGACGATACAATCGTGTTAGTATGGGTGAAAGTTCAGGAGCACAACATTTTAGTACCACAGCTGGGATACCGTCCGGACCACTCGCCTTATTCACGTCTAGACATTGGAGAGCTTTAAGAACTTCTCTCTGAGTAATGCGAAATTCAGGCATATTTTGACCGCAGTGAGGTAGCGAAGGTGGTACCTTATTAATAGGGTCCAGACGGGAATTACTAGCAAAGAGATTTGCAAAGAGATCCGCTTTATCTTTTGCAGTGTGAGCGAGTGCACCGTCAGGTTTCTGTAGTGGTGGTAAAGACGTCTTACAGAAATTAGCTTCAACCGCTTTTGCAAGGGACCAAAAAGCTTTAGACCCAGAAGGGTAGGAAGTAAGCTTGACCCCAATTTGCCTAATCCGATCAATGCGAGTTCTTTTAAGCGTTTGTTTGAAGGATTTAGCAGCTTTGTTGAATTCTCTCTTTTTGCTTGTAATGTCATCCTCTTCACGCCTTGTTAGTCGTTTTACCACGGATTATTATTTGAGAGTATAATTACGTAGTTCATATAAATTGATGATCGTACTTAAATTATTACAGAAAATATCAACTGCATAAAAAGTTTACATACGTGGAAATTTTGGAAGATTTTGGAAGAATAATTTTGGAAGAATAAGAGAAAATTTGAAATAACGATAAATATATCAAAAGGCACATGGTAAAAGGGAAATAGGGCAAATATAATGAATGTGTGAAAACATTAGCATTACATTAGCGCGCTCGGTGTTCGAGCCGCAATGAACGTTCATTTTGTTGTAAAATCGATTGCTTTACATTTCCAACCCACATATAAATGCTATTGATTGCGAATATGAATGGCAAATATAACTAGGGTTTGAAAATATCAGACTTTTACGTGAAAATTAATAGGAAGGTTATCTTAAGAATGAAAACGCTTTACACTATTCGCTGTATCACATTTTTTATTGATAAAATTTGCGCTACATATGAACATTATTGAACAGGCATGCATAATACCTAACTAAAATAAATTGACGTTAACATTACAGCTATTGTAAGTTGACGGTTGTGTTACATTGAAATACTATGTAATCAAAGCGTTGAGAGTAATAATAAACATTCAAATACATAATAGTAGTTGAACGCTTAGAATTTAAACAGCTAACTAAGTAGGTAACTATGTGATCTGACAGCAATTAGAAATCCGATTAGAGACAGTATGTGCGAGCAATTAATGGATAATTCTAGTATACTCGAGTTATATTCAAGTGAGAGAATATGTAATATAGATAGAGATAAGTGTTAAATTGAAACGAGTTGAAGGAATTGATTTCCCATTAATCATATTAATTGTGTAATTGTAGTTTTTTCATTATTGAATTCTATTGATAACAATAAAACAGTCAACCTTAAATTAAAAAGCACTGTAATGATTAAATTCTTAATTTATCTTTTTCATTTTTTTAAATCACACTTCATTATTTCATTTTGATATCTTTTTTTTTGTAATCTGAGGTAACAAGTTCTATGCACGTACCGAGTATGCACACATGCAAAGCCCACACGACACTCACACACGTGCACACACTCGCTAGTGCTAGAACAGGCGATTAGTCCGGGGCGGGCAAGTCAAAGAGTAATTAATTCAGAAGTGCCAAAGCGCTGCGACAAAACTGAATACCAAGCAGCACTAATCGGCGGCAGTAAATCAATTAGACGAACGACCGCTGGATTTATCCGATGGACAATATAAGCCCCATTATTGGAAAATCACTAACTTGTACCCTACTTGTAATCGTCGCTGGCGATGACGGAATAGGCCTTTAATTGCCCGAATTGAAATTACATAACCGGTGGGTCTGTTCGATCCAATAAACGCTCTATGTTGTAATTTAAGGCTCACTATCGGTTTCTTGAGTAGTTGATTATATACCGTGTAAAACGCTATGTTATTTGCTAGTAAAACATGCAAATTAAGCTGTAAAATATGTCTTGAAATTACTAACTACGCTTCTAAACACAATTCTTAAGTAACATTAAATAGAAAAGCTCTTATAATTTACATGTTTAAATTGCGTTTTTATATAATTAAGTATGTTACTGTTAGAATTATTTCTAATAAGACTTCTAATCTCTGACCTATATGAAAGCTTGACATTATGAAGTTATTTGATGTAATTGAATACCATTTTAGCTGAAGAAAACAATTTATACTTTAAATAATGTGAATGTAAAACAAAGCTGGAGAATATTAATTAATTCTACATTTGAAAAGCAATTATCACTTCTCTTTGACCCTTTTATTTCTTCCAAATATATTATGATATTCATTTTGTTACTGGCAATAATGTAATAAATGAAATGTAATCTACGCATTCCGACAATGAGGTGAATCTGACAATTATACATTACGCTGATACCATTTTAAGGCTTATTTTGACAATATTACATGGTCGTACATCCAATTTATATTTTCAAAGACCACTGGATACAAAGGTAATAATGCTTCGTATAGGGTTCCATTAAACAACAAGCGGTATTGTTCGAGCAATACATCAAAATGTAGCATTTCATGAAATATTAATGAGTGTGAGGCGAGGGCCGATAATTTTTACATATCGAGTGATCGTCACGAACTATATATGTTCGTGCCTATAAATTATCTTGTTTAAGTTTGCGTAGAATGCGAGGAAGTGAAACATGTTGGAAATGTACTCTTTTGTTAGGTACTACTAAAACAGTAGCTGGTCTGATGATGTGGCGATCGTCGAATGATCAATTATAACATGGTATTGTTTTCTACGTCTAAAAGTTCGAAAGTTTGAGATAACTATTTTCCAAAGTCAAAGGCAATATTTGACACAATAATAAAACCTTAATCTTAAAATGTCCTAAATTGTATACAATATAATATAATTTCCATACTGTAAAAAAATTCTTTCTTGCGGGTCGTTTAATAATTATAATAATATAATTTCTATGAAAAAATGTCAAATCCCCAAGTAAACCTTATTAATTTATGATACTCGAAGATAAGTTATATAAAAATGAAATAAAATCTTAAATATTATATTATATAACAAAATCATAATAATATTATGAAAGGTCAAAAGTCTAGACTGTTTACATTAAATTAATGAGATTGTAGACGAAACAATATAATTGAAAGCAGCCAATTAAAGTAAAAGCGACGTAATTGCGCTCGTTTGAGGCAAAGTAACTTGTAACAAAGCACCAAAATAACATCACGTAATCCTCAAAAACTTGAAGCCTTAAAATCTAAAAGCCTACATTGAAAGAGTGTATAATAGAGAGGCTAAATTAAACTGGACCGCACACGGATTCACAGTCAATGATTTTAAAAGCCAGCGCACGTTCCCGTCCGTAGGAAGGCTCCTTTATTTCTCGTATTAGCCGTGTGTACACTCCTTTATTTCCATGAACGTTGGCTACTTTTTAGAGAATATTATTTTAGACACGTATTAATGGTATCGTAAGTTAGTTTCGTTTATTTTATCATCTGCATGGCTGCGAGCGCGCTGTGTTGATGATATTCTAGTTTTAATTAAATTAAACTGCATGTTGTATGAATACAGCTGATGGAAATTAAAACACAGTATTTAATAAAAAATCTTTTATACGAATCACGTCGGCCGTCAATCTTACTAAATTAGGAACGGGATAAGGATGCCCATTAAAAGCTGTGATTCGCTTGATTTTTCATGAATAATACATGTTTAATTCCATCCCACAAAGGTTTTTTTTTTGTATTTAGGATCCTTTTTATTAAATTACATTTTATAATTGCTATTATAATAATAAAATGTATATTTTTCTGTTGCAGATTCAATCAGTGTTTCTGATGCCACACTGGAGCCCTCAATGGTGTGTATTTCGAAAAGATTTATTAAAACAATCTGAAATAAAATTATAGGTGATTATACAACAATAATGTTACTATAATATACGATAGATTTATATTTATGATGGATAAATATAATAATTTAAGGTAAATATTAATTGAATTACAAAAAGCGCGTTCTGAAGCAACGTGTCTTCAAATGAATAATTATGAAGTTCTTAAAATCGACTTGATACTACTTTTACCTAAAGGTATACCTAGAAACCACTATGTTATCTGAGTTTTCGTAATCTAACTTATAATCGATAGGTATAAAATGAATGTATTAAATGACTTCATTTAAGCCCCTAAAATGAATCACATTAAAGTCTTTTAAGTCCTAAAACCTAATTTGCTGTTTCAGGTAATATAAACATCGTAAATATAATTGATGGCGTCCCACACTCGTTTAGAGGCAGCTGGGCAATATCACTCTAATCGTTATGATTGATAGCTGTCCGCAAAAACTCTAATATTCCCACTTTTTTATTTCATCCCGAGCTCTGCGTGTTTTTACGTTATGGATCAAATACAGACGTGTATTTTGTACATGAGGCAATTTGTAAAAAAGTTTGAATTATTAAAAGGTGTGAAACAGAGATAAAAGAGCGTCATAATGCGTTCGTGAACGAAAATATGTTGTTATTCTACGCGTGTATTACACATAGAACTACAACATATTTAATAGGTGCCAATTTTATGCCGATGCCAATTTTGTATAAGTAACGGTTTCGTAGCTACATTATTCTATAATAACCTTGATTTATATGAAAATGGAAACAATAATAAGATTTATTTCTTAATTAAAACTTAAGATCGTGTCATTATTAGCACCCACTTTCAATTCCCTTTATGCCGCCGCGTCTGCTTCAGGTACTTCTAATGTAAAGACTCAAAGCTCTTTGATTAATGTACAACGAAAGAAAAAGAAAATAAACATTGGCTGATGAATTATAGATTAATCGGAGAACAGAGGGCACGGCTGTGACATCGATACGAGAAACACGAAAATAAAGCAACTTATTAAAGTTACTCTGTTCGCGGTTTCATTATTTTGTCAAACTGAAGGGTTTTACCGAAAGGGCGTGGTTCGATTGAACTTCCAAGATGCTTTATTGTTTTTGTTTTAGGCACGACGTTATAATATATTTTAATCTCGCAAAAGTTGTGCTATTGACATAATAAATTGATAAAGTGATCTTTTGTTTAAATATTCGGTTTCAGGAGCGAAATATTATGACTTGAAAATACGTGTTGTTTTTTTTTTCCATTTGTGTGACAACAAAGAAAAAATGTTTCATTAAAACGTAAAAATAGAACGTGTCTATTACCTACACACATTTACAGCACCGAGTAATATATGTTAATATTCAGTTTTTGCATGCATTGCTCCGTTACTTTATAAATTAATTGAATCCTCCTCTTGCTCGAGTCTTATTACTTTGATTTAATTATTTACTATTTGAAAGAAGCGAACGTAATATTTTTATGATCTTCTTTCTTTTTCTAGTTTCCTTTGAAAAAACAATAGCTTTTTAGTTCCTATAACAAAAACATTTGTTCCAGCTTCATATTATAGAGTTCAGTAGGTGAGCTTTTACAACAACAATCATTAAGAGCTATTATTTAACACAATAAATACAATTAGTTTACTCCAGTAAAATTTTGTTTTACAAGTCAACACATTTAGTATGATTCCCACAAAGAAATATGGGAAACCCTTTAATATCATGCTCATAAATTTCCACCAAGAAGAAACAGTTACATCAAATAAATATAATACAAATTAATTGTTAATCAAAGCGGTGAGACTGGAGCCAAATTACACTGGCTCAGTAATTAAAACCCAACAAGAGAGAACAAAGTTAGGCATCTATTGTGATCAATGTCAATAATATTAAATGCTTGTTGTGATGAGAGATTTCTCGCTCACTTGGATTTGGAAAAACATGGCGTAAAATAATACAAATAATTAAACGCTTGTCTACGAAATAGAAGAATTATTTTAACGATTGATATTTATATTATTTTGTCTTTTACGTAATTATTGTTAATACTTTTATTACTTGAATTTTGCTTAAACACTTTTTCAGATTACGAAACGAAAGTCATATTAAAACGTCTACACAAAACCAACTCATTATGTTACATATTCATATGCAGATATATGTACAATTTGAACTGTCCGTATCAAAACAATATTTACCGTTAGATCCGCAATATCTTTATATTTAGAGGAGCGTAGCATTAGAAAAGCAATTTCAAAGATCACACAGAGATATTAAGATGTTTCGGGGGAAATATGAAAATTTTCTTTTTCGCGTTTACCGGCGAAGCAAAGATCCCGATTCCCGACCTCTATAATGGCGCTCCAATCAGCTTTTATCCGATTCGCTTATTGACATTAAAGAGATCTTATCAAAATACTGGGCTCGCAATTCGCATGTATCGCAAATTTGTGGAGTCGCATTTATTGAGGGACGACTTCGGCTACCTACCGGTAACTCGTAAGGGTATTAGATAACATTCTGTGAGCCCCGCTCGATTGTGCCGGACGACTTGCCAACATCCTGAAATGTTACTTAATGACATTTCAGATTCGCGCGCTTGACCTTGTATCTTATACGTATAGAAAATCTATGTTAGTAATAGAGAATTTTAGATTGTTAAAAATATGGTATGTTATTAACATAATATCTCTGTCTCTATTATAGAGCCTACTCTACTTCCATTGAAAGTTTTACTTGTATCAGGCACTGTACAAATCAATCATATAAAATATATTAATTTTGGTAATAGCACGTAAAAGGTCCTATAAAAAGTTTTTGATAAGTAAAATGTTTCATTTTTGAAATAGTTATAATACAGTACTAATAAGAAATTGATTTCAGTTCAGTTTTAGCTTCACTAATAGCTTCATAGTCTAAAGTCTTATAATACATCATTTACAGTGGCGCACTTTACGCATTTCAACTCACAAACATTGGTAGAGCCATCGAGATTTGCTAATGTCAAACATCACTCGTTAGGTTTGTGCGAACTGTCGACCAGCGGCCACGCACAAAACACCACTAGTGCATTGTTTCTTGAATACCCCGTGTGAATACCTGACTGACATGACCTGTTACGTTATTCGTCTGACGTTAAACAAGCGGTATAGGTTTAGTAAATAGTATATTATGAGTAAATTATGTTCTAATGTCTGTTATTTATAGCCAGTACCTAAAACCTTAGTAGAACATAGTCAAATTTTTATATTCTAATATGCTACTTAAACAGTTTTATCTGTAAGGGTTTTTTCACATTATTATAGGTGCTACGGGAATATCAATAGATTTGGTAAAAAATATCATCTGTATCCTAAAATGTTTTCCTTGCCGAAATTTCGTTTAATAGGTCGACGTAATATTTAACGCAAACTTTGTACAGAAATTCCCAATGACTGAATGAATTATATGATAAAAGTTATATATTAACTGAAATGTTTTCAATTTCGTGTGAAAATTTGCTATAATTTCAAAACTTGACAACATAATTCATTCATGATATTATTATTATTAAAACCGTCTTTACAGGGAATCAAATCAATCATCGTCATGAAGTTTTATTTATAAATGTTTCGAAGTTGTTCGTCCGTGCCTTTAATTATTATAAAATTGAACGATCCAATGCTCAAAGTAAAAAGTTATACCTAGTTATCAACTCTAAGTATTGAATAATTTCCAAGTCAGCGTGGTCATTAATCACGCGTTAGAGCTCCAATATTCACGATACATTGGGGCAAAAGGGTTATTTGTATTCAATAAGAATGAGATATACAAATACAGAGTTGGACGGATTGCTTCGTGAGTTTGGATTGTTATAGATTACTATGTAAATGAGCGGAATTCGCTTTTAACGAGCGCCGAGCGCCGCGCGCCGCGGTCCGAGCCCGAGCGACGCTAACTTTGCATCAGATATTACGATACAGACAACTTTTAGCTAAAGTAATCATTTATATTAATTGAGCATACTCTGCATTAAGATGATTGTACTTTTTGTTTATTAATTTTAATTACATCGTGTTTATAATTCATAGGAATAATCTATTAAGTTGTACAATTAAACTTTACGAAACTGTTTTATCATGTTACTTTAATTTTGCTTCAAGTGTGCATTAAATATGTTCGTATCTATGCTCAAAACCTAAATTAAGACAAAATAGTGTCTCCGTATTCTGTACAAATTATATTAAATACAGGTTACAGAGATATCCTGCTAAAATTAGAGACGTGTCCCGTACACTGGTATTCCAGAACTATAGCTACATAGTTAACCCGGGACCACAAAGTGAGCTACAACCTTCGTTTACAGCACCTGTGCCTAGACGAGATTACTTTCCTAAAACGCTTCCAGGAATTTCATGAAGGCTAACATTTTGTACTTGATTATGTAACGAGTTAAGTTTAACTGATGTACTGTTCTTACGTGCTGCTGATTAGCTTACTATTTCAACAATACCTATGTTAAATTTTAAAGGAATAATAATTTTTAATTAACGAGACAAAAGCAAGATATTGTAATAAACGGTTTTGTGAATATACGAGTAATATGTTAAGTTGACTATCAGAACTAAAATATTTTATTATCCATACGCCGTATATTATTGCTTGCCCATGACAATCAGAATAACAATACGGTTGCTTATTGTTATTATAATAATCCCATGTAATACCAAAACAGAAGCATAATTAAAAGAGAAATAAATATTAAAATGACACCTATACAGATATAGGATATCCTTGAAGTTTAATTGAGGTAGTATTTACCAAACGTTACTCATTTATGAAGAGTAGTTACAAACTAACAGTAGGGGCAGTGTGGCTGTAAATTCATCTCAGTGGGCTGACACCGGCGAGACACAGCCGCAGCCTCCCAACAATGCTATTGTGCGGATGAAATATTACTGCTTCGGGCTATAAAGTGCCTTGCACGGATTTCATGTCAAAAGTATTTCAATTATGAGAGATGTGTTTTTTTTAGTTTCATTCGTATAAGTACCGAATTTTGTATTGAAAGCTTTACAAGCTATCAAAAGTCAATATGTGATTGCTAGTTTTTGGATTAATGTTAGTATCGTAGTGGTGTTTTCTTTGATTGGCAGAGCTGAGGTGAATAATGTGCAGATTGATCTTAAATTATGTTTTCTACGCTTGTTAAGTGTAAAATTGTATGTGTATTTAAACGAATTGATTAAATGAACGCACCAAATATTCGTTTTATCAAAATAACAACTTCTTAAATGATCTTAGATTTATGTACAAATAGTGACGAATTCAATACATCGTCTAACTGAATAAGACGTCGCTATCGTTTAGAAAAGAGCGGAACTAATTGAATTTTCACAATTCGTAACAAAACGTTAAATATTTTTTCTCTGAAATAAAACACACAAGGAAGGTATTTAAGAATTGAGTTTTTAGAAATCCTCGAATGAACAATTGGGGGCAGCAGTGCTTTTTTAAGGAAAAGAAAAGGTCTCTGGGGTAGTTTTATTCAGCAGATTAAATACGATTAAAGAATACTGAGACGTCAGCGGAGGGCCGCCGGCCGGCGTGATAAATTGTTACTTTGGCGGCGGCACGTTCTTTCGTGTAGACTGTAAAGTATACGCCGAGAACTGAACGAACGCTTATATTAGTAGATTTACTTAACGTTGAGTTACCTACTAAAGAAGAATAATAATACTACTCAAACATATTAAAAATAGACTGATATTATTGATGATTTATGAAGCATCAAAATAAATTACTTAAATCTACCATATGGAACATTTCTTTGAACAAATAAACAAAATAACAATAGGGAACTTTTAAACTTCTACACCCATACATAAATACACAATATCTAGTATAGGGTTTTGATTTGGTACATTTAATTTGCCGTGTGGTGCCGGCCTAGAATAGCACTACCCCATCTCTACCCGTGGGTGTCGTAAAAGGCAACTAAGGGTTAACTACATGCAAACGGGCAGCAGCGTTATGCATGATCTCCCCCACCATCAACTGCGCTCGCCAACCCGCCTGCCAAGCGTGGCGAGTATTGGCATTCTTTCCCCCCAAAAATATACACATAAAAAAATACACATGAATAGTGCAACAACAACCAGGCCCCTAGTACCCGGCAGCTCCGCTATTCCTGGCTACGGTAGCGGCCATGGTAACGGCGGGGCAAGGGGTGCTAAGAATCACCGGAAGCGAAACGAGATGGACAGACGACCTGATCAAAGTGGCGGGGAGCCGCTGGATTCAGGCCGCTGGTGATCGGTCGTTTTGGAAATCTTTGGGGGAGGCCTATGTCCTGCAGTGGACGTCTTAAAAGGCTGGAATGATGAAAAATGATGACAATTAACAATTTAGCGCCGATTAACATAATATTAAATTACATAAACATCTTGATTATAACTTCTTACAATCAGTGTAATCATTTAATTTCTACACATGCTAATAATTACGTGACTAATTTATGAATTTCTCAAAGTAAATAATGAATGGAATGTCATTTGAAAAAGATCACGAGCTTTTATTTTCATGATGATGTGGTTGTGAATGATTTGAATAACAACTTTTTGATAATTAACAATTTTCTATTAATCATTAGTTTGACGAATGACAAAGTAAATTTGGTTCTATCAAATTGTTATTTAATAAAACGTCAATATTGAATTGATAGTTTTATTATTTAAGTACCTAATTGCAGGGCGCAACTTTTTAGACGTTCATATTTCTCTTTAACGCATATTTGCTAATTTAATACGATTACTAATGTAATTTTGTATAATTTTATATTATGTTTCCACTACACAATTATTGACTGTATCCCAACTTTATATATAATAGTTAAATTCGATACGTAATTCAGCGTGAAGCAGAATAATTATTTAAAGAATTCAGAATTTACGAATTATCCTTCCCTTAATATCTAAACTTATAACATAAGCGAACCTAAAAAACAATTTACCATAAACGGTTTTCTATAAGCTCAAATGTCGTCACTGAATCGAAAACAACAGGTCACGTGTGAGCGGAAAAGTTTTACGCATCTTCAAATATGGCGGAGAAAATATCTCGATGGCATTTGCATTTATATTGTAATGCTTTACGCAACACTTTCTTGGAACACTTCTGTTTCTTACAAAGAGAAGACTCTTATTCTTATAATTCTATAAGTAGATTAAGAAACTAGGAAGTTCCAAGTACAACTGCTATTTTAATGTAATATTTGAAATAACATTAAATTCGCATCGTTTCAAATGTATCTCTACATTTTCCGATAGTAAATCACATATCACTATTTCAAAATATATGTATAAAGAAAATCATTTACTACGACATGATGTAAAGCAAACACAATAAGGAAAATTTATATTCAAAATAAACATTTTAATAAGCTATAATGAGGTCATCCACTTAGTGCGACGTCACTGATTTCAGCGGGCCTTTGACATATTGACAGTGGAAGCGGTCATGCTCAAACTTTAATCACAATTAATTGATTAAAATTTACTCAATATTATGTTAATTAATATTACATTAACACAGGAGTTAACTTTAAATTTATAAAGGTAAAATTAGTACTTACCCGTACAATTTTTGTAAATGTTTATTTGAAAAGATGTTTATTTGTACTAATTGAAAAATAGCTTATTTTATCTCAGTAATATTTTGATCTCAGAATTTCTTACACGCTAGCACAGAATAAGTTCTAGTCACAGCTCTCTATTTTTATCTGTTCTTATTGGCTCTATAATAATATATCCCTCATCATTTTTACCCTTCAAATTTTAAGGCTATCTTCCTAATGTAAGGCTCATTCATTGTTCAAAGCAAGAATAAAACGAGTCGAGCATCTGTTTTAAATCGTAGCTCATACGAAGCACGCTCTTTTATTTTAATTTACATGATGCATACAATTACAATATAATTTATTATTACACAAAAAAGCGACGCAGCGAACCGCAAGCACGTCCAGTCAGAATGTCCAAATTCCAATTACACTACAAAGTATTTGGTCTAAAAACAGATATTTCCTTTCATAAGTTTTTCGAATATATCATCAAAATGTAATGCAATTTGACGTCCCATTTTTATGCATGAAAAAATCCGCTGCCGACGAAAAAATCAGGTCATGATAATGATAAATATCAAGCTCGATATGTGCGCGATGTTTTAGAGATCATTTTGGATTATACATAATTTTCCGGGGGCGTCGGTAAATCGAGTTTGATGTTGTGGTTTTTCTTCATACCATGTATGTTGTTTACTTACATGGAAACTACTTGCAATGAAAGTGATTATAAGGCAATTTAGAGTAAGATTTTCTAAAATATAATAACGTAAGAAAAATCGATGAATTTATTTTTGTATAAAAGTATTGTCTTTCTAAAAAATGTATTTATATAGGAATAACAAAGGAAAAAAGCATATCGGATATGAAAAATAAAATTGTTTCTCTTTTTATTCCTCGGAGAGCTTATTGTGCCTTTATGTCAACTTCAAAAACCTTATTGAAAATAATACTCTCTGTAAGTACTTTTCAATTAAGTTTAAAAACACACTCCGACATCTAATTGCTAGTTTTGCCAATGCACAATCCGTTTAATCACATTCCACTTTGAAAAGACGGTTGAGAATTACCCTCGACTTGTTCGCAAACATTTCTCATAAGATTCAATTGTAATAGTTGTGGTCAGCACACGCATAGTTGGTCCTTTGATACCGGCCGGTGGATAGTTGCGGCTAGTTGTGGATAGTGGCGGGTAGTGGCGGGGAGTGGCGGGTAGTTGCGGTCGGTTGCCGCGCCGGCCGATCCGCTTGAATCAATACTTTAATTCCAACCCCGTTGCTTTTTGTTTTGAAGATTAACCCGGCTTTGTACGTGTGATATGTAAAACTTTACAAAAACACGCAACTCCAAATAAAGCTTTTCAAAAACTACCACTACTTCAACTAAGTTGCGACTATGACGTCTGTTTTATTCTACAGTATAACATATTCTTTCTTCTCTTTTATAAATTTGCCCATATTTGACACGACATTGTTAATTTGCCCTTGAATAATTTGTCTACACACGTTTTTTCTTCGCTTCATTTATATAAGTTTTCTTATCATATCAGAAGCAATTTCGCTTAATGTGATCACAATGAGTGAGAAAGCTGAATGAAGGCCGTCCTGCGCCTCTGTTACATCAAATCCCAAATCCCATAGGTTATAACGCGTTAAGGCCGCAACAAATTGTAACTTGCTTGTTATTTCTTAGCGTAAGCGTGTTTCGCTTATCATCGCAATATGGCTTCGATGCACGTTCGAAGGAATTTTCCACGTAGCGTAAAATATCATCTTCATCGCTATCAAGAGAAAGTTTAATTTTCACTCTAATATTGATTTTTGATCTTAGTAAAAAGTAAAAACACGCGTTCTAAGCCTTTAGACAACTGTAAACTGTATCGCATTGTTATAATAATTGTACACATTTTTTTGGGTTGCGATCTGTTATGTGTATTCAATTTTAAATAAATAAATAAGTCTGAAACAGTTCGATTTTAAGTCTATAAAATTGATTTGTGAACAAGACAGTATAAGTTCTATCAGTGACTTCAACAGAATATAATCGTTGAAACCTCTACAGCACAATAACATCGACTCCGCAACTCCAATAAATGTGAACGCTAAAGATATTTGCAGTTCTGCGGACGGAGTAACCACATTTTCAATCGCATCACATCCGCACTTATACTGTGGTCACAAAGTAGCGGTAGGAGGAGCGAAAAACTACACTTTTTAATTTCTCGTATAAAATTTAATCATAGAAAGTCTTAGCGTCCCACGCTTAAGCTTATGTCCCTAGGCTATTGCGTAGGAAATTTCAATTATTACGCGGTCATAAGCCGATTGTCCCAAAATACTGCCGTCGCAAGAAAAAAGGGCACAACTAACATTTTTTGAAAAATTGAGTTATATACATATTTGGAATCAGGAAAAAAAGGCGCATCTGCTCAATTTTTTGTAGAATTTTATCTCCAAGGAATCCAGAGATAAAAATTTATAAAAAGGCACAAATGACACAAATATTTTTGTTGTATGTAATTTAAAAGGCACATTTACTTACCATTACAATGAAAGGCACATCTTTATACGTAGATGTGACTTTACTTCATACAGATTTTTACTAAAAACTACTTTCAAAAGGCACATCTACAACACAACACAAAGAAAAGGCTCAAATGCCAGATGTGCCCTGTCTACTTAATAAAAGATCCTTGCATGTTTCAATTAATTAACGTATAAAAGGCACAAATAACGAGTTGTGCCTTTTCTTTTAACTATTTGCGATTAGGGGTGAGGAAAGGAGGGCAGGGTTCGGTCGAAACGCGCCAGTTGTGCCCACAGTCAATTATGCCTTTTCTTTGTAGTAAGTGATATTTTATAATTTTTTTTTTAAGTTGAAAGGGAAAATTTAAATTTATTAAATAATTAATTATATATAAAAACTAAAAAGTAAAATATATAATACTACTAACCTTCACGCATATATGTCATCAATTTTTTTTTCTATTAAGCAATGGGTTTCTACGCTATAAAGCAGAATATGGTAAAAACTTTAAACCCAATTATCTCAGTTCCATCAAAATGCTAGATGTGCCCTTCTCTCGTACTACGACGGCAGAATATCTCGTAACGATAATACTTGAATTTCTTTACCAAGTTTTATACCTATTCAATGTTTTCTGATATAAAATTCGAACATAATTTAAGCCGATTCCATTTCGCTATCTATTCACCTATTGATTGTTCGGATTCCAACTAGTATAAAGTGCAGAGTTGAACTATTGAACGAAGTGGGGAGCATGTGAACAAGGCCTAACGCGTGTCGCCCGTGTGCTCGCTGCCAGGCGCGCAGGATTGGTTAGTGTAATAACTGCGCCTCGACCACATTACATCCAACTTCTGATACCCACTGAGAACAATCTTGAGCTGTAAATTGGGAAAGTTCGGGATTCCTGGATTAACATAGGATTTACGAGATTGGCACGTACTTTGGTGACTTACGGCTTCCGACCTTACGGGAGCTTTATAAATTAAACACTGAGCCAACTCCGAGGCTTTAAAACGTTCCTGTCTTTTATGAATACTTTAGCAGTTGTTTTAAACGCGACTTCTTTCTTTGTGTTTACTTTTTATGGGAATGATATTAAAATTTCTTAGTATATTTATTGTTTTAGAATCTTGTTGAGAAACAGTAGCTTTATCTTATTATTCTATTACTATCCAGTTATGTATATAAAGTATGAATCTGATAAGCAATGTAAATTCGAAAAATCCCCATAAAATGATTACTAATTTGGCTAAATCGATGTCATCCATCAGTAAACCTTCGAATACAAATTAACTGCTATCAGCTGGAAATAAACCATTAAAATCGGAGCCGAAGTCCGGTCCCCGGGGATCGGGATCTAACAACCGTTCAATAAATCATTTCATTTATCATTCCACATTTCGAAACAAAAACGAAATCTAAGGGCGATTAAAACCGAGCGCCCTTCAAGATAACGAGATTCTGTGATAGATGGACACTTTATCCCTTGGTCTGAATCTGATTTGATCTTGATCGTTATCCACGTTTAAAATACAACGGTTGTTATATAGGACAAACATACTTGACCTTTTTGATATCGGACTAGCCAATGAACAGTGAAATATGATCTTAACTTTTACCTGTGATAATAAAGAACATCTAATGAACGTTTCATTGGAGGTCACGTAGGGCTAAAATCCCAGTGCATAATATTGATGCAGCAATGTACCCAATCCTACCAACGCGCAGACATCTGAAATGAAATTTCCAAGGACGGAACCTCAATCGTACCTACTTGAAATACTTTTATTGAGTGACAATTACTGTTACGCCTGTTGAATAAATTGCGTAATTCGATTCATTGAATGCGGCATGCTTAGCTTAGCAATTCGTTATACAGTATTTCCTCACAAACGTCCCGTCTTTGATCTGCATTGTGTACAAAAGAATTATTGCCGGTAATCGTTTGTTTGAGCTCGCTCTTGTGTGTGACACTCCGTAATAAAGCTTGAGGCTGTAAGAAATGTTTGATGTATCCAGCTCCTCTCGTATCTTGCGATATTTTTTTAGGTCTCCCTTTACGTTTTATCGAGAACATTTAATTGGAAGTATCTCATCGTACATTACACTCACGATGTTTGATGAGTTTCCAAAAATACACAAAACATCTCATACGTTTTTTTTTCTTGACGGAGTACGCTCGACTCGAGGATTAATCAAAAAAATGGCCATTTAAATATCTTATTGCAACTTGACTTTTGAAAAATCCCTCCTTAATTGGACCGTGAATTGTCTTGAAAAATAAGAGGACAAATGAGAGGGGTATGGACCGAACTGCGTAGGTACTTGCTTTCGAGATTGACTGAACATAAAAAGTATTTGTGTAAGTTAAATTTTATATTTATAATCTTCCCGAAGATTCAGGAGATATAACGATGTTTCTGCTCAAACCTAACTGGACTGTGTTCGATCTAGATAGGTCAAACATTCTTCACGACCGGTCAGTAACCTGGTTTAGTCAGATAACATAATATATCTAGCCTGTTATTCAATTCATTATTGATACACAATAAGAAGGCTACAATTCATTGCTGTTTGTTGAATGGAAGAAAAACAAATGTGGAGCAAACAAAATGTATTTTTAAACATACAAGATAAAGTTATATTTATTTAATACGAAATGAATGAGGCACCACTTAAAAATGAGGTCACATTAAACGCTGAAAACGATGTGAATGATATGCTAATTATAACAACTTAATTGTTGAACATTTTAAAACAGAATTATTCCAGGAACAGCTACTTCGCTTACATTTTCGACGCTTCTGATTCAACCAATCTCAATTTTATATAACAAATTTATTTTACGAGATATTTCAGTTCTTTTGGGACGCAAAAGAAATGATAAAAAATCAATCAATCATTTTTTGGGCCATAATTGGCTGAGTTATTTTAGTTAATACAAGACAGAAGGTAAATTTTTATTTGTGAAGCCAATTCTGATTCTTTGTCAAGAGACTCAAGACCATTGCGTTTCAAATAGTGGAATTTAAAGTGTGAAGATTATTTTTTACTTTAATCATGTCTTATATTATCATGATATGAAATAATCGTAAAATTTTGTGTGATAATCACAAAATTTTCTTATATTCACATAATATATCTCTTTCAGCATCAGTAATTAAGTTTCACATACAAAAGAACTAAATTAACAACAGATGCTCCTATTAAAACTAAATACAGAGCCGGCAAACACGAAACGAGCTTAAATGAAATTGAAAAGAAGCACAGCAAGGTCCCAGCGCCGCGCGCCGGGCCGAAGGTCTCGCAGATAAGCTGTTTCTGTAAAATGAATATTTTAGTTTGTTTTAACGAACGCGCGACCGGAACTAACGAGGTGGGACAAAGGCTTTGGAATCCGCGTCGACAACTTGCATTGCAGTGGAAAATATTCTCTGTCTTCGTCGGTCTTGAGTAAATCAGTAGTATTTGTAATTTGTTTTGCGTTCAACATCTTGATTGTTTTCCGGTTTTATTGTAATGTTACGAAGGAAGAGAGATCGCACCGCCTGCACCGTATTAGCTGATACAAATAGGTAAAATTTTGAATGCTTGACATTCTTCTTTAATCAAATTATATAATTGCCAAATCTCATTTCATTAACCAGCTACAAACGTAATCCCAGGCTCCAGTTTATTAAGCTGACCATAACTCAGCGCACCTCCCGCGAATACCAAAGATAAATGACGAGCATCCTGCAGCCACTCGGGTAATTCTTTCCTCTCCACTCCATCCATCATCTGGATATTATCTGGTATAACAGTAAGCTAATCTATTCTCGCTAATGACTCGAGATGCCGGAGTTTCTTAGCGGAGATTCATTTGCTAGTGCTAACTTTGAATCGTTAATTTTCATGTTCAATAGTTACGGCTGCGCTAACTAATCGACTTGAAAACGGTTCACCGCACGGTTTACTTCATTCAATTGTCGCTTATTATTTGCTAGATTTGTTTTATAATAAAATGTTTATATATGAAGATTTACTGTTTAAAAGATACCATCAGAGACAATTTTGTTCAGATATTGTCTTAATCAGAAAATATTTACATGTTTGTGTAACTGGAAGTGTCAGAATTGTAGAGATTATTTTTCCGACCCAAATATCGACCAATAGAATTGCACCATTCGACCTACATGGTATTATACTGATAATTTTTTGAAAATTTTCTCTGGTAGTTGACGTCAAACTGACAGGTTGAATTCAATTGTGAAATTATTGGCCGACATTTGGGACGGAAAAATAATCCCCCGAATACCACACGAGCTTCAAAATTATCGGGTATTTTCCGATAGGTTCGTTGCAAACAAATGAAGGAGTCAAGTTTTTCAGGCTAAAAAATCACGAGCGCGAAGCGCGAGTGATTTTTCCTGAAAAACTTGACGACGACGATTATAAGTGATTATTATTATGGGTAAGGTAAATTATACAATATATAATATTAACTGGTGTCTTTTGTTTCTAAATAATTAGATCGTTAATCTTACTGTACACAGATGTCGCTTTTTATAATCAGATGGCATTGTCTACATTTTTATAGGTAACTTCACTCGTAGGCTTATATTATGAAGATATATTTAATTTTTGTATGTTAGTAATAGAAAACTTAAGTAAACTACTCACTCAATGTTGGATAGTATTTTATCATAAGAACTCTACATTACATTTAGTGACTGGATTTTATCTCCAAGTATTTATTTAAGAGAAATATGTACCATTATACGTTCGTTCTTATCTTAGGCATATTATAGAATTATGTATTGATTATGAAAAGAATAATTACCGATGTATCATTATTTCGGTTCATTGAATCCTGTTGTCGGCAGGCTATTACTATAAGCACTAATTACTCCATTCCTGGAAACTTTCGCTTGCTAAGATTAATTAGCTAAATGGATCCTTGAAGAATGTTTTAAACTGCGCCCGAACTGCTTCAGAGAATTTAAGTTTAAACCTTGTTTAATTCAAGTAAAGTGTGTAGTTTGAAATTTTATTAATCTTTCATAATTAGAAATTAATAATACTTATAGATAGTGACATAAATTAAATCAGATTAGTATTGTGTACCTTAGTGGTTGATTAATTTGACCATATTTACTGATCATTATTTACTGTGATAATAATATTATGTTGTTATTTTGTCGTAAATATTATATCGTGTTACGCTTATATTTAATTATTACACATTACTTGTTACATGGGATTTCGTTATTTCACAATACGTTTTTCTTGGCGTGATTTTTTTCTATTCTTGGCTGATGGTTTCTGATGATGATTGATGATGATGATGATAATTTGTTTAAAATTATACAGTTTCGACTTGTCACCTCTCTTAGTACTTACTCTACATAATTATTTTTATTTTATTTAAAACAATTTAAATTATTGCACATAAAATTAGATACTATTTAATGATCAACCATCTTTTTCTCTTAATAAATCGCAGCCCTCACAAAACATTAAAGTGCCCCAAATAAAAATGACGCCGTAACAATTTAACAGCGAAATGGGGAAAGCGTCAATCCATCGTTTCATGAAAAAAATGTCTACAATTCCACTTTTTAATGGCACCATAAAGGTTTCACAATTTTATCTTTGACGTAAACATAATGGTCTTCGTAATAATCCTGCAATAAAGCCAGTCGTCAAATTGATCTGTCGAACCCACGAACCGTTTGTTTCGTTCACTTGGGTTTCGACATTGTTTGAAAGCAGATGAGTGTTTTTTTTTTAGTGTTTTATGTTGAATTAATTCTTTGTATGACTACGATATTTTGTATATTTTTACAATTTTAAGCATAATGTATGTTGAGCATAATAAAAAATTATGAACGCGCGTTATATTGTTAACCAAACTAGTACAGTCTCTGTCTAACGGTGCATTTACATACAACGAACATAGAGCTAGTGCTAGAGCAAGAGAATTCTAACGAAAACTCGTATTCAGTGTTGTTCAGTTTTAGACGTTGCTTAGAATCTCTTCGAACGCACTATGAACAATGAAAAAATGTTCTACGCCTGTTTACATTAAAAGAATTTAACATTCGCTTGTTTGATGTAAATTCACCGTTAGGGATACGCCATGATAATACGCACCACTTCTTTCATCTAGCAAATTACGCCAACGGATCCCTAAGACATTGCCGAGTCAACGATTCTCACGGGAACGTATTGTACGAACGTAGCAAATTCCATTGGCGTAACGTAATTTTAAGTTTTCATTTTATATTCAATTAGTATTATATTCATTAATTTTTAGGTCTTGCATCGAGCAGGACACATTGTAATAATTATTATAATTAAATGTAGTTTATAAAGTAAATCTGGTTTTCTTTTTGGGGCCTCCGGCTGTCTGAAACATAAATATTTCTTTTCTATGTACGAAATCAAATTAGGTACATACAGTTAATTAAAATAGGTATACCAAGACATAGAAAACATAAACACACAAGATGAGATAGATCTAGTCTACAACTCAGAATAATATTTATTTCACATAATATTATGTTACTAATACATTCATACCATGAAATATTAGCTATACAAAAATATAAACAAAAACGAATGAAATATTCATAATCTAAAATATCTCAATTCCATCCAACGCTTATCAAAGGCATTTGACATTTGTATCAAAACAATTCTCTAAAATCGTAAGGAAAATAGTTAAAGTTGAAATAAAATTCGCACCTATTCCGTACAAAGCTAGCTATTAATTACCCTTGGATTCGTTCAGCGTAATTGCATTTTTAGCTGTATTTAAAATTAAGCTCGCTATCTGATTTATTCAGTATTTAAATAAAAATGTTGACTAACATTGAAATGAATTTATAGCAGCGATATTAATTTTATCAGTGCAATCAGATAAATTAAACTGTAAATTCAATAAATATTTAACTGAATATATTTAATCATACATATTATATACTTTATGATTGATATCTACATCCATATTAAAGAGATAAATTAATAATACTTATATAAAAAATACTCATAGACTCTACAAACAGTATTTCTATGTAAAGCTATAGACATTTGAGTATATTAGTGTCTTATTTCAAGAACTTAATTTACTAATATGTTTCACTCGCACGGTACTACCACGTACCACGTACCTGCACTGATAAAAACTAGCCTATCTCTATGTTAAATCTCTTTGAAATTTTATACAGATATACCATCACGATGTTTCACGAAAAGCAAACAGCCGCCCAAACTTTCAGGTTTATAATAATATCAGTAGGAATAGTAGAAAGTTTCATAGGCTCTATATTATAATGTTTAAAGGCGGAGACTGGAACCGCTAGGCTGTTCTAGTACACGTGTACGAGCTTATAAGGTATACGAGAATTTAGTACAAGGAAGATTAGAAAGAATTTTGGCAAACATTTTCCCGATTTCATTCGTCGATAATTGATATCTGAAATGGAAGTCTAAGTCTCAATAACACGACCTGAATTCCATCACCTATGACCTTCTCTTGATATTTCGCGTATTTATATTTCGCACTAAAATATTACGAAGCGATCGGCTTTGATGTCGACTTTGATAAAATTTCTGAGCTCGAGGGCGACTCTAATTTGTCGATTGTGCTTGTTGATTCAGGAACTTGCACAAATGTTACCTTCACTCGTATATTATCCCAACTCTGAAAGGAAAGTAACGGCGTATCTTTAGTTGCCAACTTTCGGTATTTATTTGATATTCGAGTTATCTCCAGCTTTGTGGCTTCTTGACCCAGTTTCGATTTAAATTCCGATGTACGTAGACGCGTTTTGGATGAAAGCTACGCACGGGTGAACCAGAATACGACTCTCAAAATATTTTCACTGGAAAATCCATTAATGTCTGTGGTGTTGGTTTGAGTCGAAATAGACAGGATAATTATTTTTCAGAATACTTTTGGCCGTCATAAACATCATACATAGAGTCAAATTACTAAATGTGTAAAATGCTATTAAAATATAAGTAAAATAACGAAACATACGCTACGAAATGAGAACCTCTATCAATTTTGGGAACGTTGGTTAAAAATAATATCAGCTAATAGGAAATTGAGTTTGATATTAAATAAATAATTAATCAAATAGATACGAAGCGAGGGTAAGTTCGACCCTACTCAATAATTGAAGGTTCTATTTAACTTTACATTACCTGTTTAAGTAAATATTAATTCCCGATATAGGCCGAAATAATAAGCAGGCATGCGTGAATGTTCGGATTGCGGGGCAGGTTTCCACGCCAGCGAGTCGGCTACAGATTCGTACAAACTTGCGCCTAATTCGTATTGTTTATTCTGCTCAAGCGAGCAGACTTCGTGTGGACTTGGCTTTATCGCTGTGACGTCATAACTATCGACAGCAGAACTAACATATTTGAGCTACATACTTCAAGTGCAGAAAAATATAAAAGATATTACATACAATAATTTACAATTTATAGTTGCGGTTTTCTGACCTATTTTTTAATGGCGCTTCATCTTACGGTCTTGTCAATTTTTAACTGAGCTTTTAATAAAAATCGTGTTAATGACGCTAATATAGTATATTATACATTTTTAGAAGATTAGATTTGTAAATAAAATGTGTTCAAAAATGTAGTTTCAATCAAATGGAACTTTCACTTATATTCCTTAACATTTTATGTTAGCCTGATTAAATTATGAAACGTATGCACGTGGTGAAATTTTCAGTTTCTCTCGAACATTTTCTAACTACCCGCATGTGTAATGAAGTAGTTGGTAAACTATGCACAATCTGCCCCCGCACCATGATGTCTTTAAGCAGTATTATTTCCAGTGTGTAAATCGCCATCACTTTCCCACACTGGAAATAATACAGCTATAACACATCACGGTAATATCCTTAAATTACGCAGGTAGGTCTTGTCTTAATTGATTCCTTTATGCGAATTTATGTTTGGAACTAATTCTGAATCGCAGGTCAATCTTTCCATCTGTACCCAACAGATGGAAAGATTGACCTGCGATAGTGAGTTATGTTTGCTATTCGGCCTCGATAATGCTATCTTTATTGCTCGAATCACGATTAACCTAATTTGATAGGATGATCATTACTGCTGATGTAGAAGTAACATAAAGTCTGTCATTATGAAAACGGTTTTTATAGGTGGATTATTTGAATATTTAATGAGGCAAAAATAAAAATAAAAATCAAATTATTCCGATTCAATCCAGACGCAGCCAACTTAATCAATAATATTATTATAATATTATTATAATAAAAGCTTTTATAAGCGATAGTTTTTCATTATTTATTAAAGAAATGATAAAGAATATGGTTCTAAAACATAGTCAAACTTTCAAGAAACTGATTTCCATGTTTCCATGCTTCAATTGAAACACTTTTCTCAACAGACCTTAGATTATAGTATCATCAAACGTATAAACAAAACCATACACAGAAAACTTCCTGCCGTAGATGTTGACATCCGTATCGGAACCCTTTGTGTCGTCCCTCGTAACGTTACACGCCTGCTTATTTGACCGAAACCTCTCTGAGTGCCATCTGGATTCAATACTTACCTGATTTATGTGAACAGTCGTAGATATATTTATGTACGCGAGTATAAAATATATTTTAATAGTGTAATTTATGTGAGAGATACAAACGTTTACTAATATTAATTAATATAATATTTTATTATTTTTCATTAGTTATGTTTACAAAATAAACGCAAAGTTTATTAAGCACGATAAAATCGTAAAAGGTTTATAAATAGATCGAGACGAATTTCTCCTTTTTATTTAAAATATAGAGTCATTTATAAATTATTCTGCAACCATAACCATTTTCACCGATAAAAAATATCAGAAACGTCGTATGTTTATACAAAGCAGCGTATTGAAAGGAATCAATGCATGTATACAGTGGCACTAGCAATCTCTTGGCAAACTAAAGTACCCATAAGCTCCATTCAATGTCCCGGGAATGTTTTCATAGTGATATTAGTTCGTCCCGGGACAAACATATACCTGGGTTTATTGCGCTCATATTTATTTTACGGGAAACTATTTGTCGAAACGAATGTACGTTAATTGGAAACTTGTGTGGAAATCAAGTTTTTTGTCGCTTTTACGTTTTGGTTTATCAAACGATTCACACTTATTTACATCAAATATGTATGATTTGCTGCTTCTATTTACTGTGGCTGTAAACGTTTAATGTTTATGATATTTGCTGCTTCGACCAATGTTTGTTTTGTTCGGGATTCAATGTAAAATTTCATTTGCAAGTTCCTTCGTTCTTTTTGTGTCTGCAAATATGTAAATGCACGAATAGCAATGTTAACGAATTTTGAAATTAGCGTTTAATAGATTGATTTCAAATGATTCAATGCAAACAGTTAATGTTTGGATAAATATTTTGATTTTATTGCGCCAAAACTACTAGATGGATTTTGATGAAACTTGGTAGTGTTGTAACTAAATACCAGTGTTACAATGAATGTCATAAATCGCGAGGCACAGTCAGTTAAAATATAATGTTCTCTTTATTTTTATCAGATTCCGACGAATACGATATAGAAAGAAGAAAAATGTTACAATTTCAGAATATCGTTCCCGAAAATAATTCGTCCAATTTGACCCGTCACTTCGTAACATATATCTTTATATAATATACATGAGGGCTACTTCAATTGAGAACTATTTCTAGTTTAGAGCGAAAGAGGAATATTTTGTTGGTTTAGTGCTTAAAACTTTACACAGGGTGAAATGCAAACTTTGACCGAACCACATTCGAAATGAATTTAATTATTCCGTTTTCATTAATTTAATAGAGACTGTAACGTAATGGGAAATATAATTATATTTTTGAAGTGACTAAGCATATTATAATTAAATATATCTCAAGTTAGGACTCGCGCTTGTATATTATTAAATTTGCTCTATTAATGTAATTTACTATTTAAACTGAATATAAAAACGCCTCTCCAATATTGCTGAAGTTTTTTGCATAATTTTTCGGCCCATCACAACAACAGTCAATCCAGTTCAGCCGTTCCCAAGTGGCACACACATGGCATTATTCATACAGGTTTAATCACGTCATTTACTTTGTCCGAACCAACAAGGTAAGAGCACAAAATATCGCCCCATTTCCTCAATTCATCGTTACATACGAAAAAATATGTACAATAATCTGTTTATGTGTGTCGAGATGAGTGCTATCAGTCAGCGGGTCTCCGCGGGGGAGGTGCGAGCGAGGGGGGAGGGGGAGGGGCAGATGAATAGCTATCACTTACGAAGGTGCCTCAAGCCGGCTTATCGATACAAGCGCTAAATTATCCCATATTTCTATGTCATCGATCATATTATAGCACGCTCGATTTGTCGGGAAATTAGTTGTAGCCTCTCGTCGTGTACCTTGAATTTTCCGAGTTAATCCCGTTGATCAATTACGTTATTGCTTTATTTAATGTTGTCAAGTTAAGAAACGGTGGCGATTAACAAAAATTAAAAAATGTCAAGTTGCGAGCGTCCCGCATACTACTTTAATTGTTGATATTTCACATACTATTTATGAAGAAAAAATTCATTTATAAATTTGTTTTTGCCGGCATTCCTTATCGCCTCTGTAGAGTTAATCAAAATTATACTTTGGTCAGTACTCAATTTCTTATCCTCATAATTTTATCACAAATTCGCAATATTATTTATTGATAAAGCTTCTATACAAATATTTAAGTACCTCTTTACCGTACCCGAAGCATATCTTCGATGAATTTCGAAAATTCATCTCCACTAAAGTGAAAGTGAATTCCCGTGTTCCCTCGGCATCAGGCAGATGCAATCCACAACTTTTTTACTGTTTTCTCCTGCAGGATCCTCATCAGTTTTGCATTGCTTCAACGGAATACTTTTTATGGCCAGTAAAATGATTTTCAATACCATTCAAGCAATACTATACAAATATAATTTTTTATTTCTTTATTAAGCAAAGAACTATGAATAAAAAATGAAATAATATTACCTCCTAACACCGTAATACCTTCAAACATAATTCCGGAAATGTTTATCCTAAGTCAATGCGTATTCCCGGTCCTTAAAATGTCAATAGAATTTCCAGCTGTCCATTACGGAAATATACGAGAAATGTTGCTGGAAATAATTGTATGTACCACTTATTTCCTTAATGTAAGCGCGGGAGTCTGCTCCGAATGCCTAATGACTGAGCTGGCGGCATTCTTCTCACGCAATCACTTTGGTATCGATTGGCACCGTGTGCTGCTGCCAGCTCTAACTCAAACATTTATTCGGGAAAGCCTCTTTATGAAGCGCTTTTGAATCGTGATAATCAATAGAAATTACCAGCGGTTCAAGGAAACATTGCAGTATGCGAGTTGTGACGAAACGTAGCAAGTTTATGTTACAAAAAAATAGGAAATAATAACTACCTATAATTTTTATATGAATACGTTGAACAGGTAGATTACCAAAAAGTGTGAAACGCTCAAAACAATCATTAAATACAGGCGTGGAAGGAATTTGCAAATGAGTACAAAGACAAGGGCAGACATTTCGACAAAGGAATCACTTGGAACATTAATTTGCGATTTCCGAAGCGTCCTCGTGTTTTTGTTTAAAAGCTTTTCGCTTCACTTGGAGCCATTTATCGTTGTTGTCGTTCAAAGGAGCTTATTTTCGTTCCTTCATTGAAAAAATATTGAAGTCAAACATTTCCGTAGCGGTAGAATTAAATCTGTATTTAATCGCGAGATGTGCCGTTTGCTTTATTCCTAGCCCTGTCTGTTTCTTTGTTCAAAGGGAATCGGCCGAAGGGAAGTCGCCGCGTTCCCTTTCAAATTCATTTAAACTCGATTCTAATTTGGATGGAAGCTTGACGGATAAAGGAAATATTATACTAAATGATTTTTTCTTAAAAGCCGTTTTCTATCAGTGTCCTTTTGATCAAATTGTATCGGATTTAATTACTAGCCTTCAACGCAATGCCATTTAGTGAATTGTGATTAAAAATAGAAATTTGTTCCATTGGAATGTTTTGGCTAAATGAATAGAGATGCTTTACGAAGCTCAAATGTAAGAGAACACTCGCTTAGTCAGTTATTCACCGTTGCTATTGTATGGATTCGTATTGTGTTACGAGAATACGAGCATGAATAGTTAGTTATTAGTCAAAAATAAAAGTATCTTTGGTAGTTTCAAACATGGTTGATTTTTGTGGTATTTTTAAGCAAATAATATCGAAAAACACTTTTTAAACATAACAAATAGTTTAGAGTTTGAACTTAAGCTTTCTTATGTGATAGTCTAGGAGTCATCAATCATTTTATCGTGATATATTGACCGCCCAGTTATAATGAAGTTTAGATATACGCGGCTATAAATGCCACTCTCCTGTAAGATTTAAGGTGCTTTTACTCTATTTATTGCTTTCCACATAGTTATTAGATGGTACTTGGTCGATTACCTGTCGAATTCATAGTTTCTAGGTGGTTAGTTCATTACATTATTTTTATTCTATATAGAAAGTAAACAACTTAAAGCGATAAACAGAGCTGTAATTTACATTACATTCATGGAAACGTCAAAATTCTTGTCTTGAAAATCTGTAATATGGTGGTATAATTATGGTGAAAATGGCAAACTAATACAGAATATCAACAGCACGGTCGGGTTAACGTTCCCGCGGATTACTGCATATCGCACTCAACACGATTTATTTAATCCCGATATATCGGCGAAGGCAGCCGTTAAAATTATTTATTAATATCGCGCCACGAACATTCATTCGTTTGCTTGACTTGACGTAAAATCGTGCGCCTGTCTCTTTTGTTAAATTCTACATGAACCTTCATATTTAATTCCATTTTACGTGAAACGAGTAACTACCTACCTAAAAGACTAAAATAAACCAGAAAGGCATTTTATTATTACAGTTTATACTTGATACTGACCTGGATATTAACATAAAATTATATAACTTAAGTTTGTTCAATATAATCTTAGTTATTATTATATTATTTAATGCTTTACGCTACCTTTCAAAATGAATTTCATCGAATTCCCTCCATTACAGGGAGATTTAGAGCGACAGCAGCAGCTCATTACACTGCAGACGACTGTCAGCGTCCAGGGTCTGCCAATTAGACCTGACACATCGCTTTATCAGTTCTAACTACTAATTTGGACATTGTCTTCCTAAATACCTTGTCAAAGCTGCTCTCTTAAGTTTCAGAGAATGTAGAATATGTTTAACTCTCATCTCCCAGTGATCCTCATAGCACTTCATTCTCCAATTTGTTTGACGTGCTTTCCTCTGCAAGTATCCTTGATTCCATAAAGTATTGATAACACGGTATATCATCTATCACCGTAATATGAACAACATTAAAATAAAACTCTACATTTTAGACACAACTCGTTTTACGGACTAGAAAAAAGTATTTTATTTTTAGATTGTTATTGCAAAAATGTATCCCACATACCCGCAAAATTCTCACAAAGACGATAAATTTAAACTAGTCGCGTTTAACATTGAATCCTCTCCTAAGCCTGTTAAGCACGAAAAGTTAAAAACTTGAGTCGCGTAATTAAACGCCGGGAAGTATGCTAGCAACTTATAATACAAGAATTCTGGGAGATTAAATTTGAAAATCAAACGAACTTACCAAGTGAAGTTCGATGACAATTATGTGAGCAGCTTCATTCGAAGCGATTTATATTGACGTGGTGTAGTAGCGTTCCTAGCCTGAGCCTTGCACGGGTTTTTTAAAGTTATAAGTATTATTAATTTAAATTTATATTTTTATAATTTTTAAATTATACTTTTTTTTTTTTTTTGTGGCAACACTATTTACCCCTACCATTTACCCCCATCATTTCTCAAACGGTTCGTTACGATGTGTACCTAGGTCATTTGTTGAGAGATATTTCACATTTTATATTTATATAGGGCAGGGAATATATTATTAAAATGTTATGCAATACGTTTGTTGTGGAATTAACCGTAATCTTAGGGTGGGTAACTATAAATCGCTTCGAATGAAGCTGCTCACATAATTGTCATCGAACTTCACTTGGTAAGTTCGTTTGATTTTCAATTATGTTTCGCAGCTTCATTCTTTGCGATTTATATTGACGTGGTGTAGATGTTTAGAGTAAATAAAATGTGAAATGGTGATAAAAAATGAAAAACTTATGGTAAGTTTTATATTTTTATTTGCAATAATCAATAAATAAATATTATTAATTACACTTAATTTTCATTATTTAACCATTAATTATTTCTTTTACAGGTTACAATCATTATTAGATAACAATGTTTTAGCAAAGCTGGTAGGATCAGTAATTACATGTCTATTGTAAAACTTAGCAAATACTGCAGAAGAATCGGACCATCCCGCAGTTTTGCGTATAACATCAATGTTGACCCCAAGTCTATTGGCAGTGGATGTGGACGCATGGCGAGTACTATGAGCACTAAATATAGAAGTATCTACTCCGCTGTTATGAAGCGTGTCCTTTATCCATTTACTGAGCGTGTGGGAGGTAACTTTTGAGTATGGTTTTTTAAAACTAATAAATAAATGATCATTATGTCGAAGTGTTGATGTTTTATTTACGTACGATTCTAGACATTGGGCTGGACAGATTTCCGAACGACTATTGAAGTAAGGAATTCTTAAAAGAGGCTGTAACGAGTACGGCTTAGAAGTTTTAATTAAATCTGAAATCATTATGATTATTTCACTTGTCCCTCTTATATCAAGGTCTTTTAATTTAATAAGAGCAAGTGTTTGTACTCGATGAGCTGTTACCAAAGCCAATAGAGTTGCAGTTTTTTTGGAAAGAGTTTCCAAACTGAGTTCATTATTTGGCCACTGTTGGGCTAAATATTCGAGAACTATGCTCGGATCTCAGGTTATAAGATATTTAGGATTTGTTGGCCTCGATTTGAAAACTCCTTTCATAAAGCGTTTTACCCTATCATCTTCTAAATTAGATAAAATTAATGATAAGGCAGACTTATACGAGTTAATGGTACCGTATTTAGCACCTTTATTAAATAAATCGGTAAGAAAATGTAAAACTACAGGGACAGATGCCGAGATGTAGCTATAGTTGTGGGTACTGCAGTAGTTTATCCATGTTTTTATGCAGCCATCGTATTGTTTATAAGTCGAATCAGATAAAGATGATAACATAATCTGTACTGTATTTGGTGACAAGCCTTTCCTTAGTAAAGCTTGCCTGAAAGCTTCGCGGCAACCAACTTCAGAGTTTTGTGTAGGTTGTGGTTGAACCTGAAGGGAGAAGTTAATAAATTAATATCAGGTGCAAAATATATGGGCTTGGTTGTCATTAATTTTTGAAAAATTGGGAACCAGGGTCGCGTAGGCCAATACGGTACCACAACTATACCCTCTGCCTTATCTTTTATAATTTTTTGCATTACCTTTGTAATTAAACAAAACGGGGGAAATGCGTAAAATAACTTATTTTTCCATGAAACCGTAAATGCATCTACCGCCCATGCATCAGGGTCGTTTTTCCAAGTGTGTGACACTTTACAAATGTGTGACACTTTGCATTACATCTACTTGCAAACAAATCTATTTCAGGAACACCAAAATTAATGGTTATCTCATCATATGCATTTTGGTTTAGTTCCCATTCTGTATCATGAAATTTCTTCCGCGATAATTGGTCTGCTTCACAATTATCCTTTGTATTTATATAGGATGCAAAAATAGTTATTTTACGCATTTCACACCACTGCCAGATTTCTCTGGAAACCACATTAAGGTGATCATATTGAATAGTATTCAACCCATTCTATAAACAAGAAATTGCGGTGATATTATCAATTCTTAGCAAGATTCGAGAAGAATATAAATTCTTCGCGAAGGATTTAAGGGCAAGAAAAGCTGCTTTTAATTCTAGCTCATTAATATGCAATGTTTTTTCACATTCTTTCCAGTAGCCGAAACATTTATTGTTATTACAATAGGCGCCCCAACCGGTGTTAGATGCATCTGAATAAATCTCTAAATTAAAATCTTCAATCCCGAGAGGACAATTACCTATATCTATATTACGGATCCACCAAAACATATCCGATTTTAAATTATCCGGAATTTTAATTATCTGTTCGTAGCTAGAGTTTTTAAGCAAACACATGTATTTATACTTTTCGAAAAGCTTAGTATATAACCAAGCATATTGAATTGCGGGACAAGCTGAAATTAATAAACCGATAAATTGAGCAAATTCTCGTAATTTGCATTTTTTAGTATTTATGACGGTAGAAACTTTTTCTTTAATTTTTAACTTCTTATCATCGGGTAGTTTTAATAACATATTTTTAGAGTCGAATACAAAACCTAAAAATTTGCATTGCATCTTTGGTACTAACGAACTTTTCTCTAAGTTAATCAAAAAACCTAGTCTTTCAAAAAGTGTTTTGGTCAAAGTTATGTTTTCTTGGCATTCTAATAGTGTTCTACCAATACAAAAGACATCATCAAGATAAACTACTGATATCATACGATGAGTTTTTCTTAAAAATTCAAATATAGGTTTTAGAAGTTTTGTAAACACGAACGGTGCGGTGCATAAACCAAATGGCAAACAATTAAATTCGTAAAGAACTCCATCATACTCAAACCGTAAGTACTTTCTGTGCATTTTATTTACTGGCACTAAAAAATAAGCATCTTTTAAATCGATAGTTGCCATAAAACAGTTTGGAGTTATCAACTTTGACGCAGTACGATAATCCTCCATTTTAAAATGTTTAGTTTCAATGAACTTGTTAAGGCATTTTAAATTAAGAATAAATCTCTTGTCACCATTTGGTTTAGACACTAAGAAAATAGAGGATAAAAACTCGCCCGGTTCATGGTTACAATGCGATATCGCATTTATAGATAATAATTTCGACAAACACGTATCAAAATCTTGTCGTTCTTGTTCCGTTTTAGGATAAACACTAGGCTTATCGGTTCTAAATGGATTAGACTTAAAAGGTATAGAATAACCTTTAACCCACGATAAAATGATCTTATCACTAGTTATTTTACGCCAGTTATTAACATAATGCTGGAGTCTTCCAGCATATCGCACCTGGTCGATTATTGCCTCCGTTGCGGAGCTGGTGTCTTCGAAGGCGGGTACGTCCGGTCGTGGGGTCGTCGTGCACTGTTGATCGGAGGTGGACGCGACGCCATGTTGGGCACACGAGCGAAACGATTGTCGTGGCGTTTGGTGTCCGCCTGGCGCTGCTGAGGAACATAGTTCAAACGGCCCTTATTAACTTGATTAGTCGCCACAGATACATTAGGTCTATTTTTAGGTTTTTGTATATTCTTTAAAGATTCACCTGACTGTTGGATAGACTTGGCCGCTTTAAGTTTTTCCGAGATATTCTCACCGAACAGTAACGCATCTCGTTTGGATTCTATTAGGGCGTCTTTTAATTTGGTGTTAATCGAGGATATTACGAATTTTCTTCGTGTCCTCGTTTCAGCATGATGGCTGTCACACAGTATACGGCACGCATCACTTAAAGGCTTTAAATTTTTTTGTTTTGATGTCTCATTCGCTATGACCATTTGGGTGACTGTTGCAAGAGCAGACAGTGCAACCCCAAGTTGTTTTTGCCTGTAGCTGAGCGACGTGTCTCTTTTAATTTAAGCTTCAGGCAATACAGCCTTTACCTCCGGGTTGAGAGCAGGGGCCAGCAACAAATCGCAATTATTGGGAACTAGATATTCTTTGTAAAGGATATCTTTTATTTCCTTAGAAAGTCCTTTGGAAAGGATGTCCTGCCACCTGCTGGCGACATCCTTATGGATCGCAGGGCCGAGCGAAGTGTCGGTTTTTGGAGCGTCTCCTAACAATTGGAGGACGTCTTCACCCAGCTCCAGCTCTTCGTTTTGTTTATCACTGTCCGCCGATGTTCCCGGTTGCGGTTCAACAACCTCATCAGGTCGTGGCGAGTCAGGACGTGGTGCGATTTCTTGTGGTGACAAAGGCGGACATGGCGATAGGGGCCGAGGTGCCTCATCAGTTTGGTGATCTCTCAGTGGCGACTGGCAGTATAAGGACCCAGGAGATGGCACATCCAACGGTTCACCTGCAAAAACATTTATATTTAGCAAATGTTTTTTAAAAACAGTGACAGTATCAGCCCAAGTATAGCAGTACGCGTCTCTTTATTTGTGATAGAAGAAACCCAGTTACGGTATCCTCGGATCACTAAGCATTGATTGATGTTGATGATAGTAACAGCCCAATTTTAGCAGTACGCATCACTAATCAATCAATATAAAAAACCGTTGAATTTTTAAAAATTACCAACTTACATAACATATTTTCTTCCGATGCATCGCTTGTAGATTGATTTGCTCTTTTGGCAAGCCGATTTTCTAGTTTTTTAATCTTTCGTCTAATTTCTTCGTCCGTTTTTTCATGTTTCCTTTTCTTCCCCATATTGAGCACTAATTATTTTAATTTTTTAATTTTAAAATTCAAAAATTATTTTATCGGAGACGTGCGAAGGCTTGAGCACGGAAACGCAGAATGACCTAGGTACACATCGTAACGAACCGTTTGAGAAATGATGGGGGTAAATGGTAGGGGTAAATAGTGTTGCCACAAAAAAAAAAAAAAAAAAAGTATAATTTAAAAATTATAAAAATATAAATTTAAATTAATAATACTTATAACTTTAAAAAACCCGTGCAAGGCTCAGGCTAGGAACGCTACTACACCACGTCAATATAAATCGCAAAGAATGAAGCTGCGAAACATAATTTAACTATTTTAAATATTATCATGTTCACCTCTTTATAATAAACGTGGAGCAGCTTGGTAGAAAATTGTTACGGCACAATATCAATTTCATTACAGAATGTTATCTATTTTGATTATTATCTAAAGAAGAATAATTCATGTTACAATACATCTGCCACGTAACTGAAGAGCTAATCTATACTAATATTATAAAGCTGAAGAGTTTGTTTGTTTGTTTGTTTGAACGCGCTAATCTCGGGAACTACTGGTCCGATTTGAAAAATTCTTTCGGTGTTAGATAGCCCATTTATCGAGGAAGGTTATATATAATCAGGCTGCGACCAACAGGAGTGGAGCCACGGGGGTGAACAAAGGTAGTAGAATATAAATAATATTATGTTTTTAAAAACAAGTTTTAAAAGATTTTTAAGTAATTTTTGTGTACATTCAGTACGGTACGTTAATAGATCTTTAAAGTATTTTTGGTCGTGAGTGATAAAGAGGTAACGTCTGTCGGCTTACCCAGTAAAATATATCAATTTGAAAACGTGTGTTTAAGATTGTAAACGTATGTGGCGACACGTACATATAATTACTATATTTTCTATAAAAAGAAAACCTTTTCTCGGAGACCACTTTTCAATATTAGTTGTCGCCCTTTAAGAAACTCTGAAAACATTCTAGTTTTCCTTTAGAGCTTTTATCTTCATTTATTTTATAAATGGTCCAATATTTCATATAATATATATTTTTAGGAAAAAATATAGGTAACGTAACGTATTACTATAGACTTAAATATTATACAAACTGTAATATTTTTGGATAAAGTAAAAATATAAAAAGATAATAAAAAGTTAAAAGCTTATAAAGAGTTGTATCACCTTTGCTATACGCAATTAAATATGATAAAATAATATTTTAATCAATTCTTAAGCTCTATAAACTATCGTAAGGAAAATTATACCATTTTCAAGATTTTTTTTGCTCTTACTGACGTTACAAAGGATGGTACTCATTAAAATACGTTTGCATTACTTCGAAAATGAAAAACAATAACAACTTATTTTAATGAGTGGTTTTGTTTTTACTTCATGTGTAACAAAATGATTCTGTTTTATACAGGCCTAAATACCAAGATTCAAAATAAAGCTAGGTACTTATTTTTTGTTGATATAAAAATGCGTATATTATTCAATTTTTCAGTGACTCCTAAAAACTGGCGATTGTTTATGCGCCGTAAACAAGCGGGTGTCGAGTTATATTTCTCAATTCAGATGTTATGTCTTATTTTATGGCCCTCCAGTTAATGCTTCGTCGGAATTTTATTATCAGCGAGGAGAATTGAGAATCCCGAATATTTAATTAGGCTATCGTATTATTGGTGAAGGAAATATGAGATGAAGAGGAATAATTTGTTAGATGAATACCTACCGCTTCTGAAATTCGACATCCATAACAAGATCACAATATGAAGAAGAACTTAGATAAACCATTTTTAATAACTTAACAGAAAATTTTCCCTTTTTACTCTAGTTTCACGTCAATGTATAGTGTTATCAAATGTATAGTGATGAGGCATAAACCTAAAAATAATAGCGCGTACTTGCCTAGTTATATTGAATTATAAATTAATGAAAATCAATAATTACGATCACCAGACATCATTATTGTCTACAAAGAACTTGTAACACTTACAAGATCTAGATTTTTAGCCATACACTCTCCAATAAATAATATTTTATTTCTACTTCAAAATCTAGGATGTCCCCATTTGGCATGGCTCCCATGTTCGGAAGACTCATAAACAAAGGTTTGTTAACCCAAATACCGCTGCCATTACACATAGTTACTTCATTCTACAATGAAACGTTATTCGCAAAGTTCTTGCAATGATATTATATTATAGAACTTGCTGTGCAACGCGGTTTCACCCGCGAAGAAACCCGCAAAATCATGTATTTCTATAGCTCATGTGGTATTCTTATGTTGTACTGAGCAAACGATCAAAGCTCATTCATTCATCATCATTGGCCTTTACGTCTATCACAGACGATTTATGGTGTGTTGCCTGAGCAATGTTTCTGGTGTCCAAATAATCCAATGCGGGATCGACACACTTTTCCGCAGGTCGGACAGGGGAAGTTTGCAGAAGCCGATTCAGAGTCGTCTTGATGGCGTTTCCTCCTTCTGTCTGCGAGTACTCTGAACCAAGACTCATCACAGGATCTGCAACCCTCGGAAACAAGTTTGCGCCATTCTGATCGATTAGTAGCGAGCTTCTCCCAATTATTATGATTAATCTTGAAAGAAGCCATGTCTCGTTTCACACAGTCCTTAAAGCGGAGTAAAGGTCTCCCGATGTCTCTCCTTGCGTCGGCGATTGCACCTAGCATAACGCGCCTTGGCAACCGAGAAGGCTCCATCCTGTACACATGCCCTAGCCAACGTAGGCGTTTCTGTTTGAGCAACGTAGTCAGGCTAGGTAGCTGTGCAGTTTGGAGTACTTTCTGGTTTGTGATCTTGTTTTGCCATGTTATGCCTAAGATTTTACGTAAGCAGCGCATATAGAAGGAATTTAATCGTCGTTCCTGTTTGGCATACGACGTCCAAGTCTCAACCCCGTACAAAAGAATGCTCAAGATGGAAGCTTGGAACACTATCATCTTAGTCTTAACAGTGAGATGTTTGTTTCGCCATACCTTTTCATTAAGCTTCCCAAACATGGTCGCCGCTTTGCCGATACGAATATCGATCTCCGAGTTAAGCGAGAGATTGTTCGACACGGTTGACCCTAGGTAGCAAAATCTGTCAATTTCAACTAGTGGCGTGCCATTAAGCGATACTGTCGACCCCGCAGGAGTTCCTTGTGACAATATTACTGTCTTGCTGGTATTTACAGTCATGGCAAACTGAGAACAAGCTCGTGAAAACCTGTCTATCATCGACTGGAGCTCAAACGGTGAATTGGCTAGTAGTGCTGCGTCATCTGCAAAGAGGAGATTATCCACGAAGAGATCCTCTCGGTGTTTTTTGGACTTAAGCAGGGAGATGTTAAACAGCCTTCCATCCGTTCTAGTGTGTAAATGAACGCCTTGATGGTCATCACTGAATGCTGCACGTAGCATCAGCGAGAAGTATATTCCAAACAGAGTGGGTGCCAAAACGCAGCCCTGACGCACACCTCTGCAAACTTTAAACGGCTCTGATGTACCGCCGTTGAAAACTACGATGCCATTCATGTTGTCGTGGAATGATTTTATCAGGCACAAAAGTTTAGGTGGGCACCCGATGCTTTCTAGTGCTGAGTACAGTCCTTCCCGGCTAACCGTATCGAAGGCTTTGTTGAGGTCAACAAAAGCCACAAACAAGGGAGTCTTCTGCTCTCTACACTTCTCCTGTAACTGACGTAGAGTAAAAATCATGTCAGTCGTAGAACGCTGGGGGCGAAAGCCACATTGAGATTCCGGATATACTCGATTCGCAAGCTTTTGGAGTGGTCGCGCCAATATAAAAAATATAAGTAAATATATTCTCGATATGAAGTGGACTGTATTTAGATCAACGTGGTGTTAGCAAAAGAGGGGAAAGACAGGAACATACGGCACATACCTCGTCGGAGGGAGTAGCGTCCAGAACACACGCGCCGCCACGCGGTCAGGGTCCTCCAGCTCGCGGCGGGCACGAACGGCGTCCAGTCCAAACACTCCACGCAAAACACACACGCGGCGGTGAGCGCGACCAAGGGCCGGGGAACGGGATTCCCCGGGGGTGTTACAAAAGCACAATGCCTGATGATCTAGAGAGCCTCGTGGAAGCTCTCCGGCGGTGGCCGAGTCCCGAACCTCGCGAAGGAACGGAGCGAACTCGACTGACTCCAGCGACACGCACGTCGCGTTCACGTCTTTCGTGACATAGGTAGGTCACGTGGCGAGCGCTAAATAGCGCGGTGATTGGTTGTGCTCGTATGTAGGGAAGGATGAAGGAATACACCACAAAACAATAAACATTTAATTTCTACATTTACTATTTTAATTATATTGGCGTTACCATATCCACCCGCCCTAAATGGGTCACCATTTAAAACCAATCATAAGATACAGCGAAAAACTATGACTCTAGGATCGCATAATGCGCGCGGGTTAATAAAAGTCCTAAGAGCCACGGCGGTAATATAAATAACAAGTTCTATGGCTCTAGGAGCGCAAAATGCGAGCGGGATAATAAAAAATCCTAAAAGTCACGGCGGAAATATAACTAACAAATTCGATGACTCTAGGATCGCGTAATGCGAGCGGGATATAAATAATTCCTAAAGTCACGGCGGTATTATAACTAAGAAATTATATCGAAAGCGGTGCAAAACTTAAAATTAAACTTAACTAACTGCGGTAATATACTAATGCGGTATAACTATTGTCTTGGAAGCGGACATAAACGAACGACTGGGCGAAGGTAAGTTCCCTTGGCGGTTCTAACTGTACAAACGCGCGCGACGTCGTCCTTTGAAGGATGTACTTTCTCTACGACGGCTAAAGGCCAGGTTAGGGGCGGTGCATTATCATTTATTACAACCACGACCGTTCCAGGAGCAACAGGTGTGGAAGGCGCATTCCATTTCTGCCTAACCTGCAGACCGTGTAAGTATTCCATTCTCCAACGTTTCCAAAACGACTGAACTAACTTGTCCAGTAGCGAATGCCTATCAAGCAAACTGACGTGATCAGATTTGACTTGCGGCGCGGGTAATGATAATAAAGACGCGGTAATTAAAATAACACGAAACAAATGTGTTAAAATATTCATATATTTAATATGATAATAATCAATGATCATGATAATTATGTGATCATTGCGCGGTAATATCACTGGATGCTTATGTGCATATTCCAGGGCGGAATCGCTTAGACGTCCGATGAGGATAAGTCTGTTGCGAATAAAAGGCTTCAAGTGATTGAAAGCCTGCGAATAAAATTTATAAAAGAGTATATTATAATACTCCTCTGCAAAATATTTATTTTGCAGGGCGGGAATGATTTTATTCTCAGCGAAATTAAGGTCCTCTACGGTCATCATAACACCGCGGCGGGGTAATAATATAAGGAACCTATAAATATAAAATACACGACGCGACGAGACGCGAAGGGCGGTATCGTATAAAGCGCAATGCTTTATAGGCGGGCACACAGTGTGCGATAATAATTTTCGTTCGGGAATGTCTGCAATAGACTCACCATCGAGACTCCTAAGAGGCCAATCAGATGGGTCCGAACGAGCCCACTGGGGTCCTTGGAACCACAGAGGGTGCGAGACGAGATTTTGTGGCGTAATGCCACGCGAAAGAACGTCAGCGGGAATTTCAATACCAGAAACATGGTAGAAATTATCTGATGGGATGTTATACACGACTGTGGGAGCAACGAAGCCCATCATGTCCCACAGACGGGCGGCAATTGACAAGATGGAGCGCTTAATGCACATCACATCGGCGGGTGCGGTTATTTTAAAATAAAAACAATCATCAACAGTAGACCAATGCAGACCAAGTAATTTATGTTGCACGGCCTTATCAAACTCCACCGCGGAGGGTAAAAGTTTGTGCGAAGCGGGAAGATTATCTAACACATTTTTACTATTACTATTCCATTCAATAAGATCCCACTGAGCTCCCTTATACAAATCGATGAGCTGCTGCGACGCGGAAACTGCTTCACATTCCGTGGGAATAGAGAAGGCGATATCATCCATATACAACGACGAAGATGCAATGCTACTCGCGAGCGGATATTTCGCGCCGTCATCTTCTACGAGCTGTCTTACCGTGCGCAGTGCATGATAAGGACTAGACTTGATGCCGAAGCAAACTCGATTAAATTGATGATCCTGCGGGCTGAAACGATATAAAAAACATTGAAAACGACGATCAAACTCGCGCACGAAAATCTGCAGAAATTGTTGGCGGCAATCGGCGGTCATGGCAATCGCGTGGAGACGAAAACCTAAAATAATTGTAAACAAATTGCCTTGTAAATTCGGCCCAACATGCAGAAGGTCATTCAATGAACGCTGGCTTCCAGAAGTTGGCATGCTAGCATCTAAAACCATGCGCAGCTTAGTTGACGATTTATCCTCGCGCAGAACAGCGTGATGCGGTATAATATAAATAGGTGTAGGGTCACGCGGATCATACGGAGGCGCGGGTGAAATATAATTTTTCGTTAGATAATCTTTTATGACGTCATCATATGCCAACCTTAATTTAGGTGAAGCCTGTAGCTTTCTTTCAAGGCACATGAAACGTTTGCGGGCAATATTAAATGAGTCACCGAGAGTGTAGAAATCATCCTTAAATGGAAGCGAAACAATATATCTACCACTCACAGGGTCGCGGGTTGTAGTTAATTTATAATATTCTTCACATTCAACATCATCGGGATGTTGAACGGGCGGTGCGGTAGGAAGCTCCTCGAGCTCCCAGAAACGCCTGACTAATGAGTCAATAGCGGCGGTCTCTTGAACGTGACAACACGTCAAGGGCGGTTTATGTGTGTTAGGTATGGTGGGTACTGAACCCATTATTACATAGCCTAACACCGTGCGCAATGCAGCGGGCGCCGACGAGTCACGAGATGCATGAACTACGTCGGGGAGAAGCAGATGAGGGAACAGAGAAGCACCGATTAATAAATCGATTTTATTTGGCGTACCAAAACTCTCATCTGCGAGCGGTAAATGCGAAATATGCGATAAGACAGAAGTGTCTATAACAGCGGTAGGTAATAAATCCGTAACATGATCAACAACTAGCGGTGAAATATTAAAAGATATGTTGTTGTCAAGACGCGAATAAAATTGTATATTTATAGAATTACTATTTACAATTTTTTCTGAACCACCGAACCCCTTAATAATAGTACGTTCGGTTTTCTACGGTTTAATACCTAAACGTTCACAACATTCATTTGTAATGAAGTGACTTTGTGAGGCGGAATCTAAAAGCGCGCGAATAATAAGCCGTTCGCCTTTACAATTATAAGCGACGACTTCAGCGGTTGATAATAAAATAGTATGTTGTTTATTCGCGGGCGCGTTGCATTGAAATGCGTTATCAGTATCAGCTGTATAGCTAGCGGTGTATAGCGCAATATCGGAGCGGACGCACTCGCCCGACGGCGGTGACGGCGCAGGCAACGGCGGTGTGCTGCGCGGCGGGGGGTGAGACGCAGGCGCGGGTATGGAAGATTCGCGTTTCAAATGTAACATCGTATGATGTTTTAATTTACAAACGCGACAATTAGAATACGACGAACAACTAGAAACTCGATGTTTTATACTGAGACAATTTATACACGCGTTTCTATCCTTTACGTATTTCAAACGTTCCTGCGGACTCATTTTATGAAAACTCGAACATTTATATAAATGTTATACAAAATTTTTTATACAAAGCATGGGAAAATTCAAAGAATGCTTTGGGGATATTCTGCGACCTTTCTAAGGCTTTCGATTGTGTAGAACATTCCACTCTATTACGGAAACTAAATTTTTATGGTATCAAAGGTTTAGCTCAGGATCTCATAGCTTCATATCTTCAGAACAGGGTACAAACCGTTGTCGTTAATGGAGAGAAATCTCGCGGCGCGCCGATTAACATAGGTGTTCCGCAGGGATCTATCTTAGGACCGTTTTTGTTCTTAGTGTATATTAATGACCTACCTTATTATTTGCAGGATATGTGTGAAATAGTACTGTTTGCAGATGACACCTCATTAATATTTAATGTGGATAGACATGACACAAATGTTGACGAAGTAAACTCTGCTCTTTTACGCATATCCAATTGGTTTAATGCTAATAATTTACTATTAAATACAAAAAAAACAAATTGTGTAGAATTTATCCTCCCAAATGTAAAAAAGGTGAAAAGGAATATTATTTTAAACGGGGAGGCATTATACCCTGTGGAATCGACTGTCTTTCTTGGTTTGACATTAGATGAGAAGCTTCAATGGGGGGCCCATGTTACCACCACCGCTGCTAAGCTCAGCTCAGCTGCATATGCAGTTAGAAGAATAAGGCATCTCACTGATGAAGAAACGGCTAGATTGGTTTACTTTAGCTACTTTCATAGCATAATGTCCTATGGAATTCTGCTATGGGGCAGGGCTGCAGATATAGAAACTATATTTATATTACAGAAAAGAGCCATACGCTCTATATATAATTTGCGTGCTCGAGACTCACTAAGAGATCTCTTTAAGAATACTGGTATCCTTACTGTACCGTCGCAGTATATATTTAATAATATTTTATATGTACACAATAACGCTTACTTACACACAAAAGTAGGAGATAGACATTGTTATGACACAAGAAACAGAAATAAAATTGAAATGCCATTTTTTCGGCTAGCTAAAGTTAAAAATTCATTTATGGGCCAAGGTATACGCTTTTACAACAGAATTCCTCATAATATTAAAGAGTTTAGTAGTTCTAAATTTAAAACTTATATAAAAAATGTACTTGTCCAGAGAGCCTATTACAGTATTAAGGAATTTATGGACGATAAAAACCCATGGAGGGTTGTCGCGTAAAAACCACAGGACAGTTCTTTGGCATATTATGATAATATATTATGATATTACATATGTAATTTGCAAAATTGTAAATCTGACATGATTAAAAAGAGCAACTATGGAGTTTCTTGCCGATTCTTCTCCGTAGATACTGCTTTCCGAATCGGTGGTAAATGTTAAAAATATGTACTTAATGACGTTTCAAAAGTGCTTCTAGAAGAAGTCTAATTGAATAAATAAATGTTTGAGTTTGAGTTTGAGTTTGAATGTTGATGCGTAATATTTTTACAAAGACAACTATAAGCGGAATCAGCGGTTGTTACGTAAGACTGATACGTCTTAGGCGGTGCGGAAGAAGTATTATTGCGGTTATAATTATTCTTTCGAGGCGGTTTATTTATTCCCAAATTTGTAGAAGGATGAATGCGTTCTAATACCTTCGCACGAGTTTGAATAAATTGAACCAAGTTATCAAAAGTAGGCATTTCACTACCAAACTCAGTCTCGAAAGCGCGAACAGTATCTGAGTCTAACTTCTTCAACGCGATATGAACAATCATTAAATCTGTAATATTATCTAACTTTATATTCTGTAAGGCGCGCACTGCGCTAATAAAGTTATCTGTAAATAAATCAAAGTTTGCTGCGGACGGAGAATGCAAAGGTTTAAAATCAAACATTTGATTTAAATACGCGGAAACTAACATACGTTTATCATCATATTTATCTTTTAAAGTTTGTAAAATTAAATTATAATTTTCAGCGGAGGGGGTTATACCAGCTATAACAGTTGTGGCCTTCCCCGTTAATTTACCTAGTAAATAATATAAACGCTCGGCATCTGTAAGGCCGGGATTGTTATGAACAATTGATTCAAAATTCGAAAGAAACAGCGGAAATGAGCGAATATCACCCGAAAATGGTACTAATTCGATAGGCGGCAATTTAGGCCTATTTTTATGCAAATTATTAATATCTCCGTGTGACGGACTTGGTTGCGAATATTGCGATTTAATTCTTTTAATCCTGCTATACAAAGACTCGAATGCAACGAGGCTTTTATAATCAGGTTTCGCGGCGGGAATTAATGATAATAAACGAATATTATATTCATCTAAACATTGTTTATAATCATCGCGTAATGATTCTACCTGCGCGGACTCGTCAAGGAAACTTTCCATAAGCGCAGCGTTGTTATGAACGTTCAAAGACAAATCATAAATTCTTTGTACCATTTCGAATATAATTTCGCGTTTAGCTAATAACATGGATAACTGCGAATCATTTATATCTTCCGAATCATTAACATCCGAAGCGTCACTATCAGGTAACTTAGTCATTTTCTTAGGCGGCATTTTTAATAACAAAAAGTAAATATTCGAACTGAGAATGTTACAAAACAAGTTACAATAACAAGTAATACGACCAAATAAAGTAGGTACGCAAGCGTAATAAGAACCGAGTATGTATTTCCAATATGGTTGGATTATAACAGCGGATCGCGGAATGTACTCGATAATGATATTATAAATTTCGAGTGCGGGTAGCGGGTAATTAAAATATGATGTAATATGTTCGATTTATAATGATTTTAGCGTTATAACTGCGGATAAGCGATATGAATATGGTTTTAACTAAATGTTTTAATAATGATATACGCGTAACTTAATGTCACGGGCGGAATAAAATATATTTTAAGCGAAAGTAATAGATGACGCAATGTCGATCTATGCGGTTATAGTTATTTCACAATGAATGTACTACTAAATCACTTATTAGGGCCTACAATGAGTATCCTAATAAGGGCGGGTTTAAAATATATTTTATATGAATAGTAGAAGACGCATTGTCGTTCTATTATATGCGGTATATTAAATAGTATTTCGCATTGAAGATACTACTAAATCGCTTATTAGGGCCTACACAATGAGTATCCTAATAAGGGCGGTGGAATCATCAGGTAATGTACGGTTCGTAAGGACCAACAATGGTTCTTATCCGGCTCGAAGGACCACTCAATGGTCGCGCCAATATAAAAAATATAAGTAAATATATTCTCGATATGAAGTGGACTGTATTTAGATCAACGTGGTGTTAGCAAAAGAGGGGAAAGACAGGAACATACGGCACATACCTCGTCGGAGGGAGTAGCGTCCAGAACACACGCGCCGCCACGCGGTCAGGGTCCTCCAGCTCGCGGCGGGCACGAACGGCGTCCAGTCCAAACACTCCACGCAAAACACACACGCGGCGGTGAGCGCGACCAAGGGCCGGGGAACGGGATTCCCCGGGGGTGTTACAAAAGCACAATGCCTGATGATCTAGAGAGCCTCGTGGAAGCTCTCCGGCGGTGGCCGAGTCCCGAACCTCGCGAAGGAACGGAGCGAACTCGACTGACTCCAGCGACACGCACGTCGCGTTCACGTCTTTCGTGACATAGGTAGGTCACGTGGCGAGCGCTAAATAGCGCGGTGATTGGTTGTGCTCGTATGTAGGGAAGGATGAAGGAATACACCACAAAACAATAAACATTTAATTTCTACATTTACTATTTTAATTATATTGGCGTTACCTACTGTTTATATTTTCTACGTATTACTCTAGATTGAATAACTCGACTGAAAAGTTTTCCAACAATACTTAGGAGGGAGATACCACGATAGGAGTTACAATCGCCACGGTCACCCTTCCCTTTGTATATGGTCACAATATTAGCGTCTCGCATATCTTGCGGCACTTCACCTGCTTCCCAGCATTTACGCAGGAGACTAAACAGCATCGGTCTTACACACTGGAGTTTAATTATTTCGGCTTGGGTTCCATCGCAGCCAGGGCTCTTACCGGATTTTAGTTTGTTTACTGCATTGTTGAACTCCTCTATAGACGGTAGATCATCTAGCTCAGTCCATAAGTCTAGTTTAGGCATATTATTAACAGCATCCGGGTGTAGATTAGTAGGACGTGAGTAGAGACCGGTGTAATGCTCAACCCAACGGTCAAGTTGTTTTCTAGAATCTGTTATAGAGAAGCCATCTGCGTCCTTTAAGGGGGCTGTCTTTTTAGGGACAGGTCCAAGGACTTGTTTGATACCCTCGTAAACACCACCGATGTTTCCGTTGTCGGCACACGTTTGAATCCTGAGGTCGAGATTTGTCCAGTATAGATTGGCGAAATATCGTACGCTTCGCTGGAGAGCTGATTTAGCTGTACGAAGGTTTTTATCAGTCACAGGAGAGGAGTGCAAACGATGGTTAAGAGCTGCCTCGCGCTTTGCGTCTAATAGTGGTTGAAGATGTTGGATATTATTTGCAAACCAGTCCTGAGATTTGGCAGTCATGTAGCCAAAAGCCTCACCAGCGCCGCTAGTTAAAATATTCTTAATATTATTCCACTCAACGGTTATTGAGACATCAGTATACCAATTGTTTAAGTCAGCTGTAATTAAAGACTCAAATTTTAGACGGTTTTCGTCAATGTTCACATTAGCAAGATTTATCTTTCTTTTACCCGGAGCATGAGAAGTGTGAATCTTTTTATGTGAAATGGCCACTCGTGCCACCACTAGCGAGTGATCAGTATCGCAGTCAGCGCTATGAAAAGTGCGTGTGTGAAGGATCTCTCGTAGGTCCCTGAAACGGGAGAGCACGACGTCCAACTGATGCCAATGGCCAGATCGTGGGTGTTTCCAGGAAACTCTGTGTGATAGTTTACCCTTAAAGAATGTATTGGTTACGCAAAGACGATGATCAGAGCAAAACTCTAGCAGTCTTTGACCGTTCTCATTAATATTTCCTACACCATGGTATCCAATACAACTGGGCCATGTGGAGAAATCCTGGCCCACTCGGGCATTAAAGTCACCAAGAATATATAGGCGGTCACCTGTACTCACTTTACTTACTGTCTCGTCTAATTGATTGTAGAATTGGTCTTTTATCTCTTCCGAAGATGTTAGTGTCGGAGCATAAGCTGTGATGATAGTAGCAAACCCATGGACAGTGTTGAGTCTCAGGACCATTATGCGCTCTGATATTCCTTGGGGACTCTCAATAGCTGGTAACAAATCATTGTGGACAGCAAAACCAACTCCCTGCTGACGAATATCAGTGTGACATTTTCCCTTCCAGAAAAATGTGTATGATGATTCACGCAATGAGCCTTCATCTGGTAGTCTGGTTTCTTGTAGAGCACATATTTTTATTTGGAGTCTACTAAGTTCTGCATCGATTACAGCCGTTTTTCGTAGATCTTGTATGCTGTGTGAACCTTCGCAGGTATCCGGAAGGCCTGTCCTCATAGTTCGGACATTCCATGTCGCGATGCGCATGGTTTGGCGTTGTATAGTTTTTTTCTTATTTAGTTCCTTGTTTGTAGGTGTAATAGTCAACGACACTAGTCATCTAGTCATTGTCTAGTGCTCTCTACACCCTATAAGAGCAGACCAGTATCGGGACGGATCGATACCTTACTGACCGGGGGCTGCCCGGTTTAGAGCGGGCGGTAATCGAACAATGGATCTTCGATGGATCCTCCCACTGCCAAAAGTGACCCCTAGCGTCTGCAATTACGTCCATTTATGCCGACTTATCACTGGTAACTGCCACTTTCCGTGTTGTTAGCCACGCAATTGACGTGGGTGGAGTGGCCTCTCCACAGACAAAACACCGCCTGGGTCGGTTTTAAGGAAACGCAGGGTTGCCCAGAGCCTACGCTACCCTCTCGGCATCACTAGCTTAGTCCACAGGAATGGCAAGCCAATACGTGCGGAGCTAGATCTGCTGCAGGAATCTGCCGTGTATTTCAGGTTTGACCTTACTTACGTCTAACGGAGATACCGTTCCGGGTTTGTATTCAGAGTTTTCCTTCTCCTAGATGGGTTGCGACCCAACGCTTGGAGGCCTATCCCCCCCATAAATAGAGCGATTAGAGATGGGACGCTCCTTTAGACCTTAGTCGCCTTCTACGACACCCTAGTCTTATGGTAGGGTTGGTGCTATTCTAAGCCGGACACCACACGGCAAAGCTCATTATAACGATCAAATCAAATCATAATTTTTATGAATCCATACTTCCATACTAATATTATAAATGCGAAAGTAACTCTGTCTGTCTGTCTGTTACTCAATCACGCCTTAACTACTGAACCAATTTGCATGAAATTTGGTATAGAGATATTTTGATACCCGAGAAAGGACATAGGATAGGTTTTATCCCGGAAATCCTACGGGAACGGGTTTTTCTTTGAAAACGCGGGCGAAGCCGCGGGCGGAAAGCTAGTGTATTATAAATGAATTAGATCACGTCAATACATCGCGAGTGTGTGTCACAGCTACGTAACATTATATTATCTTTTGCAGCAGCAGTTTAGTTTTATTATCAACTAGTTAAAAAAAACGAAAAAGATTAAAGTTTACATACTTCATTGACTTTGTTTTATGCCATGTAGTGATACTATCTCCAGTTGTTCGAACTGTACAGATGCAAAACCTATATTACTGTCAAATTGTTTCATGAAAGAGTAACAAACATACACACATCCTCACAAAATTTCGCATTTATAATATGAGGACATTTGACGTGGTAGACGGAAATAAGATTTCATAAGTGAAGGCAATCGGTTTCGTTTCCCGTACATTGTGGTATTGAAACCTACTTTATGATCTTAATATGTTTTCGCGAAATATTTTGACCGGTTAAAAGATATATTTATAATTGGTTTTCCTATTTAGATTTACGTGAGTTGCATAGTTAATAGTCGCACACATTTTGATTGAGGTTTGATACTGCAACGATTTAAAAGTCAATAAGACATTAATTTAAAAGTAGCTACTGCTTTTACCCACTTTGTAGAGAGCTTATCAAATTATAAATTAAACCTTTCTCAAGAAACATTCTATAAGACAAAAAACTCATCAAAATCTGTTGCGTAGATTTAAAGATTTAAGCATACATAGAGACGGACAGACAGCGACAGTGAATTTGTTTTAATACCATGTAGAGATAATATGTTTTAAATTTAGTAAATAAGTTAGTAAAGTTGATCCACTTATTTAGAATGTCGCATATAAACTAAGACTTGGATTCAAACAGATAAATGTTGATCATAAAACTGTACTTATCAGTTCAGTGAACAGGCAAATAATATTAAATCATAGTTTGCATATACAATCTATGAAATAATTCAACGTATTTATATTATAAAGGAATAAAATAAAGTTATGTTTTCTTTGAAAAATATACGGGTAACTTTTGAGGATATTTTGTTTACTATATTTTTTATATCAGATTGTTACAAATTAGGGTGTATATGATAGCTAATCTAATGAATATATTGTACCAATTGTAATTGTGTCTTTCTGTCACTTTGTGGATAAATTGTAAAGATACTGTAAGATATATTTTATAAGAAGGATCAGGTAAATAAATAATAAATTAGGCCACGCAAAAAATAACGTAATCTCACATATTTTGACGCAAACCAAATTCCCTGGTTGTGTTTTATCAAGCAGAATTATAATAAACCGAAAGGTAAAACATAAAACAACACTTGTTACTTAGCTTTCCGCCCGTGGTTTTGTCTGCGTAGTCAAAAGAAAATCCACATAGATAGAGACACTTCAGCAATTCTAATATTAGTAGGGATTCGCTAATATATTTAGGTGTTATCGTGTTAATAGAGCAGGCAATATGAATGCAAAATATTTGTTTTCAAATAGATTGGAGTTGGAAGTGGACTTGACCCAAATACAGTATTTCCAGATGATATTTACAAGAGCCAGATTTCGCGCTGCCATTATTTGTGAAGGGTTTAATGAAAACTTTCCTACACTTTAAACGGTTATTATTCTTTTCTTTTGGAGATACAAAAGTTACGGTTTTGGTGGAAATAATTGATGAATGAACACAAAAATATCATATTGTACTACAGTAATAAATTAATATCTGATTTGTTTTATAATTTTGGATTATTTGATTTTTATTACTCAGATTTCAATTGAGCCCGTTAAAATATAATGCACAGAATACTTTACACTCACAAAATCAAAAAATACAGTATATATTTGGATCCTAATGAAAGTCTGACTCTATCAAGTGAATTATACTCGCGTTCAATAAACCACAAAAACACAGCAAAATATGAATTAAATTTAATGAAACTAATTTTGAAATATAATTTCACACAGAAACTGTATCTTTAAAATAGTCTATTACAAAAATAATAATAATATTGTCATCACTAAAACGACAAATGTAAAAGAAAAAAAAGACGTGTGGCACTCGGGGACTGCCGCGGTAAAGCTATTGCATAGCATGCCTTTAAGCCACACCTCCGAGCCCGTCGGAGTGGGGAGCGTGAGGTTTTTTCGTTACGGAATTTCTCGATTCGGTCCCCGCGCTCAAGGCCCGCGATAGAAGCTATGCAATAGCTTAATAATATCTGCACTTCAATAATTCAGTTCGTGAACTTTAGTCAGTCGATAATCAAATGGATGTCTAGTGATCCGTGCAATATGCGCGAAGTTTCCAAAGGGCCCAATCGCGCGGGAAAACGGGCATATTGCCAAAACTTTAACACAAAAACTCCGCGAATGGAGAACTTCGGTAATGTCTAATCAATATGAGTAATTAATTGTATTGCGAGAGACGTATACAATATGGTAGAACACGCAATCTATTTTAATGTTACGATTATTTCTTGTAACAATGCTTTTTATAAATGAGCCGTAGTCTCTTAAAACCAGCGGTAGTAATGTTTCAAGGTTATATATAGTCAGCGTTGTAAGCGGCAATTTTTGTACTGTCTGCAAAATTGTTAAGCGGAAATTTTCATTAGTAGAACCGTAGCGAAGCTATTCTTAGCGTAGGTACCTATACAAAAAAGATTTCAGTCTCCGCAATATTTTGTTTCATAGTGCCAACCTTTTAACCTACTAGCTGGACAAAATTTAGCCTTTACATCACTTCACAGCTTAATTTATTTACATAGATGATCTGAAATTATTCAGTCAATTTCGTTCAGTATTTTTTGCTTAAAAGAACATAAAACATTTTGACAACCTTCCAAAAAACCTACAGCTTACTAATATTATTAGTAGAATAGAAAAATATACCTACAGACATCTTATTTTAAAGCTACTTGTGAATCAAAGACATTCGACCAAAAATTAAGAGCCAGTTTTAACATAAACCATTTTCGTCAGGACATTTTCTCCTCCATCTTAATGTATCGTGAAGGATAATGGTCGGATTGACGGATGATCTGAGGATGAGTCGTAAATAACAATCCACGCACGTCACACGAGCGCAATCTGGCTTCCATTTACTCGGTCAGAGTTACTGAGAGACCAGTGTTGAACCAATACTTGCTACGCTAGGACTATCATTATGTATAAGTGTTTGTTAGTTTGTTTGTAACCGACTTTTTTAGTTTTTTTAAACTATGTTTATTAGGTAGAGAATAATCTAATAAGAAAGTCCGTAATTGGGAAATATTCATAAAATAACGTTAGCTGCTCTAAATAAAAGGATTATGAAGCCTTACATGCTTATAATGCTGGTGTAATTTACATTATAAAATACAAAAGTATTGTATAATAATTTTAAAGCGTTAGCTATTCATCGATCAATAGATTATTTCTAATACCTATTCTAAGCTGAACAGTAACACACAGTCTCTACTATTAAATTATAGTATTCAACATGTATTGAATTCGCTTTTGTCGCTGAGACTAAAGCGAATTTAATATTCTGTTTGTCCGATTTCTGTACAATAATATCACTTTCAAATCAAAGCACACTATAATATCCACACATGCACAGTGCACACACATACACATATTATATAAAATAATAATTATTACTCAAATGCATTATGTTTTTAAGGGCTGATTTTTCAATATGTATTTGGTTTAAACTTATTCGTCGAATAACGTAATACTACAATTTCAAAATAAATGCCCGACAGTTTACAGGTGACATTTTAATATTATCATGTAATACTTTATTACATGATAATATTAAAATTTACCCGTCCAGGGTAAGTTTTAACTATGCATTGAAAAATCGGCCCTAAAAGATTTATGTGTAAACTGACTGAACATAATATACTAGTAGGTAACTAACTAGTACACAATCTTTAACGCATAAAAAAAATCGAACAATCCCAAAACATTGACCACAATTCTATTCATTCAAGATTGATGGGGTACATAAAACCCTTCCTTTATCCGCCACAAAGCCTTCGAATGTTAACACAACACTGCAAAAGCTCAACTTGCTCCCTACTCGCTCCCTGCTTGTTCCCCTTGTGTTCCCTTTGACACCTCGTACGAGACACTCTGCCCTCTAATACGGAGTGCTTTTAAATTAAAAAGTCGCGGTAGAGGTGAGAGAAAAATATACGAGTTACCGCCACAAGCTCGGTGCGACAATCTTCGTAATTGTTTAATCGTTGGTGAGTATATTATGTAAATATAAGTGTGATAGTTATTAAACATGCAAAGAAAAATGATTGAAATTTGTAGATGAATAGAAAATAAATTAGGAAAAACTTAGTGCTAGTTATAAGTTCTCCCTAAACAGGTCTTATGATCCTGAAATCCACCATATTGTACAAGCGGTGTTATTTACAATGTTTCCTATTAAATACATCATAATAAATAAAGAACCAATACTTTTGCGTACTCGGTATAATCTAAATAATAAAGACAGTACAAATTGAATTCCCTTGCGTCGCAATTTTCCGAGACTACACAAGATTGAAGCTAACACCATTACCCCAAAGGCAAAATAAAACAAAATGCGATAGTTAAAGAGCGACAAACTTTCCTGTTGTACTTTAGAAAAATGCAAAATAGATTGTATTAGAGATGAAGTTCCTGCGTCACTGAACGATTTATTGCGAAATCGTGAGCGATTTATGTTCACTTTATGGGGTTCCGTACGAATTATTTCGCTTTGTGTCCCGCGGGCCACGCGTGATATGCGTTTATGTAAGGGTATATTTGTGGGAGGTCAGTGTATAATTAAATGACGTTTAAATATACACCCTAATGTAACTTAACTTTAAGCTTAATTAAACTGCTGGCGATGAATACCTACTTACTGGTTGATTCTCTTTATTTGCTTTTGCATGTAAAAGTTAATATGATAATAGTATCTTGTATATGTTTGTCTTTGATTCAAAATAACTATAAGGTTTTAATCAAAACGAAGGATACAGGCAGAAAATATTCTCCTTAATATTTAGAATACGCTTTACAGTAAAATAACTCATTGTTGAAGTTTCAACAATAAAAAACGTGTTAACATTATATTGAAGTAACGATATTTCAAATTTATTATCCTTACCCATAAAGTGCCTTGTAATAACACACTGGGGTATCTCATCGGAAAATAATTAAAATTATAAAGAGGTCCCTGAAATCGACGACGCAAGCTTTATCGAAGTACGACAGGCGCAAGTCTCGAGTTTAAAATTATTTTAGCGCCACCCCTTAATGCCGCGCTAAATAACTTTTACGGCATTATAGAAAGTGCTGTAAGGGTGTATAGTGTTGGTGACTTCCATAAGTTATACTTAGGCTTTGATATGCGCCTGAAAACACAATGGAATCTTGCCAAGCAATTTGTTATAAGTTTGAAGTCATTGTCTGCATGGCTCTTAAATAATGGCTCAATTTCTATAGTTTGAACATTGGTTTTGCAGTTCATAGGATACTGTGATAGTAAGAGGTGAAGAAGCGAATAAATATAAAGGGGTATTGATCGTTTTGTTCGTTCGAACAGATTGTGTGGCCTAACACCAAATACGCTCTATCACGATATTTACTTACATCTCTTCATTTTATAATAATTCAAAGAAAGCATTGATCAACTTTTTTAATAAATTTTACAATGATGTGTACAATATTTTAACTGATACAGGGAGTAAATATATATACTTAGTACGTAATTAATAATAACATTTCCCAAAATAAATAACGTTACGTAAATAGAGAACCGCTGTAGAGCAGCTATTTATAATGTTATTTAATTTATTTAATATTCATTCAGTAGCAGAAATTTTATACATCTTTATTCCGAATAACACACCACAATGAGTTCTATAATGTAGTTGTGAAAGCGAAACAGACAGACAGTTACAACTTCTAATATTAGTTTAAGAGTAAGGTTATTAAAGTTCTGCTAAATTTTGTAGAAAATTGAAAAGTTTTGTGTTGTCCCGTGGCGTAAACAAGGACCCTATTACTGTTTAAATTCGTACAGTTTAATGTTTTAGGTTGCAAGTAAAAGGTTCATACCTAAAGGCTGCAATGTCTGTTAGTTTCTCTCTAACTTGAACAACATTTTAAGACGCATGACAAAGTGAAATTAGACGTAGCTTGAAATATAACATTTCGTTTTGGGAGACAGCTGAATATTCCATTTGATATAATATTACGAATGGAATTGCTGTATTCTACAATTTGATTATTGTCAAACTAACTCCAAAGGGATATAAAATAGACATGCTTCTATTTTACGTGTATTTATACTGGAGTGACTGGGGTCTGGATAGTATAATATTTTACTTATATTTAAATGTCATGGAATATTAGGGCTAAATAAATAAATAAATATTTTAATTTTGAAAACATTATTATAAGTGTTATAAATATATTTTTTATATCATTTTGAAATTTTGTGCAAAGAAAAAAAAAAAGTATGGACGCTTCAGACGTATATATGACCGGATCGAGTGCATTAGAATTTGTGCTAAGTCATATCCTGAAAGCGTGGGATTTATGGTCCACGGCAACGGGTCTACGGTTTTAAACCGCTTAATAAGGGATGCTTTGTGGTGTATGTAGTATATGTATATATATTCTATGCCTATATTAAAGATCGGGCTGTTTAGTATTTTACTTTTTGATTATTCGCGAATTTACAGGGCAACCTAGTGCTAATGGTTTTGATTGAAATCCTTATTATCATTAGTGTATAATATTAACAAAAACCGATCCTATTTCAAATTATACATAATTAATGAAAGCCGACAAACAGGCACCTTTACATTTGTAATATTTGTAATGATAATAAGTAGAATCAAATTTCAAGTTGCCATATTTTCAGAAGAGAAATACCTCAATTGAAAGTATCACAACCGTGTAAGAAAGGGTAATACACCCGAAGCTGTCACAGTCCCAGCATCGCGGGAACATTTATCAGCTCCATCCATCATCTCCGACAGGCTGGCCAATTGTGGCGCTAGTGACGATCGATCCTAATGGCAACGTCGTAATGTGTGATTGCTGAGGTAAGCTGGAGGATCGAGTTTTTCAAACATTTCAAACTCAATCATTTATTAATTCAATTAGACTTCTTCTAGAATCACTTTTGAATCGTCATTAAATATTTTTAACATTTACCACCGATTTTGACGGTGATAGTTCTGTTTGGAACTTTAGAATTATGTTGTAGAGCAATTGATGAATTAAAAATATGTCATCGAGAAGAGATCTACTTATCAATCATAATAATACAATACGTTATGTGAAGTAGGTATTGTGTTGCTTTATAATCTAGATATTTATAAATGTATAAAAAATACTTTTTAAAGAATATACCTTCTTAGTTTATTGAAAAAATCAATTTCTTTCTTGATCTATGTTTAATTAACGTAATAGTTAACTAGTAACTTTTTTTTAATCCAAATTTTACCAAATTTATACTGTGATTCAACAACATTCAAATTTGAGCAAGCACTCCACCATTGTTCAACGAAATTTTATATCAAAGCAAACTCTATTGGACTCGGACGAACAAACAAAACATTCGAGAATTTTATTGACTATTGGATCATAAGCAAAGAGGTCGCGTAAAATTTTTAGTTCCCCTCTAAAAGCTGGAGTTATTGAGCCTTTTATTAAATTATTTTTGACCTCGATCTCAAAAGCCAACAGTTTGATGTAAAAATCGAAATACGAAATATATTATTGCAATTTTTGAAGAAAATATTTTTTAGAAAATAAACTGTTTTGTAGCAAAAATTTATTCATTGATTTATGCAAAAATCGTGGATACAAACCCAACTATAATATTATTATGTCTGTTGTATATTTTTTGATATTATTAATATTACGATTATAGTTGATTGACAGAGATTTAAAACATGCTTTTAATCTGTGAACTGCTTAAAAAAAATTTAAAACCAAACACTAACCAACAATTAACATAAAATTACATATTATGAAATAAAGTATAAAAGTCGTGACTAAAACAGTACATTAGTCACATGATTTAGTAGACGTTAAAATGTAAAGAACTGTAAAATATAATTTATATTAACATGTTCCTAGCGTACTTCGTGATGTTCGATTCCCGCGCAGCCAGTCTGACTGTAACTTATAGCTCTCCATTTGCAATGGCTCCGAGTTTTTTGCGTCATACATTACAGCCAAGAAACACCCATTGATCAGGATTTCTTGTTCGATTATTTTGGGCTCGTGAATAATATACGTTCTCCTTTAAAACGAACGTTCTTACGTCTGTGTGAACACGCTTTTAGAAGCCTTGTCCTTGACGGTTAAAATAAAACTCGATATTTTGTTGGAGGGCTTATATAGAAAAGTTTATATTACCTTTGTATATGTTATTTATTTAACAATTGATAATTGATTCATCATAATATTATATTATTTTATACTGACAAGCTTTTGAATATTCAAAGGCTTGACATCAAATACAATGTTATCGTTTTTAATGAGTATTTGTACATCGTTTCTTCTATAGGTACATAATATTTTAATAATTCACACACTATTTGAATGACATATTTTTTAAATTAACAAAAACGTAAAACATTACAAGCTTATATGTAACGAAGTACCTAAGAGTTTAATAAGTACATCTACCATATTATTAAAGCTCTATATTCCCTCATAAGACCTACTTCTGACATAATTACACTGTATCCCTGTTTTAATAACTTAAAACGAAATTAATTGCATAAAGACTGGAGATCCAATATTCGTCGAGTGAAGCTGCCTGTTAATTAGCTTTTACTTCATAATATCGTGCATTTAGTGATATCAATCTGATACACTTTGCACTTTGCTACTGCATTTATTAATAAAGTTTCCTCTGGAAAAACATAAATGCAAGATGTAAAGAAGAAACGGTAGAAAATGCGATGATAAATAGATAAGGTTTATGTATTTGGCAAATTGGAAGCTTTTTTAAATTATTATTTAATTATCAGACTATTCTTTAATTTTATGTTCAAGTGACCAAAGTAGATATTAAATAATAGACTAAAAAAAGTGAAGTCCCATGTCCCCTAGTAGGGTAAGGGGCAGATGCATTATACATCTGTTTCACTGATCGATTTCCTTTAGGGACAAGTAGGTGATCAACCTTCGGTGTCCTGCCAGACCGAGACATTTTTTTTTCTTCGTCTCCACCGGGAATCGAATCCAGGACCCCTTGGTGTTACGCTCACGCGTCAACCACTGTACCAAGGAGGCGGTCATATTTATTTATTTATTTTTATTTATTTATTTTTGTACAAATAAAATAATAGATGTTAAGAATTGATAAATGAAAAGGCATTACAAAAAGATTGTTTTGTGAATCATTAGTTTTATGAAATCGTTACAATTTGAATTTCTGATAAAAAACAGATCAATTACATTTTTGTTAATTCTACGGCTCTACATTTTATGATATTATTCTCTAGTTTAAAATATAAAATAAATGCAAACAAATTTACAGGCAGATCTAGTAAATATACAAAATTAAACTTACAAAGCAAAATCACCCGACGAGTGAACATTTCATTATCTTTGCGCCAAATACATACATTTTATCAGCGAAATATTATTTGCAATAACTGCAAATTGTATTTGCAATGATAAATAAAATTACAGCGACAAATTCACGGATAAAATAAGTTAATTATCGGACTCGTAACGACTTTATACCGGCGAATAAAATATCATACGAAACTGAGCCGTGCATTCGCTTCTCTCTTTATGAATATTTTATATTAAATAGCTTCCCCGATAGCTCTCTTCATGAAAACATACTAATGTATCTTTATGATCAAATTCATCAAAATCTGTTCAGTCATTTTTATGTTTAATGTACTTATTTGACGAGGAGTAACGATTTTTTAAGACAAGTGTAGAGAAAATTAGAATTAAAAGCACGTTTTTATCTGTGTAAATAGACTTTGAATAATAATAAAAATTAGTATAAGAGTGTAAGTCTGTATATTAAGACATCTGTTTTAATTTTTAAAAATGTTTGAGTTCTTGCAATCGGTGAGGTGGACTAGAATTAATCAAATGTTAACCCCACTTCAATTACAGTATCCACCGTAAATCCTTCAATAAATATAATTTGATATTCATTCAGTCACTTTTAAAAGGGATGGGCACGAAACTTTGTCCAATTAATCATATAGACAGCTGTCCTTTGTCTCCGCTGAGCCGACCAATTGAAATTGGAGTAAGGAATTATTGTAGAACATTCACTTCATTATAAAACATAATTAAATTCATTTTATATTTAAAATAACCGAAATGCTCTGAATGAGTTTGATTATTAAAATACTGGGGCATTCAATTATTTTTTTTAGATACGGAAATTTTGTCAATTATTATATCTATAAATAACTAAAAACATAAAAAATAAAATTGTTAAATGTCTATTGATCATAAAATAATAATAATTAATAATGAATCAGATATAGAAGACGAATTGGCTTAACGTATTCATGATATTATTGTGCCCTTTTGTTAATTTAACAGAAAATAAATACGAATGAAGTAGTACCAGTTATTAATTTTAGTACCCTTTATTAATGCTGTCAATTAACGTAGACTTTAACAAAGGAAAAATGAATACTTTATTTCTAATTATATCGTTCAATGAAGCATCATTCATTTGATTCAGCGAATAAGCTCAATCGTGCAAGAATAAGTTACAGCCTGTAATTTGAGCAGGAAGAAAAGAAACAGAATCTATATAAGAAGCAATTACTTTCCAAATCAAAGTATATAGAAGCTAATGAACGCGGAATACGGATAAAATATTTGATAATATTGTACAAAGATTTTTCCGTAATTACGCATTGGGCGCTGGCGCGAAGCTGACCTTTCTCGAAGCAATCAATGAGCCTTCCAATCAGTCTCAAAGCCGAATGAATATTCAAAAGTGTCATTTCTTCGGACATTTCTTTGTCCGGGATGGAAATTGATTGCGTCCCTTGGATTGACTCCGGGGCAGTTTGCCGGGGCTCATTTCGGCTGTAGTTAAGGCTGGCTCGTTTTATGTAGATTAGGGTCGACGGTATACCGCGTGTGGCCCTACGCTCCTACGCTTGAGGTGGCGCGCGGTAGTCACTCCTTTTAGTTTTTACGAGCTTTAGTTTATATTAAAATATATGTTATGTATGTCAAAAATAGTTTAAATTTAAGGGACGTTGTTGTTGTGATTAAATTTTTAAAATTTATTCAATACTAGCTTTCCGCCCGCGGCTTCGCCCGCTTTGTCTAAAACATAATAAATTATATACTAAAACCTTCCTCTTGAATTACTCTATCTATTAAAGAAAACCGCATCAAAATCCGTTGCGTAGTTTTAAAGATTTAAGCATACATAGGGACATAGGGACAGAGAAAGCGACTTTGTTTTATAATATGTAGTGATTAAAGATTTAAGCATACATAGGGACATAGGGACAGAGAAAGCGACTTTGTTTTATACTATGTAGTGATGATGTTTCATAATTCTTGTGAGTTGTGATGATGAATAATTATTATAACGCAAAGTTTATATTCCCACTTTATATTGCCACAAAGTTCATATTTATATACCAATTCTGTTAAATGTGTTTCGTTATAATTGTATAAAAAATTTCCATTCAAAAATAACTCATACTATCGAATAATTTCATTTGATCTCGCACATTCGTATTGACTATATAACTACAAGCTGTCTCGGTGTAATCTTGATAAGAGGCGTGCATGTGACGGGATCTTTGAATACTGTAATGCGGGTCGTCCTTGAGACCTCTAAATTCGGCAGGATGATCTACGGGGTCACCTTGAGGCAAATATTCGAAGCACGAACAAGTAATAACATCGCAAGCATTACTTTAATGCCTTTCTTTTGGTGTAATTATCCAATTTGTGTGTGAATTGGTCTATCAGTGATTACAGTTTACGATTAGGCCTGAAAGTAAAGTGTAATTTGATAAGGTAATCCATTCTCAAATTACTTTGATTTGATTTTGATTTTGATTATTAAACACAATTCTCAATTAATGTGATGAACAAGACGGTAATCAAATGTGATACTGTAATCAATGAAATAATTTATTTTACTTTATTTTTAGTTTTAGCTTTGATAGGCTTTTGTTCCATGATGAAATTACAAAACTTAATGATTGGATAGATTTTGCAATCTAGTGAGGCATTTTTCAAAAGCATTTTTTTAGGTACTAGCTTACCGCCCGCGGCTTCGCCCGCTTTGTCTAAAACCTAATAAATTATATACTAATACCGTCCTCTTTAATCATTAATAAAACCGCATCAAAATCCGTTGCGTAGTTTTAAAGATTTAAATGCTTAAATCTTTAAAACTACGCATGTATGTCCCTATGTCCCTTTGTATGCACAAAGGGACATAGGGACAGAGAAAGTGACTTTGTTTTATACTATGTAGTGATGATACGTATATGTGCACTGCGTAGCCTATGTGAAAAAATACGAAATTCATAATTATAATAAGAATATTCAAAAACAGGGGGAGCTTTAATAAATTAGTCATAATACCCCACAAATGTTTCTAATTTCCAAGATTTCCAGCTGCTCAAATAAAGTGGCTATTTGTTTTCCGAGTATGAAATGTTCCATTTATTTCTACAACAACTTGTTTTATTATTTGCTAAAGTGGACGTTATACTACATATTTGAATAATATTTTGAGGAAAACTATTTTTGAACTAACATTTAAAACATTGCATACTGCATTATGAACTTTAGGAATTTACAGAATTATAAAGAGCACATGTGCATTTATGTTTTTATAGCAATACATTTGTCTCTATATTTTGCTCCCTAAAAAATATAGAGACAAATGTATTGCTATAAAAACATAAATGCACATGTGCTCTTTATAATTCTGTAAATTATTTTCATTACTGTCAAAGGTCGAATCTCAACATCAACGATAGTTAATGTTCCTACAAAGCTGGTAAATGAAAGAATAATTAATCATAATGGAGAAACTAAGTTGAAAGAAGTTCTGCGAGAAACTTATCAATTTGGTGAAGGAAGCAAAGGCAAAGAGTTTATCGTCATCTTACCAGATGTTCGTGATAAGTATCGAGTTCTTTGAATGATCTGAATTATAGGTCTGAAATATCGTGGAAAGGTTATTATTTCTAAACGTTTCAGATAATATCTCTCGACTTTGTTAATTCAGAGAGAAATAAAGAAAAAAAATGTGCTTATCGTAAGAAAAACGTTTAAATGAATTCCGAAAAAACTAAATTAAAATGAGTTGAATTTGTTTTTTTAGTACTTTTATAATACCTATTCAATATGCTCTATAACATAATTCAAACAAACGTTTTGTTATCTACCCGGTAGCTGAAATAGCTCTTAACTCATTTTTACTTTAAAAAATAGGAAAATTATTAAGTGGCTAGACAAGCATGACATAGGGGTCTTATCCTATACTAGTTCCGTAATCGTGCGTCACTCGCTGAGAGCTAAGAGTAATGGTCTCCTCGCGTCACACGCAGCCTCTCATGAGCTCGGCTCTCCATAGTTAAGAGTGTTGTTTTAGTTTCCGAAATAGAAGGAAATTCTGATAATGTTATAGAGGGGAATTTTTGTCGTAAACGCGAGTAAATAAATAAATAATTTATTTTCGATCAAGAACTGTAGGTGAGATGAAATTGCCTATTATTACGGACACAAAAGAGGAGGGACGAACTTTTATAATAAATGTTTTGTTACTAATATCGTTATCATCATCTTTCAATCTCCACCGCTGGAATTGAACCTAAATCCCTGACGCTAGTTATTCACATTTGAATTCTATATATTCCACATATTTATTCGAGTTTTGTAGATAACATTTTTTCACGAAAATGTGTGAAAATAGAAGTGCCTTAACAACTCAATCGGGGATTTGGATGATAACAGCTCAGCGTGGCTTATACCGGGCTGAAGGCGTGTGTGGAGCTCGGAGCTTGACTCGAGCCTCCAAATATTGAGCGAAAATATTTACAAGTAAAGATTATCTTTTATAAACATAATTATTATACTACAGACTATAGGTTTCTTTACTTTGCTTGAATAGACTTCATGTTATCTTGCGCGTAGGTTCCTGAATATTTATTTCCATCTATTTCTCTTATTTCGAGTTTTTGTTCTCGTGCAAATTCGACAAGGTCAATTATTTAAGTAAGGTCAGGTCTAGTCAAAAATTCATTAAAACAGTTCAATTGTTTAGGCGTGCAAGCTTAACAGACAGAAAGGTCACTTTCGTTTCTTTTTTCAAACTCAATTTATCATTTTACAAGTACTTTTGAACAGTTTTTTCAAAAGATAGCTTTTATAATATTAGACGGCATTAAATTATATAAAATAAAGAAGTCATTAAGAATAAAGCTATTTATTGAGAATACACACACAAATCCACAAAGATAACGACGGTAAAATACAGAGCAAATTGATACAGCCAACATACAACCATATTTGGATAAAAATGAAGATTCCAACCATTTACAGTTGCAATAACATCGAGTGGCCGTTATTGGATCATTCGCAGTAATTATAATCCGTCTAGATTAACCTGGCTCGTCCAGTTCGTAATAATTGAACGAGCTGCCTCTGACATTCGAACACACGAGGATTTATTGGGATATTTCTAGCCGCGATGTGTGTACGCTTCAGAAGAGAAATTTTGGCGATACTGACTTGAATACGGTTTCAATTTGGGCTGGAATGCGTTTGTATCTGGTCTGGTTTTGTGGTGTAGTGATCGCGGCCGCGGGAATGTGTGATATCAGATATTATGTTAATATTGGATAGCGTTGTTATGTTTATTTTTATTGCGTTCAAGACTTTGCAAAGTCGAAGTGGTCTTAGTTAAACCTAAATCGAAGAATGAATTCATTTTTATGCTTGTCCTCATGCGCTTCAACGTGCTGGTCAAGTTGACTAGATAAAAAATTGCGATAATTATTAACTAACTTATTTATATGTATTGTTGCAGCTAACCACCGCGTGATGGCGCATGGAGTGCGCGTGGTGGGCGTGGTGCGCGACGCTGGCCCTGGCAGTGCTGGCGGCCGCCGGCCCGCGGTACAGCTCGCGCATCGTGCACACGCATGCCGGTCAGTTTGTGTGTGTGTGTGTGCGTGTGTGTGTGCGTGTGTGTGTCTCTGCGCGCCCGTGTCTGTGTGTGTGTGATTCAGCAAACGTAGCGTTAAGAGCGTCTTCTACTCCATTGAAATGTTACATTTTTTAGGCCTAACCTTGCATTTTTTAGAGGACGCAATTTTATGTTTTTGATGTGTAGGGGGGGTCAGTGAGTAGCTAAAACCAAGTTTGTGGGGTTGCCACCCTTGTACCACGGCCGCCATCTTGAAAATAGCGGTTGAAATGGTTTTTACGATATATCTCTTAAACTATTTATCTGATAAAAAAAATTGTTAGCATTATTTGTTGCAAATTAAATTTTCTACAACTTTTGTCCAGTAAATTTTTTGTCGTAGAACTATAAATAAAAAAGTTATAAGCGAAAACGTTCAGAAATTAGAGCTTTTTATATTTTTCAATAAAACTTTTTTTTATCATTTTACGAAGAAATGATATCAGACCATTTTTGTAGATTGTTTTTCGAGGAACAACTTTTATATACAACATTTTTTCATTACGTCAATAGCTAAGGTTTTACAGCGCTCTGAAGTGAGTACTATTTTTCAGTACTCCTAACTATACATATAATGGCTATTGGCTCTTTTCCCAGACTCCAGAACAATGGAAGCACACTGCAGAACATTTCAGCCCTGCTTTTCGACGTAAAAAAAACGCGCTTCCAGACTTCAAGTCAGTTCAGTCAATAATTAATTATTAATAATATTGCAAAATTAATTATTAATTATTAAAAATATTAAAAACAATTACTGATGACAAATTATTATTAGTACACACATAATATATGTATACTGTATAGTTAAGAGTACTGAAAAATAGTACTCACTTCGGAGCGCTGTAAAATCTTAGCTATTTACTTAATGAAAAAATGTTGTATATAAAAGTTGTTCCTCAAAAAACAATCTACAATAATGGTCTGATATCATTTCTTCGTAAAATGATAAAAAAAAGTTTTATTGAAAAATATAAATATCTCTAATTTCTGAACATTTTCGCTTATAACTTTTTTATTTATAGTTCTACGACAAAAAGTTACTGGACCAAAGTTGTAGAGAATTTAATTTGCAACAAACAATGTTAACAATTTTTTTTATCAAATAAATAGTTAAAGAGATATATCGTAAAAACCATATCAACCGCTATTTTCAAGATGGCGGCCGTGGGACAAGGGTGGCGACCCCACAAACTTGGTGATAGCTTCACACTGAACCCCCCTACACATCAAAAAAATAAAATTGCGTCCTCTAAAAAATGCAACCCCAAATGTAACTTTTCAATGGAATATTCACATTTGGGCGACTTAGCAGCGCGGCAGACTGTGGAGATGTCAAAATTTCACAGTAAGTATAAAATATAGAAGGGCGGCGTTGAGGGAGTCAAGATGAGACAATTACAACAGAACCCTAAAAAGCATGTACTTTGACAAACTTTTATTTAATTAATTTTACTTTCACGAGATCACGTGCAGAAATATTAATATAAGAACTTCTCATAATTTTACCCAACATTTTTAGAAAAAATCGCTTTTAATTCCACCAATGAAAAAGAAATAACTCAAGTTAAATGAAAATATCTCCAACTAGCATTCTGCTCAGGAGAAAGTAAAAAATGTTTAATAACACAAATTAACATTAAATTCAGTCGGTAAAATGTTAAAAATACAGTCACATTTCTAGGATGCGGTCTAGGTATTCATATTTTATTTTCTCGCTTTAACCGAACTATTACCAGAGGCGCCACGTTGTCCGCAATTCGTCAGGATTAAATACTTCTCTTGTTTTCTCTTCCTAAATGAATTAAATAATTTATGGACTAGACTGACTTTCATATAAATGTGATAACCTTTACCAAAACAGTCGATAGAATAAGACTTAGTTGAAAGTAGGTTAGTTATAATTTCTACAATAAGTTCTACAAAAATCAACATAATCATTAACCAGTAAAAAATTATGATAAAAAAAAAATTCATTCTAGCTAATGAATTTAAAATTTGTGAAAAAACAATTACCAACAATGGTATTAACTTAGCAGCAAGGGAAGATTTTGATTGTCATGAATGTTAATTTTCTTAAGAACTTCTTGAATGGTTCGTCCTATTATAAAGAATTTTAAAGTTTATCTGACAGCAGTAGAGTTCTCTAATAAGGTAATCTACATAAAATATTCAATAATTTCAGCCCTATTTAATAATCGTACCTCGAAAACGCCTACAGATTCTTATCTGTAAATTTAAGTTATCCTGCCATGAGAACTATGCAAGGCGCTCGTTAAAATAGCTCGAATTCAATTGAAAATTCCAGCGATTTAAGACCTCATACCTAATAAATAATTCATACAAACCTTGCCCGGGCTGAAATGATCCGCATATAATATAATCAGAGAGGTTTGATGATCGCCACAGAGTGTTTTGTGTAGGGCTACCACCTACGAAACATACAGGTATGTTTAAACTAATATACTTAGGTTGATTCTGAATTCACTTTTAAAAATTGTAGAGGTATCGCGTTTTTAATGCTTATAGATAGCCGTCATCAATAATAGAATTAGTAGCTATTTAATAATAATAATTGATCAATAATAACTAATAAGCCCCCGGGGAGAGTCCTCTCGCGCCGATACCGTCCGAAGCTTAGGTTCTGGAAAGTCCTATAGATGTTCTTTCAATAAAAAATGTTTAAGTTTCAAATTTCCAATTTAAATTTTAAATATCAATAGAGTATGGCTGAATAATATATTTAGAAACGAGTATCACTATCTGTTTTGTAACTGTCAATATGCCCTATCCAAATTTAATTTAAAACTTAACAGTTCCATGAATTAATTATAAGTTTCGGCAACCCTACATGATACCAGGATAAGTGTAATTCCGGCGTGATCCCGGAACAATCCAATCATCTCCAGACCAGGATACGGACAACACGGGCAAATGGCGTCATTCCATTTTGTATTAAAGGGACCATCGAATTAATAATTGCCGAGATTGCTGCGGTAGCGTAATTGGTTATTTGTATTGCTTTGTTGAAACTCAGAGAAGAATTTCGGTATTTAAATTAGTATGGATAATGCTTTAGGATAAGGTGTACGTTGGGTGTAAGTAATGTTCTTTTTAATTAGAATACTACGACGTAACTATGTAACAGATATTCACGAGTGACGTTATCTAGTACAAAAATATGTATCCCACCAATAAATTTCACAAACAGATGAATAAAAAATAACTTTCGCATCACAATAATATTAGGTACATAATGTAATAGGTGTAGGTCTCTAATATTCAACAAAAACTAAATAATGTAAAGTAAATATTCGCACAAATCCTAATACCATTGTGTTATAAACTTGCTTTTACAACAGTGGTTATTATTCAACACGATGAAAGTATTTGGCGGACAGACGTCCCCGGGGGTGCCGTGACAATGTACAAGTGAAATTTTATGACATTTTTAATTTTGTGTTGCAGCTTGTGTAGGATGGGAATCATTTTAATAAAAGCTGCAGAAACTTTTTGTTTGAAATGTTTTCTAGTTTAATATATCTTGCTGTGAAACGATATTTTAATATTATGTATTTTGCAGTAATTATGATTACAGTATAAAATGTTGATTATGTTTCTGCGTATGCTTTGTTTTTTTTATTATAACACCACAAATATTGTACGCTCCGAGGCTAAGATATCTATAAATATCTGACATTTCATGGATATCTATAATAATAATTATACACACGAATTCAAAAACAAATGGCAAATGCGAAGTCATGTGAAATGAACACGAAAATAATAGGTAGGTATACTATAATATTATAATAATATGCATTAGAAAATAGTCACTTAGTACATACGTTGTAAACCCAATAATTGATACTCACACATTAGTTCAAGTAGACTGTTTTAAAGGCAGTATTGTATCATATTATTATATGGATAATATAATATAGGTACTATTCGAACGAAAAATAACAGATCAATAGGAGAGCGTAAAGCTTTAGATCTTTACCTAATAACGATGAAATTATTTCGAGGTATTCGATATAATAATAAAATTCCCGCTATATTGAATTCCGATTCGTTCGCAGAATGTATCGAAAGAAAACAACAAAATAAAGGTATGGTAAAATTTAATCAAATATTTTTTTTATGAATATGTAATTATGTTTTAAGTTTAAAAATTAACTTGGTCGATTCTTGGTATTAACAACAATTCTTCTAAGAATCAAGTTAGTCGTCGTCAATTAAGTATGTACTGGAAAGTCAGATAATCTCTTTCATTTCTCACGATTCTAGTAAAGAATAGTAAAGAATAAGGAAATGCAAAGTTTTTTACAAACATTAATAGATTATACTTGGAGAATTTGTTTTAAATTGGAATGGCTTTATCATTAGAATTAGGTACCTATTAAGAAGAGTATCGAGAATTACGTTACCACATCAATAACCGTATTCATAGCCTTATTCCGTTATACAATATGACCCCAATTTGTGAACAAAAGATCAAGATAAAAACGTAAGAGCGATGCAATTTTTGACATAGTTACAAATTAATTTTACTACTTATACACGAACGTAATTTCTACAATGTATCATGTAAACAGGAGCGATCAGAGGCATCATAGTGGAGCCCGCGTCCCGCCGGCTGGAGCCCGTGGAGGTGTTCCGCGGGGTCCCGTACGCGGGGGCCCCGAGCCGACTGGGCCCGCCGCCGCCGCCGCGCGCCTGGCCCGGCACCCGCCTGGCGGACACCTTCGCGCCTGTCTGCCCGCAGACCTACCCCGATATAACGAACAAGTTAGTATAATTATGTATGGTGTTACTTTTCTAGATGTTGTAGGTATAAGTAGTCCATAATTATAAAAAAAAATTATTAATTCGTTGTGTTTAATTATTATTGATCTGCTGCGTACCTACTATGATTACATCAACAAATTTTATGTAAAAAAAAAAGACGGGTTGCACTCCGGGAGTGCCGGCAGAAGTGAAAACGCGCGTAGTAGAGAGGGGATAGCTGTCTACTCTCCATCCGTCTTACGCTTTTTCGATCAGGTCACGTGTCCTGACGCGAGTTTAAGATTTTATACCCATTACAGAAAAAGTGCTCAACGCCGCTAAAGAAGTTTTCACTTCAAAAAGGTTCTTATGATAACTCAAAAACTGTTAAAGACAACAATGAATATGACCTCAAGGGTTCGGCAGCTTCAAATTAAAAAGCCCCATCCACATTCGTATGCTATATAAAAAGTCAAATTAAAAACCTTTTCCTTTGTACAGAATTGGTCAACTAGTACAAACGATGAACCTGTACAAATTAAACGAAAAAAAAGCAATAATATATCCTCATTAGTTCATGTCACGAAAAATGGCGAATTGCGAAAACATGCCCAAATTAGTATTCCCAAAATAAAAATTGTTCCTGACGAAATTTCCATTTACCTTTCAATACGTCGTAATATTTGCGGATGACAGGAGGTGGTAAATTAAACAAAACGTGTTATTTTTCATTGGCATCAAACAAAAACAAATTTAAAAGACTTTACCGCCATTCATTCTTTATTTGTAATCAGGCAAGCAGGCAATTAAACAATTGAACACAAGTATTAGATATTAATTAAGAATATCTATATATCTTACAGCTGTCTCTTGTGGACTTGGAATAGAAACCACAAAATCTTAACCAATAATAATAATTCCGTGCGAGTGACTATGCTTGACCCGGTTTTGCAATAAATCTATATCATAAAGCTGAAGAGTTTGTTTGTTTGAACGCGCTAATCTCAGGAACTACTGGTAAAAATTGTTTCGGTGTCAGATAGCCCATTTATCGAGGAATGCTATATCATACCGCTAAGACCAACAGGAGCTGAGCACTGCGGGTAAAACCGCGGAGCACAACTAGTACTTGATAAAACCATTTAATTAAATAAAATAAATAAATAAATAAAATACATTTATTTATTGTCAAGATCACAACACGAGATACATTTAAAACAAAAAAGAAATAAAAAGAGAAATAATTAAATAAAAAGAATCTTATTCTTAAGAATAGTAATGTGGCAGTGAGTGACCTGACAAATGGAGCCAACTCAGTATATTATGATGGCAAGGTGATTAATACCTTACCACCACTGATTTTCAGTGACCCCAAGTAATTACTTGCTTTTACTCAGTTTCTATCCCACATTTTCCTTTTGCGGGAAACATTGTATAATGCTAGTAAAGTGTAACAGCACAATAAATAATACCAGGAGTGCAGCGCTGTCGAGGATGCCGCTGGGAGTGTACAACGAGCTGCGGGCCAGCGTCCCCCTACTCGCCAACCAGAGCGAAGATTGCCTGTTCCTCAATATTTATGTTCCCGGTAGCGGTAAGTACTCTATGTAAACACGAGTAATATTAAATCAATTATAATGGACGTGAAGATAGTTGATAGTATTAACTACATTGTTCTCTGAAGTAAATAAAAAAAATTAATTAATGATTTTTTTGACCGTAAGCACTGGTTAAAGTTATAATCAGGATAAAACAATTAGGAATGTTACAATATTATATTTTAACACTTTTATACTTTACGTACTAAAAATAGTGTCTCTACAAAAGTTGTTTTTTTTTTCATTACACATTAATTTCAATTACGAAATTAATTCATAACCAATATCATCACTAACTGATATAAAAATGTCCCACTACGCTTAATTAGCTTGAATCAATATTCTTGTTTCTCTTATTAATATACGCAGAATTAATATCCGAAAGAGCATTATCTCCTGTACCAATGCTTCCATAGTATGGCATGTAACTGACTCCACTGTGCAGGCGCGCGTGGCGTAGAAGCGCCATACGCAGTGGTGGTGTGGGCGGGCGCGTCGCACGCGTGGGGCTCGGGCAACGCGCTCGACGGCGCCGTGCTGGCCGCGCGCGCGCACCTGCTCGTCATCACCCTCAACTATAGGATAGGCTTACTGGGTGAGTCGAGTGCTAATAATATACATGGTGTATACGTGGTGTGAGTCGCATTGTTAGAAAAATTACGTGTTTTTCGAACTTTTGTAACACCTGTTCGTTTTGAGGTTTTCATTTCATTGGTTATTGGTTCATTAGTAAAATTGAATTTAGTAATGTTAAGTAAAGTAAAGATAATGCTGTAGGCGACTGCTGATGCTGCAGATATCAAAATGTAGCTTAACTTCCCTATAGACTAGGGACAAATAGAGTTAAGTAGGTAGGTATAAAACAATAATTGTCGATCGAGTTTTTTGTCATAAAAATAAAGCTCACACGATCAACACGTACCCAAATAACAATTATCAAAAGCCGGTTTATCGCCAAATTTAAATTGAATACCGCGGTCCCATACACTTAAAAAGGTAGGCGTTATCCCGCCTTTTTCATTAATTTGGGATGATGGAGCGGTCGGTCTTAAATTTCAAACACACGTAATGTACACCATCAATCAATTTAAATTTTCAATAGTTATTTTTTCCATCGGTGCGAAGTCATTTCCGCTCTACAATTACTTTTGAATAAAATTGATTGTTTTGTTTTAAAAGCTCAGTAAGTTTATCTCATTTTCGTTTGTTGATGTTAGTTGTTTAAATGTTAATTTGTAACAAGTATACATTAAGAGCTGTTAGTTACTAATTTTTCATTAAAAAAATTAAACGAAAGGAATGAGACTTCTAGATAACTATGTCAAAATTATCTTAAAAATTAAGCCGAGAAGTTCTCAGAGTGAACACAAACTTTACAAAAATGTTGCCAAAGTAAAACCTCACAAATCTTCCTCAAAAGATAACGGACTCGAAGTTGTTCAACCAAATATTATCCTTAAAGGATTATTCAGATCAGGCGCAAATCTAATCATTTTTGTGGAGAGCTCCACTGAGCAAAGACTGTGTTAAAACCTTCGGTAGTTGTTTTATGAAATATAAAATAACTGGGATTTCTTGTGATTGGTGTAGCCTTTAATATTAGTCATTCATCTTCAAGGATAAATAAAAGAACCTCGTCATCTTATCGTTTCAATTCTGTATTGCATTTCTTGAAAATTTTATAGTAAATAATATATTGAATTGTTGAATAGAGTGATAAATGAAAGGTAAATAATGTATTAGACTAGATTTTTTTAATAAGTATTAGTATTTTTTTATATTTGTTATAAAATGATTGCTCAGGTTTTTTAACAAGTGGTGGGGACGACGAGGCGACGGCTGCAGGCGGCGCGGCGGTGCTCGACGTAGTTGCCGCGTTGTCATGGATACGGACCAACATCGCCGCCTTTGGGGGAGACCCTAAGAGGGTCACGCTCGTGGGCCATGCCGCTGGCGCCGCGCTGGTCAACACTGTGGTCATGTTGCCCACTATGAAAGGTAAAATATGATTAATTTATAGTATTTGCAGACTACCTATATTTATAATTATATGAAGATAAAGAGTTTGTTGGTTTGTGTGTGCGCTCTGATCTAATTCTGGACTGGATGAAAAAAAAAATTACCGTTTCTTTGTTGTTACCGATACTTACATAATATAACGCTTCTCTGTACACACTTTTTAGTTCAAAATAATATTTTTCAAGCATCAAGTAGACGAGTTGAAATTATGGAAAACAGTCGAGAGCTTCATTGTACAATTTTTCGAATGAGTTCTGATGGAAATGCTGCTTTATGCAGTTTAATGACCAAATAATGAGGAAAAAAATTTAGGTTCAGAAAATTTCAATAAGAAGATCCAGATTCATCGTTTTAAATGAGAACTTTGCATTTTAATCATTCGTTAATGAGGCCACAGGTTTAATTTCAAGCATCATTATATGATTGCAATATTTTCCGTACAATACTATCCTCAATACATGAATAAATAGTAAAATGATTCACTATACATAAAAAGAACACGTACCTAACATAAAATAATCCTCCCTTAATTAGAGGCATCTGAATTTTGACTGAAGTGAATTTTATTATCAGACCTCCTATAATTTTCGATATAAAATTTAAGATTTTTTTCTTCTATATTAGGTTTAGTATCCCGCGTGTTATTGCTAAGCGGGTCGGCACTAAGCCCGTCTGCGCTCGCGCCGGACGCGGCGTTAGCGCGTGACCACACAGCGCAGGCTCTGCGGTGTTCTAGGGATAAGACTGATGATGATCATTGGTAAGGATATACTTAATAATATTGATAATTTGGGATATTTTGATTTCATAGGACTTCTTGTTGTAGAGCCAATATTGTGCTGTGGTATCTAGATAAAATTATAACGTTAATGAAATAGTTAACTCAGTAGACGTTAAAATTGTGTTACGTCGTTTCTAAACGATTACGTTTTACATATTTTATTAGGAAGCGAAATAAGTGCACTCACGTGTCTCTGCAACGCCTTGGAAATCTTTAGAAAAATGTCGAATAGTTTTGAATATTATCATTTATCACCATTAGAATGTGAAAGAAATCGTATACTTATTTCGATAATTTTATTTAATGGAAACATTGATAATTTGGGATATTAAAACAACTTCATACTAACGAAGTTCTTCTACCAGGCTGACAGCATGCATCAAGAGCCGGCCGCTGTCCGCGCTCCTCGCGGTAGAAGCGCCCACCGCTCGCTTCCTCGCCGGCTGGGCCCCCACGGTCCCCACAAGCAAGGACATACCCAACCAGACCGCCACCAGAGCACTCCATGCGAGTGAAACTTTCCTCGCCTGTGCCCTGGCAGTCGTGGTTACCACTACTGAGAGCTACCAGTACTTCAGTGAAGATGATATACGACATGGCTTTGAAGAAGATTATAGGTGAGTGAATTTCGTATTTTTTTTTTTTTTAGTAGACATTATAATATGTATTATTGATATTTTATTCTGAAAAACAACAAACTTACTACCACAGCTTAAACTAAACACGTATTTTAAGAGATTTTTTATGTTTGTAGTGGATAAAATCATACTTCATTTGTTAAATCACAAACAACAAAATAATATTAGGATAGTACCTGTATAAATATTATCGTCAAGTTTACGAAAATACATGGAACGTAAAAGATGATATCATCCTTGAGATTATTGGATGTTTGTGTTAAAATAAACGTAATACGAACTCGCAATTATCGATGGGAACGAATATTTTGTGGAAAAATTTGAGCTCGCGTACTATTTATATAAAATTGTCTTAGATAGATAATATTATAGACGTCAAATAAATACTGTTATGTTGTTGAATGTTTGTCATGATAATAGTTTCTTAACAAGAAAAATATTATCAAAACCACATTGAGATGGATCGTGCTTTCCTGGTCTTAGTAATTTTTTCAATGAGAATCCCGGAGAAATGATACAAAAGATTATAAATAGATAATATTATGATATAAAGTTAAGGCGAGTAACATAGATATAGTGCACGCTAATATTATAATCAATCATATTGATTAATTATAATAGACAAAAAATCAGCAGCAGACAATATAATATCATAGAAATCATAGAAATTGCATTTAGACACTGAACAAAATCACACGGACATTTCGCTGAAGAGTAATAATTGTATCTTCATTAGAAAAAATATCACAATCTTTTTTACAAATACGTATGCAGTTTTGTTTTCAATAGATTCACTAAACAATGTCCATCAATCAGGAACCGCATCCTGCGCACGTTCGTCCGCAACGTGTACCGCTACCACCGCAACGAGATCTTCGCGGCCGTGCGCAACGAGTACACGGACTGGGAGAAGCCGATCCAGCACCCGATCAACATCCGCGACGCCACGCTGGAGGCGCTCAGCGACGCCGCAGCCGCCGCGCCCGCGCTGCGCCTCGTGCAGCTGCACGCGCGCCGCGGCGCCCGCACGCACTTCGCGCACCTCGCGCACCAGAGCCGCGACGCCGACTGGCCGCAGGTAACGCTGCAACCTTTGCTTTCAATATATCAATATTGAAAGCAAAGGTTATTTGTAATTAGATTGTATCACAACATTATTTTTTCACGCAACTATAACCCAGAATATAATATATATTCTGGGTTAATATTGTATATTAAGTGGCGGAATTGTTTTATTTCTGTAGTGGAAATTCGTCACACAATTTTTTGAAAATAGACCAAGATAATATAGTTCCATAAACATCTTCAAAGATTATTTGTAAATACATAATATTATTGAAATTGATATTTTTGGTTAAGGCATTCAAATGCTTTATAAATATAAATTTATAAAGAATAGAAAAAATTCGATCACGAGGCGGGACTCGAACCCGCATCCTTTCGCGCCATTCCGGGGCGGATGCCTGACCAATTCAGCCACTCGTGACCCGCCAGAGCAATCGAATTTATTCTATTCTTTCAGTTTTTATGTGTCAAAGGGACACACCGCGCGCCATCTATTGAGGTGATAAACAACCATCTCAACCAACACGAAACACTTTACAGTGAATACAATATTGTAACGATGGAACACGACCTTTTTTGTTGAAATTGATATTTTTGGTTAAGGCATTCAAATGCTTTATAAATATAAATTTATAAAGAATAGAAAAAAATATTATTATAAATAATTGGCTCCTTATGTTGTCAAGCAAATAAGCGACTAATGTAATCTCTGTCTTCCATCTGTACATTAAAGACAAACAAATTATGGTATAATATAGACATAATAGATAAAAGAAAAACGAAACTGACAGGAGTAATTTGAATAAATAACTCCTGTAAAATCATAAAACCATATTCGCCTCCATTTTACCTGGAATTGTTTACAGCCTCCAATTTCCCTCATCTTTTCCTCATTTGCCTAAAATATGAATTCGATATTTATCTTCAAAACAAATTTCCTCACGTTTTTAATATTTGTATTATGCCGTAGATTATAATAATTATATGTATTCTTTGAGTTATTTTTAATGACATAAAATTTGGCTTTCGAAATAAAATAAGCTATTCATTTTCAACCTCATTGATGTTTAATAATTAATTTATTCATCATTGAACACCTTCATAATGAAGTCAACATTATTATTTTTGTTCTAGCGATTGGGCAGCGTTACTAGCGATACGCTGCCCTATTTCCTAGGTCTACCCCTAGTCGGGGGCTCGTCATTTGCCCCAAAGAACTATTCACGAGGAGATATAGCAGTTGCGGAGTCCACTGTGGCACTTCTAGCAGTATTCGCCAAAACTGGTGACCTCTCGCCGAAGGTTGATGATCATCGTCATGAGGCCAGCGTTAACTGGCCTAGATATGAACTGAATACGCAACAGTATTTAAGTATAGGTGAGTTTTATATGGAATTATAAAATACCTAGAGTTATACCTTGATTAGTTAAGAAGATGGTCATTAAATACCTCAATATGGTAATGATAATTATGAAGGTGATAAAAATTCAGGTGATGGTATTGATAATGATGATCATGAAAAAGGTGATGATGGTGTTTATAATTATGTTTGTGGTAATGGTAATAATGTTGATGATGGTGAAGGTAATGCTGATGATTTTGTTGATTGTGGAGGTAATGGTGATCATGATAATTCTTATTACGATGATGGTGGTGATGCTGCTGGCGTTGACAATGATTACGATGATGATAATGTATTGTGCAGGCACAAAGGTCCGCGTGAAGAGCCACTACCGGGGTCACAAGATGTCGGTGTGGCTGCAGCTGGTGCCGCAGCTGCACCGCGCCGGCGCGCCGCCCGCGCACCACCAGTTCCGATCCACGCACCCGGATATGTTCGCTGGTAAGTATACTAGGTGATCCGGATAATGTTGCCGGATACTTATTCAAATGACAAGTTTATAGACACTAAAATTTACATTAAAATCGGTTAAACTATTTCCGAGGATATAATATAAGATAAACATTCTTCACACGTACATATTATACATACACTATCACAATAACTTTTACAATAAATCTTTAAAATGTGTTTGTATAACCGTAGGCAAAGGTAAGTCATGAAGAATGTGAAAGCATATAATATCCTCCAAGGCAATATTTTTAAGACTTTCTATACTGTTTTCTGCACAATTATTTCTAATACAATTAATAAAATATTTTTTGGACTTTTTGTAAAATATAAAGGCTTTTAATACAAAACAAAGAAAAAAATAAAAAGAAAGTCTTGTAATCACCTCGCTACAGCTATAAATGTTGTGTTTGAATTAAATTAATGGGGCAGATTATTACGAAATTTGATTACTTAATCGATTATACCCAGTGAATTAAAATCTCACTTCTTTTTGTTTTAACTATGTCTATATGATCTAGATTAGTGTATTTACCAGATTGATATTACATTTCACGCTCTTTATACAAACAAACAATTAATTTTAAATATGCTACTAAGAGCACATTTAAACCCAGAATATATTAGTATAAAAGGGATTAGATACGGGTAACCAAGTTTGCCACACATTATAATATTATGATATAGGATAATACTAATAGCGATATCTTAAGAAGCTTAATGGTGTGATTATACCGGTACGTGAACATTAACTAACAAATGTTTACATTAAATGGGCATTTGTATTCCATAGCGTATTTAACGACAGAGTAAAATCCATAGACGTTTTACGCAACGCTAAAACGAGTCCATAAAGTTGACAACGCCCAAATTAAATAGGCGCAAAATTTAATGGCTGAAATGTGATGAGCGAGCAATTAGGCGATAGTCCGTCTCATGCCGGAAACTTATAAAATGGGGGAATTTCCCCGCAGAGGGAGATTTGGGCTCGTAATGACGGCCTAGAAGCCTTCCCGTTGTTTCGTTTATACGAAATAAAAATGCTTCGAAAATCGTTTTTCAGATGCACAATTTTTATGAAATCCGGAGGTATTGAAACGTTGACGCATTCATGGCAACCTCGGATGTGCAGTGTTTGGAATATTTCGACGGAACGCAGTAATAATATAGTTTTCGTTTTAAATATTTGATGACACTTTTTGTTTATGTAAAGACCGGTGACCCGAATGCAGAGAACAATTTTATGTGCCGTTTCTACTACTATAAAATACTTAAATTGTCTCTACGCGTGGTAGGAATAAAAACAAGATGGCGCGTAACGGAAAAATGTCACGCGTAACGAAAAAATGTTACACTAAATTTTTTTCCAACCCCGATAAAGAAGTTTCACTTCAAAATCTAAAACTTTAGACATATTCAAGGGGTATAAGGACACAAGAGTAAAATAAAAATTCAAAGTGAGCAGAGTCATTAGATGACTTGTCACTTTATGACGCAAACCCGTGAATTGAGCACCGAAAATTCCTCGGCGTAGCTAAAGAAGTTTTCACTTCAAAAAATACAGAAAAATCTTTTGTGTATATCAAGAGAAACATTTAACAATGACATGCAAAAGACGTAAGTAATTGATGTGGAGTCAGCTCCGCTATGATTTCCGTGAGACCCCATTATTAACTGCTCTTTGAAAATATTCCGCTCGCTGCCAAACTCGGCGACTTGGCGTCACTTCTATTCATATAAAGGAAAATTACTGAATGTATGCTTTAAAGTTTTTAATTAAATTTCTTTGAACGTCGCAGTTAAAAATATATTATTTTAGGCGCGATGGTCTGTAGTCATGACCGTTTACTGGAACTGAATGGGCTTTAGAGTTTAAAAACGTTATAATATTATCCAATATCCGATGGAGCTTCGGGAATGTGCGTTAAACTTTTGTGCCTCCAGTTATCACCTATTGAAAGAAAAGGCAACAATCTTAGCAATAATACTGTAACAAGAGATAGATCCCTACTGTTATCACGAAGAGTTAACGTAGATGTAGTTTCAAAAATAAAAACGTTTTTCTAGTTCATAAATAGTTTTTCGTTTTGTTATATGAAATCGTAGCAACACAAAAGATGAGGAAAGTCATCAACAAAATGTTCCATTCTAAGTAACATTGCAAGATATTTATGAATTCAATGTCCATTACAGAGAAGTAACCTAATACGTGGAAACTAATCCGCTAATATTAATGATTTAAGATCAAATTGTGTTGGTACAGGCTGGGCTGGCTGGCCGGGGACATGTTTGTTACCCGATGTAAGCATTGTCTGAAATTTATGACAATCACCGTATTTGCTGTCCAAGTAATCTAATAAATTGGCTATCTATTGCTTTTCTAGGTCTAATGAGATTCTTGTTGTTGTACGCGCTATTTTTCTTTTATTCTTTGTATAGCTGTAGCGTTTGTAAGGTTCAAAGGTGCTTTGTTTCCCAACAAATACTTGTCGAAGAACCAAATTCATATTCATTACCTTCGTATTGAATTCTGTAATTGAAAAATGTTCTTTATTTTTTGAACGGGATCAAGCTCTACATTTAACATTAAAAGTTTGTGCAAAATACACGTTAACTTTGATTTCATGATTTTACAGTTCGAATTGAAAATATTGGAACTACTCGATGAAAAGACTCTTCAAAAATAGTATGAAAATCGAACACTATTAATTTTCTGTGTAACATTCTTTTTCCCAACTCAAAAATGGATAAATAAATTTATTAATAATTATTGTATCAATACCTTGTATCCATAAACAAGTTTAGTTTAAAGCATAATTTCATAAAACGCCGAAAAACAGGCTGAAATTTAGTACGTATTACGTCACGGAAGGGAGGAAGCGCTCAGCTGATAAATCGCCAAATTGTAGGACAATGCTAGTGTTCCCAGGACCTCCATTGTCCGGGATTCACTTGGAGGTGAAGAACAGTTTGGGCTAGATCCACACTTTTGTTTTCCTTTCCTTTCAAGCTAAGTGTGCCAACAATAAACGCGGCCTTAATTGTTACGTGACTCGTCTGGTGATGCTGGAAGGCGCTCCATCTCAAATATTTGTTTCGTTAATGTTTCAAATAACTTGGGAATGATTAAAAGGGAATATGCCGTTTTTAAACAAGAGTTTTTGAAGACATTTTATAGAAGTTGTTAAAATCTATAAACATAAATTTGGAAGAATGCTTCTTTTCATTATTTCATTCAAACATCTTCGTATTATTTCAATAAATTCAACATCAGTAGAACTCCTAAAAATATATCGACTAAATAGTCAATATTCTATTGAAATATTTTAACTTCTCTTCTAAAATTATTTATATTTAATACTACAATAGTCGAGATAAATGAAATGCCAAGCTCCATTTATCCTGGAGACTTTGACTTTGAATTGATAACGAAATTATTAATAGACTGGAATAACTTCAAATATTTATAATATCATCATCTGCGTAGGACAGGCTCGATTAAAACTGTTTAGAAATACTTAAGTATATCTCCTTGAATTATAAATAAAATTAATTACCTATATATTTTCAATATTTCTTTATGTATAGCTCTGCCCAGAATAAGAGTAAAAACTTGTAGTCAATGGCAAAATGAAGGAATTTTCAAAATTAGTCTAGTAGTTTCGGAGCTTATTTTGTACAAGCCAACAGAAAACCGCGAATGTGTCGAATCAACAAATACGCACAATATTAATTCTTATTACTGATCCGTAAATACTGTTGGATTTCTATTTATGGATCAGTTTAAAAGGTGCGCTTGATCTAAAAACCGAGCACTAATTTACTTCACCTAGAAAGGTTCTATTTTCATAAAAATGAAGTACTTCTATCCAAGACTGGGCTTCTATTCAGAGGTAATGATATTTCAAGCTCTCAGGTTATAAATTCCCGGTCATTCATACCTTCCCTTCGGGCCAGGCTGACCTCATTCATAACGGAAATTAAGGGAAGCTAGTTTGGTTTGCTAATATCTGTTTGAGAGTCCAATTTAGTTTTATTAGCACCTTAATGGATTCCTTATTATGTGTTTATGCAGAGCGTATTTGAACTATGTATTTAATATTCTCTATGTATCCTTGAAAGGCTATATAGACATCTAAGATAGACGTAATAAGCAACAAATCACTGGCTTTAATGTTATTTAACATAGTTTTGTCGGGCTTAATAATAATGCTATACTTCATCAAAATGGTTCTCTATTTTTGAGTATCTATATGCAATTAAATTTCTCAGTTAATTAGACCGTTGAAGCTGTACTCATTGAAACGTAAATACGTAAGTTTGATATCTTCATTTCACGTGCACCGTTCCGGCAATCCCCTCCAGATATAAAAAGAATATTTGTACAAATGCTAACATGAAAGTGCTTCTGTTAGCGCTTTGAGTTAGCGAGCTGAAACTGGATTTGAAATTCTGCAGCGCTTCAATCGCTTGAGGCGCTCGCGGATTAAAGCGAGGCTCCTGCGAGCTTAGTGCGCTTGTTTGTGAAAATGGCTCGTGCAGGTTAGGTAATGTACTCGCTGTTTGATATAACAATGAGTTTATATAAAGTGTTCCTCGTTCTTTGTAATGCTACTTATAAATTTAAAGCTATCACTCAAATATTTGTCTACTAAATAAATTTACTAAACGGCTGAAACGACGAATGAAATGTACTATGCGCTGTTTTAAGCAACTTGTACAACTACAACAACAAACAGGAAGAGGATTTAGGAAGTTGAAAATTATTTATTTAAAATACTGCGAAAGTAGGCCATGTATAAACTGTTTGTGTGCCAATTTCCTTCCCTATAATTTCTGCACTAAATTTTCTTTCTCACAAATGAACGAACAGTCAAAGACGTAATATTGCCAATCGACTTTCCTAGAAGCCAACCGAAAAACACGAGACAATAAAGTCAGACAAATTGCAGCAGTAAATCGTAGCTAGTGACGTCATAGATCAGAAAATACTGGCGCGTACCTGCCGACAATCATATAAATCTTTTAAACTTTATTTCGGAAAGCACAGGAAATGCCTGAACGTAATTCGTCCCGCATGTTAAGGGCCATTGCCGTGAAAGATGCGTACGGAGTGAATTATAATGGAGTATGTTTCTTGCATTGTTTTGTTTTTCTTTGTAACATAATATTTTGGTAGGTTATTTGTGCCAGAAATATTATGTGAATTTTGTTCCGAAAAACTCTTCAACTCAAACATGACAAGACTAGAGTATGATATCACAGCTGACATGAAACTAATATAGAATTTTAAGTTGGTAGAACTTTCATATTGTGGCAGTATTAAAGAAGATACCATATTTCACACCCTAGGTGACATATTCCCCGAGATGTACACTACTGCGTCCACCGTGGACGACGAAGACAGCAGCGAGGAGGAGGAAGACAGCGAGTCGGAGGAGTGCTCCCCCTCCCCCTCCGCGCGGCCCGCGCTCGCCGCTCTCCCCCCGCCGAGACCCTCGCCCAAGGAGGATTCGCTCACACTGGACACACAGTACTATAGGTTAGCTAAGAAAAGTAATAATCGTGTACTTATTTTTTCTCTAGTGTATTTTTTGGCATGTGAGTTGTGTATCTGACAGTTGTCGTTGATCAAAAATATCTTTGATTTTTATGAAAATGTTTAACATTCAAAGAATGATATATTTTTAGATCAAAACGCCGTCGATATGTGTCTTTATTTACTAGCTATTGATTTTATTTGTAGGATAGATTGTATATTTTATTTATATAAGGAATTGATTATAATTATTGCTATGAAGTTATTGAATCATCAATCAAATTCATCTAATTGATGCAATTAATAAGATTCTGCTCGTATAGTGACGAAAAATATTATTACATTTTTTACATAAACTACGATATCTTCACGATATGTAGGTACGTGGAGGGAATACACTTACATATCAATACTACTAAAATTCGTAATACTAGAACTTTAATAGGTACTTTAAAAGATAAATTGAAAAAGGACAAACTTAAACTCATGAGAGTAATGAGTTTTTTACTTAATATAACTTCGATAAAAAGCTATAATTGAGTCCATCTTATCCTACGATCTGGTGAAAACTTCGCTCGTATTACATTCATTACCCGTTTAATTTTCCGAAGCGTTTTTCCTGCGAAAATTTTACTTATCACGAAGCGCTTACAAAATAATTCCTACAGACTTATTTTCATTAGCCTCGATTATTTCCTGCTATATTCGAGATCGAACATTCCGCTAAGATTTTAATAATTTATTAATTTATTAATTCTTGCTGAAATTTTATTTCGATAATTGAGAAATGTTGTCTGAAATTTTTATACCTTAATAAACTGAATACCTAGTTATTTATAACTGGTGAGATTTTTTTGTCGAGAGTCACATGTTTTTATATCATGGAATTATAATAAGTCCCGATTAAAACTGAAAAATAGCACTTGTAGTTGCAAATACAACGAAACTTTGACCATTAATAAAGGTATTGTTTTAGCCAGGTCGGAGTTTTGTCCAACCGTGGTGGGTAATTGCGAAAGTTTTAAAATCAAACAATACCTCACTTTTATAGTACTTTGCTGTAAAATTTTGGCTTTCAACAACATTGCTAACATTGGTATTTGCTTTGTCGTTTGCTGGAGAATGATTAAGCGACAAGTCCCAAACTATAAAACTTTACAGTGTTCGTCCTTCATAATGAATGTTCTTAACGTTCGAAACTAAAATTTGATGGGTCAATTCAAGTTAAAAGAAACGATTGCAAATTAAGAAGTATGTTGACCGACACGATTATTATGTTAGGTATATAAAAATAATATTATTACAAACCATATTGCAATAACAATAAAAGCATCTCCGCATTAAAACAAACAACAAAGCATCTGGCCAGCCTTACGCCTATCTCTTTCCCCAAAACACGAAACATAACTTCGTGTTATCACAAAAATTATCTATAACAATACAGGGACAGGAGCTGTAATATAATAAAGTAAATGGGCTCCGTTATTTAAGGAGGAAAATAGTTTGAACATCTTCTATATTCCGTTACATTGGATTATACTTGCCTCTTTAACAAAAACTCTCATAGAGTCACACTGCAAGTTCGCAATTTCAAGATAACAGAAGTTTGCCCGTACGAAACATATTTACCAAAAAGGTTTGCTAGGGCTGCCTCTCGTAGTTTTATATATCCGCTTGCAAGCGATAAATATTCAGGACTTGGTAACTTTGAAACTTTTACTGTGTCTCAATTTTATTAATATTGTATGAAGTCACGATAAAACGTTCGCTAGTAACATTGTAGCGATATTTTCTCAAAACTTCTTTTAGTTTCAGCTTTGTATGAAACAGCTTTTTTTAATAATGTATTTTTTTTTATTCTCAAACACCAAACATTCAAAATTATCAAAAATAAATCTTTATTGACGGCCTTACTTGTAATATGTTTTAAATTAATCTTATAAAAATAATTAATGATCCTTACCAAAATCTATAGGTACAAATATCCTCACCTACCTGCGTATATAATATAATCGGATTCTAGTAAGCGCAAATAAAGTAGGAAAAAATCTGAAAAATGCACTCGAATGGCAGCCCTATTCCTATAAAAGTTCCCCGTAAACATTTGCAACGTTCAATGCGGAAGCAATCAGGGCTGGCAAAAATATACGTCCATATCGCTGGCTTTACAAGACGGATCTGCTGCCTGTAATTCATCTAATGTGTTTACCTGTTCATTGCAATCGCATTTACTCGGCTATTACATCGGAATTCCTTATGGGAATAGCTGTCGTTTTATAAGTAGCATTACGTATGAGCAGACCTCTCATTGGAGGGACTGCAAAGAACAAAGTAAAATATGTTTTCTTAATAACGTTGACCGTCTTGTCTTTTATTAAGTGATTAGTTAACATTGTACAATGGATTGTTTGAAAATAAGATGACAAAATGTAAAATTATATTAAAGACAGCGAAATACGTTTTGGTTATTACGATAAATATTATCTATCTTATTATATTACATAACCGCAATGTCCAGTTTTATCTTTTTATAATTCATTAAATAATTATAAAAACTTATTGTACGTTTCTATTTCATTAAAAGCCTTTATTAATAGGTCAATAATATCAGGTAGAGCACTCGGCAAGTATAAACGACATTCTCTAATAGCAGATATGATTCATACAATATTTCCTCAAAGACTCATGACGGTGGCTCATGAATGATCCATTTCTCAAGTCGGCTGGCTGACTGGCTTCACTTGATAATGTTAAATGATGGCGTACCGGGACAGAATTAACTGGACGCGCGCCGACAAGGTAATGGCGTCATATTTCAAAAGGATTCCCCGTAAATAATATTCCTCGCTGAGAATTAAAATACGGACGATTTTGCTAAATAACTTGAGGTGTGTTGGAAATTATGTAAATAGACAATATCGTGTTGAATTACTTGATAAGGGCTTAATAATGGAATTTTAACTTTTATAACATTAAAGAATAGATAAAGTTCTAACGTTTGAACTTTAAATTACATATTATTTTGTTGTGTATTTTCTTCTACGATAGACTACAGTTCAGTGTGTAAAGCTCCGTGTGTCCGTGTGTTGTGTTCCGTTGTGGATTCAGATGTAATTCATACTTATTTTATTCTATCGATTGTCCTTTAGTAGACATGTTATTTTTTGTAATCGATGTGACGTCATTTTGTTTATATCTTAGGATCATATTTTTTCAAGAGACACATCGGTAAATTGTTATAAAAACTTTATAAGTGACACCAGTGATGACATATTATGAATATCAATATTATTATGTATTTAAGTCTACTAGGATAACATAAATAACTACAAACTTTGTTACAGCTACACAGTAGCGCTGGGGGTTACCGTGGGAGCTGGTTGCTTCCTGCTGGCTCTCAACCTGCTGGTCTTCGCGGGAATCTACCTTCAGCGCGGGAAGCGACGTGCCAATCGGAGGCCCAGGCGAGATGGTAATAAAACATTTTTAAAGAAACAATTTTGGGTAACTTTATTTGCTTTTAAAAATTGTGGTTTTGGCCTGTTTTATAGTAATATTTATCAACAGTATTTATGTTTAAGAATTGTTAGGTTACTATAGTTAGTAGGTACTCAGTATCTTTTAGATTGCAATCTATTGGCTATTGCAACTGTTAATATGATTGTCTATTTTATACAGTTTTCGTTTCGAATATAATTATTTATAGTGGTGATAAAAAATAGCGCCCAAAATGGATTGAAACCTCGAAACCCGATTAACCAATATAGACGTGATCATTTGACCACACAATCACTATTTTAAATTCATTTATTTAAGTGGGTCAATAAGAAAACATTTCAATTTGCAATTTGATACCTAAATATTATCTTCTCCAGACAAACTTTATTCAAAGTAAACTGACACACACAAACGAAATATTCTCTTTAATCAACAGAACGAGAATACCTTTAAAATAAATTTCTAAAGCTTGTTTCCATTTAATATCTATGTATTGTTACATTATTAAAGTAAGTATGTCTACACTGAAATTATACAGAAAGTACTCTTAGTTAATTCTATTGAACCAAATTTTCTCCAAAAAGACAATCTACTTCGAAATTTTATCACCACACCGCTATACCATGTGTAGCATAAGTTATATTTCCCCCTATACCTAACCCGGCTAGAGCTAGGCCGAGTGGCTTATTACATATACATACCCATATTATAATATGTAAGATATGGGATGTTACCAAAGATTGTTTCATTAATTCCTTCATTCATTGTTCCCTAGGGAGCAGTTCAAGCCGGTCGGGTGTGAGTGCGGCCAGCGACACCGTCACCTCGCCGCGCAAGAGCACGCTTAAGGTAGAAATGTTCACTTGTACTTTGTTTCAGATCTTATGCGAATGTAAAATCTGTATTAGGAGAGCACAACAGACGATCTTATACTATAATAGCGAGAAACACTATAGAACTTCTTCCCCCATAGTACGTTCCTAATATACCCTATGGACCCTTTTGTAACTCCTGCAAACACGTAACGCTCCAGTCGTTCCTTCAACACACACGAGCCAACAATAATAATCACTGAGCAGAAATGGCGCGTAACAATGCATCATGAATCGGAGTAAGCAAATAGAGACGTAATATCGATGGCTCGAATAAAATGCAGCGTGATTGATGTGAGCAAAACGCTCACATTATGGGCTGATGGGCTGCGATGACGTGGCACTCGCTCCCGCTCATTTTGCGATGAATGCCATGTATGCCTTGCGATGTACATGCTTGTATTTCATTTTCTTGTACATGCTTTGAAGACATTAATCTTGGAACGAAATTTTCAGTGTTTTTATAGGCCAAGCTTGTATATTATTTTAGTATTGTACCTAATGATTCGTTTTGTTACACAAAAATGGAGCTTATCATAGCTTAACATAGTATTTTAGAAACCATCTAGTTTCTAAAGTATAGTCTATATTAATGTGTAGAAACATTTACAAAAACGTCAACAATCTTGTAATTCAAATCAAATATTTGCGAATGTAGATGTATGTTATAAAGCCGTATCTTACACATTTTGCTCGTAAATTGAGCGTGTAAATATGAATAAATTAGATAGAAGTTCTATTACAAACCGTGCCAAGAAATGATCGATTCAAATTGCCTGACGTCTTACTCCCACATTGGTAGTTTGTAAGACTGCTATCTCTTTCTACAGTTTAATAATTATTGAATTCTTTGAATATTTATGACTATGTTAATTATTAACATATAATCGACTTCCACAGCGCAGCAGCGAGTTAGAATTAAAGGAGAGAGCGAGCAGCGCCGCGCCTCCAAAAAAGCGCGTCCAAATACAGGAGATCTCAGTGTAGACGAGTTTTAAAGTATTTGAAGACTTTTGAAATGCGTCGAGTTATAAGTACGTGAACAATTAAGTGAATGAAGAAGTACATACTATTGGAAGTTGTAGTGATTTTGTGTTATAAAGAATGGTGCAAAAACTGAATTGTGTCAAACAAATGTTCATTGTGAGTGCTGAAATGTAAAAATGCTGTTGTATCGTGACTTATTGAACATTGTGGTGGATTTTAAAATAAAATGACCTTTTGTGTGAATGCTGCAATGTTTGCAGGTGTATTTTATTTGGAATCTGTTGGTAACAAAGTAATAAAAGGTACTTATATAATAAAAATAATTTAGGAATGTTTAACTTATAGAACATTTTCCTTAAGTGATGTAACAAAACATTGTTTCCTTGAAAATAAGAATCAAACGAGGGTAGTGTATTGAGCCAATTTGAAATATTAATAACTCGACACAAATATTAATTGTTTATCATTAGAATTGTAAGTCGCAAGTGAAAAGCGTGTTTATTATTTATCATTTTCGCTCGATTAAATAATTAATCACGTTTTAAATCCGTTATATTTGATGATGTAGACGACTGAATTTCTAGAAATACAGCTTTTGATGACGTGTTTATGATACGAATATTGCTCAGAGGTTTAGCATGAAATATCCTTTGTGACAATGTAAACGAGAACTAAGTAATTATGATGGCTTGTGAAGATAGTGTTTCAGTCTATTAGAGAATATTACTTGAAAGACCTTTAATAGCCGTGTTGACTGATATTGGCTATAAATAATTCTCAACTCTATGCGTGGGACTTGTATTTTGTCAATATTTATGTTTTATAATAGTCTATGTAATAAATAGATTCTGGTTTTCAAGGCACTAGAAGCTCATATTGAAAATTAATTTTAATATCTTTTAATTTCATCTTACAAGATTAATTTATTTCTAATTTTCACCAAATTGTAGAGCATTGTAAATGAATAGGATTATAAATTTAATACGGCAGCCATAAAATGCGGTAAATGTTACTTTGACAGTTCAAAGAGTAAGACCTCTTGCTATTTTCGTAATTCGCCCTTCAATTCCTTTGTTTGACATAAAAGTAAAGATCTAACAATGCAGGAACCTCTTGAATTTAAAGCGTCTGTTTTGTGTTAAACATTTAAATATTCAAAAGAATATTAACTGGACAAAGCGAAATCAAAATTGCATATTTCCTAAGCAATAAAAAGCTAACTAAATAAAAACTGAGTTACTATTCCTTGTATTAAAATCTTTAAACAAACCTTCCATGTCCAAAAATATTCTAGAAAGGACTAACCTGAAGTTGTTATACAGGTAATGTAATAGTGTTAGTATGTGCATGTACTAGTTCGCTCCAGTGACTCTCCTTGCACCGGTGACCGGCGAGTCACTCGCTCTAACACTGTTATGTTGCGCAGGCTACAGCTGTTTATTCCACATTCAATTGCTTGTGGAAATAATAGATTACTTTAAATATTTCTATGGACAATGTAGGTACAGTTGAATTGTTCTTATAAATTTAAAAATAACACTATTTTTACTGTCTTTTTGAAAAAGCAATGAAGGTATGATGTTGTTCTATTTGCTGTTTGTCTTCAGAAATTAACAAAACCTGTATAAAAATCTGAAAAGCAATATTATTGCACGTTTTTCAGGCCTCGTTTACAAAAATAAATACCGGTTGAAAATTTAAAATTGCTACGAAACGTTGTAGAGCCATATATTTTATTTGTACAAAACTGTAAATGCCTCACTAACTTTCTAAGATTATAATAATGAAACTATTCATTATTCATTAAACACTAATAAAGTTGTTCGCTTTACGAGCGTGTTCACGAGTCTACAATTTCAAATGCCAAATATTATACGTTGCTTTATTAATTATCAAACAGGCATACATTAGAGCACGCATAAATTTAGTATTTCGTGGAAACAAAACTCTGTTTTTCATAACAAATTATCATTAATTGTGGACACATACCTATCTATTTTATAAGGTCCTTTATTAAATCAAAAGAAAACTTTTTATAGTGTCCTATAAAAGACTTATTATTGTTATTATTCTATCATCTATATATTTTATCGTGTTTCTATTTCTTAAGCAGAGCTTTCTAACCCTTCTATTTGCTTAAAAGTTATTTTATTCTTTTAATTTATTTGAAATAAACTTGTTTTTGATAAAACCCTGGCACAAATTCATTTGACACTTATAACAATTAAAACAATATTATAGACCTTACTAGCGACCCGCCCCGGCTTCGCACGGGTGCAATGCTGATACTAAATACACTACAGAAAAACTGTGAACGTTGTATATAAAAACATAGCGGCCCGGCCGGCCGGTACCGCCGCAAACGGTACGTCCCGCAATTTTTAAATCTGTAATATCTTCGAAAATATTCACTTAAATCATACGGTGTAAAGGGCCATATAGATCTATATTAAATGAACAATGTATTCAAGGTATTTAATTGGTTAAGGATTAATGCTGTATTGGTTAAAATCGCTTCGAAAATTAGCCATTATTTGTCGTAAAAAGTAAATGACAAAAAAAAGTTATTATGGGTTATCCGTAAGAGATAGACATATACCATCACGGACTTTTCTGTAGACCTTTTCAATGTGTACAATACTTAGTACATTATTTTGATAAAACTCGTAGGGTTCAGCCTGCGTTTGCAATGTAAGCGGAAAAAATGTAATTATTTACGACATCACATTAGAAACCTCAAAAATAACAGTGCTTCTCCACTATTTAATGGATGTTATTATACATATAAACCTTCCTCTTGAATCACTCTATCTATTAAAAAAAACCGCATCAAAATCCGTTGCGTAGTTTCAAAGATTTAAGCATACAAAGGGACATAGGGACATAGGGACATAGGGACAGAGAAAGCGACTTTGTTTTATACTATGTAGTGATTAAACCTTGATTAGAAAATATGAGAAATAGACATAATAAAAAGAGCTCAAATACTTCACATTTACAAAGTTAGCAGAATCAGTATTACAAATTAAAGCAAACAACTAGATCATAATATTAATATCTTTTAAATCAAAATATTGTTAACTGTGAAACACAAACAAATCTAACTAAAACAAAAAAACCGGCCAAGTGCGAGTCGGACTCGCGCACCGAGGGTTCCGTAAAATTTAAGGTTTTCGGAATTTTTCCTTTATGTGTGCTATAAAACGTTGCTTCATGCCAAATTTCAAGATTCTAGGTCGACTGGAAGTACCCTTTAGGTTTTGATTCCCTTGCGAGTACTTGCGAGTTTCAAAATATGCAGCTTAAATTGCTGTTTCTTTTGATTGCGTTGACATAGAAGTTTGATTTTGTTACAGCTTAAAGGTATTATAGACCTGAGTATTTGGTATAAATTTCAATTTAATACCTCTACGCGTTTATGAGGAAATGGGTAGTAAGTTTAAAATTATTAAAAAAATATATATATATTATGTGATGTAACTAAAAATTTATGGTTTTCGTAATTTTTCCTTTATCTATGCTATAAGACGTTGCTTCGTACCAAATTTCAAGATTCTGAGTTCACGGGAAGCACCCTGTAGGTTTTGATTCCCTTGCAAGTGTCGAAAATTAGCGGCATAAACGGCTGTATCTTTTGATTGCGTTGGCTTAGAAGTTTGATTTTTTCACAGCTTCAAGGGACAGTAGACCTGAGTAATTGATATAAATTTCAGCTTCATACCTCCACGCGTTCCTGAGAAAAAGGGTCTTGACAGACGGACGGACGGACGGACAACAAAGTGATCCTATAAGGGTTCCGTTTTTTCCTTTTGAGGTACGGAACCCTAAAAATAAAATCAGGCTCTAATTATAAATTGAGTTTTGAGAAATATAATATATATTATATAATATATTCAGTAAAATTATAATTATATCAACACCAAAACGGTTTTAATGAACAATCTCTTTGTTGAATTTTAGTGGGAATTTTACGTAAATGAATATTGAACATGAAATGCTAGTTTGATCAATTTGCATGAATAGTTTTGAGGATGGCTTAGCGTTAATTTGATGACGTAGGTCAGTGTGGTTTGGTATGAACTTTATATTATATCATAGAGCTATTTCCAATGAGTTACTACTTTGTTAGAGTAAGAATGGCGTTTAAAAATAATAAATATTATATATATAATTGAAATTTCTTCTTTTTAAGCTGGCCTCTACTTGTAAAAACAACACAACAAATAAATAAAGAATTTAACAATGAATTAAAAGTTTATAAGTAGGTAGGTAAGCACTAGTTTATTTTTAAGTCATTATTTTTTTCATCTCCTTGACTTTATAAACTCAAGACCATACAAGAATCTCGGAGTTAATGACCCTATAAACAGTATACCAAACTAGAATATTGTGTAAATGACTGACAATTAATCTCCGCCACTTTACAGCGCGTTGGGGACTGACGAAGTTACCGTATTCAGAGTCACGCTCTTCCGAACTTGTCGTCGTTTCGAATTCATTTTTACTCCCTTTCTTAATATTCAGCGCATTTTACGAGTGTTTTTATTGTCTATATTTACAAGGGGCAATGTTTAATTTGAGTTTGGAAAACTCGAGTGTTTCAATTTGAATTTTTTGAAGATTTTACGATTCGTTGTTGTGAACTGGGAGTTGGGTGAAACTGACGCTACGCTGCAAAAACAATATGTATGTTTTGTAATAAATATATATTTAGAAGTTGTTCGATTCTAAAAAAAGGAAATATTTAGAAGAATAACTTGTGACAAAAGAATAAACATTGTGCTACCTTACATTGCTAAAATTGTTAGCTTGTTCATGATATCTAGTAAAACGCAACAATTTTACGCGCAAGACATCTGAAGATTCTCAGTCATGTTAAAATACGTCTTTCAGATAAATGAAAACGTAATTCAAATCGCAGTTTAATGTGGAATACATTGTTGAAATTAAATTACTCAGAGTAAATTAGTAGCGCGTTTAGTTTCTCGAGTAGATTTCACTTCATTTAACATTCATGATGACGAGTTGCGCTATTTTGTACGTAAGCTCCTCGAATTAAATATTTAAGCTCTCTAAACCACGGCTCATCCCATAACGTCAGTGGAAACTAATAAATAATGTACACTAATTAAGATTCTGGTATCCTTCATAGATTAAAAATATGGGAAACTGATTTAATCTGTGACGGTAGCGCGGGAAAAAATAATTACGAATGTATCTTGTTCTCGGTTCATATTAAATGCAAATTGGATGTCTTAAATTCATTTATCTAGGAAAATTTCGTGTGCACAGCAATTAAATCTCTAGTTAAATCAATTGTTTAGTAATTAAAGAAATAAATTATATATTATCTTCAATATTTAATACATTATAATACAAAAGTTATATTTTCTGCCAACGATTACACGAATAGTGCATGAAAATGTTCATAATATGTATAACAGTCGACTCAATGTTTATTAAACCTCTTGTAAATGCTCATGTAAATACATTTAATTGAATTATGTAAACTATGAAACTTGTAGATTGCTATGAATTATTATATATAAGGTAAAAAAATATTGTAAATAAACACTCCGTATGATCAAAATGTGACATTTTAGATGTATGCAATCTTATGTAACGATTATATTATTATATAGGTATAAAATATAGATATATTTACTATTCAGATTGTTTGTTGAGGACCTTTTTTGTTCCTGTAGTATAAGAGACCCTGTACAGTTTTAAGATGAGCCTGAAAGAAACATATTGTAATTCGTTTAGTTTTGTAAATTAGTTCATTTGCATCTGTCGGTCTAATAATTTACTTTTTACACTGCAAGTTGTTTTTTTTAATCATAGTTATTGGGTTAAAAAAATATTTTTGTGAATATTTTTTATAAAAATAATGGATCTTTCAGGCTGAATCTAATGTCTTCATTACCTCGACAATTAAACATGTTTAGAATAATGTATACTTGTATAAAAAGAAATTCTACTCAGGTTATATAAGCATAATGACAGGTCTCAACTAGGCCATCTTTTTTGAAAAAAGTCGATTTTGTGTTTTGTAATTATTTTTTTCGAGTGAAATGCATATTATAGGTATTGCATATTTAATTAATTTTTTACATGCCACAAAGTTTATGTATCACAGAGGTTTAATAACTTTTATTAAAGATATAATATGATCTAAAAGCTCTCCAGTTTCAAGTAAAAACTTGTAATTACTTTGAATAAAAAGAGGTTTTACGTTAATGTTTCTAGTGAGGAAATCTTATTCAAGAATTGGGTTAAACTCACATCAGGGATATACCCTTAGAATATCACATTTTGTAAGGACCTACAGTATTATTTAATTTTGATACGATACATACCATTGCGATCTAATTTCTTAAAACGAAATTCTATAATGTAGATACTTCTTAGAAAAATAACTCGACATATATTTTTTTTTATATTTTGGTTCTCAATTTATACACATGCTCTATGTACCAAATTTTGGACACTTTATTACATCTTGTAAAAGTGAAACTTTAAGACTATCGTTAAAACTGTACCAATTACAAAAAAAAAATAGTTGGGTCGATTTTAACACTGCCCTTCAAATATATCTTATATAGAAATGTAATATTTAGATTAATATTTATTTAAGAATAAGGATAAAACATGTGATGTTAAACAATGTGTAAATATATAATGTTAGTGTTGTAAATATTAGACTACTTCGTGGATATCTGTGACTCTCATAATATTATGGTTTTAATAAAACCATCCTTCTAAATGTGTGTTTTATTTTACCCATAGTTATTACCAATAAGTCAAAACTAGTATGCGACGAAGATTAAGTTTAGAAAACTCTATATTACATGAAAATTAATTATTAACTGTGTCCGTATGAAAACTATCTAAAATTCTGATAGATTGATGATCATTACTTTCAACTTACAATCTTTGTCAGATACATACCTCATTACATAAACCGTAAACGATCAAGAGCTATTCTGCCTTTTTCGTAACACTGTTTAAGACAAGCATATTTTTATTGAAAGCTCAGTATCATATTCATATAATATAAACAAAGGGACAGTTACATTAAAAATGATCTGAAAATAATTTTAATAGAAATCACCTGAAAGTGATAGTGAATAATGATTAAAAAGTATATGAGCAGTGAGTTAGCAGATCCCACAAAGCGTGTGCTGGGCGGCGGGTTCGCGCCAAAAAACCTTTTATCGGTCACAATCGGCCAGTCACGTCAGATTTGCAAGAAAACTTTTAATGCCTCTGGAAACTTCGAGAATTATCTATTCACGGCGTAATGGCGTTATCTTTAATGTTCATCATTTTTAATTCTCACTTCACTTTTGTTGCTCCCTTTTGTTCAGAATTTCTTGTTATTTTGTAGTTTCATTCTGTTGAGCTTCCTTTTGTCCCGCGTAAGCATCAATTATCGTGCAATTAAAAGTTTATGACGTGAATTGTGTACGGAAAAATAAATCTATTATACATGCATACAATTTGCTAACAATACCGTAGCATAGGAGAATACTACCACATCAACTGTGGAAAATCTGTGATAGTAGGTACATAGCTTTAGTATCACAGCCAAATTACATAACGATACACAGCGACGATACAAGAAAAAATTCTTGATATTTACATTTATCTTTGACATAGGTACTATTTACTTAATCTATATAATTCTTTAAAATTAAATTTATCAACTCCCAAGGCGACATGAAAATTACTCTCTGCTCAACGCAAATGTGTGGCCGGTCCGCGTTTAAGGTATGTATCTCAAAACCTATTTTAAAAGGATTATGTATTAGTGAAATAGCTGCTACTGCTGCCACATAATACAAAACCCAACTTAATGTCTAATCATTAGACTCTAATGGTTAAAAAGTTATCTATATTAAATGTTTAATTTCGAAAACCATGTCAGTGGTTAACAGTTCGGTTGCAACCGAACTGTTAACCACTGACACAATTTCCTCCAAATGACAATTATTTGTACAGAACTGAATCTCACTTTATTGACAGCCCTGTACAATTATTTGTCAAAATATGTTCGAAGAATCTGTCGTTTGTGTCGAAAAGTTTGACTGTTGAGGAAGTACCTAATGAAACTTGGATCAAAGAATCGTTCCGTCGTTTATGACAGGCGTCGGAATGAATTAATTTTTCGATATTGTTCAGTTGAAGTCATTGTTTACTTGAATTGTCTTTATAATACGTTGCTCAAACGAGAAGAATTTTGTATTAAGTATGAAGTAGGTAATAATAAAATAAATATTATAATTTATATTGTGATAGATAAAACATAAAATTATTAGATAAATAATTAGTCGCTATGGTTACCTATCTATCTATCTATCCAGATAATAATTAATATAAGATTAACAGACAATTTGAATTTTCCCTAACCATTGATATTACTGAGCCGTTTTCTTTATAAAGGAAAACATAAAAGATCTTCCTGTACAGATCTATAATATAACAGCAAAAGGTTTATCAAGGAAGATATTAAGAAAAACCTTTGTGTTTAGGAAACAGGATTTGAAATTCCCCGTTATAAGCATTCTAAATCCCTATATAATATAAGTCGGCGTTATTAAATCAAGCAATTAATAGCATTAGGACCATTGGAGTGGAACGGCAGCCATTTATATCGAGTGCAGCTAATTGACGATCAATGGAAGGTCTTCATCAATCAAGTGGAAGATGCTGCATCTGAGACGCTCTGGTTGAATAATGTGGGCTGACGATTGAGGGACTCCTTTGATGATGGGAATTCATAGTGGTTTCATTTAATGAACTGTAGGTATTGGTTGGGGTTTGATTGTTAGGTCTTATTTGTTTGTAATGTTTTTCCGATTATAGTTTCTTTGTTTAATTTAAGTACAATTATGCTTGCACTATTATGCTTGCTTCTTGTTATTTTTAAATTAATATAAACTTATGAATTTAATTTTTTTATGCTTTTCAAATGAATAAAGTTTTATATTAACTAGAAGAGAAACCACAGAGAGAAACAGAGTTAAAATAAGAAAAATTATGAAAATTAAAATTTGTTATAACATTTTTATAACTAGAGCTGTATTTTTGTGTAGCATATGGCTTAAATACAATTTAAAGCGAAATACTACACTTTACCAAAGAATTCTGAATGGCAATCTTAAATTCTTCACATAGTTACCAACGTTCAGAAGTTTTAAGTACTCACTTATTCACAGCGCTGTGCAAAAATAACAATTAACAGCTGTAAAACTGCAGTGTAAAATATAAAAATAACGCTAACATTTCTTTGTGTAATGAAAAGAAGTATCTACGAAACTGCAATGTTTTCTAAAAACTGTCAACTGTTGAAACACAACTATTTATCACTGACCTGTCGCCGTTTTATTGTTTTCATATTATTTTGTGTAATATTAAATATACAATAAAATATTTTAAATGTTTTGAGAAAAGCTCAAAACTTCAATTTATAAACAATGTTGTAACAATGTTCAATTTATAAATAAAAATATATAAACAATGAAAATTAAAACAATGTAGTTTTAACGGTTTAAAAAATCATGGGATGGATTTATCCATCCAGGCTTTCAATGACTTTAAATGGTTCAACATAAGTATAAATAGAAATAATCTTATTTTATCAATTATTTATTTCAAATATTATCATTTCAATATTATACAGATAGCCGTACATGCTTGTATTCACGTTTATTCATAATTAATCTGTGCTAAATCGTAAAATCGATAAAATTTCAGGAAATCAATTATCGATTCACATTGTAGATAGATAATAATTAATCTGTATCTTGTCCAAATTGCAAATCAGTCTTGATTGCGTAATTGTTAATATAAAATATTATCTACGGAGATTGAAATTAGCAATTAGTTTCTAATTTCTTATGACCTTTGTAACAAAAAACAATTTGATTTTCAGTTGTTTGTTTCTAATATAATAGACGTTCTGCTTGTGATGAATTTGAGATGGTTTAAAACTCATTAATTATTTTTGCGTTTAAGAATATTTTATATAAATTGGAAGTAGCAGTTAGAGATTTTTTTAGGATTTCCTTACTTTAGTTTAATCCAAAAGGCCGAGTGTGGTAATTTTTTTTTTAAATTTTTATAAGATATTTTATAAATAAATGAATTATTTATAAAGATTTAATCAAACGTTAACACGTATTTACATGCAGAATTAATTCAAGCCGTGTTCGCAGCGATGTACATAATCGCCATCAGACGCTAGTCCTTTGCTATGAGCTAGGCTCTTGTAGCTGAGCCAATCTTGATTGATTTGTGGGAAATGCGATAGGTTATCTGTAGCTTGTGCTGTTCGTCATTGGATAATTAGACCTGTGATTTATTCGTGGAAGTACATTCAATTTGGGTCAGGCAACTGCAGTTTGAGTTGTGGCTTTTGATTGCAGTCTTGATATTTTTAAAAGTTTAGTTTAAAATACAAATTAAAATGTTGTAATTATTATGAAGGTTTACTGTTTAGGTAGTGTTTATTATCCTTATATCGTTCAATTATTATCTCTCATAAGTCATCACCTACACATTTAAATATGGCAAATGGATCAAAATAGCAGTTTTCAAATATCGTTGATATCTTCATCAATTTACCTAGAAATTAATTAGTATCACTGACACAAAACAAATTATTTACATATCCTTATAAGCTTCTGTTGCCGACTGTACCAAAGCAATCTTCACCTTATATCCCATATTATAATGCATCTCGCAATAAGCACGTACACACGGAGTTAGCGCCTCCGAGCGGCTTACTCTTGTCCCCGCCTCACAGCTTCCGAAGGGAAAACTTTCTGAATAATGCAATGAAATATACTGCTCAATGTTCTCGCCAATGTATTGGTATGATAGTTTTTGCTGTTGTCTGTACCTGCTTTGTGTGGTTTTTCTTGGTAATATGGTGATTCAAAAGCGCCAAATCTAGTATATTTGTTAGTAAAGTTTAGTTGACTTTTGAGTTTATCGTATAAGTATATTCTGTTAGGTTTAGGTAATAATATATTGAACTGCTGTATTTTGTTTTTCAATAAATAATTTGTGTTCATATTATTGAATAATATTGTTTATGCTGTGGTTATTAAATACTCTGCAGTCATGATTAAATATTCCCAGAATATTTTACAACCCCATGGTTGTTGCGATCTAAAATTAATCGTATTGTATAATATATATATAATACATTATTATGTTTTTGTTATGTTGTAACTATAATGATAGAAACTAAAATTTTGATTTATTGTGAATTCATATTGTATCTAGAACATATTATTTGAACGCACGAGAAAAAAAATCCAATTGTGGAATCTACATTTCATTTGAAAAAGGGAAAATTGTACATAGGTACGTAATATTAAAGATACCATATTTATATTTTATCTAACTGTTCATTTTCGAGAAAACTCTACTATGTAGATAGGTATTTTTAAATTGCTGAGTTAGCACAAAATTTAGTTCCCAAAATGTGTCCGTGTTGGCACCAAATAGAATGACATCAAAAACGCATCAAGGCGGACGGCGGCACTAACTTGTAGCTCCAAAGCTCTTGCTTTGACCGCCGTTACGACTTCGGCAGTTTTCAGTTAGTTTTATTGAAAATATTTTCAATTCTGGACAACTTTGAGCATGTGGCTTAGGAGTAATGTAATTTGGAATGTAGTGTACATGTAATTCAAACAGTTTTTAACATTATAATATTATAAAATTCATTTAAATATATTTATGTTTAAACTTTAAATGGATTTTATTAGTGTTTGTTTTACTTTGATGCAATTCGCTTACAAAAATGAAATTTAAAAAAACACAACCCGATGGGCGATGACCAATCACAAAGAAAACAAGCAAATCCCATTTTATGGGTACCCCATGCTTTTTGCATACAGTAATTAGGCGGTAGCAAGTATTTTCATTATATTTTTTTTTAAATATTTCTACAAGAAATCTTCATCATGACTCAACAATAGAAAGTATAAAGTGCTTAAAGTTTTCATCAAAAATATATAAATGTCACATTGAAGCGCTTAAGCGCTTAATTCCGCTGCAATAGAGATAGTTTTTCCGAAGCTCCCGTAACAGGATTAAGGTGAATGGGAAGCAATTTAACAGCTTTACAGCGCTTTAATACATCGGATAAGAATGGGCCGAGATCGAATTTTCATATTAAAGGCTCCCATTTCTGGATTTACTAGTAAAATTGGATAAACAGATCTTTTATTGGAATTATTGAGTTTGCCTTCCGTTCGTTTGAACTAAAACATTCGGGTAATATGATAAGAATGGAATGTAGTCGGTGTGTCGGTGTGTAAAGGGCGCGAATATTTTTATTCGGTTCATGATAAGAGTTGGTTATATCTGAAGAAATATTTCTAGGTGAAATAAATAAAACAATTATATTGTGGTTTTATTAACTACCTATATTTCCATAAAATCATAAATACATTTTACATTTTACATCAACAAATGTTTTCAGTTATAGGAGTTTATTTCAGAAAAATAATTAGGGTTACAGCAAAAATGTATTTGAATACAAACGAAGCCCATTGCTAGTTTTTCAAAGTCCCTATCCCTTTTATTAGTGCTTTCTGTAACACTAAGAAAAAATCACTGATTAATTAATCCAATGCACTCAACATTTTGTAAAAAGTTTGCCCAATGATTTATGCCTTAAATAAACGATAAAGCCGGTAAAACCATTAACCTCTTTCATAAAAGTCGGGATTGAAACATAAAACAGCAGCCATTGAATTGCAGCGAGAGTGGATTCAGCTATTACCCGCGTAAGCTTTTACGCCCTTTACAGTTTACACAAACAAAACTTAGCTTTCAGTGTTTTAACAAAACTCGTACTTTAAAAAAAAACATTTTTTCCAAAGATTTTTTATCTTTAAACAAATATAAGTACCTACTTGAAGTTCCTTAAAATTCCATTTCTTAATTAATGAAGACTCTATGCTTAAAAGTATGATGTAAGTAAAACAAAATAACATAAAACAGTAGTGTTGGAAATAGATTAATAAAAATCTCACTTCTCGTGAAATAGAAATCGTCGTACAGTTTTAACGCACAAAATCTGCAATGTACTGTTACTGTATTTCTGAAATAATATCAACTTTTCTAACATAATATATTTCACAGAACCAAAAATTATTTTCATCTCGGTAACAGCCTCTTATTTTTCCATTCCTCTGTCTTTCCCATTGTGAAATACAATAGACGTTAGTTCTTAGAAAACTTAAGAAATGCTTTCATGTATTAAGTATACCCAAATACCCTTTAGTGTCTAGAGAGGTATTACCTATGTAAATAGATCAAAAATACCCTATTATCAACCAACGCTCGCGCCACGTTCCGCCTACAGGCTTTCTAAGCTCCCAAAAAATTTCGACTTAATCTAAAAAGGTGTCCATTCTCAGCACTATTTACTTGTTTACAGCTGACGGCGTCCTTTGAGGCGCGTTAGAGCGAGCCCAACTTCCTTCATGTAGTACCATTATCACAGGAATGCCGAAAAGAAACTCCGACCAACCTCGTCTGTAATCTTTTTGGGATGGAATTAGACCGAATAGTGTATGCTGTTTTTGTTGTGAAATAAAACAATGCATACCTAATACAAAATCGTGGTTTTATTTATAGTATAATTCCACATGTTATTTTTAACTAGAATCAATACATTTTGGTCTTATTAGCTGATTTTTGCTTCGATAGAGTTAACTTAGCTTATCACTTCTTGTTAGACCTTGATTGAAACTAATAAAAAACACTTATAATAATAATATAATCTAACTACTTATGTGCATCATTTTACCAAGGAGAAACAAAAAATATTTGAATAAAAGTAAAATGTAATTGAAAAAGTTGATTGCAAATTATATAAAGAACAGTGCAATTTGTGAAATACAGCGTAAAGTGAATATAACGAAATTAGTTCAAACAAAATGAAGACGGCTGGGTAATTCTCACCTCGGCTTAAACGGCTTAGCTCGAGTAACGCTTAGAGATTGAGGCTAAAAGCATAGCAATATCCACGTGAATTAAGCAATTGCATCGCTTTAGAGTTAGACGATAATTATAGTCGTAACATCGTGCAGCGATGGAGTTTGCATTACCATCAATTGAGTTCCCTGGATGCCATTAAACAGGCGACTAGTCGAGCGAAAGCAGCGCTTATTAACAGAGAATTAGAACCAATTTGGCCTGTTAATGCTATTCATGTTGCTGTTGTATGAATGAAATTTGGGCACAAGTACGATCAATTGAATAGGTGATTTTTGGGAACGTCAATTACGCAATCCCTGGTGATATTTTCAGTTGCTATTAGCGATTTACATAAAGTTAACCGCTAAATGCCAGCGATCATTAGTTTTAACTGCCATTGTTTGGGACTTGTGTTTCTGAACCGTAAAGATACAATATTGCTCAATTTATAGAATCTAGATACCGTTACTCACGTTATCCACATTTTGATAGAATTTTCAGAAAATTAGTTGAACGCTATCTCGATTAAATTTTTTTTAAAGAATATACACGCACTTATAAAATTGATGTATTTCTATATTTTTTTTATAGCATTAGTAACTTCGCTCTTCCAACATATGTACACAGCCTAATATTCCCTCTCCTAACTTCATCTCCAAAACTAACAACAACATTCTATTGTAGAAGTTTTTCCTTTACCAAGCGCAGGACACAAACAGATAGCAGCAGTTGTTTGACAACTCAGTGCAGACGCACTCACTCCGCTTGATCAAAGAATGCTCCAGCTTTCTGCAAACACAGGAACACTAACTCGTGACTTTACCTGCAAAAGAGCAGGAAAACTGTTTGACTTGACTTCATTTTATAATGACTATGCAGTTTATGCCAAAGCAGGAAACAGGTAAATACTTGAAATGGTGATACACAACGAGAGCATAATATAGGGTGAAATACTCAGTATAGATAGAGAGATATTATGTGCTTAATACAAGGGAGAAGAAAATTATATAAAAAATAAATGTAGTTTACCTACCTTGAAATAATTAAATATCTAGAATGAACTCTGGCTTGACCGTGATTTTGTAAAACTAAGACGTGAAGAAAAATAGAAAATAACAAATTTTTCTCATGAATAGAGTATAATAAAAATTGGTTGTTTGTAAAGTAGGTTTACGATCGAGATGTTTACGTGATAACATAATGCAATGGCAGCGCTCGAGATGAGACGGGAGATCGGTCCGTCTCTCTCTTTATACCTGCGATCGCGCTCGTGAGGTTTTGGTGTGACACAAGTTTCTGAACATGTCACCCGACTAAAACGATTTTAAAAACGTTATCACGTCAAAAAAAATAAAATGTACCTTTAATAAAAGTATATAATACCGTGTAATATGAAACTAATATAATATTATGATAAGTTTTTGCTAAAATTAGTAGATACCTATTATCACAATATTATTTCCTCTGTGTTCCAAGAAATGAAACATTGATACGACATGAACCTTATTTTACCTGAAATAACAAGATTATTTGCTATTTCTCTTACAAATCTTTATTTCCACTGCGTTATGAAAATATCACTAATTATGCCTTTAAATTGTACGGCGCTTGTTTCGATATCAGCCATTACGAGCCGATGTGAACCAGGTCACCGGCCGCGCCGCGGGACCCGCAAACAATAATTCAGCTAAAAAGGGACCAAAGACAATTAGCTACAAAACGCCGTTACCTGCATTGTCAGTCTCTCGTTAATTAAATTCTCCGTCAGAAATGGAATTAAATTTATTAGGAAAAAAGTTCCGAGAGCGTATAATGGGAAATTCCCGGTGTTATATTAGAATTACCGGAGATTATGCGGGCTTTCACTTAATTACAGAATTCGTTCAAATTACGCGGGCTCTTTATTTTTAGAGACTACGAGCTTGGCAATGCGACGTTTAATATTATAGCTCGGGAAGCAATAATTGTATGTTTAAACAAGGAAGTACGGTCAGCAACGTCCTACGTACCTTCTCGTTATCTGTTTTGCCACACATCGTCAGTTTTTCCAACATTACTTCTAATTATGATCATTAGTACTAATTAACTTACCTTTTTCCTGGAATGTAACGTTTGAACTGTTGGTTGATTTCGGTTGCTGACGGTACAAGCTGGCGTTTAATTAACACGTAGTACGCCGACGGTTGATCTTTGCACATTCGTCGGGGCTACAATAATCCATTCGACATACATCGCATGTAACATTTTAACTTGGATTACAACTTGCTTCAGGAGATCGATCTACAAATCGGGATCTTGCAACTGATAGTAACTATTTATGTCAAGTTTCAATAACATTTACGAGACAATTTAAGTTCATCTATTTCTGTTTCTATTTCAAAATGCGTGCTAGGTCATACCGATGGGAAATAATAGATTAATTGGTCAATACCACAATTAAAACAAAATTTGTGAATTTTAATCATAATAGGAATGATAATAGTACCTATGTAGAGACTAGCTCGCTCATCAAATAAAAAAACTTTCATAGTATATTTGCCCAATTTGCGATAGAACGTCAGTGGCAATTTCTGATTTGATGGCTGTGTGTTAACTATTTTAGTTTTTATCGATAGTTGAATGCAGGCTATATTTTGTTACAGGTTGGTATACAAAAACTTTTCGTTAGCATTCACGATAATAATTACTACATAATATAAAATGGACGTAGGTACACACGCAAAATTCTACGTCACAAACGATGATAAAATAAATCTGAATCTTTTATCATAACATAATGAAACGTAAATAAAGTATTTTGAATCGAAGTAATTACATAGAATTATGGTTACACATATAGGTATATTTAATGTAGAAAATATATATATATGTTTACTCTAAAAGCCACTACATACAAAGCAATAATTTGTTAGTAAGTGATTTATTCTCAAAATGAGTGTAATAATACAGTGGGAACTCTATAATATGATCATGCCATAATCGGACAGCTAAAATAAAAATTTACTTGTGGATGAAATTTGTGAAATTTAAACTTAATGACGGTATCCCTAACAATGGGCGAGCGTGGCCCAATTCGAGTTGAATCATTCTCTCTTTAAAACCTCAGTTAATTTGCACATGAGAGTTCTCTAAATTATTTCATATGGCCCTTATACGGGTCACATGGCTTCAATGGGAATTAGGCTACCGTTGACGTTTGTTCAAATTTCTAAAGTTTAATTTTACTGAAATTAAGAGAACTGAGTACAATAATTCATTCAGTAAATGTTAATATCGAGATTAAAGATATGCCTTGAAATCCAGCCAGGATTTCATGACGATTATGCATAGATGTTATGCGCACGAGTAAACTACACAAATCACATGTGCTATATAATTCCAATCTTTGGATTTCTAGGCACGAATGATTTAGCGACGTGATAAATATCAGACACAAAAAAAGTTCCAAGAATACACGTAGGTACTCTTCAAATTCCTCTTCATATATTGTGTACCTACTAACTACTAACACAAAACGGCATATTCTATTATATTATGTTTGATTCGTTAGACTCAAAAAAAATAACAAATGAAACCACTTAATTATTCCAGTGAAGCCTTCTTCGTGTTTCATTATCAAATGTGAGCTTCAAACCGAAAAGCTTATAAATTTGAGCACTTTAAACTTTACTGGAATTAGAGAGCTCTGAATTTTCGCAAATAATGCAAGCTATTAACAAGTTGTATTGTTACGTTGTTATAATAGTTGGTGAATACGTTTATACGTGGATATATTATTATTATAACGGTCGCGGTGGTTGCATTATAATTGCTTTGGATGTGTTCAATCTAACTAATCATAGATTACACTTAGTTCAAAACAGTTAACGTAATAGACTAATAAGTATCGTTCTATAAATGATCGGATGGTGGAAAGGAGACATTATAAGTTATCTACGTGTATTATATCCTCCAATGATATTATTACATCTGTATGGATGAAAAACATACAAAATTTTACTTTACAAAGACATATTCTCAATTGTAATACATATACATTATACATATACAATGAGGCTGAAATGCATATATTTTATTTGATTGAATTCATTGATTCAAGAGCTAATTGTTCCAATAAAATAAAATATGTACCCGTTCAATAGCTTACTTGTTAAGCAAGTAACAACAACTATAGGTACTAATTAAAGCGGACATAGTCAGTGACACTTTTCCAAGGAAACAAATAATAATTATTATCAATACATTTTATAGAGCATGAAGTTCCCTTTAATTTTTCCCTTTCCATTTTGGTAATTCACTTAAACGGCTTTGAAAACGAATACATTCAGAGCGTTGCAACATCAACCGTTTATCGCGATGAATACGTTTTAAATTTTGCAACTCATTTAAAATAATGATCATTATAATGCACTATTTACATTATTGATGGTGTATTTATATAAATGAAATTAATGATACCTAGTTATATTTATCAACATTAAAAACTATCCGATGTAAAATTTAGATAAGTAATGTATTTTAGTTGAAAAAGGTTATCAAATGAAATATTACGATATATAGAAGTATTGTATACTATATAAATTAATGGATTATAATCGCTTACCAAAACATTGGGACTATTTACTGGACAATATGGACAAGTAGCCTATAACGCATGCGTATGAGAAGCCATGAATGAATGTAGAGTTATGAATTACCTATCCTAATAAATTAAAACTAATATTATATTCAGTTGACCTCTTAACTTGGTATTTAACCTAAATGCAGTTTTTAAAAATTTACTAATAGTTACAAAAGACCCAATATCTCAAAACATCAAAACGTTATATCTAAGCGATACTTGCACTTCGCCCCATCAGCTTATATTCAACATATCCAACACCAACGTCAAATTCTATGTTTCAATATTCGAAAAGCATATGCAGGCATGCACAGTGCACACTGCAGTGCATCGAAATGCCGACAGAATCGCGATATGGGATCACTCATACCTTATTCATGGTTCATCCGAGGAGAAACAGAACCAAACGGGCATTTTATTTTATTTGTTCGAGCTTTGTTTCTATTTCGCAGGCAATGGAATCCTTTGCCGTGTTCTGTTAGAGTAAATAACGCAAGACTTAGTTTCATGGTACGTTGGATGTAAATATAAAACGTTAAATAAAACCTCGTTAGAGAAGAAGCGAAAACGTAACTTGAATTTTTTGAAATGGAAATTTTCTGCATGTTGAATGTTGATACCCTGAGAGTTTGACTAGTTCTACAATTTTGAAGATTAAGATTTTAAAATAGTACCTACCTATTTAACGTTTGAATTGATATTTAAAAATATGTTTTAATAAACACTACAACATATAATTCGTCGTAATTTATTAACTAGGCGCCATTGTAACAAATTGAGCAAATGTTAACTAATTTTAACAAGAGCCAATTTTGTCATTAGTCATGTTAAATTTTAGCCCAATCATAATTTGTTAAACTAAAATTAAAAATTATAAATGTTGGAATTGTGATTAAAATTTTAACCATAGACAATTATTATGGCAATTGTTTTAAATATAAATGAGCAATTAAATTGAGAAAGAAAGCAAATTAATAAACTCTTGCCAACAGTATACCTAATCAGTAGGCTTATTTATAAAGATGTTTATCCTACATTTATTTCACAATCCACCAAGTTATTTTCGAAGAACACAAGTATCAAATACCGTTTAACATTTTTGGAACACACCAGTTTGCATAAGATGCTAGTTGAGCTGCAGTTATAGGTATGTTAATGTTAAAATAAATGAAAAACCAGATTTATTTTGAAAACTCAAGCTTTTGAATAAAGCCGAACTAAAATGTACAAGAATAAGTTTTAATTACTTTTCGTCGGACAAGGCTAAATATCTTAACTTACCTTTAACCTTAATATAATCTTCCAACTAAAGTACCATTCCGAGCATTCTCAGAAATAATTATAATCTTTGATTTTTATAATTAATTCAGCGACTTTGTCTTATATCCCTGATGATTTATATAAAAACTGTAGACATAGTTGATATAAACAACCGCAAAACCTACCCAAGATCGCAAACAAGCCAATACATTACAGAAGAATCTCCCCACTTTTGGGGAGATCGTAAAAATTTCCCACCACCGGCACCACCTTCGTCTTGGTGCATAAATCACAGGCCCCAGATTGGTGCCAACAGCCCTGGCTTGGCGCCAAACGAACGTTTTAATTAAACCGGCGCTTGGACAAATTAGTAACGGGAACGCTGTTTACGATAACTTAAACACAGTTTAACATCCTCATAGTTAATTAGCACCTGGTATTAACTCGAACTCTATTATTATAGAACTGATAGACGCTGTGTATATATTATAGCTGCTCCGCGCGGTTTCACCCCCGTGGCTCCTCTCCTGTTGATCGTAGCGTGATGATATATAGCCTATAGCCTTCTTCGATAAATGAGCTATCGAACACCGAAAGAATTTTTCAAATCGGACCAGTAGTTCCCGAGATTAGCGCGTTCAAACAAACAAACAAACAAACAAACAAACAAACAAACTCTTCAGCTTTAGAATATTAGTATAGATAAGGCTACAATAAGTGCCGGGTTTTGTATATTCTGTTAGATATTCCATTTTCAATTGATGGTAATTTTAACCATCAGCTAATATTATCAATAATTCAATTTTCATCATAACAAAGATAATCTCAGATAACAGCTAATACATACGCTGCCTTTGTTCGTTAATACCCAATTTTAGTAACGAAATTATATAAGCCCTGCTTTTCAAACCTACTCAATGAATAGCTATCATAATATGATATTTCATTCATGCATATCACTATCAAAGTAAACAAGTAATAAACACACACAAGCATACGCGTATAACGCTTCACACTCACACATACACAATCACAATGACTTTGCATAAACAGTTTTAAAAATAAAAAATAATGTGTATTTCGTACCAGCACGTACCAGCCAGGCAGCAAGCGAATTTCTTACTGTTATCGTACAAACTTTATATCGCAATAATGAACACATGACGGTAATGACATTAAAATTCACTGCCAGCAGCTTATCAGCCGCCCAGAATGAGTCCTTATCTTTTATAACCGAATTAAGAAATCTATACGCGAGATTTGCTAAGTAAATTGCCTTGGATTTTATGGTATAAATCTTACAGCGCTAATCTTTATACAAAACATGGATTTAAGAAACAGTAGTTGAAAAAAGTTCTAAAATATATCTAATCACACAATATAAGTATGGTTTTCGACAATTCCAGCAAAAAAATAAAATAAATTACCACCCAAGTTATAAATGAAAAGTATCTAATTAATTTCAAATTCAAAATATGGTAACGTATTAAATATGAATAAATACACTTCACAAGTCTCATTACATAAACCTACCATTAAACGTAATTATTATTGATTAAAATCCACATTAACAAACACCAAGTACATAAACCAAACCAATTAAACCAATACTATCATATTGAAATGTTTAATCGAGTATTTAATCATCATAATTATACAGATAACAATTATACAACAACGCAAACAATTGATAATATATCTCTTGTCCATTATATAATATGTATTACCCGGTCAGAGTGGATATTTTGAAATAATAGTCTGCATTGTAGTCGTACCAGTCGAGTACACGTTTGTCGTACCAAATGTAAGCGCCCTGGAGGGAATCAGGGGCGTCCAGGAGTACATAGAGGGGGGTTTCGGCAGCCTCGTCCGCGCTGTAGAAGCCTATCCCGGTCGTCATGTCGGTGCGCACGAGGCCAGGGTGCATCGAGTTGACGGCGATGCGCCGGCTGGCCAGCTCGCGCTGCTGAACCACCGTCACTGCGCTCAACGCCACCTTAGCCACACGGTACGCGGGCACCGTCGCGTTGTCGGCTATGTCTTCCGTCTTGAACGTACCCTTCTGCACGGACTCCAGGAACCAATCGACGAACTCGTTCACATCTTGGACTGTTAAATTTTTGTTTGACAGCCGCTCTATCCAGTACTTATTCCTAATGTTGGATAAGTGTCCACAGTCGCTGGATATATTCAGGATCCTGCCATTATCTCTCACCAATGGATAAATCAGTTTTTGCATAGTCAAGACGCTTCTGTAATTGATATCGATGACTTTTTTAATAAGTTCGATATCGGGCTTAGTATCGGGCGTTAGATTGTCCACAATAGCAGCATTGTTAACGAGTATATCGAGATGTCCGTGTTTTTCCTTGATGTGATCTCTGAACTTAATGACGCTGTTTCTATCGGATACGTCGAGCTGGTGGTATTGTGGTTTTAGGCCTAATTTGTTCAACTCTTCGACAGCTTTTCGGCCTCTATTTTCGTCTCGAGATGTGAGGTACACGATTCCATCGAATCGTTTGCATAATCCTTTCACAATAGCGAGGCCGATGCCCTTATTGGAGCCGGTCACAACCGCAACTTTCGACATGTCTGCTTCGTTGGAGGACGCGATACGAACTAACAAGTTCAGCGTTATCGGCCGTTTGAATGGCTAGTTTATAGACTTATTCTACTAGCGGTGATAAGAAGTAGATATGAAAAAAATGTCAACATGAATAAAAAAAGAGGAGATTATTATATGCTGAGAGAAATGTATGTCTCTAATAATATTTATTTTTATCTAAATTCTTTCCACAAGATATAAACCTACAACCCACCTGTAAACATCATTGTGAACTTTTCAAATTCTTTAAATTCCTTTCCGCATTAAAGTACAATATAAAACTAGTTCGATTCCAGCATTCGATTTCGCCGAAACAAAATGAGCCATATATATTAATGTCGTATACAACGATGACAATTAACAAAGGAATAATACGCCGTGCTTTCGCTGAGAGCTTTGTAATTGATGTAAATTCATTGTTGCCACAATCACGTTGTTTACCAACTTTAATTATATTTAAATGCGGATTGTTCGACACTTCAATTATTATGGTGTACATAATTAATTGTCAATTGATAGATAATGCATTTTAAAACGTTTGTTTGGTACTATTACGGTATTGAGGATTGGTTTCGATTTCATGATATAGCTAAAGCTTAAACTTTTTTAGTCCAGCCCCTTTTGCAAAGCAGTCTTTACGTACGTCCATGAAAAAGAACTTGTTTCTATTAGTACTGATTTTAGATAATCCAATCAAATTTCCTTATCATTTTAAGTACCTATTATCTAATTAAATTGATAATTATTTTTATCAAATAGACAGACATAAAAACTTACTTATAAATCCTTTTTAGGTATCCATAATTAATTTATGATAATTAATATTATTAAAAAAATATAATTTTAGCATAACCATATTTCAAACTAAAAGTGTTTGTTGATATTTCACGTGATTTGTTATGTAAACAAATTTCGCGTTTTTTATCGTTTATTGGCCCATGTCCAAGAGTGATAACACTGTATAAATATTTAGGTATACTGTGGCTGTGGATAAGATCTGAATATTATATTGCATGTAATAATATGTATTACGGATCAATTTGTAGGAATACACTCGGTGTATAATATTTTTTTTATTGCTATTCTCGAAATACGAAAAATCATTTTCACGAAAAAAAGAACTGACAATAAATTCAATTGAAATCGTTGTCATATTGTACTTCCTTTTTTTTCATGATAGAGTCTAGTAAAAATAAAACAGTACATTATGTTACACATTCGAGTTGGTATATTCTTGCTCAAATGTTATAAAAATATAATGAATGAAAATGAATCTGCTTAAATCACCCTTCATTTCGAAATCTACAATCCCATGTTCTGTGCGCGTCAAATTAAATTTGCAACATAATATCATTACATTAACGTGATATAGAACACGAGTATCTCCCAGTCTCCACCATTTGTTTACAGTAACGACAATCATTAGCATATTCATTAATATGAGAGCAAATAAAAAGTCTTGGTAATTGAAGTGTCGAGTTGTTTAATTAATGAATTTACTTTTCCCGTATCGCGGAGAAATGGCGGGATATTATGGCAAGTCTAATGGGCTCGTGTGATATGAATTATTCAGGTTGAAATTAAAGCACTCCAGTCTCTAACTTGCTTTGTTTACGTTTCAATTGAAAAGTTTCGACATGTCGAACGAGGATCGAGCGATTTCGGGTCACTAGGAGGAAAGGTACAGAAATAAATTAGGTGGGTATGAGCAAATGTGGAGACGCCTTGATTAGCCATATGTATACCTATGGTTAATATTAAAAAATATGTAGTGCTTTGAATGTTATTCTAAAAGTATAAGACCTGTTCTTACATACTTACTGAATAAATTATACGTTCTATTATTAGAATACAATAAAGTGGAATATGTGACGTGTCTTACAATGTATATTAATCCATAATCCCCTTGTCTGCATATTTTATGTATTAAGCTAAAGAACCGACTTTGCGGAGCGTAATAGAAAATACAAACATAAAAAATGTTACGCTAAAATGCTTTCCTTTTTTAATATTTAATGGATTTTCGTTAGCATTTTTATTTTTATATTTCCAAAAGTAACAACTTGTTATTATTAGAATATGTATAACCGGTGGTAAATGGTAAAACTATGTTATGACGATTCAAAGGTGTTTCTAGAAGAATTTAATAAATAAATATTTTATTTTGAATTTACGATTTGTCTCCTATCCTAATACGCACAACACCTAGTCATTTAATGTTTGTGCGCACGTATATATCTAGTTTCATAGAATACATTAGAGCTAGCGCGCACGAGCAACTTTGTCTCCGCAACTATTTTGTCTCCGCAACTATTTTGTCTCTCCCACCTATGGGCTAGTATGAAAGTGCGCGCACGTAGCGACGCAACTCCCGGGAGACTTTTTTGTCCGCGGGTTCGGAGACAAGCCCGCGACGCAACTGTCGCCCTATCTATTGGTTTCAATGCAAGTGCGCGCACGGCGACAAAAATGTTGCCTGTCGGCGGCCGCCGGCCAGTTGCCGCGTAACCGGCGTAGCGATAATACGTATTTATGTCAACGTATTTATTCTCGTACACAGTAGTTTTAAGTTTTAACCGACTTCAAAAAAAAAGAGGAGGTTATCAATTCGGCCGGTATATTTTTTTTATGTATGTACACCGATTACTCCGAGGTTTCTGAACCTTTTTACGTGATTCTTTTTTTGTTTGATGCGGAATGGTGTGGAATTGGTCCCATAAATTTTCTTCGGATAAGCCCAGTAGTTTTTGCCTAGTAGTCTGATCTCGATGACTTAATTGAAATGTAGCAAGTAACTTTGATTCATTTCCAGGAAACCGATTGAGCTGAAATTTTGTATACGTATGTAAATTGGATAGCGATAAAACATTATCATGACATAGAGCTGATTTGATGATGGAATCGGAAGGTGGCCATAGGAACTTAGTAATATATTGACTCAACTTTATCGAGTTTGGGCTCGTTTGATTTGTGTTGAAAAATACACTAAAAAGTATTAAATAAAAATAACTTCGTTAAAAACAACCGACTTCAAAAACGGAAAAGTAAAAAATAAAATTAATTATTTTATTATTTATTTATTTTTCTATTATGTATAATAATATATTGTATATATATTATGTAAGGTTATTTATAGTATAGTTATTATACATGTATGTATAGTTATTTATGTGCATAATATAATGTACGTTTTGTGTAAGTATCATACTTTTTTTATTTTCATGTTTATATTTAAATTCTAATTTTATTTCCAAAATTTTATTTACTAAATATTTCGCTTTTTTACCGCTTGGTTGCCTGGCAGAGATCACTGCTTAGTGATAAGGCCGCCGATTGTACTACATCTTTCTTGTACCATATTAATTTCTTCTTATTGTTTCCTATTATTAAGTGATTGTATTACAATAAAGTGTAATAAATAAAATAAATAAAAAAGATTTGATATTATTAATTACTACATATTATTTAGATGTGTTATTTACTAAAAAGGTTTGATGTCGGTGCACGGGCTTAATACTAAGTGCTTAGTGCTTGGCACCGACTTCAAACCTATTTAATAAATTAATAATAATTAATAATATTGTTTTTAATGAAGTTATTTTTATTATTAGTAGTTTTTCTGTCTATAGTAGAGCCATTTTAATAGGCAACATTGACAGTTCAACAAAATTCAGCAACGTAATCTAGTAACGACGCCATAGAAAAATATGTTATTTCGATTTGTTGGAACTGCACATTTACTTAACTTTTTTCAATTACGATTACATATCTATACTTACTAATATTATAAAGAGGAAATGTATGTATGGTTTTCAGTTTTCACGCATAAACTACTGAACCGATGCAATTTTTTCTTTAAAATTTTCTGCATTTATCAACATGGATTTCGAAGAGACGGTTGTGGTCTGTGCTCTTGTCCCGCATAGTTCCCATTCCCGTGGGATTTCCGGGATAAAACCTATCCTATGTGTTAATCCAAGTTACCCTCTATATGTGTGCTAAATTTCATTGTAATCGGTTCAGTAGTTTATGCGTGAAAACTGAAAACCATTCAATCATACAAACCTTTCCTCTTTATAATATTAGTATAGATATGTAATCGTAATTGTAAAAAGTAAAGTTTTTATTTAATACTTTTTAGTGTATTTTTCAACACGAATCAAACGAGCCCAAACTCGATAAAGTTGAGTCAATATATTACTAAGTTCCTATGGCCACCTTCCGATTCCATCATCAAATCAGCTCTATGTCATAATAATGTTTCATCGCTATCCAATTTACATGCGTATACAAAATTTCAGCTCAATCGGTTATCTGGAAATGAATCAAAGTTACTTGCTACATTTCAATTAAGTCATCGAGACCAGACAAAAATGCTCATAAAATAAAAACTACTGGGCTTATCCGAATAAAATTTATGGGACCAATTCCACACCATTCCGCATCAAAAAAAAAAAAAGAATCACGTAAACCGGTTCAGAAACCTCGGAGTAATCGGTGTACATACATAAAAAAAATATACCGGCCGAATTGATAACCTCCTCCTTTTTTTGAAGTCGGTTAAAACTACTGTGTACGAGAATGAAACGATGACATAAATACGTACTATCGCTACGCCGGTTACGCGGCAACTGGCCGGCGGCCGCCGACCGGCAACGTTTTTGTCGCCGTGCGCGCACTTGCATTGAAACCAATAGATAGTAGTAGTAGCTCTTAGAGCTAGCGCGCACGAGCAACTTTGTCTCCGCAACTATTTTGTCTCCGCAACTATTTTGTCTCTCCCACCTATGGGCTAGTATGAAAGTGCGCGCACGTAGCGACACAACTCCCGGGAGACTTTTTTGTCCGCGGGTTCGGAGACAAGCCCGCGACGCAACTGTCGCCCTATCTATTGGTTTCAATGCAAGTGCGCGCACGGCGACAAAAATGTTGCCTGTCGGCGGCCGCCGGCCAGTTGCCGCGTAACCGACGTAGCGATAGTACGTATTTATGTCAACGTATTTATTCTCGTACACAGTAGTTTTTAACCGACTTCAAAAAAAGGAGGAGGTTATCAATTCGGCCGATTTTTTTATGTATGTACACCGATTACTCCGAGGTTTCTGAACCGGTTTACGTGATTCTTTTTTTTTTTGATGCGGAATGGTGTGGAATTGGTCCCATAAATTTTATTCGGATAAGCCCAGTAGTTTTTATTTTATGAGCATTTTTGTCTGGTCTCGATGACTTAATTGAAATGTAGCAAGTAACTTTGATTCATTTCCAGGAAACCGATTGAGCTGAAATTTTGTATACGCATGTAAATTGGATAGCGATGAAACATTATTATGAGATAGAGCTGATTTGATGATGGAATCGGAAGGTGGCCATAGGAACTTAGTAATATATTGACTCAACTTTATCGAGGTTGAGCTCGTTTGATTCGTGTTGAAAAATACACTAAAAAGTATTAAATAAAAACTACTTTACTTTTTACAATTACGATTACATATCTGAAGGTAGAGAGGAAAGGTTTGTAGGTATGTATGGTTTTCAGTTTTCACGCATAAACTACTGAACCGATTACAATGAAATTTAGCACACATATAGAGGGTAACTTGGATTAACACATAGGATAGGTTTTATCCCGGAAATCCCACGGGAATGGGAACTATGCAGGACAAGAGCACAGACCACAACCGTTTCTTCGAAATCCATGTTGATAAATGCAGAAAATTTTAAAGAAAAAGTTGCGTTGCTGTCGCTTTCGTGAGCGCATCGTTCAAAACTTTGCGAGGAGACAGCGACAGAGACAAAATAGTTGCCGGGCAACTAAGTTGCTCGTGCGCGCTCGCTCTTAGAGCTGAGAATGATCAAACCCATTTCCTTAACGTCAACGAAGCGCTAATGACAAGTAATCCAGTCTGTAGGTATTTATGCTCTACAAAAGGTGGCGTAGAAAATGTTTTGAAACGATATTGTTTAGGTATGAAAGGTTAATCAAAATCCAAGTTTTCGACCTTGACGGACCCAGGCGCTAGCCGCCATCTTGAATTAAAGGTGCTAAAATTAGGTATATTTTAAATAACTTCTCAATTGTTTACTAAATCACAAAAGTGTCTATGAGGGGTTCAAAGAAGACAAAATTACCTACATTTTTTTCATACATGATTATTCTGTAAGTCTTAAAGGTAAAAAGTTACAAGCGACGGAAATAATAATATTTACAGAAATCATATAATTTTAATTTTGTTTAAAAATTGTACAGCTATCATTTTTTAATTCTCTTTGATGGCCCGGGCTGGTTAATGGTGGCTTCTTCATTATCGTCGCTGAAATTTTCTGTTTCATTGTCTGTATTTTTAGTTTCCAACCATGAAATTTCGTCATCATGAACAGAAGAAATCGAAGACGCTGGAGCACGCTTTCTAGTAACTTTTTACGGAGGGGACATGGATAAGGAATCCTTAGAAGATATCCGATATGAACGATTCGTAAAGTTATCAATAAAAAGTAAATTTAATCGACGAAATTTCATGGTTGGAAACTAAAAATACAGACAATGAAACAGAAAATTTCAGCGACGATAATGAAGAAGCCACCATTAACCAGCCCGGGCCATCAAAAAGAATAAAAAAAGATTGCTGCACAATTTTTAAACAAAATTAAAATTATATGATTTCTGTAAATATTATTATTTCCGTCGCTTGTAACTTTTTACCTTTAAGACTTACAGAATAATCATGTATGAAAAAAATGTAGGTAATTTTGTCTTCTTTGAACCCCTCATAGACACTTTTGTGATTTAGTAAACAATTGAGAAGTTATTTAAAATATACCTAATTTTAGCACCTTTAATTCAAGATGGCGGCTAGCGCCTGGGTCCGTCAAGGTCGAAAACTTGGATTTTTATTAACCTTTCATACCTAAACAATATTGTTTCAAAACATTTTCTACGCCACCTTTTGTAGAGCAGAGGCTTTTACATTTCCCCACAGACTGGACTAAAGGTAAACACAAGAATGGCATCGCTTTTCGAGTAAGCCTAATGTAAGCGCCTGCAGCTATCTTCGCGTAATATTTGCCGAAGCGCGCTTTGCTAAATTTTATATCCAGGCGTAATGTATTCGGTACATGCTACTGGCAGATAAACAAATCGTGAACAGGTTTGTTTGGAATTTTAATTCAAAACGATGTTCTAAATTATGGCTCTTACGTATGGCGATTTAAGTGTAAGTGGTGGATTGAAACACAAAACATTTCGTGTTCGTGATTTACTAAAAAAATCAGGCTTTTTAAATGAAATCATTTTCAAATTAATCGTTAATATATGGAGGAATGTTTATCCCAAATAACTGTAAAAATAAAATTGAGGTGTTTCTTTGTATCGTCAAAAACTAGACAAGATTCAAATATTTTATGATATGAAACATGAAACAGGTGTTTCATATCATAAAATAGGTACCTGTTGTGGACAGATGTGCACTCTCATCCAATTTTGGACCCATTGAAATATACCTCCACCTCCCTCCTATCTATATCTTACATATCCACTCAAGTGCGGGAGCCATTTTGCAAAAATCGGGTCTTGTGCGAAACCGGCTCCCGGTGCCGCCGCAGTTGGGGTTTTTGGCGGTCCAATATTTTTTTAAAGTCGATTATCTCAGATTCCTTTATCAATAGCACATTTGCAAGTATATATGTATATTCATAGATAATAAAATAGTCTATGCCTTGTCAAAACATGGTAACATTTAAATAAATAAAAACAACTTAAGTCAAAGCAAATGTACCCTTGTAATTTTTGTTACATTTTGTCTGCTAATAAAAAATTAAAACAGCTGTTCAGTGAGATTTTAATATTTATTGATCCTTTGTTACACTCTTCTTACGAGAAAATAAAAACATCATACCCTCCCATACATTTTTTTTACACATTCCTTGTTTATTTTTTTGTACAAAAAACTACCTACTCAATGTGTCATGAAAAGTGGGCCACTTAAATCATGTGGTTATGTTGTTATCTTGATTTATAGCTAGCCTGTTCTTTCCTTAACATGTCATATAAGTTAGAAAGAGGAAGGTTATTAGACCGTTTTATAAAGCGAACGCAAAACTTACGACTGTTGATCGACCGGGAGCCGGTCGCAACGCACAAGCCCCTGAATGTGGATCGACCGGCTCCCGGTCGTCCCGCACTTGAGTGGCTATATATTATAATATGCATTCATTCTTTGGCAGATATTTGCGGTATCATCATAATATAGGTACGTCACATCAGAGTATACGCTCTTGTAATTTCATTCTTTTAACTATTTAAAATTAACTTAATAATATTATGTCGCATAAAATATATAGTTCGAAAAATACACGAAATAAATCTTGTTGTAAAGTATAAATTATTTATTAAATATCGTTTAATGTTAAGGAGAGAGTTTAACTCTCCTTACAACAGCTGATCTCAAAAGAGGGTCTGGCACAATTATTAGAAACTTTGTTAAGGCAAGTTTAGTTTATAGTGTACTATTGTACTAGTAGTAGGGGAGCCCAGGATGCTAAATGTGGATTTACTCGAGCGTCACGGGAACCTATTAGAATTGGTAGATTATACCATAGCGAGAAAAAAAGGTCCTATAATGTTTTCACTTTTAGCGGTGGGGAAGGGTTTTTTGATTTTTTTTAATTTAAAAAAGAAAAAAATTGGCTTGGAAATACTCAAGCGCGTTAGATATTGATATTTTTCATGCTCCAGGACGTCACTGAAAAAAAGTATACGTTAATCTGACGATTTAAGTGGCGATTTAATCGCTATGAAGAAAGGGTAAAAAATTAAAGTAATATTATTCGAGCGCGTCAGATTAATATATGGGGGGGTTAATTACAATATAAGAAGTCCCCATTTCGCTAATCTGACGATTCGAGCTCAACCTTAGGGAATTATGGATTATTCAAATTTTCCAGCGGGGCCCCTGAGCGCACCCACCAACCATAACTGCTCATATTGACTAGAGGTACTAATGAATAGCTAAGGTACCGTCCCTTATAGTAATCTGACGCGCTCGAGTAAATCCCAAAATCCCCTCTTGGGCTCCCCTACTATAGACTAGATTCCGCTTACAAATATTGTCTGAAACATATTGTCCACGAAATAACAACAAACATTAAGTAGCTTATTTGCACGAGATACTCTACCCATTCGTATGCTCTTATCTATAAATATAAAAGAAAGTAATCTTAGTTACATTCATGACTAAGGTTTTGGATTTGTTTTCACTTCTACTTGAATATTTAATTATCACAAATAAAAAAACTTACAAAAGAAAGACTTTCTGCTAGTCGTATATATTGACCATCTACGCCAGGGGTTCCCAACCTTTTTTTGTCTACTGCCCACTTTAAGAATAAATTATTTTTTAACGCCCCCCTTTTTAAACATACTTAAAAAACGCTAAGTACTTATAACTGATTATTGAAACGCAACTTTATAGTAGAGTATCTTTTATTGAAAATAAAACAAACATAATCAATTCTTATATAAAAACTAATGTGAAGGTTGAATCTGATGCTGTTCAATAAGTTTGTTGATATCAGGTTCCAATTTACTCAAAAACAGCCGCAAGTCGCCACGTTCGGTAACACGCAAACGATTTCTCTTTTTAGTAAGCAGCGTTGCCACAGCACTAAATCCACGTTCACACAAATATGACGATGGGAATGCTATCAAGAATCGTTGAACAATTGACCACAATCCAGGGTACAATTGTGGGATCGGTTTTTGTAGCCAAAATTCTTGATATCCATTTTTAAACTTGATTTTTGTTTCTTCGTTTGTTGTCAATTCTATAAGTTCTTCTTCCAGCTGAGGTGACATTGCTGTGTTGACATTTGAAAACGGATCCAACACCCAGTCTGGTATTTCCAAGTTTAAAATGTCCTGGTATCGTTCGGTGAAGTCAATGTGGAGGTTTTCCAAATGTTGGCAGTAGGCAAACAAGTCGTCGTTACTGCAAAATACTGATAAATTCGGAAAATTGTGAAACTCACGTCTGCCCATATTCTTTTTGTGCAGAAGCAGTTTGGCTGCGAAAGCAGCAACGACATTTTTTGTTTTAATTAAATTTAGTTCATCGCCTTGCAGTTGGAGGTTCATGTCGTTGAACAGTTTATACAGGTCTGTCATGTAAACTATATCATTCTTTGATGTTATGAGATTGTTGCGCAGTTCTGTATCTTTAGTTTCCAAGAACTCTATTACAGAGTCAAACAGGTTGTAAAATCGAATCAGACAATTGCCTCTTGACAGCCAACGAACTTCAGTATGAAGCAACAAACGGTTGAAATCTTCGTCATTAGTAGCACAAAGCTGATGAAATAATCTATCATTCAAAGAGCTGCTACGGATTTTATTGACTGCTTTGATGACATATTGCAGTGATTGAAATAGTCGTTCACTTAAGTTTCTAGCAACCAAATGTTGTCTATGAATAACGCAATGTATAGCAAGGACATCTGGAATTTTATTCTTTAAGTACGCTATGAAGCCTTTATGGCGCCCTGTCATAGCCGGAGCGCCATCCGTAGCAACTGATATAATATTTTTCAAAGGAATCTCTTTCTCTTCACAAAACTTTTCCAATGTATTGAATATGGTTTCGCCTTTTGTATCTGTCTCCAAATTTCTGGCAAACAATAGTTCTTCACGTATTTTCTCATCTTTAATAAACCTCCCGTAAGATAGCAACAACGCTTCATTAGTTGGTAAAGTGGACTCATCGAGCTGAATTGAGAATTGACTAGTCCTCAGATGATTGCACAATGATTCTTCAATGTTTTCAGCCATTTCATCAATTCGTCTTTGCACAGAATTATTACTCAAAGGAATTTTTCGGATAATATCTGCGGCCGGTTTATGAAGCACAGTAGTTATTACTTCCTTTATTGCTGGCAAAATTAACTCTTCTCCGATGTTGTGTGGTTTGCCTTTTTGAGCAATTAACAAAGAGATATTGTACGAAGCTCGAAGTCCGTCGTCATCTTGCTTAGCAGCCGCCGAAAATAGTTTTGATACACTTGGCTGAGTATTATGCTTCTTCTCTAGGTCTTGAAAATATGCTACATTCTTGTCTTTCTTATCTGGATGCATTTTATTCAAATGATCTTGCAGTCTTGAAGGCTTCATTGCTTCGTTCGAAAATGTTTTTAGACATAGAAGACACAAAGGCGACGACGGGTTTGTGGGATTTTCAATAAATCCGAATTTAATATATTCCGCAGAGTATTGCCGTCTCTTCTTTTTTACTTCCGACATTGTTTTGTTTTGAGAAATACGTAAGTGTTGAAATCAAGTACTGCTTATCTATTATGCGCGAAACCGCAAATGAAAATAAAATAAATTTACGTCGTTTATATAGGATTGCATAAGCAGCACGCACCAACAGGAATAAGACATCAAACGTGCATAAACTCGTTTATCTCATTCGACGCCCAATCGTACTCGACAAGCAAGAACAAGTATTATAGAACCAGCCGATTGATACAGGAATGTACAAATCGGATTATTTAACAAAAACTTGTTAAAACATGATTGCCCGCGGTCTATTATATCGAACCGATTTTGAGCTATATCTTAATTAATATTAGTTGATGTTCACAAGATGTCGACTCTCGAAGTCGAGAGCTCAGTCGGTTTCTAAGAGTCTTCCTAGCTAGGTAGATGAAATTATAAATCGACCCCAAAGCCCTACACAACGCCCCCTTTTTTTTCTGGGTCTCTTACCGCCCCCCTTTAGGCCTGCAGCGCCCACAAGGGGGCGTTATCGCCCACGTTGGGAAAGACTGATCTACGCAGATGTACACATAAATACAATAATAATTAATTAATTAAAACTACAAAGCGCATGATAAAGGCATGATATTATTGCATTGTCATCCTTAATAATTGTACACATACAGGGGAAGCTAATCAAAGCGTGTCAAAAAGCTTATGTATCTAACGAATAATGAATAATCCCCAAAAAGGGCATCTTCACTGAGGAAACAATATTACAAGATGAACAGAGCGGCAGCAAACAAGATCAATTCTCGAACGCCGGCGACGGGAAAGTGACAATTAATACAATTGATTGGCCAAAGCTGGTGACAGACTTGTGGGGGAGTAATTAACGAGGAGATTTTATATGTAAAATTGTTAAAGTCTGTTACAATTTATTTTTAGTTTTCTAGCATTAAATAAGTTGAGGTGGGATCATGGGTACAGGACGTCGCGACGGAAGGTGATAGACGACAGATGATAGACGCAGGTTCTATTCCCACCTCATGAGTCATGATCGATTTGGATTCTGCAAAATTAAAAAAAAAATGTTTGGCATGATAATAAATATAAAGCAGTTTAGAATGTGTTGTAGTCACTATATTATTTCTTATCGACGTTTTTCACACTTAGCAGTTCTAATTACTAGCAAGCATGGAAAAAGGGGAGAATTTTATAACCTCAAAACGACAATAAACTGTATAAATAATTTGTATAATCATATATGAAGATGATTCAAACGCACTAAAATATTTAGTTTGCCTCGTTTGTAGTCATAGCTTTATATCCACTAAAGCCTCGCAAAGTTTGTTAGTGATTAAAATCAAAGGCTGGCATTAATAGCTCGATCAATCAACTCAGAACCGTTCCGACTCTATTGACGTATTGTTACTGTGTGAAACCAGCCTATTGTGAGGTAAGTTATTTAGTAAAATGCGGGTATTATATATTTTTCTTAAAAATATTTTTTATTTAAATTATATTTGCGATTGCGATTGCGATGGAAATAAGAGAGATTTTAACCTTTCCTTTTTGGCAGAATGAGCAAAGTAGCACGTCTGAAACTAATTATTAGTCTCTACCATATAAACGCTACGCTAAGTAATACTAGTTTATTCAAGCTTATATCTTCTTATGAGATTCATAGTTTTTCATACATAACATTAATACTTCCATTGAACAGAAACAGAACAAAAACCCTACTTATATTTTCCTCTAGCCTCATTTAATATTAACTAATCCTCTGGCCACTCGTAATAATATTGCAACAGTTCCACCGAGATGTAGCTGCGGATGCTGCGGCGAAACAAAAGACGATTACAATGTAATTACACAAAACCAGTCTACGTGAACAATGAAGCTTGAATTAAAAATAAAAACATTTCTCGCAAGATAAACAGCAGGAAAGGGTTGAGGAATATCTCCGGCCCGAGCTTCGTGAAATTTTAAAACAAATCGAAGATTAAACGATGTTCTGCATAATAAACATTTGGCTCCGATTTAAAATAAATTATACATTTCGAGTCGGGTTCAGAAAAATCTCTTTACATTTCAACGCTATCGGTAAAGGAACTCGAAGATTTATTTACTCATTCAGGTTAGCAAATACATTTATAAAATATGTTAATCATAAAATAAATTAGTGTATTAAAAATTATGTAGGTAAATTATTATACAATGTTAAACACTCGCTGCAGGTTATTACGCAGTAATTATGTCTTTGTGATTTGCATTATAATATTGCATAAATGATTATCGATTATATGCTAATAGTCTATGTGTCTCTACAACCAACTACAAAGCTAATCTTCCTATTTGTATTAGATAGTAAATATTTTTAGTGGTTTAACTTTAACACACACATCATACCGATTTTTACGTGAACGTAAAATAGCAATTAATCACAATCACAATAAAATAAAAATTAACGACCGATACCTGACAGCAACTACTAAAACGAATATTTCCATAGTAACAAATCCAAATGAAAAGTTAAAATGTACTGCGGCTCACTCATGCAGTGACCAATGATTTATCCTCTCCAACGGGAGCTGGATTCAAATCGAGTGCGTGTTTACAAAAGTAGGTAGTTAACTATTCATCTTATATTTTAATGTTGGATTGTGAATTTCATATTGTACTAAGGAGAAAATACTATCGGTATGTGAACTAGTTAGGTCCTGAAATTCAGTCAGAAGCCTTAAAGAATATATGATTAGAATTAGATTTAAAATCGGCAATTTTAGTACTACTTTACACTTCAAACTCTTCACTCGATAAAAGTCATCTATAACCTTTAATCTGCAAACGACATTAAGAAGACGGAAAAGACAACTTCTAGAGATTTTTTCAATGAATAAAATGTTCACTGAACCATATCTATACTGTATACACGTAATTTAATTAATACGCAAAATGTAGAACTTAAAATTCCGACAATCCTGCAATCAAGCCGCGCGGCTGATGGTTTGTTGAAAAAACAATAGAAGATCGCGTATAATTCCTGTTTTAATTAGTCGCATTCCGGAGTTGAGTTCCCGAATCCCAGGAGGAGCGAACTTCTCGGCGCTCTCAAAGCCTTTCAAATTAAAACTCTGCAGTGTGTTTAATATTACCATAATACATGGCAACATGTCCCGGCTCCGCTGGGAGTATTTTTCGCGAAAACACTCCGCTACGCCGGTATTTGCATCTCAAATAGCAGCTGTTGACAGAATCATTTCGATTTTCGTTTTACAATCTTCGCAAGGATTGGCAGATTTATGCTGAATAAAACTACGCGCGGCGCGGGTGGAAATGGTTTTTGCAGTGCACGTGTCACGTGTTGTTGTTTGGGAACGCAAGTATTAGTTATGTAAGGTAAACGTGTTGCATGGATGCCATGATAGTATGAACTGAAATGTCAAAAAAGCAGAAGAGCTACTGGTGAAAGCAAAATACCTCTTTCCAACAGTGAACAAGTAGGGATTCGTATCTGTGTTTACATATTATTTATTGAATACATACTTGAAGACATCGTAATAATTTTTGTATGTAAAATAACTTGTATCCTAGGATATAACCCGCATAAATTGTTCGAATCTAATGAATTTATTAGAAAATACTACTCATAATATAACTCACTGTTTAACATTGCTTTACATACAAGTAAAAAGTTATTTAAATCACTAGTAATGGTCAGTAGATTTTAAGGTCAACATAGTACTACAAGTATGTAAGTACTACAGTTTTCTTTACACGATCAACCTTTACACGATTCTTGTAAAAAAGTATGTGTTTAATATTTATATTAAACTTTATAGAAATATTAGTAACAAAATGCAGATCCTACAATATGCACAAATGATAAACTGTCTTCTGTTTTAGCTCTCACACTAGACAAGCCTGTAAACAATTTTTGCATTTGAGTTCTTTATAAATAACAAACAACATTCGTTGAAAATTTTTACGCGTTTAATTTAAATTCATACAAAAGCATACTACCTAATACTCGTCGTTAAAATTGTATGTCAGCCATAGGAAAAAAATCTGATCGAATAGGAAACTTTAATGATAGTAATCATAGTCAAGAAAATATAAATGTTCAAAGAAATTATAGTTTATCATTTCCTATAATAAATTACATATTCTCTTTAAAATAAAATAGTAGATATATTGCTCATTCAGATGAAACTAATTTAAAGAAATGTATTAATTAATAATAGAGCTCTAATCCCGATCCCGTGAGAAATAATAATTATTTTTTTAATTATTACTATTTCAATAACATTGCATTGTATCTTACTCTTGATGCTCATATTTCCTTTTCACTTAAATACGGACTTTAAATGTAACAGTTAGAAAGAGAAATTATTACCTGTAAAGAGATATTAAAATTTTAATATCACCTCAAGCCTTTGCGTCATAATAAAACTTGAATTGTGAATTAATTTCTGCGCTGGTTTGGAAACATTTAAGTGGTGTAAGGAAAAGTATGGACTAGTGACAAAATGCAGTCGTTGAAAGAAACATTTTGTATAAAACAACATTTTTAGACCTTTTAAATAAACTTGGATAATTTTGATGAAAAATAAGTAATTTTTTATACTTATTATAGTGAATAGCTAGCTAGTGGTTTTAAAATATCTGATGGTAGTTTCCTTTTTTTTTTTTGTTTCACACTTGACATGGTTCAAATAAATTATGTTTTTATGATTTTATTTTTATATTAACAACTCAAATTTTATCGTGGTGCCTATAATAATGATATAACGTTATTGATTTCGCCTCTCTTTTTAATATTTACACCATGGAACAGAATTTCAAATGAAAATGTTGACACCTCACACGATAACCAATTTTTCAACTCGACGTTACAACTTCATAATTATGTGGAACTTTCTAGAAAACGCAACGCAAACAACAACAAATCAAATACTGATTTATTTTACCTTTGAAGAACATTATAATATTTTATGTTTTACGATTGACTTGGTTTTACAGTTAATCTTCAAGCAATAGATGTTCCCAATATAAAATTTCCCTGCTTCACCCTTGTCAAAGATCACGATAAAAAGCTTATATCCTTTAAATCCGAAATTTCATTGAAATTGCTTCAACGTTTTGACAAAAAACGTCACAAATCGACATTCGATCGTCCTTTACGTATATTGAAATACAACATTTCTTAACGTCAGTTTTATAACCGTCTGAACCACCCACCGTTAGATTAAGGCTTCTGATACACAGCGATTTAAGTCGCCGCTACTTCATTTAAAAACCTACCGCGACCTACATTACCCCTACCCCTTTAGATAATTAATATTCGACGAATAACCCAAATTGAACAATGCCTTCCATGTTTAGAATTGAATAGAATATTAGTTAATGGAGATTATTCGTACCTACGATAGATTGGGAATTAGCAGAAGGGTCTAGAGGTGCAAAGAAATAGGTTGGAGATATCTTGAATTCAACTAGAAGCAGGTACTTAGAATTTCAAGTAGTTGGCTGATGTTTGAAGATATCCAATTTTAAAATACTTTTTTGATATTGAAAATCTTCATTGATTTTCTTTTGTCATACGACTGTGTGAGATTAAATTTTTTGCTTATTACTTATTAGTATTTATGTTTATGTATATTACATTATAAAACTCTATAGGGTAAATAGCTAGGTAGATTTTGTATGTTTTTGCGTATTTATTAACATAATATGAATAAGCTAAGGTATTAAATAAACAATCCCCGTAACGTTAGAACCATTAAAATGTTAACCAATATAGCCATAATACAACGCTCTACATGCAAAACACAACAGAATAATATGTCTAAGGAAAATGCTGAACAGCTAGATGTATTACATTTTTCATACAAACAACGTAATAGAAATTGATTCTACACATGATACAGGTGCAACGGGCAAAGGCGCACAATGCAGAGGTATTAAAACATGTATACAAAGCTGCATTACAAAGGTTTATTAAAATTTCGGTAATGTTCGCTTGAACTTTCGCGACTCGCGAGTTATTGCGCTTCCAGGCTGTGAAAGAATTTTGGGAATTTACGCGACTGCCGAAATGTGAGTTATGTGTTTGAGTTATAATTGTATGAACATAAGTTTAAATACCTATATTTATTGTTTGAATTGAGTAATATTGTTATATTTGTTTTACTTTGCGTGTCAGTATTTAATAGATATTTATGGATGTTATACAATTCTGATGATATAACTAATGATATAGTAATAAAATAATAATAAATACATAACTATTGCGCTAGAGGGTCAACAAATAAGTGTAGAACACAGCAGTCTCCGGGTCCATAAATAAGTCAAGGTCTGTCGACAGCAAAGCTGTTTTAATAAAATATTTGCAGAAACTCGTGCAGTATTGCCCCGCATTTGACACAGCGACTTTTATAATTGGAGAATCGTTAAAAAACATATGAAACCTTTTATATAGGGAGAGGCATGTTTTTAAAAAACTGGGGGAAAATTTGCTTCGAAATATTTGCAGAATTAAGTTTATTTCGCTAAATGTTTTTTAAAATTAATTTTTACTAATACTTAAAATGAATTGAAGTAATCAGATATATACAGTGTAGCGTTATAATTTACAATTCTAATAATTTTCAAATTCGTAGCAAATCGGAAGCTCTACAAGGCTCAAATTTCCTCATACAATATTCTATTAATGTAATCACTTGCGGTAATTCACGACAATTAATCTTATTTACAGTAAATTACAAATTTCAATTCAATTTACTGTCAGCTGATGTTAATTCAGGTGGTTCGATGTTATGAAATCATTACCTAGCAGACTATCTAAAGCCAGGCAATCTAGACTAGCTAGCTAACGTTAATACTGGGTTTAATTCAAGAGATAGTTCAAGGTTTCGAATCACGTTCAAAGCCACAGTAATTCGTTCCGCAGATTACTTTTTCGAACAATATTACGGCGCATTCATCTTTTGTCCAATTGCAAATGGTGGTTTACAAATATATTTTAGCGTGCGAAATACGTTCCACGCTAACACGAGTCGGTCATTGTACTTTGAATGATATTTTTGTTACGTGTATAAAGGAGAGTATTTTCTAGAAGTATATTACATTTTATGTGTTATTTTACGATTCAGAGATACTTTTCAACGTCTTTTTTGATACTAGTTCTTTCTATTCGCTGTAATATAATGAATTATCGAGCCGCCCCAAATTTTGTAGTACAATTATTGATATAATTAGTTTGGGTTGTATAATACATGGTAGCATACGGCTTCTATGGAATTAATTCAAATATCATGTTTCTAAACATTCATAAACTAAATGCTGCTGGAAAACTTAGAAGCACTAAACAGAATACACAGGTATCACATTTCACGAGTAATTCAGAAGTCGAACAACAGCAATATTTTTAAAAAGAGTTCACAAGAAAATGTTTATAGCACGGGCGGAGGTCGGCGTAATGTAAAATATTACGAAAATTTAATTTTGCAGCCTTAAATATTGAATTTTTTAACAATGTATCAAGTGAACGAAATATGCACCGCGGTTTTGTACAATATGCGTACTTTTTACAGAAAAAAATACACTGAATATGGCGTTTTGTGAGAGCGCTTTGTGAATAATTTAAGGGTATATCATTTAATATTGGTTTGCTACTTTATGTGCATTTTTTATGAGAAGATAACGTAATATAATGGAAGGTATTCATAGATGTTATTTTACCTTATATTAAACTGTTATACTATTAATAGAAATAAGTCTGAACACAGCATTTCTCTTAATTACTTTTATGGATTTAACATCAGAGTTTCATTTTAAGTAAATTATATTTTCCATAATTATTTGATTGTTTGAATAACTATTATCTATTTATATATTAAATTTATTAGAATTAAGAAATACCATTTTTACTTCAAACAGCTTCGAACCTACATTTTCTCGATATGGTAACCGCCAACAAGTGCTTATAATGCAAATCTATTGGAAATGAAATGAATTATAATTTCTAAAACGCTTACAGATTTAGTAAGGTCTGCTGATTTGGCTCAAACTGCGGTCGGCACTTGGTTTAATTACGTCTATTTTGACCCACGATAACAGACTAGATATAACCAGATAAATTAAATGATTTTACATTTTCATTTGCAGACTACTCATTTTTTACTTGCTTAGTATTTTTTAATGTGATGAAATTTCGATTTTAACCATCTAGCGATACACTTTATGTGTTAGAATGCAAATCACAGTACATTAGGGTTTTAGGGGACTGGAATACATTTTATTATGTAATTAGTTATGCTATTTTTTACCTTTGGACGGCCACAGTAGTAAAAAAGTAAGTACTAGCTTATTTTCATTTAATCATCTTTACAAATTTTGATTAGATTTGATTATGAGAACGTCTCAGAGATTAATATTAAGTGCTTGTTAGCACGATGTTAACATCACAGACAATGTAATACAAATTTAGATTTAAGATCTCTATCTAGATGAATATATTATCCGTGGCAAGAACGCACAAATTTAACCGAGCCAACCCTCATTCAACCCTCTTCTACCGAATTGAAAGCTGAACTTTTATTTACTTTAGGGTGGCTAAGTGCCGGACTTTAAAGTCTGAACTATGCGAAGGGCATAGTGTATCTGCTAATTACTATTTATGTTTTAAACTATCTAATAATATATTTCGTATTAGAATGAATAGATTTTATAAATTATTAATCTATGGTTGAAACTTAAAAGCATGATAAAAAAAAACTTTTAATACAAAAAAAATCGAACTACGTACGTAAGAATTCTACTTAACATTCTAAAAAATGAATAAACTAATTTAGTACTCGGAAGTAGGCTATAGGTTTCAATAAAAGCAAATAGGAAATCTCATTCCACAACCTACGAAGGTGCTACGCGCAGACGTAGCAGCTTTGTTGACGTAGCCTTTACGTAGGCCATACGTAGCAGGTTGTAATGAAACTATACGGCCGAGCAAAACGACTTGTTTTGGTTTTATATAAGTAAATCAGGTGATATTTACTTCTCATATTTAAATTTAATACTTTTTTAGATATCAAATTCATTTTTGTAGCTGTCTTTACTCATGACATTTCTATTATAGTTAGAGATGATATTAAATGTTGTTAAAATGAAATAAACCCAGATTTAGGTACGTGAAATACAGTTTTATAGTTATCCATATACACAAAAATACTCTACAAATCACGCTCCAGAAAACGTAGCAATCTTTAATAATTGACCATAAATAGTTGATCCACAGTACCATCGCTGGCTCCCAAAACAAACATTGGATGTAATGAAAAACATTACACATTAATGCAAAGATAGTGTGGGTCCCCGTGGCCCCGGGGGACCCATACAGGGACAGCGTGTTACCCGTTATTGTGGGACAAATGCTCTGTTTTAAGCGGTCTAGCAAAAAGACAAGACCACTGCGGTCTGAGAATGTCCGTGTATTCTATAAGGAATCGGGTAAAGGATCTTGTTTCATTTAACTTTTTTAGTATAGTGGCTTCGAACTAAAGGCTGCAACGTCCAAGAAGATAAGAATGTAGTGATGCCTATAAATTATGTAAATAAAAAAAACAAGGCAAGTTCCTAATGCCACCTGAGAAGAAATTATAATATCATATTTTTGTTTATAACAATTTATTTATTAACCCTTCAGTAAGTATTACAGCACTAGTATAAAATGATTTTATTTAATTCCGCTCCAGCCAACGCAAACCGCCCACACCATGACAACCTACGCCTTGAATACTTAATAATTTAATTTGCAACTTTGATGGGAACAAATTTATCAACTGGTTGATTATAAGCTATAAGAATTACTATTTTTTTTCTATTATTAAAGGGTAAGAAAGTAAAAACACTACCTCACCAGGATACAACTACATTTGAACAGGCGGTAAAAATCTATACTAATATTATAAAGCTGAAGAGTTTGTTTGTTTGTTTGTATGTCTGTTTGAACGCGCTAATCTCAGGAACTACTGGTCTGATTTGAAAAATTCTTTCGCTGTTAGATTTATCGAGGAAGGCTATAGGCTATATATCATTACGCTAAGACGAATAGGAGCAGAGCCACGCGGGTGAAACCGCGAGGCGCAGCTAGTAAGTATGTAATCGGAGTCCAGTTTTAATACACTTCTCTTGCCCCAAATACTTCTGTTGGATTTAAACGTATACAGTGTATTTTGCATTTAAATCGTGACGTAAAGCGAACAAAAGTTTCCAACATTGTTAAATTACTTTTCTTGCCGCTATGTTAGTTGCTGGAGCGTAAGATTTTATTCAATTTACAATATAACGTACATTACATGATACAAGAACATAGAACAATGTATTGTGAATGCAAACGATTACGAAGCCTTACAATGTGCCTTCATTTTATTATATTGTGAGAGCGGCAGTGCGTCCTATTGTGAATTGTTCCTTTATTTAAAAAAAAAATATGTTTTAAACCTTTATTAACACACTAAAGAAAAAAAATGATAAATTCAGCCGTAAGGTGTACCTTTACAAAGTGAAATAAAATCAAAAAACAGCTGTAAAAATAATTCGCTTTTACTGATTCAACAACTGTCAAATATGCACACGCTCATTTAAAAATAAAAAATCACACGAGCAGGCAATAAAAACAGGCGTGAATGGCCTTTTGTTGGCGTTATTAATTTATTGCAATGGCGTAACCGTTTGCAAATGGCCTACATGCGTGTTTTAGAGTTACGCGAAATTGAGGGGAAAATCGCGGATTTCCGGAAAGAAAGATTCAAAGAACAATCATTTTGGTATTAATTTTTTCCACGTTATTGTTAAGGTGTTGATATGGATAAATAATAAGTATATTTATTTAGTTAAACTGTCCTTAATAAAGTTTACATTCTTATTATCGTAGAGGTCTACTCATCTCTAGATTCGATAGCAGAGAATTTGTTTCATTTAACTTTATAATTCTCGCCTACATTATCCTTCTCTGGAAACATAGTATAATGTAAATTTTATGATTAATAGCATTTCTTAAATCTTACGCTGTAGTATATAGAAAATAAATTTATTTACTTGAACATAGCAGAATTATTTCTTTACCAATTTACAGACTTGGAACATTTATAGTGGGACATGCTTGGCTTTTAAAACGTACAGCTTTAGGCTAAATTACAAGATAAAATTATCACCTGTGCCAAAATTACGAGTGAAACACAATATACAATTGTAAACAAAATGATAAACCGGGCAAAATGACAAATGTCACTCAAAAACATGTGCGATATTGTGTAACAGATGACTTAACCTACGAAATGAAATATGGGATATACAAACATAAAAAGGGACATCGAAATACACGATATTACTATCGTACGTACGTACGTACGTAGCGTTTTACAATAACGTTGCAAAAATTACAAAAAATCTCAAAGAATACTTCGTCAGACGTCGTCGTGTAAACGAAAGTGTAAAATATGTAATATTTTAAGAAATATAAAATTGAGTAACGAAAGATTACGATGAAATAGGAGATTCTAAAGAAACTATAATAATATTATAAAGATGAAGAGTTTGTTCGTTTGGATAAAAGGCTCTCATCTCAGGAACTACGTTTCCGTGTTAGATAGACCATGTATCGAAGAAGGCTACGTGTACGCTATCAATAGAAGCGTACGCGTAGCAACGTGGGGTACAGCTAGTATATTGACAATTTGAAATCCAAGACCGTATCACGATAACATTATCAAAACGATATTCTAATCTTATTAAAGTTGCTACTATAAATAAAACAAAGAATGAAAACAAAAGAGTTGTATTAATAATAACATCTCATTACGCACTGTTTACACGTAGGCTGATCCTATTCTTTCACAAACGCGTATTATCTTACAACGAGCCATTGTGATAGTGCTTGATAATAATCTTATTGTTACACCTTTGTTCGTGTTGCGATGGCTATGAGTAGGGCGACCAATTATCACCTGTATCTGGGACAAAGGTATGACATTGACATCCTAATGCTTTTGGTAAAGCAGAGCTGATGTTTTTGGGACCGTGAGCTCAAGTATATTAAAAAATAATTTCAGGACTTAAATATTAAATTGAGAAAGGATACTTTTCTAAACACGTAAGTTTTCGTAAGTATCACATTGTAAACGTTAAATTTAGTTACCAGGCGGTGGAAACCTCATAATTAAAAACCTTTGTTTTCAGTATAACCACAATTATAATCGAAAACTAATTACTGTTACTAGTTCTAGTAATCCATTGTAGAGCAAGGCTACAAATGCGTCCCACAAATACCGAACACATGGTAACCAAGCACTGCGTATGTCGCAGAGCGTCGAGTCATTGAGTTAATGTCGAAACAGTGGCTCGTCTAGCTCATAATAATACGTCAGTGGACGGCGCATGCAGTAATGGAGCAACTAAATAATATTACGTAATTGGCGAGAGTAGTGCACGGTAATTGAGATGAGAAACGCCTAATGTATAGCAGGTATATAGCTAGTTTGATACAAGTTATGTTCCTGGACTATTGGATGAGTAATTAAATTATAGTAGGTGATAATTTTTTGGTGTATCTTTTAATTAGTGTAATGATTATCATTAGGTCTCCGCTAGGATAAAAGCTCGCTTCAAGCTTTTATGACACTGCCTGGAATGTAAAATGTTAAAAAAAAATCATGAAATGAATAAAAATTTACACTCCTATGATTATTTCAACAAGAAACTTATTTGGCGGCTGGGCAGGAAGAATCAACTAGAATCTAGATTCTAGTACATATTGTGCTTTCATTTTCCGTGCAAAACTTATGAGCGTAGCCAGATATATATAGTAAGATTGTTTGTCTAGCAATCGATAGTGTAAACAGACCTTAGTATATTATTTCGCTCGGAAAAGCCTTATAAATACATCAAACGCCGTCGCGGGGCAACCACCAACTACACATAGTTGTTAATACTTTGATAAGTTTCGTCTTGAGCCATTAGAAACTTTCTTAAACGTTCGAGAAGAAAATTATTAGTCTATTGTGTACTGCCCTCAAAAGTTTTTTCTTTTATTAAAATATTATTTTGCTAATTATTTAATAATTGATTACTTATTTTATATTATTTGAATTGTATGTGATTGGAATTCATTTTAATATGAAAAATGTACAAAGATATTCAATACTCAAGTTTATCTATACCACATGTAGGTGGTATAGGTCTGGTCGATTCATACCACAATGTGAATCAACTTGCATCCATATTGCATAATGCGATCCACAACATGCCTCCAGAGATCAATGTATATTAGCCGCGTACACTTCTGCATAATGCCTGTTTGTGGCGATATACCTGTGTTCCTGTAACTGTAGCCTGCCGAATGGAATTAGTCAAAACTCTGTGGTTAGAATGGAAGGGATTTTAGCTAGAATCCGTAGTTGATTCTAGGTAACGTCATTTGGATTTAGAAAATTTTAGATATATACATTTTTGTTATTTTAGCTTTGACACAGGTACAGTAGATGGTATCTGATTTAAAGATTCAACATTTATACAATTTTAAGTTCTAGTAATGTGTTTTTAAATATTTATGCTTCAGTTAAAATTAAACGCCAGAATACTTAAGTATTAAAACGGTCCTACAATAGTACAATCATTTGGTTAAAAAAAATAGGTTTACCTGAAAAGGTTTTTTAGAAAAAATATCTATATATAACTGATTGGCCTATTTTTACTTTACACACACCACAAGTTTATGTACTCTAGGCCTTTCTAGGAATTAGGAACTCAAACATACACAGACAAATACGTTTTAGGAACTACCTAATCAAATTGTTTTACTGTTTTACTTTTTTATTGTTTTACTCAGCAAGAAATTGTACGTTGGATATTTCCATTTGGATTCGATGCATTTACAACTTTGATACATCGATATAAGTAACAATATTTAATGCAATCTTGTTCAAAAATATAATAATATACAAACAAAGAAGAAGGGTTGTAAGAATACAAAGTAGTACATGTTCTAAAATGTATATGAGTTTGGATTGATAAAACTGATAGAAAAAGCAGCAGTAAATTTTCTCAAATTCATTAAGACGATTCATTCGAATCTCTATATACAACAATGAATCCCTATTTCCGTTGGTCACGACATTACGCGTGAATGGCTGGACCGATTTCGAAATGTTTTGTGTGTTTATCATTGTCAGGAGAAGAATTTTATTAAAATTTACGCCAAATAAAGAGAACGGCTATTAAAACTTCATGCGTTTGACAGTGGCAATTTATGGACCTTTAAGAAATGAGCATATAACTCTATCAATTTTTACACAAGTAAATAAAGAATTGTACAATAATCTTCCCAAAGTATCATGAAGCGATTCCCTGTGAGCTGGTTGAGAAGTTTGGGTAAACGTTGGATATTCACTGCCGGTTGGCGCGCGGCCAGCGTCGCTCGCACCACGTATCCACCAGACTTTGAGTTATTGCTGTGTGCATACGCTGTGCTCCTTTTACGGACCTGTATATGGTAGAATATAAGATATTACTTGTATTTGTATTTTAATAACAAGAAAAGATAATCTGATTAAAGTAAAGCTTCAATCCTCTTATTAATAACACATCACGAATCCTGTGACGAATCTCGAAAACTTTTGGCTGTTTGTTACATTTTTACTTAAAACTATTCTATATAAAAAATCATACTGCAATGACTAAGCTATAAAAATGGCTACATTTTATTTCAGAATGAAAATTAAGTACGTAGGTGACTGGTGCATATACTGAATTTGCATATTTTCAAACATTTCCGATTATACGCCAATATTTGCAAATTGCATGAAAAATCTAATATCATATTATCAAAGTTCATTATTAGGAACGACTCGATAATAAGGAAAATAATAGTTGTTACAAATTAATAACTGATCAGCGTCCAATGTCCATGGCAACCTCTATTACATTTATCGGATGCTGGCGATAATTAGATTTTGTAAAACCATGTTAGTTTGTATAAATTTGATTATATTTTATAGGTTAGCCGTGGTAATTTTATTATGTCGGTGTATATTTACAAAATTAAATACGTATAAAGTTGAATGTTATGTTCATTAATTTTGTTCAGAATTAGTAAGAGTGATAATTTCTATGCTATTTTTTTAGTTGTTAGCTTTTCACCATCACCATTAGTTTTTGTGCACAATTCACAAACCAAATTCACGTTTGCTTCAAGTTTTGCGTCACGAAAATGCAGATTCCTCTCGATATTCTTTCACCATTTGATCCAGTGCAGATTTATTTAACGTGCACGTAGCCTATGCTTCTTAGTAAAGATGTAAATTTCTTATAGTAAAATATTTATTTAATAAAAGATACGATTCAGTATGTTTTGTTTTAAATCGTAAGAAACAAACAAAACTTTCCTCTTTATAATATTAAGCATGTATAATATTAATATATTCTTAGATTTTACTCATCTAAGAAAGGATTTGTATTGAATGAACATGACTATATTATTTCCAAGACAACCTGACTACTCTCTTGTCCATGTATATCAAAAGGGTTTACAAAGTTTGTTTGAGGCCGATGACCCCGCCAACTGTTCAATTATTGAAGCGAACATTGAGTGCTAACTTTCTCTGAGATATTTCTAGTGAGAAATGTTTTATAATATTATACGTATGTATAACTTTCGAGACGTTATTGTTCACAATACAACCTGTATTGTGAAATATTATAGTACATTTGAAGTTTGGTTAATTAATGATTGACAATAGAAATTGTAAACAAAATAATATCACATTGTGATTAAAAGGTAATTTATAATTATTTGTGCAATATAAAGTCATACCACAATGTCATACATAGTATTATATTATTATCTGTCGACATACATAATCCCAGCAATAGAATTTGTTCTACTCTATCGTTTTTATGTACTTATAGGGTGCATGAAGTATACACGTAGTACTTATTTATTATATAGTAAAATCTGATATTAACAGAATTAAACGGATTTCCTACGCAAGTAGGAAATCAGACCTACCTTACCACAAATAATCCTTTCCTATTTTGTCCTTGATATACTGCTAAATATGTACGTGGTCTAGGCATCTTAGTTACCAAGGATGCGGTACACACACGTACCAATAAACTTGACGTTTATTCCTTCAATATAAAAGGTCATGGAGACGCTCAGTGTGGACTGCCGGTTGGGGCGCTGCCAGGTCGTTAGCACTGGTGTCGCAGAGCCAAACATTATCAGCGTCTATAGATAATTGCTGGGAAGGCTTGCGGAATGTTCAATGCTCTTTATGTTTTCGTCGAGCCTGGTAGTTGCATTTTGTGGTGAAGACTCAAATGGTGTTAAAGTTGGATAAATATTTTAAGTTTGAAGCCTTTATCTATTGTTTAGTGCCTAATAGTGAAGAATAGCGTAAATATTTTTTACCGTTATATTATACGGTATGTTGTTTTAATTGCATTATGCTAAGTTTTAATATAAGCCAGCCTGAATGCTTGTGTAACAAATGAAGCGAGGCTAAACATGTTTTTCTTAAAATTAGCAGAAAAAATAGGTTTGACTCTACAAATAACGGACGGATGAATTATAACGCAACACATAAAATGCATCTCAAGACGGTGAAAATATATTTTATTTCTAAAAAGGAACGCCAATATATGAGACCAGATCCTTAAAGTACATAATAGGTACCTACATCTAGTAGAGTACGGAACTATCATCGTTGGTGGGATTACGTAAGAATGTAATGCTGAAATAATATTATTCCGTCAATACTCAGACAATTGTGAGCCACGAAGCCGCTTCGAGCTATTGCATTGGCTGTGGGGCTATGAAGTTGGCTTATTTTTAGTTATGTATTTATTTTATTATAATGGAGAATTCAAGTAGCGGTGCATTTACATCAAACGAGCGAATGCTCACTCTGACCCAGTGGGGTTATAGTGATATAGTGATATCAAATTATTTTAATGTAAACAGGCGTAGAGCATTCTTTCGTTGTTCTAAGTGCGTTCGATTCTATGCAATGTTCTAATACTGAACAACACTGAATACGAGTTTTCGGTTACACTAAATGATCACGAAAAAATGCTCTGGCTCTGAAATGTATCCTTAGATATTTATAATTCACATCACAGATCATATTTCTCACATAGATTCAAATGACCAAACAAATACAGGATACAAAAAATACATAAATAGAGCAGAATCTTACGCTAATTTTAATCACAAAAATAAAATAAATTTTTTTTTTTTTTTTTATGTATTAGCGGGCAAACGAGCTGGCGCGTCATCGGATTAATACGATGATTGGCGCCGCCCATAATCACCCACAAGACCTGTACGGTTGCAGGTGTGTTGCCGGCCTTTTAGGGAAGAGTACGCTCTCTTTTTGAAGTACCCTAAGTCGTATCTGTCCGGAAATGCTGAGCTCGGAAGGTCGTTCCACAGAGGAGTGGTGCGTGGCAGAAAGTTCCTCCTAAATCGCACGGTGGATGAGCGCCAAGTATCCAGATGTTGAGGGTGATATTTCAACTTGTGGCGAGCAGTTCGATGGTGAAATTCAGCAGCCGGTATTGTTCCGAACAGTTCGTCAGAGCATTCGCCGTGGTAGATGCGGTAAAATACGCAGAGAGAAGCAACATCTCTACGGAGAGCCAAAGAGTCCAGCCGATCAGTAATACGAGGGTCGTCCACTAATCGAGTAGCTCGTCGCTGGATTCGGTCAAAAGGAAGGAGCTGATACTTGGGTGCCCCGGCCCAGAGATGGGAACAGTATTCCATGTGCGGCCTGACTTGAGCCTTGTAAAGTTGTAGGCGTTGGCCGGGTGTGAAATACTGTCCCGCTCTACAGAGCACACCAAGTTTTTGGGAGGCTAGCTTAGCCTTTCCTTCCAGATGACAACGAAACTGGACATCATTCGATATTTCGACTCCAAGTATACTAATGCTGGCTGAGACTCTGGTGGGAATGCCCTGAAAAACTGGAGACACGACGAAGGGAGTTTTTTTGGTGGTAAACGCGCAAACTTGTGTCTTTTTTGGGTTGAACTCAACAAGGTTATGTTTTCCCCAATTGGAGATCTCCACAAGAGAGTTCTCGATTTGAGACACAAGCTCGTTCCGGTGCTCAGTAACGGTATCTCGAGAAATATTGCATCGGCCGGTATAATGTGCGTCAACAGTGCTGTCGTCTGCATAACAATGAATGCCACTAGGCAGTAGCATGTCATTGATATGCAGAAGAAACAAAGTTGGAGAAAGAACGCAGCCTTGTGGGACCCCAGCATTCACAGGCTTAGTTTCGGAGCACGAACCGTCGACAACGACTTTGATACTCCGCTCTGTGAGGAAACTGGTGACCCACTGACACAATTTCTCGGGAATCCCGTATGATGGTAGCTTGGAAAGGAGTGCCTTGTGCCAAACCCGGTCAAAGGCTTTCGCTATGTCCAGACTAACTGCTAAAGCTTCACCCTTGCTCTCAATAGCAGTCGCCCATTTGTGAGTCAAGAGCGCCAAAAGATCGCCAGCTGAGCGACCCTTACGGAAACCGTATTGGCAATCGCTAATCAGCAGCTGGCTCCTCAAGAAACTCTAGAAGCTGGCGATTGATAATGGATTCCATTACCTTTGAGAGCAGAGAGGTGATAGCAATAGGTCTATAATTGGACGGGTCTGAGCGATTGCCTTTTTTGGGAATGGGATGCACTAAAGAGGTTTTCCAAGAGCTTGGGACTATGCCTGAAGAGTATGAGCACCGAAAGAGACGCGTTAACACTGGAGTCAGTTCAGGGGCGCACATCTTTAACACAATGGGGGGAATACCGTCGGGACCACATGACTTATTCACATTTAGAGAAAGAAGGGCTTTACGTACAGCTTTTTGCGTGAAACGGATTTCCGGCATAGAGCATGTAGAGTGCGATATGTGCGGTGGTAATTTTCCTTTATCCTCCAATGTAGAATTTTCTGCAAAAAGAGAGCCCAGAAGATCGGCTTTCTCTTTTGCAGTGTGTGCCAACCGGTCATTTCCCATGTGTAAAGATGGAAGAGATGGGCGACAGAAATTGCCTTGAACGGCTTTGGCGAGAGCCCAAAAAGCTTTTGTTCCGGAAGGAAGGTGGGCTAGTTTATCGCCTAGTTTGGCAATATTCTCCGACTTCGCTTTTGCAATTGCTCTTTTGAATGACCTTGAGGCAGAGTTCAACTTCTTTTTGAGGGTTCTAGAGTTTGTATCTCTAGCCGCTAGTCCTGTAACCCAGGCCTGGTAGCATTCTTGTTTCCAGCGAGCAGCCACTTTACAGGATCCACCAAACCAGGGCTTTGATTTGCCACCGATGGGCACCTTAGAGCTAGGAACAAAGAGTTCCATGCCCTGCAGCAAGACATCAGAGACAGATTCTACACAAGCGCTAGGATCATTGTCTGAGAAGCAAACCCTGCCCCAGGGATACGAAGAAAAGAATGTGCGCATCCCATCCCAGTCTGCTGACTTGAAGTGCCATAAGTGACGAGAACTCGCACAAGGTGGGCGGTGACAGAACGTTATTGGCACTACACACCGCACTAGGCAATGGTCTGACGAGCCGATGGGTGCATCGACACTAACCTGATAGCCTTCAGGGTGGGAAGTCAGCATGAGGTCTAACAGGGAAGGCAAATGATTCTCCACGTCGGGCACTCTTGTAGGTGAGGGCACCAATTGTGTCAAACCATAGGCAATGGCGAACTCATAAAAAGATCTCCCTGCATGGTCGGTTGTACGAGAATTCAGCCAATCTGTGTGGTGGGCATTGAAATCGCCCAGTATCACGACTTCAGCAGAGGGGATCTCACGGAGTATGCGATCTGTCACGGATTCGATGTGCTCCACAAGTTTGTTTGTCTCCGTGTTACCACTGTGGGACCTATAAAGGCACGCATAGATGCGCGGGTGGTCGTCGCAATCTATACGCAGCCAGAAGATTGAAAGGTCCTTGACTTCAAGGTTCCCAAGGCGACGAAAACACAAGTCCTGACGGATGTACGCGCATACACCGGCACGCGGCAGGAACTTGTGTTCCAGACTGTAGCCGGGGTAGTGAAGATACGAGGTATCGAGTGGGGAGGAGATTTGTGTTTCCGTTAAGAAGAACAACGCCGGCTTCGTGGATTCCAGGTGATAGTGAATGGAGTTTATGTTCGAGTGCAGACCCCTTACGTTACAGAAGTCCACCTGTAGTGTGGAGAGGGGTGTGGAAAGACGTTTCTTCTTATTGGCCCGGGAAGAAGATTTGAGCGAAATTTTGCCCACCCCAGAATACGCTGGGCAGCCTGAACCTGAGAGCTCAGGGAGGGATTCTCCTGCACAATCTGTGCTGGTACCCTCCTGGGGTATAATATATCTATTTAATTTCGCTGCCATAGTTATACGGGGGGGGGGGGAGATGGGCGCCCGGTTATCACGCTGACCTATGCGAAACGTTTTAAGAGGATAAAACTTCACGCCGGTGTTCTGCGAGACAGTGGTTCTACCCCGGACGAGCTACCGCCCATTCGTGCTACTTACAGAGTATATAAGTAACTGTAGCTCTACCACTATGTAAATTGGTCGCCAGAGCCTCGTTCGTCGATCAGCAGGGTGCACCGCGAGCAGGTGAGGTTGGCTTTGGCTATTAGGTGTTATACAGCCATGACACCCCAAATAAAATATAAAAATCTCTCGTCTGTTGGCCGCTTGTTACTCAAATGCACCTTTCTCCATGTAAATACGCTGAAGGAACGTATGTTATCCAGCTCCATTGTAGGATCCATTGGATTTAATCACTCGGCCGACAAGCAATTTGGTTCAATATTGTAGAGCCATTTATATTAATAAATATCTATATTGTAAATATAAATATCGTATCACTATAAGAATCTCCATTAGAAGACAGTAAGTAAATTAATAAGCTTTTTTCATTTTTTTAAATACTTAAATAAAGCCATTCTTGGTTATGTCATCATGTGATCAAATGTAATTATGAAGACGAATTCATTCATTCTTATTAATCAATAAAAAAATCAAAAAACATGTTTCAGATTTTTATATACAATGATTTCATAGCTTTATTAAATTCTTTTTCATTATCACATTTGATCACATGATCCAAATAAACGTTAAAAAAATAGTTTTCCAACTATGGTTTTGCCCGCGTGAATTTCAAGTTAGCAAGAGCTGTTCCCGAAACAAATTTCTACCCTCAATTTCACCGATCAAATTAGTCTGTCGCGACAAAAAGAGCCCTGTAACATTCTCTATATTTCGTCTATCTATATGTAGGTACCTACTCACACGAAAATTCATTCAAATAACATTGTTATGACGCACAATATCCCTTTCAGCAGAAAATATAAGCTGAAAATATAATAACATCGCAGTATTATTTGACAGTTTGTTTATTTCTGAAAGTGAAATTTAAAGAACACAAAAGTAAATTGCTTCTCCAACTATATACAGCTTTTCAAATTAACTTTACACAAGAGAATATTAAATATTTACAATATTGATGTTACTTCGTCTACTTTTGAAGCGATGAACTTGAAGTTTTTTACAGCCTTTTTATTATAATCATGTATAAGTTATTCTGCCGCGAATAAGTTATAGAATACAATTGTATTATATACTCCTAATTCCAGATCTTACGAACCCACTTATATTTTACATCGTAAAAACCATCTGCAAATCATTAATGTTTCAATTTTTATTAGCATATTCTTTAACGCGAAACATAAGATAGAACATTAAAAATATTACATGCATTATTCATACAGACTATAAAACATCAGAGCCCTTTACTGTTATCGGAACATAAACCAATAGGAACGTAAACTGCCTCTGAGATTAGCTAAGGCGTAGCTTTATAAGCCCAGCGTTTCTTACGACCATTTTTTATCAATGTAACGAGGTTTTTTAAACCCGCGAACGGGGTGTAAAAAGTTTTACATGACTTGTAGATGATAATATGTTCATCTGTGTTTCTATGTATGCGTTTATTTGAGTTTGTGTATATTATAGCGTTGTGTATTTGTGTGTAGGTATATCAGTTTCATTGTAACACTAAAATTAATAAACTGATTTGAAAGTTGTATTTATTGAGTATATTGTCTATTGATGGTTATTTGTTTGTGAAAAGCTGTCATATTCAGCTCTCATTCGAAATAAAAAAATATCGAATAATCATTTTAATTTCAATAAAAATTCGATTAATTTTGAAGTTTGAAATTCTGTTGTATTTATACTATTTCTCTAACATTTTATATAGGTACCTCTTAGGTACCTTTACTGCACTAATTCATTACAAAATAGCCGTGTGTCTCTATCGGGTCTCGAAGTCACGTCTTTTCAGTGCTAGGCGTAAACTTCAACCACTGTATTAAGGCAACTATTCATACATAATACAGTCTGATATTGTTTTCATTTAATTCTAAAACAATTTATCGCTCGCATCCGGAACATACAGCACATTAATATGAATCAGTCAAACAAAATTGTGATAAGTGGTCGCGCCAATATAAAAAATATAAGTAAATATATTCTCGATATGAAGTGGACTGTATTTAGATCAACGTGGTGTTAGCAAAAGAGGGGAAAGACAGGAACATACGGCACATACCTCGTCGGAGGGAGTAGCGTCCAGAACACACGCGCCGCCACGCGGTCAGGGTCCTCCAGCTCGCGGCGGGCACGAACGGCGTCCAGTCCAAACACTCCACGCAAAACACACACGCGGCGGTGAGCGCGACCAAGGGCCGGGGAACGGGATTCCCCGGGGGTGTTACAAAAGCACAATGCCTGATGATCTAGAGAGCCTCGTGGAAGCTCTCCGGCGGTGGCCGAGTCCCGGTCCTCGCGAAGGAACGGAGCGAACTCGACTGACTAATGCCTTCGTGACATAGGCACGTCACGTGGCGAGCGCTAAATAGCGCGCGGTGATTGGTTGTGCTCGTATGTAGGGAAGGATGAAGGAACACACCACAAAATAATAAACATTTAATTTCTACATTTACTATTTTAATTATATTGGCGTTACCATATCCACCCGCCCTAAATGGGTCACCATTTAAAACCAATCATAAGATACAGCGAAAAACTATGACTCTAGGATCGCATAATGCGCGCGGGTTAATAAAAGTCCTAAGAGCCACGGCGGTAATATAAATAACAAGTTCTATGGCTCTAGGAGCGCAAAATGCGAGCGGGATAATAAAAAATCCTAAAAGTCACGGCGGAAATATAACTAACAAATTCGATGACTCTAGGATCGCGTAATGCGAGCGGGATATAAATAATTCCTAAAGTCACGGCGGTATTATAACTAAGAAATTATATCGAAAGCGGTGCAAAACTTAAAATTAAACTTAACTAACTGCGGTAATATACTAATGCGGTATAACTATTGTCTTGGAAGCGGACATAAACGAACGACTGGGCGAAGGTAAGTTCCCTTGGCGGTTCTAACTGTACAAACGCGCGCGACGTCGTCCTTTGAAGGATGTACTTTCTCTACGACGGCTAAAGGCCAGGTTAGGGGCGGTGCATTATCATTTATTACAACCACGACCGTTCCAGGAGCAACAGGTGTGGAAGGCGCATTCCATTTCTGCCTAACCTGCAGACCGTGTAAGTATTCCATTCTCCAACGTTTCCAAAACGACTGAACTAACTTGTCCAGTAGCGAATGCCTATCAAGCAAACTGACGTGATCAGATTTGACTTGCGGCGCGGGTAATGATAATAAAGACGCGGTAATTAAAATAACACGAAACAAATGTGTTAAAATATTCATATATTTAATATGATAATAATCAATGATCATGATAATTATGTGATCATTGCGCGGTAATATCACTGGATGCTTATGTGCATATTCCAGGGCGGAATCGCTTAGACGTCCGATGAGGATAAGTCTGTTGCGAATAAAAGGCTTCAAGTGATTGCAAGCCTGCGAATAAAATTTATAAAAGAGTATATTATAATACTCCTCTGCAAAATATTTATTTTGCAGGGCGGGAATGATTTTATTCTCAGCGAAATTAAGTTCCTCTGCGGTCATCATAACACCGCGGCGGGGTAACAATATAAGGAACCTATAAATATAAAATACACGACGCGACGAGACGCGAAGGGCGGTATCGTATAAAGCGCAATGCTTTATAGGCGGGCACACAGTGTGCGATAATAATTTTCGTTCGGGAATGTCTGCAATAGACTCACCATCGAGACTCCTAAGAGGCCAATCAGATGGGTCCGAACGAGCCCACTGGGGTCCTTGGAACCACAGAGGGTGCGAGACGAGATTTTGTGGCGTAATGCCACGCGAAAGAACGTCAGCGGGAATTTCAATACCAGAAACATGGTAGAAATTATCTGATGGGATGTTATACACGACTGTGGGAGCAACGAAGCCCATCATGTCCCACAGACGGGCGGCAATTGACAAGATGGAGCGCTTAATGCACATCACATCGGCGGGTGCGGTTATTTTAAAATAAAAACAATCATCAACAGTAGACCAATGCAGACCAAGTAATTTATGTTGCACGGCCTTATCAAACTCCACCGCGGAGGGTAAAAGTTTGTGCGAAGCGGGAAGATTATCTAACACATTTTTACTATTACTATTCCATTCAATAAGATCCCACTGAGCTCCCTTATACAAATCGATGAGCTGCTGCGACGCGGAAACTGCTTCACATTCCGTGGGAATAGAGAAGGCGATATCATCCATATACAACGACGAAGATGCAATGCTACTCGCGAGCGGATATTTCGCGCCGTCATCTTCTACGAGCTGTCTTACCGTGCGCAGTGCATGATAAGGACTAGACTTGATGCCGAAGCAAACTCGATTAAATTGATGATCCTGCGGGCTGAAACGATATAAAAAACATTGAAAACGACGATCAAACTCACGCACGAATATCTGCAGAAATTGTTGGCGGCAATCGGCGGTCATGGCAATCGCGTGGAGACGAAAACCTAAAATTATTGTAAACAAATTGCCTTGTAAATTCGGCCCAACATGCAGAAGGTCATTCAATGAACGCTGGCTTCCAGAAGTTGGCATGCTAGCATCTAAAACCATGCGCAGCTTAGTCGACGATTTATCCTCGCGCAGAACAGCGTGATGCGGTATAATATAAATAGGTGTAGGGTCACGCGGATCATACGGAGGCGCGGGTGAAATATAATTTTTCGTTAGATAATCTTTTATGACGTCATCATATGCCAACCTTAATTTAGGTGAAGCCTGTAGCTTTCTTTCGAGGCACATGAAACGCTTGCGGGCAATATTAAATGAGTCACCGAGAGTGTAGAAATCATCCTTAAATGGAAGCGAAACAATATATCTACCACTCACAGGGTCGCGGGTTGTAGTTAATTTATAATATTCTTCACATTCAACATCATCGGGATGTTGAACGGGCGGTGCGGTAGGAAGCTCCTCGAGCTCCCAGAAACGCCTGACTAATGAGTCAATAGCGGCGGTCTCTTGAACGTGACAACACGTCAAGGGCGGTTTATGTGTGTTAGGTATGGTGGGTACTGAACCCATTATTACATAGCCTAACACCGTGCGCAATGCAGCGGGCGCCGACGAGTCACGAGATGCATGAACTACGTCGGGGAGAAGCAGATGAGGGAACAGAGAAGCACCGATTAATAAATCGATTTTATTTGGCGTACCAAAACTCTCATCTGCGAGCGGTAAATGCGAAATATGCGATAAGACGGAAGTGTCTATAACAGCGGTAGGTAATAAATCCGTAACATGATCAACAACTAGCGGTGAAATATTAAAAGATATGTTGTTGTCAAGACGCGAATAAAATTGTATATTTATAGAATTACTATTTACAATTTTTTCTGAACCACCGAACCCCTTAATAATAGTACGTTCGGTTTTCTGCGGTTTAATACCTAAACGTTCACAACATTCATTTGTAATGAAGTGACTTTGTGAGGCGGAATCCAAAAGCGCGCGAATAATAAGCCGTTCGCCTTTACAATTATAAGCGACGACTTCAGCGGTTGATAATAAAATAGTATGTTGTTTATTCGCGGGCGCGTTGCATTGAAATGCGTTATCAGTATCAGCTGTATAGCTAGCGGTATATAACGCAATGTCGGAGCGGACGCACTCGCCCGACGGCGGCGACGCGGACGGCGCAGGCAACGGCGGTGTGCTGCGCGGCGGGGGGTGAGACGCAGGCGCGGGTATGGAAGATTCGCGTTTCAAATGTAACATTGTATGATGTTTTAATTTACAAATGCGGCAATTAGAATTAGACGAACAATTAGAAAGTTGATGTTTTATACTGAGACAATTTATACACGCGTTTCTATCCTTTACGTATTTCAAACGTTCCTGCGGACTCATTTTATGAAAACTCGAACATTTAAATAAATGTTGATGCGTAATATTTGTACAAAGACAACTATAAGCGGAATCAGCGGTTGTTACGTAAGACTGATACGTCTTAGGCGGTGCGGAAGAAGTATTATTGCGGTTATAATTATTCTTTCGAGGCGGTTTATTTATTCCCAAATTTGTGGAAGGATGAATGCGTTCTAATACCTTCGCACGAGTTTGAATAAATTGAACCAAGTTATCAAAAGTAGGCATTTCACTACCAAACTCAGTCTCGAAAGCGCGAACAGTATCTGAGTCTAACTTCTTCAACGCGATATGAACAATCATTAAATCTGTAATATTATCTAACTTTATATTTTGTAAGGCGCGCACTGCGCTAATAAAGTTATCTGTAAATAAATCAAAGTTTGTTGCGGACGCACAATGCAAAGGTTTAAAATCAAACATTTGATTTAAATACGCGGAAACTAACATACGTTTATCATCATATTTATCTTTTAAAGTTTGTAAAATTAAATTATGATTATCAGCGGAGGGGGTTATACCAGCTATAACAGTTGTGGCCTTCCCCGTTAATTTACCTAGTAAATAATATAAACGCTCGGCATCTGTAAGGCCGGGATTGTTATGAACAATTGATTCAAAATTCGAAAGAAACAGCGGAAATGAGCGAATATCACCCGAAAATGGTACTAGTTCGATAGGCGGTAATTTAGGCCTATTTTTATGCAAATTATTAATATCTCCGTGTGACGGACTTGGTTGCGAATATTGCGATTTAATTCTTTTAATCCTGCTATACAAAGACTCGAATGCAACGAGGCTTTTATAATCAGGTTTCGCGGCGGGAATTAATGATAATAAACGAATATTATATTCATCTAAACACTGTTTATAATCATCGCGTAATGATTCTACCTGCGCGGACTCGTCAAGGAAACTTTCCATAAGCGCAGCGTTGTTATGAACGTTCAAAGACAAATCATAAATTCTTTGTACCATTTCGAATATAATTTCGCGTTTAGCTAATAACATGGATAACTGCGAATCATTTATATCTTCCGAATCATTAACATCCGAAGCGTCACTATCAGGTAACTTAGTCATTTTCTTAGGCGGCATTTTTAATAACAAAAATATATATTCAAACTGAGAATGTTACAATGCAAGTTACAATAACAAGTAATACGACCAAATAAAGTAGGTCAAGCGCAAGCGTAATAAGAACCGAGTATGTATTTCCAATATGGTCGGATTATAACAGCGGATCGCGGAATGTACTCGATAATGATATTATAAATTTCGAGTGCGGGTAGCGGGTAATTAAAATATGATGTAATATGTTCGATTTATAATGATTTTAGCGTTATAACTGCGGATAAACGATATGAACATAGTTTTAATTAACTATTTTAATAATAATATACGCGTAACTTAATGTCACGGGCGGAATAAAATATATTTTAAGCGAAAGTAATAGATGACGCAATGTCGATCTATGCGGTTATAGTTATTTCACAATGAATGTACTACTAAATCACTTATTAGGGCCTACAATGAGTATCCTAATAAGGGCGGGTTTAAAATATATTTTATATGAATAGTAGAAGACGCATTGTCGTTCTATTATATGCGGTATATTAAATAGTATTTCGCATTGAAGATACTACTAAATCGCTTATTAGGGCCTACACAATGAGTATCCTAATAAGGGCGGTGGAATCATCAGGTAATGTACGGTTCGTAAGGACCAACAATGGTTCTTATCCGGATCGAAGGTACCACTCAATGGTCGCGCCAATATAAAAAATATAAGTAAATATATTCTCGATATGAAGTGGACTGTATTTAGATCAACGTGGTGTTAGCAAAAGAGGGGAAAGACAGGAACATACGGCACATACCTCGTCGGAGGGAGTAGCGTCCAGAACACACGCGCCGCCACGCGGTCAGGGTCCTCCAGCTCGCGGCGGGCACGAACGGCGTCCAGTCCAAACACTCCACGCAAAACACACACGCGGCGGTGAGCGCGACCAAGGGCCGGGTCCCGAACCTCGCGAAGGAACGGAGCGAACTCGACTGACTAATGCCTTCGTGACATAGGCACGTCACGTGGCGAGCGCTAAATAGCGCGCGGTGATTGGTTGTGCTCGTATGTAGGGAAGGATGAAGGAACACACCACAAAATAATAAACATTTAATTTCTACATTTACTATTTTAATTATATTGGCGTTACCAATAAGCGATAATAGTCCTAAGTTACACTGACCCATGCGTGAATCTTTCGTGCTATCATAATGCATTTAGCCACATGTCGTGTGACATACCAAGCAATATCTTCAGGGGAAAATGATCTTAATAGCCACAGTCATAGTGTTGAGAATTGCAATATGGGTGGGTATTGTGATATGTGGTCGAGGGTATGATAGAGTAAGGGAAGTCAATATAACTGACGTCAGAGCTAAGATCGATGTCTGTGTGTCCAGTCTATTATAGTTTTTATTTAATGTGTGTTTTTCTTTCTTTGTTTTGATTTATTTATGTTTTGATGTAGTTTTTTAGTTCCGGCTTAGTATTTATATAAACAATTTCATCACTCATTTCTCATTAATTAGAAAAATATATTGAAAAGCTCGAGTTTTAAATCCTTCATCAATCTTTATATACTGCAATACTTTTTCAAGCTTTTTCTTGTCTAAGCATGATCGTTACTAACAGATCAGCAAATAATTGGTTTGTTTTACGATCTTTAACCACATCAAATTTTTAGAAAAATCGGTTTATTTCAGCTGAGCGTTCACAGATATTCTATAAGAAAGTCCTAACAGTCGTCAAAAGCGGCTTGATCAAGTTCAATAGTTCAACAAATAGTTGGTAATAACTAAACGATACAAAAGAATAGTAAAATAACAATATTATAAATTTATTTATTTCTTTCCAGTATATGTACAGTATTTAAATAACATTAAACAGGCAACAGGTGTGGAAAAAATATGGTTAAACGCTCTCTTATCCTCATAAACTTTGATTTTAATTCGTCCTTGCAGGCTTATTGTGCACGAATAAGGAACTAAATCGTTAACTTCCGCAGAAATAAAATTGTACGACCTTCGATTATCCATTACGGATAAATCCGATGACTATTTGGATTGTTAATAACTTTGGTGGGTTTATTTAAACTGCTATAAACTATATTGGGGCTTACAGAGTCTTTTTGTTGTTCATCATATTATGCTTGTTGCTACGCGTAGCTAATGCTACGCCGTAGCTCCACTCGCTTGAACTTTATAACAAATAAAAATTGATGTCACTGTTCAATGACAATTGTTCACCAGCCAAAAATCATATAAAAAGTGATTTGAAACTGAATTGTTTCAATCAAAATGTTTCTTCGGAATATATGCAAATACTTGTTGCTGAATTTTCCATCTATTTTCTAATACAAATGTGTTAAAAACATGTGTATTTTTTTATCCACTAATTAATTAAACGCCCGTCAATACTAAAACCATACATTAAAGTTATTAACAAGCAATTAATTACGCTAACATATTTACCGTGATGTATGCATGGCGATCGGTAATGACGTCACAATCTAAACCCCGTGACAACGCAAACACTGGCTCAATTGATGACATTAGTGCTAAAGCACGGATCTAAATCTACATTAATTTCTATGGAAGTGGTTTTTACGGAGTTTTCTTTGGTTTTGATATCAGTTGAAGTCTTTAGAATTTTCTTCTCATTGTGCGACTATTTTTACGGACATCGCATTTTGAAAGAATTGAGGTCGACAATTTTTGGTTGAAACAACTCAAAAATGTACAGGTGGCCAATTTTTATAATCACTTGTAACAATATAATACATTAGAAAATAATATTATTTGCTGGTTTTACCAACTACATTAAGCCTCCAAGAGTGTGCAAATGTCAGGGTCCTAATTTTAGATAAACTAATAAATATATCCTTTAAACCTAAGAGTCATACATAAGGTCATACATCACACCTACACTGACATTTAAACGCTTAACTCAATCATAACATACAAAATGTTATTGTTGCTAGAACTAATATTAATAAACATCTACTATTATAACGTAGCATATAGATAACTACATAAATAAGTAAAGCAATTGATGTATAATTAATAAAGTAAGTATGCTAAATCCTTCGTTAAATTTGACACCAGCGACTCCTTCCGCGTTAATTGAGTTTATTTTGCGGTCAAGCCTTTTTATTGTTCCTTAATTAAATGGAAGGGCCGTGCCGCTAAATCCTATTCTACGCATATTTTATAATTATTGTTATGTTTTAATAACCATACATTAATAATTTCATGAGCATTTAATAAAATGTGTATTTTTTATACGACACAAGCGTGGAAGATAATTTCATTAAAAGTTCTTTTAATTAATAGCCTCTGCTAATAGTTCTCAATTACAACATGCACATTGTAATAACGTGGAATGTTATTTAAAGGTAAAAAGAATAAAATTAAAACAAAAAAGTGCGTCGCAGTAAACAACTCAATTTTATCGCGGCAGAGCACTGCACAGATTGCATATTATTAAAAAATACAAGCTTGTATTTTCTGAGCAAAAACTTCGTACACCGCGAAATGTGTCGACAAATAAAACTTATTCGTATTCCAATTAAGTCCAGCCTCGTGTTTTTTTCATTTTTCAGTGTGGGCACAGTGAGTAAGGTTGCTGTTATTAGAATGGCTAATTTCGAAATTGTATTATCTATTCGATCTTTTCACGGTTGCGCTTGAAAAAATCTCGGCTGCCTATAATTACACAGATATATAAAATATAAAAATTGTGGTTTAAACCCCTTCACGATTTATATCAGCGACAAAACTAATAGCTGAACTTCCTCATGTCTGAAAATTAAACAAATGGATAGAGTTACTTCTGAAGTTCCATTTCTATTACAGTGGTCAGTAACAAATGAAGTAATTTTTAATAAAACTCTGTAGCCAAATAGCACGAGACTTAGCACGAGCAATATCGCAATTGTCAAGAGAGAGAATATACTCAGAGTAAAATAGGCTAATGGGAATTTAAACACTATCCACATTTTCCCAACATCAAACGTTTGTATATAAAATGCACGCCTGGTTGTTTATTAAACTTTGCATATAATGCAAGGTGTAGTACTGTAATAATACCTATATAAAATCCCGTGTTCGTTTCGCCATGTTGAACAACCTGCAGTTATGAAAAGGAATTTTAATTTAATCTTAATTTAACGCGAAATAGCATCATTACAAGAGAACGTTTAAGATTCTAAAATACACTTTAGGTACCCAAGAATAAGGTTTACAATCCTCCAGGGGGAAATGATAAGATAAGATCGCCTTTAGAGTTGTAGAAGTACATCTGTTTTAAGATTGCTATGAGCTGAAGACTGTGCCTTAATTAATATGCACGTTTCTTTGGTAAAGTATATTCATTTGAGAGAATTGAGAATACTTGGGTTTTCTTTAATTCGGAATTCAGAACTTCTGTTAAGTACTGATATAAAGTAGGTTATGTTATGTTCAGAAAGATTAATTTCCACATGCGTCTACATTTAGTTACATTTTCATCGAAATTGAATACTTTATTTCAACTGTCAGAACTAACAACATTATGTTTTTCTAAAGATTTTCAACAAATTATACCCAAATCATTAACCCAGCTAAGATTTTTACGTCATAAACTGCTATAAACCTAATCGAACCACGCTTGCCTTACGCCGTTTGCGTGGAACAAACAATAAAAAGCGAAGGCAGCACCGTGAAATGTAAGCGCCTGTATACCCTTCCCTCCACAGCCAAGTTTCTTAAACAAACAGGCTAAACCAACACATCGTGAAGCGATTACCGACGCGAAGTTCTTACAAACAACATAATTTTCAATTAAGCTGGTTGGGGACTGAGCAACTATCAGGAAAGAGTGCAGATAGTTGCTGATGAAGCAATGTGTTTTTATAATCAAGCGCGAAAAGCCACGTCATGTTGTACATATTGTGTAGCTGTGAACTGTTTTTGAAAAATAAACGGCTGACTATAACGGAATCGCAACGTGTCTAAAATAATGGACTATCGACGACTGTCACTCCATTTCTTTCTGTGCTGTGCTCGCGCTTTCAGTGGCAGGTTCACGGGTAATGCTGCAGAATTCATCCGCGACAATAACCAGTCATTTATCTCCACAAAACGTCATCAAGATCAACTAAAAAGTCTTCATTCAACGTCACCCAAAATTTGCCTAAAAGTTTTCACTGAAACTCGTCTGTACGCCGACTTACCAATGCCGTACGTGATCTAATTAACAGAGTACGCCCTGCAATCCGAACGTCGAGATTACCCTTGTATTCAAATGCCCGCTTTATCTTTTATCTGCGCCGATATCTTGGCTCGGCTCGATCGCACGACGTGCAGGTTTTGGATGTTAGGAATTTTGTATTGGCTGTAGAAAATACTGCTTATTTGCAAAGTTTTGGCAAGCTAAATAGCTTAGAGCAATTTTGATTTGTCTTCATATAAATGAGATATTCACAGCATTAATTTTCACAGAAATAATTTCATTATGTAATAATTATGTTGTTTTCATATACCAAGTAGATATATGTTTATAAACGGATTACCTACTTCAAACGGACGCATAATATACATTACTTATACGTGTCGAAATAAAATAATTTGAAATATTATAATATTCTTCAATGCAGTAGGAGTCATAATACAAAGTTCCATAACTATTAGTAGTGTCTCTTTTAAAAAGCAATATTGCGCCAAAATTTCTAGTATTTGGACCAGTTTTGCGAGAAGAGATGCATCATTTTGAATAATTTGAAGCGTGAAACTGATCGATTTCAATTTTCGGATAATACTTAGCTTTCAGAATATCATAGTCTTCTGTTAAATGGAAAATATGTTCTGCTCAAATGGTTTTGAATAATAAAATACTTAATACGCGTGATAAATATCTAAAAGTTCATGTAGTCTAAAGTCATCTAGAATATTAAAGAAAACCATTCAAATTAAATATCTATGAGTAAATAATAGCAATTTCAGTTACGCGTTTTTTTCTACCATAATTGTTATGGTATAACTAGAACCTATTATGTAGCCTGTGTCCATGAAATAGAAACAAAGTAAGCTGACGATGACCAAAAAATTATTGAATGCAGCAGGCATTGACAAAGTATTCTGTAAGTTATCCTGTATTTATAAAAAATAAAGGTAAAAAAATAAAGAAAGGCGCGGACACAAGTCTAGCTTAAACTCATTTATCGACAAGCCATGCGTCTACATTGCTGATATGGAGATATTAACAATAAAGTATATTCTACGTTGTCTTTTTATTTGTTTACGTTCTTAAATGGCAGCGAATATACTCTTGCTGAGAAAATGTATGTCGATATGCTATGAAAGGGGAAAACAGTGACATAAAAGATATTATGTCTTTACATTTATTTTAAAACCGAAAACTTACGAGCATAACCGAGGTCTAAAATCGCTATCTTTTCAATGTTTAATACTACAATATATTTAAAACTCAACTATAAACGAATTTGAACTACAATATCCAACGAAATACAAAATAATATCTACAGACTACACGCGTAGGCTTAAATATAAATATAAACCTCATAAATACGAAATGAGTAAATAATATCGTAAAACTTCTTACGAAGCCCAAAAAATATTCTTTATATAAACGCCTGATAATATCACTTACATTCAAGATCAAAAGGTAAGTACCTAAATGAAATTTGTAAGATCAATTTGGAGTCTGTTACGGGCTGATTGAGTGCTCACTATACCTAGCATAAGCTGCTTCACACGATATGCAACCGTTTTTTAGAAAAAATATATTTTTAATAGAATCTTATACAAAGTATGAATACCGGGTACTAATCACTGTTGTAAAGGCTGTTTCCGAAGTATGGACGTGTTAATACAAATGCAATACACAAAAAACATTTCAAATATTAATAATCCCAAACCAAACAAGGAGACCAGGTTCAATATGAAGGGCACCGATAGATACATCGAAAATCACTTGACCACGTGCGAGGTTCAGTCGAAGCAATATTTTACGGCACGACAAAATGGCACGTCCACGCAGCGGTCACGTGATATATTCGCCTCGCCGATATAAAGCACGTGGCGGCCATTCTGATACTCTAACACCATTCATGGTGCATTTTCTAAGCTCTTTCAACAGTTTTATCCAATAACAACAGGATGAATAAGCGCAAAAACTATAAAGGGAAAAATTCGACGTGCGACTCTGTGAAATTCTGTGATGTGGCGCCCGCCATTTTGAATTTTGTTTGACGTGGCGTTTCTAAAAATTATTACCTATCAACGAATAAAAGTGTTCTAGACTTTAGCAGGTATAGAAATTACTGTAGTGATTGATTTTAAATTTTCGAAAAAGGAACATAAAAATTTAAGTAATATAAAATACCTAAATATAAGAAGAATTTTCCTTACAAAGCACAAAAAGCTAAGCAGCATTCAAGCCGTGTGAAATGACTCTGACTATCCCCACTGGAAACATATATTAACATAATATATTGTTAATAATTAATTGTGTAATTTTAATACTAACATAGTTTTTAAGGTAACAAGATACTAACAATTAGGTATATGGATATTGCAATTATCTGAAATAAATCAAAAATAAATAAATAAATATTTTTGTTGCAGCGTGTGTGAGCAGGCTCTAATAATGAACCCAATCAATAGTATTATATTATTTGTATCGTCTGTTATTGTATTTACTGTCAACGTATAATACAATTGCGTTGCTGGACAAAGGTCGTACAAAATACGCCTTTGTTCTTTAGTACACTTTGAATTATGAATGAACCGTCTATTATAACGTAAAAAGCTTTATATTGAAGGAACAGAAAATATACTAAGATAGAATTATTATCTACTGTTTTATTATGTTATTTCAGGCCTAACCAGGATTTTTTTGTAAAGTCTTTAAAGAAGTTATCGTATGATAGAGCGAAAAAACACAAACGAAACAATAAGATACTTCTATTAAGCTATTTGTTTAACAATATAACTAATATTATAAGATAAAGCTTTCAAGCTCAATAGAATAGAATAATAAAATCAGCTGCAAAGGGTACAATTAAAACGTTAGCGATTAACGTGTTCAAATTAATCGCTTTTTTTGTCAAAATCATTTGTAGCGTGAAATTGTTTTTGATCAAACCGAGGACAATGTAAATAACACTGAAAAACGATTATGATTTGGTAAATTTTATAAATTGTATTTCGATTTTTATTTAGGATAGATGACGTATCAAAGACACAATTTTCATAATGTTTCAATATTTTTATGTTGGTGTACTTAGTTTACGGTCTGTTTCACAAGTTACCTCGTATAAGATGTCACCAAGAAAGGAAATAAAACTTATATTTCCGATAAACCTGGTACAAGCTATTGTTAAACTATGGCTAGAGCATTATGATAGACATCTCTCAGACAATAAAAACAAGAGTGACATAAAATAAATCTAAATCTAGTATCACGGATTTTCCGTCGGTTCCATTAGTTTCCAGATCACCCATACATTTTTGCCAAATAGACGCTATCTCTTACCACGTTGCTTTGCCATACAATTCAATCGAACTGTGCGCTTTACATTGCTGCAGCTTATATTTAACGTTGGAAAATTGTAAACATAGCCAGCGAGCAATGGATGAGAATTATTCGTTGTTTCATACCGGTTACGCTTCAACTAATAAAAGATAATAAAGTTTCACAATATACTTAACTGGAATGGAAGTTTAGTGGTTTCTATTCAGAATGTTTTCGGGATTAGGACTCTTTTCTCATTTCGACTCGGGAAGGTTAGCATTACCGTAAAGTGTAACAAACAATGGGTGTAGGAAGTGTTAAGCGGTAGCTACCTTTAAATCCTTTTGTTTTACGAACTATTTATTGTTTTGGACCGAGGATAAGATACATTTTAGGAAATTTATTTCACAGCGATTTTAACTTTAACGTTTATATTTTTACAAATTTAAAAAGGATACTTCTTACTTCCTTTTTAACCAATGTATGACGTTACATTTTTATCCATCTATATTGTGAAATTCTTTAAAAAATTCTTTTATGTAGCCGTGACTTGACATTCAACGACGATTCGTTGCTCCAACATTAGTACGATACCACTATGTTAATTTTAAATGTAATTTTTCGTTGCTCGCCTGTGCAGCAGCGATAAGAGGAGTTGTTTACAGAACCGTAGGCTTCGTGTTGTTTTTGTTTGTGTTGTGGACAATTTGCTGAACACCCCTCACAGAACTGACTGACTGTTCATCTGAGTTAGAAGTTAACAAGCTGCAGTTATTCTTCTGGATAAAATGCTTCAGAATTTATAATATTAATAATTTTTGTGAATAATTGATGTGTAAAATGTTATCATTTTGGAATTGAATGGGAAATAAATCACTATTTAAATAAGTAATTTTATTATTTACTTTCCTATTACCTACATGCACAATTCATTTATAATTCGTTATTATAAACGGTATGAATTATTACGTTTTACGCCAAAGCAGCTTAACCGATTTTAATTATTCTTAACATAGAGTTAGAAATCTTTTAGACGCACAACTGCCTTAAGGGGATGAAATGGGGTGCTTGAAATTGTATGGGAAATGGTTGTCCCGCGATAACAGGAAAACTGTCTATATCCTTCTCAGAATTTCACCTATCTTTGTGCAAAATTTAATATTCACTCAGTTCAGTTCATCGGTTCTCGGTTCAAATATCACAATAGGCTTATAGATAGATGGAGTTGCTTATAAAATAAAATAGATAGAGTTTCTGTAGAGTTCTTCTGTAGAGAGAAAATAAAATGATACGATATTGGAATTAAATGGGTACTTATGATACTTGGAAGTAGATACCTATAAAACGTGATTCATTATTAATTATTCAATTAAGCATTTATCCAAACGCTTGAACACATTACAAATACATAAACACGTTTTACATATACTAAAAAAATAGAGTTTTAAATGCCTTAAGAGTATTTTTTTGCTCTCCATGAGGTTAAAAGGTCCCAGAACAATATATTCTAGCTTTCCTTATCTTTAAAACCCAAGAAAACATTACATCGATAATAAAACTATGTTTTATCTACGATTATCCAGGTGTCGGTGTAGATCTAGTTAATAGTTATCAAGGTATTAATATTGCATGGCCGGTATCCAGCACGCCAAACGCAAACACAACTTTAACAAGTTCCCAACTCGTTCAGAACTGTATCTACAATGCATGACATCGAGATTTTGCCCAAACTTACTGTACATTGTATTAATATGTGGAGTGATACTATCTTAGAGGACGTTGCACTTTGCTCTTGAAGTTGGTCAAAGTACCTGAGTATTTAGAAAAATTTGCGGTCTTATTTTTTTTTAGTGAGTGATAAATGGAGAATGAAATATGAATAAAATACAAACTCAAGTTAGAACTACTTGTACATTGCACAATACTTATTATGATGAATGCTGTTCGACTCCTAATATTATTCTATTGCATTGCATAAATACACGAGTCATGTAAAAAATCCTTATTAACTTATATCATTGTTGATGGAAGTTTAATAAATAAATAAAAATATGCAAAATAAAATAGTATTTCAACTTACTAAGGATATTTACGAAACCTCTAATTTGTTGCATCTAGGTCAGTTTCTAAGCATAATAAAACGTATGCTTTGACCTTTGACCCATCAAAGAATTCTGAATATCCCAACCTTTTGCCGCTTCAATTTTACGTGCTTTTAAAATATCGAGTTATACCGAGCTATTTTCAAATGCAATAAAACTTAAACGGTATTTTTAGTAGAAAAGTATTTTTCAAGTACCTAAGTATAATATTTTAGTTATAAAGTGGGAAATCTGAGGCAGTTATTATCGTACTTATGTTTTATATCTGAAAATGGGTATAGTACTTACCTTCAGGTTCACGTTATTCGGAGTTTCATCAATTTTTAAGTTGGTTAAAATTATTCTGTAATTTCGTTGCCATGCAAATCTGTAATTGTAATAACAGCTGTTGCTTTGTTCTGGCGTGGTCGTAGCCAATCAAAATTGGCGCAATCGATATACCTACCTTGCAACTGTAACTGTAGTCTAGTAAAGACAATCGTTACATAATAGATATACGTATTATTTATAAATATATATAAAAAAGTAGTATTATATCACTAACCCTGTTACCCTCTCTATCTAATGTACCTATCTTTGTGTTTACTTGATTCTTTAATAGCACTTCAATCCTTAAATCTAACTCAAGTCACAGAATACATAATAGTAGCTAAACGCTACAGAACGGACACTCTCCGCCTCCTGCAAAAATTAAACACTTACCTCACCCCGCACGATCAGGCTAAAAATGGTCCGCATTTTTCTGCAAGGACGATACGTAACGAAGATTGACAACATTAATCAAATTGACTTAAAGTAATTTTATTATTTTGGATTTGTGATTATCGTTTTTCGTAGAAAATGGTTAGGTATTGTGCTGTTTACGGATGTATTTCATCAGAAAAACGCTAGTCACAAATGTGCCAACCATAAAGCGTTAACACACACATTTGCAGTCTCTACAGTGTGACTGTCAAAACGATAATTTTGTATGGAGTGTCCGGGGTGTGCTCAAGTCCTATAAATAATCAAATGATTGAATTCTGAATCGACAGTTAATTTAGCGTCAATTATTGACCGCCATTTAAATATAATTAATAGAAATACACTCTTAACCAATTCAAAGTAAATGAGGAAGCGAGTTTAGCAATTAAGCCGGTGGTTATGAAGAGGCTTAACTAAAAGGTCTGTTATAGACAATATTAGGGAAGCGAACAAGCGGGTTATTATGTGTTAACTACTTTTGTTTCGTATTGCGAAAAGTTTTGGGACGATGTGTTTATTTTAGTTAATTTTTGAGTGATTAAATTTTAATTAGTTTTCATGTGTTAGGCATCTGATTGAACAAAAACAAGACTGAAAATTATGTATTGTAATAATATATTTGCTCTTCCTTGAATCGAACGTCTTTATTAAAAAGCATTATTCTACAACCGTGATTTTTATTTCGTATATAGATATGCAAAATGCATACGAAATTCAAATGATTATTTTAAAGGCTGAAACCATCGATCGTAGCTACAATAATATTATCTAGTTACTTTAGTACGTTCTACAAAAGATCCTTAAAAACTACTTCGCCAAGTTTATTAAAAGTTAAAGAGGCAAAATAAACAGAAACACGCTTTTAATGCGATGTCGATTTTATAAGTAAGAGGAAATCTGAAGTCTTAAGGAGTCCGTGTTTCTTTTGTCTGCCAGTAAATGCACTCTGTAAAAGGATTTCCATAGTTCAGGCGACACAAAGCACCTTATTATTGAGTTAGTATTGTATTAAAGGCTTTTATTGCCTTCATTAGACTTTCAACTTTCGTTCACATAAAATATTAATATTTTCTCATAGATTTTGCTCGACCCTATCTAGTTCTTAGTCTTACAAATAAGTGAAGGTACATATTGATAATATTTATTTATTTATTATTTATTTGATACTTTATTGTACATATACACCAAGCATGGAAAAACAAAATACAATAATTAAAAAAAGAAACATAAAGGCACATACATACAAAAAGGCGGCCTTATTGCTTAAAAGCAATCTCTTCCAGGCAACCCTGTTGGCACGGAATGTTGAACGAGAACGCGATGGCACAAAATAAATAATAAGAATATGAATAAGTAATACATACTTAGTTATATATCAGTGCTATAACAATATAAAATATATTAATTACTAATATTATAACGTTTTAAGACATCACGTTCATTACATTAGTTACCACTAACGATTTCGTACATAATCTGTTTCATGGACTTCAATTAAAGTTTTACTTGGCTAAATGACGACCTACTTATTAAAAATAGTAACTAACAGCATCTTTAATTTATTAAATTTAATAAAACCAAGCGGTACTAGTGAAGCGAGCGCAATGTTCATTGAATAATCTTATTCTGAAACTGTGTAGGGTCTTCAAGTTCTTTCATTACAAATTTAATCCAAATCGGTGCAAAGGTGTAGACGTGAAAGTGAATCAGACAAACAGACATTCAAACAAAGAGTTAGATAGAATTATGCATTTATAATATTAGTTAGGATTAGATTTACTATAATATCGGATCGCTATTCTCTCTGTATCGAGTACCTCGAGCGTTGCACAACGCGGTGATATTTGAATCAAAGCCTTTGGGCTTTGTACATACGACTTAATCCTTCTGTCGGCTTAGTATTTATATGCCGTGTGCTGGACTTGTGGCACTATTGTTTAAAATGTTTTTGTAGAGGCTGGATAAAAGTAACTTAGTATTTTTACACTACGTAGCTTACGCTGATCTGAAGAAGGAATCTGTTTTCTGTGTACCTAGAGGTAGGTACATAACCTTTTTACAATTATAAATTATGAAGTATAGCTATAAATAGCCCACACACAGCCTATAGTAGATAGCAATTAAACATTACCTACTTTTAAAAATCGTATATAAGTAACTAGTTAAGTAGGTAGTTTAATAAAAAAAAGTTGTGTGGTTTTATGAAACCACGGTAAAAGTGAAACTTTCCGAACACTGCTTTATACCTACTCGGCAGCCGACCGTCACGCGACATGCGCTACACAGACCAAAAAGTTTGAGACGATGTAATAAAAGTTTCACTTTAAAACATTTTTTTTTTTTTTTGTTTTAAAGGTATCTACGAGCCCTAGGTATCTACTAGAGATACGGAAAGGCTTCCCTTTTTATTTCTTAATTATTATAAAATCTTCTTAAATGTTTTTAAAGCCTACGCCTAAAAGCCGAATGTAGGTACCTATTTGGACTTCTTACCTACCTACTTCCGTTTATTCAAGTCATCTTACGTTGTTTACTTTTCATTAAAGAACCTTATATAAACGTTTTATATAAAAGACAGCTTGACACGATTTTAATAAAATAAATCACGCTGCGCGTCCACACAAAGCATCAATCATGGAGTTTTGTTTTGTTTGGCGGTTTGCGACGCTCCAATAGACCAAACCAATACACGCTTCTATTTGCCGATACTAACAGAGCTTTATTGTGCACTAACTTCCTTCCGTTCGACTGAAAAACTATTTCAAAAGGACAAAGGCGTGGTTTAAATATTAAGGATAGAGCTAGGATTAGGTACCATGTGTTTTGTTTTGTGGTTTCCATGAAAAACTTGTTTAAGGAAAAGGAACAATATTGCTTAGTGACTGCCATTACCTCTTTCTCCAATAACATTATTTATGAGAATGATTTTACGATGAGTTTATATTTTTATGTCGATATTATATGTAGAAAGCCATTCTGAATGGGCATCTATATTTTTATCATGTAACTAGGTAGGTACCTGCTTCCTAAAATCGACTGGCCTGCGGCACTTTGAATAACACAAAAAGATGAGGGTTCGATGTGCGGTGTGCCTCAATAAAATATTATCCTAACTATAAGTACGTAGTTAGAAAATTTATGGTAGTGAATAGGTAATATAATCTACACACCTAAATAAAAACTGTTTGACAAACCTGATTGAACATTTATTTTAAAAGACTACACATACTATCCTCACGACTCCTAAATGTGACTAGACTTTCAGCTGAAAACATTAGTTGCCATGCCACAAAATGTGGTCTAATATCGAGATCCAACTACAAAGCAACTACACGACACAGAACTACATTGAGCTTATAATTGAGCTAAACGAATTACAATTCAATACTACAATGTACTACATAATTCCGGCAAAATATGTTTCATCTCCGTTGCAACCACAAGATCAATCTGATGCGGTTAGGCCGGATATGTATGAAGCTATTGTTATACACATTACGGCAAATTGTACTATAATCTATTCACCATTCAGTCTAATATTGGATGCCTATTATTGTTTGAAAGTGTGGGATTACATAATTGTAGTTATAAATCGTTATTGTTATTAAGTATTGTACCTGTATCATGTCTGTGCTTAGTAGTTATTTGCTTATTTCATTAGATATATTATATTATTTAAACCTATAGAAGTATTAAATAATAGGGATTCGAAAGTTCTAACGAACTCTTGAATATAGGTAAGGTAGGTATTCCGTATAATTGGTGACTTTCTTCTACATTTCATCTAAGTATTAATATCTACACCGGAAGCTCAAAATAGTTCGTTTACACTTTACATGATTGATTCAGAGTTTTTTTTTACATCTAACTATGCATACAATTCGCTGCTGCATCTGCTCTACAATAAAAGCTGCCAAGGACGTGTTTAAACTTTTTATGGATATTACACGCACTTGGTTATATTCGCCTAAACTGAAACGTGATATCTTTCAGTTGACAAGTATTTTAATAAAGCACAGTTTTCATAAAACTAATGTATCCTGTAATGCATCCCTCAGCAATATAAACGACATCTGTAGCTCGCATAGCTGCGTGGAACTTTTCTCGTTACCTGACACTCTCTCGACATTCCTTGACGGAAGAGCTTAATGACCGGGTGCTATAATGAATGTATTATCCACACTTTATTTTATAGGAAGTTTAGGTGTGTTGTTGATTGTGATGGATCAAAAACGAATTAACCATTTCAATTTGTAAATTAAATACTAATCTTGATTATCGGGCTTTTTTCCGAGTTTTAATAAATATAATTTTCTCTGCTTTACCGACAGGTCAAAAAATAAGGTCTGTAGAGGTATTTTTAGAGTACCTACTTACTTATATTCGATTAATGATTTCGTTGAACATTTAACTAACTAAATTAGAATACTTTTGCATTAAAAATTAAATTAAAATTAATATGTCTTCGACTCTTCGTCTATATGTAATCAACTAATGAAACATGAAATACGTCTTCTTATTACGTTTAAAGATCCGAGACTTAAAAAATTTATCTCAAAGGTTAGGAAATCGGCTTAAACGCAATAAAAGCAACATTTATAATATAAAACTATTTATTATATAAACATCTCGCAATGAGAATTTTAATACGCTTAAAGCTAAAACATTTTCCTTGACTCTGAATCGGGAAGATTACGTTTTTTACACTTTCTTAATTAATTCCTTCAAATTAAACTTTAACGTTTGAAGAGAAATTAATATTTCCTTAAGAAATACATTTTTAGAAGTAATTTGACTGGTATTCGACTATTTTACGCTATTTTTAGTACAATAGCGTACGTACCTATTTCGGTTTGGCAAAAAGTAGGTACTTAACAATATGACATAAAGATACAAAAATATAAGTTTCTAAGCATGAAGCTTGGGCTCACCTGACGATTCCAATATTTTAAACAATCCACTCCCTTACGTACAATTGAAAAGTCAATATCCAACTAACCATAAGCAAAACGAATCGTCCAAAAACATAGGAACAAAACATTTATAGCTACAAACAATACTAATAATATTTAATAGTATTGGTGGGCACCATTTATCACTGCTGCTACTTAACCTTTATAAGAAATCATGAAATCATTGAGGTAATTACCAAAATACGTTAATCCAGTGTGGATTACCTATAACTCAACATAGTCTTACTCAAATCACTAAATTACTCATCCGAGGCCGACTTCTTTTTTTTCTTCTTTTTCTTGTCACTTTTCGGCGTCTCTACTGTCTCTTCTTGCATGGGCTCTTCTTTAACTTCTGCTTCTGCTTTAACTTCTGCTTCTGCTTTAACTTCTGCTTCTGGTTCCAGCGACTGCTTATTCTTCTTCTTTTTTTTCTTCTTCTTCTCTGAGACTTGTTCAGAGCCGTTCATGTGGCCGTCTACTTCGTCTGTTGGTTCTGTTTTGACTTTCTTCTTTTTGGGTGTTTCCTGGACAAACATTAAATAATAAGGAAAATCATTTAACTCCGACGCAAAAGTGACAGTTGTCATGTCCGTGTGTGTATGTTTTGCGATTTAGATTTAATTTTTTAGTTTAATAAGTCGGGAACATTTTCAGCTGTTTGATCAAATTGAATAGAAGAGGGCCGCCGCCAATAACCGCAAACACTTCTTAGTTTGTGAAACTAAAGAAATATTACAACTAGAAAATAATATTTCAGCCCCTTTATTAAAATCAATGTTTATAAACACCCATTAATTATAAAGTCATAACTATTGACATTATATTTGTATTCATAAGTTTGTTTTAAAAATACATACAATTATTTCGCCTTTTTATTTTAATTAATGTTTATAAATAGTCTATTGTACACTAATTACCATTTTAATTTTGTTTATAATACTCATAAGGTTGTTATAAAAACAAGTAATATTAATATGTAGACTAAATTACCATTTTAATTTTGTTTATAATAATCATAAGTTTGTTTTAAAAACAAAAAATAGTAATATTATGAATACTAACTGGAATGTTTATTTTACACCTTTCGTAAATAATTTTACTAGCGGCATTTATTGAATTTTGTTCATATAAAACCATACTAATATTATAAATGCGAAAGTAACTCTGTCTGTCTATCTGTTACTCAATCACGCCTAAACTACTGAACCAATTTGCATGAAATTTGGTATGGAGATATTTTGATACCCGAGAAAGGACATAAAGCTACCTTTTATTGCGAAATATGTACCACGGGCGAAGCCGGGGCGGACCACTAGTTTAAAGAATAAAATAGATTATTACTTTAATTTTAAAGTGACTATACTTACTTCGTCAGCCGCATCCTCTAGTTTGATCTTCTTGCTTGTGGTCTCGTCCTCGTCGGGCGAGTGCTCTCGCTTCACCGGCTTCTTGCCGATCGTACTGTCTCCCGCCGTCGGGTATTGGTGGATCTCACTGTTTAAATAAAGTTAACATATGGAATATTTTGTATTAACAAACTATTTCTAAGCATATTTTTATAAATAACTAGCTGCTCCGCGCGGTTTCACCCCCGTGGCTCCTCTCCTGTTGGCCGCAGCGTGATGATATATAGCCTATAGGCTTCCTCGATATATGAGCTATCTAACACCGAAAGAATTTTTCAAATCGGACCGGTAATTCCCGGGATTAACGCGTTCAAACAAACAAACAAACAAACTCTTCAGCTTTATAATTTTAGTATAGATTAGAATTTGGCAACAAGTGCAATGAATTAGTATGGAAGTTCTGCAGCGTCTTTTGAAAATTATGAAATTATGTATATTTGATAAACTGAAGAAATAATAATAAAATTGATTGTTTCACATCCACTGAAAAACATATTATGAAAAAAAAATTTTCTTTAATATTGAAAAAAATAATGACTATACATATAGTATTTATAGTCATTATTTTTTTCATATTATCACATGATAATAAGCAAATATTGATATTTCGTAATATGTAATTGAATAATATTATAGTAGGGGAGCCCAAGAGGGGATTTTGGGATTTACTCGAGCGCGTCAGATTACTATAAGGGACGGTACCTTAGCTATTCATTAGTACCTCTAGTCAATATGAGCAGTTATGGTTGGTGGGTGCGCTCAGGGGCCCCGCTGGAAAATTTGAATAATCCATAATTCCCTAAGGTTGAGCTCGAATCGTCAGATTAGCGAAATGGGGACTTCTTATATTGTAATTAACCCCCCCATATATTAATCTGACGCGCTCGAATAATATTACTTTAATTTTTTACCCTTTCTTCATAGCGATTAAATCGCCACTTAAATCGTCAGATTAACGTATACTTTTTTTCAGTGACGTCCTGGAGCATGCAAAATATCAATATCTAACGCGCTTGAGTATTTCCAAGCCAATTTTTTTCTTTTTTAAATTAAAAAAAATCAAAAAACCCTTCCCCACCGCTAAAAGTGAAAACATTATAGGACCATTTTTCTCGCTATGGTATAATCTACCAATTCTAATAGGTTCCCGTGACGCTCGAGTAAATCCACATTTAGCATCCTGGGCTCCCCTACTATTACGTATATACTCACGTTTTACTATGATATTTCTCGAACTTGACTTTAGCCTTAGTCGTCCCGCTGATCCTCTTCAAATTGCCTTCTTCCATCAACCTTAGCCTGTTCTCCAGCTTCACTTTATGTTCTGCCCCAAGTTCAAACGAGACGTCATCACCGAACGCATCCACACGAGTTGCGAGCGCCGCTTTAGCCGCTAACATTCTAGACATCTTACCCTTATTCTTCGTACTACATTGACCGACTAGCTGCGCGTGGTATATCAAACCGTACTTAGGCGTGTCTTTCTTTGTCTTTAGGGCTCTGAATAGTGCCTTCTCCGCACCAAAGATCTGTATAGTCGATGCTGGGTGCTTGGCAAGGTTCATTAAAGAACCGGCATGCGCAATTAACCTAGCTCCAATGTGTTCCCCGATCAGTACTGTTAAATTCGGTGCCATTGCCATCATTCTAGCCTTTAGGTAATCTGTTAAATGTGTCCTATAGTCTGTAATTGATATGATTTCATCACACAAATTCTGGATATTCATAATATCGTCATCCGAGATCTCTGTTCCCATGGAAATCTCAGCTGCTTCTTTAACTTTCTCTTCCAGATCTTCAGGTAGGATGTCAGACAAGTCGGTTTTAGCTGCATTGTCCCTTGTTCCCATAAGTTTCACTATTTTTACGAATAATGTGTTGTCTGTGATAATTTTTCCCAACTCTGGGAAGTGCCAGCCGTACCACTCTCTGCATCTCATGACATAGTTGTTTAATTCTTTGTCTAAGTCGTCCAATAGGCACTGTGCTTGGACAATCATTGTGTCAATCTTATCTGGTGAGAATTTCAGCTTATATCTGGAGAGTGAGTGAGCTAGACCGAGAGCCATAGCTGTCATCTCTTTCTTTGGCAGACCAGTTAAAAGACTGTCCATTTGTGATCTAATACACCTAAGCAGCTCTTGCACATTACTGTTTGATACACATTGTAAGTTGAACTTTTCCTTGATAGCATTGCCGAGTTTAGCGTCACCAACCAGAAGCTGATCTTGAATATCTTTGCAGACATGTTTCTTCAGAGCTTTCTTCAATGTTTTGGAGATTTTGCCCTCAATTGCAGCTGTGGTGGCTGCTAAAGCTTCAGTTGTATCTTCAAACTTGATGAAATTCTTTAGTTTCACACTGGAACAAAAAAAAACCACCATTAAGAAAAGTAATATACATACAAATAAATGTGATATATATGACCAACAAAGAATTATAGTGACAACAATTTTAAAGTTACAATCATTGAATACTAGGAGTAGATACATAGTGGTACCACTTGCAAGTCGATAACAAAGCATTTTATATTATCTGATAACCTTCTCTTTATTTAACTTAAATCTATTATTATTTTATATTGTAATTTAATTATTATACTAATTTTCTTGAGAAAGATTCACTGATCACTGGCCGCTAATAATGATAACTTTTATAAAAATGAAAATAAAATCATAAATCAATACTCACACAGCAGCGGCACCCTCTGGAGTATCAAACTCGGAGTACACATCCTCAATTTGGGACAGCTTTGACTCATCCAGCAGCTAAAACAATAAAACAAACTACTGAGTACTACTTCTAGTTAATATTTATTAAAATTACGAGATTAATTACAAAACCGAAAGAATTCCATGGCCCTAACCACTGTCCAAATAAAAAAGTTTATTTGATGTTGTTAAACTCTTATTTAGTCAATTAAACTTTGTCAAGAAGCACTTATGAATCGTCTTTATTTACCACTAGCGACCCGCCCCGGCTTCGCACGGGTGCAATGCTGATACTAAATACACTACAGAAAAACTGTGAACGCTGTATATAGAAACATAGCGGCCCGGTCGGCCGGTACCGCCGCAAACGCTACGTCCCGCAATTTTTAAATCTGTAATATCTTCGAAAATATTCACTTAAATCAGACGGTGTAAAGGGCCATATAGATCTATATTAAATGAACAATGTATTCAAGGTATTTAATTGGTTAAGGATTAATGCTGTATTGGTTAAAATCGCTTCGAAAATTAGCTATTATTTGTCGTAAAAAGTAAATGACAAAAAAATGTTATTGTGGGTTATCCATAAGAGATAGACATATACCATCGCGGACTTTTCTGTAGACCTTTTCAATGTGTATAATACTTAGTACATTATTTTGATAAAACTCGTAGGGTTCAGCCTGCGTTTGCAATATAAGCGGAAAAAATGTAATTTTTTACGACATCACATTAGAAACCTCAAAAATAATAGTACTTCTCCACTATATAATGGATGTTATTATACATATAAACCTTCCTCTTGAATCACTCTATCTATTAAAAAAAACCGCATCAAAATCCGTTGCGTAGTTTCAAAGATTTAAGCGTACAAAGGGACATAGGGACATAGGGACAGGGAAAGCGACTTTGTTTTATACTATGTAGTGATTAACCATTTGTTGGTTAAGCAGATTCTACAGAGAAAAGCTAGCAAGAAACTCTTTATTTGCTTTTATAAATTACATTAATTTGTTATATTCATTAAGTAAATGAACTGTCCTGTGGACATTGGACATGGACGTGGATATTCTGACAAACTTTTTTTATTTAACCTCAATAGGATTAGTTTAAACAACAATCATATTGTGCTTCAGTAGTTCCATTGCAATATATTTTATATATCAAGAGACAACATAATCAATAAAGAAGATTGAATATGAAAACTTAACAAAAAAACAAGCAGTAACTTTCAGCATTATACAATTCAGCCTACTACACTTATTTATACTTATTGAGATGTATCTCTCTACTACAAGTTATGACCATGAGCTCTTCCCAATAAAAACAAATCAGTGAAATTTTATTTCTATTTAGCTTATTAGCTTAAAAGATAACCTTCGAGATTTAACTCTAAAAAACTACAAGAGAGATATGTGGCTGTATAATTGCTCTCTTGCGTAAGAACAATGTTAGTTATTCATAAACTGCTCACAGTCAATCAAATCTTATCACATGTTATAAGTTGATACATAGCAGGAGGCACAAGAATGCTACCATGTTTATTTATATTGTTTTAAGATATTTTTGTTATTGAACTGATCCATTAGAAGATATGACGTAATTTCATTTAATTAATATAGTTTCTCAATGATTTATCACGCTACTTTCGTCAAATTTGTACTGTTAAATATGTGTCGTAGAGGTTATATTCAACACGTGTGACCTTACCTTAAATATAGCGTATCCCGCCGGAGTTTCAAAGAGTACCAACATTTTTCCTAATTATTTAATAATTAACAAGAACAATGCTACACTATTCCCACACAAAAACACACAACTTTATAACAAATTTATTTTATGAACCGAAACGCGACGCTACGACATCGCGACCAGCGGGATTTTTGACAGATGTCAAGTGACACGAGGTCGTGACTCGTGAGTATAGATTTGACAGCAACGTTCCATTTTATGTTAATTAATTTTAAGAATATTTATGATGAAGTTATAAAATATTAAGATGTAATATTTTTAGGGAGTTGTAGCTCATAATGAAATAACAATAGTAATATTATTATGATTTATTACAATGCAAATGATATTACTATAGGTAAGTAAAATTGATTAATTAAATTAACTTCAAAATACTACTCGCCAAAGAACTAGCTTACAGGTGTTTTTGTTTAGTTTTCATTTTTCTTTTTTTAGTTATTACTTAACCATGTAATTTATTTATTTATTTATTTTATTTATTTATTTATAAAAATAGTAATATTTACAAGTGTCGAAAATTTCAACAAAAACTTAAAATCCGTTCAGCCGTTATTCAGTTAATAGGGCTTCGCCACACTAGACGGAAGTTCCGTCGCGAAACGACCGATCTTTCGCGTAGTGTGCCCTTTGTATGAATAATTAATAGCATTTATAAATTGGCGTTCTGTCGAGGATCTTCCGTGATGGAATTTCCGTCTACTGCTGTCGTCTATACATTAATAATCATTTAAATAAACAAAATAAAATTAATAGACTTTTTAATTAACTAAATACTTAGGAATGAATACACACATAAATTTAAGAAATAAAACGTAAATCTATTTTTTTAATAATAATGTTATCCACACGGGGCGTATTTGAAAACACTGAATACAGCATTTCAAGCGTTTTGTCAAAAGAATCTCGCGTAGACGCACGAGGCATTAAAACTTATTACCCAGCGTGTTTTATTGAGCGTACAAATATGTCTGCATTCACATCGCCTGTTCGCTTTAGAAAATTCAATAACCTCTGAAAGTATGCATTCAGTTGGGAATGATTGAGTCGAATAGCTTCAATCTCGCGGCATGAATGGGACTCGCTCTATTGTGGACGAGTCACGAGCGAGTAAGGTGCGTGTACAAGGACAACTTTTCTTGTGTGAGTACATAATGAGGTATGTGAATAAGGTACCTATTCTTATACTTAAGAATTTAAGACAACAATTTACATTGTAATTTTGTAACGCGTTACATCAATATTATTAGTCTAGTCGAATTGCTGAGATACCTACTCTCCAATATCGAATACTTAGGTACCTACCATGTAATTGTGAGTGCGCTAAGAATTGATGTCAGTGTGAGCAGCATAGAAACGGACCCTCGATGCAAAATGAAGCGTTTTGCGTTTTGGTGTTTGTTAGGTACCCGGCACCAAACGAAAACAAACACCGCGATATGACAATTTTATATTTTAGTTTATTTCACAAAATTTCTCGTATCCCTAATATTGATAAGGGGTAGGTACTTAGAACAACATTTGCCAGTTTAGCTAGTATTAGCTACCTATTAAACTATATGTTTACCTATGCCGTGCGTGTGTACCTACTTTGATCTGATAGAGCGACTTTCTAATAGAATTGGGAACTTCCAATTAACTCTCTTAATTTTTTAGGACAACGACAGAATTATTAGTTTAGTTTAGTTGAACCTGTATGAAAAAAAAATGTTTTTTCTATATTTACTCAAGTACCTACGTACACAAAAGTACAAGTTGGTAAGTAGATATATAATTTACTACTCGAATACCTAAATAAGTACTTATATTTTAATATACGATAATTAATCGGCAAGGAAGAAGCCATTATCATAACTTTGGTCTACTCGAAAACAGTCTCTACATCATCCAAGAGTTAACAAGAAGCAAGTCAGTGTTCGATATCGGATAATCGTACCCCGGGGAGGTAAGCGGTTTAAGCTGTCATAACTTCTGCCCAACAGCCTGCTGCCACGGATACAATATAATGCAGGGTATAGACAACAACCACAGATATTTAAATTTATGCATTTAGAAGACTGTGTGGAACGAACAGTTCAATATGTTTATGTAACTTAATCGATATTAATCATGATTTCAGTTTTAAATTAGGTATTAGATTTATCAATCTTGAATTAGTCACTTTAATGTGAATAAGAATTTAATAAACGACTCTACTTTAGATTTAAAATATGTCAAAGAGCTAACTACTTTAAATTTATAATGGCTAAAGCATATTATAGCTTTGTTCTTAAAATTCACATTTTACTTGAAATTGATATTTATTACAAAGAAAACGATTTTATTAAATGTAAGTATGTAGTTGGAAATATTCTTTAGACAAAGACACTTATAAGAGAAAAGTTTAACAAGCACTTCAAACGTAAAGATCTTTAATATGTATAAGCTCTTCAGTCCCTCATAAATGAAACTTATGGGCGATAGTTGTTCAAAGCATAACACAAAATTTTCACGCTTATTAATACATTGGCGGTTCTCGTAACATTTACATCAAGTTTAATCGTACTCACTCAGCAATGAAAGCTTTTACTTCATCAATTGTTTTAACCGAAATACGAGCTCTTGCAGAGAGAGAATACATTGAACACTGTACATACAAAAATGTCCATTGTCCCCATACTTTCACAGCAATGTAAGTAAAGTAATGCGATATGTAAAGCCCGCGGTTGAATACAGGGTGTCACAATACGTTAGCATGTAAATGTTTTATGTTATGACCAACACTAAGTTTGTATCCCGACCCTTGTTTTCGAGACTGCGAGCGAGTGAACAATAAATAGATAGTGGCAGGATTGAATGTTAGTGTTTGGGCTACTTTAAAACTATGAAGAATAGGGATAGGATGGAAATTGAAATGGAAGAATTTCTTTATACGTTTTACCAATATATTTTATTATATTAACAAACTTTGAATAGGTTTCGCAGTGGTCATTGGTAAGTGCCACTGGATTATTACACAAGTGCCGCTGGAAAATTATTTAATGTTTTAAAAATTATTCAGAATATTCAGTATTTATGTTTATCTATCAATTGGCTAGTATCTATAGTAATAGCTAAGCTAAAATGGTTATAGAAAAGACATTATTTTTTTTAGTAGTTTGGCATATAGATTTTATTGTAGTCTGTGGTACTTACTCCTTACATAATATAATTGATACCAACCTAAAACTTACACCTAACTTATTTTGCTTACTTAATATTAAGTGTAATATAAATTTATATCATGGAGCTTTTTTTTGAGATATCACATAAGGAACCTTTCTTTATGTGAACTCATGTGGCAAACCTGACACGGCCTTGCTCACACTAAAGTTCCCTTAAAAATACACAACAGTAAAAACTTTGTAATGTTTATACAGGGTGTCCATAAAGTGTTGATACAGCTGTTTTACGGGGCAAATCTAACAGGCCATAAAAGGGACTGTGTAAATAAGGCTCTATTCACAATGGGCTAGTTAGGGGCTCTTAACCCTCTCGATCAAGCTCGTCGGATATATCATGTTACGGAAGGCTACGTTTATATCTTTATCTGGCTTAGTTTCTTGTAGTAAAATCGTACTTGACAGAGACATAAGGCTACAGAAGGATTCACGGGGTTCTTTTAGTAAATTTAAACATACATAGATAATTTATTTGGATAGAGAGGGCTTTTCTTGGTTAATATTATGATTCAAAATGTTTTTCTCCTGAAACAGAGCACACAACCTTTAGACAAAAAGAAATAGAAAATACATAGAGTTAACGAAAAAAAAAAGAGCTAAAGAAATAAATTTATCCAGACTCCATATTCTTTCACCAAGAAATCTGTAATAATATAAAACAGAAATTTCGATCAAGATACCGAGGAGTTATAACCTCAAGATCGAATCCGCGACAAACCCACGTATGTAACAGCGCATTTACACATTCGGGATCGCCAATCACTTTTTCACTCGTGAAAACATTCGTATACGAATGACGTCGCGAACCGCTGTTCACACGTTCGTTCGTAATACTGTAAGTTCGTGTTCATCACAGTCGTGTCCTCCTTTGATTCAAAGTCTAAAAATGAAAAAAAAAACGTTAAAAACGCAAGTAGGTACGCGAATCACAAGGTGAAAAGCGAGTACATTTTTTACAAATGTGTGTTCGTTCGCCTCGCTATTCGCACGAATGTGAAAAATGTAAATGCGGCATAAGAATTCAACGCAATAAGATCAATAAGAAGTCTACGAGAGCTGTCATGTACGTCTCAGTCTCACAGAAGAATAGCGAGCGGGCCGGAGATGCTTCGCCTGCGAAAAGTTTAATCGTGCCGCTTCAGGGAATGGAAACACGCATTTAGAGTTCTGGATAACTACGTGTATTTACTTGAATAATAATATAATATTTAGAAACAAAGATGTACTTTATGTGCACATGAACAAATGCCTTAATTGTGATTTAAATGATTGAATAATATTATGTAGAAATGCATTGACTTCTGTGAGGACTTATAATTTGACCATCCACATTTGAAAAAAAAAACCCTGTATACATTATGTTGTTACCGTAACGTTAATGTTATGATCTTTGAAAAGCTATTTAATTTAATTTTTAAACAAGTCTAGTACAATATATTTGTAGGCGCTCCTAAACACCTCGAAAAAATGCTATCCTCTGAGACACTACCAGAATAGCATACCTGTAAATGTGCCTATTAACCAATTCTAGATACCTCATGATTCTACTTATAGATCCGTCTTTGTGTTTTTCTTTTGTGTATACAATGCCTGGGCTATACAAAAATAATTTGATGATATGATGGAGGAGGTTATAATTGAATACCTAATACTTGGAATAAAAAGTTCCAAAAATGTAATGGTATGTTATTATATGCGAAGCTGATAATAAGCGCCTAAATTACATTTTTAAAAGCCGGTTGTGAATAAACTTTAAAATGCTACATTTTATACAAACCGGAGATTCTTATCTACATAATAAAAAAATATAATAACTTTTTTAAATATCATGCATATTTACACTTTCCGAGTGGACACATCTGTTGCAAAGAAGCAGGTGTGTCGTTGACCCAAGTTTTTCCTTTGTTAGTACAACAAATACGGAAGTAAAAACTTTACCTACGTGTGGTTAAACTTCTATATAAAAACGTCCGGCAAAAGTTTAAAAAATTTCTTTAAATACATGGTGATTTTATTTCTTTAGTCTAAAATATACCATTTAAACACAGACAGACAAATATTGCAATTTATGAACTATCCTAGCATATCAAAGCAAACTTAAACAGTACCATGTTTTAGTAATAACAAAAATTTCAATTTACACAAAGTATTTTTAATTCCTACTACAATGAAAATTCTAAAAACGCTTTTTCCATATTCAAAAACTAGAAATGATACAACATTTAGTTTAAAACATGGGTGCTGAAAGTTAATTAATTCAAATTCACACCTGTCGCAAGGTATTTTATAATATCCGACACGATTTTCAGTATCGTAACTATACTAAAAAATATTATACTATGTTATCAATTATTAACTTATTTTGTTTGAAAGCTTTAAGTGCATGCCTCAGAATATAATACTAGAAACACTTTTTATTTCGATACAGCTGTACCACTGTATTGCTGTTCGATGATTCACCATAATTTAAAATAAGATTTCTGCAAATATATGATTTTTACCTACGTAAAAATTTAAATATGTATAGCTTTATCACAGAAAATTACCTTTGTCATTTACATTGATTGACCCAGGCACATCCGTTACTAATCACGACACGATATCGTATCGTCTACTTACTACTATAAAAAGCTGTAACCACACTCAACATATGAAATTCTGAATTAACTCGTGTTCATAATGAGGCACGTCTCAATGCAAAGTATGTCTGTCTGTCTGTCTCATTGTCTCTGCACGTTTTAATTAACAAGAAAGTTTAACCGAAAGATTTTTGAGGTTTAAAGTTCTAAGCTCTTTCAAAGAACGAAAATTGTTTGAAATGCAGTACCTAGTGTTGAAGAATTCTTTGTAATTCTTTTAATGCTTTGTAGTTTCAGCGAGATAACGTGTATGTCGGTATTTTTAAGCTTTCTTTTGTGGACAAGGCATTGGAATCAATCAGATTATATCAGGAGACGATTGAAGAAATAATAAACTGGGCTATAAAGAGCTTTTGAGAAAACACAAACTGGAGAAGTTGAAATAGAAATGTTTATAAATTCTCTATAATTTTCATCATCCATAAAAAAATTATCTTCGATTTAACAAATCACACGTTTAAATGTAAACAAAAAATCGTGCTGATTTAATAAACATTGGACAAAATGGGAAATCAGTGTTATCCAGCAAATCTGGGGCAATCCGGGAACATCTGCATTCCCATCGAAGCACTCGACCCGGGATATCGCGCGGGATACGGTCCGTATCGCCTGTATTACTAACACGAATACAAAAGATTCAAGTTGAACGTTACACTGCATGTGCATTATCGATACGTGCACTTTAATATAAACTCAAACTTAAACATTTTAGTTCATGTATACTTTTACACAACCGTTTATGAACACAAGTGTTTATGAGTACGTAGACATTTTTATTAAACATCCATCAATCACTATCATAAGTAAAAGTTTAGGTGACGTTTATTACTCTCTAGTTCAAAAATAAAAAACCGGCCAATTGCAAGTCGGACTCGCCCTCGGTTCTGAACAAACATGTATTTATATGTTGTATTTTTCAATTTATGTCTTTCGCAATTTATCGTTTATCTGTACTTCAAAATTTCAATATTCTGTGTTCACGGGAAGACGTACCGGGTAGTGTTCTCACCAGCGCTATTAAGTTTACAAAAACTATAAAATTTAATATCCTTTGCTAATGGGTAGTTAATGTCCCTTACATTTTATATGAGCCTATCCCACTCCAACCTTGCAAGTGAAGCAGTTAATGGTTACTTACTTAGCTTAAGCAAGTGTCAATATAACTAAGATATAATATACGGTTACCTTAGCTTCATGCTAGAGTGGCTTCTCATATTGTTAAATGCTAAGCAAATACCGCGGCTCTGCGGCTGACGTGTTCGGTAAATGCATTGGTTTTGATATTAATTAATAAGCAATTTATTAGCAACCTGTTTATTTCAACTATTTGTTATGAAATTTCTGAGAGTAAACATGAATTCTGTTTCTTTCGTTACGTAATACGATTTGATTTAATTTGAAGAAATTTTTAAAAGACTGTTTATGATCTAAATAACAAATAGCTGAGAAATGCATCTACTTCATAACTCGCTAGGGGATACAATTTTCACTTTATACTGTATGAAACCATTTTCTGTTAGTTACGTAGCCTTGACAAGACTTTTCATTGAGAAATTATTTAAATACAGAAAATTAAACGACTATTATATCACCATGATAAAAATGTATTACAAATTACAATGAATAGTTGTGTACAGTACTCCAAAAGTAATAATGCGCATAGAAATCTTCGTCACTGTTCGGCAACTGTCATTTTCACGGAGCGTCCGAAGATGATATTTATATAGAGTGGTTAAATGCATTTTCTTCATGCATAATTTAGTCAAATTATGTGTTTTGTGCTAAAAGAGATTAATATTGATTTGTAAGTAACGATTTTGTTTCGATAATTCCTTGTAAGTAAATAGCGAGGATAACCCCACGATTGCGAATAAGTATATCTTTGTTGGATTGATTTACTTGGAAAATTTTTATAGTACTTTTAGTTTCAAAGTGTCTTACTGAAGCTGGTGTAATGATGGAAGAAAAGAAGGTTAAAATAACACAACATTTATACTGTATAAAATATTGTTTTCAAACACAGTTTTACATTTAAACCATATAAATCTAATCATTAAAATCTCAGCTCAAAAGTATTTAAAGTAGTGATCATTCTTCAATAGTATGACATTTACAAAAAAAAAAAACAAAATCAGGGATTATCTTTATTTCTGACATTTTAGATACATCGGAACATTCATTATGCTCTTCTTCATTTTCACTTTCCCTACTGCCATCTCCTGTGTAAATCATATTTTCATCGATTATTTCAATTCACCTTTAAAAACAAAACCAAGAAGGGTATGAGCAGCTCTATACATATAATTCCACACAGAGAGAACACGTGCAGTCACCACCAATATTTAAAGACGACTGACTGATTTTTCAGTTTTTTGACTGACAGGCTACCGTCACCTACCGCCCGATTTGTTTTTGATTGTGTATGACCGTGAATTGACTTCTATTTCTTTTGAACAAGGTGTAAAATGCAAGTGCATTGTTTAGGGCTTTTACGATTCAATGATTCGAGTGTTTTCGGAAATACGACAATTAGCGAAGATTTGCATGCGCATTATTAATTTTGGAGTACTGTACCTTCCCTTACAATAAATTAAACCTAGGCTACCCAGGCTCCGTTGGGATTATCGTTAATCAAGCTCTCAATACATTCACATAAATTATCTTAGAAAGCACATTCATCAATGTAATAATTAAATGTAAATTAATAACCACCTTAATGTTAACAACAATATTTAGTCGAGGTATTGCATCATAAATATTCGATATAGCTTCATATATTGCAATTTACGAGATAATTAATAAGCAAAATGTTAGGTGGAAATTCTAGACTCCGTTATTTTCGTGTAATAATTAATTTCTAAGGAAAACATAATTTTCAGTGATAATAATTCTAAAACCATTTTACCCTGTAGCGCAGTGAGTTGTGACCATGAATATTGCGTCGGTGGATAATCGTGTGTTAACTGGAAAATTATTGTCTGTTGAACATTGATTTTTCTTTTGTCTTATTGTTCATTCATGTATGTAATGTTATGTTAAATTAAATCTACGAAAATTATATAATAATTATTAATATTATTAGGTATAAGGTAAGTACTAAGTATGCAGGTACCTACCAATTATAACCAATTTAAAGTGCCTTTATTTACGAAAAACATATTGTTAAAGTAAATCGACCATGTTCAACATTATTTATATAATAAGTAGTTCAAAAATTATTTAATCCCGTTTTATAATTATTATAAATGGTAATTAATATAATTACCATAAATGTTTTAAATTAGACTAAGCACTTTAACACTTACAATAGAATACTCTGTTACAAAGACCTTCATTTAAAACAATGACCAACAGCGTCATATTCTAAGGAAAGCTCGGTGAACCAGCTAGTTTCATTGTCAGTGACCAGTGTGACCGGGGGGGAGTTATTTATGTCGATCATTTTGTCCGAGCGGCTTAGACAGACATTTTTATAGATACTTTATGTTGTATAGAATCTACTACTTTGAGGGTGCGAAAATAGATGTGTTTTTTTTTTCGTTTTCTACTGTTAAAGTATATGTTACCATGGCCTTGTTTAATTATTATGTTGAATACGTTACGTAATAGTTAAGCTACCTGATTTCGTAGCTGAAAATATCCAGTGATAAGATATTATTTGTGGAATAATGGGCATTGAATAACAATATTGTATCTTTAATCTATAACATTAAGAAGACGATATTCACTAGGCCTTTAAGCGCAAAATAAATACAAAAGAAGACTAGGCATTGGAATTTTTTCACTAGGAATGTATGTAGCACACTTACAGTCATAAATCAATGTAGGCTAACATATAAATCACATATGTCCGTTGTCTTTAAACACAGAACAACATGCTCAAATATGTAAAGCCCACACCAACCGCGAGGCAGCTAAAATATACAAATGCCAAGTTTGAACCTCAAATCCAGAAGGGCTCCTGCCTCGCCTAACTTCTGCTAACTGTTTTACTTTTCCCAAATCATACCGATTTCTCAATTGGCATTTTTATTTCAATTTTATTTGGCTTCTTATTTCGAGTTGCGGTGGTTTTGAGGTTTAACCATTATACTTTGAAAATGTTATCGAGTTCTTGTATGATATGTAATACACACATTCAATTAATATATTCTTCTAAAATGAAAGTTAGACAAACTGTACTAAAATCTTTGCATCAACAAACACGATCAACAAAACTCATCTTACAACAAGACGAGTGGACAAGCAATTTTTCTGAAACCCAACACAAATGGATCACGTCGATGCGAACGGCAGGCAATCGGTTTTAATTAATCACAAGATGCTGCAAGATGAGCCGAACTCGTTAGCATGATGTACGGAGGATGCAAATTAGATAGCGTTGTAGCAGACGAGAACGATTTATATGCACATTGATATGCAAGTCGTGTTCATGCTCTTGTTAACTAACACTTATGTTTATCCAGAATTCTGCGCAAATCAATTCAAACAGGGTACCTTAATAGATGTCAAATTTGGTCACCTCTTGTACTAAAAAAATTCTGAAGTATCTAGTAATGTTAGATTTTATAGCTCTGTATATTGTGTAGCCATTATGAGTGAAGTTACTCCTTGCTTTGCTCATCCTTGCGTACGAAGATCGGACACCATGAAGTGTGAAACAACTTTGCCACGCGAATATATTACATATACTTCAGGGCCGGCACGGCGCGGCGTGGCATGGCAGGGCAGAGGATTTTATTACTAATGAAGTTATTTTGAATCTTATTTCAATCAGTTTAGAATTCAAGTTACTTTATTTCGATGCCACGATGCCGCGACGTGTCGCAGGATGCTGCAGCATGACGCGGCACGCCGCAGGATGCGGCGGCATGACGTGTCTTGCTTTGGGGTCGAGGAATTATGATTGCTAGCTAGTTGAAATAAGGTTGAAACTTATGCAGCATTAGTGGGGCTTTTAGCAGGATGCCACGGCATGCCGCGGGATGCCATTGCACGCCGCGGGATGCTCTGCCGTGCCATGCCGTGCCGTGCCGGCAGTGGGCGCCGGCCCTTAATTGAATATTGTTGGCCTCGTTCGGAGTATATCGAATTACACACTAGCCCCCGCTAAAGTTTGCAATTTAATTAGAAATCTTAACAAGTACAGCGCTATTTACACTCTGAAGCAAGTCGGTTAGGTGATAAATCCACTTATAGTGATTAGGCCGATCAGTTGAGTGCACTTACGCTATTAATGCTAAGGCTGAGCTCGCGTCGAGCGGGAAAATGTAGGAAATTCGGGTATTTGGATGTATTTTGTAAAGCTGAAATGTCAATACTATAGACGGACAGCGTAACTTGCTGAATAGATAAAATCTACGATATATTATGGTTCAATTTAGCAAACAGAAGTGCTATTCAGCTCACTGACTTTGTTATTCCTAATATTATGTTTATTTAAAACATGAAGAAATTCTGGTAAAGAAGCCTATGCAGGAGCTTTTTTTCTTTAATTTGTGTATGTGATTCGGATGAAAAAATTTATGGGAACAAATAAATTATTTACCTATTTAAAAAAATCGCCTGATCGCTTCCGCTGATCTATCCCTTGAGACGCAACACTGGTCTTCCATTTGCAATATGGATGGAAAAGACTAGAAGCCAGGACTAATGGCCGGTCTTCTCTAAGCGATGCGATAAAAGACGCAATTCCCTTAATTATCCACTAATGTGAAGAATACTTAGCGAGGGGGGTAGAGTGCAAGCTGGGGGGCATTTACAGTGCTTGATATAAGAAGATTGATTTATGGAGTTTTGAAACAACGCTATTTCTACCAGGTGTCACTACTACATAAACTTTACTATAAATGAGTAAAATTTATTATTTTTGTGTTGAAATTCATTTTATTATGTTGAAATAAGTATTATAAAACGTTATCATTTTTAATAAATAATTCAAGCAAATTACAACACAATTACTTTTCCAAAACTGCCAAAAACTTTTTTAAAGTGTTGGGAATCAAATCAACACTACAAACTAAGTGAAAAGAACATGTTTTATCTCATATTCAATTTAAAAGCAACATAAAAGAACACACGAAAACAGCAGATTAATTGGTCTAGTTTATACCAAAATGGACGCAAAAAGCGCATGTAAGTCATGTTTACTAAAGCCGCGTCGAATTAGCGCGTGTGACCCAAATCAATCATCATTAGTGGACCCAGTGGAATCCATAATATCCATAATAATATTATAAATGCGAAAGTAACTCTGTCTGTCTGTCTGTTACTCAATCACACCTAAACTACTGAACCAATTTTCATGAAATTTGGTATGGAGATATTTTGATACCCGAGAAAGGACATAGGCTACTTTTTATCCCGGGAAGATGACGCAATCCCGGAAATCCCACGGGAACGGGAACTATGCGGGTTTTTCTTTGACTGCGCGGGCGAAGCCGCGGGCGGAAACCTAGTAAGTAATATATATATATGAGCAGCTCGAATTGTCGATGACCGTAGGCTTTCCGATAGGCTCGATCCTCTGTCAGTGCGAAGAGACGTTGCGTCTCTCTGTATACTGTACAGAATCTACTATGGGGAGTGCTCTGAGGAATTGTTCCACCTACTACCAGCCGCACAGTTCCACCACCGGACCACACGCCGTAAAAATCTGTTCCATCCGCACCATCTGGATGGTTGGCGCTCCACCACTGTCCGCTTCACCCGCAACTTCCTTCCGCGTACGGTGAAACTGTGGAACGATTTGCCACCTGCGGTGTTTCCGAACAACTACGACATTGGGGCCTTCAAGAAAAGAGCTTATTTGTCCATAAAAGGCCGGCAAAGCACCTGCAACACTTCTAGTGTTGCAAGTGTTTATGGGCGGTGGTGACCACTTACCATCAGGTGGCCCACCTGCCCCTTTGCTTGCTCTGACATAATAAAAAAAAAAAAAAAAAAAAAAAATGTAACTTGTTTATCTATACGGTGCTCTTACCGCATGTAATATTTGATTTCAAATTCATATGCTGTTTATTTGGACCGGAATTGAATATTTGGTTAAATATAATAATTACTAGCAGTCCGCCCCGGCTTCGCCCGTGGTACCTACATGTTTAAACTATCCTATCTCTCAAGTTGGATCGAACTGCACATGGTGTGCGAATTTTATTATAATCGGTTAAGTGGTTTAGGAGTCCATTGAGGACAAACATTGTGACACGAGATTTATATATGTTACCGGAAATGTATGTAATCTGTCATTGTATACAATTCCTAGGAAATGTATGTAATTCCTAAAATCGCACGGAAATGTGTGAAATAAATTGTTTTATACACATTTCCTAGGAAATCTATACATTTCCTAAATAGCTATTGGAAATGTCAAACATTTAAGATATTGATATGTCGCAGGCAAATTGTATATAATCTGGCCGTTTACAAACGGTCGGCATTTTGTAGTAACTATGCCGATAATTCGTAATCAGAAATTTTTGGTTTGGATAAGGGGGTTGGTTAGGTTAGGTTCGTGTTTTTTAAAACTACACAGAAATAGGAGCCCCACAAAGTGGGGCTCCATCGGCTCGCGACCGTCTTTTTGTAGAATTTTGGAAAAAGACGAATTTTCGGCATATTAAAACAGCTAGCCGTAATGTAATACGGCGGATTATACAATCCGACTGCGCCAAATATACGCGGGGACAGCGGGACGAGGGGACTGATTACTTGCCAAATGAAAATTTGATTTTATAAGAATAAATATAAGTTGATTTTGTGATATTTACGTTAAAAGTTAGATAGTTGCTTTTTAAAATGTTAATTAGTAAGATAATAATATGAACATAATATTAATAATATAAATAATATGAACATAATATGAATAATATAAATAATATGAACATAATATGAACATAATATTATTATAATTTTACGGTATGACTGTTACCCGATTGTATCAATAAGAGCTATAATAAAAAAAAATAACAACGTGTTTTATTACAGAAAGCATTTACTTTACACATTTCCTAATACGATATTGGAATTGTATACAATTCCTAGGGAGATTATACATTTCCTAGGATATGCATGCATTAAATAGTTTTTTAAACAATATTTTATACATTTCCTAAATGGTATCGATATTGTACACATTTCCTAGGAATTGTATACAATTCCTTGATTTCATACATTTCCGGTTACATATATATTAAGATTATGGTTGTCACATCAAAACGATTATAAAATAATGTGGGAGTTATTGATACAATAACTTAGTGTGTGATAAGCATAGAAATCTTAATTAAAAAGTTATTTAGATTTCTATGATATCAGCTTCCACTAACCCCTTCATACACATCCCTCAAATAAAATTGCGTCCACTGAAAAACGGAGACGGATGGACTGGCGTACATAAGCGAGTGGCTGCAGGTATATAAAAAGGTTGAGATTCGTGTTCCTAGTAACACGAGCAATGAGCATTGCAATATAAAGAAAATCTACATAACATGGCATTATTAGATTATATCCAAGAAGCTTATATCTAATACACTGGAGATTTCAGTATGAACATTAACTTGTAACAAGAAAATATGACCTTGAATGACGCCTGTATGTTTTTTTTATCCCTTTCACACCTAACTTGGTATTTATATTACCAACATATTTTCTTGTTACAAGTTAATGTTCATACTGAAATCTCCAGTGTATTAGATATAAGCTTCTTGATTATATCAAACATATTATACACATAAGTGTTTTTAATGTTTAAGCCTTTATACAAAGACAAAATAATCTTAGTACGAATGTCTACAGAGAGCTACTACTCGTATATCCAATCAACTTCTACCTTGAAATTCTGATAAGTTAGATGGCTCCTTGTTGAACTATTTGCTTAAAGATTTACGCGTCTAACTTATGCAGTATATAACGTACTGGTAAAACAATGTAGAGTCGTAAAGTCGACGGCACGACCCATGTGGAAAGAGGCTGCGAGCTTTTTATACAATACGATATTTTTTTAAACTTTAAATAGAAAATTTTAACAACATACAATTAACATTAAATTTAACTTATCGTTCAGTTCAATGTTTGACGATCGGTCACTTGTGTTAGACAAACTCGACTATTACTCCATCTTACACATTCAGTTGATAAATATAGAGCTACAATTCACAGTATTAACCGACCTAATAACAATGCAATCCTACTTTACTGAACACGATCATTCAGAACACTTTATCTCAATTTCTGCCTTTATTCGGATATGATCCCAATAGACGTTCACACTTTACAGCATCTTTCTCTACTTCCACCACAGTAACAACTTCATATCCCAACTTCACACACAAGTCAAAAAGACCGTAGCGCTACGAAACACAGTCGCAAGCTGTAACTGTCTCCACAGCCGAGCCGGCGCCGTTCAATTTTTCAATTATATTACACCGTGCTCACAGTACATCCGGGAGCAAACTACAGCACAATGACGTTACGGCGCAGACAGATTGGTTCTGACTGTCGCCTTGCTAATTCCTTTATCGTGATGCCGTTTACGTTGACAGCTTCATGGAGTAAACGAATCTGCATGTTTCATGTAGTTGTGCTGTGTGGGAATGCCTTAAGAGAAATGGTAAACGGAACGGATTGATTTCAATGCAACTGTGATATGCAGTTGAATGACGTTGTAGTTGTGAATTTGAGCTCAAATTGTTTTGAGGTTGGAAAATTCACCTGAAAGACTCTTGTGATAAATAACTTTTACGACGATTTCACAAAAAAATGTTAATTTATGAATTCTTTATTTAATGTAGGCGATCCAAAGATGCTTATAAAATAAGTCTAGATGAACAAGTAACTGTTTTGAATTTGCAATACATATTTTTATCTCACTCTGTGCAGATAAATCATTCCGTGGGTGCATGCATGTTGCATAGCTCACGACTCTATTATGTTCTAACTTTTCTTCTGTGTATTCTTCAACATATGAAAAATATTAGATGTTAAACAGAATTGCATAACATCGTACTTCATTCAGACTAACAACAGAGCTTAGTATTTAGACATTAAGTATGCCCTAGGGTTAGAACAAGTCAGATAGGTACTTTGTGACCGCATAAAAGTAAACGATGTTTTATGGATTCACAAGTCTCGTCTGGTTCATATGAATTGAGTCGTTAGACCCCAAACGATCATCTAGGCACCTCTAAAATAGATTAAATACTTTTATTAGGTACCATAAAGATGTATAAGTCTGTCTCTAAAGATCCAGCCAACGACCCCATTCTAAAACCAAATTATCTCTAAATTTTGACAGAATTATATTTTACTTTACACAAGTAATTAACCGTAGTTAGAATACGAATGTCTATTCATGGGGTATGAGGCAGATGCAATTTCCATCCCTTTCACAAAAAACTCTCACGGCAAAGAAAAACTCATGCCGAAGTATCTTCTCTATATTTGGTATCATAAATTAATAAAAAAAGACGTGTGGCACTCGGGGACTGCCGCGGTAAAGCTATTACATAGCATGCCTTCAGGCTTCAAGCCACACCTCCGAGCCCGTCGGAGTGGGGAGCGTTACGGAATTTCTCGATTCGGTCCCCGCGCTCAAGGCCCGCGATAGAAGCTATGCAATAGCTTAAAAAATACTCGTGTATCTTTAATTGATTAAAAAAATACGTATATTTTTTTTTTGTAGGTACTCCCCAAATTTATAATCTGGTTTATTCTTTCATTTATCGGCGCTTGCCTATTTACCAAGGAAAGGGAATACCTAGTAACACGAATATTTTAATAGCATCTCTATAGAGATATCTTGGAACCTTCTTTTCTCGTCTTGGTCCGCATGCATGTCGTCCGTGTTGTAATAAAAAAAAGAAAAATTACGCGTTAGCACATTATTTGGTATTACCATAATACGCAGTAGGTCGTTTGTAGTGGTCCTTAAACTCATTTCTATGCAATTAAGTAATTAAGACCCAACAGGTTTGAATTCATAAGACTTGACCGCGATTTAATTTTTCACTAAAAAGTCTACACACTTTTATAAGATTTTTTCAAGCAAACGAACGTGTTTTTCCAAGCATCCAAAACAAACGAGCCTAACGGATAAAATTCAAAAAACTCAAACGCAATTTGTGGGAAAATTCGTGAAACCAGCAAAATACCTCCACGTTAGCCGCCACTTAGAGGAAACCCGACAAATGTTAGTTTAATTAGTGTTGAAGGCGACTTTAAATTTCTAATTTTCAAGAGAAATATTCTTTCATAATATATTGCTTTGAAATTATAACGTTAATAAGCCTACGCTTCTAGATATTTTCATGCTCTACGAGACATCGTTTTATCGAAGGTTTTTTGCTTGAATCTTTACCGTTACGTGCAATATATTTACCACTATGTAGACTGCAACGTCCCATTTTTCAATGATAAAGAAATACCTACTCGCTATACATATATTTATATTATGTACCTACTCGTATAAAATATTAAAAAAAATTAAAACGTAGGTATACAACATTTAAGTACGTACATATTTACTTTTTTGTTATAAAATAAAATCAGAAGATTTTAATGAGATTTTAATATTATTAATTTAATAATCTTTGATTACCTACAATAAAAATTCATCCTTATGAATACAAAAAACTATAACTACCAAAAGTCAACTCGACGCCAAGGAAAAAACACACGCCTTACATTTGTACGTAACAAGACGAAAATTCATTTTGAAGAATCACAAAGCTAAAAGACAATACTTGATTTTCACGCCACGTACGAGCCTAGTTAGCTGAATAACTTTAAACTCGTATTAACTCTACACTCGCAGAAAAACAACCCACAGTTAGGAACTACGACGAAGTATGAAATAGAATTGTAAATTTCGTTCAGTGACTGGCGGGAAAAATGCACTCATATTTCCGAGCTGTCTTTACATCGCGTGTAAAGTTTAACTAATTTTTCCATTAAAATGTAGCAAACTGCCGCTTTAACGTGATCTAACTTTTAATACTTGCGCCATGTTTAACGCTGACTTGTTTACAGTTTTTCATACTATCTTTAGTGTAGTAGTAGTATCTTTAGTTATCATTATGTTGCTTTTTCAGTATATAAAACAGCAATAAAAGGTTGTATAATAACGCTATTTACCGTGTAAACCAATAAAAATGAGTGATTTAATAACACTTGGAAACTTTGATAAAACCTACAATAATATTTGACTAAGGGATCTCATACAGGCAGAATCTGGATAAGAATTCAGAACATAAAGGCGGCTGAAACCTTCTTTCATATATCATGGATATTGCCTCCCGCGGTCGAATAATTTATGCGCTCGTAAAATTTTAAATGCCCGGAGTACCTGCCCCAGTGCCCTGATAAGGCCGCGTGTGTGTCATCAATTATGCTCTATCTTACAAAAATTCATAACAAGTCGATGTTATAAGCGTTAATGTTATCCGAGTTTTTGAAGGTTTTGATATATTTTTCAAGTTGATAATCTAACTTACCCCTGAACTTCAAGAATCTTGAAGCTTTCATTGCAAGAATATTTACAAGTAACAAGTTACAATTATTGTAGCTTAACTAAGTTTCTTCTGAGTATCTTGCCTGCTTTTCGGCAAAAGCCTCTTCCAAACTCTTCCACGATTGTCTTTGAAGTGCTATTCAATCATGTTTTAATCGAATCTCAACATAAAACGCATAAAATCACAAACATAACAAAACTCTACATTTCGTTCTTATCGTAATATCACAGAAACTGTTGATTATCTACAAATAAATTTTCAGTTTCAAGCATTTTGTAATAAGATAGAATTTAAAAGCATGTAATTTCGTCAAAGGAGTATTGAGAGGGTTCGATGTCAGCTGATTACAACCCGACTACAGTGCTGCGCTGGTCTAATGCATGCTGAGGTAATACACGTTGCTTGAAATGAGAGGTTTTTCTATTAAGTCAGCTTATATTATGTAATTAAATTGTATTGATTACGAAGCATCTGTATCCTTGTATCTTTTATTAATATTTAGTATTTTTAGATTGTGCAGGTTTTTTTATAATAAAAATACATAGAACAACATTTGCACACTCATGCAATGGATATAATTCATGATCCATATTGTAATATCGCAATAATAACACCTATATTTTGTAGCAACATTCTTGCAAATAAATATAATTTGAATTTGAACAGAATATTGTCCCAAAAATATTATCAAAATATTCATGTATTTAACGCAAAACATTGCATGAACCGCAAAGCCAAACAAAGCCGGGCTTAAATACGTTGTCGTTCTATCAAATGCAAAATTCGCGACTGGACGCGTATCGACAGAATATCGATTAGAGATTAAAATATACGCCAGTTATGTTCGATGTAAAAATTACTACCAGCTATTTATTATTTTATCCTAGTTTCGTCTATGTTCGATAAAATAGTCGTAGATACGGCAATACCAGCCATTTTGTAGTAAAGTAATATACAGTTGATAGACACAAAAATGAAACTTTTACTGAATACCTGGACAGAAAAAAAAAATAAAAAAATAATAACAAAACAGAGGGATGGAATAGTTTCACGTCGCTTCAGTTATTATATGCATAAAAGATGAAAACACAACTATTCATTGAGGAAAAAATATCTAATGAAAGCTTGAAATATATGTAGGAGTATTACTGGCTGGTAGAAGTATTACTGGCTGATGAGAATTACATCGGAACGAGATTTGACAACTGTCGATCTAGCGGAGCGTCGCGTCGATGGTCGGCTGCAGACGTTGCTTGGTTACAAACGAAGAACGGCTAGAGCACCACGTTTGCGACGAATCGCTATTGTTCCGAGTAATCTTGTGCATTGTTGTATCGAAACTAATTAAAAGCGATTGATCAAGTGATTCCCTAATTACTAGCGCATAGATTTGTGCGATTACATAACATTTGTTTGTAACATTGATGATTCATTTGTTTCCACCAACATTATAATTTACTGAAGATATGGGTGATTCTGATGATTATGGCCATCCGCCCATATCAGAAGTGGGATATACCATGCGCTAAAGACCGAGGAAAACCAACCACCTGACGAAAATAGCGCCTTGAATTTGTTAAGCAATATGGAAGTCTTACTTACTCGGATGATAGCAACGACGCAACCGCGCTCCGGTGGCAACTGCTAGCGCTAAGTCTTGTACAGTTAATCTTGTAGAGTTTAATCAGTAAGATGTAGACGTGCATGTAGAAGGTTGGTGTAAGATTACAGAGCTTATAGTACTGACCAAAAATTTAAAGAGCGTAGATTTACTTTTGGCTATTACCTATGCACTGAAAGGCTGCGCTGCCTCTTGCTTGACAAAGTTAAATTTGAATGAGCTCACACGGGAGACTGTAAAACAAAGTTTAATGGCCAGATTTTGTAAACCAAAATTATAGCAAGACTACTTTGATGAAATATTGCATTTTCAAATTGGAACAAAAGAAACTGCAGCAGAAGCTGGCCTGCGCTTATGAAATATGATCGAAACTATACCTAAAACTCGAATGCCAGAAGATGTTATAACTGGATTTGTCATATCAGTCTTATGTCAGATGGATGGTTTGATACGCCATGAGCTAAACGCATATACTGTCACTACCAAACCTCAGCTATTTAGAATCTTAAGAGGCATTTCTCTAAAGCGAAGATCGGAGCTTATTGAAATCCAAGAGCCTGATTTAAACCAATAACAAAAAGATTTGTACACGCAAGAGTTCCTGATGAATGTCATTTTTGTGGAATCCCCGGATACCGGCAAGCCGACTGTAAAAAGCGTCTTCGAGAAGATTTTTCTGGAATAACTAAACAGCAAAATCCGTCAACTGCATTACGTGCTCCTGAGAAAATTGCGACCGTAACCTGCTACATATGCGGTCAAGCTGGACACGTAGCAACAAATTGTTATGAAAGAGGATGATGTCGGTTAAAAAGGAGGTATAGCTACTACAAAATAAGAGGTTAATATCTGCGGACAACGACTGTCGAGTGGCATCTTGAGGAAGTAATCCGGTGAGTCAGTCCCCTTTTTGTTTGAAAGCGGATCGTCTTGCTTTTTGATAAAATAGAGCTATCTTAGTAAGTTGCCAGATACTGTGCGCAGTGATCTTGGGTATCTTACGGGCAAGTAGAGCGTGTGATGCGCACTTTGAAAAGTTTGCTAACGATTATCTAAAACGATCCCAATAAAGCGTGGCGTGACATAACATCTGAGATCGTGATATCATTGACCATGAATTGTCGAAATTCATGCAGAGCAAGACAATTCGTAACTTATGAGTAATCTGTAAGCATTGTTTGCATGAAGTCTACTTAACTATGTTGGCACGTTGAGTGAGAACAGTTATCGAGTAATGTGGTGTGTGAAGGTGGTTGAAGGGAATGTCGTCCGAGCCATGCAGCTGATAGCGGCTGGTTTAAGTGACACATTTATCCGATTCAACCATAAGTGTTCTTTGGTCGAAGGGACAGTGTCGTCCGGTCCATGCACATGGTCGAAAGGACACACCCGTCCGGTCCAAATGATACTATGTAAAAGTTGGTCCTAAGGATAGGACATGCCGATAAAGAGTGCATTGTTTGTTGTGTGAGTAGAAAAAGGTGCCGTCCGGTCCATGAGTGGTCGAAAGGACACACGCTTTTTCATTCTGAGACAATTATTATTGTATGACCGTAATATTACGTAGTAGACGTAGACGACGACGACGTATTAGCTTGTCAGGATGGGCGAGCGGGTAGATATTGACAGATACCCGTCCGATGGATTGTGTTATTGTTACAGGACTGCAATTTGATGCGCCCGAGGACGGTCGATAGTCAGAATGGCCGTGTAGGAGTATTACTGGCTGGTAGAAGTATTACTGGCTGATGAGAATTACATCGGAACGAGATTTGACAACTGTCGATCTAGCGGAGCGTCGCGTCGATGGTCGGCTGCAGACGTTGCTTGGTTACAAACGAAGAACGGCTAGAGCACCACGTTTGCGACGAATCGCTATTGTTCCGAGTAATCTTGTGCATTGTTGTATCGAAACTAATTAAAAGCGATTGATCAAGTGATTCCCTAATTACTAGCGCATAGATTTGTGCGATTACATAACATTTGTTTGTAACATTGATGATTCATTTGTTTCCACCAACATTATAATTTACTGAAGATATGGGTGATTCTGATGATTATGGCCATCCGCCCATATATAACATTTGGGTATAGGTATCAGTGTCACTCAGCTCAAAGTAAAAAATATTCTTACGGGCTCATTTCAAGAACTCTCATACCTACACATATTTACAAATTTGAATGAACCCAGTTCCGAATCAAACATCGCCAATTTTTAGCATAGCATAGCATAGCCATTTTTCACAGTGATTAAAACACATTTTATGTTGACACTATTTCCCTGTTTAGTTTCCATCCATGTCGAGTGACATAAAAATTCGCGGGCGAGCGAGCACGTTTATGTGACATTCAATTAAAATATACAAGCCATTTCTAAAGCTATTTCCGGATTTAAATAAACTTTTCATTCGCTTTTTATTCGATTTTATCAAATGTTAATCAAATTTTTGCTGACGTGCGCTTCGTTGATTTATTTGTTAAGTTGTTATGTTTTTGTGGCTCGATCTGACTTCGAAGGGAAGCCTTTAGGACAAAAAGTTGGGGCGTAATGCTGAGATTTGATTACAAAAAGCATACAACAAGAGTTTAACCTGTTAAAGCTTAATCTGTGACCTACTTTTGTGTTGCTTTTCGTTTCAGTTTTTGACTGCATTTTAAACGCTTTAAAATCGTTACTCACATTGTTACCACTACCATTGAATATCTATTAAATTAAAATTAGAGCTAGTAACTTTTTGCTGATCCAGAATCACTAGAAACACTGCTTTATAAAGCTTATTTATGCTAGTAATATGATAGTTCGAAGAAAATGGTTCAATACTCCCCGAATACTTGTACATTCTCAACAAATTCCTCTGATATATTAAAATTTCCGAGAGAAATATTATCTCTTACCCAATGACGCATGTTTTTCTCAAAATATTTCCCATTTTTACGTTCACTCGACGTTTTATTATCTCGCTTTTGCCGAAGTCTCTCGCGGTTGAAACGAAACGGTATTAACGATATCATACACTAGGATACAAATATACAAAAGGTATATACTATATGTATATGTTATGGGTTGAGGCAATAAGCAAGATTTTGTCCACGATAAAAAGAATTAGACTCATATTATGGAACGTTTCAATGGCTTAAAGATAACATTACATAATATTATGTTCTAGAGCAAAAATATGGACGATTTTAATAAAATATTAAACCTGTGTTAGATTAGAGCCTCATCCTAAGAGAATATCTATTATTTGCACTAAGTATTTGCAAATTATATATTTTTCGACTCATTCAAATTTATTTTCACTTTAAAACAGTAAAAATGTCTGCTTACAGTTGCGTTTATGGAACATTTGCCACACCAAAAATTTATTGCCTTTAAATTTATAAATTCCATAATTCATAGAAACGTCATTTAGAATAAAAAAAATTTGATTGTCACTTAAAAATGTTTCAGGAGTAGCATCTGTAGTTCTAAAAAACTTTTGTAAGTCAGCAGAATGAAACAATTAGGAAAATACTTTCAATGTAAACGATGTTGATTGATGAAGCTCTCACTAGCACACTCTCGGTGCAGAGTTCTTGTTAATAAGTAATTACCGCTTAATACAATTAGCGTTAGTAATTATCCTAATCTAGAACATTCCTTCAAGCTCTGCTTTTTGTTCGAAATGTATGAAATGTAAAGTTCCATTTGAATATCTAAGTGAAAAGTCATTCTGTCTGTTTTCTGCTACGTGTACGGATTTGAATAAAAAATCAGTGTATGGATGGGATATGTACAGGAAAAAGCTGTACCTAGTATTTATAAGGTTATCACAAAACCTTTGAAAATATTATGTCTAAAATATTTCACATATCTACATGGTTTAAATTATTTGAATTGGCCTGACTTACGTTTTTAACGTTATTGAAAGAAAAACACATATCCTTCAAGCAACCTAAACGCGCAAATGGAAGAACTCTATGTGCAATATCCACGTATTTTACATAAAAATCACGCGAAACACGACCTTAACGCCACGTTAATAAGATCACGGTTCCATATTTTACTACGCGAAAAGAATCTCTGTTCCTTTTGGAATAAAACAGGTTTATTCTTTCAACAACACGGATGGTGTTTTTGCGTCAGATTTTGCGTACATTGAAATTGAATAAAGCCGCCCATTCACTGAGCAGATATTTTGAAAATTGTGAGATCGATGAAATACCGTAAAACTTTCTCTTATTTACTCAGGTCAAGAATCAGGATGAAAGGTTCAGATAATTTCTACTGTTTCATTTACTGATATTTAAATGAGGGGTGCTAAATTCTTTGATTAAAAGCGACTAGAATTACAAAACAGGTGGGTAAATGTAGTGTAATTTGGCAAATTTATACACCACCAAGATTCCTATTTGAAAGAATAAATATTTGCTTATAAATTATTATAAAATCAAATAAATCGCGAAACACGCACATGATTGTGAAGCCAAGTGTATACGCGGCTTATCACGTATGGTAACGAGCTTGACTCCGGCGTTATTGGCGGGAAAAAGATAACTTATTTGTTTCCTTATTCCATATTCGTTTTAGGTTATAATACATTTGTGTTTGCACTTCGCGCTTTTCAATTTAGAAATCATAATATTTTTTCGTGTTTTATTATATTAACTAGCTGACCCGGTGAACTTTGTACCGCCTAACAGTCAATAAATGTCTCCTTACCTTTTAGCTGAACTAATTTAGGTTTCGATGAATTGTATTTGTTCCACAAGTCACGTGGGACACACTATACCATTAAACGTTAAAACACTTCGATAAAATAAAATATTGACCGTTATCACAATGTCGAATAGTCCGCTACAGGCCGCTAAAACCTACCCGCGCTTATTGAAAAACCCTGTACGTTTTTTACAATATTCCGGCAAATCTTGAGGAAAACATTTTCTATAAAACAGCGATATAAATATTTGAGCACGGTATCTTTTGCTTAGTTCTTAAGAGCCCTCACATTTCCGGTCGGAGGCGCAACTCGCAAGCCGTACTCACGGGAGGTACAATTTATTACCTATAGCTGTACAAAGGCATTGCTTTTTACCTTTTAAAATCTAAAACCGTAAATAAAACAAAGCGTGTAGGAAATGCATTTTCTTGAAATGTACGTGTAGGGAGAGAAATAAACTAAAATATTTATTACAAAACATAATATAATGGACAGGAGCAGATTGCTAGATGTCACGTCATGTAGTTCATGTTTTGGTCCTTTGAAGTGCAGTTTTTTTTCAAAATGTTTTCCTCGACCATGTAGAGCAGTGGTGATGTAGATAATGAGAAAGTTAATTGGAAAATCTAATGAAACCATTTTTATATGTTTGTCTAATATCAAATCTTTTTATAGTTTTATACTTCCCTGTACAAGAAAATAATATTTAACATAATTTAGATGTATTTAAAACCACATCATAGCACCATTAAAAGCATTATAATTAGCGGTTTATATCGTACCACAAAGGCATAAAAACCCGTTTTTTCGCACCAGTCGATTGTGCCGTGAATGCGGTGACGGCGGATAAATTAAATACTTTTAACACGCTTTCCGATGCTTTTGTTTATTGAGCCGTTTCAACCACTTCACACCAGATTATTCTGTGGGATATACGCAATGTGTACAGTGCATATCAATGTATCACACTTTTCGGAAAGTCTAAGTATAAATTGCATATTTATTGGAAGCTCTGATAGGATATGTCCGAATAATGTAATAAGAGAAAAGGTAGTATTTAATCCAAGTCAGTTGAAATGGCCAATTACTTAATACATGTGAAAGCTAATATTTGACTGTTTTGAATTACTGACCGGGTAAGAACGTTAACAGAAATTTTATAATCTTTAAAATCTCGGTATAAACAGACTGCATCTAAAAATAAAGTTCACTTACTAAATAGTGTTCTCAGTAAATATTTATTAGCTTTAAGTAAAAAGCATGTAGGTAGGTAGCTCTTGTTGAGTAGCCGAGAACTCTTCCGTTCTCGGAAAAACAGTTTATTAACTGTGCTTTGTGAATACTCGCTGTTTACAAAATATATTTGTATTTACGTATCGATTCTGGGAAGTGAAACTGCGATTTAAAATATTTTTTAAACTATTTACAGAAAATATATAACGCTTTAATCGATTTCCGATTATCTTGGTTAGATTTGTACAGTTATATTATAATATATTTACCAATAAATTATTTATTAAAGCATTCTATATATAATATACTACAATGTATAAAGTATAGGGGTCACAATACATTGATAATTTTTATTTTAGTTCATTCAAAACAGATTGAATTAAAATCCAGCCCTTATTTCAGCCTATTGTAATAGTTGTATAGATTTACGAAAGGAATAGTATTTGTTTTATGCAAATATAAAATAGACAAAATCAATAAAAAATCATACAAAAAAATCTTCACCTTTCGTACTACTTTCGATATAGGTAATATAAAATTCCCAAAATGATTCCGCGCAAATGCTCTGACAGGCCGACAGATAAAATAAGAATGTTTCGTTCCGTTAATGAAAAGCAGGAGTTTATTTTGGCTGGAAGCGGCCCGGGCCGTCGGGAAATCAACTGACGAGTGACGACCTAGCGATACTGGGCCGTACTTTACTTACAGAAAATATCTGGCTATGTGTACGTTTTTGCAAAGCCTTCTTACAAAACTCTCAATTTGATATTTAGTTCAGAATTATTTTAAAGAAACGATTGGAAAAGTTAAACGTAATTTCAAATCACAAAGATTTTCATTGACGTCATGTACTGCTAAAATTTAAAGTAGATAGCATGACAGTGTGACTTAAACAAGTTTGAATGCAACAAGATGCTGATTTTGAATGTTGATTTTGGGGAGCGTTCTGAATAGTCAAATGTAGCATACACATTTACCATTTTAAATGTAAGTTTCACTAAGCCTTAAGAAAAATATTCATAAAAAAGTAAACATAGAAAATCCAACATGGGTATGTAGTATGTACGTGTAAGTTGACATTAATTCACACGATTAACCCCTATAACGATTTCACACAGCGCAATGCGTCTCTGTATAATTTAGTAGACAATTTTCTCATGTCCTGTTTTAATTATACTAGCGTCTGATACAGAGTAATTGATTCCTATTGGGGTTTCGGTGACTCGTCGCATTTCATTCACTTCAGCTCGATAACCAGTGATCGCTCAAAGGGGCTGTTTGGCTCACTGACCGGAACTGTCAATGCAATGTAAATGGAGTTAAATTCCATTTTCATACAGAATCGAATATTATGTTATAAAAAAAGAAAAAAAAACAGAAAAGATTATAAATATTAAAATTGATTGTATATGCCTTGGAAAAAAAAAACATTGTATACGTATACGTACATACGTATTTTTGTTTCCTTGTGAAAACGGTTAAAATTAAATAAGCTTATAACTCTTGTGTTTGCGATGTAATTATCTAATAATTGTGCACTATAATACAGTGCCGTCTTTAGGATCAACGAGGCTATGGGCCAAGGTACTGGCTGGGGCCTATGTAAGGGATGGAAAATCCTTAAATTTTAACTTTATCATTTTTCAGTTTACAATAACGCAATAGGCTAAATCGTAACCCCGTCTCTTAACACCCCACATATGAGAGTTCAATAAATAAATTTTTTGAATCTAAAAAACTAATACCCCACCAATTCTAATTTAAATAAAATTGAATGAAAACCATATATTATAATCTATACAAAGAACAATACTTATATTAATTATTCATATACAAATATATGAAAGTGACGTCATCCGTGACATCATAGCCTATAACAGCATTGGTTAGCGAGCCACTGCATACCAAGTCTATAACTACAGCGCGATGCTGCGCCGAATCTTGTTTAATAAACAAGGGCTATCGGTTTTTCTTCGAGGAAGTGCCGTAAACTGTCCCCGCTGTATTAGATCGGACTACAATATTTCGTCGTTCCGGATCGACCTCAGTTCTCAATGGCTTCTCAAACGAACACTTGGCATTTCAACTTATTTCTTAATTCATTTTTACTTTACAATTAACTTATTTGCTTTGTTTTAAATACCCGTAATTTTAGCCATGCATACATTTAATTTCTTACAATTTACAATTTTCGTATATTTTAATTTCTTTAAACAAACGATTAAATGTAATGTTTATAATGCCATGTAAACGTTTTCTCAATTACAATATTCAAACTAACGCGCCAAAATCTTCATTCGGATTCTTACGCATGCGCGCTCTTGCGCGCAAGCAGAAGCGCGATTGTTTTGAAAGAAACTTGTTTAAGCTTGCTTTTGTTTTTGGTGAGAAAATGAATAGTCAACGTCCGTGTTTCGACACGTGAAACAGCCAGCAGGTTCATTACCAGATTTTCACGCGATGTAGCAACAGTTAATTTAGTATTGTTTATCGAATCATTTGAAGTACATCAAAATCATGAATCGTGTTTATGAAAGTGGTGCTGCAAAAAAAAATGGTTGCCTGTAAAGTCGGTTTTACGGGCGAAGATTTTACGTGACAACGTCTTTTTCTCGGTAGAATATTTATGTGCTGCGCGCGCGGCAGACCGCGGGCCTCTCTCTCGTTCGGTGACTCATCGTAACGTTACCGAGCGTTACACTTTTTCATAAGTGACTCCCAGCCGCAACCTAATTTAAGACGTTGTCACGTCAAAAACGAAAAGCGAAAGAAGAACAAAAGAAAATAGACAAGTTACCAAAAATTACTGGATTTTTAAAACAATATGACATTACTAGTAAGTAATACTATATATTATTTGAATTAAGAGTGATTAGTTCATTAATTGAGTCCTATAACCTCATTGTTGTTCGCATGTAGCAAAAGTTTTTTTATGAAAAGTCGATTTAATATCATTTTTATGAAATTAATTTATGAAACAAACCGTGCTAACAGTATGATAATAAGATCATTGCATTTTATTTATTAGGCAAAAATGATGAAACGCCAAAAGGTACCGCTGATTTACAGGAAAATGTTATTCAAAACGAATCAGTCGATTTGAATCCTTCAGAACAGTCGGAATTATCAGTAGCTACACAAGTTCTTATAAATCATAGAACAGAAGGTAAATAAAGAGTTTCAAATTGTAAATATTTAGATTCTAAAAAAGCTGAATAATTTTAAATATTTTTTTCAATTAAAAGCGATTTACAAAAATATATTTTATTTTAATAGAGGAGGCAGCATTGAGAAGCACGTCAGAAAAAATTGAAAGTTATTCGACTGATATTGCGTTATGGGGCGAAATCAACGAGAAGTTACGATTATACTGGTTGCAAAAAAATCCAGGTTTATGCAGCAATAAGGATAAAGATTTCTCAAAATCTGCACGGATTTACCAAGAAGGAGATAAACAAAAAGTGAGAACTCTAAACAAATCATTATTTCAATTGAAACTACAAAATAATGAAATAGTAGAGCGTGAGTGGTTATCGTATTCGCCATCAACTGGACGTATATATATTGCTTTGTATGTCGACTTTTTTCATCTGAAAAAGATCAATTTACATTTTACGGATTTAATGATTGGAAACACCCAGAACGAATTACGGAGCATGAGCAAAGCAAAGCTCATAAACAAACTTTATTTATTCTAAACGGAGAAGAGAAACTGGTAGTTTAGAAAATGCATTAACGATTCAACAAAAAAATGAGAAAAATTATTGGATTCAAGTATTACGTCGAATAACTGACACTATAAAGTTTCTTGCTTCACGAGGTCTCGCTTTTCGAGGGGAGAACGAACGATTCGGATCTAGTCAAAATGACAATTACTTAGGTATTTTAGAATTACTGAGCGAATATGACCCTTTCCTTAAAGAGCACATTAATACCTACGGAAATAAAGGACATGGAGTAACATCATACTTATCAGCTAATATTTGTGAGGAATTTATAGGCCTTATGGGGGAAAAAGTTCTTGCTTGCATTATAAGTGAGTTGAAGAAGGCAAAATATTATTCTTTTTCTGTGGATTCTACGCCGGACATCACTCATCTAGATCAATTAACGTTCACCGTGCGCTACGTTACCGATCAGGGGCCTATCGAACGTTTTTTAATGTTCGTTCCTATAGAAGGTCATAATGCCGAATATTTAACAGAGGTTGTAGTCAAATTTTTTAAAGATAATGATATTGATATAAATGACTGTAGAGGTCAATCTTATGACAACGCATCGAATATGTCTGGACGCTATTCAGGACTGCAAACCAGGATAAGGGAAATCAATAAGTATGCTGATTATATTCCTTGTGCCGGGCACTCGTTAAATTTAGTCGGCGTTAAGGCAGCTGAATGTGTTAATGCAGTCGTTAAGTATTTCTATATCGTACAAAATTTGTACACATTTTTATCAGGATCGACTTATAGATGGCAAAAACTATTGTCATATTTAGGAACGAAAAAAAAAGTCGTTAAATCTTTATCCGCTACTCGATGGTCAGCCCGAGCTGATGCAATCATCGCTCTTTTCACAGGTCATACAGATATTACGAAAGCTCTAGATGATTTATCAAAGGATGATACGCAGTCTAACGAGACTAGACTTGAAGCTAAGACCATTTTAAAGCAAATTACAAAATTTGAAAATGTCTTTATAACTGTGGTATGGCACGAAATCTTGACACGTATTAATGATACATCTAAAAATTTACAAAAAGAAAATATGGATTTGTATATAGCATGCAGTCTTTTAAATTCCTTAGAATTGTATTTATTGGATATCAGGGATAAATTCGATGAGTTTTTAGAAAAAGCAAAAAGCTTTACTGATATCTGCGAAAGTGAATCTACATCTGAGCCAAGAAATCGAAGAAGAAGCGTAAAACTTACTCGCTTTGAAGGAGAGAGTGAACATACACAATTTACTGGAGATGAAAAGCTCAAAATAGAGATTTTTTATCCGATAATCGATTCACTTTGTTCCAATTTGAAAACCAGAAAAACTGCTTACGAAACGGTGAATGATAACTTCAAGTTTTTTACTGCTCTACCAAACATGACATACGAAGGAATAAAAGAATGCTGCGAAAAGCTTGCCAGAAAATATGATCAAGACATTTCTGCAGAAAATTTAATATCAGAATGTTTACATTATAAACATTATCTTCGTGATACACGAAAGAACGAAGAATTATTTATTCCTGATCTATACTTGCAACTGAAGAAAGAATTTCTGACGTCTACATTCCCAAATATTGAAATAAGTCTCCGAATATTCCTTACCCTAATGATCACCAATTGTGCTGGTGAACGATCATTTTCTAGATTAAAGTTGATAAAATCCGATCATCGAAGCACAATGTCACAGTCACGATTGAATCATCTAAGTTTAATGAGTATAGAATCGGACTTATTAAAATCGATTGATTTTGATGAACTCATATCTAATTTTGCTGCGAAGAAATCGAGAAAAAAAGTTTTTTAAGCTGTATATAATTACTGTTATTTTAGTGCAAAAATAAATTTTTAAACAAATTTTCTAAATCTTGTTTCTATTTTACCAAGTGTGTGATTTGATATTTTTCTTATTATGTTATAAAATTTGTTGTTGTATATCGAAAATTTTCAGAATTGTGGGGCCCCTGCCTACCTCGGGGCCTCGGGCCAGGGCCCTGCGGGCCCTGCCTTAAAGACGGCACTGCTATAATATCCAATATAGTTTGGCTAATTTGTATTGAGATTGGAGTTAATGTAGCAGAAAATCACGAGCTGAACTACATTGTACCTACGACTTATGTCTAATTACTTATGAAGTATCATTATTAATGCAAGAAATTGTTGGTATTTACATTTCATTGCTTTGGGTTATTACTACCAAAAGGTTACGCTATAATATAATTCTTTGATGTATCTTTCATTGAATTTGGTTTAAAAAGTTTTTGCCCGACTTCAATGAAAGGGATACGTTCGTAATACGATTGTATTTAATAGGTCAACCGTTAAGCGATCAGGAGATATGGTCATATATAATAATATTTTTATATATTAATATTTTTATATATAAATTAAATAGACATTAAACACATAACTAGATATAAATAAAGTTTTATTCAAGATTATTGTTCGTTACCTCATCCTCAAAATATTTGATCAGTATCAGTACCAATTAAGAGTAATTATTGTACACTACAGTACACAGAATAAAAAATACCCGTTCTCTTGAAGCTGAAAAGTTTACTCCGTGACGTCGACGTAGCTGCGTAGGTATGTCGAACCAAAACTATTATTCCTAAGTAACATACCAAAGTACTTACGTAAACCTACAAATTCCTCCTCGCAATACCCACAGTTAAGTACATGCACACATAAACTTAAGTGCAATAAATGTAACTAATAAGTGGAGCGTTTGCCGCAGTGTTTGCGAACACAGCGCAGCTGCGACCGGCAAGTTTCTGTAAACTGTACACAGGAAGGTACAGGAGGCAATGCTAGTGTTGGTTACATACTCAACCAAAAGAGGGTTATGTTTTACTCAGAATGTTACGGCAAAACTTGACACTAATTGTGATATTATGAGACAACACATACAATTCAAAGATTAACTTTTTTTAATTATTATTAATTATACTTTTTATGCAATTGTAAGAATTAATAATACGCAGAACTGTTGTTGTTAGATGCTTTTCGAGTTTTTGACTAGCGAATACAATTTTGAAATATTCTTCCGAGTAACAAGTATAAAATTGAAGCGTCGGAATGTAAGGTTCAATTACTCTATTTCTGACTAAAGTTACGCCAAACAGAAATACGAGATATAAGGAATTTTTATTGAGATCTAATAAACAAAACCAAATTTGTAATACAATACGTTTTTGAAACCCTTATTACCAATCAAACTTTGCAAAGCTTTCAATCAAACTTAATTTAATTTTAAATTATTTTCGTCATTCAGATAATTTTTGCTGAAACAATTGAAATTATACATATTTATATACTACATTTTCAAAAGTCGTATCTAATTAAAATATCTCCGTTTGAAAGGCAGCAATCAGCAATAGTGAAATATTGGCCCGAGTTCCAATCACGAAGAGCTTTCTCCAATGCCTTTCAATTTTCAATTCGTTTGATTTTTAATTCGTTGACATAGAAAAGGTATTTAGTCTGTGATCGTTGACCTGCTTCATCATGCTTAACATCAAATGCTTCCATTTTATCTAAACGATCCAATATTTTTATTCGTATTTTTAAACACTTTTAAGCTTAGATTTTCAAGGATAAATCTGGTATTTTAAATTTAGTCGAGAATTTTCATGCCATTTTGGCATCTGAGAATTTTCATTGCTTATTTTTCGACGTTTTAAAATATATATTATTTTTTAGTATTTAGTAGATAGATAGACTGCAAGCTTCATTTTGATGTCTACTTTTAGCTATAACTTGGTAAAAGTCACTTGTTTAATAAATAACACATAACATTCTACTGATACGTTTTCACAATTAGCTAGTTTCTATGTTGGTCAAAGTGGAGCAAATAGGTCAGATATTTTATTAATATTTTTCTATGAAATATTAATTGGAATCATTAATGTTGAACGCAATAACCTGCAAAGGTGACAAACATACGAACATAATTGCGGCGGAGTGTTTTATAAAGGAATTAATTAAGGCCGCGCCTCCATCAAAGAAACTTATGCTTTTGTACTCTTAATTGAGAAATGCGGGTTTAATACAAGGTGTAACAAACCGCATGCTATTAGCGCAAATATTTTAGGCGAAAATGCTTTTTATTGCTATGGGGTAGAGATGTTTATCGTGTGAAATATTGAATTTGTTGGTTGTTACGTAAAGGTGAGACTGGATTGTGATAACTCGGTTTTGTTCAGTTGTAAATTACGGATTCAATGTACTCCTAACGTATGCTTATTGTTGTAGACTATTTATGGGTCGGAAACACATACGCGATGCCACGCATTGTGTGTACCTATTGCCCTTTGTTACAATACTTTTGTTTTATATTTTACTAGAGGTCGGCCCCGGCTTCGCCCGTGGTACATATTTCGCAATAAAAGGTAGCCTATGTCCTTTCTCGGGTATCAAAATATCTCCATACCAAATTTCATGCAAATTGGTTCAGTAGTTTAGGCGTGATTGAGTAACAGACAGACAGACAGAGTTACTTTCGCATTTATAATATTAGTATGGATTGAACGGTTATGCCTTAAACACAGAGATATGTGGAAAGCAAAAAATATATTTAAAACATTTCGCATAAAATCCGATAAATTCAGCCAAATACAAAAATGTAACAAAATTTCATATAGACACACACACTCTATTTCATATTTTTTATGTAGACTTTTTATTTGACTTTCTTTGATTCTTATATAACATGCCCCTACCACCTCTAAAAAGGATCCGGTCTAATTACCAGTAGCCCTGTATATCGCATTACCTACTATGTTTTGGATTTGTTGTACAACTTTTCAACTTTCTAGTAACTTTTATTAGGAATATATGAATATAATCGTGAAGCAGGGCTTAAAAGAGCATCTCCAATTTAATAAATAAAATACACGATGGCACACTCGACACTAAATTCTGGACCAAATGAAATCAAACTATCAATACTTTTAAAAACTATAAATAAATTCAATGCGTGTTATTAAAAAAATTATCCTGCCGCGATAAAACCTGCAAATATAACCCAATTATCGATACGGTTTGAACAAACGGACAGATAGAAGAGCGGAACAATATCCAGTTATTTAAATATGAATTGATTTGGGACTCAATCATCTAAATAGAAATGAAAAAAGCAACAATAGATAACTTATTGACGTATGTTTTGATTTAATTGACCCCTTCGCATGGCATTTTACAATAGAGGTCCTACATTTAATATAGGTACAACAAAAACTTAATATTATAATTAATTTCCTTAACGAATAATTTAAGAAAACACAATATAGAAACAAAGATACACATGATATAATATGAATTATTCCTCATAATATTATCCATACTGAGAAATTCGAACTATTAATAATATATTGGATTATTGACAGTGGTTATAGTATAGACTAAATTGTATTTACACGACTACTCTTTTTGTAAACTTAGACACGACGCTATAAATGATAAATTAATTAAATTGGATCTGTAATCTGTTAAAACAGCCCTTTATGTTCAGTCTAGTCTGAATAATCCCCATCTAAAACCAACCAAAAGAAAACATTAGGCTTATCTACTTTTAACCGTAAATAAAATCGATAAGCCCCATCTGTTTAAATGAGAAATGTATATGTCCTAAACTGGGACACGATATTTCACTTAAGATTCTTTAGACAACCTAACCATATATTAACTATTCCTTTTTATTGTATACGGATTTACCTGCAAAGAGATGGATATCCTACCTTTTTATGTGAAAAACTTTTATTAAAAAACCCTCTAGACTTAGTTGTTTGGGCTGTGTCTTGATTTATCGCTGAGTCACGTATGCTTCACGTATTTCTTTATTTTTATTATAGATGGGAACAGAATAAAAAGAGATCAAACTATTGTATGTATCAAGAAGCTTATATCTAATACACTGGAGATTGCACTATGACCATTAACTTGTAACAAGAAAATATGACCTAGAATGACGTCAGTCATGTTTTTTGTCTCTTTCTGTGGAGTGACCACGCTGGTTTGTAAATTCAGGATTTTTCAAAATAGAAAAAACTAAAAATCATGGTCTATAAATAATAACGACATATATTTTTAACAGTATTTATATTATAATATTACTGGTCATACTTTATAGGTACATACAATTTTAATTGGTATAGAATGATAGTTTTAAATAACTTTTGGCTACAAAGCTTGGATATGAACCGATATATAGCATTAACATCCTTTGTAAATAGAGGAAAGTTGTGTTTTGCATCAGATGCTGTTTACCAAATTGTAAGCTACTCAGATCTTCTTTTTAAACGCGTTGCTTCGACGGGTCAATTTCAAGCCAAAATCATCAAAGAAAAACTGTTTATAGCAGCCTTGCACAAATTTCAGCTAACTTTACAAAGTTTATTTTTCAAAAGGTATTTTTTTCTGGGTCGTAATCCTCAGTAATTTTACCCTTGATGGGCACATATATTTCTTTTTATTTTACTTTTTGGAAAGCTGAAATACGTAAAACAAAAAAAATATGAGTTAAGTTAAAAAAGTATAAATTTCAATGTAAAAACGAACAATCTTATAACTACATGTGAGTGCAATACCGATGTCGTGTGTTGTTTCATTACTAGTAACAATCTTTAAAATGGTGTTGTAAATTTTCATCATAATATTGTTATTACAAAATATTCTCTTCGCTATCCATAAAAACTCGTCATCATGGTTACCTTACTTGTTAAATTTGTTTATTGAAAACTTGTTGAAAAATGATAAAGTATTAGGGAAATAACAAATTTAACATGACTGCTTACTAAAATGATGCTAAATTAGACAATTTTTGCCATTGAAATGATTCTAAACAGGTAAATGCAGGAGTATTGAGGAATATTGTAAATAACGTAAATATACACTTGCCTGTGAAATTCTATGCCAGAATTTGGTGTCCAAACACTTCTGCAATTTTGCACAATACAATGCATTCTTTATATTCGGAAAATATTCATTAAATAAGCAACAATATTAACTTAAATATTCGAAGCGACGCAATTTTATTGACACACATGCCATATTGACAAAGTGAGAGTTGCTACAATTTTATTATGGTGACTACCCATAATCAGGGAGTATCGCTTTTTAATAATTGGTTCAGATACTTATTTTATTTAGCATAAATAATAATTGTCTCATCCAACAATGCTTCTGAATGACGTTGTTGGCAATTTATCAACAAACTCATATACAAAAACTAACCTTTTGCACAGAATATTACAGCATACATAGTAGCCTTGGGAAAACTTCGTATTAACAGTGGCAATACCAAGTTAGGTGTGAAAGTGATAAAAAACATGAACTGGGCAATATTTTCTTGTTACACGTCAATGTTCATACCGAAATCTCCAGTGTATTAGAGCTAGCGCGCACGAGCAACTTTGTCTCCGCAACTATTTTGTCTCCGCAACTATTTTGTCTCTCCCACCTATGGGCTAGTATGAAAGTGCGCGCACGTAGCGACGCAACTCCCGGGAGACTTTTTTGTCCGCGGGTTCGGAGACAAGCCCGCGACGCAACTGTCGCCCTATCTATTGGTTTCAATGCAAGTGCGCGCACGGCGACAAAAATGTTGCCTGTCGGCGGCCGCCGGCCAGTTGCCGCGTAACCGGCGTAGCGATAATACGTATTTATGTCAACGTATTTATTCTCGTACACAGTAGTTTTAAGTTTTAACCGACTTCAAAAAAAAAGAGGAGGTTATCAATTCGGCCGGTATATTTTTTTTATGTATGTACACCGATTACTCCGAGGTTTCTGAACCTTTTTACGTGATTCTTTTTTTGTTTGATGCGGAATGGTGTGGAATTGGTCCCATAAATTTTCTTCGGATAAGCCCAGTAGTTTTTGCCTAGTAGTCTGATCTCGATGACTTAATTGAAATGTAGCAAGTAACTTTGATTCATTTCCAGGAAACCGATTGAGCTGAAATTTTGTATACGTATGTAAATTGGATAGCGATAAAACATTATCATGACATAGAGCTGATTTGATGATGGAATCGGAAGGTGGCCATAGGAACTTAGTAATATATTGACTCAACTTTATCGAGTTTGGGCTCGTTTGATTTGTGTTGAAAAATACACTAAAAAGTATTAAATAAAAATAACTTCGTTAAAAACAACCGACTTCAAAAACGGAAAAGTAAAAAATAAAATTAATTATTTTATTATTTATTTATTTTTCTATTATGTATAATAATATATTGTATATATATTATGTAAGGTTATTTATAGTATAGTTATTATACATGTATGTATAGTTATTTATGTGCATAATATAATGTACGTTTTGTGTAAGTATCATACTTTTTTTATTTTCATGTTTATATTTAAATTCTAATTTTATTTCCAAAATTTTATTTACTAAATATTTCGCTTTTTTACCGCTTGGTTGCCTGGCAGAGATCACTGCTTAGTGATAAGGCCGCCGATTGTACTACATCTTTCTTGTACCATATTAATTTCTTCTTATTGTTTCCTATTATTAAGTGATTGTATTACAATAAAGTGTAATAAATAAAATAAATAAAAAAGATTTGATATTATTAATTACTACATATTATTTAGATGTGTTATTTACTAAAAAGGTTTGATGTCGGTGCACGGGCTTAATACTAAGTGCTTAGTGCTTGGCACCGACTTCAAACCTATTTAATAAATTAATAATAATTAATAATATTGTTTTTAATGAAGTTATTTTTATTATTAGTAGTTTTTCTGTCTATAGTAGAGCCATTTTAATAGGCAACATTGACAGTTCAACAAAATTCAGCAACGTAATCTAGTAACGACGCCATAGAAAAATATGTTATTTCGATTTGTTGGAACTGCACATTTACTTAACTTTTTTCAATTACGATTACATATCTATACTTACTAATATTATAAAGAGGAAATGTATGTATGGTTTTCAGTTTTCACGCATAAACTACTGAACCGATGCAATTTTTTCTTTAAAATTTTCTGCATTTATCAACATGGATTTCGAAGAGACGGTTGTGGTCTGTGCTCTTGTCCCGCATAGTTCCCATTCCCGTGGGATTTCCGGGATAAAACCTATCCTATGTGTTAATCCAAGTTACCCTCTATATGTGTGCTAAATTTCATTGTAATCGGTTCAGTAGTTTATGCGTGAAAACTGAAAACCATTCAATCATACAAACCTTTCCTCTTTATAATATTAGTATAGATATGTAATCGTAATTGTAAAAAGTAAAGTTTTTATTTAATACTTTTTAGTGTATTTTTCAACACGAATCAAACGAGCCCAAACTCGATAAAGTTGAGTCAATATATTACTAAGTTCCTATGGCCACCTTCCGATTCCATCATCAAATCAGCTCTATGTCATAATAATGTTTCATCGCTATCCAATTTACATGCGTATACAAAATTTCAGCTCAATCGGTTATCTGGAAATGAATCAAAGTTACTTGCTACATTTCAATTAAGTCATCGAGACCAGACAAAAATGCTCATAAAATAAAAACTACTGGGCTTATCCGAATAAAATTTATGGGACCAATTCCACACCATTCCGCATCAAAAAAAAAAAAGAATCACGTAAACCGGTTCAGAAACCTCGGAGTAATCGGTGTACATACATAAAAAAAATATACCGGCCGAATTGATAACCTCCTCCTTTTTTTGAAGTCGGTTAAAACTACTGTGTACGAGAATGAAACGATGACATAAATACGTACTATCGCTACGCCGGTTACGCGGCAACTGGCCGGCGGCCGCCGACCGGCAACGTTTTTGTCGCCGTGCGCGCACTTGCATTGAAACCAATAGATAGTAGTAGTAGCTCTTAGAGCTAGCGCGCACGAGCAACTTTGTCTCCGCAACTATTTTGTCTCCGCAACTATTTTGTCTCTCCCACCTATGGGCTAGTATGAAAGTGCGCGCACGTAGCGACACAACTCCCGGGAGACTTTTTTGTCCGCGGGTTCGGAGACAAGCCCGCGACGCAACTGTCGCCCTATCTATTGGTTTCAATGCAAGTGCGCGCACGGCGACAAAAATGTTGCCTGTCGGCGGCCGCCGGCCAGTTGCCGCGTAACCGACGTAGCGATAGTACGTATTTATGTCAACGTATTTATTCTCGTACACAGTAGTTTTTAACCGACTTCAAAAAAAGGAGGAGGTTATCAATTCGGCCGATTTTTTTATGTATGTACACCGATTACTCCGAGGTTTCTGAACCGGTTTACGTGATTCTTTTTTTTTTTGATGCGGAATGGTGTGGAATTGGTCCCATAAATTTTATTCGGATAAGCCCAGTAGTTTTTATTTTATGAGCATTTTTGTCTGGTCTCGATGACTTAATTGAAATGTAGCAAGTAACTTTGATTCATTTCCAGGAAACCGATTGAGCTGAAATTTTGTATACGCATGTAAATTGGATAGCGATGAAACATTATTATGAGATAGAGCTGATTTGATGATGGAATCGGAAGGTGGCCATAGGAACTTAGTAATATATTGACTCAACTTTATCGAGGTTGAGCTCGTTTGATTCGTGTTGAAAAATACACTAAAAAGTATTAAATAAAAACTACTTTACTTTTTACAATTACGATTACATATCTGAAGGTAGAGAGGAAAGGTTTGTAGGTATGTATGGTTTTCAGTTTTCACGCATAAACTACTGAACCGATTACAATGAAATTTAGCACACATATAGAGGGTAACTTGGATTAACACATAGGATAGGTTTTATCCCGGAAATCCCACGGGAATGGGAACTATGCAGGACAAGAGCACAGACCACAACCGTTTCTTCGAAATCCATGTTGATAAATGCAGAAAATTTTAAAGAAAAAGTTGCGTTGCTGTCGCTTTCGTGAGCGCATCGTTCAAAACTTTGCGAGGAGACAGCGACAGAGACAAAATAGTTGCCGGGCAACTAAGTTGCTCGTGCGCGCTCGCTCTAACAGTCAATAAATGTCTTGTTACCTCAGCGAGCGCGCACGAGCAACTTAGTTGCCCGGCAACTATTTTGTCTCTGTCGCCGTCTCCTCGCAAAGTTTTGAACGATGCGCTCACGAAAGCGACAGCAACGCAACTTTTTCTTTAAAATTTTCTGCATTTATCAACATGGTTTTCGAAGAGGCGGTTGTGGTCTGTGCTCTTGTCCCGCATAGTTCCCATTCCCGTGGGATTTCCGGGATAAAACATATCCTCTGTGTTAATCCAAGTTACCCTCTATATGTGTGCTAAATTTCATTGTAATCGGTTCAGTAGTTTATGCGTGAAAACTTAAAACCATACATACATATAAACCTTTCTTCTTTATAATATTAGTATAGATATGTAATCGTAATTGTAAAAGTAAAGTAGTTTTTATTTAATACTTTTTAGTGTATTTTTCAACACGAATCAAACGAGCCCAAACTCGATAAAGTTGAGTCAATATATTACTAAGTTTCTATGGCCACCTTCCGATTCCATCATCAAATCAGCTCTATGTCATAATAATGTTTCATCGCTATCCAATTTACATGCGTATACAAAATTTCAGCTCAATCGGTTACCTGAAAATGAATCAAAGTTACTTGCTATATTTCAATTAAGTCATCGAGACCAGACAAAAATGCTCATAAAATAAAAACTACTGGGCTTATCGGAATAAAATTTATGGGACCAATTCCACACCATTCCGCATCAAAAAAAAAAGAATCACGTAAACCGGTTCAGAAACCTCGGAGTAATCGGTGTACATACATAAAAAAAATACACCGGCCGAATTGATAACCTCCTCCTTTTTTTGAAGTCGGTTAAAACTACTGTGTACGAGAATAAATACATTGACATAAATACGTACTATCGCTACGCCGGTTACGCGGCAACTGGCCGGCGGCCGCTGACCGGCAACATTTTTGTCGCCGTGCGCGCACTTGCATTGAAACCAATAGATAGGGCGACAGTTGCGTCGCGGGCTTGTCTCCGAACCCGCGGACAAAAAAGTCTCCTGGGAGCTGCGTCGCTACGTGCGCGCACTTTCATACTAGCCCATGGGTGGAGAGACAAAATAGTTGCGGAGACAAAATAGTTGCGGAGACAAAGTTGCTCGTGCGCGCTAGCTCTAAGAGCTAGCGCGCAACTATTTTGTCTCTCCACCCATGGGCTAGTATGAAAGTGCGCGCACGTAGCGACGCAACTCCCCATACAATTGATGGGAGAGACAAAATAGTTGCGGAGACAAAGTTGCTCGTGCGCGCTAGCTCTTAGTGCGCGCACGGCGACAAAAATGTTGCCTGTCGGCGGCCGCCGGCCAGTTGCCACGTAACCGGCGTAGCGATAATACGTATTTATGTCAACGTATTTATTCTCGTACACAGTAGTTTTTAACCGACTTCAAAAAAAAGGAGGAGGTTATCAATTCGGCCGGTATATTTTTTTATGTATGTACAATTGTACACCGATTACTCCGAGGTTTCTGAACCGGTTTACGTGATTCTTTTTTTTTTTGATGCGGAATGGTGTGGAATTGGTCCCATAAATTTTATTCGGATAAGCCCAGTAGTTTTTATTTTGTGAGCATTTTTGTCTGGTCTCGATGACTTAATTGAAATGTAACAAGTAACTTTGATTCATTTCCAGGTAACCGATTGAGCTGAAATTTTGTATACGTATGTAAATTGGATAGCGATGAAACATTATTATGACATAGAGCTGATTTGATGATGGAATCGGAAGGTGGCCATAGGAACTTAGTAATATATTGACTCAACTTTATCGAGTTTGGATTCGTTTGATTCGTGTTGAAAAATACACTAAAAAGTATTAAATAAAAACTACTTTACTTTTTACAGTTACGATTACATATCTATACTAATATTATAAAGAGGAAAGGTTTGTATGTATGTATGGTTTTCAGTTTTCACGCATAAACTACTGAACCGATTACAATGAAATTTAGCACACATAACGGGTAACTTGGATTAACACCTAGGATAGGTTTTATCCCGGAAATCCCACGGGAATGGGAACTATGCGGGACAAGAGCACAGACCACAACCGTCTCTTCGAAAACCATGTTGATAAATGCAGAAAATTTTAAAGAAAAAGTTGCGTTGCTGTCGCTTTCGTGTGCGCATCGTTCAAAACTTTGCGAGGAGACAGCGACAGAGACAAAATAGTTGCCGGGCAACTAAGTTGCTCTTGCGCGCTAGCTCTTAGATATAAGCTTCTTGGTATGATAGTTAGTATATTTAGGGACATTACAGATTACTTCCATTATTAATTATTTTAATTGTGGTTAAGGTAAAATTTTTGAAGTATCCCACAAAGTCATCCATATTAAAAAAAATATTCTCAAATATTCCGCTAGATGGCGTTAATATTATAGATTGACATTTTTGACAGCAATGACATCCATTACGGCAATATGGTCGACGCAAGGGTCGACGTATAATGAACTGGCGAAATTGACGGAGGGGTGATTTGGCAATACACCAATCTTTAAAAATGCACTTTATTCCGTTATAATAAAGTTACAAGTTGAATGGCGAATGGAAAATTTTTCGTTGTAGTGGAAAGTTTGAGGTTATTAGGTACTTTTATGATGAGTTTTTAATGTTGTTGTGGTGCTTGTTGTTGTGGTGCTTGTTGTTTAGGTGTTAGACGTTTCTTGCTCGATCACCTAAATCATTGAGCCGATATTGATGAAATTTAATACACAGATAATTTATAGCCTATAATTCCTGGCCGTTGTTATGCTCTCTTTGATCTGAATATCTCCCATCCTCATAAACTTAAAACTTTCATATAAACAATACATTACTTACATAAAATAGCTTACAAGACGGTTCAATTCTAAGGAAGAACCCATAACAATTGTATCTTAATGTATTTGCCAACAAACAAGTCACTTCACGCACGCTGCGATCTCATTGTATTGTTATTACTTATAATAAATATTCACTCCAGTTTGAGATTATCGATAATTGGACCCTTGTAAAGTATTATAATTATCTCGTTCCGTACAATTATCTTAAACGATATGATTTATGAAAGTATGTAACTACCTAAATATTTTATTTCTCACATAATAATATAATGTAGAGTCTGTTGTGTGGTTAAGAAGTTATCGTATTCACATATAAAATAATTAATTAAATAAATAGAACTTAGGATTTCCCTTAACTCCGTGGCTAAATCATATTATAATCACTTTCACTTTTAATTTGTTCTATGGCAAAAGATTACATCTTCGTATGCAGATCGAGATCTCTTTTTTATCAACATTCCGAGTCCAAACCACGACTATTCTACCAAAAGCTATTAAAACATAGTAGGTAAACACGTATTCAGTACTACAGACGACGTAGGCAAGTCATCCTAACACGGACAATTTAATAAATAATAAACACATTGAAAACTCAACTAAGTAGTCCATTAACGGGCAATACAATTAACTTTATGAATAAATCACGGTAAAGTTCCGGTCCACAATTCGGCTCTAATGGGCCAGATCCATGATTTACTCCACCGATACGTGTGGCCGGAATTAGCGATAAAGATAATTCCATTATTGCACTAGCTTTAGTATCTATGTAGGCTGAAGCGTGGGAGGTGGAAGATGAAATAATTTATTTATTGTCACACAAACAAAAAATGTTTTACCTTAAAAATATTTAATACATAAGTAAAGATCAATTTATAAATGAAAGATAAATCCAAGTATACATTGAATTAGTTGTTAAAGTTGTCAAAAAAGGGAATTAATTGTTTTCGTAAAACCATAAAACCGATTTGATCCTTTCCTTTCCCATGCAAAGACCAAGACCCACTTAAATTTAATTAAATTATTATGTTCCACATAGACTTAATAGAGCTTATTACTTTTATGTACCTACCTACCTAGGCAACACGATCTAAACCATAGAATGAACTAGTTAAATTGTTATACTAACACCATTTTATAGAATAATTCTCTAATGTTTCATACCACAACAACAATACAAAATAATTGAGTTTTCAAATACGCAATTGGCGTAGGTATTATTAAATGGTTCATTATTATTATACATATTGTTGGTGAAATGAAACCCAAGATAGTTTTCATTTATCGTGTTGTGTAATTAAAACAGTAGTAACTATAAAATGAAACACATATCGCTCAGCTTATTTCGGAAATACACGAGTGTAAAGTTCAATATTAAACGCTATTTTACTTTTTTCATTTTACTACTTTTACAAATATTTTAAAATAGGTACGTTATAAGTTTGTGAAATTTATCATTAGGATATTGTTTAAAACACCATGATAATTGTTATGTTGGTATACTTACCTGGAAATATATTATTATTTATGAATTAATGATTTACAGTCAACAATATAAACATCAATATACAATATACATTATACATACACAATTATATCGTGGATTGCACTATGTTACTATACTTTTTCTAAGTTTGTAAACTTTAGAAGTTTCTTATGTGCTATATAAAAAATAAAAATATAAGTAATAATCACCCACAATCGCAAGCCACATAAATACAGCGTTCGACAGCGCGTCGCGCGTCCGTCCCAACTTCGTTCCATACATTACAGCTCGTTAGAACGAATAGCCGGAGCTTCGTTAGCCACTATATCTTATCCAGCATTATAGTGCTTCTTGCTAATTTATGACGCACTTGTACTCTACAGTCGCACTTCTTTTAAGATCGGTGATTTAAAGTTAAACGAATTTTAAAGTTACTTGCTGGATATAAATTGCTAGCTCTACAGTAATTGCATTCATAAATTGCTTTTTAGTGCATTTATATAGTGCAGTAAACCGGTTGGGTTATTATAATGACCAGGTTTCTGAAAATCAAACGTGTTGTATGTATAGTGTTATATGGCTACAGTCAAGCTTTTTTTATTGAACATGCTATGAAAGATTTCTAACACTGGTTACTAAACGTTAAACTTTCTTTATTTTTAAGCAAAATTAAGGTGAATAATGGTTGTTAAGTCTTATTCAGATACGCATAAAATTTAACCAAACATTTGTTTTAATTCGAAAAGCAATACTTATCCAATCACATTTCTCAAATAATAATCCAGTACAACTAGACAACAATGATTGCCTTAAGAAAACCAACAAGACATTACAAGAATTTCCTTTTGAAAACCTAATCTAGTTCGAACAAGACAATCTTATAAACTATGCTAGTTTTCAACGCAAGACGTCTCCGCCGTGTCACGATATTGAGACAAAGGCCCAGAGAGTCTTGTCTCAAAACCTATTGAATAGATAGCTCTGATTGGTATTGAGAGTTTCATAATATGTACTGTATTTGAATTGTCTCTATTGTGGTCTGTTTGTTACTCGGTTATACATTTGTACCGAGGACGTCTTTGGGAGTACAAGGTGGTCTGTGGATTACGTAGGTAAAGACGTACTAATATGAAATAGATTTAATCCAATAAATGTAACGTAAGAAAGGTATTAATGCATGTAGATTTTACTATGTGCAATATTAATGCACGCTTGTGTAAAAACGAGCGGCAAAATTTACGACATATTCCTTGGCCATTTATTTGTACGCCGTTTCATAGATAAAATTTTAACAAATTACAAGAAGTAATATCTATTTACTAGACATAAATATCTTCATTTAACTATGATTTAACTTTCATAACTAAAACAATACGTGCTACGTCATGCGATATGTGATAATGCAAAAAGAAATTCACAATGACGATGCAGAATCAAAACATACAATCTCCATGTGTGAAAGAGCACATTTCTCAGAGATTCCGTGAGCTGTCCGCGTCAATCCCGATATTTTTCACACCTGAATCAAATTCCCTATCGCGAAATACTGATGGGACCGTGTAAGGGAAATTGATCCTTGATTTTACCGTTTAACAGATTCTTTCACTTCATTTCTTGTTGGAAATCTATCAAACGCACACAAAAGACAGACAAAAATGCGCAAAAAGTTTTCTTTTAAGTGATCCAAGATTGTTGTTTGTAATATTCTAAAAAAATTGTTAGTCACATGTTTCTAAATCTATTTCTCAAGTTCTTTAAACGTATCTTTAGCACCATATATAAAAAGTAGTATGATATTTTAACTGCTTTGCTACTATCGGATATATGGATATCGACGGTTTGTAAGCGTCTGAAAAGGGAAGCTATAAATGGATGCGGTTTATTGCCTGAAACACAATCGATCACATGCGACTACAATCTTATCTAAGTTTGTGCAACTGTTACTGTAATTCCGAAACGATATAAAAACACATCAAATCATTGAGGTCGTCTCACAGCTATGTATTTAACGTTACTTTTCAAATTGATCAAGATATTTTGAGGCAGCAGCAGGCGTCAGGTTAAGTGGCAGGGCAAACCATTACACTTATTTTAGTCCATAATCTGATATTATTTTCAAAAAAGATGTTAATATTTTATTGAGAGTGCAGCGAAAGGAAGCTCTCGGCTAACTCAGATAGGGAATGAATGAAAGCATACACATTAAATAAATGATAACATTTCTTAACACATCCTTATCGTAAGTATTCTATTACGGTTTGTGACAAAGCTTAGAAACATTTATAGGATAAACCTATTTATAGGATATTTCTAAGTTTATAGACTTCTGTATATATTTTATAGAAGAAATGTGAATACAGTCTGGGTCCTATATAAATATAGCTCATAACAGTCTGATTAACAACTGACAATAATGTAAAAATCCGCCAGCCGCGGACAAAGCCGCGTTATTTGATTCAGACTCAGGTCTCCAATGTATTGTTACACCTGGAACCTGAATCGAATCTCTTATTACTCTATTCAAAATGAGATTGTATCAAACTGAACAATAAAGTACCAATAATGGGAATGCGATCACAAAGCAGTAATCAATTTGTTGAAGCGGACCCAAGATAAGCGAGCACTTTACACAATACAACGTGATAATAAGATTGCACTTTAATTATATTTTCCAGTTACCTTTGAATCCTGTTTCACTTAAATAATGAAACTTTACACGAGGTTAACAAACTCCAAAAATAATTTTTGAGAAATTGTAGCAACCGTCAGGCTTACTTCATGACCAGACCAATTAACCAGGGTATTAACCATCCTCACTCCGTCAGAGCTCAGCTCGAATGTCGTTATTGAATTAAGGAAACAACAGATTATTCATAAGGTACTGAAGGTGAGTGACATTGCCTAGCCGCAGTCATCAACATTTTTTTTTTCAGAATCTTCATCATCCTACATTAACAATTCTGAAAGGTTTAGTAAATGAATAAAATTCAAATCCATCAATCAATCCTATAAGTATGTTTCAAAGGCTTAGTTATACAAATTTATAATTTTTCCCATACATGAAAGTCTTCTTATTAAACCTTTTGCAATTTTTGACATAGTTTTTTTTTTAAATTCATTGGCAAGTGAAAGAATAACATTTAGGATGGTATTCGTAGGGAAGCGTTAAAGGGATCAAAGCTGAGCGTTACAGGGCAAGGTCAGGGGTTATCTATCCGCTTTAAGTGCCCGGTATTTTAGCCACAATGTACGCTTCACTATAATGTATGTGTTTACTTATTTAATTTATTCATTAATTGTAGGCTTCTATGCTATTTCTATACATTACCATTCTTTAAAAACAGTTTTCAGTTAAATCCAAAAATTATAAACAAAAACAACCTTGAGAAATTAAAAAAAATACACGAGGCGGGATTGGAACGACCAATGTTTTTTTTTTTATTCTTTAAAAATTTCTCATTTATAAAGCATTAATTGAATGCTTTAAAACAAAATACGATAAAAAGACAACCTTGTTTAGATACTATTTGAAAAGGTAATTCGATCTTCTATAATCCTGAAAGAAAGGCAGACTAATAACGTTATTGTTACAGCCTATTTCTCAGATTATACAGCTCTTTATTATTATTATACTTCGTAACAAGTTGCAATCTGTTTGTACGGGCCTGTCAAAGGCAAGGTAATGGTTATAAGTAATTTTGTTTACAAATTGTTTCATCAAAGAAAATGTAAACATTAAGTCGCTGTCACGACTGACTTCTCTGGTTACGAAATAACGTGTGTTCAGTCGAGGGGCTGGTTGATGAATTGACGATTTATCTTATTTATCTAATGTGGGAAAAGTTTTCACCCTTTTATCATTTTAACAAAATATGTGAACCTTTAAAAGTCGTGTAAAGTAAGTCCTAGACAAATTTCATATAATTAAAAAAAAATAATCAGAAAAGAGAACATCAGAAAGCACTGTAGACTGTTAGATGCTTTAAAGATTTATTTGACATCTTGATTTAAAGTTAAAATGAAACAACTTACTAAGACAATGTGTATCTAGAAATAAAATTGTAAGAATAAAATCTTGTTTCCATATAATATACATTTTCAATGTGTCTAGCTCAATTATGAAAAAAATATAATTTCTCTTTATTTCTTAAACGTACAATCAGCTCTTGTACCACGTAAGAATATCTCAGTGACTTAGCTGTGACCCCTCTCATCTCAAATTACACTAAATGCTCTAAAATAACGTTACATTGTCTAGACCAGACTGTCAGATGTGATGGAGAGTTAATTTTCAGACAAAGAGATAATTACATTTACTAATAATGTTATTCTGTTTAAATAAGTGTGGATTGTATAATATAAAATTACTATGTAGTTATAGTTATTAAATAATACATTTATAACTAATTGACTGGTCACACATAACTTTATACTTTTGTAACTAAAAAAAAAGACGGGTTGCACTCCGGGAGTGCCGGCAGAAGTGAAAACTTGATTATTAACGTTGAGCATGTTTGATATTTTGGAATGGTATCCGTCTTACGCTTTTTCGATCAGGTCACGTGTCCTGACGCGAGTTTAAGATTTTATACCCATTACAGAAAAAGTGCTCAACGCCGCTAAAGAAGTTTTCACTTCAAAAAAAGTTAGATTGACATGCACTCTACGCACGTAACTCGTAGGCCGCTACATTCGTAGCAATGCCGTAGAGACAGCGTCTACGTCTCGTAACTTTTATAAATTAAAATCATTATTACTTTGCCACGATTATTACTTTGTGACATGACTTTTATTTTATTACATTTATTAATTGTCTAGAAGAGTTTTTTGTCATTTTAAACATTATGTAATGCCTAAATAGGTAAATATCTACAACACAGCGTATACGTAACGTGTGTATGTTTATTTTTTCTAATGTCGCTAATGAAACCATTGAATCACTAGTAATATATCTGAACTTGGAATTAATTAAGCACAAACAATACGCGTGATTTCATTAACCCTTCAAACGAAGATATTAAATTATAAACAGGCCGGTTCACGGGGTAAAAACACGAGCGCTTAGCAAAAAGGGAGTGTAATTGAACTTGATATTTACGAGTTTGGGTTTTGCCGCCATTTGTAACTGCGAGGGGGATGTCACGTTGTTAGTTCCAATAGTTTAATTTGCTTTCGGTTTGCGTTCGTTGTTGGAACGTGACGGCGTCCATTTTTGTTTATGTTGTTGGATTCGGGATCTTAATGTTTACAAAGTTATATGATCGCCTTTATATAAATATGTATGTTGTATTTAGATCTGCGATATTACCCAACGCAGTTAAAAGCAGAGTAAGCTGGTTGTAACGGTGATACAGAACTAAAGTCATCATTTTAAAAACCTAGAGTATATATTTCACGTGCTATTTAAAAACTTGGTGGAAAAATGCAATGGTGGGTGAAGACAATATTCTTCGTAAAATAAACGTAGTTATTTGAATCAATCACGCAATCGGTTGAATGAGTGCAACTTCTTGGAATGTTGCCAAATTTCACAAGAAATATGCTTTTTATCTCACACAGAAGCAGTTGAATCCGGCGGCTAAAATTATATTTTTTTTAACATATTAAATTAACAATCAAAATGAAACCAAATCAAATTGGCAAATCGACCTTTACATTTTTTACTTTATGAGCATTTTATTATTCTGATTAATAAGAATATGAACATAACAAACACAATACACTTAAGATACATTTAAACAGCATTCTCCAATTCCTACAGATAAAGATATAACGTGAACAAATCCGCACCCAATATTCCCACAACATATAAACCCGGCCGTATTTACGTTGCACTGAAACTCAATTATCGGAAGCGACTAATAACCCGACACCTGACCTACTAAAAGCAATTAATATAATTACAAACTCTCATTAAGTAGGCCCCATTCACACGGCGCGATTTCGATATCAAAGCAAACAGAGCGCGCTGTGTGCACACGGCTTAATCCCGGCTAAATGCATCGCAAACATGGACGGACAAACAGACGTTTGAATAAATACGGGCTCGTTAACACTTTACGATAATTAGCCTGTAATCTAACGACCGAATGCATTTGCGATACTTTGTTATCTGGTAAATATTTGCTGATTACGATAAATAGGTAGGAAAATAAAGTTTATGCAGTCACAAATTTATTTTTTGGTAAATCTACAAGCTACATTCTCCTACCTACATTATCCTAGTCAATCTCTGCTTGAAACTATGATCGAAAATTTATTTCCTTTTAGTATATATTTATTTAGTTACCTAACTAGTAAGTACCATGTATATTAGCAACGCTACTCAACCCAGTAATATTTGGAGTGCCTATCTGAATTAATAAATTGAGAAATATCCAAAGATTGCTCTAATAAACAAAGATGTCACACAAATAAACTAAAACAAGGTAAGAACAAAGAGACACGCAATCCGTCAGCGCTGTTTGCGAGATACCATCCATACATCAGCTCTTGAGCCCGATACCGACGTATTTGTCCATGTAAATACTCTTGTTTTGATAGGTTTTGATTCTATACTGTTAGTTTTGAATAGACTATGTTACAATAACAATCCTGTTGTATGTTACGTGAGATGAAACTTAATACGAAAGTGCAATTAGAACTTTTTAATTTGTCTCCAACTTGAAATGAGATTTACTTATATTATATCGAGCAGTCAGCTATGACTGTAATTTACAGTGCATGAAGTTGAAAATATGTTTATTTTCTGCGCAATACTGCATGAAAGTGTATTTTCTCGCGTAAACTTTGTACTAAAACCCAACACGGAATAAACACATCGATTATTTATTTTTCAACATTTTATCCATTTCTATACTTTGATACTAATCACGTATGCGTTCAGCAAAGCCAGGATATAATATTTACCTCTATTCTATCTAATCCAATCATCGAACACTCGAAGCATTGTACTCGGACTATACGCAAAGGATACCAGCAATCACAACAAAAGGCTCGTCCCTATCCCGTATAAAATCGAACGAATATTTAAAAACAATACCAGAAATATGAATTCAATACGAATATGTCCTCAAGCACAGCACAACGGTGTTTATTGTTCCGCAAACAATTGCCGAACGCAAACTTGCGAGAGAAATATAATTAAGTTAAGAGCCGGCTTTTATTCATTGTTTATGGTTCGGTTAAATGTTTATGTAATTCCTGTATACAGTGTGCAATGTAAAAAGTTCATAATATATTATTATCTATATCGGCGTGCATGTGTTACATCTTAAATGTGTAAAACAGTCATATAAAGTTAAGTATATTTCGTGTAATTCATTTACATTTGATTAATTTTTTTAAATTGGTGTCGTATTCCTTCCTAGAAAATATCAACTTTACCTGCGTAAATAAATAAATAATTTTGCGAAACAACAAGCTAATGAACTTTTAAACATCGATCAAATTACATATGAGAAAGGTTTTCTCAGAATTCAAAAGAAAATTGCGGTGTTGTAAAAATAGCCAGTTAGCGTTATTGTAGCACGTGAAAATTTGAAAAATTATAATTAAGTACATAAAAGTTTGGATCAACATATTCAGCAAACATTTTGATAAAAAATCAACCCCAGATGTTCTTAGGTATCTGAAATTTAATTAACCAATGAAATTTCATCCGGATTTGCATCGGAAATTCACAGGTGCATAATCACGAAATAATTGGTATTACAACTCAAAACTTTCAAGAACATTTAAACTATCATTGTTCGTCTTGCATACCCAAAGATATAATATCTAGAATTTCGTAAATTACATAAGACGGCGCTTCTGTTTTCGCACACACCTTAATATCCAGATATTATTGAAGATTAGAAAAACGTAAAACATAAAAAAAATCCGTCACCGCAAACATTCTTGTCAAGTAATAAAACCGCGAACGGTTGTAAAATGATAATATCTTTTGTGAGGTCGAGGAGCTTATAGCTCTCAGTAATGGAGATCAGCGGTAATCCTCAGAGACAGGTGCAGATTAGAGCCTTAAGGTTTGGCCCAAATTCGATGGCAGACGCGCCACGCATCACAATACGGCTGTGGAAGGCGACGCACGAGCGGGTCACACGCCGCGATTCTTGAAAAATAAATTAAAGTTTGGCATAAACAGTACGTTTTAGCCGAAAACGTTAATACGTTTATAGAAAACGTTGTAGGAATATCGTATAACTGTTATTCTTAGCAAATAATATTTATTGATGTGAGTTGTTATCATAAATTTTCGATATCGATTGGTAATCATCTAAAACAGAATAATGTTATAAATTTTTAATCGTACATTTGTGACACCAAACCTTCATAATGTTAATTATTTTCAGATTATGTAGTATGTATAATGGGTGCGTACATTAAACAACTCTGAATTTGTATTAGATACGTAAAATAGATTGTAAAACGCTTTTTTATGTAAAGCCTAAGGCGCGGGTCAAACACAAGCGGCGCGGGCGCGGGCGTGCCATAAGCGCACCTCTTCAATCTGTTTTGCACCACGTCCTTCTTCTACATTTTGTATGAAATAATTTTGGAAAGGCGTCGAGACGGCACGCCACGGTTGTGCCACGGTTGCGCCGCCTGCCTGTCCAAAATTCTTTCATACAAAATGTAGAAGAAGGACGTGGTGCAAAACAGATTGAAGAGGTGCGCTTATGGCACGCCCGCGCCCGCGCCGCTTGTGTTTGACCCGCGCCTAAGGGTTGATTACACCGAGGCGAGGGTAAACCTGCAAGACGCGGCATGCAAATGCCTTAAGAATCCATTGTTATCACATGGCTTGGAAATGCATTCTACCGACGCTATGTATGAAATTTTAATTCCTGTATAAATAATGATCTAAAAATTACATAAATGTCTTTTAGTTATATGCTAGTTATTACTACTTATAAATTAACGTAATTTAAACATCTTATTTTGACAATGAATATGAATGATACATATTTTTTCCTACCAAGAAATCATATAGAAAGCCAGTTGAAATTTCAGTGTAACCTTAATGTATTAAGAAATTCTTTTGGACCGGAAAGCTTCCCGCGCGGAAAGTCCTTTGTAAATGTGAACCCAGAACGGAAAACTCATATGCCTTTGAATTTTTTGAAACACAAGTAACAAATCATGACATTTTCCGCGTGAAAATTCCCGATAATACTATTGAAGTGTCTAAAGTCCAAATTCGTTAATTGGATTTCACGAAATTGATTGCAAACTTGAACTTTCCGATTAAAAAGTCACTTAAAAAAGTGTATATTCTGTCACGCCTCTGGTCCCAAAACACCAATAGATTTGATTTGTGAATTCAACCCTTATAATCATATATTATTATTATTAAAGTAGATATGCTCGATATCGATATCATAGTTTATCGTTACATATTTTTTTTTTTTATTTATTTGATATTCTCGTCGCACCTAGTCACCACCCGCGTCGTGTCGCAGCTCTGCGTGAACTGAGCCTTAAGTACCTATATGTCTTGTTCATCCAATAATCGTAATTTATCTATCAAGTCTTACAAACTTCATTTTAACTCAATTTAAAGTTTCCTCCTGCGCCTGTCACTCATAATTTAATATTCTGAGCAATTTGTTTTTGCCGTTTTGGTTACAAAGTTGATTTATAAAAATGTTTGTAGTCTTCGAAAATTGTAATGGTAATTTCATTATTGGATCATATTTGATTAAATTATAGTTAGTGAGATAGCGATGAATATGAAAAAGAAGTTTAATCATAACTTTCTATTAATCTGTGGTTTAATCGCGACTTATACAATAATAATCGTTTTTATGTTTAAAAATAAAAGCACACAAAAGCTTTACGTCCAATTGAACATTAACTGTTCAATAAGGCGTAGCATAAATTCAATAAATCCTTTTATGTTGCTGTGTATCATATTAAAAGATACTTGCTGTTATTTATATAAAAATTATTTTGCGAATATGTTAAAAACATATAGTAATATGCACAGTTGAGTGATATTTCATCTCGTTAATTCTGCACAAACTGAATAAATATATATTTTTTACAAAATTCACTTGCGTTCTTCAGCCTCAATACTTCGCTATGAATATGTTTTAAAATGTTAAAGGCAATTACTTCAGCGTAAAATTACGAAAATTGTGCGCTGCCTGCTCTACTACATGTTATTTTCCGATGAAGAAGAAGAAATGATACATGTCGATTAATTCAATTAAATGTACTTTAAATGCCATTGTCAGATGATTAAAATATATTATTTATTGTGATTTTTATTGTAGTGATATTTCTAAAATAACCACATTAGGTACTTAAAGATACAAATTAAACATCACATAGCTACTATACATACCATAATACCACATACCATTTTCATAATTCAACTACCTGTCATAAAAAAGTTATAATTGGACCGCGAATGATTAGCATAATAAAAAATTTGATGAATTAAAAATTACTAACAGCAAAAAATAAAGTGTCACGCCATGAAGTTGGAATTATCCAAATTATCATCCGGGGGGAGGCCCTCGGGGAGGGGGTGCGGGATTTCCATAAAAAGTGACGCCATAAAAATCCTTATAACTCACGCTTCTCCCTACCTGCGTTTATCACGGTCGTGTAAATAATTTTTGGACAGATTTATACCGTCGTCAACGATTATGGCTTGACATAAGTTTGTATGGCAACTCTTTATCTTTTCAATTTGAAATATTGTGTATATGCCTTTATGCTTGGGACCTTTCACCAATAGCTAGGTACATTATTCTTGACATTAAGCCGCTCCTTATGATTACACAATACCGAAGTAAGTAGTTATGTTAAACTTATGGCAAACTTTTAAATCTTTCCAAGAGCAATAATAACGTAATTTCTACCCCGACGATATCGTTTTATCTTACGTTTAAAAAACTCATTCCACGCTTATTACACCTGAGATCGTTCTGTAAACAAGATTCGTTCGAGAGAGTTCTAGCGCAATATTTCCCGCCGCGACAAATAATGGAAGTAAATAACTATTTGCTGCTGCTGATCGAACCGTAATGATACCGCTCATAACCGCGGGAAGACCATGAAACTATAGACGAGGCAACGGGGTGGTGAAAGTAAGATATAATGAATAAAATACGTTAGATGTTTGCTAATTTTGCTATAATGTTGTCAATTATTTGAGTAGGTATACCAAACGTGAACAATTAGGTACCTTAAAATTTGTCACACTGTGTTACATCTATATCATGGACAAATAAACTAAGTATGTACCTATATTTAAAAACTCTACATATAAGCATAGACAAATATATATATTTTATTAGTCCATGATATAAGTCAGTCGTCATTATATTAAAATGTATTATTTTATTCGAGCAACTTTATATAGGATTGGGCCAATTATTATTAATTTTCCAACATTTACTTGAGTAGGTAATGCGAAAAGTGCGTGTATAAATAGGTTCCTAGTTTTAAACGAACAGGTCCAAATATTATGAAACTTTACATATTATATTATGTACTTAATTAAATATATTTTTTATACAAATATACCTCGTACAGAAATAGGCATAGTAATAAAAAAGCATTTAGTCTCTTTTTATAAGCGCTAGACTCGAAAGAAGTCCTGTCATAAAAGTGAAAACGTGTTTATTACTATCGATCGAAGGAAAAATGATTAGAATGACTATAAAATATGAAATTTTCATGTTTGATGCCTACATAGAGGCATGTGTGTCTGTTACTCAATCTTACTACTTAATCTGAACGGATTTTCATTAAACGATACTGTTTTTCCTTGTATTAATAATATTATAACAAATTATTATATTAAAAATATAATATACATTAACTGTGCTTCTGGCGCAAATTAAACTACGAAACGAATGACTAGCTTTAGAATAACACGTTAAAATTAAACGAAAACTCCACAGTTTATCCTAATACTATTTGTACGCGACATTTGTTTATCTTTAAGTAGGTAATGGCGGAGTATTTTCTTCTTTATTTTCCTTCGTTCGTCTATGTTTGCGAAGGTTGATTGGATAGTAATGTCCCGCCGCGTTAGGTACGCGTCTCTTTGATCGATCTGTTGGCAATATATTACGAAATAGATAGGAATTAAAAACAAAACGTAGAGGTTTTACAGATGATAAATACAATAAGGATTTATTTGAAAACTAATTACTATTATTGCTATTTATTATTACTTGCCTTACCTAACGTTTTAATATTTAGTAGGTACATTCTCACTAAACATTTAAAACTTAAAAAAAAACCCTTTGAATGCAATAAACTTTAAAAACAATCGGCGTTTAAAATGATATCTTCAATTTAATGTCGTCCCTTCGATACGGCCATGAAATCGTTTTATAACAGAATCCAACGATCTAAATTCAATCTTATTTACTGCATTACAGCCCAAGTTCAGTCCACTTTCAGTTAACTTTAAATGAAATTGAACAAATAAAGGCATTGAGAACGTACAGTACAACTTTTTAATGCGTTTTTTACGCTCGTTGTAACGTTTAGGCTAACTGGCTATGGGCGATTTTGGGACGAAGTTGCGATCTTACAGAATGTTATCATTTGTGTTTTAAATTTTAAATGATTTAATTGTTAAATAGTGTAAATATTTAAATGATTCATTAAAGAGCAGAATAGCAAAATGAATCAGAATTTGACATGCGGTTTGATTATAGTTTGAAAAAGTACCTATATTCCTTTATCTGGATGCTATACGCCTTGAAGAAAGGCGAGGCCTTAGATTAAGGATTGGTCTCCGCGCGCGCGGTCGTAGCGCGCGCGCGGAGACCAATCCTTAATCTAAGGGCGAGGCAAAAAAATAATACAACAACGTATGTACTTGTTAATGTAAATGAAATATTGGCATAAAACCTAAGTTGTCTCTGAGGCATTTTAATAAGTAAAGACTAAAAATACATATACTTTACTTTTAATTCCCAGAGTATTAGAGTAGGTACTAGGTAGGTCCCTAGTGAAATTTTCTTCAATATTCTAGTGGATCGTACAAAATAAACCAATCTTCGAAAAGTCAACTTTCTGCGCTCAGTAGTGTTGGTGTGCCGTATAATTAGTTAGAAACTATTACAAAAACAAACTTGACAAAGTTTCGAAAGCGCACGTACACCCATTTACACACGCCCCGTCGTCAATAACTATCTACATTCAACCTAGATATAAGTTTCCTCTTTTTGGTATTTAGGCAAATATAATAACGGTCAAAAGAGCCTAGTGAAAAAGCAATAAAAAAATTAAATAGAACATTCCTAACTACTTAAAGCTATTTTACTTGTAAACCACTATAAACTTGCGACTACCAGTTAATCGTCTCGTGAATACACACCCTTAGGTAAATACATTCATTATGATCACATTTTTGTTGGCTGAACGTATTAAAAATTAGGTGAATTTATAAAGTTAATAATAACCGAGAAGTATGGAAGTTTCGAGTAAATGTTTTATTGAAATACTCAAATATTAAGACGAACCTACCTTCATTACTTACATTTGCATTGTAGGTATTATTTGTATACGTAGTATATTATTATTAGTCTGTGGTATTATCTACAATATCAGTTATTGTAAATTTAAATATTTATTTTTTTATGTTCATATTCTATCAGCCCATTCGAGGTCATTTTTAATAGAATTCTTCTTTAAATTAATCCGGAAATTCTTTTTTTTTTTTTATTTCAAAATATTATTCAAAGGAAATTTCTAGAATCGTTTTTGAGATCGTAAGTTATTATTTTATATTCTAATATTATACTTTTCAAGAAATAAATACAAAATATTATAGTTAAGTAATAATAAATAAAATTTGAATAACTTTGCAACGTTCAATGAAATTACCTAAAAAAGTTCTAAAACATACAGTTTTACTAGTAAACTTCGATGGGTATTTTAGTAAAAAATCACTAAAGTATAAACTTGCACTACAAAGAACGGATTAAGATACGGTGATTGTATAAATCATTTTTATGTGCCCCGGGCTACGCCATAAAACCTTTGGCCCATTGTCCCGGGACATATTCCCTTACAACCCACAGACTATTACACGGCACATTTAAAAACACACAATCACACACACAATGTTCTCAATTATATTAATGTGTGGTCTGTTCTCGTATTTTCACAGATTATCCGCTCATTTATATTGTTTTAAATTAGTACTATAATACCTTCAGGCAAACAAAATATTTATCTGTGGTTTTACGATTACGTTGAACATTGGCGAGAAAATGAAAAGTTTTCTGTTTCATTCTTCGTGAAAAAACCATGAAACAACGAAACATTTGATAAATTATTTATAGATATGAAATACGTATCACGTTCGCACTAAATAAAGGTGATAATTAATGAGTGTTTGGGTTATTTGACGATGGTAATTGTAGAATAAATAAAAATGAGGTGTTTTTTTAATAATTATAGAGCATTTTTTACTTTGTCTACTACCTATTTCGAAACTGTGTGGTAAGTATAGGTAAGTACCTAAATTCAAATTTTCCGATAAATTCCTTTGCAACATTTTTTACCATGTAAAATGTACAAGCAATTAATTCAATTGCATTAACAAATTTCGACACGGCAGCGTCCTATATTCCTAACATCAAATATTTCAAAGTGTTTCAATATTTGCTTTTGCGGTAAGGGTGAATTTTTTGCATGTGATGTGCTGAATTATTAATTCCATTAGCAATCCCGCAATCACAGCCTCTAACGAACGGACCGCCCGTCGCATTTTACACACGATTTTATTAAAAAGCCGGGATAAATTAAGTGGAATCTCCGTCTACCTGACGGATGTAATTTTATGGACCGTTCCCGAGCACTCACTCCTTTCCTGTGCTTTTACACTATCGCATAATATTATTATCATATTTTCAACGCACGGCTGAATACAATATTTAACGTGCAGTGTGTTTTAAACGTTAATGTAGACTGACTGTATCTGTAAGTACACATAAATTCAGTAAAGCTGGTTAGATTTTTTGATATAAAATATTATAAAACTTTTTATATAAATGGAGGTACCTTAATGGCTATTGCCCTTCGCCCTTTCACACAATAGAGTGGTTTTGCTCGCTTTATGAACTATAAACAATTAATTATTAGTATGACGATGTAATAAATTAATTTAGATTGGTAGGTACACTAGATCTGTGGTAGGTACGATATAATATGTGTGTCTCACTCTCATATTATATTAAAAAAATCCATTATTTTTTAGTTAAAGCTTCACGCGTCCTACGTACATTATTTGCTCGTAACTAAATCAGTATTTTATAGTAGGACGCGTGAGAGGTTAACGTGATTCGTATCATTCCGCATTACCACATTATTACGCCATCTGTGTTTGTTTACTGTAACCATTTTATTACTAGTGCCTGGAGTGCGAATAGCACGTCAATCTGTCACTAGATTACGCTATAACAAACTTACTGTTAACATGTTAACTTATTAATTAAACATAATAAATAAAGAAATAATATTTCAGATAATATTATCATTATCTGCTCAGTGGATGAAATGGAAAATATTTGCTCAATTTAATTTGTCAATGTCAATGTCGCTATGTGTGACATTTACGCCTTTCACTCATCACAGCTGAATGTGACAGGTTTTTGTATTCATTTCCAATCGCGGTTTTGCATTGCAATGTTTGTGAATTTCGAAAAAGTGTAGCGATGAGTTATTTAGCGGAAAGTGAAGCGCCACGGGACTTTAGAGTTTCCTCCACGGAAAGTGATGGACATTATACAAAATGTGTACTTTGCTATACGGTTAAAAGAAATTTCTATTGCGCAGAATGTGTGAGAAGTGGTAGTTTCGTGCACTCATCATTGCCTTATTCAGATAAGTAAGTTTTTTGCATATATATTATTTATTATGACTCATAACTTATATTAACCTATATGGAAGTTAATGATAGAACTATCTTTTTACTAACTGAAATGAACATAACATCACTATGTGTACTCATGTCGTAGTTTGCGGAAATAAACATATGGCCTTATATTTTTAATTAAATTATATTTTCTAGGGTTTGTTATCATGCACTAGTAACCTACATTTGATAATAGCAACAGAAAACAATTATAAAACTCTCAGCAGAGGAAAGATTGAAGTATACATATTATATTAAGAAGTTTATATACCTGACCTATATGCAGCTCTTGTCTAAATATAGCTTTGAAATAGATAATAGATGCAAATAATGCATGTTCCACTAATTCATTTTCTGTAAGAATTGCCCATCTGAAATTGGATTCTTACAAGATAATACCTACACATTTTTTCTTATTTTTATCCAGTATCAACAGGAGCAATCAATCATTCAATTCACACTGACACATAACAGCATTAAATGAGTACCTAGTAGTAGTTCTGATGGCGAAAAAAAATATTTTTATGTTTCTTTTTTTATGCTTAACATTTATAGTATCAATTTAACTTTCAGATTCTCTGACAAACAAGTGAAGTTAATGAGATTAAAGTTAAACAGACAGCATATATTGGACAGATGTGAAAAGTTACTAGCGCCTAAATTAAAGAAGGACATCCTGGTGACAGAGACAAAAAGATCCAGAGACAAGTTAGACTTGTTACGATTAGCAATAGACCAAAGAAAGAACAATATAAGTGCAATAAAAAAGGAACTGAGTGATTTAGTAACTTATAACAATGAGTTAAGGTTGAAATTGCCGCGGTATCAAAAGCGAGTGTCGAGTTTGGGTAAGCATGCTCAGTCGCAAAGGTATGAGCTGCAAAAGAAGATCAGTACGTACAATGATCAAGCACAGTCGCTGGCTGCGTTGAGACGCTCCAGAATACGGCAGCTGAACAGATATATCTTCCCAGTGTATATTAGTTATGATTCCAGGTAAGATATTAACACTAATAAAAAGTAACTCTGTTTGTAAGTATGTAATTGTAATTCCTCTGTTGGGATTTATATCTATCAAGATAAATTTGTATTTACTTGGTCCTGAATAAAGTGTATTTATTTATTATTTTTTATTATTTGGAATCTTCTATGGCAATGTATTATCTATTCTTCTTTATAATCTCTATTTAAATTGTTTGCAGAATAATCAATTTGAATGTTACTATTTAAATAAAGATTATATTAATTTCAGTGACAGCATAGAAGACATGGAGTTTGTTGGCGATGATGCTGAGGAGGAGCCACCAAGAAGACCACAGCTGCACATTGTAGCACCATATGTGGATATTGATGGCGACTACTCTAGTATTCAAGCGTGGGGTAAGTTTGTTATGAGCACTGGTTTCAGATTTAAAAGGAAGTTTAAGTGCAGGTCCACACTGCGAGCCTAGCGCGGTTGCGACGGCGGGCGCGAAATATCAAACGTATGAAACGCGCCTTTGCGTCCACATTGAAATTACTATGGCGGAAGCCTAGTGCGACGGTAATGAGCGAGCCAGCGCGCGTAGTTTTCAAACTCTCCTATCCGCGCGTTCTGGCCACACTACGGGCCTAGTCAGCAAGCGACCCAATGCGCGGACGGCGGGGGTATCAAACCAGTTCGGTCTTGTCGCTCGACTTCTTATATTATATCCTTTATTGTTTTTCGTAAAATAGCGGTAAATACTTAATTGTTGAAGTGAAACTTCTTTATTTATAAGTGCGATTCAATCTAAAACAGTTATATACACCACAGTAATTTTGTAGGGTATAATCTCAATTCTTCATATAAGATTCACCCGTTATTCCTCTGTTTTATTTATTTCGTGTACAACTTCTATAATGATCTCATCTCAAAATCGGACTGTCCAGTAAAAATAGCAAATCGTCCAAAGTTTGCAACACCCGAAAAACGTCGAACCGCTACTTGAGCTCGCGCGTCGGTGTGGCCACCGCGAGCGCCCGCTCGTCGCGCCCGCCTAGGCCGCCGCCACCGCGCATTCAGTGTGGACGCACACTAAGTCATGTATTTCTTACTTTACTTAGGGCTGATTTTTCAATCGTTGATTAAAACTTATTCATCGAATAATGTATTAAACTACCATTTCAAAAATTTAGGGCCGATTTTTCAATCCCGAGATAAACAGTCTAATAACTACCCCTCGAATAGATTTATTCAATTATTTATCTAACTCATAACGGCTCGCCTATTTTTCAATCGTGATTTATTTGATGAATAACTATCTGACCAAATATTTCCATATTGGCAGCTCTGCTCTCGGAGTGGCGAAACAAACATATTAAATTAGTCAGGTTAGAGCGGGATAGAGTCAACTCTTGCAATTTGTCAACAACCGTCATTACGACTCACGTCAGGAGTGCATTTTAAGTTTGTCTTGTATTGCTCTTGTCTTTTATGATTGTTGATTGTTGTTTTAATTCGAGTAAAGAGTTTGGTTAAATTTGTGTTTCAATTTATATATTTTACGATGGAAACGACATACTTAAAGGCAGCGTTCGGCAAATTTGCAATGGCATGGTCATCAGTACTATCAAAAACATCAATTTCAATATGATTTTAATTGATAATAATTATATAGAAAGAGGTTTAATTGTTTATAATTCTACGCTCTATGTTATGACATACGAAAATATCCCAAATTTGACGCGTCAGTTGTCAACTCAAACGCCTAACCGTCGAATAGCGCGCTATCTGGCCGTTGGAGCGGCAAATAGATTTATTCCTCAAATAACGTAGTTATTCGATAGATAAGTCCTATTCGTCTATTGAAAAATTGAATATTTTGTTAACTGAAGAATAAAGTCTATCTAGCTGTTTATCTGGGCATTGAAAAATCGGCCCTTATTCTAATTTTCCATATTTGACAGTTTACAGGTGACATGTTAAAATGTTCGTGTAATACTTTATTGGACGGATAAATTTTAACCAAGGATTGAAAAATCGGCCCTTAATCCATTTTAATTTTTAACACCCTTCATTACATAATTTGTATGTAACTGAATCCTTTAGGTTTCTTTAAGACTCGCTTGATATGGAGAGATTTAATTCAATCTTTGTATTCTTATCAGATCTGCTTACAGCTACTACAGCTTACAGGCTGTACAATAATTAAATGGGTTTATCTTGTTCAACTGTTTTTGACGTGACAACGTCTTATAATTCGATAGAGCCGGCTGCACGCACGAAAAAACATGACTCATGCGGCGTTACCTCGCTCTGAAGCGTTCCATGTAAGGCTTGAAGTGCAAGCGAGAGCGCGAACGAGCGACAAAGAAGCACAATCGGACGTTGTCACGTTCAACTATCGTCAGTAAACCGACTTTACAGACAACCAATTTTTTTTTTTAGATTTATTATTTCTCTCAGAGGTGGCTCGCCCTAAGGGCGAGGCCACAACACTACGTTGCGGCGTCGCGTCGCAAAAATAACATCGCACAGCAATGCGATGCGATGTCGCAACGCAGTGTTGTGGCCTCGCCCTAAGGAGCGCTGGTGCAGTGAACTCCCATAAATAATTATAATAAAATCATACTCCTTAATTTCATTATTAATATTAATTATTACTATTTAAAATCAATCGTAATCGTAAAAAACTACTGTCAATACCAATGAATATATCCATCATTCCATCATCCCATACACCTGTATAATACTGTATTATGTAACGCGCGAAGCGGAGCGCTCACGATTGCGCTCCAATGAAAAAATATTTAGTACATTTCCTAATACGAAATCCAATAGGAGTGAAACAGAAAGTTTGCCAGTGCCCTGCGCGTGAAACAAAAAATTTTCTATGGAAAAATAGCAAAATTCGGAGCGCCGCTCCCGCAAACGTTGCCGGTTCGTTTTTACCGCTCGGGCGCCCGTACACAGGACAGCGATTGCGCGCGACGTTGCCACTCCTATATAAACAAACACTCGAGTCAACTTCAATGCACGCGCGCGAATGCAAATTCGGGAATTTTCTAATTAAAATCATAAGATACGTGTTGAAATAGCCTGTAGTTATCAGTTATGAGTTATTATTACTTGTGAGTGTTAAAATGAACAATTATAATGTGGCGTTCATTAAGGTGATTGCTACGGTCTGTTCCCAGCCAATGTCCCGCTAGATGGCGCTGAATTCTACATTTTATAGTTTATTTGAGTTTTTGCGTAATTGGAAAACCATTAAGTCGTAGGAATAGTCATGGCAATTACTGAATATTATATTTTATTTAAATATGTCATATCACTGCCTTAAAATCCACCCAATTCGGTAAAACGAGGCAATTTTAACATCTGTCATTGCATACAGGGTCGTTTACACACACAGACGTATACATAAATGATAAAGATTTAACTCTAGATGGCGTGAATGTAAAACAAGTTTTCCATTTTTCTGTATGGGTAGACAAAACTTCAAAACGCCACCTGCTACGGTTTATATTATGAACGATTAGCTTTCCGCCCGCATTTAAAAAAAAAAAAGAATAATTATTCATACAACAGCAAATCTAAAACACTATTTACTATGGAAAAAAAACCAGGAAGGTGAAAAAGATATTTACGATTTCGACGCACTCGACTTTTAGTAAAATATAGTAGGTAAAAATATTATTATGGTTTTGATCACAGACATATGTCTGTGGTTTTGATTTTAGCTACTAGTATCAGAAAGCTGCATGTTCAATGCACGTCGGGGTCACACAACTGTGGAGGAAGGAAGGTGGAATACCTCCATCGAATAAGTGAAGTTTCTCGACATAGGTACTCGATTGGCCGGCCGGCCTCTGAGCACCACATTTTATAAATGTCTATAACACTAAAAATTACAAAGTACAGGCTATTTCAAAACGAATTCAATGATTATCAATAATTAGTAAATCACCGAATTTGCATTCGCGAGCGTAGGTATCCATAGTGTTTGTCACTGACCTCTATAACTTATAGTTATAGAGGTCAGTGGTGTTTGTTTATAATATAGGAGTGGCAACGTCGCGCGCAATTGCTGCTGTCATGCGATGCGGCAACGTTGCGTGAGAATCAAAACGCTACCTGCTACGGTTTATTATGAACGATTGTTATAAAAATAAAAGTTATACAATATACATATTTGTTGGCGTAAACTATTTTATTCATCATTAATTTTGGAAAATAAATAATGTCTAAATTGATTACAATAAAACGCAGTTTTATTTTATTACATTACACTATTGTTTTTTTTTTTTTATCAAAACATGTATGTATTTGAGTAGTTAGTAGGTAGCATATTATATTCTGAATTTCTGATCCATGCTTATTCACTCAAAACCACAGTATTACCATATTTCCTACAGTAGTGCGACGAATGTACTTGTGCAGAGAAACGGAGGGGAACTGGCGGGGGTCGGGCGACGCGGGCCGCGTAAGGCAAACACGCTTAGTTTGCCTTACCTAGCGCGAAAGGACGACGCAGTCGTATTTTTTGTGTAATAATTTTATTATACATAGGTACTTACATATTCTATTATGGCGCGCACAAACTGTTCCGTTTACGGATGTAAATTTACATTGAAATCCCAGAAGGAAACAATATTTCAGAAAGATTGTATTAATTGTATCTGTTGAATTAAAATCAAAGCTATGTATATGTTGTCCTCATTATTTTCTAATCAGATTGTACATCCCAATGCGAATGCATTACTTAGTTAAATGTTATAATATACAATTAAGAACATCCAAAAATAAAGTGTCCACGTAAATAATATTTAGCAGTGCAATATCTGTAATTATATATTTATGAACAAAAAAATGTTGTGTGGTTTTATGAAACCATGGTAAAAGTGAAACTTTCCGAACACTGCTTTATACACAGGCTTTATACCTACTCGGCAGCCGACCGTCACGCGACATGCGCTACACAGACCAAAAAGTTTGAGACGATGTAATAAAAGTTTCACTTTAATAATTACATCAGATTTAATAATCGCAATTATTTTGAATGTACATATGAATAAATGATTTCATCATAATATGTATTAATAATCACAATTGTTTTATTTCCCATTTGTTGCAACCCTAGCGTATTTTCGTGTGGCAGCGTAAGTACCTACGCTGGCGGCGGCATCGCGCGACATCAAAGGCGATTCCTTACTGTAGGAAATAATATTGTAATACTGTGCTCAAAACTAATAACACTAATGATTTGTAACAGTAAATTATTTCAATAGGTAGGTATTTGAACATTTCCCAACAAGACGTAAGAATAATTATTCGTATACAAGATACAATAACAAATCTAATACACTATTTATTATTTTATTATTTACTAGCGGTCCGCCCCGGCTTCGCCCGTGGTACAATTTTATCTTTTTATACCTAGTAGAACTGGCCGACGAATAAAAAAAATCGTATTAGAATAAATTTACGGAACAAAAAAAGGATTGTAACTGAATTAGGTAATTAGGTATGTTTGTTTCTGGGCGCACCGTTTTCGACGACGCGACGCGCGACGTAAGCGTATAGGTATAGGTACCTACTTTTTTTTTTTTTATTGTGTGATAGGGAAGCGCTTGACCATGATCTCGCCTGATGGTAAGCTGAGATGTGGCCTATGATGGAGCGCGCTTCCCTAGAAGGTACCCGTTCACTCTTCGCTTGAAGACCCCCATATTGTACTCGTCGGGGAACACATACTCAGGAAGCATGTTCCAGTCCCTCGCGGTTCGGATGAAACCTACTTTGCTAAAACAAACTAATAAAATTGTGTGTCTGTCTGAAAATTCGGAAAAGCATATTTTGCAAGTTTGTGATTACTTTGATAGTTTACCGATTTATAATAATTGTAATTGTAATTGTATAATATATCATTTGCAATGTGGTGAAATTTCATAAAAATCACGGGCCAATTTTTTGTTTTGAATCCCACCGAAAATATAATTGCGTTATTAGAATAATTAATTACTATACCTACCCACGATCAATTATTACAATATAGTCTCAAATGCATACTAGAGAAATATTGCAATTTGATTCAATGCATAGCATACAAAAATAAATTCACAACACAAGAAATTCCGCGCGCAAATCATAGCGCGTGTCATCAAGCCGACGACGACGCGACGCCGAACAAAAGTACCTACGACGGACGACCACGCTTCGAGTTGCCAAGTTACAACAATAATGAGTAATAAATTGTTTACAAAAAAAAACAAGTTTTCCATTTTTCTGTATGAGTAGACAGAACTTCAAAATGCCACTTGCTACGGTTTATAACGATTGTTATAAAAATAAAAGTTATATTTGTTGGTGTAAACTATTTTATTGATCAATAATTTTGGAAAATAATAATTGTCAACATTGATTACAATAAAACGCAGTTTTATTTTATTACACTATTGTTTTTTTTTATCAAAACATGTATTTGAAGTACCATATAATATTATGCTGATCCAAGCATTTTCACTCAAAACTAATATCACTAATGATTTGTAAAAGTAAATTATTTCAATATACATTTCATAACCAACAAGTAAGAATAATTATTATTATTCCTACCTACAACAACAAACCTAAAACACTATTTACTATGGGAAAATAACCAGGAAGGTGAAAAACATATTATTATTTACGATTTCGACGCACTCGACTTTTAGTAAAATATAGTAGGTAAACATATTATGGTTTTGATTTTTGCTACTAGTATAAGAAAACTGCGTGTTCAATGCACGTCGGGGTCACGCAACTGTGGAGGAAGGAAGGTGATTTCCTCCATCGAATAAGTGAAGTTTCTCAACATACTCGATTGGCAGACCGGCCTCAATGAAGTATGTCGGAAAGTTGTATATGTTCTGTGTAACGAAAAAATTTCGCTTGCGCGATTCAGATTCAGGTGTCGTACAGTATACCTAATGAAGTTTTTCACTTTTTGATTTTACAGCAAATACAAAATAAAAAATATACAATGGATAATATGTAAATTCTAAACAAACTACTACCAAAATACAATTAGAACAAAAATCATTTGACTTGTTGATTTCGGCCGCGGCGACGCGACGCGTGACGTGAACGGAGTAGAGTATACTATAGTCCTTTCCACCTAAGATGATTTCTGTGACACATCGATTTTTGACACGTATAGAGATGTCGGTTACTGAAATCGTATCAATTGTTTCCAATAATCGATAATATTCTATATGGAAATGAAATCGATTTGAATAAAGTACCAAAATTAGTTTTTTCGGCATTTCGCCAACAATTAACTAAGGAAACTTAGCAAACAACAGCAACAAAAAGTCAACAATAACAATTAGTAACAATAACAGAATACCACGTAAAGTATCAATATAAAAATGCAACTTGTATACAAGGCTGACGCACTCGTACAGACGATTGACTCGATTGACAAACGATCACAAGATGGGCGCCGATTATATGATTTTCCAACTCTATGATTTTTCAACGATCCATTTCATGTACACGAATTGCGTAGGTAAGTATTGTATTTTTGTGTTATTTTATTTTATTTTTCATTATATTAAACTAAACAATACTGTTTTTTATTTATAAGCTTACGATGTTTCATTTTTATATTTTTGGTAATAATGCCGCCATAAAATAAAAATATTATGCACTAAAATTATTTTGACTTTTTAAACATAAAATACGTAATTCGGAACACGATGAAGTGTCACAGGAATCATCCTAGGTGAAAAGGACTATAATTACTGATACCTACTTTGATAAAACAAACTACTTGTTTGTCTGTCTGAAAATTCGGAAGTACTTTGGTAGTTTACCGATTTATAATAATATTGTATATATCGTTGTTTAAAAAATATTCAAACACAATAAAATATGATATACTGATTTATATAGTTTCAGTGATGAACTGATGAGTCAATGTTAGCCACTATACTTTCGTCATACGTGTGTATGATTGATGTGATTTGCAACGTGGTGATATTTCAGAAAAATCACGGGTCAAATTGTCCCACCGAAAATATAACTGCGTTATAAGAATAACTATACCTACGATAAATTATACATAATACAATATAGTCTCAAATGCATACTAGTGAAATATTTTATTTGAATCAATAAAATAAAAAAAAAATAAAAAAAAAATAATAATACAAAAATAAATTCACAACACAAGAAAATCCGCGCGCAAATCATAGCGCGTGACAATGAAATCAAGAACTTTCGAGCCGACGCGGACGACGAAGGAGCCTAACAAAAGTACCTACAATCATAGGCGGCTCGTGACAAAATTGTATGGCTGTGTTCACTTGAAATAAAACAACGAAAATAGGTACCTACAATAGCGTTAGCAGTACAAAAAAAATGAGCACCACATTATAAATGTCTATTTATACACTAAAAATTATAGAGTATTTCAAAACGAATTCAATTATTATTTAGCAATAATTAGAAAATCCCCGAATTTGCATTCGTGATCGTATTCATAGTGTTTGTCTACACTAATATTATAAAGAGGAAAACTTTGTTTGTTTGTTTGATTGTAATGAATAGGCTCATAAACTACTGGACCGATTTTAAAAATTCTTTCACCATTCGAAAGCTACATTATCCACGAGTAATATAAGATAGGTTTTATCCCGGAAATTCTACGGGAACGGGAACGGGAACGAGTTTTTCTTTGAAACCGCGGGCGGAGCCGCCGGGCGCGCGGCGGAAAGCTAGTTTATAATATAGGAGTGGCAACGTCGCGCGCAATTGCTGCTGTCATGCGATGCGCAACGTCGCTTGATTGAACGCTCCGAAAATGGCTATTTTTCCATAGTAAATCTTTTGTTTCACTGTGGCGAAATTTCTCTTTCACCCTTATTGGATTTCGTATGTAGGCAATGTACTATATTCAGAGCGCTCCGTAAGCTCCGTTTCGCGCGCTTAGGAAATGAACAAGAGTGTATACGTAATGATGTATTTTATTTGTAATGTGTAAAGGTACTTATTTTATTGATATTAGTACCTATTGGAGTTTTTTACGAAAGAATAATGAGTAGGTATAACTTTATTATAATTATTTATGGGAGTTTACTGCACCAGCGCTCCTTAGGACGAGCCGCCTCTGCCTACAATACCAATGACCTTGCCATTGACCTTCAGTGTACAATACCTAAGTACAATACAGACCTACGACCACGCTACGAGTTGCCACACAATAATAATGAGTAATAAAATTGTTCATTTTATTGTTAATTTTTTTTTTAAGATTAGAAATGAAATTACTCAATTATTGCAGTTAGAACTTTGATTTATTAGAATTTTATGATAACGACATCTAGCGCGTCAATGTTTAAACATCGCCTTTCGTTTGCTTATCAAAAGTCACGCACACTACTGTAGAAGTGTCAAATTTTTCCGGTATTTTACTGTTGTTTTTCTAAGTAAATATTGTAAATTATTGATTAAAAAGGTCGAACGCGCACACATTTCATTGTAGAGAAGTGATAAAATGATTAGTTTTAAAGAAATAGTGTCTGTGTTAAGTGTTTAGAGGTAATCAAAAATGTATGGAGGGACGGGCGAAACATTCACCTTAAAAAGTGTGTTAAAACGTTACAAATTCGGCTTGAATTGAAAGCTAAGGGACCGCCACGGACTGAACTTGACCTTATGGTTGAGACATATGATTTTTTAGAAGACTCAAAACTTAAAAACGAGCTAGTGGTTATTTACAGCAGGGAAGATTTCCATAACGCTGATGGTGCGATAGCTTTACTGCAACACTTCATAGAGGTCAGTAACCTGGAGTCAGTTTTTGTCGAAAGTAATAATTATTAAAATTAATTTGTACAATACCGATGACCTCGGTCGAAAGTGAGCGCTGCTTTTCCACCTTAAATAAAGTGAAAACTTTTACGCGTAATAGCATGACACAGGACCGTTTAAATGCATTGTGCATGATATCAATAGAAAAACGACTGATTAATCAGATATCTGATTTTCACAAAAAAGTTGTAGATATTTTTGCACACCAAAAAGAAAGACGTATGCATTTCCTATATAAGTATTTTTTTTTAATAAATTGTACTGCTTTACACCATGTATTTTCAGTGTTTTATTTCAAGTGAACACCCATAAAATTTTGTCACGAGCCGCCTCTGATTTCTCTATGTACATGTTTTTTAATAAACTCTGATAGAAAAATTCATGTTTTGTCAGCGTCAGCGAACAAGGAGGCAGGTGGCGTGGCGCCGTGGGCGAACCCGGCGCACCGCAGCAGCGCGGCGCTCGGGCTGTGCGCGCAGCTGCTGGCGCTGCTCGCCTGGACGCTGGACGTGCGCCTGCCGCACGCCATCGCGCTCGGGTCAGTGTCACACTAGTGCTGACAACTGACTAAATGTTGCTGGCTGCTGACTAATGTTTGGTGACTTGTTGTTGTGCGCCTCATGGAATTTACAAAATAAAAACGCAACTTTAATTAATCTTTTACAGCTTATCTGCTTAATGGGGCGAGATGCCACAGCATTTTCGTGCGTTCATCGTTATTTTTTTTTGCTAAAATCAAAATTTTGCAATGTTGTGGGATCTTAAATTATAAAGCAGTGTATCTAATCTGCATTTCTGGTTTCCAGGGAGGTGGTGGAGGGCGGCGTGTCCCGCTGGCGCTGGGCCGTGCGGCGCGTGGCGGCGGCGGGCGGCGCGGTGTGCGCGCGCGCCGCGCTGCCCGCCGCGCCGCACCACAGCGGGCTGGGGGCGCTGCACGCGCTCGCTGCGGCCGCCGCGGCGGACGAGCCGCAGCTCGGCAGGTATGTAGCGGGGCGGCGCGGTGTGCGCGCGCGCCGCGCTGCCCGCCGCGCCGCACCACAGCGGGCTGGGGGCGCTGCACGCGCTCGCTGCGGCCGCCGCGGCGGACGAGCCGCAGCTCGGCAGGTATGTAGCGGGGCGGCGCGGTGTGCGCGCGCGCCGCGCTGCCCGCCGGCAGATTTTCCTGGCTTATAGAATTTTTCCTGACGTAAAGAAATTTTCCTGGCGTATAAAATTTTTCCTGACATACAAATTTTCCTGACGTTTAGAAATTCTGCTGTCTTAGCGAAATTTTCCCGACTTATGGATTTTTCCTGACTTATTGAAATTTTTGCGGCAAAGAGAAATTTTCCTGGCTTATAGAATTTTCCTGACGCAAACAAATTTTCCTGGCGTATATAATTTTTCCTGACATACAAATTTTCCCGACGTATAGAAATTTTCCTGACGTATAGAAATTTTCCCGACGTATAGAAATTTTCCTGGCGTATAGAAATTTTGCTGGCTTATAAACATTTTCCTGACTTATACAATTTTTCCTTATCTACATAATTTTGCGGCAATAAGAAATTTTCCCGACGTATAGAAATTTTTCTGACTTATGGAAATTTTCCTTTCTTTTGGAAATTTTCCTGGAGTATAGAAATTTTCCTGGCTTATAGAATTTTTCCCTTCTCATGGAAATTTTTCCTGGCTTATAAACATTTTCCTGACGTATACAAATTTTCCTTATCTATATAATTTTGCGGCAGAGAAATTTTCCTCACGTATAGAAATTTTCCTTGTTTATAGAAATTTACCTGGCTTATAGAAATTTTCCTGACGTATAGAAATTTTCCTGGCTTATAAACATTTTCCTGGCTTATACATATTTTCCTTATCTATATAATTTTTCCTGACTTATACAAATTTTCCCGACGTATAGAAATTTTCCTGACGTATAGAAATTTTCCAGGCTTATAGAAATTTTCCCGACGAATAGAAATTTTCCGGACTTATGGAAATTTTCCTTTTTTTTGAAAATTTTCCTGGCGTATAGAAATTTTCCTGGCTTATAAACATTTTCCTGACGTACAGAAATTTTCCATACCTATAGAAATTTTTCTGACGTATAGAAATTTTCCTTATCTATATAATTTTGCGGCAGAGAAATTTTCCTCACGTATAGAAATTTTCCTTGTTTATAGAAATTTACCTGGCTTATAGAAATTTTCCTGACGTATAGAAATTTTCCTGGCTTATAAACATTTTCCTGGCTTATACATATTTTCCTTATCTATATAATTTTTCCTGACTTATACAAATTTTCCCGACGTATAGAAATTTTCCTGACGTATAGAAATTTTCCAGGCTTATAGAAATTTTCCCGACGTATAGAAATTTTCCGGACTTATGGAAATTTTCCTTTCTTTTGAAAATTTTCCTGGCGTATAGAAATTTTCCTGGCTTGTAGAATGCTGGCTTACAGAAATTTTTCCGACGCATAGAAATTTTCCTGGCTTATAAACATTTTCCTGACGTACAGAAATTTTCCATACGTATAGAAATTTTTCTGACGTATAGAAATTTTCCGGACTTATGGAAATTTTCCTTTCTTTTGGAAATTTTCCTGGCGGATAGAAATTTTCCTGGCTTATAGAATGCTGGCTTATAGAAATTTTCTCGACGTATAGAAATTTACCTGGCGTATAGAAATTTTCCTGGCTTATAGAAATTTTCCTGGCTTATAAACATTTTCCTGACTTATACAAATTTTCCTTATCTATATAAATTTTCCTGACGTATAGAAATTTTCCTTTCTTATGGAAATTTTCCAGCTTATAGAAATTTTCCCGACTTATGGAAATTTTCCTGACTTATAGAAATTTTTCCTGACTTATCGTAATTTTTCTGTCAATCGAAATTTCCCTAACTATTGTTTAAATCATTTTTCTAATCTTCCTAAAATTGGAAATATTGACGACTGATTAAAGTAAACCACCCAACTATTCCCACCCACATCCCGTACGCTATGCTCTCTATCCACAGGCCGCGCGTGCGCGGATGGCTCAATATCTGCATAGCTAGCGAACGTATAAACTCGCCTGGTCGTTGGGCATTCATGAACAATATCATCACCATCATTTTTATTGAAAATAATATTCATATATTTTTCTTTGCCCGCGGATTCCCCTGATGTTAAATTCGCATTAGTATGAGTCGTTTCACCGCTGTCAAAAGTTACCCATGGCCATGTCACATTAAAACGAATAAACACACTTTCGCATTTATAATATTATGCTAGAGGTCCGCCCCGGCTTCGCCCGTGGCACATATTTCGCAATAAAAGGTAGCCTATGTCCTTTCTCGGGTATCAAAATATCTCCATACCAAATTTCATGCAAATTGGTTCAGTAGTTCAGGCGTGATTGAGTAACAACGTATAACAACGTAATGCATACCACAACGTATTACACGCACAACACAACATTTTCACACACAAAACATTTACATATGACATTTATATTACGTATAATCCAAGTGTGGAATGTGTTATACACATTCCACACTTGGATTATACAAAACATGCGCGACGTATACGTAATGCGCATCACACGACACGGATTATCTATGCGTGTTAATTTGTAGCGTCAATACGTATATTTATAAAGCATTTGAATGCCATAAAACCAAAAATATAACTTCATCAAAAAAGGTCGTGTTCCATCGTTACAATATTGTATTCACTGAAAAGTGCTTCATATTGGTTGAAATGGTTGTTAATCATCTCAATAGATGGCGCGCGGTGTGTCCCTTCAGACACATAAAACTGAAAGAATAGAATAAATTCGATTGCTCTGACGAGTGGCTGAGTTGGTCAGGCATCCGCCCCGGAATGGCGCGAAAGGATGCGGGTTCGAGTCCCGCCTCGTGATCGAATTTTTTCTATTCTTTATAAATTTATAAAAAATTAATATTTAAATTGTCAAGTTTTCTAGAAGCTAGGAACTATACCAGGTGAAAGGTAAGACGTTAGACGAATTTAGACAGGAGCTTCTACTCATGAAACTGAACAACTTTTGTTCTACAACTTTGCTGAATTCGTAAAAAAAAATTGGACTTTGTAAGGAAACTTCGCTAATCAGCTGACCGATTTCCATACAAAGTCCAAATTTTTTTTTACGAATTCAGCAAAGTTGTAGAACAAAAGTTGTTCAGTTTCATGAGAAGAAGCTCCTGTCAAAATGCGTCTGACGTCTTACCAGTCACCCTGTATAAAATGGAGTATATCATGTGCGTGTGCAGGGTGGAGGCGGGCATGTCGGAGAGCGCGTACGAGTCGTGGGCGGGCGCGCTCGCGGACGACGAGCTGGACGAGCCCGAGCCGCCCGAGCACCTGTGCTGGCCGGACTCCGCGCAGGTAACACCTAAGCTATTACTTAGAAAATATCAAACAGAGAAACACTTGTGAAATTAACTAATCGAGTTAACTTATCCCATGCTTTACACAACCAGCTGTGGTCATTTATATGTTCGACCTTTAAGAGTGGATATAAAGCAAAATTATCAATCTTCTGTCACGATAAAACACTTTTATCGTTATAAAACCAAACGTTTTATCACAAGAAAAAAGAAAGCCAAAAGTATTTTATCGTGATAAAACCAAAATTAAAGGTAATTACACAAAATGCTTTGACAAAGATCTCGCAAATGTTTTAATATAATATAATTGTTTATGAAAAAGAAATCATAATAGGTATTACCATGTCAAGTAGAAAACGTAAAAGTGTGAAAATTAGAGGTAATTTCGTGATTTTTTTTTTTTTATTCGAGTCAATTTTAATATTTGATATTTTTGTTCAAACAAAATCCTCGCAAAAATTTAATCTAATTCGATAAATATTTTATTTAGATTTAGTCTTGAATCATCACGTATCACCTAACAGAAGATTGGTAATTTTGCTTTATACTCCCTCTTAAACGCTTTTTCTTCCATTTTATTTAACAAAATAATACAATATGACTATACAATTGCAGTTGGAGTTAGAAGAAGTGAGCAGCAGTCCTCCGGTAGCGCCCTCTCTAGTGACGTCAGCCGCTGCTTCTATCGCCTCCATCTGGCGCGGCTGGAACAAGTGACCACACACACATATTCACAGAGAGACAGACACACACACATAAATATACACAGTGACAGAAACACACACGCGCACACACAGATAAATGTACACAGAAACACAAACTGGACACGTTAACACAGAAATTTTTCATAAAAAATAAACACACACACAATATTCTCCCAATTGACATACACATAGATATCTTTCTACACACACATGCACTCACGGAAATCACACTTCCGCTCACAGACAACTTGTCCCTGAACACAATACACGCACATTTTACAACACACACACACACACATACAGAAAAAACGTACACTAAAAATAGAGCAGGCTCCAAGGAGATGTTCGTTTGCATAAATAGCGGACCTAAATCTGACTTCTGATATATATTTTATAGATCCCAGACATCCTATAGACAGATGTTGCCAACCAGTTTTGTGGTCCCCTTCCCCGCACCCCGGTAATTAAATATGGCATACAAAGAAAAAAATAAACATTTCCAAAACATGCCGCGTGGGGTATCAAATGAAAGAGCTTATTGAGTAGATCACGAATATATAGCATACTATAACATTTCTTACACTTTCTCTAAGATTTTTTAGAAAATTTACGAAAATGGTCCATTTTTGAGTTAACTTTAAACCACTATATATTGAAAACTCATGAATATATTTTTTAAATTATTATTTTAAATAATTAACAATAGTCCATTGTTTACGATTCAATAGTTCGTACAGTGAAATAGTTGCATGGGGGAGTGGGGGGAGCATTCAAAGATGGCGAGTATATTTAAGTTTAGAAGAGGCTGATGAAGTTAAGAGGCTGATTCAAGAATGTTCTGCCATATTTTTCATTCTGTCAAACACAACGACAGTGCAGAGATAATTATTCCAAGCCCTGACACCGATATTTTTGTATTAGGCCTTTATTTCTGGCATAAACTTGAAAATATACTCGCCATCTTTGAATGCTCCCCCCACTCCCCCATGCAACTATTTCACTGTACGAACTATTGAATCGTAAACAATGGACTATTGTTAATTATTTAAAATAATAATTTAAAAAATATATTCATGAGTTTTCAATCTATAGTGGTTTAAAGTTAACTCAAAAATGGAGCATTTTCGTAAATTTTCTAAAAAATCTTAGAGAAAGTGTAAGAAATGTTATAGTTTGCTATATATTCGTGATCTACTCAATAAGCTCTTTCATTTGATACCCCACGCGGCATGTTTTGGAAATGTTTATTTTTTTCTTTGTATGCCACATTTAATTACCGGGGTGCGGGGAAGGGGACCACAAAACTGGTTGGCAACATCTGTCTATAGGATGTCTGGGATCTATACAATATATATCAGAAGTCAGATTTAGGTCCGCTATTTTTGCAAACGAAACTCCACTGAGAGTCCGGTCTAAAACATTAATTTTAGAGTTGGAAATCTAAACATTCAAGAATTCATCAAATGGACTTGCTTTGAAATTGTAAATTTCTGTAGGTAAATAATTGGAAGAAAATATTCAAGATAACATTACTTCGTATAATAATACAATTGGTTGAGTTAATTTTAAACCAATAATGCAACTGCCTCTGGTAATAATCACATTGAATAGTTTTCATTTAAATATAGGCTTGTTTATTTTTAATCTATGGATTAATCTATGGATAAAAATCGTTATAAAATAATAATAAGAAATATCTTCTTACTTACTACACACACTTGCCTAAATAGATTAATTATTGGTTTTTAGCTTAATTTTACACTATGTTTCAAGATGAAAAGATCCGTTATTTACCTTAGAAAAACTTGATAAATTAAAAAAAAGGTTAGTGATCAAACCATAGAATAACTTTAACCCAAAAATATTATCTCCGGTCTAAAATCTAATAAATAAGATCCCAAAATATCGGGATATTTCTTTCAAGTACATACATAAGTATAATTGTATATATATTTTTTTTAGTTTTTTTTTTTTATAATAATTGCGTATAATATTTTAACTGCTTCAATTTTCAATCTTGTCAATTACGGGTATTATGTGATACGGACAAAATTGGAGCTTAAAATTAATTATTGGAGAAAGACGTTTCTTAAACGATTTTTACATAATTTCTCATTATTTTATCGTTTCTTTGATCTTAATTCTTTGATATTTTTAAGTTAATGCTTATATAACGTGCCAATAACGAAATAATATTATATAAGTGGCATAAGAGTGAATAAAATATTATAAAAGGATTGCTTATGTACGAAAGAGATGACATGCGATATGAAATATATTGTCATCACACTATTGACGCGCATATTGTTCTTTATTTTTGTGATTTTTTTTTTTATTGACTCATTATTTCCAGTTTCCATTCATGAAAATATTTCTTAGGCAGCATTTTATTGTGCGTTATAGCCATTTCCTGACGTTTTTAGAAAAGGGCAAATTTACTGTATTCCCTTATATCGTATAACTAGAAAAGTAAATTCGCAATTGGATCGCAATAATAGTCACATGGCATGCACCTCAAACCACATATTTAACTACATAGTCAATACATTAACACCAATTGTAAAACTTAAAACTACAACACTATTGGCACAATCACTTTTTTTTTAACATACCGTTTCATACAATTCAAAGCAAAAGAAAGAAATGGAATATATTCATTTTCAATGTAACTGTATTGTAATCTTTTATATTATAGGGTTAAGATTGCATCACGAAACATAAAGAGCATGTCTTAAGCTTTAATACTGTTGAATGTAAACATATTTTTATAGAAATAGATAGCGGAATTGATTTTGTTTATTTTTGTGATTATGTAAATAAATTTTAGATTTTTTTTACTATGAATGTGTTTTATTTATTGTGTACCTTCACCTTGAAAAATACCTACCTTTTGTCTAATGTCTTTAATTTATTACGTGAACCCATTGTGTGCTACATTAATATATTTAGACAATTTCTAAAATTCTTATGAATGTGTATCGATGTGGCCGATACTAACTGACCCAAATTCAATGCAAATTAAAAAAATATATATTTCATGCTCAAAAGCCGAAAACGTGTTTTAGGCGAAAAAATAGTTCACAACGCGTTATGGTCACAGTAAAGGACCCACAACGCATAATATTCGTGTTGTGTCTCTGATAAAAAAGCTCACAACGAGCCAATAAAGGAAAGCGACGTAGCGTTTTCGGTTTTTGAGCGTAACATACAGAATACTATAAAAAAAAACTTAAAACTGTCCTCAAATGGGTCAAATTTTAGAGCAAAATAGTAGTACTAGTATCTAATCTTAGAAACTTATATTAAAATCTGTCTATTGCGATATTATGACGTACTCGCACACAGGAACCAGAGGTAACTATATTTTAGGATATAAGTGGTAAAAATAAAACAACACATTAAAACGTAACAAGTTTATTAAAATATAGACAACATATTAATAAATAATTAATCACGCACTAAACGACTAGCAAATACTGTTACAGTAGGTAAAATAAATGCGTTTCATAAAAATACAAATGCAGTTTTTTTAATAATTACCCGTTTTAATATATTAAATGTTAACAATACTAATTAAAATAAGAATATAAATAAGTACCTATTGCCTTCAATAATGAAACATAAAATTATTTTGTTAAATTACTTCGATATAATATTACCCCCATAGGAGGCCCGTGTCCCAGCAGTGGGAACGTATATAGGTTGTTGATGATGAATATTACAAATCTGTATTCTGTCATCGTCATCAATTTCCAAAAATCTAAATTCTATCACATCATAATATTTGTTAAATTAATTTACCATTTTAATTATGATATTTAAAGCCTTCATACTATATTAAGTATGGGCCTAAACACACCCATCCATCATTTTCATTTTTATTACTATAAACCACAAAATTTTACTTTTCATCCTTCATATTACTATCTTTACAAACAAGTCATCATCCAACGATCACTAAAACCCCGTGTATCCCCGCACTACCACCCAACTCCCGTATCAGTCCCGTGCACGTGCCGCACGTGCGCCCCAGCGGCGGTGTGCGAGTGCGAGCGCTTCGTGTGCGCGCTCTACTCGCTCCAGTAACTCGTCCGGGGGGGATACTTCGCGCTGTCATTATAATATAATAAAAGTTAAATATTAATGGGTATAAATGTAGATAACGTCATAACCTTATTTTTCAAAAAATAATTTACTATATGCAACTTTACAGAAATACGTCGAATGACGCGTGGTAGGGAGAAAAAGATGGCGCGTAACGGAAAAATGTCACGCGTAACGAAAAAATGTTACACTAAATTTTTTTCCAACCCCGATAAAGAAGTTTCACTTCAAAAATAAAAAGTCTTTATCATTTACATTTTATTATATTCATCAATTACAAGGCTTTCTATAATATTAACTTAATATGTAGCAGTATATAGATATTTTTACTGATTATTTAAATTGAATCTTCTTATTTTTTAAATGCTACTTATGCACAACCTCTATAACATCGAGGTGCGTTACGTGGACAGCAGAAAATATGCAAAAAAAACATACATACAACTAAAAATTGAATACTTTAATCAGTTTGCTTGAATCCCTAAAAATTAATAAATTTACCATATACCGCACGTTGCAGCCGTACGCACAATCGTCTTCGCTTCGCCTCGTCTGCGACACGCTTACGTGTCTAACGCTGCAACTACACGGCTGAAATTATAAAAATTAATAAAAAATCGTAGTTTCAACATTGTTTAATTAAATATGACCACATATTTAATATAAAAGTAAGTAAATGAGATTTTTTTAATGAATGAAAAAATTCTAGATCACCAGTCGGAATTCTTACAAGGTGACCCAGAGGCTAGGCGTTTCCCTGGTAGGGGAAAAGACATGGGTTCGAATCCAACTATGTGATCTGTTTTTTTCTTTTCAATTTAAAAATATTCAGAGGTTTAGAAAAGAGACATTTTTAAAGAATAGAAAATATTCTAGATCGGTCAACAGTCGGAATTCGAAAGTGTTGTGTTGTGACCCAACAGTGGCTAGGCTAGCGTCCCAGATAAGGAAAAAAACGCGGGTTCGAATCCCATGTGATATCGATTTTTTTCAATTAAAAAAAATACTCATGGTCACACTTTTAGCTACAAATGAATTTTCTATTATTGCTCACCGTCTCCACTTTTAGCTGTTTCTTCCGCAACAGCCTCCGCGGCGGCGTAGGAGGCGCACTACCCGTCTCGCTCGCACTCCTACCGCAGCCTCGCTCTGTCTCGCTCGCACACCTCATGTGTATGGACTTGGAGCAGCACGGCTCGTTGAGCGCGCTTTCCGTTTGTGAGCTCTGTAGCGTTCGTATTAAGGTCTCTTGTTGTTTGATCCGTTCCTCTTGGTCCCTTTGCCGCTGGCTCTGTTGTTTGAGACAGCGTCTGACTGTACATACAATATGGCGTGTCTCGTCGCATAGTGCGGCGCCGCGGGCCTGCGCTTCTTCCAGTTGGGCTTGCAGGTTGTGGGCGCAATTTGATTTCTCTCTGTGAAGAAATACATCTTTTTAACGGTTGTTCGAACTTCACCTGTATAGTTTCGATTGGATCCATTTTTAACGAACAGATTCAATTCAAACTTTTTACATTTATCAAGGATCGGTAATACAATAATTTCATGAGTTTATCTTACTAGAGCTGGTTTTTCAGTTACTACATACAATATTTAGTGGAACGAAGTTCTTTAGCACGCGTTGCGAAAAGGGGCCAGACGGAAAAAACTAAGACGAAAAGTTGTAACTTAGACACTTTTTCCTATAGATGTAGGCCGCGCTAGTTTCTCTGTCTGTTTCTTTCTCTCTTAACTAATTATTCGAAAAGAACTGAAGTTCTTCATCGAAATCGAAGAATGGAACGAATTCCATTCGGGTGTCCTTTGAAATCTATCAAGTTTTTTTATTTATTGTCAAATATTAATAAAATATTCAAAGTTATAGATGCTATCCGAATTATACCCACCCCGATTGTATAAACCCCACCTGTAATGCGTTTGCAACGTATGACAGTGTTCCCGTGCGCTGCGCAGGTCGGCCTGCAGCGCGCGCAGGCGGCGGCGGGCGGCGCGCAGCTGCGAGCGGCAGCACCGCACCGCCGCAAACAGCCGGACCACCTCCGCGTGGACGACGCTCTGTGGGCGATAGACACAACTTTATCTATACTACTATTATAAAGCTGAAGAGTTTGTTTGTTTGTTTGAACGCGCTAATCTCGGGAACTACCAGTAGTTATTTAAACTCTTCAGCTTTTTAATATTAGTATAGACATTTAGTTTTATAGCATTCAAATGCTTTATAAATAAAAATTTTCAAAGAATATAAATTTTATCACGAGGCCGGATTCGAACCCGCGCCTTTCGCTTTACCGCAGCAACGCCTGAACTCTCGACCACTGAATAAGTCCATCAAATATACTACTAACAGCTAACTACACGATTAGAAAATAAGATATATTATGTACAGTGTAAGAAAAACAATGCTATATCTATATTTCGAGATTTTTAATAAGCTTTTGACTTTGTATGACACAAAATTTCAATGAGAGAAAGACAATTTTACGCCACTCACATTAACATACATACTTCAATGATTTATCAATGACAGACTTTACCTTTACCTTTATTTAGAAGACTTTTATTTTTAAAGCAAAGAGACAACAAGTTAGCTCTGTATACGATGAGAGCCGCAGAGTACCGCAAGGTTCAATACTCAGACCGCTACTGTATAACATCTTCAAAGCTGATCTATTTTAACTAGAAGACGTTCCAACTGGTAGCATAAAAATAAAATATAATTCCAGACTTACATCCTTAGCATTGACGTTGGATTTGTCAAGCGTTTCTTTTAATTCATCAATAGTGGCTTCATGCTGCTGACACTTCTGCTGAACTTTAGCCAATTCTGTTGTTTTCTCATCTAATAATCCTGGAATGTAAAAAAAATGTGTAGTTTAGTTTAATTAATCCAAATAAATAAAAACGTTATATAATAAATACAATAAAGATTGCCCTTACCCTTAACGCTTTTCAATTCGGCAGTCAATCTCTCGCAGCATTCCTCTTGCGAAGATTTTTCCAGATTATATAGTTGTTGTCTAATGCGGTTAAGCTAGAAATTAATTGTCCTTAATTATTTTGACCACTTGAAACTATATGCAAACTAGCTTTAGCAATTTTTCGTCATGAGTAATTTCCGAGCATGTCTGCACCTAGAAAAGCACTCACCCAGCTTTTTTTATAATAAACTTTTTCACAATAAATTGCATTTCGTATTAACTACTACTACTTTCGTGGTTTTTAATATTTTGGATCTAAGTGGTCAGAAGGGGAAATATCATTTTTATTTTGAGAGTGAACCGTAAAGTATCGTAAAACATAAGTAGAGCAAAACAAACCTCATATTCTTTTTCCTGTATCTGTCTCTGGTAGCGATCGTCGATATTCTCTTTGTCTTCGAGTGCTTCTTCCAAATCAATCACTCTCTGTTGCAATTTACTTATTTGTACCTAGAATTTGTGAATCGATGATATCTATTACCAGCCTATTATATTATGCTCTGATTTTAAAGTCAATTCTAAAAGAAAAATAGTTTTAATGTAGACAAAATCTACAAATTATACGATATCTTCACTAGGTAGAGTATAAAAACAATTCAATTGCATTGAGTTACCATGTTACTACGTACTAGAGAGGACATCGCAACTACACTATTTGTAACACGAGTTAGAGTCAATCGTCTCAAACCATTTTTTTTTTTTTTTGTTACATTGATTGGTTTTAATTTATAAGTAATAAGAGACAGAATATCTACAAAGTGTATGACTCACTAGCCACCCCGCACCGCCGCGCTTGTTACACAGATTTTGTTTGTGGTGTCCTCTCTATAATACCTCAATGTTCAACTGCCTGATTTAGAAATTATGCCCCTAGATCTATCTACTTGATTTTAACAACCATGAAGACGGTCATTTAGAAAAACAAAGTAATAGCGTCTCTTGGAAATTTCTACTTCTACGTATGTGTAATGCAAATATTACCTCATTAATTTCATTTTGTCTTAGTAGTTTCTTATTCTCTTCTTCTAATCCGCACGTGCACTCGCCCTATAAAATATCAAATTCATAAATGATAAATATTATCACATGCTTTATTTATTATCGATCTGTAGGAGTAGGAAGGAAAAAGGAATAGCAATAATTTATAACTTCGTCTTTAAAAATTATTTCTTTCAATAAGTTCTGACTACTCTTCGTAGGCTTTGTATCTGTATTGTGATACAAATAAGTATTTCTTAAGCATCAATTTATTATCAAACACCATTAGCAGACAAATTTCATGTAAGGATCACCGTACAGTGAGCATCTCTTTCAGCGTATGCAGCTGCGCCGCGATGTGCGCGAGGTCATCGCTCACCGAACCCTCCTCCCGCTCCCACACGCCCTACACGAAATTAAACCACGATTTGCATTTAATATTTATTGGTATAGAATACTACAGGGTTAATAAATCATGTAGACATGCGATATAAACAACTTTTAAATAAATCTATAATTGGCAAACATTAACTTACTAGGCAGCCAAACATTACAATATCTAAGTGCACGATATTCGAATTTCCTATCGGAAACTTCACTAAATGTTAAAAAAAATTATAACAATTATCAAATAAGAGTTAAAAAACAAAAATTCAGGAGACACTCGGACTAGAGATTGTTTATCATAGAATAAATGGGTGTTTTTTAATCAACAGTATTTTTTCCGATTGGAAATATATTTAACAACAAGAATTAAATGAATATTATGTTAGTAGTTAGTACTTTTAGAAAAAAATATAACAAACAAATTATGAAAAATAGATAAAGTTTAATATTTAAGAGCGTTAAGCAGGCCACATCTTGAGTAACATAAATCCAATACCGAATCATTGTTAGAGCTGCTTAAGAAATTAGATATTTCTGCCTTCAGGTTTTCCACCTCCACAGCTATTTCCTAAAACAAAGGAATTTTTAATAATCTAATCAGAGATACAGAAAAAATACATAAAAGATTTTTGTAACTATTAATTATCTAAGCATCTTAATTTATCATATTATGGAGAGATCATCGGAAAATTGCAAGCTCAATCCTAAGCATTTGCCTAGCTATTTGATAAAATGGCTGAATATAATCCAGGCGGTTAATTAAACGGCGCTTACATACCTGGTAAGTCTGCAAAGAGGAGCGCTGGGTATCTACAACGTACTGCAGTCTTCCGATCTGTTCGTTTTTCTGTTTGTCCGTCACACGCAGCTCGAGGTATGAGCGTCGGAGCATTTCTATCAATTGCTCTTGTTTTGCTGTCTTTAAGGAAAATATAATATTATACACATTTATTGGGTTGAAGAGCTTTAGAATACTTCACTAAAAATGGAAGATTATCACAAAGGAAAATACGACAAATTAATTTTCATTTCGTCAATGAAACTCGATTCTCGCTTTAAAGTTTTTTGAAATCAAACGCATATATTATATGAAAAAAAAATCATAAATAGATATTGACTTACCTCATAAAAGCATTCTCTATACAGGTCTTCTATGACTGTCAGATTATCCCTTAAAGTATTCACGATTTTCCCGTTTGATTCCTAAAATTATATCTTCAGTGTTTTTTAATATTCGTGTTGTTTTGTTAGTATATTTTGCTTATTTTTTATTAGCTTTTAATTAATTTTATTATATTGTATTCGCGGAAACATGTCAAGGTATGCTCATTAACACATTTTTTTAAATAGGTAATCTTCATAAAAGTAGTTTATGAGTCGTTTGTATCTAATTCAAACTCAAAGCAAAAAATATAGACGATTATTCATAATACATTCCCGAAAAAAATCATGCATCTAGTGGGTAAACGATTAAAGTTTAAGGAAAATGAAAGAAATCACACACACTATTTTTAATAAAGTGTATCAAATTAACACTCACTTGAGTCTCAGCAGATATTGAGACGTCTGTCATCTCAGTTTTGCAGCCAACTGTTATGCCTTTCTGCAACTACAAATTGTTTACGAAATATAAATAACTAGCTGTGCTCCGCAGTTTTACCCGCAGTGCTCCGCTCCTGTTGGTCTTAGCGTGATGATAATATAATTATAGCCTATAGTCTTCCTCGCTGAATGGGCTATTTAACACAGAAAGAATTTTTCAAATCGGACCAGTAGTTCCTGAGATAAGCGCGTTCAAACAAACAAACTCATCAGCTTTATAATATTAGTATAGATAAGACTAGCACATCTATTTATTTGCTAGATTAGGTGCTACGAAATTTTATACAAGTATGTTTTCATCAATGAGAAAGAATTTGTTTGTTTACGAAAAAGCGTTTATCTTTGGAGCTACTACTCCACGGCTGTACCAGATGAGCGTTAGAAGTTATTTTTACTTTTGATAGCTTAATTTTAACGCTATTTATAGCAACCTGCTGTTTAAAATCTATCTATGCTATAATGTATCTACTTTTACAAATGCTACAATCGTAAAAGTTTATGAGGATGTATGAAAAAATGTGTGCTAGTCATTTAGAACGTAAGAAAGTCTGATCGGATTTGGATGAATTTCGTACAGATAAATTTGAATAAAATTAATACATTATTATGGATAGGGCTAACAATTAATGTCATAAAAGGTAAATGTTTATAAATATGTTATTTACTACTTACAGCTTGAATTTGTGTCCCCTGGTTGATCTTAGACGGTACTTTGGAAACGAGAGACGATATCCGTTCCTCCGCTAGCGCTAAGCTTTCCGCTTGCACTCGCACCGTCTCTTCTTTGTTCTTTAACTGTATGTTGTTGTTCAAATAATTATTTTTTTATATAGATTTAGAAAATGTACCAGATAATATAGGCTATATTGATATTGATTGAGTAAGAACGTTTGTTTCGAACTTGTCTACACTGATACGGATTGGTTGTTTTTTTTTTTTTTTGTTTGTTAAGATTTTACTCAAAAAACTACTTGACAGTTTATAAAAATCTTATACCATTATAAAACTACTTACTTAGAATTAAATAGTAATTATTATACTTAGAGTAAAGAATCTACATTACATCAAGGCTATATTTTTATAATTGGCTCGGCTCGGGCGAAGACGAAGCTAATGATGAAATGTGAAAATATTTAATCGTAACAATTCGAACGAATAACTTATCCTAATAAAGACATTACTAGATAAACACAACCATTTATTTACTTATAATTAGTACGAATGTATCTTTTGATCCACTCAAAGGGTGCTTGGAGCGAGTTATTTTGGTCATGATTGATCTGCTATGGATGTCCAGCTTCCATTAGCTTTATTAAGATTTATATTTCCTGTTGTGTATGCAAGAATATTAAAATAACATAGCTTTAGCAATATCCCCATGACGCATGCTACCTTGTCTTTGGGTTGTTATATTATTTCCCCAAAAAAAAACCTTTTTGTCATAATTTGGCAATAAATTGTTGTTTAGAAATAGTAACTGGATAATCCATACGCAAATTACTTCGATAAAACATTTCAAAACCAATAGGTAGAGTCTTATAGAGAGCGTCAGTGGAATTTAATAAATCGGTCGTAGTTATAAACTTATAAAATAATTGACTACAGTTAACGTGTGTAGTACACATTTGTAAGCCAACTCATTAGTAGGTATTCTTTAAGGATTTTGAAAATAATCAAAGATACATACAATTTGTAGCGTAGCATGCAGTTTGTCTTCCAAACATCGCGCCCGCTCCGCTTCGCTCACGCTCTCCGCCAAGCTTGAAGCTCCCGTGCTTTCCTAGATTACAAGTTTATGTACATAAAAAGTATTGAAATGTGATATCTCTAATAAGCGATTGTAGAAACCATTCACCTTAGAATGTGTGTGTTTATTAGTTATAACAAAAGTCTAACTTTCAGAGGAAAATAATTTATAGTCTACAGAATACAGCTCTATCTCAAAGCACTGAAGACTACTGCAATAATGATATTTTCATAAAAACAGATAGCGCGATATACTTACAATAGGTATATTATTTTAATATATGTACCTTTAAATATAATTCAAACTTAAATATAATATATTTAATATAATTCAAACTGTTTTAAATTAACAAAACATAAGTAGAACGTGATACACGAATATGTAGCAAATAAACATTTAATATGGATGAGCACTAGGTAGTTTTAATGAAATGTTAACAAGATTTCTATCAAATTCTTTATTTATTAGAAGCAATTAATTACCTATTTAATTTAAATCATGTGATATTTAAAAAGGAAAAACTATTAGTTATAAATAGAACATCATCAATCAATAAATCATTTAATAAAATAAAATTACATTTTATTTATGTTGCTTAGTTCCTTGCAATCATTTGTTAACTTACTTTGAAAAAGTCGCTGCAATCAGAATCCCCGTACATCAACAATCCATTGAACATCATGTTTAAAACACATATATTCAATATCAAAACAAAATATCCTTCCCGTTGTTTATTCATTCACAATAGAACAAACAAAATCAACTAATTGAAACGTCAAATTACAAGAACACTGAAATTTCGCGCCAAAACAACCACTATTTACTCGTCTAATTTTTTTTTAATGGTACAGTCACGCACAGATTCGTATTGATTAAAAGTACAATCGAGCGCGAAAATCAGTGTGATTGTATTACGCGTCACACAGCGTCGCCGTACAACGTTGCTCTGAGCGTGGGCGGATATTTTTAGGGCAACGTAAATAGTAGTTTTCAGTGAGCTGTGTGGCGGAAGCTTCTCCACTTGCTCTAGCTTTCTTTTAGCACCCTCCAACCTGTGCTATAGGGCGTGCTTTATTTGCAATTTTTTTTTTTTTTTTTTATCAACGGGCAGAAATTTGGCCACAATCCCACCTGATGAGAAGCGGCGATGGGGCCTACTTGGAACATTATAGACACTATTTCCGTCAATTCAGATTTTTTGTAGCTTAAATTTAAGTAGCAACAATTATTGACTAAGCTTTGTAGTTTTTACATCGTAATATTTTTATACTTTCAGGTGTAGTTTTTTTACTAATCAATACATATAATAAAATTCTAGAAAAGTGGTGTCTGTACAATGAAAATATGTAAAAAAAAATTAGCAGGGGTTATTACTAAATCGATCCCAAACCCAAAACTGTCGTTAAAAATTTTTTTGTCTGTTTGTCTGTTTGTCCGTTTGTCCGTTTGTCCGTTTGTCCGTTTGTCTGTTTGTTTGAACACGCTAATCTCAGAAACGGCTTATCCGATTTAAATGCGGTTTTCACTAATATATTGTGGTAATCTTCATTTAACATTTAGTGTTTAATTCATGTCAATCGGTTTATAAATAAAAAAGTTATGACCATTTAAGTATTCACGGCGAACATTTGCTAAGGCATTCTATGGTACACTATTATACAGTGTACGATAAAACGTAAGTTATCTGTTATACGCTACAGTTATTTCTATAAAATGTCCAGGTGATCATATCGAAAGTCCCCAAGGGTGGGGTGGGGGTGGGGGGGTAAGCTGAGGTAGTAGGGGGGGAGGGGTCAAATTAAAATTATGCTTATTTTTAGGTAAATTTTATACATAATATGTCCTTTAAATTATGTCGTATTATAATATTTTTAACCCCCGACGCAAAAAGATGGGTGATAAGTGTTTGACCGCTATGTGTGTCTGTGTGTGTGTATCTGTTTGTTCCACCGTAGCTCGCTAACAGGTAATCCGAATTAGATGCGGTTTTTTGTTAGGCAGCATATTTTCCGACGCTGGTTCTTAGATAAAGTGTATCAAAATCGGTTCATCCATTTATTATACCTACCTATAGGGGTAAAAGTGGGAATGAAAAAAATTAAAGTTGTCGAATCTAAGTGATATATATTAAATGAAAGTGAACGTTTTATCAAAATCGGTTCATCCATGTATTTGATATAGGTATAAAAGCGGTAATAAAAAAATGAATTTTGTCAATTATACTCAAGTGACATATGAAATGAAAGGGCATGACGTGTAAAGTTTAATTAGACGTATTTAATCAAAATCGGTTCATCCATTTACTTATTACTATACCTATATATAGATAAAAGGGGGAATGAAAAAAACGAATGTTGTCAAATATACCTAAGAGACATATATCAAATGAAAGTGCATAACGGGTGAAGTACAGTTAGTTATATTTTTATCCAATTCGGTTTATCCATTTGTTAGACTACAGAGGTAAAAGTGGGAATGAACAATAATCGAATGTGCTATGACATAATCAATACATATAATAAAATTCTAGAAAAGTGGTGTCTGTACAATGAAAATTTGTAAAAAAAAATAGCAGGGTTTATTACTAAATCGATCCCAAACCCAAAACTGTCGTTAAATTTTTTTTTTGTCTGTTTGTCCGTTTGTCTGTATGTTTGAACACGCTAATCTCAGAAACGGCTTATCCGATTTAAATGCGGTTTTCATTAATATATTGTGGTAATCTTCATTTAACATTTAGTGTTTATTTCATGTCAATCGGTTTATAAATAAAAAAGTTATGACCATTTAAGGTTTATAAATAAAAAAGTTATGACCACGGCGAACATTTGCTAAGGCATTCCATGGTACACTATTATACAGTGTACGTTAAAACGTAAGTTATCTGTTATACGCTACAGTTATTTCTATAAAATGTCCAGGTGATCATATCGAAAGTCCCCAAGGGTGGGGTGGGGGTGGGGGTGGGGGGGTAAGCTGAGGTAGTAGGGGGGGAGGGGTCAAATTAAAATTATGCTTATTTTTAGGTAAATTTTATACATAAAATGTCCTTTAAATTATGTCGTATTATAATATTTTTAACCCCCGACGCAAAAAGATGGGTGATAAGTGTTTGACCGCTATGTGTAATGTGTGTCTGTGTGTGTATCTGTTTGTGCCACCGTAGCTCGCTAGCAGGTAATTAGATGCGGTTTTTTTGTTAGGCAGCATATTTTCCGACGCTGGTTCTTAGATAAACTATATCAAAATAGGTTAATCCATTTATTATACCTAGGTATACATATAGAGGTAAAAGTAGGAATGAAAATAACTAAAGTTATCGAATATACTTTAGTGATATATTAAATGAAAGTGAACGACCTATCAGTAACAATAAGTCAAATTTTATCAAAATCGGTTCATCCATTTATTTGATATACGATATAAAAGTTTTAGGTAATAAAAAAATGAATTTTGACTCAACTCAAGTGACATATGAAATGAAAGTGCATGACGTGTAAAGTATAATTGGACATATTTAATCATAATCGGTTCATCCATTTACTATACCTATATATGGGTAAAAGTTGGAATGAAAGAAACGATTGTTGTCAAGTATACCTAAGTGACATATCAAATGAAAGTGCATAACGGGTGAAGTACAGTTATAGTTCTATTTTTATCCAAATCGGTTTTTCCATTTATTAGATTACAGCACAGATTACAGCATTAAAAGTGGGAATGAACAATAATCGAATGTGGTCCAATAATATCTTAAGCGGCATATCAAAATATGAAAGAGCAACGTGTGAATTACAATTAGTAATGTTTTATCGAAATCGGTTCATCCGTTTATTACACTTTAGGGGTGACAGTGGTTAGGTAAATAAACCAAATGGAGCATCAAACGACAGGATAATATGTCGTGTACATATAGGTACAATTAGATAATATGGTTTACATCAAAATCGGTTCTGCCATTTACTAGGGATGGAAAGGTTGAGTCTGTGAAAGAAGAGGGGGATATGGGAGCGAGAGGATAACCACACCCTGGAAATTTTGAATTCTACTCAAAGACACATAAGCCTGGCGCGGCGCTTGGCAATTTTTTTCTTAAATATACCACTTCTTTTGCCACTGTGGTCCATTACAATTTGTGCACGGTTACGGCCCAACTTAAAAGATGTCAAGGAGCAACAAACTTATAGATATCAATATGATGAATGTACCTATTATGGAGGTAAAGGTAGGTCTCGCTCACTTGAAAATATTACATGAAAACAAGAAACCAAAGTTAAAAAATAAAAAAAAACCCAATGCAATGAAGGAAAAGGAATAAATAATTTTACAAACTTCCCGACGATCTTCAAAATTATGATAATATGATAATGATGGTATGGCAGCCCCGACGACTTTGTTTTTTTTATTTTTATAAATATTTAAAATGGTATTTATTTTTAAAGATCTTCGGGAAGTTTGTGAAATTATTTATTCCTTTTTCTACGCACTTTTCTTCGTTGCGTTGGGGTTTTTTTTAATTTAATTTTTATTGCACAGTCTAAACGGTTTAGTTACTACAGGCGCGAGACAGGAAAGATGAGCGCTGAGACAAACGTCAAAACGCAAAGGAATAGAAGGAATCCGCTACGATACTAATTGTCTTATGACAATACGCTTATGCGTATGATGTGTTTTGCACAATTTTATTAAATTGCGACTGGATGAAAATTTTGTTCGTGATCGTCGTCGTCGTTGGTAGGGTGAACAAATCTTTAGTAAAACATCATCAGTACGCTTATGTCAATTAGTATCGATAGCGGATTCTATTCCTTTGCGTTTTGACGTTTGTCTCGGCACTCATTTGCTGCACAATATATTGTCAAAAACATCCATACAAGGAAGGAAGGAAAATAAATTTGCTCCTTTCCCTCCTGGTGCCTAAAAAATAATATGACATAATTTAAAATAAATTTTACGTAGAAAATTAATTAGTTAGGCATCTATCTTTTTAGCTCAGTTTAGTAATAAATTTTACTAAAAGTTTTTTTAATTATTTATGGTAGTACGTGTTTATTCAATAAAAGTTAAGTAGTAACTACTATGCAGTCACTATTCCACGCGGACGAAGTCGCGGGCACAGCTAGTACTTAATATAAGTTGCGACTCTTTATTCTCATCAATTCTCACTATCCTTTTCAAAAACAAAATTGATAGCGGGCTAATGCGGCAGTTAAAAATTTTAAAAAGCAGACGACGCTCAACTACGCGGCACTCAACTCTACACACCTATTCTACTTTTTCTTCAGGAAAGGTGAAACATCCTATAGCTAGGTGAATTATTAACAAAGTCAGCTTCCGTCGCGTCGCCTGTCCGCGTTTCGTCACACGCGCCCATTAACGTTTCAGCCCGACCACGAAAACATTCCTTTGATTATTGAGAAATATGTTATGGTTTATGCGAGAGGATTATGAAGAAATGCGCTAGGTTGGTATGTTTTTTCGAGCCATTAGGCACTTATTTAACATTGTTTGGACTTTGGAGACATGATTCTGCAAGTAGTTGTTTCTTAGAGTATAAGTATAAGAGAGTACCGACGAGTGATTACATATACACCAATTAGGAATGAGACGAAACCATTACATGGTAGAGAAAGCATTTGTTTTACAAATCTTTTCTCCGTTTCATATTAAAATCCATCGAGCAGCTGAACTGTTTAAATACGACAAAGAGTTCCACAGAAATATAAAAACGCACCTAACGATCTCCCTGGCGCAGTTAAATGAAACAATAACACAATATTTTTATATGTGGTTTGTCAATGCAACTATCGGTTCTAACACTATCCTATTTTCAGCAACAGTTTCGTATCCCTTCCGGTCTACTTCTTAGAATAACCTTATTTATTTCTTTGAGTAAGAGTGACACTCGTCAAAGAATCTTAAAGTTCGTTTCTTATTTTTACAAATAAATAACAATCAGATCATTATATAGGTATTAGGTAATTCGTTTTTTACTTTAATTTTGATCTAGGTAATTGCGTGGAAGCGAGACCAAATTCCACGTAAAAGACAACTTGTTAATCAAATAAAAAAAATGTATTGCCTATGCCAATCGGGATGTAATTTTCAACATTTCAGGTGGGCTACAGGGCGGGCAAAAAAAACATACACATATATTAACTACTCTACACTCTACACTGTAGAATCTACAGCATTTCGCTAATAGCTCTTCTAGTATGAGTCAAAACATAAACGTCACACACACACACACACACACGCACATTTGAACTGCTACAAACGTCAGGATATCGTAAATCATGGACGCACATTTTAACTTACCACCCAGCACGTAAATTAATTATGTTTTACATGAAATTCTACAAACTGTCTCGACGATTAATTGAATTTCCGTTTGTCATGTTGTAAGTATAAAGACCAAGTTAATGCTAAGATAAAACGTAAGCCAAAAATACATAAATAAAAAAACGTTTTTTACTCAGTGACCTACAGTTTTAGAAGTGTAGTGTAGTTTAAGTCTATATTTCAGTGTAAGCTGCAGTAATGTAAAATTGTGTAAAATTGCAAATGAGAAAAATATAATTACTTTTAAATAACCACAATCGCATTGACCGCTTTCCCGCTTCTTTCTGAAATAAAATTAGATCAAACCTTAGTAGGGATTTAAAAAAATATTTAAAGACTGCATGCGATGCAATTGTATTGAAACTATCCTCATGAAAGCGGCGTGTTCTAGTGTCCTAGAACCATAAAGTTGGACGATTTGTGATATCTATATTCTATACCAATGTACACTTGACTAACGGTGGCAGTTTAATTTTAGGAACGAAATAGAGTAATATTTAATAGGTAGAAAATTAAATGATATTGTAACGTTTTCTACCATACATTTTTTTTTTTTTTCAAAAGTATTATAAATTACCGTGTAATATCGTTATAAATACTGGCCCGGCGACTCGCGCCAGTGCGCGTCGCGATCACTTGCGCGAGCGAGCGCACAGATGGATCTCGTAAATCGGACTTTTCTTCGGTTATAGAATCATCTGTTATTAGTAGTGGAGGGGATACAGACTGAAAAACAATATTGTTCGGAATTTGATATTACTTGCTACTAGATATTCTTAAACATAAAAATAGCACTAACTTTACCCGAGTAGAGTTTTGTGTAAGTTATTTTAAATTTTTAGTTAACATCCTAAGCGGAAACAAACGAAACACAAAAAATCATTCTGGTCTGTTTAGCTACACTGCATAGATTACCACCTAAAATTTCAACATCAAAATTTGAGTACAAATACGAAAACAAATAGACACAGCTACCATTCAACACATCAGACAAACAAGCAAAAAAACATACATTTCCATCTAAGATTATAATATTTACGTAACATACCCGCTCCACAACCGAAATGTCGCTATCATCAAGCAACGCCCTCTGGTGCGCGCTGGCGTTAGGCGTGGACGTCACTATCCCCACCTGGTGACACCGAATGGATGAGCTAGTATACAATATCGATAATTATTTAACATTGGTCCAAACATAATTGATACTCACCGAAATTTGTACATTCCTTTGCGTAATTTAAACGATAAACGTAAAATACTTCGTCGTAAAATACTCATAATATGTCTAGAATCGTAGGGCTAAAAGATAAAAATAAAATACTTTTTTTTTAATTAAATTAATTTAATTCAATAAATAAAAATACAGTAAATAAGATCATCTTCACCCTGCACAGCCAGGCCTTATTATCCATATTAGACACTTGACATCGTTGAAAAAGCTAAAACGATCGATCCCTAATGATCAACGGTAGGGTTGCTCCGTTTGCAAAGGTTAACCATTAATTAAAATAAACACAAAAGGAAATAACATGACCAAATATTACGTTAGTTGCAAATCTAAATAAAAAAACTTCTAAACTATATTAAAATCATGAGCATTGAAAAGTTTTTTGCTCCTAAATCTTTTCTGGATACAAATACAAATGCTAGGTGCACGACAGAACCTAAGACCTAATTGTCAAAAGTTTATTTTATCTACTCTTTACACGACCCGTCATCTCCCGAACCGTCATACTGGCTGTTGCAGACCCAGTTGGGGTTCATGTCCAGGTCGGGCAGGTCACGTGACTTGCGCGGTTGGCTACACAGCGACTCGTAGGAGCGATGCTCTTGCATTTGATCGTTCTTGCTCGAACATTCCTTTAGCTGTAGGAAGAGAGATTTTTATAAGTGCCGAGGTAAGGACAGATTGAAAACTACTGAATGATTTGGGATTTACATCAATAGTTACAATTTATTGTTTGCTTAATTTTTTTAATCAGAACATCAGGAGCAGGAATTCTGGCTACACTATATTATAATGTGTAATATTGTTTGTAAATCCCTCAAAGCCAGCCACTTTAATTATCTAGATATACCGCACAATAGAATGGCCCGACCGCCATCTTTGCTACGCCCCTCCATACCCCTAGGAAGTGACTACCACACTTTTTGTGTTCAGAAAAACATGCTGATTAAGTGGATATCGGTAGTCCGTATGGCGGAGGTATGTCCCACTAAAATCGTTATTTGAAGACTTTTTCACAAATGGGTACTACTGTAACACCTGCGCCTTGGCCTGTCGCAGCTGGCGGCGCATCTCGCGAATGATCTCGTCCTTGAACTGCGCCCTTAGCGCGGCCACCCGGCCCTGCTCGTCCAGCGCCGCGCACACGCGGTGCAGCGCGTGCACCTCCTCCGACAGCGACACGTTCACCTCGCGGAGGGCGCGCACGCTCTCGCCGCTTGACTGCAAACCCGACGCGTTTTTCTACGTTTTTTTGTACTCATTTTGTGGTTATATGCTGGATATTTTTTTATATTTGTGAGATTGCTTAAAAAAATAACACTTTAAAAAGCTTCAACAAAAGGGAGATATTGCGAAAAACGATTTTTGTATCCATTCAATGAGGGGGTGAACTTATTTATATTTATTTATTGTTATCGAATTCAAAAGTAAAGCCTGATTTTGATATTGTATTATACCCCAGTCTGGGAATCGAGCCCAGGATACCAAAACTTATATAAACAGCGTGCCTTAACGCTGACCTCCATGTGTTGCAGGCGCGCCTGGTACTGCGCGTCACCACGCAGCATGTCCCCGTACTCCTTCACCGGCTCCATGTCTCCGCACTTTGAAGAAATTACATTTCCAAAAAAGATTTTTTGATAAAACTTTGGAGAATAGAATGCGTAAACAAGTTTGTATACAAAAATATTAATTTCTGGCAAAAAATTTCCAACTGGTAATAATTTAAGTTTGGACCAATGTTACCAATTTTCATTTAGCAAAATTATAATATACTGTACCTCTTTGGTTCCAGGGCAGCAGATCTCCGCTGTGACGGAAACGTCCTTTTTGCTTACATCACTGAAATATCAACAATTAAAGATTCTATCCAGTTGCTTTTCGCCTTATAGTAGTCAATAAAGGTAACAAAATCAATACAAGGGTCACATTTCTTAGGATTTAAACTCTAAAACACACGAAACATTACACATATCTTTCATATTTTCTCAAAATATGTAGAATCAGGTCACATTTTGTGTGGCATAAGTATCATTATAATATTCTCTTTCACCAGCGAGTGGTTCAGTACGATTTTATATTAAGTTGTATAGCATTCAAATGCTTTATGGTTCAGTTCAGTTTACTACTTATTTCATGAAAATAAAATACACTTACGGAGTGTGATAAGTTGTCATAGACACGTCTTTCTTCAAACCCTTTACAGTCAGTTCGTATTGCTGTACATCCTTGCTTAGTCTTTTGATTTCTCTGCAAATATTTTTCGACAGGTGATATATGTATGTAATTGTTTTTTATTGTTCCTTAGTTCGACTACCTATTAGAACCTGGTAAAGTTTACTTGAATAGAAGCTAGGTTGAGTTATGGCTTGAAAAAATGATATCAGGAAATATTCAAAAGGTCATTACATCTTGTGCCCATCAATCGCAAAGGTCACTGAAACCCATTTAGGAAACCGTGCCTAAATGCCCCATATGCCTTCGGAAGCACAATTTTGCGAAGGTTTTTAACCATTTCACATTGTTACCTATATTACACTGAGGGCAGAAGGCAGCTGGCGGCACTGTATGTCTTTTAAATTGAATTGTACGTAGAGCAGTTTTAGCACCATATATTAATTGAATTAAGTAATATTCGATTACCTGTCTTTATGTAAATTCTCCTTTTGTAAAATATCAATCTTAATTCTCAATTCGTTCACTTGATCGCCGCTCTTTTTACCATTGTCGTTCTATAATACAAATAAAAAAAGAAATAACTGTAACAATCTTTCTCCTTAAAAACGCTTAAAATACCTACTTAGATTATTGTGTAAACAAGATTGATTTTTATTCGAATTCTCTGTCAGACTGTTTGTTCCCGCTCATCTCTGTAATATGGACCGATTTGTCGGGACTTTCCGTGGTCTTTCACTTAAAAATAGTAACAGCACAGCTAGTATATTAAAGCAGGCTACTCACATACCTGCAGCAGGAACAATATTGGAATTCAGCTCCTAAATTGATTGATGTGTGACAGCTGAAGTTGCTCTGACCGCCGTACAACCGAGGTTGTTCCTGCGGCAGGTGTGTAAGTAGCCCGCTTAATAAAACACAAAATAATAAATAGTGTATAAGTATATTGAATAATGTATAAACATCAAAAAATAAATATAAAAACACGATTACAAATTATGGACTTTATTTAATTTATTTTTCCCCTTGTGTTTTGTCTTATTTGTGTCGCCTTGATCCATTGTTGGATTCCTGAAACCAAAAAAAAGTGTATTCTAGTAAACTCGTAAATCTGTACCTACAACATACCTAATTTTGATGATTATTAATTAAAATTATTGACAATAAATTGGAAAAACATAATTTTACAAAAAAAAAGTGATTATAATTAATACCTTAATATTCGCTTTGTATGCGGATATTATAAATGCGGAAGTAACTCTGCCTCTCTGTCTCTTCTTCACGCCTAAACTACTGAACCGATTTGGATGACATTTGGTACAACAAGAGATTATTATTATTAAGGAAATTCCATAGGAACGGGAACTATGCGAGCTGTCCCTTGACAATGCGGCCAAAACTGTAGCCGAAAGGCAGAAATAACTATTAAATTCATATTAATTAAAAAAAGTTTAAATACTACCAAGCAACCGGCCCAAATATATCAGACTGTGTGACTTCATTGAAATGTATGCTGTCAATCGCGCAATAGTCGAACTCGCGCAGGCGCCGCAACACCTCGAGCAGCCCGCGCAAATCAGAGTCTTTTCGCGCCAAGCGGCGGCGCAGTGATGTCACTTCCGCGCGCAATTCCGACACCATCTACGCGGATTACAACTTTCAATCGCAACGCAACTTACGGCTTGTTACGTTTTTATCTCAGTGAGATAACATTAGTTCTCTAACAAACGCCTAATAAATCAAACTGAACGAAAGCAGTTTGAATAACTGTTGTATGTACCTACTGCATAATTATTATACCTATGAATTTGCAAGTACTGCAAAAGCTACTCGCAAACTGAGATTCACAACTTATCGACATAAAAAACTATCATCAAACGTAATAAAATGTTTTGAACACGAATGAAGCGCTTGCAAGTTGCAAGACAACCATGATACTGTCGTATAATTTATCAAAAAGAAGATAAAAAGACAACTAACTTCAGTATATTTCCTTCGTTCACTGAGCAGCCGTGTTGTGAGGTCGATCTCCAAATCTTCCACTGTCCTCGCGAGTAACTTGTTCTGTTCCACTAGATCGCTGACCCAAGATTTTAATAACTGGACTTGTTTCTAAAAATATAGGGATCGCTTTAAATACTAAATAAATCGCACAGGAAATAGTTATAATGTACTTCTGCATTTAGTTTTAAATTACCTAACTTCATTTAAAGTACATTTAAATAAACATAAAGTTAAGACATAAAGCGATTGAACTTAAAAATAGGATTTAAAATATTATGCGAGCTACACTCCTCATGCTTCACTCAGGTTGACAGTACCGAATACAATACGTTTTGTACTGGTAAGTTAAATTCCTGCATACAAAAAAAGCAAAATCCGTTCATCTGTGTGGAACAGTATTCATTCACAGATACATACATCCTCATACAAGCAAAATATTCAATAGTAAGAACTAACTTGCAATTTATTCGACCCGCTCGTCGAACTAATAAAATTCAGCCTCTCTTCATATGCCCGGTGTACTTCGTCAAGCACGGCCAACGTGGGACCGGAATCACACGCACATTTTGCACTATCTCCGCTTGTTTCCATATCTATTGCTATTTATCTTAGGATGATCTTATGTAAATGGACATTGCTTAGTAAAATATTCTGTCACGGATCGTGTCAATATTGTATTTTTTTCGGTTTTGATAGTTTATGGTTGGTGCACATATGAACGATAGTTCTAAAGAAATATATCACTCAAAATTCACTATTAGTGCAAATCACGTGCAAATTTTATGGATTTGTTTTTTAAAATATTATAGATCCAAGATATCATCTTATCATTTCTAACAACATGACTGTAACTAGACTACTGAAAATGTGTCAATCGATTTAATCACTTAAAAAATTGTAGGTGCATCACACTATATTACAAAAGGTAAAATAAAAGACATGAATATTTCCAATAATATATTATCTACATTTGGACTAACATTTGTACCTACTGTGTTTGACACAACATCGATTTATAATCATTGCAAAAAATACATAGTACTAGAGGCAAGATAATTTGCATACATGTATAAATATATGCAACCGCAGTTTCAAACGAAAATAATATATTTTCTAATAAGTAATCAAGTTTAGTCGCTCTTTTAAATGAATAGAATAGAAAACCATAAATTCCGTGTATTTTTTCTGGAAAGTTCTTGTTTCAAAAAAAAATCGGATTCCTATCTATATTTATGTCAGAAAAACATTTCAAATCCTTAATTTTTTTATTCATATAATTAATAAACATAGTGAATAATATGGAAAATCTTGCCCCTAGTACTCTCACAATTTTTCTTAAACCAGTAAGTTATACACTAGTATATTACAAAATAACGTTTGTGCTGACCCTACATAATAAAAAGCGTCGAAAATATAAGGCATTGGCCAAATGTATGGAAGCATCTTTGTAGCTTCACTAACCAAAATATGTTTTGTCTAAAAAAGTTATTTTTGTTGACGGTACTTGGAAGTCTACTACATTTTGAATTAGGGCGTATTCAGAAAGAAAGCTTGAAACTTATAAGCGCTTATAAGCGCTTATCGGCGCTTATAAGCGCTGGTTACCCGCGCAGGAAAATATATGAACATGCGCTTATAAGCGCTGATAGGCGCCGACAAGTTCCAACAAGTTTCAACAAACTTGTCGGCGCCGATCAGCGCTTATAAGCGCATGTTCATATATTTTCCTGCGCGGGTTACCAGCGCTTATAAGCGCCGATAAGCGCTTATAAGCGCTTATAAGTTTCAAGCTTTCTTTCTGAATACGCCCATACATCAGAACTATATGACATCTAAGTTCTATATAATAGACAATATTAAGTTTTACAAAATCAGACTTGAATTTCATAGTTTTTAATGTTAAATACGAAAAAGCACATGTTTTGGCAACTTGCATGAGATTACTATCATTTTTATATATGTACAATACACATGAAATATATAGTTACGATGTTAAATTAGTACGCATTGTTAATTATAAATACAGTAAATACTCCCTAAATGCAATAAATTATATGAAATACAATTTTAAAAGCGAAGATTTAAAAAAGGCACATTCAATAAAACATGAGCAATTGGTTTAGACAAAAATAATAGATTTGTCCTTCTCACTATCAAGAACAATTCGTCAGTGGGAAAGAGACAGTTATAGTTTTCATACAAAGGTAAAAACGTTAAACGTTATTTTTCACTTTACGTCCAAAGATTTTTTTTTATGTGTCAAATAAAACACAACTCCGCCGATATGAAATTATTTTTACAATATAAAAATCATAAATATTAAAAGCAAGTAGTTTCACTCAATATACTTATAAAGCAGAGTCCTTAGAAGTAAATAAAACTACAAAACAATCTAACAATAAAAAATGCAACTCTACCACTACGATAAACTTAGTTGTATGTACATTAGGAAGTATGCACTATGTGCCTTATTATTATAAAAGCTTGATATGTTTCGCCTAAATGTCGTCGCCTTATGAATAAATTAAGTAAGTAATATGCAACATAATAATAAACATGAATACATATTTTGTTGAAGTGGAACTTCTTTAGGCGCGTTGAGAGTAGAATTTCAAGGTCGCGTCATGGTAATACCGTCACGTCATGGAGAAAGGTGACAATTATGGTATCTTTGTATCTTGCCAAAGAAGTTTCACTTCAAACACGTGTGCTCGGTAGACACGCTCTTTTTTTTTAATTTACACAATATTTAATCAACGAAAATTTCAAATAAACGGGATTTAAATTATTGAAAATATTTCAATAAAACCTAGCAAACATTTTAGTGATGTAGATGTCTTAAAGTAAATTCGAGTCAAACTCGTATAAAAGAACAACCAATTTGATACAAATGAATGGATTTTTATAATGAAGTAAGTCGCGTATTAAATCCTTTACTCATTTTTTTGAATAACAAACAACTTGTATACTTTTTACAAAACCGTATATTTTTACAAGCCTCTTCGTAGGAATATATCGTGCTTGTGAAAATAATATCTCGTTAATTAAAAATTGAATGTCAAATAATAAGGATAGTAGAAATTTATGTTTCTTGATATAATAGTTTTACATAATCACAAAATAACCTTATATCTAAAAGATCTCACTTCAAAATAATAGAAATAGTGTTTTGGTCCTTCGAGCCGGATTTGCCCCATGAACCATGGTTTACGATTAAATATTAATAAATTTACATGAAGTTAGTGTAATAGTCGTTTTAAGTATGTAATGTTACCTCTTTAACTGTTTTATAAGCTCTAGGAAGGTATTTTACACATTATTTTGTGACAATAATATCTAGAATTTAACTTTTTAAAACTTTCACAGTAAAGGGAATGAAACTCATATTATCTTATACAACTCTGATTGTCCAAAAAATGTAATATCGATCATAAAAACAGATAAATAAATATTGTATGATTAAATGTATGTATGTAACGCTTATGAAAAATAAAATTGAACTAAAAACCCGACTGTGGATTCTGTAGCATCTGCAATAAGAAAATTTGTATAAATTAGTTTATAAGAAAGTTTAGAGACGTGAAACATTAAAGTGATAATAACCTTCAAGTTGATAAACATTGTATTTTTTACGAAATACCTCTTTAAGAGTGGAGGAAGGAAGGTGGAATTCCTCCATCGAAAAAGGGAGGATCCTCGACCAGTCTACTCGACTGGCCGGCCGTGAAGGCCCCGATGGATGATGTCGGAAAGTTGTATATATGCTCTGTAGCGAAAACATTTCGCTTGCGCGATTCAGAGCGAGGTGTCGCTACAGTTATCGAGCAAAAATATTGCAAGAGGGCAATAGACTTGAATTTAAATGATTCTTATTACCAAAATATTAAACAGCACTAGAAAACAGGATATTAATTTCCCAAAAAATGCTCTTTACATTATGCCTGTTATTAATGAAGTCGATTGTCGAAGTATCTAAGTATATACATAATTATTACACTTTATTTTGACCTAGAATAAGAAAATCTATGAACCCACTTATCTAGTAAACTAAATTTTGCACTTTCACATCTGCCAATATTTCTTTTGTATAAGACAAATATAAAATAGAATTCTTTATTAGTCCAAACAAAATCTATCACAATACTTTTAACATTCAGTCTTAACTTATTCCAAATCGGGGCCCTTATTGCCTCAAAAGTTCCAAAATAATACTCACTCAATCATACAAAATTAATCACAGAACTTATAACGCCTAGTCTTAACCTAAACTTAGTAAGGTTCTTAACTATTGTTAACATTTATTCTGAACGTATTCCAATTTGGGGCCCCTATGGCCTCTAAAGTTCCAAAGTGTACTTACCACGACGACGCTCAGTAAAAGTTTTTGAGCTGTTCGTAAGTGAGGAAGAATATAATGTTCCAGGGCCCCATCCGGAGCCACGTGGGCACGAACCCTTTGTACAGCGCTAGAAAACCTTCGTTCCGGACCGTCTGGAATAAAAGGGTAGAAAAAGTGAATAAATGACTGAATTTTTGGATTAATTATATGCATTTATAGTTTTCAATGTGTGTGTGTTTGGAACAAATTGCTGTTACAACTAACACTAAAACAATTTTTGGTAAATAGGTAGAAAAAGAAAGTAATTTCATTCCTATAGTCGAGCCAATTTAATAGGCAACATTTGACGTCTATCAATTTTATCTTCGAAGAGAGGTAACCTGTTTAAAAACATCGATTAAAGTGAATTAATCGATACGGACTTGAAACATTTGTTAATCGAACTTGAAACACATTTATTAATTTATAATGATTTTTATTCACAAGTAATCAATGCATTCGATTCTAGATGTCAGATTTCGATTTTTAGAGTAACGTCTCTGGTATTTAAAAAGAAAAAAAGTTTATTGACACAAAATTGTAGCGACGTCAGTTCTTTAATTCAGAAATTGTTTATTATGTTAAGAATGGTTTATCAGTAAAATGAAATCTTAAAATTACTTGTATCGGTCATTATTATTATAAATATGTAATCGTAATTGAAAAAAAATGGTTGCCTGTAAAGTCGGTTTTACGGGCGAAGATTTTACGTGACAACGTCTTTTTCTCGGTAGAATATTTATGTGCTGCGCGCGCGGCAGACCGCGGCCGCGGGCCTCTCTCTCGTTCGGTGACTCATCGTAACGTTACCGAGCGTTACACTTTTTCATAAGTGACTCCCAGTCGCAACCTAATTTAAGACGTTGTCACGTCAAAAAGTTAAGCAAGTGTGCAGTTCTAACAAAACGAAATATCATGTTATTCTATGTCGTCGTTACTAGGTTACATTGTTGAATTTTGTTGAACTGTAAAATGTTGCCTATTAAAATGGCTCTACTATAATGTTAAAATGGATTTATTTGTTGGAAAAAAAATGTAATGAAAAGCAACTTACTCGTACGAAGCAATCCACTGTTCCTTTATATATTTTTTCACTATTAACGCCTTGATCTTTCACTTTTCTTTGGTTCATTAGGCGAGTCTGAAATAATAATTTGGAAAATAAATAAAATTTTCAGCCAAAAATTTCAGTCACGTCCTTGAAAATGCTGCTCATTGCCAATAAATGGGAATCACAGAAAGTGTTTCTGGTAACATTTCAATATTAAGAATATGTGCTTAACTCCACAATTTTGTTTAAATACTATAATAATAATCTGCGATTGAAAGTAAAATAATAATATTAATCTGAATAAAAAGACACATAATTTCCAGGTGACGCGTATTTACGTACAAAACAAATATGATGCCAATTTCGCTATCGATTTCAAATCTTTGGTAAACTTCAGGAAATTATTTAAGATTGTGAAGACATTTTGCCACGCAGGTTACACAATAAGCGCAATGCGACGAATTACTTAGAGTGATTTTCGTGTCAATAGATTTCTATTTTGGGGGCCGAGTCACCTCCATCCGTAGGAGTATGTATATCCTGAATATAGTATCCCTACACATACCCCCGGGTTTATAACGAAATTAATTTATTTGATGCAAAGAAGTAAAGTTTTTTTTTTATAGCATTGGAAGGCAAACGAGCAGACGATGTTGATGGCAAAGTGCGTAGCCCATAGAATTCTATAACATACGTTATTATTTATGGGTATTGCCTACCATAGAGGAGAATTGGATGGGATAAAAAAGCTTGTTTTAATCCTGACATGAATGTTAAATTAAAGAAATTATTTTTAATAAATACTGGCATCACAAGCGAATGGGTGTGAAAGATTTGTGTTCCTATTCAGGTGTTAAATTATTGTGATTAAAAAAAAATATTAAATTAAATTATCTATAAAGCCATTGTGATTGATTTCATTTTTTTTTTTGCTGTCACAGCGTTTCATAACACAGACAAGAGGATTTTTTTTCTAAAATTATCGGCCCGGCGAGGCGGTCGGCGGGCCGGTGTCGGCGGGCCGGTGTCAGCGGGCCGGTCGGCGACACTCACCCGCACGACGTCGAGCGGCGTGCTGGCCACGGCGCTGCCCAGGCTGGCCAGCAGGCTGGAGGCGAGGTGGTTGGCGGGCCGGTCGCCGAGCGCGCCCGCGAAGCGCCGCTTGCACGCGTCGTACACGGGCAGCTCCACGGCGGCGATGAGCGCGGCGCGCTGCGACGTGGGCAGCACGCCGCGCCACAGCCCCGCCCACCCCTCCGCGCGCTGGATCGACACGAAGCACCGCACTATGTTGCGCTTCTCCGTGCCCATCTGCTCAAAACCCACCGCTTAATACATGAAGTTTATGTAGGGTAGCATGTGGCGTATGAAGGCAGACGATCAATGACGGAGAATACGTCAGATAGTGTAATTATATGGTGTAAGTGGTGGATGTCGCCGTAATGTTGTAATCAGTAATCACCGTTAGATTATTAACAGTTTATTTTTTTCATGTAGATAACCTATTTTAAGTTAAGGAAGAGCGGGTCCTCCTGACACAGGTTTTATCTTAAACTTACTAGGAGGGCCCTACTACTCCAAATTGTGTAAAATTTAGAAACGAAATAAACTTTTTTTATTTTTTATGGCCCGATTGTTGTTTGAGTAATACGAGTAATATATTAATTTATCTGATGCGATTAATATCTATATGTCTGCTTATGATCATAATATTATGTGATGAAAGCATTAAATAATTTAATAAATAAACAATGTGTTATCAGTCATTAAAATTAACACTAAACTAATCTCAGCTTTATCTACGTAATATTATTAACGATAAAACATAAACATTCACGCAGATTAGAGACATGAGACAATGGACATCCGCATTGTAACATTCTGTAATATAAAAGCCTGGAAAACATTACACATCTTTAACCCATTCAATTATTTAGAACTTCCTGAAGTACTATAACGCAACCCACCTGCATCCGAACCTTCAACACATCAGTGGGATTCGCGATTGCACTGGACAGTCCCCCAGCGAAAGCCGCGCAGAACGTATTCGTAGCTAGATGCTCCCGCGCGCCGCCGTCCACTCGCCGCGCGGCTATCGCGCTCTTCAGCGAGTAGTACGTGCCGAACTTTATCGTGCCGTACGTCGCTTGCCGCAGCACCGCGGGCCATATGCTAGAAGGCACAGTGTACTTTAGGGCGCTTTTCCACCAATAATGTGTGAGAATGTGTAGCGGTGAATGTGTTTGTTTGGTGGAAAAGCACCCTTACAGTTATACACAATACAGTCTATGGTTGTTGCCATCATCTGGTTGAATCTGAAGTTGGACTTTGTGTCACGAATGTTAAATCAACGTTCGTCATTATTAAATGTCGTCATTCAATCAAATAGCAAATTCAACCAGATGACTACAACATACACATAGATTATAGTTTATAGATCAATTATAGATGAATTATTATCTTCAGATGTACAATGTAACATTATTATTTTTGTGTAGATAAGAGTCTGGGAATCATCCAACAAGATTTAAAACAATATTATGGAAATACAAGAGCTATAATACCAATTCCAATACACACCATCTATCAACTCTAAAAACCAATCATCAAAATTTTATCAACAAAAAATCTTAAATAGCATGCCAAAAAAAAACAAGGAAAAAGAGGTGCTAAGTATGGTATGATAATTTTATATTCATTGGTAAAATAAATAAACATTTTCTTCATTATCATTTAGCATATATAATACTTTACATTTACTAAACGTGAGTATAACATATCTTTTTATTCAATTCATATTCTCATAGCCGAGCATTATCTAAAACCATTCCAACCAACTAACCGTTTATCGTTTAATCAAAATTAACATTAATTCAGTTTTACATTAACTTTTAAAATTTTAACAGGCTCGTTAAATTTTAATAAACCTATTAATCCAGTATACACTATTTATCAATCAGTTTTTCAGATCATTAACATGAAGGTATAAAAAATGAACTAACAAAAAAATATTTTTTTAAATTAATATGTATATTGTAACTAACATCAATTATATAATTATATGTTTTGACAATTTGCAAAAAATTCGTAACATATAGTGTATAAGATAAAATATTTCAACAAAGATAACATTATTCAATGTAATAGATAATTATATTATTCAATATTATTATGCTAATAAGGGCCTTGACTTACGCAATGTTTTTGTTAATAATTATGTGACGTAAATATATATAAACAAGTAAAATATACAAGAAATATTTCATAATATCAGCTTTAAATAACATTTATTACACACAAAATTATCTCCATTTTACAGGAAAATTGTGTAACTTGAAAATTTATTTATGATCATCATTACTTTATCAAATAAGAGCAATACAATTGAAGTTTCAATTTCTTATATGCTTATACTTTTAGCCAATGCCTTTAGGTATGACACATAATATTTTACCATTTGTATTAATTCATTTTAGAGCAATTAGGATAGGTAATTTTGCAGCTCCATACAAACCGACAAACAAACAAAAAATTAACCCATTAGACAAAGCTTAATTAAACTATAAGTATGAAACTCAAGGCCTTCCTTGATGACTCTATGTCGTCATAGCAAAACAAGTATTAAGGATAATACAGCAAAATCAGTGTATCATATTATAAGCATCATTGTTTTAAGAATGTTATCATAACTTGAACTCTAGACAAAATAAAACTAAATGGAACAATTAAGATTGTAGAACACAATAACAGTGGAATTAAGACAATCCTTATCTTATGTCTTATTGTTATCAGGGGATTTACGCACAGTTGTAAAATTTGTTCTATAATGACTTATTTAATTTTTATTATAAATGAATTCTAATATCTAAAAGATTAAAATGTTTTATTACTAGTGAAAATTTGATAATAACGAAAAAGATATTTGATGATAGTGAGATTATGAAACAAAGTTTTTTTTTCATGTTCTCGCACATTGAAAACGGATATACTAACAAATTGCAATGTTTCTTCACACTTTAAGATGCAAAAGAAAGGAATGGCATCTTGTATTGTACCAATAACAACATCAGGTCAGGAGGTTATTGAATGCATTAACAACAACATTATCCATCCAGTAAAAATAAGCTTTTAAATTTTATAGTATTAAAAAGCTTGTAAACATTTATAAAAGAATATTAAAAGTTATTTTGCAACAGTGACAACATGTGGGTTTGAATCCTTTTAAATTTTACTATTTAAAATTTTTACAAACTGGGCTTACTTACCCACAGTACAATGCCTTAATGCCCTCTTGTTTTGAAGTCTTAACGAAGCAATCAACCATGCCTGTGTACCGCAATTCCACATGGTGAGAGTCTATCTTTTGTCCCTGTATCTGAAGCCTTGTCTTTGTGGTGTCTATGGGAAATGTGCCTGGTGGGAATAGAGCATGAATTTAATAATTTGGATTGTAGCAATAATGATGAGTAAAACATTTTAATTATTTACATTCCATGTCTACACTAATATTATAAAGAGGAAAACTTTGTTTGTTTGATTGTAATGAATAGGCTCATAAACTACTGGACCGATTTTAAAAATTCTTTCACCCTTCGAAAGCTACATTATCCACGAGTAATATAGGATAGGTTTTATCCCGGAAATTCCACGGGAACGGGAACTATGCGAGTTTTTCTTTGAAACCGCGGGCGGAGCCGCTTGCGGAAAGCAAGTATGAATTAATATACTTCCCTTTTATCTGTTCTTATGCCTATTAGAATCTGATTAGAAATAAATGATATTGACGAAAGACTAAAACATAATTAAAATAATTAATAGAAACAACTCGCTCAACAAAGACGAATAATACGTAGGTATCGTAACAAAATTAATGATGTCTATAAACTTTTCAGGACCTACATAGGGTCATTGCGCTGGTTTTCGTCCAGTTATGGGAGTTGCCAACTTTGTGATGCGAAATAAATATTTTGGAGCACCCTTCCTTAAACATATAATATTTTTATTTAGTCCTTATATAGTCTTCTTTAAGATAATATTAAGTGAAAATAAATCATTTTGACGTATCTTTTTATTTAAATTATTTTCTGCAAAAGTAGGGTATATGCTAGTTTTCGTCCAAAAAAACTGGTTTTCGTCCTAGTGTAAGCTAGTTTTCGACCACCGTGTAGAAAAAGGAGGGTAGGTCAACTATTAAGTTAAAAACCAATTACAGGTAAATATATACTTTTATTTAATCAACATCACAATTTCTCACTACCTTACAGGTTTAGTTTTACTAATAATAATCAATATAACTAGTCAACACTGAGATCTATGTAGCACTTGGCAGTCTTTATATGCGTTAGTGATGACTGTTTAATCATTCGTAATAAAGAAAGGAATGCGTTACTTACAATGTAAATGAATAAAGTAATAATTATAGGACTGAGAAATTACATCAAAAAACAGAAATATTCATTCTAATATGTACTTTGTTTATCAAATGAAACGTACTATATTAAACACAGCCATAATAATACGTTTTAGCTACTAAAATAAACTATACTATACCTTACTGAACTATGCATTATTGTCTTACTGATGCCTTTATTAAAGATTCTTCAGTGTACGTAGCGTTTTTTTTTTCTAGCTTTCTTAGACTCCTTCGAGGCCATCTAAAAACAATAAGATCTTTCTTAGGATACGTTGAGTAAGTAGAATAAAAAAATATTGCATTGGAAAAACAGACCTAGAATAAAAGATGATACTCAAGTGAATGATAATCAAGAAAAATACAGTGTATTATGTCTGACCTACCCCCATTTATGCTACGAATAATTGACTCTACTTCACATAAGGAGAATGATACATGACTGAATGAATGACAATATTAGGTACCTACAGCACTCTGGCCCTCACCAATTATTTATAAGGAAGATACTGAATAGAAAACTTTTCAATACGTAAAAAAGACGAAAAGTAATGCAAAAGAATAGCTATTTTTAATTTTTGTCCACTCCAATACTCATTCATGGACGAAAACTAAAACGTTTAAAGCTAAATTTAGTTTTCGTCCACTTCTTTAAATATTTTTTTATTTTGGCAGCACTGACAAAGCAGTGGACGGAAACCAAAAAATCTAAACTAATAGCAATAAAGATCACTTCGGGAGAAACTATTCAGTATTTTAAAGGTCCGATAGAGTAAAAAGAACCTAACAAATATTCACGTAGCTGTTTGAGTTTTCGTCCACTTGGACGAAAACCAAATATTTTGAGAATTTGGTAACCTAGTATCCGTCCACTTAATTTTTCGAAGAGTATTATAAAAAAAGTGTAATAAACACTTCTAATTGCGTTTAATAGGCTTTTAACTAAACATACGTACCAAAAACATTACGTAAACTAGCTAAAACAGTGATTTAACTTACCATGAACTTTTCTCGCCGGCAAATTTTTCTCTCGCGCGATGACATCTGCAAGGCACGGATGGGAAGCGGCCACTTTTACGTTAATTTTTTGAACTCTCTTCTTGTCAAATCAAATTTTCATGTTGATAGTACTGTTGCTTACACATTATGGAACGTAAAAAGTGCAAACTTGCGCGGGAAGGTAGGTTTGTATTCAAGTTTTACGCACGTGATTGTAGCAGGTCAGTCAAATGGACGAAAACCGAAACTGGACGGCAAACCAGCGCAATTACCCTACTTTTTTTTAATTTTTCAATGTGCAGAGGCAAGCTTACCAAATTCCGCGACAATCGACGCAAGGCCGCCGTAAATAAACGGTCTCCAATCTCTTTCTCCCATCACATGCGAACACTGGACACTTAGAAATTCAACAAATCTAATAAACTTATCTAAAACCGGTGCCAAGTAAACAATTTAGATTTATTAATAACTTTCGCACTCATTTAATTTAGAGGCTGCATGGTACTTTATTGGCGCATACATTTCAATTCATAAGAAAGAAGATCCGGAGATCGTTTTATAACTGGGTTTGTATTTATTAGAATTCACATTTCACGAATAATTCATTCAAGAATCGTAAACTGCGTTAAGTTAACCTAGACTTGCTGTTTTTCATCAACGAAGTGGACACCACTCAGTGTTACCAACTCTCAAAAATATTTATCCCTAAAGTTTCTGTCAAAAACCCCTAAAAACGCCTAAATTATTCAGTTGTCCCCCTAAAAAAATATACAAATATAAATTCATAATGATTTAGAAAAAAAAAATGTGTGCGTGTACTAGTGTACACACGTAAGAATTGAAACTTCTTTATGACCTTATTTTTCAAAAAATAATTTACTATATGCAACTTTACAGAAATACGTCGAATCACGCGTGGTAGGGATAAGAAAAAGATGGTGCGTAACGGAAAAATGTCACGCGTAACGAAAAAATGTTACACTAAATTTTTTTCCAATCCCGATAAAGAAGTTTCACTTCAATAATATACTGTAATATGTTTCAAAAGTCTTTTCATTACAAGTTATCTAAGACATAAAATATTTCGTTTTCATCTGAAGATGATTCGACATCACTAGATGTCGCTATGAGTCACTAGGTCAAGAAACAAATATTAAAAAACTAGTTATACGTAACTGTCAATTTAAAAATATTAAAGAGTCAAAAAATCCCTAAAAATACCCCTAAAAATTTCAGACCCCTAAAAAAATCCTATCTCACTTATTTACCCCCTAAATCTGGGGGGAAAACCCCTAAGTTGGGAACCGTGACACCACTGTATTACTATATTAAAGACACTACTATATTACTTGCTCTGTGGTGGACACTGGACACTGGACAGTACAGTGGTGACATTTGACAATTTGGACTAGTGTCACAGGAACCTGTCAAGGCCCCATAATGCATAGTTTATAGCATATACAGACGCTCCGATTGTGTGCTAAGTGTGCACAAGCGATTATGAGTAAAATGGCCATAATAATTTTTTAAAAATAAAACGAGAAATATCCAAAAATGTTACATTAAACGCTCCCATACATTTTATTTCCTATACATTTTGTATTCATAGCAGATTTTCGAAGTGATGTCCTCATTGTGTAATACAATGAGGAGCTCTATTTACAGTTTCTAAATGAACTTCCCTTCAAATTTGCGAAGCAGAAAACCAAAAAAAAAGAAAGAAAAAGCTAAAATCTTTCATATTAAATGTACATGGGATATTCGTATCTCATATTTAATGTATTGGAGGGTTTCAAGTTAATTTTTTAGATATTTCTTGTTTTATTTTTAAAAAAATATTATGGCCATTTTACTCATTAGGTTAAGTCTTGGGTTAAGTATTTTCGATATCAGTTTAAAATTTTTTGATATCTGTAATCACATCTGTAATAGTTACGGAATAATCGCCTGTGCCAAGCCTGTGCACACTTAACGATTACACCCTGTATACAATAGTTATTGCACATTAGTTTATTGTAATATTGCTTGATTTGAAACTACGTTTGCGCTAATCGAAAGTTTTTGGACTTGGGTAAATTTCTAGCTTGACTGTACGGTCTAGTCATTCGGAAACTCCTAGATTTTTTAATCTTTATTCTAATTAGCTTTTGGCTTAGATCATTAAGTAATGGATAACACTCGCAGGCGTTTCCCCTTTTGCCGAGGTATAAGATTATTCGAATCGAAAAATCTTATGCTTTCATAAAAACTACTTGCGTAATCGATTACAAACACTCTGCGTATTCGTAAAACATCGAAAGGACGTCTGCGAGTGCGATCGATCGCGGGGTCTTCCACGCAGGCCTTCACAGGCCTCGGGGTAACTGTTCGGGGCGACGGCCCCTTTCAGTGGTGGCAACGCCGCCTGCAACTACAGGCGGGGCACTGGGTGGGACCTAATGGTCCGAGGTGTCGTGTTCGGGAGGTGTCCTGCTGCAGTGCGATCGAGCCCGCGTGGTATCGCGGGCGATCTGCTAGCTGCTGCAGGTCAACCCCTCATCTGCGAGTGCTCCGCTAAAAATGCCGTTTTGTACTGTCAAGTCTTGCAGAAGCAATTCAAACATGTCGAATATTAAAAAAGATGGAATAACCTTTCATTTGTGTATATTTTTTTATTTTTTTAACGTATATTTCTAATTAAATGCAATTTCTAATAATCGTCGATGTATCGTTTAGCGATATGATCAAGACAAATAATCGAGTCATGTTTACTCGATCATTGATGCGGCCCCACGGGACTATCATGGAAAGAAAATATACAAATTTAATCTTTATGGACTAAGAGATAAAGTTGAATTTAAAACGCGATAATGAACCGCATTCCTTACGAGACTATCTTGTAAAGAAATACAAATTTAATCTTTATGACCTAAGTGATAAAGTTGAATTTAGAACGCGATATTGAACCGCACTCCACGAGACTATCTTGAATGAAATGCAAATTTAATCTTTATGAACTTAGGGATAGAGTTGAATTTAAAAACTCGTCGCTTAAAAGGTCGTAAATTTTTACGACTTTCGTGACACAAATTATTTTTGTGAATGTGTGATTGTGTTTCATAGTGTGAGTTACCCTCCCCGCACCAAAATCAGCAGAAAGTTTAAAGGCTTGTTAGACCACCCAATTTTTAGGAACCCTAACCCTAACTAAGAGTGGTGTAATAAGACTTAGGGAGTTAGTGTCCCGATTTAGGGCGATCGGGTCTGCCCGATCTGCCTAGCTCCCTAAGCGCCCTGCAGATTGGGTAATGTAATAACGTTTAGGGCGGTTAGGGAGCTCAGTTGCCGCGCGACTAGTGCGTGGAGTGGCTGCTTTTGTATGTAAGGTGTCACCAAACTTCCCTACTACAGGTTTATATAACTTAAAAGGGAAGTTCCAAATGTTTGTGACCACACCGCCATGTTAACAAATAAATAAATTGTTTAAATAAATTGTTTAATTGTTTTAAAACTCAACAAGTGTTCAAATTGTTCTGCACCTACTCTAATTAATTCATTAAAACTCCCGGTTCAAGCACGCTTAGTATTTGCATATTTGAAAGCTTTTCACGTAACCGCAAATACTCTTTCACCCAGATCTTTCTCTTCTTTCTTTTTTTAATATTTGTTATTGCGACAACGGTTGCCACTGCTACAGCAACTTTTTGAAGTTTGTGCAACTTTTTATACTGACGACGGCATAATGTAAAAAATGGTTGCCTGTAAAGTCGGTTTTACGGGCGAAGATTTTACGTGACAACGTCTTTTTCTCGATCATAGTTGAGTGGGAGAGAGACGCAAGGCATTCGGCGGGCCTCTCTCTCGTTCGGTGACTCATCGTAACGTTACCGAGCGTCACACTTTTTCATAAGTGACTCCCAGTCGCAACCTAATTTAAGACGTTGTCACGTCAAAATGCAACAATACGTTTATCTCTCTAGACATTCGCGTATAAACTGAGTTAGGGCCCAATTCGCAGAGAAGTGTAATAAGCGCCACACTAACTAGGGTACACGCCCACCCTGGATGCAGGGCCCTTCATATCGGGTAGTGTAATAAGCCTTTTAGTTAGAACATTTGCCAGCGTACTCCATCCATTACTTAATGATCTAAGGCTTTTGGTGACCAAAATATTTTCCTTATTTTATAGCACAGCGTCATAAACTGTCATAAACCTTTTCACACTTGCAAGCTGCTGTCGGACAGACTGTCGGACATTTCTCGCGGAAGTTTTTCTGCAGATGGAAACGCGGACTAAACAATCGGATTTACCCACAGGATTTACCTATTTAAAATACTAATAAAACTCATGCAAGTTATTCCTTATTGACTTGACATTTGACCATAGCCTATAGAATATTGAAATTTCTAGTTTCTCAATTATAATATACTCATTGATTAGTACTCTTTGTCATTGATATCTGTTGTTACGAAGTTTTTAGATAAATTTCTTTTTTGGATTTTTTATTATTAATATAAACAAATTGTAAGGTATTTTACCTTACAATACGAATGGTTTTAATATCGAATTAGCAAAAGGAGTATAATGTTTGAGATAAAGCGCCAAAAGTTTTAACATCAACAATTCTGTCCTCTTACTTGACTTAAAATAATGCCTTTATTGGATTAATTAATAATTAGAGTGTGAAGTAACGAGTACTATTATAATTGATAAACATATCAGGGTACTGAAAGGAACCTGTGCAGGTTTGTACTGTTTAAACTAGATACAAAAACGTAACAATTAAGTAAAAAAAGTAAAATTCTGTATTAATTTACTGCTCTTTTTCCAGGAAGGTGTAAGAATCTTGGCGATTTCGTGATACTAAGTCTTACATTTAGAACATACAAGTACAATGTTTGACCATTTCACACAAAATTCTGCCCCACCTCCTCCACCGCCACCTAAAAAGACTTTAAAGTTTGATAAAGGATATATAAAAACATGGCCTGGAATATTAAAAGTAGTTGAAGTGGTAAGTTAATTATAGTTCTTATAAAAATCATCATGTTATTGCATGTTTGGTAGTAAAAGCTATATGCAGTGCAAACTTTAGAAATCCCTCTTCCTTTTAAATTATATTTGACTATGACAATCTATATGTTATAAAAACTGATATGACTTATATGCCTGCTGTTATATTCTCACATCCCCACGCTTATGGTGACTTGCGATTTGATTTTTACCACATTTTTCATAATTTTCTCAGGTATGCAACATGGTTGGCTTCATCTGCATCAAAATCTCCTGGGCGTGGCTGTCAGCTATATTCTACAACATAGTTTATTGGATCGGGAACATTATCACTATAGTCTTGTTCCTCATGTACATGTTCCACTTTGTTGAGAAGTACGAGAACTTGCCGTGGCTGAAAGGAGAGTTCTTCTTTTGCACTTTAATGTGTCTGGCGTATATTGTAACATCTATTTTCGCTATGACAATTGGTGAAAGCGTAGGGTATGCGGTTGGGGTGAGTTATTAAAGTGAAACTTTTATTACATCGTCTCAAACTTTTTGGTCTGTGTAGCGCAGCTGACCGTCACGCGACATGCGCTACACAAAGCAGTGTTCGGAACCGTTCGAACAGTTTCACTTTTACCGTGGTTTCATAAAACCATACAAAATTTTTTTCAATCTAAATTATAATTAATAAATAAGTGATGAATAAACATTTAGAGATAAATAATAGTATTACTTAATCTAATCTAATGATTAAAAGAATGATGCATAATTTTATACCAGCAAAGATTATAAACATATCATGAATGATATTAAAAATGACTTTTTGTAATTTTCAGTTCTTAAGCTAACAGCAAATACAGCTCATTCAAATCTAATAAACTGAAAATCTAAAAAATCCCTTCGCCCATTCCTCACTTAAAATTATTATTAGTTATTACCATTCCATCAATATTTTGTATATTAAATCTACATTTTATATTTTCCAGTTCTTTGGAGCGTGCGCTATCGCTGCATATGGGGTGGAAGCATTCATGAAATACAAGGCGTGGAAGCGAGGACTGCCGGCTCAATAATACAAGTATTGTTATGACGTTGGAATTTTTTAAATGCACCAAATTTGTTATGAAATTGTATCTGTAAGTATAACTTTTATATGACGATTTATTCATTTTGTGAATTATATTGTAAGGTAAGGTAGCTTTGGAAATATATTTTATGTTTATATACTTTTACATTACACATCAATTTTATACATATACCACAGATACACATTTTGGCACAAACTTCTTATGTAAAGTGCATTTATATATTTTAAGTATATCTAATTTGATATCTACTTACAGCTGGTACTTACATGAATTATTAATAGTATTGATAGATAGGCATAAGAACAACTTGATTGACCTAGATCTAGGATCTTGCTAATGTAGTGCGGAAATTGCGGGTTCGAAAAATCTAAATTGAAAAAATAAATTAAAAATAAAAGATATTCCATACAAATGCCATGTTATAACTTGTCTAGTAACATAGCATGTGGTTGCATATAAATAGTTTTTATCTAAAATAACTAAAGAATTTTTCAGATAAAAACTCTTTTTATAAAAGTAGATGATAAGATTTGCTCATTGTTTAACTGTGGGGACATTTTGATTTCTTAAGTTTTAAGTATTTTGTTGTATGTTATCAGTATTCACTTTTGAATTTATTATTGTATTGTTTACCAAGTAAGAAAGTAATATTATTGCTATGCTTATGTTTAAAACCATTTGATGACCTACTGAGGTTTTAATTTATGTTAAATTTTAACAGTCATACAGATACAGATATGAATCATTCAAATTATAAAATTAACAATTATAAGAAAATTAGTCATGAATAAATATAACCACAAATATAACTATGTATTTCTGTTACTTCTGCCTGTTATATAAATATTTTTAAGTATTATTTTTAATGGATAGACCATTGTATGTGCCTAAGATATGAAGTTTATCATATTATATACTATGTTTTTGAGAATTTTTAACAAATATTTTTTTAAAGAATATTTGAAGATTTGAAAGAAATATGATATTTACTAGATTTCTCAAATAATTTTCTTCGTGAGAACATTAAAGAAATATACTATATATATAATATAATAATAATACCTACATATTTTTCTACCGAAAATTTAGAAAAACCGATTGGCTATTATTCAGAAACCCTACAACAGATGTAGATGTAAATGCTATGATGACTTATGAGTGTATATTTTAAGTAAGAAAAATTAATTAATAACTGTAAGTATTTGTAAAAAAGCACTTGAAAAGTGTTTGACTGAGTGCCTTTATATTACTATGAAAATAGATGTAAGTTTTGGTGGGGAATACAAAAATAGGTTACGCATTTTGGTACCTGTTTATTTAAATTTGGTTGTACAAACATGTATGCCGATTTATAATTTAAGAAGGTTGTATTAACTTATTATCCTATTTATATATTGCTTTCATTACATATAATTCAGCATTATTATTTTGTCTGTGAAGGAATTGTAAGGAAAATAACCCGCCATTATGAAAGCGAAACAACAAGTGTAAAAACTTATACAAATTTAATTTTATAAGTTTTTAATAATAACATTGTAAATTTTTATGTTTGCTTAACGCACATCAACGACCTTAACATAGATTTAATATTATTACTATTTTTTTACTTATCGTAGGTAATTATAATGACCACCATGTACTAGTTAAATAGTTATTAAGTGCCTAAATTGTTATAAACTTAATTGCCATATGAAAAAATGTTAAATTTTGGACAATTTTGTAAGAGTACCGAACACAACCAAATACCTATACAACAGTTGTTATATTATATAATCAATATGCGTTATTAATTTTGTACTAAACATGCTTATATTTTTTAAATTGATCAATAAAAAGATTTATATTATTAACTATATTTTTATTAAACCTTTGATTTTTCGAATGTACCTAGAGTAGTGAAATGTAAGGTTAATATTATTTGTTCACGAGAAATAAAAATGCCAAAAATCAGATGAAAATTATTTATTAAATACAATAAAATATAACAGATGGCTAGTCATACGAGCCAAAAGTATATAATAGTACATAATATAACAGTGAGCATATAAACATGTTTCGTGGATTTATGGAACTATCAAACGGTTATATTATACATAGTAACTTTGTAACAGTGTGTATAGATAAATAATAGCAGCATTTATGTTAATTCATTTATACATTGGTTAACAAATAAGTAACAAATGGATACGTTTAAATATTTTATGGATTTAACAATGTTGTTTTTCTAATAAGCATGGACCCAAGTTCAAAAATTCATATTAGTACGACTCTTAACCCCTTACTGCATGAATTATTAAGGAGATGAAATAAAAATTATTTTTTTGCAAAAAAGTGTTTATTAGACCTTACATTATGAGATCAAATTGAGAAAAAAAATTATTTACGTATATTATAGAAAATATGAAACGGCGCCATATATGGATTCGTATGCAGTGCGACCAAGTGCGACTTAAGTATATATTTTTTTCTGTCATATATGGCTTCGTATGCAATTAGAAAAAAGTAACTAAATTAATAAAATAAAAATATATTCCGGACGCATTTCACACACACGGTTGCTAAGCCCCAAACTAAACTTAGGCTTGTATCCTGAATGCTAAGTCAACTGATATACTACATATATTTTACATAAATCCTATCCTACTAATATTATAAATGCGAAAGTTTGTGAGGGTGGATGTTTGTGTATGTGTTTGTTTGTTTCTCTTTCACGCAAATACTACTGAACCGACTACAATGAAATTTAGCACACGTAATATAAAGGGTAACTTGGATTAACACATAGGATAGGTTTTATCCCGGAAATCCCACGGGAACGGGAACTATGCGGGATTTTCTTTGGAAACGCGGGCGAGGCCGCGGTTGCAATGTTAGTACTTTATATGGATACATAAATAACACCCAGAATCACAGCCAACTTATACTTTGTGAAATTGCTTAGAACAATTACGTTTGTCATTATAACATTAAAACACGTTACATTTTTCACATAACGAGAAGCAACGAAATTTGGAACAATATAGGCACAGCTGACGGGCGTTCTTCTTCCAAATTGGGTAATGACTAATCCCATCAGATCGTACAGAATCCAAGTAAAAATCTAAGATGTCTTGCAGGAGTTTTTCGTGGCTTTTTTGCGGCAATTGGGGAGTTAGGAATACTGAGGAGATTCGAGAGATGTCAATGTTCCAAAGTATCTTGAGAGACGACCACGTATTTTGGTAATAAGAGCTTTCCCTGACTTTTGCATATGCTATGAAACGGCTAATTGAAAATCATACAGTGGCATATAACATGAGTCTGTATTTATTCATGATGATTTGTTATTTACATGCTTAGCAGTAAGATAAAAGTGTCCAGGATCCATTCTGGAACAATCAGTGAAGGTATCCTTGAATGCATACCAAGCCACATATGGCATAAAATATTTTTGACGGAATGCATACGAAGCCAAATATGACAGATTTGGAAAAGTACAAAAAACATGATTAAAGAAAAAAAATCAACCAAACCAAATGTTTTACCTTATTTTAGAAAGACTAAAGAATGAAGTAATATTTTTTTTCATGGCTTTACTCACCTTTTTGATATTGAAATCTTAATTTGAAAATCACTGTTTTTTCCGCGCACCCAAACCGTCGCACGCGCTATACTAAATCTATAATATTTCTGATGGATAACATTAACATTGTATAAATTAATTACGTTTCAATTCTCAATGAAATGCTGTTTAAGATGTAAGGTAGTTTTTTTGGATATTGTTTACAGTTAGCCTATAAAAAAATCATGAACTTCGTCGTCCACATATGGCTTTGTATGCGGTAAGGGGTTAAATACAAAAATATACATATTGGTACCTTAATGGTAAGGATTCTCCTTGTAATATAGAACGTATATTTTTATGTACCTAAGTACATATTTATAAAATTAAAACCTATTGTCCACGTTGCTGTTGCCGCTCCGTGGAATGTTCACGGAACGACAACGTCGCGTCAGTTAACTGGTCATGCGTTCATCGTGTGGAGCAGCAACGTCGCATCAACCGCTCGTCGTGTGGCGCGGCAACGCCTCACCAGCCGCTCATCATACGGCGCGGCAAGTCGTGTCAGCTGCGCTGCATGAGTTCGTGGTGCGGCGCGGCAACGTCGCGTCACACTCTCGTCATGCGTTTGCGTTTGTCGTACAGCGCGGCAACATCGCGTCAATCCTTGCATTCGTCATATTGACGCGTCCGTGGACAATTATTGGCCTCAGTCACTGGGCATTTATTTTACACATTTTTAATTTTTTTATGTGAAGTACTTCAATGTTTTGATAAGTTATGCAAACATTACTGTTATCTGTCTTTTGTCATAATATCTTAAATACTGGCCATGGACAAAAAGGACTTAAAAATTAAAAATCTTTGAACTTTTCTTTTCATTTTCTGTAATTTTGGAGAAGGAAACTTAAAAACCTTTTCGTAGGAAAACAGTGAAAGTTAAACACGATAATTATACCTTACAAGTTACAATGGTGTGACCGTGTGAGTATTTTTTAAAATCATTGTAGGTAATTGAGTTTCATTTGAATGATGAATCGAGTATCATAATATAACCAAAGCCATTAAAATATTGTGAAAATACAATGATAAGTATTTTCGATTTTGTAACGGACAGTAATATGTGTTCTGTGGTAACGGACGTGACGTCGCCTGTCACCCCCGTCAAGCCAAGCCGCCATGTTGACATCCCCTCCTGCCAGCCGCCATGCCACCGCCATGCCTACCAGCCAGCCACGCGGAGGGGATAAGCCTATATATTAGCTGGCCATTGTTAAACGTGAATTATTCTTGTTAAAACTTTCAAAATAAATAAGTGTGTCGTTACGCTGCAATTTTATTTTCTCCATTTCTTCACAAATCAGAAGCGGGATGAAACGACGTCGACCACAAGTTTGTCGACCTCCTGACGAATCAATGTCGGAGGAAGATGAGGGTACTTCTTCACCGCCTGCACGGAAGTTGCTCAAGAATCTGCTGGAAAAAGAAGTAGTAAAGGCTTTGCGCAACCTGGAAGATGACCCCCAAGCTCCAAATAAGTCAAAAGTCCATCGTGCTGCATCTTTAATCCCGGAATTTGACCCTGATAGTGAGGAATGCACGGTACAAGCATGGATTCGTAAAATTGACCAAATTGGGGAAATAAATGGATGGGACGATACAACTAAATCATTTTACCTACAAGATAAGCTGCGAGGTCAAGCAAAGAAGTGGTATAATCGTCTAGAGAACTACGATTACACGTGGGAACAATGGAAGGATATGCTATTGCGAGCATTTCCTCGATATCGCGATTATGGAAATATGCTTGAAGAATTACTACAAAGGAAGAAGCAACCTACAGAGACGATGACAAAATACTATCAAGATAAAATCGCCATGTGCTTCCGGTGCAAGTTATCCGATAGCGCCAGCGTTTCCTGTATCATTCGTGGTCTGCCACTATCGCTGCAAGCTAACGCTCGAGCCTTCCAATGCCACACGCCAGGAGAGCTTTACGAAGGATTTTTATGTGCACTTGACGACTACCGTACTTTACCTATCGACACAAGGTTTCATAAAAATTTGGTGAGTAGGCCATCTCACCTGGATAAAAAGTCAATGCCACCCAATGTCGAAACAGACCCGTGTCCCAGATGCAAGAAAACTGGTCATTTACTGCGTGATTGCTCCCTACCTGACACACGTACATGTTATAAATGTGGAAATAAGGGACACATTGCTTCACGTTGTTCTACAATTGCCACGGAAAATAGAAGATCTATCTCAACCGACAACATAAAAGTAAATGTACTACGCCCTTATAATGAAATATACAAAAAGGTCGTTAAAGTCGATGGCATCCACGTGAAAGCATACATTGATACCGGCAGTCAAGTTAACGTTTTAAACGAACAAGTATCGAACGCATTGTCATTGGATGTCAAACCGACGAGTGTCATTTTAAAAGGATTCTCCGGTGGACTCTCAACGAGTCGTGGAGAAGTCGAATTTCAATTAGAAATTGACGGTATAACCATGAAATGCCACGCCTACTTGTCTAGCATCAAAATGGCCGATGTTAATCTTATAATCGGCCAGCCTGTCATCAACAGCGAAGGTATGACATTGACAGTTAACAAAGGCCTTGTCGAATTTAATCGTACTCAAGATCCCATTTGCGATATTGAGGCTATCGAAGACCATGATCGCTTTAAAGTCGTCACAGTCAACGAAGAGAGACTTCCACCTGGCTCTTCCATCATTCAAGTGCGGGTTCTCGGAAATAAGGTCGGCAACGATGCGGTTACACCGCCTCGGCATCATGAGCTGCAGGGAGTGGCCTATTCTCTTCCATCCACCCTGCTCACTGGTGAAGACGGGTACATCAAAGTCATCAACATGGGCTGCGAGGTTATCGTGTGGCCGCTGGGAGAGGTCCTAACCAGGGCTGAAAGCTGCCAGGAGTCTCCACTACAGCCAAATAGCCAGGTACTTACCCTTGCTTGCCATAGATTTGCCAATTATAATGCTAATAATAAAGCTTACTAGTGATCAGCCTATTTACCGCCAGCCTTATCGATTATCGCATAGCGAACAAGCAGTAGTTCAGTCTAAAGTGATTTATTAGATGCCGAGATTATCAAAGAGTCTGAATCTAGTTATGTATCTCCGGTCATTTTAGTCAAAAAGAAAAACGGTGACAGTAGGATGTGTGTTGATAACCGTGCCTTAAATGCTATTACCGTGAAAGATAGATTTCCATTGCCAAACATAGACGATCAGGTTTCGAAATTAGCGGGCCACAATTAATATTTTACGAGTTTAGATATGGTTCAAGGCCATCATCAATAATTACGTGTTGTATACGTAGTATATTATTATTAGTCTGTGGTGTTAGTAATGAAGATACACACAAAACTGCATTCATAACACCTCAGGGTCATTTCGAGTACACTCGTATTCCATTCGGTTTAGCGAACGCGCCATCCGTTTTTATGCGGTTGATAAATAAAATAGTTGAATCTGTAGGTAGAACTAAAAATAATAATGTTAAAAACAAACATGGTAAACGTGAAATTTTGGCATTTCTGGACGATTTACTCTTACCCTCGAATGACGTTATGTCAGGCTTAGATATTTTGCAAGCGGTACTTGTCAAACTTGAAGTAGAAAATTGAAAATTAAACATGAGTAAGTGTTCGTTCTTGCAAAATGAAATAACGTATTTAGGTCATAAAATATCGGCTAAGGGTATTCAACCGGACGATTCAAAGTTATTAGCGGTGTCTCGTTTTCCAACACCGACCAATGTTCATAGTGTGCGTCAATTTATCGAGTTGTGTAGTTATTTTCGTAAGTTTATTTACAATTTTGCTATCATTGCCCGCCCTTTAACCGATTTAACTAAAAAGAAAGCTTCGTGGATATGGAGTAGTGATCAAAACAATAGTTTCGAACAATTAAAAAAAGTGTGTTCCGAGCCTGTGTTAGCTATGTACGATCCTGTGCTTTCTACAGAAATACATACTGACGCGTGTAAATTAGGAATAGCCGGTATACTTCTACAAAAACAGATTGATGGTACGTTGCGACCCGTTTTATATTTTAGTAGGGTGACAAGTAAAGAGGAAAGCATGTATCATAGTTATGTACTGGAAACTCTTGCCGTAGTAGACTCCTTGCGTCATTTTCGCGTATATATAGTAGGAAGAAAAGGGTTAAGATTGTTACTGATTGTACAGCAGTCCGCGCTACGCTTACAAAACGTGACATTATACCACGTATCGCAAGGTGGTGGCTTTCTATACAAGATAACGATATAAGCGTAGAGTATAGGCCGGGGGAACGAATGAAACATGTAGATGCGTTAAGTAGACATCCAGTAGACACTATGAACGTGAATCGTCTCGAAGTAGCGGATTGGTTTTATATGGTGCAATGTCAGGATACTAAAAGCGAGCGCTAGAATGAAACGTAACTTCGATAGGAAACGAAAATCCGCTCACATATATAAGAAGGGTGATTTATTGCTAACGCGTCAAGCACCTACTTGTTCAGCATCCAAAGTTAACACTAAACTTGACGACTTGCTCCGGTCCTTATGTCGTAACGAAAGTATTGGGCAATGATAGGTACCAAATTAGAAGTATATAGGGTTTACGTGGGTATAAGAGTTTTAGTAGGTTAGTAGCTGCAGATTCGTTGAGGCCCTATAAAAGTATTGTTACAGTTTCTGATAGTGCTAGCAGTTCGGATGAGCAAATGGAAACCAAAGATCTTATTGATTTATTAGAGAGCTAATTATTTTTGTTGTTCCTGTGGGAACAACTGTTTCAGGATGGCCGAATGTAACGGACAGTAATATGTGTTCTGTGGTAACGGACGTGACGTCGCCTGTCACCCCCGTCAAGCCAAGCCGCCATGTTGACATCCCCTCCTGCCAGCCGCCATGCCACCGCCATGCCTACCAGCCAGCCACGCGGAGGGGATAAGCCTATATATTAGCTGGCCATTGTTAAACGTGAATTATTCTTGTTAAAACTTTCAAAATAAATAAGTGTGTCGTTACGCTGCAATTTTATTTTCTCCATTTCTTCACAATTTATTTTATTTTCCACTCAGTACGTGAGATTAGCTTCAGCCAAGAGGATTATATGATCCTTTATAAAAATCTACAGTAAAGCGTTATATTAATACAAAATATACATTTAACATTTGACACAAGCATGAGCTATCGGACGGAGACAACTGCTAAATTATATCTTAATAAGGTACACATTAAACATATTCGTGAATTATGTAAAAACTTATAGAATATTAATACATTGAAAATACAAAATGCCCTTACGTTTGATATAATTTACTTATATAAAAAAATTACGCACTGTTGAATTTTGATAAAACTTCAAAGAGACAAATATCCAAATTCAACAGTGTATAATCAACGAATTGTAGTACAGAAGTGTAAGATAAATAATTAAAATGTGTTTGAAGTAATTAAGTTAATCATTGTAAGTATATGATGCCGAATATAAAGCAACCAGTGAGAGTTAAGTGATAAACATAGGTTACAGCTTGCACAAAACACTATGTTAAAAACTCACTGTTTCACATGTTTCCCTTTGTTGCAACTTTTAAGGCCTATTAAAACTAGAGCGGTAACCGCTACCGCCGTGGGTAGCGGTATCCCTATGGGTACGCGATTATATCTCTTACGTAGTATATTATAGAGACTCTAATCGCGTACCGATCGGTTTATGTACTCGGTCGGGTCAGTAATCTATAGATATGGAAAACTTGAATATATGCTATTCGTATTTGTACGTAATATAAGTACTTACAATGAATTATGGTGGTATGAATAAATAAAAAAAATATTTAGAAAATAACGACTACGTTTTTAAAACGAGATTTTTTATTAAAGTTATTAAATCTGAACATCCTGGGAAAATATATTTCTTACTTGTATTGACTCTATACCACATAGGTTTATAAATTAATCATGTCACTGTAGTCTTTACTTTCTAAACGGAAATTAAACTTAAAATCAAACAAACAATACCATATAAATAAAACTTAACAACTAGTCTTTGACTGATTACAATTAAATACAATCTAATAAAGAATTACACCAATGTTAATTTCGATTTTTTTACATTAGAGAAAATAATCGTTTTGGCTGCTAAGCGTCACTTGAGCACGCATATGAGTGCAAATAATAGCTACTAAAATAGGCGGTTAAATACTTGATATTATGAGATAAGTTATAAGAAAGAAATAATCAAAATAACAAAGATAGACATCTGTGATTGTATTGAGAAGAATGATTTTATGAGAAACCCCGTTAATATCTCAATAAAAATATAAATTAACGAAATTGTAATAATACATATTTACACAAACTTATTGTTACAAAATAATTTACTAAAACAATATTAACCTAACTATAAACCAAATATAGACATGACTATGAAAAAAATGCTTCATAAATCATACAATACTGGAAGTAAAAGTAGAAATTGACATGTGAATTGGTTAAATTGTTGTAAAGACTTTTTTAATACAAAAATCTAAAGTAGAAGCGATATCAAATTCTCTCAATTTCAGACGTTCTCGAAAAGAATTCGTTGTCATTTGACACAAAAATTGTCTAGAACCTTATCAAGTTTTACGAGACACCAAAATAGTGTTACAATAAACATTTGAAGCGTTGCAGAATTCTCGGAATTACATACGTTCTCGTAACGCATTCGCATTTAGTTTCATTTAAATTTAATATAAAAATCTCCGTAACCATATTAAATTAGTGTGAGCGAGACACCTATAATAATAATCATACAAATCGTGTACACAGAAGCGAGACAGAGTTCTCGGAACGCCATACGTCAGATGGTCCGGTTGCTATGGCAACGCGGGCGGCGTGGTCACGTGCTTGGTGACCACGCGGCTGCCCTGCGCCAGATCACCTGCTTTGATCGCTTGGAACTTGGCGAAGGCTTCGTAGCCGTACAGCACCATTGCTAGATAGCCGAAGAACTGAAATAATCGTTTTAAAGTTTAATTACAAATTAAAAAATGTGTAATTACTTAAATATTTATAAAAAAAAAAAACAATTTAAAGTCATATAATTTACTTCGGATACAAAAACAATAGTCTATAAGCATTTCCGGCATACAAACTAACTAGCTGCACAATAAATGATGTAATAATAATATGCAGACAGGTCAATGACAAAAGTTGATTTTATCAGCCGAAATATTAATGCATAAATTCATGAGTGGGTGGAGATCAAGTGTCATGTGGTACAGTTTCATAGAACTGCACTGATAATCAAATTCATAAAAAGGGACAATGTAAATTGTTTGAGCTTGCTTATTGAATATTAATAGCATTTCGCGTTTCTATTGTATTAGCCTAGAAACCTTAATTGAATTGCATATTTCTGTGCCTCCAGTGAATAAGGGAGTAAGACGAGTTATTCCCTTTGGTTTTTATTGCACCATTGGATTCAGCTCGTCAAAATACACAACATATCAAAAGGTCATATCTCTAGCTGCGTCCTAACCCATTTTTTCGAATGACCCAAACGGTATAAGTAGGGTGTGATTAACGGTATAAGTTACCTTATCCATCATTTTAGGCAATCGCAAAGGAACTATTCGTCTCGAGTCAAAAGTACCCACGAACACAAAGACGTATGTGTAGTTATACTTTTTGAATAAAGACTTAATTCATTTTGTTCCATCAGTCCTAACACTATTTTAGTATAAACGCATTTGTGTCATTTTTCTAACATGAGCATAAAGGAACAACTCTTTTAGTGTCATTGGTTCAAGTAACGACATGAGACAGTTTGGCATTAATGCCGTGTTGCTATTGGTCTATTAATTGAATACTGCACGGAAACAACACACACTATTCCTTATTATTTTTAAATCGTTTTTTCAATAAATCTGCAACAACAAATCTTTATATTTTTTAAAAAAGGTATTTATCAGTTAACTTGGGATACTAATATATTTCTATGGAAATTAACTATTTTTTGCAATAGATATTAAAAATACAGTTAACACATTAAGTGCATTTAATGATATTATACTCTTTGTTTATATAAATACAGAACGATAATTGAATCATCTAAAAAAAACCAACAAAAATGTTAAACTTATATTTTCTTCTTATAATTGGGTAAGTTTTTAAAAAATAACTCGTTTTTAATCTTTTTTTTTTTTAAACTACAATAATCAAGACAATAATACTATAGTCTATAATAGTCGCATAAAAAAAGATATTTATAACCAGTCTTGACAATTATGAATATCGTTTTCTCCGCATATAGCGTTTTAGCCACTGTGCTTTGGTAATTTGCCTTTTTTATAGGAAAAAAATCCGCAATATCGATACTTCTTTGGTCCTGCATTTTCGTAAACATTTTATGGATACTCTGGTACCACATATTTTGAAAAAATTGGGCTTTTGTCACGTAGAGTCTCTTCAAAGTGCGTGCCACAAGTCGTATTTGCATCCAAGGCACCTTCAAATCTGTGCTTAATTTTTTCATAAAATCTTTGCGGCTCATTCTATTTTCTTTATTTATCTACATTATTTTAATATCATATGATATAGAAATTGTTAAAATTCTATATCATGCCGTAAAATATCGCCACTGACCACCTATAACTTTTCCTGTATTAACTGAACATACAGGAATATGGTTTTCGGGCTTCTCTTATCTCTACTTATACATCAGATATCATTGTATCCTCAATGTATACCACCATGACATTGTGGCGTTGCCACTTTTATTATCTATATTTTATTATCTGTGGTGTTCCGAAACGGAACGCACTTGATCGAATTTTAAATTGATTCGACGATTAATTTTCACTAGGACAATAGTTAATACGCAAAACGCAATACGCAGTGGATACGTATTTAATACCAATACTCAATGATTGTCTCCTGCTAACCTGTACAGACTAGACTCATTGTGGTGACTGGTGAAACACTGTATAGCATTAACAACATAGTACTGTATTATTGAAAGATCGATTAAAGGTTTATTTTACAATCTACGACTTTCATTATACATGGGTAACAAAACCCCATAACATATTCGGTTTTACTCCGGACAACATCTTCAGCCACCCAATCCCCTTGCTTGAAGTCCAAATCCAGCGGAGGACAATAATCGTCATTTACTAAAATTGAAGGTTTTTCGTCCTAGTATAAAAGTTGTCTGGATCCCATTTTATACTCAATCTATAGTATAATACTATAGATATCATGTGAAACGTGACTTGGAAAAAAATTATTCAAATAAATCACAAAATAAAAATTTGAAACAATCTTAAAAGTTACGAAAAGCCTAATTATACGTCAAAATGACGCACAACATCCTCTTTACAACCAAATTGTGGAATTTACCTGGATGAGCCAACTATGTACTGCTAGGTCTAGACGGCTAATAAGTTGGTTCTGGATTTTGCAGCGATTCGATGGTAAATATAGAAGAGTTCATACGTCAAATTTACGTAGATTGGACTTCTAGGGTTAAATGCATAAATACCTAAATTTTGTTTTGTTTTTATTATCTAATAACGATAAAAAAACCCGTTGATTTCATTCAATTTTCAAGCTACGTGCATAGTTTTTCCACTAAAATGCCTCAATTGAGTCATAAAGTACACAAATTTCAAGCATAATAAGTCACATCATTTCTATAAAACCAAAACTGGCAATAATATAAGTCGTGTTGGGCGATTATGAACATAGTGCATAAGGGCATAAGTCGTTATATTGCAAAGAGTAAAAAAAAAAGTATGTGAATACATTGAGTTATTCCATGAAGTACTCGTTCATAAGGCCACAACTACAAAAAAACACGAAAAAAGTATATTTATGGGGTTGTTACAATATGTGTTCATATGTAAAAATATAGTCTAACATCATATCTTACACATACAAGCTTAAAATTTTGAATTAATAAAGATTTAGTATTGATATATAGTTTTTTGTCTCTCCTGAAAAGTGCTGTTTTTGAGTTATTCCCTTATTCACTGGAGGCACAGATTTGTACCTTTTGTTTTGTTAATTACTTTCAAGTTAGCATTATAAATCTGAAAGTTTGTACTGTAGAAACTTTAATAAATACATTCACTCAGCATCAGATACTTTTATTAGAATGGTTATTAGTTATTACTCATTTAATTTGCTCAATTTTACACGTTTAACAATTCCATACATAAATTATATTTAAATATAAATATAAAATATGAGTAAACTCACCCCAGCCGCGGAATAAGCCGCCGACCCGAACGCGACCACGATCGATGACCCAACCAAATACAAGAATGACACAATCCCGCAGCCAATCATCTCTATATGCAGCCACTTCACATTGTGGTACTTCTCAATAATGTGGAATGTATAGAACAGAAGTAGGATGGCCGTGAACCAGAGGCCCAGGTGCGCTGCCACCATGAAATACACCCCTCGCCAGTTGGACGAGAAAGCGGATGCTTGTATGCAAATGTAGCCGAGGAAGTCGAGTACCTGAAAAGTGGTATAAAGCCAAACCATAAAAAATAGGACATTTCAAGGACCAACTACTCTTTGAGGGAGATTTTGTTTAGTTTGCTTGAAACACAGCCAACATAAACAGTAGATAACGTTTTTACAGTTTGCGATTTTATTATTAGATATCAAGGTCTCAAGGTTGAACTTCAAACTTGAATGCTGGGCGATAAATTGAGGCGTATAAGTTTCTAATCATTGGTTATTTATCTGGTTGTTTAGTTTTGTTTTTAGTTATATTGTAAATTGTAGCATCATAAGCCTCTTCTGAAGATTTACAGTGCCCTCTTCTCTTCTCCAATTGAAAAGACAGGTAAATAATACATAAATACAGCAAATACTCACAATAGCCACAACTTTTAAGATTCCCGGTATACTCTTAACATATGATGAGTCAAATCTAGTCTGTGTATTGAACACTGTATTTGACGAGCCCATTGACTGTGTGTTCGGTTGAACTGCCATTTTGCTGAACGAGTCTGCAATCATTGATGTTTACAAGTCATGCTACTATTTATTAATTATGACTATGCTACTATTAACAATTCTGACTAATTTATTGCCTTGGCCTTATTAGGTCATCATTTTTATTCTTTAGTATTAATAAATTAAAAATTAATTGGTTTATTATATTAAAAAAAAATACAAAAAGAAATAAAGATAAATAAATTATTTTTTATAGGAGCACTGAATATTAACTGTTATATCTAATTAATTGAGTATTTTCCGTCAATAAAAATAGTGCAGTAATAAGGGAGCATTCAAGTATTAGGTATGCCATGATAATTATTTTTTTAAATATACTAGACTGATATTATTAAATTGTATGACACACCATATGTAGGAGTGAAACCAAACAGCACAATCCATATTATTATTGGATTAAACTTAATAAGAAAAATATATGGATGTTTTAACTTTTATATCTCTTGAGAAATTATAGTTACAACTCCAACATCTTTTTAATTAAAATTTTATTAAAGGCATCATTTCTCTTTTTAATTTAAAAATCCAAATCAAATATTTTACAAATTGATATGTCCTGAAATTCTTACTCAAACTCAAACATTTATTTATTTATTAAATTCTAACTGTACATTTTTTTAACATTTTCTCACAATCACACAAGAACACATTGCACTGTTTACATTAAACATAAATAAATTGCCTTATTTATAGTGAGGAAATCAGCTTCTTTTTAAAAAAATACTAAAATCTAATTTTCAATACACAATTGAAAATTTATTAAACAAAAATAATACAAATACTCACGTCGTAAACAGTACTAATCGTGCGAAGACGTTACAGTCCCAGTTATGCAATTATATTTAGCAATAGTAGCATCAACACTGATAAGCGCACAGGATTTTCAGTCACGTTTCCTTGACACTAAATTACTAACCGATATTGCGTTAATATATCCGTGACTCATTTATTAAAATAGCAGCTACAAGTGCGCAGTGATTTGTTTATAATATCCTTCGTATGCATTGAGCATCTCATTTTGATGGTGCCGCATAAATGAGCTTCCCGCGACGCTCAAGTCGATTAGGTATACGTTAAACTCATTAACATTTGCAAAACTATTTATATTCTTCGCATGGGAACAATAAATATAGCCATTATTTTGTAAAATATTTTTTTATCCTTGGCCTTGGGCTCATCTTCTGTTTGTTTGGTCCTCAGTCCTCTTGACATAAACTGTCAATGTCTTATTAAGTCTGTTAAGACATTGACAGTTCCTAGTCCTGCGAAATGTCGCGTAAATTTACTGGTCCGAGTGAGATCGTTTTTCGTCCCAACTTGTCTCTTTCTAACTAAGTGACCATGGCTCATGTTAAGAGACAACTTTCTTGAAAAGCGAAAATGTCCGCTGAAAATGTCCAGTACATATTATATTAATGATACGCTGAACATAGTGTAAGTACGTATATTGTACCGTAAAAGTGTAAACACCGTAAGTTATAATTTTCATTCATAGCTGAATAATACTATTTTTATCGTAGCCTTATCTCTTACGTGCTCGATGATTTAGCTTTTAAGTCTTAATTTAAACACTTTTTCACCGAAATATAATTCGTAAGATGGTGCAAGGTCAAACCCAATATCATGGTCACCCTAACTACTATTTCAACAATCACTCAGGCATTTCTTTTTGGGAGATATCTCGCTAGGATCATTTTTGGTTAACTTCCGCTTAGGAAAAAACAACCTTATCAACTACTATTATGAAGACTTTATCGCTGTATGGTAACCAATGCAAACTTAGCACCCCATCAATGGAATTTTGGGTCGAAAATGACCTTGATCGATAAGTCTCCGTTAGGTCCTTTAAGGTCCCACAATTTTTTCGTTAGGTCCCCTTTAGTTTTTAACGTGATAACGTTTTTAAAATCGTTTTAGTCGGGTGACATGTTCAGAAACTTGTGTCACACCAAAACCTCACGAGCGCGATCGCAGGTATAACGAGAGAGAGACGGACCGATCTCCCGTCTCATCTCGAGCGCTGCCACCAATAAGACGTTATCACGTAAACATCTCGATCGTAAACCTACTTTACAAACAATCAATTTTTTTTTTAATTTTGGGTATAAAAAAAATACACTTTAGCACCCCATCCATAGAATTTTGGGTCAAATAATATGGCCTTAATCGATAGGTCTCCGTTAGGTCCTTTAAGGTCCCAAAATTTTTTCGTTAGGTCCCCTTTAGTTTTTTTATAAATATATATATTTTTTAATTTTGGGTATAAAAAAATTACACTTTAGCACCTCATCCATAGCAAAATTGGCGAATTTTATCGAAATCGTATTCTTTACCGTTAGGTCCGTATAGGTCCATCATTGAAATTGTTAAATTATTTATTTTATTAAAATTATAAAATAATTAAAACCTGCGCATGCGCCTTAGAGCATTAAGGCATGCGCACATCATACATAAACAGCGCGAAATTTAAATTGGTATCGTTTCATTCATTAAATAAATCAATTATTGTTCTGAGAGTGCTTATTTATTAAAAAAATGGTTGCCTGTAAAGTCGGTTCTACGGGCGAAGATTTTACGTGACAACGTCTTTTTCTCGGTAGAATATTTATGTGCTGCGCGCGCGGCAGACCGCGGGCCTCTCTCTCGTTCGGTGACTCATCGTAACGTTACCGAGCGTTACACTTTTTCATAAGTGACTCCCAGTCGCAACCTAATTTAAAACGTTGTCACGTCAAAACCTACTTTTCAACCTTAGATCATTAAGTAATGGATGGAGTACGCTGGCATATGTTCTAACTAAACTTTCTGCTGATTTTGGTGCGGGGAGGGTAACTCACACTATTCATAAAAACTACTACACAGGTCATTTGTAACGTTTTCATCATTATTATATGCATATGAAAAATGCATTCATCACAGCACATTTCAATAAAAAAAAAATGGTTGCCTGTAAAGTCGGTTTTACGGGCGAAGATTTTACGTGACAACGTCTTTTTCTCGGTAGAATATTTATGTGCTGCGCGCGCGGCAGACCGCGGGCCTCTCTCTCGTTCGGTGACTCATCGTAACGTTACCGAGCGTTACACTTTTTCATAAGTGACTCCCAGTCGCAACCTAATTTAAGACGTTGTCACGTCAATAATTAATATGTCTCTAAGAACATTATCAAAAGTAGTACTAAAAGTTTATGACAGTCTGAACGAAATGACATAAATATATAATCCGAAACATACGCAATATTAATACATACATATAAACAAATTACATAATAGAAAGGTTACAAGACATTACAAAAAAAAAAACGGCTAAATGCGAGTCGGACTCACGCACGAACGGTTCCGTACCATTAAAATGTTCTGCCAGTTAAAAGTAACCGAGCGAAAATTTTAATAAATAATATATACTCACAAAATAAACATTATACTCCTTTTTGTGCAGTTGTGTAAAATTTTAATATAATAACGATTATTTCTCATCTCATTTCAAATTATACTTATAAAAATATTTTTTTATTAACAACGATAGCTAGAAGTAGTCCGTCATGACTCATGTCATTAAGAAAGTATAAAAATTTACGACCTTTTAAGCGACGAGTTTTTAAATTCAACTCTATCACTAAGTTCATAAAGATTAAATTTGTATTTCTTTCCAAGATAGTCTCGTGGGGAATGCGGTTCAATATCGCGTTCTAAATTCAACTTTATCGCTTAGTTCATAAAGATTAAATTTGAGTATAATATTTTCTTTCCATGATAGTCTCGTGAGGTCACATCAATGATCGAGTAAATATGACTCGATTATTTGTCTTGATCATATCGCTAAACGATGCATCGACGATTATCGATATGCGCAGGTTTTAATTATTTTATAATTTTAATAAAATAAATAATTTAACAAATTCAATGATGGACCTATACGGACCTAACGGTAAAGAATACGATTTTGATAAAATTCGCCAATTTTTCTATGGATGAGGTGCTAAAGTGTAATTTTTTTATACCCAAAATTAAAAAAAAAATATTTATAAAAAAACTAAAGGGGACCTAACGAAAAAATTGTGGGACCTTAAAGGACCTAACGGAGACCTATCGATTAAGGCCATTTTTGACCCAAAATTCTATGGATGGGGTGCTAAAGTGTATTTTTTTTATACCCAAAATTTAAAAAATTATTAAAAAAAAAACTAAAGGGGACCTAACGAAAAAATTGTGGGACCTTAAAGGACCTAACGGAGACCTATCGATCAAGGTCATTTTCGACCCAAAATTCCATTGATGGGGTGCTAAGTTTGCATTGGTTGTATGGTACTCTTAATGGTACTACATCATATTACAAAACATTTATATGAAGATATTTTTTTTATACGTACATATTATTATTGAGCCTTTGCCTATTTAGTTCGTTAAACAGCAAACGACCCAATAAAGTCACTGTCAAAGTGACAAATGACATTAAGGCACAATTCAATTCAATCTTCAATCACAGATTGACAAATTCAATCATCAATGTGGGTGTGAAAATAATATTAGAAATTTTATAGCAAAATTCTAATTTAAATATTTAACCAATAGTTATTCTAAATACACTTGTGAATTGTGTTATTTTGTCCCTACTAAAAATATTTAATACTGTAAGGAAGTCATTAACTTGTTAGTAATAAACGACTTATAATTTTTGCATAATTTCTATATTTACGATCGTGTATTGCTCAACAATCTCTATTTTAGGTGGTGACGGCCGTGCGTGTTTATAACATTAGCAGCGACAAGGTATGTTGAAACTTTAAAAGCAACTTTTGATAGTTTTTGGATAAGCATACTATTTTACGCAAAGATAAATGTGTCCTCAGCCATCGTCGAAATACAGGAAATCCTCTGAACTACCGTATAATAAACAGGTTTACATTAATTTAATGGTTCAACCAAGCTTTATATTTTTCATTTAAAATTATAATTTTTCTGATACTTAATTTGATTAAACAATACTATCAGTAATCACTGCTGATAACATGTGGGCGTAACATTCGATAGTTCTATTGAAATGCGATAAGCGATACTGTTTTATTTTTAATACCTGTCTGCCAAATTGGAGAAAACCCACAATAATAAATACTTTAATATTAGGTTCGGCAGATATCAACATTTAATTCAATCTTACTTTCTAACAATAATTGTTTAAAGTATTTGTTTTTACTATAATTGTGTTATTTATATTTAAGGTATGACTTTCATTAGCATGAATAATAAGTTGGAAATTTAAATATCAAACAATCAATTTGATTGATCTGTCTATAACTTTTGATGTGAATTGTATTAATTTTGGATATGTTTTTAAATAAACATTATTTATTATTAGATAGTATGGTCATGGACACTCAAATTTGGAGTTTTAACAGAAAAACAGAAAATGTGTAAAAGCATACACCTGTTAATAATTTTAAGAACATGATAATGATGGTTCTCCAACCATAATATTTTAATTTAAATTTTAAAATCATTACAGATAATAAATCAAGATGGCAGAAGCAGGGTTCCCCGGGCAGCACTCAACTACGACTACAGTCACATCCAGCACTATGGTCAACACTAAAATACGATTTGACCAAGCATATATAAGAACAGTGCCGGGAATATTGAAGATTGTTCAAATAGTAAGTTATTACTTATTACTCAAGTAACCTAAGTTGCTTTTTATAAGATGTAGTCTTTCTTATCATAATATTTAGGTCAGTAATTTCATAGATAGACTGAACAAAAAGACAGATGGATAATTTTGTTATTAAAAATTTTTAATATATTGTTTGTCTTCAATAACGATTTGGTTATGAGTCATGACAGATAACCAAAATATTATTTTATTACTGTATCATTAACATTCAGATTTAAGTGCGTTAATAATTATTCATATATAGGTTTAAGTGCAAGTCATTGTGAAGATAAAATTTTTCAATCTGTATTCATCATAATATATTTTTGTGATACCAACTGTATGATATAGGAAAACTCAATAAGAGGCATCAAGTCAAATAAACCTTAATTTGGCTTCTTGACAATTACAATTTAATGACATTCACAATTAAAAATTTCCTCTTGTTTTGTAATATATTTAACATTTATAAACAGTTTCTGTAAAAATGAGTATGGACGTATGTTAGTAACTCTTTCATGGGAAAATCACTGAACAGATTTTCATATTACTTGGCACTTATGAAGATTAAATACCAGAATAACTAATGTGTTATAGATTTTTTTTCTAAAGAATGGGCAAACGAGTTTGTGGAGCTCTTGATTCATTTATAGAGGTTCCTTCGCCCATATTCATCTTTAGAGGCAAATACTTGCTTTTGCCCGCAGTTTCTGCAGAGCCATAGTTTCTAAAAAATATATGTTGTTTATGAAATTGTGTGTGACATACAAATAATATCATTTATAATATTCGTTATTTCTCTTCCAGGTGGCCAGTTTACTCGGCTTCATTTGCATCCAGTTCTCGCGGCTGAACAACGCGGGCAAGGGCGCGTTCTACAGCTGGATATCGATGATAGCGTTCTGGTTCACGGGCATCCTGCTCGGCTTCTACCTGTTCCACATTGTGGAGAAGTTCTACAAGATCCCGTGGCTGCGGATCGAGTTCATATTCACGGCTGTGTGGACGCTGCTTTACATGATTGCGGCTATACTGGCGGTTACCGTGGGGGATAACCCGCATTCCGCTGCTGCGGTGAGTAGCTATGGTTTTTTTTGTTTATTCATTGGTTAAATTACAAAAGGTTAATGTATAAAGTTGTCTCATGTATTGTTGATAATGAAAAATTGGTCTTATATTGATGATGGTTAGATTTCAAATGAGGAGCTTTTGGAATGCCTGTAGTCATTAAATATCATCAAAGAACTACCTTAATACCATCATACTGCAAAGAAACTAGTTTTAGAAATAGTATTAATTAAATCTTATATCTATATCTACAATATTTTTTTTAACTGTTGTAATCAAAATAAATTTTCTTTCCAGTTTTTCGGTTTCGCGGCAATGCTAGCGTACGTGATCGACGCATTTCTAAAGTTCCGTTTAGTCCGTGCGGGCGGACTCGCGCAGGGCACTCGTGTGGTTTCCAAACAGACCACAGCTGTTACCAGCCCACCCAGGGTTGGGTACTAATTCAGGGACATAATATATGGGAAGCTGGATACTAACTACCTAAACAGTACTTGATGTATTGGAAAAGCCTAAATACCTTTACGTTATGGGATATTGTAGTTTAAGCCTTGTAGTCATGGTAGAAATTTGTTTAGCAAAGTTGTATGAACATGTTGCAGAGTTCCCGGAAATATGTTGCTGGCAATACTGTTTTGTAAAGTTAATAATGGCTTGTTAATAAGTTCTCACTTGAGGTGGGGCAATATTTTAAAGTTTTTAGTAACATTCTTGCCTAAATAACTAATTTTAATTTAAAAAAAAATAAAGTTGATCAACCGTTGTTTAACAAATGTTTACCATGAATACAAAGTCTTATTGTACTCGGGTTAAAGTCACGAATATCACTGGTAACTAACTAAAAATATAGTTAACATCACACTTAATAATGTATTGGTTAAAATATGACTCAAACACGACGGACTAGAGTCTATAGTAGTGTAGATGTAATGGGTCCTTCGAGTCGGTTAGTGTACGCACTATAGGGTAAAACGGGTTTCGCACTCTTGGGCTATTGTTATTCATATTGAATATTGTTTTTAATAATTTTATACGATTTTCAAATCCGTTTTGATTGTTTTTTATGGGAGATTTTTTAATACTAATCCACCAAATGCAATATTATATAAGAAGCTTTCTGTGTTAGATGTTTTAGGTCCACAATGCAAGAGATTCGTTAATTTTTCTAGTCTTTACATTCTTTTAAGTGAAAATGTAAAGTTGACATAGTTATGTAAGTAAAATAATATATATTTGTATATCTTTATTAACTCTAACCCAGCAATAAGTAAATGTACTTAATTAATTTTATAATCAAGTTTTGTATTTTATACTTGTAGAACAAGCACCCTGAATATGAAGTAAATCATGGTTAAATGGTTTATACTTTTGTATTGTATTAAAATGCATAAATAATATATTTTTTTTAAAGTCAAAGTGCCTTAACTAATGCCTACAGTCGGGTTTAAAAATGTCACAAAAATATTTTATAGAAACAGGGTATAAAGCTCAAAATTTGAATCTAAAAGACCATGACTTGTTTTATATTATACATATATTTTGTATTATTTTACGAATTATCTAATAATACCCACATAATATGAATTATATAAATTAAGTTTGTTTAAAATATGGAAAATATAGAATTTATAATTATTTAGACATTGATAACTGAATACGAGATGAACGAAAGAAACATTTTTACGTCAAAAATAAAATAATGTTGAATCGGATCTGAAGAGTAAAATGTTTTATAAAGACCCTTTTTTGAATGGATTGTAATTTTATCGTTTTTATACGAATTTTATTAATATTGATAGACACTAACTATTTGTACCTGTTTATTTTATTATCATAAATGGCTTTGACATATACTTAATACTATTTATATTGACGAATAAACGTAAAAAAATCATTATCATATTATATTGTTGTTTCTCAGCCAAAAATCAAAATGCATTGTTATTTTTTGCCATACAACACTTTGCAGTAAAATTAATAATTTAATGAAGTTTTTGAATTGAATTATAAGTAGTATTATACATAAAGTCAGTTTGTTAAGAGCTATTAATTATTTAACTGTCTTAAGTTTGTTTTGGGGAGATTTTTATTGTTTTTAAGATTCACTAATAGTGCCTTATTAACTAAAACATATTTTTAAAGAAACACTTTGTAAAAGTCGTCATTCCATCTACGATTAGAAGGAAACATACATTTGACATTGAATGTCGAACAAAAAAAAAATCAAATAGGTATATTTTTCACAAAATTTCCAGAGTGAAAGAGACAAATATTTTTTATATTACCTTGATGATTCTTAACTTGTATGTACATTGTATCACAAATTTAATCAAGTTTTTAGAAACGTATGCAAATTATGCATTTTAAAGGCATATTGCACAAGCTTTAGCACTCGTATACTTCTTGTCAATTCATATGAAATTTCTAAGCACAAGTAGCTAATCATAGTAGAACCACAGACTAATAATAATATACTACGTATACAACTATTGACTATAATAATATATTATTATTTACAACGACTTATTAACTGACTTTTTTCAGATTCAAGCATTTTAACTGATTCACATTTGCATTTTATACTTGCAGTATTTACGCTTTTGTTAATATTTTAAATAAATTGTTAAGTATACTTGGTGTTTTATTGATTTCCTTACCAGCTATTCCTACAATCCATCATATATTACCTATTCTTCACCTACAACACAATTTTTTAGTACGATAAAAACAAGCAGCGGAACTACCATCTCTGGTACATCATATAGCTGGCTATCACTAACAACTGTGATAACTTGTACTTTTTTCATAATTTCCAATATAATTGATGAATCTAATATCATTGGAACTGTGTCCACACTGAAGTAATGGATAGGTGCCAGCCTCCAAGCATACAGATAGATAGGCAATTCCTTGGTCTTACTTATTATATAATTATTTATGTATTTTCAAATGAGAGGTATGTGCAAGTTTAATCAAAATTGATTTAGATTTTTAAAAAGTATAGATCAAATTGACACCTCTATAGTACAGTGGTTAACGTGTGTGCTTAGAAACGAGGGGCTCTGGGTTCGATTCCTAGTGAAATGGTAGGTCACCATTTTTGTAAATAATTTAAATTTACAAAAATGGTGACCTACGTCCTACCTCATACACGCAGTTATGTTGCATCTAAGAAAGAAGTATGCATTCTATCCAAATACCTCAGTAATACTTACACAGTAATCTATGATAATACCATATAATACTTCGTTTTAAAATGCATTTTTGCATTTAAGTGCGTTGCAGTATAAAAACATAATAATCTTAAATACCTATAGTTATAAAAAAACTAAAAACCACAATTGTTACTATGCACAATGGCTTTCGATAAGCATACTACTACTGTACTACAAAGTTTTAATTAAATCTGCCCGGTTACATACAAACATATAGGTGAGGCTAATAAAAGCGTCTTAAAAACGATTAGCAGCTTTTTTAAAGTGAAACTTTTATTACATCGTTTCAAACTTTTTGGTCTGTGTAGCGCATGTCGCGTGTATCGCGGCTGCCGAGTAGGTATACCTACTCGGCAGCCGACCTTCACGCGACATGCGCTACACAAAGCAGTGTTCGGAACCGTTCGAACAGTTTCACTTTTACCGTGGTTTCATAAAACCACACAACATTTTTTATATATTAATCACTCATTAATGACATCCTTTAAAATTATTAGTTGCTAACTCTAGTAAACAGATCAAAGATAGATCGTCGAGTGAAGTTGATTTAACTTGGCTGATGGCTCATTGAATTTATAAACACAGATTTCATGGTTTTCTATGATTCAATTTATCAAGTTTGTTAGAGATTCATTATAATTGATACTAACGATCCTTACAATAAAAATATAGATAACTTTAACAGATTTAAGTAGGTTCGATTGCCGAGTTACGCATAGAATATAGTTTTAAATCGTTTAAAAAAAAGGACAGTGCTAGTCGTCCGCTAAACGGATGAATAAAATAAATTAGTGGTCCGATTACCGGATGAATAAAATAATTTAATCGTCCGATAACATCTATTTATCTATATAGTTAGGTTATCGGGGTTTCTTTAGAGAACTGCCGCACGTATTATAGGTTTTTTGTGGGGGGAGGAGAGGGGGGAGGAGGGCACACGTAGGTATTTGATTTTTTTTTTGCGCGTCGACGGAGCCCCGCTTGGCGGGGCTCCTATTTCTGTGTAGTTTTTTTTTTAAGAAACCTAACCTAACCTAACCTAACGGCTAACCTAACCTAAACTTGATTTTTTTTTTGCGCGTCGACGGAGCCCCGCTTCGCGGGGCTCCTATTTCTGTGTAGTTTTTTTTTAAGAAACCTAACCTAACCTAACCTAACGGCTAACCTAACCTAAACTTGATTTTTTTTGCGCGTCGACGGAGCCCCGCTTCGCGGGGCTCCTATTTCTGTGTAGTTTTTTTTTTAAGAAACCTAACCTAACCTAACCTAAACCTAACCTAACGAATTGAGGGCGAATATCTCGGCCATTTTTGATTTTAGAGAAAAGTTGTTCCTATAAAACATGCTTATATTAGCGTAATCTTTACGATAAAACAATAATAAATAGGTGTTATAATGACACCAACTCCATCAAAAATTTTCTAAGTCCTGCGCCCCCTTTGCTTTAGTCCAACCCAACTAGCTTTAGTGTTAAAAGGTTATCTAGTAATCCGAATAATCGGACGATTAAATTATTTTATTCATCCGGTAATCGGACGATTAAATTATTTTATTCATCCGGTAATCGGACGACTAATTTATTTTATTCATCCGTTTAGCGGACGACTAGTCACTTCGTAAAAAAAATGTGATTTTTCCTTTTATTGTATGGAAGAAAAGTGAGCTAACTAAAGTAATGAAACCACAGAATATGATTTTTAAGATGAATACTTGTGTAGTAGTTATTGTGGTATTTATTCAATACGGTGTGGTTTCCTTACATGAGTATTTCACAGCAAACTTTTAGAATTTTGTTTATTGCAAAAATAAAAAAAATGAAAATATGCTTTCAAGTGTAATTTTTAATTTATTTAGGAATATAGGTATTTGAAACGTAAATAAAACACACATACAACGTTAAATATATTTATTTATAAAGTTAAGAATATAAATAATAATTATATCATAGAATAAGGATATTATACTGCATCTTGCAAGAAATGGAAGGTTACCATTTTATACGTTTTATGTCTTCCAGCTTGAAGTCCAATCTGAAATTAAATTTATTTATTTATTTATTTATATTTATTTATTAATATATAAATTGCACTGATAAGAAAATAATTCAATAAAAAACAAAAAAAAAGTATAATGTGTCAGTGGTTCGCGAGCACGCACGCGCGCACGTCTGTTTACGTGTGTGTTGAACGCATTTGTGTTTCTTTATTGCGAATTAATGTGTTAGATGTGAATTACGGCTCTGCCTTCGTACTAAAATACTGAATATGCCGTTTGCACGGGAATAATGTGGCCGCTTAGGCGATTTTCACACTGCCCCGCATCATGCTGCATATTGCGTGTCGACGCACCTACGCGCGTTCCTGCGGGAGTGCAGATCTGCATCATCGTGCGGGTTTTTTGCGCACTCACGCGCGTAGGTGCGTTTTGTAGATTCACGCACGGCGGCTCTCATTTATTCGCCGTTCTCTGTGGTGGTCGTGCAATACTGAGCATCACAACGCGCGGCACTGCGGGATTCGGTGTGCCATACCTTGCGTCTCGCCCCGCACCTACGCGCGGGGGTGCATGTTTCTCCGCGTGTATGCGCGTGATCCGCATGATCACGCGTGGTTGCGTTTTCAGTGGTTGCGTTTTCAGACTGTGCGTGTTTTCTATACAAACGGAGATACTTACAAGTAACATTAAAACACGCAGTCACGCAACATGCAGCGTGGTGCGTGGCAGTGTGATAATCGCCTTAGTTAGCATCCAAGTTCACATCATTATAATTTTTTACATTGTATAATGATTCCTTAACTCCGGTTTGAATCGAGCAGACATGGGTGTAAAGTTTCATTTTAATTATTAAATAATGTAGTCTTAAGTTTTTTGTTTCTTGGGGCCTCCGGCTGTGAGGTTCGTAATTTGTGTGTACACAATGGTGCTTGTATGTGTGCGTGTTATTTGTAGATATGTGAGTACATACCGGCGCGCCAGCAGCTCTGCGGCGTGCGCGGTTGGCGGGCGCGCGCTGTGCGGCAGCGCGGCGGCGTGCTGCGGCGCGTCCAGCGCGAGCAGCGCGGCGGCGTGCGTCAGCCGCGCGGCCCTCTCGCGTGCCGCACCAGCCTCCGCCCCGGCCCACGCAGCAAGACGCCGCGCGCGACGCTCCACGCATATGCCGCCTTCCTGTTAGCGAATGTACATATTTACTCCTTATTGCCGCGTGGTTGAAGGAAGTTCACGTAAAAAGCGAAATGTAATGTGCAAAAAATATAACCTATCCACATATTATATATGCAACAGAAAACGTAATGACGGTCATAAAAAGAAAAATATCTCATCATGATACTATCCTACGCCATACAACACGTTACACACGCGTCACAACACAATACACATGCGTCACAACACCTATTACACGATATACGACACGCATCACACGCCTTACAACACAACACATATGCGTCACAACACCTATTACATGATATACGACACGCATCACACGCCTTACAACACAATACCTACATATACGTCACAGCACAATACACATGCGTCACAATACCTATTACACGATATACGACACGTATCATACGCCTTACAACACAATACACATGCGTCACAACACCTATTACACGATATACGACACGCATCACACGCCTTACAACACAATACACATGCGTCACAACACAACACATATGCGTCACAACACCTATTACACGATATACGACACGCATCACACGCCTTACAACACAATACACATGCGTCACAACACAACACATATGCGTCACAACACCTATTACACGATATACGACACGCATCACACGCCTTACAACACAACACATATGCGTCACAACACCTATTACATGATATACGACACGCATCACACGCCTTACAACACAATACCTACATATACGTCACAACACAATACACATGCGTCACAATACCTATTACACGATATACGACACGCATCATACGCCTTACAACACAATACACATGCGTCACAACACCTATTACACGATATACGACACGCATCACACGCCTTACAACACAATACACATGCGTCACAACACAACACATATGCGTCACAACACCTATTACACGATATACGACACGCATCACACGCCTTACAACAGAATAAACATGCGTCACAACACAACACATATGCGTCACAACACCTATTACACGATATACGACACGCATCACACGCCTTACAACACAATACCTACATATACGTCACAACACAATACACATGCGTCACAACACCTATTACACGATATACGACACGCATCACACGCCTTACAACACAATACACATGCGTCACAACACAACACATATGCGTCACAACACAACACATTATGCGTCACAAGCACAACACCTATTACACGATATACGACACGCATCACACGCCTTACAACACAATACACATGCGTCAAAACACAACACATATGCGTCACAACACCTATTACACGATATACGACATGAATCACACGCCTTACAACACAATACACATGCGTCACAACACAACACATATGCGTCACAACACCTATTACACGATATACGACACGCATCACACGCCTTACAACACAATACACATGCGTCACAACACAATACATATGCGTCACAACACCTATTACACGATATACGACACGCATCACACGCCTTACAACACAATAAACATGCGTCACAACACAACACATATGCGTCACAACACCTATTACACGATATACGACACGCATCACACGCCTTACAACACAATACACATGCGTCACAACACAACACATATGCGTCACAACACCTATTACACGATATACGACACGCATCACACGCCTTACAACACAATACACATGCGTCACAACACAACACATATGCGTCACAACACAACACATATGCGTCACAACACCTATTACACGATATACGACACGCATCACACGCCTTACAACACAATACACATGCGTCACAACACAACACATATGCGTCACAACACCTATTACACGATATACGACACGCATCACACGCCTTACAACACAATACACATGCGTCACAACACAACACATATGCGTCACAACACCTATTACACGATATACGACACGCATCACACGCCTTACAACACAACACATATGCGTCACAACACCTATTACATGATATACGACACGCATCACACGCCTTACAACACAATACCTACATATACGTCACAACACAATACACATGCGTCACAACACCTATTACACGATATACGACACGCATCACACGCCTTACAACACAATACACATACGTCACAACACAACAAATATGCGTCACAACACCTATTACACGATATACGACATGCATCACACGCCTTACAACACAATACACATGCGTCACAACACAACACATATTATGCGTCACAACACCTATTACACGATATACGACACGCATCACACGCCTTACAACACAATACACATGCGTCACAACACAATACATATGCGTCACAACACCTATTACACGATATACTTTTTATTTATTTATTTATTTGATTTACCAACGTTTCTTTACATCACAGATAAAACATCAAAGTTAAAATACAATTTTATATGATCAATGTAAAAAAACACTTATAGGTAAACACAGCATGCGTAAAGTAAGTTTAAATATAATATACGTATAAGTTTATTATATACGACACGCATCACACGCCTTACAACACAATAAACATGCGTCACAACACAACACATATGCGTCACAACACCTATTACACGATATACGACACGCATCACACGCCTTACAACACAATACACATGCGTCACAACACCTATTACACGATATACGACACGCATCACACGCCTTACAACACAATACACATGCGTCACAACACAACACATATGCGTCACAACACCTATTACACGATATACGACACGCATCACACGCCTCACAACACAATAAACATGCGTCACAACACAACACATATGCGTCACAACACCTATAACACGATATACGACACGCATCACACGCCTTACAACACAATACCTACATATACGTCACAACACAATACATATGCGTCACAACACCTATTACACGATATACGACACGCATCACACGCCTTACAACACAATACACATGCGTCACAACACAACAAATATGCGTCACAACACCTATTACACGATACACGACACGCATCACACGCCTTACAACACAATACACATGCGTCACAATACAACACATATGCGTCACAACACCTATTACACGATATACGACACGCATCACACGCCTTACAACACAATATACATGCGTCACAACACAACACATATGCGTCACAACACCTATTACACGATATACGACACGCATCACACGCCTTACAACACAATAAACATGCGTCACAACACAACACATATGCGTCACAACACCTATTACACGATATACGACACGCATCACACGCCTTACAACACAATAAACATGCGTCACAACACAACACATATGCGTCACAACACCTATTACACGATATACGACACGCATCACACGCCTTACAACACAATAAACATGCGTCACAACACAACACATATGCGTCACAACACCTATTACACGATATACGACACGCATCACACGCCTTACAACACAATAAACATGCATCACAACAAACACATGCGTCACAACACCTATTACACGATATACGACACGCATCACACGCCTTACAACACAACACATATGCGTCACAACACCTATTACATGATATACGACACGCATCACACGCCTTACAACACAATACCTACATATACGTCACAGCACAATACACATGCGTCACAATACCTATTACACGATATACGACACGTATCATACGCCTTACAACACAATACACATGCGTCACAACACCTATTACACGATATACGACACGCATCACACGCCTTACAACACAATACACATGCGTCACAACACAACACATATGCGTCACAACACCTATTACACGATATACGACACGCATCACACGCCTTACAACACAATACACATGCGTCACAACACAACACATATGCGTCACAACACCTATTACACGATATACGACACGCATCACACGCCTTACAACACAACACATATGCGTCACAACACCTATTACATGATATACGACACGCATCACACGCCTTACAACACAATACCTACATATACGTCACAACACAATACACATGCGTCACAATACCTATTACACGATATACGACACGCATCATACGCCTTACAACACAATACACATGCGTCACAACACCTATTACACGATATACGACACGCATCACACGCCTTACAACACAATACACATGCGTCACAACACAACACATATGCGTCACAACACCTATTACACGATATACGACACGCATCACACGCCTTACAACAGAATAAACATGCGTCACAACACAACACATATGCGTCACAACACCTATTACACGATATACGACACGCATCACACGCCTTACAACACAATACCTACATATACGTCACAACACAATACACATGCGTCACAACACCTATTACACGATATACGACACGCATCACACGCCTTACAACACAATACACATGCGTCACAACACAACACATATGCGTCACAACACCTATTACACGATATACGACACGCATCACACGCCTTACAACACAATACACATGCGTCACAACACAACACATATGCGTCACAACACCTATTACACGATATACGACACGCATCACACGCCTTACAACACAATACACATGCGTCACAACACAATACATATGCGTCACAACACCTATTACACGATATACGACACGCATCACACGCCTTACAACACAATAAACATGCGTCACAACACAACACATATGCGTCACAACACCTATTACACGATATACGACACGCATCACACGCCTTACAACACAATACACATGCGTCACAACACAACACATATGCGTCACAACACCTATTACACGATATACGACACGCATCACACGCCTTACAACACAATACACATGCGTCACAACACAACACATATGCGTCACAACACAACACATATTATGCGTCACAACACCTATTACACGATATACGACACGCATCACACGCCTTACAACACAATACACATGCGTCACAACACAACACATATGCGTCACAACACCTATTACACGATATACGACACGCATCACACGCCTTACAACACAATACACATGCGTCACAACACAACACATATGCGTCACAACACCTATTACACGATATACGACACGCATCACACGCCTTACAACACAATACACATGCGTCACAACACAACACATATGCGTCACAACACCTATTACACGATATACGACACGCATCACACGCCTTACAACACAACACATATGCGTCACAACACCTATTACATGATATACGACACGCATCACACGCCTTACAACACAATACCTACATATACGTCACAACACAATACACATGCGTCACAACACCTATTACACGATATACGACACGCATCACACGCCTTACAACACAATACACATACGTCACAACACAACAAATATGCGTCACAACACCTATTACACGATATACGACATGCATCACACGCCTTACAACACAATACACATGCGTCACAACACAACACATATTATGCGTCACAACACCTATTACACGATATACGACACGCATCACACGCCTTACAACACAATACACATGCGTCACAACACAATACATATGCGTCACAACACCTATTACACGATATACTTTTTATTTATTTATTTATTTGATTTACCAACGTTTCTTTACATCACAGATAAAACATCAAAGTTAAAATACAATTTTATATGATCAATGTAAAAAAACACTTATAGGTAAACACAGCATGCGTAAAGTAAGTTTAAATATAATATACGTATAAGTTTATTATATACGACACGCATCACACGCCTTACAACACAATAAACATGCGTCACAACACAACACATATGCGTCACAACACCTATTACACGATATACGACACGCATCACACGCCTTACAACACAATACACATGCGTCACAACACCTATTACACGATATACGACACGCATCACACGCCTTACAACACAATACACATGCGTCACAACACAACACATATGCGTCACAACACCTATTACACGATATACGACACGAAATAAGTATGCGACAGCCACAGATTGGAAAAAAAACCAAAAAACTTTCTAATACTTTAATTTAATAAAAATTACAATGAAATATTATATCTAAAATTATTCTAATACATTCGACGATCGAATATAGAATGAAAAATTAATTAACTTAAAATAACATGAGTTGCCCAATTGAGGTCAGCCGTCGTCACATCCACAATACGCTGAAACTGCAACGTCGGCGATCTGCTTCACGTAGGTATATGTAATTCCTCCCCCCTTGGAACGGCGACTATTTTAAACCTTCAGTGAAAATATCGCCGGAACATTTTCAGGGTTACCCGTTTTCCTTTCTGTCTCGGTTGCAGATGGTTGCTGGTGTTCTTTCCTTCGGTTACGTCTCTTTATGCGCTGTCTAGTCATATGTATGAGAGCCAATATGACCGCACACAGAAGTATTGAGTAGACAGGTATTGTTGTGTGATGGAGGATACCTGATTGTACGCTGTCAATGTGTAAAGGGTGCTGGATTAGGATTTTATCTTGGGCGTGGTGTAATCCTCGCAGATCGATGGAGTTGAGATTGATGCGGGCTGTTGCAATCTTTTGGTTTCCAATATCATAGGATATGTTGATTAATTTGAGGGGTTGGCCTCTGATCTCATCGTTGTCGTTAGCAATGGTTAATTGTCCTGTCTTGAAACGACATCCGATAGGAACCGTGATGAGATAGCTTCCTTGAAGTGATGTGTGGCTTCTATTGTTGCAAGTGAGATGTACTTTAGTTTGCTGAGGGAATGATACAACGTAGTGCTGATCATCGAGTTTTTCCATGGCCTCCCGTAACAAATTTACAGTAGTGAGTTCGCAGGATTCCTGAAGGGTTCGGTTGATGATGAGTTCTTGGATGCAATCCGATTTGGTACGAATCTGATGAACAATCGCTTTACCACAGAGATACCAGTTTTTTAACTTCGGGCATTCTGCCTCTATGTACATGAACGACAACTCGTTTGTTGCTATGAAAGGAAAGGGTGGTATAAGGGCTTGGGCGTGTTTATTAGGAACTATGGATAATCTATAAAAGTCATACTTATCTCTAGATACTATAGGAAACTTAAAAACGAAAACTATATTTCTATCGACATAATATGATGCCGGAATAATAACATCATAATATTCTCTAAGTTCTAAATCTAAAATCTGCTCTCTACCGTAAATTACTTTTAATCTACTAACTATTGATTCTAGTATATCTATATCTATCATTGAATGATGCGTGCTCGAAGCACGAATAAAAGCTAAACTATTTTCTATCCTAAGTAATTCTTGAGTTAGATCTTCTACATTTTCAGTTAACAATTCTAGAAGTTGAGCAAACTTGGCATATTTAGCTAGACTTTCTTCTCTACGTACATCACTATTGATAATCAAGTTCAACGTAGTGTTAATTTTGATCTGGTTTTTTAAAATTTGGGTTAACACACTACTATGCTTAGACATCCACTCCTTGTTAATACTAATATGATTATTAAATTCTTTAACTATTTCATTCTGATTGGTTTCTAACGTTTTAATAGCCCTATTATATGCTAAAGCATCAGTTTGATCTAAATTTCCTGTTATTCCTTTGATGATTGAACCTAATCCATCTACAAGACCTCTTTTAACGCGATTCGGTTCCAAAGATCGTAACTGCTTAAGAACTTTGTCAAGCTTGTTAGAAAGATATAATATCTGAATTTCATATATTGGAAAGGTGTCGTTTGTCAATCGGTCTTGGTAGCTTAGTAGTTGAGATTGCATTGAGTTGATATTACTCTCTACGTCAGTCAAGTTTACGTATTGAAGAAATGTATGATGGTGTGTCGTAAGTCTCATAAGTCCAAGGTTGTAGGGTAGTAACCCGGGTCCGTCATCCAGGTTCTCAAGTTTTATCTCTTGAGGTCGCGTCAATGGAAGTAGCGTCATTAGCAGAATCCTGTAACAAATTGGCCGCTTTAGGTATACGTTTCAACCTTGATTTTGCTACAGGGCCGCGTTTTTTCGACGTATATATATGAATGGGTAGATTAGCTAAAACTGTATCTTGTGTATAGCGAGGGGCAGTTTTTTGTCGACTAGCAAAGGGGTTCTTAATAAAGACCTGTTGTTGGGGTGCGTATTCTATCTCGGGTTCACGAGTCTTATTTCTATTTTCCATTATATCGGTACGGTGAGCAAGGGATGAAGAGTTAATTATGTCATATACTTTTGTCATTTGGTCTCTGTGATTTTGGACGTACTGTTGTAATAATGTCTGTGTAAAGTCAATGTCCATGCAGTCTCTGGGGTCAAAATGTCCTGTTAGTAAGTCAAAGGGCCTACATCGAGTGAAACTATGTATACTACTATTATAAGCTATGATTGCATAGGGCATGAGATTAATAATAGGTTCTTCTTTACGTTGTAATTTAAGAAGCCTAAGGTGTTCAAGGATAGTCAAATGAAACCTTTCGATATTTCCATTATCGTTAGGAGAATGAGCTAATATTCTATGATGGTTGATCTTATGTAATCTCGTAAATTCCATAAACAGTTGGTTGGTGAACTCGGTCCCATTATCCGTTACGATGGTTAAAGGAATACCATGATGCGTGCAATAATGTAAGAGGGATTGTAATATACTAACAGCTGTTCCGTCACGTAAGTGGTAAGCTTGACCGTATTTAGTGAAAACGTCTATAAATGTTAAGTATTTCTCGCCTTCTGCTGTAAACAAGTCTATATGAACTATTTCAAACGGCTTGGTAGCTGGAGGTACAATGTTAAACTGAGGTCTAACGGGATGCCTATCATACTTTGCCTGTCCGCATAGTGTACATTCACTTATGAATTTTGTTATGTGTTCCTTCATCTTTGGCCAATAATACTTCCGGGATAAAGCCAAAAAAGACTCATTTATTCCTCTATGGTTGGTTTTTCCGTCATGGTAGTGGCGGATAATTTCCTGTTGACGAAGGTAATCCTTAACATTTTCCAATTCCGTTTTAACTAACACAAGATTCATGGATGAACTTCTAAATTTATCTTGTAGTATCGGGATAATCGAATACATTCCCAATGGAGGAGTAATTAACAGGGCGGTTTTTACCTTTGGATTTACGTATTCTTTGACGGCGTTGATTACGTCTTCCTCTAAATTAGATTCTGATAATTGAATACTAATGCGCGTGTGAGTATCAAATGGTTTAGTTACCTGGGGCCGCTTTTTAACACCATTCACGATAGTAAAGTGTACTTGTCTATTGAATTTATTGAGTGGTTCGTCTGTGATAGGGATTTCCAAAATTGGATTCTCATTACTAGTGTGAACAGTCTCAGTAGATGAATTAGCTTGAGCTCGTATGGTATCGGATGGATTTCCCATAATTGAATTAAGCTCGTCAATTTCATCTATCAAAGACATTACGTCTTTGGTGTGAATTTCTACACGGGAAAGAGCGTCAGCATTGGTGTTAATTTTACCTTTTTTATAAACTACTGTAAAATCGTACTCACTCAGTTTAAGTCGCCATCTTGTAAGACGTGAATTCGGCTCTTTCAGATTCATCATCCATTGTAGTGGCTTGTGGTCGGTTATGATCTTGAACTTTCGACCAAATAGATAGGGTCTAAAGTATTTTGTAGCCCATACTATAGCAAGCAGTTCTTTTTCGATTGTACTGTAGTTCAACTCACTTTCGTTTAGGGTTCGCGATGCATAACACACGGGTTTATCTGACCCAATCGGACCCTGTGATAGGATGGCTCCAATAGCAACATTTGATGCATCCGTAGTTAATACAAATTCCTTGGTAAAATCAGGATATTGCAGGATGGGGTCGTTAGTTAAGAGACTTTTGCATTTCTCAAAGCAATTTATGTATTCATTGTCGACACTGATTTTCCTTCCTTTCTTCAAACATTGAGTGAGTGGCTTAGTAGTGCGAGCGAAATCTGGAATAAATTTCCTATAATAACCAAGTAGGCCTAGGAATTGTTTTATCTCTTTAGGTGTCTTCGGGATGGGGTATTTTCTTATAGCCTCTATCTTGTCAGGATTTGGTTTGATTCCATCCTTACTGATGATGTGTCCAAGATAAGCTGTTTCAAGCTTCAGAAACTCAGATTTATCCATCTGAATTTTGAAGTTTGAATCTCTAAGTCTCTGAAAAACCTTTTCAAGATTAATCATGTGCTCCTGTAGGGATGTGCTGAACACTATTATATCATCGAGATACACTAGGCATATCTCGTTTTGTAGCCCTCTCAAGACGTTGTCCATTACTCGCTGAAATGTGGACGGAGAATTTTTGAGTCCCATAGGCATACGTAGAAATTCAAAATGACCGTGTTCAACATTAAATGCTGTCTTTTCTATGTCCTGTGGATCCATCTCCACTTGATAAAATCCACTCGCCAAATCAAGTGTGGTGAAGTACTGGCACTTTCCTAACTTATCTAGAACATCACTTATATTGGGAATAGGATATTTATCGTCTAGCGTTTTTTCGTTGACTTTTCGAAAATCAACCACAAGACGCCATTTCTGCTTACCAGATGCATCTATCTTCTTTGGTACTACCCAAATGGGTGAGCTCCATGCAGATTCAGATGGTCGTATTATACCCTGTTCCAACATTTTCTTGATCTGGTCCCTTACTTCCTGACGGTGTACGAATGGATATCGGTAGCTCTTTGTATGAACCGGCAATTCATCAGTAGTTCTTATTCGATGTTTAATTTTATTCGTAAAGGTGAGAGCTTCCCCTTCAATGTAAAAAACGTCAGAATAGCGAGAGCAAAGCTTAATAAGATTAGCTTTTTCCTCTTCGTTCAAGTGATCCGTTCGTAAACGTGAAATGACATCACGTGCGCGTGAGTTTAATTGTTGAGTACGCATGCACTCAACATTAAATAATTCTGCGTGCGCTGGTGTGTCTAATGAAAATATGATGTCATTTGGTGTAGGATTCTCAATCTCCAAATAGCCACGGTTATTCTTAATAGTAGTAATACATTCGTGAATTATGCAATTACAAAGTACTTGCTCCCTAACGAGTACATCACCATCAATCGTATCTACGGGAATACGAATGATTTTAGAAGTTCCCGCTGGAATGATATCCTCGTATAAGTTCACGTTGCAAGAGTTGTACATCATAATAGGATTTGACGCAGAGCGAGTTAACAGTTTACCTTCTCTTAAATCAATTCGAGCCTCCCAACCGCTTAATAAATCTAAACCTATAAGTCCGTCGAAGTAGTCATGAAATCGATATATGAAAAGCTTCATACTATCAGGGTCATTAAACTCATCGAAACATGGTAAGGTTATTGAATAGTTATTCCTACTGGTCGCATGTATATTGGTTACTTCAAAAGGATCAAAATTGAGAGGATAATTTGCAAAATATTTCTCGACAGCTTCAGGGCTTATGAAGGATTGGTTAGCACCCGTATCAATAAGTAGTTTCAAAGGTGGGTTCCTAATCTGAATGTATGGTAACTGTCTTTGCGTTTGAAGATTCAATTCTATCTTGGTTTTGGTGAATTCGAATCCTCCTGAAAATCCTGTTCGGTTTGACTAGGTCCTAAATGCGTTTGATAGTCGTCATGTGGTGGGTTGTTCACAGTAGTATCGTAATACGTCATGTCATAGGTGGGTTCATGAGTAAGTCCATTATCAGAGTAGTCATAATACTGCGTATAGTCAGGTTCTTGATAATAACCACCGTAACCGTAGTAAAAGTCATTATAAGCTGCGGAGTCGTTCAAGTTAAGTTCACGGGATTTAAAATAATTGGATGGTGGTGGATTACCAAATTTACTCCAATCATGACCCGCGATCATCCTATTAGTCGGAGGCAATTCTTTAGGAGTGAATCGTTGTACCCCACTCATAGGCCTTGTGTCTGTGGTGAACTATGGCGTGGTTGTAATCTAAATACATTACTTCGAGGATTATAGTTAGGTGGAGGTGCAGCGAACATTCTTTGAGTGTTAGTGGGCATACGATTTTGGTTAAATGGGTGTGTAGGAGGCCTAAACGGGCGTGGTGCCATAGGGGCCTGCAAGTTGACTGGTGATTGGTGATTCTGTAGACGCGGGGGTGTGAAAGATAACGAGGGTTGTGCGAGGTTAATCTTAGGAGTTGGTTGGTTTTTAGTGGTGTCATTTCGCGATTGGAGGTACATCACATTAAGTTCCTCCTGGACGTATTCGAGCGCCTTTTCGATAGTAGGAGGGCGCATGCAGCGTATACGGGAACCTAGAGGTTCTTTAAGTCCTCGTACAAACGCTTGCATCGTCACTTTCTTATATAAATCGCGTTTCGCTTCGATGGTAGTGGCAATACTTTCATGTAACGTCACATAGGTCATGATAGTGCTGAACAAAGTTTGACAATGCTCATAAAATTCTTGAGGTGTTCTACTACCTTGCGTCGTTAAGGAGAGGTCATTGTACAAGGCGGTTTCATCGCGTTGATCCGAAAAGTTATTAATCAGAGCACTTCGAATACCTAACCAACTATCCGGTATGCCATTAGAATTAATTGTACATGCTGCGGTCCCAGTTATTTTGTTAAGGATACCATTCAGCAAGCACAAATTTGAAAACTCGCTACCCGGTTCGGTGCTCAAATATTGCACAACTACTTGATCGCATATTCTTATAAACCGAGGTAAAATGTTGGGATTTCCGTCAAAATCGGGAACTAAGCGAAGGGCTTTAAAAATTGTGTCCGGGTCTCTAGGATGTGCCATTTCTAAATTGAATAAATTATCTAAAAATAAACTATTATCTAAATCTGTATCTCTATTGTTATCTACTACACGTTGGCGGGCCTGACGCGATTCAGGGTCCCGCGACCTAAAGGCTCTAGGGTGATAAATTTTGTGCTAAAGGATACACTTAGGAATAAAGGAAGCAACACGAGAATAATTCAAGTGTACTTACATATACTGCATTTTCTGGTTTCTCTCCGTGAATCGAAGTTTGGATTCCCCTGGGCTGTTGCAGAACTGTAGATTCGTGATATCCGATGCCGGTGCTTGAAAGCCCCCAAAGTAGCTTCTCGACGTATAGTTATATCGATGTAAGATAATTAGTCTTGAATACTACTTGCGGATATCCTACCGACTGCGCCAAATAAGTATGCGACAGCCACAGATTGGAAAAAAAACCAAAAAACTTTCTAATACTTTAATTTAATAAAAATTACAATGAAATATTATATCTAAAATTATTCTAATACATTCGACGATCGAATATAGAATGAAAAATTAATTAACTTAAAATAACATGAGTTGCCCAATTGAGGTCAGCCGTCGTCACATCCACAATACGCTGAAACTGCAACGTCGGCGATCTGCTTCACGTAGGTATATGTAATTCACGCATCACACGCCTCACAACACAATAAACATGCGTCACAACACAACACATATGCGTCACAACACCTATAACATGATATACGACACGCATCACACGCCTTACAACACAATACCTACATATACGTCACAACACAATACATATGCGTCACAACACCTATTACACGATATACGACACGCATCACACGCCTTACAACACAATACACATGCGTCACAACACAACAAATATGCGTCACAACACCTATTACACGATACACGACACGCATCACACGCCTTACAACACAATACACATGCGTCACAATACAACACATATGCGTCACAACACCTATTACACGATATACGACACGCATCACACGCCTTACAACACAATATACATGCGTCACAACACAACACATATGCGTCACAACACCTATTACACGATATACGACACGCATCACACGCCTTACAACACAATAAACATGCGTCACAACACAACACATATGCGTCACAACACCTATTACACGATATACGACACGCATCACACGCCTTACAACACAATAAACATGCGTCACAACACAACACATATGCGTCACAACACCTATTACACGATATACGACACGCATCACACGCCTTACAACACAATAAACATGCGTCACAACACAACACATATGCGTCACAACACCTATTACACGATATACGACACGCATCACACGCCTTACAACACAATAAACATGCATCACAACAAACACATATGCGTCACAACACCTATTACACGATATACGACACGCATCACACGCCTTACAACACAACACATATGCGTTACAACACAATAAACATGCGTCACAACACAACACATATGCGTCACAACACCTATTACACGATATACGACATGCATCACACGCCTTACAACACAATAAACATGCGTCACAACACAACACATATGCGTCACAACACCTATTACACGATATACGACACGCATCACACGCCTTACAACACAATAAACATGCGTCACAACACAACACATATGCGTCACAACACCTATTACACGATATACGACACGCATCACACGCCTTACAACACAATAAACATGCGTCACAACACAACACATATGCGTCACAACACCTATTACACGATATACGACACGCATCACACGCCTTACAACACAACACATATGCGTTACAACACCTATTACACGATATACGACACGCATCACACGCCTTACAACACAACACATATGCGTTACAACACCTATTACACGATATACGACACGCATCACACGCCTTACAACACAATAAACATGCGTCACAACACAACACATATGCGTCACAACACCTATTACACGATATACGACACGCATCACACGCCTTACAACACAATAAACATGCGTCACAACACAACACATATGCGTCACAACACCTATTACACGATATACGACACGCATCACACGCCTTACAACACAACACATATGCGTTACAACACAATAAACATGCGTCACAACACAACACATATGCGTCACAACACCTATTACACGATATACGACATGCATCACACGCCTTACAACACAATAAACATGCGTCACAACACAACACATATGCGTCACAACACCTATTACACGATATACGACACGCATCACACGCCTTACAACACAATAAACATGCGTCACAACACAACACATATGCGTCACAGCACAATAAACATGCGTCACAACACAACACATATGCGTCACAACACCTATTACACGATATACGACACGCATCACACGCCTTACAACACATCACATATGCGTTACAACACCTATTACACGATATACGACACGCATCACACGCCTTACAACACAACACATATGCGTTACAACACCTATTACACGATAAAATCAGCAGAAAGTTTAGTTAGAACATTTGCCAGCGTACACCATCCACTACTTAATGATCTAAGGTCCCTTCAGACACATAAAACTGAAAGAATAGAATAAATTCGATCGCTCAGGCGGGTCACGAGTGGCTGAGTTGGTGAGGCATCCGCCCCGGAATGGCGCGAAAGGATGCGGGTTCGAGTCCCGCCTCGTGATCGATTTTTTTCTATTCTTTATAAATTTATATTTATAAAAGCATTTGAATGCCATAAAACCAAAAATATAAATTCAACAAAAAAAGGTCGTGTTCCATCGTTACAATATTGTATTCACTGAAAAGTGCTTCATATTGGTTGAAATGGTTGGTAATCATCTCAATAGATGGCGCGCGGTGTGTCCCTTCAGACACATAAAACTGAAAGAATAGAATAAATTCGATCGCTCTGGCGGGTCACGAGTGGCTGAGTTGGTGAGGCATCCGCCCCGGAATGGCGCGAAAGGATGCGGGTTCGAGTCCCGCCTCGTGATCGAATTTTTTCTATTCTTTATAAATTTATATTTATAAAAGCATTTGAATGCCATAAAACCAAAAATATAAATTCAACATAATACACTGCCAACCAACAACGCGTCACATAGCACGCAGCTACAGAAAAATAAAAAGCAAATAAATGCTCGATGCTTTTGTGGGTGTTCACACATGCGAATGAGTTTACCTGAAGTATCTCATTGTATTTGCATGATTTTTTTTTAAATCAGGTGTAACAAAACATCGAGCCCTATGTTCGAAATGCAGTTTGATAAAATTTAAAGCTTAGCTTATAATTAATTATCTGTTAAAAGTGAACGCTAGTAAGCACCCTAATTTACGCATCACAACACGTATCACGCGCATCACACGCCATACAACACGTACCCCACATCACATAACACACTCCACACAACATCCACCCACATCCCCCCACTCACCTGATCATAAGTATTCATCAAGATCTTCTTATGCGCCCGCGCAATCAAGTCGCCGAGCAGATCAGCGAGCAGCGCGTCGGCCTGCGCGCCGAGCCGTGCTCGCGCACCGCTCGCCAGTGTATCTAGCGCACTTGCCACCGCACCTGCTTGCTCCTCCACCTCCTCTGTACAACGAGAAGAGTCAATATACATATGTAATGAAATAAAGTTTCATCAATATTCGAATTTGCCGCGCTTCGCGCGTTCATGTTATCTGTGGCGCGGATTGACGTGGTGGTGAAAGAAAAAATGGAGATACGATTTTTATTTTATTTTATTTTCTTTATTGGAAAACATACAAAGACAAAGACAGAGATATATAAAACAAAAAATCTTATTAACTAAAGATACATGAAAATGCCTCCTTATAGTGTTTTCACTGGGAACATATATTATTATTTTTGCCAACACTCAGCAGTAAGAGAGACAAGAAAAAATAATCAATAATGCATACATAAAGACGGAGGTAAACAAGTATAAGATTAAAGTATTGTTTGCCGGTGTGCAACGCAATTTATAATAAAACTTAAAGATAGAATGGATATAATTGGGGATTTATTATATGTGGACTTTAAATGTCGTTTCTTTGAATTTACAGGTGAGATTACATAATATTTTAAGTTGTTGTAGTAACAAACTTGTAAATTAACTATTGTAAAACTTTCTAAAATAAAAACTTTGAATTTACAGAGAAACAAATTGGTTTTCTTGAAAATCCTCAATAATATATCTTATATATATGTCGTGGCCATATCGTAGATTTGCTCATTTCATGAAATGGCCAACATAGTTTGATCAGATCGTTAAATCGTCAACGTTTCACGATTTGGTCATCGACATTTGGCCAGATCGTAAAAAAATATCTTAGAGAGTCCATAAAACATTAAAAAATTCAGAATATTTTAAGAACTTGTTTATTGTTATTTAAGTTAGTGCCGCGGTAGCGCCGGCGAATACCAGAAGCGAATGGTTTTTTCAATAGAAAACAGTTAGGTTAGGTTAGGTTAGATTTTAATAAACAACGCACGAGCCGAGCGAGCAAAGCGAGCGTGCCGCGGCAGCGGCCGGCGAGGGCCAGAAGCGAATCGCTTTTTAAAAAAGAAACAAAAATGGTCGCATTTCGTGAAATGGCCATCCACGTTTGGCCAGATCGACGATCTGGCCAAATGTGGATGACCAAATCGTGAAACGTTGACGATTTAACGATCTGGCCAAACTAAATTGGCCATTTCATGAAATGAGCAAATCTACGATATGGCCACGACATATATATTTCAAGCAAGTAAAAAAGAGAATGGAAGGATTCCACAAGTGTACAAGAAAAAGTGTGGATCGAGAACACTAATTTAAATTTACTCGATCAACGACGGTCGATCAAACAACAATGGGAAGACAATAAGAAGTTAAAACTAGAATGTCGTTGAAAGATTACTTTAAGTTGATACAAAAAAGTGGTTTTATATGAATATTCTTTAAAGTTAACAAAAGTTTGAAAACTAGCTGTGTTTGCTAAATTTTAACAATGCTCTTAAAATCTCCAAGAAATTTACAGAACTACTAGTTCCAAGTCCATCTAAAACACATTGCAGCAAGCCTCTCACCTATATCCAAGTCGGGCGCCACCACATAATCAGCCCAAGCAGCCAGTGCGGGCTGCAAGGCAGCTCGCAGCGCAGCCAGCCCCGTGTGCGACACGCTGCGGAAAGCTGCAGCCGCGTCCGCAAACCCGGCTGCACAGGAGCGAACCTTGTCCCGCTCGCTGTCCGTGCGGCACAGCGCGTCCGCCCACTCGCACGCTTCGGTAGCGATGCGTTCTGACCACTCCGCGCCTTGTTCTGCCTCTGTCATGTGCGCCTGTACAAGTTACAAAAAAAAGTAACAGGAAAATATAGAAAATGAATTATAATTAGTTAAGAAAATATTATTTTTATTTTGCAAAATAACAGTAATATTTTCTTAACTAATTAACGAACAAAAGATGTAAGTTTGTTTTAGTTGGATTTTTTGTTATCTGAATAATTTTAACAACTAGGTAATAAAGAGAAAATCAACGAAAGAAATAAACTATATTAACTCTGACATCTCCACCGAGCAAATTATACAAGAATGTTAAACTTAACTACGGAAAAAAAAGAGCATTGCTGAGTGCGATATAAATATAGTATATACCTAAGAACATATCCACATCCACAAAATAGATTACTACACCAACGTAACGAGTAGCATACAGAACACTCACAAAGTACAGATGAGCCTGCGCGTCCGCATCCCTACAGGGCGGCGCGGGCGGGTGCGCGGGCGCGCGGGGCGGCGGCAGCGGCAGCGCGTCCGGCGGCGGCGCGCCCAGCCGGCGGCGCAGCGCGGCCGCCGCGCGGGCCAGCGCAGCGCCCGCTTCGTTCACCACGCAGCACACGCCCTCCACGCTGCCCGTCCACACGCCCCGTCTGTGTGGGTCATGTTATTGTACGTGTATGACTTAATTACGTGCCGTATGGTATATGTGTTGTGTGTTGTGTAGATTTTGGTTCAAATAGATGAAAGAGACTATTCTAGGCAAGTCACAACACAGGGAAAAAGTGTGTGTAGATCAAACAAAACGTTTTCGTCCCAGACATAGTGATTTGATGATACGATAACGTGAGGTCTTAAATTAAGATTAAATGTAAAATCATTAAAAATAATCTTTCATTTATTAACATTCTTCATATAATATCAAAAAATTGACTAGCTCTAGGATCTAGGCTAGAAAATATATAAAAAAAAAAATGGTTTTTATCAAACTCGAAAAACCAAAAATATACGTTTAGTTTTTATTTGAAATTGTAACCTACTGATGATTATTTTACTCAAATGTGATACGTGTAATTTCCTAAACTAGACCAAGTAAATATATTGTAATTTATAGTACACTGACCTTATAACTTTTCTAGCTATAAAGAACACATCATCCACCAAACTAGACGTTGTCATACCGGGCTGTGGAGTTGACAATTTCAACGCTTTGTTGACGCTTTCTTCTAAATAGAACCTGGAAGAATACATATAATCAATGTCATTTAGTTTGACAAAAAATAAGTTTAAAGCGAACGCGGCTTAAAGCTACTAAGTGACATTAGCTCTAGAAATGCATAACCACATAACATGATGTACAAAACCTAAAAAAGACATACATTTTACACACAAATTTACCTTTCAAGTGACAAATACTGTCCCAAAATATCCTGCGCGGTTCTGGTCATGTCACTTTCCGAAATTATCTTTTCAATCTCTTCTGAGCATGCGCTCTTTGTCTTCTCGTCCATGTTTGTGTTTAACTGTTTTAAATAAAAATTATGTCATAATTAAACATTGCTTTAATTACTAAATAATGTTGGTATGCTAGTTTTAATTCATACTTGATTTGACGTTTAAGAGTAAATGTAAAAAGTTTGTTTTTACACTATTGATTTTAAACTTTTATTTAGTGCAAAGTGAGTCTAAAAGTTAAGTCCCTTTACTAACAATAACAATTAATTTTTTCCAGTGAAATACAGAGTGTTTAGTGTAAACGTCGTACAACTCACCTCCAATCTACGTCTCAGAAACACAAAATACAGATGCAGTCTCGAATGCGCAAGCGCAAGTTCGTGCAGCGCGGGCTCTGCGTCACGTGCGGTGGCTGCGTCACCGCGCCGGGCGACAAGAGAGCGGCACACTGTGCGCGCTCCGGAGCTTATCTGTGTGTAGTTATGGGCGGGTGTGAGTTGGATAGTATAAGTATTGTATTTTTTTACAACTATAGTATGTTTTGATCTTTTTGGCTGATAGAAGAAAACATTCCTTCGTACAAAATAATAATTCAAATTGAAAGCTTAAAAAAATATTAATATATCATCAACATAAGTGAACTTGTTGACAAGTGGTTTATATATGACAAAATTGTTTTTTTTTTTCTAATTTAATTACAATTTGAAATATTGTTTTAGTTTCTACATAAAAAACAAATAATACTTTTTTTTGGAAGCGTCGTGGAATGTAATTTTTTTCAAAAGTAAAAAAAAAAAATGCCATATTGAACACGTAACAACATTTATTATGCAGTCTAAAACACACCCACCGGCGGCTGCAGCGCGGCCAGCGCCCGCGGCAGCGTGTGCGGCGCGGGCGCAGCGAGCGCGCGCACCCGCTCCACCGCCCCCGCGCCCGCCTCCAGCACGCGGGTCAGCGCGTCCGCGTGCGCGGCCTCCGCCCCGCCCCCGCTTGACACCACGCAAGCACGCCGGATTGTAGTCTCCAACTGATACATACAGTTATAGATTTAAAAAAATTGGTCGTCTGTAAAGTCGGTTTACTGACGATAGTTGAACGTGACAACGTGAAACATCCGATTGTGCTTCTTGTCGCTCGTTCCGCGCTCTCGCTTGCACTTCAAGCCTTACGGAACGCCTCAGAGCGAGGTAACGCTGCATGAGTCATGTTTTTTCGTGCGTGCAGCCGGCTCTATCGAATTATAAGACGTTGTCACGTCAAAAATCCCAAATGGGTCAAAATATTATACCATTTTTTGGTAATTTAATAGTTCTTCTTAATCGGAGCCTAAATCATGTACATGAGAACAATAAATCATGGCTACATAACTTTTGAATGAAGAGAAACACATTAAAAAATAATAAAAATATTTTTAAAATCAATTTTCATGCCCTCTTAAATTGCTGATAATTTTAGATACGCACCTGTGAAGCTACATACTTGGACAACAAATCGACACCCTGCTCTGCACAACCAATCTGTGGGAACAGTTTGAAAAGTCTCTCTACAGCTGCATCATCCTCTTTTTTCGATGCTTCGTCAAACCTGAAATAATAAAAAGACTTATTAACATATTAAAATATGTATAACATTATCAAATAAAATAAAAATTGTTGTATAATATAAGCATTTCGTCAAGACTCTCAAACAAGAATCATTCATTGAAATTAACACCTTATTTCGTTTCAAAACTCTGCTTGATACAAGCATAGGCAGAGTTTTGGTCAGGACGCTTTTTGAGACTAGTTGTTTATTGCATGATAATGATAGCACTGGACATGTAACAGACAGACAACAAAGAGAATAAAAAAAAACAATACTTCTTAATAAGATGCTCTCGCAGTGTATTCGCAGCTGCCGTGATGTCGTGTCGCGGGTCCGTGTCGCCGCGCGCGCGCGCCGCCGCTACGGACGCTGGCTCCATACTGAGGAAACGAGATATGTGACCCGCCGCTGTAAATGTAAAATAAATTCAATCTTTTTAATTATATAAAAATATGAAAAATGAAAGGATACTATAATAAAGAAATAAAATTTCACACAAATATAATTATATGCTTGTAGTGGTAATCAATCAATGTACTGTGTTTTTGATATTTCAAAACAGTATCTAATATTATCATGATAATCAAAAATAAATACAAACCAGTTTCATAATCATGTGCTTTTATTGCCGCGTCTACACCAGCACTGCACACTTTTAGATCTATCAAATCATGAACTCTTTGTTGACATTCAGCTACTCGGGACTGTGGAACAACAATGATTGCATTACAATTTTTTTTATCTAAAGCGTATATTAAAATGCGCTTATATTACATGTGTGTGATATTTAGTATTTATATTTTTAAAGAACAGAACCTACGTTTTTTGCCTTGATTATTGAACAAAATGCTCTGTTTAAAATTCATGTCTATCTCCAATTTAGTTTGCTATAATTTATAAAATCTGCCACTTACTCTAGCAAGATCAAGTTGCCGGACTTTAGCGCTAACATCTCTTGCCAATGCTGCAGTTTTGTTCACCATATCGGCGGCTACTTGAGCATGGCTCTTTACTTCGCCGAGTTTCGTGTAAGCTTGGCTTGCTGACCGCAATCTTCCTTCCAGTACGCATGCTTTTGATAACGAATTTGATAGAGCCTCATTTACCTCTGACTAAAATTAGAATAAAAGGTTAAAACAAACTGTGTATCAGACTTTAAAACCCGAAAGTTACGAACCGTTTAGTTTTGATTACCTCTTCTTTTTCGATATCATTGAGAGCTTTTTGAAGCCCCTCTTCTGTGGAAACGTCATACTTCTCCAACAACAACGCTATAGACATATTCCCTGATATTAATATGGGTTTATTTTGTATTTTTCTTAAAACTAAATAGAATTGCTTTCGTGTATATTTCTAATTTGTTTATAACTGCTAAGTATCTGTCATTAACTGACAGATAACAGCTGTTATTTGTCAATTACTTTTTTTAAGGAAATACCACAGAGTACATAATATATTGGTTATATTTTGAATGTTTTCGAATGATTAAAATTATGACGAGAACAGGATTTTTTATGGTTTTGCCAAAATCAAAACACGGTCATAATCTATAAATTAATATTCGTTATCCAAATCATTTAATTATTGCGACACAATGAAACTTTCGCAATCCTCCTTTCAGTTTTTATAAATATCGTAATAATCTGTGTTGCAATATGGACACTTGACGTTGACCTTCTAGGTACGTTCCGAAAGATGAAATTGAAATTCGATTTAAGTTGAAAAATATAATTTATTGAAATAAAATAAATTTTCTTTTTCTACCATACTTCAATTTATTAGAAGTATAAACATTATAACACAAATTGTACAAAAATTCTTACTATGAGTGATTTTTGTACGAAAAACACTATGATTAATTTTATTTAACTCTGTGTGACTTACCTTCGGAACATACTTTTTAAAAACTAGTGAAATATTGTAAAATGTCCAAGCCTGTGTAACAGTAAACATAAAATTTTTTGTGATTAAGAAATCGATGTATCGTTAACTGATTTGTATCTCAACCTCAGGGCGCATACTGAAAGGTTCGCGCTCCCTCGAGGAATATTTTGGTTGAGCAGGGTAAAGAAAACCTCAAAGGTGAGTCTGAATAGGGATCATTGACATTCGCATAAATTATCGAGTAGTAACGAATACAATTATTGTATACAGTATAACAAAAGGTATTTTTGTTAGTATGTATACGATGTGTAAAGTAATGCATGCGTATGTTTATCACAGTTAACGTATTTTGTACAGAGTGAAGTTTCCCATAGTTTTGCTTTGAAATTGTAAAAGTTAGTATTTATAGAGGGTTTCTTGGTCGCAGATTGACTCCGTGTGGGGCTGGGCTTCGCCCCCGCTGCGCTTGCAGCTGGGAAACGCGCGCGGTCACAAAAGGTGCATTTGATGTGATTTTTTTTATAAAAATACCCTCAAAGTACTGAAGTAGATCTCAATGTACATGCAACATGTTGAGAAAATAATTCACAATTTCCTTTTGCATCTCAATGTAGTAAAGGATTTATATTATATTAATAAGATTGTTTGTTATTTCATTTCAACATTCATAAATGTGGTTCGGGCAGAAGGTTACATCATTTGTAAGTCTTCATTGTTTCCTTGTATAATATTTATGTAACTGAATGGCTTATATTCAATAACATTGGTATTGCATACCTCGTAAAAGTAAATTATAATTTTATCTGTAACTTTCAAGCAGTGAAATTTACAATTTAATATTGAAATACTTTTACATATTTCCGAGAAAGGTTCAAGATTATTCTGACTTGTTATATTTGTGAGATAATAAATTGTACCTTATTGTGGAGTGGAATATGATTTTGAAGTAAAAAATAATTTGATGGATCTAAACAGGTATGGGATGAATAGAATCACATCTTTAATTAATACTTTTCTTTCCCGCTATTCTTTCTTTGTTCATTCATAAGGCAGTGTTGTTACTACATTAATATTTAAGTGAATCTTGTGTATAAAATAATAAGAATCAGTTTGTATCAAAGCATTGACTATTCTTTTCTTATCATTCTCGCATGCATTACTATTAATAAATAAATAAGTTTATAACAACTGTCTATTTGTGTTTAATATCAAGGATGGGCGAAGGGGGTTCGCCGGGCGGGGTCGGCGGGGTAGGGGGCAGTGGCGCGCGGCTCTCGCACACATCGGAGAAGCACCCGAGAGCCATCCTGGGTGAGCTGTCGGCGCTGCGGAGGCATCGAGAGCTCTGTGATGTGGTGCTCAATGTGGCTAATAGGAAATTGTTTGCACACAGGTGCGTTATTATTTCTATAGTTAGATAAATAAGTTGTTACATCAATGCATTTCGTATTACTAGGTTTCTGCCCGCGGCTTTGCCTGCGTTTTAAAAGAAAAACCCGCATAGTTCCCGTTCCCGTGGGATTTCCGGGTTAAAACCTGTCCTATGTGTTAATCTAAGTTACCCTCTATATGTGTGCTAAAATTCCATTGTAATTGTTTCAGTAGTATTTGCGTGAAAGAGTTCCATCCTCACAAACTTTCGCATTTATAATATTAGTAGGAAGTAGGATGTCTAATTTAAAGATATCTGGCTCTTGTCAGGTATCAGGACAAGCATGTTAGAGTTCTTTTTGTCTGTACTCTGAAGATTTGTTTATCTGTTAGTGATGCTAATTATAACTTATTTTGTTTAACGATAATAATTATGCTATGATATTGTTAACTCTTAAATGGAAATGGAAGCCAAAGATTAAGTACATTGATAAATTAAGGAAGTGATTAATGCTAAAAATTAACTAAACACAAAGCCAAGGCAATGTGGATGTGAATGTTAACAAGTACACAAGGTCATTAATTAATTATGTTTTGATTGTTATCACTGGGGTGATAAGGTCTGTATAATTTTATTTCATTTATTAGTTTTTCCAAGTGAATCTATAATATAAAAATTTATCGCAAAATGTGTTGGTAAGGGCATAACTCGAGAATGGCTGAATCGATTTTGCTAATTCGTTCTTCATAATATTCCTTGAAGTACAAAAATGGTTCTTATGGGTGCAGCCCGGGCGGACCCCTAGTATTATATAGATTTAACAGGTATTTCTTCAAAAAAAATCCATAAAAATAAATAAATAATGTAAAACTCGTGTTATCAATGGTGAATCAAAAACCTAAGTTTAATTCACATATGTAACTAATATTGAATGTGCAGAATATTTTGCAAACCTTTTCTTCAATGCTTGAAATGACACAAGGTCAGCTTCCCAAGAGGTTGCTTGTTGTATTGATATGAAGCCTTAGTTAACATTGAAGTTCAGTGTAATTGTGTTGATTAAGTTTAGGTATTAACCCGCATTTCGATGTGTCAATGTTGAACGAAATAAAAAAAAAATACTAAACAAAATATCACATGTGTTTCCATGAAATTTGTAAATCATTTAAAATTCGTAGTTTAAAATTATACAGGGTGTAATCGTTAAGTGTGCACAGGCGATTATTCCGTAACTATTGCAGATATCAAAAAATTTTAAACGGATATCGAAACCCCTTTACCTACTGAGTAAAATGACCATAATAACTTTTTAAAAATAAAACGGGAAATATCCAACATTTTGACATCGCCTATAAAAAAACTTTACTTAACTTACTTTCACTTTACTTTTCGATAGCTAGCTGCTGGTCAATAGAGCTTATAAGTTTAGCGATAAGATGTATGTTGGAGACGATGGAACTACGAAACATGTGTCCTTTCGAAATATAAACATCAAAATGCGGTTTAGGATTATCCTGTCAGCAAGCAACCTGGCAACTGAAATACTGACTTATCTAGTAGGCTTGTGTATGAATTAATTAAATATATTCGTGAACTGTGTTGTGGTTTAGAGTGATCCTGTCAGCATGCAGCCCGTACTTCCGCGCGATGTTCACGGGCGAGCTGGCGGAGTCGCGCGCCACGGAGGTCACCATCCGCGACGTGGACGAGCACGCTATGGAGCAGCTCATCGAGTTCTGCTACACCGCGCATATTGTGGTCGAAGAGAGCAATGTCCAGGTATGGTTTGGATGGATGAATGTATTAGGGGTTGTTTCTTTTTCTGTCCAGTTGTTAATTGGCAGAAACTACGCGCGATCGAGGAAAATGGCGTGTCGAAAGCAAACACTAGACATGGATCGCAGAGCTAATTAAGAGAAGAGATTTCTTAAATTGTGATGTTCAAATGCCGTTAAGTATATAGCCTAGCGTTTATGATTAGGTTTTCTGATTAAGAGAAAAAGTTTCTTAAAGAATAATTTTGCAGCTTTGTTCGTAAATTGTAGAGATAGATTGAATGAATGAATGTAGGGATAGTTTAATTCTTGATGGAGAAGTCAAATTGCATGTCAGTTGATAAATTTGTTGGTTCTACAAACAATCATTATCCAGGATAATAGGATATAGAGTAAGATTCATTTATGCTTCGAAAATTCAGAAATTTATGTGTTTGTAACATATGATGTATGGTGTTGCAGGCCCTCCTGCCCGCGGCGTGCCTGCTGCAGCTGCAGGAGATCCAGGACGTGTGCTGCGAGTTCCTCAAGCGGCAGCTGGACTGCTCCAACTGCCTCGGCATCAGAGCCTTCGCCGACACGCACTCGTGCCGCGAGCTGCTCAGGATCGCTGACAAGTTCACGCAGCAGAACTTTCCAGAGGTGAGATTTTGTTGCCAAGTGATTGTTTATGATTTTTGGCATGAATTATCTTAAGAGACATTGATATTTATGCAAGGGAAGTTTAAAAACAAATTTTAAATGTTTTGTAAAAACAAACGTTTGTTTACACTTTATAGTAACAAAAATATATTATTTTCTTGCTGTTAAAGCATGTGAAAATATTCTAAAAATTAAAATCTTTGTAACAATCTGAAAAGAACTCTATTGATATGACATAAGAGTCATTTTATAATATCACCATAGATTACTATACTTCATCACCATAGATCGCCATACTTCACTGTATCAACTGCTTCTTAAATAATTCAATAACCTAAAATTCCAAATTAACTCTGTTTATATCGGACATAAGTAACTTTGCAACTTTTACCAATAATATAAAAATCTGAAATGAACTCTATTTGTATGTGTGATAAGAGTAAATTTGCAATTTTGATTAATAATAAAACGTTCTGAAGTGATTATATTTTCTCAATAATATAACAATCCGAAATAAATTCTATTGTACGTGTAGAGTGAGTTTCCAACACGACGCGCAGGTATATGTAACATAAAGAGTCATTGCATCTCTGACCAATAATATAACAATCTGAAATGAACTCTATTTCCTAAGTCATAAGAGTCATTCTAACATCATCCTCAGGTGATGGAGAGCGAGGAGTTCCTGCTGCTGCCGGCGGCGCAGCTGATCGACATCGTGTCGTCGGACGAGCTCAACGTGCGCTCGGAGGAGCAGACCTTCCAGGCGGTCATGTCCTGGGTCAAGTACAACGTGGCCGAGCGACGGCAGCACCTGGCGCAGGTAAGGGATATTTATTTAAGAGTTTCCAGTAAAATTACATTTTGCATAGCTTATTTTACATGGTCTGTTGTGCCTTAATTACAGGAAATGAGAGTGTTAAATTTTAATTATAAGTACATAATTTGTTAAAAATATTTTTTAAATGTTCAGTCTGTGTTGTCAAATGTGTTGTTGAAAGTGTTGACGATACAACCATCTTTTCAAGTTTTACATGTAAAGCTTATCAACACTGTCTGTTTTCCTGCTTTAAATGTTACAAATTTTATGCCAGGAAATGTTTGTATGACTAATGTTGCCACAATATGTAAAAGCTGTAAAATTTTTGACTGAATTTTATTACTGAAGGTGTACCAAGTATCGACTTTAACAAAAAAAAAAAATCTTATCATATAATATTCTCTTGTCTCAGGTGCTGCAGCACGTGCGGCTGCCGCTGCTGAGCCCCAAGTTCCTGGTGGGCACGGTGTCGGCGGAGCTGCTGATCCGCGCGGACGACGCGTGCCGCGACCTGCTGGACGAGGCCAAGAACTACCTGCTGCTGCCGCAAGAGCGCCCGCTCATGCAGGGGCCCCGGACACGGCCCAGGAAGCCCACGCGGAGAGGTGCGGGCAAGATTATAAATCTAGTTTTTCTTAGATGTAGACGTTTTAAATATAGGTAAAAGTATAAGAAAAAAAAATGATGCTGGTCTCCGAAGCAACAGAATATGTTGCAAATATGTATACAAATAATCAGTCTTCCTTTAACACTGATTTTATAAAGAGAATCATTCAATAGTGTATAGTAATGTGGTGGTTGGTGTGCAGGCGAGGTGCTGTTCGCGGTGGGCGGCTGGTGCTCGGGCGACGCCATCGCGTCGGTGGAGCGCTTCGAGCCGGCGTCGGGCGACTGGAAGATGGTCGCGCCCATGTCCAAGCGGCGCTGCGGCGTGGGCGTGGCCGTGCTGCACGACCTGCTGTACGCCGTGGGCGGCCACGACGGCCAGAGCTACCTCAACAGCATCGAGCGCTACGACCCGCAGACCAACCAGGTGCACCATTTTATTATTAGTTATGAACACAGTTTTACTAAATTATTGGTGGCGTTGTAACCGGTAAAGCTGAGTATACTCAGGGCTGAACCAAGCTACTGAGTGCATGTGAATTGCCTATTTTATATTTTATTGTTTTATATGTTTTAAAAAATAATTTCCTTCTTTACTATGCCCAATCCCTTTACATTGGTCCTTCGAGCCGGATCAAATTTTCATGAACTCAACAATGTTTTTATAATGTTGTATGATGTTTATTTATTAACATGTTGTTTATAACGTCTGTGTGTCCAGTGGTGCGGCGCAGTAGCGCCCACATCGTCGTGCCGCACGTCGGTGGGCGTGGCCGTGCTGGACGGCGCGCTGTACGCGGTGGGCGGGCAGGACGGCGTGCAGTGCCTCAACCACGTGGAGCGGTACGACCCCAAGGAGAACCGCTGGACCAAGGTGCGTGTGCGCAGTTGGGGGTAGATGGGCGTTGGGGAGAAAAGAAATGAAAAGCCTTTTTTTGCTGCAGTTTTGTTTGGAGATTTGGGGGGCAACGTTACTCGCGTCCGTAGGCTTTAACTCTAGATACCCTACACGTGCTCCCCGGGTAGTGCCAAATGAGTAACCGAATTATACTGGTGGAAGACAATTTGTCCCGGCTAGTCACCACCCATCTGTCAAAGCCATGCCGCCAAACGCTCGTCGTGTTCCGGGATGATGGCAGATGAAGCCCATGTAAAGAAGGGTAAAATAGGTATGAACAGTTGCTCTGCATTGGAGAACCGAATCTGTTGTCCATGTGTTGTTGTCCTGAATATCCTAGTCTTGGAGGGTAGCGGGATCCGAAGAAACGGTTTACCGCTGGCCGACCGCAGGTTGTAGGGGGCCCAAGTATCGAATTAGCCACTCGAGAAAGGCTGCCCCGCCGCCTGTGCATAATCCTGGATTGGCTCCAACGTGCCGACTGGCGATCGGATGAGAGGACCCGTTGGCGATATTCAGGGGGTTTCGGGCGTCCCCGCAGTCTCCAGGCTAGGTTTATTTATGGGCGATAGCATGTGGACATTAGGTGGTTCCATATGCATTGCCTCGTTCAACTTCTATTTTACTCCCCGCCTAATCACTCTCAAAATAAATATGAAAAAGTTACATAAAGGAATACAGAATTCACAGCGGCTGCACTTCCTCTCTCTTCAGGTGCACCTCTCAAATATTCGAGGCTTGCACTCTAATCTCACACCGGTCCACCACCATCTTGAGACTGAAAAGCCGCACCTTCTATTCCTGACAGAGACGCAAATCCGATGTCCAGATGACACGACATATCTCGGGTACCCCGGTTACATACTTGAACATAACTTTCATTCAAAAGCTGGTACCTGTGCATATGTTCGTGAAGACATTTGCACTCTGCGTCTCCGTGACCTCGAGGAACCCAGTTTTTCTGTGCTTTGGATTATGGCAGATACGGGCATGAACAAGATAGTTTATGCTTGTGTATACTGTTCGCACAAAGAAGATCAGGAGACCACACGGCTATTTAATTATCTGAGTGAAGTAGCAGATGTAGTACAACTTAGATATCCGAGCGCTGAACTTGTCTTTCTGGGGGATTTTAATGCCTGCCATGCAGACTGGTTGTTCCCGTTCCAGAAGACGGACCATGCTGGGAAAGAGGCCTTTAATTTCGCAACATCCTTCAACCTTTCTCAGCTGGTAGTTGACGCAACTCGTGTACCAGACATCGACGGCCATACTGCCAACTGTCTCGACCTTTTCCTGACGACAGAACCAGACCGTCATGTGGTCGCTGTTTCCGCTCCACTGGGGACATCTGATCACTGTCTGGTAAAGTCCGTGTCTTCATACTCTCCTGCAGATCCATCGTTAAAGGGAACAAGGAGAGTATGGCGTTATAACTCAGCGGACTGGGATGAGATGCGGCATTTTTTTGCATCCTATCCTTGGCGGCAAGTGTGCTTTTCTACCGCTGACCCATCCAGCTGTGCGGATAATGTTGTTGGTGTGATTCATCGGGCGATGGAATATTTTATACCATTTTCTGATATTCGCATCAACAACAATGCTAGACCGTGGTTCAATGCCCAATGTAAAGCTGCATTGACTAAAAAGCAAGCAGCTTTCCAAGCCTGGGTCGATGCTCGAATCCGTAAAGCTCACGATATTCGGGAAAAAAAGAAAGCCTTTAACAAAGCTTCGAAAACCTGCAAAAAAATGCAAAAGAAGGCTCGTTTTGCTCATGTGCGGCATATTGGAAGTAAACTTGTTTCTTACCCCGCAGGAAGTAAAGCCTTCTGGTCCTTGGCCAAAGCTGTCGAGTCAAACTTCTGTCGTCCCACTCTACCTCCGTTGATGAGACCCGATGGTTCTCTGGCTCATAATGCAAGGGATAAGGCAGATGTTTTTGCCTCATTATTTGCCAACAACTCTCGTCTAAATCCACCTAGTATTGTTCCACCCACACTTCAACATTGTGGCGTTCATATGCCTGACATCCGCATCACGAATAAGGAAGTTTTAAGAACATTGCGTCATCTCGATGAGAATAAAGCCAGTGGACCTGACGGGATACCAGCTGTCGTTTTAAAAACTTGTGCTCCAGAATTATCTCCTGTTCTCACACGTCTGTTTCGCCTCTCGTTAACGACTGGAGTTGTTCCTAAAAACTGGAAGCTTGCTAATGTGCAGCCTGTCCCAAAGAAAGGCAGTCGGTCAGACCCCACCAACTACCGACCGATTTCAATAACCTCCTTACTCTGTAAGACTATGGAGCGTATATTGAATAATCGGCTCCTCACGCACCTCGAAACCAACGATCTGTTGAATGATCATCAGTATGGTTTCCGCCATAATAGATCTACTGGCGATCTTTTAGTGCACGTGACGCATCTTTTAGGAGAAGCTGTTGAGAAGTACGGGGAGGCACTTGCGGTCTCCTTGGACATTTCTAAAGCGTTCGATAGAGTCTGGCACGATAGCCTTCTAGGCAAGCTCCCTTCTTACGGCATCCCAAGCAACCTTACTACATGGATTGCTGACTTTCTGCGGGACCGGTCGATTCGTGTTGTTGTAGATGGTTGCTCGTCAGAGCCAATGTCCATCAATGCCGGCGTTCCGCAGGGATCCGTTCTCTCGGCAACACTGTTTCTTCTTCACATAAATGACATGATTGCTTCGAATATATTCAGTTATGCAGATGACAGCACTATTGTCGAGAGTTACAAATCCAGTGCCCGCACATCAAAGGCTGAAACTGAATTACTACGGGAGGACATGTTGGAGCGTTTGAACCGAACTCTTCAGGCTGTCTCCGATTGGGGCGATGCAAATCTAGTCGGTTTTAATGCTTCAAAAACCCAGGCGTGCTTATTTTCTACCAAACGGAGCACCTTCACAAATACTCCGACTTTCCGCGGTGTATCTCTACCAATAACCGACTGCCTGGAGTTGCTTGGTGTTACATTAACGTCCTCACTCAACTTCGGGCAGTTTATCGAATCCAAGGCCCATCTAGCTGCTAAAAAGCTCGGAATCCTTAACAAGGTTAGACAATATTTCACACCAAGGCAGCTTCTTAATCTCTACCAAGCTCAAGTCCGATCCTGTGTTGAATATTGTAGTCACTTGTGGGCAGGCGCAGCTAGATGCCACCTTGGAGCTTTGGATTCGATCGAAAGACGTGCCAAACGTATAATAAACAACCCTTCATTAGTCGAGTCTCGTCTCTTGAGCCTTGAGCATCGTCGTGAGGTGGCATGTCTTTCGGTGTTTTATAGGTTACATTTCGGTGAGTGTGCGTACGGGTTGCACAACCTTATCCCTTCATCTCCATTCCTCAACCGCACTTCGAGACGTGGCGAGGGATTCCATCCTTATGTTGTAGATATCCCTCCTATTAGAACACGTCGCTTCGAGTCATCTTTCTTAATGAAAACGGCTAAGGAATGGAACTCTCTCCCTAGCTCCATATTTCCCGCACAATACAATCTGGACCTTTTTAAATCGAGGGTGAACAGGCTTCTTCTAGGCAGACGTGCATCCAAGTAGACCACATCGCCGCTTCCCATCAGGTGGGATCGTGGTCAAACGTTTGCCTATTCATTATAAAAAAAAAAAGAGATGAAGAGAAGAAGCCAAGAAATTTTCAAATTTATGCTTGTTTTTTAAACGACTATAATTTAAATTTTAAAACAACTACTATGCTTGCCTGGTCTACTAACCGTTTTCGGTTCGACGTCGACTATCAGGACACCTGTTTATATTACTGTTATTTATTAAGGGATTGTTATATATTCATATCACAAACAATCTATATCTTTCCTAGCAATTTCATTTAATTATTTACTTTTATAAAACACATCAAAATAGATAAATTTCCCCACTAAAGTGATGTGTCCGTGTGTTGCAGGTGGCCGCGATGACGACGCGGCGGCTGGGCGTGGCGGTGGCCGTGCTGGGCGGCTACCTGTACGCGGTGGGCGGCTCTGATGGACAGTCGCCGCTTAACACCGTGAGCATCACTCTTTCTAAGCTAAAATCCCATTTGATTGACATTTGATTGACCTTCCTTCGACAAAAGAAACATACTCAATGAACCAACTAAAGTCCACACTGCACACTAGATAACACTCCTAGTACAAAATTTATACACAAAACGCGTGCCAGCAGATACGAGACACTAGACACACTTCACGATACACATGACACTAGACACATCACTACTACATACAAGTCACGAGACACTAAAAAAGTGTCACGATACACGACACACTAGAAACGTGCCACTATACATGACTATAGTCACGTGACACGTACTACTATAAATAACACTTGATACTTATTCTCAATGTTGCCTGTAACAAAAACATAAACAAAAAAAAAGGAAATAAACTACATAATTGTATGTATAATTTATATAAATAACTGTGCAGGTGGAGCGCTACGACCCGCGCGCGAACAAGTGGACGAGCGTGGCGGCCATGTCCACGCGCCGCAAGCACCTCGGCTGCGCTGTTTTTGATGGACAGATATACGCTGTGGGCGGGAGAGATGATTGCACTGAACTGAGCTCCGCGGAACGGTATGTTGTTGTGTGATTTTTGTTGTTAAAATTGTTTTGTGTAAGTATGTTCGCTATTTGGCGGTATTCGCACTATAAGTTCAATTAATTTTGATAGTTAATACCTTGAGCTGTAATTTACCGCAATTAATGACTATGATCATTCAAAAAAATCTCCCCCTGTTAAATGGACCTCCTGTCGCGGTGTTCGAAGTTTGTTCTTTCGAAACAGCTTTACCGATTCTTATGAAATGTTGTGTGCATATCGGGTAGGTTTAAGAATCGGACAACATCTATTTTTCATACCTTTTGGTATGAAAACTAGATGTTGTCCGATAAAAAAAAAGACGGGTTGCACTCCGGGAGTGCCGGCAGAAGTGAAAACTTGATTATTAACGTTCAGCATGTTTGATATTTTGGAATGGTATCCGTCTTACGCATGGAATATAAGGGCTAAAAAAAAAAAAAAAAATCCGTCTTACGCTTTTTCGATCAGGCCACGTGTCCTGACGCGAGTTTAAGATTTTATACCCAACGCCGCTAAAGAAGTTTTCACTTCAAAAATGATTAGAATAAGGCAGAACGATATTTTCTGGGTCAGTTTATTTAAAAAAGGGAATTGCGTCAGAACTTTCTTTAGCAAAAAAATGTAACTTTCTTTAGCATCATGTCCATCAACACTACTCAGACTACATATTAATTATATTTTTATTTATTCGTGTTAAGGTACGAGCCGTCAACGGACACGTGGTCGCCGGTAGTGGCGATGACGTCACGGCGCAGCGGCGTGGGGCTCGCCGTCGTCAACGGGCAGCTCTATGCGGTGGGAGGGTTTGATGGCACCGCCTATCTTAAGTCTATTGAGGTGAGATATGGTGATATTGTGTGTTGTATGGTGGAGGAGATTAATTAAAATGATTAAAATTGGTCCTAATTAGCGTAGCTTTTGAGTTGACGATATAAGAGATATACACTACAATATGAGTGTGTAACTTTCCTTGTTCTATTCATTTTTAATACTATAATATTGCGATCCAAAAGGGTCACAAAAAACCTAAAATGAACGGAGTGTACAAGTGCAATTCACAGTTAACCGATTTTTTGTATTTCTTCCGTTCAGTATCAATCCCTTCTAAACAAAAATCTCATTTCATTGACATTTGATTGAACTGTGACACAAGTAATAATACATAAACTGGTTTGTATTCAAAATACATCGTTGCTAATAATATATGTTGTCTCGTATTGCAGGTGTACGACCCGGAATCGAACCAATGGCGGCTGTGCGGCGCGATGAACTACCGGCGGCTCGGCGGCGGCGTCGGCGTCATGCGCGCGCCGCACCACGACACGCACTACATATGGTGAGCGTACACACATACATACATATACACATTAATATCGCGGATACGCACACACGTGTACAGACATTCACACCCAAGAAGCTTATATCTAATACACTGGAGATTGCACTATGACCATTAAATTGTAACAAGAAAATATGACGTTGAATGACGCCTGTATGTTTTTTTATCCCTTTCACACCAACTTGCCAAGTTAGGTGTGAAAGGGATAAAAAAAACCGGCCAAGTGCGAGTCGGACTCGCGCACCGAGGGTTCCGTACAAACCTGCAAGGTTTACAAAGTTGATTTTGTTACAGCTTAAAGGTATTATAGACCTGAGTATTTGGTATGAATTTCAATTTAATACCTCTACGCGTTTATGAGGAAATGGGAAGTAAGTTTAAAATTATTAAAAAAAAATATATTATGTGATGTAACTAAAAATTTATGGTTTTCGTAATTTTTCCTTTATCTATGCTATAAGACGTTGCTTCGTACCAAATTTCAAGATTCTGAGTTCACGGGAAGCACCCTGTAGGTTTTGATTCCCTTGCAAGTGTCGAAAATTTGCGGCATAAACGGCTGTATCTTTTGATTGCGTTGGCTTAGAAGTTTGATTTTTTCACAGCTTCAAGGGACAGTAGACCTGAGTAATTGATATAAATTTCAGCTTCATACCTCCACGCGTTCCTGAGAAAAAGGGTCTTGACAGACGGACGGACGGACAACAAAGTGATCCTATAAGGGTTCCGTTTTTTTCCTTTTGAGGTACGGAACCCTAAAAACATACAGGCGTCATTCAACGTCATATTTTCTTGTTACAAGTTAATGGTCATTGTGCAATCTCCAGTGTATTAGATATAAGCTTCTTGTTCACACCACATACGTACACACGTAAAGAAGTTCCTACCACACTCACACATGTATATACACGGGCGCTGTAAAACACCTACATACGGACCGGACGCTCACACACACAATCTTAACGCTCACAGACACGTACAACCTTGTACGATATAATGCGCGCACGAATACAGATGTATACACACGTACCTACATCACACAACAATCGTTTTTAAAATTGTAATAGTTATGTTTTAAAAATATTATGAACAATTTATTGATGTTAAATTTGTTTTCCTTTAATTTTTTGTTATTTAAAAAACTTTCAATCATAATATATTGAAGAATTTGAGCAACATTCGTGAATTACCCGTTTGCTACCATATTTTTCTGTTCTTTTCTTGCTTGCTAATAAACCAACGGGACTAATAATATATTTTTTGTTTTCAGGAATCGCAAAGACTCAGTGGTGTGACCGCAACATCACTACTAATACAAGGTTAAGTCGTTACTCACTTTATTTTATTGTTAAATCTATATTATAATTGACTATTTATAAATTAATGAAAATACAAATTTTAGAATATATTACATTGTCTTTTATTGAACCTCTTAACATACAGGAAAAATATTTTTTTGTGATTGTAGTCATAAATAGTGTGAATCAACTTATTCCTACTTGTATAATGTACAAAACATTGAGAAAGCGTAATTATTAGTACATTTATTTAAAGCGACTAGAATCAATACTTTTGCGAATTATACTCCTTTTTCGGACAAAAAAAATCAGGTGTATTTTGAAGAGCAGAGATATTCTATTACAAACATATGAATTAACATAAAAATTAAGTAGCAATAGGCGGTGGTGAAGTCGCTTTATCAACGTGCGTTTCATCCTCCCCATCCTCAGGATCCTTTTCATCCTCGCCATCCCCGTTATCCTCGCCGGCATCCTCGCCCTCCCCATCCCCATCCCCTTCCGCAGCATCCACAACTTCATCTTCAGCAACTTCGGTGGATGTTTCTGTTGCGTTTTCCTCACCATCCTTAGTTTCGTGACGCTTCTGTAATATTTGAAAATATACATATGAGTTTGCAAAATAAATGCATTAAAATAGCTATGTAATAATATATAAATTGAACGTAATTAAATTGCCATTCTATTCGCACTAAAATGTTTCAATTCACATGGAAAGAAATAGTAAAGAAGTATTTTAAAAGGTACAGTTAAGATAAGGAAATAATGAATTTATCAAGAAATAAAGATTGAATTATTAAGCTAGGAGACGAGTAGATATTTATAGAAGAAACGGATTAAGTAACATTAAGAACACGCGCACTTTTTACACTTTCTGTAGGTACAAACCTTCTTCTTTTTCTTAAACTTCGGTTTAGGCTTATGTTCAGGCACGCTATAGCCGGGCGGGAAGAACCTCCCACACTCCTCCTCCCCGATAACCGTGTCCTCGCTCACATGGAGCGGGCCCAGGGTCAGGAGCTCCTCTGGGGGTCCGTCAGGAGGGATATCTGAAGGGTCTACTAGCGCTGGTTCAGCTACGCCAACTGCTACCATTAGGGCGATTGTTTCTGAGCTGTGAAGGGATAAACAATTTAATAAATTATTATAGGAATTCATATCAAGGTTACCTTGTAAATGGCAAATTTGTGGCTTACTAGGAAGTTTATTTTAGAAACTTGCAAACGGCTACATCTTTTCACTATAACAAACACGATGATTTACTTTATTTAAAGTTTAGAAAAAATATCGTGCGTTTTTGTGTTACTATCTTAAGATGAAACAATGTGATAACTTACTAATCCTTTTCCGGCCTCTCCTCATACTTATCAATGTTCTTGGCCAGTAATTTGGGCTCGTCTATATTAGCATCTGCAAAGAAGCCGTATCTGATCAAACGTTGGGCCAGCTTGGGCGAGGATGTGACTGTGAGGATGGCGCGTCGTTGCCAAGCGCCGAAGATCATGAGTAGGTGGGGGGGCTCCGCGGGGGTGGGTGGTTCGACCACTGCTCCTACCATCTGGAAAGGGTTTAGATATGTGTTTGTACTGATAGGTTAAGTTACTGCAGTCACGTGAAACGAATAGAAAATTACACTTACACAATTATACATTGATTATCGAAAATTATTTCAATTCAGTATACAGAAATAGTAGTAGTAGAAGTAGTCTCTATCTAACGATAGAGACTACTTATCTGTAACGAATGCATATATATTTTTTCCCAAAATAAATGCGGGTGAATTGGCGGGGCACTGCTAGTTTATTACAATATAACCTTAGGAAACAGTAGATCCAAAGCTGCCGCTCGCTGATGTCTGTCAGCGGGTACAAATAAGCCGGGTACGGTGTTCAACATAAACTCATCGGCTAAAAATTTTTTGGTTTCCCCTTCTTCTAACTCTATCCCATCACCGAACAATGCTTTACGTGCCAACTCTGTAAAATGTTACACTAATTAATAAGAGTTTCTCTTCCCATCGCTGTTATTTTGTCATTACAAACATACATTCAAATATGAGTATAGGAGAAGAGAGAGAGCATATTATGATGTTAAATGTGACAATATATGACGTGATTGAATTTAGAATATTCTCAACGAAATACCTATAACATTCCCCTCTCGATCCGGCAACTTCTTGAGCAGCAGCGTAAGGGAGGGTCTCTCTATGACCGCCGCGGCCGCATCCTCTGTGCCCAATGTTTCATCCTCCACGGAGAGAGCGCGGATATTGTCTTTTGTTAGCACTAGAGGGCATTTGTCTGCTATAATTACACCTGTTGAATGATAGTTTTAATATAGGATTAAATACTAGACATATTTACTTTATTAAATACACAGTAAAAAGACGGCTGTCATGCCGCTCTGAATAGCTTTAGATAGTTACTATATTAAAAAAGGATGGATTATTTTCACCTATAAATATAGATAGGCTAGATTCAAAGAAATTTCGTCAAGTTCTGAACGGATTTTGATATTTTTTATTGTAATAATGCCAAAGCCGCGCATACCAAAAATACCTAAAGATCAATTTAAACACATAATAAAAAATATTTACAAAAAATTATGATGAGAGTACTTACCATACGGTTCAAGAGCATCAGACACCTTCCGCAAATGTTTCTGTGCATGCGGCATCATGAGCGCGGGGCACACGTCGTTAAAGTGTGCCTCTAGACGCTTCGCTCTCGCTTCGCGCCGCGCGGTGCGAGCGTTTGCCGCTGCTGTTGCTTCTTTCGCTCGCCTCGCTTCTAGAAGCTTCTCTTGTGCGCGTGCGACTTCCTGTAAATTAGGGGAAATTATGGGCTATTAAGAGTAGTATGTACTAGCGGGAAGCAAAGCGTAGTCAAAAAAAATAATTATGGTCAGGTCAGAACTCATTGCCTTACAGTTACAGTTTTGACTGTAACTTAAACAAACAAAGGAAATAACTAATTGGAAATTTATATCAGCTGCGTAGATAGTTAAAGTCGTGAATGAATCTGTAAAAAGAATCTTATACGAGTGACGAGATTGAGATGATCTTGATAGAATAGTTACCCTACGGGCTATGGCGGAGAATTGCTTAAAAATAACGGTTACAAATTTAATGTAAGTATTCCCCAGAAAACAAAGATGATGTTACCTACACAAAAACTGAATGATCTGAGAACTGACCTGTTCCTGTGGGGTAAGCTCATGCGGCGCGCGCTGCACCCTCTCTCTCTCCCCCTTCCGTACTAGCTCCTCGCTCTGCAGCTCCTGTTCTATGGTGCGCGTGAGACGAGGGGCATCGGCTCCGAACACCACGTTGAGCAGCTGACCAGCCTATATTTAGTTAACATATATTAAATTGGTTTCGTAAAAAAGACAATGAATGAAGTGGTCGATGAATTCTTGGCAAAAGAAAGCAGAAGATTTTTTATTACGTATTGTATTATGTGGGCCACAGCCCAGCCCGTGGGGAAAATTTTTTGTGTATGTTTGTGTACTGTGAAGATTATATTCTAACGAAACTACTGTACCGATTTGATTGCAATTTTGTATGTAAACAGATGATAATATTATCCTGTTCTAAAATCTGGGTCATTCTTTTTCCAAGTAGGTAGGTACTAAAGTTCTTACGTAAATCTTAAGTACCCATTTATTCAATATTATCTCTAAACCGCATAATAGATACCCACATGATATCGACTGAATAAAAGTTTAATGCAAAAATGAAGCTCATAGGTATCGTTAACAGCTGTTTAATCGATAGGGACCACACGGTGCCATTTCACCGCAAACCTCACATATCACTATACCTATACCTATTTATAACTGTATGTAGAGCTACACATATGTATTAATATGTATTGTTACTAGTCTAGTCACAAGGACATTGGTATAGTATGGATTATCGCTAATCTTTACGTTTGGGGAATAGAGAATATAGAGAACAAGCTTGTTTGATTGATGAACGTTTAGGGCCAGGGATGACCCTGGGTAACAATAATGAACTTATGTTATTAGGAAAAGATGAGATTTTAATGGTAAAAGATTTTTTAAATAGGTCGTGTAGAGTTTGAGTTATATCGTACCAAACAATGAGATCTTAATCTCCTTAATCGGATTATTCATTTATTTATTTCTTTGTTTATATAAAGATTCACGATAAAGCCACGGGTAGAGTTAAAGAACCATATTGAACTTAGCAGCACATTATATAGGTATTTATTTAGAAAATTAGAATCAAAGTGGGTTTTATTTGAATTCGTGACGGAAGCGCGCTAATTGCTAAAGTTTTACGAAGAAGAGTTTGAAAGTCATCAAATAAACTTGCACTATAATTGTTTAATGACACATACATTTTCGACTGATAATGTCAAAAGAAATAAAACTTACTCAAAATAATGTTGATAAAGTAGGTATAGTAGAGTCATTTTAAATATCTTTCAGTTAATTACCTACAAATATTTATTATTTCACCTTTCACCTTAGTACGTACCGCAAGTAACATCCATGTAGGTTCGCTTCGATTTCTGAATCTCTTCAAGCTTTCAATTGTATCAGCTTTCGCCTAGAAATAAGATAAATATAAATAAACAGTATATTTATAATTCCTTTGATGATTTATTTGATATTTCACACGCATTATCTATAAAAAAAAAAATATGTACCTAACCTCAAAGGTGTTTTCCATAATAAGCTCTATTTCAAGATTGTCGCACTCTTCATAGATTTACCTGCACATTATGTTATTTATCTATGAAGTTGTGATCTTACGATAGCGAGATGCAGGTTATCTCCGCCGATCTCCACTTTGATTTTCTTCAGGTTGCCGACCATACCGATGCACGGGCCACACCACTCCGTGTAAACGTCCACCACTATAGGTAGATAGTATGAATTAAACATTTTAAAATATACATATAACTCTTACATTATTTTCACAATGTATAGCGTCGCATAAAGCGCGTACCAATCGCTTACTCTAACACATTCAAAATTATTTTCTGAAATATTTATATCATAAGATTTTTTCGCATATAATTTTATCCCAAAAAATCTGGAAAGTTTTATACATCACATACATAGAAATATACGTCAGAAATTAAACATGAACTTCCCCAAAAATTACTTAAAGAAAAAGAAAACATTAGAACTTCTTGGTTCTTACACTACAACTTTATATCTCAATTCATCACATACCCAAAAGCCCGTCCCTCGCCAGAAACTTGTTCCACTCATCATCCGTGTTCAGCTCAGCCTGCAGCTGCACCTGAGCGGCCTTCTTGCCTGCCCCCGCGGCGGCCAGGGCAGCGGCGTTCGCGACCGCGCACGTGATCGACATACCGACGAGTGCCGTGAGGTAGCATGGAACATATAGGAGAGCGTATAATTTAGTGTTCGTATATGTAAAACTATAGTCAAATCGTAGACCAATAAAATTGGTATGTGTGTTTCGAAGTTTGAACGTAGGTAAACGATAGTTGTACATAACAACTAAAGAAAATCAGGAAAGAGTTTTAAAGTTCGCAATGAATTTAACAAAGTTTTATACATACCTATGTAATGGAACTAATTACCTAGAGCGTAAGAATAAAAAAAAAATCAAGGGTTAAAAGTTTGTTAGGATCATTAAGGAAATGTTGACTTTTATGTAAAAGAAAGCAGTAAGTCGATATTATTCTAGACGAGTACGAAATTAATGAGATTTATCGCTATGTCATATCCTTAGGATCTATTATCCCATTATGTAGATATTACCCATGATATTACATATTCCATGTGCATGAAACATGATTTTCAAGCAACACATGCTTTAGCAGGCTTTTGATAAAGCTTTTAACGCGGACAAAGTTAGTTATAAATCAATAAATGCTAGTCTCCAAATTTGGTTTCTGTGCTCGAAAATTTCACGAAAATGGTTGCCGCAGAAGTGAGAACGTACTATTTGTTAAAACTGTTAAAAGTCGTAATTAAAGAAAATATTAATTCTTTCCTAAAATACATTTCAGTCTTTATTTAAAACAGCCGACATCTATAGTTGTACAAGTTTATAATTTGTGAATCTGTGTATTTCTACTGTAAGAAGTTCACCTGAAAACCGACAGAGGGCTGTGAAACCACGTGAAATCTTTTGCTCAATATTCAGTGTTTGTTGGAGAGATGGCGTTGTTGTGGCTTTTGCAAATTTTCAGTATACATATAATAGTACTGCTAGCTACTACTAGCTTTCCGGCCGCGGCTTCGCCCGCTTTGTCTAAAACCTAATAAATTACATACCTTCGTTGAGAATCGCTCTATCTATTAAAAAACCGCATCAAAATTCGTTGCGTAGTTTTAAAGATTTAAGCATACAAAGGGTCATAGGGACTGGAAAAGCGACTTTGTATTATACTATGTAGTTATAAGTGGAGCCCGCGAGGCTTTCGAGGTTTACTCGATCGCAGCAGATAAACATACGGGTTACCATTGAATGTTTTTAAGGTGCTCTACCATATATAAGTCCTTTATATAGAGTCTAGAGCAGCCTATCGAATTTGTAAAAAATACTTTGATCAGAAATATTTAACGTTTGGTTAACGAAACTGATATTTTAAGTAGGAAATATTTGATTATTGTTCGTTCGTTGTTACGTTACGATATTTGTTATAAAAACAAACAACAAAACTTTGTATTATTTTCGTAACAAAACATGTTCTCAATCAATTTCCTCCAATAAAACTTTACCATCTACATGAATTTCGGAATTTGCGTGATTTAGACATTCGTAGCTAATCGGAAAATATCAGGTTTTTTCATAAATGGCGGATTCGCATGACTGAACGTCGCCGGGCGTGCTTCCTTCTATGATCATAATAAATTGCCGTTTATGGCATAACTTGGACAGAATTACTAATGAACTAGTAGGTAACCAACGACAGGGAATATTGATAGTTTTTTGGTATGTATGCATGGAAGAATATTCTCAGACAATAAACAGGTAATCTTAAATTATTAAGCAATGAGAATTGGACAACTCATTTATATTCCTAGATAAAAATATGTTTTTATATGCTATGGCAAAATTTAGATATTATGAATACACAGATACATAGCTATTCCTATATCAATACTACTATGATTATCATGAATATAAGGACACTATGAATACAAATGTCTTAGTTCTGCAAAGTCCAACAATTTTTATTCAACTAAAAACAATTCGTGCTCAAAAAAGTAACAAATTAGAAGAGAAAAATTATTTATTGCAGGATACTACAGAGCACGTCAAATCGAATTTAGTGTAAATTCCATATTACCAACGTTAAGTTTCAATATTATTTTCCATACAATGCTGTAATTGTATATGTTTGTTTTAATTTTCTGTATATTAGATATCTCCTAAGGCTCAACAACATTATGGGAGAAATTTGAACTGCAAAAGCAAAACTAACGACCATGTCATATTTTGTAAAAACAAACAGTGTTGTTTGCTGATTAATGTCCCGAAACAGCTATTTGCTGATGTTGTTTGCTTTTGATTTCACGGTGTTACTAGTTTTCCCCCCGGGGTTGATTTTGTTAGAGAGGGATGGGTGTTTGAGGAAAAGAGAGGTGTAAAGTAAACGTTTGTAGTTGCAAATACCAGTCAAAATACCATTTAGCTTAAAATGAAAAGTTCCATAGGTGCTAAATGAAAGCTTTTAAGCTTATGTGGCACTTACAACTATTCATGTTACAAAATAAAAAAAAAATCGTTTATAAAAATAATACCTAAACATCAGAAAACATTATTTCTTAAAATTATAAGCCAAAACTAATACCTAGTTGAAAATAAGTGTATGTTATAAGCTTAAAATCACATTGTTCCTGAAATATCACATCATATTTAATGATGTTGTCTCATTATTAAATGACAAGGGTAGTAAAACGGGGTGAAAGTGAAAATTTCCATATTAAGGGAAGCGTGTAAATAATTAAGGTGTGTATTAGTGGTGATGAGTCCAGTTAATTCTCAAGAGAGGGTTTAATGTTAAACTTTTAAACTCTTTATGTACGCAGTTTTTTGTTTTTATAGGTTAAAGCTGCATATTTAAAATAGTGCACCTTTAAATATGTATATTACTTACTCATATTACAAGTGAAAAAGTCATAAACTGGACGAGTTAATACTATAAATTTTTATTTAATAACAAATAAGTTCAGGAATTTGTGAGAATATATCAGACAGATTGTGATGATAAGTAACAGTCAGGCTAAAAGAAATAACTGCTTATTAAAAGTTCAAAAAGTTTACATAATTTAACATGCAAATAACGAAATTAATTAACAAACCATATATGAACTCTAATTAACAATTATGATACTAACGTGATAACCGCATGTTGTGACCTCCCAATTATCCAATTATTTGGTTTTTACACTTTACACTTTAACACTCAACACTGAACCTATTTCAGTAGCTACCATTGATTTATTAATAATTAACACACTAAGTTTCAGTTTTAGAGAATATTTCCAGTTTCAGCGCTAGTAAATTTGTCAGGTGGACTCGACACTGCTTTTTTGTTATTCCTTATTGTCATTTCTCGTATCTATTGTTGATTAGGAGACCATTGCTAGTTAGGATTGAACATATTAATTGACATGAGAGGGAAGTATGTTCTGAGATTTTAAAGGTTAAATGTAGAATATATCAAAGAAGATTTAAAATAGCATGAGTTTAAAACGAACTGAATATCAAACCCTAGATTGAAAGTTGCCCTTCAGACAAATAAACCCGTTGAAATATTTTAGTTTTGTTCTACTAATCTTTAATCCATAGTATGAAACTCTATTTGTGCTTTCGATGTAAACGCTTGAACTACTGGACCTATTTCGATCCGCCTTTCACTGTTAGGAAGATACAGTAAGCCGATGTTTCTGACTAGCTATCGTTTCTATTTGAAGGTCTCGCAAGCAGAAGTTAGAAAGAGAATTGCTGAACATTGGTTCAGCTTCGGTATTTTCCCGAATTTCCATTAAGAGGCACTGGAGTGTTACGTCAGAGCACAGCTGTAAAGGTCACAGTTGCTTAAAAAGAGCAAGGGAAAAGCATGGTTCCCGGGCAAGAGCCATCGCGGTACTGTAGTCTACGGTACGCGGCAATTAGTTGTTACGGGCACGCGATCTTCCCCATGACGACTTTGCATAATTCCACTATATTCATTTGCCTGATTTATAGCCCGCGCGCTTTTCGGAGACATTGATTGTCCCGTGTCTTCGCTCGATTCGAGTTTAATCCGTTCCAAATTGTAATTAATCGCTTTTGTTTTGTGTCGTGCTTGGTTGTATTCTTATTCTGATTTGAATCGGTTTTTACTAGACAATTTGTCAAGTCGTGCTTTGAAAATAGCTTAAAGTTTATTTCAAACATACATCACAATACTAACATTTAAAATTTCTTTGGCTACGTTGGGATTTGTTTCGTTAATCTATCAGGCAAAAACCAGGCGACAGATTTGAAATTGGTATGCGCATAGATTATAGCCCTGAATATAAAGGCTTTCCGAGTAAAAAACTCGGAAAGCAAGAGAGCGTTTGCAGTTTTAAATTATATAATCAAGCTAAGGTATTATAAGTAAGAAGGTGTAAATAAGTTACAAGTACTCTGGGAGTGGCATGTCGAAATTTGGCTAATTAGCCACTTTATACTTCAGTCGTCTCTTTTCCACTCACGATAGTTGAATCATGCTATCTTGCTTTCACGTCTAATCGTGTGTGCGCTGTTTATGAAGATAGTATGTTGTGTTGGTCCTACTTATACTTTTTACTTATAACATCAGCTGCATTGTACGTTCTATTAAAACTGAACACGTACCTAAGTTCATCCTACAACTAGGTACTACCACCAATAGTGAGCTACTCCAGTGCGAAAGAAAGCTAATTATCCGATCCTGTCCCAAACTTGACACAGCTGATAACAATACACCCCATAACAAGTGATTAATTGGCCAGTTTGACCCGGGGCCAATCTCTGCGGCTGACAGGGACGATGCGGAACCGCCTAATTGAGGTGCGACTTGATTAGCTGCCTCTTATGATGATGGTAATGATAATGATGTTTGGGATTTAAGACTTGAGTGTAGCTGACGTACTCGGTGTAAATTCGAGCAAATAGTCTACAAGAAAGATTATGTCGAAAACTGATTGTTAATCATTTAAATAGCTAGGTATTTTTTAACAAATAACTAAACCACTTCATAATATAACATTTGAAAGGGACCAACCACAAGGCTCTTGCTTTGAAATAAAATAAGAATCATCAAAATCGGTCCCTCCAATCAAAAGTTCCGAGGTATTAAATACAAAAAAAGCAGTCGAATTGAAGAACTACCTCTTTTTAAAGTCAGTTGAAAATCAAACATATTCTTCAGCTATAATTATATTGTAAGCTATGAAAAAGATATTCTCGTTTTCCTTTTACGCCGTCTCAGTCTGTGATTCAATTAGTTTCTTCTAGGAATAGAACCTAGGTTAACCTAAATTCTTGGTTTTAATGCATGCTTCTTGAAGGCGTGTTATATTAATTGCTAGTTTTGCCCTGTATTTTCTAATGCAGACAAAACAACGGGCAAGAACTTTTGTCTCTTATTTCAAACCTTTTGAGGTCGATTTTTGAAAACTTATTTAGGGCCTGAGCTTCCAATGATTTTCATTTAAAATTTCATACCATCACGACCTAACCATTGCATCGAACTATGATTTAGTCGTGAAACCATATCATACAAACAGACAGACAAACAGCTCTTTGTATATTAAATCATAACTAATATGTACATGTTTGTTTCTTGAAATAATACATAGTTTATTCAATTTATAATTACCCTAGAGTCATTGTAGAAGTGAAATAAAACAAATTCTAAAATTGTACGAATATTTAATTCATAATAAACTGTGATGAAAAAGAATTACTTTTAAATCGAGTCGACGTAATAACAATCGTTCGTTAGAATAATTATTATACATTTCATTAAAATGAACACAATCAATGTTTATTTTAATGACACATATAAAATACTATTGACTAAAATTATTGAAATATCATAATATTGATTATAACACAAATAAGTAACATATAGACTACATTTAGAAATGAAATATGTATTTTATTACAAATGTTAACAATCTTGAAGCCTTAAAAAAACATTATGGAACAAAATTCCAGTGTGGTTCTGATTGATATTAATTATCTGTGAACAATTTAAATAGTACTATATTTTTATTACCTAGGTACATTAATTTCAAACATAGTCTATAGAGATCATATAAACTAAATACATCTACAGTAGGAAAATATCACTAACCATAGATTATCAGTCTCAGAAAATTTATTAAATACCTTAATCGATAAGCTTTATACATGTACCTATCATATCTTATCTATTCATAAAAATCACTAACATTAAAATATTTTAAATGAGTATTATTTTCAATCATCCTTATTGTTCAATTCTAGCGACCGTGAATAATTTTGTATTTTCAAATTATAATTTAATTTAAATTACTAAAAACTCATTTATGTGACTTTTAAATTCCCACACATTCGTAGAGCAAAAAAGGTTACTAGCAACTTGCAACTATAAATATTCTCTAATATCAAAAAGTAGTTACTTATTTTTCGCTCCTTACAAAGTCCATGATCACAAATTGAAATGTATGAAAACTATTAATCACAAAACTAAATATTAATATTGTTAATTCTTTGTAAATGGACTGAAAATCAAAACATTTCAATGTGAATCTAATAATTATTAGGCATTAAAGTAATCAATCTAATCATAATTCTGTAATCCTTACATATAAAAAAACCGGAAATTCTGTCCATTCTCACTAGGAAATTTCTTTTGACATAACATCTAAAAAGTACTTAATTTATTCATTCTATAAAATCTAGAAAATTGCTTATTCATTCACGGGCAGTATCAGTGTTTTAATTGATCCTCCAAAGCTTCGTCATGACGATTACATGACGTCACTGCACACAAGCAATGATTAGCAACTTAAAGTGTAGAAACCATTTCCACACTGCACGTGGTCCACGGTTGAATGAAACTTGATGTCACTTCAGGAGACAGCGGATAAACCTTTTCACCCTTCTTATCGTTCAACTGAAATAAAAAACATACATTAATGAAAATACGAGAGTCATATATAAAAAAAAACAATCATTTCATTATCTATACAAATAGAAAACATATGTATCTATAACAGTATATGGATGTTGACTTTTGCCCTGGCTAATGGCTTCGACATCAAAGTATACATAAAATTTCCTTTACTTGGTTTTAGTTTACGTTATCTATGACTTATCCATTCATATTATAATTAGAAATGGAAAAGTTTAGAAAGAAAGATTACAAGATGTTAATTGCTTTCTTTAGCCCTATCTCCTTCTCAGAATAATGGTATGTATATATTTTTATACAATAATACCGTAGGTACAACACAATAATCATACGGCTTCCTAATCACTTGGGAAATGTTGCGTTAATAACTAGACAGTTTTAAAAATTCTGTCTGATAAGTTCATACAATTTTCTCTCTAGAGTACGCCATTTTGAATTTTATGTGACACGATAAAATAGCTCATAACTCGTGGATATTTAAGATGGCTTTTGTAAAAGTAAATATTACATAATAGTACAATATAGGTAGGTGAGGTAGATACATAATTTGTCAAATCAAGTCAAAAATAAAAATTCGGAAATTAACTTGAAGCAAATTAACATACACAAATTTGAATACTAACAGATTTATCTCTATCTTAAAAACTCGAAATTTTTATACAAATTAAGAAGTTAAGTTGTGTATGTTAGTGTAGTGCATGGATATTGAATTTTCAATACAAAATAAAACAGAATTCAATAGGAATCAACTCCGTTACTCCATTGTTCAGCGCAAAAAAACATTTTTAATAAAGTGCATAATATTTAGGGCGTAACCAAAGTCGGGTGCAATGAACAGAGCGTAAACAAGTAATATCAGCATGCAGTTATGTTGCTTGTGAACTCGAAACAATAAAACGTGTTGTATTTACTAATAAAATGTGGAAAATTGGAAAGTCGATATTTTAAATATTTCCGGACGTTTCAATTTGCATACAATGCTAAATCTATTCCCGTAGTGATCAATGAGAGCTTGTTCTGTCGAACAATTGATAATAATTTTATTTATACCTACATAATATTATATTTTGAAAATACTTATTGCACATTGGTGAACAAATATTGTTCTTTTTTTTTAATAATGAATTTTGTAAAATTAAGAATGATTGGCAATGTAGCATAGCTTTTCATTAAATTTAAAGGGTATCTCTATCAAAAATATTAATTATCAAAAGTTTTGTCATTCTCTTTTATCCCCATATTTAACAGGTTTTTATCTGGGTTGCCTTCAAAAAATTCTCATGTAACGCGGGCGAAGTTGCGGTCTTTAACTGGTATAAAAATCTCAATACTATTATAAAGGCGAAAGTTTGTAAGGATGTATGGATGTATGGATGTATGGATGTTTGTTACTCTTTCACGTAAAAACTACTGAACCGATTACAATGAAATTTAGCACACATATAGAGGGTAACTTGGATTAACACATAGGATAGGTTTTATCCCGGAAATCCCACGGGAACGGGAACTATGCGGGTTTTCCTTTGAAAACGCGGGCGAAGCCGCGGGCGGAAATCTAGAATAATATATTAATATTCCTCAAACCTTTGTCTTTTCGTAAAAGCTTTCATTGAATATATCGTGTCGTATCGAAGGTCGTGTTATCTAATTACGAGCTAAAATGTCGTGTTATAACGCAGCTTTATTTAATTTGTGTCTGATGGCAGCCATTAATGACGATTTTAGCAATTATAGAACATATTAACTATTCGATTTTCTTAAGACAATATTTATATTTTCACCCGCGGTTTCGCTTTCGTGTCTTTTATGGTTTACACTATAAATTTTCATCCCCTTATTGATCTTCTTAAAATAATTGCAAAAAATGTGGCGTATTTCCCAAGGTAGTAACTATTATTTAAATTGCTATTCTCCTTGGAGTAAATATAGAGCAATCCCCGAGTGATGGTTTCCCCTTTGAGTAATCTCTAGTGACAATTAGGTTACTTCCGTGTTAGACCGACACCAATTAGTCTTCGCAGGAAACCTAACTCTAACAGGAGAGTTATCTGTTGTAGTTTTTATAAGAATAAAAAATATTAGTATAATTAATATGATATGATTTTACAAGAGCAATTTCAGGCTTTCTTGCTTCTTCTCTGTAAAAACTGCTTTCCAAACCCGTGGTAAAAATTTAATTATCTATTTTGGAAGATTCAAAAATCTAAAGGAAGTCTAGTTGTATGAATAAATGTTTGAGTTTTGAATATCTCAAATTAATCTACACTAACATTATAAAGAGGAAAACTTTGTTTATTTGTTTGATTGTAATGAATAGGCTCATAAACTACTGGACCGATTTTAAAAATTCTTTCACCATTCGAAAGCTACATTATCCACGAGTAATATAGGCTATATATTATCACGCTAAGACCAACAGGAGTGGAGCCACGCGGGTGAAACCACGCGGCACAGCTAGTAAGATATATAAGTGATGGAGCCACAGCTGTAGTGTTAAGGAGGTTACGCAATAGGCATTTTGGGAGAGCGCCAGGACAAACCATGAAGCAAGTAAAAAAGTGTTGTATTTCTAAGCTAAATTTGCTTACAGAATATTTTACATTTCATTTCTGTACTATCGATTTTAAAACACAGCTACGTTTACGGAACTTTAAAAAAACTTATTGATAGGCATAATTTTTTGCTATTAGAGCTTTTTATAGCTTTTTTGCGAGAAACTGATTGCTATCTGACAAAATTAATAGAGTCGAGGCAAACTGGTCTATATTATGACTGAGACTAATTCTTAGAACTTTTTTGATAGTTATTTATATTATGAAATACAAGACTTTTGTAAAAACATGTTCCTCTCGGCGTTAAACAGCGCTTCTAAAACAAACAGAATGATATTAGATGTGTTCGATCGATGAGTTACTTGCATTCAATATTGTAATGAATTTCATTAAAAATATTAAAATATTAAACGATAGAATTACCGAGTTCGCGACTCAAGGGCGTGTTGGCTTCCTCTTATTATTTTCAACCTAGATTTTAGACAAAGGTAATGCCTAGTCGTTTCGGGAACTGTAGCGTTTGTGCCGAATTCAAGACAAGATAATTTTATCGCGTGCAATATTTTAAAATCGAATTGTTCATTGAAATTGCGCCGGTAATTTACTAATGTGAGTGGGAAGTTAAGAATGGATTGTAATGAGTTAACAGTTTTACACGATTTAATCTATACTAGTTGCAGGCTGGGGCTCTACTTGCATGTATGAGGAACTATTTTAAGCGATGACCAATGTCTATAGGCAATATTAGGGCATGTTCAGCCGTTCTGGCGTTTTTACCTTTATATTATGGTTACAGCTGCTGTATTTGTTGTGATGATCTAATCTAAATTATAATCGAAATTTTATACAGATGTGTGAAAACCGAAATGCATATAATTGGCGGATTGTAAGAAATTAGAAGAGTACAATATAATCTCAAGGGTATTAGAAAAACTTCTTTTAACTGAGCTTTAACCGGTCTCAAAACTTTATTAGATTTAAATGCATTTAAAAACCGGCCAAGTGCGAGTCGGACTCGCGCACCGAGGGTTCCGTACATTGCTGTTTCTTTTGATTGCGTTGACATAGAAGTTTGATTTTGTTACAGCTTAAAGGTATTATAGACCTGAGTATTTGGTATGAATTTCAATTTAATACCTCTACGCGTTTATGAGGAAATGGGTAGTAAGTTTAAAATTATTAAAAAAAAATATATTATGTGATGTAACTAAAAATTTATGGTTTTCGTAATTTTTCCTTTATCTATGCTATAAGACGTTGCTTCGTACCAAATTTCAAGATTCTGAGTTCACGGGAAGCACCCTGTAGGTTTTGATTCCCTTGCAAGTGTCGAAAATTTGCGGCATAAACGGCTGTATCTTTTGATTGCGTTGGCTTAGAAGTTTGATTTTTTCACAGCTTCAAGGGACAGTAGACCTGAGTAATTGATATAAATTTCAGCTTCATACCTCCACGCGTTCCTGAGAAAAAGGGTCTTGACAGACGGACGGACGGACGGACGGACGGACGGACGGACAGACGGACAACAAAGTGATCCTATAAGGGTTCCGTTTTTTCCTTTTGAGGTACGGAACCCTAAAAATTAAGTAGAGCCTCAGTTTCTTATATTTTAACGTTCTTGTTACATAGTTTAATGTCTATATATTTGTTTCGTTTCCACAAGGAATAGGTTCTTCATGCGATCCTTATTTTATGACGTCACTCAATTCGGTTCCCTGTCAAATAATAGGCCATTAAAGTGACATTTCACGCATGTCGCCATTTTGTTTTATGTTGCCAACTTTCGCGGGGTTTTAATATGGTATTAAATTTAATAGATACTTCTTGGTTATGATACATTTCTATATTGTTTGCGGTTTATAAGAAGAGTCATCCAGATCTCATATTATCATAAGTTTGCACGAAAGTGAGTGTAGTTGGCTGTTGGATGAAGTTTTAGAAAAGCTTTGTTTGCCGAGATGTTTCCTGCTTCTTAAGTTGTATTTGGTGCGAAAAGAAGAACTCATCTCGAAAGATCTCGATGATATTCAAATATGATATTTCGAATTGGTGATAGTCAAAGAAAAACAGACGTAAATTTTTCATATTTCTTCTACCGTCAAAGTCTTTTTTGCTGAAATAATCGACTTTATTTAATATGTATTAAGCCCAAGGAATACACATATACAGTACTCCCAAACTGATAATGCGCATCGAAAAATTCGTCACTGTTCGGCAACTGTCATATTCCCCGAGCCTCCGAAGACGATATGTATATAGAGTGGCTAAATGTATTTTGTTCATGCATAGTTTATTATAGAAATTAATTTTTTTTTAAATCATTAATTGCATACCAATACATTTATACATACATATTAGCAACCTTATGCAGATATTGCAATACAATAGGTCATATTATATTAAAGTTAAGTTTATTTATTTATTAGAATTATGAGTTTTATTGTGATTTTATGGTAAAAGAGATAAGTAACGAAATTTGTTTCGATAATTCAATGTAAGTTAATAGCGAGGATAAACCATACGATTGCGAATATGTATATATATATTTGTTGTATTGATTTACTTGGAAAATTCTATACTTAGAACTATTAAAGTGTCTTACTGAAGCTGGCGTAATGATGGATGTATGGAAGGTTAAAATAAGACAAAGTTTATATTTAAAAAAAAATATTTTCAAACACTGGTTTACATTTAAATTGTAGAAATCTAATCATTAAAATCTCAGTCCAAAGGATTTACAGAATCAGGGATTATCTCTATTTCTGATATCGTAGAATGATCAGAACTTTCATTATGCTCTTATTAACTATCACTTTCCCCACTGCTATCTGCTACCTGTTTAAATAATCATTTTATCGGAAAATTCAACATTGAAACAAAACTAAGATGGGTATGTAATAGCAGCTCTATATAATTCCATACAGAGATAATACGTGCGGTCACCACCGATATACATAAAGATGACTGACGGATTTTTGAATTTTTTGACTGACAGGCTACCGTCACCTACCGCCCGAATTGTTTTCGATTGTGTATCACTCTGAATTGACTCCTATTTCTTTCGAACAAGGTGCAAGATGCAAGTGCATTGTTTAGGGCACTTACGATTCAATGATTCGGGGTGATTCGGGTGTTTCTGGAAATACGATAATTAGCGAAGATCTGCATGCGCATTATTAATTTTGGAGTACTGTAAACTATATAAACTATAATATGTGTATTTAGCTTACACGTCATGATAGGTTTCGTCAGTTCCGTCTTAATTGTGGGAATGAGCATATCCTCAATAAAAAATTCAAACGCTTTAAAAGCTAATTTGGCCTTACTCATTGAGTAAGTAGGTGTATCAACATTCCAAAATAGTCGTACTTTTGATAAAGACAAGACAAAAGGTGACATCGAACGCTTTCAAAGATACCTTTTGAAGTGAAACTTCTTTAGGCGCTTTGAGAGTAAAATTTCAAGGTCGCGTCATAACAATACCGTCACGTCATGGAGTTAGGTGACAATTTTGGTATCATTGAATCTTGCCAAAGAAGTTTAACTTCTGACACGTGTGCTTGGCACACAGGCTTTATTTTCCTATCTATGGAGTTTCTTGCCAGTTTTTCTCCATAGATACTGCTTTCTGAATCGGTGGTTAATGTTAAAAAATGTTATGACGATTCAAAAGTGCTTTTATACGAAGTCTAATTGAATAAATAAATGTTTGAGTTTGAGTTTATCCAATTTACCGTTCATATAATATAGTTCCTCTCTGGCTGTCGACATCCGAGGGCGAAGGGCCAGGTGCGCACACGCCACGCGGCTGCCACGTTGCCCCGCAGCAGGGCCACCACATCGTCCAGGTAACGCACAGCTTGTGACTGCGCGGTGAGCGAGCGGGCGACAGCTGCACAGCGGCACGCGCGGTCCGACTCCGCCTGGAGATGGAAAGATAGATGTAGGTAAATGTGACTAACATATTATGTTACTGGTGACATTTTGGTTAAATGTGATATAGTAAACGGGGACAAAATAAGATTACCCATACTAAGTCTCTTTTCTTATCTTCTCTTATAAAAAATATCTCTTAATAATATCGCGAGCAGAGAATTTTTATGTGGATTTTTAATAATCGTTTTTGATGTGAAAACTAGACACCTGATAAAAAATTGATATTTAAAATATTATGTTGTAATAACAATGAAAAAAACCTGTGATAGGAATATTCACAAACGATTTTTACTACCTATTGAAAAGACGAAAACAGTAAAAACTATAACAATTTCTTAACTAATTTATTACAAAATTACGTGCACCAGAAATAAAAACACAGAATAAAAACTCTCAATGATTAGGCTCTTATTCATAAACTTTCCGAGCAAAAAGCTTTGCGCTCCTGTAAGTGTTAAGTTCGGGAAAGTACTAACAGTTCAAAAACTGTTTATGTGCAAAACTAAACTACACTAAAATACAATCTTAAAATCAAATAAAATCAATAAAATTAGAATCGGCCAATTGGCTTCGCAGAAATTTAATTCTATAACAACTTTTCGATACTAAAGCTTATTTGTGGTTGAAATTTTAAAGGTCAATAAACAATTCCGGATTTAAAAACTTTAACAAGGAACTAATGTAATAAAATATATTAATTTGCAATTTTATATGCAAATTTATTCTAATCATTAAATTATGTGATACCTATTGGTCTTTCTTTTCGGAAAGTTTGTAAATTATTTTATTTGCAAATTTAGGAGACGGAGAGGAGTCAGGAGACTTGTCATGTTAGCGTAAATTCACTAAGAAGCATTGAGTTACTATGTACTACGTAAGAAGTGAATAAAATATGACTAACATATACTTTTTATAAAATAACACACGTAATATAATAAGTGTCGAAGTAGCAATAAGTTCAAAACTAATTAAGCGTTATTAACACACACTACTATAATAAAATTTATGTACAGTTCAACAATTAAAAATAAAAAACACGACGCTAGTCCACCACCTTGTGCACATAATGTAAAGTTCTAATTAATAAAGATAACATATTATTTACTACCCAAATAATGGGGCTCCTAAATAAGAATTGAATATGTAATGGAAATTTAAAAAATGTTTACCGATTAAGTTTGCCTAATCTTAATAAAACACGAGTGATAAATCGCATCATTTGCCGCGCTTTTTTCAATTTCGAATGTCTTTTATAAATGATTTTGAACAGCTACAAATGTAACGATAAAATAAAAATGATGGGAATTTAGGTCAGTGCGATTTGAACTTGTGAAAAATTAGCTGTAACACAATACGTCCGGAGGGGCTTCGTTGAGTAGGAAGCAAGCGAGTCTCATAAATCCGCATGCAAATATTCTACCTACATACTGTGTACATAGCTAAAAGGAAATTATTAAATATCATAAAAAGAACATTTATTTACATATGAATACTGATAAAGAAATGTATAGAAAATATCACGTAAAAAGAAAACGTATTTTGTAATACGAGAATACAGTTTTTTACGTTAATCCTTAGTTCTTGGATATGGCCGTATTTGATTCGTATCATCGTATTATCACTACCACATAATAGAGGTATAAAACAAAGTCGCTTTCTCTGTCCCTATGTCCCTATGTATTCTTAAATCTTTAAAACTACGCAACCGGTTTTGATCCGGTTTTTTTTATCGATAGAGTGATTCAAGAGGAAGGTTTTATCATATAACTTTTAAGGTTTTAGACAAAGCGGGCGAAGCCGCGGGCGGAAAGCTAGTTGATGTTTAATATTGTAACTACAACTGTCAACGAAAAATAATGTTTAGGTATTCATTAAATTTTAAAGATTTCCTTACACTTGTATTTAATAATATTGTTAGTGTATATTATATATTTAAAGAAATATAATTTAAGTACAGTTAACCGGTAATTCTGAAGGAGAAAAATAGTACGCATCGTTAAATGTACCGCACATCAATTAATTTTCCATGTTTTGACGTTCATAAAAGATATAATTATCGTGTAGTTATTGCAATACTCGATGTTGGCAGAAATAATAAACTTTGCCTTCGATAAGAGATAGCGTGAACTCATTTTAATGTTAAAATCAATAACAGAATTGATAAAAATGCATTGATAGTATTGTTTTTTGCATTTTAATAACGTAGGTACCTATAATGTAGGTTAATATTTAAATTGATTAGATTTTAATAGTGTCGGTTTTTTCTTTGTTGTGGCAATCAGCACTGATTTTTTTGTCATGCTACAAGTGATAAATTTTAATAGAAATTTAATGTTCTATTTATAATGTTTTAGTTTTTTTTTATCAGAGTGTTTATTATAATAACTTTTTATAATTATTTAATTTTCGCGGGAATTTGTTTATATAAGAAATTAATGATATTTGTACAGTGCAAATACCAACCTAAACATATTGATTATTATAGATACAAATAATTAGAACCTTAAATTAAGTTTTTTAGGTAAGTTTAACAAGGAATATCATATAAAATATTTCTCCTAAACAATCATAAAATATTTTTTAAGCTATTGCATAGCTTCTATCGCGGGCCTTGAGCGCGGAGACCGAATCGAGAAATTCCGTAACGAAAAAACCTCACGCTCCCCACTCCGACGGACAGGGAGGTGTGGCTTGAAGGCATGCTATGCAATAGCTTTACCGCGGCAGTCTCCGAGTGCCTCACGTCTTTTTAATCTTGTCTTAATCCGCAGTCAGACTAATCCCGAAAATGGATACGATTCGTTATTACATGTTGAATTATATATTACTTTGGAAATTCGAAAGTCATCTATGATTAATAAGAATATTTATTCATAATAAATAATTGTTAGGACTCTCTAGGGAAGGAGACATTGTTAATTGTCATAAATCTTTAGGGAAATGAAACCTTAGTATGTATGGCGTGCTTATAATGTACCTACTTATCTCTTTGTAACTAGCTGACCCGACAGACGTCCTGTTTTCACTCAAATTGTCAAACCCGTGAAAAGTTTTAATTTTAAATACTTAGTTGAAATGGGTTAAATTTTCTTAATTTTTATGAGCAAAAATCTAGAGTTTTTCCTTCATTAGATCCTTTTCCTGACAATAACGAACATACTTATCAAGATAAGAATTATCGGAATCGGTGAAGCCGTTCACGCGCATTTTTTGTTAAAGAGGCATTTTTCTATGTAGAGATTCGTATTAGAACTATATAGAAAAAAACTATAAAATAGATTTAAATATCTAGACTGAATATCTAATAAAACAATATATGGTGTAGCGTTTTATGGCTAAAATCGTTCGTCGTTGGTTTTGAGACTCTGCACAGACGCACAGATGAGCAAATTTTTTGTATATTTTTTAAATTTATATTCATTTATGTTTTCCAGTTCAAATCGCTACTTATATTATTATTAATATCTGTTTGATAATGACTCGAAGATATTTTGAATCTAAACTTAAGTTAATAAATATGTTTTCATCAGTATAACTTATGACGAATTCTTAATAGATTTCTTTGCATTTATTATACAAAAGACACACGCACGCACTGTTAATGGCAATTATAATGTTAAATTCCTTCGCTCTTATAGTGAAACGAATTCTATAGAGCAATAATTAACGAGTCTCAACATTAAAACTTACGGATTGTTTTCCCACTCGGAAAGGAGTTTCAGGAATATGTTTAATCGTTAATTCAACTAATCTACTGATATCGATTAAAATGTTATCACCGAGTTCCCTCAAGGCCACCGGTTAATTCTTTATGAACGACTGTGTTACACGCGTCTAACAAGATTATTGGTGTACATACTGTCGCAGCTGAAATAAATCCTCTGACGTCACTTTTCGAACCCTGAACAATGATTATACTTGGATTTTACCGATAATAAATTTTGTTTTACGTTTCTAATGAACGCGCGTAAACTGACGGAAGTCAAGACATTATTTCCGGTTATCAATTCACCATACTTAATTGCCACTGTAAAAGACTTGTATAAATTTTGAAAGGTGTTCAAAATTGGCTAAGTGGTAAGTACTACAGCACCAAACACCAAGCGTGCGGGTACGTGGTACAGGGGTGGTACCAACGCGTCAAGGGTCGCGGCGGGTCACCCGTCGAGCCAGCACCTGGATGTCTTCGTGAATCTCGGCCAGCTCCTCGTGCAGGTTGCGGGACTCCGCCAGCAAGGCGTCTATCCGCCGCGCCGCCGCCGTCAGCCCGTTCTCATCTTCGAAGTCCTCCTCATCGTCCTCCACGGCCAACGCTAACTTGCCCAAACGCTCCCGCTCTAACGCTTCCCTGATGCCGCCCCCACGCTTCCGAAATTCCCGTAATAACTCTCTACGTATGTGACTGCCGCTCTGTTCGTCCTCCTCGGCCTCCCGCAACTCGTCAGCTAAAGACCGCTCCCGCTTCGAGTCCGGCTGGCGCGGCTGTTTCTTCGGGCTGGTCTGCTCTTTCTCTGCGACCGGCGTGGACTGGGCGTTCGGCAGATGTGTCCTCTGGAGGAAGCGCCACGTGTCCTCATCGTAAGGCTTGATCAGGCCTCTTCTTGGCGTCGCCCGGACGATCGCCTCGAGTTCGTCCCGACCGGGGTCGTCCGGTTTTAACAGCTCCAGGATTTTCACGCGTCGCGGGGAGAGCGGGGGGAACTTCCTGTCGGCGGAGACGGTGAGGCGCTGCTCTCGGGCGTGCCGGCTGACGATCTCGTATTGTGTCTCGCGGCGGTACAAACTCATGTCGCGCACGAGCGGCGCGCGCGGACGCACTGATCGGCCCGTGCCCCGTACTACGAAAGCGGCACGCGAGTACGTTGTTTTAGTGAATAATTCGCCTAGTTACGAGGCGAAATCGGATTTCGATGAGCTAATTAGTCATTGCCGCGCTCCCCGGCTGTCGCAGCTCAAGTGCAACGTTACACTTATTCAATTATGTTAAAACAAAACGCAGAATGGAGATGTAACCTAATTAGTTCATAAACAAATTTGTTTGATTACTTAATTATCTATTGTTTGATTTGCAAAACGGTATTTTAGTTAAATAATTAACGATCTTGTTTTGTTTTGTGTAGATAAGTTTAATATAAATAGCTTATACCTAAGGCTTATAGGTAGATACTATATAGATTGCTTCTGAATAATTATTAAAATTATTTTGCATACTGTTCATTGATAAAATATTTTATTGTAAATTGAAATAAAACAATATTTTGAAAATAGATGTTGCATAATATTTGTTAAAACAAGACAGTCCTGCCGTCATAAATAGCTAATTGCATAATATATAAGTAGTTTGCCGACAGAACTTGTTAATAAAACTTGTTTATGGCCACTTTAAATTATGGTAAAGTTTATATTGAAGGGGAATTTTAAAAGCAAGCGTCATAGGTGTGACGTGATCTCTATAAATTAAGTAATGCAAGTATAATACTGTAAAAAACGCATTATAATATATTGATTGATATTTATATACAATCTTTTTATGAATGTCTGCTGTCAGTCTGATTTAAAAAACTACTTAATCGATTAGATACGAGATAGAGCCAGTTGTTGTATAAAATCTAAATTGATAAATAACACTGTTGTGAAAAAACTAAAAGGCCACAGTTTTAAGATATGTCTGCCAGATGTTTTATGTTTTTCGACATAATAAATGTGCAATAATTCTACTTTATATTCAAACAACTGAAATCTCACTTCCTTATGGGTATGGTGAAAATGCATTTCGCATTTTATTACCTCAAGACAAAAATAGTCAGATTACGGACATTAAAACCTAGTAATTTCAATTTCTACTGCAAAAATATATGAAGCTGTAATGATTCATTATGAATGTTAATGAGAATTCGAAGAATATTTGTATCAATAAAGATTCTCTTTCTTAGAGTAATTATATATATTGATAAAAATTCTATCGAAATTTTAATTCGATAAAAAGTATTTATTATTTTGTACATTGCTTTTGAGATACCCAAATAATAGTGTCATTAACATTTATGTTAACTACATAGCGTATTGCACATCATATTATTATTTTTTAAATAAAAACTGTTTTTTTCCTGCTTTCTTTTTATAAAGATACTAGCTTTCCGCCCGCGGCTTCGCCCGCGTTTTGAAAGAAAAACCCGCATAGTTCCCGTTCCCGTGGGATTTCCGGGATGAAACCTATCCTATGTGTTAATCCAAGTTACCTTCTATATGTGTGCTAAATTTGATTGTAATCGGTTCAGTAGTATTTGCGTGAAAGAGTAACAAACACACACACATCCTCACAAACTTTCGCATTTATAATATTAGTAGGATTGGAAAATGTATGAAAAGGTCTCTAAGTAGCTTCTGTGTGTAAAATGATCTTCTATCTTGTGGTTTAACCGGTGCTTAACACTTTGTTAATAGACCGTAATCCATTCTTTAAACCTTAACTACAATGTAAGAACTTCCTGAATTGGAAAATTGGTTATTTTACTCATGTATAGAAGACTTAAGGCCAAGGAGAGGAAGGAGCTATGTTTAGCGTAAAGATTTCTCTGTAATAAACAATTTAAAAAGTAAATGTGTTTCATTTCATTAATTAATAACCATCCAATGAACATATTATGTGCTAACATTTTAGACGTCCATTTGTGTTATTTCTTAACAAAAAGAAAGCAAAACTAAGTGTTGTTGTACTAATACTATAAATGATTGGTTTGTCATGATGAATATTACAATACCACGGAAAATGAAATCGATTCCATTTGTTTGTAGTATGTGTGTTATAATTGACTAATAGCAGAAATGCAGTGCTGTGATGCGTAAAGTAAGCTATTAATATATGTATCCAGGTTGAATAAAAGTGAAATATCACGCTTCGCAGACTCGTTTGTAGATTGTTACTAGTTTTTATACTAGCGGCTCGCCCCGTATTCACGTGGGTCCAGTAGTAAAAAGAGTAGAGTTTTTTCTATGAAAACATGAATGCATGTGCATTATTTGTAACAGAAACATAATATATGATTTTGGGTACAGTACTAAGCATTTATCACATATTAGGTAAATTTCTATACTCTACGTCGTTGCTCTACTATGAAGAAACTAGATTTTTGTTAGAGACTTATTGTTAGCTCACTAGCGGTCCGCCCCGGCTTCGCCCGTGGTACATATTTACGTTTTCTCTACATAAGAACCATCCTCGTACTTCAATGAATATAATAGAAAAGAATTATCGAAATCGATTCAGCCGTTCACACGTGATGCCGTGACAACGCGAAACGGGTGCAGACCCGCCGCCTTTTTATAGCTCCCGCCGCGAAGCGCGTCGAACGCGGCAACTGATACACAAAAATAATCCTTATGGCATGATTCTGTATTCACGCGCGATGACTTATAGCGTATTTCATGTATAACTTTGGTGTTTCTACACCGATTTACATGATTCTTTTACTATAACCTGCCCAGGAGTATGAAGAATAATTGTGCCAAATTTGGTTAAAATCCGTCGTGTAGTTTTTGTTTCTATAACGAATATACAGACAGACAGACAGACAGACAGACAGACAGACAGACAGACAGACAAAAATTTTACTGATTGCATTTTTGGCATCAGTAGCGATCCCTTATCACCCCTTCATAGTTTTTTTTAAATATATTTCATGTACAGAATTGGCCTCTCTACAGATTTATTATAAGTTACGAACCGACTTAGTTAGACGCTTATTGTTTAAGAATTAATAGATACAGTAAGCAACAAACTAAGCAATTATAAAAAAATCAATTTAAATTATAAAAGACATTGTAACAAAACAGTTAGTTTTTACGTTACTAGTTACATTTTTAAGCGGCGTTATCAAATTGCTCGTTTGCCGAAATCGACTGTGCATTGATATGATTGATTGAGAAATTGTAATAGATAAACATTGATATATTTATACTGTAATAACTAATAAACTATGTTAATCTCTAGATGCAATCCCGATTGATACCAAGTCTTCTAATGGGAAAATAATTGCAGCAATTATTGCTATACGCTTCCTAGTTGAGTGGTATTGGTAAAAAACACTCCGTAAATTGGTCGGTTAATTAGGTATATCGGTATACAGTTTTGTTCTGGAACATTTTTTGTTTCCGGACATTAAATACGAGAGAACCTGATGAACTAGAAATAAAAAATGTTAAGACTGTTTTTAGAGGTTTCTGAGTATACCTAATACCAAGTCTTGTAGATACTTAGAGCAGATATTTTTTGTTTGGTTAGTATACATTATTGATAGTATTTATGTTCTTCTGATAGTGATGTTCATAACAAGTAATAACATATAAAAACATAATTATCTTATGTTAAGAGCATGAAATATGTAAACAATTTCATCCATTGAATGAATAAACAGCTGAATAATTATAATATAAAAATAATGCATTTCATATAGGTAACATATTATTTTTTATCTCTCGTTTGATTACTACTTAAACTGTACCCAACAAGTTTTATTTATTTATTTTTACATACATAGATTTCTTACAGCTATTTGTATTAAAATAATTAACTTTAACAAAACAATACGCCAATAAAAAGGAATACCAATAATGAGACAAATGTGACAGAGTAGTCATTAATAATAATAACGATAAATGTTTTGTCTCAAAACATTTGATTTGATGGTTTGTTGTATCACAATTGCAATTGATATCTAATCTATCACATCTCAAAGGTGCTCAGCTAATATTAATTAAGCGGTCACCCATCAATATATTGATCGCGATTAGTGTTGCTTAACCACACCAATAGTAATTACTGCCTTTTGAATCATTATTAAAAACTTGTTTCACAAAATTATATAATACTAGCGGTCCGCCCCGGCTTCGCCCGTGTACATATTTACGTTTTTCCGGGATAAAATATAGCCTATACGGATTCGGAAGAATCCCTCTAAGTAATGGTAAAAGAAATTTTGAAATGGGTCCAGTAGTTTTTGAGCCTATTCAATACAAACATACAAAAATACAAAGATTTCCTCTTTATAATATTAGTATAGACAAGTCTGTAGGATATTGTTATTTGGACACAGCAAGGACTGACCAATTTGCCAACGTGTACAAGAGATTTAGCTAACTTATAGTTATATAGATCGTTAATTAAACCACAGTTATTCGGCTAAACTATGCGTTGATTAGCCGACACGTGCTCGCCGCAATTCATTGCAAATTGAAGCTCTTAAACTAATGTTTGTTGTGGGTTTGCTTTGCCTGAGGTTGCAAGGATGGAGTGCTCCAATAGGAAGAGTTTGAGATAAAGCCCGTAAAAGGAAATTAGAAGTTGTGCAATTCGCGTATTCTAGGTAGAATGAAGAGTTTTTGTAACATCAGAAATGTTGCTTTTCATTAAATGTAAGTTAATACAAAGAAGTCAAAAGCTCGTCCTGCTCTATCGTATTTTCTCTTTTTTGTATAAAGCTGAGTTTTGAACGATGGGCTATTATAATTTATTTGGAATTTTTATTCATTATATATATGTTTTATTAATACACTATACGTTTAATTCCTAAAATGTTTACTTTATTAACTAAGTAACTAGTTGTTCGCGCCGGCTTCGCCCGGGTTGTTGTTTTTTAAAGTGAAACTTTTATTACATCGTCTCAAACTTTTTGTTCTGTGTAGCGCATGTCGCGTGACGGTCGGCTGCCGAGTAGGTATAAAGCAGTGTTCGGAAAGTTTCACTTTTACCGTGGTTTCATAAAACCACACAACATTTTTTTTCGTTTTCGTTTTCAATTATTAACGAAAAAACATTAAAATTCGTTCAGCCGATCCCGATGTTGTAAGCTATGGTCAATATCTGTTTATTTTTAATGGCCAAAAACTTAAGTTTGCAGATTTTATTAAGACTTGAATGGTTCGGTTTGGCGCGATGTATTTAGTTTTTTATTAAAAAAAGATAAGGTTCGCGGAATGGCCCATTACAAACAAAAATAATGAATGCCTGTCTTACTGTTACGGCTATACTTTAAAATAACTCGTTTTAGACGATATTTTTAAATAAAATTTTAAATTTTGTGTGAAATAAAACTTTATTTGACGCGGGAATTTTATATTTCTTATATTTTGCGGCTTGCAAATTTTTAATACGTCTGTAGCTATCCTAAATGATTTTACCAGCATTGCTCGGATTAATTATATTTTTTAAATTACATACCTACATATTTAGTTTAAATATCTCACGATCTTGCGAGCAAAACCCTTATGTAATTTACCAAGTTTTACTATTACATTCATTTATAAATTATTGCGCTATGATAATTCAGTTTTTATATAAGCATGGTTTAATTTGAAGGTTTTTACTATATTTGTTAATGAAATTATTTTATTGAAATAAATAAGTTTATAGGTATAATTTTGTTGTAAAAGTATTTTAGGTAAAAGAGAAAGTTATAACTTTGAAAGTTGGTAAACAAAGTTTCCCACTTTAATATATTATGGATAAATATAGTGATTAAAGAAGTTAGAAGTATAATAAAAACTATATCTAAATTTAATGAGTTTTGTGTTAACGAATCTTAATAATAATAGTCACGCAACCACAATTCGGCTCCATCTTCTCCTTATTTACGTGGATTTTTGTTATAAATTAAATAAATGAATTCTTATAGATATTTAAATTAAAGCTTTTGTTTTTATTGTCCATTTAAACATTCTCTAAAAACCCTCTTTTATCTTTAATATTTAGAAATACTCTCTCGTAAGCATCTTCGTTATCCTTAACTGCTATTCAAAACATGCCAATTAAGTTCTTTTTGTTAGTCTATTCCTGCAGTACATTTTTTGTCTTATTCTTGTTCAGTTTAAGACGTTACCTTCTAAAGAACGCGCCAAGCTGCTATTATTTCATTCAACTGCCCGAATCAATACATCGATACCTTTGTTAAACAGACTGTTCGATATGAATGGCTTGCACTAATTACGGTAGCGTTATCAGCGACGCAATCGTCACGACAATTATATCTATTCGTGACGTCACTATCAGATAGTGATAAGCCGAAACAGTGATAACGCGCAATATGTCCATAATTTCGGCGGACTCGTATCATCAGTGGTGGTCTGGGGTACCTCATGGCAGCCTCTTTCCTTGGCCCGAGTGGTATTCGAGACCTCTGCTGATCCTGGACCGAGATGGTTTTTATCTTCATTTTGACCCAGTATCATGATTGATTGGTTCTGTTAATCGATCGGGCGTCGATTGGCGGGCCTTTAGATTTTTCTTGATAAGAATTTTTTTTCGGAAATTTCTTTGCGCCTTGTTAATGATGCGTTTGTTGATGCAGTCATAGCACTTAGTGCTAATGCTGCGTCTATAATGGTTACTAGATATAATTCAACGCTTTTTTTAATGAATTTTAAAGGTAAATGGTAAAAAACGTATTTTTGTGGAGATAGGATGTAACGCATTTCTATTTGTGTACAATTTCGTTAATAAACCATGCGTTTTTAGTGCAATATATTTTACGTCTTCTGTTATAGATAATTGAATACTTTAAGCCTTTGGAATACTATCTGTTTATGTTTTCATGGTTTTATTTTATCTCTCTCGTCTCTTGAATATTTATGAATGCTTCTTAACAGAGGATCAGAGCCTAGCCAGACGACGAAAAAAGACAAAGTTCTTTACAGTTTGTGTTAAATATAGTTTAGCTACATATTTCTTAGTGTAAATAAAAATAATAATAATACTATGAGAACCTCATATGAGACCCCTATCCCTGACGATGATAATATCATTTTCATCTTACAAAAACAAAATTATTTAATTACAAAAAAATAAATATTCATATTTTTTTAAAACCAGAACGACCACAACACGAGCGAATATTTTTTTCCACTCATCCGAAATTCCCCTTTGTGCCATTTTAATTTCAACAATTGTGCGCCATAATACCTTCCAACGTTTGAGAGATACCTTTACACGTAAGGGTACTTGAAGTGCGTCGAGTGGCACTTCAAGTGAGTGCTGGCTAGGGCTGGTTGGAGGGAAAATTAGCGCATATTAACAGTAAGTATTATTAAATAATGATTGAGAACTAATTGATGCAAATATTAATAAAGCATAATTTCAGATAAATAGTAGCTCTAGTATTAAAACATTGTAGTAGAAAGTTTAAGAAAACTAACATGGTCTGGGCCATTTTGTTTGTTTAATTGTCTTACGGTAACGTCTTGTAACATAACATTTTTAATGATTTACATGCAAGGTTTTGGACAAAACTACAGGTTAATTGCGAGGATTAATTGGATATTTGCCAAATTCAGGAAATTGTGAACAAGCATATCTTGGGTACAGAACTAGCTTTTTGCACATGAGTGGCAGCCCTGACTGGTGGTGCTAGTAAGGGTTACGTATTAACCGTCTTCTTGAGAAGTCGGTGTTGGTCATGATGACCTGTTACTGGTTCGAGACTAAAACCGTCTTTAGGAGAGACCCAGGGTCTTATCTCGGTACCACCTTTGAGTCTTTTGGTTTTAAATTTTATTGAGATTCGAATAGTCTATGTTTGTTATCTGTGAGGTTAGTCAGTGTAGAGTTCTTACTGATTGTAGGATGCGTGATTTGTTAATTTGTTTTACTATATGTTTTAATTGAAGTTATAATTGTATCAGTTATCTGTTTCTCTGATTTTTTGAGCTGCTGGTATTTTACGAGTTGTGTTTAACTTTTCTGACCCATTTTTATTGCACACAATTATTGGGCATTAGAGCTGAGATTCAAAAACTCACAATACTATAATAACTCACATATATAATTATTAGGCAAGTCTTGGTCTTAGAAAAAAGTCGGGAAGTTCAAAGTGGAAAATGTCTGTTTTGTTTCACAGAACACAATACATTCCCTTTGAACCATGTAATACTAGATAGAATTTGAGTTGTTTTCACCAAATTTATTTATACCTCGTTAGGTTGTTCAAAACTGGAAACACGGTTTGGTCGAAATTGGATTACAATCCAAAACTGTTTTGTTTCCAGATTTAATTTAAGCGCTTTTTCATATTTATTTTCAGCGCCGAGTAAAAATTGTCAACGTTCATTCACAGAACTTAGAGTTATTGCAAACAATGACCAGTTAACTACGTGTTGCTTTATTGTTGAAAACATTGTACAATGCGTATTTCCTTCTGACAACTTTTATTTCTTCTCTTTCCCAACCAGCAACGTACTGCGAATCCAACGATGTTGTATTTCAGATATTTTAGGTTCAAATTTCGATGCAGCTTTTATTAAGATAGCTCGTACTATTAGTAGCCTGCGGCGTGCCGTGTACTGTCTCTACACTAAAGGATGAATTTGTGTTGCATTCAAGCAAATGTGCACTTTAAAGCTCGGCTATAAGATATAGAATACAATGGAGTAATTAATAGTTGTAGGATTTTTGCTAGGCTACCGAAGAATGGGGACGATGTTGCCAGAAGGCATACCTCCGTATCTCTTGAATTATTAATAAGCAACTCCTTTTAGAATGTTGTTTTAGGGAAATTCGTGTAGGTAGGTATATTAAACATCTTTTCAACTCTATTTAAGTAATGTAAAATCTTTTTGATGGAAGCGTAGGTTTATGCATATTTAAACAGAGGAAAGAAGGAAGTTTTTATTTGTGGTTCGTTTTAGAATGGAGATGGTTTTTTGTTTATAGATATCGATTATACTGTCTGTTATTTGGGTTGTGTTTAGTTATTCACGTATGGTCCAATATTTTAAATTTAATGATTCATTTAATAATATTATGTATATCTGTGTGTTATTTATCATACATAAGAATAAAAAAATGAATACCTTAGAAATAAAAGAAAATTAATTTGACCCAACAAGTTTTTTAAACGGGATTTGGATGAATTAAGATGATAAGGGCTCTACATTAATATAATGCTTGTATTGACCGCTTTTCTTTCGTTTACCATGATTATTTGGATTACCATTGACATAATTATATATTACTACAACTTTTCGATAAAAAATAATTTTAAAAGCACAAGCAGTTATCCTAGAACATTGAATAAAAAAAATATTATATTCTTTAATACTGTTAAAAAAAGGCTGATAAAATGTAATGTTCACACTTTTAAAAAAATAAAAAATAACATGTGCAATTGCTTTCAGGTATATTAGAATTAATTTCTTAAAAAAACTTGCAAATACACTACACCCTGAAACTTAACCAAAAACATACTACAATATTCAGAAGCTTTCCTTAAAATCTTCCCATCCAACCATTCCTCATTACACATGGACGTTTATGAATTTATAAACAATCGGATGTTTAGGACAATGTTTTCCAAAATTTTTATTACGACATGTTTTTAATTTTATCCTAGCAACCCCAAGGCGTCGAACGCAGGCGCGAAAAAGCGCGCGCAAAATCGATACGGTGCGTTTGAAATTCAAGCAGTCCGCGCCGCGCCGGGCTACCGCGAGCTCGCCTCGCGGCCATGTGGGCGCGAGCCTTTCTCTCCGTGCTGACCGCCATCGTCGCTATAAACCTTGGAAATGCCGAGAAAAGCAAATTCTGTAAGTCATTTCACATATACACCCACGCACCCCCAACTATTAACTCATATTTCTACCGTAAAAGCTGCTAGTATTACCGGCATCTGAGAGCGCCCTCTCGCGGCTTACGCTCAAGAAAACGACGAAGAATTCGCGGCTATTACGCTTAATGGGACTCCATTTTGCGACAGTCTTGGATTATAATTGATTAGTTATTGCTATTAGGAAATGGTTTTGTTATACGTAGGTTTGTACCTAAATTAGTGTAATCTATAAATATGATACAGTAATGGTATAGACGTTTTAGCTATTAGGGATATTACACACTGCTTATACGTGATGTAGAGCCATATTTAACTGGCCCTTGACCTCAAATAGATATGAAATGGTTTTCACGTTAGATTTAGGTCAAACTACAATAACAATTACACACGTAACGTACAATTTAACAAACATGCTATTGAACATAATATTTATTTTAGTTTTTTAATTTTGCATTTTATATATGCCTTCAATATGCCTTCAACCTATGAAGCTTGTTGCTCTCTCGCGCATAAACGACAGCACACATTGGTAGAAAATTTAACAACATTAAGAAAATTAACAACCTCAAGAAACCTACTTAATATAATTTTCCTCGCAAAGCGAGCACTTAAATAAAATATAAAGTTAAAGTCGTAGCAGCGCCTTAATAAATAGGTCATTTAGGATTTCCGTAGAGCTTGTAGCGGCTCTACGCCTCTACGTCTTCGTAGCCAGTGTGTCAAGATTAGTGGAGATGACGTGGAGTAATTGAATTCTGTGCGGTTTTTATTATACGCTTTATTTTTTACTATTTTCTGGTCCACAAAGTTGGGAGTAATGTGTATTATTGAAGTAATAACTACACAGGTTTTAATAGGGAATTATGGAAGCTAGATAAGTTTAGAATGCTTATTGGGAAAATTATTATTGAATAATATTCAAAAATTTATTTCGTGCTAAATAGCTTTTGATGAAATTGCATTGATTTGCGATTGGGAGTTACGAGTTATATTGTATAAAGGATACCTTATAATGTCTCTTTAATTTGAAAGAAACTGAGCCAGGTAGCTAGGTAGATCTCTTAAGAATATTTGATATGAATAACTTTATTACCATAGTTTTGATTGGATTGAAATCCTCTTAGGTATTGGATTGAAATCCCGACAGTAAATATATTTGGCGCGTTTGTTAGTAACTTGAACGCATTTAAAAGATAATTATATTCCTGTATGGTAAATTAAATATTTCAACTACTAATTAAACATTAAAAAAAAATGGTTGCCTGTAAAGTCGGTTTTACGGGCGAAGATTTTACGTGACAACGTCTTTTTCTCGGTAGAATATTTATGTGCTGCGCGCGCGGCAGACCGCGGGCCTCTCTCTCGTTCGGTGACTCATCGTAACGTTACCGAGCGTTACACTTTTTCATAAGTGACTCCCAGCCGCAACCTAATTTAAGACGTTGTCACGTCAAAACTGAATTAAATTGTGTTCAAAGTTTTCGATATTTCCTAAACTAATGTTTAAATAGGTCGACCTCATGAAAGGTTTAACTCAAATTGGTTCGTAAAGTTGACTTTTAATATGTATGTCCACTATCAATCAATTTGCTTTTAATTTACTAGATACTAAATATTGTTATTATTGAAATTTTTGGATCAAAGTTTGTTCGTCATCACATCAGTATAGCAAAATAGGATTTTACTAGTTGCAATTACATGAAAAATGCCGCGGGCTCTAGCTAGTTAAATATACGTAGTTGACGATTTAAAAAAGAATCTCATCAAGGGGAAATTTACGATTTATATTCTACTAGCTGCTCCACACGGTTTCACCCCCGTGGCTCCACTCTTGTTGGTCTTAGCGTGATGATATACATCCTATAGCCTTCCTCGATAAATGAGCTATCTAACACCGAAAAAATTTTTCAAATCTGACCAGTAGTTCCCTAGATTAGCGCGTTCAAACAAACAAACAAACAACCTCTTCAGCTTTATAATATTAGTATAGATTAAATACAGGCAAAGTCAGGAAGAGAAGCTAGTGCTATCTAGTGCAATACTGAAAGTAATAAAGTCTACATTAAAAGCTCGCATCTTTATAGATTATGTGACATAATTCGTTTGAAATTAGATCACAGCCTAGTTCAGCGTGAATGGAAATCGATTTTACGTTACATGTTATAGCTATAGCTTAGTACCCTGGCTTCGTATGCTTTGATATTAAATTATTAAGTAAATATAATATTGAATTAGATGAATAAAACAAATAAAAGTGATGACGATCATACTTTATTGAAAACATATAATATAATAGGAACAAGATAATATATAAAGGAAAAACCTTATATTATTCGTATTATTATAATAATAATGAAAAAAATATATAAGAAGTACATTTAATTAAGTATTCATAAATATATTCAACAAGTAATTAAATAAATTAGAATGTATACATAAGTAGGAACACCGTAAAATATTTAAACATTAAAAATATATTAACTTTACTATTTGTTATATTTTATGTCTATAGCAATGCTTGAATCCACATAATTAATTTCACTTAACTATTACTAAAGTACTTATTTAATTTCTGCCACCCTTCAGACAGTTTGGTAGTGATCTTGTCTACAGGGCCGGGCCCTCCACAGTGCCGCGGGGGCCCCGCTAGGAGCAACGTCTCTCCGGGATTTAGTTTTATTAGTTTATCGGTATGTACATGTCCACCTGATGACAGACTGGAACCTGTAATTATAGATGGAATTAATATAAGAATAAATGTACGGAATTAAATTTTGCAAAAAGATGTACATAAGTAGGTTAATTGTATAATATCTCTACTTAATACTAAAGTTATAAAAAATAGGAATTTTATTCTGTATCTGTGACAACTTCGTAGAAAATAAGAAGGTTTATTTTTTTAGTTGTTATTTAACTCGAACTAGTTTCCATTAATTTCAATTTAAATTCACATCAAATTAAATAACTCTACCTACCCTCCTTGGTACAGTGGTTGACGCGTGAGCGTAGCACCGAGGGGTCCTGGATTCGATTCCCGGTGGAGACGAAGAAAAAAAAAATGTCTCGGTGTGGTAGGACACAGAAGGCTGATCACCTACTTGTCGCTAAAGAAAATCGATCAGTGAAACAGATGTATAATGCATCTGCCCCTTACCCCACTAGGGGACATGGGACTTCACTTACTATGTTTTTGTAGCGTTTCAAATTCTAAAAAATATAATTTAACTAGTGTCCGACCGAAAGTTCGGTTTCGGTTTCGGTTTCGGCTGAGTTTCTGCCAAAAATCAAGTTTCGGCCGCAGTTTCGGTTTCGGCCAGAATCGGCCGAAACTTTTGCCGAAACCGAAACTTATTTCGCAAGTTCAGTGAACTTAGTTCACACACGTTCACGCTCGCCTAACTTCGTTTTCCTCGGCAACGCTTTGACGGACTCTGTCAAAGCGTTGGTTGACCCACGCTGGTGGAAACAATTTTTGATTATCAATGTTGAGATTGGAACTGGGTGTAATAGTAATTATTATTTTTATATAAGAGGTACCTAAAAGAGACTGATTATTCTTCTAAGTACAAATACCAATCCAAAGTATTAAAGAGAAAGATCTCAAAATACCAATACTTAGTATTTAAAGTAACAGTAACAATTACTGATTTGATTTAGATGACTGATTTTACTGAGAACTTAATTTGAAAAAATAATAAAAATTAAAATTGTTATTTAATATTTTAAAGATATAATTTTTTTATTTTATATTAAATAAATGATTACAACCAATTTAAAATACTGTGTTTTCATTTCATGCCCTAATTAAAGCAAAATAATAGGTAAAATGCTCCAAAGTTCAGTATTTTTAGAAATTTCATACTTGACCACGTGAGTTTCGGTTTCGGTTTCGGTTTCGGCCGAAACTGAAGCCACGGCCGAACATTCGGTTTCGGTTTCGGTTTCGGCCTGGAAACCAGTTTCGGTCGGACACTAAATTTAACATAGAAACAGGAAAAAATGTTAGACTTTAAAATTAATTGGCATTTAGACGGCCACTCTTGCTTTAACATTCACAGCACTCAGACTGTGACTTTTAGATTCACGATAACGGGAAGATAAAGTTGAACCGGAAAAACCTTTTAACCATGAAGTTCAAAAGGGGTATTTAGATTGAAACATAAAGGACTAACGAAACAATGCCTTTGCCGATTTAAATTTTTATTCGTTTACATTTGGACGTTTAACTATTTGTAAAGCCAATTTGTTGAACAAAAGTTTAGACATGTGTTAATTAAGTTTTAATGGTTTTTTACTATTGAAATTGATATTCAAAAGCATTATTTAGTTGTATTTACATAAATAGAAGCTAATTACAACATTGTACGCCATGCTAGAATTAAATATGTATCATTAATGGTGTAATCGAGTTTTAAAATATGGAGTTATACAATGCAAAATATATACAGAACCTCCAGAACTTGCAGCAACAGTCATTTCAGCAGCTACACCTGGTATTTTCGAGAGCTGGACATCATTAGCTTTTCTACCAAGATTTGAAATCACCAAGAGTGATCCAGATCCTCCCCATCTTAATATTGCGAGGGCATCGTCGAATCGTTTTATCTAGAACAACATTTTAATTGTAATGTAGGTATTATAAATGACCCTAAAATACAATAGTGATATTACGAAGAAATTGTTTGCTTCAAAATAAGTACATTTTGCTTATTTTTTTTCTGTATCTTAATTGATTATTAGTTTAGTTTATTTAATAGAATATTAAATACAAAAAATAATTTATTTTACTTGCTGTAAATTAAATTATAAAATCTTACTTCAACGTGAGGTCCAAACGCAGGAGACTTTCTCATAGCAGTTGCAACCCTCACCACACCAACATGACTGAGATCATTAGCGAATTCAGATTTAGCATTAGCATATCTATAATTTGGTGCCAACGGCAGCCACGGTTCGCCACTTGTGAACCCTGCTGTATTAGAATCGTCCCAAGGAAATGGTGCTAATGAAGGGTGGGGTTGAGTTGGCCAACATTGGTCGATTGTGGCCCATTCTAGGATAGTGTCAGCTGCTCCTAGCTCATCTCCGTGCTGGATAATGGTGGAACCGGGCAGGATGAGGGCAATTAGGTTAATTGCGTCAACTAATTCACTGCCGTAGCGTGTTGTGATGCGGCTATCTTGTCTGGCGCTGGTCTGTTGAAGTTTATAATAAATTGTTATGGTGGTGTATAAATCTTCATTAAGAATGAGGAAAATGTTAAGAAACGAGAAGCGAGAAAAGTGTAAGACGACCTATTTTTTTTACCGTATTAGCCTACATCGGTACCGAGTAACGTAAGCTTTATTTATTTTCGTGTAGAAAGCAGGACAAGTGGCTAATCGAAAATAAATTGAATAATAATGAAATGAGACTTTATTATATTATTCCAACTAGTGGTCCGCCCCGGCTTCGCCCGTGGTACCTACATGTTTAAACTATCCTATCTCTCAAGTTTGACCGAACTGCACATGGTGTGCGAATTTTATTATAATCGGTTAAGTGGTTTAGGAGTCCATTGAGGACAAACATTGTGACACGAGATTTATATATTATATTACTAGCGACCCGCCCCGGCTTCGCACGGGTGCAATGCTGATACACATACACTACAGAAAAACTGTGAACGTTGTATATAAAAACATAGCGGCCCGCTCCGGCTTCGCACGGGTATAAAATATATAGCCGGGCGGCCGGCCGGTACCGCCGCAAACGCTACGTCCCGCAATTTTTAAATCTGTAATATCTTCGAAAATATTAACTTAAATCATACGGTGTAAAGGGCCATATAGATCTATATTAAATGAACAATGTAATCAAGGTATTTAATTGGTTAAGGATTAATGCTGTATTGGTTAAAATCGCTTCGAAAATTAGCCATTATTTGTCGTAAAAAGTAAATGACAAAAAAAAGTTATTGTGGGTTATCCATAAGAGATAGATATATACATACCATCGCGGACTTTTCTGTAGACCTTTTCAATGTGTACAATACTTAGTACATTATTTTGATAAAACTCGTAGGGTTCAGCCTGCGTTTGCAATGTAAGCGAAAAAAATATAATTTTTTACGACATCACATTAGAAACCTCAAAAATAACAGTACTTCTCCACTATTTAATGGATGTTATTATACATATAAACCTTCCTCTTGAATCACTCTATCTATTAAAAAAAACCGCATCAAAATCCGTTGCGTAGTTTCAAAGATTTAAGCGTACAAAGGGACATAGGGACATAGGGACATAGGGACAGAGAAAGCGACTTTGTTTTATACTATGCTATGTAGTGAAGATATTTGTACGAGTAGAAAGTTTCACGGACTGACATTAAATAGGCTATTTGACAGTATAAAAAATAAATTACTTTTTTGTGTAATCCATATATATATAAGGTTTTTGAAGCGATTTAAATTAATAAATGATATAAATAATAACTTATTTATTTATAAATCGTCGAGAAAAAACATCACTTTTTTAAAATTAACACGTGACCGAAAACATCCATGATTGGCTGCATCTGCCATGACGTCACAACTGCGTAAATAACAAGTGATCCCAACGTTTACTCACGTCGTTGCTGAATTTCGCTTTTGGTTTTGTTTCTTGTATAACTTATTTCTTGTGATTCAAGGTGTCTGTAATCAGTTTTGTTCTTTATGTGTTATTTTTGTTTGTCATGGAACCTAATTTCGAAAAAGCAGACAGTAGAAATCTACCTAAAGTGGACGCTATAATGGTTGGCATGTTCTTTAAAAACAACCCAGATTTTTACGCTCCTGAATTGAGAAATGTGAAAACAGCTACGTAAGTTAATATTTCAATCGTCATTCATTACCTTTTTAGTTAAATGTACAAACATGAATCACAATAGCACAATAATTATGAAGTATACATTTTTTAGGTTATGCCCTTTGTTTGTAAATAAGCGAGTCATTAACATTAGGTACCGGATGATCAGGCTTAAATTGTGTCTAGTAAAACATACAGACAACACAGAATTGAAGGGTGCAATATGAGTTTGAATCTTTCTGTACATCATCAATTTATATATATCATTATCTAACCTCAAGCAGGTAAGTAATGAGACGATTTATACTATGTATTGCAAATAAACTAAACTGCCTACTAGGTATTCAACACCATACTTACATCGAAGTTGTCTTCACAAAAAATGTAACTGTTTTAACTGATATATCACTTGGATTTCGGCGAGCTAACTGCAACCACTTTCTACGCATTTTTATGTCTTTTGGAGCACATATAAATAGTTTGTCAGGGGTTTTAATAGTTGTATTTCTGCATCCAGGAACTACACACCACCTATAAGAACTCATTTACTGGTTTTTAAACAGATTAACTTAATTATACTATAATTAAAACAAAAACGAACAATAAGTACTAGGAGCAAGTTGATGTTTACGGAGCTGTGACGTCACCATGGTCGCGAGACGCCATATTCTTCAAAATTGTGTTTTGGCGGCATATTTGAATATCATGTTTTTATTTTCCATTTTCACAATGAATAACTACAAAAAATTAAGAAACATGTGTTTTGTGTGCTCTATAAACGTATCTTAATAATTTGAGACAGTTTTCAAAACCTTGTCAAATAGCCTATTAAATTATTGAATAAGGGTAAGAAATATTTTTTCAGTACATTAATGAAAATGTATCGATTAAGGCGATATTATAAATTAAAAGTATTTTCACAAAAAAAGAATAGGTATTAGTAGAAATATACACAACAGCACAAACAAATTCAATATCATGAACCAATGAATTCCACTATTACCAGCACATGGCTTCATAAATTGAAGAGTATATGAAACCAGAATCTTAACTTACACTCGGTGTACCAATTTACGTAGCAGACCCATATTTCGGGCTTAGGTTAGATTAAAACTGACAAGGACAACTCACTAGCCACGTGGGGGTCATATCTTGTGGACAGAACAACAGACTAGCGTGTAAAGCGAGGGCCAAATCTGGGGTGCTCCTCTGCGATCCAGTTAGGGCTTTACTTATAACCCCATTTGTGTGCTCGAAGTAGTTTGCTGATATAACGTCGAGTGCAGTCTCCACTAATATTATCCTGGAATAAACAACGGTTATAGTCGTATAGATACGAACGGATTTGATAATTATTCAGTATGAAATCATTGACCGTGAACCGTGCATTTAAAATGAGTGATTGGCATGTTATCATGGAATTATCGGTTATTTACTCGACCTCAGCTGACCTTGCTTGTTTTAATTGTATTTTGGTGTAGGATTATGTATCTGGTTACGACTACAATGTGCTGCTTTGACTCGGCGTTGGAAAATAAAGGCTAGGAAATGGTTCGGTAATTAATAGTAGAATTTGCGGAAAATTTTGGAAAATACGTCAATTTTACCTTCAGTTGAATAAATTCTATTCGTAATTATATTATATAATGTATTTTACGGGGATAAGAGTACCCTCAGTACAGTCGTAAGCTTAGCAGCTTTCGACCTAAATCTGTTGTGTATTTCTCTCCTTGTTATAATTTGAAGTTATGGCTGTAGGGTATTTCAAATTTCGGAGTACATTAATTATATGATGTTGGATTAGTAATTTTCTCTTATTTTGCTACTTTTTATCTTTTCCTTAGAATTTAACTTGTCTTCTCTAAATGTTATATTTCTAATATAATGATGAAGTAGTAAAAGTAATATACCAACATTATTTGTTATTTTATTCTCTTAAGGGCCGATTTTTCAATGCCCAGATAAACAGCTAGATAGACTTTATTCTTCAGTTAACAAAATATTCAATTTTTCTATAGACGAATAGGACTTATCTATCGAATAACTACGTTATTTGAGGTATAAATCTATTTGCCTCTCCAACGGCCAGATAGCGCGCTATTCGACGGTTAGGCGTTTGAGTTGACAACTGACGCGTCAAATTTGGGATATTTTCGTATGTCATAGCATAGAGCGTAGAATTATTAACAATTAAACCTCTTTCTATATAATTATTATCAATTAAAATCATATTGAAATTGATGTTTTTGATAGTACTGATGACCATGCCATTGAAAATTTGCCGAACGCTGCCTTTAAGTATGTCGTTGCCATCGTAAAATATATAAATTGAAACACAAATTTAACCAAACTCTTTACTCGAATCAAAACAACAATCAACAATCATAAAAGACAAGAGCAATACAAGACAAACTTAAAATGCACTCCTGACGTGAGTCATAATGACGGTTGTTGACAAATTGCAAGAGTTGACTCTATCCCGCTCTAACCTGACTAATTTAATATGTTTGTTTCGCCACTCCGAGAGCAGAGCTGCCAATATGGAAATATTTGGTCAGATAGTTATTCATCAAATAAATCACGATTGAAAAATAGGCGAGCCGTTATGAGTTAGATAAATAATTGAATAAATCTATTCGAGGGGTAGTTATTAGACTGTTTATCTCGGGATTGAAAAATCGGCCCTAAGAGAATTGTTCTGAGTCAGAACACACGATATGACTTGAATATCTGTGTGCAACTTACGGGTTCTCCATATTTGCCGCTCTAGCACAACTCGCTGCGGATGCTGACATTTTCTTTACAATCTGGATTCCACATTCATAATCCAAATAAAAATCTGGAGTTATAATGAAACCTGCCACTCCTTTCTGGATCCAAGAACATTGAACAGCTTTCAAAGCTTCAATAAGACCTTCAGAACAGAGATTAAGAATGGTCTCATTATATTTTGATGCCCAGAATGCGTTTCTATCCTCGTTCCAATGCCAGTCGCCTATACCATCTTCTAACTGAAATAAGTTATAATGATTATAAAACCGATGATAATTATTTACGAATTTTGATGATTTGAAAGCGCTTTCTACGCATTTCGTAACGAAGTCTAGTTGAATAAAAATTTTAAAAGGCAATTTAACGCTAAGCAATATTAACAACATGGTTTTATTTGTTCTCAACGGTAATTTTACTCCGTGCTCCTCATTTAAAATGTAATGTAATAATGTGTTTATGTATTTACCACCGGTGGGTTGTCTAGAGGTCCATCTCGCCACACAACCCAATCTTCATACCCTGGCCTTTTACCAGCACTATGGTTAAACCATTCTGACGCGGAACTAATTCTCTGAACATCCAAACTCATCAAGACTTTGAGATCTGTAAAATTATAATTAATTCTTAGCAAACAATTGTTTAGTAGATAATTTAATATAAGGAGCAAAGGAGAATGGCAAACTCCCATAGGACTCTGGGCCTGATCGTTACACTGATGATTTATAAGGGATTAAATAGATAAAAATATACAGATTCTATAAATATAATAATAATTATAGATCTGTTCTATGGAATAGCAGAGATATTGGGGTGTAAAGTAACAAAAATAAAAGTTAGTTTGCTTGAGTTAAATGAATAGCATTGCCTTTTTCTAGGTCCAGGTAAGTTTATTTTCTATCTACATTGTCTAGCTAAGGTTGGAGTGTAGCCTTGGGGGCGCTATGGAAAAAAGACAGACGAAATTTTGAAATTTTTTTTTAGTCAGTATAACATCTATTTTTTATGGTTTTATCGGCAAGAATAGCCTAAAATAAACCCTTTTTATTCTTTGTTTTTTTTCTCTAAGGTTGATAGTTTTCGAGATAATCGAGTTATAATATACTCATTTACAATGGGATCTGGACTTAGTCGAAATTTTGAAATTTTTTTTTAGTCAGTATAACACCTATTTTTTATGGTTTTATTGGTAAGAATAGCCTAAAATAAAACCTTTTTATAAATTGTGTTTTTTCTCTAATGTTGATAGTTTTCGAGATAATCGAGTTGTAATATACTCATTTACAAAGGGATTTGGACTTACGAAATTTTACACAAATCTACCCACCCCGACTCAGGGCAGAAAGCTGGTGGCTAGGTTAGGTTAGGTTAGAACTCTTAAGACCCGCACGAGCCGCGCGAGCGCAGCGAGCGTGCTGCGGCAGCAGCCGGCGAAGTGCCAGAAAACACTCGCCCTGTTCCTTACATGTATTATAGTAACCAAATCTACCCACCCCGACTCAGGGCAGAAAGCTGGTGGCTAGGTTAGGTTAGGTTAGAACTCTTAAGACCCGCACGAGCCGAGCGAGCGCAGCGAGCGTGCTGCGGCAGCAGCCGGCGAAGTGCCAGAAAACACTCGCCCTGTTCCTTACATGTATTATAGTAACCAAATCTACCCACCCCGACTCAGGGCAGAAAGCTGGTGGCTAGGTTAGGTTAGGTTAGAACTCTTTAAGACCCGCACGAGCCGCGCGAGCGCAGCGAGCGTGCTGCGGCAGCAGCCGGCGAAGTGCCAGAAAACACTCGCCCTGTTCCTTACATGTATTATAGTAACCAAATCTACCCACCCCGACTCAGGGCAGAAAGCTGGTGGCTAGGTTAGGTTAGGTTAGAACTCTTAAGACCCGCACGAGCCGAGCGAGCGCAGCGAGCGTGCTGCGGCAGCAGCCGGCGAAGTGCCAGAAAACACTCGCCCTGTTCCTTACATGTATTATAGTAACCAAATCTACCCACCCCGACTCAGGGCAGAAAGCTGGTGGCTAGGTTAGGTTAGGTTAGAACTCTTAAGACCCGCACGAGCCGAGCGAGCGCAGCGAGCGTGCTGCGGCAGCAGCCGGCGAAGTGCCAGAAAACACTTGCTTGATTATTTCGAAAACTATCAACCTTAGAGAAAAAATACAAAGAATAAAAAGGGTTTATTTTAGGCTATTCTTGCCAATAAAACCATAAAAAATAGGTGTTTACTTACTAAAAATTTTTTTCAAAAATTTCGGCTAAGTCCAAATCCCTTTGTAAACGAGTATATTACAACTCGATTATCTCGAAAACTTTCTACCTTAGAGAAAAAATACAAAGAATAAAAAGGGTTTATTTTAGGCTATTCTTGCCAATAAAACCATAAAAAATAGGTGTTATACTGACTAAAAAAAAATTTCAAAATTTCGGCTAAGTCCAGATCCCATTGTAAACGACTATATTAGTCGATTATCTCGAAAACTATCGAATTTAGAGGAAAAAGACAGACTAAAGAGGATCTATTTTAGGCTATATTTGCAAAAAAAAAAAAATTAACTTTTACATAGCGCCCCCAAGGGTACACCCTGACCCTAGCTAATAATAGTGTAACAGTAGAACAGTCAGGTAATAGAAAAATTGCATCCAACACATATTACTTATTCAACACACATTTTAACTTACCAAAACATCAACAATCACTAGAGTAGGTACATTTCTTATATCTTTATAAATGGATGAATCAGGATTCGCTTTCATAATAAGACTAATCAATTCAAATAAAAATGTTGTGTGGTTTTATGAAACCACGGTAAAAGTGAAACTGTTCGAACGGTTCCGAACACTGCTTTGTGTAGCGCATGTCGCGTGACGGTCGACTGCCGAGTAGGTATACCTACTCGGCAGCCGCGATACACGCGACATGCGCTACACAGACCAAAAAGTTTGAGACGATGTAATAAAAGTTTCACTTTAATATCTTTAGAGTAAAAATAGACGATTGGCAATTTTGAATATAACGTTACTAAAACTTCACTCAAAAGTCAAACAACAAACATGACAAATCACTCATCACTGACACAATTATAATAAATAATTTGACATTTCCAATTGCCAGCTACCTAAATAAAAATGTTATAATTATTATTGATTAAGTAAAATATGTTTTTATTTTATAGAATGACCTAAATAAATTAAGGTGTGTGTTAAAAAAAGTTAAGTTTTGCTTCTGATTTTTATAGCAGTTGAATTCAATAAAACTATAAATGAAAAATAAACATTCATTCGTATTAATTTATATTATTTGACTATTTTACTCCTGACAACACTGACATCTGTGCTTGATAAGACCGGTAGTGAACGAATTATCTTTTTTTTCAAAGATTTGTTTTCCCATAGAATCTGAAGTCAATATTTTACAAATATTTATTAAAATTAACATAATGAATTTTAAATATATTATGATTTCTGTAACAGTTAGGCCCAGTTTCGCCATTCTCCTTTTGTGCCCTGGTGTTTTATTTAATTTATTATACGTCCGCGTCGGTCGTACCTTATCAACTTTAAGTTAAGTAATGCAGTAAATTAATAATAGCTTTTATAACTCTATGACTCTAGGTATAAGGGAAGAACTTTAGAATAATTGTTTTTGAAGGAAGTGGTTTTGAAAGAAAAATTTAAGTTTTTAAATGCCTAGACTTGAAAATATTAAGTTTAATTATTTGAGATATATTTTTTATCAATGGTTCCTTACTTACCCAACTTCTTAGCTTTTTCAATCAGCTTATTAAAAATATCCATGTTACCATAACGTTGGTCAATGGCTGTAAAGTCAAGCGTGTCCGGGCGCGTACAGTCGGGGCTCTTAGCTTGTACAGGAGATAGGATAACTGCATCTGCGCCTAGTGCTTTTACGTAGCTAAGTTGTTTTGTAACACCTATAAATATAACAAAACTACCATTATTTATAACTAGCGGTCCGCCCCGGCTTCGCCCGTGGTACATATTTCGCAATAAAAGGTAGCCTATGTTCTTTCTCAGGGTCTAAAGATTGTCTGTGCCAAATTTCATCAAAATCGGTCCAGTAGTTTATGCGTGAAAACCATACATACATACATACATACATACATACAAACCTTTCCTCTTTATAATATTAGTATAGATTACCTATTTCAATATATCGCTAGGTAGGTGCTTATATTCTATAGGTAACGCTTTATACCTACTACTATTAGAGAACGATGAGCGTCTAGTCACAAATATGTTTTATAAATGTTATTTGAAATGTCTAATAATATATTATACAGCATGACCACCTGTTAAATAATAAAAGAACCTACAAACGATTTAGTATAAATAACTTGAACATAACATTATATGTAATTATATGATGTTTTCGTGAATAATAAACGACTACAAAACGACCGAAATAAATACCTTGAATTCTAATTTTGAGCGTACTAAAAATACTAGAGCTCTATTTTTGGTAGACACCTAATATTAGGATAGATTATTAGGTTCCATTTTATTGTATCTATTTCTCAAATCCTAATATAATACACACAATAAATTGACATACAGTATATTAAATTTTGTAAACCTCTCGTATCCAACCAAATAAATGATCTTATAAAAACACGAAATCTTTAAACATACCCATTAAATCACCCAAACCATCACCATCGAAATCTTTAAAAGAATCCACTATTATGCGATAGTAGACCGCATTGTTCCACCACGCGGCCGACACACACTTTGCCACTACAATGAACACGATCGCTCTTAACCACATTTTGCGATATTAATGCTGTAATTGCTTCCATAGGTAGATTTGTAGTAGTGATGTACTATTTGTAACAGATTTTACTTTTTTGTGTTACAGAAAAAAAGGTATAATATTCTATCTAATCTATGTTATTAAAATCCACCGTTAAGCTATTATTAAAGTCGTGGATTATTTTTGTTTGTTCTAACGTCTGAAGTAATATAATTAAGAGGAAAGATACGATTTTTGTTTATTTTAAAGACAACTTAACAACTATTAATTTCAAAAAACCTTTCTAACATTACATAGACAACATTTTTTCCAAGTAAAATTATATTTTTAACCCGGGCCAAACCGGGCAAAGCGAAGGCGAAGGCGAAGCGGGAAGTGATGAATAAAGTATTGAAAAAAATTGGTTGTTTGTAAAGTAGGTATAGGATCGAGATGTTTACGTGATAACGTCTTATTGGTGGCAGCGCTCGAGATGAGACGGGAGATCGGTCCGTCTCTCTCTCGTTATACCTGCGATCGCGCTCGTGAGGTTTTGGTGTGACACAAGTTTCTGAACATGTCACCCGACTAAAACGATTTTAAAATCGTTATCACGTTAAAATTCATTCGACAGTACAAAAATAACACGTTAGTGACATAGGCTATATTTATTTTATCTCAAATCAATCTAAGCAAAGTCGGGTTGAGTTAATAGTTATAAATAATGTAACAATGGAGTAAGAATTCGCTCCAAGTTGTCTGATAATAAATTCACTTCGCCTGTAAGACATTATCTGCAATGCAGCATAATTGCAGTTCAACTGATTTAGATTGTTTATTCACGAGTTTCACTGTCTTCGGTGTACGCTATTTTTAGTGTCTGTTTTATTTAATTTAACTGCTATTGTAAGCGAACATCTTTATTTAAATGCAGTAAATGCAAAGGGAATGTTCATCGATAAGTTAGTTTAAACGTAGTAAATGAGAAAGGACTGTTCGTCGAAAGATTTAACATTTTGTTGATGAATATATATTTATAATCTTATATATAAAATTCTCGTGTCACAATGTTAGTCTGCATACTCCTCCGAAACGGGTGGACCGATTCTCATGAAATTTTCTGTGCATATCGGGTAAGTCTGAGAATCGGCCAACATCTATTTTTCATATGTACCACGGGCGAAGCCGGGGCGGACCGCTAGTCTTATATATAAAATTCTCGTGTCACAATGTTAGTCTGCATACTCCTCCGAAACGGGTGGACCGATTCTCATGAAATTTTCTGTGCATATCGGGTAAGTCTGAGAATCGGCCAACATCTATTTTTCATATGTACCACGGGCGAAGCCGGGGCGGACCGCTAGTAATACATAAAACCTGGGATAAGTTCATAATTATGGCATTAGGTACTACTAATAAAATACAAGAAGAGAAGACGTTACTATGTATAAGCTGTTCTTAAAATCCATAACAGCAAAGCAAAATTGTGCACTATAAAAATTTTACGTACAAATCAATTTCTTTTCCAAAAACCGGCCAAGTGCGAGTCGGACTCGCGCACCGAGGGTTCCGTAAAATTTAAGGTTTTCGGAATTTTTCCTTTATGTGTGCTATAAAACGTTGCTTCATGCCAAATTTCAAGATTCTAGGTCGACTGGAAGTACCCTTTAGGTTTTGATTCCCTTGCGAGTACTTGCGAGTTTCAAAATATGCAGCTTAAATTGCTGTTTCTTTTGATTGCGTTGACATAGAAGTTTGATTTTGTTACAGCTTAAAGGTATTATAGACCTGAGTATTTGGTATGAATTTAAATTTAATACCTCTACGCGTTTATGAGGAAATGGGTAGTAAGTTTAAAATTATTAAAAAAAAATATATTATGTGATGTAACTAAAAATTTATGGTTTTCGTAATTTTTCCTTTATCTATGCTATAAGACGTTGCTTCGTACCAAATTTCAAGATTCTGAGTTCACGGGAAGCACCCTGTAGGTTTTGATTCCCTTGCAAGTGTCGAAAATTTGCGGCATAAACGGCTGTATCTTTTGATTGCGTTGGCTTAGAAGTTTGATTTTTTCACAGCTTCAAGGGACAGTAGACCTGAGTAATTGATATAAATTTCAGCTTCATACCTCCACGCGTTCCTGAGAAAAAGGGTCTTGACAGACGGACGGACGCACGGACAACAAAGTGATCCTATAAGAGTTCCGTTTTTTCCTTTTGAGGTACGGAACCCTAAAAACTGATGGTTCTACAGATGTAACAGGCAAAATATGATTATAGACTTTTCAAAGACGTAAGTGCCTTAAAATATAATCTTCACATCAGTTATTTGAGTCACGTATCGCAGTAGAGGCACATCACTAGCAGCTCAGCGGATACGTGTGTGACGGCAATTTCATGAAAATTGGCTTATCATTGTCATAATGCTGGTTATTTGACGAGATAGATTGTCATAAATACACTGATTTACTGATAGTTCATTGAAAAGTTACATTTGGGGTTGCGTTTTTTAGAGGACGCAATTTTATTTTTTTGATGTGTAGGGGGGGTCAGTGTGAAGCTATCACCAAGTTTGTGGGGTCGCCACCCTTGTCCCACGGCCGCCATCTTGAAAATAGCGGTTGAAATTGTTTTTAAGATATATCTCTTAAACTATTTATCTGATAATAAAACAATGTTAACATTATTCGTTGCAAATTAAATTCTCTACAACTTAGGTTCAGTAACTTTTTGTCGTAGAACTATAAACAAAAAAGTTATAAGCGAAAATGTTCAGAAATTAGAGATGTTTATATTTTTCAATAAAACTTTTTTTTTATAAGTTTACGAAGAAATTATATCAGACCATTTTTGTAGATTGTTTTTCGAAGAACAACTTTTATTTACAAAATTTTTTCATTAAGTAAATAGCTAAGGTTTTACAGCCCTCCGAAGTGAGTACTATTTTAAGTACTCTTTACTATACAGAATACGATATATTATGTGTGTACTAATAATAATTAGTCACCAGTAATTATTTTATTTTTGTTATTATAATATTTTTAATAATTAATTTTACAATATTATTAATAATTAATTATTGAACCTTTTCCCCACCACCCAGGAGGTAGAGTCTGGAAGTGCGTTTTTTTTTACGTCGAAAAGCAGGGCTGAAATGTTCTGCAGTGTGCTTCCATTGTTGTGGAGTCTGGGAAAAGAGCCAATAGCCAATATATTATGTATAGTTACTACTGAAAAATAGTACTCACTTCTGAGCGCTGTAAAACCTTAGCTATTGACGTAATGAAAAAATGTTGTAAATAAAAGTTGTTCCTCGAAAAACAATCTACAAAAATAGTCTTATATCATTTCTTCGTAAAATGATAAAAAAAAGTTTTATTGAAAAATATAAATAGCTCTAATTTCTGAACATTTTCGCTTATAACTTTTTAATTATAGTTCTACGACGAAAAGTAACTGAATCAAAGTTGTAGAGAATTTAATTTGCAACAAATAATGTTAACATTGTTTTATTATCAGATAAATAGTTTAAGAGATATATCGTTAAAACCATTTCAACCGCTATTTTCAAGATGGCGGCCATGGGACAAGGGTGGCGACCCCACAAACTTGGTTTTAGCTTCACACTGACCCCCCCTACACATCAAAAAAATAAAATTGCGTCCTCTAAAAAACGCAAGGTCAGGCCTAAAAAATGTAACATTTCAATGGACTATGACTGTTCGCCAACAAATGACGAAGATAAATTTGTTGTAAAATTTTAGGTTCTAATTAATCTACTAATTTTACGTGACAATACTCCTGACTCATATTAATTATTGTAACTAATCATTCTACGTATGAAGATATTATGTAGTTATAGTAAAAACATGAATGTTCTATAATTTTGATCTTAATATCTTTGTATGTACCATATTTTTATGCAATAAATGATTTATTTATTTATTTATTTATCTATCGAGAATATTATATGGGTGTTTGGAATTACCTAGTTTTAACTAATACAAACAGTAGATAGATAAATGAACATATTTAATATTCAGTAGGTATTATTTTTTATTTTATTGTTAAAAAAAAACAATGTGGAATCCCCTCTAAATTATAGGATTTATAGATAGGGCTTTTGTTAAATAAAAAAACACTTTTAAAATATAAATAACTTTTAATGTCTTATATTTACATTCCTAAAATCATTTACATTAAACCGATGCTGCGCGTAATACTAAGGCTTCTCCAGCTTGTAGAGATACTTCACCGAAAGGAATACTGTCTCTGAAAAAGATAAATTATGTTTATTAATCTATATGTTCACATTATAAGGTTTGTTTGTTTGTTTGGATGAACGCCTTAATCTCAGGAACTTCGGCTCGAATTAAAAGAGATAATAATATTAGAATTGCACATCACGCTTGGACCAATAGAAACGAAGCATCAATGAACAATCTAGCAAATTACGCGGGAAAAATTGAGTAAAATGCCACAGACAATCATAAATCAGAAACATAATTTGCCATACAACACAGTTAATTTTATTACATAGCACTTTAGAACTATATAGCGAATCTTAAACAATTCACGTTTTCTTTATGACTGAAGCATATGGTCCTGTTTAATAGCTTCTAGTTTAGAAATATGGTTGGATTATGGAATAAGTTCTCTTATTAAACTCATGAATTATTTGTTTATAATATTTTATTTACACCTTCAGGGGATTTTTGAGCATAAATTAGGCTAAATTACGTTAATTTGTTAGCCCCTAGATATGATACCATACGAATAATTTTCTTTGAAATGAAGCTATTAACTCATTACACAGTCCAGCAATAAATACGAAATAGACAGAAGCCAACCGAAAGTTTCATTTAAAAGAAATAAAAAAATAAATTTCAGTTTTGTCGGAAAAGTTTAATAATTCTGAGCGCGGAGCAGCTAGTTACTTAAAACTTTGAACGGTTTGAATTTAATTATTTTTTTCCGCGGTTATATTTAAAAATTTAAGCGTCAGATGACTATTTTTCCTTTTTACATGGAGAAGAACTCTCAAAGTCTAGTTATATCATTAACGGTTGTTAACTCAGCAATAAGTTATGGAAATAAGCGTCTAAATATAAATTATATCTTGTGCTTCTTAATTACATAAGAAATAATAAACAGTTTATAGGAAATTAGTAGTTAATTTTTTCCAAAGAATTCACTACATATTCTATATACTTGAAAGCAAATTTCAATTATTTACAGGATGTTAAGATATTATTTATAGTTATTTTAAAGGAAATGAACAAAGCATTTGCTAATGGATTGAGCTATTGAATAATCTTATTGTTTATCTTGTAAAAGTTACGGTATGGCTTACTACGCTATATCTACTGATTTCCTAACTATAATATGAAAAATCTTACCCATTAACTATATTCGAATGCACACTAGATACATGGACAGTCAAAGGTTCCCTTAGATATGGAACATTAGACACATCCACGGTTTCCATGCTAGCACCCACGTTGAATACCAGGGCATATGTGTCGTGGGTGACCAGGTATCTGATGAGGATCAGGGTATTTTCACTCAGGGCCTGGATGAAGTAGTTCCCGTGGGATAGTGCTGGTTCGCGACGTAATGCTGTCAGGGCTTGGTATACCTGTGAATGTAGGAAAAGAAGAATTTATTGATTTACATAGTATAGGAAGTTATGAAATCATTTGATATCTGGACAAGCTTTTATATTAAAATCATCATCAATACATATAATAAAATTCTAGAAAAGTGGTGTCTGTACAATGAAAATATGTAAAAAAAAATTAGCAGGGGTTATTATTAAATCGATCCCAAACCCAAAACTGTAGTTAAAAAATTTTTTGTCTGTTTGTCTGTTTGTCTGTTTGTCTGTATGTTTGAACACGCTAATCTCAGAAACGGCTTATCCGATTTCGATGCGGTTTTCACTAATATATTGTGGTAATCTTCATTTAACATTTAGTGTTTATTTCATGTCAATCGGTTCATAAATAAAAAAGTTATGACCATTTAAGTACTCACGGCGAACATTTGCTAAGGCATTCTATGGTACACATACAGTGTACGATAAAACGTAAGTTATCTGTTATAGGTACGCTACAGTTATGTCCAAGTGATCATATCGAAAGTCCCCAAGGGTGGGGGGGTAAGCTGAGGTAGTAGGGGGGAGGGGTCAAATTAAAATTATACTTATTTCTAGGTAAATTTTATACATAAAATGTCCTTTAAATTATGTCGTATTTATAATATTATATTTTTAACCCCCGATGCAAAAATATGGGTGATAAGTGTTTGACCGCTGTGTGTGTGTGTGTGTTTGTGCCACCGTAGCTCGCTAGCAGGTAATCCGAATTAGATGATGTTTTTTTGTTAGGCAGCATATTTTCCGACGCTGGTTCTTAAATAAACTGTATCAAAATCGGTTCATCCATTTATTGTGTAAAAGTGGGAATGAAAATAACTAAAGTTGTCGAATATACTTTAGTGATATATTAAATGAAAGTGAACGACCAATCAGTAAAAATAAGTCAAATTTTATCAAAATCGGTTCATCCATTTATTTGATATAGGTATAAAAGTGGTAGATAATAAAAAAAGTGAATTTTGACTCAAGTGACATATGAAATGAAAGGGCATGACGTGTAAAGTATAATTAGACATATTTAATCAAAATCGGTTCATCCATTTACTATACCTATATACAGGGTGTAATCGTTAAGTGTGCACAGGCGATTTTTCCGTAAGTATTACAGATAACAAAAAACTTTAAACTGATATCGAAAGTACTTAACCTAATGAGTAAAATGGCGGTAATAAATTTTAAAAAATAAATCGAGAAATATCAAAAAAATTATCTTTAAGCCCTCCCATACATTAAGTATGAAATATGAATATCCCATATACATTTAATATGAAAGATTTTAGCTTTCTTTTTCTTTTTTGGTTTTCTGCTTTAATTACTTCGCAAATTTGAAGTGGCATTTTCCACGCTTTTTCCGGACATTTTCACGCATTTTCCGGATATTTTCCGGGGATTTTCCGAGCATTTTCCGGGCATTTTCTAGGCATTTTCCACGCTTTTTCCGGACATATCCACGCATTTTCCGGATATTTTCCAGACATTTCCTTGGCATTTTCCGGTTATTTTCCGGGATATTCCAGACATTTTCCGGGAATTTCCCAGGCATTTTCCGAGCATTTCCCGGGGATTTTCCGGATGTTTCCCAGACATTTTCCGGACATTTCCCTGGCATTTTCCGGGGATTTTCCACGCATTTCCCAGACATTTTCCGGACATTTTTCAGGCATTTTCCGGGGATTTTCCACGCATTTCCCAGACATTTTCCGGACATTTCTCAGGCATTTTCCGGCGATTTTCCAGGCATTTTCCGGATATTTTCCGGACATTTTCACGCATTTACCGGATATTTTCCGGAAATTTCCACGCATTTTCCGAGCATTTCCAGGCATTTCCGGTTATTTTCCGGGAATTTCCCAGGCTTTTTCCGGGAATTTTTCGAGCATTTCCCGGGGATTTTCCGGATGTTTTCCAGACATTTTCCGGACATATCCCTGGCATTTTCCGGGGATTTTCCACGCATTTCCCAGACATTTTCCGGACATTTCTCAGGCATTTTCCGGCGATTTTCCAGGCATTTTCCGGATATTTTCCGGACATTTTCACGCATTTACCGGATATTTTCCGGACATTTTCACGCATTTTCCGGATATTTTCCAGGGATTTTCCACGGTTTTTCCGGAAATTTTTACGCATTTTTCGAGCATTTTCCGGGCATTTTCAGGCATTTTCCACGCTTTTTCCGGACATTTTCACGCATTTTCCGGATATTTTCCGGGGATTTTCCGAGCATTTTCCGGGCATTTTCCAGGCATTTTCCACGCTTTTTCCGGACATATCCACGCATTTTCCGGATATTTTCCAGACATTTCCTTGGCATTTTCCGGTTATTTTCCGGGATATTCCAGACATTTTCCGGGAATTTCCCAGGCATTTTCCGAGCATTTCCCGGGGATTTTCCGGATGTTTCCCAGACATTTTCCGGACATTTCCCTGGCATTTTCTGGGGATTTTCCACGCATTTCCCAGACATTTTCCGGACATTTTTCAGGCATTTTCCGGGGATTTTCCAGGCATTTTCCGGATATTTTCCGGACATTTTCACGCATTTACCGGATATTTTCCGGACATTTTCACGCATTTTCCGGATATTTTCCAGGCATTTTCCACGGCTTTTCCGGAAATTTCCACGCATTTTCCGAGCATTTCCCAGGCATTTTCCGGTTATTTTCCGGGAATTTCCCAGGCTTTTTCCGGGGATTTTCCGAGCATTTCCCGGGGATTTTCCGGATGTTTTCCAGACATTTTCCGGACATATCCCTGGCATTTTCCGGGGATTTTCCACGCATTTCCCAGACATTTTCCGGACATTTCTCAGGCATTTTCCGGCGATTTTCCAGGCATTTTCCGGATATTTTCCGGACATTTTCACGCATTTACCGGATATTTTCCGGACATTTTCACGCATTTTCCGGATATTTTCCAGGGATTTTCCACGGTTTTTCCGGAAATTTCCACGCATTTTTCGAGCATTTTCCGGGCATTTTCAGGCATTTTCCACGCTTTTTCCGGAAATTTCCACGCATTTTCCGGATATTTTCCAGACATTTCCCTGGCATTTTCCGGTTATTTTCCGGGATTTTCCAGACATTTTCCGGGAATTTCCCAGGCATTTTCCGAGCATTTCCCGGGGATTTTCCGGATGTTTCCCAGACATTTTCCGGACATTTCCCTGGCATTTTCCGGGGATTTTCCACGCATTTACCGGATATTTTCCGGACATTTTCACGCATTTTCCGGATATCTTCCAGGCATTTTCCAGGGATTTTCCACGGTTTTTCCGGAAATTTCCACGCATTTTCCGAGCATTTCCCAGGCATTTTCCGGTTATTTTCCGGGAATTTCCCAGGCTTTTTCCGGGGATTTTCCGAGCATATCCCGGGGATTTTCCCGATGTTTTCCAGACATTTTCCGGACATTTCCCTGGCATTTTCCGGGGATTTTACAGACATTTTCCGGGGATTTTCCGAGCATTTCCTGGGGATTTTCTAGACATTTACAGGCTATGTCAGGGAAATGTCCGGAAAATGCCTGGATAATTCCCGGAAAATATCCGGAAAATGCGTGAAAATGTCCGGAAAAATGTGGAAAATGTCGATTCAAATTTGCGAAGTAATTAAAGCAGAAAACCAAAAAAAGAAAAAAAAAAAACTAAAATCTTTCATATTAAATGTAGGTATATGGGATATTCATATTTCATACTTAATGAATGGGAGGGTTTAAAGATAATTTTTTTGATATTTCTCGATTTATTTTTAAAAATTTATTACCGCCATTTTACTCATTAGGTTAAGTACTTTCGATATCAGTTTAAAGTTTTTTGTTATCTGTAATACTTACGGAAAAATCGCCTGTGCACACTTAACGATTACACCCTGTATAGGTATAAGTGGGAATGAAAGAAACGGATGTTGTCAAATATTGTGATAGTACCTACCTAAGTGATATATCAAATGAATGTGCATAACGGGTGAATTACAATTAGTAATGTTTTATCGAAATCGGTTCATCCGTTTTTTACATATAGGGCACTTTAGGGGTGACAGTGGTTAGATAAATAAACCAAATGGAGCATCAAACGATAGGATATGACGTGTACATATAGGTACAATTAGATAATATTATTTACATCAAAATCGGTTCTGCCATTTACTAGGGATGGAAAGGGAAGGGTTGAAAGTCTGTGAAAGAAGAGGGGGACATGGGAGCGAGAGGATAGCCACACCCTGGAAATTTTGAACTCTTCTCAAAGCCACATAGGCCTGGCCCTTGGCAATTTTTTTTCTTAAATATACCACTTCTTTTGCCACTGTGGTCCATTACAATTTATGCACGGTTACGGCCCAACTTAAAAGATGTCAGATGTAGGAATGTATTATGGAGGTAGAGGTAGGTCTCGCTCACTTGAAAATATTAAATGAAAATAAGAAACCGAAGTTTAAAAATTAAAAAAAAAAACCCAACGCAACGAAGGAAAAGGAATATATATAATTTTACAAACTTCCCGACGATCTTTAAAATTAAGTACCATTATAAAAAAATATATATATAAGATATATTATTATGATAATGATGGTATGGTATGGTATCCTTAACTTTTACCAAAATTGTAGATTATAAAATTATCTTTAAAAAACTTCACATACATTTTTTTCTAGGAGCCACTGTTTCTACGAAAAATCTATTTTTTCATTCATCGTTGATCTCAAAAATAAAAATTCCAATCACCAGAACGACAGGAAATTTTAATAATTGATTTTTAATTGTGTTTTGCACAATTTTATTAAATTGCGACTGGATGAAAATTTTGTTCGTGGTCGTCGTCGTCGTTGGTAGGGTGAACAAATCCTTAGCAAAACATCATACGCTTATGTCAATTAGTATCGATAGCGGATTCTATTCCTTTACGTTTTGACGTTTGCCTCGGCACTCAGTTGCTGCACAATATATTGTCAAAAACATCCATACAAGGAAGGAAGGTAAATAAATTTGCTCCTCTCCCTCCTGGTGCCTAAAAAATAATATGCCATAATTTAAAATAAATTTTACGTAGAAAATTAATTAGGCACTTATTTTTTTATTTTTTAGCTCAGTTTAGTAATAAATTTTACTAACTGTTCTTTTAATTATTTATGGTAGTACGTGTTTATTCAATAAAAGTTAAGTAGTAACTACTATGCAGTCACTATTCCACGCGGACGAAGTCGCGGGCACAGCTAGTTAATAAATAATCGACGTCTAAAACTGAAATGTATTAACTTCTTAAATGATAGATCACCTTGTAATGGCTCCTCGATGCAGTCTTTTGAGCTTGCAAGTTAATTTCTCTATAATCAGATGCAACTGGTAGCCAAGTTCTGGGTCCAGTTGTGAAGCCAGCATTTGCTGTATCATCCCAATGATACGGTGTTCTAGCGGGATCTCTAGAAAATTCTAAGTAATTGTCCTCATTGCCCTGGTTGATAGCTTGAACGTCTACTGTATCATTCCAGCTGACGAATCCATCTCTCATACCGATCTCTTCTCCTTGATAAGTGATAGCGACTCCAGGAAGCATCATGTTTAGAGCATTCAGACCATCGACCATGTCAGTTCTGAATCGGGAAGGCATTCTCTTCTGGTCGTGGTTGCCGAACTAGAATATTTCATTGAAATTACAAGTAAATATTTCGGTGGTCATGTATTTTGTGAAATGTTATTGGCTTAAAATTATACGTATAACAGATACTAATAATGGTCCGGTAAATGAGAAATTAGGCGGGACACTTTTCGGCGAAAACATAAATGGGTATATTAAAACTAAATATGAACACCGCAGCAACAAAGTGTAATCATGTCAGCTTCAAATGAAAGCAGAAATGGCGCGTATATTTCAGTATTTTCATGAAAAATATGAATATGGTACTTACGACCCAATTAGCAACTTCTCCCTGAGGCATATAAGTGAGCCAGCGTTTGATTACATAAACGAAGTCTCGAGCGTTAGATTGACTAGAGAGGCTTGTGATGAAATCGAAATTAAAAGGGAAATGCGCTCCGAGCCTGCCCTGCTCGTCGCCGTAGTACAACATCGTCATGGTTATGTTTGCGTACGCCTCCGCTAATAATATTCTGTAATTGTAAATGTTAAGGCTGCAGTCTAGCAAAATTGCGTTTTCAACAAGTTATTTGACAATTTTTTCCCGGCTAATGAAATGATAAACTGATTTTTTTTTTTCTTGTTTATCAATTAGTGTTATATACGCAATACGCGTGAATTTTTTCACATTTATAAAATTACTTTATGTTACCTTAATCAGGCCTTCAAGATAAGTCTCTTTCCCCCAAAGACATTTCGAGCTAAGTTTGTGCACTCACTACGTTGCAACCGATTACAATTTACACAATTTGATCAGCGCATAAATATCCTTATATAGTCGTAATTCAAATCTGCTGAATACAATTGCCGAAAAACTTATGATTTTCCTAATTAGAACGTTATAAATTCATTAAATTTCCCATTTTTTACCTTACAAAAAACTATTGATAAATACTGCTAAAAGTTATTTTTTTCCATTAATTTATTCGAGTTGGTTGAAGACCAATGAGTATTAATCCTTTAATTTTTTTTTTTTTTGAATTTTGATAATTCTTTAAATATTAAAAAAATATTTAAAATAATTAGGAAAAATCCTAGCGAATTTCTTCAGTCGCGCTCCTCGGGCCGGAGCGTTCTGACGTGTGCTCTACGCTCGATTTTCCTTCATACCGAAGTGAAAGTTGCTCTACTTCATTAAATTTAATATTTTTGTTAATTGATTATTTTTATCTTAGTTTTATGCAATTGTTCTTATTTTTAAACATTTGATTTCGATATGGAAAATAAACGAAAAAAATATGCGTGTAACTACTAGAAAAAAAAATTATCTTCGAACATAAAGTTAATGAAACCAAATAGATTACAAAGGTGATTGGCAACAATTTCTTTATTTTACGGGGTGTCAGTAAAGGGATGTATGTTTCTTCATCACTACATAGTATAAAACAAAGTCGCTTTCTCTGTCCCTTTGTACGCTTAAATCTTTGAAACTACGCAACGGATTTTGATGTGGTTTTTTTTAATAGATAGAGTGATTCAAGAGGAAGGTTTATATGTATAATAACATCCATTAAATAGTGGAGAAGTACTGTTATTTTTGAGGTTTCTAATGTGATGTCGTAAATAATTACATTTTTTCCGCTTACATTGCAAACGCAGGCTGAACCCTACGAGTTTTACCAAAATAATGTACTAAGTATGTATTATACACATTGAAAAGGTCTACAGAAAAGTCCGCGGTGGTATATGTCTATCTCTTATGGATAACCCACAATAACTTTTTTTTGTCATTTACTTTTTACGACAAATAATGGCTAATTTTCGAAGCGATTTTAACCAATACAGCATTAATCCTTAACCAATTAAATACCTTGAATACATTGTTCATTTAATATAGATCTATATGGCCCTTTACATCGTATGATTTAAGTGAATATTTTCGAAGATATTACAGATTTAAAAATTGCGGGACGTAGCGTTTGGATTGGTACCGGCCGGCCGCCGCGGCCGCGCCATTGCACCCATGCGAAGCATGGGCGGGTCGCTAGTTAAAACTAAAGTAAGCTCATAAATTTTCTTATAATAATATAATTTTTTTTTTGAAGTTCCAAAAATGTTTATTTTTCGTTTGAGAAATACGAAATATAATATAAACTTGTATTGAGAACTTGAACTTGGGACATACGGGGAAAATGATTTGTTTACTCCAAAATTCCAAATATGTCGAGGTGTTTTAATTTTTTCTTCTAGTCATTTTAAACGTAGCGGCATGTTGTTTGATTATTAATTTTGTAACTTAAATACAGGATGTTGGTTTTATATTCTGATCTTACAGACGCGCTGACAAATTTAGTTCACCATTTCTAGTTTGGTCCACCAACTCTAAGTACCAATATTAAAACGAATGGATTATCATCACATCATCAATGATCAGATGTAATGGAAGATCACAATAACATAGAAAATTCAATGGGTGTTGAGAACTAAACAAACACAAGTAACAGAGACGCACAGAATAAAAAAAGAGGACGAAAACGATAATTCGTTGATGCTTTCCCTTTTCGACGTATTGTTAGGGTACATCACCAATCTGCAAAAAACAAAACTGATGATTCCCAATTGCTGATTAAAAATGAAAAACAAATAATCGACAACAGTGGTGAAAATTTGCTGATCACAATGAAACATCCTTCAGTGGTAGCAGATTTACTCATTTAAAATGTATCGGTGAACAGCGTAAAGGAGAGCAGGACAGGAAAACATTATGAATGTGGATGGTGGATTGTATACAGGGTGTAATCGATAAGTATGTGCAGGCGATTATTGCAGGTATCAAAAAACTTAAAACTGATATCGAAATTACTTTACCTAATGAGCAAAATGACAATAATAACTTTTTAAAAGTATAACGAGAAATATCTAAAAAAATTACTTTATACACTCCCATATCAAGAAGGGAAAATGGGACTAGTAGAAGTTAAATGTCTAATTCCGGCAAAAGACATGAATGTGGAAGATGCGGTTAAAAATAAAAAATTTAATATTTGAAATACAATTCAAAAAAATAACACTTTTGTCATAGATAAGAATCATGACTATTTTTTCCAAATTCAGGGACAACTAAACGTTGCAGAAGCAGAAGTCTGCTTATTTGCTGTTTGGACTGGAGTGAATCATGATCGTCTAATATTAATTTAGTGAGAAACGTCTTCCCAGTTCAAAATGGAGAAATAAACCATCCACGCGAAGACCGACATCCGCGCGGACGGAGTCGCGGGCGGAAGCTAGTCAGAAATAAATATCTTTTGTTTTCATTTGCGCATTTTTCTATTTTATAATTTTTTACACAAACATTACATTTTTTTTATTATATACAAAATTTGTTTATCCGTTTTATTAGTGAAACTGAACAACTTTCACTAAGAAACTTAGGTCGAAAAAAATGTATAGAGTTATGCATTTTGTATGGAAAGCTTATTTTTTTTTATATTTCGTCCAAATTTCTTTGTAAAAGTTGATCAGTTATATAAACATGAAGTTGAAGATATCAATAGAACGTATTCGCAAATTTTGTGTACTGATAAAAAGAATCACCCGGTGTAATTTTCACGAAAATTGTTTCAAATTGTCATTTTAGGTACTTATTACGAATATTAAATTATGCATACGAATGATTTAGTTTTTAAAAATTAAGTGGAGCAACTTTCCCTTAGTACATTTGTATTATTTACATATAGGATGACAGGATGCATTTGTTTGCACTACTAGACCAAGCCCTTAATGTCGGCTTTGATAACAGTATGATTGCTTTTTAATGGAAATTTAGGAGTAGGTATCATATAAGTATATTCAATATTGCCTGCACTTATTAATCCGCTTCTATTGATAAGTATTGCATAAACTGGATATAAAGATAATAAAAATGAATACGATAAACAAAAATAGTGTCCTCACTTGGTATCTGCGTTGTTATCTTGTTTCCACTTGTCAGCAAATTCCCTCCATTCGTATACAACATCGTAAAGTTCTATGAGATCCCTTACATATTCTTGTGTCGTGTAACCTGGTTGGTTTGGATTCAAGAACATATTGCCACTCAATGGTTCATCAGGGTACACACCACCGTAGTCGTCAGGATTAGCTTCAAACAGATGTGGAATGGCGTCCAGTCTGAATCCGTCTACACCTTTCTCAAACCAAAACTGCATTATATTCAGCATTTCTTGCCTCACTGCTCGCTCTCTGAAGTTGAAATCTATTTGTTCTTTGGCAAACTGGTGCAAATAGTACTGCTGTCTGACTTCGTCCCATTCCCATACACTACCGCCGAATTGACTGATCTAAATTAAGAGAAGTGTTTTAAATTGTAATAGGTTCAAGAAGAAAGACAAAATAAAATATTAATGATGCATCCTTGTTCCATATTATTCAAGTTGCAAATTGTTTTTTTAGATAACGTAGTATTAAAGTAAGTTATTCAGTTGAAATGGCGTCACTATTTTATATGCATTTTATATCAAATCTGGAACGTTAATTTATGAAAATGTTAAAACAAAGTAACTTAGGAATATTACCCAATTAGATGGAACAGTTCGTGTTCCGTTGACCATGACGGGGTCTGCCCAAACGAAATAGTTTTCGTATCCAGGCTCTCTCCTTTGGGATTTGATAAAATATTCTGACTCATTACTGGCGTGGTTTGGAACGTAGTCTAATAATACCCTGATACCTGTTAAAAAATCAGATTAGCAGCTTTTTTAAAAGGATAATCTTCTTTAGCAACAATCGATAATTATTTTTTTATAAAAATATAAATAAATATAAATATTATTATAGCGTTTGAAGCGATACTATAGGTTCTTTACAAACGCAACCTTAATCCTGTTTCTTACCTAGTTTATGTGCTTTTTCAACCAATTCCTCGAAATCGGCCATAGTTCCGTATTCATCTTGGATATTGTAGAAGTCACTGATGTCGTAACCGAAGTCGATCATAGGAGAGACGAAGATGGGTGACATCCATATAGCACCAACGCCAGCATCGACGAAATGATCTAGCTCACTTATAATACCTTTAAAAAGAGAATAATATTAAATATCGTTGGATTATCAATTGCAAGTTTGATTTGACATGGTCCAGTCCTTATATTTCGTCTTAACTGGACAAAACGTAAATCATTTTAACGTAGAATTATTAATTTTATATTTTGTTCTTTTTATGTAAGAGAAAATGTCACCATTGGAATTAAAGAATATTTAAATAACTTTATCCTACAGGATGCTTGTCCCTGATGATGATGAATCTTTAATAAAGTATGCAGAACTTCTTCAAAATCTGTTCTTATGTTGAGCAAATGATGAATTGTAAATTTAAAGTGTATAATTTTTATTCATATTACCTTTCAAGTCACCAATACCATCGCCATCGCTGTCTTTAAAGGACCTCGGGTAGATTTGGTAAATTATCGTATGTTCCCACCAATCTAATTCTTGTAATTCCGGAGGACTTGGTCCTCTGTTCGCCAAAAATCCCCATGTCAAACTCCCTACTACCACTCCCAAAACAATTAAACAACCAAAAATAATACCTAACACTTTCAATGCCCGCATTTTGACTATTTCTGTGTGATGATAACCTATCAATTTATATATTGAGCCATAAAGAATAATCATTTATTGTCCTGTATAAACGATAAATGGAATGATTTAGTCAAATGCACTAAAAGTTGTAGATTATCAAATGACAACAGAGTAGAAGGGGTCTAACATTCCGATGGTATCGAGTAATAATAGCATACAATAAGAAAGAAATTCATCGCAGATCTCGTTGCTCTAACTCATAGGCTATGCAGGTATGTTAGAAGTGAAAGAGCGTTATCATCATTTTCAAAACTAGGATTTGTATACCTGGATGATATCACAGAAATAGGATAGGGATGGATATAGAATTTAATTCTATTTATAAAGTAATCTAAAATTAAATGAAGGAAAGTGTTGTTAAAATTGCGCAAAATATTTTTATAACATACAGTAATAAATGTAGGGTATAAAATTGAATATGGCGTGCGATAGCGGGCTGGGCATGGTGCCCAGAATGCTGGCAACGTCGCTGCGGTGTTGCCACATTTCTAAATTAACACTATCAGAAAAATCTAGAGGTACCTATATTATAACGTAAAGTACCTTCACGTTTTTACGCATTTTGTATTGAAATTATTGTTATCTTAACACTATATAAAGTACCTTAGATTTGCTTAGTTTCTTGCCCGAATGAACCGATGTTAAATGGTAGAACTAAATAAAAATGCTTCTAGAAAAAGTCTGTACACAGTTGACCTGAGGCCCTATTCGTTTTCTTCACTTTGTTAAGATCTTTCTTTAACTCCTTTCAACTATTAGAGGATCGATCTCTTTCGTTGCTCATGGACAGTGGTATGAACTATTCATCTATCTCTTTATCGCGCCTATGATCGTCTTAACAGGTTCATTGTATGAATTTTTAAACTTAAATGTTTTTATTACCTATGTACACTGGCCAATTAGATATATAATCTGAAGGAACTTTCTCTCAACATAACTTCAAATCTCTAGTGTACACGCAGGACGATTCAGTTCCAAAGTCAGACAACTCCCTGTGGCATCCTTAGTACTCAATTAGTTTAATAACTAGATGTTACACTATTTTGCTATCAAAAACATAAGGATATCCAGCTACATCTGTTTTAATAGAGTTTGATATTTCTATAGGCCATTTTAATTTTCTTTTTAAAATATATTTCTTCATGTCTTTTCATCAAATTCTTTCAATGGCTGATCCATTGAAAGAATTTGATAAAAAGAAAGATTTCTTGAAAATTTAATAAACAAACAGACAGACAGAGTCACTTTTGTATTTATAATTCTATTGAGGTACAAATAAAATGTAAAATTAGTCGATGACTGAAAAATACCTATTTTTAATGTCATCTCCATGGATCGTCACTAATCTTTTCTACATTAATAATTGTATTAAAACTGACTAGTGCATGTTGATGCAGTTTTCGATACTGTACGGATAACGCAATTTTCCTAATGTAACCCGCTCCGTCGATACAAAGATAGCCATCATCTAATGTTATTTGATGCTATCAAAGGGATCTCGATGGAGATTTACATTTTGTTAACTATGGCTTTTGAAATAACTTATTTGTATTAGTTTGTTGTAATCTGTGTATGTTTACGTGGAACTTTTCGTTGTATTTTATGGAAATGAGTGCTTAGATATTTTTTGTATATTTTCGTGAATAATATGAATTTGTCTCTACTATTTCTGTGGCATGCAAGGTATGCGAGTCATGTAGAAATAGATAAATGTTTACCAAAAACTTACTCCTAAATTTTTTATTAAAGCAAAATCGCATAAAATTTAAAGTCTATGTTTAAGGAGCCCTTTTTTTAATTAACAAAAAACAATAGAAAAGAAAGGGAAAGAACGGGATTTAAATAAGAATACGTGTATTAAAATAAAAAAGACAGATGATGGAAAATTAACATTTTTATTTATAAAAAAAAATGTGTGCGTGTACTAGTGTACACACGTAAGAAGTGAAACTTCTTTATGACCTTATTTTTCAAAAAATAATTTACTATATTCAACTTTACAGAAATACGTCGAATCACGCGTGGTAGGGATAAGAAAAAGATGGCGCGTAACGGAAAAATGTCACGCGTAACGAAAAAATGTTACACTAAATTTTTTTCCAACCCCGATAAAGAAGTTTCACTTCAAAAAATCTTAAATTAACTATATACAGGTATATACAACTGAATTATAATACAATTTACGATACTGGTTCCGATATAAGAACAATCGCCTCTCCTGCAGATAGAGTAATAGTTTCTTCATTTATAGTGTCTCTGAAATAAAAAGAAAATTATCATTATTTAAAAAAAGAGATATTTTATCACTATAGATGTTTAGCAAGAATTGTAAACTTGTTAAAATAGTTTTCTTATCTTTTCTATTATTAAAATTGATACATAGGTCTATTGCCTATTTGGCTATTTATCACTAATTTAGAATTTATATCGACATAAAATTAAACAAATCCGTAAAAAAAGAGGTGATTAAAAAAAATAAAAGTACAAATAATCATTAACCTTGTGATTTCTTGAAAATCTCCTTTTTTTGTTCGTTATTCCAAACAGTATTTTCCATATTATTAAAAAAAGAGCGTCTGTGCCGAGCACACGTGTCAGAAGTGAACTTCTTTGGCCAGATTCAAAAATACCAATATCGTCGCTTTACTGCATGACGTGACGGTATTGCCATGACGCAATCTTGAAATTTAATCTCAACACGCCTAAAGTAGTTTCACTTCAAAAAGAAAAAAAAAATTCTCGATTTTTTTAAAACATTTCTCACCCCTCCCTCCTAGCCGAATGAACACTAGCAATATAAACACTTGCGGGTAGTTTCAACTCCACCACTCTTCCCAAGTCCACAGTATCAGTAGTATCTCCTACGTTAAAGAGTAGCACGATAGTAGAATATGTCCTGAGATACCGGGTGAGGTATAATGTATTGTCTGATAGAGCTCGGATTGAGTAGTCACCGTGGGAGAGAGATTTTTCTCTTTTTCGTAAGGTGGTTAAGGCTTGGTAGACCTGAAAAACAATTAATTGTGTAATATTATATTATGATCTATGAATCTAAATAATTTAAGCAACAAGACTCAATCACAAGTGTCCGTAAAAAGGTCGTCAAAAATGTTTCAAATACTAGCTGCTCCGCGCGGTTTCACCCCCGTGGCTCCACTCCTGTTGGTCGTAGCGTAATGATATTTAGCCTATAGCCTTCCTCAATACATGAGCTATCTAACACCGAAAGAATTTTTGAAATCGGACCAGTAGTTCCCGAGATTAGCGCGTTCAAACAAACAAACAAACTCTTCAGCTTTATAATATTAGTATAGATTCATTAAAATTAATATGTGGTAGTTACTGCCACGAAATAAGATATTCAAAATCTATTGTATAATTAGAAAACTCTGCCTAATACACAGGTAGGCAGAGTTTTGCTTTGGACAGTTTTCAGCATGTTTTAAGTTGTTTATTGTAAGTCAATGTATCAGAACCTCTTTAGAACTTCTAATGTACATGAATGAAATCTTAATAGATATAAATGCTTATCTATACTTCTATACTAATATTATAAAGAGGAAAGGTTTGTATGTATGTATGGTTTCCACGCATAAACTACTGAACCGATTATAATGAAATTTAGCACACATATAGAGGGTAACTTGGATTAACACATAGGATAGGTTTCATCTCGGAAATCCCACGGGAACGGGAACTATGCGGGTTTTCCTTTAAAAACGCGGGCGAAGACGCGGGCGAAAAGCTAGTTTAATATAACCTCAAAAATCTTCCACAGAATTTTATCTCCCCTACCTTATAATGACTCCTCTCTTGTTCCTTCTGCAACTCCAAATTAATCTCCTTATAATCATCAGCCACTGGTAACCAAGTCCTGTCCCCGGAACTGAACCCGGCGTTCGTGGAATTGTTCCAGTGGAACGGTGTTCTGGCCGGGTCTCTGGAATACAAGTGGTATGTGTCCTCGTCCCCGCGGTTGCAGGCTTCTATGTCTACTGTGTCCTCCCAGCTTACGTAGCCGTCTCTCATTCCTGAAAAAATAAAATATAATATCTTCTTCAATTCTTCTTCTTCTATCAAGTCTTGAATTTGATATTTTTGGTTTTATGGCATTCAAATGCTTTATAAATATAAATTCATAAAGAAAAGAAAAAAAAAGACGTGTGGCACTTGGGGACTGCCGCGGTAAAGCTATTGCATGCTATGCCTTCAAGCCACACCTCCGCACCCGTCGGAGTGGAGAGCGTGAGGTTTTTTCGTTACGGAATTTCTCGATTCGATTCCCGCGCTCAAGGCCCGCGATAGAAGCTATGCAATAGCTTAATAATATAATTATAAATTTGTATAAAACAGTTTACTCAACAATCTACTGACTATCGAACTATTTAAGAACTGAGACATTTTTTAATTGAAAAAGAGCACACGTGCCCGAAGTGAAACTTCATTGGTAAGATTTAAAAATACCAAAATCGTCGCCTTACTCCATGACGTGACCTAGAAATTTTACTTTCAACGCGCAATAATAATCTTAACTTCAAAAAGTGATAATTACAATAAATAAACAAATAGAAAATTACCAATCTCTTCTCCCTGATAAGTGACAGCGACTCCCGGTAAGATCATGTTGAGTGAGTTCAATCCGTCCACCATGTTCTCGCGGAAACGCGTTGGCATTCTGTTGTTGTCGTGGTTTCCGAACTGAAAATATTTTATGGGCTTTTTATTTGTGATAGATTTTATGTAGGATATTGTTTTGCAAAATCAGTTTGCTAGTTTCTGTTTCTCTGATGTTACAAGGTAATCTTTGCAACTGTAGAAAATATGGGACGTTCACTGCAGAAGACATTTAGAAACATAATAAGACGGTAGATAATGTATTTTCAATAAATTGTGGACGAAATGGCACACTTAGATAAGTCAATATTGTAAAAATCGTAACCAAATTCGAACATAATATTATAGGTATATTTAATCCTTTATAGAAAGAAGACAAAAACACAACCTAGTAAATAAATAAATAATAAACTCCTTACCACCCAGTTAGCTATTCCTCCATGAGGCATATACGTCAGCCATCTCAAAATAATATATACAAAGTCTCTCGCGTTGGACTTGGCTGAGAGATCCGTAATGAAGTCGAAGTTAAAGGGGAAATGTGCGCCGATGTCGCCATTTTCGTTGCCGTAGTACAGCATCGTCATTGAGATGTTCGCGTAGCCTTCAGAGAATAGGACCCTGGAAAGAAAAATAAATTTTTGTGAGTAGGATAGTTTAGATATTAGATGATGAAATAATTCGTGACGCTATTCGATCGAAGCGAAGACGAAAATGCAGCGTCATAATTAATATAGAACACACCTATAGAGTTAACTGGCTTAAAACCGTTTTAATTTTTCTAATAATATATTACTGTTAAGTTAATGAGAAAATAAAAAGTAAGACATTTCCGAAACTTAATGCTTAAAGAGTATTTAATCTCTATTATATTTGAAATGAAACAAAAACAAAAGTATAAGCTAATGAATAAAAAAATAATAATATGGAATATGCTCCAACACAAAAGTATTTTGAAATAATGAACAAAACTCCACTAACCGCGTATCCCCGCCATTCTCCTCCAAGTACTGATCCGCGAACTGCCTCCACTCGTACACAACATCATACAATTCAATCAGATCCTTCGTATATAGTGGAATGGTGTACCCAAGTTGATGCGGTTCAAACTCTAATCGACCACTTAGCGGATCATCTGGGTATCTCCCATCATGATCAGCTGGATCTGCTTCTATGAGATATGGAAGGGCATCAACTCTGAAGCCATCTGTTCCTCTATCAAGCCAATATTTCATGATGTTGAACATTTCTTCTCTGACCGCTTGGTTGCGGAAGTTAAAGTCCGCTTGTTGTATCGCGAATTGGTGTAAGTAGTACTGTTGGCGCTTTGTGCTCCATTCCCAAGCGGAACCGCCGAATTGACTCACCTGATTTTAGTAATATTATTTAACACCAATCCAATTTAAGTAATATAAACGAGAATTAAAATAATAAAAATGTTGTGTGGTTTTATGAAACCACGGTAAAAGTGAAACTGTTCGAACGGCTCCGAACACTGCTTTATACCTACTCGGCAGCCGACCGTCACGCGACATGCGCTACACAGACCAAAAAGTTTGAGACGATGTAATAAAAGTTTCACTTTAAAAAGAACAATAAATCACTGATGTACGAAAAATAACTAGACTCACAACCGCCAGTAAAAGATCCGTCAGGCGTGGCATATAACAAACATTCAAATTAACACCTTAATTCGGCGCGGTAACGTTCAAATTATTTATTTATTTATTTATTTATTATACTTTATTGCATTAAAAATACATAAATATATATAACAAAGACAATACTACAGAAACAGCAAAGGGCGGCCTTATCGCTAGGTAGCGATATCTACCAGGCAACCCAACAATCAGAGGAAATTTAACAATATGATGTGGGTGAGCAAAAATAAGGCAATACTAACACATTGAAAAATGTACAAAATAAACGTATACAAAGCTAACTATGTACTTACTAATAGTAATATAAAATACATAAAAATAATGAAATAAATATATACATAAATACGATAATAATTATAATAAATAGTTATACATACACTTACATACAATACATTAAATTATGTTGTTTCATTTATAAGAAAACTCTGTCTAATAGATGAGTAGGCAGAGTTTTGCAATAGACAATATTCGAACTTGATTGTGAGTGTAGTTTACTATAGCACGTCAATGTAATCAGCTCATCAACAACTTAAATTAGGTGGCACGTGTAAATTACAATTTCTAAATGGATTTCATTATATCATTAAGTAACAGTAGTTTAAGATTACGAATGATTATTAATATAGTAATGAACGAAACAAAGGACTTTGTCCTCGGGTGAACTTTTTCATACCTACTCCATTCAGAGATATTCTTTACTGGCAAGTATACTCAGCTTTTTATCCTTAAAAGGTTTTATTAAAAGTATTATTTTTATAACGTACCCAGTTAGAAGGTGGTAACGTATTATTAGGATTATTAGGATCTTCCAATCCATCAGCCCAGATGAAGAAATCTTCATACCCTGGCTCTCGGGCTTCAGATTTGATAAAATATTCGGATTCATTACTGGCGTGGTTAGGGACGAAGTCTAGAAGCACTTTGATGCCTGAAAATATATTTTTTTATATTTCAAATTTGTTTTAAGAACTTGTGCATTGTATGTAGGTATGTATTTGAGTTAATCCACGGGTAGATTACAGTACAGATTTGTAAAGGGCACAGGAAAGATAGCACGTATCTTTGTTTTTTAACAAATAGCTTGTTTTTTAGCAGATATCGATCGCTAATACCACACACACAATATGTGTTTGATACCAAACCATTTATCTTCTTTTATCTCAGTTTATTCGATTAGCAGTACAACTACAATCACTCGAAATCAATTCGATCGCGATATCCTTCGTAATTCGTGATTTATTATACCGTTTTCTATCAAGTTTTGTATTAAATCGTGATTGTTATCAGTTGTTTAGCAGTTTACGTTTGTTTAGCGAAATTATTAAATGATAAACGGCCTTCCGTTAATCTAAATATTATATCTTTGATAAAGCTGTGGTACTTTTGCGAATACCTGAGTTGTAAGAAAATTAATTATAACTGTGACACTGTGAAATTGGAGAAATGAATCACTGTTAATTGTTGATTTGAAGGTCATTACTAGGGACTTAAGAAGAAGTAAGCATTTTAATAAATCATTTTCGAATACGAAGTATTAGTTGTTAGAAAATATTATTATTTGACATAAAATACCCACGTCCCTAGGATCATATAAAAGAAATGTGTTTTAGATTAAACTGATTAACTGTACCAATAGCGATGATAGTTCTATGCTCTATGGCCTATGGCCTATGCGATGGATATTTTTGATTGGTTGACGTTGAAGAACCAAGAAGCATACCTCGCATATGAGCTAATTTTAGCTTGATGTAGTCGTTTTAAACGCTTGAAAAAACGATATTATAAGTCTTAATTCTTACCCAATTCATGTGATCTAGTCAGCAATTCCATAAAGTCCTCCATAGTGCCGTACTCATGGTGTATTCTATAGAAGTTACTGATGTCGTAACCAAAATCAACCATTGGTGACTCGAATATTGGCGACATCCATATAGCATCCACGCCGGCATCCACAAAGTGTTCTAACTCACTGATAATACCTGAAGTGTGAGATATGGTTAATGGTTTATGGTTAGAGATTAATTAGGCAATATTTAATAGGTATTTTTATAGGTATTAATATTTTTATATGTATTACTAGCTTCAAGAGGTGGTATTAGTTTATTGAATTACTTAGATTATGATAAAAAGGTTTACTAAAGACGCACTGGGTTCGTGGAATTGATAAAACTGTATAAAAAGTTAGATATTCTTTCAAAGTTTATGTTCTGAAGTAGACTTGAAGTAGATGACTTAAAAGTACAATGTCTCTGGGTATTTGATTTTACTCTAATATAATATTAACCGAAAAGTAGTAGTTAAAATATCTATGTACTTAAAAATTCCAATTTATTCAAGTAAGATCCCAAATATGAATCATTATTAGAAGCAAACTATTGCGTACGAACAAATAATATAACATGCAAAATTATTTATATTTTCGTTAAATCGTGACGATTTATATAATAATACACATAATTAGTTTTATTTGCGTCCACGCAGGAAGCGGGTCATTATAAACTCATATAGAACGGTTATGGTCGAAAATAGGGTTTAATGTCGGGTATTATCCCAAACTACACAGTTAAACCTGGTTTAATCAGCTCTTGAATGTATTTTAATAATCGTCACGTCGTAGTTTTTTACGATTGCATTAAGAAAATATAGAACCTTAAAGGGAAATTATTCTGCCTAGTGTCTTGAGTTCAATATATGTTCCTATTCTATTTTAAACTAGTTTCGTAACATTTCTAAGATTTATTTTAGATACATAAACATGCTCATTGCACAGGATACATTGTAATATATTGAACTGTATGTATATTGTAATAATAATTATTTATAAATTACATTATTCCTACATAATACGTCACCTAAGTACGTCACGATTTACGACTAATCCTAATTTCCTTTCAAAATGAAGTAAATAAAATCACCTTTCAAATCACCGATCCCATCGCCATCACTATCCTTAAAGGACCTTGGGTAGATCTGGTACAGCACACAATGCTGCCACCAGTCGAGGGGCAGGATCTCTGGGGGTGGTGCCTCCGACCTGGTGGTGGCTAGTACTGCCCATGTTATACCACCTGGAAAGATATTGAGTATTAGCAACTTTTTGTGGATTGTCTTGGGAAAAAAAATAGTAATTACTATTTTTTTTTATGCTGCGATAGGGAAGCGCTTGGTTACGATCTCGCCTGATGGTAAGCTGAGATGTGGCCTAAGATGGAGCGTGCTTCCCTAGAATGTACCTGTTCACTCTCTTCTTGAAGACCCCCATATTGCTAGCGGCTATCACCGGATTATGATGGGTATAAAATGTAAATGTTACTTGGTGAAGGTAGCTTTCAAATGGTGAAAGAATGTTTCAAATCGATTGAGTAAACTTAGAGTTAGCATCAAAAAATAAACGATCAAACAAATCAATTTTTGGCAAATAACATAGTTAATAGTTATTACAGTATACAGTAAAAGTAAATTGTTATTTACGAAAAGAGCCTCTTTCAGTCTCGTCGCGGCGTTCGTGCGAGTGGTCGCGTCTAGTTTTCTTTGCGGGATATTCTTTTGCTTTTGTTTATAAACACGGACGCGCTCGAGCGTGACGGTGCATAGCGCACGGCGCCAGCATGTCGCATGCGGACAGTAACAGTGTGTGTGTGAGTGAATATGAAGAAACGGTTTCTAGGAAAGAGTTTATTGATGGTAATGATAGTGATATTTTGCGGGACGAAAGTATGGAGACGGCTATAGAATTTTGTAAAAAATCTGATGATATCGAAGATGATGGTATTATGGGAGTTCGACGAGAGAGGAAAAGAGAGAGAGAAAAGGATGAGAATGAGTGGCAAGTTGTAAAAGGGAAGGAAAAAAAGCAGAGAAATACCAATAATGAGAAAATTGAAGTCTATGTATCCCACCCAGATAAAATGCCGAAGCAATTCGAACTGGCTAAGTTGTTTAAAGAGCTGAATATATCTAATGTAATAAGAATTAAATATCTGAATCCATATCGTATTTGCATTGAATTTAACGAACATTCCTATGCTGATAAAGTATTATCATCAACGTATCTACAAGAAAAGGTCTTTAAAGTACAACAGGCCATGGAAGTTAGCTATACATATGGAGTGATACGAAATGTTGAATTGAAACTAAATGATAAAGAAATAAAAAGCCGAGTACAATGTGATTATCCAGCCCAGTTAGTGTCTGTTCAGAGATGTAGGCGGAGAGAAGGAGACAATTGGGAACTTTGCGAGACCATTCGTTTATGTTTTAAAGGATCGTATAGACCCCTCTGCGTTTATGTAGACGGTTTGAGGGAAAAATACATACACTCGGTTTCACAGTGCCGAAAGTGCTGGAGACTAGGTCACACGATTAAAAGATGCCCGTCGTCGAAAGTAGTGTGCCCTAAATGCGGTGGATATCACGCCAATTGCGATACAATGGAGTTCAAATGCATTAATTGCGGTGGTAAGCATATGGCGCTTTCTAAAACTTGTCCGATGTACATTAAAAAACATAAAATACGTGACATAATGGCAGATTTCAGTTGCACTTATAGAAAAGCTCTCACGCTTTACGTTGCGCCCGAAACAGCGATTGAACCCGAAAAAGAATCGGAAGATCTTCCACCTGATTTAAATTCTAATATATTTTCAACACCGATTAAAGTTTCCGACAATACTCCTTCTTATGCCAATATTGTTAAAACAAAAGTTGAAATTCACGCACAAAAACAAGAGAAAGCTGTACCTAAAAAGAGAAGAATAAAAACCAGAAATAATTTTCAAAAGAATTCGGTATTGGATTGGGATTTTTCATCATCGGTATCAGAACAAGAAATTATAGACGAAAAACCAGATGATCAGGCGGCGGTGTGGGCGGCGGCATCTAGTGATAGAATTAGCTTTAGCGAGTTGTTATTGAAACTGAAAGACATAGTATTTTTGAATAAACTTAGTTGGCAAGCTAAAATAAGTAAATTGATAAAAACATGCATTGAATGGATTATACTTTTGATGGTAGAGAACATATCAGATTGGCCGTTAGTTAAGAACATTATAGATAGTGTATTTAAGTTTAGCAATGGATAAAAATTGTTATTTAAAATTAAACGTTATTCAATGGAATTGTCAAAGCTTAAAACCTAAGATTGTTCTATTAGAGAGTTTGCTTACCCAAGAAATCATTCATATTGCAGTATTAAATGATCTTAGCTTGTCCGACCTCAAATGAAGCAAGAAAATTAATTAAAATTGTATCCTTAGGTTTAAGTAGACGGTAGATAATTATTATGCTTTACTGTTAGAATAATCTGTTTTGTTATGTTTTGATTTTATTTTTGAGAGTGACATGATCAAGTATGATCAAACTCTCGTATTAAATCTTAATACTATTATAAAGGCGAAAGTTTGTATGGATGTATGGATGTATGGATGTTTGTTACTCTTTCACGTAAAAACTACTGAACCGATTACAATGAAATTTAGCACACATATAGAGGGTAACTTGGATTAACACATAGGATAGGTTTTATCCCGGAAATCCCACGGGAACGGGAACTATGCGGGTTTTCCTTTGAAAACGCGGGCGAAGCCGCGGGCGGAAATCTAGTAAAGATATAAAAAAAGAGCCTCTTTATAATACTTATTATTATAGTTTATAGATAAGATAATCTTGTGGCAGAAACCGGCGTCTAATAATGCTTACAGTCTCCTGAATATGGGTCATATCAAAAAAAATTAAACAAGAGTCCTATTTAAACAGAGTCAAGCAATTATAAAATTAATAAACATTGTCGATCGATTGATTGATATGTTATTCTTATTATCATAATCATTTTTTGTTCCCAATGCGGGGACAAAGGCTATGAGGGTTCGTCATAATCCACAATGTGAAACTCAAATTGGCAGATGTCACATGTCAAAATGTTTGGTTTTTGAATACACCGATATCCACACAATTCCATTTATCAATCAGGACAGTGGTGGTGCAGATAAATTGAAAAACAATTAGATTTTTGCACGCTCCTCTAGTCTTGAATTATCGTTTTTTTACTGAAGTTGGATACATTTATTACTGAACCGCTATTATAATCGGTATCTAAAGTTTGCTATTAAAATCTACATAATTATTATGTGTAAGTTCACGTGAATATCAATAGGTAAATACTAAACAATAAATAATGGCAACCTTGTTAATTTATTGCAGCTCTACATCACTCTACACAAAAACACCAATAGGTAACGTGATGACGTAAACACGTACAAAACACAAATGCAAATGTTACAATGTGGTATATCTCTGTAAATACATTTTTTTATCTAAAATGAGAAGACGGTAAAGCAATAGTAATATAAAAATTAACACATGATATTAATTGTTAACTAGCAAACATTTACTGAATTAAGTAATAGTTAAAGGAACTTGAAGTTTGGAGGAAACAACAAGTCTTATACTCGAAATTTTATTAGTTAAAAATTATCAGCTAAGCAAACATTATTAAAACGTGACTTCATAAAAATTTATACGATTTTATGATACACCAATCAATCAATCATTGGCCATTTGCGTCTATTTCAGACGATTATCGTAGTCAGTAAGGAGTCTATCTATTACACTTCTTATGATGGCTATGTAGCCCAATACGCGATGCACAGGTGCGCCCACATTTGGGACACCTGTGTTCTCCAGGGAGTTGAGCGGAGACGGGTAGTTGTGTTTGGGCGTGTCGTTTTTGTCTTCTATCAGCCAGTTTAGAAAACCAAGTCTGATCGTGGTTTCTGCAACCTTCCCGTAATTATGATACACAAACTATGTATTTATTATCTTTATTTTCACAATGTTTTAAGGCTGCTGTAGATATGATTTGAACAACTGTATAATGAAACATCGCATTAATTTGAATGGTAATTTTCATGGACTGCGTATGCTCCACTCTTAGAAACACAATTTGTTGAACATTTTATAATTATAAAATAATTTTTATTAATGACATATTTTTTTCTTTGAAAATTAAAATTTTAAAGAATGGGTCAGATGCAAAAGTCGTCAAAATTGTTTGTGCGGATGTTTAAACAATAATTTTTAATAAAAATCGAGAACGCAGAATACAATAACACATAATATCAAGTATTCATTAAAATTATACGTTTCAGCAGAGATTTGAGCCAAATGCGTAACATAAAAAAACACTTTTAGTTTTTTTTTAAGATTTTAGATTAGGTTAATTATATTGAATAACATTTACCTGCTATTAATCCCAAACCCACCACAACGACGGCTGTGACGCCTAAAGTCTTAGCTGTTGACGGCATGACTACGCGCCTCCGTCACACTACATTGTATGTTATCGTATTTGCAATGCCTTATACAGCGTGTTTTAGTAGCGTAATAATAAAGATATGTATGATATAAATGAATGATATGTGACACAATGAGAGTCTTCTCATTGTTTAAGCATTATAATGCTACTTCAAGTATCAATGTATCACGCGTACTTTATTAAATACAAGAACAGATAGGGCTCTTAATGAGAAGATCAGGCGTTAAGTTCAAGCAAATAAATTAGTTGAGTATTCTAGGCGTTAGACGTAGAATATGAAGCATATGAAGCTTCGCTCAATCGTATTTCATCTCTTTTACGTAAAGAATTGTAAGAATTTATTTCACGCTAAATGTTATTTCAATTGGTTATGTTTTATTAATATAACGACTTGAAGGTTTTAAGAAGCTTAGAAGAGCTCAAGTTTGATTATGAAATAATTCTTCCATGTTTCAGTAATTGAAACTTATCTTCATATTATAAAAAAACCCTATTTTTAAATAAAATACAATAAAGAATGACAGCCAAATAAATGAACAATAATATTTACATGTAAAAATGAGTTGTCTCGTTACGTCCATGATGATAACTGAATTTTAACAAATTATACTTTAAACTGACCTCGTTCATGTAAAATCGCATGAATTTGTACCTGAAATATGATTATAAATACAATGAGAAAAAATCAATTGCGGATGCGTATTATACAACGTAATGATGGTGTTATAAATGGTTTAAAAATAATGATTTTATGAATATGAACCATCATCTGTGCCTTCATTTAAAGCGTTAAACGGGGATTATATTATTATAGTTATCGAGATGTAGTAAATTTTTTATTTTTAGTTCATAGAAGTTAAAAGGTAAGAATAGATTCATAATTCTAAGATTATTTTAAGAAGAAATATTTGACAATATTTTAATTGGATGAAATTGATAAATTTTGAAATAGCCTCCTTAATTGTTTTGACAATGCTTTTACTTGTTAAATTCACTTTTCTTGTAATAAATAAGTGACAAAAATTATTTACAATTTTAAGTTTTAACCTGATACTTAAAACTTTATATTTTAAAAATTTTTTTAATACTAGGTTTAATTTAAACAGTGTATGCAAAAGAACTAAAATGACGTTAAAATTTTCTTGACCATTTCCGCAGTGTCGTCAGAGATTACTCGGGACTATAAATAAAGAGATTACCATCTTATTGTTATAAATGATTTAACCAAATGTACACGTAGGATTTATATTTAGCGCGTTTTGTATGTACTTCCGTTACTCTGCAATTTTATGTAAAATTTTAAGTGATAATGAATAGTCATTTTCAATTTGAATTTTATTCATAAGTTATTTAATTCGTCATACGTCATACAAATATTATATTGAAAAATGTTTTGCAACGTTCTTTCATTATTGCGCCGCTCTTATTGATCATAGCGAGATGTAATATATTTTTTCAATACGAACCAGTAGTTCCGGGACTAGCGTACCTACTCAAGCAAACAAACTAATTATTCAGCTATATAATATTGAACACCATATATAAAATTCGCATGTGTCGATGATAATCCCTCACTAATCGGTAAAAACAAGGTTGATAATGTGATAAGAAACTGAAAATATCGATGGAATAATTATTGGTGATTAATTGATAAAAGATTGTATGCGGACATTGGGTATAATTCTATAATCCGTATTATACTTAGTTTTATATAGAGAAAAATGGCTCTCCTAAGACTATCTTTTTGTAACCCATGTATGTTTGCAATCGCATCTGACATAAAATTCCATAACAGAATATTAAAACGTTATGTTCTTCTATAATATGTGTCACCGTAGCAAGCGACAAAACACAATAAATTAAACCTATAAATGTAAGATATAATATAGATAAGAAGAATAAATGTAGATAAGAAGAAATACCCATCAAATTATTCTAATAAAGATATAACTCAAATTACCGACAACCTAAGCTCCATTCCCCGAAAATCTACCAGGAATGAAGGAGTAGGTGCGCCTAACACATTTTGATCACGTTTTCATATCGCGAGAGAACCCTAATCCCCCGTAAATGGAGGGTTGATCGAGGTCAACTTGGTATCGACAGCCCTCCCAGTGATTAATTAAGTGAACTGTGATTAATGCTTCCGATGGCTAATTTTCGTGTGATGCGCACTTTTTTGAGTGAAAAACGAGTGACTTCGATTGGATGGACTGATTTTGATGGATGACACGGATTGCGTAGCGTGTGTGTTATTGTATTGTGATTAGTCGCTTTTTGAGCAATTTGGAAATGAAAGAGTTAAAATTTTTTAATGAAATACATTTCATACATTTCCTATGATCTACGATTTGATGGCTCCTGTAAGTGGTTGGGGCTATATTATGGAAAATCTGATTTCCTTTTTTGTATGTTTAGATTTTCTGCGAATTATGAATTGTTAAGTGTCAAGTGTGATCTACAGAAATATTTCAAATTAATATTTATGAAAAGATCTCGACCCATAAGCAAAACTTTTAAAAGTAACATAACTTAAAAAAAATTGTTAATAATCTACTTTTCAAAGCAAAAATACCTGTAAAACTGTTAAAACAGGTAAAAGGTAGTATAAATTTAAATCATGCATAAATTTCACTAAAGGGAATATACGTGTTACCAGCGGGTTTTAGCCGCTCAATTAAACAGCTAGCAGTTCGTTAAAAGCCGATTTTTAATCAAATTAGGGCCGATTTTTCAATGCTTGGATAAAACTTATCCGTTCAATAAAGTATTACACGATAATATTAAAATGTCACGTAAACTGTCAAATACGGGCAATTAGAATACGTTTTTAAAATGGTAGTTTTATACATTATTCGACGAATAAGTTTTAACCAAGGATTGAAAAATCAGCCCTTACTCAGTTATTTGATTGATTTAAAGTAAACCGAAGTTTAATAGTTTTATTTAAATAGATTAGCTATTTCAATTTTGTACTTATAATAATTAAAATTCTTGGGAAATGAATCTTAAATATTGGCGTAAAAGGTGATAATAAATATTTTCAGGAATAAATCCATACTATTATATATAATATTATAAATGTGAAAGTAACTCTGTCTGTCTATCTGTTTCTCAATCACGCTTTAACTACTGACCCAATTTGCATGAAATTTTGATACCCGAGAAAGGACATAGGCTACTTTTTACCCCGGGACATAGGATAGGTTTTATCCCGGAAATCCCACGGGAACGGGAACTATGCGGGTTTTTCTTTGAAAGCTAGTAAATTAATATTTTCAGGACAATTTTCACACACGCCACGATCTGATAATATGTTTAATACTAAGCGTAGTTACGATCAATGGAATACACTATATTCAAACGTATTAAGTAAGTTTATCTCTTTTGCATGATTAAACTCCACATTTTCTTTAGATTTATGTAACATAGATACAAAATAAAAAAAAATGTGTGCGTGTACTAGTGTACACACGTAAGAAGTGAAACTTCTTTATGACCTTATTTATCACAAAATAATTTACTATATGCAACTTTACAGAAATACGTCGAATCATGCGTGGTAGGGATAATAAAAAGATGGCGCGTAACGGAAAAATGTCACGCGTAACGCAAAAATGTTACACTAAATTTTTTTCTAACCCCGATAAAGAAGTTTTACTTCAATTATCAAGAAAGATGGTCGTTCTATTAAGTCTTTCCCACAATTAATTTCTAAGAAGAGTCATTACATAAATACTTCCTTACTCTTTATTAAAAGAAGAGCTTTGTCATTGTATATTCAAATAAATCATAAAAAATCCTATCATATTTAACATAATTAAGGAAATACTTGCAAACAAAATGCCGAGCACAAAGCCTTCTAAACCCACATAACACATATTTGACATTGCTCCTTTATACGTGCTTTCTTTCCTGTATTATCCGCAAATAATATAATAAATTATATCATTTTCCACTTACTTCTCTTTCTCGGCTTCGCTTTAATAATTGTGTTTCCATTTATTTCTCGAGAAAAGAATTTGAGTCTAGTAGATATACGTTTAGCAAACTTCATCAAGTTCATTCAAACAATATGTTATTTACACTGTATACAATATGTATTTTGTATTTTATTATTATTACATAGAAATGTAATTTTCTGATTTCAGTGTGATAAAACATTATAATAACATTCAAATTCGTGGTTTCAATGTATTCATTTTCGTGAAGGTTTGAATTTATGCACAATTTTCAAGTTACAAGGTTTATGGCCCTATATATGTATTTATGTATAAGTTAAACCTTTTTAATTATTTATAGCAATAAAACCATGAAACTCGAAGCGACTCATTCAATATTCCGGATGTGCCTTTGACCACTTCCGTACCTCAATTATGAAGGTGTGTTATTTAGAATTTACAACCCATAATACCATGGTATGGCTTATGTACTTGGCTTCCCCATTTATGTTCATTATTAAGGTATAACCTATGTCGTAAACAAAATTGTTATAAGGTTTCAAAAACAATTAAAATCGAAAACTATTAAACATACCTATTTGTTATTTATAAAACTTTATAATAAAGATATTTGATTATTTGTTTGTTTGTTACCATTAAAACAAAGGTATATTTTTGCCGAACAATTGACAGGCTACACTTACATCCCGGGTTAACTTGACCAAAGCCAGAAGAAACAGCTAGTTTATGACATTTTTCTAAAACCACTTTAACTCAAGTAAATACTTAATATAAATACGGGCCGCAAGATAATTAAGACAAAATCGGTTACGACGTTCTACGGCGCTACGATACGTCTACGGCGGGGTGAACGACCGTCGCGTAGCGGTCGATAACCCTTACGATGCGTACACACTGAGATAGGGGCTTCTTGGAAGCGATGGAATTTCATCTTAAGCTAACGTGGACATTGTATGACTTAATGGTACGTGACCTTTAATGTAGATGTGTCGGGGCCTTATAAATACATGACGCTTACGTATGAAACGAATGCCTGAAGTGATTTTTCATTTTCATTAGTTCTAAATACCTGCATAGTTTATGATACTTTATTTTATATTCAAAAGGTGCCTCAAAAGATTGCTAGGAGGATGCTAGCACGGTTCCATTTTAGTCATTTTGAAGAATTTTCTGATTATTATACTATTTTAAAAAAAGGTATCACTGACAATTTTTTATGTATAGTACCTATCACAGATAATATAATACTATACTAGTAGTATACCTTTGATTCAAGATCGAATATCACTTGATTGACAGGTAATTTGATTGATTAAATTAACACTTAATTACTTGATTATGAATTATTGATTTCGTAATTACACGAACTGAACATATTGACTGAATTATTATTAAATACATCTATGTAACCTTCACTAAATAAATAGTTATCATTCATTTAGTGAAATTAAGCCTGTAAATATTCACGCCAAGAGAGTGTTTCCTTTAAATATCTATAGAATAAAATCTACACTCGGAACCCAACCCCAACGTAGCGATACCTTTATAGAAATATGATGTGCTGGCCAAAAATTAATTAACATCATGCAAAGGTCCATTTGGACACCCCTCGCTATTAGATTATGGCGGAAAATTATTAGGTTAGGGATACAGGGTGATGATGAGCGATAATAAGACCTCATTTTCATTAGAAGTACTTGTATGGACATTTACTACGCCAAAGGTTTTAGTATGACTTGAAAAACAAAATGGATTTAGTTTTTGAAGTGAAAACTTCTTTAGCAGCGTTGAGCACTTTTTCTGTAATGGGTATAAAATCTTAAACTCGCGTCAGGACACGTGACCTGATCGAAAAAGCGTAAGACGGATACCATTCCAAAATATCAAACATGCTCAACGTTAATAATCAAGTTTTCACTTCTGCCAGCACTCTCGGAGTGCAACCCGTCTTTTTTTTTATTATACCTAGTAGATAGTATTGATTGATTAAACCACTGCCCCTGACCGCTATGCGTTTTTTCAGGACGTAGAAGGAATTCTATTTTTTATGTCTCAACTTCTACATAACGTATTAGTACCTAGGTAGTTGGTATAATAATTCAATGTAAACTTTCTGTTTAGATCACAGAAGTTCGTTGTATAAAATATTTCTTAAATTTATAACATAAAAATGTGCTACATTTAAACGCTATATCAGCAATCGCTAATCGCGCCCGCTACCGCTCTTCCGTCAATATAATCGTGAACGCGGCCTTAAGGGTGTAATTACCGTGCCGTCCCCGGGGCGTGCCGGGCCGCGGAGTGAAGATAGCGACTTGATGTGCACGCAATTATAGGCTTTAATGGCGTTGCTTGAGAAAATATAAATAGTTTTTTTGCCAGAGTTTTCTGTAATTTAGTAGGATCAAGAAATGAGTTTCTTTAATGTATACGTGGTGTATTAAAGAGATGCTGTATGAATTCATGCGAATGTGGTACTTATACACATAGAGTTAAAGATGAGGTTAGAAAAAGAGGAAATACTCGAAATATTACAGCATTTGTAAATGTTTCATTACACGTCAATTGAGGAAAATTAGAAAAGGTTTTATGGTTGATTGCGGTCAGATCGCTCATAATAAAAGAAAAGTGAATAAATGAAAAGGAAAATTGTTGTCATTACCACAGCTTTATAGCCTTATAAATATAAATGGCTCTTCCCAGCTTCGTCTTCAGATAAAACCTTTGTACAAAACATCAATCAACTCACTGGAGTATTTTGACGTTAGAAAAAAAAACTTATCTTTAACTTGCCTTTTTACTTATTATACCCTCTATCTAATAAGAATTTATTTAATATTCATCTAACTATATTAAAGTTCTTCTTCTGTCAACTTCATAGAAAATTACTTATGCTGGAAACATTCAGGGAAAAAGGACTAATGTTGATTTTTGATCAACTGTCTAATTTATTTCTAAACATCTATACAATCTATAATTAAATGCTCTTGTTCTAGAAACAGTTTCTAGAACATTCGAAATGTTTACCCAAAATTAGCTATTTTCACATGTTATTGTTTCATTTCAAGCACAAAGGATCCATTTAATACGAAAATTACTTGTGTTTCTTTTGTGATAATGTACGTAGTTTAAGTAATTTCATGTTCAGCGGGATATAGGGATAAATAATTTAACATAAGATTACAGTTTGAGCTTATTCTCGAAAATGTGAAGATTCGTAGTATGTAGTCGCTTATGCAGCAGTAGATAGATGCTAAAAGATATCAAAAGTCAGAAACTATCTATCTTTGTAAAATTACTAATACGATGTACCTAATACGAATATCCAACTACAAATAATACTTTATGCCTTCTAATTATTTTTAATTAACAGTTATTTTTGATTAAGATTTACGTATTTAGAAATATTTTTTTAAATAGCAGTACATCGGCTTTGTAGATAAATAGTTCCCGATAAAGATCAGTTTTATAATCTACGTTCTTTCTAAATCGAACTTATCCAACGATTTTTGCGTATACCAAACAAAACAATTTTCTCATCTACCATAATAAGATACGATTCATTTCTCAGATTTATTCAAATGCGAACAATGCCGCGGGATAGCTATAATACAATATGGGGGTTTCAATTCCACCGGTCCAGCGCGAGCGGAAATAAGGGAGGGGGTAAAAGGGGGGATTGAGGAGGTTTGTCTTACGTGCCGACAGCTTCAATTTACGGGACCCCTGTAGCCTGTAAGGATCGGTGTACAGTGAGATCAAATTAAAGGATAGATGGCTTGCATAAAAATTGTTAAGAACACGAAGCCACAGTTGACAGATATATACGTACATACAGTTAGGAAACTAAGCCCCTGCGATGAAATTATGACGTAAGCACTGTTATAGCTATAGGGCTGATATTTAACCTTTTTGATATTTAACCGACTTCAAAAATAAAGGAGGAGGTTATCAATTCGGCCTGTATATTTCTGTTTGCTTTTTTTTCACAGTCGATTTTGTGGTAATTTTGAGATTAAAACTCGTTAAAATACAAAAAATGGTGTAGCCTAAATATTAATTTACAAGAAGAAACAATCCGAATTAATACACCTTGTAAAAGTAAATACGTTTTTATCAGTGCTATATTTAGAAATCTTGTTTTGTTATGGACGCCGAAGGTTATTTAATGTACCTAAATTATTTATAATGCTTGATATTTGTATTATACATATATTGAATAATTATTTTAAACCAGAATTTACAATACTTGTATGTAGGTATACCTACTAAATTATTTTTAAAACGATAAATTAAATTAAATTAAAAAACACAAAATATGCAGAAATAAATTAAAATTATATAGAACATAGAATATAACCTATGAAACCTATAAAATTATATAGAACATAGAACATAGAATATAGCATAGAACCTCCACCTTTTTGTTTTAGGATGAAAAGAAAATAGTTTGACAGGCTTAGTGCTTGACAAAGTGGTGACGTCACGTATCGATAAAAATACAATAATTATAATATATATCTTTTATGTAACTATTTATGTTTTAACATTTTGGTGAAATATATTATTTCAGTTTAATTTGAGCACGTGCTTGTAGAAAAGTTGATTTCGGCGATCATTTTAAAAATGCCTCGTACTAATTGCGCAGTATTCGGCTGCTTGAATTCAACTATACCAATTATACCACCAGATGATTTTGTTCAATATGTCGAGAAAATGGATAACATTTTCGTTGCTGCTTTAAGAGAGAACACATAAACTGTAAAGTGGCTGAATTAATTTACAACGAATTAAACATAATCAGTTACTTAAAAAAACTGTTCATAAGATTGAGAATATTTTACACTATAAAATTTAACAATAAATTCCGAATTAGTCGTAGTAGACAAAAGTATTTTTCAGTAAATAATTTGTATTTTTTTTTTCGAATAAAGGCATATTTATGTAATGGTTATTTTAATATCTATACATATAATAAAATCGTAGGAAAGTCAAAACTGTAGATTGAATATTTTTTTAAAAGAATACTTGGGACAATAGATACCGAAGCCAAAAATATAGTTAGGCTACAAACTGAAACATCGATATTTATTTAACGTGAAGTCATTGACATCACTTTTCTATACTATGTATCTTTGTCATTCAAAATCTGTGGATGTGTCACCCGCTACTATCGATCCCCCTGAATACCCTTATGATTCTCGTAAACACGCTTGCTTGTGTGCGTGAGCCATTTCGAACGTTTTGTATGAAGTTTCCTTACTGTATGTATCTGTATATTGTGACGAAGCATAGTGTTTTCATTTCCGTAGTAAATAACGCAATTTTAATTGAATATCATCAAAAACAGAAAATATAAGTAACAATATTACACAAATGGAAAATTGTTATTGACCAATTTCACTTGCTTCTGTTTAACATTTGTCCAAAAATATCATTTATGTGTATTGATTTAATTTATTCACATAGTTACACCTGTACTCAATGATTATTCATACTTATGGAATTTATGAAAAAATATTAAATCGATAAACTACCTCTGAAAACTGTTACAATTTTAGATAGAATGAGATAATTACACAAAACATTTTCCAATTAAAAGCTATTGTCTACGAATTTTCTTCTTTAAAATTTTTCGTTAATTATTTGATGAGATTACAAAAATATAAAAAAATTGAGAAAAATTCCCTGGTTTCTTAAAATCGATCATAAAATATATGAAAATTTTGAATAAACCAAAATTTAATTTATAAGTAAGTTTATAAAGCTATTTTAATAATTTTTACCTACTTACCAGTTCAAAAGACATAATCACTCCAAATCACTCAAAACAATACAATCATGGATTTACAACAAACATTATTAACATTTGAATTTATTAATTTTTAATTTATCACACAAAACTATATTATAATAACAAAAATAACACTAAACCATTTCTTAATTCTTTAACAAAGCGATTAAAATAAGACTTCAACACTTGAACATAATATTAACATTCTAATAAAAAATTTAAATAATAGAACTAGAAAAAAAAAGAAAACACTAATATTCTTTTTTTCCCGCTCTCGCTTCTGCTACATGGCGCCAAATGCACCGGCACAGAGTAAAAATGGCAACGACTTAGGCGCGCGTAAAAAAGAGACAGACTATAGAATCTCCATGGAAGGAAACGTGATAGACAATATTTATGAATGGTGTGAATGGCTGTAGGTGTTCTCATGCTTCGACATTCTTCAAAATATAGTATACGTATTTTTATTACGTAATGTAAAACGTGGCGTGTAGTTTGTAGGAGTAATGAGCCGAAACATGTTTTTAATAATTTTATGAGAGAAGAAATGATTTCTTCATAATATATCCCTTACCAATCTAAAGAAATTGTTTATAAACATAAAATCAAAAAGTATGATTACGTCTACGTGTGGTAATTCAATAATTCTTTTATTTATTTAAAATTAAATTATGATGATTAAAATTATTTTTAAGTATACGGGCAACACTGGTGTACAAAAAAAAATCAGCTTCTTTGTGTATTCAATAGGTAATCCATGGTCGTAAATTATTCTTTTTTTTTACAGATTAGAAAATATGTAAGTAGGTAAGTATTAAATATATTAAGTATGTTATTAAACAAAAATTATATAGTCTATCATTATTATAATTACTTAAAACGTTATTTCATTAAATCGTATCTATAACTTTAGTCTAGGTATATGAAATTGAAAGAGCTAAATGAGTAAATGATTGAGTTTGAACTGAGTTTGTATCACTATATCCCTGTGACTAATTACCAAAACTTTCAGCCCCAAAACCATGGGAATTATAAACTTTCCGAACAGAAAGTCTCAAGCGAATCCGCTTTTGGGAAGATCGAATTGATCTAAAGGTATCTAGAAGCTGTTATAAGGTATAATGGATTAAGGATAAACTATAGAAATGGTCCAGTGAGTAATGACGGTAAAAACTGTTTTTATTATTTATTAAATAATTTTCTTCTAAGGTCTCGATACAAAAGAATAAAGTTGTTTTTATTTTCAAATTCAAAGTCAAACATTAGGGCGATATAATATTTCTTCCAATTACGACCACATACAGTGTATGTCATACACAAATAAAAAACAATTACGTTTAAAATATTTTTATTATAAAAGTATGAATAATATCTTCTTTATCGTACATTAGATATGAGCGTCCTCTTAATAACATAGGCTTAAAATAGTTAAAAGTACAGTACATAGCTCAATATATTAAGTTTAACATATAACAATACTACATATAACACGAAAATAAATTGGGGCTTACAATATTATTATCAAAGATTAATATAATAAAACATATTCGAACCGTGAGGTAAAAATTATTGTTTATTCATTTTTGTCAGTACAAAAAAGCAATATAACAATGCATTTTCAAAATTATTATTTTGTACACAAAGAGTAGATAAAAATGTAAACATCATATTATTATTTCGACCAGAAAAAATGTTTACATAAACTACACGTTCTCTTTGGAAGAACACGTCAAAATATATTTCCATGTTATTTAATTTTTATTTATTTTTTTAACATTACATTTGTTTTTTCAATATGACATTAAATTTATATTAAACAGTTTCAAACATACAATGTGCCGGTTTCACATTTGCCACTTTTTAACGTTAATTTTCACTTATTATTTATCATTTTGACTGAGTAAGCTAAATACATATAACAATTTCCGAAGTTGTAAAATCGGCCATTATATTCAAACATATCATCTGAAAGATAAGCTAAACAGAACATATCCAAAATGTACAAAACCGGTCATAGACCATTAAATTCTCAACCGTCAAACACTCGCAATTCACAATTCCCACAGATAACACAAAATTCTTCAGAAGAATGAACATTTTAAAATTCCGAATACATCTATATCAAATTTACGTCGACGTAAATAGGAAAGCTGATCTAAACACGGCGCGAGACACGTATAGTGAACGTAATATCATATTCTGGATGGAAAATGTCGATACAAAGCAGCTTGGTGCTGCACGTCGTCTATGTTATTATTTTAAAGAGGAAAGTTCTCTTAAAGGCTAGACAGCTTTAGGTTTTATTTAAGCTGTGCTAGTCTGTGTTATAGGCATGGAAACTTATACAATTTTGATCGATTGCGCGATAGTTGATGTCTGAACAAAGCAATGGACAATCAAGGGACAATCATTCATACAATCATATTAATTGATACTGCAAAACGAGTTTTTACTTTCGCGCACTTTCAGCGTCGGCACAGATAATATCATAACCTTATTTCCACTCTGACGTCAAGACGTTCAGGAAATGTGTCGAGCGTCTTCAAGTGAAGGAATGCTCCCTTTATCGCATCACCTTTGATAAGCCGATATTGTTGAGACGTGTTAGATTCTTGTATTTTGTCTTATTTTATAGCTTCATCTGCGTATTTCACGTGAAAATTTGAGATGAGCAACTGTTTGTTTCGTGATTCTTCTTTATCAATCTTTCAATCATCGTCTGTTTTTGAATTCTTATAATGTTGTTGATGGTTAAATGCAATGGATAGTTTTGTTATCTATGTCAAGTTACCATAAACAGAAAACAATTTAGCATTTAGTTCATCCGATTTAAGTAGGTTGTCATCTTTTAATTTAAATGTAATATGTAATTAATTTTGTTTGTGCATATCTTGAATCGAGTTTATCTCCTATTCTTGAGTGTCGTTTTGAATAAAAATATTCAAAAAAAATATTCCATTTTAAATATTATACAGTCATATTAATATTCTTTCAGCCTTTCTTCGTATGGTTAAATTATAAAATTATGTTCATACAACATAATAAGTTCACTTAGCACTATCGCGATTGATAAGCTTATTCTTGGTCCTGTCTGAAGATATTACAATACGATATTTTTACTTCAATAATTTTATTAATCTGGTCCTAAATTTTCTTTTCACTCTTTTATAACGCATTGACATTCCAATAGCTATGTTATCTTAATTAGTTTGCACCTCAATATTACCATGATTATCGGTATGAATGTTAACAACGAGTTGCATTGAACTCCTGCCAATGCCAATTCCTACTATGAGATCGGTGGGCACCTCCAGACCTCTAGTCTCTCCGGAAAAGACGCTCAGGTTCCTGCCGGCAGGGGCGGCTGCAGTACACAGTAACATGGCCATGACGACCGGTGCCAGCACGCTCCAGCCATTCCTGGAATGATGAAATATTAAAATTAAAACTTTTGTATCAATTTGAATTTGATGAAGACAAGTATACATTTAGAAAAGTTTATTTTGACAGTCAAGATAAGAAACATCAATTTGTTACAGTGATAGAAAATACTGACACATCCGAGTTAGGTATTTTTTTTGGGTAATTTTCTGGATTTTTTCCCTTCCTTTTTTCTGAAGTTATTCTGAGATTCATAATTAATTTATTTGCTTGTAAATTATGTATGTATTTCATAATGTGATTAGAATAGAACTGATATTCTAATTAGATTTTGCCTACAATTGAATTAATGATGAATATTATCCCAAGAAATATCTTATAATCTATATATATATCTTAGCTAAGTTTCTCACAAATTTTAAACAAACTAAATTGAAAGTTTTAAATAACATTAGAGCACTGGTTAAATTGTATTCTGTCAGTTAACGCCGTTCAAATTGTTTGACTCTGACAACGTAATTTTGGTTTGTGGTCGAGTTAATTATTTAACAGCACTATTTATAGATTTTACAGAATTATCAACTAGATATTATGTCGATAGATATTATTATAATGAAAGATTCATATCTACTGCTATCACCAAACACTATTTATAGAGGTCAAAAGGGCACAATTACTATTGAAATTTTACACTATATCATAGATTGAAATAGGTCAACGTATTTCTGCGAGAAAAACCTTATGTACCTTCAAGTACTCACTAACCACTGTACATCTATATTAATTATTATATTGAATAAAACTTACATGGCTGCTGGCGTGTCGGCAATAATTTCTTGATAAGAGATGTGTTCCCAACGAAAACTTCAGATGTATTAGCCCAGTGTTACGTTACCCTTATCGGACTATCAGTAATGATATCAATGAGTGTATGAGAAAGGAATAGATAATAACGTACGCAAGAGAAATTCGATAAGATCAGATAATGGTTTTCGTGGGATTATATCGGTTTTATGTTTAAGCGGTTCGTCCCGGATTCGCCAGGATAATCAACAATAGCTATAATATATAAACACAAGTGGTGAGTTCTGAAATTCTGCTCAATAGTTTGGCGCGTATTTGGTACAACAGAACAAATAAACATAAAATATTTCATCTCTGTTAGTATTAATCATACAATAGACAATTTATATTGGTACATTGCTATGCGCAATATCAAACAAATTCTTAACATCATATTTTTTCTAACCACTTTTCCTAGAAAGTCTCATCGAAACATAGGAAATGTTGTAATAAAACAAATTGCGGCCATATTTATCCAGCAGGAAAGACTGCTATAAATTTAACTTTGATATATACGAGTTGCTGGCTATGGGTTTCTGGTTTTGAGGAAATTGATCGTTCTTCACGCTGCCAGAAATGTCCTTTGAAAGTAACATGGGAATTGTATAAAACTTATTGACTTTCTGAATATCGCATTATTTATTGGTCGGTAAAGGCTTGTCCTTGACGTGCGGTTTGTGAATGCCATAATGGTTGGGGAAATTGAGGTAATTTTTAGTTTTGATGGAATGTTTTGGTACTTTTTATTGGAGAAGTTCATATTTGGTATGTGATATGTAATAGCTTATTGAAATACAAAGGTAGTCACATATTATGATCATTTGTATTATTGCCATGGGCGAAAGTAATTTTTTAATTCTTAAAACAATCATTTCTAAAGAAAATAAATTTCTAAATGCTTTTTAAAAATATTAGTATGTATAAAATAGAAAATGATAATACTTACGTAGTACATTTGCTATAACGCACCATCCACACCTAGTAATAGGTTTATTACACAGAACAGTAAAGTAGATAGAAGTGTGATGTGGGCGTGGCCCACGTGTCACTGGTAAGGTAAGATCACCTAACTTGCTCTCAGTTGTGCGCAGAAAAATATTCGAGTCGGTTGTCAGATGTCAAACCTTTTTTCCATATTTATTCATTAATTAGGACGTGTTGTTCGGTATTAGAGTGCAAAAATGATAGCAGACGAAATAATATCAGCAATGGAGGCATTTCATACCATCGGTAAGTCTTATTTTTATTTATTTTAATTATATTTTATGTTATAACTTCGCTTGTCGTAATTTGTCAAAATTGTATACAAATATCTAGTCAAAATGAACCTTAATCCGTAAGAAATTAGTACTATTATAGATTGAACAGCAAACAAGACTTTCTGGAATATTATTGCAATAAACAAACGAATGTCGCTTTAGTGATGCTTGTGGCGCATATCGACAGTATCGATACTTTAGAAAAGACAAACATTATAAATATTAAATTTTATTTTATTTTTCCTTAGCTTTCATTTGTCCAATTTATTTATAGATTTCCCAAAGAGGCTAATTTAAAAGAGAAATGGATAAATGCAACGTGACGAGTTAACTGGATGCCGAACAGCACTAAGCGGTCTAACAAAGGCCACCGATACAGCAAACCTACGGCAGTTCCAAGATTTAAAATAATGCATATTTTCTGTTTGTATTTTGTAAATATAGATTAATACTATTCTATTCCGTTTTTTATTTAATAATAATAATATAAAAAAGACCTACTTAGTAGTAATAAACATACTCCAAAATGTGACACATTATACTATACTCATATAAAAGAAAGAAAAAAAAAATACACAAAAAATATTTATTTGTGAATTATCGATAACAAGGCTGACATCCCTCAGAGCATAGCATCAGATAAATATCAAGTTAATGTCATTAATGTTGAGTGACACAAATTTCAACCTTATCTCTATGTGTTGCGTTTCAAATTTATATCTATCGAAAACTAACGCCCTCTGTTGTGGAGTAGCTGAATGTTTTCGAATTTGGAATTTCTGTGCAATGAGAAACAAAACAGCTAATATACCTAGGGATGTTATACTAAAATAAACCGTAACATGGTGCGTTAGGGTACATATTGAAATGCTGAATTTATAACCTAAGTCAGTTTTTACTCAAATTAAGCTGTCCAATCAAAGGCATAGTTTACTTGTAGTGTACTGTATAACTATCGGTTTTAATGTGTGGGTTTGGCGACACAGGTTTTCATACTAATTATGACATTATCGCACTTCTATATGTTTTTACTGTTCTGTGGTTTATTACAACATCTTCATACACCATACCTAAACAAATAAAGCAATTAGTCTAATTATTTCATTTTTCTCCACAGATTACATGGACTCGCTCTGCAAGGACCACTTCCTGCAGCGCCAGTACCGCAAGCTGGATGGAGGTGTGCTCTGGTCCCGCAACGAACGCAACCTGGACTGCACGGTCACGTTCCAGACGCACAGCATCCTGCAGCGGTTCATGCTGCACTTCGACCTGCTGCAGCTGGACTGCAACGACCACCTGTACGTGTATGATGGGGCGCACGCGACCGCGCCACCTAAGGTAAGATTGGATTGGCAATTTTTCCTATAATGTGATATTACTTTTTCTGGGACTGTAGCTAAAGGAACTTATAATATGTTTTCAGAATGTGTGTTGGTGTTGGTTTTCATGCAGCATGCTCTGCAGCTGAGATTCATAGGTTTAAGTTACATTGCGCTAAATTGTGTCTTCAAAATTCTTACTTCATTTTCACACTATCAATAAAATTATAACGAAACTGATGTAACAGATCTTTAAGGCACCTAGTTACGTACTTAAGTGTGTTTAGAAATAAATCTCAAATTCTACATCAATAATCACAGTGCCATATCAAAAGATATAATTTCCCGCTTCTCAAAACGAAAACCACTTTTTGAAACAACATATGTAGCAATATTCTATGAACCTTAAATGCCGCATCAATTACAGTTTAAACGAAACATCACGATAGTACCAGCAGAATTCTCCGAACCGAGGAAAATAGCTCCAATAACGTTATTATATCTGTACCGTATAACATATCAGTACCGACATCCAATTTGGAGGCATTCCAAGACGTCTAGCGCAATTACCCCGGATATATGGATTGTACCGTTTCCACCTCTCATTTATTAAGGATGCCTGGAATGCTAATGAGTGTCGATCTCCATTCAATAGTGCGCAATTGTCCGTTGATTAAAACTAATTTCTTATCGCAATTTCCACGTTCAAATGGTTGGAATGCTGGATTTTCAGGGAATATTCTGGTTAAATGGTATTCTATAGGTATAAGGTGATGATGATTTATTTGGTATGCAGCATTTTATTTGCTTTTAGATTTAAGAATGAGGTTTATTGAGGAGTCGTTGTCTTGATTGATCTCTATATTGGTGGAAAAAGAAGAGAGATAAGAAGATTATTTATTTTAACAAGTGGGTATACTTGTTGGAAATATTAATTGTTTAATTTCTCTGGCTTAAAACTAAAAAAAACGTTCACACAAAGTAAATTTAAAAGTACCACCCAATAGCAGAAATTCTCTGTTACATAACCAAGGCAGTCAAAGAAACGCCCTGTCCATAAGTATTCCCTCGAGAATGTTAATGAGAGCCAAGGGACGACAGGTGTCTCGCAAACTAAATAATTAACAAACCAAAGACGGAACTTCGCCGATTTTAAATTCAAATCCGAGCCCGACAATGAACAAAGAATTTGCAGACAAGGGTTGCCAAGTCGTTTTATAATAAGTGTTTTCTTTAGTTTTGGGACTTTTGTTTTATTTCTATTTAGATTTTTTTGTATTTTGATGAAAACTTAGTACTTTAATAGTATTGTGACGGTTGTATGAATCAATCAATTCAAATAATAATATGAAGTAACCAAATTACGAATCTATTTGAAAGACAAATCACAAAATTACATTTTATTATCATTTTTAAGCAGCTTTTAACTTCAAAGACAAAAAATCGATACGTATAAAGGATAGAAGAGGAAAATATAAAATTCTATGTACAAGCCTACACAGACGGTCCGAGGGTCCCATTGTATTCCAAGACCCACTTTTGTTTATTTCTCGTTATCCTAAACACATATAATTTGGTCCTTGACCTGTCCCAGCAAACATTGTCCAGTTATAATTCAAAAGGGAGTTGGATTGCTTTATTTTTAACCAGCTGTGTAAGGAGGGTTATGGTTTTGAGTGTTTTTCTATGAAGTCGTGCGAATGCCTAATAGTATGTATGAAGTAATCTTCACTGTCTTTAGTGAACATTTTTTAAAGGATAAAATTGCTCTTGTAACAATCGGGGAAGTTTATACAGGGCTACAACCTACAGGGTAAGTCCACCCATTTTCGTTAAGGTTGTATAGATAACATCGTCAACTAAATTGAATATCAAACACCCTATTCTTAAATCTAACAGTTTTTAACTTTTTAATAATATAATTGAAGATTTTTGATTAAGAAAAAAAATATCCAATTTTTTGAAGTGAAACTTCTTTAGGCGCGTTGAGAGTAAAATTTTAATTTCGCGTCATGGCAATACCGTCTCGTCACAGAGGAAGGCGACGATTTTGGCTTTTGAAAATCACGATTTTTTTTTTGTAATTACCAAATCTCCAAGACAGACCGTATATTACCTGTTTTAACATAATATAGGAGACCCTTCATTCCTCTGACCCAAGACGAGCCAAGCGGTTAATCAATCTACCTACAAGTATTTGTGATCGACGAAGATGGATTAAATATTATTCTTATAGGCTATTTTTGGATTTTGATAAAATATTTGTATTTTGCTGTTATTTTTGACTATCCTATTGAGTTTCACCACTGTTTAGATCACTCGTAGTTTCTTTAACGCTTTTTGACGTATTAACTGACAGATATATACCGTTAGTTATGCTAACTGACCGATAAGCTTAACAACACTTATCCAGAAGTTATGAAAGTGGTGTACAATCTTTCCAATTTAATGATTCATGTGTAATTGTGTGAATGAAATGTGGTGCAAATTGTCCATTTTCCGAATCATCCCCTGTCAGCGATTTGTCCCCGAGTTTTTAGTATGAATTCTTTATGCTTTGGCTCGCTGATGAAAACAAATTGCGAGCTCTTAATGGGACGTTCTATCATCCATTTATTTGAGAGGTTTTTAAAATGGTTTAATTTTTCTGTAAGTAGTGTTAATGGTGTTGGGTGAAGTGATATTGAGAAATAGATATATAAAGAAAACATGTACATAGATCGTCTATTTGGGACTAGTAATTATAAAAATAAAAAAAAATATTGAATTAGTTCTTGATGTTTGTTTGGCAAATAGTTATCGCAATTGAATAATATTATATTCCTCTATAAAATTTATGTTTACAAATTGCCTTTGTGCTTATAAATAACTGTAAAAAAATAATAACTAAGTATTTCCTTAGATAATTTTATTATACATGACGCTTCTACACATGCATACACACATAAATTTTCATCTGATATCTCAACTCCTAATAAATTGTTTTTGAGAATGTTTTTCAGCTTTACCCAAGCAATTTCTTCAACATCATATTATGTGTAATTGACTGAAAGATTCACAGAATGTAGGTACTTATTCAGTATTGGTTGGTTTCCCGAAACTCCCAATTATACAGAAACTTACAGATTTCGTTTGACTTGCTTCCAATTTGCGATGTTAATTTGACAGTGAAAATGAAACCGAGTTCCGAGAAGTTAAATCTTGGAAAACTGAAATTGTTTGAATTGGCTGTTGGTTATCACTTGGAACTTTTTATAACGTATTATGTTTATAGATATTGGATGACATCCTTTTCTGTTTTATTAATGTGAGAATAGTTTTTAAACAACACTGCATTAGTAAACACTTACCAAAAATGGCTGACCATGAGAATATGACTTTATCTGAAGTCTGAGGTGATTCTTAATTACGAGTTTGATGTAATAAGCTTTAAAGAATATCTTGAGTTAAGCATTGCAAAAGTAATTAATCAATTCAACATAGCAATGGGAACAAAACCTAACGAATTAAACCTAGTTCAGAGTAAAAAGCTTACAGTTAACGCCAACTTCTTTTGAACTCCTTAAAAGGTTATTACGGTAATAGCCAAAGTTCCGTATTTAGACCTCTGTCAAATATTCAGAATTGTTGAGAGACTCGTAAAAATTAAACGTGGTGATATTAAAACGTGTAATTCCCCTTTTGTCGGATCTTAACTACGCTTTTTGAAGGGAGTAATTGCTATGGCATTGTTTATTTCACTCTTTGCTGAAATTGTTTCATTTAATCAAAGGTTGCGATTGTTCTGATTTAATTTTAATTACGATTGTTTCAAATATTTGTGTGGCGATTGGACATATTGTTGAGTGATAATTGGAATAAATCCGATTTGGAATTTGATTGTTGCTAAGGGGCTTCGAGTGAGAATGGAATTAAACAGAATTGTAGCTTGGTTTGATCTTTTGTTTTTGATGTAAGGTCAAATGATTGATAATAATTCTTACAACAAAAATTTGTAGCTTACGATTTATTAATTTAACGTTTTTTTTTTGTATTTTTTTACGTTTATTAATTAGATAAAACACAAAAAAATAAATAGTCCTAGAAATATCATCATCATCATCATCATCATCATCATCATCATCATCATCATCATCATCATCATCATTATCAGCCCATGTCCACTGCTGGACATTCATAGGCCTCAGTCATGGCACGCCATTGAGCCCGGTCATTCGCTCGTTGTCGCCAGTTTTGCCCTGCAACCCTGCGGATGTCGTCACTCCACCTTGTAGCAGGGCGTCCTACGCTACGTTTGCAGAGCCGCGATCTCCACTCAAAGAAATATAATCGTGTAGAATAGAACAATAAAGAAACTTATGTTTACTATGCAATAATTAGTACTCAATACCTACCTATAAAGGAATTATATAATATACAAAGTACTAAATATAATACATAATAATTATACAAGTGGATTAAAATAGTTTCCAGCAACACGTGTAAAATGTTAAATAACGCTACCGCAGCGTTGATAGTTATAAACAATAAAGTTCAGATCAAAGGGGCCACAAGACAAAGGGCAAAGTTGGGACCACCTGGCTAACTACTAACTATGCTACCTTGGCCATATTTGTTGATGTGGTGCGTTTGCTTGTCAGATTATTGTTGGGAATATTTCGTTGTAACTTTGTGTAATACTTGTAATATATTCTGACATAATATAAGGAACAGTTCCTTAAATATTTCAATACAATATTTAAGAATAAATAAATTTATAAAGGTAGGTTATAGGTTTGAATTCGTTACGAATTAGAAATAGCTTTACTTCTGTGTGTTCAATGACACTCCACTTTGTAATATTCAGAAACTTATTAGTATATTCTTCTTAATCTTCTGTCAAAATAAGGACTAAAAATTAAGTGTTATAGAATGCCTAATAAAAAAGGCCTTAAATTTTTTATACTTCTTTCAGGCGGGAAAAACTGGCTTTACAAAGCATTTATCCTCATACATATTTAAGTGAACATGGAAAGTAAAAAATATGTATACTAGGTTAAAATCATCTATTCTGTTTGTTACAAAACGCTTTGTTACGTATACAAAGCTTTGTTAGTGCCAGCATGTCGCTTTGCAAATACCTCTATTAATTGTTTAAAAGTTCTAAATTTTATGTCTTTATACGAAAAAATAACATTTGTATATATTTTGTTAGTTGTTGCTGTTGTTATAAGTGTTCTAAAAAAGTTTACAGAATTAACATTTAAGTATAGAAGATTTTTATTTAAGTAAACCAGTTGAAAAGTAAATTTTATCAAATAAAATACGTTTCCTTATTATATTTCAATAGCATACAAATTAAAGCCAGGGCTGTATTAAAAAAAAGGACTATATAATAGTAAATGTATATAATTGTACACAAGATGAATATTATTAGAAGCCAGGTAGTTTTTTGTCTAGATTGGTTGTCCTCCTAAACCTTGAAAATTTACATGTAGAAAGCCAAGTAAAAACATTTTTGTACAACTAAAAAATTCTTCTATTTAACAATGCAAACAAAGATTAATACTAATTGAGACTTCGCAGCATAATGTTAAAACGCCACGACTCGAATAAAAAATACACAGCAAACAGCCAAAACAGCTGTTGAGAAGAATGAACTTTTAAAGCGACGTGAGCCTTATTCAGCGCTTAATAATTCGGACGTGGACAGAAAATGCAGCTGCTTTAAATTCAGCGGGCGTTCTGTACGAGCGCTTTACATCATGAAAGTTATAAGACTTGGAGCGCTTACTCGCTAGGAAATTGACTGGGCTAATGTGACTTGGTGTTTTAACGGGTCGAGTATAGCTGTTTTATTCTAGACCGTATTGGATATCGATGCAATAATAGTGCTTAATTGAAAACTTCAGTTGGTTTAGTAGCTTGAACTTAGGCTTATTCGCGTAGATAATAAACGTGACCTTCTTTCCACTTCACGTATCGTATTGAAAATTATATTAAAAGTATATTGCAATGTGATAACAGTGAAGCATAATTGCGTATTCCCATTTTTTAATACTCCAATTCATAGAAACCCCAATTTAAGAAGCTTAAGAAGTTTATCAGTATCTTCTTTCTTAGACAACAGGAAAAAGTTCAAAATGAATGAGTCTCGATTATTAATATTTAAATTGAGGAAAATTAAATTTTTAAGACTATAATCCTATGTTATTAAGTACTTAATTCAAAAGATCTCATAAAAGGTATTCCAAACGAAAGGCAAACATCCAACATGCCTGAAAAATAGCTTCCTTTCTTTAGAAATAACACTGTGTTTAAAAACAAAGGAATGTAATAAAGCCGGAAGGAACCTTCCATAATAGAGCTATAAACTTTATAAAGGTGTAAAATATTCGATCTCCGAGGAAAGAATACGAATTCCTATAAGGAATTTTAATATACCGTCGACTTAATAAAATTCCCAGCGAAGGATCGGGTCTGGAATGCAAAATTTTGATGCAAGTAGCTCTTTTGATGCACGAGACAAGGGCGGGGTGGGGGGACGTGGTGGGGGGTGGTCTAAATCCGGGGTGGTCACGTCTCCCCCATATCTCTCTGAAATATGACAGCGATATAAAACCCCGATCGCTCACTAAGCCCGCTCGATGAAGGAAATATTGCTCCTCGCTGGTTGGAAGATATAGACTTGAGTTTTGATGTTTTTAGTAATAAGCGGGCATTATGCAGATTTGTGTAATTATACGCTGGATTTAGCCTACGAATTAATATGCTATGTAAACTATGCAAATGCTGAACGCCTTAGTGAATTTTAAAGACATAATTTGGCGCCGACAAATTTTCGCTTACACTTTTTACGATTTCACTTTTTCCATTTAGGTGTTTACACAGAATGAACGAGAAAAACATTACATATGCTCAAAAAGCTAAACATTCCTATGCGCAAATAAAATATTAATGTATTCAAAAATATTCTCCAAATGTAAATTGATCAGCATTGCCCCATATGCACACACAAATCCACCATCCCTATCTCACAATGTCTCATGTGTTGTTTTTCTTATCCTTTCAAATTGTGTATTTTAGAAGATTTCATAAATTCGTATCCTGTCAATTATTATTTTGTATCTGTATGTGTATAATTTATAAACAAAATTACAGGCCGACCTCTCCTGCCGGAACACCAAGCAGCAGGTCGGCGCGCTTTTCACGCGCAGCAACTTCGTGACACTCAAGTACGTCACGGACAACTGGGGGACCGACGCGAATGGCTTCAAGCTGGTTATCACCGCTGTTAAGGACCCCAGTGAGTGATCTTACCTATTGACTTTGCTTGGGGATACTATCAAATAGCAGTGGAACATGTTTATCGGGGTTTTACATGATTCTATTTTAAAAAGGAGGATTGAGTGAATCAGTATAGGTGTGTATGTTTGCTTATTACTTAGGAAACGATTATATTTTTTTTTAAATAAATATTAGGGTGATCAAAATTGTGGTTAGATTCTCTTAGCGTTCATATTACAATATAATTATTATATCGTAGTAATATAAAACTTCCTAGAAAATTCTTGAACAATAAACAATCAAACCAGCTTATTGCAAATTAAACTGATTTACTTGTTGCGATATAAATTTTATCAACAGATTAATAATTGTGAATTGATAATATTGTGCGGGTTGTTTGAATTGCATTTTATAGATAATAAAGTTCGATTTTAGGTATCGCAGTTCCGAGGATAATAATTATTCGCTATGAATTTATTTGAAATATCTTGTGTGAATAAAATATAATGCATGTTTGATAATCTATGGATATGTTTGTTAATTTGCAAAGCAAAAACTGATGGACTGATACTATTGTCTAATCAATCATCAAGTTATAGGGACTGTTTGGTAGTCATCATATGCAGCTTCTGTTAGAGATAATTACTAATAGTTTTTTTTATTTCAAATTAAAATTTAATCAAAAAAGATATAGTAAGTCATATTACCTACGCCCCTCAATTTTCTCTGTAAAGTTCGTGTAGATGAAAATGCTAAATTCAAATTCAAATTATATTTATTTGCAAGAATGTAGTTACAAATTATAGATGTTTTAATTACAATATTATGTGGCTAATACATTCTACCCATTGATTGGGTGTGCAAATATTGAAAAAGAAAGTTGATTAGTCTAATTATTTAACAAGGAATGCTGTAATATAATATCAATCGCGTATGAATTTAGTAATTTAGAGTTTAATTTTAAATGTGTAACTATCCGCATATAGTCCTGAATTCTAATTATAGAAATTAAATTTGCATCGATTCAACTCCTACGTATTTTCAGTAAATGTTATCAGTAATCTAATCCACATTATTCAGGAATTCAAAGAAGAAACCTTCAAAGATGTCATAGATTTAGATGAATTACATTTCTCTGAAGCTTTGGATAATATTAATCTTTTGAATACTAAACGCGATTTGAAAGAAACGCTTATTGAAATTGAATTCTCGTTATCCTCTTCACCTGAACGAATATATTTGTAAGGTCTAATGGCTTCATCTATTGCTTCGAGCGATTCGAATCATGAGTCCAATCTTTCTTATAATATTTACCATGTCTTGGCAAATATGCTGTAATTTTAACCAAGTATTTATTTATGAGGGAAATCTAGAGTTCTTTTTTGATTGACTTTGAGAATTATGACGTAACCTCTAACTGTTAAAGGGGTGATAGACGTACGAGTAAGTACGCGAACTTGTGGCTCGACGACCTTTTTCGCTCGTGTATCACCCCAAGTACGCGTACTTAAAAACCGTCGAGTAAGTTCGTTGACGATCCAACATGTTTGAAATTTTACTCGTAGCCCGCCTTCGCTCGCACGTCTGTCACCGCCGCGAGCCGCGAGCCTAGCCTGTCTAGCTATAATTATAGGTGTTACTAAGTGCAAAAGTTCATCATTTAATGGCTCAGGCATCCTTAAATTATTACGCAAGTCTTCCTTCTACATCGTAACTCCTTCATCAAATTTACGTGGGATAAACGCTCTCTTTTTGTAAGCCAGTTTTTCACCCACTTTTGCTGATTTCGATTTTCGATTTTTGCTGATTCGATTTCTTCTTTTAGTTTTATGAAAATAATTTAATATAATTAATATGAATGAATATAATATAATTGAATATCGGCGAAGGTATCTTTGAATCACGCCAAGGAAGTTTCACTCCTGACGCGTGGGCTCGGAGCACACGCTCTTTTTTTGTAAAGTACCCTCAAAATATAATAGTAAAAACGAAAATGTCCTTCAATTTTTGAACATTTGTTTTGTTAGAATGCTATTTACTTAAAAATTAGTGCTGGTTATTAAATTAAAAATGTCTATATTTAATTCCTGAATAACATAAAATTCCCTCCGTTGATGACATAGCGACATTTGATATCGGTGACACGCGAGAAGCTAATGACCAAGCTCTTGCGTGTGTCACCGACGTCGAGCCGAGTAAGTACGCGAACTTTAAAACCGCGATTTTAAAGTTCGTACGTCTATCAGCCCTTTTAAGAATTTACGTTTGTATGCTAAGCGGTTGGACTATTTTATGGGAATATCGTATAATCATTGCATAGATATTTTGACATACTATTGTGCATTTCTACTAACATAATCTTTTCTTTCGAATCCAAATGAGTTTTCTGAGGATCTTTAATGCTTATCGTATGTTTAAAAACATTTACATCATTTTGAATGATAGAATGTTGCAATTTATCATCACATGCGTTTGCAACTACATTCACTATAAGTTATATAATTTCATAGCTAAAAACTAAGCCATAAATAATTATTAACGCAGACTTAATGCGTATAAAAACTTCATAATCGTGATTTAAAAGTTTAAAACAGGGGACCAACAAAGCACACGTGTAAGCATTCCCTGTGCGTACATTGCCTTTCATCAAAATGCTAAGCGAGAATAAATACCGCTTATTTCGCGAAAATTTCAGCCTTTGTTACCATTTTGAATATGTTACGAGTAACGTGGGACGGCGTATTTACTCTGCTAAGTTGGGTGAGTTTTTGCGTTCATTTAAACCAGGTAGCCGAGGTTTCTGACTTCTCTTTTTGGAGTAACACTTGTGTTTTCACGTACTTTAAAATCCTTAATTAACGCTGGTGAATTGTGATAATACGTCTCTTCTTTATGTTTTATTTTAATTAAATATTTTGCTGCAGGAAAAATTAAGAATAATTCACAACAAACAATAGGAAAATTAGAATTAAACTCGAGTGAAGGGGTTTGTTATTCCTATTATTAACCTAATTCGTTTCCCCTGCCTCTCATCTGACGACAGCATCTTAAATTCCAACCCTATTTAATATTGGCAACAAATTCTCACGTAAATGCTATTTCGCTTAAACCCTTCCCATTATTTTAGTATTAAATCCTCTTACGCAGGAATTCATTCATATTCCTCTGTTTGAATGTACAGATCTCTTTCCTCTCCAAATATTACTCGTACGTAACGTATTACATCAATTAGATTTTCCACCTGACTGCGTGGAAAAGTACACGGCGATATATTCGGTAATTTTCCAAGGGTTTCTGGAATATTCTACGGGAAATAATTCTGTGTATAGTTACCGTTATATGGATTTAATCTAAGTTTGATGCGAAATTTTGTATTCAGTTATCAGTTAGAAAATAATATCATTGCGTGTGTATTTTACAAAGTGATTGATATTTTCTTTTATGTGCTTTATAGATTATTATTACCATTGAATAGTATTATCGAATAAAAGGGTATATTTTCTGGCATTTGATTTTACGCGAGTAAGTAATATGAATCTTAATGCTTTTGAACGTGTCTTCGCTAACTGTTAAGTTTCAAAACATTGGGATAAATAAAACAGTAAATATCTTATAAATTTATAAAGAATAGAAAAAATTCGATCACGAGGCGGGACTCGAACCCGCATCCTTTCGCGCCATTCCGGGGCGGATGCCTGACCAATTCAGCCACTCGTGACCCGCCAGAGCAATCGAATTTATTCTATTCTTTCAGTTTTATGTGTCTAAGGGACACACCGCGCGCCATCTATTGAGATGATTAACAACCATCTCAACCAATATGAAACACTTTTCAGTGAATACAATATTGTAACGATGGAACACGACCTTTTTTGTTGAAATTGATATTTTTGGTTTTATGGCATTCAAATACTTTATAAATATAAATTTATAAAGAATAGAAAAAATTCGATCACGAGGCGGGACTCGAACCCGCATCCTTTCGCGCCATTCCGGGGCGGATGCCTGACCAATTCAGCCACTCGTGACCCGCCAGAGCAATCGAATTTATTCTATTCTTTCAGTTTTATGTGTCTAAGGGACACACCGCGCGCCATCTATTGAGATGATTAACAACCATCTCAACCAATATGAAACACTTTTCAGTGAATACAATATTGTAACGATGGAACACGACCTTTTTTGTTGAAATTGATATTTTTGGTTTTATGGCATTCAAATGCTTTATAAATATAAATTTATAAAGAATAGAAAAAAAATTTTTTTCTATTCTTTATAAATTTATATAGAGATTTATAAAGAATAGAAAAAAAATTTTTTTCTATTCTTTATAAATTTATATAAAGAATAGAAAAAAAATTTTTTTCTATTCTTTATAAATTTATATTTATAAAGCATTTGAATGCCATAAAACCAAAAATATCAATTTCAACAAAAAAGGTCGTGTTCCATCGTTACAATATTGTATTCACTGAAAAGTGTTTCATATTGGTTGAGATGGTTGTTAATCATCTCAATAGATGGCGCGCGGTGTGTCCCTTAGACACATAAAACTGAAAGAATAGAATAAATTCGATTGCTCTGGCGGGTCACGAGTGGCTGAATTGGTCAGGCATCCGCCCCGGAATGGCGCGAAAGGATGCGGGTTCGAGTCCCGCCTCGTGATCGAATTTTTTCTATTCTTTATAAATTTATATTTATAAAGCATTTGAATGCCATAAAACCAAAAATATCAATTTCAACAAAAAAGGTCGTGTTCCATCATTACAATATTGTATTCACTGAAAAGTGTTTCATATTGGTTGAGATGGTTGTTAATCATCTCAATAGATGGCGCGCGGTGTGTCCCTTAGACACATAAAACTGAAAGAATAGAATAAATTCGATTGCTCTGGCGGGTCACGAGTGGCTGAATTGGTCAGGCATCCGCCCCGGAATGGCGCGAAAGGATGCGGGTTCGAGTCCCGCCTCGTGATCGAATTTTTTCTATTCTTTATAAATTTATATTTATAAAGCATTTGAATGCCATAAAACCAAAAATATCAATTTCAACAAAAAAGGTCGTGTTCCATCGTTACAATATTGTATTCACTGAAAAGTGTTTCATATTGGTTGAGATGGTTGTTAATCATCTCAATAGATGGCGCGCGGTGTGTCCCTTAGACACATAAAACTGAAAGAATAGAATAAATTCGATTGCTCTGGCGGGTCACGAGTGGCTGAATTGGTCAGGCATCCGCCCCGGAATGGCGCGAAAGGATGCGGGTTCGAGTCCCGCCTCGTGATCGAATTTTTTCTATTCTTTATAAATTTATATTTATAAAGCATTTGAATGCCATAAAACCAAAAATATCAATTTCAGTAAATATCTTTATAGAAATATTGAGTTAAATTTCCAAATGTAATTTAAAAGTATAAAAGATTCAAATGCGATTATAACAGTGTAATTATTACAGATTTTTTAAATAAACTCTATTCAAACATTTGGTCCATCATTAACATTAATAGTCTTTATAAAAAAGACTTCAACAATGAAAAATAATATTCGTAAACATACAAAGGTTCTTTTAATATAACCTCAAAAACACGGCTCCCGAAATCAATTTAATTTCCATACCCTCCACCCTTGTTGTTTCACGTCACTGGTCAATAGAGGTTTTATGTAGATAATATGGGTCTTCTTTTTTAATTAAAATTACAATCTAACGGCGCCAAAACATTTGCTTATTATAATTGAAAAATAAATTGGCTTTGCTATCGATATTATATAGATAGTGATCAAGGACGTACCCTTGAAGGACACCTTTATTTCATGTGCTGTTCTGAAAAATATGTTCAATTGATACATGCGAAAAATATTAATATAAAAGAAGCTTATGTTGTTTGTCAAATTAATATAGCAAACACATCACTATTTCATATAGATAATATTATGATGATCATTAACATTGACATAAAAAAGCAGGAAGTCACTGATCTTACGATAGTTCGTGTGAAGTAAAACTGCTTTTTAAATCCGCAAAGTATGGAGATTTGAATAGAACCGGTGCAGCATGCAGGAGTTTTAAAAAATCAATTACGAATTTTTAACGAGCAAAGTTGAACCGGCGCCGAGTTATAAGCCACAACAACCCGCGGTAATGGACTGTGTGTGACGCTTTAAGTAACTTTGTCCATTAAGACGTAGTTGTATACTGAGCTTGGTAGACCGCAATCAGCGGACTTGGCTGTGTTTTTAGTGTTTTTAGTATCTGCTAGAGTTTTGTCTCTTTTTATTGTTGTTAAAAATTTTGTTTGTGGTGTATTTGCTATATTACTTCTGTATGGTTGTTTGGAAGAGGTTAGCTAAGATAGGAGATAGAAGATTGGAGACCGTAAGAAGATAATAGGGAAGAAATGGGATGCATTGTTATTATGAAAGTGTTAAACTGGTTAATTTATCAGCATTGCAGGATTATAATACGGGCTAGGTATGTAGTGATATATTATTATGTTTTAGTTTTGAAAAATAATTGAGAAATCTCATAATTAACAATATACCTAGTATACTAGGTATAAAGTTTGCAATTAAAGACCGTTTAATGGAATTAAATCGCGATTTATTCGTTATATCGTGGTTATATCATATTTTATCCCGACGTTTCGAAAAATTTTCAGCTAGTATTCTTGAAAATAAACGCTTACAAAAGTAAGCTTGGCTTGGTTATAATAACGTTTGTTTTGTGTAAGGCATATTTGTGATGCGTAGACGTACAACAACGTGAATAAAAATTTCTAAAGAATCCCCTGACGTCTGCATTTTCCCCCAAATCCCAAAGTGTTGACATCAAACGCTTTTCAAAGGGGACCTTACTTCACCTGACCGCAACGAGAGGGTTGTTATTTCTTTTAATCCACTAACAATAGCATTTTATACCTCAGCTCTTTACATATTATGTTGTTCTGTTTTGATTTTACCTGTTTATGCTATTTTATTAAATTCGCTTCATAAAATAATGAACAAGCTCAAACTACATTATAAAATGCAAAAACATTTTACAGCGCTTAAAACTTCAATCAAGCTATAAACCTGTGAATTTTTCGTTAAATTGGCTCAAAACTACGAGTATACACTATTACATATTTATAGGGGAAATAACTTACAATGATTTAACTAGCCGAGCTGAGTTGAGTGGTTTTTTTTCACGCAAATTTGATTGACTTTTGTTTTTGGCGCGAGGCTTCAGCCTGACGACATATTGATTTTAATGTTTCGCAAATCGATTGATGGATCGCGACGCATCCATTGTATGGACTTTATGCGCCGATGGTTTTTGATTTCATCGCCGCTTTTTGTATTTCATACTGAATTTTGCTTTTAAAACTTCTGGCAGAACTGTCCATGCGTTAAGCCAGCGCGTGATTTTAATAAATATGCTGAGGTTTAAACGAAATGAAACATGCTGAGTATTTTTTCCCATGGTAAAATTTTTCTTATTCATAAACTTTTTCATAAAATTAAGAATATGGAACTGTTATATTTGTGCCAACAAGAAAAATACCTTTTAATAAATGTGTCTAATCCAATATTGAATGAATTTACTTAATCAGTTTTAATAATCCAAAAACCTATTCAAACGCTATACGAAGTTAAATTCAGATAAATCTAAATCTCATATCCAGTATTCCTTCCAGAGCACGGCTGCAAGGAGTTCCGATGCAAGCAGCGCGAGTTCTGCGTGAGCGCGGACCTCACGTGCGATGGAGTGGACCACTGTGCGGACGGCTCGGATGAGGACACGGCTACGCTGTGTCCGGGTTAGTATGGACTATGAGATAGAGTCAGTCTTACATACAATCTTAATAGAAGGTTTTTGCGGGTCTACACGGAACGAGCAGCCTCACAATACGCAGCTCTAGCGAATGTTGGAATATTAACAAGTTTAAAAATGTATGATACCTTCTGAGTTTTTTCCATCGAGTGAGATGAAAGTACTACAATTTGTGCAGGTCGGTTGTAAGACGGAGCGCCATTTTTTACATTGTAGCAATTTTTTGTAAAAGTTAACGAACAATATGATGTTGGAGTCAATTGATTACTCATTGGGTGGATGCGATATGCAGAAGAAAGGGAAAAGTGGCGAGATCTGGGAGAGGCCTACGTTCAGCAGTGGACGGGAATAGGCTGATGTGATGATACATGAAGATGGTCCTATTAGTTCGATCACTTTATAGGGTACTAGGTTTCCGCCCGCGGCTTCGCCCGCGCAGTCAAAGAAAAACCCGCATAGTTCCCGTTCCCGTGGAATTTCCGGGATTGCGTCATTTTCCCGGGATAAAAAGTAGCCTATGTCCTTTCTCGGGTATCAAAATATCTCCATACCAAATTTCCTGAAAATTGGTTCAGTAGTTTAGGCGTGATTGAGTAACAGACAGACAGACAGAGTTACTTTCGCATTTGTAATATTAGTATGGATTTTGTATAATATGGTGGTATTTATTCCAGAGAGCGGCGGCGGCAGCGCCGGCGAGGCGTGGGTGGCGGCGGGGGCCGGCGCCGCGGCGCTGCTGCTGCTGCTCGTGGTGGCGGCGCTCTGCTGCTACTGCCGCCGGAGAGCACCGAACCGACGCACACATTTACATTGTAAGTTATATTTATTTGTTACTAGCTTCTTCGGCAAACGTATCTCTAGTTTACTCATATCACTTAGGTATATGTAAAAAAGATGTTGGCCGATTTTCAGATCTATCCAACAGGCACACAAAATTTCATGAGAATCGGTCCAGTCGTTTCGGAGGAGTATGGTAACTAACATGGTGATACGAAAATTTTATATATATTATAGAGAAGATAATATTTTTTCTCTGGAATGAGGTATAATTTTGAATTTTTTGCGACGTAGGTGATATTTATAGTATTCTGCAGTTGTTTTTGTGGATTATTGTTGTTATTATAGACTAATATTCTTATTACAGTAGATCAAATGGCGAGCAGCAACGGTGCCGGCGGGAAGGCGGCGCCGTGCTCGCCGGGCAGCGCCACGCGGCTGCCGGGAAACTGGGCGCACCCTGCGGGCCCGCGCGGGTAGGTGCACATCACTGTACATCTGATGGCGAGCTGCAACCGTGCAAACTTACATACTGACTGACTTACATAGTTACATTACATATTTTTGACGTGACAACGTCTTATAATTCGATAGAGCCGGCTGCACGCACGAAAAAACATGACTCATACGGCGTTACCTCGCTCTGAGGCGTTCCAAGGCTTGAAGTGCAAGCGAGAGCGCGGAACGAGCGACAAAGAAGCACAATCGGACGTTGTCACGTTCAACTATCGTCAGTAAACCGACTTACAGACAACCAATTTTTTTATACTTACTTATGTATGGAAATATTTACATAATTACTCAATATTACAAAATATGTGAAAGTGCGTTTGTTTGTCTTTCTTTCACGTCACAGCGTGAACGGAGGTATTTTATTTTTGTACTGAAGATGAAGAAGAAGCTAGAGGCTGATATATGAATTTTACCGCGTTAAAACAGCAATCCTATTAGAATCTGCCCCCCACCGAAGACGCGGGTAATAGCTAGTCGAATAAATATACAGTAGAACCTCTATAAGTCGAACATCAAGGGAGACGCAAAAAAATTCGAGTTATAAAGTTTTCAACTTATGGAGGATTTCGACTTAGGCGGATTTTGATTCGACGTAAAGAGTTTGAGGTTTATTCTTATATAACAATTTTGATTTTGAACAATAGAGGTAATAAATTCCTAATTATCAAGTTGTAAAGGTTGTAAAATAAAACTTTGCTATTTTCGAGATACAGAGGTCAAATTTAATTTTTCGAGTTATAGAGTGAAAATATGTACAAAAATGGCTTGAAGGGACTCGGTGATTATTTCGACTAACAGAGGGTAGATATTTCAAATAATGGAGGTTTTGGTGTTTGAAGGGATGGGAACAAAACATTTTTTCGAGATTTGGGGGTTTTTGACTTATCGAGGTTCGACTTAACGGGGTTCTATATATCTCATAAAACCTATCCTATGTGTTAATCCAAGCATCGCATTTACAATACATACTAGCTTACCGCCCGCGGCTTCGCCCGCTTTGTCTAAAACCTGATAAATTATATACTAAAACCTTCCTCTTGAATCACTCGTTCTATTAAAAAAACCGCATCAAAATCCGTTGCGTAGTTTTAAAGATTTAAGCATACATAGGGACATAGGGACAGAGAAAGCGACTTTGTTTTATACTATGTGGTGATTAGTAAGAAGATATAGTGTGATGACTAAGGAGCAGGGCTGGGGTGCAGGTACAGGGCGGCGCGCCCGGGCCGCCTGCGGGCGCGGGCGCCGCGCTGAGCGGCGCGGGCGCCCCGCACAAGGACGAGTGGTTCGTCTGAGGCGGCCCGGTCGGGCCCGCGGGGAGGGGGCGCCGTACCGGCCCCCGACCGCTCCCAGCCTGTCAGCACACGCCGGCCGAGTTTGTCAGCTACGTCTTTTGTCTATAACAGTATACAGGATGTTCCGTTTTGTGTCTATGTGTCTATGTTTGTGAACTAATATTTGACCTATACTTACAGAATGTTAACTATGTTTCGTTTTGCAATTTTGTGTTTTTGTTTGAGGTAAAGTGTTAAATAATTTAATGTATGGCAATAAAATGATGTCTAATTTGTGTTGTTTAAAATGTGTGTACTTTTTGTGTTAGTTTATTGGTCAATTATTTTTTGTTTGGTTTAAATATTCAGCTTTAATTTTAAATCGATTGTTGTTAATGGGTTCGTTAATTTGTGTCCTTTAATTCAATCAATTTTTACAATCGTATATTGTTAGTTGAATTTTCTTACAATTACCTACACGTGTAGGTTTAATAACCAACACTGGCAATTATTCGAAATTATAATCATAAAAAGCCCCAATTATTTTGTATTTGTTTACTTTTCAATTCACCGCCATCTACTTCAATTAAAACTTTACCATGTAATTTTTTATCAACTTTGATAATTCGGTTACTTTGTTATTACAAAGATATCATCATCGATTGGATTTTTATGTTTTGAACTTTCATTATTGAAAATTTCATTTACTGATAAAAAGACTTAGTAATAAATATGACAATACTCTAACCGGCCGATGAGCAAGGCAGTTCCACACACGCTACACGCACACACACATACACATATCTGAAATACAAATTTTATCTTTACAGTTTAAATTTTAAACAAAAATTTTAAGCGCCGCAATTAAAATCGTTGGAAATTGTTTCAGCGCCATCTATATTTCATTACAAGCAAATACACGATGAATTCGTTGTGAAAGAACAACGACCACGATTTTAATTGCTGTGCTAGAAAGAGTAAAATTACGTGATATTCAGAACTAAATATCATATACAGGACCAGTTATAGCAATAATAAACGATTCGATTTATATTAAATGCAATCTTATCTTTTTACATCTATAATCTGGATAAGTTATAGGATTTTATAATCGAAAGATTGTAATTTCATATTTGAAATGGGTAGGTTTTACACATTTTTAAATTAAAGACTTTAAAATTAAAACAACCGTTCAAAAGAGCATGAGTAAACATATCTTGAAAATATTTCAAAGTATTTTATTTCAAACTGTGAAACAGTTTTAGTGGCGCAACTATAATGACTACCCATAGGAAATTCATCAGCTAGGAACCATAACCACAAAGTTCACTCACAGGACTTGGTTCACTAGTAAATATTATTTACTTACTGTCTTGGCCTTTGGCCCTTTGAGTAGAGAATCGTATTGCCTGGATCGTCTTATTGTTACGTCACTAAGTTTTTAGTCATATTCCTCATTAGGATCTATGTATTCTTGTGTGCACGCAGCGTGTCAGGTGGGTATCACTTTGCTGATGTTTTTACATCAATTGTATATGAGATTTATATGATAGTGTCGTATGACGTATGCTCTTATATTTTCTACTTTATCATATCTGTTGGTATGTGGAATGTTATGATGTTTCTGCGAATATTCGTGTGGATTATGATGACTTACATGATTTTCTAATGTATTTGGTAAGAATATTTCAAGTGACTCTAATACTAATTATAACTAATCGAGTAAGGTATTGAGCCTAAATAAGACAGCTATTAAAGTCAGTAACATCAAAATCTTTATTAAACTGTAGTATACTTTAACATGTTAGTTCTGTTAAAAGGATAACTATATAAGAAATACCATAACAGTCCTTCATGATCCAACCTAAAATAAATCTTGTGGCGTCGTGTACAGAGTGTTATTTCGAATGTGAATATACGTGGATACCAAATGATTTGTGTGATGCGCCACCCACCTGCTTGAGACATATCTATGGCGATAATAATTGATAAAAAATGGTGGATCGCGGTCAAGTTAAACTATTAAACTGTATGGTAAAGTGCACAGCTAATCAGTCTATCTAAATTTGCAAGGAGTAAACTGGCAACATTATTTCAATCGGCATTCATCGTCGGGTCGATATTCCTAGATAGATTGATTATAGCAACAGAAGAAATTGGTAATGGAATGAAAAATTTTTAAATTAAGAGTTCGAAAAACGCTTGAAAACCTCGTTTTTAGCGCATGTGTTACCAATATGTATAAGTTTTTTGTTTGACCTATATGATTACCTATTTAGGTCTTTCAATTAAACTATTTCAAGAATAAAATAACAATATTGTTATTTTCCTCTCGTAACAGTAATTTCAAATTAATGAAGAGAGATCAAGTAGAAATGACATTAATGGTTTTCAGGACGATTATTATGAAGTGTAACGAATGGTGTGTTCAAGTTAAAAGCATGAAGACCGCGATTCCGCCAAGTTCAAACAATAAACTATTTATAAGATCGGAAAGTTTTATACGTTTCCTAATATTTTGCATTACAATATAAACATAATCATGACTCATAATCATAGAATAGAAGAATTGTATGTATAAATTTAATTTTAATATAGATAAGTGTGTCCTAAAGTTTATGAGATGTTGACGCGTATGTTCGTACCTTTAAATAGTACTTGTATATTATCGCGCTGATAATAATCTGATAAATCTATCCGATTGTATGTAATAATAATTTTAGTGGACTTTTTTTAGACTCGTTTAGTGGGCGCGCCGCGTCATCGTATTTTGGTGTTAATGCAGTGTAAATTTATTATGACATTAAACATTTTGGCTTATTGTTCGTATTTTGTTGTATTATTGTAAAAACCTTTTATCCCTATCCTCTGATGAATATTATAATTGCTGGATATATCTAATAAAACACTTTTCATGATTTGCAATCACTCATAAATCATAATCTAATTGACATATTTTTGATTAGCGCCATCTAGCAATTTGATCTATAACTATTTGATTCACGCCTATATTACAATATGAGTGATAAATCAATATCTATAAAAAAAAAACAGGTCAAAGAATGGAAAATTATTCATCTGACATTCTTGAAATTATCTGTTCTTAAGAAATATGCTTACAAAAGTTATAGATAGTTGTTAAGTAATATATTCGACCACTTGACTTTTGCCACAGCGCCATCTATGTGATAGTACTGAAACTGCTAAGAGGAGTGAATGTAGAGGACGAAGAAAGCTTCGTCAGTCGCTACACAGAGCTTTCAGATTTATTTTATAAATATTAATTTTATGATTTAAATATACAATTAATAATAGGAACTCGTCAAAAAGAAAATCTATTTTTCCCTACTATACTTGCATTTCCAGTTTTGAATACTTTTTATGAAAGGGTTGATGCTTGAGCTTTGCGAAGCTTTTACTTCCTAAATAGTAGACGGAGCTTTAGTAAGCCCGTATTCGTCGTGGAGGTCGGTTTGTCGCGCGTTGTTAAAACCGACGTGCGTTTTATTTACGAAAACTTGTGTTTAACTTAATTCAATGAATTAAACTATAGTTTAATTTCTCTCTATTATAGGTAATGTGATTTTACAGTGTATGTGTGGACTGGACGATGTGAAATACGTGTTTTTAATATAATTTGAAATAGTTAAGTGATGTAGGATGTGGCGGTTCCTCGTTCTACTGTTGATAGCTAGCTGCGCTGATGGGAGAGGCAAGAAGCACAGGAACCATAAACCTGGTTTGTTTTAATCCTAGTTTAATGTAGTCAATTGTTTATTTTGCGTTTGATAGCGTGAACTTGAAAAATACTGATTCGAATTATTATTGAACATTTCAGTTACTTACAATATCAATTTACTTATTCTTACGTAAGTGCATAATGAATATTAAAATAAATCTGACGAAATACATTGTTATTATTGAATTGATCTGGAATTAAAAACTTTCAAATACTTTTCATGAGAGTAGATACAAAAAGCTTTATATCCTGAAGCTTCCTATTTCGTCTCCTTTCTGTATTACAAATAATTATGAAGTTGTGCCATTTCCTTTATTCATTACAACAATTATTAAACATAAAATATAGAGCTCTTTAGAGAAAAATAAAGAGAAACATTTAGCAATAATTGGCTAGTTAATTTAAAAGCTCAATAGGTTGTTACATGAACACAATTATTATAGTATTACGAAGAACCTAGTTATTATGCGAAATTGGATGGACATTGTATTGTGTACGTATTATGTAGTCATTAGTTTTAACAACAAACATTTGTAACAAAGATTCAATTCTTATTATATTGTATAAGTATGATTATTTAAAAATTATTGCTGTGAACGTAAGTATAAATGGTATGCGAGCTTTAATTATTATTAGTATTTAAATCGAGCCACTCATTCGGGACTCCCGCAGGTATAAATTTTGATAAAAACAATGTAATCAGAAACAATAAAGCTAGTGATGAAATAATTTTCAAAGTTAGTATACTTTTTAATGCCTTTCATCGCAAAGATTTTCTGTATAAAATTCCGAACATCAAAATGGAATATCTAACGTTCTATTAATACCCATTTCACATACACTTCCCTACAAGTAAAAATCCTGTTTATAAAAGCGTGTAAGGTTTGAAAATAAAAGCGTTCTAAGCACGATCAGGCAGATGTGATAATGGAGTGCCAGGAGCCGATAATTGACGAGAACGGGAAGTTTATTTCGAGGATCCACATCTGATGTAGACGATCTGATAGTAATGTTGGGAGTTTGTTAAATAGTTGGTATAGATATTAATGGATGTGGTGCAGAGGTGTTAAAATAAAGATTATGACTATATAGTCATTATTGTAATGTATGTATGTAGTACAATATTGTAATGTATGGTATTAGAACGTTATTCGATTCAGGATGTTCCTAAATACAAGATATAGGACACGCGATTATTTTATAATGGAGTGTGGATGGTTAATCCATCCACACAATAATTATAAATTGTTCATAATTTAATTCATAATTTATAAAATTCATAAATAATTATGAAGTCGGACTTCGAACATAGAGCAATCTGAATTCATTTCAATCGGACACTGTAAATAAATAAGAGATAAATTAAAAAATGAAATATACCTATTGAACTCTGCAATTTTCATATATTACAAATTTGAGAATTTCGATTTCATGGATCCTTTTTCCGAATCGATTTTATGGGTATATACTTTGAAGATCGTTGTTACGGTCGATTTTTTACCTCTATCCTTTTCTATCCTTAGATGGATTGGATTGTTATATTGTAAGTTCATATTTTGTTATTTAAATACCTTTATTAATAAGAAGAGTATTTAAACCTTTACATACCGTCCAGACTACCTCCTTAGTCCTATATCTATCGTAATATACAGTATATGAAGTGGACAGTTATACACGTTCGTACCGATATACCTACAACTTTTTGTCGCACTTCCCCGCAACTAACTGCATCGTTAGTTTGTTCTACTAATTATTTAAAGTTATAGGAGTTTGCTGATCTATTTTGAATCGTAATTGTAAAGGTTTATGGTTAAATTTGTGATTGAGCTGTGACTGTGTGTTGTTGCTCTATTATGTGTAGTTTCAACAGTATTCTTATCCTTTCATATTATATGACTTGAAAAATGAAATAATATGTTATTGTAAGTTTACGAATCCAATAAAACATGAAATTGTAACAATTTTCGTTTATCTGTCTCATATACGGCAAAGCTACTGATCCCCTGGACCAATATTATGATGAGACTTTCACTGAAAAGTAGCCTATAATTGAGAATTCTAACGTTAGTTTAATATTTTCATAAAATGAGGAATCAAATATTATGTCATTATAGGTAAAAAACAAAGTTTTATTTACGGAAATAATGTTTGATTTCTAGAAGATATTGAGATTTGTAGAGCAACAGTTTTAATATCTATTAATAAAACTTACTTTTACTGATATTTATGTCACTGCAGGATATAAGTTCATGGCCATGTGATATTATCTTACTGAGAAATTTTATCAAATGCAAATAAACAAGATAAAATGTTGCATTCAATTAACATATTTTATGCATTTGATTTCTTTGATAAGTACCCCAAATTGATCAGGGTAGAGATAAACATACCAAAAATACAGATAAAACATTACCTAATTAAATTTTGACAAAATGAAACTGAAGTTTTAATGTTTTAACAAAATATTTTCCATTGTGCCGATCCGTAATATTTTCGATAAATTTTCACAAATACACATAAAATATATTTAAACTTAATTCTTACTCCAAAACACATTCCAGAACAATATAGTTTTGTGCTATAATAAACCTCTATTTCATATTTTATACGTTCAATCCAGATTCGTTCAGCCATTCTTACGTAAAAGACTCACATACATAGCGCAATCTATACATTGATTCTCACAAACTAACATTAATTAATAGTAGTATTAGTAATAATAATAGTTTAGTAAATGCATTCGATATTCCAGCTATAAAAATCAATCGTAAAACAAAACACAATATTACCACAAAAGTAACGGTATTCTAACAGGTAACAGGTAGATGTTTCGGGGAAGGACATTGTTACCCATTAAGTATTAACCACCCTTGGGTAATTGCTTATAGCTTCAGAGCTGGGAAGTGTAAAGCTTAACTCATTAATGAAGTGTGAAGTGGTCAGCGGCTCTTGGAGTATGTTTGGTTGGGTTTGTGTTTAAATGGTTGATGTAGAAATATGTTTCATGTAATTTTGTTGCTGTAAAATGTCATAAAGTTACTAGAAAATTAAATGTTTTGTACAAGCAAGTTGAAAAAATCAAGAGCTCTATGATGCTCTATGTGTTTAAAAAGCTCTCGCAATTTTTTATTACCTATAAAAATATTATATTCACGGCTTACGTGTAATTAGCTGTGTAATTAGCGAGGAGGCTATTGTTATATGAATTTAATCCGGGAAAAGCTTTACAAATTTACATAAAGGGGAAAAAATTGAGTTTAAATATTTAAATATGCTTCGATTTTCAATTATTTTTTTACTACCTAACTCCTAAGTATTCGCTCTCTTTGTAACGACATAGCTGTTTGACCTTAACTAGGAAACGTATCTGTGAAGTATTGAGAGTTTAAAAAAGCTTCAAAATTACTTGTCTCAATCTTTAATTAGTTTCTGGAATAATTAGGATCGTATTTGAGATATGTTATCGATAGCTTTCGATCGAACAGACGGCTGTCAGGCATCGGCCAATTAACGAAACAGTGTCAGAACGAAATAGGATACTGTAAACTACGTTTTAACATTAATATAGTTGATTGAATGTTGATGTATGGAATATTTGTTGGTTTGAATATAATGTTAATTTAATATTGAGATATTTATAATGTTCTCTCAGAATCCAATATTATTATCATGCATCTGCTTATCATTTAAGATTAAATAAGATTGTAACATTCTATTACTTCTGTGACCAAGTTCATTTAACTATTTGACTTAAAAGTGGAGGTATATTTGTAATAATAAAACAATGACTTCTGCAGTTAAAATAATAATTTTAAGCTGTATTTATCGAGGATTAATTATTAGTAAGGTTACTTTTTCTCCGTTCTTTACTAACAAATCAGCAATAGTCTCTGACTCAACTAGTTCTATATATTTTACGGCACAAAGTACTTCGATTGCTGAATGAGATGCTAAAAAGGGGGCTCGGAATAAATAGTACTAGACGGGAGGGAGGGGGCTAGCACCGATATAGACCGACCCAGTTCCCTAACGACGTAATTGACGAATAGTGACAAATGACTGTACATCTTACGTGTAGGTATTAAGGTCGTGTTTTGATTGTAGATGGGGTACGAAATATAACAATTTCGGTGCAGCGTCTGAGTCACCGGTCACTTACCCTCGCGAGTTTAAATAAATCAGTAATTGTTTACTATTGGCTCGTGGTTGAGCTGATGACTCTTATAATGGCTGCTACTTCTTATGTATCGGGGTAATGGAGTGAAAATACATTTTTTTAATAAATTTCAATTGCCAGCTGATAATTGAATATGTTTTGCTTAGAAGCTGTTATCAATAAAGCATGGAACAGAAAATTTCACATATCTATTACCTACACTTGATTGATCTGCTTTTTCAGATCGTAACTTTTTATTACCTTGTGATACTTTTCAAAGTAAAGTGACACTTTTATGAGCATAAAATATAATGTTTGCCGCCGTGAAACTGTGAAGTTCAAATTCAGATCAGACTTAAATATGTTGATAAAGTATCCTAATGTAGAGCCTACCATTAATGAGAAATATTTCAAAAATTCTAATGAAACTGTGTGACTAAAGAAAGAGTCTCTGGTCACATTACTTGTTTTTTTAATTTAATATCATGATCTTTTCTTTAGTGTTAAGTTTAAGCTTAGGCTTGGCACTTCTAAGCTCAAAGCACAAAAGGTCTAAGTTAAAATATATTGAATAAATGATAATTACAATTAATTGTTAAAATATTACAACAAAACCAACGGGAGAGGTTTATACAAAATCTGTACACTATAAGAACCACATGACAACACTGTTTGTAGTTTTCCATATTATAAAAGTTCACGAAATCTTTTGAATGTCAAGTACATTCAGATGACACTGTGTTTAGTCGGAAAACAATGTTTGAGCCAATTAGCCAGAGGGAGAGATAATTGGAAGAGGACCGGTTCCAAACTCAGACCCATAGATGCTTTTTCTCGACGCAAATTGGAAAATAAAAACTACCATTATATCGCAAGACATAAGGTGCAAAGTCGATTGCTAAATGATACTTTCGACACTGCATCCGCGGAATAACATCGATTGTATAAAATAGACCTTAAATTTAAGGTACTAAAACTCAATATTGATGCTATTTTCAGTTTAAATAGAAACTACCCTCAATGTAAAACAGCCTTTATTTTAATAGAGATTAAGTTGGTTGTGATTTCAATTTTGTAGTCTTCCATGTCCTGCTATATTAACAAAAAGCTAGTATTTACCCGCGACCTCGTCTACCTTGGCATTTAAGTATGAGCTTAGAATACGTTTTAGGAAGCTTACGAGGTATAGCCAACGACGGGGATTAAATTGTACTGTGTGTAACTGAATGAAATTTCAAGTACATTAAATAATATGTACCTACATAGATTTTATTAACTATTGTAAAACTATTTGATTAACAATTGTTTATGTCTATGTTTCTATACATATAATATTTGTCTTGAAAGATGAACCATTTTCATATTTTTTGATCATTATCACTTGTTTAATCTACATCTTAAAGAGGAAAAACATTGTGATTTAATTATCTTATAACGAAATTACTATTGAAAAAGTTCTCCCATGTAGAGCAAAGTCGGGTAGATACACTAGTCTATTTGTACAACTATTAGTGAAGTTCCATCTGAATATGGTGTGATCTTAATTAATCTGAATTTCCTTACAAATGACACATTAGGGCTCATAAACTTTTATTCCTTCCGCGCTCTAATGGTTGCGACGAATTTTTTGAATTCGACATTTTGTTAATGGCTATCGTTTAAATAATGATGTAGGAACAAATATATTATTTTAGATGTTAATTTTAGAACGTAGTTGTAAATCCGTGAAACTGTATGTGACATTCGAGATATTATAATATAATGTAGAGCAGGCTTAACCATCGTTCAAAAAATTAGATTTTGTTCACTATTGGAGATTGAATGTAGAAAATTTTTAGTAACTTAATAATGTCTAGCAAAACTATATAATAACTAGCTTCCGCCCGCGGCTTCGCCCGCGTGGTGTTTTGATAAAAGGTAGCCTATATGTTCTTTCTCAGGGTCTAAAGATTGTCTGTGCCAAATTTCATAAAAATCGGTTGAGAGGTTTAAGAGGGAAAGCGTAACAGATAGACAGACAGACAGACAGAGTTACTTTCGCATTTATAATATTAGTAGGGATATACAATTTAGACCCATATAAATAATTGAAGGTTCTTATTTCGTTCAAATGCAAAGGTTATTTATTATTCAAATAATTCACATAATCGAATATCATACAAATACCCGTCTATAATGTAACTATAACTGACATTAAACAGAGACATATATCGAATCACGCAAAGCCACGGTTAGAAACTAGCTAGATATAAGTTTCAAAAACATTTAGTTTATTTAAGATTCACGGTCAGTAACAGTCTTGTAGGTACTTTACTACCTTTTTGATTCGAAGCAACAGCTAAGCAGCGTCTTCCTCATTCATCATACTATCTTTTTCTTTAGCTTATGTTCAACACGAAAACGTTAATCAAATTGGTGATGAATTCTTTATAACTCATAAGCAGGGAATTACTATTAATCGATAAATTAAAAGTAGAGTATTAAAAGTACTTTATGATTCACTTTAATTATGTTTTTTCATCAAATCTACTACACTACAAAAATGAACATAACTGACATCTTTTCTAATTAAATATATGTAATACTAAATAATTATAACTTTTAAAAAGAGATTATAGTTTCTTTTTAGTCCTTACATTTGTTATAGGAACATCGAATTTTCTTGCGTTAACTTTGCTATGATAAGTAAAATAAAATATTCTCACTGAGTAGGCAGCCCTATTCCGGGCATACAGTTTTTCTGAGTGTCGACCGCTCTGGTTACATATCGCATACCAGGGCTGGACATTGTGTGTGGTACAAGTTATGAGCTGATACGCCTTATGATTGAAGGTGGTATATTTATTACAGTTAAATATAAAAATTTAAATGTTTATGTCGAAACTACTAACCTAGAGAAAAATAAAAAATAAATCTATAATGGATAGCACGAGCTTTTGTAATTTTTAAAACTATTTAAATTGATATAAACACAAAGTAAATAACTCTATTATATTCTGTTATTTTTATTTTTATTAAGATCATTCGTTACTATTTATATTTGCCTTGTATTTCTCTCTGGGAATATAATCTTCATAGAATTAAACTTTGGAGTACGAACACGTGTCATTCTCATTTTTATAATACTCACTTGAAAAATATAATGTACCTATTGTCGTCATATCTGCATATTAAAAAACTAATCAACAAAACAGTAAATTCCCTGCACTAAAGATCACTAGCACAACTAGAAATAAGATTATTGATAAGCTAATAGAGATCTTTACGGATCCCAGCGGCTCGGAGCTTGTGGGTCACGTACCGCTTACATACCACCGCTGGATGTGGTGTGGTACAAGTTATAGGATTTAGCGGGAATTTTGAATTATTTTATTTATTAAGATTTTTCGATATAATTGGTAGGTTAGGTAGTTATGTTGTAAGTAGAGTGTTAAAAATTTTACTTAAATTTTTAATTAGTTAGAAAAATAAATTATCATCTTCAATTTTTCGTTTCTTTCTAAAGTACGCTCTGGTTTAGAGTTGTTGTTAGATTTGTGTTTGTGAATGTTTTTGGGTTTATCTGTATCAATTATAGGCCTAGCTTATCACAATAAGTGTTTATAGTTTAGAATAAAACATAAAAACATAATGAATTGATATTTATATCATGTTTGCATTTATCGGCCAATAATTGAAATGAAACGTAACTCTTTTAACACCCAATAAAGTAAAAAAATATCTACAACATTAACGCTATTCTCTCATCCCTTAATGCTCCAAATAAAGGTGTTTACTCAACAAACAGCGCCCTAAATGTTCGTGCGGCACGATCGAGTAATTACACCACAGTGTGCGGCCGGACCTTTATATTTTGAGTCAATTGAAGACGTCAAATTGTTAAAAAATACATCGCCAAGAAGCCCACACCGTAGTTCGAACAGGTAAAGTGTGTAAAATATTTTTTCAGGTTAGGATAAAAAGTACTTAATATATTGTGTCAAGACAAGCAGGCAGGATAGTTGAGACTTGAGTAATGTTTTGAGTCAGAAAAAATATTACGAAAAGAGGTATAGTAAGATAGTCTTTAGTTTGTGATTAAGTTACTAAAACCTAATTACGTTCTACAGAAATCTTGTTTCATAGCTATGTTTGCCATCTTCAGTAACGAATTCGCAGTAGTTAGTGACTTTTAGATGTTATAAACTGGACAATTTCACTATAAATTCCTATAAGATAGCTTATAACTGTATCTTATATTCTTTACTTAATAAACAAGGAACTATTAAAACATGGTCAAATGGGAGACGAAAGGAAACAATAAAATAATGAGAGCTTAAACAAAACAAACATATAACATGTTAACGATCGACCCACTCGTATTGTCGTGTGGAAATAAATGACCCATTTCTAAGATAATTATAGTCTAGAAGTTTAGAACTATCTGTGTGTCTGTGTGTAAGTGTGTACTGCTTTATTTATTACCTGTTGTTCTTTGGTAAAATGTAAATGAAACAGTACATGCCATAGAAACTGTCTGCTTGAAAAAAAAAACAAAATGTGGTACTGGCAAAGTTTTCGACGACGAGAAATTACGTTTTTTATGGGAACAAGCATATTTTGTGTGTGTGTGTTTTTCAATTTTATAAACGATTGGATAAAATGTATTTTTAAATTTATTTAAAAGAGACCACTAAAACATAAAATATGTATGTAAAATAAAATGTTTTACTGGCGAAATAAAAGTTGAACACGCGTCATTCTTCCGTAATCCTCTGTAAGATATCACTATTTTGTTTGTCCCATTGTATAACCGTAACGTATAAAAATATGAAAAGAATTTCTAATCCAACCTAAGTACTTAATATTTATGTCTACTTAACAATATAATCATTGACTTAACGGTTACTCTTATTTGTAAGTTGTAATAATCCCGTGATAATGAAACCCCAATAAAAGTCTTTAAATTAATCTAAAGGCTTTTACATACATTCCTTTTCTAGTAAGAACTTTTACGATGTATTTTTCGACCGTTAATACTAAAGCAGCATTGTACAACACGCTCCCAGACATTTGTTAATAGTTTGAAATATTACGATCGATAAACTTTTTAGATATATTACGTTTAATGTAAATTTCTTTGTGACTCACACAATAACGTGTCTAAAACTTTCTACTCACAATCGGAGGCAGTATCGTAAATCGATGGTACAGGGAATATATAGCACATTTCTATACACTAAATGACATCTTATTACAATGGGATAGGGTATACAATTGTGTATCAGAAGGCTGTATTCCCCCATTAATGAAACGCGAAGGAATGATGAATTTACTTGGAGATATTTTAATGAATGCACAGAATCTCGTAATGTCCGTTTTTAATGGGAACCGTTTTCTTGGATTTCGAGTTATTTAAACCGGGTTTCTCTTATTGCGTAAATATTATGGTTCTGATTATAAAATTGAGGAAAATTAGATGACTTTTAACACTGCGTTTATGTAATGGCGCGTCTCCAAAGGTAAGTATCGAACATTTTTCTGATTATATAGACCTGTGTTTTAATCCCTATATCTATATATTAAAATAGATCAATCTAGCAGGGCTATGAAGTCACGTGAATGTAATATATCCTTTAATAACAGAATCCATACTTGTTAGTAGTTACATAAAGTTGAAGAGTTAATTCGACGGCGCTGATATCAGGAATAAATGGACTGATCTCAAAAATTTCACCGTAAGATATGTCCCACGGGCGAAGCCGGGACGGACAGTCAGTTAACTATATTCAAAAATGAATATATACGTATATCTCAAACGGTATATCCACTAACTCTACCAAAACATATTTGTTGTTTGTAAAGCAAATCAAAACGCAGAATCTCACCATTTCACGTATGACCAAAACACCTGTTACAAACCCCATTTTAACAGTAAGCAATATGTCATCCGCAACAGATTATAAATCATACAATAACTGTGTGAATAAATTTGAATTTACTCGCAAACACGTCTGTTTTCCATGGGTTTACGACTTCACAAGTCTCTTTGATTTAATGAACAGCACATCATGCTGCTGCAGTCATTTTGTTTTATTGTTGTGACAACCACTGCTGGTGTTTTATTGTAAGAAGAAGAAGGAATTATATGCAAAGTGTACAGATATTAAGTAGGGGACAAATTCTCTGCACATATTGCGTGTGTTATATTATAATATCGTTGCAAAAAGATGTGAAATATTGAAAAGGATTGAATTATTCTAGTCAATCAGGACGAGATAATATAGAGCAACATAAATACATTTCATATATGTATATATATTTTTAAATAATCTTAACAACTAAGATAGCAATACTTCAAGATTAATATAATATTCGGCTTCGCCCGTGGTACCTACATGTTTAAACTATCCTATCTCTCAAGTTGGATCGAACTGCACATGGTGTGCGAATTTTATTATAATCGGTTAAGTGGTTTAGGAGTCCATTGAGGACAAACATTGTGACACGAGATTTATATATATTAAGATGAACAGAGTGTCATTAACAGAGTAACTATCAAACGCTTGCCGGCTCTTTTCAGAAACCACATTCAAAAACGGCTGTAGTTTTAATTGACTTTTCATTCATTAACTTTAACGAATAAATACGTTTCGAGTTTGATTATCAATAATCCCAACGTTAAATCTTAATAAAAATGTAAAGCACGCAAGTATGTCAGATGCACAAGTAATGTTCAAACGTAATGACGGTAATGCGATACCAATCTCGACCGGTTTAGCGAGTCTGTTATCAGTTTCATAAGCAAAGTATTATGGATAATCACGTGGGATGTAGGAGAGGCGATTGATTTGGTTTTTTACTAAGTGCTGAGAAGTGCGTCTGCATTTACAATAGAAGGTATGGTGACCGAGTCGCAGATAATATGAAGGATATGAAAAATGATATAGTACCTAGTCTAGGGGTGATCAGTTACAATATGGGTATTAAAAATAAATCAAAATATTATGTTCTAATTTGTAATCTAATAATATCACCAATTTGTTTGTTTGCAGTCGACAAGAATGGGTAGAGATCTCATGGGACCAGGTTCAGTATCGGCCAATTGTTTTGATTACCCTAAATAAACAGTTGGACAAAGATTACTTTATTAATTTTTAATATGAAAGAAACTGTTACAAACAGACGTCTCAATTTTATTTATAGTTACAAATCAACCGTTTACCTTTTTTATCGTTAATATTCTCAATGAAAGGCAACTCAATTACAATTATTCACTAATAAAAAAACCCTTTTATTTTTAATTTCTCACGTATCATTGAAGAGCACATGTTTCAACTCGACTAATATTCGTGGACATATTAATAATGAACAATAAATTTAGTCATCAAGCGATTAGTGGCCCGTTCCTTGAGATGGTTCCCACGCGTCGAGTGTCAAGTGGATACTGGTACAGATTAAAAATGCATGTCATATTTTTTATTTTGGATTAACTGAGTGTCAATGGGGTTGAAGTTGGTTGTTATTAGGAGTAATGAAAAGTATGAATATTTTCAATGTCCTTTATTTTAGTTGGAATAGGAGAAATAGAAATGTCTGACTTCGGTCGTATTTATTTATTAGGATTGATTTAAAAGCTTACAGAAACCAAACATGATACATGATGCTAGAAAATAGTATGTGGATAGGTAGGTTACATGTTTGGTGTTACATAAAAAAATAAAGTCCTAGTTTATTGGCCTTTTCTTTATAAATTACTAGCGGTCCGCCCCGGCTTCGCCCGTGGTACATATTTCGCAATAAAAGGTAGCTTATGTTCTTTTTCAGGGTCTATAGATTGTCTGTGCCAAATTTCATCAAAATCGGTCCAGTAGTTTATGCGTGAAAACCATACATACATACATACATACATAATTACAAACCTTTCCTCTTTATAATATTAGTATAGATATAATTTCTAATTACTTATATCGGATGCATTTATGTAATAAAAAGCTATAATACTATTATAACCATCGTGGGTTCCTTAATAGGGCGGAGGGCCATAAATCCATAATACACAAATCATTTAAAATAATGAAGAAGCGGTGAAATGCTTTGACTATAATTAGAGCGTCAAAGCCTTTTGTAATTATGAGTGATGATGTTACATTTTACGACACGTTGTTCAGATGCTCCTTGAATTGTACAAGAAAATCAAGCTGCTCTTGCAAAAAAATCTTTAAAAAGGTTAATAGCTAATATGAATCACACTTTATTTAAGCTTTTTTCGCTTTAGTTCAAGCTATTTCATAATTATGTAAAAGAAAGTTATACATAAGGTAATTAAAAAATTTTAATTTACTTTTCGACTAAAAACTCGCTCAAAATATCTTCGCCATTTAAGTACCTATTATTTAACTCTGAGCTTATTACAAAAGTTTATGGTTTTATTACATTTATGGATCTAATTTATCTATTTATGATATCTATCGACACTATTTCAATTGAATTCATTCAATGCAATTTGATATTAAACAAAAATCAACGGAACCATTGTTAATTCAAGACGCGCGGAACCCTAATATGGCGGAGATAACGAGCGGCCGTAAGAGGCACAATCGACACTTGCCTTTTGTGTGGCAACATCACTACAGAAATATCCAATTTGTTGGAAGTGACTGGGTGGCTATAGTTACAGAAAATCACCCGTTTTATTGGTAGGATTGTGTTTTCAAGGATGATGATGATTTGGTAACAAATATTGGTTAAGGTTAATAATGAAGGAACCCGTGTTCCTAATGTATGTATATATCAGAGTTAAGGCTTTATCTCAGTCTTATTACTTCCTACTATTGGAACGACTTTTAGTTGATTTAAAAGTATATCCCATAACAAGAAATATCAGACACCGTTTTTCACTTCCAAGCTAAACTTAAAAATCATCTGCCTAATCGTCTACTGATTGTAGACGAGATTGTAGTGAGAACTTGGCTGAACTTAGCCCAAGACAAGGGACAAGTGGCATTCTTTGGGGGAGGCTTTTACCCGTATGGGGTCCATATAGAAACCTACCTAGTACTTAAATTAACTTTATTAAATTATATTATCTTGATTAGTATCTAAACTGTTCTAATATTGTACTTAAATTGTAATTGTAACTACTGCTGTATCTTATGGATCAAATAAAGCTTTATTTATTTATTTATTAATTTTTTATTTAAGCGTCTACTATATTTAATAGAAGCTTGATAAATCACTAAACAATAAACATCCGAGGTTAAAGAACCTATTGTTTGTGTTAAAAATTCGCTGTTTACATAGTACCGTCTGAGTTATTTCAACCGCGTCACTAAAATACCCATCCTTAAACTTCCAGTGTTTACCGCCCGTGGGAGCTGCATCATTAGCGGCTACCGAATATGGCGATCTTTTTATAATTCCATCGATGATCGCTTTTTGTTGACGCGTAATGATCTTAGATTCCAGAGGACGAGGTATCACACTAACAAGCGACTTGACCATGTCTTGACGGATACATGACGAATGCAATCGAAGACAGGTTGTTTTTTCATCAAGTGTGGTGTTTTTTCTAGGAAAGTTTGATAAACATTGTCACTGGATACATGTAATTAAAGTGCAGTCAACAACTTCATTAGTCATTTCTAGTAATTGGATAGTATGGTCTAACTCCTAACTAAAAAAAATGTTACATTCTCCTTCACAGATTCCAACTGAAAACCACTTTTTTGCATTATTTATGTTTTCTGTGACACGTTAAAAGCCACAATAAGCCTAATTACTATTCCAGACTATACCATAAACTGCAAAATTTCATTCAGACACGTTGTTCAATTTTCGCATGTTTGAAACAACGGCTATTTCGCAATACTTTTGTAACTCACAACAGCTATATAAAATGGCAGCAAACCATCCCCAAAAATTAATCACACTTTCCGAAAACACCACTTCAAAGTACAAATGGGGAACAAAGGACACGAATATCTTGTATTATAGGCATGGCAAATTAAATAGCATTCGGAAAGCTTTTAACTTGCGTTTGTCACGGCCATTGTCGGTGGGCTCAAAAGGCGCCATAAATTGATGGAGTGTCCCACAGGTTTACTGCGCATGCGTCACGCAGCAGGGAACCGGGTAATGGCCAGATATGCGTGTAAAGCCGCGGTATACGTGAGTACTGTTAATGTCGCGTTTACCTAGTTGGAGAGGCTAATGAGAGGCTAATCTTGTTGTAATTTATTGTATTTGGATGATAGAGTTTTAACGGTTGTGTAGGGCGATTTATGTATAAATGTCAAATCTTACAATGGTAACTTTGCATATAATTGAAGGTGATGGTGATGAATATAATTTTTTTTACATAATTCATAAATTTAAATAATGATTATCATACTATAAATAATATAACATCATCAAGTTACGGTCATCTAATTGAATGATACAGTATTGAGCATTATAATTTCCAAACAGATCGCGATCAACATTTGACTTCAGAACTGTGACCTAACCCCTTGTATCAGATAAACACACGTGATAAAGATACTTTTTCTGAAGTAGGGGTCATTGCTAGAACGATCACCGCCGGCGCCGGTGCCCCGGGCGCTTACACAATGCAATCGCTTTCGCTATTCGTTATGCTCCAATGGTTTACTTAAATTGCTCGACGATTTACGAAATGCTTTGATCTGCTATTCTTGGACCTTTTTCACATCCTCCGATAAGCGTCATGCTATCATTAATATAGGTAGAATAGGTATAGTGTTTGATGTTTTTGCATTAGTGAAATTATGAACTTGAATCGTGAATGTTAAAGGATAGTTAAGTTTGATTTTTTAGTGATTTTATAATCGTTTATAGAATGAAAAACATTATTATATTTGTATATGAAATTGTTTTTAAAGCTGTGTCTGATTTTAACGATTACATTGAGAAAGCCTAATAGAATCACAAATTTGCGGAATGAACAAAGCTGAATTTAAATTTCCTGTTACACCTAACCTGTATTTAAATGCCCTACTTACATCTAATAATATCTTCTATCGCACCTACAGACGATATTGATAACAATCAATTCACTGCATCCTTCATAGCATATTTAGCATATTGTATGTCAAAGATGAGCGACTAGCAATAGGTATAAGCAGACGATCATTACATTTTACAACCTTTATGAATATCTGAAGCTAACAGGTGTCCAACATACAATGATCGGGTCACAGGCCCTCTGTTCCTTTTAGCTTATCATAAACACTTGACAATCAAAGGCTTTTTATATACCGGGGTTTTATGGTGAATGAATGGCCCGTTGTGAACCATTAGGAGGGCCGAGGGTCTGTCAACGTCTATAATGTTTTATGTTGTGGACTTTTATAGATTTGAGAGCGTTTTTATTTGGTGGCCGTGGTTGGTTGTGTTGGCGGTCTCGGTTTAGTTATGTATCATCAAGTTGTTGGCTGTAAATTGGATTTAACATTAATTTGTGGAGTATATTAACTGCTTTATTATTACTGTGTGAATGGGTTTGATTTTTTTTTGTGTTCAACAATGATTTTCCCTAATAAAATTAGATTAGTGGCGTAGATTTGAAACGTAGGTATAGTTGTAACAGTTATCTCTATTCCATAAAATTGCTTAACATCGACACGATGTACAAGATTACATTTGATGAATACAGCTGGTGTCCTGGTCAGTACCAGTAGGTAATATTTTTAAAGGGACTCTTTTCTCTAAATATATGCTGTAGGTATGTTTTGTAAGAGTATTTTCACAACATCGTATTAGGTACGAGTATTTTTTTTCTGTAAAGCAACCAATTAGGTTCTGTTTATTACTTTTTTTCTTATCACACATATTTAGAAAAGATCTGAAGCATGCCACGGGAACAATTTTATGAGATCAGCTTGAAAGCAAGTCATTAAAATTCCTTATTCTATTTAAAAATTGATCACAAAGGATGGCTTACGACAAAAGCGTGCCGCGGTAATTATGACGCTGTAGTTCACACAAATTGGTTGAGCCGTTTTTGGGTTTTATCGTACTTACGGCAAATTTTAATATATATACATACTTGTCCTTTTTCAATCGCATAGTTTCATGCGAAGAGCAGGACATAGATAATAATTAATATTGTATAATTTTACCAGTTTTATACCGTTAGATACGAACATAATTTAAGTTTCTTAGCGATATTTATAGGGAATTTATGTTTTTGGAATATAAATAAAAATTTATACTGGAAATGGTACTGAAATACAAGGTCCATACCTGTTTTTTTTTTTCAGTTAATATTTAGATCTATTCTTGTAGTATTTATTTTGTGATAAAAAGAGCATGCTGCATTAAGCTGTTGATTCTATTCAACTGAAATGAAAATCATAAATTTTTGATCCGAAAAATAGCTATGAAAAATCCTAAGATAGCAAATAATCCTGAATAGAACCTAATTCACCTACTATCGGGAAAGGTAAAGAGAGGGGTGAAGGCTTGTTACCAATAACAATAGCAGTCCAAAAGTCCATATTCTAATGTAAAGATGGCCGCTATCGGGGCCCTTCGTTATGCGCGATTGTGCCGGGAAAGGCGCTCGTTATAAGTCCCATATTTGGGACCGCCCCGAACTGTACAATTCGGCTAATTAGCCCCCGATTGGGGATTTTTTTATGGGATTGATCTTCAATATATTCCAGTTTAATGGACAGGAAAAATAATAAAATAGGTGAAGGACTGAAATTATTTTACTTGAATATCAAAATAATTGGTTATGCATTTTTAGACATTTTTTTATGTTTTGATGATAACTTTGGTTGAATGGGTGGTATGAGACATTTATTGTCTATTTAGATTAATAATTGAGCTTTCATCATTTGAATTAGTAACAAAAATTAAATAATTTAAAAATTAAAACAATACACAAAACAATAAAAAGATTAGGAAATAAATTAAAGGGAAGCTCCCTTTCATCATCTGTTCACGAAATTAACTGTTTAATGACCTATAAAACTTTGTTTACACTGTAAATGCACCGCAAGGCGTAACGAGGAAGCAATTAGCCATTAACTTGACAGATGTTTTTCAAACAATACACACTTGAAACTCCATTGAAAGTTCATGCGACCCCTTAAATAGAAGGGCTTTTGTGGGGCCCCATTAACACCAACGCTGGGCCCCAATTTGGACTATTTTTATGTGTGTGAAAGATTTTTACTTCTAATTTATTATACACGAGAACTTAAACTTCATGAACATGAAAAATACTTTTAGTTCCTTTATTTATAAACCTAGTAAATAATGTGAATGAATGAAACATAATGAATAGACAAATTGAACGATCATGAGTAATAGCATGAAAATATATTGGGGCGTTATTCGGCCATAAGTCATATCTATCATTAAATAATATATTACACACACGGTTTCGATAAATTTTATGTATGACACTTTGACTTAATACCACATAAATTAATAATCACGTTCCTGTAATTTATCACTATTTGATCGATAGTAGGTAGCTCATTTCGATGTATACCAAAGCAGTACGCAATTTATGGCATATTTAATATTTGTCCACTTTAAAGTGTTTTATACCCTTTATGAACTACTTACTCGTTTTGACGATGGTACTTCACTGAGTCTCTAAACATAATTAAAAAAAAAAAGGTTATATTGTCGCTTCCTGTTATTTTTTTGTGTTAGAGCTTCGCTGAAGATGGTAAAAAGGGCAATCTGCATTTCTATACAAATTGTTATCAGTATGCTATAGCGGAACTTTAAAAATATTACATTATCGTTCATTTGTGATGAGAAAAAAAAAATTAATTATTATTTAACAAGTTAATTCTAAATAGATAATGTGGGGCCTGTTATCTCGGGCCCCAAATTAATTATTCCAGTACGTCCCTGTAAACCAAACATTTCCTTTAAAATGCGTAAGTGGTGATGCTTAGTGAACACTTCCTCTACTGAGCTTAGAACTATTAACTATTGTTTACACGTGACGCCTCCCCTTGCGTCTGAACTGGGAGCTCATTATCTTTAGCAATTGCTTACTGAAAGAAGTAGGTATTCAAATAGAATAAAAATAAACTAAAAGTTTGCGGAAATGGAAGTACGATTTTTGTTTTATATGTGATTAGACCATAATATATTATGTGCACATGAGTGAAGGAAATTATCGTAATAAGACCAAAATCTATATTTTCTTAAACAAAAAATAAAAACAATTTTCCTTACAAGTCTATAGACGGAGTTTTATGATATTATATATTAAAAATACAATTACTGAATTCAAAATGTCTTCGTATTTTGTTTATGAAAATAAATTTGCTAACTTTACGAGTCTTTAGTAGGAAAACGGATAAACGGATCATTTGGACCCGACTTGGCACATCACAACGTCCGGAAGTGCAATTGAAAATGTTATTTATTCCTAAGGTAACAGAGTTCACTTCTGCATGAGGCTGATATCTTAAATAGTCCCGGAAACGCAAGGAAATATAGGAAACTGTAGTTTTAACTAAATTAACTTCCGAGCCACAGTAGCAATTATTTGTAGAATTTGAATTTTCTTAGGTTAGGCTTTTTTTGTCAAAATAACACAAAACTGGTAACTGAATCTAGTTATAATTGAAACAAGAAACTAAGAGACAAGAGTCGTATAAAAAAGCACTATAATATTTTCTCACAATGAAATACAATAAAACTCACAAAGTTAACTCATATTGTTTCAAAGGAATTGAGTATGTACATAAAAGCTAGAATACTAACTATGTATAAGTACCTAAAAAGCTTGGTGTGTGGTCTAACCGCAAGAAGCGCCGTGGTATGTAAACTGTTAAAGAACTTTGAAAAGATATTGACTGTGTTTTTAACAATAGTTGGTAAAAGTGTAGACTTGCTAAAGGTAGGTAAAAGTATGCAAAATTATTGTTGACTTGAGCAGTTACGATGATGTTTTTTTTTAATATAACGCTCTTCTTTTTTTTTAATTCGTTTTTAAATGTTAATTAGGGACAGATTAACTGGTATAAAATATAAACCCATTCAAAAACCATATTACTCCATGGAATCAGTACCAATCAATGTTATTCACCCTCATAATAATATTAAAAAGTTCTTGTGATATTTTCTTGTCTTTCTAAATGTCGGGATATAAGAACTATTTATTAAAAAGACGTCATTAATTTTTAAGTATATTCCTTGGTATATTCAATATTCATAACAAAGATATGCTCTACATTTATGAGTCTGTCTACCTATTACTAAGTATAGATATTTCAACGAACCTGTCAAACCGCAAGCACTGCACTTTATTTTTGTCCCATGATAGAATGTCTTTAGATTGATTTGTGGTTAACGACACGTCAAACGACTGGTGTCATGTCACACTACATTATCAATAATTTATAAAAGTTTGACCAATCATCGAGTTGTAAATTGACACTGTTCGATTTAAAACGCGTTAAATAACCTATGACTTCGTTATGAAGTCACTACCTATAGAGTAGATTGAAATGGTCAAAATCTTTTTTCGCTGTCAAACATTTTCTTACTATTTTTATTGAACGTGTTCACGTCGGGATAAAAACAAGACAATACATCTGAACTGACATTGAATTGACGTTGAATTTGTTACATTTAGGGCTGATTTTTTAATCTTTGGTTAAATCTTATCTGTCCAATAAAATATTACACAATAATATACAGATGTCACCTAAAAACTGTCAAAAAGAGGGCAAGTAACACATTTTTAAAATGGTTGTTTAATACGATATTCGATGAATAAGTTTTAACTAAGGATTGAAAAATCGGCCCTTAACAACGAATTTCTAAATAAGTCAACCGTTTCACATCTTCTGGCCATGAAGAGAAAAAAAAAGTCAACCGTTAATTCGAACTGCTAGTTATTAAAAACACCGCTAGAGGCGCTAGTGGAGCTATATTGAGTCATTATGATTTTAATTGCATGTCAGCGTCGGAGGAGGGCGGTCGGAGGCAGGACCCCCGGCAGCGTGCCGTTACTCCTTGATTGATACATATAATTACGTTTTGTTGTTGAAATTCACGAAATTATGTGTAATTTTTTAATGCGTCGTTTTTGTAGAACATGAGATTTTAAATTTCGGTGGGTTTTGTTTTTCATATTTTTCATTTAACTATTAACAAAATCGTTGATATATTTGGTATATCAAGTCCTCTCTTGTTTTAAATGCAAATAGTTGTAGTTTAGTTTAGAATAATATTTGCCTTATTTCGATTACAATTCATTAGAATGTCCTTTATTCAGACAAAGTCGCGGGCATCATACTAGTCAACCACAACCATAATATTCCTTTTATTACTGCATACAAAACAACATTTCATTAACTTTAATCACTATTCCCCTACACAAAAGTCCAATAAAACCCTTTGGTATAAGAAAAATAAAAATAAAGACAAAAACAACAGATGGTCCTTTATGAGTTATCGCCCACCTGCTTCCGACTTCCATACAACCAGATTTGTTCTACACGAATTAAATCGCTTTTTAACCGACTTCAAAAAAAGAGGATTCAATTACACACGTTTGTGAACAAGAACTGCATATTCATATGCATTTATGCTGAAAATCTACATAATTGACTAAAACGTTATATAAAAACAAAATAAATTTTATATTTGTTTTTCCCAGTTTTTCCATGAATTTCTCTATTTTTACGGCCTTACTAATAAAAAATTTAACAATGGATAAATTTCTACCATTTTCTACCATAGCTGTGTCCTGCTCTTGCTCACATGAAACGTCAATCATAAAAACAAGACAGGTTATTGTAATAACTAATCCATTGCAAAGCGAATGGTTAACATTTTATTAGTAAGACCGTTAATGTTTAGTTTAATTTCCCAAAACGTTTCTTCCTAGCTTTATAGTTTACAAGATATCCATTATCTAGGTACTAACATAGCGCCTTATACATTTCAGTTTACATTAGTTTTGTCATACCTATTATACTAACTCTACATAATATTACTACTCTATCTCTTCAATATTCATATTTACTTACTTACTAGCTGAGTTTTGCAGCTAGGAAATGCAATATATACGCGCTAAATTAATTTAATTCAAATTCAATATAAATTCCAGGCACTTAAATCTATATTCAGCTACTTCAATGCCTAGGTGAACCAATAATGGAAGTAATAAATACGATTAGCTTTCCTTCGAGCAATCCGCAGTGTTCTGGATCATAAAGCTTCAGATTTATACGTCCTTATTGCACGTATAAAGGTGCATCTTCACTTAGGGATATCTGCTCCAATTCAAATAACTGTACAGTATGGTGTTATATTTCCTGTGACTGTACACGTGATAGAATCATAGTTAAGGGAGACTGTGCAAATGGAGCTTTATGTGTATTTGGGTAGTGATAGAACAAAATTTTTTAGCCTTACTTTGATATAAAAAAAATTGGTTGTCTGTAAAGTCGGTTTACTGACGATAGTTGAACGTGACAACGTCCGATTGTGCTTCTTTGTCGCTCGTTCCGCGCTCTCGCTTGCACTTCAGGCCTTACATGGAACGCCTCAGAGCGAGGTAACGCCGCATGAGTCATGTTTTTTCGTGCGTGCAGCCGGCTCTATCGAATTATAAGACGTTGTCACGTCAAAAACTAAGAGCCTATCTATGTACATAATATTATCTAAACTGCAAAGACAAATGCAATAGAAAATATTGATATCTATAGACTGAATTGAATGCTTTACGATGTAACTACGTAACCACATTCACGAAATTATTATGATCGTATTAATTGTAATTTGTAATTATAATATTATCTTACTGTACACATTTGCTACAGGCTATTTCGGTACAAGTGTTAACGAGTGTGAACGTGGAGTTGGAAGGCTGATTTGATTCTTGATGGAGACTAACAAAGAGAATGTCTATGTATGGCGAAAACCAGAGCTTTATTATTTGGTTTTCTGATAAGAAAAACGATAAGTGAAACAGATGTATGATGTACCTATCTACAACACCACACAAGAGAACACAGGTCTTCACTCTACATACATAGCTATAATGGTTTCAACACTAACACCTAAAACGATAAAAAATTTTGATGTTGTTCATGTTTCCAACAATCATTTCCATCACCAGGTCGCGCGCTTCTCGACCGCCTCAGCAGCACGACCCTCAGCGAGACAGCAGTGGCCAGCGAGGGCCTGCGGCCCGCGCCGGTAGATGTCGCCCCCTACTGCAGTGTGGTGGCCAACGGGACCTGCGGGGAGCGGGGCGAGGAGGAGTTCTGTAGGGAGACGCCGGGCAAGTGAGTAGCGCCATCTAGTTGAGAAAAGATGTACTGTGCAATTAATTAGGAAAACATTGCAAAACTTTCAAGATTTACTATGCATTAGGATTTGTGAATTACTAAAATTGGCAATAACTAGTTGTAAAATGACATAATATCTACTATAGAAATTAAGGAATGTTATTTTAATTACAAATCTTCGAAACGAAACATGTATTTTGGCTGAAAGAGAGCCAAGTTACTTTAAGCCCGGAAATTCCTATAGTACAATTTTACCAAAGTTAGTTTAGTTACCACTCAAATATCACTAAGGCTTTCTATTCATAGCATATTTTAATTTTATTTTAAGTTTTCAGCTATAATCAACGGTATAACGGTATAATAAAATACGTACTTATAAGGTTTCTTTAATTCATTCTGCTACCATATAGACGCGGTATAGCATGTGACGTATGCGAGGGCCTCGAAGGATCTGCCTCCCGACAGCACCCAGCGACCCTGGCCATCGATGGAGACCCTGCGACCTGGTGGCAGACTCCCACCTTGGCTGCTGGAGAGGAGTACCGGCATGTGGAGCTTGTAGCTACACTGCCTGATGTAAGTTCAGTTTCAAAGCACTCAAATGTAAAGATGTTCATTTTCATAACACTTACATTATAAATTATGGGCGGTGAGGCTCTGTCTTCGCCTTCTTTTTTGCTAGTAAAGCAAGCAATGTGTTTCATCCGTTTCATCTGTTGGTGTTTTGTTTAGTGTCAATTTTTTCATAGCTTATATGCTTGACAGTCGTACAATATTGCCAACAAGTAACTCTACCTAGAGTCTAACGGAGTTACTTGCGTATTTATAATATCTTTAGATTTTTCCTGAAAATAATGTTTGTTAGTCATCATTAAAAAGTAAAGTTATAACTTAGTGGTTATTAATTTAAATATATTGCATCAAAGGGATTGTAATATCTCATAAAGAGAAGTGGGCTTTAAATTCACATCTATAATCAGTAATCACATAATTAAATTAGCATACAACTCGCTGAAATTCAAAACAAATTAGTATTAAGTATTTTATGTGTTCGTTAATCAATATGTACGGACCAGACGCGCCCACGCACAGTCTGCGCGAAGCTTGGAAATCAGTGGTGCTCAAACTATTAGGTAATATACACCAAATAACAAATATTTGTAAGTATTTTGAATAATTCAAATCGCTGGTAAAGAAGTGCATCAGTTTTTGATATATTTTTAACTACTACTTTTACTATACAAAAATTATAAATTATGCTACACTAGCTATCCGCCCGCGGCTTCGCCCGCGTTTTCAAAGAATACCCCGCAAAGTCCCCGTTCCCGTGGGATTTCCAGGATAAAACCTACCTATGCGTTAATCCAAGTTACCCTCTATATGTGTTCTTAATTTCATTGTAATCGGTTCAGTAGTATTTGCGTGAAAGATTAACAAACACACACACATCCTTACAAATTTTCGCATTTATAATATTAGTAGGATAATAGTATATACTATTTATGATATAGCGCCTGGTGCAACTAAATAACTGTGTTGCGGGGGTAAAATTGTTTACTTTGAGAATGTTTGTCGTAGACTGTAGAAGTTATTTCTTATGCGACTTAACCTACTAAAAAGTAAAACCTAGTCGTGACTTGTCACTATTATGATTTGTTAATCATTCACTATATCCAGTTTTATACTGGTCTTTTGCTTTTAAAGGAATTTGATAAAATGCATATTTAAAGTGAGTATTGGAATATCTTTGATTAATAGATGTTTATATTCTTCTTGTTTTATTGTACACGAATATTTAAAAAAGTTTTTGCGATATACAAAGATAGTGATATAATTGGGAAAAGAAATTGGACTTTAGATATTTGCAAGTGCTTATTGTAATTGGTTAAAATAGTATTGTATTACAGTAACTATGTCTACTACGTTTATAGCAAAAAACGTAGTATTTATGTTTATTTAAAAAATACTTAATTCGATTTCTCGCCGTCAGGACAAGAAATACTTTGATGTGTTTGCAACATTTTATTTGGTACTTACTTATTGCAAAAGGCAAAGTTAATTTTGTTACTAAAACAACGTTTTTGCTGTATATGGTGCCCTCTCATAGCTTTTATAATTAACTTCTTTACTATAATTACTTAACTTTTTACAGTGCGAAGATTTATTGAAGTGTTATTTTTTAAAGGAACTTATTAACAACATTCATAACTTAACTGTACGTAGGCATAGTCACAACAAAATATTCAACACAATCAATTAAAACAAAACTCCAATTAATAATCATCTTTTATCTGATAAAAGGAATGAAAAAGAACTAAAGCTTTTTAAAACCATCCATAACACTTGTATACGTAGTAAGTATATTATTATTAGTCTGTGATAACACAGTACTTAAAACGCAACAAATTATCGACGTTGCAAAATCCAAGATAAAATTGGAAAAATGTAAAGAGCAATTTCTCTTCCCTCAGGTATTCAAGTCTACAGCTTCTAATTAACGAAATGCCGCCGTGAAAAATGGCGACCATTTGGCGTCTTATTGCAGTAATTATAGGCCTTAAATAGTTCTGATTGAGATAGTGCTTTTAATGAAGCTGGGTGTTGTTTTTGTTCAAGCGTATTTCGTGAGGTGTCAAAATGTGATGAATCACTTAAACGCTTGAATTGACATGATTTGAGGCTGGATAACACGTTTTTTTAGGTATTTTTGGACCCTTAACAATAAGATGTTAGGTATATCTTTACAAACAAATGACGTTGTGTTACAAGCAAGAGAGCTGTGGTCTCTATTTTTTTTAATTAGCAAAGTACGCATTTTGTAGAATTAGATTTGTTAGAAGTCGCCTTTTATAAAAATCGTAGCAACATTGTTTAACGTTGTGTAAATTAAAATAATATGTTTTTCCTGAGCATTGTAGAATGCACAGAATTGCGACTTTAGTTTATAGGATGAAAAATTGCAATAAAATTAATTAAATTTTTATATAGACTAGACTACCGAGATAAACTATAAATTAACATAATATATTCCACGTCATGACCTATCTCTATATCAGATTAAAGCCGAATCTCATCAGCATATTCTTCAAACTTCTCTGAAAGAACAATAATCATACATATAATATACAATTATCCTATTAACAAGGTAGCCACAACCCCAGAATCCCACCCTGGTTATCAAACCTCAACAAATCACTACCACGGGAGGTCAAATATTTTGAATTTATTGTCGTCTATAACATTCAGTTATCAATACTTAAGTGGACGGACCTTTTCCTTTGTGTATGAGTGTATAAAAAATAATGAATGGGGGCTGGTTATCTAAGGATTTGTAGCAATCATTTATACAATGGTCTATCATGGCAGGACACGCGTTGGGGTCCATGTTATGATTAGAAAGGGTTTTTTTGGGCGCACTTATTGAAAAACTCGGAAATATTAGTATAGATTATAATATTATGTAACAAACGGAAGACCAAATGTGCAATTTATTTCTTAGGTACTTTAATTATTTTCTACCGTTATGAAATACCCCAATTTATGGTAACATCAGAAAATTTTTTTACGCAAAGCAAGTCTAGAATAAGCATCATTCTATAAATACCTATTACCTTCCTTTCATAACAAATAAAATTTTCATAAGATAAAACATATGTTGGGATTATCTCAAAAAATCTCGACGTGTGTGCACACATGCGCCGGCGCAACCGATATATTACGCAGATAAGATCCATAGCGCACGTTCTATCTTAATAGACTGGCGATAACGGATTTGATCTAGTTGTATTTTAATCCTATTAAAAAGTAAGTTACCCGACTGCGTAAAGAAGTAAAAACTTAAGTTTACGACGATGTGTATTATTTTGTATATTTTGTAGGATCCATATCTACTAACTAGCTGCGCTCCGCAGTTTCACCCGCGTGTCTCCGCTCCTGTTGGACTTAGCGTGATAGGCTTTCTCGATGAATAGGCTATCTAACACCGAAAGAATTTTTCAAATCGGACCAGTAGTTCCTGAGATTAGCGCGTTCAAACAAACAAACTTTAGCTTTATAATATTAGTATAGATATTACAAATATGTACGGAAGTCTGTGTCTAATGCTTTCACGACTAAACTTTAGAATCGAACAAGGTTACTTAAAACGATATAATATCTCCATGTGGTAGTAAACAGTAGTAAGCTAATAAATTACAGGTGATGATAGTTTTTGACCGTGATTGAAACCGCTGGGCAAAGCTTATAATAAGATGATGATATTTCAAAACTTAACAATGTATTTTTATGTAATTTTGGCAAATATAATTCACACATGTTCCTCTACAAATTATGCTCAGTATACATAAATTTAGTTCGAGGCACAAATAAACAAACCTCGGTTTACCTAATTTACTTCGAGAATGTAGAAGAATACAGTGCGATATAGTATAAAAAAATGCTCTAGGTCTGTGTAGAGTAGCAGCGCAAAACTTCACGCACCTTAATACGTTTTAAAAATAAGAAACAACGAGGTGTAGGTAATATACAATAGTGTTCGATGAACAATGGTCGGAGCAAATGGTGCATCAAGTTGCGATATGATCGCTTATTAACTGTGTCCACGATGCAGATACGATACGGATAAATGGGACATTTTTTACTACAGCAGAAAAGGGTTGTTCACATTGTAGTGTCTTTTTATTTTAGCTAATGTCCGAAACAGTTGGACTGACTTAAAATTTTAGCGGAAAGATGATGAGCAAAAATATAGGTTAGCATATCCTTTTTTCAAATAATGAGAGTCCGGAAGTAGTTGTGAACATTATCTACTTAGTTTATGATTTTAAAGTAGCATTTTATTAAAATTTCAACACTGCTCCAACACTTTTCACTTATTTTTTTATTGTATTGCTTCACACATTGCAAAACCTATCATACCCTTGCAATTAGCTGAAAAGGGCAGCTTTTACGAGCACCTTAATCTTTTTGTTTAAAACACCAAAAAGCAAATTAAGATCGGTATCTCGTTGAAAAATGTCGGCTTACAAAACCCGAGGTTTTCATTAATCATTTTGATCTTTATTACTCTCGTAATAATGACGAAATGTTAAAATGTCAGGTGAGAAAGTTCTGTTCAGGTAATGTTTGTTTGATTGTATGTCTAATGTTGCGTTCCAACATTGAAAGTGATTTGTTGAAGTTCTGAGTAGTTTGGAGAGAAAATTAATTTTACAAATCTGTTTCCATTAGCCTTTTGGCCTCGCCAGACTTAATTTATTTTAAGTATTCAGTACAAACTCTGTTAAAAAGTATTCGTAATCGTGGTTTTTGAGTTCTTTCGGTGCGCTATATAAAATTTTGATTGCTTCTGATGAGTTGTTTCATTTGTTTGAAGAGAAAAATTGCTCTCACCAGCGATATTTCTCTGTTAGATTGATTATTTTAAGTCTATCGATTACGGTTTGAAATCGAAGGTTTTATAATAAAACACGCACAACTCAATATTTTGAGTTATGTAAAGTTATTAGCTGAACGGATTTTTATATATTAAAATTAAATATTGCAATCATTTCACATGACGCCCGCGCCATCTACAGACAAACTAAGTAAGTAAGCTTATTTTAGAAAAGTAGCGCGATCTAGTACCAAATTGAGCAACCTTGTGCCATTGAAACAAGACACTTGATAAATGATTCATCTTTTATTAATGAAATAATTATTATAAGGACTCGGATTGGATAAATACAAAGTTCAGTACACAATAGCATCCTCTGGGGCAGAATTACTTTACGTTTTAATTGCTTAAGTTTTATCACTGTTGCAAAAATGTCAGCTTAAACAAGTTTAAGGAAAATGTACCTACTGGGTATTGACGTGTGTTTAGAGAAGCTATTTCGGAAGCATGTTTGTTTTAGTGTTTCTGGTAGCGGAAACTGCTGGACTGATATTGATGAAATTGTATCAAACAGTTGTTTTGTAACTAGAAACGTTTTATATAATTATTGAATTTAGTTCCGCAGTACGATAAGAAGATTGTATCAGATAAAAGATTGTATCAGATAAATTTAATAAATTATAATTATTATTGTGCATTACTTAATAATACTTTGCAAAACCTTTATTAAAATCATGTTTTCTTATCTATAGAGTATAGCGTTTTGCCAATCATTTTTGTGATTATAAGGGTGCTTTTCCACCAATAATGTGCGAGGATGTGTAGCAAGGAATGTGTTTGTAACCAATCATATCGCTTCAAGTTTGAAGCGTGCGTTTTAAACGATACTATTGGTTATTTACAAACACATTTCTCGTCCCCCTAATAATGTTGTCAAGCGGGATATCCATGCAAAGCTGGGTCCATTTCTTTTTGTTGTTATTTTTTGGAAAATGAGAAATTTGCATGAAATTATTAGAAGGTATTTGAAATAAAGTAAACTTCAAAATATAATATTTCGTATAATTATTTACAAATAACAACATACCTAACTAACAAATTTTACATAATATAGATAAATCGTTGTCATAATCGCATAAACATAATTTATTCCAACATAGCTTATTAATTTGATTAAAATTATAAAAATCTACACAAAAACTTCATTGTTTCGAAATAAATATCTATTGTTATTTAACAATCTGTTTTTTATACGTACAATCAGGAAAAAATTAAAGAACGTTTCTATTTTAAAATATAATTACAGTATACATTGTTAGGTATCAAGATATTATTATAAATTACATGTATATATTTCATATTATTCTTAATAATATACAAAAATACAAATCCATAGACGTTCATAAGATGTGTGTAAAACTACGAAACTACAATATTTTAAATCCAATATCGTAATCCAAAACTGAACGATTTTAAATTATTTGAAACACTCATATTAGTTTAACTAAATCACTTATACATTAATTAAAACTGAAAAAATATAAACAGTATCACACACAAATCAACGTGGAATGGTCAACAATTTTAATTGAAAAATTAATTTTATCATAATACTCGATGACAGGTATATTATATTTTTGCTATATGTTTGTTTTCATTTTATTATCAGCTGTCGGAAAGTCTTATCTCGTAACTACACACCTGAAACTTTCCTGAAAAATTATCTTGTGACGCGCTCTAATCTTTGAGATATATTTGTAAAATAATGTCAAATGCTACTGCATGAATTTGTTTTTGTTAGATAACTTTTTATTTGCAATTAAAATCATGAAGTTTATTAAAATATTATTTTGGTTTTCAAATAATTCTCGATAACGGTGGGATATCACACCTAAATACAATATAACAATGACTATATTATGAATGTGACTAAATTTTCTGGATGTCACCCATATTCATTTAACTTTAAAATCACGTTTAAAACCTTATAAAATTATATAATACAGTAAAATAGTCATGGTTACAATCTCTAAATAATACTAACAATCACAACTTTAAACCATTACTAACCATCCTTTTCTTAAACATATTAAACTATTACATCTATAAATGTAAACAACCCTATATAGAGACATCTATATTACACCACTATAAGTGGTCAATCCTTAATCCGGTGCAGGTATAGTCCTAAGGATGTTGGCTATATCCTTATCCTCTCCCCTGAGGACCACCATAATGGTGAGGCTGATAACAGCCCCTAGCAGGACTCCGACAGTGATCGCCAGCACTCTCTGACCGAGCGGCCATTTCGAGCACGCCCAGTATTGTTCTCGGATTACCCTGGAATTAATGATGATTAATTTAGTTAAAAAAAACTAAAAAACATGCTTAAACAGACTATTACATTTATTTTTTCACTAGCTTCCGCCCGCGACTCCGTCCGCGCGGATGTGGGTCTTCGCGTGGATGGTTTATTTCTCCATTTTGAGTAACTCTGACAATAACATCTTATAAATATCTATTGGACCCAAATACGGCTAGGCCTATAATAATACCCAACGTGTGTTCGCGGTTCTACAGAACAACGTCTATGGATAAAACTGAAAAATTAAGATTATTTTTTTTCTACGTATTTTTCCAGGATAAAAAGTATCCTATTTTACGCCCAGGATAATAAGGTATAATTATACCAAGTTTCATCGAAATCGAACCGTTAGTTTTCACGTGATGTCTTCACATACAGACAGACAGACAGACAGACAGACAGACAGACAGACAGACAAAAAATTTTTTAATCACATATTTGGGTTTGGTATCGATCCAGTAACACCCCCTGCTATTTATTTTTTCAATATTTTCAATGTACAGAATTGACCCTTCTACAGATTTATTATATGTATAGATTTTTCAATGAAATCACTGACCAAATTCTTTATTTTATTTTATTTAACAGTCTAAAATTCTAATATTTTACATCATAGTCATCATTGATCAATAAAGGAAACAATTTAAGGGTATAAAAATTTACAAAGTTTTATATCATTTACCAAAAATTTTATTAAGACATAATACTTATAAAGTTAATGACGTAGGTACTCGTACATTTACGATTTTATCTTATTTTGACTGACTTCAAACAAGTAAGTAGTTCTCGGTTGTATCCTTGTTCATCTTTTAACAGAACTTTTGGCACTTAACAGCATCAATAGAGCTTTTTTCTTAGGAATATAATCGGCATGTTGGTGTAGTAATTAGGTATATAATCAAGTTACCCGTAACATTATGTCCTGGTAGAGTTCTATAATAAGCAATCTAAACTAATATTATAAAGCTGAAGAGTTTGTTTGTTTGTTTGAACTCGCTAATCTCAGGAACTACTGGTCCTATTTGAAAAATTCTTTCAGTGTTAGATAGCCCATCATTATGCTAAGACAAACAGGAGCGGAGCAATGCTGGTAAAACCGCGGGGCACAGCTCGTATAATAAATTGCTGTAGCAAAAATAGCATAGAGCCACATAGACTTGGGAAAGGACAATACAACCAGATTTTCACTATTATGCGGGAAATCAAATCGAGATGATGTTGTTTGTATTCGAACAAGTCGTGGACTTTGTCGTCACGTTCACAATTTGACAACTTGTTATGGATAGATAAACCTCTATCAAAATATAATGCAAAGTCTAAACTAACACAATGTATATTGTTTGGACTTCAGACAGTTCTCAATTTTTCGACGAGATTATAATATCTCGCAAGATAAACTAAAGTTTAAAGTTATTGATAATCTCATGGTGGATAGCTTTGTATTATAAATTAAACTAACTGGCGGAACCGACAAACGTTTTATCTTCACGCAAACTGTCAAACGTGTGAAGCTAAGTTTTCTGTTTGTTACCGCACAATTTTCTTAATATTTGCTTTCCTAGAAGCCTTCTTCTGATAATTACGTTCACGCGTGATGTCAGTTAAAAAGGAATTATTATTATTTAATTTTAAGATCATCATCATCAGTCCATATTATACGTTCCCAGATCTGTACCTTTATGGCCTGTGCCATAATCCACCACGCTGGCCAATTTTATTGCGGGTTGGCGGATGACACAAAATATCGTCGAACTTTTGATTCTTCGACATGTCGGTTTCCTCACGTTGTTTTCCTTCACCGTTCGAGTAGTGGTGATGTTACAACATGCGCAGATAAATTTAAAAATCTATTTATTTCCTGCGTGCTCGCCTGGTCTTGAACCCCGGACTCATAGATTTGAAGTCCGAGATCTCACCACTGAGCAACCACTGCTCTAAGTAATTTTAAATTACTTTTAAGCTATTGCATAGCTTCTATCGCGGGCCTTGAGCGCGGGGACCGAATCCAGAAATTCCGTAACGAAAAAACCTCACGCTCCCCACTCCGACGGGCACGGAGGTGTGGCTTGAAGGCATAGCATGCAATAGCTTTACCGCGGCAGTCCCCGAGTGCCACACGTCTTTTTTTTATTTTTATACAAAAATAAATTAACCGTTACATTTTTAATTTTTGAACGTCCATAAAATAGAGGATGTAAGTAAGTATGCAGACCAGCTTTAGCCCTACATAAATCTAATACAATATGTTGTTTATATGCATTTTATCTGGGCAAAGTCAGGACTTATCACTAGAGTTGCCATGACATTTGACAATAAAGCGCGTCACACACGGTGAAGATACTATAATATTTTATCTTAAGATACGGTAATATTTTATATTATAGTATCTAAAGGCATCCGGTATCAGCGTTCTAACCATCATTTTTCTTTTTGTTATTGCGTACTAAGACCCCTGTAGAACCGCCATCCTGTTACAAATGACCCACAAAATTTCGGGTCAGTTGTAACAGGATGGCGGTTCTACAGGGGTCTTAGTACGCAATGACAAAAAGAAAAATGATGGTCAGGACGCTGATACCGGATACCTTAAGATACTATAATATAAAATATTACCGTATCTTAAGATAAAATATTATAGTATCTTCACCGTGTGTGACGCGCTTAAATCTCACACAATCTTGTGCAAATGTTCATTTTGTGATAACGTCAAAACTAACAGTTTATCTTAATGTTTTTTACTTTATCAAACTAAATGATTAATTTACGATAGATCGCTCAAGCAATTAGCACGTCACTAACGTAATATACGTTTTAATAATAAATTGTTTCAATCGTGTTCAAGTTTGAGGCCTTTATACTCTACCTATACAATAAACGATGCCAATATTTTTATATCATTATCTATTATCATAATTATGGAAAATTAAACGGGGGTGGGGGTTGGTTTCGTATGAAAATAAACTACATAATTATAACAATGAATGACATATCTCAAATCCTTTACATGTAATATTAGATTTTTTTAATAGCTAGAGAATTTGTAGATCTCCCACATGCTCATCATAATATTTTAAATAAACTATACCACAAAAAATGTAGAGTGACCACAATATATTCTAGCTTAGGACCATCTCAATTGACATTCATCTAAATATCCGCACACATATCTTTTCTCTTGTGTCCAGCAACTCCAGCAAATCCACACACACACACACACAAGCACTTACGTAGTGGGCGGCTGTTGCAGACGACTCTGGTTGACGTCATCAACGCTCCCCACATACGCCGAGTTCACATACACAAAATCCACTGTCTTCGCGCCCTGGCTCTGCTTGTAAAAGGTGTTCGGTTCCACCCTCACTGACGGTATACTGGGCCCCGGCTTCGACATCACACCAGTCACAACAAACACGCTCAGAGAGCCGTGAAGTACTGGAGCCAGCTATCGATGATAACGGTTATCTGATAAGCAACGCTTGATCAATTCGTTCACAACTGTCGGGGAAACATTCTTTGTTATAAATAGATTTTATGATGTTTTAATGACAGAGTGATTAGTGTTAAGCTGAGCAATCCTACTGTTATGAAAAAGTGTTTTCTTTCTGATAAGATTATTTTACCATCTGGATGATCTTTGGATTTCTTCAGCTGTATTTCAAACACGTCTATATGTCGTATAATATGTTATTATCATGAAATTCTTTACAAGAGAATGAAGTCGACTGAAATGTATTCCAATGAAAACCGACATAATGAAGAATAGTAGGTACGTTTATAAAGGTAGAAGACAATCAAAACTTTCACGAATAATACAAAACTATTATACATCCTTCACTCCATTTTTATAAACCATCAATCTCAATGAAACCTTAACCACTACCGAGCAGATAGTGCACGTCAAAAACATCAAAAACGGTACATCCAAACTAAGGCATATTGAAAAGCCCTAACGAGATGACAAAAAATGATCAACAACGTTACATAAGATGCGCCATGTATGGTGGAACTAACGAAGGCTCGGCACGCGAACCTTCCGCGTCTGTTTTTGTTCCACCCATAAGGAGATACTTGCACGTGATTTATTACGAAGAATGCTCAAATTGAAATGCTGCTGATGCATGGGAATTTGATGATTGGAGTGCTATCGTTTGAATTAAAGCATTTTTGCAAGACTTATTTTTTTTCTTTTGCGTTGGGTAAACATTTTTCTCCTTAAAACGGTTTTTTCACTTCTTTGCCTACTTATTTTAAAGATACGGCTGTAGTTATTTGTCTATAACTATATTCTGTTTCATTAGTTTTTACAACTCACGCTACAGCCGATGCAGTACCTATTATCATGATTCATACATCATTTTATAGAAATAAAATAACCATAAAGTAATTTAAAATTATCGCATCGAATCATCTGGTCGACTTATAAAATGTGAAAAACGAACGTAGGGGTTAGCGTGAAGTAGGTAACACATTCCTCAGACCAGATCGTTTCTATGACAACACTCTTGGACACCAAACATGTTTCTATATTTGTTTTCCCACGAAGTAATAGGTGCAAAAACAAACAATTACCATACGATCTATCCTGTGACGCTAATAGGCGACACATGCCTGACTAATTCCTGCCCAGTCCTTTGTTTGCGCTTTTAATGGTTGAAAGCGAAGCAATGTCTCAGTACTAGATTGTTGGATTTTAAAAGGATTTACGGTGCGCTAAAAGACTCAGAACTATCTAGAATTTCAGTAAATGAAAGGGATTCGTAATTCATACCTACTTCTGGTGCGCTAATTCTTCGAAACCAAAGTTCAGAATTTGGAAATAGCACTAAATATTTACATTAATAATTAGTACTAATAATTTGTAGAGCACATTAAATGTTCGTAACTCTATTCTCGACCATGCAAGTATCTTACAAATATTACATGACACGGTCAAGAAAGAGCACACTTACAACAAAAAACAATATTAGGTATTAGGTACACATAATAATACCTACTTACATTTAAAATTATAAGAAAACATAAAAAAGAAAGAAAAATAACAGAATTTAAGTAAAGGGCTACTAATATTTATGTTTTAGGATACAGAATTTCAGAAACTCTTGTGACAACAATTTTTTCATGATGAAAAATTTCACTGTTTATTTGTTTCGTATAATAAAAGTTTCTAAAATTTTGAAGATACATTGTCTTTCACAAAAATCTAAGCTAGAGATAAAGTATTATAAGTGTCTGTCTGTCATGTAAAACATGGCACGTGATAAGACCACCAGTTGTGTGTACACTGACTTATAATTGTATATTTCCTGTGTATGGTTTTTATCTGTATCTTCATAAAATAAAGCTGATTAATACAAGCAATTGAAATGTAATAACAAATCAAGTGGGAGCAGCAAAAGTTACATAATTCTAGTCATCTTTTAAACAAATGAACCGATTTAATTTTAACAACGATATGCTATTTTAATGGCGCATACCCTATACTTTAGAATGCTTATTATATCCAAGTCCTAAACATTGTTTCGGCGGCACTAAGCGCGAACCTATACGTTGTTTTATGTAAGGTTAATTAGCGATTAAAAAAAAATGTTAAATGGTTAATCAATGCAATTATATTTAAAAAAAAATTATTTTATTTTAAAAATTTGCATGATAATAATATGACCTATTATCATGCAAATTTTTCAAATTTTTTTTTTAATATAATTGCATTGATTAACCATTAACCTACATTTTGAACTCGCTTTAAGAGCGCTATATACCCATTATTTCCACATAACAAGTAAAAGTCTCTACATCAACGTAAATTTCACCAACCACACATAATTTTCCAGAAAATGGAGCTACTCCACGTCATCATAAAATCGGGACCATCACCGCGACCTCTAGCCTGGTCTCTCGAAGTGTCCCCTACAGAAGCAGCAGATGACTGGCGTCTGCTCCGAGCATTTGGAGACAGGGACCACTGCAAGAAGCTTTGGGACCTCCGACCAGAGAGGAAACGGAGGAAGGTCCGAGCGCAAAAGGGAAAGGAAAAACTGTCCTGTTCCACGCAGTTTGCGAATCCTAAACCTGTGGAGAATGGAGAGGTAATTTTGTATGTGTTAGCATGTTTGTAGGTATAGTGAGCTAGTTGATCTTGTTAAGATTTGTGTGGTGTGAGTAATTTGAGGCATAGGGTGTGTATTGATAATAAAGGAAGAGAAGAAAATTAATGTAGTGGGGGTGTCATCATAAGTAATGCAAAATAAGTATTGAAACTGATGAAATAAGTAGAATTTTAATCTATTAAAGCATTTTCCACTAGAAGATAAAATTAATTAAATAATAGATATTTAACTAAAGTCTAAAGATAAAAGTTATTTTTATTCTTAATCTTCTAATATAACACTATTATTGTAGGTAGTAGTACCTAAGTAAGGCAATTTTCATTACAAAATAGCTTAATAATTTAGAATTAAATAAACATCTGTTAACAGCTCATAGACCGTGTTACTCATACATATCGGCTATCATAACAAATACAATATCACATCTGATAAGCGATGATAAGAATAAAAGTAGCTTTATTCGCACTTTCGCAAACTACATGTTTGCACACAATTTATAATCTAAATATAACGTTGAACTAACTATTATTATAGCAATATACTCGTATAGAAGCAATAGATTATTATTATTATGAGTCAATTACTACATAGTATAAACCAAAGTCGCTTTCTCTGTCCCTTTATCCCTATGTATGCTTAAATCTTTAAAAAATACGCAACCGATTTTGATGCGGTTTTTTTTAATAGATAGAGCAATTCTCGAAGAAGATTTTATTTTACAGTTGTATGTTGTTGGCTGTTTAAAAAATATTCGACGAAAACATAGTCGCACAATTGTTATGAAAATTATTAAAAAAAAATTGAGTCTAGAGAAAAATTATTTTGTCGGGCTTTGCAATTTAAACATTTTCAAATATTTGTGAATTATTTTTAGTGCAACAAAATTTTAGATTATAAAATATTGCACCGGTGCGGTGATAATATGCACAATATATAAAATAGAGCTCTACATTGCAAAATAAACAAACAACTTAAATTGTAAATTACTTAATTTATTTGGTTTTGAGAAAATTACTTTTTTAATCCAGTATAAATTAAATCCCAATTAAATATTTTTACAGATGCACGTAGCAATCGGGGAAGGAGTAACGGTGCGGCGCGTGCGCATATCATTTAGAGCAACGCACGCATTACCGCATAACTACTATACTGTCAGGGAACTGACGCTGGCCGCGAGGTGCCTGTGCCATGGACATGCAAGTCATTGCAATGTTAACGATAAGGTTGGTGGAATTATATGAGTTATTATTAAGATAATCCCTTTATGACTATGATACTAGATTTATCAAATTAAAGGTAACTATAATGTATAGTTAAACAACTGTTGAAACAGAACATTAATTCAGCGATTTTTAGGTAAAAACCGAACTGCTTTAAAACTTCTAAAATTAATAGAATGTACAATGGTAGAGTACCATTATTAATATTAGGGATCATGTTGTTTTATCCCGATACCTCCTAACCATAATTATTTCAAATACCATTCATCATTCCAGGGTGCAAAATGTGACTGTCTCCACGGTACTTGCGGCGGGCACTGCCAGCGCTGCTGCTCCGGCTCCAAGTGGCAGCCGCACCGGCCGTGCGCCCCCTCAGGGGACTGCTCTTGCGGGGAGCGGGGGGAGTGCGCGTTCGATGACACGGGGGATGTGCTCTGTGTTAATTGTACTGTGAGTTGGTTAATGAACTGTCAAAAACGTAGTAAAGTTCGTAGTACACTGGTAACTGTAGAGGAAGACGTTCGTTTAATGCTCATCAGTTTTCGGATTTCAGATTAGTTTCTTTGTATAAGTATTGTCATGTTCTGCTCTAACTTTTAAATGAGAATAAAGAATTCTTTAAACCTTAATTATAATTTATCAAAATGAATGTGTTTTAGCTTAAAGGAAGAGGTTTATTATAAAAAATATGATCGTGGCCATAATTACGATCATATTTTTTTATGGGAACTTTGTCTAATTAGACATAGTTCCCATAAAAACAGCGGTTGACCGCTGCCTCCGACAAATTCTGAGAATTCACTGGCCTGATAAGATCTCCAATGACCAACTATTGGAACGCTGCCACGAGACACCGATTTACCTCCAAATCTTACGCCGTAAATGGACATGGATTGGCCACACTCTTAGAAGGGACACCTTACATATACCCAGGCAAGCCCTGGAGTGGACTCCGCAAGGAAAAAGAAAGCGTGGCCGACCTAGACAATCCTGGCGTCGTTCCGTGGCAGCGGAGGCTAGGGCGATTGGTTTGACGTGGCCGGAGCTGAAGAGCGTAGCCCAAGACCGAACGCGATGGCGGCGCACTGTGGACGCCCTCTGCCCCACATAGGGGCCATAGGACCTTAACGTCCCATAAAAACATATTTCACACAGAATTTGTAAATTCATAGAGTTTGCATACCCCTAGCATACCTACACCATTCAATTATTATTTCTTATTCAGTATTAAGATGTTGCTTTTCCAAAAAAAAATGGTTGCCTGTAAAGTCGGTTTTACGGGCGAAGATTTTACGTGACAACGTCTTTTTCTCGGTAGAATATTTATGTGCTGCGCGCGCGGCAGACCGCGGGCCTCTCTCTCGTTCGGTGACTCATCGTAACGTTACCGAGCGTTACACTTTTTCATAAGTGACTCCCAGTCGCAACCTAATTTAAGACGTTGTCACGTCAAAAAAAAAAACTCCATGTTCTTATTTTAAGGTAGTGACTAACTTTCTGAACTTTACTGGTATCTGTTATCATTTTATGACTCAACCTTTTCAGTCGCTATCAATGACAAGATCAAACAAATATGCGATTCATAGTTTGATATCTCTTCTACGATATTTTGATTTGCAATTTGATCCCTGAACATGAGCTTTTCAACCGACTTTAAGAAAAGAAGGACGTTCTTAATTCGAATGTATTTATAATGGAACCGATTAGAAATTTGTCCAGTTCTGATCATTTGAAGGCGGTTTAGTTGTTGTTTAACAAAATATAATTATATTGTTGAAGTTTTTATTGTGGTTTTCAGGATAATCGCGCAGGACCACTCTGTGATCGATGCTTGGTCGGATTTTATAATGCACTCCCTGACGGACCTTGCGTGCCCTGCGACTGCGATCCTGAGGGTTCTGATGGTAATGAAAAATATTTTTCATATAAAGTTTTATTTTAGCGCTTATAGATTTCGAATATCGCTGTTTAAAGTAAGTCTTCTTAAATTCGATGAAAGAAGGCTGATACCCCACAAATGAGATGCAAACCAATAATTAGTTATAGACATTCAATAAAGAAATAGATGGAATAAATTTAATTTTTCTTTCAGGATCATGTAATTGGGACAAAAAACAGCAGCGTGTTCTATGCACCTGTCACGCTGGCTTCTCAGGTCCGAAATGCGAATCTTGCGAAGACATCAACGCCGTGTTCCCAAACTGTGTGGTAGATGACACCACGCCAGCGTGCAAGTGTGACCCCAGGGGCATTGTGGATCCTAGTAGAGTTTGTGAAGATGTTTGTGAATGTAAGGTGAGTAATTTTAAATGGAAAAAGAAAAAAAGAGCTTGTTATCCTTGAATTAGGTTATAAATGTGATCACGATGGATGTTTTACTCCTAATTTATTCACAGTTTCATTCGCAGAACAAGCAATGATCGAATAAGCAAAAAAATATTGTAATTTTAAAAATTCAAATTATGATTATATCCGAATGGCTGTTTACAATAACAAGAAAATTGAGAAAATCAAATTCACACTCTAAAAGTTAAATGAATAAATTCGAAAATACTATTGTAACGTTACGATTTCTGCACTTGGTTTTAAACAATATCTTTATAATGTCTTGTGAAATATTTTTCAGGCAAACGTAATAGGGGAACGTTGCGATGAATGTGCTTCTGGATATTTTGGTCTGAATGCAAATTTAGCAGATGGATGCTTGCCATGTTATTGTTCCCATCTCGCTGAGACGTGTCGCGTGAACCATAGAGCACATTTGCACCCTGACGTGAGTATTCTTTAACCCCCAGTATTAAGAGACTTTATGTTATGTTGACTTTATGTTACATGTGGAAATATAAATTCTTTTCTGTATTTGTCTCGAAAATTAAGCCCTAAATGGATGACACGATGATTAATTATTATAGAAAAGAAAAAGTTATTATTTTGGTATTAATTGTGATAATATTATGTTCAGAAAAATCATTAGTTATAGAGCAGAATATACATAGCATACAATGATGAAAAAAAATTATACCGATGATTATAATGATGAAAAAATATTATGCCGGACCAGGTAAAGATTTATAAACTTAATATTATTTTCGTTAAACGTTGTAAAAGTATTAGTTTTCTAGACACAAGTAAAATTCTCTGTTCCTTTCGCTTCTTCTAAAAGTAACTGAATATAAAAGCAATAACTGTATACTTTTATTTCTGGAGGAAAGGTGGTGTTGCCTTTGGGAGAGGCGTGGCTTATCAGTGACGCAGCGCTCAACGAGACCCTGGAGCCATCGGTGGATGAGCAGGGAAAGCCTTATCTTATTACATATGAGGTTTGTATATGGAAATAGATTTTAAGATTGCTTAAAAAGTATGCATTGATGCATTTCGTGCTACCTAATTTTCTAAATCTACGATGATACTAATAATATTATTATGCTTAAAGATATCATCGCATTGGTTATATGTATTTTTTGACTGCTGGGTTTTTGACGTGACAACGTCTTATAAATTGGTTTGCCGGGTGACACTTCAAGAAACTGCGTTACGCTCCGCTCACGTTATGCGCTCACAATGAGAGCGAGTGAGAGTCACGCGTCCCTTCCACTCGGGCATGGTTAGCCCGCCTAAGAGCGAGAGAGACAGACATAAAAAGTCGTTGTCACGTAAAACTTTCGCCCGTATACCGACTTTACAGGCAACCAATTTTTTTTTCTTCACTAGGCACTTTATTGCAATGAGTCATACGTTAATCGCAATAATGAGAGACCATATTGGAGTAGTTTGTTTAGATTGTAATAAGAATGATTCATTGTTTTATGACAAATCATAACCATTTACAAACTTACTAGATAAGTTGTTTAAAAAAATGATTTTATCATTTTCTTATTATGCAAAAATGCTTTTATTACAATGAGTGAAATAAATGTTTTTCTAGGTAGAAGGATGGGAGTCATTTTACTGGTTGACAAACTCGTTCAGTGGGGAGCAGCTAGAGGCTTATGGGAGCGAAGTCAAAACGAGCATGTACTGGAGCGTGGCGCGAGGAGACACTGGTGGTAGCCCCACAGTAGGGCCTGATGTCATTCTGGTGGCAAATGGTAAGATCATCTATGTATTTAAATAAAAGGTGAAAAATAGAGCTGCGACAATAATTTATCATTTGAGAAAGCAACCAGAAACATCGCGAGGTACCAACATTTTTGTTTAATGTTTATTCCAGGTTTTATTTCATTGTAATATTATTAATCATCTTCTAATAAAGAGCTTTTGTAATATTTAGTTTCGATACTTATTGTCGCCTTTTCAGATGACAGAAAACTGACGTACATAAACAGCAGTCACGAGTTCCCCGGTCAGTTGGAACTGAGTGTGGTCCTGGTGGAAGGCAACTGGTACTTGGAGAATGAACTAGCAAGCAGGACACAGTTATTGGATGTTCTGAGTGACCTGCGGGCGGTTATGATTCGAGCTCATTATCATAACGATCAGGATGAGGTAGTTTTATGACGTGATGTAACGATGTTATCGAATGTACCAAATAGCACAGATTGTATGAATGATTTGTATTTGTCACATGCTTTTGATAGATTTTCCAGTATTCTTTTTCAATATCCAATTAGAATTTGAATATCTACGAAAAAAACATGTTCAGAAGAAAATTCTTAACTGCTCTATCAAAAATCGAAATGTTTAACTGCTTACTGTGCAACCTAACGTATATTCAAAATTCTTTTTTCAACACAGGTCCGGCTAGAAGGCGTAGAAATTCTCAGCGGGCACGCAGCAACAGAAACATGTGCGTGCCCCAACGGCTACGAAGGTGCCCAGTGCGCGCAGTGCGCGTGGACGCACGTGCGCATCCGTCGCGCGCCCTCCGCGCTGCCGGCGTTCGAGTGCGTGCCCTGCGCGTGCAATATGCACGCTGGGTGCGCGAGCGGTGAGCGGCTGCATGTGAATTATTTGTTCAAAAATTAATGCGTCTTGATGAAGACGCCAATATGATATGGTGTTGGCTAAAACCTGTGGCTAATACGTTGATGAGGAAAATAGATTTTTCATATGCGAGGTTTATGCGTGGTTGTGTGTGGAAAGTATATTAAAAAATGGTTTATGATAGGTTAGTGTGTATATGTATCGTACATTAATGAGAGTTAATTGCAAATAATGATTTATCAACTCTCATAAATTTTTTCATATTTGCTCGTGATGAGGTAGAGACAGTCTGCATGCGTTAAGAGGAAGTTGCTTATGATCAAATAATGCTTATTTACATACTTATCTTTCATCATGTATCAGGAAAAAGTTAGAAAATATATTTAAAATGTTTTAGTGGATGGCCCATGTGGAGAATGTCAACACAACACAACTGGACCGCACTGCGAGCGCTGCCTTCCTGGACATTATGGAAACCCAGTGACGGTATGTAATCACATAATATCATTCAGAAACAAAAGTTAACTTAAACTATTTAACATATAAACTTATTGCGCTCTCTCAGTTTAACTATTTGTTATAGGTATATTATTTAACCTATGCCAGAGCTCAATAAAAAAAGATTTGTTTTCCTTAGGGTGGTTGTAAACCCTGCGCCTGCCCACTATACGAAGCTAGTAATAACTTCAGTCCAAACTGTGCGCTCGCCGGTGCTGAGGGAGACGAGTTCGTTTGTACACAGTGTCCGGATGGGTATACCGGGGATCATTGTGAAAGGTAAGTAACTGTTATAAGCTCTTTTTGACGTGACAACGTCTTATAATTCGATAGCGCCGGCTGCACGCACGAAAAAACATGACTCATGCGGCGTTACCTCGCTCTGAGGCGTTCCATGTAAGGCTTGAAGTGCAAGCGAGAGCGCGGAACGAGCGACAGAAAAGCACAATCGGACGTTGTCACGTTCAACTATCGTCAGTAAACCGACTTTACAGACAACCAATTTTTTTTTGTTAAGTTGTTTTATTAATTAACTCATTTTGATATCATGCTATTGTTAAGAGCATGTAATTTTTTTCATATAATATATTTTTCGCTCTTATTTTTTATTACTTGTTTCAAAATTCGACTCTATCATGCTAACAGCTCTCTCCCATGTCTAATTTTTCAAGAACTACCGTATTAGTTTTTATTTTTATAAGCACCTTAAAAGTATAAATTAATACGATTACATTTTGATGTTATTTATTAATATTTACCAGATTCTGAAAACCCAAGGTGCGTTCCACGTCAGCAGCTGATCATACAACATATATTAATTTTGTCATCACTTTATTCTCTAGCTGTGACTCCGGCTACTGGGGGTCACCCACGACCCCAGGCGGATCGTGTGTCCCCTGCGCATGTGGCGGGGGGCCGTGCAATGCTGAAACCGGAGCGTGCCTCGTATGCCCGCCGCACACGGAGGGCGAAACCTGCGATCAGTGCCAGGTATTGCCATCTGTTTTCATGTATGAAATATTAACCTTTGTTGTTCATGAAAATTTGTCTGAAGTGTATAATTCTACCCATCTGCCAGAATGTGTCCGTCTGTTATGACATAACTTTATTAAAGTAATCGATCAAACTAGAAGAATTATAATAGTAATCTTCTAGTGTAACAAAAGATCGATTATCTAATCAGTAATGTAACAAAAGTATATCTATTATTATATAACCGATGGATGAATAAATAATACACTTTTTACTAGTCCTTACAAAATATCTTATTGTATGTTTAAAAATTACTTATCCACCACAGGAGGGCTACTACTCCTTGATTGAGGGGGGTGCGTGCTTGCCGTGCGAGTGCGGGCGCGGTGCGCTCTCGAGCGCGTGTGATGTGCGCACCGGAGCATGCGCCTGCGCTCCAAATTGGACGGGCCGAGCGTGTGACAGCTGCTCTACCGGATATGGGGGTAATTTTGTTAATGATAAAATTTAAGTTTTTTATTTAGAGGATTAGAAATAAGTCTAATAGATGTTTTGATTACGTGTGAGTTAAGATTTCGTTTATGCATTTATAAAATATGGATGGTTTTAAATGTTAAAATAAATTATACTGTTTTTAGGTCATCGTGTTTGGTGGGGTAATAGATACTAATAATGTAATGTGAATAAATATTCCGATTATCCTTGAAGTTGTTAATATTAATGCGTTTATTAAAAAAAACTACTGTATAGTAATTTCATTATAATCGTTCATCGATCATCATATTAGTTGAAAGCAGAATTTTTACACTTCACCTTTCCTTAATTCAGTTTTTCGATCTTATATCATAATAAATATTTACTACACACACATAGACGTGGAAGCCGGTTGCCCAGCTTGCCGGTGCGGCATTGCTGCGCTAAGCGGCGCGTGCGACCCTGCGAGCGGGCGGTGCGCGTGTTCAGCGGGAGCAGAACCGCCCCGTTGTGATACTTGTCGGTTGGAGTACTGGGACCTGAGTGCTAATGGCTGTAAAGGTGAGTGCATAATTTATACTTTGTATGTAGCTCTTGATGGAAATGCATTTGATAGTTTTAGACTTTGAGATAAAACACTAAAGTTCCACTTTTATTAACTTTTAAATTGACTTTGTTGAACTGATGTGTTTTCCATGGTGTATTATATTTATGACTCGTGTGAGTAACAAATATTTGGAAATTCGTGTGGTGTATAATGTTATGGTAAGTATGTATATACTTTTTCTATAACATGATGTAGTTAGGTGTGTCTGAACTGATGAGATTTCGAAATAATTATGTATTTCGAAATGAATGTGGTAATTTTTTTACTTATATCATACTAGATTTCCGCCCGCGGCTTCGCCCGCGTTTTCAAAGGAAAACCCGCATAGTTCCCGTTCCCGTGGGATTTCCGGGATAAAACCTACCCTATGTGTTAATCCAAGTTACCTTCTATATGTGTGCTAAATTTCATTGTAATCGGTTCAGTAGTATTTGCGTGAAAGAGTAACAAACACACACACACACACACATCCTCACAAACTTTCGCATTTATAATATTAGTAGGATTATAACTGCTTTTTACATTATCTCTCTGATTAAATTTTTTAATTTATCTATCAAATTAAATACTTAATTAAATAAATAATAATATTACCTTCACAATCGCCTAACAACGGTTTAGAGCAATCTTCCGTATCCTCTCCCATCTCACGGAACCGTTGTATTAATTAGTTCTCTTCTGAATTATTTCTGAGAAACACGAAATATAAGGTTATTTATTATGCATATCATGTTTAAATATAAATTTATAGTTGAATCGTTTCTATCGCCTTAAATACTTAAATACCTGTTGGAACAATCTCCCACCACCAATAATAAACTCAAACTCATTAAACGCCTTCAAACATAAATATAAAAAAACACTTATTGCAGGAGTTTGAGTTCCAACCTTAGTTGTGTGATGGTTCTTCACTGTCATTAGGTTTTAGACATATTTTTTTTATATTATGTAGGTATACTATCTATCTGTCCATTACTATATTACGTATTATTATTCTTATATTTTAAACCTTAACATTTATCCATTAATATTAAGTTAAATTATTATAATTATGTATTTTCTTCGATAAGCTTATAATATGTAAATATATTTAAATATGTATATAATATAATATATATCTATCTATGAACGTACTGCCGCTCCAATCGCTTCAGAGAGGGGCCACTGAAAATCAGCGTTGCAACTATGTTGCAACTTATGCTGAGTGGCTACCTGACTTGGCTCCACTCTTCGGCTTCATTTTATTTTATTTTACTCTTTCATTTATTGTACTTGTATTGTTTTGTTTCATGTTGTGTTGCTTTAATTTTAATTATTGTATTCTGTGTCAATTGTGTTTGTTATTATAGTGGAGTCAAATAAATGATCTTTCTTTCTTTCTTTCTTTCTTTCAAATACGTATTTATCATAATTTATTTATAATATTATTTTTTATTGACTTATCGAAATTTTCCTGACTAATAGAAATTTTCCCCACAAAGAGAAATTTTCCTGTCTTATCGAAATTTTCCCGACTTATGGATTTTTCCTGACTTATAGAAATTTTTGCGGCAAAGAGAAATTTTCCTCACGTATAGAAATTTTCCTGGCTTATAGAATTTTTCCTGACGTAAAGAAATTTTCCTGGCGTATATAATTTTTCCTGACATACAAATTTTCCTGACGTATATAAATTTTCCTGGCTTATACAAATTTTCCTTGTTTATAGAAATTTTCCTGGCGTATATAAATTTTCCTTCCTTTTTGTTATTTATTTTGCTCTGCTACCATAATACAACAATAGTTAAATACATACATCCTACGCACATACCTGAAGCCTCGTGCGCTGCTTCCATAAATATGTGGTGTGTCGGTCAGTCAATTAGTCAAAACAATAGGGTACCCTTTTTGGGGAGGAAAAACTATAATTACGGGAATAATTTAAATTACATAAGATAAAATAAAAAGAAAAGAGACAATTTAATGTATATAGTCACCACTTCTGCCAGGCACACTACGTCGCCATTAAAATTCTTCTCACATAAATAACTCGCGTCCGCGCGTGATTACTAATATCAATAAAAAGTACAATTAACAATTCCGCGGGCCGATTTACTAATTTACTACGTGGTCAGCACGTAAAACAATCGACGACACGCTCCGATGTGCGCGTAAATAACTTATAACCGATAACAACACTAAATACACGACTTCACACTAGCGGCGCGGTTAGCGGACTCCGATAGAATGCAATAACCGAATGCGAACCCCGCTTCGTCGCCAATGGAATACATCGCGTTTCCGCTATCAGTGTGACCATTTAATTATTTTATCTATTCCGAACACTTCCTTATGGAAATTTTGCAGCTTATAGAAATTTTCCTGACATGGAAATTTTGCTGGTTTATAGAAATTTTCCCTCAAATAGAAAATTTCCCTCAAATCCCTGGAAATTTTCCTGTCTTAAATTTTCCTTTCTCATGGAATTTTTCCTGACGTATAGAAATTTTCCTGGCTTATAGAAATTTTGCTGGCTTATATAAATTTTCCCGACGCATAGAAATTTTGTCTTAAATTTTCCTTTCTCATGAAATTTTTCCTGACGTATAGAAATTTTCCTGGCTTATAGAAATTTTCCTGGCTTATAGAAATTTTCCTGGCTTATAGAAATTTTCCCGACGCATAGAAATTTTTCCGACGCATAGAAATTTTTCCGACGCATAGAAATTTTCCTGACGTAGGTATAGAAATTTTCCTGACGTATAGAAATTTTCCTGGCTTATGGAAATTTTCCTGTCTTAAACTTTCCTTTCTCATGGAAATTTTCCTGACGTATAGAAATTTTCCTGACGTATAGAAATTTTCCGGACTTATGGAAATTTTCCTTTCTTATGGAAATTTTCCTTGTTTGTAGAAATTTTCCTGGCGTATAGAAATTTTCCTTCCCTATGGAAATTTTCCAGCTTATAGAAATTTTCCTGGCGTATAGAAATTTTCCTTCCTTATAGAAATTTTCCAGCTTATAGAAATTTTCCCGACTTATGGAAATTTTCCTGACTTATAGAAATTTTTCCTGACTTATCGTAATTTTTCTGTCAATCGAAATTTCCCTAACTATTGTTAAAATCATTTTTCTAATCTTCCTAAAATTGGAAATTTTTACGACTGATTAAAGTAAACCAACCACCTATTCCCACCCACATCCCGTACGCTATGCTCTCTATCCACAGGCCGCGCGTGCGCAGAATGGCTCAGTATCTGCATAGCTAGCGAACGTATAAACTCGCCTGGTCGTTGGGCGCTTTCACCAGGGCCCTGGAATTATGGAATTATTATTAATTTCATGAACAATATCATCATCATCATTTTTATTGAAAACAATATTCATATATTTTTCTTTGCCTCCGGATTCCCCTGATGTTAAATTCGCATTAGTATGAGTCGTTTCACCGCTGTCAAAAGTTACCCATGGCCATGTCACATTAAAACGAATAAACACACTTTCGCATTTATAATATTACTAGAGGTCCGCCCCGGCTTCGCCCGTGGTACATATTATTTCGCAATAAAAGGTAGCCTATGTCCTTTCTCGGGTATCAAAATATCTCCATACCAAATTTCATGCAAATTGGTTCAGTAGTTTAGGCGTGATTGAGTAACAGACAGGCAGACAGAGAACGCTCTTTACTTTCGCATTTATAATATAAGTATGGATTTTATCATATAAAAAATTTACTGAGAGACTTTTAAAACTTTATTTGTAATCGATCGTAAACCTGAGCTCTTCACCAATTTGGCTCTACGATAATTTTTGCTATTTAAAATGCCTATTTTGACCGAACAGCTAAAGCTGATGTAAGTTAAGCTATTAGCTAAGTTATTTATAATTAATTGGGAGAACAACATTTATCTAGCAAATAAAGTTTATTGTTCATATCATATTTGTTCATATTATCTGTTTTCCGTAATAATAGATATTATAAGCATGATACGTTTTCAGGCAGCTACTGCTTCAGTTGCATAAATATGAAAGTAATTATAAAACAAAACAATATAAGGAAAATATAAAACTGCACACGTTACTTCTGTCCTGAAAACAACCATAAAGGATCTATACAAATGGCTTTATACGATACGCGATTACGAAGACCACGCGCGCCGCGGGCGCAAACTAGTTCAACAATATAAAACAAACATCAATACAACACACATTGAGTCATCACAATTGTTTAGTAATAACAAAATTGCGTGGCAGTGCGCAATTTACGTAATGTGGGGCCACCAAGGAGCTGCCTGGGGCCAGTCTAGGTTAGACCTAAGTTATTTTGCATGATCTTGAACCTTTGGCATCCGGTTTTTGATCTATTATGTCTAGCTGGCCGCTGGCTTCATCTTGCATAGGATATAGAACTGTTTTGGGTAACTACAACCAAACATACTGTGTTATAATTAGCAGTTTTAATTATTATAGCGATGGCTTTGAAGAAGTGTTTTAATTTCGATACATCTAAGGAAAGACATTTTCAAATCTATACCACTCTACCTATTTACTCTATACATTTCTTCTTCTCGTATTCCTTCTAGATACCCACTTACGACCCGTGTTTTTTAACGAATGCTAAAAAATTAAAAATCTAACATTGACATACTTAAGCAGCATTTATATAATAATAATAGTTTAAAAAAACTAAAAAACACGCTTTTAGGTCGGTTTTCTATAAAAAGCGTGTTTTTTATTTTTTTTTTAACTATTATTTATTTTATCAAATTAGTGTATTGTCATCGGTCCTCAATAAATCTACAAAGTTTGAACGAAATCTGGCCGTTTAAAGTGGGTCAAAATCGCGCCCAAAGAAGTCGGTTACAAACATACAGGTGAAGCTAATATAAAGCGTGTAAAAATTATTTAGCACGCCCGCATACCCATAAGTAAATAAATAATAGTTTAAAAAAACTAAAAAACACGCTTTTTATAGAAAACCGAACTAAAAAATAGAAAATAAATTTAAATGAATTTAAATTAAGAAAATAGTGTTAAAAATTTCAATGAATATAAATTAATAATAGTGTGAGTAAAAAAAAAATATTTTATTTTAAAAAAGCGTGGGGTGCATGGTGTCAATGGTTATAGATATTTTATTGACAGATATGAGTAGAGTGATTATCATTTCGATAATATCTTAAGAAGCACCCCACGCTTTTTTTAAAATAAAATAATTTTTTTTACTCACACTATTATTAATTTATATTCATTGAAATTTTTAACACTATTTTCTTAATTTAAATTCATTTAAATTTATTTTCTATTTTTTAGTTCGGTTTTCTACAAAAAGCGTGTTTTTTAGTTTTTTTAAACTATTATTTATTTTCTACTTTTTAGTTTGGATTATTTATAATAGCTTTTTTTTTAATTTTAAACTATTGCACGACTCATGATGCGAAGCATTAGAGAGTGCTTTACGATCGAAAAATTTTTTTCGCCTTATTTTGGAAACTATTTTTAGTATTATAGCCTTGTTAGTTAAAGGAATCAAGATATAAATATGCTGTGATAAAAAATGAATTTACTTACAATAACAAATCAACTAGTTTATTTAACAAGATGAACTAAGTTGCAATAACAAATGAGTTTTCACTGCTCTGAAGTTAATTTTGTTGTTTTAACAAAATCGCTTTGTTATTGTAATAAATTTTTTTGTTGCAATAACAAAATAGTTTTCTTATCAATAAAATTTGTTACTTGAACAAGCTATTCCGTTGCTTTAACAAATCGATTTATTACTTCAACAAAACTATTTTTTTTAAATAATTGAAAGATTCGGTTACAATAACGAAATAATTTTGTTGAGTGAACATATGATTTTTAATTTTTTTTTTAAACTTATTTGTTTTGTAGAATTAAAATTCTCTATAGTATACAAAAATTTGTCAATATTAGAGAAAACGGAGCATCGAGCTAAAGATAATTATTGGAAATAAAAATTAACATCGAGTCCTGCCTTATCGACTGTAGAGAAAAATTATAGAAAATTTTAATTATTTTCTTACCTTATCGACTATAGATGAAAATTATATAAATTAACAAAAATCATATTTTGCAAATTGAAAAATGGAATAATTTTATCAAATTAGTGTATTGTCATCGGTCCTCAATAAATCTACAAAGTTTGAACGAAATCTGGCCGTTTAAAGTGGGTCAAAATTGCGCCCAAAGAAGTCGGTTACAAACAAACATACAAACATAAAAATGGAATAATTTTATCAAATTACTGTATTGTCATCGGTCCTCAATAAATCTACAAAGTTTGAACGAAATCTGGCCGTTTAAAGTGGGTCAAAATAGCGCCCAAAGAAGTCGGTTACAAACAAACATACAAACATAAAAATGGAATAATTTTATCAAATTAGTGTATTGTCATCGGTCCTCAATAAATCTACAAAGTTTGAACGAAATCTGGCAAATCGCGCCCAAAGAAGTCGGTTACAAACATACAGGTGAAGCTAATAAAAAGCGTGTAAAAACTAAAAAACACGCTTGTTGCAAATTGAAAAATGGAATAATTTTATCAAATTAGTGTATTGTCATCGGTCCTCAATAAATCTACAAAGTTTGAACGAAATCTGGCCGTTTAAAGTGGGTCAAAATCGCGCCCAAAGAAGTCGGTTACAAACATACAGGTGAAGCTAATAAAAAGCGTGTTAAGCTGGGTATCGACTTCGCGCTCCTGGCGCGCGCGCCATGAATGACCGCGCCGAGAGTGCGTTCCGCGGAGCGCGTTCCAAATAATTGAAGTATATCAACTAAGCGCGCCTGGCGCGCGTGGCAACTGTTCCAGTGTTTGACCGTTCATCATGGAAACTAGTCGTGTACGAGCAGCAGCAGCATTTTTTTCTTTAACTCCGGCACAGGGACTCCCATTTCACTACTGATTTCTCTCCAACCAATAAATCGCTTAGAGAAGATCTCTAAGCGATTTATTATGATACGAAGAAATTTTACTGTTCCACAAAACTTCTTTCGTACCATATACTTAGCTGAATTAATTTACGGCAACCTTGTTTATCCATAATTATTACTCGGAGCGCAACAAACACAAAAAATACGACAAACCCGTCTCCATTGGCGCGCGCGCCACGTTTGATGCGCGGTAAAAAACCGACACCCGACGGAACGGACCGCTCCGCGTTCGACCGCTCCAACGAACATTTTGGCGCGCGTTCCAAACTGGTATCCATTTCACGCGGCTGGAGCGCGCGCCAATGTTCGATCTCTTGGAGCGCGAAGTCGATACTCACCTTAATAATAAAAATGTTCATCTACTCTTCTACTCACCTACTTTGAACATCGTGCTATAAAGTATTACTTTATGTTTATTTTTAATATTACTTTATGTATATTATAAATAGCAAATCATCCAACAACATAATCAAAAACATAAATAATTCCTCATCCCTTATATTATGCTCACACTTAGCACTTACACCGTAAATAACGAATACAACAATAAACAAGCCTGCTTGTGTATCAAATGCTCAAATTTATAAACCTCTGGCTTGCGTCTTTATTTGCTCTTATAAATTTATGGACCAAGCGTTGTAACAATGAACATCGTAATGCAAAATGCAGTTTTAGAATTAAGTTTGCTACTAAACATGTTTTATAGAAAAATAAAATATGAGTAAGTTTAGGATTTATGTACAAAATCATAAACTAGAAGACATGAAAACTAAAATATATTTACACTTAACCAGCATATGCAAACATATTTGTTTGCATTAAGTATTATTAATTTGGTTAAGTGAAGTTAAGTTTGGTGAAACGGTTTTACTGAAACCATATTGACGGATTTTTCACTGGCAGAAAGCTGCTGTGTTATCAGTTATGTTATAGAAACTAAGAAATGCACTATAAGCTGTAAAAATAACAAATGCATATTCGACATAACAATCATTACATTACATACAAATTAGCCCTAAAAATTTAACTAGGCGCATTAAAATTATTCACCATTCTTAATCTTCAGGCGTAAGACACAACTGAATTAACTATATTGAATGCAACTGATAAAAGTGAATAATATCAAAACTATTATAAAATTATATTGCCGAAGTTAAAGTTTGGTAGCTTATGTTAGCGTATGTATTGAAGTTAGTTCAACGAATGATTCTTTAGGACCAGTGTATCAATTTCCAAATACATATAACTCAAACTCATCGAAATCAGATAAGCCGTTTATTCACGAAATGTGATTAAAAACCATTCAGTACACACATCTTCACAATAAAATGTTTATAGCAACTTTACTAAAATATTATCCAATCATACTTAATTCACCATAACACTTAACCTATAGCCAACATCAAATGATACTAACAAGAATTAACTGTTAAATAGGTTTCAAGTTAGTCGCCTGCAAGTCTAGTACGCGCTACGCTCCAGGCTATTATTAGCGTTCCTAGATTAATTATAAGCAGCTCATTAGTATCGCTCTTTGATAAATTATTTACGCAACAACCGTTATGGGACCTAATTAATAATCTGTTTGAAGTAGCGCTTGATATCGTCTTGTTTTCTAGTACTATTATTTTAAGTTCTAAATTTGTTAAAGTAATAAATCTTAAGAAAGGTCTCGAAGAAGTACTCATTCTTCTATTAAAAGTTTTAGTATGTCTGTTTTTTTTCATTTTGATAGACTAGATAAGATTAATCAAAATAAAATAAACTAGTGTAAGGATTCCGGAGGTAACTCACGTACCTACTTAAGGAATTCCCCTTTTCTCATATATTTTAAATTGAATAAATATATAAATAAACATTTCAGGACAATTTTCACACACGGCACGATATACGGCACATACTAAGCTTTCGCTTGTGTTATGGAAACCAGACGGCTGATAAACATACATATATATAATTTTAAATAAATGCTTATATAAATAACTAGCTGCGCTCCGTTCCTGTTGGTCTCGTGATAATATATAGCCTATATTACTCGTGGATAATGTAGCTTTCGAATGGTGAAAGAATTTTAAAAATCGGTCCTGTAGTTTATGAGCCTATTCATTACAATCAAACAAACAAACAAACAAACAAAGTTTTCCTCTTTATAATATTAGTGTAGATTAACACCCAGACACAGAGCAAACATCTATGTTCATCACACAAATATTTGCCCTGGGTGGGAATCGAACCCACAAGCTCTGGGTTGGAAGGCAGGGTCACTCCCAACTAAGCCACCCGGTCAGTCTAATTAAAAAATATGAAGTACGTAATTAAATAATACCAAAGCGCTCCCGAAACCCAGTTAAAATTCCTTGACATGCAATTAGAAGGTATTCATAGCTAATTACGAATTACTAATTAACAATAAATTTATTAGGAACATTAGAATCGTTAATTACATTCTTCGCTAGAGAAACAATGCAGGGTATCTAAGTGTCTAATCGTATGGTTCCAGTTAGTAGTATGAACGAGGTTTGTACTAACATCTAGTTTTATTGACTAGCTATATGCCCTGGCTTCGTTTGAAAAGTGAGACAAAAATGCCCGATGGTATGAGATACCTAAATATGTTACAAAATCACACATAATTTTATATATATATATATATATATATATATATATATATATATATATATATATATATATATATAAATTGTATAGTAATAATTCTATGTATGTACTACCTATTATAAATACCGTAGTATATAATTTTATATACTACCTACCTATATTTTTAAATTTTAAAACAATCACAATGGTCTAAGATCCGAATATAAGTCGAAATGCAACGGCGTGATAATAGAATGAGACCAATTTTATAATAAATTTAGTGTATTAAAAAATGTATTAAAAATGGGTTGACTGGGAAAATCCTTGACAGGACATTTTTAATGAATTTAAAAAAAAAAAAATTTTTTTAATTAATTGCAGTATCAAAATAATAAAAAAAAATTATAATAGACTTAAAGTATGAAACCTACAGAATGTGCAGTCATAGTCGTTTTCTAATATTTACCGGGACAAACGGCTAGGTTAGCAGGTATAAACAGGTATGTCGGTACCAGTTACTTTCACTTATTTATTTATTTATTTATTTACTCTTCAATAAAACTATACATAGAAAACTTATTGCTAATATACAGAACAAAAAAAAAAAACAGTATAGTTTATTAGGCGGCCTTATCACTTAGAAGTGATCTCTTCCAGGCAACCTGGGCAAAAGGTAACAAGCTTATTAAATGACAATGGTAGGTGGTAGAAAAAATGGCAAGGATAAAAAAAAAAATAATAATAAATAAATAAAATAAAATTAATAATTAAAATATATTAACAGATAGATATATAAATAAAGATACATATGGATAAATATACTGCACTCGAATATATACAATTATATTATTCATTATTAATATATACATCATACAAATTACTTACACAATATAATATACTTAGATGACTATAATTTTTATATACATGATACCATATAATAATATTAAATACATACATACTACATAAAACAAATATAAAATACTATAAATACATAGATAGATACATATCTGTGTATAGATAATAATATGTGAATACATAGTTAATGTGCCGAGTTCAAAGCAGTATTGAGAAAGTGTCGTCGCAAAAGGTTTTTAAAGGAAGATACATTTTTAGCTTGTCTAATAGGTAGTGGCAAAGAATTCCAAAGATTGACAGCAATGGCAACAAACGATTTAGCAAAGAAGTGAGTACGTCGAACAGGAACACTCAAGGTGAGTCTATCAGCCGAGCGAAGAGTATAGTTTTCATTGCGCAGGAAGGAAAAATTGTTTTTGAGATAAATAGGAGTAGAAGGATCAAAAAGGATACGGAACAGTAATTGCAACAAATGAAGATTCCGGCGAAAACGGATGGGGAGCCACTTGAGCTTTTTTCTGTAAATAGAAACGTGATCGTATTTCCGAAGGCCGAAAATAAACCTAATACAAAAATTTTGGAGTCGCTCAAGTTTATCAGTTAAACTTGTATATAGTTTGTAAGTTCACTTGATAGGATGATGAAAAAAAAATTATGTCAACGCTGTTTTATTACAAAATTGTTTTATTATCTCGAAACTGCAATTAATAAAAAATGAAAATAAAAGATTTTTTAATAATTAATAAAAAAATATCCTGTCCAGGATTTTCCCAGTCAACCCATTTTTAATACATTTTTTAATACACTAAATTTATTATAAAATTGGTCTCATTCTATTATCACGCCGTTGCATTTCGACTTATATTCGGATCTTAGACCACAATAAAAATGTATTGTATAGTTTTTATTTCACGTAAAATCATGAAACAGAAACCTGAAACTCAATGACCTTCCAAACTCGACGAACATTACCCTCTTTCTCGCAGTAGGTTAATAAATGTAAAACGCGACTTCCTGAAGTATTACGAGTATTGAGTTACTGGCGTGATTACTCAAAACTCGAGCGGTTCACGGTCGTTGGTTGTATTATGTGCTCGGATTTCAGCAGTTTTCAAGGATATGTTTTGCGATGATATTTTATCCTTTTTGGAATGAATACTTTGTAGTAGGTACCCAAATGTTATGGCAGTGATATATTTCACTAGCCGCTTCTCCCAGCTTTGCTTAGGTTATAAAAAAATATAGAGTAAAAAATATAGATTTAGTTCAAGTTTTTATTTCAGTAACTAGCTTCCGCCCGCGACTCCGTCCGCGCGGATGTCCGTCTTTGCGTGGATGGTTTATTTCTCCATTTTGAGTAACTCTGACAATGACATCTTATAAAAAAAAAAGAATCCACTGCGGGTAACGCAACGTGTGTTCGCGGTTCTACAGAACAACGTCTATGGATGAAACTGAAAAATTAAGATTTATTTTTTTCCACGTATTTTTCCAGGATAAAAAGTATTCTATTTTATGCCCAGGATAATAAAGTATAATTATACCAAGTTTCATCGAAATCGAACCGTTAGTTTTCACGTGATGTCAGCATATACAGACAGACAGACAGACAGACAGACAAAAATTTTTTTAATCACATTTGGGTTTGGTATCGATCCAGTAACACCCCCTGCTATTTATTTTTTCAATATTTTCAATGTACAGAATTGACCCTTCTACAGATTTATTATATGTATAGAAGATGTATGTAATGTTAAAATCAAATGGAGAATCACTTCGGTTATGTGTGGTAATGGAGTTAAATCGTAAGAAAATAAACGTTAATTTTTTTTTCATAATTTTAGCTTGAGTGAATTAGGTTAATATATTTCCATAAATTATTTTAAAATTATGAGATATGAAAAAACTTAATTATTATGATGATTACGCCAAAGATTTGGTCCCGTCTGTCGTTCTTAATATAATTACACAGTAAAGACAGTCCCTAAAAAACATAATGTAACTACGACCAAAAGTATTTTCTAAAAATCTCAGTACCTACTGGCTAAGCAATTTGCGATAAAACTTTAGCGATAAGGCTTGTTCCGCGCACTTTTATCACGACGAAGGACAGGTGGTCCGGCCACCCACCCCTTATCAAATGTTATCAATCAGTTGAGGAGATACCGACTAACTAGTGGACAAACAGACATGCCTTAGAATCGTGACGTAAATGTTAGAAATAAAACGTTACGACGCGACGGAATAGAATCGCGATTTTTTTCGGTGTTTCATTTTCCCATGACATTAGATATCCCACAGAATTAATAGCACGACTAGTTAATAAGAAATATTATTATTATACAATTAATTATATTGTTTTTTCATAATAAAAGTCCTAAATATGTATGTATAAATAGAATTGAAATGCCTTTTTTCCCATTAGCTAAAGTTAAAAATTCATTTATGGGTCAAGGTATACGCTTTTACAATAGAATTCCTCATATTATTAAAGAGTTTAGTAGTTCTAAACTTAAAACTTATATAATAAATGTACTAGTTCAGAGAGCGTACTACAGTATTCAGGAATATATGGATGATAAAAACCCATGGAGGGTTGTCGCGTAAAAACCACAGGACAGTTCATTGGCATGTTATTATAATATATGATGTTACATATGTATTTTGTAAAATTAAATTGTAAAACTGACATGATTTAAAAGAGCAACTATGGAGTTTCTTGCCGGTTCTTCTCCGTAGATACTGCTTTCCGAATCGGTGGTAAATGTTAAAAATATGTAATGACGTTTCAAAAGTGCTTCTATAAGAAGTCTAATTGAATAAATAAATGTTTGAGTTTTGAGTTTACCTACCAAAAAATCTAAAATAATGGAGTCGATGCTGAAAAATTAACTAACGTTAGTACATGATCTGCATTAAGGCAATAGCAGTCAACTACAATTAATTAAGCATTTACTATTATTATTACAATAAATGTTTCAAAAAATGGTCCATGATTCAACAGATGATAACATTATTTGAGTCAACTTCTTGACCCTAAATTTAATTGAAGCGAAAAGTGACAGAATCAAACCAAACAAAAAGCTCAATTTAAAAGCTCTTTGTACAAATAATAATAATTGAAAACGCGATATTCTCTGTGTTATTTAATTTGGTGATAAATTTATGATATTTTGTAAAAATACTAACCATCTCATACAGGGTTACTTGTAAAACACCGGCAACCTCGCAGGACAAGATAGCTAACATCATAAGTAACAACATTTGTTCTACGACTTTTGATAATTTGTTAGATTTTATTTTCATACAAAAATAAATATTCATTTAATTTTCCGTCTGAATATTATAAACTCTACGCCTCCCAAAAATTACGTAAACAAAAAGCGAACGAGAGGGGGAAGGGGGCGTCGCGTCGTCCATCCGATAATTAATAGAACATAGACTTACAAATGTAAGGAGAGTACAATAAAAGTTTAAAAAATCATTTAAAAATAATTTATTGCGTTATGCCAAAAGTCGTAGAACAAATGTTGTTACTTATGATGTTAGCTATCTTGTCCTGCGAGGTTGCTGGTGTTTTACAAGTAACCCTGTATATCATGAATATTAAGATGGTTTATGTTATTCGTGTATATATTGATCAATGTTTGGTTCAAAATATTGAAGCCTAGAACTTGCAATGGTGTCATATATATTAATAATCTTTAGTAAAAAAGGCTCTACAAAGCTCTTCTACTTACGAGCTTAGCAACATAAATAAAAAGTTCGCAATAAATAATTTTAAATCGCATCAGAAATGGTTTTATGAACGACGACTACAAAAAGTAACTTAATTAAAATGCATATAAGGTGCCTACACTAAATACATCGTAAGTGATACAGAGTGTTCCTTTATTACAAAATGTGTTCTCATTCAACAAATACATGACGACTCCATTCATTTAACTGTACGCGCATACACACATACGTCCCCACATGCACACATGATTCCGCTGCATTATCAGCGAAGGAATTTGCAAGCGGCCGCTCCAATTAGTGTAACTGTTGTCCCTACATAATATAAACGAGTTTGACACTTAATAAAATCGTCAATTGGGTCGGTTAAAAAGTTTAACCTGGGACTGGTAGTTGGTACAAGCGTGGTAAGTGGTGATCCAGTCATGAGCAGACTGGCGGAGGGAGCGCACGTGCCGCTCGTTCTATTTTTCCTCACGAGATCGCGGCGATTTAGTTAACACTAATATACAGGCTGCTTTAATTACTCCATTTATAATAAACTTAAGTGGTAAAAAATTGGTAAACAATAAATGTTCAACCGTAACCCGGGTCGGATAAAAATAGTGATGTGCATATCTTGACATGATGTCGAGTGGATAGTGTAAGTGATATGCCCCTAAAATGCGGTGGTTATTTCTTTTGGCTGCGTTGGTTGTGGTGGTGGAGGGGGCTGGGCCTCGTCGGTGTGCTGGCAGGTTGGCCCGGGAGAGATTAAAAGCAGCAGAGAAGATAAGAGATAAGAGATTCTATATGTTGTGCTGTGCGGCCTCGTGCGCGCCGCAGAGACGGCCGCGACCGACCCTTACCACGCGGAAGTATCAGCCCTTCCATAAAACTTGGTACGGGTTGAAGCATGGTACGTTTAGAGATAATTATTTTAATAGTTGGATGTCACAAATATTTTTTAAGACAGAAATAAAAATAGGCTGTTTCCTAGAGCCAACAATTAAACAAAAGTATCGGTTTATAAGATAATGCATACATTTAAGGAAATTCTCAACTCATTGGAAATAACATTCACGACTGCATTACTATGTCAGTGTCATTGAAGAATAGAATATAATATGGCTATCGAGCGTATCACTGGAAACATCTCTATATTGACGACTCTACATGTGTATGTATCAATCTAGTCTAGTCTACATAGAAATAAATATCAATGAGTCTTTATAACCTCACTTATTGCAATTTAAACTAAACATAAACACTTTACAATCAAAAACAATAAGTACCTACTAACATCAAACTCTAAAATAGACAAAATAGCATAAAAAGTAAAAAAAAAAATTCGGAATTATGTACTTTTATAACTAAAAACATAATTATCCAAAACTTTTAAAAGAGTTTTCAAAAATGGACGATTATTTGTTTAAACTTGTACTGTTGGGGCTTCCGCGCTTCTGCAGCGCGTCTCAGATGTTTGCAAATTGCCAGACCGACGATTTTTACGCGATAATGAGGAAAAGGGCAGCATCTATGATGAAGAGAATGCGTGAGAGTTCCAATGGTATTCTGAAGATATTAATTGAGAAAGTAGACGGTCCATTCCTTAAGCGGTGGGCAAATTTACATCGTATAATTATGATAATGGATAATTTGGATAATTTTTAATCTTGTTTTTTAATTGTATGCATTTAATTTTATAATACGTATTACTAACATAGTTTTTAAGATTAATGTATACTAACACAAATATGGATAAATATCTGGAAATAAAATATTATTTATTATTTATTATTAAAACAATTAAAATATACCTCACAACACCATTAGACTGAACAGCCTTGTACTTCGATAGATTTTTTACAACATAAAAAGCTGTAATTTAGTCGAGCATTCCAAATTGACTTGAACACAACAAAAACAATAGCGTGGGAAATTTAACTCAAATTTTACAACTTATTGGTGTTAACTATTAAGCGCGTCACACACGGTGAAGATACTATAATATTTTATCTTAAGATACCGTTATATTTTATATTACAGTATCTTAAGGTATCCGGTATCAGCGTTCTGACCATCATTTTTCTTTTTGTCATTGGGTACTAAGACCCCTGTAGAACCGCCATCCTGTTACAAATGACCCACAAAATTTCAAAATTAAAATATTTTAGTATCTTCACCGTGTGTGACGCGCTTTAAGGTTTATTGGATTATGTTTCGTTTATTATATTATCAAAACTACAAGAGCAAAAAAATGAGTAAAAATAATTGTTTAGATATTATTAAAGAATCAGTTTTTTTTTAAGTGAATAAAAATAATATTTTTAGCAAATTTTGGTTTGGCGCAGACTTAAAAAATAATTTATTTTATTTTTTTTTAGACATTAAAAATAATTTATTTTATGAGATAGGTACGTCATGGCTAAAAACGATGGCAACCAAAACTAAAAGTTTAGAAATTGAATCTGTTTGTTTGCATATCCCTCAAAAAACTACTACTTAAAATGCGAACTGAACAGAATTTGATACAAGTTTTATCTTAATACGCTCCTAAAAGCTAAATTAAAGTTAGCTAAGTTTTGTGAATGATTAATCCCAATGAGAGTCATAGTATTTCACTAGTATAAAACTAAAATCCACGTTGTCCTTATAATTTTAAAATTATAGTTATCAAAGCACAGAGTAATGAGTGCTTTCAGATTAGTCAGTATGTCTTCATAACTAGTTGGAGATGTATCATTACATTGGTATCTTGCCAATCTAACATTTATTTTATTAAAAACATGTTACTTTGTATCGATTTTGTCCTTGGATATTTATATTTAATGCTCTAATTTTTTTGTAATTTTAATAATAAAGATTATTTTTCCGACCCAAATATCGACCAATAGAATTGCACCATTCGACGTCACGTGGTACAACCTACATGGTATTATACTGATAATTTTTTGAAAATTTTCTCTGGTCGTTGACGTCAAACTGACAGGTTCAATTCAATTGTGAAATTATTGGCCGACATTTGGGACGGAAAAATAATCTCCCGAATACCACACGAGCTTCAAAATTATCTGGCATTTCCCTCAAGGTTCCCTGCAAACAAATAAAGTCGTCAAGTTTTTCAGGAAAAATCACTCGCGCTTCGCGCTCGTGATTTTTTAACCTTGACTAAAAACTTGACTCCTTCATTTGTTTGCAACGAACCTATCGGAAAATACCCGATAATTTTGAAGCTCTTGTGGTATTATAAGTGATAATTTATAAAACATACATTTAAATACTTTTAAAACAAAATTATATTATATGATATGTATTACAGATAGGAAAGCTCTAAAATATCTTCATGTAAATACAAAAACAACTATATTATATTCTATATCATCACGACACGTGCGAAGCAATACTCTGAATTACGTACGTAAGATGACCCACATAGTACTAGTATAGAGATATGATAATGCCAATAATTGTACTACGCAGAGCTTCCGACTTCCGTTCGTACTAAATAAAACGCGATACTAATCACTACAAAGTATAAAACAAAGTCGCTTTTTCTCTCCCTATGTCCCTGTGTCCCTGTATGCTTAAATCTTTAAAACTACGCAACGGATTTTGATGCAGTTTTTTTTAATAGATAGAGTGATTCAAGAGGAAGGTTTTAGTATATAATTTATTATGTTTTAGACAAAGCGGGCGAAGCCGCGGGCGGAAAGCTAGTATTATATATACCAGCCGTATTGTTCCTTCAACTCGAGGCTAGTTATTAAGTTAAACTTTTTTTTTTACTACGACAAAGTTTAGACAATTTTCTTTTGATATTAACAAAGAACATTGGAAATTATGCATTTTCCTATTGACTGTGAAAAACGTCAAAATACTAATATTACAAAACTGACTCCTCGTCCTCATTTTATCATAAAAACAATTTTTAAGCGTTTAAAAGTATAAATAACCATTTACAAAACAACAATAAATTTTATCGCAAAATAATATTTTTTTACCAAAAGCGGAACAATCTAAATGAATGAAACTTCTAAAACAACGTAAACTCGTATTTTTATGAGCTTATCGCACGAAAAACGATTTTTATGTTAATTTTTTGGTACATTCATGCACGAAATCCTTTATGATAAAATTTTTATTACAGGCGCAATTTGTTTGCCTTATTGAGAAATTAAAGACTTTTTAACGGATTTTTTATTTATTATATTATTTTCTCGACGTTTCGAACACTTTACAGCGAGCGTGGTCACGGGGAGACTGTCTCCACGTGATGACGTAATTTCTAAATGCGTAAAATCAAACACTAGTAATACTATAATGCCTTATTGAGAATTAGTATGAGAAAATAAATAAAATCAGCGGAAATTCTTGTAGTTTTTAAAATCGCTACATTTATTCTTTGTGATATCCGATGAATATACCTATAGAAAATACTCAAGGGTGAAAGATTTTAATATACATTTACACTTCGTATACTACGTTTTAATAAATTAAACAAATTTATTTAAAGTGCGTAGGTAGAGATCGTCCATTATAAACAACTTATGATTAATCTTATAAATTTTGTTTCAAGCTTCAGCCTACATTTTTCTATTTTCCTATATATCAGCGAAGATTACAAGCAACACCCAAAATAATTTATAAATATACGATACAAATAATACAAAATAATATTGTATATTCTATGCGAGTATACATTATTATTTATTCATTTATTTGAAAAGGAAACTGAAAGTAATATAAAGCTATTAGAAAAAAAAATGTAGTATCTTCAAAGAAAACTTCAAAGTTTTTCATAATTTGCCATAAATAAGCGCGACTGTACCCGCATTACAGGAACGATTTTTTACGCGAATCAAAAAGCAAATTATGTTCCAGAATCCATATCGACCTTTACATATTCGAGCCGTGATTTAGGGTTGTCACGTACGCGCTCTTGTTAACTGTTTAAACCAAAGAGTCTACAAAAGAGATGATCATAAGACTCTATCATTTAATAAGTTGGCATATTTTATTAAGTGAATTTGAATTTGATGAAAAATGTTTTCTAAATGTTGGCAATGGTACCATTATAAAATCGTATAGAATAAAAATATAAGGCTAGTTTTAGATTCAGACTGATGCCTTCAAAGCATCAATAGGTAGTTCAAGGCAAGTATGAGCCCCTTTTTGTCCTAATTTCAGTAGGTTTTTCAAATCGTTAATCAGAATTATTACTGGAACAATATCTATCTCTTTCAAAGAAGCTTGTTCTTTTCTTGTATCTTAAGGCAACCCTGTATAAGATCTTGCTATCTGTCCACCGGCCGTTGACCCCAAGAATTTGTGCCGATGCCAAAATCATTCATACTGGCTTGATAATTCAGATGAGGTTATTAGAACGGGGTTAAGATAAGCTGTGACCTCATCCATTGAATAGGCGGGTAGTACATTTTATTATAAACTGGCTGAAACCCGCGACTTAGTCTATGTCGTATACGAGATTGCAGAAAGCAGCGCCGTATCTTTTTTTCATGATATGTAAATCTGTGGCATCTGGGAGACACCTGTTAACTCCATTTTTGGCAAAATTTTGTTAGATACATGTTTGATAAGTACAGAAAGCGCAGATTTTTTTGATCCAGGCGTGATATCTCTACGTCCACGGGAAGTAAATGAAAAAAAATTGTACACTCCTGTTAAATCCAAAATTTTTTGCTACAATCAAGATATATTATAATTATCATTAATATATCATAGTAACTTTTGATGCCAAACCTGATAACTAATATAACAAGTACATAAATGTTAATTCCAAGCTTTATGCCTATGGACTAAAACTTGTTAAGTCCCAGTTACCGCGTATGTACCAAAAACATGAGATACCTACATGTTAATTATTGCAACTTATCAGATTTGGATTTATATTTCCAATTTGGTATATATAACGGTGACTACTAAATAATTAAAATACAGTGTTATTTTAATGTAAATATCTATTTATTTTCAAAATAACCACCATTTTGCCGATGGGGGATAATTGATGTGGCTCCAGGGCGACTAGGAGAGTAAACTCTATCGTTATGGCGGTTATGAGACTGTTCAATCGGAAAAATTTCTTCATCTGTGAAAAAAATATTTTTCCACGCTTCACCAGCGGAGCGCGCTTTCAGTAAGCGACATATTTCAAGGAGTATTTTTTTATCTTTATCACCCAACCGCTGCGCTTTTCGCAGCTTGTATGCTGTTAACTTGAGCTCATTTTTAACAACTCGTTGCAACGTTGAATGACTTACACCTAAATCTCGAGCCATTTTTCTTACCTTGGCTTGTGGATTGCGGGTCAATCTTTGTTTGACGATATGTCGAAGCCTAGGCGTCCTCAGAGTTCTTTTTCTGCCTCTTCCCGGACGATCACCAAGATGGCCAAGCACATCGTATTAAAGTCGCAGTATCTCGCACTGCCGCTTACCATATAAGGATATTATTGCAAAAAATTACTAATTTTTAATTTATTCTCTTCACAAATAACTTTAAGTTGGCGCCAAATCATGTGAAAATAATAATTAAAAAACAAAAGCAACGCAGCATGTCCCATTTTTTAAATTTATTATTTTCAAATTTGTCAACTTAATTTAGAACCACCCTGTATATTACCTGTTATGTATTGTATTGCATTGGCTCAAAAATCTACCCTTAAAGAAATCCACCACAAGTTTCTCGTGCCAGGTCACACTCATATTATTAGTGTGACGGTGATCATGCGTTGATAGAAAGATTTGTTAAAGAGTACAACCCGAATATTGCAGTTGAATGTTATAAAAATGACAAGCAAAAATTTCTCGGTGAAATTTATGACACAAACCGAATTTTACGGTTTTTCGAAACTACTAAGAATTTTGTCAAAAAAATATTGACACTTCAAAACAATCTTTTGCTTGGAAAAGTATTTTCTGGCTAAAATTTGAAAAAAAATCAGCGGAAGTAAGTTTTAAGTATTCATTGGAGAAATCAGAGCCTTTTAGGACATTTTCAATGAAAAGAAGAGGAAGGCGGATATTTTGTTTAGAAACATTACTCCCTGAACAGGCATATGTCGGAGGATTGGCGATTGATCCATTAAATCTTTAACCAAAAAGTTTAAAGATTTAATGGATCTTATGCAATTCATTGATCCAGTATATCGCGATTTCTATTCTAATTTAAACCAATCAGCTTCTGTTTTGGAAAACTACTCAGATAGCGAAGAAGATTATGATTAGTATCCAAATGAGTGATTCTTTTGTTTTGGTATTTATTTGATATGTGCCTTTATTTAAATTTTTCGTTGCATGTGCACTCCTGTTAAGTCCATACTTTTATTAAAATTAGCCATAAGAGTGATTCCATTGTGAAATTAACTTATAAATAAAGAAATATAACAAAAATAACGTAAAATTGTTTTAATTAAATGAATAGCAATGAAATAATCATTATTTTTATTTTGCTCATTTTGAGATAAGTCCATTCCACTGCAATATTTTTTTTTTGGTTAAAATCTGATAAGTCACATTATTCGCTAAACTACTGCGTCAATTTTGTAAACTGTACAAGCAAAAAGAGGGTTAATATATGATATTTCATTATAATATGACATAATTCATTTATATCTTATATCCGATTTTTAGCAGCCAATAATATGTTAAATTGCTTCTCCTGAAAATTTAACTTTTTGGAGTTAACAGGTGTCTCCCAGATACCACAGAAATATATGTACCTGTCTTAAAACTACTGACAAGAATAAACACCAGCTTAAGTTCATATAACAAAATATTGATGTATACTATACAATCATTTGGCTATTAGAGAGGATGTTGGTAAATAATATCATTTTGAATTATATACCTATGTTAGAAATTTATACTGTCTAATATCTTACACGTAAAAATGTATTCAGTCCCCGATAGTTATACAGACTACCTACCGAAATAATACTTATAGGAATAATGGGCATAATCTTAAGTTTAAACCTTAACAAATCTTCGGTTAAAAGTGTTCAATAATTTAATTACTCGAATAAAGATACATTAACATCAATCACGTACCATTCTTTTATGACAGACCTCAAATCGTTACCAAGAAACTAAACAATTAATTACAATACGAATAAAAAATAATAAAAATATCATTCACATTCGGCTCGCGAAACTATTTTTTACTACACCAGTTTAAAAACTAGTTTGGATGTATTTGGTATGAATCAAATATATTTTTGGAGATACCAACATTTCTTGACTTCCTTATACGTTTTGTACTGACGCGAGTGTCGAAATTGATGAACAGCTTAAATACAATAATCAATTGCTTTTTAAAAGCATACTTATTCTAGGTGATGAAATCATTACATTGTTTTTGATTGGTGTCCGGATTAGGCAGGCTTACTTTTAAATCTATACTAATATTATAAAGCTGAAGATTTTGTTTGTTTGTTTGTTTGTATCATAAAACAAGTTAGTATCTACGTATAATAGTATCTACTATCTAGTAACTTACGCAAATAGCAAAGGTTAAGCTTTTAGCCCAATAATTGAAAGCGAACTAAACACAGCCTCTCGCCTTTAAACATAAAGATAAATCAATGTAGTTCCCACGGTAAATCCTCTTATGTATTTATTGCACATAAAAAAGTTACCACGAATATTAACTTAACGTTCTATGATTTAGATTTTACATAAAAAGGTGTGATCGTGTCTGATGAAGAGAATATAGAATCATTTTGTAAATTCGATATGCATCCAACTATGGTATCCAACATATTGTTTACGAAAATACGTAGGGTTGTCACGTTAATGAAATTTTCATAATTTTCTTACTTTTCTTAGCACTATTTAATATTTCTATATCTATAAATTCTTTAATAAATAAACTGGTTATGAACAGAATCATAAAAATAACATATTAATATCGATATAGGTGTTCGAAACGTCACTGGTAGGTGAAGGTAACATTATATTACGCAATCTATACCTGACAAATAAAACAGGCTTAAGTGCACGTGTACATATTAATAAAAATGCAAAACAACATCTCTGAGAATTATTACAGCACTGATACTATTACCTTAAATTGAGTGCAAAAAGTAGAACAAAATGTGGGCAGCCCTATAGTTCACTCGTAGCAAAACCCGTGCGACCAGCCGCTGGCCGAGCCGAGTAAACGATTCAACGGCACTATTTATCGATACAGCACATCACTATTGATGCATTGTTTCGAACATATTGGTGTGTCGATAAGTTTGATCACTGATCTTACTGTATACTTGTGGTGTGATGACTACATCTTCTAGATATAAGGCATAATTTATCTATTTCTTCCGTTTAATAAAGGACATCTCATAAGAAGAGTAGTAAAAAATTCCAAAAGTAAAAAGTATGGGATAATTAAAACAAAAATCAAATTCACATTATTAAAGTATGCTTTCGTGAAATGTATACCATGAAGAAACATGCGGCTGTCTCTTTTTTTCCTTTATGAAAAGCAACGTAAATCGCTCCCGCTCTAAATAAGATAATGATTAAACATCATTAAAATACAGTTAATTACACAAGACACACGTTACTCGGAGAAGTTTTTAATGAAAATACGCATTTTCCTTACTTTCATAATTACAGTCGGTAGATCAAAAGCGATAAGTGTCCCTATGACACAATATAAACACATTGAGCTCTAGTAATTTCTTATATGTGGTTCTTTATAACATCGGATATTGATAATGTCAAAATAATAGCGAATAAGTTTTGTTGCGTCCATCTGTTCGTTTGGAGTAAATTCCTGGTTTATACCTCGCATATTATAGCATTATGATATATTCTGAATAAATGCATCTTTAATTAACATCAAGAGTACACTAATTAATATACTATCTTTCACAATTTTACTCTCTAAGTAAGATATCGATCCACTCTAAGATCAAAGTCATGAAAGGCAAGCTTTACCAAGCCCACGCTTTTGATAAACTTTATAACTTGTTCATGATGTCATAACTCAATTACAATGTTGATATTTGTTGTGTGATAACCGTAATTATACTGTACATCTTTATAGCTAAATTTAATGTTGACGTTGTTTGATTAAAACATTAATTCTGTCCTTAAATTATTTACTGCTTTCGGATATTTCATTTATAATAATTAATATTAAATAATTGATATTTTATTTATATTATTTATTTTTTTTAAGAACAACTGCATTAAGAGTTCTGTGATCTTCTCAGCAGAGGCTGCGTTTCGAAGCGGTGGTCCCTAAGAACTTTAAAATAATATGGCGATTTCAAAGAGCATTAAAAAAGCATAGTTGTACATTCGATGATTCATTTTGAGTTTCTCAACCACAAAAACAGTTATTTTTCCAGTTAGACTATTTCAAAGACTAAAAGCCTTCAAAAATGGTACATCTTTTCCAAATAATTCGTGAATTCCTCATAAAACCAGCATTGATCCCAGTGGGCCGATGACCTCACGTCGGGAGGTCCTGTACCATTTTTTCTCGCTTATCCATCGGATCGCTCCTTTGTTGTGTGATTACTTTAAAATCACCGTGACCCCATCTGACCTCGAGTAGGGCTGCGATGCAAAAGTGATTACACAACGGACATTGGCAGTGTTCTAAAAGTTTTCAATAATTTCTTTGTCATGAAGTCAAAAATGTACTTAAACATTTGTTGTGTAACAAACTAAGCTTTACGTGAAAAAACTCACAAGATTTTTATTAGGTACTTATTCGTATTAGCACAGTAGATCTAAATATATGTTTAAAAGTAATTTATAAACCTAAGAACAGCATGCATGAGCATCAGCAGCATGTATTTAAAATCAAGAAGCATCATTACCTAGTGATTTCTTATGTTTTGTTTACAATAGAATTCTTTTCAAATTACAACTACTACATAACACAAATTTTTAATAAAAATATATTTTGAGCGTGTGACAGCCCCTACCCAGGTCACGGTTGAGCGGGACATATGAATGAGTCCTTTACGCGCACTTATTGAATTATCGGAAGAACAACATGCCTTTATTCGCCATCCTGCGTCTATGTGCAAACTGCAACAGTGCTATCTTTGTATGTTTGTTTACTTGTAACACGGGAATGCTTGAAGTCTGAAAAAGTTAGTGGAATGTAGTGGGAAAACGGATTACTGCTCAAATGTGGGAATACGTATTCTACTATTAAGTTTGAAGCACCTTTCTATAGATCGCTGTAAAAATATGTAACATTAAAGAATTTTCTTTCAGAAATAATAGAAAATAAGTGGAAGTAATTTATCACTTATTACACATATTTTACGTAGTGTAGGTTTCCAGATGGCTTAATATAAAGTAGAACTTTTTGGGCCTTGGACATGGTGGTTGCTATCTACAAAACAAACGTTTTCCTTTACCTGATTTGATATAAGCTATGATGGATTGGATATTTAATTAAAAATAAAAGTTTTACATTCTTTCCACACGCATATCAACTTTTGAACAATTAAATTAACCGCTAAACCAGCATTGCTCGTAAACATACATAAACGTCATTAATAAATCTCCATTAACAAAAGCATCACGTAAATCTCAAGTTAAACCATTTCAATTAAGTTGATTCGTAATGAAACGAGAGACGGCTAACCTAGATTGCCTTGACTCGCAGGTCACGGTTAAACGTCTTAATAGCCAGTAATTTAACAAAGCGCTTGTAAATCCTTAAATTATGGCTTTTTTGCGATATTACCATAGCATTCATTGTTATTAGTCTTCGCTGTAGGTAAATTGAAAACATGCAAACAATTTATAATAGCAAAGATAAAGCTTTTGCATTTAATAATGGGCTTGATGATTTTGGGATGCTTAAAAGAAATTGATTTTGAGTTAAAAACACTGATTAAGTAGTACTTGGAATGTTACGTTAATGTTAATTGCAGTGGGCTTAACAACAATACCATGTTTGTTAGGATGAAAAGCTTGTTTCTTTTTCTCACAAAATTATCAACTGATATGATTGGATTCACATATACTGCAAATATAATAGATAGGGAGGCGAGGTAGCTAAATGGCGTTTTATTACTGTAATTTTGCAATGTACCTATTGAGATATAGTGTTGTGTGAAGTATTATGTATAATGTAATTTATAATTTAACGAGCAGAATTTCTAAGAACCTATAAAATTTGTACCTCAGCTATGTAACTACATTCAGCAAATAAAGACAATTTGAATTTGAATTTGAATTTTGAATTCAACGGCGCCGTCGAGACTTATCAAAATCGAAAGATAAAATAATTTCGAAAAGAAAAGCTTCTATGGTAAAAACTAAAAACCATTTTTGCGGTGGGTTTGGCGTGTACGGATTTTCAAAAATGTTAAAAAAAACAGTTACTTGGGCATTCTCGAGCGCGTCAGATATTCATACTACGTATGCCCCAAGTGCCTCTGATAACAACGGTATACTAATCTGCCGGTTTGCGTGGTGGGACTAGGCATATAAATTCGTCAAAAATGCACAAAAAAAAATTTACTCGGGCGCGTCAGATTTTCGGAAGGGGTGTTAAGTAGGCCCCAAGGAAGCTCCCCTTAAAAAAACTGACGATTACGGCGTGACGATAAGTTACGATGAATTTTTGAAAATGCAAAAAAAATAAGTCCTTTTGAAATACTCGAGCGCGTCAGATTTTCATAGGGGAGGTTAATCTCGGTATCCTGAAAGCATATTTTCTTAATCTGACAAAAATGTTGGTGGGTTCTCTTAATCTGACCGAAAAAGGTTTTTGGGTTTCTTTTTTTTAATCATCGTTATTTCATATCAATTTTTCTTAACACCCTCAGTTTTCGAGATATACTCAAAAAACCGGGAGTTTGAGTTTTTATGGTGCTTCAAGTCAAAAAATTTTAACTTTGGACAAAAATGAAAAGAGACATTTTTTTGTAAAATAAAATTACCTTTTTTGTGTATTAAAACTTTTTTTTTTTGGTAAAAGTAAAGTTCGCGACTTATTTGCTGCAACGAGTTTTTCGGAAGACGAAATAGCTCCTCCAGACTTCCGGTCATGCGGAAACCGGCAGATTTTGTATTTTTAGTAAGTTTTAGATTATACTCTTCAAAATAAAAATAAAAAAAATCGCGCTCGAGAATGCCGGTTTAACGTTTTTTTTTACAAGTTCGCGACCGGCTCGGCGGCGTCAAGGACTTATCGTCAGATTAGTTAAATTTAGTCTTAAAACACTAAAATCAACCCCCAATATCTTAATCTGACGCGCTCGAGTATTTCAGACTATCGATTTTTTTTTACTAATCTGATCGTATATCCTAGGCGCGCGTCACTACATATAGAGCTAAATAGTTAACAAGGTTGTTCTATTAGGTCTAAGGTATCTCTCATATCTTAAACTGCCACGCTCGAGTATTACTGAAAATTCCCCTATTCGCCTCCCTATCTATAATGCACTTATATGCACATACAAAATTGTATAACTGGTAAAAGCGTAGAGCTTTGAACAATTGACAACTTTTAGCATAGACACAAAAGGATCTCGATCAAAGCTACGTTTCCAGTTAAATAAAACTAAGCTAGGTAAAATAAAGTATGGAGACTATTTGGTAAGATCTGGTAATATAAAGGGTAAGGTTGGAAAGCATGTCACAAAGGTTAGAAGAATACCATAGAGCCATTTAAGTCATAGACCAGGGAATTGTATTGTGTTAAATTTGAACAATACTCACACATACATGGCCTTTGTCGGTCGTGTCACAGGGCCTTTGTCTCAACTTTCACTCACACTAATGATTGCGTGTAATATTGATAGGGTTGCTAGCTGCTAGTTTTTGAGTTTAGTTGTTGATAATTAATTTATGTCGTTTTATTTCACGTTTATTAGAGAAATAAAAAAAGGACGTGGCACTCGGGGACTGCCGCGGTAAAGCTATTGCATGCTATGCCTTCAAGCCACACCTCCGTGCCCGTCGGAGGGGGGAGCGTGAGGTTTTTTCGTTACGGAATTTCTGGATTCGGTCCCCGCGCTCAAGGCCCGCGATAGAAGCTATGCAATAGCTTAAAAAATTATATTCTGTATTGAGGATTGACTATCTTGATTGATGTATTAGAGTACTTACATACATACATAACTTAACTATAATAATTAAGTTAACTAATAACTTATTCGTTTAATAATACTTTAGGAAGAACACTTAAGAGTAAATAACACACATTCACATAAATGTTAATATTATTAGATATGGATTATTGATGATATTGTTTGTAACTTGCTACATTTATTCAGTGACCATAATAATATTGCAATGAGCTTATTTGTAAAGCATGCAATTTATACGTTGTATTACTAGCTAAAATTTAAATACCTGTTATTTTGTAAATTTCCATATATCTTAAGCTGAAGAGTTTGTTTGTTTGTTTGTTTAAACGCGCTAATCTTGGGAACTACTCTTCCAATTTGAAAAATTCTTTCGGTGTTAGATAGCTCATTTACTAAAGAAGGCTATAGGTTATATAACATTACATTATGATCATAATCACTGTAAAAAATAGGAAAACATCAATAATTTGCATATTGGAATATTAATTTTTTTAAGTCTCGTTTTTTCTTTTAATCCATCATCTATTTCGATGAGGTGGCAACCCTTGTTATCTGTCAGTCTGTCCGTCAATCACTGGGACGTGATGTATGAGTATCGGGTTTCGATCTAAGATATAGGTGAAATATTTTTGTCACTGGTGTTATATTATCATAAAATATGTGTCAAATTACTTAGCCTATGATAATGATTTAATCAGAAATGGCTCGTTATTTTTATTTTTAAAGAACGAGGTGTTAGGGTTGGAATTATCTTTTTGTATGTATGTCTATTCGCATACCTGTAAAAATTTGTAATTCGACTTTAAAAGCACTTAAATGAATAAAGGAAGTTGGCTACGTGTTACCAGCCAGTTCATTAATAATAAAAACATAGGAAAAATTCATTGCTAATCAAAAAAGATTTATGCAAATTATAAGTATTAATATCTTAAAATTGTTTAGTCAGCTTTCAAAACCGAATTATGCAAATATGACCTACGAATTTAATTTCCTAAAAAAATAGGATAAGGTCACTTACAAGTGCCTTTACATTTATACCTATCCATATAATTATCATTATGTAACTGATCCTTGGCGCAAAGATAAAAAGCCACAATCATTATAATTACATTCTTAGACAGGAATGTGTGATGTTGCAATAACAAGTCACACTCAAAGATAGGTAAAGCAAATAAAGGCTAGCTAATATCTAACTTGCGTCATCAAGGAGTGCTTATAAGAACCAAACACTTTAAGACTCTTTGGTTCTTTTGATAAGATTCTGATGTGAAAAAGTGCGAAGGATGGTCAAATATTATTTTAAAATAATTATAAGTAGCCAATTCATCAAATCTGTAAAGCACAAGATACATTTTTTGCTGGCATTTTTACAGTTCAGATTAATTTATACAAAAAATAAATTGGGCAAAATAAAAATAAAATAAATATTTCAGGACATTTTTCATACACGGCACGATCAGTGGGTCTACCATGAGTATACGCACACGATACTCGCTAGCGATTGTAGTAAGCGGTTTGTATGAAATTTCGTACAGCGCCCCTAGTGTGCCGTAGCGGAACTAAAAAGCCTACCATGAGGTGCATTATAGTATACTACAGTAGATAACGTATAGTAAACTATACTACACTCGCTGTAGTAACCATACAATTTTTGCACCATGAGTTCTAATTTTGACGTATGTCATAGTTTATAACTATTCGATGATAGATACGTCATTCACGGAAAATAATCTCGTGAACTATTCACGTTTACTATTGTAGTTACGTCAGACGATTTAACTATGTCAACTCATGGTAGAGGTACTGATTCCATACTAAGCTTTTCGCTTGTGTTAAATATCGGTCGCATTACCTTATTTCGGTATAAGTTGTAATAATGAACTACTACCGAAACTTCAATTAAAACTAAAATATATGTATAAATTTTGTTTAGAGTCTAAAATATATGTATAGCTTTTGCGAGGATATTGGTCTAAACTTTAGACCAATATCCTCGCAAAAGCTTTTCAAAGCTTACCCATCTACCTACAATTAATAAAATAAATATAAATATTTCCTGGACAATTTCACACATGGCACGATCTGATCCCATACAAAGCTTTCGCTTGTGTTATGGAAACCAGATGGCTGATAAACATACATATATAATTTTAAATAAATACTTACATAGATAATTAACACCCAGACACAGAGCAAATATCCATGTTAATCACACAAATATTTGCCCCGGGTGGGAATCGAACCCACGACCTCTGGCTTGGAAGGCAGGGCCACTACCAACCAAGCCAACCGGTCAGTCAAATCAATTCTACATTGTTCATTGATAATTGCGCATTCAACACAAATTTGTACCAAATAAAACCAACAGACCTCACTGTATCAAATACGCAGCGAGTAACGGAAACTAGCCAACTCTCGAGCATTTAAAACAACGGCAACTGTAAAACAAAGACAAAAACAAGACACGAAATGTAGAACGATAACATTCCACTTACCGAAATTAAATAGTAATTAGCCTGCGGAATAAAATTTCTGCCAATTGTGGATAGGAATGCAGTTTCCAATGTATTGAAAACTTTTTAAATTCCCTTTGCGTAACTTTGTAACCGATATAACCCAAAAAGGGCGCCAATTAATTTCTTTTTCAGTAGGAAAATGAATACGATTTATTTTTATTTTATTGCTTCTCACTAGCTGACCCGGTATCCTAGTATCCTTCCATCCTAGAATTAAGTACTATTGCTGTGTAATTATTGAAAATTTTTAGTTATTTCGTATTTGGTACCTCTTGCATCATTTAGAAATTATTTACAAACCTTTTCTTGAAAAAACAAAACAATACAGCGATCAACTTTTAATTTGTAGAGTCGCAAAGTATTTTCCGAAAATAATAAAATAATAAACCAAAGAATATTTAAACAAAACAATGCATTAATTTTTTTTCAAAACAGCACTATATTCTAACTTTCTCTAGTCTTTATGACTAAAATAACGCCTTCCTTGAACACCCAACCTTTAACAAGACTAGACTCTGTCATAGAGAATTTAATCTTTAAATTATTGACTCACTGGACAAGATGAAATAAATTAAAAAGGTTTATAATTATTGCGTCGATATAAACACTACCTAACAACATTTAAATGCAAAATATTGTATTTATAGGCCAGAAAGTTATTATATATTTCATTCAATTTATAGTGCTGTTGTATTAAATATATTATTTTAATAACACAGTTATTTATGAATAAGTAAAAATTCAGTGCGTAGGTATAGTATTTATTTGTATTTTTATTATTAAATACAAAAAAATCATGTTTTTCATATAAATTTATAAAGAATAGAAAAGAGTCCCGCCTCGTGATCGAATTTTTTCTATTCTTTATAAATTTATATTTATGAAGCATTTGAATGCCATAAAACCAAAAATATCAATTTCATCATGTTTTTCAGGTTGATATAAGTACATATTATCGTTCTTTTTCGAACTAGTCACATACTTAATAACACTTGATATAATTTTATGAAAGAATTCATTCTTTACCCACAGAACACAAACAGATTTCCTGCAACTAAATTTTACACTAAATTTAAAAATAACAATGAAACATGTACATACGAAGAATATACCTACATAGAACGAATTTTAAATCAGTTTTAAATCTCAAATTAAACATTAGAAAATACTAAAATATACTAGTTACGTGTAAAATAACGAATCGGCATTCAGAATAATCCATTACGAAGTATGAATCGTTAAGAGAAATTATCGGTTTTCATTAAATTAGCATTTAGCATACATATTTAATTAAAACGACCGTCTGTCCGTTTAGCGCTTGTTCAAATTTATATATAACATTGCTGGAGGCACACCCTGCTTGAGATATGTTCACTAGTCCTTTCACCCGGCTTTGTCCAGACGTTATTTTAAGTGTGGTTTTGATAAAACAAAAGCTCTTAGATGTAGAAATACATAGTTTAAATAGTGATTGCCTAGATATTTACTGCCTAAATAGTAACCTAATTAGTAACCTAATTCCCTATTATATAGTATATACAAGAGTGCCTTAGTTTAACCTAGTTAATTGTAGAGTTTGTTATAATTATTTTTTGGTATGCATTTTCAAATAATCTGTACTTTCAAACATAATACTCGTACATACTTTACTCGTCTACATAGAAAATATTTAATAACAAGTCGAAATTTTGCTTATTATAAGCAAAGATTTTTTTAGTTATTAGGTTACACATTCGTCGTGATCTTTTTTATGCATTATAAAAGAGCGTTACTAAACATAATTACAAATTTAATCAAAATTACCCATCACAATAAATGGTACGAAATAATAAGTTCTATCAAAGCACTGTCAGTCTCACATCAAAAATAATAAATGTAATTATTATGAGAAGTAATTTGACAAAAACCAGACATTCCGACCACTCGATCGAAGACTTTTTTTGGTATATTTATAACCAGCATATTACTAGACAGATTAAAGTGTTTTATTTATATGTATGCGTCATTAATAGATGTTTTGGATATATCTTAACTCGTAAATAGTCAAGTGGATGCCTACATTTAGTAGCCATTTTTATAGATAGTCCATGTCATTTACGAAAATGCTTATGACAGGACTTCTGCACGTCTGTGAATGACTTCGCCTTAAATATAAACATTATATTACATTCATTTTATTCCACGAATTTTACGTATATAACTCTATAGGATAAATGTTAAACCTTACCCTGGATAGTTTTATTAAATACATATTATACCTATCCAACTTTTTGTCTTAGCTTTTAGCCCGTAACTTTGCGCGCATGGCATTTGATTAAAAAGCCGTCCCTGTGTTTTAATTTCAAGTGCAATCTATATCTCTCGGAAATATCCATATTTGATTGGTTTTAACGTAATTGTGGAACAAATATACGCCGACACATAGCTACTCTCTCTTTCGTTTATAATAAGTAAGTAGGTACTAGGATACTTGGTCGCGGAAGAATTCTAACAAATACCCGCGGCCCCATCATCAAAGCGGCTCGACGGAACACAGTGGGGTTTTAGTCGGTAAGAATCCGACATAACCCACGGCTCCTTTCCCCGGGGGCCGTGGGTATCTTTGGAAGATTTCCCCACTATATAAAAAAAAATAAAAAATAAAAAAAAAAATAAAAAAGGTACTAGGATACTTAATGTATTTAGAAAATTACCTATAATCATTATTAAAAATAAAATCTGAATTTAAGTAATATCTTTAGTTTCCAGTTCTAAAAGTATTTAAATTATATTAATTACAAACAAACATTCCCCATATTATTAGCGTATTAAGAATCCCAGTTAATGACCAGCTGAGTTCTGATGATAACAATTTCCGCACACTGATTGGTCTCATTCATTCATACAGAGATCAGCATTAACCTAGCTCATTACATGTACTAAGTACTTAGTAGTTAGGGTGCTTGTACATCTGAGACTGTATAATAATACTAGCAGTCGCTTGCAGCTTCGCCCGCGAGGGCAAAATTAATGTTCATGGTACTTTATCCCCTATTTTATCCCCTTGTGGAAGAATATATCAAAATTCTTTTTTAGCAGATACGTTGGTACTTAAAGGGGCTATCTGCATGCCAAATTTCAGCCTGATCGGTTGATTACTTTGGTCTGTGCGTTTTATAGATCAGTCAGTCAGTCACATTTGCGTATTATAAAGATATTAAAAGTTAAGATTTTGTAGTATAGACACTTGCATAGAACTACGTGGAACTACCTTAAATTGACGAAACTGAATATATTATCAATTCTATCAATTGACTTTACATGAAACTATCCGACATTTAATATTATTTAGCCGACATTTAAACAGTTTGCGATAAATTCGTTTATTATTATATTTCACGCAGGTGCGCTATGGCCTATTGCCAATACTTGAGTTTAATTCAGTCAGATTTTAGTTAGCCACAAGATTAGGATCTCGACCTAGTCATAAAGTTTTATAGGCAGTAATAGACATTAGGTAGACAGTAAATACAGAAGTGGGCTTTACTATAATTGCTATGATAATGCGTAAATATCTGTTAGCATAGCATTTGTTGGTTCAGGTAAATTTGTTTTCGATCTATACATCAATAGGTACTTATAGAATCTATACCTGTGTTTTAAAGGGGTAACATTTCTGACTGTGTATGTTGTAGGAGATAATATTCAGAAGTACTGATCCGATCATGAAAAATTTTTCACTAACACAATTCTACACTATTCGGCTACAAGCTGCAGGCGACTATTGGAATATAAAGCATTGATATTGTTAATTCTATCAAGTTTTGGCAGAGATAAAGACTTAATAAATGTGTCATTTAGCACATCAAAATAAAGTCTTTTACTTCAAGCCATATCTTGGTCACAAAAAATGACCGCCTTTCGGAAGCTTCCATCCCTGCTCTAGTTTCAATAGCTATTAAAAAAACGCTCCTTTCAATCACACGACACGCTGACAGTTAAAACCACGCTGATGCAGCCAAACCAACAAATCAATATAGGACCAGCCTCACCCGCGGCTATCGCTACCGGCTCCGTTCATTTTCAACTCGATTTACCAGACCATCCATCACGGTGGCTGACCACTTTGCGGTTTTAAAGATTAAAAACTGGTTGGGAAAAATAAAGGATTTGTCACTAGCTAATGTGAGGTGAGGTCATCGTAATGTAGGATGTATTGACTAGTTCGCGAATTCTTTTGTTTTGGTCTTCGATAGAATATATGTAATTCTAAGAAGCCTAGCTCTATGCTGAGTTTGAGGAAAATCAATTCAGAATATTTTGCGCAATTGGACAAATAAACCGCTACAGAACTTAAACTTTAACAAGGGGGATATCTCTATGGTATCTTGATCAAATGCAGTACATATACATATAAATTATGGCCTAAAATAACACATTCTTTTCTACAGGATACATGAACGAATCCACGGTATAGGTACAGTTAGTTTCATTAATGATCTTCATTATTTCAATCTCGGTTTATCGACAATTAATTTTGATTACCATTTATGAAGATAGAAATATTAATACGCCATAAAACAGTTTGCATAAATGAAGTAATTATTTAAACATTGGACGCCTGGCGTTGATCGTAAAATGGCGGTGAAACTGAATACACACTTATGCAAGTTTTATTATGAAGGTAATATTGTGGTAATATCATGTTATATTTCTTACACACCGAGTCCGTGGTTAAGACAATCCACCTGTACGCTAAATGTGGGTTTGTAGATCTTAAAATAATCGTCACCAGTCTTACATTTTGATTCTTGGACTGTAGTAGTTGTAGATTCATTATTGTGCAGATACATTGAAGAATGTTTTCAGTTCTTACAAATATTAAAGCAAGAAAAAACTTTGTCATTGCATTCGGTAGCAAACACTGGGCAATTGTTGATATAAATATATATATATTGATATAAATGTATATATTAATAAACAATCACCCTTTTATTCAACTACTGTTATCATTTTAATAGAACTAATATGCGGAATTGAAATAGGCATGGCAATTAATTTAATTGAAACACGTAAATCTATGTGATCGCCAATAAATAACAATCAAGTATTTTCACACCAATAAACAATAAATTTCTCACTCCGATATTGAAATATAATAGATATTATCTCGGAAATCGGATTTCTTCATCTCGATTTACTGCCAAACAAACATTAGAATCAATGAGCAATATTACTTAGGCTGTTTATACGTGGACATTTTGTCAATAATATTCAAATATGTTTTTTAAATTTAAATTTGTATAGAATATTATATTATTATTTATTTCTATTTCTTCTTAAAAATATTTATAAATTTAAATATGTTTAATACTTAGTAAAACTCTACCTGAATTGATCGGTAATTTCAACACACTTGGAAAAGTTAAAACTTGTAACATAAATACACAATAAGTAAATAGTGATTTTTCTTCGTCTGTTTTTGCAATAAAATGTTACAAAAAACTATAAAAACATAACTCAATAAACCTTCATAATACGGCATGTAGCCCACGCGTGAGTAAACACCTTAACAGAAATCATAGGTGCAGTTGAATGATAAGTACATATTTAGCTATAAATACCGTCAATTGAAGCGGTCTAAATAATTTATGGACGGACGGCTAAGCCCCGTTTGACCTGCTAAATAAATGTACTCGTTTGTTGTTCGAGATTGATTTTATCGTATCTAATATTAAACGTTCGTTTCATCTGAAATAGTGTTGGATTTCGCAATTATTACTTTGTTCTTGGCACGAATGTAGGTTTTAATTGGTGCGGAATATAAGATTTTAATGTGTTACGGTAGTGGGAACTAAAATAGGCCAGTGATGATAATGATGATGATGGTTTTTAAAGATTGGTCATTAGAGTATTTATAAAGTGAAGCTTTACGAATGTTTCCCTTATTCATGATATCCTACTAATATTATAAATGCGAAAGTTTGTGAGGATGTTATGTGTGTGTTTGTTACTCTTTCACGCAAATACTACTGAACCGATTACAATGAAATTTAGCACACATATAGAGGGTAACTTGGATTAACACATAGGATAGGTTTTATCCATTGGTTTTATCCCGGAAAACCTACGAGAACGGGAACTATGCAGGTTTAACTTTGAAAACGCGGGCGAAGCCGCGGGCGGAAAGCTAGATCGTTATAAGTATTTCTTTCGCCATCCATGTCATGCAATAAATATTTTTGAATGTAGAGTCGTGATTTTTATAAAGAATAACGAAATGGTAATTAATTATTTTAAAGGCGTTCCATGATATGGGTCTGTTTCATTATTCTTTTAAATATCTAATGTGTACTGCGAAATCGCGACTTAGCCTCATATTATAATTAAACATTGGTCGTGTATTTAGCGTATTATTTTAATTTAGTCTCCCATTACCATTCATTCATTATCTACACGTATAGGTTACTCGATTACATCACCGATGTCCCCAATCGCTGCGGACTCTCAAATCGATTCGACAGGCATTCGCCTCGCTAAGCATAAGGTTTGCTCATATTGACTGTACGGGATATTAATATGGGAATGTGATTATGATACCTATATTATGTGTTTTAATCGGCTTCAATATGATATACTTGATACATTCTTCAAATACATTGTTGATTAGTTTCATTCTACTCTGTTGCATTCTACTCTGAATGTAACTAAGGGTAAGCCAATAAAAATGAAGAGAATAGTCACTACAGAACTATATAGGTATTAAAGTATTACTTGTAGCTGTAATAGTAGAAGTGCACTAGTAGTATTACGTCGCCATCGTCGTCATTTCAGACTTCTGACGCCTGCCATCAAAACTACATTACATTTTTAAACGTATATTTTAATTCAGCTTCTTAACATATAGGCGACATAACCAACCGAGTCATTATCGTAATAAAAATTGGTATCATTCATCAGCGTTGACTGTGATTTCTTCAACCACAAAACATCAATACAATGTGAATAGACCACAACCATTGACAGTGAATAAAACACAAAAATAACTCTTAGACCTTAGAAAATAAATTTCAATTTTGTTCCGAACTTCGTGTAATTAATGTAATTAGAAGTTGATACACGACAGCGACAAATTGTTGGATGAAAATGGATTATATGATATTAATGACCATAATTTGATTTTTATGGTATCGTGAGAATGAGGGTGTTAAAAAATAAAAATTCACTTTCAAAGGATTTATTCATGTAAACACATCTATGTCGTATCAATATACAATAAATACTGAGAAGTTAGAGCATAGAAACTTTAGACTTTCGTATCAAAAGAAATAAAATTAGAGAACGAATGTAACTTGCTGACATTCTTGCGAATCACGGACGCATGAAGTAAGGTTTAATTTATAAGTATTTTTTTATGAGAAGCATATTTTCCGGGGTTATTAATTTTGTAAGTCTTCAAACATCTTAACTACAAATCTATTTACATATTAACACATTCATATTACTTCAGTACCTTTTCGCAAAAGAAACACATAACTAAATACACCAGCGCGAATGTATTCACCAAGACGATTATACATTCAAAGGAATCAATTAGAATAATTTCTCTCAATGAAACTGGGAGCCATTAAATCTCAATTTATGTTAAGCTTTAAACTATCAAATAAATCAGCCGTAACAGGTGACACGGGATAAATAAGAGATTCAGTACAGTTACACTCGAAGGGAATGGAATGGGAGCGAGCTAGGTAACTGAGATGGTATCGGTTGCCTTTAAAATGCTGCTATATAACGTGGTATTAATTGTATGGGTTGAGAAATTAAGGACAGTATAAAATTAAAATGATGTTAAGTAGGTATAATTTATTTCCGAAAGATGCCTAATGGCAACGCGTGATCAAACAAACATGTAAAAAAATATTATTATGTCAATTTACGGTCTGAAACCAAGATGAGAAAAAAATATTTTAAGAGTGCTAGTAAAATTCTGCTGAGTTGAAAAAAAACCTCGTATGTCTAGATTTCTATAACCATTTTTACGTTGAAAGCAGGAATCCCTAATCCACTACATCATATCATCTTAACCTGTACGGAACCCTACAATAATATCAAAAGAGTCACTTTACACCATACAGATATCACTTGATAGGTCAGATGCAGATCAGAAGGGTTAGGTTCACGCCCTCGTGATCGCGATGGTATTAAAGCCTGGGAATTATGTGCTAATGCCTTTATCAATTGATAGTATGTGGTAATTAGGGAATGTTAGGTAAATGTGGTAGTGTACTGATAATGTATTTGCAGTAAGTAGACAAATGATTTGCAGAGACAGAGAAACGACTAGCAAATAGAATGTGGTCTAGTGGTCTGACCTAAAAATAGTAATAGACGAATGAAAGTAATAAGAAAATAATAAATTCGTCAAAAGTTTATTCAACTAGACTTAGCTATTTTATCTTCATTCACCATAAGTAGAGAAAACAGTTTCTACAAAGAAGAGCCAGCAAAATCTGTAGTTTCTGTTCAATTCGATTATAAATTTCATGATTTTTGAATTTTTTAATTCTTCTTAATTTTATGAAAATATGACAATCCTGATAAAATTTTGACAATAATATCAATTTTCTAGATATTCAGTTGTTCTCTATCGTCGGTACAATCACAATTCACCGTTTAACGGAAAAGTTGCTTTGCTACTCATTTCATTGATTAAATAATACAGAGGCGATTCTAACCTAGAAATTAGTTCCACAAGCATGAATGAGTCACTGGTACTAGACCATCTAGATATAGGACGGGTCTAGTTTTGCCTAGTTCCTGTAACGTACAGGGTTGTTACTTTTTCGTTTTAAGCAATATTTATTGTTGTCGCCATAAAATATATTTTTAATTTAGGAAAGAATAAAAACCTAGGTCATAAACAAACTCTACGTTCTAATGATTTCAGAGCTCCTTATAGGACTATAAAGGCCAATCCTATTGATCATTATTTCTATGCTTTTAATGAAGAGCACATATTCTAGCAGTCTTTTGCATTCCCAACCAGTGTTTAAATTAAATTAAATTATTATTATACACTACATTTTAAAGCGCTTTTACAATCGAAGTCATAAATATTAAAGTGTAAGCTAAATACATTATGTTCTAAATTTATTGCAGGATGTAAATATGTCTTCAAAATATCATATATAAATTAAGAATTATTAGTTTCAACCCTATGTTTGTGTAGGAGGAGGCCCACGCAGTCTGTCGGTCTGCGTATCACTTCATGTCTAATGCTGTACTCGGCTGATAATGAGCACCTAATTAATTCTTGAGCGATCGACAACCTTCTGTACTATCGTCAGAGATTAATCGGGGAAATTAATCATGTTTTTATAAGATTAAAAAAGTCGATTGTTTCAAAGTTACGTCAGAATTTCGTCATTAGTAGACAGATTTGAAAATATTTATCCGAAATAGTTATATATAATATTTTACCTTTGGATTCATCCGACTATTTCTGAACATTAAGTATTAAAAAAACTGTAATTGCTTTGCAATATTGATGTTTTACAGTCTTGTAAAAATTGCTTAATTCATCTAAATAGATGAATTAAGCAATTTTTAATTTTTAAAACCAAATGGTTTAATAATCAAAATAACAAGAACAACTAAGTCATCCAAGTATGTGAAATTGCATATTTCTTGATTCTATACAGAATCTTTCGGAATAATGTCATCAGATTCAAATAAAATGCGTAGCAAGGCGTATAACAAGACATTGTATCAATCCAATACAATATATTAATGTATCTTATTATTTTATCGACTCCATTCGAGCTTTTCTCCAATGATTAATGACTGGTCTTGTTAAGATATAGTTCAACAATGGTCGAATCTGTCTTGACATCAAGCACTTAGCAATAGATGAAGTTGTCTTTGTATCGAACACAATCTAATGTTTTTATTTGTGTAGATAGATATATGGAACTTTCAGAAATGTTATGTAATGTGAGGATTCAAAATGGGAGTTAAGAAATCTTTTTTTTTAAATTGTACGCCACATGGCAGATCACAGCGGATCACCTAATACAATGTAATAACCCTTATAACGAATAGAGATAGAATTAAAATAATGACATGTTACTATCAGTTAAAATATTTTTTTACTACCGTTGCAAAAGTTTAAAATTTTAATATCTGCCACATCACGCAACAATTATGAGACATTTGAGTTCGATATGAAGATCATCTTGTACTATGTAACTCGGCAAATTCAAAACTAAAAAATCATAATTGATAAAGTGTGTAAACTTCGCTGAACATCCTACTTGCTATATTATCTGTCTTTATAAATAACTATTCTAATAATTTTAAACACGAGCAATATTTGCGTGACCATCCCACTCAAACAATAAGTAGATACCAAATATAATAATTTCATATACTATAATAAGTACAGACAAAACACCACAGATAAAAAAGTAATTGTAATGATCTTTTAATCTAGTGCAAATGATGTCATTGGGGTCATCAACCTTGCTGAAATTGTTTCTTATCGCCTGTGATTGAATTTAACTTACACTATTATAGATTATTTGGCGCGTAATTAATTTCGAATTAATTGGTTTCGGATAAAGAATTTAATTCTCGCGGCGCCCTTTGATAAGGAAATTGTTGTTATGACGATTATACAGGTGTGGGTGTAAATTGTTGTTATAGTGTGTGAGTGTGAGTTTGAAAAACTAATTTTACACTGAACTCCTAAACTAAATTTATAAGAAGAAAATTGTGCCCGAGTGACTGATGGAGCTTCCTATGTTTATGTCTTGTTTTATTTATACTGTTTATATTTTTAGAGAAGAATTACCCAATAACTATTAAGTATTTTTGTGGTAAACTCTTAACTTTTCAATAAAAAAATATAGTGAATTCTCCGTTCATGTTATCAGAGATAAATTAATACATTTTAAATACATATAATCAGCCCTCAGCTATCTTCGTCTGTACCCTCAATCAAATATCAAATCTTCACCATAAATACAGGTTCATATCACAGATCACAGACTTATAACATAAGTATAGAATACAGATAACTTTGATTCATAATTCGTGAACAAGTGAATTAGGTGTGGGCGTGCGCCCACGCTCGCCCGTTACTACGTGGATCATTCACGACTTCACTAGAGATGGGAATTACGGCTATGTATTTATTATATATTAAAATATATAATAAAATACCGGACAATTTCAAGGAACTACCAGTAAATCTTTTCAAAAATAAACTGACGAACTGGTTAATGTTAAAACAATTTTATGACATTGAAGAATTTATGACTTTGAAGTGAGAAGATTGTGTGATAAGTGTGTGATTTAATCGTGTAAATCGTAGTGCGTTCGTGTACCTAATTGTGAAAATTGAATTGTGTGTATATTTAAATAATAATTAGACTAATCAACTTTCTGTTTAATATTTGCACACCCAATCAATGGGTAGAATGTATTAGCCACATAATATTGTAATTTAAACATCTATAATTTGTACTACATTCTTGCAAATAAATATAATTTGAATTTGAATTTGAATTTATGATGTTATTAAATGAAGAATTATTTAATAAAAGATGATTGAAACGATATTTAATAATGATTGAAAGAAAATATAGCTGATGTTATTCTATGTTATTATTCCAAAAAATACACGTACGCTGTAGTAAGAAGAAAAAAATGTTCACCATGATTGAACTTAGAATACGCAGGATCGCCATTGCCACTGCTATAATAATTAATAGACCTAGAATATCTTTAATTAACCATTTCTCTCTATGTAAAACAACTTAATATTAAATTTTAAATTCAAAAACCTACGAATTGAAAACACATGTTTGTTTATATCAGTTTAAAAGTAAAAGATTAAGTATCCCCTAAATTTATAAAGAATAGAAATTAAGTATCCTGCATTCCTTAGCCACAAACTTTTAATAATAAATGCGAGTCACATCCCTAGATATATTAACATCAACAGACTAGCTATCACCCGCGGCGTCGCTCGCCCCAGACGCAATAACTCAGGCTGTATCTGGTCCCTTTCCTTCCTGCTCCTTTGATGTCCTTATTAGCTTTTTGTATGCACTAGATCTATATACATAATTATATAAAAGGGTGAAAGTCTGTCTGTTCCGTTTTCACTTTGAACACACGGGAATATAAATTACTAGCGGTCCGCCCCGGCTTCGCTCGTGGTACATATTTCGCAATAAAAGGTAGCCTATGTTCTTTCTCAGGGTCTAAAGATTATCTGTGCCAAATTTCATCAAAATCGGTCCAGTAGTTTATGCGTGAAAACCATACATACATACATACATACATACATACATACATACATACATACATACATACAAACCTTTCCTCTTTATAATATTAGTATAGATAAAGGCTTCTCACGGATAACAGGGACGGACACGAAACCACTGAAGATAAATAGATGGAACTTTTGTGAAAGGATAGTTTATTACGCAATTAAATTTGATTATGCATTAATTGTATCCGTATGAACAACTAGGAACAGCTGGGAAAAGTATGATTTTCTCTACATGGAACTATATTCTCTACATAAAAAGGTATATTTATTTCTCCATAAATTACCTATATGAATATCGCAATCATCCGCCAACTAACATCCAATTATTTAAAAAAGCTCTCATAATTTACATTTTTTTTCTTTGTCCCTCGTTTCTATGGTAAATACTAACATTCTTCTGGAGTTAGTTTAATCTTCAGCCTCTTTATGTATCTGAGAACATTAACTCGAATGATTATAAAATAGCAAAGCAAATTACGTAGGTATTTCAAGATATTCGTGCGTATCGTGGGAAGCGAGTACAATCAATTTTCTGTCACAAACGTTGGGGTTATTACCCGAAATCGTGAGTCTTGACTGTTAGATCTCCCACTCAATACTAATATTAATTTGCTGTGAAAACTGTTGTTTATGGTTTATGTGGTAAATAAATAAATAAAAACACTTTATTGCATACACATAAAACAAAATCAAACATAAATAATACAAACAAGGTAATACGTGGTAATAAAATGCTGTACAAATAGGCGGCCTTATCGCTGAGAAGCGATATCTTCCAGGCAACCTTAGGATATACCTAGGAAAATTTTGAAGAAAGAAAAAACAATTGAATAGTAGAAGAAGCATAACGAAGCATTACCTATAAAAAGTGAAAATAAAAGTGGTACCACAGATAATATTATAATACTTTACCAAAAATATGGAACTACATATTATTTATTTTATCAGGTTTAAAACATTTGTACATGGGAAACTTACAAATCCACTGACTGAAAAAATATGAAAACATATGTATGCAAATTTTGTTTTGACGTAGGGTGCCTTATTAGCAAAAATTACCGGTCCAATGCTACCATAAAGAGTATATTATAATGCTTTATTTGCTTTTTACTGTTTTATTTTTAATTCTAACTTAATATTTGGGCAAGCTAAATTCTTTCTCTAAAAATCAGTATAAAAACCGTTAAATACAATTTCTAAATTCTATACTCTGTTTATAATTCTATAAGTATTACTTTTTTCAGATTAATAGAATGATTGATAATTTCTAGCAATAAAATAGAAAGTCCCTAGTCCAAGGGTGTGGTCTGAAAACTTTATGTTTTATTTACAAACCTTTCCAATGGATTATTTCATTAACATTCAATAACGTTAAACGATTGATTTTTTATGAGAAATTAGAAATCAAGTGCAATAAATTATATTTTCTTACAAGTTTGTTTTGTGTGTACAATATTTTGACGTATATTGCTTTAATTTACGCCAGTGAAATTATAAAATGGATTAAAAAAAAAACATTGACAGAATGTTGCCAATTTTTTTCAAGAGGTTCTTTTGAACCGTTATAAAAGTGACGCTATCGAAGCTCAAGTAAAAGCTCTTGCACTTTTAGCTTCCTTTAAATTTAAATCGATAATATACATAATATGTCAATAAAAAAATTATAGGTCAGTAAACATTGTAAAAAATAGTAGAGAAAATTGGAAAAAGCTCTATGCTAAATCTTATATATAAAATTCTCGTGTCACAATGTTAGTCTGCATACTCCTCCGAAACGGGTGGACCGATTCTCATGAAATTTTCTGTGCATATCGGGTAAGTCTGAGAATCGGCCAACATCTATTTTTCATATGTACCACGGGCGAAGCCGGGGCGGACCGCTAGTATATATTATATAAAAGAAAGTCGTGTTAGTTACTCCACTTATAACTCAAGAACGGCTGAACCGATTTAGCTTAAAATTGGCAGGGAGGTAGTTTAGAGCCAGGAGAAGGACATAGGATACTAAATATGTACCACGGGCGAAGCCAGGGCGGACCACTAGTGTTTAAATATATTTAACATAGACCTTTTTACATAAATTAAATAATTTTAAAATTTTATTTTTATTAAAGTGAAACTTTTATTACATCGTCTCAAACTTTTTGGTCTGTGTAGCGCATGTCGCGTGACGGTCGGCTGCCGAGTAGGTATAAAGCAGTGTTCGGAAAGTTTCACTTTTACCGTGGTTTCATAAAACCACACAACATTTTTTTTTTTTAATATATTTAACATAGAGCTTTTTACAATTTTCTCTACTATTTTTTACAATTTTTACTGACGATGTATAAAATACGTAAGTATAATATACTTACGTATTCTCTAATCATGTATTAGGTAAGTTAATACTTACTTACAGATAATCAGATTTCATATTATGTTTGTCATTAAAAACCTCTGGAACAGCTGTTTCTCAATCAGGTATCGGAGCTGTATCTCTCGATCGGAACAAGACGGATAGGTGTCGAACTTATTGGAGTTTATAACTTGATCTTATCAATGATATGCTTTTACTAACTGTGGTATAAATTGTGTTATTTTTATGTTGATATGGATAGCAATTTTTAGCTTTATGTTTTTTATGGTTTTCTGGACCTTTTAGCATAGTACTTTGTTCGAAAACTACATAAATAAGTATGTATATCGTTTTCGAACAAAGTAAATTCCATTTTTTTAATCCCTTATTTTTTTATTATTTTCATTGGGATTTATTTGCACATGAGTTCAATGAATACTCTACAAAAAAATTTCAAAACTTTACAGTTTAACAAAGGCAACTTTTCGATTTTCCAACTTACCTACTAAAAGAGAAAAGCGAAGTTCAGATAGTAAATCAAAAGTTCAGACACGGAGTATATCAGTAAGGCTCTTATCTCGCCAGTTAGAAGCAAGTACAGTAAAGTGACGCGGTGTGTGGACAGTCGCAGTCACGACTTCGCAGTTATACTGCAGGGCTTGGTAGCGTGGGGTTACATGTCGACAAGAAGAGTATTAAAATTGACCATGAAATTTATATTTAACACACAAATAGATGATTAATATTGGCAATGTCATCGATCGTTGCTGCGGACTGCCCTATCTTCCTTAAGATATGCAATCTCAGTATGCAATATTTCGTAATTTGACGTTTTATATGATGTTTTCGCTTAACATAATTTATTACTGAAGTCTGACAGGTATGACGATTTAGGAATTGGTTGAGAAAATAAGTCAAGCTCTACGTATTTTTTACACCTTGCTAAGACACCTTGTATTGGTTTACAAAGCACTTTGTTGTGTTCGATTTTACCCTAGTTGATATACATTTAGAGATATCAAAGAAATAATGGATAGCTACAATTACTTGACCACAAAACTAGTAAATTTATGTTTAACCAGTTGCCAGAATTTCTTAGTATACTAATATTATATTGTATCGATTTCACCATCGCCATGTAAACCCGCCCGATGCAATCCGATCGTATAAATACCAGTGAATGGAGCACAATTCAATACTGAACTGAGACGGAATTAGAAATGTTTGTATAATGCCGACATAATCGCAACTTACTGCTTTCCGTTATGGGGGCCGGATTTAGGGGCAGTGGGGCCCCGATTGTGGTGACCTAGAGGCAATATTAGAGCTAATAATGCTTAATTAAAGAAGTTAACATTTACATTTTATTTATAAATACTAATATTTTGGCAATAAAACTACAATGAAATAGCGAAATATTTAAATTGATTATCCCTGCTTGTTTGATAAACTTCTCTACTTGTAATATAGACGTTCTTACTAATGTACCAAAGTATCAAATAATATGGTATCCGATCATCTGATTCCTTCATCTATTCGTCACAAAGACAATCATATCAAAACAAGGTTATTTTCATATATTGTATTATAAAGAGTTTGTTATTTAATTAAATAGGTTAAAAGTTAAGAGTTCTTGCACATTGTAATACATTGTTGCATGTCGTGATAATACATAATTAGCTACAGTTTATGTTAGATATTAATTAGTATTGAGCAATTATATAATGTTGCTAGTTTATTATTTATTTATTATTGCCCATAAAAAAAACTTAATACGAGCAAGAAGAGATGACAAAATAATGTTTATTTACTATTTTTCTGTATTTTGACGATTCAAAAGCGCTTTTAAACGAAGTCTAATTATTAATCTTAATATAATATATAAATCTCGTGTCACAATGTTTGTCCTCAATGGACTCCTAAACCACTTAACCGATTATAATAAAATTCGCACACCATGTGCAGTTCGATCCAACTTGAGAGATAGGATAGTTTAAACATGTAGGTACCACGGGCGAAGCCGGGGCGGACCACTAGTAGAATAAATAATTGTTTGAGTTGGAAAATAAAAATTCTATTATTCATACAATAAATTAGTTACTTTAAACATATTTAAGCGAAAAGTATGAAATTGCATCATCATTAACGAAATTAAAAATTATATTCAGGTTAATTGCTTTGATATAAAAAGCCTTGGAAGCAAATTAAATTTTGAACACGATTGATATAAGATAGCGAGACAATAAAACAATTTCAGTTGTACATCATAAGGTAACACCTAATCTGATTAGTCGAGTCGATTTATAATAGTCGTGATAAGGCTGCCACTCGCCAGTTTTTGCTATCTTAAACCCAATTGCGGTTTTACCGTTACCCAGGGTATTTATTTATAAATTTATGTATTCAAAAATATAATAAATATAATGTTCTAATCGAAGTTTTTTCTCAATTTTTCTTAATCTTTTGCCTAATAATAATGTCTAAGTATAATGTATTTTATTGTAGAATCTAAATGCTTGGTAAATGTTTAACTTGAAGTACTTTGTGATATTTTAATTAAAATTATCGAAGTCGAGGTGAAAGGAGTACAGTAAATTAATTTAAACAATGTTTTTTCGATTAAATAGACAGTTGGGTTAGCCTTTACACCGCAATATTATATAAATCTATTCATCAAAAAAGTATTTCTCGCACGATCATTAATTAATAACTTTTATTTTACACTGTAGCAACCCTACATTACCAGTTCGGTGGCTTACAGCTTAACTTTCTAAGTTATTAACTTATATTATTAGTAAATTATAACACGTCTAAGCGAATGTTGTGAAATAAATGGAAATTGTGATATAATCTAATCTCACCGTGTAATCGGCTTTATGCCGCACTAAAACCTTTATGTATATCTTAATTCCATTTAATTCGAGCAAATTTCCAGAATATTAACTTGTGCTCTTAAAATGTTGTTTACAATAATCATAAAGTATCGGACTTATTACTTTTCAGTTATTTTTTTTTAACTTCACCTAAAGTCAACGGAAAATCTAAAACTTATATTGCTTTGCTGCATATTTTCGTATTGTTAATATTTTTTCGACAGTTCTATAATTATACAAAACAACGAAATAGTCTAAAATATATTTATTTATATTCATTTTACATTCAACAAGTACTTTTTTTTGCTTTTTTCGATAATCGACAGCCCTAATTGGCTCTCCAAGGGGCGGACGTTAAAATCGCGACGCGTTAATTGAACCCGTTCTAAATCTGCCCTGACCTCGCTTGCTACAACCAAAGCACGCACTGTTGTTTAGGAAAGTCCTTTAGTTCTGTTACCATCACTTTGTTGCAGCACGTTACTCTTTAAAAATCAGAGTATTCAAAAGTTTGATAAACATAGGTATATTGAAACGAAGTTCCTGATCGCTTCGAGTTGCGAAAGAGGGCAGCACTTTTTGCTATAGTTGTAAGATCTGTCTGTCTCCCTCTAACGTAAATTTTCATTCCATCCGGGTGTCCCTTATACCAATCATGATTTCCTATGTCTATTTAATTGCTGGCCCATGTAACTTCTTACCAAAATGAATATTTTTTTCGCATTTGCAACATTTTTTATTGATGCTCCACTTCACAAAGATAAATTTTCGATTTGACCAATTATAACTCTTATTCGCGATCAAGCAAAAAATCAGACTCCAGTATTATAACATTCCTTGTAATTGTAAACGACTTAGGGTTGTCACTTATATATTTTTTTGGCAAATTAGGCCCAATTTTTGTTTCTAGACGTGGAATAAGTAACTCTCAAGATGTAAGTAAATTCCCATACGCATCATTATTTGGTAAAAAATCAAGACAGTAATTGAGCCAGTTACTAAATAATACATGAAATGTTTGCGTTCGTTATTAATGATGCTAACTGAAGGCTTGTAGCAGTTATGCTATCATCAATAGTTTTCTGTTTGCCTGTCTGTTCGATACATTAGCGGACGTTTTATTCCTTTGTTGTAGAAGATAAGTCGAAGATTATAATATGTGATACTAACTTTAAACATTTTTAACAGTTTTTCAACAAAAAGATGGCTAGTAGGTAGGTAAATATATCTTTTTATGCAGACATCGGAAAAAAATACTCAGAAATTCAAAATTATGTAAATATCAAAACCATCCTCTGTCTTCATATTAATTGTGTACGACATAAAAATTTGCTGTTCCTAAAATATTTCGATAATTTCCGAGATAAAATATTGAGTATAGCAACATTTTTAAGATTATAGGAGGAATGAGTAATAAAATAACCAGATTCTGACCGAAACGTTTGACGGTTATCGAAGCAATGGGTTTTATAAGCAATAAAACAGATGTACAGTTTAAACACTTTTATGTTACCGTTGGTATATTTAATATGTGGTAGCTTTGAGCTCATGCTTTGAGTTATCTACCGAATATGAAGGCCCCGTTTTGGCAGTTTTAAAATTGATAGATTGGAAATGCGTAGATTTTTATACATATTTTGGAAATAAGATTAGAGGATTTTTAAGTTATAATAATTGAAGCTGATATTACATGAATTGGTATGTCATCTAAATAAGAATAAAATGAAATAATAAATCTAATATTATAATATAGAAATGGACAATAAATACTTATTCTTTTACTTAAATTACCATAATACACTTTTGGTTAAATTATTTAGTGAACAAACGAAAATATTCAAATACCATTTGACAGTCACAGCTAAAAGCACTGTTTTGCAATTCATAAGAACAGCAAATGCCTTAAGTTATGGAAATACATGAGTTATTTATAGTTTCATGCTAAATATTCAACCTTTTGAACGACACTTAGGCCTCCATCAGTGGAGTTGAAAGGATTGTAAAGTTCACCATACATTTCGCAATATGATTAAAAGGCTTACCAGGCTCAGTTCGATGCAGCAATGGACAGGATACAAAGGAAAATGTTGGACGCAGTACAGGAGATGAAATCACCATTAGTCAAGCGAATGTCGTCATTCTTCAATCTTGAAGTATTCGATGTGTTTTATCCATTTAAAAAAATGAAAACTCAATGGTGCACTCAATTTTGATCATAAATCAAGTATAGATTATAGAATAAGATACTAGATTGGCCATTGAAGTTATAATTCTGCTGTTTTTGCTCGACAGGTACGTCGTAAGCTTGCGGTCGTGAATAGTAACTATAGATTTTTCTATAAATTTCCGCTATAAAAGTTTTATTAAATATACAGGAAAATTTAAACATTACATATTAATACTGCAATTATGGCATAGTTGTAAGATGTTTCATCTAGCTTGATTGGTATCGAACCTATTGGTCAATTTGTAATTCCATAGCGCTATTATGATCAAAAGCCATTTCAACATATAAAGACATTAAGGTAGAAGGTACTTTATGCAAGTCATTTTAGAAATATATGAGGTGCTATTAAAATTCTTGCTTGTGGTGAAATCCTGTGATATAGGTAGTAACAATTCGAAAGCTCTATTTCTTCCTGCCTTTCCTATAAATCAAATAGAAACAAGAAACAAAGCGTTGCAAAACGATGTTTGGTTCGTGTATTATTAATTCGTATGGACTGGAGAGCGCTAACTGGGGCGGTGGTTACATCAAACGTTGGTAGGGCTGGCTACAGCTGTTTCCATAGTAATGCTATTTTAACAAAAAAAACTCTAGTTGTTATTAATTTACTTGCAGATGTAATCAGCTTTTGTTTTAAACAACTCACTTACCTTAAAGATGTCTTTAACATCTGAATTTAAGCTTAACATACTACATAAGGAAATTTGAAAATACCAATAAAAATAGGAATTTTTATTGACTTTGCAATCCTCACACTTTTTTTCTTCATAAATTCATTGAAACTTTTGATTATATTAACTTTAAATATTTTTAAAACTCGGCTATACCGACCCTATCATACCTACATCAAACGCGGTAGCTGACCACAGATGTGATGATTACCATTCGTCCGTGTAAACAGTCCAGTTTTAATTTACAACTTGTTAATAAATGTTTGTAGCGTTGTTTTGTTTTGTTTAGTTTCATATCCAACACTAGCCGTTTCCTGCGGTTTTCCACATTTCGCCGCTAGTAATGGTCTTAGCATGATGATGTTATTATCGCCTTCCTCGATAAATGAGCTATCTAACACAAAAATAATTTTTCAAATCAGACTCGTAGTTTCAGCGATTAGCTCGTTGAATCACACAAAATATAATAATAATTAATAAATTAGTATAGATTATAAAAATAGCATAGGTACATGATAGGTACCTAGATTTCATTGATACATTGGGTAAATAGCACAGCCAAGAAGCTTATATCAGCACAGCCATAGTCTTACATCACCTTACATGTTGAGAGTTCTAAATTCAAATTCGCTGGCTCTGATCGTATTGGTTGGTTTGTTTTTTTTTTCAAGATTATTGTGCCAGAGAGTATGGTTTCTATACTCACTGTTAAAATATGTAATATAAATATTTTATGAAATTCCAATGATTTTTTAAAAGTAAACTTTTGTTAAATTTCTTAAATATTATTAAATTAATAAATTAAAAATTATGTATGGATTGAGACTCTCCTTTGGTGATATTTATTTTGGTAATATTCTTGAAGAACCATAAAGCTGATTTATGATTATGAGATCAAATGGCAATTTTTTTTAAATAATTATCTGTGTGAAATAATTTTCCCTCCTTTTTTCGAATATTCATAGTAAACAGAACTTAACAATTTACTAACAATAAAATACAAATAGTACGTTAGAAATTTATTCATTATTTCATACTAGTCATAGATCGTGAGGAACAAAAGTGTCCTTTGCTTTACGTGACTTGCTCTTTGGGAAAGTGGAGCTAAAACCTTTTACGGTAATGTTAAATTGCAAGGCAAATAACATATTTTTTATAACATGCTAATTTCCTATCCTGTTTTGGATATTTGTATTTACTCATAAATCTATGAATATGTAATATGTGTTTAGGGAAATGTTACATAATGTGCTTTTCCTTGTAATATTGGTTTCTTATTTACCTACCGTAGTAGGTACTTAAATGTCTTGTCTCTATAAGTAATATATTTATATGCTATTATAGTATAAAATATTTTCGAGTATTAATTTCAGTAATATTTTTTTTAATAATAAATAAAGTAAGTCAGTACCTAAGTAAGTTAGACGGAAATTAAAACTAAACACCATTCTTAGACAAAATTAATAAAGTACCGTTTGTCCAAATGGAATTACTACAATAAATTCAAATTTCCAATAATACAAATAATCGTTAAATGGAAAATCAATATTTCACGCAGAATACGACCCTGGTAGTCAAATAGAGTACAAAATTTATCACTTATTCAAATGGTCTATTTGAAATGTTCGTGTTTATAACGTGCAAGGGAACTCGAATAAAATTTACCTACTTCATATTATTATAGTGAAATTTTAGCTGAAATTCATCTGTTTATAAGTTAAGGCCTATAACATTTAAAATATAGCTATCGCATATAGGATATTCCTTAATTGTTGTTGTGTAGTATAAGTTCTGAATTTATGGTATAAATGAAACTGATTTATGTAGAGCATGACGCTGAATAAGAGTCTATTTTTAGAGTTTCTTTCCTATAAAAATGCATTATCCGGAAGAATTAGTTATGTTACGATGTACTTACTCCTTATAAAATCTGCAATCTGCTACTAGCGAAAGTTCCGATCTAGATGCAGGCTTTTAAATGGAAAATTCAAAATATATTCAGATATATTTTTCTTAATACTAATGATTATTGGTTTGCCTTTTAATTCGGAAACACTTAGCTATAACAAAAATATTTTTTTTTTTCATATTAAAAAATACACGTAAATTATTGTTATCTTTTCACAGATTCCTTTTACTACAAACCACAGTTTGTATTCGCATAAATTATCTTTTAATTCACATTAAATAATCGTTTCTTTGTCAGCAAGATTTACAACTGACATGACGATAAATGCTATAAATATCTGCTGACGTTTTACGGTATTCTATGCGGAATAAACAAAATGTCTGGCTTTTGCTAATATCTTATGTTCAATTATATACTACTTGCTAGGTTTCCGTCCGCGGCTTCACCCGCACACAAAAATACCTACATAGTTTCCGTTCCTGTGGGATTTCAGGGATAGAGCCTATACTCCATGACCTTTCTCAGGTCTCAAACTATCTCTGTAGACTGTACCAAACAGAACACGTACATATCCAACAGTGATTTTTAGCATCATTCTAACAATTACCTACAGAGATTAGTGAGTTTAACCACCCAAACAAATAAACAAACACACTCTTGAGCTTTTAATATTAAAGTATAAGATATTTTTTAAATTCCTTTAAAAATAAGCTGCATTTTTACTAAACACCTATAACTTCGTTTAGAAGAGCTTTTAAACATCGCTTGCTCGAAAATTCATGAACGTAGTTACATTAAGCAACTAGTTCTTAATAAAACGTAGGTATATTATGTTATCTGTAACTGTTTATTCATAGATCCAGGTCAACCGTCCATCTGTCCGTCACACTTGTTAATTATCTTACAAGTCACGACACGACTCCGACATTTAGTCGTGTATTATAAATGGCTTTGATGGATTGCAAGGTAATGGGTCGTTTGATTTAAGAGATTTCAAATTGGACTAATTGATGTTTTTTGTGGATGAATGTAACACAGGTGTTATTGTGATTGAGATTAACGAATTCGTTGGTTGATGAGTAATTTAGTGGAAGTAATTTTCTGAAAAAAAAATCTGATACTTTTTATCGGATAAAAAAGTGTACAGAAATGATAAACTATATAAAAAATTAAATGGTTATAATATCGCGCTTAGGAAAAAGATTTAGGCGGACGACAAATTCACCGGAAGCTCAGAAAATTCTGCGATTATTTATTTTATCTTGTTTTGTTAATTCGATACAGATTTTTTTATCCATTTATTATCGAAATATATTATCATATTATATATCTCGTTATATTATCAAAACCACATATATTATCGAAATATATCTCGTTATTAAACCCGAATCTCTAAATTTACGTTGTTTATAAAATGAATATGAATGGTTGAATATACCACAATTTATTATAAAAATCCCAAATGCAATTTCTCTTGGCATGCGTTTGTATACACAAGCCAGTAATCTAAAACCGAGTGCACATTGCTATTGTTTTATAAGCGAAGCCGAGTCCATTGTTATAACTAATAGTGCGTATTGTATTTCCATGCATGTACAATTATTGTTTTGGATTTAAGCTAGACGCTGTTGGTAGAGTCTGAGGTAGAATTCGGATCGTTTTACACGACTGCAAATAAAAGGTATTGGTTTTAGGGTTCGTGAATTTATGTGTTTGTTTATTTGAAGCTTCTATAGATTATATTAGCTCATTAGATTTTTATGTTATTAAAGTTTTATTTCACTAGGTTGCTTACATTATACATTTCTCTCTTTATAGGCATAAGAGGAACGGCTTCAGTCTTTATTTTTAAATTGTAGAGCCATTTTTAAACAATTACAAAATAAATCTGTATATAAACTTTAACCCGATACTAATAAGAACCACAATTTATCAACGAATAGCACAATATTTTGCCATCAAAGCGATGAACGAAGTATGATGGAAGATAAAATCAAAATTAACATAATATTAACGGCAAATCATGTAAATCAGTGAGATAAGTAGGCTAACCGTTTACATTACAAATTGTAGCTAACAAATCTGCAGATAATCTTATCACATTAACCGAGTAACATGAACTATTACCAGTATTTAGTAATCTCAGTTTCTATGGGGTACGAACATCAGACTGATAATGCTTCTAAGGTCATGTTCACGAGAATAGCGATAAGCGTTAGCAGGAGCGGAGGACTTACGCTTTATATATTTTACAATCTTATTAGTCTTGTGATCAGTAAAATAAATGCACAATACTCCCAAACAAAGGATGATGATATTTATGGGACTGAATATTTTACTGGAGACGGTAACGTACGACGTTATATTATACCTACAGCTATTTTTCTAAATATATTATAGAGCTAATTAACTTCTATTATAAGAAATAGATGTGGGACTAAAAATCTAATAAATCTACATAAAAGCGACTCGTTTTAGTTTTTAATGCTTTATGAATTTTTGCTCTGCGGTATTGTAGCTTGCTTATCGCTTCTCTCTTGAACATGGTTTAACCCTTAGCTAAAGTTTAGATAGGAACCTTGTAATACGGCATGTACAAGTCAGTCCTCTGATATACTTAATTAATTTCTGCATTCCGCCGCCGTTTGGTAACCACCGGTATTTGCATTTACGGCGCTCGTACTCATGTTAAATGAAAATTGTACAAACATTAAGATTGGTGTAGTTTATCCATTCATAGGCTCGTTTACGTCTATCTAGAGCTCGTTTAACAATTGTGAAAGTTTTAAACAGATTATTATTAGCCTTCCATACATAAAAAATATTATTTGCTTTCCATACATTATTCAAATATCATATCATAAAAGGATTGTAAAGGATTGGAAGGTTGGAGACAAAAGGTCTATAAGGCATATAAAGGGAATAGGGATACTCTGTCGTAACGTTAGGTTTCTTCTCTCAGTTTTTATGCAAATATAAACAAATACAAACCAAGATTTTATTACACGCCTCCTAGATGAAGCACATACGAAAATGAAATGATTGAAATGAAAGTTTTTTTTATTTGTTACCATTTCTATAACACCAATTTCTTCCAGGTTGCAACTGTTCGCGGGCGGGTTCAGAGAGCAATGTGTGCGACATCCGCACCGGACAGTGCCGCTGCCGTCCGCACGTCACCGGACGAGCGTGTGACACTTGTGAGGTAATCACACACGAGACGTTTTATTTATGTACCTATGCTTATCAAAAAAGAGCATGTGTGCCGAGCATGTGTGCCGAGCACACGTGTCAGAAGTGAAACTTCTTTAGCAAGATTCAAAGATATCAAAATCGTCAAGCTATGACGTGTCGGTATTGCCATGACGTGAACTTTTTTTTCTTTATTAAGCTATTGCATAGCTTCTATCGCGGGCCTTGAGCGCGGGGACCGAATCGAGAAATTCCGTAACGAAAAACCTCACGCTCCCCACTCCGACGGGCTCGGAGGTGTGGCTTGAAGGCATAATATGCAATAGCTTTACCGCGGCAGTCCCCGAGTGCCACACGTCTTTTTTTTTATTGTGGGGTTTTTTGTCCAAAAAGACGATGTCAATCCCATCTTACCTTGATACACTTAACAAAGAGGCTAATAAAATATATTGTAACTGAACCTATTTATATTGTCTTTGTCTTAACCGCAGTGTTACGTCATGACCAAGGACAGTTATGGAGCTAACAAGCTTTTATCGTGAGATCTAATGCGGAACAAAGTCGGCTATTGTTATACACATCCAATAATAACTTGATTCTATTGACGTAAACTGTATTTTGTTTGGTAGTTACTTTTAAGAGCGGAAAGTATTGAAGTTAAGAGCGATGTAATTAAATATTAAGGTTAGGTATAATAGAAGTGTACATGAACTTATATATTATGATACTAAAATATAACAGTATTTTTTTATATTTGACTAGTTTCTGGTTAATATCTGAATTAGCTGAAAAGATTTTGATTTTCTTTTATATTTAATTGAGCCAAAAAATTACAGGCGCTCACTATGAAAATAATTAAAGCTCAGAGAAAACTTAGTTAAAAATTATTCAGAAATATTAAAATAATGATAGAATTTTCATTTTAACTGGAACATTGTAATGAAAAAGTAAAATAAATTTACTTGGTGACATCAGAATAAAATCTGACGACGCATGAAGCGATAGAAATAAATATTTCGACACATCTTTCGATTAAGATGTGACGGGAGATACGTAAACAATAGTTATATTCATTAATAATTATTAGGTTATGTAGATAAAGCCGGATGATTTACGTAGTTCTTTGTTTGTTAAATGTCATTACAATGTATTTTTAAATAGATATTATATCTTAACAACTTTGTAATGCTGCAACATAGAAGTTTTTTTCTTGTAGTTTCTTCAAAACTAAATCTACGTCATCTACTGATTGAATTTATTTTTTATGTAAAAGCTGAATCAATGTTGATATAAATCTTATAGTTTATTTATATTTATTTATTTATTTATAACTCTTTATTGCACAAGCTAAAATATGACAAAGATAACATTAATACATAAGAAAGACATAGTTTGTACAAGAGGCGGCCTTATTGCTAAGCAGCAATCTCTACCAGGCAACCTGATGGAAAGGAAATGTATGAAGTTAATGGGATAGTGCAAAAAGAAGAAAAAAAAAAACAATAATAATAAATAAATAAAATTATGTAAGTATCAAAGATACCTACTACATAAATACATACTACTACATAATAATACAAATAAATAAAATACATATATACATACATATGCTTTGTAATAAACATATACGTATACATATTATTATATGTATAAATAGAATACATATACATACACATATTATAGTACAAACGCAAAAAAAAAACGTAGTTGTGTAACTTTGTTGTAAAATTGATTAACCAGTGAACAAAAATTATTATGACTTTAATCCAAAACGATGTTGTTGCTTTCGTTCATAACTGTACTTCGTGTCGTTTCCATTTTAACCAATTAACTAAACTATTTTAGCATAAGAACCATATTATAAGAACCCAATTTTAAGTTTATGATCATTTCACCTCTTCTTCTTAACTTCTTCTTCTTCTTCTTTTGCTCAACTAGCTAACCCAACGCGTTTTTAACATATTATGACAAATAGTAGTCTTACAATAGTTTATAGGATATAATCAAATTCCAGGAAGGCTACTGGGGCCTGGACCGTGGCGAGTGTCGGCGTTGCGAGTGTGGTGCCGGCACCGCCGCGTGCGACCCGGTGACGGGCCTGTGTGCGTGCGCGGCGGGTGTTGGTGGTGCGCGTTGTGATAGGTGCCTGCCCGGGTACTACGGGTTTAGCGCTACGGGCTGCTTGCGTGAGTTGCTCTTGTTTTTAGGTTTATCCGAATGGAAAAGACTTGAATGTAAATATCGTTATAGATGAGTTGTAAAATTTTTCCTTTGCATCGACTATGGTAATGTAGAATGATGAGGAAGGAATCGCAGGGAGATACCATTTAATACCAGATAACCTAAAAAATAGATACCAGATTAAAATCAGAGTGGACATGAAATATTCCTTTCCATCCAAGGAGATAATTAGTTTAAACTTTCTTTCCAGTATCCACGCACTTACGTGATCAAATTTTTGTCACAGCATCACCATCACCATTATACTTTGCTACATATTTTTAAACATATATAGATATGCACAATTTATTCCAGCATGCCCCACCTGCACGGACGGCAAAGTCTGTTCCCCGGTGTCTGGCCGCTGCGTGTGCCCCGGGCGCAGCCGCGGGCCGGCGTGCTCGCAGTGCGCGCGCGGGTACTGGGGACGCGAGTTTGGATGCAAGCCGTGCAAGTGTGGACCCGGTGCTGTCTCGGGTGAGGATTTGAGATAACATGCTAGCTTTCCACCCATGCGATTTAAGGAATGCGATATTTAACTGCGGTGAAAAGTCTATGTATCTCTTGAGCTTCTTAATTATCTCCAACAATAAACTGGTTCTGTCGCAACGTGAAAGAAGGACAAAAAACATTTTAATATTAGCATAGTATTTTTATATTATCTGTGATATTAGTAAGGATGTGCAAAATGTGAATTGAAAGAGTTTTCGCTGTTTTTTGATTAGATAAGCTTCAATTTGTTTAGTTTATAGATTATAAAGATTGAACTTTTGAATAATAGATTTTTTTTAATGATAATAAGATGAATGAAAACACACCTATAACTTGCAATATTTATTACTCATACTTTTTATCAACAACATTTAACTTCAAATTACAGAAACTTGCGACATGATAACCGGTGCCTGCGAGTGCAAACCGGGCTGGACGGGCCTCTCGTGCGACCGCTGCGAGCGCGGCTTCTTCGGACCACGATGTAGACCCTGCAGGTGTTCCGTAGCTGGTACACGGTGTACTGATGTCTGCGAGTGTGATGATAGCGGCAGGTGTCCTTGTAAGGTATGGGTAGTATATCGCGTATAAGTGTGAAGTCGTTCCCCTGGGGTAAGAGCGCCAGGGGAAAGACTTTGTTGAACGTTAAATATCAGTGACTTAATATCTGACCGTATGTTCTTGCGTTTATGTTATTTTATGCTATTCCTAAATTCTTATGTGTTTAAATATTTGTAATTATACTTAAATACTTTACATAAAAATTTATGTTCCATTTATATCACGATTATATTATGTAAAATTGGCTGTGCTAAATATAGGTCAGTCATTTTTGAAAAATATTAAGACTAACACATACAACATCTAATTTATAAATTTGTAACAACAATTTAAATGTAAAAAATTATGTGTTGATCAAATCATAAAATTATGCATTATCAAGACCTCATCTTTCGTTTATTCCTCAACAATTAAACCACTTTTTTCTTCTATACACTATCCTTCTTCCATCCCCTGTTTCAACATAACAGGAGAACGTAGTAGGCGCGAAATGCGACCGCTGCCTGGACGGTACATTCGGTCTCTCGGACACGAACCCGGCGGGCTGCACCGCGTGCTTCTGCTTCGGTCGCGCTGCTCGGTGCACACAGGCGGACGTGGTGCGCGCTGCTCTGCACGCGCCCGCGCCGCTGCACCTGCGCCTGCTGAGGGGGGAGCCCGCTAATGTATGTGCTTAGTAAATTGATTTCGTGTTTCTTATAAGTAGATATACTGATTGATTATACTCTTGAGTTTTAGTATGATAACTTTTTAATCGTTTTGTAATAATTATACAGTTAAGATTAAGTATGAATACTTATTACGGCGTTATACTAGATTTAATTTATAACGTGTTTAATGTTTATTCTTAGTTATAATAATTCTTAGTTTATTCTTGTCATTGTAGTGTGTAATGTATCATGTATGTTATGTATGTGTGCGTCATACTATATAGTCCTGTGGTTCGGCACTTGTATAGCAGTTGTAATAGCACTTGTAAGTGCAGTTGTAACAACAGTATTATACACCCTACAGTCAAGCAGTGTTTAATTTACCAACAAGCCATTTCATCATAAAATGTTATAACTCGTTTATCTGTTATGGTTTAAAGAGCCCATTATTGTACTATTAAACGATATCAAAGTCACAATATCTTAATTCAATACCTTTAATCAGGTATAATTTTAGTAACAACTTTAACGTTATTTCACGAATTCAAATTCAATAAAATTCCACACATACAACTATCATCTTATAAAAGAAACAAAATTTCAGATGGAACAAGAATCGCTTCTCGCCGTACACACACGAAACCCAGACGTCACGATATCAGTCCCCTGGCCACCGGTACCAGTGTACGCGGAACTTGGCGAGGTTTTCTTGGGTGATAGGGTTATGTCTTATGGAGGGGCTTTACGGTTCCGGGTGGAGGAGGAAGGGGGGGAACCACTGCCACGACAGACTCTGGCGAAATTTCCACTTGTCAGTATACATGGAGCATCGTTGGTGCTTGATCATTATGAGGTAAGGGTCAATTATTGGAAAAAAAACACAATTTAATGCACATTGTTATACTAATTTGTCAGTTCTGATCAATATAATAAGTTTTCTTAAATATTAAGCTTTCAGAATAATGGCTCATAACAATTTGTTCAACGTATAGAATAGAACAATTCTGTATCAAAATTCGTTTAGCAATAAATGTTTATATTTCTAGAACATTCAACATAAAATTTTCCAATCATTTAAAGTTACGAACTTTTCCAGCGAGTACCAGCTATAAACGGTACATACGCGGTGTACCTCCATGAATCACTATGGGAGGTCCGGGGTCGGAACGCGGTGGCTTCCCGAGGTGTCCTGATGCTGGTCCTGCAGGATCTGCAGCACGTCTTCGTGAGAGTTTCCACCAGGATGCCGAATTATAGAGAGCCTTTGCATGTGCTGTAAGTGATTTGTGAAATAAAAGTAATAATAAAAAATTGGTTGTCTGTAAAGTCGGTTAACTGACGATAGTTGAACGTGACAACGGCCGATTGTGCTTCTTTGTCGCTCGTGCAAGCGAGAGCACTTCAAGCCTTACGGAACGCCTCAGAGCGCGAGGTAACGCCGCATGAGTCATGTTTTTTCGTGCGTGCAGCCGTCTATCGAATTATAAGACGTTGTCACGTCAAAAATAAGAGGAAAACAATTTTTAGAGCGCTATTGTTAATTAAGTTAATTGATAGATTGAAATGATGTAAGTCGTAGAGTAGAGTTTAAAAAGCTTATTTTCTTAGATTACAAAATAAAAGACAGATGGAGCGTTGCTGAACTAAACCGAATGATTTATCGTCATTTCCATAAAGCTATGTGTGCTGTCATTTCGCCGTTGCACTGTACAAACACGGTGCTTCTGTGTGCGTGTTATGTTACCAAATATTGAAAAATTTCCCAAATTTTTGCCCGAATACGGAAGAAAGAGGGTTATGTTTTTCGAGTGTATGTATGTATAATATTTCTTTGACACGCCCTGCAGTATAAACTGTTAGATCGATTTTGAGTTGTGAGGTGTCATTGCAATCATCTGAATTATGAAGGTAGTGGTGGTAGTGACGTAGGCTACATAAATTAGCAGTCATGTTTTAATTTTTATTTTAATATAAATTCGGGTTTATGATATTATTTTATAATATTGTAAAAATTATTTTGTTACATAAAGCACCTATCTACTAAAGTTATACATATATGGACAAATTAATTTTTTTCAATTTTTAATTATATAAATTACATTAAAAAAAAGTTTTTATTTTTCAAAACATATGAATGCGAAATGCGAATAGCGGTAGTTTTTAGTCGAGAATGCGGGACATTTTATTTTCATCATATCCATCATGGAGTTCACATGAATTAAATCGCGAGCGAAAACGACTATGACGGTTTTTTATAAAAGTAACAAAAAAATGTATAATGCTTATTAAAATATTCTAATAATGATCATGAAACTTTATTGCACTATACATTCACGATCGAAAAATCCAACAGCACTACCCCGAAGATCTTTTAACCATTTTACCCCTAAAAATGGCAAATTCATTTTCAAAATACTGGCAGCATACGTTGAAGTTTTGAATTCCTTCGTATATGTAAAATTATTATTTGTATACAAAATTAAATAAGCCAAATAATCTACAGAAAACCTGTAAAACGACGTTTTATCTTTTTGTTTGTTTTCGGGAACAAATTTTATAGCGTTTTAATATCACAAGACAGCATTTTTTTTACTAAAATATCAAACCCCTTTTGACGTATTGCATGACACTAGAATCGCTATAGCACTGGCGGAGGTTCGTATTCGTTTTTGATTTCGTATTTTCTTTGACAAGGGCGATGGACGATTGACATGCTCCATCTGCCTTATATTTTGTAATCTAAGCTTATTTTATACTGTGTTTTGAACTGAAAATATTTCCTGATTTTTTTTTTTTTAATTTGGTTTAACTTATACTTTTTAGGAATCTGACAACTTATATCTTCAAATGAAATGAAATGAAAAAATATTTTGTCAGAATTCTGGTTACTAAGTTTTTAAGTTATAAATTTCACGTCAACACAAAGAAAGTTTACAAAGAAAAATACACATTCGATTTTCGTGTTTCACAACCACCGTTTTCATTAATCTTTTATCCACTTTGCAGACTCCTCAACGTATCCCTAGAAACAGCTGTCGCCGGTCTATCCCGTGGCGCGCCTGCCCCAGGGGTCGAGATGTGTGAGTGCGGTACCGGGTTCAGTTCCGGTTCGTGTCACCGACCGGCCGCTGGGTTCTGGCTCCCCCGCTCCCCGCCCCGCCTCTGGCATACCGCAGGCACGATACTGATTGACTTGGAGACTGTGCCTAAGCAATGTGATTGTAATAACCGCTCGGAGTTGTGTCATCCTACGACGGGACATTGTATGGTGAGAATCTTATTGGCCGCTATAATTTTTATTGTATTCTTAAGGAAAGCAAAATCATGAAATTGATAAATCTTTATATTATCTATCTAGCTATCACCAACAATGTGTTTAAGTAGATATATCTTAGTGCAAAATGAAATATTGTAGTCAGAAGTTCCGCAACCTAATTCAAGAATTAATGATCCTACTAATTGACAAAATTTGTTAATGTGTGTTCAACCGATGATTAACGACGTCTTCTAAAAATTTCCGTTTTAAGGAGAGTTGTTAAATTCGTGTAAAAACAACAATGTAAATTAAAAAAATAGCAGTTTGCTTCAATTTTTTCTTCATTTTATTTTAATGAAGGCTATCAAAATTTTTGTTATATTTTTTTTCCAGAACTGCACAGACAACACAGCAGGCCCGCACTGCGAGCGTTGTGCGGACGGGTTCTACGGCGAGCCGAGTCGTGGCTGCCGGCCCTGCGCCTGCCCTACGCCAAGTGATAACAGGGCACTGTCGTGTGCGCCGGGGCTTAATAGATTGCATTGTTATTGTAAACCCGGTGAGTGCTACCGATACTGAAAAGGGAAAATTTAAGTTGACAATTACAATACTTTATAATTTGTTATCATTAGTGAATACTGGATAATGGATATTCTTTATTGCTAGTCTTTGGATACAAACTTGGCTGAGACATTATGATTACAAACATCGATTGAATCACATTCTCATTTAGTCCTGTCAATTTGAACGCACTACTTAGATATCATACTGCCGTAGCCCGTAAAATACGTATTTTTATGACTATACAGTCCATTATCCATATTAGGTTCTATAATTTGTAGCGAAACCACAGAATACATAATAGTAGCTAAACGCTACAGAACGGACACTCTCCGCCTCCCGCCAAAATTAAAAATTTACCTCACCCCGCACGATCAGTCTAAAAATGGTCCATATTTTTCTACAGGGACGCTAAGCAACGAAGATTGACAACATTAATCAAATTGACTTAAAGTAATTTTATGGCGAAACATCAACCGTATAATATAAACCCAAATAGCGTAAAAAATCTGCATGATGTGTCAAAACATTTAACATACTTGGGTTGCCTGGTAGAGATTGCTACCTAGCGATAAGGCTTCTTTGCCGTTTCTGTAAGATCTTTGTTTTATGTATTTTCAAAGCAATTATTCATTAATTCATACTTCCAGGTTACGCGGGCGCCACATGCGAGTCCTGCGCGCCCGGCTGGGTGCACAACGCCCGCGGTGCGTGCGAGCCGTGCACGTGCGACCCGCGCGGGGCCGCAGCGGGCACGTGCGGTGTGCGGGCGAGGTGCCGGTGCAAGCCGCACGTGGGAGGGGATAAGTGTGATACGTGTCAACTGGCAAGGCATTATCTGGATGAAGGGGGGTGTACGCGTGAGTGCAGTTATTTTATTTATTTGTCCCGTCATACAACTACAATTTTATCACACACACATTCCTATTTAATAAATGCCTTAGTAAAGAAATGCAAATTTGTATGCTGAAAATAAACACAGATAAATAAATAACTGCGTTAAAATTCAGTTACTAGAAATCCAAAATCTTAGTATCCTATGAGTTGAAATATGTATGTATGTAAAATATGTAGTATGATATCCTATGAGTTAAAAATCAGAATAAGATGATCGCTTAAAAATTGAATATGAAGTTTTATTTATGCTTAATGATGTATTCTTATCTACAAAATAAATATTAGACACCATTAAAATTACCAACACCAACAATTTCAGCTTGTGACAACTGCACTCAAACCCTACTAGACTCAGTCGAAGCTATGACAGCTGATCTCCACAAACGCGCTGACATCACAGAACTAACAAGGATACCGCAACCTTTCCCGGCTTTGAAGCAATTCGAGAACAACGCCACATACCTCTACCACGACCTACGAAACCTAAAGACTGACATAGAAAAAGCTAGAATAATAGGTTCCACCATAAATGAACTGGAAGAAAAGGAACATAACCTTTTCACATCTGCAAACAATTTGAAAACAGAAGCTTCTAGAAGAGAAACAGATGCTCAATATCTTAGCTTGGAAAGTATGAGTGGTTTAGAGGAAGTATTAAAACAGAGGAGGTTAGTTGGAGAACTGACAGCTAATTTGGATGATTTCGCAAGAGGAGAGAAGCATTTAAGTGCTCATCGTGCACTGAAAGAAGCGAGGCGATTGTTGAAGGCAATAAAGGAAATTAAACTGTTTGATTATATGGCTGGCGCTAGTGATGTATCTGATTCTGTAAGTTTTTAAGTTTTCATACTATTTCAATCTATAACTAAGTACGATATTACGTCCGTTTTCTAATAATAAGATAAGAGTAACGCCAGTGAATGGCGTTACTCTTATCTTATTGCCAAAACAGTAATTTCTATAAGACTATCAATATTTAGGTACCTATGTCAAGCTATATAACTAAATTCGATATTTTTTTTTCAATGATGATAAAACGTGTAGAATAGACTAATTGAGCTTTTATCCAGATTTTTGTAGTACTCAGATTATAACATCGCTTTTTTTTTTCAAGGCAAACCTACAATCAACATCCATCCACGAATATTCGTACCGGATAGAGGATATGTACAGACGTGTTCATAAAATGCAAGCCTCGTTGGACGAATGGGAAAACAAGATGGAAGACATTGCAAAATTAGCAGGAGTCGTGTGGGCGGCGGGAGATAAAGTCAGTGAACTAAAGAGGAGAGTGCTACCCTCTTTGATCAGGCTGAAGGACTTGGGTTCAAAATGTCGAATTATTCTAGAAGTGAGTATACATACATATCTTTATCTACATGGCAAGGAATATCGTTATTACGATAATATTTCTTATACTAAATAAGAAGACAAGTCGTATTTGAATAGTGAAACAGAATTACTTTGCAAAATCATATTAAAGAATACAATATGGTTCTTTTCAGGAAATCGCAAAACAACCAACCCATAACTTAACCAAGGAAGCATCAACAGCAATCTCACAAATCAGAAACCTGGCCATCAATTTTCCACAAATTGCTGAGCAGTTACGAATTCTCACAGCCGCTACTGAAGAAAAGGAGGGTATTTTATACAACCTTACACCAGCTTACAAGAAGAAGTATTTGGATGCCGTGGAAAAACACGTCGCAATGCTTGGAGAAAAAGCGAAGGAATACAAAAAGTAATTTGGTAGTTTTTATTGAGAATAATTTTAGTGTCTCTTTTGTAACAATAACATCTTAGACCACATCTTAGCTTAACATCTGCAGGCGAGATTGTGGTCATGCGCTTCTCTATTGACAAAAAAAGATTGTTTATATATCATCTCCTTACTGAAGGAGTCTTAAACAATGTTATGGCTGATAGTTTACCATTATTAAATAACTGATTATTTGATTCGGACTTTAAATCTATCTCTTCACATTTTTTTTTTAGTTCATACAAGTACAACATCCAATTAATAAATCTTTCCTTTCATAACTTATCAGTAGTTATTACAGTCTTAATCTCTTCTAGTCTCTTCGCCGGCACACGAGCAGCTGCCTCCCTCGGGGTACAAGCAGCGGGCGCGTGGTCAGAAGTCAGCAGAGCAGTGAAGGACGCCGGAGCAGCTGCTGACACTGCGACTGCTGCAACTGCAGCAGCCGTGCAGCTCGCAAGGGGACCGCAGCCGATGATTGATACTGCGCATGCGCATTGGGCTGCTTCGGAGCAGCTGAAGAGAAGGGGCAATGCGGTACTGATGAAATCTTCTGGTGAGTTGGAAGAATGTCACGTACACTGATATCGAAATGAAAAATTGGTGTAAAGTATAAATTCATAACAATTATATTGAAAATTTTACATGTTATATCACCACCACTAAACCATTTTACAAGAAATAATTGTACAGTAGAGAAAGTATAATTATATGGCTAAGGGTGAAAGAGCAAATAACTTAAGACCAAGGCTTGGATAAGTCAAATTATTTACTTTACTAACTTTAGATCTTTTCAGAACAAATGCGTGAATATTATATGAATAATGTATTCCACAATTAATTTATTTATGTAACATTACAGAACTAGGGCGTGGTGTAGAAAGTGCTGCTCGTGGTATCGACGCCGCGAGTGTGCGGCTCCGTGCGCTCGGCTGGCGGGAACGGTCTCTGGCGTCTGGAGCGGCTACTGCTGCGGCTGGACTTAGTATGTTGTTTCTTGGTTATATAAAAATGTTTTATTTTTATCTTTCCGATTTTGTCGTATATTAGAGTAACATTTCAAAATAGAGACCCATAGAAAAAACATTTTTTACTGGATTAAAGTTAATTTTTAGCGTATCCTTCTGCTTTTCATTCAGAACGCTTTTCTGTAATAGAACTTGTTTCCATTTTGAGTGACTTATGAAGTTATGATAATCACTACATAGTATAAAACAAAGTCGCTTTCTCTGTCCCTATGTCCTTATGTCCCTATGTCCCTTTGTACGCTTAAATCTTTGAAACTACACAACGGATTTTGATGCGGTTTTTTTTAATAGATAGAGTGATTCAAGAGGAAGGTTTATATGTATAATAACATCCATTAAATAGTGGAGAAGTATTGTTATTTTTGAGGTTTCTAATGTGATGTCGTAAATAATTACATTTTTTTCCGCTTACATTGCAAACGCAGGCTGAACCCTACGAGTTTTATCAAAATAATGTACTAAGTATTGTACACATTGAAAAGGTCTACAGAAAAGTCCGTGATGGTATATGTCTATCTCTTATGGATAACCCACAATAACTTTTTTTTGTCATTTACTTTTTACGACAAATAATGGGTAATTTTCGAAGCGATTTTAACCAATACAGCATTAATCCTTAACCAATTAAATACCTTGAATACATTGTTCATTTAATATAGATCTATATGGCCCTTTACATCGTATGATTTAAGTGAATATTTTCGAAGATATTACAGATTTAAAAATTGCGGGACGTAGCGTTTGCGGCGGTACCGGCCGGCCGCCATTGCACCCGTGTGCCCGTGCGAAGCCGGGGCGGGTCGCTAGTAATTAATAAACACTTTTGTATCAGAATTTGATCAAAAAAAAGAATCACCATATAGTTATCTAAAAAAAATTCTTGTGCACATTCCGTTTTTAATTAATGTTCAATCAATAAATACGCATCTAAATTCAAGGTAGCACAGAAACCGGAGCGCTAACATCGCTTCGCAGCGCTGGCGAGCAAGCGGAGCGCGTGTTCGCTGTGTCAAGGTCACTGTATGACGAAGCGGCTGAGACGAGGCGACGGGTGCGATATCACTTGCGAAGGAAACTTGCAGCGCTGCAGCGGCTGGGCGATACAGCGCTGGGGGCTGCTGAAGAACATGGTGAGATTTTTTTTAAACATTATATTTTTTGTACTAAGAATAATTAATGACTCTGATAAAATTAGTCGTTCTTTAAATAGTAGTAAATGTTTCTTTCAGTTTTCCATTTTCTACTTAATCTGTAATCCAAATGTATCCTGTCACAGGACTACATATCGAATAACTTGTATTTTGTTCGCTACTAATACTACTTCTTCATTTGCAGGCACTACTACTACTATACTATACTCTCACTCTCTCTTATTTCTCTCTCTAGTTATTGATTGTGAAAGTTTTCCTTTCCTACGCATCCATACTTAATATTATAAATGCGAAAGTAACTCTGTCTGTCTGTCTGTTACTCAATCACGCCTAAACTACTGAACCAATTTGCATGAAATTTGGTATGGAGATATTTTGATACCCGAGAAAGGACATAGGCTACCTTTTATTGCGAAATATGTACCACGGGTGAAGCCGGGGCGGACCTCTAGTAGTTCATAATTTTGCAATCCTAATACTTATCAAACTCAATATCCAGTATCCCAAATCCGCGGCAACACGCTTCGCGGTGCAGAAGTATCAGAAGCGCTTGCAGCGGCTGCAGCGGCCCGAGCGCGGGAACACTCCGCAGCGACTGCAGCGCTTGAGCCAGCGCTGAGAGCGCTGAGGGAGCGGGTGGAGCGCGCGAGACACGCTGCAAGCACTGTGAGTATTATGACACATTCTTAATAATGTTTTTTGTTGAAATTATTTTCAAAGTAGGCAATATTCAAATATTAACATTTACAAACTTTAGCTCTCTATAACATTCAAACAGACTTTAGACTCAAACTTTGACCACAACTTATACAAAAGACCGAAATATATAAAAAAAAAAGACGGGTTGCAGCGACAGAAGTGAAAACTTGATTATTAACGTTCAGCATGTTTGATATTTTGGAATGGTATCCGTCTTACACATGGAATATAAGGGCTAAAAAAAAAAAAAAAAAAAACATCCGTCTTACGCTTTTTCGATCAGGCCACGTGTCCTGACGCGAGTTTAAGATTTTATACCCAACGCCGCTAAAGAAGTTTTCACTTCAAAAAATTACTCGCTTTTTACTTAAATACAATATTAAATACCATGCCCTTAATACGACGTAAAGCCTTTGAGCTTTTTATTCAGAGCATTCAAATTCTTGCCAATTCATTGCAATGAAGACACATCATAAAACTATATTTTTAAACTTTATTGAGCTGGTTACCATGTGCCCTGGTTGCCTGGAAGAATCACCACTAAGGCCGTCAAATACAGTAAACTTCTTGTCTTTATTTTGTATTAAAGAGTAAAATAAAAAAATAAATATAATACCCATTAAATCTTTTCCCTAGATAACAGTATCAGTCCGTTCCCCGGTGTCGGGTGGGGGCTGCGCACGCGCATACGCGGTGCGGAGCGCGCCCGCCGTCACGCGCCTGTCGCTGGCTGTCAGCTTCGATGGCGATGTGGATGATGGCACGCTTGTCTTTATGCAGGATCAGGTTGAACTTTTTAATTCAAGTCAATAAGAAGTTGACCTATTTCGTCACAGTAGAAATCTCATAAATATTGAACTCACATGAGTTCAATTATAAAAACAACATTATTATAAATGGATTAGAACCTAGATGTTATTACAAGATCACGTAGCAATTTAGTACAAAAAAAAACAATTTCATTAAAATCAGAGATTACGTTACAATATTTTTGGTATTAACCTTGTTTTGATGAGAAATCAAAGATAGCATAATATCGTTTTTTTCTTGCATGATATTCGAGAAAAAAATTTGTCGACAACATTATTTTTTTTCGTATCGTAGCATTCATAACTATAAAAATTCATAAATAAATATATTATTTTCTTCTATCCAGGAAGCAACAGACCGCTACATGCGTCTGTCAGTAGTGAACAGCAGACTACGATTAACGTGGAACGTGGGGGGAGAGGAGGGGGTCATCCTGCACCCCGAGCCTCTGCAGTCCACCGTGGATGACGCGGATCATACTGCGTATACTATAGATATTGAAAGGTGATTTGTGAAAGAATATAAAACTCCTGACTATTTAAGATAAATCGATAGTTATAAAAATTTATAAAAATGACCAATTTACTCAAATGGTTGCGTAGAGTCGAAGTTATCTTAATAAAACCGAACACAAATTTAAGAATATATTTTTTTAAAGAATAGAAAATTATAATAAAATTATAATCTAGAACATGACCTTATATACCTACGACAAACGTTCGAACCGCCGAACGAGCGGACAAAATATACTTCCTTCTACTACACAAGAAAGTTTGCAGAATAAATGATATAATTTTATGTCCATTCATTGATAAAGTTAAATACACTTATTGCCATTTTGCAAATTCTTAACGTAGTTGCACATTCCAGAGTATGGACAACAGTCCGTCTCCGCGTGGAGCGCTCCGGCAGCGCTGCGATATCGTCCAGCAACACCACATCAAGCGCTTCAAGCGCTGGGCTGCTCCGCTCGTCGCTGCTCTGGTTGGGGGAAAGTGTAGCGCCGTTACCGGGCTGCGTGCATGCGTTGAGGGACGATAGCGGAGCGCTAGGGCTCTGGGCGTTTAACAAGCAACCTGGGAATGCCAAGTGCATTGGATGTACACATAGGTATGGGTACAATTTGTTTTTTATCTATCCTTTACCTTAGGTAGCCCGGAAAAAAATCGCTTAAAAGCGATAAGATACTTTACATCCCATTTGTGAAATAATATAGTTTCGTATTCTAATGTAAATAGTTAAATAATTAATGTACTGACACCCGAATATATTCTTGTTAAAGTGTGTTTTAATAAGCATGCATGATCGTGTCACCTTTTCACGCGTATTGAATGAACTGTTTTTTTTAAACCATTACGAAGTTAGCATATCATCGATGTATGGCAACAAATTATTTTTTTATTTCTGTGTCCTCTTAGATATATTCCAGACTTTATTTTGAATCGGTATTATTTTATTTTCTGTTAATATAAAATAATTATCCTTGAATTTAATTGAAGATCCGTCTTTCACTTTAACCTGATGGTATCACTGTTGTCGGTCATTTGATAAAAATAATATTTCAGATCGTGTTTAAGTTTCTGTTTAGTGTTAATGATAATCTATTTAATGTTGAGGAACGGTTGCAATTTAAATGATCGTTTTCATTCTAATGAGTTTTTCGTGTACAGGCGGTTTAGCCAATCCCGCGGCTCCACACTAGTGCAGTTCAGTGGTGCGGGTTACGCGGCGGTGCGTCGCTCGGGCCTGCGCCCCGCGGACCGGCGCCGGTTTACATTGTCCTTTACGTTCAGAACGAGGGATCATGATGCATTACTGTTTTTAGCGCTCGATACTGTTAATGTGAGTATATTGTGTGAGGAAGTAAATTAGTTAAGTGGGCATTTAAAATTATGAAATCTGTATAGGAAGATCTAGTATTGTCATTTATGAAAATATCGATAATACTAGTTTAAAATTGCACTTTTTCCCTGAGAAATTTTTGTGAATTCTACAATTGGTTGGAGTGTAGCCTTCTTGGGGGCGCTATGGAAAAAAGACACGAAATTTTGAAATTTTTTTTTAGTCAGTATAACATCTATTTTTTATGGTTTTATCGGCAAGAATAGCCTAAAATAAACACTTTTTATTCTTTGTATTTTTTCTCTAAGGTTGATAGTTTTCGAGATAATCGAGTTATAATATACTCATTTACAATGGGATCTGGACTTAGACGAAATTTTGAATTTTTTTTTTAGTCTATATAATACCTATTTTTTATGGTTTTATCGGCAAGAATAGCCTAAAATAAACCCTTTTTATTCTTTGTATTTTTTCTCTAAGGTTGATAGTTTTCGAGAAACTTACTGTAGAACATTTTTTATTCAGATTTTCAGTCAACTATCAACCTTAGAGAAAAAATACAAAGAATAAAAAGTGTTTATTTTAGGCTATTCTTGCCGATAAAACCATAAAAAATAGATGTTACTTTAGCGCCCCCAAGGGTACACCCTGACCCTACAATTGTTTAAATATATTTAATTATATGTAATGATCTGAACGCATTCGAGTGACTCAGTGTAGCTATAATAGCGTTCAAAAAATTTCACTCGAACATTTTTACGATAGTTTTGCAATTGGATAATTTTATTGATTTTATTGTTAATCTTGTTTCACTTTATTACCTCGTATGTACCACCAGAACCGCTCAGTGAGCGTGTGGGTGCGGTCGTGCCGCGTGGTGTTCGCGGTGCAGTACGGCGGCGCGTCGCTCGAGATCGCGTCGGGCGGCGCGCGCTGCGACGGGACAACCGCGCACGTGCAGGCCACGCGCGTCTTCAGCCGACTCGAGAGAGGTACTGTTGGTGTGTGGGACAGGTTGGAAAGTGGAATAGATATGGAGAAATGGATCATCTATCCAACAATATATAACAACAATTAATATGATTTGGCTATCAAATTTGTTGTTGAAACTTTTTGCCAGAAAACTGACTAATATTCCAGAATATGGACAACAGTTTGGTTACGCGAGAATTATAGATGGAAATGAACTAAATAGAGATCACCCACGCTTCCGCGTTAACATGTAGAAGCCCTTCTGGCTAACATCGAGAGACACCACACAAAAAAAAGGAAAGTAGATATAGAGAAATGAATTATCAGATGATTTTTGATATAAAATTTTTTTGTTGAAACTTTTTGCCAGGGAACTGAGAAATATTCCAGATAGGGACAACAGTTCGGTTACGCGAGAATTATAGAAAGCTAAATAGCTAGAGAAAGATAAAGACATAGTCTATTAATTACAAGAAGTCTAAGTCATTTTTTTTACTTTTTATTACATACTTAATACAAACAAGTTTGGGAGAGTAATCTTTTAACACACGATATATGGATAACAAAACTATCTTCTCTTAATTTTTAAACAATGGAAAAGCAAGGTAGCTTATTGTACCTACGAAAAAAAAATGTTTAGTTATTGTCAAAAAGCACGTATGTAAGCGCGTCCGTCCCCAGGCAGCCTGCGCGTGAACGGCGAGGAGACGCTGGGCTCACCCTCACCTCCTGTACAAGACGCGTCCTTACTACCGGACCTGCAAGCCGCGGAGTACTGGCTCGGGGGCGCTCCGCCCGGGGGCGAAGTCCCCGCGGGGGAGCGCCCGCCGGCACTGCTGGGGTGTCTCGGGGCACTCACTGTGGATAGAGAGGGATATGACTTGCTGGATACGCCGCATAGACATGGCGTTGAACCGGGGTGTACTACTAAGGTACGTGATATGTGATCTTTTCAAGTTATTTATGTTATTTCATTACATTAAAATTATTCCGTAACAAAAACCCTTAACTAAAACAATATAAATTATTGGTCTTAATATCCTATGGTCTTTTCATCTACAATTCAATAAAAAGTTGTTCGATAAGAAAATCACATTTTCATTCATTCAGAAACTAATGAATAATATTATCCGTTTTTCTACAAATGTGATATTATGTTATTTTTGATCATTTTTATTTAAAATGTATATTTCAGGATTTTGTTATTTTATAGATTATTTTTGTTATAGATAGGTACTTTAGCCAAACATGTAATTTCAATCTTTTAAAACCTCTTTGCAGACACTTCGGTCAGCGATCTTCGGTGGCGAAGGTTACATAGAGATGGCGTCACCAGCGATCAGACGGAAGTCTTCCTTGGGTATATCCTTCAGGACCAGGTCATCATCAGGTCTGCTGCTGTACCGCGCGCCGGTGGCTGGTTCCAATGAAGTGGATGATGATGATGATGGCGATGATGGACATTATCTGGTGATTGCTGTTGTTAAAGGTTAGTAAAAGGTTTCAGTTTTATGTGTATGAATTTAAATGTTGGTTTATGATATTAATTAAATTGGTTTATTTCCAAAATTAAAAAAGACATAAATGAAAAACAAAGAATATTTTTTATATTTGTCAAAAAATTCTGAAGATAATGAAATTAACTTTAAAAATCTAACTGTTTCTTTTAAATATTGCACTTTTGCGCGTACATTTATGTTATTTTATTAAAACTGTATAACTCATAGTGCAAATCACTATTTTATATGTAAACTAGCTGCGCCCCGTGGTTTCACCCGTGTAGCTCCCCTCCTGTTGCTCTTAGCGTGATAACATATAGCCTATAGCCTTCCTCGGTAAATGGGCTATCTAACACCGAAAGAATTTTTCAAATCGGACCAGTAGTTCCTGAGATTAGTGCGTTCAAACAAACAAACAAACTCTTCAGCTTTATAATATCAGTATTAGTATAGATAAGAATTCACAATATAACCCAAAATAACACTTTTATAAATATTTCCCAGGCGAGCTCGAAGTGCAGGGCACAGCGGGCAAGGGCTCGCTGCGAGTGCGCGCGAACGGCACGCGGCTGGATGATGGCCGCCTGCACGCTGTGCGACTCGTGCGCGCGCATAAACAGGTAACTTACTTTAACGGGCTTTACAGTGTTAACATGAGCTTATTTATTTATTTAGAACAGGCTTACCAACTAGATACATAATTTTTTGTTCAAACAATTCAAAATAAACATTAGTACTTACTTACGTATCTGAATTACAGGTAGGCACCGATTTATCAATTTTATTAATAATAGAATGAGATAAAAAAGAGTGTGTGCCGAGCACACGTGTCAGAAGTGAAACTTCTTTGGCAAGATTCAAAGATACCAAAATCGTCGTCTTACTCCATGAAGTGACGATATCGCCATGATGCATGATGAAATTTTACTCACCACGCGCCTAAAGAAGTTTCATTAAAAAAAATACGTATGAATTTTTTTGAATCAAATTACCTTATGTGCAACAGCGTTCAGTCGCGTAAAGTTACCTACTAGACCGGACTCTCAGTGGAGTTTCGTTTGCAAAAATAGCGGACCTAAATCTGACTTCTGATATATATTGTATAGATCCCAGACATCCTATAGACAGATGTTGCCAACCAGTTTTGTGGTCCCCCTCTCCCCACCCCGGTAATTAAATATGGCATACAAAGAAAAAAATAAAAATTTCCAAAACATGCCGTGTGGGGTATCAAATGAAAGAGCTTATTGAGTAGATCACGAATATTTAGCATACTATAATATTTCTTACACTTTCTCTAAGATTTTTTAGAAAATTTACGAAAATGCTCCATTTTTGAGTTAACTTTAAACCACTATAGATTGAAAACTCATGAATATATTTTTTAAATTATTATTTTAAATAATTAACAATAGTCCATTGTTTACGATTCAATAGTTCGTACAGTGAAATAGTTGCATGGGGGAGTGGGGGGAGCATTCAAAGATGGCGAGTATATTTTCAAGCTTATGCCAGAAATAAAGGCCTAATACAAAAATATCGGTGTCAGGGCTTAGAATAATTATCTCTGCAATATGGCAGAACATTCTTGAATCAGCCTCTGTGTGATTAGATTTCAAATCGGTAACTTCAGTGAAAGTTGCGCCTTGCAATTTAAAACATTTAGTGGGGTCATCAAGTCCACCACATACATATAGCTCACTTATATTATATTATATGTTTTGGAAATTTTTATTTTTTTCTTTGTATGCCATATTTAATTACCGGGGTGAGGGGAGGGGGACCACAAAACTGGTTGGCAACATCTGTCTATAGGATGTCTGGTATCTATACAATATATATCAGAAGTCAGATTTAGGTCCGCTATTTTTGCAAACGAACATCTCCTTGGAGCCTGCTCTATACATACCCTATTCTGTCGCAAACAAGGTAAAACATGTGCTTACTCGAACCGATTATTTAAAGTGGTTTGCAATACATAAATTATTTAATGTAATGAAAAGACACTGCTCGAGTTGTATGAACTAAATTCTTATGTTACTTAAAATAATTTCAGCTAGAAGTGTGGCTAGACGAGAAGCTAGTTGGTAGCGGAGCGCTAGCGGGTGGCGGCTTCGCCCCTCGACCACGCGGCCTGTACCTCGGCGGGGCTCCGCCCTCACAACGCTCGAATAGCATTGACTTACCTGCGCAGGCGTTTGTTGGCACTATTATGGACTTTATTGTGGATTCTAGGTGAGTTTGAAATGTTTATCCAACTTAGCAAATTTGTCTATGTACCTAAAGATTAATTTTAATACAGACTGTAAAAACTCTGCTTGAAGAATTTTATTACTTTTGTTCAGTGTTTTTTTTATTCTTGGTTCTTGGATATATCGTTCCATCCTAATGTTCGTATGTACATATAGTTACCAAGAAAAAACTCAAACGTTAAAAATACTTGCTTCTAAAATAAACCCGTGCTAAAAGTACGAGCTACATAATTTTAATTTTCCACTCACCCTATACTGTTGAAAACAAGGAAATGCGTTCAAATATAAGGAAATGCGTTCAAGCCTGTAAAAACATAACCAATAGTGTATTGAATCGGAGACTTCATTACATAATGTTATATGTTTCTAGTCTACTAGGTCTAGAAGAAGGTACAGTATGGGGCGACGCTCGCTTGGGGCGCGCGGAGGGCGGCGCGCGGGGGGACCCGCCGCCCGAGCCGCAGGCTGACTCCGCTGCGTTGTGTAGCAAGGTAAGGATTTATTGATTATATATCGATTTAAAAAGAAGAAGAGGTTTGTTTTGTACATTTATATAGTCCATTGAAAAATAAAAGGAACAATAAAATGTGGAAACTAGACTATTGGATACTAACTAAATAATTTTACAGATTTTTGTATTGTAGCGCTTCATGAACAACTTTTTGTTTAAATAAATTAATTCAAAATTGAAATATTTTTTAACAAACTCTTAAATCAAATATACTTATTAAAAATGCCATACCACACTTGTGTTATGTAACCTGTATTTTCACCGATACAAAATTGCGCACATATAACTAGTCAAATTACAATTTTTATTACTTTTAATGTGCAAAAATAATTCTAGTTTTTAATAAAAGACTGATCTTTTTATAACTCTTTATTTCAGATGTCATCGTACACAGTAGAAGCAGGAGCAGTAAAGTTCGGCGACACGCCCGGGAGCTACGCGTCCCTCAAGCTGCCGCGACAGGGGGCGAAGGCCGAGTTCTCGTTAACGCTGCAGATTAGGACCTTCGCCACTGAAGGACTCGTGTTTTTGATACCGGTTTGTACTTTAAATGATACTCAAAAAATTAAACCATTGTCTCTATTGTCTTTTGCCTTTTCTTTGAGTGAACATGATACATACTAGGTATGTGCTAGGTATGTATGTATTTGCCGTATAAACATTTTCATAATTACACAGATATATAGAATGGAGAATTTTATTTTGAATGAATGAATTATTTTATTTCCATTCCAACTGGTAGATGGCGCTGTATAACTTAGGTATGGAAAATCTTTACCTATTTTTCATGTTTTTAGGTCATTTATATACTCATATACCTTATCATAAACCAAAAAATTTCTAGAAACAATGAATAGAAGCTAAATCAACCATCACATTGCGTATCAAACGGAAATAAATTAAAGACATAATATTATACATATATAGAGACAATAATTAATACATGAACAATTCCAGGGCTCCAAACTAAAACCAAAGCACTTCACAGCACTGATACTGCACGAAGGCAAAGTGCGGCTCATTGTACGCGGCAGAAAGAAGAAAGAAGTCACGTTGCCCACCGTACTCGCTGACGGCACTTGGAGATCGGTGAGTTTATGTTACACTAGCTTCCACCCGCGGTTTAACCCGCTCCTGTTGGTCTTAGTGTGATGATATATAGACCATTTTTTTAGACTGTTGCTCCAAAACCTGCACAAATAGCATCACGGTTATTACTAGGAAAATATTCTACATAAAATTTCCTTTAAATTTTTGTTCTACTATTTTTTGTACGATCAATACTTTAGGAAGTAAAAGGTGGGGGGGGGGGCAAATTCTTCTTCCTTTTCCTTCTTTCCTTGTGTGGATGTTTTTGACGATTTATCGTGACGCTACTGATCAGGTTAGATTTTTGCTCATTATAGTCTGTCTACTATAAATGCATCTACAGACGCTCCGATTTGGTTGGTGCCAACCATCCGACCACGACCAAATCGGAAAGTGTAGAGAGCGGTCGGTCCGACATAATTATTATTAATATTGGTTTGACGTGGTCGGATGCGCCGGCGATACCGACCAAACCAACTTCCTATCCGATCCAACCAAATTGGAACGTCTGGAAGCTTTGTTCCGACCAAATCGGCTCATTCCATAGAGTAATATAGGTAATTGGCTCATTCACATTCGCAACGCCGCCGGTGTAGGACGTCAACATGAACGCCGAGGGAGTTACGGTCACCGAACGTGACATATTAATAAAATTGCTGGAACTATATAAAGACTTTCCCTGTTTGTGGGACTTAAGTAACAAAGATTACGCAAATAGAGATGCCAGAAATCAAGCGTATTTTATTATGTTAGAAGTATTAAAAAAAATTGACAGTGCGGCTACATTAAAAACCTTAAAAAATAAGTTGTAAGAGCCGCATATGACTGTAATTTTCTCTATTTCTATAGTAGAATTTAGCCCATTCTCTTCGTACTATGGTCAACTGACATATTACTCTATGGTCAACTGACAGCTGGAAGGCCAACCGTCGGACAATCTGTAGCAATGTTGGAATGGTTGCCTTGTCGGTTCCGATATGGTTGGCACCAACCAAATCGGAGCGTCTGTAGATGCTATAAGAATTGCTTTTTGACAGCTCGATGGGTGATACCAGAAGTGATGTCCTTAAGATTATCGATTGTGATACCATTCAATTATACATTCAAAATATTATCATAAATCGAATTTGTAGGTACCTACTGGTCTAAGATCCGAATATAAGTCGAAATGCAACGGCGTGATAATAGAATGAGACCAATTTTATAATAAATTTAGTGTATTAAAAAATGTATTAAAAATGGGTTGACTGGGAAAATCCTGGACAGGATATTTTTTATTAATTATTAAAAAAAAATATTTTCATTTTTTATTAATTGCAGTTTCGAGATAATAAAACAATTTTGTAATAAAACAGCGCTGACATAATTTTTTTTTCATCATCCTATCAGTGAAAGTAACTGGTACCGACATACCTGTTTATACCTGCCAACCTAGCCGTTTGTCCCGGTAAATATTAGAAAACGACTATGCCTGCGCATTCTGTAGGTTTCATACTTTAAGTCTATTATAAATTTTTTTTATTATGTTGATACTGCAATTAATTAAAAAAAAATGTTTTTTTTTTAATTCATTAAAAATGTCCTGTCCAGGATTTTCCCAGTCAACCCATTTTTAATACATTTTTTAATACACTAAATTTATTATAAAATTGGTCTCATTCTATTATCACGCCGTTGCATTTCGACTTCTATTCGGATCTTAGACCATACGTAAATAATAATTACAACGTAAACGTACTAATAAGATACATATGTAATAATAAGACCATAATTATAGCGATAAATTTTATGTTAAAATTAAACTAAACTAATATTTTATTATTTATTGGTTTCTATCTTACAATTTGGTTGTCTTTATGTTTAAATTATATAACTTATTAGAAGAGTTTTTCTGTATCGGATATATTTTACAGAGTATTTCTATCGATTATTATAATCTATCGACCCATCATTGATCTGTGTAGACATCACTAAGTGGGCGGGGCCTGTCCATGAAGTACAATAATTATTTGTATGACATTTTAACATAGACAATGCAATCCTTCATAGGCGTGGAGCTGTCAAAAAGCAAATAATATAATGGACAGAGTATAGTCTCCATTTGAGCGCATCTTTCGCTTTAGTATTAATTTATTCCTAAACTTTTTCGACCAGTAATGGAATGGATAAGCTTGCTTGCAGCAAATAGCTGTTATTTATATTGGAAATACGATGTTATTCCACAGATATCAGTGCGCATCTCCCGCGGGCGGGTCGTACTGTCGCACGGCGGCGCGGCGGCGGCGGGGCGCGCGCCGCCGCACTCGCGCGCGGCGCGCATCTACGTGGGCGGGCTGCCGGCTGCCCTGCCCAATGTGCCGCCGGCGGTAATAACAACATTAGAACTATGTTTTATTTAATAAATTGTAATATTAATGTACCTTTATCAAATAAAATTTATGAATTTTGTTAAACATGCATTATAAAATATGTCAATAGGAATTTTACACCAAATTTACAGATTCATACAAATAGTTAGGTGAAATACGAGACGATCAACGAACACGACTGTAAAAACTCAGTAAAATAAACTGTATCATCATTCATCATCATCATTATCAGCCTACTTTTGCCCACTGCTGGACAAGGCCTCAGTCATGGCACGCCATTGAGCCCGGTCGTTCGCTCGTTGTCGTCAGTTTTGCCCTGCAACCCTGCGGATGTCGTCACTCCACGTTGTAACAGGGCGTCCTATGTAATTATACTGTATACATGTTCGTTATTCGTCTAGCTATTCGTGTAAATTTGTCATTGCATGCAATTTATTAACTAGGTACATTATTTATTTATTTATTTATTTATCAATAAAAAAATACATTTAACATAATTGAACATGCCAAAAACCACAAAAATTTGTCCGGTATGCAAAGCAATCCATCCACGACAATTTTGATGCACAGCGCGCTCGTGTGCTCGCGACAAGTTAAAGTCAATAATAATTATACCACATTATACAGGTTGTTACACATAACAGAGCACATCCTCAATCTCTCCTTTACCTACAATTTGTGATATATCTATTATCTACATGGTGCAGGTGGGTCGGCGGGGCGGGTGGGGCGGGTGGGGCGGGCTGCGCGGGTGCGTGCGGCGCGTGCGCGTGTGCGGGCGCGCGGACGACCTCGTGCGGGACGCGCGCGCGCACCACGCGGTGGGCCAGTGCTTCCCCAGCGTCGAGAGGGGCGCGTATTTCGCGGGTAAGATAATAATAAAATAAATAAATAAATCATTTATTTTCCTCAAAACTTATAAAACAAGAAAAATACAAGTAAACAAAAACCAAGAGGACTGGTGTCTGCGATAGGCCTGTAGTTCCAAGTCTTGGTAACAACCGTCCTGGTACCAGATGTTTTTAATTGGAGATTTGATGTTATGGACTTGTGAGTAAAGATCATTTCGTCATACATACGTTTGGTTGTCAAGCCAGGCGCGGTCCCAGCCTGACATTTTGAAATTAAATAAAATTTATTTCAATAAAAGTTATAAGCAAAAAACTTGAAAGCATTTCTATATTTTTTTTTTTATATTTTACAAAAAAAACCCGGCCAAGTGGGTTTCGGACTCGCGCACCGAGGGCTACGATCCAACCTTCTTTTGTAACTCTAAAATGTATGTTTTAGCAATTTTTCCTTTATCTGTGCTATAAGACATTGCTTTTTTTAACCAAATTTCAAGACTCTGTATCAACGGGAAGTACATTACAATGTAGATTTATGATTCCTTGGTTTAATGCTCTAAACTTGCGAATGTCGAAATTTGCGATAATTTGCAGCATAAACGGCTTACTTAAACTCAAACTCAAACATTATTCAATTAGACCTCTTCTAGAAGCACTTTTGAATCGTTATTACATTTTTTTTAAATTTACCACTTAAAAAATACACTTTTGATGCGATTGCGTTGGCATAAAAGTTTTCGTTTTTTTGTGATTTTTTCACAGCTTAAAGAGACCATAGATTTATGTATTCGATATAAATTTCAGCTTGATATCTGCACTCGTTCCTGAGAAAAAGGGTCTTGACAGACAGATAAACCTTAAAATTATTAAGGATATTTTTTATATGATGTAGGTAATTAAAAAAAATATTTTTTGTAATTATTCCTTTATCTATGCTATAAGATGTTGCTTTGTAACGAATTTCAAGATTCTGAGTTCACGGGAAGTACCCTGTAGGTTTTGAATTTTGATACCCCTTTACTCATGATCGCTTCCATGTATTAAATTGACCACCAAAAACTCAGGTCTATAATACCTTTAAGCTGTAATAAAATCAAACTTCTATGTCAACGCAGTAAGGAGATACAGCCGTAAGCCCGTAAATGCTGCAAATTTTCGCACTTGGCCAGTTTTTTTAATATTATGTACAGTATAAGAATTTTTTTCTATTTTATCGAGTACGATTTTGGGGGGGTCATGTCCCCCGTGACCCCCCCCCCCCTGGGACCGCGCCTGTGTCAAGCCATGGCGAGTTATTATGTGTCGTTGCTACAACTTTCTATAACTCTTAGGATATTATAAGCCAGATTCCACGCACGTCAAATAATGCGTCTTCTGACATCAATACGGTTTTACGTTTTATGTTTTACCTACAACATTTTGCTGAACTATTAACAGGCTCATATTATCACAATGAAACTGTTATATTTTTTACTAGATTTCCGCCCGCGGCTTCGCCCGCGTTTTCAAAGGAAAACCCGCATAGTTCCCGTTCCCGTGGGATTTCTGGGATAAAACCTATCCTATGTGTTAATCCAAGTTACCCTCTATATGTGTGCTAAATTTCATTGTAATCGGTTCAGTAGTTTTTACGTGAAAGAGTAACAAACATCCATACATCCATACATCCATACTTACAAACTTTCGCCTTTATAATAGTATTAAGATAAGATAAGATTGGAAATACATAACTAATATTCGTAACACATGATATTACTATTTCAGGAGACGCATACGCGGTATGGTCCAGCAAGTGGTGGAGTGAAGACCTGGAGACGGTGGAGGTGCGGCTCCAGTTCCGCTCCTTCTCCCCCAACGGCCTCATCATGTCGGGGGGTGGAGCTACCCTGGAACTTAAGAATGGCGTGGTGAGTTGGATAACTCATTATTTTATAATAATAACTAGCTTTCCGCCCGCGGCTTCGCCCGCGTTTTCAAAGAAAAACCCGTTCCCGTAGGATTTCCGGGATAAAACCTATCCTATGTCCTTTCTCGGGTATCAAAATATCTCTATACCGAATTTCATGCAAATTGGTTCAGTAGTTAAGGCGTGATTGAGTAACAGACAGACAGACAGAGTTACTTTCGCATTTATAATATTAGTATGTATATCTTTAGTATGTCTTTTGTTTGATTTTACGCGATTTATATTATTTTACAGGGCTTGCTAAAGTATAATATGTGAAATTACGGGATAAATAATATTATAATAATTAATAAATCGTAGGTATTGAAAATTCATTGATCTCTAGTTACCCAATTTTTGTAATAATCAAAATTATACAAATAAAATAAAAATAAAATAAAGTCACCTGTAGGTACACCGTTTCTGATATAGCCTAGTTTGGATCTCACTGTACTTCGAAAATTGAAGGTCCGACATTTGCCGATTGGTCAAATTTATTGCGGCTGTGGCGCGTAGTTTCGGTGTCACGTAGTACGAAATACGTCATACAATTTAACATTTAAATAATATTTTGGTGTGTCGCGTCGCGTCGCTACGCTGCCGTGCAGTTACGCCTAGTGCGGTCGGACTTTAATCCTACTTTTATCACATTAACAGTGTAATGTTTAACGAATGGTTCCATAACGCGTGTTGCGAACGGGGGCTAGACGGAAGAAATTAAGACGAAAAGTTGACACTTTTTATTATACTTGTAAGCCGTGCGGCATACGCGTGTTTCTCTTTCTCTCATAGAACTTCGTTCCATCCGGGTTTTTTTTTTTTTTTTGGTAATAAAGATTTTTATCTATACTAATATTATAAAGCTGAAGAGTTTGTTTGTTTGTTTGTTTGAACGCGCTAATCTCAAGAACTACTGGTCCGATTTGAAAACTTCTTTCGGTGTTAGACAGCCCATTTATCGAGGAAGGCTGTAGGCCATCCATCCATCACCAGACCATCACGCTAAGACCAACAGGAGCGGAACAATGCGGGTGAAACCGCGGAGCACAGCTAGTTTATTATAATTTATGATTACACTACACACAGATAGAGCTAAGCGCACGGGTTGCTCGCTAGGCTGCTTGCCACGCGTCTGAACGTACCATAATTTATTATTAACTCAGGCCCCGGAACCACAGACACAATAGAAAATCTATTGTGTCGTGGACCGATCGGGCCACTTGGGGCTCAATGGGTTATTTCACACACACAGGTGGTGCTAAGCGCATGGGGGGCGCGCGCCGAGTGGGGCGGCGCAGCGTGCGACGGCGCGTGGCACGCGGTGCGGGCGCGCGTGGCGCCGCACGGGCTGGCGCTGGCGCTGGACGGCGCGGCCGACGAGCGAGCCGCCCCCGCGCTGCTGCCCGCGCACCACCACCCCGCGCCGCTCTACATAGCCGGCCTGCCGGGTACGTGGCTTTACAGCACATCATCATCATCATCATCAGCCCATTATGTTCCCACTGCTGGGAAATGGGCCTCCCGTAAAAGATTAGGCCATAACCAATACGCTAGCCAACATGTCGTGGAACTGTAGCGACGACAAGCCAATTTATGAGTTATCGAATTTCAAGTGTAGCGCTAAGAAAGTTCACACGGTAACTCATATATAAACAGTTCGTGCGCTATGCACAGACAGTCACGGGCTTGTCGGGACGCGGGTGGGTCGCATTAGGTCGAATATTAATTACATACGGATAAATATATGTAGTTAACGAAATATAACCTTTGCGTAGTTATTTCATCTTTTATTACACCCGCATATAACAAGCCCCTACATTGGTGACTCCAACATTGGTGACTCCCGACGAAAAGTGAACATTATTATAGTGAATTGCATAGATATCGTTTGTTAACAATTAAAAATGAATCCGGCAGTTCCAGTTAGAGCAGTTTCGTCGGTACCGTTAAACCTCGAGCAGTTAGCACAACTAAAGCAGCGGATAAACCAGCTGGAATGTGCAGGCTCGAGAGGCAAATCGTTTAGCAGTCGAAGGTATGGAAATAGCACGCATCGTTCCGCATCGCAAAGTCACAATCGTGCAGGAAGCTCAAAACAGAGAAAACCAAATTGGTTATGTTTTTTCATTACTGCTCGCCAGATTGTACTATCTTCAACCTTGTGCGTGGCAGAAGCAGCAGGAGAGCCGACTAAAAAATGTTTTAATTTTACCAGTGTCGAAAAATAACCGATCCGCGAGTGAGTGTACTGTGTAGTGATTATAAACCTTACGCGGCAAACGGTAGTGTAATTAAGACATTTGGTACTAAGTTAATGACTTTAGATCTTAGTTTACGGCGACCGTATAAATGGTCATTATTTATTATCGCCGAGGTAACTCAAACTATGTTTTGGTTTATAAGGTGCAGATTTTTTAGCACCCTAGGGCCGATGCATCGCTCGCACTTATGACGGACGCATCGGATACTCATGTATGTTATTTTTCTAAGAATCCATCTAAGATTGAACGCAAGTATAGTACGTACGATAGGGAGTTATTAGCAATTTACTTAGCTATTCGTCATTTTCGGAATATGGTCGAAGGACGACAGTTAACGGTGTAGGTACACGGATCACAAACCGTTAATTTACGCGTTTTCTAAAGTAAATAGCGAGAAAGAGTTACCCAGACGTACACGACACTTGATATTCATTACGAGTTCACAACGTCGCGTGGGCAAGATAATGTCGTTGCAGATTCGTCATCACGAGTCGCAACAATAAGTTGTCCCACTGTAATAGATTACGCGGAACTTGCTAAGGAACAACAACAAGATTCTTATATGTTACAATTATCTAATTCGAAAGACGCTAATAATAGGTCAAAGAAAATAATGTTACCTGAAAGCGGTACATTTATTAATTGTAATATTTTAGATAATGATAAAATTAGACCCTATTTGACTGATTAAATTCGACGTATTGCTTTTGATAGTGTACATAATTTATGTCATCCCGAAATAAGGACTACACGTAAATTGATTCAAAATCGTTTTTATTGGCCAAATATGAATCGTCACGTTGGCCAATGGGCTAAAACATGCATTGAATGTCAACGATCGAAGGTTAATCGACATACAGTGTCAGGTTTAGGATCGTTTCTGCAGTGCGATAGGTTTGAACATAGATATTCATGTTGATTTAATTGGACCTTTACCCACTTCACCCGAAGGTTTTAGGTATTGCCTAACCATAGTTGATAGGGGGACGCGATGGCCAGAATGTTTTCCTACGAGAGATATAACTGCTGAAACGATTTCGCGTGTAATATATGAAGGATGGATCTCTCGTTTTGGTTGTCCGAAAAAGCTAACAAGCGATCAAGGACGCCAATTCGAAAGTCAATTATTTGCTACACTAATGAAGTTATTAGGTATTAATAAGTTGCGTACGACACCTTACCACCCACAGAGTAACGGGGCGGTAGAGCGTTGGCATAGGTCGCTTAAAGCGGCATTAACGGCTCGTTTATGCAATATATCATCATCTTGGGTTACGGAATTACCAACTGTGTTGCTAGGACTTAGAACAGCAGTAAGAAGTGATACCGGCATAAGCGCAGCAGAAATAACGTACGGAACAACTTTACGATTACCAGGTGATTATTACGATAAAAAGTCGAGTTTTGAAATAGATAGCAGTCTTGAGTATGTAAGTAAATTACGAGTCTTTATTAGGAAATATCAGTCAGTAGCTATTAGGCAGAATGAAAGACGGAACATATTTATTCACCCCGATTTAGAAAAGTGCGATTATGTTTTTGTAAGAAACGACGCAGTACGTAAGCCTTTACAACCAACATACGACGGTCCTTATCGTGTGTTGAGTCGAGAGGAAAAGGTATTTTACATTCAAATGACTGGCAGGAAAGTTAGAATATCTGTAGACCGTCTAAAACCTGCATATTATTTGAATGATGATAGTGATACGACATCTGGGGTAGATACTAAGGTTCCATTACAAATTCAAAGTAGCGAATTGCCTAATACACATACCACGCGTAGTGGAAGAGCTATACGATTACCGGTACGATTTAGGTAATAGTATTGTATTTGTAATTGTTTCAACTATTTTATATTTATTAGAATTACGATGATTATAAGTATGCATAAGACTTCATAGAAATGTATAATAAATACTTAGTAATCAACACATCGTATTTAATAAATAATAGAACTTAAGTAATTTTGAAAAGAGTTCATTGTTTAACGTTTTAAGTATGGTATTTCAAATTTATGTTTGTGTTGAGTTTTGATTGAAATGTTTACTACTTAGAAATTTAAGTACCTACTTTTGATTTATGGCTTATGAATGTATAGTAATAGCCTTTGTAATATTAAACGATACAAGTGTAAAGAACGTATTGAGATTTGTTACTAAGTGTTAGATGACGTGTAACAATTATCGCACGCCACTTAGAAGAACCAACCAAGTTTTTGTAATAACATAAATAGTTTAACGAAATTAGGTGTTAACTTTTAACCACTTGTATACGTTATGATTGATTTATATTGTGAACATTTTTTTATACTTTATATTGTAAACATTTTGTAACCTTATATAGCGACACTTTTTATATACACCCATCTGTTTATTGTTTAGTTTACTTTTATTGTAAGTTTTTTTTACTTGTATACCCTTTTTATTTTTTAAGGGGGGAATGATGTAGCGACGACAAGCCAATTTATGAGTTATCGAATTTCAAGTGTAGCGCTAAGAAAGTTCACACGGTAACTCATATATAAACAGTTCGTGCGCTATGCACAGACAGTTACGGGCTTGTCGGGACGCGGGTTGGTCGCATAGGTCGAATATTAATTACATACGAATATATTTATGTAGTTAACGAAATATAACCTTTGCGTAGTTATTCATCTTTTATTACACCCGCACATAACAAGCCCCTACAGAACTTTCGATTGTTTGACATGTCGGTTTCCTCACGATTTTTTCTTTCACCGTTCGAGCAGTGGTGAACTTATAAACGTGCGTAAAAAAACACATTTGGCCAATTAATTATCTTCCCAAAAACAATTTATATCTCAATTCTCACCCTTGTGCTATGGTAAAAAAAAATCAAATACGTATTAATGCAAATATCTGCCTATAGTTTAGAAAGATTGTTCTTTAATGTAATTTTTGTAAATTAAAAAATAAGTTTTATACGAAACATTTTTCCTTTTTCAAAAACATAATATTTTAATCATAAACATTTTTCATTACAGAGGGCGCAGTAGACGCGGCGGAAAGCAGAGAAAACTTCAAGGGCTGCATACGAGAAGTATCAGTCGGAGGAGTTAAGAAGGACTGGCCTGAAATGGAGTCACTGCATCACGTACTATTGGACTCCTGCCCCACGTCTTAAAACAAGAAAATTTAAGCAATTTTTAACACTATTGTATGTACGATAAAGTACATTTTGTTATTTACGCGACTTTTTGTAACAGTCGATATGAGTGACTTTTTAAGTCATTTTAAACGTTTTGACATCACAATAATAATGCAAAAAGTGGAGCTATTGCAACCGTACCTCGAAAGCATAAAAAAGGTTACTTACTTATTCTACGATGTTACTTAAATAGGTACTTAATGGAAACTTACTTAACCATGGATGGAATCCATGATGAGAGATTTACTGTCTATAAATGTCTACAAAATCGAATATTATAAGCATTTGTATTATATAAATAAGTAGTTGTAAGAACAGTCATTTTAGTTAAGGCTAATAATATGATATTACTGTTATTATGTCAACCCAAAAAAAATATACAGTAACAGAATGCATTTCATAATTTCCAAGAATTTTGACTAATATTCTAGTAAAATATATAAGGGATAGATCCATAATTAAATTTTGTTTTAAAATTAGTAATTTACAAAATAATCTCATTCAATTCTTCTAGAAAAGAAACAACCCTAACGAGGCTGTCTAGAGGCTATTTATTATAATAAATATAAAAATATAATGTAATTTCAACCTTACACCCAAAATATTAATAATCATTATTTATGCAACTCCACAACTGTGATTTCACCTTGCCCGCACAAAAAATATAAGTAATAATTAAATCTAGGCTAGTTTTAAAAAAACATGTATATACGTAGGTACATAATGTCACAAACCAGTATTCAGTAATAATAATAATTTACTTAAGAATAAACTGTACCCATAATAAAGTCGTGGAGATAAATCTCAATTAAGTAGAAATTTTGTGTTATTTTGTTTATATGCTTTGCCACTTGCTTCTTAATTCTTAAAACTTATGATATTATAAAATTTTGTTTCTTTGTCAACCTAAGCTAAAGTCCATTTAAAATGAAAGACATAATAAAGATTGATTGCATATAAATTCATAGTAATCACAAATTTCATTGTAATCACAAAGTCAAGTTTATTAAAACTGTTAATGCAATAAGCATTCGTTTACAATTTAAATAAATGAAAAATTGTAAAGAATTTATTACACGGTTATCTGTCTCTAATAAATGTCTTTATGGTAGAACGAATAAGTATAATTTTGCATTTACGAGTCGCAAATTGTACATAACATTATTTAGGGATCAGCTTTAATAGGTAAAAGCAAATTTAGAGCTATCAAGAATGTCCCCACTGTATACAATATTATAAATGGAAGTCTATAATGTTATTGGAACGAAGTTCCTTATGGCGTGTTGCAAAAGGGGGCTAGACGGAAAATACCTCTATTGAGACAATGTTGTAACGACACTTTGCTATAATAGGCGTACGCGTGTTTCTCTGTCTGTCTCTCTTTCTTTCGTAGAACTTCGTTCCATTCCAGTGTCCCTTGACACGTCAAGATTTTTTATGTCTGTTACGCTTTCCAAGAACATATTCGGATGTTGTACCGAAAATAATTAAAATATTGATTTGTTGAGCATGAGCAGCATTTATTTCCAAAATTCAATATACTTTTGTAAAAAAGTTAATGATTATAGAATATTAAAATTGTTTCCAAATGTATAAAAATTTACATTATTGTTACATGTGTGGTTATTTTATCATCAATGTGTTTATTGTTCGGAAATGTAAGTCTAGTGTATGAGTTTGCGATCAATCGTGTCTATTGTGCTATTATTTTCTTATCTTAACAGTTCCGTGTAAAAGACAATCGGTTTAGCAGTTTTGGCGTCTTACAATCGAAATATACAAACACTGTTTTTTTGTCATTTTGTTGTAATTTAATTAAGTGGGGACACACTGTAAATTTAAAGTGTTCATAATTTTAAGCTTGTACATAAGTATTGTATATAATAAAGTATATATTTATTGTATTAGGGATTTGTAATAAAACAATTATGGAAATAAAAAAATGTTTTATTTTTACCTTTTACATTGTTCCTTTTGTCGCTTAGAGGGAAAAGGGGGAATTACAATACATCAAGATCAGAATAATGTTATACTCCGAATGTAGTAATTATAATTTTATACTACTTTGGATAATTTGTACTTTCTCAAGGCGTTAAAAATAAAATAATTTCTTTCACAAACCAAAAATAACCTCTAAGCGACTAAAACTTCCAACCCTGAAAAGCGAACTCCTAAGTCGCTCCTTTTAAAATATAATATGCAATATTTGCCTTTTATATCATTTTAACCAAAAAAAATATTGCATATTATAATTAAGCTTACATTATGGACAGATATCCTACACCATACGAAAATTAGTTATACATTTGTATAACGATGACATTATCTTTGGAAATTCATAATTGAGACGATACAAGCTTAAAATTCATTCACGAGCCTTGTTATTGATCGACACAGATTATATAAAATTTTGCCAGACCATAGATAATTTATTTTTAACTGAAAAATATAATTGTCTATGGTCATCTGACATTTCATTAAACGTAAAAAAGTTCGAATATGTTGTGTTTAATATTTCTAGTATGTACGGGAAATCCTTTATTTTGAGAATTAATAAAAATAAAAAAAATAATCTCTGTATTATGTTAACTATGGTATTATAGTTCATTATCTGTCTGAGCCTCCTTCATTCTTAGTCTATGGATAAATGAAAAGCTATTCATTTTTAACCTAGTTTTTATTGAATAAAATTAACTTCAATTTAAATACTAATAAATGAAACTTCAAAAATAATTCTTACATAATCCATTATTACTGTGTCGATTAGTAACAAAACACGGTATCATAAACTTATATTAAAAACAATCATACATTATGAAATTATCGAAATTGAAATCATCTAATATTACAAGAATATTCATATTATATTTATTATTTCTACGATTCAATAATAATCTATCTACACGTACATTTATTATTTTTTAGGAATTTTACTATCGTGCGTCTCGTGTGTAACATTGGGAAGCTGAAAGACGCTGCTTGAGCAATATACAATTATATTCACATTTTTTTCTTCTTGTTGGCTATTTATGTGATTATTTTTATATTTTTATCAGATGTCTATGTGTTGACTACATAATATGATGACACTTCACGCGCGATCTGTAAATGAGAAATAAGTATTAAATAAATTGATAACGTTCAAATTAAATAAATTGACAGAGTGAGAGAAAATTTACAAGTGCAACTATAAAATATAGATATCATAGCTGCTACACTGGTAGTGTTTCAGAAGCTAACTGGTTTCGCTGATTTGGCGTAAACATTTGAAAATTGCAAATTTTGCAGAACCGTATTAAAACAAAATCCATCTATCAATATTCATGATTTGAAATGTTCGGTAAAGCTTCAGTAAACACTACTTGTGTAGCATGTATTTGCGAGCATGCGTGCGTACTTGTGTGCGGCCGGGTTTTTTACACCCAGTTTTTGCGTTTGTGTACAAGTATAATGCATATGCGTGCGTATGCGTGGAAAATGTGTGTGTACGTATACACGTTCGCGCGTATTAGTGAGTGAGTGATTGTTGTATTGCATTTATGCGTATGTTCAAGTTCAGTGTATTATTTTGTTATTGTCTTGTATCTGTCGTGGCCATATCGTAGATTTGCTCATTTCATGAAATGGCCAATTTAGTTTGGCCAGATCGTTAAATCGTCAAAGTTTCACGATTTGGTCATCCACATTTGGCCAGATCGTCGATCTGGCCAAACGTGGATGGCCATTTCACGAAATACGACCATTTTTGTTTCTTTTTTAAAAAGCGATTCGCTTCTGGCACTCGCCGGCCGCTGCCGCGGCACGCTCGCTTTGCTCGCTCGGCTCGTGCGTTGTTTATTAAAGTCTAACCTAACCTAACCTAACTGTTTTCTATTCAAAAAACCATTCGCTTCTGGTATTCGCCGGCGCTACCGCGGCACTAACTTAAATGACAATAAACAAGTTCTTAAAATATTCTGAATTTTTTAATGTTTTATGGACTCTCTAAGATATTTTATACGATCTGGCCAAATGTCGATGACCAAATCGTGAAACGTTGACGATTTAACGATCTGATCAAACTATGTTGGCCATTTCATGAAATGAGCAAATCTACGATATGGCCACGACATATCTATTGCGTGTGCGTGAATATGAATTATTTAATGTATTATAGATGTGTGATTTGATTGGGAATTGTATTATTTTGCGTACGCATGTCGAAGCGTATGTATTGTGTTCATACATGTCCATATACGTGTGTATCAATTATTTTATCTATTACGTATACGCATGCATGTTTGTGTATTATGCCTACTCACCTACAGTCTACATAGAGAGGTATCCCCTAGCGGCGGAACGGCGACGTCCCACGAGGTACGCGGCCAACACCACCACCACCAGACCACCGAGCGCACATCCCACGGCGATCGGCACCGCGTCTGGTACGTCACCGCCGCCGCAGTCGCGAGCTGGAAACGGATGTACATAATTAATAAAAATTAGTTATATATAAAATATATCTATACAGTATACAAAAGTATATTTGTTTAAGATAAATTGAAAAATATTGCACGAATTTTTAATGTTTTGACCTATAGATTTCGTGGTTCTGGAGGGTTTTGTGGTATGCAATTTGATTAGTTTTAGAATACGCAGGCGAAGCAGTCGAAGGAAAGCTAATCTTCTAAACAGTAATCAGCAGTTTGATAGACTGAATAAAGTGAAAAGAAAAAAGCTTTTGTTAAAATATTCAGAAAAAAATAACAAAACTACGATCCTAATTAAGAAAAGCAATGTATCGGTTTGGATTATTATCAAATCAAGTTGTAAAATGTACTTTTCCAAAGAATATTGTGTAAAATAAAATTTCACAAAGGAAGTCACAAACATTAGTCTAGTTATTTATAATACTATAAACAAGAGAAATACAGGAAATTTATAGAGTTATACCTAACCTGCTTATCAGTAACCCTGACGTGATATCGCTCAATAACGTTCATGAATATTTTAATTACATTTCATTTAAATACATCGACTTTTGTACAGAACGATTTTTTACCAAGAGTCAATTTGAAACTGTAAAAAATTTATTCCAAATTACGATAAAATTATTCTACAAAGCAATATTCATGTATTTTCTATTTGTGAAACATTGTTAAAACATTACTGTATATTTACATATAAATTCTATGACCCAAAAAATTACGTTGCAATAAATTATCCAAATAGAGCAAGATATAGACTCGATACGTTTTTTATTAACTTTTATAACAAAAACTACAACCTAATTCTCTCATTACTACCTTATAAAAATTAACATACTAAAGTCTTCAGGAAAATTGCGAACACGCGCATTCAATAATTGCTAATAGCTAATAATTTGCAATCGTAAATATTTAGCGAGATAGTCGGCTATCAAGGTCAGATGTCAATGTAGTACAACACCAAGTTATGTATTTATTACGAGTTCTGTATTTATAGAGTGAAATTTTATAAGAGGAATCGTAGATGTATTTCTAATTGAAGATAATTTTTCAGCAACCAGGAATTAGGGTGCTTTTCCAACCGATCATATCGCTTCATTTAGTTTAAAGTTTGAAGCGTTTGAAGCGATACTATTGGTTATTTACAAACACATTCCTCGCTACACATCCTCGCAAATTATTGGTGGAAAAGCACCCTTAGCCTTGTTAAAACCCTACTTGAATTAGAAAGTAGCAATACTTTTCCAATTATTACTCAAAATACAATAGCGTGCCGTCATTTGCGGTTGTTATTCGTGAGATAGATACGACTACGTTATTCGTTTATGTAAATCAGGAATAATATTGAGCCCAAAGTGCTCCCTTGCAAAACTCCAAAATTCACTGTTGGTTGTTGGCAAACTATAGTTCATTTTAACACTTTCCTTTTTCCATCCAGTAAGACAATCTTGGAATATCGTATACTGACACATCGAATACATATTATTATTCTCATTTTGGAAAGGAAAATGGGATATAGTCTGTGTGAAAAGAGAATAGGCGTGGCGTAAAATGGAACTAACGATATGATTTTTACATGGCAACCACGGCAACCCAATCCAGCCGTCTGTCAAACGTCAAACTTGATTTCGTGTCGATACAGCTTTGTTTGTTCTAACGTTTTCCAGTGAATTTTGATTAAAATCATGTCGAAAAGAGGTAAAACCGTACACAGTTCAACAAGGGAATTAATATATAATATTATTCGCTTTTGCCAAAGAGAAAAAGCGGCAAAACATACCATTATTGACCTAAACGCAGTCACGAAACGTGTGGCAGCTATGACCGGTATGTAACAGTTTTTCTTAATGTTTTCTAGTCTCCTAGGTAACCTTCGATCCCTGAGATCTCGAAATGTATATAAATTAAAAGTAATTCATTAAATATGTGATGATCTAAATGAATAAATGTTTGTTTTGTTTCAATCAATGTTTTTGGTAGCCGGTATAAAGAGTTTTGATACTTTTCATTTATAATGTGTTTAGACTTATTTAAGATTATTTTTTCCAGGCTTAAATAGAGGTACAATATCTAAAATAAAAAAAGAAGGTTCTACAAATAACAAAAATATTGGGAACAAGACCATTTAATTGAAGATATGCAAGAGATCATCATAAATGTTACAGACTCGAGCACATCCAGTTCTGAAGAAGATAATTCTGTGGATCTCTCCATTAGTTCCAAAGATAGTTCAGTCATGTCCGGCATTGAATATTTAGAATCAGACTTTAGTTATGGTTCTGATCAGGGAGCCAATGAATAAATATAAAAATAGATTTAAATAAATTTTTAGTTTTATTCCTTATACCTACGGCACAAATTTAGTTTACACTGCACATTCAATCAATTTTAATCCATTTAGAAATATATTTCATATTATTTTGTAGCTTTCTTAAACATTTTATTTATAACTTTTTAGGGTTCCGTAGCAAACAAGGAACCCTTATATTATGTAGGTAGTTTCGCCATGTCCGTCTGTCTGTCCGCGGCTTTGCTCAGTGAATTAGTACTAGAAAGCTATTATTTGTCATGGAAGCATACTAATCACGCCGACAGCGGTAAAATAAAATCTTGAAAAAAGACCCTTTACTTAAACATATTATAATCTTAATACATACAATACATCAAAACAATTATTAAGACAGTCGTTGAAAATATTATATTCTTTACACAACCTTAAAATATCAAAATGTTACAGTCACACTATAATGACATAACAGTGTTGTCAACATCATAAACACGGAAATTAATCACAGAGGCGCCCTCAAATCTTAGGACGGTTCTCTTTTCACACAGACTCTAGAGACTATATCAAAAGCTTTCGTTAGGTCGAAAAATATTATTTTACTAATTCATAAGCATCATCATTTGAAGAAATTGTTTTCGAGTTACTCGACCAGATCATTATAATCATACTGTAAATTTTTTTTTTGGTATATAGACAACCTTTCCTAAGTTAGAAACGCAATACTGTGGAAAATTAGAGTTGTTCTTATCAGATTACTCACCCGCGCTGAACGCAGCATCATGTGCACTGCGGAAGGCCTCCTCCTGCAGCTGGCTGACTGTCAGTGTAGCAACCACGCTAGTTGTCTCCGCGGTCATGTTGAGGTGTGCGGCGGGCGCACAGCGGTAGGAAGTGGCTACTGGTGTGCGCCACTCGGCACCGTGCCATAGTTCCACTGGCTCTTTAAACGCTGGAAACGAGATGACAGGCTTTAGAAAACAATAAGATTAAGTGTTTACACTGGATAAACGAGATTTGATCGTGTACTACCAGATAAAAATGTAAACAATGCACTCAGTAGGTTTCACGATAAGAGACATGAAGTAATTTTACATCTATGTCAATCTTTCCAAGTTGCTTTCAGTGAAAATCTTCTGCTGCAATTAACTTCCGATTCGAACAAGACCTTTACAATACACTTCCACAAGTACAGCATCTACACGAAGAAAGTTCCCTATCCAAACACATCATCATACTCACATGCGTTATTAAACACGTCGGGCACCAGCGACACGTTGAGGTTCTGCATCGCATACATTCTGGTGGTCGTGTTTAGCGCGAACACTAGCAACATGGAGTTGCTGCCGTTGCCGCCCTCCACCGGCCAGCTGAGCTGCAGCCATTGCGTCTCGTTGCCGCAGCTGCCGTTCACAGTGGCGTTCACTGGCACGTTGAGTAGCACGTGGTCTGTCGTGTCTGTAAGGAAATGGACGTTGAAAATAATTCAAGAATATACTTATTAGTTTTTTATAGCAATGCGGAAAATAAAAAGGACTGAGGAGAGCGGGAAAAAAGGAACCTGGATTAGTTAATAAAAAGGATATTACTTAAAGTATAATAAATAATAATACAACAATAATAACTGAATAAAGAGACTGAGAGAGAATTCTGACTCCCGAATTTCTTAACAATATTGAAGAATTTACTTTCTTTCTTCAATCCGGGCATATAAATTTTCTCAATATAGAATTCCACGAACGCTAGGCTGAAACTCCGATTTCATAAAGAGTTTAAGAAACAGACAAAGGGATGATTCTCATTTGTTATATTACTCGCGTGTCACTGACCTTTATGATTCAACCAAAATAAGAAAACAACGCACGTTTTGGCATTGAGAAAATTGTGTATGAACGTAAATATTATTTATTGTTTGTCTGCCTATTTAAAATAAATAAATATAGAACTGTCAGTTTATATCCATCCATTATCACACGCCAACAGAAATAACGTGACGGTATAATGAGCTGCGCGTGCGCACAACTGCAATGAAAAAACGTACGCTATACATTGATTTTGTAATTAATTGCCAGCTAAACGATAATATTGTTCAATATATTCAGTAATAATAAATACGATAATAATATACCGACACAATACATAGTATCTATAGGCATGAAGAAAGTAGAAATCTTTATAGACGATGCGCGTGCGCCACTTTTTAACGTTGACTCCAGAGCCTTACATTAACAGCAGGGGAATTACATGATTTCACCTTTGTATATTTGTTCCATTCTGAAGTCAATAATACTACTCCTTTGGAAATTCAACCAAGGCGGCGAATCTCTCAAATCTTTACTATCTCTAAACTATCAATCTAAATTAGCCAACTACACAGAAGACATGTTAGTTAAGGAGTATGCAAAACAAAAATACACTATATTCCATCAACCACATAATATGTTCATGAAATGAAATACCGATACAACCGTAGATATCAGGCCGAAGACCGAAAACTTGCTCAAAAATCATACAATAGTGTCTAATACCTTTCGACTGCCGATAGAATAAAGTAAGACTTTATATAATAGTATAACGAATCAACTTGAATATCGTAAAGCAATAGTTACCACGACCCAATTTTTATTCTGAAAAGAACAATCGTGAAAGAATAAAACCTAAGTACATTAACTGTTATGAAATTGAGTCATAACTTGCACAAATCGACGGAGTCACGCGCTCACACTGACCTTGCTTCGAAACCAGTTACTTATAATATTTTAATGCAATTGATATACTGCACAAGGAAACGATTTTCATGTTCGCTACAAGTTCATCTTATAAGCTATCTATATTCTTTGTTAATTTCGTTGTACCAGTTTGACAAGATATCTTAAGCTAATTATAAATATATTTTCTCGTCCTCTCGGAGGATGGTGCGATCGGCCGTGCGTCTATTCTCACCGATCGTGTCGAACTATAAAAATCTTTCCATTTTTCTATGATGATTTAGAATATATTATCTTAATTATTAATAGTAGAACCTAATCCCTTAATAATTAAAAAGTCCCTTAATAATAATTAAGTTTAAATTAGGAATTATTAATATTCTCTTGCCTAATTATATTTCGGGTGAACGTTTGATATTTCACTCCAATGACTTTATTATGGTCTAAAACAACATATAATATGCACATGATATATTTTTATACAAGGACAAAGAAATCCAAGATGCGGGCTAACCTGTACTATTATAATTAAACGCAGTATTGTAGACATGGAATGCACTTACGAATCGAAAGAATTCTCAACTATCCTCGCTGTATTAATTTCTATAACCTGTTTTACAGACAATATTCAAGTCGGTATTATGAGTGCCAATACGTTTAAAATACTCTTTTTTTGTGTGTTATTTCAGAAAAAAATATGCATCATTTCCTTATCGTATTTAAATGAGATCTGGTTATAAATTTTCAAACTTGTTGAGCGCGTTTCGCGATTCTTTATCAGCAATTGAATGGATTTCGAAAAATTAAGAATACACACTGTATACATTATTTGCAGTTTTGTAGTATTTTAATCCTTGTGCCGGGCTTTGTCCTTTTTTAATAATGCGATTTTTAAACAACGTATGTATGCACAGATCACAGAAACTAAAGGGAGATATGGTTAGGGGGCGGGGCCGGTGTCGCAGCAATATGCCCAAAAAAAGAACACATGCTGTTTGTTGCATTCAGTTGACGTTCGACCGTCGGCCGGGTATTATTTGACAATGCCGTGTTGTTCCGTTAAAGTTTGTAAAAACCGAAGTGAAACCAGCATCTTTAAGTCAAATGGAATCACATACCATCGGTAGGTAAGTACTGAAAATTATACGATTTTCTTACTAAAATTTAAAAAACAATATTACGTAGAGTGATTTCTTGGTTTCTTATCTTTTATATTATGTGACAGAACGACAGTCACAATAATTTATGTAAATAGTTTACAATGCTTCTTTTGTACGTGACTCTATTCAAACGCGGAGTTCGAATACCGCAGTGTATAATGAACATACTAAAGCTAACAATCGTGTAGTACGGCCGCTGCTCGCGGTCGTTAGTTATGCCTTGATCACACGTACCGAGCAAACCGGCGAGACAGTGCTCTCGGTCGAGTACTCGGTACGTATAAACATAGCGCCGAGTGCTCGGCCGAGCGCTCGGCCTAGCAACAGACCGAGACAGTCACTCGGACCCTGTTCTATTTACTAGACCGAGTTACCACCCTCCCGCTTCCCCGCACTGTCTCGCCCACTCACTCGGTAGGTTTGAACGTGCACTGTCTCGCCGCTCGCCACTCGGCCACATGATTGTTGCGTCGCCGCACGTGGTTTTTTTGAGTGCAATTGTTTAAAACAAGTTAAAATGACTACAAATATCAAATGGGACGTCGAAACAACTATTAAATGTATACAGTTATATAAACTAAATCCGTGTCAATGGAACTTTAAATCACCTGAATACAAGATTATGCAAAAACGGGATGCAGCATATAATTCCATAGTTAATGGAATGAATATAACGGGATTCGGTTAACGATATTTTCTAATTATCTTTTTACGATCCATCATATCCGAATTGTAGTCTCAATAGAACTGAACTGACTGTGCTTATTTCAAAACGTGTGTGAACAGCTACTCGCTTACTACACTGTCTCGGCCGAGAAACATTTTACTGTCTTGCCGGTTTGCTCGGTACGTGTGATCAAGGCATTATGGGGCGATTACACCTAACGAGTACAGTGGCGAGTCAGTGTCCTCGGCCGAGTGCTCGGTTGGTATAAACACTTTAACGAGTGCTCGGCCGAGTGCTCGGCCGAGTACTCGGCCGAGAAGAGCGGCGAGAGTCACTAGAATCCCAATTTGTTTACTAGGCCGAGTACCCACCTCCCCGCTTCATTCTTCTGCCCCCGCAGCGACTCGCTATCCCGCTCGGCACGTATAAACACGCACTCGCTTGTCACTCGGCCACTCGCCACTCGTTCGTTATTCGTCATCAAGCAGTGTGCGTGTTTGTGTATTTTTTCAAACAATTTATCAAAATCTCAATTAAAATGGCCGCTAATAACGAATGGATCTACTGCAATTCATTAAAAAGGCTATTTGTTGCTCCAAGGGCATTTCGCCTTAAAATCCATTTTCTGGTCCAAATTCGTTGATCTTCCTCTTCTAATAAATCCCACAATTCGTTAATAATATCTGGTAACAGCCGATTTGAAACCCGTTTAAATTTTTTTTTTTTTCGATCCATTTCAGACGTCGCGTCGTGATCAAAACTGAACTGACTCGCCACTAGTGTAAATGCGTGTAAACACCCACTCGGTTCGGCAACTCTCTCGGCCGAGAGCTTATTTACTGACTCGCCACTGTACTCGTTAGGTGTAATCACCCCATTAAGGATGGGAATCGAGTGTGTCCATGTCGATAAGATTCGGATTTTTACTACCTTACTACCTTATTTTTATATCATAATGTATTACTATTAGCTTAATATCTGATTGTATTATTATTATTTGATAGGTACTCGAGCAATAATTTTATAGTACTTATTATACATGGATTAAAAAAAGAAGTCACTTATTTCATACTTATTTTACTTTACAATAAGTCAATAGGCAATGCTTTATGGACTTCATCACCATGAATGCTACCATCAAGGTGTCCATTTCTACCTAATTACTGTATTGCCTATAAATTGTTTTAATTTTAACGTTTCTCATTTTATCGACAAGCAATCCCTATCATAAACGCATATCTTGCGGCTGTAGTGGTGCTGTATACGTACGTCACTTACAATCTAGTGTGCGAACGAATTGTCGCTCTCAAATTTTTGTGTGATGACACGCACACAACGCGAAGTATTGTTTTTATTTTCTTTACTGTTGTGTGCGTAAATTTGTAATGAGACACCAGGTTTCGTACTCAGCGCAAGCGATTGGCATCTCTCTAGATCTCTATGTATGTATGTGTATGTGTTGTTCATATATGTTTGTTTCTTTAATGTACCTTAACCGTTAAATAAATAATTAATGCAAGTAAATATTTAAAGATATTCCAAACAATGCTATCTAGCCTATGCTAGGCAATGCTAAAAAATTAAAAATAAATAAACGAAACCTAATATGGAAAAAACCTTTAACCTTTTTCTCAAACGATAAAAAACATCAATAATTAATACTCTAATTTTCCCAGTGCACAATGTGGATTGAACCTGTAACTTCTGAAGCGAAACAGGGTCATTAACCACTGCGCCAAAGCGTATACATACAATATTATAAACAGAATCAATACGAAAAATATTTGGATTAAAATTTTAGAAGTAATTATTATAAGAGGTCGTTTAAATTAATGCAATCCGTATATTTATTTTCCAAAAACTTGACCATACAAAGAAAGTATTGCTTTATGTTTTATTTTAAGCGGGTTTTAAAAGTTTTTAATCTCATTATCCCACTTATGTTCAATTGAACGTAATGGCGTAGAATTCAAGAAAGTGTAGATTTCTTTCTCAACGTTGTATTTTGTATCTTGTTATAAAACTTATTTTAAATCGCATTAAATATAATTAACTTATGTAATATTTAAACATTGGTTTAGAAAACATATATTATATTTAGATTCTTTGAGAAATATCAAGATTTCACATTCGCCAACTTAACAATAATAACTGCAGCATGATGCAACCAAATACTGATGTGCCAAGAGTAAGTCTTACAAAAATCTCACTTGCAACTCAATAACTTCCTAATAAATTACATAATCGTTTAAAATTGAAAACAGATTAATAGAATATCCGTATTTAGTACTAGATTTGAAAGTGAAAGTTAATGCTCAAAAAGATGGACGATTGTAGTGCTTTCACGAGCTTTCGTGCTTACCTAAGGAAAGGTTTGGTAGGAAATTTTCAGGAAAATTCATACATTCTAGCGTAAAAAAACATGCTTATATGATGCATCTAACGTTCAATATCACATGAAATCAAAACAAAAATATTTCCCCTAAAGAGTACCACTGCCCTGTTCCAAATAAAAACTCAAACCAATACAGAATACTCACAAAAATTGGAGTTCAAACATTATTTACAAATTAGAAACTAAAATATAAACTCATATCTGCTAAAAGGAAAAACACGAATGCAAATAAAACGCAAACAGATATTGAAACTAAACACGATTTTATCAAAACGAGAGCATACGACTCATAACAAACATATTTATTGTAACAATGAAATTTAATTAGTACATTTTTATACAAAAACCGTTATATTATTGACGATTAGAATCTAGAATTAAGCAGACTAACGAAGTAGTTGAAAAACTAATACAATATTAGATCGTTTGCTTGAACGCGCTAATCTCAGGAACCGCGGTCCGATTTGAAAAATTACTTCACTGTTAGATAGACCATTTATCGATGAAGGCTTATATTATATCCTCGCACTTAGACCAATAGGAGCAGAGTGCGTGTAAAACTGCAGGGCACAGCTAGTATTAAATAACTTTAAAAATGAATGTCTTGATTAATTCATGTTAGGTATACGCTATATAAATACCTAATTATTGTTATTGTATTTAAAAATATCAATGTTTACTGATATTAATAGCTGTAAGAAAAAAATGAAAAGTACTTTTTACTTATTAGAATGCCTATTTAAAAGAGTTTGTAAGTATATAATTAATAATAAAAACGTTATTACAATTTTGAAATCGAACAAATATGAAGTTAACATAAAATATCATACCAACATATCAGGAAAAAATACCATCGCTGTAGAGGACAAACAATCTATATTTAAATTAATGTCCATCCATATTTACCGTTTCCTCAACTTACAATTTTTATGTTGTGAAATTGTCGAATGTATGTTTCATTGCGATACGTGCAAAACGCAGGCTGGAGTCATTCAACTTAGGTTGTTTTGCTTAAGGTACCGTGTAAGTGTACTTGTACAGATTTAGTTATTGACTAGATTTTCATGTATGCGTATACGTAAATAACGTTTCCACATCTCTACTGGGATAGAACAATGAAATTTGTAATAAACTTTATATCACACTACAATATATCATCACCATCATCATCATCATAAGCCCTACGTGAACCTACGTTCCCACTGACGGGCCTCCTGGCCATCACCCTGGCCAAGTTAATAAATGATGAATAGGTATGTAGTGCAGATATCTCCTGATTGAGCTCTCAATAAGATTATGCTTTACAAACAAAATCAATATTTTCCTCTTCCCATACCAATCATTTATCACATATAATCGTCAGTTTCCTGGTACTCAGTGAAACCCGCATGGTGAGTCACATCTCCGCGGTATGCAGTATGTAATATGTATGTAGGTTAGAAACTGACCGGTGCCTGCCAAATACCGTACGTACTGTGAAATTCGCAAAAACACCTCGCTCTTACATCCTTGCTCTAGTTTTGAGACACGCGACAAATATGTAGTTTTGATTTTAGCTGCATATATGTATTATGTTAAAATTTTCAAATATGTACTGGGTAGATATGTTCTGTTCAGCTCATCCCTTAGTAGAAGATACAATTCATAATGAATGAAAATATGTGTATGTAATATGCACAAAAAAATACCTTAAATATAGTATGATGGCTATATTTAAGGTATTTTTTGTAAGAGTAAGTAACAGTTACAGTTGTAAGAGTAGTGGAATTTTTGTGGGTTCCTTGTACCTCTACCCATGATTAAATAATTATTTTATAACAAGGGATAAAACAACACTGAAGTAAAGTATAGTGACCTTTCCATTGTGAGGGTGGGAAGATGAACTTTACATCCAATTTCATTGATCAGTTTTCTATATAAGCAAGTTGCTGATCATCAATCTGTACCCTACTGGACAAACTTTTTAACCTTTCAACTATACTAAAAATATAAATGAAGAGATTGTTTGAACGCGTAACTACTGGACCGTTTTCAAAAAAATATTTCATCGGGTATACGTAGGTACGTGCTCCCCGAGTTCGAGTGGTATAATCCCTACTAATATTATAAATGCGAAAGTAACTCTGTCTGTCTGTCTGTCTGTTACGCTTTCCCGCTTAAACCTTTCAACCGATTTTTATGAAATTTGGCACAGACAATATTTAGACCCTAGAAAGAACATAGACTACCTTTTATTGCGAAATATGTACCACGGGCGAGGCCGGGGCGGAGCGCTAGTCTACTTATACATGTATATTATGACCGCTAGACGACGATAAAACCTAACCCTTACATTATAAACACCGATATTATTGTTCCAAACAGACGTTCAAAAAAATATTTCAATTAGAACAATCCTAACACAGTTCCTACAACTCCTTGAACGTTACAACACTTCAATTATCAACGGTACAAAATACAAATCGTGATTATATCCATATATTTAGCCAATGTTTGAACAAGGCGGCTATCGCACGTCTCGCCGATAAGTCACATCGAATACATGATAAAACTCAAAACATACACAAATGCACGAGTCTGATATACATTTTCTTACTAAATCTACATACTTGCCTACTAATTCTATAAATAAGTAAAGAGTGCATATTCAGTTTTTCATTAAGATCACTAATCCTCTTCTATCCTAGATCCTAAACTGATCTATATCTTAATTAGAATTGCAGAATTGGACGAATTCATTAATTTAGAAAGACAACTTTTTGTCGAAACAAAAAATCTATTAAATCTAAAAATCTGTTACTTACTTAATCATACAAAACATATACATATAAGAATAACAATATCATTATATTGCATAAATAGTGTCACATTGTTATAAAATTGATTATTATCATTGACGCCCCTCAAAATGATAACACTACAATTAGTCCATTGAAAAGTTACATTTGGGGTTGCATTTTTTAGAGGACGCAATTTTATTTTTTTGATGTGTATGGGGGGTCACTGTGAAGCTCGCCACTGTGGGGTCGCCACCCTTGTCCCACGGCCGCCATCTTGAAAATAGCGGTTGAAATGGTTTTTACGATATATCTCTTAAACTATTTATCTGATAAAAAAAATATGTTAAAATTATTTGTTGCAAATTAAATTCTCTGCAACTTTGGTCCAGTAACATTTTGTCGTAGAACTATAAATAAAAAAGTAATAAGAGAAAATGTTCAGAAATTAGAGCTATGTATTTATATTTTTCAATAAAACTTTTTTTTTATCATTTTACGAAGAAATGATATCAGACCATTATTGTAGATTGTTTTTCGAGGAACAACTTGATATTGGAATGACGTTAAGTAGAAAAACCGAACAATACTTCTCTATTCCGCAAGCTCTGATAATATTATATTCCATGAAAATAATATTACTTATCGTTAGATAAATATATCCAATGCTATGCAAATAAATGTTATTTCCCTACAACCTACAACACTATTGATATTAAAAGCTAAAACTTGTTTGAATATTACTTTTCGAATCACAGAGAAATGCCTAAATTATATATGTATACTAGCTTTCCGCCCGCGGCTTCGCCCGCTTTGTCTAAAACATAATAAATTATATACTAAAACCTTCCTCTTGAATCACTCTATCTACTAAAAAAAACCGCATCAAAATCCGTTGCGTAGTTATAAAGATTTAAGCATACATAGGGACATAGGGACAGAGAAAGCGACTTTGTTTTATACTATGTAGTGATAGCAAATCTGGATTATATTTTTGGATAAAAAAATTGGTTGTCTGTAAAGTCGGTTTACTGACGATAGTTGAACGTGACAACGGCCTATTGTGCTTCTTTGTCGCTCGTTCCGCGCTCTCGCTTGCACTTCAAGCCTACATGGAACGCCTCAGAGCGAGGTAACGCCGCATGAGTCATGTTTTTTCGTGCGTGCAGCCGGCTATCGAATTATAAGACGTTGTCACGTCAAAAACTATGTATTTTACAATAAAATATTATCATTGGAAATGTTATTTAACAAGCTAGTATCATAATGTAGTTGTTTAGACAAAACATTTAGATAATATGTATGTTTGTTGCTGTCTTTACTTGCTCAAATAAGATATAAATTAAGTGTTTACCAATATACCATTTCAAAAAGCCTATGTATAATTTTTAATTTATTTCAAATCACCTAAAACTATTAAAAATTAAAAATATAAGTATAACCCATTCTAATCAAATTTCAACATAACAAAAAGAAATCAGTTTAAGCAAATTGCTCATTAACAAAAATGAACAATTTTATTAAAGCTGATAACATTCTGAAAGTAAATAGCCATTCATTAAAATTAATTTATTGTCTGGTTCAATAAATAAATACTTTCTTTAATTTATTGCATTGTGGAAAAATAACTTGAAAATATTACTGACTTTGTTCAACGACAAAGAATAACTAATACAGACGTATCATGTTACAAATAGCATTATACAGGGTCTGGTAAATAATCTGTGGCCACAAACGTAAGTAACATTGCCTTGTATTATGTGATTAAGAAAATTGTCTGCATCTTGAATTATGGCCTTGAGCTTTTAAATAGGACTTGAAGATAGATGATGTTATTATTCATAAAGTAAATGGAAAATTGACAAACATTTAGAAATTAAAGATATTAATGGATTTAAAATATGCATTATATTATTATTTGGGATCAAAATATAATGAATAAGTCGCGTTTTAAATCCGTAAAAATCTTTCATTTCTAAATTTATAATACTCGAGTTAAATCAAACACTAGAAAATCACACACACTCACAAACAATCATTTGAATTTGAATACTAAATTGATGAACAACTTTATTTTAGGTCAAACTTGAGTCTATTTGGACAGGAAGAATCATTACTTTCACATAAAATTCACAAGGAAGACATAATCTGTATCACAACATAAACCAAGTCGTCTGATGTGTCTGTCTGTCTATGAGTAATAATGAATCTCATAAACATAAGAACAGATTTATATGGCATTTTCAACAATAGCATAAATGCATATAGATTATTGATCCAAATTGTCACAAAATTATATATTAACTAGCTTACCGCCCGCGGCTTCGCCCGCTTGGTCTAAAACCTAAATAAATTATATACTAAAACCTTCCTCTTAAATCACTCTATCTATTAAAAAAACCGCATCAAAATCCGTTGCGTAGTTTTAAAGATTAAAGCATACAAAGGGACATAGGGACAGAGAAAGCGACTTTGTTTTATACTATGTAGTGATGTCAATTCCTAATGATCGGCTTCATTATCAACAATCAGTTTACTAATATTCATGGAGATGTTTTATTCATTCCAAACATAGCAAAGTTTCATATAAATAATTAAAAAACATTACTTAAAAAAGTAGTGTGCATTACATCGAGTCATTTGATAAAGCAGTGTGAATTTCATTATGTCATTTTGATATAATTAAATCTTATAAATTATTATGTTGTAAAAAAACTTTCACAATGTCATTTATAACAATATAGCCAATAAACAGAGTATTACTAATTAAAAGAGACATACAACAAACTAACCCTAACTTACATTAATCCCTCAGCCCCCGGAATCACAGACACAATAGAAAATCTATTGTGTCGTGGCCCGATCGGTGGTCAAGGGGTTAATATATACAATGTCTAGTTTTTCTTTCATTTCAAAACAATCTCTTGAAATACTAATCAAAGTAATTTTTTTTTCTAATCACAAAAATAACCTTGAGTTTGGAATGATTTTATAAGATAGAAATTAGATATCTGAGAAAATGTTTATCTTATTGGAATTGGTAATGAAGTAAAATAACTGAATTTTAATATTTTTAATAGTCCATTGTGCAACAATGAAAGTGTGAATCATTATGCTAACACAGCTGTGGCATCGGAGTTTCACAAAGTATCTATTGTCATTTTATAGTCTGTATTTTTAAATTCTATATCACTATCTATTGGACAAAATTATTATTACACTGTGATGATAATAATAATTATTCAATAATAATGTTGATGATATTATAATTTGTTACTGTCTAAATTTTCCTCATCGTTTTTTATTTTTACAATGATAAGTAGATATTTTTACTTTTTTATGATAATAATTAGAATGGGAAATCAATTTTTTAGTAGAAGTTATTGATGAATTTATTTTAATTCACATAAACATATTTAAAGATATATAGGTGTTTTAGGAGATTTACCAATCAATATAATATGTTTTTAACAGCCTAGTTGTGATTTACTGTATATTTATTGTACTTAACTTTCTCCTAAACATTATTAACCAGAACCAAGTATACATAAAGAGTACTTACTGCTGTTCTCCTTTGTGTAGGTGACATTCAACTGTGCAGCAAATTGGACAACAATGCATGTGACATTGGTTGCCTTGTCGACGTATGACCACTTGCCGGGCTGCGGAGGAGGAAGGGGTTTAGGTGCTGGGGTTGGAGTGGGCGCCGGAGCAGGAGTGGGCTTGGGGGTAGGAGCAGGAGTGGGCTTGGGGGTAGGAGCAGTAGTCGTGGACGACGTCGTCGTGGGCGCAGGCGTAGTGGTCGTACTTGTCGTCGTTGGCTCAGATGGCACAGTAGTCGGTTTTTCTGATGTCGTCGGCTCCTCTGACGGTTTCACATCTATCAAGACCGCCGGCACACTTGATAGAGAGGAAGACACGTCGATCAGTACAGGCTTTTCTGTCGACACATCGCCGCTGCCTGCAATTACATCGTAATGTTTAACGCTAATTCTAGCCTCTATTGCACGAAACGTTCATTATGTACAACGCAAAAAAATGACAATCGCTAGTAACATGATAAGTACCTAACAAAGAAAACGAGCAAACGAAAAGTAGGTAGGTATTTAGAACTTACCGAAAACAGCTATGCTACATAACACAGCGGCAAATAAATAAAACCTAAGTTGTGACATTGTTGAGGTAAACGTTATTAGCACTTATTCAGGTAAAAAAATCTCACAAATACGTTGCAGCTTCAAAATAATAGCTCTCTCGCTGTCCACTTCACTTTACAAAATGAGTGAGATTTGTTAAATTTGACATTTGAAAAAATGGCAGACAGTTCTTTCCAGATACGTCATGTCAAATGCGAGTGTTGCCACTGTAGTCTGTAATATTATTCTCGTAAATCGCATTCACGAATACACTGAATACACCTTGGAGCAATTAACAAGCCTGGAGAAGTAACAATTAATTGAACGTTTCTTATATAGTGGCTCTCTTTTATTCAATACCCTAATTAATGCGATAGAAAGAGACAACACACTGCTATCGGCTTGGCATTCAAATCCACATGTAGCCACTTTTTGTTCTAAAAAGGTAGTGCTTGCCACTTTATCGAATACTAAAATATCGATAAATAAAAAAATTAAGTTATAAAATTGCTTGAAGATAATTTAAGATTCTTTTAATTTTGAATTATGGATAGGTAATTACAAATTTTAAGATTCGTTTAATTTGGAATTATTCATTTACGATGCGTATTGACTGCCTTGCATTGTATGGTAGTGGTATTTATAAAAAAATATTATTAGGTATTTCGGTTTAGGTTGTTTTTATGGTTTCGTAAAAAGGTACGTATTTTTTCCTGTTTTCATAGATTCATTCATAGAATTATACGGAACCCTTCGTGCGCGAATCTGACTTCCACCTGGTTGATCTTTTTACAAATCAATAATCGTATCCTACTAATATTATAAAAGCAAAAATATATAAGAATGGACATTTGATATTCTTTCACGTAAAAACTACTGAATGAGTTTTTATGGAACTTTACAATTATACATATTATAGATTAAACATCAGAATAACATATAGGCTACAATTTACCGCGGGTAAATAACTCATTCCCACAGGAAAAAATTGGTAAAAGTTTAAAATAAATTGCTTCAAATAAAACAAATAAAATTTAAAATTTTTTTTTACAACATTTTATTTCGATACTTAATTAACAAATTACAATATTTATTATTTAAAATAGATGCCACCTTAACTTGTGGCACAGCATCTCTGCAAAGCACTTTACTTTTCTTCCCGTCTGATTCGAAATGATTTGAACAAGGCCGAGAATGTTTTGAAGACTTCCAATTTTTCCCTGTGCTATAGCTTTAACCCAAACATCTTTTAATTTTTCTCAAGCCAGAAACCTGCAAATAACAATAAAATCCATACTTAAATACCTTTTTTTTTTCTCCTAACCTAAAGCAGTCATTATCAATGAAGTACTTCGTACTTACTCAAGTATCGATAATTGCACAACACTATGGAAGTTATATTTTGCATTTTTTCTAAAAACTAAGCTGATTATGATTTCATTTCAATGATTACGGTTAGATAAAACATAGATGATTATGAAAATAACGTAAATTAACTTATTTATAATACAATTAACAAAAAAATTGATCAAAACACTAACCTGTGAAAAGACAAATTCCAATCTTCATCCGATTTCCCAGTACTACGGCTTTTACAGCCGTGAACAACACAAGCCATGTAATCTTTAGTAAATTATCTTTTCAGAAAATTACATAAGAAACTAGAAAACACGTTTTTCACTTCAAAAACAATAATTAAAATCACCATGCGTTAGTGACCAGACTGGTCACTAAAACAAATTGAAATGGCTACATGTCATTTCAAACTGTCGAACTGACATATATCTGTCCTCTTTTTTCGCATGACATTTTGCCATAAGCCAAAAAGGCCAAACTAGTGCTTTATTGTTCAATTAATTGTTACTTCTCCAGGCTTGATAATTGCTCCGAGGAATACACTGAATCTGAACGCACCGTTTCTATTTTTTTTTTCTGATAAAGAAATTAGAATACTGTAAATTACTTAATATTCATTATTACCCTGGTTGCGACAAAAACAGTGAATGGTTTAGTTTAAAACAACTAGGTAAGTAAAAAGAAGTATTCTGATACCCACTGAAAAACTACTGTAGATTTTTTCCATTTTAATGGAGCCTATTTATAAAGGAAAGTGTAGGATAAAATAATAACTCTAAATAAAACGAAATGATCACGGTAAAGTAATTTAATAAATTAATATTAATATTATACTAAAATAAATGATAGTTAAAATATTTATCTTTTGCGTGTAGGTTGTGATTAAAACAAATTTTATATTTAGACTTAAACTTTATTGAACTCTATTAACAAAAACATTTTTTCGTAGTAAATATTCTCAATAGTAAATAGAATAATAATTCTCAATAACAATTACAATTGTTTTCAAATACACTATTCATTTAGATATAGGTACTTCATAAGCTTTTGATTAAAAGTAAAAAATCTCTATTTTAATATTCGAATGAAAGGTACCATGTTACAGTAGCTTAATTACAAACTTTACTTATTCTTATCTAGTCAAAACTTTAATAAAACTTACTGACAATCAGTGTCTAACAAAAATGTCCCGGCAGACGAACAGAGAACAAACGAATATAAATCATAGAATTCTTAGGTGAATTTCGTATAGCAAGTAGGATATTCATACTGTATTCCTTCTGTAGGTAGACAACTATTTTTATGTTAAAGTTTAGTTTATAATAATATATATTTTTTTAACCAAAAATACGTTGGTATTGACAAAATTCTAATATTATAACATATTTTTAAGTACAATATTGCCTATGAACTAAGAACATCACAAAAATACAGGCACTCATCGTAAAAAAAGCAAAGTGAATACAGTTAAAATAGAAATAAACAAATAGATAAGATAAATCACTGGGAAATAGGAAATCGTATCTTCTTGCCATGAAAAAAGAAAAAAATGTTGTGTGGTTTTATGAAACCACGGTAAAAGTGAAACTGTTCGAACGGTTCCGAACACTGCTTTATACCTACTCGGCAGCCGACCGTCACGCGACATGCGCTACACAGACCAAAAAGTTTGAGACGATGTTATAAAAGTTTCACTTTAAAAAAATTGGTTGTTTGTAAAGTAGGTTTATGATCGAGATGTTTACGTGATAACGTCTTATTGGTGGCAGCGCTCGAGATGAGACGGGAGATCGGTCCGTCTCTCTCTCGTTATACCTGCGATCGCGCTCGTGAGGTTTTGGTGTGACACAAGTTTCTGAACATGTCACCCGAGTCCCGACTAAAACGATTTTAAAAACGTTATCACGTCAAAAACGTTATCACGTCAAAAATGGTAAAAATAGATCTAAACGCCATATATAGTTAAAAAAATATATATTGCAAGAATAAATAAATAATAATGAACATTAATATTCAGAATAACATAATACCTATATTTAAGATTTATATAAGAAAATTGTAGACTAAGGATATACTTATCTGTAGAAATAATTACTATTAAATCTTAGTATCTAACATTTAATAAACATCCAATTTCAAAATCACAAGCATATTAATTTTGAATGGTTTCATAATTATTATTAGTAGTTAAGGTAATTTGACTCAACTTAACAGTTAACGGGCGTACTACATGTCATAATGTTTATCTTATTTCACTTATATGTTAGCCTCTTTGCAACATTAAAAAAAAGTTACAGGTTTTTTTTTAATCGTCTTTTGCCTTTTCCCGCTCAATTTTGAATTGTGTAGCACGACTCACTCAACATATTCGCATCAAACTGATACATCCACCAAGCATGCAAAATAGCTTTAGAGTAATATATAATTATATATTTTGTATTATTTATTCAATGTAAAGTTCAAAACGTGCGCGACCAACGCGGCTGGAGCTGCTGTAAACGATATCCCGTGTCCAAATCCGGCATTCCACATTGATCACGACGCCACCTGAAGAATATAATGCAATGCAGTCAGGTAACTATGTTAATTTTTTATTTTTAGACAAATTATGTGTATTATAGTCATGTATTAGTATACCTATGGTGTTAAATAGCGATTTTTATTAACATTTCTGAAAATGTTTCAGTATTATGGCTCATTTTGTATCAATTTTGCGTGATTAAGCACGACAACTGCATTACTGATATTAGTAAAAAAATTTTGATGCTTTGAAAATTTTTTGAAGTGAAATTACGTAGGTAGTTACTTATTATAATTAGTTTTGCAATATTCATTAATGGATTCGTTGTAATTTGAAACTTACGCCGTGGGTTCTCAAAGAAGACAGCAACCAACGGTCCATGAGTTTGATCAGGCAGCTTCCTCGTGGAGTAGGGTATACGGTCAGCGGTGTTAAGTCGGCTGGTCGGGAAGCCGGGTGGTAGGTTGGCAGGGATGTACTGGATTGGGCCAACGTTCTCTTCGTCTGAGGTGAACTCGCCATTACAGGATACCCATATGAAGTCCCCGTAGTGGTGCGCTGGTCGTTGTTGCTAAAGAAAGAAAGAAAATAAGAATAGGCTAGGTAGATTTAGTGCTTCAAAAAATTGAAAGGTTTCAGAAAAATATACCTAAGGTTTTATAAGTGATAACTGATAGAAGATAAAAAAGAAAGTGGTTATAAATTTTTTTAATGTTTAGGCATTTTGACGCTTGAATACATTTTGATTAAACTACCTACTTAGCCAGTGCAAATATATTTGGGGTTACGGATACACACATTATGTTGCTTACATCTTACCATAAATTGTTTGATATTGTTCGGCATCTCTGGAGGAATGCCTAGTGGTTTAGAGACATTATAAGGTTCAGGTACCCAATAGTGAATCTGCAACAATCAAATAGAGTTTGACAAAACATAATATGTTACAAAAGATAATCTTATCACAGCGATATCTGCCAAACAACTTACGTGGTTCAGTCTCAAGAAAACACATGGTTTCCCAGCCGCATAGCCATAGAAGTTATCAGCATTACATGGTGCCCACATGTTGAGTGTACGTTCACAGTTCGGCACCACGAGCCGCTGGTCGTGGCGATGTATCGAGCATGGAGCTCGGGGCGGCTCTTCTGGCACTGTGGTCTCATAGTCTGAACACACAGATTAATTTTTTTAATGTCGAAGAGTAAAAGAGTTGATAGCTTGTTAGGACAATTTTAATATCATAGTAGTTTCGTTCATAGTTGTTATATGCTTATTTGAAATACATCTAGCCATTATTATTTGTTTAGGTTATTTTCAAATTTCAATTTTAAATAGATAGTTTGTATTATATAAGTTTGTATAAATAGTTTGATCTGACAGTTAGGTTATAATTTGTAAAAGAGGACCTAAATGTGACCATTAACTCAATAATAAACTTCGTCAAAATATACTTATTGTTATTACTTACCACGAAGAAAGTCATTGATGCGCGTATACCAGATATGCCAGCTGCCAGGATCACTCGCTCGGAAGTGAATTAGAGGCTCGTAGTAGTTGTACTCGTCAGAACGGGGCCATACTTCCAATTCTAATCAAAATAAAAACAGTTCATATACGAATTGCTGTTATGTAAAGATCATTTCAATGATTTTCGAATTTGAACAAAATTGACGATCATTATCAAAAATAAAAAAATCCGAAAATAATGAATATAGAGACATTATAGAGTTCAAAGGCAGTTATTACTTACCAACGTATCTGTATGGTAGGAAAATAGCCAAAAGTACTCCTAGGACGGTACCTGTGGAAGAATTATAAATTATCATAATGTAGGTATAATCTTTACGATGCGATGAAGGAGACAAAAATGTATTTTGTGGACGTCTCCTACTATAATTGTTGAAATAAAAAGTAATTTTTACTGATATACCTACGTTTAAATAAAAACAAGAAAAGAATATACGAAAAATAAAGTTACACGTAAAGTTTACACGTAAGTACATACACGTTTATTTTGCTATCCGCGAAAATCGCATGCCTCTATAAAACTTTATCCTGAAGGATATAGTCAATCCACTACGAGAAGCCCTAGAACGAGGGACTAATAAGCTTACAACCTAGGCATTTTTAATTTCCGTATCATTATTAAATAGGTTAACACTTACTTAATGTAAGTACTGTATCCGTTCAGATTCTTTGTTTCCCTTCGCACTATTGCAGGTCATCAATTACCAGAAATATAAAATATATTAATTTGTAACTTTTGTAGGCATTCATGTGATTCTAAGTTACTTAGTATAACAGGCTGCGTTGTAATTAGATGGTTAATTTTCTTCTAAAATAAACAAAGGCCTAGCGCCTAAAAAATAATTATCTTTTTTCCAAAAAAAAACAGATAGAGATAAATAGACTTTATTATCTTGAATGCTCACAAAACGAAGCATATCTTTTACCATTAGCTAATAGCCACTTACTCAAATACACACATGAATCACTGTATCAGCCATCGTATTAGGTACATCATCATTACCACATTTTTTATAAAAAATAACAACCACAGACTGGACGGTGTTTCTACATTTCAATAAGGTTATTTACGTATGTATGATTTAAGTTATAAAGTTTTGCATGCATTTTTTCATGGAATATAAACGTATAAATATAACCTAGCTAGTCTCTAATTAAATTCGGTTAGATTTAAAAAGCTTTCAATGCGTAGGCCGTAGGCCGTAGCCGACCATTTTTTTTATAGCATTTCTTTCATTTAGATAGGTTTAGGTTAAATATACTATCTAATAATATTATAGTGTTGTAAATATACTATCTAATAATATTTTTATTACTATATTTCAAATAGAAAGAAACTAAATTACGTGCAAATATCATAAATTACATCATTTTCAGCAAATCCTTCCTTAATCCCTTTAAGGCACAAAATATAAAAAAGTTTACTATATATTTTTAATAACTTAATATATTACATATAACTCAAATCTTTTTCAAGTCAATAACACTTTAAATGAAAAACTGTATTGTATTAACTAAGAAAAAAAACAGCTCTATCTCACTCACATAACTTTCTTTAACAGAAAAATCTTTCAAAATCCGTCCAGTAATTTTCAAAATTTTCATTACAAAAATATTTTTACACTATCACAAATCTCACCCAGGACCAGAAGGACCGCTACCACGACCACAATGATCTTAATAGTGCGTTTGTCCAGGCCCATGGTAGCGACTGTACTCTGAGCGGGCTAGGGGAAAACTGTGGTATTCTAGGGTGTATTAGGTCAACGGGAGTGTTCGCAGTACATCGACGCTTTGATATTTTTAACCCAATTATCTTATATTGCAAGATTTTATGTCCCAATATTGGCAAAGTGCATTTTAATAACTTGCTATTATTTTGCGCAAGTATTTTGAAATTAAAAATTTTGAAACTGATTTCTAGCGCGATGTTACTTCGGAATTTATCCAGAATTTAGCAAAACTAATAAATTGATACCCAGTTGTATAGAAATATTCCTTTGCATTTTAAAATAAATAAGCTTTGGTATAAGCTTATAATTAATAGACACTGCTTTGTTTTTCTTTTATTCATTCTTGATTCGTAAAAATAGAGATAAAAATTAAATTTAGAGAAATCTTATTGCATAATTACGTACATACAGTATGCATCATTAAAGATCCTAGATTTTTTGTGTTAAACACATAAACTCATTTTTATTTCGTAGGTAACTAAAGCTTCTTCAGACTTCATCTATTAATCATCATAAAACTGAAACATCTATCGCAATTTTATACGTAGGTAGTGACTAGCATAAAATGTATAAGACTCTAACCTACATTGAAAATTAAATACCATTATGCTCATTATTTTTGGGTTTAAAATATGATTACCCCTACTGCATATTAAGTTATAATATTATGTATCTAACTTGTCCCTCTAAAAACTTACGATTTTTCCAATAACATCCCTAAAAATAAAAAGATCAATTAACTAACTACTTATTCTATATTTTCACATATGTATGATATATATAACCATGTTATTTACATACAAAAGCGTTAGATAGTAAGAAAATCAATGTATCGTGATCTCGGCCAGGGGTTGTCTGCTACGACAGACGACAGGCGCCAAAACCGTAGCGTTGGCGCCAACCAAAACTGCGTAGCTTTGTTGTAAATGCCATACTACCGGATTTTATAGGGTCAAAGCTTTGTCTTATATAATATACGTTTTGTCAACAAAGAGTTTTGTAATTATTATTAAGTTATTAAACTTTGAAGGGATATAATATGTTGATTAAAAAAAAGGATAGTAAGATATTTTTTATGGAACCTTTTGCTGCCTTACGAAAACTTTTTATTATAATAAGATTGTTTAATCATTTTATGGTTCAAATCGTGTACAATAATTTTGAACATTTCTTAAACTTCCAAGCTAAATTAATATTTACCCACCAAAAAAAAAAGTCTTCGAACAACCTAACAATTAATTACCACGTAAGTTACATTGTCCGTTTTCACGACTATCACAGGTGAGATCATGTAGCTTGTAGGACAGTTGTAAAAGCTATTTACTGTGCAGGTTATTGACTAAACTATATCAACTATATAGGATGAGATCGGATGTAGGGCATCGGCTGCGACAGCACGGCGCCAGGGTGAAACTTAGGGTTATACCACATTGTAGGGATAGAATAAACATGACGATTCTTTGTAATGGGTGTGTAGTTGTTGACTATGTTAAATAGGATGCGGAGTGAAATGAATTGTAGATTCATAATCAAGAAAATAGATAATATTTAAAATCTTGATAGTTGAATTATAAGTCTTTTAACTTGTAATCCTTATATATATTAAGAGATACAACATACATAAAACTAATTGTAATTAAAAGTGCATAGAAAGTGTAGCTCTTACACTAAGAGTAATTAAAAAACAAACTTTTGCTTTCAAAGTTGCATTATGTAACAATTTCAATCCCAATGTGGCATGACCTTATAAGTTTTCCAATTTTCGCAAAAAGGGAGAGTGAATTAAAATAAAGATGTTCGTTGGATTTTAAATATTACCCTTGCGTTGCAGGGTGCTTTCATATCATAAGAAACTCCCCTATTACTGTTAGTGTTATTGCCCCTCATATAGAGTAGATATTCAAATTTAAGTGAAAGAATTTAGTTTGAATTATTTTAAAACATTATTTACACAGATAGGTAAGGTAATGTTATGTTTTATATTAAGCATCGCGACAAAAGGTTCATATTGTTTTAAAGTGAAACTTTTATTACATCGTCTCAAACTTTTTGGTCTGTGTAGCGCATGTCGCGTGTATCGCGGCTGCCGAGTAGGTATACCTACTCGGCAGCCGACCGACACGCGACATGCGCTACACAAAGCAGTGTTCGGAACCGTTCGAACAGTTTCACTTTTACCGTGGTTTCATAAAACCACACAACATTTTTTATTTCTTTACTAAAGCTTTTTTATCTATCAATCATCATAAAACTGAAACATCATGGAAACATCTATCACAATTTTATACGTAGCTAGTGACAAGCATAAAATTTATAAGACTCTAAAATATAAAAGCTCTTTTGGAAATATTTATTTATTCTGAAATAGTTCCTGTAAATAATTTATTAGCAAGTGAAAGATTAAACAAAAGATATAATAACAGGCTCCTCAACCTTTTACAAAACTAGCTCTTTGTCTACGAGCTACGAGCATACGATGAACCTACGTGAACACTTCCTCTTATATCATTATCTACTAATTTGGTCTTCAGTATTTACAAAAAGCATACTCTATCCTTAAAAGCGTTTCCCTAAAGCGCTTGATGCATTTTTCGAAATCGACATTTATTTCCACGCATTTCCACGATACTTTAATATTGTACGTAGCTATTCATATCTACATAGGGTTCAATAAGTATATCGGCATTTTGTTTTCGCAGTCGCAACATGAGGGATGAGGGACGAAGGTCCGACAGAGCGGCGCCGGGACCCTCTGCCAAATGTTACTGAACTCTCTTGCGTCACTAGCTGTAACGATTATCTGAGATATTACGCAGTACGGAAGAGTAATTTTACTTATTATTATAGTTGGAGGGTAAATAATATAGGATAACTAAAAATATCTCACTTGTGCTGTGTGAAATTTATTAATAAAAATGCATTTTGTAATAATTTATATTAATTTATCGATTTTATTAATCACTTTGAAAGGACAATGTCGGATTTAGTATGGGAACTGGCGTCTTTTTTTTTTCGCGCGGCCATCGATTAAACCTTGTTTTTTAATTACAGAATAATGTAATAAACCAAACTTACTATGGCGTATATACCTCTACACTCAGTCCAAACTGAGTTACGAGAGCTAGAAGTTGACTGATCTTATTTATTAGATTTATAGGATATTTTGTCTTTTAAGCGTAAGGTATGTGAGAAATTGCAACAAATAGTGTTAATGTATGTGCGAACAAACAGTACAACCCATTATACAACTTACGAGCTCCCGCCAACTGTGTGGAAGGAGATCAGTGCAATAAAACAAGGACAGTTCTATAGAATGTCTCACCCATCTGCGTACGTACGTACGTATTATTACGTGCAACGACGACGAAAATTAAATACGTTTTTTAATAAACTTATATATTTATACAACTCTGTGGTTTGATTGAATATTTTACTATTACTTATTTGTCTTCAAAAAATAAATAGTACCAAACTCGTTTCACACACAATTGTAAAGTTTGCGGGGACGCCCTTAGGCCGCCACTGTCGCCTGCCGACTTCGAGACTGAGGCCTAATAGGTTAATAATAGTTAATAATAATAGGTTAAAAATACAATTACAAAGAAACTATTATTTTTTGCAACTTCTCACTTAGCTTGTGTTCATAAAACAAAAATGGGCTACTTATAAATCTAATAAATACCAGCTAACTTCAAACTCCTTTAACTCGGTTCGGACTGAGTTTAGAGGTATACCTGCCATTGTAAGTTTGGTTTATTATACTTTTTTGTATTAAAAAAACAAGGTTTGGTCGATGGCCGCCAGAAAAAAAAAGACGCCATTTTCCGACATTGGATTTTAATAAAGACTTCAGAATCAAATAATGGCTTTCGCCGCAAATGCAGAGCTCCCATTAATTTTATTTTCACGTCTATATGTTTATGTAGGTACCAACTGTAAATGTTTGATTAGTTATATTCACAGTTATATTGATACTAGAAATTTTAAAGAATAATATATTATATAGAAAAAAATATATCATTTGACACAATTCGCAAAAAAAAGGCGAAAAAAATATTTTCCTAGATCAAGTCGTTTATCTTCTATCACACTAAAGCTTTCTCAAATATAAATTTAATTGAAAAATTAAATAGGGTTGTGTAGTCGAACACAGGACACGGACGAAATCAAATAATCCGTGAGATTAAGAAATAAGAATTTCGTTTTGTAGCTTGTTCAAATAACTACAATACGTTTTAGCTTAACTTTTGTATACTTTGAAAGATTGATGATTACTTATGTACATAGATTTTATCAATTATGATGTTACGATAATATTATGATGTTATAACCAGATTTATTATGATTTCATGCTACCCTGTCTTTTTACGCAACTCTACATATCAATATCAAAGCTCAAACTTAAACAACACAGTCTATAATAATGCTGCTCTACCTACAATGCCTATGTAAGATATAAATTTTATTAGGTTTTTAAGTATCCAACCACGATTCTGCTACTTTCTTAAAATACTATTCTAATCCGAAAATTTTCAAATAATCATAGCAGATGATTTATATTTTGTGTTATTATTGAAGTTAGGTAAACGTGTTAAACATAATGGTTTAAAAATAATGTTCAATTAGCAAGTATATTGGTTCCGGATCGTCTTAATTAAAATTATTTTTAACACCATCATTGACACCTTCCATATGCGTATACATAGTATTTATAATTGGCTATATATTTATAACTTTAAATGGATTCTTTCTTATGGAAATAATATAAGAAATTTGAATATTCTCACGCACGAAAGCACTCTTAGTTACAACTAGTATAGTTACCTAGGTGATAATATTTTATCACATCACATGAACATATGCATATTAGGTATGTATTGGTTTACTACGATATATTCGCAATTACTGCAAATAACAATAATTAATGATACAAAAATTATGTAGTCTCAGAATTAACTAAGCATATTCTTTTCGGGACTTTTAATCTCCTCTTTCATCTCTTTTTAAATAAATATCAATTCAATAAAGAATTTGCAAGAGGCTTTATAATGCTATAATATAATATTGTCCTCCATACTTACGAGTGTAGAGATGTAATAGAGCCTTGACCTTGATAGAGCAATCATTGTAGCGTTATTTTCGCATTGTTCGGCAAATTTTCATTGCTCAGTTAGTTTATATAAAACTATATTCGTAACATTTATGAACCTCAATCCATTGTTATAAAAATTATTATTGATGTGTAGGTAAGTGTGTAGGTAGGTAGGATAAGTGAGATTTTGAGCATTTTTTTCATTATTTCGTAAATCACTGTAATTTAACCATTAGTTAAAAAAAAGTGTAAATATCTATTAGCTAGTCATTACATTAAGTGGATAGGATTAGGGGATAAAATAAAACACACAAAAAAGCTAAATTGGAACCAACTATTGCATATTTATTGACTCATCGTCCAGAAAACATTAATATTAAACATTATTTAATAATTTAAACTTTATTTAAGCGTGTAAACAAAACTGTGTTGCCATGTGGCTATTCTAAAACGAATATAAATTAATCGCCGACTAGGCTATTGCTAAAGGTACGGCAGCCGGCGCCAGGCATGACCATGGCAGCCTTCGGCCAACTGACTTGGCCAGTCTCTGGACGACCACTAAACTGGGCATGGAATGCGTACACTCAGGACTCACATTACACAGAAGTTTTGCAAGGACACAAAGAAAACGTTGAGCAAGAAAACACGAGCAATATTTGCGCAAAAGCTGCCACACGGAGGCTCACAGAGTTAAACACAAAATCAGGTTCAATAGAAATAAACCTAGTTTAATGATCGTCGAGAGTCACCTTAACAGAAACTTAACCAATTGGCGAACTATATTGGCAGCCAAGCACCATTTGACCAATCACAAACTCAGAATGGCAGTGAGGTTGCAATGGAACGCTGGACGTTGACTAGAGTGCTGGCCAATGTGGCGATGGCGCCGAGGCGGGCGCTTAAGCGCGGTCCACCATCAGCTCGAAGTGGACAGACCCTCGCCGCTCGTATCTGTCATAGAAGATGTTCTTGGCCCACGCTTTGCACTCGATGTTGATCAGGACACCGGCTGTAAACGAAGAAAAGTTATTTAATGTCTTTAAATACAATATCATGTTTATAATAAAAAAAAATTGACATCATTATTTACGATAGCCGAAAAAAAATTATGGGATAAAATTAAGGATACTTCACATGTGAGGAGCTTAAGTTAATATTATGATGTTTTTAAGCTCTAGGACGACCCAAAATTATATTTTTTTAAAGTAATGTTATTTATGAGCATATTATTCATCTATTTTTTTGAACAAATATAATGATATTATCCTCAGTTCTGATTAGTAAAATTAGAAGCTTAAAACTCACTCCTAGGCTTCTCGAAGAGCACAGCGACGAGCGGGCTCAAGTACCCCTCCTTGTTGGTGAAGGGGTAGTAGAAGTTGGGGAAGCCACGGCGCGGGATGTACTGGATCGGTCCGATGTTCTCCACGTCAGCTGGATTCTCTCCCTCGCAGGACACCCACACTGTGTTCGCTTCTGGCTTGCCGGACTGAAATGTTTTGATTTGGCAACTTTTTAAATGTGTTGTGAATATTATAACAGAACGGAATTAAGAAAACGTTCATATCATCATTAATTATATTAAAGATGGAGGCTGATTTTATTATACATTTTTTTGCATCACCTCCAGGAGTAAATTGAGTAAGTTGAGTAAGTAATAAATGCGTATAAAAAGAGTGAATGAGTATGAGGTAAAGACAAGCCCATGCCAAAGGAATTTTTAAGGTCATCAAGAATTTCTTTCACAAGTAATCTTTTTGCTTTGTATTTCGTTACGTGTTTAAGAGATTCAATTATTGTAATTCGATGGATATATGAACGTAAGCTACTTACCACCATCTTGATGTGTTGCTTCAGGTCCTCGGGCATCTTGTCAGGTAAGCCTTCCGTGTTGTTGTATGGCTTCGGGGTCCAGTTGAAGATCTGAAAGTTTATAAATTTTAATCAACTTTAGAAGTCATACAGAGTTATATAATTTTCCGTGCTATGTTCGTTACTTCATTTACCTACCTATCATTTTTACTGCGATTTTGACTTTACTATCTAAGGTATTTTTTATGTAGAATTAATTTCTTCTGTATTTTTTATTTCCGAAAAGCTTTTGTAAAACTTGAAATTCGATAGTCTGAACAAAAAGTTTAAATTGAAGGAACGTACGATTCATCAATTTGGTTTAAACTTTGAAGACGTAGGATTTTGCCCTAAGCTTTCTGAAAGAACTTTGTGTGCTTACAATACGAACAAAAAACACTTGATCATAATATCGATGCAATTTTACCTTGTTCAGCTTAAGGAACACGCATGGTCCACCCTCCTCATAGTTATACTGGTTAGCGGAGGTGCAAGGATGGAAGTCGTCTACCGGCACATCGCAGACCTGGTTCTCTCCCACGGGGCCAGAGGTGGGGGTGCAGGGGACGCGGTTTTCAGCACCAGAAGCCTCACCACTGCCACTGCCCTTCTTACGGTATTCTGGAAGTAAGGAAAACATTATTAGTGCATTTTTTATTGTTTTTAAAATGAGGGTTTAATTAACATAAATGTCGTCACCTGACTTATTTTTACATGCAATGTGAAATTTTACTATATTGACTCGAAATTTTACTCTCAACGCGCCTAAAGAAGTTTCACTTCAAAAGACCGTCGTCTTATTAATATTTAACGCAAACTACTCAACATATAATAGAAATACGACACGGCTCTTATGATCATAGAACAGCATTTTTCCCAGATTATAATTAACGATACATCAATTGCTTGTTCAACTAGCTCTCCGGTTTCACCCAGGTTTAAATAGATCAAAATGGTTAATAAATCAGTCTTAATTACAGCCTTTAATAATTTGATTTATATACAAACTTACGGTCAAGGAATTCGTCGATCACTTGGGCCCATCTGAGCACGGAGCCCTTGTCATTAGCCCTGTAGTAGATCAGAGTACTCTCGACGTTAGCTGCTTCGGGCATGGGGCGGAAACCTAAGCCTGTAAACGGTTGATTGTATTAAATAAACAAATAAATTAAACTTCTTGTTAAACTATAATATGTTGAAGGTACCCAATTAATTTGTTATTTTAATGGTAGGTTTCACAAGTCCTGGATATTTTCTGTTCAGCTAAGAAATAAAAATTTGCATCAAAAAGATTCAAATAGAGAAAAGAAGATTCACAAAATATAACGAGTACCTATCTCTACCTAATAACATATTGTAAATCATAATGTTACGCACTAAGGTTAATTTTTTATAAAATCTCAAAATCTCCATCAAACTCCTCCATCCAGTCTCAAGGAGGAGAAGCAGTAGGCTTACCAGGATTATTGCCAATCAGGGAACTTTCCATCTGCCATTTGGGCATCTTAGAGTCAAGGGTCTGGTAGAAGATCGCCAGCATAGCGGCGAAGAAGCCCACCAGTATCGCATAGAAGATCAGGTAGAACAAGAGGATTTTTGCTGTAAAATAAAAAAGATAATGAATAAATTGTTCAAAGGAAGAGAGTGAATTCACTCTCAAAATTGCATCCGTCATTTGTTTTGGATTTTTGTTCCTTAGGCAAAAGTTAAGGAGCTGTTTTATTAAATGACGATTAACTTCTAAACAAATGTTTAATACTGTGCCTAGTTACATCTAGACCTTTTTCATAAAATCTAGATTAAAACCTACCAAAACCATTTCTAATTACATCAACTCGAATCAATTGAACCTACCACATCAATTTCGGTGTAAATAAACAGATCTAGAGACAAAATGGGAACGAATGTGCGTGTCCATTGACCAGTCTCAATGCTGTAATTGTCTCTAAACGATGATGTTCATGGATAGTAATTGTCAACCGAACATTGACCGAGTTATAGTGTAGCATATAAATGTATGTACATAAAAAGTGATTACAAATTTATACATATTGGGTCATCTCGTATCTTTTTAGGCAGTTCCGACTTCCGTTCACGATTCACATCATGATATGAATCTGAATATACTCATGATATCGTTATTTTTGCAAAATTGTATTATCCAGTATCTAGGATTTAAATAAAACCCTATTATCTAATTCTCTGTTGGCCATAAATCAAAATCATGTTACACTATAAATACTTCCGAATATTATTATATACCTACATAACAGTGATGAAGCGAGGACAAATATAGCTGTTCTAGTTTCGTGATAATTAGAGTCGCTAATTAAAATGCGCTTGTTAACCATCTAATACCTATGAGACCAAAGAGATAGCTAATCTATAGAGGGTAAATTTTCGAATAAAATATCTTTAATTAACTTTTACCTGAGATACAAATTCGTCCGCATGTTTTTTTTTTTTCAGAAATGTGTAAAAGTGTATTCTTGCCTGTATTCAGGTAATGATTTTTTTCAGATCCTTCGAAAGTTGCATGTTGCATGTAGCATGAAGCTAATGTATTATGCATATTTAAAACATGCAAAAAAGTAATATCATATACTGGATCTATATTCTGAAAATTGCTGTACAATGCACATATTATGTAAAAAAGCTGTTGCTGTAGCTTTTTATATTCCATAGCAATTTATATGTATAGAAATGAAATACAGATGAGCGCTTCGATAGAGCACACGCCTGCTAGATACTATAAACCTAGTATTTTAGGTCAACCTAGGTCATAAAGTGTGCGCATGCGTACAAATAATGCGGTATATGGTGCATCAGGAAAACCAATGAATCATATCATATGTGCACCTAGGGTAGTATACTTATATTTTATATTAAAAGTTATACTGTCATTCAAATAGTGATAATTTTCAGCTTAATAATAAGGGTAGTATGATAGGATATCAGTTATAAGTAAATAGCTTGCATATGTTGAATTGAAATTATAGCGCAGAAGTCGTTGCTTAATAATTTCTATCAACTATGGAGTTTCTTGTCGGTTCTTCTCCGTAGATACTGCTTTCCGAATCGGTGATAAATGTTAAAAATATGTAATGACGTTTCAAAAGTGCTTATAGGAGAAGTCTAATTGAATAAATAAATATTTGAGTTTGTGCTTGAGTTTGAGTTCAACCAAATTTCAAGATCGCTATATTTAAATCGGAATGTTCTCAAAAAAAATTCTATAAACGGGAGTAAGATGAAAATATAGTGACTATGGAAAAAAACGTTTTTCTCCTCCCGTTTCTTAAGTGAAAATACTTCTAATTTAAATTGAAATATGACCCTGGAAGTTATTTCACACAATTGGAATCCATTCAACGATATATTTATAAATCACGTGTCTCTGAAATATTGGATCAACGTGGTGCACTTGTGCACCTGTCACTATCTACAAACGTGAATACATAACAATACATCTGAAATATACATAATCACTACAATATAGTATAAAACAAAGTCGCTTTCACCTTCCCTATATTCTTTTGTCGTCTTTAAAAATTTCGATGCGGTTTTTTTAATAGATAGAGTGATTAAAGAGGAACTTTTAGTATATTATAATTTATTAGGTTTTAGACAAAGCGAGCGAAGAAGCGGAGGGAAAGCTAGTACTATTTAATAGAATAATCATTATTATATTGATTAATCATGCTCCCTGAGTAGCTCTACTATATAATTTTCATGTCGGTTATATATAAAGTTTATCTGAGTGCTAATTGTTAGACAATATGACCATTGACCATTCAAGAGCACTTCTCAGAATAAAAGATTAAGATCGAGAGAGTCTCGCAAATTATACTAACTGCAGTGAGAATACTGTGAGATAGATTACGATAAAATGAGTGCATTAGTTCGTTAATAGCATTATGATAAGATTACTAGAGAATATAAATAGAATATAGAGTTTTCAATCATTTAGACGTAAAAATAAACGATAGCAAAGTATTTGAAGCATTTTATCCTTCTCTTTGCCTAAAGAGGCAATCGCGTGTCAGTTACACAATGAAAACCCCTCTCAAAAAAGAAATATTTTATCTATTTTCCCTATTGTCAGAACATGGTCAGAACATTTTCGGTTCTGAATAATATAATCTATAATAGCAATTTAAAAATAAAGCCTTTTCCATCCAATCCATTTTGATTATCTTACAAAATATCTATTATGAAGAACTATCTTTTCGAGATAGTAGACAATTCATAGTAGTTTAGCGAAGCGAATTATTCTAACACTTTTAATGATTATCAGAGATGAACGAATAAGTAGGGAAAATATTGTCTACAGCCTTGAAACTTGATTCGTTTAAATTCATAAATCATCACCACTAAGTCAAGCTGTTTTATGATGAATCCATAAAATATTCCCAACTAAAGATCATAAACAGTGTATGGGCAGGTAGAAGTAGGACAATCACAAAGGTCGCGCTGGTGCGCCGACTCGGCTGCGCGCGGCTCCAATCGATCCAAGGGCATTTCTGCTCCACAAATAGGTTACCGATGCAAAGCCTAGATTTTCAGACCCTGTGACAAAGGACTACGCAAAATTACATAAAACCCCGGTCTTGCTACCGGCCTTTAAGGAAATCGTAGGCAAAATATAATGTCTACATAATATGTCTAAAAAGTAGAGTAACGCGTAAAAATTTGTAATAGTTATAATAAAATCGTTAATAATAATGGTTGTAGAAACCAATTATAAATATTTATTTGAGGACGTAGATTCTCGAACGATAGAATAGACTATTAACTAGATATAATTAAATTATCTATGCACAATATAAATTCAAATAAGGCCCAATAAAGTATCATTGTTCTTACGTTTCAATGTTTATTAGGTACTAGATTGGCTCTACATTCAATCCCAAAAATACATTATGTATGAATTTTATATATTTTATAATATACTAGCTTTCCGCCGGCGGCTCCGCCCGCGGTTTCAAAGAAAAACTCGCATAGTTCCCGTTCCCGTGGAATTTCCGGGATAAAACCTATCCTATATTACTCGTGGATAATGTAGCTTTCGAATGGTGAAAGAATTTTTAAAATCGGTCCAGTAGTTTATGAGCCTATTCATTACAATCAAACAAACAAACAAACAAAGTTTTCCTCTAATATTAGTGTAGATTTAATATCAAACATATAAAATGTATTTAACAAAAAACATATCAAAGTTGGCTCTACATTTTAGAAAATACCAGCGTACACTTTCAAATTCATAGAAAGTATTAATGTTATATTTCTCCTCAGAGGAGTTTAAAGTACCTACTCATAGAAATTAATCCAATTAGTGTATTAAAGAGTAGATAAAAAAAATTCGCATCTTGACCATCCTCTATTCTGTCATTTTTCTCGAGATGTCCAGAAAATAACACCTTAACTAACTCAATTAAACTGATTTATTAAAATAGTGCATCCAAGGACCATACTTAGCAAATGTCACTCTAATTAGAACCCTAACTCAAAGTGTTAGAGTTTTAATTAACGAATAGTATTCATATAATATGGCAGTAGTGTTCGTTAATAGGTAGTACAAATCAATCAGTAAGAGTGACATTTGTGAAATTGATACCAAGAAAAACATTGTTGAATGCACATTTATTATGTAGTTTTAACTATTCACATTTATAATTTACTCTATTGTTTTTTTAAAGCATAACGTCTACGTATTTTAGTAATCATTTTATCTGTGTAAATTGTAAACAAGATTTTAAAACTTAAATATTTAAAAACATCAATAAAAGTTTTTTTTTTTTTTATATCATTAGATATTATATGTATATTTTTAAATCGTCCCAGATTATTGCCTCTTTTACTCATTTCATCAAAAACGTGCTCTACAAATTAAAAATCTTCGAAAATCCGTAAAAAGTTAAACCATCTCTTTTTAACAATGTATGCAATACATAAGTAACTTCAATACTTAGTACATACTAAATGTTGTTAATGAAAAATCTTGACATAGTTTTCCTTAACACATTGATGCTAAGACACGTGTTTATGACCATTCATAATTAGTGTTATTTATTAATACAAAGGTCTTGAAATATTGTTATTAACTAGCTTTGCAAGCAACTTAATAATTATATAGTTTTAGACAATAATTATTTGACATGATATAAAATAATGTTTTCACAGTTCCGGTTTTTCTGCTATTCAAGAAATGCAACTTAATGAATATAAAAATTATTTAGTCGCAAAATTATGTAATTTGCACTTTGCAAATAGCTATTTAAAATCTCAAATTATTATCTTATCTCTATATATTACAATCATACATTATATTATATTTAATACCTTTTAAAACGACGTATTGAAATATTCAGTTCCTTATTTATCCATTAAAAAAGGCAAAACCGCGGGCTACAGCTAATCACATATTTAATGTGATAATATTCCACGTTCATAGGTTTCTTCAGTGCTTTGACTGTAAAGCCTTAATCCCTGTAAGGTATCCCACGTTACCTATCTCATGACGTTTAACTTTGTTACAACTACATATTATGTATTTTTCATTTAAATTATAACAGTTTTTTTCGTGTATCATTTTTCGTATTCATTTTTCAGTGTCATTTTTTTATATTCAATGTGTTTTTTTCCATCCCTGTACTTTTCTAAACCGAATATTTTTTTATTTGCCGTTAGTTAGTAATAATTGTAAAGATTATTGATTTTAAAACTACAGATAATTATATTATGTTTAAATATCTTACACGGAGAAGTTTTAATTTATCATTAGGTTAAAGTTCAAATTTTGAACTTAGATTATAATTTGTATCTCTAGGGACAGTGTTCCTCATAAAATAGTAAGCAAGTTAATTAAGATCTAAAATTTTCCACCTGTTGTAAATTTTATGCAGGGTTCATGTACAGGTCATGTAAAAACTTTTTAGTAATCTGTAGTAAGTACATGTTCCTAATCATCTCAATAGTTTATTGATAGAAAATGTCCAGTCTATTTAGAAAGATTTCGGTGTAGAATCACGTATCTACTGATTGTCTGTTGGTAGAAGTTAGGAAATGGGCATACATGCTTTTTAACAACTTTCGATCCATTACTTTTGTGACACTCATCCGTATTACAGAATTAGCAAGTATGGATCATATTAATAAAGAAATATTCTCTTAGATACTCAGGCTACAGAACTCTGGTGTTTAGAGCATACCGCCTTCTAAACATATATGTTAGTGACTTATGACATGACATTTCACGCATATAAGAACTGTCAAATTTAGAAACAATTATAGACTTCAAGTTTGTGGTTTAGATGTTAAGGCTGACAAGCACTAGAGCAATATTAATTAAGTAATCTAATTATCATAGCTATTTGCAGCACAGATAGTTTGAGTTAGTTTATATTATAGCTTTAGTTTGAAAACGCTTTTACGCTGCAATTTTCATATCATGGTGCACTGAAAAATTATCCTTGTGAAAATGATATTTGAATAATGAATAAAAAATTACATGATAAATGTATCAGTTAGGAATATGTTAATTTGTTTCATTATTGTGCGCTTATCTCGCGCAATTGTGTGATTTCCGGTGACAATGATGCGCACGCGCAACGCGATACAATTAAATAGCTTACTTTTTAATGATTGTAACGAACTTTTATAGCCATTAAGTTTATTTTTTATTTTTGGTTTTAATTCTACGTAGGCACATAGGTACGAGTCAATGATGATGTACATGAAAGATTAGCAATACTGAAATATTATTTCAGGTAGGTAACTATTATTTGTTAGTGAAACCTCGCACTGAAAATGGCAACAAATAACTTATCTAAAAGGGATGGCATTTATTAATAGCGTAGCGCTTTATTCCCGAATTAAGTTATGTTACGTAACAGGGTAGCTATATCTACGCCCATCCTATTATTAAAACATTAACAATAAAATGCATCTATCGTTCCCATTAAGAATCTATTACAATTTTCAGTTGCGCATTGCCAATCAATAATCGATTTTCCCTCCAAAAGACCGTCACGTAACATGATGCGGTACTCACCCCAGCTCGACCCCGTGCGGCCCAGCACCTGCCCCGTCTCCGAGTTGTAGATGAAGATCCTGAAGCCCTCCCATTTTCCTAGATCAGGTGGTGGAGCATAATACTGTTCGGTTACTTTTGTCTTGTCTGCCATGGTCGAACGCCGAGCCGGACTGCGGTGCAGAATCGATTGCCAGCGCCTTCGACCCTCCCGCCGCTCGCGCCCCGCACCCCGACGTACCCTCTGCAACCCTCTGTCCCTCTTACGTAACGATTGCGTAACGTTGCGCGCGCATCTCGCTACCCGAATCTAGAGAGCAAGCTCCCCGCTTTTCCGATGTACCAGTACGGTCCAATCCATTTTCCGCACTATGGAAAAGGCGTGAGAGCTCATGTTCTGTTGGACGCTGAATTAGGCTACAATCTTTAGAGTATATGCTGCCATGTTCTCTATACATAGACGACATAAGGTGCTATTTTAAGATAGGCATTTTCTTTAAGTTTGTTAGGCATAGCCCGATCATGGGTTATCGGCCTAGACATGTACATGGAAATATGAATATTGAGTTTACATTATTGATGATTTGGAAACCTAATTCTAACACATTGTGCATTTTTCGCGTTATTTATTAACTATGTGTATTTTTAGTATTACTGCTTACATGATTCTATTCATTTCGTATCTATTTATGGAAATCCTTTTTAATTTAATTACTTTTTAAACGAGGCCCACAAAACTACAACAATTACAGGTTAAAATTTGCTATTGCTAATATGTATTTTTAGATAGACTTTATAATAACTGGGCAATCTTAATATATATAAATCTCGTGTCACAATGTTTGTCCTCAATGGACTCCTAAACCACTTAACCGATTATAATAAAATTCGCACACCATGTGCAGTTCGATCCAACTTGAGAGATAGGATAGTTTAAACATGTAGGTACCACGGGCGAAGCCGGGGCGGACCGCTAGTTATATTATAAAAAAGTCGTCTTAAACCGATTAAAAATAATTCTTACTGAAATTATATTTTATACGATTTTGTGCATATAATTATGAAATATATCTAGATAGGTATTTTATTAGTGTGAAATGGCTTCGGAGAACTTTTTATTTTTTAAATATTTAAGTCTTACAGTAATTATGTATGCAGCTCTTTTTTTTATTGTGTAGGAAATGAAAAATCAAATATAAAGCTATAAATTTATTCAAATACAATACGCTCTACAATACAATAGATTTAAAATACGCCTGAAATATTTCTCTTAGCTCCAGTTAACAAAATACATCCCACTATTTTATTTCACCAGGCGATAAAAAATGTAAAATCAACTCCAGTGAAGTTAAGTTCTTTGTCAACTTGAATGGAGTTAGATAACAGACATATTACATAAGTCTAGCCTGCTGCATTGGATCTCCTGCTTTTTCTACTTTATCTGGGAGTGGTGCATCACTCAATACATCAGATTGTGGTTTGGTCCACGCCTGACAAACGCAAGTAGGGCCTTGTCCCTGGTTATTAGGTACTAGGAAACCTTGTCCATTAATGGTTCCACTTTCGTTGCCCTGGTAATGCCCAGAACTGCCCTGATACTGTCCATTACCCTGGTACTGCCCTGTGCTGCCTTGGTAATGACCATTGTTGCCCTGGTACTGACCAGATCCTTGGTATTGCCCATTTCCTTGATATTGTCCTGTACTTCCTTGCTGACTTACAGCCTGTGTCGTACCATAATATTGGCCATTCTGCCCGGACACAGTTTGAGCAACGTTGGTCGCTTGACCAAACTGATTTGGTGTGTTTTGGTAAACGATCTGGTACTGCTGGTTTTGACCTTGCGTGCTAAAACCCTGGCTAGGTGCAGAGAATCCTTGGTAATTGTTGTTTTGGGCAAAATTTCCAGCTTGATTGTATCCGTTCTGATAGTTATATTGGCCCTGTCCGTTGAATTGTCCTTGATACTGAGTTTGGGAGTTGAAACCGTTTTGGAAATTCCCGTTTTGATAATTCGCTTGGGAGTTCCATTGTTGTGGATATTGCGGGTAGTTTTGATATTGGTTCTGTTGCGGCTTGTTCTTGTGGCTCTGAACGATGTCAATGACCCCGTTGATGATTTTCTCAGCCTGCGGCTTGAGAAGTCCTCCTGTTCTTACATCTTTCGTTGTTGCTGTCGCGGTGACGTCACGAAGGGCTATGAAGGCTATGATCTGAAACAAAGACGTTGATAAACATGAATATAGTAATAGACATGGGTTTTATAATCAAATCCGATGAAATCTACAGATATTTAGAAAAAGTTATGATTATACCTCTATGTAGTGACCATTCGCTCAATATCGTATTAGGATCGGAATGTTTTTTGCGACCTAAATTGTACTTTGTAGCTTAGTTGCAAGAATCGCTATTGAATTAGTTATTGCGCGTCTTGATGCTTCTGTAGGTATCATTTATTATTTTGTGGCTCAAACTGCACAACATCATTTATAATGATTTTTGCAAAGGCAAAATAATCCAGTCAGTAGGTATTTATGCTCTACAAAAGGTGGCGTAGAAAATGTTTTGAAACGATATTGTTTAGGTATGAAAGGTTAATAAAAATCCAAGTTCTCGACCTTGACGGACCCAGGCGCTAGCCGCCATCTTGAATTAAAGGTGCTAAAATTAGGTATATTTTAAATAACTTCTCAATTGTTTACTAAATCACAAAAGTGTCTATGAGGGGTTCAAAGAAGACAAAATTGCCTACATTTTTTGCATACACGATTATTCTGTAAGTCTTAAAGGTAAAAAGTTACAAGCGACGGAAATAATAATATTTACAGAAATCATATAATTTTAATTTTGTTTAAAAATTGTACAGCTATCATATTTTAATTCTTTTTGATGACCCGGGCTGGTTAATGGTGGCTTCTTCATTATCGTCGCTGAAATTTTCTGTTTCATTGTCTGTATTTTTAGTTTCCAACCATGAAATTTCCGTCGCTTGTAACTTTTTACCTTTAAGACTTACAGAATAATCATGTATGCAAAAAATGTAGGTAATTTTGTCTTCTTTGAACCCCTCATAGACACTTTTGTGATTTAGTAAACAATTGAGAAGTTATTTAAAATATACCTAATTTTAGCACCTTTAATTCAAAATGGCGGCTAGCGCCTTGGTCCGTCAAGGTCGAGAACTTGGATTTTTATTAACCTTTCATACCTAAACAATATTGTTTCAAAACATTTTCTACGCCACCTTTTGTAGAGCAGAGGCTTTTACATTTCCCCACAGACTGGACTAAAATTATTAATCGTCTCTTTAATTAATTGTCTTTGATAAACGATTTTAAAATATTCTAATTATGCATCTATCGAAATTCAATTATGTTAATTATTTTGCCAAGTCGACTAGATACAAAAATTTTACGTAAAACTATACAATATACACTTCACTCATAACCAAGAATCATGCATTGTAGTGGATTAAACTCATAGTACTATGCTATAGTTTTACTATACTATACTATATTTTATTTATTTAATATTTAAATACATAAAATATGCAGAACATCTATGATCTATATGAATTAAATATTATTTGTGTCACGACTAAAAGTAAAGAAAGATTGTACGGTTAAAATCATATAACACCACAAATAAAATGCAGAACCATATTTATAATGCCATGTTCATCCCCATATTATATTATTTGGATGTTTTTTTGCTCAAGTATAGGAAAATAAAAAAAACTTACAATGAAAGAAATGCTGTACTTCACTTCCATGTTGGTTGACTGAAAGCTCCAAAGTTGCCGAAAAGTTCCAAGGACAAGCTTTTATATGCAACTCAGCAGCAAGATAGAGCCTGTGTCTCGCTGTAAAATCATTTATAGGGCTGCCAAAGATGCAAAATTAAATAAAAAAAAATTAAATTTGGCATGTATGTTCAATAATTAGTGATTAGTTAAAAATAATATGAATTAAAAGATAATTATTCATATATTAATTAAAGTATTGGTGTGTAATAACTTAACTTTTAAAATTACAAAACAGTGTGATTACTAATATATTTATGTATTTAGATTTATTTTGTTCAAAGTCAGTTCTACATCTGTACTTTAAAATTAATATTATAATATAGTAGTTATAGTTAAAATAACTAGGTATTCTAATACTTTTTTAATAAAATAACATACATGAATGATATTGTCGCATATGCATTACCTACAAACTAAAAGCGTCTCAATCGACATTTATATTCTCAAAAAAAAATCATCGAGGTACAACCCTAATGCAATTACAAGAGGTTCCGTAGTAGTGAGTGATGTGTACAAGTGATCGAGGAGGCGGTGCGCGAAATATCTCACCCTGTGGCCTACAGTCCCGCTATATGAGTGTAGTGTTGCGCTGTTGATTTATCGATATCCGATACATTTAATTTATAAAAAATGAAGAAAATGACAAAATATTTTTGTGTTAACAATCGGCAAAGTAAGTCGTCAAACTCTTAGAGTATATTGTGTAGAGCTAATCTATTCACCTATAAATAGTCAATAGAAAAGAATCACTTAAACATTTATAATACATAATTGTATTTAAAGTAAGAGCAGAAAATTTGATCATTCAAATCACTGAATGATTCGATTACAAATATAATTAACAAACAAAAAAATGCAAATAAATATTCATACTTGCACATTTATTATAATACGAATGCGTTAAATCCTTATTTTTTCTGAGAAGCGAAATTACCGTATCGATAAAATTTCATCGAGAGCACCCACCACTAGCCACTGATTGACGCTCAGCCGAAGGCAATCCCTGCGCGTATTTTTTATTCCATTACAATAAAAGATGTTGGATCATTGTCGAATAAGGATTTATTAAGTTAACCCCGTTCCGATTCGCGGAAGCTGATTTGTGCGTTCATGTAATTTGATTTTTGAGATTGGTTTGTAATGAGGATAAGATGAAATAAATTATAAAACAGGTTACAAATTGGCAGCAGATTGAATTGGCGTGTGATATCAATACTAATTACGAAGCGCGTACTAATTTTTTCATACTAATATTATAAATACGAAAGTAACTCTGTCTGTCTGTCTGTTACTCAATCACGCCTTAACTACTGAACCAATTTGCATGAAATTTGGTATAGAGATATTTTGATACCCGAGAAAGGACATAGGATAGGTTTTATCCCGGAAATCCTAAGGGAACGGGTTTTTCTTTGAAAACGCGGGCGAAGCCGCGGGCGGAAAGCTAGTAAATTATAAAACAGGTTACAAATTGGCAGCAGATTGAATTGGCGTGTGATATCAATACTAATTACGAAGGGCGTACTAATTTTTTACCGATTTTTAAATTGGTGATTCATCGGTTGTAATTTTTATTAATGTTATCTCAGGACTTAACCATATTTTAAAATTTATCTATACTTAACGTGATACTAAAATAGTTGATCATCGAAGTAATCAAAAACATATCCAAATGTACTTTTCTCATAGTAGGTATACGTACTTATATCTATTGTTTTCCTTAGATGAGGTAAAGAGAGCGTGCTCTACCTTAAATTGAATTATGTACGATCATACGGTTGAAGAAAGAATCAGGCTGTTCTGTTGTGTAATCCTTAGAAATATAATTTATTTTGACTTGTAATACTTTCGATCATCTTTAGTAAATATTTATAAACAAACTATCTGTCCCGGCAAACGTTGTTCTGCCTTAGGTACTCTTATCACTTAGGGGTATGAAAAATAGATGTTGGCCGATTCTCAGATCTACCCAATAGGCACACAAAATTTTATGAGAATCGTTTCGGAGTAGTTTGATTAACAAATTAACAATCGTGTCACAACACGAGAATTTTATATAAATAGAGATGTTCTTAAATGAATTTCTGAAATTCTTTGCCCAATTTTTTCAATCTTCCAGTTAAATCGCAGAGAATGTCACGGGATGTGCCTACTCAGACCATTCAGCGTGCGAGGTAAAGATAATTAAAGGGAATCTGAAACTATTAGGAGTCACCTCCCGCTAATAGTTAGCCCTGATGCCGCCAGGGGGACAGAGACGGTGCTATGCAGTAGTGAGACAGTGTAAAATGTTGTTATAAACGCAAAAACAAAATTTAACGGACGTACGGAAAATAGTACTAGAATCATGAAATTATACAACTATTATGAGGCAGTAGAAGAGAAGAAATTAAATTAAATGTGTTTTAAATCATTGGTAAATTATTTTCCATAGCTTGTATCTAAAAAGACAGATTGTTTTACAGAAGGTTTTTGTATTTATAGAAGAACCTATGCAAAATGTGCCAACACCACAGTTTTCGTAAGGGCATAGATTACCTCTTTTTCCTGCAATCAGAATAACAGCTTCCCTTCAATCATCCATAACAAAATAAAGGAATAAATCATGAGATATACGCGACATGATGTCACTGCATGAAGCCATCCCATTATCCTGCGTCGGTGTACGAATGCGCGGGCGCATTTGCCGCGGCCCGTGTGCACTGTGGACCGCGTCTGTCTCGCTGATACTACGTAAGTCCAAATATTTGTTTTTTTTTTTTTCTTTTTATTAGTTTTTTCTTGTCCAAACTGACGGCATAAATGCTCAAGTTAATAAAGTGTTTTAAAACGTTATGGTAATAGATATTGAGTTTGCACGATTTTTTTGTATACCGTAGTTGGTTTAGGAACTAATGGTTAACCATGGGTTAACCTGATGGTGAGCTATCACCGCCCATGCAAATTTGCAATCCTAAATATGCAACTCTAAAGATACTATCGAATAAGTAAAAATAAACTTTACTGTGTATGAAATATAATAAGTAGAGGCATGATAACTTCAATGGTTGTACAACACAATTTAATACCATCTAATTTTTTGAAACAGTTGGTTAAAAACATCCAAAATGACGGTCAAAAAGCGCCCCTCTGACCTGACCAGCTTGGAGCGGTTCAACCTTTACTACCGGGAGAAGGAACCGCCGCTCACCAAGAGTCAGCTGATGAAGAGGTTCATATGGAACCCGAAGACGAGGCAGTTCTGCGGCCGCACGGGGGCTAGCTGGTGTAAGTATTTGTGATGTAAGGTATTGTAGATTGTGACAGAAATGTATAGAACCATATACATATTATAACAGTATATAACGATAGGTATTGTAATTTGTGACAGAATTGTACAGATAGGTACAGAATACATTTCTGCATTGTGCCTCTTTGATAATTCCGCGAACACATTCGCAATTTGCGAAATGTGGACATAAATATACCCTAAATATCATATTATTAACACTTTTATTGCTAATCTCACGAAACAAAGAAAATTACCTTCCTAGTTTACAATAAACAAGGAAGGATTATCGTCAATCAATTATAATATTTTCAAATATTTTGCTACAGGCAGAAAATATATCACACACATTACTACAATATTATTCATATTTGCAAGTTTATTGAACGACTTTTTGCAATCATCATTGAAGATTGTTTAAAATTAATTAGAATTTTTACTTAATTTTTACAATCCAATAAATTGTCAATAGTAAATAGAAATTCTACTTATAAAAGGTGCTATTTGCTATTATATTAAATATTTACATTATGATAGCTATCATGATAAGAAAATTTCCAAGCCAATCATTTTAGCCAAAATAGGAATATTGAGGAATAGGAACATCTCAATATTCCTATTCTTTATACTGCTTAACTTTCATCCTTTACCATATTACAAAATCGAAACATTTATACATTATTGCATTGCACATAGTTTTCCAATTGATCGAAATAATTTTTATCATAGCAAAAATCACGTAGTCAAACGGCACACACAAGGGAATTCCTTTACACCCAGACTCGAAAAAATTACCCAATTTCATAGACATCGAAAAATATCTTGAGTCATAATCTCAAAAACCCGTGGTCCATTAGTAAAAGAGCAGCCAAGGTCCGCAAGACGCCCCCGGGCGGAAGCGTCGCGGCGAATTGGTCTCATTGTCACATCCTGCCATACCGGCCACTGGACCGTTGTGATGTTCTATAGCTATAGTACAACTTCTAGTTTTAGCATCTATAGTTCTTCTGTAGTATTGATTTAGTTTTTGAAGTCTTTGGTTTGGGGATGTGACCCTTGGCTAAAAACTTTATGACGTAAAATACGTTGGTACTCTACAGATCTCTCTGTATCCAGTGATAAGTGTAATTTGGAAAAATAACTATGTAGTTATAAATTGTATTGTAAAGTAAATCGCTCAGAAATTTTGAGATGCTAAACAGCCTTGTCACATTAATAGGGAAAGTGAAGATTAAACTATGTGTAGGTATCATTTACACCATACGATATGCCTAACCTTTTGTCCATCTTCATTCCAATTCATTCGCATTTATTTTTCAATTGTCAGTCTATGTATTTAAATTTATCCAGATATTTCAGATTTACATGACTAGTAAGTCTGAACTCTAAACAAAAGTTCGTACTTTGACTTGACTCTACATAATATTATTCAGCTCTTGCTAATCAAATTCGGCCTAAACCAGATATAATAACCCCACATAATGTAAGTTAAACGTCTCCATCCTTACAATTTCGCCCGACTAGCAATGATGTCACAATAAAGGATTTAATACCACTTGGACCAAGTATGATATTTATTAACATAGTTATGTTATATAGGATAGTATAACTTTTTGTAACAAAGAATAAAACTAGTTTATGAGGAACTCTCTCTAGAAGAAACCCAATACAAACACATTTGTTAACAAAACTTAGCTAATTATGACATAGTGTATCAAGGACCCTAACCTTAAGTTTAAGATGTAGTGTATTTGATGCTTTTGTTAATTTATTTACATCGATTTCTTCCGGTTAATTATCAGCGGACAGTTGTTTATACTACTAACCATCATCTTAAAGTGAATAGGCATCTTTTAGGTCAGCATGCTTCATCCTAGACCACGCTTATCGCTTTCCATCAGGCGAAGCGATGGTCAAATGCCTGCCTAATCCTGAAAAAAAAATCAAAATAGAATTTTCTATTTGATTAATTTATAACCTTAATAAATCTAATTTCGAAGGTGGTAAAAACCTTTTTACAAATTATAACAACTATTGAATCAAAAAATTACGACCAGTCACTAGGCTTATGAAACTTAATGAAAACATGTCTCAAAAATCACATTAATTGCAGCAAAAATCGCGTTATTCTACTTCATATTCTACGCGGCGCTCGCGCTCCTAGTCGTTATATGTATGTGGACATTCCTCCAAATGTTGGACGCGAGACAACCGCGCTGGCAGCTAGAGAGCTCCATCATCGGCACCAACCCGGGGCTCGGGTTCCGCCCCACCCCGCCTGAGGTCGCTAGTAGTGTCATATGGTACAGGGGCAACGATCCGGGCAGTTACCAGCTATGGGTTAACGAGCTGTCCACGTTTTTGAAAGGTAAGTTTTTAGATTGGGATAGGTAGAATGTGAATTAGATGAAAATTTAATATAATTTATTAGTAGATGATTTATGATGAGATTTACTTATCAAGTCGCATAAGTAAATCTCGACTTACATTTAAATACTTTCAAATTGATGACTATCAATCGATATAATATCAATTTTCATTACAACTGCATGATATTGAGAGATATGTTTGATATTATAATATCATAATAATACTTTTCTTTTTACTACATAATATATATTATAGAATTGAATCACACAATCATTTGTCGATTTAGATTATCAAATACAATAAAAATAATATCAAATACAACAAATATGCAAGTATCGAAATCTTTAACCATGACCTTCAAAATAATCCGAATTAAATTATTTAACCCTCCGCAGCTTACAAACGCGACGGTAAGAAGACAATCGCGGGTCAAAATATCCACAACTGCGATTTCAAACTACCGCCACCTGCCGGCAAAGTCTGTGACGTAGACATAAGTGCTTGGGGCCCTTGTGTAGAAGATAATAACTTCGCATACCACAAATCTACACCCTGTGTATTTCTGAAGTTAAATAAAATATATGGATGGAAACCCGCTTTCTATGACAGCGCGGATACGTTGCCTGAAGCCATGCCAGATGACTTGAAGGACCATATTCGGAACATGACTGCGTATGATAAAAATTATGTGAGTTTTATTTTATTTAAAGCTATTTTTGGTTTAATTCATAATTATGTGGTCGACAAATGAGACTTCATTTGTCGACCACACACATTAGCGTTGTTTAATCCCCAATATAGAGCAGTCTATTTAGGTTAAACACGTGTAAATCTATAGCAGCGTAATACAAATTTCAGTTTCAAGATTTCAAGGTTTCACAACAATAGAATTTAATATCACAAGTTTTATAAACATTGTTTCCATATTTTTTCTATAAGCTTTCGATATTCTTATAATATTCCTTATTTATGGATTTGAATTTTCGGAAACTTATTTAGCAAACGACAAACCATCCACACAAAAATTTTCTGTTTAGACCAGGACATATTAATAAATTCTTTATTTTATTCCCGCATCGAAGAAAGACCGAAGAAATACGTGTGTAATTAATAAATATCGTAAACAACACACCTTGGAATAACACCAAACAAACGTAGGTACTCAAATTTCGACGGACCGAAGGACGATTTTTAAAAACACAAGATTTAATTTACACGTCTTTAATTAGTGCTCTTTACATTCAGAATGAATTAAACTAAAACTTAAAATAAACTTATCTCTAAACAAAAATGCAGCGTTTGAAGAAATACAATATGTATGCATTAAGGCGATGCAGGGTGGCCATAGTTTGCTGCGTTAACAAATATGACATCGCTCGCATGTACTGCGGGTGGCCCCGATATAACTCCTCCATCCTCAGTTTCAAGAAAATCTGAAGGGTTTTCTTGAATACATATTTTTCTTAATTTAGACTTAATAACTATGACGATTACAATGATAATTACGATTAATACAAAAGTTATAATGTTAATCACTCCGACGGCACTATTCACTGTACTATTAAACTGGTTTTCACTATTTTCACTATTTTCAATTAAATGCCTAAGCATATTTATGTCAGTTAAAGGAGGATGGCCACATATGACCTGAATGCGAACATTAATCATCGGTGTATCAAAAAATAGTAATTTATGCGTGCTTTTACTAACGGGGTCTAACTTATTTTATTCGGGCCGGGAAAATGTTATGTATTAATAATAAATAAACTCAAATTCATAACATTGTTTGAACGCATCCAAACGTCTTTCATTTTTACCTGTGGTATGCGTTTCGTTTCCACAGCGCAGCGGGAGTTAATTAGCGATTACGTTTAAAAAAATACTAGAATAATAATATGTATTTCTTTGTTTTATTTCACCTATCATATTTTATAGCAAAAACAGTAAGAAAGATATAATTTATAGATTTAAAAAATATTTTTTGCCATAAATACATTTAATAATATACTTGAAATATGTAAAACGGAACGTATTTTTTACCGGCATAATAGACACACAGGTTAGATGACACATGACTGATGACACGCGTAGCTGATGAACATGATTTTGTTTATTACTTAAGTCACTACAGTGTTGTATTGGCTTATATAACAATCAAATAAATAACATAGGCAACGTCGTCCACCCTTAGAATTTAGTTATGGCTGTAGGTATAACTCTAAACCATATTCATTATATACGTAGCCATAACCTCAAAAATGGCAAATTATGTAAAAATTCTAAGCTCCACCAGTTTCAAATAATATATTTGCAATGTGGGATTGCTAAGGGTGGTTAGGCGAACCATTTAAGCCCTATATTAATCATGGTCGCGACATTTCATAGTCAGGTCTTGGTATGTATGGGCAGTGGCCGATGTCCTTTGCACCCTTCAGGTTAACAGGCTTCCTGTCGGTCTGGGAGTTCATCAAATTTGGTAATATAATTTTTGGTAAACTTGGGTATATAATATCATTTCCATTCGCTTCATATTTCTTTAGTGTTATATCTCCGATTTTCACGTAGCAGCCAATCTCGTCTAACGCCAATAAATAAGTACCACGAAGAAATTCTTGGGTTACCTCATTTTCACAGACCTTAGTAAGTACTGTTTCCACATTTACGTAAAGTATCCATCTATTTGGTAGAACATTGTCGATTTTCACGTCATCTATGGAAATGGGAATCTGCTGACAACTGGAAACATTTGTGGATAGCCGCAGAAGATCGGTTAAACAATCATCTTTATATAATGTTGATGCCAGTATTTCCGGGCATAGGAACCGGTCTTCATCAATTTCTTTGCATGGTTGTGAAAGTGGCATCGTTTTCAACCCCTTCACAAGGACATATGGGTATTTGGGAAGGATAAGGGAAGTCTGACCTTTTTCTTCGTTAAATATAGGTAAAGGTATTATTTTAAAATATGAGTAAATATCATCAGTAATTAATGGAATAGTCATTACGAATTTTATTTGACTTTGTTTTACATAAGTTTGTACTTCTATTAATTGTTCGATTTTAAGAACATTATCTAAATTTACTGGAAATGGTAACTTAGAGCTAGTTTCAATATTTTTTAATAAAAACAATAATTCCTTCGTATCTACAACGGATTGGTGTAAAAGTTTAATTTTACTAAAAGCTACAGCAGTTTCAATTTCACTTAATCTAACGTAAATAGACATAAAATTATGTAAAAATGCAGAATATGTATGTATAATTTCATTAGTCTTTTGATGTAAATTTGTGTCATTTAAAAGCGAATCAATTACATTTAGCTTATTCTGGATTGCAATGAAATTGTTATTAGATATTTCAGCCACATTTAATAACGAACCCACCATCTCAGTAACGATCGTCATCTTATGTATTATAGAGTCTTGTTTAGTCTTTAATTTTTCAATAGTGTTTTCAAATTGTATAGCATCTTCGTTGTCGAGGTTACCGGTGATAATTTTTATAACTGAACCAAGTGGATTTAATAAACCACGTTTAGATCTAGAAGACGGAATTAATTGTTCAAATTTATCAATAGTATAATTCATATGATAATCTGTTTGTAATTCGGTTGTAGTAAAATCGGAACCTAACGCTTTTACATCAATACAACTATGAACCTGATTTCTAAATGATAGATAACTATTTATATTAAATTCTAAATCGTCATATATTAACTTTAAATCTAACACCTTAATAACTCTCCATGTGTCATTGCTGACGACTGCATAGCCTTCACGGAGAGGTAGTATTCCGGGGTTCCGTTTAATCTGGTGCAGTTGAAGGCCCTGGTTTTGGATCACATGGATCGCCAGAATCAGTAACCTGCGGAGGACGCTTAATGTCTTTAATTGGAACTTTAGTCTCACGGTTGTGTGTCGTTACTGGCACAACATTTCTATGGATTGGTCCCGTGACTATCGCTTTCTGATACCTAGGCTTATCTTTAGCACGTCTCGTGTTAACTCCTTTAATGTAAACCGAATCTCCTATGTCTATGTTAAAATCATTTTCACCGCCATGCTTATCCTTAATAACCTGCTTCTTATGAATAATTTTGTCTGTAAGGTATTTGTATAAAAATTTAGTACGTTTGTGGTGATCTTTTACAAATTGTTGGGTTAATTGTTTATTAAAATCTACAGAAAAAGCATTATTAGCCTCTGTATGTCCAAAGACGACTTCAAAGGGAGTTAAACCGGTGGTAGAATGTATTGAATGATTATACGACATAATCGCGTATGTCATGACAGATGCAGCATCAGTTATCTTACGTTCATATTTAGCTATCCTGTAAATTTCTATTATTGTAGAGTGGAATCTTTCTATTAAACCCATGGAATTTGGATTGTGCGGAGTGCCAATATGAAGATCGATTTTGTAATACGAGAGCATTTCTTTCATTAATACATTATTAAACTCAGTGCCGGGGTCTGAACTAATTCTATTGGGAATACCATATAAAGAAAAATATTTAATCAAAGCTCTGATAACTTCGTTTGTAGATCGGTTATGGATTTCTATGGCCTGGCCTAATTTACTAAATGCGTCTATAATCGTAAGATAAGCTTTACCGTCTATTGTAAATGAATCGATAAATATTTCCTGAAAAGGTCTAGTTTGTGTTTGAGAAAGTTGTAACTCTGGTTTTAATGGTTTTCGGTCATACTTCATTTTCTTGCATACATCACATCCATTTAAAACGCTCGCTATTGTTTGATCCATTTTATTCCAGAAATATACCCGTTTTATGTGTGCTAGTGTTTCCTTAATACCCCTATGACTTGTTTTACCGATATGATATTTCAGAATAATTTCGCGCTGTTCGGTTTCATCATCTACATAAACAACTCGCCTCTTACACTCATACAACTTTACTGAACCCTTTTTGAAAAGTGTGGTAGCCATTTTTGAAAATTCTTTTCTATGTATTGGGCTTTCGAAATAAAAGAAATATTTCAATTTTGGTCTGATGTAACTTAAGAGAAATTGCTTTACGAGATCGGGATTGTCTTCAGGTAAGTGAACCTCTAGTACCTTTTGTAATGGTCTTGATAAGTCTTTTACTGTTGTTTTATTTCTATTCCAGGTATAAACGAGTATCTGATTAGGTTTTGTATCTACAGCTTCATCTAGGATAAGTATGCCTTCCGTATCAAGATCGCGAGCTGAGTGAACCGTATCTGTATTTTCGCTATTATTACTAGACGCGGTCAAGGTGCTGCTTTCCGCGGTTATTGTACTACTATCAGGCGACGGAATCGAATATGGGGACCTCGGGCGATTATTTTTAGTGATTGGCGCTGTTTGGTCCGAATTAGACGAAATTGTAATCGGCGTCAGGGGTCTGTCACATGTTTCAGCCTGATCGTTACTAACTTTTACTATTTCGTCTATTACATCGGTTAAGTGTTTTTGAAGGTTTCGCTCCTTCTCGTCTACGTTAACTTTCATTGACACATCGTCATTTTCAGTCAATGCATTAACCTTAATTCGAGACAAGGCATCCGCGTTACTATTTTGCTTTCCGTTTTTATATATAACGTCAAAATCAAATTCGGATAAACGTAATTTCCAACGTGTAATTTTACTATTTGGTTCATCTATTGATTTAATCCAAGCTAAAGGTCGATGATCGGTGTAAATTGTAAATCTTTTTCCATACAAATAAGGCCTAAAGTGCTTTACCGCCCAGACTATTGCTAACATTTCCTTTTCGATAGTACTATATCGAGTCTCTGCCTCGTTTAATGTTCTGCTAGCGTATGCAACTGGTTTGTCACTACCAACTGATCCTTGTGATAGTACCGCACCAATCGCAAAATTAGAAGCGTCGGTGGTAAGTATAAAAGGTTTATCGAAATCGGGAAACTGTAAAAGCGGAGCATTGGTAAGTAATTCTTTACAACGTTCAAATGCATTGATATATTCATTATTGTTAATATTAATCTTATTTTTCTTTTTCAGGCATGACGTCATTGGTTGGGTGATTTTCGCGAAGTCTTTTATAAACTTTCTATAATATCCGACAAGTCCGAGGAAACTTTTAATTTCCGTGCTGGTTTGCGGTAATGGGAATTTAAGTACTGCTTCAATTTTATCGTTGTTAGGCTTAAGGCCGTCTTTAGTTATGGTGTGGCCTAAATATAAGACTTCTTTGCGTAAAAATTCACACTTATCTAAAGTAACTTTAAGGTTCGTGTTTCTGAGTCTATCAAATATTTTGCGTAATTTAGAAATATGTTCTTGGAGGCTTGACGAGTACACAATTATGTCATCGAGGTAAACTAAGCAGTGAATACCCTGTAAGCCGCGTAGCACGTTATCCATGGCCCTTTGGAACGTAGCCGGTGCTGTTTTGAGGCCAAACGGCATGCGTTTAAATTCGTAATGACCGGATTGCGTGGTGAATGCTGTTTTAGGTATATCAGAAGGATTTACCTCTATCTGATGATAGCCAGATGCAAGGTCAATGGTACTGAAATACGTAGATTTGCCTAACTTATTGAATAAATCTGTAATATTTGGCAGAGGATATTTATCGTCAATTGTAATTTCGTTTAAACGACGGTAGTCAATTACCATCCTAAATTTACGTTCGCCTGATGCATCTATCTTCTTAGGAACCAAGTGTACCGGAGCACTCCAAGGCGAGTGAGACTCCTGAATAACGTTATCATTTAATAATTTATCTACTTGATTCTGAATTTCCTGATTTTGGGCAAACGGGTGTCGATACGGACGAATATAAATCGGATTTTCATTGATCGTGCGTATATCATGTTTCACTTGGTTAGTAAATGAAAGAGGGATCTTGTCGCAATAGAATATATCACGATATTCATAACAGAGTTTACTAATAAGTTCGCGTTCTTCTTTATTGGTGTGTTCTAGCCGTAATTTTGATAGATTCTCTTTTAAAGCATCGTCTATTTCGCAGTTGTTTACATCACACGTGTTAACTATACATTCATCTTCGTGCAACGTAACTTGAAACGGCTCGGTAATAGAAATTTTAAAACTTTCATCGGAATAATTTTGAATAACGGTATGTGCAAAAAAGTTTTCACATTTAACTATCGCTGCTGGCATACGAACGCTTTCACGAAAAATCTGAAAATCTAATATAGCGTCACCGTTCTGTAGGTTAGTTGGAATTAATACTCTAGTTTCTGATCGAGGCTCTAAGGTGATTTCTAATGGAGGATTATATATAATCGGTATTTTGGCGTTACATGTTTCTAAAATTTGGTGCTTCATATTGATATTTGCATCTAGTTTCTTAAGTAAATCAGATCCGATTAATCCATCATACCTACTGTCTACATTGTATACATAGAATTTGTGGGGAAGTGTGCTTCTAAAAGTTTTTAATAACGGGATTACTATAACCTCATCATGAGTGCTTTGCGCATGGGTACTAACAACTGTAAATTGTTCATACTGTTTATGGTCTCTAAAATATTCTTCTGCCTTGGCCGGACTTATAAAAGAACGACTGCTTCCTGTATCTATGAGAAACTTTGCTTTTATTTCGGGAACTATAATATGTGGTAATTTTAAGATGCTGTCACAATAATTTAAATTAATTATTTCACTGTCTCGTCGGAGGCCGGTAACGGAAAATTTTCGTTGTTGTCATTAAAACTGCTTTCAATTACTTCCGGATCGGTATATTCGTATAACTCGTTCGCGGCGTCTTCGTTATAATCTAAGGTTGAGTTATCGTAATTTTCATAATTTGGCTCATCGCAGTAGTACAGATTATGAGTTACGTTTTGCCTCATAGGTGCCGTACGCATTGATACATCGCTATTTAAGCCGGGGTTCGGTGCCTGGGCATGTTGTATGCCAAATTTAAAACGAGGTTGGGCTGTTTGTTGATTTGGGATTAAAAATTTATAACCGGAATTTTGAAAAGGTCGCAATTGGTGGTTATTAATAGATTGTGTGCCAAATTTATAGCCTTGGGCTTGTGGTGTTTGCCTTAACTGTTGAATAAAATTTGGTCGAGGTGGTTGCATTAAATTTGGTCGAGGTTGTTGAGTGAAATTCGGTCTATAACCAATTGGCTGTTGAGGACTGCCGTATTTAAAGTTTTGATTTAAAGGCATCGTACTAAAATTAGGTTTTAATGAATTTTGGAAAGTGTTTTGAGTTATAGGTTTTGGCTTACTAATCTTTGCGTTATATTGTTGTATAAAATTTACTTCTTCCGTAACTACGCTAAGTGCATTTTCTAAGTTTTTACAACCCCTTAATCTAACAATCCGGATCATGTCCTCCGGGAGGTTGTACAGAAAAACATTTAACGCAGTATTATTGTATATGATCATTTTCGCGGCTTTGACCCCTTCATCCGTGAAGCGGTTCACCTTTGAAAATAGGGAACTTTTCACGTTTTGTATTCTGTGGCAAAACTGTATGTAACTTTCACCTTGTTTTATTTTTAACCCTTCTAACTCTAATGCTATACACTCTTCCGATCGCGGGTCTCCGAAATGTTGGGTAAGTATTTCTTTCAATTCAGTCCATGAAGTTATATTTTGGTAATCACTAAGCAGTGAAGCTGCCTTACCGATAAGCCTGCTCGTTATGGCATGGTATACATATAAGTTTTGTGCGTTATTACTCGCATCTTGGAATGACCTTATAATATATTCACTTTTATTGATAAATAGGTTTAACAGTTTTTCATCCCCATCAAATTTGGGGATGATACATAGTATTTCCCTAGGAATGAGCTTAATCTCTTCCATTTTGCGTAGTTTTATCGATTAAAACACGAAATAATTAAAATAACACTTGAAATCACTAACTTATAACTAACAATTAAAATTAAACACTAAAAATTACGACTTATCACGATAATTGTATTAAACAAAATCAAACAAACGTAATGATTAGGCCGACTATTTTGGGTCGGGGATTTCGTGAAAACAGGGAATGTGAAAAACAGGAGTGAAGAGGTCTACTCACAGTCTGCTCGCTCCCATGTCCTTCACTTATGATCCTGAATGCTCGTCCTTGCAGTCTCAGTACGCGTTTCACTGCAGCGATTCAGTTTTACGCGTACGCGTCGCGGGAGTTATTTTTTTAGTTCGAGGATACTCGTCTGCACCGCACTATCACAGGTCCTTAATTATGGCTTTACTGATAGCTCGGCAGCAGGATATTATCGAGTATCCTACCGGCTGCGCCACTCAAATTTCGACGGACCGAAGGACGATTTTTAAAAACACAAGATTTAATTTACACGTCTTTAATTAGTGCTCTTTACATTCAGAATGAATTAAACTAAAACTTAAAATAAACTTATCTCTAAACAAAAATGCAGCGTTTGAAGAAATACAATATGTATGCATTAAGGCGATGCAGGGTGGCCATAGTTTGCTGCGTTAACAAATATGACATCGCTCGCATGTACTGCGGGTGGCCCCGATATAACTAGGTATATTAAAGTCATGTTTTTTTTAATATTTTTAGCTGAACATGGTATGGGTATCATGCCAGGGTGAGAACCCGGCTGACAGAGAGAACATTGGTCCCATACAATATTTACCGTACAGAGGGTTCCCGGGATATTACTTCCCGTATACCAACCAAGAGGGATATCTAAGTCCTCTGGTGGCTGTGCATTTACAAAGGCCTAGGAGTAAGTTTGTTGTTTGATAAATTTTCTATTATTTGTGACTTTTTCTCTCTGTATGAATATTGTGTAAAGAACTATAAATTTCACTATTTTTTTTTTGTCCAATGTCTTACTGTTTATACATATATGCATGATATTTTAATAATAACTTTATTGTTCTTCTTCTCATGGTAATGACTCCTCCCAAGAGAGTAACAAATTTAAAATTTACGAATTAAAGCATATTTCCTATTTTTTTTTTTATGAAAAGTCTGTTTCCATACAGTTCATAGTGAGATAAAAATCGCAGCTTGCCTATTATCATGTTAATAATACATAACAATGTGTAATCCCGTGTGTAATTCTATTAACCATGTAAAGGCCTAATCAGACTACAGCGGTATCTGCTACCGCCGTGATACCGCTAGTCGCTACCCACGGCGGTATCGGATACCGCTGTAGTTTGAATAGATAACCTATAAATCCATGTTTTATTTAATATTATCTTTTCCAGCCGGTATGTTAATCAACATAGAATGCAGAGCCTGGGCCCACAACATAAAATACGACAGAGCGGAAGGCATGGGGTCCGTACACATTGAGGTCATGGTCGAATAGACCCTGTACCACGGGTATAGACCAAAGAGTAGTATAGGGTTAATGTGAGAGTATTTATAGTGTACATGGAATAAAATATTGAATGTTTTTTGTGTTTTATTTCTATCCTTCCTTATAAGATTTATGATACTTTGGGTATTAAGTATTAACTTATTTCCAGCTGTACCCCGCAGTGCTCCGCTCCTGTTAGTGATGAGCGTGATGATATAATATAGTATATATGGCAGATACGATCGGCCAAACAAATCCTTAAAATGTATTACATTAAAAGAAATAGTTTTGTGAAAGTCTTACATGACTATAACATAACAGTCACGGTTCAAGTTTATGTTTGTTTATGTTCTAATTTTTGGAGATTAATACGAGACAAATATTCATTTAAATAGGTACTTTAACCAGGTTACCAGACCTAGTTATTAAACATAAAACCTATATTAGGTATAGTGTATGAGTAGGTAATGTTCGTGTACTTATACTAAGTACGTATAATCGCAATACTAACGTGATTACGGTATAACCACACTTGTGTGTTTTCTTACACACTCGTGTATCTCGGCTTGAATATTAAATTGGAATTAGACTAATCACTAACAACTAAAATTAAGAATTTTTTACGATAGGTACTACAGCGATGGTTATGGGATAAAATTAATATCTCGTTTAAAATATTATGTTAAAATACTTATAGAAAAGTATACTCGCGTAAAATCGATGAAGAAAATATTAAGTAGTTAATAAAAAGTCGTATACCTATAAAACATATTTTTATACTTCACTACATAGTATAAAACAAAGTCGCTTTCTCTGTCCCTATGTCCCTTTGTACGCTTAAATCTTTGAAACTACGCAACGGATTTTGATGCGGTTTTTTTTAATAGATAGAGTGATTCAAGAGGAAGGTTTATATGTATAATAACATCCATTAAATAGTGGAGAAGTACTGTTATTTTTGAGGTTTCTAATGTGATGTCGTAAATAATTCCATTTTTTCTGCTTACATTGCAAATGCAGGCTGAACCCTACGAGTTTTATCAAAATAATGTACTAAGTATTGTACACATTGAAAAGGTCTACAGAAAAGTCCGCGATGGTATATGTCTATCTCTTATGGATAACCCACAATAACTTTTTTTTGTCATTTACTTTTTACGACAAATAATGGTTAATTTTCGAAGCGATTTTTAACTTATACAGCATTAATCCTTAACCAATTAAATGAATCCTGAACCTTGAATACATTGTTCATTTAATATAGATCTATATGGCCCTTTACACCGTATGATTTAAGTGAATATTTTCGAAGATATTACAGATTAAAAAATTGCGAGACGTAGCGTTTGCGGCGGTACCGGCCGGCCGCCATTGCACCCGTGCGAAGCCGGGGCTGGTCGCTAGTATCATATAATTATGGACCTACATTTTTTTGTTGTATGTATATAAATTGATTCAAGTGTTTCATTTATAATGTAGTGAAGTAATTTTTAAAACGTTTATTTTTAAATTAATTAATTAATTAAAATAGTTTGTCTTGTAAAAAGAATGAAATAAAACAACAATAGACAATAAAATTTTGTATTACTAATAATATAAATAAATAATACAGTACATATACACTATACATATAAATAACAAAATATATTTTCTGCGTACAGTAGGTAGTTTTCTAAACAATTTAATTCTAAATAACACAAGCAATACATATATTTACTATTCATGATTCATCAATAAATTGCACCGATCTATTTATAATTAAGACACATTTCTAAGGCACTTGCAGTTTTAAATATGATACTTTCACTTCCGTTAAAACTTTAAAAGTAGTAAATAAGTAAAAGCCCATTAGAGTACTTTTTACTAGATTTTGTTAACCTATAGGTATTTTTTTACAATTAACTTCCATCTCATATAAAGTAAAAGTTATTTTTTAATTTTTCGCAATAATAACATTTCAGCGATATTAGTATATTAAATAGATACTAAATTAAGTACATGAACCTCCTTTTTTACCAGATATTTCTACGTAGTTACGTTATAAAAAATATGATATCTATCCATTTTTTTTCACATACACAGTCACATACTAATACATCCAACAACATTAAAACCTACAACATATAATAAATAAATGCGTTTTCGTGGATATGTGCTCAATCTATCATGATCTCGAGATGAGTCGAACCGAGTCGTTCCTTGAGACTCGGGGTGTATTCTATGTTCTTCGCCCACGCTCGACAACGGATGTTTATTATTACGTTACCTGAAAAGATATATGAAATATTATTAATCATTATTAATAAGTAAAGGTTTAGAAATATAAATAGAAATAGGCAAATTATGAGCATTTCCATTAGACTAAAAAATTCTTACGACACTATTAAAAAGTTTGTACACCTTTTCAAAAGCTCAACATCGGTGTCACTTTTTGTGCACTTAACTTATCACGATTGAAATAAATTTTTGAGTAGGTATTACTTTTCATGAAAAACTAACAAGACTACATAGAAACAGTAGTAGTATAAATAATTATTATAAACCATTAACCACGTTTATAAACTTATTATATAAACTATAATATATATTATTATTATAAACAACTCACGGAAAGGATTCATCAACTGCACCGCGACCAAAGGGCTCAGATATCCTGGAGTGTTGTTATATGGGAAGTAGACCTCAGAGACCCCCGGATGGGGCCAGTACTGCAAGGGCCCTAGGGCTTCCACGTCCGCTGGCCGTTCGCCCATACAGGACAACCATACTTTGCGGCGCTGCAATATTATATTGAAATAAAGTTTGAATGGTTTGTGCAAAAAAATGAGTTGATAAGTTATTAATATCAAATTCGTGTCTCTTTGTACCTATAAGATAAGTAACTGATAGATGAAGTGTTTTATCATAAAACGTGAAGCTTTTTCTGGAGTAAGGTAGCTGAGTGTAAACGATATTCGCATCAATTTAAATGAATTAGAGGCACTTTCAAATCGAGTTATCTTTGCATGGATTAAACCAAATCATTTGTTTAAACTGTAAGATATAGAGAGTAGAGACAAATAAATGAAATATTTTGAATGCTTCTGCTACATTTCTATAAGAACATTTTGGAAGACGAAAATCCTTTATTTACCTCTTGTGGTGTGGTTGTTTTGTTGATGTAGTTCACAATGTCAGGTGGCATATCGGGGGGCAGGTCGCCGGGGTCGTCGTAGAAGACTGGGTTCCAGTCGTATATCTAGAATAAGAAAAAACATGTTGGACAATATAATCGTTATAATTAATAAGAAATTATCGCAATTTTATTAATTGCAATACCCATAAAGATTTGAAGTTCAGTGAATGTTAAATGTATTATTAGTTACAAATTTTATATTTATTAAAACTTCTACGGTATAAAAAATATACTATTCTCACAAGTAGAAATCAGACTTTGGGATTGTTTGTAGTAGTTTATTTAGTACATTATTTTAAAAATTATATTAGAGTTTTATAACAATACAGTTTTCAGTGAATCTAAAAAATACTCTCTGTCACCTTATTAAGTTTTATTATAAGACAGGGCTTTCCTTCCCCATATCCATAGTCGTTTTCAGCAGAGCAAGGGCCCAGCTGAGAGACGTTGAAAGAACAGACATCGCCGGGAGGCGGCTTTTTGTCTTGGCAGTCCCTTTGGTTCAGCCCTTGGTTGATGAGGAGAGATTTGTTCTTGTACGCTAGAAAAATAACAAAGAAACATTGTTCTAAGTTATAGTTTAACTGTATAATTTTTTTTTTATTATATGATCATACGATGAAACCAAGGATGATGAAACTGAAAATGAAAATTTAAAAAAGAACGTGTTCCATCCATACAATTTTATCACAGAGGATAATAATAGAAAATGCCTACTTATATATATTAAAAATGAGATGTTTTAACTAACGTTTCAATAGATGGCGTGTGATGTCGCTATGGCATAATGCTGTGGCATAATGGCACATAGAACCGGACGAAAAAGAAGTAATTCGATTCCTGACATAACGATATAATATGAAATAATGGGGGAAAAAAGACGCGAAGATGAGGAATCTTTTGGTCACCATCATCGATTTATTTCTATTCTTTATTTCTCTTTTTCAAATAGCTACTAACTTAGGTCAATTAAAAGACAATCAAACAATACTCACGTGCCAAGAACCCCTCCATATTATCGGTATACTTCTTGTAAGTTGTCTTATTGTCCAAACGGTACCAAATGAGAGCGCCCTCTTCGAAGATTATTGGTCGATGGCCCATGCCTGGGTTATTTCCTGAAACATTAATTGAGAAACAAATTATTAGGTAGGTACTTTCTCTTTAAAAAAATTACTGTATTTTTATAAACTCTGTATTTTATGGTAAATCTCTAACAATCGTCTCGGTTAAAACTAAACTAAATTCTATTTAAAATAAATGTACAAATACGTTAACCTTTTTCTCTTAAAACAATATAATTTTATTAAAAACAATATAGACTTTATTTTTATTAACTTTATGTTTTATGACAAAACTATATTTTATGGTAATAGCCTCGATGAATCCTGAACAAATTTCGAATTCAAATTAGAATGTAAAATGCGTATAGATACAAAAACTTAGACAAGGAATCTAATAAAGAAACAGACTCTAACAAAGACCTATTTTCTCAGAGCAGCATACGTAAAAAAGCTTAGCTTCTTAGCTTTTCTTTATACGTAGATTAAGACGAGGCTCCCTAACATAATTTCTGGCACTGAGAGACCGGTTACGGTACTAGACGCTAACACAGCCGTAATAAAGTTGAATATCGCGTGCGCTCTTTGATCGCGTTCGAGCTCGAAAAGTAAGTCTCAATTCTTATTTCGTTTATAACTAAAGTAATAATTGATCTAGAGAAAAAATATCTTGTGATTCGATAGTAAACTCTATTTTCTTACTGTTAACATTTATTTTAGACATAAAGTCCAAGTAAATCTTTAAAAAATGTAATAATCCTTAAAAAAGGCATAATTTTTGAATAAAAAATGAAACAAGCGAAAATGTTACAATTACATAACTGTCTTGTACATCGAAAGAAAAAGACCCAATAAATCATATACTAAAGTTCCATTTTGATTGTATGTGTGACTGTGTCAGAATATTAATGCAAATTCACATAAAATTTAGGGAGCCTCCCCTTAATTAAAGCAGCAATGAAGACAGAAATTCTCCAACAAATCTTACTTACCAATAATAGATTCAGCTAGTGTGAAGTACGGTACATGTTCATCCACGGTAGCCAGCAGCCCGCACATACAGATGGAGAAGAAGATCACAATACAGATGTACATTACTAGGTAGATGAGGCCGATTACACCTGCAAAAATAAAATAATGTACATTGAGAAGTTTGAATTTGAGACCTTTGTTGAAGGGCTAATTGTAAAGATTAAAAATAACTACGTTAAAAAACGACTTCAGAAACGAAAAAGTAAAAAATAAATAAATAATTATTGATATAATTACTACATTTCATTTAGATGTAATATTTACAAAATAGATTTGAAGTCGGTGCCGTAGTAAGAAAATATATGAACATTAAAATCTTTTATAATATACAATGCATTAAATATGCAATGATTTGTGAAGACATTATCGTCTGCTGAATATATTTAACACTATTAGGCGTTAAATGGAATACAACGTTTCTGTGTTTGTATTCATTTACTTTAAATATAACCTAGTGTTATATTTTGTACCTAGATGTATATTGTAGGTATTGAAGGCCCTTGTAGCCTGTATTTTTTAGTTTTAGTTAGGTTTCAGTTTAAAACTTAAACTCAAATACAGTTAGGAAAGCAGTTTCTACAGAGAGGAGCCGCCCAAAAACTGGTCGTTTCATAAATTCTCTAAGCTCTCCTAGCTAAAATCCATAAGAACGTTGAGGATGTTAAAGAATATCTATGGGTGTTTATAATGTTTTTATACTAACATTTTTTAGGCATCAGTGTATGAATCTTAAAAAGGTTTATAAACATCTGATCTTGATGAAGGAAAAATCTAGAACACTTATTCTATATTTAAAATTGTAACCGCAAACGTTATTGGCTGTAACAAGGTCGATATTTCTTATATTTCAATAACCACATTGTTTTATTCCTTATTTTCTTCTATTTCATCGCTAGAAACTATTTTTTTATACTATTTTAATTTTTATATTAGCTCTCATTGTAAAGGTCTGAAAATCAATATCAACACATCAAAAACTATTTTTCCTAACTTAGTAACATTGTACACTAACCACTATTCCTTGCCCTAAATGTCTTGTAAATCGTATCAATCAGTACAGGTAGACCAAAATCTAGTATGAATTTAGGTCACAACTTATATCTAGACGTGAGTTTAGTGGATTTAGGTAATGCATACCCTAAATACACAAAATGACGTGAACGGATCGGATGTAGTACAAATAGCTCGGGCGGTCACGGACTGTTTACATTCGCGTATATCAAAGTAAACTATGGTTTATATTATGTTAATAATATAAAATACTTTAAAGATAAAACTTTCAGCTTCTTCGCTATATTCTTTCTATGCTATTCAAGTCATATGCCGGCACTATAGGTTCGCAGTGTTCATAATGCTGTGAATTGTCATGGACAGCGACTGTCTCCTACTATCAAGTGCTGCTCCATATTGTTCGAATTGCAATAAAAACAAAAAAAAACATAAAATGGTTCTGGTTTGTCAAAACTTTTTATCATCTGGTAGCACGTAAAGTACATACATAAATTCAGATTTGTTCAGGGTATTATTTTTTTTAATGTTATGTTAAACTGGCATAACTAGGTACACTCAAAGAATCTCTAGATTAGGCTCTGGATGTTTTGACTTTTACGATTTCTTGGTTCAGAAATTTTAGTTGTAGGCACATGCCATCAAACAAGTAAATAATTTTGTGAAATAAGCATTGATCAATTAGTTCAGTACCTATACATTTAATATAGATATACTGCCACCCTCTTGTTTCGGGTGTGGTATGTTAATCTCTAACAAGGTCAAGGCTTCTTGCAATTCGCTTTAAAATTATTACGTCGTAAAAATAGCATCATGAACTTTTATGACGCTAAAATAAATTTTATTACCGCACCATTTCTCTGGTTATTCGCGTATTTGATTAAACGAGTTTGCGCAGTTTTGTTTGTTGGCTTTTAGAGTTGATTCCATTATAGACACGATCATAAAGTCCAATTTCTTTGATGGTTGTTGTAGCGCTGTCTTTGGTTACCATTTTATAATTTAGTAGTTTACGTTTTGGCTTTTGCTCGTATGTAATGTAGGTACATATTGTGCTATGTTCTATCTGCTTCTTTAGCCAGTGGTTTTGCACGTACAATATGTAACGGTGCGTTTAGACGAAACGAACATAGAGCTAGAGCTAGAGCAAGACCATTCTCTTGTGATCTTTTAGTGTAAACGAAAACTTGGATTCAGTGTTATTCATTATTAGAACATTGCATAGAACCTTTTTGAACGCACTAAGAACAACGAAAGAATGCTCTACGCCTGTTTACACTAAAATAATTTGACATAGTTGGGTACTAATTCGCTCGTTTGATCTAAATGCACCGTACCTAAATATGCTTACTATGTTATTGAGACGATGCTTCACGTCTTGAATAATATCAAACGAATATCAAACCAAATTAGGTACGATAAGGTATTACCGTATTAGTTTAAATCTTTGCAACCATACTGTAATAAAGCTGGCTTTAAAGCCGCTTGGCAACGACAGGTGGTTTTTTTACATAATAGAATCGCTGTTAACTTATTTAAAATATATAAAAAAGTCTATAGGATTCAACATTTGTGGAAAATTATTCTTTCTTTCAACCTAATGTATTTTTGCAAACTATTTCTTCTTCAATACCTAAGTTAAGATAGGGAACAGAGCCATCACATCAATTGTAAGTATGACGCACGTCCCCAACCCTTGTCATATTGTGTGATGTGTCACTTATGTATGTACGGCTGTACCTATGTAACAGCGCTCGACAAACATTCCATCAACTTGTTACCGAAAACAATCATATTTTGGATATCGGAAAAGTTTGGCAAATACAAATAAAACGATTGACCACTGGTTGTTGATTGCTATAGATAGCATATATTTTAGAAACTTAACAGCAGTTGTATTATTTTACATTCTAGTCGTTCTCTTAAATATTTAATACGTAATGTATTAAATATTTAAGAGAACGACTAGAATTAGGTACTTAACTTCATTTTATTGGGGCAAAGTAGGTATATTTTCCACGATTTTCTGGAAATTTTCCATGAAACTACATAATAATATTAAGTAAGCTAGTGTTATTTTAGGATAAGGGAAGTAGGAAAATAGCGAATCCGTGATTCGGTTGCAATTTATATATAATCTGTTTTAAAGATTTACGGTTGCGTTTATCTTTTTTTGACAAGCGCGCTTTTCATTCGCGTCGATGCGCGTAGCCTTCTACAGCTAGGTACCTATATCCTACGGGAAATTCTTAATAGGTCATTTTTCGTTGTGTTAAAATTTAAGTTTAGCAATATGTTCCTTACATGCCTATTTAGTCGTTAAATATCACCTTTCTCTAAACCAAAGTTCGTCAAAATCGGTTCAAAACTTGCAGATCAAGTTAATATTTTAATATGTTTGTGTTCTTCCATGAAACCTCTGAAATAGCCTTTGAAGAAACAATTATGTTAGCAAAAAAGAAACTGAATATAAGGATAATTTTGTACAATACAAAGCTATTGCCTATCGACACCTATAGTTGCACTAACACAGTTCTGAGTTATGGCTTCAAAAATAACTGCGGAGAGCGTGATTCACTTACGCGTAAAATATGAATCGAATTCCGCAAAGGAGTAACTACGGCTATATAAAATTCACTTTGAATAATTTATGAGTTTTATACAAATCACGTGCGAAAATTGCGCTTATTTTCCCTAAGTTTGATTTGAAAAAAACCGTGACTTGTGTATGACTCCAGAGTTTTCTATCTACTATTTTCTTTATAAATTTCATCCAAATCAGCTTGGTTGGCTTGGTCAGCGTAACTAACGGAGAGACAAACAGACTTTTGCTTTAGTATGGATGTTTAATTAGTTTATGTTAGTACTCTTCAAAAGATTATTATGTACCAACTGCCACGACAATCGTTTAAGTTGAAATTATTTCGACTCATTTTCTTCTATCTGTTTTCCTCATTATTCTCATCTATATGTATGTATAATCATAACGAATGCAGTTAGTTGCTCATAAAAGTTATTTTCGATACAACATGCTGAGAAAAAACCAAAAAAAAATTATTTAAATCTAATAAATTTTCCAGCCTAATAATATAAATCGATTGTCTATTGGCATTAATGTACGATGCCGTTACTTTTGGGAAGTTGTTATAGTAACAAAGTGTTCAGTAAACATTTGAGTTTGAGATAGGTAGGTTTTTAGTTTGAATTTGAGTTGGATAGATTGTATGTTGTAAGGATGTTATTTTAATATTTCATATTATATGAAAGTTCATACATAAGTATGTTAACTTATAAATTTATAATGTTCTTGTTTCATAATGTTAACTTAGGTATTTAATTTAAAGGTTTTTATTGAAAGTTTTAATCGTAGAAACGATATAAGAGGCTTTATTGAAATTTTTATTACCTACAGAGGAGGTTTTTGACGATTTTGAGAATAATGAATTAATCTTCAATTAAAACCACCAAAATAAATATTTAGGAAACTTCATAAGTTTAGATATTTTTTACTAGCAAATAACAAAATACGGCTGGACTCATTTCGATGAAAATTGGTAAACATATAGTTTTCATCTCGGAAAAGTATATTAAAAATGTATTATTATTCAAATTAATTTATTCTTTTTTTACTTTTACATCGCATACCTATTTCAATAAAATATTTACCAATATCAATCAGAAATACTTTCCTCTTTAAAAACACCTTATAAAAAAATACCGGTAGTTACTTACCCCACCGCTTCGGCGTCCTGCCCAGAAACTTCCTCTCTTCCGGATCCCAGATGGCATACTGTATCCTCTGGAGGAAGGGCCTCTGAGGAGGTCGCCTGCAGTAGTTGGGAACTCCGTTCGGCTCCACACCCATGCTGTTCCACGTCCTGTGGTGGACTGAACGAGATGTAGGTGTGTGTGACCCGAGTAGGTAGGAGTGGTTTGTGCCAGAGAGGTAGCGCCTCTGTGAGGCTGATTATGTACAAGGATTTTATGACTTTTGGAATGTATATACTTTAATAGTTATACAGCAAATAGCTAAATAATAGTACATACGCAAAAAAATAGTGAAATTATGGTAATCAAAACTGAGGATATAAAACGATTACAAATCGTGTTAGATAGAGAAAAGAGTGCTGCGCCTTTTTTACAATTTTTTGCTTATTTATGACAATTTTTCTACCCTGTTTTGTTTTTGTTTCATATCGTTTTGTATTTTGTTTATGAACCCTGTATTTTAAGTTTTAACGTTTAGTATGGATATTAATATATGCATTCGCTACCAAATAAAATCTACCTTTCTATCGTAAGTTAAATAAGTCGTTATTTTCAATAACGATCTTGAAACAAACCGTATCTACGCTACTTAATCCATGACAAGTCTATCCGCCCAAATCTGCCAGCAACCGCCCGCCCAGCCCTGACCAATTAGGTCTCGATACTATTAGCTAAGTGACGGAGCCTCCTGTTTGTACTAGTTAATGGAAAATGGAAATAATTCAATCACTTACGTGTTGTAGTGTGGGGGATGGAAAATTTTGTGAAAAGTTTTCTTGAGTGATTATGTATAATGTATATAGTGAAGTATTTGTTACCGGGAAGGTTTGCATATCTATGATAAAAGCCTTAGTGTAGGCACACATTACTAAATAAGTAAATAGTAACTACGGTGTAGGTCTGCATATTAAATAACTCTAGAGGTCCATAACAATTTTATAAAAACAATTAGGTACATACGTATTTTTAACTGAGAAATTTATATTTTTTTATCTTGGATAAAATATTATGTAGCTGAAATAAATTAATTTGAAAATATCATTCACTCGGGATCACGGGTAGCCGAGTTGGTCAAGGTGTCGCTTCGCCCTGGATTGGCGGAAGACGCAGGTTCGAATCCCGCCTCGTGATCGATTTTTTTTTCTATTCTTCAAAAATTTATACTGAATATATCAATTGGTACATTAAACATTTATTTAAAAGTTATATAAAAATAAATATATCTTTAGATTTTATAATAGTATATAGGTGTAGGAAAAGGATAATGAATTAAAAATTGGCAAACTTATTTAGAAATAAAACAAACGCATAGTATTCATATCTTTATTAAAAACATTCACAAATGACTGACAAAAATCTTTATATAATTTTGTACTTATTCCAGGTATACATATGTAATTAATTCATTAAAAAAGTATGTACAAATGTAAGTCCGTTTTATTATACTTATTACATAATTTTCTTTAAATCACTAAAATATACAATTTTCTTTCACTTATAGTTCTGATGATTAAAAAAAATATTATCCAATTTAAATAATAATACGGTTAAAAACTGGTGTCATTAACACTAACAAAATCTATTAGACTCTAGCTTTTATAATAAAATACAAATTGGGAATGAAATCACGGTAAATCATTACAATATTCTATTTACAGTAGATAACAAAATAAAAACTTGGCTCTGGCTAAAGTTAAGACTTACAGCCATTACAGAAAATACACTAAAAGCACAAAAGAATAGATAGGATATTTTTTGTCACTAAATCTAAAATTTTCAAAAAATTTTGGCTTCAAATAATCACAAAAAATAACCTAAAAATACATTTTATAATGCTACGTATATAGAAGAAATTATGGAAAATTACGCTGTATTTGATTTCCTACGGGTGGGTTTAATAAGGTAAAATTATCTACTTATCAATAAAAGTACGGTGACAATGCACAACCTACGTTTAAGTTTTTAGGTCATAAAAGTGCTATATTACATTAAAATTATAATAGTGTAATGTAATAAAATAACTCCACTAATTACAATTATGAGATTGCATAAAACGTGACAATAATTGAAAAAAAATGTTTGTCTGCGATTATTATCATATACCCCACACGTTTAAACCCGATATTTTAATAAAAATCAAATTTTGATGGTAGGTATAATAAAAATTAACAATTGCAAACGTGAGCTTAAAAAACTAACGTTAAGCTACAGTACATATTTCCAAACACATTAACAAAAAATACATTTTTAAATTTCGATCTCCCAATTATTACAACATAAAATTTGAACCAAAGAGGTCATGTAACTATACAAACTTTTCCATAACACTAAAGAGTTATAAAACCTCATCTATTTACTTTCAGCGACATCTGTGTCCGTGGAGTTGAAACTGGTTGTATCCTCTATGTAAAGCAAAATGCGTGTGTATCCAGAAGGTTCTTTCAGGCTTTTGTTGTAGTGAATGTTCTTGGCCCAGGCTCGGCAGCGGATCGCGATTTGTGCGTTAGCTGTAAGAAATATGAGTTTTATAAATAAATTCTACGCGAAACGAAGGAAATTATGAAATTTCGGTATAAAATCAATTAATTTTATGTCAAACAAAGATAAGAACGTGATTATTATTACTTGTTATATAGAGTTCATTTGTAATTTAATAAAAGTCGAAAAATTAAGCGACAAATTGTAATTATTTACTTATGGATTGTAATCTATATGAATTTTATAAATTATAGCCCTGTACTAGCTATGGAATCATTTTACTTTTGTTTTACCTACATCTATATTCTATACTAATATTATAAAGCTGAAGGGTTTGTTTGTTTGTTTGTTTGAACGCGCTTATCTCAGGAACTACCTACTGGTCCGATTTGAAAAATTCTTTCAGTGTTGGATAGCCCATTTATCGAGGAAGGCTATAGGCTATATATAATCACGCTAAGACCAACAGGTGAAACCGCGGGAAACAGCTAGTTGTTAATAAAATTGAATCTCTATAACACAAGATTTTATTCACAGCCCAAATTTAAATGTTGACCTAAATGCTACGACTATCAACCTTGCTCCAAAAATAATAAAAAACTTACGTATAGAAGTGACTTTAACCGCGACAACGGGGCTCAAATAACCCTCCACATTAAGATAGGGGTAGAATCGACCCGGCAACCCCCTGCCCCAGGGGTATTCAATGTTTGTCGCGTTGACTGCTTCATCCTTACAGGATACCCAGATTTGGTGGTGCTGAAAATAAATTGCAGATTGATGAATGGGTAGAATTTAAAGGAGATAATTAGTAAAATTTCAAGGTCGCGACATGGCAATACCATCACATCATGGAGTAAGGTGACGATTTTGGTATCTTTGCCTTACTTGATGTGACCGTAGTGCCATAACGCGACGCGAATTTTACTCTCAACGCGCCTAAAGAAGTTTCACAAAAATTTGTGAAATTAACTTGATTTGGCGACAAATAGACAATGTGCGTATAGCTCGTGATACAAGGCTAGAGTGTACTCATCAACTCATTTATCTAGATGTACCAGATTATCCATTTACCTCAAGCTCTTGTAATGCTCCTATGTGTTCCTGTAAATCACTGGGCATGTCCTCGGGCAGACTGTTGACGTCGTAGTACTCTGGCTTCCAGCCGTAAATCTGAAAAGTGGGAAAAATTTTATAAAAATGTATTTGTTAAATGAAATTTGATAATAAAAAACTTCTTATTATGATGATAAAAGTGTATGGAATTTAAGTACCATTTTATATTTTTTGAAACACACCTTATTTAATTTAATGAAAAAGCAGGGCGTGTCTGGATACCCAAAATTATCATCCGCTTTGCAGTCATTCTTTGCTGAATACCAGTCTTCGGCTTCATAATCTGAAATGTATTAAATTTATATTTTACATCATTACTTAGGAGTAACTAATTAACCACACCTTTTAAATTTTTATTTTAGTTAAGTCTATTCCAATCTTCTTAGTTACCCCATATATTTAAGGTATCTCAAACTTCTCTCTTATTTTTATAAGCTATACATATTTGTGAGCATAGTACATTCAGTAGGCCAGTCGCCAGAACTGAACAATACATTAAAGTTTCATTTTTTTAACATGTTGTATTACTTAGTATTAGAAGGCTGATGTAACTAATAAAATATAGATGGTACTGGTAAAAACTAGCTTGACTAGGCAGTAGACGTCATAGCTCTGTACAACTATAGATTTTCATTTTAATCGTATTAAATAGTGAACCTTCAACCTACCGCTAAAGAAATCCTTCAAATCATCCACAAAAACATCATAACTCGATGTGTTTGTGTTCTTGTAGCGTAGTCCAAAGCCAGCGGTTGGTCTGAATGCTACTCCAGGATTCGCTCCTGAAATTTAAAAGGATGTTTATTATTATTTAGTATCTGTTTATTATTATTTTGTAAAAGGTTTAATACGCTTCTAAGTTATCTTATTTCCATACCACAAGCTTGAAACGATATCAAGTAGAGGTGTCTAAAACGTTATCATATTATTTTACATCTGCGGTTTTCAACTTACAACCAAATATTAAAACTTGATAATATAACGAAAACTAATATCACATATATAGCTATATCAACAAGGATCCATTGATACAGTTATTGGTATATATAGCTCAATATAATACCTACTCGGGACTTCATTGATATTCAAAGAATTTCAAAAATGTAAAAATTAGGTATACTATTTCTTATTTAAAGCAAAAGAAAACCTATATTTGATACAGTAGTGTCACTTTCACTTACCAATTAGAGAACTGTCTAGAACAAACTTAGGTTTCTTATCATCAAGGGTCAGGAACAGGACACCCATGCAGGTAGCGAACAGCACCGCCAGCACCGCGTAGAAGATCAGGTAGAACGCCAGAACTATACCTGAAAGGAGAGAAATCTAATTTGAAATTAGATATTTCGTTTTTAATCTTATATTTATTTCGACTATAGTCACTCGCCCTGGTTCAAAAATGTAGCTTTATCGCTCAGAAAGAATACTACTTTCCTTCTGATGAAAGACTGTTTAAAAATCGCGTTTAGATCGATAAAATCTAATTCGGAAAAATAAATCCATGCGTTTATTAATATTAATGTAAAATTTAGATACTAAATACCTACGGGATACGACTACGAAGTTCCAAGGAAGCAGACCATAAATTTACATGTTAATAAATCTCAATTATCCTAGCAATTTAACAATTGCCCTGAGAATCGGCAAAAAGTCCATGCGCCAAATCGGTCAGGGAAACTGACCTAAATTTCACCTACTATGTATCCCCTAGTGCCTAAACTCACTAGGGGATACTTTTTTACTAACGAGTTAGGACATGGATACTCAAGAACGTTTATTATTAGTGTCCACTTCCTGACAGGCATCATAAATTTAGTATATCGTGTGTGAGGGGACAGGAGACCTGTAACCCTAATGTATTTAGTTATTTATCCAAAGTCCATTCGGATCTCCAATCTGTCTTTTAGGTTTCTTCATCAAGCGCTATAAATTCTAGATATGATTATTATATGTACCATAAAAATTACCTACTTCTGCGCCGTTTCATTTATAGCCTCGGCTCTTGATTAAAAAGCCCAGATTCCCAGAATGATTTCCTTAAAGTCATATTGTTTAAAATTAAAGTAAATTAAATGGTGTTGTTTACATAACAGGCTATTATTACAAGTTGATTGCAACGTATGCATATTTAGATACATATTATATGTCGTTATATCATAATTTAGAAGTAGTATTCTATAATAATTCAATGCGTGCACTTTATGAATAAAACAATGCTCTGCCAGTGCCATGCACCTTTGTTCGTTCATCACGTAAAAGCGACTTGAGGGAATTCGTTTCAAGTCAGTGTTTATTTAAAAACTGTAAAACCTATTAATTACCTACTATCGTAAAGTTACATAAAAAATACATAAGTTTAATTTGATGAAACTAATTGACCCATTGATAGACCTAACTAAGATAATAATATACGAAATCTCAGGATTACGCTTGCATCAAGAAGCCCAGCCAATAATTTACATGGTGGTTATGGGATACCTACTTAAAAAATTTTGAAACATTTCTATAGTATATCTAGTCAAATTGCATATCCACTAGAAGAGTTAGAAATAGCTTTCCTGGACACTAAAGCTACTGCCTACTATGTCTTATGAAGAATCTTCTTCTAATCATGGCAAATATTTTAATGCTCTCGCCTCTCCTACTATCGTCTGTTAAGATTAACCGTGACCTTAATACATTTACAATAATCTGTGACTAATTATGTAACCATGAAAGGTACACAAACCCTAAAACTTTCAACAATCAGGTCAGTTCCGATATTTACAGTAAGGTATTGCGTCTGCGCTATTTCTGTTCCATGTGACGTCACGGCGACTGTCATTCGGCTATATAAATGTGATGTACAGAACAAATTTATGTCTAATGTGCACTATTATACAATATATGGCATGAGGAAATGAGTGAAATTGAAATTGAAATCTAGATTTTGGTTGTAATCGTGTGATAAAATTGTATAGGTACTTGAGGAACACCATTCCACCTAGCCAGGAGGAATTCTAATAATGTTAAATTAGCTCCGTAGTTAATAATGATTGCAATGAAATACAATATACATGACTGCTTTGGAAAAGCACAGCACTACCTATCATCTACTGGCCACGTAGTAATTAACGGTTCACAAATTCTTGGGAAAAATTCATCGTAAAGCGTTGTCCATACTAGACTAGATGTTATAATTGATTTACCCTCATCGTCCACATATTCACTACCAAACTCAACATTATTAATCGTGCCTGCTTCACTTGAACTACAAAATAAACAAAATCACCAAAAGCGTGAGAGCTAAAATCTTAAATACACGTATTTGCGCATATTGAATGCCTCACCCTTCCATGCTCGAAAGACCACAAAGGAACAAGTCCTTGAATGTATAGGCTGATGGTTATTCAAATGGTAATCAGATATTCAATGGTGAGGGTCATGTATTGACTGCGCCGAATAAATTGCAAACATTTATAATGGATAAAGAGTACCTAAATAATGAAAGTTCAGAGTAGTTTGACGATTCTCAACCTGAAACTAGGTTTCATAGAATACACATACTTATTGAAGTATATCTAATTCAGTCGTCTGTTAATTAATTTAATTGTTATTAATGAATATGTTAAGAACATTATAGAAAGATTATCTATAGATATATTATTGATAAACTGAATAACAGATAGAAAATAGTGTCAATGCAAATCAAGCTAATAAGCTGCGCACAATGCCGAAACCTTATCGACAAGCTTTATTTACAGATCTCAATTTCTTCAAAAATCTTTACCGATTGAAAGTACTTTTTGATGACTATTCAATGATAAAGACATCCCTCCCTTTACCCATTCTTAATCGTATGTTCATCTTTCCTCGCTCTGAAGTTTATAATACAACTTATGGATAGTGAGCACTTTGGGACTTCATCTAGTGAATCATCTTTCAGGTATAGATAATAGTTATGTGTATTTATGGAGGCAAACGTTTAAATTGTCAATAACACGCTTAACGATGCCAGCAGCATCAATAGAATGGTTCTAAGGCTTTGCCAAATTGTGGATTTCTGTCTAACATTCACACGTCATAGATTTACTGTGTTTTTACGTAAAGGGACACGTCATTCTAGATTCTAAATGTATGATACTTTGTAAATAATATTATAAACTAGCTTTCCGCCCGCGGCTTCGCCCCCTCAGTCAAAGAAAAACCCGCATAGTTCCCGTTCCCGTGGGATTTCCGGGATTGCGTCATTTTCCCAGGATAAAAAGTAGCCTATGTCCTTTCTCGGGTATTAAAATATCTCCATACCAAATTTCATGAAAATTGGTTCAGTAGTTTAGGCGTGATTGAGTAACAGACAGACTTTCGCATTTATAATATTAGTATGGATATGATATTTTGTATGGGTATGAAAGGTTTGGTTTATCATGCTTTCAAAAACTACACGGATATAACTGAAAATTTGGCAGAGGAATATGTAACATACTGATTTATATTGGCTCGAATTAACATAAATATTAAATACACATGTTGATGCTTTTATCGCAGTATCAAATAATTTAGTACTAACCTGACCTGAAACAATATTGCTATTTCAAATTCGAGCCATTTGAAATAAAAAATAAAGCTACAAAGCCCTAAAATTTTAAAGTGAATTAAATTGCTGATGATATCTGACTAGAAGTGATTTGAATAATTTAATACAAGTAAATAAATTGGACTTCCAGTCCAGATATTATATATGTAAGTCATATGTAAGTATTTATATTCCACCGAGTTAATTAGTTGTAAACTGTTGTGTTTCGAGTTCATAAATTTAATAAAGAATGTTTATAAATCGTAAAGTATTTGGGGAATAGATTTCACTGTTTATAAAGGGCGTTACGATTAGGTATGAGTTATTTTAATATTGAAGGTCTTCGTATACGTAATCTACATAATTTTCCATTTCCTTGACCAAATAGATTGCGATTCTATAGCAAGGGTTCGCTTCCCAGTGAAGTTATTAAGACAAGTAGATTGATTAGTAAAATACCAAACATATTAGGCGCTTATTTTAAAACAGAAACTTTAAAAGATAAATTTACTCGATCGAACATTAATTGACATAAGTAGGTAGTGAAGTTATGTCTCATTAAAAATGCATTATATTATCAGAAGTATTTTAAATCCTTCAACTAGCTTTCCGCCCACGGCTTCGCTTACATGCACATTGCACATCAGTCATTATCACAGGAAGGTGGTATAATTCCTCAATTTACTTCAGGTAATTTGAGAAAAATTAGTGTAGTCATAGACATTAGTGTAGTGTAGTCAGAGATCATAATCTCAGGTCTTCAGCTATCTCAATGCCAACGTTGTTGTTCCGGCAAGCGTTGTTTTGCCTTAGTCTCATCACTTAGGCGGTTAGGCCTTAGGGGCAGTAACTTACTTAATCTGTGTTAGGATTAGGTGTATGAAAAATTGATGCTGTCCGATTCTCGGACCTGCCAACCCGATATGCACACAAATGAGACTCGATGGTCGGTCAATGGTTGTGGCGGAGTTCAACTGCAAACACCACGACACGAGAATTTTATATATTAGAAAATAATATTATCAAATAATTATATAATATAAAATAGACTGTAGTCAACACACAAACAGCAAACAGCCTTGATATTGTTTCAAATTATTAAAAATATATTTATTAACATCACATGGAATTACTCTCAAGTACTTACCTATGTTTCGTAAATAAATATCAATATTTGTATGAATTATCTTAGTTATAAAATATTATAATTATTAATTTAACCACGATGTTATGATGACTATGACAATTATAATAAAAACAAACAAACGTGCCAATTACCTCAGTTTTGTAAACAATATTGAACTTTAAAACGTATAATAAAATATAACCTTTAATCTTTGTTAAGTATCCAATTTCAACATTTGGCAAAAAAAAATACCGGCCGAATTGATAACCTCCTCCTTTTTTTGAAGTCGGTAAAAAAAAATATTATAACCTGCAGTGTATTTAAAAAATACTTAATAAATTAAAAATTACTTTTCTTATCGAGTTGTCTATTTCTACTACATACCTACTATTATTCGATAAATTGACATACATACCTGTACCACAATATCCTGTACATTATAATAAATATAATATATTGAGCTTGTATATATGCATAATGCAATGCTAATTTATTAAAACAACGTTATTGTACAAACGTAGGAAGTTATGTACATATTGCCAATATTGCTTTATAATTATGACAGTATTTGCACTTGGTATCTATTTAATTGAACTAGATAGTGGTAAAAAACTAATTGATAGTGAATTTTAAATTTTATAAATTGAAAAAAGTAGGTATAAATAAGATCATTTTGGTCTAAGGAGTCAGGTCTTAGGAGATCTTAGAAGTCTTCACTTGGAACTTGGAAGAATACCACTGAGCATCACCAGCTTTTCAATTTATTTACCCTCAGTGATAAAGAACGAATATCTATATCTGTCATAGAATTGATTAAAAAGTTTTTCAGTAAGGTAAAAAACCTGACCCACGTATTTATTACTTCAGTAGACAAAGTTAATCAAACCAATATAAAACTAAACGAACTAATTCCTTCAAAGATATTTCCCCCTGTACACATAGGTACACCTAGAAATAACAAATAATTACGTAAGTTTCACAATTCCAGAAACCATAGCCCTATATAGATCGTGTTCGAAGCCATTGTTTTGATAAACAATCTGCTTGCATAGGAGTAATGCAAGCATATTATCATAATATTTGAGTATCGTATAAAATCGTTTAAATATTTGATGTCGTTATTGTATACGAGTGTTGTGTATCTGGGCAAGATAATCTGTTTGTTTTGAACGAGTAACAGACAATTACAGACTTAGATCAGTCTGAAAAACCACGAAAGGTTCTCAATTAGCACTCTTTTTTATGGTTGAATTTTTGGGCCACTTCAAATGTATCATACTATTGTGGAATTAAATATTTATATCTATATTATTATGTTTTACTGTAGAATTTCTAAGTTGTATTTGTATTTTGCAATATAATTTCAAAACATATTAGTCAAAGTTGGCTAAAATTGCTTCGCAATTTGTACAGGCCTCAGTTTACATGTCATGACCTAATTTATGTATGTAGGGGTTTGTGAAACCTTTCGAAAATTATTCGATTATTTATCTAACTCTTTATTATGCGGTCAACATAAAAAAGTTACTCTAAAAGAAGATATAGCACAGAAGACGGCCATCCAGGTATAAATCCTATCCTATCAAATACTACTGAACCGATTACAATGAAATTTAGCACACATATAGAGGGTAACTTAGATAAACACATAGGATAGGTTTTATCCCGGAAATCCCACGGGAACGGGAACTATGCGGGTTTTTTTTTTTGAAAACGTGGGCGAAGCCGCATACGGAAAGCTAGTATTTAAATAAGTTTAAAAATTTTATTATGAATACATATTACAAAACAAAGAATTGTAAACAAAATGAAATTATAGTAAATCAATTCTAACCATAACATATATGGAACGAAATTCTGCATAATCGTACTTTAATTTTCCGATGTGTTAACTGACTCCTTATTTTAATTTGCTTAGATGTAATTCCAATTTGTATCCATTCTATATTATGCTTTATGCATATAGGATGGTTTCCTATTGGAATTATGTATAATTTTTTTTATAAAAAAATTAGTAACTTTGTTATGACATTTTGAAGTGAAACTTCGGCGCGTTGAGAGTAAAATTGTAAGTTCGCGTCATGGCAATACCTCATGGAGTAAGGCGACATTTTGGTAAGCATCTTTGAATCTTGCAAAAGAAGTTTCACTTCTGAAACGTGTGCTCGGCACGCATGCTCTTTTTTAAATTATCGCATGTCTTAAATATATGTATTAGGAAAAACACTGTGCACAGTGCAAAAGTATCGATGTTAATTGTTTCCTTTACATTATTAAGTAGGTACCAAGGTGAGCGGTATAACTTTATATGACCAGCTAAATGGGCCCTGGCTTCCATCATTTTATATTATTAGTTTTTTCCGGGCGGTTTATTGCCGGCAGTTTGAACTTTTGTTGATTTGTAGATAATTTATCAAAATTATGCAAACATTTAGAGAAATATCCTGAGTTTTGAAAAGAAAAGGTTCAAAATTAAAATTAACACAGATTAATTTTGAATAAAGGTAAACTTTGAATAAGTACTTAATATACAGCTGTATATTACAGTTTAATACATACAATGTTAATTTTAATAATTGCCGTATGCTTACAATTTACAAACAGATTAATATATAGAAATTTAGAACTATTTCCAGTTTACCTTACTCCACAAAACACTAGACTGTGTGAAACATTAATTAAAACGTAATCATGACGTGTGATGATAAAAACAATACATAATAAATAAACGGTGATAAATATTTTATTGGCCGACATTTATGCATAGGTTGGTTATTCATTATATTTTATAATAACGATAATTATTATTCACTATTAATTGAATCTATGACATCAATTATATTATAAGTAAAAAAATATATTTAGGCCATTAGGCCAGCGTTTTCCAACATGGAGTCCGCGGACCCCTAGGGGTCACAACTAAAGAAAATTACGAAAGCCTTAGTGACCAGACTATTATGACGGCCGGACAGTGTTTTTTTGAGTTTTAAGATGGAATAATATGTCAAGTGATGGGTGGCTAAGCTATTTCACTGCAAGAAATATATCAATTTTTAAAATAATATCGATTGACTTATGCGAATAAGTTTTTTTGGGAGTCGCGGATCATGATAAGGTGGCGCTAGGGGTTTTGGAAAAGGTTGGGAAAGGCTGCATTAGCCATTAGCGTTTCGGGAATGTTTTTTTGTGAGTATTTCACGTCAAAATGTGGCTATTTAGCCACATTTTTGTATCAAACTTGTTGTGGCAATAAACGTATTCATTCATTCATTCATTTAAATATGTAAACGAAGTCTGTTTGTAACCTCCTTTTTTACTGAGTTTAAATTTATTATCCTTAACCGATTTTGACAGGACTCTCGTAGATAGCTAGTGCTAATAGGCAGCTTCTAGAGACTTAGAATTTGTTTTAAAATTGAATAAGCTTTTAAGCTTTAATATTTTTAGTTTAGGTATATTATATGGAACTGTATTTACATTTAACATTAAATAGGTAAGCGGTGGAATTTAATTTAATAATAAATACATATTACTACCTATATATTACTACCCTAACCTAAAACAAGTGTACTATACTCTCGCGCAATCTATTTTGACATACTGTATTACTTCATGGGGTGGTGCAAAAAAGTCTCACATAATAGGTCTAGAAAGAGCACAGCGAGCTCTGCTCAAAGTGATGCGTTTCAAACCTATATTATACCCTACATCCAACATCTATACTGATTGTGACGTATTGACTATCAGACAGATATTCATTAAAGCCTGCATCATGGAGCAACATACAAATATTGATCATAAAAAAACCTTAGGACGTCAACGTAGGTAATGTTTGTCCCACGAATAAATTCAAGTCATATTCTATTCGAAAATTCCAATGCTTTCTCGGTCCCATGTTATATAATAAAATAAATAAACAAATTGATATATATCGTACCACATATACTCAATGCAAAAATAAAATACATAATTGGCTAAAATCACAAAATTATACACAAATTGAAAATTTTTCAAAACCTTGGAATAAGTACATTATTACAACGATCTACTTATCTTCAAACAAATAAAATATGTAATCAACATAAGTTTTTACTGAATTTAATTTTAACATAAGTGATTTTAATTTTAACATAAGTATATTTTTTTTTATACAAATTTAAATAACAATACATAAAAAAAATCTAATCACAATCGCTAAAAACAAAATAAATATAATACATATTATATACATTTTTTTTTTTAAACTTAAATGTGTAAAATTGAGCTTAAGTCCATAACTTTCGTTGTTGTTTTACTCGTCATCAACGATCGGTTAATAAGGTCCATCATTCTTAGAATTATTAAGTACGCAAATGTCAAATCACCGTCTTTGTTATGATAATTTTTGTAACTTTGTGAACGCTTGTATTATTGTGAATAATTAGTTTATATATTACATAGTGGGAAGATATTATCGTCTAAGATACAGGCTCGGCCTAGTTTAGACGATAATGTCCATAGTTTTAAGTATTGTGTTTATATAAATTGAGTGGCATACACAGTGTAATTGAAGGTATGGATAAATAAAGATTTTATTTATTTATTTATATTATAGGGTATACTTACGATCCTTGATAAACTCAAACTCAAACATTTATTTATTCAATTAGACTTCTTCCAGAAGCACTTTTGAATCGTCATTACATTTTTTAAATTTACCACCGATTCGGAAAGCAGTATCTATGGAGATGAACCGGCAATAAACTCCATAGTTGCTCTTTTAAAGTCATGTCCATATACAATATAATTTTACATTACATGTTACGTTGATAAGTGTATATAGTTTGAATTAAATTTTAAATCTGTCCGTATATCACTATATTATATACGAAGACTGGTCAAAATCGAGTGTAAAGGGGTCGCTTACATACAAACACACAGGTGAAGCTAATAAAAGCGTATTAATAATAGTTTTACGTCCCTATCACCAAAACATCTCCCATACCATGTGTGCGGTATAGTTTCCGAGTAATCGAAAACAAACAAAAAAGCGCGCTTATCTATAATTAATGCATTCGAAATACAATTGATCAATGGATAATATACCGTAATCATATACCTAATCTAAATCAAAGAATTGCATCTCTCAACCTATAACTATGTACTAATATTATGATTTAGAAAGTTACAGGAGCTGCCTGCCGAGCCTGAAGCCTGAACTGCTGAGCTAAAAATGATGAATTTTGTTCAGATAGAAAAAACCTCTTAAAATTAATCCTTTCTACACTATGTTTTGCTTTGAAAAGAACACATTTTCACACAAACAGCAATTTGCAGTATCTAAAAAAATAAATGCATAGTATTATTATTATTGAAACGGTAAATCCAGGTCATTCAATAATAACAAACTCTAGGGCGTACACAAATGGGGATTAAAACCAGATTTATATAATACAAACTCACCCCATCGCTTCGGCGTCCTGCCCAAAAAGCTTTTCTCCTGTGGATTGTAGATCGCCTTACAAACCCTCTGCCAGAGGGGCCCAGCCTCAGGCGGCGCCCTAGCCCAGCCCGACGAATCAACACCGTTCGATTTGCCCGCCATTTCACAATTAACTTTTATTCATAAATAAACACGTCCGCTATCCTCGGCGGGTTGAACGCAACTGCGCCCTACGGGCTGCGGTCTGCGCATACGCACGTGTTCGGAATCGTATGACATATGCGATCGATGTACACAACACATTTCTGCCCACATTTTATTTGTGTAAATATAGATTGTCCGACTTGGACGGGGAGGGTACTGTTTTTCACCAGGTACACTAAATAATGAACAAATTGAATGGACAAATTGAGTAGGTATCTATCATACAGCAACTGTAATGCATTCAAAATGCATAATTTTACATGCACCGACTTAATTTATTACACATTGTTCACAGAGGAAATGAACAAAGGATTTTTAAAATAATAAAACTACGTTTTCAAATGATTTATCACTCAACAAAATATATCTACAGCTACGATACAATATTTTTTATAGATACTCCAACTATCGATACGATCGATACGACGATACTCCAACCCAAGCCACAGAATTTTAATATGTACCTAGCGATTTTTATTAATCTTATTGTTGAGTGAAGTTACGAATAAACAAACATTGAACTCTACAATAACTTATAATAATTATACACAAAATTGAAATTCACTGTAATAACACCCGCAAATGAATGCAATCGAAGCGAAAATTCGTTATCTTCATGTTTTAAATTTCACTATCGAAATAGAATAAAAATACATAGGTACTTATCTTAAAATTAATTAAAATTTCAATTAATTATTACGGTCGTCGACATATCGACTTTCTAGTGGGCTATGCGACTTGCCAAATAGTACCTATTGTTTAATCTGTGTCAAAAACTATGCGATCATTCTATTATATTCCACTAGCTTTTAAACGCGACTTCACCCGTGTGGTCAAAGTAAATCCCCATGAGAATAAGATGCGTAGTATAAAGTAGCGTATATCACTTTCTAGCCTACTGTAGGCTACAACTATCTCCGGGACAAAAATCATACCAAAAATCGATCTTTCAAACAGTGTTACGTGAAAGAAAGACAAATAAACAAACACTGTCGCATTTATTCGAATATTTATTATTCTTTTTATTAATAAATATTTTGTATCAAACAGCGAAACGAAAGATTAACGTTTTCTTTACTCGTGTGTTGAAAGTTGAAACCCGCTAACGACTAAACCAATTTCGATACGATTTTGTTTTATATCTTTACAGATTCTAAAACAAAATCGTATCGAAATAGTTACAATGTAAATTTTTCATTTGAGTAACTACATATTATGTATACAATATATATGCTATGTCGTGATCATACATAATAAAGACTACTGTTTACATTGAAGGCTTTAGTAATTAGACAAGTTAGTTTATAGTAAATCAGTTATTGTATCATTTCGGTGCGCCGCGTAATGAAAAAAAATTATTACCTCAACACAAAACACTTCGATCGCATTTTTTCAATTTCATTTTTGTCTACAAAAACCGCACTATGAACCAAAGATTTTTTCAATATTGTTACATTTTTTCTTATTACAAAATCAGTTTTTTTTTAACAAAACCATCAATAATACTAAATTGACAAGACATGATGCACATTTAAGTTATAACAATAAGATGAACATTAAAGTTAACTTTGCTTTAACTTTTTTTTCTTCCGATTCGAAATTTTTCAAACACAAATGTGTTTGTGTGAGGACTGTTTTTTCATTTCGTTTATGTATATGTTGTCTCTCTAATGTTCTTAAATATCAAAGGCAAAAGGCATAATTCCTTTATGCATACGATGTATCTGTTTTTTTAAATAAAACAATATATTATACAAATAATTTTATTATCAAAAAATCAGGCACACATGTTCAAATACATTTGGACGGATACAATTACTCTTATTCTAAGTACAAACATCAAAACAAAAAACGGGTTTAAATCCGGCAATATTCACGCCTTACGGTAATGATTCACTAAATGCATTAATATAGGTAGGTATAAAGAATAAGTACTATAAGCTACTTATTTTATTTATAATAATATAATAGTTAAAAAATTTATCCACATGGTATGATACATTTACAAAAAATCGTCCCCTAAGAAATTGAAAAAGAGGAAAAAAATAAGTTACATGTTAATCCATTTATTCAGGTTGTTTTTTGTTTCAAATATCATTAAATTGTAAAAAGTCACTAGATAAGTTACACAATCATGTACTTTAGTGTATAAAATATTCCATTCTTTGTCTCAGTCTTCCCGCCTTTTTTCAAATCTGAAGGTGGGTTTATCAACGAAATAATATAATAATTATTATTATATTAGTACAACCTATATAATTATAGTAATAATTATTATTATAAGCTAATATTGTATATTATATAACCTATTTCATTAGAGGCTCAATAATCTGGACGGATTATGTTAATTTCACTTTACGAGTCTGATATTACAACTAAAAATATAGCAGCCATTCTTATACGTCATCAAAAAAAGTAAAATAATATAATATGAGATATCATCATTGTAAGTTGCCGATTAAAAAAGATTCCTTATAATATAAAAAATATACACTGTCATAAAGAATGTTAAAAAAAAAAACATTTTTGGCGCTTATTTTGAATTCGGAAAATGCAAATTCATAAAAGAAAACTTTTTTTATAAAAGATTAAAAAATAAAAAGTAAAAGACATCATTATACTTACGTAAATTCAGCCGAAAAATTCAGATCATCTTCATCATTAATTACATTGATATAAAATGTCTAATTTGTAGAAGTTATTGAGATTCGTTAGTCTACTGGGATTCACTTGGTCTACTGAGGTCTTTTGTTAAAAGCCACACTATACTTATATAAATACATAATGATAAAATAAAAATATCATATAAACACAAACATATTCTACTGAAAAGACCAACACGAGATTCGAAAAAAATATCCTTCATGTCAAACCTATTGCTAAATATTTAACTAAAATACCTATAAAAATAGGATCAATCTGTTGGTCTTAGTAGACTAAGACCGCGGTCTACTGGATAGACCGAATGTCATGGAGGTATATAACAGTCTACTCGATCATGAGTTCAAAATGGACGACTCCAAGCTTCTCTCTTCTGTCGTATTTTATATTTCTGGCCCACGCGCGACATTCTATGTTAATGACTATACCGGCTGAAACAAACATACATAATATGTAATATGTTGTATCAAACTCCTGGTAGACTGTGTGGAGTGTTCCTATAGATATTTAAAAGAGAAATAATAAAACTAATGTTTTACTTAGCATTGAGGTTTCAAAGATCAGATTTAATCTATACTAATATTATAGACCTGAAGAGTTTGTTTGTTTGTTTTAACGCGCTAATCTCGGGAACTACTGGTCCGATTTGAAAAATTCTTTTGGTGTTAGATAGCCCATTTATCGAGGAAGGTTTTACGCTATATATCATCACGCTACTACCAACAGGAGCGGAGCCACGGGGGTGAAACCGCGCGGAGCAGCTAGTGTGGTATAAAACGTTATAAGTTCAAATTCCGCATCTTTTAACGCTTTTTGCTTTAAATTAGATAATGTCAAATTAAAGATGTTATTTTTTCAGATTTGTTACTAAAATAGTGAATGATGACTGTGAACAAAATTAATTTATGTACTTCCTACTAATATTATAAATGCGAAAGTTTGCGAGAATGTGTATGTGTGTGTGTTTGTTACTCTTTCACGCAAATACTACTGAACCGATTACAATGAAATTTAGCACACATATAGAGGGTAACTTGGATTAACACATAGGATAGGTTTTATCCCGGAAATCCCACGAAAACTATGCGGGTTTTCCTTTGAAAACGCGGGCGAAGCCGCGGGCGGAAATCTAGTAAATCATAATTTTAATATTTAAATTATTTTCCCTTATGTACTCACTCGCAGGGCTTTGTAGATGCACGGCTACCAAGGGACTCAGATACCCTTCGGCATTATTGTACGGGTAGAAATAACCCGGGAACCCTGGATACGGTAAATATGTGATCGGTCCGATGTTCTCCTGGTCTGTTGGGGTCTCGCCTTGACACGACACCCATATCATGTTAGCCTGGAAGAAAATATTTTTAGTGGTATAGAATGGCAGTTGAAGTAATTTATTTTATGTGTTTGATCCTATGGGCAGTAGATTATTCTATTATTTTAGTAAATTATTTGCAATTAATTATTACATGTAGTAATAATTAATTGCAAATAATTACAGGTAGCCATACTGTTTTTTTTTTTTTTAACTAGGTAGTAATTCATATAATTGTTACATGTAGTAGATTGGTAGCCATACTGTTTTTTTTTTTTTTAACTAGGTAGTAATTCATATAATTATTACATGTAGTAGATTGGTAGCCATACCGTTTTTTATTTTTTTTTAACTAGGTAGTAATTCATATAATTATTACATGTAGTAGATTGGTAGCCATACTGTTTTTTTTTTTTAACTAGGTAGTAATTCATATATTATTAAGTTTAACTTTATGATTTATGAAATTTAATTTTAACTATGGGACAGTTAAAAAATATAACATCAAAGATACCTATTTGTATGAACAAATCTTGAAACTTTGGTTATCAATTAAATCCATCAAAAAGTGTGTGCCGAGCATGTGTCAGAAGTGAAACTTCTTTGGCACGATTCAGATACCAAAATCGTCACTTTCCTCCATGACGTGACGGTATTACCATGACGCGACCTTGAAATTTTCACTTCAATAATAATTAATAATTATCATAATATACTTACTGCATCTCTATTATATCCAGTGATATTCTTTATACTGCTCTGTAACTCTGGAGGCATACTCAGTGGAAGGTTGTTCGTATCGTTGTAGAATTCCGGTCGCCATCCGAATATTCTAGAAATTTATTATAATTTATACTAATACTGCGGGTAAAACCGCGGAGCACAGCTAGTAATTTATAAAATCTTGCTTATAAAATTTTCAGGGAAGTATTTCATTTAAATTCGAGTTGTTTTTTGTGAATTCACACTAATACTACAACTACATAGATTTCCCCATTAGATTTAATCAAAATAGAAGTTAATATTTCTGAACCTCTTCACCTTTCATAATATTAACTTACAACATTGTTGCTTTCAAAGAACTTCGAACGATCTACCAATAAGAATTAAAAATTAAAATCAAAATAATTCTCAAATCTCAAATCAGAATTCATCAAATTATCAAAATATCTCCATACCAAATTTCAAGCAAATTGGGTCAGTAGTTTAGGCGTGATTGAGTAACAGACAGACAGACAGAGTTACTTTCGCATTTATAATATTAGTATGGATTAATATGTTAGTATTCAATTTAATCATTGCCTATTTTAAAATCATAGAGCTGAGTTTATTGAAAGGGACGTATTCAATAACTACTTCTGGGTTCAAAAAAAATAATAATTTTTGTGTATGATTTTCATGATTACCGAACTCCGAAGAAACCTTTTTCATCAATAAATGAAAAATGTTGCAAAGATATGAAAAAATGGTTGAATACTCTGATATACAGATTTAAACTTTAAGAACGAAGATAAAAATAGATCATAACATGGGTTGGTAAAATATGAATATTTTATTTTCAAATAGCGTAAGCATTTTACAAAAAATGAAAAATATAGCGGATTTTGCCAAATTTTTTTTACACGATTTTTTTTTATTCATTAAGGCACATACTTGTTAAGCTTCAAGAAGATACACGGCGACGACTTATGGTACGAGAAGTGGTTTTCTTCGGTGCACGGTTCGAAACCTCGAATGTCCACATCGCACACTTTCCCAGGGGGTGGGAGGTTACGGAAGTCGCAGTTGAATATGTTTTGACCGGCGCCCGCTGTTTGACCTTTCTTCTTGTAAACTGAAAATGTTATGTTACAAATGAGATAAAAAGTATAAACTAGGTGCTATTAAGGTTCGAACACGCTTTTTGTTTAAATTCTTGTAGAGTTAAAAGGTCTATAATCTTATGGATGGATAGAATGAATAATAATGACTATTTTTAATAATTAGTGATTTTTTTGGAAGCCTAGTTAATATATATATTTTTTTTATAACCAGAATGTGCGTTAGTTACTTTGACAATTTTAGGTATCAATTTTTATTGAAAACCCTTTAAAATGGATCCATCTATTCAGGCAGGTCAGAGATTACTCACAGAATCATTATTGTACAGATACAAAATTATGAATATGTATAATACTTTTATTTTCACATTAAATATGGTCAGTCAATCTTATTTAATTGTACTGTTAGTATAGTAACAAGTCTTTAGGAGCTTATCTTTAACATTTGCCATTGAGATAATTATTTCTGACCTAGACGTAAGTAGATTACAAGTTAAGTCCCATTCATATAATGTAACTATTAGACTATTTTTAAATAAATAAATACCTATTAATGTTAGCTTAGCATATTGCATTATAAACATTGTAAGCCACTTAACTTTGAGTTGTGCATTTAAGTATTATAATTGAAATGGTTTCATCATATTACATATTATATGAATAATAAAGAAACTAGTAAAAAAGTTACATATTATGGCGAAAAATATATTTTTTAACTTAAGATTAGAAGTATCAAAGCACTGGGTTGCCAAATAAACATCAATAGTTACAATAATTTAACACTATACAAAGGCTTAGCACACAGCATATTTTATAGGCGCAGGCTACATGGTATAGGAGCTTCAAGCGAGATTTGAACGCAACCTTGTAACCTAGGCACATGGGGTGATCATTGCTCGAAAAGTGCGTTTGCTTCGCGTATACGCGCTGTAGTCGCTCGCCTTTGCGTTTTGTTCAGAGACTCTCCCAGTCAGTTCAGTCAACACTGCTTACGTCGGCTTTAGTACTTAATTTAAAACGAAAAAAAAAAACAAATATAGCGTCAACGGCGCCGAAGACGCACATACCTAATACGCGCGTCGCCTGCGCGTTTAAAATACGCCATGTGCTATGGGCCTAACATCGCTTCCTTATCACTTACCAGATAAAAAGTCAATAAGCTGATCCTCCCAAAGCCTGTAGCTGTCGTACCCTGTACCCTTATACCATATAAGGGTACTTCTTACATCTTCAGGCAATGGACGGAAGCCGAGCCCAGGGCTTGTACCGATGAGTCCACCATCTTGTTGTAACCTCGGCACTCTTGGGTTGATGAATTGTTGTAAAAATGTCACCATGCATATGGAGAATAGAGCTATGAGTGCTGCATAGAATATTAGGTAGAAGAGGATGATCTTTCCTATAAGAGAGAGAAATAATAATTTTATTGTGTACTCTGACTTAAATCAATTTTAAACTTTGTGTGTCTCAACAGGTAAACTAATTTTTGAAACAATCACGAAATCCCAATAAGAATTGGCTAAAAAGTAACACACAAATATTGCCTAACCAAAATAACATAAAACATAGTTTTCATTCAATGCCACAGAGTACATAATCCGTAATCTGAACTCCGTAAATTAATAAGCCAATTTATGAAACTGGTTTCTGTAAACTGCCTTGTATTTATATAATATATACAGGGTGTAATCGTTAAGTGTGCACAGGCGATTTTTCCGTAAGTATTACAGATAACAAAAAACTTTAAACTGATATCGAAAGTACTTAACCTAATGAGTAAAATGGCCGTAATAAATTTTTTAAAATAAATCGAGAAATATCAAAAAAATTATCTTTAAACCCTCCCATACATTAAGTATGAATAATGAATATCCCATATACATTTTTAAATATGAAAGATTTTAGCTTTCTTTTTCTTTTTTTGGTTTTCTGACATTTCCCTGACATAGCCTGTAAATGTCTGGAAAATGTCCGGAAAATCCCCGGGAAATGCTAGGAAAATCCCCGGAAAATGCCTGGGAAATTCCCGGAAAATAACCGGAAAATGCCTGGGAAATGTCTGGAAAATTTCTGGAAAATATCCGGAAAATGCGTGGAAATTTCCGGAAAAACCCTGGAAAATATGCGGAAAATGCGTGAAAATGTCCGGAAAATATCCGGAAAATGCGTGAAAATGTCCGGGAGGAGCGTGGAAAATGCCTGGAAAATCCCCGAAAAATGCCAGGGAAATGTCCGGAAAATGTCTGGAAAACATCCGGAAAATCCCCGGGAAATGCTCGGAAAATCCCCGGACAATGCCTGGTAAATTCCCGGAAAATAACCGGAAAATGCCTGGGAAATGCTCGGAAAAGTCTGGAAAATATCCGGAAAATGCGTGGAAAATGCCTGGAAAATCCCCTATAAATGCCAGGGAAATGTCTTGAAAACATCCGGAAAATCCCCGGGAAATGCTCGGAAAATCACCGGACAATGCCTGGGAAATTCCCGGAAAATAACCGGAAAATGCCTGGGAAATGCTCGGAAAATGTCTGGAAAATATCCGGAAAATGCGTGGAAACTTCCGGAAAAACCGTGGAAAATCCCTGGAAAATATCCGGAAAATGTCCAAACATCCGGAAAATGTGAAAATGTCCGGAATATATCCGGAAAATGCCTGGAAGATCCCCGGAAAATGCCTGAGACATGTCCGGAAAATGTCTGGGAAAATCCCGGAAAATAACCGGAAAATGCCAGGGAAATGTCTGGAAAATATCCGGAAAATGCGTGGAAATGTCCGGAAAAGGCGGGAAAATGCCTGGAAAATCCCTGGAATATGCCTGGGTAATGCCTGGAAAATATCTGGAAAATATCCGGAAAATGCGTGAAAATGTCCGAAAAAAGCGTGGGAAAATGCCCGGAAAATGCTCGGAAAATCCCCGGAAAATATCCGGAAAATGCGTGAAAATGTCCGGAAAGAGCGTGGAAAATGCCACTTCAAATTTGCGAAGTAATTAAAGCAGAAAACCAAAAAAGAAAAAGAAAGTTAAAATCTTTCATATTAAATGTATATATGGGATATTCATATTTCATACTTAATGTATGGGAGGGTTTAAAGATAATTTTTTTGATATTTTTCGATGTATTTTTAAAAATTTATTACGGTCATTTTACTCATTAGGTTAAGTACTTTCAATATCAGTTTAAAGCTTTTTGTTATCTGTAATACTTACGGAAAAATCGCCTGTGCACACTTAACGATTACACCCTGTATACCTACATAAACAGGCAATGTCTCACATATGAAAACATGGTTTATAGGCTCATACAATCAAATTGTGTTCCAATAAATTATTGAATAATCATACAAAATAAATAAGTACACAAAATCTAGTAGTAACATCAGTAAAAAGTTTAATATTTTTCTATCAAAATCAAACCAAGTAGCCTATATTCCTATGAATTTTTATACCAAGGGCAATATATTTTAAAGATTAATGCTTAAGCCTGCTTGACACCTGACTGTAAGAGGTTTCAGATTACAGTCTAACCCTCATATTTGTTCAGCACGCAATTTAACCGCTGCAATATAAAACAGCTTTAGGGCTTCTGGGGATTCCGTAACATATATACAATTATACTGTTTTGATTAAAGATCAGATTTTGATTTAAAGTACTTAGTGTAGAAAGAAAATGTTTAAAGATTATTATAACTGTAGGTTTTAGGGAACATTTAAAATAAATAGGACTTTAGTGTAAAAAATTAAAATTATTCAGGTATAAAGCTTCTTAACTATAGCTTGAATAGTGCAGCAACTGAAATAATATTTTTAGTTTTATAAAAGATTTAGTCCTCTTTTTTTTTTTCAAATATTAATGAGGTTAAATTTCTTAGACACTTGGTGTACTGTATTAAAAATGTTAAGGTTTAAGGTTTAAAGACATTTATTCTCATTAAGACATGAAGTCACTTACAAGAGAAACTTAATTTTAAACATAGGTATATATTATAAAAGTTATCATTCATTAGGTAAAGAGTAAGTAATTTACATAAGTTAGGTACTCATTCATTGCATTCAAAGTTTAAGCGTGTGGTCTTCAAATATGTGTTTTGCTAATTGTTTTTTAAATACAATGAATGAGTTTACACTTTTCAATTTGCTTTGCAGTGTTATAGAATTGTGCTCCCTCGTATCCTCCTATGTTATACATATTTAGCTTTTGTAATTTCGTATGCATGTAAAATTTTATATAAAAAGTAGTTAAAAAATATAAATAATAGGTACTTTAAAATACCTGTATCATAGAGCTAGCGTGATTATGTGTAGATTTTAAAAAACCATGTAACATGTAACTAATCAATGATTTTTATATGTCGACATTAATTAGATAAAAACCATTATTTTTATTTAATTGCCCATTGCATAGAAATAAACTGTTATTGTAAATATTAGGTATACAATTTATGAATGAAAAAGTGTGAAAAAGTGATGATAAATTAACTAACTAATCAAGTTATATTATTCTCTGTCTTTTGCACAAAACTTTCTCAAAATTATAATGAAGAAAAGCCTCAGTTCTGAACATAAAGGCGCCACGCCCATTAACTCAAAACTCTTAATTTCAAAAAAGAACTCGGTGCGTGTGAATATTCTTACGGAGTAAATATTATCAAATAGAACCTAGAAACTTAAAGTAAAATAAAGATACGAACCCCAACTTTCAGGAGTCCTGCCCATAATTTTTCCAGTCTCATCATTGTAAACGAAATCTGAAAACTTTTGTCGTCCTGTTTTTCTTAATGGTTTCATTTCTATTTCGAACTCTTCTAACTTGGGATTTCGCATCATTTTGTTAATCAAATAATATTTACTTCACTTTGAATTACAAAACGTACATTCATGAAATAAATTAACCAACAAACATTCAACAACAACGGACGCCGCTTACAATTTTAATGATCAACTTCAGCCAAGCCAACTCCAGTCTCCAATCACGAATCCACCCAAACTGTCAATGTCAATTTCAAAATCATATCACTGTCTCGTACACTGTCCATTCATGGGCCATTCCGTTCATCTTCGAATTTAAAGCGAATTTACGATTTTATGAAAAAAGACTAGTTTGATTTTAGGATTAAATTAAACTCATCTTTATAATGGCAGAGCAGATATACGAGTATCGCAGTGGTTTATTACTATGAATCAGTACAAAAGAATCTGGAAATTAAACAAAATAATTCAAAGAAATAAAATAACGAAAGCAATGCACAGTGAAAACTGAAATCACAGAGTTACTTATATACTACGACCGGCGAAACTGTATTATTTAATATTAAAGCACTTGTATTCCATATGAGTAATAATTAATAATAAGCTGCTTGATCCGGTTTGGCCCAGGATACATAAAAATAACCATATGTACCAGTCACAGTACCAGTACATAATATACTAAATCTCAGTCTACTGATGTGCTGTATATTAAATACCCGACCGGTCGGTAAAATAATTAAGATTTTTCTCCATACAAAAAAAAATACGCCTAGGGCCGAGGTAAAAATTGTTGATTTTTTGGGATTTTTACCATTAGAAAAAGTTGATAGTTGGTCAAGGATGGTCAAATTATCTGTCTTGAAAAAAAAAACAGCGGGATAGACCGACATTGAATCATGTGTCGGCTGTGTGGCCATGAAACTTGAATTTTGGACCACTGTGCGACGCCGCGGCCGACGATGACGGCCTTAGATGACGGCTTTGTCCACAAAGGGCTCGGCTCGCGGTACTTATTCCCCGTTTTCCAATTACAAAGCATAATGCGACTCAGTGCCGCACACTGCCGAATTATGCTGATGCTTAATTGGAACATGAAACGCACCAGCAGGTTGCGCTAAGTTCAGTGTTGAAAAAAAAAATATTCATAGAGTTAGCAATAACCTCATTAATGTGTTAATAAAGTGGTATACATAATAATTGGTTGAAAAATATTTACGGTTATTTTAAGTAATTTGGATTTTGATTATTTCATTAACATTTTGACGTGACAACGTCTTAAATTAGGTTGCGGCTGGGAGTCACTTATGAAAAAGTGTAACGCTCGGTAACGTTACGATGAGTCACCGAACGAGAGAGAGGCCCGCGGTCTGCCGCGCGCGCAGCACATAAATATTCTACCGAGAAAAAGACGTTGTCACGTAAAATCTTCGCCCGTAAAACCGACTTTACAGGCAACCATTTTTTTTTCAATGTTTGTACCTTCATCCATACATATATTTATTTTTTTAACACAATTTGAATTAACTTTGATTATTTCGAAAAAACTACAATGAAACGAAAGCTTTAAAATTTTTTCCAACAATTAATAATTACTAACGATAAATCGATTGCACGCATCAATTCACGCGCATTACTTTTTCTAGTGCTCGATTGTGCGAAGCGTTGCTGTAGTTGGAACATTCAACGTTAAGCATTATGCCGCATAATGCGCTCTAGTGCTGTAATTGGAAAACGGGGATTGTATCTGAGTATAAATTGTATAGTGAATGGTGGTCAAAATTTTCTCGTTTTTCCGCTCGTAGATTGAAACGTAAATGGCCAAGCTGTCGCCTGTCAATTATTCAACTCAATTGTCAATGTCATAATAATCACCGTAGGATTCGTAAAAAATGAATGAGATCTAATATTTCTGATTTACTGAATTAAAATAATATAAGAGTCGATTACCAGAGTAAACATAGTCTAAGAATTGCAATAATCAGTTTGTAAGATGTCATTCCATAAAATTATCCTCACGGTTGGATTTATATCCTTGTTCCACTCAGCATTTTCTGCAGCTCAGCGTAAGTTATTCAATAGCATCTTTGCAAAAGTAAATACATGTTTATTTTGCATTTTGAGTCAAAAAAATTATACAATTGTTTCAGATCGATCGTATCTACGAATAACCTCGCAAGAGTTTACAACGCTACCTTTAGATGTAAGTGTCTGTTACGTATAACCACAGTTTTGCCAAAACTTATGTTTTGTCATAAAAAGTCCAGAGGGATTGAGTCAGAAAAAATGAACATGCATGAACTGTCTACTGGCTTTGAAAATGATCATATTGTCAATCATATTATACAGTAAGGAAATTGTGCTGGCAGTAAACATATTCATATAAAGATACTGTCTGTGCTCTGTTAGCCTAGACCAATCATTTGTTATGATTTTAGTTAACTATTTGCCCCTCTTTTGAGTATTCAAGTCATAAAAAAGTCTATCTGACAAATTTGTTAGTATTTGTAGCATAAACTAAAAAAGATTGGTTGAATTTCAAATTACAAAATCTACACAACAGTTCTGCATAGTTTGAAATCTATAAAGATATTGTATACCTAGTCTGTGAAATAAATATTTTATGGTTTCAGATTGTCATCCAAGCAGTTGGTAGTCTATTTGCAGTAATGTGGGGAGTTTTGCATGTAGCTGGCAACCTCAGAGAAATCCAAGCTGCGGCAGAAATGAACAACACTACATGGGAGACACAGAAGAACATACCATCCTTTTATATATTTAATCATAGAGAGAAAGCGCTGACTAGTAATTATGTGCCAAGCTCTGGTAAAGGGGATTTGGAGAATTTAGAATAATTAAATACAGTTTAGAGGAATTAAGAATATATTCTTTTATTTGGTGGATGTAACTTGTTTTTTATGGGCTACATTTTTTTTGTCGAAACGCAGTTATTTATAGATTTAGATGCCATCTCAAATGTGACTTGCTTATAACCATTTCTTTTTAAAACAATGCATCATAGTTTTAAAGTGTAGAAAATAGTTCAAACAAATTGTACTATAAATAATTATTTATTGATACATCCTTCTAACTGAAACACATTCTTGCTTACTACTAGATAATATTTTAATAATAGCAGTAAATAGGCAATTTCATAATCAAATAAGTTAATTTTTTTTAGTGGAGAGCATAAGTGATGATTATTGATTGAGGATTCAGTAAATATTTAAATTATTAATTTATATAAGTTATTATTTATGTTTGTGCAGAAATTATAATTTGGTTTAAACTTTAAATATAAGGATTATTTATAACCAATGTCTTATCTCAATTTTCATGTATCTTGCCTCCTTGATATTAATAACAATATCATAGTTCAAAAATAATTTGATAGTAATGCAATTATTACAAAATTTAATAATAAAACACCCAAGTGGTCTTATATATTTATTAAAATAAAGATATAACATATAGCCCTATGCTACACAAGTTATACAATTTTCAAAAAACTTTTATGGTATTTACATACAAAAGTTAACTCTACAGCTTGTACATAAACCATACAATAAACATATTCATTGTAATTATCAAAACCTCATATAGCAAGGGCTATACCCATACCATTGAGAATGTCAATAAACTTATAACTAGGTATATCACTATCTTCCGCCACGGCCGCCTCCGAAACCCCCCCTACCTCGTCCACCTCGGTTAAAACCTCCACCACCACCTCTACCACCGCCTCTTCCGAAGCCGCCGCCACCACCACCTCTGCCGCCGCGATTGAAACCGCCGCCACGACCTCCACGGCCGAACCCGCCGCCGCCGCCTCCACGACCGCCTCTACCGCCCCTGCCACCACCACCACGCTTTGCACCAGGTGGCTGTGGCAAGAACCTCTTGAGTGGCAACAATTTCGCCGGATCTATAAAGAACTGCTGTCCCTCCTTGAAACTCTTCGCTTTGATGTTCTCTCCGAGTTTCACAGACACGTAGTAGTCGCGTAAATTGCCGAAGATCTCGTCGATTTTGCCAATCTGTTCCTTGTTTTCTAAAAAGATAGGCGCGTTAAAGTAAGGCACGTCTTCAATGTCGACTTTACAAACGAGATCGTCTTGCACGGTCCAGCCGTAGTGGCCTAGAGGTATGACTGATTCAGGTGGTCCCGCGTCTTGGTGTCTGAAGCCGCCTCCGCCACCGCCGCCGCGGCCGCGAAATCCGCCACCTCCTCGCCCACCACCACCACGGCCTCCAAATCCTCTTCCGCCGCCGCCGCCGCCACGACCACGAAACGACATTTTCTATTTATAATATAAAAATATTGTGATTTGTGGTATAACCTCACTCCGCGTTGTATTTACCCGATTTACCACACGCTTTCTTGACAGGTTGTACTAGTTTGACTTTTGAGTTTGACACATTGCCAATGGCAATTTGCCATCCATTGGTTATAGGTACTCATGTCACATGGCTGTGAGTGTTGTATTTATTACGAATCGAATTCTTAATACCGATTAAAATCGAACAAACATTTAAAGTATACAATTATTAGCATAATTTTAGATTGAAATGCATTGAGAACTTGAAACATACCTACTCAATCGCTGTGAAGTTAAAAATATAACTTGAACCCAATCTGCCGCAGCTATTACAATAAATATTTCGTCTTTGATATTCCAAATTCCAATATCTAAGTAAAAAATTATTTGTAAAGTAGGTATTATTATTATTTTATTTTATTTTACTCTTTAATACAACTAAACAGACTTACATACTAGAACATACAAAAATAAAAGCAAGGAGCAGTTTAGTGTATTTGGCGGCCTTATCACTTAGAAGTGATCTCTTCCAGGCAACCAGGGCAGAAGGTAATTAGCTCAATTAAGTTGTAAAGGTAGGTCGAGAGAAAAAAGAAAAAAAAATAATAATGATAATGATGTAACTATAAACAAAATAAAAATATATGAAAATTAAAACACATAACAATTTATAAATTATATACTGTACATAAACATATACGACACTACAGTACATACAAAAATATACTTATATAATATTATACATATGTCTACTTATATTATACAAATATACCATAAATATATATACATATAATATATAATTATATAATACATAATATATATAATTATATACACTACTAATATAAAAATTTAAAACAATAAAAGTTACTATGCCGAGTTGAAAGCGGATGACAGAAAGTGACGACGAAGGAGGTTTTTAAAAGATGATAAATTCTTAGCTTGTCTGATTGGTAGTGGCAATGCATTCCAAAGATTAACAGCAGTTACCGTAAAAGATTTCCCAAAAAAGTTGGTACGTCGCACAGGGACACATAAGGTAAGTCTGTCAACCGAACGAAGGGTATAGTTTTCATTGCGCAAGAAGGAAAATTGGTTTCTAAGGTACGTAGGAGCGGAAGGGTCAAAAAGGATACGGAAAAGTAAATGCAACAAATGCAGATTCCGGCGAAAGCGGATGGGGAGCCACTTGAGCTTTTTTCTATAGAAAGAGACATGATCATATTTCCGAAGGCCGAAAATAAATCTTATGCAAAAATTTTGGAGCCGCTCAAGTTTTTCAGTAAGCTCAACTGATAAATCAGGATAACATGCATCAGCGTAATCAAGAATAGGAATAAGAAGGGATTGCGCTAGCATAATCTTCGTGGGAATGGGCAAAAAGTTACGAAGCCGCCGGAGCGAAGATGAAGCAGCATAAACCCTGCGGCTTAATTCCTGGACATGATTGGACCAGGAGAGCGTTTGATCAAACAGCACGCCTAAGTTTTTGACTACCTTTTGGTAAGGCAAGACTACGCCACCGATTTTGATGCTTGGTAAAATACCCCAGTCGATTTCTGAAATCATCTAAGGACTACCGATTATGATGATATTGCTTTTGGAAGGATTGATTTTTAGTCCAAATTGTGCTCCATTTAAGTATTGTTGCCAATTCAAAGTTACAAAAGTCAATTGCCTTAGGTAAGTCAGCGAGAGTAGACTGGGTATAAATTTGTAAATCGTCTGCATACATATGGTACGGAGCCGTCAAACGGGAACATAAGGAGTTGATGAAAATGGAAAAGAGGAGAGGAGACAAGACGCCCCCTTGTGGAACACCAGCAGAGACTCCGCACCAAGACGAGTGTTTGGAACCCATCATGATACGCTGCCTCCGACAAGTAAGGTAGGAACGGAACCAGTCAGTTACCAAAGGAGAAAAATTAATAACACCTAGCAAACCCAGCAGTATATCGAAGTCGACAGTAGTAAAAGCATTACTGAAATCTAAAAGAGCCAGAACTGTGAGCTGCTTATTGTCAATACCAGCACGAATGTCGTCTGTCACCTTGATCAAAGCTGTAGTCGTACTATGACCAGGGCGGAAACCAGATTGGAAATCACTGAGGATATTATGTGTATTAAGGAAGGTAGTAAGTTGTAGATGAAGGAGACGTTCAAGGACTTTCGAAAGGAAAGGTAGTATGGAGATGGGACGGTAGTCGGTAAAAGAATTAGGATTAAGTTTTTTGGGCAAAGGAATAACTTGAGCATCTCTCCAAGCGCTTGGAAAAATGCCAGTTGAGATGGAGGTGTTGAAAATGTGAGTGATAATGGGAGCAATTATGTCAAGGATAGGAATGATCATATTACGGCTAACAAGGTCACAGCCAACTGCGTTTGATGATATTGACAATATGGTTTTATTAACGTCGCGATCGGTAACAAGACTGAAAAGGAAAGGAGGATAATTAGGAGAAGGGAGTGATGAGAGGTGGGCTAGAGTACGGTTTTTCACACTAGTTTCAAGGGAAGGAGACGACGTAAAGTGCACATTTAGCTGATCGATGTTTATATTGCTAGGAGTGTTATGCGTCACTTTACCAGCTCCTAAGCTTTTCAAAAATTTCCAATTTGAAACCGAATCACCGTTCTCAAGGGATTTATATATGTGACGTCGTTGAGCGTCTCTGCACAATACGTTGCAGCAGGTATTTTGTAATTTAGTACATAATACGTTGTTTTAGAATGCAGTTTTACACTTTCGCATTAAAACACAGCATAAGAATGTCCTTTTTTCTTTTGCCACTTGAATGGCATTCATGATTCAAGTTCAAATAGTAATGTCGCAGAATGTCCTATCCTGTTCCTATTCTTTTCCATTTTTCCATGCCTGGTATCTGTCAGTGTCATTGTGAAATGATTAAAATGTCATCTGTTTATTTGAAAATGTTATGTTAGAAAATTGTATTGAAATCGTTGAAAAGCGTCTTGTTTAGTGCACTATAAATAATTATTATTGTTTAAACTTGTAACTGTGTATGAATAAACGTTTCTAGATTAAGTGCCTTAAGTGTTTTCAAGATGTCGAATTCCAAAAGTGAATTAAAAGATTTGCAAGAGAAAAATAACGAATTAGTTCAAAAACTTCAGCATTGGAAGGTGATTGCAGCTAAAAGGGAAAATGAAAAGATAAAACTGATGAAAGAGGCTAGTGAGTTAAGGCTAAAGATTAGTGTAAGTATTTTTCAGTAGAACTTTGTAGAAGTCTACGCCATTTTCGAAGCATTTGCTATTTTCTCTCACTAACTTCAGACATAAGCTCAGTGGTAATTTATATAGTATTTAACATTTCACAGGCGCCTCTTTTAAAAATTAATTAACTATGTACTTTACAATATATTATGATGCTGCTAATCAGAGCCTTTAAACTTTGAAATTACAAGCCTTAAATGAGATGTCATCTCATGTTACTTCGCAATTTTATCGCCTGATATGAAGTATTTATTAAATCTACTCTAATTAAGAAATGCATCTTACACAATAAAAATATATTTTAATATAAAATATGTTGATTATGAAATTGCAAGGAATGTGTAAGTAGAAAATCAACAACAGGACAGACAAGATCAACAATAACAACACATTTGTTTTTAGCAGCTAATACATTTTAATTCTGGTCTATTATCCAGTTTGGACAAAGAAGTGAAAAGATTAACCATAAAGTTTCTTACCAATTCTTCAGTTGAAGACAATCCAATTTGTTGGTAGTTTAAAAAAAACAATTCATAAACTTTCGTCACATTTCATATATTTTGCACTTTGCATTAAAATCTCATATTTTTTTTTAAATATTTTAATGTATGGGGTGCCCCATAGGTACTTAAAATGGAATGAGTAGTAGACATTTGATTGATAGGCGATTGAGTGGTCGGTCGTTACAGTACTGCAAAATACATATGTCCGATTTTTTTCTATATATACTTAAAAAAAAATTATACACATTTTTCCAGATGCTTAGAAGCAACGGCACTACAAACGCTCGTAAATTGGACGCGGCCATACAATCGGCTGTCGAGGAGGCCCTATCACACCTCGTGCACGCATCGAACGCGGTGGCGCGGGTCTCCGAACTATCAAAGAGCTATATGCAAGACAGAGAGTACCAGGAGTCTGTGATGCCTCGCTGGAGCAGTCTTAGCAATACGCCCTCCCCGGACAAGGTACATAGGGTACCTCCGATGATGCTCGGCGGGAAGTCCATACAGCCAGTAGTGTCGTTGAGCAGGACTTTGTTTGCCAGTAATAATAATAGTAGCAATTGTGAGTATTTTGTCTTTTTTTATAAAAATACATAATCAGTGCCATTTTTTTGAAAGAAATAATTGTAATCGCAAGTACATAATACGTTAAATTGAAAGCTTTGTATCCGTATAATAACTTGTAACTTATATCGTTCAACATTATTGTGATGTAAAATTAAACCTTTAATCCAATTTGTTAATATTTTAAATTATCAATAGATAGAACAGTAACTTTGTTGATATAATTTTATTTCTAGGGCCAGAAAGTAGGACAACTAATTCAAACCTAAATGGTCTCAGGCCTATGCCCGTGCCTTTGTTACCAGGTAATAAAAAAATTGTATTATGATAATGCATAATATGTCGCAGGCAAATTGTATAATCTCGCCGTTTACAAACGCGCGGCATTTTGTAATATGCTTTTTTTTTTTACTTTTTTCAAACGTCCACAAGAAGACGGTTGCGAACCGATGGAGCCCTCGCTTCGCGGGGTCCTATTTCTGTGTAGTTTTAAAAACAAGAACCTGACCTAACCTACCCCCTTATCCAAACAAAAAATTTCTGATTACGAATTCTCGACATATAACAAAATGCCTAGCGTTTGTAAAGTGACAGACGCCGTTTGTAAACAGAGGAAATTGTACAATTTGCCTGCGACATATACATTGTTATACGCTTATGGAACGTAAATTCAATGAAAAAAAAATGGTAAGTCTAATAAGAAATATATTTTTGTTTGTCATAAACAAAATAATATTTAATATTTCAGATGTGTATATACCATTGACGAGGATAGATGCAGAGGAACTGAATATAAATAATGGAGAGGCTGAGGAGATCGCTAATAATAGTGCTGACGAAATTGACACGGGTTTGAATGGTAATATATTAAAATATGTGTAATATATGAATTAAATGTCTTTTTTACTGTGCTAAATATGCATAAGTATAACAATAAGACGAAATATGACAAGAAGATTGAAGCATGAACAAATAAGACGTAAATATATAAAAAAGCATTTTGTATCTTAATATTACATAGAAATTATTATTGCAATAGAGTTGAAATATGTTCCTGTGTTAACGGACGGATTTGCCAGTTTCTCCGTTTCTCCGCGGGTGAAACCGCGCGGCATAACTAGAAGTGAATCAAACACTAGAAAATACTAGGAGTAATAGAAACTAAAAATATAACCTAATTTTTTTTGTGCAATTGGTACTTACAGTACAATAGGTACGTTTAAATTTAATTTTTTCATTTATTAACAACTCACATGAACATTTGCCTATTTTCAGAAAGCGATGACAGAATAATTGAGGAGGAACCAAACATTTCAGGCGAATTTGAAGACTCGTAAGTTTATTTTAAATCAATTCTTATTTTTCGACTTTGCTTGCCATATTCAATATTGCTTTGAATATAAAGCAAACAAGTGAACCAGTTTTTTTAATGTTTGTTTCTGAAACTGAAATTAATAATAATATTATTAAGTATAATACATATTATGCTTCAACTACTTTTTAGTCCCGCCAGGATACATTTTTATTGGGCAGTAGGAAATTGTTTTATTGTTTTATATATTTACTAGCGGTCCGCCCCGGCTTCGCCCGTGGTACCTACATGTTTAAACTATCCTATCTCTCAAGTTGGATCGAACTGCAAATATGGTGTGCGAATTTTATTATAATCGGTTAAGTGGTTTAGGAGTCCATTGAGGACAAACATTGTGACACGAGATTTATATATATTAAGATATTGATTTCAGACGAAGATTGCATGCTGTTACTGAAGAATCAGATGAAAATGAAATCACACCACAGAGGTATGTACCTATTCATCATTTTTAATTACGAAATTTAGAAATTTTCGATTAGCGAATCGAATTTATCATCATATAATATCGAATTTAGCGATTTATTCATTATATTTGCAGCGAGTCTCGCTCAGTATTAAAATTATTTATTTTTTTTACTTATAGAAGTATTTTTTTCTTCAAAGCGTACATATTATGTTTATTTTACGCTGATTATAATTATATTTCAGAAGTAGACTGGACAACCCATTGGAAGGACCCAGCTGGTTACTGGATGAACCCAATGATAAAGTTAATGTGAGTTTATCTTCAGTTATACATCACTACATAGTATAAAACAAAGTCGCTTTCTCTGTCCCTATGTATGCTTAAATCTTTAAAACTACGCAAGGGATTTTGATGCAGTTTTTTTAATAGATAGAGTGGTTCTCGAGCAAGGTTTTAGTATATAATTTATTAGGTTTTAGACAAAGCGGAAAGCTAGTATAATATAAATACATAAAATTGATATTACATTTCTTATTAATACACGATTGCGTTTAAATTATTGTTCTTAAAATTTTAATAGTATTATTTAAAAAATTTACCAAAAAAATTATTTGATAAAATTATATATCCAGTTCTACATGAATAAATTTAAGTAAAAAACATAAATTGTAATAAGTTATAGCGAAAAAAAAACTTAGTTTCAAATAAAAAAAAAATTAATAACATGCAAATATTATTCATAAAACGTGAGAAAAAAAGGTATTTTCAATTAATTTATTGTAAAAAATAAGTAAAAGATTTTTTTTTCGCTGAGGACAGGATTCGAACCTGCGCGGGTATAACCCATTGGATTTCAAGTCCAACTCCTTAACCACTCGGACACCTCAGCTATATACAACCTTTTGAATATTTTATTTATTTTTTTATTTATTACACTTTATTGTAATACAATCACTAAATAATAGGAAACAATAAAAAGAAAATATGGTACAAGAAAGATGTAGTACAATCGGCGGTCTTATCACTAAGCAGTGATCTCTGCCAGGCAACCAAGCGGTAAAAAAGCGAAATATTTAGTAAATAAAATTTTGGAAATAAAATTAGAATTTAAATATAAACATGAAAATAAAAAAGTATGATACTTACACAAAAAGTACATTATATTATGCACATAAATAACTATCGATACTATTGAATATATCTATCAATAAAATATTAATTAAAAACAAGCATTGCAAAAAAATGTATTATTGATACAAGTGTTTCTATACCTTGATAGTTGTTTGTATTATAGACCGGACTCTCAGTGGAGTTTCGTTTGCAAAAATCGCGGACCTAAATCTGACTTCTGATATATATTGTATAGATCCCAGACATCCTATAGACAGATGTTGCCAACCAGTTTTGTGGTCCCCCTGCCCGCACCCCGGTAATTAAATATGGCATACAAAGAAAAAAATAAAAATTTCCAAAACATGCCGTGTGGGGTATCAAATGAAAGAGCTTATTGAGTAGATCACGAATATATAGCATACTATATACATTTCTTACACTTTCTCTAAGATTTTTTAGAAAATTTACGAAAATGGTCCATTTTTGAGTTAACTTTAAACCACTATAGATTGAAAACTCATGAATATATTTTTTAAATTATTATTTTAAATAATTAACAATAGTCCATTGTTTACGATTCAATATTTTGTACAGTGAAATAGTTGCATGGGGGAGTGGGGGGAGCATTCAAAGATGGCGAGTATATTTTCAAGTTCATATAGTATATAGTTATTTTCATCAAATCCACCACATAGCTCACTTATATTATATTATATTATATTGAATCATAAACAATGGACTATTGTTAATTATTTAAAATAATAATTTAAAAAATATATTCATGAGTTTTCAATCTATAGTGGTTTAAAGTTAACTCAAAAATGGACCATTTTCGTAAATTTTCTAAAAAATCTTAGAGAAAGTGTAAGAAATGTATATAGTATGCTATATATTCGTGATCTACTCAATAAGCTCTTTCATTTGATACCCAACACGGCATGTTTTGGAAATTTTTATTTTTTTCTTTGTATGCCATAATAAATTACCGGGGTGCGGGCAGGGGGACCACAAAACTGGTTGGCAACATCTGTCTATAGGATGTCTGGGACCTATACAATATATATCAGAAGTCAGATTTAGGTCCGCTATTTTTGCAAACGAACATCTCCTTGGAGCCTGCTCTATTATATTATAATCAGCTGTTATTTACATCAATTTGTAATTACTATCTTGGCAATAAATAGTATATGTAATTCATTCAATAAATATTTTTTTTGGTCATTTTAAACCTATTTAAAAATACAAGTATGATTAAAAATTGAAATAGAAGCAGCTGTTTATAATTTTCAGCTTATTAGCACTCGATTAGAGATAAAGAAACCTTAGGTTACCTTTAAAGAAAGTTAAATGAAGCTCTAAATTCCTTTTTTATTAATCTATACTTTAACAAGTGCATTTGAATGAAAAAATAAATTAAATTGTTGACTACAGATGCGCAGAGGAAGGAATCGCATGAGTATAGCGCCTGATATCATGGAGTATGACGACATGCCGACAAACCACAATGACAGCGATACAGAGGTGTATTAATTACTTTTTTACGCAAGCCATATTTTAAGAATTGCAATTATGATTTGAGAATGATTTGTAAAGTTTTATTTAAAGGAACAGTCTAATTTTTGACGAAAATGTCTTGAAATTATGAGTTTTTTTTTAAATTCTGAAGCCCATGTTCATTTTGTATCTATTATTATTTATTTATCGTTTACAATGATTGTAAATGTTTTATTACAGTTAAGCAATAGAAAACACACAAAAACACATAAAATTAAAATAAATTGATTTAATGTTTGAAAATGTATAATATTAGTAGGTATAAAGATAATATGCAAATGCAAAATGTTTTTATCTCAACGATAACCGCGTATAAAATGTATGTGTGTGCACAGGGTGTGTTTCCATGTAAATAATTATTTAAAATGAAATGAAAGGAAATAAATTTATTTGTCCATTTTAAATTAATTTTTTTATTTATTAACTTAATATATTCGGATAACGCAGAGGTCCGCCTAAAGCAAAGGGGGCGCAAAGTAAGGACTTAGAAAAATTTTGATCCAAAGTGAAAAAAATTTTTTTTTGCGCGTCGACGGAGCCCCGCTTCGCGGGGCTCCTATTTCTGTGTAGTTTTTTTTAAGAAACCTAACCTAGGTTTGGTTAGGTTTCCTAATGAAAACCATCAATCTTTGAGGGCGAATATCTCGGCCATTTTTGATTTTAGAGAAAAGTTGTTCCTATAAAACATGCTTATATTAGCGTAATCTTTACGATAAAACAATAATAAATAGGTGTTATAATGACACCAACTCCATCAAAAATTTTCTAAGTCCTGCGCTCCCTTTGCTTTAGTCCAACCAGACGTTCTGTTTTTGTTCGAACGACGGCCCAGAATTAATTAGTGAAATGATGTATGTATGTGTGTGCACAGTGCGTGTTGGGGTCGGAGCGGCGCAAGCGCGCGTCGTCCCCGCACCCCGCCACCCCGCGCTCGCCCCACTTCTCGCCGCGCAGGCGCTACAGGTGGGTCACAACTATACTATACAGAGAACGAGTCACTTATCTTCGAACAAAAATAATGTTAATTTGCTTAAAACATGATACAGAGAGATGTCAAAATATTTAGATTGTTCGACATGTTTTGCTTAGTCTAAAGCGTGCAAATATTCTCTCAATTTTATCAACAACATTACAATTAATCGACATAATATCATTACAATAATTACATTTTAAGGCTATACATACAATTATAATACACACCGCCGCTCAGTTCCTTCTCATGGACTGTTCTCGTTAGGGGCGCGCCATTGCTGTGAGCGGTCGGTGTTTGTTTATACAATTATTTAAAATATCAATGTGACGAGTGACAACCCTGCGCCTCGCGAGTTTAGGTACCGTGCACTCCTAAACGCCGTTCCGGGAGACGGCCTACTTCATACTTGTTCTCTTTATACTATGTTATAACTGTATATGCATGTGATTATTGTTTAAATATGTGTAATAATACTTAGAGACCTCAAATCGCAAATTTATATAATACCATAATTAACCATGGCTAGTTAAATCGATCATGATATGAATTTGCTAGTCAGTTCAATTCACGGCCCCTGTTTTGTAAACTTAATTTTACCATAATTTATAGCAAAGTTAACATAATATGTAATTATAACAATAAGTCTGAACATTTAAGAAAAGTGTCAAGTTTCATTGAGCCTAAAGAACGAAAAAAGCGATTACTTTCCAGCAACAACGGCCGCGTACTCAAAGTGCTAGTCGCCAAAATGCGCCTAGACGAAGACGACGAGGTACCAGCGAAGCGACAAATGATATCCACACCGCAAAGTTTCTCCCCACGAGCTTCCACTTCCCAGAACACAAGCCACTTCAAACAGAGTTTTACTAAGAGACAGGATTCAGAAAATTCCGAAACACAATCGCCAGTTTTAGGGAACTTCTCGAAGAGGCAAGATTCAGGAGATTCCGAAACGCAGTCGCCAATTTTAAGGAATTTCTCCAAGAGACGGGATTCCGGGGGTTCGGGAAATCAGTCCCTGCTTGTGAGGGCGAGACGGTCTGTGTCCCGGGATAGGGTGAAACTGTCCCGGGAGTTAGATGGTAGCGGGGATTCCCCGGATGTGAGATTACGAAGGCTCGAGCGGTTCCCGTCGTTTGACGCGCCCAGTCCTAACGGGTCTACAGACGCTAGGGTTATTGTGTCGTGAGTAGTTTTTTTTTTATATTTTTAATAGAAACAAACTATATAGTTTTTTGCGCGGTAAACTTTTTTAACTATGTATTAATTTGTAACGAAACAAATCTTGCTTTTGGTATGATGAAAATTTAATCTATTGATATGCTTTGAAAATTCTTAACCATTAATTATAGATTTTACCAAAGCTTTTATATTTCTGAAATTAATTATCTTAAAACAAAAATGTTCAGGTTTTATCTTAAACTTACTAGGAGGGCCCAACTATATGGTTACCCTACTATATGGTACTATATTATGGTTACTATTTTTATTTATTTTTTTTATCTTTCATTTTATCATATTTTTATATTTGCTTAGCAAATTTTGACAATTTACCAACACAATACATAAAAAAAAATCACAATAAATTCCCAATGCTTGAATGAAAACTATCCTGAAGTGAGGGTAGTTTTACAAAAACAAGGAAAAATTCCAGCGAATCGTCAGACCCGTGTTCGCACGTGGCCCGTCGGGTCAAGCGCAACAACAGCAACAACAGCAACAACAGCAACGACAGCCACGGCAACGGCAACAGCAACAGCGATCCCGTGAGCGACAGCAGCAGCGACTTATTGTTGGAGGCGAGGACGAGGCGGGCAAGGAAACCGATTGTTTATAAGGAGAAACCGTTGAATCGGTAAATGTTCAAAATATTTACTTATTGGCAAATAATTTGTGGCTACAAAAAAATACAGATTTTATACATACACTAGCTTTCCGCCCGCGGCTTCGTCCGCTTTGTATAAAACATAATAAATTATATACTAAAACCTTCCTCTTGAGTCACTCTATCTATTAAAAAAACCGCATCAAAATCCGTTGCGTAGTTTTAAAGATTTAAGCATACAAAGGGACATAGGGACAGAGAAAGCGACTTTGTTTTATACTATGTAGTGATAGTGATATTAAATTTTCCAGCACAAATATCCAACTTTTAGGCATGCAAATACTTTAATTAATTTGTGCAATTGTTATTTCCCGGACTTAAATATTATGTTTCTTATAATCAAAACTTTTGGGAGTGTTATGATTGTAAATTGTAATTAGGTCAAGTCAGTAGCAAATAAACGATCGTCGTGAGAGAACGCATTTTTATTTCAAGCCTCAAGCCTCATTCAAAACTGACCTTTATTGCAAGAACATATGGTCCATAATCGAGCCGGATAAGTTGCAGTGAGCAAATATAAGATTGCAATATTGTGAATGTGAAAACAACAAGTCATCGCGCGACTGATTCATACAATTGAAGTTATAAGTTTTAACAACAAAATTATTTACAAAAGTAATTATGTCGTCGGTTGAACAATTATTAGAACAACTGGAGGATTGTGCTACTTTGATTAAAAAGGCTTTAATAAACCACAAAAAAGCCCCAAAAGCTAGATTAACAAAGGGATATTTGAAAGTGAGATCTCAAGTTGTAGACGATTATTGGTCAGCGTTTAAGGGTCTTCATGGATCTCTTCTAAAGTTAGTACCGCAACAGGAAAGGAAAACATTACCATACTTCGTAAATGAAGAATATGACTTGTGCGAAGAACAATACATTTTGTTGAAGACAGAATTAACGGATTTGTTGGAATCGAGTTCAAGTACTTCGACGGCCGTAGCGGATTGTAAAGGAGAAGTGCAGTGGGTTGCGTCGGAAGCTAAATTACCTAGAATGGATTTACCAACATTTTCGGGTTGTTATGAAAATTGGCAAGTTTTTGAAGACTGTTTTATAACATTAATACATAATAATACCCATCTAAATAATTTTCAAAAACTACATTATTTAAAATTGTGTCTAACAGGCGAAGCTAGTGCTACATTGAAGCATTATCAAACTACTGAAAACAATTATATTCCAGCTTGGGATACGCTAAAAAAACGTTATAGTCATAAACGACTAATATTAAATGCATATTTAAAAAAGTTATTTATGCAAAAAAAGGTTCAAATTCAGTCTTCAAGTCAGCTAAAATCATTTATCGATGTAACTAAAGAATGTATAATTGTTTTAAAAAATATAGGGATTTGCACGGAGTCTTGGGATCCAATTTTGTTGTTTATTTCGTCTCAAAAATTAGACCACGAAACGCATAAAGAATGGGAAGATTACGTTAGTTCAACTCTCAACTTAACATCTGATGTATTTCCCACTTTCAATAATTTGGTTACGTTCTTAGAAGGAAGAATTCATGCTTTAGAGTTAACAACGACAGGCAATAGAACTTTAAAAGAACGCTCATATCATGTCGCGAATATTAATGATAAAATTTGTATTTTTTGCAACAAAGATAATCATATTCTTAGTCATTGTAAGGAATACGGGAAACTACAACCGAAAGAACGCAGCGCCTTCGCAAAATTAAAAGGTTTATGTTATAATTGTTTAGTACCGGGCCATACACTTATATATTGTAATCACAAGGCATCGTGCAGAATATGTGGTAAACGACATCATTCCCTCCTTCATGAACCTGGAAAGAAAAGCTTTACTCAAGAAGAAAATCAAAACTCGACACAATTATCTTTGCATACTAATGTAGAAGAACAACATGAAGAAGATGATATTTTAGAAGAGGTCAATGGTAGCGATGCTACAATAACTTCACACATGGCTACACAACCATCTACGGCGTTACTCGCAACTGCTATTTTACCTGTCAAGGGGACGTCAGGACAAGTATTATATCTACGTGCTCTGATCGATCAAGGCTCTCAGGCGACGTTTATAAGTGAAAGAGCAGCTCAACACATAAAGGCAAAAAGGTTGCCTGTCAATGGAACAATATCAGGTGTTGGGTCCACATTAACAAGAACAAATCATATGATTCAACTTGAACTTGGTTCAAGGTATGATGATCAGCTTAATCTGAAGGTTAATGCGTATGTTATACCTACCAGACTTACAACACAACTTCCAAATAATTTAATACCAATTGGTGATTGGCCGCACATTCAGGGCTTAAATTTAGCAGATCCAAGTTTCAACAAGCCCGGGAAGATAGATTTATTATTGGGAGTCGAAGTTTACGCACAAATTATGCTAGGAGAATTAATTAAGGGTCCACCAAACACTCCTTGCGCTCAGAATACAATGTTAGGTTGGATTATATTTGGAAAAACAAACACACAATACGAAAACAATAACGTTATTTCTCTTCATTGTCTAGATGTCAAGATAGATGAAATGATGAAACTATTGTGGGAACTAGAACCAATAACTAAACGTGAATTAACACCTGAAGAAAGACGCTGTGAAGAAATTTATTCATCAACACATTCGAGAACTAAAGATGGAACATATATAGTGAAGTTGCCTTTGAAAAGAGACCCACCTATGGTAATTCAAGGGAGAACAAGAGAAATAGCTTTAAAGAGACTAGAATATTTAGAGAAGCGCTTTGAAAAGAATAAAGAGTTGAAGGATGATTATGCTAAGGTAATTCAAGAATACCTCGAATTGAATCATTTAGAAGAAGTTTCCGAGGACGAAAAAGATAATGCAGCTGTCTATCTTCCACACCATGCGGTCGTGAGAACAGATAAAGATACCACTAAAACAAGAGTAGTTTTCGACGCGTCATGTAAAGGTTTGAATAATGTGTCCCTTAACGACGACTTGATGGTGGGACCGACATTGCAAGAAGATTTAAGGTACCTAATTATGCGTTGGAGATTGAAACCAATTTGTTTTGTTGCCGACATAGAGAAAATGTACAGAGCAGTTATTGTTGAGCGTGGCCATCAAGATAATCAAAGAATACTGTGGCGCAATAATCCAAGTGATGAGGTTCGAGACTATAGACTGCTGCGAGTAACCTTTGGTACCGCATCCGCACCATTCTTGGCCATTCGAACTTTGCATCAGGTAGCTAATGATGAAGGTAGAAATTATGATATCGAGTCACAAATAATTAAGGAAGATTTTTTTGTAGATGATTTGATTTCTGGACGAGACACGGTGGACGAAGCTGTAGATTCTGCAAACAAAATAACACAAATATTAAATAATGGTGGCTTTTTGATCAAGAAGTGGTCATCAAACAGTGAATCGTTTTTACAACAATTGAAACCACTTCAATTTAATTCTGAAACAAATATAGATATAAAAACTGAAGGAATAATTAAAACCTTGGGACTTACCTGGAATCGGATCTACGATGAATTAAGATATCAATTAAAATTTAAAAATACACCTGAAAAACTAACTAAAAGGATAATATTAGCCGAAGCACAAAAACTATTCGATCCTCTTGGCTTTTTGGTTCCGACAATAATTCCTGCAAAAATAATTATCCAAAAACTCTGGGTTCAAGGCGTTGCTTGGGACGAAGAGACATCACCTGAAATAAAAAAGGAATGGTTAATATTAAGAAAAGGATTAGAAAAGGTTAATGAAGTGAAAATAAAAAGATGGTTACATACATTTAAGGATTCGATGAATACTATCACAGTTCATGGATTTTGTGACGCTTCTACGGTGGCCTACGCAGCAGCTGTGTATTTGAGAGTAGTAATGAATGATAGACAAATACACACCGGGTTGATAGCAGCAAAGGCGAGAGTCGCTCCAGTTAAACCAGTTTCTTTGCCAATATTGGAACTTTGTGGGGCTGTAATTCTTTCTAGGCTACTTAAACAAGTTCAAGAAGCACTTAGAATATCTAACAATCAAATTTTTGCATGGACAGACTCAAAGATAGTTATGGCATGGTTAACAGGTGACCCAGCTCGTTGGAATGTTTTTATAAGCAATCGAGTAGTTGAGATAATAGATAATATAGGGAATAAAAAATGGCATCACGTAACATCGGAAAATAATCCTGCTGATATAGCAAGCAGAGGAGAAAACTTACCTGATCTTATTAAAAATAAATTATGGTGGAATGGGCCAAAATGGCTTCAGACTGATGATATTCCCTTTGCAAAGGGTAATCCAGATTCAACGGACTTAGAAAGAAAGAATACTATTATGCTAAATTTAAAAATCGAGGACACAATTAAAAATACTCTAAAATTCGAAATATTTGATTCTTTACAGGAAATGCTACGAGTGATAGTATATGTTTTAAGATTTTTGAATTACAAAAGGGGACAAATTACAACTGATAAAAGCATTAAGGTAATAGAAATGGAAGATGCATTAAAAAGAATAATAAAAATAGAACAAAGAAAGGATTTTGCAGAAGAAATAGAAAGGTTGAAGAATAAAAGAAATTTAAGCAAAAACAGCAAACTCCTTTCTCTGAATCCAATATTAGATGATGCTCACATTCTCAGGGTGGGCGGTAGAATAAGACACGCGAACATACCTTTAGATTCAAAACACCCGATGATTCTTGGTTCCGAAAGCGATTTGGTCACGTTAATCATCGCAGATGCGCACAAGAAAACATTGCATGGGGGTTTGGAACTCACGTTAAACTATTTAAGAGCTCGTTTTTGGATTCTGAGGGTGAAGTCAACAGTCAAAAATATATACATAAATGTATAATATGCGCTAAACTTAAAGCGAGTAGTAGTTGTCAACTTATGGGAGACTTACCTAAAGCACGAGTCACTCCAGCACGACCCTTCATAAATTCTGGTGTTGACTTTGCAGGTCCCTATGATATATTAATGACTAGAGCACGAGGTGTGAAAACTACAAAGGCATATATTTCTATTTTTGTATGTATGTGCACAAAGGCCATACATATAGAATTAGTAGGCGATCTGTCCTCTCAATCGTTTATAGGTGCTTTCAGACGATTTGTAGCACGACGAGGCAGGTGCACAGATATTTGGAGTGATCAGGGAAGAAATTTTGTTGGAGCTAACAAGGAATTAGTAAGAGCATGGTCACAGGCTGGTCTCAATTTTAAGGACAACATAGCAGACATTCTAGCACAAGAGGGTACACAGTGGCATTTTATTCCTGCCTACAGTCCTAATTTTGGAGGGCTTTGGGAGGCGGGAGTGAAATCAATGAAATACCATCTCAAAAGAATATTAAACACAAATGTAACATTTGAAGAGATGCCTACAATTTTGTGTGAAATTGAAGCTTGTTTAAATTCACGTCCACTATGTTCAAAGGCTAGTAATGATATTGATGATGTAGATGTGCTGACACCTGGACATTTCCTAATTGGTGAAGCTCCAATTACTATCCCAACTCCAACTTTGTCTGATTTACAAACAAATTATTTATCACGATGGCAGCACACGCAAAAACTAGTACAAACCTTCTGGCATCGCTGGCAGTCGGAATATTTAACTCGACAGCAACAAAGACCAAAATGGCAAACAAAACAATCTGAAATGGACATAGGAGATGTGGTTGTGATAAAAGAAGATAACTTACCACCCAGTAAATGGGCCCTGGGTCGCATTGTTGAGAAACATCCTGGAGAAGATGGTATTTGTCGAGTGTATAGCGTTAAATATCGCGGTAGAATAATAAAACGTTCCGTTTCTAAGTTATGTCAATTATCAATTAAATAAACAGTTAATGAATAACTTATATGTAATAAGTTTGTTTATGTTTAATTGAACTTACCTTACCTATTGTTTTACATTGTAAGTTTTGTGTTAAAACCCGTTTTGGTGGGCGGCATGTTATGATTGTAAATTGTAATTAGGTCAAGTCAGTAGCAAATAAACGATCGTCGTGAGAGAACGCATTTTTATTTCAAGCCTCAAGCCTCATTCAAAACTGACCTTTATTGCAAGAACAGGGAGTAATGAAACAATTTTACCGATTTGTAATTTTTAAGCTAAGTTGAAATTCACCATAATCTTATTTTCCTCCGACAAAAATATGAGAAGCATTAAAATATGTATAAATAACTATAATACTAGTGGTCCGCCCCGGCTTCGCCCGTGGTACCTACATGTTTAAACTATCCTATTTCTCAAGTTGGATCGAACTGCACATGGTGTGCGAATTTTATTAAATGGTTTAGGAGTCCATTGAGGACAAACATTGTGACACGAGATTTATATATATTAAGATAATATAAATTTTATTGCGATCACTAAAAAGTTTATTTTCTTTCAGGAAAATGCGAAGGTGATGGCGTCTTATAGCTTCGTTCTGTGCCGCGACTGCATTCATCCTATAGCCTTACTTTGTTAGAGAATATTTATTTATTACATTTTGATGAAACACTACTTTTTGTTTTATTTCAAAAGACCGATTGCCTACGTATCATTAACATAATCAAAATTGTATGTATTAACATACTCAAAATTTAGCATAGGTAATATTCATAATATGCATTTTTAGACAAAATTCAAAATATTTAATTGTTCTTGTATTTTTTGAATTTTATAATGAAAATTATAATTATAAATTGATATGTGTTTTTTGTTTTAAACAAAGTTGGCGAAGCTGCAGGCGGAAAGCTTAGTCACGCATTAGCTATACAAATCACATAAGTAAATACAAATAATAATCGGCTACAGTACTCCAAAATTAATAATGCGCATGCAGATCTTCGCTAATTATCGTATTTCCAGAAACACCCGAATCACCTTTAATCATTGAATCGTAAGTGCCCTAAACAATGCACTTGCATCTTGCGCCTTGTTCGAAAGAAATAGGAGTCAATTCAGAGTCATACACAATCGAAAACAATTCGGGCGGTAGGTGACGGTAGCCTGTCAGTCAAAAAATTCAAAAATCCGTCAGTCGTCTTTATATATTGGTGGTGACCGCACGTATTATCTCTGTATGGAATTATATAGAACTGATGTTACATACCCTTCTTAGTTTTGTTTCAAAGTTGAATTTTCCAATAAAATGATTATTAACACAGGTAGCAGATAGCAGTGGGGAAAGTGAAAATTAATAAGAGCATAATGAACGTTCTGATCATTCTACGATATCAGAAATAGAGATAATCCCTGATTCTGTAAATCCTTTGGACTGAGATTTTAATGATTAGATTTCTAAAATTTAAATGTAAACCAGTATTTGAAAATCATTTTGATGTGAAACATCTATAGGCTCGCTTGTAAACCGAATTGTTGACGTGGCGACGCTTGCCATGGCGACGGGTCGCCACGCTATACACATCTATAGGCTCACTTGTAAACCGAACGATGTTTCACATCTGCCAGGCGTCCCATGACGGCTCACATTTTTTATTTTTAAATACATATAAACTTTGTCTTATTTTAACCTTGCATACATCCATCATTACGCCAGCTTCACTATGACACTTTAATAGTTCTAAGTAGGTATAGAATTTTCCAAGTAAATCAATACAACAAATATATATTCGCAATCGTGTGGCTTATCCTCGCTATTAACTTACATTGAATTATCGAAACAAATTTCTTAACTTATCTCTTTTACCATAAAATCACAATAAAACTCATTATTCTAATAAACAATGCATGAAGAAAATACATTTAACCACTCTATATACATATCGTCTTCGGAGGCTCGGGGAATATGACAGTTGCCGAACAGTGACGAATTTTTCTATGCGCATTATCAGTTTGGGAGTACTGTACAATACTACAAGCACATGACATGACACATGTATGCGTTTCCGCTGTAGATGTTATCGCTTGTCTTGAAAACGGCGAGATTTGAAAAAAAAAAATAGTTTAGGCCGGCTCTATTTATTCTCCCCAATTGGCGATGTCATTGTTGTTTGTTTTTTCAGTTGCAAGTTGGTTATATTTTAATATTAATAATGGTTTTTTTATTGCTTTGTTGGTATAACACAAAAATAGTTGTATGATAGAGAGAGACACTGAAATACGCCCACGCCGCACGGCTTACAACTAGTCCCCTTTCGGAACGCGCGATAGGGAACTTCGTTACAAAAATAAGAATACGTCATACTTTAATCATACAAAGGATTAATTATGATAATTGGTAAGTGAATAAATTTTATTTTATTTAAAACAACCCTACACAATAGGTAAGAATATTGTACGTTTATAAGAAGCTTTGTTTCTGTATAGGCAGTTAATCTACTCGGATGATAGAAATACCGCACGGCACACATGAGGTATTATTATAGAGGGGACACCACAAACAAAATCTGTGCGACAAGCGCGGCGGCGCGGGGTGGCTAGTGAGTCATACACTTTGTAGATCTTCTGCCTCTTATTACTTAAAAATTAAAACCAATCAATGTAACAAAAAAAAATTGTTTGAGACGATTGACTCTAACTAGTGTTACAAATAGTGTAGTAGTGATGGCCTCTCTAGTACGTAGTACATAGTAACTCAATGACGGCACAGCTAATTTTTTACATTTTAAAATCTATTTAACTGGCTCACATGGTAAGTTCTTCATTTCGTGTATTGCAGTTTCCTATTTCAAGAAGGTTTAAGTTATAAAAACACCAATAGTCTTATATCAATTTTATTCAATTATAAACACTTAACCACTATTATATTAACAATTAGCACAGAATGTGAGGAAACATGCTATCAACAATTTTATTGCGTACTATTCTTGTAACTTTAGTAAAATTTTATATGGAGGATATTTGAACATTAATAAATTATTTAATAATTCGTAAATTAAGCTGAAATACAAATATTTTGAACACAGCAAATTTAGAATTAATAACTGTTAAATGTTTAATAACTTCACTATTTTATTAACAAAGTAAAATAGTAATGTTAATTGAATGTCTTATATTTTAATGTAAAATATGAAGGAATCACTAAAATGCACTAACAGTCAATCCCATATTTCAAGTGGAAGCCCTAATCCCATATATGGGATATGGGACAAATGCTTTCCAATTCATTATTTTTACAGCATTGACATACTATAAACAATCTTCAATCGTCTAAAAGGTCGTAGTGTCCGAACATCGTGGTATAAGACTTTCAATGGAATTAACACCTTATTTCGTGGCAGTAATGTTCAAAATACATTGTATCGTTCATTAGGAAATCTGTCTAATGCATGCATAGCAGAGTTTCGATTCGGATAATATTTGAGCGCGATTCTGAGTCTATTTGTTTATTGTACGTCAATGTTTTACAGTTATCAGTACCCTGCTATATCAAAACTTGGAAGGGTTAGAAATGTCAATCCTAGACCAGGTATAAGCACGAAAGATTCGTGTATTATTAAAATATTAATAATATGATTTTTAAAACGTGTTTTTTTAGCATTCATAAAAATTCCTATCACATCGTTTCGAAGGAAATATTAAACTTCATACAAAATACATTCTACATATAATAATTTGTTACTTTTAAACTCACGCACGTGCGCTAGATGGCATAATGCTTCCTTCTCTTTCACCCACATATACCAGTCTTATAGAAATTGGAATTAACAGCATTAATAATATTTACTTTGAAAATTGTAAGTTTTTAGCATGATCTGCATATGTGCAATATTACGATTTACTTTTATTTCAACCTAAAGCAGGTTGTCATAGCAATGTTTACTTTGAGAATGTTAATAAAGGCGTAGGTATGTGATAAAATCGTCGGGTCGGATCTCTCTCTGCCTTCCATAGTTCGTGCAATGGTGGGCAGCGACAGATCCTGGCGCGCGGTGATCACGTTCTCCGAGGACGTGATCTCGCGGAAAGAGGAGGTTGAGCGGGTCCGCGAGAGGGATCCTCACGCGGACCCGATCCGGCGCCGACGCCCTATTGGGCGTCGTCGTCGTGTTGCGGCTGATTTACGCGGCCGCAACCAGCCTCCCTAACGAGGGGCGCCGGGCGATGGAGCGGGGATTTAGTCCATCGTCCGGAGAGATGTGGTGGCGTGAGACGTGTTCCGCTCACGCCGCCCCATGAGGTTAGAGCTGGTTGGCTCACAATTTGTTTTGGCCTGGCGACGGGCAGCCGCTGATGGGGTCACGGAAGAATTCTACCATACCCGTGGCGCCGTCGTTGATGCGGCTTGACGGAACACAGTGGGGTTTTGGTCGGTAGGAATCCGACATAACCCACGGCCCCTTCCCCGGAGGCCGTGGGTATCTATGCAAGATTTCCCCACTTAAAAAAAAAAAAAAAAAAGGTATGTGATAAAAACGATACATTTTTAAAAATACCACAACGCCACATTTTATCATACAAGTTCATTTACCAGAAATGAGATAGCACTATAGATAGACATATGAAAGAAAGAGACAAACATATGTTTCATATTTATTCCGTTACAAAAATTAAAAATCCAATTAACTTAAACATATACCTACGCCTTTTATATGAATAATCATGGGTTGTAAAATGGAAATATGTTTAGTAATAATATATTTATTAAGTGTCTAAGTATCAGCGGGCGGCTTGTCGGGCGGCGCGGGCGCAGGCTCCGGCGGCTGTAGCGTTATCGATGCGGTTTGTTCCGTTGCTTCCTGAACATTTAATAAAATATACATTAATTTGTAGCAATAATCACATAAAGTAAACAATATCGTAGTTAATACATTTTAATTTTTTTTTAAGAAGACTGACGAGTATAATGTTGACTGACCGGTTGGCTTGGTTGGTAGTGGCCCTACCTTTCAAGTCTTGGGTTCGATTCCCACCCGGGGTAAATATTTGTGTGATGAACATAGATGTTTGCTCTGTGTCTGGGTGTTAATTTTCTATAAAAGTATTTATTTAAATTTATATATGTATGTTTATCAGCCATCTGGTTTCCAGAACACAAGCGAAAGCTAAGTATGGGATCAGATCGTGCCGTGTGTGAAAATTGTCCTGAACTATTTATTTATTTAATGTTTGTGTGTATGTTCACCTGTACCGCAGCACCGCTGGTGCCGGCGGGTCTCTTCCGCTTCTCAACATGGCCGAAGCAGTGCTCGCACTCGTCGTCGCTCTCCGTGTCCGACTCGTCGAAGCGCCGCGGCTTCTCATATATACAACAGCCTGGAAATTATAATTATAGGAGGCATCTATGTAATTTAATGCCGCCAAATGTGTTGCTAAGCGTAAAACTCGAGAACGGCTCGTACAATTCGGCTACCTTTTCAACATTTTTGTTAAAAGGCAGCTAAAAAATATAATTTTGTTACAATTTTAATTTATCACTAAATTATATGTAGTATATGTACATACTAGCTTTCCGGCCGGCTTCACTCGCGTTATCATAAATATAAGAAATTATATACTAAAACCTTCCTCTTAAGTTACTCTGTCTATTAAAAAATCCCATCAAAATCTGTTGCATAATTTTAAAGATCTAAGCATACAAACTCATAGTCGGCGGAAAGCGACAGTTATCCATAAATTTTAAATTTTCATACAAGTACAAAAAAATAGTACAAAAGTACCCACATTTCGACTTCTTCTTATTCATATGCTCATTATCCACTGTGTCCTCAGTCCACACTACCTTCTTGCGTGTTTGTTGTTTCATCGGCCGTAACGTGATCACGGTCACGCGTTCCACTGACTCCTGAAAATATATCGTGATGGTATTTATTGGGTTTTAAAATAATCTATACTAATATTATAAAGCTGAAGACTTTGTTTGTTTGTTTGAACGCGCTAATCTCGGAAACTACTAGTCTGATTTGAAAAATTTTTTCAGTGTTAGATAGCCCATTTATCGAGGAAGGCTATACAGTGTGTTAGGGATCGGACTTCCGATACTTTACTTACGTATTTTTCATTATATTTTATCGACAAAATACCATATATTGGGGGGTCGCACCCCTCACCCCTCTGAATGGCAGCAATTTTTAGTTTTAGTGTCTCTTATTCTATGGAGTTAATTGAAAACCGTTTCATTTATTAATTTTATTTTGTCCACACACATAAATGTGACCTTATTTTAAAGGTAATGAAATTCACTAGTATCTGAAACCAAATTTGTTAAGAAAGCAACAATAATTTTTAACAAAAACCTTTGACTTAGACCGAAAAATTAGTAAAATTTTGAGTTATTTTTTAGTTTTTGTGCTGTACCTTGGAAACTAGGTCCTTAACATATCATTTTTTTTCTTTTAATTTGTTAACAATTAGTTATGCTTTAGTGTCTCTTATTCTATGGAGTTAATTGAAAACCGTTTCATTTATTAATTTTATTTTGTCCACACACATAAATGTGACCTTATTTTAAAGGTAATGAAATTCACTAGTATCTGAAACCAAATTTGTTAAGAAAGCAACAATAATTTTTAACAAAAACCTTTGACTTAGACAAAAAACTTAGCAAAATTTTAAGTTATTTTTTAGTTTTTGTGCTGTACCTTGAAAACTAGGTCCTCAACATATCGTTTTTTTTCTTTTAATTTGTTAACAATTAGTTATGCTAACAAACCCATTTCAAATTTATGCCAAAAGTTAATTTAATAATTAAAAACCAGGGTCTACCCAACACTACTGAAAACCATCAAAAACATCCTTATCGAAAATAGGTAACATTCCATTACCGTGTGAGCGAGAGAGGTATTCTTACGATAAAAAGGTGCGAGTGAGACGGAAAACAAACAAACATCTGCGTTGCTATTTTGTTTTTCAATGACTCAGTTATCCATCGCTCAAAGCTTCAAAATAACGGTGGCCACTTTGAACAAATGTTCTAACTTGTGTTTTATTATTAAATTAAATTTTTTAATGCTCACATTGTGTGTGTTCTTGTCTTACTCGCACTTATTCATCGTAAAAAATACCTCTCGTTCCCACAGTAATGGAATGTTAGATACCTATTTTCGATAAGGATGTTTTTGATAGTTTTGAGTAGTGTTGGGTAGACTCTGGTTTTTAATTATTAAGTTAACTTTTGGCATAAATTTGAAATGGGTTTGTTAGCATAACTAATTGTTAACAAATTAAAAGAAAAAAAATGATATGTTAAGGACCTAGTTTCCAAGGTACAGCACAAAAACTAAAAAATAACTCAAAATTTTACTAATTTTTCGGTCTAAGTCAAAGGTTTTTGTTAAAAATTATTGTTGCTTTCTTAACAAATTTGGTTTCAGATACTAGTGAATTTCATTACCTTTAAAATAAGGTCACATTTATGTGTGTGGACATAATAAAATTAATAAATGAAACGGTTTTCAATTAACTCCATAGAATAAGAGACACTAAAACTAAAAATTGCTGCCATTCAGAGGGGTGAGGGGTGCGACCCCCCAATATATGGTATTTTGTCGATAAAATATAATGAAAAATACGTAGGTAAAGTATCGGAAGTCCGATCCCTAACACACTGTATATGTATATTATATTATCATCACGCGAAGACCAACAGGAGCGGAGCAATGCGGGTGAAACCGCGGAGCACAGCTAGTAATTAATCATACCTTTATTATGTTACTGGGCTTTGATTTTGTATTTCATTTGTAAATAGATACTCGCCTTGGCAAGATTTATTTGTAAGTTTTAAACTTTTAATAGTTATTATTCTAATCCAAGTGGAGACAAATAAACAAATCAAATCATTTATAGCGCTGTAACTTATGCGTCTTTAAATTTAAAGTATGATATAGTTTATAGAATGAAACAAATATATATGGACTGATCATTTATATTTTTTATGCATTTGATTCTTATTAACTGTGCTTAATAATAAAAATAAAACAATAAAATGCAAACAAATGTTCTTAACTATAATAAACTTCGAAAATATAACACCTTTTTTAATTCTAAAAGTTTTATTTCAAACATAAATAGCCTCTTCCAATACATTATAGGTATATAAACTATAAACACAACATTAGTACATATAGATCAGTAAAATATCAAGAGATGCATAACAACAAGGTATCTCAAGTATTTTTATCTGATCTCTTTACATTAGATAAAACTAAAAAAAATAAACATTATATTTCAATACAATATATTTACAAAGAATATAAATATGATAATATGTGATAAATTTTATCTTTCTGTTTGTGCAAATGTAGCAACTAACGTCTCAGAATACTGTAGGCTATACCATGACAAATACTGTGAAACAATACAGTTGAAAGTTGAACCGAGATCAAAACATTTACTATTCAAAGGCATTCAACAACTTTACAGTAATACTATTTGCATATTATAGTTGAATTTGAACATTGATAATAATAATTTTAATTCGTGTTCCCTCTAGAAAGACACATTTAGTTTGGTGATTTTTAAGCAATATAACTCATTCTTTAATATGAATACACAATCACCTTTTTCTACTATAGTATTTCTCTTACGTTTATTTAAAATACCTTCCTACTAAACTCTACTAAAGATTCCACAAAATTGGTCATTTTTAACTACATAATAAATAATTTACTTGTACAATACAATGTAATGTCACATAATCAATAAATTATCTGACAACTTTATTTTCCATCAAGCCCTCAATTTTCGCATCATGATAACCTAGGAAATTCGCCAACACCTCTCGCGTGTGTTGCCCTAACTTCGGAGGTGGCAACCTGACCTCATTACCACCTTCAGAATACACAGTGGGAGGACCGACCATCCTGATCTTCCCAGCATCCGGATGCTCCAACTCTTTAACCAACTTTATTTGTTTCACATGTTCATCTTCAAATATTTCTTTCATTGTATTAACTGGTCCATATGCAAATGATGCATTTTTAAACACCTCCAACCATTGCTTTTTAGACTTCGTAGCTATGACGTCACTTATAATCTTTATAATTTCTTCGCGATTTGCTACTCGCGCCGCGTTGTCTTTGAATCTTTCGTCCTCGATTAAATCCTCTCTATGTATGAGTCGGCAGAAGTGTGCAAACTGAGCGTTGGAGCCTGTGCCTATAACCATCTCTCCATCATTAGTTTTGAAAGACTGGTATGGAACTAGATTAGCGTGAGCCGTTCCCCATTTCTCGCCCTCAATGCCGCAGTTTAAATAATTATTTGCTATATTAATCATGCTAGAGATTTGGGTGGAGAGTAGATTACAGTCAATCTTCTGTCCCTTGCCAGTATTTCTTCTATAGTAAAGTGCAGTCATGATCGCGCCAAAAGCATGTAACCCTGTGGTGACATCAGTTATGGCTACACCAGCCTTTACAGGTCTACCGTTCCTCTCACCAGTTGAGTTTAAGAACCCTCCCATTGCTGCTGCGATCACATCGTAACTGAAATATAACTGTATGGTTATGATGGATTTTTAAGAAAAGTAAATAAATCATGTATTTAAAAACTCATTTACATTTAAATTAAATTGAAAATATTAATAATAAGTACGACAGAATTTTAATCTATATTGACTCTTTATGTAATGTTTGTTAACCTTTTAACCGCCTACGTCGGATTAATCCGACAAATATTTTCGGGCCCATTTCGCCAGATTCGTATATTTACGACCAAAATATCACTGCTCGTTTAATCAGCTTTTTTATTTAATTACGCTGTATTCTATCAAAAATATGTTTATATTAGGCAAATAGTTAACTAAGTAATCATTTACAGTTTAATACACTTTAGTCTCTTAATTAGAAGTCCTAAAAATAATGTCCAAAGTTAGATGAATTACTAACATTATTTTTAGAAAATTGTATTGATGTGCAACGCCCATGACGACAAAATCCGACACGAGGGACGGGACATATGCCAAGATGTACCGATACAAAAATAAACATAAATCAAAATATTTCTCGTTATACTGACTAATTAACTTTAAAACAAATACAGCAATTGTTAATAAAACATTTGTTTACAAATATTTGTGAGTATTTCATTTAATTCCTTTAAAATTTAGTAAATTTACATATGAAATGTCAGCGTTTCAATTGATGGTTCCCATCCCTAGCCTACATGTTCCGAAACTTACTTTGTTAGTACGCCCTGCGCTACGGTCGGATAAAGACGACCGCTTCTTACGTCATAAACGAGTGCCGACTTCTGGAATTTTCCATCGGTGTTGTGCTTGTGCATGAAGTTTTACGTTCGTATGTCGATAAATGTACATGATAGAAATGTATCATGACGACTACTGAAGAGTTAATACGAATTCTAGAAGGCGATGAAAATGAAGAATTTTTATCAGACGAAGAGTTTGACATTTATGTTCGTATAACTCGCCAAACTCTTCTCTGGACTGATTTTATTGTGAATAGTTTAAGGTAATAATAAATAAATCGTTCAAATTTTTAAACACTTTTTGTTTTACTGACTTGCGAAAAATGTCGAATAATTTCGTAAGGTACCTAAGTAGTATTCAAGTAGGTAGGTACCTATATCTCCACCAAGCTAAGTTTACACCTCGCTGGAATGCGGCATGTACCCGTATAATATAATGTTAAAAACAACAAATGCAAAGTAAAATCTAACAAACATTTGTTTACTTTTAGTCATAGCGAATCATTTTTTACAGCCCGTACCTACCTAAGCCTCAGTGTGACGTAAACGACGCGAGGTGCAAACTTAGCTTGGTGAGATGTAGTTGTTAGTTAACCACGCTCGCAAATTCAAATGTCGTTATTAAAACGAAATATCGACATCACAAAGTTAAGTATTGCACATCCCTCTTTCTTTTAGGTATTTAATTTTCGAATCACTGTGCCGGGCGCTAGGGACACGCCAACAGTTCTGAAGTCGGGCGGTTAAAAGGTTAAATAAGTAACATAACTGATAAACATATCATAAAAAATTCCATTATACCCTGGTTTCATAGCATAAGGTCCTGTTGGCCCAAACCCGGTTATAGCACAATAAATGAGTTTTGGATTAACTTGACTTAGTTTCTCATAGCCAACATCCAATTTATCTAACTTTCCGGGGAGAAAGTTTTCCACAACAACATCACATTTCTTCGCCAACTCATAAATAACTGATTTCCCTGAAAAAATCTTTATTTGTTAATAATTATATGAGATATGATCTTGAAATTATTGATATTTCATATTAACACATACAAACACGGATCTATATAATGGTAACAATGAATAAAGTAAATACTATATTGTTTTGTGCTAATCAACTTACCTTCCAAGCTTTTTAAATCAACGCAAATACTCTTCTTATTTCTGTTAACAGATAGGAAATAATATGAATCATTTCCTTTAGTAAATGGTGGACCCCATTTTCTCGCCTCGTCTCCTTCAAAACTTTCTACTTTAATAACATTCGCGCCTAAGTCTCCGAGGTTCATAGTACACACAGGCCCCGCGATGATTCTCGACAAATCTAATACATTTATATCGCTTAATAATCCCGTATTAGTCGAATACGAAAATCTAATAAACTTCGACGGTGAAAACCCGCGAAAGATAGGCTTTATAATTATCATAGTTATATTTTACAACGATCTCATTTATCAATTCAAGTTACGGCCTATTCGTGTGGCAATTCCATCCAGTCTAGTTATCGTAATCAAAACATGTATTTAACTATGTATTTACAAGTCAAATACATTAGATAAGTGTATATTTACCTCCTCTACCTGTGGGGGAACCGTCGTCACGGCGGTGCTTGTTGTCGCCATGTCTTCAGCGCGCACGGTACGCTGTCGATCTGCCATCAATATCAATATATTAATCTCATCGCATCCTACTGCTGCGTAATACTAAATAAGTAATAACACAAAAAGCACGAATCCTTGATCTTGAACATAGAAAACCGCAATCAATTTTTTTTATTAAATGTCATTACTGTCAACTGTCATGTCATTACTCAACTGTCAACTTGGCGCAATACTTTAGATCGCATGATTACAGATTATAAAATTATTGGGAACGTAATCTTCCGATTATTTTATGTGATTTTATTGTGGATTAAATCTACAAAAAAAAGGCTTCACAGACTTGAAAAGAAAAAAAATATCATTTTAAATCTTACATGTTTTACGTTAATCAGTTTAACACCAAAAATCCGACTGCTCAAAAGGATTGCTACTGTTGCTGGGCATAACTGGCGGCAACGAGCAAACGACCGAGCTCAGTGGCGTGCCATGACTGAGGCCTATGTCCAGCAGTGGACAAATGTAGGCTGATAATGATGAGGATGATGGAACTGATAGCTTCGTTTGGGGCATGGACCAATATAATCTCTATATATTATATTGGTCCATGGTTTGGGGTTAAAATTAAAAAAAAGAGTCATTTGGTAAAGCGGAAAGCCATGGTAAAGCTTTATGCAATATAAACAAACAAAAAAAAAAACTATTTACAAAAAAAAATATGTTTGGATTTAAATATTTTGTTCTACTCATGTTCTACTTTGATTTAACAAACTATTAGGCAGTTCAATAAAGAAACGAATCTTCAATGGCGGCCAAAGCTGACACTGACGTATGGTAAGGTCAGCAAAAAAGAAAATAAAAATAACGTAAATGGATAATTATTTTATTAATTATTTCAAATTGTTTGTTGACAAACTTTTTTGTTATGGTATTTGTGTATTTATATGAATTATCATATTTACGTATACAGAATGTAACAAAATCCCCATAATATTTGTAATGAGCCCATAAAACTGAACAACTTTTCCCAAAGAACATATTTTGTCAAATTCCAATAAAACATTATTTAATTTCGCAAATGCATAATTGTCATTGTAAATTTATGATAAAAACTATTATAGGGAAAATCAAATACATTTTAGTGATTTTATTTTTCCATTTTTTTTTTGCATGCCGTACGGCCGTGTGTAAGCGAGAGGGAATGATAAGCGCCGCCATTGAAGATTCGTTTCTTTATTGAACTGCCATATATATATTTTTATTCTAAGATTAAAGTTTACATTGGATATTGTAAACATAATACGGAGTACAATTAAAATTTTAATACATAATGTGGTTCCAAAATAAAATAGTTTTCATCATTTCTCTAGTTTTCATCATTAAGCGGAATACAAAAAATAACATGAAAAGTGTTTACGTACGCAAATCAAAGTATCTAGCAATCGCATCGTAACCTCATAATTCAAAAATATTAAAATTGAGCGCACAACGACAGATTTAATATTAAAAGATAACCTCTGAAAGCCGTAAAGTAACGTTAAGCGACGTAATGTTTAATAAAAAATATTTAAAATCGCCATTGAAGTGGGGTACTTAAATATAAAAATGTCTCCATGGCCGCTCTTCATGATCTGACTTCTGACGCATAACACGAAAATATAAATAATACAAAGTTATTGGCCCGAAGGAATTCATTGGATTTATTCCAGCCGTTCATTGCTATGGGAAGTGGTTTTTTATTTATAAATTAGTATAAGTACATAATAAATATTATGAAATCGTTGTAAATTGTATTTTGTAGGTACTTGCTATCCTATTGCTATTATTTGAAGATAAGGTAGGTACCGTAGGTAAGTAAATCGTTTGAGAGAATAATTAGCTAATTAATATAACTACATAATATGCTGTAGCAGTATAAAATACGCAGGAAAGTTTAGATTATTTGTTAATTTTGAATTCATCAGTGCCAGTGCTTGTTATGTATTAAAGTCTATGCTGAGCCTAAAATCCTTGATTTGTTTAATACTAGGTATAGGTACTCATACGCTTAACATTGACATTGGGATATTTGTCTCCAGAAAACTAACGTAAAATTACCAAATATTTGGGAATTTAATGGCCGAGATGCTAAAAGCATCATAAAAAAACAATAAAACGTGCGAATTGATGGGTTCCGACTGTGGGATATGTCAGAAGATCATCACTTTGATATATTTCAAGATGCTGGCTTCATTTTACGATTGTACCTATTAAAAATAGCTATCGGGTGAAGCTTTAATTTTGGAATGTAAAGGAAAGTAAAAACTGAAAATATTCATAAAACTAGCTTCCACCCACGATTTTGTACGTGCATCCCCGTTTTTCCCGGTTCCCGCAAGAATTTCGGGAAATCCTTTCTTAGCGGATGCCTACGTCCTAACATCTACCTGCATGCCAAATTTCAGCCCGATACGTCCAGTACTCCAGTGGTTTGGGCTGTGCGTTGATAGATCACTATATCAGTCACCTTTGAGTTTTATATATATATAGATTTCATTACGGAATAAAGTAAAGCTGTCTGCAGATTGCGACTGATTTTTTCAGAGCAACGTAGGTAGTTACCTCGTGAACCGCGATTATAATTATTATAAAACCGAGGGATAAAAATTTAGTCCATGTAGGACGTAGGTGTCGCCAACGAAATAAATAATAGTTAAAAACCTTTAATTTCGTTAAAATGTATATAATATGTACATATAAGTATGCTTCTTGAAACACTTTTTAAAATATTAGATATCACCGGTGTTTAAATAGCAGTTCGTACTATGAAGGAAAAGATAGAAAACTTTTATTAGAAAAGCTACCATAAAACTTTTACTGGTTTTACCTCGTGTCTACGTCCGCGGGGTCCCAACGTTTTAAAGTGTCCTATCCGATATTCCGGTGTATATAGTTTTTATTATACTTTGGAATTAACTAGCCCCTCTATTTTATCGACGATTTATGAATAGAAAGTAAACTGACAGTTTAATTACCCATGCATTTGATGTTATATATTTATAACCGATATTTTAAACACAGATCGCTTCCCCGCCAATGATATGTTTCTATATATAATATCATTGTTCCCCGCATAATATTATAATCTATCCCACATATTATAGAAATATGGATATGTCGTGGCCATATCGTAGATTTGCTCATTTCATGAAACGATTGATCATTTCGTGAAATGGTCGCATTTCATGATGTGGTCAACATAGTTTGACCAGATCGTTAAATCGTCAATGTTTTACGATTTTGTCATCCACATTTGGCCAGATCGTATAAAATATAGGGAGTCAGATATATTTCTCTTGGGTCTGGAGTGACCAAGGGACGAACATACATACACATATTTATTACCAGGTTAATAAGTCCTATCAATTTCAGACAGATATTTTCTCCTTAGCATTGAACTCAAAATATAAATAGTCTAGTTTCTAAATATAAGTCTATTGTTGTTGGTGACGATGCTCTTAACCTGCATTAGTATGTAGGTATTGTTTATATAGAAAATAGCTGAATGAAAAGAATTTCATTGAAGTTACACACTAGTATTTCATATGTTGTTTTTAATTTAAAATTGTAATACGTAATTGTAAATTGTACTTGTACCTAAATTTTTGCTACACCACGAGTGTACTCTAAACTCTTTTTATTTATTACTTGATATAATAATATGATCACATTCCAGTTCTCATTCTGGAGATTTAGGTATTTATTAGGTAGGTTAATACCATTCATAATTATATTTTAGCAAGTCCATATAAAATATCTCAAGATTTTTTTTTATATCAGAGCAAGCAAAGGGATAGTTGTAGGCCACCTTATGTTAAGTGGCCACCGCCCATAAACACTAATAACACTGAAAATCCTGAAGATAAACAAAGTTTTTTTATCTTTATACATTTGTTTAAAGTTTATTCTATAAGCACGATTAGATCACTTATCTCCTATCCATTAATGACAGTTCACAAGGAATAAAAACAATAGTTCGAATAATGGTTCGAACTTTAAATCCGCGCGTTGCAACGTTCCGTATGTAATAAAACTATAATTAGGAACAAGGCAATTGTATTGCTTCGAAGTCTGCACCGATTGATTTAAGATTACAACGGCTATTGCGAAAAACTCGGACGATGCTACACGAATATAGACCAGCTTATCATTCTCCAGAAATGAAGCGACAGGGACGGATTCAAACACAACCTGGAGAATTCCAGCTGAACATAGTATTTAGAATTTACTTTGCTTATACTGTCGAGGTCATTAAATTAAAGTTAATGTCTATATACAGTATTATATAATTAGATCTATACATACGTAATAAGTGAGGATCAATGAAATGGTTAAATTATTGAGCCCTAATTAAAACACAGGAACAACGACATTGTTATTTTGTACACAGCCTGTCTGCTTAAACGTCAAATTATTTAGAGAAAATATTACCAAAGTAAACAAACGAACGACAGCCTTATAATTTGGCAAAGAAATGTGTTTTAAGAAAAACAAGACGCCAATGGAAACTCATGATTCACGGATGAATTCCGAGCTGACAACGAACAGACGATTAATTCTTTGTGAAAAACAAAGAAATATATATTTAAAGCGATTTTTATAATTATTTCAGTATTGTCTGCATTTCCTATTAGTAGTTCGAGGAGAGTGGTCGTGAAGACAAAATGATCTCATCTTCGGAAGGCACCAATTTAGTAGCTACGTACTGTATTCTTTTGCTGTTGCTCATATCCTTGTGGGCTTTGTACTCGGTCTTCTAAGATTCTTCTGATTTTCAACTGTGAGTAAAAATATGTTATTATTTCTAAACAACTTTATGAAGAATCCAAACCTGTCATACTTTATTTTTATGCGTTCTGAAACGTCTCTTGTTATAAATTACCCGTGAGACAATTCAGAAGGCGTCACATATCGTTTTAATAAATCTATTTTCGTTTCGCGTATCTTTCTGTGAGAATATAATTTAAGTGGACAAATTATTTTGATGTCCTATTGTTAAACGTCTGGGTAACGTGGTATTTGTCATCGTTAATTTAAATGTAGATTTAAATTAGTTAAAATAATATAATTTTTAATGACTTTCAGGGACAATCATAAAAATCTATGTAATTTTATCTCTACATTAGATAGAGATGAAATCAACCATATTGAATCTTAGCAATATTTGAGCAAAAACTTAGCGAATGAAAATAAGTTATATATTATAGTTACTTACTACTCATAAAAATAACTAAAAATCACATCTAATAATATTTTACTACTACTGGTGTTAGGTTTGCGTTTCAGTAACATTTAGAGGTTCTTATCAACCTCCAATACCACCACAACCATCTTTATCGACCTATGTTTCCATGCGTGCGTTTTTTGTATCTTTTTATTTAAAGTTCAACAATCAAGATTAGGTTGTTGAATCTAAGATAAATAAAAAATAAAAACCGGCCAAGTGCGAGTCGGGCTCGCGCACCGAGGGTTCCGTACAAACCTGCAAGGTTTACAAAGTTCGTTCTATTATTATTATATAATTTCAATTTAATACCTCTACGCGTTTATGAGGAAATGGGTAGTAAGTTTAAAATTATTAAAAAAAATATATTATGTGATGTAACTAAAAATTTATGGTTTTCGTAATTTTTCCTTTATCTATGCTATAAGACGTTGCTTCGTACCAAATTTCAAGATTCTGAGTTCACGGGAAGCACCCTGTAGGTTTTGATTCCCTTGCAAGTGTCGAAAATTTGCGGCATAAACGGCTGTATCTTTTGATTGCGTTGGCTTAGAAGTTTGATTTTTTCACAGCTTTAAGGGACAATAGACCTGAGTAATTGATATAAATTTCAGCTTCATACCTCCACGCGTTCCTGAGAAAAAGGGTCTTGACAGACGGACGGACGGACGGGCAGACGGACAACAAAGTGATCCTATAAGGGTTCCGTTTTTTCCTTTTGAGGTACGGAACCCTAAAAAGACGGGTTGCACTCCGGGAGTGCCGGCAGAAGTGAAAACTTGATTATTAACGTTCAGCATGTTTGATATTTTGGAATGGTATCCGTCTTACGCATGGAATATAAGGGCTAAAAAAAAAAAAAAAAATCCGTCTTACGCTTTTTCGATCAGGCCACGTGTCCTGACGCGAGTTTAAGATTTTATACCCAACGCCGCTAAAGAAGTTTTCACTTCAAAAATGCAGTCACTTCTTTAACAATAACCTGGAAAACACCTGGAAGCGTCCTTAATCGTTCGAGTAGGGCCCTGTCCACTGACGCAGTCGGTCCGCTGAGGGCCTTTTCGGCCAGTCCTACCACAGCTTCTTCACAATCATGCCGATCAACGCGGAGACTGTGAACCTGGCTGCTACTTATATGATCCTGGTGATCCTACTGTTTTTCCTCTGGCTGCTATACTCTGCTGTGTTCTAGTTACCGTCAGCCGACTGTGAGTATCATTTTTATGAGAAATGTCACTCAAATGTTCTATTAGTGAATAGTAAGGAAAATGATAAGTTGCAAAAGTTCAATTGTATTATTTGCGAGGCACACATACCTTTAAAATTGTGAATCTGTGACGTTTTGGTTTGTTAAGAATTGTGGGATTTTTAAATTGAGATATCCACGGTGTGATATCTTTTCCTGCCTCTATGTTAAGTTAATAACTGCTGAGGTCAATCAATTAGGATGTCTAATTTATAACAGCTAGAAACCTTTACACAATTTTAATACAGTTATGATTTAACAAACCATAAAAGTTAATGTTGACAATGTACAAAGGTTTCTTTTGATATATTGAGATATCAAGTAATTAACTAAAGAAAGCAGACCATCTATATAATCGATATAATGTGTAAAATTGGTTCTCAAACCGAAATCAGCAAGGAAAGTGACCTTCAACCATCCGCTGTCCTTAAGGCTTGTTTGTTGTCGTTATTATCAAGGGCCACTGCTATCGGTGACAGATCTAAAATTATCGAAGCATTTATAAATGTGGAATCTCGAGAGGCGTGGCGCGTGGGCGGCCGGTCAGCGGGAGACACTCTTGTGTCCCCGGCCAGTTTTCCGAGGTGTCCTGTCCAGTGAGCACCATGCCTAACCACGAGACTACCAGCCTGATCGCCACCTACCTCATCCTGGTGCTTCTGTTGGCCAGCCTGTGGCTCTTGTATTCGGGCATGTTCTGAGGTACTTGTTTCTTTTAATGCCGTTTTTGGAAGTGCTGTAGTGTGTGTAAACGACTTCTCCACGGAATCTTGGTTGGATTGCAAGTTAGAGGTTTGCTCTAGTAAAAATGCTGACTTGCTTAAAGTTAGATCAAAATCTATATAACATTAAAGTCCCAATTTAATTGATCAGAAGAAAGTGTCATGTATAATCTACCCTTATACCTACTTCGTTTTGGTAAATTTATACATTTTATGTGTCAACTGTGAAAGTTATATCTTCGCTTAGTAGCATTATATTTCACGTGACACCTATTGCTCTACATGTAATTTTTTCAATTATAAATATTGCCAAGAAAAATATCCAGCATATTGAGAACCTCCGTCGTCTTAGGGATTGTCGTTAAAATTTTCAATTCCAAGCCATTTCTGCCATTTCTATCACAACCATACAATTTATCATAATTTTGAATTAGAAGTAGATTCCTGTCATACTTAAGGGACTGAAATTGTAGTTGGTTTGCATAAGAAACTAGTGCAGATAGAAAACGCCAAAGTTAATGGATAGACAAAATATTTACTTGGCATCATGAATACAGTTCTTAAAATAAAACAAAATAAATATAATGTATCCTCATAAGTGGTCAGTTCAATAATCCAGCAAAGCGAAACGTCGATATCTAAATATATTTGAATTCCAGTATTGAGTAACAACTTGGCATCAACAAACGGTTGTAAATTTTAACTAGGTATATATTAACTAACGTAGCATACAGTTAGGAAATTGTCAGACATCCATTACTTTTACTAATTAGTATTTATTTTATTAAACATAAAATTAACGACTGAATATTGTATACAACTTAGGTTTTAATGTATATTTTATAGCCTCTTTAGTTATGTTTATTTTAGTATTTTTACGTGATTTACTGCTTGTTCAGTCCTAACTTCTGTTATTAAAATGCGCGGCTTTGGCACATGTCTTTGATTTTTTTTTTCCATAAAAATAACTTCTATTAACTTTGTGCTCGCGAAATGAAATAACCTATATAATTGAAATTATATTACCTAGATATCTCTTCTATCTCTATGACGAAATAGATGCAAGTTTAATATTTATAATTCTGATAGAATGGTTTCGAAGAATTTTAAAGTGCATTATTTTCCTCTTACCTCCGCAAAGTGCATGGCAACATACTACACATATAGAGATAGAATATTGTTCAGAACCGTTCTCTAAAGTTCTAATGATCATGTAAAACTACAAATAAATTAAATTAAATTTTAAAGCACATAATGAACTGAAACTTTTATAAAACATCCATTGAAATAAATCTCATGTTTTCTAAGCAATAATGTTCTACAACAAAGATGTCTCTAGAAAAGAAGTGAAACTCTAAACCTCGAATCAAATTTTATTCAAGTCTGCGTTAACACTATCTCACTGACGTCGCAATTACAATTTTCTCGGAATCACCGTTACTATAAATGTCCACGCCGAGTCCTCTCGAAATCATAACATTCTAAAATAACTCATATAATTTAGTTTCCCAGATATTACACGTAACGACGGAAATCTCAAAAGAATATTTGTACAACTGCCAAAATGGAGGCGCGGTCGTAATGCATTTATAATAAAAACATGTCAGACATTTCAATCACGATCAACGTCTGAAAACACATGTGGTTGATCGAACTCCGATTGAACTATTCAACATCCAGTTGAAGATAGTGTTAATGTTGTGAACGATGGTAATAACCAGAACTAGCAGTTTTCGTAATATTACAGGATCGCTAGTCGCTACCTAATGATAATACCAAACGTTACATTTATGGGGGAAATGTCATTTTGACAGCCCGATATTAGTGAATAGCGATAATATAGATTATATTATAGATAATGTATCATGTAAAGCATACTATCATTCAAAAATAAAGAGTTCATATTAGTAGAGTGAAAGTGTTTCTGGATGAGCTGTTTAATTTCTGTTAAATTTCAGCTATATCTTGATTTTGTGGCGTGGAGACAAACCTCAAAACACAATATTATATTTTGGATCAAATAGCGATTATTCACTAATTTTCGTCGTTGTTTTCTTATATTTGTTTTGCATTTTTCCATTTCAATTCCAATTTGTAGTAGGTAGGTTCACATTTTAATCTGCTTTTGATACTAGGTATGGCGGGAGTATGATAATTATAACATTGGGTAAAAATCAAAAGATCCAATAATTCGTGTTTTAGAGAGGCACGTAAATAGTTATTGTACTACAGTTTATATATCTCAAATGATCTCAAACAGGGATTTTCTTATCACATAGATATAGTTAATGTTAGTGCTTCAAACTCAAGAGGATCAAGAGGATGTACGTCTTTGAAGTTACTCGTAAATATGCTATCAAATATTATGGGCTTGCCAAGAAGTGTTCATAAATTAAATTTAATATTTTATTAAATGCAATAATAAACCGATCGATAAGTGGATATTAACTGAATCAAAACGATAGGCAAATACGTAAAAATCTCTATATATTTTCTTGTGCTATAGAGTTAACATAGTAAATGTGATGATTCACACTGTTTTGAGGTAAACATTTCAGAATTGATTCCTGCAATTTTAAAATAAATTCTACAATTTTTCTCGATTGAAGAATCAATCGATGTCAATAAAGTTGGGCAGAATTCCGTCTCTAGACCAATGAAACGCTATTATTAGACATTTATTTTTAAACCATAGGCGTGAAAAGTAAATAAAAACAAGACTTGCGAATTTCCAGTACCAATAATTAGCTTTTGAAGTGATGAGCTCCATGACAATTAATCATTCAACCAAATTAACGTGGGAGGTTATGGAATGTTGAAAACAGACGGCTCGTCGACGCGTCTTGACAAATGGCGACGGCATTTGTCTTCTGAACTCAATGTTACATCTAGCAATTAATCCCATTGATTTATTTACAAACCTGTAGATACTACTATGTTGAAAGCAATTAGCGAGTTTATCGGTTACGCAGCTGTTGTTTTTGGTTCAACCAGTAATGCGTGATAAATGTTTAATATATTTCGTGGAATAAAAATAGGTAACTATTTTAACAGCTTGCTATAATAAAGGAAGTTATTAGTTTATAGTGTCGATGTTTAGACAAAATAGGTCTAAAATTATTAGTCTTCTAAACGCAGATACCTAATAATATACCTAGTGCTACAATTTTTAACGTTCCGAATAAATAGTTTATTTGTAAAACATGAATAATGTGCTCGATCTACATTATCCAGATGAATATAAATCGTTGCAAACTTTTAAACAAAATATTCTATGTCCGCGTTTATTCTTCTGCCAGGAATAAAACAAAGATAACCTTGCTATTTCTCACGATGCTCACAGATTAGTATTATCAGATATAATAATATAATACTATATCTACTAGGTAATAATATATACCATACGTATGATATTAAATTATTAACTTTAATTGAAATTGACCGTTCAGTATTGTCGCTCTAGTTAAATTATTTTTCTTCAGCACAGTGCTACGTTAAATTTCTTCAAAAAAGTTGTTCGAAATTTGATAAATAATACAATTATTATTTGAAAACAAATCATATTAGGAACCTGTGAACCAATCCTATTTCTCGATGAAAAATGTTTAATACCTTTTACTTTGTTACAGATGATGGTCGGGCATAGACAACAAAAGAGACCAATGATGAAGGGAGGTTGACAAACTAAATAAGTTAACTGTAAGAAACCGTAATGTTAGTAACTTAGTTAAGTATATTTTATACCCAAGCATTTACGAAGACCGAAGAGCACACAGCGGCTAGGAAACAAAATTATTAACACGATGATTATATTTCAGTGCTGGGCATTCCAATTAATGAAATTACTAAAATACTTTTACGAGAAAGACATCTAAAACTCAAATTACAACGATGTAACACTGTTCTGTTTCATATCTATCTAGAATGTTATCGTTATTGTTAAGAACTAATTTGTAATAAAGGTTTTTTTTAGTTCTGTGTTTTATTTTTCAATTTGATATTTTGCGTGATCCTTTAAATATAGATATTAAAATGGTAAATAAAAAATCTTGTCTTTATTTTGTTGTCTCTAAACTACTATACCGATCTCAATGAATTTTCAATAGGAGTGATAGGACAGTTACTATCAGATAAAATTAAAGATTATTATTAATTAGGTATGATGACCTGATGAACTATACTCAGCTACTATACCTTTATATTACTGAATCGTCAAAGAGAGAGAGAGAGAGAGTGACATTCATTTTAAATTCCTAATAAACGAAAAACTATACAACTCTACATTGTATTGATATTACCTACTAATAGCATCTAATAGTACATTGTAATTACCTAGAATTCCAAAAATGATTAATTGAGCATCTAACGATTTAATAAACAGAATGGTATGCTGCTTTTACCAGTTAAAGAGGCCATGATGATAAATGCATTCAGAAATAGACTTAGGTTCTGGCAAAGATCCAAATTTACTCCCGTTGATCCAAACTCAGATTGATAGTATGAATGAAAGGCGATAACACAGATAAGGAAAACATTTGTTTATTATGAGAATTGCCTATTGGCTATTATACTTTGCAAAATTTTGTAATAAGATTTGATTTGAAAGGCGAAGAAACGATTTAACTACCAACTTATTACGAATTGATTTAAATGAATTTGCGTCATTCAATTTGTCTAGATGTTTATATTTATAAAAATTTAAAGATCGTAGTAACGTAGTAACTGTCACTAGTTTTAATCCGGTCAAAATCCGGCATACGAAATATATGAGAATTTTGCCAAACACGAATTTAAATCGTTCCGAATCTGCTTCGAATTCTTTATAGCTACTTAATATTTTTAAATTCGAATACTAAACAAAAGTCACACTATTTTTCCCAGTTCATATCGATATTAGGTTTATTTGAAATGAAATGACACAAAAGCAAAATTTTAAATAGTATATTCAGTAACATTATATTATAAAGCAAACAAAATTAAGGAATGAAGTCAATTAAGATTTAGTTCTTAACTTTTCTTCTTCTTCTTCTTTAAACTTCGTATCTCCTCGCCTATACTTGACTCACTGTCACTGTCCATTAGTGTTTCTGTTGACTCCATGCTATCTGTTTCAATGACAACATTTGGATCTATGTCACTATCAAGGGAATTAAAATTCTTCTCATTCGTAGATAAATCTCGGATAGGTTTTATTTCATGAGAATCCAGGGTTGCGTGTTTCGTTTCTTCTGTATTTTCGCCATAACGAACGTGAACATTGTGCTTTAAACGAGCTGTTGATGTTGGCTGGACATCATCAACACCTACAGTTGTTTCAGTAGGTTCTTCCATTATGGTGTCTTCACCATATCTTTCTAAAATATAGTCTTCAACACTTTTCATGTGAGTTAATTCTTCCAAAATTCCTTCAGATATCTCTCGTTTTAGTTTTTCAATGACGAATGATCGTGTTCTTCGTTTTTCATCAGTTGATGTATCGGTACCTTCTAGCTTAGCTAGTAACGCATCAGTAGCTTCCTCTACTTCTTCATTTAGTAATAAATCTTGATCTGTTATATTAATTTTTGGAAGATCTGTTGACTCACTCTGAGTCTCTTCTAAATCTAACTGATTGTTATCAGTTGCTTCTGTTAAAGTCTTTTGATCTTCAAGTGAATGTCGCCTGTTGTCCGTTGGCCATAAATAATTTTCAGGTAAATCGACAGTTTCATCATGATCTAATGGTTCTATAGGTGGTAGATAATCTAGAATTGTTTGTTGTTTTTCTTCATGTAAGAGTGCTTCTTCTGTCTTTGTCTCGGAAGTGGAAGGTTTCTCTGGAGTGACCCTTACAGTATTTTCTGCAATTGTTACTTTGCGCTCTTTTCTGGATCTATCTGGTTTACTACCAGGGGAACTGTCATCAAACTTCAAAGATTTTTCAATTATTTCCCTGCTATCGAGAAAATGTGATAATAAATTGATCCAGTCTCTGAGACAGAGACTTAAAACTTGAGACTTCATGACGGTAATGTACGAATACGCGTAAGGCAGGTTGTGGATAAGGCCATATATCTGAAATGATTAATAGGAAATTAATGAATAACCACAGAATAACGATAGATTAAAAGTTCATTAACAAAATAACTGTTATTATTATAACATGGTAGTAATGAATATCAATGTTTAAAACTAAGCATGGGACAAATACATTTATTTTATAAGTATGTTATCAATATCACGAATAAGCACTAGTAATTTACTATTCTTCTCAAGTTTATGCAACACGTACAGTTCCAAAGCTCTCTCCAGCGAAGTACAGTCGCGTAGTGCTGTCGCTTTCACAAGTTTCCAAAACTCGACCCGAGTGTACAAAATACATGCTGTCTGTTCTTTCATTTTCTTTGACCACATGCATTCCTATAATACAATCTATGCTATAATCTTTATTTTTATTATGGGTATAAGGAACTATCAATTTGCACTAAAACATGATTGCAAAATGAGTTCTTCAAAAAAAATTATAAGGTAATGAACCAGAAACTTATACCTTACCAACTTATCTTTGATATTAAGTAGACAAATACATATTTATTTTTAATATAGACTAACTATAATCACCTTTATTATAGGTGTAAAGCTGAAAGCATCCAACCAGTTGCCGCAGGAACACTGGCTCACACTGCCTAAATATAGGATGCTGAAATAAATTTTAATCATAAGATAGATAAACAGAATTTCAAATTAACCAAGACCTAGAAGTTTCAACAACATATAATTCATCTAGTAGGTATTTCAAAAATAAAATTAAAGATATAAAATATATATTGATGAACGTGAAATCACAAGAAAAACTACTTCTCATATAAATCATGGGTTCCTTCAAGAGGCGAATAAATAGGCATTTTTTAGGTAGACATGATTTACCACCATAGACCGCGTCACCGCTTTCCATCAGGTGGGACTGCGGTCAAATGTCTACCTATCCTAATGTAAAAAAAAAAAAAAAAAAAAAAAAAATATTGCATATAATTAAATCACTCTGAATAAACATATAAACAATATAATAACTCTAGATAAAAAAACGAGGACGTGTTAATATTTTTATAAAAGAAAATTCGTTGTGGACATTGAAAATAAAAAAAAAACCAATGGCTATTTACCGCACAAAGATGATGCAAATAAGCAGCCGACATAACCTCAAGTTTGATACAATTTGGTGCTTTTTTCAAGAAGATTGGTAGCTGGACCCCACGAGACTCGGTCCAGAGGTGTATAGAGTATTTGTGAACCAGATTAACGAGGTTTCTTGATACGCGATTGTTCTTTAAGAATTCCTGAAATTAATACTCGTATACTGAAATTAAAAAGGATTATTATCTTGGCCAATTTATTTTTCTTCTAGTCTCTTGTCTCTTGTCGATATTTATTTGATAGATGAATTTTTACCCCTTAACCATAAATTTTTAGATCAATTACGGGATATTTAATATTTGAGCTGTCTCGATATCTATTTTTAAAATTTATGATTTTACTTTAAAGCTACATGTTTTAAAGACATTTATGTGTAATCCCGAATCAATTTTAAATTTATCTCTTGAACCAGGCATCCAATCCCTGTTTGTTTTAGTTCTCCAAACACTAACCACTCTAGCAATCAGTCGACATGATGAACAAGGCATTTGTAAAAATATTTTCCTTTGAACTCCTTTGAGCTCATTAATGCAGCTAATTTTCGCTTAAACACAATCGTTGACGTAACAAACCCTGATCCATCAAGATGATTGATACCGGTTAGAACAACAATTGTAATGAATGTATTGTTTTGTGAATAACTAGTTCAGTTGATTTTAGTTCAAAGGAAACGTAATTTAGAAGTTTAAATAATCTCTAACACTTCCAGTGAATTTTGGTTTAAATAATTAATGTTGTTTTGTAAAATGTTTAATTGAAATATTAATCTAAAAAAAATTACAGACCAAAACATAAGTAATTAAGTGAAGTCACAAAATATTTTAATAAGAATTGGTACCATACCTGTAGCTCCATGATCTTGCAATAATAACCAAATGAGCGGAAGGAGTAATACTGTATAATGTTTGAAAACTCTCCCACGTAGATCATGTATATCATGATCGAGAGCATTTGCAGAACCGATACAAATATCACCTGAAATGAAATGGCTATGATTTTTATCTTATATCTTCGAAGCATTTGAAGAAAATTGTTTATCGTGGAAATACTCAGAATTATCCCTAATTCTGAGTATTTCCACGATAAACAATTACACATAATATCAATTCAGGGCTGTTATCACTCTGTAATTATACTCAATGTTAGAAAGTACGGACGGATTAGAAGTTTTGGACGACATTATATTATATTAAAATGATCCTCTTACTTCTGATTGTTTCTTGGGCAAGATGTCACCAACACCATTCTGTGTGAACGTGGTCAGCACAAAGTACAACGAGCAGATGTATTTGTTCCAACATTGGTATTCTCCATTCTCTAAGAAAGAAGTACAAAATATACTGCTATTAAGAAATGTTTAGTTAAGTGATCTCTGGTATTCATTTTTTTTTACTGTCGATAGGGAAGCGCATGACCACAATCACACCTGATGTTAAGCTGAGATTTGGTTTAAGATGGTACGCGCTTCTCTAGAAGGTACCTGTTCACTCTACGCTTGAAGAGTGTACCCCCATATTGTACTCGTCCGGAAACACAGATGATCCTGTTTGAAAGGAAGAAAAAATAACTTCGTCTAACCATTGTAAAACCATGATGAACCAACTTCAGCGTTCTCTTCCATAACCCCAATGAAGTACCAGCAGCAGGCCGACACGTGGATGAAGAGGGTCATCCAGATGAACACCGAGATGGTGGTGGTGAGGATCAGGTTGGAGGAGATGCTTTCTTGGCGCTTCTGAAGGCACTTGTAGACGGTCACCTGGAAGAAAATCGAAGAAAAGTTAGCAATGAGGCAAATTTCATATTATGGTTTTCATAATTTTGAACTTGAAGTATCAGGATACAAATTGTCTAAAACCTGGGAATTTATCTCCTTAGCTCGAAAAATACATTTGACAATATGGTGTTAGGTTTGCTAAATACATAATTTTTTTCCATAAACAAAATTTGTGTAAGATAGGATAATACATTACTCACGATGCGAAAAAATCTGTTAAGTCGCAACCACGAAAATATCAAGAGTCTGTTATTAGAACTTAACAGACACAGTAATTCAAATGGTATGACCGATATAACATCCATTTTAAATTCACGCTCAAAATATCTGAAACAACGCGATACATTCAGAACGAATAGAAGAAAAAGTGAAGAATACTGATGGTGAAATGAAAGAATAAATAAATCGATAAAATATCATAATGGTGAAATCTTTCAAAAAGCCTTATATTTCATATCACATCTCAGAAAAAAAACCTGTGAAGAAATACTTACCTTTTTCTATCCTTCCAGAGAGATGCCATCAATTCATTGTTCTGATCAACAGAGTGCGGCAGAAAATATTTAATTAAGAACTTCCAAGAGAACCCTAAGTCCATAAAATACAGCCCAATTAGGAGACTAGTTCTATTATCTTGATAGCCAGCGTTGTATACATCGGTATAGATGCACGCAAGAGATATGGTGATTAAATAAATTTGAACTAAACATGTCTTATGGAGGGTGTATTTGAGGAATCTTTGGCCAAGTCTGACCATATGGTAAGTTGAGAGTTCTTTTTTGTCTGGTTTTATAATTTCCTCCAAACCAATGACATAATTCTGAAATAAGATTAGCAAATAAGGGTCTTTACAAATTGTAAGAAAACATATTCTATTAGCTTTGTTTCTATCTTTACCTGACTATACTTTAAACGAGCCATTAATTCGTCAATGGCAATTGGAAAATCAGCAATAATGCCATGGAATATTAATGTATTTATATGTAGAAGATGCACCTGGCTGATGGATATTACTTCCACTGGGGAACGGACAGATTCCACATAGCTTAAGTTCCCAAAAATACTGATAAATAAAGATTGAATCTGAATTATATTTCATTGGAATAAATAATAAATATAACACAAATCTGAACAACGTAAGAACGTACTGACGTAAGATTTCGAAGAAGAAGAGAAATGTTAGTGTGATTTCAAAGATTAAACTAGCTTGCCCCATTTAGCTTGCTCTATGTAGTGTTCAAATTAAAAATTGTATTCAAATTGTCATCTACTTGAAGACGCTTTTTAACTATATTTGTCTCAATGTTCCCAATACTAACCTTCCTTTCCCCAACTGAACACTCTCCATATCTTCATATCGTACTTCAAGCACGCCCTGGTCAACGAAATACAGGTCCGTCACGATATCGTCGCGGGAAATAATTTTAGTATCCTTTAGAAAATGTAGCGTGCGCACAGCTCGACCGATCATTCGTAATAGGGATACTTCACATTTGTTTACTATGGGACACTAAAAGTAAAAAAATTTTCATTACCTTTTAATAGGCAGCCGCTATTCTATGCATTAAATGATGCTATTCTGCTTTACACAGTTTATAATTATCATGATCGGAGGTAGAGCAGTGCTTACACGCTTAGAATTCAATCAAACAATTAACTAAAGGCAGCGCGGCGTAGCAAGATGGACTATATCATCACTACATAGTATAAAACAAAGTCGCTTTCTCTGTCCCTATGTCCCTATGTCCCTATATCCCTATGTCCCTTTGTACGCTTAAATCTTTGAAACTACGCAACGGATTTTGATGCGGTTTTTTTTAATAGATAGAGTGATTCAAGAGGAAGGTTTATATGTATAATAACATCCATTAAATAGCGGAAAAGTACTGTTATTTTTGAGGTTTCTAATGTGATGTCGTAAAAAATTACATTTTTTCCGCTTACATTGCAAACGCAGGCTGAACCCTACGAGTTTTATCAAAATAATGTACTAAGTGAAAAGGTCTACAGAAAAGTCCGCGGTGGTATATGTCTATCTCTTATGGATAACCCACAATAACTTTTTTTTGTCATTTACTTTTTACGACAAATAATGGCTAATTTTCGAAGCGATTTTAACCAATACAGCATTAATCCTTAACCAATTAAATACCTTGAATACATTGTTCATTTAATATAGATCTATATGGCCCTTTACACCGTATGATTTAAGTGAATATTTTCGAAGATATTACAGATTTAAAAATTGCGGGACGTCGCGTTTGCGGCGGTACCGGCCGGCCGCCCGGCTATATACTTTATACCCGTGCGAAGCCGGAGCGGGCCGCTATGTTTTTATATACAACGTTCACAGTTTTTCTGTAGTGTATTTTAGTATCAGCATTGCACCCGTGCGAAGCCGGGGCGGGTCGCTAGTAATGGTATAAGTTTATATATTTAAGACAGGTGTGTGTGGGAGGTAACCATATAGGATGATGTTCATGATAATTAGGATTCATTGGATAAAAACCTTAGAGAACGTAGGTCCATAGATGTGCAATATAGCATCCGTGCGTAATGTAATTTGATCGCACAGTTTCAACACTTTCCGGTAGTCCATGCCCGCCATTCTGTCCCACTTGTGCTTGTAATACTCGAGCACTTGTCTGAATTGCAAAGGTCAAATTAGTTAATAGGGTATTTTTTATCCCCTGTAATGTATCTACTGGAGGAGGTACATTTAATTATTAGTCTGGCAGTTTCGATGATTAGTGAGAAAAGACAGCAAGCCTGACGAATAGGTTTAATTGTAGTTTTTTTTTTATAAATACGATATGCTATCAGGTTGATAAATGCATAATAAGCTATAGCTAATTCTGACATTACAAACAGAGGTCCAATTTTATTACGATTCAACAAGTCTGTAGACTATTCTAGCCTTTCTTTCAATTTGTGAAATAAATAACCCGATTTTAAATACACAATATTGTAAATATATTTTTTTCTCCAATTAACTAAAATCAATTCTCATTACTCCTTAAGCCGTGGATCCAAGTTCTCCCGCTTCATGAACCGCGCGATGTCCTTCATGTGCTGCTGGAACGACGCCAGCGACTTGTTGACGTTTGAGCGCGTGCTGATTATCCGCACAGAGAAGTATGTTGTTATCATCGCTCCTGGAAAACATTTTTGGGCTATATTTATTAAAATAAAGCTATATAAGTTTTATACATATTTTCAAATTTTGAAGTAAACTCCTAATTAGCTTTAATTTACAAGGAAAAGATTTGTTAAGCGACGAAACTTAATGTCACAAGAATAATGGTCTATCCATTGCCAATTGACCATTGCCATTATCAGCATAGTTCACTCTACCAACTGATTAACATTCTTTACACTATACAGCCATCAAGCAAGGAATTTCTTCGCTTAATATCTACATAAGACTTCAACAATTATTTCTAAGAATACATAGAATCAGTTTTTCTTTAATGCTAACCAATAATCATGCCAGCGATAAGAATCCTCATCAGCGAGAAGTTGGTCGGGTTGAACGTGCCGTAACCCGTGCTGGTGGTCTCGTACACCGCCCAGAAGTACGACGCCAAGTGCAGGTTCCAAGGATTCTCGGTTATGTTGAAACGGACTATATTCAAATTCAATATTCTTGTGAAATCACGTGTAACTTTATGGATTATGGATGTGATGATCATCTGATCATGGTGGCAAATAGATTTAGCCTTCCGTCTTGACAGAGTTTTTTTTTATTTACCACACTCAAAGGGAGATTCAGTTCTTAACGGTTCAACGCTAATCGCTATGTTAACAAAAGTACCAAGGAGATGGTCGTCAATTAGGATTTTAAGATTAAGAAATCTAAAAAAGTTATTTGAATTATTCCAGCTATCTCAATCTGATTTAAATATTACATTCTGTTCTAATTAATATTGTAATCTGATGAATTAGGATTGTGTGATTCAAAAGCATTTACAAAATAATGTAACTATTACTATGGGTTGAGTTATAAAGAAATGTAACTCACACACATTCTGATACAAATATATCCACGATCCACCATCGTCATTGAAAGGTATGAATTTTTTGCCCTCTTTAGACTCAAGCAGTTTGACAGAGTTAAAGATGATGAGGCAGGTCAGCACGTTCAATAGTGCCAGAAACGGCGGGATCGCTTTCAAACTGGTAAACAATTTAATGCTAAATGAAGGAAACAATATGTGCTTTACGTGAAAATCAGCCGACTATATCTTAGCTGTTACCTTTTTAAAAGACATAACCGTATATATATTTTCAATATAAACAAAACAAGAACAATATCCAGAATATTCGGTAATTATTTTAAAGATGTAGTTGTAGATTTTGAATATTTTAAATGTTTCAATGCAAATCATAAGAAAGAATATTAAAGGGTGAGTGGTAAAGGTAATCTGATGGAGGAAGAGTTTAGGAATGGATTCGTTGGGATACATACACAATAATAATGTCCCGTCGAACATATCCCTTAAGGCTGATGAGTGCACTAGGCGTCCGGTAGAGCTGGATCAAACGATTCAGACACAAGTACTGTGACATGGGCCGCAGATGGTATTGACCCTCTGTACCAGAAACAAAGCTTTTATTACAAGATCAAGTACAATCGTTGACAAAATTAGTTAACCTAACCTTTTAATATCTCAATCTCTTTGTCCAAGGCGTTAAAATTATTCCGAAAGGTCTTCTCAACGTGAAAATTATTGAAATTTCTCACGAAACGTGACCTATTCTAAAATATATTGATTTAATACCAAATAGATTCTCGTCTGTTAGATCATCGTTATCAATATTAACCCTTTTTAAAGCGGATGGTATTCATCAAATACCAGTTACCAGTCTGCTAACAATGAAAGACGGTAGATAAAATACGCTACCATACGTTTCCTTAACGTTCAGCTCCAGTTTTTCAAGCGGCAGACAGGCAAGCAGGTCAATCAGGAAGGTGCCCTTCAAATAGTGAGCCGCCGTGCTTGCGGGGTGGTACACTAGCAGGCCCTTTTCGTTGTAGTAGCCCACTAGGATTCGTTGCAATCTAGGGTAGCACACTTTTAATTTTTAATTACAGGTGTGATTTCTAGAAAATTGTTCTGGTTTTAAAATATGACGACTCTGTACTAAATTGTTCATATGGGGCGTAGTTTTAAGTAATTTTATGTTGCCAATGCTTCTACATGGCGTATATAGCTATACCATACGACGCTTCTCTCTATCTTCTAACTGTTCTCTTATATGATATATCCTAATAGAATCAAAAAAGTTAATGTATCAATACTCACATATCCAAATAAGCGGCTAGGTCGAGCACGTTGCCCACGGGCTCGACGAAGCCCCAATACTCCTTGAGGTACGCGTACGCGGGGAACAGCGCGGCGCTGAGCAGCGCGCACGCGGCGCGCAGCCACTCGTAGCGGGCGAGGTACGGCCCGTCAGGGCGGATCGTGAAGCGTGGGAAGATGTATCTATTGTTATTTGTTGAAGGCTTTTGAAACAGATATAGTGAGAAACAGAATTTTAATCAAGTAATAGATAATATTTGGAAAACATGATATTTTGTCTGTATATTATAGCAGTTTAGTGTAGGTACAGCTACGCATGCTAAAAACCAAACAGGTAATGAATTAAGATTAAGACGTATGTTAGAATTGAATAAAGGAGATGTTAAAAACGCAGACATCTGAATTAAGTTTACTACAACTACAAATGTAGGTATTTTATGGTATTCTGTATTCTACATAATATCTATCTGTCAGTGCCTATTCGTACCTCAGTACAGACAAGAAGCCAAGTCTATTAAAAGGATGCAGGAACGCGAAATCTTTCTCATGTTTCCTCGGCAATGGGAAGCGCTCCACACAAGGCGTGGGTGGCGCGGGCTCGTACCAAACGAAGGGTGGGAACGGGGTTTGTAAATACTCGTATTCCTGAGATATAATTCATAATTATAACAGTATGTCGACAAATGTTTGGTAAATAAGACAAAAAGGGCGCCTCGGTAAATAGGACAAATTTAAAGAGCCCTTGCTATTAAAACCATAGCTGGTTTATTTTAATTGCATTTTACAATGTAATTTCCAATCGCCTAGTTATGATAAATAAGAAGAAGCTCTTTTCACTCTGGTTGAAAATAATGGTATATTTAAATCAAAAGCATTTGAAGGAGTGCAATAAAAAAACTCACAGGCAATTCTTTGACGTGATCAATGGCATCCTTTATTTGGGGTATCTCGATAACGTTTAGCAAATACTTCCGTGATAGTGAAAATACTTGCACGTGCGTCACTGCTCGAATTGTGTAAAAGGTTGGTAATCCTGGGAAAATATACTAAAGTTTGAAAACCAATCATTGTTCTTTTTCTTAAGTTAATTAAATTTTGGACGAATAAAAGCAATCAAGGGAACAACGAAATCCTTTAAATCTATTAACGTTTATTAGATGTGTTATTCAGTAGTAATTAATAGAATTTGAAACATTTATTTCTGCACAATTTAAAATATTTACATACGCAATAAACAAGCGACAACTCCAAAATGATTTCTGGCAGATAACTCTCCAACCACGGTCTTGGTAACTGGACACAGTACCTTTTTAACAAAAAATATTAGCATATACGCAGTACTACCACTACTTCTTATACTTTTGATAAATTTATAATCGATTATAATTAACCAACGTCTGCTAGGTTTTAAATTTAAAAGGAAGTTATTTATTAATATTAGGTAATTTATTCATGTTCTTGGAATTTAATTAAAATATTGTTTGTCATTTAACAGAACCACGCGAAAGCAGCCGAGTTTGAAATAATTTTTAAACACAATCTCAACCTCTTCGAAATTAACATTATACCTCACAAATGCCCTGCTTGATGACGTACATCTCATTCGACATGTCCCCAGTGCTCAGAAGTATTTCATTTGGACACGAACAGAAGAGCCGCGCGTTTGACGATATGATTTTCAATTCCTCTTTATGAAGGAACTAAAATTGATTTTAAACATATCAGTAAGTTTATTTTAAGATCTAATTTGAGACGAATGTAAAGAATCTAGAACATCCAGGAACAAGTTCATCAAAATCCAGCCATTAAAAAAAATAATGACAAACATCTTAATATAATATATAAATCTCGTGTCACAATTTTTGTCCTCAATGGACTCCTAAACCTCTTAACCGATTGCAATAAAATTCGCACACCATGTGCAGTTCGATCCAACTTGAGAGATAGGATAGTTTAAACATGTAGGTACCACGGGCGAAGCCGGGGCGGACCACTAGTGTATTATAAAAACTGCTCCTTTAAATTGAAATCTTCTGTTATTACGAAGCATTCAGAACACCTCTATATAGACAACTTACCTTCATAAACGGTATGCACAGCATATATTTACTCCTCTGCCTCGTTACGATGTCCTGGTGCACGTGTGGGGGCAAGTCGTGAAATATCGACTTCCTCTTATTCGTCATAGAATATGCCTGTTTGTCAAAAAATATACCTAATTTCAAATTTTAATAAAATACAACTGCAAAATTACGCATTAATTTTACACCCATCATTATATGGCCTAGTGGCAAATGAGTGTGGCTAGTGCCACACTCATTTGTTTCTCAATATACCCTTATCAATACGACATCATTGCCATTATGATTATATTTTCACCTTATCGGTATACCAGCAGAGTTCCAAATAAGATTTAAAGCGGTGTATCAGAATTGGTTCGACCTCATTACGTCTCAAAAAGTTTGTCACATTTTCAATACATGCGTCATAATTCTCTCTGGAACATATTTGATTAATTAACTAAAAAAACTAAAATTTTACTAATTTTTATTATTTTTGAAATTACTTTACATTTTCACCTAAAATGCTGAATCAATTGAAATGGATCAAGATATAAACTGTACTTTGTGTGATACATTTTTTCAAGATGGATTGGAGTTATATTATAAGAAGAATATACAAGGAAGAGGAAGAGAATAGAGAAGAGGAAGAACCAGACCTCATAGCAGTAGTGACCATAATAGTAGCAGAATAGACAGCTTCCATGAAGATGTGTAAAACTATACACAGCTCGAGTACCAGCATGATGAAGATAACATTTTCTTCATTCCCAGTGCCGACATCTTCCATATGTGCTGGGAAGTTTTTGGAGTTATTATATTCCTTTTAAAAGCTAATGATTGGGACATTATTCTATTTTATACGCAATTGCGTCGTAAATTTGTTATTATGGATAAATTATGATTCAGAAGGTTCCAATGGGCTTAAAAAAATTAAATAACACTGCTTGGAGCTATCATTTGTACCCACCACTTTTATATTTTTGCCTTTACGTAGTTCATGTTGTTTTTAAAAAACAGTATCTATAATTACCTAACTGTGCAGAATTTTTAAACACTTTATACGTCCTACATAACAGTATGGTACAAATTACAATATCTGTATTTGAACATTTAAATGTAGTTACTTAGTACTTAGTACATACATGTAAAAGTAATCATTGATATGGACCAGTAGAGGCTGAACGTGAGTCTGCTCTCGACTGTATCGTCCAGTGGCTCAGCATTCCAGAATGGCGAGTGTGTTATATTCTTCACGAGGCAGTAGCCGAAACTGAATGTTACAATGAGTATAGAGAAAATGTTTAATAAATCTAACCTTAATTATTCAATTCTACTCTTCTGAAGAAAGAAGAATCTAATGTGAGATTTTAATAACTATTTCTTTAATCAGTGAGAAATTTATCAAAATATAATCTTAAAAGCATTGTGTCATTATAGCTAATATTTTTATGTCCAAATTTTAATTTATTTCTAAAATCATGAGCACGACATGTTAAAAATAAGCTGTCCTTGACCCTGCATGGTTCGAAAAATTACACCATTTTTGGCATTAGCATAATTCAATTGAATCACAAGTAGAACTAGAGCATCGTAAACAGACCCATAACACATAAAGCCCTGCTGCAGGGCGGCTAGCAAGTAGCAGGCGATCAGAAGCAGCAAGGAATAGGAGAAGAAGCGCAGCAGGTTGCTGTGGTACACGCACTCGTCCTCCACAGCCTTGAGCATGCGGAACACCTGCATGTAGATACTATAATTTATATGGCATCTATAGAGAACTACAAATTTTTAACCATTTAACTAAGGATTGTTCCTTTATTCTGCTTTATGTGGCGTAGGCGTACTGCAATATAATTAGGATATTTTTCATGCCATTTAGTGTTTACATTTCAGTTTATAAATGGTTCAGATATAGAGGATATTTCGTTGACGACACGCTTGCATAAAAACTTTTACCACCCTACCATACCATAATGCTAAGCTTGAGCTAAAATCGAGCGGCTTTTGCATCTAAGTGAGACTTTAGGCATAGCAGGAAAGGTACGTAATAATCAATATATTTTATGCATATAAAATCGATAAGTAAAGTAGTTGGGCAAAGGAAAATAGCAAAATTAATTAAAAGGTCTCGGAATATAAAATAATTGGTTGTTTTTTGATTAGGTACCTTATGTAATCGAGCGACTTTGTTCATTCCAGCAAAATGGCCATCTTTTATGAACTCAAAAATGGGTAAAGTAGCAAGCACATCGAGAAGGAACCAACGGCTTCGTGCCTGCTGGGATGCTGTCTGCGCAAGAGTTATTGGTACACCTAGTTAAAAAACGTTGAAGAAGAGAAAACTGTTAAAGAATAGTGTTCCCAATTTAAAATCTCAAAAATAACGGATCACTTGGTCATTTTAAAGTGGTGATGTTTTTCAGGAAGCAGCAAATGTTAATCTGAGAGGGTTTTCTAATTGCCTCAAACAACTACGCTAATAATATTATAAAAATGAAAAAATAACTAACCATCTTCAACATTATCTCCAGTGGACAGGTGGACTATCAGGTCGAATATGAAAACGGTGGTCACAGCGTAGTCGTAGAATCGGAATCCTATTGGAATCTCTTTCTTGTACACCATATAGTACGGATGAGTCTAAAATTATATATAGAACCCGATATCAGATATAACATATCTAAAAAATAATTTTCAATGATTCATGAATTCAAAATCTTTCTATTGTACAATATTCGTATTTTCCCTTTATTTTCCATAAATTCAATTCCATAAGTTTAGCAAAAAATATGGAAAATCAATTTTACCACTTAGTTAATTATTATGATGCAACCGGTATACAGTTCAGGACAATATTCAGACTCATAAATTTTATATTCATGTGAACTTTTATAAATGTTTATGAATAACAATTTATTTTTTGATCTACCATTGGTTGGGAAGGTGCTTTGCTCAAAAAAGTTGATCTACCACTGAGCAAAAAAATTTTCAAGGTACTCGATAGTTACTCTCTATAATCTATACCAGATAAAAATCCAATACGTACAATACAAACAGCTACTATCAAGCAAGTGACCAACGAGTGCCAGGCCACCAGCAGCGAGGATGATGGCTGCAGGATGCAAGGGAACGTCGTGCGGAGGCATATCGCGTCGGATTCCTCCGTGAGAGATGCGTCTGCCCTCTGAGGTAGGTATTTATTTATCATTTAATATTTATTTAACATCATAATTTGACGTAGATAGAGGAGTAGGAGCATGGTCTATGTCGCCAAATAAAAGATAAAAAAGGAGGTTTACTCGTATTATAATATTGTTGATGATAAGCATAAATACTGTTGAATTGGGAAGGTCATTTAAAATGTAAATTTAAATAAAATGGTGTTTATTCAACTAACACAGATGTAAGGAAATTGATTATGAATATGAGTAATGTACCAGAAAGAAAAAAATGTTATGAAAACTATACATGTTAAAAAAGAATCTGGGTCTCCAGCCCACTTTTTACGTAGTATAACGTGGTATAGCACTACATAGTTTCGTATCATAGCTTACATTTCTCATCACATAAGATCCAGCAATTTCCATCATCACGTCTGTCTTCGCAAGCTGAGGCAATTCGTTCTCATCCTTAGCTTTTTTCAACTCTAACAATTTCCTTTTGAAATGCAAAATACTGCTCTTGAATCTGGACACAGACAAAATAGTATTTTTTGTGTTTGTTTTAATTTTGGGATAGAATTCTAAATACAAAAATAAAATTAAATGTACACACGGTGCAACTTCAGGATTTTTCCACAAATAGTGGCGTTTAACTCTCTCAAAATGATCCTGTAAAAAGAAATACATTTTAACAATCCAGTCTTCGAGCTTATCGTACGTTTTTCTTGACACAACATATATAGGATAATATGGCAAATATTTTTGATCAATACTGAAAAAGAGCTCAATGTCACGGTCCTCTTCCTCTAGCTATATCGCATCGTTATATTCCGCATCTCGACACATGCAGTCGTCTGTTTCATATATCCACATGGCACTCACATAGAAGGCGCCCAGTATCACGCTGCCCTGGCCGTACCGCAGCGCCGTCCTCCACAGCTCGGCCGCGTGCAGTACGTGCGCGACGCAGAAGGTTGCGGCGCGGATATCCACGTGCGCACGCCCGCACGCCGCCACGCACCCCGCGTACGGGGACAGGATCGTGCCGCGCGAAATGCGTAGTATTGCTGTTGAGTCGTCTTCTGCTGTTAACATCTGTGGAAGTGGCTTTATGTGGACACTGAGTGTTATAGTCGTTGAACGACTAAGCTCTTTGAATAAACAAAAAAATATGTGGAAATCTATTCACTATGAATTCAAGGAAATAACTTATGTATGAGAGTTATTATGTATAGCAGCAATAAACATGTTTATAAATGAATCATCTATAAAACTTCCACTTTCTAAATAGAATGTAATAGAACTTCTTCTAATGGTATAATACTTATATAACTAATTTTATTGTATTTTTACTCACCTCTACATCACCATAAGTAACGTAAATAATAGAGGATTTCTTAGTATTTCGCTTTATTATAGCATCCCCGGGTATGTAGTGAATCGTTTGCATTTTCTTCGCCAATTCTGATAAGAACTGATATGAAAGCTCGCGTAGAATACGGCTCTATGGATGTAAATAATGACAGGTGATGCAAAAATCATATAAGTTATGGGTAAATTGTAAAAATATTAATTATATAAAGGTTGTTAATAATTTAACTTGAATTAAACTTATAACTCAACTTGAATAAATGGTGTATCAATACCCAAAAAAAAAGTTTCTATAAGCATTCATAAAGTTATGAAAATAACCTTAGGACTTTACCTTTTGCGTAGCCCTAAAATAAATATCGGTATAAATGGTAGCAACGAGGGTAGGCGGAAATATCGGCAGCAGCCGTGTGGCAGACACTGCGCGCTGCTTATGCCAGTACATCTTATAAAACGTCTCCACTTTGTGACGCAGGCCTGGTGGAACGTGGGAGTCTTTCTGAAGATAATAAATAATAGGTTAACGATACCAAAAGAAATAATTGTATGGCACATAGGATACTTGATACCAGTTCATTATCTAATTATCTTGATCTGCAAATCTAAAAATCTTTTTCATGATTTCGTCATCTGGGATCTACATCATAATCTAGTATTTTATGTCGTTATATTCTGTTTTATACCTATGGATATGGAGAAAGATTCCACTATATATATGCTTACAAATAAATTTAAATGGAGTCAGTGAAATTGCCTATAAAAGAATTCCAAATAATAGTATTCTGTGTCAATAGTTGTGATCTAACCATTTCCTTGATAATCAGTCTATATCTCGATCGGAAAGTTTCCTCTGGTCTCATATACAGGCTTATGACCAGGGACAGAGAGGCCACCGCCACCCCCGTCACCACGAAGCATCCGGTCAGCATAACTAGTAGGGACGCGATGCGTTCCCCGTCATTTGTTGGTAATACAGATGTCCTATTATTAGTACATTCTTATAAAGTTGGATTTACTTGTACACTCTACGATCATATATTAGCTCTACCACAGATGACACATTACCAAAATATTAAACGGCTCTAGGATTTCTCAAGTATCTTAACCATTCCACCATATTATCATTTTGTTAATGGCTGCCAGACATGGTACGGTATACCTGACAGGTCCATCGTCCACAGTCCACGTGTGTGGGAATAGTCCTGTGCAGCATTTTGAGCCTACCTATGATTGGTAGACGCAGTTATACCTGTACGGTAGACCGTAGCATATCTGGCTTGCAAATGTGAAGAATTTAAAGCATTATGATTTATTATTTGTAATGGACATAAAAAGAAAATAAAGAATCTGGACTATTTTCCAGAGATGGCGGGTGTCAATTAAAAAAAAAAGCTACCTGTAGGTGTACCTACATGATATTTCTATGTTATTTTCACCTGCATATTTTTTTAACATTCTTTTAAATAATTTGTGGTTAGAACATTACCCAATTGGTATAAACATCTTATTCAAAATATAAAAGACGACTATGAACTGTATTGGTTCGCTCGCTTGTTTCTTTCCTGGTTTATAAAGCTGTCGCACATTGGCTTTTGTTTCTCTAGTGTATACATCTGAAAACTGTGTAAAATAAATTTTAAAATATGTAGAAACTATTTAGGAGATAGAGAGCTAGTTTAAATAAATATAATGTATAAGTACAGTATTTTCTAAATATGATCTGAAATGTCTCGATGGACTTATTTTAGTGATAAGTTTGAGTCAGTGTGCCTTATCGTGTTGCCATACAAAATCGAGTTGGAACGTGATATTTCAAAATTGTCATGTTTTAATATAGATCCCACTTCCTATCCCACTTACTTTCCTATCCTAGTTACTAATATTATAAATGCGAAAGTTTATGAGGATGGATGTCAGGATGTGTATGTTTGTTACTCTTTCACGCAAATACTACTGAACCGATTACAATGAAATTTAGCACACATATAGAGGGTAACTTGAATTAACACATAGGATAGGTTTTATCCCAGAATTCTCACGGGAATGGGAACTATGCGGGTTTTTCTTTGAAAATGCGGGCGAAGCCGCGGACGGAAAGCTAGTTAAATATAAATACTAACAATGCCCAAGCGTAACCAGATGAGAGCCCATGTCACTCTCAATACAAGGAATATGTAGCAGTACTTCAGTGTAGTGCCCAAAACACTTCCCTTCATACTCTCGTTGTTTAACGACCCTAGAGCATTTGATCATAATTATCATTGATGGAGAGTTTAGCTTTTCACACTATAAATAAATAAACACACTGATAAATATTATCAGACGAGCAATGGCTCACTAAATCTATTTTACAAAATTTAATTGGGTGTGATTGTAGAGCAAAACTAGAGAATACGAGTATTTTTAAAAAAGCGGGATTTGTAATTTCGGATAAGGACAAGGACAATTTTCGATTTACTGTGCAAGTAAAAATAAACAATATTGCCGTAGTCATCTCCTGGATTGCTTGTAGACTCCATCCATCCTATATTGTAGACCTAGCTGAGAAATGTAAAAAAAATCAATAAATTCTGTAAGAATTAAAAAAAGCGTATCAGCCGAGCATACGTGGCAGAAGTGAAACTTCTTTGGTATGATTCAAAGATACCAAAATCGTCACCTTACTCCATGACGTGACGGCATTGCCTAGACGCGACCTTGAAATTTTACTCTCAACGCGCCTAAAGAAGTTTCACTTCAAAAATACTTCAGCAAATTTTCATAGGATACATCAAAAAGATAAATAAATAAAAAATCAAGGCAAGTTTTTATTTGTTATGTACTTACAAAGATATCTCAACGGTCTGTGCAGGCGCATGTAATAGCAGAGAATCTCATAGAGCTCAAAATCACCCGTTTGCACCATGTAGTGAGAATACGTGAACAGATCCATCAGAAAACTAACTGCAAATTTATTTTACCTTATACAACTACTATCATTTTAGCAAACGTATATTGTTTTAGATTTTCTGGCAATAGTTTCAGTGTAAACAGAGATCTACTTTTAATATTATTATTGTGTGCAAAATATATTCGCCTATTATTTTTAGTGCCAGCAAATTCATTTGCAATTTAATTTTACATATTAATATTAGGATAATTATTACATATTCTAAAATAACAAACTATGTAACCTCCGAACGAAAAAACATTGAGTATAACCCCACAATAGTACCTACTTTTCATATTACAAAACAAAATTACCAGCGGTCCAAAAATCGATATACGAATACTGCAATCGTCCTAGCACTTGGCACAAAATGGCCAATACATGTATCGTATATGACACGTTATATATCCAGTCCACGACGGTTCCCTTCAGCTTCACTGTGGCCACCAGGACCAACGCTACCAGGACAATGGCGCAAATGTAGCAGTTCCATAGAGCTTTGTTCGGGAGGTGGTAGAAGGTGCGCATGATGCTGTCGTGCGACCACCACATGGGATATTGTTTCTATAAAATTTGCATCAATATCATTCTAGAAAGTTCTAGATATTGTTTCAGCAGCTCTTGCATCTAAGGTTATAATTGTGATTTATAGAATAAAAGCTTAAACCTGAAACCTTAGCCAGAACAATAATAAATTACTTAAGAGCAGTAAAGCATTGTAGGGTTTTTTAAAAAGTTATTAAAACCTATTACTATACGATATGCTAGTACGATAGGCATATTAACAGATAATTGTGTCGCTTCAGTAGGGTAAGAACAATTTCCTAGAGACTTCGACGAGTTTGAAAATATCGGAGAGAATATTTTCCAGGAGATAAGTTGATAGTTCCCTATAGTAAATAAATAACCTCCACGTACCTCATCTTTTTCCAATATAGCAAGCAATTCCACATCTCTAGAATTATCACTGCCTCTACTATCGGCAATATTTGGTTTACTTTCTCTCATAGCACAAAAACAATACAAAGGTCTTGCCTAATTAGGAAATAAACTTTTTCGTCTCTTTGTTTATTATCATTTCATCACGTCCAATGAGACGTGACAAGAGGTGACAAGTCAATAAAGCGTTGCAAGAATACTCTTTCGAAAAGTTTCGATAACCATAAGAAGACGACAAAATTACTTTTGTTTATAACTTGGTTTATAATATTACCACATAATAGTGTCTTCATGAATTCAAAAGGATAGATCAAAAGCGCTCCGGCCTCTGACGCATTGGAAGGTGGCTAATTAGGCAGAATAGCCGTTTTTGTAGATCGAATGTTGTTTTAATAACCTATCTACACAACATTACTTATAATTGACACACCACTTACCACTGAATAAATAAAAAACCTGTTAATACTGTGAAGTTTAAACTTAACTAACATTAAGTAAAATATTTGCGAATGAAACCTCGGGATATAGGTTGCAATAAAACACTGGAATTGTAATAATTAATATTTAATATTCTTATTTAACATCTCATCGCAAAAATGATCAACTCTTATTAATAATCCTTAACAACGAACCATTGAACTACTCACGAGCTCAATGCATCATTACTACGTAGCTCAATGCAACAAACTTGATATGTCTTTTACAAACAAAATAGAACCCATTATGAATTTTTTAAACTAAAAGGCTTTTAAAATATTAAAATGGAATAATTTCATATTTTCCCGCCCTTATCCTTTTCTTCTAGGGTGATATATTATAACTTAATCAAAAGCATCCGAAAAATTCGTAGACATAGTCTAGATTTTAGGCAATTTGTCTAAGACCATTTATCTCATTTCTTTTGAACTTGTAAAAGAAAGAGACAAGAATTACATCAATTAACTTTGCTCTGAATACCTTTGCCTTAAATGCTCATTTGCCTTTTTATTTGTTTTCACGTATTTGTATCAAGTGTAACAACTTATTACCTAAATCTAATAACTGCGATACCTAAACCCATTGACTATTTGACTTAGAATGTTCTATTTTCTTCCTTATTGAGCCTTAATTTTCGCATTTTCTAAGTATTCTTGGCGGAATTCCTTGTTTAATCGCTCCCCGAAGTAAATTCTTAACCATTCTGGCGCACATTTGATGAAAAAGTACTGAAATATAAAAGAGGTATTGTTATTATATCTATAGAAATGAATAGCAGAGACCCAAATCACAAATATGTGACCAAATGGTCCACATATAGAAACATATCTTGAACATAATATACATATGTACTACCAATTTAAAAAGCAGTTTTAGTTTCGTCAAGTAAATTTAAATCTGGCACTTTAAGTACCCCCAAAATCTCATCTAAACCAGACATTACATAAAAATAGTTATAGCAAAGAACCTTCATTCTGGGAAACTCAGGAACTTTTTAACTACTCCATACAATCATGACCTCAATTTTATTAAAATCATTATAATTTCTATAATCTAGAAATACACACCTGAATACCATGCGTCCAATAGCCAGTAGTATCGCTAACTCTCCCGAGCGTGTTGACAGCACTACGTGCGAACGTGCGCGCGTCCGGCACGAGACTGTTCCCATCTAGCAGCCGCTGCGAGAAGACGTTCATCTTGGTCGCCACGAAGAGTGGGGATACGTGCTGCACGTAGATACCCAGTGGGGCGTATTCCCTGCGCACTGCTAGCGTAAAGTTGCGGACGTAGACCTGTTAAATGTCAATTTAATTTAGTGCTTGTAGAGACATGTGGGTTTAGGAATTAGGGACAGTGTTTTGATTGACAGCATATAAGCACATGAGAAAATATCTACTGAATGTAGGTACATTCAGCAAAACGTAGCACACCACGATATCAAAAAAATTGTTGCAAGTAGAGACTATTTGAACAACGTAAATCATAACACAACTAATCAGTATTGATTCTACACCTTTCACTTCATGGTATTTAGAAACCATATCACTATCCTAGTAGATTATGAAAAAGTTTCTACGCAACAATAATTACTCTGCGATCATATAGGTGCTCTTTTATCCTATAAGATCCATCTTCTCTTACCCACCTTGCTAGCAGCATACACAGCCATCAGCGGCAGCGGCTGCAGCTCCGACCCTGAGGAGATGTTCACCAACGCCCCCTTCCCCCTCACCACCATGCCGGGTAGCACCAGCCGAGTCATGGCGGTCACGGCCAGAACATTGACGTTTATGATCTCGGAAGCTTTCGAGAGGGGCATCTCGCATATCGGCATGGGGTAGTCGTATTGTAAGCCTACGTTGTTCACTGGAAAGGTGAAGATCATTGGTTAATTTTATAGAATCGTAAGCGATAGTTTTCGATCATAACTTCTACGGAGAAAATTCGGTAGTAGTAACAAAAAGGAAAGGCATCACTTTTTCCTTCTTATCATACTATACCATTGCCATCCCCATTAATTCGTTATTATTTATTTCACATCTGAAATATTATAGCCCCTTTTTATTAATTCAATAGAAAAAAGGTAAAGTGATCAATTTGGTAAATTTATTCCGACTATTCAAGTACGTCCAACAAATATTGACTGCTAGGTAATTAGCATTAAAAAGTGTGAAAATTAGTCCAATATTTGGCCAGTTCATTAAATATTGACTTTGAATATCGTCTCGTCTCCGGCCAGACTAACATATTAAATATTGATGTCATAGACCTCAGAAAATAGCTAGTTTGATAATAAATCTTAATTGATGTAACTTGTGTGATTTTGCTAAACGTTTCATAAGATCTACAGCCTACAACTTTCATAATATTATGATTGAAATTGGTAATAAAATCGCTGATACAAACAAATTATCTCAATGAAATACCCGATAAGCATATTTGGATGTATAAAATATATTATGCAGATATTCACTCTAGAAACAGAAATTCCCACTCTTTAGAAATTAATCTTACCTAATATACCGACAGGTATGTCTTTCAATTCTTCTTCTATATGCTGGTATACTTCTTCCCCCTTGCTAAAGTCTGCGACGATTGTTTTCGTCTTTACTCCAAGCTTTTCTGGAAATGAAATGTATTTCATTAGTTTCGGATAAACCAAGTCTTTTCTTGCCTTTTCAAAAGAAAAAGGAAGTTTGTCAGTTACAATTCTTCTATTTTTCTCATAAAAGTAAGTTAGGAATACTAACTATAGTACCTACAATTTAGAGCTCTTGACTGCCCGCGAATTCGAACTGCGCTTTACTTCGACCCGCCATAAATAGACGGACGGATAAATTCGAACCTAAGAAAACTTATCAAGGATCGGAACCTAACAATGCAATAATATCATGAGTTTATCGAATTCAATCGTATTTTTTAGATTTAACTTTATTTTCAAACTGACCAAGTTTCATACCAAACATTGACTCTTAAAAAGAGCTATGTGTTATATCAGTTAATCAGTCGTGTAACCATCCCTTTTACATATTTAATTATATCTATTAAAACTCACCAATCTCTCCAGCGACACTCCTCAACTTGTCTGGATTTCTGCTGATGAGGACAATGTTTACTCCCCTCTGCGCCAACTCCAGCGCATAGTGCTTGCCGATGCCATCCGTACTGCCAGTTATCACTGAAAAGATGTATTTCTTTGTTATTATAATGCATTTTAGAATATAAAAGATTGAAAGAATGATAACTGAATTGTTAGGATCAGTGGTTTACTTGAATTTAAGTTTGATTTTTGAACGGCCTAATTATAACAGCAAATTTTTTTGTTTATCTCATTAGGTACTTCCGTTTACATGCTTTACTATATACTTCGATTAAAATGACCGTGCTTTTCAGAGAATAATATTTCCAAATAATTACAAGAAAAAATATTTTTTAATTATGTAAATATATTTATACAATTTTATTGACAACTAGCAGTTCGCCCCGGCTTCGCCCGTGGTACATATTTACGTTTTCTCTACATAAGAACCATCCTCGTACTTCAAGGAATATAATAAAAAAAGAATTAACGAAATCGGTTCAGCCGTTCTCAAGTTATGCGCTTACCAACACATTTTGGGATTCATTTTTATATTATAATATAAGATTAAAACATTATTATTTAAATATCCAAATGTTAAATAGGTGCTAAGGTTATAAAATGTTTTTTTTTTCAAATCGTGCGTATAATGAACATTTCTCGATTATATTATGGTCTATTCAAATATGAACAAGCATATATTTGTTTGCAGAGCCATCTTCGAAAAGCAAACTTTGCATCATCGATGTTAAGAAACAGTTTCATCAACAAATCTCAAGCAACAATTGGCCGTAGCAACGCAAACATAATGAGCGATTGAAACTCGATAAACATACCAAGTTTGCTTAAATCATGGTAAAAACTAAGGGTTCTGTATCAAAAAAGGTGTCAGTTTAAAGTAGAATTCACTTATTTGCATTTTTTTGTGTGGTGTCTTTTGATGTTAGCCAGAAGGTCTTCTACATCTTAACGCGAACGCGTGGGTGAACTGAAGGTTCACCCTGGTAGCGACATGCGCAAGGACCGGGCGTCCCCCCTTGACGGGGATCTCGAACCTCGGCTTGGGCTGTCGCTTGAGTGGAGGAGGCCGAACGGGCCCTAGTCGGACGGGACTTATTTGCATTACACTGTATTTGACAGGATTAAAGTAGGTAATTTAAAGGTTAATTGATTTCTTCTGGAGATTGGTATGTTGGTTATTAAGTAATTTTTAATAATAATAAATAATAAGGAATGAAATGCGCTCGATGATTTGGCTTCAATATAAAAAGTTTAAATACGGAACCCTTTGAATGCTAGACCAACTCGCGCGCACTTAGCTTTATTATTGACATTAACATTCAAATAATAATTTTAACAAGCTGTGGGTATCCGCAAAGCAACTAATTGACTATTTGGATAAATAACCGGTTTGAATGTAATTAATTTTTTTGTACATTAGCATCCAATTTATAAAGTTCCCAGAGGTGGTACTTATCTAATTATTGTATTATGACGTATGTTAAAATTCTCCTTTGATTCGATATTTTTTTCGAAACATACGATAACCATAATAGTATGTAATGGGTTTAAGACCTACCTATGTAGAAACCTACCTACCTACTCTAGATAAAATTCAAATTATAATTTTTATGACTACCAGATATAAATATAAATAATTTGGAAAATCCAAAAGTGCACGCCTCATAATTTTTTTTAATAATTATTTATTAATTATTATTTTTGTTTATTTAATAACAATTAAATCACATCGAATCAGACCCTGAAAAATGAAAGGGTTCTATTCCTAAACATACTCAAGCGTAAGAGAAAAAAAAAGACTCGATTAGTAAAGTATTTCGGTCGCTATCGTGTTAACAAGAAAATCCTCCGCACATACTGACACACGGACGTCCAAGACAGAACTTTTTTAAACTGTTTTTTAACTAGTTTAAATAACAAAAATGACATCAAAAATATCATGAATGTTAAAAATAGTGTTTTTTCTTAATATGTGTGTGTATGTATTATCTTACAAGTGCAATGTATGATACATAAAGACATTTTAAGTTTGAAAAATCAGATGTTTTGCGCGAAGTGACAGTAGTACCCACCTCAACGCTTCGCTTATGAGGCGTGCAATAAACGAGTCCAATTTAATTAATACTAGCAATGCCCTGCGGTTTCACCCGCATAGATAGCGATATCGTGACAGTGAAAAGTCTACTATAGGTCGGACTATAGGTTTAATTTTTAATCACATGAAAATCACCTTCACCCCGTCCCGCACTACGCCTGCTCATTGTAGGTATTAAACAGTATACCTACTATTTTCTGTAGATTGACACTTATAAAAATTCGTTATATCTTTTGAATGGAATACCCAATTTTTTTAATTTAAAAAGTATTTTGCTGGTATTGAAACAGTCTATTAATAAAACATCATTTAATGGGATAAGGATTAATATATGTGTATTGTGTATGGATAACATGGTTTGATTACTGTCGGCACTTCTATTTACTTTGAAAACGTAAAAAAGTTGTTGTAGTAACATAACTACTGAAGATGGACATATTATGGTATCGCGGACTCTCTTGTAGATATTGATCCATTCTATAATAACCGTAGAACATTTTTTTGTTCTATCTTCAATAGATTCCGCAGCGCACGCGATTAGAATTTTTATTAAGGATTTTTTTACACCTTGGGTTACATTATTGCATTTTTGGTAAGGATCTCTAATTTTTTTGAAAATGCAATATAGCCTATGTTGCTCAGTAAAGATGCAGCTTTCTAATGGTGAAAGAATTTTTGAAATCGGTCTAGTAGTTTATGCGTGAAAACCATACATACATACATACTTACATAATTACAAACCTTTCCTCTTTATAATATTAGTATAGATAACTATTAACATAAACGACCTTGTTAATTTTCCATGCGATTTATTTATAATAAAAAATGCTCATAAATATAAATAATTATTGATCATTATTTTTTTTTTATAATAAAAAAATTACCTAAAGATTAGGAAAAGCTTCCATCATGAGGTGGAACTTGCACTTGCGTATTTTGCCATACTACTTTTTAGTATAGATTACTAATTATAGTATATTTTTTGAACTTGATTTTCCGGAACTAGGTATTACTAAAGAATACATAGGTTATAATATTACCTAATTATTATTAATACAGTAATTGAGTTTTAAGTATCTAAAGAACGACAGTCAACATTAGAATCTTAAATTAGTCTCTACGAACGTCGATATAATATTGTAAGTGTAATATCGATATAATAGTGTAATCGAGTGATGAATCTTGTCTAGATCATACTATTTCGTCTCAAGAAAATGTAATTTAACCAACTATTTTAATGTTTCGACATAAAAATAAGTGGTTTTTGATCTGATATTTACTGAAATGTCGAAGTTTCTTGCAATAAAACAATTGCTCTATTAACTATTTCAATAGATTAGGTCGTAAGAAAATTTTCTTGTAGGTGCACATCTGTGGATGCACATGGACATCTAATGACAGTTATTTTTTTTTTAATGATTCTAATGGATTAATTTGAGATCCTGTTAAATTAAGCGTAACAAATAATTACCAAAAATAATTTGCATTCATCAATAAAGAGTTATTCGATTGGAATAAAGCTGAATTCTGACTTAGAAATGTTATATCATGTAACCATAAAAGGGGGAACTAATTACCTAAATCAGGTTTTGATAACTTGAATATTTTGACGATTGGCATGGAGACTAAAACCTGTTGGTAATATACCTATCGCTAACAAAAAAAAGCTATGGTGAATAAGAAGAATAAGATTCTTTCTCAAAATTCTCAAATTAATAAAGGAAACATTACTAAAAACGACAAAAGGTTAACAAATTTTTGGAGTTAAAAAATGCTCAAGCGTTATTTTTAGTAATACTTCTTTAAATCTTAAGCAATTAATTAGCATTCTTTCGCACGGCGTTATCTATAACTTTAGAATACCTTTGCATGAAGCAAATCTGACATTGACCCCGTTCAATAATTATACGAGTCGAATTGGATAGCTGTGTCGCAACAAGTTACGAAAATGCGTAATGGTAGTACATAGTAACTCAATGCGAAAATGTTACAAAATCATAACCGGGCCTTGATTGTGGAGTTTTGAAAATATCACCGTTTTCAATGTGTCAACAACCGGTGTACACAATCTGTTATGTGCTAGGGCTTCATGACGAAGTGGTATTGTAAGTGATTCTCTAAATATCTAAATGCCTCACTGCACATGCAATCTCTATAATATAGAGACTACTATCTTGCAACATTTGGAATGGGTATTGGGTATGCTATATTGAAAGAGTATTATGTGTGTAGTGTGTACACGACTTTATTCTGATTGCATATATTTTTGTACATTTCCAAATGGTTTTTTCGGCAAAAACATAAACAAAAAATAATGATTATTGTTTATTTTCTTTTGCAGAAACTATTACACAAAATGAATGAAAAATATTGAAACTTGGATGTTCTTTTCATACGAATGGATAATCTTGAAATTACTTTATGCTATCGTCTATAGAGAAATAGAGATTACACAAACGTGTAGGTAAATCTTTAGTTCATATGTACCAGTGTATAAAAATATCATAAAGATATCGATATAAGTAAGCTTTTGATTACAAAATGGTGACCTAACAGTGAGAAAGGCGAGCGTGTTGGTAATAAGTAATAACCACCAAAAAGTTATCAAATGTGAATTGATCATGCACTAAAATAACAGACAATCAAGAAGTATTCCAGTTATTATTTCTTAATATTTTTAAAAACATTTCCAAACTGATGAATTGAAAAAAAAAAGAAAAAGCTATTGATGATGTCTTCACTAAGGAACGAAAGTAGTAGTTGGAAGCGATGAAGCGGTATGAGATCCTATATCCTTATTTCCTCACTAAAATATAAGAAATGCGAAAGTAACTGCTTGTCTGTTTGGCGGTCTGTCTGTCTCTTCTGCAGAGCTTTATCGCTGAACCGATTTGGATGAAATATGGTATAGGTCGCGTCATGTAAAAAGAACGCTGACGGTTAAGCTGCGCATTGGCGATTTATTGGTCTATTTGGTGTTATGAGGTGGTATAAGAATAACAAATATGTAGTTGCGAAGCCACGACTCGAGAGCCTACTTCAAAAATAAAATAAGCAGCAAATAACTTTCGTGCTAAACTCGATACATGCCAAAACACACCCCATCACTTTCATCCAGCGTTCTTTTTACATGATTCGCGTTATACGAATGATATAAGTAGTACACAGTTCTTAGGATTCCAGAAATCGCACGAGAACGGGCTTTATATTTCGCGATGTCCCATTGTTTGTATGATTACTTAGTCGTACAGGAACTATGTGGGATTTCTCGAGTCTACGCGAAACCGCGGGCGGAAAGCTAGTATGTCAGACAATTATGTATTTACAAAATTCTCCTTTCACAACCACAACGTATGAGCTAAGTGAGGTTAGGTTACTTGAAAGTACCTAGGTTGTTAGGTAATGTAATAAGGGTCACGAGGTAGGATTGATTCGTGACTCGTGACACGAGTGGCGTGACCACAGCTTACATTATGATGCACAATGTTTCTATAGAAAATGAATAAATTTAGAATGTTCTGGAAGGTTATAATATTATGTGTTGGTGCATTGGAGTTGATTGAAAATTTGGTATAGTAATTGCAGCTTTTCTAAAAGAAGTCTAGCTTAATAGAAGTATAGTAGGTAGTAGCACAGATGACAGATTAGTAAATCCATACTAATATTATAAATGCGAAAGTAACTCTGTCTGTCTGTCTGTTACTCAATCACGCCTAAACTACTGAACCAATTTGCATGAAATTTGGTATGGAGATATTTTGATACCCGAGAAAGGACATAGGCTACCTTTTATTGCGAAATATGTACCACGGGCGAAGCCGGGGCGGACCTCTAGTAATATTATAAATGCGAAAGTGTGTTTATTCGTTTTAATGTGACATGGCCATGGGTAACTTTTGACAGCGGTGAAACGACTCATACTAATGCGAATTTAACATCAGGGGAATCCGCGGGCAAAGAAAACCATTGAAGCTAAACAACCATTGAAATACTGAGCCATTCTGCGCACGCGCGGCCTGTGGATAGAGAGCATAGCGTACGGGATGTGGGTGGGAATAGGTGGGTGGTTGGTAGTACTTTAATCAGTCGTAAAAATTTCCAATTTTAGGAAGATTAGAAAAATTATTTTAACAATAGTTAGGGAAATTTCGATTGACAGAGAAATTACGATAAGTCAGGAAAAATTTCTATAAGTCAGGAAAATTTCCATAAGTCGGGAAAATTTCTATACGTCAGGAAAATTTCTATACGTCAGAAAAATTTATATAGATAAGGAAAATTTGTATAAGTCAGGAAAATGTTTATAAGCCAGGAAAATTTCTATACGCCAGGAAAATTTATATACGCCAGGAAAATTTCTATACGCCAGGAAAAATCCATAAGTCGGGAAAATTACGATAAGTCAGGAAAAATTTGTATAAGTCAGGAAAATTTACATAAGTCGGGAATATTTCTATAAGCTGGAAAATTTCCATAAGAAAGGAAAATTTCTATAAGCCAGGAAAATTTCTGTCCGTCAGGAAAAATTGTATAATCGTCAATCGCGCGCTAGACGCGTTCGGAATCGGACGTGATTAGTGCTAGCACAGTAAGGAATAACAATTCGCGTCACGCGCGGCTCTGCCGCTGCAAGAACTTTTATGATGAGTTGTAAAACACTCATTGTAAATGAGCTGTTGGCGTTCATTCAAAATGCCATCGATACAATGGACGAGGTTAGCATCATGCAAATCTGCAAAACTAACTTTAAGGAGGAGGAAATTAGCAGTGGCAAGGTGCTACTCTACCAAACGCTGGACAAGATTGCCACGATGCCGTCCCGCCGCAGGAACGGGGGTGAAAAATGCATACAGGATATCATCAGCCTATTGAAGGTGACTGATCCCGATGACGTGCCCGATTTCGTCGCAAAGGAGTTGCATAAACTTCCACCGGTGGGATTCGACCACGTCGATGTTACGAGGCTCCTTAAGGACATCACATTCCTTAAGGCGAGTCTGGCCGAGGTACACACCAAGTTGGAGGCTTCAGAGAAGACCATCTCCGATTTACGAGTCGAGTTAGCGACATATCGCGATGCGCATGCAATATGTAGGTCACCCGTGCCGTCATATGTGAATGCACGACGCGGAGCGCAAAATGCATGCGTCGGCATTTTAACTGCTGATGTTGACGTGTCGCCGACCGCCGATGACCCGAGTGATGCCCCGCGTCCCGCTCCCGTTACCTCTCCCCCGGAGAAGACATCGCATGTCACGTTGCCAGCTGCTCCTCAACGTGACTACGCCGCCGCAGCCTCAAAAATGACTGCGACCCCAAAACTATCAAAAGGAGTAAACGCACCCGTGCGGAAAAGTTTACCTTCAAAAACGAAGGACGTCGACGAGGATGGCTTCACAAAAGTCCAGAAGAAAAGGAAGTTGACTCGTCAGAACAAGTGTGGCACCGCAACGAAAGATCCAAACTTGCGGATGCGCGCAGAGGTGCCGACGACGCCGCTCTACGTGTCTCGTGTGCACCACTGTACCAAGAATGAAGATGTTGTCGAGTACTTGCATGCGAAGACAGGTTTGAGTCTGCGAGTGGAACGGCTGGAGTCTCGCCATAAAGTGAGCTTCAACTCCTTCGTGGTGAGAGTACCGACCGCCAAGCTGAGCGTCTACATGGACGAAGGGTTTTGGCCGCAGGGAGTTGTTTTTCGCCGCTTCCGCGGACGGATACCCGGCCCCCCGGAATCGCGTCACACGCCGAAGACATAGCGTGTATTAATTTAGTATTTAAGTAGTTTTAAGTTCATATGGGCCGTAGTTTTTAAGTTATATTAAGACCTTTAACTGTAACTACATTTGTTGCCTGAAATAAATAAATAAATAAATAAAAAAAAAAAAAAAATAAGCCAGGAAAATTTCTATACGTCAGGAAAATTTCTGTCGTCGGGAAAATTACGATAAGTTGGAAAAATTTCTATAAACAAGGAAAATTTCCATACGTGAGGAAAATTTCTATAAGCCAGGAAAATTTCTAAGTCGGGAAAATTACGATAAGTCGGGAAAATTTCTATAAGAAAGGAAAATTTCCATAAGTCCGGAAAAAAATTTTATACGTCAGGAAAATTTCTATACGCCAGGAAAATTACTATAAACAAGGAAAATTTCTATACGTGAGGAAAATTACTAAGTCGGGAAAATTACGATAAGTCGGGAAAATTTCTACAAGAAAGGAAAATTTCCATAAGTCCGGAAAATTTCTATACGTCAGGAAAAATTCCATTAAATTTCTATAAGAAAGGCAAATTTCTATACGCCAGGAAAATTTATATAAACAAGGAAAATTTCTTTACGTCAGGAAAAATTCTATAAGCCAGGAAAATTTCTATACGTGAGGAAAATTTCTCTTTGCCGCAAAAATTTCTATACGTCAGGAAAAATCCATAAGTCGGGAAAATTTCGATAAGACAGGAGAATTTCTATACGTCAGGAAAATTTCTCTATGTGGGGAAAATTTCTATAAGTCAGGAAAATTTCGATAAGTCGATAAAAAATAATATTATAGATAAATTATGATAAAATACGTATTTAAGGCGATAGAAACGATTCAACTATAAATTTATATTTAATGATGTACATATGCATAATAAATAACCTTATATTTCGTGTTTCTCAGAAATAATTTAGAAGAGAACGGTTCCGTAAGATGGGAGAGGATACGGAAGATTGCTCTAAACCGTTGTTAGGCGATTGTGAAGGTAATATTATTATTTATTTTATTAGGTATTTAATTTGATAGATAAATTAAAAAATTTAATCAGACAGATAATGTAAAAAGCAGTTTTAATCCTACTAATATTATAAATGTGAAAGTTTGTGAGGATGTGTGTGTGTGTGTGTGTGTGTGTGTGTGTTTGTTACTCTTTCACGCAAATACTACTGAACCGATTACAATGAAATTTAGCACACATATAGAAGGTAACTTGGATTAACACATAGGGTAGGTTTTATCCCGGAAATCCCACGGGAACGGGAACTATGCGGGTTTTCCTTTGAAAACGCGGGCGAAGCCGCGGGCGGAAATCTAGTACCTAATAAAATAAATAATAATATTACCTTCACAATCGCCTAACAACGGTTTAGAGCAATCTTCCGTATCCTCTCCCATCTTACGGAACCGTTCTCTTCTAAATTATTTCTGAGAAACACGAAATATAAGGTTATTTATTATGCATATGTACATCATTAAATATAAATTTATAGTTGAACCGTTTCTATCGCCTTAAATACGTATTTTAATCATAATTTATCTATAATATTATTTTTTATCGACTTATAGAAATTTTCCCCACAAAGAGAAATTTTCCTGACGTATAGAAATTCTCCTGTCTTATCGAAATTTTCCCGACTTATGGATTTTTCCTGACGTATAGAAATTTTTGCGGCAAAGAGAAATTTTCCTCACGTATAGAAATTTTCCTGGCTTATAGAATTTTTCCTGACGTAAAGAAATTTTCCTTGTTTATATAAATTTTCCTGGCGTATAGAAATTTGCCTTTCTTATAGAAATTTAATGGAATTTTTCCTGACGTATAGAAATTTTCCGGACTTATGGAAATTTTCCTTTCTTGTAGAAATTTTCCCGACTTATCGTAATTTTCCCGACTTAGTAATTTTCCTCACGTATAGAAATTTTCCTTGTTTATAGTAATTTTCCTGGCGTATAGAAATTTTCCTGACGTAATTTTTCTTATGGAAATTTTCCAGCTTATAGAAATATTCCCGACTTATGTAAATTTTCCTGACTTATACAAATTTTTCCTGACTTATCGTAATTTTCCCGACTTATGGATTTTTCCTGGCGTATATAAATTTTCCTGGCGTATAGAAATTTTCCTGGCTTATAAACATTTTCCTGACTTATACAAATTTTCCTTATCTATATAAATTTTTCTGACGTATAGAAATTTTCCTGACGTATAGAAATTTTCCCGACTTATGGAAATTTTCCTGACTTATAGAAATTTTTCCTGACTTATCGTAATTTCTCTGTCAATCGAAATTTCCCTAACTATTGTTAAAATAATTTTTCTAATCTTCCTAAAATTGGAAATTTTTACGACTGATTAAAGTACTACCAACCACCCACCTATTCCCACCCACATCCCGTACGCTATGCTCTCTATCCACAGGCCGCGCGTGCGCAGAATGGCTCAGTATTTCAATGGTTGTTTAGCTTCAATGGTTTTCTTTGCCCGCGGATTCCCCTGATGTTAAATTCGCATTAGTATGAGTCGTTTCACCGCTGTCAAAAGTTACCCATGGCCATGTCACATTAAAACGAATAAACACACTTTCGCATTTATAATATTACTAGAGGTCCGCCCCGGCTTCGCCCGTGGTACATATTTCGCAATAAAAGGTAGCCTATGTCCTTTCTCGGGTATCAAAATATCTCCATACCAAATTTCATGCAAATTGGTTCAGTAGTTTAGGCGTGATTGAGTAATAGACAGACAGACAGAGTTACTTTCGCATTTATAATATTAGTATGGATTTAATTTGATAGATAAATTAAAAAATTTAATCAGACAGATAATGTAAAAAGCAGTTTTAATCCTACTAATATTATAAATGTGAAAGTTTGTGAGGATGTGTGTGTGTGTGTGTGTGTGTGTGTGTGTGTGTGTGTGTGTGTGTGTTTGTTACTCTTTCACGCAAATACTACTGAACCGATTACAATGAAATTTAGCACACATATAGAAGGTAACTTGGATTAACACATAGGGTAGGTTTTATCCCGGAAATCCCACGGGAACGGGAACTATGCGGGTTTTCCTTTGAAAACGCGGGCGAAGCCGCGGGCGGAAATCTAGTACTAAATAATAGAGGCCAATTTGAAACAGAATTTTAATTGAGGATTGCCAAAATATATTTTTACGAGATTGTAATTTTCAAGGTGGCATTTTTTGTATTTGCATGTTTCAAAATCGTAGACCTTACGTTTTTTGATGCCGTAACTTTTGCATAAATTTATTCGTAGGCCGTTAAAAAAAACAAAATTATTCATTTATTATGGAATAAATTAAAATTTTCATCACATACAATTTGAGGTAATTAATTATTATCTAACGAAGGTTACTTTCGGATTAAATTATAAGTATGCGTAAGTCACTTCCCTCGTACTTAAAGTAATAAGAACACCTAAATTAAATATTAGTACTTAGTTTAATAATACGTAGTAATTGACATGCTTAAAAATAATAATTTTCATAAAAATCAACACTTTTCCCTCTATAAGTCGGAAAATCAAATGTAATCTATGTGTTTCAAAATAATATGCTGTGTTGGCTCCGTGGGTAGGACCACGGACATTAATCTAAAAGTGGAGGGGTCGAGACAACCGTGCAATAATAAATTAATTTTTCAATTTTTCTTTCTTGAATAGTCTTTGGAAGAGGGCGCTGACTCCTGACATACAGGTTTTTACCTAGTTTGGGAGTCAGAGACTTCAATATTTCAACATGTAAAATCTTTTGTCAATAAATATTTTTTTTTTATCTGCACATAATCCACATTAATAGCAAACGGTGAAGGAAAACATCGAAAGGAAACCGGCATGAAACAAAATTTTAACATCTTCCAAACCGCATTTGCCTATTTTTCTATTTTTTTGCAGATAAATATGAATTTTATAGCAAATAGAAAAAAACATGCCTGTCGTGCATCAAGGTTCTTCCTAGCTGGATAATCTTAACAAGAATAGGTACATATTACAGTTAAGTGATTGAAAGACGACCTGCGCAAGATTGACTCATAATATTATGTCGCTGCCAAGTGCCAACATGGTAAATCAGGCGTTTAATTTAAAGCCCAGTTCCTGATTAAACGACGCAGTTGAAAAATGAAGTGCCTCGGAATGATTATAATATGCATCGTAAACGATCTTCTCATGTGAACGAGATGTATTTCTGTGGTAAAAAGCCTGTAGCCTCTTTATCCTCGAAACTGTCTCCAAACACCGCAATCAAAGGGTGCATTTCCACCGATATTGTGCCAGGCTATGTAGCGAGGAATGTGTTTTAAATAACCAATCATATCGCTTCATTTAGTTTGAAGTTTGAAGCTTTTAGCGTTTGAAGTGATACTATTGGTTATTTACAAACACATTCCTCGCTATACATCCTCGCACATTATTGGTGGAAAAGCACACTAAAACAGCTCCGGTGCGACGTGAATGAAATGAAATACAATCAAAAAAACACTCTTACGCTTTACATTAAGAAAATAAGTAAGTAAAGATTAATAAAGAGACTTGACTATTCATGAAATGACCGATTTAACTACTTCACTGCGGCATATAAATTCTAGCATTTGAACCGAATAAACACTGAATACATTATTTTATATATTTACATTATTCTATTATATGAAGTTTAAATTTATATTTATTTCAAGGTTCTATTTATGTTTATATGCATAAAGTATTTAATTTTACGACAATATGATACCTTTACTTCCACATAATATTACGCATTTATTATGCTTTGTTGCTTTTAAAATTATTAACAAATAGTTTAAAATCTTAAATGGTGTGGAATAAAATTATTATTATCATATAATCATTACGAGAACTAGAGGAAAGTAACCAAATATGGAATACCATTTTGTTTTTGGGATATAAAAATAAAACTTCACATAAATTAAATCAGTTTATTGTTTTTACTGATCAGTCATACATCTATAAGTAGTAATTAACAGCCTTTAACCAAATATATCAGTAATCAAATTAAAATTTTACACAAAAAACAAAATCACAAATGAGTAACCAAATATGGAATAGGTACCCATATATGGAATATGAGCATAAATCAACATAACTATTGTGGACTGTATAATTTTGGGGTTCGTGGTCAAAATAAACACCCTTCCTTCGACATACATACATATATTTTCTCTTTACAATTACAATTTATACCTAATCACTATTGCTTATTCACTACTGTTCTGGAATAATAACTTGCTGGGACTGATCACTATTAGTACTTATTCACTACTGGTCTGGAGTAAGCACTTGCTCGAACTGAACGCAATTTGAAAATTTGGGCTATTTATATTCGTCGCCGGCGGCGATATTCAAAGCGGCCGCCCGGCGGCGAGGCACAAAGCGGCGGCGGCATCCAAAAGCGGCGAGACTCAAAGCGGCGGCGGCATCCAAAAGCGGCGGCGGCTGTCTTGCATGTGCCGCCTAGGCCACGCCTCCTCCACGTGTAAACGCAATACACGTGGCGTACTGAGTACAGCGCGATAGGCGAAACCGCGGTGCGCCTCGTCGAAACCGCGGTGCGCCTCTCTTCCACGTGTAGCGTTGATACTTCGCCCCATACACGTGGAGCCGCTGCGCGGGGAGCCCCGTTGCCGCCTGCGTGTGCTCGTCCTTTACAGTCCTCCCCCCGGCGTAGCTTGCGTAGCCTCCTTCATCACGACGAGCTTGCTGACGGGGCGTCTGAAGATCCCGCTCTTGGTCTTCACTTCGGCTACCCGCACAGCGTCGTCCGGCCCGGCGTGAACGCGCACCACGACCCCCATGGGCCATGTGTTGCGCGGCAAGACGTGGTCCACGATGATGACCACGTCACCTTCCTCGAGGCGTCGCGTGTCCTTTCGCGCCTCCCCCCGTGGCACGAGCGTCGGTAGGTACTCCTTGATCCATCGGCGCCAGAAGTGGTCGGCGAGCGCCTGGCTGGCGCGCCAGGTCCGTCGGTCTGCTTCGTCGCACGGCCCCGTCGTCGGCAGTCCCGTTGAGGAGCCCAACAGGAAGTGGTTGGGCGTGAGGGCTTCGGGGTCGTCTGGGCTCACGCTTACGTGAGTCAGCGGCCTCGCGTTCACCGCGAACTCCGCCTCGGTGAGTAGAGTCCGCAGCACCTCTTCTGGCGGCGCCTTCTCCCGTAGTGTCGCGCCGAGCGCGGTTTTCACCGACCGCACCAGCCGCTCCCATGCACCGCCTTGATGCGGCGCACCCGGCGGTATGTAGCGCCACTCCATCCGGTGGCGCAGCGCTTCTTCTTGTAGCGCCGGCGCCCACTCGTTGTACGCCTTCTTCAGTTCTTGATCGGCGCCCCTGAAGTTTGTTCCGTTGTCTGAGTACATCAGACGAGGCCACCCTCTGCGTGCTGCCATCCTTCTCAGCACCATGATGGCTGAGTCCGTTGACAGAGACGCGACGAGCTCTAGGTGCACGGCGCGCGATGTCAGGCATGTGAACAGCGCGCCCCATCTCTTCTCTCTTCTTCGTCCGATCTTGACCATCATTGGCCCGAAGTAGTCGACCCCGCAGTTGGTGAAGGGTCGGTGGAACGGGTCGAGGCGAGCGCGCGGCAAGTCCCCTTTGGCTGGGACCTGCGGCATTGCTCGGCGTACTCGGCACAGCGCGCAGTTCTTCTCTACGGCGCGCACTGTAGGCCGCAGGTGGATGACCCAGTAGCGCTGCCTCAGGTCGTTGGTGACGCGCTCGCGGTTGGCGTGTCCGGCGGCACAATGTTCCTGTAACACTATTAGTCTGGTTATTCTGTGCCGGCCGTCGAGGATTACCGGCTTCTTCATTGTGTCGGGTGCCGTGGCTGCGTTTATGCGGCCCCTTACTCTCAGCACGCCGTCTTCCATTACCGGGTCCAATTTGTACAGTCTACTGGATCTGCTGATGGGGCGCGCGTCCTTGATTCGCTTTATGTCTTCTCCAAAGCTGTCGTTCTGTGCGCGCTGCACCAACAGTCGTTCGGCTTGCTCCAGGTGGCGACATTCTAGTCTCGTCGCCGTGTGTCTGATGCGTATGTCGATGAATGCGAGCACCCTTGCTGTTGCTCCCACCAGTGTGCGGAATTTGGAGAAGCGCTCTGGATCCGGCAGCCATTCCATCTTCCGTGGCAGCTCGCTTACATGAAGTACATCAGCCTCGTCCGTAGTTTCTCGAAGTTCCTTCTCCGTGGGCCACTGGTTCTCCGTCTTAGTCAGGAATTCTGGACCCTGGAACCATCGATCATGTCCCGTGGTGAAACTTAGGCGGGTGGCGTCGTCGGCAACGTTTTCATGAGTCGGCAGCCACCGCCACTCTTCCCTTTGTGTTAGTTCTCCAATCTCACCGAGGCGATGCGCGACGAACGGCGTGTATCTCTTTGCATCGTTGCGCACCCAGTGCACCACCGTCGATGAGTCTGTCCAAAACCAAGTACGAGATATGTCATACCTGTGCTCTCTTCTTATCTGATCAGCTAGTCTGGCGCCGATCACCGCCGCTTGTAGTTCTAGGCGCGGGATCGTCTGCGCGCGTCGTGGAGCCACCTTCGCTTTCGCCGAGACGAGTTTCACTTGCACGCTGCCGTCCGTTCGTCGCATACGCCAGTATGCCACGGCTGCATACGCTTGTTCACTGGCGTCGCATAGTACGTGCAGCTCGATGTCTTCGACGTTGTCCGTTGCGTAGCATCGCGGCAAACGTAGCGCGCTGACCGTTTCCAGCTGCGCCAGCCAGCCCGCAAACTGCTCGCCCTCTTCTTCGGGTATTGGTTCGTCCCATGAAATCTGGAGGCGCCACAGGCTCTGCAATATGATTTTAGCACGAATGGTGAAATAACTTAAGAGGCCTAGTGGGTCATAAATTGACATTACCGCACTTAATGCTTCGCGCTTGGTTGGCGGGCGCTTGCGATCTCGCACCTCCACCGGTACCCTGTTCATTGCTGTGTTGAATCCTAGCGCGTCTTGCTCGGCGTCCCAAATTAGCCCGAGGATCTTCGGGGCTGGCTGCGCTCCTCCCAGCTGCGTTGGTGTGCTGGCGTGTAGTTCTCGTGGCACGTCCCTCAGCACGCTCCTGTCGCTGGCGCTCCATCCCCGTAGCTTGAAGCCTGCCGCCGCGTGCACCGTCCGTATTTCTTTGATTGCTTGTCTGGCTTCCTCTGTGTCGGCGTAGCTCACCACCAGGTCGTGCAGCCGTAGGTCCGCTTGCTGCTGTTCTCGGACGTGAAGCACGCAGTCCCTTTCGACGATCATTTGACGCGGCGTTGTTCCATGTATCACCCAGCCGAGATTTGTCTTGGAGGCGGCAGGTTCGTCGGCGCCGCCCATCCGAAGCTCTCTTGTCACGATGTGCTCCCAGTGGTCGGTACCCACCAGGACACCCGCGCGTGCTTGTTCGTAACATACCTCACGTTCCGGTATGTCGCGCAGGTGTCTGTACCGAAGCAGGGAACCCGGGATGGACTGCTGATGCAACTGTAGCTTCTTCATCGTGCGGGCGCGCAGGTCGTGTAGTGTCCCGTCGCTCTGCCCCCGCAGCTGCACCGTCACCAGCCGACTTCCTTCTTCAATCTGCTCCATGTTCGCCCCGTGGATGCGGAGCGGCATGGCGGGACCTTCGGCGCCGATCTGTTGCGCCAGGTCCTCATCAATGAGGGTGATGGTGGAGCCCTCATCGAGCAGTGCGTGCGTCGATACCTCCCCCCGTGGGCCGACGACGGTGACTGGACACATCTTCAGCAGGACCTCGCGGGGCGGTGCGGTTGCGCGGTCAGCAACCGCCATGACGGTTTCTTCGGTCGACGCAGCAGGCTCTTCTCTTCTTACGTCGTGCAGTGATGAATGATGCGGGCGGCGGCACTGGTTCACGCCGCATGGTTTCGCTCGACAGTAGATGCGCCGATGTCTCTTCGTGGCGCACTTGAAGCAGGCGCCCTTTTCCCTCACCAGCGCCCACCGCTCATCCACCGACAGCTTGGCGTAGCGCGGGCAGGCAACCATGGTGTGGTCGCGCCCGCAGCACAGGCAGAAGTCTTCTTTCTTCTCTTCTTTCTTCTCTTCTTTCTTCTCCTCTTCATCACCACTGCTGGAAACTATGGCGTATACTGCCGACTTCCTTCTTGGTGGAGCAGGTCGCACTGCCGCTGCTGCCGCTGCTGCCGTGGTGTCTCTGCGCGCTGGCGCAGTGCTGCTCGTCGGCGCGTATGTGTAGCGGAGCGCCTGGTCCGCCTCTCTCATCAGGAAGCGGGACAGCACCACAATTTCCGGATCTGCCGTTCCTTCCTGTGAATATGCATAGTCGCACCATCTGGACCGCAGGTGCGGACTTAGTTTGTCCAATATCTCCCTTGCTAGCATAGGATTGTATAAATACCCTTTCCTATCTATGGTTTGAAGTATGCATACCACGTTCTGTACCTTCACAGCGAAGCTGTTGATGTCCTTGGCCGCTGCTCCAGGTCGCGGCAGCTTCCTCAGGTCCTCCATGGCCCTGTCGATAATTATCTCGGGCCTCCCGAAGCACTGCTCCAAGGTTTTCATGACTGCTTCAGGTGATGAAGCAGTGTGAAGCAGCGCTGCCACGGCGTCCCTTGCTTCCCCCTTCAGGCATGTACGCAGCCGCTGGATGTTTTCTGCGTCGGACACTTGGTACATGCTGCTTGTGTCCCGGTAGGCTGCTCGGAACGGCAGCCACTCTTCGATCGCACCTGAAAATATAGGAAGGTCCGCGTGGCGTAGGCGCGGTCGCGCCATCTTCTCTAGGGACGCCGCCAGCTGCTCTATTCCTGTTCGTCTGGTCGGCGTCGGCGATCTTCCTCTTCTTAGTTCGGATCGCTGGTGTCTGTCATCCTTCGGCACAGGATGTGACTGGAGCCACTCGTCCACCTTGTTTCGTTCTTCTGTCGCGGTGACGGCATCTTCCGGCAGGCCCTCGTCTTCCTGTATGGCGGACACCTCGAACTGTAAGCGTTTATTTATTAGTTCTTTCTCAATTTGTAGTTCTTTTCTCTGGATAGCGGCGAGTCGCTCTGCCGCTTCTAATTCCGCCGCCTTAATCCGCCGCGCCGTACTCGCCGACGACCGCACCGATCTAGCGGATCTCGCTGGCGAATGCCGTCGCGGTTGCGGCGGGATCTCCATCGTTTCTGTGGCTGACGTCAAGCGTGCGTCAGACGGCGATGCCAACGGGTCCAGCACCAGCCGCTGCATTCGTTCTTGCCGCACACGCTCTGTCTCCTGGCTCTGGTCTTCAACTTCCACAGCGTCACCCTGGCTGCGGGTTACCACCATGCCTAAAGAGGTGACGCACCGCAGGCTTATACTGGCAGACTCGTTCCGCTGACCAGCACCCCTGATTCCCGGCGCGTACCACTAGGTCACCACTGGCGGCCCGTGTCTGCCCGTAAAAAACCTTACGACTCACCTTATTGGACTAGTACCAACAGCGCGGCCCCGTCGGTAGGTACCTGACTCGCCTGGTGACGATCAAAAACACCAGCAGGCTAGTACCAACGTTACCGGTTTGCCGATATTCGTCCCTCGAAGGTGAGCTCGTTGCCGATGTGTACCTCTCTTCGGCAGGATCTGGTCTTCCACGTGCAGCGTTTCTTCCTTGAAGTATCCGGCGCTCGTTGGATCACACGTTGTTATCCGGCGATCGAAGGGCCACACGTTGTTATCCGGCGATCGAAGGACCACACGTTATTGTGGACTGTATATATTGTTGGGGTTCGTGGTCAAAATAAACACCCTTCCTTCGACATACATACATATATTTTCTCTTTACAATTACAATTTATACCTAATCACTATTGCTTATTCACTACTGTTCTGGAATAATAACTTGCTGGGACTGATCACTATTAGTACTTATTCACTACTGGTCTGGAGTAAGCACTTGCTCGAACTGAACGCAATTTGAAAATTTGGGCTATTTATATTCGTCGCCGGCGGCGATATTCAAAGCGGCCGCCCGGCGGCGAGGCACAAAGCGGCGGCGGCATCCAAAAGCGGCGAGACTCAAAGCGGCGGCGGCATCCAAAAGCGGCGGCGGCTGTCTTGCATGTGCCGCCTAGGCCACGCCTCCTCCACGTGTAAACGCAATACACGTGGCGTACTGAGTACAGCGCGATAGGCGAAACCGCGGTGCGCCTCGTCGAAACCGCGGTGCGCCTCTCTTCCACGTGTAGCGTTGATACTTCGCCCCATACACGTGGAGCCGCTGCGCGGGGAGCCCCGTTGCCGCCTGCGTGTGCTCGTCCTTTACAATAACAATAACAAAAATGTAATGAATATCTTTGAGATCAATTAAATTAATATAACATATTGTGATAAATGAAAGAAGTTACGTAATTACTTGCAAAAGTCACAAATCCAGATCCATCTGGACCAGCACATCATAATGTGTTCAGAGCCCATACATCAAGCATTTAATTCAACTTTCTCCACTTTCATCCATGGAAAAAAGTCTTGAACAGAACCTCCTGACTCTGCTGATGCATGTATGTTACATTCTACATATTCTGCAGAGTCAGAAGGCACTTGGTCCATCAACTCATCATGTCCACTACCTTCATCAAACTGGATAACGTCTAGTTCCTCAGAGTCTTTCTTCTTCACTATCATCCTTATTTTTCTTCGTTTGTTTGTTTCTCTTAATAAAGTTAATAACGTTGAAAGAAGAAATAGAAATATAATGATGAAATAAAGTTGTCCTAGAGACTTGGAAATCCTGTGCCGCTTTCAAATACCCCATTTTCTTTTCCCGGACGAATTTTATAGATTGTGCCGATTTTTCTTCATCCCAGATTTTTCGTTAGGTTGATTGTGAACCGGACATTCTTAAAACAAACATTACATACAGTTTTTAAAGAAATAATAGCAAGTTTATACTATTCCATAATTAGACACCGACGACTGTCCATATTTGGATTTTTATACTAGTTCAAACCATTCTAAATATTTTTTCAAGTCACAATATTTTAAAGACAAAAGATCACAAAATGGTGAAATAAACATAATACCGATATACTAAATAGTATAACACTTATGTAAACAAACATAATAGCCGGTAAATACTCATTTATTACTTACCTTAAAAATTTTCTGCACGGCAACAAAACAAAACACGCCTGCCACACGTAAACCGTTGGCGCAACTAACTCGATGGTGTTAGTGCGATAATTAGTACACCGAACGAAACAGAAGATGGTCGAATGTTGCGATTCATACTTATAGCACAGACTAATAATAATATACTACGTATACAACTTATAGTCTTAGAGAAATGAAGGAATTCCATATTAGGATACTATTCCATATTTGGTGACTTTCCTCTACTGAAGCAAAATAATGTAATCCTAAAGGTCTTTATATTTTATTTATATGCAAAACGGCACATAAGTTAAAATAAAAAATGCAAATATAAAATAAATTTACATAAAAAATTATATACTTTTACTGAAAGAAAAAGTGCGGGGTCACGATTCATATTAACCGATGTTTTAATTTTGTTAATTTGCGATAAGTTTATAAAATAATAAAAATAACTACGTTAAAAACAACCGACTTCCAAAACGGAAAAGTAAAAAATAAAAAAGATTTGATATTATTAATTAGATACTACATATTATTTAGATGTGCTATTTACTAAAAAGATTTGATGTCGGTGCTCGGGCTTACTACTACTACTACTAAGTGCTTAGTGCTTGGCACCGACTTCAAACCTATTTAATAAATAGCACATCTAAATAATATGTAGTATCTAATTAATAATATCAAATCTTTTTTATTTTTTACTTTTCCGTTTTGGAAGTCGGTTGTTTTTAACGTAGTTATTTTTATTTAATACTTTTTAGTGTAGGTATGTATTTTTCAACACGAATCAAACGAGCCCAAACTCGATAAAGTTGAGTCAATATTCGAGTTCCTATGGCCACCTTCCGATTCCATCATCAAATCAGCTCTATGTCATGATAATGTTTGATCGCTATCCAATTTACATACGTATATAAAATTTCAGCTCAATCGATTACCGGGAAATGAATCAAAATTACTTGCTAGATTTCAATTAAGTCATCGAGATCAGATAAAAATGCTCATAAAATAAAAACTACTTGGCCTATCCGAATAAAATTTTTATGGGACCAATTCGACACCATTCCGCATCAAACAAAAAAAGAATCACGTAAATCGGTTCAGAAACCTCGGAGTAATCGGTGTACATGTTACCGGAAATGTATGTAATCCGTCATTGTATACAATTCCTAGGAAATGTATATAATTCCTAAAATCGCACGGAAATGTGTGAAATAAATTATTTTATACACATTTCCTAGAAAATCTATACATTTCCTAAATAGCTATCGGAAATGTAAAACATTTAAGATATTGATATGTCGCAGGCTAATTGTATATAATCTGGCCGTTTACAAACGGTCGGCATTTTGTAGTAACTATGCCGATAATTCGTAATCAGAAATTTTTGGTTTGGATAAGGGGGTGGGTTAGGTTAGGTTCGTGTTTTTTAAAACTACACAGAAATAGGGCTCCGTCGGCTCGCGACTGTCTTTTTGTAGAATTTTGGAAAATGACGAATTTTCGGCATATTAAAACAGCTAGCCGTAATGTAATACGGCGGATTATACAATCCGACTGCGCCAAATATACGCGGGGACAGCGGGACGAGGGGACTGATTACTTGCCAAATGAAAATTTGATTTTATAAGAATATATAAATATAAGTTGATTTTGTGATATTTACGTTAAAAGTTAGATAGTTGATTTTTAAAATGTTAATTAGTAAGATAATAATATGAACATAATATTATTACAATTTTACGGTATGACTGTTACCCGATTGTATCAATAAGAGCTATAATAAAAAAAAATAACAACGTGTTTTATTACAGAAAGCATTTACTTTACACATTTCCTAATACGATATTGGAATTGTATACAATTCCTAGGAAGATTATACATTTCCTAGGATATGCATGCATTAAATAGTTTTTTAAACAATATTTTATACATTTCCTAAATGGTATCGGAATTGTACACATTTCCTAGGAATTGTATACAATTCCTTGATTTCATACATTTCCGGTAACATACATACATAAAAAAAAAACATACCGGCCGAATTGATAACCTCCTCCTTTCTTTTGAAGTCGGTTAAAAATGAAACCCGTTTTCCTTGGTCACGGCATCACGCGTGAACGGGTGGACCGATTTCGATAATTCTTTTTTTATTATATTCCTTGAAGTACGAGGATGGTTCTTATGTACAGAAAACGTAAAGATGTACCACGGGCGAAGCCGGGGCTGACCGCTTGTTATTTATAAAATTAATTATATTTATTAAGGTTTAAAATCAATACTACCACAGATAATATAATACTATGATACAACTTAGCAACTGCTCAAATTAATATATACTTAGCTATTCTTCTATTAAAACAATAATAAAAATTGGTCAAGCTGTTTCAGAGGAGTTGAGTTAAATTATGTATAATCAATGTGAAAAGATATTGTATCATAAGTTTCTTTCTTCACAAGGAAGAGACTATTCTATATAGAACTTTATCGAAATCAGTGCAGCTGTTCACGCGTGATGCCTTGACCAGAGATAATTTATATAAATTATTTTTATAAATGTATAAGCTATTATCATACAATGATATCCGATTTATTATTAAAAGATATTCAAATTTACGAAGGATTTTTTTGTCTACTGACCTGTAGGCTGTGCCTATCTATTTGTAATTTATAAATAGTATTAATTAAAATTTAAATATTATATCTTATCTTTTATACTATAAATAATCCTATTATCATCACTCTCTAATGCTTCGCAGTTTGAGTCGAGCAATATAGAAATATAATTCAAAATACCTTTAAATTTTGCATTCGGTATATTACTGTTTGCGTTTACATTACAAACATACATACAAAATACAAACCTGTATAATATTAGTTTAGATAATAATTAATTATTGTAATCATTTTCACAGTACGCCGTTTTGTCCAAGGTTTGACATTCACCTCAGTTCCACGCTTCGAAGCCTCGAAGCTCGAAGGGTGAAGGTTTTAACAACTAATGTAATCATTATAAAAAAAAAACTTCATCTATTGTAGCTTGATATATTGAAAAGATAAGGAGTAGAGGAGATAGATAAAAATTCAGAAAGAGATCTAAAAAATAGAAAAGAGCGTGTGTGCCGGGCACAGGTGTCAGAAGTGACACCTGTGAAACTTCTTTGGCAAGATTCAAAGATACCAAAATCGTCGCCTTACTCCATGACGTGACGGTATTGGTATGACGCGAGCTTGAAATTTTACTCTCAACGCGCCTAGAAGTTTCACTTCCAAAAATCTTTGTCTATTGTAGCTTGTAATAATGAAAAGTTTAGATATAGAGATATGTAAAAATGCATACAAAGATGTAAATGTCGTCTCTCCGTTTGCCTCATATAAATTTATATAATCGTGTATTCACTTAATTGTTCTTGGCAATAAATACCTTTCCTTTCTAATAATAAAGAATTATTAAAATGTATACGTTGTAGAAACAAAACTTATAAACTACTAACTACGACTAATCCCCCCCTGTATTACCTGCAGCTTGGGTTTATTACCACTTCGCGACGACATAATCTTAGTACCTGGTAAATTGTGTGAAAAATTGCAGCATTTTATGCTCCAATAAAGTATAATTGAATGAACTATTACGCCTATCGTGACTCGTGATACATAAAAAGAACGAATTCGTATTTTTTGCAGTAGAAATATTACTTACTACAGTACTCAAACTATCAAAATTTATTTTTTTGTACGAATAAGATACGAGCCGATCTTAATAGAGCATACGAAAAAGTAAATCTACATTATTCAGAGATAAATCCTAGGATTTTATTCATAGCATCTTTCCCAAGTGTTTTGCAGTACCTGTAGGTCAAACGTGCAGAACATTACTCAACCTTCAAGCCCATGACGAAAATCATCTTCGAAGTGTTGTGCAAGTATTGCATCCACGACTTTCTCTCCATTGTTCACTGTTAATGACTTCGTGGTTAGGGCTGGCAAAGGAATGATTTTGTTGTTGTTATTTTGAAGGGAAATTACATATGTATAAAGGATACCTATGTAACTTATCCTTTATAATATAGAATACAAAACGACTCTGATTTATTTAAAATGCATATAGGTTCATACAAGGTTCATAGGGTAACTTTTTAGTATTCAAGAAATATATTAAAAAGACGTAGGTCTATTCATTTTACACTTTATAATATGTACTGTTCCTATACTGAAAATTGACTTTAATATTTTTGTAGATTGTTGCATTTTGGCGCTCGTCCAGAGACCTATGATGAAAGTTATGCTTGAAGTTATGTAATCAACCATTACGAAAATTCATTAGGTATTTTACCTTACCGTAACAACCTTAGCATTGAACAGCCTAGAAGAAGAACTAGGCCTACACTGATTAGATAGAGCAATAAATATGGTCATATACCTATCTACTTAAAAATCGGTTTTTGATGTGTTTATAACATATTATTTATTTTATCAAATAATTACCCACGAATTAATTTCGAGTACAAGGCGAAAACTATGCATAAAATATGTAAGTATGTAAGTCGAATTGTTTTCATGCATGATCTACATTTTACTACTTAGATTGATATAATTTTTTTAATTTTGCTAACTATAGCTATAGTATTGATAGCTCTGTCAACCATTTGATTATTTATTAATGTATAGTACTAATATATATGTCGTGGCCATATCGTAGATTTGCTCATTTCATGAAATGGCCAATTTAGTTTGGCCAGATCGTTAAATCGTCAACGTTTCACGATTTGGTCATCCACATTTGGCCAGATCGTCGATCTGGCCAAACGTGGATGGCCATTTCACGAAATGCGACCATTTTTGTTTCTTTTTTAAAAAGCGATTCGCTTCTGGCACTCGCCGGCCGCTGCCGCGGCACGCTCGCTTTGCTCGCTCGGCTCGTGCGTTGTTTATTAAAGTCTAACCTAACCTAACCTGTTTTCTATTGAAAAAACCATTCGCTTCTGGTATTCGCCGGCGCTACCGCGGCACTAACTTAAATGACAATAAACAAGTTCTTAAAATATCCTGAATTTTTTAATGTTTTATGGACTCTCTAAGATATTTTATACGATCTGGCCAAATGTCGATGACCAAATCGTGAAACGTTGACGATTTAACGATCTGATCAAACTAAATTGGCCATTTCATGAAATGAGCAATCAGCAAATCTACGATATGGCCACGACATATATATATATATAGATCTATATCTTGAATTTAAATTTGCGAATTAAATGAAAATTCTTTTGTTGGAAATACATAATTTAATTTTCATTACAGTTAAGTTTTTATATATCTACTGATAAATAAATATTTCTTCATGTCATTCAGAGAATAAACAAAAAAATAATGAACGATTTTACAGAGTTTTTGTTTTTATATAAGAATGGTAGTTACCTAGGTAACAACCTATTTTGAAAAAGTTATAATTGCATACTTAGATTGCATATTCATTTATGTGTTATCACATCAAAATAATTATTTTGTATAATAGTAACTAAGAATTTATTTGATTTATTTGAAAAAATTACGTAGGTACCTACGTAAATATTATCTATGGCCAGATATTAATCTTTAGATGGAAGTTTTATATATTATAATCCTTTTATTTTGTAATCTAAGATTATAATTAATATGTTGCGTCTGTGTTACTTAACAAATATATAAATTTATGAGATACCTAGTTAACTATTAAAATAGGTACATTTATATTTTATATCGTATTGTATTGTAGTTACGTCTCACGTAAATGTTAATAACTTAGTCATCATAATTATTATAAAGTAATAGAAAATACAATATTATAATTTAAGCAGCAAAACTTTAATTTTTTATCATAGAATTTTAACAAACAAAACAGCGGCTGTAATTTTTCCGTCCGTTTTAGTTTTTAATTAACCAAAATACATGTGTAATAAAACGAATTTCAGAGGTACCAATAAAAGATTTCCGATTAGATTTTCGAAGAAAATTAGGTAGTTATATCTATCAATATAAATATCAAAGTTCAAAAATCTAAACTTTTTTGCGCGTCCTTCAGACGACCGAACTTAAAAATACATTTTGCTATATTTAACAGGTTTTCCCATAGTAAGGAATGTTGAATTAGCTTTAACATTTTTTTTTTGATTTTGATAATTCAATTTGGTCACCACAAAAAAGACCTAACTACGTATTTTTTATCTGTATATGTATTACCCAATTAGGTATCCAAATCAATAGGTAGCAATAATATTAGTGTAGAGATTTGCGCAGATAACGAACACTCAGCTAGAGCAGGATTATTGGGATATACGGTAGGGTGGAGTCTCCTATTATCGGCCTGCTCCTAATATCGGCCTTTTCGAGAAAATGGAATATAACTATAAATATCGATCTTAAATCATAAAAGTTTTTATGCAAAAAGAGACTCTATATACATAAGCAAAACCTCCCAAATTTCGGTGTGGGTACCTCAACTCTTGAAAATTCAGTTGGCAATAGAGCACGTGCAGGTACAAACGTGCGTAGTTTGGCGGCATTGCGTAGTCAAATCCCTGAGTCGACGCTTTACGTTGATAAGTATTTTAATGGAATTAAACAAACCTATAGTATTTAATTTTATGTGTTCTTAAAGAAAAACAGTCAAATTATCGATAAAATAGTGTGTTTTTACATTTATTTGTCTTTTTAATGAAATAATTGCGGGGCCGAGATTGGGGATCTGTATTTGCTGATAAATCTCAATATCGGCCGGGTGGTCGATATTGGGGTAATGCACGAAAACTTCAAATAACATGTTAAGCTATTTTATATGTTAGCAGTGATATTAATAAGGTTAGAAATGAAACAACAGCTCCGTTTGATCACTGGATCCTAAAGTCGGCCGCCTAAAAACGATTTTTGTTAGCTACGGCCGATATAAAGCGAATCGATGCGTAATAACGGCCACCTTAGTAAAACCTTTTCTACTACCGTCGGACTTTACAATAAACAGGGAGGTGATGTATTTTAATTTTTGCTAATAGCTATGTCAAAATCATGCAGGCACAATCTAAACTAGCAAAAGATCAACTAAAAGTTAAACGTTGGCTATTGCGTGGCTATTGCAAACGTTTTCCTTTTTGTTGACCTTTTTGTTTGTCCTTTTTGTTGACCATAGTAAAATTGTAGAGACAGTGAATGCCGTCAAAAATCAAAATATGAGCATCAGAGAAGCATCTCGACAATACGACATCCCGAGGACCACTTTACAAGATAGACTTCATGGAAGAATAGACACAGATTGCACAGTTGGTAGAGATACCGTCTTAAACCGAAATGAAGAAGAAGAAATTGTTCAATGGTTGATACGGATCTACGGTTTACCTATCTGCGGTTTTCCTAGATCACGTAGCAACGTGATAAATAGCGTTAAAAATATTATAAAAGAAGATAAAAGACCCAATCGGTTTAAAAATGGAAAACCAGGGAAAAAATGGTATTCCTTGTTTTTAAAATGAAAGAAGCTGGCCAGGGCTGTAGTTACAGAAGAAAGTTGTTTAATGACTTACAAGAACATAATATAAAATCAATCGGACACGGAAGACATATTACAAGACCCATGGAGAATATTAATGGGGATGAGACGAGCTTTAGTATTTTTAGACAGGGAAAGTAATAGGGCCTAAGGGATGGAAGAACATTTATGACGTTGCTAAGGGCAGTGAAAAAGTAACAATAAATGTTTTGCTAGTCATATCTGCATCAGGAGAATCTTTATGGTTGTTTTCCCTACATCCGTAGACTACCAAAAGTAATCTTTAATAGCACACCATCCTCCTGGTTTCTTGGTTTATCAAATAGTGGGTGGATGAGAAGTGAAGTAGTATTCTATGAATATGTTGGTTTAATGATTGGGTGATTTCTTATAACATTTCCAAGCCAATTATTTTTCTAGTTGATTGACACAAGTCTCATTTAACCCCGTATCTTTATTTATCTTATAAGAATACTGAACTTGGTACATAATTATACTTTAAATTTTTAAGACAATGTAACGAAAAGACCAATCATGATAGGTGAGTTAAAAAAATGATGTGTATCTCAATTGATAATAAAAAATGTTACCAGTTTTAAGTTTTATTGATCTAACTTCACCTTAGAAAAGGTACCTATGCCGATATTAGGGCCAAAGACGGCAGATATTAGGGTGTTAGCTTGGTGTTAGTGGCCGATATTGAGGGAAATCGGCATATTCGAAATAAAAATTCTATATTTAATAAAGTAACAATAGATTCGTAATTTTGCAAATGTAGTAATGGAGTTTCAATATCTATCTACCCAAAAAAGGCACTGTAAGAAAGAAAAAGCTATTAATGTAAAAATTACATCCAGTCAAAGTTCAAAAAAAGTTGACATGGCCGATAATTGGTGCCACCACCCTATACCTCCTGTATTTGTTTCATCATGTAAAAGTAAAAAGAAGACAAGATTGAAAATTCAGTACGTAGGTAGGTACGTTGCAGTTGGTGTACAGTTAGTTAAGTTTAAAACAAATTTCAATGTACCTAGGATTAGTGATGCAACGAATACGAATATTCGTATTCGCCGAATAGTAGACATTTACCGAATATTCGTATTCGGCGAATATACGAATATTTAAAAACGAATATTTTTGTACGCAACTCTATTTACTACAGATTTAAAAATCGGGCGTAAAAATATGACGTGTGCAGAGACTGCCGATCCACTGGCCTTTTGGCGAGAAGATGTCCATTTTCCAAGTCAAAAAAACTCGTCCAAAAATATTTTTCACTGAAGCCATGAACAGTCGCTTCGGAAAGACTTTTTTCAACGGCTGGAAACATCCAGACTGAAAAAAAATCGCTTAAAACCAGAAAATCTCCGAATTTTATGTTTTTTAAATAAAAATTTGCCTATTGTAAATTTTAATTATTATAAGAGTAAACATTCATTAAATAAATAAGACTTTTATTACCAAGGCGAGATATTCGTATTCGTATTCGCCGAATAGTAAGTTTGATATTCGTATTCGTATTCGTAAAAGTAGTATTCGTTGCATCACTACCTAGGATATGTACCTAAACACCTAAACTATTTGGCGATGTAATTTTTGAAATAAATATATTAATAAAAATATTATATAATAATTGTTAAAATTTAAAATCATGTTTATACATAGAATTAAGCGGTTTAAAAATTATGTTATTTGATGTATAGGAAATAAGTAAGTGAAAATTTCAGTTGAAATTATTCTGAAATGAAAAAATATATCAGTAGTTTTCCATGACAGCCAACAGCTTTTCACAGTTTTGAGAGAGTGGGTTAAAAACGTTAGTAAGTAGTTAGGTAGGTACTTGTTAGGTACATAATATTCAGAATGATCATAATATGAGACAGAGAAATGAGCTATACCTAACCAGTCCAATACTCTTAAGACTTAAACCACACTTAAACCGATAACAATGTAAGGCAAACATGACAATTTAATTATTTTTAGAATAAACGTGTTAAAATAATGGTAATTACAAATTACTATTACTGTGACTATTACATTTTCGTGGAAACTCGATAGACCGTTCAAGTTCTTTTCCTTAACTTTTAAATGTGGTTAAACTAACATTTAATTTTATGCACCTAACAATATTTTAACTGGTCTTCATAAAGAATAAAGGTTTATACAACTATTTTATTTTATTTTAGAACGTAAATTTTAAATTGACCAAAAATATCCGTAATAAAAATGAAATATTTCGTTCATAATTTTTTATATCGAATTTAGAATGATAATATACCATGAATATACCTATCTAACTCCTTTACAAATAATGAATACTTAATAATTACACATCTCATTATCATTTTCCTCGGGTAAACACAAGAAGTGAATGACCACAACAATTTGAAGATATCTGTTATCTTATCAGTGCATAAAATTATTAATACCGTCACAGTACGCTTTAAAAATCAGCTGTTTATAAGAATGTCATGTATTTTGTTTTACGAAACTAACTTGTATGGTCGAATCGGGTTAAACACGTTTCTTCAAAGTCACGATGTTAACATAAAATTATAAAAAATAGTAACCGATTTCAATTAAAAATGAAAAACTAATACAAGTCAACAATCAGACATGGGCAACAAATATTTCCCGCTAATTTTGTTGTTTTTTTTTTCTTTTTCAAAGACAACATTTATTTTTTTTAATGTTACCAGATCACAATCGTTAAGTTAATGAAATAAATATACAATAATTGATGCCAATGTCACGATAACAACTTAATTCAAATTAAATCAAAGGTACGAACCAGCCCAATGTCCATATTTCTTCCATAATGGAAAGTCTTCAGCAGGAATAAAGTACGGTGTTAAATACGATATTAATAATTCTACTACACTTTTAAATGAATCTATTAAAAGGCACGCGACGGCCAGTGCGCCTACAATTGCTAATATAAATACCAAAAACATGGTTAAAATATAAATTCACTACAATAATTTAGTAAGCACACAACATACTGACGCGACGACTCGTCGACAACTAAACAAGTAAATAGTTTATAGTATGTAGTAAATACGGTCACAGTCGACTATTGCTTTACATGGGAGTTGTATCAAAAGTTAAACTATCAAATCTTGTTGACCTACAATGCTTATGTCATTGTTGATGTTACGTTTTTTAGTTATTTCATGACATAATCTAGCGCCTAGCATATCGATTCAATTGTAGGATATTACTTGCTTTTAAGATTTAGTCTGCTCCTAACCTTAGTAGAAGAATTTAGATGTAAAGCTCTTTCTGAGTTACCAAATATGAAAATCATTCTTACCAACTACCCGCACTTTAATTATGTACTATAAATTATTGTAAAATCTCACACTTGTAAATTTGGTAAATATTTCCCGATTCCATGGTCAAGACTCAAGAGCATCAAATTACTGAATAATACTTGATCATAGTATAACATTTGTAAACTTATGTCGAATACCTACCAAATTATCCCCAAATTCTTCAATATTATTCCCAATTTCTCCCACGACCATATTTACCAGCAACGAAAATTTCCAAGTTTACATTTTTCATTCGGTTTTTGTTTTGCCAAATTATTACATATACTATAGCAGTATTGCATATATGCAATTTATAATTTATCATTCAGAAGGTAAAGCTTTAATTTATTTAAAGATTGGTTGAGATTACGCCAACACAAAACAAAAAAGTTTCTCAATTCGACACATTGTATTTTATTAGAATAATAATGTACTTAGGTAAGGCCAAACTTAATTAGTATAAATTATAATTGTTAGGATAATAATTCTTTTAACTAATAATTAAAGACACACAAAAAAGGCTTAACGATTCACCGCTTGCGGAAAAAAATCGTAATGCGGCCAGGATGTGTTTTTTTGGTCGCGGTAGAATACCAACAAACACCCGCGGCTCCGTCGTCAAACAAATTTCTTGCGCCTTTAACGTTTTAAAGCACTAGTAATATTATTTTGCCTGAATTCCTGAGATTATAAAATACTTATAATTTAATTTAATATTTTTCTGTTCTCTGAACTTCTGTGAACATACGCCATACACACTATGAAGTAGATACGTAATATAGCAACTTAGTGATCTTCGATTTTTTTATAAATATGTATCAGAACGGATCGACTCTACCTGAGAAGATATTTTTTTAAGTACCTAGATATCCAGGCATGATGGCATCTTATCCATCTCAACATATTACCAGCTAGTTATTTTCCTAATTACAGTGGAGACAAATCAATCAAACGAAAAATAATTAAAATTCGTTCAGCCGTTCTTGAGTTTTATCATGTTTTATGTTGTGTTTTGAACTAACGCTAAGCTATTCTTCTTTCATTTATAAAGATATATTATAAGATAGATATCAACACAATGGCTTGATAAACTCAAAATTGGATATTCTTGTTCAAAACAAGTTTAAATAATTTGAAAGTTTTATTCATTTTTATTTACATAACACGTTATTTCTATTCAAAAATATAAGGCTGTTAAAGGATAACAATATTATTAAAAAAATATCCTGTTCATGCGAGTAGTTTTAACTCTTAAATATTTATAGAAATTCAAAATAAAAATATAATGGTTTTATTTTATAAGGTTTATTAATTATTTAAAACGACAAGTTGCCTACCTACTTTATAAGCCGCACTTTTTCACTCCCGCTTTATTAGTAGTAGAATTTGAAACAAATTAGATCGCGTTTGTTCGCCTACACGAGTCAGGCAATTACCTGACTTTCTTATTTCTATTTTGGAGCGTGTATACAACGTATTTAAATCGCACGTAAGTCGTAAACATTTTAGTTATAAGCTAGGTTAATGCATTAAAATTGATCACTGTATAATACAGAATGTATTATACAAATTTATCCATAAAATTAATATAAAAATACTTAAAAATATTATCTTATTAAAATAACACGTTTTTAAAGTCAATTTTAGCCAATGCAATGTTGGCAATGAAACGTATAGGTACAGCTGTAGTGAATCCTTTTTTTTATTTTTACTTGTAAATATCAACAACAGGCAACAAGCTGTGTATTGTCTGTAACGTATATAATTATATACTCAATCATTTCCTCAATGAAAGTAGGTATCATATTCATTATTCATACAGCCTCTACATCAGATCGGTCCTCAATATTTATGACTACAGAATGAAATTAAACTTCTTGAAATTAAAACTCGTATTAAAAGTAGAAAAGCTATGTAATATTTTTATTTATAACAATTTAACAAAACAAAAAGGACAAAAACGCATTTTCGTTTTCTTAAGCAATGACGTCATTGGTTGTACTTTCTACTCCCTTCCCGCCATTTTCTTCAAATGTAATCACTATTTCCTTCCTTTGATTTGGTTTCGCTGAAAAATGTTTAGAATGTTAATAAAAAAAAAAAAAATACCAACGCGACGTCATAACATACAATTAATAATTCCTATTGTATGCAAATTCAAAAATCAAATAAAATCATTAAACTTGATCTATAATTCGAATATAGTTCTAACCAATTAAATTATTTTATATTTATATAAGTTCAAATAAATTAAAAAAAATGGTTTATTTTATAATATACAGCTACTATTATTTATAGAAGAATTATAGGTACATACCAAAATTACAAATCTTCGCTCCAATACCTTTTTTCTTCACAAACTTGAAGACTTCGTAAAAGAATATAAATACTAAAGTTCCTAATAAATAATAAATCAAAAACTCCATCATTGTGATAAGATTATTTGTATTCAATTAAGCTTTTTATTTTATATCGATATTCGATTCCTAACTGGTTCCGGTCACTGACTTGTGGCTAGCGAGAGAGGATTAACGTGCATGGTGAAACATCTTGTAATACTGCATGGCGCATGCAGTGTCCTTTCAATGACGCGTCATCGATGTTTTATTTATTTTTGATAAAATTTTGACTTTACATATCAGATTTACATTTTTACAACTTCTTGAATCAATCAATTCTTCAATGAGATCTCTACAATCTTATTTAGCATCTATTCATTTAAGTGAACATTAGAATTTATCTACCGAAATAACAATTATGCTCTTTTTTAATTAAATACATATATTTCATTAAAAAAATTGTTTTTATGTAGACTTGGTAAATTGAAAGTAATAATACAATTCATAGATTTATGGTACTGTGTACCAGTACACCATATTAGAAGTTCGTCCTTAGACATTTATACATACTACGTTTACAATAATTATTTTATACGCATCAGAATATAGCATTGCTAACTGCATTCTTTGTATGGTTAATTATGTAAATATAAGCGCTATTAAACCATACTAGACAGTAGTTTATGTCTTAGTTATTTTAAAACCTTCAGATACAAAACATTATAATGTAGGTAGGTAACCACCGAGCGGCCCGATCGGGCCACGGCCCACGACACAATAGACATAAGAGTAACTTATATAATATATCGGGTAACAATAGATTTTCTATTGTGTCTGTGATTCCGGGGGCTGAGGGATTAAATTCTTGCAATATTCTACGCATATAAAATATGCAAGGTACCAAGGTAATAAACTATTGAATGTTTTTTTGTGTAGTTAGGGAATAAACCGGAATAGAATGATGTCGTTCTTGACACTAGATTTTTTTGTTTATAAATATTTAAGTTCTATAATATATAATTTAAATAATTAATTAAATATTTCAGGACAATTTTCACACACGGCACGATCTGATCCCATACTAAGCTACATAATGTTTATAAAATAGTCATAATCAATTATTGTACATCATAATTTACCTATTAATTGGTCTTTTCACAGGAATCTATCCATTCATAATTGAGTCATAAGATCCATATTCCATTCATTGGAAAATGTCACAGAAAATGTAAACAATATTTTATGGCTAGCAATCTGAATTTGAATCATTTGAATGCGTCGTGAATGCGTAGACAGAGAACGTTTGAATGTCTTCATGTTATCGTGACCATTTCTGACACTGAATTAGGAATTTTACAACTTGTCAACTTGACAGGTGACATCTGTGACACATTTGTGACATTTGAATGGTGACAAGTGTTAACCTATCATTTATTTTGAATTGTGTTTTTGAGTTTGTCTCATTAATTAATTGGGTGAATTATTTGTAAGCGTCGAGATCTTTACAAATTTAGCCATGGAAAAGGACTTGGACAAAGTTGTTGAGGAAATAATGTCAACACCCAACGTGACTGGGTGTATATTTGCTGATCATAAAGGCCTGTGTTTAGCAGCCAAAGGCGCTGCTCATGTAGACTCCGCAGGAATTCTCGTAGCTATATCCGAGCAGGCTTGTAAGCTACAGCCCAATTTGAAGCCGCCCACCGTGTGCCTAGAGACTGACCAAAAAATGTGTTTGATCCAACGGCATGGTACTATAACAGGAGGAATTTTCAAATTAAAGACATAGAAACACAAGTGACAAATATTTCGCCTAATTTGGCTACTTGGCAGTGTTTGATAATTGAATGGCAATTTTCTAATAGTTAAATAATTATTTAAAGATACACATTAATTGAACATTATGCAAAAGGAAGGAAGTAGTTATACATTATTATAACAATGTAATAGTTCTATTAAATCTCTCTTTGTATTATTTATCTATGTATAGAATTCATGAGTATGTATGTATATAGATTTAGCTATGTTTTTAAGTTTTCTGTTATTATTTTAATAAATTAAGTTATTAAATTCCATATTTTAGGTATATATATGTTTTTATTTCCTCTTTTACTTATGAATTTATAATTATCTCTGGATACTGATACTATTATAAGATTTTACTCCAGATGAGAAAATGCATAAAATTATTTTTTTTTCTCCATTCCTTGTTTTAACTCCTGTGATCGTACATTTACTATTTTCTATAAAAAGCATTTTCAAGAAACACCTCACAAATCAAAGCTGTGATAAAAATATTTTGTTTATGGCAGGGATGTACAAATAATACAACATGCAATATACACACATTTATTACAGATATGCTGTCCTAACAGTAATATATGACAAGAACAATGCAGTAACCACTTCTACAACTATAACATACTCAAACATACATATAACTTCAACTTGTTACTACATACCATATTCAAGATTTTCTTTATATTAGCACAGATTAGACAGCTCCAAAAATTATAGCGTACTAACGGTCCGCCCAGGCTTCGCCAGTGGTACATGTTTGCGTTTTCTTCCCGTAAGAACCATCATCGTAAATCAAAGGATATTATAAAAAAATAATTTTCAAAATCGGTTCAGCCGTTCACGCGTGATGCTGTGACCAGGGGAAATGGGATTCATTTTTATATATAGAGATTACGGTGAACTGTAAACAAATTCGCTTGTAGAGGGAGGATGAGATTCCTCCATCGAATAAGGGAGTATCTTCAACCAGTCAATGTGACTGGTTGGTAAGGCCCTGATGGATGTTGTACACATTATGTATTAAAAACATGTCAGAAGCATGTATCAGAGAAATATGTACTATGACAATATTTTTAAAATTGTTTTATTTTGCTTAAAAACTTCCTAAAATGGAGGCTCTGTATTATTTGTATATTTTTTTACATAATATACATATTATATACCAAAATTGCTAAACATTGCCAATTTCATCTATACTGATATTATAAAGAGGAAAGGTTTGTAATTATGTATGTATGTATGTATGGTTTTCACGCATAAACTACTGGACCGATTTCAAAAATTCTTTCATCATTAGAAAGCTGCATCTTCACTGAGCAACATAGGCTATAGCCTAAAGCATTTGCATTTAAAAAACTGCAATATAGCCTATGTTGTAATAAAAATTCTGTCATCGCGTGCGCTGCAGAATCTATTCCTTGAAGTACGAGGATGGTTCTTATGAAAAAAAACGTAAACATGTAGGTACCTACCACGGGAGAAGCCGGGGCGGACCGCTAGTAACAAATATAATAAGAATTTACAGTAGATTTAAAAGATAATTTATCAGAGAGTTTGTTAAACTGGACTCTAATAAAAATCTGTTTTTGTTATTAATTATTGGACCTGTCTATCTGCCATAGAAGTAAAGCCTTAAGTTATTATAAATTTCATATTAATTTCTATGTACATTATGATAATACTATTTCATTGATAAATATGTTTTTTGTAAATAATGTTTATGATTTTATATAACTGTGTCAAGATATGTAAAAAGCCTCATAATACATAATATTATTCAAAATAGAATAATCAGTATATTTTATTTATGTAAATAAATAAGAAAATCATAAAAAATCAATGTGTTTACTTTTTTTAACTCCAAAGTCTTTAAATGACGTCACACTGTGATTTAAATACGATTAAACCTACAAAATGATGAAACATTGATCCAAATTTACTTATTTATTTACACAATATTTTACGAAATCTTTTACATAATTCATAGTAATTTATATTTATTTATAGGGGATATTTTTCGAACAAATCTCAATACCAACAAAGGATATACGCTGCGAAACCGTAAATGACATAATATATTTCCTTTTTGAAGGCAATTCTGGTAACACTGTAGCCACAATCCACTATCTGTTTCGCTAACCTTAACAACAAATTCTAATCTATACTTAGTGCTTTATATTCATAAAATTATATACAAACTAAAGAGGGAATAATTTACACTTACAATGTAATAAAATAATGATTCGTTTTTGAATAAGGAAGAACATTGAGGTTAACATAATAATTAGTTGCCATATTTTAACGTAAAGTAATAAGGAGCCAAAATTATAGATAATTAACATATTATTTCAAACATAAAATACATTTGTATGTTGATACAATTTTTCGAACAAAATATTTAAATAAATTCAATTTAGATGAGCAAATGATAAAATATAATAATGAGACTAGGGTCTACTTTACTGCCCTGATAACAAAGAATGCAGTAATCGACATTTTTGGGATTTTTACTTTTTGCAAGAAATGGGATCCCAAGGGGTTTATTAACATGAAGAAAAAATAATTTCATAAAAAAAGTACCCGGAAGTATGTTTTTTAGCTAACGATTTTTGCAGTACTTACATGAAAACTATATCAATGATAAGAAAAAGCGCCGTATTAAACATGTGCTAAAAAGAATGCAGTTCTTGTTAAGATACCCTAAAACAAAGTGCAGTAATAGCCATTACTGTAACATTTTATTCCAATGTCTGTAGATCAATTGCTACGTCAAAACGCAGTTCTCCACATTACTGCATTTGTGTGTAGTAAAAGTTCGCGAGATCGTAACCGTACGATACAGTGCTGCGTTTTGTTGAAGCAAATCAGTGCGTCGTCGTCATATTAGTGGAGTGCCTGGAGCATTAAAAACCGTATAACCTCGGATTAGAGTAATTATAGTGAATGAATTAATATGATCGATGTGGGATATTGTTTTTTAAACTATAAATTGCAATGTTTAACCAAATTTTTTTTGTGCACTCCATTGTTTCGTTGTTTAAAAAAAAATGTTATGAAAAATTAATGTTTGACCATATATTTTCACTTTAAACAGTATTTCTTTTTTTTTTATTCGAGTAGACATATAGGAATATTTTTCAAAGATATCTGTGTATAAAAATAGCAGTAGGGATCTCGAACAGATAGAAAAACGTGGAGGGGAGAGCGGAGCCACAACTGCTATGTACAATGGAATTTCTCGGCCGGTTTAATTATAAATTAAACGTACTCTATAATTGAGTACATTTAAAAAAATAAGGTACCTAATTAATTACGACTAATGAAAAGAAAAAAAAATATTAGTACCAAATCTGTTTATTTAATATATTACAATTACCAACTTTGTTGCCTACATCAAATATTTAGTTGAAATGATAATATCATCGTGAAAGCGTTCTATTAGTCGTTTTTTAATAGTTTTTTCTACCGGGATATGCTCTGTAGTTATGACGTTTTTCAACTTTTGCATGGTAAATTGGCAATCATCATTCTCTTCTATGTGGGTACTTGTATATTTGCTCCATTGCTGCATCTACTTAGATTAATTTTCTTTTCAACATTATTGAGATGAATTGAATTTTTCAGCAAATTATAATAATCCGAATGATATTTTGCTGCAAGTGTCTCTAAGTCGGTTATACCAGAAATCCTTTTCTGGATATCTCGATAATAATCGGATTTCTGGACGGCTATAAAATTCGTGATGGATTCATTCAAAGTTGAAGTGTTGATGTATGAAATCTGACTACGCCGGCATTTTTTTGTATGGAGATACTAAAAAGACCTCGTCTACTCGAGAGAATGCCGCAATTTGGACGAATTAACCCGGAAATTGAGAGTAGCAGAAGAAACCATTAAAATAATAAAAGGGTATTCAGACGTTTAAAAGACAACTTTTTCCGGTGATGTTGCACTTGCAGTGAGCAACAGGGGGGGTCATTTTGAAAATTTATTGTAATTAAACACCTTGTAATTGGTTTTATGTTGTTTGCATTAAAATTTTGCATTTACCACTTTCAGATTTCAATTTTTCGATTGAAGTCTTATGAATAATAAAATGAAATTTTCAGGGTAGCTACCTCATAGATAGAGTAAGTTTTTAAAAAGCCAAACGGATATTTTTTATCTGATTTTATTTTTTACGGGCCCTTGAAGTTATGAACATACTGGGTAATTTTGTCTTTCTTGGCATTAAATTCTTTTTTTATTCCATTCGAAGATCTAACCATAGTAAATGTTACTATACTGAATTAGCCTATCTTTCAGCTTAGCACACAAAAAAAATCAAGCATTTACCGCCATAATTCACGTCACCATAAATCAAAATCTCTACGTACTCGGCGATAGGTGAAAATTTGAAAAAAAACATCATAACTCCGAAAATACGAAAAATCGCATAATATACATGGGGGTGATTCGGATAGCCCTTCATGTCCTCTACCTCCCAGCTTCAGTATATCACTACTTCTTGGGACACCCTCTATGGTCAAACATGAATTTTTCACAATAATTTGTTTAAACAATGAAACAATGGAGTGCACAAAAAAAATTGGGTAAACATTGCAATTTATAGTTTAAAAAACAATATCCCACATCGATCATAATAATTCATTCACTATAACTCTAATCCGAGGTGAAGACCCCCAGGCACTATATTATATAGTAATTTGGATATTTCTCGTTTTATTTTTAAAAATTTATTATGGCCATTTTACTCATTAGGTTAAGTACTTTCAATATCAGTTAATAGTTTTTTGATATCTGTAATAGTTACGGAATAATCGCCTGTGCACACTTAACGATTACACCCTGTATACATGTCAGTTTAACTGACGTTAAAATAAATGTTGTCTTAATAAAACTTAATTTTCTTCTACAAATTGTTTAATTTTGATATCCCCGCAGTAGGTTTCAACCGTAGAGCATTTTTTTAAATCTGTGTAAAAGTGAGAAGATATTATGTGTACATCTACTTAGCCCCGGACATTAAAAAACCTGTATTAAATACTAAACTATAACGCAGTAATCAACATGCGCTAGAACATAATGCAGTAATGAGCGCAAGTACTGTATTTAGACTTAGTGTCCTGTGATTTTCACATGTCCTGATGCTAAACCTAAACGCAATAATACGCATTATTAATGGATATACTAATTTATGAAATATAAGATAATTATCTTTGTAAAGCTTGTATTTTTTCCAATTTTATTGATAGATTTCAAGGGCTATAAAATATAAACATCTTCCTCAAATATGTAAAAATGTCTTTCCCGCGTTTATCTCAAAACCGCCATTTTGCGATTACTGCATTCTTAGTTATCACGGCAGTTTAGTCGTCTTAAATTTTTAATTTAAAAATTAACAATAAATATCCATGCTTTTTAAAAATTGTTCTAATTTTTCCCGTTACAGTTAATAATACATTTAAACTATGTGTATTTCCTTTACTAATAAACTTTATATAGCTGCGTTACACTGATTATAATTTTCAACACTTTCGTTCTCACATTGCGTAAAAACAAAAATGAAAAGATAAGATATAGGTTATAAAAGTTTATTAGTATGAACCTATATACGCATTATTTAAATGTAAGTGCTTAAAATTATAAAAACAATAATGATCAAAAATTCAACACCTCTTGCGGCGATGCGATGGCACGGCAAATCAGCTACAAAAAAATGACAATCACGCCATAAAAAGGACATTTCAAATCACACTTGATTATGTTTATGTCGAACATTCAAGGGCAGATAGCATGAATTGACACACGTTTCTATATAAAAATTTTACAGCCGTGGGACCATTAAAAAATAATTATAATTAATTTGCATAAGGACGTATGTATTGTTTTAAATGAGACCCTATTGGAATTTGGAATGTATACAACATTATAATAATTCGTTTAACATAAATACTATAAAATAAAATCCTTATGAACTATATTATGTCAGCTTATTCTAAGGACTGAAATTTTATCATTTTCATTTTTTATTAAGGGCCAACCTGTATACTTTTTAAAATGATATTTTAGTATGACATAAGAGGAATTGTTTCGACTTCTGTGAACTTATGCGAACAAAGCTAGCAGGTAATATATAATATCAAATCTTCTTCATGGTTTAAATAGATTAAATGGGGAGAGTTATAGAGAAAATTAGAAAAGTGATATAAAGGTAATACAAAAGGGTCACGCACACAAAAATTTACCCTATTTGTATTAATGACTACAGAGTGACGAACTATTTATTATCTAAAAAAGGCCTATGGATAAGACATCGCGTGTTTGTATGCTACTTTAGAGGGCTTAGTTCACTGGAATCGTGCACATGTATGTATTAATCTTTATTATCGATGCTATATATTTATCTATCGAATCAACTTATAAATAACGATAGATATGATCTAATTCAACATGAACTAAACTACGTACAAACACTCATAAGCTGTAACATATCACAAAAAAATATCTAATGGAAAATGAAATAATTACCTACGAATAACAATTTATCTACTGCATTTGACAACCTTTAACAAAATGATATAGTTATTTTATACGTCATAAGTACTTTAATGTAGACGCAAAGAATGACGCAAAGAATGACGCGAAGATATATTATAACAATATAACGACGTAAAAGACTTCTCTTGAATAGTCCGAATCATTAAAGAATCGATTTGAAAATGTTGGCTGGTATAGTTCTATCTCACTCGCAACAATGTCGTGCGCGATAATGTGTAACGTGCAAGCGAGACAAAACCATATAGCCAGCATATGACTAATCTTTCGGTTTCTGCAGTCTTTTTTCGCGTTTCAATTTAGACCTATTTTCGTATCAATCGAAATAAGTCTTATTTTGTGAGAGATCGTTAAATCTATACCCGGCGCGGCGAATGATGATCCCTATGACAGTTCGTCTTAGTGATTGCTCGTATGATGGGTCGTGTCGATACTTTACTATTTTATAGGCAAAGGCGTGGTTTGCATTCAGCCACGTCGGTAAACATGTTTTTACAAATATTATAAAATGAATTTTTAACTAAAATTTTTAACGTCTATTATGTTATTGTTGTATTAATTCAAGTTTTTTAGCATAGATTAAGTAGGTGAGTAAAACGAAAGTTTTCTAAAACATAAAAATGCGCCTTATCATTTTCACGTAATTTTTAACCCGTTTAACACAGTGTATATTATTTTATCATGAAAATGGAAGCCCCCATTTAATTTGTCTAAAAAACTTATATTATCATAGGTAAGTACTAAGTAGATTAACATTTTTTTAGATATAACCATACTATTTGGTCAGTCTGTTACAACGCTGCGATCGCTTGCTACTTCAGTACGAGTGCTAACGCCTTGTATGCGCCACGTTTTGTTTTTTTTGTTATCGGCTTGCAGTGAAGTCACTCCGGATAATTGGAAGAAAGTCGTAGAAAAGACTAAAAAACTTTGCTACGATGATTGGGATCGAGATGTGCGATACGACACCATTGTAGATCAACCGCTATTAATAAACGTAGGCGACAGCAGTTGCAGTTCTGATTCTGAATTAGAGGCGCAAGCACTGATTTCATCAGATTCAGACTAAAATATATTTAAATAAAAATAATCGTTAAACAGCTTTTGTTTTATTTCGTTTTGTCCTATAGTTATTATTTTTTTAATTTTCTTGAGTATACAATTGTTGTATGCTGCGATCTTCTGTTCCATTCAATGAAAAAATGTGAACTTGTTTCCATTATCGAAATTTGTTTATCGATACTTTCCGCACTAGTCGATAAATGCCAACGATGTAAGTTTTGTAGGACGTAAACGTAAAGTCAGATTGAAATAATTTCTCGTAAATGTTAAGAATTGTTATAATTCCAACGGAATATCATTGTAATGGCATAAAGCTACGTAAAAATTAATAAATGCCATTTTTAGACGCCTCCAATACGTTTCTAATTTAATGGTGACGCCATTACAAGTTTGTCTCTTGAGAATAACTGTCAGTGTCATAGGAATCATCATTCGCCGCGCCGGGTATAGAAATAACATTACGTGGAATTATTAACAAGACATTCATAAAGCGATAACAATTGCTTCAAAGAGATGTTGATGAAGATTGGTCCAAGATCGTCGACTTGAATACAAGAATTTCCGCATTATTTGGTCAATATTTTTCAAAATTATGCATTCGATATTAAATAGTTCAAAATTCTTATGTCTAAGCAAAGAAAGTCGCTTCGTTTGGCTTCGCACTGACGTATAATTCACACTTATATTTACGTTCAAAGTTTGTGTTTTCACGCCAGTGAAATATGCTATTTTTTATGGAGGACATATTATATTGGAAATCGATGGAACAAACATTCAAAATTCACCCGCAAACCACGCAAGACTTATATTTAAAGTGCTTATGCTACACCTTAAATGCATTATAGCCTTTTTCTGTTCACGTCCAGTCACGATTGCTTTCACAATTTACTATGTGTAATCAAATACAGTTATTTACGAAGTTAACTTTCAAAAATATACGCTTCAGAAGTCTAACAATCTAAACTAACTTGAGCACACGATACTAAAACGGAATAAATTTAAACAGTTATTTCACCACGGTATTCATAACAATTTTGGTGTACCGCAAGGATCTGTATAAGGTTCACATTTGTTCCTCGTATAATATGTTAATGACTAATGTGTTATTATTGTGGGTAGCGCAGTGATTTCACAATGTAGGACGTATGTACAGTCACTTTAATCTATTTTCAGGTCAATTGTTGAGAGGGGGTCCTGTGAAACTGAATGGTTGTTCGTTGGTGACGAGGTTAGCTCGCGGCGCCGTCGTGGGCTGAAAACCACCGGCCTCTAACGTTGCCGCTGATGTCCTCATTTCTTCAATAGACGCTCTAAAGGCAACAGATTTAATTTAAACTAAGCAACAACAAAATAAATGCAATCCGTAAGTCTATTCATTGCGAAGCATAAATGAAAAGTGCTGAAAGGGCCACAATTTATTACCGTCGCTATATTTCTAGCAAGTGCCTTCGAATAACTAAACACCGACATCAATGTGCTAGTAGCTTTTACTTGCAATGAAAAATAAATAGCTTTAAGGAAAACTATAAAGAAGAACATCGACTAAAGACTAAAATATGTACAATCATGTAAAAGTAACATTGGTTATTGAAAATAAATCATGCCAAGCAAAATCACCCAAAAACAAGAAAATATCGTGCAAAGCATAGCAGTGGGGTTATATCAATAAAGGTGGAATGAAGATAAATAAGAAACTTCTCTTTATTCATAAAAGTCAAAAATCAAGATTTAAACAACGCGAACGTCCAAAAAAGGTGATGTACTTTGCGATCCAACTAAGAATAAGATCGATTCGACGACAGATTGAGTATATGTTAATTCAAACGAATTCATAATAATCTATGTTAAGCAACAATCTTTGAACGCTTTTCAAACAACGTTTGACAAAGACCATCATTCCTATTCTCAATTAGATCACACTGCACACGATTTCTCATCCAATCCCCATTCCACCGTGCCCCAAACTCGTATTGCCTTAGTTAGGACGCCACACGTCTGGGTCCTCCATGAGCGTGACGCTGTGGTCCTGCGCCGGCGCGCCCGGGGGCGTGGTGCCGCCCGCCATCGCGGCCATGTCGTCCCGCGAGCCCCTACCCGCACGCAATGTTAGACCGCCCACCGCGGGTAACAATATAATTCGGCATTGGGAGCGTTATTTTTAGCTATTTTTTAATTTATTGGTAATTTGGTGTTCTTTGAGTGTAGTTTTTAGCTAATTCGGTAATCTTTTAATGTAATTTTTAGCTAGTTTGACATTATTTTTGTGTAATTTTTAATTAATTTCGTATTCTTTAAGTGTAATTTTTGGCTAATTGGGTATTTTTTATATGTAATTTTTAGCTAATTAGCATTGTTTTTTTGAAAGAGAAACCTTTAAGCGTAGCGTTAAACATTTATGTTTGAAAATTTATCACTAACATTCTAAGTTATAATATTGTGCAAATGAAACATTTTCGAAGATTTTCTTGATTTTTATGTTTGAAAATTTATCACTAACATTCTAAGTTATAATATTGTGCAAATGAAACATTTTTGAAGATTTTCTTGATAATGAAATTTTGCCTCGTTGAGCGCTTTTTGATTGTGAAATTTCAAATTGTATTTATTACTAAGATTTTGCTGTTTCTGCTGCTATCGGCAGATCATGACTGTTTGCTTTTTCTTCAAATTCAAGGGTGTATTAAAGTACGAAGTAGTATAAAATAACGGATTCTTCCAATTTTCGTTACATTTGCAGTTACAAAGCGAAATTAGGTTCACTGATAGATCCATCGAATTTTATAAAGACAAATTCATAAGAATTTACCTACGTGAAAATTGCATTACAACCTATCAATAAATTTAATCAATAAGTAATTAATTAAAATCAGCCTCCATTATATTGTTACCCCACTTTGTCAATATCAAGTCATTAGATCATTAAAAACACACATAAAAAACATCACACAAAAGATGTGTGTTGTAAGTATTAGTTACACAAACATGTATTTTTGTATAAAATTTTGATTATTTGTTTAGATAAACAACATTAAAGCAAAGCTAACACACTGTTAATAGTTCATACCAACAAAACGATTGTGTATACTTGAATATCTTTGAAAAGAAACATTTAACACATACATCCTCCAACATAAAATGTACCACAACTGTATAAAGCATTCGACCCATTATGAACCTTATTTCCTAAGCGACAAGTGCTATATTGATGTAATGAATTACTCACTTTTTGCCTAGCGCCATCATTCCGTACACGATGCCCGTTGCGAATATCAATCCACTGCCGAACCATGTACTGAGACTCAGGAAACAGAGAAAGAATGGTGGCAATGATAATCTGGAAAGGCGAAAAATAGTTTTAATTTCAAGGACTTGCAAAACAACTAAGTAAATATAGGTATCACTGGACATTGCATTTGATGCCATCTAGTAGCACAGAAAGCTTGTACTTTAAATATGTAGATTATACGTCAAAACAACTGATAACTATACATAGTTATAATAATTTAAAAATATATTTATACAAAAGGAACAAAGGAAAACGGTGTACTGCACACACCAGTACAAAGTAATTTCTTTTTTCGTTATAAAAAGATACATTGTGTGTGTACTGCCTCGTTTACCTAACACGTGTGTGTACTGCCTCGTTTACCTAATTTCACAACTACTCACCATACGAATATTTATTACGAAAATTTATTGCAGTGTCATCAGTCATCACTATCGAAAATTACTTTTTAATGTTGCCATTTACGTTCTATATGCTACCAACGATATTAAAATTCATTTAATAGTCTACACTCTACATCTATCTATACTTATACATATTATAAAGCTGAAGAGTTTGTTTGTTTGTTTTTTGTTTGAACGCGTTAATCTCAGGAACTAATGGTCCGATTTTAAAAATTCTTTCGGGGTTAGATAGCCCATTTATCGAGGAAGGCTATTATATCATCACGCTAAGACCAACAGGAGCGGATCAATGCCGTTGAAACCGCAAGGCACAGCTAGTACATCAATAAAATTAAAATGTATGTACGTCAATCTTTCATCATAGCTATCTGTTTTCAAGAACTCTCAATTGTTATTTGTCTATCTATCTTTCCGTTTCTCCAGATTACTCTTTTGTATGAACTGTTTTTAATTGGATGGATTAATTTAAAACATACTAGAGACATTTAATCTCACACTGAAAAATGTCGGGGGCGTCGTCGAATTCATTTGAAATATAGAAATAAATATTCGACATAAATAAAACATATATGAGTCATATCATACAATCTAGTGGTTTTCTTGCTTTGTCATTCAAGGTTAAAATCTACATTTACTTAATGGACTTTTTAATTCACTTCATTTATCTTATCTCTATAAACTATGACGATATTTTGTATAACATACTATTCTTAATTCATATAATAATTTATTAAATTCAATATTTAGTTATAAAATGATACCGTAGCAATATATTCTATATCTATAGTCTATACCCTAAAAATTATGAGCTATATTATGATAAATTAATGAGAATCTTTAAATATAATTCCAATGTAAAGCAAATTGAAGAATTTACAATCATTGAGAAATTATTTTTAGTAGAGAGAAAATATGTATATACCTTTATTAAAGTATATAAAACTAGTTTTACGAATTTAGTCGTTCACATACACTTTACGCTATCAAAGCCATAATTTTTTCCATACCCTATTAAGCTATAATTGCATAGCTTCTATCGCGGGCCTTGAGCGCGGGGACCGATAACAGAAATTGCGTAACGAAAAACCTCACGCTCCCCACTCCGACGGGCGCGGAGGTGTGGCTTGAAGGCATAACATGCAATAGCTTTACCGCGGCAGTCCCCGAGTGCCACACGTCTTTTTTCACTCATTTCAAGTTTTGTGTTCTTGGCAAAAATATATCCTTCTCTAACTCTATGCCTTTTCTAAATTTCATCAATTTCGGTTCATTGGTTTAAGCGCGAAAGCGTAACAGAGGTATAAAATTACTTTCGCATTTAAAATATCAGTGGCACATGGGAATTACCAAATTAAAAATCAAATTTACTTAAGTATTAATGCTGTATTATCTTATATTATCACAAATATAATATTCTTGAACATATCTAAGAGTACAAGATAGTTTATTTCTAAATTTCATTGATTTAAAAAAATGTGTGCGTGTACTAGTGTACACACGTAAGAAGTGAAACTTCTTTATGACCTTATTTTTCAAAAAATAATGTACTATATGCAACTTTACAGTAATACGTCGAATCACGCGTGGAAGGGATAAGAAAAAGATGGCGCGTAACGGAAAAATGTCACGGGTAACGAAAAAATGTTACACTAAATTTTTTTCCAACCCCGATAAAGAAGTTTCGCTTCAATAAATTACCTAAATTAAAATTAGTATTTTCAATTATAAACAAGCTACTGACCAACAGATAACAGTAAGTAGAGTTTTAACTTTTAATTTCACAGCCTAAAACTGCTCATTTCTTTACTCTAAAATTTATAAAACCGTACCTAGTTTTAATAACATTAATTCTCACCCAATATACAAAGCTGCCTTGTTCCAATATGGCCGGCCCTCTATCTTATCGGACAGCGCTTGCACATAATCGATGAAGAAGCAGCAGCAAGGCGCCTCACACACAATCACTATGAAGCCAGCGAGCATCTGCCATATACCAGCTATGAGGCAGGTCACTTGAAAAACAATGATGCCCGTGCAGTTTATCAGGCCCAGTACTATTGCAACTGGAAATTTGAAGGGTTAATTAGTTTTGCTTGCTCAAGTTGAGTAAAAATCAATAAAAAACATTGCATTTGTCAGGAAATTCATGGAAAAAAACAAATTCTCCATTGTAAAGAACTAAAACTGTTAGTTTCTTAAAATCAAGCTATCTATTTTATTTTTTAATGACATTGCAATTTTTAGGATCATTGACTGGGATTAATGACTCAGCATTTTTTTAAATTGCAAAAACTGAGATTTTATAAATATAATTAGGAAAAAGGACAAATGTTGATAAAGATGATACTAATAATATCTTTGCAAACTACTTTGATTAAAAATAAAGTCAACATGAATAAGAAAGAACAAATTAAATAGGTATAACTACATGTTGCATGAAATTAATGTTTCATACTTTCTAAATGTTACCATAATAATTATATGATCAATTATGTATTATGCACACACTGTACAGGGAATATACATAGTTACCTAATAACTAACCTACTAGTGAATTTTTTATTACATAAATAATTCTAAAGGGCCTTATTTCCCTGAATATTTATTACAGACTTGTATTTCTTTTAGGCTATATTTTAGTAAAACTACAGGCTAAAGCTAGTTATTCAATAGTGTTTATAATACAATTAATGATATACACACTTGAGTGACTTTTAAATGGATTTTACTTATGTGATTAGATTGAATGTGCTCTGTGTTGTTTTTATTAATAATTTTGTACTCAATATTTTTCATTGATAAAATATCTGATTTTATTTTTACAATATAATTTCAAGTAACAGAGGGTTACTTCACCTACAAATTATTATGATTTACCTCACAAATAGTTATATACGCAATTAATTAATAACAACTAAACGTATAATTAACCTTTTGATTGAAACATATGTTATAAGTATAGAAACAGTCAAGATAATTCTAGTATGTAGAAACTAATTAGAAGGTATAATTTTTAAAATACTATGCAAATAATATCATTTTAAAGAGGCGGTCACGATTAAATAAAAAAATAATCAGGTTTGAATACCAAACTGATAAGATAAAGAAAGTAAATAAAATGAAACATTCACATCGTCATAACAATGCACTTATTGCATTGTTTAGCATTCATTCGTTTCATTATATAAATATAAATAAAATACGTACTGAAACTGCCAATTGTTCCCAACCCCCGACCAGCGTAACGCAGTGTCCAAGGAACATCATCTTTCTGGACATTGTCGGCGCCTGGGCGGGCCCATAACATAGAAATCTTGTTGGCGAAGGACTAAAATAGAAAGAAACGTTGGAAGAATATACATTTCAGGCTTAATATTCATTTTATTTACATTTATTAACTCCACTTACCATCTTCGAAAAAATCAATCGCCTTGGCACTGCTGTGTCAGCTGTCAAACGCAGTCAATTTTCGTTAGAAATTTGGCAAAGGCTCATTTCACACAGATTGATAAGAATTTATTTTTATGCGTAGGTAAAAAACAGTCATTCACATGCCCACGAATACGCAAACCCAGAAGTGTAGTCGACGGCATTTACAGATGTATTTTTCAGATTTAAATATTTTATTACATTTCTACGAGAGTACGAATGTTTGCATCAGCAAGCAAATGACCAGTAGTTGAAAAAAAACAAAAACTAGGTTTAATTGTATCAGATTATATGTATATATACATTTACTATATTTTAAAGAATTAATTATAAGCTATACTGTTAATATCACAGTTAATATATTATATTTAAAAATAATGTACCTTAGTCCACACCTAGCTTAAATTTTTTAATCTGTTGAAATGGCTTATGTGCTTATGGCGAATTAATTTCTGATCTGTCATTTATGACATGTCTGAATGTGAGTACTGAGTTGTGATTGAAGATTGTGTCGGCTTTGCAAATTATATTCATTTGCCTGGTTAACTTTAAGTTTTGCAGATAATACCGTAATACTATCACTTTTATTGTTTATCACATTATTAATGTTGCGAGTGGAATACTAGGAGAAAAATGCAACCTACAACAATGCTTCCTAAACTTTCTGACACAACCCAAACTATGTAAGATATCAATTTTAGTTTTATTTTTATTGATGATGGTCACAAAACAACTCATTCATAATACAATTTTAATTTCAAATTAAAGCTATGTTACCTCTGATTATTTACGATCTAGAAAACAATTCGTAAACTCGTTTCTTTCATAACCTGCTGTCTTTTTGACAAGTTGAATAATAATTTTAACTCTCAATTTATATTCGTAGATCATTTTCCGAGGAAGATGATACATGCAGCGCGGAGGTGTTCGCCACTGACGTTGTGGTCACTTCAAATCTTGGTAATCATAACCATGGGAGTTCCAAAGTCAAGCTTACGAATCTCGTAGATTACAACTGGGAGGCTAAGTTTTACCCTGGCCGGTTGATAGACGTACACAATAGTGGAAAATATTTGGCATACTGTATTAAGGGTGAGTGTATGGGACTGTAACACAATTTATTATACATGTAAATGTGAATCTCACAAATATTTAAATTAATGAGGTAAATTAACAACAATATACACCATAATATAAATGTGCACTAAAGCATTGTTGAGTAACATGAATTCCCTGTTTCTCTGTGTTAGTTTTGTTATTAATTTATATTAACAGTCTTCCATGCCAAGCTTCACAAATATTTCTATCATATGCCATCCCTTTTAGATTTAACTCACAGTATATTATCATTAATTATAATTTTTATACATTTTAGCACCTAGCTCAGTGGATGGTATGGTCAGAGTGGTGTATTTGGAGCCAGGTGTCAATGAGAGATCACTCATCAAAGGGATGAAAGGAGAGGTAAATATTTATGATTATTTCAAACAGAATCATATTATAATAAATTTAAAATATACATTGCAATTGCAAAATTTGTTACTATATCAAAGATCAACTATTCAAATTTGAATGAATTTAAAAATATTTTAAAATAACTTAATATATGAAATGAATACTGTACATATTTTATACAAATATTAATATTTATTTGGCACAAGATCTATACAGATTTATAAATAACATGTATCAAATATAATTAGTCACATTCATGTCTTGTTAGTGGCCAAAAACCTGAAGACAAAGCTCTATGGCGTGCCTTAGGCCTATGTCCAACAGTGGACGGAAAAAGGCTGAAGAGAGAGAGAGATGTCTTGTTGAAATCAATTCCTACATTTATTGCAAACTAACTAATTTAGATAGAGATAAACTACGATAACATGGCGCGCCCCTCCAAATTACTGTTTCAATGTGTGTAGTGACATCCTTACGAAGGAGTTTGTATGTAGTTGTACGTATTCGTCTTTAGTACTTTACGTCCAGATTTGTTGGTCAACTAATCATAAGTTGCCGAGCGCCCAAGACAACGCACGTGTCGTTTTCATAGAATACGTCAGTGCAGCGCCATTACTAATAATAATGAGCGATTAGAGCGTGACTAGTCGAGCAACAAATCCGTGGATTTGTTTTTGTTTGACGGCCGTCTCATTACGCACACATGCGTTGTGAATCTTGGTGGTGCATTGTAAATACTTTCACAAATACTTTCAAACGTTTTGAATTTTGGAGGGGCGCGCCATGTTATCGTAGTTTATCTCTACCAGCTTTTTTATTTTAATTTGTATATAAGCTAACCAATAAATTTCAGTGGCCAGTAAGTTAATTTGAAATGTTTTATTTCAGGTACAAGATTTAGCATTTGCCTTCATACAGAATCAAGTGCTACTGGCTTGTATCGATGAACTGGGGTACATTTACGTCCATGAAATTGAACTAATAGATAATAGACTAAGGTACGCAGATTATAAATGAATTTGTTGGCTGCTAAATTGATGAGTATGAATTATAGATAGATTTCTTCCATTCTATTTACCTAGTTATTCTATAAATTTTGAGTGATAATAAAATTTTCAAGTAAAGATAAACCTGTAATATAGAAGTGAGCACTTAGCCTTATTTGAAATATTTTTTTCATAAAAATAAATATGTGACAAAAGAATATTCTAAGGAAAAGCAACTTCGTTTATTCGCTATTAAAATTTTCAGATGTACACTAATGGTGGAGATTCAAGAAGACACTGGTATGGGTGGTTCTGCTCATCTACTAGCTTGGTGCCCGTACATACCTGACGAAGAGGATGACTCCACAGATGACGATGTCGCTAAAATGCTGCTAACCACACACTCTAATGTTGGTAAGTAGTGCGATAGGTGAATTTATGCACATAATATACAGTAGTACTTTTATAGAAATACCAATATTGATATGTTTTTACATTTTATTTACATATATATATAAAAATTTTGTAAAATTTATGCAATCTCACTTTTTTTAAAACTTATAAAAAGTCATATTCAGTCTTTTCTATAAAATTGTATTTTACTATCTTGAATTTGATGGTTTCTCTTCCTATATGCAATATACTCTGTTCACGATTAATTAATAAATTAAACATTGCAAACTTACTACTACTGTTTTTTTTACTGCAGTGAAACATTACTTTGTCTATGCGGGTGAAGCTATGATTTCCAACTATAACATAATATGTTATTCACAGCGCGTATGTGGAACGTGCGCGAAGTATGCGCGCTAGCCACGCCCACAACGGGGGCTACGCCCTCAGTGGCAGCGAGCACGGCGCTCGCGCGGGGCGCGGGCCGCACGGCCGGCTCGCACGCGGCCCCGCTGCGGGCGGCGGCCTTCTCGCCGGACGGGACTGCGCTGGCCACCGCGGCTGATGATGGTTATGTTATGTTTGCGCAGGTGGGTGGGATACAGGCTGTCTTAATGACAGGGATGGGGTTGTGTAAATCTATCTATACTAATATTATAAAGAGGAAAGGTTTGTATGTATGTATGTATGTATGGTTTTCACGCATAAACTACTGGACCGATTTTGATTAAATTTGGCACAGACAATCTTTAGACCCTGAGAAAGAACATAGGCTACCTTTTATTGCGAAATATGTACCACGGGCGAAGCCGGGGCGGACCGCTAGTAATCAATATTACGAATAATGGTTTAGTGTCCTATAAAAATTGATATGTATGTTTTGAAAAGTCATAATTTCTCTTCAAAAGTGTTTATCATATCAAGTTTGTATTGAAACAATTAGTTCTCTTATTACAAAGATTTTTTAAATATTACAATATATTTTAAACTTCATTAAGTATTTGGTACCATATTCTGTTATTTTCTATCTCTAATAAAAAGGTCGAAATTAATTTCTTGATTTTTAAATTCATAGGTATACATAAACAGTTCGACAAGTCCCCGCTGCCTGCACAAGTGGCAGCCGCACGAAGGCAAGCCTCTCACTTGCCTCTTCTTTTTAGACAACCACAAGAATTATAATGCTGAGTAAGTAATTAAGTTTTCTTAATTCAAATATAGTTCAAAAATAAATGCAATAGTTAAAAATTGTGACTTTATTCCATGTTTATCTTACATTCCGATGTAACATTTCGCAAAGAATAACTTCAAGAGAATTTATCAGTAACTTAAATGTGTGAGTTTTCACTCTTCCTATTGTGTTGATACATAGTTGTTGACTACTTTAGGCGCGTTGACAGTAAAATTTCAAGGTCCCGTCATGGCAATACTGTCACTTCATGGAGTAAGGTGACGATTTTGGTATCTTTCAATCTTTCCAAAGAAGTTTCACTTCTGACACGTGTGCTCGGGACACACGATCTTTTTAATATACGTATTATAATTCAGAAGATCGAATTTTGATTGTCCTCACGTGATCCTTACTTTCTAGCGTCCAATTCTGGAAGTTCGCGGTAACGGGGGCGGACAATAACACAAACATAAAGATCTGGTCCTGCAAATCGTGGACCTGTCTCCAGAGCATCACCTTCACACCGCCCCTGGGGGCTGAACCGGCCCTCGGGATGAAGGCCCAGCTGGATATCAGTGCTAATTACTTGCTGCTGTCGGACTTCAAAGCGAGGAGTCTATATGTGCTGAACATGGCTAGAGATGGTGGGGATAGCGCCGCGTATTGTCGCAGTGTGGCCGAGTTTCTGCTGCCGTATCAAGTGCTGGGATTCTGTATTGTGGATGCCGGTGATTTTTCGTGATTTATATTATTAAAATAGGGAAACGAGATTAATTTTATGCGTACATTTAGAAAATGGACAGCACTTTAGCCGCGTGTCTTTGAATTGACAGTGAGTATAAAAAAATTGCCTATGTTCATAATTAAGTTACTTGGTAAATATTATGTAGATAGATGATTTTGCACTAATTAAACAAAGAAATCATCAATTCTATTAATATTATACGAAATATTTATGGAATCTCAAAATATTGACATATTCAGACTTCCAGTGAACTATACAAAATTTTCACATGTATAAAATATCATATGTATGTGTGTTCATACTCAAAAACCGGCCAAGTGCGAGTCGGACTCGCGCACCGAGGGTTCCGTACATTGCCGTTTCTTTTGATTGCGTTGACATAGAAGTTTGATTTTGTTACAGCTTAAAGGTATTATAGACCTGAGTATTTGGTATGAATTTCAATTTAATACCTCTACGCGTTTATGAGGAAATGGGTAGTAAGTTTAAAATTATTAAAAAAAATATATATTATGTGATGTAACTAAAAATTTATGGTTTTCGTAATTTTTCCTTTATCTATGCTATAAGACGTTGCTTCGTACCAAATTTCAAGATTCTGAGTTCACGGGAAGCACCCTGTAGGTTTTGATTCCCTTGCAAGTGTCGAAAATTTGCGGCATAAACGGCTGTATCTTTTGATTGCGTTGGCTTAGAAGTTTGATTTTTTCACAGCTTCAAGGGACAGTAGACCTGAGTAATTGATATAAATTTCAGCTTCATACCTCCACGCGTTCCTGAGAAAAAGGGTCTTGACAGACGGACGGACGGACAACAAAGTGATCCTATAAGGGTTCCGTTTTTTCCTTTTGAGGTACGGAACCCTAAAAACATTCGGTTTATGAAATTTTTATTTGTTCTACAGAGGAGCAGGCAGTTAAATGCGAGTCGCGTTGCGAAGACCCCTTCCACAGGAACGGTTCAGCCGCTGACGACTCACCCACTCACTTTGACTTACATGTAAGTTAAATTTGATAAGTAAAAAAGTGATTTTTGAGTGATTAAAACTATGTTAAATTAATATAAAGTGCTGTGCTGTATTGAAGATTTTTTTTAAACAATGAACTTGTGGTGATTTTTTTGTTTTTGTTTAAGTGTTGTGTTATGTTATACAGGGTGTAAAAGATATGGTGTACTGTGATCATGTGTTTGTATAACCACTATTCGAAATACTATTAGTTCAATCGATTATAGCACACCAAATCTGGGACACCCTGTATAATACAAATTCTTATCTACAGGGACAGCTCTGTATAGTATTATTTTTTATCTTTAACAGGACAACGACATAACGTGCGCGGATATAGGCGCAGGTGCAAAACGAACACGGCTACGGTTATATCTCGTGCAACCGAAGGGCCTGCAGGAGGCCGACCTGCTTTATATGCACCGCGCGCCTGAGACACACACACACGGTAATATATGTGCATATAGACGCACATGGAAACACACACACATACGCACACACGCTCACACAAGTACAGTAACACGCAGGAACGCACACGCACGCACATATACGTACGTGCACGTTCAAACTGTATTCGCACGGTAACACTACCACATACATACAAGACACACATGGAAACACTTATCATCCGTACATCTAAAAACAAAAAAATATTCTTGAAAACAATTTTTAAGTTTTATTAAATCCACCAACTTATCCACTTATTCCATAAAAACAATGAACAAATTAAAAAAAAATCTAGTCTACAAATTAATGTCACACTATTTTATGAACATTTTTATCTGATGCAAGTGAACCCAAATCCATTGATATAACACGAATCTCTTACAGACATGTTACAACTAGACGCAGATGTAGAAAGCTTAACACTAGAAGAGCCCGCAGAGGACGAGATGCCTGCAAATATCCTGCAGCAACAGACGCAGCAGCTGAAAAATTTGCTGATGAGAGCGCAGGTGGGTCGATTTTAGATTTTAACGGGTTTAAAAATTGTTTTATTTATGATTTATGTTGTATGGTGTTAGAAATTTTTCGCGATTTTATGTATCGAGAATTAGCTTATTGTGTAAGTACTTTGACTGGCATAGTAATAAATAGGTTTAAATATGGATTTTACACAATTATTTTTAAATCAGTTATTTTTTTTTTCTCTCTAGTTAGCTAGATAGTTTTATTTTATCAATATTTTAATATTTGATTACCTACTACACTACATTCTTTTCATGAACTTATAATGAAATATTAAAAATATTGTTTCAATTCACTAAAAAAACTTGTTAAATAATAACTATTTTTATTTGCAGCCACAACCGAACAGCCTAATCAACCCTCGACCAGAATCGCCGAGCAGCATGCCGCAGCTGAATCTTATGACACCAGATGCCTTTAGGTAATAAACTAGTATTCTACACGCTTCGCTCGCATTATTATTATTATTATCCTTATAATATGTCGCGTGATAGTAGTAATTTGTCAAAAAAAAGTGCGTATGTGCCGAGCACATGTATCAGAAGTGACTGACCGGTTGGCTTGGTTGGTTGGCCTTGCCTTTCAAGCCAGAGGTCGTTGGTTTGATTCCCACCCGGGGCAAATATTTGTGTGATGAACATAGATGTTTGCTCTGCGTCTGGGTGTTAATTATCTATATAAGTATTTATGTATTTAAAATTATATATGTATGTTTATCAGCCATCTGGTTTCCATAACACAAGCAAAAGCTTAGTATTAGATTGTGCCATGTGTGCAAATTGTCCTGAAATATTTATTTATTTATTTATTTCAGTTCGCCAGGCAAACGCGACGAAGAAGAAGTAGTTGTTACAGCACAAGAGAATGGCAATCCCCTATTGGCTGCTGGTAAGTGATATTTCATTAGATATGTACTATTAAACGCCCGCCACTTTGTCTATGTTGTATGATTTTTTACGGGAATTACGAGCTCTACAGCTTGAGATCTACTTTAAAATAATCTATAATATAAAAATGAATCCCAAAATGTGTTGGTAAGCGCATAACTTGAGAACGGCTGAACCGATTTCGATATAATTCTTTTTTTATTATATTCCTTGAAGTACGAGGATGGTTCTTATGTAGAGAAAACGTAAATATGTACCACGGGCGAAGCCGGGGCGGACCGCTAGTTAAAGATAAAGTTATACATCTCTCTGCTCGGTTTTCTGACCGAGTTCCTAGATTAACAATATATTTTAATAAATTATTATAAAGAAAGCTTATTAAGTTCCCAAACAAATAAATTGTCATTTCATTAAATTTCATGCGAACGGCGTCGTCAGCAGTCTGCTGTGCAGACAGTGCACACTAACACATGCTGTGCTAGTGTGCACTATGTAACACTTTTCAAAACAAAACAGTCTCTACATAAATGATCTGTTTGTTTTTATCTATGGTTTTGGACTTTGTGTCACCTTGTCGCTGTCGTCGATATGTTGTGTGATTTTAATAGGTATTAAATAATATTTTATTTATTTATTTACACAGAATGCGAAGAGGAGGTGTTGGTGAGCGAAGGATCGGTCAAGCAGGTGTCGGGCGGCTCATCGCCCAGTAGAGAAGTGCAGCAGATTATGTCACACAATGACTATTACAAGGTCAGTTTTATATTAAATACTATTTTATGCAAAGTTTCTTGAATTTATATTAGACTAGCTGTGCCCTGCGGTTTTACCCGCAGTGCTCCTCTCCTCTTTCTCTCGGTCTGAGCGTGATGATATATAGCCTATAGCCTTCCTCGATAAATGGGCTATCTAATACCGAAAGAATTTTTTAAATCGGACCAGTAGTTCCTGAGATTAGCGCTTTCAAACAAACTCTTCAGCTTTATAGAAAATGCTACACGTTTACATATTTAGTTCCTTTGTAATAGTTTTAAGTTGTGAAGGCAAATAAATGAACTTTTATTTATTTTTTTATTTTTTTTATAATATTAGCATAGATTTCACATAATATATAAAAAAAGTGTAGATATAAGTAATTATCCATCCAGGATTGGCACATAGATAAGTGGCTAATTAGCCACATTTTACTGCCTTTTTTATTTAGCCTCTTTGCGCATACAATAGTTTAATCATGCCACCTTACATTGACATATTGTACCATTTTATGAATTCAAAAAAATATATTTTAATGTTAATGTATATTTTATTTATGTTATACAGGAGGAAGAAGAAGAAGAGTCTCAACCATCTCCCGTGGAAGGAGAAACAACTTTCCCCGCAGACTTGTACGTGTCGCCCGAGAAACCACCGCCGCCAGCCAAATTACAACATTCCAGTGAGATATTAATATCTAGTTAATATCTAGTTTACTACAGTAAACTTACATCAGTAGAGGAAATTATTGATGCCATGTTAGGATTAAGAAACTTTGATGTAACGAAAAATAATAGTGAGCTTGCTATGTAAATTTATTATATTGCCATTTTCGTGCAAAAAGGTCGTTAAAAATGAACGAGTTGCGTTGCATATAATATTCACTCAAATAAGCACCTTATTTCGTGGCAGTAAAGTTCAAAATCTATTGTATACGCTCATTAGAAAACTCTGTCTAACAAACGCGTAAGCAGAGTTTTGTGTTGGACAATTTTTCTGTAAATCTACTTATTCATTGTACCTCAATACATAACAAATCAATCATTTTACAGATAGCGACGTATCTTGGCCTCAAATATCGCTAGCTCAGATCACAGAAGCCAATCAAAGGAAGGCCTCAAGTGATAAAACTAGCCAACCGTTACCGGCGCCGCCTGTACCTGTGGATGACGTCACGAGGGCTAAACTGGATGCGCTCGAACAGAAGATTGATAAATTGACAGGTATGATGCGGTTAATTAATACTGATTTCCATTATATCGGCTGATTTTTGTTAAAAAAAATTGTTTGAAAAATGTATTTATTCTTTCTTCATCCAAGTCTTTATTATTTCTTCATTTGATAATGGATTTTGTTTGAATTTAATTAAATGCGTTAATTTTGAAAAGTGATGCAATGTGAATAGTTAATTACTGTCGTATATGAGCGTAACAGGTGATGGCCAATATTATGGTGGTTTTTCACGATATTGCGTGTACGTGTGTGTACGTGTGGATATATTGATAAAAATATCCCTTTCGTATGTATAAGTGGGCATGTATGCGTGTTTATATGTGTGTGCTTATTATAGCTTGTGTGCAGTGGCTGTAGGGCTGTTTGTGTATGTGCGCGGCGAGGCGGGGGAGAGTACCGACTTTTCCGTTTCTTTAACTTCTAACTCGTGCTCTTTCTTACCCCCACCCCGCCTCACCGCACATACCTACACCGCCCTACAGCCACTGCACACAAGCTATATAAGCGTATGTTCCCAGAACTGATAACAGCAATGAGCTGGTGTGGTGGCATTTGGTCTTGTATGAATTTGTGCGTGTGTGTGTGTGTATACCCTCTCCTCCTACATTAATAAGCCCGTATATCCCCCTAATTAATAAATATAAAAAGACGTGTGGCACTCGGGGACTGCCGCGGTAAAGCTATTGCATGCTATGCCTTCAAGCCACACCTCCGCGCCCGTCGGAGTGGGGAGCGTGAGGTTTTTCGTTACGGAATTTCTGGATTCGGTCCCCGCGCTCAAGGCCCGCGATAGAAGCTATGCAATAGCTTAACTATTCTTTATGGTGTTCCCAGAGCTGGTAACAGCGCAGTCCCGCGAAGTGCGCGCGGCGCGTGGCGAAGCGCGCGGCGCGCGGGGGCAGCTCGAGCGCGTGCTGCACGACCACACGCAACAAGCTAGCGTTGCTATGGAGACGGCGTTTGCTAACGGGTAACATTATTTGTTTATTTGCTTTATTTTCATGTAGGTATATCCGCGTTACTCGTGAAGTAACTGGAAAAAAGGGAAGAAAGGAGAAAAGGGCTTTCAACATTGTTTGGGGGTGGATTTCTGGAATAAAATAACTTAAAAGTACTTAATGTTAAATCTTGAACTATTTTTGGTCTGAATTTATGCTAAGTTTTAGCCGCTAAACTAACAGACTTGTATTTGTTTTTTTATACTTACACGTGGGCTTGATACTACTACACGTCCACTGAATTCCATTATGGTATTTTGGCGAACACAACCACAGATAAGTTTATTTTTATGCGGGTATATGCGTGTTCATAAATTTTAACAGTATATTATGTTACTTAAAATTTGTTTTTTTAGTATATAAATAAGGATTTTTTTTACTTATATTTTCTTACAGTTGGGAACGTATAGCTCGTATCGGCGAATCAGCCGGTATAAGCGCGGCACAAGCTGCAGGACTTGGTGCTACTCGAACATTGGAACAGCTTTCTACTAACCTACAACGGGAAGTTGCTACCAAGCTGGCCGCTACTGATCAGATGCTGCGGACTAATATCGACAAGATCGCTAATAGCAAGGTAATATTGGACTACCATAAATAAAGTAGCACTTGTTATTCTTGTGTGGGTGCTTATGAACATCAAATAGTATCGCTGTTGAGAAAAAACCTATTATCTAATTGTTTTTTTTTTTTTTTTTTATTCAATTATTTCCGTTATTGGACATATTTCAAATATCTTCGTTTTTTTGCTTATAAGGTAACCCATACGCCACCTATATAAATATATCAATATATCATAGCTTCAAATGTCTGATTTTTGAAGTTTATATTCAATATTTTACGTCGTACGCGTCGACTCGCTTCTAACTTCAGTCCGATCAAAATGTTTCGAGAGTATGGTATTTAGTATTGTCAAGTGTTTGATTTTACGCGAGTATTATAAGAATACATTTAGATTTAAAGATTTTTAACGGATTTTAAACGCGATTTATTCATTATATTATTTTCCCGACGTTTCGCACTTTGCAGCGAGCGTGGTCACCCTAAGTGTGGTATTTATTTTTTCTAAGTATGGTATTTATTGAAATGTTTGTTGCACAGGTGCTAGCGGACCGTCTGAGCAGCCTGGTGGCGGGCGCGGTGGGTGAAGCAGCGCGGGCTGCTCTGCGGGACGCGCTGCTCGAGCAGGCGCTGCCGCTGATGGAGAAGGCCCACGCGCAGGTGTTCCGCCAGATCAACCAGGCGTTCCAGGCCGGCACCAAGGAGTGTATGTTACATGTGGAATATATGTAGTGGTGGCTGATTGGACGCTAAGTGTTATTTAGTGAAAAAATATTGAACAAAAATTGCGGGTAGATTGAAGAATTATCGTGGGTTATTCTTAGAATTTAATGAATATCCTATCTATTAAACGCTTAAAGTTATATTTTGTGAAATATATTTTGCACCCCCAAAAGTGCGGGTAGACTGAAAGCTTTGTTGTGAATTTTAATTAATATTTGCATTCTGTATTGTTTGATGTAAAAAATGAGACTTTGATTTAAAATTTGTCGTCATAACAGTTGCAGCGAACACAGAAGCGGCAGCGCGTGCAGCAGCGGAACGCGGCGGCGCAGCAGCGGCTGCTTCGCTCCGAGCAGCGCTGGAGCAGCACGCGGACGCGCTGGCCCGCGCCGCGCCGCTGCACCCGCAGCACTTCGCCGCGCAGCTGCAGGAGGTCGCGCACAGGTGAGAGCAGCGGCTGCTTCGCTCCGAGCAGCGCTGGAGCAGCACGCGGACGCGCTGGCCCGCGCCGCGCCGCTGCACCCGCAGCACTTCGCCGCGCAGCTGCAGGAGGTCGCGCACAGGTGAGAGCAGCGGCTGCTTCGCTCCGAGCAGCGCTGGAGCAGCACGCGGACGCGCTGGCCCGCGCCGCGCCGCTGCACCCGCAGCACTTCGCCGCGCAGCTGCAGGAGGTCGCGCACAGGTGAGAGCAGCGGCTGCTTCGCTCCGAGCAGCGCTGGAGCAGCACGCGGACGCGCTGGCCCGCGCCGCGCCGCTGCACCCGCAGCACTTCGCCGCGCAGCTGCAGGAGGTCGCGCACAGGTGAGAGCAGCGGCTGCTTCGCTCCGAGCAGCGCTGGAGCAGCACGCGGACGCGCTGGCCCGCGCCGCGCCGCTGCACCCGCAGCACTTCGCCGCGCAGCTGCAGGAGGTCGCGCACAGGTGAGAGCAGCGGCTGCTTCGCTCCGAGCAGCGCTGGAGCAGCACGCGGACGCGCTGGCCCGCGCCGCGCCGCTGCACCCGCAGCACTTCGCCGCGCAGCTGCAGGAGGTCGCGCACAGGTGAGAGCAGCGGCTGCTTCGCTCCGAGCAGCGCTGGAGCAGCACGCGGACGCGCTGGCCCGCGCCGCGCCGCTGCACCCGCAGCACTTCGCCGCGCAGCTGCAGGAGGTCGCGCACAGGTGAGAGCAGCGGCTGCTTCGCTCCGAGCAGCGCTGGAGCAGCACGCGGACGCGCTGGCCCGCGCCGCGCCGCTGCACCCGCAGCACTTCGCCGCGCAGCTGCAGGAGGTCGCGCACAGGTGAGAGCAGCGGCTGCTTCGCTCCGAGCAGCGCTGGAGCAGCACGCGGACGCGCTGGCCCGCGCCGCGCCGCTGCACCCGCAGCACTTCGCCGCGCAGCTGCAGGAGGTCGCGCACAGGTGAGAGCAGCGGCTGCTTCGCTCCGAGCAGCGCTGGAGCAGCACGCGGACGCGCTGGCCCGCGCCGCGCCGCTGCACCCGCAGCACTTCGCCGCGCAGCTGCAGGAGGTCGCGCACAGGTGAGAGCAGCGGCTGCTTCGCTCCGAGCAGCGCTGGAGCAGCACGCGGACGCGCTGGCCCGCGCCGCGCCGCTGCACCCGCAGCACTTCGCCGCGCAGCTGCAGGAGGTCGCGCACAGGTGAGAGCAGCGGCTGCTTCGCTCCGAGCAGCGCTGGAGCAGCACGCGGACGCGCTGGCCCGCGCCGCGCCGCTGCACCCGCAGCACTTCGCCGCGCAGCTGCAGGAGGTCGCGCACAGGTGAGAGCAGCGGCTGCTTCGCTCCGAGCAGCGCTGGAGCAGCACGCGGACGCGCTGGCCCGCGCCGCGCCGCTGCACCCGCAGCACTTCGCCGCGCAGCTGCAGGAGGTCGCGCACGGGTGAGAACGGCTGCAAAGGCAAAGTTAACGCAGCTGCAGGGGCACAGTGAGCAGCTGCAAAGGCACAGCGAAGCAGCTGCAGGAGGTCGCGCACGGGTGAGAACGGCTGCAAAGGCAAAGTTAACGCAGCTGCAGGGGCACAGTGAGCAGCTGCAAAGGCACAGTGAAGCAGCTGCAGGAGGTCGCGCACGGGTGAGAGCAGCTGCAAAGGCAAAGTTAACGCAGCTGCAGGGGCACAGTAAGCAGCTGCTAAGACACAGTGAAGCAGCTGCAGGGGCACTGTTAACGCAGCTTGAGCAACACAGTTAAAGCAGCTTTAGTGGCACATCATCACATGGATACAGTTGTATGGATACAGCAGCATACACAGTAGGCAGCTGCAGTACATTCTGTACAATTTGCGCAGCTGTAATACATATCCAGCGGTAAAATATGATCGTTAATTATATCAAACTATCGCTTATCGTTCTAGTACAATACGTTGGTTGTATTTTATTCCTGTCCCATCTGCAATATACCTAACCACCAAAAGATCGTACTGGTCCTTCGAGCCGGATTACACATTAATCAGTATGTTTCTACATTCGCAGCGTTATGTATTAGATTTTTTAGGTTGTTACTGATCCTTCGAGACGAATAACACATTAATTATAATCTTATATCTTTTTACAGCGTGTTAGAAAAGGAGATGAGTTGGTGGCGTGAACAAGCGCGCAGTGTTGCGCAAGCTTCACGCGCGCATTCGCCCGCCACGCCTGCACTCTCATTGGCTGATAGACAGGTGCGTTGTTTGTTTGTTTGTTTTGTATTATAGAGTTATTTTGTTTAGGGATTTTTAAAAGGTGTCGTATAGGGTATGGTAATCTTTTTTAAATAAAAACGCAATTTTGAGATTTTTTTGTAAATTTTAATGACTTACAAGCATCAAGCTTTTTAAAAAAAATAGGTGATACATTAATTATATTGTTGTTTGTAAATATGTTAGATTTTTATACTTACGAAACTTTTCATACATAGGGATAAATAATTTTTAATTATTTAAAGACAACTTTTATTTCCATCTACAAATAAAATAATTACGTAATTACGATTTGTAAAAATAACTTATTATAAAATAACGATTTCAGAAAAGCTCCCGAAACATGCCCCGAAACTGTGTCCAAGAGTCCTTGCCATATTTACTCAGAGTATAATATTATGTTTAACTCATAAAATGTAGAATTAATTTTGCAATAATCCAGTGTCGTTTCGAATTTGGATAAAATAGTTTTGAAATTTGTGAGAACTACTTACTACATTCTAAAAACATTCTGTACTACATACCACTTCTTTCTCAAGTCACAACTCTGTACCTGTAGCAGTTTTAGTGACAACAAGTGACTGTAAATGTATTTTAGTTTTATATTCAGTAGTTCGCTGCCTCAGTCGTTTAACATAATGGTATATCACACAAAATTTACATTGTTCTAAAATCTAAATGAACCATCATCATTATTTCCATTTTTGACAAGTATTACAACTCTATTCGTTCCACAGTTGCAAGTGAGCCAGATCCAATCCCTCATTATGAACGGGGACGTGAACGGCGCGTTCCAGCTCGCGCTATCCGCATCAGACCTGAGCCTCGTAGTTGGTGCTTGTAGGGGAGCAGAACCCACGCGCGTGTTCGGGCCGCCCTGCCAGCTGAAGCAGCACGTGCTGCTGTCGCTCGTGCAGCAGCTCGCGGCGGACATGGCGCGGGACACGCACCTGAAGCAGCGGTGAGTGTGACGTCACCTGCCAGCTGAAGCAGCACGTGCTGCTGTCGCTCGTGCAGCAGCTCGCGGCGGACATGGCGCGGGACACGCACCTGAAGCAGCGGTGAGTGTGACGTCACCTGCCGGCTGAAGCAGCACGTGCTGCTGTCGCTCGTGCAGCAGCTCGCGGCGGACATGGCGCGGGACACGCACCTGAAGCAGCGGTGAGTGTGACGTCACCTGCCGGCTGAAGCAGCACGTGCTGCTGTCGCTCGTGCAGCAGCTCGCGGCGGACATGGCGCGGGACACGCACCTGAAGCAGCGGTGAGTGTGACGTCACCTGCCGGCTGAAGCAGCACGTGCTGCTGTCGCTCGTGCAGCAGCTCGCGGCGGACATGGCGCGGGACACGCACCTGAAGCAGCGGTGAGTGTGACGTCACCTGCCGGCTGAAGCAGCACGTGCTGCTGTCGCTCGTGCAGCAGCTCGCGGCGGACATGGCGCGGGACACGCACCTGAAGCAGCGGTGAGTGTGACGTCACCTGCCGGCTGAAGCAGCACGTGCTGCTGTCGCTCGTGCAGCAGCTCGCGGCGGACATGGCGCGGGACACGCACCTGAAGCAGCGGTGAGTGTGACGTCACCTGCCGGCTGAAGCAGCACGTGCTGCTGTCGCTCGTGCAGCAGCTCGCGGCGGACATGGCGCGGGACACGCACCTGAAGCAGCGGTGAGTGTGACGTCACCTGCCGGCTGAAGCAGCACGTGCTGCTGTCGCTCGTGCAGCAGCTCGCGGCGGACATGGCGCGGGACACGCACCTGAAGCAGCGGTGAGTGTGACGTCACCTGCCGGCTGAAGCAGCACGTGCTGCTGTCGCTCGTGCAGCAGCTCGCGGCGGACATGGCGCGGGACACGCACCTGAAGCAGCGGTGAGTGTGACGTCACCTGCCGGCTGAAGCAGCACGTGCTGCTGTCGCTCGTGCAGCAGCTCGCGGCGGACATGGCGCGGGACACGCACCTGAAGCAGCGGTGAGTGTGACGTCACCTGCCGGCTGAAGCAGCACGTGCTGCTGTCGCTCGTGCAGCAGCTCGCGGCGGACATGGCGCGGGACACGCACCTGAAGCAGCGGTGAGTGTGACGTCACCTGCCGGCTGAAGCAGCACGTGCTGCTGTCGCTCGTGCAGCAGCTCGCGGCGGACATGGCGCGGGACACGCACCTGAAGCAGCGGTGAGTGTGACGTCACCTGCCGGCTGAAGCAGCACGTGCTGCTGTCGCTCGTGCAGCAGCTCGCGGCGGACATGGCGCGGGACACGCACCTGAAGCAGCGGTGAGTGTGACGTCACCTGCCGGCTGAAGCAGCACGTGCTGCTGTCGCTCGTGCAGCAGCTCGCGGCGGACATGGCGCGGGACACGCACCTGAAGCAGCGGTGAGTGTGACGTCACCTGCCGGCTGAAGCAGCACGTGCTGCTGTCGCTCGTGCAGCAGCTCGCGGCGGACATGGCGCGGGACACGCACCTGAAGCAGCGGTGAGTGTGACGTCACCTGCCGGCTGAAGCAGCACGTGCTGCTGTCGCTCGTGCAGCAGCTCGCGGCGGACATGGCGCGGGACACGCACCTGAAGCAGCGGTGAGTGTGACGTCACCTGCCGGCTGAAGCAGCACGTGCTGCTGTCGCTCGTGCAGCAGCTCGCGGCGGACATGGCGCGGGACACGCACCTGAAGCAGCGGTGAGTGTGACGTCACCTGCCGGCTGAAGCAGCACGTGCTGCTGTCGCTCGTGCAGCAGCTCGCGGCGGACATGGCGCGGGACACGCACCTGAAGCAGCGGTGAGTGTGACGTCACCTGCCGGCTGAAGCAGCACGTGCTGCTGTCGCTCGTGCAGCAGCTCGCGGCGGACATGGCGCGGGACACGCACCTGAAGCAGCGGTGAGTGTGACGTCACCTGCCGGCTGAAGCAGCACGTGCTGCTGTCGCTCGTGCAGCAGCTCGCGGCGGACATGGCGCGGGACACGCACCTGAAGCAGCGGTGAGTGTGACGTCACCTGCCGGCTGAAGCAGCACGTGCTGCTGTCGCTCGTGCAGCAGCTCGCGGCGGACATGGCGCGGGACACGCACCTGAAGCAGCGGTGAGTGTGACGTCACCTGCCGGCTGAAGCAGCACGTGCTGCTGTCGCTCGTGCAGCAGCTCGCGGCGGACATGGCGCGGGACACGCACCTGAAGCAGCGGTGAGTGTGACGTCACCTGCCGGCTGAAGCAGCACGTGCTGCTGTCGCTCGTGCAGCAGCTCGCGGCGGACATGGCGCGGGACACGCACCTGAAGCAGCGGTGAGTGTGACGTCACCTGCCGGCTGAAGCAGCACGTGCTGCTGTCGCTCGTGCAGCAGCTCGCGGCGGACATGGCGCGGGACACGCACCTGAAGCAGCGGTGAGTGTGACGTCACCTGCCGGCTGAAGCAGCACGTGCTGCTGTCGCTCGTGCAGCAGCTCGCGGCGGACATGGCGCGGGACACGCACCTGAAGCAGCGGTGAGTGTGACGTCACCTGCCGGCTGAAGCAGCACGTGCTGCTGTCGCTCGTGCAGCAGCTCGCGGCGGACATGGCGCGGGACACGCACCTGAAGCAGCGGTGAGTGTGACGTCACCTGCCGGCTGAAGCAGCACGTGCTGCTGTCGCTCGTGCAGCAGCTCGCGGCGGACATGGCGCGGGACACGCACCTGAAGCAGCGGTGAGTGTGACGTCACCTGCCGGCTGAAGCAGCACGTGCTGCTGTCGCTCGTGCAGCAGCTCGCGGCGGACATGGCGCGGGACACGCACCTGAAGCAGCGGTGAGTGTGACGTCACCTGCCGGCTGAAGCAGCACGTGCTGCTGTCGCTCGTGCAGCAGCTCGCGGCGGACATGGCGCGGGACACGCACCTGAAGCAGCGGTGAGTGTGACGTCACCTGCCGGCTGAAGCAGCACGTGCTGCTGTCGCTCGTGCAGCAGCTCGCGGCGGACATGGCGCGGGACACGCACCTGAAGCAGCGGTGAGTGTGACGTCACCTGCCGGCTGAAGCAGCACGTGCTGCTGTCGCTCGTGCAGCAGCTCGCGGCGGACATGGCGCGGGACACGCACCTGAAGCAGCGGTGAGTGTGACGTCACCTGCCGGCTGAAGCAGCACGTGCTGCTGTCGCTCGTGCAGCAGCTCGCGGCGGACATGGCGCGGGACACGCACCTGAAGCAGCGGTGAGTGTGACGTCACCTGCCGGCTGAAGCAGCACGTGCTGCTGTCGCTCGTGCAGCAGCTCGCGGCGGACATGGCGCGGGACACGCACCTGAAGCAGCGGTGAGTGTGACGTCACCTGCCGGCTGAAGCAGCACGTGCTGCTGTCGCTCGTGCAGCAGCTCGCGGCGGACATGGCGCGGGACACGCACCTGAAGCAGCGGTGAGTGTGACGTCACCTGCCGGCTGAAGCAGCACGTGCTGCTGTCGCTCGTGCAGCAGCTCGCGGCGGACATGGCGCGGGACACGCACCTGAAGCAGCGGTGAGTGTGACGTCACCTGCCGGCTGAAGCAGCACGTGCTGCTGTCGCTCGTGCAGCAGCTCGCGGCGGACATGGCGCGGGACACGCACCTGAAGCAGCGGTGAGTGTGACGTCACCTGCCGGCTGAAGCAGCACGTGCTGCTGTCGCTCGTGCAGCAGCTCGCGGCGGACATGGCGCGGGACACGCACCTGAAGCAGCGGTGAGTGTGACGTCACCTGCCGGCTGAAGCAGCACGTGCTGCTGTCGCTCGTGCAGCAGCTCGCGGCGGACATGGCGCGGGACACGCACCTGAAGCAGCGGTGAGTGTGACGTCACCTGCCGGCTGAAGCAGCACGTGCTGCTGTCGCTCGTGCAGCAGCTCGCGGCGGACATGGCGCGGGACACGCACCTGAAGCAGCGGTGAGTGTGACGTCACCTGCCGGCTGAAGCAGCACGTGCTGCTGTCGCTCGTGCAGCAGCTCGCGGCGGACATGGCGCGGGACACGCACCTGAAGCAGCGGTGAGTGTGACGTCACCTGCCGGCTGAAGCAGCACGTGCTGCTGTCGCTCGTGCAGCAGCTCGCGGCGGACATGGCGCGGGACACGCACCTGAAGCAGCGGTGAGTGTGACGTCACCTGCCGGCTGAAGCAGCACGTGCTGCTGTCGCTCGTGCAGCAGCTCGCGGCGGACATGGCGCGGGACACGCACCTGAAGCAGCGGTGAGTGTGACGTCACCTGCCGGCTGAAGCAGCACGTGCTGCTGTCGCTCGTGCAGCAGCTCGCGGCGGACATGGCGCGGGACACGCACCTGAAGCAGCGGTGAGTGTGACGTCACCTGCCGGCTGAAGCAGCACGTGCTGCTGTCGCTCGTGCAGCAGCTCGCGGCGGACATGGCGCGGGACACGCACCTGAAGCAGCGGTGAGTGTGACGTCACCTGCCGGCTGAAGCAGCACGTGCTGCTGTCGCTCGTGCAGCAGCTCGCGGCGGACATGGCGCGGGACACGCACCTGAAGCAGCGGTGAGTGTGACGTCACCTGCCGGCTGAAGCAGCACGTGCTGCTGTCGCTCGTGCAGCAGCTCGCGGCGGACATGGCGCGGGACACGCACCTGAAGCAGCGGTGAGTGTGACGTCACCTGCCGGCTGAAGCAGCACGTGCTGCTGTCGCTCGTGCAGCAGCTCGCGGCGGACATGGCGCGGGACACGCACCTGAAGCAGCGGTGAGTGTGACGTCACCTGCCGGCTGAAGCAGCACGTGCTGCTGTCGCTCGTGCAGCAGCTCGCGGCGGACATGGCGCGGGACACGCACCTGAAGCAGCGGTGAGTGTGACGTCACCGGCGCGATCCAGCTCGCGTTTCATAGTGTAGTAGTAGGATGTCAAAACAGGGATCCAGCTAGCGCTCAACCTCGTGGTGTTATTAGAGGGACGGCAAAACAACGTGAAAGATCAATGCAAACATGTTTCATTCCGTTTAACCTTCTTTTGATGTACATTTTCTGAATGAATATGATACATTGTACTGTTGTATACAATGTTAAACTGACGAACAAAGACAAGAAAATCTCATTATTCAAAAAAACATTTACTTGATTTAAATTAACTACATCCTCCATTTACAGATACCTGGAAGAAGCGATAATGAATTTGGACACAACCAACCCCGTAACCCGAGAGCACTTACCCACAGTGATCCGCGAACTCCAGAAGCAGATCCTCGCCTTCCTGCAAGCGAACCCTGGCCACGGGCTCACCAGGCAGTTCCGCATGCTGCTGATGGCCACCGAGGCCCTGGTGAAGAACACCGCTTGACAAACTTGCTGCCACTGTGCCTGCGCACGATACTCAGTGACATAAGTGTTAAGTGACAAGTGACAAAGTGTTAACTAAGTGACTAAGTGTTAACTAAGTTACAGTGTTCAAGGGAATAAAACTGTTTATGAAGGACAATGATGATAATTGAAACTGATATAGTTATAAGTAGTTGATTTGTTGAAAATTAGGGGGTGCCAAATCTCGTCAAAGATTAAGCAACTGTGCAGATGTTAATGTGTCTTGATTAAAATGGACTTGATATGATTAGTAAAGTGATTGTGGCAATTTGAAAAGTTATAAACTAATTTGACTTTATATTGATATTATTTTGTGCTGACTGCTTTTGATATTTTGTTTAAATATAGTATAAGACGTGTATGTATATGTCTATTCATGTATAAGTGCCTCATTTAGAATCTAAATAAAGATTTTTTTCTATATTGATTTGACCTAATGGTGGTGTTAATGTGATTTTTTCCTGGATTACAGTTCAATATTTTTGTACTTTTTTATAGGCAACAATAGCCTTTATTCTGCTGTTCCTATTTTGCTTATTAAAAAAATAATTTTTGTTAGCTAGTGTCTTGTGATACAGAAAAAGCCACCATACTAACTTTTAAACTTATGAGCCAAGACTGGTAATTTACATGTAATTACTAAAAAGAACAACTATTTTTAAAAACATCTATCAGCATAACAAATTGCAGTAAAATTGTTCAGTAGTGTAATAATAATAAATAATGAACATGGCAACCCACATTTACATTATTCTACTGTATATTCATGCTTATCGCTGAAAAGTGTTTTTAACCAACTTCAAAAAAGGAGGTTTTTGTAAATAATTGTCCCTGTGTCACTTAAATATACATTCAGTATTAAAACAGACTCGAGATTTTTGTTCCTTCCCGTTAGATTTATATAAAAAATATTACTTACTAAAATATAAATGTGGATTAAAATATACTAACATTAAATGAAATATGTATCTTTATTTTTCTTACTTTTATTCCCACAATTTCTAAAATAAAATAAATGTTGAGAAATGAGAATAGATTCCATCTAAAACTTTAGTTTTTATTCTTTTTGCTTTCATTTTTTATATCAAGCTGGTGCTCTAGCTCTTGCTCTAGTACCTCTCGATCTTATTTTAACCCTAAATATTTATGCTTATTTAATAACGTAACAAATCATTATTAGACCTTTGCCGATTATTTTTGAAACAAAAAAGATCATAGTATAGTAGAATGAAACCGTAGAAAGTGTGAGCTTTTTGAAATAAATAGGTAGTAAATATAAATCTTATATTATAAAGTCATTTACATTAGGAATATAAACGCATAACATATTTTATCCTTTCATAAAATTGTTCAGTGGTTCATTTAAAATTTTGTTTCCTGAGAAAAGCCAACAAGTTTAGATATTAATGTGTGACAATAATACATTACTTTATTTTTTTGTTTAATCTGTGGTTACTTTGTTTTTTTTATAATATGTTCAATTTTCTTTTAAAAAGAAAAGACACTAAGATAACCCGCTGGTTTTGCGTGTAAATATTTTGTATTATTATATAAAATTAATTATTAAGACTGGCCACTTCGGTGAACGTCTATAGAAGTATAGCGTAATTATTATATAAGCTATTTTGTATCGAAATGAGTCTGATAAATAAAAAACACGACTGATCTCTTTGTTTCATTTAATTAAGTCCTCCAGATGTCGCCCATAACTTCGCTTGCTAACACATATCTTTATTTTCAAAATTAAAATTTTATAACTGTTTCTGACATAAATAACTTCTTTCGTTTTCGAAAGGAACATTTATCCATTTTCGCAAAATTGCACAATGATGCTCTATGCGTTTTTATCATTGTCTGTTAATAGACTATCAAACACAAAATATTTATTTTTCGATTATAACCAGAACCTAGGTACTTCGTAAATATTTGCTCTTATTATGTACTATCTAATTTACATATTTTTTGTTTTCGCTTCTTCCAAATATTTTGATATTGCAATAAAAATTTGATTCATTTCCGGTCAAAAAATTATAACAAAATTGAAGGTATCCATAAAAAATCGCGAACACAGGTTGAGGTTACAGCATAATCGTGAAGTTAAAATGGTGATTAACACGGAAACTAATTTAAACAGATCAAAATCCACTGGAAACCTGCACATTAATAGCGATAACGATCATGATTATTCTGATAATCGTGCGAACAGTGAATCTTCGTTTGAATGGGAACAACACGATGAAGCGAGAAAAGATTCGCTTCGATTTGATATGCACTTTCATAGCATAATGGACGATCCAGAAAGCCCTTTCAGGTCTTTGATGAAAAAACTCGATAATATGTCCAGTAAGTATTTTTTATTAGTTTATTTATATACTGTCACAGATAATATCCTAATAGGTGCTTACTATGATAACTAATAATATATTAATAAATTAAATTAAATAAATTGAAGTTTAATTCGGAATGTGTAAGCGCAATCAATTCCACAACCTTTCAGTCCAAGCAAATGCGGTTGTTCATGCCATAGAATCAACGAAACAGGAGGTTTTGGATGTGGTTCATAAAATGAACAATATCCAATTATTATTGTACCCACGCGTACGAAATTTAAGGTGAGAAATTACAACATATTAATATATTTCGTCCGTTTAAGTTCTTACCCAGTCGATTCGTTTTTTAAATTTTTAAAAGTCTAATCGTGGTCTAATCCAACGAACCAAAAATCATTAAAATCTGTTCAGCTGTTCTTGTGTGGTATAACGAACACGAATTTAAAATATTTTATGGTACTTAACTAAATATAAGTTATAATATAAATTTTCAGTCCGGAAAGAAAAGAGGATTCACCAAAAAGATCCGACGAACCCAGCAAGAGGTTGCTTGACGCCCACATTGACGCCATTACAGCGCAAGAATTGAATGCGGAAATTGATAATGCAGTTACTGAATTGTTACAAAGTGACGTAAGTGCTGAAGAAAATTAATCGTCATGTTTTGTTTTTAGAGTAACAATCAATCGTAATATTAAATAAGTTATGAAGGGTTATCGACAGCCTCATTGTGATTTAATTATACCTACGCTATAAATTAAATAATTTAAATTTAAATGAAATACTACGTAATGAATTGTAGGTAGACATTGAAGTATAATACATATTATGTGGTAACTACACAAAATTTTCGTGTCACAGAGTTTGTAACCGAACTCCTATTTAACGGCCGGATTTTCATGTAATATATTTTGTAAGTAGTAGGACATAGATTTTTGTTTTTTGATTATAATAGTTCACAATATATTCTCGGAAATTCCGAGAATATATTGTGAACTATTGTTAATCATTAATTACACCTGAACAAAAGGATGTTATGACAAACAACGTTTTATTTAATAAAGCTACCATGCATGAATCACGTTTTTTTTATTACTTCTCTGTTTTATTAGATTTTATTACTTCCAAAATCATCCTCTCTTTCAACAGGAGTTCAAAGACCGCGTGGTAACCACAACAGTCGACTGCCTGAGGTCTATCATCAGCAACAGCATCAAACAAGCCTTCCCGGACACGTACCGGCCAGTGTTGAACAGCTTCCAGGCGAAGGTGGTCCGACAGGCGAAGAGGACACTGCACAATGCGTTTCGTGAATGTGAGATCCTCTTACTAATATTATAAATGCGAAAGTTTGTATGTTTGTTGGTTACTCCTTCATGAAAAAACTGCTTAGCCGATTTTCATGAAATTTGCCAAACACTAAAATTTGGATTATGACAAAGGATAGTTTTTATACCAAAAATCCCACGAAAACGGTAACTATATAAGCTAGTATTTTATATTTATGAGCTAAAGTGTTTGTTTGGTGAAAAATAAACATAATTTAATTAAATGTTACATAGTAGATAGAAACTCGGAATACTTCTGCCAGTCGGTTCAAGAGACCACCCTGTCCATCACACGCGCGGTGGAAAAACGTGAAAATCCTCGAAGCACAGAAGAGTACGGAAAATCGTTACAGGAGACATTGGAAGAGTAAGACTGCAATATTTTTTACAATATATTTGTCTCTTAAATATGTTCAAAAAGATTGTAACATATCTATGTCTGAGTATTCATAAATTACATATTTGCACGCCCAGCATTCATTTATTAAATCTATACTATATATAATATTATAAAGCTGAAGAGTTTGTTTGTTTGTTTGTTTGAACGCGCTAATCTCGGGAACTACTGGTCCGATTTGAAAAATTCTTTCGGTGTTAGATAGCCCATTTATCGAGGAAGTCATCTATCTCTCTAGTCTCTATCATCACGCTAAGACCAACAGGAGCGGAGCAACGCGGGAGAAACCGCGGAGCGCAGCTAGTTCTTATTATAATTAATTATTCGCACAATTATTATAATTACTTTAATCGATAGGATTTTGAAAAAAGAACTCAAGGAATGGCGCCAAAATCTATGGGACATTCTGACACCGCAAATGTTGCCAAAACCGGAGTTCCCAGAGAGACCAGAGACACCAGAGGAAGATATACCCGCCAGCCCATCCCAGCCACCTGACCCTTCCAAATCTATTGTTGAACAATTGGTAATAAATATTGATGTATTTAACTATGAAGACGAACATATTTTATTTATTCAGTTACACTTAGAAAATATTTTGATTCGTCAGCTTGTAGCGCAGAATGGCCCTCATTCAAATTTTTTGTAATCTTTTTTAAATCAAATATTCAAACAAATTCCGGTTAAAAAATCAGCGAGGGCAAAGTGAACGAATTTTTCGAGCAAGCGCTCTCTGCCCGCGACCAGTCACTCGTAGTAGCGGCTTGTCAAGCAGCAGGACCCGCGCTCGATTTTTTTTATTCGAATTTACGATCGATTTTTATTTTATTTTTTTACATAATCTATTTACAGTTAAAATCAGCCATGATCAACAAGCTAATAAGCGAGGGCAAAGTGAACGAGTCCTTCGAGCAAGCCCTATCTGCTCGTGACTTGTCTCTTGTAGTAGCGGCTTGTAGAGCAGCAGGGCCGGCTCTAGCGCCGCGCTTGCAGCAACACACGCTGCTGTCGCTCGTGCAGCAGCTCGCTACGGATATGCTGCATGAGACACAGTTGAAGTGCAGGTGTGATATTTTGTTTCGAAAAAAAATATTGTATTTTTTTTTTTTTTTATAAATAAATAAATATTATAGGACATTATTACACAAATCGACCTAGTCCCACAGTAAGCTCAATTAAGGCTTGTGTTTTGGGTACTAGGCGACGATAAATATAATATTTATAAATACATATATAGATAACACCCAGACCCAAGAACAAATAATTGAGTTCATCACACAAATATTTGCCCTGACCGGGGATCGAACCCGGGACCGTCAGCTCAGTAGGCAGTTACTTTACCACTGCGCCAACCGCGTCGTCGTATTAAGTTATTAAAATGTGTAAATAACCTACTCTAAATATTTAACTAACGAATGTTATTTTTTATACATACCTATGTTTAAAATTAAGTTTCTCATGTAAGTGACTTATTGTCTTGATGGGAATAAATGTCTTTAAACCTTAAAATATATACAGGCTAGGTATTTTAGTACAAGTGTATTTAAGTGCTAATCTTTATATTATGAATTTTGATATAATGAATATTTAATAAAAATCAATGAACAAAGAAAAGTAGTTAAATAACGATAAATAAAAATATAACTCTTTAAAGAATACGCAACTCGACCACACTCAACTCAACTCTACCAATAACTTTTTTTATCCACATTTGCAGATATCTTGAAGAGGCTTTAATAAACTTGGATGCAAGAGATCCAACAACACGGTGTCACTTGCCGCTGGTCGTGGGCGAAGTTCGCAAGCACCTCTCGAATTTTCTTAAAACCTACCCCGGTCACGTCGCAGGCCGACGTATTTCATTGATAATTTTGGCTGCTGAAAATTTATTAAAATGATTCATTTGATTGTTATTTTTTATGGCATATACTTTTTAGTTAAAGTAAATAAATATAATAAATTAATGCATGTTAAAAATGTTGTTTTATTTTGCTCAGTTTAGGCTAAAATGCTACTTTGGCCCAACCGCCGCGCCGCGCATCTTACCTTCCTGCGACTGTTTTTTTTCCTGCGACTAATTTTGAATCCGCGCCTTAAAGAATGGTTAGCGAGAGTCGCTTTCAATTTCGTTTTCTTAACATACTTAATTGCATTTAGCTATTAAGTATATTATTCTATTATGATTTTCTTAAGATATTAATACAAATATTATAACAGCACAAGGTTTTTGAAATCTATTTCGTGCATTAAAAAAATCAACTATATCCTTGTCCTTGAGTTCATCTATCAATTTAAGAACGCAACTTACTGTTAGTTTAGCTGTCATTTTCGTAAAAACTAAAAAGTCAATGTCACTGTCAGTGTCGCTTCAGTCTGCAAAGTGTCAATTTTTATTTATACTTTGTAGAAATAAAGCATTTCGTTTTATTTTAGAACAAACTGAAAGAATGTTATAGTAACATAAATATTACACATAGCGTTGAATGAAAAACGACTTGTAACCTAAAACAGTAACATTTCAAACAAAATGAACTTTCAACACTTTGTATCATTTGTGTTATTGTTAACACCGAATATTTTATTACACTGTGCGTCGGCGGCGGTGCACAGCCATAGCTTGGATAACACGGAGCGGGAGTCGGACGGGGCGTACCGGCCGCGAGATGCAGAGCACTACAACGACGCGGGTCATAACGTCGAGTTTGATCATGAAGCGATTTTAGGTATGGTTTACTTATAGGTGTTTACATTTAACGCGCACGCTGGGTTTTGCAATGTTCAGTTGATAAGGCGAGCGATAGCGAGATGTCTGTGAAACACTCTTTATACATTCTCGTGCCAGCAACACTGATTGTGACTTATTATTACTCGATAGGCAGTGTGAAGGAGGCTGAGGAGTATGACAAGCTGTCGCCTGAGGAGTCGAAGCGGCGGCTGGCGCTGCTGCTGCCCAAGATGGACCTCAACGGAGACAAGTTCATCGACCGGGATGAACTTAGGAAATGGATCTTGAACTCTTTTATGTGAGACTAGATTTCCGCCCGCGTTTTCAAAGGAAAACCCGCATAGTTCCCGTTCCCGTGGGATTTCCGGGATAAAACCTATCCTATATGTTAATCCAAGTTACCCTCTATATGTGTGCTAAATTTCATTGTAATCGGTTCAGTAGTTTTTACGTGAAAGAGTAACAAACATCCATACATCCATACATCCATACATCCATACATCCATACTTACAAACTTTCGCCTTTATAATAGTATTAAGATAATTTATTTGATTAACTATTCAATATTACTCTGAAAACAAATATAAAACCACCTTACTGGTTTCATCTAGTTCTGTAAACAAAAAATACTCAAATAATATTTAAATATATATTTTTTACGGCAACTATATTATTCTACTATGAAAAATACTTGTAATAGGATAAATACTTAGCAATCATCTCTCTCAGCATCAATCCATCTTAATGATTTTAAATTTTTGCTCTTTCTAAAATGATTATAATTTATAATGCATATTATGGTCATTTCATAACATTTGCAGCTGAGACAACAGTTTCAATTTGCTCAGTGATCAAGCATGCAATTTATATTAAGGAAATTGAAGATAAATTATATTAATTAAAACTTTTAAATTTTATATCTTGCAAATATTAATAAATTTTAGTATAGTTAGTGCAGACTGCAGATTTATCTACTTACATATTAATTATGTAATTTTAATTATCTAACACAAAAACTATCAGTAAAATAAAATCGCACAGTAGTATCTTCCTCATAATTTCTTTTGGTATTTTAAATAAGCTGTTGATTTTATCTCTACTGTCTACTATTTGCTGTGTATTATTATGCACATATTGTCTGCTAACCAATTTTGTACCATATCCCCTAGACAAGATAACATCCCAATAGTGGGAATGAGCCTTGGGTTATGTATTTACAAATTTAATTTTGTATCTAACCGACTATTACGAAATCAGCATGTCTGCTAATTAATCTTGAATCTTATCCCCTTACTACAAAGTCTACAACCTATCATGGGAGAAGGCTAAAGAATGCATGTCGGTTTCTCTATATAAATATTACCCTTTACAAGCCCACACTGCTGATCGATTTTGTACTCTATCACAGAATACATAATAGTAGCTAAACGCTACAGAACGGACACTCTCCGCCTCCCGCCAAAATTAAACACTTACCTCACCCCGCACGATCATGCTATAAATGGTCCGCATTTTTCTACAAGGACGATACGCTACGAAGATTGACAACATTAATCAAATTGACTTAGGGCTGATTTTTCAATCCTTGGTTAAAACTTATTCGTCGAATAATGTATAAAACTACCATTTTAAAAACGTATTCTAATTGCCCGTATATGACAGTTTACGTGACATTTTAATATTATCGTGTAATACTTTATTGGACGGATAAGTTTTATCCAAGCATTGAAAAATCGGCCCTTATTAAAGTAATTTTATTATTTTGGATTTGTGATTATCGTTTTTCGTAGAAAATGGTTAGATATTGTGCTGTTTACGGATGTATTTCATCAGAAAAACGCGAATTTTTTTTTACGCTAGTCACAAATGTGCCAACCATAAAGCGTTAACACACACATTTGCAGTCTCTACAGTGTGACTGTCAAAACGATAATTTTGTATGGAGTGTCTGGGCTGTGACTCTATCTCCTAACAAAAGTCCACATCCACAGCAACCTCTCGCGGGAAGAAGCTGAAGAGCGCATGTCGGAAGCTGACGAGGACCGCGACGGGACGGTCACGTGGGCGGAGTACTTGCGCGACTCGTTTGGAGTGGATACTGAGGAGGAACTCAATCCGGAGGATACAGGGGATACTGGCTTGGTAAGTTAAGGGAAAACTTATGCTGATCAGTCTTAGGGGAAACCACTTCAAGCGGAACAATATGTACAGTAATTATTCTAAATTTCTTTAGAATTATATACTAACACAGTAAAACCACTCCCACATTCCGTTCCCGTGCGAATTCAGCAGTTTGCTGTGAAGACAGGGCTGAAGCCCGAAACATTTAGTTATTGATAGGTATGCTACTTTTTTTCTTTTTGTTATTGCTTAAATATATGAACAATTGAACATGCCTTATGTATACGAAAACTATGACGCACAATATATTTCTAAAAAACATAACATTTTACATGACATCCATTGAAACTCACTAAATTAATTCTGCAACTGAACAATAAAACTTACCAATATGCTGATACTTTTAATATAAAATAATAAAATATGCAATAAATATTTTCTCCTATTTGATGTTTATTGCCAATTGTTCAGAAATTTACAATTATTGTTTAAAAAGGTGTTTTGTATGCCATTTATTTTTCGCAAAGGTTACATTGATATTTTGTATTGTAACAAAGAATATAAAATAATAAATGTGCAGAATCACCTTTAAATTTTTTTAATTGCTTTTAATTATATAAAAATGTATTTTTTTTTGGTTGTTTATTGCTGTAATCGTATTTTTGTGTAGTTGGTTCGTGAAGAGAAGACCATGTGGAAAGTGGCAGACCGGGATGGTGACGGGAAACTGGACTTAGCTGAGTTTGAGGTGAGTTATAGGTTGAGTGTGAGTGAGTTATAGGATGAGTATGAGTGAGTTGTGGAATGAGTGTGAGTTATGAGGTAAATATGAGTGAGCAATCAGTGCCTTGTGCGTGAGTTTCGCTTATTCCATAATTTTACAGATTCACTGCGATGATAGAATATAATGAAAAATAATGAGTTAACATGCAAGCTAATGGATTACAATTTCTCGATCGTTTGAAATCTCGCAAGTTATCTTAACAGCTTTGACCATCCTACGACAATCACTACATAGTATAAAACAAAGTCGCTTTCCCTGTCCCTATGTCCCTATGTCCCTATGTCCCTTTGTACGCTTAAATCTTTGAAACTACGCAACGGATTTTCATGCGGTTTTTTTTAATAGATAGAGTGATTCAAGAGGAAGGTTTATATGTATAATAACATCCATTAAATAGTGGAGAAGTACTGTTATTTTTGAGGTTTCTAATGTGATGTCGTAAAAAATTACATTTTTTCCGCTTACATTGCAAACGCAGGCTGAACCCTACGAGTTTTATCAAAATAATGTACTAAGTATTTTACACATTGAAAAGGTCTACAGATAAGTCCGTGATGGTATATGTCTATCTCTTATGGATAACCCACAATAACTTTTTTTTTGTCATTTACTTTTTACGACAAATAATGGCTGATTTTCGATGCGATTTTAACCAATACAGCATTAATCCTTAACCAATTAAATACCTTGAATACATTGTTCATTTAATATAGATCTATATGGCCCTTTACATCGTATGATTTAAGTGAATATTTTCGAAGATATTACAGATTTAAAAATTGCGGGACGTAGCGTTTGCGGCGGTACCGGCCGGCCGCCCGGCTATATATTTTATACCCGTGCGAAGCCGGAGCGGGCCGCTATGTTTTTATATACAACGTTCACAGTTTTTCTGTAGTGTATTTAGTATCAGCATTGCACCCGTGCGAAGCCGGGGCGGGTCGCTAGTTATATAATATAATATTTTTAAAATAGAATACTATACGAAAATATTATGTACTAGCGGTCCGCCCCGGCTTCGCCCGTGGTACATATTTCGCAATAAAAGGTAGCCTATGTTCTTTCTCAGGGTCTAAAAATTATCTGTGCCAAATTTCATCAAAATCGGTCCAGTAGTTTATGCGTGAAAACCATACATACATACATACAAACCTTTCCTCTTTATAATATTAGTATAGATAAATACATAGATTTATCATGTTACAGGTGTTCACAAACCCAGAAGAACATTCAGTGATGCATCCGTACCTAGTGGCGCAGACGATGCGAGACAAGGACAGCAACAACGACGGGCTCATTGACTTCAACGAGTATGTGGGAGAGAGAGGTAAGATAATGCACTATGTGGTGTATAGATGAGCCTTATGACTAGAAGTCAGGGAGAGGTCTATCTGTTTTAGTTTTTAGTAGCCTATTGCAGTTTTTTTTAATAGCTGTGATTGGAGAAGGTCTTAAATTGAGTTTTGACAATAAAATAATGATTAATGTATAAAATTTCTATAGGAATTGTCTAGATTCTAGAAGAAATTGTAAGAATCTATTAAATATTAATGTTTATTACTTTTTCACGAAAAAGCTACTGGACGTATTTCGATACAGTAATATAGGTTTAACAATAACACATGAGCTATAGAAATTTAGAACTATAGATTTTTCCCGCGGATGGACCCGCGAGGCACAGCCAGTAATAGTATTATTATTTTTTAACCAAAAAACCTTTCCACCAGGAGTCCAACAAGACAAAGAGTGGCTAATTTCCGAGCGCGACAAGTTCGACCACGAGCTGGACTCGAACCGCGACGGAATGCTCGATGAGAAGGAGGTGCACCGCTGGGTCATACCGGATAACACGTGAGTTTATAAGAACAATATATTAACTAAAAAATAAAAATAATTGTAGTAGACAAACTTGGCTGGAATATGTGAGTTTAATACAAAGAAAAAGAGCGTGCGTGCTGAGCATACGTGTCAGAAGTGAAACTTTTTTGGCAAGATTCAAAGATACCAAAATCTTCGCATTACTCCATCACGGGACCTTGAAATTTTACTCTTAAAGCGCCTAAAGAAGTTTCACTTCAAAAATAAGAATAAATACAGGGATCATACAGGATAACAAGTGGGTTTAACACAAAAAAAAACTCAAAGGAAAATATTCAACTAGATTTCTCTAAGCGCTTTTGAATAGCTAATTTTTGCCATGACCATAATAAACATCGTCATAATTTATTAATCAGCATCATCACCACCACCCCGAACTTTTAAATATTATTTTATCATGTATAGTCGCGACTCGGCAAACGTAGCGTAGGACGCCCTGCTACAAGGTGGAGTGACGATATCCGCAGGGTTGCAGGGCAAAACTGGCGACAACGAGCGAACGACCGGGCTCAGTGGCGTGCCATGACTGAGGCCTATGTCCAGCAGTGGACAAATGTAGGCTGAAAATGATGATGATGATGTATAGTCGAAACTATTCCATGTACTATTTTTGTGTTAGATCAAATTTCTAGGTAGTATTTATTTTTTCCTCAATTAATTAAAAAAAAACAAAGCTATTAATTAATTTATTTATTTGTACAGATGAATCACTTGCACGTAATTGTACTTGCATCAATTCGCCACACAATGTTCGCTTATGTGTGAAATTACATTAAAATATTTTTCAGAACATTTACATAACATAGGACTGAGTCATAAAAATAACATACGTTGGTATGTTGAGTAATCGATTTATAACTTTTCTCGACACAGTAGTCGTAGAAATAAAAGAAAAATATTAAAGATTTATGTGGTACGAATATTATAATTGCGAAAGTAACTCCTTTCCGTTTGTCTCATCACCCCGAAACAACTGAACCGATTTCAATGAAATTTGCTGCAAATATAGTTTGATACCTGAAAATGGACATAAGATATATTAATTCCGGACAGACCGGAAATCGCACAAGAACTGTGCAAATTTTTCTTTGACTAAAGCTAAAGTATAAAACTTTTGCTAAAGTATAAAACCAATTTTGACTTTTATGTAGTAATAAGGATGGTGTCCAAATACAACAGGCACACAGAAAGGCTAATCACATATTAACCATTTTAAAATGTCATGTTTTTTCAGTGAGATAGCAGAAGAAGAAGTTGATCACCTATTCGTATCAGCCGACGATGATCACGATGATCATCTATCATATGATGAGATTCTGACTCATCACCACGTGTTCGTGGGCAGCGAAGCTACGGGATACGGCAATGATATCGATAGATTTGATGATGAACTCTAAATGACCATAGACTGTAGTAGACCATAGATTACTAAGTTTTGTACCATAGACAAGGAATAATTGGAATGGCAACCTAAAAATAGGCTTGCATGTTGTACACTATAGAAATCGGATAAAAACACGATGCAATTTAAAGCAATCGAATAAGATAAAAAATATTATGATGCAATTTGTGTTACTTTGATAACAAATTCAATTCGTAAACAATACGATAAATACAATTATTATCCAGTGCATGGAATTTGGGAACTACTTATGATATTAAGCTCTCATTTATTGATTTCTTAACGACAATTCATCATTATAGAATGTCATCTGAAAATTCAATATTAAACGATTCTGCTTACATAAAAGTGTACATTTGCAAGACTTAAATCTAATTTTTTACAATATTTTATTGGATGCTTTTTTACATTAACTGGATATTTTCTATAAATGAATAATAATTAACCATAATGGACTTTTTGTATGTAAAATTGTATGTAAAAAAACTGTTAGTAATTCTTATTATAGGTAACCCCTAGAAGATCAGATTTTATATCGATCATAATATCGTCTTGGTCAAAGTGTCAATCGCACATTTTTCAATATAAAAAATATTCAATAAGACTTTTAAATTGATAAAATAATGTAATATGTCTGTTTTTTAATTAATAGTTATATACAAAAATATACATGCATACTTTTGAAATAAGATAATTATGGCCAGTTTGTTAAACACCCAAATTGATTACAAAAAATTTAAGTAAAATTAGTTTCTAGTGCCATATTTATTCATAAATTTCGATCTTTTTATATTGATAATTTTTGTAGTTAATATCAATATCATCATATTTGACATTTATGTAAGAAAAAATTTAATGTTTTTCGTTTATTTAGTTGATAATGATACCAAATTATGTATTGTTTTTATTTATTGGATCTGTTACTTATATGCCGCAGTACTTTTTCTGTACTTAAATGCCAATTTTTGCCACAAAGAAGGTAATTAAACAAGATTGTTCAAAGAAACTAGTCAGTAATTATTTACAACACTCAATTAAGTGGTTCGTGGGCACCATCTCCATTCATTTTCCATCGCAATTTTCATGAGAAACAAAAAAATATATTTTCCTATAAACAAGATTGATTGCCATACATTTATTTTAAAGTACGAAAAGTACAGATATACAAAATGTCAAACGTAGTATAAAAATAATTGTTTGTTTAAAGTAATGAGTTTTAATCAAATTGGGGATGGCGCCATTTATGTAATGGAAAGAAACCATCATAATATAACAACAACAAATTTATTATTTTATCTTAATTATTTATCGAATGGTATTTAAGTTTTAGTTTAATTACGACGTCGTATGTTTCTTTTAGTAAATAAACGTATATTTACTACTATAATCTGTTTTATTTCATTTTCCTTTCCTTCAGTTTTGTACCCTAAAGTTTATTAAACATTGATGTGTTTTCCAAGTTCTCTGGACTCCCGACTCTGCTGGATGCTGCTGCATTTTTTTTCTTATATTATGCCATAAACGATCTGCAAAGCCTTTGAGCCAGAGTTTCTACTAAACTTATTAATATTATTTTTCATCAAAATATCATAATTTTAAAAATGCGAAATCGATACAACTGTTCACACAAGATACCTTGAGAAAGTAGAATACTTTATTTCCATAATATGAAATTAGTGAGTTGATCAAAGAGATCAAAATAGACATATGTGGCATGAGTGCGTCAGAAATCTTACTCCTGCAAGTACGTGCGTAGGTGCGTTGACTCGCAACATGCCGCTTGCGGTGTGCGTGTATCAAAAATGTTAGTTTTCACTTTTCAAAGTATGTATTCGTATGTTTAAGTTTTGTGCCATTTTAGGCTTGGTTGCACCATATTTTAGTTAAAGTTCCTCTTTCTTAAATGGCAATTCTCTAGTAAGTTATAGTTAAGGTCAATTGACCAAATTTAACAGTAACGGTGACTTTTACAGTGACAGCGAAATAGGGTGCACCGGCGTATTTTTTGCATGGTTAAAGTTATCAAAGTCTCAAAACAAATGACATCTCATTTTGTATTGGACGCTTCTGACAGTTATTAACGTTACTTTAACCAGCGAAACACGAGCGGTTATAGTGAGTGTTAAACTTAGGTGTTAAAATTATGACGTCATAGCTATAAAACCTTCAAATGGTGCAGGGCAAAGTGAGCACAGCTACGCTTCGATTCAACGCTATTTGCAAGCAAACGCCCCATGTGTTAATTTTATTGAAAAATTAAATAGTAATTATAGCAAACTGTACAGTGAAATAGTTATTGAAATACTGTAACTTTTAAGAAAATCCACCAAGTACTTCTTGATAGTATCATGATAAGACGCAGCGGGAACTGTTTTATAAATTTTAAACACGGGGAAACAGTGTATTTTTGAGTGCTATAAGATCTTTGTATGTCGTAAACCTATGGGCCTAATCTATACTAATATTATAAAGCCGAAGAGTTTGTTTGTTTGAACGCGATAATCTCGGGAACTACCGGTCCGATTTGTAAAATTCTGTCGGTGTTAGATAGCCCATTTGTCGAGGAAGGTTATATATCATCACGTTAAGACCAACAGCCCCCCTATGCAAGTGGCTATCTGTTAGCGTAGCGTTCAATAGAATAGACTACGAATGTATGAGATTGACGTAAGCTGTAGATAAACTTATCTACAGCTTACGTCAATCTCATACATTCGTAGTCTATTCTATTGAACGCTACGCTAACAGAAAGCCACTTGCATAGGGGGGCAGGAGCGGTGCTCCGCTTCCTTCATGCCTATACTGGCTCATTCTTTTTAAATATACAATTCGCTTTAAGCGAATGTTTGAGGTCTCTATCAGTTTTGCCTATTATTTTCCGTGTACTTCCATTTGAACCCTACACTCTTGATAATTCTCTTCAAACTTCGTTCAGAGCCTTATGTATATCCTGCTGCAGTTTCCTTCGCAGTTTTTCTACTGTGGGCAAGTCTTTTTCGGTGTAAATTAAATAAATTATAATAATGAGTGAGTGTATGTCATGTGTGTATTCTTATAAGTAATAACTTCATAAAACAAATAGGGTAAACATCAAATAAAACAAGAAAATTCATTTACAATATTTTTTTATTCAATATAATAATCTTAATAAATCCAAAATATTTACACAATACAAAAACATACTATATGATCTTGATCAACGTCCGTCTCCGCATGTTTTCCATATTATTACACAACAAACCATGTTTTGTTAACTTCTGCTATATTATAATTCTAATCTGAAGGATATCAGAAACCGCGTCCTGCGCCTCTAGCGATTACGTTACAACTAAAATATTCCATTTATATTTCATTTACGAATCAAGTTCTCGGAAACCGTTCTATCTACGTGTACAGAGTTAGCTCTCCGTTCCCGCCAAGCTATGCGTTAATATTAACAAATCACAGATAAAATAGAATATTTTTAGCCTTTGCACAGATTATATAAAGAAATGGATAATTATTCGCGTACAACTAATTTACATATCGTATCTTAGCGAGTTTACGTGAACAGGAGGCGGTCTGATTACAGCTAAGTATTGCACATTTTGTGGTATGATGTCTAATTTTTTTACAATTTAGCAATATTTATTTATATTATTATATAATCGAAATTTCATTTTGCCGATACATTATTTATATTTATAGAACACAAGACATTACACCAAAAAATGATATCGAAAAGCGACAAGCACTTTTGTTTTAAATTAACAATTAACATACATTTGTAATGTAAGCCTAAGTAGAAAAATTAATTGATTTACTTCAAGTTTGCTTAATATCAGGGACAATTTGCGTTTCAAATGCTTTTATTATTATTCAGTGTTTATCTCAAATCGGAGCACGACTGGAATATATTGTGTGAAATTCACGATTGAAAATAAATTGACAATCAACAAAGACGATTGCTAACTGCAAATATCTCATAGGTGACCTACACTCGACTCGCTTCGTCAATATACTGGCGATACGCGAGTCAAATGAAAACATTTATCTATACTATAGAATTCAATTAAGTATAATATGTAGAAAGGAATAGAATCTTTGCTATAGACAAGATGAAGAGAATAGAAGAGTTGGTCATAGACAATTCACGGGCCCATAGACAATGTAGAATGTCAGCTTGTTGGGCGCCATTACATTATCCGTCGGCCATTTCAATAACAGGATGCTACTGCATGCACTACGCCCCTTGGAATGCGATTACAAAAAAAAATACATCTACAACTGCCACAGATTGTAAAATCCACCGAAACGATTCCCTTATAAACAAATATAATTATATTATATAATATACATAATATATGACGTTACGTTCACTGAATGATTAGCGTTCTAATAGAGCTGATAGTCTAATTTCATCTAAACTAAATAGGTATAACGATCTCTACGCGTCGTCGCGACGGGACGGCAAATTAATGAAATGATAAAAAAAAATATAAAAAAATACATTATTACCGCCGTTAGAATACAAAACGCAAGATTATAAGAGTAGGAAATAAATCAAATCTTCACTTATAAAGATCCCAGTTGACATAAATATCAAACGCATGTATTCTACAGGCCAGTTAATTGATTGAACCAAATATATAATATACAATAATCCTACAGAGTTGTAAATGTACACGCAACATGATTTAATGAGTGGAATATGACTATACTATCGCCACAGAACGACGGAACCAAAATAATAATAAAAAATCCATAAAATCAATACCAATTAATTTAATAATACATTTATATGTAGAGCTAAAATATATAAATTTATAGCAAGGCTTTAATAATTAAAAACCTTTGCTTCAATAAAATTGTTTCGAACAATTAATCGATAACCACTTGTATAGTAATCATAATATTTATTAAAATTTCGCCGTTCTGCCAACGACAGTTCTACGAGCTTTTACACTTTGCCAAGTAACGCGTTACTTTTGAATCGATCCATCTTCGCACGGGTTGTAACTTGAACATATTTTGATAGCAAATTTTTTCGACACGTGCTAGTACGACTCAAAGTAACGAATCAATGTTTTTATTGCATTTTTGTATGAACGTACTATATCGACCGTCCGCTACTCAGCATAGTGTAAACCTTCACAAAATGATTATTAATTGGGTATAATTAAAGTGTTTCGTGTGAACCCAGCCTTACGAAGCCGTGACCTAAGTGAACAGAAAAAGATACATTAATTTTTGTTAATATTTTATTAGTTCATAACAATATTTTTTCTTAATATTACGTATCTTAAATGCACCGTCACCCAATAGTGAATCTTCGAATGTACTGCAAATGATGAAACAAGAGTAAATATAGATTCTAACTATATTATAATCCTACTAATTAATTATTGCTTTATATTATGCTTATTAATTAATGTGAAATATATTTTGATCTTTTTACATCGTAATAAGAAATAGTTCATTAGTTTTAATCCAAATGATACCCAATGCGGACTGAGGTAACTATAATAATTGTTCTTTCGGGCACAATCTACTGAACCAATTTCGCTGAAATTCGGTATCATAGCCTATTTATCATATGAAGTGGATTTCAAACGAATAAGCGAATAAAACTAACTGTTAAATATGTGTGTCATAATTGTTTAGTAATAATATAATCTACATGAATTGGGATGAAGAGAAACAATGAATTTATAACTAAATTAAACATAGGCAAATCCATGTAAATAACTAGTATTTAGTATACATATACATCTCGTCAGTACCTCAGCCCCCGCGCACCGCGCCACCCCCGACACACTCGCACTGCCTCTGGAAATTGAAAAAATACTCTATTAATAGGAATATTTTCGTTTTTATTTAAGCATTACGATGATCACCTCTAATCTATGTAGTCCTTATGGAGAATAGTGTCTGTAAGTATATACTTAGTTATAGTATACACTATACAGTATAGCAATGGAGGGCTGATGCTCTCGAGCGGCGATTCAGTGAGTGGAAACGACGGCTCGAAGAGCCCAGCGCAGGAGTAAGGACGGTCGAAGCAATCCGACCGGTCCTACGTGAGTGGTGCGACAGGCGGCATGGGGCCATCACCTTCCGCCTGACACAGGTACTGTCCGGACACGGCTGTTTTGGGCGGTACCTGTGCAAAGTCGCCAGACGGGAGCCGCAAATGGCTTGTCATTGGTGCGACTGTCCGGAGGACACGGCAGACCATACTCTCGCCGTGTGCCCCGCGTGGTCAGAGCCCCGTGCTCGCCTGGTCGCAGTCGTCGGCCCTGATCTCTCCCTGCCTTCCATAGTTCGCGAAATGGTTGGCGGCGACGGATCGTGGTCCGCGGCTATCACATTCTGCGAGTATGTGATGTCGCAGAAGGAGGAGGCAGAACGGGTCCGCGAGAGAAACCCTTCCGCGGATCCGATTCGGCGTCGTCGTCCTATTGGGCGTCGTCGCCGTGTCGCGGCCGCTTTACACGGTCGCGACCTGCCTCCCTGATGATGGGCACCGGATGATGGAACGGGGATATAATCCATCATCCGGTGCGGAGAGGCGGCGTGAGAAGTGTTCCACTCACGCCGCCCCCCCAGGAAGGTAGACCTGGCGGCCTCCCGCCACATTCGCGTTGGGCCTGGAGATAGGCTGCCGCTGACGGGTCTGCGGACGCGGTTCTACCGAATACCCGCGGCCCCGTCAATAAAGCGGCACGGCGGAACACAGTGGAGTTTAGTCGGTAGGACCCTGCACTCAGCAGGGTGAGTCCGACATAACCCAGGGCTCTTCCCCCGAGTGCCCTGGGTATGCCTAAATGCATTCTCCACTAAAAAAACAAAAAAAAAAAAAAAAAAAAAAAAACACTATACAGTATATACTATTCATAGTCACGTAGATTGTAGTGTTGTGTATGTAAGTGTGCGTAGTGTGTGTAAGGTTTGTAGGTTAGGTTGTGGCATTATTAACTGTGTATTTTCGTTTGTATACTTGTTGCATGTTGTGACTTGTGGAATAAGCACGTGTGTATGGTGCGAAGAGGTTTTCTAGTGTAGCGTGTGGCATAGCGTACCAACAGTGTTGTGTGTTGTATGTTTATTGTGTAAGTGCATGTGCTGGTGTGTATGGTGTCAGATGGCGCTGTTCGGGTGTTAAAGCCCACAGCATGGCTGAGTCTGTACCGATTGCCTTATTTATGTAATTTTTTCAGTTAAGTTAGTCTTAAGATTTTTGGTTGGCAATAAAGCTTGTTTTCCTTCTTAATTTCTATGTCGTGTCGTATCGTATCATATAATATCGTGTCGTGCCGCTGTGTTGCCGGTTATCGTATCGTGTCGTGTCGCATGTTGCCGTACCGGCGGGTATCACTTGCAGCAGGTGGAGGCGCGCGGCGTGTCCCCGTCGGCGAGGCGCCGCGCGCCGCCCGCCGCCCCGCCCGCCCCGCTCTCGCTCTTTGGTAACTTGTTCGCTGCAACACACATATTATATGTTATAAATAAACCAACCACTTTAAAACTAGTAATAAAACTATTAAGGCGGCCGTACACGGACAGTTCGAGCGGTCGGTCATTGACTGCTCGAGCTGTCGCTACAAACCGCGCAGTTGACGACATGAAGCGATCGCGACTGCTCGAGCTGTCATGTGTACGGCAGTGAATGAATGACTATATGTATAGTTCACCGCGCGGTCGCAGCTTCAAGCCTTCAGTCTCAACTGCTTGAAGCGGTCCGTGTAGGGCCGCTTTTAAACCAAAACTTTTTTTAATAGTCAATAGGAACACGATGGAATACGATCTCGCATGATAATAAGCGAAGATGTGGCCTAAAATGGAGCTCGCTTCGCTAAAACGTTTGAACGGAGTTTCTTATCGGTTCTTTTCCGTAGAAACTTTCCAGATCGGTGGTAATTAGTAAAACTATGTTATGACGATTCAAAAATAACCCCAGTACATAGCATTAGTTCACATATCACATCAACACAAATAGGAGGCGCGTGTCCCTGCAGCGGAACTTTGTAGGCTGATGATAATATTCCTACATCGACTCACCGATAGCTAAAAAGATGTCGTTCACGTTCATGGCGGTCTTGGCGCTCGTCTCCATGAAGAGCAGCCCGTTCTCGTCCGCGTAGGCCTGCGCCTCGTCGAACTCGACCATCCGCTTGGCGGCGAGGTCGTTCTTGTTGCCCGCGAGCGCGATCACGATCGACGGCGACGCCTGCCGCTGCAGCTCCTTCACCCAGTTCTTGGCGCGACCGAATGTGTCCTGGAATAAGAGATTACGTATGAGATAGGGTTTTAACTGAAAGTAATAACACTGAGATCTTAGTGAGACAGAACAGGTTTTGATTATTATGATAGAACACATTTAAATCGAGATCATTGCATGTTGGAAATGTGTCCTAAAATTTTTCAATCGAGTTCGTTGGGACAATGAATTTATTCTGCAAACAATGTTATCAAAAATGTTTAAAAATATTTTAAAATAAATCTCTCTCTGGCTTGCTGTGACAAATTGCAATACTGTTTCAAGCGTCGGCTTGTCAAGAAAACGCGTGGCAATGTTAAGTTCTGAGATATAATATGTATTTAATAATTACAGGGCTTCAGTTAAAAACCAAAATTTAGCACGTTTTCTGCAGTACATCAAAATACATATCTTTATATAAAAATTATTTGCAAAATCAGAAATTTCATTATTAAATAATTCGTTTTCGATTTTTATTTTAGCCTATTTTTATGATTTTATATGATCGAGCAAAATATACGTGGTTGTGTAACAAATTCGCACACTTTTTAGGCAATATCTTGAAGTGTATTGATTATTTTTTCTAAAACCGTCATATAATTGCAAATACATGAAAAATTTGATCTTGCAAACCAATTTTACTCCGCTTCGCTGAAAGGACTCCCCTTAAAACAACTAGTAAAAGTTAAAATAGATAAACATCGCCATCCAATATTACAAATGAATAAGTTTTTGTAGGCCCTTTTCACCAAACAATAATTGTTCAACAATTAACAGTTATTGAATTATAGGTAATGTTCTCATTATTCATTATCACCTTCATTTACATTATCAACGTGATTTAAAAAAATAAAATATAATTAAATGTCTTTGCCCTTTTTTATCTTTCAGTCGTTTATTGCGCAGATCACTGGATAAACATCGTAGAAGCAGACGATGCAAATGTTTACAGTATCTAAATAGGGCTTTGCCCTTACAAAGAATGTTCGCCAGTTAATGAATGTGGATAGATAACGTTATCGCCGCTGGTCTGGCGAAGCGTCTGAGTTTAGAATTGCATTTTCCTATAAATAGGAAGTTCATTCTAAATTCATAGCAACGTAAAATGTAATTTTCGACCTTGTTTGTATGGACTCAAACTCAAACATTTATTTATTCAATTAGACTTCTTCTAGAAGTACTTTTGAAACGTCATTACATATTTTTAACATTTACCACCTGGACGTCTTTGAAGCATTACAAATAAAAGTTGCAGAACAATTTTCAACGATTTTAATATCTATTTTTTTTTTCTTACGAGTGTAACAATTACAAATAACTCAACTAAGTGCTTATAAATTAAAATTAATTATATCTAATAATTATCGGTTACCAGATTTATTTAAATTAAACATTTGTATGGCTAATTAATCTTAAAATTTTATTCTACTCGTAACAGTGTCTACAATAAACGAATCAAGTACGTCTTTAACGCGAGATGTTTAGAGCATCAGCCATAAAAGTGTACACTGATGTATTGCAGATCTTGTACCGAGACGAAGCCGTTAAACTAATCGCTTGATTAAAAGACTCAATTATCAGTATCCTTGGAGAATGTCGAACATACAAGAGAATCGGTTGTGGTGTAAATGGCGTGAATATAGGATAAAACCTATCAACTTTTACATTTAAAACTATATGGGTCTGCAATCTTGTGGTCTTTTGGAAACATAAAGATAACTTATTTGCCTAACTACTTTACAAACATTTTAGAGAAGCTTTTACTATGATGAATGATAAATAACGCTCTATGAAAGTATAAACGTGGTTGGATTATTCGAAGAGATTACAGACGATAAACAATTACGATAAATAGCCAATACCTCCGCTTTACTTTAAGGGACCAACCCCACTTGGCATTGACGGCTACAACTTGGCAAACCATCAGGCTGACGTAAACACTCGTATGATCGATATTCGGTTTGCTTCTCTAATATCGCCTTGAACTCGAAGACTTATGCGTGCAATGCGATTGTCGGCACACGCACGCACCGATTATAACACATGTTTTACTGCGATTTACATAATACAATATAAATAACTGGAAAACGCAATCCGGTAATGAAATGTTGATTGATCTGGCTAGTAAGGGCAGAGAATCTTGTGCAACGTAAGGCTACCCATTCACATGCAGACTGCAGTCACAACACGAGGTCGTAATTAGCAAGCGATGCATGCGTTTATGAAAAGTAAAGGACACTGGCAAATTTTGTCTTGCTTAATGCATTTATTATTTTAAGATTTTTTATATACCTTTTTTTTTAGGAAATGATGAAAGAAATGACATTATGTTACTTTTTCAATGATAACTTAGATTCACGTGGTATATCACTAATAAGCGAATACACACGGATAATATAATTAGATTGGTTATCAAAGATACGCCCGCTACACGTGATTGCTTATCACGTAGCATTAATTAGTTTATTCTTTCTGTATCTTAGTCACTTTATGTCTAATTTATTATTGTTAAAAGTTTAATACAATTGTCCACATTTAATAATTTTATTATCTCATCCTATACACAAAAAATCATAAAATTCCAATAGTATTTTATTATGACGCTCGCGCCACGGTGTCGCATATTCGGGTTTCACGGTCGCCATGTAAGCAGCTTGAGAATGCGCAACGAAACAATCATCTTGTACATATTATTAAGTCATGAATTATCTAAAATATAAGACCAAGAGCAACATCTGAAGATCATACACATTTTGTTCAACGAAAGTGCCTTCAAAAACTTAGCACCATCCATGAAGGTGGTTCAAATATGGCCGCTAATGAAGACGTCAATCGCGAGTATATGAAACACAATGATCTTCGACCGTGACCAAGTAAAGACGCGTGACATGTGTATTCTTGTCCAATAATTTTATCATTTACCGGGATGTACCTTGCTTAACTTTTCGTAATACCTCCCTATTTGCGGCCAATAAAGACCAAGAGACAGGCAATCAATTCTTAAAATACTTAACATGACACACTCATACTTTTGAAAAGGACACTAGGACACTTAAAAAAGAGATTAAACTTGTAAAATACATTTAGAAGTATGTAAATACGAAAAAATTGCCTTAAAGACAGTTTTAATTATAACGTAAAGTAAAACAATATGCAAACTTGTTTCAACATCCAATCAATCGCTAATTTTCCACAAATCATTGTTGATGAATTTCTCTATTTCCTTGTTCAGATTTACGTGATGTTCTTTGATTTAAGTATTTCAAAGTTTCATTCTGGTGTACGACAATTCCCTAATCCTTTGTAAAGAATCCTACACTCCCCATAAACGGTACAAGTGGAGTCAAAACAACAATACCTACAACTTATTAATATTACAAAAAAACAAAACCTCTACCATATAAAAATAACTGCGTTAAAAACAACCGACTTCAAAAACGAAAAAGTACAAAATAAAAAAGATTTGATATCATTAATTACTACATATTATTTAGATGTGCTATTTATTAAATAGGTTTGATACTAAGTGTTTGGCACCGACTTCAAACCTATTTAATAAAAAGCACATCTAAATAATATGTAGTATGTAATGATATCAAATCTTTTTTATTTTGTAATTTTTCGTTTTTGAAGTCAGTTGTTTTTAACGCAGTTATTTTTATTTAATATGTACTTTTTAGTGTATTTTTCAACACGAATCAAACGAGCCCAATCTCGATAAAGTTGAGTCAATATATTACTAAGTTCCTATGGCCACCTTCCGATTCCATCATCAAATCAGCTCTATGTCATGATAAAGTTTCATCGCTATCCAATTTACATACGTATACAAAATTTCAGCTCAATCGGTTACCGGGAAGTGAATCAAAGTTACTTGCTACATTTCAATTAAGTCATCGAGTACAGCCAAAATTGTCATAAAATAAAAACTACTGGGCCTATCCGAATAAAATTTTTATGGGACCAATTCGACACCATCCCGCATCGAACAAAAAAAGAATCACGTAAATCGGTTAAGAAACCTAGGAGTAATCGGTGTACATACATACAAAAAAAAAAAAAATATACCGGCCGAATTGATAACCTCCTCGTTTTTTTTGAAGTCGGTTAAAAACCATCTTACATTTCACACAATTGACAACATTTCAAAATTTTAAGCTACTTATTTTTTTATTTTAATGAAAACTAGATCAAAAATTATGATACACGTATTTTTTGCTTTTTCTAAATATGGAAGTTTTCATTCATCTTTTTGAGTTTTAAAATCATCTCATTCTAAAATATCGTAAGCGCCAAATGACGTCATACATACGGAGGAATACATTTTTTCCTTTGCCACATACCTAGTTTAAATTAAAAAAAAATCTTGACAGTTGACATTTTGGCACATTTGTCACTTTGATTCGAGCTTTGATTCGTCAAGCTTTGTTAATATTGTTATTTGTTATTTGCTGATCCAAATTTTAAACACAAGAAACTTATTCACAAATACTGATGATGATGACTTTATGCAGGATTTGTTAAGGAGTGCTGAAAATTTCTGGGAAACAAATATACTATCCCAAAAACGTTGGAAAGTGTTAAATAAATACAACTTTTAGTAAGTAAACAAAGTCTTTTATTTCAAGAAAATTATGAACACTATAGGCACTATTTGTATAATATAAATGAATTGGTCCAACTCCAATCAAACAAACATCACGCTAATGAAATTAAATTAGAAAACCAAAACACAATAACACGATTTAAAATATTGTTTACATGAATAATTCACAAAAATGACATTAATATGAAATTTGACACATGCCATACCCTGTAAATGTCAGTGATAGTTTTTTTTTTAAATTAGGCTAAGGCGCATTTTTATTCCTCCGTATGTATGACGTCATCATCACATTTATCGTTTTTATTTAATTTCTCTTAAAATATGCGATTAAAAAATGAAATAATTTTTTTTCTGTAATCGCAAGAGCAAAATAAAGAAACGGTTTTTTTCTTTCATGGCCTTATAAAAAATGAAATGTTGTCAATTGGCAAATCAGCTTATCACTTAGCGAATAGCCTTGCTTTGTGTCGCTGTAACGTGCCGCTCATATTGCGAGATCAAAAAGTGGTCTTGAGATGGTCTCTTTTTGTGACCAAAGTGCAGCAAACTATTATAGGGCAGTATATTTCATTTATTTATTGGGGAAAAGTAGGTGATCAGCGTTCTGTGGCCAAAAAAGTATTCAGTCTATCAGACGATAAACTTTGATTTTTGTCATGAGACATTTGTTCGACCACTAAATTTAGGTCTGGCCAATCGAGACTTTTTCAAAAGTTTACACATATTTTATAAACATGAAATAATTAATATAAAAAAGAATTTTAAAAAGTAATTCATTTTCACATAGAGCCTTGGCCCTTGTCATTTAAATTATTAATTAGCTACATACCAATTAATTTATTTAACCTTAAATTACCTACGCTACTAAACCTAGTAATGCTAAAACAAGACTGCAAACACTAGCTTTCGTGTTTCACATCGATAAAATGCCGGCAGGGGCTCAGAACTCATACAATAATTACGTAGAAAATGCGAAAACAATTCTAGCTTCGATCGATGGTATACAGCTACTAACACTAACCCATGTGTTAGCTCGTATATAGAAATACCAACAAAATTTTGTAATTTTGTCAAAATTCGAAGTATTCGGTCATAAGTTTATCTTTTTCTAACCATTAACGGGAAAGGGAATTATTTTAGCCGTGAAAAACAACGAGTACAATTTGTACAAAAATAATATTTTTAAAACATGCTTACAAAATGCTACATTAGAACATTAGCAGGATAATATTTAAGGTAAATCCCCGATTTGCTATAAGTTAAACATGACGTCATAATTTTTTTTTTAATTATGAGCAATAACCAAAATTCGTACTATACTTATAGTGAACTTCTATAAACGCCGAAGTCTTAGTTACTTCTAGTGGATTATTCTAATTAACAAAGACAATAATATTAAGGCTAATCCCAAATTTCCTATCACTACATTATGCGTCACTTAATTATTATAATTTATAATCGAACAAAATTCATAGGGAAAATATAGTTTCAACGCCTACGCACATCTATTCTTTGCTACGTAGGTAATTAAAACGTATGTATAAATTAGTTTTAACTTAATAATATGAAATTATTTAATAATCACCGTATTACATTTAAAAAACAAATATTGTGCGGCGGATAGAAATTCTTATCTTAGAATCGGACGGAACTAAATATAATAAAATACAATTCGTATTGTTTTACATATTATGATTCATGAAGCCAACGTTCATTTCATAGCTTCCGATTTAAAGAAAACATTAAATAGCATGGTTATACTGCTACTCTGTCTGTCTAGACGTTTTTACCTTTTAAAATAAAAAAAGACGTGTGGCACTCGGGGACTGCCACGGTAAAGCTATTGCATGCTATGCCTTCAAGCCACACCAAAAAATAATCAAATAATTACCTGATTAGTTATGTCGTACACTACAATGGCCGCCTGCGCACCTCTGTAGTACATCGGCGCTAGACTGTGATACCTGCGCAATAAAAGATAACAGATTAATATATTGGAAAATTCTATATTGGTGAATCGTATGTTTGTTTTATATTGCCAGTTTATGGTTAGAGAAGTTGTGATTATAGTAAGACTTTAATATAATATAAATTTAAGCACTGCACCATATTATTTAGCCATAGTATCTAAACCGACAATAGCCGCACTTTCTGAATATTTTTAATAATAAGGCAATGATGTTAGCTTGAAATTTTGCAAAATTGTAAACACTATAATTCTCAATGTGTTATGGCGTCTTTGAAACAACTTCATACTACCATACTTATTCAAACATATTTCAGTTGCAATAATTTAACTTTACATCCCTGTTAATATATTCTGTTTCCTTTGTAACATCATGTCTGGTTCACTACATACAAAAGACGATTAATGCCATCCGTCTACCAATAGATCCCGCTAAGTGTATCATTTTAACCAGCAAGAAACAAAATTAGATTTAATTGCAATTTCATTGCTTTTTATAATTTTTTACATACTTTTGTAAATGGAACCTACCTATTTAATTTAATTTTCACTCGATTTTAACTAATTTTACAGAAAAGTTTATATTCAAAACAACGCCATCTCATGAAACTACTATAAACAAGTTATTCTCCTCCGATTTGGCGATGCTAAACGAATACTAGATGGCACTAAGACGTTTTTACGTTACTTTTCACGTTTTTAACACAGACTAATAATAATATCACAGACCACAGACTAATAATAATATATGTGTACTACGTTTTTAATACATAACCTCATTGCCTTTGCAGTACCTATAAAAAATATTGTAAATGGGTTAAAGCCGTTATTAATTATTACTAACTGCGTTCCTGTAGCGGCTTATATTAGGTAGGTACCTATAGTCTGTCCACTATAAGAATTGCTTTTTGACAGCTCGACGGGTGATACCAGAAGTGATGTTCAAAAGATTATCGATTGTGATACCATTTCAATTATAAATTTAAAATATTATCATAAATCGAATCAGGTACGTAAATAATAATTACAACGTAAACGTACTAATAAGATATGTAATAATAAGACCACATATCTATGCATTGTATGTTAAAACTAAACTAACCACATATTTTATTATTTATTGGTTTCTATCTTACAATTCGGTTGTCTTTACGTTTAAATTATATAACATAATAGAAGAGTTTTTCTGTATCGGATATATTTTACAGAGTATTTGTATCGATTATTCTAATCTATCGACCCATTATTGAATAATTCTGTGTAGGCATCACTAAGTGGGCGGGACCTGTCCATGAAGTACGATAATTATTTGTATGACATTTTAACATAGACAATACAATCCTACATAGGCGTGAAGCTGTCAAAAAGCAAATAATAATATAATGGACAGAGTATAGTGTATTGATCGTTTTCATACGAAAAATGAATTGTCGGAAAACTTGCGAGATTGTGTGAATATTTGATTGCAAGATCTCATTACAAAATAATAATAATAATACAACCTATACTTAAACCGTAGTAAGTATATTATTTCTAGTCACATTTAATTATAAGTATATAAATTATAAATAAATATTAAAGGACAATATTACACAAATCGACCTAGTCCCACAGTAATCTCAATTAAGGCTTATGTTGTGGGTACTAGACGATGATAAATATAATTTAATATTTTATAAATACATATATAGATAACACCCAGACCCAAAAACAAATAATCAAGTTCATCACACAAATATTTGCCCTGACCGGGGATCGAACCCGGGACCGTCAGCTCAGTAGGCAGTTACTTTACCTCTGCGCCAACCGCGTCGTTAAGAATATCAAGAAATCATCATAATGATAATAAATTGAAACTAAAGTTAAATACCTACCTACGTCATCTTGTTTTATTTTCTAAATAATCCTATCAGATTACCTTTATATGAAGTATGAACCAAAAAGTTTTGAGATTTAAACCGTAGAAAAGGTTTTGAATGATCCTTTGCGTTTTTTTTCTTTATGCGCCTAAAATTAAATATTTCGACATCGATTCCCATAAGAATGAAGTATTTTTCCGTTATAAAAAGTAGCCTATGTTCATCAGGTAGGTATAATTTTTGCTTCGAATGGTGAAATAATTTTTCAAATCAATCCAGTAGTTTCGGATCCTATCCAATACAAACAAACAAACAATCAAATCATTTCTGTTTTGTAGATAAATACGAAAGTTACTCCGTCATAGTAGGACAAAATAGAAAATAGTGGGACCACGAGAAAATAGGTATTCCCGCACGCGTCTGAACCGATTTTGACGGAAATTTCGATATACATACATACACGGTACATACCTACGTTGAAAAAGGACATCTCAATTTTGTTGCATAAATAGGATTCAAGGTGTAGGAACAGGGATTGAATAAGGCACACGGTTGAAGCCGTAGAATGAAAGTTGGTAATTTATAAGATTAATTTATTGTAAAATAAACTACTTCATTTTACTTAAACATATTCTATTTATCATTCATTGACTTATCATAAACTTTTGAGTCTAGTTAGGTACTAGTACCTATTATGTGAAAATTTTGAAAAAAATGTTTTCTTTAGGAAATGTCATTAATTTATTTACCTACTTGGTAATAATCGGTCGAACACTTGTTTAAAGTTTATTTTCCTTGTCTTTTCCAGGTAATCTAAATTATTTAATTTTTGCAGTAGGTAATTAATTCATTTCGGCTTGAACAAACAAGGCCATTAGGTGAAGCGAGATTGCCAAATATGGGTGATCTGTAGATTGCCGTCCTGCTGTCGAGCGTTCGCGGTACGGACGCCGCGCTGTTGCCGCACCGTGCATTTTGTATGAAAACAAACGACCGGCCGTGCGCCGTACGACAAACGCACAGCTTCGGCACTGTAGCGACTAGCGGTCCGATACGAAACGCATAAATTGAAAGAGCCATAAGTGTTGGAACAACATTCCACCACCATTTAACCAGTTTGACAAATATTAATAATTTTCGTTTCCAATACCGGAGACATATTTTAAAATCCTGTTCTAACCCTGCATTTGTATCGAATTACAGTTTACACATAAACTTTAATTAAATATTTATTTTATTTACTGGTTATAATATAACATAACATTATATAGACCGTTATTTTCTGCCTATTTATCATTATAATTATAAACATTGTAAGTATATGTTAACGGAAATGTATGTAATCCGTCATTGTATGAAATTCCCAGGAAATGTATGTAATTCCTAAAATCGCATGGAAATGTGTGAAATAAATTATTTTATAGTACACATTTCCTAGGAAATCCATACATTTCCTAACTAACAGTCGGAAATGTAAAACATCTAAGATATTGGAAGGTACGCGGGACGAGGGGTATGTATGTCGCAATCGGATTGTATAATCCGCCGAATTACAAACGGCCGGCATTTTGTAATATGCCGAAAATTCGTAATCAGAATTTTTTGGTTTGGATAAGGGGGTGGGTTAGGTTAGGTTCGTGTTTTTTAGAACTATACAGAAATAGGAGCCCCACGAAGTGGGGCTCCGTCGGCTCGCGACCGTCTTTTTGTAGAATGTTTGAAAAAGACGAATTTCGGCATATTACAAAATGCCGGCCGTTTGTAATACGGCGGATTATACAATCCAACTGCGACATGTACACGGGGACAGCAGGACGAGGGGACTGATTACCTTAAGGACGCTGTCACAAATCTGCGTTACTCAAATTTAGGTATATTTAACGTCGCAACGTGGTTCGCGGGACATCACGCTCACGTAAACATAGCGCAATCCATTTTATAGACCATCTTCATACTTGATATTTTTTTTTATATTTTTATTGAAATTGATTCCAGAAGATTACTGGGAACTTTAAAAAATTCATTTTGTTACTTTTATTAGTAGGTACGATCCTTACGTATAAGTATTTTAGTGTATTCAACCAACTTAAAAAAGTGGGACTATTTTACAACAATTTGAATATGAATTGTATTATTGTATACAATATCGAAGCTTTTTAAGAAATGTATAAAATACTTTTTTAAGAATTATTATCATACATAATATTATGTTACCGGCAATATATTAAACCCGGCATTGTATGCAATTCTTAGTAAATGTAGGTATGTTATTCCGAGAAACAGTCGGAATTAAATAAATTAAATTCGTCACATTATCTATATCTTTAAATCTGAACTTTTCCTAAGTAGCAAACACATTTGCAAATGTGGGTGGTTTTTGGGGTAGCTATTAACCAATATGAGGTCAAAACTAAAATCCAAGATGGCGCCGACGAAAATTTGAAATCTTTTCGTCATGGGTGTCATTTTCAAGGAGTTGGAGTAGCTATTAAACAATATGAGGTCAAATCCAAAATGGCGCCGACGAAAATTTGACATCATTTCGTCATGGGTGTCATTTTCATGGTTTTTGGGGTAGCTATTAACCAATATGAGGTCAAAACTAAAATCCAAGATGGCGCGGACGAAAATTTTACATATTTTCGTCATGGGTGTCATTTTCATGGTAATTGGGGTATCTATTAACCAATATGCGGTCAAAACTAAAATCCAAGATGGCGCCGACGAAAATTTTACATCTTTTCGACACGGGTGTCATTTTCATGGTTTTTGGGGTAGCTTTTAACCAATATGAGGTCAAAACTAAAATCCAAGATGGCGCGGACGAAAATTTTACATATTTTCGTCATGGGTGTCATTTTCATGGTTATTGGGGTATCTATTAACCAATATGAGGTCAAAACTAAAATCCAAGATGGCGCGGACGAAAATTTTACATATTTTCGTCATGGGTGTCATTTTCATGGTAATTGGGGTATCTATTAACCAATATGAGGTCGAAACTAAAATCCAAGATGGCGCCGACGAAAATTTTACATCTTTTCGACACGGGTGTCATTTTCATGGTTTTTGGGGTAGCTATTAATCAATATGAGGTCAAAACTAAAATCGAAGATGGCGCTGACGAAAATTTTACATCTTTTCATCACGGGTGTCATTTTCATGGTTTTTGTGGTAGCTATTTACCAATATGTGGTCAAAGCTAAAATCCAAGATGGTGTCGACGAAACTCTTACATCTTTTCGGCATGGGTGTCATTATCAAGGTTTTTGAGACAGCTATGTAGGTATTACCAAATCCCCAATGTAACCGTCGATAATTAGGTATATTTTTCTTACTCCTTTAAAGTAAACTTAAATAAAATAACTAAAACGTTAACAACTACAGTTTTGTAGAAAGTCTTTAAAATTGTGTGTTGTGTTTTATATTACATTTCTAAATTCTAAATATTAGAATTTAGAAATGTAATATAAAACGCATCTCTGTGGCAATCATCATCTGTGTTTATATTCTGACAGATATTATTAACTTTAAATATATTCGCTAAACTTTTTTTAAAATAAAGTTTATCTAAAACATTTAAACGAAGATAATAAAAAAAAGAACGTGTGTGCGTTAAAAAAAGAAAACGTGTCAGATTCATAGATACCAAAATCGCCGCCTTGCTCCATAACGCGACAGTATTACCATGACACGATCTTGAAATTCGACGACCATCGTGGATTTTAGTTTTGACCTCATATTCGTTAATAGCTATCCCAAAAACCATGAAAATGACACCCATCACGAAAAAAGTCAAATTTTCGTCAGCGCCATCTTGGATTATAGTTTTGACCTCATATTCGTTAATAGCTACCCCAAAAACCATGAAAATGACACCCATGATGAAAAGATGTAAAATTTTTCGTCAGCGCCATCTTGGATTATAGTTTTGACCTCATATTCGTTAATAGCTACCCCAAAAACCATGAAAATGACACCCATGATGAAAAGATGTAAAAGTTTTGTCGGCGCCATCTTGGATTAGAGTTTTGACCTCATATTCGTTAATAGCTACCCCAAAAACCATGAAAATGACACCCATCACGAAAAAAAGTCAAATTTTTCGTCGGCGCCATCTTGGATTTTAGTTTTGACCTCATATTGGTCAATAGCTACCCCAAAAACCATGAAAATGACACCCATGATGAAAAGATGTAAAAGTTTTGTCGGCGCCATCTTGGATTAGAGTTTTGACCTCATATTCGTTAATAGCTACCCCAAAAACTATGAAAATGACACCCATGACGAAAATATGTCAAATTTTTCGTCGGCGCCATCTTGGATTTTAGTTTTGACCTCATATTGGTCAATAGCTACCCCAAAAACCATGAAAATGACACCCATGACGAAAAGATGTACAATTTTCGTCGGCGCCATCTTGGATTTCAGTTTTGACCTCATATTCGTTAATAGCTACCCCAAAAACTATGAAAATGCCGTCTTGAATTGTTTTACCCCACCAATCTATTCAACAACCCATAAAAAAAGAGCATCTGAAAAGTATCAAATATTTCAAATCACGAAAACGACAGTGCACGCACAATAATCTTTTTCTAATTCGTTTTATTTTTGGGACAAGGAGCGATACACCCGTCCTTCCAAGAGCGCTTCTGAGCGCGGTCTGACGACCCGCGAGAGCAAAATGTATGAAGAAATCAACAAGTATTTTTAATTTAGCTAATAATTGAAATAAAATTTTGATTTAGATACAAAAAAATTATCAGAATCTATAAAGGACTTCCCTCCCTCCCTCATCCTCCTCATCCCTCAATAATTTATAGGTAAGAAGATAGATTAGGCTTTTAATTTTCTTAAAATTGTACCGTTTTAGACCCCATTTTTTTGCATTTTATGCGATCATTGTGCTGGGAAAATCGTATTTCAGCGACAATTTTGTATGACGTCGTACAATTTTTATAAGATGATCGTAGATCTGAATATATTATCTTTAAATTAAGATATTACTTTGTTCTCACGTGTAATTGCTTTGAGTTAAAATGGTACCGTAAAATAGCGTTTTTTGTTAAAAATCGGTAATAGCACCCTTAAATAAATGAAAATTTGATTTGATTGAATATAAGTTGATTTAAGAAATGTTAATTAGTAAGATAATATGAACATATTATTATTATTTTACGGTAAGACTGTTACCCGATTGTCTCAATAAGTGCTATAATAAAAAAAAATAACAACGTGTTTTATTACAGAAATCATTTACTTTATTTACATTTCCTAATACGATATTGGAATTATATATAATTCCAATGAAGATTATACATTTACTAGGATACTAGCGGTCCGCCCCGGCTTCGCCCGTGGTACATGTTTACGTTTTCTCTACATAAGAACCATCCTCGTATTTCAAGGAATATAATAAAAAAAGAATCATCGAAATCGGTTCAGCCGTTCTCGAGTTATGCGCTTACCAACACATTTTGCGATTCATTTTTATATTTACTAGGATATGTATGCATTAAATAGTTTATTAAACAATATTTTATACATTTCCTAAGTGGCATCGGCATTGTACACATTTCCTATTAGTTTGAGACCCATTCGTTAAAAAGTCTTCAAATAACGTTTGTTTTATTATCTCGAAACTGCAATTAATAAAAAATGAAAATAATTTTTTTTTAATAATTAATAAAAAATATCCTGTCCAGGATTTTTCCAGTCAAACCATTTTTAATACACTTAATTTATTATAAAATTGGTCTCATTCTATTATCACGCCGTTGCATTTCGACTTATATTCGGATCTTAGACCACTAGGATTTGTATACAATTCCTTGATTTCATACATTTCCGGTAACATATACATAATTTCATTTTATTTATTTACATTAAGTATATACATAATTACATACTGATATTATATCTACCTATACATATATATATATGTATATATATGTATATCATGTTTTAACTGATGTATTTATTTATTAGTATTTATCATATTAATAGAAATATATCTTTCACATAATAATATGATAATTTAACATGAGTATATTATACTCATGTTAAATTATCATTATATACAATTCTAGACTGAAACTCCAATAGTCACTTGGGGTCACTGAAAATCAGTGGTGGTGAGGTATTAATCACCTTGCCATCATATACTGAGTTGGCTCCATTTGTCAGGTCACTCACTGCCACATTACAGTTCTTAGGAATAAGATTATTTTTATTTAATTATTTTTCTTTTTATTTCTTTTTGTTTTTCCTTCGTTTATAAATGTATCTCGTGTTGTGATCTTGACAATAAATGTGTTTTATTTATTTATTTATTTAATGTCCCTTACTGCATGCTTTTCATGCAGTTGTCCGCACCATATGTATTGTGGTCTTTGTCCATACACACTTTCTCCAAAGCCCTGCTTTGGTCTTGTTTGATGTATATAAGCTCCTGTATATTAGTAAAAGTTAATCAAATATTTAATTCTTATTTCTTGAAATTTGGTATAGTATTCTTTGTGTGATACAAATCAAAACCAACAGTCAGGTTAGGTAGACTACAATTTACAAAACTGGCAGGGTTGCCATGCAATGGTTGGTTGACTCGACTGTAAGCTTGTATTGAACTGCTTAAACTGTAGAACAACAGGACTATATATTCTAGACGCACACATACAATAGATTACACACTACACTGTAAACTGTAGAATTAATATTAAAGACATAGTTCACTATATATTTTGTAGTCTTTGATTATTTATACAACAGACTAGAAATAAATACTATGTATGCGATTATACCTATTCTAGCCATCCATTTTAGTGTTCCTTAAAATTAAGTACATCTTAGTCAAAGGACAACTTATTGTGTGTTTGCCCGTAATGCACTCATAATAATTTTAAGTTGAATGTTTGTCATTCTTTATGTACCAAACACAGTCACGGCCACGGCGCTCATTCCATTTTACTGGTATTAAAACAGATGAAATCCTTCATGATCCCATATCCTTCTTAGTAGCAAATGTAGAAATCCCTTTCTTGTGTCTACAATGTTTTTGTGGAGAATCGTATTTACATTTGGGATGGATTAATTCTTCTCCTCTCTTGAACAAATTTGTTATTGCGAACGTAAGCAATAAGTCTGTAATAAAACAATCTTATATTGGGTTACAAATCCATAAACCAATCATTAAAAATCATGTTTGTAAAAATTTATGTTCAGAGAAAATATCAGTTTACCATATAAAGCTTATTTTCTGCCGTTTTTCTGCCTGTAGATTCTACATAACCTCACAGTCCATCAATCATATTTAGCACTTACCTATTTTTCAACAATTAAAAACGAAAACAAACAAAGCTTCTCGTTTTGGTTTTGACAGAATCTCGTAAATAAACTGAACTAAATACCAGTCATAATAATGTAGGTACCTACTCTGTGATGCTCTGTGAGTCAGCTTTGTTTAATTAAAAATCCGAGTAGGTACAAAATATTATGTTGACAGTTGACAGTTGACACTTGACGCCAAAGACTTGAAAATAAAAGGTACGTGTACATATATTTACATTAGTGCCATCTAGTGCCTCTGGAAGGAAAAGAACATCAAGTCAGTGTTTAACGTGCCATCTAGTGTGTTAAAAGCAAAAGACTAAGAGATATAATCGAACATGTAGTACGTTATTTCCCCACTGGCGCTTTAATTGCGTAAATTCATAGTGCAACTTTTTTTGTATGGAGTGCACCGTCTGTTGTATACGTAGTATATTATTATTAGTCTGTGGTAACATCTATACTAATATTATAAAGCTGAAGAGTTCGTTTGTTTGTTTGTTTGAACGCGCTTATCTCGGGAACTACTGGTCCGATTTGAAAAATTATTTCGGTGTTAGATAGCCCATTTATCGAGGAAGGTTATAAGGCTATATATTATCACGCTACGACCAACAGGGGTGGAGCCACGGGGGTGAAACCGCGCGGAGCAGCTAGTTAAGAATAATTATTGTATACAATACAATACTGATGACACCGGTGCTAACAATTACAGCAAATTGCGTTCTTACGTTATGATTAGCATACCACCACAAAAGATTAAACCCTCCTACTTCTACACAAGGGAATTCCTTTTACTGGTATTTACGAGTATTTAAAATTTTATAACGTTTTTAACCGACTTCATAAGAAGGAGGAGGTTCTCAATTAGGCCGTTTTTTTCTCACTTATAAATATCAGTTCCTTTTTAAAGATAAACGGTTCAATTAATGTTGATTCATTTCATGTTGTGTTGTAAGTTGTTTAAAAGCAAAACATTTCATGCGATTATGAGAAAGATTATACTTATTAGGTTTTCACCAAAATATTGCGCCCTAAAATGATTGCAAAAATGAGTTCATCTTATAAATCTTTCTTAAAGATAAGATGAAAAAAGCTACTTTTGTATCAGGGCATCGATCCATGAAGGTTCAATGTATTAAGATTGTAACGAAAAAAACATAAAATATAATGGCGCCGATTATGACCGCCTCGAGAATACTTGTTTACATGTGAAAATAACATTATAATAAACAAATGGTTTCAACATTGTTATACACGCTGTGCAAATTTCATTCACCCGCTATTTATAACTCTAGCACACCCACCCGGCTTCTCTCGAGAATACGTAAGAAATAGGTACTATGTAACATCATAATAGGTATTCAATTTTTTTGGTTAACCTGTAAGCTGTTAACGTCAACCACTGTAACAAGGAGAAATTTTCTACGAATCATTAAAATCCTACTAATATTATAAATGCGAAAGTTTGTGAGGATGTGTGTATGTGTGTGTTTGTTACTCTTTCCCGCAAATACTACTGAACCGATTACAATGAAATTTAGCACATATATAGAGGGTAACTTGGATTAACTCATAGGATAGGTTTCATCCCGGAAATCCCACGGGAACGGGAACTATGCGGGTTTTTCTTTCAAAACGCGGGCGAAGCCGCGGGCGGAAAGCTAGTACTAAAATAAGAAAGGGTTATGATTTCAAAGGTTTGAGTGTTTTGTGATATTCGATTCTTTTAAAAATTTCATATGTTTCAAACGCTTTATAAGCGTGTTTATCAACAACAACTTCAATAAACGTTCACTCACACAACAATAATTTTTAAAATAAACCAAAATAGACCAAACGAAAACATTATGGAAAATTTTGTCTGATCAATTTTTTATTTAATTTATAAAACCTGTTTATCTTAGATATAACTATTTATATATGTATCACTCTTTATATCAGCTAATACCGTACTAAGTATGTAAATTGTGCCATACTATGGTTTTTTTTAACATATAAATAAAATGTATACCTACATTATTTAATTATGTAATTATATGGTGTAATATGTTGTTTGAATTAATTAATATTTTTTATTTTGTTTTTTTTTTTCTTTTTCTATTTCAACATTATTTTAGACATAAACAAGTACATATTTTATTAAAAACATTACTTACATATAACATTTTACCTTACTTGTAAGAAAAGTTATTATAGATTACATACAACTATCACTATAGATTCACTATTATCGACATAAACTTGTGTAATTACGTTTTTTAGACCCTTATGAGCCAAAGCTTGAGTGACACAGCATGTACTAACCTCTCCTGCCCCGCCGTGTCCCAAATCTCGAACTTGACGGTGGTATCGTCGAGGCAGAGCGTCTGCGTTAGGAACGCCGCGCCGATCGTGCTCTCCTGGTACTCGTGGAACTGGCCCTTCACGAAGCGCAGCACCAGCGACGACTTGCCCACCGCCGACTCGCCGAGCAGCACCAGCTTGAACTGGCACACCTTCGTCTGCGGCGCGCCGTTCGGCCGCTGCGCACCGCTCCTGTTTGTTGCCATCGCCTGTGGGGAGAAAAAAAATTTGACGTGCGGCGTTTCAAATTCGCGCCAATTTTTGTTGATTTTGGCTACTACGCACAGCCTCTGTTTGTTGCCATCGCCTGCGATGTAAAAAAATTTGAAAATAGCGTTCGAAATTTGAATTTGATTGTATGTTATATTGGCTCGGAGAAAATAATCAGGTAGAAATATTGTTTAAGAGCTAGCGCGCACGAGCAACTTTGTCTCCGCAACTATTTTGTCTCTCCCATCAATTGTATGGGGAGTTGCGTCGCTACGTGCGCGCACTTTCATACTAGCCCATGGGTGGAGAGACAAAATAGTTGCGGAGACAAAATAGTTGCGGAGACAAAGTTGCTCGTGCGCGCTAGCTCTAAATAGAATAAAAGAATAGATACACAAAGAATAGATACATAAATCACATCTAAGTTACTGCATGACGAAAGAAAAAAATCGTCTTATTCAAACAAATTAAAAACAAAAAAACGTAATCGTAGTTAACAAGGCGACGAATAAAAAAACGTGGAGAAATACATAAAAGTGATAAGCAACGGAAGACGAGATGTAGGTGTATTGTTACAGATTAACGCTTCAATATTGTAATAAATAGGCCATTTAAAAGCATCAATGCGGGTTGACCTTTAAAAATCCGAATAAACTGAAAACTAGATTGTCTTGTTATGTTATAAAATTAAAATTAATTATTACAGTCAGCCTATTATGTTTAATTTTGGAAAAAAATGTTTTATGGGTTTGCTTGAATAATAAGAAAATAGGGTAAAAAAAATTGTACAATAAATTAAGTGCGAGGTAACTATTCATGCGGTGATGTTTAAGTTAAGAGTGAGTGCGAGAAAACCTACGGGAGGATAACTAGTTTCATACAATTTCTTGCCTAACCAGATCCGGTTGAATCCAATATCAATGAATAAACTACATCTCTTTTGACATTAATCCACTACAATGACCATACTACAACACCAAGAAAACCTAATGGAGAAATAGACACTATTTACGATACGAATCCGAGTAAAAAGCGTCAAGGTCGCATAGATTCCGTCACAAGGTGAAGGCTCGTATCGAGATGGTTTCACAATCACTAGGATATTTCTCACTTCTCAGCAGTGACGTAAGGCATCGGCCGAGTACGTAACAGCCGTGGGTAGCCGTTCTTAATAAATTTTATTGGATTAGCCGCTTACGGAGAGACGACGACGCTAGTGTACTTATAAGTAGGCAATGTGGCATCGAAAGATGCTCGAACCGGTGCTCATTGAAAGACAATGTCTCCAGAAATTCCTGGATTTAACAATCTTCCCTACTTTCCAAGAAACATTTCTTTTATTAATAGAATTATAGTGCTGGTCTATCCCATATTTAATTCCTCCTTGCTTATAAAAAATGCGAAAGTAGCTCCAAAATTGCCATGTTATCTCTGAATGGTCTGACATAAATTTGAAAACATAAAGACTGATGTTAGGCATTTTTAGTCACGAATTTTTAAGTGACCAAAATATGGGATGGAAATTTATATCAGGAATGGGTCTCGCGTGATATCGTGGAATCGGGTGAAGTCCATTATTAAAAAAAATATTATTGGATACATATAAATTATAAATACTTAGTAGTTAAGTGTTATTTATATGTAATCATCTAAATTTATTATGAAAAATAAAATTTCTGGAATTTTCACTTTGTAGGTTCAAATACTTAATACATCAAAGTATTTAAAACTGAATATAATTGTCCGAAAAAACAAGGTAACATACTTAATAACTTGCCCCACTGAAATAAAATTTAATCACACTATAATTCTATGCTAGCAGAAACAAAAAAAACATTCAATGATAAAGCGTGAGTAATCTCTGTCTCAAGTATAAATATGATAAATTGTATTATGATAACTCATGTAAACACAATTATAATATGTATAGTGTATATATGCAAATTCTTGACATCTAAAAATTATTATCAAGTATCAAAGTATCTATCAACTATCTCAGTCTAACAATTGATTTATGTTAAATATTATAACAGAAGAAACTAAAACCATCCATTAACTGTAATAAAAGTCCATACAAACTATGTTTAAATGAATGAAATCTGTGGCTATTTAAGTTATGTTTTGTCAACAAGTATAATTAAGAAAATTTTGTAATAGACAGAAACCTGATTTTAATAGACATGGTGATTAAAAATAACTTAGTCAACTTTTACTTTGAAATAACAATTATGTACCCGCATAATGTAGATAACAAACCTGTCACTATAAAAGTAAATTTATCTTGAAAATCAATTACCTGACAAAAGTATGATTAAGGTGTTAGCATATTAATCTTCTAAAGTTCTACAACATTTAAAATTATTGATTGGAGAATATTGATACCTACTAAGTGAAAAATATCTTGCTTTATAAGAGCAAATTTTGGTGACCTCACTATGAAAATTTGACATTTTTATTTGACCTACACCTTGATTTATGTTTTATTCTTATACACTAGTAAGTTATATTTCATATTAGTACATACAAAAGATAAGTTAAGAATGGCTAACTTAGCTATGTATATGATTTTTAAAATATTTAGATATTTAAAAGTAACTACTCATTGCTTTACAACAGATACATACAGTATTTGCAGTTTTCTATTGTAACATATTTATTTTTAGCTTCATAGAACCATATGCTATCCACACATAAACCAATTAGAAAACTAAGTATACGCAAGGTGATAATAATTACATTTTAAAACACATTTTTCTGAACATAAAATGATGTAAATGTTAGATTTCTCATATTGTTGTTAAGAATTTGTAAATAATAAATTATTCATGAATGCTATAGTTTACATTCATCTTATTCAATAGAACTTTCATTTCACTATCATCTGCATTCATGTGTAGCATTGTGAATCAATAGCAGAATAATAAACATGCTTATATATATAATTTTAATAATGCTATCTTGTTATTTTTAATAGAACCAAGAGAAATGTTAATCTTACTACCACTTTATCTATACTAATATTATAAAGTTGAAGAGTTTGTTTGTTTGTTTGAACGCGATAATCTCGGGAACTACCAGTCCGATTTTAAATATTCTTTCAGAGTTAGATAGCCCATTTATCGAGGAAGGCTATAGGCTATATATCATCACGCTAAGACCAACAGGAGCAGAGCACTGAGGGTAAAACCGCGGAACACAGCTAGTAAAAAATATTTTTAGACATTACCTAGCTGTTATATTTAAATTTCATTAATCTTGTGCTTGTTTTACAAATTATATGTGGATATGTTATAAATGAATACACATAAAATGATACTACTCTCTACTAATTTAGTGTAATTACAATTAAAAATATCAATAGACGTTGAAACAAGTTAAGTAGTTTTAAACGATTGAATATTAAAATAATTGCCTGAAAAATTGCATCAAAGTGTAAAGTTTTGAGTTTGTTCATTGCATTATGGTTGCTAATACCACAGACTAATACACACAATAATATACTACGTCTAATACAACCGACAAAAAAGGTAGATTACAATTTTTGTTTATATGAGTCACCACAGCATTGTATCAAGTAATAATTATAAATTTCCAACAAAATTATCACTCAACATTTTAAATTCAAGGTTGTTTGAAATCATATCAGCCAGACAACTAGCGAGATCAAATTATCGTTCGAATATTAATGGCTCGATTAATTACGATTTTTTACTCACCAGCCAACAACGACACAAAAACACAATTTGACACCATTGACAGTCACTATATCCTTGAATCCTTAATGACGAGTTAAAATACAACGCAAACACATTTCAGACGTCGGTACAAAACAAATGTAATAAAGAAAATAGCGAAAACGGTAAACAGGCCCGCTTATCTTTGCGTACGTATCATTGCGATCACAAAGAACACTTAACAATGACACTATCAGTAATTATTTAATGTGGTTATGGGGACACGACTTGATTTTTTAAAGATTACTCGTATCGTCTTGTCGAAAATGCGTCTGCTGATGATGACTAACCGATTCAGACCGTATCAAATCATTTCCTCGACTGATCGGTCAGTGAATCGCCCCCTAGTCAGCTGGAGTTCACAGAATCACTCGTTAAACTTAATAAAACCACAGCTCATTCAGGACAAGGATTGTAAGCGCTTAGGTACACGATATCTTGTCTACAAGAACTAGTTTCTATTCGACATTTATTCGCTAAAATTACGCATTTACTAGACTAAAAGGATATGAAAGACGTACCCTCCCTGTTATTAAATCGCCGTAATACACTTTTTGTTGGGCGACAAATCCTCACAAGGTCGCCGTGGTTCCGATAATTTCATTAATTACACTCTTATAGGAATTTAATCATTAATTGAAACGCTAAACTAAAAAATCTAGCACAGAAATGCAAAATGACCACGAACAAACATGGAAGCGAGAGAGCGAGCAAGAAGACAATTAGAAAAATATAAAATGTTGTTTATGGTAAAGAAAATGTTGTCTACTCTCTCTGAAATATGAAATGATTTTTTAAAATTAAGTAAAAGGTCTCCTAGGTGTATTGTTTGCCGTTAAGATTAGTAATAATTATTAATTTGCGTTTATTCTTTGTGTTCTTGAAAAAAATGTTTTTTAAATAGGATATAATATCCGAAGCTTTCCGAAGAGAGATTAAATATTATTTTGAAAATTGTTGAGAAATGATACTGGATATCTTCTGGATATTATTTAAATCATTTTATATAAGTAATTGTGTATTTATGTGGTGTATTTTATCATCTGATGACAATCATTTTGTGAAATCTTTTTGTTTTTCAATGATTTTCTAAACGATCTTTTTATTTAACATTCTTAATCTTAATACTTTTTTAGATAATCTGTGGTTCGTCTTGCGTCTTGCGATGACATTTGACGTTTATTTGTTTATTCGCGTAGACAGAGTGTCTACGTTTATTCGACTTCAAAAGTTCAAATTGAATTGGAAAGCAAAATACGAAATTTCTATTGTATTACCTAATAAATAAGTGAGAAGTTTAAAGTGTCTTCTGATACAACATACAATACCAGCACAACTTGCGAATTCTGAACCTCTAGTTTACATATAAACTACAGCATATCTTTTCATTTTTAAAATATGGATAGCAAAGTGCGTCGCAACGGACGTTTGATTGATATTGTGGATGAGGAATGGCGAGCCGAGGTTCTGCCACACGAAGATATCCAGGTGCCGTTAGAAGAACTGCCTGATCCAGAAGCCGACAGCGCTGATTCTCACTTGACGCTCAAGGAGCAGAGCTTGCGATGGCAGGAAAACTTCCCTGAGCCAGCAAATAACGAACAAAACTAATCAGTTTTTCATTTCCGATTTATTGTTATTTTTGTTTTAAGATATGTTATTCCTTTGCATCTTAGTTTATTCAAATAGAACATTTACTTGTATGATATTGTGTGCAATTTCAATAAAAACAAGTCACGTCAAAAACGTGTATTGTTTCAACTTATATCCGTATAAATAAACATGAAAAGAATTATTCAGTTCTTTCAATTTACAAACCCAAAAAATAGAACAGTCATTGTATGTTACACACTATCTATTTTGGTTTAAATGGCCATAAAAGTTTAAGGCGGAATCCTCCAAAAGTAAGCAAGTGAATTAGGGGCAAGTTGCTCAAATACACTGTATGGAAATGAGTTACAATGTCATAACATTCTTCTGGGTCAAATACTTCTTGGCCGTCCGGGGAATCCTAAACAAAATTACATATAAATTTAAACTCAAATCAATCATCAACTCATCTTTATTCAATTTTAATAATAATACATATGGTCAAATATCATTGTATCTCATAGATATTTTGTAAATTTTTATTTTCATTGAAATTTCTCTCACTAAATTAAATTATCCCCAATAAAAAATCATTAGTAATTTTACCTCTATTGTATGCCTTATCATAATTTCCTTAAAATATTTCCAAACTGCTGCTGGTGGTGTCCAGTAGTACCACTTGAAATATAAGTGTGTAGAAATATAAAGTGTCATAAGACAGGCTAGTTTCTCAGCAGAGAAGTCCCTTTGTGCACTATAGTCTATAGTTTCCATCAGGAAGCTTATTAAAAAGTTCTTTTCAGAGAGTTGGTAATTTGGTACAACATTTTTTTTCACTAGGAATTCACCTTGAGAGAGAAGTTAAAATTGAAACAAATATAATAATTGGTAATCCTATTCTAGCTTAGTAATATTCTATATGCGAAAATTTGTGAGGACGGATGTATATATGTGCAAATGTACTACTGAACCAATTACAATGAAATTTAGCACACATATAGTAGGTAACTTGGATTAACACATAGGATAGGTCTTATCCTAGAAATGCCATGGGAACGGGAACTATGCGGATTTTTCTTTGAAAACCCGGGCGGAAAGTTAGTTTTTGATATATATAAACTGCTGGCTTTAACTATAGCCTATTTATAGGTCTATATTATTTACCTAATGAATTTTTCAAACAGTCGCTATTCGCACGAGCGATTATTTCGATTACATCACTTTCAGAGACGATTGTCCCAATCAGTAATTTCGGTTTGGCTTCATGCTCCGGTTTTCTAAACGGTGGTGCTTCATTCTCTTTTAAAGAATGCAAATAAGAAGGAGCAGATATTTGGATCGTTAACTTTGCTTCTTCCGAAGTTACCGCGGGTATAATAGGGGCTGATGCTGCTTTTATTTTATCAGATTCACTCCCTGTATCTAATGTGCTTGATCGCGAATGTTGCACAGTTTCCATTGTATTAGAAATTACAATTATAAAGAATCTAACAAGTGCAAATGTAAATAATAATTGTTCTTTGATAATATTATATCAAAGCTGTCAACTGATAAAGATGTTTCATGTCTCTAGTGAATAAGTTTTGATTTAAAGAGGTTGTATTTAGATGGACTATTATTAAATAAAATAACTTGTTTCCTTATATAAAAGATTTATTTCGAACTATACATAATGTACCTAATTTTATGACCTAATCATATTGTGCATGAGCACTCTTACTATCTATTTGTTTTAATTCTATTACTTTCGTATCGCTTTGAACTCCTTTCCTTGCCTATTTCTTTTTCTTTCTTATCATAAGAATCCCAGTATCTGCCCAGTTCACGTGGTTCACTATCATGTCTATTTTTGCTATCACTTTTATCTTTATTTACTTCATCAGTTTTTCTATTCTTTCTAATTTCTCTTCTCTCATCTTCTTTGTTATATTTTTTCTCTTTTTTTATTGTACTTTCCTCTGGAGATTCATCGCGCATTTTTTCTTTTTTTCCTTTAGGCTTAAGATCGTGACCATTTTCTCTTGAGTTTTTGACTTTCCTCCCTTTTTTTCTACTTTGTTCATCTTCAGAATCAGAGCTATCTTTTTCTTGGCGCTTTGTATCTTTACGTTTCACAGATTCATGTTGAGTATCGTCGCTTTCACTGTCGTCGCTACTACTGCTGCTGTCGCCACTGCTACTGCTACTGCTCTCGCTGCTGCTGCTGCTACTGCTACTACTCTCTTCGTCCTCACTGCTACTGTCCTGTTTCTTCTTTTTTCTTTTATCATTCTTTTTATTTTTACTTTGTTTTATATCCATATCTTTTTGTCGTCCTGATTTGCCGCCCCTATCTATATCGGTTCTACTTATAATATCAAATTCATTTAACGTTTTATTAGTACTAGTATTGATGTCTCTTACTTCACTTTTCAAGTTATTCTTTCTTTTTATATCAAATTCATTGAATTGGTCACTAGCCTGCCTATCTTTTGTTCGTTTATGTTTTTCATTATCGTTACGATGTTTCTTATCACCCTTTTCTTTTATTAAATCATTTTCTCTAATATCTTGCCTCTTTTTTTTACTCTTCTTATGCTTTTGGCGCATATCATCATCATCGGTACCGATTTGTCTCCTGTCGGTATCATCTTCACTATCGCTATCATTCCCGCGCCTGTCTTCCTCCTTCTGGTTGAGCTTTTTATCATCATTTCTGTCACTACGTCTCCTGTCTTCTAGCCTATCATTGTTTCGTCTATTATCATCCTCCCTGTCAGAGTATCGTCTGTCGTGTACCATGTCATCACGTTTATTATTGTCATCTTCTTTGGTAGTACGGCGCTTTTTCTCTTTTCTCTCTTTACGTATTCTAACATCATCATCGTCATCATCATCATCATCGGTGTCGTTTTGTGGCTTATTTTCCACCCTCTCATCACGTGTTCTATTGTCGTCTTCTCTGTTATTACGTCGCCTGTCATTTTCTCTATTGTCTCGTCTTTTATCATCGTCATCCCTGTCATTGCGTCGCCTGTCATCGACTCTCTCTTTAGGTTCTTTATCGTTATCCCTACCACTTCGACGTTTGACTTCCATCTTTTCATCACGCCTTCTATCATCATCCCTTTCCTCACGTCGCCTATCGTCGTCTCTCTCATCAGGTTTTTTATCATCATCCTTGTCATTGCGCCGCCTGTCTTGCCTCTTTTCATCGCGTCTTCGATCAACATCGTCATCCTTATTATTGCGTCGCCTGTCCTCTAATTTCTCTTGGCGATTGCTTTCCACCCTCTCATCTCGTGTTTTATTGTCATCTTCTCTGTTGTTACGTCGCCTGTCATTTTCTCTGTCATCACGTCTTCTCTCATCATCATCATCCCTGTCATTGAGCCGCCTGTCTTCCCTCTTCTCATCGCGTCTTCTATCATCATCCTCATCCTTATTACGACGCCTGTCATCTAATCTTTCTTCGCGTCTTCTTTCATCGTCGGCTCTATCACGGCGCCTATCACCATCGTCCCTGTCATTACGTTGACGATCGTTCATGTTCTCACGTCTCTTATCATCATCCCCTTTGTCATTACGTCGCGTATCATCATCATTTCTGTTATTACGCCGTCTGTCATCTAATTCTTCACCCCTTCGTCTATCATCGTCCTCTCTCTCATTACGACTTCTATCATCTGCTCTCTCATAACGTCGCCTGTTGTTCTCTTCTCTGTCATTATCTTCCCGACCATTCCGGCGTCTGCTATCACTTTCCTTGTCTGGGCGTCGTTTATCATCATCCTCCCTCTCGTAGCGACGTTTACTATTTTCCTCTCTTTCGTAACGTTGTCTTACGTCATTGTCTTGATCATTGCGCCTTCTATTGACATTATCACTGTCATTTCGTTTTCTATCATCTCCTGTTTCATTCCTTCTCCTATCATCATTTCCTCTATCATTGTTTTGTTCAGGACCATCATCCCTATAGCGACCCCTATTATTTCCCCTGAGGTTTTGTGATTGTCCATCAAAATCATTTCGCCTTCTGGGACCGTCATCATTACGCCTAGCACCATCTCTGTTCTGATCAGATCTTTTTTGCCTCTCATTCTCCCTGGAATTATCTTTGCCATAGGTTTCATAATACCCATCATGGCCCCATCGCTCAGTTTTGTCTTTGGCATTTTCAGTTTTATCCTCTTCTGGTGTTTTAGGTGTTTTGTTCTTATCTTTATTATTTTTGCTCTTCTTGTCCTTTTTCTTTTTTCCTTCATCATCTTCTGAGTCTGTAATAATAAACAATTGAATCATTATAGTTTCTATTCATATTTACTTTTGATATGTTAAAAGAAAGCAGTAAATATTACCTTCTATAATGTGAACACATTACTTGTTAAGTCAATATAATAGAGTAAATAAAATAACACTTTTTTCATGAATGTAATAAATAGACAAGTTACACTAGAATACTTAAAGAATATCTTTACCACTGGAACTGGAGTCACTGGAAGATGATGATGAACTGCTGGAACTCGAGCTAGAATCGGAATCACTGTCCACTTTGATCTCAGCTGGAGCAGGTACATTCTGCAATTCAGTAAATTTTGGCTGTTATATAAATTGTTATCTTGCTTACTTAGTATGAATATTTACAAACATAAAATTGGAATTTAATTAACAGAAATATGTATAGGTTACAAATTAAGTGTTGTGTTGTTTTGGAAATGTTGCTTAAATTACAATTATTAAAATTGGGATCACTCAGCATGGAATAACATAACAAAGACAAAATATTAAATATCGTGTTTACCTTTGGCATTTGTTTCAAATGCTCTCTGAGTTCATCTGTTAGACCACCAAGACCAATGGATGTAAAGAAATTAATGGAAAACCTTGTGTTCTTGGGATTGTCTCTTGGAAATATTCCAGAGAATGCCTCTTGCAATGTCCTGAAATAAGAAAAAACCATTTAATTATTATAACAAGAATAATGGGATATCCCATTAAACATAGAATAAATTAAAATATAACTAAGAGATGGTTCATTTAAGGGCTAAATTTGCAGAATTAACAATCACAATTGAATTTTTAATAGCAAACATTTATAATAAGTCAAAGTAAAGTAAAAAAGATACAACATTAATAATTGCAAATAATATCCCCCAAAATGAACCATCTCCAATCAGAACTTACGAGTCAGCCAGACGATCGTTCAGCTTCTTCAATCCCATATACTCCGCCAATTCTTGGAAAAGGATCTTGATATAAATACGGCTTGAACTCGTCGTATCTTCTTCATTCAATTTCACACACTCCAACGCCTCCCAACTGATTGAATCAGTAAATAGTAGATGAGCAAAGAACTTGCTGATGTTTCTCAGTCTATTTGTATCAAGTCTATGAGCAGTAGCATAGGAATCTTTGAATATTTCTTCAAACGGACCAATGTATATCCTGTTTATATTACAGAACCTTTGTGCTAGCAGTCCGTAGAATTTTTCGTATGTGCGTTGCTCAGCACAACAGTCTAGGAACATGTGGCACAGCTCTATTTCTTGCCCTGGCTTCAGCTGCATTTTCATCAGCTTGTGGGCACATTCTTCAAAGTCTAAACTGGAGTTGATCGTCAAGTATATAGTCCTCCGCAGTGCTACAAGGTTTGTTTCTGTGTTGTCAATGATGGTGACTGGTTTCTGTTCTTCGTCTTCATCACCAGACTCTTCACTACCAGATTCACCAGATCCATCCTCATCACCGGACTCAGCGTCAGACCCGAGAATCTCTTTACTGAGTGTTTTGTATTTCTCTTCGTTCTCCTCATACTTGTCGTCAAATTTAAATACATCTGGAAGTTTTAAAAAGCATGTTAATTGTGTTGATATTAAAATTGAATGAATTGAAAGTGAGTTAATTCTTTAAGAAGTAACATAGGTTTCTTAAAAAATGCTTTGCTACATTATCTTCAAATGCAGAAATATTTTAAAAAAATTCATGACAAAAGATAGATACACATTTTTGTATCTATATTAACTTATTCCATATACTGTCTTTATGAAAAAAAAAACTGAACATGTATAATTTTAAATATGCTAGAGCAAAGTTTCAACTGTTTTATGCAGGCAAATTTCATATATCACATTCAAAATAAAAAAAATCATACTCAGGATATCCTGTGGATCAGTGGCTTCATCCAGCATCAAGAGATGAGTAAACTGTTCCTCTTCTGGCACCAGCTCCAACTCTTCAATAACTGCGGGATGGTCTTTGAAACCGTCCTTCCAAACTTGGAACATCACCTCTATCATATATTGTACTCTTTTATCCAACTGCCCTTCATGCAGAATATTCCTCAACATCTCAAATATTGCATTTACACCCTTCGAAGATACTTCTGTAAGTTTCTGGCCACATTCCTTTAGAAATGCTATAGATACCTCAACAGAATCGTCTGTAGGTGTCTCTACTAATAGTGTTAGTAATTCTAATGCAAGAATTTCATGTGCAACCCTCTGGTTTACAAGATGAGCGATAAATGATGCTGATGATATGCATATAGGCTTATCATTCCTTTTGAAGCCACGCTTGAATTGTATGACCAGTCTTTTAAGTAATAATTCCCCAATATTTGGAAAACGTGAGTTTACAGCAGATACCAGCGCTGCATACACATTTGTGAAAGTTGGTGACGCAGCCTGCGCCTGAATGACGGACCGGCAAAGTAAACCACGACCCCGCACTATGTTCTCTTTGAGAAGTTCTTTTATTATTATACCTATATTACCTACGTTAATTTTGTTAATATGACCATGTATTGACTTTTTTAACGCTTCCCAAGCCAATCTTTGGTAAGCAACTGAAGATTTATCAGTAATCTGAGCTTGCATCATCCGCAGACGTGCTGGTGGAATATACGCACCACCAGTTCTTGTGTTCAACATATCTGTGTCTTTTGCTTTTCTTTGAGGTGGATCTTTCTTAATTTCTACCTCTGGTTCCTCATTGCGTCGTTTTTCTTCCCGCCCTTCTCTTGGTGAACGGGAGCGGGAACGTCGTCGTTTTCTATATGAATCCCTTTCATTGTCTCTATCACGGTCCTCTCGACGTCTGTCGGGTGATCTAGACTTTGATCTGTATTTTTTAGACTTTCTTTCCCTAGAATATTCATCATTTTCTGCATGTTTCTCCTTCTTTCGTTTCCGATCTTTTGTATCTTCCATCTTTAGATTTACAGGTTTGCGAAATTAATATTATAAAACAATTCAATGTCTTAACTATTCTGTTACTAATAATATAGCAAAGATTTTAAGTATATCATTTAAAAATACAACAACGTGATTTTACAAACAGAAACACTCAAAAGTAGCCATTTTTAATACTGATTACTGACGTTTCGTTGTTTCATCTTTTGACATTAGTCGTCAGCGTGATTTTGTCTATGAGCATAAATTTTGTACATGGCAATGGGAGTTATAGGGAGTTTTTTCAAATCTTTTTATGAAATTCAAATCAAATTGAATTTAGGTATATCGCTTTAAAAATAGCGCATTAAAATCACAAATGGAATATTTTGTATAATACGTAGGTAGGTACGTAAGTAGGTATAGGTTAATACAACGATGTAAGTATTGGAGTAAACAAATTATAAACCACTTTTATTTCATAAATTCCCTATTTATAGCCCAGTTCTGTGTGACTTAGTGTTTTCTATGTCGTTTTCTACAATCTTAAGGCCCCAGTACACAATGGCCTATGCTGACCCATTGCAGGCCATTGCCATTGTGTACACGGGGTAATTGTATATGATGGCGGGCAAATTGTCTTTCGTGGCGCGCAATCGGGGAGTTGTCGGTTTTTTGGGCTACGCCACGATTCCTTTGAAGTGTGCCTGGCCTGTGGTGTTCACACAATGGGCCATTGTTTAGTTCGTCACCGGCCGCTGAACGGAATAGTGCATTTTTTTGTTGCGTACTAGAACTAGAATTTTTTTTTTTATATTAAAACTAGCGACCCGCCCCGGCTTCGCACGGGTGCAATGGCGGCCGGCCGGTACCGCCGCAAACGCTACGTCCCGCAATTTTTAAATCTGTAATATCTTCGAAAATATTCACTTAAATCATACGGTGTAAAGGGCCATATAGATCTATATTAAATGAACAATGTATCCAAGGTATTTAATTGGTTAAGGATTAATGCTGTATTGGTTAAAATCGCTTCGAAAATTAGCCGTTATTTGTCGTAAAAAGTAAATGCCAAAAAAAAGTTATTGTGGGTTATCCATAAGAGATAGACATATACCATCACGGACTTTTCTGTAGACCTTTTCAATGTGTACAACTAAGTACATTATTTTGATAAAACTCGTAGGGTTCAGCCAGCGTTTGCAATGTAAGCGGAAAAAATGTAATTATTTACGACATCACATTAGAAACCTCAAAAATAACAGTACTTCTCCACTATTTAATGGATGTTATTATACATATAAACCTTCCTTTTGAATCACTCTATCTATTAAAAAAAACCGCATCAAAATCCGTTGCGCAGTTTCAAAGATTTAAGCATACAAAGGGACATAGGGATATAGGGACATAGGGACAGAGAAAGCGACTTTGTTTTATACTATGTAGTGATGATATAGTATTTGATCGCCTAAAATGTCAGTATCGTGGAGCAATGAAGAAACTTTCAGGTTTATTGATTTATATCAATCTGAGCCCTGTACGTCCATCGCAAGTGGCTTGCCAGGCAGCATTGAGACATGGGCCATTGTGTGAACAGCAATTGATCGTGGCCTACAGTTGTGCATTTAGACCGGACTCTCAGTGGAGTTTCGTTTGCAAAAATCGCGGACCTAAATCTGACTTCTGATATATATTGTATAGATCCCAGACATCCTATAGACAGATGTTGCCAACCAGTTTTGTGGTCCCCCTGCCCGCACCCCGGTAATTAAATATGGCATACAAAGAAAAAAATAAAAATTTCCAAAACATGCCGTGTGGGGTATCAAATGAAAGAGCTTATTGAGTAGATCACGAATATATAGCATACTATATACATTTCTTACACTTTCTCTAAGATTTTTTAGAAAATTTACGAAAATGGTCCATTTTTGAGTTAACTTTAAACCACTATAGATTGAAAACTCATGAATATATTTTTTAAATTATTATTTTAAATAATTAACAATAGTCCATTGTTTACGATTCAATATTTCGTACAGTGAAATAGTTGCATGGGGGAGTGGGGGGAGCATTCAAAGATGGCGAGTATATTTTCAAGTTCATATAGTATATAGTTATTTTCATCAAATCCACCACATAGCTCACTTATATTATATTACGAACTATTGAATCATAAACAATGGACTATTGTTAATTATTTAAAATAATAATTTAAAAAATATATTCATGAGTTTTCAATCTATAGTGGTTTAAAGTTAACTCAAAAATGGACCATTTTCGTAAATTTTCTAAAAAATCTTAGAGAAAGTGTAAGAAATGTATATAGTATGCTATATATTCGTGATCTACTCAATAAGCTCTTTCATTTGATACCCCACACGGCATGTTTTGGAAATTTTTATTTTTTTCTTTGTATGCCATATTTAATTACCGGGGTGCGGGCAGGGGGACCACAAAACTGGTTGGCAACATCTGTCTATAGGATGTCTGGGACCTATACAATATATATCAGAAGTCAGATTTAGGTCCGCTATTTTTGCAAACGAACATCTCCTTGGAGCCTGCTCTAATTGTAAAGCGTGGCCCATCACAGGCCATTGTGTACTAGGGGCTTTACACATTCACTTGAGTATAACACGAGCATAGATGTATCGATTGTAGCGCACAATATCGATTTTAGTGCTGTAGGTACATATCGATTTTAGCACACAATTTATTAAGCTCTCGCGGAGGCGCAACGCTATAAGTTAGGTGCCATACAGTATGCGAATGTAGAAAAAACTCTTACTTTAATAATATTAATGGGTTTACCCAGTCATGTACTCATGTCATTGGCTTTACCCATCACTTCGAACTTCTTGCTATGCCGAAACATCCAATAATCTAAAAATTATCAATGTTTCATTTCGTGACTCGTATAGTTCTTTAGTTTTACAAGCATTTATGTTTCAATATTTCATTAGTAGGTAGTAATGTAGCTTTGATTATATACTCCCTAGATAGAGTATCGGCGCGTCAAAAGCGACGATAAAAATATCAGCTAACTGTTAGCCTCTAAAGCGCTCACCACTTCTCAGTGTCAATTGCATAGAGTAAAGTAATATGGTCAATTGTAACGTCAAGAGATACGCACGCACGGCTCATTTTTTGCGTTAGATTATTTCGGTGAAAATGACAAGCTGCGCGATTAAAATCTGCAGAAATTACAAAGGACGTTTACGAACAACTAACAAAATCTCCTACCATCGGTAAGTAACTCAAAACTAATAGTAATTTACGGAAACAAAAATAACAAATTCATAATTATTTTCACAAAATCAACGCGTCGTTTCTTAGTGTTGCCAGTCTTGGATTGCGAATTTCCCCATAGAGTTAGTTGTCTTAAAAGCTGATGTATGTTCATTTTTACCCGACTGCACCAGAAGGATGAAATACATCAGGGAAGGTGTGTGTATGTATGTATGAATGTATGGGGGTGTGTTTTAAAAACTGTTTGGCTGAGCCTACAGCCTTAATGGATGGACCGATTGTTTTTGTTTTGCAAGCTTCCGCGCAGTCGGATGTTTTTTTTTTAGTCTTAAATATTTTAATATTTATTTTTGAAGTAAAACTTATTAGGCGCGGTTGAGAGTAAATGAGATTATTTTTCGGATGGAAATAACGCTCTATAGTCTGTTGACACAATTTCCGCTACTTAAAAACAGAAAAAAAATCTATACGTCTCAAAGGTCGGTATACCTGTTTAAGAATATCTATGGACGCAGTATAATTTTTTTTAAATTGTACCGATTTCGTACAAAATCGATATCTCAGGATCCTTAGGATCACAAAACAGGAAACTGTTATCAAAATTTAAAAAAGTCAACGCCATTTTGAATTTTTTTGTTATTGTACCGATTTCGTTCCAAATCGATATCTGAGGATCTCTAGGATCGCAAAACAGGAAACTGTTACAAAAATTTGAAAAAGTCAACGCCATTTTGAAATTTTTTGTTATTGTACCGATTTCGTTCAAAATCGATATCTGAGGCTCCCTGGGATCGCAAAACAGGAAACTGGTACCAAAATTTTAAAAAGTCAGCGCCATTTTGAAATTCTTTGTTATTGTACCGACTTCGTTCAAAATCGATATCTGAGGATCCTTAGGATCACAAAACAGGAAACTGTTACCAAAATTGAAAAAAAGTCAACGCCATTTTGAAATTTTCTGTTATTGTACCGATTTCGTTCAAAATCGATATCTGAGGCTCCCTGGGATCACAAAACAGGAAAATGGTACCGAAATTTAAAAAATTCGGCGCCATTTTGAAATTCTTTGTTAATTGACAGATTTCGTTCAAAATCGATACCTTTAAAATTTTGGTACCAGTTTCCTGTTTTGTGATCCTAAAGATCTTTAGATATCGATTTTGAACGAAATCAGTACAATAACAAAAATTTCAAAATGGCGTTGACTTTTTTTATTTTAGTAACAGTTTCCTGTTTTGTGATTCTATGGATCCTCAGATATCGATTTTGAACGATATCGGTACAATAACAAAAAAATCAAAATGGCGTTGACTTTTTTAAATTTCGGTACCATTTTCCTGTTTTGTGATCCCAGGGAGCCTCAGATATCGATTTTGAACGAAATCGGTACAATAACAGAAAAATTCAAAATGGCGTTGACTTTTTTTCAATTTTGGTAACAGTTTCCTGTTTTGTGATCCTAAGGATCCTCAGATATCGATTTGGAACGAAATCGGTACAATAACAAAAAAATTCAAAATGGCGCTGACTTTTTAAAATTTTGGTACCAGTTTCCTGTTTTGCGATCCCAGGGAGTCTCAGATATCGATTTTGAGCGAAATCGGTACAATAACAACGAATTTCAAAATGGCGCTGGCTTTTTAAAATTTTGGTACCAGTTACCTGTTTTGCGATCCTAGGGATCCTTAGATATTGATTTTGAACGAAATCGGTACAATAACAGAAAATTTCAAGATGGCGTTGACTTTTTTAAATTTTGGTTACAGTTTCCTGTTTTGTGATCCTAAGAAGGATCCTCAGATATCGATATTGAACGAAATCGGTACAATAACAAAAAAAAACATAATGGCGTTAACTTTTTTAAATTTTGGTAACAGTTTCCTGTTTTGTGATCCTAAGGATCCTCAGATATCGATTTTGAACGAAATCGGTCAATTAACAAAGAATTTCAAAATGGCGCCGAATTTGGGTTAAATTTAAAAATGATGCAGGCGAAGCTGCCGGCAAACCGGTATTTTTATAAGTCGACTCTATATTATTACATTAATTAATAAAACATATTTTGTAAATGCTAATTGATTTTTATTTGATTGTATTTTCTATTCTATAAAAATCATATTCTAACTCAAGAGACAACTAAACACAATTGAAAGTACAATACTAAACTATTATTTATGATTTTATTAACATGACATAATTTTACAGGTTTTGCCCCATTTTATCGGGATAGATTCATTAGCTGGTAACTCCCTGATACAAATGACGCTGGTGTAAGACATAGCAATCGCTAAGCGTGTGTGCGTGCCTCACTCACACACGCTTGTAAATACTGGCCAGTTTTTGTTGCATCGGTCATTGCGTGAGGCGTTATCTAGGGAGTATATAATCAAAGTAATGTAGTCAACAATTTCTATTTTGTAATATTCGGTTCAACAAGAAACTTACACTGATACAGATTTAATTTATTTAATTATAATTTAATGTTTAGTTTCATAGCATTTGAATGCTTAAAATTTATATTAGCTAACTAATAATTTAATAAATTAATCTTTAGATTTTAAATATTGTTATTTTTTACTATGTAATAGTCGTAAATAACAACCAATTGATACTAGATTTAAAATATGATAATAAATTAGAGCATCGACAGCAACTTAACAAGGAAAAGGGGTAAAGGTTGGGGTAATATCAATAAAATAAAACAAAAATATTGTTAGTATTTATGACTTTAATCAATACGACAATGAAACTACAAAAGTTGCCTGCACTTCAAACAGCAATTTCATATACCTCACAAACTGAAGCACATTATCAATTACATAAAATATAAAATTAACATATAATAACACCATAAGAGGGACTAACATTACGAAAATAAAAATTAATAATTATCGAAAGCGATGCTATACATGATTCGTCTCGATCTCTCGAGTCTAAAATGCTACACAATATCCAAGGCAAATTGGTCAAAGGTTCGTCACGTCTTCGAAAACAAGCTAACTTACACCTAACCTTACTCGACAGCGTCACACGAGTAGAAGCTGGCAAGCGTCCTCGCCCCGCCGCACAAGCTGTACCTCCTTATTATATACATTATTATCGAAACGAATGGCAAAAATATATACTATCTCTTCCGTTCCCGCGTGGTCGTAGCGCGTATCGATACAATCGAACGACACCAGCCCCCCTATGCAAGTGGCTTTCTGTTAGCGTAGCGTTCAATAGAATAGACTACGAATGTATGAGATTGACGTAAGCTGTAGATACGTGTATCTAAATAAAACAAAAATATGCATATAAAAATATGCTGTAGATACGTGTATCTACAGCTTACGTCAATCTCATACATTCGTAGTCTATTCTATTGAACGCTACGCTAACAGAAAGCCACTTGCATAGGGGGGCAGATATGGTTGTGGATATAATTTGTGCCTAATCGATTTTATCCTATAGCGAAACATCACAGAAGCTGTTGTCCAAACCACCGATACCGGCCCGGCGTTGACTACCAATAAAAAAATATAAAACGCTAAAAGGCAAGTTTTACGTTAGCAGATATTCAGGCACTTTTGCTGTTTCTCCCATGTTGTGCAGTTGAGATCATGGCCTTATACCATCGGGTCATAGACAATTTTTTTTAATTCAGAAGTGAAATGAATGGCGCGAAAATATTGAATTTCGAATATGATTGCAAATTATTTCAGTTATTCAACGCAGTTGCTATTTTGGTGCGAATTATGAAAAATGACTTATCATTATCTGGACTAGATATCACAATAAATGCTGATAAACGCAAGCTATTAGAAATTACAATTTACGCTTATATTGTCAATGGGTAAAACGAGGCCTGCGTTTATTTTGTGCCACAAATAAATGCATCTAGACCGGGCATACCACTCCCAAACCCAACCGATAGATACTATACAAATTATATTATGCAGTCTATAGAGTGACAGTGTTTAAAAGTGACTTAACATTGGCTGATATATGGTAAGGGTTACTTTAGATGACTACTTTTAATCAAACAACATCTTGTAACTAGCCTCTCATTAATTCACCGAGAATTCTTCATTCGATATTATTACTCAAAACATATATTACTGAAAAGTTTATGTACTATGAATATCATCCAAGTTCCCCCACCACATATAAGCCGTTTAACCACAAGAGAACTTAAATATATTTAACCATCCTAAAATACTGCTGCGTACATTTAAAAATAATGATATAAGTCTATTACCTATTTATTATTAAAAAAACCACCTCGTTCTCACTTGCTAAGCAACGGGTTCCGTATTACTAGCGTTAGTTACCATACCATTAATTGAGAACCCTAAAACCATATTTTAGTACGTGAAAAACGTAATCGCGTACTAAAATTTGATCGGGAACTGTTCATACAATATATAATCATGTATTTCGAATTAATTACCCCCAAAATCCATCTTAGCCCGACTAACGTCTACATTGTATGAACGCTCCCCGTGTAATGACACATCTAATTTTTTTTTTAATAATTTTTATTTAATAGGCCTGTGTCAGCGATGTTGCCACGTGAAATAATTCCTAAGTCGAGTTGACCTCAAAACGAGAAAGCAAGTTACGAGGGTACTGATGTTACATTATCGTTATGTAAACACAGTGTTGCTATAATTCTATTTATTCGCCGAACCCCGCCCTTAAGTGGCAATAATACGAGACGTAGGAGTCTAGACACAGGAGTGAAGGTAACTCTATGTATTATTGCCATACGCCAAACGCTATACTGGACTATTTAAAACTAATTAATTCCGCATGTGTTGATGTTCAGATTATGGCAGTGTAGATAAAATATTGCGATTATATGGCCCAATCTTTACGGTATTTTTTAAACCGTCTTTTTTACAAATCCTCATACGCTCTTGGTGTAAATCATATTTATATAGAATTAAATGCTCAGCAGTTCGATAGCTAGGTCAGCAACATTTAGTCAACAATTCCATTTCTATGTTCGAATTCCGAATATTTGTACTGTTAACAACTGACTCGACTTATGTAGTACAGTATTTGCTGATAACATATTTGACTTTTGCGACTGTTTTATTTATCTGTATACATGTTTTGACGTTGACTGAACCGCTGAACCACATGTACTCAATCAGCAATCACTGAACTATTTGCTATTATCAGCAATCACTGAACCGCTGAACTGGTGACCGCTGAACTGCTGACCGCTGAACTGCTGACCGCTGAACTGCTGACCGCTGAGCTGTAGCGTGTGGCGGGTGTGGGGGGCGGGTGTGCGGTGCGGGGGGGGGTCTAGCCGGACGTGGGCGCGTCGGACTCAGCACGCGCGCTCTTGTTCTGCCGGACTAGCTCAGCACGTCTCTCCTGAAATGTATGGGTTATGGTATGATTAATGATATATTGATTTTATTATGTAAGGTAAAAAATTCTGAAAGAATGGAAGGTTAGAAAAAGCATAATAGATCAAATAATTTGACAAATATTTATTTTCAAACTATGTATTTGAATTTTCCTTTTCTTATATTTATTGGCGATATGTCTGAATATTAAAATAATACATATATGTCTAAATTAGTTGTGGTTCTGTATGTGTACAAGTGAAGTTTTTAGTAGGATGTGTGCATCCTACTAAAAACTTCATTAAAAAGACGTGTGGCACTAGGGGACTGCCGCGGTAAAGCTATTGCATAGCATGCCTTCAAGCCACACCTCCGTGTCCGTCGGAGTGGGGAGCGTGAGGTTTTTTCGTTACGGAATTTCTCGATTCGATCCCCGCGCTCAAGGCCCGCGATAGAAGCTATGCAATAGCTTAAAAATATTCCCAAATTCAAATCACACTCCCCATCCACCATCTAGCCACACAAAACCGAACCAACCTCCTTCTTAACAAAGTCGAGTTTCCTCTGCATCACCTTCTCGCGGTTGATCTCCGCAGCGGTCAGCTTCGTCTCGATGTCCTTCGTGATCTCCTCCACCTTCGCTGAGAGCACTGAACGCACCTCAGCCAGCTTATTGTTCTATGATTATGATGATGAAAAAATAATAAAATGATGAAAAAATCAATAAAAAAAATTCAATGGGAGAAAAAAAAAACATGAAAAGATGGTTTTAGATTTTTTTATGTTCATATTTTGCATATGGATGCTGTTAAATGATAAGATGATTTTGATAAGATGGTGAAATAAAATATAACAATGTAATAATGCGAATAAATTAACGGACTTAAAAAAATATGAATGAATTACCCTTTAACATGAAGAATTCGATATGTATGATTTGATTTCAGAACTCTGCCGCTTCGCTGGGATATATTTATATTTTCGCCCTACCTTGTTATACTCTACACTAGCACTCCGAAAGTTTTCTGCACTATTTTTTATTTATTCTCTGTATTCCAGCTGAAAATGCGCACACATAACTATGTGAGAAAAAAAACATGAGGTTTGGTAACTACCAAACCTTGGGATTTCCAGCCCTTGCAGCAGCCAGTCCCTTCAGTTTTTCCAGCTCAAATTTTACGGTGTCTCCAGGTGTAAGTTATTTACTTTTACTATACCTTAACAACAGCTGCAATTTTCTTTCCATTATACAACAAATTCCATTCCTAGGAATTTTTATCGTCCAGTGTCAACTCTTAAGTCTTGCAGACCTATAATCTCCAGGTGTAACTCACGTGACCGCGCAACTTCTCTTGCTCCTCCTAATCTGGTATCCCAGTTTTATAAGAACTTTCAAAATTGTAGACCTGGAATTATAATTGTGTCCAGGTGTAACTCACGTGGTTGCGCAGTTTCCTTTTGCTCTTGCTCCTCTATTTCTGGTATACCAGCTGCAGCTGCAAAGCACTCCCACACCTTTTAGACCTTTAACTTCCAGGTGTAACTCACGTGGTGGCGCAACTTTTCTTGCTCCTCCGTTTCTGGTATTCCAGCTGCAAAAGCACAACTTGCAGACCTATAACCCCCAGGTGTAACTCACGTGGTGGCGCAACTTTTCTTGCTCCTCCGTTTCTGGTATTCCAGCTGCAAAAGCACTCCCACAACTTGCAGACCTATAACTTCCAGGTGTAACTCTGCTCCTCCGTTTCTGGTATTCCAGCTGCAAAAGCACTCCCACACCTTTTAGACCTATGACTTCCAGGTGTAACTCACGTGGTTGCGCAGCTTCTCCTTCTGCTCGTGCTCGAGCTGCAGACGGCGCTCGGCGGCCTGCTGCAGCTTGTCCTGGATCGCGCTCTCCAGCTGCTGGAACCGCTCCTGGTTGCCCGCGCGCACCTTGCGCACCTGCTCCTCCTGGACACGTGGGAATACAGGTCAGGTGTTAAGTGCTGGAATACTTGGTGCCAAAAAGTTGGGTAGAAGAATGTGGTTATAGAGAAACAGAACATGATCTAGTTTCAAGTCAAATGTTTAAAAACGATCACGAGACTTCACATACCGGTAGCAATAATAACAAGAGAATGTCGATTTCAAAGAGATAAATAGAGGAAAAATGTACATTATTATTTGTACAACTGTACAATAGTATTTGATAATTGATAGGATTGGTTTCAGATCAAATAATTGTCCAATCAAAGAATTCTTCCCCAAAAAGGAATATCAGCTATTTGCTATAGAATTACAATGCTGTAATCAATTGATTTTATCACCTATTCCCAAATGCAATAAGGTCCAAAATTACGTACATGTTCGCGCAGACGCTCGAGCATCTTCTTAATGTTCTCGTCGCGCTTGTCAGCCGCGGTGGTCATCTTGTCTTCGATCGCCTTGTACACCTCGGCGGTCTGCTGCTCCAGAGTCAACCTGTATGAGGTTAATGACGATATGGGCTTTAATAACATTTCATTTAAAAAGGACCATAATCGGGGTGTTTATTGATCCAAAAATTTTAAATGAGAAGAATCCTTTATTAAATATGGGCTAAATTACAAATAGCAGTAACCAATACCAAGACAATATTGATCTTCCTCAATTTACGAGACAAAATTTTACTGTATGTGACGAATCATAAACAATCGATCTAATAAGAAATGTGAGTGCTCATGAATTGCGAATTGTATATTTATATTGCACAACACGTATTGTATTCTCAACTATTGAATTGTATATAACCCTATTTTCCAGAGGGTACGACCTCCAGTTTATATCTGGTAACAAAACAGCTCAAACATTGAAGGTTCTCTGACAATAGCTTTTGACCTTAGCTTCTAGAAGAGATAAATTTATATCGTAGACTATTAAATTATTATCAGATTAAAATTTAAGGTTAGCATTTCATTAGAAGTCGATTATTATCGTGTTAAACAAGCGAATGATGGTGTGTTGTCGAGCGTATAACTAAACCCGGTCAAGTGAGGTCGCTCTGGAAAATCCATTGACCCATAATACGATTACTGCAAGTTAATATGTTTATTTCAACGACGGATTCTAATGAGATTTTTGCAGGAATTGGGTTATTATAGGCTAGGACGCGGAAAGGTAAATAAGAGAAATACTTAATTCTATAATGGGAATTTTTAACGCCTAGTCAAGAACAAGTTCCTTCAGCAAAAATGGAAATTGTTTCTAACTTATTACAAAAAATTCCAAGAATATTGCCGCACGTATAACGTATTGCATTTTGTTTGTTGGATAGGTTATAAAGGACGATTAATCATGTATGTGTATTCGAAAAATAGTCTCCTTGCCTACAACTTCACCAAAATAAACCTTCAAAGTCACCTTACAAAGTGACAGCCACACCAACAATGTCAAACATATTCCGCTTTCCTGCGACACAAAACCGAAGTCTCAGTCCTACCTATAACAAAAGCTTATCTTCCACTTACCGGGTCTTCTCAACACCCTCGAGGTGGTCCTTGAGCCTCGCCCTCAGCTCGTTGATGTAGGCCTCACGCTTCTCCTCGTGCGAGTCCATCTTCGCGTCCAACGCCTCCTTGGTCGTGGAGATGAAGTTGTTCGTCTGTTCGCTGCGGATCTTGGACGCCTCTTCGATCTTCGCCATCTTCTGGGCGATCGCTGCCATCTTGCTTGCTTCTAGACTCTGTAAGAGCACCGAAGTCTATGTAACTTATATAGTCTTTATCTTTATTTTAACATAAAAATATATTTTAATGTAAAAAAATTATATTATCGTCTCATGTTTATAAAAGTGTGAAACTTTGTTCAGACCCACAACGATCAATAAATAATAAGTATTTTTCAAATCATATACTGACATTTATACCAGTTCTCCGCATACTTGTTTAAATCAATTAAATTCTACATCTACTGGCTATGTATCAAATAAGTGTCTGCAATCTTTTTTTAAGGTCAACTAGTAATCTAGTAAAAGAGTATTAAAAACACAAGACAAATGCCACAGGCCCTAAAAACATAAAGATCACAAATACATACACGTCTCCTCTCCTCCGCGGCTTTAAGTTTCTCCTGGATCTCCTCTACAGAGGGAGTCTTCTCAGGCGAGTCGGCGCGGCGCGGCACCGGCACTCCCACAGGCTCCGCGAGGATCACCTCGTACGCCAGACCGCCCTTCGACATCTCTTGGCAGCGGATTTCAGTGGCTATAGAATAAATACTATTGTAGGTTTTATAGACCAACGGATGCTAAATGTCTATGTTGAAGCAATTGTTTTGCTTATAAAATAATCAAATACTTTTGCGTTATAGAGAAATTGCAAGGAAAAGTTGTTTAAAAAGGCCAACAACGGCCCATGTTACTTTCCGTATATAATAATTATAAGAAAGATATTAAATAGAATGTATACAGTTTATTCAAAATATAACAGTCTGGTGCAGTCTGCGACAGACGTTCTAACAATAGTTTGAAACACGAGTGAAATATTAAAAGGTTATACAAAAGCAATCATAAAAACTAGAAAAATATAAAAAAACTTAAGATGAAAATCTCGTCTATTAAAAGCTCAAACACAATCATCAGTGATGGAACATTTCCATCAAAACAAGAAACAAAAGTAATCCGTGGTTGTGTATTAAAAACTTCAATACCTAATGTAAAAGTTGTTTAAAAGCCTACAGCGTAAAAGAAACTTGATAAAGCGGATTTATCGGATAATGTTCTAACATTTTCAAAATGAAAGTTTGTAAAGCTTTCGCGAATGATATTAGGGACCGCAACGTTAGCATTGGTGAGGCTATATTTTGCGGGTTTTAATAAGATTTTTTCAATTTCGTCATATTTCCTACCACAATCTTCAGGAAAACTAATCCAGGTTATGAATCTTTATGGTATGTTGTAAGTCAACATAATTATTGTTAACTGCCTCCAGCAAACAACATAACGCGAGCCACTCTCTTCGTTAAACAAAGGGCCACGACGCGATATTACGCAAATACCCAGACACATTAAATTATGATTACGGAGCAATTAACACCCTACGCTCGCGGGGACGATTTAAGGACATAATTAAGGTACGGTCCCTCTTCTATGGGCTGAATTTTAAAAACGTGTCGAACAAGCCGCAGCACTTGGGCTGAAGTAATGCAATTCTCAAGGTCGACTCGTTTAGTCCCTTAGACCTACGCCTGTTGATTTATAACGAGGAGGGTGAGCCTCCCCACGAATGAGTCATACCGATTTTACACACCCGAGCTATATATCTTCATACGCAAAGATACGACTTATTCCCCAGACATGGAGTTACTTTATAGAGCATGTCGGTTGATACTGAAGTTATGGCCGCCCCGTTTTTAGTAAAGCATAAAAGGTGCGCAAATTACGAACTGCAAAGTAAAACGTTGTAAAAGCTAAGTGAGTGCAGGTAAACTTTCATGAAACACATTACACCGATGTAAACTTACTGATGAATTTGACTTTCTTTGGTTGTTTGGTTCTTGGTTTTCCGACGGGTTTCTTCACTGGTGCTGACCGCCGATGCGCTAAGAAAAACCGATTACGTGAGGGAGAGTTCAGACCGGCATCGCCAGCCACTCCCTTGGGACATACCCACTGCCTTGCCAAAATAAGCTTCTTAATTACAGTTTATCGCTCCGACTGGCACTATCGTTGTCGAGAATAATACATTAACAATCATCGCAGTCCCTACAGAATAAACACAGAAATTGAAATCGAAACGTGATGTTTGTTAAAGTTTTTCCCTTTTGATTTGTTCCAGTCCCAACTACAATCGAAATCCGAAAGCAAAGGAAAAGAAATAACAAAGAAACTCGTGCAGTTCATCTCTTTGAATTGCGTCTCATTTCAAATACAGACTTGTATTGTAAATACAGACTTGACTTGTATTGTAGAAGTAGGTTTCGAGAATCATTTTATTTAGTTCTTCATTAAATATTAAAAATTATGTAGAGGTAATAGGATAGTTGAACGTAACCCATTCATCATAATTTATCAGGGTGCCATTGAAATGCCATTAGGACGAATTCGGTCAGTAATGTTTATTCAAAGAGCATTTCGATCGTAGCTAATGAAAGGACGCGACTGGTTGCGTGACACGCCGAGTTATCGATTTTGTCGCCATATAGCTGTGCACTTTGTTAACTGCAAGTTAAAATTCGGACCAGACAATATTCATGTATCAAATATAATTCAATAATGTAAAAGATACAATTCCAAACAGCCATCAAAAAATAAAAATAACATACCATAAAAGTAATTACATGAAATCCACAAAGAAAAGGGCCGAAATAAAATTGGAACGACATAAATCGTATTACGGTAGATATAAAGGTATAGTTAGTCCACGAAAAGCAATAGTTGAGAAGTAATAAGGCGACGGCACGACAGCGCGAGATGAGAGGCCACTACGTGATAAGAATGGGGATCGACGGAAAATATTCCAGCAAATACAGATAATCCCTTACGGTAAGGCTGAGACACGGTTTACAGAGTAGACGGTGCTACAGAGGAATTCTCGAAGACTATATTAATTTAAAATGTTTCTTCGTTTTCTATTCCGTATTGATTTTATTTCATTATTTAAGTAGAAATATAATATGATACAAATAATTTTGTTCCAGGTCCAATTAGTAGAGAATAAAATTCAAAATCGCTATAAAGCTAATAACCCTCTATTGAAATATTCAAATAAAAAATAATAATCTGGTGAAATTATAGAACTGAATCAAAGAACCCATGTATTTAAATAAGAAAAATCAATATTGATTAAAAATATAAATACAGGATAGTGTGGCTGTCCAATAAACAAAAGAAGAACCTAGCCAAGGTGCATCCTGATCACGTTCAGAAAAGTTGGACGATGCAGTGGAAACCTTACGTCACAAGATACGAGGTCAGCTCCTGGCTAATGCGGTTGAAACTGACATAATGCGGATTTACGCAAGTGGTAATAATTCTAAGCGTGCTAACAAAAAAACGACTCTGGAGAATTCTTCTGAAATGACAAACACTCGCATAAAGTGTCATCCTATAGCAAAACCAAAAATATATCCGAAAGATCTATTGGTATCAAATGAGCTGGATTAAAAAAAAACCGAAGCATTAGAAACAAAAGCAACATTTCGAAGTAGAAAAACACAATGTCATGAAATGGATGTAAAAAAGAAATCAACATAAATATTTAAAGTTAAATTACAACTGAAAGGGCGGCCCCCTCTGGCGCCACACGATACGACATGAAAACTTATAACTTATTAAACATACCTTTTAAAGTCGAGGGGAATTCAGTGTCTGCTATAAAATCCTTTGGGATTAAGGCCACTGTTAAATGTTATTGAAGTCTTGGAAAATAAACCTTGTGTATTCAGATTACTCTAGATAATTCTCTGGAGGCTCGACCACTTCACATTCTATTCTCTTTAGTGTGAAGCCAGCTCCGACTGTAATTAAAATATGCTGTCCTATTTAAAGCCTTTGCATATTCAATGTGATAGCGCATTCTCCGACTCGCCGGTTATTATTTGAAGTTCCAGCAAAAACTGGAATAAGATTTTACTCGAAATTTTAATAATTTATAAACATAAATTATTTCAATGAGTGTTTTCACGGATTTCATCTGAACAAATATTGGTTTTGAAGATGACAATAAACTCATATAGGTATTTAAAATGGCAATAGTTTCTTCTAATACCCGTATCATAAATATGTACTCAAACTAATAGATAATTTCGAATTTTAAACGGTGTCGTGAACAGAAAATGGGAAAAGTACGTGTAAGTTCGTAGGTCACGCAAAGCTTCCAACCGCAATGCATCACGGTGACATCGTCGATCAACTCAAGTTCAAGACAGTTAAACACAACACGTATATATCACAACATATATATTTTCAATTCATTAAAGAGGATTGTCATGATTGGGTACAAATAATATCAAGTGATTTGTTGTAATTAAGACCAGAGGAATATGACACGAGGGTGACAAAAGATCGAGCTGATAAAGGGGATCCACAAACCCGTATCACATTAACCAAATATCAGAAGGGTGCTAAACTTGTTGAGCCAATTAAACTCAACTCTAATAATGTCACCCTAAACAATTATGTCATCTCTGCTCCCCAATACATGTTCATGAAAGGGTATGTTAACAATTTAAATACAAACATTGTTATATGCAAATGACTAAATCACCCATTGTGATGTGGCAGTCAATTAAGATTACTAATTTGCGACGAAACCCTGGACGACTGAAATACTAAAGAGCTCATGAAAAAGAGCAATCATTATGTGTGACTTGCGTGCGTAGAATTAATAAAGTTTATAATATGTGAGGACAACATCGTTTTCAGCTATTCTCATAAAGTGGGGGCGTAAAGAACAAAATAATGTAATCAGGAAAATAATTGAATGAACAGAAAAGGTCGACATGTCCTTGCTTACACTCTAAAAGATTTTAGATAAAGACCGTAAGAAGAAAGGATTATAGGCTAGCCGCTAGGGTATGTTGAATCTAGACCTACGTAATATGTAATTCACAAAATGGTGGATGTTCCAGCCTACAGAACAAAATGGTTGACATTATGCAGTAATGTTAAATCAATATACAGCACCGGCACAGCTGGCACCAGTAATATACGGCGAGGTTTGAAAGAGCAGACGAAATCACAGATTAAAGAAACGAGCGTATCAAAAACTGCGAATTACGTTTACTAGTTGTATATTTATATCATTTATTATTGTAAAACGTGAAGTTCAGAACTATTAATTTAAAAACGCCGACAGTATCGACTAGAATTTTTCTTTACAGCCTCACCCCACGTGGACTAGATACCGGTGTGGGCATTCTTCGTTTGGCTTCGCCGGCCGGCTTTTGCGCTGCAATATTTTCGTTTACCTGGTTACTCTCAAGTATGTTAAATTTTCAGATTTCTTGAAAATGAAGATTATGTATAACATAACGCAGACAGAATTAATAATTCCATTTTATCCACTAGAAACGAATCAAACATACTTCTCAAGAAATTGTTATCGCAACAAAATTGACTACGATATTACCTCATGATATTTACGTCCACAGAATTTTCATATCATCTCTGAAACAAGAAACGTATTATAATTCATATAAAGCACATGAGTAAGGCAAGACAATGGGCGTTTGTCACCGGTGAGCGTGCCGGTAATGCCGGTAATACAAAAATCCAATATCCCAACGGCAGCAAATCCAACCTGCTGGAAGTACAGGTGCTCTGCATGAGTGGCAGAAGCACTGCATCACCGAGTCACGAACGAGTCCTATCAGCATGGTGGCGGCTAGAAATTAACTATCTAATACGTGACGGAGTCGCGTCGCGAAACAAGCGGACTGCGCGACTCTCGCCCGGAAACTAAACGAGTCGGGGGGAGGGCGACCGGTCGATAGCTGCGCCCCGCACTACCCTCCCCTACCCTGCAGACCCTCCGGCCACCCCTTGCGCTACCATCCCTAACTTGATAACCCGTACAAGAAAATAAGCCCACCAAATGGAAAAATAATGTTTCCTTTTCCTATTCGCCGCGACAAGTTTATCCCAAGGTAACCCAATAAAGCTTGCTACGTAATAATATTTATATTTAAATAGATCCAATGCAGTTAAAATGGTAACCAGTTGTGTGATAGTATAATCGACTACGAAAATTAGTTAAATGAGATTTCTGTACTATAACGATTTTACAGAATACTAGTAGACAGTCACACCTTGCAACTGCAAGGTCTAAGGTGGGCAAAGACGAGCTAATTTAAGAGCCGCCCAGACTAGCGCGGGTCTCGGTGGGCTTCTCTCGCTCATAAAAACGGGCGGGCGGGTGTTAGTACGGCGAGGGCGCGAGGAGGGTATGCGGCGGTTCCGCCGCCGTCTCGGCGCCGCCACCCGCAGCCAATTAACAGCCGGCAACGCCACGCTGAATTTGTTTCGCCACTCGAATTGCTTCCGATTGATTTCCCGTACTTCGAATCCGGTGATGATGAATTGAACAGCTCTTGACACTTAAGATTACGCCTCCTTGACGCAACGAATCGATAGCCCTCGAAGGTCAAGTCGAAAATAGCGCAACATTTAGCAACGGTAAATTTTTCAAACGATCAGGTAGATAACGGGCTGCAGCAATGGTAACCTCGTGCACCGGTTACGGCGGTGGTGCGGCGATCGATGCGGGCAACAACCCCGAGACTCGATCCCCCTGCAGTAATAACTGGGAATTCCAGGAGTGAGCTGTGCTCGGCCGGTGCAAGCAAATAACATGGAAATACCGTACGAGGCGTCTTTCTTCTGTTCTATTAACGCATGCAAATATGATGAGAAATACAGTTGTATATTACGGTTCAAGTTCAGGAAAAATCACCTCACCACTGTAACACAAACTCAAAGGAACTCCATCAAAAGATCATGAATTACAAGATAACACCGGATGTCTGCACTCTATAGATCATATCGCCGCTGTGATAAATAACTTTCCTCAATAAAACTTTCCCCTCAACCACAAATAAAATCTCTACGCGACATTATGTCGACAAATGACACCGCAATTTAAATAACATTATATCCTTATTTGTTAAGCTGAATAGCATAATGTAAACATCCCCTTTGAACTTGCAAGGCTTTAGAGGACAGCTTGGCGCCCTGTGTGGACCTCGGTCAAAGGTGTAAATATCTTAACACAATATCTATTTACGCGTTTCTTTTAATTTGGGTAGTTTAAATCGTATGATTCGACTTTGCAGTCTTTAGACTTTTTTAACATTTTTTTTAGACTACTTAGCTTTAGCGCGCTTAGTTCTTATAATAAATACAAAGATAACGAAATTTATAAAAACCTAATTCATTAAAAAAAAAAATACTATAAAAATACTAAGCCTATATTGATAAAAATTTGAGTGCGTAAAGTATCGTGCACCTCGGAGCGATATGGGGAATTCAATCATATTCAGGTTATTTCTTTTTTCAGGTTATTTATATCAAATAATGCATTTAGCGATCATATTCTTAAACATATAAGTAGTAAATGATGTTAAATATCACAACATTTTATACTATTTTTCAGTAAAATACCCACAATGAATCTTTTAATTTTACCAAAGATAAAATGCAAGCTTATTTTATACATAACAACACACCAATTAGTGCAGTGCAATAGTACCTACCTATAAATACGACAGGATTTTGAGACTTGACTCATCCTCGACAAGACTGCACTTCGAGACAATTTCAGGGTTGCCACAAAATACTTTGACAACTTCTGTTTACACTATTATTGAATTTGGGTTTTAAGATTAAATCCATACAAGATGGAGTGTGAAAATTGTAAGCGGGCTTACATAATTTTATTATTACATTTCCAATATTTATTACATAATTTATGTAATTAATCATTATTCTTGCAAGTTTCCTTTTTATATTTACAAATTTAGCTTATATGAAATTATTTGATCGGGCTGGTTTACCCAAACTAAACGATTGCATTCCATTTCCAGGAACATTTAAGGCGTTACCCGGCAATTTCGACTATGTTCAACCTCTATAAAGTCTGGTACTACATAAAGTACAATACCGAAAAAAATATATAAAATAGGATGGTCTTTGATCTTTAATTGCTCGCGAGGATTTTTTTTCCAAAGTTAATAGATTTCTAGAAAAAAAAATGTGCCGTGGTCATCGATTTTTCCGCAAATACTCTATAAACTTCGTAACCTGCTGACTTAGAGCTCTGAAAATTTTATGTTTAATAAATTATCAGTTACACAACAGTCCCTGACGAGGATTTTTTGTTTCACTGATTAGTATCTTTTTAAATACAAAATGCGAGGAAAAAAGAAGGTGCAGCGGGAGAGGTTTGAGATCCGTCTAGTATGGTCAAGGTTATTAGCGCATGTATAAGCCTTAAACGGGAATGACATCAATCACATATGGCAGGGTACTATAAGCGATAAAACGTCTAAGACAGTCATTTCCCATGACCGGTGCTGCAACAAGTTGGGTCACGTGCGTGGAACATAAACCGGCGCGCGTCCTGCCACGGCACTGGTATCGATTTTGTACATCAGATACCGCTGTTTGGCAAAACCGTAATAGCGTAATGGTATATCGATGTAGAACCAATGGGTAATTAAAGTATCGATTGTTGATCTTCCTCCAGGTTAAGAGTATCTTTGGCATTCCGCTCTATTGTGCAGATTACTGCTCCTTTGGGTTAGGGTGTTAACGATCGCTAGTTCAGCGTGAACGTACTTTAATACAGTTGAATTTAAATCTGCTTTGGTAAACGTTCAATTAAGGTGTCTAAAATTAAGGGGACCACATAAGAAAACACAAAAAACACTAATTAAAATATATTTCTTTACGCAGTGTTTTCTAGGTTCACCCTAATTGTGACATCTCATCACGCACAGGTCCTAAGAGCTGAAGAGGCTGTTTATTTCCTTGTAATCTGTAAATGTGAGCACGGTACGTTCCCCCACTCGATAAAAAGTGTTTACAGTACAAATACCTCAGGCTATGGGGTTGAAAGGGTACCATGTAAAATAACAGACATATTGAATAAAATTTATCTTGTTTTCATACGTTTTCCTGTACGGTTGTATGGGCGTGTATGGAATACATGAGACTGATTGTAAACTGCTTTTAGATGGATACTTGAATACATGTAGGTAGGTACATATTGAAATGAAAACCAATTACTGAAATTTGTCTATTGAAAAAGACATGGTCAAACATGTTTTTTTACATAATTTTGAGTTGGATGACCGAAAATAAATTAATCACCTTGAACTCCCTTAAACCTTTCAAACAATACAAAGCCTTTACAAAGCATTGGACTAAGCCAAACGGAAAAAATATAATAGTATAAAAATTGAATTTTGACGAGCAAATTTAACTTAGAACAACAAAGTTCACTGACCCCTCATAATTGTGATTAGGAAATTAACCTTCAAAAAAAAGCTCTGTGGATATGATTACTTTGATTATGTGTAATGTTAGTAGACATGTAGTTCGACTCACTATTTTCCAGGTAAGTAAAAAAATATTGCAAAACAAAGTCTAATATTGATTTAGATTTAAGACTATTTTTAAAACTTATCTTTGTTTTAGAAATGGTATCGAATACGCATTTATAACAAATACATCATCCACATATTCATATTTTTATTTGACTATTCGAAAGACAAATTAAAATGATGAAATTATAATTTTATGTTACTAAAAAACTAGGCAATAGCTATTTCGAAGACTTATTACAAAATGTTATAAATATTCGTAAGTCAAAAGGAAAAGCAAATTACTTGTAAGTTGTAAATGATTAAAACGGTTTCTTGGTCCTCTTTGACAGACAAAAACCATTAGCTAGCATCTATGACTGAAGTCTGAAACCATTAGACAGTTAAATTACTAATTCATTCGTTTTGGCACGCCATTCATACGCACGGAAATCCGCTGGCAAAGCAACTTAAACAAAAAACAACGCAAATTGTCAGGACATATGAATCATTGTGATAAATTAACAGCCTCCACACTTGGCATGGCTGCAAATATAACTAAGATGGGAACAAACCATTTCTAACCCTATTCTGAAGGTAAAAGGAATCATTTCACAGTAATAGGCTAAATTGACTAGTTCCTAGATTTCAAAGTTCCAACGGCAGTTTACAATAACTCAGTTTGGAAACGCATTTTAAATTAAAAGCTATAAAGTGTTGTTTACAATTTTAGCGTGGACCGTAAAAGCAAAGTTTTAATCAATATTCGGAGTTTTCACCGGTATAATCGACTACTTTAATCCTGAGTACCATTGTAAATGGCAAGATAAAGTTAAAGATCTAACAGAAAATATCTGATAGTTAATACAGAATTTCAATACTTGAATAAAATCTCGGATAAGAGAGACCTGACAGAATTGTAAAGGTGTTAATTAGTTCGCCTGTCGAATATCAATGGCGAAATCTCTTCTGCTTTATGAAATATTCATCTTGTTTAGGGTGATCAAAAATAAATTTCATATGCGAAGCTTTTTATGCCATATAATTTTGAGATGTTTTTTTATAAATTTCATAAATCATCTCTTTCTTAAATTGTAATTTTAGCTTCAGTTACAGTTCTAAATAAAATCGTCTTTCTAAAATTATAAAAGGACAATCCAATGTCTTGTTTATTCCATAAATTTGTCTGGCCTGCCATCCTATCCCCCAAATTCCAACCTAGTAATTTAGAGAGACAATACGCAAAAATATCTATGCGATAGCGACCCCAACATTTAAAAAGATTAACTGGCCAAGTTTATATCGACAAATTGTCTTAATACAACTTTAGCTTAGTCTACTTTCATAGGGGATGGTTTAATGTGATTACGCATTCCCCGGACAAAAGGATGACGAGATGTAATCAAGTAACTTTCAATATTTGCGACTTGTCCGATCGCAACAGATTGTTCCGCCATGTTCTTGCCAAAATTCCTAGCATCTGGGTCGCTATAACTTTTCTCTTACATTTTCTTGACTGATTACATTATAATATAATTAAAATATTTAATACTAGTTTGGCGTTATTACATTTTATATTAAAGATTGAGCACGGCTCGTTTTTGCGTAACTTATATAAGCATTTATTTTTCCATTCTTCTGCCTATTTCTCTGAATACATGATGATTTATGATCTTCTGTAAGTTCCATATTATAGATGTACCTCCTTAAGATAATTTAAGATAGTGTACGATACCACACTATTGGCATATATAGACATAAATCTAAATGACAAAATTGCAGGATAAGGCCAATAAGCATAGGATAAGCATTTAGTATACATTAGGGACTTTTATTCCAATGCAAATACCTTACTCGCAATGAATACCAAATTTTAGATCCTGTAGTAATTTGGAGATGTGAAGCGCTCTTGGACTACTTAATTTTTTCGGTATGACAATTTTTTCTTTTAGAGTTATATTTCAATGTGATGTACCTATCAAAGGAAACACCTATCTTTCAAAGTAAAGTTTAAGCCAAGTAAAAAAGTCCTCAAAAAATATTGATTAGATTTGCTATTATTTATCTTAATTTATTAAAATAGTTTTAATGTATACTTCTATTGTTTCAATTTTTAATTGTTCAGAGCAATAATGCATAAATAAATAAAGCAATTAAGGTCCCATTCATGATAATTTTTACAATTCATCACTATTGTTCAATCTGTCAACCCTCAAAGACGGAAATTAGATAATCTTCTGATTCTAAGCCAAAATATAAAGATACAAATCAAGTGAAGCCAATACACAGTATAAATCCGATATCCTCAATATCAGGGGCCGAGGGTGATATTATAATGTCCCTCGCTTTGTATAACAACAATCTTTATTATCCTCTCATTCCCTCCTGATTCGCTTCATTGGATTTGATGGACTCTGCAAATTACTCTGTGCGATTTATTTTATGTATTCCTTCATATATCATTACCTCGAATTATTCTTGGAACATTTGGGGATTGTTACGTCCGAAATGATTTATAAATACTAAGTTACGTTATATTGATACGTTGATAAAAATATCTCTTTGTTATTATAAGTAGTACAAGAGAAATGTCCAGTATTTTCTCATATTAAGTTACGACACAAAGAGAGCATTTTCGCCATCGAATGAAAGAAAGTTATTAAATAAAGGTTATTTCCATTAAAAACATATTCCTATTAAAAGATTTTTATACACTACGTTTTATGTTCCATAAATGTGACACACATTACAGACCTAGTACGGTTTTCTGTTGACCGTACAGATTTTTATTGTTCGATATCACGAAGAGCTGCGTATTCATTTCTACCCTCGGTCTCAGGAAGCTCGTGCTGAGAGGGACATATCCTTTACTATGTTAAGTACGGATGCATATAAGTAGTGCAGGCACTTCAGCTTTAATCTTAGCTTACATCTAATCCCCCGATGCTCAAACTACCATCTTCCTTCAAATACATTTCTATATAGGTGTTCCTTCAGTGACTAGGTACTTCCAATCTTTATTCGGTTTAAGTACATTTTTATATTAAACATGTTCACATTAAAAATGTTTATGGATATTTCAGAATATAAAATAACTCTAAATGCAAGTAATTCAGTACCAAATCCCTTATGTTACTAGAATAAATTCTGGCAGGACATGTTTTATTCTATACTTATTTTTGAGGCAGACGTCCGACAAATGTTATACATTTTATATTCAACGAATACCATGTGCCACGTGCGAAACAATGTTTCTTTGCAGAATATTTTCACAAAGAACGGCTGGTAATATTGTCACAAATATTTTTCATTATCAAAAGGTATGAGAGAATACGTTTTACATATACCTACTGAATTTATATTACGAACCTGGTATATTTTCTTAATTTGTTATTCAACTTTATAAGGGTTTGTGGAGTTGATTAAAATGGAATTTACAGATTTGTCGAGTCCCCGAGTGCCCCTCTAAGTATATACAAATATGTAAAACAATATTTCGAACCCCCCTATAACAATACGATTTGTTTTATGTTTTATTTACAGGGAGTATAAATAATAATATAATAAGAGGTACATTAATTGCCTATCATTCAATAGAGTTAGTTACCCATTAAGCTTTCCTCACCAAGTCAAATCAAATTATACCATCACGACTATCTTACATTTTAGCTCCTATTCGTACTAGACTAAAATAAAAGAAAGTTTCACATGCGTGGCTACGTAGGCGTCTGGCCTTGATCGATCCACGCGTGTCACTCTGCCTCAGCCAGCCCTCTTTGCGATTGAGCACTTCATGTCTGTGCGACCCTTCGCTTATAACCGCATTATGTTTACTTTGATATATTATGTGGGTTTAAATGTTTAAAAGTAATAATAATGCGTAATACAGATTTGCTATAAGTACTGAAGATTAGAAGGTGGAGTTAATTTTCAATTATTTGTCAAATTGTCGTGATACATTCGTTAGGTACTTCAAATCTGGGTTAGACGAGAACTTGATGCTCTATATGGAATTATGCAAGAACTGCAAGTTCTAACCTACTTCTACAAATGAATTTGAGTCGTAATTAGTTATTAGAGAACCCAGGACAAAAATTGATCAATATGTTTTAATTGATAGGCAAATACCTGTCTTGTATAATGTAAGATATTGAACGTTTGAAAAAAATCAGGGTTTATCGGATTATAATAATTATCGACGTGGAAAATATTAATGCGGATTTGAAAGTAAATAGAGGGAAGAGGGATGATAAAACGAAACAAATAGAGGGAGAGTCGCTTGCTGTGACAACAATTTTGTGTTTAAACATTTACATACGAAATTTAATCACATTAAATAACCGAGATTGTAATAATAAACATATGGTCTAGTAATTTCTTATCCAAGTACTTTAGGGTTGTAGAAATATATCATCTTGAAAGTACTGAAGCGATGGTAATCGAGATAAAACAAATGGAACAGAGTCTTTGTGATACAAGTAATGACATATGACGTAAGATCTTTCTACAATCTATGTAGAAGTCTAGAGCAACCGAAGAATATCAGCCGTACAAATAAACGAGTTATAACATTTTATGCAAAGAATAAACTAAGAATAAGGAAAAATCATACAAATAAACACGAAATAAATGTAACCTAGTATAACTTCGTAATAAGTATTCATACTAATGCTATTCCGTCCTTATTACGGCTACCACCCTAGTATAAGTCTGACATAACCGAGTTATAACATATCTTTTAGTACATTGTGCTGTGTTTTACAAGTTTTAGAAGCAATTTTCAATCTAAATTTGAGATAATAGCAATGAGAGTAATACGAGAAGTAGAAAAAGTTGAGCAAATTAATAATTTCATTACGTACCTATTGAAATAGAAAATTTTGTATGAAATGTCAAAATATACGAAATTATGAAAAACCCTTTTGATATTTATAATGATTTATTTATTTACAACATGCGCCAAACCATACATACATAAAACTTATTTCTAAACTTATCACAATAATATACACTTTCGTTGAAAATATAAATCTTCTAAGCCTGGAGTTGTATGTTTTGAGTACCAGTTATTTGGCAACTCTCTATCTCAAGGTGGGTTTATCTTCTGTTCTCCAGATATTGGATAGCGTTATCTATCATTTGCTTGCATATTTAATGATATATTTAAATTATTTCCAATAAATATTTAAAAAATAAATAAACAGAACATCGTATGATGAAACTTCACAACAAATTCGACGAAGTCAAACGAGCGTCAGCAAAATGACAGCACCAAGGCTTAACCGTAGACAATTTCAATGTTTTTCATAATTTTGTGAATGAATTGCGACGTTGCCGCTTCGCGCCTATTGCATAGCGTGAGCATAGTTACATCGACGTTATTCCAAATTTATTTGTAAGAAATTATGACATCCTTATTCTTTATTTATTCTTATCATATCTATGCATTGCATAAGGTTTGAATAAGCAAGTTTTTATTTGTACGGCTGTATGTGTTTTGCGGAAATTATTATACTGTACAAGATTAATTTTAAAGAAAAAACGCAGCCAGGTGTTGAAATACATTTTATTAATATTTAAATGTATAAAATAGACTTGCATAATTCAATATCGGAAAATAAATATGAGAATTATACGTGAAATAAGTTCGTAGGCTGAAAATGTTGACTACGAAATCCAAAATAAATATTGCATAAAAATAATAACTAGAGCCGAGCGTAACGAGGACGAGCGTGCATAAAAAATATACTACAATCATCGAGATATATGTACTACTACAATGAAGAGTCAACGTCCTGAAACCATCATAATATTGTCTTGTATACCGGTATACTATCGAGATGAAATGTACTAAAACAATGTTAATACTGTTGCAGGATTATAGAAAATTACAATTACAATAGGTTGCATGCAGCAATATAATCCTACTAATATTATAAATGCGAAAGTAACTCTGTCTGTCTGTCTGTAACGCTTTCCCGCTTAAACCTCTCAACCGATTTTGATGAAATTTGGCACAGACAATCTTTAGACCCTGAGAAAGAACATAGGCTACCTTTTATTGCGAAATATGTACCACGGGCGAAGCCGGGGGGACCGATAGTAATTAATAACAAAGAAATTCAAACGGTAGGTACCACGTAGGTACCTATTCGCTGAGATCGCATTGAATAAATAGCTTTAGTTAGAACTTTGTTGAGAGTTCGAATGAATATTTTTTTAGTATTGTGAATTAAAATAATAATTTAGATGACCAGAAATGTAAATTAAAAAGTATGGATGTTATAATGGATTTCCGGGTATGCTAAAATGGATAATTCCTGTATTCTATCTTATTCTGAAGTCAATAAATAATATTGTCTCGATTGGTTGAGGAAATTGATCACACAGGTGTATGAATACATCTGCCATCCGGTGCTCGGCCTCTAACAGAGTACCTACATTATTTGAAGGAGATAATATGATGATTGTAAATTATCAAATACTAGCTTTCCGCCCGCGGCTTCGCCCGCTTTGTCTAAAACCTAATAAATAAATTATATATATATACATAACCTTCCTCACTCTATCTATTAAAAAAACCACATCAAAATCGGTTGATTCGTTTTAAAGATTTAAGCATACATAGGGACAGAAAAATACTTTGTTTTATACTATGTGATGATGAGATGATAAAAGTTTTATTTTCTTGTTTTGATAGCACAATGCAATATCTAAATATTAACAAATAGAAAGAATAGAAGAATATTCCTGCGGCGTAAATTTGATCTGCCTTTCGCTCCGTTTAGCGAAGCCACAAACCGCTAAGCTACTCCGACCCCGAATATCAGAATTAAGAATAAAGGCTTATTACCTTAAGAGCGCTTATTCAATTTAACGCAAGTCAAAATCTCCGCGATCTATTACGATAGATCGCGGCTTGCGCTATCCTTTTACTATGAACAGCATAGGTCTACAGGATAGGAGAGCGTCGAGCAACATGTCCTCTCTCTGGAAAGGCGCGCTGCCGACTGATTTGAATCGGGTCGCGCGCAGTGTTTTATAGTACTTTAAAAAAAATTGTAGAAAAATAATAGAGGTACCTTAGTTGATTTTTAAAATTTTATCTTATAAGTAAGACATTCATTTATTGCAATATGTATAAATTATATTCAATTAAGTCAAATATCTTGGTGAAAATAATCATTTTGTCGACTATAATTTCTAAAAAAATTCACAGTGTTCGGATTTTAATTTCGTAAGTTAGGAGTCCAAAATAAAAAAATCTTTTAACTAACTATTTTAATAAGGATTTTTGCAGTTAGTTAAAAAAAATTGTGTGTTAGATCTGTCAGCAATTTCAGATATTTTTAGCTTCGAAATTGACACTAAAAGTGAAATCAAGTAATCGTCGGCTCAGTTATCTTGATGGTATTCACAAATACTGTATTAATTGAAAAAAAAAATGGTTGCCTGTAAAGTCGGTTTTACGGGCGAAGATTTTACGTGACAACGTCTTTTTCTCGGTAGAATATTTATGTGCTGCGCGCGCGGCAGACCGCGGGCCTCTCTCTCGTTCGGTGACTCATCGTAACGTTACCGAGCGTTACACTTTTTCATAAGTGACTCCCAGCCGCAACCTAATTTAAGACGTTGTCACGTCAAAACTCTTAACTAACTACATAGACAATAAAATTTCCTAAAATTATTAGTAATTCATATGTTTGTAAGATAAGTGGTTGATGGACAATCTGGTTTGAAAAATCACATATTTGAGCCAAACAGCGCACGGACCGCGTACACGGCCTTAATGTTGTAGCTATAAATAAAAATAAAAAAATAAAAAGTTCATTTATTTGCCTTCACAACTTAAAACTATTACAAAGGAACTAAATATGTAAACGTGTAGCATTTTCGTTGTGAAGGACTAGTGTCTGAAATAGGTCTTTGAAAGACCTGTAGTACAGGTCACTAGCCCCCCTCGCGGATAGCACTACTAAAATACATTTAAAGTTTCAATAACTAAATATCAATCGACAATAAGAAGAGAAAAACAAAAACAATAGACTGAACTTAAATCTACTTCTGCTTAAAAAGTAACTTAAAATTATATACGTGACCAGTGTGTTAGTGAGTGTTTGTCTGCATGTATGTGTGCGCGTGTATATGTATGTTTCTATGTGTGAGTGTGCGTGAATGTGTATGTTTGTGTGTGCGTCTACGTGTGTGTGTGTGTGTGTGTGTGTGTGCGTGCGTTTTTGCGGTTGTGCGTGTGTGTGCCATACGCATACACAATAAGATGATAATACAGTGCGGAATAAACATTAAGTTTTTATATTTAAAAGATTTTCAGTTTGTTGGTAATCTAGGGTTTTCAAATAATTAGTTACGGCTGATTTACAATTATATTTATTTTGAGGATATATGTTTAACGTTTTATTTATTAGGTTATAAAGAAAAGGTCCCAAAAAGCAGAAAAAATTGTGTGAATGAAAACTTTTGAATTGTAAGGTCGGGCATATTTTATCTTTACGACGTTGGCTAGATTGTTGGTTTTTGTCAAAAACTAGTTGAGAATGCTGTTTTATGATTGTCTGTAGTATAAATGATTGCCTAACCGTCAGTAAGTCCCACTTTTTGTAAAGCTCGGTGGTAGGAAAACGGTAAGGGAGGCCAGCACCAACTTTGAGGATCGAGCGCTGGGCACGCTCAACTTCTATCAGGTAACTCTTAGCACTACCGCCCCAAGATGTGATACAATAATTTATTAAAGAGCTACAAAGGGCAAAGTAAACCATTTTAATGACTTGGTGATCTCCTATATGTCTTAAGCCTTTAAAAATGTAAATTAATTTACGTAGTCTTGTAACAAGAACATTTATATGTGGTTTGAAAGATAGGCGCTGATCAATAGTTATGCCCAGATATTTAATAGTTTCAGTCCTCTCGAGTATTGGACATTGGCAATTCGGAAGAATGGAAGAACAAGAGTGAGCAGCAATAGCAAAAGATGTAGATGGAAGCATTTTATTTCTATGTGCAAAGACCATATATTTTGTTTTAGTTACGTTTAACGTTAGAATGTTGCGTTGTAGCCAGTTACAGACACTATTAAATCCCTGTTGAGCGTAGTTGAATACCTCCTCCCATGAATTGCCAACAAAGAAAAGGGCAGTGTCATCGGCAAAAGTGATGACTTTTCCATTGGAAAGATTGAGGTTGCACAAGCCATTGATATAAATCAAGAAAAGCGTTGGCCCGAGTATACTTCCTTGAGGAATTCCATATTTAACTGATAGTTCATCACTAGTTGCATCACTATTTAGCCTGACACGTTGTCTTCTATCAGTCAAATAGTCACTGATTAGTTTTAATGGGATATCACGTACACCGATACTTTCTAGTTTATCTAATAGGTGATAGGGTATAATCTATATGTAGCTGTTAGCTTAATGTTGTTAATGTCAAAATAATTTTCGTCTTAGGCGCGGGTCAAACACAAGCGGCGCGGGCGCGGGCGTGCCATAAGCGCACCTCTTGAATCTGTTTTGCACCACGTCCTTCTTATACATTTTGTATGAAAGAATTTTGGACAGGCGTCGAGACGGCACGCCACGGTTGTGCCACGGTTGCGCCGCCTTTCCAAAATTATTTCATACAAAATGCCAATAGCGCGCCCGATGCACGCCGGCAGCGCGCTCGATGCGCGCCGGAAGCGCGCCCGCAGTGCGCCCGATGCGCGCCGCGCCGCTTGTATATGTCCCGCGCCTTAAATATAAACTCAGACTCGAAAAAAGAAGTGTTTATGTATTGGAAATTGAATTTCTAAGGCAAAGGAATAATTGAGTTTAAGTGAAAAGTTAAAGATGAAAACAGAAAATATTCCACTCCCAATGCTATTTTCCAAACTAATGAAGTTTCATGCATTTAGCATCGTTTAGGTATTTGAGACTGAAACTTATCTAGATCGAACTTATATATTCCTCACAATAACATATTGTGGAAGTTATTGAAAATCGATATGATTATTGGAAGATTTTGTGACACTAACGAAAAAGAAACCTGTTTGTCTTTCTTTATTACCAACGTGTGTAGAGAATGTGTCTGCTCCTATTATTATACCAATCGAAGCATCCGATATAGGATATTTTGTTTCAGAAACTTTTAATTGCCAGTCTAGGCAACATTAAATTAGAACACATCAAAGAGTAGTTTATACGTACATATAATATAATTTAATCTATGTTTAAAACCTTATGCACCAGATCACTAAAACCTTCGGTAAAGGGAAATTTTCAGTCTGCACCTCAGATAAACTAGAAAGCGGTAGGGGTTTTAACGACTTATTTCAGGTTGTACATAAAAACTTAACTACTTTAAAGTTTCAGCGTATAAAAGTCCCGACCAGCGAAATAAAGCTTTTATAATGAAAAACTAGATTTACTTGCACTACTTGGAATCAGAGAGTGGTTGGGAGTATTCGGCACTTAAAATGCATACAACAAATTCTAGAACCAAAAGAAATATATCGAGATCGATAGAACTTTACGTGAAGTGTGAACTGAATATATTGCACTTGACACAAAAGAACAGTCACAGAAGACACTTTACATAAGGTGCACATAGTACATGAAAATTTCCACTCGGATATCTATAAAACTGTATAGGATCACATAAGAAAAATGTACAGCATTTACCTGGAGGTAGAGCTTCATCGTCCGGTCCATCCCAAATGATGGAGGTCACATCATTGCTAACCTTTATAATTGGGTTTTTTGGGAAGCAGGGCATTATTACACCTAACTTTAGGCTCGATACGCACCAACTGAGTACTTTCTAACTCCGGTCGATAGCAAATTGGATCAGATCAGGGTCGGAAGCCAAAAACCACAATACGTAGTGTTAGTTAACGAAATATGAGAATGAAACCTTATAGAGGTGAATTGCTAACTTTCCGCAGTAGTTGAAATAAAGTTTATTACGTGCTGGTGTCATCTTCATTACAATCTACTTTTACTTTGTATGCTTTGTCACTTCTGAATACGAAAATAAAGAAAGTAATCTTAAACTAGGGAGGATATTAAATATCGCAAGCACTACAAACTAAGGTAGGATACTATGATGAGTATGCATCTAGTAGTACTGCATCTTATATGATCATATAAGATGCAGTATATCCTAATGTACTAAAACCAGACATAAATAACAAACATAATAAAAAACACTCGTTATTAAAATTTTCTTTAGCCTATTAATTTCCGGCATAGACATTTCCTAGAAAGGAAAAATACAATAAGTATTACGATATAAAATTCATATTCCATGGACAATGATTCCACTGTTTGCAGGGTTGGGTCGAGTCCAAAAACTTTAGCAATATTGAACTGGGAAACAGCAACTATTCAGCACAATAACTTTACCAAACGGCCGGACGAAAGTATTACATTTGCTACTTGCCAGGACTTCTATTTCTTCAAATTTGGCCTTTATAAATGCGACGAGAATTATGAGATAACCCGCTTCGTCTAATTTAGTGATGACGATATTGATATAAATAAAAACCGGCCAAGTGCGAGTCGGACTCGCGCACCGAGGGTTCCGTACAAATAAGTTTAAAATTATTAAAAAAAAATATATTATGTGATGTAACTAAAAATTTATGGTTTTCGTAATTTTTCCTTTATCTATGCTATAAGACGTTGCTTCGTACCAAATTTCAAGATTCTGAGTTCACGGGAAGCACCCCGTAGGTTTTGATTCCCTTGCAAGTGTCGAAAATTTGCGGCATAAACGGCTGTATCTTTTGATTGCGTTGGCTTAGAAGTTTGATTTTTTCACAGCTTCAAGGGACAGTAGACCTGAGTAATTACTCAATTGATATAAATTTCAGCTTCATACCTCCACGCGTTCCTGAGAAAAAGGGTCTTGACAGACGGACGGACGGACGGACGGACAGACGGACGGACGGACGGACAGACGGACAACAAAGTGATCCTATAAGGGTTCCGTTTTTTCCTTTTGAGGTACGGAACCCTAAAAACACGATAACGATGAGGATATTTTGGTATCAATTTAATAAATTACGTAGGTACTATACATATAATGTAATGTAATGTCGAAATTTGTAACTGATAAAAACATAAAGGAGATCATTAATCCTTGTGAATCAATATAACAACGTATACCATCATGTGTGATTCACAGAAAGAATTGGCTTGGTACTTAAACACAGGTACACAGGTAGGTAGGTGGTTAATGTTTTGGATTCACAATCCCAGAATTTTTTTATTAAATATAAATCACTACACAATGTCTTAAACAACACTATTTTATTATCCGTTTGCTAGTGCATTAACCTTTTGCAATGAGGAATCGTCCTGCCCACAATTAATCATCGGTTGACATTAACGACACCGATACCCCTTGTGACCGCTGGAATCATTTGCTTTTATCTCGACACCTAGGTTTTCAATTTAAAATTCAAATGTCTAGACACATTTTTATTGAAACGACTCAAAATTATAATCTAAACACCTACTAATCATAGTTTATTTGCGTGCGCAAATTAGTTAATAACAACTAGAACATACTCTTTTTTTCATTTTAAATAAATTATTTTAGAGCTTTTGTTTGTTCAGTATAATAATTAATAAGTATAAACAGTAATCATCCACATAATTGTTTTAATGGAAGCAAGTGCGCTAATTAGTCACGCAAATTCTACTCGACCGATAACGTTTATAAGATAGATATTGTATTACCTTATTGGATCTGCACTAATAATCATTTATTTTAACCGTATCATATTTACAAAGAAAGTGGACATCTTTTTGTTTGTTTAGTTTCAATCTAGGTGGTTTCGTATAGCTAGACAAATAAAGACAAAACCACAACAATCTCTTTTCCACTTGTTCTATAATAAATAGTTGCACCAGTTCAAAAAAGTGTTTCGCAAATCGAATGATTCAACTGCTATAAATTGGCCAATCATACTAACAATCTTCGAAATAATCTGTGAATTACGTTGTTAACAAGCAATTGTTTTGTCCGTTAGTAATTATTAACGTATTATTAACGATTGGAGAACTTTGGTTCTCTATAGCGAACCGAAAATACCGTTTGTCGCTGAAAATACGCAGACAAAAACAATACAAGAGTCAAGAAACCGGAGACACGCTTTTTGTTATGACTGTTTTGCGCAAACCGATCGATCTATTCTGATTCTAATATCGCATTTTGTTCTTAAATTCTTGTCTCTCGGGACAGCTTCATGCTTATTACTTATTTAAAAGAAAAATTGCAATAATGAAACGAGTAAAAAATGGTCAGATAATAAATGGCAAAATAATTGAAAAGTATTGGTTTGAATAACTAATCACTATTATATGTACCTTTTTAAAAGTAATACGCATGTTCATCGCATGTTATAACTTTTTTCTTAATGTTTTGCTGATAAACATGCAAACTTTTAAATAGTTAAATCAGCAACTGCGCAGTTCGATAATACAATATCTAATCTCAAAGGGAACCGGTCCACTATTTCATTAAGTCGGCCTCAGCAGTCGTAATCAAGTTAGTGAAACGGGAGGGTAGGAACAGACTACAAACAGCGCTATTATAACTATGTCCCTAGCGATTAACTTTAAGTTGTTAAGCGTTTTTGCATAATAGCTTCTAGGTCAGTTAAATAAGGAATAACATCCATATTTTGCGGTTGCAACCATAAACATGGAATACTCGACACATTTTAAGGCAGATGTGTTGAGCACCTTGTGAATAAACGCTGTCTGAATTTACATTGGAAAGCCTATCCAAACGTGCGCTATATCTCATAAAATTAACCGTAATTCTTGACATTATATCAAGCCGAGAAAACTATCACCTTTGGTAACAAAGTTACTGTCCTTCATTACATTTTCGTCTCCCTGACGAAGGTGACAATTGCTTCTCTGATCCAGAAGTGTTTTAACGTTCGTAAAATACATTTGCTCATTAGTGCGGTGAAATTTTAACCTTCAACAGAAATATTAGTCAAAACGCTTATAATTTCCCCGTTGCACGATTATAACACATTCCAGATTTTAATCAACTGATCGCGAATAGCTTTGCACACCGTCACTTCGTTAGTGCGCCTTTCAGGGCCTCATTATAAATGCTCAAAGCAACTGAGGTGACAAGCTTTGCAGCACTAAATCCGCAGTTACATGAATTTATTCCAAGTACCATTTTTAACGGTCTACATACGATTTTCGATAGACTTGGTCTTTGGCGTCTATCGGACAAATTATTCGAAAAATTTTGGAAAATAAGTGACAAAGCACATTAAACTGGAGCATAGATTTAAAGCAAATTACTGTCCCAACGTTCTAGATAAATCAATAGACACTAGAAACATCGAATAACCTATTCTAATTAGACTCGACCCTTCTCCAAATATTTGACCTTTACCCTTTCTTATCTTACAAACAAGTTAATCTCTTCAAAGTGTTCTTTTATCGTTTATTTGTAAATTCAATTTAGCAAATGTCTTTATTTTGAAATGAAACAGCCACCGATACTTAGTTACCGTCTCTTTCAGGGGTTCATTACGAATGCTCAAAGCTGGTTGCGACACACTGTCTGAATTCTGAGCTGTATTTACGCATGATGCTAGTTTACTTTGGCCACAGAATAGACGTGAATCAAGTTGTGTTTGTGGCTAATGACGCTTTGACTCGTGCTACTCACCTACTTATTATTAATTTGATGCCTTTATATTCCGACATAACATTCTCAAGATTAGGAGAACTGTTTATAATCTGTAATATTTTTATATATACTAGTAAAATCCAACAATTTTGATAATAACTGTTTAAGAATAGTAGACGGAAAGGTCAGTAAGTATAGGTGCTCCTACATAAACCAATTTGAAATAAAATTAGCCATATTTAAACGTGTACGCATCATCTAATTTTAAATCCATAATGTTACATCGAACTATGAGTCAGTGCGAATTTCTCCTTTATCTAAACCGTAATCCTACAGACAAGGCCATCGTACACAATTACAACGATGTGCATGTGTTCGGCGGTAGCGGCCGGCACACCGCAAAACTGTGCAGGTTTAATGACCCCGAGCTTATTTGCAACTACGCTGTTTCGATCAAAACGTGAATAGATGGTACGACCGTTTCGAGTTAACAGCGTCAACTGCTGCAGTTTTAGTTACATTTATTTTTGTGCGTGCTATTTTTTTAGCTACAAATAGTCCATTGTTTTCAACTTAAATGCATTTTGATAATGAAGGATACAATTCATAAATTAGTCATTTGTTTGACATCATCAGCTATTATGGATTCTTATTAATTGTTATTGTAAATATTGACTCAGAATAAATATCTAATCTTGTGTCGATTTAACAACAACTTGCTTCACACAATCACTGAACCATAAAGCAAAACTGCAATAGAAGAAAAACAAAAACCTAGTTACATCTTATGAAAAATTAAGTTTAATTTTGGTTGGAAAAGACCGTTTTTACACTCGTCGCCATAATGCCGTCAAACAAGATCTCGGACGAGCTGAAAGCACTCTCCCAAACATTGCCCGCGACAAGTGCACAGTTAAATAGCAAGTTTTTGCTTTTAAACTTATTTGCCACCTTGGCTTCCGCACTTGGCTTGATTAAGATTTACAACTTAGCAAGATTTTCGGGGTAAAATTAATTTAATGCAGAATTATGAGTTTGTCCAAATAAATAAAGAATGATGTTTTTTAAATGCACGATGAATCTTAATAAGTATTTACGGATAAAAATTCTTCAAATCATAACTAGGTTAGAATCTTCCCAATTTAATGATATCAGAATTCAGAAATCGTCATTACCTAATATGTCTTATTCTAACTAACAGAGACAGATAACTTTTGAATAGTCATTAATAAGTTGAATATGGTTCTTATTATTTCAGTTGGTTTAAAATATCGTTAAAGTTTACTAAAATATATTAAATTTACAATATGAATAACTGCAGATCACTGGTTTGAATCGATTATGAAAAAACAAGACTTTATCACCATACTTTGATAGCTTTATGATCGATATAAAAACAAGTATTTCTCCAATACAACTTCTTGTTTCTGCACAATGCACTGAAAGCTATTCAGACAGCATGCGTAGGCTTGACCTGCCTGTCTCTCCTTTTATGGTCAGAGACAGTGCGAAAGTAATTATCAAATTAAACAAGTACGCGAAAACAATTGGGTTAACACATGATGAAAGCAGTGTAGGAGGACATGATCGGTTATTCTAGAGTTCTAGACCATTAGAAACCTCTTAGGACTTGAACTATATGAGTCATTTGGCAAAAAATTAAATTCGTAATTTATGTAGGATTTGTTGGCCAAGTTTCAAGTTCATTAAGACCAACATTTTTATCTAGCAAATAGGCTATAGAAAGTAAATAGTGTAAATTGTAAAATGTAATAGATTTGAAATTTATATAGTAATAAAATTTAAGAGGATAGTGTATTAAAATATTTTTATGGTTGTTGTGGGGTACTTTATTAACACCATAATAATTTTGAACTGCTATCATCATAAAAACATTTCACTTTTATTTGAAATTATGGACATTAAATTTTTTTTCACATGCCATCAATCGCTGTAATTATGAATTTCTTTCATCAAGATACGGAACATCTGGGTATACCGTATAACATATAGGGTATCATTTAAGCTATCACCAATTTAATTAGTTTTGTGTTTCTTAAATAATAGGGTTTGTCCTCAAAATAGTAGATCTGTCACCAAAATGTAGTCACCAAACAATGCAAAATCAGTTCCACAATAAATCACCTAAAATCCTGAGATATAAGGTCTAGTACCAAATAAATGTTTTTGTATGTATTATAATAGGTGTGTCCTAATAAGTATTTAAGCAAACTAATTTAAAGAGATCACCAATAAATCATATTATGTTACTAGAAAATTGCATTAAGTTCAAATAAAAAATAAGGGTTGTCATCATCGTTTCAACCAAAAGATTCTGCTACTTAACTAGACTCCCAAGGTTCTAAATTGCCACTGGTAGTATAAATTATTATATTTAAAAAAAAAATTTAGCAGAGTAGTAAATAAAACAATTATTAAAGTCAAAATAATCAATATTTATTGTTTAAAATAATTACCACTGAACAATCAGCGCTGGTTTAAAATAGCTGGCTTATGGCTAGCAGAATAGTAGATAAAACACTTAATTAAAGTTAAAATAATCAATATTTATTCTTAAAAATAATAACCACTGAATAATCAGCTCTGGTTTAATAGCTGGCTTATGGCTAGCATAATTGTAGATAAAACACGTCTTAATTAAAGTTAAAATAATCAATTTTTAAAGCGCGCCAATTTGTCTCCGCCCCTTTGATCATTTTTTCATTAAAATTATTAATTGATGTATTAAATTGGTAACGAATACTATTAATTTAATATCTGAACGAAATAAAATGTTACTACTGTATTGGTGACAAAATATCAAATAAAAAGGAGTCGCAGTCAGGGATCGATAATCGATTTATTTGGTGACAGATCTACCATTCTGAGCACAGAGCTATTATTTAAGTAACAAAACTGTTATTAAAAGAACGAAGTTTATATTCATGTAATGCAATATAATTTTATTGGTTATCGATCTCTTATTTTACACATATATTAACATTAATTTGATAATTCATACCTGGGAACAATTTTTGTTTATCTGAGAACGAAAATATTTCGTGGTGATAGATCTATTTATTAGGTGATACAACTTGATGACAAATATAAATGTTGGTGATAGAAAATATAGTTCCCTAACATATAACATCCAGTTTCAGATTCGAAAGAGATGGGAATTAAAAAAACTGTCGAAATAACATAGAAGTGTGGTTATGGTTAAATATATAACAGTGTAAACAAGCATATAGAAGTTATCAAACTACTCATTCATATTAAAATTAAAGAGCAATGCACATGTGCATGAACTCCATTAATGACCTACTATCCCTGATGAGTTACATCACGTTAATGGATGTAAAAGTTACAGTCAATATTTCATCTTTTAATTACAATATAAACTGGAATACCTTTTTTACGCGGATGAAAACAAACAATGCTTAATATTTTCAGTGTATAGGACTGCTATTGTGATAGTAATGAGCGTCAGTGGGGTAGGGTCGGACAACGGGTGTTTCACAAACATACGAATCGTTCCATACGATTTTCACGACTTCATTACTCGAAAACCCTGAATGTGACTCATCGGAGGACGATTCTTTAAGTATTTATGATATGCTACACACAAAATTTGCTGGGTAATGACACGTAATGACTAGTTTTATTTCAAATAATCCAATAATAGATGGCAGATAGCAGCTTAAATTGGGTGAGTTAAAATTCAAAATCGTTTTAAGTATGATAATCGTCTGTATCTACAAAACTTAGGCAAGGCTTGGCTAGGTAGGCTTTAGGCAAACATTCCCTTTCTACCTTTCATTCGTAAGTAAACACCCCTTAAGAAAATCAGCAGCGAACGAACCTAATGTCTCTCATTTCAACCCTTTATTTTTATCGAAGAAAAATATTGCCATGGTTTAACTGTTTTAATACAATTGAGGCAATGCAATTTCTCCGGTTAATTGGGCCGTTTGAAGCGTAACTTCGTTCGTTTTCAAATCGTTCAAGAAATCCGTGGTCTTATTAATGCTTTTCCCGGCAATAATTACTCCAGGGTTTTCTTTAGCGACTCTTTATTTAAACGAACAAGATTAGTCTGAACTAAGGAAAGAACTTTAAAGTCTGTCTAGCGTTTAGAAATACTATCCACCGTATAATTTAAGCCGAGCTGAGCCCATAAGTTGTTGTCGCATACATAGTTGCTTAAGACTTAATGATCGTAAGTTTTACACTTTAAAAAATAGATAGTTTACATTTAGACGTTTTTAAAGTGATAGACTCGAACACACGAAAACATCCCATGAAGTATCTAAAGCACAGGACAATCGACACGAAAAATCAATAAATACTGAATCTGGTACATTTCGCTCGCTTCTGTCTCGATATCAAGGCATGCTCTAAGCAAATCCTGTACTATGTAAATACAATACAGACACCCAGTATTAGAATAACACAATGTTCATCGGACAATATTATTCCAGCAGTCTAGATAGAATCCATAGACACTGCCAAATAATTCTCTAGCATAAATAGACACTGCCAGATCAAATTGAAGTTAAAACTTAAAACAGTAACATCAAAATGTGTCAAAGTTGCAGATTTTAAAACCTTAGGTACCTGATACTATAAAATTTATTAAAACCATCATTAGCTGCCTATCTGATTCTTATTGGGTTCGGTTACGATGGTATGGATGTTCTTTTTTAGCCTCCTCGAGATGAACAGATTTTTCCAAATATTCCAGAAAATTCTATAGATTTAAAAGATTCCACCAACATAGCGGTTTCAATAGAGCGTGGAAATAAAAGCTTCGTCGCGGGTCATTGCTCACGGTCTCACGGACAATGAAAGCCTATAGCGAAACCAAGGGAATTTAGCGCATTTAGTAACTCGACTACTAGTCTATGAAGTATAGTTGCATTTATTTTTTGTTTATTGGTGATGGTAGGTGGTAGCATTTATGATTAGGAATCTTCTGGAAGCTTCAAAAACGACAAACATCGAACTAAAATTTCGATATCATAAAGGTGTTTAAATTTATAGTATTGTAAATTTTGTGCATAAAAGAATCAACGTTAGAAATTAATTGACTTGTTGATAATAATCTCCACCGGAGGCAAATGTTTGTTACAATAACATTTGAATATTATGAAACCTATTCCAAGTTTTTAACCTTTTTAAGGAATGCAACAAAACAAATTCGAACCATAAGTTACCTAAAAGATAAACAGACTATAAACGTTTACATTTTGAAATTCAAGGGCACCAACCGCCGTATTCCTTAAAAGGTAAACATTTCAAATATAGAACGTTGCTGTGAGCGCGGAAGAGATGCGCGTGAGTCACTGTCCTTGTTTTCAACCGATCCTTATAACAGATTACCGATTTACGTACCTACTACTTGATGTAACGGAAATTTTAAATGCATGTTAAATGGTCACGACTTTATATCAGTCAAGAGAGCTATTTGAAGATATGTTTCATTGTAAACTACCTAGCTCGATTTCTGCAAAAACTGCTTCGAATAATAGTGCTAGTTAGTTCTCAATAATATAATTTCTATCTAGTTACAGAGATACATTATGCGTAAGATTTACATCAAGCGCCGTGTATGGCACTACGGGAAGATATCACACAGAAGATTTGAAAGGACTCTTAAACCACCTTATACATATGCGTTTCTTTCAATAACAGTGATTTAATCTTGATTTGATCTTGATCTATGTTTGGATGTTTATCATTCAGTACAAAACGCTAAGAAAATTTTTTGATTAAATATTACTATTTTTCAACAAAGGTGCTCTTTAATCCCGAAAGAAAGCTTTTTACCTTCAGTAATTTATTATTCATAATTTTCTACGTTAAATTGTCGAGCAAAATTTATGAGATAGAACATACTAAATTCAGAAAATAAAGATCAATTTGAATTTTTATCTAGTTGTTTTTTTTTTTTTTTTTTGAGAAAAATATTGTCAAATCAAAACAGGAAGAGGGTAAAATAAGGGACTTTAGTGAGAAAGTCACCGAGAATCAAGCTTTTATAATAACTTATTAAGGTATTTAAACATAGCTTCCGTAACAAGGCAAATAAAAATAAACTACTCAAGATAATCAGGTCGTTAAAGGAACAAAGAAAAGTGAATGCAAGTGTAGATAAAGAGTCGAGTGTGGGCAGATGACACACTCGCAAAACACAAATTATTAGTCATTGCGTTTAAATTAAAGAAACCCGTTTAACCGTCGTAACGGCAAAATTAACTATACGTTTTATGAGTAAGTATTGGCGGTTTATGTAGACGGATTGGAAGATGTAAGAATCAATGTTTTCTTGTGTAGGAATTCACGCGGAGAATATTTGGACATTGTTTTTCAGATTTAAAACTCGATTTGACAAAAAATAGACGTGGTCGGACAGAGTACATATGACCAGGGGTTCAATTTCTTAGATTTTATCAATGTTATAGTTAGGTACAACGTGTAACTCTACTTAAAAATTCAAATAATTGATTAATTGGAGATAGGTAGGTAGGTAATTTAAATTATTCTTTGTCATAATTTGGTACGTTACTCGTCAAATTTTCCTCATCTATTGAATACAAATAATTGATATTGAATTTTTATAGGGATGTACCTATATGTTTTATCTTTATAAAAATTCAAATTCCTATCAGCTTTGGAAGTGGAAAGGTTACAAATTTGTCGTGGATATAAAACACAATGGGGCGAAATTGGGGATTTTTTTAGTTTGCGCAGACTTTAAATTTCGTAAAACACTGTATCGTTATAAAAACCTTCTTTCTTTTTTTACTAAACGTACCTAGGTGAAAGCCAAAACATAAGTATCAATTGAATCCTTTGTAATTTACCTACCTAGGTATTATAGTGAAGGTATATAATTGAAACAGCTTATAGGCGGCGTGTTGTAAATGCCATTATCCCATAATGACACGATGATTATGTTTAGTTCATCCCCTAGTTTGCGTTTGCGATAACCACATAGGAAATCCTGTCGGATTAAAACCATGGCTATGTAAACTTACAACCCCCTAGGTAGGTATAGAATGTAGACTATATGGATGAATGGAATAAATAACATTTACGAGTAAGTAGGTAGGTACCTATACAGTTTTCAAATTTATTCCTTATGCGAGCGAACCAAAGGCTGAAAGTAGTGGAGTAAAAAAATACGATTATTTACTGGGTAAGTAGGTACCATAGAAATCTAAATAACAAGGCAATAGAAGTGTTATAATGTCATAATTAGTATGAAAACCACTGTCGCCAAAACCCACACATTTAAACCGATAACTAGACAGTTCACACAAGTAAACTATGCCTTTTATTGGACAGCTTCATTTTAATGAAAATTAACTTAATTAATAAATTCCGCATTTTAATATGTACCCTAACGCACGACTTTACGGTTTATTTTAGTATAACATCCCTAGGGTACGTGAGATGTTTTGTTTCCTTTTGCTTAGAAACTTTAAATACGAAAAAATTCGGCTATTCGACAATAGAGGGCGTTAATTTTTGATAGATATAACTTTGAACCTCAACGCATAGAATTAAGGTTGAAATTTCATTAATGTTCATTCAACGCTTTAGTGATGTAAGACATCATCAGCCTTGTTATCGATAGTTAAGTGATAGTTAACAAATAAGAAATATATAGTTGTTGATTTTAATACAGTGGTAGGCTCATCTCGTGAGCCCACGGCAGACTGTAGATATAGGTATAAGAAATAAAAATATGTTATGTACTTAAATATTTATTTATCTATATATACAAATAATAAAACAGTGTCTGTACATTATATATTTAAAAAAATTGAGGGGGTTTAGAAACTGAGAGTATAAATTTGAAAATCTCGAACACCTGATGCAGAACCGCGCCAGACCACCAAAACTATAAGAGTTATAACAATTGTGCCATAACAAAAATCGATCCACATGATAGCATTTTCTGCTGAAAGTATAAATTTAAAGATCTGAAATGTACTGCGAGCCCTTTTACACTATAACATAGGAAAGACAACAGAGACTGACAAACTTTCGTATTTATAATATTAGTAGGTAGTATGTCCCGAATACACATACAACAAAAAATTCAAAATCAATTAGAAAGTGAGAGTAAGAGAGAGTGTTGCTGGAGCACGGCGTGAAGAGATAGAACAAGAGTACAACGAAAGTAGTTTATAAAGAGATTTAAAAGTTATTAAACGACTTTAAAAAAAAGGAGGAGGTTATCAATTCGGCCGGTATGTTTTTTTTGTATTTTTTTTAGTCGCGGATATCCATTTGTCCTTAATGTCAGGACATTGTGGAAATCTACAAAGAATATATTTAATATAAAATAGTTTTGTCAACCTAAACGAAGAATGTCCTTTACATTATGGCATTATTGTATATTTAATTAATGTGATTCTGTATCGACAGTAAAATTGTCCGAAAATGATTGTATCGATGTACTTAGTTAAAAAAGTTATATATCATAAAAAAAAAAAATTCAAATTAAAATATAATCCAATTATACCATCAGTCGTCATAAGACTTATATTGAAATAAATAAAAACCTAGTTAACTACTACATACATAATTATAAATTATATGTATTTTAACATCGTATTACACAAAAAAATTTTAACACATAACATCACTAGCTTGCGACTATTTACTCTTTATCGTTAACAATGCAGTACATTGCTTCTTGTAATTGTCATTTGATAACATCTGGCAGTTATAACAACCGACCTGTCAGATGTTGACAATAGTAAAAGGCAATGTATAGCTAAACGTGATGAGAGGAACGGTTGACTGTGTCATTCGTATTACTTGTAAATATTGTTTAATTTTAAGGAAAAACGGCAATATTTATAAACAAAAATACTTGCCGGTGAATTGTTATTCCTTTATTAGTATAATTACAATTTATGGAAGAATTTCCGCACTGGGAAATGCTGCAACACACCATGTTTACTCACGCACGTGTCAGGAACAACTGAACAAGCGACGAACAGACTTGTGGCATGGTAACCACCTGAGCGGCGACAATGTCACGCGCGCTTACGACTTCTAGTGCCTTGTTATTTAGATTTCTATGGTAGGTACCCTAGGTACATAGTTCTAAAATAAATTTTGGAATATTTGCTTCTTTTAATTTTATTCTATCCAGGGCGATAATAATTGAATATCCTCGCTTTGGATCGAATCGAAAATTCTTTGAGTACCTAGTTAGGTATTTTAATAATTTTTGAAAAAAAAAATTATCTACCTACCCCCGAAGGTGTACGTAGGAAAATCCGAAAAGGCATATAATTTGAAAATATCAAATAAAATTAGGTAACGTACCTATCGATTAAATAAAATTAAAATGAACATAAAGAAGGCTTACGCAAAAGTATTTGATTAATTATATTATTGTAAGTATAATAACTATAATATTTGTTGAAGTAGGTAGTTACCTATGAGAAAAAAGAATTCATTATTATTATTTTTTTCTATAAAAATACCTTAATTTCCCATGGTTGTACTTTCCAGACATAGTAATATTATAATAATAAAAAGAAAATATAATCAGTCACTTACATTTTGTTTCAACTTCCATGATTTCGGCTAACGGCAAGGAAGATCACAAAAACAGGAATCAAAATAAGTAGATCCTTTGTGCGTGCGCCTATCACTGACGCTGAACAAATTCTAGTAACAACTTAGGATGAAGCAAGTTTTTAAATATATAACTCCTTTACCCGTTAAACAGTTATGAACCGAATTTGAATCGATGAGAGACAGGATATGAGGTACTGAAATACCTTCTTGCAGATTGAAAACGAAAACAATGTTTTGTATTTGATTGCAGTTTCCTGACATCTATTGACATAACGGATGAATGCACTCACGCGATTGGCTACAATCAAATTTGCCGCTGAATTTCCTTTTTTCATCGACCCATGATCTAGGAAGCTGCATCCAAGGCCATAGACAATAGGATTAGTATCAAAATATGATTTTACGATTTGTTTTTATTTCCATAATATTTTCATTGTTATTATTATTTGAGGTAATTCTGATAAAAAAAAAACATTATGAATTACAAGGAAATAAACCTGCAACAATATTTTATTCATAAAGGCGCCATCTATTGTTCATCACTGTAACTACAAAGACAGCGGACATATTGATAGTACCTACACGGACTGACTGCAGAGTGCGAATAGCAGTTTTGCAATCGGCGGCATAATTTAAAATTGTGGTAAGATTTCATCTATAAATTATTCTTTAATTACCTATGTATAATCTATGATTACATCGATAAATTACCTATTAAAAACCAGCTGATAGTCTTTTTTTATTATTTAATATCCTAGTGGACGCGAATAACTAAAAATCATTAAAATCCGTTTAATAGCGAGTCTGAAAGTGGTCTACTTAACTTTGGGCACAGAATACGTCTTAATAGTAGCTATGCTTTAGGTGTACAACTAACAAGTTTCTTTTAGATAATACTAGGCACAGATTACTATATATTAGTCAGATACTAGGTTTCTGCCCGCGTAGTCATAGATAAAACCACAGACTAATAATAATATACTACGTATACAAATAAAACTATTTCCGTGAGATTTTTGGGATAAAACCTATTTTCTTTCTTAGGTCAGAATCTATTTTCTTTTCTACAACAAACATGTGGATTATATTTTCCACGCGATAATATTTTTGTTTTTTTCATTAAGGCAGACGCATTAAATAATAATGAACATACACACATTCAAGATAATTTATTAGGTTATCGATAAATATGTGAAATCGATACATTGATACATCTTGTGTAGTAACACTACATATAAATTGTACAACTAGGTACAAATGCATCAACTTTTTAACATTGAAACATCTTTGATAATACATTTCTCGTACACGTCATGCAATGCTAGGTCTTCAAAATTATTTACTTTTATCCATTGAGATATACATATGGAGACGACACCGCCTACATCACTTATGTTCCGCTCAACATAAGCCATATGGCTTAATTGCACGCTCATTTTTTATTTGTTTTAAAGTGAAACGCATCAAATATGCCTTCGTGTGTGTTACGATATTGCACAAATAATACGGAAAAATGACTAACATAACTTTTCATCGGTAAGTACCTAACTAGATAATAATTTTTAAAACTTAGTTAGAGCAAAAAAAATGGCGCACAGATTTTGTTCGTGGTGTCTCCTCCATTCCATACGTAGTAATATTATCTCAATGCTTTTATCTAATATTTTAAGTAAGTATACAAAATGTGACCTGAAACCTGGTGTAGAAAAAAATTGAGTGAAAAATACGTAGGTACTTAATAAAGTGTAAATTTATAAGTAAACAGTTCTGAAACATTCATTATCTTTTTTTTTTCAAGGTTTGATAAAAAAAACCTATCGAAAGACACTGCTAAAAAATTCTTCTCCTTTTGGGAGCACCATACATTTCCTATATTTAACGTAAAGTTTTTAAATAATAATATTCTCTATTACCATAACAACCAAAAATCAGAAACAGTTCAAAAACGCCTTCTAAGATATTTGTAATCACGTAGACATGTAGAAATCTAGTTATTGGTTATTCCCAAGTTATTCCCCTAATAAACGTAATTATTCAAACAAAATATAAATGGCGGCTGTGTACTCGTCTCATTTGCACATTGGCCGTAATTTCGCTTCGCTTCCTTGGCGTGTAAACTTATTACAAAATGTTTGTAAAAATACATCCAAAACTCTAAAGTAAAACAGTGTAATGTTTAAACCAGAAAATTATCTGGCCGTTGTCAAACTACCTTAAAATACACATACTTTTGCAGAAAGGAAATCTATGGCTATGCAATTTGTCTTCTGCTAATGAATGACGATTATTTACCTGTCCCTTTTTTATCTAAATAAATAATAGTTTAACTAAATGTTACCTATTACATGTAAATTGCAAGTACAATACGATTAGTCCGATTTACTTTAAATTTTTAACTAAAAAAATGGCGACAATGCCTTAACTAAAAAATACTTATTTTACAAATTAATATGTACCATTAAAAATTATGTACATTAAAACATTAATTGGCCGCTTGCTGTTCGTTGGTATATAATTACTATTTAAATAATATATTGTATTATAGTAAGTATAAATATGTCATGTAAACATACAATGAGAAGATCTATATATACTAAAAACTATAATAAATAATGACTAAAAACCACAACAAAGTATATACGAATTTCTAATGGAGAATGTTTTGAGTATTAAATAGCTTATGAAAATAATTTAAAATAAATCTATTTAGTAAAAATTAAGTCACTATGGTCATGTACCAGAAAATGATACACAAATTGTGCCTTCTTCTTGTCTATGACCTGTTTATTAATTCTTGACTGGGGTTCTTGTACTATATTCGGATTGTCCCTTAAAAATATGGCGCCAAAAAGTGTTGACAGTGTCTTCGGATCCAGTCCATTTTCGGCACTGTGTTGCAACGCTTCTTGCAAAAATTCGCACAGATACAGAAAAACATTCTTTCTGAACTCTGGCAGCTCCATTACAATTTGCTTGCATTGTAAGTAATTTACTGATGCCCTTAGACAGACAGCCTGTAGATTGTAAGGAATGATTGGGTCTGCTGTGCTTTCCAGTAGTAACAGCAAAGCCTCAGCAACTGAATGTATACTGCCTGGGACGGGGTCAATTGATCCATTGTCTAACCAGTCCCTTATTTGCAAGACTTCTGAATGTAAGCCAGGCTGCTCAAACAAGTTTGGCTCTTTCAACCCATGCAAATAAATATGGTCAACTAAAAACCATATTTCTTTTGGTATTGCGTAAGTTGCTTGGGTGGAAACACATTGGTCTCTCTTATTCTCCAACTCAATCATTTTTCCAGCGGGCACATCTCTTATAGGCATGTTTAAATTAACAAGTACTTCAATAGAACAGCCAAAACAACTTCTTTCGTAAGTTCCATTGACTGTGATAAATATATCCTTTCCCCCATATAAATGTAATACCAAAATGTCGTATAGTTTGTCGGTCCCATTATTCATTTTACAAGCAGATGTCTTATTGATCAGGACTTTGAGTTGAATTTCACAAGTTTCATCAGCACATATGCACTTTTTGTACGGCTCAACAATGAGCCACTCTTTGCAGAAGCTTGTTTCATCCAATTTCTTAATAAACTCAAATTCAACTGGTAGTTTTCCTGTATTCCTTATTGTTATTGTTCTAGTTTGCAATTCTAAATACTTAACTGTGCCAAAATCAACTTCAGTTACATCGACCTTCACTTGTGGTATTAACTCATTTTCTAGCTTATCAAGTTGTTTTATAACTTCCTCATATATTTTCCTGTATTTCTCTTCATCAATTATTTTAATTTCTGAGCTAAATAATGCTGAAACTGGTTTATGATCACTTATATTTAAGGCTGGATGGCTTCTATATGCTAGTTGAGTAATTCTTTCTCCTTTCCAAAAAATTCTGTCGCACCAAGCTGGGGCTCGGTGTTTCTCACTGGAATCCCAATGGTCAGTCCCTGGATCATATTTATAAGTTGGTTTAAAAGTTATGGTTCCTTCATGGTATCCAGCAAAGACATTGTTGTTTTTGTGCTGTTGTTTTAGCTGGTCCCACTCCAAGACAGGAGCAAAATTGTTTTCATTGACCAATTTCTTTACCGCCATAGGATCCAATTCAGTTATGCGATAGTTGAGGTCACCTAACCAGTAGACGTGATCATGATCTTTGATAGCTTTTGGTTGCTGGTTGGTCTGCGGAAACCTTGTCCTGTTGCATATGTCTCTGAAGTCTTGATTGCGTCGTTCATATTCTTCGACATGTGCAGCTAGGTGAGAGTTCACAAAGCATATAGATGTGTTGTGAAAATCAAATCTTATGGCTACCCCACCCTTGTTTCCCATTTTACCCATGATACCAGTACCAACTGTGTTACAAACTACATTCCTGACAAAAGGAAAATACTGCTCTTTAATCAAGACTATAAGCAACATGCCCACAAGTCTAACTTTCTCAATTTTCACATACTTGGCTCTCTTATCAACATAATTCAAAACTGCACAGTACCATTCATCCTCTCTGAATGTTTGATCAAAGAGGAATGTCTCCTTTGACAAGTCAAGTTCTTGGAAACCCACAGCATATATATCTGGGGGTTCTTTTTCTACACTCAACCACCCTTTCAGTGGAATGACAGGAGATTTGTCGTTTACATTCCAAGTTCCACAGAAAATTGAGAATTTTTTAGTAAATGTATAATCTGATTCCTTGTCACTCATCTTCCTTTTTATCAAGCTTTCTCTTATGGCAACTGGAGCGGAGGTCTGCATATTGGAAATTCCACTTCTCGGAAGAATTATACTTTCAGTTATTATATCCTCCTCATTTTTTGTACTGTATTTTTTGAGCCATACAAACTCTGGTTGTGTCGGAATCTTGTTTACAGCTTCTATTCCTCTAAATAGGTCGTCAACGAAATTATCGACGCGCGTTGTCATTTGTATTTCGAACTTGAACTTATTATTACGAGACTGTAAATTCAGGTACAAGATTGCTTCAGGATCCGACGGTTTGTTATCGATTTCACACTTGAAACTGTTGTCTATAGGCAATACTATTTCTATCGATAAATCGGTGAAGGACTTTGGTGGGTAGCATGACGAGAATAAACAAAAAACAGCTTTCTCGTCCCCGTATTCTACGATGGCGAGAAGTCTATCTTTCTTCACCCAGTCTGGGTGGAGCACTTTTGCATCAGACAGAAAAGCTGTAACTTTCTCACTGGACAAAAATTTTTCTTGCACCACTGCTTTTATTTCTTCGTGATTCATTTTGATTCACACTGTTTAGCTACATCGAGAAAATACACAAACTAATTCGTTCTGACATGGTTCTGACATAATTTTTATGCCATCGATATTTGATATTTAAAATTGACATTACAATTCGCGTTTGGAAAATGGAAATATAACCTGTCAATATAAATAAGAGAGCTTATATTTTGTGGCAACTTTATTTTAATTCTCATTTCTTTGTACATATGTAATGTAAACTACGATATTACAAATGCTCGACGTTTTGTTCAAGTTCGACTTTCTATAGCACAGCTGGGTCAAAGCGAGTTTAAATATTTATTTGTTTTGTGCGAACATCGTGGCGAACTACAAGAATGTACGCACACTAGTTTGCGATGACGCTCGTATGCGAATGTTTCTGGTTTCGTGGTTAAATTTTGAAACCGGAATAAACCACGGAACAGAAAACCATTTTTAAATTTATAGCGTTTTCAAGAAACAAAGAACTTGACATTTATATTTATGAGTTATGAGTTATAACCTAAGTTATAACCTGTGGTTAATGGTTGTATCCGTAGAGCGAGAATATGGCGAGAATGATATGACATTGACTCGACTCGACGTCAAAAAGAGTTGTAAAAATAACAACATTTCATGTTTATAAATACCTAATACTAACAGAAGAACATTTCATGTCTCAGGAATTTGTTGTTATTCATCGGGATAAATATATACAATTCGTTTTGAACATATAAGCTCTAGTTTCGAAGGTAACAGAATCCATAGAAGCAGTGCACAATGGGCGCACCGAGCGATTGGCAATTGGAATGTACTGAATTAAAGCAGAGAGGAGCTTATCTTCTTCAAACTGGTCAGTGGTCAGATTGTACGTTCCTGGTGGGCAGTGAGCCAAACCAGGAAGTGATAGCAGGTCACAAGCTTATCCTAGCGATGGCCTCGCCCGTCTTTGAAGCTATGTTTTATGGGGGCATGCCAGAAAGGAATGATCCTATACCTATTTTGGATGTTCAAATTGATGCTTTCAAGGATCTTTTAGAGTATGTATAGAACGGTTTATATAACATGTCGTTAATATATAGACTTTTACATTGAGATAATATTACTACGTATGGAGGAGACACCACGAACAAAATCTGTGCACCATTTTTTTGCTCTTAGTTTTAAAAATTATTATCTAGTTAGGTACTTACCGATGAAAAGTTATGTTAGTCACTTTTCCGTATTATTTGTATTATTTATGCAATATCGTAACACACACGAAGGCATATTTGATGCGTTTCACTTTAAAACAAATAAAAAATGAGCGTGCAGTTAAGCGATATGTCTTATGTTGAGCAGAACATAAGTGATGTAGGCGGTGTCGTCTCCATATGTATATCTCAATGACTTTTTATAACTGTTCTAATAATACATTTCAATTTACAGATACATTTACACAGGAAATATAAATTTATGTTCATTTGATAAAGCTTGTGAATTATGTTATGGTGCCAAGAAGTACATGTTACCTCATTTGGTGAAGGAATGCACACGGTACTTGTGGTCTGATTTGTATCCCAGGAATGCATGTAGGGCATATGAGTTTGCTCGACTTTTTGACGAAAATGTTCTTATGGAAAAGTGTTTACAGGTAAATGCATTTATTGCATATTTATCTTAAATATATGTAGAATGTAGATTCAATGGATATGAACATGAATATTCATAAATTTACTCTAAACAATCAAATTCATTTCGCAAAAGGATTCTTGTAGAAAGCAAATATAATATACTAGCTTTCCGCCCGCGGCTTCGCCCGCTTTGTCTAAAACATAATAAATTATATACTAAAACCTTCCTCTTGATCACTCTATCTATTAATAAAAAACTCGCATCAAAATCCGTTGCGTAGTTTTAAAGATTTAAGCATACATAGGGACATAGGGACAGAGAAAGCGACTATGTTTTATACTATGAAGTGATGTTACATCTACAACTTTTTTAAGTACATTCATAGTATAATAATTTTTATGTAAATTTATTATGCAAAAACTTGTACCTCTTTGATTGTACACAATTCAAATTCGTTAAAAATTCTTTATAGAAAAATTTTGTTACACACAAAGCATAACATTTCATTTTCTATTTCTATACATGTTTTCCTTGCTTTTCAGATAATCAGCACAAACACAAAAGAAGTGCTAAACGACAGTAGTTTTGAGGAAGTTGAGCTAAATACAGTCATAACAGTGTTCTCTTTGGATCATCTTAATATTGACTCAGAAATGGATCTCTTTAATGCTGCCGTGAGGTTGGTTGCAATTCACTTTATTGTATGTATCATAAAAAAAAATATACAAGCAGTTTATTTTTATGATTATTTATTTTTATAGCATTTGAAGATCTATAAATGACAAATTTTTCAAAAATACAAAATGTTCTATCATGAGCGGGCGTCAAACCCGGGTCTCTCGCCATACCATGGCAATGGCAGCAATTTTAGAAATGAATTTGTAAAAATAGAATATAAAAATCACTATTTGTTATCAGTGTTTACTTATCTATACATACAATCCATACATCCATTGCTTATTATAATAATGCACTTAATTTGATGATATTATGTTTATTAAAAGGTATTCAAAAGCGATGGAACAGAAGAAAAACTCTGATAGAAGTACAAGTCCATCAAATGAGGGCCAGGCCCATGAGAGAGTTGAGAGTCCGGGACCTTCCACATCTAAAGAGAGTTCACAGGTATTCAAAAATTTTAATTTTAAAGAAAAAATGGGCTCGGATTTAGGTCCCTATAACACAGTGAAATTAATGTCATTACAATATGTATCATTACATTTTACCATCATATCAACATCACAAAATTCGTGTTTTGGCTTTCAAACTCAAAATCAAACTTTTATTAATTATTCAATTAGACTTCTTTTAGAAGCACTTTCGAATCGTCATTTCATATTTTTTAACATTTACCACCAATAACTTTAAGGCCATGAAGCGTTCTAAACAGGCATTGTGTTGGTTTTTAAATGATTGAGGTATATATTTCTCGAAAGCTACACTTGCTCTTGATTTGCTTTTAAATTTTTCAGGTGGTAAATGTTGAAAGCAGTGCGGAGAACAGCCCAGCCGCGGCAGCGGATGCTTGCCGCTCTTGTGATGGTGATTCCACCACGCCTGCACCGGATACTAAGAAAGCAAAGAGTTAGTATTTGTTACTCAAATATTTTCTAAGAAAGTATTTTTTAAGAAAATAATAATATTCATATTTCATATTATGTTCGTCATTTTCCCATAAAGCAATCTGCAAGTCAGGTACTTGATATCATAGCAAAGTGATAAAATTTTGATATAAATAGCAAAGCAACAACTTTTATCAGAAAATAATGGTACTTAATGGATTTTTTTTTTATATTTTAACATACCAAATATCCTAACCATCAACATCTTCATGAACTGAAGTAAGTTCACGATGATGTTAACGTCTAAATTATTAATTACATTACGGTTTTTGATAGACCAATTCCATATTTGAATTTGTTTTAGTATTGATCACAGCCTTTTTAAAATAATTTGACCATAAAACCTTCCAGCCCCGCCACCAGACAACAAACCGACCCTCCGCAGTGCGATAGAAAAGATCAGGTTCCTCACCCTCACGGCCCAGCAGTTCGCGGAGGGACCAGCTCGGTCGTCCCTGCTGACTGAGTCGGAGGCCTTCACGGTCCTGATGAATATCCTGTCTACTAACTCGGATGTGCCTATGCCAACTGGGTTCTCTACTTGCAGGACGCCGAGGAAACAGTTGATTGGATGCGGACCTTCTTGTAATGTGAGTGATTTTGTTGTTGTTTTTCTTGTTTGGGAATATTATTGTAGAAAATTATAATATAATTATACGAATTTTAAATTTTTAAATGTTAATGAAAGTGTTTCTTGTATTTGACTTATCGCAATATTGACACAATTGTCCAATAAATTATTTTTAATACTACACTGTTAAAAATACAACTGTAATAAAATCTTAAATCATAATAAATAAAGTTGAGAAATTTTTAAGAAAAGAAAAAAATCGATCACGAGACGAGATTTGAAATCCGCGTCTTTTGCCGGGGCTGCCTGTTGATAGTGATCGAATTTTTTCTATTCTTAAAAATTTCTCATTTATAAAGCATTTGAATGCTATAAAACTAAATATCAAATATGAAAATGTTAACTAAATATCCACGTGTTCACACTAGCAGATGACGACGTTCGTGGTGGACACGCCGAGCCCGGTGGCGGTGGAGCAGGTGTGGGGCGAGGGCAGCCGCGCGCCGCCCGCCAGCCTGCCGCCCTACCCGCGGCCCACGAGACACGAGAGTGAGTCACTTGTGTACTGTAGAGTGAGTCACTTGTGTACTGTAGAGTGAGTCACTTGTGTACTGTAGAGTGAGTCACTTGTGTACTGTAGAGTGAGTCACTTGTGTACTGTAGAGTGAGTCACTTGTGTACTGTAGAGTGAGTCACTTGTGTACTGTAGTGTGAGTCACTTGTGTACTATAGAGTGAGTCACTTGTGTACTGTAGTGTGGAGGATTCAAATTCAAATTCAAATTCAAATGATTTATTGTGATTCACAGGTTATAAGGGTTTTTACATTGTATGAGGAGATCCGCTGTGATCTGCCATGTGGCGTACAATTTTTAAAAAAAGTTTTACATAGATAATTAATTATTAAACCGATTTATACATTTATACTATTATTATATTATTGTTTATACCAAGCACAAAAACAAATAGCACAAAATATTATTAAATGGTCCATATTTAAAATTGAAATAGGAAGGAAGGTGGAATTCCTACATCGAAAAAGGGAGGATCCTCGACCAGTCTACTCGACTGGCCGCCCGTTAAGGCCATGATGAATGATGTCGGAAAGTTGCATATATGCTCTGTAGCGAAAACATTTCGCTTGCGCGATTCAGAGCAAGGTGTCGCTACAATAGCTTGTGTGCAGTGGCTGTAGGGCTGTTTGTGTATGTGCACGGTGCGGCGGGGGAGAGTACCGACCATTCTGTTTCTTTCTAACTTGTGCTCTTTCGTACCCGGTCCCCGCCTCACCGTACATACCTACACCGCCCTACAGCCACTGCACACATGCTATAGATACATGTACGTGTAGACTAGCAGACGACTCACAATTACACTCATTCACTCACTCTCACTATCACGCTCATAAATTAAATCGCTCATTCCTACTCATTTCTTGTCGGAAGAAAAACTTTGCCTACGCGTCTATTAGGCAAAGATTTCTGATGAGCGTATACAAGTAGGCTTTAATTTTTACTGCCACAAAATACAATGTAAAACTTATTTTTGTTTTGCCAAAATACTTTAAAAAAAATTCTTGGTTTGTGAAAAGATGTCTTTTTTAAACAAACATGATGCTGACAAACTTTCATAAAATTATATTTATCTAGGAATAATGGGATTTTAATGAGAAACGTTGTTTCCACTACTTTCTCGTATTTTTCTCGTCAAAAAAGCCTTTCTTGCTTCTAAACAAAAAAAATGCCCGTTCGGACGCTTTGACCTTGAGTTTTGCGCTAGCTACATATTTTTTTACTTATATCGGTACTTCCGCAGACCTATGGCCTGTGCTAGGCATGGTACTAGACCACACAGAACGGCACGGAGGTGACCTGCACAAGATCTACTGCCGCCGTGCCGTGCTGCAGCAGACGGACTGCCTTAACACTAGCGTGCTCGACTGCTCTGTGACCTTCATGGTGGATAAGAACATCTGTTTATTGGGAGTGCAGGTGAGTGTTAAAGTTCAATGACCTAATCTAACATGACTGTTACATAGCCATTCCATTTATAAACTGGTAATATGCAATTAACGTGACTGATACATAGCTATGTGTAGCTATGTGTGTATGTGTAGCATTTGTAAATCGTAAAAGTGCAACGACTAATCATCTGACTGCCACTCCATTTATAAATTGTTTCAGTTCAAGGACCTGACTGTTATAAAGCCATTCCATTTGCAATATTCAAATTTCATGGCCTATCACCTGACTGTTACATAGCCATTTCATTTACAAATTGTTCAAGTTCAATGAACTATCACCTGACTGTTACATAGCCATTCCATTTACAATTTATTCAAATTTTATGACCTATCACCTGACTGTTACATAGCCATTCCATTAATTACAAATTGTTCAAGTTCAATGACCTTGACACGTGACTGTAACATAGCCATTCCATTTACAAATTGTTCAAGTTCAATGACCTTGACACGTGACTAACAAAGCCATTCCATTTACAAATTGTTTAAGTTCAATGACCTATCACCTGACTGTTTCATAGCCATACCATAATATGTTAATCGCCCAATTAGACATTAGCTGTCACGTAATTTCATGTGTTGCTTATTTTTGTTGTTATGGAGGCAAAAAAATACATATTTATTTTTCATTTTCTATTCATTTTGCTTTGCTTTACTATTCTATTATTAATTGTCGTATGGTAATGAGGTCGTTTTTTGTCTTTTAAAATTTTTTTTTTCAACAGCAAATTTTTACGACTCGCTTTTTTGTTATTAATAAAATTACAATACCGTTTAAACATTTTAGAAGTGAAACTTCTTTAGGCGCGTCGTGAGTAAAGTTTAAAGTCGCGTCATGGCAATACCGTCACGTCATGGATTAAGGCGGCGATTTTGGTATCTTGAATGTTCCTGCAGAAGTTTCACTTCTGACACGTGTGCTCTTTCGGTACTAGGTGCCAACGCAAGCGCCGAGCGAGGAGAACGCGGGCACGGGCGGCGGCGCGAGCGGCTACTCGGAGCTGCTGTACGCGCACCTGCTGGACGCGGACGGCGCGCGGCTCACCTACACGCACTACACCAGCCGCGTGCCCTACCGCCACCTGCTGGACATCCTGTTCAACCGGCCCGTCTACATCCAGCGCAACAAGGTACCGTGCCAACTGTACACAGGAAGGTACGCACTACACCAGCCGCGTGCCCTACCGCCACCTGCTGGACATCCTGTTCAACCGGCCCGTCTACATCCAGCGCAACAAGGTACCGTGCCAACTGTACACAGGAAGGTACGCACTACACCAGCCGCGTGCCCTACCGCCACCTGCTGGACATCCTGTTCAACCGGCCCGTCTACATCCAGCGCAACAAGGTACCGTGCCAACTGTACACAGGAAGGTACGCACTACACCAGCCGCGTGCCCTACCGCCACCTGCTGGACATCCTGTTCAACCGGCCCGTCTACATCCAGCGCAACAAGGTACCGTGCCAACTGTACACAGGAAGGTACGCACTACACCAGCCGCGTGCCCTACCGCCACCTGCTGGACATCCTGTTCAACCGGCCCGTCTACATCCAGCGCAACAAGGTACCGTGCCAACTGTACACAGGAAGGTACGCACTACACCAGCCGCGTGCCCTACCGCCACCTGCTGGACATCCTGTTCAACCGGCCCGTCTACATCCAGCGCAACAAGGTACCGTGCCAACTGTACACAGGAAGGTACGCACTACACCAGCCGCGTGCCCTACCGCCACCTGCTGGACATCCTGTTCAACCGGCCCGTCTACATCCAGCGCAACAAGGTACCGTGCCAACTGTACACAGGAAGGTACGCACTACACCAGCCGCGTGCCCTACCGCCACCTGCTGGACATCCTGTTCAACCGGCCCGTCTACATCCAGCGCAACAAGGTACCGTGCCAACTGTACACAGGAAGGTACGCACTACACCAGCCGCGTGCCCTACCGCCACCTGCTGGACATCCTGTTCAACCGGCCCGTCTACATCCAGCGCAACAAGGTACCGTGCCAACTGTACACAGGAAGGTACGCACTACACCAGCCGCGTGCCCTACCGCCACCTGCTGGACATCCTGTTCAACCGGCCCGTCTACATCCAGCGCAACAAGGTACCGTGCCAACTGTACACAGGAAGGTAGGAATGATTCATAGACAGAAGCTTGAGAAAAAGTGACCCGAGATAGGTGGGAGTAACCGTTTAGACAAGCAAATTCATAGATAGAAGCTTCAGAACAATTTAATAGTAAGATTTGTCATATGTGTGCTCGCAATAGCTAAACACAAATATGACTTACACAACTGATTCTAAGTTAATAATAGTGAATTACCTAACTAATATTAACTCCATATTAATACCACAAGACGTTATTTATTGAAGTAAACAAAGATTAAGATTTTTTTTAAATATCCCCAAGCACCAGAATGAAATCTGCGGAGGCACTATTGCTATCCGATAGAATAATCAATAAAGAAACACACTTATAATATAACCCTGCAAACATTACATTTGACACTTACAATTCACAGGTAAAATCAATGACACTTATATTTCACAGGTATACAAAGTGGGGATAGTGTTCAACAAAGTGGGGTGGTACCCGATGGGCACATGTACGCAGCAAGTGGCGGCTGAATCGGTGTTCTTCAACTTTGGCATCGGGCAAAGCAGCGATTCTGTACGAGATGGACTCATACGGTCTATTATATTCACGTACTAGACGAATTGGGACTTCCGAAAAAAATATGGAGTATCTGGATAACTTTAGGGGCAGGGTTACCCTATGCAAGAGAATTGAGATGAGCAATAATTAAAAAAATGGTGAACAGAATACAAATGATTTTTCACATCAATATAATTTAAACAAAGTAAAAACTACTACACTAGATTAGAGACCAGTTGTCTCTCAGTGAAAGTGAGAAAAATATATCCAGTTGTATTCATAATAGAAAATACATAATAGATACAGGCCAAATATTCTGGAAATTGGAATAGGTACTATATAAAGTTTAGCCGCCTTTAATTTTATTGATATAACTAGCTTACCGCCCGCGGCTTCGCCCGCTTTGTCTAAAACTTAATAAATTATATACTAAAACCTTCCTCTTGAATCACTCTATCTATTAAAAAAAAACCGCATCAAAATCCGTTGCGTAGTTTCAAAGATTTAAGCATACAAAGGGACAGAGAAAGCGACTTTGTTTTATACTATGTACTTAGTGATGATATATCATAAATTTTAAAAAATTTAGTAATAAAACTGGAATAACACAACAACTCGAGTAAAATACATTTATTTTCGCGTGTAGTTCAAGTTCCTATTAAGATCAAGTAAGAAGCTGAAAGGGTACATAGTGTTGCCATTTAATATTTAATCTAAATTGAAAACATAATTTTTACGGATTTTTAAAACAGTGAACTTTAAAAGTAATTTTCTTATTATTTATTTTATTTCTTTAATAATGAATTAAAAAGATGTAATCTTGTAAGTTTTAACCATGTGAATGCCTTAAATGAGAAATAAAATTTTACTATTATATAATTTGGTTTTTAGGATATTTTTGGACTAAATATAGATAATCTTTGTTATTTATCTGCTACTGGTAAATAGCCCAACTTTTACACAATGAAGATCTCAACATTGGAGGTTTTTTGGTCAAATTCCGATGCATAATCTTATTATAAGTTATAATTATTTTGTATTGCATTTTAGTGTGATGTGTTTTTTTCTAAGGAAATTAAGTTGCCCCTTCAATTTTATACAATTGACATTTTTTGTTATTTTAGCCTTCGTATTTATAAAATTACTAGCGGTCCGCCCCGGCTTCGCCCGTGGTACATATGAAAAATAGATGTTGGCCGATTCTCAGACTTACCCGATATGCACAGAAAATTTCATGAGAATCGGTCCACCCGTTTCGGAGGAGTATGCAGACTAACATTGTGACACGAGAATTTTATATATAAGAAGATGTCAGAGAATGTTATAGTCCTTTTCACCTATGATGATTCCTGTGACACTTCATCCTGTTCCGAATTACGTATTTTATGTTTAAAAAGTCAAAATAATTTTAGTGCATAATATTTTTATTTTATGGCGGCATTATTACCAAAAATATAGAAATGAAACATCTTAAGCTTATAAATCAAAAACAGTATTGTTTAGTTTAATATAATGAAAAATAAAATAAAATAACACAAAAATATAATACCTACGCAATTCGTGTACATGAAATGGATCGTTGAAAAATCATAGAGTTGGTAAATCACATAATCGGCGCCCATCTTGTGATCGTTTGTCAATCGAGTCAATCGTCTGTACGAGTACGTCAGCCTTGTATACAAGTTGCATTTTTATATTGATACTTTACGTGGTATTCTGTTATTTTTACTAATTGTTATTGTTGACTTTTTGTTGCTGTTGTTTACTAAGTTTCCTTAGTTAATTGTTGGCGAAATGCCGAAAAAACTAATTTTGGTACTTTATTCAAATCAATTTCATTTCCCTATAGAATATTATCGATTATCGGAAACAATTGATACGATTTCAGTAACCGACATCTCTACACGTGTCAAAAATCGATGTGTCACAGAAATCATCTTAGGTGGAAAGGACTATAGTTGTGTATGTAAAATTGAAATTGTAAAAATAAAAATGTTTTAAAACTTTGAAGTCTATTTTATTTTTTCTGATGTCCCTAGATAGAAAAATAAATAAATAAATAAGCTATCAAATAATAGTTATTTATTTATTTATTAAAATACTACTCACTGAATAATAAGCATGATAAAAAAATATCTTAAATTAATTAAAATGGATCATAAATTAATTGGGTTTAAAAGGTCGAACCAGCGAAGTGAACCGCTTCTTATCGATGCCATTCTCTTACAATGACCTAGATTATTTATAAATAATGGCAATTAAGGATACATTTTGCATACCCATTATTTCCATTGTAGTACCTAACATATTTTCCTTGTAAGTAACATTTACGATGACTGACATGGAGTCTACAAAGAATTATATATTTACTAATATTTGCTTAAGTGAAGTTAGTATATATCAGTAAAATCTTTTGTAAATATACTTAATTTTAGATTTTTAATAGAATCTTACTTGCTTTCTCCTTAATTTATTACAAAAATTGCACGGAATGTTTTGCTATAGCTGTCACTGTAAATGTAATGTGACATATAAACTGTCAAAAATGTCAAATTGACTTTTGTCATGTTGGAAGTTTCAAAGTTGCAGGAATCTATCCAGTTGTTTAGTCCGTCTGTTTTTATTCGTGATGTTATAATAAATAAAAGACCAATGTTGTTAATTATTGTAATAGGAAATGTTAGTTTGTTAAGAATCAGCATCTGATAGAAGGAAGTGATAGCTAAAACTCAACATGTCTCGCAATAGATGTGATGGTCTTCTTGCGAAGGTTGATTTTCCCCTCTACACTCTACAGACCCTCACGAATCGTCATGTAATCATAGCTGGTGGCGGTGGAGCATCGAACACGGGCGTCGCGAATGGATTTGTATGTATACGTCACTGCAATATGTAGTAACATTTGATGCAAGTAACGCGTCAACAATTGCAATACCAGCTTATCGATTGAAACGATTTCCAATTTTTAGCCTTCAGCGTCTAATATGTTCAATTAATTTTGTAGGAAATATTTGAACTCTCGCACAATGGTACCAGATTTGTGGCAGAAGAAGTAATGAGGCATGAAACCGGACCAAATGTAGTGATGAATTGTGCAGTTCGTAGTGTACAGAATCGAATATACCTGGCAGCGGGGCAGGAGAGCCACTGTCAGCTGTACAAAGTGAACATTCGGATGGTGGATGCTGCGGAGATGAGGCGAGGCAGTTTTCGCGCGGAAAATGGTCTCGTACGTCGTCGCCGCCGCACGGTTTCCGAGAATGATAATATTTCTAAAATGGATAGCAATTGTAACACAACTGAGAAGAGAATATCATTCGAAATCCGGCCTAGTGATAGTGTGCAAACTGACTTTGGGTAGGTCTATTTATTAAATAAATTATGCATTACTTTAAATACATATAAATTAAAGACAAATGATTATTGATATTGGAAGTAAACTATTTTATACAAAAATATCCAAACACTATATTCAATGCCATTCAAAGCACACATTATGATAATCTTGTTCTCATGGTTTGAGATAACTGTTTTTTCTGTTAAGTTATTAGATTATAAATTTATAAATTGAATGCCATTAAACCAGAAATATCAAATTCAAGTTATTAGATTGTTAATAAGCACATGCAAGAGCAGATAAGAAAAAATATTTGGTTTATTACCTTGTAACTTATTATTTATTTGTCAAAAAATCTCAACAGACTTATTAATATACAGTGGAATCCGTTTATAATGACATCAACAGGAAATATAAAAACATGTTATAATATGCGGACGTCATACAAAGGATTTTGTAGAAAATAAACAATCTCTAGTTAGTATTCAATACAGAGAAAAAAAATAGATATGCCTACACATTGAGACTCAAAACAAACAAAAAAAAAGGCAGCGCCGTACGTCGTCGGATATCACATAATTCTCCCAAATAGAAAAGTGTAGAAAGTGTTAGAATTCATTTGGTCACTATATATTTTATTCATTAAAAATTGGTCACAATAAACAAAGTCATTTTATCCGAATATATAACTACACTAGCGGTCCGCCCCGGCTTCGCCCGTGGTACCTACATGTTTAAACTATCCTATCTCTCAAGTTGGATCGAACTGCACATGGTGTGCGAATTTTATTATAATCGGTTAAGTGGTTTAGGAGTCCATTGAGGACAAACATTGTGACACGAGATTTATATATATTAAGATAATTATAAGAAATATTTTATTTATTACTTATTACTTAAGTCTACACAATATTATTATATCTATAATTTAACCATACACAGCTGTTAATTTATTTATATTATTCTTCAGAGAGGATCCTTTACAGCGAGTGGTGACAATATGCCCAAATGGTAAACTGATGGCCACAGGTGGTGTGGATGGAAAAGTCAGGGTTTGGAGTTTTCCACAAATGCAGTTGCTGTTTGAATTACAAGGCCATACTAAAGAGGTACTTTTATTTTTTGGCTATTTAAAGTTAAAAATTCATTTATGCTGCTTTCCGAATTGGTGGTAAATGTTAACATATGTTATGATGATTCAAAAGTGCTTTTAGAAGAAGTCTAATTGTATAAATAAATGTTTGAGTTTGAGTATTGTACAGTACTATTTTCAAAATGTTTTTATATTCTTCAAAAATCAAACACCAATAACATTAATTGAATCCAATCCATTCCACAGCTAGACGACCTAGACTTCAGTCCCTGCGGCAAGCAGCTGGTCAGCATAGCGAAGGACGGGCAGCTGCTAGTGTGGAGCACACATGGAGTCGCGCCACCGCTACGCAAGATAACCTGCACCCCGCCCAATGGGAACAAGTATCTGTTCCGGCGGTGCAAGTTAGTTGAAATGAATTTTGAAGTGAAAACTTCTTTAGCGGCGTTGAGCACTTTTTCTGTAATGGGTATAAAATCTTAAACTCGCGTCAGGACACGTGACCTGATCGAAAAAGCGTAAGACGGATGGAGAGTAGACAGCTATCCCCTCTCTACTACGCGCGTTTTCACTTCTGCCGGCACTCCCGGAGTGCAACCCGTCTTTTTTTTTATTAACACAACTTTAAATGGACAGATTTAAAATAACAGATAATTTTGATTATTATTATTTATTAACTTTGTACTCATAACAAGTATCGGTGACAATACAATAATTTCATGAATTCAAGCATCAATTTAAGTTTTTTTAACTAAACAGTTAATAATTAATGAAATAGGCTGTAATAGGCCCGTTTAACTTTATAAAATTAGGCAGGAAATAGTGTCTGTTGACTTGTGTGAGTTGACTTATAAAAGATATATAAAACTAAGTTCCTAGGATAAGGGATTTCAAACACACAAATATACTCAAAAATAAACAACCACGTAATAATTAATATTTATTATTGTTTCACAAAACTAATTCCATTTATCTATATTCAGGTACGGCACGATAGAGGACAAGCCAGACGAGTACAGGATGTTCACAATCGCGAACCCGCTCGCGCGCTCCGGCAAGCAGCGCGGGCTACTGCAGCTGTGGGCGAGCGGGGCCAGCATGAGCTCGAGCGGGGCCAGCATGAGCTCGAGCGGGGCCAGCATGAGCTCGAGCGGGGCCAGCATGAGTGCAAGCGGGGCCAGCATGAGTGCAAGCGGGGCCAGCATGAGTGCAAGCGGGGCCAGCTCGGGTGGCGAAGCTGCGCGTGCGGTGTTATGTGGCGAGTCGTTGTCTGCGCTGGCCGTGCGGGATGACGGCCGGTATGTCGCTGTCGGCACCATGTTTAGCGGCTCCGTGGATATATACATCGCGTTTAGTTTGCAGGTGAGTGTGGGAATTAGGATGGGTGTAAGGATAGGAAAAAGAGTGGTAGTGTATGTGCTAGGGATAGTAATTATTGATGTTGTGTCAAAATAATATATTTCTTTAGTATATTTTATAACTGATATAATTATTATGATTAATGCAGTTAAAATTCGGCAGTCATTTTGTTGTTATTTTAATTCAATTTGTCTTGGTTGTATGTGTACATTTTTATTATATCGCAAATTATTTAAAAATGTCTTGCAACTAATACAACTAAAACCTATAATTCCTCTACTAAGAGTTAAGAACTACATTTCATTTCATTACTATAAACTATAATTCCTCTAATAAAAACTACAATTCCCCTTCCCCAGCGCGTGGTGCACGTGCCCCGCGCGCACCGCATGTTCGTCACCGGGCTGGCCTTCCTCCCCGCGCGGGGCTCCGAGCGCGGGGAGAGGGGGGAGCGGGGCGGAGTCTCCCGCGCGATCGCGTCGCGCTCGGACGCCGCCCTGCTCTCCATATCCGTGGACAACTGCCTCTATGTGCACACGCTGCCCAGGAGGGGTGAGTGACACATACACAAACAGACATGTAGAAAATTGACACGTAGAAATATATGCACAAACACACATAGCGCAAACAGACACAAACAAAGTTGCACACACGCAGACGTAGACGAGCACACAAAGATATATGCACAAACACCCACGCACACAGACATGTATACAAATATGCACGCACACATAAAATCGAGCACGCATACAAACGCATACCCACATATACAAACACGCACGCACACATACGCACGCACAGACAGTAAATATCTACCGAAAAATAGTAACTTTAAATAAACTTACCTATATCTTTGGTTCTCAAACATCTGCTTTATTTTATTCTTCCTTTTATGTATGATCGTAAATTTACAATTCAAACACTTAAATATAAAATGTATAAAACTGCAAAATTGAATTTATATTTTTGGTTTTATGGCATTCAAATGCTTTATAAATATAAATTTATAAAGAATAGAAAAATTTATAAATTTATATTTATAAAGCATTTGAATGCCATAAAACCAAAAATATAAATTCAACAAAAAAGGTCGTGTTCCATCGTTACAATATTGTATTCACTGAAAAGTGCTTCATATTGGTTGAAATGGTTGTTAATCATCTCAATAGATGGCGCGCGGTGTGTCCCTTCAGACACATAAAACTGAAAGAATAGAATAAATTCGATCACTCGGGCGGGTCACGAGTGGCTGAGTTGGTGAGGCATCCGCCCCGGAATGGCGCGAAGGATGCGGGTTCGAGTCCCGCCTCGTGATCGAATTTTTTCTATTCTTTATAAATTTATAAACTGCAAAATTTTTAATGAATAGAAAAAAATCGATCAAGAAAGAAGATTCGAACCCGCGTCGGCAACCTGCCTGATGTATAAAACTCTTATACATAATTTTTTATTTTTGCAAACTAATGTCCCTTTTGTAAACAATAGTTCAGTAGATTCATAAACCGTGTTGCCTAACCATAAACAAAACTCTTATCAATATAAAATATATATGAAAAACTAGCAGTGCCACGCGCAAAATCATGTTTTTCTATAGCTATCTCATGTGTTATTGTGATGTATAACCTATTATATACTATACTCTGTCCATTGTATTATTTGCTTTTTGACAGCTTCACGCCTATGAAGGATTGTATTGTCTATGTTAATATGTCATACAAATAATTATTGTACTTCATGGACATGCCCCGCCCACTTAGTGATGTCTACACAGAATTATTCAATGATGGGTCGATAGATTATAATAATCGATAGAAATACGCTGTAAAATGTATCCTATACAGAAAAACTCTTCTATTATGTTATATAATTTAAACATAAAGACAACCAAATTGTAAGATAGAAACCAATTAATAATAAAATATTAATTTAGTTTAGTTTTAACATAAAATGCATAGATATGTGGTCTTATTATTACATATCTTATTAGTATGTTTACGTTGTAATTATTATTTACGTACCTGATTCGATTTATGATAATATTTTGAATTTATAATTGAAATAGTATCACAATCGATAATCGTTTGTACATCACTTCTGGTATCACCCGTCGAGCTGTCAAAAAGCAATTCTTATAGTGGACAGACTATAAGTATAAAATTTCATCCTGGAAATCCGTCCAGTATTTTACGTGACAGAGCAATAAACATACATTTTCACAAACTTTTACATTTATTATATAAGTAAGAAGTAACTTATAATAACAAATTCCTTGTCCACAGGTACCATGCCAGCTTGGATCGCCATCGTCTTGATAATCTTCATACTGTTCTGTACCTTCTGTTTATGTTCTTATTTAGGCATATAACATTGTATTTATATTAATTTTATTTCCGTATGTATAAGTACCTCGGGGCTAGGTTAGGTTTAGGCAATCCGGTGTAAATCGTGCTCATAATTTATCATTTATGTTTATATATAGAATCAATTTAATTAAATGAATTACATATTTCAGTTATACATTTGTTTTATTTTGTTTTACCTTATTTTTATTTTTCTATTATTTTTCACATTAATTCAATATGAATCTGTTTTTTTAGTTGTTTTTATACAACGAGAGTTAATTTCGTACACAATTTAATTAATTTGTCGAATAAGTATTTAAATAATTCAGACCTTTAAAAAAGTTATTAATATGAACGTAAGTACGGGATATGTTCTTATTAATAGCGTCCTTTGCTTGATGCAATATCTAGAATTGGTTTATGTCAATAAAAATTAAGATAATATTATTTAATAACTAACTATGCCATTAACGCACAAATACTTCTCAACTTTTGCCTACTTTTGGCTAATGCAAAGAGAACTGTCATAGCGTATATTTAAAAAAATAAGGTATTATATGGTTTTAAAATATATCTACAGATGATCAAATAGCACAAAGGGTATTAAAAATGAATGAAATTTTTAAAGTAGTTTTTTCTGAATTATTTTGTCTCAATGTTAAGTAAAATGCTAATTATATTTTTCCTTATTATGCAACAAGCTTTGATGCAAATATGTAGGAACTAGGATTTGGAGTTGTGCCTTCAAGACATGCAAGAAAAATAAATACGATACTGGACATAATATCGATATCCATACATTACCTAAATAAAGATACATTCAACTAGGTAGTTTTAAAAAATCCACAATCCATTCTCCCCATACATAGGATAGGTACCTACAACTTTAAATTAATAAAATATGATTTAAATCAAATTAAGTATTAAATGTTAAAATTAAGGTTAAAATATATATATTATACCATAAAATACTATATAGTTTTTTTTATTCATGTTTAAGTTTCTAAGCATCATTTTTCTTTCGGTGCATTTACATCAGACGAGCGAAAGCTCATTCTAACCCCACTATGTCAAATTCTTTTAATGTAAACGGGCGTTGAGAATTATTTCGTTGTTCTTAGTGCTTTCGAAAAGATTTATGCTATACTAGCTGCTCCGCGCGGTTTCACCCCCGTGGCTCCACTCCTATTGCCCGTAGCGTGATGAAATATAGCCTATAACCTTCCTCGATAAATGGGCTATCTAACACCGAAAGAATTTTTCAAATCGGATCAGTAGTTCCCGAGATTAGTGCGTTCAAACAAACAAACAAACAAACAAACAAACAAACAAACAAACAAACAAACAAACTCTTCAGCTTTATAATATTAGTATAGATTCTACTGAACAACACTGAATAAACGAGTTTTCGTTTACACCACAGAATACATAATTGGTTTACACTAAAAGATTACGAAATAATGATCTTGCTCTAGCTCTATGGCCGTTTGATGTACATGCACCGTTTTAATTAGCTTTTTCCTTTTTTCAATTTTAAATTAACCGGATTCTTTTATTATGACAATAAATTTTTACTAATAGGTACTAATTATGTCGTTGTGATAGACGATATTAGAGTGTATCCATATTGTATCGGTATAATTGTGTAGGTACAGTCTATGGGTACAGTTTCAGAACTTATTACCTACTCATTCCAAAAAGGCGCCTTTCATGAAATTGAGTCGTCAGACGTCATAATATTATGTAAAAGGTACTTAACTGTACGTTGCGTTATAATCAGTGTTGCCAATTTGGCATAATTTATGCTAAATTTAGCATATTTATACATTGTTTAGCATTTTTATTTGTTGTCTAGCATATAGCTTATTTTTTAGCATATAAAATTGTTATATAATAAAAGTTAAACCATATGAAACCAACTACAGTTTTGCTACCTTGCATACGTAAATTTAGTCGACATTTCATGAGACATAGGTGGCAACACTATGCCAACATAGAACATAGACAAAGGTAATCTTTAATAGTCTTGGCAATGAGGCTTCCACGTCTACGTCAACATTATCGGCTGCGGAAAGGCTGCGGATGAAGACCAAGATATTAATATTTTATTTGATAATAACACACTCGAATAAGAGTTAACACATATGTGTAAATAATGTTGGATAAATAATATTTTAAGTAAAAACTAAAATGTCGTTTTATTTGACATTAAAAATTTTTAGCAAAATATTTAGCTTAATTATAAATCCTTTAGCAAAATTTTGGCAAAATTTTAACAGCCATTTAGCAAATTTTATGTTAGTCTTGCTGGCAACACTGGTTATAATCAAGTTATAATAGATACCTATAGCTTTTTGATCACAGTGATACAAATACAGTCATATATCATTGTTCCATTTATTCTCAATATTTTAACCCATTCAGTAGGTAATTGAAATATATCCTAGAGATTTAATTCTTTGTTATTGTGTGAATGATTTTATGGATGCTTCCTTTTAATTGAAATAAAAACGAAAATACTGCATTGCTGTGGTATAAAATATATTTTAATGCTCGCTCACCAACGCACTAGTTGAATTCAACGACTAAACAAAAGAGTCGAAACGCTCGTCAACGCGTCCGCGACGGTTAACTCTTCGACGTGGCCGTATAATAGTCCACCGTAGACGGCTAAACGACTCGTCGTAGACGGCTCGTCAGTCGACACGTTTGTATCAACTACCAACTTGCGACGCGACGCGTCGCGAGTTGATAGTTCAATATTTTTACCGTTAATTCCGTTTGACTTTTAATGAGATTACTATGATCAATGCTCGAAATATTGAAAAAAAAAGGAGATTAATTTGTATTAATTTGATATTATTGAATTGTCTTAAAAATCTAAGATATTTTTTTTATTCAGTTAATTTATTACATATCATAAGGATTACCTTCCTATAATAATATATTGAATAATGTTAAAATATCGACTATAACTAACGACTTAAAACGACACGTTAAAACATAAACAAAAACTTGGTAATAGATATAATTGTGATATATATAATTGTTAAAAAACAGCTTTGACTTTTTCTTTACTAGAGACAACCCTGACATTGAATTCCTTGAAAATCTATAATTCGTAATAACTTCGTGGTAAGAATGTGGAATTTTACATGTAGAGTGTAGACCTCAGTTCAAGGTAACGAACGTTCGATTACCAATACCGTCGCGCGTCGGTCGACCGTGTCAATTCGTTTCAGTTTACACATCGACTAGTCGAAGATTTTAACTAGTTGATCGACTAGTTGATGAACGAACATTTAACGGTCTAGTCTCGTTGATGAAAAATGCGTCGACGACCCATTCCTACATTGCTTTGCTACAATATGATTCTGCAGATTTACTAATGTGAAGTTAGATAGAATCCGACCGTGCTGCCGCCACACCACCGTCCGACGAAACTTTTGCTCACGATGTTCACCTTTAATGGATAGTTCCTTCCTTTGCTACAGAGGGCGCTTCATACCTTGTTGAACAGTGTATAATTTAAATAATTAGTGTGCTTTGTGGCATTGTGTTATGTGAAGTCAGATGCGTCGATTCATTCATCATTTTAATTTGAATTTGATAATATGTATGCCTTCTTAAATATTTAGTTAGAAAAATAAATAACAAATCAATGAATGAAAAGATTTATAGATTATAATCAAATATGATCTTGCTTTCATTACTATCAAAAAATTTTTAGTGGCGCCCTCATTTTTACAAACTATGTTTGTCTACTGTTTATTTCTTTAAAAATATTCAGTGGGTGGGTACGTGGTTCTTTCTATATTAGGTTCTAGTAATTTATTTTATTATCACTTTGCGAAACTATTTTCTGTAAGACTGTATCAGTTACTAAAATAAAAGGGTAAAATAAAACAAAAATAAAATTTTCATAACATTTAATCAATTACATCAAACAAATAACATACATGATTGTAACTTCGGCAAGTTGCATTGATTTAGACCGACTAGAGATCGAAGCGACGCAGAACGTGGCTTACCCATGTTGAGATTTACATCAGGCGTTGCTTTGTGTTACTAACTAAACTTTTCTTTTATGTTTTATTATTATCATTATATGACATAACCGTTAATTCTTTGAAATATCCATTTGAACAGAAACTAAACGTTTCTTTGTTAATTTTAAATTTCGTCAACACTAGTTCAGTTCGTGACACAAGCACCACCCATTTTACAATAACTGCACTGTAAACTTAAACAAGTTACAAGTTACTACCAACAATTACTCAATTCGTTGTTAAATGCGTTGTTTTGTGCCTTTTCAACGAAATATGGAAGACTGATCTATCTTAATACAATATATGTGATGTCAGTTTTAATCGATAACTTGACGTAATCATTTCATACTCCATTTATCTGATAAATTACATCTATAGCAAACAATAATTGATTTGTAAATACGAATCGTTTAATATTAACAGTAAAAAATTGTTCATATACCTAACATAATTAACATCAATTACTCCCGTGCGTCGAACCATTTGACGTGCGTATATAAAAAATAATAGTTTAACAATCCGTATTTCCTATAAATAGAAATAACTATATTTTAATAAGCTATAAGATCCAAAAGTTTATATTCTATATAACTTTGGCAATAATTGTATATTTTGTTTGTATATTATTATTAGGTATATATTGTTTGATATGGTCCCCGTGGCAGAGAATAATTAAGACGACCCATTTGAACTCGTTTAACGTACTTAATATTTTTATTTGGCAATATATTGTGTTAATTCGGAATGTTAAGGTCAAATATAATTATAATAATTAAATACGTTGAACAGTTTAAAGTTGTCGTATTATATTTGAAAGGCACGTCACCTTCATAGCCCTTTGCCCCGCTTGTTTATGTTCATAACATTTCAATTAGAAACACTGATAAAACACTGTATTATTCGATCAACATATGATTTTGTTTGAAGTGAATATAGAAATTACATAATAGCAAGAAATTTACTGATTGATTCAAATATAAATTACAAAAATATACAGAAAAAAGATAAAATTAAGCATATGGAATTGTGAGTGTACGAGAATGAACGTTTGATCGAATAATGTCAAATTCGAATTTGACTGTAGCAGTTGTTATGTCGGCCAAAACAATTACGTCTAATAACACCAAATAATTCGCGCATATACTAACACGTACTTATCCTAGTTCTAGATAACATACAATGGCACATTTAATATGTAGCATTCGACTTTAGCTGTTATAAAAATGAACATCGTTATATAATTATATATTACCGTTTGCTCTATATACTTAAAGGCCTTAGCATCACCCCTTATTGCGATAATAAGGTCCTAATCTAATCGATCGCGAAATAATGGGCGATAATAAGATCTCAGTACTGTTTCTATCTCAGTATAAACTCATGCTCAATTACTTCACTTATGTCTACGCGTCTACATTCTGTGTGCATCTTTGAACGGAGTTTAGTAAATTTTGTATATTAAAGCCGATTTACAAAAATACCTTGAGTACATAATACCAATTGTGCGTGGTAAACATCATAGAAAATATTGAATTGTATAAAATCTTGCTGTATACGTCTGTTACAAAATTACGTTATATATACTGGCCGTGTTATTCGTTACAATTGGCTTAAACTTAATACGACTAATAATTTAGTAATGTAAAAATGGCTGTTTTATTACGAATATCGGAATGATTATCAACAGACTGTAAACCACGCGTCAGCATTCAACACATCAGCAAATAACATAAATACAAAGCTATCCATTATTTACATAAAATTCGAAATATTTCAACTTTACCAAAATACACATCTCATAGTCAACACAATTATACATACATAATTTTCTAATAGCAACGACGATGCAGCGACACCGATAAAGGACGAACGAATCTCCATTTTGTTCATTCGGTCACTCGGTAAGTACCAATTGTGAAATTGACATTCGTGTTTGTCACGATTCCTCATAAATCGATTAGCCCTGTAATACTGACTCACTTGAAATAATTGACACGCAAACGCACCAATTCATATATACTTTTAAAAATATGAGAATCATTTTGTTTCACACGCACTGAGAGATTATAGTCAGGGAGTCGTACATGAGTGACATTTATTAAAAATTCACATAAAAACTGCTTTGAGCCCTCACACGTCACTATGTTACGCGAACGCGAGCCGACACAGGCCGTAGTCTCGAGATACGGAGCCGCCTTCACACTGCAACAGACGGCGCATGTTACTTTATAGCTAATTCATACTAAAACGTAAAAGTTAGTCTAGTATGTAAGTTGCAGTTGTTACAAGAATATTTAATACATTAATTTCTATCTTAACTGGTATCTTACTACGTTAATATTATTCCAAGACCTTAGAAAAACACAACAAACATTTAGACTAAAAAAGTTATAAAAATAAGTACTCTTGAAACAACAGCGGTCACAACCAACTGCGGTGGTCGGCGTTACGAAAAGTTAAGAAGAAATAAAAGTAAATAAATACCATACTGGCGTTTGTTATTTCAGTTTCAATTGAAATGTGACTTAAGACTAATGTTAGTAAAATATTAATGGTAAGAAAAATGATTTTCAGTCGTTTCGGTAACGCGACCGTATACACCGCTGTGTAACATAATACTGGGACTAGGTTTGGCAATATCTTTATGATAATTCGAGCTAACAGCATTGGACTAGGAGTAGTAGACGTCCATGTTGTAGTACTCACCTTGGTCGAAGGTCGATGGGTTGATGTACGAGAGCAGGTCCTGGTCGCTCATGTCGGTGAGGCCCTGCACGGGCGCCGTCATCTCCTGGCTGACGGCCTGGCTGACCGCCTGGCTCACGGCCTGGCTCACGGCCTGCGTCACGGCCTGGCTCACGGCCTGCGACATGGCCTCCAGCGGCGTCTCCGCGCTGGGCTCCGCGGGCGGCTGCGTGTCCGTCGGCTGCATCACGCCCGACCCGCCCACGTTCTCGTTGCTGAATATGTTCGCCGTGCTGATCGCGGACTTGACGAGCGCGTTCATTGCGGAATCGGAGGTCAGTATTTCCGCAGCCGCGTTCAATATCATCGACTTTACAGCCGCGGGGGGTGTTTTGACCGATGTCGGTATATCGGGCATCATCATCAGTTCCTCCTGTGTCGGGCCGGACTGTCCAACTAGAGGATTGTGCATCCTTTGGTTGTTTTCGCAAAGCATGCTGGGTGAAACTTGCGGATTGAGGATCACATCGGGTGAGATAGTGGAGGGGGCCATCGGGGATAGGAGTTCGGTGGCGGAGTTGCGCTGGACGACCGCCGCGTTTGGACTCAGTAGAACATCTGATGCATGAGATGCAGTGGACGGAGACGAAGAGGAGCCAGACAAGTGGTCTTCCACTCGCGAGTTAACGAGCTCGTCAAGTTTGGCAGCGTCCGACGGCAAGATAGCGGCCGTCGCTTTCATCGCATCTTCCACCAGTGCCGTCATCTGTGCGCTCTGCTGAGCCAGTCTCTGTTCTATCTGCGAAGCTTCCATTTTTGTCATCGCTCCAAAGGGATTGTACGTTCCCTCTCCGTTCTGCTGCACTTGGTTGTACACCATGAGCCTCTGCTCTGTCGTCGATTGCAAGACGGTGGTCGGCATCGCCGAGTCAGTCATCATCATTTCTGAATTGAGCACCTTTATGTCAGTCTCCAAGGGATCCATTTGAGTCTTAGTGGAGATCAGTTGCTGCATGGGATTCATAGGCGCCATCGGCATGATGGGCGGGTCTACGTATATCTGACCGCCACTATCGGAGTTAAAGATAGCCGCGGTGACGGATTCCACCATCTTATCAGTTTGCACCTGATTCTGAATCGCTTGGAGGGTCTGCGTGAAAAATGCTTTAGGAGATTGCGGTTCACTTTGCGAAGATGTGGAGGGGGATAGCTTTATGGAGTCGAAGCCGCTGACGAAGCCGACCTGTGGATAGGTAACTATTGATTAATATTATGGCATTTAAATCGAAATTTCATAGTGATTAATGAAGCGATCCTAAATTGCGCGAAGCTAGAGCGGCATAGCACAGACCTGATGCGACGTGTTCTCGGACTTGAGGCGCAGGTCCATGCCGGCGAGGTTGTCCGTCGGCAGCTCGTCGCGCTCGTCGCCGTCCGCGCTGTGCTGGCTCGACTCGTCCGCGACCTGTGCCCAACCGACAACCGACCCTTACTCGTCGCGGTACAACTCAGACAACGAAACGATCATATCCGATGACTTTCGACTAGATTAAAACTGTAAATCTTTAAACATCGTTAGACTTTATGAATACAATGAAAAAAACACAGAGCAAGGAAATCTATGAGATGTCACTCACGAAAGCGCGGGAATCGCCGGGTGTGGCGTGGTGTCTAATATATTACTGTCATATTTGACGACAAAATATAAGTCGCGAATGGAGTGGTGTAAATAGGTCGCGATTCACGCGCTTTCGTGGGATATTAAGTATCAATTGAAAAGAAAAGTAAGCGAATATTTAATCAAATTTCAGTCAGAACGCAGGGGTCAAAGAATGAGGGGATATAAATGAATAAAAAATAAAAACAACAATTTACCTCGCTTTTGAGGCCGAGCGGCGAATGCGGGTCGGGTAGGATGACGGAGGGGCGGCGCGCGGGCGGGGCGGGGGGCGGCATGAGCCCGCCGAGCCCCCCCGCGCCCGCCGCGCCCCACCACGCCACCGGCCGCGCCTCGCGCTCCTCACCTGATCAAACGAACGATTAATATGCGACTCTGCGACGGCATACGTAACGTGCCTTTCCGTTCGACAACATCCATCGCAGTCATTTTATGCAATTTGGTTTTGTTCTATTGAAATATTTCTGATCTCGCCCGGACGGATTGGAAAATAGAACGGCGGATGTCATTTTATTCAGCCACCAAATATTATCGAAAGTATCACATAAATTAAGCTTAGCGCCGATTCGGGTGGGTACACGGAAATTGAAAATTGTAGGAAAATTAAAATGCAGCTGTACATTTGAAGAATTTAAAACGAACATTTTAATATTAGTACACTTTCCAGTTATTAAGGACATTTATTTTAATCTAGTACCTGATAATTTACAATTGTCGTCTTCTATCTCTTGCAAATCTCTTGAAATTATTCCGAACTTAAAATTAAACATCAAAGATACTATGAAGTATAATTCGACCAAGCCAACTAGACGCTCGGGTGGAATGCGGCCTCCCCGCCCGCTTACCGCCTCAGGTACCGCGTTCGCCTTAGTACGGTTCGCAGCATCGACGCATTCGTACGTTTCGCATCGCTAGTTATTTCTGTACTTTTTATTATTAATCGTTAAAGCTTGTTGTTGACTGTTAAGTTTTTTGTTGTTATTTGTTTAAGTTTTTACTGTGTTGTTATTCATAGACAGCCCTCGAAATGGGGAAAAATAAGACTATTCATAGCGGAGAGCGAACAGTGATATTATTAATATTTTTTTTTTGCTATCTGTACCCGAGACATGGGCGGGTGACGTCACAGTTTAAAAGGGTCTAGTTGGCTTGGTCACGTAGTACTTTTAAAATGACTGTAATGGATCCGGAGCGTTCATAATTGCAAGGCACGGACTAAATCTAAATTCGGGAGTGTATGGGGGCTGAACTGTAAATGTGTGCGTGTCTTTTGTTTAGTTTATTATTTATGTAGGAGTTTAGGGTGCAGTAGAGTTTTGGTAAGTAATTTATGTAAGTGTCAAGTGACATTGTAAAAGCTTCCTCATTTTTTAACAACATAAGAAACAAAAGTATACTTTAATTTATTAATACATGATTCCATTTAGAACTGTTTAACACAATTCTATCTGCATCTGACACATCCATTGTGATGTGCCGTACCACATTTATTTCAAAAATTACAATGAAAAATTCAAATATAAAAATTAATGTTCGAAATTTGGCGCTACAGACAGTCACCATTTACTTTATTTTTTTAAAATATCTATTAAAGTATGTTCAGTGAGGTATTATTCTGTGGGTGTCGTTGTGCAGTGGCACAGTAAGTGTCTATTGATAGTGTGTGTTTGTGTGTTCGTGTGTCAGTACCATAGAGACGCGGGCAGGCGCGAGCTGGCTGCCGGCGAGCGCGCTACCTAGACAGACCTAGCTTGAACAGAGCAGAAAGAAACAGTACGCATATACGCATCAGTCATTTCTTTCAATACTATATCTACTAGGTAAAAAGATTAACTTATATAAACATAAACATGCACATGGATGACACAAGCAAACGACGGTTCAAAGCAATCGGTTATACACGCTTGTTGCGCACAAAAAACGCATAAGCAACGATTAATTAGTAATGGTTAATTTATTATTTACTTTTAAATTATCGATTGGATTTTTTTTACTGCAATGATTGCTTATGCGTATTTAAATAGCCTTCTCATACAATAACGATGATGATAACAATGATTTCACATACATAAATATATGCACCATTTTAATCAAATTAGTACGTAATGGTTCGTCCACAGTTATTTCAAAACATTAGTTTCGGTATAAGAATGCCTAGTTATGAAGCTCCACTGATATCGAAATAAGCATTCGAGTTCAAAATAATGGTTAATAATTGTTTCGGTTCAGTAATTTCTGGCACATTCGATGTGAACGAATGAACGATGAACGATTCCAAATGTTCGACAAAGCGTGGCTCTATACAGTTAGTGTAATTACCTACATTAAATTCTTACAAATGTACAGATACAAATACAGCAATTTTTAACATTTATTTTTACATTGAAGCGACATACGGTTATTTATCATGCAACATGTTACAAGTGGTACAACGATTATAATGTTTCATTTGCATATGTTTATGACACTCGCGCACTTTGCTGCTATCATGACATTCATTAATAAATTATCAATGAATAGCGTTAGACAACATTGAAAAATCTTTCTTAAAAATTGGAAATAGGATACTTATTTTTAGCGGCCATTTTGATAACCCAATATAAATGAAGTATTGTTTCTATTTACAAATTCAAGTAAACGAATTAACGTTTTCATTAGTTCGTTACTTAAACATAGAATTTTGTTTTTATTTTATTTCTACAAATGCAGTGTTATGTTTTTAATATTAATGTTAATAAACGTCCGATTTGTATCAAAAACAAAACAGATTAGATTCAAATTTAGATTAAGTATAACATAATGCTGAAATTAACACATGTTAATATTATTATTAAGTTATCCATGGGTATTAATTCAACCCCGAGTTATTTTCAATACTTTTTCATATCCAAAAAAAAATCAAATCCCGCGCGTCCCAAACGTCAAATCCCCCAGGCAAAGGCTCACAGCCATACAGCCAAACGTCACTGTCAATGTCATCTGTCAAAGTGCGCGAGCGTGTGTAGGCGTTGCGTATCTGGTGAGACGTACCGATCGGGTGCGCGTGGTGTCTGGTGCAGTGCAGCGGGCCGGTGTCGAGTGACGGCGGCGTGTAGAGGAACGCGTGCGGTTCGGACGCTTTGCCGCCGGAGCGCACGAAGATCTGCACGTTGATCGCTTCGGCTATGTCCGTGCGCGCGAACGCGGGCACGCAGCAGACTAGGTGCGTCTGGAATTGTAATGAACACAATTATAACTTTTATGGTACAAAAAGATTAATACTTCGTTACAAATATAAGACAAAAAATATTAAATTAAGCATTAGTTCTGTTTGAAGGCGGATTTTAAACCAAATTAAACCACCGATTAAAAATACTATGGCGCCTCGAGTATAATCAATAGATATATGTCTATAAAAATAAATATTTTCCTGTTACTAATTGCTATGTTTAAAATAACTCCAAATTGACGTAACATCAATCAATCGGTCAGGATCGATTAAACAGGTTTTTGAATACAAATGATTGACCGGTTAAATTATAATTACTTAACACTCAGCGAACTTACCCAATTACTTCGTGCGTTGTAATTATACCTACTTTGAAATAATCGGTAATTTTAATATGATAAGTGAGTGTGAAAGATAATTGCACATAACAATCCTGTAAGTAGTCCTGAACATTGCAAATACAATAAAGAATAAGACTATCTTTGCCTGTACTTTTTAACATAATGACTTTGAATGGATATTCGATTTTACTTCAATCTCTAGCAAAAGATGAAAGCTATAATTTATTTAAATTATGTATAGAAAAAAAAACAGTTTTATATATACATGATAAAGATCCACACCTGCTGTAAGAACTCTTTATCCGGCACCACCTCCTCCTCCCAGGGTCTGCCCTCATGATGACCACGGAACACCACCCGGGTCTCCTTGAGGAAGTTCTTGCCGAGGAGGTACAGCTCCAAGCCACCAGTCGCTGGACAGGAGACAAGGGATTTGCGGCAGACCTCTGGTACTCCGGGAGGTTGGGCTGAAAACGAGTGCAATGTTTTTATTTATTTTGGACGAATTGAAAAAAAAAAAATGCCTCAGTATGGGTTGAGCTACAGTATAATTTGTGTTCGATTTACAGAGTGTAATATTAAGATCGGTCAGTTTGGTGAAGTCTAAAATGCTTACGAAGATATGTTCTATGTCGATTCTGCGTATTAATGTGTGGGTATACGTTTGTGTATGTGTCTTTGCGTCTATCTGTCGATGTGTGCGTTAGTGTCCTATGTGTACCGAACCACTAATTGCATGGTCGATGTATATGTATATGTCTGTGTATCTGTGTGTTATACGTGAGTGTGTGTTTGTGTTTACAATATAAGTGAAGTCCCGTGCCCCAAGTGGGGTAAAGGGCAGATGCATTATGCATACATCTGTTTCACTGATCGATTTTCTCTAGGGACAAGTAGGTGATCAGCCTTCTGTGTCCTGCCAGACCGAGACATTTTTTCTTCTTCATCTCCACCGGGTTTCGAACCCAGGACCCTTCGGTTCTACGCTCACGCGTCAACCACTGTACCGAAGAGGCGGTGTTTACAATATACATACTGCATATGATCGGCGTGGAGCACACTTGCAGCGTCTCCGCGCGGCCGGCCGCGTCCACGATCTCTGTGCGGAACACCATGCGGCACCGCGTCGACTTCTTCTTGCCGCGCGCCGCGTGTGCGCCCGCAGCACCACTCGCGCCGACCGCTTCGCCGAAACGGTGCTCCACGTCTACGTTCCGCTCCTGTTTGATATATGATATTGTTGTAGTAAATGGAAATCTGAATGTGATATATGATTATTAAAGTAAAAAAGATTTACTGTCTTACCACAATAAACTTAACAGGGTTTAACTTTAAGCGCGGGTTCTCTTTAATCTGGTTTTGTCTTATTTCACATAGACAACTATTAAAGTGCAGATCCCTGGTTTAAAGTTAGACTGTGTTTACATTGTTTTGTGGTATGACCATTAAGTTTTATTTTCAAACTTAGTTCATTAATAGAGCCCTGTGTTATAATGAAAAGACGTCGAGAATTAAATGGTAGTGTTGCGATAATTTTTTGGTAGACATTAAATTTAGTCGACCAAGATCGGGGTTATATGATATAAAAATAAAAGATGAGTGTAACTGTGAACAAGAATGTTTTAGAGCAGGCTCCAAGGAGATGTTCGTTTGCAAAAATCGCGGACCTAAATCTGACTTCTGATATATATTGTATAGATCCCAGACATCCTATAGACAGATGTTGCCAACCAGTTTTGTGGTCCCCCTGCCCGCACCCCGGTAATTAAATATGGCATACAAAGAAAAAAATAAAAATTTCCAAAACATGCCGTGTGGGGTATCAAATGAAAGAGCTTATTGAGTAGATCACGAATATATAGCATACTATATACATTTCTTACACTTTCTCTAAGATTTTTTAGAAAATTTACGAAAATGGTCCATTTTTGAGTTAACTTTAAACCACTATAGATTGAAAACTCATGAATATATTTTTTAAATTATTATTTTAAATAATTAACAATAGTCCATTGTTTACGATTCAATATTTCGTACAGTGAAATAGTTGCATGGGGGAGTGGGGGGAGCATTCAAAGATGGCGAGTATATTTTCAAGTTCATATAGTATATAGTTATTTTCATCAAATCCACCACATAGCTCACTTATATTATATTACGAACTATTGAATCATAAACAATGGACTATTGTTAATTATTTAAAATAATAATTTAAAAAATATATTCATGAGTTTTCAATCTATAGTGGTTTAAAGTTAACTCAAAAATGGACCATTTTCGTAAATTTTCTAAAAAATCTTAGAGAAAGTGTAAGAAATGTATATAGTATGCTATATATTCGTGATCTACTCAATAAGCTCTTTCATTTGATACCCCACACGGCATGTTTTGGAAATTTTTATTTTTTTCTTTGTATGCCATATTTAATTACCGGGGTGCGGGCAGGGGGACCACAAAACTGGTTGGCAACATCTGTCTATAGGATGTCTGGGATCTATACAATATATATCAGAAGTCAGATTTAGGTCCGCGATTTTTGCAAACGAAACTCCACTGAGAGTCCGGTCTATTTTGATAATTATTTCCGCAAGCTACTTTCCAGTCACGATGTAAATGTCAATACAAAGTAAATGTATGTCAATCCAAACACATACCCAATGTAAATAAACAATCTTTACACAAATAGGTAAAACATCGTTGTTTACAAAACAATAGTTCAGCAATTGATAGCGAAAGAAAACATTGACCATCCCAGATAGAGTTATGTAATTCCAATAGACGAATACAATTTTCTCATCTTGAAGTCCTGGAACTTTCTCAGAATGGTTGAGGAAAACGCAATGAGTCAGTCCATTATTACTATTGTGTTAAGATTATTGCTCCAGTAACGGGCGCGTCGACCTCTCGTGATAAGCCACGGAATGGGCACAAAGGGCACCCGCCGGTACTAAAATAACATCCGACAGATAACCACGTGCATGCTTTGTGTTGAGCTTCCTAATTGTTGATGGTAGGAATGCTCTGCTGGTCTTTGCACAGCGAATGAGCAATTTGTCAGAATTTGGGGGACTTTAGATGCGTCGTACTACGTGGAGGGAAGGTACCAATGGCTCGTATATTCATGATAGGTATATCACTAGTATACCAGTCAATAGCAATCTTTCAATAATTAAAGAGAGTAAAGACAGAATTTAATCATTAGACGAAAGTAAATATATTTTTTTATTAAAATTGCGTTAATTGAAGTGGAAATCTTTCTTTATTATTTTCGATCGAAATTTGAACTTAGCCCAGAAGCTGTAATAATGCCCTATTAGACATTATTAGGGAGAAATTTCTATGAAGCATTATCAAAGACAAAATTCCTTGAAAATATTTTATCGTATAAAAAAATCTGAACGTAATTTTACGAAAATTTAATAATGAGCCCGAAAATTGTGTCTATTTTCCCTTTCATCATGTATTGTGTCCTTACTTTTACTTCTCTCTGTGGTGCACAATAAAGTATTTTTGTTTGTTTGTTTGTTCATCTCGTTTTCATCTTTGGTCAACTCCGCTACTCTTATTTTGTGAAAGGAATGAAATATTCGAATTATTCTCTCTTAGTTACAATGTTTACAAACAATTTTTGCTTTTAGAATTTGTTTCAACGTAAAAAAATATTTTTGTTTACGAAAGCAATTAAAGTTTTTGTAAAAAGCGTAATTAGTTTTCTTTAATTTTTAAATGTATTGATATTTAAAAAGGAAAATTATTTTATTTATTTAGTACTAGCTTTCCGCCCGCGGCTTCGCCCGCGTTTTCAAAGAAAAACCCGTTCCCGTAGGATTTCCGGGATAAAACCTATCCTATGTCCTTTCTCGAGTATCAAAATATCTCTATATCAAATTTCATGCAAATTGGTTCAGTAGTTAAGGCGTGATTGAGTAACAGACAGACAGACAGAGTTACTTTCGCATTTATAATATTAGTATGGATTTAAAGCTTTATCTTCTTGATCCTGTTTCTATTGCAATTTTGAAGTAATGACTGATAGATGTTTTATATGGCTTGTCAAACAAGGCAGAGCAAATCGAGCAGAATAATGGCAATTTTCAGAAAACTTATCGAATACAAGATTACACCTATTACCTCAGTCAATTCCCGAATCCGATATATAAATCTAATCATCCCTATTACCAAAACATCGTTTAACGTTACAATTGATCCTATCAAAAATAATTTTCATCAAAATATATTCGTTTACTGCTATACAATACTTTTGGCATTACGATAATTCTATTAAAGACTATATCCTTGCACACTACATACCTTCAAGATCCCCACGCAGTCGCACGTAACCTGCCAGTTCTTGGCCGGCTCCAGGTCGATCTCTATGACCACAGTGCCGTCCTCCTTCCTCTCCTTGCAGGGGGTCGAGTTCTTGCCCGACACTCGACATGCTTGGTAGAACATGTGCGGTGCTACCCGCCCTGTGTCTGTGCCTATGAACACCTGGAGGAAGAAATATTGTTAGTATTTAAATGGTTTTTGACGGACACCTGACATGCTTTGGTAGAACAGGAGGGGTACTACTCGACCTTTTCAATACCTATGAAAATCTGTATAGAGATATATATAATTAGTATTTTAATAGGCAGGATAAAATCCAAAGGAAGGGCAAAAGTTTACTGGGTTTGTTTTAAATTTGTAGGGCATAAATGTAGTCAGTATTTCAGTTTTAATTAAGTCAAGATAAAGGTAAAGGCCAATTTTAATTCGGTTAAATTGTTTAAAAGCTGTATGGAGATACATGTAGCCAGTTTTTTAGTTTATAATTAAGTCAGGATAAGGGTAAAGAGCTTATTTTAATTGGGATAAATTGTTGTTGATACCTGTATAATTCACAATTAGTTTTTAATTAGGTTTTCAGAAGGGTTTAATTGTTTTGTTTCAGTTCGCTTGGAAAATAACAGCGTAAAATGCGAGATTAGATCACATTAGTGTGTATATTTATATTCCGTTTTAGTAGCGGCTGTATTGAATTACGCTTAGGAGAACCATGGACTTTTTGTAGTGAAAATTAAAGTTAGCGGACGCGGACGAAGTATAGGGTGATAAATAATTCGTAATGAGAACGGCTATCGTCCATTGACGTCATTCACTTTGAAAACTAGTTATATATAATTTTATTCACAAGACAAAACCTAACGAATTTAGTATTCGTCCTAAACAAATGGAGATTATTCAGATTTGAGTAAATGCTATAAATTCTCCTGCAAATATTATTAAAAGGCAAACAATTATTATCGCACACTTCTAGTTACTTTTATGGTTGTCCTTAGAAATAATTTCATGTGTTACGAAATATGAATTTTTATTTTCATTTTAACTGAGTAATGAACTACATATCCAGAAGATATGAAACTTGCTATAAGGTTGAGTAAAGTGTAGGGTATGGGTATACAGTTTTTTGTGTTGTATTTCTAAAATAAAAGCAGAATAATATTTACCTGTAAAACTGCTGGCTTATCATAACCGACTAGCTTCACTATCGGAAATCCATTCCCTGAATTGTCCTTTACTGCTCCTCTGCTTCCTTCAGTCTGATATCTGGAAAGGAATTGGTAGTATTAAAATCTATTTTAAAGTTATTTATGGCTTTATTATGATGTCTATTATTAATTTATATGTTTTCAAATGATATGTGAATTAATTATATTTAAATTTGTAACTTGTTTTATTAGCATAAGTATATGTATATTTGCATAAACTAAACCAATAACGCGTTTAAAGATTTTTGACCATACTTAATGGCAAAATATGTATATCGACTATCGATTTAAACATTTTGAATTTTTTGAATTTTTTCAATTGACTCGAACATTTCGAACACTAGTGTGGCGAGCTTTTAAATAATTAAATTATGTAAATACCTTTTTTCAGTGCGCAAATGACGCATTTTAGACAAAACAAAGGTCTTTTAATCGTTATAGCGTGAACAATTTCATAGTTAGTTCGATTTGAACATTTAAAATGCATCTCACCTCGCTCTGTGCTGCGACTCCGGCTGGCAGAGTATCTGCAGCTCGACCGTGCCGTCCTTGGACTTGCTGGTGAGCGGCGCGGCGAGGCCGGGCGGGCCCGTGTGCGTCATGGAGGCCAGCGCTCTCCGCCGCGCGAGCGCCTGCGCCAGCTTGCCCCCGTATTTACCCCCCAGCTTGCCTCCCAACTTGCCCCCAAGCTTGCCCTCCGCCGAGTACTTGCTGGCCAACTTGCCCGTGCTGCCCAATTTGCCGCACGACCGGTAAGCCGGCTCTTGGAACCTATTGTTGGAGTCGGTTATTGTTGGACTAGATATGCTGCACCCCGCTCGTATCCTGAAAACCAATTACCTATACATTATTCGATGAGAACGATAGTCGAGTAATCTCCCAATTAAAATATTGTGAAGTGTGAGTTCGGTCGCTTTATCAAACGACATCTCGCCGTTTCATAGATCCCGTTGCTAGGCGAACGATTTACGTAATAAAAGTTCAGAGTTCGGATTGGTGTCATTCAATTTTAGATAGGCAGATAGATGGGGTTTTATTTTGTTTAATATTATATGGCTGTAGATGTTGTGACTGTCGATATATCACGTAGAGCTAGATAACGGACGTGTCTTTTAGACCACACCGACATACATAATTTCTGTTTGAGGGGACTAGAAGAGCTAAACGCGAGTTATATAATGCTTTAAAGTATATGATTAACTGCAACTTATTTTACTCGATAGAAAAAAATCACAAAGGTACCTCTAAAAAAATCGTTTGATGCTTAAAAACCATACTAAACTACATGCAATCATTCTGTTTTTTTGGCAAATACTTCTACAAGCAACATACTATATAGTCCAATCAATAGATTTCGTGTAAATCGAAAATTCTTATTCCCAAACCAAAAACGTACGCATGTGTGCGTGAACGCGTGTGCACCGACAGTACCGGACGAGGCCTGTTGCTAGACGGACGTGTCGCTTGTTTCGCCGATTTTTTTGCGCCAGAATTCTTGTTTTTGTTGTAGAATCCATTTTACTTACTTTAAAACTGATAAATTATTTGTAATTTTGTAAATATTAAGTATGGGAAATAAAACAAAACCCGTCAAGAGGACTAAAATCTGTCTAAAACCTAAAATCGTGATGATCTCCATCAACCGTCGTCGATTGTGTTAATATGTACGCGAGTCACTCAAGTTCAGCTAGCTCTTGTAGTCCTCTTAAATATTACATTATTAGAACAATTGGTTATTTTAAAGTGTAACATGCGGGGTTAGATAACAACTGATACGGCGGGGTTGTGGCCGCATCATTAGCGTATAAGGCTGCGGCCACAAGCCCGCACACAGCTTGGTAGAGCAGTGTGTGTAACGTACGCGGGCACAGGCAGGGCGGCGGGCGCAGCGTCGAGCGGCGCGGGCGCGGGCGCCGCGGGCGGAGCGAACGCGTACACGTCATTCGCATCTTCGCACTCTATTTTAACGTCAGACTCGTTTTCACGGCGACGCTTTGTATCTGGCTGATCCCATTCCTCCGGCGCGTCCGACAGTCTGCGCACACCCGTTACAATTTCGAATTTAGATCGTTGCAATTTATTTTTATCTGTCAAGGATGAATTATAAGCCAAAAGCGTGTCGCAGATCTTGGGAATATCAAAATTTTTTATTATGTCAAAACATGTTTTATTTATAGATCATTTTAATCATCATTTTAAATGCAGGAATTCAAAAAATTTAGGGGGATATAGAACGCGCGACTTATACATGCGCCGTCAGGTGCCAGAAAAAATATAATTTAGGCGCTTCTATTTTTAACGTTACTTGGCATCAATCAACAACAAGAGAACATGGAATGGTTAGTTGAAAAGGTTAGTTTTTTATCGACTATTAAATCGTGTAATACATTCTACACATAGGTATGTTAATCGTTCAGGCATTGACCAAGAAAACATCAGACGTCACAGACCACCATTACCACCAACAATATCTTAAAATCCCAAAGGTCAAGGCAAGTCATTACGTATTTAATACGCTTTATTAGCCAAAAAATATGGCATAACTACTTTGGATGTCTAAAACGTGATTTTTAAAACCAGTTATTGGTACCAAAAAAACTTACCATCGACGCTCTTGAAAAATACCTATGAGAAATATTCAATTTTGAGAATAAATTTTGAATTAACAATTTGCGTAAAAAAATGTATATTATATCGATTATTATTAGATGCATCTTCAAAACAAGTTACATTTTAGATCGTTTTCAAATAAAAAGATAGGTACGCCATTTTAAATCTATAATCAAATGTTAAAATATTTGGCCATAACATCATCTTATTTAGAACCGTCTCTACTAAAATCTGCTATAACAACCCAAATAATCTACGAAAAATCCAACAATCTACGAAATTCTAGAGCTTCCGCGGTTACCTAATATGTGTTCAGTTTATCTTTATTAATTGTGCGCGTGCGCAGCGTGGCGCCGCACGTGCTGACGTACTTTTGGCAAGCCGCCGCGTGATTCATTGCTACCTATTATAGATTTTACTCTACTGAACTTTTATTCAGTAATTTTTGCCGTAAACAATGAAGTGGGTTGCCATGGTGATATGAATTTGTTTAGGTGTGTGTCCTATTGTTCTGGTAAAGCATTCAACTTATGTAATTTTGTATAAGCCTCTTTGGAGGTATATAAGTACATAAGGAAAATTTGTTTTGTTATTTTCAAATATATGTACTAAAACATTACATTTCTTATTCTGTTGTTTTACAATTTTGGACAATAAGTAAACATGAATAATTAGGGCGTATTCAGAAAGAAAGCTTGAAACTTATAAGCGCTTATCGGCGCTTGTCATGTTCATATATTTTCCTGCGCGGGTTACCAGCGCTGACAAGCGCCGATAAGCGCTTATAAGCGCTTATAAGTTTCAAGCTTTCTTTCTGAATACGCCCTTAGTGTCTAATTTTAATTCTGACATTATATTTTCAATTTTCAATAATAATTTACAATTGTCAGTTTTGGAATTTGAGAACTTAATAAAATTAATGTTATGGACCAGTCGTGTCAAAAATTTGGTCAACTCAATTTTAGTGAGAAATTGTCAAAACAAAAATGACCAATAGACCGTATGTCATATTTACGCATTTATTAAAGATAGATTTAATTGAAAGCGTCAAGGATAGCTGCCAAAAATACCAAATGCTGAGGCGACACTCAGGAGGCGATTTATTTGCGTGCGTCATTCGCGAGACTGGAACACATTGACATATATTTGCATTTATCCATTTAACCTAAAATCACTTTGAAGTTTCTCGCTATTAGCAATTTTTTATTAATTACGGTCACATTTGTGAGGTTTTTTTTCTGAATTATGGACGGATTCATAGACTGCATTCGATTGTAGATTTAAATTTCTACCTATCAATTTATTTGCTATTAAATAGGACTACTGATAATGATTTTATTTTATTTATTTATTTATTGAATTCCTAGGCTCAGCATGCAGGTGAAGATATCGCCAAAATATGGAACTGCCCGCAGTTGGTTTTCGGTAAAATGTATCTTCGAAATGTTTATACACTTTTTGTCGAGTTGTGCGACGTTCTGAGTTGAAGATTATTATAGGAAAGTATCAACTCCTCAACACCAAACAAACTCTAACCAACAGCAAGTCAAACAAAGGTCAAAAAAACAATTTTTAAGGTGATTAAATACAGAGCGTGGTGAACTTGACAGACGAAAAATTACGTGGATGATATTACTACGATATTACTATGATATACTACAAATGAATGTACTGCATGTTATTACAAAGAAGTCCCTACTTAATGATCAATTACGTTTCTTCTTCAACTAACCAGTAATTAAAATGAACACCATGTTCTATGAATAGACCGTATCACAGTGACAATATTGATAGGTTATCAATAAGCTTCTTGGGTTATCAGATGCGACACTCTTATCTCGCCTGATATCAGAACGGAAGTCACAATGCAAACATTTTGTAACCATTTAATGATTTGAAACAATTGCATGACACGTTTTATGATTATTACAATTACGCAGTTTCGATTCATACACATTGAACTATTTGACCCCAATTTTCTAAGAACGACTTGTTGATTTAAATTTTTTGAATAGACTACAAAATATGTTATCAATTCGTTTGTTGTTTGTTTTATGATTGGAATCAATATGATAAAGAAATGGTTCCAAAAATAGATATGATTCTAAATGTTTCAAGAATAGATATAGGTGTTAACATAATTGGATATATCATATAACTAATCTCGACTCCTTAATCCTATTAAATCCTAATTATAGGTCTTTTGTATATGTTATATCCATACTAATATGTATTATAAATGCGAAAGTAACTCTGTCTGTCTGTCTGTTACTCAATCACGCCTAAACTAATGAACCAATTTGCATGAAATTTGCTATGGAGATATTTTGATACCCGAGAAAGGACATAGGCTACTTTTTACCCCGGGACATAGGATAGGTTTTATCCCGGAAATCCCACGGAAACTATGCGGGTTTTTCTTTGACTACGCGGGCGAAGCCGGGGGCGGAAAGCTAGTAATTAATAATTTTTGGGAGTTTCGCAATCTGTTTGTATAATAAGTACCTAACATCAAAACTGGTAAATTAAAAGACATTCATATTAAAACTTCATTTTTCTTCAAGTATTGAACTTGCGAGATTTTTAAATGACCATCTAAATACCTATATGTCTATTGAAAACTCAAAGAGATATTGTCGTCTAATAGTAGATTTACTGCTAATATGAGATAGCAAAACCGATAATCACAGATTTTTCATTTGATAAAAGCCTTTTCCTCAAAAGAGACTAGAAACCAATCTCAACTATGATAAATACTATCTTTCCATATTTGAAGATGAAATAATTTTGATAATATTACGTAATTTGATAACATTTCTCGATGAATAAACGATAGATGTCGCCGCCAATATAATGGAGATTAGGTAAGGTAAGTTGCTAGATAATGTGTTTTGTTTTACTATATTTGATATATTTGTTACTGATTATAATGACGCAAAGATAACGACCGATTATTTTCTGAGACATTGTTATATCACAACTTTAGAGATACTTTAGGGTATAAACCGACAAAGTCGGAATCACTACATAACTAACTACATGGACTGTCGACCTCTGTACAAAGTATTTTTGAAAATTTTTAATTTTGTATTTTTTTTTTTCAAAATACGTTAATTATATAGTATGCGAGTCTTAATATGCCAGTCGTTGATACGGTATTCTCTATACGTATCCTGTACCATTTATTGACATTAAAAATTACAAATCGTATGCGATTACCGATATCACAGATATTAAAGCGCTAATTGTTTGCGGTTTCCGCGTAAATGACATTCTTTTTTGTACATTGGTTACAGTTTTGTTTCTTATTAGCGCCTGTGTCCTACCGGAATGGGCGTTGATGACATTAATACTTATTCAAGTTTTTTCAGATTTTATATGTCTGTCTCTCTCTAACATAAAACTTCCTTCCATCCATTTTTTTTTTATTTTTATTATCCGGGTCCCCGCCGAGGGTTTTTGGTTATCTATACTAATATTATAAAGAGGAAAGGTTTGTATGTATGTATGTATGTATGTATGGTTTTCACGTATAAACTACTGAACCGATTATAATGAAATTTAGCACACATATAGAGGGTAATTTGGATTGAAAAATAGGATAGGTTTTATCACGGAAATCCCACGGGAACGGGAACTATGCGGGTTTTCCTTTGAAAACGCGGGCGAAGACGCGGGCGAAAAGCTAGTTAGTTAATAAATAAGGACTTACATTTTATTGTCAAATGTTTAATTAATGATCATAATTTTGCGATATATTTAAAGTGGAAAATGTAGAAAGTTGTATATTGCCTTTGTTGTGTTCAGGCCTAAAAGATTATATGTGCTATATTTCACTTTTATAAGAATGTCGATTAGATAACCGTTATGTTTTTAAATCAATTAAATTATTCACGTGTAGGTACCCCATAAACAACAAACAGTCTGTCAACAGATAATAAATATTATAAATAATAAATCAATAATTATATATAAACTGCATCTCATAGATATCAGAGCGATGCGAATTGCGATATCTATGAAAATTACGTGAATGCATGCATCTCTACACCGAAGGTCGCTGTGAAATATTATCTATTTAAACATTAACTAAGTATGTATTACTTATTCATATTCTTATTATTTATTTTGTGCCATCGCGTTCTCGTTCAACATTCCGTGCCAACAGGGTTGCCTGGAAGAGATTGCTTTTAAGCAATAAGGCCGCCTTTTTGTATGTATGTGCCTTTATGTTTCTTTTTTTAATTATTGTATTTTGTTTTTCCATGCTTGGTGTATATGTACAATAAAGTATCAAATAAATAAATAAATATCAAATAAATTAATCTATGCTTTATATTAATAGTCTATGTGTACAGTTATTTAGTCTTCTGTTTTGTGTAAATAACCTATCTACATCTATGTTATAAACACGAGAGTCTGTGTAATGTGTATGAATCAGTATGAATTATTAACCTGAACGAGATTTTTTTCTTTTAAAATGGATGTAAGACAATTTATAAATTACAATGTTTTATATATAACGCATTTCATTAAAGAAAAGAATCTTAAATGGCGGCGCTTATCATTCCTTCTCGCTTACACACGGCCGTACGGCATGCAAAAAAAAAATAGAGAAAAGTAAAATCACTAAAATGTATTTGATTTTCCCTATAATAGTTTTTATCATATTTTTTTTTTTTTTATTCTTTATTTTTCAAGGGACTTTGTCGCTTAGCGACCACGTCGTCCCGTAAATTCCATTAACAATCAACACTTAAATATAAAAAATATAAGTACACACTACAGTAAACAATACAATCAATTTTGTAATCCAACATCGGTAAGTCTGACCAGCACCCGCACCTCTGCCGACGAGGGACAAGTGAGAATGCTGTTCACACAACCGACATTGTTAATACAGCGGAAGATATCATTTTGTTGTCTAAGTTGCGCGTTCCGAACACACTCCATGAGAATATGCTGCACATCTTCTACAATACCACAATCATTGCACAACGGAGAATCGGCTTTCTGCATTAAATGTGCAAACTTATTCGATGGAATATGTCCCGAACGTAATCTTAAAATAGTTGTCAACGTCCTCCTATCGCATACAATCTCATCAAGCCATGGGTACCGAGGTACATGTGGTTGGATTGTTCTGTGCCAAATTCCTTTCTCCCGCGATCGTTCATCAAAATATTCCTGCCAATCGGATAGATATTTATCCCTCACATATTTAAAATGATCCGAGTACAATGGAGCGACCTCCAAGGGTACTCCATCTATTGCTGCTTGTTTGGCTAATAAATCAACCTCATCGTTCTCTTTGAGCTGAATATGAGAAGGGATCCATTGTAAGATTATTTCCTTATAGCTTTTAAGTTCAAAATTAACTCTAAAATTTTATAGGCAATCGGTACTCCTCTCACTTGAGAGGCACAGCGAGCCAAATGTTGCAATGAGCTTTTAGAGTCAGTTAAAACGACAAAATGTCCGAAATTTAAAGATTGAATATAAGCCAAAGCTTCCGCGATAGCAATCAATTCCATATGCATAATGGATATCTCTGAATCAACTTTGAACTTAAGGCTGCATCCAAGAAATGAATCCAACACGGCCGCACCACCACTACTTGCGCATTTAGAGCCATCAGTGTAAATTTTATGATGTGCTCCATATTTATTAAGGATGAATTGGGAACAAATAGACTCAAGAGTATGATGATGGTAAATGCGTTTGGCACGATCTACTGACGGGATGGTATCTGAAATAAAATCCTGGACATTAATATTACTAACCCAAGTGTCCATCGAGAACATCTCAAGACGACCACAACTCTGTAAACTCAACGAAGATATCCGGCTTGCGATCGAACAAGAAGGGGAAGCTTTTTATTATTCCAATACCTTGATCGACTCAGTGAAAACAGTTCATTTAGCGCCGTAGTTGCTAAACTATTTTTACACACAATGACAATTATGTATTTGCGATAGTAAATAATGTTTTATTGGAATTTGACAAAATATGTTCTTTGGGAAAAGTTGTTCAGTTTTATGGGCTCATTACAAGTATTATGGGGATTTTGTTGCATTCTGTATACGTAAATATGATAATTCATATAAATACACTAATACCATAACAAAAAAGTTTGTCAATAAACAATTTGAAATAATTAATAAAATAATTATCCATATACATTATTTTTATTTTCTTTTTTACTGACCCTACCATATGTCAGTGTCAGCTTTGGCCGCCATTGAATATTCGTTTCTTTAATGAAACGCGTTATACAAGCCGAATAAACTTATTCAATTTTTGACCTGTATGCCAAGAGCTAACGCAAAAAAAAAAACGCCTTTGGCGGAATTCGGAGGCTCCATTACGTAACATTTGTTGTCATGGCAACTAAAGTGTTGACACGAAGCAAACTATTGCGAAGCCCTACTAATTAATTATACCTAAATCTTAAAGTGGCGCACGAGGACTGATGTGATCTTGGTCAAACAAGTCTAAATTAATATAAATATTAGTCGTTATTATTTGACATACAATTAGTAATATGCTAATTATTTAGTTGTGTAAATGGTTTGTTGTTAATTGTAAGAGACAGTATGGTTGTTAGGTATTATATTTGCTGTACAGTTATAATTTGTTAAAGCAATGCAAACGACAACGGAAGCATAACATGTAACAAGGCATTGCATATAGGTACTCCACAAAGCTTCTTAATTACCCACACGTTTAAAAAAACGTATTCATTTTACGTGCAATTTTTTTTACTAATAATGTCAGACAGTCCAACATCCTTGAAGTCAAGGATTGTATTAATAGTTAGATTTCCAAAAAGGAACAATAAATTTATAGAAATACGCCCAGAGCGGGCTTCAACGTGCAATATCATTCGACGCAGCATCACAATTAGTTAGCATAACAGAGTACAGACCCACATTGAAGACATCCCGACGAAGCGTTAACATCCAGAAGCGAATGTCTCACCTGTTCACGGGGTCCGGGCCGAGCCCGCTGTCGTTGCTGTTCTCGCACGGCTCCGGCGGCCTGATCGTGTGCGTGTGTGCGTAATGCGCGAGCTTCCCGAACTTGCCCAGGTGCGCGAACTTGCCCGGGTGCGCGCTCTTGCCCGACATGCCCGGGTGCGCCATCTTGCCCGGGTGCGCCATCTTGCCCGCGTGGAGATACTTGCCCGGGTGCACGCGCTTATGCGGCGCCCGGATTACCTTCCTGTGGACGCGGGAGCTCATAGTCGCGCTCGTGGACATGGTCATTTTCATGCCTGTCAACAACACGGAGCGTTAGGATGGGCTGTACCGTGAGCCGTATTGATATGGCCTATTCTAGACGTTGGATAAACAATAAAGGTCCATTTTAAAATAAATTGACAAAAGGAAATAGTATTTATGTTTATAGACTTTGTGCGATATTTAGATTACTTTGTTTGATGATGATGATAAAAATGAGAGTAAGAAAGAATGCGACGCGATTAATAATATATTCTCATAAACACTCCTACATTTGGTACACCATCCACTCTTTATAATCCTATGTTAATTCAAGTATCAATTACCGTATACATAACAATGTATAGCCGTTTTATATTCAGATGTTTACATAGTCCATTATTCATGTGTAGCGATAAGACGGCCTTGAACCGCCTTTATAGCGATTCATCACAATTCTGAACACAATTGTGACTTGTGAGTAAGCAAGATTGCCATCAAATCGTAAAATACTGTACGCAATGCGATGATACTTCCGATTTATACGACGAATGATAATTTGGGTGACATAAAAGTTTATTGATTGAAATATTAAATAATGTACAATTGTATGTAAAGTTACTTCTGCGAATCAGAGTTAAAATAGAATCGGTTACACAAGTATTATGCTGTTAAGAATCATAAGATAAGTTCAAAATTAAAATTAGATAATTCCTGGAAGCAATTACTTTTAAATACAGCAAGAATATTTACCTAAAATATTATGCCTAAAATACTTTATATTTTATCATCAAATAAATCGGAAAATATATTACGGAATACCAAGAAGTTAACACGAGCGAAGCCGTAGGTGAAAAGTACTATTATAAATTATTTACCCATGCCACTTTTTTCGTAGAAAGTGTATTCAAAATATTATTTGTTTAACAATTCTTTTTCGTTGGTTTATTCTAAACTTTGTAAAATATTCTCCCTCTTTAAGATTCGTTTAGATATGAGAGAAGTCAAGGCAAGGATTGTATAAATATTCGAATTAAAGATCAAGATTTGACCGGATATGGGTGCATTTAACTGAAAAAGGTGGGAATTGTTTTGCTTTTTATCACTTCATAGGTGCCTATATACTATATAGTGATTACCTGATAGCTTAGGTATAATTTGATGATAAGAATTATTCATATTTTGTGAGGTAGGTACCTACATGAATTTATTATTTATATAATTTAAAAATTACCAAGATAATTACAGGCTAAAGCCTTGGAAACCTGGTGGCCCTTGACAAATATGGGTCAAAGATTATTAGTTTGATTAGGAGTTTGACACAGTTGTTACAGAAATATTAAAACAAATACCTCTAACAAATGTTTTCGGGTTTTCCTTTGATATATGTAATATGATCATAGATATTTACACAAAATGAAAGGAAGATAAATATCCAGATACAAGTACACTTAGAAGATCTACCTCCTTTTAATTGTCATTTTACTAAGTGTATCCGAAGGTTCTACTCATTCATCTGTCTTTACAAGTATCGATAAAGTCGATCATTTGAGGGCCACTCATAGTACATTACCTTCAAGTGACGTAGCTAGTTTACCTTTATGTCTCATAAGACTGAATGAATAACTTAGAATCTTATTAATAAGTTTATTCTTTACAAATTCTGAAAGTCACATTTCTGGAAACAAGGGTTTCAACGTTATTCTTTTTTTAATCTACAAGATCTTTTTCCTGCTCATGACGTACAGACAGACAGACCATCGAACCAATGACTCATAGATATAGATAACATAAAAATGCGCGATGTAGGTGATAATGATCGCAAATAAAACTCGTCCTTGAGTCGACTGAAGGCTGTTGCGTAATCCGCTGACACCTAACAATACATATATGATATATGTATTGTCGTATGTGTATTCTAAGGCTGACACAACAATATTGATGGAACGGATAAGCGATTACTTTGAGTGCGGTAGATCGGTACCAATGTACGGGTAAAGTGAGTCGATTTGGGAAAGCGTTTACGGGCCTCGTGTATCTGGTACATTGATTGTAATAATTATAATTCGATTTAGCTAGATTTAGGAAAACATAGGGATTCAAATATGTTGGTGTTAATAGTTAACAAGAAATTGAATTAGTCTTTATGTGTAACGTAAATACAAGAGATGTTTTAGTAAGAAATTCTGGGATAGTATGCAAATAATGTTCTTATTATTGTCATTAGTGATTGTTCTACTAAGGTTCTACTAATACGGGAAGCTACCAATGTCAAAAAAGTTGTATTTAATGAATACAGAGATGTTTCTTGATCTTTCGTGCAAAAACAAACGTGTTTTGGCTGATATTTGTTATTCAGGTAGAACATAATAGGCTAATGGAATACAAAACACATACGGGCTATGGGCAACTAGTATAATGTTTTCGTAAGGCAATATATGAGCTTAACCAGAGCGCCGAGACAAACGTCAAAACGCAAAGGAATAGAATGCGCTTTCGATACTAATTGACATAAGCTTATGATGTTTTGCTAAGGATTTGTTCACCCTACCAACGACGACGACGACCACGAATAAAATTTTCAGCACTAAATTCTATTCTCTGAGATTAGTCACGGGCCACGGCCTGCAGGACTAAAATTGTTTTGTATTTGGTAATGATACCTACTACAATATACGTCTGGCCTCTATCGTTACATCTTTAAAAACATTGATAAACAATTATAAACTAAGTCTTAAAATACGTTTCGATAAGATTATTTTTATCGTAATCTATTTTCGTGTTATTATTGTAAATGTTCACTAGCTTTGTTGTGACTATTTTTATTTCCATTATACTATATGTATATTTTTATACCGAATACCTCTTTAATCTACAATAAATTAATGTTAGCTCCTATCAAAAATACATAACAATTTAAATTATTAAAGCTTGGCTTACAAAATGTTCGTAATGGAAAATTATTGAATTTTCACATAATGCACCTCAAAATAATTTATAAATATAATTGGTTAATCAACAAATAACAAGATGATTTGCAATTCAATCCATAAACTAATAAGTATTAAATAAAAAAACCATTGAATGTCAATTAAAAGTACCGCAGCATTATCGTCATTTCTGCTCAGAATATTTCTGTTCAATAGACCATAATTACACAGTATTTTATCCTTGTGCATTGTTAGCTTCATTAAGCCTTGTATCCACTTGAGCATGCTCAGGCGAATGAGCGGCTCATTTGGCCGAGCCGCTCAAGTGGATACAAGGCTTTAGATGCGTTTTTGCATTAATTTCATAGATCGAGAACGATAACACACAAAGTAAACAATTTCATTGCTATGCGAAATACGCTCTTATCTCCAAGCAATAAGTATTAGGCTTTAACTTACAGATCATTGGACGGTGTAGGTAACCTAAAACATTGAGTAATTAATGTTTACGATAGAACATTATAATTGTTTAGTGACAGCTCCTGATAACGTTATTTGATAGAATAATAACTGCAACTACTTACTGTACTGTATAGCGTTTATTATTAACTGATATTGTAAACAATCCGTTTTGATAAGTAAAGACATGAATTACACATAAGTTGAATTTCATCTAGATAAATAACGTAGGCTGTACCCCCTACAGTGATCGTTCAGCGACTCAACGCTATATCATTTATATAACAGTGGCCCGAGTTTAGGGTTGCCAACTTTTTTTACAAGAAATAAAGTATATTCAGGTCTATGAAGATTATTAAACAGTATTTTAGCAAACAAACAGTATTTATTGTAGTGTGCGCCCTCTGACTAAATAAAAAAAAAGACGGGTTGCACTCCGGGAGTGCCGGCAGAAGTGAAAACTTGATTATTAACGTTGAGCATGTTTGATATTTTGGAATGGTATCCGTCTTACGCTTTTTTGATCAGGTCACGTGTCCTGACGCGAGTTTAAGATTTTATACCCATTACAGAAAAAGTGCTCAACGCCGCTAAAGAAGTTTTCACTTCAAAAATTTGTGAGCGTCTAAATGTAACATATAATAATGTGTCTGCACTTTGATGCTGAAAACAGTATTTTGTACATACTTTTTTTTTGTTAAACAGTAAAAAGTATAATTTAGTGAAAAACAGTAGAATACTGTTTAAAACAGTATAGTTGGCAACCCTACCCGAGTTCATTATCCTGGGGTGCACCGCGACCTCAGATATCAATTAATAAGTCGCAAAACAATGTAATGCTAATTATGCATTATATAACATGAAAATCAATAAAAAAGAACAACGATATACATTATCAATGCAATAAAAGGATGGTTAAAGTTCAATTCCTATTGAAAATTTCAATAGCTATGAATGTTTATTATTGATAAGTGCAACATGTTTACTTTCTTATACATAAGTAATTTAATATAATATAATCACTATATGTTTATCAATACGCTACATTATTGATAACTAACATGAAAACAATTATATTTTGAATTTTTATACAATTGTTTAGTTTATTATTTTGTAGGATTAAATTTAAATCTTTTGCCGAAAATGTTCAGAGAGCCTGCGATACCGATAGTATTAATGAATAGACGTCATATATTTTTCAAATCACAAATTTTGTATCATTTTCAAAGAACAACTACAGTGACACATACAGTATTGCCGAATCTTCTCTGTAGAAACTGCTTTCCGATCCTATTTTGATGAGTCGAATGCGCCTCTAAAAGAAGTCTAGTTGAATAAATACATTTGTGGAGTTTAAGTTTGCATTTATGCAATTTAGATATATTTATAATAGAGGAAAACAAATATGAAAAATGATGACACGGTGTCATATGGGTATAGGTGAAACGCTGTCAAACGCTTAGCCTTGTTCCACGAGGGAGCTATTTTACAAAACTGCATATAGCTCAATCATTTCGTCTGCAATAACCACATTTGGTACAAACCCCAACCAAAATCGAAACTACAATTCTTTATGTGAATATAAAGGCGATACTTACGTAAGACATTATAATAATGGGTCAGGAATTGAATAAAATACTGTTGTTCTCCACCGTGGCTTCGCACGTGAGCGATTACAAATTTAAATGAACGCTCACTTCGACTCGTATTTTTGTATATTAAGTAAGGCTATGTCAGGTAACGCAATTATTTAAATAGAAGCAGATCTTTTTGTATACGCAGATGTGCCGAATAAATAAGCGAGTATAAATAACGTTAATGACTTTTTTGCCGTCTACAATTATTGTAGGTTTTGCTTGGTGGAATATGTAACGGGTTATGGAAATATAGTATCGTTGTATGATCAATTAGTTGATTGGTTATCTAGAATATGTATTTTTTTTTTCAAAACAAATTTTGAGTCTGTTTGTGTATTTACATTATGTACTTTTGTTTAATAAATAAATTAATATTTTAGAAATACAATATTATGTGGTAATCAATAAATCCAATCCAGCTAACTTTATTAGAGAGTTGTGTTATCTCAAATATTATGATGTTATTGGATAACGTTTTTCATATTTACTCGTATTTATTAATTACTTTATACTAGCTACTAGCTAGTAAGTATTTCTGTATGTTATTCTGACAAACTATAGAACTGTAAAGTTTTATCCAAATCCATCTCCATCCGCCCTCACACTTTCACTTTCGCATTTATAATATTTATAGAATCATAACAAAAATATTTTATAAAACTTATATCCTATTTTTAAAGAAAGATTAAGTAATGAAGTATAAAAAACTTATCTGCCCACGTAACGTCTTAAATCTTTTCAATAAAAAGCTGTAATCCGGCTTGTCAACAACAGAAATTTTAACCTGACGACGAACCACAGATCACAGAAACTAAAGGGAGATATGGTTAGGGGGCGGGGCCGGTGTCGCAGCAATATGTCCAAAAAAAGAACACATGCTGTTTGTTGCATTCAGTTGACGTTCGACCGTCGGCCAGGTATTATTTGACAATGCCGTGTTGTTCCGTTAAAGTTTGTAAAAACCGAAGTGAAACCAGCATCTTTAAGTCAAATGGAATCACATACCATCGGTAAGTACTGAAAATAATACGATTTTCTTACTAAAATTTCAAAAACAATATTACGTAGAGTGATTTCTTGGTTTCTTACGACAGTCACAATAATTTATGTAAATAGTTTACAATGCTTCTTCAACGCGGAGTTCGAATACCGCAGTGTATAATGAACATACTAAAGCTAACAATCGTGTAGTACGGCCGCTGCTTGCGGACGTAAGTTAAGGATGCGAATCGAGTGTGTCCATGTCGATAAGATTCGGAATTTTACTACCTTACTACCTTATTTTTATATCATAATGTATAACTATTAGCTTAATATCTGATTGTATTATTATTATTTGATAGGTACTCGAGCAATAATTTTATAGTAATAATTTTATAGTATTATACATGGATTAAAAAAAGAAGTCACTTATTTCATACTTATTTTACTTTACAATAAGTCAATAGGCAATGCTTTATGGACTTCATCACCATGAATGTTACCATCATGGTGTCCATTTCTACCTAGTTACTGTATTGCCTATAAATTGTTTTAATTTTAACGTTTCTCATTTTATCGACAAGGAATCCCTATCATAAACGCATATCTTGCGGCTGTAGTGGGCTGTATACGTACGTCACTTACAATCTAGTGTGCGAACGAATAGTCGCTCTCAAATTTTTGTGTGATGACACGCACACAACGCGAAGTATTGTTTTTATTTTGTTTACTGTTGTGTGCGTAAATTTGTTATGAGACACCAGCTCTGTTATTACAAAAAAGTTAAGCGCATGTTGAACACGTGTTTAAAAAATTGTCTATTACAAAACCGTGTTTAACCCCTGATTAGTGTTAGACACTGTTTAAACACTGTTTAAATTTAGACACGAGTCAACGCTTGTCTAAAGTCCTATTTAACCTCAAAGTTACAGCTAAATAATTAAATCTGTGTGTGTGAGCTATAAAAATTTTGTAACAAAACTAAAAACATTAAAACAAATTAAAAACATCAATAGCAATGGATCTAGGCTTCATTGATTTTATTGATGATATTGATAGAGAAGATTTAGATTACATGGATAATTTTCGAGACAGCCAAGTGAATCGTACACATCGTATCGTATACAATCGTTCATATTTGTATCAAATACTTAAACGATCGTCACGAAAATACAAATAGAGATACAAATCGCAACAATAATTTGTGACAACTGACAATGACAAACTGACAAGCGCGTTTCATTTCTTCGAACTGTTGTTTGTTAGATTATTTTCATTGTTCCAAAACTTATTTATAACAGCTGTGTATAACAGCGTATTCATTAAAATAGTACAAATATTCGCAGAATACAAGCAACCAAATATATAATAAGACTATTTAAACGATTTAAACATAATTTTCTGCATAGGATCACGTAACTGATTTACTTAAAAAGGAACGTTATGGAATGAACTGTAGACATTTGAACGAAAGTTATGTAGTGTTGCTATTTTAAAATAACATTTGGCTGCCTAACGATGTTTTAGCTAATCAAAAGATAAACACTGTTTTGTAATAGAGAAAGTTAGACACATCTTTAGACAGAGTTTAAAGCTCTAAATGCTGTTTAACTAAACACGTGTTTAGACATTGTTTAACATCTTTTTTGTAATAACACTGCATGTTTCGTACTCAGCGCAAGCGATTGGCATCTCTCTAGATCTCTATGCGACGAACTTTACCTCAGTTTTGAATTGTAGATATCTAGGTTCTTTTTCAATGCTAACTTATGTTTTGTATTGTTAGACGTAATGCAATGTCGAATGGTTAACTATATTATAAGTCATTTTGTTACTATTGGTACCTATACTCGGCTCGGCGAATGATGATTCCTATGACACTGACAGTTATTCTCAAGAGACAAACTTGTAATGACGTCACCATTAAATTAGAAACGTATTGGAGGCGACTAAAAATGGCATTTATTAATTTTTACGTAGCTTTATGCCATTAAAATGATATTCCGTTGGAATTATAACAATTCTTAACGTTTACGAGAAATTATTTCAATCTGACTTTACGTTGACGTCCTGCAAAACTAACATCGTTTGTATTTATCGACTAGTGCGGAAAGTATCGATAAACAAATGTCGATAATGGAAATGAGTGCATATTATTAAAACCAAAAAATCAAACCAAATAGTGAGACTATACTTGAAAAATATACATTTACCTATGATAACAAAACTTTTTCGGACAAATTAAATGGAGACATCCATTTTCATGATAAAGTATAGACTAGCGAATACGTGTTTAACGGGTTAAAAATTACGAAAAAATGATAAGGTGCATTTTTATGTTTTGGAACACTTTCGTTTTACTTACCTACTTAATCTATACTAATAAACTTAAATCAATACAACAACAACATAATAGACGTTAAAATTTTTTGTTTATAATATTTGTAAAAACATGTTTACCGACGTGACTGAATGTAAGCCACGCCTTTGCCTATAAAATAGTAAAGTATCGACACGACCCCATTATACGAGCAATCACTAAGACGAACTGTCATAGGGATCAAGGTTCGCCGTGCCGAGTATATATCATGTCAAATTGATTTAGTATAATATTATTGCTCAAACTATAATGAACGCTACGCTGCAGCTGGAAAGAAATAAGGAAAGTTGAAGATGCAATTGAATTTTCAAGTTCTCTTCATAAAAGATGAAGTAAAACTGGTGCTATACGAACGAGGCAGTCATATAGAAAGACATAATAAAGCGGGAACATATGTCAGTTCATCTAAACCCATGTTCACACTCGACCACAATCTGAACATCGATCGTTCGCCCACGCTCGCTGCAAATACAGCATTATCGAAATTTATAAGAGGCTGATGACCTGCGGAGTAAATAACTAAATAACAGGTGAATGCCTCCAACTTCTCCATACTGTATTAGAAACTACAGATCCGGTATCCACCAGATACTGGTTTCGACAAATGGGTTAGACGCTATCAATTAATGGTTATCTTTTTCTCGTTTCTAACTATCTCAAAGCTATTTATGCGTCACAAATATGCAATAAACACGTCGAGATAGCAACTCAATGCCATGTTATATTTAGAAAAAAGTATCAAAGCTAATAAAAGAACGCGTAAAATATAAAATTTATTAAATTTTTAATTTTTTTTTTTTTTGTATTTTTACTAACAATGTCATAGTTAATCATAAACACAATGCATCGTGAAGGTCGCATGAAATTAGCACAGAAAATCGAATGACTTGAATAAACGACAATATAAAACAATGGAGGAGTGTGAGGCGAATCGTATTCGTTAATTGTTCTCTCTATTATGTATTAGTGGCGTTACTTGCCAGCGTTAAACCGGCTATTCACCTACCTGCAACAGGGGCAATCTTGGAATTGCACCCTTAATTGGCTCCTTACTTGTGATGTGTAAAGGCAAGCAGGGGCAATTTAGAGAACAGCTGAAATAGCTCCGACCGCCGTGCAACCGAGATTGTTCCAATATTGCCCCTGCGGCAGGTACGTGAGTAGTTTTGCTTTAGTAGTTTCGTGCCAGAGTTACGTGAGGCGAAACGGGCAGGTGGGTTTATAATTAAATATAGGTCACAGTTAAAGGTTTGGTGCTTATTTTTAATAGGAAGATGCACATAGATAATCGCCATCAAGAAAGTAGGGAAAGTCGTATTGCCAGAAACTTAAAACGGTTGTTCGTCTTGTATGGGACGACCTCATGGATAGGGCTTAGAACATATGCAATTTTTTAGATGTGTTACTTCTGATAAATTTCCTATACATTCTAAGATATAATTCCTTCCAATTTTAAACTTTCTAGTCTTTTAAACTGATGATTGTTAAAAATTTGATAGGCAGCCAAAAAAAATATTTTTGTAAAAAGAGTTATAGTATAGGTGTTGTTCTATTAAAGGCCTGTCGACAAATTAAAAAAAAGTTAAAACAAAAGAGAACATAATAATTAAGAAAAAGAAACAAAACAAGACAATAAATGACCAAAAAATAATCAACTTTGTATCAACGAAAAACACAGATAAAACAAAAACGTCACACGTCAGTCAGACAGTTCTGTACCGTCGCATCACTACAATAACCCAGATTACTCGATAAATAATCGTTAAGCTGATAAAGAGATCCAAATAAACAATGCACGAGACAATTAATAGATAGCATGTGTGAATGTGGGTCATGGTAATGGTATCGCCATCGTGTGCGAGTTGTACTCATATATTTTATTTATCATGGCTTTTAAATGCAGTTAGACGACTATATTTCAAAATTGCGATAGTTAAGTTTTTTCTGCATTTAGTGACACCAAAATACAAGGTAGGGTACAAGATTTATATGCGCTGATTGACAGTAAAATGAAAACCGAGCTCAAGACCAAATGTTAGGTTCCTTTAATTCGGGAGATGTTCGAAGTTGTTCAGTATACAAATAAATTATTAAACATAGGTACCACAATTGTACCTAGGTATATAAGGGAGAAGTAAATTAATAGTTTGAAGCGTTGAGTTTGTTATCTACTTAAATGTTTTCAGCATACCCAAAAATGCGAAAGTTTGTGAGGATGTGTATGTGTGTTTGTTACTCTTTCACGCAAATACTACTGAACCGATTACAATGAAATTTGGCACACATATAGAGGGTAACTTGGACACATAGGATAGGTTTTATCCCGGAAACCCCAAGGGAACGGGAACTATGCGGTTTTTCTTTGAAAACGCGGGCGGAGCCGCGGGCGGAAAGCTAGTAAAGATCTGTTACGTGTATACTAAATTTGTTGTAGTGAATATTATAGGACATTGCTACTTTAATTTCATAAAGTATCTAAATAATCCGGCAGCGGACAGCAAGCTATCAAATAAACCGTCGCAATCCGGTAACGTCATTCATTCAAGATTAAAAACATATTGCGTATCTAGATTGGGATTTAATGTGTTTTCATTTTTTGCTATCACAGCTTGCCGCGTTGTTTTCGTGTTTTTCAATAACAAAAAGCGCTTGTTGTTGTTACATTTATTTTTAAACTCGCCGGCCAGTAATAGACTTTGTTATATTTCTCGGGAGAGATTAACAATTTTTGAGGACTGGCTGACTTTTTTAATGTCAAATCCACGATGACATGGCTGTATGAAATTTGTCCTTTGCCTGAATTTATGAACAATGGAAAATCACTACATAGTATAAAACAAAGTCGCTTTCTCTGTCCCTATGTCCCTATTTCCCTATGTCCCTATGTCCCTTTGTACGCTTAAATCTTTGAAACTACGCAACGGATTTTGATGCGGTTTTTTTTTAATAGATAGAGTGATTCAAGAGGAAGGTTTATATGTATAATAACATCCATTAAATAGTGGAGAAGTACTGTTATTTTTGAGGTCTCTAATGTGATGTCGTAAATAATTCCATTTTTTCCGCTTACATTGCAAACGCAGGCTGAACCCTACGAGTTTTATCAAAATAATGTACTAAGTATTGTACACATTGAAAAGGTCTACAGAAAAGTCCGTGATGGTATATGTCTATATCTTATGGATAACCCACAATAACTTTTTTTGTCATTTACTTTTAACGACAAATAATGGATAATTTTCGAAGCGATTTTAACCAATACAGCATTAATCCTTAACCAATTAAATACCTTGAATACATTGTTCATTTAATATAGATCTATATGGCCCTTTACACCGTATGATTTAAGTGAATATTTTCGAAGATATTACAGATTTAAAAATTGCGGGACGTAGCGTTTGCGGCGGTACCGGCCGGCCGCCATTGCACCCGTGCGAAGCCGGGGCGGGTCGCTAGTTAGAGTATAAATTACAATAAGCTTATATCTAATACACTGGAGATTTCAGTATGAACATTAACTTGTAACAAGAAAATATGACCTTGAATGACGCCTGTATGTTTTTTTATCCCTTTCACACCTAACTTGGCAAGTGGGTGTGAAAGGGATAAAAAAACATACAGGCGTCATTCAAGGTCATATTTTCTTGTTACAAGTTAATGTTCATACTGAAATCTCCAGTGTATTAGATATAAGCTTCTTGATAAATTACAATAGTATAGAGCGCGTGTATTGCACAAATTGCTTAGTGCACATCGTAGGCAGATGAGCTATAGATACTATATAGATGTGTGTGTGACAAATAGGGATGGGTAGGTATCAATTGCGTGTTGAACTATCGATAAGTTATGTAAATAAATATGTATCATAAGTAAATTTTATGTTCAATAAGTTATTAAAGGAAAAATATATGAATAAAGTATAAATATGTAATTTTAAATTTGTTTACCAACTGAATAAAGTTTGTTTATTCCATTTGAATATTTCTTGTATTACATAATTATTATAAGTACTTTAAAAAAATATGTTTAATTGGAATATCAGAAAAACGTGAATACTTTTTAAATAATAAAATTAATAAAATAAAAGATCGGGTTTAGTGCTATTTCTTTAATAATAAATCAAACAATAATAATCATGTTTTAAAAATGTTAAATAAAAATAAGAAATAATCAATAATTTAAAATGATAATATAATAAATAATATTAATAATTTTTTGACGTGACAACGTCTTATAATTCGATAGAGCCGGCTGCACGCACGAAAAAACATGACTCATGCGGCGTTACCTCGCTCTGAGGCGTTCCATGTAAGGCTTGAAGTGCAAGCGAGAGCGCGGAACGAGCGACAAAGAAGCACAATCGGACGTTGTCACGTTCAACTATCGTCAGTAAACCGACTTTACAGACAACCAATTTTTAAAGTGAAACTTTTATTACATCGTCTCAAACTTTTTGGTCTGTGTAGCGCATGTCGCGTGACGGTCGGCTGCCGAGTAGGTATAAAGCAGTGTTCGGAACCGTTCGAACAGTTTCACTTTTACCGTGTTTTCATAAAACTACACAACATTTTCTTTTTTTTTTATTTAATTTTATCCATTCTACTATCAAAATCTTCAAAATCAATTTAGCGGTTCAGAAAATATATCGTAAGTCGTAACATTACATACTTTACATTTACACTATAATACATTCGCATTCATAATATTAGAAAGTGTATCATACACAACACACCACTAATTTATTTATAATACATTTTTAAAAGAGTTTTAATTTTAAAGTTAAATAAAAAATTTGTTAAAATATAGTTCTTCTAGTAAACTTTATATCGAGTACAGCGTTGGTCAGGTCACATCACTACGATCACGTGGCGGCAGTGAGGCGCGCGAGCGAGCCTGCGCGTGTCCGCCTCCCACCTCCCCTTCACCCCCGCGATGCTAGATTTATTTTCATATAAATAAGTATAACAATCGACTTACTGATGAAATGTGATACTGGATTTCAATTTTGTGTATTTTCTAGTATCGTTTTTGCAAGATAGAACTGCACATTTCACCATGTTTATTCGTAAATATGAAAAAAATTCCAGAGCAACGCACTTCGACAGCACTCAACCACGACTACGAGCGCTCGCGGCGGGAACGTCGTGTTGTTCCCACCTGTGCCTACTGTTCCCACTTGGTTGTTCGCACTCTATAGATAGTATTTGTATACGTAGTATATTATTATTAGTCTGTGATAGTATATATACCTACTCTAAGAATGGAAAGGACTAAAAAGATCCAAATTTAAATTTCGAGCGGTAAAATTATAAAAATAATTTCAAAGTTTATGATTGCTGTTCTGTGTTCAATGTTAAGGCTGAACTTTTACTGCAAAACTTTAAAATAAAACTTATGAGTAAGTTTGATTCGGAAAAGCCTCCATTATGCTTGTGGTTTTTTAAAGATACCAAAACTATAAATTATTTTAATTGTACCGCGAATTTCGAAAACAAGAACTTCATAAAAAAATCAGACGTAAAGCGTAAAATCCAATGACGTATGAGACCAACTTTAAGCAACATGTTCCGCTTTTATAATATCAAGCTTAATAAACGCCTGCGCCTTTTTATAGTTTTTACATATTTTCTACGTGAATGTTATTTTTGTAATAGCCTAAAAATGATAATTTCTTTGTTTTTTTTATTTAGCTTTGTTGTTGCTTTTAACTTTTATTTAACTTTATATTTTATAAGTAAATAAGTATAATGTTTGTAAATATGTCTAAAAAGTATAACGTAAGTATTAAAAACTTAATTGATAAATCGATTACCTAATATTGTCACGGGCGCGCTGCGTGCTTGTGGCGCCTAAAATGTTGCTTTTAACGCACATCCGGCTACAGATTAATTAAATAATAAACATATTTGATTGATATTAATAAATAAATTATTTGACTGATATTAATAAATATTATAAGTAATTTTAGGGTTCCGTACCGAAATGGCATAACGGGACCCTATTACTGAGACTTCGCTGTCCATCTGTCCCTTTATCTGGCTGGCTGTATCTTTACGTTAAACTATTTAATCTATACTTATAATAAATCTGTAGAGGCCAATTCTGTACATGAAATATATTAAAAAAAAAACTATGAAGGGGTGATAAGGGATCGCTACTGATGCCAAAAATGCAATCAGTAAAATTTTTGTCTGTCTGTCTGTCTGTCTGTCTGTCTGTCTGTCTGTCTGTCTGTCTGTATATTCGTTATAGAAACAAAAACTACACGACGGATTTTAACGAAATTTGGCATAATTATTCTTCATACTCCTGGGCAGGTTATAGTATACTTTTTATTACGCTACGATCAATATGAGCAGAGCAGTGAAGTGAAATATTGGGAAAACGGGAGAAGTTACTCCATTTTTTAAGCTTCCGTCGCGTGTGCAGCCTTAATGGTTAAAGCTACATAGAAATCATGTACGACACAAATGTTCTTAAATTATTATTATTATATATATAAAAATAAATTCCTAGACAGCATAATATGTCTATCTTTTAAAATTGACTCACAATAACACGTAGTTTCAATAGCTTAGCAATTCGGAGCTTTCTGATTATATTTGTCGACTCTTACGTTTACAACACTCTCACTCATCCCTAATTAAAAAAGTTAACATTATGGTCCGGGAGCCAGAAGCAGATTTTATGACCAAGTTCCTCTCAAGCGGTAATTAGTAAAATGCATCAAAGTATAGTATTATGAAGCCTCGTGAACGTCAGCTGGAGCTCGGTTGGGGGGGTGAGCGGTTGTAGCCTCCCACGCACGTAAGAAAAAAAAGTATATTCATTCATTTCCTCTCAGCTAAAAATTTGTCAAATTGTAGCTAACCCAATATCTCAACGAAAAATAATAATCAGCTGGTTACAGCATGGTGTATTATACGTCAGCTGGTGTCTCGAATATAATGAGACATTAACAAAATCATCGAGATACGTGGAATTCCATCAACATAAGTCCCCGTAAAAGATAAGTAATAACTTTATTAATTATATATTATACTATTATTTTTTTAATAATTATAGTTAACTAATGTTTTTAGTGGGTTATTTCATATTTGTTACACTTTTAGGTAGTTATGTGAATTTGATGATATGATAGTTATTTTTAAATGCAGTTTATAATATTTGTAAAAACATGTTTACCGATGTGGCTGAATGTACGTAGTACCCCGATCATGCGCACAACTAACCACCTCCAAGGCTCCAAGTACCTTATTACTGTCTATATTATGCTAGCGTGTGTTGCTTGAATTTTTAAAAATAACGATAATAACTAAAGATACGTCATTTCATCTCAGATGAAAATTTGTGAGCTGATTGTTAATATACTGATGCGATAAATAAAAAAAATCAGCTAGCAATAATTCGAGGAAAACCTAGTCAGTTGATGCATATAAATTGGCAATAGATGCTTCTGTCTAACTCCTATGTAATAAGTAATAACTTTCAAAGTATCAGCTGACGGTTTTTCCACCAAGATACAGCCAGCTGACCTATATATATATCCACAGTTACATATAAGCTATCATCAGGTAAATTTGTGTTTGAGAGGAAATCACGGAAAATAATTTTATTTTTTTCATGTTCGAGACACCAGCTGACGTATAATACACCATGTTGTAACCAGCTGATTATTTTTTTTCGTTGAGATATTGGGTTAGCTACAATTTGACAAATTTTTAGCTGAGAGGAAATGAATGAATGTATTTTTTTTTCCTACGTGCGTGGGAGGCTACAACCGCTCACCCCCCCAACCGAGCGCCAGCTGACGTTCACGAGGCTTTATAATACTATACTCTGATGCGTCTGACGAATTATCTCTTGAGAGGAAATAATTAACCAAATTTGCACCTGGCTCCCTAACCATTATTACCTATTCAATAATAATAATAAGAATCATGTAAATCGGTGTAGAAACACCAAAGTTATACATATAAAATTACGTAAGGTATTCAATGCGGTTCGCGCCTCTTTGATGGAAACCCATGGAGCGCATGTACTAAGCACGTCTTCTATGTCATCTTCGGTTTTCTGAGCTACTGAATCGATAATTTCGTCATCAGATAATGCAAACACGTGTTTACGTGAGTCATAAATTTATTATGGTATAGTCCTAAAATGTTTTCTAAGAAACAATAGTGTACTTACATTGTCGGCAAGTTTATTTTATTTTATTTTATTTTATTAAGGCTCATTAGCAGCTGTACATCGATTGTTTTACATAAAAAGTACACAAAAAAGTTCAAGTTCTTAAAGTCGGCAACTTATTTTTGTTCGAACAATAGAGATAATAAATTCCAAATGATCAAGTTGTAAAGGTTGTAAAATAAAACGTGCGGCGGGTCCGCGTGCGAGGTTCATACAATATTTGGCTGTTGATGCGAATAGACGTTCAGAGTGTTCGACCTTATTGACAGATTTCTTTTGTTGTTTTTCTATAGGTTTTAGTAGTGTTAAAGCATATTATTAGTTTACATTTTATTTCTTTATAAGTGAAGTACCAGTAGGTACGCATTTTAGTTATTTTGGAAGTGTTTAATTATATTAATAGTTTATTTTCGTAATTATTTGTTTTTCTATAGGTTTTGGTAGTGTTTAAGCATATTAATAGTTTACATTTTATTTCTTTATAAGTGAAGTAGCAGTTGGTACGTATTTTAGTTATTTTGGTAGTGTTTAATTATATCAATAGTTTATTGTCGTAATTATTTGTTTTTCTATAGGTTTTGGTGGTGTTTAAGCATATTATTAGTTTACATTTTATTTCTTTATAAGTGAAGTAGCAGTAGGTACGTATCTTTGTTATTTTGGTAGATATTAATAGTTTATTTTCGTAATTATCATATATTTATTATAGTAGTGTTTAACTATAATTATTATAGTTCATTTATAGATTTCTTTTGTTGTTATTCTATAGGTTTCGGTAGTGTTTAAGCATATTATTAGTTTACATTTTATTCCTTTATAAGTAGTAGTAGGTACGCATTTTAGTTATTTTAGTAGTGTTTATATTATAATATAATATTAATAGATTTCATAAGTGCAAGGTAGCTTCAGTTACTGTTGATTAAAAATACACAATGCCACCTAAAAAAAGACCATCTTTATCTCGAAATTCTAGAGATGCTAAGAGGATGAGAAATGCGCGTTCTCAAGAATCGGCAGAGGAAAGAGCACATCGGTTAAACTCTATGAGAGTTAGTGCCTCAACTTCTCGAGCCAATGAAAGCTCTTCAGAGAGAGAGATGCGATTAGCAGCTGACAGAGCGAGACGAGCTACATCACGGGCGTCTCAAAGCTTTTCTCAACGAGAGCTAAGGCTTACCATTGACCAAGAACAACATGTGACGTGGAACGAGAATTGCGTCTCACAGCTGACCGCGAACGACATACATTATCTCGCGAGTCCGAAACATTTACTGAAAGGGAATTACGTCTCACAGCTGACCGCGAACGACATACATTATCTCGCGAGTCCGAAACATTTACTGAAAGGGAATTACGTCTCACAGCTGACCGCGAACGGCATACATTATCTCGCGAGTCAGAAACCTTCACTGAGAGGGAATTACGTCTTACAGCTGACCGCGAACGTCATATATTGTCTCGCGAGTCAGAAACCTTCACTGAGAGGGAATTACGTCTTACAGCTGACCGCGAACGTCATATATTGTCTCGCGAGTCAGAAACCTTCACTGAGAGGGAATTACGTCTCACAGCTGACCGCGAACGTCATATATTGTCTCGCGAGTCAGAAACCTTCACTGAGAGGGAATTACGTCTCACAGCTGACCGCGAACGTCATATATTGTCTCGCGAGTCAGAAACCTTCACTGAGAGGGAATTGCGTCTCACAGCTGACCGCGAACGTCATATTTTATCTCGAGAATCTGAAACTTTTACTCAATATGAAGACCGTTTGACAAATGATAGGGTGCACCATAATATTGTTCGATCACTCGAAGATGAACATGAGCATGAACAACGACTAGAGTCGGTACGCGAACATTACAATTCTTTGACACAAGAACGATTAATAAGTTTGTCTAATGAAAGATTAAGAATCGAAAATATTCGGTCTCTTGAAACGGACGAACAGCGAGAGGCCCGTCTTACTGCAGACAGATTTCGACATAGTCTTAATAACTTAGATGTACACATAGAAGATCAATCTAGAAATACGGTGGCGTGGTCCGACAAATATAAAAGTGGGTTTGCTTATAACTTCACAATTGATTACAGATCATCTTCTGTAATAGGCGATATGAACGTGGTATGTTCTTTTTGTAATGCTTTAAAGTGGAGTAAGGAGTCGGCTGGATTCTGTTGTTCTGGAGGTAAAATAAATTTGCCTTCATTCGAAGACCCACCGGAACCTTTGAAATCATTACTATTAGGGGAACATGTGCAATCTAAACAGTTTTTCGACAACATTCGCACTTATAATAGTGCGTTTCAGATGACATCCTTTGGTGCTCAACAAATCTCCGAAGGTCCTTTCATGCCTACTTTTAAAATACAAGGTCAGGTTTACCATTTGATAGGATCTCTTTTGCCTGAAGACCAACCTAAGTTTCTTCAAATATATTTTGTATCCGACTACAACGAACAGTCGAATATAAGAAATCAATATTTCCCAAATTTAAATGCTGAACTCATTTCACAACTTCAGAACATGTTGCATCAGATTAATTCGTATGTATGCAGTTTTAAATCGGCATTAGAAGCTCTTCCTCGAGATGATGATAACAATTATAAAATTGTTATAAATGCCGATAGGCGTCCAACGCAGGAACACCCTGGGCGTTATAATGCTCCATCCACGAATGAAGTTGCTGTGGTATTGGTCGACCAGGAATGTGATAGGCGTGATATCGTTATCCGTTCCAGAGACAATCGTTTACAACGTATTTACGAAACCCACAGGGCTTACGACGGTTTACAATATCCTTTGATATATTGTCGAGGGGAAGATGGTTATAATTTTGCTTTATACCAAACTGATCCGCATACAGGCGCACCTATTTATAATAAAAAGATTTCATGCCTTCAATTTTACTGTTACCAATTGCAAGTAAGACGGAATAGGTTTGTATACTTGCAACGTTTTCGTGGCTTATTCAATCAGTTTATTGTAGACATATACGCAAAAATTGAAACCGAAAGATTAGTTTATATACGATCTAATCAAAGGCAGCTGCGCGCTGAAGAATACGTGCACATTCGCGACGCCATGCAGCAAGATAATGATACGGTGAATATGGGCCGTTTAGTTATTTTGCCCTCTTCTTTTACTGGTGGTCCACGCTACATGCACGAACGTACTCAAGATGCTTTTTGCTACGTAAGAAAATATGGACGTCCCGACTTATTTATTACTGTAACTACCAATCCTAAGTGGGATGAAATCACTCGGGAGCTTCTTGAGGGTCAAGCACCGCATGACCGCCATGATATCATCGCAAGAGTTTTTCATTTAAAATTAAAATCAATGATAGATCTATTTACCAAAGATAACATTTTTGGAGAAGTATTGTGTTATATGTATAGTGTTGAATGGCAAAAACGCGGCTTACCCCACGCACATATCCTGCTTTGGTTAAAAGATAAGGTTCGACCTAATGATGTAGACAGTTTAATCAGTGCTGAAATTCCAAGTCCGATTGCAGATTCCGAGTTATACGACATTGTTAAAACTCATATGATACATGGTCCATGTGGTGCATTTAACGTGAATTCTTCTTGCATGCAAGACGGTCGTTGCACTAAAAGATATCCAAAAGCCTTAGTGGAAGAAACTGTAACAGGACATGATGGATACCCGTTATATCGTCGCCGTTCAAGAGATACTGGTGGTTTCACTGTTGAAAAGCGAGTGTCTGGACAACAGGTTATTTTAGACAATAGGTGGGTCGTTCCGTATTCTCCTGTGTTGTCCAGAGCATTTCAAGCTCACATAAATGTTGAAATGTGTAATAGTGTAGAGTCAATAAAATATATTTGTAAGTACATTAATAAGGGCAGTGACCAAGCTACATTTGCTTTGAGAAATGAAAATGATGAAGTTACAAGATTTCAGTCAGGCAGATATATAAGTTCTTCAGAAGCTGTGTGGCGGATCTTAAGTTTCAACATTCATGAAAGATATCCACCTGTGACTCATCTGGATGTTCATCTTGAAGGCGGTCAACGTATATATTTCAACACCGAAAATGTCACAGAACGGTTAGAGAACCCTAGACAAACAACTTTATTAGCATTCTTTCGACTTTGCCAAACTGATGATTTTGCAAAATCTCTTTTATATGAAGAAGTTCCATCGTATTATACCTACGATAAGCAACGAGGTGTCTTTAATCGTAGACGCCGTGGCAGGCCTGTAGATGGCGAGTCAGGTATTTTCAAAGAACATGTTCTTGGTAGAGTATACACCGTTCATCCTAACAACGCTGAGTGTTTCTATTTGCGATTATTATTACATACTGTGCGAGGACCAACCTCATTTATAGATTTGAGAAAAGTAGACGATGTTGTTTATCCCAGTTATCATGCAGCTTGCCAAGCGCGTCATTTGCTTGAAAATGATCAGCATTGGGATGACGCTTTAGCAGAATCCTGTGTTAGTGATAATCCAAGACGGTTACGTCATTTATTTGTAACATTACTTACATTTTGTAATTTGTCAGATGCTGTACAATTATGGGAAAAATATAAAGACAAATTTTCAGAAGACTTTCTTAGAAATATATCTAACAATGATGAAGGCACAACTAATGATAATTTCCGTGATCTTGCCATAAATCAGTGCTTATTAGCTCTTCAGGATGAGTTAACAGCAGTTGGCGGTAAATCACTATGTGAATATGGTTTGCCAACACCAACCTCAGTCGGAGAGGTAACTAATAGGGAATATTCCGCAGAGATTGGTTACAACTTAATGGAACTGCTGACAACATTAGAAAACGGTGTCCCAATGATGACTGCAGAACAACGTTCAGTTTATGACCGCGTGTGCGGAAGTGTTCAAAATAATTTGGGAACAATATGGTTTTTAGATGCACCTGGAGGAACTGGGAAAACCTTTTTGACTAAATTAATATTGGCTTATGTTCGAAATCAGCGTAAAATAGCTCTTGCCGTAGCTTCATCTGGGATAGCTGCAACATTGCTACCAGGAGGTAAAACGGCTCACACTATGTTCAAAATACCAATTGATTTAGATCGCACGGAAAGTCCAACCTGTAGTATTTCAAGAAATAGCGACAAAGCAAAGGTATTACGCGAGTGTAATTTAATCATATGGGATGAATGTACGATGGCCCATCGAAAAGCAGTAGAAGCGGTAGATAGAACTTTAAGGGATATAAGACAAAATGATCGACCAATGGGCGGTATCACGGTTTTATTTTGTGGTGATTTCCGACAAACCTTACCGGTAATACCACGGGGAACCCGAGCTGATGAGGTTAGGGCTTGCCTGAAAAGCTCTTATTTGTGGCGTGATATACAATCGGTGCATTTGACTATAAACATGCGAGTGAGAACTGGAGATAACCCGGATGATAGTCAATTTTCTGATTCATTATTAAAGATTGGTGAAGGTACCTATCCACAACTACACCAAGGAAAACTTATTCTGACGCCTGAATTATGTTGTATAGTGCAATCTCAACCACATCTTATATCGTCGGTTTACGGTGACGTAACAAATATATTAAATAGGGACAATTCCTGGCTATGCGAAAGATCTATTTTAACTCCTCGCAATGACCAGGCATCTGAGATTAATAACAAAATACTGTCGAATATACAGGGGGAAAGCAAAGTTTATAGATCAATAAATAGAATGGTCGATGAACAAGAAGCAACTAATTACCCGATAGAATTTTTAAATTCTTTAAATATGCCCGGACTTCCTTCTCACGAAATTTGTTTAAAAATTGGCATTCCGATTATTCTACTCCGAAATTTAAGACCACCACAACTTTGCAATGGAACTCGACTAAAAGTAACCCAGTTGCAACAAAATATAATCGAGGCTCAAATTTTAACAGGTTGCGGTGCAGGAGAAACCGTCTTTATCCCCAGAATACCCTTAATACCAAATAATTTTCCATTCCAATTTAAAAGGACGCAATTCCCAGTATCGGTGTGTTATGCAATGACAATAAATAAGGCTCAAGGGCAGACTTTTCATGTTGCCGGAGTAGATCTCGGTGTCAGTTGTTTCTCGCATGGTCAGTTATACGTTGCTCTTTCCCGTGTTAGCAGTTCTAGAAATCTTTATGTTCACGTGCCGGACGGGTCAACTTTCAATATAGTTTACCCGGAAGCTTTGCGCTAAAGTATTTTGGTTCTATAGGTCCTTAAGCCTCATGTGAACCTGATGTAAATAATATTACCAATACATTTTAAATTAATAATACACAAGGAGTTACACGCTGACGTAGTCGCGGGCACAGCTATCTATACTTTTCTGCCGGAAGTCACTATTCCACGCGGACGAAGTCGCGGGCAAAAGCTAGTCTATACTAATATTATAAAGAGGAAAGGTTTGTAATTATGTATGTAATTATGTATGTATGGTTTTCACGCATAAACTACTGGACCGATTTCAAAAATTCTTTCACCATTAGAAAGCTGCATCTTCACTGAGCAACATAGGCTAGGTTTTATCCAGGAAATCCCACGGGAACGGGAACTATGCGGGATTTTCTTTGAAAACGCGGGCGAAGCCGCAGGCGGAAAGCTAGTTTAGAATAAGTAAGACGAATTGTATTGATATTGTACATTTATTTTTAAGTTACTCGTTTAAAATTAAATTGTCAATATGCATAATTTTTTTGAAATATCTTCTTTCAGCCGTGCTATACTTTTGTAAACAAAAATAACAACGACTCCATAATATACATAAAATTACAGTTTAATGACTTAATATGTCAATAACAATTGTATAAATTACCATTAACCTACAGCCTATTGTTTAAAAAAAACTTAATGCACTTAATGACCGGTACCAAAGGTAGAACTTGTATACGAACATTCGAGGCCATTTTAATTTGTTCCCATGTATGTTTGAATATTTATCTACGTTAAAAGATATGCAATAATGTATCATTGTATTAATTTAATACTACAAACATAAAACGATACAATACCTAGGTATGTTTATTTTCTCGAAGGCTTTTAAAAGGAAAAAATCCAAGTTTAATAATCTGTTAAACGTAATTCAATCAAGAAGCAATACTACCAAGAATAACCTATAAGCGAGGTCAGTTTTTAAAAGCTTTTGAATAATGCTTTCCGGGGTTAATATAAAATATTAAAACCCTCATCAAGAAATAACAAGACAATTACTCACAACTACAATCTGTAATAATTGAAAGCGAATTCTCAAACGACTCATTGATTTATGTAATAAATTGACAAACATTCTTTGTAATAAGTCAAAAGCATGCTGTTTTTGAATAACGGCTAAACATGCTGTACCTACTGTAAGTAAAACAAATGTAACATCTTTATATGTACCATGTTTATCGTAAATAAAGAATTATGAATTATGAACGTCGATATGTACTTAAATACTACTGAGGGCCTCACCACGTCACCACTACGTACAACAATTGAGTCACGCTCAATTAAATGCATCATACACGCGTATCGAATTCAAGCGCAATAATATTTTACACGCTTTCATTAACCAATTACGAAGCGATTACGGAAAAACCGAATCATTATCTTGTTTGATATCCAATACGGTGTATAAATCACTCGTTTATATGCTTGCGGTTTAGGCTGTTATGTTGAGCATGCTAAATCTGTTTTAGAATTACACTGACTGTTGAAAATATATGTATTGTAAAGGTGATATCAATTTAACGATGCATTCGGACATTTTACAAAGCTTCTACCTGCCTTTGCTTAGTTTGAGCCTATCAACCTACAATATAAAATGATGCAACAAATTCATCGTTTTATGTTTTACTTACACATATTTTGGCAACATTTTAGCAATAACCTTGCGCTATGCATTGCATCGTAATCGTTATTCCAATAATCTTTAATAAATGTACTTTAACAGCTATGTTTTAAAAGTGCAACAAAAACTCAATCGAGCCTAAAATTCATATACCAGCGACATATTATCGTCACACTAAAACAATTTTAGCTTGTAACAATACTCAGAACAAGCTATTACGAAGCGATTAGTGGAACATTAGCGATAAGGGACTATTAATTCTCAAAACCTGCGGTCGATACCACGCGACAGTTTTACGAGATTTAGTCTATTCGTACATTTCTAGTACTAGACCAGGGTTTCCCAATCTGTTTCAGCTCGCGACGCAGTTTCATGTTAAGTTTTTTATCACGGCGCCCTACCCGCGCCGTAAAAGGTACTCACGAATATAAGCAGATCGACTCACGGCGCTCGAGCTCCTCTAACTTTCTACGGCACACGGCGCCGGCCGTGGCGCACAGTTTGGGAACCCCTGTACCCCTGTTATGTATGTCGAACTAACTAGCTTAATCGGCTCTTTAATTTAGCTTGCCTTAATAGTAATTTGAGTGGTTTAATTTGGGTATTATAATTTTTAGACTTTGTATTCGCAATGTATAATATAGCAAATAGATAAAACTGCATACCTACTTACATAATTTACTTACAAGCTAAAAAGTAAAAACAAATGGAACTAGGTATGTAGTAATAAATAAATAATTCATTGTTTTTGTTGTTTTCAAATACAATGAACCATACAGGGTGTCCCAAAAAGTAGTGATATACTGAAGCTGGGAGATAGAGGACCTAGAGGGCTATCCAAAACACCCCCATGTATGTTATGCGATTTTTCGTATTTTCGGAGTTATGACGATTTTTTTAAAATTTTCACCTATCGCCGAGTACGATGAGATTTTCACTCATGGTGACGTCAATTATTGCGGAAGATGCTTGATTTTTTTTGTGTGCTAAGCTGAAAGATAGGCCAATTCAGTATGGTAACATTTACTATATCGTTAGATCTTTGAATGGAATAAAAAAAAAGAATTAAATGCCAAGAAAGATAAAATTACCCAGTATGTTCATAACTTCAAGGGCCCATAAAAAAATAAAATCACATAAAAAAAGTTTTCCGTTTGGGTTTTAAAAACTTGCTCTATCTATCAGGTAGCTACCCTGAAAATTTCATTTTATTATTCAGAAGGCTTCAATCGAAAAATTGAAATCTAAATTTGGTAAGTGCAAAAATTGAATTAACATGATGATTAATAAAAACAAATTAAAACCAATAACAAGGTGTTTAATTACCAGAAATTTTTAAAATGACTCCGCTGTTGCTCAGTGTAAGTGCGACATCACCGTAAAAAGTTGTCTTTTAAATGTCTGAATGCCCTTTTATCATTTTTTTTAGTTTCTTCTGCTACTATGAATTTCCGGGTTATTTCGTCCAAATTGTGGCAGTGTGGCGCAATAATTCACGTCACCATAAATATAAATCTCATCGTACTCGGCGATAGATGAAAAATTGAAAAAAAATGTCATAACTCCGAAAATACGAAAAATCGCATAACATACATGGGGGTGATTCGGATAGCCCTCTAGGTCCTCTACCTCCCAGCTTCCGTTCATCACTACTTTTTGGGACACCCTGTATAATAGGGAAGGTAGTTTCGATCAAAATATGTCAATCCATCATAACACTTGAAAAATAAATATGAACCTAGAAGAACAAGTTCCGTGGGGACCGTATTGCGGTAAGTTTGAAGGTGAGAAATAGGGTTGCAAACTATTTATTATAAGAAAAAAATATTTATATTAACAGTAAGTAGGTTATTTGAAATAGAAAATGTTAATATATTGAAACTCATCACCACAAACTCATTTAACTTTTCAACAAGACTTCACGACTACATAGAAATAATTGACTACATCAAACATTTTCAATCTAAACAAAGAGGAAGAATGAAATAATAATAATTTAATTTAATCTTTCGCTCGTCTAAAAAACATCAGTTTGGTAAGTATTTTATATTTGTTTAGGGTGGGCTAATATATATATTTTTTTACCGGCCTTTGTTGATTCAATTTCCGTCTCTTATATTAAACTAGCTATGCCCCGCGTTTTTACCCGCATTTCTCCTCTCCTATTAGTCTTAGCGTGATGATATACAGCCTATAGCCTTCCTCGATAAATGGGCTATCTAACACCGAAAGAATTTTTCAAATCAGACCAGTAGGTCCTGAGATTAGCACGTTCAAACAAACAACCTCTTCAGCTTTATAATATTAGTATATATGAAATTAGAGGAAGATCACACATAAAAATATTATGTATTTAAAAATTAAACGAATCGGTGGCAGCCCTACATATACAAGAAGTTCCAGTCAAGTTATTGCAGAACTTTCTGAACTTAAAGTTTCATTTCTCTTGGCGTCTCGATAAATGTCACTTCTTACACATGTCCTTTTACTTAAAGGTGAAGATGTAATATACTTTATAAAAGTATTTTGTGTTATTTCTTGTATTCTTTAATATAATATTATGTACTTTCTTTTCTCAAGGTTTTTGACAGGTTGAACCGGGATGTAAACAATAATGCCAATACCTGTCAGCCCTCAGGAGTAATTTTACTTTCTACTGATAAAATATGTTCTATTCATTTAAGACTACTTTAATATTGAAAATTCATTTAAGTAACATAAACTTTTACGAGTCCGAATAAATTCTAGCAATACCAGTGACTCCGCTGTCAAAAATAACATAAAAATTGTTTCTTGCTATCCAGCGCCAAATCTTTTATAGAGGCACACTATCATAGTGAAATCCCAAATGTGCCGAGCACACGTGTCAGAAGAGAAACTTCTTTGGCAAGATTCAAAGATACCAAAACCATCGCCTTACTCCATGACGTGAGGGTATTGCCATGACGCTACCTTGAAATTTTACTTTCAACGCGCCTAAAGAAGTTACACTTCAAAAAGGTTCTAACTGATCAATCCAGAAAATTCTATAGAGTGACTATTATATGTATAGAAATAGATAAATCCTATTCACATCAGACATGGGATCTCGAATACACTTAAACAATTTTAATGGCGGCCGTAAAACTGTCGTTAACTTGCGTTTACTGTCGCATTATAATTTCGTCGATAAACTCGTGTAGTTTCAGCTCTATTTGAATTTGACATTGAATTTTAAAGTGACAACGCGAAATGCGTGATCGAAAAATATATTGAAAACAAATTGAAAATAAAAAGAGAGACGGACAGAAAAATGTCAAAAATAAACGGTCAGTAAAATAGAATGTAAGAAAAGGAGTACCTATTACTTTGCATATGTGTATTCCAAGTGCGTATTCCATACGGATATTACCTACATAGACTACAAGCCGGTATAGGAAAAAAATATGGGTCAATTGAACCACCAGGGGACATATCTAGAACGATAGAAGAGCATAAAATAATAAGATTCATCGTAAGCCGCTTATGAGCAAAATTAAATGGGATTGCTTGCCAGATGTTGTGGTTGATGGTTCTTGCATTCCTTTCAGCAAAACAGTTAAAAGCCTCGGTTTGTACCTTGACCAGAACTTATCTTGGTCGGAGCACATCATGCAAATTCGCAAGAAAATTTTTGCTGGTGCATCTTCATTGCGCCGCTTGCGTAACTTCCTACCGATCTCCACCAAAATTGCGTTAGCCCAATCCCTTCTGCTTCCCTTCCTTGACTACGCCGATTCCTCATTCCCTGATCTTTTTGAGTACCAGTTAGACATCCTTGAGAGGCTGCAAAATTTCTGCATTAGATTTATTTTCGGATTGCGTAAATTTGACCATGTCTCGGAATATCGCAAAAAACTTAACTGGCTCCCCATCCGTCTTCGCCGGGACGCCCACATACTTCAGCTTCTGTACTGTGTTCTGTTTGACCCTAAAACACCTGTTTATCTTAAAAATCAGTTTAGTTATCTTAGTGAAAATAGCTCAATCTCTCTTCGCTCTTCCAATCTTCTAACTCTCTCTACACCGGTTCATCGCTCAAATTTCTACGGCTCCTCATTTACTGTTCGTGCTATTCATCTTTGGAACGCTCTGCCTGAATCCATCAGGCGGGCGAAAAATATAAGTAGTTTTAAAGCTCTGATTAAAAACCATTTCTTATCATTATAATATTGTGTTGCTATATTTAATTTATATCTCTTGATATGATATTTATGTATGAGACATCATTTATTATATTATAATATTTTGTGTGTTATTTGGTATATTTAGTATATGTATTTATATATATTTATTTTATTTATTTATTTTTTCTATTATATTATATTTCTTGTTTTTGTATTGTATACAAATTAGTTATTTGTACAATGTATCAATTTAGACATTGAATTTGCGCCAACGCGTACTCGTTCAACATTCCTTACAATCAGGGTTGTCTGGAAGAGATTGCTCTTGAGCAATAAGGCCGCCTGTTCGTGCATATGTGCCCGTGTGTTATTATTGTATAAAATTATAGTCTAAGTTTGTTTGTCCTGGTATGTATGTACAATAAAGCATAAATAATAATAATAATAAAATATGCCGTCACTTGTAAGCTGTCCAACTGAGTGCAGATGAGAATTCAAAAGTACAGGTAGACTCGGTAAATTTTGGTCATATATTTTTGTACGGCATTCTTAACCATCGATAGATCCATTAAAAATAATAAGAAACCGCTCAGTGCCGTACAAAAATGGTGGTCCACAAAGTCGGAATTTTTATTTAATTTCCGAGAGTTACCGGGGGTAAATTTGGTCATTTGACCATGTACGGCACCTGTGTCATACTATTTCTATACTGCTTTTAATCCATTATTCCGCAACGCCGTACAAAAATCATGGGGACAAGGGGAAAAAATCGAGAGTTGCCATCCCCTCTCTTTCACCACTCCAGGGGGTCATTTGACACAACACGAAATAAATTTATTTTTAAAGTATTTTATGCATAGATAATATTTTTTCATGTGCCGTACATTTTCGTTGGTTCAAAGGGGAAAAATCTGAAAAAGAAAAAAATCCATATAACGAAATGTTTGCTTTATATTTTGATAATAAAATATAAATATACATTAATATTAAGAAGCTCGAGGTGGTTAATTATCACCTTGGAAAGTCGGAGTCAGGTGGAATGGACTCCGTTAAATTGATGAACTAATAAAGAAGCTATGAACGAAAAGATGTGAATTATATGCAATCAGCCCATGAATACAGGTAAAGTCACAAGCAAATGCTAGTAATATATACATATTCAAAATGCACAAGAAAAGCGCTTTCAAATGATACCAAACACGGCATATTTATCTTAACTTATTTTTTTTACTCTGTATGTTTTGTCCGCTAGAGGGCGCCACATTAGATTTTGTGAAACCCCATATAGCCTTTAGCTAGCTGGTCGCTGGTTATCCAGTGAACAATTCAGACGCTTCTAATGATATGTCATTTGTCGAATTCTGATAAGTAGTTTAGAAGTTACGAGGGAATAGATGAACATACATATATGACCTGTCAAAATCATTACCCTCCTTTTGCTTTGCCGTAGTCGGGTAAAAATATGTTAATGCCGTACTGTATCAGATGGCCATAAAGCACCCTTAAAATTGTAGCTTTCGTCGCTTTCATCAGCCTAAAAGATGTGGTCTGCACAAAAATGTACGGCATCGTTTTTTCCTAATTTATCTATGTTAATACTATTTAAAACAACGAATAAAGTGTAGAAAAACGAAAAAAGAATCTACGATGTTTAAACTTTTACAAAATTTCAGTTTTTGCATTTCTCTATAACTTTTTTTAAAACGGTTTCTTTTGAACGGCAATACTATACAACAATTGAATTTTACAATATCATGTTAAAAAAAAGTTCCCGTACAGGGTCAAATGACCTTACAGCTCTTTATATCAAGAATTCGATGAAATTAAGATGATTATTGGTATACATTTAAAAGAACAATTATTTTTTGACGGCATTGCTTTTAATAGTACTTTTGAGTGCTAGATAATGTTTTGGAACCGAAGCCGTACTTAGTCAAATGACCCCCTGGAGTGGGGAAAGAGAGGGGATTACAACTCTCGATTTTTTCCCCTTGTCCCCATGATTTTTGTACGGCGTTGCGGAATAATGGATTAAAAGCAGTATTGAAATAGTATGACACAGATGCCGTACATGGTCAAATGACCAAATTTACCCCCGGTAACTCTCGGAAATTAAATAAAAATTCCGACTTTGTGGACCACCATTTTTGTACGGCACTGAGCGGTTTCTTATTATTTTTAATGGATCTATCGATGGTTAAGAATGCCGTACAAAAATATATGACCAAAATTTACCGAGTCTACCTGTACTTTTGAATTCTCATCTGCACTCAGTTGGACAGCTTACAAGTGACGGCATAGTGATGAATCTTATTATTTTATGCTCTTCTATCGTTCTAGATATGTCCCCTGGTGGTTCAATTGACCCATATTTTTTTCCTATACCGGCTTGTAGTCTAACAATGATTAATAAAGTTTGACACTAGATGGCTAATGTCAAACTTAATAAATCTCGTAGCTACATGCTACAATGTTAATCAGATAATCAGTGCACTTCAAGATTGTTTATCTAAGAAAAATACATTTTTAGCCTACGGAACCATCGCTTTGCATCTACCAACATGCTTGCCTCACTTTTTGTATGCGCCGGCGCATCCTTTAATAATTTCCGCGATACGTGCGAACTGCAAGACAATAATATATTAAAATGTCTGTTTGTTCATTCAGCGAGGAATCATAGACAAAAGACGATCATCGATCAACGACGTTCTTTCTGACTAGCGCATATAAATATTAGTATTATACACTATTATAACTATACTATTAACAGAGGATTTAAAGGTAGTAAAGAATTATGCCGAAAATTGAATTCTGTATGTTACTTTATTCTAAACTAGCTGTGCCCCGTGGTTTGGCGTGGCTCCGCTCCTGTTGGTCTTAGCGTGATGATATATAGCCTATAGCCTTCCTCGATAAATGGGCTATCTAACACCGAAATAATTTTTCAAATCGGACCAGTAGGTAGTTCCTGAGATTGTAAGATGAGATGAACAAACAAACTCTTCAGCTTCATAATATTAAAAGTATAGACTAGCTGTGCCCCGCTCTTTTACCCGCATTGCTCTGTACCTGTCTTTAAGTTACTTTAAAAAGCTGCAAAACTCCTATAGCTACATAAATACGTTTTTATAGGTGGACCTTTAAAAACAGTAAAATCTCTCAAATCAACAGGTCTTTGGCCTTTGACTAAAATATTCGCAACAAATGATTTTTTGTTACGGAAGGTAAGTTATTAAGGAAAAAAGAACTGTTTGTTAAATCGCAAATTGAGATTTAGAAACCATCAATTAAAACTGGTTCTAAAGCCCAATGTTTACTAAATAAATATTACATAGTGAATCGTAAGATACCTACCTATATATTTTTTTATCAAGTTTTAAAAATTAGAAACGTAGAATAAACACGATTTTGCGAGTTCATAACACCTAAATTATAAATACCTATATGTAAATATTTACTTCTGGAAAAGGGCTGAGAATTGAGATATTTGGTCTATTTTTGGCATTTTTTGCAAAATCTTTGTTAGTCACGTACAAAGCGTTAAAACGGATAGGTATGAGTGTTACAGGAAAAATTGAAATGGAAACCAATATTGGCTTGTGCTAGACAAAAAATGTAAAAATGGAGTAGAACAATTCAAAGTTCAAAATTCAATTTTAATAACAAAAAATCAAAGTAAGACTTCCTTTTTTGTAACCTAACCAATGCTTCTTCACAGTTTTTAACTTTAAAAACAATTATTTTTAAGCTATTGCATAGCTTTTATCTCAGACTTTGAGCGCGTCTACCGAATGTAAAATTTCCGTAACGAAAAAACCTAACACCCCCCTCTCCAACCGGCACAGCGATGCGATGCTATGCAATAGCTTTACCGCGGCAGTCCTCGAGTGCCACACGTATTTTTTAAATATTTAAAATCACGTAGGTACCTACCTATAAATAAAAAATAAATAATTTATCATGGATACCTATCTAGCTAGGTAGGAAGCTAGACTCGTAATTAAATACTTAAAAAGATAATTAAATCACCTACCTACAGCATAAATAACGTCATATCTCCAAATCTTCAAAGCGCGAATAAAATCTATGCAATATTAGAAAGGCTAAATTTGCAATCGCTTAGAGGGGACTAGGCGGGAGGCGTGCCTCCTAGTGAGGAGGCGCCAGAATGACCGTAAGAAATTGTTTTACTATTTAAGTTTAGACTTTATAAATTAATTATAAGCAGTGACTATGTTTTACGCTTCTCAGGCAGACAATCTCATAGATATTCACAACTAAAATACGAGAAAAAGACACATTTTTCTTACTTCTGACAGATATAGAGTAAGACTTAAGAGCAAACTCATTTTATGAAAATGTATCAGTATTAAAAAAAACTTTTTTTTTTAAATCATCTCTTTTTACGCAGTTGAAACTGTAGCAAATAGCAATGCAAATATGTAGTTATTGGAATGCGAGAAATGTATATCCGATTGTAAATGTTAAATCTTTTGTCCTACAAGTAGGTATTTAAAAAAACTCTACTACCTACTTACAAGACGTCCTTGCAAAAATGCTATAGGTAGGATATAAATAAATTAACTTCACTCTTTGTTCTCATTAACAAAAGCAAAAATATTATATATCTCTGATATTTAATTCAAGAGACACATTACTACCTATAATTATAATTAAGTGAATTAAAATCGGGGAACTACATAAACAAAATACAATAGGTTATTGACACACACATAAGTAAATTAAAGAAACCAGTCACGTTGTCGGTCACGTTAATTATAATTTATATTTATAACAAACTAGTTTGTTTGTGGTTTAAATGTTGTTATTGATTGACTTTATATAATTTTTTTCGATTGAAATATGTTCGGTTGATAAAAAATGACATGATAAGATATAGAAGGCGAAGAAGATATTACATACCTACTTGTAAGTAATTAATATCTTCACTTGGGTCAATCACTTGTGTTGTGTGTTGTGCATATATTTTGCGCATTTACAGAGAAAAATAATTTACAAATATCGTCTACACTTGTGTTGAATTCTTGCAAATGTAGGTAAGTGACCGGCAACAGAATAAATATAATTTAGTCAAAAATACTTAAAAAACACGCTTTAACAAGATACGCTCATGAAATTATTGTATTGCCACCAACTATGATAAAGTGTACAAAACTACAAAGTATGAATGAACTATGTCCGTTTAAAGTGGATTAAAATCACCACTAAGGGAGTCGGTTCTATACAAACATACCTTTTTTTGGTTGATGAATCTGATATATAAGCATTTTAAAAGGTAGTTCTTCAGACAAGAGAAAATACATCTTTATGTATGTAGGTGATATGTAGGTATAACCTGTCTTCTGCATTCTCTTAATAAGTCGTAAAATTTTCATACTTTTAAATGGCTTTTCTGCTGTTTACGACGGGAACAAATCGAACAAATAAAAAGTAACATTTCTACCATTGAAACGGTGTAACTACAGTCTTTACACACGTATTACATAAAGCATACATAGGTATGTATAGAAAGTAAACAGAACAATATGTCCAATACATCCAGGGGCTGGTAAACATGGGCTCAGCACGTGACTCCGTTTATCGAATATTGAACTCGGCACGTTCAATATTCACTCCTACAGTAGGTACTAAAACATTTGTTTGTCTAGACTCTAGTGTAGCCCTGAAATGTGGAGAAAAATAACGATGTAGTATATAGTAGTCAAGGTATACGCTTTTACAACAGAATTCCTCATAATATTAAAGAGTTTAGTAGTTCTAAATTTAAAATTTATATAAAAAATGTACTAGTTCAGAGAGCCTATTACAGTATTAAGGAATATATGGACGATAAAAACCCATGGAGGGTTGTCGCGTAAAAACCACAGGACAGTTCTTTGGCATATCACTATAAATTATGATGTTACATATGTAATTTGTAAAATTAAATTGTAAAACTGACATGATTAAAAAGAGCAACTATGGAGTTTCTTGCCGATTCTTCTCCGTAGATACTGCTTTCCGAATCGGTAGTAAATGTTAAAAATATGTACCTATGACGTTTCAAAAGTGCTTCTAGAAGAAGTCTAATTGAATAAATAAATGTTTGAGTTTGAGTTTGAGTTTGATGTTTGGGTACAATTGAAACTAAATGGTCTTCCATCTTCACTACATAGTATAAAACAAAGGTCTTCCATCTTCACTACATAGTATAAAACAAAGTCGCTTTCTCTGTCCCTATGTCCCTTTGTATGCTTAAATCTTTAAAACTACGCAACGGATTTTGATGCAGTTTTTTTTAATATATAGAGTGATTCAAGAGGAAGGTTTTAGTATATAATTTATTAGGTTTAAGACAAAGCGGGCGAAGCCGCGGGCGGTAAGCTAGTATTGATTAAATTTGATTAACTCTAATTAAGAGTGATTTATAATGAATCAAACTGTGATTTCATCAAATTATGAACTGTTACAAAAATAATATTAAAAAGAATTGTAGACTTTAGGTACCTACATAGGTAAGTGGCAGAGAATTCATTTTTATTTAGTGAAATAAATAAAAACAGTCTACAACATTTGAGTCTAATATAAAGGGCGCTATATGACAGACTAGCTGTGCCACGCGGATTCACCCGCATTGCTCCGCTCCTGTTGGTCTTAGCGTGATTATATATAGCCTATAGCCTTCCTCGATAAATGGGGTATTCAACACCGAAAGAATTTTACAAATCGGACCAGTAGTTCTTGAGATAAGCGCGTTCAAACAAACAAACAAACAAACTCTTCAGCTTTATAATATTAGTATAGATTAGTAAACAGTTTTACGACATGCTAATTGCTAAAGCTACCTACTTCTATTGTACAGTGCAAGTACACCTAAACGCACTTTTATCAAACGCACTTAAAACCAGCCCTATAAAAATTAAAAACCTAATCATTTATCAATTTAATTCTATTTTTTCCTGTTACACCATCTAACATCCACCATTATTTTTAACATCCACTTTGAAAGCAAAAAAAACTTTCTACATAATAATATATGGCATAAATAACCAACCCGGTGTTACGGAGTCCACTGTGGAACGCCTTTCACCGACAAGTTCTGCAGGCAATTATGAACCAACACTGTGTGTAATTAGGGGCCATAATTGCGTGATTACGACACGTTGTTTAGATATTTGGGACGGCTGTTCAGCTCGCACGTGACTGAGTTGTGCGTGTGTGTAAATGGTAGGTGTAATACAGATGTGTGATGAAGATGCGCATTTTATGTATTGTTACGTAAAATACTAGCTTTCCGCCCGCGGCTTTGCCCGCTTTGTCTAAAACCTAATAAATTAAGTATATAATAAAACCTTCCTCTTGAATCACTCTATCTATTAAAAAAACCGTACAAAATCCGTGGCGTAGTTTAAAAGATTTAAGCATACAAAGGGACATAGGGACAGAGAAAGCGACTTTGTTTTATACTAGATAATATGTATCTAGTGATAAGCCACTACCTACCACTTTTCACAGGTAAAAATACTTATTTACGTGTAACAAATCTTTAGAATATTATTATCAGTCTACTAAAACGTGTACTCCAAATTTACATTTTATTCAGACTACAGAGTTTTTAGAAAATAATATTAATATACGCTAGCCGCCATGTTTTTTCCTAGAAGCAATTTCTAACAATAAATATCCAGGATCATTTATTACACAGGCCCTCAGATTTCCTTTGTCACAAATAAAATAGTATCTCACGTCCAGTATTATGTTCGAAGTACGATAAACCCGTAAAAGTAAATATCTTCATAAATATAAGCATATATATAAAGATATTTACCCACCCCTCGCTTTGGGTTAGCTCCCTTGACGTAATAATACAAGTTACATGACACTTGAGAAAATAGAACTTTTTTGATGCTGTTACTTATGATAAGATGTTATTGAATTTCTTATAAAAGAACTTTTATATTATATCTAACTTGTAAGTATTTATATACTTATGTAATTTGTTCGGATATGAAATTGATGAACTTTTGCAGGCAATTCAATTAAAGCCTGTATAGAGAAATAAATTACCTTCTTATTAGCTACTAGCTTTCCGCCCGCGGCTTCGCCCGCTTTGTCTAAAACATAATAAATTATATACTAAAACCTTTCTCTTGAATCACTCTATCTATTAAAAAAAACCGCATCAAAATCCGTTGCGTAGTTTTAAAGATTTAAGCATACATAGGGACATAGGGACAGAGAAAGCGACTTTGTTTTATACTATGTAGTGAAGTAGTCGAGATAATTCAATTATGTACCTACCTACATCAAATTGTGACAAAGATGTATGACCAACTACCAAGCATTGTGATTTGTGACACATTTAACAAAAAATAGATTTTCAATGATATTCAGGTACTATTATAATATATATTTACTTCATTTTTTATATTTACGTTACGTATAATTAATGTCCATTTTCTTTGTTCTATGCTTATAAAACTACTTAGTTCATAAACCAGGAGCATAATATAATGTTTATTTTTAGAAAAACATTAAAAAAATGCAAATGTTTCTACTCTATGGGTCATTAAATTAGATTTTACCTATAATTTTTTAATGAATGTTTTAATAATGTACTTCCATATAATATGTAATATTTCGTAATAATCACATACCGTGGTATTATGAGTTCATGTAATCTCTCTAATTTAGTGTTGGAGTTCTTAAATATTTTTTAATTAGAATAAATAACGAATAAACGTTTTATTAAGCTTTATGGTCACGAAAATTTAAATAATATTAGTAGATGGGTAGGTACCTACTTTTATGACTAATTTAATGTACAGTAAGTATACCTACTAAAAAAACGCGGGTTTAAATTACGCTTCAGAAACAATTGTTGTGTTTAAAAAAATCGAATACGTTCAATTGGCAAACATGTTCTTAAAATAGATATTAAAATGTACAATTTTATAACACTTATCTGTATCATTTTTATTTTACAGTTTACGTCGTACATAATATTATGTACATAGTACCTATAGTATACGTTCAGCTAAAATGTAATGATGAAACAAATCGGTCGTGAGTTCGCATTTTTATGTGTTATTCACCTGTTGATTTTTAATTATTCATTCGACACACAACATAAAATAACAATAAAAATAATAAACTGGACAACATTCTCACATTAACAACACTAATAATTATTTTTAAAGTTTAAGCTATATCTGACAACAACAAAAAATGCTCGCTCTAAATGCCTGGCCCTGACGTAACATAGTATATATTTTCATAAATTATAGACGTACCTCCATACAGTACATACAGTACGTACATATGAAAACCCTCATACAATAGTCTCCTAAAACGCTTTTCAAACTCAAACTCAAACTCAAACATTTATTTATTCAATTAGACTTATAGAAGCACTTTTGAAACGTCATTACATATTTTTAACATTTACCACCGATTCGGAAAGCAGTATCTACGGAGAAGAACCGGCAAGAAACTCCATAGTTGCTCTTTTAAATCATGTTAACTACACATAAGCCTCATTATGATTAACAGTTTAAAAGTTACTTATAACTTTTGTGTTACAAAAGGAAAACCACATTACGCATAAACTTACAAATCACAAAACTTTTCAATAGTCGTTTAAAGAAAAATACATAGGTATATTAAAGTCTAGTAGTAGATAGTAGTACCTGTTTAGTAGATGTTTCTCACTTGAAAACTTATATCAACACAAAACCATCGTTGTACTCACAAACCTTTTAACCTCTCAATAGTGTAAAGAGCAATAAGGCTACAGTACGATAGCTGTTGTCCCCACCGCCCGCCTAACAACAGGCGAGGGCGGACCTCCTTATAAAGTAAGTAGGTATTAGTGGTCATTTGTATTTATTACACTCTTACGTATTCCTTTTATAATTCTTTATTTAGTTGATCTATTAGCATTGAATACATAATAGTAGCTAAATACTATTAGGTTGTCTTTTATTTTGTATTTGAAATTGTTTTTGTATAAATGAGGTTTTACCGAATTGGCTAGTGAAAACATGTCTATCAAATTAGTTAAAACTGGTCAAAACATACGCTTATTTTTTACGTTAATGATGATACGAAATAAATAAAAAACAATAGATTTAGCATGTTGAGTTCCTTTAAAGCTACCTGTTGCATAATTTAATGTCTAATAATTTAATTAGTAGCTGCTACATCACTACACCGTTTATAATCGATGTACATTGTAAAATATGTATTATGTAGCAAATTTTTAATTTCTTCCTCCAGCAGAAATCTACATAAATTATTTTTTATGTTTTTATGTTTTCAGTCTATCTAAGTCACATAGACTATTTATTTTTTTTCGTATTTATGCCAGGTTAGCGGCATTATATATTATATAATATGTAAGAAGAAGACGAACTTTTCGGCTTTTCTTGCAGTAACACAAGTGTTAATCTTCATACAAACTTAATTAATCGTTAAATTGAAAATAATTGCGGATACAGTATGTACTGATATGTACCTATGGTGCAACACGATCAGGTTGAAACAACTTTCAAAAATCACTTTCGTTTCGTTAACTGGGCAAGTGATTATTGAGTTAATTTCATTAATTAGATTCCATGTATGTCAGTTAATGAGACTTGTTTATACAATGTTATCTAAGTCAATACTATTTAGATATAAAATCAATATTGGTGTCAATCTTCACCATACAATTTTACGAAGCAAGGAGATAGGTATCTCCTTTTATAACAGTTTTTCAAACTCAAACTCAAACATTATTTATTCAATTAGACTTCTTCTAGAAGCACTTTTTAACATTCACCATCGAGTTTATATAATAATTAAGTTCAAGAGAAGAACAGACAAGAAACTTTTGTAAATAGTTCAAGTTAACGATACTACAACTTTGGACATAACGCATTTGCAGAGAGTAGGTAGAATCTAAATGACGTAGAACTCTGACATACCTACACGTATAAAACTCATTCTCAGCATCAACCTACACATAAAATACCCTAAATAAATTAACAATAAACCAAGCCGCTACCTAATTTCTTTAAAACGAAATCATAAAAGTGTTAATTAACTACACTGATATAAAAGCACTGCTTCGGCTTCTGTCTCTCCAATGATTAAATAACTTTGAAGTCCCACTGTCACTCACTTACTTTAATTTCATTACGGTTACTGTTGAGAATTTTAGATATAATCTGTGAATAATAGAATTAAGATAACATAACGACCGTTTATGAAATTTAAATGAACCTACTAGTAGTTTTTAATTTACTTTTTTTAATTTTGACAAAAGATTTTTCTTTTTAGTTAAAAAAAACTGCTCTCTAAGCTCCTTGGTCATTGTCGCAAAAATTACTACCTATATATTATGTATCTACTTATGTAGGTGCAATCGGTCAGCAGATATTTAACATGACAATCATGAACAAAGCCACGGGTTAACACATGCTCTATTTAAACACTTTTCCTTGATCTTTACAAGCACTTCAATCTATTGATAAGGGTGCAATGAACAAACTTAAAAAGCGATTAATTCCAAGCGGAAACATGGATTTGACTATTGACTTAACAAACAAACATACAAATAATATATCGTGAATAGTGAGTGTATGTTAGGGGCTAGGGCAATGCGTTATCGACTGTGGTGATAACAGTGCATTGACCTCTAGTGACGCACGGCCGCGTCATGCACTAGAGTACATCACTAGTTATTGCCTTGGGACACGATAGAATAGAGATAGAATAGTGATGTGACACGTTTTGTCGATAAGGATCAAAGTTATACAATTATTTTGATGTCCATTGAAAAACTTAGGGAAAATATTATATGCTAACCTACGTTTGTTTACAAGCTAACTATTATGTAGTTTCTATTCATGAATTCAAATAAAAATATTCTACAATTTATTTAAATATTCGAAAGCAAACCCAGTTACTCTCACGTGTGTAAAAACAAGAGAAAACTAAAACTATGTCAGAACCATTTTCAAGGGCCATGCCATTACGATCAAAAATACCTTCACCTTTCAACCCGTGTAGCAAAATAAACCCTATTCCGATGGAATAACGTAGATATTTAAATAAAGATAAATTACCTACATATGCAATTACAAAATGTTTACATTCTAAAAATAAACCATATCTTATATCACGCAGAAGTGTGATATTTTAAAATATTTTACATAACTTGGTATGTAATTAAAAACCTATAGAAGTTAATCTTTATATTTGCATTATGTAGGTATGTTTTGGAGTTAATATTTTTCATAATAGGTAAAAGTTAAAACGATTCAAATATGAAGCGATTTGGATGAAAATTGGAATGATAGTCGAAAGCTCAGTCTAATTTATCAAAAATGCGAAATACATAATATAGGATGTAAAAACTCTACTCATTGTATAATTCGCAAGTGAAACCGCGGGTTACAACTAGTTATGAAATAAATTTACGCACGAAGTCAATGCACCAAAATATTAGCACATATACCACATTTTATCTATTTCCTACAAGGTAAATATGGGGCTTGATAAGCCTAACGAGCTCGTAAATTATATATATTTAAATTTGTTTTTAGTTGATCTTAAAACTAAACTTGGAAATCATAAAGAAAATAGAATTATAAACCTAGTTGTAAACGTTTTATTTCAAATGAATTAAAAATGTTTAACTACTTTAATAGTTTATAAGCAAAAAGTTTATAAAATATTATTCGACCAAGCCAACTAGACGCTCGGGTGGAATGCGGCCTCCCCGCCCGCTTACCGCCTCAGGTACCGCGTTCGCCTTAGTACGGTTCGCAGCATCGACGCATTATTTCTGTACTTTTTATTGTTAATCGTAAAGTTAGTTCTAGGTGGTATGAAAATTGATAACTATGTTCAAGTTGTATATTCTAGTATTTTTATATGTAGAACACGTGTTTCGTAAGGGTACAATTAAACAGTGTGAATAAATAAATATTATTATTTTGGTGTTTTTATTAAATCAATTTCATATACGACGGTGATACTAATAATTTATTATTTATTAGTATATATATATATATTTCTATACATTGAATATTAGTGATAAAACTGATTTGAATAAACTGTTTTGAGTGCATTTATAGATTTGAGGTTATTTGTCGGTATGTATTTAATTTAATTTATGTAATTATGTAATTTATTTACATCGTGAATTAAAAATTATTACATTATCTAAACAATATTTTTTTTTTGCTATCTGTACCCGAGACATGGGCGGGTGACGTCACAGTTGAAAAGGGTCTAGTTGGCTTGGTCACGTAGTAATTAGAATGTATCATAACATTAAAACCATTCTTGATAAATGTGCAAGCTCATTAAATGCATCAAATTACAGATGCCATACATAATTCTGAGTTGAAAACGAAATATTCCAACTAAAAATGTTTTGGAGACAAAAACAATTCGAATTCGACTTATTTTTGTAAACAAACATGACCATAGATTTTGTAACAAATAACAACGAATCCATAGACCACATCGAGGCAAAATACTTTTAAAAGACTAATTAATTGATAGACCAGACCAATCATCTTAATCCAGCCTTGGCTCTAATGACTCAATGAAAGGGTAGTTGACGCACCCTGGTTCACCTTCGGTTTGTGAAAAACCCACATTCACTCAATCAATAATAAACCTTGCTCCATTATAATAAAGTATACAATAATTGCTCTTAATTAATTGCCTCAGTCAATTACCGCGAAGCGGTTGGTGACGCGTGTCGACGAATTGTTATCAAAACTATGAGATGGTTTGCATGTTGTGGTTAAATTATAGTAAATATACGTAATTAATTGGGCTGATTGTTTGCTATTTTGACGGGAATTTAACGCGTCACGTTTGATATTAAGCGTGATTTTAATGTGCAAAGTTTGTGAAAAGGTATGCGGTTCATAAAAAATATAATATATCTACTAACTTCTTACAATATCATAATTCAATATTACATTACATTCAAGACATACAGGAAAATGATAAATAAAATTTTAATATGCCTGCTAAAACATGCACATAATATTGTATGATTGTATCGCCAGAAATCTTCTGAATCTATTTACAAAATTTACTACAAAACGAATGGATATATCACGATACTAAGCTCGCTGTATTTTAATCTATTCGTATATGACATTACAAGTTGTTTTTTTATGTTTTGTCTATGAAAACTGAAATCGATTTATACACATTGAACCGCTTTGTAAATTCAATTGCTTTGTTTTGTTACTTGTTGTTCAAAACAATGAATTTTTCATCATTATTTAAAGTTTTACTTCAGTCTGTCCATGACCTTGCTCACGGCAGGACGTCAGCCGTTCAACATTCGTATTAAATTCAAATAAATTCCCTAAACAATTTCCTAGCGTTCAGAGATATCACGCTACATTCCTTTTATCTGATACACATAATAATATAACGATTTTCCAATAAATGTGTAACGTCAGTCCCCGAACTAATTACAGCTTAATTATAGCATCCGCTTGTGATTCCATAATCACCTCTGGGCAATGAATTACGTTTAGGAAATCATGTGTGAATGCAAATATATAGTAATATTACGAATATTTTTTGTAGGATTATTGTTGTTACTGATAATTGGCTGGGGCGTTATATTGTATAAAATAATTGTTCTAAGAGTCGCCTGTTTGATAGATATTGCCTTACAAGAGAGAGGTGTTGAATTCTATATCACATGGAAACAAAAAATATAATATATCTGTTAGGAAATAGGATACATAACATACTTGTATCTTGTAAGGAAAATCGATAATAACAGAACTGAATTTATGTAATCATTTTTAGAATTTATTATAATAAAACAAAGTCGCTTTCTCTGTCCCTATGTCCCTATGTATGCTTAAATCTTTTAAACTACGCAACGGATTTTGATGCGGTTTTTTTTTAATAGATAGAGTGATTCAAGAGGAAGGTTTTAGTATATAATTTATAATGTTTTAGAGTTTAGACAAAGCGGGCGAAGCCGCGGGCGGAAAGCTAGTATAAAATAATAAAATCTATTAAAAGAAGTCTAGTTCAAAGAATCACCTATCCCATACGTGCCTTGTTTATTATCTGAATATTAGTATTACTCAGAAACACCTGAATTAATACAAGACGTGGAGATTCTTACAGATCAGTAAAATTGGGGTGACATTGGCGGTAAGGACTCCTCGTCTAGGCCGACTCGTTTTATTTAAGTTATCAGGGACTAGGAGTATTGCTTTTTTAATAAAAATTACCTATACTCAATAAAGATTATTTGTTTGTTTATTTGAACGCGCTAATCTTAGGATTTACTGGACCGTTTCTAAAGTTTACTCCCTGGGATTTTTACGTGATCCATGAAGATAAGCTGTATATAATGTACCACGGGCAATGCCGGGGCGGATCGCTAGTCATTTATAATGATTAATCGTTACTAAATTATATTTAAAAATGATATTAATGATTAGTGTAGGCAATAGTTAATGACAGTGATGAAATTTAGTATAAAATGCAAAAGTTATTAGCAAATGTTTGATTTTTTAGCCATATTGTAGCACGGGTGACAATTAAATACTTTCTAGTAAACGAATATAACTCAAATAGTGCATAATAGGTACCTAATCCATACAAATTACTGTATAATTTTATTATCATTTTACTCTTTACTATATCTACACAATGACTAAGGCGTTTTCCTCAGGAGTTAGTAATAAAAAGCAATTGTGGTTAAATAAATGACTATCTGCTTCCGGACGAGAAAAATTACAATAGAACTGGTGGTTGATTAAATTATACCTTATTAATATTGAGCTATGGTATTGTTTTCTGTAGCATGGTGTAACAATTATGTGTGGGCAGTAAGTTAGTAGTTTTAGATAAATTTACAGTTTATTTTCTAGGTTACGAAAATTATTTATGTAGTACATAGATGATATATAGGTATTAAATGTTGATTACTAAGAAAAATTTGTAAAGAATAGAATAAAAGACAACTGAAGTCTATTTAAGTACCAACGCAATTAAATAGATTACGACTGACGACTGTGTTGAAAATCATAACGCCAATACACCCAATTTCACAAAAAACTGCCTATATAAAGGTAATGCCAGAAAGAAAAGCCAAATACATAATTCAATACAAAATCGTTCAGCCATGAAACGTATATTTTCCGAAGTAATTTAAAAACAAACAGTATAAATTACCCTTTAACAGAAAACGTATGAAGACATTATGCAAACAGTAATGCAAGTTATACAGTGAACATGATCATTATTTTGTGCAAGTACTTATAAATTATAATACACGCAAGACTTAGAAATAATTTGGAAAATCCAAAAGTGCACGCCTCATAATTTTTTTTTAATAATTATTTATTAATTATTATTTTTGTTTATTTAATAACAATTAAACCACATCGAATCAGACCCTGAAAAATGAAAGGGTTCTATTCCTGAGCATACTCAAGCGTAAGAGAAAAAAAAAGACTCGATTAGTAAAGTATTTCGGTCGCTATCGTGTTAACAAGAAAATCCTCCGCACATACAGACACACGGACGTCCAAGACAGAACTTTTTTAAACTGTTTTTTAACTAGTTTAAATAACAAAAATGACATCAAAAATATCATGAATGTTAAAAATAGTGTTTTTTCTTAATATGTGTGTGTATGTATTATCTTACAAGTGCAATGTATGATACATAAAGACATTTTAAGTTTGAAAAATCAGATGTTTTGCGCGAAGTGACAGTAGTACCCACCTCAACGCTTCGCTTATGAGGCGTGCAAAATTCAGAAGATAGTATTCAATTTTTTAAAGTCTAAGGGCCGGTTCTATTTCTTACTCGTTATGTGCCTTATACATAATATTATAATAGTCATAAAGCATTATGTACCTAATATACCTAAGAATGCATATGTCGTGGCCATATCGTAGATTTGCTCATTTCATGAAATGATCGATCATTTCGTGAAATGGTCGCATTTCATGAAATGGCTGAATGTCTATTGGCCACATCATGATGTGGTTTGAGCAGATCAATGATAAGAAATCGTTTCTCGATATGGCCAACTAAACGCGCGGTTTTTTCATGAAATGATCAAAATTATTTGATCATAATATCGTAAAATTTTTTTTTTTTTTTTTTTGTAGAGTAGTTATTGGTAGAGGCGCTGCAAGCGCTGTGTTTATGTGATAAGATGGCGGCCGCTGGCGAAAATTTTATTATTCGCAGTTAAAAACTTCATAATTCGTTAAATTACAATATGAAGAAAATCATAGCAAAGAATTTACGACGAAGAGGTTCGAGTACTATGGAAAATGCGGATATCTTATATTGAAGAAAAAATGCGTCTAAAATCCTATACATAACTATATTTATATATCCTACTATGTTATTATAATAATTGTTTCTTTTTTTAAAAGCGATTCGCTTCTGGCACTCGCCGGCCGCTACCGCGGCACGCTCGCTTTGCTCGCTCGGCTCGTGCGTTGTTTATTAAAGTCTAACCTAACCTAACCTAACTGTTTTCTATTGCAAAAACCATTCGCTTCTGGCATTCGCCGGCCGCTACCGCGGCACTAACTTAAATGACAATAAACAAGTTCTTAAAATATTCTGAATTTTTTAATATTTTATGGACTCTCTATTTTTGTGAAATGATCAATCATTTCATGAAATAAGCAAATCTACGATATGGCCACGACACATACATACTAATTTTATTTAGGAACGTAATCAATCTTCAGCTTTATAATATACTAGCTTACCGCCCGCGGCTTCGCCCGCTTTGTCTAAAGCATAATAAATTATATACTAAAACCTTCCTCTTGAATCACTCTATCTATTAAAAAAACCGCATCAAAATCCGTTGCGTAGTTTTAAATATATAAGCATACAAGGGACAGAGAAAGCGACTTTGTTTTATACTATGTAGTGATGTATCTGAGATAAAAAACATTTTTAATTTCCGTCGATATATAGGTATATATATTTGTCTACAATTTTACAATTCGCAAGTTTTTGCCTTTTCACGTAAAAACAATTTTTTTTTTTTTTTTTTTTTACCACCCCGCGCCGCGACTTGAAATTTTTTAACAAATATTATTCTGACAACGCCAAACAAAAAAAACGAACGAATTAAGTGCACACTAATTTTATGCGCGTACTTTGATTTATGATTAGGTATATTCATATGGGCGTATTTAATATTTATATTTTACTAGCGACCCGCCCCGGCTTCGCACGGGTGCAATGCTGATACTAAATACACTACAGAAAAACTGTGAACGTTGTAACTATAAAAACATAGCGGCCCGCTCCGGCTTCGCACGGGTATAAAATACATAGCCGGGCGGCTGGCCGATACCGCCGCAAACGCTACGTCCCGCAATTTATAAATCTGTAATATCTTCGAAAATATTCACTTAAATCATACGGTGTAAAGGGCCATATAGATCTATATTAAATGAACAATGTATTCAAGGTATTTAATTGGTTAAGGATTAATGCTGTATTGGTTAAAATCGCATCGAAAATTAGCCATTATTTGTCGTAAAAAGTAAATGACAAAAAAAAGTTATTGTGGGTTATCCATAAGAGATAGACATATACCATCGCGGACTTTTCTGTAGATCTTTTCAATGTGTATAATACTTAGTACATTATTTTGATAAAACTCGTAGGGTTCAGCCTGCGTTTGCAATGTAAGCGGAAAAAATGTAATTTTTTACGATATCACATTAGAAACCTCAAAAATAACAGTACTTCTCCACTATTTAATGGATGTTATTATACATATAAACCTTCCTCTTGAATCACTCTATCTATTAAAAAAAACCGCATCAAAATCCGTTGCGTAGTTTCAAAGATTTAAGCGTACAAAGGGACATAGGGACATAGGGACAGGGAAAGCAACTTTGTTTTATACTATGTAGTGATACCAAAATTTCATTAATTATTAATGGCCTAAGTTTAAGAGTATGTAGGTAGCGCTTTATAAAATAAGATCTCATCGATTATATTCGCTGCCTAGCAACCGTAGCTTTCAACGTCTATTATAAGAAGATTATAAGTAAATAAGAAAATTAATAAATAAATATTCCCGGTTGTTTTCATAATATCCTATATACGAAGACCTGATAACTTACTTAACTTTGTCCTATGAAAACTGATAAACAAACTCTACATACGAGTATGTTTTGTTCCAAAACACATGAAAATTAGAAAACAGTATTTTCTTTGCAAATTTTAATGGGTAATTACTTAATTTATTTACATAAACATACGAAAACTCTCTTTCTAAACATCTAGGTAATCCGATCCGGGTCACCAAAATTCAAACAATATATTGTATGAAATTACTTTATGTTGAACATTTTCCTTCTGGGTCCACAAAACACCGTAAACACGCAATACAATATATGAAATATTTAACAAAACATCTCGAACATTCTACGGTGTACAAAGACTTATAAATTAACGGCTATAATCGGATTTCTTCCCACCTTTGAAACGGGAATTATATTGTTTACAAAATACGTTATGTATATAAAATTATATTAATTTATATAATGAACTAATTGGAGTAAACAGCTTCGTTCTTAGATGATTACTTTTATAAAGGTAATTAAAGAAGTAAACATTTCATAGGGAAATATTTTGTGTACTGTTTTTACACAAATTATATAATTCTCAGAAATTAAATCGTTTACATCAATCTCTAACATTAAAAAGTTATTAATCTATACTTATAATTAATATCATAAAGTTTGTTTGAATGCGCTAATCCCAGGAACTGCTGGTCCGATTTGAAAAATTCTTTCGGTGTTAGATAGCCCATTTATCGATAGGCTATATATCATCACGCTAAAACCAACAGGAGCGGAGCAATGCGGGTAAAGCCGCGGGGCACAGCTAGTTAACTATATAGTAAAGTATAAACCATCACTTAACAAGGAAAGCATTCCTATACATAACTGTTCACTTCAAGTATGAAATAAGATATAGGAATTGGAAGTCCTTGACCTTGAATAAGGGAGAGTAAAGTTCTACCGCAAACCTTTTCAGTATGGAGCCTTAATGGCCGTTCCCAATATCGTATCTATCTTCGGTTTGACCCTACTAAAGATAGAAAAGGCTATCTATCTTTTGTTTTGGCGTCCCAATAAGCTTACTAGCGATAAGCTAACCTATCTCTGATCTGGAGGACTAACTGCTTACTGGAGGTATATTTTTCTCTTTGAATTTGTCTATTTGAGGGTCCCAATAACGTTTTGACAGCTGTCAGCCAGTAATGGCCGTTCCCAATATCGTATCTATCTTACGATAGAACCTTACTAGCTATCGGAGATAGCTGTCTATCTATAACCGTGGTTTGAATATTGGAAACGGCCATAAGGGTGTAACTTGATAGAGGTAATATTGGAACCACCGTCTTACTTATATATAGGTATATTTAACTAAACTAAGACCCGAGCAGAAATTATGATGGTTAATTATAATTTTTCTGTATTTTGATGATTCAAAAGTGCTTCTAAACGAAGTCAGTTGTATAAATTTTAGATGGTGTTATAGCAACTGTTATTATTGGTATTTGTAAATGGTATTTTAGTTATTGATACATATTTAGTGTGTTTTTCCACCATGTGCGAAGATGTGTAGCGAAGAATGTGTTTGTAAAAACCAATCATATCGCTTTATTGAATTTGAAGCTTTGATTATATACTCCCTGGATAACGCCTCACGCAATGACCGATGCAACAAAAACTGGCCAGTATTTACAAGCGTGTGTGAGTGAGGCACGCACACACGCTTAGCGATGCTATGTCTTACTCCAGCGTCATTTGTAGCAGGGAGTTACCAGCTAATGAATCTATCCCGATAAAATGGGGCAAAACCTGTAAAATTATGTCATGTTAATAAAATCATAAATAATAGTTTAATATTGTACTCTCAATTGTGTTTAGTTGTCTCTTGAGTTAGAATATGATTTTTATAGAATAGAAAATACAATCAAATAAAAATCAATTAGCATTTACAAACTATGTTTTATTAATTAATGTAATAATATAGTGTCGACTTATAAAAATACTACAGGTTTGCCGGCAGCTTCGCCTGCATCATTTTTAAATTTAACCCAAATTCGGCGCCATTTTGAAATTCTTTGTTAATTGACCGATTTCGTTCAAAATCGATATCTGATTATCCTTAGGATCACAAAACAGGAAACTGTTACCAAAATTTAAAAAAGTTAACGCCATTATGTTTTTTTTTGTTATTGTACCGATTTCGTTCAATATCGATATCTGAGGATCCTTAGGTTCACAAAACAGGAAACTGTTACCAAAATTTAAAAAAGTCAACGCCATTTTGAATTTTTTTGTTATTGTACCGATTTCGTTCAATATCGATATCTGAGGATCCTTAGGATCACAAAACAGGAAACTGTAACCAAAATTTAAAAAAGTCAACGCCATCTTGAAATTTTCTGTTATTGTACCGATTTCGTTCAAAATCAATATCTAAGGATCCCTAGGATCGCAAAACAGGTAACTGGTACCAAAATTTTAAAAAGCCAGCGCCATTTTGAAATTCGTTGTTATTGTACCGATTTCGCTCAAAATCGTTATCTGAGACTCCCTGGGATCGCAAAACAAGAAACTGGTACCAAAATTTTAAAAAGTCAGCGCCATTTTGAATTTTTTTGTTATTGTACCGATTTCGTTCCAAATCGATATCTGAGGATCCTTAGGATCACAAAACAGGAAACTGTTACCAAAATTGAAAAAAAGTCAACGCCATTTTGAAATTTTCTGTTATTGTACCGATTTCGTTCAAAATCGATATCTGAGGCTCCCTGGGATCACAAAACAGGAAAATGGTACCGAAATTTAAAAAAGTCAACGCCATTTTGATTTTTTTGTTATTGTACCGATATCGTTCAAAATCGATATCTGAGGATCCTTAGAATCACAAAACAGGAAACTGTTACTAAAATAAAAAAAGTCAACGCCATTTTGAAATTTTTGTTATTGTACTGATTTCGTTCAAAATCGATATCTAAAGATCTCTAGGATCACAAAACAGGAAACTGGTACCAAAATTTTAAAGGTATCGATTTGAACGAAATCTGTCAATTAACAAAGAATTTCAAAATGGCGCCGTATTTTTTAAATTTCGGTAACAGTTTCCTGTTTTGTGATCCTAAGGATCCTCAGATATCGATTTTGAACGAAGTCGGTACAATAACAAAGAATTTCAAAATGGCGCTGACTTTTTAAAATTTTGGTACCAGTTTCCTGTTTTGCGATCCCAGGGAGCCTCAGATATCGATTTTGAACGAAATCGGTACAATAACAGAAAATTTCAAAATGGCGTTGACTTTTTCAAATTTTTGTAACAGTTTCCTGTTTTGCGATCCTAGAGATCCTCAGATATCGATTTGGAACGAAATCGGTACAATAACAAAAAAATTCAAAATGGCGTTGACTTTTTTAAATTTTGATAACAGTTTCCTGTTTTGTGATCCTAAGGATCCTGAGATATCGATTTTGTACGAAATCGGTACAATTTAAAAAAAATTATGCTGCGTCCATAGATATTCTTAAACAGGTATACCGACCTTTGAGACGTATAGATTTTTTTTCTGTTTTTAAGTAGCGGAAATTGTGTCAACAGACTATAGAGCGTTATTTCCATCCGAAAAATAATCTCATTTACTCTCAACCGCGCCTAAAGAAGTTTTACTTCAAAAATAAATATTAAAATATTTAAGACTAAAAAAAAAACATCCGACTGCGCGGAAGCTTGCAAAACAAAAACAATCGGTCCATCCATTAAGGCTGTAGGCTCAGCCAAACAGTTTTTAAAACACACCCACATACATTCATACATACATACACACACCTTCCCTGATGTATTTCCTCCTTCTGGTGCAGTCGGGTAAAAATGAACATACATCAGCTTTTAAGACAACTAACTCTATGGGGAAATTCGCAATCCAAGACTGGCAACACTAAAAAACGACGCGTTGATTTTGTGAAAATAATTATGAATTTGTTATTTTTGTTTCCGTAAATTACTATTAGTTTTGAGTTACTTACCGATGGTAGGAGATTTTGTTAGTTGTTCGTAAACGTCCTTTGTAATTTCTGCAGATTTTAATCGCGCAGCTTGTCATTTTCACCGAAATAATCTAACGCAAGAAATGAGCCGTGCGTGCGTATCTTTTGACGTTACAATTGACACTGAGGAGTGGTGAGCGCTTTAGAGGCTAACAGTTAGCTGATATTTTTATCGTCGCTTTTGACGCGCCGACACTCTATCTAGGGAGTATATAATCAAAGATTTGAAGTTAGAATGCGATACTATTGGTGTTTTACAAACACATTTCTCGCTACACATCATCGCAAATTATTGATGGAAAAGCACCCTTAAATTGGAGTGACCCTATAAACACAAACATATTACCTAGATATATGGTAACTGCTATGATACAAAAAGGCAGGTGCAAGTATTGCCAACCCTTGTTTGTTTGCTGTTTGTTTGTTTCAAGGAAATATCTTTCAAAGAACACATGGCCTTTTAATTTTGTTTCTTTTTATGAATATGTACCAATATGGCATCTACCACGAAAGCAGTTTCTGTAGAGACAGACCGGCAAGACATTGCAAATTTTTGAATTGATACTTCTTTAGGCGCGTTGAGAGTAAAATTTCAAGGTTGCGTCATGTCAATGCCACCACGTCATGGAGTAAGGCGACGATTTTCATCCACCATACCATCTTTGAATCTTGTCAAAAAAGTTTCACTTCTGACACGTGTGCTCGGCACACACGCTCTTTTTTAGTTGTATTAAATGTTACGTTTAAAACAAGAAGCCCGTCATAATAACAACATAAATAGCAATTAAGAAATAAACTTTACACAAACACCCACGCGAAATGAAAAAATGCCTTTAGAAGTTTTCTTAACTTTTATAACATAATTACTTTATGAGAAAGTTATGTTTATTACACCATTTGTAACTCAAGAACAGCGGAACCGATTTTTATGGTCTTTAATTTCTTAGTTTGGAAAAACAGAATAACCAACAAGATGTCATAATTAATATGTAAAGAACAATTTATGTACAAAATCCATAGGATAGTTCAGTTTAGCTAGAAGGCGTCTTTCTATGTACAAGTATACCTACGTATATGTTAATGTCTTTACTAAGTGGTACCTATATGAGAATAGAGAATCAATCAAAGCACTGGATTAACTAGCTATTGAATTATTTAGTAATCAGTAGATAGAAACCTCCAAACTTTGCCAAAAACTTTGAAAAAAAGCATTTCAACCCAATTGAAGCTAGAACAGAAAACCAAGGAATCACTTACAAATCTATAACCATGCGTCGTAAATCATTGCCAAGTAAAGTCACATACCAGTTTTGTATCTGTATGAATATCCCTTACATGCACCAACACTCAACAGTTAACACGCACGTGCACCATCGACCGCTGTCGGACGCGTACTGAGTCAAAACATAATATTTATGTAATTACCTATAATTACATTATAGTTAACCGCAAACACGTTGGCTATGACGTCACTGTGCCAGACAACCTTTGGAAATGCATCGCGATTGATTGAGCCTTTCGCGGGCGGGAGTTACAGTTTAACGGGGAGCCAGAAGGTAGTATTGAATTTTGTTAGTAATGCATTCAAATTGTACTATAAGAATGTAGGTACTTGTTTTTAATGCTTCAATTATACAGAATATAAAATTAATTATAAATGGCCTCAATTGAAAGCAGAAAGCAGTAATTGCTTCTAGAATGGTGCGGTGCAGCAAGGGTGCAGCCGTGCCGCTTTTTTGCTCGACAGCGGACTATAATAATAATAATATTTAAGAGAATTCACTTAATGAAGTGTAAAAACCAACTACATAGATTATAAAACAATTTGTTACATAATCGTCCTTCTAGACTCTACTACAGTCAAGTAAAAATTGTAAACTTGTTTATCTTTCAAACCATATACTAAAGGGCTGTGAATGATCAGTTTAAAAAAATCAGATGTACAAAACCATGATGTCTGAAGCCAGCAGTCATCAAAACTGTACTTATGATAATTTTTCACATTTTAAGGAAAAACTTTTAAAACTAGATCAATCTTATAGTCAAAACAATGTTCTTAACTAAAGACGTTTTTTAAGTAGTTGCTTACTGACTTTAAAATGTAAGAGAAATAATGATTGCCTCTATAATATGTAGTCTCAATTATCACTAAATGAGTGACTGTGAATCCATACTATCCATACTATTTATATTATAAACTAGCTTCCGCCCGCGACTCCGTCCGCGCGGATGTCGGTCTTCGCGTGGATGGTTTATTTCTCCATTTTGAGTAACTCTGACAATGACATCTTATAAATATCTATTGGACCCAAATACCTATAATAATTAACGCAACGTGTGTTCTCGGTTCTACAGAACAACGTCTATGGATAAAACTGAAAAATTAAGATTTATTTTTTTCTACGTATTTTTCCAGGATAAAAAGTATCCTATTTTATGCCCAGGATAATAAGGTATAATTATACCAAGTTTCATCGAAATCGAACAGTTAGTTTTCACGTGATGCCTGAACATACAGACAGACAGACAGACAGACAGACAGACAGACAGACAGACAGACAAAAATTTTTTTAATCACATATTTGGGTTTGCTATCGATCCAGTAACACCCCCTGCTATTTATTTTTTCAATATTTTCAATGTACAGAATTGACCCTTCTACAGATTTATTATATGTATAGAAGATGCGAAAGTAACTCTGTCTGTCTGTCTGTTACTCAATCACGCCTAAACTACTGAACCAATTTTCATGAAATTTGGTATGGAGATATTTTGATACCCGAGAAAGGACATAGGCTACTTTTTATCCCGGGAAAATGACGCAATCCCGGAAATCCCACGGGAACGGGAACTATGCGGGTTTTTCTTTGACTGCGTGGGCGAAGCCGCGGGCTGAAACCTAGTTAATCATAAAATAAAAATATAACAACCGAACTTACTATTAACTAAAAAGATATTATGCCATTCATCATAAAATACTATTGAACTTAAAAAAATAAACCATCTGGCAGCCCTAGCGACCGAGAAGTCTGCTGTGTCTCCAACAATTTATGTATCTCAATTAGTTGGCAACACTTTTATTAGACTCTTATTTGGCATTACAACTCGTGGAGCACTAGCTGTGGCTTTTTCATAGCAATTTTTACCAATAATTGAATTTGAAATTAAAATCAAATTTTGTTAGCCAGAAAGCTAAAAGTATAGTATAGTTAGTATAGTTACTTCATATTACTTTTAAGACATACATATATAGGTTGATTTGATAAATGCACATGAAAACTAATTTAAAAAGTAATAAATTAATAAAAACTAGCATTAATCATTTAATAGAGCACCAAAATTTAACAACAGTATACCTAATATACGATCTCAATCTGATCTCAATAAAAACAAATCAAACTACACAGATAAAAAATACAAGGACCCAAGATCCTTGTCCCACACCCCACAAGGGGACAGACAAAGAACTAAACAACGATTGTTCAACCTTCGCCGTTCGATCGTTGAAAGAAATGGGATTACGGAAAATCTCATCCCTCAATGGACGGTTTTATTTCAAACTTTACTTTACGAATGCCATTCAATTGGTAGTGTTTCTAATTTTACAACTTGTTCAGTTTTGCGGTAACGTTGTTGTTAAAGTTGTTAAAGTGAAGTGAATGCAATGTTAATGATTTTTGTGTTTATAAAGCAATTTGGACCACATTATTTAAGTAAATCTATATATATAAAACTTAAAGGTGACTGATATAGTGATCTATCAACGCACAGCCCAAACCACTGGACGTATCGGGCTGAAATTTGGCATGCAGGTAGATGTTAGGACGTAGGCATCCGCTAAGAAAGGATTTCCCGAAATTCTTGCGGGAACGGGGAAAGACGGGGATGCACGTACAAAGTCGTGGGCGGAAGCTAGTTTAGTTAATATAACTAGGTACTCCTAATTTTATTACATTCATAAATACTGGTATAAGTTTACATAAATTAAAAAAAATTACTTTTTTTAATACTAATATATATACTTTTAAGAAGCAATTAGCATTTTTTAAAGAGTAAATTTTATAATTCAGTTTGTTAAGAGAACAGATTACATCACTACATAGTATAAAACAAAGTCGCTTTCTCTGTCCCTATGTCCCTTTGTACGCTTAAATCTTTGAAACTACGCAACGGATTTTGATGCGGTTTTTTTTAATAGATAGAGTGATTCAAGAGGAAGGTTTATATGTATAATAACATCCATTAAATAGTGGAGAAGTACTGTTATTTTTGAGGTTTCTAATGTGATATCGTAAAAAATTACATTTTTTCCGCTTACATTGCAAACGCAGGCTGAACCCTACGAGTTTTATCAAAATAATGTACTAAGTATTATACACATTGAAAAGATCTACAGAAAAGTCCGCGATGGTATATGTCTATCTCTTATGGATAACCCACAATAACTTTTTTTTGTCATTTACTTTTTACGACAAATAATGGCTAATTTTCGATGCGATTTTAACCAATACAGCATTAATCCTTAACCAATTAAATACCTTGAATACATTGTTCATTTAATATAGATCTATATGGCCCTTTACACCGTATGATTTAAGTGAATATTTTCGAAGATATTACAGATTTAAAAATTGCGGGACGTAGCGTTTGCGGCGGTATCGGCCAGCCGCCCGGCTATGTATTTTATACCCGTGCGAAGCCGGAGCGGGCCGCTATGTTTTTATAGTTACAACGTTCACAGTTTTTCTGTAGTGTATTTAGTATCAGCATTGCACCCGTGCGAAGCCGGGGCGGGTCGGTTTTTAATAGATAGAGTGATTCAAGAGGAAGGTTTATATGTATAATAACATCCATTAAATAGTGGAGAAGTACTGTTATTTTTGAGGTTTCTAATGTGATGTTGTAAAAAATTACATTTTTTCCGCTTAGATTGCAAACGCAGGCTAAACCCTACGAGTTTTATCAAAATAATGTACTAAGTATTATACCTACACATTGAAAAGGTCTACAGAAAAGTCCGCGATGGTATATGTCTATCTCTTATGGATAACCCACAATAACTTTTTTTTGTCATTTACTTTTTACGACAAATAATGGCTAATTTTCGAAGCGAGTTTAACCAATACAGCATTAATCCTTAACCAATTAAATACCTTGAATACATTGTTCATTTAATATAGATCTATATGGCCCTTTACACCGTATGATTTAAGTGAATATTTTCGAAGATATTACAGATTTAAAAATTGCGGGACGTAGCGTTTGCGGCGGCCCGGCTATATATTATGTATATTTTTATACCCGTGCGAAGCCGGAGCGGGCCGCTATGTTTTTATATACAACGTTCACAGTTTTTCTGTAGTGTATTTAGTATCAGCATTGCACCCGTGCGAAGCCGGGGCGGGTCGCTAGTTAAATATAAAATATACATTTTTATAAATAACGTAGCCATCTTTTTACTAGTATTTTATATCTTAGCTGGATCTAACGCACCTAGTACTACTTACTTGATAAAATCTAACTAACTATGAACAAAATGCACCTACTACATACATACCAAAGTCTAAAGTCTGTCAGTCTGTTCTGTGTTTTACTATAGCTCGGATCAAATAGCTTGACCGCTGCGCTCCGACGTATGTTACAACTTATCACTATCACTGCATAGTATAAAACATCACTACATAGTATAAAACAAAGTCGCTTTCTCTGTCCCTATGTCCCTATGTCCCTATGTCCCCTTTGTACGCTTAAATCTTTGAAACTACGCAACGGATTTTGATGCGGTTTTTTTTAATAGATAGAGTGATTCAAGAGGAAGGTTTATATGTATAATGACATCCATTAAATAGTGGAGAAGTACTGTTATTTTTGAGGTTTCTAATGTGATGTCGTAAAAAATTACATTTTTTCCGCTTACATTGCAAACGCAGGCTGAACCCTACGAGTTTTATCAAAATAATGTACTAAGTATTATACACATTGAAAAGGTCTACAGAAAAGTCCGCGATGGTATATGTCTATCTCTTATGGATAACCCACAATAACTTTTTTTTGTCATTTACTTTTTACGACAAATAATGGTTAATTTTCGAAGCGATTTTAACCAATACAGCATTAATCCTTAACCAATTAAATACCTTGAATACATTGTTAATTTAATACAGATCTATATGGCCCTTTACACCGTATGATTTAAGTGAATATTTTCGAAGATATTACAGATTTAAAAATTGCGGGACGTAGCGTTTGCGGCGGTACCGGCCGGCCGCCCGGCTATATATTATTTTATACCCGCGTGCGAAGCCGGAGCGGGCCGCTATGTTTTTATATAGTACAACGTTCACAGTTTTTCTGTAGTGTATTTAGTATCAGCATTGCACCCGTGCGAAGCCGGGGCGGGTCGCTAGTATTATTATATACATATAAATATACATAACATACGAGATAAAGAATGTCGGACTAAGAACTTGGATAAACGGACAATATTGTTAGATTGTAACTATAGTTACTAAGTATGCATACAAATTGCCATAATATCTTAATTCATTTCCCTTAACGTTAATTTTCAAAATAAAACTATGTCGTCCTCTATGAAGTTTAATTCCTCGGCATTTTGTTACCTCAAAGTACGTAAATTCAAGTTGCACATACAACAATCATCATATTATTTTAATAATTTACACACCCAAAGTAAACAAAACCTGCCTCATTAACTCCATCTATTGATGACGAATGAAAATAAATAAATAAATGAATGCATCAAATTTATTTTTGAGTATGTCCCCAGACAAAGAGTTACTGGACTAAATATTCAACAAGGATTACCCATTACACAAACATCTTACCCTCACTAGACCATTGATAAATCGCTATCTAAAATCAACATTACTGCGTGTCGTATAAAACAAACAAACAAACATAATGTTAATTAATTTACGCGATATCTCTTGGACTTTGTGTGCCCTAATTGCGGAGGTCATTAGTAAGCCACTTTATTACTAGATGATGAGGTTTACTTAACTGATACTTCTTTTACGTATTATTAACTCCAAAATGTATTCAACTAGACATCTTTTAGACACACTTTTGAATTGTCTTTAGAAGTTACCACCAGGGCCGTATTGTAACCTCTTATTTCCAGACAGATTACGCCGTGAATTGCACTGACTGGCAAATTCAAATTATGATCGCAATAACCAGCCATGGTTAATTATGGTATAAACTGACTGGGAATAAGAGGTCATAATACGGCCCCAGATCGGAAAGCCTTTTATATTTTGCTAGAAACACTCTAGATGTAAATGATATCAATTTTAATTTTTTTCCCTGACAAATATGACCCTATAAAACTGCCTGATGTACCTAGTTCTGAAGAAGTAAGTGAAGTGAGTTCCGGCGTACCACTGGTTCGGAAAGCTTGATGATTATGATATATGAATTGCTCATTTGCTAGAACTAGTTGAAATGATATATCAATATAATACCTAATCATGACCTTAATAAACTATCTTGTAGTTCTCAAGTGACAATCCGGGGTTTATCATCCATGTGTTAGGTAGGCTCTCTGAACTAAATTATTTATTATTTTATTTATTACATTTAATTCAAGTGACATACAATAAATTAAACAGACCCATATTAAAACTATAGGTTTAAAAATCTGCATTCTTTATCGTGTTCTATACTTTCAGTATAGTTTTTATTTATAGTATTTCTCGATTAATGAACGTGGGCTAGAAGAAAGAACATTATTAAATTAGTAATTATTAAAATATGTTGGTAAAGTGTATTTACGTCAAGAGTACCTAGACACTTTTCAGTACTCACTCCAAATGGATATCAAATATTTTACCTGAAACAAAATCATATCAATTAGTTAGATAAATTTAAAATATATTTAAAAAATGTGGACTTTGTACTAGAAATATAAAACTCTTAAACATAGAAACATAGATTCCTTTGTAAATAGGTATTAGAAATTCATAATATTTAATCTATAAGTTTTTTTTTCACAGGCGTGGACCCACCCTACCAAATGCATCAACAATAACAGACCATAAAAATAAACAACAAACAAGGCAGTAATCTCATTTTCACTAACGTGTGTGCGGGAGTGTGCCGTTTTTTAAGATCGAATGTTATGTTGGTAACCTTTTTTAGATATTGTACATCTTCTTATCCATACTTCTATACTTAATATTATTAAGCTGAAGAGTTTGTTTGTTTGAACGCGCTACTCTCAGGAACTACTGGTCCGATTTGAAAAATTATTTCGGTGTTAGATAGCCCATTTATCGAGGAAGGCTATAGGCTATATCATCACGCCAAGACCAACAGGAGCGGAGCAATGCGGGTAAAACCACGAGGCACAGCTAGTTTATAATATCATTGATAAATTGTCACCTCACCAAAGCCACTGCAACTGACGCAACGGATATGACCAGATGCGCACGCGCTTATTTGCGCTAAAGCCGCTTTCTCACTGGCGCGTCGCCAATATTAATATGAATGTTAAGATTTTTTGTAGATTATTTATTTGTATTGAGATGAGACTATCTAGACACGAAAATTAAAGAAAAAATATTAGTGAGAAGCCACCAATTTTACAAGGGCAAAGTATGAATCTCTTTAGGTGAGTGTGTACGGAGTTTTATATAATAAATAATAGTTTAAAAAAACTAAAAAACACGCTTTTTATAGAAAACCGAACTAAAAAATAGAAAATAAATTTAAATGAATTTAAATTAAGAAAATAGTGTTAAAAATTTCAATGAATATAAATTAATAATAGTGTGAGTAAAAAAAATATTTTATTTTAAAAAAGCGTGGGGTGCATGGTGTCAATGGTTATAGATATTTTATTGACAGATATGAGTAGAGTGATTATCATTTCGATAATATCTTAAGAAGCACCCCACGCTTTTTTTAAAATAAAATAATTTTTTTTACTCACACTATTATTAATTTATATTCATTGAAATTTTTAACACTATTTTCTTAATTTAAATTCATTTAAATTTATTTTCTATTTTTTAGTTCGGTTTTCTATAAAAAGCGTGTTTTTTAGTTTTTTTAAACTATTATTTATTTTCTACTTTTTAGTTTGGATTATTTATAATAGCTTGTTTTTTTTTTTTTTTTTTTATTGTGTGATAGGGAAGCGCTTGACCACGATCTCGCCTGATGGTAAGCTGAGATGTGGCCTATGATGGAGCGCGCTTCCCTAGAAGGTACCCGTTCACTCTTCGCTTGAAGACCCCCATATTGTACTCGTCGGGGAACACTAATAATTAATTATTTTAAACAATTAATTTAATTAATTAATTAATTTTAAACTATTGCACGACTCATGATGCGAAGCATCAGAGAGTGCTTTACGATCGAAAAATTTTTTTCGCCTTATTTTGGAAACTATTTTTAGTATTATAGCCTTGTTAGTTAAAGGAATCAAGATATAAATATGCTGTGATAAAAAATGAATTTACTTACAATAACAAATCAACTTGTTTATTTAACAAGATGAACTAAGTTGCAATAACAAATGAGTTTTCACTGCTCTGAAGTTAATTTTGTTGTTTTAACAAAATCGCTTTGTTATTGTAATAAATTTTTTTGTTGCAATAACAAAATAGTTTTCTTATCAATAAAATTTGTTACTTGAACAAGCTATTCCGTTGCTTTAACAAATCGATTTATTACTTCAACAAAACTATTTTTTTAAAATAATTGAAAGATTCGGTTACAATAACGAAATAATTTTGTTGAGTGAACATATGATTCTTAATTTTTTTTTTTAAACTTATTTGTTTTGTAGAATTAAAATTCTCTTTAGTATACAAAAATTTGCCAATATTAGAGAAAACGGCTAAAGATAATATTTGATTGGAAATAAAAATTAACATCGAGTCCTGCCTTATCGACTGTAGAGAAAAATTATAGAAAATTTTAATTATTTTCTTACCTTATCGACTATAGATGAAAATTATATAAATTAACAAAAATCATATTTTGCAAATTGAAAAATGGAATAATTTTATCAAATTAGTGTATTGTCATCGGTCCTCAATAAATCTACAAAGTTTGAACGAAATCTGGCCGTTTAAAGTGGGTCAAAATAGCGCCCAAAGAAGTCGGTTACAAACAAACATACAAACATAAAAATGGAATAATTTTATCAAATTAGTGTATTGTCATCGGTCCTCAATAAATCTACAAAGTTTGAACGAAATCTGGCCGTTTAAAGTGGGTCAAAATCGCGCCCAAAGAAGTCGGTTACAAACAAACATACAAACATAAAAATGGAATAATTTTATCAAATTAGTGTATTGTCATCGGTCCTCAATAAATCTACAAAGTTTGAACGAAATCTGGCCGTTTAAAGTGGGTCAAAATAGCGCCCAAAGAAGTCGGTTACAAACAAACATACAAACATAAAAATGGAATAATTTTATCAAATTAGTGTATTGTCATCGGTCCTCAATAAATCTACAAAGTTTGAACGAAATCTGGCCGTTTAAAGTGGGTCAAAATCGCGCCCAAAGAAGTCGGTTACAAACAAACATACAAACATAAAAATGGAATAATTTTATCAAATTAGTGTATTGTCATCGGTCCTCAATAAATCTACAAAGTTTGAACGAAATCTGGCCGTTTAAAGTGGGTCAAAATAGCGCCCAAAGAAGTCGGTTACAAACAAACATACAAACATAAAAATGGAATAATTTTATCAAATTAGTGTTTTGTCATCGGTCCTCAATAAATCTACAAAGTTTGAACGAAATCTGGCCGTTTAAAGTGGGTCAAAATCGCGCCCAAAGAAGTCGGTTACAAACATACAGGTGAAGCTAATAAAAAGCGTGTAAAAAGAAATAAAAATATTACAATTTCAAAATCGAAAATCGGAATCCTCGGAGTTGAAATCTCGAGTGACGTTCAATTCCGCAGTCATTTGGAAGCGAAGGCTAAATTAGCCTCGAAAAAACTTGGTGTGCTCAGTAGATCGAGACAGTACTTCAAGCCGGCCCACCGACTTCAGCTGTACAAGGCTCAGGTGCGACTGCATATGGAGTACTGTTCTCATCTCTGGGCCGGAGCCCCACAGTATCAACTCCTTCCTCTTGACCGGATCCAACGTCGAGCAGCTCGAATTGTCGATGACCGTAGGCTTTCCGATAGGCTCGATCCACTGTCAGTGCGAAGAGACGTTGCGTCTCTCTGTATACTGTACAGAATCTACTATGGGGAGTGCTCTGAGGAATTGTTCCACCTTTTACCAGCCGCACAGTTCCACCACCGGACCACAGGCCGTAAAAACCAGTTCCATCCGCACCATCTGGATGGTTGGCGCTCCACCACTGTCCGCTTCACCCGCAACTTCCTTCCGCGTACGGTGAAACTGTGGAACGATTTGCCACCTGCGGTGTTCCCGAACAACTACGACATTGGGGCCTTCAAGAAAAGCTTATTTGTCCATAAAAGGCCGGCAAAGCACTTGTAACACTAGAGTGTTACAAGTGTTTATGGGCGGTGGTGACCACTTAACATCAGGTGTCCCATCTGCTCCTTTGCTTGCTCTGACATAAGAAAAAAAAAAAATTAATTGCATATAGCTTTATCTATACATATATATAAAAATGAAACCCGTTTCGCGTTGTCACGGCATCACATCACACATGTGAACGGGTGGACCGATTTCGATAATTCTTTTTTTATTATATTCCTTGAAGTACCTACGAGGATGTTTCTTATGTAGAGAAAACATAAATATGTACCACGGGCGAAGCCGGGGCGGACCGCTAGTATATACTTATAGTGTAGGTATATACTTATAGTGTAGTCAAAAAGTTCCTATCAGCTACCTACCATTGTACACTTATTCATACTTAAGTACTTCTCGCATAATCTCATCTATACTAATATTATAAAGCTGAAGAGTTTGTTTGTTTGTTTGTTTGAACGCGCTAATCTCGGGAACTACTGGTCCGATTTCAAAAATTCTTTCGGTGTTAGATAGCTCATTTATCGAGGAAGGCTATAGGCTATATACCATCACGCTACGACCAACAGGAGAGGAGCCACGGGGGTGAAACCGCGCGGAGCGGCTAGTCTTATTTATATAATCTCGTTCCAAAGATTAACACAGACAAACAAAAACAAATGATATCTACGAACTTTCTACGCATTCCGTGTTTTATCGTGAGAGCAAATAGTTATTTTGCAATAAACAATAAAAAAATAAAAACTATTTGTTTTGCCAACACAAGGTCATTGCCATAGAAATCTAAATAACATAAGACACATAGAAGTGCTATAATGTCATAATTCGTATGAAAACCGCTGTCGCCAAAATCAACACATTTAAACCGATAGCTAAACAATACACACAAGTAAACTATGCCTTTTATTGGACAACTTGATTTTAGTGAAAACTAACTTAAATATTAAATTAAGCTTTTTAATATGTATCCTAACGCACGAATTTACGGTTTATTTTAGAATAACATCCCTAAGTATATGAGACGTTTTGTTTCTTTTTGCTCCAATAAGGTTGAAACTGTGTCATTCATTGTTATTTCGATTACTATGGTGACACTCGTAATACTTGTAAATATTCTATAATTTTAAGGAAAAACGGCATTATTTCTAAAAAAAAATATTTACCGATGAAATATTATTCCTTTATTAGTATAATTACAACTTGTGGAAGAATTTCCGCAATGGGAAATGCTGAAACACACCATGTTTACACACATACGTCTCCATAGCAACTGAACTGTGACGAACACACTGGTGATGTGAAAGTCACCTGAGTGGCGACAAGGTCACGCGCGCTTACGACTTCTAGTGTCTTGTTATTTAGATTTCTATGGTCATTGCACTGGGGGCACGCCGCACGACCTGTGGCGTAATTTATTTATTACCTATTATGTTATATTGTTTTGTTTTTATTAACAGTTTCATTTTCCGTGTAAATGCTTTACCTATTTTGTACGTCTCACAAGCGGACCGTTGAATTAGTGGCTTTACTCTCGCCTTACAGAAATCAAATGATTTTTTGAAATTGCCTACATTTTTTTCTGTTTGAAGCACGAGTTTTTTAGTTTGATTAAATTTATATAAGTTCTTTATAATACTCATGTACACTTATTATGTTGAGGATCATTAAAAGTTTGATTATTTTTAATCATAAAAATCGGTAAAACCATTTCGTTTGACGTAGACGAGTTCGTTTGGTAACTAACACTGTGACACGATTATTTTATGTACATAACTAGCGACCCGCCCCGGCTTCGCACGGGTGCAATGCTGATACTAAATACACTACAGAAAAACTGTGAACGTTGTATATAAAAACATAGCGGCCCGCTCCGGCTTCGCACGTGTATAAAATAGATAGCCGGGCGGCCGGCCGGTACCGCCGCAAACGCTACGTCCCGCAATTTTTAAATCTGTAATATCTTCAAAAATATTCACTTAAATCATACGGTGTAAAGGGCCATATAGATCTATATTAAATGAACAATGTATTCAAGGTATTTAATTGGCTAAGGATTAATGCTGTATTGGTTAAAATCGCATCGAAAATTAGCCATTATTTGTCGTAAAAAGTAAATGACAAAAAAAAGTTATTGTGGGTTATCCATAAGGGATAGACATATACCATCGCGGACTTTTCTGTAGACCTTTTCAATGTGTATAATACTTAGTACATTATTTTGATAAAACTCGTAGGGTTCAGCCTGCGTTTGCAATGTAAGCAGAAAAAATGTAATTTTTTACGACATCACATTAGAAACCTCAAAAATAACAGTACTTCTCCACTATTTAATGGATGTTATTATACATATAAACCTTCCTCTTGAATCACTCTATCTATTAAAAAAAACCGCATCAAAATCCGTTGCGTAGTTTCAAAGATTTAAGCGTACAAAGGGACATAGGGACAGGGAAAGCGACTTTGTTTTATACTATGTAGTGATAAATAATAGATTGTACATACACCTTCATGTTTAATGAAAAAACATTTATTGGATCTACAAATTCATCTAACATCCATATAAGAGAATAAGCCATTCTCATGATTCTAGTAATATCCCCTTTGGTCTAGACATAAAAACTATTTCCGCTATAGTATTGTACATAAAGCCATATACGATTATCGACTTATTCATAAATTATCACTACATAGTATAAAACAAAGTCGCTTTCTCTGTCCCTATGTCCCTATGTCCCTTTGTACGCTTAAATCTTTGAAACTACGCAACGGATTTTGATGCGGTTTTTTTTAATAGATAGAGTGATTCAAGAGGAAGGTTTATATGTATAATAACATCCATTAAATAGTGGAGAAGTAATGTTATTTTTGAGGTTTCTAATGTGATGTCGTAAATAATTACATTTTTTCCGCTTACATTGCAAACGCAGGCTGAACCCTACGAGTTTTATCAAAATAATGTACTAAGTATTATACACATTGAAAAGGTCTACAGAAAAGTCCGTGATGGTATATGTCTATCTCTTATGGATAACCCACAATAACTTTTTTTTGTCAATTACTTTTTACGACAAATAATGGTTAATTTTCGAAGCGATTTTAACCAATACAGCATTAATCCTTAACCAATAAAATACCTTGAATACATTGTTCATTTAATATAGATCTATATGGCCCTTTACACCGTATGATTTAAGTGAATATTTTCGAAGATATTACAGATTTAAAAATTGCGGGACGAAGCGTTTGCGGCGGTACCGGCCGGCCGCCATTGCACCTGTAGAGCAGGCTCCAAGGAGATGTTCGTTTGCAAAAATCGCGGACCTAAATCTGACTTCTGATATATATTGTATAGATCCCAGACATCCTATAGACAGATGTTGCCAACCAGTTTTGTGGTCCCCCTGCCCGCACCCCGGTAATTAAATATGGCATACAAAGAAAAAAATAAAAATTTCCAAAACATGCCGTGTGGGGTATCAAATGAAAGAGCTTATTGAGTAGATCACGAATATATAGCATACTATATACATTTCTTACACTTTCTCTAAGATTTTTTAGAAAATTTACGAAAATGGTCCATTTTTGAGTTAACTTTAAACCACTATAGATTGAAAACTCATGAATATATTTTTTAAATTATTATTTTAAATAATTAACAATAGTCCATTGTTTATGATTCAATAGTTCGTAATATAATATAAGTGAGCTATGTGGTGGATTTGATGAAAATAACTATATACTATATGAACTTGAAAATATACTCGCCATCTTTGAATGCTCCCCCCACTCCCCCATGCAACTATTTCACTGTACGAAATATTGAATCGTAAACAATGGACTATTGTTAATTATTTAAAATAATAATTTAAAAAATATATTCATGAGTTTTCAATCTATAGTGGTTTAAAGTTAACTCAAAAATGGACCATTTTCGTAAATTTTCTAAAAAATCTTAGAGAAAGTGTAAGAAATGTATATAGTATGCTATATATTCGTGATCTACTCAATAAGCTCTTTCATTTGATACCCCACACGGCATGTTTTGGAAATTTTTATTTTTTTCTTTGTATGCCATATTTAATTACCGGGGTGCGGGCAGGGGGACCACAAAACTGGTTGGCAACATCTGTCTATAGGATGTCTGGGATCTATACAATATATATCAGAAGTCAGATTTAGGTCCGCGATTTTTGCAAACGAAACTCCACTGAGAGTCCGGTCTACTGTGTGCCCGTGCGAAGCCGGGGCGGGTCGCTAGTACATAAAATGTTCATTTCTAAGTAATGTATCCGTGAATCAATAATTAAATGAATTTTAATAAAATGTGTAAATCATGTTGCAATTTTAAAATCTCAAGTAGACCAATTTTTGAACGATGATAAAATAATATATCTAACAAATAACCGCATAGCATTTAAAATATCGCGATTATATCTTAATTCCGTAAAATATTGATAAATTATGTGTTTCACACATTGAGTTACTATGTACTGTAGTACATAGTAACTCAATGGTTTCTTGTAGATAATTTTTTATTAGTATCGAAGGTCAGTTGTTTTTAAAAATGCCGATTAATATTTTCGTAGAGACTGACCTGTCAAAATGAATGGTAAATTAATTCGCGCTAAAAGACGCGGCCACAGAATATAAATTGAATATAATCTGTAACAGAATTATTTATAGCCTGTGCTCGTTGCGTAACGTCAAGTAGCTGGCCCAAGGATTGCTGGTTTTGCGATAAGATACTATTAACTTACTAGAAGATGTCGTTGCATTCTCTGTATATTTGCAATATTAACTAATTGATAAAACCTCGCAAATTATTATGGGTTGCTTCGTGTGACTTTTTTGTTGTGGAATAATATTATGTAATGTGTGATGAAAAATAGTTACTTAATCTAATGTAAATGACATTTTAAAATATTATTAGTGACGTTTGTATTACAGACTTTCAAGGTACCTAGATAATAATTAATTTTAAGATTAAGAAAATTACAATTGTAATATTAATAAAAGTCACTAAGCGTTCTAACTTCTAACAGATGAACGGCAAGTTGCGAACGGCAGAGGCTACTTCAGCCGTCACCACATGTCGACGTCAGTCGTCGACGCGTCGGCGGCAGCCGTCGACATATTGACTACTGCCGTCGACGTGCCGCCGACTGCCGTCGACAGGTGGCGACGGCTGAAGTAGCCTCTGCCGTTCACAACTTGCCGTTCGTCTGTTAGAACTCTAAGGCTTTCGTAATTTTCTTGATTTGTCAGCGGACCCCCTGGGATATGCTCGCGGACCCCAAGTTGGGAAACGCTGTTCTATACCATAGTTCATAGTAGATTCGCAAGCAAACCACAAACATTAAGTATACTTAATTACATACTATAGTATCTACCAAAAGTACATACAAGAATCAGTCACTCATGTTTACTCACGATTAAAACCCGCCAAACATTATAACAGCAAGTGATATAATGTTATCGTTCTTATCTTAGTGATAGTGTATTGTACTACTTGTTAGTGATAAAACCAGAGCTACATCATGTTAGACACGCCTTTCTTACCTAACCTCACTTTTTGTCTGGCCTTCGTTGTAAGGTTAATCCCACCAAAAACATAAATGTAAAAATTGTTCAAGTTCAATCGTTGACTTAATTGCCGAAAAAAGAATTGAGATATAAATGTGTGCCAAGTTCTGTAGACAGTCCAGAAATTTATTTACAAAGATGTATCACATTCTTAGGTGAACTGACTGAAAACTCAATTGTTTTATTTTCCTTTACAGAACAACGTTTATTCCAAAATATGACTTTTTTAAATTTGAATAATAGAATTATTTTCACAAAGCAAACAACTAATGACCTATTGAACCCCATAATTTGATCAGGCTAGTTTTTTTATTTAGTTAATATATTGATGTTATTGAACGTTATTATTTGTGAAGTTCTAAAAACTAGCCAAGTCAAATTATGAGGTTCAATAGGTCGTAGGAGTTAAAGAAAAAATACTTAATAATATTTTTTTGATTGTATGTGCCAGAGCACAATAGTAAAAAAGCACGAAAATTGTATTTTTTCGTGTACCAAATAATATACTAATAAGGAAAAATGGAATCGGTTCACCCCACGAAACGGATAGATTGATGATATTTTGTAGAGAGAGATGCACATGCACCTTATATTATTAACCAGAATAACATATTATTATAAAGTACAGAAATTATACTTGCTTTTGCACGCGGGTTGAAACCGAGTTAGTTCAGTAAAAAATAATTGTGAGTATTCTCATACTAGCTGCGCCACGCGGTTTCAACCGCGTAAATGAGTCTCTCCTGTAAATCTAATATTCCTCTGCAAATATCAGTATAATATTAATATAATAACATAAGTACATAGTTAAAAAAGACGCAATACGCTTTAATAATATTGTCTTTTGACTGTCCGTTTAAATTGGGTCAAAATCGAGTATAAAGGAGTCGGTAACATAAAAAAAATTACAGGTAAAGCTTATAAAAGCGTGTTGAAATACTTTTCAGGCTATTGCCTAAGTTTAGTATCTGGATTCTTACTTGGTTACATCTACTATCTTTCAGTGAAAGTCCTATCAAAATCGGTCCAGCCGTTCCAGATAAAAAGGGCAAAGTTTGAAAAAAGCGTGTGTGCCGAGCACACGTGTCAGAAGTAAAACTTCTTTGGCAAGATGCAAAGATCGTCGTAAAAGAATCGTCGCCTTACTCCATGATGTGACGGTATTGCCATGACGCGATCTTGATGAATTTTACTCTCAACGCGCCTAAAGAAGTTTCCTTATATTAATATTAATATTACGCAAATTAAATCATTTCTACCTTCGACGAAGCCTTCTTCCATTATTCTGAAATTAAAACTAAACTAAACACTCATAAATAAAGTATGAATAAATGTGAATATGTAAAATTTATTTTTAACTGTATGAGCAATATTTTTATTACAATTTTCTTTTATTTTACGTTTAATAACAGTTTTGAATAAATAAATCATACAATCGAAGTAATCTGCCCTATAGTCCGTTTTCTTATGGGAAAAGGTATACATTTTTGAGTAAAGCAATGCCTTTTGGTACGAATGTTGTACTCGTCCACCTAAGCCCAAATCGCCCGGTAGCCAGTCATTACTCCCCTGCAGGAGGGAGGGAGGGGGGGTTAAAGAACAGAGCGCCCGGCGCTCCGAAAAAAAATTCTGGCGGCTAAATTTGGATCTTTGAGTCGAGTTTGGTGTCGTTATCAGGTAACTAGATGATGCCCGATTCATTCTCCATACCAGATTTTTAGGGTTCCATAGCAAAATATGTCACAATCCTTAAAATAATAAACTTTTAGTAGTGACAAAATCCAAACAAACCAGTATAGTTTTATATTTTTGTATCAAACTTGGTTTATAAAAAATATTGTCTGAAAGGCCGTTTAATGCAGATTATAAAAACATTAACATGTAACATATATTCTATCATTTTAAATGTAAAAAAAATTATACAAAGTACAGAAACGTACGACAGCGCAGCGTAGGGGACGGCTAATAAGTAATAGACCCGAAAAAGAAGCAATACTAACAAAAAAAAAACAGCCAAGTGCGAGTCTGACTCACTAATTGAATGTTTCGTACTTATTTGTCCCATACCATGTTAACTGGTCTGGTAGGACCTGGATATCTGATACTCACAAACTTTCGTCTTTATAATATTAGTGTGATTTTTAATCATCTTTAAATTATAAATGAAGTCAGGTAACATTGTTAAAAATAAAGATATACAATAATAGAACGTTTTTGTAGTAATAATAATGACAACCACCTCCACAATTACATAATTCGGTACATTTGAGCTGGCGTTTAAAACACTTCAATCTGGAACTGCAAGATTTCACGCACCGACATCTTATTAATTCAAAGCTTTTCTTTTCTTTTTATATCAGATGGACAAGGAATATTCAGATTTTTTTGTAGGCCCCCAAGTATACACAGCCTGTAAAACTGCCCTTAAGGTGTGTTGTCTAAGGGCAGCTTCTATGGGTGGCAAATTTTCGATTTCCCTTCTTTTTATGTTAAAAATTGTTTACTGTCACAGCGTTGTATGATTTGAAAAACAAACATGTACTTATAATACTTATAAAAAATATAAGTTCTGGATAAGAATATCTTTAAAATATCGTGACTGTCCTTACCTATCATGCATATTTGCCACTGTAAAGTGCTTCAAACCCTCGGCCTCGTGTGGCTTTAGGATATGCCTTCCATGTCTGAAATGCAGTTTATTTGCGTCTTGCATTAAATAGGAGTTTGTGTAACATCTGGTAAAAGAATGGAATAAGGGCAAAACGTGTGTAATTTGTGGACCTGTTACAAGAAAACCATTTCTTAAGTATTATTTGTCAAGAAATTAATAGTCTAAAGTCAAACTTAAACATTTATTTATTTAATTAAAGTTCTTGTAAAAGCAATTTTGAATCGTCATAACTCATAACATTTTTTTGACATTTATCACCGATTCGGAAAGCAGTATGTATGGAGAAGAACCAGCAAGAAACTTTTTATTTGCTCTTTTAAATCATATCAATATTAAGGTACAATTTAATTTTACATAGATGATGATGAGACTGATTTCAGCCTGTATGAAACTACATAACACATTACATAGTAATATGTAACTACTAATAAGTCCATTATTTAAACATGAAGCTAGCAGTGTTACATGCAGGTATTGATGATTTCATCCTGTGCCATCATTTTTATCCATAGTCTTTTAGACCTTCTAGCTTCGGTACACACGACATAGTGATGTAGCCAAAATAATGTTAAGAACAGTCGACACAAATAGCTAGTACAGAATATCATGTGTTCTAAAGCTAGAAGGTCTAAAATAACTATGGGTACACGTGCATTTGAGACATGGAAGGCATATAAACGAATGTCATACGAAATATGCAGACAGTGAAATTTGAAAAGTTTGTGATTACAATGCATGATAGGTAAGGACAGTCACGATATTTTAAAGATATTCTTATCCAGAACTTATATTTTTTATAAGTATTATAAGTACATGTTTGTTTTTCAAATCATACAACGCTGTGACAGTAAATGAGGGTCGCAAACAATTTTTAACATAAAAAGAAGGGAAATCGAAAATTTGCCACCCATAGAAGCTGCCCTTAAACAACACACCTTAAGGGCAGTTTTACAGGCTGTGTATATTTGGGGGCCTACAAAAAAATCTGAATATTCCTTGCCCGTCTGAAATAAAAAGAAAAGAAAAACTTTGAATTAATAAGATGTCGGTGCGTGAAATCTTGCAGTTCCAGATTGAAGTGTTTTAAACGCCAGCTCAAATGTACCAAATTATGTAATTGTGGAGGTGGTTGTCATTATTATGACTACAAAAACGTTCTATTATTATATATCTTTATTTTTAACAATGTTACCTGACTTCATTTATAAATTAAAGATGATTAAAAATCACACTAATATTATAAAGACGAAAGTTTATGAGTATCAGAGATCCAGGTCCTACCAGACCAGTTAACATGGTATGTGACAAATAAGTACGAAACATTCGATTAGTGAGTCAGACTCGCACTTGGCTCTTTTTTTTTTTTGTTAGTATTGCTTCTTTTTCGGGTCTATTACTTATTAGCCGTCCCCTACGCTGCGCTGTCGTACGTTTCTGTACTTTGTATAATTTTTTTTACATTTAAAATGATAGAATATATGTTACATGTTAATGTTTTTATAATCTGCATTAAACGGCCTTTCAGACAATATTTTTTATAAACCAAGTTTGATACAAAAATATAAAACTATACTGGTTTGTTTGGATTTTGTCACTACTAAAAGTTTATTATTTTAAGGATTGTGACATATTTTGCTATGGAACCCTAAAAATCTGGTATGGAGAATGAATCGGGCATCATCTAGTTACCTGATAACGACACCAAACTCGACTCAAAGGTCCAAATTTAGCCGCCAGAATTTTTTTTCGGAGCGCCGGGCGCTCTGTTCTTTAACCCCCCCTCCCTCCCTCCTGCAGGGGAGTAATGACTGGCTACCGGGCGATTTGGGCTTAGGTGGACGAGTACAACATTCGTACCAAATGGCATTGCTTTACTCAAAAATGTATACCTTTCCATACAAGCATGCCCATAAGAAAACGGACTACTAGCGCTACTAGCGCGAGTGAGTGTGATGACGTCAAGGCGCATCGAATCCACAGATGTTTCGTGCAAAAATATGTAAACTTCAATAATCTATATCTCAGTCATTTATTGATGGATTTCAAAATTTTTTTCGGCCACTGATTAGTTTTGATCTATATTTTAACACTATTATGGTGAATATAATATTTTCTATTTTTATAAACTTTTCCATTTTTCCCTACTTACAAAATTAATGTCATTGAAAAAAAAAATTAAATTCAGATAAATTCACTGTTTTCAGATTTTTTCCTTTGTACACATACTATTACCTAGTTGATTACAAAATTTGAACTTTCTAGGTCATCTGGAAGTGGGTTAGGTTTTGTATATATCTATGAGTCAGTCAGTCTTAAAAATTGCGATTTTTGGATATTAATATCTACGCAACTGTTTAATCTGTATTTATGAAATTTAAGGTTCTTGTTTATCTTGGGGTTTTCTTTATATGTACCAAATTTGGTTTGTTTAAGTTAAATAGTTTTCGAGTTATAAGGGGGTGAAAAGTGGCTCCAAATGGTTCGTGTAAAATTATACACGGCTGCTGCTCGCCAGTTCTCTTCGCTTGAACTTGGCTTGACACGCTGCCGCGTGTCTAGATTGCTGTCAATATAAATATCTCTAAGTATGCAATATTTTTACTAGTTAGTGTTATAAAGTAGCCTATTTAAATACTTTTAAAACTGTTATAGAAAGAAGAAGGAATGGAGCGTAAAAGTTGCCTCTAAAACTCACACAAATTTTCAATAAAAAAACAAAACCGGCCAAGTGCGTGTCGGACCACGCATAAAGTAGGGTTCCGTAGTCATGTTTTGTCACTGCGCTGTTTTGTATTTTTTGCGTCATCATCATCAATGGCTAGGATACTGGTCTGGTTTTAAAACAGAGTGACTGCCATCTGACCCTTTTAGGATCTAAAACATAAGGATAATCCCTCAGTTTTAAATGTTCCATTTTAGCTTGAAACAATATTTCAAGATAGAGATGAAGTGGTGTTTAGTTCTGAAAAGAACTTTTTGTTTGTTTGATAGCGTAAATTTACTTTTAGAAATTGACAATGAAACAAAGCGCTGTGGTTGCTCGACTGCGTAACCGTCTGCACAACCACACAATGACCAATACACTCAACAATAACATAAGCCCGAAGGCATCTTTACATCACAATGTAATGGGAGATTTAGCCAGTTATTTAACTGTTACCGCTTTCACCGCGTGGAGGTACTCCCAGCTTATGCTACTGTTTATAGGTTAACATTACCCAAAATGCATGCCTACCTGCGAGTTCCGACGCTAACTTGGTATAGTATTCAAGAAACGTTATTTAAAAAGAATCGAAAAGAACGATAAAATATGCTACCACCATCGCACAAAGCAGGCCCTAATCACCATTGCTCTGAAAACGGCTGAGCTCTGATTTGTATTGATCTCCATACATCACGTGGATCAGCTTATACCGGGGTCAGAGCAATGCTGATTAGGTCTTACTTTATGTGATCGTGGTAGCACCCCAGCCCTCTTCTCTTCTCTGGATATTATTAAAAATTTATTAAGCTACGTTCAGTCCTAACAGTATTTTAAAATACTTTATAGTTTGCAGTTCTTTGGGATAAAAAGTCTTCATTTTTATTTTATTTATAATTTCAAAAGTATTCACCATAAGATACCAAAAACAATTTTAATTACGAGTTTCCGCGCCATTTTATTTACGTGAGTGATTTGAAGTTTATAGGCCCAAGACTTTAGAAATTACAGGGGGGGGACACCATGTTAACGAGTTTGGCGGGCTATATCTCGCAAATGGTAAAGCTGATACAAAAGTGTTGTATGGATGTATTTACATAGACCTTTTCAACGATACCCCACACAAGGGAGTGCGCTAAAAAAAAAACATTGAGCCCCCCTTTACATGTATGGGGAGGTACCCTTAAAAAAGGGTAATTTTCATTTTTTGTATTTTTAAAATTGAGATCCATATCCAAAGTATCCTTAAACCAAGTTTCATGCAAATCGATCCATAAACGTAGAAGATATTGTGCTGTGACAGACTAGGACGGACGGACTGAACGATCTTATAAGGGTTCCTTGTCGGACTACGGAACCCTAAAAACTATAAAAGGTGTCAGCACTACAATATAGATAAAGAAATCTCGAACAGGTAGTAAGACAATTAAGACCTTAATGTTTAAATTTCATAATCAAATTATAAATGCATAATTTGCATTGAACATTTGATACGTCTATTTTTTTTAAACGTGCATAGATTACGTATAATGCCGAGTCGGTTCCGTGTGAAAAAACGCATGAACACTAATTTTATTAATGAATATTTATCTTCTCCATTTGCATTTAACACGCTTTAGCATTTGAAACGCATCTCTAAAACAATTATTTGAGCTCGTAAACGGCGGCCATTAAAATAATCCCGTATATAAATGTTATTCACGATTTTAGTTGTTGATTATGAAATGTCTAAAATATTAAAATTTCTATATGTTACTGACCTGACCAACGAGGAAAATATATTTTAAATATGTTGTCTAGGACGCAGAGAGAACCGGTTTGAAATACGCAATTTTTCCCCATTACACCTACAACCTTCGCGGCACGAAGTCTTAAGTTTTTGCTACGGTTTTTACGCAATATTTTTTTTTCTTATTTAACCGACTTCAAAAAAAAGGAGGAGGTTATCAATTCGGCCGGTATGTTTTTTTTATGTATGTACACCGATTACTCCGAGGTTTCTGAACCGATTTACGTGATTCTTTTTTTGTTTGATGCGGAATGGTGTCAAATTGGTCCCATAAAAATTATAGGATAGGCCCAGTAGTTTTTATTTTATGAGCATTTTTGTCTGATCTCGATGACTTAATTGAAATGTAGCAAGTAACTTTGATTCACTAAAAAGTATTAAATAAAAACCGACTTCAAAAACGGAAAAGTAAAAAATAAATAATATCAAATCTTTTTTTATTGAAGTGAAACTTCTTTATCGGGGTTGGAAAAAAATTTAGTGTAACATTTTTTGTTACGCGTGACATTTTTCCGTTACGCGCATTGAGAGTACATGGTAATTCAATGGTTACGCGCCATCTTTTTCTTATCCCTACCACGCGTGATTCGACGTATTTCTGTAAAGTTGCATATAGTAAATTATTTTTTGAAAAATAAGGTCATAAAGAAGTTTCACTTCTTACGTGTGTACACTAGTACACGCACACATTTTTTTTTACTTATCCGTTTTTGAAGTCGGTTGTTTTTAACGTAGTTATTTTTATTAATATAAAGTATGCGTATAATACCTACATCACTCATAAAATGTATGATCGGTTTCAGATATACCCTTAGTCAAATTGTTATCTGTTATTTTTAATTGAATTTATAAATAGATACAATATTTTTTTATGTAGGTCGTATCGCACACGGCACAAGTTCGTGTGGCAGCTTTATCACTAAATTACTTTTAGTCGAGCCTAATATATATAATACTTATATACTAGGTTGATCCAAAAGTAATGATAATTGGGTATTTCCTGTGTACATAAAAATATAAAATAACTATTTTTTGCTTGCTCATGTACTCACTAAGTTATCACAAAAAAATCATATCAATAGGCCACGTTTCCAAGTATTTACATTAATTTGAATGTGAACCGTGCGTGCCAGAATTTTTGCCGACAAAAAGAAGAAACAATAATTCGACATTTAGAGGGTGAATTTCTAAATTTTTAATGAGATCAGGATAATTTTTTGGCACGATTTGTGACCATGGACGTTACCCGGGTTCACCATGTTTATGCTGAAACCAAGAAACAATCAATGGCCTGGATGCGAGCTTCCAAAGTGACGATGAAGAAATTCAAAGTGAAAATTAGTGGGATAGATTAAAGCGGCAGTTTTTTGGGACGCTGAAGGAATAATTTTGGTGGAATATTTTAAGAAGGTAGCCACTATGTTGGGCTCTTACTACACAGACCATATTAAAAGATTGCGGTAGGTTAGTAAGGAAAAGAGACATGGCAAACTGCGGGCTTGAATGTTGTTTCACCAAGACCACGCACCAGATCACAAAGCGTCAGTTGCAATGGCTGCCATTCAAAAATCGGCATTCCAAATGCTTGAACACCCACCCTGTTTGTTAGATCTAGCTCCTAGTTATTTCTATCTCTTTCCTCGGCACAAGAAACACCGTCTTAGCAAAAAATTTTAAGACGACAGCAAAGTGATGGCCGCGTTGAGGGGTTTTTACGGATGAAGTTAAAGTTTTTTTTTTCTAAGTTTTGGAAAAAAAATATCGTAGTATATTATCTAGTTAGAAGACTATCTAGCGAAATACATAAATATTTCAACTGTAATGACCTTGTTTAATATTGATTATCATTACTTTTGGATCAACCCATGTATGTAATTTTAATGTAACATACATTTTTTTTAATTCAGAATTAATTTTATTTTTTGCTAATGAGAGACCCAATTTCAATTTGAATATTTATTTAATATTGTGTTTATATTATCATTATTTCATTTCGGAAAGTATGTTATATACATTTCCTTTTCAATTAATATAAGAATTTAAATAAATTAATAATAATTAATATAAGAATAGAATCAGTAAACTGTTATTGCCTATATTATCTGAAAGATCATTTTTATAATTTATTATTTCTAATAAGTTGTAAGTATGGGTTTTTGTAGGTAAAGTAATGAAAAGCTATTTTGAAAATATTCAGTAGACCGTATTTTATAAACCAATAAAAAATAATTAAATATTTTTTATGAAACAAACAACAAACCTCGACCTACGACAATCTAATCTTAGGTAAATTAAACTTGTTTTTTAAAACTGCTTATTATCAATACATTACCTACCTACTTGCTGATTATTAAGCTTGTTTTTGAATATCTGCTTTCGTATACTAAGATTAATTAGAATCAACATGATAACAACAAAAAAAATCGAATCGGCTCATCAATTTGTGAACAACAGGAACAACACGAGACACCCAAACACTTAGGTTCCATTTTTTATGAAAAAATACACTTAAAAAACTAATTAATTATGTCTTAAAAAACCTTGTAAGTGTACCTAATTACTTATACATATTTACTGTATTTATTGTAGTGAGTTAAGTAGGTATGTGAATAGATAACACCGAATTAATTCTTGCACTTACACAATGACTCTTGCATTACTTGCATACGGGGCATTTCACGCGAAGCGGACACAGATTTCAGGGTCATGTTTCAGATTTCGATTTGGAAGTCGTGTTTACATGTCAAAACAATGTAAGGTTGGAAATTAGCCCCTTTGTCTTCATCAATCCATCGCAATAAAATGTTAAAATCAGGTCTTATTAGGTAAGGCACTATACATTTAAAATACTTACCTATAACAACATAATATACGCAAAAGTTTAAAGTCAAATATTATGTAGTAATGGTAATGGTAGTAACAAACTTTTTATCCAAACGTCAAAATTGATATTGACAGCTGTTGGTGGAATTATAAAAACCAGATCACACCGGTTTAAAAATAATATGTTGTTTAAACACAGGATGTATTTCAATGAGGTTTTTGCTATCATAGTAGGTAATTAAAAAAGATTTATGTACACGAGCACACAGGAGCACGTATTTTTAATTCTATAATACTTTAAAGTTTAAATAAAAACTGCTTTAAAAAAAGCACCACGGCGGAGTGGTGTTGTTGTGAATAGTACCTACTAAAATAGCAAAACAGTACAAAGACGATGTACGCCAAATCAAAACAAAATCTTATATACCTATTAGGTAATATCTTTGTAGAATAAGTAGGTAATTATTTACATAATATTATTTATAGATAAGTAATTACGATCTTTTTTTTTTTTTATTTCAATACTTATTTTAAAATGTTATTCGAAAGATAAAAACTTATCAAGTAGTCTGATACAATTAAAAACAAGAGAAATCGGATATAATCATCGGAAAAAACACTGTTATTGTCTTAGGTTATTGTTATTATGTAACACGTGTTATTAACTTCTTAGATACGTGATTCTGTGTTTTCTTCACTTACTTCGAAACCTTTGACTCTTAGATGTAATTAATTTAACGATTTTGTCGTACCTACTTTTGAAAGAAGACTTATTTTATAAATGTTTTCAATTAGATTTCCAATTTTTTTTAAGCTATTGCATAGCTTCTATCGCGGGCCTTGAGCGCGGGGACCGAATCGAGAAATTCCGTAACGAAAAAACCTCACGCTCCCCACTCCGACGGGCTCGGAGGTGTGGCTTGAAGGCATGCTATGCAATAGCTTTACCGCGGCAGTCCCCGAGTGCCACACGTCTTTTTTTTTTATTGTTGACAATGCACGGAGTTTTTTTGACAAAATGAAAAAAAAATTGTGTCTATTTTTTATGTTTCATCCCTTCACGTCAATATTAATATTCGATAGTCAATTCTTTATTTTAAAAAACTTAGATCTCATGTAATTCAGACGAATATTATCTATTATCAACTCATTACCTACTTAACAATTGGGGTCAACGAACGTCAAGGCCTTCGAAATTATACCGATAAGAGGTCTGTGCGTAACTTTGGTGTTATAAATAAATAAATAATTACCATATAAAACATTGGTTATATAATGATATGTGTTTAGGTTCAAATTATTGTAAAGGTGGCATAAATAGTAATCTCATAATTTACAAAATACATAATAATATGTACATAAGATTTGATCGCGCGTACATATTAGTTTTGTAGTACCTAGTATTTATTGGAATTCATATTATGGGTTTCAAATTTCAACTTTCAAGTAGGTATTTTAGAATTTACAAGAATGTTTATATTATACTATAAGTTATATTTTCTAATTGAATTATAAGTACATTTCTGATTTATTTTTTTATAAGGTACCTAACATCACTTGTCACAATACATATGAACAGATTCATACCTTTTAACATGCTTGTAAGTTGTTTCAATTTGCTAGTCGTCATAATAAGGAAAATAATTGTTTCAAACGTATGTTAATGAGCTACAATACGCTCACCACGAATCTGGTATAAACTGCCCCAAACTAGTTTATTTAATAAACTAGCGACCCGCCCCAGCTTCGCACGGGTGCAATGCTGATACTAAATACACTTCAGAAAAACTGTGAACGTTGTATATAAAAACATAGCGGCCCGCTCCGGCTTCGCACGGTTATAAAATATATAGTCGGGCGGCCGGCCGGTACCGCCGCAAACGCTACGTCCCGCAGTTTTTAAATCTGTAATATCTTCGAAAATATTCACTTAAATCATACGGTGTAAAGGGCCATATAGATCTATATTAAATGAACAATGTATTCAAGGTATTTAATTGGTTAAGGATTAATGCTGTATTGGTTAAAATCGCTTCGAAAATTAGCCATTATTTGTCGTAAAAAGTAAATGACAAAAAAAAGTTATTGTGGGTTATCCATAAGAGATAGACATATACCATCACGGACTTTTCTGTAGACCTTTTCAATGTGTATAATACTTAGTACATTATTTTGATAAAACTCGTAGGGTTCAGCCTGCGTTTGCAATGTAAGCGGAAAAAATGTATTTTTTTACGACATCACATTAGAAACCTCAAAAATAACAGTACTTCTCCACTATTTAATGGATGTTATTATACATATAAACCTTCCTCTTGAATCACTCTATCTATTAAAAAAAACCGCATCAAAATCCGTTGCGTAGTTTCAAAGATTTAAGCGTACAAAGGGACATAGGGACATAGGGACATAGGGACAGAGAAAGCGACTTTGTTTTATACTATGTAGTGATTCCCATGAAGTTTAAGTTTATCAGCAGCTCTAATGGTACCTATCATGGACGGATGGTATTCGAAGTATTTGTATCGTATATACCTACCTAAGTATTTGTATTAGTATAGCCAGGTAAAGATTTTATTTTAAAGATATAAAATTTTGCATCAACATAAATTGATATCCGATCTTTACCTAATTACAATGACTGCACGTGAACATTTTACGTAGTTACACATAAATTGCTACCGACGTCAATTCCATAGAAAAATTAATATTCAATGAATAAATAATTAAATAGTAAGCGGAACGCATCGACACCGCAAAATGAATCAATCATGGCCGCCGCTTAGTGTTGCAATTAAATACTACGGGTTACCATAAACGGCCGATTGTAGATATGTAAAAAATATATAAAACCTAGTCATATCACACGCTGTACTAAATAGGTATGTATCCATTTTTTATAGTGTTTTGAGACTAAACCCTTTTAGAATAGGTATAGGTAACGTCATGTTACAAATTATTGCAGTTCTACAGAGTACAAACATCCTACATGAAATGCCAGCTTTTAATAGATTAAATAATTATTTACGAACGTATTTAAATAAACATATGGATATAAGTAATGTTCATATAAATCTCTATTAACTATTTACAAAATGAATTTATCTCGGTTCACTAGAATCAGTAAGTAGGTAAGTACAGGTAAATTAGCTTGGAGAAATTTTTGCGTTTGTAGTAGTGTATGGTCAGCAAATAAAATAAAACAACATTTTATTTTTAGTTTTTATTTTATACAGGGTTACTTGTAAAACACCAGCAACCTCGCAGGACAAGATAGCTAACATCATAAGTAACAACATTTGTTCTACGACTTTTGGCATAACGCAATAAATTATTTTTAAATGATTTTTTAAACTTTTATTGTACTCTCCTTACATTTGTAAGTCTATGTTCTATTAATTATCGGATGGACGACGCGACGCCCCCTTCCCCCTCTCGTTCGCTTTTTGTTTACGTAATTTTTGGGAGGCGTAGAGTTTATAATATTCAGACGGAAAATTAAATGAATATTTATTTTTGTATGAAAATAAAATCTAACAAATTATCAAAAGTCGAAATGTTGTTACTTATGATGTTAGCTATCTTGTCCTGCGAGGTTGCCGGTGTTTTACAAGTAACCCTGTATATATAAGGGATTTTAAATTAAACTATATGTGTTTCTCCTCTGAAAAAGATGAGACTTTATTTTAATATTTGCACATTTAACATACATATAACTTTTACATTAACAATGTTACTAAAATGAAAAATTTACTAACCTGAAAAAGAAACGACATTTAAAGTTTAATTCTTTAGTTTGAGAAGTCAAAGGCTTGCCTCGACCATGTTTTAACACTGGAGCCATATTGAATTAACAATATAAAGTTACAACACTTACACACAAATTAAACACTAGTTATGGCCCTGCCTTCATACAAAACTGCTGAATACGCCGTTCGCACGGGAATAGAATGTGGATGCGATTTCCCTTAAAGGCTTATTAGACCACCCAATTTTTAGGGACCCTAACCCTAACTAAGAGTGGTGTAATAAGACTTAGGGAGTTAGTGTCCCGATTTAGGGCGATCGGGTCTGCCCGATCTGCCTAGCTCCCTAAGCGCCCTGCAGATTGGGTAATGTAATAACGTTTAGGGCGGTTAGGGAGCTCAGTTGCCGCGCGACTAGTGCGTGGAGTGGCTGCTTTTGTATGTAAGGTGTCACCAAACTTCCCTACTACAGGTTTATATAACTTAAAAGGGAAGTTCCAAATGTTTGTGATCACACCGCCATGTTAACAAATAAATAAATTGTTAAAATCAATTGTTTATTTAATTGTTTTAAAACTCAACAAGTGTTCAAATTGTTCTGCACCTACTCTAATTAATTCATTAAAACTCCCGGTTCAAGCACGCTTAGTATTTGCATATTTGAAAGCTTTTCACGTAACCGCAAATACTCTTTCACCCAGATCTTTCTCTTCTTTTTTTAATATTTGTTATTGCGTCAACGGTTGCCACTGCTACAGCAACTTTTTGAAGTTTCGATACTGACGGCGGCATAATGTAAAATGCAACAATACGTTTATCTCTCTAGACATTCGCGTATAAACTGAGTTAGGGCCCAATTCGCAGAGAAGTGTAATAAGCGCCACACTAACTAGGGAACACGCCCACCCTAGATGCAGGGCCCTTCATATCGGGTAGTGTAATAAGCCTTTTAGTTAGCATCCAAGCTTACGTCTTTATAATTATTAAACTGTATAAATTCATTCTTTAACTCCGGTCTGCATCGTGCAGACATGGGTGTAAAAGTCTCATTTTAGCTATTAAATGTAGTTTTTAAGTACATCTGAGTTTTCATTTGGGGCCTCCGGCTGCGGGACATGTAATTCACTTCAACAAATATTATAACAATAATAACAAATAATAACAACAATCAACAAATACAAAATTTATCAATTAAACTACGTACATAATAATTATAATTTTTGAATGAAATGTGCTTAATGTTCTAACGGTACCAAACGACTGCACGTGGCACCTGCGGACAGCGTAAACTGGTTTATTCTGGTTTTGTGCGTGTTTCCACTTTCCACTATCAAGTGACGATTTATTTATTTGTTTTGTTTCGTAATTATTATGGTCAAATATTAATTATGAAACAAATTATTATGGACACGATATTTTATTGTTTCACGGTAGTCGCCTTGTCGTTTGCTCAAGGACGTAAAATTGAATGATACCATTAACCATTTTCTTTCAAATAAAAACTTGTTTTTATTGAAAACAAAAGTGTTGCTAGGAATAAGTATAAAATTAAATAGTAATGTTAGGATATCGAAACATTTTTGTATAGGCCAGAACGATATAGTGGAAACGCGCTCTAAGATCTGAGTAATATACACACCACTACATATGCAAAAATTTCTCCAAGCTAATTTACCTGTAGTACTTTTTATATTATTTAATATCTTTTAATTCATACTCTACGAAACGGAAGTTCAAAACAGTGATCGATTTATACATTGCAAACGTGCTCTTACGATTCTGTACCTACAAAACATGAAACAGATTTGCATCTTAAAATCTGTAAAGAGGAGAAAAGTCATTATCTCGGTAACCCTAAACTGATATCAACATTGCAAATTGCTCGACTACTCTAACTGCGATAGCTCTACTACAAGGTCAAGGCTGATTAGCCGTGCGCACACCGTGCCGAGAAAACAATGCACATCTCATTCGCACATAGCACTAACGCCCGAATTAGAAAGAGATGGCGCCCGCGAAAATTGCCTAACACTACCGACTCGATTTCGTCCGCATTCTTAGCTAAAAATAAATCATTAACAAAATTAGACGCAATGCATCATTCGTGACAAGTTGGATACTAATTGTTCATTACTTGAACGCGAGGCTCTGTTTACTTGTTTATGTATTGCTTCCGGTAAGTCCGTCAGCAAGGACGCAAAGGTTATGCGTATAAAATATTATGTCATGCGTGGTTATGCGTGTAAATTGACATCGCAATTTTTTATGACGTGTGATGTTGTTTTCGTTCATCGGCGCGAATTATGAAATTTATTTTTATAATCTAAAATTGAAATTAAAATTCGTTGGCGTTTTTAGCGCGTAGTTAGCGCGTCAAAAACGAGTTTTAAAATATCTCGTTTTGTACAATTTATGCAATTCGAGCGCATGTTGGTTTCTGACTTATGAAATGGGAACGAAGAGGTTGTTAGTCAAGTAGATAATTTAACTAAAAATAAATTTGGTATTTCTAAATTCTACATGATTGACAGCAGGTTTCTAACGCACGATTTTGAAAGGCCGTATAAATCAAATTCCCCGGCACAGATATTAAAATTTAAATTGAAAAAAATATACTCAAATATTTAACTGGTGTAATAAAACTGTTCAGTTTTGAAATACATAAAATGTCGAACTCGGTACGTGCATCCGAACGCACCGTTCAAATCAGCACAGATAACAACAAGACGTGATTGTCAATAAGCGTTTCAATGGAGATGTAGCAATCAGGAGATATGAGGAGCATCCGTTATTGGAGTCATTACGGTCGGCCAGTCAACAGACGGGTCAATATGCACTTACTGGCCAATAAAGGAGATTCATCGTTTTGCATCTGTTTGCTGTTTCTTATAATCCCGAGTTAAAGGCTTGAAACTTGTTAGTTGTTTTAAATGATGATAGATCGTGCTGGTGTCTTTTTCTAATTGGCAAATTTAATTTTAATGGTGATTTACAGGAAAGATTGCATTTAGATAATTAGCTCATCCGCACTTAAAGAAGAAGCGGGCTATCACTGCTTCAGTTACAAATAAATAAATAAATAAGTTGACAGTTTATTTTAACTATTCCTAAATAGCAAGGAAGAATAATTATTTTTGACCCAAAAATCTTCAAATAAACAAAGAATCGTTAAAGACGGTTCTCTCCGTGGAAAGTTCGTAACAAACCGAAAAAAAAATATGGTCGAATTGAGAACCTCCTCCTTTTTTCAAGTCGGTTGATAATTATACCATTACCACAGCCATAACCTTGGCCTACTATTCCATTGAAAAGTTACATTTGGGGTTGCATTTTTTAGAGGACGCAATTTTATTTTTTTGATGTGTAGGGGGGGTTAGTGTGAAGCTAGCACCAAGTTTGTGGGGTCGCCACCCTTGTCCCACGGCCGCCATCTTGAAAACAGCGGTTGAAATGGTTTTTACGATATATCTCTTAAACTATTTATCTGATAAAAAAAATTTGTTAACATTATTTGTTGCAAATTAAATTCTCTTTTCCCCACCCCCACTTAAAGTTAAGGTTTTACAGCGCTCCGAAGTGAGTACTATTTTTCAGTACTCTTAACTATACACTTACATATATTATGTTGGTACTAATAATAATTTGTCATCAGTAATTGTTTTTTTTTTTTGTTATTATAATATTTTTAATAATTAATTTTGCAATATTATTAATATTTAATTATTATGGCTCTTTTCCCCACCATCCAGGAGGTAGAGTCTGGAAGCGCGTTTTTTTTCCGTCGAAAAGCAGGGCTGAAATGTTCTGCAGTGTGCTTGAATTGTTCTGGAGTCTGGTAAAAGAGCCAATAGCCAATATATTATGTATAGTTAGTACTGAAAAATAGTACTCACTTCGGAGCGCTGTAAAACCTTAGCTATTGACGTAATGAAAAAATGTTGTACATAATAGTTGTTCCTCGAAAAACAATCTACAAAAATGGTCTGATATTATTTCTTTGTAAAATGATAAAAAAAGTTTTATTGAAAAATATAAATAGCTCTAATTTCTGAACATTTTCGCTTATAACTTTTTTATTTATAGTTCTACGTCAAAAAGTTACTGGACCAAAGTTGTAGAGAATTTAATTTGCAACAAATAATGTTAACAAATTTTTTTTATCAGATAAATAGTTTAAGAGATATATCGTAAAAACCATTTCAACCGCTATTTTCAAGATGGCGGCCGTGGGACAAGGGTGGCGACCCCACAAACTTGGTGATAGCTTCACACTGACCCCTCCTACACATAAAAAAAATAAAATTGCGTCCTCTTAAAAATGCAAGGTTAGGCCTAAAAAATGTAACATTTCAATGGACTATACGTAATTTTCTAAACGTCACGGTGCGGTGCTCACATACCTCAGTATAATTTTAAAGATACTTTTTAAGGAAATTACTTCAGTATACTACGGGACTAATTATGGATATAAATCATTTACCCACTAATTAACACGTTCATATTGTGATAAATAGCAGGAAATTTGTGTACAAGTAGGTAATCACTACATAGTATAAAACAAAGTCGCTTTCTCTGTCCCTATTTCCCTATGTCCCTTTGTATGCTTAAATCTTTAAAACTACGCAACGGATTTTGATGCGGTTTTTTTTAATAGATAGAGTGATTCAAGAGGAAGGTTTTAGTATATTATAATTTATTAGGTTTTAGACAAAGCGGGCGAAGCCGCGGGCGGAAAGCTAGTATAGGTAATAGATATATCTATGATCTATACTAATATTATAAAGAGGAAAGGTTTGTATGTATGTATGTATGTATGTATGGTTTTCACGCATAAACTACTGGACCGATTTTGATGAAATTTGGCACAGATAATCTTTAGACCCTGAGAAAGAACATAGGCTACCTTTTATTGCGAAATACGTACCACGGGCGAAGCCGGGGCGGACCGCTAGTATACTATAAGTAGGTATATACTTACCTACGTTTTTTCATATTGGTGTAATGATAGGTCTTTTTATTGTGTTTTATTTATCGAATAATAGTTAGAACGAAGTTAATAGAGATGTCTCTGGTATGGATATTATTAAAGCGTCTTCGTTCTTAAATAAGAATGTAGAAGATAAAACGAATGCATAAAGATATAATAGGTCAGTGGAATAGGATTTTAAGAAAATACATGTACGAAAATTTATTTTTAAGGCATTCAAAGGCATAAGACCTTCCACTCAGCTTTCTGCCTATCTGCGTTTTATGAATTGTTCTTAAAAAATAAAGAGTCCTTTTTAACGACGTTTTTAGCTCGTTGTAGCCCAAGAATTTGCGTAAAAACAAAATTGGAAGACATAAATTGAAAATGGAATGTCACAGCAGTTATATCATGATTAAAAATAAAAACCTGATAAACCAGCCAGTGTTTATAGATTTGAGAATTTATTTTGATAATTATCCAGTCGTTGAACTCATGTTTCATCATCATGCCTGATGTTTACGTTTTCATCATAGAAATCTAAATAACAAGACACTAGAAGTCGTATGCGCGCGTGACCTTCCTTGTAATAACTAATAAAGGAATAACATTTCATCGGGAAGGTTTTTTTTTAGAAATAATGCCGTTTTTCCTTAAAATTAAAGAATATTTACAAGTAATACGAATGTCACCATAGATATCTAAATAACAATTAATGTCACAGTCGACCGCTCTTATTATCAAGTTTAACACAAATTTCAACCTTATTTCTATGTGTTTAGGTTCAAAGTTATTGAAAATTAACGCCCTCTGTTGTATAAACAGTATTTTTTATATGTTGACGGAATATGCACCGGAAGGAAGTTAGCGCGGAAAGTTTTTTTTTTTAATTATTAATATCTCAAAAAATTGCTCCTTAAATGCTCCATCAGAAACTGTAATTGCTCCACTTCTATAATTATTAGTTTATTTATAATTAATTTTAAAAAAAATCCAAATACTGAAAACTTGATTTCCCTATAGAATGAAAAATATTCACTATTCATAAAAAAAATTTTTACAAAAAATTGCTCCCGATTTGCTCTATCAATTACAAAAAAAAATTATTTAATTTTGATAATTTTTACAATAATTAACTGAAAAACTATGTTTGCATAGTTAACTACCTACTGCGCTGTGACGTCATCAATTGTCGTTGCGATGCATAAAGGCCATATTTACATGTATCAGCACTGCAGCGATATCTATAGACCTTAATGTTTATGTTTTCTTATTTATATTATTTACTAGATTTCCGCCCGCGGCTTCGGCCGCGTTTTCAAAGGAAAACCCGCATAGTTCCCGCTAACGCAAACGATAGCAACTTGACACCGAAACATGAAACAAGCGACTGAAACACAAATTAATTAAATATAAATATTTCAGGACAGTTTTCACACACGGCACAATCTGATCCCATACTTAGCTTTCGCTTGTGTTATGGAAACCAGATGGCTGATAAACATACATATATAATTTTAAATAAATACTTATTTAGATAATTAACACCCAGACACAGAGCAAACATCTATGTTCATCACACAAATATTTGCCCCGGGTGGGAATCGAACCCACAACCTCTGGCTTGGAAGGCAGGGCCACTACCAACGCCAACCGGTCAGTCAAAGTAATTAAAAAAAATTACTTGAAGTTTTAATATTACGAATAAACGTGATATGCGAGTTTAGGGATGGGTAGGGAAATGTTTATAAACATACCTATAATAAGAATGATTTTAAATACATACATAATAATATCTGTTCCTTTCAACATTTGCTAGATGAAACTAAATAATGAAAATATTATGTCGCATAGATATTATTAGCCTTTTAAAAATACGGTTCCGTTGTTTATTTAATATTCTATTTTACTTATCTTTCTAATATAAAAATAAATAATTAAATAAAACACAATCATATTACAATTTAATATAAAAGTACCATGAAATGACATTAATAAGTTTTATCATTTAATGCTGGGAATAATATTATTATTTAAAATTTACCTTATGTTGCTATTTATACTCTATATCCATGCGACATATTTTAATTATTTAGTTTCATCTAGCAAATGTTGAAAGGAACAGATATTATTATGTATTTAAAATCATTCTTATTATAGGTATGTTTATAAACATTTCCCTACCCATCCCTAAACTCGCATATTACCTACGTTTATTCGTATTATTAAAACTTCAAGTAATTTTTAATTAATTTGTGTTTCAGTCGCTTGTTTCATGTTTCGGTGTCAAGTTGCTATCGTTTGCGTTAGCGGGAACTATGCGGGTTTTCCTTTGAAAACGCGGGCGAAGCTGCGGGCGGAAATCTAGTAAATAATATAAATAAGAAAACATAAACATTAGGTCTATAGATATCGCTGCAGTGCTGATACATGTAAATATGGCCCTTATGCATCGCAACGACAATTGATGACGTCACAGCGCAGTAGGTAGTTAACTATGCAAACATAGTTTTTCAGTTAATTATTGTAAAAATTATCAAAATTAAATAATTTTTTTTTTGTAATTGATAGAGCAAATCGGGAGCAATTTTTTTGTAAAAAATTTTTTTATGAAAAGTGAATATTTTTCATTCTATAGGGAAATCAAGTTTTCAGTATTTGGATTTTTTTAAAAATTAATTATAAATAAACTAATAATTATAGAAGTGGAGCAATTACAGATTCTGATGGAGCATTTAAGGAGCAATTTTTTGAGATATTAATAATTAAAAAAAAAAAACTTTCCGCGCCAACTTCCTTCCGGTGAATATGCTGCCAGAAGTTCTTCTATTTGGAGCAGAGATTTTCTAAGCCTAACCGTAACCCAGGACTGAAAAGTTTATGATAATCGTTACACTTACCTGTATTATTGTTTTAGATTCTATGTATAAATTACTGACCATGCCTATACCTCGATTATTGATAATAGTGAGGACATGCTAACTACAGTCGTGAGTCAATAGTTAATATTATAATATATTGCTCGTTAGTAAGCCTTATACACTTTTGTGTTCAATACATTAGCAGTAATGTAGTTGAAACTAGATTTTTGGAGCGTTGAAATTAGAATATAAAGCGATTTACATTAGAAAATAAATACATATTTAGTATTAACCTAACAAAGGCGTAAATCGCTTTGCATCACATTTTCAATACCTATTACAAAAAAATACAAAACAGAAAATTGGAAAAACAATAATATACAAAATGTTTTATTCATTCACTTTATACATTTTATGACCTCGGCTATCGCTACTTCTACATTCGTAGTAATCTAAATTATTCATTCGATAAGAATTTTATTCGAAGCGCATCTCAAGTTTCATTCCCACATTAATTCGTAAATGGACTGCATAGATTTCTAACTTTAACACATTTTATTGTCAACAGGGTCAAATTCTTTTCAATATTAAAGTGATAAATTCTTCGTGGGTATTCAAAGTCTAAAGTGTGTAGGTACCTCTAAGATTAATATTAATGTCACAGTTTTACAATATTATTTCCTACAGTAAGGAAACGCCTTTGATGTCGCGCGATGCCGCCGCCAGCGTAGGTACTTACGCTGCCACACGAAAATACGCTAGGGTTGCAACAAATGGGAAATAAAACAATTGTGATTATTGATATTATGATGAAATCATTTATTCATATTATGTACATTCAAAATAATTGCGATTATTAAATCTGATGTAATTATTTGTTCATAAATATATATATATATATATATATATATATATATATATATATATATATATATATATATATATATATATATATATATATATATATATATATATATATATTATATATAATTACTGATATTGCACTGCTAAATAATAAATATTATTTACGTGGACACTTCATTTTTGGATGTTCTTAATTATTGTATATTATAACATTTAACTAAGTAATGCATACACATTGGGATGTACAATCTGATTAGAAAATAATGAGGACAACATATACACAGTGCCGGCGTTAGGGGGGGGGCGAGAGGGGGCGATGGCCCAGGGCGACAAATTCTGGGGGGCGCCAAGGTCTGAAGTTGGAGTCTCTTGCCTCTCCTGGTGCAAACCTTCAGAACACCTCAAGTGGGCGCCACAATATTTTCTCCCGGGGTGTCAGTGGCCCTTACACCGGCACTGCATATACATAGCTTTGATTTTAATTCAACAGATACAATTAATACAATCTTTCTGAAATATTGTTTCCTTCTGGGATTTCAATGTAGATTTACATCCGTAAACGGAACAGTTTGTGCGCGCCATAATAGAATATGTAAGTACCTATGTATAATAAAATTATTACACAAAAAATACGACTGCGTCGTCCTTTCGCGCTAGGTAATGCAAACTAAGCGTGTTTGCCTTACGCGGCCCGCGTCGCCCGACCCCCCGCCACTTCCCCTCCGTTTCTCTGCACAAGTACATTCGTTTCCGTACTGTATAGATATTGTAATACTGTGTTAATGTCTTCTGTTACACTTTTATGGCAAACCTTTGGACAGATATATTATGAAAAATACTTGCTACATAGGTATTTTATATAGGTAAACCAGAATCTGATGGCAATTAGGGAAATCAAAATTTTGAGTGTGCAACCCTAGGGAAAATGGACTGAACGATCTTGATACTGCGTATTTTTTATTTTGTCCTCAATATCATTAGTCACATTACACAAGTGGATAATACTGTATTTAATAATGAGATTTCCACGTAATATTATGTAGGTACTTATTACATGTATAATATACATATTACTTTTCAAGGTAATACATAATATTATGTATTTACACATACCTATATTTGAATATATAATATCATTATGGCATGTGAAAATATGGATGTAATGATAATGCAGATCTAAACTTATTTACTATATTTAACGATTGTTTATAACTTTTTATAAAATAAAACAACAATAAAATAAAATCATGTTTATTTTCGTAAGTATTAACACATTATAAAATTGACTTGTACACCTTGGACTTGACAAATAGCCGAATTGGAAACTCCAGTAATAAGTTTTCATAAAATTATATTTTAATCAACAAACTGTAAAGGACGAGCACACGCAGGCGGCAACGGGGCTCCCCGTGCAGCGGCTCCACGTGTATGGGGCGAAGTATCAACGCTACACGTGGAAGAGAGGCGCACCGCGGTTTCGACGAGGCGCACCGCGGTTTCGCCTATCGCGCTGTACTCAGTACGCCACGTGTATTGCGTTTACACGTGGAGGAGGCGTGGCCTAGGCGGCACATGCAAGACAGCCGCCGCCGCTTTTGGATGCCGCCGCCGCTTTGAGTCTCGCCGCTTTTGGATGCCGCCGCCGCTTTATGCCTCGCCGCCGGGCGGCCTCTTTGAATATCGCCGCCGGCGACGAATATAAATAGCCCAAATTTTCAAATTGCGTTCAGTTCGAGCAAGTGCTTACTCCAGACCAGTAGTGAATAAGTACTAATAGTGATCAGTTAGAGCAAGTCCTTATTACAGACCAGTAGTTAATAAGTACTAATAGTGATTAGGTATAAATTGTAATTGTAAAGGGAAAATATATGTATGTATGTCGAAGGAAGGGTTTTATTTCGACCACGAACCCCAAAAATATATACAGTCCACAACAACGTGTGGTCCTTCGATCGCCGGATAACAAAGTGTGGTCCTTCGATCGCCGAATAACAACGTGTGGTTCATCGAGCGCCGGATACTTCAAGGAAGAAACGCTGCACGTGGAAGACCAGATCCTGCCGAAGAGAGGTGCACATCGGCAACGAGCTCACCTTCGAGGGACGAATATCGGCAAACCGGTAACGTTGGTACTAGCCTGCTGGTGTTTTTGATCGTCACCAGGCGAGTCAGGTACCTACCGACGGGGCCGCGCTGTTGGTACAAGTCCAATAAGGTGAGTCGTAAGGATTTTTACGGGCAGACACGGGCCGCCAGTGGTGACCTAGTGGTACGCGCCGGGAATCAGGGGTGCTGGTCAGCGGAACGAGTCTGCCAGTATAAGCCTGCGGTGCGTCACCTCTTTAGGCATGGTGGTAACCCGCAGCCAGGGTGACGCTGTGGAAGTTGAAGACCGGAGCCAGGAGACAGAGCGTGTGCGGCAAGAACGAATGCGGCGGCTGGTGCTGGACCCGTTAGCATCGCCGTCTGACGCACGCTTGACGTCAGCCACAGAAACGATGGAGATCCCGCCGCAACCGCGACGGCATTCGCCAGCGAGATCCGCTAGATCGATGCGGTCGTCGGCGAGTACGGCGCGGCGGATTAAGGCAGCGGAATTAGAAGCGGCAGAGCGACTCGCCGCTATCCAGAGAAAAGAACTACAAATTGAGAAAGAACTAATAAATAAACGCTTACAGTTCGAGGTGTCCGCCATACAGGAAGACGAGGGCCTGCCGGAAGATGCCGTCACCGCGACAGAAGAACGAAACAAGGTGGACGAGTGGCTCCAGTCACATCCTGTGCCGAAGGATGACAGACACCAGCGATCCGAACTAAGAAGAGGAAGATCGCCGACGCCGACCAGACGAACAGGAATAGAGCAGCTGGCGGCGTCCCTAGAGAAGATGGCGCGACCGCGCCTACGCCACGCGGACCTTCCAGTATTTTCAGGTGCGATCGAAGAGTGGCTGCCGTTCCGAGCAGCCTACCGGGACACAAGCAGCATGTACCAAGTGTCCGACGCAGAAAACATCCAGCGGCTGCGTACATGCCTGAAGGGGGAAGCAAGGGACGCCGTGGCAGCGCTGCTCCACACTGCTTCATCACCTGAAGCAGTCATGAAAACTTTGGAGCAGTGCTTCGGGAGGCCCGAGATAATAATCGACAGGGCCATGGAAGACCTGAGAAAGCTGCCGCGACCTGGAGCAGCGGCCAAGGACATCAACTGCTTCGCGGTAAAGGTGCAAAACGTGGTATGCATACTTCAAACCATAGATAGAAAGGGATATTTATACAATCCTATGCTAGCAAGGGAGATATTGGACAAACTAAGTCCGCACCTGCGGTCCAGATGGTGTGACTATGCATATTCGCAGGAAGGAACGGCAGATCCGGAAATTGTGGTGCTGTCCCGCTTCCTGATGAGAGAGGCGGACCAGGCGCTTCGCTACACATACGCGCCGACGAGCAGCACTGCGCCAGCGCGCAGAGACACCACGGCAGCAGCAGCAGCGCGACCTGCTCCACCAAGAAGGAAGTCGGCAGTATACACCATAGTCTCCAGTGGTGATGAAGAAGAGAAGAAAAAAGAGAAGAAAGAAGAGAAGAAAGAAGACTTCTGCCTGTGCTGCGGGCGCGACCACACCATGGTTGCCTGCCCGCGCTACGCCAAGCTGTCGGTGGATGAGCGGTGGGCGCTGGTGAGGGAAAAGGGCGCCTGCTTCAAGTGCGCCACGAAGAGACATCGGCGCATCTACTGTCGAGCGAAACCATGCGGCGTGAACCAGTGCCGCCGCCCGCATCATTCATCACTGCACGACGTAAGAAGAGAAGAGCCTGCTGCGTCGACCGAAGAAACCGTCATGGCGGTTGCTGACCGCGCAACCGCACCGCCCCGCGCCGTCCTGCTGAAGATGTGTCCAGTCACCGTCGTCGGCCCACGGGGGGAGGTATCGACGCACGCACTGCTCGATGAGGGCTCCACCATCACCCTCATTGATGAGGACCTGGCGCAACAGATCGGCGCCGAAGGTCCCGCCACGCCGCTCTGCATCCACGGGGCGAACATGGAGCAGATTGAAGAAGGAAGTCGACTGGTGACTGTGCAGCTGCGGGGGCAGAGCGACGGGACACTACACGACCTGCGCGCCCGCACGATGAAGAAGCTACAGTTGCATCAGCAGTCCATCCCGGGTTCCCTGCTTCGGTACAGACACCTGCGCGACATACCGGAACATGAGGTATGTTACGAACAAGCACGCGCGGGTGTCCTGGTGGGTACCGACCACTGGGAGCACATCGTGTCAAGAGAACTTCGGACGGGCGGCGCCGACGAACCTGCCGCCTCCAAGACAAATCTCGGCTGGGTGATACATGGAACAACGCCGCGTCGAATGATCGTCGAAAGGGACTACGTGCTTCATGTCCGAGAACAGCAGCAAGCGGACCTACGGCTACACAACCTGGTGGAAGAACACTTCAAGATAGAATCATTGAACATAGCCAGTAGACCGCGCATAGGTGAAGCCGACCGACGAGCGACGTCAATCGTCGAGATGACTACGAAGAAGACGCCGGGCGGGTATGAAATCGGCCTGCCATGGAAAAGAGATAATGTCCGCATGCCGCCGAGCTACAACGCCGCGCTGCGGAGACTTCTGAAAATTGAAGCAAAGATGGACGCCGCGCCGGAATTCGCAGCCGAGTACACTAAGCAGATGAACAACTTATTTGAGAAAAGGTATGCGGTTCCATGCGACGGCAGTGAAGGCGAGAGCAGCGTGTGCTGGTACCTGCCGCATTTCACTGTGACCAATCCCAACAAGCCAGGGAAGCAGCGATTGGTTTTCGATGCGGCAGCCAAAAGCCACGGGACTTGTTTAAATGACGAACTGCTTGAGGGCCCAGACTTGCTACTATCACTGCCGGGTATATTATTTCGATTCAGGGAAAAGGCAGTGGCAGTCACGGCAGATATAGAGGAGATGTTCCTACAAGTAAAAATAAGACCCGAAGACCAGCCAGCGCAGCAGTTTTTATGGAGGGGGAGCCGACGCGACACGCCGCCACAGCACTACAAGATGACGTCCATGATATTCGGTGCAGCGAGCTCTCCGTTCATGGCGCATTACATCCGTAATCATAATGCGCAGCAGCACGCAGAACAGTATCCAATGGCGTTGGAAGCGATAACGAAGAGCCACTACATGGACGATCTGGTGGTGAGCTACGCCGACGCGGAGGAAGCCAGACAAGCAATCGAAGAAATACGGACGGTGCACGCGGCGGCAGGCTTCAAGCTACGAGGATGGAACGCCAACGACAGGAGCGAGCTGAGGGACGTACCACGAGAACTGCACGCCAGCACACCAACGCAGCTGGGAGGAGCGCAGCCAGCCCCGAAGATCCTCGGGCTAATTTGGGACGCTGAGCAAGACGCGCTAGGATTCAACACAGCAATGAACAGGGTACCGGTGGAGGTGCGAGATCGCAAGCGCCCGCCAACCAAGCGCGAAGCATTAAGTGCGGTAATGTCAATTTATGACCCACTAGGCCTCTTAAGTTATTTCACCATCCGTGCTAAAATCATATTGCAGAGCCTGTGGCGCCTCCAAATTTCATGGGACGAACCAATACCTGAAGAAGAGGGCGAGCAGTTTGCGGGCTGGCTGGCGCAGCTGGAAGCGGTCGGCGCGCTACGTTTGCCGCGATGCTACGCAACGGACAACGTCGAAGACATCGAGCTGCACGTGCTATGCGACGCCAGTGAACAAGCGTACGCAGCCGTGGCGTACTGGCGTATGCGGCGAACGGACGGCAGCGTACAAGTGAAACTCGTCTCGGCGAAAGCGAAGGTGGCACCACGGCGCGCGCAGACAATCCCGCGCCTAGAGCTGCAGGCGGCGGTGATCGGCGCCAGACTCGCCGATCAGATAAGAAGAGAGCACAGGTATGACATATCTCGTACTTGGTTTTGGACAGACTCATCGACGGTGGTGCACTGGGTGCGCAACGATGCAAAGAGATACACGCCGTTCGTCGCGCATCGCCTCGGTGAGATTGGAGAACTAACACAAAGGGAAGAGTGGCGGTGGCTGCCGACTCATGAAAACGTTGCCGACGACGCCACCCGCCTAAGTTTCACCACGGGACATGATCGATGGTTCCAGGGTCCAGAATTCCTGACAAAGACGGAGGACCAGTGGCCCACGGAGAAGGAACTACGAGAAACTACGGACGAGGCTGATGTACTGCATGTAAGCGAGCTGCCACGGAAGATGGAATGGCTGCCGGATCCAGAGCGCTTCTCCAAATTCCGCACACTGGTGGGAGCAACAGCAAGGGTACTCGCATTCATCGACATACGCATCAGACACACGGCGACGAGACTAGAATGTCGCCACCTGGAGCAAGCCGAACGACTGTTGGTGCAGCGCGCACAGAACGACAGCTTTGGAGAAGACATAAAGCGAATCAAGGACGCGCGCCCCATCAGCAGATCCAGTAGACTGTACAAATTGGACCCGGTAATGGAAGACGGCGTGCTGAGAGTAAGGAGCCGCATAAACGCAGCCACGGCACCCGACACAATGAAGAAGCCGGTAATCCTCGACGGCCGGCACAGAATAACCAGACTAATAGTGTTACAGGAACATTGTGCCGCCGGACACGCCAACCGCGAGCGCGTCACCAACGACCTGAGGCAGCGCTACTGGGTCATCCACCTGCGGCCTACAGTGCGCGCCGTGGAGAAGAACTGCGCGCTGTGCCGAGTACGCCGAGCAATGCCGCAGGTCCCAGCCAAAGGGGACTTGCCGCGCGCTCGCCTCGACCCGTTCCACCGACCCTTCACCAACTGCGGGGTCGACTACTTCGGGCCAATGATGGTCAAGATCGGACGAAGAAGAGAGAAGAGATGGGGCGCGCTGTTCACATGCCTGACATCGCGCGCCGTGCACCTGGAGCTCGTCGCATCTCTGTCAACGGACTCAGCCATCATGGCGCTGAGAAGGATGGCAGCTCGCAGAGGGTGGCCTCGTCTGATGTACTCAGACAACGGTACAAACTTCAGGGGCGCCGATCAAGAACTGAAGAAGGCGTACAACGAGTGGGCGCCGGCGCTACAAGAAGAAGCGCTGCGCCACCGGATGGAGTGGCGCTACATACCGCCGGGTGCGCCGCATCAAGGCGGTGCATGGGAGCGGCTGGTACGGTCGGTGAAAACCACGCTCGGCGCGACACTACGGGAGAAGGCGCCGCCAGAAGAGGTGCTGCGGACTCTACTCACCGAGGCGGAGTTCGCGGTGAACGCGAGGCCGCTGACTCACGTAAGCGTGAGCCCAGACGACCCCGAAGCCCTCACGCCCAACCACTTCCTGTTGGGCTCCTCAACGGGACTGCCGACGACGGGGCCGTGCGACGAAGCAGACCGACGGACCTGGCGCGCCAGCCAGGCGCTCGCCGACCACTTCTGGCGCCGATGGATCAAGGAGTACCTACCGACGCTCGTGCCACGGGGGGAGGCGCGAAAGGACACGCGACGCCTCGAGGAAGGTGACGTGGTCATCATCGTGGACCACGTCTTGCCGCGCAACACATGGCCCATGGGGGTCGTGGTGCGCGTTCACGCCGGGCCGGACGACGCTGTGCGGGTAGCCGAAGTGAAGACCAAGAGCGGGATCTTCAGACGCCCCGTCAGCAAGCTCGTCGTGATGAAGGAGGCTACGCAAGCTACGCCGGGGGGAGGACTGTAAAGGACGAGCACACGCAGGCGGCAACGGGGCTCCCCGTGCAGCGGCTCCACGTGTATGGGGCGAAGTATCAACGCTACACGTGGAAGAGAGGCGCACCGCGGTTTCGACGAGGCGCACCGCGGTTTCGCCTATCGCGCTGTACTCAGTACGCCACGTGTATTGCGTTTACACGTGGAGGAGGCGTGGCCTAGGCGGCACATGCAAGACAGCCGCCGCCGCTTTTGGATGCCGCCGCCGCTTTGAGTCTCGCCGCTTTTGGATGCCGCCGCCGCTTTATGCCTCGCCGCCGGGCGGCCTCTTTGAATATCGCCGCCGGCGACGAATATAAATAGCCCAAATTTTCAAATTGCGTTCAGTTCGAGCAAGTGCTTACTCCAGACCAGTAGTGAATAAGTACTAATAGTGATCAGTTAGAGCAAGTCCTTATTACAGACCAGTAGTTAATAAGTACTAATAGTGATTAGGTATAAATTGTAATTGTAAAGGGAAAATATATGTATGTATGTCGAAGGAAGGGTTTTATTTCGACCACGAACCCCAAAAATATATACAGTCCACAACACAAACAATATTATAGTTACCTATTTATAACATTTTTAATTTAAAGTATCAAAACGGGTAAGTCCAATTTAGCAATAAAATCTTTCACGCGCTTTAAAATTGAAAATTACATTTAGTCCATTGAATGAGTCCCTCCAAGGGGGGTCTAGAGTGCGTGAGTTAGTAACGTAAGATGTTTCTTCGGAAACATGTCAAAAGTCCCTAGGTAATAAACATACTAAAACCCCGGGACACTAGGAGGAGCCCCGGAGTGGGGGGAGGGGGGGAATGGGTCCATTTTTTTCATTTTTAGCTTAAATCTCAAATACGGTACATGTTAGAGAAAAACTTTCAAGGAAAAGTTGAAAGGCCATAAAATTATCTACAAGTTGTACCTCAATCATTTTTTTCTATTCGCAGCCGTTTTCGAGCTACATTCCATGAAAGGTGAAAAATGCAATTATCGTAACTACGGTAATAAAATTCAATTCCTCCTAAACGCCTCCATGGTGGAATTTGGTATTTTTACCAATGATAGACCTAATTATAAGCAATCTATCTCGGTCACAAGTTGCACTTTTGAGTTTTTTGGAAGAAAAAAATAAAAAGATCAAGTTCTCAAACTACCCTAATATAATATTTTGACAATCGATTCCTCCTAAAGGCTTCCATGGAGGAATGTGTTTATTTTACCAATTATAGACCTAATTATGAGCAATCTACCTGTACCGGTCACAAGTTGCACTTTTGAGTTTTTTGGAAGAAAAAAAATAAAAAGTTCAAGTATCGTAACTACCCTAATAAAATTCAATTCCCCGTAAACGCCTCCGTGGTGGAATCTGGTATTTTTATCAATGATAGACCAAATTATGAGCAATCTATCTGTACCGGTCACAAGTTGCACTTTTGAGTTTTTTGGAAGAAAAACATAAAAAGATCAAGTTCAGTAACTCAAACTACCCTAATATAATATTTTGACAATTGATTCCTCCTAAAGGCTTCCATGGAGGAATGTGTTTATTTTACCAATTATAGACCTAATTAAGAGCAATCTATCAATACCGGTCACAAGTTGCACATTTGAGTTTTATGGAAGAAAAAAATAAAAAGATTAAGTTCAGTAACTCAAACTACCCTAATATAATATTTTGACAATCGATTCCTCCTAAAGGCTTCCATGGAGGAATGTGTTTATTTTACCAATTATAGACCTAATTATGAGCAATCTACCTGTACCGGTCACAAGTTGCACTTTTGAGTTTTTTGGAAGAAATAAAATAAAAAGTTCAAGTATCGTAACTACCCTAATAAAATTCAATTCCCCATAAACGCCTCCGTGGTGGAATCTGGTATTTTTATCAATGATAGACCTAATTATGAGCAATCTATCTGTACCGGTCACAAGTTGCACTTTTGAGTTTTTTGGAAGAAAAAAATAAAAAGATCAAGTTCAGTAACTCAAACTACCCTAATATAATATTTTGACAATTGATTCCTCCTAAAGGCCTCCATGGAGGAATGTGTTTATTTTACCAATTATAGACCTAATTAAGAGCAATCTATCAGTACCGGTCACAAGTTGCACATTTGAGTTTTTTGGAAGAAAGAAATATTTTTTGATCGATTGGAATTTTGGAAATTGTTTGAGCCAAAATCATTTTTTACTGCGTGTAACTCAGAAACGGTAGGATATAGGAAAAAATGATTTAGGTACAACTTGTAGATAATTTTATGGCCTTTCAACTTTTCCTTGAAAGTTTTTCTCTAACATGTACCGTTTTTGAGATTTAAGCGAAAAATGAAAAAATGGACCCATTCCCCCCCTCCCCCCACTCCGGGGCTCCTCCTAGTGTCTCGGGGTTTTAGTATGTTTATTACCTAGGGACTCTTGACATGTTTCCGAAGAAATATCTTACGTTACTAACTCACGCACTCTAGAACTTTTTATTCAATGGACTAATTGTAAACAACATCGCTTGCTTGTGATCGCAGCGGTTTTATCGACATTTCGAAGGTTTTGAAGACAAAATCCTAAAAATTAATCATCAACACAAATAATTTGACAACCAATTTGATAGTTGTCAAATAAAGTTGCCACATGAAAATCTTTTATTTTTTAAATATAAATATGCCATCAGATTCTGGTAGACCTATAGTTAATAATATTCTACTCTATGAAATTTGACATGAAGTTTAAGACATCTGGCAACACAGGAAGTGACAGGAGCAATTAAAAAGAAAAAAAAAATTAAACGTAAAACGCTTTTCCCGCCATTTAGTAATACGTAAAGTGCACGTGATAATATTTAAAAGTGAAAATCAGAGCATTCTTCAAAAGCTTGTAGGTAAATAAAATTCTCCGTGTTAAAACACATTATTTTGTATGTAAATAAACATCTCACGACGAATGTAAAATCTCTAATGTTTGTTAATGGCACACGTAAATTAGTAAATCCAATACGTTTTTTCTCGGATATTCTATGCAGTTTACGGTAATCCATACTACTTATTATAAGTTCAGAATTATTCAGAGGGATGTGAAAATAAAATAACTAAGGACTTGTTGACGAAGCAAACTCAACTAAACAGAAGGCCAAAATTTATATGCAGCAGATAGATTATATGCACATGGCATACACAATAACATATAAATACAAATACACTTACAATACATACTTGATAGTAGGTATATATTTTTATTATATTAGGTACTAGCTTACCGCCCGCGGCTTCGCCCGCTTTGTCTAAAACCTTATAAATTAGGTATATATTAAAACCTTCCTCTTGAATCACTCTGTCTATTAAAAAAAACCGCATCAAAATTCGTTGCGTAGTTTTAAAGATTTAAGCATACAAAGGGACATAGGGAAATAGGGACAGAGAAAGCGACTTTGTTTTATACTATGTAGTGATATTGGATTATGTCATTTATCTCTGGTAGGCGGTAAGCTCCTCGAATAGTTATATCAAAACAATTTGTATGCGTTAAAATGAATAGGTATAATATTTAAGATACATTTTCCTTATTCATTAAAAACACTTATGTTTGTTATTATGTGCTGTGTCAGGTATGAATTAATATGACAGTCTAACTAATTTTTAGATTATGTACAATATGCATACATCCGTCTATCAATCCAGACATAGACTGTATATAAATTAAAAATCTATAAAAATTAACACAGGCGAAAATACCTAGCCTTCCTTTTCTTTCCTTCGGCCATCGAACTTTCCCGAAGGTTCGAGCAATTCTTTCAGGTGAAGGATACACGATAGTCATATGAGTGTCGCGTGTCTATCCTCATGTAAACAGTAACAGAGTGCTGACCCTTGTGATAAGAGAGATAAAGCCGCTTGTAGCCACTAGCTATAAACGCCTGTATCGAACGTTGCACCCTTTTAATTCGTCCGGGTTATACGAATTTTTATGATACGAGTAGCTATGGTAGTACTTCTTATTGTCGCGTTGTTCATAAAATATTATAGCAATCTTTTATATCTTACACCGTATAATAATGCTGTTTACATTAAAACTTTGATTTTGTTTATTTATTACAATCGAATTTAAACACTTGCAAATTAAATTGACATTAAAGTAATGACAATACCTTTTCAATTTTCACGTTTTATACTTACAAAAATATGCATTTTATCGACATATTTTGGTCAACACGCGAACCAGTTTGAACTGAATGTGACCACCGAAAAGTAACGGTATTTTTAGTGCGTTTAACTGTTAATATTCCATTGAAAAGTTACATTTGGGGTTGCATGTTTTAGAGGACGCAATTTTATTTTTTTGATGTGTAGGGGGGGTTAGTGTGAAGCTAGCACCAAGTTTGTGGGGTCGCCACCCTTGTCCCACGGCCGCCATCTTGAAAACAGCGGTTGAAATGGTTTTTACGATATATCTCTTAAACTATTTATCTGATAAAAAAAATTTGTTAACATTATTTGTTGCAAATTAAATTCTCTACAACTTTGGTCCAGTAACTTTTTGTCGTAGAACTATAAATAAAAAAGTTATAAGCGAAAACGTTTAGAAATTAGAGCTATTTATATTTTTCAATAAAACTTTTTTTTATCATTTTACGAAGAAATAATATCAAACCATTTTTGTAGATTGTTTTTCGAGGAACAACTATTATATACAACATATTTTCATTAAGTAAATAGTTAAGGTTTTACAGCGCTCCGAAGTAAGTACTATTTTTCAGTACTCTTAACTATACACTTACATATATTATGTTTGTACTAATAATAATTTGTCATCAGTAATTGTTTTTTTTTTTTGTTATTATAATATTTTTAATAATTAATTTTGCAATATTATTAATATTTAATTATTATGGCTCTTTTCCCCACCATCCAGGAGGTAGAGTCTGGAAGCGCGTTTTTTTTCCGTCGAAAAGCAGGGCTGCAATGTTCTGCAGTGTGCTTGAATTGTTCTGGAGTCTGGTAAAAGAGCCAATAGCCAATATATTATGTATAGTTAGTACTGAAAAATAGTACTCACTTCGGAGCGCTGTAAAACCTTAGCTATTGACGTAATGAAAAAATGTTGTATATAATAGTTGTTCCTCGAAAAACAATCTACAAAAATGGTCTGATATTATTTCTTTGTAAAATGATAAAAAAAAGTTTTATTGAAAAATATAAATAGCTCTAATTTCTGAACATTTTCGCTTATAACTTTTTTATTTATAGTTCTACGTCAAAAAGTTACTGGACCAAAGTTGTAGAGAATTTAATTTGCAACAAATAATGTTAACAAATTTTTTTTATCAGATAAATAGTTTAAGAGATATATCGTAAAAAACATTTCAACCGCTATTTTCAAGATGGCGGCCGTGGGACAAGGGTGGCGACCCCACAAACTTGGTGATAGCTTCACACTGACCCCTCCTACACATAAAAAAAAATAAAATTGCGTCCTCTTAAAAATGCAAGGTTAGGCCTAAAAAATGTAACATTTCAATGGACTATAATAATAATCAATGTTCATAAACCTGAATTGTTATAGGCCCATTAAGAAGAGCCGGAACGTCAACACATTTACACATTGCACATGTTAGGCCGGGAGATACTGACACAAAATTTCGGGTCATTTGTAACAGGATGGCGGTCTAGAGGGGTCTTAGTACGCAATGACAAAAAGAAAAATGATGGTCAGAACGCTGGTACCGGCGGACTAGTCGCGTGGGCGTTAGTCACACTCGTCGGATAAATAGCGAAAGTCCAACGATTTGTAACACAAAAATTTTAGAATTTACCGATAGCCCTTAAAAAAGATGTAGGCGGTAGTGTCATGCCATACTTTTACGATGTGACTTACAGTCCGCCATACCGACGTGAATGCGTTGATTTAAAAAAAAACAATTCAACCATTTGTACCGGGCTAACTTTTGCACAGGTAACCATCGTCGTGCAGCCATTTACTAAAATCGCCATGCCATACTTTTCGGACGATTCCAAACCGCTTCCAAATTCCAATTCCGATTCCGATTCCAAACCGCACTACCGCCTACATCTTTTTTATGGGCTATCGGTAAATTCTAAAATTTTTGTGTTACAAATCGTTTGACTTTCGCTATTTATCCGACGAGTTCGACTAACGCCCACGCGACTAGTCCGCCGGTACCAGCGTTCTGACCATCATTTTTCTTTTAGTCATTGCGTAATAAGACCTCTGTAGAACCGCCATTCTGTTACAAATGACCCGAAATTTTGTGTCAGTATCTCCCGGCCTATGTATGTGTCATATTTTGCAATTGTTTATAAATACAGGGTGATGTAATTGGTGTAGTACGAATATCTAAAAATCTATGAAGAATTTTGTGATACAGTAAATGGAAGAATTATAGACTATTTTACAGTATTTAATAAAATCATTTAATTTTTTGTTCATTTTCATTAGAAATGTCAATTTTTCTCACCAAGGTGGAAATTTGGATGATAAGGATCTTGTTATAAAAATATAAATTTTGACTAAAATCGGCATTTTTTTTTTCAAAAATCAAATTACTAATTAATAATCAGAGTTATCACATTATTAAAAAAAATAAGCCAAACTATACACAATTTTTACTTGATGCAATCCTCAAAGATCATGGACATAGTGTATTGCGCCTTCCACCATACCATCCAGAACTCAACCCAATAGAGTTACTATGGGGCATAATTAAAGGGAAAGTAGCATCACAAAATGTGAACTTTAACTTGAAAACTGTGGAAGAATTATTTAGAAAGGAAGCAAATGCTATTAGTCTGGATATGTTTAGTGACGTTTGGAGAAAGACGCGAGAACATGAGGAAAAATATATTCAATTAGAACCAAAAGTAGATAATTACACTGACTCATTTATAATAACATTAAGAAATTCCGACAACGAAACATCGAGTTCTTCGAGCGATGAAAGTTTCAGTGAAGTAGAAGATTACGATTATGATTAAATAGATTCTTCTTCTTCTCTATAGATACTGCTTTCTGAATTGGTGGTAAATGTTAAAACTGTTAAACTGTTATGACGATTCAAAAGTGCTTCTAGAAGAAGTCTAATTGTATAAATGTTTGAGTTTGAGTTTAAAACCAATAATGTGAAAATTATACAATAAACATGTAACACATATTTGTTAGCGCGTATTGGTAGGTATTACGTACTTACTACAAATATAATATTTCTTAGATATCTTTACTCGACCAAAGTCAGGACAAGACTGCTCCGCAACTTCAGAAGACGTCCGTTATTTAAATCATTATCAAAACAACCATCCGTGTGTTGGGAGTGAGCGCACGTGTTATTTGTATTGTTTTTATGACCTGAAATTTAATTATTATTTGATAATTGAATGATTATTAATACTTTTATCCAATTGATTATTATTAGAATAAATAATTAACTTCATCAATTGATTTACTTTTAAATTATAATTTTACAGGTAAATTATGAGAGCTTTCATAATTATATTTGCATATATTTATCTACAACGCACCCATTTTACAATTCAAGTCTAAAATGAAACTAGAGTCGCATTTATTTTTGAACATACTGTAAGTGAAATTGCATAAGTGTGAGTACTGTGAACATGCCAGCTTTCCTTAATTGACCGATACTTCTATTTATAAACTTTCATGCATTTAAACAGTGTAAGTACACACATAAATTTAAAAAAATACTATATTTTTCTTTGATAAATTATGTTTCTATGTATTATATTAAACTTTTAAACATTTTAAAGCAAAAACATTGTTCGTGTTTTCAAGAGGTTAATAGGATAATGTAATCGCTTGAAATGCTATTCTCCACTTAAAACGCTACAGTATTCTAAGCTAGACTGTCTGTCCGTCTAGACTAAAGTTTCAGCATAATTGTTCACAATGCTAGAATATTAATTTTATTATGAATACCATTTACCAGCAAAGTTAGGTAGAATATGAATAATTCAATCTTATTCAACACTCCCCAACTATCTTTTATATTCTTCGAAAATCTTGATATATTCTTCGAAAATTTTAGTAATGTAAAAGAACTTTTATTCCTGATTAAAATAATATACCAATGGATAAATTTTGCATAAAATAGGGTACATAAAAAGAATGTCAAGAGTGACGTCGTTGGTCAAGAGAGACAATTTGTGACCATTTGAAATTGTTAGGGTTATAATCTAGTACAGTCACTATCTTGAACAAACATACCTACTGTAAGCTAGAGACGAAATAAATTTAATAATTGGGTTATTTCGTTATCAATCATTTTATTGAGGCTCTTGGATTATGTTACGAAATTGAGAAGGATGGAAATGTATTTACCATAAGATTTTTTAGTGATACACTGTCTTTGTGTGTGCGTATTTATGTTATAAATATCAACTTTTTTTTTTTTAATGTTCCATATATTTCGACGAAATTTAGTAAGTACACATGATAATATAGTTAATACCTTAGTTTTAAGTATTTACATAAGTAATTTATTAATATGAAATTAATTCTGTGAGAAATTTATACTGCAGTGCCTATAGATCGTATCAAATCATAAATAATGCAAATCCGTGTAAATTATACCACGGAACAATAAACTGTATTATGTAAATAGAAATTCTGCCATTAATATAAGTACTTAGGTAAAGATATTATATGGGAAAATAGTATGTTTTATTGTTAATGTTTTATATATGTATAAGAGGAGGCAACAGAGCAGAAGCATCACCTCAATAAACGCTGAATGTACTGTATGTGTTGTTTGTACAACATCATATTATTACTGGTTAACATCACAACCTAGGGTAGGTAGGTACCACAGTATAAGAAAGCTTCCTTATACGAGCTTATACTATGCTTATACTGTGCTACTACCTAGTACCTATACTTATCGTCAATCCCAGACAGCACCAACCATGTCTGAAAATTAAAATAACATCTAAAATAATGTTCAATGCAACACTCAGTCTCATCAACATTAAATGACCAACTTCTTATTATATAAACTTACACACATCAAACCGTTTACGATCTATTTATTTTTAATATCAGATTCCCACTTGCTCCAAATAAAATCTCAAACATTTCACGCAAACCGGATCTCGATACTGTATCATGTGCAATCATCCTTTGATCTGAAAATATTGACCGATATAGATGCGAAGAATAAACAAATATGTTATATTTAAAAGCTATTAATGCGACTATCCTTTTAATTAATCTGTTTGTCAGTTCTGATGACGGGGCAAAGGTCTCGTTTTATTTTATAATCGACCGCGTGATCATATCAATATGTGGAGTGAAATTCGTTCTGTTTTTTTTTTTTAATTTTATAAACTTGGCTGTATGTTATAAAAACCTTTGCCTTTTCCAAGTAATTTTTTGAAGTGAAAACTTCTTTAGCGGCGTTGAGCACTTTTTCTGTAATGGGTATAAAATCTTAAACTCGCGTCAGGACACGTGACCTGATCGAAAAAGCGTAAGACGGATACCATTCCAAAATATGCATGCTCAACGTTAATAATCAAGTTTTCACTTCTGCCGGCACTCCCGGAGTGCAACCCGTCTTTTTTTTTAAGATTTTTTTCTGTTTCAAAAAATCTTTGTGTTTGGTAGATAGCCAGCAATTGACCAGTATTTCAAAAAATTGTACCTATATATTTTTATGATAAAATAAATAGGTACTAAGAGCATTAATTCATTCAAGATAGGAAGCTAGGTTCTGCTAATGGCATTGTTAGTGTTTTATGACCAACACTTACCAGGAAACTAATAAGTCTAGTAATGATTTCCTTCAGAAGAAATAATTTAATTACAACAAAAACCTAAACCTTCCTGTCTGCGTTATAAATACGTACCTAGTAGAAGCGTTTGTATTTTATGGTAGAAGTAGAATAAATTCCAATTTTGTTTACAATATTTATTTACTAGATCAATTATTTAATATTTTACGATCGTCTGATTTTTTTTTTCTTTCAATTATTATTTTTTTATTGTAAGAAACAGACGTATGTCGCGCGCGCGGACGTCTAGGCATTCTAGTGATTATACAAGATGTATAATTAATCGATTTTCGATATTCGAATTTATTCGAAATTCCGATTGGTATTTCGACTAAATCGATAACTGTCAAACTGACTCAATCATTCCGCCATTTTCAGCATATGTAAGTAACCCTCGGAGCAATTAACAAGCCTGGAGAAGTAACAATTAATTGAACGATTCTTATATAGTGGCTCTCTTTTATTCAATACCCTAATTAGTGCGACAGAAAGAGACAACACACTGTTATCGGCTTGGCATTCAAATCCACATGTAGCCACTTTTTGTTCTAAAAAGGTAGTGCTTGCCACTATTTATCGAATACTAAAATATCGATAAATAAAAAAATTGAGTTATAAAATTGCTTGAAGATAATTTAAGATTCGTTTAATTTTGAATTATGAATAATTCCAAATTTTAAGATTCGTTTAATTTGGAATTATTCATTTACGATGCGTATTGACTGCTTTGCATTGTATGGTAGTGGTATTTATAAAAAAATATTATTAGGTATTTCGGTTTAGGTTGTTTTTATGGTTTCGTAAGAAGGTACGTATTTTTTCCTGTTTTCATAGATTCATAACCCTTCGTGCGCGAACCTGACTTCCACCTGGTTGATCTTTTTACAAATCAATAATCGTATCCTACTAATATTATAAAAGCAAAAATATATAACAATGGACATTTGATACTCTTTCACGTAAAAACTACTGAATGAGTTTTTATGAAACTTTACAATCTTATATATAAAATTCTCGTGTCACAATGTTAGTCTGCATACTCCTCCGAAACGGGTGGACCGATTCTTATGAAATTTTCTGTGCATATCGGGTAAGTCTGAGAATCGGCCAAAATCTATTTTTCATATGTACCACGGGCGAAGCCGGGGCGGACCGCTAGTCTTATATATAAAATTCTCGTGTCACAATGTTAGTCTGCATACTCCTCCGAAACGGGTGGACCGATTCTCATGAAATTTTCTGTGCATATCGGGTAAGTCTGAGAATCGGCCAACATCTATTTTTCATATGTACCACGGGCGAAGCCGGGGCGGACCGCTAGTAATTTTATAGTTTTAACATCAGAATAACATATAGGCTACAATTTACCGAGGGAAAATAACTCATTCCCACAGGAAAAATTGGTAAAAGTTTAAAATAAATTGCTTCAAATAAAACAAATAAACATTTAATTTTTTTACAACATTTTAATTCGATACTTAATTACCAAATTACAATATTTGTTATTTAAAATAGATGCCCACCTTAAACTTGTGGCACAGCATCTCTGCAAAGCACTTTACTTTTCTTCCCGTCTGATTCGAAATGATTTGAACAAAGCCGAGAATGTTTTGAAGGCTTCCAATTTTCCCTGTGCTATAGCTTTAACCCAAACATCTTTTAATTTTTCTCAAGCCAGAAACCTGCAAATAACAATAAAATCCATGCTTAAATACCTTTTTTTTCGCCTAACCTAAAGCAGTCATTATCAATGAAGTACTTCGTTCCTACTCAAGTATCGATAATTGCACAACACTATGGAAGTTATATTTTGCATATTTTCTAAAAACTAAGCTGATTATGATTTCATTTCAATGATTACGGTTAGATAAAACATAGATGATTAAGAAAATAACGTAAATTAACTTATTTATAATACAATTAACAAAAAAATTGATCAAAACACTAACCTGTGAAATGACAAATTCCAATCTTCATCCGATTTCTCAGTACTACGGCTTTTACAGCCGTGAAGAACACAAGCCATGTAATCTTTAGTAAATTATCTTTTCAGAAAATAACATAAGAAACTAAAAAACATGTTTTTCACTTCAAAATCAATAATTAAAATCATCATGCGATGGTCACCAGACTGGTGATCAAAACAAAACGAAATGGCTACATGTCATTTCGAACTATCGAGCTGACATACATATCGGTCCTCTTTTTTCGCATGACATTTTGCCATAAGTTAAAAAGGCTAAACTAGTGTTATAATGTTCAATTAATTGTTACTTCTCCAGGCTAGTTAATTGCTCCGAGAAGTAACCGTTTTTGCTAAGATATCATAAAACTCTCATTTCTTCATATATTTTACAAGTCATTTTTATATTATGTCCCTACTTAGTGTGTTAGTATTTTACAGTTTTACTGCCTTCTAGAAATTAACTTTTAGAGCTAAACATATTTTGGTTGTAGGTATTTAACATATTTTTATTTCATTAAATATTTTAAATATAATTAATAATCAAAATTCTTGTCACCATCCTTCGTGTTATCTCAATCTTGAACAGTCATGTGACGTGATAATGTGAGTCTAATTAGCAACATAATGTGCCATTTTCGTGATTCGTGATTAAATCATAATTATGTATATAGGTCAGGGTAAACGCGCGGTTTTAGGATAAAAAAGAGGGCCTTGCATTTAAAAGTAAAATAATTTACACGATATTTATTTCATCAGTTTGTTGCTTATTTAAATTAAAAACTAATTTTAGAACAGATACTTAATAAAAAATTAAAGTGCATAAGTACCTAAACTGTTTAATTTCATAGGTAATTAAAATTCAAAGGGGCGGCCAATAATTACGTGTAGTGTTTGTGGGGGAACGGAGACGAGCCACATTTCACAAACCTCACTCGTAGGAAGGGGTATCAGCAATCAGCATAGTTACCTATATCGATTAATTTCTATTTTTTTCAACTTTTCCAAATCCACAGCAAGAAGTGTAGATTACGGGAATATATTTATATAATATATAGGTACCTACTCGATACGATAAAAAATTCAAAATTACGACGTATCTAACTATAAGTTTATGAGAATATGAATTTTTTTTTTAATTTTCCTACATTTTTATTCGTAAAAAAACGCCTAAAGATAAGATTAATTTTGTCTAAACAGTTTATCGGTTACATTACGTGATATATTATCATTTTTTTACTGATAAGTTTAGAAAATTTTAGACCTAGGTATAAATGTGACTTGTGAGTTGTGATAGGTAATGTGTAAGTATGCAATTTATTGATAGAAAAATGTATTATTTTAGAGTTCAGTTTATTCTCGTCATCATGCGAATAAACTTGACTATTGATTAAAAATTTCAAATTTCAATTTATGGAGTTTTATTTCTGGGTACCTTATACCTATAAGGATTAAGACCGTAGGCATATACGTTTAAAACTAAACCAGCACAATGGCCAGTTAAAAGTAACTAGCCCGGCGAGCCCGGCGGTTTCACCCGCATTGCTCCGCTCCTGTTGGTTTTAGTTTGGTGATATATTGCCTATAACCTTCCTCGATAAATGGGCTATCTAACACCGACAGAATTTTTCAAATCGGACCTGTAGTTCCTGAGATTAGCGCATTCCAAGAAAGAAACAAACAAACTCTTCAGCTTTATACTACCTACTAAGGTACCTACCGTATAGTAAAAGTTTTGACGCGTTTCAAGTTTCAACTATCTTTTCCCGAAAGTTTTTAAAAAGATCAGTTTACAGTAGGCGCAGGCTAGTAGATAGTGTGAAACCCAAACACCGCAACAGAAACGGATGTTTTGACTGCTCATTTGATAAGCTATTTCACACTTCTAGTCGGCAACAGCTCAATAAACTTAATAACATGACCAAGACACACACAATGACAGACTTTTAATGTTACGTCACACTAGATCTGTGCCCCGGACACTCCATACAAAATTATCGTTTTGACAGTCACACTGTAGAGAGTGCAAATGTGTGTGTTAACGCTTTATGGTTGGCACATTTGTGACTAGCGTAAAAAAAAATTCGCGTTTTTCTGATGAATTACATCCGTAAACAGCACAATATCTAACCATTTTCTACGAAAAACGATAATCACAAATCCAAAATAATAAAATTACTTTAAGTCAATTTGATTAATGTTGTCAATCTTCGTTGCGTAGGTATCGTCCTTGTAGAAAAATGCGGACCATTTATAGCATGATCGTGCGGGGTGAGGTAAGTGTTTAATTTTGGCGGGAGGCGGAGAGCGTCCGTTCTGTAGCGTTTAGCTACTATTATGTATTCTGTGGTTACGTTAAAATAACAACACACTCAACACTGTGTACCCAACCTTTGATTGATTATTGTGATTAACTAATTACGGATTAATTTTTAAATATCGAATCATATTTTTTTATTCCGGTACATAAGTATTTAAATCAATGTGTGTTAGTGAAGCGACAATTATTAATCGATATTTTTGACGTAAATGCTGAGCGTAAATTCACTAAATGATAATTATTATGTTAATTATTTCACATTTTGCCATTATTATTAAAATATTTACAGCAAGTTACCGGTACAATTGGTAGGTATTTAGAAAAATACTTATTAAATTATTATAATTTTTTAACAATCGACCAAATAATGTAAACAAATTAGTATAAAATGTGTTAAATCATACGTTTTCAAGTTGGCAGTCACATGCCGCAACAGGTGTCTGAAATCGGAGTTAGAAAACTTATACGTTAGCTTATGTACTATATATTATCAAGTGATTACCTTTCACAACGTTTACAGTACACGTAGTGATAAAACCATATCTGACGACCACTCAAACACGCACACTCGTAGACATAAATGATAATATTATAGAAATGTTAAAAACCTACCTCTCGCCACATTCCCTTGGGTGACCGGCGCTCCGTTCACTTTGATACGTCTCCCGTCTGCAGTACATTTTAATAGCATATTTTCAATACGCACTCACGTGGTACCCATTCAAATAATTATTTTCAATATAATAATTGTTTATATTTTTATTATTAACACGCATTTACTACATAGTCTTTGACGCCAACCGATTGGTCGCTTACAGTGACGTCAAAGTCAATTTGAAAACATTCAAATCGACACAAAAACTAGTTATCTTGCAGTCTATAGGTAATTTATATAGGTTAAAACAATAAAATTGTTCACTGAACACAATATTTTTAATATTTGATTTTTTATAAAAATAGCACAATGTTGTTTCGATAACTTGCACCTCAAAAGCACTTATATCACTTTAGTTCTAATAACGCACAGAGAAGAGTCCGTTTCACATGTGGTTTCACACTACAATCCTAATCAGTCAACAGATTGAAACTGCGGCGAATTACGATTAATGATTATGGACAACACTACCTATGTTTTGACAGCACAAGGTTTGACAGGATCACGTTCACAGTTCTTCTGATCAAAACGCAAACAAGTGTGAAGTTAGTCACAGTTTCTGTACTATTTGCTCTGAGTTATATATTTTTTTATTAATTCACTCACATAAGATTAACAATAAATAAATAAATGAGTGCACATGTTTTACATTTAATTGAATTGATTTAGTTTTCCTTTAATACGGATCCTGGATACCACGATATTCATTTTTTTTTTATATAATAGCAACATTTTGATACTAATAGCATGGATCACCGATCAATACTAAAAATGTTACCCTATCATAGAAATTTGCCTAAATTTTACCCGTAATACACTTTGTTCATCAATAGGCATTGTGTTATCAACAATACTGAAAATTTTAATTATTTCCTCCGATATAAATGAGTAAATTATAACATGGTTCAAGATTGTCGAAATGTAATTAAAAAAAAAACTGCTACTTATTTGTAAATAATAGTTACTATGTACTTACCAATTTTATATTTCGATAGTATAACTAACGAAAGAATCATAGAAACCATAGACAACAACTTTAAGCGCGGTTTAATACTTCATACTAAATTCTTATTGATCCCACGCCACACTTACATAGGTATTAGGTGTATATGTTACCGGCCAAACCCGATTTAAGGACAAACTAGTTTGGCCTAGGCTAAACTAGTTCGTCCTATACACGATCGGATGAACTGGTATAGCCTAGGCCAAACTAGTTCATCCAATAGGATAAATCAGTTTAGGCTAGGCCAAACTAGTTTGTCCTAATATAAGTAGGTATGCACACACCCAGGATAAACTGGAATGGTCTTGTCTAAACATTTTAAAATACCTGGAAAGGCAAAATAAATTGGTGTTTTATTCAATTTTAATTATTACTGGTAAAATAAATAAAATAGGTACTCTCTAATTGGAAAATAATCTTATTTATTAAAATATAAACATTTGTCGTTAAAACTAATGGTACTAACAATTATAGTACCTAATACAAACAATCACAGAATCGATTATTATTACTTCACTTCGAGCTATGAAAATCTCAATGTACGAATTGGAATCAAGTAAACTGAACAAGAAATACTCCGTAATTGTAAAATAATCATATTTATAAAAATTATTAAGATTAATTGTCATTAAAACTAATGGATAATTGGTGATACAAATAATTATAGAATAGATTATTATAACTACACTTCGAGCTTTCAAAAATGTTATGTAATTTAATTTTACACGGTGTGCTTTGGTTCGAGGAACAGTTTTTGTTGCAACTGCATCTCACAAAACCTTGGCCTGATCCAACTGAATGTCTCGTCTCGGTTCACATCTGCAAGTTCTAAAAAAGCTTGATTGCAAAACTAGTTTATCCTGGGTGTGTGCTTACTTATATTAGGATAAACTAGTTTGGCCTAGCCTAAACTGATTTATCCTATTGGCACCTATTGGTCTTAGGATGAACTAGTTTGGACTAGGCTATACTAGTTCATCCGATCACGTATAGGACGAACTAGTTTAGCCTAGGCTAAATTAGTCTGTTCTGAAATCGGGTTTGGCCGGTAACATATATATTAAGAAGTAAAGATGTCAAGGTGAAAGTCTCAGTTCGTCTTAGATATTGACGGTAGCTTTCCTCAGAAAACACAATTTTTATTTGATAGATGAGTACTTTGTTTGTTCAAAAAAAAAATATTAATAAGAATTAATAATTTTATAGGGAAATTTTATATTGAAGTATGGCAACTCATACACAGCGTCGCGCCAAACGCTGAGGCAGAACGCCATTTTGAGTAAATTTGGTGATTCGTGAAGAATCAAGAAACGCGTCGCTTATTTATTTTTCACTTGTGTCTTTAAATTAAAAGTAAAATGGGGAAAGATAAAAAAACAGAAACAAGCGAAGCATCGAGTGAAGAAGAATATGTTGTGGAAAGAGTATTAAATAAAAGAACTGTGAAGGGGAAGGTTAGTACTTATGTTTATTAGCCGGGATAATATTTTTCTGTTAGCTCCCAAATTCACAATGAAAATTCTCTTTTGTACCTTTTTTCTGTTAAAACATTTTACTAAAAACCTCAGTTCCTGTATAGGGATTGAGTAACATTAAACCCACGAAATAGACTCATCTGGAGAAGAATACAGAAAAAGAGATTTCATTTCATGGTTTTAATTTTTTTGGAAGGACTGTACAAATATAGCCCACGAATTTAAGGTTTTTGTGGGGGGGGGAGGGGAGGGGTTCCCACCACTCCCCCCTCCCCCAAAGGGGGGGGTCAGGAGTCACTTAGTTTCTGAGATATTGGAGTTTAAAGTTTTGAGGTTAGGTTGGGTTTAATTAGTCAAATCCCACGATTTTAGGATAGAATGGGAAAGGAAATCGCGAATTGAGACTTGAAATTGCCCTCCCCGCTCTGTGGGATGGCCCTCGCTTCGCTCGGGGAAAAAAAAAACTAACTTAACCTAACTAACAGTAAGGATTTCTGTATTGAATTGGGATTTTTGAAATAAAAATAATAATGTAATAATAATATATTTATTTGTATACATAGTTTACAGCAGTCAGTAATTCCTCGAAGGGATCCTTATGTTTAGCAATAATTTTTTTCCTCCAATTGTACTCTATGAGCCAGTCGGTGAAATTTCCTTTGTATTGGTCCTTGGCGAACATTCGTTTTAAATTTCTCCACTGGCTCTCAATCCTCTGGGTGTGTGTCCCATCTGGTGCCACAAATCTGTGTTCTGGGTCACTGTGATTACACTTTTTGTGAATGTATCCATATTGAGGAAGGCAATCATAAGCTCTCCAGAAGTCTGTATGGATTTCTGTGCCCTCCTCAACATGTTTCTGTATAAGTGGCACCAGTATTTCAGAAGATCTCTCATTATTAGGACACACTTCCAGTCTCAGATCCTGACTGCCGTTTTCAATCATACCGAGGACCCAATGTCCTTCAATGCGGCGGCCTCGGTTATACTTGCGTTTTCCAAATTTGCTTTCATCTACCTGGACAATTTTCCCAGGTCCACCTATTTTTCTTCCACTTTCTTGGTGCTCCAATTCATACACCACAATGGTCTCCCGACAATATGAGAACCAATCGGCTATTGTTTTTGTTGATAAAACTGTATCTCTTTCTCGTCTTGCTGTTTCACGCTGCACAGCGTTATAGTCTGCTCCCACACTAAATAAGTACATAATCTGGAATACTATATTTATGGGGAGATGTACATTCTCAAACCACGTTCCCTTGGAGCGACTCACTGACTTATGTCTGCAAGTGCTCTTGCGGCAACGGAAGGAACCAAGTTGTCCCCCAAATGTATGAAGAGACATAGGCTGTCGATGGCGGCTACAGAGTTTCTCCCGTAGAATCATACCCCGCTCCTCAGCAAAGTGCAGACACTGCTCAAGAGTGTTCAATTCTACAAAGAGCCTGTGATGGTTCCACTGAGATCTAAAACAAAATAAAAGATGATAAATTTCTTTTCACGCCATTTAATCTTAAACAATGATCAATTTAGTGGCACACAAACCTTATCTCCTCTACATAATAATTTTTTCTTGGCGCGGATGACCCAGAAGGTTGATCCTCGCCACTCGAACTGTTCTCAGACAACGCCGGAGAGCCCGGCGTTTCCCCTGGGGAAACGCCAGCACTAGCTTCCGTTGCAGTGGCTCTGGAACAGCCAGGTACTGGATCCACAGGTAGCACGGGTACAAGCGGCTCACTAGAGTCTATCACTTGCACACACAATGGCACTGAAGAAGAGCTCGAAGCAAGTGGCTCATTTGAGTCCAACACTTGAACTACACTCGATTCCTCAGGCGATGAAGGGGCAGAGCACGAAACCGGGGGCTTCGGAGACGCCATGGTAGTCAACGTAGGGCTTCTTAACAGGAGGAGTACACGATAAACGCTCTCAACTACACTGCAAGGCGCACGAACAATGACTGACGTCAAAAATCAAAAATCAAAATGGCGTCACTTCGTGCGCGTCACCTCGCACGTTCCGTTTCGACTGTATTTTTTATATTTTTTTTTATTTATAATTTTAAATTGTGTTAAATTATAATTAAATAAAAGTTAAACATAAATATACAATGTTATTTAAATATTCCTATCCAAATAACTAAAATAAACACAAAAGTTACGAATTAAATTCAATTATGACAGGCTAAAATGGAATGTATAATGTCAAACAACTGTCAAACAGTAAAATATGTAAAAATATAGTACAATAAAGACAAGATTTAAAAAAATCATAACTCGGAAACTATGTACGTCCGGAACTTGAAATTTTAGGAGTACACTCCAAATAATATGAACTTATCTCAGAAAAATCACCAAGTTTCAAATCGTGGGCAATAATTGTACCGGCGAGCCATTTTTTTTTGCAATGTTACATTGTTTGCTATGCTTCATTAGAAAACACAAATATAAAATATTTTCTATAAAAGATAAATGTATATCATCTGAGTTATAATGAGAAATATGCTACTGTGTAACCTAATTATTAGAAACTAGCTGTGCCCTGCGGATTTTACCCGCACTGCTCCGCTCCTATTTGTCTTATTGTGATGATGTATAGTATACGGCATTACGCGATGAATGGGCTATCTAACACCGGAAGAATTTTACAAATCGGACCAGTAGTTCCCGAACGCGCTAAGCGTTCAAACAAACAAACTCTTCAGCTTTATAATATAGGTATAGATTACCTGTACAGAGTGTGGTGTAATGAAGGGCTAAACTGGTAACTAGAGATATAGGAGGTTGGGGCAATTAAGAGAACATATTATCTATATATTTTGAGTCCCTCGAGTTTTTGAGATATTTGACATCTTCGAAAATTAAAAAAAAAATACACTCTTTTCAACACTTTCTAGTGGTATGGCTTCTGATGAAAAAATTCAAAAATGAAAAATTTGAATCTGTTGTGTAGAAATTATATTTCTCTGAATCACCACAATGCCTACTATCTCCAGTATATTATCCATTAACTAACTGTTGCCCGCAGCTTCGCCTGCGTGGAAAAGATAAATTTTCATGGTACAAACTCTCATCCCCTTTTTTATCTCCTTGGAGGTAGATTTGATCAAAATCCTTTCTTAGCGGATGCCTATGTTCTAACATCTGTAGGCTGTGCGTTGATAGATCACTGACAGTCAGTCAGTCACCTTCGAGTTATATATATTTTGATTTTAGATTATGCAAAAAATTTGTATTATCTATTCATACAAGTATGGTAGAAGCTCTTTAAATTGAACCTCAATAATTCAAGTTATCCAGAAACAAAGCAGACATAAAAAAAATGTTGTGTAAAGCATACAACATTTTGACAAATCAATATATATAAATTTATAAAGAATAGAAAAAATTCCATCAGGAAGCGGGACTCGAACCCGCACCCTGCACGCCAATCCAGGGCGGATGCTTGACCAATTCAGCGACCCATGACCTGCCAGAGCGATCAAATGCATTCTACTCTTTCAGTTTTATGTGTCTAAGGGATTTATAATAATATCAAATTCAAATCAATATTTGTTATCAGGTACAATACCTGCTGAAATGGAAGGGCTACAAGGAGGAGGAAAGCACCTGGGAGCCGGAAGAGAATCTCGACTGCGAGGAGCTGATCAAGGCCTTCGAGGACAGTCGCAAGGAGAAGGAAAAAGAGGTATTATCAAATTTTGAACAGTATGTGTAGAAATAAACATGTTAATTAATAACTTGAATATAAATTAGTTTGGCTCACAATTTACAGGGTATATTTAATTTCCAATTTCGGGGAATGCTAATGTATTATCATTTATAAAATATAATATAAATAGTGTTGTAATATGGGTGAAAATGCATTAAAATAAATAATATTTTAATTATAACCAGCAACTGCATAAAAAATAAATATAAAGGAGATTGCCCAAGTGACTATGGCACTTGGTATCGCAATTAAACTTATTGTGTCAAGATGAAATATAGCTCAATTTAAAGCTTGATGTTAGTACTTTTAGATATGAATAAAGTTTTTATGTAAATAAGCCGCAGTTCGCGACAGTAAAAATAAAACAATAGTTTTATTCAACACTTCAAAAAATACTTTATCGAGTTTAAACTAACGATGAACGTTAAGTTTTACATTTATTACATAGGTAATATTTTAATTTACAAGACAAATGTAAAAAGTAAATCGTAATAAACATTATTTCAAAATAAATAACGTCGAACAATGCGTCAAACACATTCATTTCAAATAGAAACATATTATGACGCTTGCAAGAGAGATAGATATATGTGTCAAAACAAAAACTTTTACTTTTCTTTCTATTTATTCGGTATAATTACGACTTAATAGTGATAAATGATCATTATAAATACAAATAGGAATTAACAATATCATGAACACGTGACACAACTAGTATTTTACCGATTCCATCCGTGGTCATACATGTTTCAAAACACAAACTTTTACTATTATTTCAATTTATCCGGTATAATTAAGACTTAATAGTGATACATATGATCATTATAAATTCAAATAGGAATTAACAATATCACGAATACGTGGCACAACTAAAATTTTACCGATACCACCCGTGGTCATTCTCCTTTTGATTTCACCTTTGTTTTAAAATGAGGTTCTGGCTCTCTTGCTAGGTATAAGCTGTCTTAAGAAAGCCAGTATTACTAGCTAGGTCTGGCTGTCTGTGCCTAGGAAACTAATAAAAGTCTACAATAAAACATTGAGATATACATATGGAGACGACACCGCCTACATCACTTATGTTCTGCTCAACATAACTTAACTGCACGCTCATTTTTTATTTGTTTTAAAGTGAAACGCATCAAATATGCCTTCGTGTGTGTTACGATATTGCATAAATAATACAAATAATACGGAAAAGTGACTAACATAACTTTTCATCGGTAAGTACCTAACTAGATAATAATTTTTAAAACTTAGAGCAAAAAAATGGTGCACAGATTTTGTTCGTGGTTTCTCCTCCATACGTAGTAATATTATCTCAATGCAATAAAATAAAGTTTTCAAATGACTGGTCGTATTATGTGAATGATTATATTATTTTAATTGTCTGTCACATACCTATAAAAGCCCTGTATCACCTTAGATGACGATTTTGTGAAACCTTTTTGTTTTTCAAACTGTTTTATTTTATGTGTCGCAGTTGCCCCGTGAGCATATCCGCTGGCACAAGTGACTATTTCTGTAGATTGTGTTATTCTGGTACATAAGCTACATCACTGCCCAGTATTACCAAAATCCCCTCTATCGTTTGTCCTTCGCGTTTCTCTTTTCAGACTATATCAATTTTACCCCTTTACCAAAAAAATTAACAAATACCAACAATAATTATTTATTACTTACAGCAGAAGACCAAAAAGACAGAAGAACGCGGTAAGAAACGACCGCGCGAGTCCAGTGAGGACTCCAGTGTGCGCAAGGGGCGCGCCACAAGCGTGTCATCTGCTGATGATTCTAAGAAAGAGAAGAAAGATGATAAGGCCAAGTCCGGCTTCGATAGGGGACTGAAAGCGGAGAAGATTATTGGTGAGATATTGTACTATACAGGGTGTAATCGTTAAGTATGCACAGGCGATTATTACGTAACTATTACAGATATCAAAAAACTTTAAACTGATATCGAAAGTACTTAAACTATTGAGTAAAATGGCCATAATAATTTTTTAAAAATAAAACGCGAAATATCCAAAACTGTTACTTTAAACGCTCCCATACATTTTATTTCCCATACATTTTGTACTCATAGGTGATTTTTGAAGTGACGTCCTCATTGTGCAATACAACGAGGAGCTCTATTTTCAGTTTCTAAATGAACTTCCCTTCAAATTTGCGAAGCAATTAAAGCAGAAAACCAAAAAAAGAAAAAAAAAGCTAAAATCTTTCATATTAAATGTACATGGGATATTCATATCTCATACTAAATGTATGGGAGGGTTTAAAGTTATTTTTTTAGATATTTCTCGTTTTATTTTTTAAAATTTATTATTGCCATTTTACTCATTAGGTTAAGTACTTTCGATATCAGTTTAAAGTTTTTTGATATCTGTATTAGTTACGGAATAATCTCCTGTGCACACTTAACGATTACACCCTGTATAATGTAGAATTTGATATTTTTGATTTTTATGGCATTCAAATGCTTTATAAATATAAATTTATAAAGAATAGAAAAAATTCTTTCTGACTTAATTCTTTTCTATTCTTTATAAATTTATATTTATCAAATGTTGAATTTTAATTTCTCTGTATACTTTCATATGTAATACTGAAATGAATAAGCAATAAACTTCATAGTAAGTCGCTTGCAATAGCAAAGTAGATAGTAAAAATGTAGTGTGACGATCTCCAGGCGCATCGGACGCGACGGGCGAGCTGATGTTCCTAATCAAGTGGGCTGACTCCGACGAGGCTGAGCTGGTGCCCGCCAAGGTTGCTAACGTCAAGTGCCCACAACAGGTAAATAGTATAATATCGTTATAGCTGTGCTCCGCGGTTTCACCCGCATTGCTCCGCTCCTGTTGGTCTTAGCGTGATGATATATAGCCTTTAGCCTTCCTCGATAAATGGACTATCTAACACCGGAAGAATTTTTGCAATCGGACCTTCTCGGTTCCTGAGATTAGCGCGTTCAAACAAACAAGCAAACTCTTCAGCTTTATAATATTAGTATAGATTTATTAATAGGATAGACTAGACTCTGCTTGATATTCAACAACAAGGTTTTTATGTACTGTTGGAAGTATTTATTTCGTTTTTTACCTATTAAAAAACATAGTAATCAGTAATAACCATTAAAATTAGTCAAGTAATCATCATTTACGAAGTAAAAGCTCTAAATGATGTTTTGGTGTTAAATTTGTATAAATTATGTACAGTGTACACACATTACACTTCAAATATGCTACGATTAAAGAGATCACTAAGCAAAAAAATAGCTCACAACGCGTTGTGGTCACAATTAAAGATCCACAGCTTGATATTCATGTTATGGCTGGTTAAGATAACCTCATAGAAATTCGTGTCATTAAACAATATGCTATTCGACCTCGAAACGTTGTGGCAATGACGAAATAATTAGTTCACTAAAGAAATGGACAAGAGAAGAATTAATTACTTGATTTCAATAAAGCAGTTTTAAAAGCAAGGCACTGGTAACCACTAGGCTGGGAACATACAAGTTGGTCCAATATATATTATTCAGAGAAAACGCATAATTTTTCATTAAAATCTATCATTTATGAGTATGAAATATGAATATGAATGAATATAATGAATATTTCTAATAATAATAATAATCTATTAGGTCTAGGATGGACTATTGGCCAACCTAAACCCTTTCAAGATAAATCTTGTTTCCCAATTTGAGCAACGTACAACTGCCGCATCCACAAAATCAATTTTATTTGTGCAATTTGAAAAAAACTTTGATAGTGCGATTTACATTTGTACAATATACAAGTAGCGCCATCTAGTTGATGCGATTATCTCAGGAACTACTTGACCAATTTCAATGTTTCATTGTTGGATATGTAAGAGATGGGCTGGAGCCTGGGAATGTGGGGCTTACCTCTAGTCGAAAACATGCATAATTCTCTGTTTACTTTGTTTTTATTTTCCATGCCTTAAGCTATTTAAATTTCTGTTTTAACACTTAGGCTGGGTTGCACCATGTTATTTTTGCAATAAGAAACATGTTAAAGTAAAAACAGAACAGTAAAATATGAGTTTTATTTTTATTAGTTGTGCCATTTGACTATATTAAAAACTATAATTTGGTTCCAGGTGATCGCGTTCTACGAGGAGCGGCTGACGTGGCACAACCCGTCGGAGTCGGAATGACTGACGGCCCGGGCCTGTTGAAGCCTCCAACATGCCGAACTGTGTTGTGTGTCCTTAGTGATAGTGGTAGTGCGGTGACATGGTCAAGTTTTTAGTGTTAAAATGACTTATATTAGTGAATACTGCAATGTGGAAGATTATGCTTCTATATGGTAAATATTATTTTTATGATATCTTTAATTTAGTTGTAACGGTGTAATTCTACTTAAATCCTCTGTGGATCTGTCTCAGTCATGAATAAAACTTTCTTTGTGCTTATCGTTCAATCGACTTATGTCAAATGTATGCACCAAAGGTGCTAAATTCTTTCGGTTTCATTTATATGACTTCCTTACTTTATAAATGTGTATCTGTTAAACTCCAGGCACAAACATGTTTGTTGTGTTTAATAATGTATTGATGGGATAGAAAATTTAAATGTGTTTGTCTAGAACAAATAATGAAATATTAAATGTATATATTTGTGGACGTAATTCTAATTACCAGTTAATACTATTTTAGTTGCTGTATTGTGTTGATTTATAATAATTTTATATAAAATCCTTTTGTTTGAATCTTGAGGATATTTTCATTTATTATCTTTAAAAAAATCTAGTAAAAGAAAGTTACTACTTTAGAAGTTTTGAATTTTGTTTCTTTCAAATAGATTTTTAATGTATTAAAATTTAACCATGCCACCTGTGGAAGCTATCCAGTATCAACATATTATGCTTAACACTTTAATGTATTTATACCTTTAATGGAAAGGAATTTTTCCACAAGTGTTATGTGGATAAGTCTGAGGACTGTTGACTCAAGGAATGATACTTGTACCAATTATTATAATAAAACAACATTTATTTTGAAAAAGTGTTTTATTTCTACATCCAGAGATCTTAATCTGTACAAAAGTGTGAACTTAAAACTAATACTTATTTGATGTATTGTAAAAAACAATTTTGTAGTGAAAGCACTGAAATAACATACCCAGATATGACCTGAATTGGTTTTAGTGATAGTTATTGAATAAAAAATACTATAGTAGAGAAAAAAATCTGTAAGTAGGTGTCCGTTAAAATGGCCTTTGGTCTTCATTCCTGTCTCAAAAAACGGACAACGATGTCATACAGCTTATAAAATAGGAATGAGAAAAAAATTTATTCACATAATATTATAACACAATTGAAAACAATTTTAAGTATCATTTTATTGTTTAATTCTAAAACAAACATAACACAGTATTTTCATTAAGTATTATAACGAACTAATTTAATTTTAAACTGAATACGTAAAAAATGATAATTGAGCCCTCTAAAGATCAATCACACTTATTAAGTTACGTGGAATGTTAAACAACATTTATTTTTGCGTGTCAAACAGCCTCTCACTGAATACAAACAATAATTGTTTTTCTAAATGTGATATTTGGCCTATGGTTAGGACAGCGGTTCCCAATCTTTTTCAGCTCGCGGCGCAGTTTCATGTTAAGTTTTTTGTCACGACCTAGCTATTTGAAGGATGATGAAGGAAACAGTCGATATAGGTACCTACAATACAAGAATAGAAATTAGGATAGGCAGAGAAGAATAAAAATTAAAATACCCATAATATAAAATTTCCTTATTGTAAAAGAATTTAAAGAGAAATCAACAAGGCATGTAAAAACAAAAATAAAACACGATAAAGGCGATGTGCACGACGTAAGTAGGTACCTATCGTCGTAGCAAATTTAAAATCTTGTATGTCTTTTTACGACGCTATGTTTCTACCGATTCGAGCGCTCAAAAAACGTTCTCGCGAATATAAGCAGATCGACTCACGGCGCCCCTCGAAGTTTCTACGGCGCAGTTTGGTTCCCTGGGTTAGGACATCTAGTCGAACTGCATATATATGGAGGTTGAGGAAATACCAGTTTTGTTATACACCCAACAGATTTAACTGATCTAATATTATTTTCGTCATTTTGAACTTAAATAAAAATAATCCTACATATAATTTACAACTCTAAAGCAACAAAATCCTATAAAAGTGATATTTGATTAAAATACGGATCATGACACTGTCCGTTATTTGGGACATGCCAAATGGTTCTTAGTTACCTGTATCATAGGCAGTGTCCCAAAAAACGGACCCGCTATATTTCGTACTAGCTTACCGCCCGCGGCTTCGCCCGCTTTGTCTAAAACCTAATAAATTATATACTAAAACCTTCCTCTTGAATCACTATCTATTAAAAAAACCGCATCAAAATCCGTTGCGAAGTTTAAAAGATTTAAGCATACAAAGGGAAATAGGGAGAGAAAAAGCGACTTTGTTTTATACTATGTAGTGATATACATATTGTCATAGAATTATTTGAATAATTCATAATCTTTATAATAAAAACAACAGTTTATCTCACCTGAAAGTTAAATCAATAGAAATCGAACACGCAAACTATTTCATTAGAGCTATTGACCACAAACACACACCATCACTAATTCCGGGAATCCTAATTTCAACAGTCGCTTGCACACGAATAAAGTTTTCTCTTTAATTGGCATGTAAGACAAAATAAAGGATTGTTATCATACTTTCTTCGACCAAGTCAATTTTGTACATTTTTTGGAACGTTCAAGATTTACACGGCAATAAGTACATGTACTAAAAAAGTGACAAGTGAAAGTAGTTTTTCCCCAAGTGTAATTATATAGTATAAGTCTTAGGACTGTTGACTCAAGGAATGATACTTGTATCAATTTTAATATAATAAAACAACATTTATTTTGAAAAAGTGTTTATTTCTACATTCAAAGAGATCTTAATCTGTACAAAAGTGTGAACTTAAAACTAATACCTATTTGATGTATTGAAAAAAACAATTTTGTAGTCAAAAAGAAAATACGATATAAAAAAGATATAATAAATTATACAATCATCAATTTATTGCACTATTTATAAAATTTAGAGATAGACATTTAAAATGTGATTAATTCTTATGGTGCAAATAACTACGAAATATTATCTAAAGAAACCTTTGCAGTAATAATTTTATGAAAGTGCATAAATACAAAAATATCTTTATAAATATCATAATAAGCAATACAAATTCCAGATACATACTTCCCTATTGGCTAAGATGTTACTGCATGTTTTTTTCTAAATTAAATTCACTTAACTGAAAAATATATCATATCCAAAAAACAAACAAAATAAATTTTCATCTTCTCCAATAAGTTACATCAATAACATACATTTAATCATTATCATTCCAATAACCGTAAATAGTACAAATTAATTAAATACTACTTTATAATGAGAGATAAACATATCATTATCTAATACTAGTCTAAATACAGGTGAATAGTATAATATAATAGTAAATGTAGTATAATATAATAGTAAATGCAAAAAGTGAAAATTATTCAAAATGTTACATTGCACCTTGGTGTGCAAATAATGTAAATAGATTATGAATTCAATATTGAATCAATTCAAATATTGCTGTGTTTTTGAACAAACCTTCAAATAAATGGAATAATATTTTATAAATTTACATATTGAAAGAATTATTATACCAAAGATTTCGATTCAAAAACATCATGAAAAGATATTTGCACTGAAGTTTATTTTCTGTAAAGTCTAATCACGTCAAGTAAAAACTAATAGCACTTCAAACCCAGTAGATTTCAGTCAGTCGCTTCCTTGCACCTTAGTTGATCTTCAAATTGTGCATCCATTCAAGCTTGATAAGTCCGATTGCTTACTCCATTCCTGAAAAAATAAACCACATGAATAATCTTCAACATACATAATATGTACATATATTGAATAAAATAAGAGAATAAGATATTTAATTAAGGGGATAGGAAAAAAAACAGCTTAAAAAGACGTTCCGTATGCACTTAAATTTTATGTAGCTCAGACACTAGTGTCATAGTGTCGAGTAGAGAGTAATTTGATAGTATCGTAAGCACTAAGCTAATGGTAACAGTGTCATGTAGAAACGAATGACAGAGCGTCGTATTATTGCGTTGTGTAAAAACTAGTGTCATAGCGTCGTGCCATATTGGCGTGCCATTTCGCATCGTGCCACACTATCGTGCCAGTCGTGTCGTGCCACACTATCGTGCCAGTCGTGTCGTGCCACACTATCGTGTCATATTGGCGTGCCACAATATCGTGCCACACTATCGTGTCGTGTCGTGCTACACTATCGTGTCAGTCGTGCCACACTATCGCGTCAGTAGTGTCATGCCACAATATCGTGCCACGTCGTGTCGTGCCACACTATCGTGCCGTGTCGTGTCGTGATACACTATCGCGCCATGTCGTGTCGTGACACACTATCGTGCTATGTCATGCCAGACTATCGTGCCACGTCGTGTCGTGCCACGCTATCGTGTCGTGTCATGCTACACTATCGTGTCAGTCGTGCCACACTATCGCGTCAGTAGTGTCATGCCACAATATCGTGCCACGTCGTGTCGTGCCACACTATCGTGTCGTGTCGTGCTACACTATCGTGTCAGTCGTGCCACACTATCGTGCCATGTCATGTCGTGACTCGTGACACACTATCGTGCCATGTCGTGTCGTGCCATGTCGTGTCGTGTCGTGTGGTGTCACTCACGCGAGGTGCGCCACGTGCGAGGCGAGCGGGCGGTGCGCGACGAGCGGCTCGAGGCGCGCGGTGAAGCGCTGCAAGTTGCGTTCCAGTTCACGCTGGTACTCGCGCTGTTCACTTGATATCAGGTTTTTGTTCTTCTTCAGAGCGTCTTGGCATCTGATGACAAATCAAATTTATAGTGCCGAATATAGTGTTAGGGTTGTCAAATTTAAGTAAAATGATACATGCATAGTTGACTGGTACTTGATCGATTAACGCAATGATATAATAAGTAAAAAGATGTCGATAGGTGTTACACAAAATTCGATCTTCAAAACGGTATACTAACACACAATCGATTAGATGAGGAAATTAAGATCAGTCATTCAATCATCGTGGGTGAAAAGGAGACATAAAAAGCTGTGTCACTGCTCATCCGTATGTGTAGTACACTGTACAAGTAAGACGATCATTTATATAAATAATGAATAGCAAAGGTCCGAGTATACCTCCTTGGGGTACACCTTTATATAATTATGTACCGTCCTAAACCTGGATCGTACCATATTATTTTACATCATGTTGGCTACCTCCGAACATTGTTTGCGACCAAAATAATAACTTTCTAGAGATATTCAGAATACCGTAATGAAATATTTTTTTTCAATAAGATATATATGATTTACAATTTCAAAAGCTTAACTGATATCCATAAGTGTTTTTACAAAGAACAGTTGTTTTAGAAGTTAAAGCAATACACAAAACGTATTTTAACGTGAAAATTTACATTTTCCTTTGATTACTTACTTTTTCGAAAAGTCCTTGAAGGCTAGCCTCAATTTGTTTGTGAGTCTTGTTGGTGGCTGAGTGCCTTCCGCAACCGGAGCCAGGAATACCTGTAAATAAAGATTTTTTTCTAAATCATTAAATAAGATCTTAAATTAAGAATTTAGTAAATTAAGAGTAAGAGTTGGAACAAATTATGGTCCATGAGTTTTGACAAGTTCTGATATTGGCATTGTTGTTGTAAAAGTTAATGCTAATGTTAGTGCTAATGTTAAATCTAATGTCACTGCTAATGTAAGTATTTTCAATGTTAATGTTAATGCTAATGTTAGTGCTAATGTTAAATCAAATGTCACTGCTAATGTAAGTATTTTCAATGTTAATGTTAATGCTAATGTTAGTGCTTATGTTAAATCTAATGTCACTGCTAATGTAAGTATTGCCAATGTTGGTATTAATGTTGGTGTTAAAGTTAATGCTAATGTTAGTGCGCAGGTTAATGCTAGTGTAACTGCTAGTGTAAATATTGTCAATGATGGTGTTAATGTTAGTGTTAAAGTTAATGCTAATTTTAGATCTTATGTCACTGCCTATTTTAGTATTGCCAATGTTGGTGTTAAAGTAAATGCTAATGTTAGTGCTTATGTCAGTGATAATGTTAGTGTTTATACATTACCTGCGCTAATTCGAGCGGTCCCTGATTGACGGTGGTTCCAATACAGCCCTGTACCACCATTTGCAACATTTTGGCGTCCGCGGGCTCTTGACTCGTCGCAGCTGATAATTCACTTATCTACATAGTAAAAAAATTTTAAATATTTTTGTAGTTTAACATCAAGTAACACGAATATGACGACAGCAGGTATTTAATCAAAGTCTTAATTTAATGTAAAAACATCTTCAATTTAAAGACGCAAATATAAACGGAGAGTAAATGTCTTATTACCTTTTTCTGTATATCTTCAATAGCAACCTCGATAGGAGACAAGATTATTTGTGTCCTGTGAACAACCTGTGAAAACGAAATTTAAGAATTACTTATTATTATGTAGAATATTTTTCCTCACATGAAAAGCAATGATTTGGGAAACCTATATAGCGAATAAAATTCATATTTGAAGCTCTTTTCCCCCCACTGTGATTATTTTTACGCAGAGAAAGCTTCATCTGTAAAGCTCTACCTCCTCCTACTGCGATGACTTGTAAAGCTCTATCTTCATCCCCTGCGATTTTAACATAGCAAGAGCTTTATCTTTTAAGTTTTATCTCTAGCTCTCCGATGAATTGTTACACAGATAGAGCTTAATCTTTAAAAAGTTTGTAAAGCTCTATCCGTGCGATAATTTGTAGCACATGGCTTAATCTTTTAATCTCTATACCTCCATTCCCCCAGACCGACAAGTTACACCACAGCTACCTTTACCTCTATTCCCGTCTTAACTTTATCCCCATCTTTACCTGTATCCCCGTCTTAACTTTATCCCCATCTTTACCTGTATCCACGTCTTAACTTTATCCCCATCTTTACCTGTATCCCCGTCTTAACTTTATCCCCATCTTTACCTGTATCCACGTCTTAACTTTATCCCTATCTTTACCTGTATCCTCGTCTTGAGGTAAGGGAAGTGGTGTGCAGTGGTGAGTATGGTCTTGCGCTTGCATTGTTCTCCGAGCGCACCGTGAGCCCGACCATCAGCCGTGAACGGCGTCGCATACATAAAACGCTCTAAAAAAGTACAAATATTAAGAATTATAAGAAATTATAATAAGAAACCTAAATACAAAGAATGAGAAAAAAATCCGAATTTGTAGGGAAAATACATATTTTTTTAACCAGATAGAATATTTAAAAAGGTAAAAGAAATATTTAAGAGACACATAAACAACATAAGCTAAGGGCATGTAAGCAAATCCTGGCCAAATACTATAAAAAATGAATAAAAGTTGATTATGTTTTTGGTCCTTCGAGCCGGATTAACATGTTATAAACTAGTAGTATAAGGTTTTCGTAAAATGTAATACATAATTAGAAAAAACGGTACTGTTTATCATAAACATTAAGAATTTTCTACAAAAAGTATCGTCTTTTGGTCCTTCGAGCCGGATTTACAAGTAATTTAAAAAAGAGCGTGTGTGCCAAGCACACGTGTTAGAAGTGATACTTCTTTGGCAAGATTCAATTATACCAAAATCGTCGCCTCTCCATGATATGTCGGTATTGACATGACCGTGACGCATCCTTGAAATTTTACTCTCAACGCGCCTAAACAAGTTTCAATTCAAAAATCGTGTTACCATCACAAAAAAACACATTTTAATACTTACTAATGTTAAAATTCCGCTCATAATGCGTGACACGCGTACGGAGCTCGTGCGGCTCGAAGTACGGCTCCACGTACGTGATCTGTATGTACGCCTTGTCCGCGGCTAGTGTACTGGGGTCCACCATGTTGGAGTCTTTTATGATCACCACGTTCTCTGGCCCGAAACGCTGGCCGTAGAAGTTCTGTTAGAGGATATATGGGTTTAGTTTGTGGAAATATAATGGGTATCATGAGAAATTATTATTAAATTGAGCGTACTTTGATCGATAAGTGGAAGAGAATCATTTATTACATGGACTATAGCTGGAAGAGTACGGAATAAAAATCTGTTGTGCAATTAGTTTAGAAACATTTTTGGAATACAGCTTCAATATTCCCAGGTCACGTTCTCCTTTCTTCATCTACGTATGTTTCGTCGTCCATTTTTTTTAACTTTGCTAGGAAGTGCTACGTCTTTCGTGCTTATACTGCATCCACAACCTGCTAAGGTGCTATAGAGCCCCGCTAAATCAAAAAAGAGTGTGTATGCCGACCAAACGTATCAGAAGTGAAACTTCTTTGGCAAGATTCAAAGATACTAAAATCGTCGCCGTACTCCATGACGCGAACTAAGATATAGCCTATATCCTTCCTCGATAAATGGGCTATCTAACACCGAAAGAATCCAAATCGGACCAGTAGCTCCTGAAATTAGCGTGTTCAAACAAACAATCAAACAAACTCTTCAGCTTTATAATATTAGTATAGATGAAAAAATGGGTCATTGACCTCAAGCCGGCTAAATATCTCCGGCAGCTTGGTGAGCGCATGCTCCTTGTACACGAACTCCTCCCCGCTGAGGTCACCGAACCGCGCGCCGTAGAACGACACGCGGAAGTACGAGCCGAACACGCGCTTGCCGTGTAACTGTTCTATGCGGCTGAACGCTTCACTCAGCTTGCTGAAATGATAATTATTTGTTATCTATACTAATATAAAGAGGAAAGGTTTGTATGTATGTATGTATGGTTTTCACGCATAAACTACTCGACCGATTTTGATGAAATTTGGCACAGACAATCTTTAGACCCTGAGAAAGAACATAGGCTACCTTTTATTGCGAAATATGTACCACTAGTTTTAATATAAAATTAAGATACTCCAATCAATAGCTATAATAATCAATAGTATTAGTCAGGAGATGGACCTGAAGTTATTGGCATCTTTTAATCACCTATATTTAATTTATAATTTTGGTCCGTCGAGCCTGATTTACATTTTATAAATTAATTATTAATAAACACAGTTCTGCGCTTATTATCACATTACCTGTGTATATTGGCGAGTTTCTTGTAATCTCTATTCTCCTCTGCAATTGGTATCAGCACTTTGTACACTTCGTTCACAGTTTCGTACATGCCGGCCGCCATTAATTCGCTGGCAGCGTGTTCTAACAACGCCTGAAATTAGCATGTAATCTGTGACACAAAATGAGTAATGAAACTTAGAATAAAAAAAAAGAAGACTTTTTAAGGTTGATTGTTATCCAGCTACATTTGGAATGATTTTTAGTCTGGGAAAACATTTGTTACATGATAAAATCGTTTGAAAAGCGATTAATCAATCGCTTTTCAATTTTGTATTTTCGGTTTTGTATTTTCCTGAACTTCACATTACAAACTTCAAGCTCTCGCAGTATACACCCACACCCACAGCTTTTCTGCCGCTAGTGCATACAATCCCTTCTAGGAATTTCTAGAATGTTCCAGATTTCCCAGTATACCTGCAGCTCCTGGCACGTGAGGTGGTGGTGGGGCAGCTGCAGGTCGGGGCAGCTCTCGTCCAGCGCGTTGTGGGTGACCTTCTCCAGGAGTGCTGCCCCACGGCCACCAGCCCGCAGCTGTTCTGCTACTAATGCTGCTCCGTGGACTAAGCACATGCCTGCTTCCAGGTGGTTGGAGCGCTGGAATGTGGAAGTAAGTGGAAAAATATGGTTAAGGGTTAAAAATATTAAAATACATTAAAATCGCCAGTATAAAAAGTCTTAAATTTTAAATTAGCTTCCTGGTGTGCCATCTTCATAATTCTGGAAGTTTTGTTGTTTCTATATCTCTCTTTTTATAGATCTTCCTAGAGACATCGTTGCCACACGTCAATAAATTTTGCTTAATTAAATATTTCCTATTATAGATAACAATTATAAACTGGTTGCTATTACAATAAATTAAATAGTAAAAAGGCTATACCTCCATATGCTTCTGGGCCATATTATTAAGCCAAGTGAGCCGAAGATCAGGGCTGTGCTGGTAACCACGAGCGATGCGGTACATCAGATCCAAGAGCATTTCTGGGTCCTCTTGGAATTCCTTCATCTTCACCGTGTCGCTTAGTATCATGTGCAGGTTGAATACTAGGTCTTTCACCTAAAATATTATTGTATTTTTTTTTAATTCGGGTCAGGATTTATAAGCTGAAATCGTTATAAGAAACAGAACATTTTGAGTGAATCCAGGATTGTTTCTTTGTTACGATTGTGTAAACAATACTTTCCCAGTGTCAAGGAATCTTAAATTTATTTGTACTGGGAAACTGGGACCTTTTTTAAATACATAACATTTTCCTGTAATTATAAATGGTCTGGCTGGAATTTACAAGTTAAAAACTTAGCCAATAAACTTTATGATCATTTTTAGTGACCATTAATAACAAGGCAACCCAACCATTCAATACAATTTACACACCTGTTCCGGGAAGCCAGTGTCCTGTAAATCCTGGTCATGTTCCGCATACATTAGCACTGTTTTGAGAGCACGTCGCAGTGATTCTTCACTAAATGTGGTTGAAGTTCCCACTAGTGATGATAGTGACATCGTCACTTGCATCTTGATTCGGCTGAAATTCTGTTAGAAATAGAATTGGAATTACAATAAGAATCAATAGGAAGTGATTGAAATAGTTCTGTTTAAATGCTATCTATCATTGAGAGTGTGTTACATAATATCAGATCATCAAGAGGGCATTTTGGTTGACAGATAATTTTTCTTATTTTAGTAATTTTCATTGGAAATTACAAGTTATGCAGTAAAAAAAGACAGTTGGGCGCTATTTGAATGTGCCAGCAAATGAGGTATTATCAAAAAAATTACACTTATTGATTGATTTTTACAATCTGACCTTATAACTATAAAAACGAGTTACCTAATTCATTTTTTCCTATTTTTTTAACATCATCCGAGCCACCATCCCCAAACACATTGCCTCGTAACCGCTACACATATACTCACATTGCCCAAATGATAGTGTTGTCGCATCAACGCATATAACGTAGCGGAGGCGTGTGATCTCGTGCTGGAGGACAGCGCAGCACAGTGCCGGAGCAGCACGCGGCACACACCCGGCCCCCACTCTTCGGAACAACATGACCAGCCCAACTAGGGGGGATTTTGGTTACATTTTTTTCAATCCTAACAGTAAAATTTGGCGAGCTTAATTTTGCAAGTGAAATTAACCATCCCTTAAAAATCTGTCATTCCTGGAAGATATGTTAAGGATTTACAATTTAGATTTTTTGGAGGTAGATAATTAGGTAGATGATAATTTTCATTAAATAAAACAAAAAAATAACGCTTGACTTTGGACTACGGGACAAGATATTGACACAAAAGTATATCTAAATTTTATCATACATTAAAAAAAGGTTCTATAACTTACCACCATCTCACTCTAAACAATTTTGGGTATGGGTTTATAAAAAAACATATTTTTAAATTATTCCTATCCATATTTATAGTGTGACCGCCTCCTTGGTACTGTGGTTGACGCGTGAGCGTAAAACCGAGGGGTCCTGGGTTCGATTCCCGGTGGAGACGAAGAAAAAAAAATGTTTCGATCTAGCAGGACACAGAAGGCTGATCACCTACTTGTCCCTAAAGAAAATCGATCAGTGAAATAGATGTATAATGCATCTGCCCCTTACCCCACTAGGGGACATGGGACTTCACTTTTGACGTGACAACGTCTTATAATTCGATAGAGCCGGCTGCACGCACGAAAAAACATGACTCATGCGGCGTTACCTCGCTCTGAGGCGTTCCCTATGTGGCTTGAAGTGCAAGCGAGAGCGCGGAACGAGCGACAAAGAAGCACAATCGGACGTTGTTACGTTCAACTATCGTCAGTAAACCGACTTTACAGACAGCCAATTTTTATATGTATAGTGTACCTTGTGTATGAGCGCGCGCACGGTAGCGAACATGTGGTGCAGCACGTGGGCGCTCTGGTTGCGCTGCAGCGCGCGCAGCACCACGCCCAGCGCGCCGCTGCACGCCAGCTGCGCCGTCTCCGAGCCGCTGCACGACTGACGACAATGATGATAAAAAAAACACTCCAAATAATGTATAATTAAATACATAACACAAACACACACATACAATTACATTCCCGCGAATACAGTTTTACACAAAACAAAATTTTACATTCTAAAATAATAAGTATCATCTGACATTCACATACATTCTGATACGAAAACAGAATAGGTAAGAAAACAATGTTTTTTTTTGTTTTCTCCCACAGTTCATTAGCCCCACCTGTACATTATTCTCGACCGCGTGTAGCAAGGTCATCGACACCTCAGCAGCTAGTAACGCGACCACTAACACACTAGTTCATTGACCTCACTTGAACAATAGTCTCCACCGCATGTAACAAGGTCATCAACACCTCAGCAGCTGGTAACGCGACCACTAACACACTAGTTCATTGACTCCACCTGTACAAGTCTCCACCGCATGTAACAAGGTCATCGACACCTCAGCAGCTAGTACGAGCGCGCAACCACTAACACACTAGTTCATTGACCTCACTTGAACAATAGTCTCCACCGCATGTAACAAGGTCATCGACACCTCAGCAGCTATTACGAGCGCGCAACCACTAACACACTAGTTCATTGACCTCACCTGAACAATAGTCTCCACCGCATGTAACAAGGTCATCGACACCTCAGCTGACAGTAACGCAGCGAGCGTGCAACCACTAATACACTAGTTCAATGACCCTACCTGTACAATAGTCTCGACCGCGTGCAGCAAGGTCATTGACACCTCAGCTGACAGTAACGCAGCGAGCGTGCAACCACTAATACACTAGTTCAATGACCCTACCTGTACAATAGTCTCGACCGCGTGCAGCAAGGTCATCGACACCTCAGCTGACAGTAACGCAGCGAGCGTGCAACCACTAATACACTAGTTCAATGACCCTACCTGTACAATAGTCTCGACCGCGTGCAGCAAGGTCATTGACACCTCAGCTGACAGTAACGCAGCGAGCGTGCAACCACTAATACACTAGTTCAATGACCCTACCTGTACAATAGTCTCGACCGCGTGCAGCAAGGTCATCGACACCTCAGCTGACAGTAACGCAGCGAGCGTGCAACCACTAATACACTAGTTCAATGACCCTACCTGTACAATAGTCTCGACCGCGTGCAGCAAGGTCATCGACACCTCAGCTGACAGTAACGCAGCGAGTGCGGGGTGAGCACGTGCGGGGGACGCAGGGCGGGATCTTGATCCACCCCGCACCCACTCCTTGCGCCAGCGGTCCCGCCCGCCGGGACGAGCGTTTGAACCGCCTGGTGGCAAATGTTTATTGAAAACAAACTCACTAATAGCAATAATGAATAGAAAAAAAAACTAATATCCTACTAATATTATAAATGCGAAAGTTTGCGAACATGGATATATTTTGTTATTCTTTCACGCAAATACTATTGAACCGATTACAATAAAATTTGGTAAGTAGCTTAAGACCCAGAATAAGACATTGGCTACTTTTCAAATCGCGGAAATTCCACATGAACGGGAACTATGCGGGTTTTCTTTGAAAATGCGGATGAAGCCGCGGGCGGAAATCTAGTTTAATTTATTTGTATTCAACTTGAAGGATAAATGATGTTGTGGGGATTATATCTTTGCGTATCCAGCTCGAAGGACTTGTAATGTTGTGGCTTTCATCTGATTACATCTAGTTCGACTTAAATATAGGAATGAAAATTTCTTAATAGTCTAGCTCTGTGAACTAATTGTGAATTTATTTTTGGCAATATAAAAAGATGAATTTTAGAAACAGATTTATCAAAATATCTCACCTTTACGGCGCATAATGAAGTCCGATCTTGCGGAGCCCTGTCCCAATATGACATCTTCTAATTTTGCCTTGATATCTGTCGTTTTGCGTACATTTTGTTGCGCGCATTTCATTATTTCCTTACGACCCTGTTGAATATTATATACTTTTATAAAAAATAATGACGATTATTATTTATTTTGTAAAAACTGTATAAGATTATTGTATAAACTGTAATAACAAGGGTTCAAGTCACTGTTTCTTTTTAATAAAATGGTATTTTTTCTGCCAATTATTACAAACAAATGCTGTCTTGCGCATACAAATGCAGTTTGTACGTAATTTGTTTAGTTTAATCTGGATAACTTGTCTTTTTTATCCCTGGTTGTCTGCGTGTAGCTGAGTGTGAATAGAGCGCACCCTGTCCTCCTAGGCGTGTGTGTGTGTTTAATTCTTTGTGAGGGTTAGTACGTTTTTTTTTATTGTATGATAGGGAAGCGCTTGACCACTATCTCGCCTGATGGAAAGCTGAGATGTGGCCTAAGATGGAGCGCGCTTCCCTAGAAGGTACCTGTTCACTATTTTCTTGAAGACTCCATATTGTACTCGTCGGGGAACACAGACTCAGGAAGCATGTTCCAGTCCATATGGCGGTGCCTAGAGTCTGTGTGCCTCGACGATCGATGGAAAAACGGGGATGGCGGAATTAGATTGTGCAACTCCGCAGTGCACGTATGAGTGTGTGTTGTGTGATAATGCGTGTCTTTGTCTGTGTTGCGACTGCTCTCGTAGGATGGTCTATGTGTGTGTGCGTGTTGCGGCTGGTCTCGTAGGATGGTCTATGTGTGTGTGCGTGTTGCGACTGCTCTCGTAGGATGGTCTATGTGTGTGTGCGTGTTGCGGCTGGTCTCGTAGGATGGTCTATGTGTGTGTGCGTGTTGCGGCTGGTCTCGTAGGATGGTCTATGTGTGTGTGCGTGTTGCGGCTGGTCTCGTAGGATGGTCTATGTGTGTGTGCGTGTTGCGGCTGGTCTCGTAGGATGGTCTATGTGTGTGTGCGGGTTGCGGCTGGTCTCGTAGGATGGTCTATGTGTGTGTGCGGGTTGCGGCTGGTCTCGTAGGATGGTCTATGTGTGTGTGCGGGTTGCGGCTGGTCTCGTAGGATGGTCTATGTGTGTGTGTGTGTGTGTGTATACCTTGTACTCCTGGCACTTGAAGCACAGGTCGATGAGCGCGAAGAGCGCGTGCAGGCGGGCGGGCGGCAGCTCCGCGACGGCCGCGCTCAGAGCGCCCCGCTCGGCCCACTTCAGCACCCACACCAGGCATACTAGCAGGTTGCGGCTGGTTTCGCTGTTGAACGGCGGCCGACCGTTCTAGAAACAAATACATAATAAAGAGCATGTGTGTAAAGCACACGTGTCAGAAGTGAAACTTCTTCCGCAAGAATAGCACATAATAAGATACTAAATAAGACATACTAAAAGTGTGTGCTGGGTGTCAGAAGTGAAATTCTTCGGCAAGAATAGCATATAGCCTCCTAAGGACCAATGGCCTCATATAAGTACATAAACACCATCACCATTACAACCCAAAGCACCAAAAAGTTGTAAACTAAATTACCAACCACTGTCCTCATCCGATGACAAAATCGAAAATTCGAAATAACTTAAAAAATACCGCGCTTTTCTGCCTATGATCACTGTGTAACGCGATTGGCTGAATTGAACTATTAGGTTTGATAGGTAAATGGGTTATCCAATCACAGAATTTTAAAATACTTTAGTTAAAGTTTTTAAAATGGCTGGTCAACGTAACAGAGGTAAGTTAAATCTTTAATTATCATATTAATCTCTCACTTGATTTTCATTTGGTATTGAAAAATGAATAGTAAAAACAGTACAGGAACGTATTTTAATTAAATTTAACGAAACAATTCATATTGTATTTTTTAAATTCACGGATAATTTTTATGTGATCATGTGAGAACATTGGTCGTTACTTACAACATTATTTTCATTTTTTTTGTACTCAGTTGAAGACATTGGTAGTCAATGACTATAAAACATTTAATTAGTTAATAATTTATTTTGTTGTTTTACAGTAATTTTGAGTGTAATTGTCCTGTTTTAGGATTATAATTTATTTAAACTTTCAACAGGAATTACTATTGCAATCAAAATATACAGTTATCTTCCTTATTTTTTCAGTTATTCGTGACGATAATATCATCGATTTCCTAGCCGACTGACGGAGATTTTATTCCTAGTGATGAAGACTTAGGAGACCCACCATTTGTTTCCGAATAGATTTTTAGTTAGCTCATTGATATTTCAAGTTCCTAATATTGTACTTCCAACGTTTTTATTTCTTTTTTTAACATATGTTCAGATAGTTTAGATATTTTATTACCTAATATGTAGTAAACTTACACATTTAGAATTTAAGAAAAACTGTTTTTAATTCTTTTGTATACTTTGTAGAGGTTTTTGTATGATCTCATATGTTATAACATAAGTAAATAAAAAAATCTACAAGTAAAACCTTATTTTAATAAAAAAATTTTTGGATTCACTTAGGTCTGATGTGATCACATGAGAACAAAATAAATCGAGTTTTTTTTTTCAGAAATGTATTCTATAAGCTATATTTTACACAGATAAAAAATCCCACAAGTAAATTTTAACTCTAACAATAAAAAAACAAAAAAATACCATTGGGTGGCAGGTCTATTGTATTTTTATGTACTCAGGTGAGAACAATGGGTGGTAATGCAGAATAGGATTTTTTTAGCTTGGTCCTTAGGAGGATAGTATAATAAGATACCAAAAAAGAATAACTAACTCAAGTGTTAATAGAAGATGGGAATTAGTTTTTAGAAGGAACGTTTCTAGATATGCAGTAATGAAATTTTAAAATCCAGCTTTTGAGATTGCAAAAGAAAAAATAAAAAAGAAATCGTCAGAAATTATGAAGTTTTTTTTTGTAAATTCTGTGTTGAATGCATGAGATATGTATGGAAGTATGCATTATAAAAGAAACGTACAGATACAGGTTTTTAATAATTACCTGTTTGAAATCTCCTTCCGGTGAAGATGCAGGGTATAAGCTTCCGAGCTGTCCCATTTCACCGTCCAGTTGAAGTATTTCTACAAACAAACCCATAAGTATTTATTTGAATGGTTACAAAGTTTGACCTTAATTTAATATGCGACACATGTTTTTATACGATTGTACATTTCGAATTTAACGAAATTTTTATTTCTTATTGCTTAAGTTACAGACATGGTTTTAAAAAGACGTGTGGCACTCGGGGACTGCCGCGGTAAAGCTATTGCATGCTATGCCTTCAAGCCACACCTCCGCGCCCGTCGGAGTGGGGAGCGTGAGGTTTTTTCGTTACGGAATTTCTGGATTCGGTCCCCGCGCTCAAGGCCCGCGATAGAAGCTATGCAATAGCTTAAAAATATTTCCCGTAAAAATGTAACTTCACCTAAAAAAGTCAAGTCATAACCGAAAAATTGCTAAGCTTGTAATAATTCTCACCCTTGCTCCCATCAAAGCCACGATACAGTTGCGGCTGAGCATCCAGCACAATTCCCAATAGCGGCAAGTATAACGAGGCCACGCGGGCCCGTTCCGCTGTTGGCGCGAGTCGTGCGTCCGCGTCGTGCGCCGATAGGAGGGATAGTACTGCGTTCACTGCTGCACATTGGAGTACTGGACTCCTGGAATGGGGGTAGTTTTATTGCCGCTCAGTATAAAAAATACATTTGCCAAATACTGAAAAAAATGCAGGACGTAACGTTGACACTCAAACAAATATTAGGTCGCTCAAATATTATGAAGCTGCTCATTTTGTATTTTAAGTAACTCAAATTAATGTTTGTAAGTTGCTGTTCTGTTGATTTCTCGTCACTCGCAGTCAGTCGTTCACTTAGTAATTCTATAACCCAAATTAATTAATTTTGACACTTAGAACTGTAATTTACAGCAACTCGTTTTATTGCTACCCGTTTTAAAGTCTAGAAATACTGAATTTAATTTAGTGCATAAGTAAGAAATGCTGAATTTAATAAAAAAAAAAAAAAAAAATTTCTTTATTTGTTTCAAAAATTTTTTTACATAATATTGTTACATAATAATTATGTTGCATTGAACCCCACACTAGGATCCCCTGTGTCGCTTGTTTAGTGCATTAATATATTAGAATCGTGGCAGGTTTGTTGATTGGGGAGGGATATAAAAATGGGCTTGAGTATTTTATTGGTTGTATATTTATTTAGAAGAAGTGACGGGATTAAGAGGTGTTTTAATATATATTTTTTTGCAAAGCCAGTGTTAGTCTAACTTAGTGAACGCAGTAAGGGTAATTATGATATTTGAACTGTGTAAATTCTGATTAGATGTTGAAAAATAGTGTTCAAGGTGTACACTACATTACATTACAACTTACATTAAGTACATTTTTACGAAATTTTCAAAGCGAAAAATGCTGTTTTTATACTTACTGCAACTCCAGAGCCGCGGTAAGATCAGCCAATAACAAGCCAACCAGATAATGCCTCGACCGGAAGTCCGGAGACAATCCACCTGCCCTCCCATCTGATGAGGCAGAGGACCGCATGGAGGGCGCGGGGGAACTTGCACGTGCGCCGGCCGGGAGGCAGAGGGACACGTAGTGCTCGTGGGAACATACGATCCGGAGGAACGATAGCTGAACGTGGAGTAAATTATTATTAATGAATGGTGTTTGGATGGTATTCTGTGTTTTGACGATTCAAAATCGCTTCCTAACGAATTCAAGTTGAATATTTAATGTTTTGAGTTTGATTTCAATGGTTTTAAACATAATTACAAGGTGAATTATAGATGATGTCTCGATGTAAGAACGCTAGATGATGTTAATAAGTCTTTAAAGGTTTTAAATCGTACGTAGTAGATGATTGCAAAAGTTATTACTTTACTCGGCTAAGTTTCACTTGACTAAAATTAAAAAGAAATGCGAATTTAACCCAACGTATGGCTGGTTGAAATTGATTTAATATTTAATTGTTTCAAAATACTCTTAGTTTTCTATCACTTACTATGTCTATCGACGCAATAATTTTTACGCACAGAATCAATAAAGAAAAGAAGAAACATCTACCTTATAATGCACCAGTGGCACAGCATCCGGCACAGAAGAGATCTTCGCAGACATCTGCTTGTGGTAGCCGCGGATTAGGTTGAACACATAACCGCGGTCCATGATGCTGAGTAAGTCGAACAGGAAGAAAGCCAGGCTGTTATTGAGGCTCTGGGTGAGACGGCTGTTCTTGCCGTATCTAAAAATAGATATTCTTTAGTAGTGTTCATATTTTTTTACAAAAAGGTTACTTTATATTATTACAAAAAGTGAGTATTTCACATTAGACCGTCGAGTGTAGTTTTATCAGGTTGTTTTTGTAGGGTAGAAATTACTTTGTATATTTAGACGACCTCGTAGTAAGTTGGCACTTACATTTTTGATTGTAAAATTTATTCATGATTTTAAGCATAATGAATCAATGAATTAAACAATAAGTCATGTAGACGGATTTTATTACCTGCACGTACAAATACATATATACGTAAAAATACATGTATTTTACATTGGACCGTCGTGTGTGGTTTTATCAGATTGTTTTTGTGGGATAAAGATTGATTTGCACACATAGACGACTTTTTTGTGCCTTTATACATTTTCAAATTCACAATTTCATGTAAAGTCAACCATATGATCAATGAGACAGTTTAATTATGTTTAAGGAGTTATATGGGTGGTTTTATTACATGTCCATTCAAAGAGACGTGTAAAAAGTGAGTATTTTACATTAGATCTTCGAGTGTCGTTCTAACAGATTGTTTAATGACGCTTCGAAAAACTTATTTCGATATTTGGACAGTTTATTAATGCAGAAATTATAGACGGAACTTGGTAATAAAATTCAATGTTAGTCATCAAAGCCATTAGTAGATTAGTTAGTAATATTATAGAGATTGTTTTGTATATTTAGACGATTTCTTAGTACGCAAATATTATTATTTTTTTAACAAAATTGTAAGTTAACTTTGAAGAAATTGAACCAATCAACTAATTAAAAATTTGGCCAGCTTTTGCTGAAAACCCCGACACATACTTAGCTATAATCTCAGCGGTGACGTTAGTGACAAGTGTGGTGACGTCATCAGTGAAGTGTTCCGGGAAGCGAGCTTTACGTGGAGCCTCGTGTGCTCCGCTCCAATAGAGATACTCCACCATGGATTTCACCATCAGCTCGAAGAGTGTCCTGGATGATGAGATTTTTATTAAATTTGGGGTAACAAATTGTGTGTAGTAGCGTTTTTGAAGTTTTGTTTTTATTGATTCAGTAGAATTGCGGAAAGGGAAGCATTTTAAAACTTAAGAACTAAACCAAGATACAATATATCAGAGAGAGAGCGAATATGTATACAGCTGTGCAGAAGTACGAAATGTAACAAACTAGATCTCTCGTTACTATAAATAACTGAAAACACACGAATCCTACAATCTGTGGTGAATATTATAGTCCTTCGAGTCAAAATAAATATTGTTTTGGTTAAAATACCAGTTTAGAATATAGGTTGAACTTGAACGCTTTTAAAACATCGAAATTAAATACTAACCAAGAGTTACTCATAGCCAAATCCCGTGTAACTCCACTAGCAACTACCCATTGCAGAGCGATTTCCTCGTGCAGTATCTTGCACGAGCCGTCAGTCATTACTGGAAACAAATATTGTAAGTTATTTCCATATTACTTCAATTTAAAGTGGAAATTTTCTAAGTTTGTGTGTTTTAAGCGTTTGTCTTAATAAAATATAACTTAGTGTCATATTACGTGTGCGTGTATTACAGTAGATAGAGGGTACTCAAAATATAATTGAAGTACCGTGAAGTCAAGTCAGCCAGATAAGGGATGTAAACAGTGCCGTTGCATATAAAGGTGAATTTCCACAGCTTCTGGATACGTTTTGTATAGTTTATCTGTCAGTTAAAGTGGTTGTTGAAATAATTGTATATTGCAACACAACTTGTGGATGTCGCTAAATAAAATTTATTTTTTAATACTTTAGAGCAAGCTACATTGTGCGCACATTACACCACGAACTAAAGAGTCAGGAAAAGACAATTCCTTTTTACTGTAGATACCACACAGACTATACAACAGTTGACTATTATTAAAATATAGGTGACTAGCTTTCCACCCGCGGCTTCACCCACGTTTTTAAAGGAAAACCCGCATAGTTCCTGTTTCCGTGGGATTTCCGGGATAAAACCTATCCTATGTGTTAATCCAAGTTACCCTCTATATGTGTGCTTTTCATTGTAATCGGTTCGGTAGTTTATGCGTGAAAACCATACACACATACATACATACAAACCTTTCCTCTTTGTTATTAGTATAGATAGAAGTATAGATACGTCACCAGAGGGCGGTAGCGGCAGGCCGATGTCCGTGTCGGAGAGCGCAGGGCGAGGTATCCGACACTGGTACTGGATGTAGGCACTTAGGAGACCACTGCGCCCGTGCGCGTCGCATGTTGAACACTCGTTCATGTTCTGTGCACAAACAGGTGAAATTTAAGGAAATAAATAAGTTTCAGGACGGACAGAAGACATTCAGAAATATTGAAATACCCTCACAAATCAATGAAAACATGCTCAATTAAAAAAGAGCGTGTGTGCCGAGCACACGTGTTAGAAGTGAAACTTTTTTGGCCAGATTCAAAGATACCAAAATCGAAGCCTTACTACATGACGTGACGGTATTGTCATGAAGCACCTTTGAAATTTTACTCTCAACGCGCCTAAATAAGTTTCACTATATACAGGCTTTCCCATGGTCGGTGCAATAAGTCCAAAAAATGGCCGGTGAAAAAGTTGCTTACGCATAACATTCCGGACGCATTTTTTGATTACCAAAATTATATCTTCTTTATCGTCAATTTGATTAATGTTGTCAATCTTCGTTGCGTATCGTCCTTGCAGAAAAATGCGGACCATTTTTAGCCTGATCGTGCGGGGTGAGGTAGGTGTTTATTTTTGGCGGGAGGCGGAGTGTCCGTTCTGTAGCGTTTAGCTACTATTATGTATTCTGTGCTTTTACTACCCCCTCCCCCTACTACAACTAGCAACTCACGGTGATATCAGTGAACAGGTGCGCGAGGCAAGTGAACACGTCCTGCGCGATGTTCAGCGTCTGTCCGGCGAGTGAGGGCGGGGCTACAAGCAACTGTAGCAGCTTGTCCGCTACTACGGGGAGGTAGCGTGCGAGGGCTTCCACGTTAGCTGTTGGCAGCTCCGTTATGCTGCAATGAATAAAAAAAATACTAAGTATGCCACGTGTTTCCCAGTATTGGTGGATAATCTGGTACGTCTGAATATCACTTAATAGATTTCCGTCCGTGGCTTCGCCCGCGTTTTCAAAGAAAAACCCGCATAGTTCCCGTTCCTGTGGGATTTCCGGAATAAAAATATATTATTCTGGGTCTTCAGCTACCTACATACCCAATTTTATTGTAATCGGTTCAGTAGTATTTGCGTGAAAGAGTAACAAACATCCGTCCATCCATATTTACAAACTTTCGCGTATATAATATTAGTAGGATGAGTGTCACGTGTGGCTTTGGGTGAGACGGCTGTTCTTACCGTACGTAAAATTGATATTGTTTTTAGTACGTATGCATGTATGACTTTATATTCCTATGAAAAATGAATATTTCACATAAGACCGTGGAGTGTAGTTTTATCAGATTGCTTTTGAAGGGTAGAGATTGCTAAAGCATGTATAGACGACTTCTTAGTGCCTTCATACAAAATTGATTGCCATATTCATTATTTCTTGTATAGTTGACAAAATAAACAATAAGACAGCTCAGCTCTTATGTATGTGGTTTTATTACAAATGTCCGTACAAAGAGAAAATACTTTTTCCAAAATTGATTATTTTACATTGGACTATCGAGTGTCCTTTTCACAGATTGTTTACGACTCGTCGATAATTTTATTTTGACATTATGACAATTTTTTTAGTGCATTAGATAAATACATTATCATTTATGGAACTTGTTTGAATTCAATGTAAGTCAACAAAACAATCCAGTCAGCCAGTTAACAATATTAAAAATACTGGATTTCTTTATTTAGACGACTTCTTAATGCGAAAATAAATTATTCACTGAAATTGCTAATAATTAAATTAAATGTAATTTGGTGCGAGTGCCTCAAACAAGTGTCATATACGAGTGTCTCATAATATTCCGCATTTTAGTAAAACACATAATGCAACAGTAAGATACAAGTTAGTTTAATATTACTTCATACCACATAGTTTAAAAAACACACACCTTGCTCTAAGTTCCGCCTCCATGTTAGCCAAGCCGATACGCGGAGGGATGTTCCCCTCTTGCACCGCTTCGCACGCCATTGCGAACCTCTCTATGTAGCTATCCTGAAGAACAAAGTATTTGATGATATTAATTTTGGTGATTAATGTATGACACAGAAATTAGTTACTATTTATTTTACAGAGACATGTTCTATCTTTTACTTAATAATATAAAGCTGAAGTTTGTTTGTTTGAACGCGCTAATCTCAGGAACTACTGGTCCGATTTGAAAAATTCTTTCGGTGTTAGATAGCCCATTCATCGAGGAAGGCTATAGGCTATAATTATATCATCACGCTAAGACCAAGAGAAGCGGAGCCACGCGGGTGTAACCGCAGAGCGCAGCTAGTATAAAATAAAAAATTGGTTGTCTGTAAAGTCGGTTTACTGACGATAGTTGAACGTGACAACGTCCGATTGTGCTTCTTTGTCGCTCTTTCCGCGCTCTCGCTTGCACTTCAAGTCTAACATGGAACGCCTCAGAGCGAGGTAACGCCGCATGATTCATGTTTTTTCGTGCGTGCAGCCGGCTATATCGAATTATACGACGTTGTCACGTCAAAAATCAATTCACACACACACACACACACTCACCTGTGGATGCACAGTGGTGTGCGCCTCTAGAGCCACGCTGAACAGCGGCCGGTGGTTATCGATCCATCGTGTACCGGGCAGCAGCACGTCGGGGAAGATGTACGAGTAGTTGTCGGGAGGTGCTTCTGCCATTAGCGGTAGTGCGTGCTCGCCGCACGACAGCTTGCCGTTGCGGCAAAGTGGCAGCCACTGAACACAAGAATACACCATACAATATCAAAACGAAACTATCAAGTTTCGATTATACACGAACAAATAATAATATTGTATTTTATAAACCACTAGCTTACCACCCACGGCTTCGCCCGCTTTGTCTAAAACCTAATAAATTATATACTAAAACCTTCCTCTTGAATCACTCAATCTATTAAAGAAACCGCATCAAAATCCGTTGCGTAGTTTTAAAGATTTCAGCATACAAAGGGACATAGGGACAGAGAAAGCGACTTTGTTTTATACTATGTAGTGACTAAGCAATGACTAGAAAAAATAAGACAATGACAGGCAAAAAATAGATAGTTTAAACACATATGTAATGTCTGTTAAAACGGCAATGGTCGGGTAATTACTTGACTTTAATATTGTCATTTAGGAGCGATTATCACTTAGTGATGATTTGTGTGTTATGTCAATAGATGGCAAGAAAAAGATGCAATATATGGATTTTAGTAAGACATTTGATACGGTGAATCATTTGCTGATACTTATAAAGTTGCGAAGAGCTGATAATAATGATCTAATGTGAAATTGGTTTACATCTTACTTAGGCAATAAACACTAAAAGTTACGGTCAATAGTTTTTAATAGCATCCCTATATACTTCGGGTGTTCTCCAAGGCTCACACTTGGGGCCTATTTTGTTTATAATGTTTATTGACGACTATATTTTTCCAAACTTACCGTATATCCCACAGGTGTTTCCACATTCTTCTCCTGGTCAGGTGCGACCGGTTTCCGTTGACACGCGACATGTAGGAACGTGAATAGCAGGTGATGCTGGTCACCGAGATCCGCTGGGAGCTTGATCTTGATCTCGTCGTAGAGAGACGGGTTCCTTATTGAAAGGACCAGGAAAGATATCAGTAGTTACTTAATTGAATTACATCTGATATTAGCTGTTGCTTCATTTCTTTCTTTGCTGTTTTTTTTTACATTTTGCATCTTATTATTTCTGTAAGTTAAGATTTTCGCAAAATAAATGTTTCTTTTTCTTTTTAAATTGTACTTTGTATATGGTTCAATATATGTAAGATTCTTACATCAATGAAACTAAACAATCAATTTGAAACGTTATTTTACACGAAAATAAAAAAAATAAACGATGATAACAGTATAAATTAAACTCACTTGTTATGATACAGCACAGTGGTATAAGCCTCAGTGCTGAATTCTGGACAGGAACTTCTTCCGAAGATGTTTGGCAACGCCGCTGACTGATCCTCACCCGACATGAGTTGAACTCGCACCTGCGGGTAGTTATATATTTTATAATACTTTTTTATGTTTGTGTTTTCATCATTTTTAAGAATTCTGTATTCGATACTCACTAGAAATTACGCAATTTAGAATACCATAATGAAGTATATATTTTATAGGTTATTTTAAAAACATTTGTTTAGATTAGTATTGAATTCTATTAGCACCATCTTTTGAAGGACTTTACATCTTAAAATTATTAAGTTACAAAAAATTCCTGAGCCGTCTAAAAAGTTTTTCTTATCATATAACACAATCGAAGTCGTCTAGCAGAGATTGCCGAAGGTGAAAAGACCGCCCGTTGTACTATTTTTATTGTTTTTTTTGTGTGACAAATTTTTTACGATAGAATTGTAGCACAAAAATGAACTTAAATAACTAAATAACACTATATCCATACCGTGATGTTCCTCGCGGATCCCGTCCGTGAAGTATACGCAGCTAGATTAATATCACGCACGCACACGTAAAGTAGACTCCTGTAGTGGTGGTGGGGCTGAGCGGGCACCACAATGGGGAACGGGAGTATCTCCTTGCAGGGACGAATGTTGTCGTCTGTGAGGGAAAATGGTGGTGAAGATAATGGCTAGCTTAGGTAATAAGTGGTCAGATTTAATATATTTATAAATTTATAAAGAATAGAAAAATTCGATCACGAGGCGGGATCACGGGTGGCCGAGTTGGTCAGGCATCCGCCCCGGATTGGCGTGAAAAGATGCGGGTTCGAGTCCCGCCTCGTGATCGTAGATTTTCTATTCTTTATAATTTATATTTATTAAGCATTCAAATAATGCCATAAAACCAAAAATATCAAATTTAATATGCTTATACATAAATTAAAGTAAGTTATAGAAAAGATGTACAAGATCACAACGGCAAGATCATCTTTTTTTAGAGGACAAGATTTTTGGTGAATACAATATAATCTTTTGATATTTGACTGTATTTTGAGAATATTTGCAATCTATATTGTTGAGAAAAATAAATTAATAATATTTTCGCAAAAGGCACGTATTCGAATGAAACGTAATTACGTATAAAAAGAGCTTTGGATGATGTCATAACTTTTTAGTGTCATAAATATTGTTATTTTGACATACAATAATCAGGCAGACTCACAATCACGGTCAAAAATTGTCCAAAGCAAAACTCTGCCTACACGTGTAGATTTGTCTATATGTATGTGCGATACAAAATAAATAAAGACGTGTGGCACTCGGGGACTGCCGCGGTAAAGCTATTGCTTCAAGCCACACCTCCGTGCTCGTCGGAGTGGGGAGCGTGAGGTTTTTCGTTACGGAATTTCTGGATTCGGTCCCCGCGCTCAAGGCCCGCGATAGAAGCTATGCAATAGCTTAAGAATAGTTTATTTGCGAGAAAAAGACTGAACATTACTGCTAAGAAATAAGGTGTTAGTTTGAATTCGTGTTTCATACAGCGCTTATTTTGATGACATTTTAATAGGCAAATGGTCTAGTTGCTTTAAGTACGTCAAATAGCAATTAAAAAATAAATGCGGCAGTAATATCATTGGAATATTACCTCCATAAGGTGCTAATTTAGCCAGCTCTGGAGTTAAACCATTCTTGATTTCCTCTGGACACGGAGATACCTCGATCTTCAAAGTTCCCGGGATGCACTTGAGTTTCTTCGGCGCTGAACTCGGCCGCTTTATCTCAGCGAGAAACTTGTATAAATCTTCGTCGCGAAGTTTATCCGTTTCCTATGTTTGAGGAAATAATATAAAAGCCAATTATTTGTGTTTTATTTTTCTATGAAGGTTTTTGGCTGTTAAGAAAAGTTGACCATTTTTAAGAATATAGTTGAAATTTAATTTAAATTGCTATAAAACATTCTTAGAATTATTTTGTTATGATTACTTTCAATATGTTATCTGTTTAAAGATATTGAAAATAAGGACGCTAAATAGAAAATGCACCAGATTTCAGTATAGTAGCATTTGCAACCATAGCAGGATATAAATATGATTCGTCACACGCCGAAGATATAGCGCGTGATATTAATATACATATTTAGTAAAGACTGTACACTACATTTTGTTGCCTGAAATAAATGAATAAATAAAAATAAAATATATAAATAAAAAGTACATTACCTGTTTAAAAAAGCTAGTAACAGTGATGACAATCGGCTTGAACGTGTCCAAAGTGTTCGGCAGATCATGGTCCTGTGGATTGGCCCGTCGTTCCACTGAGCCCTTCCGTGTAAGCGAGCCTCCTACTTCGCCAGCACGACGGCGTAACTGTTCTAGGCTGCTGGATGAGGCTTTTCGGTCTGGATGGAAACATTATTTATTTTAATTTATCGTATAAAGTATTGAAATTTTTTTTTATGAAAAAATTCATTCAAAAACGCAGGTACGCTATCAATTATTTCTTTTCTTAATTTTTTTTAAGCAAATTGATTAATCATTGTCCACTTGTTTTATGGTATGTGATGTTCAGTTCTATCAGTTAGGGACATAATCGTGAATTACAGAAAAATTTACTACAGATTTTTTTTATGAAATTATAAAACCACAAATTGTGTTCAATTACATAGACTATCTACACATAGACTATAATATTACATAGACTATGTCTATTATATAGAAAATTTTCCCGATTGCAAGAATGTAATTTGTGTATTATGTCTCTACTTGCGTCTGGGTCGCGTGTGTTAATATGCGTACACGCACGTTTGCACATGCATATGATGCATACGTAAGTGCGTATGTGAGTGCGTACACATATGCGTATCTGTATATGTGTGTGTGTGTAAACTCACCTAAGCTATTAGTATTCGAGTTGCTATCCTTATCGGACTCTCTTTCCAGACTATTAGAGCCAGATAATATATTGAGTAAAGAAACAGCACTCCAGGCGAGCGGCATTCGGAACTTGCCGAGGCGATTGCAAGCCGCTTGTGCGCTTGCGCGGACTTTCTCGCGGTTCTGTGAAGATGGAAATAGCAATAGGAGTGTTTATTATTATAAATGAATACTCTTGGGCTAGAAATATATAATTTTAAATTGAAAAAGTTGAAATATGTAGCTGAAATGCAGTTATAGTGTTTCACTATGTGCATATGAATTTTAATAAGACAAACAGTCAATTAGATTAATTTTAATTTGACGGAAACAACAATTAGTAACTTATGTTTCATGGCAGGTATGTGTACATTTTCACATGAAAAAAAACACGTCTTTTTAAAGAACTAAAAATTGCTTTCGAAAAGCTATCATTGCCATCAAGTATATACACAAAAAATCACGAAATAAAACTATGGACATCTATCGATACATAAAAAGATATTATCATCCCAACACAATCAGTAATCGACCTTGTCTTGCCTGATATATGGTTCAATATTAAATAAATCACTAATTACAGTAGTAGTATATAATTAAGCTCAATCTAAAACCAACCTTATCATCCTTAATATAAGGCTCAATGAGTGCATTAACATCACCTTGGAGCACTTTCTCCACCCTGACTACTAGGAATATATCAGGTGACGGGTTCAGTATATCAAAGAGCCACATAAATAAGCACAATAAAAACCGACCTCATCGTTTTGTATATACGGCTCAGTGCACTCTTTCACTGCAGGACCTTCTCCACTAGCACTACAAATAAATGTCAACTATAAAGAAAAAGAGTCAAAAACCAACCTTATCATCCTTGATATAAGGCTCAATGCACTCATTCACATCACCTTGCAGCACTTTTTCCACTCGTACTACAAGGAATATATCCGGCGACGGGTTCAGTATATCAAATACAGCGCTGCGACTCAGCGTCGAAAGGTCAGCGTGAGGAATGTGCGCGGACAGCATTTGTCTTGTACATTCCGAGTTTAGGTTGAAATAGAAGTTCTCTGACAGTTTCTTTTTTTCTTTCGCGTCGTAGAGCGCCATGGACGCGAAGAGCGGTTCCACGTCTAGTTCCAATCTGGAATTGTGATTTTGACGGATTCTTTTACATTTTCAAGTGTTAGAAATGTCAGGATAAATAAAATAATGAATCATATTTGGAATCGGTTAAAAGGTTTTGAAATACTAACTATAATTGTCATTTAGAAAAAAAATATATACTTAATTCAGCAATCTGAGTAAGATGAAACAAACATGAAAATCAAAATTTTCCATTTCCAATTACCAAAAATGAAACATATAACATACATAACATGTAACATGTAATTTTTGGCAAATCTATACTAATACTAGCGGTCCGCCCCGGCTTCGCCCGTGGTACATATGAAAAATAGATGTTGGCTGATTCTCAGACTTACCCGATATGCACAGAAAATTTCATGAGAATCGGTCCACCCGTTTCGGAGGAGTATGCAGACTAACATTGTGACACGAGAATTTTATATATAAGATTATAAAGCTGAAGAGTTTGTTTGTTTGTTTGAACGCGCTAATCTCGGGAACTACTGGTCCAATATGAAAAATTCTTTCGGTGTTAGATAGCCCATTTATCGAGGAAGGCTATAGGCTTATAAATCATCACGCTAAGACCAACAGAAGCGGAGCAATGCGGGTGAAACCGTGGAGAGCAGCTAGTATATTATAAGTGTGAATTTTTTACATTTCCAAAGCTCACAAATTAGACATCAAACTTTCTTTCAAGTTTTAATAACTTACTTAAGCTGATGGCACACCACCAGGATCCTGTGCCCCATCAGCTCGCACGGCATCTCCGCAGCCAGCCTCCGTTCCACCGCTTCTTCTTCATCCAAGTATGGAGCGTAGAGACCTAGCAGGTCTGACTGTCTGTTCTCTAGTCTGGAATATGAGTTATACAAAATTAACACTTATTATTCTATCTTTAGGGAAAAAGAAAAATGGTTAGTTGAGTAATATTATGAGGTGGAATATTTATATGCTTCTATACTCTCAAATTATATTAGTCTTTCCTTCAATAAAAGTTATATAGGCAGTAGGTAGGTATGACTATTGCTATGTTTAACAAACAGCCATGTCAAACAGTAGCCAATTACAGTTCATAATAGTTTTGTAATGTTAAAACAGAGAATTCTTGATGAGTTGTTTGAGTTTGAATTTGAGTTAGATCTTCAAATATTTGAATTTTCTATACTAATATTTATTAAATTAATAAAGATGGTGGTGGTTATAATGATGTTGATGATGGTGTCGATGATGGTAGTGATGAGGTGATTGTGGTGGTTCAAGTGGTGATGATGATGGCGATGATAAGTTAAAGTGGTAATGATGATGGTGATAATTATGGCGATAACAACGATATTGATGTTAGTGATGATGATGATGACTCACCGTCTACCCTCATTAACCGCATCGATCTGCTCTTGCGGCTTCTTCTCGAACAGGTCCGGCAGCAGCGGGTCTGATGATGAGCTGCGCAGGTCAAGGCTGGCCCACGAGCCACGTGGTGTGAGTGTCTCGTTGCACGATGATGATGATGAGATAGAGGCTACTGACTGCCGTCCGCTCGATGGTTGTGACTCGAATTGGAGCGAGAGCTGAAATGATGAGACATTTAAATTCATCACATAGTAAATTATGGTGATGAAAATATGAATCTTGGTTATATTAGTGTGCAAAATACGTTACTGTATATATTATGTAACTATGGCTTAAATTTAAATGTACTATGTAACATAAGTTTTCAATAAGATATTAAATATTGTTAACTAACAAGAAATATTATTCTGCCTAATGGTAATGTTGAAACCTGTTTAAATTTTACTCTATCTCCTGTGACCAATTTTCAATAAGACAAAAACATGTTAACTAACAAGAAATATCATCATTCTGCCTAATTTTAAAATTTTTTCTCTACCTCTTATGACAGTTAAACTATCTATATTGTATGCCATCGCACCATAATACCAAAACAATCAATTTATCAACTCTCACAACCACAACCCACTACTACAAAACTTGTCACTACACAACCAACCTGCTGCGAAGCCAATTCCTCCGTAGACGTGGACTGTTCAGCGTCCACCTCATACACTTGCGGTGGAGCTTGTAGCAACCTCTCGATCCTCTCCGCTAGCCTCTCCCTGCCGTATGCAGATCCGGAGTACGAGCGATACTTGTACTCGACCACTGTGTAGTCTGATGTGTAGCAGCTGACGCAGTCGCGCACGAACATGGACGCTTTTGAACTATAAGACATTTAGATATTGTAATACGCTAGTATAATAAACATTAGTATGGAATAAACTCAAAGACCACTGGAAGAATTTATAAAAACTTTAACAATAAGAGGCTTGAGAGTAGAAACATAAGCAATAGGTGAATGAATTGGCAAATGTGTTATTAAGCATAAAACTTAAGAACAGCCTTACCAATTCAGCCAATTAGAAGCAAGGAAGGTTCTTGTGAAAGGAAAATACGGAAAAGGGGCAATGGGCTTGAACAATGTCCGTTCAAGCAACTATTTTTATATTTTTTTATAGCTTTTGATATGATTGATATAGAACACCTCTATGGCTTTGAATCATCAAGAAAACTTATCTTCTAAATACTTACAGGTCTTCATCAGGTAGGATGTGTGTTAGGGTCCGTATTCTCCGAGGAACTGTCACCAGCTCGATATCATTGGTCGGGTATGCTAGTGGGTCCTGATCACCCATCAAGCGGTCAGAGACCTCTTCGTAATCCGGTGGTTCAATCATGTCTGATAGTGATATCTGTGGATATTTAGAATTTATAATGTTGTGTAAAATATTATTGATAGATAGATGATAGATGAAACGTTTATTTATAGAACACAATCACACTTACAAATAAAACACAAAATTGTGCCAATGCCTCTTGAGGGCAGAAAATTAAAATAAATAGATAATGTAAATTAAATAAACTGTATATGTATGTAAATAAAATAACTGTTGGGTAAATAAAAAATGCAAGCATGCTTTGTTGTGGTGGGGCATGCAAAGAGTTCCGCATTATTTATTTATTACATTTAATTCAGGTGACAGATAATAAATTGTAGAGACCCATAGAATATATTATACAGACAAACATACATATAATAATTTATAACTAAATCTAAGAACATCAGCACTACACTATACACAGTTCACGGCACTGGCGGTGTCATATTGCGCTGCGTGAGCTTCGGCTGGGATTATTATGATAGTACAAAAATTCTTATATGAATTGGGAATATACACAATCTAAAGAAACAGTTAAGAATGTAATTATTATCAAAGCAAAAAATGTGTTCGCATTAATACATGATTCAGATTCATGATCATAATGTTTCTCATATAAAAAGATAGATATCTTTCATTATAATCTTCTCTGTTCATCTGAACATTAATACAAAATGTTTGAAATATCAACTTTTACTTAAATAAAACAACCAATAAATAGAATGGAAAATCTCATACCTAATTATTTAAAAGGTCTAAGGCACAGGAATACATAAATAAGGATAAATAATCAATTATCCTAATTGGTGTAGGAAATTATATAAGTAATAAAATACTTTAATTAAATTTTATAAGAACATAACTACAAACACAAAACAAACACCCAGTGCTAAAATCGATTTACTGCATTTGTAAAAATAATTATTTCAGTTATTAAAGCAACATTAATATAACATGCTGATTCAGACCTTATAATACAACAAAACCAAATATAAACAACAGCTTGCACATAGCTACACGGGTACAAACTCTAATCAACGGGATAACAGTATTTTCTATGTCAGTATGAATAATAGAAATCTGTTAGTAGCCCTATAACTTACTGAAGACGAGCACCCTGACAGAGTCCCAACCTTCGACTGATTAGCATAGACCTTACGAGACTCCCCAGCATTCCTATAAATAGTAAAAATCAATTCTCCATTTATTAATAAAAGGCTGGTTCATGCATCAATAAACTGTTACACCCATACAAGGATTATGAAGCCATTTACCCGGAAGAATTTTGATATTTACGTCCGAGAGTCATCTAAAACGGGAACGCAAGCTTGCGGTGAAATGGCAGGCTTATTTTCACTAATTATTTATTCTTCAATCGAAATTATCTGATTCATTAACTTTATTTCAGAATATAAACATTATATTTGTTTGACGTTTCAAACAAGCGTTGACACTTCAAACGTTGTAAGCGACGTTTTCGTTTAGGAACGGTTTGGAAATTTGGATTTATTTTCACAGAAAGGTCTGCACAGGTCACCAATGCAAACTTAGCACCCCATCAATGGAATTTTGGGTCGAAAATGACCTTGATCGATAGGTCTCCGTTAGGTCCTTTAAGGTCCTACAATTTTTTCGTAAGGTCCCCTTTAGTTTTTTTTTTAATAATTTTTTAAATTTTGGGTATAAAAAAAATACACTTTAGCACCCCATCCATAGAATTTTGGGTCAAAAATGACCTTAATCGATAGGTCTCCGTTAGGTCCTTTAAGGTCCCACAATTTTTTCGTTAGGTCCCCTTTAGTTTTTTTTATATTTATAAAAATACTAAATATAAAAATGTATATATAATAATTTATATAAAAATTTAAAAAAATTATTTAATTTTGACGTGACAACGTCTTATAATTCGATAGAGCCGGCTGCACGCACGAAAAAACATGACTCATGCGGCGTTACCTCGCTCTGAGGCGTTCCATGTAAGGCTTGAAGTGCAAGCGAGAGCGCGGAACGAGCGACAAAGAAGCACAATCGGACATTGTCACGTTCAACTTATCGTCAGTAAACCGACTTTACAGACAACCAATTTTTTTTTTAATTTTGGGTATAAAAAAATTACACTTTAGCACCTCATCCATAGCAAAATTGGCGAATTTTATCAAAATCGTATTCTTTACCGTTAGGTCCGTACAGGTCCATCATTGAATTTGTTAAATTATTTATTTTATTAAAATTATAAAATAATTAAAACCTGCGCATGCGCCTTAGAGCATTAAGGCATGCGCACATAAACAGCGCGAAATTTAAATTGGTATCGTTTCATTTATTAAATAAATCAATTGTTCTGAGAGTGCTTATTTATTAAAAACCTCCTTTTCAACCTTAGATCATTAAGTAATGGATGGAGTACGCTGGCATATGTTCTAACTAAACTTTCTGCCGATTTTGTGCGGGGAGGGTAACCACAGAGGGTAACTCACACTATTCATAAAAACTACTACACAGGTCATTTGTAACGTTTTCATCATTATTATATGCATACGAAAAAACAATAAAAAGCCATTTTATTTGTATTTGAATATATACCTATTCATTCATCACAGCACATTTCAATAAAATAAATATGTCTCTAAGAACATTATCAAAAGTAGTACTAAAAGTTTATGACAGTCTGAACGAAATGACATCCATACTAATATTATAAATGCGAAAGTAACTCTGTCTGTCTGTCTGTTACTCAATCACGCCTAAACTTCTGAACCAATTTTCATGAAATTTGGTATGGAGATATTTTGATACCCGAGAAAGGACATAGGCTACTTTTTATCCCGGGAAAATGACGCAATCCCGGAAATCCCACGGGAACGGGAACTATGCGGGTTTTTCTTTGACTGCGCGGGCGAAGCCGCGGGCGGAAACCTAGTAAATATATAATCTGAAACATACGCAATATTAATCTATATATCTTCTTATATATAAAATTCTCGTGTCACAATGTTAGTCTGCATACTCCTCCGAAACGGGTGGACCGATTCTCATGAAATTTTCTGTGCATATCGGGTAAGTCTGAGAATCGGCCAACATCTATTTTTCATATGTACCACGGGCGAAGCCGGGGCGGACCGCTAGTATATATATATAAATGAATTGCTGTTCGTTAGTCTCGCTAAAACTCGAGAACGGCTGGGCCGATTGAGCTGATTTTGGTTTTAAAATGTTTGTCGTAGTCCAGGGTAGGTCTAAACGGTGAGCAAATAAGGAAAAATTGCGAGTAAGATAGAGTAAGACGACAATTCCATTTTCCCATATAAAAGTGGACTCTTACTTTCTGTCAAACATTTGATGGTATTTGTACTCTCAGTTCCACTCTAATTGAAGAACGCATTAAAACAAGACTTTTGAATCGACAACATAATATCAACTTTGCTCATAACATCGTGTATTTAAATTTCAAAATATAAAATTTAATTGATTAAGGACGCTGTCACAAATCTGCGTTACTCAAATTTAGGTATTTAACCTCGCAACGTGGTTCGCGGGACATCACGCTCACGTAAACATAGCGCAATCCATTTTATAGATCATCTTCATACTTGATATTATTTTTTTTTTATATTTTTATCGAAATTGATTCCAGAAGATTACTGGGAACTTTAAAAATTCATTTTGTTACTTTTATTAGTAGGTACGATCCTTATAAGTATTTTAGTGTATTCAACCAACTTAAAAAAGTGTGACTATTTTACAACAATTTGAATATGAATTGTATTATTGTATACAATATCGAAGCTTTTTAAGAAATGTATAAAATACTTTTTTAAGAATTATTATCATACATAATATTATGTTACCGGCAATATATTAAACCCGGCATTGTATGCAATTCTTAGTAAATGTATGTTATTCCGAGAAACAGTCGGAATGAAATAAATTAAATTCGTCACATTACCTATATCTTTAAATCTGAACTTTTCCTAAGTAGCAAACACATTTGCAAATGTGGGTGGTTTTTGGGGTAGCTATTAACCAATATGAGGTCAAAACTAAAATCCAAGATGGCGCCGACGAAAATTTGAAATCTTTTCGTCATGGGTGTCATTTTCAAGGAGTTGGAGTAGCTATTAATCAATATGAGGTCAAATCTAAAATCCAAAATGGCGCCGACGAAAATTTGACATCATTTCGTCATGGGTGTCATTTTCATGGTTTTTGGGGTAGCTATTAACCAATATGAGGTCAAAACTAAAATCCAAGATGGCGTGGACGAAAATTTTACATATTTTCGTCATGGGTGTCATTTTCATGGTTATTGGGGTATCTATAAACCAATATGAGGTCAAAACTAAAATCCAAGATGGCGCCGACGAAAATTTTACATCTTTTCGACACGGGTGTCATTTTCATGGTTTTTGGGGTAGCTATTAACCAATATGAGGTCAAAACTAAAATCCAAGATGGCGCCGACGAAAATTGTACATCTTTTCGTTATGGGTGTCATTTTCATGGTTTTTGGGGTAGCTATTAACCAATATGAGGTCAAAACTAAAATCGAAGATGGCGCTGACGAAAATTTTACATCTTTTCATCACGGGTGTCATTTTCATGGTTTTTGTGGTAGCTATTTACCAATATGAGGTCAAAGCTAAAATCCAAGATGGTGTCGACGAAACTTTTACATCTTTTCGGCATGGGTGTCATTTTCAAGGTTTTTGAGACAGCTATGTAGGTATTAACAAATCCCCAATGTAACCGTCGATAATTAGGTATATTTTTCGTACTCCTTTAAAGTAAACTTAAATAAAATAACAAAACGTTAACGTTAACAACTACAGTTTTGTAGAAAGTCTTAAAAAAAACAATTTTAAAGAACATTGAAATGCATATTTAGAATTTAGAAATGTAATATAAAACGCAACTCTGTGGCAATCATCATCTGTGTTTATATTCTGACAGATATTATTAACTTTAAATATATTCGCTAAACTTTATTTAAAATAAAGTTTATCTAAAACATTTAAACGAAGAGAATAAAATAAAAAAGAACGTGTGTGCCGAGAAAACGTGTCAGGAGTGAATTTTCTTTGGCGAGATTCATAGATACCAAAATCGCCGCCTTGCTCCATAACGCGACAGTATTACCATGACGCGATCTTGAAATTCGACGACCATCTTGGATTTTAGTTTTGACCTCATATTCGTTAATAGCTACCCCAAAAACCATGAAAATGACACCCATCACGAAAAAAGTCAAATTTTCGTCAGCGCCATCTTGGATTATAGTTTTGACCTCATATTCGTTAATAGCTACCCCAAAAACCATGAAAATGACACCCATGATGAAAAGATGTCAAAGGACATTGGGCACAATCTGACCTGTTTTGTGAAATGCGCGTACAAAAACCAAACTAGGTTTTAATTGTTAAGTGAAACCCCACTTTCAATAAAATATTTTTTTTTTTTATATACTATGGGAGTAAAAAGTTACAGTACAATAAAAAATCTATGTTTTTGTGAAATATCCTTACACGACATCCTCAATTATGAATTGAATCACTGGGTACATTCGACCAGACTAATCGCTAATTACCGATTGCAAATTATCTGCTGAACGCACCCAAAAATTCGATGACTTTCAGCGACTTGCTAGCAATCGGACACCGTCTTTTTTTTTTTTTTTTTTTTTTCACCGCCAGACATTAAGGACAAATAGATGCACCGGCGGCCTTTTTAGATGATACAATTGTACCTCTAGACATTGACCACATTGAATAAATCATAAAATAAAAGTTTATTTTTAAGTACTCAGTTTTTTTTTCCATATTCCCTACATTAATATTTGATTAATATTAATGTAGGGACTTTAATGTAGGGAATTACAGTAATAATTGATGACGCAAAATAATGAAAAGTTATTAATAATATGTAATTAAAAAGATAATTATTAATAAAAAATATATAGACTTGGATAATACATTTTTTTTTATTCCTGACTGACAGTACCCACATTAATGCGACCCATACTATCGTAAACTAGAGACATTACTCTGTCTATTCCACCCTATTTCATTTCTGTACAGCGTGGGTATAGTTTTCATACTATGGTGCCCAGTGACCTTTTTCGTCGGCGCCATCTTGGATTTTAGTTTTGACCTCAAACTGGTTAAGATGTACAATTTTCGTCGGCGCCATCTTGGATTTCAGTTTTGACCTCATATTCGTTAATAGCTACCCCAAAAACTATGAAAATGACACCCATCACGAAAAAAAGTCAAATTTTCGTCGACGCCATCTTGAATTGTTTTACCCCACCAATCTATTCAACAACCCATAAAAAAGAGCATCTCAGGCAAGGTAATTTTTAAAACATAATTTTAAATTTCAAATAATTGGAATATGAAACTTATACAGTTTACTCTTATAAAGTATCAAATATTTCAAATCACGAAAACGACAGTGCACGCACAATAATCTTTTTCTAATTCGTTTTATTTTTGGGACGAGGAGCGATACACCCGTCCTTCCAAGAGCGCTTCTGAGCGCGGTCTGACGACCCGCGAGAGCAAAATGTATGAAGAAATCGACAAGTATTTTTAATTTAGCTAATAATTGAAATAAAATTTTGATTTAGATACAAAAAAATTATCAGAATCTATAAAGGACTATATATCCCTCAATAATTTATAGGTAAGAAGATAGATTAGGCTTTTAATTTTCTTAAAATTGTACCGTTTTAGACCCCATTTTTTTGCATTTTATGCGATCATTGTGCTGGGAAAATCGTATTTCAGCGACAATTTTGTATGACGTCGTACAATTTTTATAAGATGATCGTAGAACTGAATATATTATCTTTAAATTAAGATATTACTTTGTTCTCACGTGTAATTGCTTTGAGTTAAAATGGTACCGTAAAATAGCGTTTTTTGTTAAAAATCGGTAATAGCACCCTTAATATAAAATATTATTGATTTTCGGACATGTCAATCATTAGTTGTCAATCCTGTCAAATACAGTAAATATTGTTTGACATTCATGCGTTCAAAAATGTATTTTGTGTAAAATAATTAAAAAGTAAAAAGGGTCAATATACTATTGTCTGTATTTTTTAAATAAATTATTGAAAAGTGCAATTAAAGCAGATACATAAAAATTCCTCAAATATTTGTGTTTACGCGTGCTTTCAGAAATTGATAAGGTATTTTCGGCGAGGAAACTAACCAAGAAGGATAGTTCGATTAATTATTTAAAAAAAATCTATAAAAATGTAAAAATTCTGACAATTATTTGTCGCGATTTCGTCGACTGCTTCAACAATATTGCGTTGAAATAATATTATAACGTTAAAATTGAAACGGAGGCCCTGAGTCATTCGGTTGAACCAAGCTAAATTGCATTTTGAAGATTACATCCATTTACGTGATGCAATTAGCACAGAGAAGAAGATGCAGAAAATGTTGGGCTATTTAGGTGCTTAGGTGCTATTTTTCCGGCGACATACACAGGTAGCCCAAGTCATACGCATGAATATGCGCAAGATGCAATTTCATATGTTCGTCATTATGGTCGGCCTGGATCTATTCATTACATTTACATGAAATCCAAAATGGATGGAAATTATTCTACTGCTGATTCCCGGACAGTTATCAAGTGATCGGCTCGACATTACCACACGTGTTTTCAAGCAATGAGTTACATCAAAGCAACACATGGCTAAACTGTACATTATAGGGCGTGGAGTTGAGAGTCGTAAATTTTTTTGTGGTTAGCTATTGTCCTATGGAACCTAAATCTGAAATTTCATTTGACGGAAACTTTTAGTTTTTGTGTTACGAATTTTTTGAAAATCGGAAAATTTTACTCCATTTTAGCTTTGAAACGCGAACTTACTGTTATGACAGTGTCAAATTGACATACAGCGATTGTCAAACGCGTTTCATTTCAGGTAAAACATTACTTTCTAACAAAAAAAAAAATATATTATAATTTAAATTTTATTTATGAAATTTGTATATTTTTTAACAACAACATTAAAAATAATTATTATTAAGTATAGTTATTGTAAAATAGATTAAATAAAATAAAATTATTAATATTCGCAATTTATAATTCAACAAAAATATTAATTGTATGCTTTGTACCGTGGAACAAAACAATAACGACGTCATTTTCAGTTACCGTTCGTTTGCCGTCTTTCAGTCGAGATCTTTTCGTGCGTACTCCTGTTAAGCCCTAAAACTGTACAAAACTATTAAACTTTTACTTTTAGTATTCAAATAGGTAGCGAGGAGCGAAGCGACGAGCGTGTCAGGTTAACATTTGAACTGCCGCACGAGCCGAGCGAGCGAAGCGAGCGTGCCGCGGCAGCGGCCGGCGAGTGCCAGAAGCGACTTTAGGGCGATTCCCACTCAAACAAAAAAAAAAAAAAACTACAGGTCAAGAAACTAAAAAGAAAAGCAGTTTACTATGAAAAGTCCCTTTATCGATTAGACACCTCAAAATAATGAAATTCAGGGAGCATGTTTCAAAAATTTAACCATAATGTCTATTACATTAAATCTGTCATATTTCAAATCAAAGAACTAATGCAATATTACTAGTATTGAAAACTATTATTGTAAAGTAATAATTAATATTAATTGCTTCAGATCAATGTGGAACTGGAAAAAAATACATGCTTTAGTTAATTTGCATCCTTGCCTGCCAAAAAGTGGTAACAATCCAACATAACCTCAAAAACTTCATTTGTAAATATCTCGAAAACTATTAATTTCCGTCCCCCCCCCCTTAATAGGGGAAGTTCCTAGTACCCACGCCCCCTCCCTCCACCCCCCACCACCTCCAAATTCCACGCCCTATAATGTACAGTTTTACCCAACACATCTTTGGGATTATTCAATGATGTATGTATTCAATCGAATGACGAAAATCTGGCTTGCAGCATGCACACATTTTAATTTGGTTAGTCGAAAAAATAAAATATATGAGTGTGAGGGATTGCTAATCCTGAAACCGATCCAGACCGACATGACGTTGTTATCACGAATATGATTCATGGACCGCGTGAAACCATCAACCAACAAACACCACGCATGGTTGACAGCGAGTGTACCAAAAGGTATCCACGAAAATTGATGGCAGAGACCATCACAGGCAACGATGGTTACCCACTGTATCAGCGTCGATCACCCAATGATAATGGTAGAATTATTATCACAACTAAAGTGAAACGAAACGATGGCGTGGTCGATAACAGTTAAAGAATGAAAAGAGTTAATCCATGCTGCACAACTTTTTAAAATTCAATCATTTTTCTCTGAGACGTGTTTGAAGTAATAAATTAAAATACTATTACATATCAATCCATATAAATATTTATTTTGTATCATTGTATTACGTTCATCAAATCAAATCAAATCAAATCGTTCGTAAATTAGTTCAGCTAAAAGGTAACACAACATTCATTTGACGACGCGGTTGGCGCAGTGGTAAAGTAACTGCCTACTGAGCCGACGGTCCCGGGTTCGATCCCCGGTCAGGGCAAATATTTGTGTGATGAACTCAATTATTTGTTCTTGGGTCTGGGTGTTATTATCTATATATGTATTTATTAAATATTATATTTATCGTCGCCTAGTACTCACAACACAAGCCTTAATTGAGCTTACTGTGGAACTAGGTCGATTTGTGTAATAATGTCCTATAATATTTATTTATTTATTTATTATTATTTATTTATTGACAGGGCGGTACAAAGTTCGCCGGGTCAGCTAGTACATACATATAAACAAATTACATAATAGAAAGGTTACAAGATTAACATTACAAAAAAACGGCTAAATGCGAGTCGGACTCGCGCACGAAGGGTTCCGTACCATTAAAATGTTCTGCCAGTTAAAAGTAACCGAGCGAAAATTTTAATAAATATATACTTACAAAATAAACATTATACTCCTTTTTGTGCAGTTGTGTAAAGTTTTAATATAATAAAGATTATTTCTCATCTCATTTCAAATTATTTGTTATAAAAATATTTTTTTATCAACAACGATAGCTAGAAGTAGTCCGTCACTAAGAAAGTCGTAAAAATTTACGTCCTTTTAAGCGACGAGTTTTTAAATTCAACTCTATCACTAAGTTCATAAAGATTAAATTTGTATTTCTTTCCAAGATAGTCTCGTGGGGAGTGCGGTTCAATATCGCGTTCTAAATTCAACTTTATCGCTTAGTTCATAAAGATAAAATTTGAGTATATTTTCTTTCCATGATAGTCTCGTGAGGCCACATCAATGATCGAGTAAACAGGACTCGATTATTTGTCTTGATCATATCGCTAAACGATACATCGACGATTATCGATATGCGCAGGTTTTAATTATTTAATAATTTTAATAAAATAAATAATTTAACAAATTCAATGATGGACCTATACGGACCTAACGGTAAAGAATACGATTTTGATAAAATTCGCCAATTTTGCTATGGATGAGGTGGTAAAGTGTAATTTTTTATACCCAAAATTAAAAAAAAAATATTTATAAAAAAACTAAAGGGGACCTAACGAAAAAATTGTGGGACCTTAAAGGACCTAACGGAGACCTATCGATTAAGGTCATTTTTGACCCAAAATTATATGGATTGGGTGCTAAAGTGTATTTTTTTATACCCAAAATTTAAAAAATTATTAAAAAAAAAAATTTTTTTATTCTAAGTTGGTCACAGGGCAAGGCGATGCAAACAGCAGACTTTAGTCTTAATCAGGAGATAAAAATTAGATAGGTTTCGTAAGTAATGAAGGTAATGTTTTTAAGGAATAGCATTAGGTACCTACCTACTTGGAAACCATAGTTCATCAGTTCGTTGTTATTTTTTAACCCCTTACACATATTATTACACATAGCTACGCAAAACAAAAAATTTATTCGGTTAGTCTCATTTGTTATCATTTATTTCCTCCATAAGTATTTCCTTAATTTTCCAACAACAAAAGGGAACAACAGTTTCAAAACGTTTTAACTTTTGAATTTCGAATTTTCGTAGTACGAAACCTTAAAAAAAGTTGTGTAGGTACACGTGTTTGTGGCATGTGATGACATTTGTATTTTTGAAATCACGGACAATGGGCCAATGTTAATCCGAGCTTTAATTGGATAACGTGGCTTCGTCCGCACGAGACCGCGCACGTTGGCGGTTCAACATGACGAAATTATTTGAATACGTTTTTGGACGAATTTTTAAGCTTCGTCAAAAGGTTTAGTTATCGTTTATCATATTTAATATGAAAATGTCTTGCTTGGTCTTTCACATGTTTTTCAGGTATTAGGATGAAAAAGATGTAAAATGAACTTTTTCATGTATTCCAATAAATATGTTTGAAATTTAGAGTTCGATTGGAAAACTGCATATGTATTCCAGGCCATAAGATCAATATGTAGAAAAATAAAGTATTATTGAACCGAATCTCGATTCTGAAAGCGACAAGAAGAGAATGGGCGACAAAATAATTAGCCCTGATTTATCTTTTCTTGGCTATTACTTTACCTTGCTAAGGTCTACAATTCAATTTGTCGTGAACTCAATGTGTGATCAATATCTTTTAAATACATTGTAACACGTACGAAAATATTATAGATATTATGAAAAATAAATTAAAGAGAGAGAGAATTGTAGCATCAATATTCTGTATTTAGAAATAAATCTTCAGTTCTTATTAGTTGTTCACTGCGGAGGCCTTCCAAGAGGGCATAGGTCATGTGTGGGTTAGAAGAAGTCACATGTCAATTTTTGCGGTATTTTCCCTCATGAATTAGAGTAGTGGTTATGTTATATGAATAATATCGAATGCTCTAGATAGAAAGATAATTATTTATTGCACACTCACAAGATTTACACGACACACAGAAAGAAAGACAAACAGAGACAAGTATGTACAAATGGCGGCCTTATCGCTAGGTAGCGACTAGCGATCTCTTCCAGACTACCATTAATGCTTTACTATTTATTTTATTAAAATCGATGGCCTAAGCACTTAGCAACCATTTCTCTTTATGAGTACTTACCTAATATTATAAATTAAAATATACAAGAAGTTGGCAGTGGGTCGACAGGTAGATAATATCCGCTTAGAAGTTGTAATCCTTTTAATAAAGGAGAGTTCTTATCGTTTAAGTTATAAATAGCTTCGGATCCGTTTTATCTCTTTCAAAAGGAAAGTTAAATCTAAAGTCGAGATATTTTAGGATAGTCTGTCCTTAATAACAATAGATAATTCCTGCTTTTACTTACTTGTGTATAATTCTTATAATTATTATAGTCTATCTATCGCTATTTCTAAAATTATAATTTTGGAAGTTTATATGGGCTTGATAATGGTTGTTGCTATGTGACAACAAAAATAAGGCATGGATGATGGAAATTCTGCCTATTTTTAAGGAATGCCGAACTACTTATCATTCAACCGATACTACAAATTTTTATTATTTAATGTATCAACATGTTGGTGAGTCACAAAAACAATCCAAACCCTCTCAGAGATGCCAATATAGCCTATAGCCTTCCTCGATAAATGGGCTATCTAACACCGAAAAATTTTTTCAGTAGTTCCTGAGTTTAGCGCGTTCAAACAAACAAACAAACTCTTCAGCTTTATAGGTAATATAAGTATAGATTTCATCAGTAAAGAGCAATTCAGTTTTATATGGGACTTGGTAGTGAGCTAAGGTTTATCTCCCTAGTCTCATTTGGATTATGTTTAACTATTCGGTCATTATCAAAAGGAAATTTCTGTGAAAACGAAACAAATAACGAAATATAAACAGAAAGTTAGAGTAAGGGTAAGCAAAAACCTAGTACATATATTTAAGTAAGACTTAAGATAATAATTATATGGAAGGTAATACCAAGTCAACTTCTACCAGTAGGTATTATCTTGATCAATACTTAACTGCATTTCTACAAATATCTATGTATACTAAGACAGTTACAATTCCATTATGCAATTCGTTGAAAATAAATTACTTATGTTTAAATAACAGTAGTTGTTTCTGTTCAAATCGGATTATGAAATTGTCTCAAGAATGGTGATTTTGAACTCTCTTATACTTTATCCAAGGCATAGAGTCATATCAAGTACAACACAGAACACTAGTGGTCCAAGTACAACATCTGTTTGAATACTACCTAACTAGATTAAAAAATAAAAATCTATGGCGTCTCAGTATTTCTCGCCCCGCCCGGAGCTACCCTTAGTGTCAACCGCGAATCCAAAGAGGTTACACGCACCTAAGATTAAAAAAAAAAGCAACAGATAAAAAAAAAATAAACGCGCAAATTTCGTGTTCTAAATACAAATTTTGAATCGAACGGTTCATGATTTTACGCAAAATATTTTAAAAGCGCGGGAACATAGAGCGTGTTTACAGAAGTGTGTGTTTAAAACGATTTTGTATGAGACTAGACTAGATATTTGAGAAGTTTTCAAGTGTCGGATTCACGATTTGATATGATTTTGTACGATGTAAGTATTGTTGATTATATTCTGAATAGAAGCTCAACGGTATCTTTATCATTAGGTATAATATGATTCAGTGCACTCCGATGTGCATTTCATGTAAATAATTACATCAGTGCATCGCGAATAAATTTTACAGGAAAACATTCTTAATAAGTATTTATGTAAAATGTTATCCACAAAATGTTGTTTATTTTATATTTAAAGTAATCAATAATTTTAATTATTTTTTTAACGTAAAATTATAATATATAAAATAAAATTATAAATTATTATGATTTTATACATTTATTTATTATCTAATATCTTCTCTATTAAACAGAAGTTATTTATGCCCTTTTATTACTTTTGTTTGCAAGAATATTTTCAACTAAACCCTATCTAATATTTTATTGAAATAAGTTTACAATATTGTTTCTGATGTAGTTAATGATTTTCACATTTTTCTACTATTTAATTGCTCTATTTTTTTGTCTTCATCGGGAAGCGTATGCCCTTCGTACCTATGCCAGATCCCTCACAACTCATAGTAGGTCTGTAGGTACCTAGTTAGATAAAATGTAGTAAGCTAATGTGTAATCACCCGATTGTGACTGTAACAATTATATAAAATTATATGCTCGATTTCAGAATCCTAATCTTTTCTATGGTAAAATACCTACCTATCAATGTACTAACAAACCTTGTAAGTTGTAGCCATCTCAAACATGTAAGATTGCTTGAAATTAGGTATTTAAAGATGATAGAAATAATACCGAAGATTATTAACATTAGTGTTTAATAATATCCAATAGACCCAAATAATAGTCCAGGATCCTTCGCCCATTTTTGCAAGTGATTACTATCAAGCTAATTTTCCGTGAGTCCGCTTTATTTTGATGAGACGCCCAATAATTTCATGTACGAAACTCTCGATTGTGGTAACTTACAGAGGTAACAAGGATAAAATTTTTTGATTTGATGGTTCTCAAATATTTATTACGCAATTTGTAGGACAATATGTCTGTTGAATTATATAAGTATTAAATAAGTGAAAACAAAAAAATCAGCTGGTTAGTTATCATTTATGATGACCTCGTTATCGATACACATTGGAAAGAGGGGACTCTTTGATCAAACCATAGATTTTGTAGGACAAATATTTTTTCGAATAATTTAGATAATTATCTTGAGATTGAACAAAAAAAAACATTCAGTTAGTAATAAATATTTGAGAACCATCAAATCAAAATATTTTATCCTTGTTACCTCTGTTAGCTACCACCATCGAGAGTTTCGTACATGAAATTATTGGGCGTCTCATCAAAATAAAGCTACTCACGGAAAATTAGCTTGATAGTAATCAAGTGCAAAAATGGGCGATGGATCCTGAACTATAAACAAAATGGAAAGTCGTTGTTAGCAATTATCATATTTATCAACTGCTAATAAATGAGGTAATTAGATTGATAATAATACCTATTATTATATTGATAATACAAAACTGTTCGCAAATTATGTGTGTCACATTATACGATAAAAAAAATTAGAACTCTTGATGTCTTTGACTTATTTTTTTATCATAATTAATGGCAGTTTCGAGTTGCAAATGAAAATTGACACAATCATTTTGGGGTTATTTTAATATATATAAATCTCGTGTCACAATGTTTGTCCTCGATGGACTCCTAAACCACTTAACCGATTATAATAAAACTAGCGACCCGCCCCGGCTTCGCACGGGTGCAATGGCGGCCGGTCGGTACCGCCGCAAACGCTACGTCCCGCAATTTTTAAATCTGTAATATCTTCGAAAATATTCACTTAAATCATACGGTGTAAAGGGCCATATAGATCTATATTAAATGAACAATTTATTCAAGGTATTTAATTCGTTAAGGATTAATGCTGTATTGGTTAAAATCGCTTCGAAAATTAACCATTATTTGTCGTAAAAAGTAAATGACAAAAAAAAGTTATTGTGGGTTATCCATAAGAGATAGACATATACCATCGCGGACTTTTCTGTAGACCTTTTCAATGTGTACAATACTTAGTACATTATTTTGATAAAACTCGTAGGGTTCAGCCTGCGTTTGCAATGTAAGCGGAAAAAATGTAATTATTTACGACATCACATTAGAAACCTCAAAAATAACAGTACTTCTCCACTATTTAATGGATGTTATTATACATATAAACCTTCCTCTTGAATCACTCTATCTATTAAAAAAAACCGCATCAAAATCCGTTGGGTAGTTTCAAAGATTTAAGCGTACAAAGGGACATAGGGACATAGGGACAGAGAAAGCGACTTTGTTTTATACTATGTAGTGATTCGCACACCATGTGCAGTTCGATCCAACTTGAGAGATAGGATAGTTTAAACATGTAGGTACCACGGGCGAAGCCGGGGCGGACCGCTAGTCAATTATAAATTCTCACAATTTATTTTTTTAAGTACGACATAATATTCATATTTATGATACGAACACACATTATTAATAAAAAAAAAAACTTTATAGTATCGCTATAAAGCGTCCCTATTATGATAACTACGACAGTCATCATAATATAGGTACAAAATTAACCCGGTTCACGAATTTTTGTCTTTTCTCCCTGTTACCTGCCTGCTAGACTTGTAGCTTCAACGGGCAGAAACTATTTCAGTGTTAGATAGCCCATTTATCGAGGAAGGCTATCTCATCACGCTAAAACGCTAAGACTGAACGCAGAGCAATGTGTGTAAAACCGCTGAGCATATCTAATCGAGTACATGTAATAATGTAACATAATGTAACAAGAGATTCATGAGTGAACATACTATGGTCCATACAATATACTATCACACTATGGTGATTTGCCACGTACACACAGGTCGAGCAGCCTCGCGAGGCAATTGCTATGCGAAGCAGCGCGGTCAGTGTTGATGTGGTCGTAGAAAATGGCGGCCCACGCGTCCAGACTGAGCAACTTGGCGCAGAAAATTCTTCGCGAGGATGCTCGCTCTGTATTGCTAGCTATTCGTGATACATAAGATTACGTGACGTCACAGCGATTTCCTGAATAAACGTCATAAGACGATAATTGAATTTTAACAATTCCATTATCGCTGACGTGTTTTGACGAGCGTATTGACGAGCTTGATTTGGGTCAAGTTCACTGTCAGCTGGATATATGGAGTGAATATGATTTTGCTGAAACATCATATTGTGCTTCGATAACAAGATAGTGAATTTGTATGCAAGCGGAATAATAGATTAATAGGGATAGGTCAGGTTTAGAGGCCGAATTTATGTTCTATTGTTTGCATATCAACATTGTGAAGTATATTTTATTGATACATTTGTTTATGATCATGTGAGGAAAGTGAAAAGCAAGCTTTCACGAACTAATGTAATGAAAAAGACTCAGCATAAAATGGCTGATAGTTTCATAGTTATGACGCGGACGGAAGAAAAATTATTACCATTTTCTTATGGCAACATTATTTGGGGTTAAGAAGGAGGCAAATAATGTCTTTCATTATTTTATGATCATTTCCTCCTCCTCTTTGAAAAGTCCTATAAAGTAAGTAATTCATAAAAATATAAATAATAAGATTATATCTTTCTTTTAAGCAGATCTAGATATGCCGATTATTATTAAGCCAATATACCTAACCTCCATACACGATTATGGAATAGGTACCTACTTAACACAAATGAATATCTATTTTAATTAGGTTAAGTGTGTAAGAGAACCTTTTATATTTACTACTTATAGTAACATGTGGTTTGGTGATATTCACCATCTAAGTTTAAACACCTTAAAACAGGGCAATGTTCCTCAACAGTCAAAAATGTGCATACTTCGTTGTTTAAAGAATATGATCCCTTTAAAATGTTCTGTCTATTGCATAAAGATCCAATCTTTTCTTTGGAATTTAAACGCTTCGCTGATATGTCGGTTCCTCGTTAAAACTACGAGCAGAGTATTATGACGTCAGCAATTGATTGACGTAATAACTATCATATATAAGCATAACGAAACTTACAGCCTGAAGCTATGCGAGAAAAGGAATCGGTTTAAGTTATAAGTTATCCTGCGCTAAACACTCCAGCCTTCAAAGATTCAAAGGAAATATTTTCCTTAGAAGTCCCTTTTCTATGGGTTTAATGATTCCATAGAAATGACAAGAATTGTTTATTCTACAGCACAAGGTGTTCTTAAATAACGTGGTCATTTCAATGGACGAGGTGCCTGTGGTCCATGTAACGATTAGTGGTTTTTAAGTACTCAGGAGGTTTCCCTGAATTTTGGTTATAACAATTTTACGCGAAGCTCAAGGTATATATTTAACAACTTTTCTGAAATTGGTATTGAACTAGATATCAAGTAGATCTTTAGAATTCAAAATATGGTTAATTTTTATTATAGCTTTCACCTTTCATGAAATTGAAAACCGCAAAATCGGTTACGGCGATCTTTTTGTGTTTGTCACTTAACTTCTAAAGACCTTCATAATTGGCTATGAAAATGGAATTTCAACAAAATTTTAATGATACAAAAAGACGTCATTTGGACCATACGTTTATTGAAGGACGGTGGGCGGGTGAGGGAATTGCGACTGTATTTTTAGAGGGTAGAGTCGGAAATGCAATGTTGATGGGAGATGAGGTGTGAGGCTGTGCGGTGCGGTGGCGGCGCGCGCAACTCCGTACTGTAGGGGTGGGAATGTATCGATAGTCGATAATAGTAGATTTAATTTCATGATTTTTCACATATTAGATTGGATATATGTGATAGTGGGCACGTATTTCCATCGATCATCATTATATTTTATTTTATTTAATTTAACCTGGATTCGACGCTCAATTTTTCGTCAGATTAAACTGATGCTCTATTTCCATTATGAGTTAATTTTCTGAATAAATTATCGTTATTAATTTTCCGTTCCTTTTTGATTTTTGTTTATTTGATTTCATATTAGACTAAGTAGTCTCTACTATATTTCCGCACCCTATATCTAATCTTTTTGAAATTTATTCTCTGTCTGATTAAAATGACTTTATTATTTAAACAAAATCGTTTAAGTATCGATTTTGAACCGGAAACCAACATTCTTAAATGAATCACATAAAGCTTCTTTTCTTACTATTTTACCATTTGAACCTCCCTGGCCCTTCATTAAAAAAAACTATCGACAAATGCTGTCGCATCACTACTCGGCTTCAGCATTCAGTAAGCCTCCAAATGATGGGTGAAATGGCACCCTCAGCGATTCAAATATAAAAATAAACCGAATAATGTGTATTATTAAATAGCAGTGCTGGTGTATGTGTAGACCATGGGTGTGGATACTGTACCTCCTCAACGAGTAAGAGCCTGTAGTCAATATATGTATTTCATTTTATACTTTTTGTTTGGCGAAACCCTGTTTGGAGACTTTTCTTTATATATTTTGTCTGTTTGGGATGGAGCGAGACACAAAACGTATTATGAGATTTTAAAAATATCTCTTATGATTTTAAAATTTTAAAATATGGTATTATAGATTTTTTACGGGTAATAATTTTTTTTAATGAATACGTTCGCTTGTAGAAATAAGTTTTAGCATTTTGTTTGTAGAGCTACGTGTGCCACGTTGCGAGCGATAATGCAATAATATTTATGTAATCGTAAAGCATTTTTTAAATAATTGGTTAATATTTTAATATTATATTCTTCTACATTTTTTCCCTTTTCGGACAATACTATCAATTATTTCCATGATTTCTGTATCTCAATATTTATCTTTACCTTAAACGTTTGCGGTAGAAGAAAACTGCTTCAGATTTATTGAAGATCCTCCTTTCTGCTCAAGGAATATTAACTTCAGTTTCAATATTAAATTATAAACTCATAAATATCACAATTCCACTTTACATCACACAGTTTAGTGTGGATAATTCATCATTCGTTTTTTTTACAAATAGTTCATTTAGATTTATCTACATTGTACAAGTAAAAAAAACTTTCTATATAGTAAGACTCACAATTCAATCTACTTAAGTAATTTAATAATCGCTGTGTTAATAAGGGATTAGTAATACGATGACGTCAATCACATTGTAATAATGAAGCTACAACCACAATACAACGTTAAAAATAACTAAATACAATCTATAGAAACAAATATTAGCAGGTCTAATTTAATTGGAAACATTTTAAAACTTTGATTTGGCACCGCCAAGCAAGGTGGCTGCGGTCGTAAATGAATCACGGAGGGAGGCAGATCCAAAGCCATTTAATGCAAGAATGGAATAAACCTTTCAGTTTTGCTAGAAATATGAAGGCAATAAAATTATTAAAGAAAAGTTTGACGGTATTCGAATGTACATAGACTTTTATTCAAGCGCGACAGTTAGTAAAATGGACATGTGTAAGATACTGTTTAAATACAAAAACGGCTACCCAGATGATACTGAAAACAGAAATAGAATATAGTCTGGAAAAGCATAATATAATATGGGTTCTAATTACCCTGGTACCACGTGAAACCTATATACAAGCGATTATAGGTATATCTACAAAAATGTACAAAGCAAAAAATAATACAACGTCAATCGATAGAGACACACAACAAAAGAACTTTTCAAATAATTACTGTGGTGTCATGATAGTCGTACCGGTCACCGAAGCAAAAGCAAAACATATACCTAGTATTTAACAAGTATTAATACCCACAAAAGAAGATACAAATAAACATTAACTTATGGCTTGATAAAAACCTTTACTCTCATAGCAACTGAAGTTGAAACAAAATTCTTGCTACACATCCATTTCTACGAACTTTATTTATCCGTATCCAGACATGATATATCCGCTTAAAGTCAGGTTCTTCGTAATAGCACAATTTATCTTTTAAAAAATCATTTAAGTTTGTATGAAAAGCTATAAGAACCCCTCGAATCCCACGTCCTCTTCAGGGATGCAGACTGCCTCATTAGTGAGTTTTTGACTGCAATTACAAGAATTTCGCTTTCAATATACCAACGAGTGGGTGTGAAAGAATACCAATTTTAACGGGAGTTTAAAGTGTTTCAGTTGAAAGTTTTACGCAGACGATTTTGATGCTAAAGAGCTTCGTTATTATCTGATTTAAAGATAAACTGTTATAGTTTCTTTTTCTAGGTAGAAACTGTTCGCCGTAACTATATTTAGTATACGTTTGTATTTATTTGTTTAATAGCGCTTCAAGAATTCTAGTAAACGAATAAATGTTTGATTGTGTGTTTCTATGATATTGTTCGTCACAAAGAAATGTTTCAGATAAATGATCTGATAGGACTACATTTTGTTTATGTGTTACGTTATTTTTGAAATACGTCTGCTTGTATTTACATAGAATACAGATGATAGAATTTTTCATCATCCAGGTAATGATGTAATAGAAATTTATAATAAGACAACCATGCTAGATACATTGGTGAAGACATGGTAAAAACAGAATGAAATATCACGTAACATAGAACAACAGAACGGTGGATGTTTTTATTGTATATTATACTAGCGGTCCGCCCCGGCTTCGCCCGTGGTACATATTTCGCAATAAAAGGTAGCCTATGTTCTTTCTCAGGGTCTAAAGATTATCTGTGCCAAATTTCATCAAAATCGGTCCAGTAGTTTATGCGTGAAAACCATACATACATACATACATACAAACCTTTCCTCTTTATAATATTAGTATAGATAGTGATGTTTTATAAAATAACACACAGTTTATACTTGTATTCATGTCAGCAGAGTGACGTTGTAAAGTCCCTGGTGGAGTGTGACCCATTTCGCTAGAACTATGCCAATTGCCACTAGTAAAAGAAAAGAGGAAGAATAAATCCAAACCTAATGCAATCTCAGGTAATTGCTAGCAACGAATAACCAGAATTCTATTGAAAATCTGCACAAAAATGGACGATTAACATTTAAAAGGTAACGAGACTTCGCCCTTTACGAAAGGGTACGTTTCAATTGAAAAGGTCAACGGTTACAAAGGGTTTGATACTATTCGACGAAATATAAATCGTAATTATGGATATTAAACTATGCTTGAAGATGGTTTAATGCGGGGTTTAATTAAGTATGACTGCTGATAAACGTGGACGACAATCGTAAATTGTTTTGCGACAGTCAAATCTATATCCATTATAAGAAATAGCTGTTTTCTGCGAAAGATAATGTCTTATTTTCTATTAATTGAAGTGGTAACAAGAAGAGCGGACAAAGAACTGCTATCAAGGTGTTACTAGGAGGAAAATAAATTTGGTTATAGCACAAAGAGGAGACACGATTACAATTTACCTCATTTGATTCAGCTTTTGAACTTATAAGCGAATAAACAACGAGTTGAAGAATACTTAATAGTTCTGGAAATAAATCACAACCTATGGCCAGTTTATTATGGAAGAAACCCGTATTAAAATATGTATATTTTAATTGCACCCTCTTGTAGGCTCTTGTTCCGCTTACCAAAAGAATTGGCGCCATTCCATGTTCCACCCTTTCCATTGACATGTGATTATATTTTCACCAATTTAAAAATTGATATGGAAATAGGAATATACGATACTATTTTGGCTGTCTGTCCGTCTGTCTATATAAATTTCGTTTCACGATTTCGCATTGTATATTCATCGCATTCATTCTATTTTGGGAACCTCTACTGCATATGTTATAAGCACCTCCTGAAAATATACATTTGCTGTATATAATTTTGTCCCTGTAAATAAATATTTTCCGTTAGAAATATTATAATGTATTTGAGTCTCTAATAATGTTTTCTCATCAGATAACGTTCTCAGCACGTTTATTAGATTTTTCATTTCATATCCTCCCTCGTTCATGGAAAGCAAGGATATTTTTTAATTTGTATCGTGCAATACCTGAATCTCGAAGTTTCTAGAACCATCTTTCTTTGTAGAAAGTTCTACTAGGTTGAATGTAGATATTTCTACAAAAATAATATTGTTTTAGTTCTTGGAATGGATTGGAATTTTTATTGTTTATTTAAAAGTTGCTGAAGTTCGCATCTATTGCTTTTATAGTTGTATTTAAAAAAATCGACGCTTCTAGAGCCGTCTGACTTATTAATAACTTTCTCTAAACCTAAAATCACTTTGTTCTTTAGCCGTAATTAACAAAAAGTGTTATTTTTGTATTTTAATTTGAAGTTTATATCTCTAGGCACATTGCGTGATCGTTCTATTCTTATATAACAAGCTAATGTTTATCAAACAATACATAATATGTAGCCATTGTTTTTATGTTACTGTTGGTGTCTCTTTTTGTTAAGGCTTAATATCTCAGCTTTAAAAATAGATAGCAAATTAGTTGCGACGGCAAATTCGTGAAACTGTGTGAATAGAACACCTCTGTTGTGTCACGTAAAAGTAAAATATTAGAGACTCCATAAAGCTAATGGTTTCAACGTCGTGCTGAAAACACGAGCTGGTAAAATTAGATGCTTTTTCAGTGACAAATCCAATACAAAGGCATTTGTTTAGACTGGGTTAGGTACTGACTAAGAACTGCTAATGAATGTGGAAAACATGTCTCGTCTAAGGAAGGAGGAGCATCTAGGAAACTTGTTAATTTTGTATAAGTAATTTAGACACACTTAATATCGATGCGAACAGTATTTTATTTGGTATAAATAAATCCATGGACTGGAATAAAGAAAGAGAACTTGATTTTCTTTAAAATAATGTTTTAGCGAAAAAAAAAATTAACTTCGCAAGCCGTAGCTCGTAGCCACTCGTAACTTTTCCTTACGAGCGACGCTCAGCTTTTTCCAGCTTAAATAAACAATTGATTAAATCTACACTTTAATGTAAATTAATAGCCCAATTCATCCAAAGTTATTACTAGTTACAGAGACCATTTCAATCCAGCTATTCATTAGTTTATCGTGTCCCACAGTTCGCCCAGACACGGAAGTAATATCAGGTATTTGCATAGAGCGAAATGAAGTTAGAACTTTATTGCGTGTAAATCCATAGTTCACTGCAGATATTGCAACGGATTTTATGTAAACATTTGATTGGATAGCTCTTGGTGGATTGCTTGTACGAGTACGTTGGGATTGCTCTTGTTTTTTGTTTGTTTTTATCTTGGTTACGAATGCCGCTCTGACCTATCTACGGATCGTGGCTCCAACTGTAAGATACATTACATCAGCAACTTCAATTTCATATTAAACTAGTTACACCATTGCTATGTCTCTAGAACTAGGAACTTGCATTTTAAGCATAAAGTGGTTAATTTTTCTTAAAATGTTTATGCATATTTTAGGAAAGAGACTCTATAATGTTGAGAAATTTTCAGGACTTTTCCAATAGGATTCTGCCAATGTATGTGTGTATCCTATTTTGTGAATCAAAGCAGGTAAATTGTATTACAGTTGCTTACTTGAAGAAAAGTATTTACTGTAGAAAAGTAAATTCTTTTCTAAAAGAAACAGAGGCTCGATTTGGGCTGTCTAGTCCGAATTCAATTTCTCTAACCCAGGATTAATAAAATCCTCTATAGTCCTTCAAAGGACTTTAAGGTTTTTGCCATTCAGTTTGTAATTAAATATTTTTAAGGTCGATGAATTGAAGTTGTATATTTGTCTATACTTTGCAGACTTGATTCTTTTTAATGGCTAGCCCGCTACGCTTACCCTGGTTTCAGCTGGGTTTAACCAGATTACATACACAAATGTTGCCTAGTAACGATGAAGCTTTTTATTTCTAAAATAATTACTGCTACCTCTTATCAAACAAACAAAAATCTAATATTTCTTCAATCTTCAGATTAGATAGGAGTACTTAGGTATATCATTCTGATTCACTATTAGGTATTTAAAATAACTGCAAAATATATTTATTGTTCTATATAGAGCGTCTGTACATGCTAACAAAGTCATGCTATAGGCAATAAGTTTACTGTAAAAATAGGAATGTTGCCAGATAGCCTCAATTTTCACTATATTTATGCCAATTTATTGCTCGATTTTAAAGTGATTGACGCGCACGCCAGTTATCGCTATTCGCTTGACTATTGGATTTTAATGAAGTTAATATTTTAATAACTATTATAAATTTCATATAACGTTTCATTATATTTTTAGATGCGATATAAAGCTTGTTTTTCGTTATCATTTTACAAATCATTGTAATCTTTGCTATAACAAATTCAACCCGAATCTATTTAAAGACTTCTCTATTACACATTGACTTTCAATCCTCACTTCAATATAACATCTCACTAACGCAATACAATTTCACTAGCTCCAGATAGAAGCCGGTGGCGGCGAAGGCCCCGGGCCCCCGGGCAACAACAACACAGACGGCGCCGCAGCAAGCCCGCCCCGGGATGATAACCACAACGCGCAACTACCCTGCCCCCGGGCTACACCACTTACACCATCAGGTGAGATATAATTAATCACGTATACCATCAGATACACACATCAACAAAGTCTATGGATAGGTATTTGGTATTGCATCAAATATCTCAAAATTTGTGGGGAATTTAGTAATATTGTAAATGGAAGAATTATATCTCATTTTAAGGTCTTTACAATATCACATTTTGAGATATTTGATGCAAAATTTCAATTAATATCGTGTTATATAATACCAGCTAATTTACATAACTTAACAAGATTCTCAAGATTAAGATTCTCCATTTTTCCTTCTATAAAGGAAAACTGCGTACTTTATCTATTTTTAACATTTCTTCGAATTCGGGTAAATATCGTAAATAAATGGAAAACGAATTCAAATATCGGGCGCGGTTTTCTATTACTCGATGTTCGATGTAAATATTTATCTCATTATTTTGTTTAGTCTTTTTCTAAGAATTTTGTTAGTTTGCGTACGTACGGGGGGAGGAAAATTGGAGATAATCTGAATCTGAAAAATTTAATAACGACCTATATGTAATTGGTAACCGACTCTGATAACTGGGACGGGGAATCTTAGGTTCGCCCATTTCTGAAAAAAGACCAAAAAGTAATCGATATGGGGAATCCTACTCGTATTGTTGTTAGGTTAAATTTTAACAAAACTCTTCAGGCGTAGATGGAGTTATGCAAAATGAAATTATTTGTTTATGCAATAAACAACCCGAAACTCAGTAAATGTTGGTGTACGTTGTTTACCAACCTTAAAATAGCTTACACGTGTAGATTTTTCATCGAGCCAATAATCAGTTTACTTTTCATCGTGCCATTTTCAAGGGCTAAACTAACTTATCATTGTCATGTACTAGCTGTATAGTATAATATAGTTCTTGTATATTATAGTCAATTAAACTTTGCTGTTACCTGGTTCACTCCGACCGCACGCACCTAATGAATTTACAAACTTTATATTGTTGACTTGGCGTCGGTGTATTCGTTTATTAGGAGGATAATTTGGTCGTGAATTTTATACCTTGCAACTATGTTATTGACTTGTTTGTTCGACGTTATATTTTCTTGTACATTATAATGTAATTAGTTAAATAACGTTACGTAATCAACTTGTATTTATGCGGAATCACCATAACTTAACTGAGTTGTTAGAAAAACTCTTTGCCAAGTTTTCGCCAAGTTATTCCTGAGTCCACTGTCTTTTAATAAATATGTCTTTGCGATCGAAGGCTTAGGTTTATATCAATACACTGTAGGTTTTCATAAAGATACTTTTAAACGATCAAGACTGGTTGTTCGCTTATTCTACCTTCCATCAAAGGCAGATCAATAAAAAATTCAGTCTTCAACAAGGGCTAGAATTGCATGATATTATGTGTTACAGGTAATTTGTAAGCCAATATAAACTCCAAGTTTATATTTACAGTAAAAAGCATTTGTAGGCATTAAAGAGGAGTTAAACAACAATTTGTTAGCTTGTACGACGTCGCCGCAAGTTTGTTAATCCACGCAGTTCTAGAAGTTTCTTGATCGCGGTTACTTATTGCTTTGAAACTTTTTATTGAGGTTGTGGTCCTATATCTTGTTCATCATATTTTGTTCTAATAATTTATTATATTTATGGAACGTAATCTTCTCTCTTTTTTTCTGTTTCTTTAAACGGGCTAAGTATTATTTATAAATTAATTAGTATTATACGTAGTATAATATTATTAGTCTGTGGTATTATTTATTTATAATTTTTATTAGAGCAATATTACCTAAACAAATTTTCGCTAAACTGTAAACAAAACAATTTGTTGGTTGTGGTATCATGTAGGTATGTTGCGTTTACCAATTATCTAAGCTTTTTATCTGCTTATAAGCATTAAGCAGTAAGCTGTCTACTTTAAAAAATTCAGATGCATCATCAATTATGTAAACTTAAGAAAATATAACTGAAATTCACCTAGTCAGAGTAATACGAATTACCTAATTAGGATCTAGACGAGTTATAAATCATGTCAAAAAGGGGGACGAAGTCAGCATTTAGATTCACAAATATTGCTCCAAAAGATGGATGGAACAAAAAATTGCATCGATATTCAGAACAGAATCAGGTCGCAGGCATTGCCATGTAAATAATTTATCTTGTCCGCTCCCGTTCCCAGTGATTGATAGTTTACTGTTTTATATTGTAGATGTAAACGAGTAAATTATTCAGCGACAACGGAGATTGATTAGCGGAATAATAACTTAATAAAAGGACTTTAAATCAATGCTGTTGGTTTCTTTATGCACTGTATTAAGTTCAATTTTTGGGAACACTTCTTGTATCCCACAAGTCGTATGAGTTTAAACTTCAAAGGTATAAATTATAGAATAACTTTTAACATATGAAGCCTTCTATGTTTTTCCTCTTCCCACTGCAGCGACACGAGGTGTTTATAATTAGTATTATTTGCATAAACTTAGGTAATGTGGAATAATGAGCCTACTTGATATCGCTGTCATAAGGCATTCGTTATATTATCTATACTATAATATTATAAAGCTGAAGAGTTTGTTTGTTTGAACGCGCTAATCTAAACTACTGGTCCGATTTGAAAAATTATTTCAGTGTTAGATAGCTCATTTATCGAGGAAGGCTTAGGTATAGGCTATATCATCACGCTACGACCAACGGGAGTAGAGCCACGGGGGTGAAACCGCACGGAGCAGCTAGTAATACATATGAGGACCACTGATACTCTGTATAAAAATATGCTTGTACTTGATTTTTTTAAATATATATTTAGGTACTTTAGATTAAATTTTAATGGTGGAGACATCCAACTAAATATAAACGTACAAATATTCCACCTAAATTGATTTTCGTAAATAAATAAATTTGTAAAAGCGTAGGGCGTCTCTTCCCACCCGGCGCCGGCACTGAAAATCTTTAATGAGTAACGACGTCAAAATACTGAAGGCATTAGCGCAGAATAGCTAACGCAAGTTACCTAATTATACTTTGGGGATAATGAAGTTGTAACGAAGGTCATAACATAACACTGCTCTTGCTCTGTATAACAATTTTGGATAAAATCATAAAATTAATGCTTTAGCAAATACACGAAAGGACATAGGATGTTTCCACAGTAAAGTATCATTTTTAAGCTATTGCATAGCTTCTATCGCGGGCCTTGAGCGCGGGGACCAAATCCAGAAATTCCGTAACGAAAAAAACCTCACGCTCCCCACTCCGACGGGCGCGGAGGTGTGGCTTGAAGGCATAGCATGCAATAGCTTTACCGCGGGAGTCCCCGAGTGCCACACGTCTTTTTTTATTAAAATAACTTTCAGACTCAAACTCACACATTTATTTATTCAACTAGGTACCTAGACTTCGTTTAGAAGCGCTTTTAGGGTGCACTCACACACATCAGTCACCGTCACGGCACGTCACCGGACAGGATTAAAAAAAAATATGTATCAATAGTTCTAGTATGACTCTGTTCCCACACGACAGTCGCCGGCACGAAATCTATCAGTGACGTCACCGGTCAGGCACGTCAAATAATCTTTCCATACAATATGTATCATACTTTTATCCCCACTCACCCGGTGCCGTCACGTCTCAGTTCAGTCAGCGTCGTGCTACCGTCAATAATTGCTACATGTTCTCTAGCGTGACACGCGTCTAATCACTGACTAACCTGATGTATGTGTTCAATGATTCAGTCAAACCGGCGACGTGACTGACGGACAACATGACGGTGACTGGTGTTTGTGGATACGTACACGAACCGTCACCGATCAGTCATCGGTGACTTGACGGTGACTGATGTGTGTGAGTGCACCCTAAATCGTCAAAATTCTGAAAAATGATTTACCACCGGTTCTACCGAGAAAAGCCTGAAAGAAAATCTGTATTCACATCTTGTAAAAAAATATTATTGCTGTGACTTTGTGATCTTGTAAAACAATATTATAACTTTACTTGAAAATAATCTATTTATATTTAAGAAAAAATTACAATAGTCCATCAGTATATCTACTTACATTAAAAAGGTCGCATTGTACTGGCTTCTTTTAATGAAATCATATTAAAGAGAAGGTTATATTATGTAACGTATTGCAATGCAAAGAAATACTGTGAAATGAAATGGATTTATTTCTTTTCAAATGTAATATGATGTTGGTAGTTGGAACCTTGTGTATTATATTATGTGCATCTTTACCTTTAGGGCCTAAAAGGTTGGAATATCCGCAGGTTTATACCCAGTAGGATAATCATTTAGCTAAAATAATTATACTAATCCAAATATCTCACTCCTAAGTCCTAATAAAAACAATATTTTTATACTGTAGCTCTGTTTAGCTCGATAATTGGATGAATTTCAAATATATTGTACCATAAAAAATTGGTGGTTTTCATTAGGATTTCCGTTTGGTATAGATATCATCAATTAACAAGTTTCGATCTACTATGTGTGTATACAATTCTGGCCATTAAGTTCTTTTTTATATGCATTTTAAAATTCCAATCCAACAAAACTCCACGCTATCAATGTTAAGTAGCTAATCGCACCGCAGTACTCCACCAGAGAGGCTGTTCTTGACCATCGAAGTTCACGCGCTGCATCCAGCTATGTGGGTCAACATCGCACTTAGTTAGGAACAATGTGTGTGCTGGTGTGTTTGGTGTAAAGAAGTGTGTGTGTGTGTAAATTATTGTGTTGATAGCGGAAGGTTAGGACCATGTTGGTGTTTGTTCAGAAATTCGTAATAGTCATATTGGTGGTGCTGTATATTGATTATAGAAACAGATAACGTCTAACCACGATAGCAAACTGTAATCTTATGTAAGGGAATGCAGCAAAAATATAAAGAAACTAGCTATGCCGAGCGATTTTAGCTGCGGACGAAGCTGCGTGCAAAATCGAGTATGTATGTATTTCTATAGCTCAAGTGCTATTCTGATATATATGTATAGCCTGTGTTCCTGTAAAGTTTCATAGAAATCCGTCTAGTAGTTTTTACGTGAAAGAGTAACAAACATCTAAACATGCATCTATTCATACTAAATCATCAAAAAACGTGTTTATAATATTAGTAATTAGGATATAAGAGAAATATGAAACATATTTACATGTAGGTAATGTAAAGAAATTCCAGAGAGAAATGAATACATAATGAACTTAGTAAATCCTGAACCAAACGATGTAAGTGTGTTTTACATTCAATATTTTTGTAACCAAAGGTTGTTAGAATACCTAACATTCATTATTTAAGAATAACATCTACTGGGGCTAATGGTCGGCATGTTATGTTGAGGATCATCCCTTTCGCTGGAGGCATTTCATCCCCTTTTCTAAATGTAAATTTAAGGAAAATCTTTAGAGATTTTGTAGTAATATGAAAAACAAGTGAAAATCTGGTTGGTTGCGATTTAAAAACAGGAAATCAGACAAAGTTTCCTTCTGGATTGTAATGAAATGAGTATTGAGGTACATAATTAGCTTTATATCAAGTTGATATTCATGTTCCAGTGCTCTATCATTATACCCTATTACTTACCTAACATTTACCATCAATATAACTATGTACTTACTTATAAGGTATATGTTTCCTTTTATATTTTCGCCAATATCGAGGTGTCATTTCAGACCTTCAACGCGTACTTTTTCAAAAGCGATTATTGACTCTATCGTATATAGAGTTTATTGACCTCGTGTTGACATTTTGTACGAAGAATAAAATAAAATGCTTATGTCATTGAAGCTCAATTCTAATGGAAAAACCTGCGAATAAAAAAATGAGATGATAGAATGACTTTTGAATTTTTTCAATACAGTAGAACTCCAATTATCCGAATTAATGGGGACCGGGACCCATTCGGATAATCAAATATTCGTATAATCAGATTTAAAAAAAAAATTGCCATTGGAGAGAATAAAAGCTACGTTTTGATATTGCACTATTTTTTTATTGAATTAAATGAAAGAAACATGAAATTTACACGTTTTAAATATAAATAAAATGTACTTATGTACAAGTTTAGAAATAAAAATCATTGTTTTTTAAACATCTCCGTCAATGTAAGCTGTTTTGCGGTCTTCAACCGTTTTCGGGCAGCCAGGTCACGCATTCGCTTGACGGTGAGCAGTTGCAAGTGGTCACACTCGGGCTGACGCTCCATCCACTTCAAAGCAGTCTCGAGGTCGGCAAATGCTTCACTAGCTGATGGTCCAGCGTCTACTTCAACATCAGCAGAAAGTTCTTCTTCCACTTCCACTTCAACATCTTCTCTCACACTTACAACAATTTCATCGTCATTGAGAATTTGAAAACCAGGGTCAGACGTGTCACAAGCCATCCACTCTCCTACATCTTCAGCACTTACTTCTGTACAACCAGGAATTTTTACAATCATTTTTCTTATTTCCTCTAGTGACAACGCATCTTTATCATCATCATCCTCTCCATATTCTTGTTAGGGGAAGAATAATAGCGCACTTAGACTTTTTTTGGACAATTTTTTGAGATTCGGATAATCGGCGATTCGGATAGTCGGAGTTCGGATAATTGGAGTTCTACTGTACTTTTTGTAATAAAATTGGACAATGGGTGTGACAATGGACTTGTATTGTGTACAATTTAAGTATTGCCGAATATATTTTAAATCTTAATTGATGACAACGTAATCAGGGATGAAAGCACTTTGAAGTAGTAGTAATGTTTTTAAATAAAGTGGTCAATATGGTACAATCAGTTCTAGTCTTTGCCGTCTCAATACGAATACAGTCATACTCATTATTATATTATGCGTTGGTTCGATTTAAAGGATGAGACTAATCTGTGAGATCAACAAAAAGCTGATCATTAAGAAAATATTGTAAAACAGATCCGAAACAGTACTTAACAGGCTTTGAAGAATAAAGCCCCTGAAAGAAAGAAATGTTAATTAAAACGTTCATTTTCTGTATTTTTCAGAAGCTCTAAAGGCGTTCGGTGAGCGATTGACGGACTGGGAACGGAACGAAATAAGGAAATATCCAGAGATATGGTTCCTTGGCTTGGAAGCGAACAAGATACAGGCGAGGTCTAACCTTCCAAATAATTGCGGGTTCGACGATGAAAATGGCAGTTATAATAAAGTAAGTACCTTGCAACGTTTAAATGTTATTAATGGTTCTCAATTTTCTTTATGTGGCTAGGTGGATAATTCATAGCTTAATTCGGTTATAAATTTTCTTTTCGTGTTTGGTCATCAATTTTCATGGCTAGATGCGCAATGTGATCTGGGGCATTTGCAAGTTGCTGTATAAGGTTCTTTTTACTATTTTTCCGTTCTATAGTTGTAACAATAATATAAATTGATTGATTTATTAAAACTTTCAGCAAATCCACGACCACATAGCGTACCGTTACGAAATTCTCGAAGTAATCGGCAAAGGTTCCTTCGGCCAAGTGATCAGGGCATTCGACCACCGCTCCGGTAATCAAGTGGCCATCAAGATCATCAGGAACAAGAAGCGGTTCCATCATCAGGCCCTGGTGGAAGTCAGGGTGTTAGACCACTTGAGACTCAAGGACAAGGATCAAGCCCATAATGTTATACATATGCTCGACTATTTCTACTTTAGAAACCATTTGTGCATCAGTTTTGAGTTGATGAGGTGAGTTTGAAGTTTAGATATGTTTCCAAATAAGGTTTTGTAGCTAAAATGTAGTTAATAAAAGTGTAGGTTAAGGTACCATATTTGAAAAAGTATATATACAGTAATAGTTTCATAGGGATAAAAATATAATAATCAAAATTTATATCCCTTAAAAAGTTCTTTAATTTCTCAGTTTGTTCCATTTATTTATGTCTTTTCGTTTGAAACAACGAAGTGTACTAAGTAATTACACCTACAGTTGCTTTTAACGTTTTTAACCTGTCAAAACTTTTAAAACAATTGCAGTGAAATGTTTTTAACTTTTAACGAGAATTGTTCCACTGTTTTTGGACGAAGTTCTCACGGGACCACACTGGGGCTAACTTTGTTAATTACCACTTAATATTTGTTAGGTGTTTTTCGTTTTATGTTTCGCTATTTTGGGCGTCAGTTGAAATTTGAGTTTTAGTAATTTTGTAAAAGGATGAATGTTTCTTACTCATTATTTGAATATCAAAACAAATTTGTTTATGCATTAATCTGATAATTTTCGTTTTTTTTAGTTTTTTCGTATATCTTATAACAAATATTTTGTCTCTGAATCTCTACCTATATATGCAGCTAAAGTTAATTAAGTACATATTACTAATGGCAAATCCGAAATTGTTAATTACAACTGGATCTGAATCATCTATAGATATACGCTCTCTAGTGGTCTATCTATCGGTATTGACAACGGACCACTTTGGTCACGACACCTGGTGTTCAAAAAAAGAACTAGTTTTAGTGTGCACTTAAGTACACAAGTATATTACCGAATCTATTAAAAACATTTTTTTTTTAAATTAATAAAAATTCTTTAAAATTTCGTACTAAAAATAAAAGTAGAGTTTATTGTGCGGTGAACGGTTGTGGTAGTAAATCTCATACGAATTTAGAAGTTAGTTTTCATGCTATACCTAAACCTGGTAGCAGTTTTGTTTATGTTGAAAATTATTTTTGAGAAAAAGAAAAAGTAGATCGATGTAAAGCCTGGCAGCGTGCTTTAAAATTGAAAAATATAAATCCGCATATGAGAGTGTGTTCATTACATTTTCAAAGGAATGATTTTATTGTAGGTACCAAGTAAGTTGACAATGTTTAACCTCAAATATAAATGTAAATATAAATCTAAAACTAATTGAAAAATTTGTTTTTCAGGTGTTATTACTAAAAAGATGACTTTAAAAAAAACATGTGTTCCATCGTGTAATCTACCAAGCTCTGCTAGAGAATCAAATAAAGCTAAAAAAAATATAGAGGCACGACATCAGCGTCTAGTAAATCGGAGTTTAAAGAAGGATACTGTGAAAAAACATAATGATATTAATGAGGATTCATTAATCCATTCATGATCCAACAAATTGAAAAAAAACATTTATAGAAAACATAAATAATTAAAATTGATGACACTAATTCAATGTAAACTTATGGTTAATTCTTTTGTTGCACACAATACGTAGCCATGTTTTTTAAGCCCCGCCCACTGGTCCGTTGTCAATATCGGTACCTACCGATATACCTATAGATAGACCACTAGATATCAAATAAAAATAAAAACTCCTACACCCAAATTCTCCTCTCAAAGCCAATAAAACCTTCCAGTATAAACCTCTACGAGCTGATAAAGAAAAACAACTACCAGGGCTTCAGTTTGAGCCTCATCAGACGGTTCGCGAGCTCGCTCCTCCGCTGTCTTCGGTTACTGGAGGCTGAGAATATCATACATTGTGATTTGAAACCGGTAAGTTGGTTTTCTTTTAATACATAGGTACTTACATGATTTTCTAATACAATTTTTTTCTTTATTTTAGGGACTTAAAACCTTGTGTCTTTTACTAAATATTCTTTTCTTTTTACCACTTAGAATCTTAGTGTTGGCATTCTTGTTTTTAATGGTAGGTATTGTTTAATGTTTTATTCATTTTTTATTTATAAATTTTAACTTGAGAAGAGCAAGGAAAATTTTATATAATGTAAGTTGCTCTGGCTCAATAAATGTTGGGTCTTGCATGTCCGCTCTAGTACCTAGTATAATTGTCCTCAAACGAATTCACAGAGCAAGGGATAGTGTGGTTATTACTAAACACAAAAATTAGAGACAATTCTAATATATTTTTGCTATTATAGCCTAAAAACTCCCATTTCCAAAGCACAGTCCGTTCATAAAAACTATTCCCAAATTACCAGGAGAACATACTACTAAAGGCGCGTGGTAGCTCTTCCATAAAGGTGATCGACTTCGGCAGCTCGTGCTACGCGCACGCGCGGGTGTATACTTACATACAGTCGCGCTTCTATCGTAGTCCTGAGGTCATATTGGGACTGCACTATGGAGCGCCCATTGATATGTGGAGTATGGGTGAGTGTACAACACATACACATATCACACACACACACACAATTCCATAAAGACACAAACACATATATAGACACGTACACGCACACACACATACACATCGCAGCTCGTAAACGCACACACACAGCAACCAGATATAACAAATATACACGTATCTATGGCAAATAATATACATACCGTAATTCAATCAGTATACCACAAGCATCCGGCTCGAAGGACCATGAAGGATTGTTACGGTGTTTAATTTTGAGGATGTTTAAATAAAACACAACTAGCTTGATTTCAAATTATAGGGTGTATTTCTGCACAATACTTAAATACAATAAAGGAAAATTATACAGTAACTAAATCAATTAAGTTGCCTATTATGCATAAAAATACATGCATAAGGAAAAAAATAATTTAAAGCTAAAAACACTTAGTAGCAAGGCGAAATAAATTTATAAAATACTCCATTTTAAAATTACAAGATATAAAACAAATATTATTTAATAACATTCAAAAAACAAAATAACATTCAAAATGATTGCAAAAACATTTCTGTCTTGTTGTCTATTCCTAAAAAACAACTTGCTATCGCTATAATAGTCCTCATAAATAACCAAGCTCATCTTCACAAGCGAATTACGAACACAAAAAATATTCATACAAATGCAAGCCTATAAAATTCGACACTAGTAAATATTGTTTCAAGGGACCTTCGTCTTTATTAGCTTGTGTTAAAGTTAGTTTTAGTGTGTACAAATTTCGCTTTCTCACAAAGGTTAAATGCCGCTAGTTGTATGTTACGCAACGCAGCAGTAGAAAGCAGAGAGAAAGGCGACGACTCCGCGATCCGCAAACATATATTAACCCTTTCACACTAACGGGAAAAAACGCACGATGTTTCTGTCGTTTTTCAAACATATTTTTATAATTATCAGCTATAATTGCAATCGACAACGTAGTATTTTTTTAATTAGGTATTCCTTTTAATATACTCAATACAAATTATATCAGGATATAAAAAATAAAATAAAATCAAATTGCAATATTATTATGCAATCATGAAAGTCACTGGAAATTTTGAATTTTTTATTATTCTATTATTCTATTTATACCTACCTATTCATTAACACCAAATTATTTCGGATACCATATTATACTATATCATTACTACAACATCAAGATAGGTACTTGATACGTACTTGACAATTAAAAATTTAAACTGGAATACATAAATTTCTCTAACCATCCTCATTACCTTTGTATGTTTAAAATACATAGAAAAGAAATACATTAAAACTTGTCCCTTAATTATTTTTATTTTTTTTAAATAACGTCTAAAAGCGCCAGTGTGAAATCCTACCGCTTTATTTACGCAATCAGAAGACTATGTTACATCTCATTTTTCTGACATTTATAAGTTATGTAACTATTCAACTATTCGGCCGTGAACATCTTTAAATTCACTTGTACTTATGATATAATAAATATAATTAGTTTTATTCAACGCTTTTTGTTATGAGGTGAGTATTACGAATTCTTTAAAAGTAGGACAAACCAATATAACATGTGATAACAATTAATTTGTAGAACTTTCACTACCTATATAAAAAGTTTTGTTCTATTTTAAATTACTTAGGTACTCAAAAATTTTTCTTTTTTTATCGGTATGCGCATTAATTTAAGACCAGTCAGACGTAATTATTAAATATTGCCTTGCCTGTAATTGTGCTTCGATAGCCGTTCAGCCTCTTTTCAGCCTGTCTGTCGTGTTATGGTAAACTAATTCAGACCGCGTCATGGCTTTTATTCTTTGCCACAACTTGTTAAATTTGCATACCATCAGCCACATCACAAATTACGCTATACGGTCTTCCTGCGGCTGACAAAACGCGTCCTGTGCGTTTTGCGTTCATTCGCGTTACCGTTTTGATTAGATTAGTAGATTTTTTATTGACACCATAACGCGGTATGAGCTAATTGATCTTCGGGCGAAACATACGGCTTAATGGTGTTTGTTGGATTTGTCTCCACTCCGATTAGGATACTCCCTGTTTTAGGTAGTTTTGTATATGGATGAAAATGCAATCATCCACTATTTCCCAGGCTGCATCCTAGCAGAATTACACACGGGCTACCCGCTGTTCCCGGGCGAGAACGAGGCGGAGCAGCTCGCGTGCATCATGGAGCTGCTCGGGCCGCCGCCGCCCGACCTGCTGCTGCACGCTACCAGGAAGCGGCTCTTCTTTGGTGAGTATGGAACTGTAACTTGTTAATGTGTAATCTAGAGAATATAATTCTTTGGCTTGTTAGTTCGATCTATTGAAATTGTTACTTGGTAATCTGCTCTATACAGTTATAGAGATATATATAGATAAACTCTATCTATCTAAACCGTGGAACGGTAACCTGTTAACGTGTTCTATGTTTTAAACTGTAAGTTGCTAATTTACAACACTTGAAAGTTTCCAGCAACATTGTTGGATTTGTTGCTCAACAAATATTAATAATTATAGGAGACTTAACATACTAATGTGCTCTATATGTACTCTTGTTAATTTTTGATCTATAAATGTAAACCACCCAGTATAATTTCTGCCCAGACTTAAAGGACGCCTTGTTAAATTCCGCTCTTCAAGCATAAGCCAACTATTCACGTACCTGCTGCAGGGCCAATATTGGAACAATCTCCGTTGGACGGCGGTCGGAGAAATTTTTCTGTTCTCTAAATTGCCCCTGCTTGCCTATACACATTACAATTAAGGAACCAATTAATTATAAAAGCACCCAATACATCTCCCCCCAGACTCAAAGGGCGCCCCCCGCACAGTAACAAACTCGAAGGGCCGCAAGCGCCGGCCCGGCTCGCGCGCGCTCTCCGCCGCCGTGCGCTGCGACGATCCTGCCTTCTTGCACCTGCTGCATAGGTGTCTTGAGTGAGTATACACATACATACATACATGCGACATGATGACACTATACACGTATACATGTAATATGGTACATACACATACTCACGCACATGTAACACGACATATAATACACAAACACCCAAACTATACGTGCATAATAATATGTAATACGGCACTTAAAACACAGCCGTACGCTATACGCAACATGCTATTCAGTACACGCTATATTATGCTGTACACACCATGCGGTATATGCTACGCGGTATATGCTACGCGGTATATGCTACGCGGTACATGCTACGCGGTACATGCTGCGCGGTACATGCTACGTGGTACATACAAGCCGTTGCACGTAATACGATACGTGCTATGCGCTACGAAGAACATTCTACATGCTACACAATATGCGTTGTACATGCTACGCGGTGCATATAGTGTGATACAGAACATGCTGGACCACAGGAAGTTTAAAAATAAATCTAATATTAAAATTTTTATAACATATAGCATACAAATAATTGTATGTTATTATTGTTACTGGCTTCAAACTACAGCAAGAACGCTTATTCCCTGATTGAGCAAAAAATTTTAACACCGAACAACCTTTTTACCTATTTAAAATATTTGTAACATCCCATTCAATCATCATCATATTTTATAACCTCAATTTCTTACAAATAAAACCGCCAACAAAAACAAATCTTCTCAATAGCATGCAAAATAACCGTTACATAATTTCATTGTGAAATTAATAGCGTAGTATGAAGCTTCACTTCTGAATTCTTCTTCGACGTAATTATTGCAATATCATCTTTAACCATATTATGTCACTATAATGAGATTCAGATAGTGTCTATGGCATTTTCACAATACCTCATTATATTTATCTTGACTTGAATTGGAATCTAATTGGATAATTTGTCGATTCAATTTGTTTGTAGGTAGGTGATGAGATGATTGTTGAGATTGTCTTGCAGTGCCCCTATAAGTAGGTATACGAATGCAATCTTATGGATTTTTCACTTTTTGAGTAGGTAGTATGTTGGTCGGAAAATTGGTATCAGTACTTGGGAGTTCAACAAAGTTCAGTTCAACAAAATATCTTCTATGTAATCTGTCCTCAAAGCAGGAGTTATAATTTACATTTAATTACGATTTGTGTTAAAAACTATATTTAAAACTTTGTCTATGTAAGGGGTCTTGATTCGCGATTTAGAGCAGACCAAACTTATGATATAAAATCGAGAGCTTTTAATTGCATTCAGACTTTTCGGTCAATAAAAAGGTAAAATAGATTTCATTTATTTTATGTATTTCATTTAGGCAAAATAGATTTCATTTCATTTATGTTTACACATAACTTCAAATTGCTTTCCATCAAAACAATTCAAAGAATCACAATTTCTCCAAAATCTGTTATTTATGCAGAATTTAAAAATCATATCATTTTCACTTTCAAATAAATATTGCATACATTAAATCCGAATCACTGACCGATTAAAATATTCCTGTCTGTGTCATTTTGAATTATTGTTATTTATTTAAAACTAATCAAAACATAGATGATCGGATTTCTTTTTTTATGTACCTAATTGCTTTTTTATGATAATAGCTAATATTCGAGTTTGATATTCTCTATTAGATAATAATATTATATTATCAATTATGTAGCATAAGAAATTAGAATCCATTAGAAAAATCGAAAAACATGACATTTTTATCAATTTGTCTGTCAAGTATTCTGATTTCGACCAATCAATCGAATTAATTAGGCTAAACAAATATTTCTAAGCTTAATTTTATTTTAATAACATCATCATTTGAAATGCACAAGTGAACAGATTGTGTAATACAAAATTTTTAAATGAATGTGAGAAAAGTAAAAACTTTAATTTATTTTTACAATTTCTAAAATATTGTATTTTTTAAATAATGCAAAACTATTTTTTTACGTAGGTCAAGAGTCTTGGTCTCTTGTCACTTGTTTTAAGTTACAATTTTTTTTATTACATCGGTGATAATACATTATCTATCATCATTATTTTTATATCAAACCTTACATATTATAGTTATTTACAAGTCAAATTATACACATAGTGCAAGACTCGATTACATAGACATAATGCGTTTTGTGTTTAGTTAAACACCGTAACGATAATTACTTATATCAACACTTTCCTATGCTCATATTTTATAAGTACCTACACTCACCTAACTGTATTTTCTAATCTAGGGTTTGCCTTGAATAGTCCATCTCTAAATCTTCAGAATAGTCATACATAATTCTTAAGGGCGTGGTTTCCCAAGGAAACTTAATAAATATCAATATAAACAGTACCTATAGCCCTACATATTGCGTATTTCAAGTCATTACCTATATCATTACCTATAGTCATTATTTTGGCACACCATATATGTACTTACTTATCAGTAATTTTCATTGTATGTTACAAAGAAAATTACTTTTTTCAGTAGTTTTTCGAGGAACATTTTATTTATTTCGATTTTGGATATTATTATTTCTGTGTAGTTACAATAAATGCGTATGAAGAATCAATTTTCATAAGACTATAAATGAATATTTACTTAACAGAAACTACCTACCTTCGTAGGGAAAAGTTACAATTTAACCGTTTAAATGCCGTATATAATTCTGATAGGCGCAATGTCAAATCGTGCGTATAAAATGCACGAAAGAATGTGAATGGTTGTTTGTACTAATTTTGGTCATAAGAGTGAATCCCACGTATTTCTATGTTCGTTAATTAATTGATAGTATTGGCTGTTATGCAATAACTTTCTTCATATAATTGTAACAAAATAAAACCGGTTAAGTGCGAGTTGGAGATGCGGAATAGAAATTTCTAAAAAAAAGCTAGATTCATATATTTGAATAGTATTCATAAATAGAGAGTTCCTGCACATTTGTATAATGGTAGATAGTATGCATTAGCACATAGGTTACTTTTATTCGGATAATAGGCGAGTGACGTCCCAGACTCCAGCAAGTAATTAAATTAATGTATGCGTCTATTTACAAAGAGATCTTAAGATACTGTCATACCGTTCAAAAATTCTATACCTACATATGAAACATACGATCAATAATAATTTGATATATTACCATCAAATTAGACGGTATATATAAATATGTATTATGTATTAGCTCGTTTGCCCTGCAGCTATTTTATGATCGAGAGTGGTGAAAGTACAGTGTATCGGTAATTCGACTTGTGCCTTTGTCACGGTACAGCTTTTTTGAGAGCATTGCCGTGGTAATGTCGAATGTCTATTGACAAATTAACGTATGTGTTTTTTTATTTGTTATGGCCTGCCACTTCCGCTTCATGTATAGCTATAGTTTACGATATGACCGCACCTTTGTGAAATTTTTTATCTGAGCTTTTTCACGACCTACATATTTTAATTGTAAAAATGTTCATATGCAATAAAGAACAAAAAGTTTTGGCCAGTGAACCAATAAAGTTTTACATTTTTTTTATTTCTTATTTATGTTTCAATGTAAAAAGCATTAAATATAAGCATTTATTCTCTCGCATATAATGAAATTAAAAACAATTTCAATATCAAGAACGCATCACGATATTATTGTCAGTATTATCATAATTATCAATCACACTTTCAAGCAAACCAGACACTAAACGCTATTTCACGCAGTTCTAACGATTAACATATTTTTCCCACACTGTTACCTAGTATGGTATTATATTATCTGTACTGTTACGTTGCAAAAACTGTCGAGTGTTGTGTGGTTGGCGATCCGCACGCAGTGAAAGGTTAATTTAATGTGACGTAACGCGAGTCAATATAGACACAAATTAGATGAACGAAACTTGATTGTTTTCTTATTACTATTGCGTGCTATTACGTATATAAATCTATGAATTTTAAACAAATTATACATACTATATTATATACATACTATATTAATATGTTAGGAAACATCGTACAAAAATTATTTATTAATTGTCCGTATTTAAGCAAAAAGGAACCACCCAGCAAAAACGCACTTCTGAGATATCAAAGGATTTACGAAAACATTTGCAGCTCTGTCAGATGAAGTAAAATTAAAATTTATTTTATTTAAATTCATTGATAAATTACTTATTTAAGTATGTGTATATAAATTTGCTCTGAATATTCTTAAACTTTCTAGATAATTAAGAAAATGTGCATGTGGTTCCTTTTAACATTTATCAATTGATAGGTTTTCTCTTATACAAAAAGGAACCACATCCCAGGGATTTAATGATATAAATGAAACTATGTATTTATAATATCGTAATTAAAGCTTTAATTAATAAAATATATAAAATAATACATATAGGACGTTTATTCGACGTTATCATCAAATTGGATTTCGAAATCCACCGTGTCTAGTCCATCTATGTGGTCTTCTATTGCATCATCACTAATGAGACCGTTATAAAAACTGTGCATCTTGTGGAATGAGATGTAATATGGACTGAATATCGCTAGAAGGTGAAGAAAGCTTCTCCAGAGGCAGCGACGTATAAGGTTCTTCGTTATCTTCTGTAATAAAAAGAAAAAAGCTTTAAATCAAAACAATAAAGCCGCGTGGCTTTTATACGTAGGTAGGTATATGGCGACAGCAAAATATTATTAATTCTTATAAAGCCGTGTCCCTACTAGACGACTAAATATGTTGTATGTACATGCGCCATGTACAAAAAACTGGCTAAGTGCGAGTCGGACTCGCGCAACGAAGAGTTCCGTACCATTATCTATAAAAACGGCAAAAAAATCACGGCTTATTGTATGGGAGCTTCTTAAATATTTATTAAGCTATTGCATAGCTTCTATCGCGGGCCTTGAGCGCGGGGACCGAATCGAGAAATTCCGTAACGAAAAAACCTCACGCTCTCCACTCCGACGGGCTCGGAGGTGTGGCTTGAAGGCATGCTATGCAATAGCTTTACCGCGGCAGTCCCCGAGTGCCACACGTCTTTTTTTATTCTGTTTTTTAGTATTTGTTGTTACAGCGGCATCAGAAATACATCATATGAAATTTCGACTGTCTAACTGTCACGGTTCATGAGACAGAGGGATAGACAGACGGACAGCGGAGTCTTAGTAATAGGGTCTCGTTTTACCCTTTGGGTACGGAACCCTAAAAATCATACGCAACAGTGGCAACCCTAGCAAAAAATTAAATAAACTTGTTAAAATTTTGAATTTCGCAGGCTAGGGCCTTGTTCCGGTCAAAACAGTAGCCGCGCGAGTTTTAAAATCAAACAAATAATTATATGCGCTGAATGATGTGGCTGAATGTACTGTACTGAATCTGAATCTAAACGTATTTTACCAAAATAGTAGGTAGGTACCTAGATCATCGACAGTTATTTTTAAAACAGGGTTTAGACTTTAGTAGTTTCATCTCACAATGACAGATGAATCGTAACAAAATGACTCTTAATTCGACTCGCCTTCGTGAACAACGACATTGTCGTTAAAATACGTAAATCCACAGAGGATTCCTCTTGTACTTACTTAATGAACTATCTTCTTAAAATCACACCACAATCGGGAATGAATCAAAAGTGGATAAAGCGTACCTGCATCTCAGATTCAATAAGTACTTAAATGCATTAAATAAAACTACTTACCCGTTGTATCTTCATTATTATCTTAGGTGTTCGTCTCCAATGCTTTTCTTACCCATTGCTTGCTTATTTATTTATTACTAAACATTTTCACATTTAATTTTAAAGGTAACTAGCGGTCCGCCCCGGCTTCGCCCGTGGTACATGTTTACGTTTTCTCTACATAACAACCATCCTCGTACTTCAAGGAATATAATAAAAAAAGAATTATCGAAATCGGTTCAGTCGTTCTCGAGTTATGCGCTTACCAACACATTTTGCGATTCATTTTTATATATAAAGATTAACAAAAACAATAGAACTTACTTCGCGGAGGAAAAAAACACCGTCACGTATTCGAACTACTTCGCTGAATGTCACCTATATTGACAGATGTTCGACGTTTTACTTAAAAAATTGGAGTTTTGCACTTTGAGCTATTTAAGTAATGAAATACGTTGTTTAAAGATGAGAAGCATTGTAACAAGTCAAGGCATTTGGTTCCATATAGCGATGATGGGTTTCAGAATGTTTTACAATATTTATTTATGCATAATAGAACCGAATGCTTGTGGTTTTATTTTGCAATAAAAAATTACAATTAAATTATGTATTTATTTTACGCATAACCATACCACAGAAACCTGGTTCCATTTTGTGTATTAAAAATAATTGTTATTAATAGAAATATGTGTAATGTATAATGGTACCAAGTAGGTGTGGATCTGTTTTGTATAAAATGACATGATAGTAATATCGTTTATTTGTTTGAACAAAGCAGTCCCGTGGTGCTGTGGTTCGGTTTTGCTTAATATGTATTATTTGTTGTTGCTGGTGGTTCCTTTCTGCTTTTGGTATAGGTACCTTGTTTCCAACGTAAAAATCATGTGGTTCTTGTTTGTATAAGAATTTAGACCACTTTTGAATGAGTATTCTTCAATAAAAGTAAAAAACGAAATTTGTCGAGTGGTTCCATTTTGCATAAATACGGACAATTAATCTCATCTTAATGTCTCTATAAAAAAAATATTTCTCTCTAACTTCTTTAAAATATTTAAATTTAACAACAGACTTCGGCACCACATCATAAAGGAGAATGACCACGGGTGGTATCGGTAAAATTTTAGTTGTGCCAAGTATTCGTGATATTGTTAATTCCTATTTGTATTTATAATGATCATATGTATCATTATTAAGTCTTAATTATACCGGATAAATTGAAATAATAGTAAAAGTTTGTGTTTTGAAACATGTATGACCACGGATGGAATCGGTAAAATACTAGTTGTGTCACGTGTTCGTGGTATTGTTAATTCCTATTTGTATTTATAATGATCATATTTATCACTATTAAGTCGTAATTATACCGAATAAATAGAAATAAAAGTAAAAGTTTTTGTTTTGACACATATATCTATCTCTCTTGCACGCGTCCTGCGTCATTATGTCATAGTTTCTATTTGAAATGAATGTTGAATGAATGTGTTCGACGCATTGTTCGACGTTTTTTATTTTGAAATAATGTTTATTACGATTTACTTTTCACATTTGTCTTGTAAATTAAAATATTACCTATGTAATAAATGTAAAACTTATCGTTCATCGTTAGTTTAAACTCGATAAAGTATTTTTTGAAGTGTTGAATAAAACTATTGTTTTATTTTTATTGTCGCGAACTGCGGCTTATTTACATAAAAACTTTAATCGTTTCTAAAAGTACTAACATCAAGATTTAAATTGAGCTATATTTCATCTTGACACAATAAGTTTGATTGCGATACCAAGTGCCATAGTCACTTGGGCAATCTCCTTTTCAAACGTTTCTATTTCATTAACGTGAATAAATGATTTTAAAAAGTTACGACTAAATAAGAAGAAAAACTGCGTATATTTTCCCCCTTTTTTGTTTCAATGCTTTTTATATTATCGATAAAATGCAATTTGTTACAGAGTTACAAATGCACTTTATTGTTGTAACAAAAATTGAATGCTATCCGCTTGTTATCTCAAGGCCTTCAGATCTTCAACGTAATTACGGTTACGCAGTTTCAGTGAACAATCATACTAAAACATTTCACCTCACGACCTTTACTAATACAAATATTTTTGTCTCTTTTTCTTACTACAATTTCTTACACACAAATATTAATGGAATAATTATCATATTTTTTCTAAATGTGCAAAAAATTCAAATTAACAAAATTACAAGAAATATAGTTTTATTAGTGGCGAATATAACTAAAGACACATTTTCAGCTAAAAACCATTAATAGTCCGTTTTCTTATGGGCATGCTTGTATGGAAAGGTATACATTTTTGAGTAAAGCAATGCCATTTGGTACGAATGTTATACTCGTCCACCTAAGCCCAAATCGCCCGGTAGCCAGTCATTACTCCCCGGCAGGAGGGAGGGAGGGGGGGTTAAAGAACAGAGCGCTCGGCGCTCCGAAAAAAAATTCTGGTGGATTAATTTGGATCTTTGAGTCGAGTTTGGTGTCGTTATCAGGTAACTAGATGATGCCCAATTCATTCCCCATACCAGGTTTTTAGAGTTCCATAGCAAAATATGTCACAATCCTTAAAATAACAAAGTTTTAGTAGTGTAAAAATCCAAACAAACCTGTATAGTTTTATATTTTTGTATCAAACTTGGTTTACAAAAAATACTGTCTGAAAGGCCATTTAATGCAAATTCTAAAAACATTAACATGTAACATATATTTTACCATTTTAAATGTAAAAAAAATTATACAAAGTACAGAAACGTTCGACAGCGCAGCGTAGGGGACGGCTAATAGACCCGGAAAACAAGCAATACTAACAAAAAAACAAACAGCCAAGTGCGAGTCTGACTCACTCATTGAGTGTTTCCTACTTATTTGTCCCATACCATGTTAACTGGTCTGGTAGGACCTGGATATCTGATACTCACAAACTTTCGTCTTTATAATATTCGTGTGATTTTTAATCATCTTTAAATTATAAATGAAGTCAGGTAACAGTGTTAAAAATAAAGATATATAATAATAGAACGTTAAAGTATTAATAATAATGACAACCACCTCCACAATTACATAATTAGGTACCTATATTAGAGCTGGCGTTTAAAACACTTCAATCTGGAACTGCAAGATTTCACGCACCGATATCTTATTAATTCAAAGCTTCTCTTTTCTTTTTATTTCAGATGGGGAAGGAATATTCAGATTTTTTTGTAGGCCCCCCAAATATACACAGCCTGTAAAACTGCCCTTAAGGTGTGTTGTTTAAGGGCAGCTTCTGTGGAAGCCAAATTTTCTATTTGCTTATATGTTAATAAATTGTTTGCGACCCTCATTTACTGTCACAGCGGGGTATGATCTGAAAAACAAACATGTACTTATAATACTTATAAAAATATAAGTTCTGGTTAAGAGTATCTTTAAAATATCGTGACCGTCCTTACCTATCATGCATTGTAATCACAAACTTTTCAATTTCACTGTCTGCATATTTCGTATGACATTCGTAAATGCCTTCCATGCCTCAAATGCATGTGTACTCATGGTTTTTTTAGACCTTCTAGCTTTGGAACACATTATATTCTGTACTAGCTATATGTGTCGACTGTTCTTAACATTATTTTGGCTACTACTACTATATCGTGTGTTCCAAAGCTAGAAGGTCTAAACGAACTATGGGTACACATCGGCACAGGACGAAGTCATCAATACCTGGCATGTAACAATGCTAGCTTCATGTTTAACTAATGGACTTATTAGTAGTTACATATTACTATGTAAAATTAAATTGTACCTTAATATTGACACGATTTTAAAAGAGCAAATAAGGAGTTTCTTTTTTCCGGTTCTTCTCCATACATACTGCTTTCCGAATCGGTGATAAATGTTAAAAAAATGTTATGACGATTCAAAATTGCTTTTATAAGAAGTCTAATTAAATAAATAAATGTTAGAGTTTCACTTTAGTACCCAAATTAATTTCTTGACAAATAATACTTAAGAAATGGTTTTCTTGTATCAGGTCCACAAAGAACACACGTTTTGCCCTTATTCCATTCTTTTACCAGATGTTACACAAACTCATATTTAATGCAAGACGCTAATAAACTGCATTTGAGGCATGGAAGACATATCCTAAAGCCACACGAGGGTATGAAGCACTTTACAGTGGCAAATATGCAGACAGTGAAATTGAAAAGTTTGTGATTACAATGCATGATAGGTAAGGACGGTCACGATATTTTAAAGATACTCTTAACCAGAACTTATATTTTTATAAGTATTATAAGTACATGTTTGTTTTTCAGATCATACCCCGCTGTGATAGTAAATGAGGGTCGCAAACAATTTATTAACATATAAGCAAATAGAAAATTTGGCTTCCACAGAAGCTGCCCTTAAACAACACACCTTAAGGGCAGTTTTACAGGCTGTGTATATTTGGGGGGCCTACAAAAAAATCTGAATATTCCTTCCCCATCTGAAATAAAAAGAAAAGAGAAGCTTTGAATTAATAAGATATCGGTGCGTGAAATCTTGCAGTTCCAGATTGAAGTGTTTTAAACGCCAGCTCTAATATAGGTACCTAATTATGTAATTGTGGAGGTGGTTGTCATTATTATTAATACTTTAACGTTCTATTATTATATATCTTTATTTTTAACACTGTTACCTGACTTCATTTATAATTTAAAGATGATTAAAAATCACACGAATATTATAAAGACGAAAGTTTGTGAGTATCAGATATCCAGGTCCTACCAGACCAGTTAACATGGTATGGGACAAATAAGTAGGAAACACTCAATGAGTGAGTCAGACTCGCACTTGGCTGTTTGTTTTTTGTTAGTATTGCTTGTTTTTCGGGTCTATTAGCCGTCCCCTACGCTGCGCTGTCGAACGTTTCTGTACTTTGTATAATTTTTTTTACATTTAAAATGGTAAAATATATGTTACATGTTAATGTTTTTAGAATCTGCATTAAATGGCCTTTCAGACAGTATTTTTTGTAAACCAAGTTTGATACAAAAATATAAAACTATACAGGTTTGTTTGGATTTTTACACTACTAAAACTTTGTTATTTTAAGGATTGTGACATATTTTGCTATGGAACTCTAAAAACCTGGTATGGGGAATGAATCGGGCATCATCTAGTTACCTGATAACGACACCAAACTCGACTCAAAGATCCAAATTAATCCACCAGAATTTTTTTTCGGAGCGCCGAGCGCTCTGTTCTTTAACCCCCCCTCCCTCCCTCCTGCCGGGTAGTAATGACTGGCTACCGGGCGATTTGGGCTTAAGTGGACGAGTACAACATTCGTACCAAATGGCATTGCTTTACTCAAAAATGTATACCTTTTCCCATAAGAAAACGGACTATAAGTCAACCAATGGTTTATAAGAGCGAGCTAAGTGATATTCTATTTCGTATATAGATATCGCTATAGGTAAACTGTATACTAGCATACAATATTATGTTATTCAACACCGGGTAATCTATCTACGAAGTATCCTTTACTATTGAGGATAGATTCAGTTAGAGTCTCTAAAAAGATATACCTTACATAATATTTCTACGGAAATGTATCAACTTTAATTGGTCTCTAATATAGTTAAAGACCAAAGTTTGAAGACCACTTTCTTTCCTGCAATCCCTTTAAGAGGAAATTACATACGCGTAACAGATTAATCTTATGTGATATAACTTCTCTAATTCGTAAACATGTTTCTTTTACCGACAACATGATTAATCTAAATAATGCCTCAGGAATTTATATGTTTCCTTTCCTTGGGATAGATGGCATCCCATATTTTTGTCAATAGTCATTTTGGTTTATGTATTCTGCCAAACTAAAGGGAACTAATTAGTTAGAGTAAGGGCGGGGGCACACGATGCGTTGCGGCGGCGGTGCGGCGCCGGAGCGGTGTCGCTGCGTCGTCTTACATAGAAATATCTGTGGCATGTCACACGATGCGCTCCGGCGCCGCACCGGACTTGTAACCACCAAGACGAGGCGGGGAGGGGTGAATGCGGTGCGACGTCGGAGCGGCACCGCTCAGTTGTTTTGCATCACAAGGAAGGACACGCTGTGCAACCCTGCTACGACGCCGCTGCGACATAACAACGTTACGGCGCCGCACCGCTCGTGTGCCCACTGACACGGTGAAATCTTTGCGGTGCGGCGCCGCAACGCATCGTGTGCCCCCGCTCTAAGTCCACACGGCGCGTCGCGTCAGCGTTGCGTCGTCGTAGCGCACACGTGACGGACAGCAGCCCCCGAGACGAAGCAGGAGGGGGTGTACTCATTGCGACGTCGGAGCGGCAGCGCTCAGTTGTAGTAGTAGCACAGACTAATAATAATATACTACGGTAGTAGTAACGCTGCGATGGCGCAGCGCCCGTGTGGCCGGCTATGCGTCAAATATTTGCGTTGCGACGACGCAACGCTGACGCGACGCGCCGTGTGGACTTACTCTTAGTTAGACTTGCTGTCAGCAGTCAGCAAGTTGCTGATAAAGTCACTAATATAGCTCATTTGACAATTCTTGATCTATCAATATAATATAAGAAAATACCTATTTTCTTATATTATATTTGTTATCTGTCAGTAAAAGGAAAAGGAGAGGAGAAAGAGAATATATTCCGAAGTTGTGAAACTGACTAGAGGTATTTTTTCCTTGCTTATTCATTCATTAACCATGCCAAAAGATGATCTAAATTTCAATGCATTTCAATACCAGGTGGCCATTTTGAAATCGTCATTTAATGTTAATCAATTCTAAGGTCCAGTTACTATTCGAGGTCCAGTCTGAAAGGGATTTATTTGATTCACTATTCATACGCGAAACTAGGCCAACTGGTTAGCCCAGTAAATGTATTGCGTTTATTTTATAAATTGAAAGCAATGCTGCAGAGCTTAAATATTGAGGCATATTTGAAATTATTTTAACTTGGTAACTGAATTTTTATGTATATCATGTGAACTGTTTAAATATATGCAGTGATATGCAGTTATTTACGGCGTATACAATGGTCTATTAAGGACCCTGAATCTTTTGTAACATATTATTTACGTTTTGATAAATACACCATCAGACATCAGTAGTGTAAGAATAGGTGTTTCGGAGACACCTTAGATATAACTGGTAGCAAATGGTGTTATATTGACTATGGTCCTTTTGTACTATTTTATCAATTTCTCAATATCAAGGATATCTTAGGTTGCCTTGGACGTTGCAGCTTCTTGCCATAAATACAAATTGCTGTACTTTTTAAAGAGCACCAGTAACTTCTGATAAATGCTTATCACACATGTTTCAAAAATATACAGAAAATCTATATCAGCCTATCAATGGTAAACTTAACTAGCTTAAAGACCTGGACCTGGACCTACAAAAATTAGTAGGTCCACATTCAGTGGCGAGTCGCGAAGACAAAAAACAAACTTGCTCTAGATAGCTTGGAGATCTTAATTTTATTACATTTTCAATCCACCGGCCGGATAGTGACTGGAATTTAAAAACATATTTCTTTAATTGAACATTATAAGCAAAAAATTACAGCATTTAATTAGTTTTTATCCCGTTATGATTGTGAATAGACAAGCTAGCAAATATTTATAAATATTAAAGTTCTAGATAATTCTACAGAGGGCAACAACCAGTTCTGCCTTGGTCTAGATTTCAGTGTTCAGTTTATAGTTAATTTTATATTTGCCATAAACGGGTTTCCAACTAACGAAACAGTTTCAATGATATCATTGCTTTTGTTGAATTCCAAATGAAATGCCTTAAAACGACTCATTTCATCTATACTAATATTATAAAGAGGAAAGGTTTGTATGTATGTATTTAGGTTTTCACGCATGTTTATGCTGGACCGATTTTGATGAAATTTAGCACAGATAATTTTTAGACCCTGAGAAAGAACATAGGCTACCTTTTATTGCGAAATATGTACCACGGGCGAAGCCGGGGCGGACCGCTAGTAAATAATAAAGAAACAAATAAGAATAGGGTAAACGCAGCTATCAACGACCCATCGAAAATCTGAAGGTATTACCGACCTATAAAAGTAATTCGAAATTTAAACGTTTCCAGAACTATTCTAGCTATAGGTAGGCAAAGTTATACACGAATGTATTACTTGAGCATCGTATACTTTTAAGTTAGTGTGAGTAGCTGTGCAAAAAATAGTAAAAATACGTAAGTTGCTGCGGGGTAGCGTGGACGCAGGACGTTTCGTACTGTTCCGTTGTTCCTTCGGGTAAGTACTGTGATTTATCTTTTTAAGACATTTACAAACAAATGACATCTATACTTTAATTTATATTACTAAATGTCAATGCATTTTAGTGTCAACTTTTCATTTCTTACAACATTTTATTAATAAAAAGTAATATGAAACGATAAAACTTTAAATTAAAATGGGACGGTGTTAGCTTCACCAGTTTAAGTCGTGGCAGGTATCAACGACCCGTAAGTCGGCAATGGCAGCAACGTAACTTTTTGTTTAAATTTTCTTTTATGTTATTGTATCACACTAACACAAGTGGTTTTATGGACCAGTTTAAATCTAAGCTATGAGTCTTCATAAAAATCTATTAGCGACTAAACTTTTTTTGTCTTGTGTTTACCTTTTAGCGTTGTCAATTTATACAAAGTTATGATATTTTTCGAGGATCGATATCGAATAGTTACAGTAGTAAATCATTGTTTTTTTGTTCAAACAATATGCATTTGTTCATATTTTGTATGACATTAATCAATTATAATCTATTTTATAGTCTGATGGTCAAATGAATTAAAATAACCATTTTTTTATGGGTCGGTAATACAATTTAGGTTTATACTTACATACTTTATTACCGACCCATGTGGGTCGGCAATAGCAACTATAGGAAGCTATTACCGATCGAATATAGATTGTTTAGTTTCTCATCTACAAATTCAAATTCAAATTGCTTTATTTGCAGAATGTAGAATAAAGATGTTTGTAGATACAGATAATATCGATCCCTAAACATTCTGCTCGTAGTTGAGCGTGCAAATATATTTTTACTACATACTTTTATGACATAATAGGTGCCTATTAAAAAATGCTTCTTCATGGTTAAATTAACATAAAACATATAATTATATTTTTTTCCAGAAATATGGAGCCACAGAAGCGGCGAAAAGTATACAGTAAAACACAACTCGCCGAAGCAATCAATCAAATAGCATAAGGAAATATCCTAGAGTTTGAAATCCTTAATTGAATATATGTACATATATTAATAGTATTATGTTGATTAATTTAAAAGTTTATAATTATTTAGTTCATTACTAAGAAGTACTCATTTGTTTTATTAAAAATAACTATAATAAAAAATACGAATATATTTGCATTTTTATTTCATTTTATTAAGATCGGTAATCATCATCATCACTAGCCATTGCTGGAAAAAGGCCTCCTCTCACATTCGATCGGGAATAGCTGCATAAAAATCGTTAATAGCTTCACAGCCGTTTTTATGGGTCGGTAATTGCAACAATCGACTAAGTCACATTGTAAATTATTTTTTACAAGATAATCCTTTATTAGAATGTATTTGCTTCAATAAAAACATTTTTTATACATAACACTAGCATATAAAATAAAACTATAAATCTTTAGAAGAACCAGTATACTTAAAAAATATGGTTGATTTGAAAATTGCCTTAGAGGGGTCGTTAATACCTGCGTTTACCTTAGTAGTAATTACTAAAGTTCTTTAGATATACAACACAAATGATGTCGTCTTTGTAGATGTGGGTCGTAATATTCGAAGTGGGCATCGAAGTTCTTAGAGCATTTTCAAATATCACAATTAACATCATGAGAGAGTAATGCATAGTTTAAACTGAATGGATGGATCTGGAATGTTGAATAAAGTTTCATGTCGTAATGCAAGGATAAGTCAGGATATATCCATTTAATTTTATAAATATCTAGATGACCAGCTGATTCGAAGCTATTCTGGAATGTAGATTAATTTTGAAATCTTGATTCAACATGAGCCAATTCAATTCACCTCTCTAATTCCAAACTACTACTAGATACTAAATAGTTAATACTACCTAAATGTTCGGTATTTATCTAAGTCATCGTTAAATCAAGTATAGAATCTTAGCTCGAAAACTTTACGATCAACGGATCTTAATAGCACCACAGATAGTACCTAGTTATTTATTATAGAGAATGTATAATGCTAATGCCTATAAAAAACTTATATGGCAATGACATATGTAGGGACAAAAATGTATACAGTAATTAATGGAATAACATATTATCAATCTATAAAAACTGAAATATTGACTGTGTGCAATTTTGTAATTAATTAAGAATGGTCTACAATTTTAACAGCTTTTTTTTTTAAATATCTGGGATAATTTATATGAAAGCTGACATTTTTATGAACTACTGCGTTATAGAAAAAATTTTTTATGCATGTTCATTTTCCTGAATATACAATATACTTAACCCTAAACGGTTAATTTAAATTAACTAATGTGGGAACCGAAAAAATTAAATTTAAAACTGCTTGATTACTTATGAATAGACTTTAAATTGGCTTTGGCTTTTTAAAATATCAGTGATGTTCCAGATCAGTTTAATAATTCTCTTCTGTGTTGTAGATAGAGTTTTGAAGTGAAACTTTTATAGGCGCATTGAGAGTATAATTTCAAGGTCGCGTCATGGCAATACTGTCACGTCATGAAGTAGGGCAACGATCGTGGTATCTTTGAATCTTGCCAAGGAAGTTTCACTTCTGCGTTCTGACACGTGCTCGGTACACACGCTCTTTTTTATGCAATGTTTGTTTGTTGTTCTACTGCAAACTTGATGTTGATGATGATGATGATGTTGATGATAATGATTATTGAATTTATATTTTTGGTTTTATGGCATTCAAATGCTTTATAAATATAAATTTATAAAGACACATAAAACTGAAAGAATAGAATAAATTCGATCACTCGGGCGGGTCACGAGTGGCTGAGTTGGTGAGGCATCCGCCCCGGAATGGCGCGAAGGATGCGGGTTCGAGTCCCGCCTCGTGATCGAATTTTTTCTATTCTTTATAAATTTATATTGATAATGATTATGTTAATGATAAGAAACGAGGTGTATAAATCCTTATCATTACAGATGGGACCCAAAACGTCGCATAACCCCCACAGAAGCGTCCCGGCACGAGTTCGTGACGGGCTGCCCGCTCGCGTCCCCCCTCGCGCCCGCGTTGCCGCGCCTCCCCCCTCCCCGCACCGCTCGAGCCGCACTCCTGCACTCGCAGTCGGCGGGCGACGTTGCCGCGATGCTCGGCCGCGCGTGACCGGACCGCGGCGCCTCCACGGGACCGGTGCCAATCACGCGCAATTAGCCTCTATTGTAATGATATAAGGTCTCTTTTAGAACAGAAGATAACAGGATTCTAATATTTTTGTGTTTGAACCTTCTTTTATCAATATGCAGGGGATGTTGGAAAGTATGGACAGGGCTTCATGTGGCCGGTGGCGTACACGCGCAACTAGCCTCTATTGTAAACAAATAAGGTCTCTTTTAGAACAGATGTAACATGTTAAGACAGGATTCTGTCCAATAATTTTGCGTTTGAACTTTGTGCAATGTTTACAGTCAATCTGCAGGGGAGGCAAAGTGACGCGCAACTAGCCTCTATTGTAATGATGTAAGGTCTCTTTTAGAATGACAACATAATATTTTAACAGGTTAAGGCAGGATTCTGTCCAATAGTTTAATTTACAGTCAATCTGCTTGGAATATTACAAATATGTATAATGTAACTGGTGGCGTATACGTGTAACTAGTCTCTATGTGTAATGACATAAGGTATCTTTTAGAACAGATGAAAACATGATTTTGTTTACAGTCAATCTGCTGGGAATATTACAAATATAATCTAACTGGTGGTGTATACGCGCAACTTTCCTCTATGTGTAAAGTCATAAGGTCTCTTTTAGAATGTCAACGTAACATTTTAACAGATTAAGGCAGGATTCTATCCAATAGTTTTGTTTACAGTCAATCTCCTGGGAATATTACAAATAAAATATGTAACTGGTGGCGTACATGCGGTACTAGCCTCTATTGTAATGCTATAAGGTCTGTTTTATAACACATGTAACAGGTTTAGGCAGGATTCTGTCCAATAGTTTTGAATTTGAACCTTCTTTTATCAATCTGCAGGGGATGTTGAAAAGTATACACGGTGACTGGTGGCGTACACGCGCCAGTAAGCTTTAATGTAATGAAACAAGGTCTCTTTTAGAACAAATTTAACACGATCAGAGCAGGATTCTGTCCAATAGACATACATTGAATCCAATCACATCCCTCATGCATACAATTTTGAAGTTAAGAAATTTGTGCGCGTGATAGCAGGCATGGGTTTCCTGGTATACAGGAGTTGACGCGCAATTAGCTTTATTATTTCAATTTTCACGTATATAAGATCTCAAGATAGGAACATCTACGATACAAATTCTATGATTTTTGTTTAAAGGCGAAGTCAAAATACTTAAAAAAACTGACCATATTATTCAAGTGTCAGAGTATACTAAGTATACATATTATGCTACAAACGAAGAAAACAGAAGAAAGTTCTATCCAATTGCTTTGTGTATTCAGTTCATTAGTGTTAAAGCTATACAATGCCAAACATACTAGTATGTACATACATATTTCAACTAATGTTGCCACCATCAGGCAAAATTATGCTATTAATTTTAAGTAGTTAACAGTCATGTGTAGAATAGTGTAAATGTGGCCTAAAAGATGAGAGACAAAATATAGTCTATATAGAGATTTGTATTTAACGGGGCATATCTATAGATATATCCGAACACAATTTTTCATTGTTCTCATAAAATTTAATAGTTTAGACAACCTGGGCAAAACAAACATAATTTGTAACCAGGCTTCACTACATAGTTTATTTATTGTTTATCAAGTCAGTTAATTTTGTTTATACATTCTAATAATAACGATTCTTAAAACATACAAATTTAGTAAAAGGACTGGAAAAGCGATAATTTTATTTTTTCAATTACGCACGTTTTTTTCCCCTCCATTTTTTTTTAGTTAAAAACTTAAACAATGTTGGCCAGTATCTATTCAGACAGATTTAACTTTTTTTATTTAAATTATGGCCAGTAACTTCAAAACATTCAGCCACGACACAAATAAAAAATGAATGACCATTGCAGCAATGAATTATTATGCATAAAGTTATCAGTAATCTCTGAAATGTATAGGGCAGTCGATCGGTTCCGCGCTAGTTATTATAGGCATTGCAGAATCTAGCTTTGCCTTATGTAAGCTAGACTGGATCATCTCAATATAAATAAGGTATTACAAATCTTGTTAGAGAAAGGATAAGTTAGTTTTTACGGCGTTATGATCGTTTAGTCATATGTTACGTCATTATGTTTTTTTTTGTTATGGCAAGCGTTTGTTTGCTGTCAATGTCAAGATAGAAAATTATAGATAAATTTTTATTGATAATTATTATGACTGTTGTAGAATTCACAATAGCTTTCAAATACATTTTTAGATTAAATTAATATTAATGTCTTAATTTCCATTAATGTTAAATTATTTTATAAAGTGCCAAATGGAGACTGATTTTGTTTTAATTGCCTAATTTTATTTCGTTAATTTTGGCTAGGTAGTCATTAATTTATGATTGTAAATACGTTTAGGGTTTTCTGTGTGATATGTAGTTAATAAATGTTAGTCATAAAAAATATAGTATCAATGTTCAAGGTAAAGTTTTCGTTCACAGCGAAATTAGTAGATAATTTTAGGAAATTTATTTATAATATGGTATTGATTAAGATTGGGTGTAACTGGTTACGATAAAATTGAAGCCCTTGCGTTATTTTATGATTTTAGATTTTTTATGTGGCAACACTATCGTGTGTTGTCGATGAATATAAATAGCTTGCTCTTGTTCATTTAATTTCTTACGTAGCTAATATTTTAAAATGCAATTTTATTTTAATAGAAGAGAATGATTAGAATTTTTACAGATTCATAGTTAAGTACACAGTTAAGTGTGATTAAATCGATGTAAAATATTGATAAGCATTGATAATGAGCTTCATATCAATCTTCTCAATGTAAGGAACAAGTAGATTTATTATTCTAGAAAAAAACTTAGGCTTTAACCTAAAATCTTCATACTTTCTATATACGTTAAGGATAGAATGTCATATCTTCAATATTTAAGTGTAATAGTTAATTGAGTGTTAAAATATATATTTCGCTAGAGTATAGGCGAAGCCGAACTTGGAATCTTGTTAATATTTTTGTGAAACAAGAAATCATTGATTGAAAACCTTAATTAAATTACCTCATTATTAAACAAAAAAAAACATGAAAAAGTTAAAAACAATCTTCGTGTGAAGAAATACAAAAGGTTTTCAATCTATTATAATATGTGACAGACAGGTCAATGCTATCATTTAGTTAACACATCTTGATAATAGATAAAACTACATTTTTATTATCATTTTTATGGTGATGGTAGAACTAAGTAATATTATTCACACCAACGCCATAAAAAATATCAAGACCTCTTCGCACGATGCAGATGTCAAAATCTATTTATAATCTGTCAAACGACGACTATTCTTTGGTTATCTGTGGCGTCGATATGATTGTCCACAGTCCAAAATGGCGCGAAGTGCATTTTATTGTCCTTGGTGTGCCTAGTCTGTTAGTGGGTGTGTAGAAATGTTACTCAAACTGGGGACCAGCCAGGCTACTTTCAATTGTCAACGTACCAACGGGAGCGGTGGCCTCCGCTCTTACGAAATATTATATCACTAATGCTACATTTATTTTGTATCGGAAAATATGAATGTTCGGGAGTTCAAATTCGAATTCGTTTAAATTTTGTTTGACAGGGACGATGGATTTGTTGCATACAGCCAAGTTTAATGTCAGTTTAATGCTAAGATAATTAAGAATAAAGTGCTGTTTAAAAAGAAGGATTATATGGCTAAGCAATTATAGAAAAAGGGTTTTGCATATTATATTGTTATATAGATTTATATGAAAATTCTGTTTACAACAGTGTAATCTAACCCTTACTTTAATAGCTTAAAAAGCTTTTGCCAATGACAATAATAGGCTTTACGCTTGAAACATATTGTTTGAGTAACATTTCAAATTTCTTATGAAACATTCATGAAGGCGGGTGCTTTGAAAATTACAACACAATCTTTTGAGTTTTATTATTTGAGACTTATTTTGTAGTATGTGTTTAATTCAACATTAGAAATGCGTTTTTTATTAAAATAATATAAGATACTTCGCATAATTTTCATTAATTACTTATGTTTGTAGGAAATGATAGATATCGGAAAACTTATGTGTTTGTGATTCTCACCCGCCTTTGTGACGTCATTATCTCTTTCGTCGAATATAGATTTAGTTAGAGGTGATGGTTGTATCAAATGTACGAATATTATTGTAAATGTTTCGTTGATGGATAATAAAATTCTTCAAATCGATGTTTATTTTTTATTTATGACCCTATTTGTCCACCAAGAGGTAATATGGTCTGTATATTATAATTTTATTAAAGCTACAGTTGAAAACAAGCCTTTTTTAAAGTTGGTTAAAAAGCTCGATGATAATATTATAATGTGAAATACTGAATTAAACTGTGTAAAAAAATATAAAAGTAATAGTACCGATAGCAGTATATATGTATTAGAGTCGTTGTGAGTTTATCTGTAAGTTTTTTTCTACTAGACTACTTTTAAACGTCTCAACGGCTTAACCGATTTGGGTGCGATTTCCACAAATGTTCTTATCTTTTAAGTTTATTTCAAGCAATAAAGTTACCATAATCTTTCTTTTTTCACATTTACTTGTCACTTCTTACTGAGTAAGGTAAACAAAGTTACACAATGTTGAAAGCTTTCTCGTTTTACGCATTTTTTCTAAAAATAGTCGCAAGATGCTGTTGATGTGAAACCATTACGTTTCATCAGATTAGATACAGCAAAAAGCCGCCATTACAGATTTAAGATACACGAAATTTTCCCATACATTTGTATGAACCTAGACAAGTATAGGTCTCATTTAGTTTATAGGAAAATGTGTTTTATTGTGTGGGAATAGAGTTAAAAATCGTGGTTTTGTAGTATTGAGGAACTCGGCCAAATTATATGACCATTTGCATACAATGTGACGACTCTATCTTTGATTATCTAATATTCTGAATAAGTGCGCTTTTAGTAATTGCGGATGGCGAAGCAAAACCTGGTTTGATAACTAAGTAGGTAAGTGATAATTCTTGAGATTCTGCGGATTCCATTAAAACTGGATAAGTAGAATTATGTAATTTTTAATTTTAGGATGTTTATGAACAATTTTAATTGTACAGTTATAGATGACTCTACATTGCATCTAGATACATACTTTAAATAATTTTGAAAAATAATGAGTATTAACGTAACGAAATAATCTAACAGTGCGAACGATGTCGCGGTGAGTACAATTCGATATCAAATGAAATCATATTTTATGAGAGGAAAACGTTCCTTAGAACGAATAGAGTCAATGCATTGGGATTATATCAAATACCACCTAATACCAAACCAAAAAAATTATGTCTGATGTATCTATCTAAAGGCAAAAGATTAAAAATTACGCGTCAAAAAATGACTATAAAGTTAAGGATATTTTCCAGTGCAGATAAGATGCGCCACACCCCGGACACTCCATACAAAATTATCGTTTCGACAGTCACACTGTAGACTGTAGAGACTGCAAATGTGTGTGTTAACGCTTTATGGTTGGCACATTTGTGACTAGCGTAAAAAAAAATTCGCGTTTTTCTGATGAAATACATCCGTAAACAGCACAATATCTAACCATTTTCTACGAAAAACGATAATCACAAATCCAAAATAATAAAATTAAGTCAATTTGATTAATGTTGTCAATCTTCGTTGCGTATCGTCCTTGCAGAAAAATATGGCCAATTTTAATCACGATCGCGCGGGGTGAGGTAAGTTTAATTTTGGCGGGAGGCGGAGAGTGTCCGTTCTGTAGCGTTTAGCTACTATTATGTATTCTGTGGATGCGCACTACACGCAACCACTACCGCCAGCCAGACAGCCCGTACCACACCCCGGACACTCCATACAAAATTATCGTTTTGACAGTCACACTGTAGAGACTGCAAATGTGTGTGTTAACGCTTTATGGTTGGCACATTTGTGACTAGCGTAAAAAAAAATTCGCGTTTTTCTGATGAAATACATCCGTAAACAGCACAATATTTAACGATTTTCTACGAAAAACGATAATCACAAACCCAAAATAATAAAATTACTTTAAGTCAATTTGATTAATGTTGTCAATCTTCGTTGCGTATCGTCCTTGCAGAAAAATGCGGACCATTTTATGTCTGATCGTGCGGGGTGAGGTAGGTGTTTAATTTTGGCGGGAGGCGGAGAGTGTCCGTTCTGTAGCGTTTAGCTACTATTATGTATTCTGTGCCCGTACTCTAACCGAAAGAGCAAGAGAGACAGTAACTATATTAAAAAACCAACTATTCTAAAAAACCAAATATTCTTTTTTTACAAACGTTGCTAGCTCCCGTACATAACTGACGATGCGCTCTGTTGTTGTAACCATGTTGACACGAACATAGAGCTAGAGCAAGAGCATTCTTTCGTGATCTTTAAGTGTAAAGTTTACAATTTTCATTTACACTGTAAACGAAAACTCTTATTCAGTGTTTTCACTATTATTAACATTTCATAGAACCTTTTCGAACGCACTAAGAACAACGAAAGAATGCTCTACGCCTGTTTACACTAAAATAATTTGACATAGTGTTAGAATGAGCATTCGCTGGTTTGATCTAAAGGCACCGTTATATAATAGAAATATTCAAGCGTGTACCCGCATCTTTCACGAGCAGCCTTATAATTTTACCTCAGATTTGTATGTAAATAACTCTTCCGCTTCTTTGCACACGCCGCGCTGGGATAGAAACGTAATTGTAGTGATTTACGAGATTATTACACGTGAATACATCTTTTTTATGATGTTTTACACTCTGTTTGAGACTAAACTGTAATGTATGAAACGTAATTTGAATGGATCGTCCAGTGATTCGTTTGTTTTTATGTTCAAATAACTTCATGATACGATTATAGATAGATTTCGATTTCTCAATTAGAACTGATGATGCATGGACAATGGTGATTGTTATTTTTTCTACAAATATCTAATGTAATTATTTTATTATTACAATATATTATTATCTACATATGGCATGCCTCTTTTTGTCTCTATTATGTTCAATTCGTTATTTTTTTCTTATTTTGGACTTGACACGTCAATCAAGATCTGTGACTGTGATGGCACACCTGACGAATATGGAAATCTAAAAAACTTTCATCTCCATAATCAACGCATCATCAAATCTTAATTCGATAATAAAACGGAATATTTCCTCAATTAAGTGTTAATTTTTACCATTCATTCGATACGACTCTCGATCGAATATTTTTTTGCAAACGAAACTTTGCGAAACGCGTGGTTTGGTCATTATTGTGTCACTGAAGAGTTAAAATCATTTGTGGCTTACTGTTTAACACAATGCAGTTGGAGATAGGGCTGCCACATAATATTTTTAAGTGGAATATATTTTTTTTAATGAGGAATAATAAAATAAGAACATTTACAGTTTAGATTTTAAAATGTATTCTTATTATTATTTCATTTTCTACTTAATCGATTAATCATAATTTCTATGATTTGTATAAACATTTAAGAGAGAAAAAAGTAGTTACGTGTTTCTTACAAATTAATTTCTGATGAATTACTTTTGATGATATTTAATTTTTTATATTTAATTTAATTTTTGATGATAATTAAGCAAGCTTTAATTATGACTTGATAGAGCACCAACTTGCATTCAAAAGACAAATCTCTAAATAATATCTACTTAAACTGCTTTTGGCAACCCTATCCACCAACAGGGCAACTGAAAATTATTTATAAGTAAAAGCATCACATATTGCTACAGAGAGAATGTGCTTCAGAGTTAAGTTAGAGCGAGTTGCGCGTATTGACCAACAACTTGCGCAAAATATCGTTATATTAATGCTATTAATAATTATTATCTTAAAAGGTTGTTCTGCTTAATTGCATATACAGTGTAGTGTATGTGCAACTTAAATTTATTGATTACGTCATAATTTGGACCAAAAATCGAATCGTTGCATTATTGTTTTCAAGTATTCGTTTACTTGAAATGGTCACTTTCATATAAGAATTGTGGTTTGATCTACGGATTAAAAGTAGGTATTCAAAATTTCCTATGCCCTAAAAGTAAACACGAATAAATCTCGAGTAGTCTACAGAATTAAACTTCATTTACTAGATGTAATGTGACGATATGCATCTAAAAATTAGATAGATACTTGGGTACCTATTAAAATATAATTAAAACAAATTATGACGATTCATTCAGTTTTTCACTTTTTTGTATGCACAGCAATTTGTAGCAAAAATTTGTCTCTACATTAGGTCGACTTAAATGCGACAAATGCGAATGCGAATAATTTGAAAGAAGAAAGAAAGAAAATAATTTAATTATTATTTTTATCTGGCAAATTTAATTTTTATTTGGCAAATTATGAAATATGCTTTTTTGTAAAATTACCAAATATCTCGATAAATGTTGCGTTAACAATATTTGCCCAACCGACTATTTTATACGCATTCAATGTAGTTATAAGTCTTAGAAGTAATCATACCTTCACGCTCAATATAAGTGGGTAATCATATCTTTGGCTGAAAGGCCGAAATTGCATCCTTCTCGTTATGCGATTAAATACGCTAGTATTACAGCATTTTAAATACTAACTAGACTGCGCTCATTCTTATGTATTATGTGTTATAGATATAGCTGTATAAGTAAATACTTACATAAAAAATACTACTAAAATTATTTTAATTAATTATACCTATACACATATTGTGACATGTCGTACAGTAGGTACGTTATAACTGAAAAATGTTCTTAAAGTTTACAAAAAAATAATCTGACCATATTATTGATATAAATATTATTAATAGCTAATAAATTAAGACTTACATTTGCTGAAATCCATAACAATTAACATAACAATAACACTCTAATACATGAAAGAGATAAATATTATGTACAATAAATTAACAAACTGTAACACATATTCGCAGTGTTGTTCTCTAAGAAATTAATGATGAATGATGACATTTACAAAATATATAGCTATATTTTGTAACTAATACGTTCTTTATAGGACACTATCAATGAACATACTTTTCCTTACAACGGACTTATGGGATCAAGAAAGTTATAATAAGACATCCTTACACCATAACATGCGAAGCAAAAGGTTATCTTTTGTGACTATAATTGACTGATCCTTTCACTGATTTTTATAACAATATGATCGAAAGGTCATGCCCGAACTTTTCACCATATAATGTAGGCCATCTATAAGTTTGCGTAAACGCAATCATCTTCTTTGCGCAAACATACGGAATACCAAAGGGATAGTTACGGAATTACATCAGAATTATCGTATTACTATTCGTACTTTATAAGTGTATTGGATAATCTACGTATTCGGGAAATGACTGTTTGATTAGCCTAGATTTAATATCAGATCGCGCAATGTGAATCTTTTTTTATGTACCTATACTGTTGTTTTTATCACCCAAACGCCTCTAGTCTGTCTGGTACTGCGGTAGTTAATTGGTATGTGAAATATTTTGTTAATTCAGCAGTCCTTGCTTTAATTAAATATCAAGTGGGACTTAAAATAAAATATCTTACTTTTGTTTTATTATAATTATAAGAACGTAATAGGTTCACAATTCTGAAAACAATGGAGTTCCATATTTTGTTTATGTTATGTCTTATTTTTTAATCAACATAACAAATAAAAATAATAGACTTGGCTTAACTTAAATAACCTTTTTATAAATGACCATCTACATCAACAATTTAACCATTTATACAGGGTGTAAGGGAGACCTGGTCACATCACTTCAGTGTGGATAGGTGACATCCTCACATGAAATTTGGTATGGTTTTTTTTTCTTAACTCTAAATATTAAAAAAAATACGACTATTTTAATTTTAACTTTACAATTTTAGTCATATTTTTTTAAAACACTTCTGTACTCGATTGTACTTCACCGATTTTGATGATTTTTTTTAAATTTTGTTGCTTAATCAATGTACTTGCAGATTAAAACGAATGTACTAGTATTCCCTAGTAAATTACCTGATATTTTAATACTTGAATTTAAAAAATAATAAAAAAATACTTGCAATTTTAGTAAAATGCATTTTTTTTTCAAAAAAAGACCCATACAACTGCATGTTTTTTTAATCTTATCTAATTCCTCATCATTTTTACTTTAAAATACCATTTATTTCATAATTGTAAGTGTTATAGTTTTAAAATTGTGACTGCACAAAAGTAACTACTTTTTTTCTAAGTAACTTTCTTAACCTGTTACACGACCCTGCATTGTTATTGTTTAAACGGGGGATGTGGCAGTACGCATGGGAATTTCTACCTGGATTGATAAGTCTGTCTCTCTCTTACTTGTCCTTTGCCGGGCGAGCTAAGGGAATGCGGGGGGGAAGCGGGCCACGCATTCCAGCGATTCATTGTTAGTCTCTACTACGCACGATAGTTGTTTCTTTGCATTCGACGCTCACAGTTTGTTTCAGTATACTCGTACTTGATTGTTATTTTTTCTGTTTTGAGTTGTTCTGTGTGAGAAAATGGCTAATCCGTTTAATTTGACCGAGATGGCAGACATGCATTTATTATACGGCTACTGTAATTGTTCGGCGAGAGCTGCGCGTCGTGAATATCAGTCATCTCAACACAGGTTTCACTTAAATGTGTGGGCAGGGGTAATAGGAAACTGTTTAGTTGGCCCTCACTTCCTGGAAGGCACGCTTAACGGCGAAAGATATTTGAACTTTTTACAAAATCATTTACTGGGCTACCTGAACGAAGTGCCATTGTTGTACTTACAAGGCATGTTTTTTATGCACGACGGAGCTCCGCCACATGCCACTCTCCGTGCGCGAATATTTAAATACTCACTTCCCGAGGCGATGGATTGAGCGATATGGACATATCCAGTGGCCCCCAAGATCACCCGACATGACACCGATGGACTTTTTTGTGTGGGGCACAATGAAAAACTACGTTTACAGTGTCGAAATTCAAAATGTGGAACAATTACGCGAGAGAATACTCGAAGCGGCTAGTGAAGTTAGGGCTATGTTGGCGGGTACAACCGATTTAGAAAGGGAAGTAAAGAGACGCTTATTTTACTGTATAAGGGAAAACGGTGACCATTTTGAACAATTTTTAAAATAAATTAACTTGCTTTTAAATTAACTGTCAGTTTTATTTCCATATTACTTCGTTGTACTGAAAAATAAAGATGTATTTGACAAGATTAGTGTACAAAGGGTTAACTTTGAGCAATCGTAATTTTCAAGTTGTAACAGTTACAATTATGAAATAAATGGTATTTTAAAGTAAAAATGATGAAGAATTAGATAAGATTAAAAAAACATGCAGTTGTATGGGTCTTTTTTTGAAAAAAATTGCATTTTACTAAAATTGCAAGTATTTTTTTATTATTTTTTAAATTCAAGTATTAAAATATCAGGTAATTTACTAGGGAATACTAGTACATTCGTTTTAATCTGCAAGTACATTGATTAAGCAACAAAATTTAAAAAAAATCATCAAAATCGGTGAAGTACAATCGAGTACAGAAGTGTTTTAAAAAAATATGACTAAAATTGTAAAGTTAAAATTAAAATAGTCGTATTTTTTTTAATATTTAGAGTTAAGAAAAAAAAACCATACCAAATTTCATGTGAGGATGTCACCTATCCACACTGAAGTGATGTGACCAGGTCTCCCTTACACCCTGTATAAACAGTTATTTATTTAAGAATATATTTTTATAAACTCGGTTTTCGTTCCTATGGTACCGTAAGTAGGTATATATACAATACAATTATATATTATGTATTGTTAAGAAACAAATTAACTATATAATTGGATAGTTTTAACACAATAGTGCGTAAAAAATCTCGTCAGTAAGGCGCGAAAGTTGACGAAACTTTCTATTAAAAATAACTTTATGAATGGCCATAATTAATGACATTAAACAATAGAATATACCCACGTAAAAAGTTGGTAAAATATTATGAGTATTGTGTAAGTAGTTACGTGATAATGAAAATATTATGTTTTGTATTGAAAATTGTAAGTTTTTTTTTTGTGTGGTGTCGCTCAATGTTAGCCAGAAGGGCTTCTACATTTGAACGCGGACGCGTGGGTGAACTGAAGGTTCACCCTGGTAGTGACATGCGCAAGGGCGTCCCCCCGCCACGGGTATCTCGAACCTCGGCTTGGGCTGTCGCTTGAGTGGAGGAATTTCTACTGAAATATCTTTTATGATATATGGTTCTTGAGTCTGGAGAACGTGGTCTTCTTTATACCGCGGTGAAACATCCATTCTTCCTTTGACTAGGCGGGCGAAACCGCGTGCGTATAAAAATATTAATAGGTATTATCTCTTATAATTTAAGCAACAAAAAAAAAACTATTGTGATAAATCAAAAGCTCTAAAAAGTAGCACAAAATTTATTCAAATACGTTGAATAAATTTTGTGGCTGATCCGAACGTAAAAATCGAAAGCGATCGACAACATTTATGACAGACGTGTTCCGTATAATAAAGACGAATAAAACAAAAATGTTTGAACGTTGAATGTCATTCGAATGGGAAGATGTTACGAATTAATTACCTACAATACTTAAAGAAAAAGACATTTGTAAAGTACTATTTTAAATTAAACTTATAAAAGTAAGGAAACTTCTGATAAATGCGCTATAAACTAGATCGTTTATACTTAGCCTTTTTTTCATGTCATTTTCTTAGGAACAATATGGAAGCGGGGACAACAATTTCACCTGCTTATACCTATATCGAAGATGTGGCCTAATATGGAGCGCGCTTCCCTACAAGGTTCATTTAAAAATCTTTGCTTTTGTACGTCTTATAAAATGTGGCCTATCTAAATAAACAATTAGTGACGAGTATTTTGAAACTTCAATAAGTCAAGGAAATCGAAATATAATATTTTTATAATATTTAAACAATATCGTTCTTGACCCATGACTCCAATTTAGGAGACCTAATTTGCAGTGTAAAAATTGAGATTATAAAGAAATATTCAAAGACTAAATTACGACAGTAGACCTAGGCTTTAGTTTCAAAACTGTTTCATCCCAAACATTTGTCAATAGATTAACAGTGGAACCGATTTTTAAATCCGTTAAGATATAATTAACGCTATTTAAATAAAACTAATACTGCTCAGAAATCGATTGCGAAGCGTAGTTTTACAACCTCGCTCGCTCGCTTTTTTTATGATGGGATTTGTTTATGATATGTTTTAAAACACTTACAAATATTTTTAATCAAAAGACAAATACGATGAAGGAAAAGAAATATGTGTTATTGAAAAGACCAATAGGAACAATTAAAATCAGCGCTGTCTTATTCTCAAGTAGGTAGTGGATAACTGGATAGCAATATCTGAAATAGCTATTTTCTATCATGGTATTTTTCTTCACCTAGGTATTCTTTTCTTTTCACAAATAAACCTATGCTTTGTAGTATGACTTTTTCATTATCAATTGGCGCATACTTAAATATCCAATTTTTATTAAAGAATGCTTCAGAGTTTTCCTGTGAAATTAAAGATCCATTTTTTCTAGATAAAATGTAACCTTTTAATATCGTCAAGCAGTAAACTTAATCTGCATGTAAAATGATAAAATGACATTATTAATTGTGTAATCTGTTACGGTAACCCAATAGAATGTAATGTAATCCAATTTATTTTCACGTAATTCCCGCCATTTTAATGGAATTTCATAAGTAAATTAAGAGAATCGTAACCACAATGCTTTTTTTGTCTGCAGATAGGTGTTCGAAAATCGATTTATTAGTGTTGCGAAAAATCGATTCTATTCGGATTTAGCAATGACTGATTTTTAGTTAATTTCGATAATAATAATTACTTAGTTGACTTTTTAAAAATGGGTAGATATCTATATAAATTTATAAAGAATAGAAAAAATTCGATCACGAGGCGGGACTCGAACCCGCATCCTTCGCGCCATTCCGGGGCGGATGCCTCACCAACTCAGCCACTCGTGACCCGCCCGAGTGATCGAATTTATTCTATTCTTTCAGTTTTATGTGTCTGAAGGGACACACCGCGCGCCATCTATTGAGATGATTAACAACCATTTCAACCAATATGAAGCACTTTTCAGTGAATACAATATTGTAACGATGGAACACGACCTTTTTTGTTGAATTTATATTTTTGGTTTTATGGCATTCAAATGCTTTATAAATATAAATTTATAAAGAATAGAAAAAATTCGATCACGAGGCGGGACTCGAACCCGCATCCTTCGCGCCATTCCGGGGCGGATGCCTCACCAACTCAGCCACTCGTGACCCGCCCGAGTGATCGAATTTGGGTAGATATCTATTAAAATTTTATTAAAAAAGAAGTAAATTTTATGAAAGTTAATATTTAGGACGTGAAATTTTTTGTCCACTGGTTGGACTATGGTGTAGTGATTAGTGTGTTTACATGCAAGTTCAATTCTAAATTTTCTAGAAAGCATTTTTAGAATCTTACTATAAAATAGGGTCTAGATTCTAGTGTTTTGGAGAGCGCTTAAAGCTGAAGGAGCTTAAACGTTTGGGACGAAAGAGGTTTAACATAAATGCCTTCTGTCGTAATATAGTCTTTGAATCATACTTCTTTATGGAAACTATGTGATCTTGCTATTCCTCATTGAGTTTTGATGACATAGATACCAGTAAACAGGATATTTAGCCATATTTAGCACTTCTAAAATATAAAATATATGCTTATATGTATTAAGTAAATTATTAAACTTTTAAAAGAGTAGGTATTAACCGGATGCGAACCATATTTTTGTAATTAACAAGAATGATATATCTTTGCATATTATCATTCACACATAAAAACTGTAACAAAGCAAGTAGGGTAGACTGGGTACGGTTGTGCCAGGTCCCGGTAGTGACAGTCGTCATATTTTCGAAAATATAGGGAATAGCAGAGGTCATGCAAGGGGAAAGAGGAGCGGCTTGCTCGTCTCAACCTGTTTCACAGGGTTGCATCATTTTCCGCGCAGTGAGTACGTGAGCAGAAGCCCATTTTGATTTTAACCGCCAAAAAGGAAGTTTTTTCGTTCATTTTCATTTCCAAATTACTGTAATATCTATGCTGATAGGGTATTGAGTGTTATTCATCGATATAAGTCACATAACACATATTAGCAGTTTAATATCAATAATTACATTTATTGTAGGTTATTTTGTCTTGGCGTGGTGATTGTATTTTTATAAAAACAGTCTCTGGTAACGGTTGTGACATTTTAACCGGGTACGGTTGTGACATAAGTAAAATCTGTTGTTTTTGTTTTAGATGCCTAGAAATCGCATCAGAAAAACTCAAAGAGTGTACCGTGTACCGTGTCGCAGTACGAAGATGCGTATGATGAAGTAAAACGCAGGACTTCTTTGCGCAGTGCTGCAGATTATTACTTATTTTGATAGACTTTCGCATAGCTACTACTTTACTATGGGAATATTTTTGTTTTTTTTTTTGTTTGAAAGATACCATGATATAAATTTATAAAGATACCATGATAATATTTTTATTTTTTATTTGAAAGATGAGCACTTTTGTTACGTTTGGAGTTTTGTTTCAAAGTAAAGTAGAGTTCCTACAAACATAAGTTTTATTGTGATTATGAATGTGATTGACATTTCTTTGATAAGTATTGTAATTTTTACTAATTTTTCAATGAAGATTATTATAGAAAGTCAGTATTAATGGAGACTGATAATATATATAAAGATACTATAGTGCCATGAAAGTTGTGAAAGATTAAACTGTTACCAGATTTTATCACTTTTGTAAGGAAAGTAATTTTTGTTAAATGAGTCATATTATAAAAAATAAATATTTCTTGTAATGTAAGTAATAAGTAAAGTCATGAAAAAGTATTTCGTGATCATTTAGACTTTAGAGCATTTCTATCCTCTTGGGTAATCATTTCACATAATTTTCATACTGTCACTATTGACCCACAGTACTGTCACAACCGCCCCTTGGATGTGGTCGATTGTGACAATCTTCCTGTGTTTAAATAAATATTTTTCATAATTTAACTATTTGATTTAGGCCTAAAGTTTTAACATTTAGTCGTTAACCAATGAATAAACTACATTATAACACAGTTTTTGTTCAGATTATTAGCATAATTTAAAAAATATAGGCGGACAAACTAAAATTGTCACTACTGTACCCAGTCTACCCTACGCACCGTACGTTATCAGATAAAAAATTGCAAAACATATTATACTCAAAATGGTGTAACTTTTCACTCCAATTAGGCATTGTATTTCATTCGAACTTCTGCATTGTATTCGTGCTGTTACAAAAGAGATATTCTGTTTGATTAATGATTTTACCATGATTTCCATTAATTTCAGCATTGCGAAAAGCGATCTCCGCTCTACCGTAGCATAGATAAATTATATTTTCATTAAGAAATGAAAAAAAAAATTGTCTATGCCCTCGACAGACAAGCTGCGTTGTGCTCGTGTCTTCTTTAATCAATTATTGTTTTCAATTTATGTCATATTTTTATTTTTTTAGGAAGGTAACATTTTTTGTTTTCGTTTCCTAAGTCCTAACCTAATTAGGTACTTGAAGTTCCGGTCGCTTAGGCTTGAAAATTAAACATACTTTTGTTATTTTGTAACGCTGAATCACAACTTAAGATTTGTAGAGATACTTAGTAGAGATTACCGCAACTAAATTTCATCAATATGCTATGCAAACAAATAGTTATTGAATGATTAAAAAATTGGTATACAGGTATACGGTAAAAAGGTCAAGATGAACGGATTATGTTTATAGATGACTACACAAGTTAAAGTAGTATTATAATTTATAACATTGTGTAATTTGAATATACATAACACTTAAATGCAAGGCCCATAACTCTTCCAAAATTCGGCCAGCATACAAATTGGTATATATTTTTGAAACGGTCGCAAATAACAATTCACTTTTACTTTTCTATAAAATAATCGGACACATAGATTATTTAGGTTATATAATACTTACAAAACCCATGATTGCAGTAGACAATAAGTTTAACTTTTGAACAATTATGTTGCAACGGAAGCTTAGCAGATCATAAACTAGATACCTAGTAATTTGAAATGTATACGATCCTTAGTTCATCTGAGGAGCCGTTGTTGTTAATTGTTTTATGCAACGTTCAATTAACATCACAGAATATCGTTTAGTGTTTTAAAATGATTCTCGTTTGACAATCCTTTCGAAATATCGAGAAGGGGAGATGAGAGTAGGGGTGGTAAAACGCAGCAGCGCTTGCCATGACGATTACTGTCATCGACTCTACCGACGCGCGTGCCCGTTGCGTGAAAAAGAAAAAAAGTTGTCTATGACTGATTTTTTTTTAATTTTCAAAATTGGAATTTAGTGAACTGTGTTGATTTTTTGGAAAATCGGATTCAGTGCGCTCAGGACAGTGGTGTCGGACGGTAGTGCAGTGTGTGTGATGATACTCTGCCACTCTGATCTTGAGAGTGCAGCATGAGGGGCAGTGTATGCCAGTTTCTCCTGTTGGCGCGCTTGGTCGCGGCCATTACTGGACCGAGGGTTGGTTGATTTTTTTATTTGATATTATCATATAATTTATAAGTGGATGCTCTACTTTTTCAATTATACCAATTATAAATGTTAGGAATTTCTTATACTAAAGCTAATATTAACCAACATTTTTAGCGTTTATACGAGCAAGAAGAATTCGCTAAATTATCATTTATTTATTTTTGTCATTGCTTTTAAAATAACATATTTATTTAATTGTTAATTGGTAAATAATAAATCATTTAAATGTAGGTCACAAAGCAAACCTAAAGAAGAAAATTTTAAAACTGAAGAACGAAAAAAAATATTTTTAATACCTATGCGGGGAATTTGTATTGAATGTAGAGCGATAGAGTCAGTTAATTTTTTGCTAATTGTTCGGATTTAATATCTACTAGAAATCGTAAAATATAATTTTATTGACAAACATAGGCGCAATTTTCTTTAAAAATTATGAAGTTTAATTACTACTATATATTTAACAAATGATACTCAAACATAAAATATTTCGAATAAATTAAAGTAATCGCATGACAGCTAATTATCGTATGTTTTCGTTAAATAATTCCTCAACGACAACTAGAAAGTAATTAGGTTTGTAATCGAACCAGGAATCACTTATATGTTATAATGTTATAATTGCTGCGTGTGTAAATGTACTATATTATAATTATATTACGAATTACTTCAAACGGGTCACGTGGGTAATCCGCATTTTCTTTGGAATCTTTTTTTCCGTTTCCGCAAGTAAATACAGCTACGTTTTTTTTCTGTATCTTTTGATAGCATGTATTATGCTTATGTTCGTATTATGCTTTTGCACTCATTGTAACGTAAGTTATCAAATTAAGTATTGAAATTGAGCGAGACAAATCACCGTTATATAAACACACAATATATGTAGGTTTTTTTGTATAATAATTATAGATACCATTGCATACCTTCTTTGATATTATGCAGTTGATCTGTGTCTTACTTAACTTACATATTATTATCTTTCTTTTAGTTTGTAGTAGTTATGCCGCTAGGTAGGACCGCCTCCTCGGTACAGTGGTTGACGCGTGAGCGTAACAGCGAGGGGTCCTGGGTTCGATTCCCAGTGGAGACGAAGAAAAAAAATGTCTTGGTCTGGTTGGACACAGAAGGCTGATCACCTACTTGTCCCTTAAGAAAATCGATCATTGAAACAGATGTATAAATGCATCTGCCCCTTACCCCACTAGGGGACATGGGACTTCCAAAAAAAAAATGCCGCTAGGTATCAGGGGGTTACATGACGTCTTAAAGCAGTATTAAATCCAGTGCGAAAAAATGATAGACTTATAATCAAGGTCGTCTAGCGTCATCACTTTCCTGCACTGGATTTAATTCTGCTTTAAGACGCTATGGTAATCCCCCTGTATCGTAATGGAAACGGATTCAAAAAAGGAGGAGGTTATCAATTCGACCGGTATTTTAAAAATAGGTATTAGACTGATGGACAAGCAATTCAATTTAATTTTGATACAAAATTGGTATGTGGATAAGAGTGTAGACATTTTTGTCACGACATTGGAAAAGTCAAAAGGATGATGGAAGGAACAAGAGAAAAATTCTCATCCTTCCCTATTTCTTATTACCTATACTAGCATACTCTATAACTAGCATTTCCACTGAATTTCCTACTTTTTAACATGAAAAAATATTATAAATGCAAATGAAACGGCGTAACATCTTATCCGCTAATCTGCCTACTTAATGCTAATGTTATAGTCGTAAATTATACGCTATTACGGTTGTTACTTAGAATCATCTTAGAACAGAAGTTTGGTCACTTGCACGACTGGAACTATGGAAGTTGGAACTTTGTGTTTGGATCATGTGGAACTATGAAACTTTTTTTATGGTGGATCAGAATATAAATGAAAAATTTATTGGTTGGGAACATAATCAGAATAAAAAATTGATTGTTTGGGAAAAAAAATATTAACAGCCTTATTATTTGCGGACAAGTAGGTTATCTGTCTTCCGTGTCCTGTCTGACCGAGACTTGTTTCGTAATGGTTACCGAGAATTATTGATCCCAGCTGTCTGTACCAAGGAGCCAAGAGGAGGTCAATAAACAGGTGCATAATATTAACACGTTCGCGGACAGTAACGACCACAGGCGTCTAGACAGCTAAAAAAGATACGACAGTACGTCTGTCGACGTATCAGTTTTTACTTGCATAAAATCAGTACGCCACACGACGAGCGATTTTTCACACTATCATAAAGAACGGCATGTTGTACTGTCATCACAGGTATAATTACGACTTTTGTACTGTCACTGCATTATTTACAAAAATTCGTCAAAGGAAGGTACTTCCACGCATACATTCATATTTTTTTACCCCTCTCCCCGCGCACACTACGCCCGTGGGCGTCATGTTTGCATACGGTTAGTCGAGTACTGCGCCGCTGCGGTGATCCCGCGTGCCGCGTGTGAATTGTTGTTTAGAAAGTGAGTATTTTGTTTCCAACGTAATTTAATTGTTTTACTCATACTGGATGTACTAATTCAAGTCTAGTTGCTTATGTAAACAACATATTTATGTTGCTATTGTTTGTTGTGAACACGATTTTGTTGAACTAAATTTGTAACGAATATTTTTGCAGATGGCGTCTCGAGACTCGTTCGAAAAAGAACAAAAACGTCTTCAAGACCTGTTTGATGCAGCGTCTACCCCTGAATCGAGTCAAGACCCATTTGCTGATGATGGTGACTATGAATCTGACGCTGAGTACTTACGACGTTTACGCCTATATCCGTTCTGTCATATCATATGGTTTTTTAACCATGTGTTGTGACACTACGCCCCTGGGCAATGTATGAAAAAAAGTAGTGTATCAGTAGCTGCAACCTGTAAGATATACTGTCCGCGAACGTGTTAAAAATATGTATGCGATAAGACAGCACGTCTTCGCGTGAACTGTCATAACCATAAAGTTTAGATGAATGGCCATTGGCCGCTAAGTTTTCTTCATTTTTAGGACAAATTTCTTAAATTTTTCTTTCCTATGATCCATCTCCTTACCAAAAAGGAATAAGCAAATTGTTGCCGATTCACGCGTGAAGCTGAAACCAAGAGAAATATGAATTTATTTTTATTTACGTATTAGGTACCTAGGTATTATATAAATGGCATTAAAGCTATTCTAGTAATAAAAGAAAAGCCGTTAACCTGACCGTGCCTCGGTTTCATCTCAACAGCGTGACGATGTTACAATAACTTGCTAGATAAAGACATATACGAATAAAACACGTGAGAAACGAAACGATTATGAAAACAGCATACATCTTGTATGATTGGATGTTTTTATTTTGCTCTTTTTTACTTTTATTGATTACACAGGTCTAATTTTTTTAATGTACTCAAAACAAATATTATAAAGCGAGTTGTTTGAACGCGCTAATCTCAGGAACTACTGGTATGATTTGAAGAATTATTTCGATGTTAGATAGCCCATTTATCGAGGAAAGCTATAGGCTATATATCATCACGCTATGACCAACAGGAGCGAAGCAATGCGGGTAAAACCGCGGGGCACAGCTATATTTTATGAACCTAATGCGGAGTACTTACAAAAATACTTTTAGGAGTCTCAAGGGCCAGTCACAACTAGACGTTTTATTTTATCGTTTTTCAAAACACTTTTTTTTCACTGTCGATGATGATGATAAAATTAATTATTAAGTCGTCAGTTGGAATATACGTAGTTTTATCGCTTTCAATTCAATGTATTACATTATTTAACGAAACTAAATAATAAAGGAGCATCTAATAATATTTGTTCAATTTAATAACATTTTATATGCTGTGGGTGATATAAACATCACGCAAGAACATATTATAACACGCAATTATAAATTAAAATACACAATTTTTTGTGTAACTTTTATTTTAAATACACGCGTTTCATATTTGAATATACATCGTGACTTTCACTAGTAACTCTTAGCACTGTGAGAAACAGCGAAACTGTATTATATAATATTTTATCTCATCGTCTGTACCTTCAAAACAGATTAACACATAGCGATTTAGAGATTTGTACCTAATGATAGAAAGTCAAAGCAGGATCTATCTACTAAAGGAGAGTCTAAGTACTTTTTTAAACTTCGTCCAATATTTGTATAAGAGATAAAGGTCTGCAAAATATGAAGTACGTAATACCACAGACTAATAATAATATACTACGTATACAAGTAATACGTTAATTATTATTATTGTAACTATATAACAATCTCTTTTTAGGTTTTCTAGCATTGGACTTTGATTATCCTGGTGTATTGTAAATTAAGTAAAAAAAAATTAGCATTCACTGGCTTCGTAAATTGTGTAGGTACAATATGTTCAGAAACTGAAATGTCTAGTTTTAACGTGACAAATAAATAATAAATTGAGCGAAATGTTCTTTTGCTCGGATGCTTTTCTTATCTGTTAACCTACTTCCTTATATACTGAGAATAGGGATAACTTTAACATGTTATTGCTCTTTCGAGCTAATCTTCAGCTATTTGCTAAATAAGTGCGTTAATTGTTACTTTAAATAGGAAAAAACTAAGGCTACAAAAGTATACCATTACAATCATCGAAAATTCAATACCAAACAAATATATGTTACTATAAACATAAAATACCAAATCAATACAGTTCCAAAAGCAAACCGTAAACATCCTCGATTACCTACGTCCTACACTGTTTACGAAACGCCCGCAAAACTTTCATATTCGTGTTTTTATACAAGTGTCACCTTCCATACACCGGCATTGAACAAGAAACACATCCGTGTGTATAACATATTGTATAATGTAGGTGACACCCGGCACTGGGTTATGTAACACAGCTTCCGTAAGATATCGGCTTAACAGTTAGGATTACAAGCGTCGGAGTTGACGGGTTACACTGGGCCCATATGATGCTTTGTTCCAAAAAATTAGATTCAGGATGGATGACGCCCGTAATTTTTGTTACTTCTAAGCAACTTTCTTTGGTTAAAATTATGAGGTTTTTTGAAATAAAAGAAGAGTAATTAGGTATTGCCAAAATATATATATGTATGTATTTGGTAAATTATTTAATAAGAGATGAAGTTCTTCGTTATTAGCTGGTGCTTATTGGCCTGGACAATGGCATTACATGGTTTGATACTGTGGTTTGATATTTTTATACTTTTTGGTTAATTATCATGCTTGTCATATGAACACAATTTATTATGTTGATCGAAAGCTTATCAAGTTACAGGTATTATACTTAAAAATAAATATTTTATTTCCGATATAGGTACCATGAAGATAAAATGACCCAGTTTCCAAAACTATTTCAGGAGCCTGTGCCTATAGATATTCTATTCTATTTCTTCATAAAATAATATTACGTAATCAAAAAATACAATAGATAATAACTTAATAATATTATATTTCTTAGTTTCCTGCACTGAGTACAAAGAGTTGAATTAAAAAGATAACGCATTGAAGATATCTTATAAAAAATAAATAAATGGCATTTGAAGCTATTAACTTAGAAATATAATAGAGAATAGAATAAACACACATTTATTATTACTAAGAATACACGTGAAAGTTTGAAGATGTTTACACATTGATCACTCAGTCACGCAACAATGGTTAGATTAGGATAAAACATCTATGTCCGGTTGTTGACCTAATTTCATAATATTATTGACATAGGTGTTAATCTATACTAATATTATAAAGCTGAAGAGTTTGTTTGTTTGTTTGAACGCGCTAATCTCGGGAACTACCGCTCCGATTTGAAAAATTCTTTCGGTGTTAGTTACTCCATTTATCGAGGAAGGCTATAGGCTATATATAATCTCGCTAAGACCAACAGAAGCGGAGCACTGCGGGTTAAACCGCGGAGCACAGCCAGTAGCTAGATAAAGCACGCGGCTTTATATGGTACCCGGATGAAATAAGAGGTAAATCTAGCTCTGAAACTCCAATACAGATCCGATAAGCCGTTTTTTATGTGATTGACATAAATCCTCACAACCTTTTGCCACAGATTACTTTATAGGCACTACGTAACTTTACTTTGGATATTAGAAGGATTATATAGATTTCTGTCAATCACGTCACGAGTTAATTCAACTATGAATACCTATCCCAACGTCAATTGTGTTAAATAAACTATGAATATCATAGTATCGAGATATCTTTCTGGGTAAAATGACTGCTGCATAAATCTAGAATCAATAAAAAGATAGATTTCAGCACATGCTCATGACATTTTTTCATCGGCGGAAGATTCTCACTTCGTAGATAGTATTTTATTTATTTATTCGATATTAAGCTATTGCATAGCTTCTATCGCGGGCTTTGAGCGCGGGGACCGAATCGAGAAATTCCGTAACGAAAAAACCTCACGCTCCCCACTCCGACGGGCTCGGAGGTGTGGCTTGAAGGCATGCTATGCAATAGCTTTACCGCGGCCGCGGCAGTCCCCGAGTGCCACACGTCTTTTTATCTATATATCACAATACCAGTATACCTACAGCTAGACAATAGATATAAATTAACGCAAAATACGGAAAATTATTGACAATAAAATAATTGTTCGTGTCTAAAACTTGTTTTCCAAACGATTACTAATTATAAAGATATATAAATCAAATGCGTGCTATAACCGTTCATTGTGTGACATATTATGCGATTATACCGATTAATCGATGATATTCGATTATACCGATTCGTTAATCGATTCATTTGGATGCATAAAATTGGATCGCTCACAGATAGGTGATTTACCATTCAATGATATGTGGCTAGATTATAATGATTAGGAATAACCGGATATCTTTCTTGATTTTTTGTATTACAGAATATTTGAAAGTATAATTTTGTAGTAAGTACTTAGGCAGGTAGTACCTACACTTGTTTTATTTTTATATGCATAAAATATAGTTTAATAAATATAGTATCTATACGATACGACTCTACCTAAGCGATTATTATATTATTATGTGAGTATCACAAAATTTCCTAACATCGTCCCCAAGAGTTTCAATAATCCGTAATTTAAAATCAACTGCATAACCAACACGCCTTTCTTTATTCAATTAAACAAAATAGAAACGTGAATAGGACATCAGTAGGCGAAACATGGCATTCTCACTTTCAACAGATTATGGAAACTTCATTCACAACGCGTTGTATTTTGATCACTCTTAAGTACGTTGTTACAAGGTTCATGTGTAGGGAAAATAAAAGTAATCAAAGGTCATGGGAAGGTAGCAATTATTATTGGTAAAATGTATACATTTGAGTGGTTTATGGTTGGAGAAATGGTGGATTTGATTAGCATTTTGATTTATTATTTCGAAAAGTTGCAATTATTTGTACTTAAATGAATCTATACCACAATACTAATATTATAAAGCGGAAGAGTTTGTTTGTTTGAAGGCGCTAATCTCAAGAACTACTGGTCCGATTTGAAAAATTCTTTCATTATTAGTACCTATTCAGTAATTAATAATTATCGATGCAAGATGATTAAATGACTCATCATCATCATCATCGCAATCTCTTCTCTATAGGCAATTTTCTTTATGGCATTACATTACCTATACTAAGTCTATCTCTTATTTCTCCCTTACCTAGTAACGTATGTAACGTAAAAATGTGATCACTTATTAAAATTTGCTTTAATATGACGAATGCTTTTAAACTACGTGCAGTAAGAAATCTTGATAGTAATCTAGATAGTTCAGACTAATTATGTCATGTCCGTAATACCATTTCGGTTACATCTGTCCTTGTTACATAATACAGAGAGCGGAGGCGAAAGAGCAGGATGACGAGAATGTTGTCAGACCACTTTCGCGCGCTTTCGACTTTGAGGAACATCTATGGCATTTTGACAAAGGTCGCGCGTTCATTGTGCCACATTACAAGTGTCAGAAGTATTCGCGATTTTGGTGGTAAATTTTCCCGCCTGTTTTAAAGTTACGTATGATGACCTAATCTTTGCAGATGAACATATGTACATACATTACTATTACAATAAGAATTAGGTAACTAGTTTCTCGATTATAACATTATAATCGAGAAACTAGTTACCTAATTCTTATTGTGTTCTTTAATAAAACAATGTGTTCTATGTAAAAGAAAGCATTATTTGAAATTCAGCCACAGAAATTTAAAATTAAAATTTAATTTCATATAACATCGTTTATCCCTAAACAGCAATTCTGAAAAAGAAATATTTCACATTAAACATTTTATCCTTGAATCATTACTATCATTATAGGTATCCCAATCATAACGAAGTGAATTTATGGTAGCTGTAATTGTTGCATCTAGACTTCGTCTAGAATATTAATAGGCTAAAGAGTGGACATAGGCTTCTCTTTAATACCGCGGTGAAACATCTCCTTTCTGCAAGGATATCCTTTGGCTTGAGTGCTGGTTGTTACCATAGCCATTGCTAGTTATAATAAACTAAATAAATAGGTACACAATCAGCAAGATGTGCCGCTCTCAGCACGCTCAAGAATGCACTTTCGTGTCGTTGATGCGTCACGGCGAGATGTCGGGAAAATTGCGCCTCGCCTCACGGAACTTAGTTATGTTCATGTTGAATAATTTATGATATTTGGGCTCGTTTCTTGGTGAGACATTGAATGTGATGAAATGATACTTGATGTTTAAGCAAATGAGATTGATGAAAAACAATTATGAAAATTATTCACAAAATCTATATTCTTAATTCAATAACATAATACAATAATAATAACTAACTAGCACATTTGGATTAAATTATGATGATTGATAAAATTTTAATAATTCAGTACCTAACTAAGAAAAATAATGCATAGTGTTTTTATTAACTATCAATTACTTACTTTTATTTATTAATTTAAAATTACATATTTAAGCTGTTTTCAGTTCACGCAATCGAAATCACAAACTAACTCTTTATACGTTATGTATTTCACTGAGATTATTTCAATATTGAGATACTATTATCTCATTAACAACTTATAACTTGATTAGGTACTAATTAGTATTTTTTATCTATTTCAGATAGAAAACGACTTCGACAGAAATAGACAAGGGCCCATCGGAGCTCCAGGCTTCAACGAACACCAGACGAGATTCGGACTCAATTCCCCACTACAAAATTTCCAACAACAGCCAGGTCTTATTAACAATGCACAGCAAGTACAATTCCCTCAGCCGATACTGAATCAACAACCATACGTGCCACAGTTCAACAATCTTCTGCCAGCACAGAATATTCCGAACAACCCAATCCCCGTTCAGAATAATGGCTTCCAACAGTTCAATCAACAGACAAACGTCAATCCTCCCATTAATAACTTTAATCAGCAGAACTTACAGCAACAAGCTTTTGCTCAAAACCACAACATTCCCCAACAAGTTCCAACTTTGTCTACGTATCAAAGCAATTCTCTGCCATTAACTCAAAATGCACCAATATTTAACCAGAATCCAAATATTCCAACGCCCCTGTCACTGGCTCAGCAGAGGCCGACACAGGCAGCTTTTTTGCCTACATTGCAAAATCAACAAAGCTTTAGTGCCCCAAATCCAATCACCATTCAGGCTGCGCCTAACCTTGCACCACAAAACATTAACCAGAACGGACAGATATCTTTCCAAGGACCGATCAACCATCAAGGGCCAATTAATCATCAGCTAGGCCAAGGATCTATTAATCAGCCAATAAGCCAACCTTTAAACCAACCAATATATTCTAATACTCAGTCAGCTGACATTCAAGATTACTTTGAACAGCAATCAAAGGACAATTTAGAAAAACTAAAAGAATTACAAGAGAGACAGCGAATAATACAAAAACACCAAGAATTCGTGCAGAAGCAACAACAGAAACAGCAGGAAAAGGTTGAGAAATTACACGAAGAATTCCTTACCAGACAAGCCACAAAATCGCTACCTTCTTATACTACCACTGAAAATTATGAAGATGCTTACAGAAGAAACCAAGAAAAACGTAGGCCACTTCTACCTCATGAAACAGATTTATTCAAAAAAGCATTGGAAATGTATGAGAAGCAACATCCGACGACAACAAGAACTACGTCGACCACCACAACGACCACAACGACTACTCCACGACCTAGATATATGAGGACCAGAGGACCACCTAGATCAAGAAATCCTCCTCAAGACAGAAATAAACAAAAACTCTACAATGAAATAAAGAACCTGCTGGAGGAAAGTGAAACTAAAGGGTTTGATGACAATCTTAGAGCAAAGAGTGTAGCTCTGTTACAGAAACCAGATATTTTGAAGCAACTTAAAGTCGCTCTAGCCGAAAATCCTGAAGACTTCAATGAGAAGAATTTTACTTCACGGGAAATATCTCTGAATGGACAAAAATATGAAGTGATCAGAACTAATAATCCTAACTTAATACCTAAGGGGGCAATAGCAGCAGACAGCCCAGATTTGGGTAAATACGTAGCAGCAGCACAAACAACACAAAAAGAAAGTCATGTTTCATTTGATGATTTGACAAAAGGTGTATTACCACCAGGAGCTAATTACGAACTAGTGAAACAGGGTGATAATGGAAAATTAGAAGAGGTTTCGAATTTGCCCACTACCCTTCAGAGCAAAAAGAAAGTAACATTCGTCTTTCTAGAAGAACAAGATGACGGTTCCTATAAAGTCAAAGGTGTAAAAGCTAATGGACAACAAACGGAAGAGGGCCCAGAAGTTGAGGAGATTTTGAAGAAAATAAGAAAAGGTGAGATAACACTCCCCGGACCTACTAAAATATCTAACGGATTACACAGTACAACGACTCCGAGCCCGTCTACTACGGAATCTACGGATTACATAGCAGAATCATCACATCTTCCGTCAACTTATGCCAGCTTTGTTACAACATCCAGCTATGGCTCATCCGGACTCACCAATCCTGTTCCAACAACGCCTGCTAGTACATACAGAAATTCAATATTGTCAGCAAGAACGACTCAACAGACATACAAAGAAAATTTCACTCCAAAAGAATCTCAAAGAGAAGCATACACACAAAGGCATTCACAAAGAGAAACATACACCCCGAGAGAGCCACAAAGAGAAACATACACCCCGAGAGAGCCACAAAGGGAAACATACACCCCGAGAGAGCCACAAAGAGAAACGTACACCCCCAGAGAGCCACAAAGAGAAACATACACCCCCAGAGAGCCACAGAGAGAAACATACACCCCCAGAGAGCCACAAAGAGAAACGTACACCCCCAGAGAGCCACAAAGAGAAACATATACCCAAAGAGAACCTGAAAGAGAGACATACACACCTAGAGAACCAGAAAGAGAGGCGTATACGATACGGGAACAAGAAAGAGAAGTATTCCCAACCAGGGAAACACAAAGGGAGACTCAGAGAGAATCATATACCCCAAGAGAAACTTATTCACAAAGAGACCCAACGAGAGACTTTCAGATATCAAAAGATTCATCAATAGACTCATACATACCCAGAGAGACACAAAGAGAAACACAAACATACCAACCTACAACGCGAGCGCCGACAACAGAAAGATACATCATTAAAACATCAACCCCAACGTATTCTATCAGAAGCAATAAACAGACCTCACGGAATACTTTCCCTAGCTCCACCATAATAAACACTACACCTTCTTATAGGTCGACTCCTAACGATTTGATTGTAATAGGATCAAGCACGCCTGTACCAAGTTTTGAAGAGCCATCGTCACAGGATCTTTTCGCTTCCGCATCCAGTCCAGGTCTTATCGATATTCTTAAAGAAAACGGTTTATTCGCAACAGCCAAATACCTAAAACAATCTGGATTAGATTCGATATTAAATGAGACTGGACCGTATACGATTTTCGCGCCAACGGACAAAGCATTCAGGACGCTTTTAGTTCAGCTTGGAGGTCCTGATAGGGCAGAAGAAAAGTTCCGCGATAATCCCAGACTTCTAAGTGGTGTAAGTACAATTAAAATGATTACTCAGTTATCAATAATGTAAGAAAAAATGAATGTTATTGTTTGTTACTAAATTACTTTTTTGGATAACATTAATTCGTACACAGACAATAATTGCTTAAATAAATAATTATTCATTCAATTTACATAATAAATTATCAGTGTACAGGTTACTTTTTCAAATTCGCTTAACACCAAGTACTGATCTTCGTCTATCATTCGCATGTTTCTTCATTCTAATAATAAAAAATCCACAATTTCCAGCTTCTCCTCCACCACGTGATCCCAGGCGCGTTCGACATAGCGTCCCTTCAAGATGAGATGACGGGCGTCTCACTCGCCGGCACACAGTTACGAGTGAACCAGTATGACATGCATGATGTCGAGTGGAACGAAGTCAAGGTCACCACGATCAATGGCGCCCGGGTTATCGATGACAAGAAGGATATTCATATACCACAGGTATTTTCATGTTTTTAACGTTTTAGAATATTATTTACGCTTAAAAGAACTAATTATTAACATCATAATATATTTTAATGTTTATTATTTTTTATTAGTCAATAGAGAAGAGCTTGAAAATGATGTCGTCTTCTTATTTTATTGCAGACGTCATTTTAAATTACTGTTTTATATTGTACTTTAAGAACTATATGCGTGTAGATTGTATTCTATGTTTTGAATTTACTATTTAAAAAATGTTGTGTGGTTTTATGAAACCACGGTAAAAGTGAAACTGTTCGAACGGTTCCGAACACTGCTTTGTGTAGCGCATGTCGCGTGACGGTCGCGATACACGCGACATGCGCTACACAGACCAAAAAGTTTGAGACGATGTAATAAAAGTTTCACTTTAATAATTAGTATAAGAGACGCGTCAAATAATCCATTCATGCAAAAAAAAAATTGAAAAAGGTAACTAAAATACGCGTATATAATCTAAAAAATAAATAGTTTATTTATTTTTTAAAAAATAAATAAACTATTGTCTATGGCAGGGTATAGGGCACGCGGTAGACCGAGTGATGTTCCCGCTGCCGGTTGGAGACCTCGTGCAGACGCTGCAGGCGGACAGGGACAGACGCTTCACTACCTTCATCAAGGCCATATTTACCAGTGGCTTTGCTGACACTTTAGCAGGTAAGATCATTTTGTTGTCTATGGTATATAATGAAACGAATCGATGCAATGTTCTGTAAAAATGACTATTTTTTTTAAAACGATACAGACTTTATTATTGTGAAAAAATAATATTTTCAATAAGGTAGAATTTAAGTGTCGATGGGGTTCACTACAAATTCAAATTTGATTTAATAAAATGATTTAATGATAATTTTAATAGAAATTTAAAACATACACCATATTCAATTATATTTTTTCAATCGTAGTAAAAAAAAGACTCCCATTTCCCGCTAAATAAAAAATTTAAATTTAAAATCATTCCATTTGACAGAAAGCAAAACGTACACAATATTCGCGCCAACGGACGCGGCGTTCGCGCGGCTGGCGCCGACCGAACTCTCCCGGTACTCAGAGAAGGCTGCCGCGAGAGCACTCGTCGCGCGCCACGTGTTGCCGGGCACGTTGTATAGTGCGGGCATGCGGTACTATCAGCTGAGGAACTCTATGGAAGACGCCAAGCCTCTCACGCTACAGAAGAACTCTGGTAAGAATTAGATTAACTTTGGTAAGATTTATATGGAACGAGTTATTTGGTCGTTTGGCACGTGTTGCCGGGCACATTGTATAGTGCTGGCATGCGGTACTATCAGCTTAGGAACTCTATGGAGGACGCCAAACCTCTAACGCTGCAGAAGAACTCTGGTAAGAATTAGATAAACTTTGGTAAGATTTATATGGAACGAGCTATTTGGTCGTTTGGCACGTGTTGCCGGGCACGTTGTATAGTGCGGGCATGCGGTACTATCAGTTGAGGAACTCTATGGAAGACGCTAAGCCTCTCACGCTACAGAAGAACTCTGGTAAGAATTAGATTAACTTTGGTAAGATTTTTATGAAACGAGTTATTTTGTCGTTTGGCACGTGTTACCGGGCACGTTATATAGCGCTGGCATGGGGTACTATCAGTTGAGGAACTCTATGGAGGACGCCAAACCTCTAACGCTGCAGAAGAACTCTGGTAAGAATTAGATAAACTTTGGTAAGATTTATATGGGCTATTTGGTCGTTTGGCACGTGGTGCCGGCCCGCCGGGCACGTTGTATAGTGCTGGCATGCGGTACTATCAGTTGAGGAACTCTATGGAGGACGCCAAACCTCTAACGCTGCAGAAGAACTCTGGTAAGAATTAGATAAACTTTGGTAAGATTTATATGGGCTATTTGGTCGTTTGGCACGTGGTGCCGGGCACGTTGTATAGTGCTGGCATGCGGTACTATCAGTCGAGGAACTCCATGGAAGACGCCAAACCTCTAACGCTGCAGAAGAACTCTGGTAAGAATTAAATAAACTTTGGTAAGATTTATATGGAACAAGCTATTTGGTCGTTTGGCACGTGTTGCCGGGCACGTTGTATAGTGCTGGCATGCGGTACTATCAGCTGAAGAACTCTATGGAGGACGCCAAACCTCTAACGCTGCAGAAGAACTCTGGTAAGCTTTTGATTGAACAAGTTATTTAGTCGCTCTGCACATATTATGTGAGCGTATCCTATACAGCGCGCGGTTTAGCGCGGGCGTGCGGCAATATGTCTATGTCCTATGTCTATGGTATTAAAACAATTTACAAATTAATACTAGTTTCACTTGTTCATACATTTTACGTGTATTAGCAAGGTATTAGCTGTTTAAATTGTGAGAAAAGTAAAATTTAATTACTTGTTAAATTAATAAATTGGTTAAATAAAAAGCGATTTTTAAATTTACTAAAGTAAATAAAGCTGTGCGACAATAACCCTTCTATAATTATTAATCAATGTTGTTAATTAAATAATTTTGATTTCAATATTATATTTTCAGGTCGGATAAAGGTGAACAACGCGCAAGTAATAACGCACAACATCCCAGCGACGAACGGCGTCATCCACGCGATCGACACGCTTCTGTGAAACTACCCTCCAAATTAGTTTATTGTGATGGAAGGTTATACTATTCTAAATAATCTATATGTTATATTGGAACATAAAACGACTATATTATATAATTGTTTGTATAACATTCTTCATAATCTTCCATCACTACATTAAGATCCATCCATTTCACAATCATACACCACATTTCTATAATTTGAATTTAGAATGCATCTCACAAATAAAATTTCGAAAATAAATTCTAAATTCAAACGCAATCGAACATAAACTTACATATGTAAATGAAAAAGAGTAATTTTCAAATTCAACTTTCGACTCTATTCTCTATGAACGAATATTGTATCACGACTTTGCCACGTTAATTGTATCTTTTAATTTTAAGACTGTAAATATTTATAAGAATAAGGGAATTAATTTATACATTTAGCATTTTGTGTAAATAAAAATATTAATTTTACTAGTGTATTTTTAAATAAAACCACCTTTTGTTACCTATCTATTTTATTAAATTAATAATCGCACTTAATACAATAATTTACTGTCACCAATCATTCATAAGTCACAAACAGCCAATATTGAAAACAAACTAAAAATACTAAAAACTAATACGAGAAAGTATTAATTCAGTTTAACCCACAATGACTTCAAATTCATTATTCGATATTAAATGAAGTAATGTCAAAAAATGTAGAACATAATATTATGTTCTACTTGCCCTCTTACGCCACGGTTTTTACAGAAAATATTATTCAGCTTCACAATAATTAATCACTCATAGACATTGATAGCTTAATTGGCACTTTTTGACTCATAATATTATCTTTAATGGCAACTCCCGAACCCAGTGTGAATACAGACAGAAAAGACACATTTTCTCTCCTTCTTACCAAAGGGCAGCTATTATCCTCGATCTTTAAAGTCTAGTTATAGTACCACTGTTTTTAAAACTCATAATAAGAACATAGACATACAATGATACATAAAAGCATAATTAATATCTGATACTACACAAAGAACCACTTTTTGATGAGACTTCATTTAATAATTAGGAATCTACTTCATTTATAATTAACATTGATCATAACAGATACTGTAGATTTATAGTAGGAAGAATATGTAATTTAAGTAGTTATTCCTAAAGATCATATTAAGATCCTCCACTATTGCAACTTTTAAAGATCTTTCCCCAAAATAAAATTATATTTAAGTATTCAAGTCACAAATTATAATAGATGCTGATACAAAAATTTTAAAGTGATAAACAAATAATTTATTATTGTTGTATTCGGCAGTGAATATTAAATATTTCAATTTTTATCTCTACCGTTAAACTACTGTTCATAAACAAGAGTGTGTGATTCAATTTTGGAAATTTTTAATTATCAATTTTAGAATTTGTGACAAAATTGTGAAAATCCTAGTTGATGTGTTTAGTGCAATTTTTAAGTGTTTTTTTTATACTACCCACCAATAAAAGATCTCAATGTTGTTCAAAATAATTGAACCAAATCTTTTTTTAGATGTCAAACACATTCAATAACTCGCAATCATTGTAACACAAATTCATTTGGGTAAAATCCAATTTAAAAGTACTTTTAAACATTCCGTCAAACCACAACACTATCACAACACACAGGTACTAGGAACGGTGATTAAACTTAGCGAGCATCATTTTTAACTGCGCTATTTCATCATCTTTTGCCGCCAATTTTTCCCTCAGCGACTTGATGGTCTCATCTTTGCTGTCACACAACGTTTTCAGTTCGTCCAAGAGTTGTCCAGTATCTAGTCGCTTCCCGGGTCTCCGTTGCACCAGTTTTCCGATAATGTGAGCTATTTTTGGATAATTCGCCGTTAAATGCGCGGGAATTTGACCTTTACGTAGATCTGTGATCGTTTTCACGCGTTCCATGTCTGTGCTGAACGGTTCCACCATTTCTAGCAGAATGATGCCGAGGGAGTACATGTCGCTCTGGAAATTATAAAATAGTATTGTTAACAAAAAATAATTGAACTCCTTTTGTGAAATGAGAAGTTTAGCTTAAAATTATACTTAATTCTTTATCTAGATCCGATTCCGGTTTTTCAAACGTTTGGAAATTCATCTGATTATAGATTATAGAAAATTTGTTACTGTTGTTGTGACTGATACAAAAAAAAAAATTGTTAGTTGTTTCCATTAAACCCTGTTCCCTGTTCACCATTACTCGGATTGACTATACATTAAAGAAGTCGAAGATTTAATGTCCTAATGATAATTTTGAATAAATAAATATATGTGTTATATCTTTTTGTAATACTAATCATTTTTTTTAATGAATTGATATATCGATTCACTGTTCTTCTTATGTTTCGTTAGGAAATTAAAATAATAAAATATATACCTTTGGATTACACTGTCCCTCCAGTTGTTCTGGAGCGGCATACAGATGCGTGCCTAACGCCAACCCACTGTGCGACTGCTGCAACGGACAAGCCAGGCCAAAATCACCCAGTTGCACTATCAGCCCACTCTCACTCTCACCCACAAACACATTACTGGGCTTCACATCGTGGTGGATCACACCCTTCGAATGTATATAGTGCAAGCCTCGAACCAACTGCGTGAACATATCCACGATAACATCTATACGCGTCCAAGCGACGGGATAGGTAACGTCCGGTATATGCGTGTCGAAGCTTCCAGAATCATTCGAATCGGAGTGTTGGAGGACCAACTCATCGGAGCCCTTTCTAGCCAACGTCATGTGACTGTTGCGCTCGTCCAGCCACTGCTTCAACGTCTGCTTACAGTACGTCATTTGTATGTAGAGAGTTGCCCATTTTAAGTTGACCCGTGAACAATTTTCATACTCCTCGCTAGTTAGGAACTTGCATATAGCGTTATGTTCTGCAGACGGCGGTTCGTCTTCACTCTCGCTTTCATCCAGATCGGAATTGTCGTTTTCGAAACCCTCCGAATTCTCGAAAGATATTACAAAGTCCGATTGACTATGCTGCTTTGTCAGCTCTTTGGAATTGTATGTTTTGAAGGACATCATCATATTTGTGTAAACTGAAGAAACTCTATTGGAGCTTAACGATATGTCTTCGCTATCTGTATCCATATGGAATTTACGCTTCTTCTTTACTGTGGATTCAATTAAAGGTTCTAGCCAAGCAGCTTTGTAATTCACTATATTGGGATGATTTAGACTAGCTATGGTTTTGACTTCCGCGAGATGTGTCATGATGGAATTTACATCGGAGGATTTTATGAACACTTTCTTCACAGCGTATTCTACACCGTCAAGTCTGTGTCGTGCTTTAAACACGCTGCCAAATCCTCCACCAGCTATGAAGTACAGTTCCTCGAATTCCTTGTGATATCGCGACCATTCGAGACCTGATCTTGTTAGGGGCCATGTAGCTGGTAGAGTGATTGGTATTTCTGAGCCACTAGCTATTGTAACCAGCTGGTACAAGGCACGTTGGTACTGGCTCCTCATGACTTCAAACTCTCCCATTGCATAGGAATCGTCTATCAGCTTCATGCTGTGTAACTTCTCGCATATTGTGTTGTAAAGTTGGTTCGCTTTGGACGAATCTTTTTCCAGGAGTGTACAGAGTTGCTTGACCAGGGATTGAACAAGTAGACTAATGGGTGTAGTGGCGGTGGAGTTGATAAGGTCAATCTGTTGCATACTGTGTTGTAAGACGGAGTCATGGTGACTGTTGTGAGCTAAACCTGAAAAGAAAAATAATTTTGGTTATTGCATTATTGCATTCAAATTTAATATTTTCATAATAGGGAATACTGAATACAGTTTGAATATATTTATATATTGTAAAAATAAATATTTATGATTTAGAAAATGGGTTGTAAAAGAATGCTGTCTACTAGGACCAATTAAGGGCTTCATTATTAAATTTTTATCTGTGTATCTGATCCTACATGTTGATGTTACTTACATAGAGCTGTATTATACATCTTAATTATTTATAATATTAGTTTAAAGTACGAGCACTCTGAAATCACCTATCCTCACAAAATATTAGAAGCAACTAATTCAATATATAACAATATTATAGTAATGTTGCAACCCATAGAACATTCTACTTGATAGTGGTTAATGTGGTTAGGTTACATTACATAATGTACTTGGTGGCATTTACAAGTGGGCGTAGATAAAAAAAAGAAAACAAAAATAATGGGATTGAAAATCCCTTCTAATATTAATATTATAAATGCGAAAGTAACTCTGTCTGTCTGTCTGTTACGCTTTCCAGCTTAAACCTCTCAACCGATTTTGTTGAAATTTGGCACAGACAATCTTTAGGCCCTCAGAAAGAACATAGGCTACCTTTTATTGCGAAATATATACCACGGGTGAAGCCGGGGCGGACCGCTAGTTGAACTATAAATTGAGATTTGTTTATAAATAGTTTAAGTTTAGGTTTCATTTTACAACACTAAACACATAATGGAAAATTGATAATCAACAGTAACTTAAAAAATGCAAACAGTTCAAATAATAACTACCCAAATAAATTTTCTGAATTCACACATTTCGTATTTATTATTTTGCTGTTTATTAAAATTTAAAACTATATGAATACTAATAAAAAAACTGAAGAGCTTGTTTATTGGCTTGGATGTTCTTATCTCAAGAACTATCCACTGTTTGTTTGTGTACCTAAATATTTTTAGTTTCGCAAAAATCACATATATGATAGAACTATTGTTCCTCTTTAATCCATCAGGCCCCGGAATCACAGACACAATAGAAAATCTATTGTGTCGCGGTTGGATCTGGCCGCTCGGTGGTTGAGAGGTTAAGGGCCGTGCAGATATGGCAAAGTGCAGCGCAGAGAGATCTTTACATTGGCAAATTATTATTGACATTGTCCTTATTAAAATATTGCTTCAATGCTAAGTAATTGTGGATTTAAACTGTCAATATTTTGTCTATATTTCTTGAGAATTTTATTTAGATCTTCAATTACTTTAGTATCAATAATTGTAAGTATTTTTTATTAACATAATAAGTAAGTTTATTAATAATGTAAAAGTAATGTAAGTTTATTAACAGAATTACAAGACAAATTACATAAATAGAGGTAAGGTTAAAACGAAAAAAGTGTTACTATCTTGGATAAGATTACATATAAAATGAAAAATCACAACGTAATACATTTTGTTACAAAAATATTAAAATATCAGAATGTAAGTGGCTGAACACACTGAATACATTATTCAATATTGCTTTAGACCATGAGTACAGTTGTAGGTACCGTTACTACATTAAAATAATTCAACAAATTCTGTTTGTTATTTTCCTGAAGGTAGGTTTCAAGGTTACAATACAGTGATAATATTACACGCATATTCATATTCAGTAACTTGCATGCAATTAATATTATTTATTTACCTAAATCAAACGATTTCACGGTGGTTAAAGCTTCCCATTTATCCTTTTTACTACCCATTTTTAGTTTCCTTGCTCGTGTGGATTAGGATGATGAAACCACGATTTCCATTCGTTAAAGTTTATTTTAGACATGATCAAGCAGTGATCCGTCTACTGGGCAATTTAATCCATAATGAAGACATTTTATATATGTATAATAAATGAAACAATAATTATCAAAATAAAAATCACAATCGCACAAACCTTGGCACAAACCAAAGACTACTATGTATATATGGCACAAACCACAAGCACGTCACAATTTCACAATAACCAAAATCATAGACAATATTGAGTTCAGTCTGTGTATAGAGTCAAGAAGCTTATATCTAATACACTGGAGATTGCACTATGAACGTTTACTTGTCACGGGAAGGTATGACCTTGAATGACGCCTGGTTGTTTTTTGTCCCTTTCACACCTAACTTGGCAAGTTGGTGTGAAAGGGATGAAGGAACAACCAGGCGTCATTCAAGGTCATACCTTCCCGTGACAAGTCAACGTTCATAGTGCAATCTCCAGTGTATTAGATATAAGCTTCTTGTATAGAGTTAAGAGCACAGAGTATAGACATTTGACATTATTATTTTTCTTTGACCACAGATAAAGACATTAGACATTGAGCATGCATTGAATACTCTGTCAGAACTCAGAAGATGTGCAGAAGATGTTGAAAAAATTGGTTGTCTGTAAAGTCGGTTTACTGACGATAGTTGAACGTGACCAAGAAGCTTATATCCTTAGAGTATAGATAGTATCTATAGAGCGCGAACAACCAAGTGGGAACAGTAGGCACAGGTGGGAACAACACGACGTTCCCGCCGCGCGCGCTCGTAGTCGTGGTTGAGTGCTGACGAAATGCGTTGCTCTTGATTTTTATTCATATCTAGGAATAAACATGGTGAAATGTGCAGTTATATCTTGCAAAAACGATACTAGAAAATACACAAAATTTAAATCCAGTATCACATTTCATCGGTAAGTCGATTGTTATACTTATTTTTATGAAAATAATCTACTTAGATCATTAAGTAATGGATAACACTCACAGGCGCTTCCCCTTTTGCCGAGGTATAAGATTATTTGAATCGAAAAATCTTATGCTTTCATAAAAACTACTTGCGTAATCGATTACAAACACTCTGCGTATTCGTAAAACATCGAAAGGACGTCTGCGAGTGCTCCGCTAAAAATGCCGTTTTGTGCTGTCAAGTCTTGTAGAAACAAGTCAAACACATCAAATATTTAAAAAGATGGAATAACCTTTCATTTGTAAGTATTTTTTTATTTTTTTTACGTAAATATCTATTTAAATGCAATTTATAATAATCGTCGATGTATCGTTTAGCGATATGATCAAGACAAATAATCGAGTCATGTTTACTCGATCATTGATGCGGCCCCACGAGACTATCATGGAAAGAAAATATACAAATTTAATCTTTATGAACTAAGAGATAAAGTTGAATTTAAAACGCGATAATGACCCGCATCTTTACGAGACTATCTTGGAAAGAAATACAAATTTAATCTTTATGAACTAAGAGATAAAGTTGAATTTAGAACGCGATATTGAACCGCACTCCCCACGAGACTATCTTGGAATGAAATACAAATTTAATCTTTATGAACTTAGTGATAGAGTTGAATTTAAAAACTCGTCGCTTAAAAGGTCGTAAATTTTTACGACTTTCGTGACACAAATTATTTTTGTGAATGTGTGATTATGTTTCATAGTGTGAGTTACCCTCCCCGCACCAAAATCAGCAGAAAGTTTAGTTAGAACATTTGCCAGCGTACTCCATCCATTACTTAATGATCTAAGTAAATCTAGCATCGCGGGGGTGAAGGGGAGGTGGAAGGTGGACACGCGCAGGCTCGCTCGCGCGCCTCACTGCCGCCACGTGATCGTAGTGATGTGACCTGACCAACGCTGTACTCGATATAAAGTTTACTAGAAGAACTATATTTTAACAAATTATTTATTTAACTTTAAAATTAAAACTCTTTTAAAAATGTATTATAAATAAATTTGTGGTGTGTTTTGTATGATACACTTTCTAATATTATGAATGCGAATGTATTATAGTGTAAATGTAAAGTATGTAATGTTACGATATATTTTCTGAACCGCTAAATTGATTTTGAAGATTTTGATAGTAGAATGGATAAAATTAAATAAAAAAATTATTAATATTTATTATATTATCATTTTAAATTATTAATTATTTCTTATTGTTATTTAACATTTTTAAAACATTATTTTTATTGTTTGATTTATTATTAAAGAAATAGCACTAAACCCGATCTTTTATTTTATTAACTTTATTATTTAAAAAGTACTCACGTTTTTCTGATATTCCAATTAAACATATTTTTTTAAAGTACTTATAATGAATACAAGAAATATTCAAATGGAATAAACGAACTTTATTCAGTTGGTAAACAAATTTGAAATAACATATTTATAATTTATTCATATATTTTTCCTTTAATAACTTATTGAACATAAAATTTACTTATGATACATATTTATTTACATAACTTATCGATAGTTCAACACGCAATTGATACCTACCCATCCCTATTTGTCACACACACATCTATATAGTATCTATAGCTCATCTGCCTACGATGTGCACAAAGCAATTTGTGCAATACACTCGCTCTATACTACTGTAATATATACTCTAAGCTTATATCTAATACACTGGAGATTTCAGTATGAACATTAACTTGTAACAAGAAAATATGACCTTGAATGACGCCTGTATGATTTTTATCCCTTTCACACCTAACTAACTACCTAGGTGTGAAAGGGATAAAAAAACATACAGGCGTCATTCAACGTCATATTTTCTTGTTACAAGTTAATGTTCATACTGAAATCTCCAGTGTATTAGATATAAGCTTCTTGGATATAAGCTTCTTGAACGTGACAACGTCCGATTGTGCTTCTTTGTCGCTCGGTCCGCGCTCTCGCTTGCACTTCAAGCCTTACATGGAACGCCTCAGAGCGAGGTAACGCCGTATGAGTCATGTTTTTTCGTGCGTGCAGCCGGCTATATCGAATTATAAGACGTTGTCACTATAAATTTATAAAGAATAGAAAAAATTCGATCACGAGGCGGGACTCGAACCCGCATCCTTCGCGCCATTCCGGGGCGGATGCCTCACCAACTCAGCCACTCGTGACCCGCCCGAGTGATCGAATTTATTCTATTCTTTCAGTTTTATGTGTCTGAAGGGACACACCGCGCGCCATCTATTGAGATGATTAACAACCATTTCAACCAATATGAAGCACTTTTCAGTGAATACAATATTGTAACGATGGAACACGACCTTTTTTGTTGAATTTATATTTTTGGTTTTATGGCATTCAAATGCTTTATAAATATAAATTTATAAAGAATAGAAAAAATTCGATCACGAGGCGGGACTCGAACCCGCATCCTTCGCGCCATTCCGGGGCGGATGCCTCACCAACTCAGCCACTCGTGACCCGCCCGAGTGATCGAATTTATTCTATTCTTTCAGTTTTATGTGTCTGAAGGGACACACCGCGCGCCATCTATTGAGATGATTAACAACCATTTCAACCAATATGAAGCACTTTTCAGTGAATACAATATTGTAACGATGGAACACGACCTTTTTTGTTGAATTTATATTTTTGGTTTTATGGCATTCAAATGCTTTATAAATATAAATTTATAAAGAATAGAAAAAATTCGATCACGAGGCGGGACTCGAACCCGCATCCTTCGCGCCATTCCGGGGCGGATGCCTCACCAACTCAGCCACTCGTGACCCGCCCGAGTGATCGAATTTATTCTATTCTTTCAGTTTTATGTGTCTGAAGGGACACACCGCGCGCCATCTATTGAGATGATTAACAACCATTTCAACCAATATGAAGCACTTTTCAGTGAATACAATATTGTAACGATGGAACACGACCTTTTTTGTTGAATTTATATTTTTGGTTTTATGGCATTCAAATGCTTTATAAATATAAATTTATAAAGAATAGAAAAAATTCGATCACGAGGCGGGACTCGAACCCGCATCCTTCGCGCCATTCCGGGGCGGATGCCTCACCAACTCAGCCACTCGTGACCCGCCCGAGTGATCGAATTTATTCTATTCTTTCAGTTTTATGTGTCTGAAGGGACACACCGCGCGCCATCTATTGAGATGATTAACAACCATTTCAACCAATATGAAGCACTTTTCAGTGAATACAATATTGTAACGATGGAACACGACCTTTTTTGTTGAATTTATATTTTTGGTTTTATGGCATTCAAATGCTTTATAAATATAAATTTATAAAGAATAGAAAAAATTCGATCACGAGGCGGGACTCGAACCCGCATCCTTCGCGCCATTCCGGGGCGGATGCCTCACCAACTCAGCCACTCGTGACCCGCCCGAGTGATCGAATTTATTCTATTCTTTCAGTTTTATGTGTCTGAAGGGACACACCGCGCGCCATCTATTGAGATGATTAACAACCATTTCAACCAATATGAAGCACTTTTCAGTGAATACAATATTGTAACGATGGAACACGACCTTTTTTGTTGAATTTATATTTTTGGTTTTATGGCATTCAAATGCTTTATAAATATAAATTTATAAAGAATAGAAAAAATTCGATCACGAGGCGGGACTCGAACCCGCATCCTTCGCGCCATTCCGGGGCGGATGCCTCACCAACTCAGCCACTCGTGACCCGCCCGAGTGATCGAATTTATTCTATTCTTTCAGTTTTATGTGTCTGAAGGGACACACCGCGCGCCATCTATTGAGATGATTAACAACCATTTCAACCAATATGAAGCACTTTTCAGTGAATACAATATTGTAACGATGGAACACGACCTTTTTTGTTGAATTTATATTTTTGGTTTTATGGCATTCAAATGCTTTATAAATATAAATTTATAAAGAATAGAAAAAATTCGATCACGAGGCGGGACTCGAACCCGCATCCTTCGCGCCATTCCGGGGCGGATGCCTCACCAACTCAGCCACTCGTGACCCGCCCGAGTGATCGAATTTATTCTATTCTTTCAGTTTTATGTGTCTGAAGGGACACACCGCGCGCCATTCTTTATAAATTTATATTTATAAAGCATTTGAATGCCATTAAACCAAAAATATAAATTCAACAAAAAAGGTCGTGTTCCATCGTTACAATATTGTATTCACTGAAAAGTGCTTCATATTGGTTGAAATGGTTGTTAATCATCTCAATAGATGGCGCGCGGTGTGTCCCTTCAGACACATAAAACTGAAAGAATAGAATAAATTCGATCACTCGGGCGGGTCACGAGTGGCTGAGTTGGTGAGGCATCCGCCCCGGAATGGCGCGAAGGATGCGGGTTCGAGTCCCGCCTCGTGATCGAATTTTTTCTATTCTTTATAAATTTATATTTATAAAGCATTTGAATGCCATAAAACCAAAAATATAAATTCAACAAAAAAGGTCGTGTTCCATCGTTACAATATTGTATTCACTGAAAAGTGCTTCATATTGGTTGAAATGGTTGTTAATCATCTCAATAGATGGCGCGCGGTGTGTCCCTTCAGACACATAAAACTGAAAGAATAGAATAAATTCGATCACTCGGGCGGGTCACGAGTGGCTGAGTTGGTGAGGCATCCGCCCCGGAATGGCGCGAAGGATGCGGGTTCGAGTCCCGCCTCGTGATCGAATTTTTTCTATTCTTTATAAATTTATATTTATAAAGCATTTGAATGCCATAAAACCAAAAATATAAATTCAACAAAAAAGGTCGTGTTCCATCGTTACAATATTGTATTCACTGAAAAGTGCTTCATATTGGTTGAAATGGTTGTTAATCATCTCAATAGATGGCGCGCGGTGTGTCCCTTCAGACACATAAAACTGAAAGAATAGAATAAATTCGATCACTCGGGCGGGTCACGAGTGGCTGAGTTGGTGAGGCATCCGCCCCGGAATGGCGCGAAGGATGCGGGTTCGAGTTCCGCCTCGTGATCGAATTTTTTCTATTCTTTATAAATTTATATTTATAAAGCATTTGAATGCCATAAAACCAAAAATATAAATTCAACAAAAAAGGTCGTGTTCCATCGTTACAATATTGTATTCACTGAAAAGTGCTTCATATTGGTTGAAATGGTTGTTAATCATCTCAATAGATGGCGCGCGGTGTGTCCCTTCAGACACATAAAACTGAAAGAATAGAATAAATTCGATCACTCGGGCGGGTCACGAGTGGCTGAGTTGGTGAGGCATCCGCCCCGGAATGGCGCGAAGGATGCGGGTTCGAGTCCCGCCTCGTGATCGAATTTTTTCTATTCTTTATAAATTTATATTTATAAAGCATTTGAATGCCATAAAACCAAAAATATAAATTCAGACGTTGTCACGTCAAAAAAGTGTATTATAAATTAACGCTATCTGATGTACGCTTAGAGCAGGATGTACGCTGTGTATATATTATGTACTATGTAATTATTATTTAAGTTACGCTTAGTGCTTGAAAAAAGGAGATGATAAAATTAATGTAATATTTATTTTATAATCGAATATATTTACAATTTGAGTATATACATATTACAGTAGTATATTATATACTATATGCATGGCACCATTTTTACTATAGGTACATACAGATAGATAGGAGGTGATAGTGATGGGATGTGCTTCAATCGATAAAATCGTGAATGCATTTTGCATTTACGGTTTTGTGAAATAATAAATATACAAAAAAAAAAAAACAAAATTAAATTAATTTCAGTTGACTACATTAAGACTACATTATTTGTTTAATCCTACGAATATAATAAATGCGAAAGTATACGAGAATGGATGTTACTCTTTCACTAGTTCACTACTGAACCAATTACAATGAAATTTTGTACATACACACATAGGATAGGTTTTATCCCGGAAATCCCACGTGAACGGGAACTGTGCGGGTTTTTCTTTAAAAACGCGGGCGGAAAGCTAGTATATTATAAAAGAAATTTTAAAACTTGAAATGTAACTAATTTAAAATAAAGGTGGACATGATGATAGAGTTAAAGGAGTGAGGAGAAAGGTAACGTGCGGCATGAAGGAATCATGCAGCATTCTAACAAGTTAATAAAAGGGCAGTCTTATAGAAAACATTTTCATTACATCCTACTAATAAAGCGAAAGTTTGTGAGGATGGATTAATGGATGTTTGTTACTCTTTCACGCGAATACTACTTAACCAATTACAATGAAATTTGGTATGTAGATAGCTGAAGACCCAGAATAAGACGTAAAAATTAAAATAACATATAAATTAAAATAACCATGTTACTCAGGGTTAATAAATAATAAAAAAATAAAATAAAATAAGCCTTTATTACTGTTTAAAATGTAAGTACAACTTATTATGTTTTACAATAAATTTACGGTTTTTGTTGAAAAAACATTATCTTAATATCTAGTTAAAGACTTACTTACTTCAAATAAAATTATTATTTTGGTAAACTTATTTCTAATATTTTCCTTCGGAGTTACAACTTTTTTGACTTCGTAGTGTATTCTTATTTTAATAAATTATAATATATATTTAGACTTTATTAAAAGATGTAAGTGATTTTTCATTACACAACTCTCTGTGCTATGAACAACCAGTTGTTTGAAAATATTTTTATTGGTGCACATATTTAACACTTTAATTATAATTTTTAATATATCATGATCTTTGCCAATTTCGGGAATACCAATAATTTTTAAATATTGCCGGAAAATCTTTTCTGTGTATAGGCATATACTAATTACATCTGATGATGCCCTATACAATCCCCGCCGGTCTTTAACTGTTAATAAATGTGCATTTGAACAGGATGGAGGATAAAGCAAAGCATTTTCTATAGTCTCGGCTTTACAACACGTTTCACAGAGGATAATATTATTTAATTTTCTGGCCACATTTCCAGAAATATACACATTTCTGAAAATTCAGACAAATTCGGATTAAATGTGTAGTCGAGGTCAAAATATGTCATTTCAGTGTCCTCTGAGTTCTCTGTACCGACATTGTTATCACCAAATAATTTAGCTTTTTGAGCCGTATTATTGATAGCTTCAGGATAATTCGGTTTTGTCGAATGCGGAAATTTTAATTATGTCGTAGGCAAACAATTTCCATTTCTACTTATTTTGAATTCTGCATGGACTAATTGTTTTTAATATGCGGACATACATTCAGTATATGCTGTTTGATTGTTATTAAATCCACCCATGGATGGGATGGCACCAAAAAAATTTCTATGTGGTCCTGTGACAATTTTTATAGAGGAAGAAAGTAAAATTCAGGTTTAGAATCATTTACAAATTTGTCGTTAATGAATAAAACAGATTTTATACAAATTTTAAATCCAAGAAAACCAGTTTTTTTCTAGAATCTGGCACAAAAGTGCCATCCAATAATTTCAGACGATTAATATACTCATCGATTTCGAGCATTTTGGCTCTGCCTTCTGAAATATTCTTCGAATTTAATGGTTTTTTAACACCATAAAACGCTAAATTTCGTGAGTTCATTATATCAAACAAGTCATTAATTATTGTTCTTATAAACTTTATTGTGGCATCACATTTTTCGAACTCTAAAATCTTTTTTTCTTTGCATTTTTGCAGAGCGTCCGCTACAGACTTACTCAATAACTGCCAATTTTACTATCATTTTCTGATTTTCATAATTGTGCCACAGTGAGTTTGTTAGCTGCATGTAAACCTTCAATGGCTTGTAACTCAAGCAATCGCTCTACAAATATCCAGGAAATTTCATTTCCTTCACTGTCTAAAAAAACTTTTTTCTCACCCCATGCATTTCTTATAAGTTTTATATTGTGACAAGGGTCGTACATGATGGCGACTTCTTGTTTATCAACTTTAAAATGGGTCACCAAATTTTCTTTTTTTTAATTGCAGCCTAATTCTGTAACCGTTGCCGCATTAGATGGTGCGAAAGTAAGTGAAATCACTCTTATGTCAGTTTCATTGAGCAGCCGGATAGATTCAACAACTAAATTGTGCTTCTGTTCCCTTGACAAACCATTAGCCATGAAATATCCGACCGGTATTTTCTACGCATCGTTCACGCATGTACATATATATAAAAGCTAAAGCTTCTCTCGCTAAAGGCAATTCGTCACTACATTTCTCCATTGCCACCCTAAAATCCACGTACCTAAAAGTTTTTGTTCCATCATTGGACATGCTTTCGTATGGCGATTTCATCGATGGACAATGCAGCGTACAATGTTTTATTAGACTTTACGCAATGGACTTTAATGGTCTCTATTGATTCTTGTGTGAAACCTGGTTGACAATTTATGACTTGATACCATCGTGACAGAGTTTTAGCATGTGGTAGTATATTATTTAAGCTAGTTCTTACGTGATCATACGCTCTTGGGGATAAAAAGTGTAGTGTTAGTGCGAATTGCTTTATTTCTTTTGGCTATTCTTTGGGCAGTGAGCATCCCTGTTCTTTTAGGAAATATCGGGAAAATCCAGTTTCCAAATCAATAGAATTTTTAACTATTGACTTTTTCTCTTCTTCTAATTTAAACCGTTTAAAATAACCTCCAGGCTATCTTTTTTCTTTACAACCCTTGAAAATTTACGTTGTAAGTTTTTCAATTTTCTCCCACGCCTTTCTGCTAACGTTTTATAATGTTCCAGTTTAGATTTAAGTCCTTTAGTCATAGGCCCCTAAAAATAAAAAAAAAATTAACACAAATTTTCCTTAAATTTTATCTATACTAATATAAAAAAAACAGAAAGAAATAATGGTTGAGGATCGGCAACGCGTCGTCGATACATTCGTTTCCCACCCTAGCGGTATAAAAACATTCTATCCGTACACTTACATCATTTTCATCCTGATATCCTTGATTAACAGACGAGGTTGAGGCTTCATTACTAGTGTTCAAAATTAGCCGTTGTTTCTTAGGACATTTCTGAAAATTAAAAAAAAAAAATAGTTAATTTAACTCCCAATATAATATGACATAACGCTTACACTGATATTCAAGAAAGCAAGCCAGGAGTATGGAGAGATACGTGCGGGGTACAGTTTTACGCAATCAGAGCCGTGGGCAAAATCTAGATAAGTATAATTTTACAGGACCGATTTCAAAATATATAGATATTCTAGCGCCGTTGGATAGGTACGTTATCCTTGAGTGACATAGGCTATATAATATGTACCCCGAGTGAAGCAAGAGCGACCCCTAGTGTTACAAGTAATTAAAATAAATACCACTTCCAATCACACAAATCTCCCCTGATACGAACCGCCTTAACTTTTTATACAACATATCGATACGACAGATTATTTTTAAATACTCCCGTTCGTATGAAGAAACTGAAGAAATTATAAAATTTACAGTCTAAAACTTGGAAAAACCCATACAAACTGTCACACACTCGCACTCACACACACACTCACATACTCACACGCTCATATTCTCATACACTCACGAATACACATCTTCATTCTCACAAACACACTTGCTATCTAGAACTTTGTACAACTTTTTTTTTCTATTTTTAACCGACTTAATTTGCATATTATTGTTAAAATTGTTATAAGATGGATAGATGTATATAAGGATGGATGGATGTATATAAGATGGAACTTATTTCATGTATGGAGGTGGGCGTTGGCATCTGTGCAACAGCTCTTATGCTTTTATGGATGTCATCGTAATTTAAGTTTATGTACAATTTGTTATTATGTTCCAAATAAAGAATTCTTGAATTTGGATTTTTTGAATACAGTAGAACCTCGATAAGTTAAAGTCCAAGGGAAACACAAAATATTTTAAGTTATAGAGGTTTTAAGTTATCAAGGGTCTATCCATTTTTCACTGCTTCTATAGCTTTTAATTTATCGGCGTAGGTGAGGGTTGTTAGTTTTCTTTTTGGACTCATTTTAAGCCAGTTTTATCACACAGTAAGTAAAGCGATGTTTCCAGGACAACTATCAAAAACTTATGATGCAAGTAAGTCGTTGTCATAAAGCTATCCGCCGCAAAGCTTTGAAGAATTTCGATAAAGCAATAGGTAATGTATTGTATACGTTAACAATACATAGTAAACACGTGCAAGCAATAAATACCGAAACCTTTTGTTTTGACACTCTTTCAAAATGACTCATTGACAAATAATTTTATGTTATAGAGGTTGTGGAAACATTTCTTTAAGTTACTGAGGGCCAATACAGAGATTATTTATTTAAGTTATAGAGGTTGCGTATTTTAAGTTAAAGAGGTTTTGGGCTCTGATGGGAAGGGAACATATAATTTTTTGAAGTTATCGAGGTTCTACTGTACTATGTGATACTATATTCATATACTAGCTTAACGCTCGCGGCTTCGCCCGCTTTGTCTAAAACCTAATAAATTATATACTAAAACCTTCCTCTTGAATCGCTCTATCTATTAAAAAAAACCGCATCAAAATCCATTGCGTAGTTTTAAATATTTAAGCATACAAAGGGACATAGGGACAGAGAAAGCAACTTTGTTTTATACTATGTAGTGACTTACAACATTTTCAGTCTGACATTCCAGGCTAGAAGATATTGAAGTTTCGTTAGAGCTCTTCAAAATCAGCAGTCGCTTCTTAGGACATTTCTGAAAGTTTAAAACAATTAATAGTACAACATTTTCGAACCACTTCGGCGTATATTATAAGGCCACTATGTACTAAAAAGACATGTTATAAATATTGTGATTTTTCTTATTTTTTATATTGTGGGATATATTATGGTATAAATAACATGATATTATTTTGAATTACCTTTAAAGCAGATAATTGGTTTGGAAATATAGTTGGTACAGCATAAGATTGTAGAATTCTTCTAGAGTATCCATCTTGATAACACGCAGGCTCGAAATGTAGTGAACACAATCTAGCAAATTTCGACGGCGTCCATTCTACCCGTCTCATGTTTTGTACCCATTTTTTATTTAGCTCTGGATTTTTAGGAAATCTAAAACAAAATGAATTTATTAATAATCTAAAAAATAAACTAATAAACAAAAAACAAGTCAAATAAAACAACCACGTGGTATTTTTTATTTTCCTGCGGTTTAAGAAAATTTACATCATTATACAACAGATTTTTTGTCGTAAACCGGTAATATACGCTAGATGTGGTACATGTGGACAACACTATGGTGGTAAACAAAATGCCAAACGTGATATTATTGTGACATTTTTTATAAATGATTAAATTCTTATGTATTTCACAACCCCATAAAGTGGGTAAATGTTACAGTAACAACATAAAGTTATAAAAAAGCGCTTGATAAAACCTTCAAATAGGGTTAAAAGATAAATATTTATCAATTAGCTGAAAATGACTTACCGATGGAAAGATATTTTTTCATTGTTTTTATCCAAAACTCCCACTCGACTAGTGCAGCCGGTAGCTGAACACACAATAGTCATTTTCGCACACTGACAAATAAAAAGAAACACAATACACTTTATATTTTCTAAATATTTCGTTAAAAACACTTGACGCACCAAGACCTCCAACTGGAAGGCAAACAAACCACAGATAACTAAACAAGCCATATAGGCCATAAAGCCTTTTAAAAAACTTACAGCTGACTGCCGCCGCGCCGGCGCGCTACGTTTGAAGACAGTGCAGATACTCTATCGCTATCTCATCTGGCTTATGCTGATATTGCCTAAGAGTAAGTAGATTAGAAAATATGTATTTTGCTCTCTCTCAATATAAGAATTATTGGCTTTGAAAGGTAAATAAACACCGGATTTGCACGAGTCGATCAAGAGTCGATCATACTGTACACACATTTTCGATTTTATAAACCCTAGAGTGTAAAATAAAAATGAATCTTCTTCCGAAAAGTCATAAGGAGTTTAGTGAAAAAGATTACTGGAACAAATTTTTCAAGAAACGTGGTAACAAAGCTTTTGAATGGTAGGTTATGTTTTGATTTTTTTATATTTGAATAATATTAAGTTTATTATTAAAAATAGTTGTATATAAGTAACATTAAGTATCACTTGATATAAGAAACCACTAATCGAAGTAATATTTGATAATTCCAGGTACGGCGAATATTTAGAACTATGTTCCCAATTACACAAGTATATAAAACAAACAGACAAAATCCTTATAACTGGATGCGGAAACTCAAGCCTGAGCGCTGATCTCTACGACGTAGGTTTCAATAACATCACCAATATTGATGTGTCAGAAGTTGCTATTCGTCAAATGAAGAATATTAACTCTAATAGAACTAACATGAGCTTTTTGCACATGGACGCGACGAGCATGTCATTCGATAACGAAGAATTTAATGTAGTACTCGACAAGGGAACATTAGATGCTTTGATGCCAGATTCAGAAGAATCTACTATAGAAACCATAGACAAATATTTTAAAGAAGTTAAAAGAGTTTTGAAGCTTGGTGGTCGTTTTGTCTGTATATCACTGCTACAGAGCCACATTCTAAGTAAGCTGTTGGAAGTCTTTGGTGATAAGTCATGGATGATCAGAGTCGTGAGGTGTCATGAGGCTGAGGAGAAGAATGCAGAAAATGGTGATGGAACGACTTTGCCTGTGTTTGTTGTTGTTGTAACTAAATTTAAAGTTATGCCTAAGCTGGTGAGATTTAGCTTGATATTTTTATGAATTTTTTGGACATATTTAGGGTCTCTTGACTATAAGTTGCTTGATAATGGTAAACATGCATGTTATATTATGCAAATTGTAGTTCACAGAAAGTGTATACTTTCTAGGTTCTCTTTCAGAAACCTATATACCAAGCAATATCTGTATTGCTAAGCATCAATATTGCTGTATTCCTAAATAAATAGTAATTGTATGTTTTTTTTTTACATAATTTTTATCTATTCTATATATAATAAAATTCTAATATCTAGACAATATAAGGTGAATTTTTTTTAATTATAATTTATTGATTATTATCATTTTATTAACATGCAAAATTTTCTTACAGCTCCTAGAAGTATGTTTAGCGGGCGACAAAATGATAAGAGTGGACACACCAGAAGATCTACAAAGCTGTGTGAAATCTGCACAGGACGCAGCTTTCATCACCAATGGCTTGGGAAAGACTAGCTTGGAAGGGGATGATGAGGTACTGTGTGAATTAGATATAATCTTAAAATTATAATTTTGTTTTCATTATGGTTTATCACTACATAGTTTAAAACAAAGTTGCTTTCTCTGTCCCTATTTCCCTATGTCCCTTTGTATGCTTAAATCATTAAAACTATGCAACGGATTTTGATGCGGTTTTTTTTAATAGATAGAGTGATTCAAGAGGAAGGTTTTAGTGTATAATTTATTAGGTTTTAGACAAAGCGGGCGAAGCCGCGGGCGATAAGCTATTAGATATAATCTTAAAATTATAATTTTGTTTTCATTATGGTTTATAAAAAAATTAAATAGGAGTCATAATTAATATTAATTATTAATTGACATAAAAAAATTAAACATGGGAGGATATTTATCATATTCTTATAAGACAACTAGTGGTCCGCCCCGGCTTCGCCCGTGGTACCTACATGTTTAAACTATCCTATCTCTCAAGTTGGATCGAACTGCACATGGTGTGCGAATTTTATTATAATCGGTTAAGTGGTTTAGGAGTCCATTGAGGACAAACATTGTGACACGAGATTTATATATATTAAGATTTTTGAGAAAAGTAATGTTAACCTAGTAAAATATTATGGCAAAGGCTTCTAATGATTTCAACTTGATCATATATTTCTGAATATTTCCATTAATTAAATTGAAAGATAAAAAAAGTTATTAGGTATTTAAGTAAAATACTTAAAAGTTAAAGTTATTAGTAATTCAAGTATTTAAAATATTAGAAATTGTTTACTTTTGTATATTTTCTATTCTTTTAAGTGTTTCAAATATGTATAGCAATTAATTAAAATTAATTAAGTATTAATATAATGTAATTTTAGGTGTCTCTAGATTTAATGGTGCCTGGGCAAGACAGTCCGCGCTACTCACTTTATGTGGTTGATCAGAAAAAACAAGCAGCCAGCAAATATGCAGTTTTTATAGTGCCACAAGGACGGTGAGTTATTTTTTATGTGATTTATATATAAAAAACCGGCCAAGTGCGAGTCGGACTCGCGCACGAAGGGTCCCGTACTATGGGGACCCCCGCTTATTATATATATTTTTTAATTTTTTGTATTTGTTGTTATAGCGGCAACGGAAATACATCATTTGTGAAAATTTCAGCTTTCTAGCTATGACGGTTTATAAGATACAGCCTGGACACAGACAGACAGACAACGAAGTCTCTGTAATAGGGTCCCGTTTTACCGTTTCGGTACGGCACCCTAAATATAGTGTTTAAGAAGAAATTGAATTTTATAGGGCCAATTTCACATCTTGCATATAGCCTACTTGACACAGACATATATTTTCATGAATCATATTTTTCTTTTTTTAATGAAATCGGCCGATAGTATCCCGATTTTTAAACTGTTAAGAAAATTGCCTGATATATTACCACAGTATAAATATATGTATTAGGATTTTATAGACTGTGATATTACTCAGCAAAGAAAGCTTACTAATGGCTGATTTATAAATCGAAACAGTAGTTTATGAATTCAAAATTTTAAATTTATAATTTCAGTGTAGATTAACTGACTAAGCAAACATCACACCTTCATGGGCAAAAAATAGCTTACAAACTTTACTTAGGTAGCTGTAGCAAATATAAAAAATATCGAATATTTTGTTAAATGTTGTTGTCTTTTTAAAATTTCCCTAAATTATTTGTGCATTAATTTTGTTCTTTACATAGTAAAACATCACAAATCTTTATTATGCAGGAAAATCTACACGTTTTATTATATTTTTACCAAACTCGAATAGTAAACAAAACATAAATGTTTATTTACGACGTGTAGAATATAGCGTCCAGAAGGATCTTCATAATATTTACACGGCGGATTATTTGGAGCCGTGCCCGAAATTGCGAAGTTCTTTGAAACAGGAAACTGTGGAGCGGATTAGGATTCAATTTATAAAAAAAAACATACATGTTGCATTTTCTTGCAGTTTTTATTTACTTTATTCGGCCTCTCGATTGGAAATGACACAGAATATTCTTAGTCTCACTATTTTTAATTTTAATAAACTCATTTACAAATCACTGTATTGTATAGCACTTGATCCTATTTCTAACTTTTTAATTTCTCCTAATTATTACGTAATAAAAAAATGCCTTAAACTATTGCGACAAACATTAAAATAAACAACTAAACGCTGTTCATTTCACTGCACTTCTCGTCCACACATAATCGAAGCTACAAAAATACAACCAAGGAGTCTCCATATATCTTTCTGTAGCATGCTTGGTAGTCCACCAACATTCGGATGAACGCGGAGGTGTAGCGAGTCATTAAATGCAAACACACTACGAAACTCCATACAGTTTGGAAGGAAATGTTCTGGAAAAAACAGTGAAAAAGCGCGGTTAAATTTTTTTTATCGTGTTAAGTCATAATATCTAAGTACCTTTATTGTGTTAAGTTGAAAAGGCGGGTTAAAGTCGCAGTTTTATCTTTTTCGTTATTAAATTATTATAATCAATCAATAACATTTTACGTCTTGCTGTGAGTTTAGTGAAATTGTGAATATTAAGGTAATTAATTAAAACTAAAATACTTATTTGTGCGTATCAATTCTCAGTTTAAATAATATGTATATTAAAGGTCCCTATAATAATTGAATCATCTCTCGCTGAATATTGTACGAATGCTTACTTAATTTTCACACTTCGCTTGAAGACCTGCCGAATGCTATTGCTAAAATGAACGACGACGTATCCACTATTGTTGATTGGAGTTTTAGTCACGGCCTAAATGTTAACCCAAAAAAGACGCAAAGTATAATATGCGGTACGAAATACTTTGTATCCAAAATAGACTTTTCTACTTTGCCTAGGGTAATAGTTGATGGGATTGCCATACCGTATAGTTCCGAAATTAAGTGTCTGGGGATTTGGATTGATTCGTGTCTATCTTGGAATCACCAAATAAAGGAGGTTCGTAGAAAGGTTTTTGCTGCTGCGGGTTCGCTCCGTCGCTTACGTAATTTTCTGCCGATACCGACTAAGATTGCGCTCGTCCAAACACTCCTTTTACCTATCATAGATTATGCTGATGCGTGCTATCCTGACCTCTACGAATACCACCTAGACTGCCTTGAGCGCCTTCAGAATTTCTGCATAAGATTTGTGTTTGGCTTGCGCAAATACGATCACGTCTCCGAGTTTCGCACTAAGCTCAAATGGCTTCCCATCCGTCTTCGCCGAAATACTCATATCCTTCACCTCCTGTACTGTGTTCTGTTCGATCCGAGAACTCTGCGATACTTAAAAGAGAGATTTGAGTTCCTTGTGTCTAACGTCAACCCGACGCGTTTCTCTAATAAACATCGTCTAGCAATGCCACCGCATGTCAATCACGTTTACAATTCTTCGTTCACTGTGCGTGCCATTAGACTTTGGAATGCGTTACCCTTAGACATAAGAGCAGCTCAATCTCTATCTACGTTCAAAAACTTACTGAAGCAATTTTATTTATCGAATTAATTGGTAATTAATTATTTATTTTATTAGTCAATTGCGTCGGTGTGCGTTTTTTATTTTATGTATGTCTATTTATATATGTATGTGTATTTTCATATTGTAATATATATGTATGTATCTATTTATATAGTTATATTATGTATGTATATGTGTATCTATGTTTATGTATATTTGTATGCTTATATTAATATCTATATATAAATATATTATATGTATTTTAGTAGTATTTTTTCTGTTTTTAGTGCACTTTGCCCTGTTTATTTTATTACTTTTGCACTGCGTCTCCTTGTCCACCAGGTTGTCTGGAAGAGATCGCTGTCTGAGCGATAAGACCGCCTGTTGTGCTCTTTTATTAACAATGTATTGTGTCCTTACTTGTACTTTTCTCTGTGGTGCACAATAAAGTATTTTTGTTTGTTTGTTTGTTTGTTTAATTTCTTGGTAATTGTAATATGGAGTCGGAACTCGGACTTAATATTTAATAAATAAAAATCTACACTTCAATAGGTTCTTAGAAATTGTAAGTACTTATAATAAAATGTTACTCTTATTCAAATAATTTAAACAATTACGTTATAATTACAATAAAAAAAGTAGTTCTAATAAAACATAAGTTAGGTACCGATTTTTTATATCTTAGGATTTTTTTATGTAAAACATTTTAAATCAATCAATAGTAAAATGTAATAAACAATCTTTTACATTTCTATAAGATTAATAAACCAAAATGTGAACCTCCTTCGACTAATTAAATTGCATCATGCATAATTAACCCACTTCAAAGTAATAAATCATTTGCGAGAACATAAATAAATATGAATTTCTATTTTTATCATATATGTTTAATATGCGCCGCCCACGCAAAATGCGTGTTATTTTAGACAGAAATATAAACTGAAAAACTTGTTTACTTGCTTTACACGAATACATGTTTTTGCCAAAAACTTTAATAATGAAATTTTGAGTGCACTGAATGACCTAGATTTAAAATATTGCAATCATATGCTTTTATACACTGTGACTTGCCTGGAAGAAATCACTTTAAACTAGTAAGGCCTTCTGTTATTACTTGAATGTGTTTTATGTATATCTTAGGCCGATTAATTTTTTCTTTTTTGTATGTTTGTTGAATTCAACTTAAAAATGTTATTATTTTATTAAGGTCAATTTTGCTTTAAAATTTGTTTATTTCGAATATCATTCTGAGGTCAGTTTTAAGTTCGTTTTTGTATTGGGCACAGTTTTTTAATAATCTAATAAATAAATAATAATATTCCTTCCAGTGAATCCGAGTGGTTATTTGGCACAACAGCTGGTCGTCGTCAACTCCAAGAGTCTGCGAAAGCATCTCGCCTAGTGGTAGCGGTGTTAAGGCGAGGCCATCACTTCGATAGCTTGGACGCGGTTAAGGAGGAGTTAGCGCATTACGCCAAAATGCTAATCCCTTTTGGGTTTAGTGGACAGGTAATATACAATTTTATTGAGCAACAATTGTTCAAGATTGTTTCTGGAAAGTTTTTTATATTATGTTATCGATCTGCGCCCGTTATAAACAACTAGATTTTCGCCCGCGGCTTCGCCCACGTTTTCAACGAAAAACCCGCATACTTCCTGTTCCCGTGGGATTTTCGGGATAAAACCTAGGTATACTATGTGTTAATCCAAGTTACCCTCTATATGTGTGCTAAATTTCATTGTAATCGGTTCAGTAATATTTGCAGTAGCATTTATAATATTAGTAGGATAGTAGGATTCAAAACGACGGAATAAATATTACAAATCTACACTAATATTATAAAGAGGAAAACTTTGTTTGTTTGTTTGATTGTAATGAATAGGCTCATAAACTACTGGACCGATTTTAAAAATTCTTTCACCATTCGAAAGCTACATTATCCACGAGAAATATAGGCTATATATTATCACGCTAAGACCAACAGGAGCGGAGCCACGCGGGCGAAACCGCGCGGCACAGCTAGTAATAAATATATCGAATTTGAGGGCTTTGCCAGTTAGAACGCGTAGTCTGGTTAGCGTTATGATTTGCACTACGCGATCTATCTGACACAGACATTAAATTCGATAAAAAATCCTAAAATTCTAAAAAAAAATATTCATTAAAAAGTAATTTACACACAATTTATTATTTACCTACCTACCAAAACGATCAACGTCTTCTATAATTTTCTCTAAAGAATAAAGTAATTTTAAGCTATTGCATAGCTTCTATCGCGGGCCTTGAGCGCGGGGACCGAATCCAGGAATTCCGTAACGAAAAAACCTCACGCTCCCCACTCCGACGGGCGCGGAGGTGTGGCTTGAAGGCATAGCATGCAATAGCTTTACCGCGGCAGTCCCCGAGTGCCACACGTCTTTTTTTTATATTTATGTTTCCCTTCCAGATCCCGTTCCTCTCCCTAGGCAGCGATGTGGGCAAGCGCACCCCCATACACTCGGGCAGTTCCAAGGTATCTGGTGACTTCGTGGTGGAAGACGTGGAGGTGGACGGGGAGGTGGTCAGGAGACTGGTGTTCCTGGATAACCAGTTCTTGGTGCAGTCGGAGGCGAGGGTTAGGACTGGTGAGTTTTATAAAAAAAGACGGGTGGCACTCGGGGACTGCCGCGGTAAAGCTATTGCATGCTATGCCTTCAAGCCACACCTCCGCGCCCGTCGGAGTGGGGAGCGTGAGGTTTTTTCGTTACGGAATTCCTGGATTCGGTCCCCGCGCTCAAGGCCCGCGATAGAAGCTATGCAATAACTTAAAAATCATAATTTTTTTTAAAAGAATAGAAAAAATCGATCACGTGTATGCTACGGAATGGCCGAAGACGCGGGTTCGAATCCCGACTCGTGGTCGATGTTTTCAATTCTTTAAAAATTTATATTTATAAAGCACTTGCTTGTAGAAATGCTATGAAAAAGAATTTGACGGTCAGTTTTGTTTTTGTTTAAAGACCTTTCAGATAATTTTTTTAAAACAAAATGTTTGAAACTGATAGTTATAATTTGAGCATTTTTAATGCAATTTTCTACCTGAAAACCGGTACAAATTGAGTCAGGTTTTTTTTTTATCTGAAGAAATCAATTGGAATATGATAAAAAATCTGTATTTCAACCATCCATTTATTTAAAATCGTATTAATGATTACAAAAATGCATGAATATTTTATTAACTGACACAAAGAAAAATTGAAATTTATAAATTTTACAGTGAAACACAAAAACAAAGAGCGGCAAGTGATCGACTTCGGGCACATATCGCAGTACCACGCGTTCATGTGTGTCTCCATACATTTACTGGCAACACCTGCGCACGCGCATGTTGCCATACTCGGCCTTGGCGGGGGTGGTCTTGCCATGTTCCTGAAGAAAAGTCTGCCAAATGCCAGTTTAGTGGCTGTAGATTTAGACCCATCTATGGTGGAAGTCGCCAAAGATAATTTTCAACTGGAGATCGATGATAAACTTCAAGTGGAAATTAAGGATGGACTGGATTTTTTAAAAGATGGCGCGGAAAATGGTAAGTGGCTTATCGTATTTGTCCATGTTGGGCCACGTTAGGCCAAGATGGGGTAGATTTGCCATGTTCCTGAATAAAAGTCTACCAAATGCCAGTTTAGTGGCCGTAGATTTAGACCCAGCTATGGTAGAAGTGGCCAAGGATCACTTTGAACTGGAGATCGATGATAAACTCCAAGTGGAAATTAAGGATGGACTGGATTTCCTGAAATTCAGCGCCACGAAAATGGTAAGTGGCTTATGTCCTGTTGGATGGTGCGGAAGACGGTAAGCGTAGTGATGATTGGTCTTGTTCATTGTCCTTTTTATGTAAGTAATTATAGTTATTTTAAGAGAAGATAAATTGATAAATGAGAGATTTTAAAAGAATAGAAAAAATTCGTTTGATGGCGGGATTCGAACCCACGTTTTTCGCCATGCTGAGGCGACGCCTGACCACTTGGCTACCTGTGATCCCGCCAGAGCAATCAAATTTGTTAAAATCTTTGTATAAGGGACACAAAAATATATCTATACTTAGTACTTACCAATAATAAAAGCGACTGTTTACAATTTTTGTCCGTCTGTCTATCTGTTTGTTTGTTCTGGCTAATCTCAGGAACGGCTGGACCGATTTTAACGGGACTTTCACTGACAGAAAGCTGTTGTTATGAGGAGTAACCAAGTAACAGGCTATTTTTATACCGATATTCCCACGGGAATATTAGGAAAAACTCATTGAAACCGCGGTGCGCATATAGTCACTACATAGTATAAAACAAAGTCGCTTTTTCTGTCCCTATGTCCCTTTGTATGCTTAAATCTTTAAAACTACGCAACGGATTTTGATGCGGTTTTTTTTAATAGATAGAGTGAGTCAAGAGGAAGGTTTTAGACAAAGCGGGCGAAGCCGCGGGCTGTAAGCTAGTAACTTATAAAGTATTTGAACTCTATCTACTATTTAACTTAATAAATTTTAACATAAACATAACGTATAAGTTTACCAAACATATTCCAGGCACCCAATTGGAGTGTATAATGTTCGACGTAGACAGCAAGGACAGAACGCTGGGCCTCTCGTGTCCGCCGCACCAGTTCCTCACTAATGAGACCCTGGACCATGTGGATACGATGTTGAAGGAAAATGGTGGGTTTTTTTAATATATACTAATATTAAATTTGAGCCCGCGGCTTCGCCCGCGTTTTCAAAGGAAAACCCGCATAGTTCCCGTTCCCGTGGGATTTCCGGGATAAAACCTATCCTATGTGTTAATCCAAGTTACCCTCTATATGTGTGCTAAATTTAATTGTAATCGGTTCAGTAGAATTTGCGTGAAAGAGTAACAAACACACACACACACATCCCCACAAACTTTCGCATTTATAATATTAGTAGGATTATAAAGCTGAAGAGTTTGTTTGAACGCGCTAATCTCAAGAACTACTGGTCCGATTTGAAAAATTATTTCGGTGTCTGATAGCCCATTTATCGAGGAAGGCTATAGGCTATATATCATCACGCTAAGACCAACAGGGGCGGAGCGCAGCTAGTAATTGATAAACTTAAAAACATTATTAAACTGAACTTTTTGAAGTGAAACCTCTTTAGGCGCGTTGAGAGTAAAATTTCAAGGTCGTGTCAGCAATACCGTCACGTCATAGAAAGGTGACGATTTTGGTATCTTTGAATCTTGCCAAAGAAGTTTCACTTTTGACACGTGTGCTCGGCACACACGCTCTTTTTTTAATTAAAATGTAAATGCAACATTTTATAGCTGAGAAGTGATCAGTAACGGAACTTGCTTTGCCACGCGGACGAACCAAGTCAAGTACCACTACCAAATATCATCAAAATCCGTTTGTAGTTTTTGCATGAATGGTAACAATCATTCTTGCAAAAATTCGCGTTTTTAATATTAATAGGATAGTTGATTAAGTAAAACAAAAAGATGTATACACAAAATTAACCCAACAGCATCGACGAAATTATTGGAATTTGAAAATGCTATTGAAATTAAAAATAATTCCAAAAAATGAATTACTTATTTGATATTATAAGTTGATTTTACTTGAAATTGAGACATTAGCGCTCTTCATTAGACCAAAAATAATTAAGAATTATTCACTTTTTACAAAGCCAAACTACACACTAATCTACACACTAGGTACATTCATTCGTAATTGAATATTTAAACGAATAGGACGTGAAACTGTCTCAAAAATCCTGTTCTCGATATATTGTAGCAACATAGAAACATTTTAGTTAAATACTTAAATTACATGATTTTGTCAATGTAAGTATACTCATTAATCATTATTACCTAGCCTAATACCTGTCTCCGCAAATTCCACAATTTCGAAAGAAGTACTTACCTGTTTTTTTTTTCTTCAGGCCACTTCATTCTTAACTTGGTGTGTCGTGACAAAGCCCTTCAAGAAACTATCATGGAATCTCTCAAAAGGCATTTCAAGCATATAGTATCTATAAAATTGTATGAAGAAGTGAACGAAGTTATTTTTGCAACAAATAGCAGTACAGCTTATAATGTGGAAGATTTGGAAAATGCCGCGAAAAAATTGAACGCTAATGCGCGGGAAAGAAAACTTGTCAAAGTGAAATGTGTTGATTTGAAGGACTTATTGCAATCTGTTAATATTATAGCGTAGTTTTAAATGTTATTTTTATGTGTAAATATATTATTTTTAAATGTGTGTTTGTGGTTTTATTTTACTCTAAGATGACACCCCTACAAATTATCTAATTGAGTCAATAAATAGATTATTTATATGAAAAAAAAATAAAGAATAGAAAAAACTTAATGACGAGGCGGGATTCGAACCGCCATTTATAAAGCATTTGAATGAAATAAAATGCTTAATATCAAATTCAAATATTAAATTGTATCATAATTGCTTACAGGTAAATTAGCTTGGAGAAATTTTTGCGTTTGTAGTAGTGTATGGTCAGCAAATAAAATAAAACAACATTTTATTTTTAGTTTTTATTTTATATATATAAGGGATTTTAAATTAAACTATATGTGTTTCTCCTCTGAAAAAGATGAGACTTTATTTTAATATTTGCACATTTAACATACGTATAACTTTTACATTAACAATGTTACTAAAATGAAAAATTTACTAACCTGAAAAAGAAACGACATTTAAAGTTTAATTCTTTAGTTTGAGAAGTCAAAGGCTTGCCTCGACCATGTTTTAACACTGGAGCCATTTTGAATTAACAATATAAAGTTACAACACTTACACACAAATTAAACACTTCAACAAATATTATAACAATACAAATAATAACAACAATCAACAAATACAAAATTTAACAATTAAACTACTAGACCGGGAGATATTGACACAAAATTTCGAGTCATTTGTAACAGGATGGCGGTTCTACAGGGGTCTTAGTACGCAATGACAAAAAGAAAAACGATGGTGTGAACGCTGGTACCGGCGGCTTAGTCGCGTGGGCGTTAGTCGAACTCGTCGGAAAAATAGCGAAGTCAAACAATTTGTAACACAAAAATTTTAGAATTTACCGATAGCCCATAAAAAAGAAGTAGGCGGTAGTGTCATGCCATACTTTTCCGGTGTGACTTACAGCCCGCCATACCGACGCGAATGTGTTGATTTAAAAAAAAACAATTCAACCATTTGTACCAGGCTAACTTTTGCACAGGTAACCATCGTCGTGCAGCCATTTACGAAAATCGCCATGCCATACTTTTCGGACGATTCCAAATGGTCGCCATACCGCCGAAAATCTGCAAATTTTTTTTTTCGCCGAACCATTTACCACCCTAAATTTTTTTTTCAACAACTCCTGAATGATTATAATTAATAGAAGTGTGATAATGTCATACCTGTGGGAGGTGGCGAATGTGTAGATTGAAGATTTTTTTTTATTGTAAGATTTTATTCGTATTTTAGCGATTAGTAACAGTATGGCACTAATTTTTCCTGTAAGTTTGAGGTTCAACGAATATAAATACAAAATTTCAAAGATCTAGGTGGTGGAAATCTTCACTTATATAAATTAATACTAAATTAATTTTTCAAGTATGGCAGCACTTTTTCCCCCTACTAGAAGTATGGTAAATATAATAATGGTCACATTTTATCAAATACTCTCCAAAAATCCAAATGCAATACTGGTACAAAAAGTTTGGCGAAAAAAAAAAATTTTGCAGTTTTTCGGCGGTATGGCGACCATTTGGAATCGTCCGAAAAGTATGGCATGGCGATTTTCGTAAATGGCTGCACGACGATGGTTACCTGTGCAAAAGTTAGCCTGGTACAAATGGTTGAATTGTTTTTTTTAAATCAACACATTCGCGTCGGTATGGCGGGCTGTAAGTTACACCGGAAAAGTATGGCATGACACTACCGCCTACTTCTTTTTTATGGGCTATCGGTAAATTCTAAAATTTTTGTGTTACAAATTGTTTGACTTCGCTATTTTTCCGACGAGTTCGACTAACGCCCACGCGACTAAGCCGCCGGTACCAGTGTTCACACCATCGTTTTTCTTTTTGTCATTGCGTACTAAGACCCCTGTAGAACCGCCATCCTGTTACAAATGACTCGAAATTTTGTGTCAATATCTCCCGGTCTATACGTAATAATTATAATTTTTGAATGAAATGTGTGCTTTATGTTCTAACGGTACCAAACGACTGCACGTGGCACCTGCGGACAGCGTAAACTGGTTTATTCTGTTTTTGTGCGTGTTTCCACTTTCCACTCAAGTGACGATTTATTTATTTGTTTTGTTTCGTAATTATTATGGTCAAATATTAATTATGAAACAAATTATTATGGACACGATATTTTATTGTTTCACGGTAGTCGTCTTGTCGTTTGCTCTAGGACGTGAAATTGAATGATATATTTTTTTTTATAAAGTCAAAACCATATTCTTTCAAATAAAAACTTGTTTTTATTGAAAACAAAAGTGTTGCTAGGAATAAGTATAAAATTAAATAGTAATGTTAGGATATCGAAACATTTTTGTATAGGCCAGAACGATATAGTGGAAACGCGCTCTAAGATCTGAGTAATATACACACCACTACATATGCAAAAATTTCTCCAAGCTAATTTACCTGTAGTGGTCTTTCACGGAAATAACCACCGAAAAATGAGTCAAGTTTCCGATTTTAGTCATATTTTCGGTATTCGAAATATTTGTGTGTTTCAAGCCTTGTTTTCAAATAATATTACAAATTTGTGTGTTTAATGTTATGATTTGATCTTTGTGTATAAGGATAGTATTGAGGCTAGACATTGATTACATTTTTCCGCAGAAAAATTTCTCATTCCTGTGCAAAATAAATAACACGCATTTGAATTATTATGTACTCTGGTCTATGAAGTTTATAAATTCCGACAGATGGCGCTATATTCTTAATATAAATCTAAATCTTAAATGGCGGCTTGTATCCCGCGTTATGCCCCGCAGAATGAATCGGACTTTTTAAAAATACAGTAGCTTATGTTTGATTATTATCAACTATTTTCATTTCAAATTTGACCCCACTCAGTTCAGCAATTTATGCGTGAAAGCGTAACAGACAAACAGACTTTCCCATTTATAATAAGAGCATGGATGATAAAGAATCTATATCACTAATTTAATTAGATTTAATCTTGCAGTGCCATTTCAAAGCATAACAAAAAACTAATTTATTATAATAATGAAACTAAATATTATGTAGTATGCAAATATACTACTGTCAGTATTCAATGAATGTGCTAATTAATATGTAATAAGGTCATGCATAATAAAACAACAGAGTTAAAATAAACGCATTTAATGCCATTTCTTTGTATCGCGACTCGCCCGACTAGCGTCCATCCACAATTTAGCTTATTGTCACCCAACGGCATTACAAAACAAATTATAACAGCTAACATATCATTAGGCTCCCTAATTTATCACAATTGGCACCTATAGAGGTCTAACAATCATACAAATACTATACAATAATTTAAAATACATTCACGATGAAATAAATTACAATAGCCGATGCTTAAAAGCAATAGAATAGAAACGATTACATTAATTAATATATTATTAAGTCTTAAAACACTTTCTTGAGGATATTTTTTATGCTTTTCTTCTTTTTGCTACTGTTTTCACTGAGCTGACCGTTCTGAGATATTTCCGTGGAGTCGGACCAGAGGCTGCCCGTGGGAGATTCTGAGGCGGCCTTTTTGCCTATTTTTCCGTTGAAAATAGGTTCTATTATGGGACTCGGCGTGCTTCTTAAGCTCTGTCTGTTGAGAGTTCTTAAAAATGCCGGAGACGAGAGCCGTCTAGTTTTGAGGGTCTTGTTCTTCAAGTTATTGAAGAAAGACCCGTTCGTTTTTGGTAACTCTTTCTTATTATTTACATCGATAAACTCTACAGGCTCTGGTACGGGCGCGAAGTATTCGCCTTCGTCTAACGGTATGGGATTGTCGTCCAGTTTCCTCACTTCATCTTGATCGATGACGTTAGAATCTGGTTCCATACTCTGGTGTATTATGGATGGTTTTCGTCTTCTGTTTTTCCGAGCAATCTGCCATTCGCCGCCGTCTTGCTCTCTGACCAATTCGTCAGTGGATTGTCGCGCTATCTGAAACGCTTCTTCACTGGGCCTTCGTTTTTTGATCGCAGGGGTTGCATGCCCACTTACACCTTCAACCGACTTTCGTCTTAACTTCTCTTGTCTTTTCCTGAGATTTTTAGGTATATGCACTATTATGGGTTCTGCTTTCCGTCTCTTTGTTAAATAATAGATAATTGCAGTGACGATAATAGCTTGGAATACGATGAATTTGAAGAAGGTCACGTTTCCGAACCAGCTGTCCCTTTCCTCCATTAGAAGTTCCATTGTTTTTGTCATCTTTGCTAGTTGTTCCTGTACGTTGTTCATTTGTTCTAGATATTTCTGCTCCCTTTCGTTGCTTTTCTTCCGTTCTTCGGTCATGTGAACTATGGTCTTCTCGAAAGACTTCTGCATTTCTTCTACTTGTTTCTTGTACCGTCGACTCAGCTCCTCTAGGTACTGTCCCGAGAGAGACATGTTGCGCTCGAGCGTCTGTAATTGAAAAACATCAACGTTACTATAAATATAAAAAGAAACTTATGCTTTTTAAAGGGTTTAACCTAAATAAACAATTCTAAAATTCTAAAATCAATTTTAATCAATTGTAAAGATTCAATCTTTAAAGGTTAATTATTATTTATGGAGAGGTTAAATAGTGTAAATATCTACATATTATAATATGTGAAGTTAAAAAAAATTGACCAGTCAAAAGTATTAAAATTGAAATAGGTTTATTTCTTCATTTTTTAAGAAATGTAATGTTCAGCAGTTGAGCATGTATTCCTATTGAAAATAAACGTTATAAACATCATATCAGCTTAGGGCTCTTTCAATTTATGCGTTTCGTATCGGACCGCTACAGTGCCGAAGCGGTGCGTTTGTCGTACGGCGCACGGCCGGTCGTTTGTTTTCATACAAAATGCACGGTGCGGCAACAGCGCGGCGTCCGTACCGCGAACGCTCGACAGCAGGACGGTAACGTCGCAAGTCCCATAGGGATGTCGGAAATGCAATAAAGTATCGATATATATCGTATCGATGTTTTTTGAAAATATCAATATCGATATTGATATTTTTATTAAAAAATATCGATATATCTATATATCGGTATGATTTGACAGAGAATATTCGTGCTCTAAAAATTAATTTTTTGGTCTAATCTAATTCAATCATCTTACATTTCTACGGGTACTCAAGTACAGAAATACGCGCGTTTTGAGGTTATAATATATAAGTCAGTCGTGGTAATAATACGGACGGGCAGTTGAAGAGCACTAACAGTAATGTTTCTTCGTCAGAGTCCATGGCTTAACTGGTGTTAAATAAATTTAAAACAGCACTAGCATACAAACGCACGGCAGTCAGATACGCTTTCAATTTAAGCGTTTGGTAACGGACTGCTACCGTACTGCAACGGCACGGCAGCGGGTTATAACTAGCGGCACGGAAAACGTGCGGCAGCGGTCCGATACGAAACGCATAAATTGAAAGAGCCCTTAGCGACATATCGGGTTTTGCAAATGTTCCTAGAATATCAGTTATAGGTGCAGCATACTTTCTATAACAATTGCCAATAATAAGAATAATAATTCCATGATACCCACCTTTACTCTATTTGATAGCCGCAGGAACACGGATTCCTTTTGTATTGTAGTTGAGGCTGGATTCTGGTTTATGGGGTTTTGTGTTCCAGTCGGCGTCGGATCCACTGCCATTTGATCGAAATCCGACATAAAATTATCGTTATCGGTAATAATTGTTGCATCGTTTATTTCTTCCCCTCCATTATTCACTGTTTCTTTGGTTTTCTCTACCGATATTTCTAGTTTACCATTTTTATCAGGCTTCTGATTGCTTTCCTTATTTTCTGCGTCAGGTATTTCAACATTTTTATGATCAGGCGATATTTCTTCATGCCACTCAGGTACTGGGGTATCTTCAATAAACGCCGGAGTTTCATCTTTAATAGTCTCTATGTTGTCTTCTTTTAATACATCTACGGGGGTACTGTCATTCTTCTCTTCAGGTACAACAAGTTTCTCCTCCGACAGAACAGTTTCATTGTCTTTATCATTATCAGTGTCGTTACTTTTAATTGGTATAGAATTAACATCATGTTCGCTGTTTGTTTCACTGTTTATTTTCTGCGGTGACTCGTCAATCGTTATATTTGTGGTAACATTTAATTCAGTCTCGAAGCTAGTGTTTAAAACAACCTTCTTCTCCTTAATCGCAAGGATATTACACAAAGCGGCCAAGTATTTTGGCGGAAACATAGCGTTCATATACACAACACGTTCATCACTGAACTCTATTGTCTTTGTACTTTTAAAATCTAAACCGAACCGCTGACATATCCCCGTACACTTCAAGGTGTCTCTTAGGAACACTTGCCGCACTAAATTTGTTAATTTGTCCGAGCTACAACTAAGAAGTTCATACACTTCACTGTAAAGAGTTTCACTACAATTATCACACACTATTATATGGCTGGGAGAGCAACACCGTTTGTACACTTTGTCTGATAATGTATCGTTTTGTTCACTAGACACATTTTTAGGAACTTCCGTTTTAAACGCTTGAGCAGCTTTCTTAACAATAGACATGACCGCATCTCTTGCGGAGCCGAAGAGATTCTTCGTCGGCTCCGTTTCGGCTGCCGGAATATCTGGAACGTCTATTATTTCATCATCTTCATCTTCCTCAATATGAGGTGAATGTTGAGAGCTTTCCTTTTCAAGTACTTCGAATTCCGACGTTCCATAAACCTTGAACAGCGAAATGGGACAGTAGTGTTCCGACCCGTGGTGCGAAAGCATCTCAACTTTAATAAATTTCCCAAACAGATGTGGAAATAAATCGAAACTCTGCACGTCTCTCATGTCTTGCGCGGTGAACTGACCGACACTTGCCCATTCCCGTGTCGGGAAACGATCGCTGAAGTACACAGCGATGTCTTTGGGAGTTGAAGAGAACAATTCAAAATTTGCTATTTCTATCTTTTGAGCTTGAACAGCTTCGCAGAGCTCGACCACGAACCAGATGCGACTGTTACATGTATTGAGCATGTACTCGTCCCTGTTGGGAGACAATATGGAACTCGCGGAACCCGCTTCTGGGTTGACGGCGATCACTTTGGCCCCGCACGCCGGCGACGCGTAGTTCTTCGACCGCAACTTGGTGCTCTTACTGCTAAAATTCGTATTGCTATGACTAGGTTGACTCGAGTGGTTCAACACTGTATCTTGTTTCTCCGCTTCCGCTAACTGCTTTTGTGCCCACTCTGAGAATGATGGTATGTCTTCTTGTGGTGTTTCTGGAATGTCTTCTCCTAATGATTCATTGTCTGGCTGAGATTCGACTGTGCCCTCGTGTTCTGGCACAGGTGTGACGGTTTGAAATGCTTCTTCAACTTGCCTAGTTTCGTGCATGGACTTTGCTTTGACGATCAATCTGGGTTCAGTGGATTCTTTTTCTGCAACTTCAGGTACTTTCTCGCTGTCGGACGAATTGTCGACGATTGTGAAGCTCTGGGTATCATTGTGCTGTTCAGATTCGTTGGCGAATAGCAGTTCGTCTGCCGTTCGTAAGTCCAATTTGGCGTTGTCTGTGAGGGAGATGAGTATTGGAGGCTGTCCCGTGTCAGGTAACCTGGAAATAGAAAGGAACATTTGTGAATGTTTTAGAAACGACGCTATAAAATGCAAATTTTGGTCAATTAAATTATCCCAGACATCATAATTTCTAAGATAAATACTTTAAATTATCATGAATACAACTAGTTTTTATTTTACTAATATCCAAAAAACCTAGACCTTATATCACAACACATGAAATTTTCCAAGACTGTACACATTGTAGCGAACAATTGGGGCAATCAGTGCGTCAATTCGTTTTAATAAAACAATTTGTGTGAAACGCGTCCCGAGCATCAATAGCTGAGAGAAGTTGTAATTATATAAACACAATGAGAACTTCACACTTGTGATAGGAAGTTGAGTGAAAACAATTCAATGTGTTATGTGTCGCAAAAACTTAAATGATCTCTTTATCAAGGTATGCGCGAATAAGTTTGACATTTTTCTCGTCACTTTATATTCAAAAATAAAAAAAACATCCTATAAATTAAGTATATTATATTGAAATATGTATTCTGTGCTATCTATTATGATTAAACATAATCCAAATGAATTACTTTTTATTACATATTTATGTAAAGCTAAAATTGATGGAGTTTTATTCAAATGAATGTGTCCTTAATAACCTGTCTTAATTTACCTGTCCTTAATATATGCATATAAAAAGTACCGCAATTCTGATATTTCAATAAAAGTTCAAATGTTAAAATTAAATTACGCAAATTATAAACGGTTTTCGCGCAAACCATAACAGTATGAATAACAGTATTGATAAGAAAAATCAAGGCTACAAAAATTTCAAGCTAGATTAACTGTAAAGGTGTGAAAAAAAATTTACATGAAATTAAAATATAACAGGTGACTTTCTTAATCTGTACCAGAGACTTTTAATATCATTCGTCATCTAATTCTTTGACAACTTTTTAAAGACAACAATAATGTTTAACCTAAACGTAAAATAAAATTCTTGAACAGTTTCGTTGCTTTTTCTTGTCTTGTAATTGTCTTCATTTGATACAAGATACATTACATTCTGTTTGTTATTATTGTGGAGTCAAATAAATGTTCTTTCTTTCTTTCTATTTAGTACTTTAACCAATTAAATAGGGATGTAACGATACCGATACCGATACCGATATATCGGCCGATATAATCGGCAAGCCGATATATCAGTATCGCCGATTATAAAACAACCGATACCGATATCAAACAATTCAAAAAACCGCGCCCAATGAACGATGCGGGAGGCCGCCCGCGCGTGCGCACTTTGTTTTTTGAAAAAACTCTACCAATAGTAAACTTTTATTAGGAACTGATTGTATGTGTATAACTTAAAGTTTAACTGACTTTACATAATAATAATACTAAAATAAATGGTTTTCTTGTTTTTTGATTTGGCATTGTTATTTAAAAGAATACGATTTACAGTTGAGTCTCTGTTAAATGTTGGTAACTTTTATGCATAATTCACTATTTATTTTTCTACCAAGCTATCGATATCGGTATCGGTATCGGTATCGCCGATATTTTATTACAAATATCGGTATCGGTATCGTATCGGCAAAATCATGTATCGTTACATCCCTACAATTAAATAATAATATTGCTGATAACATAACGAGAGGGTTGATAATAACTTGGTTTGCCGTTCTCGCTTTTACCCATACCACCTTGAATTAAATGTTTTCGTTATAAAACCACTTGCAATACAAAATAAAATATATAGCATTTATTTGAAAAAAGAACAAAACAAACAATTTGTCTTTCTATTTTTATTTAATACCTATGTTTAGATAAATAAATTCCCCTATCAAAATATCTCGAAAAATCATAATTTACAATAATCATTCATTTCTAGATACATATTTATATAAAGTATTTTTCTGCGTGTAATATCATTGCTTGTTTTTTATTTATTTTTAATTGAATAATAAGTATCTTTATGACTATAACATCTATATTAAATGATAACATTGTGGTGTATGAAATTGCACAATATTATATCTTTTTATCAAATTTTTTAAGATTTCCTATAAACATAATTTATTGTAGATTAAAGTATTAAGGCAATTTTTTCTAGAATTTGCAAGGTATGTACTTATTTATAAGAGCGTCGACAATTTATTTTACTTTTGATAACAAATTTTTTTTGAAGTGAAACTTCTTTAGATGCGTTGACAGTACAATTTCAAGTCACGTCATGGAGTAAGGCGACAATTTTGAATCATGCCAAAGAAGTTTCACTTCTGACACGTATGCTCGGCACATACGCTCTATTCTTCATAGCTCTAGCTGTAACTTTAACTGAAATTGTCGTCATGGAGTAAGGCGACAATTTTGGTATCTTCGAATATTGCCAAAGAAGTTTCACTTCTGACATGTATGCTCGGCACACACGCTCTTCTTTTCGTACATAGCTCTAGCTGTAACTTTAACTGAAATTGTCGGCATGGAGTTATACGACAATTTTGGTATCTTCGAATATTGCCAAAGAAGTTTCACTTCTGACGTATGCTCGGCACACACGCTCTTTTTTCGTACATAGCTCCAGCTGCAACTTAAACCGACAACCTGAAATTGTTGAAGCTACCACGTACGTATTAAACGTATTATACCTATGCTAACACCCTTACGTATAGAATATCTTGGTGAGCCCCTGGTGGCCACCGTACGAGAGCAGTTGGCACAGCAGCAGAGCCGCCAGCAGCGCCCGCGGCGGCGACATGGCGCGCGCGCCGCCGCATTGGCGAGCGCCGGTCACCGCCGCCCGCAGTAACCGCACCGCGCCCGCCAACACTGCGACGTGACGTCACACGCGCTAATGTCACATTCGGCGCACAGATGATGCAGCGAATCACAGATACACGCGCTAATGTCACATTCGGCGCACAGATTATACAGCGGATCACAGATACGTCGGAAATGTCACATTCGTGACACAACTTATAGAACGAATCACAGACGACACAATCCTCAGACACCGCCAAGTTTCATATTCGGCGCACAGATTATACAGCGAATCACAGATACACGCGCAAATGTCACATTCGGTGCAAAGATAACCAAACACTACGCTTTATACCTAATCTAAATGCCATTTATTGATGTCACATTCGGTGAACAGATAATACAACGAATCTCAGATGACACAATCCACAGATAACACTATAATCTTTATGTCAATTTATAGTGTTCGCAATTTGTTCGCGCGCTTTTGCGATATTTTATATATATATTTTTTTTTGATAGCGATGACGGGAAAACTGAGCAATTATCACATTTGTTATTAGTTGTTTATTATAGTATGGTAACATTTTTAAATAAATTAAAACAATAGTGCTATTAAACCGTGGATGACTTTTCATTTATTAATGAGTTAATAATACAACTGTTTTATTTGCGAGTCGTTAGCTAATTTGTTTATTATTCAACTTGTTATTTGTATCTATTAGCGTAATTAGTTTACTTAATAAAGGTAGTATTTTTGTAATGATAAGGCGCTATTTGACGACGTCTTTAAAATCATAATTTTATATTTGTATTACGTCACATGCATCATAAACGCAGATTAGGTGCGTTATATTTTTTACAAATGTCTCCTTAATATAATTAATGTTTATTACCCTGGCCTTGTGCTTGTCATTAAAACATTAAAGGTTAATAACTTTCGCATCGCCAAATATTTTAAGATAAATAGACCACGAATTAATCTACTTTTATTTCAGAAATAGATGTCACATTTCTCGCAAAATCTCCTATTAAACGCAGACAAAGTCACGGTCCCCAACTAGTTTACAATCATGGAAGTAAATCCATTGTACATCTTATTCCTACTGGACTTAACAACGTTATAAATTATCACATATCGAGCAACGACAAACATTATCAGCATATCTGCAGCAGAAAGAGCGACCAAATATAAAAAATAGCTTGTGAAATAAACCGGCCCTTGAACATCTTAATCATGATGCACTTAAAACATTATAAATAATCGCGTAACAACGTTATACGCGTATCGACAAGTATTAGCAGCAGAAATAGCGGCCAAATGTGAAAAATCGTTGATTGACACACATACACACAACGCTTGCCAAACGTGTATATCGATCCTCGTGTTCATATCGGTCAAGTTCGATCGCAACTGACTCATATAATCGTGTGTTTATATGTATTTCATTCATAACGATTGAGCGTTTTCAATTGTATTGCTTGTTGAGCAGTTTCTTAAATGATGGTTATTCTCAAGGAATTATATGGCTGCCAATCTGGGCAGGCTAAATACGCAAGTATGCATGCACACAGAGGCGGCTCGCCCTAAGGAGCGCTGGTGCAGTGAACTCCCATAAATAATTATAATAAAATCTTAAATCATACTCCTTAATTTAATTATAAACATTAATTATTACTATTTAAAATCAATCGTAATCTTTAAAACTACTGTTAATACCAATGAATATATCCATCATTCCATCATTCCATACACCTGTATAATACCTACTGTATTATGTAACGCGCGAAGCGGAGCGCTCACGATTGCGCTCCAATGAAAAAAGATTTAGTACATTTCCTAATACGAAATCCAATAGGAGTGAAAGAGAGGGTTTTGCCAGAGCCCTGCGCGTGAAACAAAAGATTTTCTATGGAAAAGTAGCAAAATTCGGAGCGCCGCACCCGCAAACGTTGCCGGTTCGTTTTTACCGCCCGGCAGGACAGCGATTGCGCGCGCGGCGCGACGTTGCCAGTTGCCACTTCTATAATATAAACAAACACTCGAGTCAACTTCAATGCACGCGCGCGATTCATGCAATTTTCTAATTAAAATTATAAAATACGTGTTGAAATAGCCTGTAGTTATCAGTATTACTTGTGAGTGTTAAAATGAACAATAATTATAATGTGGCGTTCATTAAAAAGTGTGATAAAACGTTACAAATTCGGCTTGAATGTAAAGCTAAGGGACCGCCACGGCCTGAACTTGATCTGACGCAAAAATGTACGACAAAAACGAAAACATATACGCGTGTGTTTAAATCTGAACAATATGTGAAAACACCGTGGTTGTGTGGTTGTGATGAAAGCAACAAACTATTTTGTTTTCCGTGTCTTTTATTTAAAGCGGGCGCGGCCGGCGGAGGTGAGAGTGCTTGGACTGAAACGGGCGTTGACGACTTAGCTCATCTTTCAATCAAGATGAAAAAACATTCACAATCTCGGTACCATTTGTTGAATGAACTGCAATTGGCGTCTATCGGTCTTGTCGCTTTAAGTTATAGATATTTTTGCACACCAAAAAGAAAGACGTATCACGTATGCATTTTCTTTATAAGCCTAATTTTTTTGATAAATTGTACTGCTTTACACCATGTATTTTCAGTGTTTTATTTCAAGTGAACACCCATAAAATTTTGTCACGAGCCGCCTCTGCATGCACAATGCATGTTATCACAAGTGCCATCACTCTCTTACTTTTTACTACATTATCATTGAAAAAATTGAACGTTTTTACGAGTACTACATGCTATGCGAAGCTGCTGTCTCTTTCCAAAACAATTGAATACATTTTCAGTAGAAAACTTTCAATGATGACCTGATAAATATCTGACAAATAACAATTATGCGACATGATTGTTATAAACTTTAAAAACATTTATTCAACTACCTACCCAATTAGAATGCATTCGAACGAGTACTTTACATTTCTATAGAAAACAACAACAACGTTTATTGAAAAGAAGAATCAATAACCACTACAATCAAACCAATAAATCAAAAAACAATACCGCAGCGTAGAACCTCAGTTCAGGTTGTTAATTAAAAACAATTACTTGAACTGCAACATCGAAACAAAGAGAACATAATAATATTGATAGCAAGAATGCTACGTATAATAGTAATCTGGGTCAATGGATGAGTTCATCATTCATGCATCATTCATTATAAGCAATACAATCAAGATAAGTACTGTGTTAAGACTAGATGGAATAGCGAGTAATCATTGATAAAAAGCAATGTAGTGAAAGACTTTTAGAGATTCGTTTAGCATGAACGTTAAGAAACAATATAAGATCAAAGGTACAATTAGATGTTAATTTTATCGACCTGGAAACTATTATATTAGATTGCAATCAATATAAACTACAATTTTAGATTGTCTACAATCAGTTCTTCATTATTAAGACATAATAAAGTACCAAGCCAAGATAACAAGAAAGTTCGCAAATACTTAAAATGCAGTAAAGGATATTTGAAAACAACAAAACTATGGTAAGGCAGATTGAACACACCATTTCTCGTACAAACGTTAAACTTAATCCAATTTGAAATGAAAGCAGTTCCCATGCATCATTACGTCGGTTTACATTCAAACTAATTATGTAACAATCTTATTGTGGAAGCAAATCTAATTTAACCGTTTAAGAAAGCAATGGTTATGTCATTTGGCATCTAAATATATAGTGGAATCGCGCCTGTGCGTGCAAAGGATTTTTGAGTTTTAATCATATTAATATCATGAAAGAAGTTTTGGATATAAATAAATTATAGTTTTTCATTATAAATAGTTGATATGTGGCAGGAGAGAGGAGCCTCATGGCTTATCTAATTTAGGTACATAATGGCTAGCCACAAGTTTAATTCATCAAGTTTACCAAGAAAAATGTGATATGACTTAAATTGTAACATCAATAGCAAAGATACAGAAGAAAAAGACACTGCTGATAAATGAGACAATAACTCTTCATAATAAACAAGCTTTATTTACTTTAATAAAACTCTTGTCCCGCGCAAACTCATTACTTTATAAATTACGATACAATTTGTATTAATTTGTCCGCAAATCACACAAAGCTATAAATTAAATTAATTCATTATAATGACTGGGATCCGTTGCATGAGGTTAATTATCGTTATCTTTTAAAGTTATATAATTAATGCCTAATATGGCATAAGATACAAATGCCCTTATTTGTAACTAATGGATTGTAAGTAATTGATGATATTTTATCGAATAGAATAGAATTTTGGATAAGTATTTATTTTTATTTGTCTAACAATGATATTGAAAATCGGTGGTAAATGTTAAAAATATGTAATGACGATTCAAAAGTGCTTCTAGAAGAAGTCTATTTATAAATGTTTGAGTTTGAGTTTGAAATGGATTACAATGTATCTGATTAAAATTTAAATAATAATTTTACGATCGTAGACATTTCATAGTTTATTGGTAATAATTAATAAATTAATGCTTAACGACAGGTCTTAAAATGCCCTTAAAAGAGGAAAAAACAAAACATACTAAGGAAAGTGAAGGGAAGTCATAATAAGTTAGTCACTGCAACCCTGTTCCAAACAACTGAATTGATTCCGCGAGCGCAACATAAACAAGCACCGGCGGAGGCGATTAGCGAAAGTTTTAATCATTTCACCGGCGCATCTTAGCAATCGATAAATCAATATCATCAATGAATCATAAATCAACGTCGCCATTGAACGATGAATTATTGGCCGAGCGGGCACACATGGGTTTCCTCACTCACGAGGAAGTGAAGGCACATGAAAACGTGACCCGCCGTACGCCGCGTTAACTATAATGACACTAAGAAGTAAATCGTAATATGCCGTTTCGTTTAAGGAATCATTAAGGTAATAGCGTGCTTGAAAATTATTAACTCGTAGATGCTATTGGATACAAGGAACCGCCCGCGGCTCCGCTCAGACCGACCGCTCACGACCGAACGTGAGGTTGTTATGTAAAAGAATTAACCCCACATCTAACCCCAGCAATTAAACAGTATAATGCATGTTGGTTAAACGATTCGACATTTAAACGAAAGGTTGGAAAATTATCAGCCATCGTGGAGACAGTTTAATGACATTGCATTGTGAACTTACGCTTTCGACTTTAATTGTTAGCGATATGGGGGTTAAAAATAAACAATTCCAATTTACGACAATCAAGCGTTACAGGCTACAGCCTGGCTTTAAGTCTGGCTTAAATCCTTACATATTTAGCACGAAAACTTCCACTTAACTGACAGCAATTTTAATTTGCCTAACCGAATATAGCTTCACAGGTTATCTATGTTTAGGTATAAACTAAACACCTTTTAATAATATAGACAACATAACAGACCAATTGAAGCGAACTGACAACACGCCTCAAGAAAATCATCAGAAACGTTGTTAACTAAAAAGTTTGCATGAGTTTGCATGCCTCACTTCAACGCTTGTGGCGACTTTCAAACGGTAATGTATCTGCGGGAACGGCATACAAATGTATTTGCAAGAAACTATATAATTTGCCCACTAGTAACACGATTGTTAGACTGAACTAAACAATTGTCTTACAGCTATTGGGAAACATTTAGTCTTGAGGAAAATAGTTTCGAACATTTTCCCTCATGTTTACCGCATCTGCTATTTATCAGTGAAAACTTAGTCGATTGGTTTGGCATACATTATATGGAAACATGGACCTTCTCCTTGGTACAGTGCTTGACGCGTGTACGTAGAACCGAGGGGTCCTGGGTTCGATTCCCGGTAGAGATGAAGAAAAACATAATGTCTCGGTCTGGTAGAACACGGAAGGTAGATCACCTACCTTGTCCCTATAGAAAATCGATCAGTAAAACACATGTATGCATAATGCATCTGGCCCTTACCACCACCCACTCGGATACACGGGGCTACACTATATGGAAACAAATAGAGGGATCATTGACTGGCGATACACAAATGGTGGAAAAGAAAACACGACATACAGTTTGTCACGCTAAAATTCTTCACGCTCTATCTATAGCGTATCAAAGGAAAATATCGAGTTATTCATAAAATGTCCACAATTAGCCAATAAACACGCGACTCGAACGACCTTGCAAAGGAAAAGTGGTAAGAAAGAAACGTTTACGAAAAAATCCATTACGACGTTGTTCTCTGTAATGCTGAACTGTTCATGGAACATTAATTGCGTCGTATTCACTTAAAAGCGAGAAACCTTTCAGCTTTAATTACATTCTTATAGCCTGTACTACAAAGTAAACGTATTAAATGGTCTTACACATTTAATACTTTAACTTTGTATTTTTACGAAATACCGTGTATATGTCGTGGCCATATCGTAGATTTGCTCATTTCATGAAATGGCCAACATAGTTTGATCAGATCGTTAAATCGTCAACGTTTCACGATTTGGTCGTCGACATTTGGCCAGATCGTATAAAATATCTTAGAGAGTCCATAAAACATTAAAAATTCAGAATATTTTAAGAACTTGTTTATTGTCATTTAAGCTATTGCCGCGGTAGCACCGGCGAATACCAGAAGCGAATGGTTTTTTCAATAGAAAACAGTTAGGTTAGGTTAGGTTTGACTTTAATAAACAACGCACGAGCCGAGCGAGCAAAGCGAGCGTGCCGCGGCAGCGGCCGGCGAGTGCCAGAAGCGAATCGCTTTTTAAAAAAGAAACAAAAATGGTCGCATTTCGTGAAATGGCCATCCACGTTTGGCCAGATCGACGATCTGGCCAAATGTGGATGACCAAGTCGTGAAACGTTGACGATTTAACGATCTGGCCAAACTAAATTGGCCATTTCATGAAATGAGCAAATCTACAATATGGCCACGACATATACAATACATTTAAAATATAAACAAGTGAAATATACAATTAACACGTCTGTATTTCTAATTCGAACACGATGACTAATGCCGAGCAATAAATTCAGACAAATACAAATAAGCAACAACATAGGGCCAAGAATAGAACCTTGCGAGACACCAAACGCACAGTAGGTGTTTGCTTTCCCTGGTGGTGCAATGCACTAGGTAGGCGGGCTGGTTCGCGATTCCGGTGTCACCGGCGCATTTTGCAGTACAAATTATGACATGAAACGCAAAAACACGTTCCGTCTAACGGGGAACAAAGTATTGACTCGGAATTCTTTCATGGGATCAATATTGTTTAAAATAGTTATCGAAGCCTTTTACCAATTTAAAAGCATTTAATACAATAATACTCATTCCTTACAGTAGCTTTGCTTTATTTGCCAATAATTTTATTTCTAACAACATTTACGTTACGCGAGGTACTAACCTAACAAAACATCATAATCATGACACAACCGCGTCTAAAAGTTAACAAACCATTCCTTCCTTAATGGTCATCCTTTAACACTGATTTTAGCACACTCCTCTATCTTTATAAATTTATAAATATCAAGACAGCAATAAACACATAGGCTCTGTAATAACCTTGGTGTACAAAGCACGAGCGGCGCCTCGGGCCAAACGCTTGCAATAAATAAATATTGTTAATGGTTATGAATTTATAGAGTAAAAGCCGAGTCCTCAATCAACATACAATTACTGATAATTATTTAATTTTATCGTCCTCATAAACGCTTTCGCTTAACGAGAATGCTGCCGGCGGCACCTGTTCGCTTTATCACAGTTATGCCCTGCCCCTACAGGTTGTGATCAGTTCTTACTGTACCATTACCTAATTAGGCAACTCAATTACTAAATAGGAACGAACTCCTAATATAGAAACGTATTGAACAATATTCTCCAATAATTTCATAATTTCTTTGCAGTTGAAACGGAGAAAATACTCTGTAAGAATTGTATATTAAATTGAGATCTTGGATAAACATTTTCAACAATAAAATTAACGACTTCATCACGAGTAATTTACTTTACGTTTTTTTCTCAAGCTTTACAAATATCATCGCATATATATATAGCGCACTGTCACATCTTAAATTATTATACAAATCAAAAAAGGGCAACTTCTCCTTCCTGATATTGGCAATCAATATGAGGAAAATCTGATCCAACATTCAGAACATCGTGCAATCCCAATCACGTTACATCATGTAAAACCATTTGAACTACAACCCGTAGTTATGGCATGAAACATGCAAACGATCAGCTATTTTGATTACTGATTAATTTACATCTGGAGATATTTCATCTCGTGATCTGATGCTTATAAAGTTCCAGTAATTATTAAATTGAAAACGTTAACCGCGAACGTTGTACCAGGATATGTTACAGTGATCAAATTACAATCCTTTTACCGTTGTGGTTAAAAAAATTAATAGAATCATTCTGACTAAAGATTTCTAAGGAAGGCTTTGGCACGTTTCGTATCATCTTTAGCAGTGATTACTTATTCATACATAGAAATTAGAATGAAGGTAATCTTTTAAGCCGACGCAAAATGCAGTGGTTTTTCAGAGGCAGGACTCCAACAAGTAAGTGTCGATATTAATTCAGCAATCAGTAGCGTATAACAGAAAATAAAAATTTACCCTGGATACACTAAGGTCTAGATTTCTGATTTTCATATCTGACTTAGCGTTCACCTTTACATCGGTGATATCCTGCCCTTTCATTGGAGTAGTGCAGAGCAAATTAGAAATCGTCTCTGTAGGTGGGTACCGTGGGCGACGTATAATGAAGTCGCGGTCTGTGACAGCCGCAATAACAAGTATTTACTGTCCATTGTCTCGCCGGTGTCGCAAGTGTCGGTTACTTTGAAACCGGACCGCTTATTGATATGCCCGTCTAAGATTCATGCGAACGACATGTGAAAATCTGTTAGGGAGGCTATTATAGAGATATGTTATATATAGAGAGCAGACGTATTTGAACAAATAGGATAGATGAATAATGCATCTGATAATGAGTGCTTTATGGAATTCGTTAGTTATATTCACTAGTTAAACGAATACCTATTGAACGGCGTCGATATTCGATCGCTATGATTGAAATTCTTAGAGATATAACTTTAGTCATAGTACCTAAAATCAATTTAAAGATAATGTTTCTACATTTGCACTTAAAAATGGTATGTTCGTATTACACACCGGATACGCACAAAACATTGACCTACTAGAATAACAAAAAATGTACTAAGAATAATATATCAAAATTTCGACACGTTTTTGAAAATTTAAAACATGCGGGCAAAAACGTGTGTTGTTCTAATGCACACACTTTTTCACAGACATGAAGAAAACGATACAGGATAAAGAGCGAGTAGGGATTGGATTCACGTAAACCTAAGACCATATTACACATAGACTTTGTATTTTTACATAATTTAAAATAAATAGGTCCGATTCGTTACCATTTAAGGAGCAGCCAATAAAAATCAATGCTCCCGCACGTGACACGATTGATTTATCCTTACCCTCATCACTATTTCAACAGGAGCGACTCCGGAAGAGTATAAATAATACGCTTATCCGTGGTCTTGTTAAATATACGTTAACTTAACAGGCCGTTGAACCGGGATAATATACGATCAACTGCATTATGGAGGAATTTACGCGATTATTCATATCAGAAGCTGTGTTTGTAAATATTGGCTATTTAGTTATTTACACATTCTTTATTTAGTAACATCAGTGTAATTTATCGTTGTTTGTTTAGTATGCCACATAACAAATCGTCATAATATGATTATATCTGGTTTACCAGATGTAATGGCGTATTGACCTAAAGTTAAAGAGGGAGTCTTATGTAAGTATGTTTAAAAAATACACATAAAATTATATAAATACCTAATCAGTTTTGATAATTAGGCTCTCTATATCTTATGTTTCTTTTTCCGAACGATTCAGAGTCAAGTTGAATTAAGAGATCACTTTTCCAACAATTCAATCGTCTCATTCCTACATACCTCCCTAGAAATTATGCCATACAGTGGTACCTACCTAGTGCTCATTTTCTTCAACGGAAATTGTACGTTCGACCATGGCATGCGCGTGCGCCTAGAGCTCCCCTAACGGCGTCAAACCGCGTCTCATTAATTCTCATTACTACCAGGTATGCAACATTTGTTGCTCCAACCAAATAAGCTGCTAAGCATACCAGAACCAGTCCGCGTCTATAAATAACACCGAAACTGGAAACAGTGGGCTAGGTTGTACAACCTACATTTGACTGAACCACTCTAATTTATATTTACTCCTAGATCTTGGTATAATCGTAAATACTGTTTAATGTATCCAGGTTACGGCGATAATTCTCTTTTGTCATAGCAGTTTCTAAGTCATTAAATGCGGACGGTTTGCTATTAGTCAGATTCGCTCGGGAAAGTGGTTATGATGGTTTAATTGGGTGTCGGCACGGTGAGCCATTAATAATGGTGTAACAGATAATCTCTTCTGTATTTTGCAATTAGCGATCAAGTTATTTGTCATCTTTTTAGCTATTTTGTTTGAAGATCTAGGACGAAATGATATATGTATTAGTGGGTGTCATGGATTTCGAGATATGATGAATGAGAAGAATAAGATGTAATAAACATTTTCTTATTGGGAAACGTAAACGAATGTATCTGCAAAAACGTTTAAAGTTTTTAATATGTCGTCTGAACAAGAACAGATTAAGATCCTCTTCTTTACGTCCTATTCGCTTCATAAAATTGGTCATCGCTATATTCAAAAAAACTAATTTCTGATTATAGTATACAATTTTTTTTACCGCCTCCTGTGTCAAGTGCTAAGTGCGAGTCTGAATCCTACACTCCGTGGAGACTAAAATATCATGACCTAAATTAAAACACAGAAGTCTAATCACCCACTTGTACCTTAGGATAAAAACGTAAGTACTTGCGACTTTTTTTAACTACCTACATACCTACCTAAACACAGAGATAAGGAACGTTTTTAAGATAACAGTTTCAAATATACCTGTACGAATGTGAAGACGCATTGACATTATTATTCCAAGGGAAAATATATTTCGGATTCAAGGCCACTGGTACAAAATTTGAAGCAATGACAAGCACGTAAGGTCATCAGCAAAAGAACGATACATATTAAATCTGCGGGTACGAAAATAAATGTAAACCCTACCAGTAATTATGATAACTGCTGAACAGATTTAAGAATACATTTTTAACTAGAGACTGGCCCGGGTTCGAACGGGTGCAATATTATGCATGTTACAACTTACATGTACATATAAAACTTCTTTTGAATCACTCTAGAAAAATTCGGCATCAAATTCGTTGTACATAGGAACAGACAGTCAGACTTAGCTTAATATCAACTAGGTACGTAAAGATTATTCCTTAACGTTTAAAAATAAACAAAATGTAAAGTATTGAAGTAATTCGACACGCTGATGTAGCTTTATTTGCTTTTATTACAGAGAATCCACATTGCAGTTTATAAAAAGGTGTTGAACGTAATCATTATGAGTTATAAGGCATGCATTCTTCTCGTTGCCATGTGAGCGCTATAAATTCCTTCGTATAGGAAAGTATAATCCAGTAGGTAATCATTATTTATCGACATATTCGTATATTGGTAAAAGAATGCGAATAATTTATGGTCTATGATTCCAAGCTATTTGGGATCCTGTAATAGTAGGTATTACCGATTTTCTGGATGAAAATATCATCTAGTTTGACATATATTTTATAGAATATTACCTACACATATCATCTAATAGTAGATTGGTAATTTTGCTTTATACCCACTCTTAAAATTGTGTAAAAATAACTTATAATGGATAAGCCTTATGCAGATGCCTATATGTAGATATTAAAGATTCACCATTTCATAAAATCCCACCATTGCTAATGAATGCATGATATAATATAGGTAACTGAATATTAATTATAATTGAATACAAAAATAGCATAAACGTAAAGGTTAAAGCTTTACGCATAAATTTAGTGCTCTTTAAATGGATACTAAAACTAAATAAGATGCTAATATTTTTACTTCCATAACGTTGGAACATACAGTGCGATATCTGCATAGTATAAAAAATACAAAGTAATACTTCGATTCATCATAATTAATTATTGATTGAAATACGTAACTTTGTGAAAATAATGTATCACTTCACAAGTAAATTAAGTTTTAACACATGTAGTTAGATAACATTTTCTAACAAAATCTCTCCATCGTTCTAAAATATTACAGAAAGATTTTAATAACGAAATATTAAATGTACACAATTTTAAATCAAAGCAATAAATAAACCAATATGATTTAATAAAATATCGCGATTCTAACAAACAGCAGCAAAAATAAAATAAAATAACCATGCACATTAATTCGGTACCTTTTATAAAATATTCTAGATTCATGCATTCATAAGATCAAGTTCTCAAATTAATTTAGTACAAAAAATGAGCATAGCAAGAGATTATAAGCACGATATGGGAATTAATTTAAATTTTTAGAAGTCTGCATATATATCCAAATTATTAGACATCGATACTATATTAGTGAGTAAATACTAGATATTATAAACGGGTATATTGATAAATTGATCTTTAAACGGTTGCCAAGTTAATTTTTTATTTTCTCGATTCAACTTTATTGCAAACACTTCAATTTATATTTTTAGATTGAAAAATTAGAATAACAATTGTGAACACTTTTGAGAATTCAAGTGAATAATAAAATAAAATACGAATAGTTAATTCATTTACAAATTTTATCAAAGGAAAATCTTCACATATCCCATTAAATCGAACCTATATTTCAATCTAGAACCTAACATACATTTAGACTGCATGTTATCTCGCCTTCAAAACAGGTCCCAGAGATCTGCACGATAAAAAATGCCAATATCACCTTATCTACTTACTAGCGGTCCGCCCCGGCTTCGCCCGTGGTACATATTTCGCAATAAAAGGTAGCCTATGTTCTTTCTCAGGGTCTAAAGATTATCTGTGCCAAATTTCATCAAAATCGGTCCAGTAGTTTATGCGTGAAAACCATACATACATACATACATACATACAAACCGTTCCTCTTTATAATATTAGTATAGATAAAAATTCGTATTAACAATATTAGCAACAACACTGGCGAACGAATACCATGATGTCTTAAAGCAGTATTATATCCAGGGTGGAAAAAAGACAGCGCTATATAGGTCGTCTAGCGCCATCACTTTCCTACCCTGGAAATAATACTGCTATAAGACATCATGGTAACCCTCAGGGGCTTCATCTATACCTACATACTAATATTACAAAGCTGAAGAGTTTGTTTGTTTGAACGCGCTAATCTCAGGAACTACCTACTGATCCGAAAAATTCTTTCGGTGTTAGATAGCCCATTTATCGAGGAAGGGTATACGGTATATATCATTACGCTAAGACCAACAGGAGCGGAGCCATGCGGGTGAAACTAAAGCGATGGTTCTAAACCTACAGCTCTGTAATTCTTTCACACTGGAATTAACACTGCTTTACTGCGGGTAACTAACATATAGATACTAAAATACTGCACTGTTATAGACCTGTATTTAATTATGCAGTCGATGTCACTTGAGCCGTTGGCGCTGCGACATTCCTAATCGATTACATTAGAATACTGAACGATACCGATTTATGAAACATGTTTTGAAACATAAAATCTAGGAATATAATGGATAACTGACTCAGTAACTGAAATATTGACGCATAGATCAAAATACTTGAATTTATAAATTTGGGCCTTTAATAAGAGCGGGTATCTAGTTACGCATCCACCCCAACCCTCTGTATTAGGTTGAGCAATAGCCTTCCGCTGGCCTCAGCAAGACCACCGGAGAGTTCTTGCAATTTAGCATAAGCATTGCAGTTATTGAAAAACATTTGTTTCGCAATATTGTATCGATGGTACAATTCTGAGCATTAACATTTGTGACTCCAAATCGTCCACTTGTTATAGTTAAGTAATTAAATAAGTTTAATTTTAATTTTATTTTATTTCTTTTTAAAAAAGTCAAATCGCTCCCGCAAAGTTTAACTGGCGCAGCCGGTAGGATAGCCATATAAGGTCTGCATGTCTAGAGGTCTTCAAAATTAGCCCTAGAACATTGCTATAAAGGCCGTGCTATCTTAAAAGAACCGAAATAAATTTGTTAAACGACCACGACGAGGACATGGGATCGACGATCGGTTGGTGAGTAAAACTTTTTGCCATCCTTTCTGATATATTCCCGTATCCTTTTCACGAGAGTGTAATTTTGACTTTTAACTATTTTTAACTGTTATTTTGGGATTGAACGTCTCGCATTATAACGGATCTGGTTTTGATATGAAATTCTATCAAATCAGTAATTAGTTAGTTATACGTAAGAAATATCGTATTTAATTCTAAGTAATTGTCTTGCATAAAACTCTGCACAGACTAATTAACTATAGAGTGTAACTGAATTAAAAGTTTTAAATTAGAAAATTAAATGATTTTTTGCATAAAGAAATATCAATATTAATTGATTTTATTGATCTCAAAATCGATCGTAATTCAATTAATAATTTTTATATTTTATATATGTGATTTTATACTATTTCAAGTTTTAATTTTTTTTTGTGCTATATTTTAAGAATTTTTATTATATTGTGTTTTTAATTGATTTCTGTGTGTGTGTGATTTTTATATTTCGAAATTATTGTAATTGGTTAAAGACTTCAGAATTTTAATTACTCTGTACTTATTTAACATGGAACGCGAAATCCAAAGCGTAAACGTAATAACAATTCCGAGTGATATGTTAAAGCTTATTCCCCTTTTTGGTGGAGACAAAAGAATTTTGAATCTATTCTTTCGAAAATGTGAATATATAATTAATAAATTTAGAGGGCATGAAGAGCAGAATATTTACGTTTTACATGCCATAACTAGTAGATTAATAGGCGATGCCGCCGCGTTATTATCCGAGCGCGAAGATATTAATACTTGGCCCGCGCTAAAAGAATTACTGGAACAACATTTTGGTGATCCTCGTTGTGAGGATTGCAGAAAAATCTCTCTCGAGTCCTGTAAAATAAAATCCGGGGAAAGTTATCTTGAATTTTGTAATAGGATACAGAATATTAGATCGTTACTAATATCGAAGGTTAATTTATCGGTAAATACGGAAATTAAACGCGCGAAAATTGCGATTTATAATCATACAGCCCTGAACGTTTTCTTGTATAATTTGCCCGAAAGCATGGTGCGTATTGTTAGACTGAAATCGCCTAGTACATTAGAACAGGCTCTAGAAATTGTGTTAGAAGAAGTTAATTTTCACGAACAATATCAGTCGCGCAATCGTATCCATAATAATACAACGGTGCCCCAATTTTTACAAAATCCTCAACAAAGATTTAATTTTGGGATACCAAATGTACCTCAAAAATTTGGTTTTAAATTCACACCCCAACAACCGTTTAATAAAAATCCACAATTTGGTTATAAGCCACCGTTTAATAAAAACCCACAGTTCGGGTATAGGCCTTCATTAAATCAAAATCCACAATTTGGTTATAGGCCAACATTTAATCAAAACCCACAATTTGGTTATAGGCCTCCTGAAACTTTTGGTATGACGCCACAGAATTTCGGTCAAAGACCTCCTCAAAATAACCGCTTTGAGTCTGCTGACGTTTCCATGAGGACGGCACCCCCTCGACCACAAAATATAACTCAGCAAGGTTTTAGAGTGAATGAAACCGACTTACATAATGACAATTATTACTATGGCTACAATCCTTACGACTATACGAATTACTATGGCTGTAATCCTTACGACTATACGAATTACGAATACGATGAGAATGAGATTTATACACCCACTGACGATACTCAAGACATTAATGTGCTTCCGTCTGATGAAGAAAATTTTCAAACGAAAGCCTCTACAAAGAAAAAATCATAGAATTAAATTGCGATCCAAATCTGAAATTGCCACACATTTATATTCCTGAAATTAATTCCAAATTTATGATTGATACTGGGAAGCAAAATTTTAACGCGGACGCTTTATCTAGAATTAGAGTTAACGCTACGCATTCCGATAATGAAAACGAATCTATGGTTGTTAATATAGGCGATAGAGACAATAGGCCAAGAACGCGTAACGACTCTAGTACAATTTCTATACCAGAACGCGATTCTAGTGAAACGATATCTATTCCCGACTCTGAAACTCTATCGGCGCTAAGTTCTCCTAGAACATGTGACTACCCAGTCAGGTCACCATCTGTAACGTCAAAATCGGATACAGTTCATTCAGCTAATATAGTAGAATCGTCCGGTATACCTATATTACATGAAGCAATAGATACGAAACCAAATCAAATTTTAGTATATACGTGGTTTAAGAACGAAATGCAAGTTCACGACCTTTCACGTGAAAAGCAAAAAGTAAAGGATAGGAGAGGTGGTGAAGATCAAATCAGTCTCCCTTCAGGAAAAATTATATTTGCGAAAGACGTTAATAAGCGAAAAAGCAAGGATAAGCCGCGATTCCATAAAGCTAAGGTTATAGGTCAAGGTTCAAGGAACGTTATACCGATAGAGATTGGTAAAAGGAAGACTATGGTCCCTATAAAAATGTAAAACGCCTTCCGCGTTGTGGTGTTGGCTGATAGTGATGAAGTCCGCGCTGGCCCTTCAACTACAACCTCTTAAACATAACCGGAAATTTAGACTATAGTGACGCAATGAGATACGATTAACTTACAGCTAAACTTGAAAACGATCACACTATCATTAGAAATAAAATTACTTTAATATCTAAAATGCTCGATAGTTTTATCAATTCTACTGAAGTCTTAAATCAAAATTCTAATATAGTAGATAAGCGTTTAAAAATTGTAGAATCTATAATTTAGGAATTAGCATCTAAGGATAATCATTGGGTTTATACTACTTATGTTGTAAGCCTTTTAAATTTATTTGTTAGTAATTTTCGTTCTATTTTTATAAAATTAGGAGAAATAGAGACTGCTCTAGCATTTAGTAAAGTATCCATATTACATCAAAGTATTATAAATTCTACTGAGTTGTTGCAACATTTAATTCTTATATCTCAAACTGAAAATTTAGTGTTTAAAGCGAGTGAGGCAAATTTAGTAAAACTAGAAGAAACTATTAATGTTAAATCATATATTAAACAAAACCAGATTACGTTCATAATGGAGGTTCCAATTACAGATAATTATACTTATAACTATTACAAATTATACTCTATACCTATATACCGTGTATCCGATAGTAAAACCGTTTCCATTTTTCCTAAATATCCTTACCTGTTGGCAAAGGGGATGAAATACTTACCGATCGTAAAACCGTGCCGATCGCTCGCTGCTGGAGAACAATTTCTATGCGATGAACAAAATAAAACGCCATATCCTGAAACTACTTGCATAGAACAACTGCTTAAATTTGAAGGAAACCCAATGCACTGCGAACAACAGCTAATCAATATAGAGAATGTGAGAATTCAAAGAATCACACCTATAAGTTGGATACTTTTCTCAAAATACAGAAATACTCTGACTCAAATTTGCAATGGTGATGTCAGAAAATATCCCGTCGTTGGCACATACATAATGACCATCGACGAACCATGTAGCATCGAGATCCAGAATATAACGATTCGCCCTCACCAAGTAATCACTGAGAATGATCCTGTAGAACCAACAAAAATTATAGTTTTGCCGCAATTACCTGTGAATAGAACTCCAATATTATCCAGTACACGTGTACTCAATATGCGAGGCATCAACTTGGACGAAGTTAAATATATGTCAACGATATTAAAGCAATCAGTGTTCAGTGATAGTGAAATGGTTAACAGTGAAAGAAATTTTAGATTCAGTGCTACTTTAGGCTATACGTCTCTATTTTTAATCTTTGTACTTGTAATTCTATTTTTACTTTACTTACTTCGTTATAAGATACTAAATGTAACATGTCTGCGAAATCATCGGATAGTTATTAAAAATGAACAAACCGATAATTTCGCACTTAAGGAGGGAGGAGTTACGCATCCACCCCAACCCTCTGTATTAGGTTGAGCAATAGCCTTCCGCTGGCCTCAGCAAGACCACCGGAGAGTTCTTGCAATTTAGCATAAGCATTGCAGTTATTGAAAAACATTTGTTTCGCAATATTGTATCGATGGTACCATGTATGTAATTCTGAGCATTAACATTTGTGACTCCAAATCGTCCACTTGTTATAGTTAAGTAATTAAATAAGTTTAATTTTAATTTTATTTTATTTCTTTTTAAAAAAGTCAAATCGCTCCCGCAAAGTTTAACTATCTATGTAGATAAAAAGCAAATATTAAAAGAGGATAAAAACCATAATTTGCACCAAGCTTATCGCTCGCATTTGTCAAATAAATCTTCTTAAAAACGCAAACAAAGTTAATCTTGATAAAGATCCCACCAACCCAGGCAATAAGAAGCTGCTGGCAATAAATATACATTTTGTCAAACTTGTTTGTTTACATATGTATGTTTTCAAAATAAATCATGTATTTCTTTTCTTTTTTTTATTTATTATTTGTTTTTCTAACATTATGTATATTAACATTTCGTACGTAATGCTATCTGAATCTTGACACAAATATGCCTCTTCGTCATTCTAAAATTCGTTGCGGAAGCCCAAATGGCATTTTAAATTGACAAGACTGGCGCATAAAAAGATGCACACGTGAATCATTACACCAAGCGACATTAAACTTTACTTATAGAAAACTAGATTTTCTCTGTTTTATATTGTGGTCTTTTTATATGCATTTTAGAGTACACATGGTTCTTGCATGTATCGCGATATTACAGACATGAGCATCCCAATAATAAGATATCACACAGCTCTCATCACAACCACAAATTGACAAGAATTCAAGCAGCTTTATCGCTGGCAGATAATACGACTTCCTAAATAAGCGGCTATAATAAGCCCGCTGACATTTGCTGTGAGAGCTTTAAGCGCCAACAGCGGCCAATGGTCCAATTATTTTTACACATATACATCAGCTACGATTAAAGGTCAACTATCCCAAATGTAATGAGCGTAATGCTCTAGTTTGTTTGAAAATATTCTTAAATGTTTTGTTTTGTCAATCACTTTGCGTCATGGTCCTTTAAAAATAGCTCATTCTATTTCTACTAAAAGTAAGAATTTGTGAATGTTGATTGTCCAATACATGCAGAATCAGACCAAACCCCTTGTTTAAACAAAATTTGTTGTTACAAGACAATAATAATTAAAAGGATGTTAATAATGTTAACATGACCAAGATGTTCGACTCCCCTTTTTTTTGTGGTGTTTCTCAATGTTAGCCAGAAGGGCTTCTACATTTTAACGCGGACGCGATTCGACTCCCCGTGAAAATGTCTTGGTATAGCAAAGTAAAGGAGAGTGATTACCGAAATCACGTATCGTCAAAATGAGAATGAAAATAATTTGTCGAAACTTCACAAAGATCCGCTTTACTATTATCCAACCAAAGAAATTGTTAAGTCTCTACCCATTACTATTTTATTACTATGTCTTTATCGATAGAAAACTACTGTTTCTACAAACCAATTTTGGACACCTTGCGAAGCAAAGCAAGAACTGTCACTTGCAAATGCCCCAACTAACCCAGTAGATAACCAGACCGAAGCTGTTTTTACTGCGTTTTATTAAAGATCAATATTAAACGCATTCGCAGATCCAGACGACATTACAAGCACCATAATCTATATTGCAATTGACTCGGAACACGGGCTTTCTGATCTGAATTCGTTGCCATTAGGCCTTATTTGATCACATTTATAGCCAATAACGAGGCGCTGGTTTATTTCTCTACCAAGAATTTATTTACAAGAAGCAATTTGAATGTGCAACCCGATAAATCTCGTCTAAATCAATTTTGAATATTTCGCTATTATTTATCCGATTTGTTGGTAAGGGAAATGGAATTCGCTATAGTTCCTGTTCAGATACTGGGCTGCTTATTATAACTGATCATTACGGTAGGGTTTGTACATATTATTTTATTAATACGCAGTAAGGTCGACTAATCGCACGAAGAAGTGTTCCTTCCACGTGTCGCGATGATACACATGTCGTTGTTTTTGTATTACAATAAATTACATTTGTCAATATTGCGTTACATTGTGATTTGTGTAATGGAATGCAAGTGAGCCTTAAAGAGGTAAATGACGTACTTCGAATTTCGAACGACGATAATAGCTGTAAATTAAAGAATGTAAAGAAAAAATTAAAACTAGAAAAAAGTTTAAGTGCCAGATTTAGCTAGTAATTAGATAAATTATCGTACCGGATACTGCCCTTTAAACGAATTATGAACATCAACGAACAGCGTCATTTCTCGATACGCCTTTAAAAAAGATTTTGATAGGCAGTTCACATTTCAGCGACAGCGACTTTATTTTATACTAGATATCCGCCCGCGGCTTCGCCCGCGTTTTCAAAGGAAAACCCGCATAGTTCCCGTTCCCGTGGGATTTCCGGGATAAAACCTATCCTATGTGTTAATCCAAGTTACCCTCTATATGTGTGCTAAATTTCATAGTAATCGGTTCTGTAGTATTTGCGTGAAAGAGTAACAAATACACACACACACACATCCTCACAAACTTTCGCATTTATAATATTAGTAGGACTATGTAGTGATTACTGATTACATATAATGAAGCGTTGCACTCGTGCCGACCATCGCCGATTAGAAATAAAACATTGGCAATATTTGCAAAAAAATGTCATAAGTTATCGCCTTTATACATTCGTTTTCCCTTTATTATTATATCTATAAACATACCGCTCACTACATATTGTACATTTTACATTTTATTTATATACATTTTCCTTTATTATTATATCTACAAAGACACCGCTTATATACTGTACATTCAATATTTAATTACCCGAATGTACTAATAACAATTATTCACAGGTTATGCCTGTCAAAGGTCGTATTACCCTATTATACCTACTTATTAGGTACCTACTACCGAGCCTCTCAGTCGTTATTTGATAGTCAATTTCATACGAAAGTGTGTTAATCTTCATCTTCTATATATATATATAAAAATGAAACCCGTTTCGCGTTGTCACGGCATCACGCGTGAACGGGTGGACCGATTTCGATAATTCTTTTTTTATTATATGTATTCCTTGAAGTACGAGGATGATTCTTATGTAGAGAAAACGTAAATATGTACCACGGGCGTAGCTGGGGCGGACCGCTAGTATTCAATAACTATTAAAACTCTTCAGAGTATAAAGACTATCGAGTAATTATAGAAATTTCTAGCTTACTTATCTATATTATCTTCTTTGAAGTAGACGCAACCGTCTTAGATCTGAACTTCGATCTCCGGACTCCGGAGAAATAGAAAAATAAGATTTTGACAAGACACAGAAAACAATGGATATATGGATCCTTTCGTTAATGACGTGTATAGTTTAAGAGCTTTTACCGATTTTAAATATATCTTTGTATTCCGTGTCTTCTAGATAGGAAACTAACAAACAGAGGCAAATCAACGGTTGTAAGAATTGTAATTCGTACCATAGCGCAAAAGACGGTATTAAGCTTCTTGAAACTACTTATGATGATGATAATGATTGCTGGTCATCACCAATTTAGATGACAGAATCACATCTTACTTGCACTAGATAAAATCGAGTTCAATCACATACAAAATTAACATTACGAGGTTGAAATGCTGGAGCATATATCAATACCATATATAGACCGGACTCTCAGTGGAGTTTCGTTTGCAAAAATCGCGGACCTAAATCTGACTTCTGATATATATTGTATAGATCCCAGACATCCTATAGACAGATGTTGCCAACCAGTTTTGTGGTCCCCCTGCCCGCACCCCGGTAATTAAATATGGCATACAAAGAAAAAAATAAAAATTTCCAAAACATGCCGTGTGGGGTATCAAATGAAAGAGCTTATTGAGTAGATCACGAATATATAGCATACTATATACATTTCTTACACTTTCTCTAAGATTTTTTAGAAAATTTACGAAAATGGTCCATTTTTGAGTTAACTTTAAACCACTATAGATTGAAAACTCATAAATATATTTTTTAAATTATTATTTTAAATAATTAACAATAGTCCATTGTTTACGATTCAATATTTCGTACAGTGAAATAGTTGCATGGGGGAGTGGGGGGAGCATTCAAAGATGGCGAGTATATTTTCAAGTTCATATAGTATATAGTTATTTTCATCAAATCCACCACATAGCTCACTTATATTATATTACGAACTATTGAATCATAAACAATGGACTATTGTTAATTATTTAAAATAATAATTTAAAAAATATATTCATGAGTTTTCAATCTATAGTGGTTTAAAGTTAACTCAAAAATGGACCATTTTCGTAAATTTTCTAAAAAATCTTAGAGAAAGTGTAAGAAATGTATATAGTATGCTATATATTCGTGATCTACTCAATAAGCTCTTTCATTTGATACCCCACACGGCATGTTTTGGAAATTTTTATTTTTTTCTTTGTATGCCATATTTAATTACCGGGGTGCGGGCAGGGGGACCACAAAACTGGTTGGCAACATCTGTCTATAGGATGTCTGGGACCTATACAATATATATCAGAAGTCAGATTTAGGTCCGCTATTTTTGCAAACGAACATCTCCTTGGAGCCTGCTCTAATATAGATAGCATTGCATAATAAACCTAAATGCAAGAGAATAAGAATATTTTTTGTATGAAACGCGCTTTGCACGCACGTGACGTCAAGGTAAGAACGGATGAATAGAATTATGAAAAGACACGTCTGAAAAGAGATTAAAACAGTTATCATATAAAAAATATATTTAAATAATCTCTTATCGTGATATAATGCAACGATATCGTGATGGTTTATCCAGATTTATTTAATTAAACAAAACAACATTTCTATGTAGATAATTGGAAAATCTTTTTATTTTTGAACAACTACTTATATTCATGCCTCAAGCACTAAACCGATTTAGAATATGCTTATAATACCTACATACGATGAACATCGACGGTTTTTGCATAATGCTCATAAATGTACCTAGATATTATAAAATTAATATAAATAATAATATTCAAATTAAAATCGATAAACCACGTATCTACTCTAGAAAAAGAAATCAGATTATAGGATCATCTTTTTTCATCAATTAAATTCATTTCTTATTACACAAATAAAATATAGCGTCTGCGTAGCCAATTTATTTTTGTTCAAATTCTTAAGTAATGTCTTCAATGCATTCAAATAATATGTTTCATAATGCAAATAGGTATACGCGATATTAAGCCTATAATTTCATCGCTACAAATGCCGCATGCTTAGTGCGGAAATAATGTACTTTTTCACTTATCAGCTGAGAATATATGTAACTATAGCAAATGGTGCATAATATTTCTATAAAAACTGGTTGCAAGATTAAGTATGAAACTGTTTTGAAATTATATTAACCATAATAATTATGAATTAATAAGGTAGCAGTGGTAATGTATGCCTTAAAATAAATTTTAATAACAAAAATATACAAGTCAAAATTTCTCTAATCCCCATTCAGAGCTTCGGTAAAAATTCTCATTCTTAATGGTAATTATAATAATATAATTTAAAAAAAAAGCGCAATATGAGATGATTATTCTTGGACCGTGACCTTATCTGCAATTTGAATAAAAGACAGTTCGTGAGACATTTAATTCTAGTAATCGCTAGTTTTCTAGTTTATGCTAAAATTCCATATAAATCATGAAATTAGCATTCCTGTTGCATTTTTCACACGATTTAATTTAGCATTTATATTAATACATATTTAGATTGTGCAGATATAACAACCGTTATAGAATAATTGTGTATTAAAATAATAGCTGTAATAATGTTTGTTATTTTGAAGTTTTATTTATATGTATTTGTTAAGTTGAATATTATACTATATTTAGTTTTGCAAGATGCAATTGAAATATATTAAAATAATTTTGTCATATTAATTTGGCAAATAACCAGAAATTAGATATAAACAAACATACATTATCCTACAATCGTTACCATAGTAGAACAAAACAAACGCAGTTAATCCCGCTATCACACACACATTCACAAAAAAATAAACACAATTTAAATTTCGAATTCTATATCCATGACGATATTTTGAGTCGAACTATTTTACGAGCAGCACGGGGCACGTGCGGTCGGCACGCGATCACGCGCAACACTAAATAATTGCCTTGCAAGCACTAACATTAAGCTGAGAGCGAAATTGTTTTCTTAACAATGCCGGCTGCAGATGCATTTTGCACTTTCACGTGCAGATAATAGAGTCGAACTTCAGCCGAGCGGGTCAAGGTTTTTCTTTCTACGAAAGGGATAGTGAACCTTTTTTACTGGATATTGTGGTGGGTAAATTAAATACGATTCGACTTAGTACATAAATATCATATAGCGAGTGAATGAAAAACCTAGATGGAAGTACGTGTCATTAATCATTTACTTCATTATTTATCGAGAATGTACAGCATAAACTTGTAGAAATTATAGCTATTCGAATTAAAGTGCATGTTTCGCAAAGTGAACCTCCTTCACAAGAGATTAATAAATGTAAGTAAAAATTTAAAACTTCTAAAAACCTTCTGAGAGCAGAAATTTAGTATATTTAACACTCTACCCAATGTCTAGCCAGCAGTACTAAATCCTCTTAGAAACTACATGCAAATGTACTCCCAAAAGGAGTAGGCTGAGGTAAAACATGTAGTACACTGCTATTTAATCACTTATGTTCAAAGCCCATGTACCAGTGGGCGAGGCTATTACCATATACCGAGTACAATTTATACTGACTAAGAATTTCATATGGTAAGATTTGATACAATACGCGAATCGGATTTCGAACCCACCATTGTTTTAAGTCATGAACCACTGCACAGATGAAGTAATTGTCTTGAGTATGTTTCTTCAGCAATTATTACACTTCGCATCTGTTGACGATTTTGTTAATTTTATTAAGGCAGCTTAAGGCTTTATCCAAAGTAAAACAAGTTAGATCATTGAATTACTAATCAAAATCTGAGAGATTAGACAAAATAAATAAAATTGCAAGTCATCGTCATGTTTTTATGCGTGCCGTATACATATAGGAATCCTTTACGTATTCCTACATACCCAACCACATTTCAAATATGAGTAAGTACCTATACCTACTACATTATTTTACATATTTCCATTCCAAATTTACTCCGCATCAGCGCTGTAGCTAAAAGCTATTACTGACAGAAAGATAGGTTTTCTCATTTATAATATTAGTATGGATATACATAACTTAATGTCTCCTACAATGAAATTCCATAAAGGCCATATAGTTTTATAATAAATCCAAAGTCTCCAACTCCTGTCCCATCACAACAAGTTGGTCACGAGAAACTGCGCCAGGAGCCAATAACTCTTCGTTTAGATAAATATTGTGTTCAATTTATTTCGGATCACTTCAATATAGATGATAACTTAATCTTTGGAAATGTTTATTTAGTTTAACTTTATTTGTTCCTTATGAATTCTATCGGAGCCTTTTTCTCTCTAGATAGAAATATTATTATATTCAGTTTTAATTTATTCTCTAGAATTTCCTATTAATCGATTGCAGATTGCTTTTATCGATGGCCTTACTTTACAAGCGTATTACATCATCTATTATAAAGCATATTATGTTCGCTGTTAGACAAAGAATGTTAATTAGTTGACACTGTTAATCGGACTTACGACCTCTGGTTTAATTTCTCTCTCAATATGGCTACTGTAACTGTACTGTTCCGAGGAAGTAAATAAAATTATTAATGTATCAATACCTATCTCAAAAAAAATAATTGAATTGTTGCTCCAAAATAATAAATTATCAAAATAAAAAGAACTTCAAATTTTACTCCATTTTATGCCACAGTGGAGAAATATCCCTCCATTTCATATTTGAAACAAACACTATAGAAAACCTAAAAGTAGCTTTGTCCAACCATTTCCTTCCTGTAACGGCATATACAATATACTCGTACGCTCTTGCCGCTGGAAAATCGTATAAAACTCGCATTTATATAAACTTATTATGAAACTAGAAACGAAAGCCACCTTCTATCTGGTCGCTTTCATTTAATTGTTTAATAACTTTACAAGAAAATATTGTTTTAATTTAATTTTACTGCCGTTAAAATATTAACGTTTTTGCTTGAGACATAATCATAAAACAGACTTTTGATTTCGCGTAATCATAGTTTATCAAGTTATAAATAATTCAAGAGCAATGAAATAGCAAGTACCTCATTGGATGCTGAATTATTATCGACAGATAAGAACCACCTCAACGACCAGGTGTATAACGAAGAACAGTACATCACTTTATAGTTTGTTTTGATTCTTCTCTTTATTATTAAGATTTCACATTTTTATCAGAGGGTAATAACAAATGCTACCATGTGCTTGGATGAATGAAGAAAATATGATGTTTTATAGGCTTAAAAGTTCATGATCAAGAACATATTTTGTCATCCGTAGGTTCTAAATGATATTGCACATAGATCGTGTCAGATTGCTGTGCATTAAAAATGCAAATATTATTCGTCTTGCAACGTAGAATCCCTTCCTGTATCGTGGAAAATTGCTTCATGATTGCGTTAGCGTTAGCCTATCGATGCTTAGTTGTTACCAATACTTATTGTCAACTTATTCGCCTAGATTTTATCCTTTCTCAATTCTCACATATTTGTAAGGAAATAATTTTCTTGCTTTATGAGAGCGCCTGACAACAATATACTTAACATTTTCAGGTTCAGACTGAAAATGAAAGAAAATAAATGCCTTAGATCTTTAATTTAGGTATATCCCCTGTTTATGTTCAGCTTCACTTCTTTTTTGGAAGTTTACATTTTCGCGGATACCTAAAGAACCTCTTCAAATCGAATCCATTTTAGAAGCTCTATTATCTAGTAAAAAATCTATTCGCCAGACGGATTGCATTACAGAGCTGGTTTAATTCGCCTCCGTTTACATCTGATCTGCTCGCTAACCTTGGAACACATACGTACATTTCGATCATGATTGAAGAACATTGTATAACGCCTTTATATTAGGTACCACTGTACCATGACGTCGTGTGACCGCATACTGATCAAATACATGTACGGAAGTCAGTACACAATGTATTTAATCTAGATGTTCATTTGGTGTGCAGTGTGCACCGTGCACGTCATATGTCAGCTAAAATAGCTAAGGTTTACTTACTCTTTAGGTATTTTACGCGTTCTAAGGTCATGAACATGAGGTACAGTTATTTGCATAAAATTTTATATGAAGGATTCCTTTGAAAACAGAAACAGCTTAATTCTATCAGAGTTGTTTTTGCAAATTTTAAAGAGCTGATAATCTTGAAGAAATTTTTAGTTGTATTGGAAAATTCAGTTGATTAGATAAGATTGATTAATTGCCTGAAATTTTTATTTAAATCTATAAACCCTGACACGTCGTACACTCGCAGACTCGCGGCCTTTAACCACAAACACCTTACTCAGGTAGGTATAACTTTTGCGAACCACGTTACTGTAAGATGAAGTAAAGGAAAAAAAGAAATCAATTTTGATGCATTTACCACATGCAATTTAAGTGATAATAGACCAGTTACCACCACGATCGAAACACGTTTCCATTCTCCACAATCATTGTATGTGACCACTCCTGCACTTTACTTGTCTCATAAATAACCCCCCTTTCCGTATGAAAAACTTAATCAAAATCGAGTTGAATATTTCTATCGAGTTTCTCAATATGTTTATTATAATGCAGTGCAATAGAAATAATAGTGTATAGCAATGGAAGGGCGCGTTAATCGCATGCACATAATTAATATATGAACTAACGCGGTTAATGATCCAAGTCGAACATTCGAGAACGTTATTTCAGACTTCAGTTTGAGCAAGTGTTTCAATAATCAAACGTTAATGATTTATTTACAGGCGTGTGAATAGGTGGTAATTGATGTTTGGAGGTTTTATGCTTATTGTTATATGTATCTGTGCATGATTGTTTGTAAGAATTTTCTGGATGGTTATCGTTTTAGACGTCACATAGCATCATACATATTGTAGCATCGTTGTAAAGAATTGACGTCACATGGATGATAAAATATGTGAAATTGTTTTGAACAAATTAGAAATCATAACTTGCGCCTTTCCCGGTGGCCGGAAAATTGGCCTGTAATAGGCTGTTAAATATATTATTATTATGGGGAAATTTCTGCTCAAGTGGCATTAAACCTTGTACCTAAAATAATAACTGTTAAATTAGTTGTACCCGCGACATCATGTAGGATCGGAATATAGGACTTTGCAACGTGCAGAGTTCTTTCAGAAGCCTTTGCAACGGCAAAACATAAATATAAGCACAAAAATGTTAGGAGCCAAAGGATACAATATTCAGAAAAAAAAAGTAATAATTCAACTGTAATCCAAACACAACAGGAGCAAACATGGTATCACTTTCTAGAATTAGAATACAATAATTATGAAACAGTATCTGATAGAAACATTAAACTGACAATAGAAATAATACGTTTCGCTTCCTATCGGTCAGACATTGGTATAAACGACATTCAATAGCCACATTTATAGATGCCATATCGGTTTCGCACGCTATTTAATTATTGTCATGAATTTTGAGATCTTTTAGGAACAGTAATTGAGACGGAGCCTTGAGCATTTGAAACACGGGTAAATAAAAAAAAATATCGAAAATACTTATTTGCTTAGATCCTGACTTTAGTTTTAATAAGAGCCAAGTAACCCAAATATACAGAGAACTGTTGAACTGAACTGAAACATACAGCACAATCTGTTTTGAATGCGTCCAGGTTATCAAATTGGTTAAATAGGGATAGATTAAAAATATCTACAATTCAAATCTATAGAAAGTCTGTATCTAGAGACCAAAAATTTTACCAAACAAATCAACCTCAAAATTCAAATATGCTTGTTGATAAAAGTTTCTCCGTTGTGCATGTCAATACATCAAACAAATGGCATACAAACATACACATGAAAGTCAATTCAACAAGCGTATCGTACGAAATATTCAAAATAACATCGCATAGCTAATGCCTAATACCGCTGCTTCACACGCGATCCACGTTCCATCTCGCGGCTACCATAGATACGCAATTTTTATGGTCAATCGCGTTTTTTGCTTTGAAGGTGAAACGTTATAGCAATATGTAATATATTTCTATGTATGGTTTAAGATCAAAGTGCGAGCTGTGAAGTTTGGCAAACAAATCTAATCAAATTACTTACAAGTTTTTAGTAAAATACCAATTCGAAAAATAGCGCCTATACCTTTAAAATTTTCTGTTTAAGATGTTTTTATGTTTGTGGCTCAACCTAGTGAAACATTTTATCATTTAAACAACCCCCATACTATATCGATCATACTCAACCAAACCCAAAACATAGCAAAATCACAGCAAAACACAGTTCACCATTCCCATCGCGTTTATCATAGTACCGTTAAAATATGCGCTACCTAAACCGCATGCCTATACAGCCTGCGTCTATTTATACCCGCGCGGCGTAGGGAGTGGCTTGACGAATTCATGCGCCTGCGCAGGCAATACGCTACCGAGGGGAAAGTGAGTGTATATCGTTTCCAGTAAAACACATAAAATCCTCCTGATTGATTTACCGCTTCGGATGCGTATGGACTTAATTGGGATATCAATAATTCTAGAAAGGTTAAGTGTAGGATTGTTTTAAGCGTACAAAGGCTGCTGAAATGCTTTGTACCTTTTGATAGTGGACAGATTTTGTTAAATAGTAGAGAGAGTCATGTACATATTCATAAAAGATTTTTCACTGACCTCAAAACTTGTGTATGGTATAAAAATTTACATAAAAGTAATAATGCTTATCATATTATTTTATAAGTAACAAGAAAATAATAATGAAATGTAGTTTCATCAAGAAATAAGAATACAAAATATGTACCTTTAATTTACCCTTATCTGAAATTCTTATGTAAATTCTTTTCTGAAATTTCCCAAATTCTCATTTTGGATAATATTTAGATATTCAAATGAATAACTATGGTCACGTTAAAATGTAGATAAATATCGCGATCATAAAATGTCTTGAAGTATTTATACTTGTGACATTTATGTACTTACAGACTAAATAAGGATTAGAAACTAAGTATCATAGTAGCAATGAAAATAGCTAAATCAAGTTTCTCACAATAAATGTACCTATGTTAAATCCTAGATCAAAAAATTATGATGAAAAGGCAAAGTCACTTCGCACACATGTCATAGATAAGATACGTTATTAAAGCATTACAAATATGAAGAATATCAATATTTAATTATCACACACACGTTAACCGAGACCTTGAGAAAATTATACGTAAGTATATTAATTATACTTCTCAATACAAAAAACCTTTCCAAAAAATAAAATTCTGCCCGTATATACGTCTATAATATCTACTAGGTATCGGGAAAATAATATTTTGTGATCATAAAATTTTAATCATAGCAATATCTAGCCGTACCTGCAGGTAAAATTCGGAACAAGTCGACTATACACAATGAAAAAGTAAGGCTAGGATAATTTACGCCGTTCTATTTCTTTGCATAAATCCAATAATCACCCCCACACATAATCTACAAAATAAGGTCAAACAACAAAGCTTAGCACACCCAAATCTATGACACATAAACTCAACATCTCAATCTTTGTAACTCGGTCAGGAAGCACCGACTTTCCAGCACATTTTATTTATCTGTCAGAAAATTATCTGATCTTCATACACATTGTCTTCATGACGACTCAATATTTTTGTTTCTTTCTTTATCCCGAAACCCAATTACTAAAATAAATGTGACTCATGCGCTGCGTCACAGGATCTGAATATGTTTTGTTCAGAAAACAACGAGTTAGATCCTTGTGTCTCATACACATCAAATTGTACTAAATTGATCATTTAATTACAATCGCTTTCTACAATGATGTTCTCTTATTTAAGGTCTGTTTCCTTTGATGCTGCAGTTGTACATTTCACATGGTACATCGATCCATTTTTTGGTCTTTTATACAGAGTATATCAGATATAGGCTAAGACTTATCTATAAATCTATGGGAATCTACCGCATACCTCAGCTATTCCTCTTACCATTGAAAAGCGTCGACCGATAAAAATATATCTTATATTATCATGCTTACAGTGTTGTATTTCTTCTTGTACATACAATTGCCAACTATAATTTAATTAAAACCATATTGCAATACTTTGCTATGCTGTGAATAAATCTCATCAATTTATGATCTGTTTATCATTACGACCCTATCTCTAGTATCGCGCTAAACATTCCAATACATGCTATTATTTGATTGTCATCTCGCTATCCAATTAGACCTACTTGATTCTATTATTTATTCAGTATTGCACAATCGAAATATCACGAATACCTACCGGCCAGTCACTATTAAATGCAATTCAAATTGGCTAGCAACAGGACATGGCCAGATATGGAGATAAAAACACTAGTAGCCCACGCATACAGTGGTCGAATATTCGCATCCGACAATCTCATATGTGGGACTTACGACTCATACACACAAGAATTAATACCTTGGGATTATATTTTATTCTTATTTAAAAGCTAGAACAAAAATGGTCCAATAACTAAGCACGACATTGCATAAATAGTCCGTTTTCTTATGGGAAAAGGTATACATTTTTGAGTAAAGCAATGCCATTTGGTACGAATGTTGTACTCGTCCACCTAAGCCCAAATCGCCTGGTAGCCAGTGTCTACTCCCCGGCAGAAGGGAGGGAGGGGGGGTTATAGAACAGAGCGCCCGGCGCTCGGAAAACAAATTCTGGCGGATTCATTTGGCCCTTTAAGTCGAGTTTGGTGTCGTTATCAGGTAACTAGATGATGCCCAATTCATTCCTCATACCAGTTTTTTAGGGTTCCGTAGCAAAATATGTCACAATCTTTAAAATAATAAACTTTTGGCAGTGGCAAAATCCAAACAAACCAGTATATTTTTATATTTTTGTATCAAATTTCGTTTATAAAAAAATACTGTCTGAAAGGCCATTTCATGCAGATTATAAAAACATTAAAATGTAACATATATCTTACCATTTTCAATGTGAAATAAATTATAGAAAGTACAGAAACGTTCGTCAGCGCAGCGTAGGGGACGGCTAATAGACCCGAAAAATAAGCAATAACATAAAAAAAAACCAGCCAAGTGCGAGTCTGACTCGCCCATGGAGTGTTTCGTACTTATTTGTCCTATACCATGTTATCTTGTCTGGTAGGACCTGGTTAACTGATACACACACACTTTCGTCTTTATAATATTAGTGTGATTTTTAATCATCTTTAAATTATAAATGAAGTCAGGTAACATTGTTAAAAATAAAGATATATAATAATAGAACGTTTTTGTATTAATAATAATGACAACCACCTCCACAATTACATAATTCGGTACATTTGAGCTGGCGTATAAAACACTTCAATCTGGAATTGCAAGATTTCACGCACCGACATCTTATCAATTCAAAGCTTCTCTTTTCTTTTTATTTCAGATGGGCAAGGAATATTTCGATTTTTTTAGGTCCCTAAATATATACAGCCTGTAAAACTGCCCTTAAGGTGTGTTGTTTAAGGGCAGCTTCTGTGGGAGGCAAATTTTCGATTTGCCTGTCCGTTTTTGTTAAAAATTTGTTTGCGACCCTCATTTACTGTCACAGCGAGGTACAATGTGAAAAACAAACATGTACTTATAATAATTATAAAAAAATATAAGTTCTGGATAAGAGTATCCTTAAAATATCGTGACCGTCCTTACCTATCATGCATTGTAATCACAAACTTTTCAATTTCACTGTCTGCATATTTGCCACTGTAAAGTGCTTCAAATCCTCGTGTGCCATTCGGATATGCCTTCCATACCTCAAATGCATGTGTACCTATAGTTCTTTCAGACCTTCTAGCTTTGGAACACACGATATAGTAGTAGTAGCCAAAATAATGTTAAGAACAGTCGACAGATATGGCTAGTACAGAATCTCTAAAGAAGGTCTAAAAGAACTATAGGTACACATGCATTTGAGATATGGAAGGCATATCCGAATGGCACACGAGGATTTGAAGCACTTTACAGTGGCAAATATGCAGACAGTGAAATTGAAAAGTTTGTGATTACAATGCATGATAGGTAAGGACGGTCACGATATTTTAAGGATACTCTTATCCAGAACTTATATTTTTTTATAATTATTATAAGTACATGTTTGTTTTTCACATTGTACCTCGCTGTGACAGTAAATGAGGGTCGCAAACAAATTTTTAACAAAAACGGACAGGCAAATCGAAAATTTGCCTCCCACAGAAGCTGCCCTTAAACAACACACCTTAAGGGCAGTTTTACAGGCTGTATATATTTAGGGACCTAAAAAAATCGAAATATTCCTTGCCCATCTGAAATAAAAAGAAAAGAGAAGCTTTGAATTGATAAGATGTCGGTGCGTGAAATCTTGCAATTCCAGATTGAAGTGTTTTATACGCCAGCTCAAATGTACCGAATTATGTAATTGTGGAGGTGGTTGTCATTATTATTAATACAAAAACGTTCTATTATTATATATCTTTATTTTTAACAATGTTACCTGACTTCATTTATAATTTAAAGATGTTTAAAAATCGCACTAATATTATAAAGACGAAAGTGTGTGTGTATCAGTTAACCAGGTCCTACCAGACAAGATAACATGGTATAGGACAAATAAGTACGAAACACTCGATGGGCGAGTCAGACTCGCACTTGGCTGGTTTTTTTTTTATGTTATTGCTTATTTTTCGGGTCTATTAGCCGTCCCCTACGCTGCGCTGTCGAACGTTTCTGTACTTTCTATAATTTATTTCACATTGAAAATGGTAAGATATATGTTACATTTTAATGTTTTTATAATCTGCATGAAATGGCCTTTCAGACAGTATTTTTTTATAAACGAAGTTTGGTAGAAAAATATAAAAATATCCTGTTTTGTTTGGATTTTGCCACTGCCAAAAGTTTATTATTTTAAAGATTGTGACATATTTTGCTATGGAACCCTAAAAAACTGGTATGGGGAATGAATCGGGCATCATCTAGTTACCTGATAACGACACCAAACTCGACTCAAAGGGCCAAATGAATCCGCCAGAATTTTTTTTCCGAGCGCCGGGCGCTCTGTTCTATAACCCGCCCTCCCTCCCTTCTGCCGGGGAGTAGACACTGGCTACCAGGCGATTTGGGCTTAGGTGGACGAGTACAACATTCGTACCAAATGGCATTGCTTTACTCAAAAATGTATACCTTTCCATACAAGCATGCCCATAAGAAAACGGACTAAAAGTCACGTAAGGCATAGACGCTTCGAGGAAAGATAACAAGCATTTAATGAGTAAGATCTAAACGTAATGATAAGGGCACTGATCCAATAGGACAGGCACTAATCCCAGTACAGTTTAAGTTAAATTTTAAACCTCTGATTAGATTATCGGCACTTACGTAGTAGGTCGAAGATACTTCGATCCATCGTTTCCAAATTTCATACAGACCCAAACTGCGTGAAAAAGCAACAACCACACAAACACTCATTCTTACTCTCGCATTAAAAATATTAGTAGGATTACCGCACAGACCATCTCATGTGAACGAGCCCCTGTCCACTACCGATGCGTCAAGTTCATGACACACTCGCGGGCAATTAAAGAGTTCGCTCACCCAGCAGTGTACACTCACTTACGTACAATTGAGTATTTGAATTAATTTTTTTTTTGTGATAAATGGAAAGATTATACTTATATTAGTTTTATAACAAAACTGTTTTTATTTTATTTTTTTTGCAATAATTCAAAAGTTATTTCAAAATAAAAATTAGTCTTTGAATCCAGTACCGAAGACACGCCGACAACTCCCGAAGCGTCACCCGAGCGCGTGTGACGTCATAATGTTAGTTTTCACTCATTGCAGTAGATAGAAAAATAAATATAGTTTGAAAAACTAAAAAACACGCTTTCAAGATAGATAATAATTCTTAATCTAGGCATCAAGCAATAACCAATACATAGTATTTTTGTGGAAAGAGCGTGGGGCGCTTTTCATGAGCTGATTGTATAATAGATAGGTATCTTCATTCTACATGGCCATCCCACGCTTTTTTCACAAATATTGGGTTGAAATCGTGTGTAAAGAAGACGGTTACTTTACGTAAGGAAATCTTTAATCTTGGCCATCCTTATCAGGATAATAAGATAAATTCATGAAATTATTGTATTGTTACCGGGTTTTTATAAGTATACAAAATTTAAATTAAATCCGTCGGTTTATAGTGGGTCTAAATCGAATCGAAAGGAGAATTGGTTACATACAAACATATGTTTTAAGCTGATAGCGATCCTTATCAGGATAAAAGGATAAATTTATGATATTATTGTATTGTCGTCGGACCTTGATAAATAATCAGTGTTCAAAATTTGAACAAAATCCGTCGGTTTTAAGTGGGTTAATAATAAATACAGTGTTTTGATCTATTTAATTTTGTTGTCATTATTAAATTATATATTAATTATATTAATTGTTAATTATATTATTTAAATTTATATTGAAAATGGCGAACCTCAAAAGTTATCGTTTTGTACCATTATATACGAATACTACGGAACTAATTCGGAACCAACTAACAAATCGTATTTTAGCAATAAATTTTCAATATAGTAGTTTCAATAAATTTTCAATTGTCTAGTGCTAGTCACGTGTAATAGCCGTAAACGCTGTACTGCAGTTAATAGCTATAACATTATGACGTCACAACTATAGTGACCAGTCATGGCGCGTTTGTAGTCACGTGATTTGAATTTAAATTTCATCAATTTTTAATTGCTTATAATTAACGGAAAAAAAATTTTTGAATTTTTTGCATTAAATATCAATATTATTAATAATAAAGTTAAATACATAAAAAAATCAATAATTTTTTTTTATTCAAATACTCAATTGTCAGTCTTGCGCAAGAAGATAGCACCGTTTGAAGTGTTGTTGCGAAATCGGAACGGATCAAGCGTTAAACGCCCGGGCAATGGCCTGTGACAAAATTCGCAAGTTTCGTTCGCTGGCCTTTTGGCTTTTATGAATGGTGCATTGTTCTTAGAAGACTAGTATTGTTCTAGTATCGTGATCTTTAGATTAATCTATTGTCTTTATTATTTAATAATTTATTGTATAAGAACAATTAAAAACGTAGTCACTAGTACTAAAAGAAAGATTATTACAGTAGGTAAAAAACAACTAATATCATTTAAAGACGATTCGATTTATATTGGTTAGATCTACTACCAATTTTGCTACAAAAAAAATCTCCACTACACACAAAGGTCAAAGTCCAAACAAAATATTAACACACAGTTCAATTGCCGACACTGCACTTGGCAGCGCTGCGCGCGCGCCTTTAAACCCATCAATTTGACCACATTCGGTGACAGATGCTTTGGAAGCGTGCCTCTGCTATTGCAAGGTCTAAATTGAACTTGACCGTGACGTGTGTATGTGATAATTTATTCCAGATGGTTATTAATAAGTTGTTTTCATAGGTGAAAACATATTGTAAGAACGTACTGGAAGCAAATTAAATACTTAGTAATGTGGAAATCAATGGGATGGTACCTACAACATATTGCTTAATAATTGATGTATAGAGGGAGTTGTTATCTACAGTTGCGACACTCCTTTTTGTATAAATAATTTTTATACCAAAAGTATTTAATACCTCCTATAATATCTAATGCCTAAGCACAGAATACATAATAGTAGCTAAACGCTACAGAACGGACACTCTCCGCCTCCCGCCAAAATTAAACACTTACCTCACCCCGCACGATCATGCATTTTTCTGCAAGGACGATACGCAACGAAGATTGACAACATTAATCATAGATTTATCATGACTTACAGTAATTTTATTATTTTGGATTTGTGATTATCGTTTTTCGTAGAAAATGGTTAGATATTGTGCTGTTTACGGATGTATTTCATCAGAAAAACGCGAATTTTTTTTTACGCTAGTCACAAATGTGCCAACCATAAAGCGTTAACACACACATTTGCAGTCTTTACAGTGTGACTGTCAAAACGATAATTTTGTATGGAGTGTCCGGGGTGTGGCCTAATAGTCCGTTTTCTTATGGGCATGCTTGTATGGAAAGGTATACATTTTTGAGTAAAGCAATGCCATTTGGTACGAATGTTGTACTCGTCCACCTAAGCCCAAATCGCCCGGTAGCCAGTCTTTACTCCCCTGCAGAAAGGAGGGAGGGGGGGTTATAGAAAAGAGCGCCCGGCGCTCCGAAAATAAATTCTGGCGGAGCCATTTGGACCTTTGAGTCAAGTTTGGTATCGTTTTCAGGTAACTAGATGATGCCTGATTCATCCCCCATACCAGTTTTTTAGGGTTCCGTAGCAAAATATGTCGCAATCCTTAAAATAATGAACTTTTGGCAGTGGCAAAATCCAAACAAACCAGTATATTTTCATATTTTTGTATTAAACCTGGTTTATAAAAAAATACTTTCTGAAAGGCCATTTAATGCAGATTATAAAAACATTAACATGTAATATATATTTTACCATTTTCAATGTAAAATAAATTATAGGAAGTATAGTAACGCTCGTTAGCGCAGCATAGGGGACGGCTAATAGACCCGAAAAATAAGCGATACTAACAAACAAAAACCAGCCAAAAGCTAGTCTGACTTGTTCATTGAGTGTTTCGTACTTATTTGTCCCATACCATGTTAAATTGTCTGGTAGAACCTGGTTAACTGATACACACACACTTTCGTCTTTATAATATTAGTGTGATTTTAAATCATCTTTAAATTATAAATGAAGTCAGGTAACATTGTTAAAAATAAAGATATATAATAATAGAACGTTTTTGTATTAATAATAATGACAACCACCTCCACAATTACATAATTCGGTACATTTGAGCTGGCATATTCAATCCGGAACTACAAGATTTCACGTACCAACATCTTATCAATTCAAAGCTTCTCTTTTATTTTTATTACAGATGGGCAAGGAATATTTTGATTTTTTTTTGGCCCCCAAATATATACACTATACAGCCTGTAAAACTGCCCTTGAGGTGTGTTTTTTAAGGGCAGCTTCTGTGGGAGGCAAATTTTCGATCTGCCTATCTGTGTTTGTTTAAAATTTGTTTGCAACTCTCATTTATTGTCACAGCGGGGTAAGATGTGAAAAACAAACATGTACTTATAATACTTATAAAAAAATATAAGTTCTGGATAAGAGCATCTTTAAAATATCGTGACCGTCCTTACGCTATCATGCATTGTAATAACAAACTTTTCAATTTCACTGTCTGTATATTTGCCACTGTGAAGTGTTTCAAATCCTCGTGTGACATTCGGATATGTATTCCATACCTTAAATGCATGTGTACCTATAGTTCTTTTAGACCTTCTAGCTTTGGAACACACGATATAGTAGTAGTAGCCAAAATAGTGTTAATAAGAATTATTGTTTATAAGAACAGTCGAAAGATATGGCTAGTACAAAATATCGTGTGTTCCAAAGCTAGAAGGTCTAAAATAACTATAGGTACACATGCATTTAAGGTATAGAAGACATATCCGAATGTCACACGAGGATTTGAAACACTTTACAGTGGCAAATATACAGACAGTGAAATTGAAAAGTTTGTTATTACAATGCATGATAGCGTAAGGATGGTCACAATATTTTAAAGATGCTCTTATCCAGAACTTATATTTTTTATAAGTATTATAAGTACATGTTTGTTTTTCACATCTTACCCCGCTTTGACAGTAAATGAGAGTTGCAAACAAATTTTAAACAAACACAGATAGGCAGATCGAAAATTTGCCTCCCACAGAAGCTGCCCTTAAACAACACACCTCAAGGGCAGTTTTACAGGCTGTATAGTGTATATATTTGGGGGCCTAAAAAAAATTAAAAAATATTCCTTGCCCATCTGTAATAAAAAGATAAGAGAAGCTTTGAATTGATAAGATGTTGGTACGTGAAATCTTGTAGTTCCGGATTGAATATGCCAGCTCAAATGTACCGAATTATGTAATTGTGGAGGTGGTTGTCATTATTATTAATACAAAAACGTTCTATTATTATATATCTTTATTTTTAACAATGTTACCTGACTTCATTTATAATTTAAAGATGATTTAAAATCACACTAATATTATAAAGACGAAAGTGTGTGTGTAGCAGTTAACGAGGTTCTACCAGACAAGTTAACATGGTATGGGACAAATAAGTACGAAACACTCGATGAACAAGTCAGACTTGCACTTGGCTGGTTTTTGTTTGTTAGTATCGCTTATTTTTCGGGTCTATTAGCCGTCCCCTATGCTGCGCTAACGAGCGTTACTATACTTTCTATAATTAATTTTACATTGAAAATGGTAAAATATATATTACATGTTAATGTTTTTATAATCTGCATTAAATGGCCTTTCAGACAGTATTTTTTTATAAACCAGGTTTAATACAAAAATATGAAAATATACTGGTTTGTTTGGATTTTGCCACTACCAAAAGTTCATTATTTTAAGGATTGTGACATATTTTGCTAGGGAAACCTAAAAAACTGGTATGGGGAATGAATCAAGCATCATCTAGTTACCTGAAAACGATACCAAACTTGACTCAAAGGTCCAAATGGCTCCGCCAGAATTTTTTTTCGGAGCGCCGGGCGCTCTTTTCTATAACCCCCCCTCCCTCCTTTCTGCAGGGGAGTAAAGACTGGCTACCGGGCGATTTGGGCTTAGGTGGACGAGTACAACATTCGTACCAAATGGCATTGCTTTACTCAAAAATGTATACCTTTTCCCATAAGAAAACGGACTATAAGGCGCGGGTCAAACACAAGCGGCGCGGGCGCGGGCGTGCCATAAGCGCACCTCTTGGATCTGTTTTGCACCACGTCCTTCTTATACATTTTGTATGATAGAATTTTGGACAGGCGTCGAGACGGCACGCCACGGTTGTGCCACGGTTGCGCCGCCTTTCCAAAATTATTTCATACAAAATGCCAATAGCGCGCCCGATGCACGCCGGCAGCGCGCCCGATGCGCGCCGGAAGCGCGCCCGCAGTGCGCCCGATGCGCGCCGCGCCGCTTGTATATGTCCCGCGCCTAAGCAAGCACATGTCAAAAACTAAATCTATGAATGATAAACGTATCAATTACCCAGAATTACCAATATTGGAAAATACATTTCTAAATATGATACTAATTAATATAAAACAACAATGAAAACAATATCAGCATATCTCTGGAATTTAATTACGTGTCTCAATAATGTTATGTTTGCTTGTTCATTAATAACTCAAAAGATAAAATACATGAATAATTATAATGAATAATTTTTGCATTATCTACGCAGCCAAAATATCAAAGGTATGCATTTAATAACTCAGGCCCCGGAATCACAGACACAATAGAAAATCTATTGTGTCGTGGACCGATCGGGCCGTTCGGGGCTCAATGGGTTAATTAAATTCTAATTGTGTTTAACAAATGTTTGAATGAATAAAAAATACTATAAAGGATTAAAAATAAAACCATGAAAAGAAAACAATGGAATTAATTTGCAAAAGGCGGCCTTATCGCTGTCAAGCAATCTCTACCAGGCAACCACCAAAAGTTTATTTACTTATTTTTTTAATAGGTACTTTAGGTATCTGATAGGACTGTAGGCTTGTCACCGACTTGAACAAAAATAGCATCTGCCCCATATACGAGACTTCAACACAATTATTTACGCATATTTTAATGGTATCTGTGACGCATAACTTGTTACAGATAAGATAGATTATTTTAAAACGTGTAGCAAAAGCGTGCATGCGAAAAAGTGGGCGGAGTTGACAACATACATGCAGAAATATAACAGAAACAAAAACTGTTATAAGAAGCTGACTAATGACCTTCTTAGTTTATTTCAACTTAAATGTAAATTGAGAAAAAAAAGTTTGACTAAAATATAACGTGAATAAAAACTGACGAAGACGCTAATTAACCAACACCTTTTTTCTTTTATAGGTATATAAAGGTGGTATCTTTGGGATAGGCAGGTATTTCCACATTATGTGAATTGGATTTAAGGATTACTAGCTGTGCTGTGCGGTTTCACCCGCATTGCGGCGCTCCTGTTGGTCTTAGCATGATGATATATAGCCTATAACCTTCCTCGATAAATGGGCTATCTAACACCAAAAGAATTTTTCAAATCGGACCAGTAGTTCCTGAGATTAGCGCGTTCAAACAAACAAACTCTTCAGCTTTATAATACTAGTATAGATATAGATAAATAAGATACTTTGCTTCATACTGAGAACTGTCACAATCATAACCTTAAAATCTAACCATACATAATGGCGTATAGTTAGGTTTTAAGGTGGATAATGATCCATAACCTTTACAACTACAACAACAGTCAAACTACAAGTTACACATGACAGTAAGGTTATAGCTATTTCATCACCCACTGATCCATTTACAACTATATGATCATCAATCACAAATCATATCAATACGATATGAACAGCTGTTATCAATGCTCTGCCGCGTCTCGACGCGCCACGTGGCCTTATAGATAAATCTGTACTGATAAATGATAATATAATTGTGTTTGTTTATCTATCCTTTCTATAACTGATTGATGTAATTTTTGAATGGGTGTGTTCAGAGGACCGGGAAGTGGCAAAAAAAAACTGCACTGAATCCCGGAATTTTAAGGATAATGAATAAAGTGAATATTTTCTTGAATCTAATATTTTAGACCAAATTCAAAAACTATATTATCTCCAAATAATAACAAGTACTTATACCTACACACACCTTAGACCGCCTCCTTGATAGGTACAGTGGTTGACGCTGAGTATAACACCAAGGGGTCCTGGGTTCGATTCCCGGTGGAGACGAAGAAAAAAAAATGTCTCGGTTTGGTAGGACACAGAAGGCTGATCACCAACTTGTCCCTAAAGAAAATCGATCAGTGAAACAGATGTATAATGCATCTGCCCCTTACCCCACTAGGGGACATGGGACTTCACTTATACCTACACACACACACACACACACACACACTCACACACACCTAAAATAATAGAGAATACGTAATAAATTTAAATTTTTACGTCAGCATTCATCGTTTTGCGTAATGCTATATTAATTACAATCAAACGGTACAAATAATTACAATAATTCAAAGCAAACGTAGTCACATGTTTTTGTTCGGAATGCCTATCGTCATTGGAAGTGTTTAAAAATAGATAGTGCATCGCTAATGTATTATTATGTACACTTCGAAATGTAGGGCGTTGCGTATTTTTTTTCTATACAGTTATTGACCATATCTATTTTGAGATATTTTTCTGTAGGTGTATTTTAAACGGAATTAACTTGCAGCGCGTGGGTTTGCCTCGGGCGAGGCTCGTCTTGACCGACCGAGGATTTGCCTCACGCGACTGCCTCACGAGGCTGCTCGCTCAGTCAGTACGCGGCTAAATACTCAATCCGATTCGACAAATAAGAATTCATACATTAAATTATGAGGCTTTAAATATGGGAAGAGCAATTTTCCAACACTAAAAAAGAGCGTGTGTGCCGGAGCACACGTGTCAAAAGTGAAACTTCTTTGGCAAAACTCTAAGATACCAAAATTTTCGCCTTACTCCATGATGTGACGGTATTGCCTTGAAATTTTACTCTCAACGCGCCTAAAGAAGTTTGTAGTGTAGTTTATTTGCGTGAGAAATCCAGACCAGAATCCCTCATATCTCCTAATTACAATGAAATACACAAATATAACAGATTCACCAGCCTACCATAAACTCTATCAGCCGTACAAATAAACGAGTTATAACATTTTATGAAAAGAATAAACTAAGAATAAGGAAAAATCATACAAATAAACACGTAATAAATGAAACCTAGTATAACTTCGTAATAAGTATTCATACTAATGCTATTTCGTCCTTATTCCGGCTAACACCCTAGTATAAGTCTGACATAACTGAGTAATAAGCTATCTTTTAATACATTGTGCTGTGTTTTACAAGTTTTAGAACCAATTTTCAATCTAAATTTGAGATAATAGCAATGAGAGTAATACGAGAAGTAGAAAAAGTGGAGCAAATTAATAATTTCATTACGTACCTATTGAAATGGAAAATTTTGTATGAAATGTCAAAATATACGAAATTATGAAAAATCCTTTTGATATTTATAATAATTTATTTATTTACGACATGCGCCAAACCATACATACATAAAACACTTTTCTAATTTCTAAACTTATCACAATAATATAAACTTTCGTTGAAAATATAAATCTTCTAAGCCTGGAGTTGTATGTTTTGAGTACCAGTTATTTGGCAACTCTCTATCTCAAGGTGGGTTTATCTTCTGTTCTCCGGATATTGGATAGCGTTCTCTTTCATTTGCTTGCATATTTAATGATATATTTAAATTATTTCAAATAAATATTTAAAAAATAAATAAACAGAACAATGTATGATGAAACTTCACAACAAATTCGACGAAGTCAAACGAGCGTCAAAATGACAGCACCAAGGCTTAACCGTAGACAATTTCAATGTTTTTCATAATTTTGTGAATGAATTGCTACGTTGCCGCTTCGCGCCTATTGCATAGCGTGAGCATAGTTACATCGACCTTATTCCAAATTTATTTGTAAGAAATTATGACATCCTTATTCTTTATTTATTCTTATCATATGTATTCATTGCATATGGGCGTATTCAGAAAGAAAGCTTGAAACTTATAAGCGCTTATAAGCGCTTATCGGCGCTTATAAGCGCTGGTAACCCGCGCAGGAAAATATATGAACATGCGCTTATAAGCGCTGATCGGCGCCGACAAGTTTGTTGAAACTTGTTGGAACTTGTCGGCGCCTATCAGCGCTTATAAGCGCATGTTCATATATTTTCCTGCGCGGGTAACCAGCGCTTATAAGCGCCGATAAGCGCTTATAAGCGCTTATAAGTTTCAAGCTTTCTTTCTGAATACGCCCTAAGGTTTGAATAAGCAAGTTTTTATTTGTACGGCTGTATCAGATCGCTGACAGCTGTCGCATAAATCAAGTTATGTATGTACAGAGAAATCTATTAAACAATTATGCCAACATTACGTAACTTATAGATGGCAAGCATCACTCTTGGACCAGTGAAAGTGATCACTGACCGTCCATCTCACGAGATTAATAGCTACTTTTTTGGTTAAGTCAACGACCATTAAAAATTGAGAACCCCGTGTCTAGGATTTGTCGGAATTAGATGCCTGGGGATGGCTGCTGTTATTCTTAGCATAGTTAGAGTTATAGACCATCTGCAAAAATTCAAGCAAATCGGAACTAGGAGGAGACACACAACTATAGGACGTTGGTGCACGTTTTATCCTAAACAATTTTATACTTTTAAAACTTTCTAAAATTTAGGAAAAAATTGGGATGTCTTTAAAAGTTGGATATCTTTATTGCATATATTATAGACAGTACATTTGTGTTTTGATGTGGATTCGTAAACTGGCTTTACTACGGCTGAATACTTCCGAGTTCCAATACCGGTTGATACTCTTTTTTAATATTTTGTTGTTTTTTACATATAAATATCATAATTTTGCGATTTATAATAGTAAGTACCTACCACCGTCACGTGATTATTTACTTAACCAAGAAAATTTGCAAGAAAGTTACTTCACAAGTCGCAACTGTATTTCGTATATAAATGTTACTTATTATAACTCGTAAAATGTGAAAATTGTGCAAATAAAATACCTCTACAACGTAGCCATAACATGAATTACTATTTACTAAACAATTTCTCAGTTATATTATAATTTCAATGTTATTGTTTAAGTTTCAGATTTAGTCTAGTTAGTTCACTTATTTAGACGACGACAATCGAATAATTATTTTCCGATTTAATTTGTCTGTAAAGAAAAAAAATGTGTGCGTGTACTAGTGTACACACGTAAGAAGTGAAACTTCTTTATGACCTTATTTTTTAAAAAATAATTTACTGTATGCAACATTACAGAAATACGTCGAATCACGCGTGGTAGGGATAAGAAAAAGATGGCGCGTAACGGAAAAATGTCACGCGTAACGAAAAAATGTTACACTAAATTTTTTTCAACCCCGATAAAGAAGTTTCACTTCAAAAAAATCTACCTTCCGTTTCATAAATCAACCAAGTCTTTTTGTCACTTTCCTCCCTTCAGACACATACTTTTATTTGAAACCTGCCAAATGCGTATATCTATGTCTTGAAATAAAACCCAAATTTCTTAGCCGGTATTTGAAACAGTAAATTCCATTACCTCAAAGCGTAGTACAATAATTCCTGATAATCTACCACCTCATAGCTTTAACTCTTACCGATCTCACACCATTAGATCCCACGCAACCGAATACCAAGCAAGCATTACCACCCATTTAGCACCATTGATTCTTAACCTGTGACCCATCAGTAACTAGATAGATTTAAATATAATTGCAGTGTCTTTCTGTATATCCTAAATAACTGTACTTTTGCAGTTATTTTAACAGTCCTAGGTACACTTCCAATTTTTTTCTCCGTCTGATTCTTGATTTGCTGAATTAAGCAGGCAAAACTTTATTGTTTTCTCTTCCCCGTGAACTACGATATGGACAAAGTTAAATAATGTATGAATTATAATGCGAAATATATATGTATGTAAATACATATAGAACATCGAAAGGAAATTTAAAAACAACCATCCAAAAATTTATATCCAGACGAAGCCAGGACGCACGACTAGTAAACAAACGGTAATAATAACCGCCTATCTATCTACTATCAGCTAACATCTACTATCTAAGCCGATTTTATTCGTCAATAAAAACTCCCCGCTTTCTCCATTTACCCGAGTGCAAATTGTTCACCTGAAAGCCTCCGTGAAAGTTAACACTTAATTCATCAATATTTGCGATAGCCAATAATTCAACTTCAAAATATTATAATGATTGTACATCTGTTAGGCTGTTTAGTGACGAGGCGGTTACGGTTCACCGATAAGGGTACAATACATTTCATTCAATTACACTGGTTGGACTCGACGGAAGACTTTTGTGACAAGACTTCTAGATCTACTGGTTAAGTTAAATCAACAAATCAACTTACTACTGACGTAATACTAATAAACTTTTTGCTTTGTATGTAACGAACTAAAAAAATTTGGTATAGATCATTAATAAAAAAATATACAAAGTAGATACTTACAATTATTTATACCGTATGTCTTGAAATGTAATCCACAAACCGATGATTTGAATTCAGATAGACGTACATATTTAAATTAACAGCTACAAACGCTCGTTCGTAAGAATCCTTACTATAAAATTGTTAATGACATGAGAATATAATGGATATCCTAGTGTTTAACACATTTATGTAAATATTTAAATATTTATAACTTGATTGCCTGAGTATTACAGACTGTTTTTAGTACCTACCTAATTTAAAATTATATACAGACAAAATGGTTCAGCTAGCTTTATTCAACATTAGGTAAAAGGGAATTAGTGTGTATGTTAATGTTTGTTGTACGTGAACTTGAAAATTTTTTGGTACAACTTATCGAAAATCTTGCTTTATATTTAGGTCAGTATTAATTTCAGGCAAAAATCAAGTCTTAACATAATTTTTTGTATGAAATACATTAAATTGTTTTTATATTATAATTAATTTATGTTCTAAAAATATCGAATCAATATAAAAATATAAATTTTATGGATTTAATTAAACTAATTTTCACTCGAAAGCATTCATCAAACACATGTTACTATCATTTCTAGCGATCAAATCTCTGAAATCACAAATACACAACGTATCACTACATCGAAACATTCTACCTAAAATCAAAGACAAAATCCAACCATATCCAACTACCATAGAGTCATGCGTATGCGCATAACAAATAGCGTCACATTATGCGTCCGTATGTCCGTCCATTTGTCAATCAATTAAGGCTTATACATGCGCTAATAACCTTGACCATACTAGACGGATCTCAAACCTCTCCCGCTGCACCTTCTTTTTTCCTCGCATTTTGTATTTAAAAAGATACTAATCAGTGAAACAAAAAATCCTCGTCAGGGACTGTTGTGTAACTGATAATTTATTAAACATAAAATTTTCAGAGCTCTAAGTCAGCAGGTTACGAAGTTTATAGAGTATTTGCGGAAAAATCGATGACCACGGCACATTTTTTTTCTAGAAATCTATTAACTTTGGAAATAAATCCTCGCGAGCAATTAAAGATCAAAGACCATCCTATTTTATATTTTTTTTTCGGTATTGTGCTTTATGTTGTACCAGACTTTATAGAGGTTGAACATAGTCGAAATTGCCGGGTAACGCCTTAATGTCCGCGCAATTTGAGCCCGTATGTTTCCCGTCGCGGATAACTGTATGCGAAAGTCGGAGAATATCTAGATATTTATTATAATTTGTTTGAACTAGGCTCATGGTTATGGTAACTAGATGCTAACGTTATTATACTGTTAAATTGTTATTGGTGAAACGTTATAACAGACCTAATATCAAAACAGTTTTAGCTGGTATTTTAAATAGTAAAAGTAATGCGAATTGCCAAATATACATAAAACTTTTCTAATAGTAACTATACCTTTAAGATTCTACCCCATAAAGTCAATCGGAATTCGGATCTGAGCAGAAAGGATTTAAAAAAATACAAAACAATAATAAATATTTTTTCACACATAAGTTCCTTTACTTGTGATAAACTTACTTCTCCTTTTGTAGTCATGCTACTGAATCTATCAAACGTACAAGCCTAAACAAAATCAGTGCCACTAAACTCTAAAGTGTAGTGGTCGTCAAACTGCGGCCGTTAGTCGTGCGGCCCGCGACAGCAACGACCGATATTACTAAGAAATTCAATAGTCTGAATTTAGATATGCAAGGACCTAACAAAATAATTGGACAAATGACAAATAAAGTGTTCGCATTTGAAGCTAAACTGCACTTATACATGAATGAGCTCGAAGCACGAGATTTTTCAAATTTTCCAACTGTTGCTGCTCTGCAGTCCGAAGTTTCTAATCCAGACAGTATTATCTATGAAGATTTGATTACCTATTTGAAACAATATCTGTTAGAAATTCAAAATAGATTTTCTGATGTGAGAAAAATTAAGAACTGTTTTCTACTTGTAGAAAACCCATGGCACGTTGAAAACGAAGATATGATATTATTCTGCCAGTTTGGATTTTCTAAAACACAGTTACTGAATGAAATCATTGAACTAAAGCACGACACACAGCTCAAAGCTAATTTCATCGAACACCGTGAAAAGCAGGAGTACATTGAATTTTGGAAAAATTTACCTAACAACTATAGATGTTTACAAGACTGCGCACAATTTGTTTTAACTATATTTTCTTCAACTTATCTCTGTGAGGCTTCATTTTCGAAAATGAGCTTCTTGAAAAACAAATACCGCAATCGTCTTTCTACTCATTTAGAAGACACGATGAGGATTGCATGTAGCCCCAAAGATGCCGATATACAAGGAATAATTAAAAAAATTCAACACCATAATTCTTAAATTATAAATACATATGTCCTATAAAAACATGTTATCATTATTTTCTTACTGCAATAAATATTTTATTATACGAGTATTTTTTTATTTTCTTAAAGGCGAAATAAATAACGAAATTAATCGAATATGTATTAGTAGGCAAACGCCCTTACTCCTACGGCCCGGTGCTGATACCCACATTACCCTGTGTGGCCCTTGGCCAGAAAAGTGTGACGACGACTGCACTACACCCTATATTCCCTTATAAAACAACCATCTATCATGCTTCTAACCATCATCCGTTCCAAGCTCATCCATAAAACGTTAGACCGATCACACCACAATTATCTGTCGATAAAACAACATAACCGTGCAATATCTATAACCAATAGCAGCATTTCACAGCCGCTGGTAAAGTCTCAATCAGTGTCCACGAGGAAAGCATAAAGGGCCAGTAAATCAGGCGTTATTGTTTTCCATAAACAGACTAACAAGTACTGGACCGACCGTCGCGATGTGTTAGCTGTGGAGTACTATTGAAACTCGATTGTGGTGGAAAAAGTGCGAAAATGATGAGTTTTGTCAATAGTAAGTAGCTATTGGACTTCTTTATAGGTGTGAAGTTCCCCGAGGTGTGCTTGAATAGGATTCATCTTTTTACATAAGTATTGCATCATGTCCTTAAAGATTCTTAAAACTAACGTTGCTACGTCGATATATTGGAGGTCAGAGAAATTTAAAAATACTATTTCAAATCAAATATAATAACTGAGATGAATTATGACTTTTGCAATTATTTATCGCAATTTGCAAAGTTACCTAAAAATTTGTGAGCTAGAAATAGCAACGAAATATTTTATATTTATTTCATCCAAGTGGCTTCTTTAATGAATGGCTTGCTATAAATTGGGTTAATTGCTTGTTTTAGTTACTTCAATTGCAATTCATAAATTGAAATAAAACTGAAAACATCGTATTGAAAAAGTAATAAAACCATCAAGCATCTCCGCCTCCGCAATTAGAATATCCAACATAAAGCAGGATAAATATAGTTTACCTGAACACAAAATGAATACCGTAGACATAATATTTCACTAAGAACCTCCGAGTTTCCCTAACCAACGTTCCTATAATAAGATATAAAAGCATCCACTAATAACATCGATAAATTGAATTATAGACCGGACTCTCAGTGGAGTTTCGTTTGCAAAAATAGCGGACCTAAATCTGACTTCTGATATATATTGTATAGATCCCAGACATCCTATAGACAGATGTTGCCAACCAGTTTTGTGGTCCCCCTCTCCCCACCCCGGTAATTAAATATGGCATACAAAGAAAAAAATAAAAATTTCCAAAACATGCCGTGTGGGGTATCAAATGAAAGAGCTTATTGAATAGATCACGAATATATAGCATACTATAACATTTCTTACACTTTCTCTAAGATTTTTTAGAAAATTTACGAAAATGCTCCATTTTTGAGTTAACTTTAAACCACTAAAGATTGAAAACTCATGAATATATTTTTTAAATTATTATTTTAAATAATTAACAATAGTCCATTGTTTACGATTCAATAGTTCGTACAGTGAAATAGTTGCATGGGGGAGTGGGGGGAGCATTCAAAGATGGCGAGTATATTTTCAAGTTTATGCCAGAAATAAAGGCCTAATACAAAAATATCGGTGTCAGGGCTTAGAATAATTATCTCTGCACTGTCGTTGTGTTTGACAGAATGAAAAATATGGGAGAACATTCTTGAATCAGCCTCTGTGTGATTAGATTTCAAATCGGTAACTTCAGTGAAAGTTGCGCCTTGCAATTTAAAACATTTTGTGGGGTCATCAAATCCACCACATACATATAGCTCACTTATATTATATTACGAACTATTGAATCGTAAACAATGGACTATTGTTAATTATTTAAAATAATAATTTAAAAAATATATTCATGAGTTTTCAATCTATAGTGGTTTAAAGTTAACTCAAAAATGGAGCATTTTCGTAAATTTTCTAAAAAATCTTAGAGAAAGTGTAAGAAATGTTATAGTATGCTATATATTCGTGATCTACTCAATAAGCTCTTTCATTTGATACCCCACACGGCATGTTATGGAAATTTTTATTTTTTTCTTTGTATGCCATATTTAATTACCGGGGTGGGGGGAGGGGGACCACAAAACTGGTTGGCAACATCTGTCTATAGGATGTCTGGGATCTATACAATATATATCAGAAGTCAGATTTAGGTCCGCTATTTTTGCAAACGAACATTTCCTTGGAGCCTGCTCTATTAACATTTCCAAGACTCGGCTACATCTCGACACAGTTTACCTGACACTAGCTCGTTCATTGCAGACGATGTTTATTAATTAGCCTCATTACAGATCCACTAAAGGAAATAGACACGCTACCAACATTCACAATAATACCCACAATTTACTCTTGGACAATAATCGAGAGCATTCAGCGGAAAATGGTCATTGAGCGATCGCAATTACGTCTATAATCCCATAAAGCACGCGCAAATAGAACGCGTCGGCGCATGTATCGGGATTTACAATCGTGGCCGTTATCGTTTCACTTTCGAAGCCATGTCGGTTTCGACAAACATGTGGGAGTCGGTCGTAAGGTCCAGCGCGACGAGAGCGCTTTCCCTGAGACACTAATAAATATACTATTGATTTCGAATAATATAACTGTTCGGATTGTTTATGCGGCTGCGTTAGATTTAAGATCGGCTGTTAAACTTTAATAGGCTCGCCCAGGGAGATTTAATAGTGCAATCGGTTTGGCTGACGATGTGATAGAGGTTGCACTTAGAAAGTTGGTTTTCGTGCGCTTTGTGTATTAATATCGTATTGAAAGTCGCACCTTACTGTCATATTTCAATACAGGCGCGGGGGAAACGACTCGGTATGAACATAATACCTTGTTATTTATGTACGTCAAAGCTAATAAGTTAAATAATCGTTGATGGCGAGATAGAACAATATTAAACTGTCACGATTGCTGGGACAGGGTTATTGGAGGCATTTATTTATGAGGCGTATACAATAGACTTCGTTGTAGTAAGCTAACGGCTTATAGGTATTACTTACAATTAATCGTCTTATCTTTAACCTCATTTTAGTTTCTTTTAACGGACTTCTATAACGGAGTAGGAATATCTAAAAAAACAGTTTATCTATGTATCGCACAGCTAAATACGAAATTAACACCAAGGTTGCGTAGCAAAGTAAACAGGCTAAAACAATTAAATTCGTATTAATAGTTTTAGTACACAGGAAATGAAATATAGGCAAATATTCAGCTGGAGTGCATTTTCTACGTCGAGTAAGCAAATCTATTGGGTCAGGTCAGGTTTTGTTGGGTTAGGTTAGGAATGCTGATATGTAAGTATAGAATTCCAATTAGCCAGGAAACTTGCAACACGTAATCATTTTCAATTAATCGTGCATGATTTGTGGGTAAATCGATAATACTGTACGTACTTAGGTAATTTTAACAAGTAAATGCAATCAATGTCTTAACAATTGATTGTGCATGAAATTTAGGTACACATATCTTAGCTGTACTCTTAGATTGCGGTGCAGCCATTGTACAGTTTCCTTCATCAAACTATACAATAATGTTCACTTAAAAATGGATATTATTTATACTAAAAAAATCTGCATTACAAGGATGTCTGCTTCCATAGAACATTCAAGTACCAACTAAACATTATCAGAAAAGTCAAATAAATTGACACGAACTAGAGCACTGCACAAAATGTTGTTTAAAACATCATTTTAGGAATCTCTTTGCCTCCATACAATCCTCAACACCTGAATAATATCCGAAGTGTCAAGATAATTTGACGCGATCTAAATACTTAAAGGTCTTACGCGTGCCATAAGCTTATTAGCGGCAAAAACTTCGCGGAAACGGCGCAGCAATTACCGCATTAGAGACCGCTTTCTCGTCAACACCCAGACAAGCTGATAGCAGATAGCCGTGTATGGTAATGGTAAATATGTATTATATCTGTAGTAATTATAATGAGCTGAGTTGTCGATCGTGGCTTCGCTCCAGTTAGGATGAGGACACCTTGTAGAATACTTTTTACACTACACATAAAACATTATGTTGGCACTTGCCTATGAATTCTTTAATTTCTACCTCTAGCTAACCAAACTTTAAAAGTGGACTATGTGTTTTGACAAAGGTATTATAAAGATGCGGATACAAACCCAAAGTTATAACAAAAAAATAAAGTGTAATCCGAACTTCCCATCAAAAAGTTCCTCACGACGATAATCCTACCAAACAAAAAATACCTACAAACGGAGCAACTTTCCAATCGATACATACCTACATTTACAGCTATTAAAACCATCAGCCAGACAGCTTGACGGCTACAACCCGTGGAAAGCCTGATTATAATATAACACCCGCCGTTCCCGCGCGATTGTATTCTAATGCCGCTGTGTCTGACGGTGAAACGGCACCAAAAATGGTAGTCCCTACGACCTTTGAGATAAGAGTCACATTTGTTTAGGGTGGTTAGTAACCGCCGTTTAGCCGTTTTTAATTACAATCTATTAAAAAGGATTCGCTTGACGTAGTAATACACCATTTTTTATATATGTAGCTTTAAATTTTTAGTAGTAGGTAATAGAGGTATACCTGCTATTTTTTTTTTCAAGTTTAATCAAATAAATTAATGGATAGTAGTATCCAGTAAATATTTCATTCAAATCAATATACATTAAATGATCCCTATTTCTTATCAATGTCGTAAAGATCTATTTTTTTAACAACCAAAACTTCAGGTAGTTTCTATCTGTTTTCGTACACTTTCAAGAACAAATCCTCGTACCTATATTCAACTTTATACCCCATAAAACAAGTACACGTACTCACTGCCATAAATTTACCCAAAAAACGCAATTTTTCAAGTTCCCGTCGCTCGTGTAAACTCCGCCTTATGCATACCGATACCACCAATCATGTTTCAGACAATTTCAGTTCACCTTTAGCCCGCAACAGGAAATCGTGATAATGAAAATTAAGTCTTCTTACATTCGCAATAAGATTTATAACCGTGCAGTGTGTCTGGCGACAATACCTCACAGACAGATATTATAATGCAACCGTATTCCCACTTTCACTGCAACATTTGACTTTACATTTAATTGTGTCGGCTGTACTAATTATTACCACCGAAACTCTAGAATTTTATTTTTAAATTATACCCTCACAAATATTATCAATGCGAAATTATGTTTCTCTTTCCAGAGCTATTTTTCTGTATGATTTTGTGTCAGTCATAAGGCTAGACAGTAATATAGACTATATTTTTTACCGCATCTCATTTCATTACGAATACGTCCTTGAGGACGTTTGAAAGGATTTTCATGATTTAAGGTTCATTGGTTTCGTCCCAGCTTCACGAAATAGTATAAAACAAAGCCTTCTGTCCCTATCTTTTAAATTACGCAACGGATGCTGTTTTCTTAATAGATAGAATGGTCCAAGAGAAAGGTTATAATATCTTTAGTTTTGAGTTTTAAACAAAGCGGGCGAAGCCACGAGCGGAAAGCTAGTAGGTAAACAACTGAACACACAGGCAGAACAGAGGCAAACAACTAGTCCTTTATATAAATAAACCAACAAATAAATTGACCGCATCAATTTCCTGCTCTACCAATAACAACAATGGTGTTAAATGTTTGCAAAAACAATATGAAGTCACAGACTTACTAACTATACCTAAATTAGGTATAGTAGTATTAGGTAACCTAATACGCAATTTATTATAACCAGACCTACTCTCAACGACCCTGAACTATCGATCGATTGTATTGATAAGTTTTTATTATAAAATATTATGTTTATTCGTTAGCCGACATTTAACGTGGATTTTAATGTTATTTTTGTTTTACGATAAAGTATTATTATTAGTTAGCCGACATTTAACGTGGATATTTAAATTGTTATTTTAAAATTTTGTAGATTTAAATGTAATGTAATAGATAGCACTTTTAGATACATATTTGCTGTTTGATGATTTTGTTGCAGAGGTTTTGAATTTTTCGTAAGATTAGATTAAGGCTTATACATGCGCTAATAACCTTGACCATACTTGACGGATCTCAAACCTCTCCCGCTGCACCTTCTTTTTTCCTCGCATTTTGTATTTAAAAAGATACCAATCAGTGAAACAAAAAATCCTCGTCAGGGACTGTTGTGTAACTGATAATTTATTAAACATAAAATTTTCAGAGCTCTAAGTCAGCAGGTTACGAAGTTTATAGAGTATTTGCGGAAAAATCGATGACCACGGCAAATTTTTTTTCTAGAAATCTATTAACTTTGGAAAAAAGTCCTCGCGAGCAATTAAAGATCAAAGACCATCCTATTTTATATATTTTTTTCGGTATTGTGCTTTATGTTGTACCAGAGTTTATAGAGGTTGAACATAGTCGAAATTGCCGGGTAACGCCTTAACATATTTTATTCATGTTGCCTTTTTATATCTACACAACAGGTAGAACCAGTCAGTTTCGTGAGTTCCTCATATATAGTCGGATTTTTAATTAGACAAAGTAAACTGACGTTTACTGTGTTGTCAGTTTTTGATGAAATAAAAATAGCGTTGTCACGAAGTGAATGATTGAAAAACGGGAATGAATGAAATTGAATCGATCGTCTAGTGAATATTTAGTGTGTAACAATATAACATCAAATAAACACAACAATGACAACAAACACAACGTAATTAGTTACAATTAACGAAAAAATTACAAAAACAACAACGTAAACAGCGTAAAAATAAAAATAAAAAAATGATTATAATTACATTCTACTAGTAACTTATATCTTATATAGCTTTATATATTATAATTAGAAATAATGTTATTTTATAGTTTGAAATGATGAACTATTCACACTCATTGTTCATTCATCTGATTGAATGAGAACTGAATTCCTCACTATTACTTTAAATGTGGCAACATTATTTTACAAAGTGACATTAGCTGCTGTCAGTTTACTTTGTCTAATTAAAAATCCGAGTATAGTCACTGATTTCTTATTTAACACTTTAGGACTTATATTTCATATATCATTTGTTAACTGACAGATAAACTTACAAACTACATGCAGAAGCAGTGAAACTGGCTATTATAATTCAAATTTATTTCCCTATATTTGAATGTAAATTCTGAACACCTAAACGGCTTTGCGACTTAAGCTAATATAGATTGATGAAACCTTGCTGATATAGGGGATATAAATTTGAGTGCAGGAAAAGCTTTCGCGCGATACCATTAGCTTATATTTAGGCAAATAAAGCTAACTTAGTAACATATATAATATTAGCTAGTTACTTCTGCTGTGCCCGGGTTAAACAAAAATAAATCACACTCATGATTAGTGTAGTTTTCTATTAGTAGAAGAATTTTCTTCATTGATTAGGCAGTTATTCCGTTTATTCCAAACAACCTTTCATGAATATACAGAAATTAAATCTCTCTTTAAAATATTACTATAGACAAACAATGCCTGCAAGGTGCCAACCGTACTACAAATCTTCAAACAGTATCATTAGTACCATTGTACCGAAACTCGGGCCAATCTCGCCAATCAGAAGAACCAATAAACTATCATCTAAACAGCGAATGAAATATTACGACAGGGTTTTACTTCTCGAGTGCAACAAGTGACTTCGCGTAACGAGGTATGAAAGATGGCTTTGGAATCAGGGGATAAGCACAATCATGGTAGGGCTTTAGGCAGATTGGCAAACAATGAAAACAGGACAACATACATAAGGAAAATTTGCAAATATTGTGGTAAATGTTCTTCCAATCTTGTTTAGAATAAATTACTATTAATAAAAAGCTATATATAGACCTAGGTTACTGACATCGGATATGCATTAAATTATTGAGCGTAAAACATGCTAACCGTTTTTATACGATTTGTCACGTTCAATTTAGTTAATATTCGTGATCCATATAATCAATATTTCCAATAACCTTCTATTAAGGAAAAGGATCTCCTTATCATCAGCCAACTATAATTACGTCATTAGAAATGATTGTGACTTGCTTTAATTGTTTTCTGAGTCAAGTGAAATTACTGCACGTGGAGTGTGGACACGAGCAAGTTGTAGTTTGACGCAAAATTTCTGCAAGTTGAATGTCCCTGATATGCTCTGATATGACTTTTGACTATAGGTCTGTGAACATAATGGACTGGTGAATGAACACTATATAGCTAAAACATTTTCCGAATGGCTGCACTGGCCAAGTCAATTCTGCGTTCATTATCTCAGAACAAAGTTTGGATTTATATTGTAAATTATCAAAGGTAATCTTAAAATATTTAATAGAAAGTTTCAATCCAGCATAGTTAGCACACCTAATAGGTGCACGTATAACGTACTTTAGAAAACTATAAGTCTTATTTGAAAAGAAGAAGAAGAAGACTTCTTAAAGAAGTGTTTAAAAACGCTACAAATAGGATGCGTATTCTAAACTGTTTTTATTCTATCCAATTTAAATCACACCACTTCTCGGAAAAACAATTCAGTCTAGATTGTCCAGTCACCTACGCGTTTCTGAAAGCCATTTAAATTGGCCCAAGGCGTTCGCATAACGACCGATAGGCTGATAACCTCAGCCAATGCACCCCATTGTTGATTAGCCGAACTTCCGTACGTGTCCATCGTATTATCTCACTTTAATTATAAGTTACGTAACCGATTTCATGCATAGACCATTGTATAACTGTCCAGAGACTAGACTATAGCCTAACTTTCTGATAGACCAAGTCTTGATAGTCTTTTTGGGTATATGTAATGGTAATTACATTTCTAATTCAGATTTGTTTTTGATTCAGCTGGATTGTTTGTAAAGCTTTCGAACTGATGAAGTTACTTTCATTAAAATAAATTAAGCTGTTTAATAAGATAGAGCCAAACCGCCTAGGCCTAATGATAGGTACATAGCGCTCGCATAAAAGTTTTCAACTAAACAAAAAACTGCATATTTTAGATCAACCGGATTCCTTCGAGTACCTAAGTTTCAAACCGCAGAATATTTATGGGAGCTAAATAAGAAGCAAGCAATCTCATAGAAAGCTGTGAGAACGTGGTACGAATCTTGAAATCTCGTTCAATGATAATGAGCGGGTGTGTCTGACATTGGCCAAATATCATGACCACGCACCTGCTAGGCAACGCGGTATAAAATAGATGTCACTGACACAAAGAATTTCGTAAGTGCGTGTAGAAATAAATCAGACTACGTACGTTACAGCACGTAGTCTGTGACGTACGTATAAATGTAAGAAGCTGATGATAACCCCTGTGAATTGATACTATTTGTGTTACAGAAATGTTAATAGCAATTCTCTTGATAGTGGTTCAGTAGCCTTGACTTCTGATTCTTCCGAAAAATGCATATGATTAAAAGAACGTCCTCAAGAATGGAAAACCAACTTGCAACATATGGGCATAAACATAAAATAAAAAAAATACGTGTGGCACTCGGGGACTGCCGCGGGAAAGCTATTGCATGCTATGCCTTCAAGCCACACCTCCGTGCCCGTCGGAGTGGGGAGCGTGAGGTTTTTTCGTTACGAAATTTCTGGATTCGGTCCCCGCGCTCGAGGCCCGCGATAGAAGCTATGCAATAGCTTAATAAATATTGCAAAATTTTACATGATTTGTTTTGTATTATGATTATGTTATTTTCAGTCTAAATCCTGTGTATAATCACTTCAAAAAACAAACAACGTGGCGCAATGTTCATTAATCACCTACTAGCACGTAGATTTCACAACTTTATCGTAGTAATCGATAAACCAAAAAAAAACTAAACATAGCGGACTCATAAAACCGTTAATATAACCATTAAAACAGTACGATACTATATTTAGGCAGTACTTTCGATTTCTCGATATTAATACTCACGGTCGAATGCTTATCGTGTAAAACAAAAAATTATTAGAGCGGTAACTTTTTTAAACAGATTCAACGATTACATTAATCATAATATTATGTTAAACGCTTATAATATTTTTATTTTTCTTGAAGGCCAGTTTAACACTTGAGTATATTTTAGAACCACTGTTACGAAAAAATTCAAAAAATACTTGAAAGAAATAATATTTCAGAAGCACTACAGTGGAATAAAGCAACAGAAGCAGAGGCGTAAGATCTTTTCATTATGGTTTTTACTAATGCTTGGCCGAATGCAAGGAATGCAAACAAAGGTTTGACGCGGAGAATAATGGCAAGGACTGGGAAGGGTAAGGAAGTATATGGGACTCCATATTACCATATGGATTCAGAATTAGAATATCCTACATCGTGAATCGAACCCTAGAACCTTCGAGTTATAACACATACGTCGTAAGTCGTAACCACTACACTAACGAGGTTGCCATGAGATTACTTTAGGTACTTACTAAAATAAACATTGAACAAGGAACTTATACCAGTGTCGATAAGCGATATCGCGAATTTGGCACGAGATGAGTTTTATAAAAATACTTGCGCATTTGATAAGAGGGCATTGTGAGAGATTTTTTTACAACTGATTTTTATGCAACTCCCTTATAGAATCTATGCTAATACTATAAATAATATAACTGCTTTATATTATAACTTTTAGTGATGGAAAATATATTTTTATTTTTTAAAGCACTAAATGCACTAATAATCCGGTCAAATTAAGCATTTGAAATAAGGATAATTCCGACAAAGCCAAATTTTGGTGAGGAGCTGGAGTGTACCATAACAAATAAAAATTGAAAAGTCCCCACTTATCCCATGTGTGCTTCAAAAGTTATTCGGGGTCAAAGGTCAAAATTTGAGGTTTTTTGGATTTTTCTCGAAAACCGTAAATTTTATAAAAAAAGACCTCTGACCAAAATTATAGATCTATTAATTCTCCACAAAAAAGGTCTCTATGATTTTTTTCCCAAGAGTTACTATTTCTGAGATATCGCGATTTGAAGAGATACATTATACATTTTGGTGACGGCTAATTTTAGGGAACGTTCCCATACTACGTAGCCTAGTTTTTAAGATTTTTCGACTCCTACCTCCCCTCGGTAACCACTTGTTGTATATGCAAAGACCCCCCTCCCCCTTCAAGTTTTTTACGTAGTAGTGACAAGTATGATTTTCAATCATTTCAGAAGAAGAAAGTGTAACAAAAAAAAATAATTTGAGTCCGTTGAGTTATTTTAAAGACCCCCTCCCCACCTAAACGGGTTACGAGGTATGGGTACGTTCCCTTACCACCAGTATTAGGTTTAAGAAATAGTTAATTATACTGAAATCAAGCATCAGCAAGCCTTTGAAACATTATCAGAACGATCTTTAGATAATTTTAACAGGGAATCTTTGAATTTTAGTGGGGTTACGTTATTTTCTAAGATGCTGAGCTTTCTTCAGTTTTTCTTCATTTCACATACTTAATTGCCACAAAATAAAGAGTATTTTCAAACCATAACCTTGATTCACTTACATCTTGTTCTAGTACGAGGTTGACTTATTTTTTAGTTCTAACCTGTTCCTCCTCACGTTGTCTTTTTACTGCAGCAATTGAAATTTTCTGGGTGTATAATTTTCTGCAATCCAAGTGTAGTTACTGATTTTTGAGTTCTTGAACCTAATACTTGTGATAAACTTGACCGTTCAATCTATACTAATATTATAAAGCTGAAGAGTTGTTTGTTAGTATGTTTGTTTGAACGCGCTAATCTCGGGAACTACCGGTCCGATTTAAAAAATTCTTTCGGTGTTAGATAGCCCATTTATCGAGGAAGGCTATAGGCTATATATTATCACGCTAACGCTAAGACCAACAGGAGCAGAGCCACGCGGGTGAAACCGCGCGGCACAGCTAGTAAGATATATAACGTGTCTCTTCAAATCGCGTTATCTCAGGAATGGTAACTCTTGCGAAAAAATCATAGAGACCATTTCTGTAGAAAATTATAAGATCTAGAACTTTCATCTGAGGTCTTTTTATATAAAACTAGCTTACCGCCCGCGGCTTCGCCCGCTTTGTCTAAAACCTAATAAATTATATATTAAAACCTTCCTCTTGAATCACTCTATCTATTAAAAAAAACCGCATCAAAATCCGTTGCGTAGTTTTAAAGATTTAAGCATACAAAGGGACATAGGGACAGTGAAAGCGACGTTGTTTTATACTATGTAGTGATTTACAGTTTTCGAGAAAAACTAAAAAAATCAGAAAGTTTGACCTTTGACCCCGAATAACTTTTGAAGCACACATGGGATAAGTGGGGACTTTTCAATTTTTATTTGTTATGGTACACTCCAGCTCCTCACCAAAATTTGGCTTTGTCGGAATTATCTTTATTTCAATACTATTTTCATGCTTATTTTGACCGGGCTATAATTGCATGTCATCATTCAATGAACTTGCTAGTCATTCAATTGCAGATTCAATCAGACAACATAAATACATTTTCCTTGCATGTTATAGGCTATAAGCAATATACCCCTACCACATTACTGGAATATAGCAGAGTGGAAGGTCTTCAAAGGTACTTGAGAAGATATGATTTTAAATGTATATTACATTTATTTTGAAGATCTTAAGTTCAACAAACATCTATCATATCCTTTGCTTTTTGTTTAATTCGGTTTTTAGGTCGCTTTAGAAAAATATATAAATTTGTAACCAATCTTAAGTTAAAATTTATAATTTAACAATATTTTGATTCAAATTAATAACAAAATGGTTAAGTTTATACAAAATGATAAACTTAAACCCATATCTATGGAGATAACATTACAACTAGATAATTAAAATCATATCCTAATTAAATAATTATTTTCAGAGGAAATGGAAGATAACACAAGCATAATAGATATTCTTGGTATAAATGTGCATTTAACTTTAGCATGATTTTTATAGCTAACTTTTTACTATTACAATATTTACTTCACATACTATGTTAATGTAAGCTTAATATAAAAAAAAAATATGTATATCCATACTATATACTTATATTATAATTATAATATTATAAATGCGAAAGTAACTCTGTCTGTCTGTCTGTTACTCAATCACGCATAAACTACTGAACCAATTTTCATGAAATTTGGTATGCAGATATTTTGATACCCGAGATAGGACATAGGCTACTTTTTATCCCAGGAAAATGACACAATCCCACGGGAACTATGCGGGTTTTTCTTTGACTGCGCGGGCGAAGCCACGGGCGGAAACCTAGTAACCTATACATTTACTCCTTTAGGAATCCAGATATAGTCCACATAGGCAAATTTTCATATTAGAATGAACTACAATAGGATGGTTTTTAAACTGTATAAGACTTACTTTCAATGCATGATTAGAGCCAATCAGTGTTAACATATAAAAGATAGAAAACTGCTGAATCATTCTCAATATAAAAACATCAAAGTAAATGGACAATAGCTACTTACTCATTCAAAATAATTATTTTAACATTGCTTCTTTTCCTTACATTTTTTATTAATTTAATTTTAAACTAATTATGAAGTAATAAAAGATAATTAAAGTTAAAATTTCAAGGCATTTGGTTATAATTTTTGTGAATATTAATACAACTTTAATTTAGTGTTCAGTTCTCATTGGTTCATAAATATTTTACCGCACATAAAAAAACTAACATATTTACCCTGAACTCACCTCAAGTTGTATGTTATGAACTAATAATCTTTTTGTATTAACTACAGCATGATGCAATAATATAAAGTATAATAAATACATACCCATCTGTTGTTACGGAGTTCACAGACAATGTGTCTGGGAAATTCATCTTCTTGTCATCTTCCTCTGTGTGCTGCTCCCCTGGTACATCTGTTTCAGGAGGTCTCTCCGGCAACTCATCTGCTGGCCCAGATACAATTTCACCCGATTTCTTTGATACATTATGAAGTCCTGATAGGTCCACTTTTGCCTCAATATCATCTACTTGCAAAGCTTCGGACACTACCAAAAGAAATAGGGCACAACTGTAACAAAAACGAGTTTAATATCGACATATGAATGAAAACATTGTTTCGTATCCAATACATTATAATTATCTTACCTTGACAGTACCGAAATTGTCAATAACGACGTGTAAATGATACACAGCCCACCCTTCATCGTAATATAAGTAAAATATTCACATTCCAGTTCATTTTTGTGTAATAATTTAAAATAAGCACATATCTTTGCGGAATATTTATTTTATAACCAAACGACACATTTCACAAGCACATTCATCACATTAAGACATTTTTAAATAACTAAAACACTGATCGCCATCTGGAAACATAAAAAATTGCAAAACTGGGCCACAATCACGAAAAGCGAAACTGACGAATTGAAGTCGCGAACATTTTCAATGAATTTGACAGTTATCAAATTCCAAGTTTTTTCACAGTAGATTTTTCTTTGGGTCAATTAATTTTATTTCATAAACTTTAGGATATTCCATTGGTTTATAAGATTCGATTGACAATTTATTTAAAAATAGACCAATGAAATTTAAACATTTAATTATAACAGCCTTTTCTGATTGGTAAGAACAGCACAACGTTCCTTTTTAAAATTTTCGCAAAACAAAACTTAATTATTTAACAACTAAAAATAATATACTAATTAAATAAATTGAGATTAAGTATTTTGTTTTGGTACCATTAATTTTAATGTTATTTAATATGTTAACTGTGCTATTTTTTCTATTTTTACTTCATAAAAACCTAATTATTGATATAAAATTATTTCATAAAATGGAACGTCTTTACTATTTTATTTTGCTACCAATAGATGTCACTACAAAAATTCAAAACGTACACTTTGGAGGTGTTGCTACTTATTGTATTTTACTAATGAATGTGTAAAATTCAAATAAAAATTAAAATCAATCTAAATTATTTTAGACGCTATTTATATTTGTTTTCTTATTTAAAATACATAAAAAATTTACATAGTATGGGTTTGATATTATCTATTATTTAATATTTACTTTACTGAAGGATGTCTTAGATTTATTCAGGCAAATTGAACAAGTCAAATGGCAACTAAAATCTTGTCAACGTCATATCTAAAACATAACCGCTGCAGTCAGTAATAATTTACTTGTTTTGTTAATTTACCAAAAAATGGAAGCACTTTTCGCATTACCATTCACTGTGCTTGAAATACCTAATATAAAAATTAAGAAGCCATCATGGCTACAGGCCCCATCAGCTATGACAACCTTCTCTTTAGTGCTCCTATCGTATTTTCTTGTAACGGGAGGTTAGTTTCGTGATTGTACTCCTATAAGATTAAGTACGTGTTAAGTATACCAATAAATGTGTGTATTGTTACAGGTATTATATATGACGTGATTGTGGAGCCTCCTAGCGTAGGTTCAACCACAGATGAGCACGGACACAGCCGTCCTGTAGCGTTTATGCCGAACAGAGTCAACGGACAATATATTATGGAGGGATTGGCGTCCAGCTTCCTCTTTTCTCTTGGTGGACTCGGATTCATCATCCTAGACAGAACACACAACCCATCAACACCAAAATTAAACAGAATTTTACTTATATCTGTGGCATTCCTCTGTATTCTTGTTTCATTCTTTACAACATGGATTTTCATGAGAATGAAGTTGCCAGGATATCTACAGAACTGAATTAATTATTTTATGTAAGAATCAATTTTTTCAACATTTATTTTAATAAATATTTTTTTATATTCGGTTATAATTGTTTGAGTTATTTTGAATGATTTTCAAAAGTAGCTATAATCTTTATCCAATCTATTAGTTAACAAAGTTATCGTTTGAAATATAAAAAGTATGAATGTGGTCATTGTTAGAATAGCAGATGAATGTTTCTAGTAAAGTCATTATTATAATTCATTCTTGCACATAAAGGGAAAGCATAGATAATAAATAGCTTTCTGTAATTTTATTAGACTTGCACACTCATATGATAAAATTAATGTAACAAAGGATATTAAAACAAACAGGTATTGCTTCAAATTTATTTAATATTTATATTCAAATTACACTACTTACAAAAACCTTACATACTAATTTGGCAGTCAATTATTTTTAAATCATTATAACAACACAATAAAAAACATTGTAAATATTTTGACTACATAAAGGAAGACAAATACAACAAAAAATTAATTTAAATAAAGCATTTTCACTTACACAAATACAATAAAAATTTAAATAATAATAATTAATTTGAGAATAGTTTAGAAACTTTTATAATAATTACTTTATTTATTATAGAATAAAAACTATGGTAACTTAAAATCTACAGTAGAACTCCAATTATCCGAACTCCGACTATCCGAATCGCCGATTATCCGAATCACAAAAAATTGTCCAAAAAAAGTCTAAGTGCGCTATTATTCTTCCCCCCGCGAAGCCAGTGTTTGCGCGTCAAGTCTTGACTTGACTTGTCTTAACTTGCCGTTGTACCTACACTGACTTCCCCCGAGTGTGACCACTTGCAACTGCTCACCGTCAAGCGAATGCGTGACCTGGCTGCCCGAAAACGGTTGAAGACCGCAAAACAGCTTACATTGACGGAGATGTTTAAAAAACAATGATTTTTATTTCTAAACTTGTACATAAGTACATTTTATTTATATTTAAAACATGTGAAAATTTCATGTTTCTTTCATTTAATTCAATAAAAAAATAGTGCAATATCAAAACGTAGCTTTTATTCTCTCCAATGGCAATTTTTTTTTTTAAATCCGATTATCCGAATGGGTCCCGGTCCCCATTAATTCGGATAATTGGAGTTCTACTGTATATGATTATCAAAATATGTTTAGCTATAAGGTGTGTCTGATTGACACACAAACATTCATCTAAAATAGTATTTTAAATGAACAATAATAAAGTTTGTGATGATTAGTATAATATGTATTGAACACATATTTTGTCGAGCTGTCACTTTAAATCCGAAATAATTTATGGGAATGATATAATATTATCTTCTTCTTCAAAAAACACCATGTAGTTGTTACCAGACCATTATAGTCTTATGCGGAAAGAGCTGAAAAAAGAATGTTATTAGCAATTTCTTAATTGTGCACAATTTATTCTTGCTTGCTTTTCAAGCTTGAGCAGTTAACGGCTGAGCGACGTACACGGACTGCTCGAGCGGTTGGTCGTTGACTGCTTGAGTACGAGCTGAGCCACCCTTAGTTATACATTACAGGATTAGTCTAATTGAAGCTTATATTAAAATGTTATTATTTTTGAAGTTCTATGAAAAATCAAGAAAAAGAAACAGTTGCAGTGAATTCGAACAATATCTACAACACCGTCATTAAAAGCAGGTCATCAATTAAAAATGCCAGCACTGGAAGTAGTTGGTTAATTAAATAAACTTCCATCAATTCTGAATCACTTAAGCATTAAGTTAATAAATGAGTCACCTAATAAATCACAATACAGCATAATATAGAACCAAGAATATTAAATGCTGTTCCTATTACAATTTAGTATTTCTCAGCAAGATGCTAAAATAAAGGTATAAAACGAAAATTTCAAATGAGAATTTGAGAACCCCTGTCCCATTTGAGAAACTTGCTGAAAAATTTATATAAGTATGAAGTCTTACTGGCAAAAATCAGAGCTCTTGTCAATAATATGCTCAAATTCAGCAAATGACAGTGCTCCATCGTCATCCAGATCTGCTTCTTCTAGAACGTTTTGGACTAGCTGCTGGATTTCTGAGTCGCTCAATTTGAGCTCTGGGCCGCATAGCCTCTCTATCACTTCCCGTAAGTCGGATACACCGATCATGTCATCTCCATCAAAATCTGTAAGAAGAAATTTGCAATTTTCAAAATAAATTAAAATAGAAACTGATAAAAATTAAATTCTATTTACAATTGCTTGTTTATAGAAAAAAAATGTGAGCATGTTATGGGTATGATCCCTGGTGAGGACAAAACAATTTAATGAAACATAGAAATTCCATTGTTTTGCATTACCACATCATAGCTCAAAATTTAGACACAAAACATAATATGTTAAGTGAAACAATTTTATTATTACAGAACAAAAACTCAGATTATTTATATAAGAAGATTAAATCATTATATAAGCAAATAAAACATTAAATTGTTCACTTACCAAATATCCTGAAAGCATGTTCTGCTTTCACAGCTTTAGGTGCATTTTCACTAAACACAGACATCATGTCAAGAAAATCTTCAAAAGTGCAATCTCCATCATTGCTGGAACTAAACACCTTGCAGATTCTATCCCTAAAGGGATTCACACGTAGTTCTGGATACTGTAGGATTTTAGTCATCGGTAGTTTTGCGTTTTTGTTGTGCCCTACTTTTTCTGGTGCCAACGCCTTAAATTTTTGATGTGCACTAAAATTGTGAATAAAAGGGTTAAATCAACTGTATTCATGTCAATTATAGAATAAAGTAGACGATGTTACTTACTACAAGACTTCTTTCTTTGTAAAATACGTGAGATCCTGCAAAAAATAACGAATTAGTCACACAATGTTAAACGATTTACTTTGAATCGATATAATTAACACGATCCTACCTCATAATCCTGAAGTTCTTCCTCGGTGAATTGGCTTTTGCCTTGTCCCATTTCAATACAATGCTTTAGAAAATTGGATATTATTTATTTAAAATCTACAATCTCTATTTTTTTTTTGTTAGCAAAATAAACAAATACACTGAACTTGCTCCGAGCACTGAACTGAATACTGATGTCAATACTCAAACGCTCTGTCAATATGTCAAATGTCAAAACACGATAGGTAGTCAATAACTTCAATTTCATTTCACGAAATAATCATCATCCATAGAACAAGGAAAAACTTTAATGTTTTAAAATGGTTGTAATATTATTTCATGCTAAAAATATAACCTTGAATGTATATTATTTGTATTAAAGGAAATTGAACATTGAAGAAGTTATATTGGCCGTATCATCATTTTTATGGTGTGCGTTGAAAGATGTTGTTTCTGAAAATATATTTAAAATGTCGCAACGCTTGTTATTATGATGTATATTATTTTAAGCGTATTTATTATTTAAAGCCAAGAAAATCTTACCATTTCCAATATTGGTAATTATAGAACCTTTTTTGTATGGTCCATTTGGAAAAAGTTCGCATAAAGATGGGAATGCATTATTACATATTGTAGTTCGCCATGTGTGCTGCTTGGTCAATACAACACAATAATTGTAATTAGGGTCTTTTCGTGGATGACCTGGAGCCCATGCTCGATATGTTGTGCAATCTAGAGAATTTCCTGCCACAGACAAATAATTTGACTTACTACTAACTACTATGTTTAATTTACCCTAATTTACCTAAGTATATCCTTTATAAACATACTAATCATGTTTTACCATTCAAACTATGAAAAGAAGAGCTGTTGTTTTTAGTTAACCCAACATAAGCGGCTGCCAAGTTAGCATTGATTAGTACTTGCGCAAGTGCATCCGTGCGTTGCTCGCTAGTAACATCTGCTAGTACGCCACTCATGTTTTTACATTTGTTCTGGGCTTGTGTATAGTTTAATTGGTTATCCAGTAAGTAAAACATTCCCGAGGCTGGTACGCACGTCGTGTTTACATTTGCTGTAAAATAAATCCCTTATATTATATTCTTTATATGTATTATGTAGTTTTTTGGTCCATGATTATGTATATTTTACGCGCTGGCCAGTACAGTTATCTAGACCGTTGTCTCATAGAGTGCAAGTTCTTTATATTAAAATATATATGCGAATAAAAATGTGGCTTATAATATAAAATAACCTATGATTTAGGTACAATTGACTTGTACTCAAATTGTCTGAACCGGAATAAAAACTTAAAAAGTAGCCTAAGTACCACTCAGTAGTTATAAATTTACTCTTTATAATATTAGTGTAAATTAATAAAAAAACTAAGCACTCACGTATAGGCTTGGCATAAATACTGTAATAGTCGTATCTCGTATCGTTACTCAGCGACAAACCGCCTTCCGACTCCGCACACTTTAGCACTTCACAAGAATACTCAAGGGAACTATTCCATGCATGTTTGGGGCTAAAGTTTAGTGCCAAAGCCTTCTTCTCAATGCCCAGTCGGAAGCAACTTGTGAGAGATTCGTAGTTCGCACGTGCAGCGACACTTAATGTTGATCTATGGCACTTCTCTATGAGGTGGTATTTTGGAATTTTTTGAGTTACTGAACATTTATTGTTCGCTTCGGTGAACATAAAGAGTTGAATGAAAATAACAAGTCCAAATACAGTTATACAGTCCATGTACATTTTCAAGATACGTTTTCAAGAAGGCTCATAATAACAAAATCTGTAGGTACTTTATATTATACATAGTTACTTTTGGAATATTTTCGAAAAATAACTTACGAAACATAAAAGCTCTAATATTTCACTAGTCCTAAACCTAAACCTTTGTATGAGTTAAGTAAGTTTTAATATACGATACGAATCAGTAAAAATCACGCACATAGCAAACCTCTTAATCAAGAGCATCCAGTTTATATACAATCATCCATAAATGAAGGTATTGTTATAATCCACAGGTATTATAAATTACCCGGCGGATATGTCCATCGTCCGTGACATAGTAATTGCCGTTTCATTTGACATCCAATTTTGCTTTCAATAGACCACGAACCCAGAGCGGGAGAAAGTTTAATCTTTCAACAAGTCATTCAGGAGTGTTATACTTATTTGTGAATTATGAGCTTTTCATTTCACCGGGACAGATACTCCATAGAAACTTAAATATAAATCAGATTTTAAACTTTGGAACATATTTAATATTATACCTATTTATAACACACATCACACAGCTATAACATAATTATTGTGAAAACATAATAGCCACTACCTTAAAAAAGTACCTATTAAGTTCGAAGTCTAAAAATGTGAGATTCGATGATAAGTGTGTAAGAACATAAAAAGCGTTATAATAATATACATTCTATATAATATTATAGCAAGATTATAGCTATTAGCTAGGCTTTTTTCGGAAGACTATGGCGATGCTAATATTAATTTAAACACCGGCCGTCCGTTAACTTTTTAAATGACAACGTATGTAGATAATATTATTGAAACTGAAAAAAAACATTCTAGTTAGGTACCTATGTGCATTTCTATAATTTAGTTTTTGTTTTTTGTAAATTGAAATAGGTGTGGATCACATGTGGGATCACAGTGTGGATATAACTATTTCGTGCAAAAACATTTAAATATAAATGCAAAAAGGATACTATCTGAAGAAAAGTAAAATAAATATTGTCAAACGTTGTCATCGTTCAAAAACCGTCAAAAATCTAGACGTACCGTTTTCAAAAAGTTGACTCTTTTGGAAATGAATTTAATTTCTATCCAAAATAATTTACATTTATAATTTGCTAGTGGATAATTTATTACCGGAATGGGTTGTTTTTACTCAAGGCAAATACGAGAGGTTAGTAGTTATTTTATTTTTCTTGTAAATGTACCTACTTACTTAAAATTTCCGGGATATCAAAATAAAGACCCAGTAAATGAAAGCAAAGACCACCCAAAATCTTATAAATGCGCTATGATCACTCAATGAACGATATATAAACGAATAATATTAATAGATTTTACTCTTTATTACCTAGGCTAGATATTATTTTAACTTCATGACCGCGTTAAATATTATAATATGCTTAGTTACTTGGTGTACTTCTAAAAAGTAGAGCCTTCTACATCCTATAATGATTTCTCAAAACTATGTAACTTAAACAAGATATCAAGGCACATCCGATCAACATAATATTATTATATACCTAGTTAGATAACGCAAATTTCATAAATTTCATTGAATATCAAAATAGGTTTTTATGAAAATTCGTTGCAATTCATACATCATTCATATTACCTATTGAACCTCCCAGGAGGATACGGTGTATGACATGTCACCAATCAGGCACCTGCCTGTAATATTCGTCAACGGTGTACCTGGTGCTGGCAACCAGACGGTCGCGGAAACCATGGCGAGCATTACAGGGTACATGACGATACGGCCAGGGGAGCTGATACGGGAAGAGGCGGAGAAGGACACCGCCAGGGGACGGATGATTTCGGATAAGCTGAACGCGCAAGAGGATATTTCTGAGGTAAGATTCTAAATTAAAATTTTACACATTTGTGGTAGGTAATTACCTATCTACAAATATAAAATAGACTTATCTCAGGTCTTAGCATTAATATAGAAAAAAAATGATGTGCACTTGGTGAAGTTATAAATATTAAATTCAAAAGATTTTTAATGCCATTTTACGCGAAACTAAATGGTTGAATTATTATTTCGAGATTATATGCCGAAATGCATGTCTTTTTAAAGTACATTTAAAAGCCTAATTCCATTTAATTACTTTTTTATAAGAAAAATCATTAACAAATATTTACGTCGAAATAGGGATAGATCTAAACTACGAATTGAACACAGTAATACAAACAAAACCTGTCTTTATTAATAAATAATAATATACCACGCAGCAACTAACAGTGGACCTAATAAAAGAGAAGATGCTGATGAACCAAGACGCTAAGGGTTTCATCCTGGTGGGTTTCCCGCGGAACCCGAGGATGTCGAGCATATTCAACAGGCAGGTCAAGTGGCCGGAGAAGATCGTCGCTTTGGAGGTTGATAATGAGGTAAATACGTAAAATAAAAAAAAAGGTTTTTTTTAAAGTATGATTACCTATGTATTGAAATACATAGGAAACGATTTCCAATTAGTCTAGACTCTAGATTCTTTGTAATTGAACGTGCTTAGAATCCAATATCGCAGAGTGGCCAGTCGACATCTATATCATTACGTATTTTGAGCGCGTCTTATGCTACGATAAATTATTTTCGATTGCCAAAATTTAGCAGAAAAACTATTTTCTTCTCTATCAGGTAGCAGCAACAAGATTACAAAACAAACTATCGGAACTAGGTCGTCCGGAGTGCGAGATAAACGCGGCGCGGCAGATCGTGAGGCAGGCGGCGCATAAAGTGAAGAATGTGCACAAGCGGTTCGGTGGACATGTGATTACGGTACGTTTATGTAGGTAATTAGCTGTGCCCGTGACTTTGTCCGTGGTACATATGTAGGACTAGCTTTCCGCCCGCGGCTTCGCCCGCGTTTTAAAGAAAAACCCGCATAGTTCCCGTTCCCGTGGGATTTCCGGGATAAAACCTAGCCTATGTGTTAATCCAAGTTACCCTCTATACGTGTGCTAAATATCATTGCAATCGGTTCGGTAGTATTTGCGTGAATGAGTAACAAACACACATATACACATCCATCCTCACAAACTAATCCTTCGCATTTATAATATTAGTAGGAAGGATAGGATATAGCACTCGGGGATCACGTATAGGTATAATATCTAACGGTGAAAGGATCTTAAAATCGGTCCAGTAGTTCCTGAGATTTAAGCTTCACAACAATCAAACAAAATTTTTACTATATTATAAGTATAGAAGTAAGAGATAGATATATTCTTCTACATTTATTCTGAAAAGTAGGTAGGTATCATGTTAGATAAAATTGCAATACTGAAATTTACGCAAAAATTAAAAAAGTTGACAAGCTTTTGCTTTTGTAACATTTGCATGTGTACATATTATTTAAGTAATTATTGTCTGCTCAAAAATAAATTCAAAAACATTATTAATTTCGAATAGCAATACAATATTATTTAAATTCGTGTTCTCAAAAAAGTTTAATTTATATTTTATATATCCACAGTTGGACAGCAGCGGCAACCCCAAGGCATTAGCGACCACCCTCAAAGAGATCCTCTCAGATACAATGGAAAAAGCGCAGAGAAACGAAGCGCCCGCGACGGCCTCCGCGCCCGCCATGATGACGAGTCCCGACGCGGCTAGTGATTTGATAGATTAAATATATGTTTGGCTAGATTTGGTGTTTTATTTGTTACTTGTTGGTTAAAAAATGTTTTTTATTCGGGGTGTGTTAAAATTTTCCACTTAAAATAACATTTTTGGCTATGCTCTAAAGGAATAATGTTACAATCTTGTTACAATTTAATTATTAAATTTTACATTTAAAGAAAAATAAATTGTATCAAAACTGCGTTAGGTACAATTTTTTTTAAATATCATCACACCACACACAATTCCACAATGGATATAATTATAATTTGTGGGTAACCAAAATTAAATTATAATCTAAGGTATATTTTTATTAAAAGAGAAAAATAATTCAACTATCACTAAAGGGCGATGTTATCGCAAAGCGATAAAGCCCTTTAAATTAAAAAAAAAAAAAAAAAAAAACTCACTAATCACTACGATGGAAAAGCTATACAAACTCAGCCTATTTAATTCCTGTAAAAAAAGTAACTGGCCGTTTAGAATATTTTTTATTTCGAAAATTCAAATCAAACCGTCGACAAGCGACACACGTCGTTGTCATTTGTCACAAAAACGGATCGATTTTAAAACAAAAAACTAATCAGTTTGCTGAAAGTCCTCAAGCATTGACGATCGTACAAGAAATTTTATTGTGAAATAATTAAAATATTGAAAAAATAGCCACGCTACGGAAATCCGTGATTAAAGTTATGAAAATCAAACTGCGTAAGTAGAAAAGTTTTGACAATATTATCAAAAAACTTTTGCACTGACAAAAACTCAATTGACTCAAACTTCTCTGACAATATTGTTACGCGCTCTTTATGATGTGATGGGAGTCAGATTGGAGTCAGATGTAATTTTAGTAACTACCTACTTATTAATAATTTTATTTATTATATTTTTATAGTAAACGATCACACATCAAAAGCTATTTCTATTACCAAATACCATAGAAAATGTGGATGCCAAATAGGAATAGTTATAAATATTAATCTGCTAATCCACAATACAATAATATAATAATGATTTTATTATATACCTATTTCATCTTCTGTATATTATTTCCTAAGACTAGCATGCATGAATTTATAATTTGGTTCGACACCATTTTTGATATTTTAATTGCTCGACAGTTTTTTAAATATTTTCTATCTGTTGTTCCAACCGCTTTAAAAATTCGAACCGAATTTCGAACAAAATACAAATACCATTAATTCAATTTAAAAATATAGCTCTTAATACAAAAAGGGCTGACAGAATAACTATGCAAAATTTTATAGGTACATTGATGGGTTCATAGAATTTTGTATAGTTCTAGAAAATATTTCAGCGCGAGACCGTTTCCCATCAACGTCTTCCAACGAAGATATCGACACGACAAATGACTGGGAGACAGTGCGTCCAATGCCCCAAATGCCCCAAATGCCGCCAATGGCTATGATGCCCCGTCTGCCCCCACCGCAAGGCGTGATGGTGGGGGCAGTTCGCAAGCGTAGGGGCAACCTGCCCAAGAACTCTGTGCGCATTCTGAAGAGGTGGCTGTATGACCATCGATATAATGCGTATCCGAGTGACACGGAGAAGATGGCGCTGAGCCAAGAGGCTAATCTGACGGTTTTGCAGGTGATTTTGTAAAGCTTTATATCACAATACTGATATCCTAGATTCCGTGAATAATGTTTTTTAAAGTGAAACTTTTATTACATCGTCTCAAACTTTTTGGTCTGTGTAGCGCATGTCGCGTGTATCACGGCTGCCGAGTAGGTATACCTACTCGGCAGCCGACCGTCACGCGACATGCGCTACACAAAGCAGTGTTCGGAACCGTTCGAACAGTTTCACTTTTACCGTGGTTTCATAAAACCACACAACATTTTTTGTATTTCTGATTCAACCTTTGAATGTTGGGTAATTTTAAATAGGTACAGTAGTTTAAACTTGCCGTCTGCTTTCAAATTGAAAAACTTATCCTATATTTGATTATTAGGAAATTTTAAATAAATTCATACACTTCAGATTTACCAATAGTTTTGAGCTAGGTTACACACAGGTTACACACAATACCTAAGTATAATTTAATAATGCTACATTTCAATAAGCAAAGAACGTTATAGGTATGCAATTGGTTCATAAACGCGCGCCGTCGCATCCTTCCCGAAATGATACGACGGGAAGGACACGACCCGTTACACTACACGATATCGCGTCGTGGTCGTAAGCAGCCGCCCGGCGTGGGGCCCATGGTGGGGTTGCCGTCCACGTCGGGTATTGGTATGCCTCCCGGGAGCATGATGATGCCGTGGAACGGAGTGGAAGTTCAGGTTCGTATAAAAGTAAAAAGTTTTAACTTAGGCCAGCCGTACACGGACCGCTCCAAGCAGTTGAGACCGACGGCTTGAAGCGGCGACCGCGCGGTGCACTATAGACATTCATTCACTGCCGTACACGGACTGCTCGAGCAGTCGCGTCCGCTTCAAGCCGTCAACTGCGCGGTTTGTAGCGACAGCTTGAGCAGTCAACGACCGACCGCTCGAGCAGTCCGTGTACGTCGCTCAGCCGTTAACTGCTCGAGCTGCCCGTGTACGGCCGCTCTTAGCAGTTGTTTTTTTTTTATCTTCGCAAGAAAATAGCTCAGTGTATGTGTGATTATCGCTATGGAGTACGTATATACATATATTATGTTTCCACTTGCATGCAACTCTAGGTAATAAAAAAAATGTGTATTCCTAGTAATTATTTTATAATCTGTGGTGTTACTCTTTTGGTAATAAGAGTGTTCAGTTTCTATCAGCTTCAAAAGGCGACTAGATGAAAATGAATGTTCCATACATTCATTTTGACGAAATGAAGCAATATTTATTTCAACTAAAGAAATTGAACAGTGTTTCTATCGAAATTGCTGAATCTTACTGCTTTTATTGAAGTGTCAGAATTCAAAGAACATCGAATAAACTACTACGACTAGGTGACTTTTTGCGGATTTGAATGGAACCATGACAATTTTAAAATAAGCTGTTCAGCCGCTTATTACTGTATTCAAATGATCCCTTGCAAATGTGTCTACGGTGGTTATCTCGTATCATCAGGCAAACTTACGGTTGGTCGTTCTATCATAGAAGAACTACTAGAACTTGCTCATTAAAATCTACTGTCAACTAACAATCATATTCCAAAACCTTCCTTCCTTATCCCATAATCCTATGGAACATCAATGAACCAAATCATTCCACCCATTCCTATAGAATATAGTTGACCCCACTCGTCCTCACGACTACGGGGACGGTCTCCTAGTGTACCGGGACGGGGACGAGCTGGTGGACGCTGAGGAGGGCTACTCGAGCGCGATCAGCGAGGAGGAGGTGAAGTACGACCCGTCCGTGTGGCAGAGCGTCATACGCTATGGACCGGAAGAACGGGATCTGCATGCTGTTAGGGGGTAGGTACTTTTCAATATAGCTAGTAGAAAATTGTCATTGAGTAAATTATATATGCATAGTTCACATTTTAAAAGTTTCGAATAATAAAATTGTCCTTTATAAATTTTCTGATTCAAATCTCACAAATTAATAGGATCCCAATTTATCGTGTAATTGAAATTTATATTTTCATAAGAAAATCCCACTAAAATGGTCCCTTTATAAGTACTTTTTGATTAAGATTAACTCTTTTACATAAAAGCTTAACAAAGTACAGATTAACAATGAAAAAATTGTCGTATATAAAAATATTTCTTTAAGATACCCATAAATTTGGCAACATTCGAATAAAAAGCTTCAGCAGAAATCCAATAATCCAATAATCTTTGCTATGAGCATTGAGCACACTTATTATTCGACAGGAATTACGAAACAAGCTATCTCCTTCACTCTCAAACAATTCCCCTATAGCACTACTAGCTATTCTCTTCCATCTCAACTTTTATTCAGCACCATCCTCTCCTCCAGAACGCCAGTAGTAGCGGTGAGTACAGAGGACGGGGTGAGTACACCAGATCTCGGTGAGAGCGCGGTGTGGACGCAGCTCACTCCGGTGCGCAGACAGGTGAGTCCGCCGCCGCCGCCCGTCGCTGTGGAGCTGGAAGTGGCCACTACGGACATGTGGTGTCATACTTAATGTGCTAATGTTGGGAAGATTTGGGGATAAAAATGTTTGGGGATTTGACTGTGTGATAGGCGGCCTACTTAGACGTGATGGTCTTGTCAAATTAAAATTCATTTATTGTGGTCTTGTGGGTATGGAGAAGATTTGAGGATAGAAATATTGGGGATCTAGCTTGTAATAGGTGGCCTACTTGGACGTCTTGTGGGTCTGGAAATATTTGGGGGGATAACTTGTAATAGGTGTTATACTTAGATTTGCTGATTGAAAATTTAGCTTTTAATATGGTGTTAGGACTTGTGAAGATTTGGGGATGCCATGCACTATTTGACCCTTAGGAAACTGGGGATGAAACTGTTTGATATAATATAGTTTAAATAGTTACATCTCAATTGTTGAAACATGGTGGATATAATGAAAATTAGTTTTAAACAAGCTGGATTATTTGAGATTTAGCTGAGGTACTATTACTGTAACTATTAATGCTAGAGAAACGATTCTTAGACAGAAAGATAGAGAGTTTAAAAAAAAAAAAAAAAAAAAAAAACGGCAGTATAAACAACTAGACTCACAGTCTCGAGATCATCAAAAAGTTCACGCGACGAATTATAACACATTCATTGAAATTAACGTCTTATTTCATGGTTGTAAAGTTTAAAGTTTATTATATCGCATTACAAAACTTGGCCTAATGCCCGGTTTACACGGACTTAGTATAAGTGATAAGCACTAAGCTCTTAGTTACTTAGCTCGTGTAAACCGGGCATTACACAAGTGTGGGCAGAGATTTTATTCAGACAATTTTAGAGCATGATTGTGATTTTAGTTAATTATTTAGGTTATCTAAGAAGTAGCGTGTATGATTTTGTTATCAGTATCATATACATATTATGTAAATTGTGTGATGTCTTATTAGGTTTAAATTAAAGGTTTATTTTAAGATTTTAGATTATATCTTTCGGGAATTATGTGCAGGCGACGTCGGTGTTAAAACAATATAAATTGAATACAATCACGTTGTACAGACATTGTAGTTTTAGCGTCAAATAAGAAAATGTTTTGGTTTGATTCGAGTGGTAATATTATGTTTGATGTTATGAATAAACGTTTTTTAAAAGATACTCTTTTATTTTTGATCAGTTTTAACGCCGGCATCACCTGATACGATGGTTCCTTTTTGATGAGATTTTGTTTGTAAGTATAGTTTTTAACGGAACCGTGTCTTCAGGTGGTGCCTTACGAAAGAGAGGAGAAATTTAAGTGTTTGTACCTGCTCGTGGAGACTGCTGTCGCCGTTCGTCAGAGGGAGATAGAACAGGAAGAAATGATTCTGCCATAACTTTTAAATTATTATTCAACATTATTGAAATAATCATCAATTAAGATGAGTATAGGATCAGGAGAATTTAACCATTTAAGTAGAATTTAACTCCTTCACAATTATTGATTGTATATCAAAGATCTCAGATCAATTAAATCTTGAAAGTAACAATAAAGCGCGTCACACACGGTGAAGATACTATAATATTTTATCTTAAGATACTGTAATATAAAATATTATAGACCCGAAATTTTGTGGGTCATTTGTAACAGGATGGCGGTTCTACAGGGGTCTTAGTACGCAATGACAAAAAGAAAAATGATGGTCAGAACGCTGATACCGGATACCTTAAGATACTGTAATATAAAATATTACAGTATCTTAAGATTAAATATTATAGTATCTTCACCGTGTGTGACGCGCTTAAACTCTGGATTTAATAATATTGAACAAAAGCATTTAACTTGTAGATTATTATCTAAGAAAGCTGCTTTTGAAAAAAATAGAACAATGATAGATTTATAGGCAAAAATGAGAAGTAAAATTTTTATGTAGGTACTAGATATATGATTAGGATAGGAACGAAAGAAGATATTTTATTTTAATTATTATTAGAAATAAGTGAAAATTTTAAATTTAAGCATTTCTTCGCAATAAAGTTCTTACATATTTAACTAGTTTATTTTTATTGCTCAGATTTGGATACGCAACGAGCTATAAGATCCTATAGAGATCTCCTTATTTGATAAAATCCTATCACTTATACCTAAGTGATTATAAATAAAAGTCAATAATAATAAATATACTTTATTAGCAGAGGCCGTTAATTTAAATTAAATGATAATATGTACAAGACTAGAGCAGTTGAGTTAGTTGGCGACGAGCGGGTCCAGGATCTGCTGCACTTGGCTGAAGATGTTGTCCACGGTGTCTTCAGCGTTTATCTGTTACAATAAATTTAAAATTTATGGACATAAGTGTGTAATTTTATGGAAAAAATCACTATTAGTGCTTTCGTGTTACAAAAATAACACAAGTTTGGATGGTAGGGCAGATTGTAGGGTAACGTGATGGAATCATAATTGGTATCATAATACTTATTTTATGAAACTACATGCCAGAAACAAAATTATGAGAGTCAGGTGTTTCAATCGTTAATTATTACATATCATAAAATCAATAAACAAAACAAAAGTATCTGTTTGTGATAAACACAAAAACTTCTGTACAGATTTTCATTCTGTTTAGGGATTGTCTAGTGTGTAATTAGTAATTTATTAAAATTTAAAAAACTTCAACGAACGACAACAAACTAAAAACAACCACGTCCACTCAGTGACATAAGAATTTAAGCACATTGATGTGACCACCACAGTGGACACCACATAGACCCCCACAGTTGCCGTGTGACGTACCTATGAAATATTACAATAAAGACACTAAAACAACGTACCTATGAAGTATAATTAAAATAATACATACCCTTTTCAACTTATCGGGGTACTGCGCGAGCACCATATCATTATTATCGAGGAAGGTCTTGAGCCGCAGTTTGATGGTCTCCGCGTTGTCGTCCGCGCGCCCCGAGCTCGCCGCGCGACCGAGTAGCCGCTGCGTAAGCGTCTCGGAGGATGCTTCGAAGTATATTATCACCTGGAATATATTAAATCGAATAAGGGCCAATTTTTCAATCCCTGGTTAAAACTTACCCATCCAATAAAGTATTACACGATAATATTAAAATGTCACCGGTAAACTGTCAATTGCGGGCAATAAGAATACACTTTGAAATGGTACATAGTTTCATACATTATTCGACAAATAAGTTTTATCCAAGGATTGAAAAATTAGCCCTAAATGATTTACCTAAGTGAATGAATATATAACCATAAAACTGAATAAAAGATACATTTACAACAATAACTTTAATATAATATTACAGTGCAAAAAAAGAGCGTGTGCCGAGCACATGACGTGTCTGAAATGAAACTTCTTTGGCAAGATTTAAATATTTATATCTAAATCGTCGCTTTACTCCATGACGTGACGGTATTTATATGATGCGACCTTGAAATTTTACTCTCAACGCGCTGAAGTGAATTTCAATTTTTTTTTCAAATTCAAATGATTTATTGTGGTTCACATGGGTTATAAGGGTTATTACATTATATTATGAAGGTAATTCGCTATAGTTTCACTTCAATAAACTGAAAAACTACTTTATCGATATTAATAATTATTTAATCCTTAGTACCTAACTAAGCTTCATTTTTACCGAGTAAGTACCGTATTACTCGGTAAAAACTATTTATTTAGACTATTTTTTTAATTCGGTCAACCAACCCCTACGAAGCCGGGGCATGTAGCTAATCTTAAGTAACTTGCAAAAAATACTTGCATACAACATTTTGAAAATCTTAAGTTACAATAAAACAATAGGAAATAAATAAATAAATAAAATAAAATAAATAAATAAATAATAAATCGCTCATAATCTATTATAAAAGTAAAACTTACAGTAACAGGAGCAATAGCTTTCTCGAAGGCGATGCCCTGGGACTTTTCCCTCGGGTAGCCGTCGATCAGGAAGCCCTTAGCTTCCCCAGAGGCAGCCACCATAGCCTCGCGGAGGAGGTCTAGCACTATGTCATTTGGTACTAACTCTCCTGGAAAGTTACATTGAAATGTTGTAAATACTTAGATATATAAAATATAGTATAATATGTCACCTGCTGATTTACCTTTAGTAATAGCGTTTAGCTACTATTATGTATTCTGTGGTAATATTATGGATGGAAGTTAAATGTTTTCTATATAATGTATTGTGTATATGCTTATGTGACTCGTCTCAGACTCATTTATATCATGTTGTTCAAAAAAAAATCTGGATGGTTTTCAGAGACTTTGAAAATTTACCCACCTTATTTTGCTTAACAAAGAACGACTAGTTAATTGAACTAACAATCGATATCGAAGTAATTACTTAGCTTTTATGAATATTACAGTGGCATTTAATAACTGTGGGCCATTTATTAAACACATCACATCAGTGAGCCATATTTCGTCGTTTCATTATTAATAATTGATCGAATAAAAAAAAAACATTTTTAGATATCCTGTAACAAACAAAAAAGACGTGTGGCACTCGGGGACTGCCGCGGTAAAGCTATTGCATAGCATGCCTTTAAGCCACACCTCCGAGCCCGTCGGAGTGGGGAGCGTGAGGTTTTTTCGTTACGCAATTTCTGGATTCGGTCCCCGCGCTCAAGGCCCGCGATAGAAACTATGCAATAGCTTAAAAACATTTTTAGATATCCTGTAATAAACAAAAACTTACGAATCTTTTTTGCATTAGGACAGTGCCTTCTCCTTTGAGTGTGTATAACCTATGTTTTTAAACATACACATTCACCATTTAAACATACGTTCACCACACTAAGCCTATAGTTTAATAGTTCCTACCTCTCTCCATGATAGTAGTGAGGCACTTGGCCCTCTCGGAGCCGCTCTTCACCTCAGCTCGCAGCAGGTCCCCAGTAGAGAGATGGGTGAAGCCATACTTGGCGATGATCTTCTCGCACTGAGTGCCCTTGCCGGACCCGGGGCCCCCGAGCACCCACACGATCGGTGTCTTGCTTGTGTCTATTGGCGCCTGGAATTGTCAGTACGGATTGGAGATGTGAATCATTGTTTTCAATAGCATATTATATATTGTGTCTAACTAATTTTATGAGAAAGAATAAATATTAAAGACTAATTTACTGTTTAAGATAATCATAACTAGACATTTTTATTTATTTTCAATTGTGACGTGTAGACCGAATTGAAGTTCGATGAGAAATTACTTTCAAAATATATGAGTAAGACATTTTATGAGAAAGAATAAGATAAAGATCACATTTACTGTTTTAGATAATTCTAGCAATTTTATTTGCCTTCAATTGTTATTAAATTTTATAGCACGTTTTCAGTGAATCGAACTTGAATAAACCTATCATGTAACATAAAATAATTTCGAGTACCTAAATCTTTAAAATAATTACGTATTTCAAATATTATTGTCCATTAAAACAGCAGATACTAAAAATAACATTCAAAATGATTTATATACTTAATACAAATTTAATTGCTTTCCGAGAAATGCTTTGAATACGATATTTACTATTATTTATATCTACTAATATTATAAAGGTGGAGAGTTTGTTTGTTTGTTTGAACGCGCTAATCTCAGGAACTACTGGTCCGATTTGAAAAATTCTTTCGTTGTTAGATAGCCCTTTTATCGAGGAAGGAAGCGCAGCCACGCGGGTGAAACAGTAAAACACAGCTAGTTATGCATAAAGCTCACTGCTGAACTTGAGCATTCTACTGGTAGATAAATACTGTTTATAATTTCGTGACAACATGCTACCTTGTTTGCATTGTTCATAAAAATCAATGAATCAGACTATTCAACTAAAAACTGCTTATTCATTCGCCATCCTATAAATTTCTTGATCGTGCTTTTCAGAAACAATTTTTTAGACCGTTTTTATAAACAAAAATTATTACCTATTTAAAAATTTACCTATTTAAAGGTTTATTTCCTTAAAAATGCAAATAAATACTTCAGTCTTTTTAACAATAAATCTAGATTCTAGACTAATAATTTGCTAACCTATTTTCTCAGAATTTAAGAAGAGATACGACAAACCAAATGTGTAATTTTCACCAACTTTTCCCCTTCTTTCTTCCAGTTCTATATAATATTTAACTATATAATACTGAAGTTTTAAATATAACGTCGTTTGCTCAAGCCAGCTCTTTTGAAATATTGATTCACGAGGGACTATCGTAGAGCCTCAATCTTAATGTTTAATGAACATGACATTGATTTCGTTATAAATACTCGGTCTTCACTTAGAAGTTTTCGATGAAAGCGTTTTTATTCACTATAGGACTTATATTTTGTTTTTAATACTTATACAAATATTTAGAAACATCAAAAATAAAAATGAAGAGCCTATGGATTCATTGAAAAATGTAGTTAAAGTTATTTTACTACAACTACACTAATAATATAAATTATAAGGCATAAAAAGAGATAAGTAGGTAATGTTTTTTTCTAAATTTGTATAATTATTATAGTTTTATTAATTAATTATTATAATATACACCTTATAAGGTAGCCCGTAGCTATAACATTCCAAATTATTTGACTCCAGATTCCGTTATACACAGAGCTTGAGCGGAACCGGGTCGCGTAGCTAGTTAATAACATAATACCTGAAAAGCTTTACATTTAGGCGACATGCACTGCAAAGGGCACGCAGGCTTCTTCTCTATAATGGGCTCGTCACACGGGTAGCAGTTACCTTCCATTGTAAATTTATTTTAACAAATCTCTTGTAAATAATATCAAAGTTGTGTTGACAGTGTCATTGTTGATGTTTATTGTTTATTTTTATCTATAGTTTATGTAAATAGACGACAAGTTCTGTGTTTTTGTAGAACCATTATAGAACTATTAAATTAATCGTATTTTTACTTAAAAGTGGTCTCTGTTACCTGTTCAATCTAAAATTGTAAGTTGTAATGATGATGATGTAAGTATGATTTGATAAAGTTCACTCTTACTTCACTAATTTATTTTTCTGTTATACATTAGGTTTTATAAAATGGGGATCTTTATCATTCAGATTCGATTTGTAGGACATTAATGAGCTTTGTGAATTATGGAAATTAACCATTCTTTATCGAGCCAACCTAGTCCTAACTCAGTGTCCCTATAAAAAGAGTGTGTGCCGAGCACACGTGTCAGAAGTGAAACTTCTTTGGCAAGATTCAAAGATACCAAAATCGTCGCCTTATTACATGACGTGATGGTATTGCTATGACGGGAACGTAAAATTTTACTCTCAACGCGCCTAAAGAAGTTTCACTACAAAAAATCTCTATTTATTGCTCAAAAAATAACCTTACTTATAAACTCAACAACTCTAAATCACTCTTTTTTGTTATAACGAGTAAAATAACCTTCACAACATGTTCACAACACATGAACATTTCAAAATCGAAAGGCCGACTATTTCTGATCCGACAATGACCGCTACACGTTGTCACTGTCTCGACAATTTTGTTGTTAAAATATTTTTAAAATTTATGGATGTTAAAGACGTGTGATTGGCGTTAAAATCTAATTATGTTTCGGTTAAATTGAGTTGAATATGATTGACAGTTGCTATTCAGAAATAGTCAAGGTGGTTAAGAATAATGGACAAACTTTGTGATTGGTTTCACTAGACTAATTATAAATATTCAAAATATGAATGAACGGAAAGAACGAAAAACCTAAGTTTATTGTGTGTCCACGTGTCCCTCGAACACAAATGTTTTCTTTGTTATTTTATTATAAAATTAATAATAAATTTTAAAATAATATTTTATAACAATAAATAATCCATAATAATTTTAATTCAATTTATTTGTTGTTGTTGTTTTATTTGTTGTATTTCGCCAAAATCGCGCAGCACAACTATCTCTATTCGGATATCCGGTATAAATGCATGATCATCTTTCGTCAATTTTCACTCTGTATTCTTAGCACGTACCTAATACATATTTGTTACATTGCACCAATAAGACGAATAATTTAATAAATAACGCACACTTATTTACATATAATATTATTGTTGAACAACAAACACAAATTTGTTTTCCATCACAAAAGCTACAAACACCTTTAGGTATTACTTGTATACGTAGTATATTATTATTAGTCTGTGGTATTACCTTGTAATTAGCTCTCCAATCTAACTTCAATTCAAGGCACGTTGTAGTCACTAATATAATGAAATACAACACTCTATTCACAAAACTGTCGTCTTTGATGGTGGTTTTCATTTAACTGCAAATCTTACAAGGCTGCGGTGAAATTTTTGGCGTAAAACAAACGCGTGATACTTGGCGCGATACAAACGACGCCAAGAGCGTATTCTGGTGATAATCGACAATTTATTGAGCTTCTCATTTATTGGAATAACTAATAAAAAGCAAGGCTTTGTCCTCATTAATCGACACAGATGTTTATAAGCGCGACATAGTTTTTGATCAATTAAAACTCCAAAGCAGTTTTAGAATATATAGAGTCACTTCGCAATCGCTATTCTTAAATTAGGTAATGTTCTTCCAGAATGGAACTATATGTTTTGGAGAGTTTTCTTCAATAAATGGTTTGTAGAATACTAATTTTTACATCAAAATATCGTTAATATTATGAGGAAAGATCTTGAACTATACACCAGCTGCCAATTGGCTGTGAGTCGATTTCAGCGGGTAGCACACTACTGGATTATTTTGGAGAAATAACAATTTACGAGTAGTACATATATCTCGATGTTTACGACCGAAAGTTACGTAGATTCACACGTCATTGTATGTTTTTATATTTATCTCTGAATGAAGTGTTTGGCAATGAATGTATTATATTCCTTCACTGTTAAGGTTAACAGTTATAGGTACCTATAAATACCTATGTCGAGAAGTTGGTCGTAGCGTAAATAAAGGAGATTGCCCAAGTGACTATGGCACTTGGTATCGCAATCAAACTTATTGTGTCAAGATGAAATATAGCTCAATTTAAAGCTTGATGTTAGTACTTTTAGATATGATTAAAGTTTTTATGTAAATAAGCCGCAGTTCGTGACAATAAAAATAAAACAATAGTTTTATTCAATACTTCAAAAAATACTTTATCGAGTTTAAACTAACGATGAACGTTAAGTTTTACATTTATTACATAGGTAATATTTTAATTTACAAGACAAATGTGAAAAGTAAATCGTAATAAACATTATTTCAAAATAAATAACGTCGAACAATGCGTCGAACACATTCATTTCAAATAGAAACATAATATGACGCTTGCAAGAGAGATAGATATATGTGTCAAAACAAAAACTTTTACTTTTATTTCTATTTATTCGGTATAATTACGACTTAATAGTGATAAATATGATCATTATAAATACAAATAGGAATTAACAATATCACGAACACGTGACACAACTAGTATTTTACCGATTCCATCCGTGGTCATACATGTTTCAAAACACAAACTTTTACTATTATTTCAAGAAGCTTATATCTAATACACTGGAGATTGCACTATGACCATTAACTTGTCACAAGAAAATATAACCTTGAATGACGTCAGTGTTGTTTTTTGTCTCTTTCTGTGGGTGACCACACTGGTTTGTATATTCAGGATTTTTCGAAATAAAAAAAACTAAAAATCATGGTCTATAAATAATAACGACATATATTTTTAACAGTATTTATATTATAATATTACTGGTCAACTTACATGAATAATTATCATCTTTATAGGTACATACCATTTTAATTGGTAGAGAATGATAGTTTTAAATAACGCTTGATAACTTTTGATCTCATACTACGATTTTTTAATTAAAATGAGTGCTACATACATTAAAACATCGTTTTGGTTACTCAAGCTTCAGTCTAAAACTTTTCAATATTCCAAAGGGAGAGTTGCATCGCTAGTGTTGATGTGTGGTAACGATATTACAGTTCTCAGAAATTCGTATGTCTTTCAGGAGCTGTACTTACGGTTACTAATGGTTTCATGGTGGTTAATTATAATATAATTAAAATTACTTTATCCACAGTTGAGACGCAGTAACAAGAATGTGGTAAATAAAAAGGTATAGCACTTTTCAAAAGGTATTTTTTTTCTGGACCGTAATCCTCAGGCTTAAAATGCAAACTGCATATTCTGGCATGTTGATAAATTTTACCCTTGATAGGCACTATGGACAGCCATTTATTTCTTTTTATTTCATTTTTGGAAAGCTGAAATAAGTAAAACAAAAAAAATTTGGTAAGTTAAAAGAACTATTAATTTCTATGTTAAAGAAGAACAAACATAAAACCACATGTGAGTGCAATATCGATGTCGTGCGTTGTTTCATTACTAGTATAAAAATCTTTGAAATGGTGTTCTAAATGTTCACCATAATTTTGTTAACTATTACAATATTTTCTCTTCGCTATCCGTAAAAACTCGTCATCATGGTTACCTTACTTGTTAAATTGGTTTATTGAAAAATGATGAAATTATTAGGAAAAGAAGATAGATAGAAGATATTTAGCATGATTGATTACTAAAATGATGATAAAATTGACGATTTTTGCCATGAAAATGATTCTAAACAGGTAAATGGAAAGTATCCGACGTGCACAAACGCTCAGTTCTTTTAAGTCCATATTGAAAGCTCATTATCTAGCCATGCAATAGTTGCATTAGTAATAATTTATGTATAATTATAATTTTTGTATATATTGTTATATATATATATATATATATATATATATATATATATATATATATATATATTGTAGTTTGTGTAGTATATAATACAAGTATATTTATATAACTATGTGGTATCTATGTACAGTATATGTAGTTTATGTAGTATGTAGGCATTTTTTAAATATATTCTTTCTTTTATTTCTTTTTTGCGCTATCCTTATTCTTCTCACATTTCCTTTCCTACCAGGTTGCCTGGCAGAGATTGCTGTGTAGCAATAAGGCCGCCTATTGTGCAAAATTTTTGTACCTCACTAATTTGTACCACATTTCCTATATTGTTTTGTACAATGAAGTGTTATAAATAAAATAAATAAATAAATAAATGCATGAGTATTGAGGAATATTGTAAATAGCGTAAATATACACTTGCCTGTGAAATTTTATGCCAGAATTTGGTGTCCAAAAACTTCTGCAATTTTTCACAATGCAATACATTATTTATATTCGGAAAATATTTATTAAATACGCAACAATATTAACTTAAATATTCGAAGCGACGCAATTTTTTTGACACTTATGCCATATTGTCAAAGTGAGAGTTGCTACAATTTTATTATGGTAACTACCAATAATCAGGGAGTATCGCTTTTTAATAATTGGTTCAGATGTTCAGATACTTATTTTATTTAGCATAAATAATAATTGTCTCATCCGACAATGCTTCTGAATGACGTTGTTGGCAATTTATCAACAAACTCATGTACAAAAACTAACCTTTTGCACAGAATATTACAGCATACATAGTAGCCTTGGGAAAACTTCGTATTAACAGTGGCAATACCAAGTTAGGTGTGAAAGTGATAAAACACAACAATTTTCTTGTTACACGTCAAATGTTCATACCGAAATCTCCAGTGTATAAGATATAAGCTTCTTGTATTATTTCAATTTATCCGGTATAATTAAGACTTAATAGTGATACATAATATGATCATTATAAATACAAATAGGAATTAACAATATCACGAATACGTGGCACAACTAAAATTTTACCGATACCACCCGTGGTCATTCTCCTTTATCTTTAGGTTAGGTCCATGTGCTAAGAATAATACCGACTAATATCATCGAGATAGTATGTACTACGTACTAGAGAGGCGATCGCTACTACACTCTCTTTAACACGAGCTAGAGGCAAGAATCACAAGTCTCTTTAGTCTGTGCCGGACTGTGCCCCCCGCTTGCCGCGTCAACACGTGTTATTGCTCTGTTCTCTAAAATGCCTTCGTGTGTGCTAAGATATTGTTTTAACAGTTCCTATAATACAAACAAAGCCCGAGGAGTGACTTTTCACCAGTAAGTTTCCTTATTATGAGTAAGTCATGCATTTTACTAATATTGTTATCATTTTGCGAAAAATTCCACGCGTTCTGCGTTTCGCGCCATTTTTCATAGACTAACAGCACAGACGTGACATTATCGATGAGTCTGTTAAAAAAATGTAACTGGATTTTTTAACTATGAATATACAATATATACTAGGAAAGATTACCGTGGTGTAGTACCTAAATATTTATACTTTTACCCGACTACGCAAAGTAAAACGGTAGGTTATATTAAGTAATATTTATTTATTTACCTATTTTTATTTATTAAAAAAAGGTTCATCAACAGTTGTTCCAATAGGATTTATAAATTATTATGCACAACAATTACAAATAAACACAACATTCACAGAAACTAATACAGTAAAAGTTCCTTAATCGCGCTTCCTTTATTCGCGTTTTCACTATTCGCGGATTAAAAAAATGCGACCCAATTTCTATATTCGCGACTAAAAATTTTTTTTATTCGCGGATTTAATAAGTACATACATAATAATAAAATTATTCCAATAGGTATCTTACCCAATATCCTTGTCAAATGGACTAATAAGAAAGTAAAATAGATCTTATTACAAGTTTGCCTTAAGTACATAATATTATGTTCTGAAATGATATCGCCGAGGCCTTTGACACAAGCCGCCTTTGTCGCAAGCCGCCTCTGCCGCGATTGATGTTTTTGAGAATGTAAATAAACAGAATGGAAGCAACCTTATAACTCAATAAATAAAGTATATTTTTAAATGTAGTTCCGTTTATAGTAAAAGCCGCTTTGCGTATTTATTGTTTCGTCTTTCACATTCGTTACAAAAATTGTGATCGAGTAAGGGGCGTCCATAAATTACGTGAGGTGTTTTTTTTAAATTTTCTGCAACTCCCTCCCCCCCTGGTGAGATGTCGTGAGATTTTATTCAACCCCCTCCCCCATCCCCGAATCTCACGTGAGATTTTTCAAAATGTGAGTTTCTTATACGTAAACGCCATCAACATTGAATCATCGTATCCATTTAATTAGGGCTATTATAAACCAATACTCCAAAATTCGATTACATCATGAAGCAAAAACTGATAAAACTATTGATTACTACACAAAACGACAAAAGCTTACTAAATTGATATTATTTAAAGGAAATTAAAATACATAGTTTAATATAAAATCCTCTTTTTATTAATTCCCTAGTATCAGTACCACCAGATAGTACCAAGTAAACAGATTGCACAATGTGTCGCATCTGCACGCATTGCTTAATCTTTGAACTTGAAGCCACGCCCCGCTCGTTCCACACGTACCCCACCACATCGGCCGCGCGCAATGTTTTTGTTTGGAATAACCCCTCTAGTAGTACATATATCTCGATGACTAATATGTACCTATATTCGAGATATTCGTATCACGGTGTGTACATTTTAAGTGTGTATAATATAAATAATTACTTGTTTATTCATGTTCAATAACAAATAGTAATCACACTGAGAGAAAAAATTTCGGCGTAATTAATAACAATGTTATTAAATGGCGTTATTATCAAATTTTATCAATTCCTATGTATTTTTAATGAAAACTACAAAAAAATTAATTTCAAGTACAGTTTATTAATTTCGTAATATAATACCAATAAACGGGTTTTATTAAATGTCGAAATTAATATTCTTTACTTGGGATTGTAGGATTTTACATGTATTAAGGACGCGTTTACGAATCTGACAAAAATAAGCAGTTTTTCGATGCATTTTGCGGCAAAATAATACAAAACCAAATTTGACTAATAATTACCATAGATAGATTACTCCTTAATCTTTAAATGGTAGGAATTTTTTAGTCGAAAATTTTGGTTTATAATATTGTAAAAAATAATTTCCGTTGCCTCTTCACACAAAATTGACAATATCGTGCTGAATATAAAAGCATTTTTCTATTATTTAATAAACTAAATTTATTTATTTAAAAATATTTTAAGTAAGCAGGCATGTCCAACTCAAAAAGGTAGGAACTAAAACTATCAAAATGTTACAAATAAGCTGAGAAAAAAATTAAAATCAAATCCTATTTTTTCACATATTTAGCTGTAACGCGTGATACTTATTGCATGGAAATAAGGGTTATTTTATTTGTCACTATCTTGATTTATTGCACAAAAATTTGTAATGAAATATTTTAGTAATTTAGTCTGCGCTCGGCCGCCGTTGTGAGTAGACACTGTGACGCTTGTAAGCAGCTCCTCGTTTACGAAAAGATCGCTGTACGTATACAAAATAGTTGACAAGGTCAAACTTGATACTTCACGCATTCTGCACCGAGAACCAAGGCACAACAGTAAGATTTTATTTATAGTATTTTATACTTATGGGATTATAAATTTCATATTTAGTTTCTGACTTGACGGAGTGACCTGAAGGTGTACTTCGAAGACTGCTACTGGAACTACTAGACGATTAGAGCTAGGTATGCCGAGTTTGGGCTCGTTTTGTTAGTTATGTTGAGACCTTACCTCCGGACTTGATGGAGTGACCTGAAGGTGTACTTCGAAGACTGCTACTGGAACTAATAGACGATTAGTGCTAGGTATGCCGAGTTTGGGCTCGTTTTGTTATTTATGTTGAGACCTTACCTCCGGACTTGATGGAGTGACCTGAAGGTGTACTTCGAAGACTGCAACTGGAACTACTAAACGATTAGAGCTAGGTATGCCGAGTTTGGGCTCGTTTTGTTAGTTACGTTGAGACCTTACCTCCGGACTTGATGGAGTGACCTGAAGGTGTACTTCGAAGACTGCAACTGGAACTAATAGACGATTAGAGCTAGGTATGCCGAGTTTGGGCTCGTTTTGTTAGTTATGTTGAGACCTTACCTCCGGACTTGATGGAGTGACCTGAAGGTGTAGTTCGAAGACTGCAACTGGAACTAATAAACGATTAGAGCTAGGTATGCCGAGTTTGGGCTCGTTTTGTTAGTTACGTTGAGACCTTACCTCCGGACTTGATGGAGTGACCTGAAGGTGTACTTCGAAGACTGCAACTGGAACTAATAGACGATTAGAGCTAGGTATGCCGAGTTTGGGCTCGTTTTGTTAGTTATGTTGAGACCTTACCTCCGGACTTGATGGAGTGACCTGAAGGTGTACTTCGAAGACTGCTACTGGAACTACTAGACGATTAGAGCTAGGTATGCCGAGTTTGGGCTCGTTTTGTTAGTTATGTTGAGACCTTACCTCCGGACTTGATGGAGTGACCTGAAGGTGTACTTCGAAGACTGCAACTGGAACTAATAGACGATTAGAGCTAGGTATGCCGAGTTTGGGCTCGTTTTGTTAGTTATGTTGAGACCTTAGCTCCGGACTTGATGGAGTGACCTGAAGGTGTACTTCGAAGACTGCTACTGGAACTAATAGACGATTAGAGCTAGGTATGCCGAGTTTGGGCTCGTTTTGTTAGTTACGTTGAGACCTTACCTCCGGACTTGATGGAGTGACCTGCAGGTGTACTTCGAAGACTGCAACTGGAACTAATAAACGATTAGAGCTAGGTATGCCGAGTTTGGGCTCGTTTTGTTAGTTACGTTGAGACCTTACCTCCGGACTTGATGGAGTGACCTGAAGGTGTACTTCGAAGACTGCAACTGGAACTGATAGACGATTAGAGCTAGGTATGCCGAGTTTGGGCTCGTTTTGTTAGTTATGTTGAGACCTTACCTCCGGACTTGATGGAGTGACCTGAAGGTGTACTTCGAAGACTGCTACTGGAACTACTAGACGATTAGAGCTAGGTATGCCGAGTTTGGGCTCGTTTTGTTAGTTATGTTGAGACCTTACCTCCGGACTTGATGGAGTGACCTGAAGGTGTACTTCGAAGACTGCAACTGGAACTAATAGACGATTAGAGCTAGGTATGCCGAGTTTGGGCTCGTTTTGTTAGTTATGTTGAGACCTTAGCTCCGGACTTGATGGAGTGACCTGAAGGTGTATTTCGAAGACTGCTACTGGAACTAATAGACGATTAGAGCTAGGTATGCCGAGTTTGGGCTCGTTTTGTTAGTTACGTTGAGACCTTACCTCCGGACTTGATGGAGTGACCTGAAGGTGTACTTCGAAGACTGCAACTGGAACTAATAAACGATTAGAGCTAGGTATGCCGAGTTTGGGCTCGTTTTGTTAGTTATATTGAGACCTTACCTCCGGACTTGATGGAGTGACCTGAAGGTGTACTTCGAAGACTGCAACTGGAACTAATAGACGATTAGAGCTAGGTATGCCGAGTTTGGGCTCGTTTTGTTAGTTATGTTGAGACCTTAGCTCCGGACTTGATGGAGTGACCTGAAGGTGTACTTCGAAGACTGATACAGGAACTAATAGACGATTAGAGCTAGGTATGCCGAGTTTGGGCTCGTTTTGTTAGTTATGTTGAGACCTTACCTCCGGACTTGACATAACTAACAAAACGAGCCCAAACTCGGCATACCTAGCTCTAATCGTCTAGTAGTTCCAGTAGCAGTCTTCGAAGTACACCTTCAGGTCACTCCATCAAGTCCGGAGGTAAGGTCTCAACATAACTAACAAAACGAGCCCAAACTCAGCATACCTAGCTCAAATCGTCTAGTAGTTCCAGTAGCAGTCTTCGAAGTACACCTTCAGGTCACTCTATCAAGTCCGGAGGTAAGGTCTCAACATAACTAACAAAATGAGCCCAAACTCGGCATACCTAGCTCTAATCGTCTAGTAGTTCCAGTAGCAGTCTTCGAAGTACACCTTCAGTTCACTCTATCAAGTTCGGAGGTAAGGTCTCAACATAACTAACAAAACGAGCCCAAACTCGGCATACCTAGCTCTAATCGTCTAGTAGTTCCAGTAGCAGTCTTCGAAGTACACCTTCAGGTCACTCCATCAAGTCCGGAGGTAAGGTCTCAACATAACTAACAAAACGAGCCCAAACTCGGCATACCTAGCTCTAATCGTCTAGTAGTTCCAGTCGCAGTCTTCGAAGTACACCTTCAGGTCACTCCATCAAGTCCGGAGGTAAGGTCTCAACATAACTAACAAAACGAGCCCAAACTCGGCATACCTAGCTCTAATCGTCTAGTAGTTCCAGTAGCAGTCTTCGAAGTACACCTTCAGGTCACTCTATCAAGTCCGGAGGCAAGGTCTCAACATAACTAACAAAACGAGCCCAAACTCGGCATACCTAGCTCTAATCGTCTAGTAGTTCCAGTAGCAGTCTTCGAAGTACACCTTCAGGTCACTCCATCAAGTCCGGAGGTAAGGTCTCAACATAACTAACAAAACGAGCCCAAACTCGGCATACCTAGCTCTAATCGTCTAGTAGTTCCAGTAGCAGTCTTCGAAGTACACCTTCAGGTCACTCCATCAAGTCCGGAGGTAAGGTCTCAACATAACTAACAAAACGAGCCCAAACTCGGCATACCTAGCTCTAATCGTCTATTAGTTCCAGTAGCAGTCTTCGAAGTACACCTTCAGGTCACTCCATCAAGTCCGGAGGTAAGGTCTCGACATAACTAACAAAACGAGCCTAAACTCGACACATCTAGTTCTACTCGTATAATAGTTCCAGAATAGTTCCAGAAGAATAATAGTTCCGAAGTACACTTTGGCATGTACTTGTTTACCAATCAATCACTGTCCCATGAAATTAGGTAAATGGTATCTACTTTTGTGACCATTCAACGTTACAAACAAATCAAAGTAAATTATAAAAAAAAAATATTGCAATAAAAATAAGTTCAATTATCAAGTCGTGTCAGTTTAGTCATAATTTCGTCGTTTCTCGCATTTCGCTGTGTGTGTGAGCCGTGCACGTGTAGTAGTAAGACTCAAAACTTAAAATTGATGCGCGTCAATTTGTAAATACGTCCTTAATAAATATTCCTTGAATTTGTAGGTACTGTACTAATATCAAGAGGTACAGATTAGTTATGATTATAAAAGAGTTTTACTAAAATGACCGATTACAAAAAACTATAATATCTAATATGGCATTTCTTATTTCTATAATTTGTGAACTTGTAATTAGAACTAGTTTTATTTTTCCCTCAAGAAGTAAACTATTATTTGTCATTACAGTTATGGCTATTAATGTTTATATATACCTTTTATTGGAATTAGTAAAGTTTACTAGTAACAAGATACATGCCTACTTTGATCTGCCGGCGGCCGCGGCGGCCGGGACGTTGCTGCTCAATTGCTATTTGCTCATTTGCTTAGCGTCAGTGAGCGCACGTGTGTTTAACACACAAGTGAAAATAATTTGTGCAGTGCAAAAACAATTGAGTGACTCGAATAAAAGGATAATCATGGATCAATTAACCAGTGATCTCCTTAAGAGGTGGGGGTTGCAGGAGTATGTAACCCAATTTCGTGGTAAGTAGGTACCTAATCAAACTACATAAGTAGATAGTTAGAAGCTAGATAGTTTTATTTATTCTTTGCGACCCAGAACACAGTACCAAACTATTCTTTGTCAGAACAGTCGATGTATTAATGTTCATAATATTACCTTATTCATAATTAAACTAATTTGGTATATTGCGTTGTCTAGATGGAAGAGTGGATTCTGGAACACTCAGAATTTTAACCAACGATGAAATAAGTCAGTTGATCAGTAAACTAAAACCGTTCTACTATTTCATACTAAATGTAGGAGAGTGTTTAATCTAAAATTTTCGGATATTTCACGTTCTATTTTTAAAAAAGTTATTATTAATGCCATTTTACTCATTAGGTTAAGTACTTTCGATATCAATTTAAAGATTTTTGATGCAATCGCCTGTGCACACTTAACGATTACACCCTGTAGATATGATGTACACTTATGGTCTTCTTTTAGTCATCATTCAAATCAGTGTTATTATTTTAGGTTCTGAAAACTTTGAAGTCGTCGATTGATGGTAGAGCAGTTGCGTAGTCGTGGAATTATCGAGAGGGCCGGTTCACATTCTTTGACAAGAACATCATCTTCGTCATCGAATTCTGATGTAGCTCCATTAATACGATTGCCAGCAGCATCAGCAGGTAATGTATATTTTAATGAAAAGCGAGTTTGTTTACTTTTACGGGTATTGCTGTTTTCAATTTAAATGATAAATGATTCCTTTCAGAATCTGACGAAGAATTAAGGGAGAAAGTCGCATGGCTGCGGAATTCCTTAGAGCCGTAGCACCTAGTGTAAGAGAAGTGGGTGGCCACAGCGGCATTGAGACTGAATACAAACTACTTGGCTGGTGGCAGTGTTGTTGCCTAAAAACTAAAAAACTAAAAATTCAGCATCGGTTGGGCAAGTTGTTTGTTATCATGAATACTATACCCAGGATTTTTTAGTTTATTACTTAAAATTATGTTGTCAATGATTATTTTTTGGTTAATTAGAATAAAGTTTTTTCAGGAAAATATCAAATTTTATTTATTATGTCCACCTATCTGCAAATGAAGATTTCAAACAATTTTTCACTATTACTTATCTGATCATTTTTAAAAAACAATAAAGTTTTGAATACATTAGTTATTAGAGCTTCGTATAATAAGAAGAAAGTTGATCGAAATCGTCAATATGTAAAAGTAATTAGTAACGTTACTATACTTATACCGCTAAATTTAAATACCCAAAAAAACTTTTGGAGGAGAATCTGCACATGAATATGAACAAATTTAATTATAGGACCGACTCTAAAAGCACAAATGTTAAGTAAAAAACATGATTGTTTACGCGCTTTTTGGAGTCGGTTCCATAGTTAAACTTGTTCATATTCATGTGTAGATTCTCCTCCAGAAGTTTTTTTTGGGTATTTAAATTTAGCGGTATAAGTATAGCAACGTTTCTAATTACTATTAAACAGAATACTAGAAATTATATCACACCTCAATGAATTTCAATAAAAGATATTATGTAATTACAAGTCAAAATTTTAATAGGGCCTATAAAAAAATAACATCACTGCTTTATTATTTCCACACATTAAATTGTGAATCCTAGTCACAAGATTCTTAAGACACGTAACAAGATTAGTAAAACCCAAGAAAAAAACCGGCCAAGTGCGAGTCGGACTCGCGCACCGAGGGTTCCGTACAAACCTGCAATTTTTTTTTTCACGGGTTAAAGGCAATTAGATCTAAGTATTTGATATGAATTTCAACTTGATAACTCTACGCGTTCATGAGGAAAAAAGTAATAAGTTTATATTTATTAAAAAATAAATATATATTTTGTAATGTAACTAAAAATTTAAGGTTTTCGGAATTTTTCCTTTATATGTGCTATAAAACGTTGCTTCATGCCAAATTTCAAGATTCTACGTCGACTGGAAGTACCCTTTAGGTTTTGATTCCCTTGCGAGTACTTGCGAGTTTCAAAATATGCAGCTTAAATTGCTGTTTCTTTTGATTGCGTTGACATAGAAGTTTGATTTTGTTACAGTTTAAAGGTATTATAGACCTGAGTATTTGGTATGAATTTCAATTTAATACCTCTACGCGTTTATGAGGAAATGGGTAGTAAGTTTAAAATTATAAAAAAAAAAATATATTATGTGATGTAACTAAAAATTTATGGTTTTCGTAATTTTTCCTTTATCTATGCTATAAGACGTTGCTTCGTACCAAATTTCAAGATTCTGAGTTCACGGGAAGCACCCTGTAGGTTTTGTTTCCCTTGCAAGTGTCGAAAATTTGCGGCATAAACGGCTGTATCTTTTGATTGTGTTGGCTTAGAAGTTTGATTTTTTCACAGCTTCAAGGGACAGTAGACCTGAGTAATGGATATAAATTTCAGCTTCATACCTCCACGCGTTCCTGAGAAAAAGGGTCTTGACAGACGGACGGACGGACGGACGGACGGACAGACGGACAACAAAGTGATCCTATAAGGGTTCCGTTTTTTCCTTTTGAGGTACGGAACCCTAAAAAGTACTAAGAATAAAAAATATATTACGCGTAACCAATATTTATGTTATTGGCCTTAATAAAAACATATTAACAGAAAGTATGTTGGATTACTTGCACTTAATAAACTTTACTCGTTATTAGTAAACAGGTATTTTTATTCCAACTAAACTTGGATTTTTGGCGTCAGTAAATGCAATAAGTAAAACTTCTTTGTAGCCGTTAGAGAACTTTAATTGTCCTAGGATTTATATGAATTTTATTAGTTATTAATATTTTTTATTGAATTTTTTTCTCAGTGCATGTGCGATAAAAAAATAAACATGACCTACCTAAATCTATCTTTTATTTCCATATTTACGTAATGGTATTGTTGAATACTATAATATGATAATTAATTCTAAATAATTAGTTCTAATCTATACTATCTATACTAATATTATGAAGCTGAAGAGTTTGTTTGTTTGTTTGTTTGTTTGAACGCGCTAATCCCAGGAACGACTAGTCCGAGTTGAAAAACTCTATATATCATCACGCTAAGACCAACAAGAGCCGAGCAATGCGGGTGAAACCGCGGAGCACAGCTACTACGAAACATAATAAAATTAATTAAACATTTATGAATCTAAGTAACAACATTAAAAAATCTACTCAAAATATGTCTGACATCGTTATAAAGATTTACAGGAACATTTTTTTACATAAATATAGAATTGTCTCTCTGCCAACTACCGCATTTCTAAGCAGTAACACTCTAAGTCACTGTTCCTTATATCCTATATTGTTTCAATCTGTAGTAATAATGACGTCATCATCATCAGCCCATATCTTTTGTTCCCACTGCATGGACATAGGCCTTCTTTGAGGGTACAGACCATACCCCATTGCCTCATGTCTCATATTATTAAGCAACATAAATAATGTTTTAAGTGGATATTAAGTGCCAAAATTACAACATATTATCATATTTTTATCCGAGCTGACTTAATATTTAAGTTGAGAACGTGGCCTCATATTTATAATAAATGATTATTTGTTATTTTTATTTACCTATAAGTACTACAATGTAACTAATCTAGCTATATTAAAATAATTTATGTATTTGAAATGTGAAAGTTCGCAGAGTTGTTTCACAACCATGGCACATGCATCACTTGAATTCATTTAAATGCGGATTCGCGTAGACATTGCTACGCCAATAAAGCTTTTTATGAAAAAAAAATGTAATAGAGAACTTACAATTAATACAATTATAAATATTTTTTATCTTTATACTGTAATCATATACAATAATTATAAAAAATACGTTTGTTTTAGTGATGTTACTATAAATAACAAAAAAAAAAAAAAACAAGACAAGATGAAGACCGATAAAATCAAGATTATAATATAATTTCTAAAATTGTTTTTAAAAATATGGCTCATTATTTTAATTTCAAAGGGAATTTACAAAGGTAAAAAAAATATTTTAACGAGAATGTTATACTTGAACGAATAAAAAAGGCTAATGGTTGAACGGCGTAGGCTTTGCTACGCCAACGAAGCTTTTGTAACCTAGTATCATAGTGTGCCCTGGGTTTGCTTATAGTTTGGGATTGAAGGAATTTCATAATTCTAAGATTGTTGTTGAAGTGATTGGCTATACATTATTAATGATTAAAAAATAATAATTTATGCATTTATTATATCGTAGGTATCATTCTGGAAAATGTATGGAAATCCACTAAGTTATTTTTTAATTGTATTTGTAGCGAATTGATCTGTGATTTATAAAATTGATGATTATACAGAAAAAAACACACATTTATAGATTACACTAGATTTTATTAATAAAATATAAAAGCATTTTTTATTCATTTTTCATGTCTTATAATAACTGTAAGTGTATTTTTAAACTGTAAAAAATCAAGGTAGAATCAATGCCGTTTGACCTTTCAAATGACCTGCGTGCTTTATAATAATCGATTTTTTTTCAGCTTTTAGTTTACTTTAGTAGAGTTGTTACCTTTATTAAATAAATATAAATAAAACAAAAATAATGACATAAATAAATTTAATTTATTGAGTTAAGATCGACATTTGTTTCATTTTTTTAATATTTTATTATTATTTTTAATCCGGGTCCCTTTAAAGCTCGAGATTGATTTAAATTTTTATTAGACATACTCACTATTTTAAAACCTTTAGAAATCGAATAAACAAAGCTTTGTCATAATATGTCATTATTACAGTGTGTAATCAATATTTTTATCTATATTATCATTGATAATTATAATTATCTGCCAACATGCATTAAGAACATTAGAAAGTATTTATCCGTACTATTATTATCATTACGTGACGTAACGTTATCTTAAATTTCTTCAATTCGGTCCACCAACACAATGCGCAGGTTTATAAATAAAACAGTATATCCTTGGTTGTTATCTAGATTATAAAGACGAAAATAGTCTATAATCAACCACTTACCATATTAAATATTTATCACGATGTTCTGATTTTTAAATAGAACACTCCACACCCGAACTGCACGAGCTTCGTAGGGCAACTGCGGATCTTCAGGCGGTCAAGGCCATGGAAACTGTGCCAAACAGCCAGAGCGACCCTTGCGCGGGAAACTTTCAGAAAAAAATGGCCGAACTGACATTTGTTGTTCGTTCTGTAATTGCATATCAATGTACCGCGAAGGTCGTTGATAAGATTGTGCAAATATCTACTCGATTTTCTATTAATCATTTTTTTTTTTGTATGGAAATATACTTACTTTAATAAATCAACTTGCATAATTTTTTTTATGCAATAGGAGGCAACAGAGCAGACGCGTCACCTGGTGGTAAGTGCTCCGCACGTAAGATTTATAAAGGTAAGGATTTTAAATAAAACACCATTTCATATAAAATTTGTGCTCATTTATTTATTGTTCGTATACAAATATGAAATAATAAAATGTCTACAAACATACAATAATTGTGTTTAATTGTAGGTACTTATCTATATCCTAATATTTGATAATGAGATGACAAATTATTAATTATTATTATTTATCACTTTTACATTACCTAGGTACTTATTTTTCTACATATGTATCATACCTTATGAGTTACATTAACTGAAGTATTATTTTATTTAAAAAATCTAATACAAAATATCATAAAAACAACGTAAACATTACTTAGGTAATTAAAAATAAACTACAACATAATAATATTTTTAAATCGCATAAGACAAGATGGAAAATCAGAATCTATAAAAAAATGCTTATATATATTAGATAGTAGATAGTTGGGTAATATTTATTTTTAATATTATTTATTAACTTTGTATAAAAATAGTGCTTTACGTTTGTGTGTTCGATAAAAAATTAATTATTACGACATCTAAATCTAACTTGGCCCCTGTAGTGATACTACGTGTAAATTACTAATTTGTTATTTTATTAAAATAGTTTCTTAAATTTAACTGAGTAAGAATAATATTTACAGCTTATAAGGCAACTTTTATTTTTATATCTTTGTGGTAGATAATTTTTTTTTTTCAAGATTTTACTATATTGTTACTATATCGTTCGAGCCTCGGAGCAATTATCAAGCCTGGAGAAGTAACAATTAATTGAACAATAAAGCACTAGTTTGGCCTTTTTGGCTTATGGCAAAATGTCATGCGAAAAAAGAGGACAGATATATGTCAGTTCGACAGTTTGAAATGACATGTAGCCATTACAATTTGTTTTAGTGACCAGTCTGGTCACTAACGCATGGTGATTTTAATTATTGTTTTTGAAGTGAAAAACGTGTTTTCTAGTTTCTTATGTTATTTTCTGAAAAGATAATTTACTAAAGATTACATGGCTTGTGTTGTTCACGGCTGTAAAAGCCGTAGTACTGGGAAATCGGATGAAGATTGGAATTTGTCTTTTCACAGGTTAGTGTTTTGATAAATTTTTTTGTTAATTGTATTATAAATAAGTTAATTTACGTTATTTTCATAATCATCTATGTTTTATCTAACCGTAATCATTGAAATGAAATCATAATCAGCTTAGTTTTTAGAAAAAATGCAAAATATAACTTCCATAGTGTTGTGCAATTATCGATACTTGAGTAGGTACGAAGGACTTCATTGATAATGACTGCTTTAGGTTAGGAGAAAAAAAAAGGTATTTAAGTATGGATTTTATTGTTATTTGCAGGTTTCTGGCTTGAGAAAAATTAAAAGATGTTTGGGTTAAAGCTATAGCACAGGGAAAATTGGAAGCCTTCAAAACATTCTCGGCCTTGTTCAAATCATTTCGAATCAGACGGGAAGAAAAGTAAAGTGCTTTGCAGAGATGCTGTGCCACAAGTTTAAGGTGGCATCTATTTTAAATAATAAATATTGTAATTTGTTAATTAAGTATCGAAATAAAATGTTGCAAAAAAAAATTTTAAATTTTATTTGTTTTATTTGAAGCAATTTATTTTAAACTTTTACCAATTTTTTCCTGTGGGAATGAGTTATTTTCCCGCGGTAAATTGTAGCCTATATGTTATTCTGATGTTTAATCTATAATATGTATAATTGGAAAGTTCCATAAAAACTCATTCAGTAGTTTTTTCGTGAAAGAATATCAAATGTCCATTCTTATATATTTTTGCTTTTATAATATTAGTAGAATAGATATTAATATTAATAGAATGAATCTATGAAAACAGGAAAAAATACGTACCTTTTTACGAAACCATAAAAAACAACCTAAACCGAAATACCTAATAATATTTTTTTATAAATACAACTACCATACAATGCAAGGCAGTCAATACGCATCGTAAATGAATAATTCCAAATTAAACGAATCTTAAAATTTGGAATTACCTATCCATAATTCAAAATTAAAAGAATCTTAAATTATCTTCAAGCAATTTTATAACTTAATTTTTTTATTTATCGATATTTTAGTATTCGATAAAGTGGCAAGCACTACCTTTTTAGAACAAAAAGTGGCTACATGTGGATTTGAATGCCAAGCCGATAACAGTGTGTTGTCTCTTTCTATCGCATTAATTAGGGTATTGAATAAAAGAGAGCCACTATATAAGAAACGTTCAATTAATTGTTACTTCTCCAGGCTTGATAATTGCTCCGAGGTTCGAGCTCTATCTTGAAGCATAGACAACAAAATATAGCCTTTTTTATTGAACCATAGACCACCAATATAGAGAATTTATAGTCATTTTTTTTCTTTGTGTAATAAAATTTTATATTAATTTACTGAATTCGTTTGTTCTATACAGATCGTTTAATTTATTTATTTCACTTTTTAAAACCTTACATAGTATTTGTATAAAAGTGCATTCTATATACTTACCTAATGTGTGATTCATACTTATAAATAACTAATAATTTATCTAGTGCTAAGGCACTTATGTTAATTATAAGGCTTGGTGCATACTGCATAGGTACTGAAGTAGGTTAATGTAGAATGTGTATAAATTATATATACACAGTGTATTCTACATTCTTATTTTGTTCTTATATTTGCAATTATTTTGACCTCTTTCTAACGTATACATAGTAATTTCTCATGTTATACCGAAATTTAAAAGGTTGTTTGTCCGATACGTGTTCATATTAAAACCAATGTAATGGAGGAAATATTTTTTACAAAGATATAGTTTAAAAAACTTTAAGATTGGAAATCCAATGTTTTTACGGTAGAGATTTATATAATAAACTGAATTTAATTAAAAAAATAGATTATAATAGTTAATAAGATATAAAGATTTTATTAAGGGACAGTTGAAGTTCTCAGTATAGAGTTTTCAAGTTACAGTACTTAATATGTAATATTTTAAATTTGTATTACTTTATCATAAGTATATAAATAATATATAAAACACTTTTTTCATTATGCACCAAGCCTAATAAATCTGATTACTTATACTATTGCCATATTTAAAATTAATTACATATTTGTGACAAATCTACATTTTAAAATTTTAAGAAAGTATTTAATACATACCTACATCGTGATTTGTGAATTCTTTGGTCCAACTTAATATTAATATATTTATTAGACATAAATTCTAAGAACTTATTTATTCGGCACATAATATCTAATGTCATTTGCTGTATACTTTAAGGTTATTATGAAAGGGCCTAAAACAGTAAATTTAATGTGGTAGAAACTTCTTTACGAACAGAAACTTTTCGATTATTTTAAGAGCTAGCGCGCAAGAGCAACTTTTGTCTCCGCAACTATTTTGTCTCTCCCATCAACTCTATGGGCTAATAAAAAAGTCTCCCGGGAGTTGCGTCGCTACGTGCGCGCACTTTCATACTAGCCCATAGAGTTGATGGGAGATACAAAATAGTTGCGGAGACAAAAGTTGCTCTTGCGCGCTAGCTCTAAATTGAAAATGTAAACGGGTCAATTATAATATTTCAACGTTTATTATCGGAATTAGTCATATGAAATTCAGAATTTACTGCAATGAAAGACGTTTTGAATATAATGTACAGACAAATAGTTGATAATTTATAGATAACTACTATTATAGATTCTATTTCTTTGATTATATTCGATAATTTTGCTATCCACTTTTATTGTACACTGTTAATATATATAAAACCTACATTATTAAAGTGAAACTTTTATTACATCGTCTCAAATTTTTTGGTCTGTGTAGCGCATGTCGCGTGTATCGCGACCGTCACGCGACATGCGCTACACAAAGCAGTGTTCGGAACCGTTCGAACAGTTTCACTTTTACCGTGGTTTCATAAAACCACACAACATTTTTTGAAATATAACACGTTTTTATTATATAATTTACTTAATACTATCATGAAAAAGGCTTAGAACCTGCAACTTCGGACGTTTATTTAGACTTAGAAATTTTATAGTTATTTTACACTTGGTGTAAATTTCACTGCAAATAATTAAGAAATAATAACTTCGAAATAAATAAAAAAGTTTTCAAACGTTTTTCCTCATCAAAATCCAATTCAAATAAATAAGCACTATAAATATAACCATCTCATATAACACAAAACAAAAGAAAGAGACAAATATACTAAATATAACCTACAGTTAGTGTTTATAGTTTATACGTAATTTTTTTTATAGAAACTTAACAGCAAATTATTTTTTTGCTCGCTCTATATCCTCTTAGCTCTATATTATGCAATGTTCATAGATTTTCCCGTACTCGTATAGATAACGCACGTCAACTTTCACGATTTTTCATGCAACACTCAATTTATCAGTTGTGTCTTTTTGTAGCTGTTATATTTGTGGTTATACGTTTTTTATTTTTTTCAACGTGCTCTATTTTTTTGCTCGCTCTATATCTTCGTAGCTCTATAACATCCAACTACCCACTGTAAGTCAGTAGTAAGTTTTTTATTTCTTTCAACTTGCTCTATTTTTCCGCTCGCTCTATACTTCTTAGCTCTATAATATAACGCTTTGCAAAAATGCGTGTTCATAGTCACTATCTCTGACAAAGACTCTCTCATAGACTATACTCATATAGACCTTTAGTTCATTAGTTGTACTCTATTCATATCTTATATTTAAATTAGTTATTTTAAATCTTTTTAATCAACAATTACGGTACCACGAGCAAATCCATTTTTTATAATCGTACCAGCTCCCACGACACAAGTTCTCTTAGTGTGGGAGCTACAGTTAATAATTATATTGTATAATAAGCGACAGCAAATTACTTATGATGTTGTTAAATTTTGTATATTTTTTTTTACCTACTGTGTTTTTGTTGAAATAAATAATTTTTCATTTTTCATTTTCACCTTTTTTTCGCTCGCTCTATACATTCTCAGCTCTACAATCCAACTACCCGCACTAAATATGCGTGTTCATAGATATCTCCCCATTACTCTGCTCATACAGACGACGCACGTCATCATGCGTCATCTGAGAGACGGTCGGGATTCGGGACATTGTGGACACCATTGGTTTTACCTGTGTGGGGAAAAATATTAGTAAATAAATTATTTATTAGGTTTAAAAATATAAATCTAAGACTTCACATGTGACTGGTTATTGTTATAAAATACTAGCGGCCCGCCCGGCTTCGCCCGTTGTACATATTTACGTTTTCTCTACATAAGAACCATCCTCGTACTTCAAGGAATACAATAAAAAAACAAGTATCGAAATCGGTTCAGCCGTTCACACGTGATGCCATGACAACGCAAAACGGGTTTCATTTTTATATATATAGATTAATTAACCAGAGCTATATCCCTCTACATTTGGAATTGTATAACAAACATTTCTTAAAATGTTGTCCATCTGTATGTCTACTTCGGACTAACTACTAGTGACCAAACCGTTCTTGATAGTACTTTTAATGCTTTTAAAGTCAAGTGTCAAGTTATATTATGAAAAATGAAGGCTACATTTATTGATCACTAGCTTTCCGCCAGCGGCTTCGCTCGCGCAGTCAAAGAACAACCCGAATAGTTCCCGTTCCCGTGGGATTTCCGGGATAAAACCTATCCTATGTCCCGGGGTAAAAAGTAGCCTATGTCCTTTCTCGGGTATCAAAATATCTCTATACCAAATTTCATGCAAATTGGTTCGGTAGTTAAGGCGTGATTGAGTAACAGACAGACAGACAGAGTTACTTTCGCATTTATAATATTAGTATGGATAGTATGGATAAACAAAATTTTGAACAGAAGAGTAAGTCAGACTACTTTTATTTTACCAAAAATCTCAAATCCAAAAACCAACTTAATATAACTCATACCTTATTATTCCCCAAATTTATGAACCCATTGGCCACACCATTAGGCACCCCGTTCTGTGCCCCATTGTGGGGCAAATGGGGCATTCCATTCGCATACCCTGCCCCCAGGCGGGACATTGAGTGCGTGAACTGTTGCATGGTTGATGTACCTGCAGGTTTACTCAAACTCAAACACGTACTCAAACTCAAACACGTACTTAAATGGGTACACCGCTAAATATTACATTTGTTTTAAGTGACTACTTTTTTGGTAAATTCTTATTTTTGTGTGAATTTATACTTAATATTATAAAGCTGAAGAGTTTTTTTGTTTAATCTCAGGAAAATACTTGTCCGATTTGAAAAATTCTTTCGGTGTTGGATAGCCTCTTTATCGAAGAAGGCTTTAAGCTATATATCATCACGCTAAGACCAACAGAAGCGGGTGAAACCGCGAAGCGCAGCTAGTAGTTAAATGAACAGGCAACAAGCCTAACTTAGACTAACATTGATTTACTTCTGATAAAACTATTTATAGATAGATTTATTTATAGATAATCTCAAAGTACACTGAGAAGGCATCAAGATAATATTTTTGACCGTGACTTTTTTGTGTTATACACGCTAAAATAAAGTCGGTTTCAAAATTGTTATCACATATGATAAAAGTCGTATTTTAAAACGATTAAAAAGTCATTAAATTTCAAATGTCTCTATAAAACTCGTGGAAAACAAACACAAGAAAACAAAATAATCAAAAAAAAATGGTTGCCTGTAAAGTCGGTTTTACGGGCGAAGATTTTACGTGACAACGTCTTTTTCTCGGTAGAATATTTATGTGCTGCGCGCGCGGCAGACCGCGGGCCTCTCTCTCGTTCGGTGACTCATCGTAACGTTACCGAACGTTACACTTTTTCACAAGTGACTCCCAGTCGCAACCTAATTTAAGACGTTGTCACGTCAAAACGCTTCTTAAACAGTCTACATGAATAAAAAAAGTTTGTATTTTTTCACAAGAATTTACAAGATAAATATTTCAGGACAATTTTCACACACGGCACGATTTGATCCCATACTAAGCTTCCGCTTGTGTTATGGAAACCAGATGGCTGACAAACATACATATATAATTTTAAATAAATACTTATATAGATAATTAACACTCAAACATCTATGTTCATCACACAAATATTTGCCCCGGGTGGGAATCGAACCCACGACCTGTGGCTTGGAAGGCAGGGTCACTACCAACTAAGCCAACCGTCATATATTTCACAAGGTTTCGCAAGATTTCACAAGATTTCGCAAGTATTACCTAAAATGTGTTAAGAAATTAAAGATTCTTTAACGGATTTTAAACGCGATTTATTCATTATATTTTCCCGATATTTCGAACACTTTACAGCGAGCGTGGTCACGGGGAGACTGAGATGTTATTCATCTTGACGGTCATTCAAAAATTGCTATTTCTAAACTACCTCCACCTATTTCTCCGTAGTTGATCTGTGGAGTATTTTTCTAATCAAATCACAGAATCAAATACTAGAAAATACTAAAATGTGTTTCTTACTATGTTGTGCTTCCGAGTTAGGTATCTGCGCGATGATTTCACTCTTCTCGATCTCTTCTAGAAGAATTCTTGTGAATTCTGTTCTCACTTCTTCTAAATCCGTGTCACCGTCCACCTGAATAAATAAAATATGTTTGTAATTTATTTAAACTTCTTTAGGTGCGTTGAGAGTTGCCAAAAGAAGTTTCACTTCTGACACGTGAGCAGTAGTAAAAAAAAAATCTATACTAATATTATAAAGCTGAAGAGTTTGTTTGTTTGATTGAACGCGCTAATCTCGGGAACTACTGGACCGATTTGAAAAATTCTTTCGGTGTTAGATAGCCCATTCATTGAGGAAGGCTATTATAGGCTATGTAACATCTCGCTAAGACCAACAAGAGCGGAGCACTGCGGGTAAAACCGCGCAGCACAGGTAGTATAAAATAAGCCAGGTATAGACATAGCCCTACTATTTTGAAACAAACAAAACATTCACAACCAAATAGTAGACTGAGCAAAGACAAAAAACAATTTAATGAAAGCAAAGTATAAAAATGTATGTATGCTACAGTTGAAAATAGGCTCTACAGGGTGCAATCGTTAAGTTACATTTTTTGGATATTTCTCGTTTTATTTTTAAAAATTTATTTTGGCCATTTTACTCATTAGGTTAAGTACTTTCGATATCAGTTTAAAGTTTTTGGATATCTGCAATAGTTACGGAATAATCGCCTGTGCACACTTAACGATAACACCCTGTATACATATTTAGTGTAAAGCTTCCTAGCCTGTTAATTGCTATATGAAGGTATTGCTACCTGATGGTTTAGGGACACGTATATGCAATATGCTTATCAAGGCTTTTTGAATAATATGTACGTGTCCACATTGATTCCCCGCCGCTTTCTTAACCGTTAGCCTTATTTGGAGACCTTGGACCTAGAAGTGCTACTCTCAATGCAATGCAATGCTATTTGAAATGATATTTCGAAAAAATTGAAAGTGTCATCTCATGGAATTGAGATTATCTATATACAGGGTGTCCCACTTTCGGTATACTAAGCGCGAAGGAACTTGTAGATTTGCATACACTGATCACATAAAAAATACTTAAATAACAAAATTAAGTGAAAAATATTTTGCTAAATTTTTTCTTAAAATCCATGTATTCTTCTCTAACTTCGCGCAGCCGGCATATACCGCTTCGCTAATGTGAGCATTTTGTCTATGAAAACATAATCTTAAACGATAGCTCACGTGCGGGTGGCAAAGTTGGGCGGGTTGCTTGTTATGGGTGTACACATAGAGTTTTAAGAATTCATCTATTTGATAAAAAAATGCGTCTGGAATTTTATAAGTATTTTTTACGTACTCAGCGTATGCAAAACTACAAGTCCCTTTGCGCTTAGTATACCGAAAGTGGGACACCCTGTATATATATAAATGAAACCCGTTTCACCCGTGCCGTGCTCGCGGCATCACGCGTGAACGGGTGGACCGATTTCGATAATTCTTTTTTTATTATAATCTTTGAAGTACGAGGATGGTTCTTATCTAGAGAAAACGTAAATATGTACCACGGGCGAAGCCGGGGCGGACCGCTAGTTCTAAATAAATTAGAGTTTCATCTACGAAAATATCTACTAAAAAGTTTCGTCAAATACTCACAATAACCAACCGATGCTGATGGTCCAAATGCTTCAACATTGGCAGACTGAGTTCTCTGAACAGTTCAAGTCGTCGTCTGAACGCACCAACTGCGTCGTCTCGACGACCACGACCGAGCTGCAACTTGGAACAGTCCACGAGGACCATACGAGGTTCCGTGTGATACTGGGAATAAATATACATAGAAATAAATCTTATATATAAAATTCTCGTGTCACAATGTTAGTCTGCATACTCCTCCGAAACGGGTGGACCGATTCTCATGAAATTTTCTGTGCATATCGGGTAAGTCTGAGAATCGGCCAACATCTATTTTTCATATGTACCACGGGCGAAGCCGGGGCGGACCGCTAGTATAATTATATAAGTAAGTAGTGGTATAAGTGGGGTTTTCGTCTGGCAGGCCAAGACATATTTCGTGGTTTCAGTCCCATAGAAGTAAGTAACTATATAATTCGATTAGGGGGCGAAAGACACCCACTGGGAATTAATATATGTAAATAACAATTTAAAATTGAAATATGTTACATTAATAATTCAATTAGTCGACAAGTGCTATGCAAGGTTCGATGGGATACTGGGTGGGATAATATAATATTCACATTAAATAATTTGATATACTAAACACACGGTTACATTAATATATATATATATATGTCGCAGGTTTTTCATAAAATTAGGTTTTTGATCAAAAACCTAGGATTTTCATCAAAAACCGGAAGATGACACATTTTAAACTCAATTTCATCAAAAACCTGTAACAATCCAGATTTTTGATCAAAAACTTGAACTAGTTTGGGTTTATGATAAAGTTCTTGTCAAAATCACGGGTTTGCTTTGTTTTATGACAAATTTAAATGAAATAAATAAAACAATCCATCATCATTTGCAACTTAGTAGAAAGAAAACAATCATTTATTTATCAAAATTTTACATCCATGATCCAATCAATATTCTCCTCCTTCAATCCAATCAGATTGATCATAAACCCAAACTAGTTCAGGTTTTTGATCAAAAATCTGGATTGTTACAGGTTTTTGATGAAATTGAGTTTAAAATGTGTCATCTTCCGGTTTTTGATGAAAATCCTAGGTTTTTGATCAAAAACCTAATTTTATGAAAAACCTGCGACATATATATGATGTATAAACATATTATTATTATCTACTGACTAACTGGCAAAAGATTTTATCCATTTTACAAATCATTCACATCAAACCACCCTGATAAAATGTTCATAATATGAAGAACCCATACCACAACATAGAGCCTTTTCCTTACCTCGTTCTGATACCAGGTCATCTGCTCCAAGTCCCTAGGACACCCATCGAGCACCAGCCCCTGGCCGCTCCTCGCAGCATCACCCACCACACTCCGCACCAACTTGAACACCAGGTCCTTGGGCACCAGTTCCCCACCACTCACTGCTGAGTTCATCACACAAATATTTGCCCCGGGTGGGAATCGAACCCACGACCTCTGGCGTGGAAGGCAGGGCCACTACCAACCAAGCCAACCGGTCAGTCAATTCCTTTTCCTTACCTCATTCTGATACCAGGTCATCTGCTCCAAGTCCCTGGGACACCTAGGTCTTTGGGCTCCAGCTCTCTATAGACCACTACTATAATCTAAAAAGAAGATCATTTCCTATTACAGAAGCTCACCTCATTCTGATACCAGGTCATCTGCTCCAAGTCCCTTGGACACCCATCGAGCACCAGCCCCTGGCCGCTCCTCGCAGCATCACCCACCACACTCCGCACCAACTTGAACACCAGGTCCTTGGGCACCAACTCCCCACCACTCACTGCTGCACGGGATAGAGCTCCGTCTGATACTGGTCCACCACCAGCATCTGCTAAGGCTCGGAGCTTTTGGCCAAGGCTGAAAAAGGATTTAGAAACACTTAAATATAGACTGGAGAAAAGTAAAAAAGCATATGAGTGGTAATGAGAGATTTTATTTAATTCTGAACTACCAGTCTTGGCGGCAAAGCAAAGAATAGGTACGTCATAGTTCCAAAAACATGAAGAAAGGTTGTCGATTTGATATTCGGGTAAAACAATAGAGTGGTACTATTTTACAGACTGACAATTACATTTCTTTGCGAACTATTGAGTGAATGGCTTGAGTCGTGACACGTCCATGTCAATATAGTTTCTATCTTTACAAGAAATAAAAATGGGTATAAGTACGAAATTAAAAAATTGGCCACATTTCACAGAGCTACTTTTCTCTTTCTAATATCTCTATCTATCACATCTTTACTAACCTAAAATGCATCCACCCCTCCCTTTGACTCACAGCCCTTTCACAGAGCACAGCCTTGTTACTACCGGGTCCTCCCACCACCCATACTGTCGGCACCTTGGTTGCTGTACCACGCACTCTTATTACCTCTGTCTGGAAAATCATACGAATACAATATATTATAATTTATATAAATCGGGATAGATTTCAAACGTTTATTTCTTTTGGGAAATCGTCTAATTTTATATTTTGTTTTATAGCATTTTAAATGAGAATTTTTTAAAGAATAGAACGAATCCGATGAACCCGCTTCTTTTGCCTTTAATGTAGACGAAAAACGCGGGTTCGAAACCCGACTCTTGATGTTTCTATTCTCACTTTCCTTATTGGATAAATCCTGTTTTTTATCTGTTATTAGTTTGGTTAATTTCCTATTCACTTATGTAAAAAATTCCGCAAAGCAATTCAGGTGTCTTATTTTTAAAACATTTGCTTTTTTCTGCTGACTCTATACTGGGACTGCCAAGTTTGTCAATGTGACTACTGACTATCAGAATAATTTCTGCTTTCTTACAGTCCACTTAAAAGTATGAATGCATTTGAATTTTATTGCTTGGATTTAACCAATGTTAAAGATGAGTGTTTGATAAACAAATCGTTACCTACTTTCTATTTGTGTGTACTTTGTCCACTCTTCTATTAGGCGCTATCTATAGCTACGAATATCGTGACGTTATAGGTATAATATTCTTGTACCAGAAACTTTGTTGATATATCTTTTAAAATCACTGTCCATGTATTTAATATCGTTGGAATAGAAACTGTTGAACCCAAAAGAAAACTAGTCTTTATTTCACCAGGCAGGATATAAGAATTTTCCTTCTTAAATAATATCAATGGAACATTTCTTAGAACTATTGAAGCGGTAAATGAAATACACGGGTTAGTATCCGCCTGAATAATTTTGTAAAAGTAAATAAGAATTTCACTAGATATTCCATGAAATCTGATAATAAACGCCCTTGAACTGTTCATTTAGTCAAGCAGGGTAAAGATGATCAATCAAAGAATATAATATAAAGGGGTAAATAAAGCCCTTTTATCATATATGAACAAATATTTCGCTTAATCATTATAATTTACTTTGTGTTCTTTTATAAACCTTTTGCGTATTTTTATACCTTTCTAGTGTCTAGAATTAACTCGTGTCGCTTTGAATGAATTGCAGGAATCCTTTATTGTGATGTTTAAGCTATTTTAGAGTATTCTGCCTAAGTTGAATAAAAATAGAAAGCTTTCCAATTTTGATATCATTCCTCTTCAAGTGAAGATATTTTTGAAGTGTTGTTAAATCATTAATATAGACTGCTAGACAGAAATTTTCTTTCAGAAGAGGAAAACATTAAAAAAAACTTAAGAGCCAATCAGACCATTAGAATTTTTAGTCAACTGGCCTATATCAGCCACTAGTGGTATCTTTAAATGATATTTCATTTACGTTCACGTCATAGTGATGTTTACAAAACCTGGAAGGTACATTTTGAAATGGAAACCCTTTTTGTGAATCCCTTATAACAGGAATTTTGTTCGTAGGAAATACGCTTGGTGTACCTATAATCGTGGTTGACCCTGTATTAGTACATATTTTGACAAGTATTTATCGACCTTTTCAATCAGATTAACATCTTTCAAGTTATTAAAACCACTCATATCTTCGCATTTTACCTACTAGAATTAGTAGTACGCGTCATTCTATAAACAGGCCATGATCCAAATACCCTCATATGAGTATAACAGATTAATGTATATGATGTATAATATTAATAAATAGAAATCACTTTCATAACAGCAGTCACGCAAAGAGATTGACCGGCAAATATTGATTTCTACTTTCATGTTTTTATCAACGTATTGAATACACACCAACATTGAAGGTTCGTCTAATGCACAGATCACAGAAACTAAAGGGTCTAATGTCATGCCATAAAATCTACATTGGTTATCAAATTGGTAAAATTGAAGCAAGTCGAATGCAAGCGGCTTTTCTTATATGAATTTGAATAAAATTCTTAAAAAAATATTGTTCTTATATTTCATAAACAAAAAGTTTCATAAATTTTGATTCAATAGTTTTTTTTAGATTCAGTAGTTTTTTTTCCTAAAAACGAAACTATTCCCTGAAAACGAAACTCACACAAACTAGTGTGAAAAAGGCAGGCTCAGTAACTACTAGACATATTATAATAAAAATTATAAAAAAATAAACTTACCTTAGGATTAGCATGATTTACTCCATTCACTGGCATGACTTTCGGCATGGGCATGGTCGGCATGTCTTGTTCACGTACTCCATGGTCTGCCATCACTTGGCCACTTGGCATAACTTGGCTATTGGGCATGGCTTGTCCATTTAGCATGGTTTGGCCATTAAGAATGGCTTGGCCACTTGGCATGGTTTGGCCATTTAGCAGGGCTTGTCCATTTGGCATTTGCGCAGGTCTTGGCACAATGGTCGCTGGCATATCGTCATCTAGATCGTGTGCGTGCAAGGAGTCTGGACTACGCCTTGTTGGTGCTGGTTCCACACCAACAATTTCACCTGATATAATCTATATTTTCAACACCTCTATTCTCTATGTTATAAATTATAAGAATAATCGATTTTCTTGTCACTATTTCTCCATTGCGGCATTCCGAATCAGTGTTACAGCCTACAAGTAAAATAAAAATCGAGGGCAAAAATGTATCACTGATTTTAATTTTATATTTATTCACTGCTTTGTTCTAGTAGGTTAAAGTTAGATACTAATTTAGCATTTATTAAATGTGAATGAAGTAAAAAAATATTTCTTGGCCCATGAGGGGATCGAACCCGTGACCTTCGCGTTATTAGCACGACGCTCTAACCAACTGAGCTAATGGGCCTATGTGCTGTAGCTGAAAAAAATCATATTACTTTCTTTAAACAGTTTTTATCCTGATAATAAGCCTAGAAGCCTTAGAGGCAAATATAGTCGACGTCTTGTCGTGAATACAGAGCCTGAAACATGAGTTGCAAAATAAATTTACTTTTAAACCGTGCAGTGTATGTGACTGTCCTATTCTACATCTACTTTATAAATATATATTATAACTCAATGGTAACTGATGACTGACTGTGTCTGACATAGTGATCTATCAACGCACAGGCAAAAATCCGGACGGATGGGGCTGAAATTTGCCATGCAGGTAGATGTTAGGACGTAGGCATCCTCTAATAAAGGATTTTCATCAATTCTTCCCCCAAGGGGATAAATACTGGATGAAAGTTTGTACCACGAAAAATTTATCTTTTCCACGTAGGTGAAGCTGCGGGCAACAGCTAGTAGTCCAATAAAGCTAGATACCAAGACCGAACGGCTTATCAATATCGAATATTTACAGCATTATTCGTGCCAAAAAAGAGTTAAAATAAAAGTAACCTTTACTTGTAACAGTGACTTATAATTATGACATCATCAAGTACGCGGTACTTAAACATATAGGCATCACCTTGGATCGATTGATTTGTAAAACATTTAGGGTTTATGTATGTAATTCTAGTAATATTAACGATTGACAATAGTGTCTTGTTAAACCGGCTACTCACGTACCTGCAGTAGAGGCAATTTTGAAATTGTACCCTTAATTGGCTCCTTAATTGTGATGCGTATAGGCAAGCAGGGGCAATTTAGAGAACAACTGAAATTGCTCCGACCGCCTACCAACAGCCAGACAGGAGAAAAATGTAACCGATAGTATAAATGAAAAAATATCAAGTAATTTTTGAGTTACAAGTGAGATAATTGTATATGACCTTTATCAATCGTGATTACACTATTTCATATTCCCAATATTAAAAGTTATAAATAATGGAAGATTTTTATTCTAGCTCTACTTGAAATACTTTTTACTTATTTTCAGCTACCCGCATAACGGCCCATTAGCTCAGTTGGTTAGAGCGTCGTGCTAATAACGCGAAGGTCGCGGGTTCGATCCCCTCATGGGCCAGATATTTTTTTTTAATACAAATAATTTCAAATTCTGTATTTGTTTTATGCATCGGCTACTTTCTATTATCTCTTACAATTTGAAAAAGAAATGAAAATTAGCAATTCTGCGAAGTACCTAGATCATAAGGTCAGGACAACAGTGAACACATTACAAGTTTCAAAAACCCTATCAAAAAAAAGATTAACTATACCTTGTTAGTACATCGGGTACCTACCTTCAGTTACCACTCTTCATATCCCCCTAAAAAACATTATTTGTAAAGCTCTGCTCTATGCTCTTGTGATAAGAGCAAAAGTATACATATATAATTGTTGTAAACGTATAGAATCATTTTATGCGTGCTAGACGGACTATACCTAACCATCGCATCAATAACTAGAACTAGCCCATAGAACACCTACCTCCATTACCAACTCCGTTCATGTCATCATCCTCAACAGCCGACAGTATTTGGAGTACAGCAGCTCGGAAGTCCCGGTAGACCTCCTCTGGGTTACGCTCACCATTCACCTGGGTATAAAGAAATACTAATATTGAGTAAAGTGTATTGAAGTTTTCTGTGGAGGCAACCCTAATGTTTCCATAGTAAAAATAACATACACAGTTTATAATGAACTGTTTGCCAGCAAAAATCTGCTAAAATTTATACAGTCCGGTCTTGATAAGGTATATCAAATAAACAGTTTATTATAATCGCAGTTTCATCTCGTATTTTACTCCTTAAAAAATAGCCCCTTGTGAAACTTCGAAGTATTTTCATTCCAAATATCATCCTAATCAGGTGAAGCATAGCAGACAGACATGGTTTCACAAATGCCTAACTTATACATATCTCGTTAAAATTTTATATTTTTGTTATCATTTGTATTATACACTGATTTCGCAATTAGTTATATTGTTATTATTGGCATTCTCACCGGGATATGTGGGTCACTAATAGGGTTATCAAAATCTGTCTTGAGACTTATTTCATAAAATCCAATGAAAAAAATGTATGAAAAATTACATGTTCATTGAAATTAGTTAATTTTATGTCTTTTTTTTTATAATTTAATGTAAATGATTACAATACATATGAATTTTTCTACATTTCTTAACTAGATTGAAATAGAATTTAAAATGATACACTTCTAAATTGAATAATATTCATACTACTCTCAGAATAACACAATTTTCATAGTGGAAAAAATAATGATGTTTAAGATTGCACTAACTAGATATTAGAAAGTTATTGGCTAATGAATCTTGTAAAAGCGTCACGCGTGGTCAGGGATAATGTTTTTTGTACTATTTTTTCATTAATAAAAATTACAATGTCGTCTGTCCACCCACAAGATGGACAGACGACCTGGTCCGAGTGGCGGGGAGCCGCTGGATGCAGGCCGCCGGTGACCGGGCGTCGTGGAAAATCCTGAGGGAGGCCTTTGTCCAGCAGTGGACGTCCCACGGCTGACACGACACAATGTCGGCAGCCCTAACACGGCATCGCATCGTGCACGACACGCATAATCCGATCTTAAAAATAAAAGAAAACATTTGTATGAGATTGTTTTAATTTGTACAATTTGTAAGTGATTTACAAAATTTCGTTTGCTTTTTATGTGCTTTGTAATTATATATTAATTATTAGTACATTCCAATTATATTTTACACGTAGATTGTAACTGATGTTTTAAATATACTCCGAATCATTTAAGAATATTTTCATAATAGGTACCTACACCTTTTATTTGTTACTAAAGCCCGGAAACAGGTCACCTTCATTGGAGACTTTTTACCTTTTATCCTTGGCTAAAATCGCTGGCCAAGTGTGGGTTAGATGTCAAATGTTTTCGACATTTTTAACACGCTTATTTAAGAAAAAAAAGACGTGTGGCACTCGGGGACTGCCACGGTAAAGCTATTGCATGCTATGCCTTCAAGCCACACCTCCGTGTCCGTCGGAGTGGGGAGGGTGAGGTTTTTTCGTTACGGAATTTCTGGATTCGGTCCCCGCGCTCAAGGCCCGCGATAGAAGCTATGCAATAGCTTAAAAACTTCATTTATAATTGCCCCAATATATTTGCAACACAGACAAAAAAGTCGAATACCGCATATTAAATGTGACGCACCTGTCCGTTTGTTCCATAAAAATCAATACATATAAAATGATGACCCAGTACTAACAAAAAATTCATATTCTTGGTAAGAGTGACGCCTACTCGCTAATATTTAATGTTTGGCAGTACGATATTGTTTCCAAACTAATTGCTTGTTTAATCGAAACTTCTGGTGTTTTCTATGAATGCTGGTTTATAGTTTTATGAAGTATGCTTCGTTTTAATTGAAATATTATTTTGTATTGAATTTGGAGGTTTTACTTCATTTTTGATGAAGATAAACTACGTTAGAGGACAGAGTTTTATTAGCATGCATTGAGTAGAAACGTAAAGAAAAAAAAAATCTTTTTCAACGGAGTCTTTTATATTTTCCTTTATATTATAGTTTAGTTGATGTTTAAAAAGATTTTCCAAAAGGCGGATCCTGCACACAGAGCGAGCAGCGCGGAAAATTGTAAAATTTGAAATATTTTTTAAAGGTCCGCAAATGAACGAAATTTTCCATAAATACAAAATAATATCCAATTTAAATTCTGTCCGACTAGTACACAATATACCAGTTATTATAGAGGCAGGTCTAACAAAAGGCTCGCATGCAATAAGTGCAAAATAATGTCACTAAAGCTTTTAAAACTGTTTTAAAATAAATTCCATAGTGCTACCGAAATGCGACTTCCGAGTAATTTATATCCTTATGTATCAAGACCTTTGAATAAGTTTATTTATGGGTAATATTTTTGAACACAAATTTTTAACCGAATTCAAAAAAGGACGAGGTTCTCTTCGACTTTTGACTGGATGAACCGATTTTGATGATTATTTTTTATTTGAAAGCCTTCCGTTTTTTCTCATATAATTTTTTTGCAGCTCTGACCTTTGAATGCGGTTTAGTTTTTTCTTAACTATTTTATCCCGATGGGAATTGGGATGGGTGTCCAAAAAAGAGGAAATGATCAGGTGTAGGACTAATTATATTATTTCTATTTCCAATTGATAATTGGAAATAGAAATAATAAGAAATTGGGCCAAAAGAGTTTATTTTTAGCTTGTCTTTCCCTTATCAAGTAACATATTATAACCGAATCAGTGGTTTGCAATAATCTCTTGTCATAAAGGGGTTTTATTTTATCAAAATTTATTAAATTCCCTGATAATTGTAAACATTATACGTATTACCTACAATAATCATGTAAGTAATTTTTTTAGCTTGTTTGTCATCGGCCCATTAGCTCAGTTGGTTAGAGCGTCGTGCTAATAACGCGAAGGTCGCGGGTTCGATCCCCTCATGGGCCAGGAATATTTTTTTATATCTAAATTGTCCAGGTAGATTAGCATAAGTACATAATTCTTTGCATTTAAGCATAATAAATTGACAGTGACTTGATTTTGAGCCAAAAAAGAGTTAAATATAGAGCCAGAAATTATTCTCAACCAATCTTTAAATACCCACATTATTTTATCCTACTGCTCAGTATTTTTCACATTTCATAATATCCACATCCATTATACGTTCAAAGGGATCATACTCGAGCAAACTGAAGAACAATAAAGCGCTTATTCTTTCAATTATGTACGCAAATGGATGGTAATTGCTAAACTGTCCACTTAGCCGGTTAGCGCTCGAATATTATAACGATAACCTTGTTTTTACTGTGTACACTTTATTATTTTCATGGCACTTTTTCCAGCGATGCCTAATTTATCTTGTGTCGTGTGGCTACTTTATTGGAATATGAGAGTAGGCTCTTGTGTTTACGAGCAAATATTATGTACATTATATAGCTTCTGCTTAGTTAGCTCATGTTTTGAAGCCATAATGGATTCCTACTAATTTCCCATTGGACAATATGGGTAATAGAAAAAGGGAAATGCTTTTGTTTTTATTATTTATTTTGGCATATTATATCTTCTCTACCATTGGCTTCACTTTTTTATGGTAGATCTGTACCTACTTATTGTACAATGAGTGGGATTTCCCAGGATAGAGCGTAGATACTTTTTTATATGTCTTAAATTAGTCTTAAATTGCAATAAAGGTAGACCTTTTTCTGAATGGCAGTAATTTTATGTTACGCATATGCTTTAAAATAATACTCTATCCCCTGAGCAGTTAACCTAGCTGACTTTCTTACGATCAGAAGAATTACTTTCTGCCTATTTACATCCAATTGCATCAAGACCAAACTTCCAAAAGGGAGTGCAGATAATCACCGCCGAATTCATCATAATTCTTCTTTTCATATTCCCTCGTCTCTATGACACGTTTATTTACTAACGAGTACCATACCATTGACATTGCTCGGCTCCAATCGATATCGGGTCGCGCAAACAGCTTGGTTTATTGATGGCCATCGATTGTTTGACCGCTGTGACGCTGTGTGATGGACGGTAAATAGTCTGCGTTTTGGAAGCTTATAGGAATACTTGGGATAGATATAGATAGGATAGATACAGAGAATACTTTACATAGATGCGTTTGGTTGTATCTAATAGTCGTATGATAGATGCGTTTTTGACTCGGTTCTTATAGGAATAAGTTGGGTTTCGGCGGGCTCTTGACAAGAGAGTATTTACAGTAGACGCAAAATGTTAAGAAATAAATTATTTTAATATTTATTTGTGTACCACAAACACCTATTTCGTGCGTTTAGACATTTGGAGTTTTAGGAAATATTTACGGTACTGGAACATTACATAGTATGTGTTTCTATTAATTTGTTTGTTACATGGAAAAGTTCAAACTTTTAAGTAGAAAAATATTAAAATGCTTTTTATAAATACGTATTTAATAGCACATATCGGGCAGATAAATGTTTAACAGTATAAGATAAGCCTGAAAATTGTACACAACTAAACTTATCGTCTTGTTAACTTCAATTATTTTTAACTTCTCGAAATTTCTCAATTTATAAAGTTTAAAATTTTGGATAAAAATTGACCCAGAGACATTCTAGTCACATTAAGTGGTTTTTCAAGCAAGTGCTAAGCTAAACAGTAAACTTTATGATTCGTTTTTGTGCGATTTCAGCTCAATTCAAGTCATTCATAGAACTTGGCTATTTAAGTGCCAATGAGCGGTCTTCCTTGTGTGCACTTTGCACTTGACCGCACAAAATTACCCCATTCGTAAGCATTTTACATGCTTGATGCTCAGAAAAAGAAATAGTGTATGGCGATTTTTTGGAAATAATGTTTAAAACTCATGCGTATTATTTAACCATATAATTTTATTTCTCATAACTAAATTTTAATTCTCTACCAAACAAGTATTAGAAAATCAGATTATTTTTGTAATGCGTGCCGGGGCAAAAGCTTGGTATTATAAATATAAATTCTATAGTTTACTTATAGGTTACGTTATAAAAAATTTTTTATGTGTATGTTAGTCTGTAAGGTATTTATTCTATGGGTCTGTACAATTTATTGTCTGTTACCTGAATTAAACATAATAAATAAATAAATAAATAAAGTAAATAAAAAAAAATAAATTTAATTTATATAAACACCCGTAACATTCACATTATAGTAAATAGTCACTAGGAGCCCACCAGCTTATTTCCAGCGTGGGAAAGTGACAGCGCTACACGACCTATATAGCTGTCATTTTTCCACCCTAGAAATAATACTGCTTTAAGACATAATGATACGGGGGCTGATAATTTAGTCGTTAAATATTAACTGATAGGTACTATGAAATGGCTTTGACAAATTACATATTAATTTTGTTTGAAAGTTTAAACCTTAATTATTGGTTGTGGACTGCGTCATTGTAACAATTTTCTATCAATTAAAATTTTAGGTATTAATTGTGTAAACGATTTGGATTGAATGTCTTTGTTTAATTATAAACCAATAAATAAAATACTACTTAAGGTTATATTTTTCGCATTTAAAAATGAATGCACCTATTATTTTTATAAATAAGGTAGATACTAGCTGAGCCGCGCGCGGACGAACCTGAAACCGAAAACAAAATCCGTTCAATAGTTTTCGCTTGAAAGAGCAACAAACATATTACATCTACATACATTCATCTTCATAAACTTTAATGTTTATAAATTACTAGCGGTCCGCCCCGGCTTCGCCCGTGGTACATATTTCGCAATAAAAGGTAGCCTATGTTCTTTCTCAGGGTCTAAAGATTATCTGTGCCAAATTTCATCAAAATCGGTCCAGTAGTTTATGAGCCTATTCATTACAATCAAACAAACAAACAAACAAAGTTTTCCTCTTTATAATATTAATATAGTGTAGATAATACATATTAGTAAGATGAGAATACGATGCCCTAACTTTTAAAAAATACAGTAATGTGTATTAATGATCTTGTTTTGTTTATATTAGACTTTCTTTTAATATCTCAGGATAAGATTATCTATCTACCTATTTTTAATTTGGCAAATAGCGTCAACGGCCCATTAGCTCAGTTGGTTAGAGCGTCGTGCTAATAACGCGAAGGTCGCGGGTTCGATCCCCTCATGGGCCAAATTTTTTATATTTTTTTATTCGGGTCATTTTGTTTTCTATTTTTACCCGACTAGAAAGAGGATAGTGTTTTTTGTCCATTTCTTTTGCACGCCCTGCTGCCCAATGCGCTGCACGGATTTTGACATATAGTATACATATATGAATCTCTAGCCAGACTATATAATATTATAATAGACAGACGCAAAAATTTCACCATAAAATTGCTCCGTTGCGACATGAAGTATTTCATGATTCAAACAAGCAAAATAACACCTTTTCATTTATAATATTAACAAGTAAGGATAAATCTACAAAAATACTCACAGCAATCAGCACATTACTCTGATCAAAGTAATCAGCCACGGGCATCACATTCTTATAGAAGTTGTTCAGCTCCATTCTTGCTAGACTCAGGACCACGTGACCGAGTCGAGCGCCATACTCGATCTGTCGTTCGAGGACACGCTGCCGCCAACTGACGAGGATCACGCCGCTGATCGTTTGAATCTGGAATACCGTGTTCTTTTGAATTGGCGGGAATGTTTTTTTTTTTTTTTTGGTGGCGTGTGACGTTTTGTTGAAAAAAGCAGCTGGCCAGTAACACGCCGATTATAGTTTTCATAATTTTTTTTTGGTAAACGTGTCAAACATTGATAAAAAATAAGTGGCCAGTTTTTATAAAGCTCAGTAGGACTACGTGGCCGAGTCGAGCGCCGTACTCGATCTGCCGCTCGAGGACACGCTGCCGCCAACTGACGAGGATCACGCCGCTGATCGTTTGAATCTGGAATGCCGTTTTCTTTTGAATAGGCGGGAATTTTGTTTTTTTTTTTTTATGTGTGACGTTTTGTTGAAAAAAGCAGCTGGCCAGTAACACGCCGATTATAGTTTTCATATTTTCTTTTTTTGAAAACGTGTCAAACATTGATAAAAAAAAATTGGTTGTCTGTAAAGTTGGTTTACTGACGATCAAGAAGCTATGCTAAGCTATGCTAAGCTATGCTAAGCTATGTATGTTTTTTTATCCCTTTCACACCTAACTAACTACCTAGGTGTGAAAGGGATAAAAAAACATACAGGCGTCATTCAACGTCATATTTTCTTGTTACAAGTTAATGTTCATACTGAAATCTCCAGTGTATTAGATATAAGCTTCTTGCTGACGATAGTTGAACGTGACAACGTCTTAAGGCCGATTGTGCTTCTATGTTGCTCGTTCCGCGCTCTCGGTTGCACTTCAAGCCTTACGGAACGCCTCAGAGCGAGGTAACGTTTTTTCGTGCGTGCAGCTAGCTCTATCGAATTATAAGACGTTGTCACGTCAATAAGTGGCCAGTTTTTATAAAGATCAGCAGGACTACGTGGCCGAGTTGAGAGCGAGGCCGCCGTACTCGATCTGCCGTTCACGGACACGCTGTCGCCAGCTGACGAGGATCACGCCGCTGATCGTTTGAGTCTGGAATACCGTGTTCTTTTTAATTGGCGGGAATTTTGTTTTTTTTTTGGTGATATGTCAAACGTCTCGTGGTTTTGTAAAATAAATTACAGCTGGCCAGTAATAGGCGGCATTTCGTTTTTCCTGAAAATCTAGAGGATTTCATGCGAAAATTAATTTTTCACAATATCTATCTATCTCTATCTATGTAAACAAAAAAAGACATCATTAAGCTATTGCAAAGCTTCTAACGCGGGCCTTGAGCGCGGGGACCGAATCCAGAAATTCCGTAACGAAAAAAAACCTCACGCTCCCCACTCCGACGGGCACGGAGGTGTGGCTTGAAGGCATGCTATGCAATAGCTTTACCGCGGCAGTCCCCGAGTGCCACACGTCTTTTTTTTATGTGTGACGTTTTGTTGAAAAAAGCAGCTGGCCAGTAACACGCCGATTATAGTTTTCATATTTTTTTTTTTTTTTTGAAAAAAATAAGTGGCCACTGGCCAGTTTTTATAAAGCTCAGTAGGACTACGTGGCCGAGTCGAGCGCCATACTCGATCTGCCGCTCGAGGACACGCTGTCGCCAGCTGACGAGGATCACGCTGCTGATCGTTTGAATCTGTAATGCCGTGTTCTTTTAATTGGCGGGAATTTTGTTTTTTTTATTGGTGATATGTCAAACGTCTCGTGGTTTTGTAAAATAAATTACAGCTGGCCAGTATAGGTCTACCAGAATCTGATGGCATATTTATATTTAAAAAATAAAAGATATTCATGTGGCAACTTTATTTGACAACTATCAAATTGGTTGTCAAATTATTTGTGTTGATGATTAATTTTTAGGATTTTGTCTTCAAAATCTTCGAAATGTCGATAAAACCGCTGCGATCACAAGCAAGAGGTGTTGTTTACAATGTGTATAGAAAAATATTCGATGAAGAAGGGTCAAACACATCACAATTTTCAATTTTAAAGCTCGTGAAAGATTTTATTGCTAAATTGGACTTACCCGTTTTGATACTTTAAATTAAAAATGTTATAAATAGGTAACTATAATATTGTTTGTTGATTAAAATATAATTTTATGAAAACTTATTACAGGAGTTTCCAATTCGGCTATTTGTCAAGTCCAAGGTGTACAAGACAATTTTATAAAGTGTTAATACTTACGAAAATAAACATGATTTTATTTTATTATTGTTTTATTTTATAAAAAATGATAAACACTTGTTAAATATAGTAAATAAGTTTTGATCTGCATTATCATTACATCCATATTTTCACATGCCATAATGATATATATTCAAATATAGGTATGTGTAAATACATAATAATATTATGTATTACCTTTAGAAAAGTAATATGTATATTATACATGTAATAAGTACCTACATAATATTACGTGGATATCTCATTATTAAATACAGTATTATCCACTTGTGTAATGTGACTAATGATATTCAGGACAAAATAAAAAATACGCAGTATCAAGATCGTTCAGTCCATTTTCCCTAGGGTTGCACACTCAAAATTTTGATTTCCCTAATTGCCATCAGATTCTGGTTTACCTATAATAGCCGCCATTTCGCTTTTTCTGAAAATCTAGAGGATTTCATGCGAAAATTAATTGTTCACAATATCTATCTATCTCTGTCTATGTAAACAAAAACAGACATCATTTTACACAATGACAATTACCTTTAAACGTGATTTTAACTTGTTCAAACTATTTTTAAACCAGAAATACGAATTTACCACAGGAATTTACCAACATTCCGATGAAATATATTTTAATTTAAAGTATAATTTGTATGAAATTACCTGAATGGCACACGGTTCTAGCCCGCGACACGAAAGATTAGCTATCAAACATGACCATATAACATGCCATTTGTATTACCATAATCGAGATTTAATGGAAAATATATTGTTTTTTTTTTTATAAAATATGGTTTAAACATCTAGGTAACTTTTTAGGAATTCTTATAGAACTCGTAGATGCAATTTTGATAATACGTTCGAGAAATTTCGGAAATAGATTAATTTTGGAAATTGATCATAATTAGGTATATATGTAATGCTTAAAGTGAAGACTTTAAAAGCAATTATGAACTCTATAAAGTAAACTAGGAACCTATATGAGCTATGAATAAAAAATTAAGTAACTATCTATTGATAAAAAATAAATTCAACAACGTCATAGTTAAATAAAGAGTGAATCAACCACTTAGTAGAGCCACCATTTGTATAGTGGTGAAGGTACCTAAACATAAATTTTTAAGGCCACTATAAAAATGCAAGTAATTTGTACACCTTCATACAATTATAGAACCCTCTAGACTTAATTACAGTTAACCGAAGGGAGTCATTTACTGTCAATTAGTCGTACTATAGCTGTAAAAGTAATCTCTATATTAGTACTAGCTTTCCGCCCGCGGCTTCATATGTGATGTCTATAAAAGCTAATTAATTGTATAATAAAACCTTTCTCGAGAATCACGCTATCTATTAAAAAACGCATCTTAATCCGTTGCGTAGTTTTAAAGATTGAAGCATACGCAGACAGCGAAAGCGACTTTCTCTTATACTATTTAGTGTCTAGCTTTCCGCCCGCCCTTCGCCTACGTTATATAAAACCAAATAAATAATTAACTAAAACTACAACTAATACCTTCCTTAAGAACCACGCTATCCTTTGGTAAAACATAATTAATATAGGTGCAGTAGTTTTAGAGTTTATTGCAAACAGGCAGACGCCAGACGGTAACCTACCTAGGGGAAAGGGGCCTAAAGTGGGCATAGAGCCTAAAGCGGGCACTCAGTATAGTATCGGAATTTTAAATAATGGCGCGCGCGCAACTCTTGAGCACGATCCCCGCACCCCTCCCACCTCGCGGCAGTCGTTGGATTCGCTTGCGATCACGCATTTACAAGCTGCAACAAATAAATGTTTTTCGACGATTTTTGAAAAATATTGCAAGGTATGTAATATGTGTTCTTTTTATTTTGGTGTTTACAATCCTTTAACCAAAATTTGTTAGTTATTAAGTGGCTATCTGGCCATATTTTGGTTCCATAAAAATCCACGTGTCTAAAAATTTTGAGGTAGAATTTCGTCTGAACCTTTCAAATGTCGAAAAAGGCAAAGCGGGCAGGGTAAAGCGGGCACGCGCCCGCTTTGCCCCGTCCGCTAAAATGTTACATTCTTTTGTTAATTTGCTTTTTCCTTTCAGATGACCGCTTATAACCGGCGTCAATATAAGCGTAAAACTTCACAAGCCTCATGGCAACGCTCAACTATGCAGCAAGCAAAACGAGAAGTGCAAGAGTTAGGAAAACCTGTCAAAAAAGTAACAACTAAATATGGGATTCCAAGAACGACATTGCAGACATCTTAAATCGGGTTCGTGTAATGTAAAGCTTGGTAGGTTTACTACTGTCTTTTCTACGGAACAAGAAATGGAGCTTTTGGAATACCCACATGGACTCTTTATTTTACGGGCTGTCTAAACAAGAATTTTTGGAACTTGTATACCGGTAGGTAAGTATACAAGTTCCAAAATTTTTGGAATAATTTCCAGAATTACAGTATTTTAGGATTTATAAATAAATAAATATATAAAATAATTGTATCGCTTATTAGAGACTAAATAATGATAGACTGTAAACAGGGCGTTATTTTTTTAAATATTATTTCAGATATATCTGGAAATATTGTACCCAAAAGTTTAAAACTCCTAAGAAGTTCCTTTGTTTCATATATTCATTTAAAAATAATTGTATGACTGTTTGAAATACATAACTTATAAAATATTTTTGTGTCTTTTACTCTATTTATTATTGTATATATTATTTGTGGCTGTATATTTTGGAATCTACTGTTTAAATCCAGGCCTGCACGCTTTACCCAACTACTGCCCGTTTTGCCCTAAACGAAAGCCCGCTTTAGGCCTCCCCTTCGGGCAAAGCGGGCAATCGTAGGCTTTTAGTAATCTGTTAATAATTATTATATACTTTAACTTTTGACAAATTTAACCACTTAGCATTCAAAAGTATTTATTAATGGAACTTTTGGCAAAAAAATAAATGGATTAACTTCTTTTCAAACTTCATTTTTTTTAATTTTCCCGTAAGGTGCCCCCTTTGGGCCCATCTCCCCTATATGCGGTGGATTTTTAAGGTGCTTTTTAGATTTTTAAGCTTTTTTAGCTTCAGAATTTTTTGTGACATATTAAGAACTACAGGCAACGACGACGTAAACCTTTAACAGGTATCAAAGTACATAAATACATAATCTATAATATCTAAACACACAGAGAGTTTTAGAACGTATTTTATGACAATGAACGTATTTTGTATCATGTTTGTAGTTTTTCATATTACAATGCATATTTTGAAATGTGTCATCATGATAAGTGGAATGGTATGTGAAGGTTGCGTTTGAACATCATTTGAACTACCGCGTTCCTATAATAATTATGAAATGGTATCTTTTATAGCATAGTAGGTATTTGTGTACTATAATAAATAATTTTGTTTTGTTTTCCTTTTAACATCTGAATTTAATCTTTGAATGAATTTCGTTTTTACCTTAGGAAAGGACTGCCCCTGTATGAGTATAGTTTTAAATACACAAAAAACGGCAGCAATAAAGGATTATTATGGTTCAATTTATTTTGCTTAGGCATTTCAAATAAATGCAAGCAATTTGGTTACAAAAGTGCCCTTAGGATAGGAAATTGAAAGTTCATCTTTTAATGTAAATAAAGCCAAAAATTAACAATCCCTGTTAAAATATTATATTGTTAGTACAGCACAAATTAACGAGTATTCCCATTAACAATTCATAGAAACAATTAGACAAAAAATGCCATCACATAGCATTAGTACCAGCTGTCTGCCCTTGACACACTGAGTTCCGATTTTTGGAGTTCAATCGATTTCACGATTGAAACGGAATAAGGACTAATGTGTTCTACTTAAATTGACACGTTCAAACGATTTACATTATTATATGTATATTAAATAGAAAAAAGTTACTTTAAAATTGGTTCAAAACGGATAGAAATTGACAATTTTCGCGAGCATTAACAATACCATCAGACGTGAACGGCTGGACCGATTTCCACAATTCTTTTTTTTGTTTTGTTCGTTATTGTCCAGAGAAAGATCTTATGTTAGAAAACCTTTAGAAATTTGCGCCAAATACTATTAAAATTAAAAAAATCTTAACGGCCATTAGAATCCACGTTTGATAGGTACTTCGCTAATATAATTAGTATATCTTACCTTATCCGAATATTCCGCGACATCCCTCATAGAGCGAGGGTACCCCGACACGAGGTACGTCTTGGCCGTGGGCGCCATTTTCATTTCCAACATCAGAACCTCTGTTACCGTCTTGCTGGACAGCGTGCCGAAGTCTTGCATATCTAGTTTTAAAGAGACGATGTAATAGTCAGTTTATATGAGGTAAAGTATTATAAGAAAGGAAAGAATTAAGTATAATTTTTTTTTTATTATGGATAATCATATGATTCATACGAAAAATGAATGATACTTTAAAAATTAACTACTCGTTGAATTTTTACTTGGATCTTCGCTGGCTGCAGTGAAATGGGCAGATAAAAATATTTATGTACTGAACAATAAATTTTTTTTATAAAATATTGGTAAAAATGCTGTCACAATTATATATTTTTCATCAATAAAAACTAACCAACAAACCCAGAACAAACATAATTTCCTACCAAGTTCCTATACCTATCAAAACCTGGACGGTAAAACCGGACAACTATTATTAGCTGGGCAATTTGAGCCAATCATTTCCCCTTATAAATTGACTTACATAAGCAATATTCACGCATTTTCCTGACCCTTAAGCCCAGAGGTCAACGATTTCCTTACCCTAATCGCTTTACAAGTCATAAGTCCCCACGAAAAATAGAGAATAATAATATCAATAGAGCAATCGATATTATTTCTCGAAATACAACAATACTAGAACACGTGATTCATAAGGCACCTTGGCTTACACTTGGCCGCTCCCACGGTACCTTAGAATATCTATTTACAATTAGACCTTCGTATGGTGTCAGGGACATAAGGACTTTCGACTGAAACTTATAGCGAAACAATTGGAGTATTCCAGAAGTTTCCTTTTTCAGACAATCTACATGAACAAGTCAAAATATTGGTTTGGATTATTTACTGCCCACTCAGGGATTACTTTAGCATATTTAAATTGTGCAAAAGAAAATAAACAGTATGATCTTGAAGTAGAATTCGGTTTAGCTTAACAGTTGTAACGCCTTAGACCTAATGAAATAAAACCAGTTTTCAGCATGTAGTTGCGCATCCTTCATTAACTAAATATTATGTATGCGATACGTTATTATACAGCTGCTATTTTCCATACATCATCACTACAATATAGTATAAAACAAAGTCGCTTTCTCTGTCCCTATGTCCCTATGTCCCTATATCCCTATGTCCCTTTGTACGCTTAAATCTTTGAAACTACGCAACGGATTTTGATGCGGTTTTTTTTAATAGATAGAGTGATTCAAGAGGAAGGCTTATATGTATAATAACATCCATTAAATAGTGGAGAAGTACTGTTATTTTTGAGGTTTCTAATGTAATGTCGTAAAAAATTACATTTTTTCCGCTTACATTGCAAACGCAGGCTGAACCCTACGAGTTTTATCAAAATAATGTACTAAGTATTATACACATTGAAAAGGTCTACAGAAAAGTCCGCGATGGTATATGTCTATCTCTTATGGATAACCCACAATAACTTTTTTTGTCATTTACTTTTTACGACAAATAATGGCTAATTTTCGAAGCGATTTTAACCAATACAGCATTAATCCTTAACCAATTAAATACCTTTAATACATTGTTCATTTAATAAAGATCTATATGGTCCTTTACACGGTATGATTTAAGTGAATATTTTCGAAGATATTACAGATTTAAAAATTGCGGGACGTAGCGTTTGCGGCGGTACCGGCCGGCCGGGCCGCTATGTTTTTTATACAACGTTCACAGTTTTTATGTAGTGTATTTAGTATCAGCATTGCACCCGTGCAAGATTTTACGGTGGTAATAACTGAAATAAGGATCTTAATTAAAGTAGTAATAAATAGTGTTTAAGAATTCGATTGAAACTTGTAAGTTAGTACCTATAGCAAATTGTACAAAAAAAAATGCAGCAAACATAAAAACAACAACTGCTATATTATTAGCATATATACCATTAATCCAATAAATCCGCAAACTATAAGGAAAATGTTCGTCCCAGGTTTAAAGACACAAAAGAATATTTACATACTTAACTAGTAATTTATTCGCCATAAAAAATTGCTATAGCATTGGCTTATCGCTTACATTCAAAGTAATTTCTAAGGGTACGAAACCAATAATAATTTTTAAATAGAAAAAATCTCACCATTCCCAATAGCGTACTGCTGCAGCAGATCAGTCATGTTGATGTGCACCAACCCGCGCCGCTCTTGCATGAAATTGTCACAATGTGTCACCTTGCCGCTGCCCGGACCTCCTAAAACAATGTGGTACTAGGGAATTTCTACCCGCATTTATGTTAACTTTTATAGGGTAAGTGGTGGCTTTGTTTTTGGGCAAAAAAAAAACTTTTAAAGTGAAACTTCTTTAGGCGCGTTGAGAGTAAAATTTCAAAGTCGCGTTATGGCAATACCGTCACGTCATGGAATAATGCGACGATTTTTGTATCTTTCAATCTTGCCCAAGAAGTTTCACTTCTGACACGATACCCTTTTTTATGATAATCCAAATAAATAATCTTAAAACTACGTCAGGATTATTAATTGGAATATCCTCTTGCCATTTGTGTACTTTTTTATTATATGAGTGCCATATAAATGATTTAAGATTAGTGGATCGTGATTTTTAACCAACTTCCAAAAAAAGAAGGAGGTTATCAATTCGGCCGGTATATTTTTTTTTTTTTTTTTTTTTGATTTGGTGATAAGAGAGCACTATCTATCCGAGGTGTGCAATAGCAGTAGCTCCGCCTAGGCTAACCCAGGATAAAAACGAAATAAAATAGAGCCTCTGTTGCGTCCTAATAATGCAGTGCAGCTTTATATTAGTGGAAAAAAATATTAAAATCGGTCTAGTTTGGAGCCTAGTGGATACAAACAAACGGTTTAGTCGTAGACTTTACTTAACTAGATAACGTTGTATGAAATGTCCACTGTACCTACAGTTATAATATTTACTTAAATCATCAGATCAACTCGTTGATAAAGAAATTTGTTTACTTTAATATTATAATGTTTAAAGCTTTAATGACCTATGTAAGTCGAATAAATAGGTATAATAAAATATTTCATACATATTATCAATGCATATGCAATTGGGTATTAACGAACACTTTCTTAACAGTAACTAAATACGTAGACATTTGTGCCTATATTACAATACTATAAATTGTTATATAAAAGCCCATGGTCAAAGACCTTTCTAGGTACTTGAATATTAAACAGTTAAGTATTATTTAACGATGATACTGGAGTTATAAATACTTTTCACATAAGGCTATACTGTAATTTCTGGCTTTTCATCAAACTTACAAATTACAATGTTTACGCCATGGTTGAAAAAAAAATATGAACTTACGCTCTATATTATCACGCGGTAAAAATTAAGTAAGTAGGTACTTACTTAATTTTTACCGCGTGATAATTGCAATAGGTAACACTTACAATGACACAATAGGTATTGTGTCATTGTAAGTGTTACCTACAGGTAAAATTATTTTTAAAATCGGTCAAGTACTTTTTATTTAAATTGTAACAAACAAAAACATAATTTAGGTACCTATGATCAAATAAGCGGTTTGAATAATATTGTATTACTGTGATAATACTATGTGCTCTTTAAAATAAAGGAAAACAAAGACTGAAATTTTTATTTAACTAGACTTCTTCTAGTAACTTTTAAATTGTCATAGGAACCACAGAATATTATATAATAGTACTACATAGTAGGTACTTGCAAAAATCAATATTTATCACCAGTTCGAAAAACAGTTTCAAGAAGAAATAGAAATGAATAGGTACCTATTTGTCAAAAAAATCAAGAAAAAAAATCCATAATTTCGGGGAAATGACTCTTGATCGAATGTTCAGTATTCTTTTAATTCTTTAAAATCCTTTTATAATATAAAACTAAAAATGAAATTATAAAGATAATATATAGAATTTTCTTCTTAAAGATTTATTTTCTTAGGATTTTTATTAAATAAAAATAGAGAAGACCATTACCCAATACAAATATAACCGGCACATTAGGTGGCTCGAACTTGACATGGCTGGTGTTCTGCATCGGAAACCCCGCTCCCGTGGGGGACGACGGCCAGGTGCTCTCGCGGCGGCTGCGCTCGCCCGTCTCCAAGTCTTCATTGTTTTGTTCTATAGGAAATAATAATAAAATATTTGCGTCTTTATGTGTTTAATGTTCTGTTCAATATACAGGAAATAAAAATAATTATAATGGTAATGTAATATGCCCAAGCAGGCCTAGCAAATGCTGCGTTATGCGATATATATCCTAGATGGATTAGGTACTTACCTCTTATCCATTTTAGAGACATAACTTAAGTTTTGGACTTAATAATTTAGTTGCGTCTCCATTTCTTTTTGTTCTTATATTATATAGGGGTTAAAAATAAAATATTTTCGTCGCTATATTTGTTTTTTTTTTCTAGTATTGTGGAGTTATAATAAAATAGCAATTCTGTAATCAATATTATTAGAACAGTAATAAAACAGTAGGTACAAGGCTAGTTTGATTTATCGGATCTCCTCTGTACTTTTACTGTAATTCCAGTTCTAGATAAGCTAACATAACAATTTACCAATAATAAAAACTAAAAATTTAATTCTCCTTATTTCCCATGAAAATAAATAATAATCATTTGTTATTACGTTACCGAACTACGCGCCTATAAGTGGTTGAAATGAAAATCTATCGGAAATAATTGTTGTCAGAAACGTAGTAGGTTTAAAATAGCCTCTAAGTGTGGTCATTAGGCAACACGTAAATATATCTTTACAAGCTTGTGGAACGAACTTGTGTCCTTTGTCCATAGATAGCAGTTTAAGGGAAATCAGGTAAAACGCTATAGGTTCATTGCCAGGCATTGAACCTGTAACCTAATGATACCTTCTGAACTTTAATGTATTCGAAGCTAACCTAGCAAGTACCCTGTAATAAAAAAATCTTTGTCTTATTGTTTTATACACCTTATAACTTGAAAGGGGGCTTTATGATTTTATTTTTTTTTAGTATCTGTATTTTTCAACTTTTTACTTTGGCGCCCAAGGTGGGTCAACTCACCGGTGTCTAAACAGATGCCCATATTCCATGAAGAAGAAAATGTGTGTTTGTCGTTCAATCACGAACTCAACAGTCTATATCCTTATCTATTTTGTTGGCACTTGATAAAAACATGTCAAAAACAGTCTGATGTGTGGTCACACGTCGTATTTAATTGTTCATCGATTGAAGGGCGCGACCTTGTAACGAGCATCAACTGAATGAAATAAAAATTTATGTGACAAAATTAAAAATGTAATTAACTCATTTCGTCGAATTAACTCTTCAATTTCAAAATTATTCGAAAGTTGTGTCTTCGAGAGAGCATTTCTGCCAGCAGTTTGGAGCGGTCCTGCATCGCGGGGCTGTCCGCTCAGTGTGAACTCCCGCGCGCGACTGACCAAACGGCCCAAACGCGTTCTTTTCCAAACTCGACGTGTTAGCATGCTATCGCTGTCCTTCGCACCGTAATTGAAAGGGATAGATGACACATTGAATAATTAACGGTACACCCCTGAATGAATCAGCCGCGTATACAATTTAACGAAATGCAAGCCACATGCAGGGGTGGTTGTAATTTATTTGCTCAAGAACTTAACTCGTTAGGCAATTAAGGTCATGCCGGTAAATTTTAAAGAGCCCTAGAGGCCGTCTTGTGTAATAATTTATTCAAACTTGCGACTGTAATTGATACGTTTAGAGAACAAAGTTCCACCCTGTAATGACACATTTGATGGTAAAATTATATCGAAATTCTTAGTGGGTCACCTGAATAATATGTTTAAACAAGACTTTTAGTAAATTATAAAGTAGACAGTTATTGATGTTCCAATTTAACAAAGAATAAAGAAATACTTATTAATTATACATTTAAAACATCTACTCGCGGGCACCTACCCTCATCTGAAATCAGGAAAAGGTTGTATAGGTATCAAGACTCTGGTACCTTCATAAATACAAAACAAAGAAATAGATAGAGCTGTCATTTTATTAATATAATAAATTTGCGCTAACAACTAGTGCGAGCAGATTTCGGCTAATATTATCAAATAATAAGAACAATAACATTATTACATCTAACAGTTATCAACAATGTCTTTATTAATGAATTAATAATTGTATAATATGTTAAAAAATTAAACAATATTTCAATATGATTACAAAAATAAAATAAACGGGATTAAACACAATTAAAATTCATTCGAACTTGATCCACTTTCGAGATCTTATTTCATTCAAATTTTGATCTACCCTCACTTTAAAATAAAATAAAAAAAATTCGCGAATTATCGACCAAATGTCTCTTAATTATCGACTTCATCAAACAATACAATACTGTAAAGTAGTTCACGTACATTTAGAAATTATACTTTTATTTTTTGTATTTTACCTTAACGAGTCCATTTTAAAAAACATACACAGAATAAACATGGAAACGTATGGAAGACTAACGATCTCATATGTGAATCAAGAAAGAGCATCTCTATAAAGATTGAACACAGAGTCTTCGAGAATTTAACATTTAAAATTAGATTTACAATTTACTTTTATTTACATGATGATTTGAATTTTTATGAACATTGTTTGGTTTGGAAGAATACAAATATTCTCTGAGTACAATATTATGAGACGGGAACACAATGACATGATAATAGTGTAGTAGTTTTTCTGCGAAATATAGGTAAGGTATACTTTACTCATATCTGATACTATCGCACTCGATATAAGTAGAAAGCCTAATAGTCTACAATGTATCTTGTAGTTAAAATAAACATTACTGTAGAATGTGCATGAAAATATATAAGTTCTACACTGTAAAAAGAATCATCTGTACGTAAAACTAATAATTTTACAAAAAAGAGGGTAGTGTAAACATAAATAAACATTTATTTTTCCAGTTTTATTATGGTGCATGTACACATTCGCGTTCGACATTCGCCTCGTCTCTCAACGAAATATTCGTATACGAACGTCGTTACTAACCACTCCTCACATATTCGTGGTAGTACAGTAAGCAGGTGCTCATCCGTAAAAACGCTCTTAAACGCGAACACGCGATTTTGAAGGCGAATAGCGTGCACACTGTTTACATTAGGCGTGTTCGTTATTCGCCTCGACGAATGTGTAAATGCACCATTACATTATTGTATGTTGTGCTTATTCAGCAATGTTTGCATTATTCTCTTATTATAGTCGAGCCAATTTAATAGGCAACATTTGACGTCTATCAATTTTATCTTCGAAGAGAGGTAACCTGCTTAAAAACATAGATTCAAGTGAATTAATCGATACGGACTTGAAACATTTGACAATCGAACTTGAAACACATGTCAATTTTAAAATTCATCAGGCGAATCCCTGTCCCAGTAATATACTTTCTTTCGTAAATTTAAGGAGCAAAATAAGACAAGTATATTAAAAATATAATTAAAAAAACACAACGCATTTATTAATTTATGATGATTTTTATTCACAAGTAGTTAATCAATGGATTCGATTCTAGATGTCAGATTTCGATTTTTAGAGTAACGTCTCTGGTATTTAAAAAGAAAAAAGGTTTATTGACACAAAATTGTAGCGACTCAGTTCTTTAAATCAGAAATTGTTTATTATGTTTAGAATGGTTTATCAGTAAAATAAAATCTTAAAATTACTTGTATCGGTCATTATTATTATAAATATGTTATCGTAATTGAAAAAAGTTAAGCAAATGTGCAGTTCTAACAAAACAAAATATCATGTCATTCTATGTCGTTGTTACTAGGTTACGTTGTTGAATTTTGTTGATCTGTCAAATGTTGTCTATTAAAATGGCTCTACTATAAAATACATTTTATTATTTGATGCGCAATTTGTATAAATTATTAAGTATTAGCATTTATTTCATTATTATAATTTTGTTTGTTATTAAATAAAATAGTTTCAAAATCATGTTATTAATATCATAAGTTATAAAATAACAATTACCGAGTGCAATTAACTAATTTAATCTAACAATTAATTTATTTTCAATAATTTAAGTACGAACAGGTCATTAAACTGTATATATACAATAAACTAGAACACTACAAAATGTAATAATAATAACAAGGTTAGTTTTCATTGGCCCATATTTCCTTCTGGGGTATGGGGCAGAAACATCTGTTTCGAGTCTTTTCTTTTCTATGGAGAATTAAGAATTTATTTGTTTAAGGGCCGATTTTTCAATGCTTGGATAAAACTTTTTCGTCGAATAATGTATAAAACTACCATTTTAAAAACGTATTCTAATTGCCCGTATTTGACAGTTTACGTGACATTTTAATATTATCGTGTAATACTTTATTGGACGGACAAGTTTTATCCAAGCATTCAAAAATCGGCCCTTAATAATGTCATTTTTATTCGCAGAAATTAATATATATCAACAAATAATTCATTTTCTAAAGGTGGAGAATTTGGTTGTTTGTTGCTACCAAGGAATATTCAACATAAAGCGAATTTTTCAAAATTTTTGTATGTCTATTAAAGACTTTTTTTTTTTATTGTCGATAGGGAAGCGCTTGACCACAATCTCGCCTGATGTTAAGCTGAGATGTGGTCTAAGATGGAACGCGCTAACGATGGACTTGTTATAAATATTAACATTATATGTCCAAGAAAAATAAATTAGGCCGTCTCATCTCTTTAAGTAATTTGTAAAACAGTTTATTTGCATTATTAACTTGAAAAATTCACTTTAATGCTCTTGTAAGGGATTTATTATTTATAATTGTGCACATATAATTGTATATTAACAATTTAAATAACTCTTAATACTAAAATAATTCAATTTCGCTACTTATAATACGAATACAAACTAATGGAATGATATTTCCTATCAAATATGATAGAGACTAGTGTATAAAATACAACTAATTATTATAAATAAAAAGGACGTATAACATCATACACAGAAAAGTATAGAAAAAGATTAACCATATTGGATATTTTATTTCATAAAATGGCGCCAAAAACAAGTCAGCAGGCGCCATCTTGAATTTTACATGTTCTTAAATTGATTATTTATTTTAACACAAAAACAAGCAATGATTTTCAATTGAATACCAACACCATTTTCTAGGTTTCAGGCAAAATATTTTTTTTAAATAGTTTTCAATGGTTGGTGTGGCATTCCATATTATCATGAACTTCCAAGAATAAATCACAATGTTTAATTCAAATTTTAATTCATTCATCAACAGATATATAGATTTAAAATAATAATTAATACTAATAATCCAATAGAGCCCTCCCAGTTAAACCATTGATTTCATGTTTGTAAAATGTAATACATTAATTGTAAAAACTTCATCATATTTTCAAAGATTGATAATTGGGTTTATATTTGTAAAAACAAGATTTTCACATATAAAATGCCACCATCAGAATCTACATTCAGGAACATAATGTACCTAATAAATTTGGTAAGTATAAGCCTGCCATTGAGATAAAGATATTAAATTAAACAGATAAGGATTGCGTTATCAACAATTTTAGAGGATATCTCTTATCGTAGTACACATTTTTAATACAATCAAACCTCTGTTAAATTTTCTTTGTAAAAGGTATTTATAATTTTTTTTGTCATCAATTGATAAGAAATGGTTATCATATTATGGTCGCAAATATAAGAAAAAAATGCATATGCATTCAAAAAGAATTAGTGAAACTACTAATATATGTCATAAATAAAATTTCAGCTTCAACAATCTATCAAGACAAAGATCAACCATAGACAACACAGACTCACATCACTTCGGCCGCACCTTCTCGTAAAAATATATCTGTGGTACACTGTTCATTTCCTTGAAAAGCACTTTCCGCTTAACAAACTTGAAATGTTCGTACGCGAATTCGTACAACTCGTTTTCCATTTTCCAAATGTCAGATTTTCGTACTTTGTCTATGGTCTCTTGCGTCGGTTCGATTTTCGAACTGGTCTGTCGTAAATGTGATTTGTTACTGCTTAAATAGTGTTCTGTGGCGCCTTTGAAAAAGCGTGGCAAAACCGCTTCGAGAACAGAAATGAAATCCAGCATTTCTTCCGTGACACCTACTAGCAAGTAGTGGTTTATGAGATTGTGTTTCGCTTGGTCTAGCGCCCATTTGTTACCTGGTATCCTGTAATTTATAAAATAAAAAAGTAAATATATTTTCACCATTATATTTTGTATAAGTACATAATACACATGGTAAAAATATTTGTATGAGATAAATGGTTTAATTACTTTATGGAAGAACAATGTTAAGAACATAAAATTAAGACTTAAAAGTACTTATATATCTGTAAAGCAAAAATTTTCCTTGTCTATATGGTTTCTAATCATTCTAATCAATCATAGATTATCTAAAGACTATTTAAATCATCAATTTCTAAAAAACTAACCAGCATTCAGTAGCATGACCACAGAAGAAAGGCACCTGCAGCCACATGTTGCTGGGGTCACAGTCCGGCTGGCGCTTCTCTACACACTCGTCAAATGTCTGCAAAATGTTAATCTCAATTAGTATCAATTTTATGTTGGCAAAACTTCCAAATAAATATTATATTTAAAATCTATACTATAAAAACAAAGTATGTAAGAATGAATGAAGCATAGCATGTTTGGTACAACTAGTTGGTAAATGTTAAAAATATGTAATGACTATTCAAAAGGGCTTCTAGAACAAGTCTAATTGAAAAAATAAATGTTTTGAGTTAACAAAATGACTATGTAGAGAATTAATTGTGGTTATATTCAGTTAGTATTTTAAATAGTTTATTCAGTGAAAATATATAAATTTAAATAACAAAACGGCTAATATTTATACCATTTTATCCCCATGCTTCTTCCTCACAAGATGTGGTCTAAAATTGTCTCCATGTCGTAGGAAATAGTAATAAGAGACAAGCCGGTCCAGCGGCTTCCTTATTAAGTTTATAAATATAGGTTTTGAGCTTGTGCCTAGCCTGTGGAATAATATGAATAAATCAATATGAAAATATCTTGAACTAGCTGCGCTCCGCAGTTTCACCCATGTGGCTCCTGTTGGTCTTAGCGTGATGATATATAGCCTATAGCCTTCCTCAATAAATGGGCTATCTAACACCGAAAGAATTTTTCAAATCAGCCCAGTAGTTCCTGAGATTAGCGTGTTCAAACAAACAAACATACAAACAAACTCTTCAGCTTTATAATATTAGTATAGATTTAATTTACGCTATAATCGGACATTGAAAAAAAATATTGAAAGAAAGATGACAAATAAAAGCATTTATAATAATTAATAATTTATATAGTAACTTATAGAGATAAAATTCAAAACAATAAATTAAAGACTATTCAAATTATTTGAATTTTATTATATTTTGATGTCATTTAAATATTTAATTTTATTGTATAAAAATGTAAATGAATCTAATTTGGATATTCAAACAATAGTATAGTTCATGACCTGTTTATATTAAAATTGTGACTCACCTATCAAAATTAAGAAATGCCATATGCCCATGATATAAAGCAGGTTTAATTTCCCGCCACTTTGTTACATTTTGAGCAAATTTATATTGATTACTGAGCGACATGACGTGCATGTTCGCCGTAATGTTGATATGTAGTACTTTAAAATGATTCTTCTTGCACAAATCATACGCTACACCCACGAAACTCGTGGATCCAGTCTTCGGGACCCTATTGTATATAACCACCAAGTCGTCGTCATCATTTTCGATCACCTTCGGGAAAAACTGACGAGATTCCGAATGCGCTTGAACTAATTTATATTCTGAAAACATTAAGAGTGCATTTTAATGAGATTTCTAAGATGCAATCACTTTATAGACGTATCTTACATACCTAGCCTGCGATAATTGTCCTCGATACGAGTTACTTCGGATTGGAAATATAAAACCACAATAACAATCACACATAGCGAGGAAAATAGCCATAGCTTGTGGATATTCAACATATCGCAAACGAAAACCGCGCTAGACTAAAACACATTGAGCACTGACATAATTAAAATATGGGTTCATTATAAATATAAACATTAGTTTCCCACTACTCGCGACACCCACACAACAAAAATCATGCCGTTTGCTTTGATCAACATCAACACAACATCGTTTGGAATGCGACTGTCGCCAATCGCCATATTTCAAATGTCAAGTGCGTCAAAGTCATTATGACAGTATAGTTTCGTTTCACGTAGATTAGGGATATTGCATGAACATAGTTAAATTAATTTCATTCCCAATTTCTTCTAAGTTGTGTTCTAAGTCCATTCTCTCAGGCTTTTCAAATGTTGATTTATATGCATTATAAATTATAATAATTGATAATGTTAAAATCTATTTTACAAGTCATAGCCTACATTTGGAAAACGATGGAAAAAATACTGCGAAACGCAATCGCGGCGCGGGCCCGGGCGGTGCCATAAAGTTTAGTTCCGAGTTCGGTTAATTTGAATATAAATTGCGTAAGTACTAAGTAGTATTATTTCATTATAAGAGTATACTTACAATTAATACGCTTGCATTACAATGTTAGTAAAATGTTTTATGTACTTATCAATAACTAGGTATTGTGATTTAGGATACTTTTTAGTTTTCTGTTCATTTCACTTTTTAGCAGAAGGCATGCAGTAGGTAAGTAATTTTTTGTTAAATCTAATATTTATTATATTTATATTCATTTAGTATCTTACGGAGTAACTAACTACCTATAATATATTAGAAAAATATAAATGATGTTTTGAATTCACAATCCGTAACCAAAATATAAAAAATAAAAAAGGTAATACCAGCTACCAAAATTCCCATATTTTGGGCGCGTATTTTACTATTTTTGGGCAATAAATCTTTCTTTTAAAATGGAAATGTGCATCCGCAATTCATTTAATGTTTATTAAGACAGAACCGCAATACATGTTTATGATTTACGTCCGGCTGCAACAATCTTAAATTGGATTGCACGTGCAGATTTAATAAGCTAAAGTTAAACTCTTTCACAAAAATAATAAGAAAATGGATTTAAAAAGTTGCTATTTCCCAGCGAGCTTCAACTTTTACAATGACCGTCAGAACAATGATGATAACAATTTTATTTTTTCTAATTTTCAGCAAAGCTCGCTCTTGTGGTAAGGGGCTGTCCATTAATCACCTTACTTGCTCTGTGTTTATCACGTGAGGCTCGAAAGGGGGGGGGGGGGGAAGGGGTCCTTAAAAAATCACGAAATATCATCAGGGGGAGGGGGGGTAAAGTCAAGAATCACGTGTACTTATTTTTTCGGCAAGCGCGCGATACTCAACCGAAAAGCGGCGTTACATGTATTTATCTTTAGTTAATAAGATGCTTATCCAGTTACTCGCGTTGAAGAAAGTCTTGCTAATCCGTGGTCCGAAAATATTGTATGTACATTAAATAATGTTCATGTACTAGTACAAACAAAGTTTTTCGCATTTCTTTCATTATTTTTATGTCAGTCAAAAACAAACTGCAACCTTTCTGTCTACCTCTGAACGTTTATTATAGTCTTTAATTTTCTATAATAAAATTAGATGATACTTATACCAGAATTTTTTATAAATAAAAAATAGATTCTTTGCAGGTACGAAAAAATACACGTGATATAGGAGAGAGGGGGGAGGGGTAGTCTTAAACCTCACCACGTATCACCAAGGGGGAGGAGGGGGGTAAAATGCCAAAAAAAACATCACGTGATTAATGGATGGCCCCTAAACAAAATATTTCGATTATCAACCATTAAACTGTGAGTTGAACTTGAAATTTTTTGAATGTTTTATTATTTTTAATCTCGATAATATTTGAGTACGATTATTTCTATAACCATGAATGTATTATAAATAATATTATATTTTAAGATAGATCGATAATGCAGTAGGTACCACGTGTAAGTTGCACCATCCCTCTTTATGGAATATGACAAGGGCTGGGATTTAAATAGACCATTCACTCTTCTCCAAAGGAAATTGGACGTGACATTGAATTTAGAAGATATTTTGTAGGAGATACAATAATTATTAACTGCATTTCATATTTTTAGGAGTGTATTTTTAGTTGAGGCGGGCGAGACCCGCACCTTTGCCAAAAAAACCCTAATTATTTTTGTAATTAGTAACTTCCCACAACCCGACTATATATCGGTCTATCTGAACAGCAGTTTATTTTGAATATGGACAAATAGATAAGACAATAGAAGCCTAAAAGTCTCGAAACGTGACGAAGACTTAGAAAAAACATTGCTGAAATTAAGTTAAAACTCCGTAAAAATCAACCAGTAAGTTCTAAAAATAAAAACGCAGTCTGAACTTCGTTATAGGCACTTAATAACTATACAATGTATTTTGTATAAATAACGATTTTTCTCCAACAACCGTATTTTATAGACATACAGAAGATAGGTAGGTACTGAATTTAATGTATTAACTTCTTCACTATTGTGGAAGAGAGGGAGTGGAAGGAGAAGCGAAATTTTATTTGCCAAACTACTCCGAAACGGCTGGATCGATTTTTATGAAATTTTTGTACATAGGTATTCCGTTCTCAGAAATGGTCATAATCTATTTTTAATGTTTACCAGTAGGCAATCAGTGATTTGAAGTTTCCTACCACAACAACGTTTGGAGGGTCAGAGTCTAGCAGGAGTTGTGTTTAAAAAAAGTAAGTATTTAGCGTTTCATCAAAGCAGTTTCGTAGCTATAAGCTCGATAGATATTGCCCAAAGTTTGTAGCTCTCTGGGAGACAAAAGTTGGCACTGCATCTGCTGTAGCTCAGGCCTTCAAAGACGTTACCAACTCGGGCATCTACCATTCTTAAAAGTATGATTCATTGATCCCTCGCTCACCTTGCAATAAAATCGCTTCAATCCAATTGTAGGGCTTCGTTCTATCTTCGTACAAACGTTCGTAGTATAATCAGTTGGGAACAAGCAGTCCATGTGAGCGCACGTCTATTTTTAAAACTGCTCACAATCGTAAATGATCGCGATGCGCGCATGAAGATGGAAGTGGATAGGATATTCTATATTTTCGGTAGTTTCTCGAGAAAGAAACAAGATAGGAGGAAGTCGTTGGAGCAGACTTCTGTGAGCGCTGGTAACAGTCCGATGAAGGTGCCCAGGTCGAGACCGGGTAGCCAGAACTTGCCGATAGCGCCAAGGACATCTGCGTATGCGCTAGATAAAGTTACTATTAAAGAGTGGGAGTGTGGAGTGTGTAAGAAGGAGTTAGTGGAGCCGAGGTTGCTGGGCTGTCTGCACAGCTTTTGCACGAGATGCCTGCAGAGTCTACCGCAAGAGGGAGATTCGGAGATCTGGAGCGATGTTGACGGTATTTAAACGTTTTATCACAGACTAATAATAATATACTACGTATACAAGTTTTATACTAGAGCAATTTATATTGTGATTTTTCTATCATATTTTCATTGTACTTACTCATTCTATCGGCCGTGGCTTCGCCCGCTTCGTGCCTAACTTAACAAATTATATACTTAAACCTTCCTCGAAGACTAGGTATCTACGCTATCTATAGCTGAAAACAATAAAAGTCAATGCGATTGTTTTTGAGTTTATCCCAAAGAGAAATACAGACGCGGCGGACGACTTCGTTTCTACTTAATCACCAAAACATAGGACAATCAGGACAAGAAATTATTTATTTAATGACTTAACTTATGAATAATAAATACCTATTAATACCTAGTACCTATATAATCTTCTTCAACATTACCTCACAATTTACCAGGGTGAACCTTCAGTTCACCTACGTAGAAGCCCTTCTGGCTAACATCGAGAGATACCACACAAAAAAAATACCTCACAATAAAAACCTTATAGAAATAGCATACTAAAACAACAATAACTGAGTGTTAACCAATAAATTATCCCAGCACCAATTGGCCAATAAAATCTGTTTATATTGGAAAGCGATTGAACAAGTTTAATAGTTTATAGTCGCTTCATCTGGAGGAGCTATAAAAGAGTGAAAACAATACACTCCATAGATAAAAACAGATTTTACTGCAGGTTATTGGGTCAATTTAATAGTGCTCTGTTAACAGGTGGCTGAGTGTTAAAAAAAAAGAATAATAAATGATTAATTTACTAAAGTTTCAGACAATCATAGCAAACGTTTAACAGTATTGAAAATGTGCGTGAAATAGAGTTTATTTTATTTATTGGATAATTGGGAAGGGCTTGACCACATTTTCATATATTGTAATGGTCAGAGATCATTAAAAACAAAAAAGTGCGTTCGTTAAACAAATGCCTCTACCTTCAAATGTCACAAAGGTCGGAAGGATATAAGGGTTAAGACTTTCCTACATGAATGAAAGTAAAGTTGTCTGGTCGTAGTCTTTAAAGTCTCAGTAAATCTATTGACCTTTTGATGTTATGTATGTTTATTTCTCCCATTAAATAAACCATTGATAAAAAGGACCTCATCTTTTTTCGGCAGACCGCAGGAGACGTGGGTTCGAATTGTTGTTGTGTAGTGCGGTTTGTTCTTTTTTAAAATATATATTTACAAAGAATTTGATTGTTATAAAACTAAAATATCAAATTCAAATTTAATTGCCTTCATAATTCATAAAGCAAAAAAAGTCAAGTTTGTGTCCAATACATAAAAGGTCCATATGTAGTTACATTCCTAATGTAAAACATTTTTTTATGATATTATAATTCTTCCTCCAGAGTCCAGACCTATAGGAAAAATATTTTATTCCGAAATTATTCTCAATTCAACAGAGCCATTAACATGGAGTTAAACAAAAGCTTTAATTTCTCAAACGACCTATTTATAACGATTTCTTCAGAAAAACTGGAATATTTTCTTTGTTTACGGAAATTTGGGGCAAATTTATAATTTAGCAGCACGCATGTTTATAGATTGTTTGAAATTAGAGCGAATATAGGCAACTGTATCTATTACCAAAGAATAAAAGAAAATTAAAAATAATAAACATAGGGTTGTTTTATCTTTGTCGTAACTAACAACTATAAACAAAGTATAATTTCACTGAAAAAATGCATTTACAACTGTAGTTTTAATTTTTTATAAATATGTAAACACTTTATAAATTATTACAAAATTAATATATACTAGCTGTGTCCTGTTGTTTTTCTTTAGGGGGTCTATGTAAATGCAAATAGTAACTTTATGAACATGGATTTTATTTTTATGTAAATTTTAGAACCGAAGTTTTTGTTTTTCACCTTATTGCGGTGGGAATTTTTGTTTTCACAGGAATTATAATTGGCTACTATATTATTAACCGACGCGGACGTTACCAATTGCGGCGAAATTTTCTTTTTCTACATTAGCATTGCAATTAGTTACGATCTATTTATTTATTTAAACAGTACATTTAACAACAAATTTTAAACTGCGATAAATCATTATTTTAGTTGTACACTAGATGGCGTACTAGAAGATGGCGTACTAGACGCTGTGCAAATAAGATTTTATTAATTACTTTGTAGTACATATTAAATTAACGTCACGCTTATTAAAACGTTCATGTTAATAAATTGATAGATCAACAGTCGACCCTGCTCCGGCTTTTATGTAAATATATAAGTGAAGGCAAATGGAGTATCAACGACGGAAGCCTCACAGAGGCAACCTACTTTTAGCCATAATTGGCTTATACGCACGTGTCTTCGGTGTGACATTCGTAGTGATTCTTTGCCAAATAAAATCTATGCAAGGAAATATTGAGATCTTAATAAATTATGGTGAACAATGTTGATTATAATTTATACCTAGTGAGTAAGTACCTAGTTGTTTATTTTGCTTCGCAATTCATTATTTTCGTACTTACACATTGCCATATATATATTTCACATGCAACTGATTAATCCATTATCTTTATAAAAGAGTAAGTAATCAAACTTATGTGCCTTGAATATCATATTTTCTGCTTCTTGAAGGAATATAACTTTACCTACATCATTTTTATAGGGGCAAGCAAATGGGCAGGTTAGCCACCTGATGTTAAGTGGTCACAACCGCACATAAACACTTGTAACACTAGAAGTATTACAGGTGCTTTGCCAACCTTCTTTGGACAAAATATAAACTCTTTTCTCGAAGGCCCCAATGTCGTAGTTGTTCAGGAACACCGTTGGTAAATCGTTCCATAGCTCATCACTACATAGTACCTAAGCATAAAATAAAGTCGCTTTCTCTGTCCCTATGTCTATATGCATGTCTGTATGCTTAAATCTTTAAAACTACGCAACGGATTTTCATGCGGTTTTTTTTTAATAGATAGAATGATTCAAGAGGAAGGTTTTAGTATATCATTTATTAGGTTTTAGACAAAGCGGGCGAAGCCGCGGGAGGTAAGCTAGTATAATAATAATGCACAAAATGTACCCATAGTTTTCTTTAACGTATTGGATAAATACACATCACCTGAATAAAACATTTTACTGCATTGATTCACTGCATTTATCGCTCAAAAAACAACAAATTAAAATGTGGAACAAATGAAAATAATTCATATTATTGTTTATGTCGTGGCACACCGGGTGGCAGCGCTATATTTAGCAGCACATTACCCGTGTTCCGGTCTTACACATCATTGATATTCTAAATATAACATGGATACGAATTATATCTAGCACCGGTAATACATTTTGTAGTAAAACAATTTAAATTTTAGTACTTAATAGTCGTATTATTGCACTTATTTATCCCACCTCAGTATATATATGTATGAGAGTGATACCTAAGGTGATACCTAATATTACCTTATACCTACTTATAAAAACTGAAGGATAAGGGATGGAGATCACTATAGTCTCACTAGATCACTAGGCTGTCAAAAACATAGAGTACTTACCGTAAACAGGCGCGCTAGGTAACTAGGTACAAATAAAATATGCTGCTTACGCTCGGGAATATGTAAGGTCCATAGAAATCTAAATAACAGTGTCTTGTTATTTAGATTTCTATGGTTAGGTCCCTTGGATTTTGATTATGTCACTTTTTTCAAACACACAATTATACCGATGCCGATGTTGGTGTTGATACCGAGCGATGTAATCTATTTAGTATATTATAAAAATGAAACCCGTTTCGCGTTGTCACGGTATCACGTGTGAACGGGTGGACCGATTTCTATAATTTTTTTTTTATTATATTTCTTGAAGTACCGAGTACGAGGATGGTTCTTATGTAGAGAAAACGTAAATATGTAGCACGGGCGAAGCCGGGGCGGACCGCTAGTAAGATATAAATATTCAGATTGTATGTATGTATGGGTAGGTACAGGTACCTACTACGTAAAACATGAAATAATACTTTGATGAGCATTAATCATTATTAAACGTCAGCTAAGAGATACATATTATCCAGAGCTGGAAGTTCTTCAGATTATTTATGATCACTTCAAAAGAAATGTAAATATAATTATTATATACAGAGATCAAAGTTAAGATTACAGGAATTCTAATAAATTTATATAGAAATGCTTTCGTGAAGTGTTCTTAGATTAATCAAACATTTATATGTAAGTATTCTCTATTTGGTTTAATAAAAAAGTAGACCGTATTAGTCCATTGAATAAAAAGTTCTAGAGTGCGTGAGTTAGTAACGTAAGATGTTTCTTCGGAAACATGTCAAGAGTCCCTAGGTAATAAACATACTAAAACCCCGGGACACTAGGAGGAGCCCCGGAGTGGGGGGAGTGGGGGAAAGGGTCCATTTTTTCATTTTTCGCTTAAATCTCAAAAACGGTACATGTTAGAGAAAAACTTTCAAGGAAAAGTTGAAAGGCCATAAAATTATCTACAAGTTGTACCTAAATAATTTCTTCCTATATCCTACCGTTTCTGAGTTACACGCAGTAAAAAATGATTTTGGCTCATCAATCGATCAAAAAATATTTCTTTCTTCCAAAAAACTCAAATGTGCAACTTGTGACCGGTACTGATAGATTGCTCTTAATTAGGTCTATAATTGGTAAAATAAACACATTCCTCCATGGAAGCCTTTAGGAGGAATCGATTGTCAAAATATTATATTAGGGTAGTTTGAGTTACTGAACTTGATCTTTTTATTTTTTTCTTCCAAAAAACTCAAAAGTGCAACTTGTGACCGGTACAGATAGATTGCTCATAATTAGGTCTATCATTGATAAAAATACCAGATTCCACCACGGAGGCGTTTACGGGGAATTGAATTTTATTAGGGTAGTTACGATACTTGAACTTTTTTTTTTCTTCCAAAAAACTCAAAAGTGCAACTTGTGACCGGTACAGATAGATTGCTCTTAATTAGGTCTATAATTGGTAAAATAAACACATTCCTCCATGGAAGCCTTTAGGAGGAATCGATTGCCAAAATATTATATTAGGGTAGTTTGAGTTACTGAACTTGATCTTTTTATTTTTTTCTTCCAAAAAACTCAAAAGTGCAACTTGTGACCAGTACTGATAGATTGCTCTTAATTAGGTCTATAATTGGTAAAATAAACACATTCCTCCATGGAAGCCTTTAGGAGGAATCGATTGTCAAAATATTATATTAGGGTAGTTTGAGTTACTGAACTTGATCTTTTTATTTTTTTCTTCCAAAAAACTCAATAGTGCAACTTGTGACCGGTACAGATAGATTGCTCATAATTAGGTCCATCATTGATAAAAATACCAGATTCCACCACGGAGGCGTTTACGGGGAATTGAATTTTATTAGGGTAGTTACGATACTTGAACTTTTTATTTTTTTCTTCCAAAAAACTCAAAAGTGCAACTTGTGACCGGTACAGATAGATTGCTCATAATTAGGTCTATCATTGATAAAAATACCAGATTCCACCACGGAGGCGTTTACGGGGAATTGAATTTTATTAGGGTAGTTACGGTACTTGAACTTTTTATTTTTTTTCTTCCAAAAAACTCAAAAGTGCAACTTGTGACCGGTACAAATAGATTGCTCATAATTAGGTCTATCATTGATAAAAATACCAAATTCCACCATGGAGGCGTTTAGGAGGAATTGAATTTTATTAGGGTAGTTACGATAATTGAATTTTTAACCTTTCATGGGATGTAGCTCGAAAACGGCTGCGAATAAAAAAAAATGATTTAGGTACAACTTGTAGATAATTTTATGGCCTTTCAACTTTTCCTTGAAAGTTTTTCTCTAACATGTATCGTTTTTGAGATTTAAGCAAAAAATGAAAAAATGGACCCATTCCCCCCTCCCCCCACTCCGGGGCTCCTCCTAGTGTCCCGGGGTTTTAGTATGTTTATTACCTAGGGACTCTTGACATGTTTCCGAAGAAACATCTTACGTTACTAACTCACGCACTCTAGACCCCCCTTGGAGGGACTCATTCAATGGACTATATGTTATGAAGGCTGATTCCATAAAAATAAAACCAAGAAATTAAACAGGTCTGAAACGCCCCATTTTCCAATAGTCATATTATATCAGAAAAAAATATATATACTTACTCAAGTTTTACTTTTTCAGCTAGGGAGCGTCCATAAATTACGTGAGGTGTTTTTATAATTTTCTGACCCTCAGACGTTGTGAGATTTTATTCTAATTTTTCTACAATAACTACCTATAACTAAGCACAACTATTTTGATATTTCGGCTAATTATTTTTTATTTGGGTTAAAATGATCACATGAACGTTTCATTACATATCGCATTGCCACACTGAACCCTAAAAATTCAAAATAATTTCAAGTACTAGGTGAATGATTCAGCACCCCCGAGGTCATATACGTTTCATGTCGGTTGTAATGAGCAATACCTACATTCATGTCTTCCGCAGTTATTAATAAATTGCCAATCTCTGCTCTTGCGAATAAATCTCGATTGCTAATTATTGTGAGCGAAACTCATTTTAGCAAAATAAATTACTGTTTTTAGAATGCACACATCTTCCTCTAGATATTATATATCTAGCAGTATAGTCCCTGGTAATAGGTTTAATTTGTTGACTTATAGAAAAGTAACAGTTTCTTCTTCAGATTACTGTAACTGCCTGGTTCATGATTGGTTGTTTAGCTAGCTTGTGTCGTTTTTAGATAGAGATAATATACCAATTACAGCCGACAGTAAAATTATTGTTAGAACTATAGAACATCCCCACTATTAAAATTCATATTCAATAGCGAGTTTGGCCGCTGTACACGAAAAAATAAAAAAAAAGGGACTGAAATCTATGAAATAAATCGTCGCCTTACTCCATGATGTGACGGTATTGCCATGACGCGACCTTGAAATTTTCATATCAACGCTAAAAAAACTAGTAAAATGTAATTTTATTTCCAGGATCAAGTCAGCAGGACTCCAGCTCCCGTTCAGCATCAGGCAGCGGTTCTGCAGCATCAGGGTACGAGAGCGAACGGAACTCGGACTCAGATGCCAGTCTCAATAAACAACGCAAGTTTGGGATTTACACGAAAAAGGTAAAGCTATAATATGAATTCAAAACATAAAAAATAATATCGTCATTTATGTAGGTATGCCTCGCCGCGCCGTTTGACACGCGAGCATATTTACCTTTGGTTCTGCCTGTGGTTCTGCCAAAGATAGGCTGCTACTTATATCTGCAGCTTATATCTAATTCTGGTACATACAGGTACCTACATACCTACTGCCAAGTAACTTAGTAACTTTAAAGTAACTTACGACTTACCTAACTACCTACATCTATCTAGACATTTAAAATTTCGCATTTCAATACCTATTTATTAATTAGTACAGAGTAACTACTTATCTAAACATTAACTTTAGGAACATAATAAGTATATTTTAGAAAATAGAATCTAATATGTGTCCAATAATATGGTTATGTAGACAAAACTTACAATATAGAAAAACAAAACGCCTAATAAACATACTTTATTTATCATTATTACAATTGGCTTTTTAGTATAAAAATCTCTTATTAAATACCAAGTATCTTATTCTCTTCTAGATATCCGGTAAGAGCATATACGTCCTTGTGTGCCCCACCTGCGGGTGGGAGACCCCCCTCCCCCTGGGGGGAGTAGCAGCTCTGCCCCTGAACTATGTGCTGCTGAGGAAGATCGCCAGCAGGGATGCTGCGGACGTACTCTGCGATCTGTGTAGTTGTGATAGTAAGGTTGGTATCGATGTTTCAAACAGGTTTTTTTATTAGCGTTCTTTTTTCGGGAAATGGACGTTTTAATTTAAATAAGTATTAGGTTTGACTTGAAAATTAAAATGAAAAAACTGCAATTTACCCGAAATTTCCGGAAATGTTCAGATATAGTTTGATATACTATATCTGGTAGTGATAGGATCTGATGTGGAGAGGTCGTACTCGGCGTACAAATTGATACTGGGTGACAAACGTCACAAAGCGCTTGAAAATTTGGAAAAATGCGTATATTGCCACAAAAACTATACTTAATTATTATAAGAGAATTTCGCTGTTTTTGTACAATCTTTAATTAAAATACCTATATAAAAATAATAAATATGCGGTTTAATTTTTGCAAGAAAGTGCTTTATAGTGTTTCTTGAAAATTGTATTTAATCCAATTTCCACTTATTCAATAGCGTTTTAAATGTATTTGACTGTTATGATTCATTTTATTATATACACCTGAAATCTAAGTTACTCAAAATTTTATTAAAAAGAAGTATAAATGCTCCAAAACTGAGACGAATTTCAAACGTCCACATATTTTTAGAATAAAATCATTAACGGTTCACGGTTACACATGGCACTAATTGAATTATGGCGCGAACAATGTAACAAAATGGATGTCCTCCAATAAATAAAAAATAAATGAAGCGCGTCGATTTCCAATGCTCATTTACAACGATATGTCACATTGCACGTGAGGTATTCTTATTTTTACGTAAATTTATTTTTGTAACTTGTTGAACATAAATAATAGTTGGTGAAGCAAATGACTGGTTTACGTGAATAAGCAGAAATTAAATTTTGGTATTGTGAATGGTTGAATAACTTTTTATAGAGATTATTTATTAGAGTGCACAGTGAAACCGATAAATCCTAATAATTATCGCTATATATAGACATTAAACAATGCCTGATAAAATCTTAGTATTTGTTGTTACTAAAGCTATTATTAAAATGTTGACCTGTATAAATAACACGAAATAAACAGCTTTCAAAAATATTTTTGGCACAAATTTCAGCTTGACCTTAGTGTTCTCCCCTTTTTGAGGTCTGTTAAAAATTACTATTATATTCTTTATATTTTCATTCCTCAATACTATTTTACTTTTTGGTAGTACTATCATTTATTATTTTCATTCTTATAACTATTTCACATTCAGGCAGACCGCCGTTGCGACGAGTGCCTCCTCAGTATATGCACGTCTTGCAGTGAGTCGCACCGCAAACAGAAAGCCACGTCGAAACACGAGCTACTACCGATAGAGTCTCCCACGCGCTGCGCACACCACCCCTCGCAGTGTCTGAGCGTTTATTGTGCTACTTGCCAGCTAGTGAGTATTAGTTTAGAGAGCCTTTATGAGCCGTGTGATACCAGACGTTAAATATTATCTTCTCCTTTAGAAAATAAGTAATATCTGTAATACGTATACTTAATGCCTACATAGATAAATACATAGATAATGCTCTTAAAATTGATTAAACGGTCAATATACAAGTAACAGATGTGGGAAATAATTTAATCTAGTTAGAAACTACCATCAATAAATCATGAACATTGTCAGACAAATTTTGTTGTCCGTAACTTCCGCCAGACGCTTTAGAATTTACATAAAATATTGTTATTCTACATACATGTAATATCTACCATACAAAAATATCTATAAATGTAAATATTTAAAAAACAAATAATTATCAAACATTACCAGACACTTTCAGTCGAACGTAAGAAACGTTCGCTTTAAATATCCCAAAAAGTATTGTTATTTTTTTACTGTAAATACATAATATAATATTATGTATAATGTAACTATTATACTTAGCCAAATAAAGTATTATTACACTATCCCAATGTTACAGGTTGTATGCCGCGAGTGCTGCGTAATATCGCACGCGGGTCACGCGCTCGCTAACGCATCTCGTGCGGCGGCCGAACGCGTGCGTGCGTTACGTGACGCGTGTGAACGCGCCCACCACGTGCCCGATAATGTGGAGCGGGCCAAGCGGATATTGAACGTGCATGCTTATGAGTTTGAGGTATGAGAGACATATAAATTGTACAAACAATGCTATATTTTCTTATTTCTGGTTTAGGCTTCACTTCCCTGGGCAATTACGTCTCTAGATTTAAATAAATTTGTGAAAATTTATAAGATATTAAATAATTCTATCGCTATTTTCCCAATTTAGTTTGACCAAATTCTATTGGTAAAATTTTCGTGAATTTGTTTTGAACTTTATTGTACGTTTTATGTTCCGTTATTTAAATCTCTATCTTTCTCTGCAGCATTTAAAGCAGTAATGATATCGTTTAAGTTTGTAAAAATCCATTATTACGTGATATCTTTAACACTATAGTTAATTATAATATTTCATCTACCAGAATCACGCAACCCGCGTAGAGGCCGAAATACGAGCATGGAGCGAGGAATACAAACGCGCAGTAGACGCACACGGTAGAGCGCTCGTAGCGGCGGCCGCTCGTGCGCGCTCTAATTGTAGGCAACGAGTGGATAATAATGCACGCTTGTTGGACGAACGGGCGAACCATGCGATGGATGCTGTGCGGTTTGCGGAAGAAGTGAGTACAACTAGGACTGTATTTATTATCTACACTAATATTATAAAGAGGAAAACTTTGTTTGTTTGTTTGATTGTAATGAATAGGCTCATAAACTACTGGACCGATTTTAAAAATTCTTTCACCATTCGAAAGCTACATTATCCACGAGGAACATAGGCTAGGTTTTATCCCGGAAATCTCACGGGAACGGGAACTATGCGAGTTTTTCTTTGAAACCGCGGGCGGAGCCGCCGGCGGAAAGCTAGTCAGAAATACGCGCATTAGTACTGGCTACGGCATGTGCACGTTCAAACTGCAGACAGCAAGTGACTTAGCAACTCAGCTTACTTGGTTCAATAATGGTTAAACCTATATCAAGAGTGTAAAAAATTATAAGTTTTTTCGTAGACCACTATGAAGTACACTATATGCAATAAGCACGATAAAATTGAGAAACAGAAATAAGCACATCATTATCAAAATATATTGTATATTTCTTGAATTACATATAAATGTTTTGACTAATCCTAAAACATCCATAGCTCCTCTCCGAAGGCAGAGACGAAGAGATCCTCTCTCTCTCCGGACCCGTCTCCCGCCGTCTGGAGCGTCTGACAGAACTACAGCCGCTATCAGACGCTCCGCGCTGCGAGCTTCGCTTCGCTCGCGACGTGCCTGCGAACTTCGCTTCGCTCGCGCCACGCTGCGAACTTCGCTTCGCTCGCGACGCGCCCGCGAATAACACGATTAGTGGGAATGATGAGTTTAGACTTGTGGGGACATTGTTGACGCATGCCGCTGATCCGGATAAGTGTGTGTTAAATACGGAAGGTAATTTTGTAATTTGTGAAGCTATGAAAGTGTTGGGTTGCTGATTATTAGACATCGGATTATATGCACTAACAAAATGCCAAAATATGCATGCAAATATGCACTAAAAAAGGCCGAAATATGCACTAAAAACGACTGATATGCCAAAAATATGCACACTACAAAATCAAAAATCCTATATTATTTTTATATATTTTAAGCAAAGATTGTACAAAAACAGCGAAATTTTCTTAAAATTAAGTATAGTTTTTGGGGCAATATACAATTAAGCATTTTTATTTTTTACTATAACATTTTTGTTTTTAGCCCCAAAAGGGTAATCTAGCCCTATTGTGAATGGCTCAAAATTTACTTAAAATGGTGACCATTTTTGCCATTTTACCATGCCAAAATAGGGTTTGTTTACTTGCTGAGCGTTCATTGGCTAATAAAGGTTAGTTAACCAATCAAAATTCCCACTACTTAACGAAATACGCACGATTGGGGAAAAAGGCTAAATTATGCACTAACGCCGTAATTAGAGAATTTTATGCATTTGCATATGCAAACATGCAAATGCATATAATCCGATGTCTACTGATTATGATTTAATTTGCTTTCAAGTCATATCCTTTTGATGATATTGCTAATTGGCATAGATGGGTATCTGAATAATGTATAATTTAATTGGTTAAGGATTAATGCTGTATTGGTTAAAATCGCTTCGAAAATTAGCCATTATTTGTCGTAAAAAATAAATGACAAAAAAAAGTTATTGTGGGTTATCCATAAGAGATAGACATATACCATCGCGGACTTTTCTGTAGACCTTTTCATTGTGTACAATACTTGGTACATTATTTCGATAAAACTCGTAGGGTTCAGCCTGCGTTTGCAATGTAAGCGGAAAAAATGTAATTTTTTACGACATCACATTAGAAACCTCAAAAATAACAGTACTTCTCCACTATTTAATGGATGTTATTATACACATATAAACCTTCCTCTTGAATCACTCTATCTATTAAAAAAAACCGCATCAAAATCCGTTGCGTAGTTTCAAAGATTTAAGCATACAAAGGGACATAGGGAAATAGGGACAGAGAAAGCGACTTTGTTTTATACTATGTAGTGATAGTGAGTAGTGAATAGTGATGTTCTCAAACTTTATGATTCTACTAACGCCATCTGTTGTCAATTGAGTCTAAACTATGCGTGAACAATGATGCTATGCTATGTGGCTTTATCATTTCGTTACTACAAAAAGTCGAGCGTAAAAGCGGCACTGCTATAAGTACCATCCTTATTTCGATAGATGTCGTGGTAATATAAAACATGTAAAATGGTTGTAAAGACAGATCAATAGATGCCGTTAGCTTCACTTTATATCCCGCTATCGAAATTTATTTGTATTTATATAATATCATATGTACTCGTCTTTCTAATTCGGGAACATACGGCACATAGCCTCATAACGTAGATAAAAAAAATTTTTGGAGATCCTAGGCCTTTGCCTTGGACCGGAATTTAATCAGATATACGTCACTTATGTTATTTATCTAATGTCTTTCTTAATATTATAAAGCTGAAGAGTTTGTTTGTAAGTTTAAACGCGCTTATCTCAGGAACTACTGGTCCGATTTGAAAAGTTCTTTCGAAGGAAGGATATAGGCTATATATCATCTCGCTAAGTCCAACAGGAGCGGAGCACTGCGGGTAAAACCGCGGAACACAGCTATAGGTAAACCAGAATCTGACGGCAATTAGGGAAATCAAAATTTTGAGTGTGCAACCCTAGGGAAAATAGACTGAACGATCTTGATACTGCTTATTTTTTATTTTGTCCTCGATATCATTAGTCACATTACATAAGCGGACAATACTGTACTTAATAATGAGATATCCACTCAATATTATGTAGGTACATACTTACACATAATACTTTTATATATTATTACTAGTGGTCCGCCCCGGCTTTGTCCGTGGTACATATTTCGCAATAAAAGGTAGCCTATGTCCTTTCTCGGGTATCAAAATATCTCCATACCAAATTTCATGCAAATTAGTTCAGTAGTTTAGGCGTGATTGAGTAACAGACAGACAGACAGAGTTACTTTCGCATTTATAATATTAGTAGGGATTGATATGTGTATAATAAGAAGCTAGCTTAGTAAGTGTTGTTGTAACTGTGAAAATTTATTTATGTGGTGTCTTAAAATTTTGCAGGTTTACAAGATCTCCAAGTTGATTGTCCACATGAAGCAATACTGGAACTGCGCGACACAAATGATGAGAGGATATGGAGTGGGGGTGAACAGGTAAACATACAAATAGTCTTTTAAATAGAAATAAATATCACTTTAACTACATAGTATAAAACAAAGACGCTTTCTATGTCTATAGAGACAGAGACGGATATAGATCCGGGCTATGTATATATCTTTAAAACGACACAACAGATTTTGATGCGTTTTTTAATATATAGAGTGATTTCAAGAGCAAGGTATATACTTTATTAGGTAGGCAAAACGGGCAAAGACTCGGGCGGAAAACCTAGTATCAAATAAAGTCAGGATTACTTTGAAGTTGAGTTATACATATTGTATTTTGAAAATAAAGGTACATTCTCAACAACTTTGTGTACAATTAATTCCTATATTGCCTGGTGTATATCTATGTATTGATAATTATTGTCACTACATATATTAATAACTAGCGGTCCGCCCCGGCTTCGCCCGTGGTACATATTTACGTTTTCTCTACATAAAAACCATCTTCGTACTTCAAGGAATATAATAAAAAAAGAATTATCGAAATCGGTTCAGCCGTTCTCGAGTTATGCGCTTACCAACACATTTTGCGATTCATTTTTATATATAAAATTCTCGTGTCACAATGTTAGTCTGCATACTCCTCCGAAACGGGTGGACCGATTCTCATGAAATTTTCTGTGCATATCGGGTAAGTCTGAGAATCGGCCAACATCTATTTTTCATATGTACCACGGGCGAAGCCGGGGCGGGCCGCTAGTTTTTATATATAAGAAGATTTGTCTAGGTAAATAGATATGACATCCAATTTTTGCATAGGTTTGCGGGTACTTCAGACGGCGCGACTCAAGCGCTCGGCCCGTACTAGCGCGAATACGACCGCGGGAAGACGGCACTTGTGCTGTGTGCTTCTGTGCACCCACACCTGGGGCTTATTTACTTGCTGTTACCCTTAATAATACCCCGATTAAGGTAATAATGATAGCTGTTCTCACTTAGATATTATGAAAAATATGTCGATTTAAATGGTCGTGAAGAATGAAGAAGCAAAAAAGAGACAACTGAATTAAATTCGCCTTTTTTGAGTGCGTGCGTGAATTGAGTGCCATGCTCGGAGCGCTAATAACCTTTTTTACTTCTAATATCATTGATTATATTTAGCAAAAGTATCGCAATAAAAAGCGCTATAACTATTCAGGACCATCGGCAATGGCGATATTCAATCGCTATTACTTTCCTTATTCATAGTTCTATATTCAACGAAGTGAAAGTCGCTTAAGACCAAAAGAACGATTGACTTTCTATCGTTCACACAACAGGAGTTTTACTTTCTACGCCCTGTGAGGTATACCTACCTACTGCGAGATCTCTGTCCACGTTATAAAAAAAATTGGTTGTCTGTAAAGTCGGTTTACTGACGATAGTTGAACATGACAACGTCCGATTGTGCTTCTTTGTCACTCGTTCCGCGCTCTCGCTCGCACTTCAAGCCTTACATGGAACGCCTCAGAGCGAGGTAACGCCGCATGAGTCATGTTTTTTCGTGCGTGCAGCCGGCTCTATCGAATTATAAGACGTTGTCACGTCAAAAAATACTTTCTAATTGCCCCTTTGCCCCCAGGGCAGTCCATTCCCGTGCGCAGCGCGTGTGATGCGCGCACACACGGGGCAGTTCCACTGCTGCGCGTACTGCTCGTCGGGCGGCCGGCGGGACGCTACCTGTGGCTGTGGCTCTACTATGGCCGGCGGGTATAAAGGTTGGTACACACACGGGGCAGTTCCACTGCTGCGCGTACTGCTCGTCGGGCGGCCGGCGGGACGCTACCTGTGGCTGTGGCTCTACTATGGCCGGCGGGTATAAAGGTTGGTACACACACGGGGCAGTTCCACTGCTGCGCGTACTGCTCGTCGGGCGGCCGGCGGGACGCTACCTGTGGCTGTGGCTCTACTATGGCCGGCGGGTATAAAGGTTGGTACACACACGGGGCAGTTCCACTGCTGCGCGTACTGCTCGTCGGGCGGCCGGCGGGACGCTACCTGTGGCTGTGGCTCTACTATGGCCGGCGGGTATAAAGGTTGGTACACACACGGGGCAGTTCCACTGCTGCGCGTACTGCTCGTCGGGCGGCCGGCGGGACGCTACCTGTGGCTGTGGCTCTACTATGGCCGGCGGGTATAAAGGTTGGTACACACACGGGGCAGTTCCACTGCTGCGCGTACTGCTCGTCGGGCGGCCGGCGGGACGCTACCTGTGGCTGTGGCTCTACTATGGCCGGCGGGTATAAAGGTTGGTACACACACGGGGCAGTTCCACTGCTGCGCGTACTGCTCGTCGGGCGGCCGGCGGGACGCTACCTGTGGCTGTGGCTCTACTATGGCCGGCGGGTATAAAGGTTGGTACACACACGGGGCAGTTCCACTGCTGCGCGTACTGCTCGTCGGGCGGCCGGCGGGACGCTACCTGTGGCTGTGGCTCTACTATGGCCGGCGGGTATAAAGGTTGGTACACACACGGGGCAGTTCCACTGCTGCGCGTACTGCTCGTCGGGCGGCCGGCGGGACGCTACCTGTGGCTGTGGCTCTACTATGGCCGGCGGGTATAAAGGTTGGTACACACACGGGGCAGTTCCACTGCTGCGCGTACTGCTCGTCGGGCGGCCGGCGGGACGCTACCTGTGGCTGTGGCTCTACTATGGCCGGCGGGTATAAAGGTTGGTACACACACGGGGCAGTTCCACTGCTGCGCGTACTGCTCGTCGGGCGGCCGGCGGGACGCTACCTGTGGCTGTGGCTCTACTATGGCCGGCGGGTATAAAGGTTGGTACACACACGGGGCAGTTCCACTGCTGCGCGTACTGCTCGTCGGGCGGCCGGCGGGACGCTACCTGTGGCTGTGGCTCTACTATGGCCGGCGGGTATAAAGGTTGGTACACACACGGGGCAGTTCCACTGCTGCGCGTACTGCTCGTCGGGCGGCCGGCGGGACGCTACCTGTGGCTGTGGCTCTACTATGGCCGGCGGGTATAAAGGTTGGTACACACACGGGGCAGTTCCACTGCTGCGCGTACTGCTCGTCGGGCGGCCGGCGGGACGCTACCTGTGGCTGTGGCTCTACTATGGCCGGCGGGTATAAAGGTTGGTACACACACGGGGCAGTTCCACTGCTGCGCGTACTGCTCGTCGGGCGGCCGGCGGGACGCTACCTGTGGCTGTGGCTCTACTATGGCCGGCGGGTATAAAGGTTGGTACACACACGGGGCAGTTCCACTGCTGCGCGTACTGCTCGTCGGGCGGCCGGCGGGACGCTACCTGTGGCTGTGGCTCTACTATGGCCGGCGGGTATAAAGGTTGGTACACACACGGGGCAGTTCCACTGCTGCGCGTACTGCTCGTCGGGCGGCCGGCGGGACGCTACCTGTGGCTGTGGCTCTACTATGGCCGGCGGGTATAAAGGTTGGTACACACACGGGGCAGTTCCACTGCTGCGCGTACTGCTCGTCGGGCGGCCGGCGGGACGCTACCTGTGGCTGTGGCTCTACTATGGCCGGCGGGTATAAAGGTTGGTACACACACGGGGCAGTTCCACTGCTGCGCGTACTGCTCGTCGGGCGGCCGGCGGGACGCTACCTGTGGCTGTGGCTCTACTATGGCCGGCGGGTATAAAGGTTGGTACACACACGGGGCAGTTCCACTGCTGCGCGTACTGCTCGTCGGGCGGCCGGCGGGACGCTACCTGTGGCTGTGGCTCTACTATGGCCGGCGGGTATAAAGGTTGGTACACACACGGGGCAGTTCCACTGCTGCGCGTACTGCTCGTCGGGCGGCCGGCGGGACGCTACCTGTGGCTGTGGCTCTACTATGGCCGGCGGGTATAAAGGTTGGTACACACACGGGGCAGTTCCACTGCTGCGCGTACTGCTCGTCGGGCGGCCGGCGGGACGCTACCTGTGGCTGTGGCTCTACTATGGCCGGCGGGTATAAAGGTTGGTACACACACGGGGCAGTTCCACTGCTGCGCGTACTGCTCGTCGGGCGGCCGGCGGGACGCTACCTGTGGCTGTGGCTCTACTATGGCCGGCGGGTATAAAGGTTGGTACACACACGGGGCAGTTCCACTGCTGCGCGTACTGCTCGTCGGGCGGCCGGCGGGACGCTACCTGTGGCTGTGGCTCTACTATGGCCGGCGGGTATAAAGGTTGGTACACACACGGGGCAGTTCCACTGCTGCGCGTACTGCTCGTCGGGCGGCCGGCGGGACGCTACCTGTGGCTGTGGCTCTACTATGGCCGGCGGGTATAAAGGTTGGTACACACACGGGGCAGTTCCACTGCTGCGCGTACTGCTCGTCGGGCGGCCGGCGGGACGCTACCTGTGGCTGTGGCTCTACTATGGCCGGCGGGTATAAAGGTTGGTACACACACGGGGCAGTTCCACTGCTGCGCGTACTGCTCGTCGGGCGGCCGGCGGGACGCTACCTGTGGCTGTGGCTCTACTATGGCCGGCGGGTATAAAGGTTGGTACACACACGGGGCAGTTCCACTGCTGCGCGTACTGCTCGTCGGGCGGCCGGCGGGACGCTACCTGTGGCTGTGGCTCTACTATGGCCGGCGGGTATAAAGGTTGGTACACACACGGGGCAGTTCCACTGCTGCGCGTACTGCTCGTCGGGCGGCCGGCGGGACGCTACCTGTGGCTGTGGCTCTACTATGGCCGGCGGGTATAAAGGTTGGTACACACACGGGGCAGTTCCACTGCTGCGCGTACTGCTCGTCGGGCGGCCGGCGGGACGCTACCTGTGGCTGTGGCTCTACTATGGCCGGCGGGTATAAAGGTTGGTACACACACGGGGCAGTTCCACTGCTGCGCGTACTGCTCGTCGGGCGGCCGGCGGGACGCTACCTGTGGCTGTGGCTCTACTATGGCCGGCGGGTATAAAGGTTGGTACACACACGGGGCAGTTCCACTGCTGCGCGTACTGCTCGTCGGGCGGCCGGCGGGACGCTACCTGTGGCTGTGGCTCTACTATGGCCGGCGGGTATAAAGGTTGGTACACACACGGGGCAGTTCCACTGCTGCGCGTACTGCTCGTCGGGCGGCCGGCGGGACGCTACCTGTGGCTGTGGCTCTACTATGGCCGGCGGGTATAAAGGTTGGTACACACACGGGGCAGTTCCACTGCTGCGCGTACTGCTCGTCGGGCGGCCGGCGGGACGCTACCTGTGGCTGTGGCTCTACTATGGCCGGCGGGTATAAAGGTTGGTACACACACGGGGCAGTTCCACTGCTGCGCGTACTGCTCGTCGGGCGGCCGGCGGGACGCTACCTGTGGCTGTGGCTCTACTATGGCCGGCGGGTATAAAGGTTGGTACACACACGGGGCAGTTCCACTGCTGCGCGTACTGCTCGTCGGGCGGCCGGCGGGACGCTACCTGTGGCTGTGGCTCTACTATGGCCGGCGGGTATAAAGGTTGGTACACACACGGGGCAGTTCCACTGCTGCGCGTACTGCTCGTCGGGCGGCCGGCGGGACGCTACCTGTGGCTGTGGCTCTACTATGGCCGGCGGGTATAAAGGTTGGTACACACACGGGGCAGTTCCACTGCTGCGCGTACTGCTCGTCGGGCGGCCGGCGGGACGCTACCTGTGGCTGTGGCTCTACTATGGCCGGCGGGTATAAAGGTTGGTACACACACGGGGCAGTTCCACTGCTGCGCGTACTGCTCGTCGGGCGGCCGGCGGGACGCTACCTGTGGCTGTGGCTCTACTATGGCCGGCGGGTATAAAGGTTGGTACACACACGGGGCAGTTCCACTGCTGCGCGTACTGCTCGTCGGGCGGCCGGCGGGACGCTACCTGTGGCTGTGGCTCTACTATGGCCGGCGGGTATAAAGGTTGGTACACACACGGGGCAGTTCCACTGCTGCGCGTACTGCTCGTCGGGCGGCCGGCGGGACGCTACCTGTGGCTGTGGCTCTACTATGGCCGGCGGGTATAAAGGTTGGTACACACACGGGGCAGTTCCACTGCTGCGCGTACTGCTCGTCGGGCGGCCGGCGGGACGCTACCTGTGGCTGTGGCTCTACTATGGCCGGCGGGTATAAAGGTTGGTACACACACGGGGCAGTTCCACTGCTGCGCGTACTGCTCGTCGGGCGGCCGGCGGGACGCTACCTGTGGCTGTGGCTCTACTATGGCCGGCGGGTATAAAGGTTGGTACACACACGGGGCAGTTCCACTGCTGCGCGTACTGCTCGTCGGGCGGCCGGCGGGACGCTACCTGTGGCTGTGGCTCTACTATGGCCGGCGGGTATAAAGGTTGGTACACACACGGGGCAGTTCCACTGCTGCGCGTACTGCTCGTCGGGCGGCCGGCGGGACGCTACCTGTGGCTGTGGCTCTACTATGGCCGGCGGGTATAAAGGTTGGTACACACACGGGGCAGTTCCACTGCTGCGCGTACTGCTCGTCGGGCGGCCGGCGGGACGCTACCTGTGGCTGTGGCTCTACTATGGCCGGCGGGTATAAAGGTTGGTACACACACGGGGCAGTTCCACTGCTGCGCGTACTGCTCGTCGGGCGGCCGGCGGGACGCTACCTGTGGCTGTGGCTCTACTATGGCCGGCGGGTATAAAGGTTGGTACACACACGGGGCAGTTCCACTGCTGCGCGTACTGCTCGTCGGGCGGCCGGCGGGACGCTACCTGTGGCTGTGGCTCTACTATGGCCGGCGGGTATAAAGGTTGGTACACACACGGGGCAGTTCCACTGCTGCGCGTACTGCTCGTCGGGCGGCCGGCGGGACGCTACCTGTGGCTGTGGCTCTACTATGGCCGGCGGGTATAAAGGTTGGTACACACACGGGGCAGTTCCACTGCTGCGCGTACTGCTCGTCGGGCGGCCGGCGGGACGCTACCTGTGGCTGTGGCTCTACTATGGCCGGCGGGTATAAAGGTTGGTACACACACGGGGCAGTTCCACTGCTGCGCGTACTGCTCGTCGGGCGGCCGGCGGGACGCTACCTGTGGCTGTGGCTCTACTATGGCCGGCGGGTATAAAGGTTGGTACACACACGGGGCAGTTCCACTGCTGCGCGTACTGCTCGTCGGGCGGCCGGCGGGACGCTACCTGTGGCTGTGGCTCTACTATGGCCGGCGGGTATAAAGGTTGGTACACACACGGGGCAGTTCCACTGCTGCGCGTACTGCTCGTCGGGCGGCCGGCGGGACGCTACCTGTGGCTGTGGCTCTACTATGGCCGGCGGGTATAAAGGTTGGTACACACACGGGGCAGTTCCACTGCTGCGCGTACTGCTCGTCGGGCGGCCGGCGGGACGCTACCTGTGGCTGTGGCTCTACTATGGCCGGCGGGTATAAAGGTTGGTACACACACGGGGCAGTTCCACTGCTGCGCGTACTGCTCGTCGGGCGGCCGGCGGGACGCTACCTGTGGCTGTGGCTCTACTATGGCCGGCGGGTATAAAGGTTGGTACACACACGGGGCAGTTCCACTGCTGCGCGTACTGCTCGTCGGGCGGCCGGCGGGACGCTACCTGTGGCTGTGGCTCTACTATGGCCGGCGGGTATAAAGGTTGGTACACACACGGGGCAGTTCCACTGCTGCGCGTACTGCTCGTCGGGCGGCCGGCGGGACGCTACCTGTGGCTGTGGCTCTACTATGGCCGGCGGGTATAAAGGTTGGTACACACACGGGGCAGTTCCACTGCTGCGCGTACTGCTCGTCGGGCGGCCGGCGGGACGCTACCTGTGGCTGTGGCTCTACTATGGCCGGCGGGTATAAAGGTTGGTACACACACGGGGCAGTTCCACTGCTGCGCGTACTGCTCGTCGGGCGGCCGGCGGGACGCTACCTGTGGCTGTGGCTCTACTATGGCCGGCGGGTATAAAGGTTGGTACACACACGGGGCAGTTCCACTGCTGCGCGTACTGCTCGTCGGGCGGCCGGCGGGACGCTACCTGTGGCTGTGGCTCTACTATGGCCGGCGGGTATAAAGGTTGGTACACACACGGGGCAGTTCCACTGCTGCGCGTACTGCTCGTCGGGCGGCCGGCGGGACGCTACCTGTGGCTGTGGCTCTACTATGGCCGGCGGGTATAAAGGTTGGTACACACACGGGGCAGTTCCACTGCTGCGCGTACTGCTCGTCGGGCGGCCGGCGGGACGCTACCTGTGGCTGTGGCTCTACTATGGCCGGCGGGTATAAAGGTTGGTACACACACGGGGCAGTTCCACTGCTGCGCGTACTGCTCGTCGGGCGGCCGGCGGGACGCTACCTGTGGCTGTGGCTCTACTATGGCCGGCGGGTATAAAGGTTGGTACACACACGGGGCAGTTCCACTGCTGCGCGTACTGCTCGTCGGGCGGCCGGCGGGACGCTACCTGTGGCTGTGGCTCTACTATGGCCGGCGGGTATAAAGGTTGGTACACACACGGGGCAGTTCCACTGCTGCGCGTACTGCTCGTCGGGCGGCCGGCGGGACGCTACCTGTGGCTGTGGCTCTACTATGGCCGGCGGGTATAAAGGTTGGTACACACACGGGGCAGTTCCACTGCTGCGCGTACTGCTCGTCGGGCGGCCGGCGGGACGCTACCTGTGGCTGTGGCTCTACTATGGCCGGCGGGTATAAAGGTTGGTACACACACGGGGCAGTTCCACTGCTGCGCGTACTGCTCGTCGGGCGGCCGGCGGGACGCTACCTGTGGCTGTGGCTCTACTATGGCCGGCGGGTATAAAGGTTGGTACACACACGGGGCAGTTCCACTGCTGCGCGTACTGCTCGTCGGGCGGCCGGCGGGACGCTACCTGTGGCTGTGGCTCTACTATGGCCGGCGGGTATAAAGGTTGGTACACACACGATAAAACAAAATGTATACGTGTACTAGAGTACACACGTAAGAAGTGAAACTTCTTTATGACCTTAAAAATGTCACGAATATGGCGTAACGCAAAAATGTCACGCGTACGGCATAACGCAAAAATGTCACGCGTACGGCGTAACGCAAAAATGTCACGTGTACTGCGTAACGCAAAAATGTTACACTAAATTTTTGTCCAACCCCGATAAAGAAGTTCCACTTCAAAAATGTGTGCGTGTACTATAAGTGTACACACGTAACAAGTGAAATTTCTTTATGACCTTATTTTTCAAAAAATAATTTACTATATGCAACTTTACAGAAATACGTCGAATCACGCAAGATGGCGCGTAACGGAAAAATGTCACGCGTAACGAAAAAATGTTACACTAAATTTTTTTCAACCCCGATGAAGAAGTTTCACTTCAAAAATACACTTAATTAATTTTAACTGACAAAAAAATAAATTTATTTTGTACACAATACCGATTTATTTATTATAATTGATTCCCCAGGATGTGGGCACGGCCACGTTGGCTGGCCGGGCACGCGGCACTGGTCGTGCTGCGGCAGCACGCGCCGCAACTCGCCCTGCGCACGCGCACAACACATGTACCAGTACTCCTTGTAAATACACGTTCTTATAAGTTTGAACATTTTAACGGATTGACGCGATTTATCCATACTAATATTATAAAGAGGAAAGGTTTGTATGTATGGTTTTCACGCATAAAGTACTGGACCGATTTTGATGAAATTTGGCACAGATAATCTTTAGACCCTGAGAAAGAACATAGGCTACCTTTTATTGCGAAATATGTACCACGGGCGAAGCCGGGGCGGACCGCTAGTTCATTATAATATAGGAGACATCTCTCCCTGGCCACGCTCGCTGCAGTGTGCCAAACGTCGTGATAATAATATACTAAACAAATCGCGTTTAAAATCCGTTAAAATCTTTAATTTCTAAGTGTATAATACTCGAGTAAAATCAAAAACAAGTAAATAAAATCTACGTGTTACTTGTACATAATACAAATGTTCCAATTCTTTGCAAATATTTTATAGCATACATGTACCAGTTCTCCTTGTAAATCTATATAATACTAGCTGTGCCCCGCGGTTTTAATCTCAGCGTGATGATATATAGCCTTAGATAACCTTCCTCGATAAACGGGCTATTTAGCACCGAAAGAATTTTAAAATCGGACCAGTAGTGCCTGAGATTAGCGCGTTCAAACAAAAAAACTCTTCAGCTTTAGTAAACAAGTTTTAAGTATAGATTATGTTACTCTAATAATAAATAAGAGGATCTGTAATTACAAATGTACGAATATGAGCGAGACCAACTGAAAGCGTCTGATACTACAAATACGCCATCTACAACATGTCTGGTACTTGTAAATTTATAACTTCATATAAAAATACATATACAGGATGTCCCTCTATTGGTATATTAAGCGTGAAGGGACTTGTAGTTTTGCATACACTGATCACGTAAAAAATACTTATACCCGGCTCGGCGAATGATGATCCGTATGACAGTTCGTCTTAGTGATTGCTCGTATGATGGGTCGTGTCGATACTTTACTATTTTATAGGCAAAGGCGTGGTTTGCATTCAGCGACGTTGGTAAACATAAAACTGAATTTTTAACTAAAATTTTTAACGTCTATTATGTTGTTGTTGTATTAATTTAAGTTTTTTAGCATAGATTAAGTAGGTAAGTAAAACGAAAGTTTTCCTAAACATAAAAATGCACCTTATCATTTTCACGTAATTGTTAACCCGTTTAACACAGTGTATATTATTTTACCATGAAAATGGAAGCCCCCCCATTTAATTTGTCTAAAAAACTTATATTATCATAGATAAGTAAATTAACATTTTTTTAGTTATAAACATACTATTTGGTCAGTCTGTCACAACGTAAGTTGATGTAAAATTATATACTTTTACTTCTGTCTTACTCTTTGACTTTGAGTCATACTCAATCTTAATAAGTATTGTTTTACAGCCAATAAAATGCTGACAGTATTGGAAAAAGCTTGCAGTGAAGTCACTCCGGATAATTGGAGGAAATTCGTAGAATATACTAAAAAACTTTGCTACGATGATTAGGATCGAGATGTGAAAGCTTAAGCATGGAAAAAATGTGAACTCGTTTCCATTATCGAAATTTGTTTATCGATACTTTCCGCACTAGTCGATAATGCCAACGATGTACGTTTTGTAGGACGTAAACGCAAAGTCAGATTGATATAATTTCTCGTAAATGTTAAGAATTGTTATAATTCCAACGGAATATCATTGTAAGGGCATAAAGCTACGTAAAAATTAATAAATGCTATTTTTAGACGGCTCCAATAACTTTCTAATTTAATGGTGACGCCATTACAAGTTTGTCTCTTGAGAACTACTGTCAGTGTCATAGGGATCATCATTCGCCGAGCCGGGTATACACAACAAAATTGCATCAAAAAATTTTTGCTAAATTTTTCCTGAAAATCCATGTTTTCATCTCTAGCTTCGCGCAGACGGCATATACCGCTTCGCCAATGTGAGCATTTTGTCTATGAAAACATAATCTTAAACGATAGCTCACGTGCTGGTGGCAAAATAGGGCGGGTTGCTTGTTAGGGGTGTACACATAGTTTTAAGAATTCATCTATTTGAAAAAAAAATTGCGTCTGGAATTTTATAAGTATTTTTTACGTACTCAGCGTATGCAAAACTATAACCTCCTTTGAGCTTAGTATACCAACAGTGGGACACCCTGTATATCGGTCAATTAAGGAAAGCTGGCATGTTCACAGTACTCACACTTATGCAATTTCACTTACAGTATGTTCAAAAATAAATGCGACTCTAGTTTCATTTTAGACTTGAATTGTAAAATGGTGCGTTGTAGATAAATATATGCAAATATAATTATGAAAGCTCTCATAATTTACCTGTAAAATTATAATTTAAAAGTAAATCAATTGATGAACTTAATTATTTATTCTAATAATAATCAATTGGATAAAAGTATTAATAATCATTCAATTATCAAATAATAATTAAATTTCAGGTCATAAAAACAATACAAATAACACGTGTACGCTCACTCCCAACACACGGATGGTTGTTTTGATAATGATTTAAATAACGGACGTCTTCTGCAGTTGCGGAGCAGTCTTGTCCTGACTTTGGTCGAGTAAAGATATCTAAGAAACATTATATTTGTAGTAAGTACGTAATACCTACCAATACGCGCTAACAAATATGTGTTACATGTTTATTGTATAATTTTCACACTATTGGTTTTCTCAAACTCAAACATTTATACAATTAGACTTCTTCTAGAAGCACTTTTGAATCGTCATAACAGTTTAACAGTTTTAACATTTACCACCAATTCAGAAAGCAGTATCTATAGAGAAGAAGAAGAATCTATTTAATCATAATCGTAATCTTCTACTTCACTGAAACTTTCATCGCTCGAAGAACTCGATGTTTCGTTGTCGGAATTTCTTAATGTTATTATAAATGAGTCAGTGTAATTATCTACTTTTGGTTCTAATTGAATATATTTTTCCTCATGTTCTCGCGTCTTTCTCCAAACGTCACTAAACATATCCAGACTAATAGCATTTGCTTCCTTTCTAAATAATTCTCCCACAGTTTTCAAGTTAAAGTTCACATTTTGTGATGCTACTTTCCCTTTAATTATGCCCCATAGTAACTCTATTGGGTTGAGTTCTGGATGGTGGAAGGCGCAATACACTATGTCCATGATCTTTGAAGATTGCATCAAGTAAAAATTGTGTATAGTTTGGCTTATTTTTTTTAATAATGTCATAAAGAATAGGTATTGTGTTTCTTTCTGGATATGGTATATTATGTTTGTCCAACCAAGCTAATATGTCACTTTTTCTTGAATTCGATGTGGGCACTGGATCCGATACGACGTTGTGGTATGATGCATTATCGAGTACTAAAACTGACTGAGGTGGTAAATTTGGAAGAAGTTTTTCTATGAAATAAAATATTATCTATGCTTAGGAATGCTTTTCCCTTATGCCCGAGATCCAAAAAGCTAGTTTTTTATGCTATGATAGCAAGCTAGTGTCAGTCAGCTAGCAAGCTTCTGGCTTCGTGTAGACAAAACTAGATTCGTTTCTAAGCTAGAAAACTAGTTAGCTAGTTGACAAGCCAGGACAGTTTCAATAGGATGGAGTTCTATTTTTTAGGCGAATAGCCACCCCAACCACTGATTTTACTATCTTAGCTTATGTACTGTGTTTATGTGACCGATGAAGCTAGTTTTCAGTAATTGATGAGAGCGTTTAGCATATGTGGTGCAAGTTGACGCCTTTGCTGTTATTTACCAATGATTCCGGTTAGGTTTTCATCCGGATCCACGAAGAACACGAGCCGGAGAAACGCTTGGGATAGTTAGCCATCTGTGGCATCCTCAGGAGGTACATCTATATCATCACGGGAATATCATAATGTGGGTCCGGATCAGGAGTCTACTTTGGCGCATGAACCCAGCGCGTTTGTTGCTTACAAAGGTAGTATAAAAACACGAGGAGGTAGTAAATTAAAGTAGTAAATTAAAAAGTATTGTCTCATAAAAAGTAAAAATGGACCAGAAATTCTTACTCATGAATGATAATGTCCCTTCGCATACGACATGACAGGGAACGGCCGCTCTTCGAGACCAAAATATTCAAGTTTTAGACTGGCTTGCATATTCGCTCGTCTTTTAATTCTATTGAATATGCTTAGGATATGTCACAACTAAGCGCTCTAAAAGATTTTCCGCAAAATTTAATTACGGATCAACAACTTTACGAACACTTCCAAAGAACACATACCGCAATAAGACATTGGTATTCAATTTTAAGTAAGAACAACCGATATCGTTTGTAAATTAATGTAAATGGTGATAACTCTGATTATTAATTAGTAATTTGATTTTTGAAAAAAAAAATGCCGATTTTAGTCAAAATTTATATTTTTCTAACAAGATCCTTATCATCCAAATTTCCACATTGGTGAGAAAAATTGACATTTCTAATGAAAATGAACAAAAAATTAAATGATTTTATTAAATACTGTAAAATAGTCTATAATTCTTCCATTTACTGTATCACAAAATTCTTCATAGATTTTTAGATATTCGTACTACACCAATTACATCACCCTGTATTTATAAACAATTGCAAAATATGACACATACATAGGCCGGGAGATACTGACACAAAATTTCGGGTCATTTGTAACAGAATGGCGGTTCTACAGGGGTCTTATTACGCAATGACAAAAAGAAAAATGATGGTCAGAACGCTGGTACCGGCGGACTAGTCGCGTGGGCGTTAGTCGAACTCGTCGGATAAATAGCGAAAGTCAAACGATTTGTAACACAAAAATTTTAGAATTTACCGATAGCCCATAAAAAAGATGTAGGCGGTAGTGTAGTATGGCATGCATACTTTTCCGGTGTAACTACGAATAAAATCTTACAATAAGAAAAAAATCTTATACACATTCGCCACCTCCCACAGGTATGGCATTATCACACTTCTATTTATAATCATTCAGGAGTTGTTGAAAAAAAAAATGTAGGGTGGTACAAATCGTTTGGCGAGAAAACAAAATTCAAAAATTTGCAGATTTTCCGCGGTATGGCGACTATTTGGAATCGTCCGAAAAGTATGGCATGGCGATTTTAGTAAATGGCTGCACGACGATGGTTACCTGTGCAAAAGTTAGCCCGGTACAAATGGTTGAATTGTTTTTTTAAATCAACGCATTCACGTCGGTAAGGCGGACTGTAAGTCACATCGTAAAAGTATGGCATGACACTACCGCCTACATCTTTTTTAAGGGCTATCGGTAAATTCTAAAATTTTTGTGTTACAAATCGTTGGACTTTCGCTATTTATCCGACGAGTGTGACTAACGCCCACGCGACTAGTCCACCGGTACCAGCGTTCTGACCATCATTTTTCTTTTTGTCATTGCGTACTAAGACCCCTCTAGACCGCCATCCTGTTACAAATGACCCGAAATTTTGTGTCAGTATCTCCCGGCCTAACATGTGCAATGTGTAAATGTGTTGACGTTCCAGCTCTTCTTAATATAGGTATACAAATGTGAATTGTTGAATTTGTTATTATTCATTTGACGGAGTATTAGAAGTTCTCTTTAATATAAATTGTATGTTTATACATAGTTATGTAAGTAATATGTTATTATAGTAGTATTCTATAACGATGTCGTTGCCACGTGTGTGGTATTTTCTGTGATTGTTATAAATATTAATAAAAAATGTTCTTAATTCTGGCTTTTTATTTCAAAGCACATGGATATTAAATGATGACATCTTTCCACAACATATAAAAACGTATAGAAACTACTACGGCTGATCACCTACTTGTCCCTAAACAAAATCAGTGAAACAGATGCATCTGCCCCTTACCCCACTTACACCCCCACACGGGACTTCACTTTGGATATAACATGCTCTGAGAAAGGGGTCGTATGAAATAAAACAACAGATTAAAATTCTATCACAAGTTTATTTTACAAAAATTATTGCTTATTTCCAACTATATATCTATTTTTACACTAAATAGTAAATAGTAAATTTATTAAAATAAACTCAGTAATCTGGAAAAATGGAATACGAGTTATTCCGATGATTTCATGTACAAAAATAAGAGATTTAAAAAAATCTATGATGTTATAATTTTATTTAAAATATCAAAATAAATAAAAATCCTAAGTTAAGATTTCAATTTCGCCTAACTATTATAATTTAGAATGTCGTTTTGAGGCGACTGTAAAACACTTAAACAACAATAATGCTAAAATTGAGTTATACATACTTACTATATACAAAAAAGAGCGTGTGTGTGGAGTACACATGTCAGAAGTGAAACTTCTTCGGCAAAAAGATACCAAAATCGTCCTTTACTCCATATCGTGACGGTATTCTCATGACGCGACCTTGAAATTTTACTCCCAACGCGCCAAAAGAAGTTTCACTTCACAAAGTAGATGATAATATTTTTCAGTTTTCTTGTATATTATGCTAGTGGTAATATCTGGTATGAAATGGTAAAAAAACCCTGATTTTCTCACTTCATCAATAATCTAACTATATTTCAGAATTTATATATTTTAAAACATTTTCGTTGTCTCAATCACTTATAGTCATACATGATACAGATAGTCTAAAATTACATATGTACCTTAGGAACGCAATTTTATTTGTAACTGTCATAATAATAAAAAGGAAGATAATACCAGACAAAATATTTATATAGTTTTAAATAAGCTGTAAGAATAGCTGCTTTCGAAATTTATTAAATGTATGAAAACATAATTTTTCCGTGTTTTAAATTTTATTCAATTTAATGAGATAAAAAAAACAAGATTTCTGTCAATCGCAAAAATCACCTTCAATTAACATTAATTAATATTTAAAATTAAAAATAAACTAGTATATATTTTATTATCTATAAATTAATCTTCTTACACATAACATTACTCCAATTAAATATCACTCTTCAAGCCAAAATATACACAAGTTCTATCTTGACCTGGGAATTTTCAATAAATTTTTTACTTTTTTTAACAAAAACCGCCTTCAAAATGTCAGAACTAGACCCAACTTAAATGGAATTACACTTTTCACCTTCATACCACATCAGCTTTAAAAAAAAAATAAAAAAAAATATATAGGTTATAGGTTTATGTTGCGAATTTCCATTTTTTGAAGTCCACGAGAAACAGGTATGTTTAATGCATCTGCCCCTTACTTCACTCGGGGACAAGGGACTCTATAACCCGAGTGCTATCTTTTTAAGCTATTGCATAGCTTCTATCGCGGGCCTTGGCGGGGACCGAATCCAGAAATTGCGTAACGAAAAAACCTCACGCTCCCCACTCCGACGGGCACGGAGGTGTGGCTTGAAGGCATAGCATGCAATAGCTTTACCGCAGCAGTCCCCGAGTGCCACACGTCTTTTATTTTTTTCTTTTAACTTTTTTTCAACAAATAATTTACTATCCATACATTTTCCAATTATTCTCTTATATTACATTTAGTCCATTGAATAAAAAGTTCTAGAGTGCGTGAGTTAGTAACGTAAGATGTTTCTTCGGAAACATGTCAAGAGTCCCTAGGTAATAAACATACTAAAACCCCGGGACACTAGGAGGAGCCCCGGAGTGGGGGGAGGGGGGAAAAGGTCCATTTTTTTCATTTTTCGCTTAAATCTCAAAAACGGTACATGTTAGAGAAAAACTTTCAAGGAAAAGTTGAAAGACCATAAAATTATCTACAAGTTGTACCTAAATTATTTTTTTTTATATCCTACCGTTTCTGAGTTACACGCAGTAAAAAATGATTTTGGCTCAAACAATTTCCCCATACGATCAAAAAATATTTCTTTCTTCCAAAAAAACTCAAATTTGCAGCTTGTGACCGGTACTGATAGATTGCTCTTAATTAGGTCTATAATTGGTAATATAAACACATTCCTCCATGGAAGCCTTTAGGAGGAATCGATTGTCAAAATATTATATTAGGGTAGTTTGAGTTACTGAACTTGATCTTTTTATTTTTTTCTTCCAAAAAACTCAAAAGTGCAACTTGTGACCGGTACAGATAGATTGCTCATAATTAGGTCTATCATTGATAAAAATACCAGATTCCACCACGGAGGCCTTTACGGGGAATTGAATTTTATTAGGGTAGTTACGATACTTGAACTTTTTATTTTTTTTCTTCCATAAAACTCAAATGTGCAACTTGTGACCGGTACTGATAGATTGCTCTTAATTAGGTCTATAATTGGTAAAATAAACACATTCCTCCATGGAAGCCTTTAGGAGGAATCGATTGTCAAAATATTACATTAGGGTAGTTTGAGTTACTGAACTTGATCTTTTTATTTTTTTTCTTCCAAAAAACTCAAATGTGCAACTTGTGACCGGTACTGATAGATTGCTCTTAATAAGGTCTATAATTGGTAAAATAAACACATTCCTCCATGGAAGCCTTTAGGAGGAATCGATTGTCAAAATATTACATTAGGGTAGTTTGAGTTACTGAACTTGATCTTTTTATTTTTTTTCTTCCAAAAAACTCAAATGTGCAACTTGTGACCGGTACTGATAGATTGCTCTTAATTAGGTCTATAATTGGTAAAATAAACACATTCCTCCATGGAAGCCTTTAGGAGGAATCGATTGTCAAAATATTATATTAGGGTAGTTTGAGTTACTGAACTTGATCTTTTTATTTTTTTCTTCCAAAAAACTCAAAAGTGCAACTTGTGACCGGTACAGATGGATTGCTCATAATTAGGTCTATCATTGATAAAAATACCAGATTCCATCACGGAGGCCTTTACGGGGAATCGAATTTTATTAGGGTAGTTACGATACTTGAACTTTTTATTTTTTTTTTCTTCCAAAAAACTCAAATGTGCAACTTGTGACTGGTACTGATAGATTGCTCTTAATGAGGTCTATAATTGGTAAAATAAACACGTTCCTCCATGGAAGCCTTTAGGAGGAATCGATTGTCAAAATATTACATTAGGGTAGTTTGAGTTACCTACTGAACTTGATCTTTTTATTTTTTTCTTCCAAAAAACTCAAAAGTGTAACTGTGACCGGTACAGATAGATTGCTCATAATTAGGTCTATCATTGATAAAAATACCAGATTCCACCACGGAGGCGTTTACGGGGAATTGAATTTTATTAGGGTAGTTACGATACTTGAACTTTTTATTTTTTTTCTTCCAAAAAACTCAAAAGTGCAACTTGTGACTGGTACTGATAGATTGCTCTTAATTAGGTCTATAATTGGTAAAATAAACACATTCCTCTACGGAAGCCTTTAGGAGGAATCGATTGTCAAAATATTATATTAGGGTAGTTTGAGTTACATACTGAACTTGATCTTTTTATTTTTTTTCTTCAAAAAAAACTCAAAAGTGCAACTTGTGACCGGTACAGATAGATTGCTCATAATTAGGTCTATCATTGATAAAAATACCAGATTCCACCATGGAGGCGTTTAGGAGGTATTGAATTTATTAGAGTAGTTAGGTAAAATAAAAAGCTTTCGAATTTTTCACATTTCATGGGATGTAGCTCGAAAACGGCTGCGAATAGAAAAAAATGATTTAGGTACAACTTGTAGATAATTTTATGGCCTTTCAACTTTTCCTTGAAAGTATTTCTCTAACATGTACCGTTTTGGAGATTTAAGCGAAAAATGAAAAAATGGACCCATTCCCCCCCTCCCCCCAATCCGGGGCTCCTCCTAGTGTCCCGGGGTTTTAGTATGTTTATTACCTAGGGACTCTTGACATGTTTCCGAAGAAACATCTTACGTTACTAACTCACGCACTCTAGACCCCCCTTGGAGGGACTCATTCAATGGACTAATTATCTAATAAACATTTATAATTAAATATATTTAATTTAGTATATATCTATAGTCCTAGCGCGGGTACGGGCGTGTATGTGAGTGTTGCGGGCGCACACGCTTGCCGCACGCTCATCTCCCATGCGTTCAAAAGTTCCCCCACGGAACAACGTTTTGGTAACCTGGAATTAAGTTATTATTAAGAAATAATATATTACAGGCCGAATTAAAAATCTTATTGTAAATTATTTAAATCATTTTATAATCAAGTTCTTTGGGAACACTTTAGTATTATTAAACAAGTTTATGGTCGATAAACTTGTTTAATTGAGATTTAAATTGCAGAAAAAATGCAAACAACATCTGAGAAAGTACCGATAATATTGTATATTTCTAGCTGTAGCTCGCGGTTTCGCTCGCATGGCATTGAGATAAAAAAGCTAACTTTGTTGAGCCTGTAATTCAGACTATTATTTATCTTAGTTTTATAACGTGTTCTGTCACTTTTTGGTGTATTGGGATTTAAATACAATTTAGTATTTACTATACGTCACAGTACTACACAAACTATATTTTTTTTTATTTAAATTTCTATTTGTTGTTATTTTGTATTGAGTCATATTTCATATTATAATTTATTTCCCTCACCTCGCACACCTCGCGTCCATAGCCCTTTCGACCTTCGCCAAAAACGGATGGGGGCTCTCCCTCATGGCCCGGGGGCGAAGTCTCGCGGGCGCCGACACCGGGTAGTCCCTCGGCACCGACACGTGCACTGCGGCCACACACGGGAGTCGTGCGTCGTCTAGTTGTGCTGTTAGTGTAATGGCGCCTGATATACCGTGCGCTTGGAGCGGGTCTAGAGACACCTAGAAGGTATAAGTGTAAGTGTGAGTGAGACAGAAGATACGAATGTGCCATGTGTCTGAAAGAGATGACCTACAAAATTATGCGAAAACACTAGAATAACATCTTTATTGCTAGCTACATAGGAGAGACCTGCGCCGTCTAGTTGTGCTGTTAGTGTTATGGCGCCTGATATACCGTGCGCTTGGAGCGGGTCGAGTGATACCTAGAAGGTGTAAGTGTGAGTGAGACAGAAGATACGAATGTGCCATGTGTCTGAAAGAGATGACCTACAAAATTATGCGAAAACACTAGAATAACATCTTTATTGCTAGCTACATAGGAGAGACCTGCGCCGTCTAGTTGTGCTGTTAGTGTAATGGCGCCTGATATACCGTGCGCTTGGAGCGGGTCTAGAGACACCTAAAATAAGTAAGAACGAATAAAAAAGACAAAATATATGAGTGTAAATAGACGGAAAATAGTGGTGTGTTAGAGAGAGACGGAGAATGTGACTATTTATTTGGTCGAAGTGAGAGGAAGTATTAAGCGGCGACGCTGCCTATGACGCGGTATACCGTGCGCTTGAAATGGGTCAAGTGACACCTATAAAGTAGATGTGTGAGTGAGATAGAAGATAGGAGGAAGCTGTATGTTAGAGGCAGACGGAGTATGTGACTGCGACGATGTCTTATACGCATTGCTAAATGATGAGTTTGAATGAGATGGAAGATACAAGGATGCCAAATGTCACATATAAAAGGAAACAGATTGTGGATGTTATAGCGGCAGACGGCAAAAAGTATATTATTTACATGCAATATTATGAGAAATAGATTTGTGTATCAGAAATACCTACAATTCACTCCAATTGACGATTCATTCATAGTTTTAAGCTTTAGAAGCCACTTACTTTAAACCTAGAGTCGAGTCTTGCGATTTCTCCTTGTAAGATATCGGGTATCTCTGCTGGTGGCTCCTCGTATTTCGCCAGTTTTTGTGGTGCCGGAAGGTTTCTGGAATAAATAGATTTATGTTATTATTAAAAATAATAAGTATGTGGTAAGAGATTAAATAATCTCTATATATTAATTGCATTGAATTATAATTGACATAAGGTTTCTTATGATATGATATTTTGTATTGATAGGGTGACACTGCACAATAAAAATAAAATTTTGGAGTAACTCTCTTTTAACCATTAATCTAAGCCTATTTTATGACATAACCACAGATATAAATTAATAAAAAAATATTTATATTAGCAAATGGAAAACCTTTACTTTCATTGATTTCTTTAAAAATAATACATTAATTTAAAATAAATCTATACTAATATGATAAAGCTGAAGAGTTTGTTTGTTTGTTTGAACGCGCTAAGGAACTACTGGTCCGATTTGAAAAATTCTTTCTGTGTTAGATAGCCCATTCATCAAGGAAGGCTATAGGCTATATATCATCACGCTACGACCAACAGGAGTGGAGCCACGGGGGTGAAACCGCGCGGAGCAGCTAGTTTTTTATATAGGGTGACACTACAAAATTTAAACAAAAATTTGGAGTAACTCTAATTTGATCACATCACCACAAAAATAATGTAAAATGGTAAAGAAATCTCTATATGAACAGTTTTTTAGTTTACATTATTGAAAATAAAAATTAAATCACAGCCTAAAAGATAATTACTAAAGACATACTTAATCTCAGGTCCGTTGAGTGCATCTAACGTAGAACCGAACGTGCGCTTGAGCGTGTGGTTCGCGAGCGGCGACTGGAGGCAATTGTTAACTACCTCCAGCAGTGGGTTGAAGATTTGTTCCTGGAAAGGGAAAAAATGTTAATGCTTTAAAAAATATTACACAAAAAACAAAATTGACGTGCTTTTCGGTTCTTTTTGTCTATTTATTCAGTACGTAGTATATTATTATTAGTCTGTGGTACTAGGTTTCCACCCGCAACTTCGCCCGCGCAGTCAAAGAAAAACCCGCATAGTTCTCGTTCCCGTGGGATTTCCGGGATTGCGTCATTTTCCCGGGATAAAAAGTAGCCTATGTCCTTTCTCGGGTATCAAAATATCTCCATACCAAATTTCATGAAAATTGGTTCAGTAGTTTAGGCGTGATTGAGTAACAGACAGACAGACAGAGTTACTTTCACATTTATAATATTAAATTAATAAGTATGGATTTAAGGTTTATAAAATTATTCCTTTTATGAAAAATCAATCAACTCTGACATTGTTTTATAGCTGTTCAATTTAAAATAGCCACTTTATTTCTCTTTTTTACTATGCTTTATTTCTATAATGAGAACATGATTGTTCTCTAATTTTATGTTTTATATCGTAGTAAGAATAGAATATTTTATGCAATTCTAGATTTCCGCCCGCGGCTTCGCCCGCGTTTTCAAAGAAAAACCCATAGTTCCCGTTCCCGTGGGATTTCCGGGATAAAACCTATCCTATGTGTTAATCCAAGTTACTTCTCTATATGTGTGCTAAATTTCATTGTAATCAGTTCAGTAGTATTTGCGTGAAAGAGTAACAAACACACACACATCCTCACAAACTTTCGCATTTATAATATTGTAGTAGGAAACGATTATTGAAGCGAAACTTCTTTATCGGGTTTGGAAAAAAATTTAGTGTAACATTTTTTCGTTACGCGTGACATTTTTCCGTTACGCGCCATCTTTTTCTTATCCCTACCACGCGTGATTCGACGTATTTCCGTAAAGTTGCATATAGTAAATTATTTTTTGAAAAATAAGGTCATAAAGAAGTTTCACTTCTTACGTGTGTACACTAGTACACGCACACATTTTTTTTTATTTATTGTTTAAAAAAAATAAATTATTAAGTTCCCTCACCTTCCCAGCAGGTGGCAAACCGAGCCCGACCCCCTCACTCCGCTTGAAGTCCAGCTTCTCGAGCACCACCTCGCACTTGATCAGTGTCTCTAGAGGCATCCGCTTGTTTGGGTTTGAGAGGATGTCCAGGAGATTCTTCATTTTTGTTAGCTTTTCCACGTCTAGAGATATCATTTATAATTATTAGATAGAACATATAAACAGGCCCATGTTGAAAAATTTATGGGTCATTAGGACCACCAGGACCTATCTAGAACGATATAAGAGCATAAAATAATAAGATTCAGCACTATGCCGTCACTTGTAAGCTGTCCAACTGAGTGCAGATGAGAATTCGAAAGTACAGGTAGAGATTTTTTCCCCTTGTCTCCATGATTTTTGTACGGCGCGTTGCGGAATAATGGATTAAAAGCAGTATAGAAATAGTATGACACAGATGCCGTACCCTATGCACATAAATTGTTCAACATGGGCCTGTAGTCTAATATAAATAGTTTGTGTAAATTTCATTAAAATTCAACTCTCGCATATAGACACACACATTGAATTATACAGCACACATACAAAAACATACAGCACATATCATTCTTCTTAAAAAATATGCGTAGTGTAGTCTGAGTTGCTTTCCTTGTTTAAATGTAATTAATTAATTGATTTGATTTGGGAGTAAATTAACATATCTAACAATAACTAGAGTAGTGTTATTCAGGTATATCTTAGTTTAAATTCATATTAAAAACATATTTTTTTTTATTATTATAAATAGAACTAGCTTCCGCCCGCGGCTTCACCCGCGTGGTGTTTTGATAAAAGGTAGCCTATGTTCTTTCTCAGGGTCTAAAGATTGTCTGTGCCAAATTTCATCAAAATCGGTTGAGAGGTTTAAGCGGGAAAGCGTAATAGACAGACAGACAGATAAACAGACAGAGTTACTTTCGCATTTATAATATTAGTAGGGATTTATTTCTAAATAAAAAATACTCACTCTCCCCCTCATTGACCATCCTCATGACCATTCGTCTCAACGGCTCTATATATTTAGACAGCTGTCGCACTTTCTCCCTGTAGGCTGCTTCATCCCCCCCGGGGGACGCTACCCCCGCACCGCCCCCCGGCGTGTTCAGGGACGAGGAGGGGGATGCTACCATGCCCATGTTTACCCTACAAATAGATATAAATAGTAAAACATAGATATAAAAACTGACGCGAATTTTAATGAGTTAAATAATTTTTTTTTGAAGTCCCATGTCCTCAAGTGGGGTAAGGGGCAGATGCATTATGCATACATCTGTTTCACTGATCCATTTCCTTTAGGGACAAGTAGGTGATCAGCCTTCTGTGTCCTGCCAGACCGAGACATTTTTTTTTTCTTCGTCTCCACCGGGAATCGAACCCAGGACCCCTCGGTTCTACGCTAACGCGTCAAGCACTGTACCAAGGAGGCGGTCAAATATAAATAAATATAGCACTGTAAAAATAAATAATAAATAATTTATTGTTGCCTTCCCTAATCTTTTATTACTACTTCAGCTAATTTTCGATAATTTATCACATTATTAAACTAAGTGATGTGTTTGTGAATAATTCACAAACACATCACTTAGTTTAATAATAATTCACAAACACATCACTTAGTTTAATAATGTGATAAATTATCGAAAATTAGCTGAAGTAGTAATAAAAGATAGAAAAATCTGCCGTCCTTTAACTAAAAAGCCGTTAACCCTCAAATGGTCAATTTTCAGTTTTAAATGTAGGGTGATAGAGTTCAGAATTCTCTATCTTTCTGTCTAAGAATCATTTCTCTAGCATTAATAGTTATAGAGATCTCAGCTCAGCTCATTAAGGGGTTAAGATAAATCTTCTCGCTTTTCTTTTTTGGAACCGTATATTCATTTAGAATTGCAATTTTAACGTTATTTTATAAATATTCTTCTGCGAAGCCATCATACGAGTCACGGATATGTGAGTACATATAGAACCACAAACAATGTAAACATAAATCGTTTCCTGAAAAAAAAAATAAGACTTGTGCACAAGGTTTTTGAAAAAATACACCCTGGTTTCAATAGGGCTTCAAGCTCTTACATGTGGGATGCTCTTAATAAATAATGTAGAACCGCTTATCAAATGATTAGAAGACTCTTTCATCCACATTCAGAAAATATAATATACCAGAATATGTGGAAAATAGCAGGAGGTAGAAAACTTTTTATTTGCTACAATGTAAAAAATACAAATCTTAATAATCTAATACATATAAAGATATAAATAGTTTTAAAAATTAAATAGTACAGACTGTCTTTCTTCTCTTTCTCGGTTACAGAGACAAATCAGAGTCTAAACAGAGAAGTACGATTGAAAGTTCGCACTGTCGTAACCATTACCTACCAAATTTTCGTAACTTTGACTTGTTATATTTTCCGTAATTTAGCTGCTAGATTGTTTAAAACTTAGTAAACCTGATCAGAAACAATACGTCTTGTAAAAGAAAATCAAAAACAATCGGTACTCTGCTTGGGAGCGACATTATACTATATATATATAGTATAATGTCTATGTATATATAGTAACACAATTTTCAGCGATTCCATAACTTGAAAGCGTCTAACCAACACTACTTCGCTAAATTTCCTTTAAAGTACCTTAACCGCCAGATTTAATAATTATTTTTTAGCTTTTTACTTGACTAAAAGTACGTTATCAGATTATACTTGACTATAGGGACGCAAAAGGACTATAACTGCTTTATGATATGCTTTCATATAACGATTCCAATGGAAATCCTTACCTTATTTGCAGTTACTCGCCCTTAACGCTTTTTTAGTTAAGTAATTTTATTTAGGAAAAATTCTAATAACACTTTTTTGCTTAGCTACAAAGCAGCTAACCCTCATTTTTTAGCTAAAAGGCAGTTATCCGATTCTGGTGATGCATCAGTTTTGGGGATGAGAGTGATGATGAAATAATGTCGCTCCCAAGCAGAGTACCGATTGTTTTTGATTTTCTTTTACAAGACGTATTGTTTCTGATCAGGTTTACTAAGTTTTAAACAATCTAGCAGCTAAATTACGGAAAATATAACAAGTCAAAGTTACGAAAATTTGGTAGGTAATGGTTACGACAGTGCGAACTTTCAATCGTACTTCTCTGTTTAGACTCTGATTTGTCTCTGTAACCGAGAAAGAGAAGAAAGACAGTCTGTACTATTTAATTTTTAAAACTATTTATTAATTATGTAATTTACCCCTTGGGTGGAATTAGTAATCGACTGTCAAGCAATGTACTAGAGATGGTGATACAAAAATTGTTAGGAGTACACTACCTTTGACCCGCTGACGGGGAGTCCATTTTGCAACTATTGCTATTTTTTCTTATCTTTATATGTATTAGATTATTAAGATTTGTATTTTTTACATTGTAGCAAATAAAAAGTTTTCTACCTCCTGCTATTTTCCACATATTCTGGTATATTATATTTTCTGAATGTGGATGAAAGAGTCTTCTAATCATTTGATAAGCGGTTCTACATTATTTATTAAGAGCATCCCACATGTAAGAGCTTGAAGCCCTATTTTTTTTTTTTTTTTTATGACAGAGCAAGCAAAGGGGCAGGTGGGCCACCTGATGTTAAGTGGTCACCACCGCCCATAGACACTTGTAACACTAGAAGTGTTGCAAGTGCTTTGCCGGCCTTTTATGGACAAATAAGCTCTCTTCTTGAAGGCCCCAATGTCGTAGTTGTTCGGGAACACCGCAGGTGGCAAATCGTTCCACAGTTTCACCGTACGCGGAAGGAAGTTGCGGGTGAAGCGGACAGTGGTGGAGCGCCAACCATCCAGATGGTGCGGATGGAACTGGTTTTTACGGCCTGTGGTCCGGTGGTGGAACTGTGCGGCTGGTAATAGGTGGAACAATTCCTCAGAGAATTATTATTATTGAAACTATTGAAATAAAATAATATATATAAATTATTGAAACCAGGGTGTATTTTTTCAAAAACCTTGTGCACAAGTCTTAATTTTTTTTTTCAGGAAACGATTTATGTTTACATTGTTTGTGGTTCTATATGTACTCACATATCCGTGACTCGTATGATGGCTTCGCAGAAGAATATTTATAAAATAACGTTAAAATTGCAATTCTAAATGAATATACGGTTCCAAAAAAGAAAAGCGAGAAGATTTATCTCAATCTTAACCCCTTAATGAGCCACTGTAATGAAATAAACGTGAACATGACGAGAAATAAAGGTTAATTTTATCGAAAACTTAAAAGAGTCATTTAGTAAAAGAGTTTAAAATACTTGTTACTCACAATAAGACGCTAAAACCATTAATTTAGATAGTGTTTAAATCCTTAATACTTAAACCTAAAAGCTTTTGATCCTTTTCCTTTCCATTGGTTGACCTAGAGGATGTAATTCCCGAGAGCAAAGCCTCAGACAGCAGCAAATTTTTAACATTAGTAAGATTAAAATTTAGTACAACTATATAGAATCATAGTACAAAAGCATCCAAAAGCCCTTAAACGCTGATTATAAAGTTTTTGAAATTTAAATTAAAACGAAAGTCATAGCTTAAAAGTAGTTATAGTAGCTTAACGACGTTTTAGGTAAGCATTTTATTACTAAATAAAAAAAAATCACAAAATGAAAATAAAAATACTAAATTACTTAGCTAAAAAGTCGCTATGGTATGTGAACGGCCGTCTTGTCCAGTAAATAGTTAAAATTTTCAGATTATATGCTGAACTAAACGAGAAAAAGTGAATTTAAAAATAAATTATAACAGTTTCTGGGTAAAAACTAATATTTATATATAATATAATTAAATGTCGATCGATGTATCTCACAATAATTATTGTGTCATAATTTTTAAGAAATAACGATTTCCGTGTTTTTTGCCATTTACTCGAAACTCACTTCGTGGGCTTAACGGCTTTCTAGTTAAAGGACGGCAGAAATATAAGAGAGATATACAACATACTAACGGATAACGTGAACCAGCAAAATATGGCACCTTGCAAAAACATTTCGTTAAAATAACCTTGGTATCGTAAAGTATTTATAGAAAACATCCAGTGTCTTTAAGTCTTTATAGAACGCACCCTACTTCTGAAACCTTCCTGTAACGATCATAGTATGAAACATTGCAGTGGGTAGAGTGAGATTATACAGTGTGTCCCACTGTTGGTATATAAGCTCAAAGGAGGTTATAGTTTTGCATACACTGAGTACGCAAAAAAAATACTTATAAAATTCTAGACACAGTTTTTTTTCAAATAGATGAATTCTTAAAACTCTTTGTGTATACCCATAACAAGCAACCCGCCCATCATTGCTACCAGCACGTGAGCTATGGTTTAAGATTATGTTTTCATAGACAAGATGCTCACATTAGCGAAGCGGTATATGCCGGCTGAGCGAAGCTAGAGAAGAGAACATGGACTTTCAGGAAAAATTTAGCAAAAATATTTTGATGTAATTTTTTTGTTTAAGTATTATTTTCGTGATCAGTGTATGCAAAACTACAAGCCTCTTCGCGCTTGGTATACCAATAGTGGGACACCCTGTATAAATTCTCGACATCGCAATAGGTATTGGCCGATTAAGAAGAGCTGGAACGTCAACACATTTACACATTGCACATGTGTAGTGTCTGTGAAGACGCGCGCGGCGTGACGTCATACTGCATACGCATCATGAAAAGTCTGTCTCTCTCGCGCGCAGACTAGCTTATGAGGGTGAAGGGGACAATTATTGTTTTTATTTTGCAATTGTTTATAAATACAGGGTGATGTAATTTAAACAAAGACGTTAGGTACATATATCTACTACTAACTATATTCGACGAGATACTTCGTGGCACGCGGATAAGAATATTTTTTTTTTTACTTTACCTAGGTTAAATGATAGTTTTGTAAACAAAATGTAAACGCCGTAAGTTAAAATTTTCATACATAGCTGAACAATACAGCTTTTATTGTAATGTAGCCTTATCTCTTGCTAGGGTTTCGCTTGTATTGTTTCTTGGGAGTGAGCGCACGTGTTATTTGGAAATTTAATTATTATTTGTTAATTGAATGATTATCAATACTATATTACAATTGATTATGAGAATAAAATAATTAAGTTCATCGATTGAGTTACTTTTATAAATTGCAATTTTACATATAAATTATGAGAGCTTTCATAATTATATTTATCTACAACGCACTCATTTTACAATTCAAGTCTACAAAAATTTAACTAGTCGCATTTATTTTTGAACATACTGTATAGTAAAATTGCATATGTGTGAGTACTGTGAAGATGCCAGCTTTCCTTAATCGGCCTGTAGGTCAGATGCCTCACCGCTGCTGCTGAGCGTGCAGCCCCATGTGCGGGGCGGAGGGCGAGGGGCTCCCGCCGCCGCACGGTCCCATCCCACCTAGTGACGACATCGGGGACGCTAGAGCACCGCCTAGGACTCCGCCACCTAGAAATATATTTGTTAACTAGGATACTAGTCAATAAATAAATAAATATTTCAGAAAATTTTCACACATGGCACAATCTTCTGATTCCATACTAAGCTTTTGCTTGTGTTATGGAAACCAGATGGCTGATAAACATACATATATTATAATTTTTAAATAAATACTTATATAGATAATTAACACTCAGACACAGAGCAAACATCTATGTCCATCACACAAATATTTGCCCAGGTGGGAATCGAACCCACGACCTCTGGCTTGGAAGGTAGGGCCACTACCAACCAAGCCAACCGGTCAGTCAAGTTTTTTCTTTAAGATAAAAATATACTATCTGCAGACAACAATTTCATCATTACAATCTACAAAAGTTTCCTTGTTATCATGTTTTCATGAAGAATTTAATCAATTTTTTTTTCTGCAAATAAATCTAAGCATATTATATTTTATATTGTGTCACCATACCCATACTTGCATGTACTTATACATTAATATTATTATCAATATATCTTTAAATGCACAACAAATGTTTCATATCTAAAAATATCATCAACATCATTTGTCATCTCCTGCTTGCTTGCTATCATGCAAAAACTGCTGTACCAATTTCAATAAAATTTTTATTTAAATAGCAAATAAAAAATACTATAGACATTTCCTACATACCCATGGACACAGGGCTCGGTCCGCCCATGTTAGGCGAGGAAGCAGACGGCGAAGGGCTCTGCCGCAAGAACTGGCTCGGGGGCGGAGCCCTAGCCGCGTACCCGGCGCCCATCATCACGTCCGGCTTGCCCTGACCCCGGCCGTGCATTTGTAGCATGTTCATGTTCACCATTTGGTTGTTGGACATGCCTGTTATATGTAGATTTCACTTCTTAAAATACAACAGATATTATTTAAATATGTTCTTACTAAATATAAATTTATAAAGAACAGAAAAAATTCGATCACGAGGCGGGACTCGAACTCGCATCCTTTCGCGCCATTCCGGGGCGGATGCCTGACCAACTCAGCCACTCGTGACCCGCCAGAGCAATCGAATTTATTCTATTCTTTCAGTTTTATGTGTCTAACGGACACACCGCGCGCCATCTATTGGGATGATTAACGTATGTTCTTACTAGATTTCCGCCCGCGGTTTCGCCCGCGTTTTCAAAGGAAAACCCGCATAGTTCCCGTTCCCGTTGTATTTCCGGGATAAAACCTATTCTATATGTTAATCCAAGTTACCCTCTATATGTGCGCTAAATTTCATTGTAATCAGTTCAGTAGAATTTGCGTGAAAGAGTAACAAACACACACATCCTCACAAACTTTCGCATTTATAATACATATTAGTAGGATAGGATATCAGATATGTATATGGATATTTAATAAGCTATGAAAATATAAAAGGCAAAGGTAACGCAAATGCAAGCCAAAATTTATCATTTATAATTTAAAATGAAAATCTAAAATAAAATGAATTTTATTGTAATGAAAATTGCAAAAAAATTTCAAAGAAAAAGATAAATGAGAACTTTGTGGGAATTATCTTTTACTACTGTGGGAATTCCTTATCAATGAAATGTAGTCAGTTTTCCTGTTACATGTTTGAGTCTGGCTCATATATACCCTCTTCATTAAAACTGAATGTGATATTATCACTCACCCATCTGATTAGCCATCTGTCCTTGCATAGAATTCTGCACCATTTGGCCACTAGAGTTCCCAACTTGGTTACACTGCATTTGCCCCATGGTGTTTGCACCAGACATGGGCACTTGCATGATGTTCGACATCGACATATTCGGTATCATTTGCATACCCCCAGCTGCTAACTGATTCTGGAGCTGCGAAGCCATCGAATTTTGCATCGTCATCCCACCAACCATGTTATTCCCCATCTGGCCTTGATTCGGCACCATCCCCATTGGCCCTCCCAGCTTATTTTGTAATTGCATATTCAATTGTGGTCTTTGATTCAAGGTCTGGAGTAGATTAGTTGCCGTTTGCGACTGTGGTCCGCCTTGGGAGACAATTTGGCCTTGCATCGACATTCCTGGGTTAGGACCCATGACTCCTTGCTGCTGCATTTGTCCTTGGCCCATGTTCATCATTTGGTTCCTCGTCCCTTGTGACGCCATGTTCTGTAGAGCGTTTATGGGGTCTGTGGCCATTCCTGGCTGGCTGTTTGGACCTTGCTGCTGCTGGCCAGGCTGATTTTGAACTTGGTTGTTCTGCTGTTGGTTTTGATTTGGTCCTTGCAAGTTCGGTGCGCCTTGGTTTTGTTTCGGTTGCGCTGTGGAAATAATATTATATTCATAATTGTGAGAGATTAGTATAAATAAATAAATTTGTTGTACTATAATACATTTTGTTATAAACAATATTTGTCAGTAATATCATTAATCATTTGGACACATGTTGGCTTGGGTTTAACCAGGATAAAATAATTAATAGCTTGTGTCATTAAGAATTATACATGTTGAATGCTGATGTTCAAAATTATCTAGTCTTTTTGGAACTTTTTGATGCAAACAAAATTTTATTAATATGAACTTCTCAGTCAATATTTGTTCAACATATGTAGAATCAATGCAGTTCACAGAAATACTGAGTAAGAGAGATTATTGTCACTCAAAAACAAAGAATCATTCTACTGGTGAAGGAACTTTCAAAATCATCTAGTAAACAAACAAATTCTATTAATGTTCATATGCAAATCTCAATAGATATTTGTTCTAATCAAGCCTCCATTTAGTGAAGATTGCCAAGTTACTCACACATCTCTCGCACATGCAAAATGAGCTTAGCGATCATGTTCATGTATTCCTCTCTATTCTTGGCCTTCATGAACACATGGTTCTCCATTTCACTGCTGTTCCTCGCCACTTGCATGCCTGATCGCTGGATCACATCCTCTCTGTAATTTTTATAAAAAGTAAAAATATACCATTTATTTCAATAATTTCTTTTCAGGAAATAATTTTTTTTCTATCGTTATATTGAAGTACTTCAATAATATATAATATTTATTGTGTTATAAATCTATACTAACATTATAAAGCTGAAGAGTTTGTTTGTTTGAACGCGCTAATCTCGGGAACTACTGGTCCGATTTGAAAAATTCTTTCGCAATTAGATAGCCCATTTATCAAGGAAGGTATGTATATCAATAAGGTATATATATAAGGTATGGTAGGAGGCTATGTATCATCACGCTACGACTAACAGGAGTGAAGCCACGGGGGTGAAACCGCGCGGAGCAGCTAGTATTACATATTAAGTATTCTAACAATCTTGATTAAGATGTTAATTTTCTTTCTATATTTTAAGGTAAAAAGTTGCACTGGATGGATTTAAGATCATAAAATTGTTATTAGTGTGTTATTGATGCTGGTGATATCTAAATTAACAAAGGATCCAAGACATATTATTTGATTAAATTCAATTTTTATTTATTGACAATTTCCCTATATACAAAAACATATTGTTTTATGGGTATACTGATACTCTAATAGAATATATCGAATAGCAATAGCCACTTTTCGGCTTCATTTTATTTTATTTTACTCTTTCATTTATTATACTTGTATTGTTTTGTTTCATGTTGTGTTGTTTTAATTTTAATTAAGTATTGTATTCTGTGTCAATTGTGTTAGTTATTATTGTGGAGTCAAATAAATGATCTTTCTTTCTTTCTTTCAATATAAGGAAATATGGTATATGGTATACTGTTCTAACATTTGGGACTTCCCCAGGTTAAAGTAAATTACACTTACATTTTTGCGACAATTCCTTGCCTCGAACTTTGGGTCCGCCAATTATCATCCGAAGCCATTGTGTTAAACTGCTTCAGATTTAGATTATCCATCTTAATTCTTACTGACGATAATTAATCAATACACAATAACACACCGATGGTTTTGTATGAACACTTATTTATTGTTATGACTGATACACTCCCGAGTCCGCAGCGTACGAAATCTACGCTTGAAATTGTTTTTAGGCTTTGAATAAAAATAAACAATTTAATATTTAATTTGCGAATTTCAAGTTCATTGTAACTTGTAACTTGTAGGATGCGACAAATCACAGCTTCACGATTGACAAAATACGTACGAATAACGAAAGGTACGAATGGCATGGGCTTGAGCTTGACTTAAGTATATAGTCTATGAGCTTGACCATTGACTTTTGAGAAATTTGACAGATTGAATAATAAAATATTATAACAATGATGCTGAGTTTTTTGAACAAAAAATTTTCATTTTGAAGTGAATCTTCTTTATGCGCGTTGAGAGTAAAATTGCAAGGTCGCGTCATGGCATTACCGTCTCGTCATAGAGTAAAGCAACGATTTTTGTATCTTTAAATCTTGCCAAAGAAGTTTCACTTCTGACACGTGTGTTCGGCAAACACACTCTTTTTTTACATCAACGGTGAGTCAAGAGATTATGAAATCGGTAGGTCCTAAGATTAGAGCATTCAAACAAACAAATTTTTGTATAAAAGTTTATATAATATTTTAATCTATGTTTTACTGTTTTCCAAGTATCCAGACATAATTATTAAAATAAAAAAAGTGAAAAGTCTATATTCAAATGTCACTGTCAGTTGTCACAATGGTGATCGAAAAAACAAAAACAGACGCAATTCGCAAACGTGAACTGTTGAATTTCTTGGTGGATTTTGATAATTCTATACACGTGCAAAACATTTTCAAAGAATATACAACTATATTACAATAATCGCTTCAGCGGAACCGGTTAGTAACCCCTATTTACCTTTCATTGGAGGCGTTCTTATTGAACGGTTCATTTTTATATTTCTTTCTCGCGATGAAAACCCCACAATTGATTATTAATTATCCTATTAGCGGGTTGTACTGATTTAAATGATAATTTGATTTATTTAAATATTCTATTTCTGTAAATAATATTAACCCTTAATAGGGCGGAGGTAAAAAATATTAAAAAAACAGCTTTTGTGTTATTATTTATTCGTATATTAGGACCTATTTTAATCGTATTCAAGAAAATCTAAGAATATATAATTATAAGTACGCGAAAATTGGGTGGTAATTATTTGACCTTAGCCCGTCAAGGTACAAGTACTAGAGCTGCTACAGTCCCTAGCTTCTCCTTCTTCTGGAGCAATATGAAAGCTTTTGAAACATGGTGTAGCACATAAAGCTACTTTGTAGATGTTACAAATAATTCTCGATCGTTTTTGAATGCTTTTCGTGCTACATAATCGACATCTAGTAAATTTTTCCTGGTTTTCTGGGTAGTGTGGTACAGAAGAGCGTCTGATTTCAGCGGGTACTCCGAAATTCCCACCTTGTTTATTCTTGAAAATAATACTTGTTGTTCTTCTTTTGCATGTGAATCCATCTTTTAGACTCCGAGCCAAACGCGCATATTTACAGTTAGCACTTTGGTATGCTATGCCTTGGAATCTTATCTGACCAATTTTGTTAGTGCCCCAAAGTGGTTCTTCCGAGATACTTTCGTCACTGCTTTCAATATCGGAGAGATTTCCTTCTAAAATTCTCTCAATTGCAGTGTCCGAAAGCTTCTTTTTCTTGATGTTAGTATTCGACATTTTCTGAAATAGCAATTGCGAGAAGGGTAATGGTAACTATATAACCACCAAATACTATAGTATGTCGGTGTAACCAGGCAATGGTATAAATTTTACCACCGAGTTTACAATGATTTTCTGAATAGTACAAACTTCATTTCAAAAATTACTATAACAGTCATGCAGCTAAACATATTCAATAATGCTACCAAATATGTATCACAAAACCACTTTCCGGAATCTTGTTAGAACAAAATTATAACTAACGCAACCACATACCTCCAATTTTCAAATTTTTTCAATACTTTTTTTTTAATTGTTGGTAGTTTGTAAACTTTTTCAGTTACGTTATTGCCAGGTCTAATAAAAGTTTATACGCTATTTACACCTTCCAAAAGATGAATTTATGAAATCATGCATAAAACGATCCTTGGTTTATGGTCAATAAACTGAGGTGGTAACCAATTGGCCTTTGCCCTATTAAGGGTTAATGCAACACTGAACACTTCTGGAGTGTTTGATATCGTATTATTGTACGTATTTGAAAGGTATTTAAATGATAAAAAGTATGTAGTTATTTTGTTAGATGTTCATCATGATAATTCAATCAGAAAAATAAAATATTTTTTGCAGTAACATGTTATAAATTACAGTGACCAACATTTTTAACCACCTTTTTACAAAAAATGGCCACATCAACTGTATTACGAGTAAAACGAAGACTGCAGGACAATCCCCAAGACGCTCTGGTCCTGGTTTGTAAACGCCGTAAGACTGATGTAGAGGAGATATCACCTTCATTGTTTGTTTTCAGAGGAACTGTGGATAATCAGGTATTTACAGTCCAGAAATTTTATTGAAATACTATAAAGATTTATGCAAAAACAAATTAACTATCTATTTCTTATTTCTTAATGCAACTTGTAAACTAAACTGATGCTGATAGTGATAGTGCACTTGTAGATAAACTTCCTATCTAATCTACAAAAAAACAACTTAGAATGAATAGAGATTTTTGAGTTTAAGATTAAAAATTTAAAAACAATCTTGTCCACCCTTTAATCCTACAATCTAATTATTATGTATTCAGGAAACCTCACAACTCAAAACCATTGTGCCAAAAACAGAGATTAAATTGAAACCAAAAACGGATGTTGATGATATCATCAAGAAGATTCGTCAGGAACGAAAAGAAACAGCTTCAGAAAATAGATATGCTATAGTTAATTTCAATAGAGGAGTTAGAGACGAAGATGATATTAATTTAGTGGATTTAGAAGCAACTGGACATGATGGGGATGATGTTAAATTCACATATGACTTGTATACAGCTATAAAAGAGGATTTTGATATATCTATGCTTGATAATTTGGTGAGGTGAGTTATAAAATTACTAAGTAGGTATATTGTTTAAAACAATGTCTGACTATTTTTGTCAAATTTCAAGTATGTGATGCCTGATTCCACATATTTATTGTTAGCCTTTGATAAGACTTTTGAAGACATGTACATATGAATAGAAACACAAAAATGGAAAAAACCTACCATATATTATAATACTCTAGCTTTCCGCCCACGGCTTCGCCTGTTTTATACTTTTATCTAAAACCTAATAAATGATATACTAAAACCTTCCTCTGAAATCACTCTATCTATTAAGAGAAACCTCATCAAAATCTGTTGCGTAGTTTTAAAGATTTAAGCATACAAAGGGACATAGGGAAGGGACAGAGAAAGCGACTTTGTTGTATAGGGTAATTGCGCCGGTTTGCCGTCCAGTTTCGGTTTTCGTCCATTTGACTGACCTGCTACAATCACGTGCGTAAAACTTGAATACAAACCTACCTTCCCGCGCTAGTTTGCACTTTTTACGTTCCATAATGTGTAAGCAACAGTACTATCAACATGAAAATTTGATTTGACAAGAAGAGAGTTCAAAAAATTAACGTAAAAGTGGCCGCTTCCCATCCGTGCCTTGCAGATGTCATCGCGCGAGAGAAAAATTTGCCGGCGAGAAAAGTTCATGGTAAGTTAAATCACTGTTTTAGCTAGTTTACGTAATGTTTTTGGTACGTATGTTTAGTTATAAGCCTATTAAACGCAATTAGAAGTGTTTATTATACTTTTTTTATAATACTCTTCGAAAAATTAAGTGGACGGATACTAGGTTACCAAATTCTCAAAATATTTGGTTTTCGTCCAAGTGGACGAAAACTCAAACAGCTACGTGAATATTTGTTAGGTTCTTTTTACTCTATCGGACCTTTAAAATACTGAATAGTTTCTCCAGAAGTGATCTTTATTGCTATTAGTTTAGATTTTTTGGTTTCCGTCCACTGCTTTGTCAGTGCTGCCAAAATAAAAAAATATTTAAAGAAGTGGACGAAAACTAAATTTAGCTTTAAACGTTTTAGTTTTCGTCCATGAATGAGTATTGGAGTGGACAAAAATTAAAAATAGCTATTCTTTTGCATTACTTTTCGTCTTTTTTACGTATTGAAAAGTTTTCTATTCAGTATCTTCCTTATAAATAATTGGTGAGGGCCAGAGTGCTGTAGGTACCTAATATTGTCATTCATTCAGTCATGTATCATTCTCCTTATGTGAAGTAGAGTCAATTATTCGTAGCATAAATGGGGGTAGGTCAGACATAATACACTGTATTTTTCTTGATTATCATTTACTTGAGTATCATCTTTTATTCTAGGTCTGTTTTGCCAATGCAATATTTTTTTATTCTACTTACTCAACGTATCCTAAGAAAGATCTTATTGTTTTTAGATGGCCTCGAAGGAGTCTAAGAAAGCTAGAAAAAAAAACGCTACGTACACTGAAGAATCTTTAATAAAGGCATCAGTAAGACAATAATGCATAGTTCAGTAAGGTATAGTATAGTTTATTTTAGTAGCTAAAACGTATTATTATGGCTGTGTTTAATATAGTACGTTTCATTTGATAAACAAAGTATAAGAATGAATATTTCTGTTTTTTGATGTAATTTCTCAGTCCTATAATTATTACTTTATTCATTTACATTGTAAGTAACGCATTCCTTTCTTTATTACGAATGATTAAACAGTCATCACTAACGCATATAAAGACTGCCAAGTGCTACATAGATCTCAGTGTTGACTAGTTATATTGATTATTATTAGTAAAACTAAACCTGTAAGGTAGTTAGAAATTGTGATGTTGATTAAATAAAAGTATATATTTACCTGTAATTGGTTTTTAACTTAATAGTTGACCTACCCTCCTTTTTATACACGGTGGTCGAAAACTAGCTTACACTAGGACGAAAACCAGTTTTTTTGGACGAAAACTAGCATATACCCTACTTTTGCAGAAAATAATTTAAATAAAAAGATACGTCAAAATGATTTATTTTCACTTAATATTATCTTAAAGAAGACTATATAAGGACTAAATAAAAATATTATATGTTTAAGGAAGGGTGCTCCAAAATATTTATTTCGCATCACAAAGTTGGCAACTCCCATAACTGGACGAAAACCAGCGCAATGACCTATGTAGTGACCCAGGGTGTATAAAATGTAGTAGCCCTTCTGGCTAACATTGAGAATCACCACACAAAAAAAAACTATGTAGTGATGATTCCACATATTACAATTTAAAAAACTTCTTTTTGTGAATAAATATTTTCAAATTCCAAGAATAATTTAGATTTAGAAAAGTCTTAAGACTGAACATAGTAGTTTGCAATTCACTGAATAATGAATATGATATGTTTGAACTAGAAAAGTAATACAAACGAAATATTATGAATATTATTCTCACTAATCTCTATTAAAATAATTGCACCTTTGTCCTCTATTATTTGTTTATATGTTTCTGAAATATGTCCAATAGACATTATCTACACTTATATGGTAAAGAGGAAAGCTTTGTTTGTTTGTTTGTTTGATTGTAATGAATAGGCTCATAAACTACTGGACCGATTTTAAAAATTCTTTCACCATTCGAAAGCTACATTATCCACGAGTAATATAGGCTATATATTATCATGCTATTAGACCAACAGGAGCGGAGCCACGCGGGTGAAACCGTGTGACACAGCTAGTTACTAATATTGCTACTATTATAAAGATACAGTTTGTAAAGATGTGTTTTTATTATTTATTATATTTCAGCATCGAGAACTACGAAACAGACCTCATCCTAGGCACATACCACAATGAATCATCGGACGAGGCTGATGATGATGATGACTCCAATGATGAGAACAACTGGCGGAACGATTACCCGGACACAGAAGCAAGTAGCATCGATGAAGATGATATGATTGCGGCTATGAAGCGGTGTGATATAGGTTAGTTTTACAAACATTCTATCTTTCACTTTTGTTTAATGTTAAAAATCCTAATATAGCCTAAAGAAGTGAGAAATTACAAAATATTACATTTTTATATTGAAATTATGAATTCTGATAAATCTAACTAGCTGGTACAACGAAAAATGGACAGTTTACCTGCGCCTGTTGATATTGGCGTAAAATCGAAACATTTTTTTACTTATCGTAAAATAATTAGTTTTATTTGTTTACTTATACTTTTAGTTTCCTTTCCAAATTACTGTTCAAAGAAGATTTTTAAATACGAGTTATTTTGACTAAGCATTAAGAAAAAAATATAATAAATTTTTCCTGTAATTCAGATGACCTCTCAAGTGATGATGGCGAGGACAAAATATACAATGATCCCCCGGACTTATTCAATGAGGACGTCAAAAGATACGGAGCGGCCTACGCCAAGTATAAAGCCAGAGTCTTAGCCGAAGAAACAGAAGTCCTAGATAGCAAAAACCTCGTCCATTGTTCCAGAATAAAGGATTTGGATGAGGAATCTATAGATGGTTATAAAGATGATAGCGATAATGGTTTTTATTACGGGCAAGAAGAAGATACGGAACAATTTTGTGAACAGTATAGTGATGATGTTTATAACCCAGATTGAGTAATAAATTGATTGTTTGTAAGCTGTTGTTTTATTTTAAAAGATTCAATCATATTAATTTTATAGCACTAAAATTTAAGAGATTTTGCTGGTGTTCATGTTACCGATATATGCTGTCAATGGCTTTTTCACATGTACGTTGTTACTACTACATACATAGTATATTATTATTAGTCTGTGCTACTACGTTACAATTTGTGAACCTAACCAATTTTGTTGAAATGTGTTAGGTACTGAGATAGACAGGACTCAATAAATAGTAGCTTTGCCACGGTTTATCATCTTCATTTTTCTCCCACAATAACTACACTGTCTTGCGTGTAAAAATTGAAAGAATTTGTAAGAGCAAAAAACGAAAAAAGACAGTTTATTAAAAAATATCTATGGATGTGTAATATTTAGTAATAAGTAATAATCAACTCGACAACGTGTGTCCAAAGCGGCTTCTTTCAGGCATGGCTTAATCATTTTAATCATAAAATGCTATTCCTAGAATATTATGTGAAAAAATCGCGAAGAAACCAGGTACAGAATCCATACAAATAGTTGGATTAAGAAATTCCATCCAAGGCTTCTCTCGCGTGCACTCTGCACAGTGCACTGTATAATAATTATTAGAAATAAGAAATAGAAACACATTTATTCCCAAAAAATGATACAGTACCTACATTAAATTTCAGACAATACTTATAACTTAAAAAAAGGTATAACATTATGTGAAGTCGACGACGACGACGAATTATATTATATCAGCTGTATCACCTCAGGGAAAGGGATTACCGACTTAGCATAAATGTTACAGCTGAGCATAGCTGAGGCTGTACACACTACACTGTTATTCTGTCAGCAACATATTAAGTAAAGAGAGGAGTGACTAATATTAGGTTTTATAATTTTAATGTACGGACTAAATTATGCTATGTATTACATTATAAAGTAAGAAGGTTTTGATATAATATGAGCTGCTGATAGGAATGAGAAGTTGTAGGTCATCGGCACATAAGTGAAATTGACAATGTTTAATTGAGTGTGTAATGTCTGCTGTATACAATATAAATAGGATAGGTCCTAAAATACTACCTTGAAGTACTCCTCTGGTGACTTTCATAGATTTTGAAAATAGGTGGTTGCCATTAGGATTACGTAAAAGAACTTGTTGAGTACGATTTTCCAAATAGCTTTGTTGGAATATGTGTACATTTATATTGGCAACTATGTAGGCAAGATGGAAGATGCCCGTTAGCAATGTTAATTATGTAAAAGTGTAAACTGTTCTTTTCTTTAACATGGTGTTTGAATTAATTATTTAACAAGCTTATATATACCAGTCAATATTCGAGTCAAATCCGAAATACAATAAAATGTTTGTAGCGTTTGAATTTTTTTTTTAAATAAAACGGAGAACTGTAGTTACCTATTTTGTATCTGCTCTGTTATCTCCTGGAATATTGAGAAAATGAGTATTTATTTTATCGGGGTCATTAAAAGTAGATATATTGTGGTAGTGATGTGTTAGATTTAAAATTTGGTAGAACAGATCTCGATTTAGGTATTTCCATAATACCTACTTTGGGGTTTTTTAAATTACTGTTGATGTTATGATTAAAAAATGCCCTTTTTTCGTTGAAAAAAACCACAATTAACTAACTGCTTGAGACTTTAGTAAGCTTCTTTATCTGATCTGATTTAGAATCTTGAAATTTTCTGTGTGAAAATCATTGTTTATCATAGCCATACGTACACTAATTATTATCATATACATACGTCATAATATTTCGAATTTCGATCATTGAGATAATATTATGATTTCGATCCAGTATTTCATTTACATCTTGTTCTATTTGATAAAAAAGCCTTTGTTCTAACTTAGCTTTTTTAGTTCAAAATTTCATCGTAATTGGTCGAGAGGTATTGTGGTGAAAGAGTAACGGACATCTAGAGTCCCTCTCCCATTTGATAGTGAACTAATTAATAGCAGCTGTGCCCTGCAGTTTTACCCGCAGTGCTCCGCTCTTCGCTTTCCTCGATAAATAAGCTATCCTAACACCGAAATAATTTTTCAAATCGGACCAATATTTCCTGAGATTAGCGCGTTTAAACATAATATAAACAAACTCTTCAGCTTTATAATATCATGGACCAATAATTGATCCATGACAAGAAGCTTATATCATATACACTGGAGATTTCGGTATGAACATTTGACGTGTAACAAGAAAATTGTTGTGTTCTATCACTTTCACACCTAACTTGGTATTGCCACTGTTAATACGAAGTTTTCCCAAGGCTACTATGTATGCTGTAATATTCTGTGCAAAAGGTTAGTTTTTGTACATGAGTTTGTTGATAAATTGCCAACATCGTCATTCAGAAGCATTGTTGGATGAGACAATTATTATTTATGCTAAATAAAATAAGTATCTGAACCAATTATTAAAAAGCGATATTCCCTGATTATGGGTAGTTACCATAATAAAATTGTAATTTGTAGCAACTCTCACTTTGACAATATGACATAAGTGTCAAAAAAATTGCATCGCTTCGAATATTTAAGTTAATATTGTTGCGTATTTAATAAATATTTTCCGAATATTAATAATGTATTGCATTGTGAAAAATTGCAGAAGTTTTTGGACACCAAATTTTGGCCTATAATTTCACAGGCAAGTGTATATTTACGTTATTTACAATATTCCTCAATACTTATGCATTTACCTGTTTAGAATCATTTTAATGGCAAAAATCGTCAAATTTATCATCATTTTACTAAGCAATCATGTTAAATAAGTTCTTTTCCTAATACTTTCATCATTTTTCAACAAGTTTTCAACAAACAAATTTAACAAGTAAGGTAACCATGATGATGGGTTTTTACGGATAGCGACGATAATATATTGCTAAACAATATTATGATGAACATTTAGAACACCATTTTAAAATTTTTTATACTAGTAATGAAAATACCCCACGACATCGGTATTGCACTCACATATTGTGGTTTGTTCTTTTTTACATTGAAATTTATACTTTTTAACCTAATATTTTTTTGTTTTACGTATTTCAGCTTTCCAAAAATGAAATAAAAAGAAATAAATGGCTGTCCTGCCTATCAAGGGTAAAATTTATCAACATGCCAGAATATGCAGTTTGCATTTTAAGCCTGAGGATTACGGTCCAGAAAAAAATACCTTTTGAAAAGTGCTATACCTTTTTATTTACCACATTCTTGTTACTGCGTCTCAACTGATAAAGTAATTTTAATTATATTATAATTAACCACCATGAAACCATTAGTAACCGTAAGTACAGCTCCTGAAAGACATACGAATTTCTGAGAACTGTAATATCGTTACCACACATCAACACTAGCGATGCAACTCTCCCTTTGGAATATTGAAAAGTTTTAGACTGAAGCTTGAGTAACCAAAACGATGTTTTAATGTATGTAGCACTCATTTTAATTAAAAAATCGTAGTATGAGATCAAAAGTTATCAAGCGTTATTTAAAACTATCATTCTCTACCAATTAAAATGGTATGTACCTATAAAGATGATAATTATTCATGTAAGTTGACCAGTAATATTATAATATAAATACTGTTAAAATATATGTCGTTATTATTTATAGACCATGATTTTTAGTTTTTTTTATTTCGAAAAATCCTGAATATACAAACCAGTGTGGTCACCCACAGAAAGAGACAAAAAACAACACTGACGTCATTCAAGGTTATATTTTCTTGTGACAAGTTAATGGTCATAGTGCAATCTCCAGTGTATTAGATATAAGCTTCTTGGTCCATGATAATATTAACATAGATAATAGATAAATAACATAAGTGACGTATTTCTGATTAAATTCCGGTCCGAGGCAATGGCCTAGGACCTCCAAAAATAATGGCGACTTAAGGTAACCCAGGATGAATTTAACCAAGTCGTTATTATGGTAGCAGAACAAATAAATAATATACACGAGTATATTATGATATTATATGAAAATACAAATAAATTTCGATAGCGGGATGTAAAGTGAAGCTAACGGCATCTATTGATCTGTCTTTACAACCATTTTACATGTTTTACATTACCACGACATCTATGGAAATAAGGATGGTACTTATAGCCGTGCCGCTTTTATGCTCGACTTTTTTGTAGAACGAAATGATAAGGCCTCAAAGCCTCGCACACGCATGTACTTCAGACTCAATTGACATCAGATGGCGTTAGTAGAATCCGGTAGAATCATAAAGTTTGAGAACATTGTATATACTTAAATAGATATATATATTCATTTAATTTTCCGTTTTAATATTAATAAAAATTCTACGTGAATCCCAAAAAATACGTGAACAAGAAGCGAACGAGAGGGGGAAGGTAGGGGCGGAGCGGCGCTATAGCGCCTTTGAACTTGAAAGTAATTTATTGCGTTAATCGTTATGCCAAAAGTCGTAGAACGATTGTTGTTACGTATGATGTTAGCTATCTTGTCCTGCGAGGTTGCTGGTGTTTTACAAGAAACCCTGTATAGGTATATTCTATTTCACTAGCTACAGCTTTTTTTATTGAAAACTTGTATCCAATAGACTGAAAAGTTTTAGTTGTATCACCTTATCTTTCTACAATTTCTACTTATTTTGCCAATATGATAAATATGTAGTTTGTAAGGATCTATAGTTGGATATAGTTATTAGGTATTTATTTTAATGCAGCATCGAGAACTACGAAACAGACCTCATCCTAGGCACATATCACAATGAATCATCGGACGAGGCTGATGATGATGATGACTCCAATGATGAGAACAACTGGCGGAACGATTACCCGGATACAGAAGCAAGTAGCATCGATGGACGATGAAGATGATATGATTGCGGCTATGAAGGTGAATGTGATATAGGTTAGTTTTACAAACATTCTATGTTTCACTTTTGTTTAATGTTAAAAAGCCTAATATAGCCTAAAGGGTTATACAGGGTGTAATCGTTAAGTGTGCACAGGCGATTATTCCGTAACTATTGCAGATATCAAAAAACTATAAACTGATATCGAAAGCCCTGTATCTAATGATTAAAATGACGAAAATAACTTTTTAAAAATAAAACGGAAAATATCCGAAAATTTTACATCAAATACGCCCATACATTTAATTTCCCATACATTTTGTATTCAAAGCAAATGTTCGAAGTGACATCCTCGTTTTGGCATACCATTGTATTCCACGTCGAGCTCTTTTTACAGTTTCTAAATGAATTTTCATTATTTGCGAAGTAATTTAAGCACAAAACCAAAAAAAGAACCAAAACCTTTCATATTACATGTTGGGGATAGTCATATCTCATACAAAATGTATGGGCGTGTTTGATGTAAAATTTTTGAATATTTCCCGTTTTATTTTTAAAACGTTATTATTGTCATTTTACATATTAGGTAAAGGGCTTTTGATATCAGTTAAAAGTTTTTTGATATCTGCAATAGTTACGGAATAATCGCCTGTGCACACTTAACGATTACACCCTGTATATGGTGAGAAATTACAAAATATTACATTTTTATATTGAAATGCTCAGAATTCTGATAAATCTAACTAGCTGGTATAACGAAAAATGGACAGTTTACCTGCGCCTGTTGATATTGGCGTAAAATCGAAACATTTTTGACTTATCCTAAAATAATTAGTTTTATTTGTTTACTTATACTTTTAGTTTCCTTTCCAAATTACTGTTCAAAGAAGGTTTTCAATTAAGAGTTATTTTGACTAAGCATTAAGAAAAAAAATATAATAAATTTTTCCTGTAATTCAGATGACCTCTCAAGCGATGATGGCGAGGACAAAATATACAACGATCCCCCGGACTTATTCAATGAGGACGTCAAAAGATACGGAGCGGCCTACGCCAAGTATAAAGCCAGAGTCTTAGCCGAAGAAACAGAAGTCCTAGATAGCAAAAACCTCGTCCATTGTTCCAGAATAAAGGATTTGGATGAGGAATCTATAGATGGTTATAAAGATGATAGCGATAATGGTTTTTATTACGGGCAAGAAGAAGATACGGAACAATTTTGTGAACAGTATAGTGATGATGTTTATAACCCAGATTGAGTAATAAATTGATTGTTTGTTAGCTGTTGTTTTATTTTGAAAGGTTCAATCATATTTATCCTCGTAACGCCCAGATACCTATTAAAAGGCATGCAGCTCGATAGTGGTACCGGCCCAAGCTGTTATCCCTTATTCAAACGCGAGCCTGTGGAGGAGTTAACAAAAAAGTAAGATACGTTCCTGGGTAATTTTGGGTCGTAGATTTCAAAAATACACACAAAAGAGGGGTTAGTGGGGGGGAAGTAACCTTTTTTTGGTGGGAAGTATATATCCCGTCATCTGTTCTCTCTTGTAAAAAGGTTGGAAAGGTGGGAACTATAGCTCCCAGTGTCCAGTATGACACCAATATTTTCAAACACTAGCTAGTTGCCCTGACTCCACTTGTGAATTTAATTTTATCGTAAAAAATTATATAGATCATATTTTTTAATAAAGCAGGTGAAAGTACTCATCAATGCAAGTTTCTTTTACTAAGGGAAGAATTCGGGAATTGAAAAATGAATGACTTCAACATAAACAAGGCATTTTTCTAAAACAAAATAAAAGCAATAGGTAAATACGTATTGAGTTAAGATGTCTAATTATCTGATCAGGAAATAATGAATAATAATAAAATATAAGTTGCTTATACCAACTGAAAAAGATTTTTTAGACACACGGATTTTATATATAGAATTTCCGAATGTCGTGTGCAGTGAAGAACACTGGGATGATATCTACCCACTTTATTCCGTTTTCTTATGGGCATGCTTGTATGGAAAGGTATACATTTTTGAGTAAAGCAATGCCATTTGGTAGGAATGTTGTACTTGTCCACCTAAGCCCAAATCGCCCGGTAGCCAGTCATTACTCCCCGGCAGGAGGGAGGGAGGGGGGGTTAAAGAACAGAGCGCCCGGCGCTCCGAAAAAAAATTCTGGCGGATTAATTTGGACCTTTGAGTCGAGTTTGGTGTCGTTATCAGGTAACTAGATAATGCCCGATTCATTCCCCATACCAGGTTTTTAGGATTCCATAGCAAAATATGTCACAATCCTTAAAATAATAAACTTTTAGTAGTGAAAAAATCCAAACAAACCAGTATAGTTTTATATTTTTATATGAAACTTGGTTTATAAAAAATACTGTCTGAAAGGCCATTTAATGCAGATTATAAAAACATTAACATGTAACATATATTTTATCATTTTAAATGTAAAAAAAAATATACAAAGTACAGAAACGTTCGACAGCGCAGCGTAGGGGACGGCTAATAGACCCGAAAAAAAGCAATACTAACAAAAACAAACAGCCAAGTGCGAGTCTGACTCACTCATCGAGTGATTCGTACTTATTTGTCCAATACCATGTTAACTGGTCTGGTAGGACCTGGATATCTGATACTCACAAACTTTCGTCTATATGATATTAGTGTGATTTTTAATCATCTTTAAATTATAAATGAAGTCAGGTAACATTGTTAAAAATAAAGATATATAATAATAGAACGTTATAGTATTAATAATAATGACAACCACCTCCATAATTACATAATTAGGTACCTATATTAGAGCTGGCGTTTAAAACACTTCAATTTGGAACTGCAAAATTTCACGCACCGATATCTTATTAATTCAAAGCTTCTCTTTTCTTTTTATTTCAGATGGGGAAGGAATATTCAGATTTTTTTATAGGCCCCTAAATATACACAGCCTGTAAAACTGCCCTTAAGGTTGTTCTGTGGGAGGCAAATTTTTTATTTGCTTTTATGTTAAAAATTGTTTGCGACCCTCATTTACTGTCACAGCGGGGTATGATCTGAAAAACAAACATGTTCTTACAATACTTATAAAAATATAAGTTCTGGATAAGAGTATCTTTAAAATATCGTGACTGTCCTTACCTATCATGCATTGTAATCACAAACTTTTCAATTTCACTGTCTGCATATTTCGTATGACATTCGTATATGCCTTCTATGCCTCAAATGCATATGTACCCATAGTTCTTATAGACATTCTAGCTTTGGAACACATGATATTCTGTACTAGCTATATGTGTCGACTGTTCCTAACATTATTTTGGCTACTACATATTACTATATCGTGTGTTCCAAAGCTAGAAGGTCTAAAAGAACTATGGGTACACATCGGCACAGGACGAAATCATCAATACCTGGCATGTAACAATGCTAGCTTCATGTTTAAATAATGGTCTTATTAGTAGTTACATATTATTATGTAAAATTAAATTGTACCTTAATATTGACACGATTTTAAAAGAGCAAATAAGGAGTTTCTTTTTTCCGGTTCTTCTCCATACATCTGCTTTCCGAATCGGTGATAAATGTTAAAAAAATGTTATGACGATTCAAAATTGCTTTTATAAGAAGACTAATTAAATAAATAAATGTTACAGTTTCAGTTTACAACCCAAATTAATTTCTTGACAAATAATACTTAAGAAATGGTTTTCTTGTATCAGGCCCACAAAGAACACACGTTTTGCCTGCATTCCATTCTTTTACCAAGTATGTAAGACGCAAATAAACTGCATTTGAGGCATGGAAAGCATATCCTAAAGCCACACGAGGGTATGAAGCACTTTACAGTGGCAAATATGCAGACAGTAAAATTGAAAAGTTTGTGATTACAATGCATGATAGGTAAGGACGGTCACGATATTTTAAAGATACTCTTATCCAGAACTTATATTTTTATAAGTATTATAAGTACATGTTTGTTTTTCAGATCATACCCCGCTGTGACAGTAAATGAGGGTCGCAAACAATTTTTAACATAAAAGCAAATAGAAAATTTGCCTCCCACAGAAGCTGCCCTTAAACAACCTTAAGGGCAGTTTTACAGGCTGTGTATATTTGGGGACCTACAAAAAAATCTGAATATTCCTTCCCCATCTGAAATAAAAAGAAAAGAGAAGCTTTGAATTAATAAGATATTGGTGCGTGAAATCTTGCAGTTCCAGATTGAAGTGTTCTAAACGCCAGCTCAAATATAGGTACCTAATTATGTAATTATTGAAGTGGTTGTCATTATTATTAATACTATAACGTTCTATTATTATATATCTTTATTTTTAACAATGTTACCTGACTTCATTTATAATTTAAAGATGATTGAAAATCACACTAATATTATATAGACGAAATCTTGTGAGTATCAGATATCCAGGTCCTACCATACCAGTTAACATGGTATTGGATATATAAGTACGAATCACTCGATGAGTGAGTCAGGCTCGCATTTGGCTGTTTGTTTTTTGTTAGTATTGCTTGTTTTTCGGGTCTATTAGCCGTCCCCTACGCTGCGCTGTCGAACGTTTCTGTACTTTGTATATTTTTTTTTACATTTAAAATGATAAAATATATGTTACATGTTAATGTTTTTATAATCTGCATTAAATGGCCTTTCAGACAGTATTTTTTATAAACCAAGTTTCATATAAAAATATAAAACTATACTGGTTTGTTTGGATTTTTTCACTACTAAAAGTTTATTATTTTAAGGATTGTGACATATTTTACTATGGAACCCTAAAAACCTGGTATGGGGAATGAATCGAGCATTATCTAGTTACCTGATAACGACACCAAACTTGACTCAAAGGTCCAAATTAATCCGCCAGAATTTTTTTTCGGAGCGCCGGGCGCTCTGTTCTTTAACCCCCCCTCCCTACCTCCTGCCGGGGAGTAATGACTGGCTACCGGGCGATTTGGGCTTAGGTAGACGAGTATAACATTCGTACCAAATGGCATTGCTTTACTCAAAAATGTATACCTTTTCCCATAAGAAAACGGACTACTTATAGACATAATTTCAATCGACTCTACCAAGGTATAAACGAAAGATTCTGGGCATATTTTTACGTTTCACGCAACCGTAATATAGTCTAGTTTACATAGCTAAAACTCAAATCTACTTATCTAATTTTTTTTCAGCACTACACAAAAAACTAAAAAATAACGATCGTTTTCGGTGGCAAAATCACGTCACCTGACTTTGACGTGTGTTTACCATGACATGTAACCGTAATGAAATGTACCCGCCCCGGCTTCGCACGGGTGCAATGCTGATACTAAATACACTACAGAAAAACTGTGAACGTTGTATATAAAAACATAGCGGCCCGCTCCGGCTTCGCACGGGTATAAAATAGATAGCCGGGCGGCCGGCCGGTACCGCCGCAAACGCTACGTCCCGCAATTTTTAAATCTGTAATATCTTCGAAAATATTCACTTAAATCATACGGTGTAAAGGGCCATAAAGATCTATATGAAATGAACAATGTATTCAAGGTATTTAATTGGTTAAGGATTAATGCTGTATTGGTTAAAATCGCATCGAAAATTAGCCATTATTTGTCGTAAAAAGTAAATGACAAAAAAAGTTATTGTGGGTTATCCATAAGAGATAGACATATACCATCGCGGACTTTTCTATAGACCTTTTCAATATGTATAATACTTAGTACATTATTTTGATTAAACTCGTAGAGTTCAGCCTGCGTTTGCAATGTAAGCGGAAAAAATGTAATTTTTTACGACATCACATTAGAAACCTCAAAAATAACAGTACTTCTCCACTATTTAATGGATGTTATTATACATATAAACCTTCCTCTTGAATCACTCTATCTATTAAAAAAAACCGCATCAAAATCCGTTGCGTAGTTTCAAAGATTTAAGCGTACAAAGGGACATAGGGACATAGGGACAGGGAAAGCGACTTTGTTTTATACTATGTAGTGACAAGAAGAAGATAGGGAAGAATTTTGTGAACAGTATAGTGATGATGTTTATAACCCAGATTGAGTAATAAATTGATTGTTTGCTAGCTGTTGTTTTATTTTGAAAGGTTCAATCATATTTATATTATGACTAGGTTTCCGCCCGCGGCTTCGCCCGCGCAGTCAAAGAAAAACCGGCATAGTTCCCGTTCCCGTGGGATTTCCGGGATTGCGTCATTTTCCCGGGATAAAAAGTAGCCTGTGTCCTTTCTCGGGTATCAAAATATCTCCATACCAAATTTCATGAAAATTGGTTCAGTAGTTTAGGCGTGATTGAGTAACAGACAGACAGACAGAGTTACTTTCGCATTTATAATATTAGTATGGATATATGCCCTAAAATTTATGAGATTTCGCTGTTGTTCATGTTACCGATATATGCTGTCAATTGCTTTTTCACGTGTATTTTGTTACTACTACTTGTATACGTAGTATATTATTATTAGTCTGTGCTACTACGTTATAAATGTGAACCTAACCGATTTTGTTGAAATGTGTTAGGTACTGAGATAGTCAGGACTAGCTTTGCCACGGTTTACCATCTTCATTTTTCTCCCACAATAGCGACACTGTCTTGCTTTTACTACGTGTAAAAATTGAAAGAATTTGTAAGAGCAAAAAACGAAAAAAGACAGTCTATTAAAAAATATCTATGGATGTGTAATATTTAGTAATAAGTAATAATCAACTCGACAACGTGTGTCCAAAGCGGCTTCTTTCAGGCATGGCTTAATCATTTTAATCATAAAATGCTATTCCTAGAATATTATGTGAAGAAATCGCGAAGAAACCAGGTACAGAATCCATACAAATAGTTGGATTAAGAAATTCCATCCAAGGCTTCTCTCGCGTGTACTCTGCACAGTGCACTGTATAATAATTATTAGAAATAAGAAATAGAAACACATTTATTCCCAAAAAATGATACAGTACCTACATTAAATTTCAGACAATACTTATAACTTAAAAAAAGGTATAACATTATGTGAAGTCGACGACGACGACGAATTATATTATATCAGCTGTATCACCTCAGGGAAAGGGATTACCGACTAACATGACTCTGTGTACTCGGGAACTACCCTGTAGGTTTTGATTTCTAAGGGGGTGTCGAAAAATTTCAGCAATTACAGCTGCATCTTTTGATTGCGTTGGCTAAAACGTTTGAATTTTTCACAGCATCAAGGGACCGTAGACCGTAGGATTTCGACATTAGCAAGGGAATCAATACCTGCAATACCTGCCCTGTCCCGTAAACACAGTCTTGAAATTGAGTAAAAAGTATCGTGTTATAGCACAGATGTAGTAATAACTGCGAAAACCCTAATTATTAAATTAAATTAAATAAAAATATTTTTTTTAAATAATTTTAAACTTACAATCCCTTTACTCATGAACGTCTACATGTATTTAATTGATATTCACATCAGAACTCAGGTCTATAATAACTTAAATCTGTTATTTAATTCAAATTCTATGTCAACGCAATCTGAAGAAAAAGCAATTAGAGCCGCATATTCTGTAATTCGCAACTACTTGCAAGGGAATCATCAATCAAAACTTACAAGGTACTTCCCGTGAACACAGTCTTGAAATTTGGTTAAAAGCAACGACTTAAGCACTTACAAGCACAGATAAAGAAAAAAATCCTTTAAACAAAATTGTAAGATACAACATAATGAAAAAATATGTTTGCTCGGAGTCCTCGGTGCGCGAGTCCGACGCGCACTTGGCCGATTTTTTGTTGTAATTTGACTGTATTTTATAGTGTTCATTTGAAAAAAAATTTTGCTATTTTATGTCTTATCCACGAACTGGGATATTTCGATATTTGAGGTTTTGTGTGAAAAGTGTAACAATAAAAGTTGTAGAAAAAAAATTAATTACATACAACTTTACCATTACACTTTATTCCGCAGTTATGTTTTTTTTTTTAATCAAAAAACCTGTTATTTGTCCTTAAATTACGACCACAGGTCGACCCTAATAAACTTTTTCTATAATTTTTGTTATATTCTCTTCCGTTACCGTTTGTAATTGACTTCATTGTTCTATAATACTTTTATGTCTCAAAATTCAATAAAAACATCATATTGAACAGTATTAATTTGTTAATTTAAAAAAGTTAATATTAAGTTAGTGGTCCACTTAGGTCGTGGACCTAGCCCAGGGGGGGGTCATGACCCCGTGACCCCCCCCCCTGGATCCGCGCTTGATTCTATTTCACTAGCTACAGCTTTTTTTATTGAAAACTTGTATCCAATAGACTGAAAAGTTTTAGTTGTATCACCTTATCTTTCTACAATTTCTACTTATTTTGCCAATATGATAAATATGTAGTTTGTAAGGATCTATAGTTGGATATAGTTATTAAGTATTTATTTTAATGCAGCATCGAGAACTACGAAACAGACCTCATCCTAGGCACATATCACAATGAATCATCGGACGAGGCTGATGATGATGATGACTCCAATGATGAGAACAACTGGCGGAACGATTACCCGGATACAGAAGCAAGTAGCATCGATGAAGATGATATGATTGCGGCTATGAAGCGGTGTGATATAGGTTAGTTTTACAAACATTCTTTTTTTCACTTTTGTTTAATGTTAAATCTTAGCCTAATATAGCCTAAAGAAGTGATAAATTACAAAATATTACATTTTTATATTTAAATAATGAATTCTTTCAGAATAAAATTGATTGTCCGCAATTGTTAAATAAATTTAATCTCAGAGTTCCTTCTAGATACCCGCGTAATAAAATTACACCTTTGGTTCCTCCTCTGCGTAGGACGGTTTTTGGCCGAAATTCCCCCGTCAAAGATTAAGAAAACTAGTCAATGAGTATGCCAATTGTATTGATATTTTTCACGACAACTGTCATAGAATACGTAAATGTTTCAAAGAATTGTCTTGATATTTTGGTTTGTATTCTTTTCGTTTTGTGACGTGACTTGACTCAAATGTAATTATTATTTTTTTTCCATGTTGTGTTGTCCTATAATTGTTTGTCACAATTGTCAAAAATTTTTGAAGTGAAAACTTCTTTAGCGGCGTTGGGTATAAAATCTTAAACTCGGGTCAGGACACGTGGCCTGATCGAAAAAGCGTAAGACGGATCACGGATGTTTTTTTTTTTTTTTTTAGCCCTTATATTCCATGCGTAAGACGGATACCATTCCAAAATATCAAACATGCTGAACGTTAATAATCAAGTTTTCACTTCTGCCGGCACTCCCGGAGTGCAACCCGTCTTTTTTTTTATTGTAACTTCTTCTTCTTCTTCTCTTAATTAATAGCTCCAACCATAGAAATCTAAATAACAAGGCAATAGAAGTCGTAAGCGCGCGTGATATTGTCGCCGCTCAGGTGGTTACCATGCCACAAGTCTGTTCGTCGCTTGGTGGTCGCTTGTTCAGTTGTTCCTGACACGTGCGTGAGTAAACATGGTGTGTTACAGCATTTCCCAGTGCGGAAATTCTTCCATAAATTGTAATTATACTAATAAAGGAATAAAATTTCACCGGTAAGTATTTTTGTTTATAAATATTGCCGTTTTTCCTTAAAATTATAGAATATTTACAAGTATTACGAGTGTCACCATAGTAATCGAAATAACAATGAATGACACAGTCGACCATTCTTATTATAACGTTTAACACAAATTTCAACCTTAATTCTATGAGTTTATGTTCAAAGTTATATCTATTGAAAATTGACAACCTCTGTTGTAGAAAAGCCGAATTTTTGCGTATTGGCGCAAAAATAAACAAAACGTCTCATATACTTACGGATGTTATTCTAAAATAAACCGTAAATTCGTGCGTTAGGACTCACTTAGGATACATATTAAAAAGCTTAATTTAATATTTAAGTTAGTTTTCACTAAAATCAAGCTGTCCAATAAAAGGCATAGTTTACTTGTGTGTACTGTTTAGCTATCGGTTTAAATGTGTTGATTTTGGCGACAGCGGTTTTCATACGAATTATGACATTATAGCACTTCTATGTGTCTTGTTATTTAGATTTCTATGGCTCCAACCAATAAAAAGGGACTTCGCCAATGTCCAGTATATATGGGAGAGACAGGACTCAAATTTCAGTCACTTAGACTTGTGCGGTTGTGACATTTAACATTTGGAACTGAGTGGGAAAATGCAGAAATTTTGATCAACTTGGAGCGGCTAGAACATATTGTAACTTGTACTATATTATATTATAATAAGTATTGTTGTGACAGGTGTTGGATGACCTCAATAAATAAAATAAAAATAAAATAAATAAAATTCTGATAAATCTAACTAGCTGGGATAACGAAAATTGGTCAGTTTACCTGCGCCTGTTGATATTGGCGTAAAATCGAAACATTTTTGACTTATCCTAAAATAATTAGTTTTATTTGTTTACTTATATACTTTTAGTTTCCTTTCCAAATTGCTGTTCAAAGAAGATTTTTAATTACGAGTTATTTTGACGAAGCATTAAGAAGAAAATATAATAATTTTTTCCTGTAATTCAGATGACCTCTCAAGCGATGATGGCGAGGACAAAATATACAATGATCCCCCGGACTTATTCAATGAGGACGTCAAAAGATACGGAGCGGCCTACGCCAAGTATAAAGCCAGAGTCATAGCCGAAGAAACAGAAGTCCTAGATAGCAAAAGCCTCGTCCATTGTTCCAGAATAAAGGATTTGGATGAGGAATCTATAGATGGCTATAAAGATGATAGCGATAATGGTTTTTATTATGGGCAAGAAGAAGATACGGAACAATTTTGTGAACAGTATAGTGATGATGTTTATAACCCAGATTGAGTAATGAATTGATTGTTTGTTAGCTGTTGTTTTATTTTGAAAGATTCAATCATATTTATAGCCCTAAAATTTATGAGATTTCGCTGTTGTTCATGTTACCGATATATGCTGTCAATTGCTTTTTCACATGTACGTTGTTACTACTACGTTATAAATGTGAACCTAGCCGATTTTGTTGAAATGTGTTATTGAGATAGACAGGATAATAAATAGTAGCTTTGCCACGGTTTATCATCTTCGTTTTTCTCCCACAATAACGACATTGTCTTGCCTTTATTACGTGTAAAAATTGAAAGATTTTATAAGAGCAAAAAAGACAGTTTTTAAGCTATTGCATAGCTTCTATCGCGGGCCTTGAGCGCGGGGACCGAATCCAGAAATTTAGTAACGAAAAACCTGACGCTCCCCACTCCGACGGGCACGGAGGTGTGGCTTGAAGGCATAGCATGCAATAGCTTTACCGCGGCAGTCCCCGAGTGCCACACGTCATTTTTTTTTAAATATCTATGGATGTGTAATATTTAGTAATAAGTTATATACCAGTCAATAGTATTTGAGTCAAATCCGAAATACAATAAAATGTAGACCGTAGCGTTTGAAAATTTTTTTGAAATAAAACGGAGAACTGTAGTTACCTATTTTGTATCTGCTCTGTTATCTCCTAGAATATTGAGAAAATGAGTATTTATTTTATCGGGGTCATTAAAAGTATGTGGTAGTGATGTGTTAACTGTTAGATTTAACATTTGGTAGAACAGATCTCGATTTAGATATTTCCATAATACTTTGGGGTTTTTTAACCCAGATAAGCCTACTGTCCTATATTTAGGACAGTAGAAATAAAAAAAAAAATATCAGAATACCCTCTTTATCTAAGATTATTTAGTCTTATGATTTGCAGTAAGAAACGTGTCAGCTTTATTAGAAAAAATAAAAAGACAGTTATTTTAACAGTTTTTACCTTATATTTTACCTTATAAGTGTGTAATAAAAGTGCGTTGCAGACATGGCAAATGACAGGTATGTATAAAAAGTTATATTTTACTCGTGAGTTGTTTTTTTCTGTGTTAATATCTAGTTGATAACCTTAACTTTTGTACTAAATAAATATTCTAGCAAAATAATATAAATAAATTACGTATAACTTGTTACAAATACTAGCGTACTATATATAGGACAGTAGGATAATATACATGATTTTAGTACAATAATACAACTTTTTCTTTACAGACCGTTAGCTGCGCATGAAATTTTAGATGCTTTAGAAAATGTTTCTGATAATGAAGAAGATTATAGAGAACGACTGATATGTATTCTACCTCCTCCTGTTGATCCTGACTGTCTCACTGACGAAGATTCGGGTGAAGAAGATAATGTAACTTTGAATAATTTGCCACGAAACATTCTGCTTCAACCGGCTGAAGTAATGATTCAAGGGCAGATTATGATGAGTGATACAGAAGAAGAACCTTCTGATTCTACAGGTCGAACTAAACGTAGGCGTACCTACGCATGGAGAAAACGGGACTTGGCAAAAAATCCCGTGAATTGGCCAGATGTTCAAGGCGCTTGCCAAGATAAGCGCCCCATTGAGTGGTTTGAAAACTTCTTAGATGAAGATGTTATTTCGTTGTTGGTGTCAGAGAGCAATAAATATGCTGTCAAAAAGAATTTGCCTGGAGACATAACCACTGAAGATATGAAATGTTTCATCGGCATATTGTTGGTTAGTGGTTATTCATGGCTCCCCCGTAGATACATTCTGTATTGGGAAAACTCCCCTGATACAAAGAATGAATTGATCAGCTCGGCTATGACTAGGGATAGATTTGACTTTATTTTTCGCCACCTTCATGTCAATGATAATCTGGATTTGCAAGACAAATACACAAAAGTACACCCCCTAGTCACTTCTAAATAAAAAGTTCTTAGAGTTTTCTCCTCTTGAAGAGCATTACAGTGTAGATGAGGCCATGATCCCCTACTATGGTAGACATGGCTGCAAACAGCACATAAAAGGTAAACCTATTAGGTACGGGTTCAAAGCTTGGGTTGGTGCTACACGGTTAGGGTATGTTTTATGGATGGAACCATACCAAGAAATGTGATGTTGGAGTGTGTGTCAAGTGTTTTGAAACATATCATTCATAAATAGTGTTAATCTAGTAAATTACATATAACAATGGGTAATATAATCAACAGTTATCTAATAAACTACACTTTTTGATTACATTCTGTTTTGTCATAAATGGTCTTTTATTTCCTCTTATTATCCTACTGTCCTACATATAGGACGGCTGTTTCCCTGAAAGCCTTAAACTTAATTTTTTTTTCATAATTTTTTTTATGTTGCATAAGATCTAATAAACTAAATAATGTAACTTTTTTCAAAATTTTCAGAAAATTTTAGTTTCAGGCTTATCTGGGTTAAATTACTGTTAATATTATGATTAAAAAAATGGTTGCCTGTAAAGTCGGTTTTACGGGCGAAGATTTTACGTGACAACGTCTTTTTCTCGGTAGAATATTTATGTGCTGCGCGCGCGGCAGACCGCGGGCCTCTCTCTCGTTCGGTGACTCATCGTAACGTTACCGAGCGTTACACTTTTTCATAAGCGACTCCCAGTCGCAACCTAATTTAAGACGTTGTCACGTCAAAAATTGGTTGTTTGTAAAGTAGGTTTACGATCGAGATGTTTACGTGATAACGTCTTATTGGTGGCAGCGCTCGAGATGAGACGGGAGATCGGTCCGTCTCTCTCTCGTTATACCTGCGATCGCGCTCGTGAGGTTTTGGTGTGACACAAGTTTCTGAACATGTCACCCGACTAAAACGATTTTAATTAACCGATTAAAACGTTATCACGTTAAAATGCCCTTTTTTCGTTGAAAAAACCACAATTAACTATTACTGCTTGAGACTTTAGTAAGCTTCTTTATCTGATCTGATTTAGAATCTTGAAATTTTCTGTGTGAAAATAATTGTTTATCATAATTCATAGCCATGGCCATACCTACGTCATAATATTTCGATCCAGTATTTCATTTAGGTACATCTAGTTCTATTTGATAAATAAGCCTTCGTTCTAACTTAGCTTTTTTAGTTCAAAATTTCATCGTACCTAATTGGTCGAGAGGTACCTACCTATTGTGGTGAAAGAGTAACGGACATCTAGAGTCCCTCTCCCGTTTGATAGTGAACTAATTAATAGCAGCTGTGCCCTGCAAGGCTGCAGTTTTACCCGCAGTGCTCCGCTCTTCGCTTTCGCTCGATAAATAAGCTATCCTAACACTGAAATAATTTTTCACATCGGACCAATAGTTCCTGAGATTAGCGCGTTTAAAGTTTAAACATACAAACAAACCCTTCAGTTCAGTTCTACAATATTAACTATATATCTAATTAAATTCCGGTCCGAGGCAAAGGCCTAGGACCTCCAAAAATAACCGTTATAAACTTAGAAAAACACACAGTGTTAGTAAAAGTAAGACGTGTATAATAGGATATTATGAAAATACAAATAAATTTCGATAGCGGGATGTAAAGTGAAGCTAACGGCATCTATTGATCTGTCTTTACAACCATTTTACATTTTTTTATATTATTACCACGACATCTATCGAAATAACGATGGTACTTATAGCCGTGCCGCTTTTATGCTCGACTTTTTGTAGTAACGAAATAATGAAGCCACATAGCCTTGCTCACTCATACTTTAGACTCAATTGACAACAGATGGCGTTAGTAGAATCATAAAGTTAAAGAACATTGTATAAGAGCGTTTTCAAAAAAAAGTGTACCATGGCTGAATTTATGGATAAATTTTAAATGTTGCATTTTTAATGAAATTTTGATTTAGAAATTTTAAATATACATCATAGTAAGTGAAATTATATTTAATTGCTTGCAGATTAATTTGTTTTACGAGAAATCATCAAAATAAATTGGGACTGTGAAAAAAAGTGTCAGTTTTGCGACAGTCATCAATGCTCATGTAACTATTAACTACGAAGAAAGACGCAAAATATTTTGATTGTGTTACGAAGATTATAACATACATTATTAAAATAATAGAAAATTGAAGTCGACAAATTAATAAAATTCCTATTAAACTAGCTTTAAGTTCTGTTTTGCCACAGCTGATGCCAAGGTAGCCGTTACTTTTACGATACTTAATACATTTCGATTAAAATCGGCAAAGTGATTATTTTATTTCGGAACAGTTAAACCATTTTAAATATTGAAATCAAATTATTTGTGTCCCTTATAATAAAAAAATGTAAAAACTAAAATTTTTCTTGTCGCAAAACGGGGGACTGTCGCAAAACCGATAGACCATTTTTTATAAGGCTAGGTTTATATTTAATCCAATTTACCTACATGGTTAAAATAAAACCGAGAATACGTTTACAAAAATTTTATTTTAGTCTCATAAAAAAAATACACCAACACACAGTTTGACACAGTATCAATTTTAGGGTAAAACTCAGAGTTATGGCGAGTTTCGCAAAATATGTATAAGTAGGATATATCTTTAGCCGGTTATACAGATGTCTTTAGAAGTACTGTTAACCCAATAAGTCTAAATAAATAATAAGATACCGTTTAGGTCAATACTACTTCTTAGGACACGAAGTGTAATACGAATAAAAAAACGATGTAAAAAGTTACGAACATTATATTAACTGGAACCTTATCACAATTTAGGAACCGTTCCTTATAAATTTAACAGAGATCAGTTGCAACTGAAAAATAACCATGTTGTTGGAGCTTTGTGGTTAGAATGTTTTCCAATCTGAAAAAAAAGAAAAAAAGATAAGTGGTTAAGGACGTATTTACAAATTGACGCGCATCAATTTTAAGTTCTGAGTCTTACTACTACACGTGCACGGCTCACACACACAGCGAAATGCGAGAAACGACGAAATTATGACTAAACTGACACGACTTGATAATTGAACTTATTTTTATTGCAATATTTTTTTTTTATAATTTACTTTGATTTGTTTGTAACGTTGAATGGTCACAAAAGTAGATACCATTTACCTAATTTCATGGGACAGTGATTGATTGGTAAACAAGTACATGCCAAAGTGTACTTCGGAACTATTATTCTTCTGGAACTATTCTGGAACTATTATACGAGTAGAACTAGATGTGTCGAGTTTAGGCTCGTTTTGTTAGTTATGTCGAGACCTTACCTCCGGACTTGATGGAGTGACCTGAAGGTGTACTTCGAAGACTGCTACTGGAACTAATAGACGATTAGAGCTAGGTATGCCGAGTTTGGGCTCGTTTTGTTAGTTATGTTGAGACCTTACCTCCGGACTTGATGGAGTGACCTGAAGGTGTACTTCGAAGACTGCTACTGGAACTACTAGACGATTAGAGCTAGGTATGCCGAGTTTGGGCTCGTTTTGTTAGTTATGTTGAGACCTTACCTCCGGACTTGATGGAGTGACCTGAAGGTGTACTTCGAAGACTGCTACTGGAACTACTAGACGATTAGAGCTAGGTATGCCGAGTTTGGGCTCGTTTTGTTAGTTATGTTGAGACCTTACCTCCGGACTTGATAGAGTGACCTGAAGGTGTACTTCGAAGACTGCTACTGGAACTACTAGACGATTAGAGCTAGGTATGCCGAGTTTGGGCTCGTTTTGTTAGTTATGTTGAGACCTTACCTCCGGACTTGATGGAGTGACCTGAAGGTGTACTTCGAAGACTGCGACTGGAACTACTAGACGATTAGAGCTAGGTATGCCGAGTTTGGGCTCGTTTTGTTAGTTATGTTGAGACCTTACCTCCGGACTTGATGGAGTGACCTGAAGGTGTACTTCGAAGACTGCTACTGGAACTACTAGACGATTAGAGCTAGGTATGCCGAGTTTGGGCTCTTTTTGTTAGTTATGTTGAGACCTTACCTCCGGACTTGATAGAGTGACCTGAAGGTGTACTTCGAAGACTGCGACTGGAACTACTAGACGATTAGAGCTAGGTATGCCGAGTTTGGGCTCGTTTTGTTAGTTACGTTGAGACCTTACCTCCGGACTTGATGGAGTGACCTGAAGGTGTACTTCGAAGACTGCAACTGGAACTAATAAACGATTAGAGCTAGGTATGCCGAGTTTGGGCTCGTTTTGTTAGTTATGTTGAGACCTTACCTCCGGACTTGATAGAGTGACCTGAAGGTGTACTTCGAAGACTGCTACTGGAACTACTAGACGATTAGAGCTAGGTATGCCGAGTTTGGGCTCGTTTTGTTAGTTATGTTGAGACCTTACCTCCGGACTTGATAGAGTGACCTGAAGGTGTACTTCGAAGACTGCTACTGGAACTACTAGACGATTTGAGCTAGGTATGCCGAGTTTGGGCTCGTTTTGTTAGTTATGTTGAGACCTTACCTCCGGACTTGATGGAGTGACCTGAAGGTGTACTTCGAAGACTGCTACTGGAACTACTAGACGATTAGAGCTAGGTATGCCGAGTTTGGGCTCGTTTTGTTAGTTATGTCAAGTCCGGAGGTAAGGTCTCAACGTAACTAACAAAACGAGCCCAAACTCGGCATACCTAGCTCTAATCATTTATTAGTTCCAGTTGCAGTCTTCGAAGTACACCTTCAGGTCACTCCATCAAGTCCGGAGGTAAGGTCTCAACGTAACTAACAAAACGAGCCCAAACTCGGCATACCTAGCTCTAATCGTCTATTAGTTCCAGTAGCAGTCTTCGAAGTACACCTTCAGGTCACTCCATCAAGTCCGGAGCTAAGGTCTCAACATAACTAACAAAACGAGCCCAAACTCGGCATACCTAGCTCTAATCGTCTATTAGTTCCAGTTGCAGTCTTCGAAGTACACCTTCAGGTCACTCCATCAAGTCCGGAGGTAAGGTCTCAACGTAACTAACAAAACGAGCCCAAACTCGGCATACCTAGCTCTAATCGTTTATTAGTTCCAGTTGCAGTCTTCGAAGTACACCTTCAGGTCACTCCATCAAGTCCGGAGGTAAGGTCTCAACGTAACTAACAAAACGAGCCCAAACTCGGCATACCTAGCTCTAATCGTCTATTAGTTCCAGTAGCAGTCTTCGAAGTACACCTTCAGGTCACTCCATCAAGTCCGGAGCTAAGGTCTCAACATAACTAACAAAACGAGCCCAAACTCGGCATACCTAGCTCTAATCGTCTATTAGTTCCAGTTGCAGTCTTCGAAGTACACCTTCAGGTCACTCCATCAGGTCCGGAGGTAAGGTCTCAACATAACTAACAAAACGAGCCCAAACTCGGCATACCTAGCTCTAATCGTCTAGTAGTTCCAGTAGCAGTCTTCGAAGTACACCTTCAGGTCACTCCATCAAGTCCGGAGGTAAGGTCTCAACATAACTAACAAAACGAGCCCAAACTCGGCATACCTAGCTCTAATCGTCTATTAGTTCCAGTTGCAGTCTTCGAAGTACACCTTCAGGTCACTCCATCAAGTCCGGAGGTAAGGTCTCAACGTAACTAACAAAACGAGCCCAAACTCGGCATATCTAGCTCTAATCGTTTATTAGTTCCAGTTGCAGTCTTCGAAGTACACCTTCAGGTCACTCCATCAAGTCCGGAGGTAAGGTCTCAACATAACTAACAAAACGAGCCCAAACTCGGCATACCTAGCTCTAATCGTCTATTAGTTCCAGTTGCAGTCTTCGAAGTACACCTTCAGGTCACTCCATCAAGTCCGGAGGTAAGGTCTCAACGTAACTAACAAAACGAGCCCAAACTCGGCATACCTAGCTCTAATCGTTTATTAGTTCCAGTTGCAGTCTTCGAAGTACACCTTCAGGTCACTCCATCAAGTCCGGAGGTAAGGTCTCAACATAAATAACAAAACGAGCCCAAACTCGGCATACCTAGCACTAATCGTCTATTAGTTCCAGTAGCAGTCTTCGAAGTACACCTTCAGGTCACTCCATCAAGTCCGGAGGTAAGGTCTCAACATAACTAACAAAACGAGCCCAAACTCGGCATACCTAGCTCTAATCGTCTAGTAGTTCCAGTAGCAGTCTTCGAAGTACACCTTCAGGTCACTCCATCAAGTCCGGAGGTAAGGTCTCAACATAACTAACAAAACGAGCCCAAACTCGGCATACCTAGCTCCAATCGTCTAGTAGTTCCAGTAGCAGTCTTCGAAGTACACCTTCAGGTCACTCCGTCAAGTCAGAAACTAAATATGAAATTTATAATCCCATAAGTATAAAATACTATAAATAAAATCTTACCTTGTTGTGCCTTGGTTCTCGGTGCAGAATGCGTGAAGTATCAAGTTTGACCTTGTCAACTATTTTGTATACGTACAGCGATCTTTTCGTAAACGAGGAGCTGCTTACAAGCGTCACAGTGTCTACTCACAACGGCGGCCGAGCGCAGACTAAATTACTAAAATATTTCATTACAAATTTTTGTGCAATAAATCAAGATAGTGACAAATAAAATAACCCTTATTTCCATGCAATAAGTATCACGCGTTACAGCTAAATATGTGAAAAAATAGGATTTGATTTTAATTTTTTTCTCAGCTTATTTGTAACATTTTGATAGTTTTAGTTCCTACCTTTTTGAGTTGGACATGTCTGCTTACTTAAAATATTTTTAAATAAATAAATTTAGTTTATTAAATAATAGAAAAATGCTTTTATATTCAGCACGATATTGTCAATTTTGTGTGAAGAGGCAACGGAAATTATTTTTTACAATATTATAAACCAAAATTTTCGACTAAAAAATTCCTACCATTTAAAGATTAAGGAGTAATCTATCTATGGTAATTATTAGTCAAATTTGGTTTTGTATTATTTTGCCGCAAAATGCATCGAAAAACTGCTTATTTTTGTCAGATTCGTAAACGCGTCCTTAAAGTATCAAAACTTCCAGCAAACTCCTATAACAGTAGGAAGAATGATTATAAGACAAAAAAACTAATCTCAAGCTTCAGAAGAAATAAATACTCTACACCTTTTAACTTTCCATACATGTATCACATATGTATTCAGGGTATACCTGCTGACCAACGCTTTCATTGCAATACCATTTTTTGCAAATTATACATGTCCTTTTTGGTCCCGAGATTAGTGAAACCTAAAAATATGAAAAAAATTATAAAAATTATGAAGAATATTACAATAACAATCTAGACTTGGCTTTATGCTGTCAGTTTTGCGACTTTTCTTGTCAGCCTATAGGTCACGAAGCAAAATGTTGCAAAACTGACGTGACGTTTTCTTCTCAGTTTTTAGTCAAAATCACAGTCAAAATTATATTCTGACGAAAAAATGTGCCTACACTCATTATCAAATGTAAATAACGGTTAATGAATATATTGCTCATCTTCTGAAAGTATTTAAACGATGTTTACTTACCTGTATCAAGTAATAATATGTCTCAAACCAGACAGTAGAAATTTCAACGGCCGTTGCACTCACAAAACACATCTGTTTTACTCGAACTGTATTTGAAAATAAGCTTTTTTAAATTGGCGGACGGTGAAAGTAAACGATAATTTTGCCATTAAAAAAATTCAAATAGTAATCTAAAATTTCTAAGTGGCATTATTAGCCGTGGTAAACCCGACATGTCCGGTCGGTACCACTTTTTAAGATATTTTTGGAAATCAAATTGTTTTTAAACGATTATAAGGCCGTAATTATGAACTACATGCGACGATTCGCAAATAAATGTACTTTTAAACGACACTAAAACTTATGGTACCCTGGTATAAAACTTTTAAGTATCGCTTCTCTAACATCGAAGAACTTGGATGGGGACACGCCAAAAACTGACACTTTAGTTTTAAAAATGATTATTTCAAAAATAGTACGCAATGTTTCCTTGAATTAATTATTTGCATTTATCAAATTATGATGTATTTAATACTTTTCAAGCATTACAATAATGAGCCATAATATAAATTTTACTTGTTATTCGACTTGAAACACAGGGGACATGCCGAAAGTGAGGGGTACACTTTTTTTGAAAACGCTCATATAAATAGATATATATATTCATTTAATTTTCCGTTTTAATATTAATATAAATTCTACGTGAATCCCAAAAAATACGTGAACAAGAAGCGAACGAGAGGGGGAAGGTAGGGGCGGAGCGGCGCTATAGCGCCTTTGAACTTGAAAGTAATTTATTGCGTTATGCCAAAAGTCGTAGAACGATTGTTGTTACGTATGATGTTAGCTATCTTGTCCTGCGAGGTTGCTGGTGTTTTACAAGAAACCCTGTATACTTAGGTATATTCTATTTCACTAGCTACAGCTTTTTTTATTGAAAACTTGTATCCAATAGACTGAAAAGTTTTAGTTGTATCACCTTATCTTTCTACAATTTCTACTTATTTTGCCAATATGATAAATATGTAGTTTGTAAGGATCTATAGTTGGATATAGTTATTAGGTATTTATTTTAATGCAGCATCGAGAACTACGAAACAGACCTCATCCTAGGCACATATCACAATGAATCATCGGACGAGGCTGATGATGATGATGACTCCAATGATGAGAACAACTGGCGGAACGATTACCCGGATACAGAAGCAAGTAGCATCGATGAACATGGGCGTAGCTAGCCATGGGCACAGGGTGGGGCAAAAAAAACCGGCCAAGTGCGAGTCGGAGTTGCGCACCGAGGCCGAGGGCTCCGAACAAACCTACTTTTTATTATGTTGTAATTCTAAAATGTATGTTTTAGCAATGTTTCCTTTATCTGTGCTATAAGACATTGCTTTTAACCATGGAAATATATCCAGGGTGTTCCACTGTTGGTATACTAAGCTCAAAGGAGGTTATAGTTTTGCATACGCTGAGTTCGTAAAAAATACTTATAAAATTCCAGACGCATTTTTTTGACGTGACAACGTCTTATAATTCGATAGAGCTGGCTGCACGCACGAAAAAACATGACTCATGCGGCGTTACCTCGCTCTGAGGCGTTCCATGTAAGGCTTGAAGTGGAAGCGAGAGCGCGGAACGAGCGACAAAGAAGCACAATCGGACGTTGTCACGTTCAACTATCGTCAGTAAACCGACTTTACAGACAACCAATTTTTTTCAAATAGATGAATTCTTAAAACTCTGTGTACACTGTAGACCCATAACAAGCAACCCGCCCAACTTTGCCACCAGCACGTGAGCTATCGTTTAATATTATGTTTTCATAGACAAAATGCTCATATTAGCGAAGCGGTATATATCGGCTGCGCGAAGCTAGAGAAAAAAACATGGATTTTCAGGAAAAATTTAGCAAAAAATTTTTGACGTAATTTTGTTGTTTAAGTATTTTTTTCGATTCTGATAGATCCAGGTGAAGCTTTGCTCGCAATCTTATAGTTTTTGACCGATATCTCGAAAACTATCCACTTAGGGCAAAAGTTACATAGACTTTTTTGTAGAAAGTCAAATTTCGCATCTTTTATATTCTGTAAACTTTTTTGTAAAACTTACTGCTTACGGTTTATGGACTATTTAATGAACCGGTTTATCGTTTTTGGTTAATAACTCGTAAAATATTGGATTAATCAATAAAATGCATGTATGTAGTTTTTACAAATTTTGTTTGAAATTTATTCTAGTGCCCATATTTTTTGAGTTGTTGTACGTTCAATGTAGAAATGCCGCCGCTCGGCGGGTGACGTGGCAGGCCAAAAGTTTTTTTACGGATGTAATGAAAACGAAGAAGAAATTTCTAATGCAAGAGGATTTTTGATTTTTTTTTACTTATAGAAATTTTTTTAATACAATTTTTTAAAATATATTTTCCTTTCATTTCCTCTTATTTTATTCTTGCACCCGAATATAAAATAACTACTCAATATTATTAAGTTGTACGAAATATATACGAAACATACATACCTTGAAATTTTCTATTTTTCGCCCGGTAATCCAACATTAAACGTTAAATAACTCAAAAAGCATTAGAAAGAAAGTTTCAAATAAAGTAATCTTAAAAAGTGGATATATGCATAATGCATTTCATTGATTAATCCAATATTTAAAGAGTTACTTGCCAAAAACGATTAACCGGCTCATTAAATAGGCCATAAATCGTAAACGGAAAGTTTTACAAAAGAGTTTACAACGTATAAAAGATGTACAATTTTACTATCTTCAAAAAAATCCAAATATTTTTTGCCTTAAAGTGAATAGTTTCCGAGATATCGGCCAAAAACTTTTATTTAAGATTGCGAGCGAAGCTCCACCTGGATCTGTCAGCTTTTTGTGCTTTTATGGTCAGTAAGTGACCCTTAACCTAAAACAAAAGTGAAATTGGATGGGAAATTTAGTGCGAATTTGGCTAAATAAAAACAGCTCTATTTAATGGGGTAACAGTACTACACTACTTTTTCTGTCACCAAAGGTGGTTTAAATCATGCAACATAGAAGCGCAAGCTTTTTGTGTCGACTGACAACTTTCGAGTGAGAATTTTTTAGCGGATATTAAGTTTTGTAGTCGGTACCTAGATAATTAAGTTTTTTAAATTTGGTTAGGTACCTTCCAGGTCAGAGCCAGGGTGGGGCAAGCGCCCCACCCTGCCCCACCGTGGCTACGCCCATGTCGATGAAGATGATATGATTGCGGCTATGAAGCGGTGTGATATAGGTTAGTTTTACAAACATTCTATGTTTCACTTTTGTTTAATGTTAAAAAGCCTAATATAGCCTAAAGGGTTATACAGGGTGTAATCGTTAAGTGTGCACAGGCGATTATTCCGTAACTATTGCAGATATCAAAAAACTATAAACTGATATCGAAAGCCCTGTATCTAATGATTAAAATGACGAAAATAACTTTTTAAAAATAAAACGGAAAATATCCGAAAATTTTACATCAAATACGCCCATACATTTAATTTCCCATACATTTTGTATTCAAAGCAAATGTTCGAAGTGACATCCTCGTTTTGGCATACCATTGTATTCCACGTCGAGCTCTTTTTACAGTTTCTAAATGAATTTTCATTATTTGCGAAGTAATTTAAGCACAAAACCAAAAAAAGAACCAAAACCTTTCATATTACATGTTGGGGATAGTCATATCTCATACAAAATGTATGGGCGTGTTTGATGTAAAATTTTTGAATATTTCCCGTTTTATTTTTAAAACGTTATTATTGTCATTTTACATATTAGGTAAAGGGCTTTTGATATCAGTTAAAAGTTTTTTGATATCTGCAATAGTTACGGAATAATCGCCTGTGCACACTTAACGATTACACCCTGTATATGGTGAGAAATTACAAAATATTACATTTTTATATTGAAATGCTCAGAATTCTGATAAATCTAACTAGCTGGTATAACGAAAAATGGACAGTTTACCTGCGCCTGTTGATATTGGCGTAAAATCGAAACATTTTTGACTTATCCTAAAATAATTAGTTTTATTTGTTTACTTATACTTTTAGTTTCCTTTCCAAATTACTGTTCAAAGAAGGTTTTCAATTAAGAGTTATTTTGACTAAGCATTAAGAAAAAAAATATAATAAATTTTTCCTGTAATTCAGATGACCTCTCAAGCGATGATGGCGAGGACAAAATATACAACGATCCCCCGGACTTATTCAATGAGGACGTCAAAAGATACGGAGCGGCCTACGCCAAGTATAAAGCCAGAGTCTTAGCCGAAGAAACAGAAGTCCTAGATAGCAAAAACCTCGTCCATTGTTCCAGAATAAAGGATTTGGATGAGGAATCTATAGATGGTTATAAAGATGATAGCGATAATGGTTTTTATTACGGGCAAGAAGAAGATACGGAACAATTTTGTGAACAGTATAGTGATGATGTTTATAACCCAGATTGAGTAATAAATTGATTGTTTGTTAGCTGTTGTTTTATTTTGAAAGGTTCAATCATATTTATCCTCGTAACGCCCAGATACCTATTAAAAGGCATGCAGCTCGATAGTGGTACCGGCCCAAGCTGTTATCCCTTATTCAAACGCGAGCCTGTGGAGGAGTTAACAAAAAAGTAAGATACGTTCCTGGGTAATTTTGGGTCGTAGATTTCAAAAATACACACAAAAGAGGGGTTAGTGGGGGGGAAGTAACCTTTTTTTGGTGGGAAGTATATATCCCGTCATCTGTTCTCTCTTGTAAAAAGGTTGGAAAGGTGGGAACTATAGCTCCCAGTGTCCAGTATGACACCAATATTTTCAAACACTAGCTAGTTGCCCTGACTCCACTTGTGAATTTAATTTTATCGTAAAAAATTATATAGATCATATTTTTTAATAAAGCAGGTGAAAGTACTCATCAATGCAAGTTTCTTTTACTAAGGGAAGAATTCGGGAATTGAAAAATGAATGACTTCAACATAAACAAGGCATTTTTCTAAAACAAAATAAAAGCAATAGGTAAATACGTATTGAGTTAAGATGTCTAATTATCTGATCAGGAAATAATGAATAATAATAAAATATAAGTTGCTTATACCAACTAAAAAAGATTTTTTAGACACACGGATTTTATATATAGAATTTCCGAATGTCGTGTGCAGTGAAGAACACTGGGATGATATCTACCCACTTATAGACATAATTTCAATCGACTCTACCAAGGTATAAACGAAAGATTCTGGGCATATTTTTACGTTTCACGCAACCGTAATATAGTCTAGTTTACATAGCTAAAACTCAAATCTACTTATCTAATTTTTTTTCAGCACTACACAAAAAACTAAAAAATAACGATCGTTTTCGGTGGCAAAATCACGTCACCTGACTTTGACGTGTGTTTACCATGACATGTAATAGTTCTCTGAAAAGTGTTTCCATGAAAAAAAGTTCTCTGAAATGTTAAGATTGCGTAGATAAATATTACACTGCATTAGGTTTATAGTAGGGGAGCCCAGGATGCTAAATGTGGATTTACTCGAGCGTCACGGGAACCTATTAGAATTGGTAGATTAGACCATAGCGAGAAAAAAAGGTCCTATAATGTTTTCACTTTTAGCGGTGGGGAAGGGTTTTTTGATTTTTTTTAATTTAAAAAAGAAAAAAATTGGCTTGGAAATACTCAAGCGCGTTAGATATTGATATTTTGCATGCTCCAGGACGTCACTGAAAAAAAGTATACGTTAATCTGACGATTTAAGTGGCGATTTAATCGCTGTGAAGAAAGGGTAAAAAATTAAAGTAATATTATTCGAGCGCGTCAGATTAATATATGGGGGGGTTAATTACAATATAAGAAGTCCCCATTTCGCTAATCTGACGATTCGAGCTCAACCTTAGGGAATTATGGATTATTCAAATTTTCCAGCGGGGCCCCTGAGCGCACCCACCAACCATAACTGCTCATATTGACTAGAGGTACTAATGAATAGCTAAGGTACCGTCCCTTATAGTAATCTGACGCGCTCGAGTAAATCCCAAAATCCCCTCTTGGGCTCCCCTACTATTAAGCATATAAAAATAAAACACGATTTACTTCAATCTGAGACGTGGGAAGTATAGCTCCCAGCGTTTTAATATAGAGTAAGATCCCAGAGCGATAAGACATAACTTATTTTCTAAAAGATGAAACTTTAAGTACTCAGTAGTGTCTCATGTACTTTGTATACCTGCGTGTTTGTGAAGTTTGCCCAGTGACACCTGGGCAGGTACCAGGTGAGAAAGGTGACTAAAAATAAGAGTTACTTTTACTTAAATTTAGATGGCTGATTTTTAGATATATATTATAGAATATCATTCTCAAATGGTATCGCAAGTATCAGACACTTTTCATGGACCAAAACTTTTGTCAGACGCTTTAAAGCTCTACCAAAAATAAATAAACTTTACTTATTTATTAATGTCTGATTTTTTAATATGTTATCAACATAACTATTACAAAATTATATTTAATCAGTCAGACAAATTGGAATGACCAAAAATCCACTAAACACAAAAAATATTCGGCCGTGAGTACGAACGCGAGAGCACTATGCGCATGCGTGTCAGAGCGAAGAATGTAAATAAATATTCCAAAAAGTACTTACTGCTTTCGATAAAATATTTCTGCATCTCTTTTCAAATAAATAGTCCATTGAAAAGTTACATTTGGGGTTGCGTTTTTTAGAGGACGCAATTTTATTTTTGTGATGTGTAGGGGGGGTCAGTGTGAAGCTAAAACCAAGTTTGTGGGGTCGTCACCCTTGTCCCACGGCCGCCATCTTGAAAATAGCGGCTAAAGTGGTTTTTACGATATAACACTTAAACTATTTATCTGATAAAAAAATATTGTTAAGGTCTACGACAAAAAGTTACGAGTCTATGATAAAAAAAAGTTTTATCGAAAAATATAAATATCTCTAATTTTTGAACATTTTCGCTTATAACTTTTTTATTTAGAAATAATAATTAAATAGACTCGTAACTTTTTGTCGTAGACCTAGAGGTCTAGAGAGGAAAGAAAAATAGTACTCACTTCGGAGCGCTGTTAAACCTTAGCTATTTACTTAATCAAAAAATGTTGTATATAAAAGTTGTTCCTCGAAAAATAATCTACAAAAATGGTCTGATATAATTTCTTCGTAAAATGAAAAAAAAAAAGTTTTATTGAAAAATATAAATATCTCTAATTTCTGAACATTTTCTCTTATAACTTTTTTATTTATAATTCTACGACAAAAAGTTACTAGACCAAAGATGAAGAAAATTTAATTTGCAACAAATATTGTTGACAATTATTTTTTATCAGATAAATAGTTTAAGAGATATATCGTAAAAACCATTTCAGCCGCTATTTTCAAGATGGCGGCCGTGGGACAAGGGTGGCGACCCCACAAACTTGGTTTTAGCTTCACACTGACCCCCCCTACACATCACAAAAATAAAATTGCGTCCTCTAAAAAACACAACCTCAAATGTAACTTTTCAATGGACTATTTATTTGAAAAGAGATGCAGAAATATTTTATCGAAAGCAGTAAGTACTTTTTGGAATATGTATTTACATTCTTCGCTCTGACACGCATGCGCATAGTGCTCTCGCGTTCGTACTCACGGCCGAATATTTTTTGTGTTTAGTGGATTTTTGGTCATTCCAATTTGTCTGACTGATTAAATATAATTTTGTAATAGTTATGTTGATAACATATTAAAAAATCAGACATTAAAAAATAAGTAAAGTTTATATATTTTTGGTGGAGCTTTAAAGCGTCTGACAAAAGTTTTGGTCCATGAAAAGTGTCTGATACTTGCGATACCATTTGAGAATGATATTCTATAAAATATATCTAAAAATCAGCCATCTAAATTTAAGTAAAGTAACTCTTATTTTTAGTCACCTTTCTCACCTGGTACCTGCCCAGGTGTCACTGGGCAAACTTCACAAATACGCAGGTATACAAAGTACATGAGACACTACTGAGAACTTAAAGTTTCATCTTTTAGAAAATAAGTTATGTCTTATCGCTCTGGGATCTTGGACCAATAAGGGTTATCCAACTTTATGACATAAACGCCCACGGTACCTTTTTAAAGGTATCTGACTGTATCTGATTTGAAAACGCCGTAACATTTTAAATTACGCGCCAAATCTAATTACTGTTTTTTATCCGGCTACTGGAAAGTATGTTTTTGTCTATGGTTAAGCAATAGTGCCAATAGAAAAATAAAATATATGTAATTTCCGGCGAAAAGTCTGGCCATCTTGACTGACTAGAGGACGTGGTAAGTTCAATCCATGATTATTGATGCAATCTTAGGTTTTTAAGGACGCGTTTACGAATCTGACAAAAATAAGCAGTTTTTCGATGCATTTTGCGGCAAAATAATACAAAACCAAATTTGACTAATAATTACCATAGATAGATTACTCCTTAATCTTTAAATGGTAGGAATTTTTTAGTCGAAAATTTTGGTTTATAATATTGTAAAAAATAATTTCCGTTGCCTCTTCACACAAAATTGACAATATCGTGCTGAATATAAAAGCATTTTTCTATTATTTAATAAACTAAATTTATTTATTTAAAAATATTTTAAGTAAGCAGACATGTCCAACTCAAAAAGGTAGGAACTAAAACTATCAAAATGTTACAAATAAGCTGAGAAAAAAATTAAAATCAAATCCTATTTTTTCACATATTTAGCTGTAACGCGTGATACTTATTGCATGGAAATAAGGGTTATTTTATTTGTCACTATCTTGATTTATTGCACAAAAATTTGTAATGAAATATTTTAGTAATTTAGTCTGCGCTCGGCCGCCGTTGTGAGTAGACACTGTGACGCTTGTAAGCAGCTCCTCGTTTACGAAAAGATCGCTGTACGTATACAAAATAGTTGACAAGGTCAAACTTGATACTTCACGCATTCTGCACCGAGAACCAAGGCACAACAAGGTAAGATTTTATTTATAGTATTTTATACTTATGGGATTATAAATTTCATATTTAGTTTCTGACTTGACGGAGTGACCTGAAGGTGTACTTCGAAGACTGCTACTGGAACTACTAGACGATTGGAGCTAGGTATGCCGAGTTTGGGCTCGTTTTGTTAGTTATGTTGAGACCTTACCTCCGGACTTGATGGAGTGACCTGAAGGTGTACTTCGAAGACTGCTACTGGAACTACTAGACGATTAGAGCTAGGTATGCCGAGTTTGGGCTCGTTTTGTTAGTTATGTTGAGACCTTACCTCCGGACTTGATGGAGTGACCTGAAGGTGTACTTCGAAGACTGCTACTGGAACTAATAGACGATTAGTGCTAGGTATGCCGAGTTTGGGCTCGTTTTGTTATTTATGTTGAGACCTTACCTCCGGACTTGATGGAGTGACCTGAAGGTGTACTTCGAAGACTGCAACTGGAACTAATAAACGATTAGAGCTAGGTATGCCGAGTTTGGGCTCGTTTTGTTAGTTACGTTGAGACCTTACCTCCGGACTTGATGGAGTGACCTGAAGGTGTACTTCGAAGACTGCAACTGGAACTAATAGACGATTAGAGCTAGGTATGCCGAGTTTGGGCTCGTTTTGTTAGTTATGTTGAGACCTTACCTCCGGACTTGATGGAGTGACCTGAAGGTGTACTTCGAAGACTGCAACTGGAACTAATAAACGATTAGAGCTAGATATGCCGAGTTTGGGCTCGTTTTGTTAGTTACGTTGAGACCTTACCTCCGGACTTGATGGAGTGACCTGAAGGTGTACTTCGAAGACTGCAACTGGAACTAATAGACGATTAGAGCTAGGTATGCCGAGTTTGGGCTCGTTTTGTTAGTTATGTTGAGACCTTACCTCCGGACTTGATGGAGTGACCTGAAGGTGTACTTCGAAGACTGCTACTGGAACTACTAGACGATTAGAGCTAGGTATGCCGAGTTTGGGCTCGTTTTGTTAGTTATGTTGAGACCTTACCTCCGGACCTGATGGAGTGACCTGAAGGTGTACTTCGAAGACTGCAACTGGAACTAATAGACGATTAGAGCTAGGTATGCCGAGTTTGGGCTCGTTTTGTTAGTTATGTTGAGACCTTAGCTCCGGACTTGATGGAGTGACCTGAAGGTGTACTTCGAAGACTGCTACTGGAACTAATAGACGATTAGAGCTAGGTATGCCGAGTTTGGGCTCGTTTTGTTAGTTACGTTGAGACCTTACCTCCGGACTTGATGGAGTGACCTGAAGGTGTACTTCGAAGACTGCAACTGGAACTAATAAACGATTAGAGCTAGGTATGCCGAGTTTGGGCTCGTTTTGTTAGTTACGTTGAGACCTTACCTCCGGACTTGATGGAGTGACCTGAAGGTGTACTTCGAAGACTGCAACTGGAACTAATAGACGATTAGAGCTAGGTATGCCGAGTTTGGGCTCGTTTTGTTAGTTATGTTGAGACCTTAGCTCCGGACTTGATGGAGTGACCTGAAGGTGTACTTCGAAGACTGCTACTGGAACTAATAGACGATTAGAGCTAGGTATGCAGAGTTTGGGCTCGTTTTGTTAGTTACGTTGAGACCTTACCTCCGGACTTGATGGAGTGACCTGAAGGTGTACTTCGAAGACTGCAACTGGAACTAATAAATGATTAGAGCTAGGTATGCCGAGTTTGGGCTCGTTTTGTTAGTTACGTTGAGACCTTACCTCCGGACTTGACATAACTAACAAAACGAGCCCAAACTCGGCATACCTAGCTCTAATCGTCTAGTAGTTCCAGTAGCAGTCTTCGAAGTACACCTTCAGGTCACTCCATCAAGTCCGGAGGTAAGGTCTCAACATAACTAACAAAACGAGCCCAAACTCGGCATACCTAGCTCAAATCGTCTAGTAGTTCCAGTAGCAGTCTTCGAAGTACACCTTCAGGTCACTCTATCAAGTCCGGAGGTAAGGTCTCAACATAACTAACAAAACGAGCCCAAACTCGGCATACCTAGCTCTAATCGTCTAGTAGTTCCAGTAGCAGTCTTCGAAGTACACCTTCAGGTCACTCTATCAAGTCCGGAGGTAAGGTCTCAACATAACTAACAAAACGAGCCCAAACTCGGCATACCTAGCTCTAATCGTTTATTAGTTCCAGTTGCAGTCTTCGAAGTACACCTTCAGGTCACTCCATCAAGTCCGGAGGTAAGGTCTCAACGTAACTAACAAAACGAGCCCAAACTCGGCATACCTAGCTCTAATCGTCTAGTAGTTCCAGTCGCAGTCTTCGAAGTACACCTTCAGGTCACTCTATCAAGTCCGGAGGTAAGGTCTCAACATAACTAACAAAAAGAGCCCAAACTCGGCATACCTAGCTCTAATCGTCTAGTAGTTCCAGTAGCAGTCTTCGAAGTACACCTTCAGGTCACTCCATCAAGTCCGGAGGTAAGGTCTCAACATAACTAACAAAACGAGCCCAAACTCGGCATACCTAGCTCTAATCGTCTAGTAGTTCCAGTCGCAGTCTTCGAAGTACACCTTCAGGTCACTCCATCAAGTCCGGAGGTAAGGTCTCAACATAACTAACAAAACGAGCCCAAACTCGGCATACCTAGCTCTAATCGTCTAGTAGTTCCAGTAGCAGTCTTCGAAGTACACCTTCAGGTCACTCTATCAAGTCCGGAGGTAAGGTCTCAACATAACTAACAAAACGAGCCCAAACTCGGCATACCTAGCTCTAATCGTCTAGTAGTTCCAGTAGCAGTCTTCGAAGTACACCTTCAGGTCACTCCATCAAGTCCGGAGGTAAGGTCTCAACATAACTAACAAAACGAGCCCAAACTCGGCATACCTAGCTCTAATCGTCTAGTAGTTCCAGTAGCAGTCTTCGAAGTACACCTTCAGGTCACTCCATCAAGTCCGGAGGTAAGGTCTCAACATAACTAACAAAACGAGCCCAAACTCGGCATACCTAGCTCTAATCGTCTATTAGTTCCAGTAGCAGTCTTCGAAGTACACCTTCAGGTCACTCCATCAAGTCCGGAGGTAAGGTCTCGACATAACTAACAAAACGAGCCTAAACTCGACACATCTAGTTCTACTCGTTTAATAGTTCCAGAATAGTTCCAGAAGAATAATAGTTCCGAAGTACACTTTGGCATGTACTTGTTTACCAATCAATCACTGTCCCATGAAATTAGGTAAATGGTATCTACTTTTGTGACCATTCAACGTTACAAACAAATCAAAGTAAATTATAAAAAAAAAATATTGCAATAAAAATAAGTTCAATTATCAAGTCGTGTCAGTTTAGTCATAATTTCGTCGTTTCTCGCATTTCGCTGTGTGTGTGAGCCGTGCACGTGTAGTAGTAAGACTCAGAACTTAAAATTGATGCGCGTCAATTTGTAAATACGTCCTTAACTGAGAGTATCTTACTCTGCTTGTTGACAAATAAGTAAATATTATAATTACATTTAGATTTACGCGAAAATAAAGAATATGCGTGTAAAATAACCTCGTAAAATCTGGATACCTTTTAGAAGGTATAAGAGTATTAACATATTATTGGATTTTAAAAGGTATAAGCACAGACTAATAATAATATACTACGGTATAAGGGAATAAACCACTAATCAATTTGATTTGCCTTTGCAACTTATGATTTAGACCGTTTTCTCCTTCATAATATAAAGTAAATTATTTAGTCTGTTACAGAATATTTTAGTACCTATCCTTTTCAGGTAACCCAATGAGAGATGAGCAAATCGAAGAAGCTTTAGAAGTATTAAATCAGTCAGATATAGAAGAGTATGAACTATTTGGAGATGAGGATTACAACATAAACCAAAACCAAGAAAGCTCTTCCAGTTCTGAAGAATCTGAAAATAATATTTTTTTATTAAAAACCAACTCTTATTTGCGAAATTATTTAAAATTTCTATAGAAATATATCAATTTACCTACTATCATTCTGATTTTAAAAGGTATATGGGTTGCTATTATATAGTGTTTTTGGGTCCAATTTAGAAACTTGCTAATTTTTGCTTCTGTCATCTGTTGGAAGTGGATTTCTTCTGATAGAAATCCTAAAACACGTGATAAACTAGCCTTTAAAAATAATAAGTACAGAAAATAATGATCATATTGTTCAAAAATTGATATTTTTTTCTCAGATTGTTAGTGTGAGATATCTTTTTGGTCATTAAAATTTTGGAAGACATGTATTAATCCAAATATTTATGTTCATTGTTTTTTGTAATATAAAATAAACCCTATATTGTCTACCGCTAATCAATAATTTAAAAAATACGAATTTTGCGAAATCGGGTTTTGTAATACATTAAAGCCCATATGCCTAAATAAAGGATAACGAATTTGGGGTTATTTAGTGTCTCAAAACCTTCCACTGACATACATTTACATGCAGAAAAAATCCCACGCTCATACGGAAATAATAAGGCACTTTTTTTAGATTTCATCACCTCCGGGTCCGCACCATGTGAACCTTTTAAAAGGTACTTGGGCTGCAAGCCAATGTTTGGTAAAAATAGCCTGGGCGTTACGAGGTTATATTATGACTAGGTTTTCGCCCGCGCAGTCAAAGAAAAACCCGCATAGTTCCCGTTCCCGTGGGATTTCCGGGATTGCGTCATTTTCCCGGGATAAAAAGTAGCCTGTGTCCTTTCTCGGGTATCAAAATATCTCCATACCAAATTTCATGAAAATTGGTTTAGTAGTTTAGGCGTGATTGAGTAACAGACAGACAGACAGAGTTTCTTTCGCATTTATAAAATTTATGAGATTTCGCTGTTGTTCATGTTACCGATATATGCTGTCAATCTGGGGGCACGGTAGTGCCCCCGCCAAGACAAGCCAAGCGAGGCGCACGGGCACTACCTACCTTTTCTCGAAGCGCTTCGACGTTTTTTTGAACCCTCATAACTTGGGTTTGGATTATGCTAGATCAACAAAATTTTCGGGATATATTGTCAATAGCGGACTTATTGAACATATTAAGTTTTAATTACATTAGCTTTTATACTTCAGATTTTATTTATATCTAAAAAACGCTAATTTCGTCACTGACTCACTGATGATCATCAAAATTCTTAAGGTATTTCCTAATGTCCTAGAAAGCTGAAATTTTGTATGTAAGCTAGTATTAGCACACAAACAACAAAAAAATTATAAAACTTGTAACTTTCATCCCCCAACCCCTTAAACTAGGGGATGGGAGTTTGTATGAGACCTGTAATTTTAAATTAAATTTTGATGACGCTAGAGGTCTAATCTAATAATCTAAAACTTGGTTCCCCTAGATATATATATGTATAGGTACTCCTTGTTAAAAAAAAAATTGTTACAAACAACCTACAAAAAGAAATGAAATCCCACCAAAAACATTTTCATGTAAAATGTTGCCAAGACGAGCCCATATGACTCGCACTGTCAAAAAGTTATCAGATCTCATGTAGAGCCAAGCTTCTAACACTACACGCCCTAACTCTACAAGGCCTAACTTCACAAACTCTACACCTTAGTCAAAATATGTGGCTTGGCCGTTCGTTACTACAAGAACTATTGTATAACACAAAAGTAATGAACAGTGAATTAATTTTTCACCTTACGCCGATGTGAATGTAGCGAAATGGCCAAGCCACATATTTTGACTAACGTGTAGAGTTTGTGAAGTTAGGCTAGGGAATGCAAATCCGTTTACTTTACAAAATCCGGATTTTGAAAAACGGATTTATACAATAATCCGGAGAATCCGGATTTAGCGGATTTTGAATGAAAAATTTGACTTTTCCGTTTGAAACGTTTATTATTATGTAAAATCAATAAAAAACATGGATCTTAGTTAAATCAAATGTATTTATATTTTTCAATACCTAGAAATTAACTAGACAAACTCTAAAATTCTAATAAAATAAAAACTTTTACACTTTGGTAAAGAAAAAACATAAAGCAGACTCCTTGTCACATCCATCAGACATAAACATTATAACAAAACATTTAATATTTTCTTAGATAATAGAAACAACATAAATTGCAAACAGAGTTTTCATCATAAACAAACATATTAAAACGAAACAGCTTCAATTTTCTAAATCAGTAAGCAAAATCCTATTTTGCTTTTTCATTCTTTATTAGTAATGATGACAGTCTTTCCATCAGAGTTCTTATTTTTATCAAAATCAGTAATAACACAATTCAAATTTTCATGAACACAACTACACACAAAGTATAACTTCAATAAACAAGATTCTACAAAGTTAAAAAAAATACTCATTAATCATAGCTAAAATAAAACATTATAAATGGAAGCTACTCCATTACTTAAGCCTGTCTTCACTCGAATACTCGAAGCCGCGTAAGCTGAAATACGTTCCAGTCGACGCTTCGAATGGTGATAAATTGTTGTAAACAAAAGTCAACAGTAATGCAATGTGATAAGATCTAAATTCAAACGTATTATTTCTAGGCCCGCTTCGCGACGTGTCGCGATTCGCGCCAAATTCGACTGCTTGCGCGGGAACGGGATGCACTTACAGTGCCATCTATCTTCTAACGCAAGAAACATTAGAACCTATAAATATTGTAATACTGTGCTAATATGTTCGAAAAATCCGGATTGCATTCTTTAAATCCGGATTTAAAAGCCTATTTACATTCGAGCAAAATCCGGATTTATCGGATTTCGGGTAATCCGGATTGCATTCCCTAAGTTAGGCCTTGTAGAGTTAGGGCGTGTAGTGTTAGAAGCTTGGCTCTACATGAGATCTGATAACTTTTTGACAGTGCGAGTCATATGGGCTCGTCTTGGCAACATTTTACATGAAAATGTTTTTGGTGGGATTGCTTTTTCACGTGTATTTTGTTACTACTACGTTATATTAAATGTGAACCTAACCGATTTTGTTGAAATGTGTTAGGTACTGGGATAGACAGGACTCAATAAATAGTAGCTTTGCCACGGTTTACCATCTTCATTTTTCTCCCACAATAGCGACACTTTACAACGTGTAAAAATTGAAAGAATTTGTAAGAGTAAAAAACGAAAAAAAGGCAGTTTATTAAAAAATATCTAACTATGGATGTGTAATGTAATATAGTAATAATCAACTCGACAATAATTACGGGTGTCCAAAGCGGCTTGCATGGCTTGATCAATTTAATCATAAAATGCTATTCCTAGAATATTATGGGAAAAAATCGCGAAGAAAATAGTCCATCCAAGGCTTCTCTCGCGTGCACTCTGCACAGTGCAAGGTATTATAATTTTAATGTACGGACTAAATTATGCTATGTATTACAAGTCATTATAAAGTAAGAAGGTTTTGATATATGAGCTGCTGATAGGAATGAGAAGTTGTAGGTCATCGGCACATAAGTGAAATTGACAATGTTTAATTGAGTGTGTAATGTCTGCTGTATACAATATAAATAGGATAGGTCCTAAAATACTACCTTGAAGTACTCCTCTGGTGACTTTCATAGATTTTGAAAATAGGTGGTTGCCATTAGGATTACGTAAAAGAACTTGTTGAGTACGATTTTCCAAATAGCTTTGTTGGAATATGTGTACATTTATATTGGCAACTACACAGGGCAACTATGTAGGCAAGATGGAAGATGCCGGTTAGCAATGTTAATTATGTAAAAGTGTAAACTGTTCTTTTCTTTAACATGGTGTTTGAATTAATTATTTACCAAGCTTATATATACCAGTCAATATTCGAGTCAAATCCGAAATACAATAAAATGTTTGTAGCGTTTGAATTTTTTGAAGTGAAAACTTCTTTAGCGGCGTTGGGTATAAAATCTTAAACTCGCGTCAGGACACGTGGCCTGATCGAAAAAGCGTAAGACGGATTTTTTTTTTAGCCCTTATACCTATTCCATGCGTAAGACGGATACCATTCCAAAATATCAAACATGCTGAACGTTAATAATCAAGTTTTCACTTCTGCCGGCACTCCCGGAGTGCAACCCGTCTTTTTTTTTTGAAATAAAACGGAGAACTGTAGTTACCTATTTTGTATCTGCTCTGTTATCTCCTGGAATATTGAGAAAATGAGTATTTATTTTATCGGGGTCATTAAAAGTAGATATATTGTGGTAGTGATGTGTTAGATTTAAAATTTGGTAGAACAGATCTCGATTTAGGTATTTCCATAATACTTTAGGGTTTTTTACATTACTGTTGATATTATGATTAAAAAATGCCCTTTTTTCGTTGAAAAAAACCACAATTAATTCTTTATCTGATCTGATTTAGAATCTTGAAATTTTCTGTGTGAAAATCATTGTTTATCATAGCCATGGCATGTACATCTAGTTCTATTTGATAAAAAAGTCTTTGTTCTAACTTAGCTTTTTTAATTCAAAATTTCATCGTAATTGGTCGAGAGGTATTGTGGTGAAAGAGTAACGGACATCTAGAGTCCCTCTCCCATTTGATAGTGAACTAATTAATAGCAGCTGTGCCCTGCAGTTTTACCCGCAGTGCTCCGCTCTTCGCTTTCCTCGATAAATAAGCTATCCTAACACCGAAATAATTTTTCAAATCGGACCAATATTTCCTGAGATTAGCGCGTTTAAACATAATATAAACAAACTCTTCAGCTTTATAATAATATCATAATTACCAATAATTGGTCCATGATAATATTAACATAGATAATAGATAAATAACATAAGTGAGGTATATCTGATTAAATTCCGGTCCGAGGCAAAGGCCTAGGACCTCCAAAAATAATTGTTATTTACTTAGAAAAACACACAGTGTTAGTACATGTAAGACGAGTACATATGATATTATGAAAATACAAATAAATTTCGATAGCGGGATGTAAAGTGAAGCTAACGGCATCTATTGATCTGTCTTTACAACCATTTTACATGTTTTATATTACCACGACATCTATCGAAATAAGGATGGTATTTATAGCCGTACCGCTTTTATGCTCGACTTTTTTGAAGATAAAGCTACAAAGCCTCACACACGCTGAAGTATTTCAGACTAAATTGACAACAGATGGCGTTAATAGAATCATAAAGTTTGAGAACATTGTACATATTGTTACATTTAATTTATTTTTGATAGACTTTAGTATTAGGGTGCTTTTCCACTAATAATGTGCGAGGTTCTTCAGCTTCTCAGCTCTTCAGCTTTATATAATAGATAAAAAATACGTGTGGCACTCGACGACTGCCGCGGTAAATCTATTGCATAGCATCGCATCGCTGTGCCGGTTGGAGTGGGGGGTGTTAGGTTTTTTCGTTACGGAATTTTTACATTTGGTCGCCGCGCTCAAAGTCTGAGATAAAAGGTATGCACTATGCAATAGCGTAATAACATAAGTGACGTATAACTGATTAAATTCCGGTCCGAGGCAAAGGCCTAGGACCTCCAAAAATTGTCCTTTTTTTTTTTTCCGTAATGTTTGCTCGTACTCGTAAGACGAGTCTAAGATATAATCCATCATCATCGGGTCTTCCACGCAGGCCTTCACAGGCCTCGGGGTAACTGTTCGGGGCGACGGCCCCTTTCAGTGGTGGCAACGCCGCCTGCAACTACAGGCGGGGCACTGGGTGGGACCTAGTGGTCCGAGGTGTCGTGTCCGGGAGGTGTCCTGCTGCAGTGCGATCGAGCCCGCATGTATCGCGGGCGATCTGCTAGCTGCTGCAGGGCGGAATGTCCGTGGGTGAGGCCTCCCGCCGCTTAGCGAGGTCGAGCCCGCCGGCAAGGTGCCGGGGGGCGCCCATCAGCCAACGGCGAGGAAGCGGTCGTGTCCTAGGAGACTAGGTCACGTGGTAGGCCTCTTATGTCCGGCGGTCTCCGATGGTATGGCGCGATGCCCTGCAAATGCTGGGATCGCGCTCCGTCGGCGCGCGCGAACATAGAGGAACTCAGGCGACGAACGAAGTCGTCCAGGCTCTCCATGCGCAGGTCCCTGGAGATGACCTGATTCCGTACGAAGCGTGGTGCTCCGGAGATGGTGCGGAGCGCTAGCGACTGCTGCGCTCGCAGCGACTTGCGGTCTGTCTCTTTGGTTAACGCGAACCACGCTGGGGCCGCATAGGTGAGTCGCGTGCGAACGTACGCCTTGTAGATGCACAGCTTCGTACGGAGAGGCAGGTGAGATGCTAGCATGGGGCGGAGTATGTTCCGCACGGCACGCGTCTGGGCAACTACGTTCTTCACATGGGGCCGCATCGAGAGCGTTTTGTCAATGGTCACACCAAGGTACTTGGCCGTCGGTGACCATTCGACGCTCTCGCCCATGAGAGACACCGGGGGCGGCAGAAGGCGCGCCCGCCCGATGGAAATCGCCTGAGTTTTACCCACGTTGACCTTGAGTCTCCAGTCCTCCAGCCATGAGGGAAGCGCATCCAGTGCTCGCTGCATCTTTACCGATGCGTGCTTGGCGTTCAGCGAGGTGGTGATAAACGCAGCGTCGTCGGCATACAACGCTAAAATAGCTCCGCCAGCGACTGGAATGTCGTCCGTGTATCTGCTATAGCAGACGGGCGACAGGCAGCTTCCCTGGGGCACACCGGCTCGGATGGGGCGCTCTGTGGACAAAGCGTCTTCAACCGCCACTTGAAAACGCCTGTTTTGCAGGAAGGTGGCCACAGTCTTAACTACTCGACGCGGAGTAGTAGACGTGGACAGCTTGTAGACGAGTCCGGTGTGCCAGACGCGATCGAACGCCTTCTCCATATCAAGAAATACTGCGACCGATTGTTCTCGCTTGTTGTAGGCGGTAGCGAGGTGGTGCAGTACTCTCGTCACTTGTAAAGTGGTGGAGTGTTCGGCGCGGAACCCGAACTGTTCGTCGCGTGGCTGAAGGTGGGGCGTAATGTGCAGCAACAGTAGTTTCTCGAAAACTTTCGAGGTCGAGGACAGAAGAGTGATGGGGCGATAGCTCTCAGGCAGCATGATGTTCTTGCCTTGCTTGGGAATCAGGATGACTCGGCCGAGCTTCCACGGGGATGGAAAGTGCCCGGTACGGAGGATTCCATTGAAGAGCCGCGTCAGCGTTGCGATGGCTCGCGGGGGTAGGTGACGCAGCGCTTCGTTGGTGACTCGGTCGGGACCGGGGGCTTTGCGCAGTTTAGTTCGGCGAATCATCCTTTGGACTCGACCAGGGGAGAACACGACGGGATCTTCTGTCGGCGGTATCGGCAATTCTAAGTAGTCCATCACATGTCGCTTGATGGTCTCTACGTGCTGCACATTCGCAGTCGGATTAGGCGTAAACTGCTTCTCCAGGAAGTCTGCGAAAATCTCCGCTCGATCCTCGGCGCGGTAACGTGGGGTTCCGTCACCGGCCATGAGGGGTCTAATCGGAGAGGGCTTCCTGGAGAGCTGGCGGCAAAGGCGGTGCATGCCGGACCAGTCATCGCCGGCTCGCTCGATGGCGGTGTGCCAAGATTCGACTGCTACCGTTTCCAGTGCGTCTGATATCTTGGCTGCCAGGGCGTTCAGCCGCGTCTTCATGGCCGGGCATCGCAGGTTTTGCCATAGTCTACGCAGCTTCCTCTTCTCCTCTAACATAGCTAGTATGTAGGCAGGGAGCTGGGGTTTTCTACGAGTAGTTGCAGCATCGAGTCTGGACTCTCGAAGCGCATTGGACATGACTGCGCTGAGGTCCGTTGCGAGTCGATCGACGTCTGCAGGGCTCTCTACTCTAAAGGACGGCGAGTGTTCGGCCATGTGTTTGGCGAAGATTCTCCAGTCCTGACGATGCTTTGGAGAAGGCAGCGATGTCGTCAATGGAGTCATTGTCAGCGTCAGGAGGACGGCTTGGTGGTCGGAGATGAGGTGGTCATCCAGGACGTCAAGTGACGGTGCGGCAGCGAGGCCGCGTGCTACTGCTATGTCGATGACGTCCGGAGTGTGGGCTGCACAGTACGGGTAGTGCGTTGGGACCTCTGGTCCTAGCACTTCATAACCGTGGCGATCTGCATCGTCCAGTAGGCGTCTGCCGTCCGGGCTCACGGTGTTGGAGTTCCACGCCGTGTGTTTCGCGTTGAAGTCGCCAGCGAGGATCGTGGGCAGTGGCGAGTCCAGCAAGGTTCGGACATCAGCCACTGCCAGTCGATTTTGCGGCGGCTTGTAAAAGGCGAACACACGGATGGGCTGGCGGTCTATGCAGATTTCTACGCCGAGGGCGTACGACGACTGCAACTGAGGTACTGGCAGCAGTTGGTGGATGAGGTTCCGACGGACCAGGACTGCTAATCCCCTGTAAGCAGTCCCGATCGGCGAGGTGTGGTCCTCCCGGTAGACATAGTATCCGGAAACCTTCAACTTGTCTGCTGGTCTGAGGTGTGTCTCGTTAACCAGGCCGATGTCCACCTGACGCTGGGAGAGCAATGTTTTAAAGAGACGGGCTTTTTGAGCTGAGAGCCCGTCGGCATTCCAAAAAGCGATACGGAGCTCAGCCATAAGAGGCGCAAAGCTCCGCGATACAGCCCAAGATCAGCGGTACTGGGTCACGCTGCTCTTGGATGGCTATCAGCACCTGGTTAAGGGTGCTGATTACTTTGGTTAATCGGGGGTCCAGTGGCATCACTCGCTTCGCCTTCGTCCCCCGTACGGGGGCGGCGACCACGGTGGGCTTGGACGTTTTGCTACGCTGGGTAGGTTGCGGCGCGGCGGGCGGCGCAGAGCGTGGCCTAGAGGTGGATGCTGCAGGCGGTACACTAGGCGGTGCAGTGACTGGCGCTGCAGTAAGTGGCGCGGGAGGCTGTGCAGCTGGTGGCCGCTTTTGTGTGCGTTTGCCACGTTTACGGCGGCGTTTGCCCGTCGGCCCTGGCTGGTTGGCGGCAGCCATGAGCGAGCCAGGTGCATCGACTTCTGTTGCGGGCGCACGGGCATTTGTGGCAGTGCGTGCGACGGTGCCTGCTCGGCGGTTGCGCGTCTCCTTGCGGAAGATGGGACAGTTCGCATTATTAGCCGTGTGGGCGCCGCCACAATTGGCGCACGTTGGTGGTTCCTCGCGCGGACGTTGACACTCCTTCGCCGGGTGGTTCTCACCGCACCGCACACAGGCTATTGGCCGGTGGCAGTTTTGGGAGGAGTGCCTAAATTGCTGGCAGCGATGGCATTGCGCGGGCCCCTTTCTGCCGCGCCAGGCCTCAATAGTGATCCCAGGCATACAGAGCAGTTCGCTCACCTCATAAATGCCTGGGATGAGATCCGGGGTCCGCTGCAATTGCGCGAACATCAAACAGCCCGGCCTACCTGGACGAGCGGGGATTGCGCGCACGTGCTCTGGGATGAACCCGAGTTCTCGCAGCTCTGTCTCCACTAGTGCCGGTTCTGTGTTAGCCGGCAGGCCGCGGATCGCTACTTTAACGCTTCTTTCAGCGGGCAGCGAGTAGCAAAACCAGGAGATTCCGGTATTGCTCTCCAGCTGCGTAAGATAGCGCTGGATGAGTCGGAACTCCTGGTCCGTCTTTGGTATGAAGCGGACGCCCTTGCCAAATGGACGTCCGTTTGGGGTATGCCCGAGGACCTTCTTTAACTCTCTAAAGTGGGTGGGCCAGTCGGGCAGCGTCTCCACGATAAGCGGGGGGTAGCGGTTGGGCTGTTTGGTAGGGGGCGCGGCGCTTGTGGCGCCGGCAGCAGCAGAGGTGGAGGCATAGGCAGTAGTGTCGGTCGCAGTCGAGGTGGAATTGGTCGCGGCGGGCGCAACGGCGGCGGAGGAGGTGGAGGGTGTAGGTGCTGGGGATTTTTGAGACGCGGCTATGTTCGCGTATGAAGTGCCGGTTGTCCCGGTTTCCATAGGAGAACCCGGTGACATCATCGGCATATTCAGCGTAGGCGGAGACGAGGATGCTGTGATGGCTTTCTCTCCTACTCTATGTGGAGGGGAGGGAAAGCGTCCCACCGGAATACCCGGTAAAGGGGCGGGGAAGCGCGGAGTGCGCGGCAGTGGTGCCTGTGCGGCGCACTTCAAAGTGCCCGGCATTAGAGTGGCGGCGCATGCCGGGGCCTGTCGACGACTCGGTGTGATCGAGCGAGCACTTGATGTGATAGATTCGGTGGATCGGGCCGGCGATAACGTCAGTGGACTCGCCAGGAACGATTCATCGCCTGCTCCTGACTGAGGTTCCGACACCAACACAGGAAGCCGGCCGGTTGCAGTTGAACGGGCCACAATTGCGGCCTGGCCGGAAGCGGCAATGGCGTCCAGGCCCATTTCAAGTGCGGCAACCGACCGACTATAGACCCTGCGGCCCAGTGCGCGCGGACGAGTCGCGCGTCGCTGCGGCAGCGGCGGCACGCTCGGCGGCGGCATGACTTTAGGATGTGTTTATTTACATCCGGGGTTGCAATCGCAACTTTTAAAATTTCATAATTCAGAAATAAACAAATAAATTATTTATATCTGAATTACCAAATTATTTAATTAATTAATTGATTTTAATTAATCAATTAATTAATTATTAATTGATCAGCGAACAGAACGCTGAGAACGAGAGACCAAACGACCAAGAACAAACAACCAACGAATTCCTGAAAAGAAGCCTCACGGGATGCATCAGTCTCTAAGATATAATATATAATCGTACTCTTATGTTATAATACAAAAAAATTTCGATAGCGGGATGTAAAGTGAAGCTAACGGCATCTATTGATCTGTCTTTACAACCATTTTACATGTTTTATATTACCACGACATCTATTAAAATATAGCCGTGCCGCTTTTATGCTCGACTTTTTTTGAAGATATATATACGAAATGATGAAGCCTCATAGCCTTGCTCACTCATACTTCAGACCACAGACATGCTTAATATATGTCTGTGCTTCAGACTCAATTGACATGAGATGGCGTTAGTTGAATCCAAGGTTGAATCATAAAGTTTGAGAACATTGTACATTGCTACATATTTTTGATAGACACTAGTATAAAACGCGTCACACACGGTGAAGATCACGTGAAGATACTATAATATTTTATCTTAAGATACTGTAATATTTTATATTGCCGGGATAGATTTGGTCATTTGATTTTGTACGGCATCTGTGCATTCAAATGACCCATAACTTTTTCAATATGGGCCTGTAGTCTATTGCTCATAATGTCTTTCATAGTCTTTTTGACGAAAATTTGCCGTTGCTCGCTTTGCTGATATATATAACTACAGATGTTTATATAATACTTAGGTATATTTTAGAGCCTTGTATTAATAGTAGTAATATTATTATTTGTGGTTCTACCTGCTCGGAACGAGCATTCATGTCATTTTCATTTAACAAATACTGATATCAAGTAGGCACCTAGTAGGTATAGTGTTGAATTATTATCTGTGGTAATATTTACCATTTAGTGATTTCAAAATCATTTCTTTTCTTTACAAACAAGATGAATATCTATATCAATAATTATGTTATTCATTTTGGCGCCCTTTACGATATTGCGCCTAGATTCTCTTCTTCACAACTGACACAACCTTAATAAATTATTCGAAAGGGTTTACAACTAAATAAAACTACAGTTTAATATCAGATAAATAATAATTTATTGTCTGGCGCATTTTTACACTATCAATGCAACTTTACATCACTTTTACGTTATAATTATTAACAATGGCGTTACATTCCATGATATTTTTAAGTCTAAACGGTATTCCTAGAAAAATGTATTGAAAGTTACGTAAAGCTACTTTATAATTTATTCAGAACAGAAAATAATAGTTCTGCTTATCACAATATATACGTAATATCAAATTAATTGTACTTATTGATAAAATCTGTATTTAGGGCATTGACACAAATTATAAGGTGGTTCAATGTTTTTTTCCACGTTAAAATTCCATATTGCAATTTCTAGGAATATCGTTTAAACTTAATGAACAATGAAGTACGTTTGATGTTTGAACATTTCAAATTGTAGGAATTTATTTCAATTATATTCGAGATATTATTTAGGTTACATACAGATTATGGCACGTCACATCAGATGCTGTTCATAAGTCATAACAAGAGGTTTAAGTGTCATGATGCATTTAGAAGTACGTAGTGTAGATTTTCATTTACTCGTATTGTACAACACTATTCTGTCAAATTCAACATTTGACAGTTAACCTGATGTTGCCATGTTTGAGACTTATTCCCACTTTAAGACAAGCACAAAATGATTACACAAAATTTATGGAACAAGTCTTGTATTCACTTAATCTACAATTATAATTAGTGAGATATCTATAAATGCATTACGATTAACCTAGCGAATGCTTTGGCATAGACAAAACATGGTACTCTCTCTTAACAGATTAATTTGTAACATGATTGATTTTGCCCTCAAATACTTGAATATCGGTCGGTTGTAAATTCGTAATATTTTAACGTTTAGCCATCTACTGATACGTATCACAATAACTAATTAATAGGAGCTTTTAGCTTTATTCAGATTCGGTAGAGAAATGTATGATATTGCGTTTACGGTATCAATAAGGTTTTATTACTTTGCTGTTATGCAATTAGTTATGTGCGTATAATATGCCATAATTCTTAGAACAGTATGTTATTAAAAAAAATGTGTGCTAGTGTACACACGTAAGAAGTGAAACTTCTTTATGACCTTAAGTTACGTATTTTTTGAAGTGAAACTTCTTTATCGGGGTTGGAAAAAAATTTAGTGTAATTTTATCGTTACGCGTGACATTTTTCCGTCACGCGCCATCTTGATTCGACATATTTCTGTAAAATTGGATATAGTAAATTATTTTTTGAAAAATAAGGTCATAAAGAAGTTTCACTTCTTACGTGTTTACACTAGTACACGCACACAATTTTATTATAACAGCAACATCATTACAGAAAGATATAGCAAGAACACTGGTGAAACATGGAATGAGCATTTGATTGCTTGGCAAAGTAATAGAGCTAAATACCTAAGTCTTATGAGTAAATATCAAACAAATTAACAACAAAGAAAGAACAATCTTAGAACAAATGGTAATAAAATTTAGTTATAATGCGATAATATCTTTACAATTATTTACAATTTTGGTATTAACGTATACTAATAAGATGAAGAGGTTATTTCCCTAACAATAACTACTTATATTATAACAATTACTACTGAACAAAATTTTATGTACACTAGCCGAGATTTTATTTCACCCATCAGTCTACACAAAGAAATAATTATCAATTTTGATATGCACAAAATCGATATACCTATTTATATTATTGCACATAATATTCATTAATTCCGTAAATAGAGAATATTTTCATATTTATGATATGATAATTGTTAAATAAGCGAAGCAGATTTATTCTTCACGCCAATATATTAAGAGCGACTCAAACCAAGAGACTGATAAATGTCAAATTGGATATTTAAAACGTTATATCTATTACAAATAATATACATTATAAGATTTTAATAACAGTAAACGTGAATGGAAGTATTAGAATTTGTTATCTATGATATTATTTTTAAATATGGCAATTTAAACGACGGGGGCGTCTTTGACACGCGCGGGAACGTTGTTGTTGGCTGCTGCGTCTTGGTTAGCCGCGGTGCAGTAGAACTGTTTGTGAGCCTTGTACGTATTAACGTATTTGAAGGGAATGTTGCAGGATTTGCAGTAGTTCGGTGTGTCTTCGTCGAGTTCTGGTTCCTTTTTGATGTCAGCGGAGGGGATGGGGGAGGTTTCTTCGGGCTCGGGGTCTTCTGTGGCGTGTACTAGGCGCGCGTGTCGGACCACGTTGCCACGGTACGTGGAGGTGTAGGCGCAGCTGCCGCAGCGGTGCACTCGCTCGCCCACCGCTGGGCTCGGTGAGGTCGTCTCCCGGTTGTCGTCTTCGAGCACGCATGAGATGAAGCTCTCCTCCTGGAATGTTCGTTTGTAATTAAGTTTATGTTCGAACAGTATAGACGTAACATATTTGGATGTGGTAAGTAAAAGCTTTAAAAAATATGAAAATTATTTGCGAATAAGAATTTTTGGAAATATCTATTGGCTGCAATTTCTTTTTAATTAGATGGGCATTTAGTAGACGTTAATTAAATATGAATAATTATTGAAATATATGAATAACATACAATAATGAATACCAACCTGTAAATCAGCGGGTTTCTCCCGGAAGTGCATTCGTATATGAGTTCGCATTCCTCGAAGCGTATTTCCTCTATACCGGCATATTGTGCAGCGAAAGGCCTTAACTCCAGCATGGGCTTCCATATGCCTCTGAGCAGCAGCCGCAGTGGGTGACACAACCTCACAGCACGGGCATTTCCAGCCTCCTTCAGTTCCAGACGTTGGTCTTGGCACTTCGGGCAAACTTCGAGGAGACCTAGTTTCTCTCTTAGTGCAATAGTAGGACTGATGTGTCGTCAGGTTATCTAATGAGCTGAAGTGGATACCACAAGCGAGGCAGATAAGCTGTCGATATTGCGGTGGCGGACCAGGTTCCGGTGGAGCAGGACTCACTCTATCTTCTCCACCACCTGCTGAACAATAATGCCTTTTGTGTATACGATAGTTCTCATATTGGCAAAATACGATATTGCACTCTTTGCATTTTGACACTCCTTGTTTGACTAGTACTTGAGGCGACGCAGCCGTTGCAGGCAGTTCTGTGGCGAGTCTCAAAGCCAAAGCTGGCGGTATTAATGACGGAGGTACCACAGCAGGGAACTTGTCTTCGGGTGGTGAAGGAATACTTGGAGGTTTTGGTGTAGGATCTCTTGAATTTCTCCGTCTTCGCTTTGGAGAGCTTTCTCCACTAGGTGATGAAGATCGTCTTGAAGGAGAAGGTGTAGCAGGCGAACCCGGTAATGATGGAGCGCATACAATTTGCTCCGGTGTAGCTGAACGTAATCTATTTTCTTTCTCATGTTCATCAGTAGTTACTGATTCGGGTGTGCGTCGAACACTCAGATCTAAAGGAGTACCAGCATCCCTGGATGGCTCACGAGGCCTGTTTGCAGATTTAAGAACTTCGGCTTCTTTCCCGTCTGCGTTGAGATTCGGTAATGCTCTATTGATTGGTTGAAATGTACCATTTGGTAACAAAAAACAAGGTGTATCTGGATCCGGTAATGTAGTCCCAGGTAAGGTGCTAGCGCTTCGTAATAATGAATATGGAACAATAAGAATTGGATTAGTGGGTAGGGCAAGGGCATATTGGTTTTGAGCTGGAGGAGTTGTTCCAGGTGAAGGAGGTGCAGACCCGGACGTAACAGAGCCTGCCCTGGCCGCCGCTAATGCTTGTTTCACAACTTGTCGTGTATTACAGTAATGTGCTTTATGTGCTCTGAATGTTTTGACAGAACTAAAATGTATGTCACAGTCTGCGCAATATCTATCTTGTGCTGGCGAGCCTTCTGTCACCTCACCATTTGAGGTAGGCGTTGGTACCGGCGTGCCACTACTGACAGGTGACGATGAGTGCATCCTCATATGTCGGTTTAAACTAACTTTTTTGTCAGCACTGTATGAACAATATGTACACGCATATTGTTTGCCTACCGGCCGAGTCGTCTTTGCATCATTAGATTCTTCAGTGGCTTGTTCATTAGAAGAATCATTGTTATCTGTTTTCGATCTTCTTTTAGAACAGTAATGTTCCTGATGAGCTTGAAGTGTGCTCAATGATGAATATCTTATACCACAAGGTTTGCAAGTGTATCCCGGGGGTGTGGCAGCCGTTGCCGGGAAAAGAGCTGGAAATGTTGCCGCCGTCAAAGCTATGTAGTCCCTTGCTTGCTGCGTCGATGGTGGCGGTGGGGAAGGAGACGGTGGTTCATGTTTAAGTGTCGTAGCTTGGGGCGCGAGCGCTGGATCGGTGGCCAGGCTTGTATTAAGGCGCAGTCGCGGCGGGGAGGAAGCAGATCCCTCTGAAGCTGGAGACGCTCTTCCACTGGAAGCGACTCGCTCGCCTTCCGAACTTGGCGTGCGAGGTTCTCCCGGCATCGCCTCGTTCTCGTTTCCCCATTCCTCGTCCTCACCTGGAAAGAATAAACGTACTATTAATCACACATGTAGATACGTCAATGGAATTCAGAGTGGTACACACAAATAAAAATAAATCTACAATATCGCCCCTATTAGTGTTGTTAATAGCGGAGCGATGCTAAGTTGGCAGTGGTTTTCTCGCGATAGTCGTCACTCGTCACGTTTCGCTCGCTATCAGTCGACGTCAGTCAGATCAGGCTTCGGTCGAGGCATACATTAGCGCTCCTAATTGAGACGTGCTCGCGGTATGTAAATTTCACCGCGTGGGTGGGGTGCGGAGTTTTCAAGAAATGCAAGTAATGTTCTACTAGAATGCCCGTGAACGGGTGAAATCGAGAGGTCGATCTGTCAACAAACAATGAACCGGTCGCGTCGTAGCTCGTCCATCAACATCGCGCGTGAGTCTACCCTCGACCAGTAGCAAAACAGAACAAAAAGTTAACGGACCCTGTTGTAATTGGATCTGATTTCCAGAAAACGTTCGCTCACCTTCCTTTTTGAGCGACAACGATCTCGACTGAGCGAGGAATTAACCTATCTTTCGCACAACGATCTCAACTCAAAACGCCAATTAATGAGAGGCTCAACTTCATTCTCCTGCCCCTGTGAAGATCATTATATGAGCACGACAGCGAGATGGACGCGACGATTGGCGCGCGCGCAGACCGCCATCTCGCGGTAACGAATACCACTTGAATCGGATTGCATTCGGGTCACGCTATCCTAGGAGCGGTTCGTTTCGATTGGCCGTTACGATGCGGCGGTGACACCTGATTGGTCTGGCTAATGCTCGCTTTATCTGACGGTTTAATGTCGGCGTCATAGCGAACGCGAGTTTATCGTCGTTCGTTAGTTGCGTTCGAGCTCCCGTTTTTCGCTAAATAAGTTATAAGTTGCGATTGTTCGGAGAGGTTGAATGTTCAATCAGATAGATGGCGTGACTCGGTGTCGTTTAAGCAACGCTCGCGGACAGAATGTCGATTCGTTAAATGATATTCATCAGTGCTCTTTTGTCTTATAAACATGTCAAATATAGAGGCTAAAAGCCCTTTATATGAGGGCAGACATGCAAATAATTATTTTGTTAGTAACGTCATGTGCCCGCATGGTGCTGCGTTGACTAGAGCGCAAAGACTAGACGCGATACCTTACTCTAAAAGCTTATTTGATAATATTCTCGGTTTGTATTATTTAACCAAAGCACAGAATACAACAATAAACCTACTTGTTTGTTAAACTGTCCAAAACATAGACCATAAACACTGGTAACAGAAAGGTGCAAGAAAAAATACAAAAGTTGTATTGTTGAGAGCATTTACCATTCAAACATCGAAAGTCCAAACACGCCACAAGCGCTATTAAAGTGCCATTCAAAATTCTATAACCAGGCCGACAACTGAACACGTGCCTACACAACAGAAGAAAAAAAACAAAGCCGCCATCTTGTCCTTACATTTATCAGATGGAAGATCAGGCTCCAATTAAAATAGTCGTGCATCGAGACGGTCACAATCGACTCGATATAGATCTGTGACGGGGGTGACCGATCACCTAGTTTATTCGATATCTGATACCACTACCTGTGATTTTATGTGCTCATACCATATGATTAAACACCCGAACAGGGTAATGTTTTGTTTCGTTCAATTTGACATGAATAATCGTTGTGACTAGATCGTTGAACTTTACATCTTCTATCTTTTCAATGTTGTTTTCCCGCCAATGATGACAGTTGCTTTAAATGTCAACAGACTGCGGATAGCAGGCTGTGGTATTATCTCGAACAATAATTCGAATTTATAAGGATGAAACAACAATTTGTAAACGTTCAAATATCTATTATTATTTGAGTTTAATTTAATGCCTCATAATGAGATCAGCAGTGAAGTACATAAAATAAATAACAATATTTTTCGTATCATTAAAGATACTGTGTAATTATTACCAGCCAGCAACCGAGATATCGGTGTATCCCGCGCTTATCTTTTGACAATTATTAAAAATTTTCGCTTTTTTAATTTCTCGCCAGCCAGTTTACAATTTTTTATCTGTTACATGTTGTATCTGTGCGCGGTGATCTTGAACGACAGGACATCGTGCGTCACGAAGCGACATTTACATATCGGTTCCGATACACAGCTTGCTCCTGACGATTGCTTGCGATTCGAGGTGTAAGCATTCGTGTACTTGAGTCTTGGGGAAAAGGTGATGGGATTTCATTTCACGCTTTTTTAGTAACTGTGTTCATTATTTACACGGTTAATTGGCGTTTTATTTATTTATTTATTTATTTAACACTTTATTGTGCAAAAAACAAAATATACATAAAGGTTACAAAAATAAGATTAGAAAGCACAAAGGGCGGCCTTATCATGACTATGCAGTGATCTCTGCCAGGCAACCACGGGGAGAAAGGCAAAGAAGCGCAAAAAGTTGTCGGACAAAATAAAAACATATTTTTAGAATAGGGTAGAAATAATAAGAGAATACGATAAAATATATACACATTTTATACAGTACATGATATAAATACGTAAAAATGAACAAAAATAAAAAAAATATATAAATAATAATATTACTAATATTACCTAAATAAATATATGAAATACAAATATATCATAAGATACACATACATACATACACATATGCATACTACATAGTAGTAACTATATAAATATTAAATATATATAATATATATATATATATATATAAATAAATATAAATGTCTAAATAGAAGTATACTACATAAACTAATCCGAATTATAGGCAGTTAAGAGGAAATGATTACGGACATGATGTTTAAAAGAGGATAAGGAAGGAGCAAGTCTGATTTTTAAAGGTAGGGAGTTCCATAACTTGACGGCAGAGACAGCAAAAGAACCCGCATAAAAATTGGTGCGATGAGAGGGAATACACAAAATAAGTTTGTCAGCTGATCGAAGAGAGTAGTTTTCGCAGTGTTGAAAAATGAAGTTATTCTTAAGGTAGGAAGGAGTGGAAGGATCGAAAAGGATACGGTATAGTAATTGAAGGCAGTGGAGATGATGTCGGAGGCGAATAGGGAGCCACTTGAGGCGTCTGCGATAGAAAGAGACATGGTCGAATTTGCGAAGGCCGAATACAAAACGAATTAAAAGATTTTGCAGACGCTCAAGTTTCTCCATATTCTCAACCGTAAGGTCAGGAAAACACACATCCGCATAGTCGAGGATAGGGAAGAGAAGGGATTGAGCTAACATAATTTTTGTTGGAATAGGCAAAAAGTTACGTAGACGCCGAAGAGTACCCGATGCCGCATACACCTTACGACTGATCTCTTGTAGGTGGTGAGACCACGATAGTATTTGGTCGAGATGAACACCTAGATTTTTAACCACCTTACAATAAGGAATTGTTACTCCACCAAGGCAGACACTGGGTAAGGCGTTTTATTGGTTTGTGTTTTACTTCCTAGAAGGAAGTGAAGATTGTTTGTTTCCTACATGGTTATTTTTATTTTCTTTTAACGTCGTGTATGATAACCTAAAATTTCCAATTTTATATTTGAATTTTATTAATTACTACCTAACCTATTTTTTCTAACTGAAATATTTTAACCTTTAACACGTCAATCGCAATCTCGGTGTCGTCCAGCCAGCAGCAGACGTGTCTGGCACTATAGGTCGGCGGACTGGGATGGCATGCGGACGTTTTTTTCTTCATATTCATGGAGACAAGTTTGCTTAGCGGCCGACTCCGTCGCTGATGTGGTGCTACAGGGCATGGAGCTCTTCATTCCTAGCTCTGTGGTACCCGTCGGTGGGAAGTCTCAACCCTGGTTTGGGCAATCTTGTAGAGAGGCTTCTCGAATGAAACAAGATTGTTATCAAGCTTGGACAGAAGCGCGAGCTACACAGGATTCCGACGTCAAGCATCTTAAAAAGATGTACAACTCTGCCTCCAGATCATTCAAGAAGGAAATATCAGTAGCGAAGTCAGAGTTTATTAATAGAATTGGTAAGAAGTTGACTCACTACCCTTCGGGCACACGTGCATTCTGGTCTCTTGCCAAGGCTATCCAAGGGAACTTTTGTCGATCGTCGTTTCCACCGCTGCGAAGGTCTGATGATTCCCTGGCCCATACTGCTAAAGAAAAAGCCGATACTCTGGCAACTCTTTTTGCATCAAATTCGACGTTAGATGATGAAGGGAAAGTACCACCTACCATATTACGCTGCAATAGCACGATGCGTGAAGTAAAATTCACGCAATCTGCAGTTCGTAAAGTCCTTCTCTCTCTTGACACTCACAAGTCGAATGGGCCTGACGGCATTCCTGCAATCGTGCTTAAGACTTGCGCTCCAGAGTTGGCTCCGGTATAGACGCGCCTGTTTCGATACTCTTACGCCACCGGTATAGTTCGTAGCTCATGGAAGACCTCCTTAGTACATCCGATCCCTAAGAAAGGCACACGCTCCGACCCATCAAACTACAGACCAATCGCAGTCACCTCCTTATTCTCCAAAGTGATGGAGTCCATCATTAACAGTCAGCTCTTACGTTATCTAGAGGATCACCAGCTGTTAAACGACCACCAGTACGGCTTCCGTCATCGTCGCTCAGCTGGTGATCTTCTTGCATACCTGACTCACCGATGGGCAAAAGCTGTCGAGAGTAAGGGGGAAGCGCTGGCTGTAAGTTTAGATGTAGCGAAGGCCTTTGATCGGGTGTGGCACAAGGTGCTTCTTTCCAAACTCCCATCATATGGTCTACCCCAGAGATTGTGCAATTGGGCAGCCAGTTTTCTAAAGGAACGTAGCATCAAAGTCGTTGTCGACGGATATTGCTCCAAACCCAAGCCTATTAATTCTGGTGTCCCACAAGGCTGTGTATTATCCCCCACGCTGTTTCTTCTGCATTTCAATGACATGTTGCAAATACGCAGCGTTCATTGTTATGCAGATGACAGTACTGGTGATGCCTACTACGCAGGCCAAGCAAAGACCTCTCTGGAGCAAACTAAATTGTATCGAAACAACCTCGTGTCTAACATTGAGACCACCCTAGAGAAAATCTCGACTTGGGGCCAATCAAATTTAGTTGACTTCAATCCGGCCAAGACACAGGTTTGCGCGTTTACCGCCAAGAAAAGTCCTTTTGACGTATCCATTAACTTTCAGAACACACACAGTAAAACCTATCACAGTAAAACCTAGCATCGGAATCCTTGGGATCGAAATTACGTCTGATGTCCAGTTTCGCGGTTTTTTGGAGGACAAAGCTAAAGTAGCTTCGAAAAAACTAGGGGTGCTCGCCAGGGCAAGACGGTACTTCACACCTGCTCATCGCCTGCAATTATACAAGGCACAAGTCAGGCCCCACATGGAGTACTGCTCTCACCTCTGGGCCGGAGCGCCCCAATACCAGCTCCTACCATTGGACCGCGTTCAGCGACGAGCCGTCCGAATTATTGACGACCCTGAGCTTTCCGATTCGCTAGATCCACTTTCACTGCGGAGAGATGTTGCATCTCTATGCGTGTTCTACCGGATCTATAACGGGGACTGTTCTGAGGAACTTTTTGAACTCATTCCAGCTGCTGAGTTTCATAATCGCACTTCTCGCCACAAATTAAAGTTCCACCCCCACCACCTGGATGCATGGCGGTCTACCACAGTGCGCTTTTCCCGACACTTTCTACCGAGAACGACGACCTTGTGGAACGATCTACCATCCTCAGTGTTCCCAAACAGATTCGACGCAGAGACCTTTAAGAAAAGGGCATATTTATACCTCAAAGGCCGGCATCACATTCGCGGTGGTCCTAACATCGCGAATGCTTATGGGCGGCGGGCATCACTTTCCATCAGGTGACCCGCCAGCTCGTGTGCCTGCTTAGGCGATAAAAAAAAAAAATATATTTACATTGCATTTATTCCGACGTCTAGAGCACTTTACAGCAAGCGTTACACATATAATAATGTTTTTACTTTGAAACAATTAAAAGAAACGATAAAGCTTACGTATTTACTTCAATCAATTAAACTTTACCTTTTTCTAAACCCATTAATATTAAACCACCAGCCTATAATAATCGACTAGCTTTCCGCTCGCGGCTTCGCCCGCGTTTTCAAAGAAAAACCCGCATAGTTCCCGTTCCCGTGGGATTTCTGGGATAAAACCTATTCTATGTGTTAATCCAAGTTACCCTCTATATATGTGCTAAATTTCATTGCAATCTGTTCAGTAGTATTTGCGTGAAAGAGTAACAAACACACACATATACATACACATCCTCACAAACTTTCGCATTTATAATATTAGCTGTATAGTTATATTAGTTAAGTTATTAATCCACATAATTCACAACTCAGTAATTCACATAACCTATATTTTACAAGCAAAAAAAGTGTCACAGCAAGAAATCGCGCTGAGTGCAAAAACGTCGCTCGCAGATAAGGCTTCCTTGCGTCCTGTATAAATCTTGATGTCGTGATAGTGCACACAAGTACATCAAATTATGTGTACAAGTATGTGTGATTTGTTTTGTGTGCGTGTGTGTAAAGATGTTAAAGGGAGTGTATTTAAATCTAGTTACATCGATTGTAAAAGCACCGGAAGCTTTGTCTTTATAGCTTTCGCTTTGACTTACCGTGCTTTTTGAAGTTTTAAGTTATAATATTGTGTTTATAACTTTATATGTAGTAAGTATTATAGGAATTAAATATAATATATTACATTTATAAATCTATAGATTTTTATATAACCAGAGCCATACAATAGCTCTATTATTTATTTTCAAGAGGGAAAATTTACTGGTAGCTTGTATGTTTAAAATATTTTTGTCATCCATCCAAGATATTACTTCACTTACCTACCTTAAACTGTAATGTGAGCCTAGCATCTCTACATGGGTTCAAATTACATTGAGGCACATGCAAGGCATCACCAAAACATTTCGAGTCTACATAAGTTCGCTACTAATTTTGATTAGCGTCTTTCCCCACAACTCAGAAACAAAACACGGCATTGCACTCTCGATATTTACATAACAATCGCTTTTTTAAATCTATGCAAAACGCGATTCCAGCCCCTCACATGCGACCTCATAACACCACGTCAATCGTGAATTAATATTATAATTGCGACGTCGATTCCGACCTGCTCTGGGTTTAAATGAAATGGCAGTTTTAAAAAATGTTTAGGGCAGTTATTGGGTTGGCAATTTGGCATATGGGAATATAGTGAGTATACATATTAGGTACAAGGATAACCATAATATGACTATTCTAAATCAGAAGAATCTTTCTTTGAAGTTAAACGATGTTAGTTAGGTAACGACGAATGAAGACGTCGAGTTTGATTTCATAAGTTTTTCAGGAGAGTTTCATATGGGAGTAACAGTGGGAGTAACTACACACAACAATGTTTTGCAACACTTTAGTACAGGACTATCGATTAAGAAGCATGCACATTCTACTTAAACGATTGCACCATCAATAGACGATATCGATAAACGATAAAGTTGCGTTCGCGCTGGAGGCGTCAAAAGTGGGCGTCGTGACGCGAAACGTGACGGTACCCCGCGCCCAATCGTATCGATCTCGATTTAATTATATGATCGTTTAGATCGAATATTAAAATATCGATTGTACGATATGTTGAGTCAAAAGTGAAATAGCAGGCATATCACTGGGACGTGGTATATTATTATCTAGGAACAGCATGAAAAGTTACCTAAACTCTCTATTTAATAAAATAATGAAAAAGATTTGCATATTTATGACAATTAATGAGAATGCATTACATACAAGTGACAAGATAGCACTTCTGAAAAAATTTAAAAGTAAAAACAACACCATGCATCCAGTCTCAAACCACAGCTCATTTCGTCAAAAGAACCATATTCCAACCACAATCTTCCAGGGTTCATAGAAACGAGAAATATAGTCCGAATACCGAATCCCACGTAATCAATACATATAATAAAATTGTAGAAAAGTGATGTCTGTACAATGAAAATATAAAAAAAAAAAACTTAGCAGGTGTTATTATTAAATCGATCCTGAACCCAAAACTGTAGTTAAAAAATTTTTTGTCTGTTTGTCTGTTTGTCTGTTTGTCTGTATGTTCGTGCACGCTAATCTCAGAAACGGCTTATCCGATTTAGATGCGGTTTTCACTAATATATTGTGGTAAGCTTCACTTAACATTTAGTGTTTATTTCATGTCAATCGGTTCATAAATAAAAAAGTTATGACCATTTAAGTAATCACGGCGAACATTTGCTAAGGCATTCTATACATGAATAACTTTATTACGTAAATTATACGCTAAAGTTATTCCTTGACATGTCCAGATGATCATATCGAAAGTACCGTGGGGGGGGGGGGTGGGGGGGTTTAGCTGAGGGGGTAGTAGGGGGATCAAAGGACCTTTATTTAGATTTTTGCTCATAAGTCTAAAACCTGCACAAATAGCATTATGGTTACTTCTAGGTAAATTTTCTACATAAAATGTCTTTTAAATTATGTCGTAGGTATTATATTTTTAACCCCCAACGCAAAAAGAGGGGTGTTACGTCCGCTATGTGTGTTTGCGTGTCCGTCTGTGCAACCGTAGCTCGCTAACGGGTAAAACGAATTAGATGCGTTTTTTTTTGTTACATTAGTTGTTCTTAGATATAGTGTATCAAAATCGGTTCATCCATTTATTATATATAGGGGTAAAAGTGGGAATGGAAAAAATGAATGTTGTCAGTTATACCCAAGTGATATATCAAATGAAAATAGACGACCTGTCAGAAGCAATTAGTCAAATTTTATCAAAATCGGTTCATCCATTTATTTTATATAGGGGTAAAAGTAGGAATAAATAAATGAATTTTATCAAATATACTCAAGTGACGTATCTAATGAAAGACATGACGTGTAAAGTACAATAAGACATATTTTATCAAAATTGGTTCATCCATTTATTGGATATCTATAGGTATAAAAGTGAGAATAAAAAAATGAATTTTGTCAAATATACCCAAGTGGCATATCAAATGAAAGGGCATGACATGACGTGAGAAGTATAATGAGGCATAGGTATTTAATCAAAATCGGTTCATCCATTTATTGGATTATAGCGGTAAAAGTGGGAATGAATAATCGAATGTGGTCAAATAATATACTCAAGCGGCATATCAATTGACGTCTGAATTACAATTAGTCATGTTTTATCAAAATCGGTTCATCTGTTTATTACATATAGGGCACCTTAGGGGTGATATAGTGGGGATAAATAATCCAAATGGAGCACCAAACGAAAGGATATGACGTGTACATATAGGTACAATTAGACATGGTTTACATCAAAATCGGTTCTGCCATTTACTAGGGGTGAAAGGGAAAAGTTGAAAGTCTGTGAAAGTAGAAGGATATGGGAGCGGGAGGATAGCCATACCCTGGAAATTTTGAACTCTTTTGTACCTAAGTTTTTTAGCTCGGTTTAGTAATAAATTTTACTAACAGTTATTTTGTGTTATTATTTATTTTATTTCTTAACTTTAAAATAATCTGTAAGTACTTATAATTTAGTTGTTTATACGTACGTATAGTACGTGTTTCAAGACGTGTTTACTCAATAATTGTGTGTTAAGTAGTAACTACTATGCAGTCACTATTCCACGCGGACGAAGTCGCGGGCACAGCTAGTATAAAACTATAGTCCAAACTATGACCCATACGAAAAAGTTCCCGCTCAAAACGTGACGTCACACATTATTGTATTCCACGCGTGATTCGCTTCGAATTTTCTGGAAGCACGATACCGATAGTGTTCCGCAAAAGATCTCCGATAGGCGACTGGGAAATGCATACGTCATTATTTATTCCGCCTGCCGCTGATTTTATGATTACGTGAAACAGCCGTGATAGTATCTTATTGTACAATGCTTGTTTTAATGTTCAAATGATTGCAAGTGATAATTTTAGTAGTGGAGTTCGGTGATTATAGTTAAGGATGTTTTTAAAAAAGTTAGTTGAAAAAAGCTCCGTTGTATGATGAGCATTTTGTAAACGAGAGGTTGGAAATTTAACAAGTGTCTGTTTTTTTTATTTTTTTTCTTTTTTTCAATCTAATGTTCTTATCTAAGTTTTGAAAAAAATATAAATAAACGCCTCGAAATTTCACAAAAGCCTTTTAAATAAAAAGAAAAAGTACCACATTTTAATACTAAAATTATAAATGTGCGTTAGTTCCTTTGTTTTATCACAAATAACAATTATTTATAAATAAGTAGGTAAAGCTTTTGTAATTTCTAGAAAAAAATGTTATATTATCATGTAGGTCACGTAAAGTAAAACTATTATTTTATTTAAATCCCAATCTCGATACGATCGCACATGTGTAGAACAATTTTTTCTTTTAATTACAACGGAGTTAAAGAAACTGTACAACGATGTACGAAACGGTTAAATTATGGATATGCGAAAGCTCAAGTATACAGAAATAAATAAGTCAAGTTCTTAATAACTTTATGACTAAGAATGTGGTATGATTTTTTTCATTTTGATGTATGTGACGAAAATAAAGTCCAATAAAAATTGTGAATTATATTTTTTAACAACAGATTTTTATTTTTAAATCACATCCGAACACATGTTTTCGTTTACCAACCAGCTTTTGAAGCTTTCAATTTGTTTGCCACAGATAAACAATCTACTTACCCAACTGTCAAAGCATTGCGAGTTGCCACATCGAAAAATTCACACATCATTACAAATTACATGTAGCAACACCTTATGAATATTAACTTGCATTCTACATCAATCATAGAGGTCGTAGAGATTCTAGAAGCTGATAATACACTCGTTTGTTGAAGGGTTTACTAGCACTTACTAGGCTATGTGGGTTACCATGTAATTAATAAAACGATAACGCTTAATGATTAAAAATAATTTGGAAAATCCAAAAGTGCACGCCTCATAATTTTTTTTTAATAATTATTTATTAATTATTATTTTTGTTTATTTAATAACAATTAAACCACATCGAATCAGACCCTGAAAAATGAAAGGGTTCTATTCCTGAGCATACTCAAGCGTAAGAGAAAAAAAAGACTCGATTAGTAAAGTATTTCGGTCGCTATCGTGTTAACAAGAAAATCCTCCGCACATACAGACACACGGTCCAAGACAGAACTTTTTTAAACTGTTTTTTAACTAGTTTAAATATGACATCAAAAATATCATGAATGTTAAAAATAGTGTTTTTTCTTAATATTTGTGTGTATGTATTATCTTACAAGTGCAATGTATGATACATAAAGACATTTTAAGTTAGAAAAATCAGATGTTTTGCGCGAAGTGACAGTAGTACCCACCTCAACGCTTCGCTTATGAGGCGTGCAATAAAAAATAATTGAGGTGGATTATGCATTTGTGGAAATACAATTTGTGAAAATATAAATAACTCTGTGGAGTTGGAATTTTAAATAGTTTGTCACGTAAAATTAATTTAATGTACTGTATAGTATTTAATATTTATCTTACAAGGTCTATATCACTATATGTTTTAACTAAATATAATATCACAACATTGCCACTTTCTATATTCTACAAACGCAATTTAAATCAATAAAGAAACAAAACAGTTTTAATTAAATACACACATACTTACAACACATAAACGGACAAGCAACAAGCTTACATCGATATTAGAACGCCACTATCGCGTCAATACAATCTATTTGTTACAACACTATCTCGGTACGATAGTATCTTTCGACGAAAATAATTAACTCTGTTCGCCTTCAAACATCGCGTCCGACGGCTACTCCCATACCAATTACTACTGACATCGATAGACAGAACAACACTAGTGAAAAAAAGTCCACTTGTGATCGTGTTAACAAGGTAGTGATGGATCGAGCTTCGATCTAATGCGCTCGATTTATTCTTCAATACAAAATGGGAATGGCTGGCAATAAACCGCTTGTAATGGCCAGTATTTATTATGTAAAAAAAAGAATAGTCGTTTGCTTTGTCTATGCACCGTAATTTTGAATTTAGAACCGTTTTGGAAGTGCAATGTTGAAAGGCAATAAATGTAATTCCTTATGGTTTGTAAGTAACGAATATTCAGGCACTAAAGGACGAAGAAATATTTGTTTTATTTAGGTGGCATATTTATATGTTTATGCTATTAAACATTAATAAGTGTATCTTAACATCTTTACTTGCTGTCCGGTGACGGAAAAGCTTGACACAATCCATTATTTATTACAATTACATTAATATGTAGTTTACACTTTTTATTGACTCCTATTATCTGTCACTTCCACACGCATTTAATATAAGTTATTCACAAAAAATATACACGCATTCTTGAACGATGTAGCGATGTTTTTGCGGTCGCCAGGTAGGTATTTATTTTAAATAAATCCGATTTTAATCATCAGCTGGACGTTATCGCGGGAAATTGCAGTGTTGCCCGGAGATGACGGTGATAGCTGTCCCTTCGATAATTTGTATAATTAAAGAAAATTGATGGCGATTGGACGCGATTCTAGTCGATTATTTATAAAGTTAATTTTAATCGAATTGAATAGATGCAGGGAAATGTCGACGAGATAGCGAGTTAATTAAATGCTTATTGTTGTTTAGAATCTTGTAACTTTAATCTTGATATGTTTACAAATTTTTAAAGTCAAATGCGCACGCGAACCTTGTTTACCTGTAACTATTACGTCTACCAGAATTGGATAACTTACTTTAGGAATGTAAATAACAATTCATTAATGTTAATAATACAGAAAAAATCACTTAGGTGTGTTTCTACAACTCCTTTCAAAAAAAAAATTGGCGGGAAATTTAGTACAAATAATGACAAAAGGAAGAGATTGAATGAGAAATTAGTGTTGCGCCGCGACCGGCGGATAAACATCGAATCGTAAAAAAATTCAAGTCGTTCCGATTGTGGCGGGCGGGCGAGAGTTCGAGATTTGAAAATTAGCATTTTTGTCGAATAACTCTGCTGCGGTGTCTCGGTAAGCGCCCGATACGAGCCTCGCCGGTTGCCGGTTTTTTTTTACCGTTTTTTAAACGGATTGGACTTTAAAATATTTCTCTATCCCCTGACACGGTCTTTAGCATTTGAAAGAGATTACGGAGCATTTTTCCGATATGTTTCTTAATGTTGTTATTATCTTTTCATGTCGTCATTACCAATTGGAATTACATAATATGAGTCATTTTTTTTTTGTTTAAAATAAAGTTTAATAATTTGTTCACATTAAAATCTTAAAGTAAACGTAAATAATATATTATAAAGACTATAAAATGATGGTTTAACTTAAGTATCTTTAAAGCTAATTAATGAATAGTCATAAAAATAAACACGTAAACAAATAATTTAATCCTACCGTATTATCTGAGTCCATTTTGAGTAATAAAAGTCCGTCTATGATCGATAAGAACACTAATTGACTGACGTGGAACCAATCGGGGAAACTAGCAAAAACGATGCTCTAAAATCCGTTGACCCTTTATCTTCCGCCAGCCAGCGCTCATTGGGCGAGAGCCGAATTTATGTCGTCGAGTAATCCGAGCCCATTTGTATAGATAATTTTTATTATTGCCATCTCTTCGACGCCGGCCGCGCTCGATAAACGCCAAAGGAAAGAGTTCGTAATGACTATTTAAGTAAGGAAGACGTATTCCTCTCGGCTGTCGATAAGTAAAAGAATTTGTGTGAGGAATTCCATTTTTAAATATGTAACTAGGGTTACTCCGCCAACATCTATCGACATTACAAACATATCGATACTTACCCGTAACTAGTTATAATATGTAATTAAGATGTTTACATAATTAGCAAATTGATTTAAATAACGACAAGACTACATCAAAATTGCGATAACATACTATTAACTTATCGAACTTATGGTTTTTTTTCCAGATGGAGGATGCAAATATGATAAATCAATTCGATAAGAGATCCATTTACCGGTATCCATATCTGGGGGTATTATTTATTTCTATTTTAATGACCGGCTAATCGACAAACAAAATTATTAAGCATCTCATAAATATTAAAGATTGCAACCCTACCATAGACAAGTATACGTGTAAACTATTTTTAACATGGCCACACTGACTTTATCTGCCCCCACTCTTATGTCCGCGTTATCTCGCTCAGTGCATTAGTCTTCGATAATAGAACGATAAAACTGATCGGCCGGCGGCGCCACGCTCGATTTCGATTAAACTCAATATAAAAAAAGAATCGATTCCACGCGATAATGATGTCATGCCACGCTGTCGCAGTTAAGAGTTAAGAGTCTTAATTGTGAATTCCTATTTAATGTTCGAGTGACAATCAATTGTGGAATTCATAAGATGGACTCGAGCTTCGAATACATTTGGGCGTGTTGTGTTCACTGTAGAGACGTAGAGCGTGCCTCTTGGCGGGCTTAAAATAATGAAATCCATTTACCAAATTTATAATACAACTTTATGTAAATAAAAGTCATTTGTATTTGAATAAAACTAAAATTGATTACGCACATCACTACTCATGTTCATAAAATGCATTCCCGCCAAAATGGCTTGTGTCGTTTTTCATCCCCTTTGTTCTATATTTATTTACCGCGTACCTACCCTCAAAATATCCTTTACATGACGCTCATTATATTGCTGAAAGACTGAAATTTTGTCTATTCGACAAAATAGTGCGATAACGCTAATGATGGTGTTTAGCGGCGGCCATTTTGAAACGCTTTGTTGATGTCATTTAATAAAACGTAAAGGTTTCGCTGTAACATGATAGCCGAATAATGTATTTAAAAGCTATATAAGAATACGTATGTATTTTAATATTAAAATATTCTAGAGCTTTGCTCTATTCCTAATTTATTTGCACAATGGTTTGCCTCGTTCGTCGATTTCATATTATTTATTGCAATTAATACATTAAAATGAGTAGTAGCATAATGCAAGCATAATATACTGTTTAGTTTTATTGTCTTTGACCTGAATGAACATAATTTTTTTTACAAGAAAGCAAATGGCGATCGTGGAGATAAGGAAATAGCTAAGCGCTATTAGCGCGATAAATATTTTAATGTATGCTGATTTTGTCTGCACTTTGCTAAATTTATTCTATCTATTGTCAATTCGACAGTTGATTTGGCGGTAAACAATGCATGCCACGTGCGTATTGTAGCATTTAGTTTATAAACCAGCTCACAAAATTGAGACAATTTTTTATAGAGCCTTTAATAGAAATCAAACATTTTCGGTTTCTATAATAACTAGAGTACCGAGGAATACGTAAACTAGTGAGGAAACATGTAAAAAACCAAACATTTCCACATTCTGCAAAGTCAAAATCAATTCGTACATCACGTAAAAAAAGCTCAAAATATAAAGAGCAGAACACACGGAGCGATCTCGATCGCAGCTATCGGCATCTTAGTTTGTTCTCACATCATTACCCGCGCCGACGGCTACAAATTTACATCCAACACAATGGCTATCCGACATCGAGGAATCATTAAGGTGATCCCGATAGCGCCACGGATCTATTATTAAAACGTCCTATCTCCCGACGCGAGCACAAAGAAAAATAGCGCTTGTACAATCCATTCAAAGTGTAATCTCGTCTGCAACCAACCGGGCGGTTACACAGATGAATTTTGACGCCGATGACAGAAAGTCATAAATGCTGTATCGGTACACGGGATTGTGTGTTTAGTAGCAATGGAGTAAGGAGGATATTATCTTGATACGGCCCGCGGATCAGGGTAGGCGATCGGCATTACAATGGACTTTAATAGGCGATCGCGGAAAGTAAAAATACGCAAATAGCTATTTTTTAACGTAGTTTTATACTACAGTTGTGAAGTATAAAAATACCATTTATTCAAGTTTTGTTTATTTTTTAATGCATCGAAGAGGGAGATATGATTTCGGCAAATTAATGTTTTCGTTTAAGCAGTAACTTATTAGTTATTTTAATCATAAATTCAAGAAATAACTGGTACTTAGGTGTCTGCTATCAAAAATACTGATTAAATTTTTTTATTAATTTTCTCTATAACATTCCTTCCTTCCTTTTCTTTTATTTTTCATCTAATCCAATAAACGGATCAATTTCTGTATGCTAATGCCATCGCTCATGATCATAAAACTATTAAAAATACCATTTTTGGCCAAGTTTTGCATACAATACGCGGTTCGTTATAGCGGTGGGTTTGACGCGCGGCGCGGACGTATCATGTGATCGGAGCCTAATTTGCTTCGTGCGTTATTCATCCCGCTTATTATCCGCTGCATCTACAATAAATACGATTTTGTACTAAAATGATTGTCTATAGTGCATACAAGTTACGGTGCGCCTTTTGATAGGGAGCCTGTAAGGCAGTCGAGATATACCTACCTATTTTATGCGTAAGGAGTAAATACTTTGATATTATGTAAAATTGCGGATTCTTCTAGAATGTGACAAAAGGGTAAGTTTTATTCAATTTCAATGACTACACAAGTTTTGGTCGATGATGTATCAAAAGTGTAGAGTGTAAAGGTACTTATAGACGTGTTATATGTCGTATAAACCAAAAATTGACCAACGATATTGTTCAAGTATTTTTGACGAGACAACGTCTTATAATTCGATAGAGCCGGCTGCACGCACGAAAAAACATGACTCATGCGGCGTTACCTCGCTCTGAGGCGTTCCATGTAAGGCTTGAAGTGCAAGCGAGAGCGCGGAACGAGTGACAAAGAAGCACAATGGGACGTTGTCACGTTCAATTACTATCGTCAGTAAACCGACTTTACAGACAACCAATTTTTTTTTCATGATCTTATCACCTTGACAAACCAAGCAAAACGGATCAAAAAATTTATGCTTCATTATTAGTGAAAAGGTGCTCTACTAATAGACCGCAAAAACGCATTGTCTTGCTACTGAATCTTTATTTGTTATTCTCTGCATCTAATTACAACTCGCCCCGTTTCAATTAATACAACAATACAGTATTAACAAGCTCCCAACAATCGTTTATGCCGAAAACGATTATCTTCAAATCTCGAATCCGGTATCGATATCAACACCGGCCACAGACAATATAAGATGACGAAAACGGCGCGAACAATTGGCCCTATTCGAATACAGATAAGTGAAAACACGGCAGCTGAACAAAAATACCACAGATAACGCAGATCGCATCTGTAAACAATGCTTTGGTATCCACGCTCTCATTATCCCCGTAATATTGCTGCGCAAATTATAGTCGTGTGCTGTGTTTTTAAATTAATTATTTACTTAAGTGTAGGTAGTTCCCGCGACTTATGGGTATTGTATTAGCAATTAAACGTGCATGTTCAGTTTTTGACCATATCTATACTAATATTATAAAGAGGAAAGGTTTGTAATTATGTTTGTAGTATGGTTTTCACGCATAAACTACTGGCCTGATTTCAAAAATTCTTTCACCATTAGAAAGCTGCATCTTCACTGAGCAACATAGGCTTTAATGCATTTTCAAAAAAATTAGAGATCCTTACCAAAAATGCAATAATGTAACCCAATTACCCAAGGTGTAAAAAATTCCTTAATAAAAATTCTGTCATCGCGTGCGCTGCGGAATCTATTCCTTGAAGTACGAGGATAGTTCTTATGAAAAAAAAACGTAAACATGTAGGTACCACGGGCGAAGCCAGGGCGGACCGCTAGTTATGTAATATTTTGGTGTGAAATTGTAGCACGTTCGTGAAAATAGTTTTCTGTCAGTATTTTTAAATTGTATGCTTAAAAATAGTTTTATTGGTAAATGCCGTATACATAATTTAAATTGTAATTGAATGAAATTTAAGTCTCATTGTATATTTGAATGTAGCTCTGCTTTTGCGATTTTCCTAGTACTAAGATACGCCCATACATTTAGAAAGTCATACATATCCAGGGGACAATACAAGGTTAAGGGCCACAGCCCTGACCCCGCAGTTACTGAACATGTTTCTGACTTCATAATCAGCAGAATTTTGTCTCTGCACTCCGGAAACCGGTCGAAACGCTGTCTTAAAATATGCATAGAGATAACAAACAAGCAAATTACCTTCGACAATAATTTATCGCGCTAAAGAACTGCAGACTGCAGACGATATAATTTATAACGAATATTGATACAATATCAGCTTGACATCTAAAAATTGTTATCTACAGCGCGGGAACGCAATTTACCGGGAATCGAATGAATCGATGCGTCGTGCGATTTGTAATCGATATTCCGCGGTCGGAGTGTTGTCGATAATTGACTATTTGTTCCAAGAATCGCTGCATCGATATTTTTTTATCGATATTATATCGGTTTATTGCGGCAAAAAGCGGTGGTTTTGGAGACAAGGCCTTTGTATGGTTTTAAGCGCGTTAGTGTCAGTTTTGTATAATAAAACGATTTGAACTCAGGCCATGCTTTATGATGCAGTGGGAGCGCGATGTGCCGTCAATACTTGATGAAAAATATTGTTGGGTTTACGTTAACAAACGTTATAAAGCCTTATTTGATGCCTTTTACTGTCTCTTTATTGGATTGATGAAAAAAGAAGGGTTGAAAGATATAAAAGACTTTGTGCGTGAGAAAAATTGCAAAAAATTTATGTTACTATAGATTAGCCGTTATACTCATGATACGGAATACATTGTAGCTATAAATTTATGTATTAAATAGGTGCACACGAATATTACTTCATATCTCTACTCTCTATGATAAAAGAAAATGTACGTAGGTTTAAAAAATTAGGAAAATGTAAGCAAACCCCTAAATCCATAAAACATTTAATTACATTATTTTGAAGATTTGGATTTTTATAAAAATAATAAACTGGGCAATCATTGAAATTTTATCTCAACAGTTATTCATTGATTCAAAATGTTCCTCCAAAACCGCGAACCCCGTTCATAAAGCGTTCTTTATTTGAAAATTTTCCAATTTTGACACATGGCATTCGTTTAAGCCAAGATGGCCGATACGCGATGACAATAAGACCACCATATCACCACCTTTCGATGGCCGATTGTATTGTTATGTTATTTATTTCGACTGTCGTGTTTGCGTGTTTGTGTGTCAGCTATTGTCATGTGTGTGCTTGTGCATTTGACGGCTCAGCACCTGCTTTGTGATGGGAGGTTTTTTTGGGATAATTTTGGTATTTGTGGTGGGGCATTTTCACTGTTCGCAAGGATTTTTAACTGGTGATTTATAATTATTAAAAAGAGACTAAAGTATTTATGATACGTTGATAATATTATGGTATGAGTTCATCTTTGGATGAATTATCATTTCTTGTTGTAGCTTCTGATACCATTTATAATTATAAAACCTTGGTAGGTAACCACTAGGTAACTCTTCATAAAACAAGTTGCACCAATCGATAATCTGTTATTTTAATTATTGAGAGCATAACGAAGATAACTCTGGACTCTATTCCTCTTAAAATTCCCACATTCTTACGCAAAATTTCTCTCTTCATCTCAGCTCTTAACACGTGTATTAACTACATGTACTCTACCATTTATGGGCTGTAATACCACAGATAATAAAATACTGTAATACTAAGTCGTTTTCATGATTGATAGCCAATACATGTGGTCTTTTAAATTTTGTTGGGCAGAAAATTTAAAACACATTTCTGGTCGTTAAGGAAACGCCGGACGCTTCTTACCGAGGAAACCAGCTCGTACTTACCTGTAAAGAAAAATGTATATTGAGTAAAATAGTAAAAGTGTTGGTAAAATATTAAAAGTTAAAATATTTTGGGAAAAAATATCAGCAAAAATTCAAAATATTAAGGATACAGGCGTTTTCATTAATTGTGTAGTGAGTGAACTTTAGAGACTAGATTTGACTGGAGTACATATTAACAAGTGATTGACCCTTTAAAACATTTTCAATTTTGAATTTTATTTCTTGCTTAGAGAATCAATGACAAACAACAAAAGCATCTACAAAATTTTACATAATCAAAAAAATATTCGTAGACCTGAAAACTATTACATAACCGTCAAAACAAAACCCATCCCTAAGATATGCATACCGTATAATAAATTAATTTGTCAAAGTTTGCTCCATTTTTACATACATATGTGTGTATTTAGATTGTTATCACACGCACACACCCATGTCGTAAAATGCGCTTTGTCAACGCCCTAGCGACATGAATTATTTTAACATAAGTACGTAAAAGCTTTCATTTTTCATACTATATTACCGACTTTGATAAAATGTCGAGTGTTTATTTTTTTACGCTGTTTAGAATTTTTAATCACTGGCAACATTATGCGTAAGTCAGATTGGTGTCAACTTATTTTTACGAATTGAAACAGAATATTGCATGTATAGGTAATGTATATTATGGACGAAATAGAAAAGAACGCAATAATATTTACAAAAGTGTTTTATGTTGGTATCATTACTCTGAACTACCTATTTTACGTACGGCACTGTCAAAAAATTGGCGCGTTTAAAAAAAAATCTAATCTAGAAAATAGCACTGGCTGGAAACCCATGATTCGAAAAAAAAATTCAAAAATGGAACGCAATTCGGGCCTGGCGCGCGTCACGTTCGCGTGGCTGACACAATAACAGCGCATCACGACACGCCACGCACATTCCGAAACACGCATAGTGTCGCTCGCATTGTTTATCTTTATATCCCTCGCTCATCGTTATAATAAATTTGTAATGCGATTTATATCATCGTTTTATGTTTATCATTACTTGAGTTAATTTCTTAAATGTGCGTGCTGTGGCCTGTCAAGTTATGTTGCAATTAATCAGCATTAGTTCGTTACACATGAGAAAAATAATTAATTATGTCACGAGTACTTTTTTATTTTCAATTAATTAAGTACTACGGTGTACTACTATGAGCGGTATGAGCAATATGAAATATAATAATACATAAAAAATGTTTAATACTTGGTATAACCTTCAAGAAACAAAGAATTGCGTAGGTTTCGCATACATACGAACAAAAAAACACTCATACAAAATAGAGACCGTATCAACAAGACACTGGCATTCGTAATGCAAATGTTGCATAGCACCTGCGTAGGTGCAATCTGTGGATCTACCTCGTACTTCGATATCTGCGGCTATGCTATCTTTGACGTGGGTGGGCTTTATTTTTTTGGCATAGACAATGGCAACTCTATGGTACGTACATCGTAGGGTGTGGTATAGACGTAGACAGAGAAACCAATAGACAAATTGATATCTTATGTCGCATTCACACAAGAAAAAGAGCAACTTATGCCGGTGTTGTGTAAAGAAATGAGAGAGAACGATAAAAATTTTTGTTTCACGCAGCGTGCCACTTTTTTCAAGAATAGCAACCTACTTTGATAAACAAAGTTTGACAGCTAGCTATCGTCTTCCATAAAAATATAGTTTTTACATGTTCTAAGTTACGTAATTCATGGTATGTTTGGTTTTTAATGATTTAGACTTACTGTTAATACCTTATAAAATAATACCATGGTGCGGTGTAGCGTTAAAGGGTGTTAAAGTGATAGTGGAACGAAAATGCCTGGATTGTCTTTTCACTCGTAAGTATACAACTCTTTATCAGTTTATAGGCCTTCATGATATTTCAGCGTGTTAATATATTGTGTATCACGTGCTGTTGACTTGAATACATTGTTTAAAAACCACAAAAATAACAATTATAAATTTTAACCTAAAAAATTTTGTGTTGCCAACTTTTCTACAAATTGTTACCCACTATTATGGGAAATAATAATATATATTCTGCAGTGTGTATTTAATTAAATATCTGAAATATTCAATGGCTTGTTCCAGTTTTCCTGAACCGGATAATTTACGACAAATTTGGATTGTAGCTACAGGATGAACAGATTGGAAACCAAAACCGAAGGTTAGAAAGTATTACGGCAATCACCACCACCGCGACGCTGCCCCGCCGAAGACAATGGACACTCTTGGTTCCAACATTGAACCGGAGGGACGTAGTTAATTAAGTTAGAGATAATTTAAATGTAATTTTTTTATTACAATAAATTATTATTAAGTAAATTTCGTTTTTTTTTGCGCCTTCGCGGGTCGGTCAATATAATTAACGTGTGTATCTGTTAATACTTACGAAAATAAACATTCTTTTATTTTTTTTATTTTATTTTATAAATAATAATGAACAATCGAGTTTTCATCTACATTATCATTACATACACATTTTTATATGGGATTATGATAATGATATATATATACATACTAGTGGTCCACCCCGGCTTCGCCCGTGGTACATATTTCGCAATAAAAGGTAGCCTATATAATAATATTTTCGTTTAGTTATCGTTGGATCTGTTTATGTATTCTTTTACACTTGGTAGAAGAATTTACGAACAATTATTTGAAACATTTACTAAGATACCTACCTAACTACTAAATTTAGAATGATCTATAAAATAAATATTATATAGGTATTCGCTTTGTTAATTTGCCTGTGAAAAATGGTTTAATATTGCTTTTAAGCTTTCCTCATCAATGTATTTTAGTGCTTTTTCGGGCTTAAGAAATAAAAAAATCTTCCAGACAGGCTGTAACTTTGCTATTTGCCTATCCTATCTAAAAATAACTAAAAATTAAATCAAAAAAACAAACTCAAACATTTATTTATTCAATTAGACTTCTTCTTTCTAGAACTCTTGAATCGACATAACATATTTTAACATTTACCACCGATTTTTTCCGAACAAAATTTTGTCCCTGTATCCGTATGTATACTTGAACTAGTTCAAACCAGCGCTAAATGAAGATGTCTAGATGCGGACTATAAATCAGAGCGGCCAATAGCCTAGCCCATCAGACAGTACATCTATATCGATTGCTATCTCTAATCGCTATCCGAACTTGTATTCATGAATATAGTACGGAATTAATTTGGTACATGTGTGTTTACTTGATGATTACTATTTTCTAAATAAACTTTTAATGCTGATTTGTTTTATTACCTTTTGCGCACGGTTTACTAGCGTAGTAATTTCCCGAATATAAATTGGCTAAGTGTATAATCTATCTCTGTGTCAAAAATCATACAGATCAATTAGTCATCTATTTCATGTCAATGTGTAAAGAAACATCCGTTTATTTTCATATATTATTAGGTACGTTTATAATAGTAGTAAGTAGTATAGGTGGTAACTATTTTGTTATCTGAGGTATAGGATGGATATAATTGACTTTAGTTATTTTAACAGCCAACTTCAACAGCAAAATATTTTAACGAAGTTCCTTTTATTGTTATCTGTGAATAAAAAGTCTTTCTATTTGTTATTCAAAATTCAAGACCTCTCATAGAGCCGTGTGGGCGCTGATGATATCCATCTAGGTATTGTCAACCGTGCCTAGCTTGGGGTGGGTATGATTTTAGATTTTGTAGGACTTTTAATAGGTGCTTTAATTTTGAAGGTGGTTGAGACTTTTAACAGGTAGTTTCGTTTGAAAGTAATTTGTACTGTTAATTTACTTGATGTAATAAATAATAAGAAGGAAGAGAAATTAAAAATTAAAACAATAATACTGAGCTTTTATAAAGTTAACGTTTATCTAGAGTAAAAACACCTTTGTATGTGAAGATGCTATGTCGTTAATATTCATTAGTTCATCATTTTTATTGCAACTTAAATTATCAATAGAAGGAATGCATATGCATATTATATCTGTATCATTGATAGATTTTTAATGTCACATTAGTCTTCTATTTCCTGTTGAAATGAAAGCTTCTCCCAATCGACCTCTTACCCAAACCACTTTAACAAACTCTATTATATCCCACGTTTCCCAAACGCACAGTCACCCAAGACCCTAGGTCCCGACTTCAGTTAATAGATTCCCGTATCTGTCTGTCTGCCGTGTTGTTCCTTAGGATTTATTGCCTACAAATCGATTATAACATACACCACCGAGATGTTGGATTTTTAGATTCATTCGATTTGTTCGTTTGTTTGCGATTTACGCGTTAATAAGTTAAAATAATATAGTAGAGACAAACAGTTTTAATTAACTATTGGTGTACGTTCTTTGGTTATTTTTTATGAAAGGTCAAAGGATTATTTAGCTGTGTGGAATTTGTGTAGGTACATACTGATAGTTTTACTGTGTGTGTGTATTTTTTTTATATTTTAATGCAATTATAGAGATGTTTCTTGTTGATGTTTGGTCGTCACACCTTTGTGCACAAATTGCTTATGTGGATGATTCTGGATGAAGTAAGTAATGTATGTCGGAGTATTGACACAGATTAGAGAATAGTTACTTCGTAACAGATACATCACTCCCATACAAAAGCTAAAATACCTACGCTATATTTACCTACAAAATGCGCCGCAACTCGGCTGCAGTAAGAAATGTACTCTACGAACACGCACCGAGAAGCGAGTTTCCCGCGCACGCCGCGTGATTGCGTCATCAAACGAAAACTTTAGGGTTGTACCGAGCGCGTAAATTAAACACAGAGTTGCTGAAACACTTAATTTTTTATTGTTAATTATATTTGTTACATTATACAATAAAAAAAATGAAATCTTATTGATAGTAGTTGTTTCCTTCGGTTTCACCCGCGTGGACCCGCTATATGTGTCTCCTGGATAAAAAGTAGCCTGGTAGGTTATTCACTCTTGAACTCCGACACCCGACCACATCGCAATAACCGGGCATCTTGGTAGCGAGCGCGGGAAACGTGACGCGGGTGCGCAGTCTCGCGTGTGCCAATGGTATTGATTTATTCAGTTGGTATTAACGCCATCTATTGGTAAAGTTATGAGTATTTTTAATATTGACATGGTAAGACTTGAAGTTTTAACGAATGAATTTATGACAATGACAAGTGACAATGACATTTTCCTTGAGTCAGTAGTTTGGCAGGTTGGGGGGTGTCAGTTCGAACGACACTTGCCGCCCGACAGCCAACCGCGCCAGTTGTGCGTACTGATTCTTTTTATTATTTACGATCATGGCGGACGTTGAAATTAATCGCGAGGAATCTCCGAAAGCAGCGGTGGGATCTGACCATCATTCCTCCAGTGTGTTTAACCGATCCCCTGCTACTACGAGCGAGACATATTTCCGAGAATCGGCGAACCAATCCACCGAATCAAATACTCCACCTGGCTACGTGGAATACTCCACCAACAAGCTGGCGATGATCGATCGACTGGAGACAGCGTGGAGCGAGGCGAACAAGATCGAAGTCTTCATATCAGGTATCTCTGACAATCAGGTACGATCAGATTTATTAAAAAATACCGCCACGGACTTTGTAACATTAGATAGACACCTTGCTACCTACCCTCAAATTAATAAAAATAATAAACGACCTTCAACTTCGAGCTCTTTTTGTAGTGACTTTAAGCAGCGTAAAATTGAAACAAATGACCATGTTATGTGCCACAATTGCGGCAAAATGGGGCACTATAAGCGAAATTGTAAATTCCGTCCGCACACTAAGGTTTCACATTCGGAAACGTCTCAATTAAAATGTTCCCCGCCTTTCTATAAAAATGTTCAGTGCACTTATTGTCGCAAATTGGTGCATACAGAGCAGGTGTGTTTCTCTAAACAACGAGACGAAAATTTTAAAAAAAGTAATGATACAAAGTCCGTTAATATGTGTGTGTCTAGTCAGAATAGCCGCTTGTTAAAATTATTGTTGGTAGATTTCAATTACAAGCCCTCGTAGACAGTGGATCTAACTGCTCGCTCATTCGTAAACCTATCGCTGACGTTATGACCGGTGTACGATATTTTTTTTTTATTTACGCGTTTAACTGGTATTGGCTCCACCTTGATTCATTCTTTTTCCCGTATTACTTTGCCTATAGAGATCGATGATGTTCACTTAGAGGTCGATTTTTTTTTTGATGGTAGACTCTCAGGCTTTACCTCATGACGTCATTGTGGGGAGGGATATTTTTACGCGACTCGGGGTAAACTTAATAATTAAAAATAAAGGCGTTCACGTTTCTCGCGATGTTCGTGCGCACGTTTGTGCTTTGCAAAGTGCCGATATAGAAGCAATCGATACCTACCTTACATACATCCAAGATATTGCTCGTTTACGTGCTATTATTGAAAATTTTAATGAGAACTTCGTAAAGGGGAACTCTCAGACGGTCGTAACAACAGGTGAGATGGAAATTAGATTATAAGATCCGAACAAAATAGCGCAGCGTCAACCTTATCGCCTGGCCCCCGCGGAACGCAAGGCCATGATTGACATAATAGTTGACCTCCAGTCTAAAAACATTATCCGCGAAAGTACGTCACCATTTTCGAGCCCGCCGATCCTCGTGAAGAAGAAGGATGGCTCTGACAGGTTGTGTATTGATTTTCGTGAGCTGAATTCGAATACCGTGCGCAATATGTGTGTCATGAAAAGCTGAGCTAATATCCTATGAGTTTACAAGAAATGTCTAATCAATTTGATGATTTGTAATAAGAGTGAGTTTTATTTTTCTAATCGGCTTTAAAAATTAATTATTAAATATTGAGTTATGTTAAAATAAAATGATTAGTCGCCAAGTAAACGGCATTTGTTGAGATACACGATTGTATTTATTATGTCGACGGTTGCGATATGATGATTTTTCCTTAATTTTTGTTGTTGATGTTTTGGTTACTAGAAATGTTTACAATTTATTTTGTTAATCAATGCTAATAAATGATCGCATCTCTAGACGCTTGTTTCTTTTCCTTTCCTAAGAGGAGCCGATGGCGTAAATTTAGCATTGGAAGCTCCGCGCTTCATGCGGAAGTTTAGCGTTGGAAGCCCTGCGCTTCACGCGTAAATTAAACATTGGAAGCTCCGCGCTTCATGTCTTGGTTCTATCTACATTGGAAGCTCCGCGCTTCATGTGTTTGCTCTATCTACATTGGAAGCTCTGCGCTTCATGTGTTTGCTCTATCAACATTGGAAGCTCCGCGCTTCATGTGCTTGCTCTATCTACATTGGAAACTCCGCGTTTCATGTGTTGGCTCTATCTACATTGGAAGCTCAGCGCTTCATGTGTTTGCTCTATCTACATTGGAAGCTCAGCGCTTCATGTGTTTGCTCTATCTACATTGGAAGCTCCGCGCTTCATGTGCTTGCTCTATCTACATAGGAAACTCCGCGTTTCATGTGTTGGCTCTACATTGGAAGCTCCGCGCTTCATGTGTTTGCTCTAACTACATTGGAAGCTCCGCGCTTCATGTGTTTGCTCTAACTACATTGGAAGCTCAGCGCTTCATGTGTTTGCTCTAACTACATTGGAAGCTCCGCGCTTCATGTGTTTGCTCTAACTACATTGGAAGCTCCGCGCTTCATGTGTTTGCTCTAACTACATTGGAAGCTCCGCGCTTCATGTGTTTGCTCTAACTACATTGGAAGCTCCGCGCTTCATGTGTTGGCTCTATCTACATTGGAAGCTCCGCGCTTCGTGTGTTGGCTCTACATTGGAAGCTCCGCGCTTCATGTGTTGGCTCTATCTACATTGGAAGCTCCGCGCTTCGTGTGTTGGCTCTACATTGGAAGCTCCGCGCTTCATGTGTTTGCTCTAACTACATTGGAAGCTCCGCGCTTCATGTGTTTGCTCTTACTACATTGGAAGCTCCGCGCTTCATGTGTTTGCTCTAACTACATTGGAAGCTCCGCGCTTCATGTCTTTGCTCTAACTACATTGGAAGCTCCGCGCTTCATGTGTTGGCTCTATCTACATTGGAAGCTCCGTGCTTCATGTGTTGACTCTACATTGGAAGCTGCGCGCTTCATGTGTTGACTCTACATTGGAAGCTCCGCGCTTTATGTAGGTTCTACGTTACAAACCTTGACGAAAAGTTGTGACCAGAGCTAAATAGGTTTAGAAATCGCGCGAGAACGCGCTAATTGTCAGAATGGCCGTGTCGGAGTATTGATTTATTCAGTTGGTATTAACGCCATCTATTGGTAAAGTTATGAGTATTTTTAATATTGACATGGTAAGACTTGAAGTTTTAACGAATGAATTTATGACAATGACAAGTGACAATGACATTTTCCTTGAGTCAGTAGTTTGGCAGGTTGGGGGGTGTCAGTTCGAACGACACTTGCCGCCCGACAGCCAACCGCGCCAGTTGTGCGCACTGATTCTTTTTATTATTTACGATCATGGCGGACGTTGAAATTAATCGCGAGGAATCTCCGAAATGTATAAACTACTTTATAGCTTTAAAATTAAATATACCCTATAGTGAGAATTGTTTTGTTTCGCAGAGAGTGAAGATACATTGGAAAAACTGACTTCAATCAAAGAGATCATGTAGCCAAATCTAACCCAAAATTCTTACCATCCTAAAATTAGCCATCTATATTCACTGCAGATCTACTAGATACACTCGAGCGCAATAATACATCAAAGCTTTGATAACTGACGTAAATATATTGAAGAGCAGATAAACAGACAGACGGCACGTTATCGTTAATGCGTCTAATCGGTTCGTTATCTCCGCTAAATATAAAACTGAAGGCTTATCAAGTTTGGGATTGGGAGTGCGTTCCCATTGTGAGGACTTTTTGTGCGACACGAAAGCTACGTTTGTGAACATTCTTGGTCAGTATTCTTTAGCTAGATTTTTAACAAATTAAGTCAAAGAAGAAAGGTGGAAAGTTTTGGTTCTTAACTTTTAGAGTTTAGATTCGGATATAAATCCATACTAATATTATAAATGCGAAAGTAACTCTGCAGTCTGTCTGTCTGTTACTCAATCACGCCTTAACTACTGAACCAATTTGCATGAAATTTGGTGTAGAGATATTTTGATACCCGAGAAAGGACATAGGCTACTTTTTACCCCGGGACATAGGATAGGTTTTATCCAGAAATCCCATGGGAACGGGAACTATGCGGGTTTTTATTTGACTGCGCGGGCGATGCCGCGGGTGGAAAGCTAGTGTAAAATAAAATTACAGACCCTAGAAGTTATGTAAATCGATTATTTATAGAGTTAGTAACTTTTGGCTTGAATTGACCAAGAAATGTTGAAATACTGGTGACGATGTATGGACAAACTAATTTATTATGGTTACATGTCATGTTCTAGAAAGTTAGATACAAGATATTTTCCTGATTTGTATTTTATTGCCAGTAAGTCGGTCTCTATAAGACAACCTTAACCTCTTTCCAAAAACAAATGCTTAAAAGAAGAACGCTGTTACTTTACCATGAAGATGTTAGATGGATTACTATACACAAATCATTACGTAATTGACACTTAAAAGCTTACAAAATAACTCATCCTCGTCCCATTTGTACAAACAAGCCTTATCATATTCTCCAAGTAAATACAAAGACATATCACGAATGCCGATAGAAAACTGCATCGAGTTTCACGACTCACGCCAATTTGGTTCGCGTGAGTTACCAATGTACGAATATTTGCAGCCTAATTTGCAATAACGTGATTTTATTATCTACTGATAGCTTTGGTGTTGACATCGCTACCGTAATTGATTTATTCCTCTGGTACGGGAATATCGGTTGGAATATAGTTGTAAGATATAAGTAATTGAATATGTTGCTAAGGTTTTTAAAACGTTCATGCGATACAGAGATCCTTCTGCGCTTTGAGCTCTATTAAAAGTTAAAAACCGGTGATTTTTCCGTAAAAAAATAATAAAAACTTTATGTTTATTATTTCAGCTAATGCTTGTTTCTGTTGATTTATTTAATTTCGTTGGAAATCCGTGATTTTTCATAGGAATCAAATCAAATCAAATTTGTTTATTTGCTCGTATATGGTCATATAAAGGTGATAATATACAATATTTATATCACATATACTGCCATTGAAACAAATTGATAGTCTACTATATACTACAGTTCCAGTTGTTACAAGAAAAACGTCTCATATTAAAATGAAAACCCACACTGCCCAGACTTCCCAAATCCCAAAATTTCTTGAAATCTTTCATATCTCCCAGACATATTTATTGCCTAATTACAAAATCGTATTGTTGCAGTTTATTATTTTTATACGTGCGATATCAAGTTTTATGGTTTCTGATAAAGTAGCATGCTAATGGGCTTTTTTGCTTGGGGATACAGAACTGCAGTAGATTTTATGATTATTTCGATGCTTTAGATTAGTATTTTTATTTAAAGGAATATTTACATATTGTTTCAGTATACTTTTTAACAAAATATATAAGAAAAACATGTCTTTTGTTTGTAATCTTGATCTTCAGTAGTATAGGTACCTACCTACTCTCTCTTTGATATAATAAAAAATAAGACTTTACTTATTGCAATATAAAGTGTTTTATTAATATAAAGATAAAATAAATAAATAAATGAAGATGCTTCACACATAACATTATATGTTTTCGTATCAATTCATAAGTGAACTCTCAAACATTTATTTTTTCAACTAGACTTTATTTAGAAGCAGTTTTGAATCGTCAAAATACAGAAAATACTAATTTACCAAAACACGCTATACATATACAGCCTCTCTGTTCAGCAAATCTTTTACACAACATGGCTACTAGTCTAGGTCCCATACTAAAAAAAACACCACTCTGTTATTTAAGCAAATCTTTTCCCAGTCAGTCTAGCTCCCACAAAAAAGCCTAACACTATTCGCAACCGTGTGCATTGGTGCAAAATAAAAGTGGTGTGTGGCGCTCGATAAGGACTATGATGGATGCACTGTGCTGATAACGGAAAGGTGCGACTGTAATTGAAAAGCTGGCAATATTGCTCTCAGAACGCTGCTTCATGTTTTGTGTATGTACTGTTGTTTATTAGTCTGTGGTTGATGTAAACGTGGTCTTTATTTAGGATTTTAATTCGGTTGTGTTACTGATCGTCACTTGTACATCATATTGTTTTGTCTAAATTATTTTTGGTTCATTGTGCGACGGTCTTTCATTTCGTGGTTTAACTTATACGGACAAATTCTAGAATAGTTTATTCATAAAGTTTTTATAACATAGTAAAGAAAAACAGTAGGATCTCAAACAAATAGGTACGTAACTAAATACCTATTTGCTATAGTCACAGAATAATAACTAGTCTACGGTAGAATTCCTTGATCACCGCTTTTAATTCTTCATACACTCTTCCATTAACTAAACAACAATTACTATCAATTATAGTAGTACAAATGAACACAAAAAAATCAATTCATCATCAAGTCAATAAACTAAAACATTTAATCTACGAGCGTTATCAAATTCCGAAAACACTCCAAATAGCTGTGCACAACTTATCACAAATAAGTGACGTCATAAAACATGTATTCATATAGCTTTTTAGCATAGCTAAGGACTCGATAAGCTCGCAATTTGAATCATACACCGATTTCGTTTGTCCGTCCGTATCTCTGAAAGCACTCTGCCTTATCGAGTTTTATCAATATTAGGGCGGCCACATGCGACGTCTCTATATTTGGTACTTAACTTGTAAACAAATTGTCGTGGTTTATATCTTGGATGTGCTTGGTAACAATTAGAAAGGATGAAAGTTTGTTGTTTATGGTGTTTAATAGGCTTATAATAAGAGAAGCTATGTTTTACAGAAATCAATCCAGAGGATAAAAGTGAAATATAATATTATATGGTAGACAATGATGTTAAATAAACTTGAATTGCATGAATTTTGTGAAATCAGGATTACATAATATAAGTGCATACATTTTATTTGAAAATTGTTTACCCATAAATATTGTCGAAACATTTTTGGAATAACTGCAATACAATTTATAAACAAAAGTACTTATAGGTACTTCTTTATATCTCGAAAGATGTCGCATAATAAAAATATATGAATAAGCATATTATTACAAGCTATTTGTGATACTTATCGTTATCCTCTTTAAACATTAAAATTCCCAGCCTGAACGCTGTTTACTAGTTAATTTATGGTCTCTTCTCTATAACAACTAGTTTAAAAAGAATCACAATAACATCGTGTCCACATCACACTTCGCTCCAAAAGCATGTGTTCAATACCAACAGTACATGCGTATTAATAATTCATACATTGAGTAATATAAATTAAAAGACGTTTTGAATCATACACCAATTTCAACCACACGACTCGACGTATCGCTCAAAGCACTCAGAGTTATCTCCGCTGACTTTATCTTAGTTTTAAGGGCGTCTGCGTACTTTGCGATGTGGGAAATTGTTTATGATATTGGTTAGTCCTATATGTATGGTAAGTACGCTTTTAGGTGTTTAATTTGTATGAATTTGATATCACAATGTTTGTAGATAATTGAAAGTTAAGGTGGTCAATTTATCATGGGAATGAAATACTAATTAAAATCATACTAGTAAGTGCACCATGGTTAATATATAAGCATTTAAGTTCGTAACGAATTGTGACATCTGAATTAACAAAGTAAATCTATAATTTATCGAGTTCAGTCGTTAAGGAATCGTTAATCATCCTTTAAACTGTATTCTACTAAATCTTAACTATCCACAACTCTATAAACTATTACAAATATAATGTACATAGTACATACATACCGTTTCAATGCTGTATTCCAAATCCACCACATCAAAACGATATCAACCCATCACACAATAACATAACAAATATCTAATTTCTTCAACTTACAACTTTAGAAAAGTTGCACAAAACCCTAGCGAAAAGCAGCGCAACATCCCTGAACCTCGCGTGCACCCCGCCTTATTTTATAATGGCAAAGTGATTCATTTGTCTCACAGTTATCCGAATGTTTTAAGCTTATCCAGCGATAGCGCGGATGGAGGCAGGAATGAATGTCCCACTGTGGACCTGATAACGGCCATTAGGTGCTATACGTGTACATAATTAATACGAAAAATAATCGCGCCTTGTGTTGGCTGAGGTGATGGTTAACTAGACATGTTTTAAACAGGAATCCTTAATTATGACTGTGAGTTTACTATTTATACTAAATTTTACCCATAGTAAAAAGGTAGAGAATGTCTCAAAACATAAATTAAACGAAATTTAAATTATTAGAATTTATTTGAATTGTCAATTTTAGAAGGGAGGCTAAAATTAATTAGACTTGAATACGACAATATGATATTTAAAATGAAATTACTTTCAATTTTTCAAAACTTTAGATAAAACAAAGCTGAATTAGATGATAAATATTCTGTTTAAACGCCTGTTTAATGTGTGCGTAAAATTCCACGGCAATCACTGTCCACTTAAACCAAGAGTATCAAACAAACTTTGTACTTCTATTCTGTTTCCAGACATTATCTAAAATATCACGTTTACTTATGTTTTACATTCATACAACCCTACACGAACATTTTTACACTGCTGTAGTACAATGGAAACAAACCGTCGAACTGTGCCCGTTATCTCACGTCCGACGTCGCAACATTCGTACGACATTCTCGCGACATTACAAACTAACATAACACTTTAATTAGTGCATCTTAAGCGTATTAGTTGCAGTGTTTCGTGTGTGGTACAAGGGATGAGAGATTTTAACATTTCATACACATTTACATGATGTTAGTTAGGCTTTGTTTGTAGCGACTAGCGTACGGGCAAGTGCCATCTTTGTATTTTTTTAATATGCCTATTATTTGTATCGATGCATTTCTTGTTATATCAATGTAGAGCAGAAGCTATCGATTGTATGTAACGTAACTGTACTAATTTCAGAACTTGTAATATTTATTTTTAATCATAAATAATTACCTAAATGAAAGGAAACAAAGTGATGTATTTTGCAGCTTATTCTAATTATTCTTTTGCTTATGCTTATTCTTTTCTTGTTAGAGTAGTTTTTTAGGGTTCCCTACCGAAACGGTAAAACCTATCACACTGAGACTTCGTTGTCTGTCTGTCTCCAGGCTGTATCTCATAAACCGTGATGGCTAGAAAGCTGAAATTTTCAAAAATGATGTATTTCCGTTGCCGCTATAACAACAATTTTAAGTAGTTTATTAAAATCGCTTCACCCATGCACTTGTACTACAAACCATCGAAATAAGTTTTGGTAGTGCCTTGTATTGGATCTCGAAGTTGGCTATCGTCCCGTATCTAACTGCACATTACGTGCTATATGACTATGACATATTATAACTGTGGAACTTAGGGCGCAATGTACAGCTAAGTCATTTTATTAGACTAATATTAGAACTTGGTACTTTTGTGATGTCTGATGTATATCATAGATTTAAATAAATACAATCATATTTTTGGAGGAGTTCATCTTCAATATAAACTTTTATATCTTGTACACAACCTTTTAGATTTAATGACACATAAAATCTGGTGTCTTAATAATTAACAATTATTGGTAAAGAGCTTTAATTAAATCGTAAAATAACAGATGCTAAATACTTATTTACTGTTTAAACATACTTCAAATAGTCCAGCAGAAGGGTAAGGATTTAGAATACAATTTCCTGGACTGTACTATCCATCCACATAGCTCTACAACATGCAGACTACTTCTCGCCTCTAACTTCAGTAGATAAAACTAAATTTTTAGTGTATTTATTTTAAACAATCGTACGGAAGCCGGCGCAAGTTCGGAAGTTCTATCTACGTAGAATATATCACAACTATCTTACAAGTGACTGCTAAAAGTTTAAGATACGGGCTATCGCGAATGTTTTGAAACTAACTATAAACTGAACATTTTTCATTGATAACATAGACCGTCTGACGCGAGTCTATACTCTATACTCTATGATGCTCTATAGATACTGTTTTTACTCTGTGCTAGGCGAAGGAAATTACGTATGCGGTCTGTCAATATTTTTGATGCCTGCGTTGTTTATAACAGGGAATAGTTTTGATTACATTTTTAAGGTATAAAGTTTAACTCACAAATTAAAAATAGGTATTTAAATAAAGAAAACAAGAAAGTAAATAAAAATATAATCCATCCATACATAAAGATCACATATATTGTTATTTTTAATGGCTGAACAATAAATAAAATTATTATGGGTTATTAAATTGCATATAAACGTAACGAGACAATGTACCCGCAAAAAATTGCTAAAATAATCCCTTTAAAAACATATTTAACATAATAAAAAATAATTCCACGCACCTACATCCTATTTCCGGCACCTAATTAACCGGTCTAGATGCCATATCATTAGAATCAGGAAACATATCGGGGTATAAATAACATCGGATGCATTAAGGCACGTTAGCCGCCCCAGGTAGCCTTCCGCCCGCCCTGTATCGCTGATAACGGCCGTTACAACCGTTAGCGGCCGTAACGACGCCGTTAGCTGCGGCCGCTTCCCAGCCTTTGTATTGGCCTTGTAAAGATCGTGTGATCGTAAATTTGCTATATGGATACCCCTGACTTCTCTGGATAAGGATCGGTGGTTTTTGCACTCTTTATGGTGTGTTAAAATGCGAAAGGGTTTAGTGATTGTGAAGTGAACTTTCTATAGACAGAGTTTTATTGAAGAGGTGTTTGGGAAAAGATAGTTAAAAATGTAATAATAAAGCGCTGGAGTAAATTGAAAGACATTAGAATTAATTTCCTGAGGGAAAGTACTCTATTTCTTCTATAAGAATCTAACTGTTTATTTATTTGTAAGTTGAGCGCGCGCAAAGAGCAATTCTTAAAATTATCTTTAAAAAGAATCTAAGATATCCAACCAAAGAACTATATCAAGAGGCTGGTATTCTAACGGTGCGTCAGTTATACATATTAGCAGTAATACTAAAATTTCATAAAATAGCTCCAAACACAATTATAACGAACGAGCGCTCTCGAAGAAATCCTACATGGAGGAAACATAGCTGTAATATGTCTTTTGGTAGCAAGGCTTTTATATTCATGGGACCTTACTTATACAACAAAATGAACAAAATACTAAATATCTTTCCTATGACCAAGTTCCGTTGTAAAAAATTTGTTACAAATTGGCTATTTAATCTAAACTACTTAGAAACTGAAAACCTCGTTACCATAATTTCTTGATTAAAATATGAACTTAAACTTTTACTGAATATTAAAATAAACATATCCACCCACACACATATACACGTACGCATACATATACACACACACACTCTCAATACTTAAAATGGCAATTATTTGTTTAAAATATATATATTTCTTTTTCTGTTGTTTTGTTATGTAATATGATGAGAGTTTGAGCCTCACAACACAGGGGATCATAGTGTGGGGTTCAATGCAACATATGTAACAATATTATGTAAAAAAATGTTTTGAAACAAATAAAGAAATTTTTATTTTTTATTTTTTTTTTATTTATTTAAATAAAATTGAGCGAATACAAATTCGATAATGCAAGAAAATTAAAAAGGGTGAAAGGAGAAGCAAAAGTTGATCAATGATCATGCTTGAATCGGAATTATTTGTAACATCGGCTTGTTATTAATTCTGTTAGTCAGTCAGTCTGTTCTCTTAAAATTTTTCTTAAAACTAAGTAAATACTAATAAAATAAAATACAAAAAGTATCAAAACGTGCACATCGCGCTATCAAAAACTACGCATGACGTGTGGCGGTCGAGCGAATGTGTGACTAAATAAATCGTTAGCGAGAGTCGAGATAGAGCACGGTAGCGTGGATGTTGGCTATATGGATGGTTCTTATTTGAACTTTTCCTCGCACGATAATTTTAAAGAAGTATTACTTTTAGTGTGGAAAAATGACAACGCTATAGGTCGTCTAGCGCCGTCACCTTCCCACACTGGAAATCATACTGCTTTAAGATATCATGGTAAAAAAAACATTTTTATGGTATAGATAGGTATGTTAGTGACGAAGTGTTAAGTTTAAAACATGCACAAATGCATTACATGAATTATAATGATTAATTTAAATCACACAGTTAAATTCACAACATAATATTCTTATTTATTTGTGTAGAAATATGTCGGCTATCTATAAGTAAAGTACAATACAATCCTCCTCTTTACTAAAGACCTTTTATCTTTCAATTTAAATAAGTACATTAAAATTTTAGAAAAAAAAAAAAAATAGAGATTATACATATAAAAAAGGCACATCCAGTAAACATAACTCCACGTTGCTTACAAACAACATTATGTTGGAATTATTAGTATTTTTGTGGTCGCAATGCGAGTGCCTCGCGCGATACTGAATATCCAGGATGTAAACCTTTGGCTTTTGTTTCTTTGTATTAGGATTTATTTTGGATTTATGTAACATTATTTGACGCACACGAATTTTTTAAGGAAGATTTTTCATATATTTTTCTGGAAATTGAAATGTATACTTATTTCAATTAATTTAAAATAAGTGATATTCTAGGAAGAAGCTGAAAACAATTCAAGAGAAGCTATAATATACAGAAATAAAGATGAACAGATTTTCGCAACTTGAAAATATAATCACTTGTATGATCCAAAAATAATAATACTTCACGTAAAAAAGATTTATATACTTTATGAAATAAATCGCGTAAAAAATCAGTTTAAAATTACAAAACATTAAACTCCTACACATACTAACATAATATATTCAAGCGATGTTTTCTTTTATCATGCATTCCAATGCGCGTTCCTTATCTAGCTGTATAATTGTGACCATGTTAAAGCATCAATGTACTCCGGGGACTGCACGCTTCTTCTGAGATAAGAGAAATGGAGATTTGAATTTTCTCACTTGCTTTGAAATTGATTCTTGTATTTTTTAAGATAAGTAGTTTAAAGTATAATAGTTTAAATATAGTTTTTTAGCAAAGGGGAAAATGTAGAAATAAAGATTTTTGCGAATATATACGCTAGTTTCCTTTCTTAGTATTTAGATATAAGCCTCCATACCGATATTTTAATAGTGTAATATTATGTTATTCATAGAGCTTAAAAATACAAGACATTATCTACAAACCGGACATATTTTAATAAATAAATATTAAATATTATCGGAATATATCTAATAGGTACGTGACGGTTACGCCAATACATTTAAGATTTAAATTTTTATTTCGCAAAAAGAGATTTTAAAAGCTCATACAGCTCGTACCTAATAATTTCAAAATCGAAACAATACTTTTACACAATCTCGAAACAAAAGCAAAACCGATAGATGGAGCTAAGTCATGAAAAGCTTATTATAGCGCGGAATCTGCGCTTACATCTCAATTGTAAAACAATGTTATCAGTTCCTACACAGCATTCCCTCCTACACACACAATAATCGACCTAAACACTACGTATTTAAGTCCACAATGCTCTAACACACATCCCGTATGATATTGGCTAAAAAATCTCAATTGCACTATCGCGTGATTAAAATTAGACTTTAATTTCACGTAGTTAGGATTGAAAGTTAAGCGGTGTGTGAGACAATGTTTATTTATTCGGTAAAGGGTGGTGTAACGCCTACTCGTAGGCTCGAGATAAAATCTATATGGTACTAAATACGTGCAAACTCGCCTTAGGTGTATACTGTGTGGCCTTTCACTATGAATCATGATCGATTGCGGGCTTTTTGAATAACTTTTGTACTTTATATGCGTTATGACGGATTTAAAACAAGATTTTTGAGCGTTAACCGGTTTTAAAATAGTTATAAGATGTTAATTTCGCGATATTATGGGCTAAAACAGTCGTAAATTTGAAACAAAGATAAAACAGATGAAAGAACACGTGTACATATCAAGAAACAAATGAAACATGGTCAGTACCTCTACCATGAGTTGACATAGTTAAATCGTCTGACGTAACTACAATAGTAAACGTGAATAGTTCACGAGATTATTTTCCGTGAATGACGTATCTATCATCGAATAGTTATAAACTATGACATATGTCAAAATTAGAACTCATGGTGCAAAAATTGTATGGTTACTACAGCGAGTGTAGTATAGTTTACTATACGTTATCTACTGTAGTATACTATAATGCACCTCATGGTAGGCTTTTTAGTTCCGCTACGGCACACTAGGGGCGCTGTACGAAATTTCATACAAACCGCTTACTACAATCGCTAGCGAGTATCGTGTGCGTAAACTCATGGTAGACCTACTGAACATGATATTATTAAGATAATATAGAGTGTACCAACTCCAAAGCGACATTAGAAAAAAGACCCATTTTTTGACCGGCTAGAAATCATTTTGTCGTATCAGGAAGAAATTAAAAAAAAAAATCGGTGCATTTCGCGATTTAAAAGCGAAGCTCAATTTGGCATGCCATTGGTTGTAGTGTAATTAAACAAATAGCAAACAATTTATACTTTTCACGTAAAAACTACTTAACCGTAACAAAATCCTCCACTCTAAAATCCCTACTATTATTAATATTATAAATGCGAAAGTAACTCTGTCTGTCTGTTACGCTTTCCCGCTTAAAACACTCAACCGATTTTCATGAAATTTGGCACAGACAATCTTTAGACCCTGAGAAAGAACAAAGGCTACCTTTTATTACGAAATATGTACCACGGGCGAAACCGGGGCGGACCGCTAGTTCTTAATAAGCCTCGCTATAGATTTCAACCAAAAAAATCTACACATACTACACGCTATATTCATACCATCTACATAGTGTATTCATTCACACAAGGTATATTTAAAGCCAGGTATGTTATCTAGTTGTGCAGCGCGGCGTTGGCCGCGGATAACTGGAGCGCTGTGATAAGCGCCGCTAGTCACTTATTTATTTAGTCTATCCATCTCGACTGCGCAGTTTGCATGTTTCCTTTTAACACGATTTTATTAGCTTCACCTGTATGTTTGTAATATTTAGACTCGTTTTTGACCCACTTAAAAGGATGGATTTAATTGAAACTTTGTACACTTATCAAGGATTAACAATACAATAATTTCATGAGTTTAAGCATGGTGTGGCTTGAAGGCATTGCTTTACCGCGGCAGTCCCCGAGTGCCACACGTCTCATTTTTTTAATAAATTAATTATTTAGCTGCAAAACTCGTTGACTTTTCAACTATTTCCTATCTTATCTTCTTTGTAGAACAAGATGGCAAAAATTAAGTTAAGTGTAAAAACCACATTAATTGTGAATCAATTTGTAAAATGATAAAGTTTATCTTTTTTATTATTTAATTATGATAATAGAACACTTTTTTGTTAGAAGATAAGCTTTTATGGTTATTTTTCTATCAGAGATATATAATTTAATCAATTTACAAGTAAAATATATAACGTTATACATCAATGCCTATGTTTCCTGGTTCTTCAACTGTTTTCATACAAAATTTCGTGCCAATCGATGTCCTGTTTTAGCCGTGGAAACGTAACCGATTACAACGTCATAACAAAGACCAAAAACTTTCTCATATACCTCACAACACTAACCTGTACATTCCATTTATTCCATAATAACAACAAACGGAAAATAAACTTTTATAATACAAATAATTGAGTGAAACAGAACATAAACTCGGTCCTGAGACGTGCGGGCTTGCGATAAGGCGGCTGCCGCTTGCTGATAACTCCTTGCATCACTGCAGCTATGATAAAATGTCGTTAAATTAAACCACTCCCGTCCGCTTTAATGTATTTTCAATTTGATCGCGTTATACTCGATTTCGAATGATTTTTACGAGTCGAAATTAGTTTGAGTTTGTCATGAATGTAATATTTATTTAGTTGGGGAATAGGTAGATAGGAAGACGAGAATATAGACATTTATAAAATTGGCAATCAATTTAAATTTTGGTATATATTATGTAAAAACAATTTATAAAAATAGGATCGTGTATAGAAATAGAAAAATTAAATCGAGACAAAAATAAGTTATCAGCTTATCAAAGTTATAAATTATTTGAAGCTTTTAATCTTAAAAAAAAGAATATAAAATACATTTTAAATAATTAAGACAGCAAAAATAACCTGCAAATAATAATGCAACTAAACGTTGTTAACGTTTAGTTATATGGATTCCGTCTCTATTGGGATCATTGGCCATAGACAAAAAAGAAGAAGAAGAAGAATTTGTTATGTACTGAAGATAAATTGTTTTATACTACAGTTTTATACGAACTGTACTAAAGAGTAGGTACCTCATCTATACATATGTAATAACGTAACGATGCAGTGTACACACTGTAACTAGATGCAGTTTTCTAATTTATCGGTAATAAAGATGAAATGCGATCTTTACGAGTATGCACGGTTAGGAAGTGGTTATTAAATCGCTTTATTAGTCTTCGCCGGCGTGTGCTGTGGTCTAGATCATGAGATCTAGCTCAAAATTTATCTAGATTTCTAGGGATACTTATTACCAAAATAATATAGCTGAAAGTCCACGCACCGCAATAAGAATACATTTGAAAATGTCAACACTTGTTAATTGGTATGATTTTTATTTATCTATTTAAATTTATTAGATAACAAATAATGGATTAATTTGTTATAAAGTGCTTTATACGCAATCTTGGTAATTTGAAATTATAATTTAAATAAAATAATATATAGGTAATAATTCATGAAACGCTCTATGCGTTTATTGATTTAAATCGACTCGTGTTCATATAAAGCATTTCATAAAAGTCGATAAAGTTCGACAACTAGTTATAAGAAAAAATATATAAATGGTTGTATCCTTAAGTAAGCAAGTGCGAAACTAAAACACTGCCAAACCCAATCAACACAACTACGAAGAAATCTGGTTTTCAAAATGAATCTAATATCCATAAAAGGCAAGCCGGCTATTACCAGTATCGCCAGACACAATTATATCTAGCATGCCATAACTTTACATTCATCCATTCTATCTAATATTAAATTAAATCAAATCAAACCAGTCACAGAAAATGATCTAGGAGATATGCCAATTCAACGTACAAGAAAGTATACCAATTCAACTTACACATATAACTTTACATTCCATCTCACTTTTAACAAAATCTAAATAAACAGTTGTGCAAACAGTTGCTCTTAATTTCAGTAAGCACTAAGTATTTCGTTAATTGCACTTGATGACGTAAACAAGAGAAATCTAATCTAAATTTTACAGACGCCTGTGGCTCGGGCGGTGTGAAATACGGGGTGGGAGTGTTATCAGGCCCGCGCACGCCTCCAATCGGCTGATAACAGTGTTCACTGTCCCCCGGTCTCCCCTCACTATTTCATAGGTGATTTTTAACTTTAAGATTTATTTGGTTTACTTTTATGGCAGTATACTGTATAGTAAATGGTGAATGGTTTTAGTATATTGTATATTATGTTTTAACTTTGAAGCGTTTATGTAATAAATAAACTAATTTTATCATGATGTAGCAAGAAAAAAGGAGATTCTAATTTCCATAGTGTATAGGGGCACTGATAGTTGAAAGCGCTTAATTTTATTGATGTAGAATTAAGAACTAATCTTCATTAATTTTCACATTACTTTGCTAGATTAAACCCAGCAGATACAATTCAACAACTAGTTTTCAATTTTTACCAATTCTGAAAAAAAAACACTACGTGCATATTTATCACCATTTCTATAAAATATACAGTGACGGTGTAAATGCGGCCGCTTATCGCCGCGAGGCGGGGTGGCCCGATCGCGTCCCCGATTGCAAGCGCGTGATATTTAGCACTGACACTGTGTCGCGTCGTGTCGCGTCGCGTCGCGTCGTGAATAGATGCTTAACTTCATTATGAATTATTAAAAACGTACGGTGTGAGGGGATGTAGGTTGGAGATTGGTGTGTGTTTCGTGTTGAAGCTTTCAAAGGAAATAATTCATAGTCTTTAAAAAATATTAAGAAATTTCATTGCTGCGGTGGGACCGGTAAAACAAACAAATGAAGCACTGTGTTATGCATATCAAATCATAAAACGTTCTAATTTCTAAGTCAACCTATGTATTATTAATTTATTAGACTATTTTTCAACCTTATGGAATCGGTAAAGTTGCCTTTAATTTGTCTATTAGAGAACCAATAGGTGCTGCTGCATTTACATACGAATCAAATATAATAGAGCAATTTGTTAATATTACAAAACTTATATAGCAAGTCCAAATAGTTCACTATTCTTATCGACTCTACATTACCTATTCTGTGACAAAACGATACTCTAATACGTTAGGTATTACAATCTTACAATTCTTACAATCTTATTTCAGTCTCCATTACATAACAAGTATGTAATGAAAGTCGAAACGGACGTAGATATCACGCGATGTAATACAGCCAATTGAAACGAATCGCTGACGCAACAGGTAGGCCCTAATTGAGGATTCTTGACGCTACTCCCTAACTTTATGTAAGTGCTTTGAGTTTAGGGTCAATAGTAATGAGAATTACACCAGTGATATTGTGATACACATGATCTTTGATTTGTCACTATTTTAACAAAATGTTACCAAAAACAACGGGGTTTTTCATAAACAATTTACGCGCTGTGCTTTTACATTGAAGTCCTTGGTAAACATTTGATAAATCATAATAAAAGAACATGAACAATGAAAAAGGCATTTTATGATATGGTTCTCAATTCTCATAATTACCTTTTAGACTTTTAGTCATTGTATTTAGTTTAAAAGTTACCCCACTCTAGAACCCTTGAAAAAGCTCATAATAGCACACATAATATCTACCGAAAACACACCGTCTGGCATGATCTATATTATTCTATTATAATATTTGCTACTACATATTATTAACAATTAAATAAATACACAACAAATGAAAAAGACGAGAACATGCACAAACGACAGGATCTAAGGGCTCGGTGACGTTGCGATATGCATGACGTATAGCGAGAGATAGCGCGGGGTGGCCACGAATATAGCCACACTAGATTTCCGCCCGCGGCTTCGCCCGCGTTTTCAATTAAAATGTTCCTGTAGGATTTCCGGGATATAAAGTAGCCTATGTCTTATTCTGGGTCTTCAGCTAGCTACATACCAAATTTCATTGTAATCGGTTTAGAAGTACTTGCGTGAAAGAGTAACAAATACCCATATACCCAATACCCATCCTCACAAACTTTCGCATTTGTAATATTAGTAGGATAGGATAGTAGGATTTGTAAGATATAGCTCTAGCTTTTGTATGTAACTTCGCTTAAGAGGCTGACAACACCAAATTGAAGTTATTTGAGCAGTTTTTTAAGAAGAGATATTTATTCTAGCCCATCAAAAAAAATATATGTTAATATTCATCATATTTCGAAGATTGTGGATGGACTCGATACATAATTGGACGAAATCGGCTCGATAGAAAATAATCGCAAAGATTGGTCTTAAAATCATCATTAAACCATTCTATGTCTTTATTTTTTTGACGTACGGGTCTACAATTTAAAACACGAAGTCAACATATTCATACCTGAAACTCTAACGAGTCACATTTCGCATTTATGACCCACACTTTTCCTTAAATCACATATTTTCTTATTATTTTCTTCTACGACCTGGCCCCGCCAAGTAACAGTGATATTGCGCTCTCGTTTGCGCACACTGTCCAATTGTATGGGAGTAAAGGAGAGCGCAATCACTGTTAAATTTGCTCTTAACAGCCCCTTAAGTGGAAATGACTTTCGATGTGTGCAGTATGAAGCTGGTGAAAACAAGAGTGGTTTTGTAAAATATGATGATAATAATATGAAATTTGCGATTTGCGTATTTATCACCGGTATTTTCTAACCGGTAGGTATATTGTGTGTGCGGTGAAAAACTATACTAACACAGGTCCAACATTATAAAACTGTTGATTTTTATCCACTATCATGTGTAAATTTAACTTCACACGGGTGTCTATCAATAGGAAATAGTTTTAAAATTTATAGTTTTGCATCACTAGTCACAAATTTCTTCACGATTTAAAGAATGCAATGAAAATATGATATTAATATCTCGCCATGAATATTTGCTTGAACCCACCGCGTCTAGATAACTTGAATATTTAAAAGGGAAACAATTAGCAACTTTTTCTCTGAACGCTTGGGCACCCTATCAAAAATTCAACAATGACGCGATAGCGCGCGGCAATATTTTAAAATCGATGTTTTTATGAATCGATAATTTGTTCGGCTCGTTTTGGTGCGACGTTTCGAGCCAATCGATTCTTATCTCGATGTCACAACGCTTTGTTTCGATTCGGCCCTACATCCAGTATGTTTCTCTTGAAGCATTTCTTGCTAACGTACGAAAAGATGTTATCGGCGAGGCTTGCAAATTTGCTGTTGCGTTTCTTAACTAACTGCTCCTCGAAAATGAATTTTATGTGATCGGAATAAGGTTTTGTTTTGAGAGGGATGGTTGATACATCGTGTGTGTATGTTTGTCTGTGCTTGCATGCCAGACCAGGCCCTCAGGTGTGCTCGATGGGTAAAATTTGATACTTTCTTGTCACTGAGAAAGGAATCCATTGAAATTCGTATAACTAATTCGGCAGAGCGGAGTGTGTAAGAAAATTAATTAAATAGTGTTTTTGACGAACGGTTGATAATATTTTGAGAATTATTTATAATTGAGTACAGACAGTGCTTGATTTATGGCATTTTTAAACGTGGTTTGTGGATAATTAAAGCTTAATAAATAAATAATTAAATATTTTTTATTCGAATTGAAATACTTCACGACAAGTATGATATAAATATTATTATTTACTAATATTTGCGAGGTACATCATAAAACAAGCAAATATAAGTCTTAAGGGTAAGTAAAGTTCTTTACTAATCTACTCTCATAGTAGTAATAGTTAAAATATTACTAATATTGATTTTTGCATGTATGTTTAGGCGAAAATAGCAACTGCAGTTTTTAATTACAAAATATCAAAACGTGATCGCTAGAGTTAAGAAGTTTTTCAGAAGCTTTTTCCTAACGTTTTAATGTTTTGTTTCATATGACATACATATATATCCTGAGGGCATAACTACTCAAAGATAACTTTCTTATATCAAGATTATAATAACGTTAATTACGTAGACCATTAAATAGCACTAGATATGACGATCCTAGAGCACATAGAGTCAGCATTATTTTATAGGATTATTTTAGTGCCTAAGTAGTAAGTACTCATATTTTCTAATGTGAAAGCTCGATTTCACCAACAAAATAATCATAGTTTATTTAAATCTGCTGTTAATAATACAATACGAATTGTAACAAATATTGTGTTAATTAAGTTTGGCAGTTTAGTATTATATTATTATCTGTGGTTAAGCGATAGTATTAATGATAATTTCAAAGTAGAAAATATGCCTATAATTTTAACATAGTTTTTAACTTTCATGTGCAAATCAAAAACTCAAACGTATTAATACTCTTTCCTCTATGAAACGCGCGTCACTTACATCATAGTATGTATATGTATACTTGCTAACAAGACGAAGCTATCACATAATATTTCGCTTAACACATACTTTAAAAATTGCTCATGTGCAAATCAAAAACTCAAACGTATTAATACTCTTTCCTCTATGAAACGCGCGTCACTTACATCATAGTATGTATATGTATACTTGCTAACAAGACGAAGCTATCACATAATATTTCGCTTAACACATACTTTAAAAATTGCAGCTGCAAACTAGACATTTACAACATTTTTAATAAACTACACGTATCAGCGATCAGCCATTTCGTGCATCTGTCTTAAACGAGCGAAACAGGAAAACAAATTATCAAGATCCATTACACCATCAATAGCCGGATATTGTGGGTTTATCGGCCAATCAAATTTGTTTTTCATTGATCACCCCCGATATGTTTTGTGTAACTTTATTATAGCCTGTGTACTAAGCGTAGTGTGCTTGTAATACTGAAATTAACGGGACGTGAAAGTAATTGTTTGGCATTTTTATAGGTGCGCTTATATTGGAAACGGAGGTTTTGAAAGCGGAGTTTGAGCGTAGTCTCTGTGGCTATCTTACCAATAAACACTAACGCTAACAAAAGAACGAAATTAAATGTAAAATGCCCACATTTTTGACGCGGTGATGGAAATTATTTAAAAAATTGCTACAGGTGAAGGAAACTAAGTGTTGTGTTTTAATGAAGAATATAAATTAGTATAACACATTAAGGATAAACACACGAACACAAAAAGCACACATCGCGAGTTGCACATTACTTAACCACGGTTTAAAACGAAGATTAATGCGGCCGATATATCATCCGCGACGGACGAGTGCGAACTTTGCAACGATAAACTTTTTACTTTTTAAAGACTCAAATTGCCACAGTTAGGTATATCGCGTTGAAAAATTGTATACCAAGGGTCGCCCGCCCTGAGGCCGCGCGATAAAGAGACGGGGGAAAAAACTGACGTATTTGTAAAGTAGACTTTATATTTGTCAGCCTGATGCGAGAACTTCGGTAATTGCTCCGCGATTGTTGGCTTGATATTGCTGGCGACTGATAAGAGGTTATGCTGTTGTTTTGGGATTGGTTTATGTGTGTTCGGATTATGATAAATCTACGACATATCCAAAATAAATAGAATAATCGTTTTGTAACTAAAACGTCAAGTTATTTCAGTATTTTTGCATGTAAAACGTGATTAACTAAGGAGGTTTATCAACAGTATCACTGTGACTCGAGGCGATGAGTTTATAAAACTTTTTTACATCAGCCCGCAACCAGAACACTGGTCGGATAAATTGTCGAGCGATAAGTCACCGGCGCTAAACGAGGTTAATACATTAAACCGAGTTTAAGTGGAGTTTACTTAAGCGGTGGCTCCGGGCTCCTAACTTCTAAGTTAAATATGGTTGAGATTTTTTAAGGGAAATTCAGGAATTCTTCATTCAAATTTTGTGCCTGTTTTGATGATTCGGTGTTCGCTTTTTTACAAGTTAATTTCATGTTTAATTTAAGTAGGTTCTACGCTATGTGTATGTTTTATTTAACTACTAGCGGTCCGCCCCGGCTTCGCCCGTGGTACATATATTTACGTTTTCTCTACATAAGAACCATCCTCGTACTTCAAGGAATATAATAAAAAAAGAATTATCGAAATCGGTTCAGCCGTTCTCGAGTTATGCGCTTACCAACACATTTTGCGATTCATTTTTATATATAAGAATTAATGTAAAACTAAACAATTGTTTTATTCACAGCTAAATATAAACTAAGTAAAAATGGCACCTCATTTTGCAATTTAAAAGAAAATATTATCTACAAACCCTTTCTTAAAGCTAATGATATTTAAATATATGTAAAGTCAGCTGCTAATGCTCCGACTATAAATCGTGTGACGTCGTCATTAGCGGTAACAGATTTGTCGTTCAATGAGTGGGATTCTTTATCTAATTTATGAGGCTGTATGAAGTAATATTGATAATACTGTTAAATGTCCGCTATCATAAGTGATATTCTAAATATTTGCTATTCTAGGACACTTGGGTGACATTAAGATTTATGCAGGGTGGCCTGAGAACATTTCTATCTATATATTTTTTTAATTTTAAATGAAAGCGGTTTCAATATATTTTTTACGTACTGTATTAATAAGCATGTTCCCAAATGGCAGAGCAAATATTTAGCTGTTAGTAAAGCATATAGTAAGTTATGTTATTTCGAAACATTATAAAATACTAGCCTACATAAAACAGACTAACTGAATAAAACGCGAAGACTTCACTTCAAACCATTTTTTTTAAGATTTTAAGAAGGCTCAAATTTAAATAGAACGTCTGATATTATTTCACCATACGATTGCACAAAATAATTTTACATTACATTCCAACATACATTTTTGGACGTCCTTTTACAGTCAGTATCTTAGTAACTATAGGATATAATATTACATTACATTCTACAATTATGCATTATTTAAACGAATAATAAATTTAAACGTAAATAATGTTGACAGTTTCCCCCTTACATAACATGTGAATTAAATTGAAAATCATATTTGAAATATAAAATATTTGACATTTCCTTAATTCGTCGCACACTGCCATTACTTACACATTAGCGCTTCGTGAATGGGACTTACCTGTAAGGAAAATAATATTTTAATACATTTTGATATGTGCAATAAATAATGTTAATGTTCAAATGAGTTTGCGATGATTGATGACGCCATTACACATGCGACTTTTAGTCGTTGTTGTTTGGCTGGTTTTCAATATTTATTCTTGTCATTTTTAATGAGATTTGACAAGTCGCTTCGATGGTATTTTTCCTTAGTTGAGAAAAAATGTGAAAACTTAAGATAGTTTCACCAATACAGAAAGATTAAAAATATAAACATAACAGTCTTAAATGGGTCAGATATAAAAAATAATAGAAAATGTATAATAAATCTTAGATCTTAAACTGGGTCTAGGTCCACCAGTTAAGCTGTTCGAAATAAATATAAACAGGTGTAAAAGATAATATCAATAGTTTTATACCGGTCTGATAACATTTTAATCACTTGATTATTATCTTTGAACATAATCAAAGTCTATGTAGTTTAATATAACTCATTTAAATGTTGACTACTGTAATAAATATACAGTCAGAGATGAATAAAAAGTACTGTCTCAAAATATGTTAAGGTACAAATTAAACGTTACATTATGTAACAGTTTTTCTCTAATACATAATATTTAGTTATAATATAAGTATATAGTGTATTATATATTTACCTACCGCAGACGTTCTTCATAATATGTAGGTATGTTATTTTTATAATTTCTTCTATGATATACAAAAAATTTTAAACGCCTAAAAACATGGCCTTATGGTTGCAATTGCGATTTTGACCGGTCAAATATTATTCTGAACAAAATTATCATTTTCAATACAAATGATTGTCTATTAATTTAGTACAAAAACTTATCGTCTTAAAATAGCTTTTAATAAATAATATATACATTATTACAAAATCGAGTAAATTGAATTAATGAAGATATTGATATCATGTTATTTGATATTTTTCGTGTAACATGATATTCATATAATCTCACGTGATGACAGGAAATGCGTCATACAATAAAGTGCTTGAGAGAAGTGCGCACGCGTCGTCTCTTCACAGCTTCCGGTTAAAATGTTACATTTACATATTAACGTTATTTTTATATAATTTTTAAATGGAAAGGAAATATAAATTGTATAATAGTGAGTGTTTATTGTTTGTTCGTCGTTTTAGTTAATACTTTTGTATTTTGGCGAAGAAAGAATAGCAAGTAATGGAAGTAGGTACAATATTTTTAATTTTATGAGTCTCCCATTTTTGGAAATATCTACTGTGATTTTATACATTGAAGTTACTTTATAGCTTACGTGTCAGGACTCAGGACACGTGCAGGTACAGGCACCTGCAGGCACTTACTGAAAGTCGTAAGTCGTAAGTGACATTTTCTACCTTATAACCGTTCTAAGGGCATTTTCTTACTTTTTACAATTACGTGCATTTATCAGTTTATTCTGTACCCTGTTTGATAACACGAAACAAGTAGAAATTAAACAACTTTCCTTAAAAGTCTTATCACTGCTTGCTTTTTTTGTTATACCTTATTCAAAAATAGATTTTCCTTGTTCTTGAAATTTATATGAGTTCCATTCTTCATTGATTTAAAAGACCGTGTTTATATAGATTATTGATCTCACATACATATCAAATACCTTTGGTGGTATTCATAGAACGCCCGCCTTTTATCCTGATATTCTAAATACCAATAATATATCAATGTCTAACCGAGATTTATAATAAACTCGAAAAATGTCATTTCTATCGATTACTTTAATCGAATAATAAGTCGTTATATCGGTCATTATTAAACGAATTGACTCGTGTGATAATAATCGAATGGTAAGCCACACATATCGATTTTTCTTACAATGTGGGATTGAAACTATTAATTTATTGTTAATCTATATTAGATTAGTTACATTTATGGTAGTTTAAATTTATTTGGTATTTTTAAATTTATTAGTTTAGTATACAGTATGTTAATTTATTAGTTTATAGGAAATGGCTGATTTACGACGGGAAGTTTTTGTATTTATTTATCCGGCATTATGACAAAAGCGCACAAACATACAAAAAACGCAAAGGTTATAAAATCTGGTAAAAAAGGTGATTTGACCTTCTATATGAAATATTGATTGATGAGAATTAAAAATTATATAAGTAAATTTGTGTCGAATATTTTCTCAATACGACAGTTTTTTGTCAGTAATAAAAACCATCATCCAAATTCTAAACAGCACGTGACGTTGTGATGAAAAAGAGAAGTTTAAAATATATTTACCCATGCTAACGAAACAACTAGCGGCTTTTCCAAAGGGCTATGAACTGGGGACCTTCAAGAAAAGAGCATATTCCTACCTGAAAGGCCGGCAACATACAATGTCTCTGGCACTGTGGGTACATATGGGCGACGTGGAGCACTTACCTCCAGGTGACGCGTCTGCTCTGTTGTCTCCTAAAAAAAAAAGAAACTAACCGGGGATAGATTGTAGCAAACTACATATTATGTTATTTATATGAAAAATAAATGTGAAATTTTCAGTGTAGTAAAAAGTCCTACCTATATAATATTCTGTAGTACCTAGCCAGTAATTAATAACAATACAGTTAGTTAACTTGTCGTCTGCAATCTGCATCTTAAAAAATAATGGCCAAATTTTAGCTAAAATTTTACTTATAAACAAGCTCATACTTTTAAGTTTATCATAAAGATTAATCAGTGTAACTAAGTTGTTCCATGTATTCATATTTCATAATCGTACAAAGTCGTGGGACGAAGCTATAGTCGGATAAAACTTGAATTGTCCATATTTTTATGAAATTTTTATTCAAATATGAATAATCAGTGTTATCTATAATATGATCGCTTCTGTTAAATATTAAAATTAATTTATTCGTAATCAAGATTGTAAATCAAGTTATATTTTTTTGATTTTATCAACGTCGATGGAAAATTTTTACATTTTTAAAGTGAAACTTTTATTACATCGTCTCAAACTTTTTGGTCTGTGTAGCGCATGTCGCGTGTATCGCGGCTGCCGAGTAGGTATACCTACTCGGCAGCCGACCGACACGCGACATGCGCTACACAAAGCAGTGTTCGGAACCGTTCGAACAATTTCACTTTTACCGTGGTTTCATAAAACCACACAACATTTTTTTTTTCTCAAAAGTCGGCAAGTACGAAATTTGCAAAAGGTTGTTTATTAATATTTAATATTATGTTATTCTTTAATTATAAAGATTTCCGCTTAAATTATAAATGTGGAAATTAATTATCTTTTACATGAGGGCTGCAAAATTGGATTATAAAATCTGCCTTCATCACAAATTTTAACTGAAAATCCACATTCAGGAAGTCAACTAATTGTTATCAAAATATATCATAATGCAACAGAAAACATGGAATCCATAATTATTAATATATTCATTCATTCCTTATAATATTACCTCTAAACATGACTTTTACGACCGAAAACATAAATAAGAAGTCAAAGCGTAAGACAGTAACTTGATATCCACGAAAATATTTGTAATATTATACGAAATTGTCCAAAAGACTCCAATTCGAGATTGTATCGGTTCAGATTTTGTCATATCATATTTTTTATCTGTAGATTTTTTAATCTGTGAGATAGAATGAACATGCATTAAGGCGCCAAATTAATAATACTTTTAACATTTGGTGTTTAAATATCTACTTTTTACGATTATGCTTAGATATAAAAATTTTAAGATAGGTACTATCTTTTATGGTAATATTTTACAAGTGGCATAACATTAGGGAATTTATTTATAAATTATGATTTACTTATGCAAAATAGATTTATGAATATGCAAGTCTTTATTGATGATAAGAGAGATACTTAAAATATTAAATTTCAAGATTATATTAATTAAAGGCTAATCAACTATCAATATTCAATAATATGAGTGATTTTTTACACAATTGTATATATTTAAGAATTGTTAAAAAATATTTATGAGTAAGTATCAGAAATATTTTTCCTGTTAGTTCTGTAAACTGTAAAAACATTTTAACAGCAACAAATAATCATCAAAATATAACATAACATTACATAAATGTCAACAATACACTATCTTTTGATAACACATTATTTACAATAATCCTTATCTTTAAAGATTACAAGATAGAATTTGTAATTAGGCATGATAATTGTTGCTATCTTTAAGATCGGATGTCAACATGATAATTGATAATATTTTGCAATGTATTTTAGTCCATATTTTTATAATTTTAAAGACTTTAATTCCGTGAACATATGATGTTTTCGATTGCAGTAGATAAATGCAGAATATATAATATAGTAATAACGATATGTTTTGATCATGAGATATAGATAATAATTACACATAATCAACCTATTTTAAATATAAAAAATACCAGTCAGTTTTTTTTAATTAGATATTATATTACTAATATTATACATGCTAAAGTAACTCTGTCTGTCTGTCTGTTACGCTTTCCCGCTTAAACCTCTCAACCGATTTTGATGAAATTTGGCACAGACAATCTTTAGACCCTGAGAAAGAACATAGGCTACCTTTTATCAAAACACCACGCGGGCGAAGCCGCCTGCGGAAGCTAGTATAATATATTTTACAGTTCCAATATCATAAGTGTCAAATAGGTAACATTACTTCAATTTTGCGAAGTCGGTTAGAAATATGAAAATCAGAAGTCAAAGCACAGTCAAAGCTTGTAAAGATTACTCGAAACGCAAACATTAGTTCGATAACAGCTGATAACGAACGAATGAAACTTATCAAATGGCTCGATGGAAACGAATTTAACATTTCATTGTTATAGTGAACGCTTGGTTTGACAGTTAAATTTGTTTGTGTACTAGGTTTAGTACATGTTCTGTTCGTGTTTTAATGTAGATTCTGGTTCGTAAATATTCTTATGGGTGTTTTTGATATTCAGTGTTTGTTATAATAAGGTGTTCTGTAGTTTTTAAAGATTAATTTTATTCAGTACAATTAAGTGGCCTTGCGAAAAAAGTGTTACAGTACTTATTTCAAATATGTCTAAGCATCATGCATCATGATGAGACTAAAATGGCATATGCCATTTTAGTCCAATGGACATCATTTCTATATAATTGGTTTATTAGATAATCAAAAGATATATAAATAAATGCGAACAACATATTTGAGCAATGGAAATGATTTAATACTATGTAGGTAAGACATAAAGTTGTATTAAATGAGTACGTAGATAGTTTACTTATAAGCTTATTTTAAAGGCAGACCCACACATATATTTATGAAACAAACACTATTTTATACAGAATACGATAAACAAATCAAAAAATAAGAAAAATGCGTAATTGCATACATTTCCTACCTTATTCAACCTTCACTTTTCGATAAATCAAAAATTATAATTCGTTCTTGACATTCAAAATAACATCTTTACATAAACAAAAACGTGTTCCATTAAACAATTGAAATTGATTAATTCCTCAAACATGTGACTTTTTTGAAAATCTAGTTCCAAAAAAATATAGCTTTAAAACAACTACATGTCTATGATAGTCTGATAATAATTTCTAGTCAAAAAATAAATTATTTACCACGTCAAAAACTTTCTAGGCACAACCCTTTTTTGAAACTCTTATTTAAGTTTCGAAAAAAATATGCTTAAATTTGAAATAAAATCAATTTTTCTAATCAAAAAAGAAATTAATTACCACGTCAAGAAATTAACACAGTTCAGAAATCCTCCACTCCACGTTCAAAAACTCAAACACAGCACAACACTAAAACGAGTAACCGATTCGAATCGTAACTGAATATCGACTGCTATGCGCGTTATCGAGTGTGATAGTGTTATCAGCTGCGATTTTTACAATCCCCTTATCAGTCGACACGGCGGATTACACACTGATAAACATCTGTTGCATTGCCACTTGATTGTTTGCAATTGCTATTTCAAATTTGAATTTGATTTGTAATTATTAAATTCTGATTGGTAATTCAAATTTGAATTTGATTTGTTATATTCTGATTGGTATGGTTAGAATGGTTGTTGAGGAGACAGGAATAAATGAATATATGTGAAATTGTTAAATAACAAATAATCACATATAAAATACGATTGTAAGGCCATTTCTTTACAATTTTAATAAAAAAATGTTGTGTGGTTTTATGAAACCACGGTAAAAGTGAAACTTACGATAATTATCGTATTTGTACGATAATTATCGTACGTCACGCGACATGCGCTACACAGACCAAAAAGTTTGAGACGATGTAATAAAAGTTTCACTTTAATAAATGCCTAAATTTTCCTCTATTTGACTCCCATAAATCGTCATGAAATTAATAATATCATCTTAGTAGGTATTCCAAGTTAATAAGGGGTGAATTTTATTACGAAAAGTTATAGATAAATAAAAAAACTAGGACGTGATTTTATGCATTGTTTATTTATATCATTCTACAATTACGTCTAAGCAAAAATAGCATTATTCAAGTGTGTAATAGCATAATTATTTACATTTAAAAATAAATTTTCATTCAACCTCACAATAAAAAGCTAAAAAATCCAACAATGTAGCATCATTGTTTATTTATCAGTATCTGCCCAATGGTCCAAGATGTTTTTGTGGGGAAAAAAATTCTGAACGAACGCGATTTTCATGGACAGGTGATGCGGTGACAGGAGATTGTAGCCTTAACCGACTTAAAAAAAGGAGGAAGTATTTTTGTTTGACCTATCCATTGGAAAAGGCTACTGCTGCTGTGATTAATAAGAATACAAAATATTATTATATAGATTATAGACTATGCTATCTATGTATAATATACCAAATATTATGTCTGTGTTTTAGATCAGATTTTTTAATGTTGGGTTAACATTTAGTCGTAGTCGTCGACTGTCGTATTACTACAATGTGTATATCCTGTAAAAATTACTATTTATAATATACCAAATATTATGTCTGTGTTTTAAGACAGATTTTATAGAAGTATGGTTAGTATTTAGTCGTTTAATATCGTATTCTTAGAGCATTAATGCTCTAAAGATCGTAATTCGTATTAGACAACCATTTAAAAAAGGGATTAGTCGGCTGAGTTAAAAATTTTCAGGTGACATTTTTTATATTTTTTAGTTACCTACCTACTTTATAACAAGTATAAGGATTAAATATAAGAAATTATTAATTAAATACAATTAAAATATACAAGTTGTCTCGATGTATGATTTAAGTGTGCAAGGTATACGTAGTATATTATTATTAGTCTGTGGTGCAAGTATGTAAAATAAATGGTTAAACAGCATTTTTTGTAAATATTCATCTATTTGTTTAAGCAACGATAAGCAACTATAGAAATGTATGATTTGCAAAAACATATAAAACCGGTTTAGTTTAATAACATAATTTATTAATATTTTTATGTTTTCGACGATTTTTTGATGAAAAAACTATAGCTAGATGCTTGACCTTCATCAATTGATTTAGTGTTATCATTAGAAGATAGGTAGGAAAAATATATGTATAATAAACGTAAAGTATTTAAATATTATGATTAATTTACGAAATTATTACAGTGACAAGTCGAGACAACTTGAATTGCATGTTCCCTGCAAGTGAAAATCATTTTCAAACAAGATTGTTAAACCAATAAAAGTTGTCTAATAATCTTCAATTTCCACACAAATACTTTTACCAAGTGAAACTGGTATGAACTGCTATCGAAACCGCTCTAAACTTTTTCGCGGGAACGGCTTAGACTGACGAGTGACGTCACGAGTCGCAGTCTGTTATTCGCTGATATGTCACTCATATTCATAAGTTCCCGCGAATTATCGTTAAAAACACAGCTTTTCGTTTCATATTACGTATTAAGAGCAGTGTTGTGGCTTAGAAACCATCTTTTACTTTGTTCTATTTAAAAAAAAAAAAACATGTTTTTTTATTTATTTTTATATAATCTCGTTAATGGAAGCGTAATTATGTTGATTTAAATAACTTAAAAACATTGTCATTGTGTACAAAACTGCTTATCTCTTCAGTACATTTGTATAATTACGATTCCATTTGTATTTCATTCCAACGATCGATATTAGATTAGATTTTATCACAAGTTCATTACATAGCGTTGTGATAAATTAGTTCCATCGCCATAAACACTAAAATAATAAGTGCATAGATAATAGACACGTCTCCGATGGACTTCATTTCCGCGCACACGTCCAGCGATAACAAAGAAGTGTTGACATATTTAGAACAAGCCAGAAATCGAGCTGGCAACATCGCGACACCCGTCAATGTTGGCAACACTGGGGATTTTAATTTTCGAATCCATCCCGCGCTTGACGCGCCGCTTCCCGCGTTTTTGATGCAAACGTCAAATCCGGATTGCTTCCGTTAAAGATTTTTTTGACTGAAGTTAGCGATGAGTGACATGCGACGGGTACCGAAATGACTTTCCGAACTGAAATTGAAGCTTGATTGATTCCTATATCGTATTCAAACACGCGCCAATTTGAATGCGAAGGATGCGATATGAACGTATTGTTTTATTGTGCAAACTTTCAAAGTTTTTTGACGAGTTTTTATTTCCAATTTTCTATGGTATATCAACACATTATAAGTACCTATCTATTGAAAATTCTAAATTGAGCAATCGATGTATTAATTGCTTATTAATTGAGTAATATGAAAACTAACAATATAATTTACCAATCAAAGTTACAGCACAATATTGCAAAGTCGACTGATAAGTTATTTCATATCAAATTACAAGCATTGTAATTTAACAACCTACACAATATTCAAAATAAGCCAGTGCCATTCTAAAAAAAAAAAAACAAATCTGTCAACAGTCCGCGAACGAAAAATTTAAAAATGTAAGCGGATTTTTGATTTGCACTCGCTACAGAGTGAGACCAGTGTCCGACACTATCTTTGTTCCACACGAGCGAGCGATACCCGCCTCCTCGATACTGACTCGATTAAAATAAGAATACGGCGCACATCACTATTGTGATTTGTAAAGCTGTGTTTACATTGATGTATAGTGTTACCATTGTATGTTCTGAAAATATGGAGTGAAATCTTTATTCATTTTAAATTGTGGATACCTTGGAATACTTTTGAGTGTCGATTTTGAAGTGAAAACTTCTTTAGCGGCGTTGAGCACTTTTTCTGTAATGGGTATAAAATCTTAAACTCGCGTCAGGACACGTGACCTGATCGAAAAAGCGTAAGACGTAATATCAAACATGCTCAACGTTAATAATCAAGTTATCACTTCTGCCGGCACTCCCGGAGTGCAACCCCTCTTTTTTTTTTAATAACAGTTTCAACTTTAAATATGTTTTTAATACATTTATTACCTACTAGCTTTCCGCCCGCGGCTTCGCCTGCTTTGTCTAAAACCTAATAAATTAGTATACTAAAACCTTCTTCTTAAATCACTCTGTCTATAAAAAAACGCATCAAAATCCGTTTCGTACTTTTAAAGATTTAAGCATACATAGGGACATAGGGGACAGAGAAACCGACTTTGTTTTATACTATGTACCTAGTGATCTTTTAAAAATATTTCGAATGATGTTAAGATCAAAATGTGGTAAATTTTGATGAGGAGGATAGAATACTGTTGTTTATCGCATTTGGTTTTATTTATTCATTTATTTATTTAACAATGTAATGTACCATTACCATACAAATTAAAATACCTACATAATATTAAAAGGAATTTACAGTTTGAATATACGAAATATATTCAAAACATACCCTTTTATACTACCACTATGGTGCACCAGTTCTAAGAAAAGTTAATCCGTGTGGAAATAAATGTACTTATGTATTGTTTGTTTGTTTGTGTATTAAACGACTTCAAAAAAGAAGGTTCTATTTTCCAACATTATAAAAATATTATTTATTCTGGTATAATATAAAAAAATTACCAATGAAAGAATTTAAAGTATCCCTTTACTTGCTCTAGATGTTTACATTCCACAATCAAGACCTGTTTATAGTATTAAAAGTGTACTAACAACATTTAAAGGTTTTTTTGCTAAAGTTTGTCCACAATGTTGATATTCATGTCTCATAATGTTTATAATGTTTTCAATCTGTACAACAGTTCTAACACCAACAATACAACGGCGCCAAGAACTTAATCGAAATATAAGAGCCATATTAATCCAATATTGCGTTTGCTGCAGATGCAATTGTCACGGCCCGGTGCGCCCAATGCTCCTTGTTTTTACTCGATTGCTCGATTATTCGATTCTTGTTTTTCGAGTGCCCGACCACAGATACTGTTTGTACCGACCTGTCATATCGACTCTTTGTTTTGGCGGGAAAAAAGGGAACAAGATAAAAAGTCTCCCGAGCAAATTGGGCGTCTCTGTTATAAACAACGGAGGTGGAACGCTCGATAGCGGACAATAAACGTCCGATTCATTTTTTGCGATTCGAATACCTGCGTTGATTGTTTTCAGTCACCCGCGCTTTGTTGCGCTAGTTTCGCGCGCTTCGAACTGTCACTTTGACTTTGACGTTTTCTTTTTTTATTAGCGAAAAGATTCGGCACGGGGTTCATTGTTCGAGTGCTAACACGGGCGAGTCTACAAGTTGGGATATTTATGTCCGTTCGGCGTTCGGTGTTGCATCCTTAATAGGTATATCTGGACAACGTGCGGACCGTTATCTCGGAGAAAAGGGGGGATGCAAGGCCCGTGGTGGGAGGGGGTTGGAGATATGAATCACGGGGAGTAATGGCTGCAATATCACGTAGTGCACTTTGTCAACTGGTTGTAGCTGTAGTCGCATAGATAATACGGCGATTGTAGCCCAAGGAAGATAGTTTGGGTAAGCCGTTCGTGGGGTTCTTACGCTAAATTAATGGAGGGGGAATGATATTTGCGTTACATAATGTTTAATGTATAAGCAATATTTGATCAATTATTTATTTAACGGGTAGAAAGAGCATAATTATTAGATTGTTATTCTTTACTTGAAATGAAACTAATAATAAAATTACTTTTTTATCTTTTTATTTTGGTTATTTCATTAAAGAAGAGTATTTATATAAAAAAGATAAACTATGTAAACGGATAGAATTTACGCTATTTGAATAAAGTTATTTACATTGCTTGGTTTTCCTACAAAAATGATGCATGTTTTGAGATAAGTTATTTTTTGAATCGTTAAAATATTGTTTAACACTATATTTCCGAAAATAGATTATAAGTTGTAACATATCTACCTATAATTATTCATAACAAAAACATTATTAGTAAGAAATATTATATTTCAAATTTATAAAATTGTCTCGTTATCATAATTTCATAAAACGGGTAACATTTATAAAAATCATGTTTCGATTGCGATCTTTTATAATGCATTTCATTCATTTTTTGACGTGACAACGTCTTATAATTCGATAGAGCCGGCTGCACGCACGAAAAAACATGACTCATGCGGCGTTACCTCGCTATGAGGCGTTCCATGTAAGGCTTGAATTGCGAGCAAGAGCGCGGAACGAGCGACAAAGAAGCATAATCGGACGTTGTCACGTTCAACTATCGTCAGTAAACCGACTTTACAGATAACCAATTTTTTCTTTTTTATGCTAAAGGAAGGCAAACGAGCAGACGCGTCGCCTGGTGTTGAGCGATACACGCCGCCCATAAGCATAAAATTATTTTATTTTTACCCGACTACGGCAAAGCAAAAGGAGGGTTATGATTTTTACCCGACTACGGCAAAGCAAAAGGAGGGTTATGATTTTGACAGGCTATGTATGTATGTATGTATGTATATATGTATGTATGTATGTATGTATGTTCATCTGTTCCCTCGTAACTTCTAAACTACTTATCAGAATTCGACAAATGACATATCATTAGAAGCGTCTTAATTGTCTGCTGGTTATAGGCTATATGGGGTTTCACAAAATCTAATGTGGCGCCCTCAAGCGGACAAAACATACAGAGTAAAAAATAAAGTTAAGATAAATATGCCGTGTTTGGTATCATTTGAAAGCGCTTTACTTGCACATTTTGAATATATATATATATATATATATTACTACCATTTGCTTGTGACTTTACCTGTATTCATGGGCTCATTGCATATAATTCACATCTTTTCGTTCATAGCGACGACGACGTTTGACGACGCGGTTGGCGCAGTGGTAAAGTAACTGCCTACTGAGCCGACGGTCCCGGGTTCGATCCCCGGTCAGGGCAAATATTTGTGTGATGAACTCAATTATTTGTTCTTGGGTCTGGGTGTTATTATCTATATATGTATTTATTTAATATTATATTTATCGTCGCCTAGTACCCACAACACAAGCCTTAATTGAGCTTACTGTGGGACTAGGTCGATTTGTGTAATAATGTCCTATAATATTTATTTATTTATAGCTTCTTTATTAGTTCATCAATTTAACTTTTGTTAATATTATGCGCCACAAATACACTTTAACACCAAAATAGTACAAATAATAAAAAGTAAAAAAACTAAAACCCAACTACGACAAAAAACGACGCTGAAAAAGTATAAAACAAGATTTTCAGAATACTGAACTATATGTAGTTGCAAGTAAATGGACACAGTAGACTCTACCAAGATGCCTTCGTTGTAAATTGACAATAATGTCATACAATACTATTCTGAAGTATGCAATATTCCACTATGTAGAGATAAATTTTCATGTTTGGAAAGGCGTAGTCACACGTTACATATCATTATTATTTATAATTTTTTATATTATGTTTGATTTTTTGTGATAGAGAAACAGGAATATAAATATGCCAGGTGCACTATTAAGATTATACTTTCTAAAGTAAGTTCTTACATGACGTGTGGGAAGTTAACATTGATAACAGCTTCCGATCTATTAATTATTATGTTCCTATTACGAAAGACATAGCTTCATTTAAATATATACAAAAAACCGTTAGTTTTTTAGTTTATCGCGTATCCTCAGAACTCGGAGGAACTTTATCTTATGCGTATGTAATAGATTCTATTCACTTGGGCTTACCTTTATTTGGCACTCTATTGCAGTATTTATAGTTAAAATTAAACATTATGTCGAAGATGTATTGATATTTCAAACAGTTTATAAATATTTAATTATAAAATACAATTGATGGCAATTGCTTTTTTTTATATCAATCTAAAAGATATTGACACCCTTCGTTGCGTCTTAAACACGCGTTCACCAAGGATACTTATACAATTACGGTGATTACGACACATTTTCAGATACATTCAGGCTATCCGTAACAAATTTCCAAGCACTCGATAACACGAAGAGGCTCAATGCAATGGCACAACGCGATTAGCCGCGTTCCCCTCAGCGCGATGGCACTCGATGGTATCGGCAATTTGCTCTTTTTCCCGCCACGACTGCCATTCACGAGCTGATGAGAATCTGCTGTACCGACGGGTTTGCGAGTGTCTCGATGATTTCGGTGTGTGCTGAGTTTTTTGAAGAGAAAACTTCTTTAGCGGCGTTGAGCACTTTTTCTGTAATGGGTCACGTGACCTGATCGAAAAAGCGTAAGACGGATGGAGAGTAGACAGCTATCCCCTCTCTACTACGCGCGTTTTCACTTCTGCCGGCACTCCCGGAGTGCAACCCGTCTTTTTTGAAGTGAAAACTTCTTTAGCGGCGTTGGGTATAAAATCTTAAACTCGCGTCAGGACACGTGGCCTGATCGAAAAAGCGTAAGACGGATGGATATAAAACATGCTCAACGTTAATAATCAAGTTTTCACTTCTGCCGGCACTCCCGGAGTGCAACCCGTCTTTTTTTTTTATAAGACGGACTATGGCGTTTGAGAATGACAGGTGACGTTTGTTTTTTTTTTCTCTGGCTAGAAACAAACTTTGTAACTAGGTACGTGTTTTTTTTTTTGGGTTTTTACTCTTTTCGTTTTTTTTTATAGTTGCCAGAGACAAACTTTGAAACAATGTTTTTTTTTTCGGTAATTTGCTCTTTTCCCGCCATAACTGCACGAGCTGATGAGAATCTTATGTATCAACGGGTTTGTGTCTGGCTGTGCGTGCTGGGCTGTGCCGTTCTGTGAGTGACAATATGAAGACTGAAAGCTTCTGAACTTCAATATAGGACTTCAGTAAATAAATGCAAAGCTTAAGTTGAAACTGTTGATTATATTTAATTTCATAAAAGATATTGATATTGAAAACGATTTGTTTTTTTTTAATATTGCAAACTTAATTCCGCTCTATTTATTTTTAAGTCTATGTGGCATTGATTAAATATATTAGCATAGAAATATATACATTTAATTTATAAATTATGTAACTTCATGCAAAGCTTTATCGATACAAGAATCATTCGAGCAATCGATACAAGATCGATTACAGAAGGAATCGATAACGATCAAACGGTAGAAATGTTATATTCTCACATTAATTTAAGTAACATTATATTTTATGATTATTATGACGTTGTAAAAATGAATATTAAGTGTTTTGATTATAACTTAAAATTTAAAGCTTTTGGATGTTTGGTTGATTCGATGTTTTAAGTAAAAAAATGTTGTGTGGTTTTATGAAACCACGGTAAAAGTGAAACTGTTCGAACGGTTCCGAACACTGCTTTGTGTAGCGCATGTCGCGTGTCGGTCGGCTGCCGAGTAGGTATACCTACTCGGCAGCCGCGATACACGCGACATGCGCTACACAGACCAAAAAGTTTGAGACGATGTAATAAAAGTTTCACTTTAAAAATTATAATTGCGACAATTAGATTGTTTTAATTTATAAGAAATGAAAAAAAATACGTGTGGCACTCGAGGACTGCCATCGCTGTGCCGGTTGGAGTGGGGGGTGTTAGGTTTTTTCTTTACGGAATTTTTATTTTTTACATTCGGTCGCCGCGCTCAAAGTCTGAGATAAAAGGCAATAGCTTAACAAAATCACTGACAACGTGTAACTCTGAATTCGACAAGAATTAAAAATATTGATCTTCAATTATTATACAAATGGTTTAAATAACCTTTAAATATCTCTCAAACCTTATCCTGCGGCTTGACGATCAATAATACCAATACACACGTGTTTTAATTAATTTTCTTGTCAAAATAAAGTGTGAATACACAGCTAAAGCGCGATATCGCGATCGGAGGCGTGGCGTGCGAGCGTCTTAGCGAAGCGGGATAGATTTATTGCCGTGATTGCTGTGTTATTTATTTATTTATTTTATTTTACTAGCTGTGTATCGTGATTTTGTATGTGTTTTTATACTTTAATATAAGAATACATAACAATTTTTTCAGCGTCTGTTACCAAGAACCATCTTTTTTGAGATGAGAAGATTTGAGCGAAGAAACCAAGTTAGATAATGATGAAGGATGCACTTACTGAACCTTGAAGTTTTTATGTATGCATATTGTAGTAGTATTTGCAAGTCACTTACCTGAAAGGAATAAAAAATATTATTAGTAACACAAATTGTCAAGGACCAATTTTTATAGGAAATTAAATTAAATTTTAATTCCTAAATTACTGAACTATACTATATATTTTAAACATTTTACCAAATTCCTCTATAAATAAATACCTACACAGGACAAAACCACAGATGATATAAAACTATATCTACTAATAACTAAAACTATAAAAACTGTACATAAAACTAACACTAATTAAATTCAATTAAACTTTCCATCTCACTAAATCACTACCCGTCGAATGCACAATGATAATATAAATGCAACCAAGAAACAATATAAATACGAAGTTTGCGTAGAAACAGCAATGAATCAAAAACAATGCGATTATCCTCGCATTCGGCTTGGTGTGGTACAAGATATGGGAAGTAGCTGGGTTTTCTTGCTCAAGTATAATGTAGTAGCTTTTTATTGGCATTGTAAAATAATGTTTGATATGATTCGTAGCAGTTTTAATTTATTCGCTACAAAGTTTTGTATTAAAATTAAATTACTTATGCTGTAGGCTGTAGCTAGGCCTAAGTTTATAACCAATATATAATTATGCAGTGGACCATCTTTTTGTTGGTATTTTAATTAAAAGGTTGTATAAGAAACACATTTTAATAATAGTTTAAAAAAAACTAAAAAACACGCTTTTAGTTCGGTTTTCTATAAAACGCGTGTTTTTTATTTTTTTTTAACTATTATTTTATTTTATCAAATTAGTGTATTGTCATCGGTCCTAAATAAATCTACAAAGTTTGAACGAAATCTGGCCGTTTAAAGTGGGTCAAAATCATCTAAGTTCATCTAAGTTTAAAATAACCCTCGAAAACAGGGGACAAATATCTTTATAAAACAAAATGTAACCTTAAAAGAGACTTCGAAGAACACCTAATAAATCAAACCTCTACATCTTATGACCCACACCACACAGTTCGACAAGGGAAGCTGCGGAAATGAAGAGTCGCGGTGGCGGCAGATAAATGGCCGACCAACAAAGAACTGCTACTTCTTGTCACTTTATTAACACGACAAATTGACTGACGAACTCTAATCGGTAAGTGTTTAAACTACCTGCCTGAATATTTTCTTTAAGAGGAAAAGTCAACTTTTTTTTTTGAGAAAGTGCAATGTCAGTTGCATACCATTGCATAAGAAGGTGAAGAATTCCCTTATTATTAATTTTCTCTTTAAAATATGTTAAATTGCTGTAATGTATTGTATTGTATTTGTATATACTTACAGACGTTTTAAATACATTAAGGTAGATGAATATGTACATAGGTATTATCACTACATAATATAAAACAAAGTCGCTTTCCCTGTCCCTATGTCCCTTTGTACGCTTAAATCTTTGAAACTACGCAACGGATTTTGATGCGGTTTTTTTTAATAGATAGAGTGATTCAAGAGGAAGGTTTATATGTATAATAACATCCATTAAATAGTGGAGAAGTACTGTTATTTTTGAGGTTTCTAATGTGATGTCGTAAATAATTACATTTTTTCCGCTTACATTGCAAACGCAGGCTGAACCCTACGAGTTTTATCAAAATAATGTACTAAGTATTGTACAATTTGAAAAGGTCTACAGAAAAGTCCGCGATGGTATATGTCTATCTCTTATGGATAACCCACAATAACTTTTTTTTGTCATTTACTTTTTACGACAAATAATGGTTAATTTTCGAAGCGATTTTAACGAATACAGCATTAATCCTTAACCAATTAAATACCTTGAATACATTGTTAATTTAATATAGATCTATATGGCCCTTTACACCGTATGATTTAACCCCTTATCGCATACAAAGCCATATATGGACTACGAAGTTCATGAATTTTTTATAGGCTAACTATAAAAAATATCTAAAAAAACTACCTTACATCTTAAACATCATTTCATGGAGAATTGGAATGTAATTAATTTATACAGTGTAAACATTATCCGTGCCGTGTGGTGCCGGCCTAGAATAGTACTACCCCATCTCTACCCGTGGGTGTCGTAAAAGGCGACTAAGGGTTAACTACATGCAAACGGGCAGCAGCGTTATGCATGATCTCCCTCACCATCAACTGCGCTCGCCAACCCGCCTGCCAAGCGTGGCGAGTATTGGCACTTTTCCCCCCGTAGACTCAAAACAACATGAAAAGTACGACCACAACCAGGCCCCTAGTACCCGGCAGCCCCGCTATTCCTGGCTACGGTAGCGGTCATGGTAACGGCGGGGTGGGGGGTGCTAAGAATCACCGGATGCGATCCGGCTACCACTCCCGACGACCCCTGGCCCTGGTAACATACAACGCACGCACATTGAGGACGGACGAAAAGATTGTTGAGCTGGAAGAAGAATTGAGTAAATTACGATGGGATGTTATAGGGTTATCAGAAGTCCGAAGAGAGGGGGAGGACACGGTAACCCTGACGTCCGGTAATTTATTCTTCTACCGGGAGGGCGACCAAAAAGCCCAAGGTGGAATAGGGTTTATCGTTCGCAGACCCCTCATCAACAATATCATAGCCATCGAAAGTGTGTCGAGCAGGGTAGCGTACCTGATCCTCAAAATATTAGATAGATATTCTTTGAAGGTCATTCAGGTCTACGCACCGACCTCAACACACTCCGATGAAGATGTGGAGGTAATGTATGAGGACATCAGTAGAGCCATACACACCTCGAAAACACATTTCAATATTGTGATGGGGGATTTCAACGCGAAACTGGGCAAAAGAGGCGATGATGAGTTGAGAGTGGGGCAATTTGGATTTGGGCAGCGCAACCCGAGGGGCCAGAGGCTCGCTGAGTTTCTGGAAAGAGAAGGACTCTTTATGATGAATTCTTTTTTCCAGAAATCTCCGCATAGGAAGTGGACCTGGATAAGCCCCGACGGTAAAACGAGGAATGAGATTGACTTTATCATGACAACAAAGAGACATATATTCAATGATGTTTCTGTGATCAACAGGGTGAAAACCGGCAGCGATCACCGTATGGTAAGAGGCACATTGAATATAGATATAAAACTCGAAAGGTCTCGCTTGATGAAGTCAACTCTTCGACCGTTCCGCACCCAGATTCAGAACCCCGAAAGCTTTCAACTCGAGCTCCAAAATCGCTTCGCTTGCCTAGGCGATGACGTATCTGTGGACGATCTGAACAACAGGCTTATCGAAACGATTCGTACGGTAGGGTTGCATCACTGCAAGATTCCCCGTAAGAATCAATCACAAAAACTTTCCGACCATACCCTCAAGCTCCTGGCAGAGCGACGCTCTTTGCTACTGAATACTTCCGACGATGCGAAGTCATATAGGCAGCTCAATAGACGAATTACAAAGTCCTTGCGACACGATATCCGCTCCTTCAATACTAAAAATATTGAAGAAGCGATACAGCGAAATAAAGGCTCAAAAGTGTTCGCAAGAGATGGATCTATTGGGCAAAGCCGGCTGACTAAGCTGAAGACGGAAAGTGGCAAAATTGTGTCGTCTCAACCGGAGCTACTAGGAGAGGTCGAGAAGTTTTATGGACAACTTTACACCTCCGTTGCTAAGCCTGTTGCGAGTCCGGCGAAAGATCCTAGAGCCCGACTTACCCGACATTACACCGAAGATATCCCGGACATCAGCCTGTACGAGATTAGGATGGCTCTCAAACAGCTTAAGAACAACAAGGCGCCGGGTGAGGATGGAATCACCTCTGAGCTTCTGAGAGCGGGTGGCAAACCAATCCTCAGAGTGCTACAGAGATTATTCACTTCCACCTTACTCGAGGGCACAGCGCCACAAGCGTGGAGCAGCAGTATGGTTGTCCTCTTCTTCAAAAAGGGAGACAAAACCCAGTTGAAGAACTACAGGCCAATATCACTGCTGAGCCACGTTTATAAGTTGTTCTCGAGAGTCATCACGAATCGTCTCGAACGCAGGCTAGATGACTTCCAGCCTCCCGAACAAGCCGGTTTCCGAAGAGGCTATAGCACCATGGACCACATTCATACGCTGCGGCAGATTATACAGAAGACGGAGGAGTATAATCTGCCATTATGCTTAGCGTTTGTGGACTATGAAAAAGCCTTTGATTCGATCGAGACTTGGGCCGTGTTGAAGTCTCTCCAGCGTTGCCGCATTGACTATCGGTATGTCGAAGTGTTGAGAAGCTTGTATGATAACGCCACTATGTCAGTCCGGGTTCAGGAGCATTGCACGAAGGCAATTCCTCTGCAGCGCGGCGTCAGACAAGGAGACGTCATATCTCCAAAACTTTTTACCGCTGCTTTGGAAGATGTCTTCAAGCTCCTGGACTGGCAAGGATTTTGCATCAATGTTAATGGCGAGTACATCACTCACCTTCGATTTGCCGACGATATCGTAGTCATGGCGGAGTCCCTGGAGGACCTCAATACAATGCTCGGTGACCTCTACAGAGTTTCACAACAAGTGGGCCTTAGCATGAACATGGACAAGACGAAAATCATGTCGAATGTCCATGTTGTGCCCACTCCGGTTTCAGTTGGAAACTCTGTGCTCGAAATTGTTGACGAGTATATTTACCTGGGACAAACTGTCCAATTAGGTAAGTCCAATTTCGGGAAAGAGGTCAATCGTCGAATCCGACTCGGATGGGCAGCGTTCGGGAAACTATACAACATCTTTTCGTCCAAGATCCCGCAGTGCCTGAAGACGAAAGCCTTCGAGCAGTGTGTGTTGCCAGTGTTGACCTACGGATCTGAGACGTGGTCCCTAACCGCGGGCATTGTGCACAAGCTCCGCATCGCTCAACGAGCTATGGAAAGGGCTATGCTCGGGGTTTCTTTGCGTGATCGAATCAGAAATGAGGAGATCCGCAAAAGAACTCAAGTCACCGACATAGCCCACCGGATTAGCAAGTTGAAGTGGAGCTGGGCTGGGCACATAGCCCGTAGAACCGATGGCCGTTGGGGCAGAAAGGTTCTCGAATGGAGACCACGTACAGGACGACGCAGCGTAGGACGGCCTCAAACAAGATGGACAGACGACCTGATCAAGGTGGCGGGGAGCCGCTGGATGCAGGCCGCTGGTGATCGGCCGTTCTGGAAGTCTTTGGGGGAGGCCTATGTCCAACAGTGGACGTCCAATGGCTGATGACGACGAAACATTATCCATCAGATATATTATAGATTTAGTCTAGCGCGTGCGACGGTTTGGGTGCGCGGAAAAAACCGTGATTTTCAAATTAAAATTTCAATATCAAAAAGGTGAGTAAAGCCATGAAAAAAAATATTACTTCATTCTTTATTCTTTCTAAAATAAGGTCAAACATTTGGTTTGGTTGTATTTATTGCTTTAATCATGTTTTTTTGTACTTTTCCAAATCTGTCATATTTGGCTTCGTATGCATTCCGTCTGATTCCGTCCAAAATATATTATGTCATATGTGGCTTGGTGTGCATTCAAGGATACTTTCACTGATTGTTCCAGTATCGACCCTGGACACTTTTATCTCACTACTAAGCATGTAAATATCATATCATCATCAATAAATACAGACTCATGCTATATGCCACTGTATGATTTTTAATTGGCCGTTTCAGAGCAAATGCGAAAGTCAGGGAAAGCTCTTATTACCAAAAGACGTGGTCGTCTCTCAAAAACTTAGAAACATCGGCATCTCTGAAGTCTCCTCAGTATTCCTGACTCGCCAATTGCCGCAAAAAAGCTACGAAAAACTCCTGCAAGACATCTAGATTTTCACTTTGACTGTACGATCTGATGGGATTAGTCATTACCCAATTTGGAAGAAGAACGCCCGTCAGCTATGCCTATATTGTTCCAATTTCGTTCCTTCACGTTATGTGAAAAATATAACGTGTTTTTATGTTATAATGACAAACGTAATTGTTTTAAGCAATTTCACGAAGTATAAGTTGGCTCTGATTCTGGGTGTTATTTAGGTATCCATATAAAGTACTAACATTTCACGGCCGCGGCCTCACCCGCGTTTTCAAAGAAAACCCCGCATAGTTCCCGTTCCCGTGGGATTTCCGGGATAAAACCTATCCTATGTGTTAGTCCAAGCTACCCTCTATATTATGTGTGCTAAATTTCATTGAAGTCGGTTCAGTAGTATTTGCATGAAAGAGTAACAAACAAACACATACACATACATCCACCCTCACAAACTTTCGCATTTATAATATTAGTAGGATAGGATTTATGTAAAGTATATGTAGTATATCAGTTGACTTAGCATTCAGGATACAAGCCTAAGTTTAGTTTGGGGCTTAGCAACCGTGTGTGTGAAATTAGTCCGGAATATATTTTTATTTTATTAATTAGTTACTTTTTTCTAATTGCATACGAAGCCATATATGACAGAAAAAATACAACAAACACTGCATACGAGTCCATATATGGCGCCGTTTCATATTTTCTATAATATAAGTAAATAATTTTTTTTCTCAATTTGATCTCATAATGTACGGTCTAATAAACACTTTTTTGCAAAAAAATAATTTTTATTTCATCTCCTTAATAATTCATGCAATAAGGGGTTAAGTGAATATTTTCGAAGATATTACAGATTTAAAAATTGCGGGACGTAGCGTTTGCGGCGGTACCGGCCGACCGCCATTGCACCCGTGCGAAGCCGGGGCGGGTCGCTAGTAAACTTATATAACATTCCTTATCAATGATATTTATCATTTTAATTTATTATTATTAATTTAATTTCTTCTAGGCCTGACCTTTACATATTGAAATATTTTATAATATTAATAAGTTTTTAATATTCGCAATCTGATACCCCAAGTCTAGATAGGTAATCATCGAATCAGATAGGTCAAAGAATTAACAAATACATTATGTTCACGATACTCGATTGAAACCACAGGGGGTCGTATTCAAACTAGAAACTGGCTTTATTAATGTTTATTCACTTATAATACCACAAGAGCTTCAAAATTATCCGGTATTTTCCGATAGGTTCGTTGCAAACAAATGAAGGAGTCAAGTTTTTAGTCAAGGTTAAAAAATCACAAGCGCGAAGCGCGAGTGATTTTTCCTGAAAAACTTGACGACTTTATTTGTTTGCAGGGAACCTTGAGGGAAATGCCAGATAATTTTGAAGCTCGTGTGGTATTCGGGGGATTATTTTTCCGTCCCAAATGTCGGCCAATAATTTCACAATTGAATTCAACCTGTCAGTTTGACGTCAACGACCAGAGAAAATTTTCAAAAAATTATCAGTATAATACCATGTAGGTTGTACCACGTGACGTCGAATGGTGCAATTCTATTGGTCGATATTTGGGTCGGAAAAATAATCAAAGTAATTTATATGATTTTGTAAATTATTATATTGTTGAGTATATAATATATACCTATATATTATATAACTAGCAAACCCGGCGAACTCCATTTCGCCACCAGAGACACCTTTTCTTTGCTATAAACCTCACGGAGCCCGAGACCTTTCCAACGAATGCAAAACCCTGAAAATCGGTTCATGCGTTCTGGAGTTATAGCGTAAGGATATATAGTATAATAGTATAAAAGAATGAAAACAGCTCTAAATATTTCCTTGCCTGCTAGTAATTTTTGTTAAATACAAATAATATGACTTTAGTAATAAGTGTAAACTGTTTTAAGAAGCGGTATCTCCCTAAATCTGTTATCCTATTAATTAATAAGACTCATTCTAAGCGAAGTCTAATATAAAAGTATTGGAGTTTTTAAGCTTTACATACAAGAAATAACCGACTTAAAATTTTCGGTTTTAGTGCGTCACAAAATCAGTTTATATTTAGTTGTAAAATACTTCACAAGAACTTATAGGACTTTAAGTCACAGAAAGAAGTAAGTAAAAACTACTTGTTGTAAGCTCTACAGTCAACTTAATTACTCAGGTAAATTAAAACCCATTAGCACGTTGTAAAATATTATTTAAATCGTATTTTTGTAATCGCATCCCAACGAACGAAGTATTTAATATCATTCATAACTCTTCGCAATGACTCAATCCTTCCACAGTTCCATGTTTACTAAGTATCGTTCAAACAAAGCCATCTCTTTCAGGAAATTAGCAGCGCTTCCGTAGGATTATAGCGAAATAAGATATTGTTTACAGATCTATTTGTTCGTTCGTTCATTCGTTCATTCGCTTCGGATTTAGCGGAGCGAAAACTTGATTGATTCTGATTGAATTTTCAATTTAATGTTGAGTGGCTTCTTTAATTATCGTTTGTTTTGTAAATTAAAGCGTGTATGATTAATTATTCTTTATGGTAAATATAATACGATACGATCCGGAACTCGCGTTTTATATTTTAATTTTAATGAGGGCAACACCTTAAAAAATGGTAAGTTAAAAGTAAGTCAAGTACCCGAGATAATCCGGGAAAAGCACGTTTAAAATTTAAATGCAAGAAATACGTTTATTTTTTGCCTTCGTTATGTTATTTCTTATGTAGGTACCTATAACACCTTCGCGTACTCTAATAAACAGTCTATCAGTATAATATAACTTCATCTTTTCTTAAATACAATACCTATTTTTTTCGTATTTTTACACTTAAATGTTACGCAGTAGCATATATTTGAGACATTTTATATATTCTACCGAGACTAGACATAGACATTGAAATAACGTTCAAATTCACATATGATTTTGCAAAAAATTGTGACGTCATACTGGTCATTCGAATCATTTTTTACTCGACCGTGATGTTTAATAGAGATCTAGAGAGATGCCAATCGCTTGCGCTGAGTACGAAACCTAGTGTCTCATTACAAATTTACGCACACAACAGTAAACAAAATAAACACAATACTTCGCGTTGTGTGCGTGTCATCACACAAAGATTTGAGAGCGACTACTCGTTCGCACACTAGATTGTAAGTGACGTACGTATACAGCACCACTACAGCCGCAAATATGCGTTTACGATAGGGATTGCTTGTCGATAAAATGAGAAACGTTAAAATTAAAACAATTTATAGGCAATACAGTAACTAGGTAGAAATGGTCACCTTGATGGTAGCATTCATGGTGATGAAGTCCATAAAGCATTGCCTATTGACTTATTGTAAAGTAAAATAAGTATGACATAAGTGACTTCTTTTTTTAATCCATGTATAATACTATAAAATAATTACTATAAAATTATTGCTCGAGTACTTATCAAATAATAATAATACAATCAGATATTAAGCTAATAGTTATACATTATGATATAAAAATAAGGTAGTAAGGTAGTAAAATTCCGAATCTTATCGACATGGACCTTAACTTCGACTCGACCCGCATCCTTAACTTACGACCGCAAGCAGCGGCCGTACTACACGATCGAATGCTTTAGTATGTTCATTATACACTGCGGTATTCGAACTCCGCGTTTGAATAGAGTCACGTACAGAAGAAGCATTGTAAACTATTTACATCATACATTACACATTTAGATCAGAAACCAAGAAATCACTCTACGTAATATTGTGTTTGAAATTTTAGTAAGAAAATCGTATAATTTTCAGTACTTACCGATGGTATGTGATTCCATTTGACTTAAAGTTGCTGGTTCCACTTCGGTTTTTACAAACTTTAACGGAACAACACGGCATTGTCAAATAATACCCGGCCGACGGTCGAACGTAAACTGAATGCAACAAACAGCATGTGTTCCTTTTTTGGACATATTGCTGCGACACCGGCCCCGCCCCCTAACCATATCTCCCTTTAGTTTCTGTGATCTGTGATCCGAACATAGGTCGACCTTCACCGGCGTGATAATAGAATGAGACCAATTTTATAATAAATGTAGTCTATTAAAAAATCTATTAAAGATGGGTTTACTGAAAAAATCCTGGACAGGATATTTTTAGTTAATTATTAAAAAAATCTTTTTATTTTTTTAATTATGCAGTGTTGAGACAATAAACAATTTTGTTATAAAACAGCGCTCATGCTGATATATATATTGTTTCTATCATCCCATCAAGTGAAAGTAACTGGTACGGACATGCCTGTTTATACCTGCCAACCTAGCAGTTTGTCCAGGTAAATATTAGAAAACCCTATGACTGCACATTCTGTAGGTTTCATACTTCAAGTCTATTATAATTTTTTTTATTATCTTGATAAGTACTGCAATTAATTAAAAAAAAATATTTTTAATTAAAATGTCCTGTCCAGGATTTTTTCAGTCAACCCATCTTTAATAGATTTTTTAATGGACTACATTTATTATAAAATTGGTCTCATTCTATTATCACGCCGGTGAAGGTCGACCTATATTCGGATCTTAGACCATAATATTTATAACTTCCTCTCATGAATGTAATAGTTTTTTACAAAAATAATATTTGTGTAACAAAGCCGTGTCTAAAATTAGTAAATTGTTACGGAAATTTCCCATTTTACATTCCCACGGATGTAAGAGATATTTTTGCAAACATTATATTTATTTTTAACAGCCTGATTCTGAGCTGGAGCCTGGATGCTATTTTTAATTATTTGTGTCAAATAAATCAATTTTTATTTGGTGGTCTGTGTTAACTAAACACTCGATAATAAATTATTTTATTAAGCTTTCGCACGGACACAGACAAAAAAGTAGCTCTCATTTGCATAGTGTTGGGGTAACAAGTTTATAAATCTAATAGGTAAAAAATATTAATTATTAACTTACTTAATTTTCAAATCATGTTTTGAACTAACAACAGATGATAACTACACATAAAACAGTTACAAAAATAACTGGATCACTTTTTATTAGTTATTTTAGAATCTATACTAATATTATAAAGCTGAAGAGTTTGTTTGTTTGAACGCGCTAATCTCAGGAATTACTCGTCCGAAAAATTCATTCAGTGTTAGATAGCCCATTTATCGAGGAAGGCTATAGACATAGAGCTATATAATATAATCACGCTAAGACCAACAGGAGCGGGGCACAGCTAGTTTAATATAATATGAACTTTGTCTAGTTTTAATACTAACTAGTTATTACTAAAATTCAAATGCATTTAGAAATTTTATCTTAGATAATTTTATCTTCAACATTTTGTTTTATTAAACGTGTAAACGTGTAATACATTCACAAGAAATGTTGCTATTTTAAGAAATGAGCGGAACAAATAGAAAGTCGTATCATTAAATATTTTGTTGGTTACTAAAAATAGAAATACTGTAATAATTACAGAAAAAAATATTTTTACATTCACTGTTTCTATTTATAGGAATACCGTAATAACTGCCGCTAGAAATTATATTTTTATACGAAATAACGTTCAAATAAAGTAGCTAGATGGATGTATATTTTGAATATAAAATCAACAGTCGTTCCCGAGTGACACACTGACAGACAATAGGAAATAGCGGCGGATCCAATCGGCGATCGTGTCAGCATTGAAATGATATTTAAGTTTATGTATGGGTTTCTGAGTACGTTGTAGTATATTTTAGGTTGACATTTTATAAATTATCTACTTACATATTTATTAGTGGTCTGCTCACACCACAACAGTTATACAATATGTACATAAGCACTCAGGGATCACGTACATAGGTACCTATCCAACCGTAATGAATTTTTGAAATCAGTCCAAGAAGTTAGTGAGTTTGGAGTGATCGAAAAAACAATCATTATTTTCAGCTTTATATTTATTATGTAGTACTAGAAGTTATTAATCTATACTAATATTATAAAGCTGAAGAGTTTGTTTGTTTGTTTGAACGCGCTAATCTCAGGAAATACTGGTCCGATTTGAAAAATTCTTTCGGTGTTAGATAGCCCATTTATCGAGGAAGGCTATAGATTAATTATGCAGATATCATCACGCTAAGACCAATAGGAGCGGAGCCACGCGGGTGAAACCGCGAAGCGCAGCTAGTTATCTATATACGTGTATATATCATCATCATATTACATATTATTATTATATAAACATATACAAATATAATTGCTTTGCGTTTCTACTTGTAGTTTCAGAGATGACCTACCTGAAAAAAGTGTTGGTTATAGTTTAATTATCACGTATTTATTTTTATATTCCATGATTAAAGTTGTTTAAGAATGGGTACGTCTACATACTTTTAATATTCGCAACTTTGAAATTGTGTTTTTTGTTGCACACATATTTACACTACTCACGGAAAATGATATACAAGACAATTAATTATTATCATATTTGAAGTTCTCGGTAACAGCCACAAAGAATGATTATATCGGTGACGCATCGATGATCGTGCGTCATTGTTATTATTCCTATTTTGTCATTGATTTATCAATAAATATTACATTTTTTAAACTGCCGGTTATTATAATAAAGCACAAAAAATATAAATTTCCAAGCACAAGATAATATAATCACAACTCATTTGAAGAAATTGTTTTGTTAACAAATTATGCCCTAGTTTTTCCATCTCATATTTTCAAATATGTTTTCAAAATAAAAATACAATATTTCACTAGCTTTCTCTTATCCCATTCGTATTCGATATCGAGTACCAGGGCGCAAGGGAGAGGAAGGGGTTAGATATTTCAATCTTCGGTCGGATATTGGCGGGTGAGAACGCATACATCTCAAAATCCGCCTCCGTGCGGTCACCTTATCTGTGTATTAGAATCTCTTGCGAACTTATGCTCGCCTGGTCTTTTGAGCGCACTGGTGCAATGTTAAATAAATAATGTTTGGAACCCTTTTTAGATATCGAAAATTGATTTAACGTCATAATATGAGGCGTAATATTACATCTATCTTTGTGATATTTAGTAGACTATACATTTCCCCTGAAAAAATAATTTATTTAATGCTATAACGTCACATGAATGCATGGTAATGGAAAATATTCAGTGTATTCGATCCTGATAAAAAAGTTGAAATTCTTATATCCGTATGATTGACAAGGAAAATTGTTCAACTACCTCCTACGAACTGAACGAAAAAACTCAAGAGGTCTAAAATACTAAAGTTCCATAGCCGCTAGCCGCTAGGACTACATTGTCATAAGAACCGCTGATAACTCGCGAACAATTGGTTTTATCGGAATCCAGTCCGCATTCCAAAATCGTGTCGCGTCTGTAGAATGTCTAGCCCTTTGAAGGCTATCTACGCGTGAGCTTGTCTGCTTTCGCGCCAACGCTATCTCCCTACATCACAACATCTTATCTACCATCACCACTCGCAAAGCAATCTCAACTTTACTGCACCCACCGAGGGTCACAAATTCATACACGTAGGCTTTAATGTTGCATTAATGTTCCTGTGTAAGTCGTGAAGAAACTACAACCATGTCTCCATTACATTAGGTGCGGTTTTGATTGACAGGTCGTAGAGGTTACGCGCTGGGCGCAATGGAATTCTCTTTTCAAACCTGTCATATTAGGCGTTGATATTGAATGCATTTTTTATTTGACAATGTAAGTTGAATCGTATGCTAGGGGATTGGAGTCGATTTTGATATATCACAAATATTGCATAAAGCGTGTTTGGAGTGCTAATTTTTTTATCTATGGCAGATCTAACGGACACGACATGTCACTATAAAATTATGTGGCAATAGTATCACGTTTTAAAGCAATAAAGTGGGCAGTTTGTTAGGCAATGCAATTGGAGTTAAATACTTATGTGTTTAAAAAAAGTAGTATTGTAAGAAGCTAGGTGAATAGCGCCAATTTAAAAAAGTATAGACTGGTGTTCATACACCCAGCCCAAATGAATAATAATAATTATTAACACACATTTGAAAGTTTAATTAAACGATATTTGATTTAGTCCGTTATCGAGAACTTAAACACCTCTATTATAATAATTGTTTATACTACTTAATACAGGCTTCATGAGAGGACGGAGAAAATGTAAGTACCTTTAGATCAAAACAAGCAACCTAACCTAGTATTTATGTCTCCTGTACGGATCAGGTAGTTAAAATTTAATCTACTGGCATTTTACGCTCACTGCCATTAACTACTGTGCTGATAAGGCTGATAACGTGCTGATAAGGTGCTGATAACGGCTCGTTGGTAGCGGGTATTCCGTGTAACAATAACAAACGCTTATCAGTGAGTCAAATTCCTTCTTAGCAAATATGTTATTGTTAAACTGTGTTTGTGTACGGTAATCAATTGCTGGTTAGTAGCTTTAATATAAAGTTAAAAAGTCATATAAATGGAAATCATATAACATATATTTTTAGCATAATAGGTAGACGTATATAGATTATAAGTAAATAATCTATTTTATATTTTAAGTTAGGTGACAAATTGTAAAAACAAGACAAACACACAAGTTTTGTATTTATCAACAAAGTTGAATGAACATGTTCCGGAGTTACCTTCTGCCAACATAAAAAAAATAACAAATAAAACAAGGTACCTATTCGATAAGTATTTCAATCCATAAACAGGATAGCGAAAGACCAAGTTCCGTATTCCTCAATATCCACACAAAAAGCGAATTTGTATCCCAAAGTGTTACTCAAACATTTATAACCATTCTCCAATCTTCACAGTAGAGAACTATAAGTCAAATCAAGCCGAGCGCAGTTACAAACGCGCAATCAACGAGGAAGGAAAATAATTTTAATTGGCACATAATAAAATATGTGAGTTTGCCGTCCCTATCGATTACACGTAGGGATGTGCGCACGTCGATGTTTCTAATCGATGTTTTTTTGTTACTGTCAACTAACTTAAATGTTCATTTGAATTAAGTACATTATTGGACATTCAGGCAGTACTGGATTTTACAAAATGCTATTTCGTATAGTTTGTATTAGACAAGTACAAAATAAACACTCTTAAAAATACTAAAAGTATTTCCTAATGTAATTAACTAACACTTATAAATTCAATATTTAATTTCTGATTTTGCTCTATCGTGCTCAAACTGCCATGCCTATTTTGCAATAATTCAAATTCAAAATGAATTTGAATTATTAAAATGTGGCTTATTAGTTTGAGCAAATTGCGTGTACCTATTCGAAATATCACAAACAAGCTAACCGTATCCTGAAACACAAAAGCTCTGCGCAAAGCGTATTTTCACATCCCAATCCAGTCCACACACTATAAATAAACAATGACATCTCTATAAAATTGTCATATCATTAACATTCAGTTAGAATTAAAGTATCGATTCCAGCGAATCAGTGGCTCGGGTGGCGTGCAAGATGCTCAGATTGCGCAGGTGGGACCCTTCGTGACAATATAATTGTGCCGCATGCCTCATTCCCTTAATTTATACCTAATAGTGAGATAATCGCATACTTTTTCGCACGTCTCATTTACATTTTAGGCTTTTATCGCTCGCCTGGGATACAATAATGATATTCGCGCGATCGGGAGCGCCGATTGTTTAGGGGTGCGCGTGCGCTTCGATGCAAATACAACATGAACATTGCAGCCAGTTCAATTATTGCGTTAAGTAATTAATTAATCTGCTTAGCAATGTGGATGAACGGTTGTGAATTTAATAAAGTATGTAAGTATGTTATTTTAAAAATAAACATTTAAAATATTAAAGAAATCTATTATACATATTAGTAAACTTATTATCATATGCCTATAACATTACTAAAACCATTCCATAGAAAACGACTACTAACTGTATCACACTAAAAACAAACTGCCTTTAACCCTACAAGCACCAACACAAAACCAATAAAACAAAACAATCCCATCAACACGTCGCACCCCTAGTTCGTGCGGTATCGAATCTAGTGATGTACCCAACGAGTATATTTCGCTAGGCGTGAGCAGAGCGCGTGTACCCATCCACACTTTAATTGGCTAGCCTCTATAACGTGTTGTATTTATCTCGGTTAATATTTTTGAGGAAACGCCGGGAATCTTGACAATAAGACGAATCAGTGTCACGAACACGCGATGTTTTATTGAGCTAGAAACTAGAATATATTGAGAACTGATATCGTTTTTAATTCGTTTTCTAAGCTTTGTAACCATGAGCTTAGTCTAATGCTATTACTATTTTGTTTTTTATAGTTTCTCACAGTAGTAATCGAAAACCGTATTTTTCTTGCTTAGTGTAGATTTCATTGAAATGATTTGCTATGGGAACACTAAACATTCTATTTTCCAATGATACTGTTAACGTCAAAAAAACATGACTTTGACATGCACGAAGACAACCAGGCAAAGGAATCTATCCATACAGCCAAGTTTTCACTGGACATGTAACTCTAAGGCCACCTATTCACGCAATCACGCCGCTATGCGTCAACTCTTAGTATCTATAGAGCGCGAACAACAAAGTGGGAACAGTAGGCACAGGTGGGAACAACACGACGTTCCCGCCGCGCGCGCTCGTAGTCGTGGTTGAGTGCTGACGAAGTGCGTTGCTCTTGATTTTTATTCATATCTAGGAATAAACATGGTGAAATGTGCAGTTATATCTTGCAAAAACGATACTAGAAAATACACAAAATTTAAATCCAGTATCACATTTCATCGGTAAGTCGATTGTTATACTTATTTTTATGAAAATAAATCTAGCATCGCGGGGGTGAAGGGGAGGTGGAAGGCGGACACGCGCAGGCTCGCTCGCGCGCCTCACTGCCGCCACGTGATCGTAGTGATGTGACCTGACCAACGCTGTACTCGATATAAAGTTTACTAGAAGAACTATATTTTAACAAATTATTTATTTAACTTTAAAATTAAAACTCTTTTAAAAATGTATTATAAATAAATTTGTGGTGTGTTTTGTATGATACACTTTCTAATATTATGAATGCGAATGTATTATAGTGTAAATGTAAAGTATGTAATGTTAAGATATATTTTCTGAACCGCTAAATTGATTTTGAAGATTGTGATAGTAGAATGGATAAAATTAAATAAAAAAATTATTAATATTTATTATATTATCATTTTAAATTATTAATTATTTCTTATTGTTATTTAACATTTTTAAAACATTATTTTTATTGTTTGATTTATTATTAAAGAAATAGCACTAAACCCGATCTTTTATTTTATTAACTTTATTATTTAAAAAGTACTCACGTTTTTCTGATATTCCAATTAAACATATTTTTTTAAAGTACTTATAATGAATACAAGAAATATTCAAATGGAATAAACAAACTTTATTCAGTTGGTAAAGAAATTTGAAATAACATATTTATAATTTATTCATATATTTTTCCTTTAATAACTTATTGAACATAAAATTTACTTATGATACATATTTATTTACATAACTTATCGATAGTTCAACACGCAATTGATACCTACCCATCCCTATTTGTCACACACACATCTATATAGTATCTATAGCTCATCTGCCTACGATGTGCACAAAGCAATTTGTGCAATACACTCGCTCTATACTACTGTAATATATACTCTAAGCGTCAACTAGTTCGCGTGGGCAATAAATCGGGCGCGGACACACTTACAAATTGGCAACAGATCGGATCGCTTGTCTGCACCTAGCCTTGTTAGCGCATCGCCGATCGCATCGTGACTGCGCCCACGGCCACAATTGTCACTTACATATACAATTGATTGCGCTGTTTTCTGTTGATTTTTCAAATAAAAATTCAATTTTGGTTGTTTTGAATGTGTTTAAAGGGGTTGCATATAATTTGCAATATGACGAAAACAATCCTACAAACATTTTTATTCGTAGCATAAGTCAAAGTTAATACAAAAAGTTGTAAAGAAAGGTAAGATATAAAGTTATGGTTTGTTATTATTTTAATAAAGAACGTAATTAAATGCGGGTTCAAAGTATTATAGAAACAAATATTATTCTTGCATGTTTTCTGACTAGCGATTTTTCTTTGAAGTTTCACTTTTATTAAGTTACATAGTGTTGCCAGATGTAAAAATTCGATAAATACATAATAGCCTTAATATATTTGGCCAATAAAACATGGCCATCAAATAACGAATCCAAAGCACTACACCTGAGTTAAAACAAGATTCGATGCTTATCGCGTATAAATCTTTTGAGATAAACAAAATTGCTCAGCCGAAAGACATTTATAAAACTGTATAATGCGTGACACAAATAAAAGATAAATTTTTTATTTTATTTTTGTGGAAATGTGTTTTTATGTAATATCTTATCCCGAGTTAAGATTTTATAGTTAAAGCTATAATTGAATAGCTGATATAACCAAATCGTAATTATTTTTGGATTAGATCTTCGACGCTTTAAATATAAATTAATGATATAGGCAGTCTAATTTTGCAATAATAATAATATTATATTAAATTACTCTACGTAATTATCATTATTTATTTATCCTATATAAATTAAATAATTTGTTTTGTGAACTAAGAAAAGATAGTACTAATAAACAATTCAACATTTGAACCAAACTGTTTAACATATTTCTCAGCTACTCAGGTGGCAGATTTGAATTTTAAGTTTATATGTAAGTATCTTTACGGTACAAATATAAAAACCTCAATAAATCTGAGCAATTTATGTCCCAATATTAACAACTTCGTATAACTTGGCAGGTGATTTGATAGGTATATACCTAAATAAATTTTATTGGTTTACTAACTACGCATCAGCCTTGAAATTGTGTGGTTTATAAGGATTTGTATTGAAATTGATGTTTTTGTTTTTATGGCATTCAAAATGCTTTATAAATATAAATTTATAAAGAATAGAAAAAATTCGATCGCTCTGGTGGGTCACGAATGGCTGAATTGGTCAGGCATCCGCCCCGGAATGGCGCGAAAGTATGCGGGTTCGAGTCCCGCCTCGTGATCGAATTTTTTCTATTCTTTATAAATTTTCTAGACTTTATCAGAATATTGCTTGTACAAGTAATTAAACTTAAAGAGCACTTAGTTTGTAGTGACTTTAAATTGGCAAGAAAACTAAAATTTAGCATAATTTACATTTGAAAGTTTACCGACGAAATAAAAGCTTTTATTATAATGAGAATTCAAATCTATACTATAATATTATAAAGCTGAAGAGTTTTTTGTTTGTTTGTTTGACCGCGATAATCTCGGGAACTACTGTTCCGATTTGAAAAACAAACAATATTTCTACTGAATAAAAATTTTTGCGTTATTACTATGGCGCCTTGTAGACTCACTCTCTCTTTCACAAATAAACAAAATGAAAAAAGACAAAATATTTTAATCATCATCACTATCACTATCACTACATAGTATAAAACAAAGTCGCTTTCTCTGTCCCTATGTCCCTCTGTATGCTTAAATCTTTAAAACTACGCAACGGATTTTGATGCGGTTTTTTTAATAGATAAAGTGATTCAAGAGGAAGGTTTTAGTATATAATTTATTAGGTTTTAGACAAAGCGGGCGAAGCCGCGGGCGGTAAGCTAGTATCACTCTTTAAGAAGGTCACTTATTTACATCCTAGCCTATGACTGAATTTCAGATACCTTATTGACTACTGAATTTAATACAGTATCCTAAGACAAGGCATTTTAAAATGTAATTTCCCCCCAATAAGGATATTCTTATCACTCCGATATGACCCGCATAGTGATAACAAATTTTACAGTTATTTGGGTTGCTTGAATTTTTATGTATATGTAATTCGCTGATAGCATATCTAACGAACCATTTGCTATTGTTAATATGCCTTATCATGGTGTATAACCATGTTTAATGTTAATTATAACTTTTATTAAAGTTCTTAATAAGGACGTCAGCGACAAATTTTTCTGTTGTAATCATGTTGTAATAAAAATGTTAGAAGAAAGGAGATTGCCCAAGTGACTATGGCACTTGGTATCGCAATCAAACTTATTGTGTCATGATGAAATATAGCTCAATTTAAAGCTTGATGTTAGTACTTTTAGAAACACGTGGCACAACTAAAATTTTACCGATACCGCCCGTGATCATTCTCCTTTATTGATTGTTTTTATAGTAATTAGGTAGTATAATAATTTGTATTAGCTTCGATTTCTATTAGATTCAATAAATTAAATGTTATGTATAACTTAAAATTAACTTTTATCATCCTGTGATCTCTAAGTTGGTATATGTTACCTACTTTTTTGTAAATTTCTTAAATTTATATTCTAAGATGTTTTCTGTTGGGAATCGAACCAGACTCTTCTCAGTTTAAAATATACTAACACTAGATCAACAGATTCCCTGTGACCTAACACAAAGAAAAAACAGATAAGTAATCTCTCGTCTTGAATCTCAAATCTTTGGCTATCGTCACAAATCTCTGACCTTAAGGAAATTTTTCAAAGCCTCGACGATCTGTTACATCTCAAATATGTTTGATGTTAAAAATGCTTGAATTTTTAGCGGTTTTCTAAATTTTGTGGACAAAATGTTATTTTATTCCGTCGCTTTTATGGTATCGTCGGTTTTTTTTAATAAATAAAGTTAAATCTGTTTGTGATATGAAATTTAAGTTTTATCCACAAAAATAATGTAATTACAGCTACCATCACTTTTTATATTTTACAATAATGCAACTATTCTAGTTATAAAAAATTGCATATTGAAGCAAAACAGCTTAAGAACTTTTTGATTTGGCTATTGTGCTAAGTTCTCCGTGAGAAATAGATAGAAATCTAAGGCAGTGACGTCACAATAATGACGAAAGCTCTTACTAACCTTTCGCTAGACACGCCCGCGATCACAAATCAATTAGATTCGTGATCTGACCAGCCCACTTGGAATATTTTATTTTTATTTTTGTGTTGGTAACTTAGTAGTACAAATACTTTTTATTAGGAAAAGTCAATCGATGTTTTATATGAGTACTAGTTTTCCGCCCGCGGCTTCGCCCGCGCAGTCAAAGAAAAACCCGCATAGTTCCTGTTCCCGTGGGATTTCCGGGATTGCGTCATTTTCCCGGGATAAAAAGTAGCCTATGTCCTTTCTCGGGTATCAAAATATCTCCATACCAAATTTCATGAAAATTGGTTCAGTAGTTTAGGCGTGATTGAGTAACAGACAGACAGACAGAGTTACTTTCGCATTTATAATATTAGTATGGATATATATATTATGTCATGTTAAAGGACTACTACAGCGTATCATACTATGACCGTAACAGGAACGTTCAGAATCGGAAGGTAACACGATATTTACACACAATTACGAATCAAAGCTGTATGTATCGGCTAAGGAAAGACATATATGGAGCATTATAGTCTTTGGCTAAGCATTAGGAACTAGTATAAGTGCGAAGAAGAATTTCTGTAACTTCATAATGTCATTTACAACAGGTATAAGTGTGATAAAGAATGTTTGTTACTTCATGGCAGAGCGGCTGAAGCCTGAACAGATCTGAATGAATTTTGATACAGCAGTAGATTCATCTCCAACAATAACGTGAGCTTTATGTCAAAACTCAAACTCAACCATTTATTCTTTCTAGATTTTCTCTAGTAGCACTTTTTAATTGATTCGGAAAGGATTCAGATTCTGCAAACGAAGCCACAGGTCGCATCTAGTATACTAAAATAACGAACACTCAATACATACAAACAACAATTAAAATAAATTACAGTCTATCAGTAACGTCTTCACTATCACTATCGAAAGCTATTTAAATTAAAATTCAGTTAATTTTAATTATTCGCCTTCGCATTTACTTAAACGTATCTACCATCAAAATAATGTTTGCCATTTCCGTCTGTGCGTTGAGATTAGATAACAGTATTGTAGTCTATTTTGTATAGAGATTGTTGAAAAAGGTTCATTATGTTTGTAGGTATTTGGAGATATATATGCAAAAAGGAATGTTTTATAAAACGTATGTTCTTGTATTTTTCTTTGAAATCGTAAACTGTTCAAACTTCTTTGCGACCCATTTATCAAACGAAAGTAGTTATAATTTTTGCTTGATGAATTAAATTGTGTGTTGTGGGGCAAAGAAAAAATGAGTTTTATTTCCTGCCACGTCATTTCTATACTCTTTTCAAAACCTAGATTTTTGAGTAGACTGTAGTGATGCCTATGATGCTATATGTACTGTACCTATACAAATATTCAGAAAAAAAAATGTCATTCTTAATAATAGTAGGTACAACCTATACTTACATATAAAACTGATTAGATCAAGAAAAAATATTCATGTATGGAAACTTCTATATAAGTACTTAAATAAAACCTATAATATTACTAGCGGTCCGCCCTGGCTTCGCCCGTGGTACCTACATGTTTAAACTATCCTATCTCTCAAGTTGGATCGAACTGCACATGGTGTGCGAATTTTATTATACCTAATCAGTTAAGTGGTTTAGGAGTCCATTGAGGACAAACATTGTGACACGAGATTTATATATGTATGATATACTAGCAAACCCGGCGAACTCCGTTTCGCCACCAGAGACACCTTTTCTTTGCTATAAACCTCACGGAGCCCGAGACCTTTCCAACGAATGCAAAAACCGTGGAAATCGGTTTGTGCGTTCTGGAGTTATAGCGTCAGGGAGGAAAACCCGACTTATTTTTATATAGTAGATTATCTGTGATAAAACTACAGACAGATTTTAATTAATCTCTATTATCTTTTTATTTCTAAGTGTATATTCTTCTCTATTAGTTACTAAGTGTACAGGATGTAAAAAACTCATTTTTTTTGATTCTTTAGATAGAAAGTTGCCTAGTTACTTGTTTGATTATATTTTTTATCTATATTTGAGTCAATAAACCAGTCGATCTATCTTTTAAACTATCCTTGGCTCTACCGATACATATATTAACTTGCTTAATCTTTTGCGATAAAATTCACGTGTAAGTTAGGTGCCTAAGTCACATGTAAGTAATGTTGTAATATCTAAGTATATGGTTATGGCAGTTGCAGTAGTGGTTTAAGATAATATTACCATAGATAATATAATAGTATACTAGTATTTACGCGTATTATGTACAATGTACATAGTAGATACAGGTTTAAAACTGTGTCGTATTTAGGTAAAGTTGTACGGAATAAGTAAAATTTGAATCACTACATAGTATAAAACAAAGTCGCTTTCTCTGCCCCTATGTCCCTATGTATGCTTAAATCTTCAAAACTACAGAACGGATTTTGATGCGGTTTTTCACTCTATATATTAAAGATAGAGTTGATTGAAGAAGAACGTTTTAGTATATAATTTATTATGTTTTAGACAAAAAAAAGCTAAAGCTAGTGAATAATAAAATGTTTACTATTGGCGTTTGTTTCTATATTATGTGGTAATTGGTATTAGTGTAATTTCAATAGTCAATTCTTTGATTACTTTTAGAATAAATGTTGTTTGAGAGGATTACTATAACTATAAAAGGAAAAAGGAAGGATATTCATTATTTATTTATTTCACACGCATATTTTAATGTAATGCAATATCAAATAACATGTTTACGGATTTACGGTAGTAATATTATTATTGAGTATTATAAAAAAATGTTTGCCTAACTCTTATCTACGAAGTAAGATAAAGTTTTAAATAATTTATGTAAAGATAAACTCAGATAAAAAAAAAACTTAAATTAACATGCAACAGGAAAAAGTCTACATTTTTTTTCCACCTTCTTGTTTTAATTTACACTAATATGCTATTGTATGTCATTTTAATTTTAAAAACATTGAACTTTAAGACAATTGTACCTGTAGCTATTTTAAATTCTCATAGTGGCATCAATTTTTTGACATAATATAGTCCATTGAAAAGTTACATTTGGGGTTGCATTTTTTAGAGGACGCAATTTTATTTTTTTGATGTGTAGGGGGGGTCAGTGTGTAGCTATCACCAAGTTTGTGGGGTCGCCACCCTTGTCCCACGGCCGCCATCTTGAAAATAGCGGTTGATATGGTTTTTACGATATATCTCTTAAACTATTTATTTGATAAAAAAAAATTGTACACATTATTTGTTGCAAATTAAATTCTCTACAACTTTGGTCCAGTAACTTTTTGTCGTAGAACTATAAATAAAAAAGTTATAAGCGAAAATGTTCAGAAATTAGAGATATTTATGTTTCAATAAAACTTTTTTTTAATAATTTTACGAAGAAATGATATCAGACCATTTTTGTTGATTGTTTTTCGAGGAACAACTTTTACATACAACATTTTTTCATTAAGTAAATAGCTAAGGTTTTACAGCGCTCCGAAGTGAGTACTAATTTTCCGTACTCTGAACTATACAGTATACTTATATTATGTGTGGACTAATAATAATTTGTCATCAGTAATTGTTTTTTTTTTTGTTATTATAATATTGTTAATTATTAATTTTGCAATATTATTAATAATTAATTATTGAATCTTTTCCCCACCACCCAGAAGGTACTGAGTCTGGAAGCGCGTTTTTTTGTTCGTCGAAAAGCAGGGCTGAAATGTTCTGCAGTGTGCTTCTATTGTTCTGGAGTATGGGAAAAGAGCCAATAGCCAATATATGTATAGTTAAGAGTACTGAAAAATAGTAGTCACTTCAGAGCGCTGTAAAACCTTAGTTATTGACGTAATGAAAAAATGTTGTATGTAAAAGTTGTTCCTCAAAAAACAATCTACAAAAATGGTCTGATATCATTTCTTCGTAAAATGATAAAAAAAAATTATTGACAAATATAAATAGCTCTAATTTCTGAACATTTTCGCTTATAACTTTTTTATTTATAGTTCTAGGACAAAAAGTTACTGCGAATTTAATTTGCAACAAATAATGTTAACAATATTTTTTTATCAGATAGTTAGTTTAAGAGATATATCGTAAAAACCATTTCAACCGCTATTTTTAAGATGGCGGCCGTGGGACAAGGGTGGCGACCCCACAAACTTGGTTTTAGCTTCACACTGACCCCCCCTACATTTCAAAAAAACAAAATTGCGTCCTCTAAAAAACGCAAGGTTAGGCCTAAAAAAAAAAATGTGGTCGCGGAAGAATTCTAACAAATACCCGCGGCCCCATCATTAAAGCGGCTCGACGGAACACAGTGGGGTTTTAGTCGTTAAGAATCCGACATAACCCACGGCTCCTTCCCCGGGGGCCGTGGGTATCTTTGGAAGATTTCCCCACTATAAAAAAAAAAAAAAGGCCTAAAAAATGTAACATTTCAATGGACTAATATTTTATAATAATTATATCGTAAATATAGTTAGGTACATTAATTGTAATACTGTCCATATACAGGGTGAATTCCCAAAAAACGTAGTGACCCAACGGTAACATGGAATCGAAGCTCTTAAACACATTAGGTATCTCGATAAACTTCAAGATATATTATCTTAATAATTAATATCTTAAACATAGGTATTAGAACAGTGTAATTCTATTGTCCATATACAGTCCCAAAACACGTGTTTATATTAGGGAATCGATGCTCTTAAATCCATTAGGTAGGTACATCGATAAACTTTTATACACACCTAATATCTTAAACATATCATTACATAGGTAGGTATTAAAACTGTGTAATTCTATTGTTCACTATACAGGGTGTATTCCCAAAACACGTGGTTATCGAAAGGAAACATCAGCGGGAATCGAAGCTCTTATCACTAGTTCGTATCGCGAGCGCAATGCTTTAGCGTTATCAAGGATCTCAAGATTTTTTTGTATGTATAAAGTTGACGTCCGAAAATAAATATTGCTAACGTTTTTTTATATTTATGTGAATACAATGCGGTGGAAAGCTTTTTTTGTTTGTTTTATTATTTTATTATGCCTGGTGATTTCTGTTTGGATTTATGGACGATGTTACGACTGCAGATAGATTATTAAATTTATATGTGCGTGTTTCTTGGTAGCCTGCGTTCGTCTATAAGATAAAAAAAAATAATAACTGGCACATAACAAAAAAATAAAAAATCACAACGTGTCAATTTTAATTTCGAACACTTATCACCCGCCAACCCAATGAAATTCATCACATTCGAACATTGTCTTACGGAAGTTTTTACCCGCATAGCCAACAATGATACACCCTATGGCGCTGATAATGAACGTGGAATCTCGTGCGAGATAACGCCACCCTCCCCCCCTGTTCCTGTTATCAGCCGATCGGGAGCCGAGACCCCATTCACTCGCACACGTCATTTTTTATCGCACAGACTAGCTACGAATGGAATTTTTGGTTTAGTCTGTGTTGAGTCTTTTTTACTTTTTTTTCCTAGTTTAATTACGAAATCATTCGTTATTTTCATATATAAAACGTATAATAAATAATATTTCTAATATCTAAACAGATGTAAACTTCCTACAAAACATAATGTATTTGAATGTTAAAACAATCAAAGTAATACAATGAATAATGCATTTAATTAATATGCTATAAGACATAAGTCCAGCAATTATTACTATTGCACACTATTTGCATTACATGTTTCCTTTAACAACTCAATCTCTATTTTCTTTCTTCTACAATGTATATACATACAAAAAATTCAAATTCGTCATAACCGTGCAATAGAATACAGAACTCTAAGCTTAAAAAGGTTTGACAATTTTGGCGGGAATTTCAAATGGATGTCGTAATTCGCGCTTGTCAGTCATGTCGTCCACTATAAATATTTTATCTGTGAGCAGATTAAAAATATGTAGATATGTATCAATAGATTATGTGCGGTGAAACACATTTATTTTATGTAATGTGGAATAAAGCTTATCTGCAGATCGATGGTATGTTGGTTCGTGTTAATATATTATTGAATAAGTGATAAAATAGGATATTTATCGTGTAATTTAAACATTTAATATTTAATTGATATGGTACAGATAACGAAGAAAGTTTGTGTCGATCTCAACTCGAGATACGTGAACTGTACGGCGTATAATAAAACATTGTAATTGAAAACATGACTGAGTTATCTTTTAAGTTAACTGTGGGAAATCTGAAAGTTTGAAGTTAAAAATATTTGCTAATCAGATGCGATAAGCGATGCGTCATAAACTTGACTTAAAATCATGCATACTTTAAAGGACTGTGTAAATAATTATAGAACAATTCACAAATCTAATAGGAAATTCTTATAAAAAATAAGCATTAGCTTGTAAACAAGAAAATTCGTTCATACACATTGTTTTGACGTCTCGAGCGCCGCCTGGCGGCAGCTCGGCCACACTCGCGCAGGCCAGCTCCAGCTGTTTCAAATACCGCAACCACAATAACATCACAAACGTCAAAATATCACACACTTGAGATTTTTACTTTTTTCAGAGCACAACCAGTTTTCGTCTCCGACGTCATTCTTTTGCCGCGTAAATTGAGTGACTGGCTGGTTGGCGTACGGGCGCCCCTCCCCGCACACAGCCGAGAGTGTGTACAGACACTCACACAGACAGAGGCGATCCCTTATCAGGTTGGTTTAACTAGCAATGGCTGCCCCGAGATCCTATCGGCTCCAAGCTCGCGGTAACGTTGCATTGTAAGATAACGTCAGCGATCGTATCGCAGTGTTTGAATAAACTTGTATAAAATGTCAAATAAAAAAGCTGGTTGCCATAAAAGTCGTATCTACTGGGTGATATTTGATAGTGGCTTTGAGACGTAATGGAATTTGTAATGCGAAATTTTCATTACGTTGATGGTGGCTTTCCATTTCTTTGAATACCGAATGTTTGTTTAATTGCTTGTTACAGGCATCTTTATTGGCGCTAATTTGTACACTCTGTATAATTTTTGCATACTTTTTTATATATTATAGAGTAGCTTTATCAAGAAAGTAGAGCCAGCTACATATAAAACAAACTTAACTATAATTTTGCGTAGAATTGTAATTATTATTAGAATAAATAGGCATGTAATATGTATTTTTCAGAATTATTTATCTATCATCTGTGTACAGTGTTCTATTATTTTAAAATATGGTTCAGATTGAGATAAAACAGATAATTCTATATGCGTATATCAGTTCCATCTACCATGGTCCATGAAATGCTATGTCAAAATCAACACGAACATTAATTCATTGTTTATTTCTAAACTGTAGATACAGATAATAAAACGTTCTAAAGTTTTGCACTTATTTTGGTCCCAACCGCTAAATCATCATAATAATATTAGTTACAAACAATGAATTTTTTCACAAAAACTTTATAAATGGCTAGGGAAATTATTACTGAGGCCTCAGGCCATTTTCTAATGAGGTATATGATACAATTTTTGTCTTTACCCAAAAAAAACAAGCTCTCCAATGATAATCTTGCCTCAATACGAATAATCGAGAAGAATAATCGACAAATATGGAACAGTGAATCGATTTAGCGCGACTAACGATCAGCGGTGTTGCATTGATCTAATCGATGCTGAGTATCGAGTTTCTTGACAATTTGATTTATTGTAATCGATATATCATGAGTACATTCGAGATTTGTGTACATTTACAGATGGAATGGATGTTCAAGAAACTGCTTATTTGAATGGATTGTATTTGAATTTACAGATCGTTAAGTTTAAAATTGTAAACTTTACAAACTAAATTATTTATCAACTAAATTTAGGGTTGATGGTGTGATTTAATAAGGTTGTAGTTTGTAAGTAAATTGGTATAATTACAAATAAGTGCTTTACATTATTATCTTCTATTCCCAGCCTAACTTTATGGAAGTGATGTAACAATTGAAATCTGATGAACATGGTGATGTAAAACTTTTTTAAATAGTGATCAACTTTTTAGTTGGTCCACTTGTTGCAAATAACCCATACATTTAAAATATCCTCTTAGTTAACAGACTGACTTTGACAGATAATAAAAAACAAGTAACTAAAGTAACCTTTAAAATTATTTGTTACTAGCTTCCGCCCGCGACTCCGTCCGCGCGGATGTCGGTCTTCGCGTGGATGGTTTATTTCTCCATTTTGAGTAACTCTGACAATGACATCTTATAAATATCTATTGGACCCAAATACCTATAATAATTAACGCAACGTGTGTTCTCGGTTCTACAGAACACCGTCTATGGATAAAACTGAAAAATTAAGATTTATTTTTTTCTACGTATTTTTCCAGGATAAAAAGTATCCTATTTTATGCCCAGGATAATAAGGTATAATTATACCAAGTTTCATCGAAATCGAACAGTTAGTTTTCACGTGATGCCTGAACATACAGACAGACAGACAGACAGACAGACAGACAGACAGACAGACAGACAAAAATTTTTTTAATCACATATTTGGGTTTGCTATCGATCCAGTAACACCCCCTGCTATTTATTTTTTCAATATTTTCAATGTACAGAATTGACCCTTCTACAGATTTATTATATGTATAGATACTTATTTCAAAAGTCCCTCCAATACAATATTACGCCATTATTTATAAAATCTGACCTGTTCTCATCAGATAAATCATAACGATTTCTCGATAAGTTAAATCGATTGTAGCTGTCAAAATTGTCAGTTGAAATCGATTATCGAGTCGATAACGAATAAAATTGCAGTTGTAGGTTTTATTTAAGGTGAACTACTTATAGGTTTTGTAATATTTATAATTGGATTTATTTATAGGGGATAAGTATATACTTATCCCCTATAAAATACATATGTATTTTTTAAATTTTATGAGACAGTGACGGTAGAGCTCCCTTGACGTCGGTCAAAAAACGAAGCAACGTAAATTCCAACCAACGCTGTTTGATTGGACTAGTGCGTTCATGCTATAATACAAGAACAATAAACATATTTTTTAATTTCTACACACACACACACACACTATAACATACACACCAATCAACCACTCTTCATACAAAAACACATCGCGAAGCGAAGCGAATCCGTGCCAGCAATAGAGATGCTACGCAGGTGCAGATCGGATCTACATCTAGCGTGCTGTGCAGTACTTAACTTTTCCATCTCCTCATATCACTATAAGGGATCTAGCTCGAAATATTTAATCGCTTTTTACCTCTATGCTGCTCGCTTTAATGATGTATGATAAGGTATGTTAGTGGAAAAATGCGGTGGTGTTTAGTTAGTTTGTGTCGTTTTGAAAAATAGCGTAGCATACGTATACTAAATTGCTTAAGTCTACAATGTTTATGTGTGTTAGTACATAATAATTTCGTCAATATGTATGCGTTAAAACTTTATAAATCTCACAACATATTTATTAATTGCCAACAAAAAAAAAAACACATTCAGTACACTCTTGTTTTGACGTATGTTTGTACGTCTGTTTCGTACGTATGTATGTTTCACAAGTTTTGAAACATACGTTGCACATAAACATTCCTATTTCAAATCGAAATATGTATCGTATCACAATTAATAAAGACAGCATAGCTACAATTAGAAGGAATTCTTATGCTTATCCACAACGAAGATTGTTAGAACTCGAATAGTCAAGCAAAGCCGCCGAGATAATTTCTAAAAGCTACCAGCTCCCGCCATAAGAATCCATATCAAAAATTTGAAATTCGTAAGAAAGCGATACGAGTGGCGCCACCTACATCTACCAGAGATAATATCCCAGCATAAATCAGGCTGTACACAAAATGATAAGCCATTGATAACGAATTAATAATATCGAACTAATGGATTCTTAATGTGACGCAGGGACTTGTACCTGTGTTAGGATTTTAACGTTGTTTTGGGGATTAGTGCTTTGTAGTAATTGTTTGATGTTTTATGATTTGATTTATGTATTGAATGGTATTTTTATAAGGTATTTGGTCGTGCCGTGTTTAAGAGCTTTTTCTCAATTTTCGTTATGTATGTATGTAGTATCTTGTTATAACGCAATATACACATAGTTTCGCGTGCTTTTATCTGTTTGAAGGCTCCATCTGTCTGTATATGGAAATTGATTCCAATTCGCACAAAGTCCTAGCTTAAATTGAAACATACACATGGGCGAACAAATTTTAAATTAAAGAAATGATACTCTAAATATTATGGTCCACTCTGCGTTGGTCAAATTTAGACCTTCTTACTCTAATGACTCACATGTGTTCCACTGCATATCACGATGAAACATACATTCGAAAAATCTGCATTATAATGAAGACAATCTTAATACTATTATAAAGGCGAAAGTTTGTAAGTATGGATGTATGGATGTATGGATGTTTGTTACTCTTTCACGTAAAAACTACTGAACCGATTACAATGAAATTTAGCACACACATATAGAGGGTAACTTGGATTAACACATAGGATAGGTTTTATCCCGGAAATCCCACGGGAACGGGAACTATGCGGGTTTTCCTTTGAAAACGCGGGCGAAGCCGCGGGCGGAAATCTAGTGTATAATACTGTAGCTACGTGCATCAGAATACACATACCTACGAGAAGATAGCCCACAAAGAAGATATGCTAGCTGCGACCCATGATTTCGCCCTTCTGGTTTGCGAAAATTAATAAAATTAGGGCCATCTAGCGGAATTATAAAATTATGAGTAAGTCAAATTAGGAACTCAATTGATCTTCCCATGGGTAGGTATATAATTTCTTCCGTAATAAGCAATAGAGATTACTCTCTAGTTCCTAATGTCTCGAGACAAAAAAATTATACCTACCATAAAATCGTTTTTTTTTTTTGCAATACGATAGAAAGACCAACAAACACCCTTTTATATTATTATAGTAACGACTAACTGGTTGGACAAATGTTCTTTTACTGAAACCCTTATCCCTGGGATATAAACATTGTTTACGACCTAGACATGATAGGTGACCTAGATAAACCAAATATACATAATTACAAAATTGTCAAGAGAAGTTCGGTTACAAACATTGTGATACAAGAATTGAATACACAGATGTTTATGAATAGTCACGTATAATGCTATTTCCTGAGCTTACAGCTTATCAGATAGGCCGAGATTGTATCTGCTAGATAAGAGATATAATCAACAACTCATTCCGTTTGCTATTCAGGCCATTGTATGGTAACGATGTATTGTAGGTTTAGATTTTAATTAAATAAACCGTAAGTCGATTTGGTATTTAAAGAAAATTGAGTATGAACAAAAAATCTTGATTAAATGTTGCATGCATACGGTTTAAAATACAATTAAGAATAGATACAAAAACAAATGTGATTATAAGTTACTTAAACGTTTTTAAATGTGTTTGTATCAAATAAACTCCGAAACTTATAGACTGATTATGAAAGCTCCCTTAGTAGTGTTAGGAAAAATAAGAGCGAGCGGCGAGTTTAATAATTTTAAATCCGTGTATGTTTTATCACTTTTTTGTTCCTATGTGATATGTACAGGCGAATACATATTATCTATATATATGTTTATGACAAAAATTTATAAAAAAAAGCTTTATAGGTATCGCATAAAAAGTATTATTAATACAATGAATTAATAAAATTAATAATGAATTACAAATTACAATACTCTTATTTCACAAAACTTGAACAAAGTACATATAGCCTCTATATAATATCATAATACTTATATAACTTCAGTTACATAACATATAATATGTATGAACAAAATCGAGAGTGAGGATAATCTTATCAGTACAATTTATTAGGAGAAAGCAATTGATAAGAACCCGTTTTAATCTTATAGGAAAGTTGTGATAGTGGAAATCATATGTGGGCTTGCGAATCTTTGAAGGGATTGAGATTATGATTAAATAATGGTATAATTTAGGGTTTATACCCAAGATGAATATTTTATCTAATACAAAGTATCATAACAAAATTAAGAACTCGGTTAACATGATTATCTTTCTTTTTTTTCCAACTTTGTGAGTCTATTTCTATTATCTACTATCTCTATCAGGATACTTCTGTGTTAAATTATATTCTTTTTAGTGAGGAAATCCCATGGTCTCGAAGAGAAATAGCTGCAGATTATTGAAAGAAGAATCCATCTTAACATATCACCGATTCACGTATCGTTGTCCATCGCGGGTATTCTTTGGAATTCAACAAAAAACATAATATTAGGTGAAAGGTCTTGCTTAGTCAGAATTCAGTCAGTGTATATGAATGGCAACTTACTACCAAGCTTTTTTGGGAACGAATGGATCAAGATCAAGTAGGTATGGGAGAGAGAGATGTCTATATCAGCATGCACCTACTAATTTAATTACAGCATGCAAGCTTTCCTGTCTTCATGCGATTTTACAAACAATAAATTAGTAAGTAGGTAGTTAAGTTTTTGAAAACTTAAAGTATTCTGTAGAAAAAAAACATTAGAAAACACAAAAAGATGAACTGAAATCGAGACTCGTTCTCAACTTATGACGTCACGAGTACTGTCATTCTTATACATATGTGGATAGATGACAGTTTAAAAGTGCTGTCAAACATTGGAATATTCAAGAATAACAAAATATAATCAAGCTCGTCATAACAGAGACGGCCCATATTGCATTGTGGGGCTAATTGGATGGCGATCGTTATCAGCTTCACTGATAAAATGGAATAGATAACATTCTGTAGTGACTTATTAAGGCCGTTCCCAGAATAATATTAGATGGTACGATACGCGCGTGTGTGGAGAGCCAGCAAAAAAAGTTTATCAAGATTGTGTGAAATGCTTTACATTTACGGTTTGATTGCGGCGTATTTGGTTGGTAAGTCTAATAATTGTTAATGTAATGGCGTGATGTAGTATATTCTATCAAGATTGCGAGAAAATTTGAATTGCTTTTGCTAATAATCACATTAATTAAATTAAACAAAAATTGAAAAATCAAGGCCAAAGTTAAATATTATCTACTTACCATTTTTGTAACAAATTTATCGTAATTCATAAAATAAATATAAAAAGCATCTTAAATATTGTAAAACTAATAAAGTACCACAATTAACAGTAACCACTTTTTCCTATAAATAACTTGAAGAACACATATCAATTTTAATTCAAATTAATTAAATCAACAATTAATGCCAATCTGTACGCAAGCTGTTTTGCGCACCGTACCCAACCCTATCAGCGATCAGCACAGCGCGATCCGTTGTGTAGTTTTTGCGAAATTGGTGACTCGATCGCTCGCTGGATTCCTTGAACCATACGACAGATACTCAATCTAGGGCATAACCTGCCTCCAATATTGTGTAAGGGTACAATATTGAAGGCAGGTTGTGCTCTAGATTGTACCCCGAATGTACCCTTAGAAGACTTTCAATTATGACATAAATTAAAGAAGGTAATTTAATTTGATATTTTTGGTTTTATGGCATTCAAATGCTTTATGTATATAAATTTATAAAGAATATAAAAAATTCGATCACGAGGCGGGACTCGAAGCATCCTTTCACGCCAATCCGGGGCGGACGCTTGACCAACTCAGCCACCCATGATCCCGTGAAGGTATTTTTTTAAACGAGCAGAGCGTGAAATTACCTGTTCGTAGTCTTAGTTGCGTTAACAGGATCAAAACTATGAGTATATCTTATGTCAATCAGGAATAAAGCTTTCGACTAGTGAAATAATTTTCCGGGACGGTAACATAGGTAGTAAAATTATAGAAAGTATTAAACGAGCCAACCTTACTTAAAATATTAATACTTAATAAAAATTAAAGAGATTATACGATGTCAATAGTGAAGCAACAGTAACATTTTATTTTTACCGAGGTCATTTTTTGAGTCAGTTAGATCAACTTTTTGCACAATAATAATTTGGAATTTTAGTGTTTTTTTTCACATGTTAGCAAATCCGCGAGCTTCTAGTTTGACTGTAACTATGAAATAAAGTCCTGTTAACTACTTTAACTCTACTTATATCAAGAAGGGTTGAACGTATTTTAATGTTTTTTAGTGAATTGGCTCTTCTTAGATAAGTCCTTAAAATTTAGAAAAACCAATAAAACAGGCGTAGTAGCAACTACATAAAACAGGTGTAACATTATTCATTATTCAGTCGCAATTTATAAATTGGATTTATTGAGCTATTATTATGCATAAGTGAGTCGTGAGCGCGCGTGAGATAGCCATCTACAAGTAACCTGTTTATTTTAATTATTTTACCCGTCACATTATAAAGAACCGTGGGTCGAATTGGTCAAGCCTTTATTGGAGTAATGGGGCATGGGACAATATTTGCTCGATAATTTATTATGTGAGTGTTCGAAAAGGAGTAAGTTTAAGATACAGTTTGTTTGCGAGTTTGCAAAAAACTAGACACCGTAAAATTACAATATGACTAACATTAATAAAAAAAGACAAAAAAAATACATAAATTACATTTTTATTTCATTACATTGTATAAATAAAATAATCGACAATAAGCAGTTAACAATCCTTACGTTGCTAGACTTTAGCAACGCTTTTAAGGCGTTACCCGGCAATTTCGACTATGTTCAACCTCTATAAAGTCTGGTACAACATAAAGCACAATACCGAAAAAAATATATAAAATAGGATGGTCTTTGATCTTTAATTGCTCGCGAGGACTTTTTTCCAAAGTTAATAGATTTCTAGAAAAAAAATGTGCCGTGGTCATCGATTTTTCCGCAAATACTCTATAAACTTCGTAACCTGCTGACTTAGAGCTCTGAAAATTTTATGTTTAATAAATTATCAGTTACACAACAGTCCCTGACGAGGATTTTTTGTTTCACTGATTGGTATCTTTTTAAATACAAAATGCGAGGAAAAAAGAAGGTGCAGCGGGAAAGGTTTGAGATCCGTCAAGTATGGTCAAGGTTATTAGCGCATGTATAAGCCTTAACACCGTCGATCACGAGGTTTTGTTGGCTATGCTACGCTCTATTAACATATCTCCAACGACTATTGATTGGTTTCGTAGTTACTTGCAGGGACGTCGGCAGCGTGTTCTAGTGGAGAACCTAACCTCTTCCTGGAGCAACGTTCATGCCGGGGTTCCGCAAGGTGGCGTGTTGTCTCCTCTCCTTTTCTCAATATTTATTAACTCTATCTCCAATAACATAACTTCTCCTTATCATATGTACGCAGACGATTTCCAACTATATTCGCACGTGTCACTGCCTGAACTTCCTGAAGCGATTTTCCGTACTAATTCTGATCTCGCAGCCCTCGTCAACTGGAGCAAGGAACATGGCTTAAAGGTAAATCCCGTAAAAACTAAAATCATTATACTTGGCAGTAAGCCGCTTATGAGCAAAATTAAATGGGATTGCTTGCCAGATGTTGTGGTTGATGGTTCTTGCATTCCTTTCAGCAAAACAGTTAAAAGCCTCGGTTTGTACCTTGACCAGAACTTATCTTGGTCGGAGCACATCATGCAAATTCGCAAGAAAATTTTTGCTGGTGCATCTTCATTGCGCCGCTTGCGTAACTTCCTACCGATCTCCACCAAAATTGCGTTAGCCCAATCCCTTCTGCTTCCCTTCCTTGACTACGCCGATTCCTCATTCCCTGATCTTTTTGAGTACCAGTTAGACATCCTTGAGAGGCTGCAAAATTTCTGCATTAGATTTATTTTCGGATTGCGTAAATTTGACCATGTCTCGGAATATCGCAAAAAACTTAACTGGCTCCCCATCCGTCTTCGCCGGGACGCCCACATACTTCAGCTTCTGTACTGTGTTCTGTTTGACCCTAAAACACCTGTTTATCTTAAAAATCAGTTTAGTTATCTTAGTGAAAATAGCTCAATCTCTCTTCGCTCTTCCAATCTTCTAACTCTCTCTACACCGGTTCATCGCTCAAATTTCTACGGCTCCTCATTTACTGTTTGTGCTATTCATCTTTGGAACGCTCTGCCTGAATCCATCAGGCGGGCGAAAAATATAAGTAGTTTTAAAGCTCTGATTAAAAACCATTTCTTATCATTATAATATTGTGTTGCTATATTTAATTTATATCTCTTGATATGATATTTATGTATGAGACATCATTTATTATATTATAATATTTTGTGTGTTATTTGGTATATTTAGTATATGTATTTATATATATTTATTTTATTTATTTTTTTTTCTATTATATTATATTTCTTGTTTTTGTATTGTATACAAATTAGTTATTTGTACAATGTATCAATTTAGACATTGAATTTGCGCCAACGCGTACTCGTTCAACATTCCTTACAATCAGGGTTGCCTGGAAGAGATTGCTCTTGAGCAATAAGGCCGCCTTTTCGTGCATATGTGCCCGTGTGTTATTATTGTATAAAATTATAGTCTAAGTTTGTTTGTCCTGGTATGTATGTACAATAAAGCATAAATAAAATAAATAAATAAATAAATCGACATTATCATATTAGACAAGTGGTCTTGTGTTTTGGTGTGGCTTATCATTTGTATAATCTGGACAGTTGACATCCATATAAATATAGTCGTACAGATCTTCAATAATCATAATAGGTACCTAATTTACCTTTTTCAAGGAGTCAGACACTACACTTTAACAACGAACGCGTCAAACACATGATATCATTGTATTGTTAATCTATGCATGTGTCAACTGTTAATGAATTTAGAATAAATGATAACTCGGAGGTATCGCGGCGTGAATCATTTAACGCCGATAGAGGGCGGAGGTGACGTCGCCCACTGCGACCCGCGTAAGGCGTAAGCGAGCAGCGATTTATCGCGAATAACACCGATTTCCTATATTTTCGCAATATCGTAGGAAATTTTATGAAGATTATTTATTGGCATATCAACACACAGCACAACCTTATCATGTTTAATACTAGCAGGATTAGAAATTTGAATTTCACCATGCTTTTATTATCGTGGTAAAAACTAAACTTTTTTTAATGCAAACTCTACAGGCTCTATTCGTTATCTTAATAAAATACAGTCTGTTAATGCCATAGAAATCTAAATAACAAGACACTAGAAGTCGTAAGCGTGCGTGACCTTGTCGCCACTCAGGTGATTTGCACATCACCAGTGCATTCGTCACTGTTCAGTTGCTCTGGAGACGTATGAGTGTATACATGGTGTGTTTCAGCAATTCCCATTGCGGAAATTCTTCCACAAGTTGTAATTATACTTATAAAGGAATAATATTTCATCGGAAAATATTTTTTTTTAGAAATAATGCCGTTTTTCCTTAAAATTATAGAATATTTACAAGTATTACGAGTGTCACCATAGTAATCGAAATAACAATGAATGACACAGTCGACCATTCTTATTATCACGTTTGTTCGTATTGGAGCAAAAAGTCTCATATACTTAGGGATGTTATTCTAAAATAAACCGTAAATTCGTGCGTTAGGATACATATTCAAAAGCTTAATTTAATAGTTAAGTTAGTTTTCACTAAAATCAAGCTGTCCAATAAAAGGCATAGTTTACTTGTGTGTACTGTTTAGCTTTCGGTTTGAATGTGTTGATTTTGGCGACAGCGGTTTTCATACGAATTATGACATTATAGCACTTCTATGTGTCTTGTTATTTAGATTTCTATGGTTAATGCATTATTAGTTATTACATTACATGCGGCTGTCTAAAGATATCTTAGTATTATTAATAGTATCAACATACAATACTTTACTGAGTCATTATAATATAAAACTTTTTGAAAACAAAAAATAGCTACATTCAATAGACCACCTGATCCTAAATTTGCACAGAACAACACCTACAAATGCGTTCAATTTCACTATTTTCTTAAAATATAAAATTGTAATTGTATATAAATATTAAATACATAGGTAATCCGCTCCCGCTCGCCCCTCGTCCCGCACCACGGGGTCGCATACACAGCCGATTACATCCTTTGTTGTGTACAAGAAAAATGGCCGAGCACTATCGCGACGCGATACTATTACTTTAAACAAGATTCGTGACTGACGATATAGATGTTGTGTTTGTACAATCTTGTTTATTTTTTTTTTAATTCCGTATCCGTGTGCACAGATTATTAATATTTTCTTTATCTGTCAAATTGCTGGTTCTGGCTCACAGATCTACTACAACTGTGTTCTGGCTGGTAGGATTTTTTATATTTTAATTTTTTTTTTTGAATGCAGATTATAATTTGTGAAACATAGGGAGGATTTCCTTCCAAAATTTATTAAGATTTATTTTAATTTGTACGCATGAATTAGTAACTATAGATTAACTAACAATAATTTAGTTGTAGTGTAAAAATAAGAATTGAATAGATACTATATGTTACAGATATACTCATACAGTTAATGTATTACTCAAGTCATACTGGACTGATTGGAAAAAATTACCCCTTTCCCTACCTAGCTATTAACCAGTAGAAGATCTAAAAGACAAGTTATAACAAAAACTTTAAGACCTTATCTTACTTATATAAAGTACCTATAATCTATATTGTTTGAATATTGTTTTTCCCAATACTAAAGAGTAAATAAGCGATAAAATATCACGATTCGTCCTTACTACAAACAGTTGATCCAGGTTAAGTTGTAAGTAAATAAACAGTGACAAAGCCGGAGTGAAAAGAAATTTAATCGTTAACCGATACCCAGAATGAACACCATAAGTAATGTGTTAAACAGTGGTGTCCATTGTTCGATACGAATCTCCCACACAAAGGAGCGTATCGTGGTAGCGGCCGCGGTTTGACAAATGTTGGCAACGCGCGCCCACCCAAAGCGGCCCCTGTACCATGGAAGTGATTTACTGGGTTCTGTCGCTTGCGTGTCGCTTGCAGTGTCTAGGACGGAGTTCATATAAAAATAAACAGGAAATTAATAATTGTAATATTTGTAAAATAGTTGGTAAACAAAATCGATAAAAAATCTGGAAAATTTAATGAATAATCGCATGTTTTTTTGCATTTTCTACATGTATTTAAATACATACATACATTTTTGTTTATATCAAGTCAGTCTTCAAAAATAAATGAAAAAATTACGTACCTACCTACGTCATAAAATCAACATACATTATCTACTAAGCAACTTATAATCTAAGTTTAATAAAAAATAAGTACGTCAGTAGTCAGTACTCAAAATAAACAGATAGAATGATAAAATATTGTACAAAGTAATCCATTTTTTTTTCAAACATTCTTTACAAAGAGAGATAATTTTTAACTTCATATAAAAAAAAAATTCAGTTACTACCCCGAAAATAAATTAAAGCTAATTTAAGCAGTATTTTTATGAACTTTTGAATTTGACTTTAATTAGTATAAAAGCGTCGGAAAAAATTGTTTAAAAATTACTTGGAATAAATTGCATTCGACATAAAATACTTATATAGTTTTTACTAACTAAATTGCTACTTAGCACTGATAAAGATCTCATATTATTTTTTGGCATTAAAAATTAATGTAAAAAATAAATTATTTCGTATAGCAACCTGCAACACCGGTTCGTATAATCTGTATGTATATTTTATTCCTGACCACCCCACGAGTTTCTATTGTGTTCTTTAACAGATAATATTGTCCTATATGATTGTAGTGTGATCGTGTTACATATTTATCTATATCATCATACATATATATCTATATCAACATATATCATCTCAAGGTATTAATATTACAATAACACACGTATTTAAATATAGAAGAACCTCCATAAATCGACATCAAGGGTGACGCACAAAAGAGAGAGTGACAGAACTAAAGAGTTTTTATTTTTGGCTGTGTTTTTGGCAATGATTATTTCTCTTCTCCATATTTGGATAAGGCTTTTTTTTTAAGAAGAATCAGTAGATTTTTTTCCATACCTGCTATGAATTGATCCAGCAGCTTCAGACACAAATTTTAATGTTGTTCGTGTATGTAATATTATAAAGCAAATAAATCACTATATGACTATGATTCCAAGTGTCGAAGACTCCAAATCGTTTATCCACTAGATATGTATTTAAACTCCAAATAGTAATAAATAGAGAATAAACGGAGGAAATAAATCCGCGAAGTATGCGCTATCTCTCGCTGATCTGAGCAACTCAATTATCGCTAATGACCAAGTTATCAGTCGGCTAGATTTTTTGCTTATTCCATAGATTTTGGTTAGCGATAGTAGAAGAATTAATACGTTTTTTAATAGTTTATTATTACGTGATGGAATTAGATTAAGATTTAATCTGTTTTATTACAGTAAAATTGGTAGAAATGTTAATTTTTTTGGTGAGATAGGTGGTGGTCGAGCGTGTCATTCTTAAAGTCTGTCACCTGCGTTCCACTGAAGGTATCGCGATAAAATAATATATCAATGCGATACTTGGAGGGTTTCTAAGGCTGATCCCTAGAACTTGGTAAATGACTCAACATTCGATGATGTTTGTTATAAGGTCGAGCTGATTGTAGCAAGCGTAATGCCTATATGTATTTTACTTTTTGTGAAACCGCTAATTATGTACATTAAAAAAAACGTCCTATGTATATTTAAAAAAATGTTTCGAATACCTACATGAAGGTATAACGTATAAATAATTTTGTGTCTGTTTCTGAAATCGCAACCTTACTACAACAATATTTTTAGTTTGAGCTTTTTTACGGTGTAGGTTTCAGCAAAGTTTTGTAGACTATATTTACTACAAGAACATATTTTAGTGTGAGCATTTTTACCGTACCGTCTTTTTGTATAAATGACGATTGTCTCTTATATTATATTCAGCTCTATTTACAAGAAGGAAGAATAATATCAGTAGCATATATTATACCAGTCAATTATTGGTCTCTAGATATTTTTTACACGCATGCTTTCTTTATCCATTTATACGTTTTAACAGAGAGGCTTTACGCGTAAACCTTACGCAACAAGATAGTAACTGGTCCGGTATAGCCTTGGTTTAAGGAAAAATTGGCACATGCAGTGTCGATGCCAGTTTTGGCAGCGGCCCCCGATACAGAGACCGTTTAAGTCAAATAACCTATCGGGAGGTAGGATTTACACGCTTTAATCCTTCGCGATACGCTGGAAAAATGGAATTACTAGAGTATTTTTTTGTGAAAACTAGCGACGAACCCAGGCTTCGTACGGCGCGTATAATGCATGCAAATCATTATATCTAAGCATAGATTACTTAATAGTCACTGTAGTGCATAGTATGTAGTGATTAAGAGCTTTTCTGTAGAGCTTTCTCCATTGGTAGGGTTGATCGTTGTTAAATTTAATTAGGTTGTTGAATCATTTTTGTGATACATTGCAATAAAAATTAAAACACAAAATTATATTTGATTTGGATATGTACATTATAGAAAATATATTCAGTTGTTGAATTTAATCAATTAAATTAATTAAGATCAATGTCGTCACAAATAAGAGACTAAAAGAAACGATTTCTTAGATGTTTTTAAATCAATAGTAGAAAGTTCATAATATCATGTTGTAGTTACAGCTCGAAGCTTTATTTGCATGTCCCATTTCTATAGCGTTTGGCTTCTGAAACATTTCGCTAGCAAAATGCGATGTAAGTCATAAGCGAAAGCGGAAACATAAATTTACTTCGTTGACACTTAAAAATATATTTACTTACTTATACATATTTTTTTTTAATCTTTCAAAGTCATAAAAATTTATCATCATCAATAAGATAAAGTAATTGGGCATAAAATAAATGTAAGTACAAGTTCAAAATGAGTTTGCAGAGCTATAATATTAACTTTCACACGAGAATTTTTATCGTCGATCTCATAAATAATTAATATAAAAAAATTACTAAAACTACTAAATCTTGAAACCAGAATAAAATACTTCGTCTTTACAGATATACTAATGATTTATATATTAAACTGCTTGGATATATCCGCTACATCTCCCCATCCACGCGTCAGTTATTGTAAATTTTTCGTTTTTAAACGTGGCAAATTGCAGACACAAGAAATGTGCAGTTACAATGGTATTAACATTTTTATAGCCCCATATATTGTGGCGGAATGTTGCTTTGCAAAATTGATGGTTGTTCCCAATGCTGTTTTATTGCATCTTTATTCTGCGGAGTCGGTTAACACGGATAATTGCTGTGCTATTTGCTTGTATTGGCGGTTTATCTAATTTAAGACCGTTTTATCTTGTCGCGTTATACCGATGGCCATTTTAATTTTGTTTAGAGTCGGTTGTGATCGTGTGGTACAAGATATAAAGTGTAGCCAATATTTTAAATTTAACTAATACTTATATAACATACTTATATACCTGCGAGAAACGATAACAAACAACTATTTGATGAATTAGAAGATGTTTTTACTAAGTTCACATTATCGGTTTTAATGTTAATTCGGTAATATTATGTTGAAATTAATCAGGATAAAAATGCTTAAAGCTTTAGAAGATTACGCTTTATTACTATGCTTTAACAATAAACGGTTTGTACACAAAATCATTTCGATAAATTTTAAGGACAAGAAAAATCAGAATACCCTCAAAATCACACTTTACACCAGATATTATATCAAATCCCAATCCAGCAAGATGCGATGCGATGCCTTCAATTAGAAAAAAAGACAACTTTTAATTAATCTTTTCTAACTTTCAACACAATTTTCAGAATAAACTTTTAACAAAGGTGTAACATAAATTTGCTAATATTCGTAGCCAGTATATTTCCTATACGTCGTGTCTGTAAACAAACACATCGTCACCATTTTGTTTCCATCACAATTTAACATTGCATACCTCGTTGCTTTTCAGTAGAAAACACATATCCCTCAGAAATTAATTACACGCTATCTCACTTCCTCTTGATACGATTCTATCGTCGCCTAATTAGACTTATCGGAGACCAATTATTTATAAGCGCAGTTTATCGCAACTATTGTTGTGTTTATGGTGACACAGTAAGGCTGTAGCGTACTGTGTGCATCTGATCGTATTTTATGGAAGGCTATTGAGAAAATGTTTGTTTTAAAACATCACAAACATTATTCTACTTGTAACTTTTGGCAGTGTAATATTATTTAGAAATTAAAGACTTTTTAATTTTTTTTTTTTTTTTTTTTTTATGCTGCGATAGGGGAGCACTTGGCCACGATCTCGCCTGATGGTAAGCTGAGATGTGGCCTAAGATGGAGCGTGCTTCCCTAGAATGTACCTGTTCACTCTCCTCTTGAAGACCCCCATATTGTACTCATCGGGGAACACAGATTCAGGAAGCATGTTCCAGTCCCTAGCGGTTCGAATAAAGAATGTCGATCCGAACCGCTTAGTCCGGGTACATGGAACGTCAACCATGTGGCGATGCCTAGAATCTGTGCGCCTCGACGAACGATGGAAAAACGGGGATGGCGGAATTAAGTCGTGCAATTCCGCAGCGCACTCTCCAAAGTGTATCCGGTAAAAAACCGATAGACTTGCCACTCTGCGGCGATGAGCGAGGCTCTGGAGTTTTTTGCCTACTAGCACATCGTCGTTTATGAGCCTCTTGGCACGCCTCTCTATTGCTTCAAGTGACTCCAGCTGGTACTTGGCAGATCCATCCCAGAGGTGAGAGCAGTATTCCATGCACGAACGGACTTGTGCTTGGTAGAGATTGAGCAACTGTCCCGGACTGAAATACTGCCTCACCTTCGCCAGTATACCAAGCTTTTTCGAGGCTACTTGGGCTTTGGATTCAATGTATGAACCAAAATTAAGAGTAGGCGTTAAGGTGATTCCAAGAAGCTCGAGGCGGTCAGTTATCGGCACGGATACACCTTGGAAGGACGGAGTCAGGTTGAATGGACTCCGTTTTGCGGAGAATAGACACGCCTGGGTCTTGGTCGCATTGAACTTGACCAGATTGGCCTCGCCCCACTCGGAGACAGCCTGTAAGGACAAGTTCATGCGTTCGACCATCGCCTCCCGTAGCGACTGGATTTGTGCCGCACTGGCTCGCGCGCTGGATGCATATCTCTCCACAACAGTGCTATCGTCTGCGTACCCATAGATACCGGGTCTCAGCAGATCGTTAATGTGTAGCAGAAAGAGTGTTGCGGAGAGAACTGATCCCTGAGGGACCCCGGCATTAATAGCCAATTGATCGGACGAGCAACCGTCAACGACTACTCGAATCGACCGGTCTCTCAGGAAATCTGAGATCCAGGCGCAGAGACCAGCAGGCAGACCGTAGGATGGAAGCTTGCCAATAAGACTATCATGCCAGACCCTATCGAAGGCCTTCGAGATATCAAGGGAGACAGCAAGTGCTTCACCATGATTCTCGATGGCCTCGCTCCAGATGTAGGTGGCGTACGCTAGAAGATCCCCAGTGGACCGGTTTCGGCGGAACCCGTATTGTCGGTCACTGAGGAGGTCGTTCGCTTCTAGGTGTGCCAGGAGCCGGCTGTTCAGTACACGCTCCATAGTCTTACAGAGTATGGACGTGACTGAAATTGGCCTGTAGTTGGAGGGGTCGGCACGACTGCCTTTTTTGGGCACGGGCTGCACGTTGGCAAGTTTCCAAGATTTCGGTACTATTCCAGTCGCTATCGAGAGGCGAAAGAGGCGCGTCAAAACAGGAGCAAGTTCAGGTGCACAGGTTTTAAGTACTAAGGCTGGAATTCCATCAGGGCCACTGGCTTTATTCACGTCAAGATTCCGCAGCGTTTTAAGAACCTCAGTCTGACGGATGCGAATTTCCGGCATAATCACCTCGCATCCAGGTAGACTAAGAGGTTTCGCATTTGCGGGATCAAGACGAGAATTTTCCGCGAAAAGAGAAGCAAAAAGGTTCGCTTTCTCTACGGCGGTGTGAGCCAGCGACCCATCCGGTTTCAGCAGTGGAGGAAGTGAGGGGCGGCAGAAATTCGATTCAACCGCCTTTGCCAGGGACCAAAACGCTTTGCTACCAGAAAGGTAAGAAGCCAGTTTGTTCCCTATACGGCTGACGTGGTCAAATCGAGCTTTCCGTAGAGCCTTTTTGCAGGACTTGGCGGCCCGGTTGAAGGCTTTCTTCTTCTCTGACACGTCCTTGGCCTTGCGGTGTCGAGCATCAACCCAAGCCAGATATGCTTCATGCTTAAGCGCTTCAGCGCGTCTGCAATCGGCTCTGAACCAGGGTTGAGCTTTGCTGGACGTGGCTACATCGGAGAATGGAATAAAGTACTCCATTCCCTGCCGCAGCACATCAGTCACAGCATCCGCACAGGTTGAAGGGTCTTCAGAAGAAAAGCAGACAGGGCGCCAGGGATAAGATGCAAAGAAAGAACGCATCTCGTCCCAATCTGCCGACTTGTATCGCCACACGCGCCGAGAGCCCCTGGGACTGGGATCGGGCGGCGAGTAGACGGATACAGATTTCACCAGACAGTGATCGGAGCTGCCAAGCGGCGATGAAATCGCCACCGAGTAACGGTCTGGATCTGTTGTCAGCAGAAGGTCCAAGCAATTGGCTGTATGACTCTCAACATCAGGAACCCGCGTCGCTCCTTGAACCAGCTGGGTGAGATTTAACGCTATAGCGAGTTTACGCGTCTCTCTCCCAGCTAGGTCAGTGCTCTGGTATGGGTATAGCCACTCCTGGTGGTGGGCATTAAAATCCCCCAGAAGCACTAGCTGAGCGGAAGGGTATTTGTGTTGAGCAGTATCCGCCGCCTCACTTAGGTACTCTGTGAGCCTGATCGTCTCCTGGTCTCCGCTGTGCGCTCGGTAGACACAAGCATAGATGAGTTTCTCCAAGCCTGTGTCCACCAGCATCCATAGTACAGAGAGATGGGGGTCTTCAAGGTAACGGAGACGCCGACAGCAGATGTCGTCTCGTACGTACGCGCACACACCAGACCGAGCTTTGAAGTTATGCTCCAGGGTGTAGCCGGGATAAGTTAGGTACGCCTGATCAGACGGACATCTTATCTGCGTCTCCGTGAGGAACAAGATACAAGGAGTTTGAGTCTCGAGGTGGTAATGGACTGCAGCGAGATTGGAGTGTAGACCTCTGATGTTAGTGAGGTCTACTTTCAGCGAGAGGGAGTGCTGCCGCTGTACAACTTTATTCCTGTACCTTGCTTTTTTCATGAGAATTTAGAGAGTGAAGTCGGTGTGAAGACGGCAGTGAATCGAGGCGCTATACTTCTAGACCTGAGACACACACTCAGAAGCTACACTGATGGGGACTAGTCTGGAGACTGCGGGGACGCCCGAGCCCCCCCCAAGGATGTCCATAGGGCCCTCTCATCCGGTCGCCAACCGGCACTATGGCGCATCTTGGGATTTTTCGCTAGTTGGCGGGGCAGCCTTTCACATGTGGCTAGCACGCTACTTGGGCCCCCTACTGACTAGCGGTCGGCCAGCGGTGCACCGTGCCTCGGATCCCGCTACCCTCCATGACTAGTCTCCAGGTGCAACAGCGTAAGTGTGCATCAAATCATCCAGGTTGTATAGGCGCAGCTGATTCGACCCGTCTTCACCAAGGCTACATCAGCTTCATCATGTCGGAACACGGACGCTTGGCGACACGTCTTCAGCTGATGGGTGGTCATTATAGCCGCGACGATTGTCTCCCACCATGTCACCTGTTTAGCACCACCCAGGGGCCACGTGTAGGGAATCCATACTCCGGGTATACTCCTACGGACGAAGGTGACTCGGCCCCCAAAACTAGCTTCCGCCCACGACTTTGTACGTGCATCCCCGTTTTTCCCCGTTCCCCACAAGAGGTTCGGGAAATCCTTTCTTAGCGGATGCCTACGTCCTAACATCTACCTGCATGCCAAATTTCAGCCCGATACGTCCAGTGGTTTGGGCTGTGCGTTGATAGATCACTATATCAGTCACCTTTGAGTTTTATATATATAGATATTGATTTTAAACGCTATTTATTTATTATATTTTATCATCCCGACGCGTCACGCGACGTTTCGAACACTACAGCGAGCGTAGTCACGTTTGTGTTTACAGACTAACATCTGAATAGAACTATACCCGGAAAAAGATTTGATTTACTTAATACGTAGTATTTCAGCAATTATATAAACACTTAGCGAGAATAAAAATAATTGTTGGAAAATTGGGAACATAAAAAGGGCGTCAAAGCGTTCAATTACTAGCACATATTATTACTATATCTAAATTAAATCACCAATTCCTCTATTCCCTGATATGCATGAAATAATGAACATATCTACGAGGGTGGGTGTGGGTGGGGGGAGGGGGGAGGGGGGAGTCTACAAACACAGCAAAAGTTCACGTCCTTATCTCATCTGTTTGACGGATTCTTACAGACAACGCTGCGTATTCATATTTCATTACAGAGTAGCTTGGAACAGAGGCTGATATAAATTCGGGGTATTTATTTATTTTTGTTGCTACTTATACTATGAGACTTTCGAGAAGTCGATACACTCACACACTAGTCACTCTAGGAAAAACATTATTGTCTCTTGTCTCGTCTCTTCTATAAAAAAGTTAGAGTTACTCTTCAATATGCAAATAGAAAAAAGTAAAGTTAACCTCATAAAAAGCGCGTGTCTGCCGAGCACACCTAGGTGAAACTTTTTTAACAAGATTCAAAGATACTAAAATAGTCGCCTTACTCCATGACGTGACGGGTTTGTCATGACGCGACCTTAAAATTTTACTCTCAACGCGCCTAAAGAAGTTTCACTTCAAAAAGAGATTCAAAATAATAAAGAACTCATATACGAGCATATTCCTAAAAAAATTTTGTATCATTTAGCCATTTTTGCCATTCTTTACAAGTTTATTCTACAATATACGCCATTTTACGTTTAATATTATTCTATACCGATGTCCGTGGTCCCTGATAAGAGCGCTGTTATCAGCTACGATCTGAAAGGGAGGCTTATCACCCGCCCGCCCTGCCTTATCAACGCCATATAAATTCTTCGTGCTTCTTAATGCTCACTATTTTTATTTGGAAAACGTTTAATGTTTATAAAAATAATGAAATAAATCTTAATTTATAGTACAAAAAGATTTTACAGTTTCACATACTTTAAAATCTTTTTGTACTATAAATTAAGTTTTTATTATTGACACTAAAAATAAAGTCAAATCAAAATCTTCTTTAAAATCAATATTGCTATTAATAAAACATACTATAATTACACATATTTTTTTTAAACCATTTATTGATAGAAACAAATAAACTTACTTAAAGCATACAGAAAAAAGAACTTGAAAACAAAAACACTTGCCAATCCACAAACTTAAACATAACTAATACAAACTTAAACATAACTAATATAAACAATCCCAAACTCTAACATAAATAATACAGACCTATTAATATCCAAAAACTCATCTATAAGGCGAATAGCACATTATTCTTGTGTAAGATAACGCTTATCAGCCACGATCGCTTGGGCGGCTATCAGCTGATCCGCCCGCCCAGCGTTATCACCTTCATATAAATTCTCAACTGATTGTATCTTGGAGCAGTATTTTTGTTAGGAATTCTGTAAGGTTCGTTATGGTTTTATGTAATTACTGTATGTGTTGTAGAGGGTATAAATGTAATGAGTATTTTGTTGTGGTTTTTTATTTTTACGGCTGTTTTAGAGCTTTAAAAGTAATCTATACTAATATTATAAAGCTGAAGATTTTGTTTGTTTGTTTGATTGAACGCGCTAATCTCGGGAACTACTGGTCCGATTTGAAAAATTCTTTCGGTGTTAGATAGTCCATTTATCGAGGAAAGTAATAGGCTATATATCATCACGCTACGACCAACAGGAGTGGAGCCACAGGGGTGAAACCGCGCGGAGCAGCTAGTATAAGATGTATATGTGCGTAAGTTATAAACAAGTTTATTTTGAGTTATTTCTAAGTAACAAAATCTTTGTATTTAAATATTTCTTATATATAAATATATCTTTATATACTTCTAACTACGTAAATAAGTGTATTTTGTCCCTTTCTTTCTAATATTAAGTATTTTTAAAACGCGTTTAAAATATTTATCATTAAATTTCAACGGAGACATAGATTTTTATGTTGCACAAGACCACAGAATACTTAATGGTAGCTAACATTCAAATTGATAACAAACACACAATCAATAACCCTTTTCAGTCCACCCAAAAACACTTAATACGCACACAACTAAATTTCAAGCAAGCACAAATTGAACAATCTTACCGATCACATAAACGCGCCACTCACGCGCCCGATAACCTACTTACCTGTAAAAAAAGTTTAAATTCAATTTCATTATAATATCATTACCACTAGAGTCACGACCTCGAATGACTGCAATTGACCTATAAATAGGGGGCCAAGTTACAAACGACAGCGGTTAAGTTTTTGTCACAAGAAAAATACAGCTAATTGAGAAAATCGGAGTTAGATTGGAATGAGCTATACAGTTGATTTACAATAAAAACGTCTCTCATTAGTCTGGTACTGAAGATTATTCTTATAAAGATATAGTTTTTGTGCTGTTTATGGCCACACAATTCGGTACAGGCGTTCTTGAATGGTAGGTAAATATTGTAACGAACCCGACGGTTATTTATACTTAATTATACCAAGTAATAGGCCACCTTATAAATTTCAATATAACTTTAGAACATAGTTTCTAAGCTTTCCTTCTATGAACGCAAATTATAAGTTAAGAGTCATAGTTACTAAAGTAGTAAAATAATTTAAAGGTTTTTATTAATTCACACATTAATCTCTCGATTTCTTTTCACTTCCACCACACAATATCTGCATTAGGGTACTAAATAGGTATATGTTATTTCTAGAAAAAAATCTGCAGCATATGCAAATGTTGCGCTATCGTGAGATCTGGGAACACGCGCTGCAAGAAATTGTGGCCCGATCACGATATATATGATCGATTTGCGACTAACTGCTGGAAATTGGCGGGAAATTATATGATTTCTAACTGGTTATTTGAATTTGAATTTTTTTTAATGAGTCGCCAGCGTCGGTGGCCAGTGTCATGTTAATAATTGTTTTTTTTTTGCAATAAGTGTCTAGCCAGTGTAAGGTTATATTGCAGTTGTTTTTTTTTAAGTTCAAAATATTATGCATAGTCTGTGGGAAGGTTTGAAATGGAATGTCGAATAAAAATTGAATCTTAGAAATCAAGAACATTTCTTTAAATTTTATAGTTATTGGTCCTTTCTATTTTATCAGAAAGAAAAGCACACAAAAGCTCTTAACGTATGTAATGTGTTTATTTATGTCACACATAATAGTTGAAAATATCATATTCACGTATTGTATCATATTTCAGATAATTATTTCGAATAAAAAGTTGGAAAAACTACGTTTCTTTCCATTTGTTTTGGTAAATATTAAGGTTGCTGCTTCATATTTTGCCAATTTTTTTTAAATGTTATATTGTCATATAAAGTTTTGAAGTATGTTTTTTAAATTATATTAATGTTATTGAAGTATTATAAAATGGCACAGTAAAAATTATACTTACACTGAATTTATAGGAAACCTTCCTATCTAAATGACATTTAGATTCATACCTCTTCCTTAAAAACATTAAACTTCTCAACATATTATGGCTTTCTATATTTTTGAATAGAGTTTTAATAAAACGTTTCTTCCTATGAAACTTATTTACGTTAGTAGTAGTCGCTTATATTTCTATTATCAACTCTTTTTATCATTAAGTACGCACATTATATTATTTATCTATTACATATTAGACTTAACTATGCCCTTCCCCTTCCTATGAAACACTCTATTTTCTCATTTAACTATCTACTACACCGTCTACCAAAATTTTTAGGATATTATTCGAAACACTCGCCGTTCGCAGCCCTAGTTATCTCGGCGTCCACGCGGCCAAACACTGTTATCGCGGACACTTTTCACGTTTTCCAGCGATACAGCGCTGCAATAGGACGGCCAGCGCTGATAGCGCTTTATTGACCCGCTGTAAAGGTTATGTGATGAAGACGATACGTATGTGAATGTTAACGCGCTTTAATGTTTCATGTTTGCGAGTTGATATTTGCATCATGCATTTTGGGTTGTGGGAAGGGCAATAATATACAGGATATTCATATCTCTACTAAATGTATGGGAGGATTTAAAGTTATTTTTTTTTTATATTTCTCGTTTTATTTTTAAAAATTTATTATGGCCATTTTACTCATTAGGTTAAGTACTTTCGATATCAGTTTAAAGTTTTTTGATATCTGCAATAGTTACAGAATAATCGCTTGTGCACACTTCACAAGTATAATATAGTTTCTTGTAACATAGCGTGGGAGGATATAATATAGAGATTAATATAGATTTGGAAGGGTTCTAGTGTGGATGTTGCTAGAAAATAGATCGACAGCTTCTTCATATGCGTGGTAATTCCATTTGAAGATTAGATAGAACGATATGCTGTTAAAAGTAGATTGTTTTTTCTTGTTACACTATTGTACCTAAAGTTTTAGTTCAAATAATAATACATAATATGATGTAGCAGCTGATAGTGGCGAATCGTAGAAAGTGTACCTGAGTTACCTACACGTCATGTCTTTTAGTCCTCAACTGAAATCGACGTAACGTAGAGCAACTATTATTTTCTGATTTTTAAGACCAAAAACTTAGGAGAGATATTTATACAGCAGTGGAAAAATAATGCTAATGTTGTTGAACTATATCGAGAAAAATCGAAATTGATACTCAATAAAACAAATAAAAACCTAGCCACAGAAAATACCACCACAGTCGCCCCTTAGGAAATACTTGGAAAATCAAACGATTAATACAGCATTTATTCATTAGCACGTTATCGCTTGTAGTGGCATTGTTAACAAACTGAATAACTATCAGCTAATGAGGAGGGTAGCAGGTTCGACGCTACTGATAGCTTATCTCGCACTACGTGACCTTACCGAAACCTTGTCTAAATAGTTAAGAACGTATAGTATGTCGCTATGTCTGTATGCTACTGCTAATTGCGTAGGAAATTTTATATTTCATGAAGAATAAATTTTGAAGTGAAAATTTCTATAAAATCTATCTATAGTATATTTTATTCTAATAAGGGCCGATTTTTCAATGCCCAGATAAACAGCTAGATAGACTTTATTCTTCAGTTAACAAAATATTCAATTTTTCAATAGACGAATAGGACTTATCTATCGAATAACTACGTTATTTGAGGAATAAATCTATTTGCCGCTCCAACGGCCAGATAGCGCGCTATTCGACGGTTAGGCGTTTGAGTTGACAACTGACGCGTCAAATTTGGGATATTTTCGTATGTCATAACATAGAGCGTAGAATTATTAACAATTAAACCTCTTTCTATATAATTATTATCAATTAAAATCATATTGAAATTGATGTTTTTGATAGTACTGATGACCATGCCATTGAAAATTTGCCGAACGCTGCCTTTAAGTATGTCGTTTCCATCGTAAAATATATAAATTGAAACAGAAATTTAACCAAACTCTTTACTCGAATCAAAACAACAATCAACAATCATAGAAGACAAGAGCAATACAAGACAAACTTAAAATGCACTCCTGACGTGAGTCATAATGACGGTTGTTGACAAATTGCAAGAGTTGACTCTATCCCGCTCTAACCTGACTAATTTAATATGTTTGTTTCGCCACTCCGAGAGCAGAGCTGCCAATATGGAAATATTTGGTCAGATAGTTATTCATCAAATAAATCACGATTGAAAAATAGGCGAGCCGTTATGAGTTAGATAAATAATTGAATAAATCTATTCGAGGGGTAGTTATTAGACTGTTTATCTCGGGATTGAAAAATCGGCCCTAAATCTATAGTATAAAATCAACTTGCGTCAGGACACGTGACCTGATCGAAAAAGCGTAAGACGGATACCATTCCAAAATATCAAACATGCTCAACGTTAATAATCAAGTTTTCACTTCTACCGGCACTCCCGGAGTGCAACCTTACGTCTTTTTTTAAAGAGCGTTTTTATAAAGCACTAGTTTATCGCCCGCGGCTTCGCGCGCTTTGTCTAAAACCTAATGAATTATATACTAAAACCTTCCTCTTTAATCACTCTATCTATTAAAAAAACCGCATGAAAATCGGTTGCGTAGTTTTAAAGATTTAAGCATACATAGGGACATAGGGAGAGAGAAAGCGACTTTGTTTTATACTATGTAGTGATTTGAATGATATAAGACTAAAATATCAATTGCATGAAGTTTTTGATAATATTTGTATTATAACAGTTGTTTTAATAGTTCTTTGAATTGCGGTTATATTTATGGTTCTAGTAATAGGTAGTGGTAAGTGGTAGTAATGGCTGTGTATATGGTTACAACCTTCAGCCCGCAGTTTCACTTGAGTGTATTTCCGGGTAAAAATTAAAGCTAGCCTTGCATCGAATCTATTTGCATAACAATTTATATAGACAAATAGATTCAGTAGCTACTAAGATATAGATAAGGTGTTGCTTCTAAATCTTGAGTCATAAGTTAATTTGGTTATTAATATTAGAATAGTATTTTTAATTTTATGTGTAGATTGAACAAACATATTGCTCTACTATATAAAATAATAACTCCAGTTCAAATTATGTAACTACTTTAAAAACTACTTACAATGTAAACAATCATGTCCTCTTCGAACAGTTAACAAAATTCCAATTAAGACATACCGTCAATCACACATCAAAAATTAACGCAAACAATAATATCTCCATATCCTACCTACTAACCCTCGATACATCCAAAACTAAATCTTATTAAACATACACAAACAACCAACAAAGGGTAAAAACCTTCGTTTAAGGATCGTATGAAGTCTCACATGAAATATATTCAATCTGCGACTGCGAGATAAGCGACCCCCCCTCCCCCTACATTCACACCCCCCTCCCTAACCCCCCCAGGCACCGGATACGATTTTTGACCGTCACTCGTGTGTAAGTGTTTATAAGATTCCCGATGTGTTATTCCGATATTCTGACGATATTTTGGGGTCGCGTAGAGATTTTAATAAATTCTAGTTGGTTGGTTTATGTGCTTTCAATCGGTTTTTGTTTGTTTAATAAATACATACAACACAATAAATACATGAGCATTAAATGATAGGTAAATTGATAGCGAATTTTAGAATTGTTGCACTAGTTGTATTAAAATTCGTGTCGTGATTTTTTTTTAGTTAAGATGTAATTACTATACTTACTTTTTAGATAGAAACAAATGATTTAACAGCGTATTTACATATTATTTAAGCTGCCAACTTTGAGATTTTTTGTAATGTGGGTGTAGCAAACATTTTCAAACAAGCATAGACATTGCATTACACTTTAATAAAAAATAAAGTATTTCAGGTTGGTAGTGAATTCGTTAAAGATAAAAAAAACTACAAATATTAATTTGTTTACAGTTTCAGACACTACACTTTCCCAAACTCCCAACATTAGGCCGTTACTCACTAGCCCACTAGTGACAACCCTAGCGATGTTGTCCCGTGTGCACATAGCCTAGATCGCGATATTAAAATTATTATTATTCGCAGTATCAGGGCTGCCACCCGGCGATCGTATCGCGCTATCTCGCAGCGCCAAGCGTCGCTATTACCCCCTTCTCTGTAGGGCTGGCACAAGGTGGTTTGTCGTTATTTTGCTTTTGATTTGATTGTGTGATAAAGAAGTGACGTGTACATTCGATTATAATAGGTGATGATACTGAGAAAGAAGAATAAGATATTTTAGATGTAAGTTTAATTCGTGAATGTCTTACAGTTTTAAATTAAAGACAGGAATTTATTCAATGTGATAAATAAGGTGATGGAATTTTTATCCCAAATAAAATCTTAATTTGCTACGATATTTTTATATTATGGTACATATTATCTACAAAAATGTTCAACTATGCTTGATCAAAAAATAATAATTAAATTAGGTACTTAATATGATTTGTATCATTTTTACACAGAATCTATGCGTAAAAACTTAACATTAATTTGTAAGATTTATATGAATATAAGGAGATAATTTTATAATAAGAGCTGAAGCTCTTATTATAAAATTTTCTCCTTTTCATAATCACAAACAGCATAGGTGATTTTCTATTGATACTACGCCATACCTTCTATCATCATTATTAATCATCATACTCAGAATTGCACGATAAAACAATCGTCATTTATCGACATGTCCCATCACTATGAGCAACCTGACTCACGGGTAAGTATAAATACGTTGAATGTGCTAATACATCGTTATCCAGTGGCCGCACACATCACTACTCATATACTCTCGCCCGGCGTTCACTGTTTTTAAGGGGTTTATCTTACGGCCCAGTGATTTGAAGATTTTTAACGTTTATAATATGTTTGTTTTTATTTCAGGCGATGTTGCGAAATATATTGTGTTTGGGTGAAGATAGTCATAGACTGCCTTGATTAGATTTTAAAATCGGTATATAGGACTGTGTGCATATGAATTCATGAGCTTAATTTAAATAAGGTTCTTCTGAGTGAAAGTTTCAGCATGTTAGTAACCGTAAAAAATATTTTATAAGTTATTCCAAGTTAAGTAATATTATGAATATCTGTTAACCAAAATAAAACAAATTCGTATTAGATTTTAGAAATATTTGGAGCTATAATGTTATAGAAATTTGATGAGCAATTGACGATCATAGATCGATGTCGGAATTTGCTTATTAGTGGTTTTATTCATTCGTATTGTAAAAATTTTACGTTGAAAGTTTAAAACCTACAAGCCCTGCAAGGCTTTACCACTGCCTTATAAATCCTTAGCTCAACATTACGTTACACAAAATATTGACTCTATTGTCTCTGATTAAAAATGACATAGACCACAACGCACCATAAACAAATTATAAATTATTGCAGGCTTATTAATTACAGGGCGTGTGACGAGGGTTGAGGTAAATTTTTAGCATCTACTTGGGACTAATTAAAAAGATGTTATCAGCCAAGGTGTGCCTGAAACTCTGTGATAAGCGGCGTACGCGATAAAGTCATTTTTGTGAGAGCTAATTATTTTATGGCATGTAAGGTGTGTACAGTTAATACGTCATAGGTAATTAATGGGTTTTGTTGTGGCTTTTTGTGGGGTTATGCAAGTATAGAGATAGCTCACGAATCTAGATTAGGTGGTTCAATTTTTTGTGTTTTGAATCGTAAGTAATAACTTATTATAAATAATTAATATAGTTTATAAAAAAATACGCTTCAACTCATGTTTTTATTATATTGTCACCGATCCTTGATAAGTGTAAAAAGTTTGAATTAAATTTGAAATCTAGTCTAAAGAAGTTGGTTACACACAAACATACAGGTGAAGCTAATAAATGCGTGTTAAATTAAATCGTAAATATTATATGTAGGTATATCTGGACAGAAATAAAATTTATTTAGATTATAAGATTAATTTTAAATTTTCCTAATCACTACATAGTATAAAACAAAGTCGCTTTCTCTGTCCCTATGTCCCTATGTCCCTTTGTATGCTTAAATCTTTAAAACTACGCAACGGATTTTGATGCGGTTTTTTTTAATAGATAGATACAAGAGGAAGGTTTTAGTATATAATTTATTAGGTTTTAGACAAAGCGGGCGAAGCCGCGGGCGGTAAGCTAGTTTAACATAATTTACAGATATTTAATATGATAATTTATATTTTTCAGGATGCAATCGAAATTGGAGGGCGATCGCTGGTCACCCATCATGGAACTGACAGCGGCTTACATGCCTTGAACATCATTAATCTATCATCATTAATCATTTACAAATACTAAATTGTTTGTAATGTATAATTTGTAAGTATTCCCCTAAAACGTTTTGTACGATTTATCCCATAGCATTTTACAAGAAAAACCCTGAAAAATGTATAATTAGTCGACAATCTCGTAATTCACAAAGCCTTAAAGGGTGTCGTCACTCAGAGAGGCAATATCCGTTAGCAACAGGCGACATCCAACACACTGGATTTGGAACCTTATCACCAAGATGTAGAGTTGAATTTGATTTGTGATAGATTATTGGTTGATTGAATGCTTCCCTAATTGTTTTGTTATAGAGGAAACGGTTCTAAACAGCCGATGTCTGAGTGATGTGATTATCGCTAAAATGCAACTGATTTTTGGTTAAGGAAGAGAAGTAACATAGCCCTTAGCTAGTGTCCACATAAAGTGCAAAGTATGAAGGTACATAATCAAGGGAAGGAAAAAAGAAAATAATTTTTTATGGTCACCTTTAAATAAAATTTATAGGAAAACGACGCAAAACAGTTTTACTTAGGCTTTATTTCAAAATCTATCATTTTATAATTTAAATTTTATCTAAAAGCCCTTTATTATGCCTTATAGAATAAAATAATAACACATAATTATTTTAAAGCTATAACATAAGCTTTCATTTAATATATAAAAAGATTGGTTGTCTGTAAATTCGGTTTACTGACGATAGTTGAACGTGACAACGGCCGATTGTGCTTCTTTGTCGCTCGTTCCGCGCTCTCGCTTGCACTTCAAGCCTTACATGGAACGCCTCAGAGCGAGGTAACGCCGCATGAGTCATGTTTTTTCGTGCGTGCAGCCGGCTATCGAATTATAAGACGTTGTCACGTCAATAACTATTATTAAAGGTTTTGAAACAATAACTTCGAAGGACATAATATTCGAAAACTTTACACACAAACTTTACACTAACGTCTCAAAACCTAAAAACTCTAACACCATATTTCCTTATTCCAAACGAAACCACCACGACATAGGACCAACAAACACCTAGCTAGTTGGAACGAGCGAGCCAAATTGCGCGTGATGATAGCCCTTATCAGCGCCTGAATGGGGATGTTTTTAAAATCACTCGACCGGATTTTTGAACGATATCGTTTTATGGACGCCTTTAAATATAATCTTTAATGTTCAGGTATTTTGTTAGAGTTTAACTTTAATATTTGGTTGGAGTTTGGGAGAATTGAATCGTCATGTTTTAGGATATATAGGACTGTAGAATGTATGTTTGTTTGTATGTATTTTTATGTCAAGACAGAACAATAGATATGAATACATACGAATTCTTAGTGTATACTTTAAAGCACGGTAAAAAATCATTATGCATACATAAATAAAATGTTAGAAAGGCTTTCGAATGGTTATATTTTTAATTCGTTTGATTGTCACTCAAGTCATTAGTCAGTTTTCTTTTTTTTTTTAATAATTTATGTATCTTTGCATATTCTAATTGAACCTATTTCGATCGAATTTTGACTGGCGAACTGTTATAAAAAAGCTCTTCAATCTTGAAAAAAGTAGAGTTATCTTCAAACATACAATAGCTATCTGTTCTAAAAAAAACTGTAGTTTAACTGAAAAATTCATACACAACATGAACAAACCCACATGCGTGATATATCTATACATATAATAAAATCGTAGGAAAGTCAAAACTGTACATTGAATATTTTTTTTAAAGAATACATAATCCATGATCTATAATCGATATAGAAGCCAAAAATATAGTTTTTAGAATTTTTGTCTGTTTGTCTGTTTGTCTGTTTGTCTGTATGTTTGACCGGGCTAATCTCGAAAAGTACTGCATAGATTTACTTCAAATTTTGCATGAATATTCCTAAGAGGTCGGGTGAGGATAGTTTAAACATATTATCATGATATCACCTTCGGGGGAGGAGCTGTGAGCCTTTATTTTTCTTACATATTCCGTGTACTACGACAGCGTACAATCTAAAGACTCATGTTTAAATGTTGGTTTCGAGTAAGCCATGCTATTATCTAGCTTTACAAAATAAAAACTATGTCATTTACGTAATTTGGGCAGAGAAACAGTTAAATGAATCTTAGCAGTATAAAGACAAATTTGAAACAGCGCCATCTATGAAGTGTTAGAAAAATCAAACACACCTTAACTATTGGAAATTAATAATCAAATGACGCATATATAAATGTTGTTTGACAATATCTAGATTGACACTATAAAAATTATGCCATTTAAGTAACTTGGGAAGAGAAACATAGTTTAAAGAATGTAAGTTGTATAATGTTAATTTTGTAACAGCGCCATCTATGAGATTTCGTAAAAATCAAATCAATTTAGATGTTAACACTACTGAATACACAGTTGGAAATTAATAATTTAAATATAATTATGTTATTTATTTAACTCTTTAGCCCATATCTTCCCTTCCCTATAAGGTATATTTCGTGTAAATAATAAATATACTACATTTTTTTAAAGTGAGGGTAGATGTTTATTATTTTAAGTAAAACTAGACACCATTATCTACAGTTAATCTAATATTGATTGCGTTCATTAGTTACAATTTTAAAAATCTTCGTATTTTATAAATTTACTAGCTTACCGCCCGCGGGTTCGTCCGCTTTGTCTAAAACCTAATAAATTATATACTAAAACCTTCCTCTTGAATCAGTCTATCTATTAAAAAACCGCATCAAAATCCGTTGCGAAGTTTTAAAGATTTAAGCATACAAAGGGACATAGGGACAGAGAAAGCGACTTTTTTTATACTATGTAGTGATATTTATAAAGCAATTGAATGCCATAAAACCAAAAATATCAAATGCAATCTTCGTGTTTTGTGAATTTTCACCATCATGCGTTCCCACAAAAAGTAAGTTGTTACTTATAGGTATTTATTTTTTATAATGATAGCAATTCATGTTTTTTGTTGGTAGGTATTATATTACACTTTTAGAATCAATACATATAATAAAATTCTAGAAAAGTGGTGTCTGTACAATGAAAATATGTAAAAAAAAATTAGCAGGGGTTATTATTAAATCGATCCCAAACCCAAAACTGTAGTTAAAAAATTTTTTGTCTGTTTGTCTGTTTGTCTGTATGTTTGAACACGCTAATCTCAGAAACGGCTTATCCGATTTCGATGCGGTTTTCACTAATATATTTTGGTAATCTTCATTTAACATTTAGTGTTTATTTCATGTCAATCGGTTTATAAATAAAAAAGTTATGACCATTTAAGTACTCACGGCGAACATTTGCTAAGGCATTCTATGGTACACATACAGTGTACGATAAAACGTAAGTTATCTGTTATACGCTACAGTTATGTCCAAGTGATCATATCGAAAGTCCCCAAGGGTGGGGGGGTAAGCTGAGGTAGTAGGGGGGAGGGGTCAAATTAAAATTATACTTATTTCTAGGTAAATTTTATACATAAAATGTCCTTTAAATTATGTCGTATTATATTATATTTTTAACCCCCGATGCAAAAATATGGGTGATAAGTGTTTGACTGCTGTGTGTGTGTGTGTTTGTGCCTTCGTAGCTCGCTAGCAGGTAATCCGAATTAGATGATGTTTTTTTGTTAGGCAGCATATTTTCCGACGCTGGTTCTTAAATAAACTGTTTCAAAATCGGTTCATCCATTTATTGTAACTAGGTATATAGGGGTAAAAGTGGGAATGAAAATAACTAAAGTTGTCGAATATACTTTAGTGATATATTAAATGAAAGTGAACGACCTATCAGTAAAAATAAGTCAAATTTTATCAAAATCGGTTCATCCATTTATTTGATATAGGTATAAAAGTGGTAGATAATAAAAAAAGTGAATTTTGACTCAAGTGACATATGAAATGAAAGGGCATGACGTGTAAAGTATAATTAGACATATTTAATCAAAATCGGTTCATCCCTGATCTAAGGTTCATCCATTTACTATACCTATATACAGGGTGTAATCGTTAAGTGTGCACAGGCGATTTTTCCGTAAGTATTACAGATAACAAAAAACTTTAAACTGATATCGAAAGTACTTAACCTAATGAGTAAAATGGCCGTTATAAATTTTTAAAAATAAATCGAGAAATATCAAAAAAATTATCTTTAAACCCTCCCATACATTAAGTATGAAATATGAATATCCCGTATTCATTTAATATGAAAGATTTTAGCTTTCTTTTTCTTTTTTGGTTTTCTGCTTTAATTACTTCGCAAATTTGAAGTGGCATTTTCCACGCTTTTTCCGGACATTTTCACGCATTTTCCGGATATTTTCCGGGGATTTTCCGAGCATTTTCCGGACATTTTCCAGGCTTTTTCCGGACATTTCCACGCAATTTCCGGATATTTTCCAGACATTTCCCTGGCATTTTCCGGTTATTTTCCGGGATTTTCCAGACATTTTCCGGGAATTTCCCAGGCATTTTCCGGGGATTTTCCGAGCATTTCCCGGGGATTTTCCGGATGTTTCCCAGACATTTTCCGGACATTTCCCTGGCATTTTCCGGGGATTTTCCACGCATTTCCCAGGCATTTTCCGGACATTTCTCAGGCACTTTCCGGGGATTTTCCAGGCATTTTCCGGATATTTTCCGGACATTTTCACGCATTTACCGGATATTTTCCGGACATTTTCACGCATTTTCCGGATATTTTCCTGGCATTTTCCAGGGATTTTCCACGGTTTTTCCTGAAATTTGCACGCATTTTCCGAGCATTTCCCAGGCATTTTCCGGTTATTTTCCGGGAATTTCCCCGGCTTTTTCCGGGGATTTTCCGAGCATTTCCCGGGGATTTTCTGGATGTTTTCCAGACATTTTTTGGTCATTTCCCTGGCATTTTCCGGGGATTTTCCGAGCATTTCCCGGGGATTTTCCAGACATTTACAGGCTATGTCAGGGAAATGTCCGGAAAATGTCTGGAAAATTCCCGGAAAATATCCGGAAAATATCCGGAAAATGCCTGGAAAATCCCCGGAAAATGCCTGAGAAATGTCCGGAAAATGCCTGGGAAATGCGTGGAAAATTCCCGGAAAATGCCAGGGAAATGTCCGGAAAATGTCTGGGCAACATCCGGAAAATCCCCGGGAAATGCTCGGAAAATCCCCGGAAAATGCCTGGGAAATTCCCGGAAAATGTCTGGAAAATCCCGGAAAATAACCGGAAATGCCAGGGAAATGTCTGGAAAATATCCGGAAAATGCGTGGAAATGTCCGGAAAAAGCGTGGAAAATGCCTGGAAAATGCCCGGAAAATGCACGGAAAATCCCCGGAAAATATCCGGAAAATGCGTGAAAATTTCCGGAAAAAGCGTGGAAAATGCCACTTCAAATTTGCGAAGTAATTAAAGCAGAAAACCAAAAAAGAAAAAGAAAGCTAAAATCTTTCATATTAAATGAATACGGGATATTCATATTTCATACTTAATGTATGGGAGGGTTTAAAGATAATTTTTTTGATATTTCTCGATTTATTTTTAAAAATTTATTACGGCCATTTTACTCATTAGGTTAAGTACTTTCGATATCAGTTTAAAGTTTTTTGTTATCTGTAATACTTACGGAAAAATCGCCTGTGCACACTTAACGATTACACCCTGTATATAGGTATAGTAAATGGATGAACCGATTTTGATTAAATATGTCTAATTATACTTTACACGTCATGCCCTTTCATTTCATATGTCACTTGAGTCAAAATTCACTTTTTTTATTATCTACCACTTTTATACCTTCTATATCAAATAAATGGATGAACCGATTTTGATAAAATTTGACTACTTTTTTTACTTTACTGTATAGGTATAAGTGGGAATGAAAGAAACGAATGTTGTCAAATATTGTGATAGTACCTACCTAAGTGATATATCAAATGAATGTGCATAACGGGTGAATTACAATTAGTAATGTTTTATCGAAATCGGTTCATCCGTTTATTACATATAGGGCACTTTAGGGGTGACAGTGGTTAGATAAATAAACCAAATGGAGCATCAAACGATAGGATATGACGTGTACATATAGGTACAATGAGATAATATTATTTACATCAAAATCGGTTCTGCCATTTACTAGGGATGGAAAGGGAAGGGTTGAAAGGCTGTGAAAGAAGAGGGGGACATGGGAGCGAGAGGATAGCCACACCCTGGAAATTTTGAACTCTTCTGTAACAAAGTTTTATAGCTCAGTTTAGTTTTAATTTTACTAACAGTTATTTTGTGTCATTATTTTTTTTATTTCTTAACTGTAAAATTATCTGTAAGTACTTATAGTTTAGTTGTTTATGGTAGTACGTGTTTCAAGACGTGTTTACTCAATAATTGTGTGTTAAGTAGTAACTACTATGCAGTCACTATTCCACGCGGACGAAGTCGCGGGCACAGCTAGTCTAATATAAAAAATATCAAGGCTATCTGAAAAGCTGAAAGGCGGAGATAACGTCAGCGTGCATGATCAATCTGTTGGCCCTTTTCACTTTAATCTCGAATAAAATATTTCTCGTTTCACCTGCTATCGTTATGGGATATCGTTGCTGGGGTGTAGGAATCGTTGATGTGCTTAATTTGTTTTATAATTAACTTAGAATATAGATTTAGGTTTAAAATGATTCTTCGCAGCTGTTGATGCACAAAACTTGGGAAATAATTTGAGCTGGGTTTCAGACGCACGTCGATTTTTAAATAACATTTATTATTGCAAACTTAAATGTTTATTTTAAGAATACAACTAGTTTTAAAATATCTGTTTCATAAGATTGAGATTTTTGGTAATTTCTGATCTAATGTCTTTCAAAACTGTATGAAACTAGTAATATCTAGGTACCTATAATTTAAAGTAAAACCTTTCATAATTTATTAATACTTATTTATAGTGTAGGTATGTGCTTAGAGTTACTATATACAATGAGATCATACAGCCTTTTCTATCAACATTACAATTACACACAAATCTCTACACAAAAACTAACGTATCCAAAATTCGCATCTCCCGCAAAAAGGATAAATAATTTAGTATGATCCGACGCGGCGAGATATCGGATCAGAACAAAGGTAGAGCTATCGCCCTGCACAGCCTTACACCCACGGCACGGGTCCATGATCACACGACACGAGAATGTAGGACGATACGTCACGGCACGGATTTTTTAACTGACTGACGGATGATTTTTGAAGGTGGAAAAGCTTAAGCTGAGAACAAATACAATTTTTTATGTATGTATGTAGTAGAAAAAGAGGTAGAAAGTTATGTGTAAAATAATTCAATAATCTTATGAAAATATACATATAATATTATTATAGCGAATGTTTAAAATCTTGCAACATGTTGTTTTATGTGATTCATACGCTAAAAATGTAAAAATAAATAGAAGCACGTTACATTGATAAAATTGTAATGAATGATATTATCAATGTAACGTGCTTCGTGCGTTCGTGTATTGCATTGATAAAATGTTATAAATAATTTTGCATTTAAGTAAAATGATATTCAATTAGAACATTATCCTGTTGGAATATGCCATTTTTTACAAAAAAAAGACCAACAGTGTAAATGAACTATTAAACATTTTATACAAAAAAATAAGTTATTAATTATTATTAAATAATTTATTTTGAAGGGATAGTTTGACTGGTTCGATGTTGAACTACCGTCGTAGCACGAGAATTTCTCGTAGCACTGCTACGAATGGATACGCGCTACGTTAACTTAGGCCTCCCGTATATATGAATCTATTACGTAAATCTTGTATGATATTTAGATAAAATTCTGATGGATCACCGACATAATTATATTGCTTTTCATATAATAATAATAAGGAAATTGTGTTCATACCTTTGGCCAAAATAGGGATATTCTGTTTGCAGAATAAATTTTGACTAGGAGTTACTTAACAATTGTCATAATTATGGTAACTTTTATTCATCCCTACTAATATTATAAATACGAAAGTAACTCTATCTTTCTGTCTGTTACGCTTTCCCGCTTAAACCTCTCAACCGATTTTGATGAAATTTGGCACAGACAATCTTTAGACCCTGAGAAAGAACATAGGCTACCTTTTATTGCGAAATATGTACCACGGGCGAATCCGGGGCGGACTGCTAGTAAATTATACAATTACTTAAAAAAATGACTGCCTTGTATAGATGTTGCCATGTTTATGTGAGGCAATTATTTAATTTTTAATTTATGTCTTCCATTGACTGGATGAATTCTTATCTCATACTTTATCTTATATACTTTATCTCAAAATTAGTAAATGTTAAGTGAATATTGAATAATAAAAAAATTATTTCATTTTTAGAAAATGTGCAAATTGTATGAATGTATCAATTTATATTTTGACAAAAAATAATAGACAATGTTTAGGCAATAAAAAATTAATTATTCATAAGTATTTTGGTAATTTCCCGTCCAATAAGGATGTTCACAAAATGCTTAGATCAAGTTTCGATAGAATTCTAGACGACTAACTTTAGAAAATATGAAACACATTTTTAATAAAATTAAGACAAATTTAATTGAGAACGCTTTTTTAAGATAAAATGTAAAATTTAATGAAATAGAAATACTTATAGGAAAATTATACTTCAAATCATCAAAATGTATTAAGTCTTAAAAAGTGATGTAGTAACAAACATAAAAAACTAGCGGTCCACCCCGGCTTCGCCCGTGGTATATATTTACGTTTTCTCTCCAGAAGAACCATCCTCGTACTTCAAGGAACATAATAAAAAAAGAATTATCGATATCGGTCCACCCGTTCACGCGTGATGCCGTGACCAAGGAAAAAGTCGAATTATGAACCTTCTTTTGAAGTCAGTGAAAATAACTGTTAAAAATTAATTTTAAAAAGTGTGATGGTTGGATAAATAAGTTTCTTACTCATTAACACGTTCACTGCGGCATGTCCAGTATCGGGCCATCAGCGACTACACCACAGTGCGGCGCCCAAAATCGCAGTTTTCACCGTGGTGCGGCGAGGTTTTTTATATGTTAATCAATGACTAGAAAAGAGACAAATATATTTTTGTGATCACAGTTTGAAGTAGGACTCAATTTCGTTTAAAAATCGTATGGCAAAATATTGGACACAACGCATAGAAAAGAAACCATTTCTTTTGTGTGCGGCATGTCAAATATTTTGCCATGGACAAGCACCTCATGCCGCACTGTACTGCGAGCGCGCCGCGTGTCAGTCTCGCATAGTGATGCACCAGGACCGCACGCACTTTTTTTTTGAGTTTTTTTAAATGACAATGATACCTTAGAGGCTTTAGTTTTTTAACTTTCTTTTATTTCGTAGCATATATGCAAAAATGTGATGACAGTTGTGAAAATAATATAAAACATTAAAACAAAAGTTACTGAACAAATTAAAACAAGTTACTGAACAATTTCCTGATAGTACTCTATCAAGTACCTTGTTTTATATGTGTTTTTTTTTTTTGTATCGACGATCTCGTTATCTGTTAACAAACAGACTGAAATATACAAAATTGATTTATATCGATATCGATGTTTTATTTTACAGTGTTTCCCATCGCTATTACTGTAAACATGCCGTATCAACGCAGTGCGGGATGGCAAATAATTTTTCACAAAATCAGGGGTTTACATTTTCCCTCATATCTTTTAAACTTTTGGGTCAAACTAAAAGCTATTTATGCGGTATATACTAGACTATATATATACTATTATCTGAAAAAAAAATTTTAAATATCTTGAAATTTCATGAAATTATTAACCTTCAAAGTCAGAAGGTGCGATGTGATAAAAATGGCTCATGACGCACAGTGGTGAACTTGCCGATGTGAAGTATGGAAGACATGCCGCAACAACGGTAAGTTTGGCATTTTAGGTGCCGCAGTGAACGTGTTAACAAAAACCGGATATAGACGAATCTATTACAGTCTAGATTACCAATGTCAATGACTTGATATTTAACCTATAATTTTCAATAATTTTTATCATCAACCATGCATCATAAGAGCATAAAACTTCTTATCTATAGCCAGACAATTACACTGATCGAATCTGCAACTTTGATCGCTGGTGGGGGTCGGGGGTCGGGGGTTGGTGAGGGGTGTAAGGGGGTCGCTATCAGGGGTTTTCACGCCATTAAGCCGATACAGCCTCTCCATATAAGCACTATACAGGTGGGTTGATGAGCCGTGCTTTATTGCTGTGGATTAATCGAATTATTGTTTAATTGTTGGATTAAAAATTGGGTTTAGAGAGCTTTAATGTAGAGGCTATACACATTTTTATTCTGAAAAATGTATAGTTGCATTTACACGAGCTGTAGGGTTTCCGGAAGATTTATCACGCAAAAAAAAAGAATCCTTTGTTCACTTAAATTTTGTGTGCTTTTACTTGAAAAACGTCTTAGTACAATAAGCTATTTTTTTTTATTATTCTTATCCTTTATACATAGAGAGCACATAATATTCAATTAACCTCTGGAACATTTGTTAACACTATTGAGCATTAAAATAGATACTTGGCTGCATATTGTTTCATAATCGTTTTTCAATTTTAGATTTTCCAATTGCTAATCCCGACATATCCTGATAATCATCATTGACACATTAATTGCCGAATGCCAATTAACCAATTTAAATCATAATGAATTCCAAATTGAATCTACTACAAAGCACATAATATTCAATACAACCTTGTGAATTATTAGTAAACAAAAATTACGCATTACAAATTGTAAAGTTTGTATTCAAGACGCGTGCCGTATCAGCCATGCATCGCTGATAACGATGTTGCCAATAACGTAACGGTATGTGCAATACCGTTATCGGTATATTCGTTTTCGTTATCACGGTACGTTTCAATAGTTTTAAATAATTGCATCTTTGTCAGACTTTTAAGAATCACTTAGTGCTTTTGAATCGTTCGAACATATACCTAGGTCCTAGATGAATATTTATCACCGGTTTTAAAAACGTGTTTTGAAAGCTATAAAATTATGGAACATAATCAAAATTGTAAGAAAAAAATGAACTTCTGATAAATTCTCTGATATAATGAGATTCAAAGTTCGTAGTAAAACATACTTTGATGTTAAACTATAATTTTAATCTTATATTATAAAGTTTAGAATTGTTGAAAGAATTGATACCTACTCTATCTTTTAATATTAATTTACAATAAAACATTGGACAATATAATATAATGTCCCAAACAGGAATCGAACCGCGCAAACAAAGACCTTCCGACACCTCCGCCCTTATATTTATTACAAATAATGGCCGCTATCGACTCATCGCTACCTTTCGATAATGGGCCAATATGGCCGATGGGATAGCATGGATGGGATTAGAAGGAATATACAAAAATAATTAAATTAAATTATGGGATTCTACCATAGATTCTACTATATTTTTTGTATAGCTGCATTAAACTTATTCGATTAAAAAATAGTTTACGTCACCGACCAAAAAACGTCGTCTCACATAAGCGTGACTACTCAAGAATAGTGTATATTTTTTTACTAGTGAAACAATTTATTAAATCGGTTCAACAGATATTTTCCCTTGCAATACTCACAAGTATAACCTGATCATATTATAAGAATATACAGCTTTTGTTTATTGCGATTTAAGTTAAAACTATTTGTACGATTTTTTTTAATTATTTGACCATTAGAGATCTTTACATAAAAATTTATTATTTATTTATTTATTTTACTCTTTAATACAACTAAACAGACTTACATACTAGAACATACAAAAATAAAAGCAAGGAGCAGTTTAGTGTATTTGGCGGCCTTATCACTTAGAAGTGATCTCTACCAGGCAACCAGGGCAGAAGGTAATCAGCTCAATTAAGTTGTAAAGGTAGGTCGAGAGAAAAAAGAAAAAAAAAAAATAATAATGATAATGATGTAACTGTAAACAAAATAAAAATATATGAAAATTAAAACACATAACAATTTATAAATTATATACTGTACATAAACATATACGACACTACAGTACATACAAAAATATACTTATATAATATATAATATACATATGTCTACTTATATTATACAAATATACCATAAATATATATACATATAATATATAATTATAAAATACATATAATACATAATTATATACACTACTAATATAAAAATTTAAAACAATAAAAGTTACTATGCCGAGTTGAAAGCGGATGACAGAAAGTGACGACGAAGGAGGTTTTTAAAAGATGATAAATTCTTAGCTTGTCTGATTGGTAGTGGCAATGCATTCCAAAGATTAACAGCAGTTGCCGTAAAAGATTTCCCAAAAAAGTTGGTACGTCGCACAGGGACACATAAGGTAAGTCTGTCAACCGAACGAAGGGTATAGTTTTCATTGCGCAAGAAGGAAAATTGGTTTCTAAGGTACGTAGGAGCGGAAGGGTCAAAAAGGATACGGAAAAGTAAATGCAACAAATGCAGATTCCGGCGAAAGCGGATGGGGAGCCACTTGAGCTTTTTTCTATAGAAAGAGACATGATCATATTTCCGAAGGCCGAAAATAAATCTTATGCAAAAATTTTGGAGCCGCTCAAGTTTTTCAGTAAGCTCAACTGATAAATCAGGATAACATGCATCAGCGTAATCAAGAATAGGAAGAAGAAGGGATTGCGCTAGCATAATCTTCGTGGGAATGGGCAAAAAGTTACGAAGCCGCCGGAGCGTAGATGAAGCAGCATAAACCCTGCGGCTTAATTCCTGGACATGATTGGACCAGGAGAGCGTTTGATCAAACAGCATGCCTAAGTTTTTGACTACCTTTTGGTAAGGCAAGACTACGCCACCGATTTTGATGCTTGGTAAAATACCCCAGTCGATTTCTGAAATCATATAAGGACTACCGATTATGATGATATTGCTTTTGGAAGGATTGATTTTTAGTCCAAATTCATTGCTCCATTTAAGTATTGTTGCCAATTCAGAGTTACAAAAGTCAATTGCCTTAGGTAAGTCAGCGAGAGTAGACTGGGTATAAATTTGTAAATCGTCTGCATACATATGGTACGGAGCCGTCAAACGGGAACATAAGGAGTTGATGAAAATGGAGAAGAGGAGAGGAGACAAAAAAATAAAATATAAAATAATAAAAATATATGTAGTTGTTTTATATTTTAGAAATCTATCCTGTGCTTCGTCTGTCTGTCTGTTCGCGATAATCTCAAAAAATATTGCATAATATTTATAGCATATTTCTCCAGGAAATATTAGTAAGCAATTTGTTAAGGTTTAGACAACGCAGGTGAAGCCGCGGGAGAAGCTAGTATTAAAATAAAAAGCCATCCACACTAATCTACCGGCAGCCTACCTCCCAGCTATTGACAGAGTCTGAAACATTGATACGGTCTGATTTATTCGCCATTACTCTCATTCCCGACTTAACTGATTTTTGCGATATTAAAAATTTAAATCTGGATTACATTTTGTAGACTAAATGATTTATTGTTATTTCCCCTTATCGTACTGCCTACAGCCTACAGGTGCTATACTTTAATAACTTTGTAGCATGTTATTTTAAATCTATACTTAATATTATAAAGCTGAAGAGTTTGTTTGTTTGTTTGAACGCGCTAATGTCAGGATCTACTGGTCCGATTTGAAAAATTCTTTCGGTGTTAGATAGCCCATTTATCGAGGAAGGCTATAGGCTATATATCATCATGCTAAGACCAACAGGAGTGGAGCCACGGGGGTGAAACCGCGGGGAGCAGCTAGTATGATTATAAACGCGTACTTGTAAAAATAATTTGATTTTATTATTCAGGGATTGGTACTTGGTTGATTGAGAAATTGTTTGATTTGATTACTTTAAAAAAAATGAAATGATGAATAATAATATTTAGTAAACTTTGACGTAAAAATAATTAAAAATGGATGTAATAAAAATTGAATAGCTCGGGTGCTGAATTAAAAAATTAATTAAGAAAACAAGAACAAGGTTCATTAGAACTGTATTAATTAAATTTAAATTTAAACATATTCAATGAAACGTGATTACAATTAAAGAAACAGTTTACGACTTGAAAGAAATTACCTTTTTCCTGTTAAAAAATCAAGTATAATGCAAGAATTTGGTCAAAATCAATGCAACAAAAATTTAGAAACTCAAAATACGTTCAATGACCCTGTTCACAAGCAAATTTGGTAGCGGAAAGCCTTCCGATGCTAATGAATTTGCAAAAAACATTAATTTAAATATTTTTTGTGTGAGATTTTAACCGGTACTATGAAACATTTAATAATAGACTTATTATTAAATGCTTTAAAATGTAATCTCATGCAATACCAGTTTGAATTCATGGAATATTTTCTGTATTTCTACTATATAAAAATAAGTCGGGTTTTCCTTCCTGACGCTCCTGACGAAACTCCAGAACGCACGAACCGATTTCCACGGTTTTGGATTCGTTGGAAAGGTCTCGGGCTCCGTGAGGTTTATAGCAAAGAAAAGGTGTCTCTGGTGGCGAAACGGAGTTCGCCGGGTTTGCTAGTCTACTTATAATATGAAAAATAAAATTTTTAAGTTTGTCTGGTTAATAATTTCTTACTTTAATACCTATTTTGCAAAGTTCTTTCTCCAGAAAACTTGTATGTTATTCCTCAGTAGGTAATAGAGCAATATTTTTAAAGGTACCACAATATTATGTAAATCCGGGTACCAGACTTATGTGTTAATAAATAAAAAGCTTCTAAAAATATTGCAATTTACAAATATAATCACCTTATCGATAAATGAATGATTCTTTCTCATAAGTTGATTTTATTTCTGTCCAAGACCACCCACTAACAACGGTTTCTTAAAGTGCTTATCGTGAAAAATTGTTAAATTGCACAACCATGTTGATATTATATTAGTTATCGTACCACATTCACTTCTGAGAAGTAAGTTTGTTTATCAAATTATTGATTAGTTGGTTTGGTTAGTTAGATCGATGATTACTTGTAATTATAGTTATTAATTATTATTAATAATCAACTGGCAGGAAGACTTTTTTAGTAGGAACGGAAACACAGAAATAACGAATAGTAGTTCGTAACGGTAACGCAAATTAAACACATAGTTATTACTACGCGGTTTCACCCGCGTTGATCCGCTCCTGTTAGTCTTAGCGCGATGATATATAGCCTAGCCTTCCTCGATAAATGGGCTATCTAACACCGAAAGAATTTTTCAAATCGGACCAGTAGTTCCTGAGATTAACGCGTTCAAACAAATAAACTCTTCAGCTTTAAAATATTAAGCATAGATTACATGTAATTATAGTTATTACTGGCAGGAAGACTAAATAGTAACGGAAACACAGAAATAACAAATAGTAATTCGTAACGGTACCGTTATTCGGCAAATCAAACAAATCGTTATTCTTATATTATTATCTGTGGTTTTATTATTTTAACAGTGAAGTTTATTGTCGAATAACTATAAGCAAAACTAACTAATTTATCGCAACATTTGAATACACTAAGACTTAGTGACTAAGTATTCATGTATTGCTTTTTATTTTTATACGTATGTCATTATTTTCGGTTTTCAAGTCGTAGGTTTTTCGTACGTATATTTCGTTGCGATACGTGCAGAGGAAAGTAAGTAAGAGTTATTGGAATGAGAAGGTCCAATTTACTTGCCTGAAAATCATTTCACAACACGAAAATTGAATGATACGCATTTGCCGATTGAATAGTTAATCACTGGGTGTACCTATTTCTTGTATAGAATACTATTCTAATTTCGATTCTAATAAGAAACTATGACTCATTAATAGAAAATAATATTTACACAACATCTACACATAATCAATTAATCCATACAATGTAACAATTTCTAGATTAATTAAATCATAGCCTGACAATTTCGGGCAAGATCCTCAACAGTATCGATGACATTACGATGATCCGGTCACCTCTTATATCTCGGCTAATTAAAGAGTGTTTACAAATAGCCAGCAGATAGCGACTTTCACTTTATCAGCGAAAACAACGTTATCGCGGACAATGCACTATCGCCAGTAGATAGCACGACTTTGTGAGATAGGGCTGCGTCTAGGATTCTGGGCTATAATCATCTCTTAGGTTGGTATGTTGCTAAAATGGTTGGTATATTGTGTTTTAAAGGTTGTTTTTATTAGTAGTCTTTAAGAATGCTGCTGTTTCTTACTTGAGGATCTGATTTGATGAGACACATAAACATGCTTCGAGACATTGAGTTACTATGTAGAGAGGACATCGCTACTACACTATTTGTAACACGAGTTAGAGCCAATCGTCTCAAACTAATTCTTTTTTATTTCATTGATTGGTTTTAATTTATAAGTAAAAACTTATTGACCAATCCAAGCTGCCCTATAGCAGAAGAGTTGTCTATAGTTCTCTACTCTACAAATTACAATAGTATAAAGATACCTCATTTATTAAGAACTTTAATATTTATCTATTCTAAAGCATCTAAATAACTTCATAGTTCATTATCCACAGGTTTTAAAAACACGACTTGTAAATCTTTTAATATTTATTACCTGAGGTATATGTATTTGTTTTTCATTAGAATGCAAAAGTCCGTTATTTTGTTCAAGTTTTTCAAGTTTTTTAATGACCTTTTTGAAACTACATGCAAAAATTATAACTTGTATGCAAATGCGATGTATAATGCATATATTTTTGAATATTTGTACCATGTATGTTGAAAAATATGTCTTAGTGCCGATTTTTCAATGCTTGGATAAAACTTATGCGTCCAATAAAGTATTACACGATATTATAATAATAAAATGTCACTTAAACTGTCAAATACGGGCTATTAGAATACGTTTTTAAAATGGTAGTTTTATACATTATTCGACGAATAAGTTTTAACCAAGCATTGAAAAATCAGCCCTTAAAAAGATAGGCTTTATAAAAATCTACAGGCTGGTTCTTATGATTCCGAGAAAGCACTTATAAATAGTGCAACATCATGATCTTATCATACTGATAAGAGCTATAATATATAAGACCTACTGTATTTTTATCACATATCATAATAACGAATGTAATTCAATCTTATACTCCATAGAGCTATTAGTTTTTTACTGATCCGCATTCCTCGTCTGCTGAATCTAAGCAGGCCAATGGCCTTATTTTGTAATAGGTCATGTAAATTAGTATAAAAAAGGAATACTTATTATTCTACAAAATAACAACATGCAAAACAAACAACCAAAGAAATAAAAAACTACATAAACACGTTTTTAATGTGTAAGACTTAGTCTTCACTTATGCTAATTTAAGAGATACCTCGCTTGCATTTTTAATACATCAAAGCTTCAACAAATATCAATATTTTAATATTACTTAGACATACGATATAAAACAATCCCTCCTTTACATATTATGTATTATTATAAAAAGGTCCTCCGCCACGGCTGCCTGTTTGTTCGCTATAAACTGCAAAACTACTGATTTTGTTTTTATCAAGAGATAAAGCGGTTCTCGAGAAATCTTTTATTATATAATTCATTTATTAAGTTTTCACCGTACCGAAATACAGTTTCTCAATAAATAAATACTAAGTACCGAAAGATTTCTTGAAAAACGAAATATCAAATAACTATATAACAATAACAGATGAAACCCAGCATCCCAGCCCTACTTATCTAACTAAAGTGCATGTCGATATCAAACAATGTCACTTCGATAAGGCACCCCCCTCCCCTCCCCCGCACACCGCACCCTCCCCTCATTGTCTAGTAATGAACTTGGAACGAAGCGTATCGTATGCAGGCATTTTTGCATCATGTGGAGTGTTTTTAGGTGCATTTCGTTTTTGTTTTTGGTTAGAATATACTTAATAATTTGTGCAGTAAATTACTTATTTGATAATAACAATTAATTATGGTATTAGGGACTCTCATAGATTTATTTTATATTTAAAGAAGTCGATGTTTTATGCAGATAACTTGTAAAAATATAATGGAGAAATTTTGTTCTTTACGTGGCCGTGGTAGTCTTCAATTTGTATATTCTTGTTAGTGATTAACATTTTCACAGAATATACAGTATACATATTATGTATTAATATAAGTAAATAATTAATGCTTAAGTATTAATAAGATGTTTACTTCTCATACACACAAACTAAAATCGAAATAAAAGTATCTTTGTGCTTATATCTTTACTTAACACAAACTGCAAATAAATCTATGTATATCTTAATATTTCCATAATCTAAACATTATTCCAAAACCATTAAGGCACTTCCACACAATACGTATTCCAGTCACGCGCTGTGTAGAGCCCTTAATTTCCGAACGCAACGCTCGGACGATCTGCGAATGGATGATGGCAACAATTTTGGCAATTTTTGACATAAAATAAACAGAGAAAAATATTTCCTTGTATCTAAAATACCATCAATGATAGATTACCTAAGTAATTTGAAAGACTGGATCTAATATATTTTCAGAATGACTAGAATTTCCTTTTAATATTAATTAAGGATATAATAAAAATGATAAGGCTTATGAATAATATATTCTAGATTCCAAATACATGTTGAAATTAATAAGCACTTTCATTGAAGCAGCTATGAATTATGATGTCATTGACAAACACCAATTATATGCAAATAGTATGGAATTAAAATAATGTGTTTTACAATATCTCTTCTCTTCGTGATTGCCTCCTTGGTACAGTGGTTGACGCGAGAGCGTAGAACCGAGGAATCCAGGGTTCGATTCCCGGTGGAGACGAAGAAAAGAAATGTCTCGGTCTGGCAGGACACAGAAGGCTGATCACCTACTTGTCCCTAAAGAAAATCGATCAGACGTGAAACAGATGTATGCATAATGCATCTGCCTCTTACCCCACTAGGGGACATGGGACCTTTTATCTTCTCGTGGTGAAATAAAACAGCTATAATATTATGTAATATCTCACTTCAAGCCAATACTTTCATTAAACGATGTTACGTTGTTTATGCCTCATTTTTCGAACAATACAAAAGTGAAGTGAACATTACGTGCGATAGCCCACTTTGCCTATTTAAGCCGGGCTAAGCATTGTGCAAACTCCACGCTCGCATAATGCAGAATTCCAATTGTTTGCACAGATTAAAAACTTCCCCGTTTCCGTGTGGCAGCTCTTTATGCTGGATTCGAGAAGGTTCGATATGCGAGGGAGTTTTTTTTTTAATTTGCGCAACCACCCAGTGGTAAATGCATCGGCATCGATGACAAAAAAGGTTAAATAACTTTGGCTTTTTTATAACATTCATTATTATTATAAGGTATACTTGACACTGGCAAATAGACATAATATTTTTCTTGCCACGGAGAAACAAAAAAAAATCTTAATATTATGTATGTTATTACCGCGTTATATGCATTCAAAATAACGCTTCTTATATAAATGTATTCCAAAATAATAAAAATATTATTTTTTCAAAAATCTAAAATTGTAATCATGTTTTTATTACGGAAAAATAATAAAAGTAGTTTTTGCGCTCTTAAAATAAATTATATTTCTTTTTTATAAGAAAACTACCAGAATATCACGTGACAGGTACAAAATTAACATTCCCAAAATATGTTAATAGACGTCAATATGTCACAGACGATTATTTTTCACCTTACTTACGACATCTTCGAAAGTCTTCATACCATGCACTTACCTGAAAATAAAAAAATTAAAAACATTAAAAATTAAATCAGGAATTTTATTTCGAAATCCAAATCATAAATTGGCTAACATTATTTTTTATGGCAAGCGAAACACTGAAAAAAAAACAATTTCCCGCGCTTCGTCTCCAGGTTAATTAAAAAAATCTGTTTTTAATTACGTTTTTAACATTAGCAAAAACTCGTAGACACTTAGTGATGACTTATTGGTTTGCGAGACACTTTTTTATACTAAATTGTACTTTTTTTAACTTTCGCAAAGAAAGCACAGAAATGTTGAATATTCAGTATTATGGACTACCTACTTACTTATTTTTTTTAAGCGTTCAAAATTATCTACTTGTTTTTGTACCGTCTAAGATTACTTATATACATAATTAAGATTATGATTTTAAAGTGGCGAAAAAATTATTTATTTTAAAAAATATACATATTAGAAAAAACAATACATATTAATTCATAACGTTATCTGTACATGCCCGTGCCTCTTATATGCTTAGTATAAAACATTCAAAATGTCAGATTATCTATAACATTTATGCAATTTAAATCCATTCTATGCTTTTAAATTCCTCAATATTTAATACTAGCATAAAGAAAAAAATAACCTGTTAGTGTATATTTTCCACATTATAAAATAAATTAATGTTTTAATTTAAAATGGCAAAATTGATACAGTAAACATATTCTGCAACTGGTTGTTCCCATACAAACATTTTTTTTTTTCATAATAATAATTGTTACGTGAATCCCCATATCCCCGCAAACCATGATCAATTGTTTTTTTTTTTCCCTGATCGATTGTCCTGGACATAGTAGATTTGTGTGATTTTTCAAACGCAATAAAATCTGATTTCATTGAAAAAAAAATCTTCCAATTCCCCTTGTAAATATAAACAACTTAAAAATAATTAATACGATTAGGTACACAATTATTTCGTTCACAAACACTTATCGAACAAATACAAAACAGCTGTTTAAAATTCGCCATGACGTTTGGCGCGCGATTTGTAAACATGGCGACGCGACGGTTCCGGCGAGGCCGCGGCGGAAATAACCCGTCTTCAGGACGAGGGCTGCAGATTATAAACGATTTACAAGATGTACTTGTAAAAACTAAGTCTGTATTGCTTTTTATAAGAAGAAGGTATCATTTTTGTTAACTCGATACATAGTATAAATCAAAGTCACTTTCTGTGTCCTTAATTATATAGTCCGTATTTTTTAACCCCTTATTGCATGAATTATTAAGGAGTTGAAATAAAAATTTTTTTTTTGCAAAAAAGTGTATATTAGACCTTACATTATGAGATCAAATTGAGAAAAAAAATTATTTACTTATATTATAGAAAATATGAAACGGCGCCATTTATGGACTCGTATGCAGTGTTCGTTGTATTTTTTCTGTCATATATGGCTTCGTATGCAATTAGAAAAAAGTGTCTAATTAATAAAATAAAAATATATTCCGGACTAATTTCACACACATGGTTGCCAAGCCCCAAACTAAACTTAGGCTTGTATCCTGAATGCTAAGTCAAGTGATATACTACATATATTTTACATAAATCCTATCCTACTAATATTATAAATGCGAAAGTTTGTGAGGGTGGATGTATGTGTATGTGTTTGTTTGTTACTCTTTCACGCAAATACTACCGAACCGACTTTAATGAAATTTAGCACACATAATATAGAGGGTAACTTGGACTAACACATCGGATAGGTTTTATCCCGGAAATCCCACGGGAACGGGAACTAAGCGGGGTTTTCTTTGAAAACGCGAGCGAGGCCGCGGGCGAAACGTTAGTAAGTACTTTATATGGATACCTAAATAACACCTAGAATCACAGCCAACTTATACTTCGTGAAATTGCTTAAAACAATTACGTTTGTCATTATAACATAAAAACACGTTATATTTTTCACATAACGTGAAGGAACGAAATTGGAACAATATAGGCATAGCTGACGGGTGTTCTTCTTCCAAATTGGGTAATGACTAATCCCATCAGATCGTACAGAATCAAAGTGAAAATCTAGATGTCTTGCAGGAGTTTTTCGTAGCTTTTTTGCGGCAATTGGCGAGTCAGGAATACTGAGGAGACTCCAGAGATGCCGATGTTCCTAAGTTTTTGAGAGACGACCACGTCTTTTGGTAATAAGAGCTTTCCCTGACTTTCGCATTTGCTCTGAAACGGCTAATTAAAAATCATACATAGCATGAGTCTGTATTTATTGATGATGATATGATATTTACACGCTTAGCAGTGAGATAAAAGTGTCCAGGATCGATACTGGAACAATCAGTGAAAGTATCCTTAAATGCATACCAAGCCACATATGACATAATATATTTTGGACGGAATGCATACGAAGCCAAATATGACAGATTTGGAAAAGTACAAAAAAACACGATTAAAGCAAAAAAACAACCGAACCAAATGTTTAACCTTATTTTAGAAAAACTAAAGAATGAAGTAATATTTTTTTTCATGGCTTTACTCACCTTTTTGATATTGAAATCTTAATTTGAAAATCACGGTTTTTTCCGCGCACCCAAACCGTCGCACGCGCTAGACTAAATCTATAATATATCTGATGGATAATATTTACACTGTATAAATTAATTACATTCCAATTCTACATGAAATGCTGTTTAAGATGTAAGGTAGTTTTTTTAGATATTGTTTATAGTTAGCCTATAAAAAATTCATGAACTTCGTCGTCCATATATGGCTTTGTATGCGGTAAGGGGTTAAGATTTATGTAGGCTTAAATCTTCAAAAATACGCAACGGATTTTGATGCGTTTTTTTTTAATAGATAGTGTTTCAAGAGGAAGGTTTAAGTATAGGTATAATTTATTAGGTTTTAGACACAGCGGGCGAAGGCGCGGGCGGAAAGCTGGTTGTATATCTAATCGCTAGAATTGCTAATAGTTTCAATGATTAGTGATTACAAAAAAAATCAACAATATAGTGCCCGTGAATAAACCAAAGATATTTAATACACATTACTTAAGATACCAAAGCGATAGAAAAAATACGAAAAACAAATCATAAGTATTTATTAAAAAATAATCCTAAATCAAAACAGAATCCTCGCAAGTCGTAACGACATTCATTCTCTATCTATTAATTCTAGTCACTACGACGGATCTTAAATTTGCATTTATTGCACCATTATTAATCTTTTTTCCAAAAGCAATTTGAACTGTTAGCAATTACCCCTTGTGTATGGTGTCAATCGAGCTGAGTATTAGAGGAGACTGAAAAATGAAAGATTATGTGAAAATCTGTAATTTATATGCGTTGCCGCGGGCCGCGAACGCCCATCGTGATAGGGTTGTCAACAGCTAAGAAAAAGTAATTTTAAATGAAAGGGTGGTGGTGAAAAATATTATTTAATAAAGAGGTTCAAATGGTATACAAATATATTATCCATTGTTTTTTGTCATATAAATTGGTGAGTGTGAATTTGACATAAGTTGTATGTCTAAAAGCTCTTTTTATTTAAGCTATAATTTACATTATATCCTTGCTGTATGCTACCTTCAAACAAATACAACTTACAAAGTCAAGTTTAAAGAGATTTAATTATTAGTATTCTACATTGGAAACAAATTTTATAACAACTATTAAACCATCATATAAATTGTATTTTTTTTTTCTTTTAAATGCCAAACTAGCATTTGAAAAAGGGAGATAATACCGACTAACCTCACTGTAATGTACTTTATATCATGATATTGTTAATTCATCATGAGCAAATATTATTTTTATAAAAATATATAACTCTATAGTGGCAGCCCTAGCATCTAATTTATTTCTTAATAAGATGGAGCAACGTCTCAGGCGGCAGGCGAGTCGTTAATTTGTTTATTCTACAAATCGGGCTGATAAATGGGCTTCAATCGAACCTTGGACCTCAATGTTGCAGCTTTTTATGAACATTAATCTGTATTAAATTCTATGAGGATTATGCATTTTATGAAATCATTAATGTTGACATAGAAAACACGCTTTTTGTACTTGTAAAAGAATTAAGATTTCATTTTGTGGTATGTGTTTGTAAACTTAATGCTCAATCTGGATCTAACATGGTAGACACGGAATCCCTACTAATATTATAAATGCGAAAGTAACTCTGTCTGTCTGTCTGTTACACTTTCCCGCTTAAACCTCTCAACCGATTTTGATGAAATTTGGCACAGACAATCTTTAGACCCTGAGAAAGAACATAGGCTACCATTTAACAAAACACCACGCGGGCAAAGCCGCGGGCGGAAGCTAAATATATAAAAAAAATCTAATTTTAGTCCGGAATAACGTACTTTAAAATAACAAGTTTGTTTAATAGTTATTAATTAAACCCATTACGAACTCGAACACGGTTTAATCGTTCATGGTTTTAATTATTTATGTAGATTTGTGTATTTATGTAATGTTATAATATTATGTAAAGACTTACCACAAAAAGCGATATACAAAAACACAACTAGAGTAACTATGCACATAAGAATTTTCAATTTTGCCATGTAAACGGCAAATTTTTCGTCTCTTTCGATTTTAAGTTTTTTTGTGAAGAAAGTGAACTTGTCTAGACTTTGTTGATGTGTGTATGTAAAGATTTTTTATTCTTATTTTGTAATTTAATTTTTGATATATTTAAAAAAATACCAACTTGAGAATGCATATAAGTAGCCAGTATGATAATTCCGGTTATTCCTTCGATATATGCCAAATGTTATCAACGTATTTTCATCTATTTTTGTGTTATTCAAACATTTGCATATAAAATCGAAGTTAGATAAGATAGACAATCATAATGAATTAGTCGTGTTTTGGAGCGGCATAAAGACTTAAATTTCCAAAAAAAAACCTATTAAATTTACAGAAAATAGACTATTGTAATTTATGCAATATAAAAATAAGTCTAGCGTGTGCCATTAACGATAAAATACATTATCTGCGACAGAGTTGTCGCAAACCAGATAATCTTGATTGCTCGAATAGGAATCATGTTGATGTACCACGTATCTATTGAAATAATTTATTTCATTTTAAATTTTACGGTCCGTTAACGACAATTTATCACTGACGAATACGAAATAATGGTAAATTTATAATCTTCAATCTAGTAATTAGAGAAACTTAATATTTGTTTGAGATTTTTAATATATTTTTTTTCTTATATTTTGCATGGCAATATTTTTAAGCTATTGCATAGCTTCTATCGCGGGCCTTGAGCGCGGGGACCGAATCCAGAAATTCCGTAACGAAAAAACCTCACGCTCCCCATGCAATAGCTTTACCGCGGCAGTCCCCGAGTGCCACACGTCTTTTTTTTATGTGCGGGTTACGACGATGATGATTTGTCTGATGTTAAGCGATCACGACCACCCGTAAAATTTTGTAGAGGTAGGGCCTTTAAACCTTTAAAGGATAAAGGTTTAGGAAATTATTATCGACTGGAATATAGGAATGGTCTGGTAAGGGTAAAAGTATCCAGCCCCTCCACTCATCGTACGAAACACAGTAGCATTCACATAATTCACACATAATAAACACAGTAGAATTCGCATTTCACTATGTAACGCCGATGAAACTCAAGCATTTATTTATTCAATTAGACTTCTTCTAGAAGCACTTTTCGTCGTCATAACATAGTTTAACCATTTACCACTTCTTCCGTGGAATGTGGTACCAGGTGCAAGCTGACCTAATTCGTACAGAATATTGACTACCATTAAAACATCCCAAATAATAACTTTCCCGTTTATTCAATAAACCTTGAACCTAATACCTATGAGCGAAATTAGGAAGTTTTTATAAGCGACGTCACTAATTAAAACTATCTTGAATTAACTGGTTCAAACTAGTAGGTAGATATTAAGCAATGTTTATCATGCAGTGGAAATTTTATAACATACAGAAAGTATGTGGAGTTTAAAAATTGATATGTGTTTATACTTTAAAAAAAACAGGAAGTCGTCAATCTATCTGTACCAGTTTAAAAAGAGGATTGCAATGAGCATTGCCATATAAATGATTACTTTTTCGCGTTATTTTATTTTTTTTACTATTTTATCGTATCAATAATATTTGAGTTTTCGTTCTTCAATAATAATTGATTTATAATTGTATTTACTTTATTACCTTTTATATCTCAATAAAAATATTAATTTAATCTATTATTTAAGAAATATTTACATAGTTTAAAACTTTAAACAAAGCAATAAAATAGATGGATTTTTTGAGAATTAATTCAGAATATAATCAAATTAAACAGCTTTTTTAAATTATTAAATAAATATAAAAAATACGTGATCCGCACGTGCGTATAAAAAATAGGTAATAAATAAATAGCTGTTTGAATTTTGTTTAAAACAACTTAGTAGATTAATTTTTTCAAGTAATATCAAGTTTTTTGTTATTTTGCATGCACAAAACTTGCGCCATATTTTTTCAATGAAAAAAAAACTCAACCGAAATTTCTCAGAATAATTTAAAATTATTCCAATTAGATTTAAAGTGGACATAAAAATGGTTTGAATCGATTTTAATATTAGCGTCCTACATAATGATAAATATAAAAGGATATACAACAATTCTCACATTGGTAACCTAACATAAGATTACCATTTGCTTATCTATAACTGGTTATTGATTAGACCGGACTCTCAGTGGAGTTTCGTTTGCAAAAATCGCGGACCTAAATCTGACTTCTGATATATATTGTATAGATCCCAGACATCCTATAGACAGATGTTGCCAACCAGTTTTGTGGTCCCCCTGCCCGCACCCCGGTAATTAAATATGGCATACAAAGAAAAAAATCAAAATTTCCAAAACATGCCGTGTGGGGTATCAAATGAAAGAGCTTATTGAGTAGATCACGAATATATAGCATACTATATACATTTCTTACACTTTCACTAAGATTTTTTAGAAAATTTACGAAAATGGTCCATTTTTGAGTTAACTTTAAACCACTATAGATTGAAAACTCATGAATATATTTTTTAAATTATTATTTTAAATAATTAACAATAGTCCATTGTTTACGATTCAATATTTCGTACAGTGAAATAGTTGCATGGGGGAGTGGGGGGAGCATTCAAAGATGGCGAGTATATTTTCAAGTTCATATAGTATATAGTTATTTTCATCAAATCCACCACATAGCTCACTTATATTATATTACGAACTATTGAATCATAAACAATGGACTATTGTTAATTATTTAAAATAATAATTTAAAAAATATATTCATGGGTTTTCAATCTATAGTGGTTTAAAGTTAACTCAAAAATGGACCATTTTCGTAAATTTTCTAAAAAATCTTAGAGAAAGTGTAAGAAATGTATATAGTATGCTATATATTCGTGATCTACTCAATAAGCTCTTTCATTTGATACCCCACACGGCATGTTTTGGAAATTTTTATTTTTTTCTTTGTATGCCATATTTAATTACCGGGGTGCGGGCAGGGGGACCACAAAACTGGTTGGCAACATCTGTCTATAGGATGTCTGGGACCTATACAATATATATCAGAAGTCAGATTTAGGTCCGCTATTTTTGCAAACGAACATCTCCTTGGAGCCTGCTCTAGATAACACATTTGCTAGTTTTGGTATCTTGCAGATATAGAGAACTAGGTGTTCCTAATTCTTTATTCAGTTTTATAATTAAAGGCAAACTACTGAGACACAAAAAATTCAATTTTAAAGTGTTTTCCATGTAATGTAAGTTACAGATTCGGTTACAATCACAGTTACAATTATGAATTAGTTACAGTCAAATTTAATTCAATAATAGGCAATGTCTTTAATATGTTTTATAAGCGTCTCGGAGATAAAAGGAATGGTAATTTGAAATAAAAATGTAATAGAATTTTCGCTATAATCAACAGCACAGTAGGTGATAACTACAAAGATTGTATAAGCTTTTTAATGTAGACCGTACATAATGAAGTGGATACATTTTTACCTAATTTTGTAAATCAATAACTAACGCATCTAGCATCTATATATTATTGTATGCACGTGATACATTGATATCGCATAATGTTTTTAACTTAATGACAGAAACAACCTTCTCTTTTATTTTATAAGGACAAATAATGATATTTTCTACGTTTTTGTTGTACAAAAAACTATGATTACTATTATTTTATACTAAAAGAATTAAAAAACCGAGAAATAAGTTAATCAATTTGCATAATTTATTGGATCATTTTGTTTCAAAATTAATATAAAAGAATGTAGAAATTAAAAAAAAACTGGTCAAGTGCGAACATAGGAAACGTTCCTGTTGGGTAAAAATACCATTTAGTATTTTATTATGATGATACTATTTTTATTCTTTGAAACCGGTAATAAGCATTTTATTGCTAAGCTTCATTCATAAACTTACGCTATTTCTTATTAGTAATTCATATTTAGTTACACTTCTATTTTTTATTAACAAAATTTGACTATGTTATAAATCTTAGTCAACATGAAAGAGAAGAATATAAAATCGGTCAAGTGCGAGTCGCACCCGCGACACAAAGAAAATGACCAAATAAACTAAAGAGCAACTGTAAAAAATGTTCACCCATCCAATTTATGACCGTGCCAAGCGTTGCTTAACCTGGATTTTCTATTCTTTAATATAGCAGCGGAAAAGAAATACATCTATGATAACTTCAGTTGACAGACAGACAGAACTAATTACAAAATTTATTATCTTATAATAGATATTATTTTTGTCCAACCTAATGAAACGAAGATAACACTATGGTAAGGATAATCTCTATGAAAAATCACAAATTATGCATTGTAATAAATATGCGTCTTATTCATTCTATAAATAAAATACCTGATTTCAATTAAATATTTTTAGACACAATTTTAGACACTTATGTAAATCTCACCCAGGACGGAAACGCCAACGCTGGTCGATCAATTTAATTTTTTTTTAATTTATTATTTCTATAAAATAAGCGTGAATTTATTTTTGTTAGTGTTACAAAATGTGTTGCAATTTATAAAGGATTATTTTTGCGGCCGAAGTATCACTCGGTAATAGAAAATTAACAGTAATTATAATACATGTCATATTTTTAATAAAGCGCTACCTATCGGAATTTATAAATATCGGAATGATTCAAATGTGAATTATAATGAATTTTTCTATGGGAATGAGATACTACGTAGCAACTTAATCTGTAACACTACTGCGGTAGCCTATGTCAATTCCTAGACCCTAGCCTCCTGACATCATGCATAAAATAGTTGAGTTGCAGTGTGAAACAAAAAACAAACAAAAACCAAATAAAAAATAACTTTCGCATTTATAATATAAGAATTGTCTATGAAATTGGGGTAATACCTATGCGCGGCATGCAATTGCACTCATGCGTATTGCTTGAATTGAAAATGCAGACTTTCTTTACAAAAAAGAGAGTCATTTTACACAAATCATGTAAAAAGAGTACTAAAAAGACAAGAGATTTGAAGGTACTTTATACTCTATAACTATGGGTACAATAACTATCAAACATTTGCTATAATTATAACACCGTCATCTGTGGTCGGTCTTTCTACAAAATCACATTATAATCATGGATATTCCGTTCCCGACGCAAACAAAGTTCAGATAAAAACAGGAAAACTACAGCCAATTAAACACCATCAGTGACCGGAAAATTTTAACAATGTATTCAATTGCGAAACCCTGAATTAAAGGACATTGTTTCCTTAATGCGTGTAAAAATTCGTCTGGGAATGATTCAAAGACTAAAGCTGTATGTTAGTTCCTATAATAAGATACAACTTTGCTTTCATAAATATAAAACCTCCTTTGATATCAAGTAGACGTTTATGTAGAGTCACTGCGTACAGTGTAGTAGTTCCCTATATTTGTGCTATTTTTTACTCCAGTAACAGGGTAATTACCGCAGGTCCATGTTTTTACAATCTATAAATATTTCAAAACAATTTCAAATAGAGGCAATAGTTTCCAGATTCAGTCAGCACGTAATTATCACGCATGTAAATCGTAAACGAAACTAAACCTTTTAACACTTCAAAACGGAAACTTTATATTACTTACCGACAATCTTCAACCTCTGCAAAATCTACTCATCCATATCTAGAACCTATCTCAAAAGCTTCACTTCATTTAGCAGGACGTGTAATGAAAATGCTCCGTCAAACGCGTTTCGTGTCACGTTACATCGGAAAATAAAGCAAAACCAGCTCGCATCGACAGCATTCCCACTGATGCATCGCACTCGTTATTTAGTTAGCAGATCACCCCATTGTTACTTAGAGACCACGAAAAAAGTATGGGCGGGGCTACTATCCGGCATTGCATCTCGCCCGATGAAACAAGCTGCCTATCTAGATACATGCCTCCAACACGACCGGCCGACCCACGCCATTCTGCCCCACACCACGCAGACATAAACGCCAATATCCCCTGCACCCACCGTCAACAGCTTATTAAAGAAAATTAAATTTGCAGCCACGCGAAATCGACACGAAACCATGCCGAAGAAAGCATCAAGGGAAAATGATCCGTATTGTATCTTCGAGGCGCTCGATCACGCGCCCGAGTTCAGATAACTGGCTTACGATCACCCCGGCGGTTACTACATTTTATTTATTGACCGCCAATGTTTATATAAAAGGATGTATAATGGATCATAGATAAGAGGCGAGGTATATTCATTTTATTGCCAAATTACCGATGCCGAGATTGCGCGAGAGTCGATTCCGTATCTGGAACATTTGCCAAGAGGTAATTGTCTTATTTTGTTTCGAGAATTCCAACACTTGGGTTCGACCTTTTGCTTATTTGTTTTACAAGTTAACGAAAAATCTCGTAATGCGTCCCACGCAAGATTTATATCGGCTTGATTGTGTTGCAGTTTGTACTTGCAGATTGTTGCATACGACGATGTATTTGCGTTGTGAAATTGATACCTATATCAATCACGCGTGTGCTTGGAAATCTCAACACGGCGCTGTATCGATGAATGAATTAGAAATAATGTTGTCGTTAACAACCCTGGCACCTCAAACTAAACTGAGCGCCTTAAATTTTTTTTAAATCGTTATTGCAACGTATTGTTTAGCAACTAAATAAAAAGTCTAATTAATTTTCTTTTTAAGTTATCGGCTACTAAGACATTAAGAATTTGATTTCAAGATTGGAAGTTCGTATATTACTTCAAATTTGAATATGATTCTTACACTAACGTACACATTCAAAAAATCTTAAATCTTACCTAAAATTTCCGAATTAAAATAAGCATTATTTGGCCACACCATTCTTTAAAATTACTTTCCATTGTTATGTTTTAGATATAATAGCTAGACCACCTCTGTAATAATTTTTGAACGTAAATCTCGACTTCGCCTGATGAAGATAGATGGGTTCTGAATTAATGTCTTCAAGTGCGTACAGCAAGTATACGAATAGATATCTGTAGGCGGTAACACCATGGGAGTCTGATTTAGTGCTGGTGAAAAGGTCGTGTCGATCCGCGATACTGACGGACTGTAATTAATTTTGTTTTATTTGTTTTCTAGATTGTTCTAGCGTGTTCTGGAACGTTTGGAGGAACAGCTGGTGCGTAGTGTATAACTTGACAATCCAAATTGTAATGGAAATTTTTGAGATGAGTTGCTTAGAAAATTTGAAAAAGACTTGCTATGATTTACCTATTTTGTCCTGATATTTGACAGGATACCTATATAATATGAGTTTCTAAATGAACAATAATTCTAATAAAAAACTCTCTTAACTATAACTTCACCTGCAAATCTGCTCTATAAACAACTAAGGATTGTATCAATCCTTTGAAGATACACAAAGATAATAAAATCCGTTTTGGAGGAGTTTAGTTACAAATAATGTGACACAAGAACTAAATATTTACACAAGATATGAGTAATAAAATCTTACATTGTCCCACGTTGTCATTAATAGAGAACAAACAATAAGAGAGATATAAAAAACAGATAACCTAAAAATGCTCGTACGTTTGTTGAAACTAAAAAATGCCTATACGAATATGTTATTTAAATAACATAAATCTTTCTATCAACTATAGCATCAGACAGACGTTTAATGGCGGGATTTTTATCTCGAGAATCTGTGTAGCGCGACCGTGAGGTGCGTGTTGTGGTTCCGTATGATTTTCGTGTAGGTCGACTGGTGTTTTTGATAGTTTTAGGATTGAAATAACCTATGTGTATTGAAGAATAAGTAATTTGGTTTACAGACACAAGAATATTAATTGTTGATCGAGGAGAATATATCAATGAGAATAACTGTACAGCTTATGTTTAAAACTGTGATATATGTCTGAAAAAAATAAATAAATGGAAACTGTGAAACAACTAGAAATAAATTTACAATAAATAAATTTGCAGCAAATAGGCTTAATACGACTTTCTAAAAATAAATACATTATTCTACAAAGAGCATTTAAAACAAGGGCTACTGTAGAGCAAAGCTCCAAGCTTTTTATTCATTCACTTAACACAGTTTATTAACATTTATAAAAAAATCCTAGTTTAAACTAACTCCACGGTACCCCAAAATGTGACACTATGACAGGCTACTGTTATTATAAACAAGCAAGAGCACAAACTTATTACAAACTTCACTTCACGAAACCCACCCTTATTCCCTAAGCAATAAAGGTTACAATCCACATGACAGTTGCTAACATAAGCTGCTACACTTTGACATCCGCCGTACGCGCACCGTAACGGCGATTACTCGATAATTTCCACAGATTATAATCTAATTTTTGACAACGACAGTCATTTCGAAATTTAAACGTTGTAGTTATGAAAAAAATATTGTTTGGACTGTTAACAATTGTTACGTTTTCATATTTTTTGTCGTGTGATTACGGATTTGACTGTGTTTTTGACGAGATGGGTGATGATAGAGTTTTTAAAAATATTCAGGTAATACTTGTATGTATCTTTCTGAATCTTATATCTTAAAAATAGGTACGTTAATATACGTAGCTTCTATAAATATGATTAAATTATCAAATCACAACAATAGCTTTATCCTACGGTTTTACTCGCGGAGTAGTTTAGATGTACATAGTAATAAGTAGTAATAAGATGAAAAGTGGCTGATGTTCTTATTCCGTTCTTATTTCTATACTATTTCCGTTCATTCATGTGTGATTGAGTTACAAACACCCATCCAAACTTTCTGAATATGAAGAGATTGAATGTATTCTCTCTTATTGGTACATTATAACAATACATTAACCATCGCATACGCACCAAACAAATTAGATCCTAAAAACCAATAAAACAATAGCCAACTAAGATCGCAGTTAGGCCATATAAAGTAAGCGCCTTGTGTCAGCGATGGTATCACCTATACCTATACCTGTACCGGTATCTATACCTATACCAGTCAAACAATGGTGCGTGGGCGCAGATTAGCGGCCGTGCGATATTGCGTGATCCTTGTACCTACCGGAAATGTTTGAGGATTTTAAGATATTATACAAGGGTTTGAATAAATTAAAATATTTACCTATAGTTAAAGTTTGATAATATTAGAGAACGTGCCATTACGAACGATATTTTTATAGATTGTTAATTAACTGAAAATACTAACTACTTAACATACTAAACTACTAGGTGATTCACAATATAGGTGAGACGTGGCTCTACAAATATTAAGTCTATTGCTTTTAAATTATCATGAAAATTATAAATTTTATAATATCCCTTCACACAAAAATATCATCAGCATCCTCCCACTACGATAACTAATACTTCCCATAAAAGAACAAAACAACATTAAAATTATTATTTAATAAGCACATCTATCCTCCAAACCCTAGTTTCGGTAGTAACAACGTATATTACAGCTGTAATTAAACTGAAAACAACGTGTAGCTGTTATCTTATCTCTGGATCAGCCATTAACGGGGTATACAAGAACATACACACATTATAGATCAAATAAAACTACGTTATGTAAATCCGTTTACACACGGAGCGCACGTTCGTAGAGCAATATATTTTTTGTACAGTGTACTATTTAAACAGATAATAAATGAATTGATAGAAAGTGACTGCAAAAATGTTCATTTCTATACAGTTATAAATGAAAAAAGAACCATTAAATTAAATAAATTGACGTACACAGCTAGTTTCACAATCGCCTAAAGCTCGTCAAAAAATGCTGCGCGGTGTTGTACAAAACATTCATTGAAAATAACATAAGTATGTGATAGGTGAATTATTTTTGCATTATTCGTGAATTAAGATGTTCTACTCTTCTGAAAACATAATCTTCTGTTTCATCCCCTTATTACTAACAGTCATAATGAAAGCTCTTATAACAATTTTCTATTCATAACTCCTTTACCGGTTATAAAAAAAACATTTCCATTTTTCACCAAACGTGTGTGTCTTGTCTATTTATTTGAGCCTTTCGTGTAAACAGTTTCTTGTATGTTAACTGCGATTAAATAAATTTTCTATACAATAACTCCATAGGCTTATTAGCAGTATGTACCACATTATCTTCAATCTAAAGCGTTCACTACAATCGCGCCATCTCAGTCACCGTGCCCATACACGGCCTGTCAAAACAAATGACTGTCCCTGACAATATCACAAAAAAACACCCTAAGCACAAACAACTTTCTACCTTCATACTAGAAGATAGAGTCAAATTTCGATTGAATCGATCTCATGGGTACAGTGTCAAAATCACAATAAAACCTCTCAAGTAGTCGGAATTAGTGGTGTGGCTACACATGCAGTAGCGTTTAAAGCTTTGTCTACATTATTATTAATAGGCTCTCGAAGCTTTTGATGTTTAATGTCGAATGCGAGTCATAGTGTTGTTTATTAATTTATTAATATGTATATAGTTGAAAAAATATACTCTCGATTAATGTATAATTATTATTGTTATACATATGTTTATAAACGAGACATGGCTTCTTTCAAGATTGATCATAATAATTGGGAGAAGTTCGCTACCAATCGATCGGAATGGCGCAAACTTGTTTCTGAGGGTTGCAGATCCTGTGACGAGTCTTGGTTCAGAGTACTCGCAGACAGAAGGAGGAAACGCCATCAAGACGACTCTGGATCGGCTTCTGCAAACTTCCCTTGTCCGACCTGCGGAAAAGTATGTCGATCCCGCATTGGATTATTTGGACACCAGAAACATTGTGCAGGCAATACACCATAAATCGTCTGTGATAGAAGTAAAGGCCAATGATGATGTTTATAAATTAAAAAAAAAAGTGTCCGAAAAAAAACACACAAATCACTTAAATTTCCATCACGTCTATCCGCACCTTAACAAATGGAACGCCATTTCAAATTTGACGAGGTGTCAATAACTGGCCGCAAACGAATAGATTAAAAAATCGATACAAAATAAATCGATACAATCGATTCACGAGAATCGAGTGCTGTTAACAATTGACGCCTATACGTATTTATGCTTGAGATGAAATGGATCGGGCCGGAGGTCGGTGAGAGGCGATAAACGGACTTTGTACCTTAACTTGTAGCAGAAAAGTTCATTATTGCCTAGCAGAACGTAATATACTAAGCTAGATCGGACAGCTGATTATACCTAGCTTTAACAGTGTACTAAATAATGCTAGACTTAAAATATTACTGTTTTCTATAACACCAGTTATAATGTTGTGAGTATGCGTTAAGTGCTTAACCAAGTTTCGAAAAGGGTTCCTGAGCAAAGTTCGTGATATAATTATGTTTTGTTAGGCTTTATATTCCTATATTATACCTTGGTCACTTGGTTTAAAACCAGAGGCGGCGTAAGGCGTGGGCGACGTGGGCCACCGCCTACGGCCTCGCGGTACAAGGGGCCTCGCGCCTCAAAATTTTTTAAAGCGAGAATAAAATAAAATAAAAATAACTACGTTAAAAACAACCGACTTCAAAAACGGAAAAGCAAAAAATAAAAAAGATTTGATATTATTAATTACTACATATTATTATTGCACGCCTCATAAGCGAAGCGTTGAGGTGGGTACTACTGTCACTTCGCGCAAAACATCTGATTTTTCAAACTTAAAATGTCTTTATGTATCATACATTGCACTTGTAAGATAATACATACACACACATATTAAGAAAAAACACTATTTTTAACATTCATGATATTTTTGATGTCATTTTTGTTATTTAAACTAGTTAAAAAACAGTTTAAAAAAGTTCTGTCTTGGACGTCCGTGTGTCTGTATGTGCGGAGGATTTTCTTGTTAACACGATAGCGACCGAAATACTTTACTAATCGAGTCTTTTTTTTTCTCTTACGCTTGAGTATGCTCAGGAATAGAACCCTTTCATTTTTCAGGGTCTGATTCGATGTGGTTTAATTGTTATTAAATAAACAAAAATAATAATTAATAAATAATTATTAAAAAAAAATTATGAGGCGTGCACTTTTGGATTTTCCAAACTATTTTAGATGTGCTATTTACTAAAAACTAAAAAGGTTTGATGTCGGTACACGGGCTTAATACTAAGTGCTTAGTGCTTGGCACCGACTTCAAACCTATTTAATAAATAGCACATCTGAATAATATGTAGTAATTAATAATATCAAATCTTTTAATTTTTTGTTTTTTCGTTTTTGAAGTCGGTTGTTATTAACGTAGTTATTTTTATTGCACGACTCATGATGCGAAGCATCAGAGAGTGCTTTACGATCGAAAAATTTTTTTCGCCTCATTTTTGCAGCTATTCTTATTATTATAGCCTTGTTAGTTCACGGAATCAAGATATTTTGCATACTATTGTCGAGATAATTTAATGGAGATTAATCCCATACTTTTTAAAAATTGATTTACTTCAATAGAATTGGAAAAAAACACCGAAATAGGTCAAAAAATTTTCCTGTCCGTCATGTGTGAAACCTGAAAACACTATAACTTGTGAAAAAATCCATCATTTGAGTTAATTTTTTTTTTTAAATATTCTAATCGACGATTGTAGGTCACTGAATGCGAATGATTAATTAATTCAGTGTCGTTTAATTGCAATTAATAAAAAACGAAAACTACAAGACTGTATATCTATATATATATTTTTTTTTTTTATTTTTTATATTTCATAATTAAATGAGCATTATGAGTCGTGCACTTTTGGATTTTCCAAACTTTATTTAATACTTTTTAGTGTATTTTTCAACACGAATCAAACGAGCCCAAACTCGATAAAATGGCCACCAATTCCATCATCAAATCAGCTCTATGTCATGATAATGTTTAATCGCTATCCAATTTATACACGTAGGTATACAAAATTTCAGCTCAATCGGTTATCGGGAAGTGAATCAAAGTTGGGCCTATCTGAATAAAATATTTATAGGACCAAATCGACAACATTCCGTATCAAACAAAAAAAGAATCGGTTCAGAACCCTCGGAGTAGTACATACATAAAAAGAAAATATACCGGCCGAATTGATAACCTCCTCCTTTTTTTTGAAGTCGGTTAAAAAAGATATAAATCAATTTTGTTGTGAAACATGGTTTCTTAGTCTGGCAACATTTGCCGCCGACCGACCAGAGTTCCAATGCCTTAATAAATTAAAAAAAAAACCAACCAGAGTGCCGGGAATCCCTGGTTTTATTTGTTTACTTTCTTGACTAGGAAGACAACCAATCAAATCAAAGTATGCAATAAAAACTTGGCAGTGTTAATTGTTTTTATTATTTTATAAAATCCGTCTTCAGGTCGCCATAGAACAGGGCCTCGCGAAATCTGTCTTGCCCACATCAAATTTAGGTCTTGCCCCGCCACTGTTTAAAACATTCGTTAATAATATTATTAATTGACATTCATGATTTGATAATACTATGAATGTTAAAATTTCTTAATACATGAATAGGACTTAGATTAATGTCCTTTTTACAGACGTTACATAATACAGACGTTACGTTACAGAATATTTATTTATTTATTATTTATTATTAATTTGTAGTACAGCTATGGTACAACTATACATAGGAATAACTTAGACATATATCAATCATAAAAAATAGTATAGTGCTGAATCTAGAGCCTCTTAGGTTTCTCTATAAACTTTCTATTATTCAACTTCTGCGAACTGAATTGTCTTTGATTGAGTGCTATGCTATGACGTCAACATTCGAATTTGTGTGACGTCACATTACTTAATTTCTGACTAAGGTTAATTGATGGCTTAGGGAAAAGAATATTGGACAAATCATTTCTATTATTTTTAATGTTGGTAGATGTCAGTTGGTGGTATTTTCTATTAGGAGGGTATTATTACTACTTATAATAACGCACTAACTTAGACCGAGGATTTACCAACATTACAGCTAACGTTAATTCCTTTATATCAATCATATGTTTAACCGACTTTCCAAAGAGTAACAATAAAAAATGGTTGCAACAAATCTTCGTTACACTTAATAGAATCATTAGGTGAGCCAAACTTTCCCATTGTTATACTTGATGTGGGGGAAAGATAGGCAAAAACAAATAGCTTTAATTACGTTTGGAACCCGTTAACGATCGACGATCTTTTCGACAAATTGGTACGGTCAGCAATGGAGGAGGTTTTTTTTAAGTTTGGCAAAAGGTGTTTCTAATTTCGTTGCATTTTTTATTTGATAAATGTATAATTTTATGTAATTTGTATAATTTTATGTACTAATATTGTATAAAGAAATATTTTCAAAATAAAACCTGGATACTTCCAGAGTCTTATTTAGGTTTTGATAGAAAGATCCTTTAACTATAATTATTCAGTCAATGGTTCTTTCTAGATAGGCGAAAAGATTAAGCTAATTAAATAAATATATTTCGTAAGGAAATCAAACCTAGATAGAGTCTGTGTGTAATAAACAACAAAACTAGGAGGATAGTCAAATTTTGATAAGGTTTTCCCTTAAGTACCGAAACGAAAACAATTATTGTTATTTAATAGAATTGCTTCTATTAAATAACAATAATTGTTTTCGGTTCGTCCTAGAATTGTCACCAATCCAGATTTATCACAAGGAAAAACCATATAATATTATATCGTTGGTATTAACATAAGATAATATCAATAATATGGCGTATGCCGTATATATTATCTTTTAACATGGATCCTCAATTTTAAATATCAAATTAAAATAACATTAAATATGCATTTAAATACCATATTAGTAAGAACCTAAAATTGTAATCTTTTTCCTTATTTATTTTTTACATAATATTATTATCCATAGATTTTAAAAAACTTTTTTTAAACAATTTTTTCCTTTTTTGAACTCTATTCTCGTTTATAAAAAAAACGATAAAAATTTATTTACTTTTTTGCGGACGGTACACGCGGAAGACATATAGTTGGAATTATTTTTTCGATTACCCTCCCATTGTTTAATGACTAAAGTTATAGCAGTGATAGCTCAAGTAATGCATTATTTAATTATTTAACATTTTGACTTTTTCTTCTTTTTGGGAGAGCGATACCATCTTAGTTAAACTAATATTAATTAGTAACTGTATCTGTATGCAACGCTATTTGTTAGGATTTAGAAAATGATAATCTGTATGGATGGATGTTTGTAACTCGTATTCTAAAAACTGACGTCTATTTCACCTTCATCATACATTTTATCTGGGTACTACGCGGGTGAAGCCGCTGAGCCAGCTATGTATGATTTAGGCCCAAACAAAAAAGTTTTAATCTTAGCGATTGTTTGTGAAACTTAGTTTTAATTATGTATTCTACTAACAATTTATATGAAAACAGACACAGATGTTCGTATTAATGGTATTTATAATAATTATTAGTATGGATACAATATAAAATGCAACATCATGCTACGTAGTAATGTTCCAATTCTGTTCATCTTTACTAGTTTTTCATTTATTTCAAAATCAATCAGAAATTGTTTACTATGTTTAGAATGGTTTATTACTATATATAGTATTATTTTATGGTCTCCGTAACAAGGTTACGTTGTTGAATTTGAACTGTCAAATGTTACCTATTAAAATGACTCTACTATAATAACGACACAAGCGTCTAGTTACTAGTAAAATCTAATAGTCAAAGCACTCAAATAGTAATATAAAACATATATTTAGTCGTCACGAGATCTAAATGTAGCGATGCTCTTTGTTCAGCTCATCTGAGTGATAACAGTGGCTGATAACACTTAATGGAGTGTGATAAGATAACGTAATGAATCTCCGCTTTAAAACTATCTGCTATTGATAGTGGCATCTGTTTTTATTTTACTGTGGCATTGTTGTATTGGATCTTATAGACATACATTTATTTGGCACCAAAACATGAAAGAAGGAAAAAAGAATTATGTAAAAATACAAATTTAATTTTCGAATTTGGGTCTCATTGGCTGCTTGTAAACCATAGTCAAAACTTTTTTCTAGAGTTATTAAAAAATAATTATTCAAAAAACAAGACTGCAACGAGATAATTTAAATGTTTCCCATGCATCCAAATATTGATAAGTTCAGGTCTTAATGGAGAATTGATATCAAAAGATTATAATAATTTACACCCTTTTAGACAGTTTAAAAAGATTAGAGAACCAAAAATGCAACTGATATCTGACTGTTGATAAATAAAATCGGTTAAGTGCGAGTCGGAGTCACGACTCTAAGGGTTCCGTACAAATGACAATAAAGCAAATGACAATAGTAAAGACTAAAGAGCAACTGAAAGGTCATCCGACCAATTTATGACTGTGCCAACCGTTGTTCATTTTTTTATTTATTGTTATAGCGGCAACAATAATACGTCATCTCTGAAAATTACAACTTTCTCTATCACGGTTTATAAGATACAGCCTGGAGACAGACTGACGTCAAAGTCTCAGTGATAAGCGTCTCGTTTCGGTACGGAACCCTAAAAAGTAACAGAAAATACATGTATTAGTAACAATGTAATAAAATACATAGCCAGTAAGAAACATTAGTAACAAAATATAACTATGTTATGTATGAGATGATAGCTCAGTTTACCAAACATCGTCGCTGTGATAAGGCACGTCCGAGCTTTTGTAACGGTTCACCTATCGTTTTTAAATTGCAGATTGTATATACTTAGTATAATAAATATCTAATATATAATATACTTATTTGCACAATATTCCATAGTAAAAAAATTATGTAAGAATGATTTATGAACTAAAAGTTTTCTTTTTTTTAATTTAAAAAGGAATTACCTTGGCATTACCAATTTTCAATTTTCAAAATTGTACAAAAATATACTTTATTAATATGTTTCTAAATCATTTCTTAGTAAATGCATTGGGAATTTAGGATAAAAGTTGATTAGGAAGAAGGAATTCTCTTCATAAAAAAATCATACGTATAAAAAAAGATCATAAAATATCATCTCAATATTAATCTCAACTGCAAACAAAAAAACTACGACTAAGAATTACCTACGAAGAATAAAATAATGTGCGAGATCCGTTTATGTACTTAACAAAATGAATCAATTAATTTCCCACTGGTTTGTCCTGTTAAATTTATTTCAATAGGCTCACTTTTACTTTTAATTTAATCATTATTTCTGGCATAAATACATATAAATTTAATTATTCAGTAGACAAGCAGATACTTTTCACATAATATTTAGATTCAAAAATATGTAAGTATTTTTAAATGCCCGTCATCACTTTTATTTAGGTACATAAAAACATCCTTTATCTCGTTATAAAATAATAATCAATTACAAAAAACCGTACAATAATTATATTGTGTGTGTTTTATGCAATTTCATTTTTTATTACTCTATCTGCGCCGCGCTCTACCAAACGAAAACACATCCCTTTTAAAACTATAATATGAGTCATGCCATCTCGTCTACCCAAACAATAATTAGCATAATGTCTCCAATAACCTCTAAAAGCAATGTATAAATTATAACGAACTCACAAATTTTAAACAGTAACTGTTTATCAGATTATCACGCTATCACGGTTCAAAAGTTATCAAATACTATTGGGAAACTGTTAAAACAGGTTCCAATTATTGTATGATAAGTTATCGCTTCGTAATCAGCAATTTCATCACACAAGTATGATCTTACGTAAATGGCTTCGAGAACTATCCAACTCGTGTACAATTTTATTGTGATTCATTAGGATTAATTGGTAATAATACGTGAATTTTATTCCTAACTAGCTTCCGCCCGCGGCTTCGCCCGCGTGGTGTTTTGATAAAAGGTAGCCTATGTTCTTTCTCAGGGTCTAAATATTGCCTGTGCCAAATTTCATTAAAATCGGTTGAGAAGTTTAAGCGGGAAAGCGTAACAGACAGACAGACAGACAGAGTTACTTTCGCATTTATAAAATATTATCATCATCACTTCACTTCACTTCATCATAGTATAAAACAAAGTCGCTTTCTCTGTCCCTATGTCCCTATGTCCCTTTGTACGCTTAAATCTTTGAAACTACGCAACGGATTTTGATGCGGTTTTTTTTAATAGATAGAGTGATTCAAGAGGAAGGTTTATATGTATAATAACATCCATTAAATAGTGGAGAAGTACTGTTATTTTTGAGGTTTCTAATGTGATGTCGTAAATAATTACATTTTTTCCGCTTACATTGCAAACGCAGGCTGAACCCTACGAGTTTTATCAAAATAATGTACTAAGTATTGTACACATTGAAAAGGTCTACAGAAAAGTCCGTGGTGGTATATGTCTATCTCTTATGGATAACCCACAATAACTTTTTTTTGTATATTTACTTTTTACGACAAATAATGGCTAATTTTCGAAGCGATTTTAACCAATACAGCATTAATCCTTAACCAATTAAATACCTTGAATACATTGTTCATTTAATATAGATCTATATGGCCCTTTACACTGTATGATTTAAGAGAATATTTTCGAAGATATTACAGATTTAAAAATTGCGGGACGCAGCGTTTGCGGCGGTACCGGCCGGCCGCCATTGCACCCGTGCGAAGCCGGAGCGGGTCGCTAGTAAATTATAAATGCGAAAGTAACTCTGTCTGTACTATAGGCCCATTAAGAAGAGCTGGAACGTCAACACATTTACACATTGCACATGTTAGGCCGGGAGATACTGACACAAAATTTCAGGTCATTTGTAACAGGATGGCGGTCTAGACCCCTCTAGCCGCCTCTACCGCCTACATCTTTTTTATGGGCTATCGGTAAATTCTAAAATTTTTGTGTTACAAATCGTTTGACTTTCGCTATTTATCCGACGAGTTCGACTAACGCCCACGCGACTAGTCCGCCGGTACCAGCGTTCTGACCATCATTTTTCTTTTAGTCATTGCGTAATAAGACCTCTGTAGAACCGCCATTCTGTTACAAATGACCCGAAATTTTGTGTCAGTATCTCCCGGCCTATGTATGTGTCATATTTTGCAATTGTTTATAATTACAGGGTGATGTAATTGGTGTAGTACGAATATCTAAAAATCTATGAAGAATTTTGTGATACAGTAAATGGAAGAATTATAGACTATTTTACAGTTTTTAATAAAATCATTTAATTTTTTGTTCATTTTCATTAGAAATGTCAATTTTTCTCACCAAGGTGGAAATTTGGATGATAAGGATCTTGTTATAAAAATATAAATTTTGACTAAAATCGGCATTTTTTTTTTCAAAAATCAAATTACTAATTAATAATCAGAGTTATCACATTATTAAAAAAAATAAGCCAAACTATACACAATTTTTACTTGATGCAATCCTCAAAGATCATGGACATAGTGTATTGCGCCTTCCACCATACCATCCAGAACTCAACCCAATAGAGTTACTATGGGGCATAATTAAAGGGAAAGTAGCATCACAAAATGTGAACTTTAACTTGAAAACTGTGGAAGAATTATTTAGAAAGGAAGCAAATGCTATTAGTCTGGATATGTTTAGTGACGTTTGGAGAAAGACGCGAGAACATGAGGAAAAATATATTCAATTAGAACCAAAAGTAGATAATTACACTGACTCATTTATAATAACATTAAGAAATTCCGACGGCGAGTTCTTCGAGCGATGAAAGTTTCAGTGAAGTAGAAGATTACGATTATGATTAAATAGATTCTTCTTCTTCTCTATAGATACTGCTTTCTGAATTGGTGGTAAATGTTTTAACTGTTAAACTGTTATGACGATTCAAAAGTGCTTCTAGAAGAAGTCTAATTGTATAAATGTTTGAGTTTGAGTTTAAAACCAATAATGTGAAAATTATACAATAAACATGTAACACATATTTGTTAGCGCGTATTGGTAGGTATTACGTACTTAAGACAAATATAATATTTCTTAGATATCTTTACTCGACCAAAGTCAGGACAAGACTGCTCCGCAACTGCAGAAGACGTCCGTTATTTAAATCATTATCAAAACAACCATCCGTGTGTTGGGAGTGAGCGCACGTGTTATTTGTATTGTTTTTATGACCTGAAATTTAATTATTATTTGATAATTGAATGATTATTAATACTTTTATCCAATTGATTATTATTAGAATAAATAATTAACTTCATCAATTGATTTACTTTTAAATTATAATTTTACAGGTAAATTATGAGAGCTTTCATAATTATATTTGCATATATTTATCTACAACGCACCCATTTTACAATTCAAGTCTAAAATGAAACTAGAGTCGCATTTATTTTTGAACATACTGTAAGTGAAATTGCATAAGTGTGAGTACTGTGAACATGTCAGCTTTCCTTAATTGACCGATAATAAGTAGGGATTGATTATTATTGATTGGAAATATGGTTATGTCGTCGTCATTTGAAATTTGATTTTGATGTCAGATCAGTAATGATCTTTACTAAAGTGTTGTTCATGACCCCACGAACGTTTCAAAGTTGGTACAGCCATTCTTCGACAGTACCACAGGCAAAGTCGGGGTGCACAGATAGTTTTCCTATTTTGAAGATGTCTGGTTATATCTCCAGATCATGGATGTGTCTATAGTTTATAAAATCCAAATCAATATTTATACATTCAAATAGACTTTCAGAAGCTCTTTCGACTGATTATCTATTTGAATTATGTAATATTGTATAATAAATAAATAGATTAGATAGAGATAGAGAGTTTCTATAGACAGAGGAGTCAGTGCTTTAAAGTTTGTGTCATACTTACATTACCTTCTTCTGAAATTAAATTTTAAATGTCTCTTGACCTTCAATCTTTTTTATCTCTATGTTAGCTAGGAAAAATAAAATAATAGTTAAGTGAAACATGTATGTAATTATTAATTAATCATCATAGTCAGTACGACATAAGTAACCATGCTCCAGTCCTAGACGCTCCGCTCAAAACCTCTCCCACTGCCCAAAAAATCACCAAAAACGCCACAAAAAATCTTTCACCCACGTAAATCACACATTAAAAACTATTTACACATATTTAAACAATAATACACACACGAGATAATCATCGACACATGCGTCCATCACGCCTCCCCCCTCCTCCCATGTGCCGCGACCTCACCCCCCCGCACCTCTAGTGTAAAAATCCCTTATCGTCAGCATCCGCTAAGCTATCGCATTGATAAGAGATCCCATGTCAATGGTCGGTATTCGTGTTAGATTATTATTTCAATACGTAATTATTAGCGGTCGTGTGTTTGGTTTGGCTCCATCTAGTGGAATTTTTGAAGTGAAATTTATGTGAATACGAACGTTTTTTCGTTACGCGTGACATTTTTCCGTTACGCGCAATTTTTTTCTTATCCCTACCACGCGTGATTCAACGTATTTCTGTAAAGTTGCATATAGTAAATTATTTTTTGAAAAATAAGGTCATAAAGAAGTTTCACTTCTTACGTGTGTACACTAGTACACGCACACATTTTTTAATATAGTTCAATGCAGGTGTAAAACGTTTTCAGTGATATTTTATTTATAAATAGGTTTTATCGTGGTTTACATTATATGTTCTTGATGAATTATATTTATTATTTACGATAAATACAATGCTTTAACTTTTTATCTCTTCTATAACAAAATTGATGCTTTTTATAGAAATAAACATTATTGATATCAGACACACCATATACAGATGTTTTTCTATAAATAAACAAATATAATTAATATAAGTATGTGTTATCACATATGTAATATGTGTAACGTTATCATGAAAACGGTAGCTAAAATCGATAGAAATCGATGTATCGATGTGACAACCATCGAGTGAACACGATAATAAATCGATTACACAATGATAAAGTATATTTGCTCAATAGTTGATAAGTCTTTGTTAACTGTTATCATATTGTAAAATGATCGTGTTTTTCTGATTGACAAATTAAAAGGTTTTAATAATTTAATTGTAACATCTCTACGCAATACAAAATAACATAAAAACACTTTCATTGTAAATCATTGTAATTTAGAAGACTTTTAATAATTGCATTACTTTTCCAAAAGAAAAAAGGAAACAAAAAAAATCACGGGTTCGCGCCAAAATTGACATTTGTCACAGACTAAAAAGTAAAAACTATTACCATTGCGCAGATAATAAAAGTAACGATTTGAAACTTCGTTGCATGTTTCATTTTTCATATCAGATCGGGCTAAGCCAGACATTGCCAATTAGAATATCACATTGGTTCGATGGCAAAAGATAGTCTGATTTATTTATTAGTGACTTGATAAAACGGACGTTATCGCTTGTGTGGGTGGATTTATATGTGGGCACACATTTGGGTATGCTTCACGCATGGTCATGCTGAATTGGGCGCCATTTTTAATTTTTAATTGAGTAAGTTTACCACAGAAGTTTACGCTTTTAAAGGTACTTTAGAATAATTGGGAAAAGCGGGTAAATCAAATAAAATAAAATTAATCCATAGCTGGTGATAATTAAATGTTGTAAATGCTATAATATCGATTCAATCCTTATACATAACTAGCTGTGCCTTGCGGTTTTACCTGCAGTGCTCCACTCCTGTTGGTCTTAGCACTCTTAGAGTGATTAAATAACATATGCCTTTCTCGATAAATGGGCTATCTAACACCAAAAGAATTTTTCAAATCGGACCAGCAGTTCCTGAGATTAGCGCTTTCAAACAAACAAACAATCAAATTTTGATACTATTCTATAGAAGAGCTCATAAATAATTTTCATAAGGACCGCTTTGCGTCTAATCGTGAAATGCGTGTATTGTATACCTATCCCTTTATTTGTGAATATTTTTATTGTGGTGTGGAAAATATTATAATTGTTATGCAATATTTTTTGATACGCACACCATAATAATGTGATCTTAGAATGTGATGTTGTTTACTAATATCGGTAAAGGCAATTCACATAAACAACGACCAGAAAAGTAGGTACAAACGTGTTTATTTGTTATTTAATTTATTATAATCAATGACTATGTGATATTTATTCCTATAAACATCTTTTCATTTTTATAAAAAAACTAGCTTTCCGCCCGCTGCTTCGCCCGCGCAGTCAAAGAAAAACCCGCATAGTTCCCGTTCCCGTGGGATTTCCATGATAAAACCTATCCTATGTCCCGGGGTAAAAAGTAGCCTATGTCCTTTCTCGGGTATCAAAATATCTCTATACCAAATTTCATGCAAATTTGTTCAGTAGTTCAGGCGTGATTGAGTAACCGACAGACAGACAGAGTTACTTTCGCATTTATAATATTAAAAGTATGGATAACAAATAAGAATTTTTTAATATTATTTAAATTAATAAAATCGGTATAAAATTGACGTTTTATTGACAAAATTAAGTCATAAACTAGATAGAGGAAAACGCTATCTTATGAAATATAATCTATTGACGATAAAGTTTTTTATCATTTTTATCCTAAATAATCGATCACTTACTATCAAAAAATTAATCCTACTAATTTTGGAAACGGATTACGAGAGAATTAGAAATATCTACGTGCTATTTATTTATCATAGAGTACACTTATTATTTGAAATATTTATATATTTTTTGAACACCTGCTTTATAATACACAAACACTACTAGCAAATAACATTAGCATAACTTCAGAATCTTGATTGCAACATTAAAATAATTTGAACAATTAAGAACCACATGTAATCTTAATTCTTATCTATTGAAGTGAATTGAAAAAACACAAAATGCATCTTAACATGTTTGATAATTCACAAAATTATAAAAAAAACTAGGTTTCCGCCCGCGGCTTCGCCCGCGCAGTCAATGAAAAACCCGCATAGTTCCCGTTCCCATGGGAATTCCGGGATTGCGTCATTTTCCCGGGATAAAAAGTAGCCTATGTCCTTTCTCGGGTATCAAAATATCTCCATACCAAATTTCATGAAAATTGGTTCAGTAGTTTAGGCGTGATTGAGTAACAGACAGACAGACAGACAGAGTTACTTTCGCATTTATAATATTAGTATGGATGACAACGCATTTCCAAAATTTTGAATTGGTTATTCGAAATGTCAAGCCATTATTGTTTTGCTCCATATTATTTTATACTGTGTAAAACTTGGCCCGTTATGTTTCACTGTATAAACAATAAACATTTACATTTTTATAAAAACGTTTCAAATATCAAAACAAAAGTTCCATATAACTTTGTAACCAATGAACTTTAATTAACACAAATAACTTAATTTTATTTAATTAGTAACAGGTTAAATGAAACAAAGAAACATTCCAGTACCTACTGAATTCAAGACATAAGCATGCCTAATATGGACATTATTAGGCATATATATATATAATGTCCTTTAATATTTATTTATTTTATTTATTGTGTACTTATAAAACAGGCACTAACCGTTGTTTTTAAAGTAACCAAAAAAAATCAAAAATAAAGACCACGGAATAAACATTTTAACAAAATTTCGACAACAAAGATAACAAGCAGAAACTAAACACTTTTTAACTGATTTTAAACGCGGTTTAAAGTGTTCGAAACGTCGGGTTAAGGAATAAATTACGTTTAAAATCCGTTAAAAAGTATACTAATAAAATTAATGCTCGCGTAAAATCAAGCACAAGAAAATACTAAAGATTACAATCTACAATTTTATAGCACAAATTTAATTCGACTGTACATATAAACGATCACTTGATAATCGATGTTTATCAAATCGAGAATGTCCACCGATTTTAATCCCAATAGATAAAACTTATCGTTCCCCTTATCACGTAGATTTATATCAATCCCAGTAAACATTGCAAGGGAAAATAGAACTAAATACAAGCTATTCTTATATGTTATTAAGTTCAATTTTGAGTGCATGTTAATAGATGCAGTGGGATCCGTTTTGCGTCGTTACGTAAGTCAATACAATATTGACGATAATAATCTTAGTTTAAATAATTGAAAAGTTTTAGGTAGTTAGGATAAATCATAAAATACGAAATTCAACTGGCATATATTATAAAATATATAGAAAAATAATAGTTGACTCCTAAACCTATAAAATCTAGGTAAGTAGGTACTAATGCAAAATAAACAGAAATATTGTTTCTTCATAATGATGAAAATCGTTAGAATTTTTTAGATTCTTTACTTTTGATGGATTTTTGTAATGTGTTTTATCATAACTAAACAATTTGATAAAATATTTCATCGACAGAATATCCTATTATTGATTTTAATAACACAAGTTTGATATTCATCTTAAATATTCTGCTTATTTATGAGATAAGAAGATCCAATATTGTAAATCGACATAATTTCGAATAAATATTTGTTCTGGGCAAGTAATTTTAGTCCCAAAAATCAGTTGTAAATGAAAATCCAAGTATTTTTTCAAAAAAATCAATAACAAATTGTTACCCGAATATTTGTATTTACTATTTTTGCTATACGAATAAATTATTATCAGCATAAAGTTATAGAAAAAATATGTTGCAAAATGTAACACGATTTTGTGGCCATTTTGAACCCTCAAAATCAACAAATGACGGCGCGTGTGACCGTGGGAAAGAGGGGTAGACTCTGTGGTCAAAAGCACCCCGACTGAGGGGTTAAATGGCTTTATTGTTTGGTAAATTAAATCTATATATTATAATACGAATGTTGCGCAGATTAAACGTTTTGGTAGATTAAATACTTATAAAAATCATTCAAGTTGTATAAAAATTTTTCAGATTACGTTTTGAAGTGATCTTCTATAAGTGCGTTGAGAGTAAAATTTAAATGTCGCATCATGGCAATACCGTCACGTCAGGGAGTAAGGCGATGATCTTTGAATCTTGAAAAAAGTTTCACTTCTGACATTGTAAACTTTGATTACCGTTTTAGTATCAAATCATGTTCCTATCATCCCATGAAACCATACCAAGAAATAATTTGTGAAAACTTGAGAGGAAATTTCCTTTAAATTTAAATGTTTGTCAATTTGTAAACAAGGTTCTTAAAATACATGGCATGTAATGGCGTACGAAATCGCAATCATAATATGTTATTACAAAAAGTATTTTAAAACGAATCAGATAAGATTGCTTATCGCTTGTTCCAGTAACAATATTACATGTTAACGATATATATTGCAGAATAACATGTTGTAATTGATGACAAAATGGATCCTTACTTTTTTATCTTTTTATCACACCGTAAAAACTGACTGTTTATTTATAATTTACTAGCTACCGCCCGCGGCTTCGCCCGCGTGGTGTTTTGATAAAAAGTAGCCTATGTTCTTTCTCAGGGTCTAAAGATTGTCTGTGCCAAATTTCATCAAAATCGGTTGAGAGGTATAAGCGGGAAAGCGTAACAGACAGACAGACAGAGTTACTTTCGCATTTATAATATTAAGTATAGGGAAGTAGGGATATGTATTATGGAAGTTGCCATCACTGTGTTACTATTATTACCATAAGAAATTGGTATTGCCTATTTATCTTTTAAGTATTTACCACAAAACTGTTCTTCTGAGACTTGCCCGTGAGAACAATCTCCTATCCTATAGAATAAATGTAGAGCAAAATTATTTTCATCCTGTTTAGGCTAGAAAACACATATTATTGCTATTTTTGGCTATATGCTTATCGGGGTTGGAAAAAAAATTAGTGTAACATTTTTTCGTTACGCGTGACATTTTTCCGTTACGCGCCATCTTTTTCTTATCCCTACCACGCGTGATTCGACGTATTTCTGTAAAGTTGCATATAGTAAATTATTTTATGAAAAATAAGGTCATAAAGAAGTTTCACTTCTTACGTGAGTACACTAGTACACGCACACATTTTTTTTTTATGCTGCGATAGGGGAGCGCTTGGCCACGATCTCGCCTGATGGTAAGCTGAGATGTGGCCTAAGATGGAGCGCGCTTCCCTAGAATGTACCTGTTCACTCACCTCTTGAATATTATTGATATGTTTATTTAAATATTTAATACTGCTTATTATGGCAAATATGGCAAAGGCAAATGCTGAGTAGTCCACCTAATCACGAATACGATATTAAGATATTTGAATGTATTTATTGTATTTTAAGATTAAATTTTTTTTTCCATGTAAAGTGTTTAGTTATAAGTCAAAAATTTGTAAAAGTATTTGTGATTAAACGTATTTTCTTTCTTTCTTTCTTTCTATTATACTAAATGATGAAGGAAAAATGCTTTTCCTACAAAATGTATGGTTTGTGTGGGATTGGTCTTTCAATTCGACCTTTCAATGACTGTTTTTCCATAACACTATATTCACACAAAAAATCTATACCAAAAAAAATAACTGCGTTAAAAACAACGCAGTTTTTAACGCAGTTATTTTTATATAATACTTTTTAGTGTAATTTTCAACACGAATCAAACGAGCCCAAACTCGATAAAGTTGAGTCAATATATTACCGAGTTCCTATGACCACCTTCCGATTCCATCATCAAATCAGCTCTATGTCATGATAATGTTTCAACGCTATCCAATTTACATACGTATACAAAATTTCAGCTCAATCGGTTACCGGGAAGTGAATCAAAGTTACTTGCTACATTCCAATTAAGTCATCGAGTACAGACAAAAATGCTCATAAAATATAAACTACTGGGCCTAGCCGAATAAAATTTTTATGGGACCAATTCGACACCATTCCGCATTGAACAAAAAAAGAATCACGTAAATCGGTTCAGAAACCTCGGAGTAATTGGTTTACATACATTTAAAAAAAAAATACCAGCCGAATTGATAACCTCCTCCTTTTTTTTGAAGTCGGTTAAAAATAAAGCTAAAACTATGTATTAAATAAACATATACAGCCGTACAAATAAACGAGTTATAACATTTTATGAAAAGAATAAACTAAGAATAAGGAAAAATCATACAAATAAACACGTAATAAATGAAACCTAGTATAACTTCGTAATAAGTATTCATACTAATGCTATTTCGTCCTTATTCCGGCTACCACCTTAGTATAAGTCTGACATAACTGAGTAATAAGCTATCTTTTAATACATTGTGCTGTGTTTTACAAGTTTTAGAACCAATTTTCAATCTAAATTTGAGATAATAGCAATGAGAGTAATACGAGAAGTAGAAAAAGTTGAGCAAATTAATAATTTCATTACGAAATTGAAATGGAAAATTTTGTATGAAATGTCAAAATATACGAAATTATGAAAAACCCTTTTGATATTTATAATAATTTATTTATTTACGACATGCGCCAAACCATACATACATAAAACACTTTTCTAATTTCTAAACTTATCACAATAATATAAACTTTCGTTGAAAATATAAATCTTCTAAGCCTGGAGTTGTATGTTTTGAGTACCAGTTATTTGGCAACTCTCTATCTCAAGGTGGGTTTATCTTCTGTTATCCGGATATTGGATAGCGTTCTCTTTCATTTGCTTGCATATTTAATGATATATTTAAATTATTTCAAATAAATATTTAAAAAATAAATAAACAGAACATCGTATGATGAAACTTCACAACAAATTCGACGAAGTCAAACGAGCGTCAAAATGACAGCACCAAGGCTTAACCGTAGACAATTTCAATGTTTTTCATAATTTTGTGAATGAATTGCTACGTTGCCGCTTCGCGCCTATTGCATAGCGTGAGCATAGTTACATCGACCTTATTCCAAATTTATTTGTAAGAAATTAGGACATCCTTATTCTTTATTTATTCTTATCATATCTATTCATTGCAGAAGGTTTGAATAAGCAAGTTTTTATTTGTACGGCTGATAGGTAATAGCGTTATGTGAAATCTACTTTCTGACATTTGAACAAGAAAAAGAGATACTGCATATAAGTCTTGATATAAGTATATAAGTCTGGATATTTTTATATTTTTGGTTTTATGGCATTTAAATGGTTTATACTATAAACTATAAATTTTGGTATATTAAATATTGGTGCTGATTTTTTGTGTGAATATAGTGTTATGGAAAAACAGTCATTAAAAGGTTGAATTGAAAGACCTATCCCACACAAACTATAACATTTTGTAGGAAAATCGGGACATCCTGTACCTATATATAAATTTATAAAAAAAATCGTGAAACGTTCCACATTTTTTGGCGTGAGAGGATGCGGGTTCGAGTCCCGCCTCGTGATTGAATTTTTTCTATTCTTTATAAATTTATAAGTCTAGATATCTTAAAGACTACAATTTAATCAGTTACTATATATATGCAATGTCTAAACTCAATGTAACTCTAAACTATGATATAATATTGCATACTGAATCATTATTATGCTTATCAGTTATCAGCGAATATCCTGCTGATAAAGCATACTGTCGTTTGTGAAATCCATGCTTATTTATGTATATTATATTATATAATTATTTTAATTTTGTTTAAGGTTCATTATTTTTTTTTCATTTGGAGATTTCCCATAGTTAATTTCCTAATATTATAGGTAACTATTTTTCAAGTAATCTTTGACTAAGAGGCTCATATAAAAATCGGTTCAGTAATTATCGGTTTAACTAATGCATTTAACTTTTATAGATATGTACAAAATTAAGAAAGAAATAAACCAATAATACGTTACCTATTACCAACGCCTTACTTTTAAAACTAATCTGTTTCCAGTTATTTATATTCCTGACTAAGGCTTTATATGTATGTCCATCTGTTACTAGCTCTAATCAATACCGCAAACACTAATGCTTGTAAGTGTCTAAACCACAGTATTACAATATTATTTCCTACAGTAAGGCAACGCCTTTGATGTCGCGCGATGCCGCCGCCAGTGTAGGTACTTACGCTGCCACACGAAAATATGCTAGGGTTGCAACAAATTGGAATTAAAACAATAATTGTGATTATTACTATTATGATGTAATGTCATTTATGTATATGTACATTCAAAATAATTTCGATTATTAAATCTGATGTAATTATTTGTTATTTTATATATTATAATTACTAACATATTATATTGCAATGCTAAATATTTACGTGACACTTTATTTTTAGATGTTCTTAATTGTCTATTATAACATTTATCTAAGTAATGCATTCACATTGTGATGAACAATCTGATAAGAAAATAATGAGGACAACATATACATAGCTTTGATTTAAATTCAACAGATACAAATACAATCTTTCTAAAATATTGTTTCCTTCTGGGATTTCAATGTAGATTTACATCCGTACACGGAACAGTTTGTGCGCGCCATAATAGAATATGTAAGTATGTATAATAAAATTATTACCCAAAAAATACGACTGCGTCGTCCTTTCGCGCTAGGTAATGCTAACTAAGCGTGTTTGCATTACGCGGCCCGCGTCGCCCGACCCCCCGCCAGTTCCCCTCCGTTTCTCTGTGCAAGTACATTCGTTTCCGTACTCTATAGATATTGTAATACTGTGGTCTAAACACAAATTCTTTAATGAGGTATTTCTTTAAACGTTCATCAAACAAGGGTGCTTTTATTATGTAATGCATTCCGTTTTTATCGTTGATCATTAGGTTTGTAGGCTGTGAACATTTAATTAAATACAGGATGTTTAAAAATATCAAAGTTATAACAACGTTTATGGACCAAATATTACAATAATGCGGAAAAATAATTGTGAAATAATACCCGTTACATTTACTTTAACGTTAATAATGACATGTTTTTATAATTACAGCGATTTTGTACTTATTATTTATATAAATTACATTAGGTACATATCTCAAGAACTACTGGTCTGATTTGGAAAATTATTTCAGTGTTGGATAGCCCATTTATCGAGGAAGGCTATAGGCTATAGGCTATATTATATTATCACGCTAAGACCAACAAAATCGGAGCCACGCGGGTGAAACCGCGGAGCGCAGCTAGTTTATTATAAAGTGTGAGGTCTGCTCTTATTTTTCAGCTACAAAAAAAAGATGAAACAACAATACAACTTTTCTTCTTTATGTACCTTACTGACTTACCTTATTAAAAATAAGACACCATAAACACCTAGTACATAATACACCCAATGGAAAAAAAAATAAAGAACGAACTTTAAGCACACCCTGTACAACAATTAGTCACTAAGTATCATATACAGCGTGTTCTTAAAGCTACAAGTGTTGCCCCATCTCATATTTTGTAGCTAAGATAAGGTGAGTGCAGATTGCTCGCATCTATCCAGCCGGCGCGGCTGCGTGAAACGAATCTATGTAAGACAAGCTAATGTACGCATCTTTATCTGAATATATAAGGAAAATAAAGAAGATATTTTTGTGTGTATGCTACATTTATACATATACATAAATATTATTATAAGTACGAAAGTTCGGTTGTTTGCATTGATAAATGACAATACATCATCATCATCAGCTACGTTACAGTCATGTACGTTACCAAATCCCACTGCACACGGGCCTCCCTTGGGATCAGGCCATAATCCACCACGCTGGGCAAGTGCGGGTTGGCGGATGACATGTCGTCGAACTTTTGATTCTTCGATATGTCGGTTTCCTCACGATGATTTCCTTCACCGTTCGAGCAGTAAATTAATCATGCTAAAACGTTGGAACGGATTTTGATGACGTCCAGCAGTGTTGTAGCTTATGTACGTAAGGTATAGATTTTGTTTATAAATCAAACATACATACTAATCATGATAAAAATGGCAATTCAAGACTTTTAAGCATAGCGCCTGCGCATGTATATCAAGTTTAGTATCATCCTAGTCCGAACAATAAATGATTTGCACACTTAAATCGATTCTCTTATTTATCTACCACAGTACAAGATAACGAAACAAAATGCTTGACACGGGAGCAAGCCGGCGGCGTATCAAAGGGTCATTGTGAATGCACGAAGGTACCGACAGGCCAGCTATTGTGACCGTTTCGAATGATTTCCTGGCTATTTTGTACCGTTTATGGGGTTTAATTATTGGCTGATGGATATCTATGATTAAGCTTCAATTGTCTGATACATATGCTTTATATGCTAAGTGGTCCTATGTTTTTCCGTGAGTGTCTACTGCAGGCGCGGTCTAAGAGGATCACAGGAGATTCACAAAATCGTACCGTAATCGTACTGAAAAATATTCGTTATATAATGTGTGCAATAAAATCTTTTTTGCCGACTAAACATGTTTTATTATTGGTGAACACCTCCAAAGGGGTTTGGATAAAGTTGGCGTGGTAATGAACTTTCGCGGCAAGTGATGAAACTTGGATATTTTAAGAGCAATATATTGTAAGCAAAAATTATTATGGACTCAAATCTCGAAACGTATTAGGAACAGAGAAATTTGGTTTTGTATTATTCATTTACCTAGAATCTAGATGATTATAAGATTTTTCTGACAAGTTTCATCACTGGCCGCGAAATGTCATCACGACGCCACTAGCCCATACAAAAGTACCCAAACCCCTTTCTTGGTCTACTGAATGCAGTTTTCCCTTCCACGCGCAAAGAGGAATGATATTTATTACGTAATTTGTTCTCTTCTCAAAACAAGTTTTAAGATAATTAGTGATGTTTAAAATATGTAGAAATTTGTATTTAAATTTAGCATCGCATACTCCAATATATTGATAAGAAATTGGTCAATCGAATAGTTCACGGCCGTAAAAGTATATTGGTTGATTATTTTCTTAGGTCGTATATTTGATAAATTTGGCACAGATAATAAAATATTTCCAGAACAGAGACTATTTTAGAAGCTTGAGTCATATTGTTATATAATTAGTTATATATATTACTTATAATATAATATTGGTAAATGATTTGTTTAGATATTATAGTAGTCATTTTAACCAATAAATATAATTTAAGAGTACAATATATATTTATTACAATAAATATTTCAATAACGATTTAAAGTAGAATATGTCTGATTCCCGATACAACTAAATCTGTAAATGTATTTTGATAAAAATACAAAATAATCCCAAAAAAAAATTTCTTCATAAGAATCTACAAAACTTAGGTCTAGTGAAACAAAATGATTCGGAATAAATAGGGGAGATGGGCCCAAAGGGGGCACCTTACGGGAAAATTAAAAAAAATGAAGTTTGAAAAGAAGTTAATCCATTTATTTTTTTGCCAAAAGTTCCATTAATAAATACTTTTGAATGCTAAGTGGTTAAATTTGTCAAAAGTTAAAGTATATAATAATTATTAACAGATTACTAAAAGCCTACGATTGCCCGCTTTGCCCGAAGGGGAGGCCTAAAGCGGGCTTTCGTTTAGGGCAAAACGGGCAGTAGTTGGGTAAAGCGGGCAGGCCTGGATTTAAACAGTAGATTTCAAAATATACAGCCATAAATAATATATACAATAATAAATAGAGTAAAAGACACAAAAATATTTTATAAGTTATGTATTTCAAACAGTCATACAATTATTTTTAAATGAATATATGAAACAAAGGAACTTCTTAGGAGCTTTAAACTTTTAGGTACAATATTTCCAGCTATATCTGAAATAATATTTAAAAAAATAACGCCCTGTTTACAGTCTATCATTTTTTTAGTCTCTAATAAGCGATACAATTATTTTATATATTTATAAATCCTAAAATAGTGTAATTCTGGAAATTATTCCAAAAATTTTGGAACTTGTATACCTAAAAATTCTTGTTTAGACACAGCCCGTAAAATAAAGAGTCCATGTGGAATACGTATTCCAAAAGCTCCATTTCTTGTTCCGTAGAAAAGACAGTAGTAAACCTACCAAGCTTTACATTACACGAACCCGATTTAAGATGTCTGCAATGTCGTTCTTGGAATCCCATATTTAGTTGTTACTTTTTTGACAGGTTTTCCTAACTCTTGCACTTCTCGTTTTGCTTGCTGCATAGTTGAGCGTTGCCATGAGGCTTGTGAAGGTATATTGACGTCGGTTATAAGCGGTCATCTGAAAGGAAAAAGCAAATTAACAAAAGAATGTAACATTTTAGCGGACGGGGCAAAGCGGGCGCGTGCCCGCTTTACCCTGCCCGCTTTGCCTTTTTCGACATTTGAAAGGTTCAGACGAAATTCTACTTCAAAATTTTTAGACACGTGGATTTGTATGGAACCAAAATATGACCAGATAGCCACTTTATAACTTACAAATTTTGGTTAAAGGATTGTAAACACCAAAATAAAAAGAACACATATTACATACCTTGCAATATTTTTCAAAAATCGTCGAAAAACATTTATTTGTTGCAGCTTGTAAATGCGTGCTCGCAAGCGAATCCAACGACTGCCGCGAGGTGGGAGGGGTGCGGGGATCGTGCTCACGAGTCGCGCGCGCGCCATTATTTAAAATTCCGATACTATATTGAGTGCCCTCTTTAGGCTCTATGCCCACTTTAGGCCCCTTTCCCCTACCGAACATATTTCTAAATACTTAATTATGATAATCAAATCTGTAAATTAAGTGGTTAGTGACCCCTAATTTAACGGCAAAGGTCTATCTAACAAAATATTATATCAACTAGTTTAGTTCATGGTCTCGTTTACAAAAAGTTTTTGCTATTTGGATACTAGATGGCGCTGTATTAAATGTATTTTTTAAGAAAAATAAGCAAAGGAGCATGTGGGGCCACTTTATGTTAAGTGATTATGGCCCATAAACACAAGTTGCACTGCTGGTGTTATAGTTTAACAGTAAATATATTATACGTAGTATTCACTAGTAATAGTCACACATATACCTGAATAAATAATTAAAATAACTCAACACACACACTTAAACTCACGAAATTGTTGTATTGTCACTGATCCAAATTTTGTCTCAATTAAATCTGTTTAAACTTTTAAATTGATCACGTTAAAAATAGTTAAACAACAAAATTAAGTCAAAAAAAATTCCTATTTTTTTTTCTCCAAATCCATGCTTTCTTCTCTAGCTTCGCGCAGCCGGCATATACGGCTTCACTAATGTGAGTATTTTGTCTATGAAAACATAATCTTAAACGATAGCTCACGTGCGGGTGGCAAAATAGGGCGGGTTGCTTGTTAGGGGTGTACACATAGAGTTTTAAGAATTCATCTATTTGAAAAAAAAATGCGTCTGGAATTTTATAAGTATTTTTTACGTACTCAGCATATGCAAAACTATATACTCCTTTGAGCTTAGTATACCAACGGTGGGACACCCTGTATAGTAATATATTATCTGCCATACTGACAGGTGAAGCTACTATAAGCATGTTAACATGTATGTATGGAGATACTCCCGTAATCCAATCCCGATATACTGGATGTTTCCACGATGTTATAATTACGTATCACATACACTGATAAATAAACAATCAAAGAATACTTTTGCGATAAGCGTGTGTTGACCCCTACCGCACTTTGAGTCGAGGCGTGCAAACAAAAATATATATAAATAATCGACAGGTTTTATGTTGATTCACAGCTGATACACACTTGTGGTACGTGATTCATTTATTATACAAGCGAATAGTTTTTTGAGAGTCATCGATGTATACCTATTTTATTGTTTTAAGTTGAACTCATCAAAAGTGTTCACTAGTCATCTAAGACAGGATACTCACCTACCTGCAGCAGGGGCAATATTGGAATTGCACCCTTAATTGGCCCCTTAATTGTGATGTGTATAGGCAAGCAGGGGCAATTTAGAGAACAACTGAAATTGCTCCCACCGCCGACCAACCGAGATTGTTCCAATATTGCCCCTGCGGCAGGTACGTGAGTAGCCGGCATAAGGCCAAGTATGTCTGTTAAATCTTTAAATTATTAATTTTGACAATCTAATGGAACTTTGAAAGAAATAGTGTCTTTTCCACAAATTGAAATCACTGTGTTTACCAAAATAATTGGTTTTATAAACATAAAATGTAATTTGGCACATTTAATATGGCAGCACATGGCATTAACTAAATAAACTTGATAATTTAGACACATTATAAATGGAAATTAGTTTTCTATGGTATCTTTTTTAAACGCTTTAATTTTTTTAATGTATATTTAAGAAGAATAGCGGTAAGAATTTCAATTTTTTTTTTTTTTATGAAACATTATATAAAAATATATTACAAAAGCAATGCTTAGCTAAATATAAAAATTATTAAAAGGAAAAAATTTAATCTCATTTCCATAATTTTGTATCTACACATTTAAAATTTTATAAAAGTTTGATAAAGATTATTCAGTATTATTTAGTATTATCCTTTTAATATATTATCGATTTAGTATTATCCTTTTATTATATTATCGATTTAGTATTATCCTTTTATTATATTATCGATTTAGTATTATTCGGTCCTACATTATGTTCCTTAATGCTTTAATTAATAAGTCTCTATCTTCAAGTTAGAACATGGTGTCTTTATTGTATGTATAATACACATGGACATATATATAATTGGATAACACATTATCTAAAAAACAAATATTTGGCATTTTATAATGTAGTCTATGGTAGAGTCGTATAAGCCACCTCTTTCGTTATGTGGGTAAAATTATTTTGAAATTATTCAACTCCATAACGTTTTGCTTAAAAAAATAATTTATTTTGTAATTCATTAATGGGTCATCTCTACAATGTAAAGAACAATAATAACTAGATGTGCATCAAAATATACAATGTACAATATATGTAATATGATATGAAATATGCCCCTTCATACCTTAGGGAACCTTAATTCATGCCTCATAATGACAATCACAACTTTGTACTAATTAGTATTTAATCCACACTAATATTATAAATTCGAAAGTTTATGTCTATTGCACTTCCTTGAATAGGTTTTAAAAAAATAAAATTAGTATAAGACAGGCTATTTTTCAAAAAAATCACATCTTAAAGTTTTGAAATATTGCATAAAAAATTTTACCCCTTTTAAACCCGGGTTAAACCGCGCGCTAATAAATGATTGAAATTTTATGACGTCACACATAATATTGTACAAGTCATTGGTGTCAAAGAAACAGAAGTGAATCACATTGGAAAATTAATGTCAATGACCATATTTATCATAAGGCAAATTCTGTATTTCATTTTATCCTTTTTGTCAACTTAATTAATAGTATTGAAGTATTCATATTAACCATATGCCAAATAAATTAAGTTTGAAATACAAATCAAAAAATATTTATAAAAACCTAAGTTTACAATCCATTACCTATGTGTGTGCTAACGCTAAGTTAGGCTCAGGCCTAGGGCGGCACAACTTTAAGGCATGAAGATAATACAAATATTTAAACAACAGTAAATAGTATTTGCTTCTCTTACAGTATTGTATAATTATTGTGCATAAGTAAAGTCCCATGTCCCCAAGTGGTATAAGGGGCAGATGCATTATACATCTGTTTCACTGATCGATTTTCTTTAGGGACAAGTAGGTGATCAGCCTTCTGTGTCCTGCCAGACCGAGACATATTTTTTTTCTCCGTCTCCACCGGGAATCGAACCCAGGACCCCTTGGTGTTACGCTCACGCGTCAGCCACTGTACCAAGGAGGCGGTCAAAATAATTATTGTGCATAGTGTAATAAAAAATATTTAAATTACGATACTTTTGTTTGTTTTTCAACTAGATTTCACAAAAAATGGCTGCATGATAGCCAAGGGCAGCATCACACCTAAATATTTCAGTATGTTATTCCCAATTGATTAACATAATTAATATTATATTATGACTAGCGGTCCGCCCCGGCTTCGCCCGTGGTACATATGAAAAATAGATGTTGGCCGATTCTCAGACTTACCCGATATGCACAGAAAATTTCATGAGAATCGGTCCACCCGTTTCGGAGGAGTATGCAGACTAACATTGTGACACGAGAATTTTATATATAAGAAGACTAGCGGCCCGCCCCGGCTTCGCCCGTGGTACATATGAAAAATAGATGTTGGCCGATTCTCAGACTTACCCGATATGCACAGAAAATTTCATGAGAATCGGTCCACCCGTTTCGGAGGAGTATGCAGACTAACATTGTGACACGAGAATTTTATATATAAGAAAGATTTACGTAAACAATTATTATTATTAAGGATAAATGTTTTGAATTTCAATTAATAAACCCAATGTTAACTGAAATATAAAGGAGATTATCATACAGTAGCATGTTTTGATGGATAGAAATTGTTGCATGTTTTTTTTAAGTCTGAATGTCAATACAAAGTCGTCGCTGTAGGTGACGCATTTTTTTATAAAATATCCTTTATTATTATTGTGGTAAGATTTTGTATCATTTATTACATGCTTACATCGTTTAACCCGTTAGTCACCTATTAAGATGATTTTTACAGGATTCCTTGTAAAAATATTGCACAATATAGTACCTAAACTTTTTGACAAAAAGCCAACACCATTCCAAAAAGTGATATAAATATAATAAACACTAGATCGCTATTAAAAACTATGCATGTCAAAATGCATGTAAATAAATACTTTTATTGTGGTTAATAATCCCATTCATATCCCATATAGGGTTGCCAGTAACATTACTAACTTGCATTAATAAATATTAGACTAAAACCTCGGACCGTATTATGACCTCTTATTTCCAGACAGTTTACGCCGTGAATTGAACTGACTGCAAATTAATATTATACCATAATTAACCATGGCTGGTTATTGCGATCATAATATGAATTTGCCATTCAGTTCAATTCACTTCGTAATCTGTCTGGAAATAAGAAGTCATAATACGCTAACTTTGGGTTCGATTATAACATTATCAAAACTATGAGTATTCATGTCACGCTGAAATAAATTTTAATATTGATTACATAAACTACTTATAGTACTCATATCTAATATGAATTTTATCGTATGAATATTAATTAGTGCTAGAATCCCGTTTACTATCAATAAGCAATTAAATACGTTGTTATTTGCATATTAACATTAACAATAGAGTATTTAAAGAGACGCTTTTAATATTAAATGAATTAAATGTAACGTGTTATTTTTAATATTTAATTTTTTAAATATTATAAACAAAATCCGTAAATTTAGTTCATAAAGCTGTTATTATATAAATCAATTGATTTTAGCGTACATTCTTTTTAATTAGTTACTTTCCAATGTAAAGAGATAACAAATGTAACGTAATGCAGAGCTAAGATTAATACTTATTACATCTGGCTCTATATTCAGTATTCTAATTAGTACCAAAACGACGTAAACAAAAAATAAATAAATACAATCGAATTGAACACGACATACCAACTTCAACCAAAAAGTTTACTCCAAACTAACTTTTCGTAGAGTTCAAGACTCTACATAAATTTAGGGGAAAATAAATTTAAAAAACTTACGTTTCAACGGTTTAGGATTGCTCTGCTTCCTTCGAGACATGACCTAGCATGCTCCTCTAGGCACCACCATGTCACACTGCACTTTTATTCACGATAATATCCGATAACTTGGCTGGGCTGAACACACGTCCGCTCTGCTCGGCGGTCGGAGGCAAACTAGAGGCGTAGTTTATAATAAGGTGCCAAATCGCGAAAAGGCGAGGGCTGGCTTTGGCCCCGCCTACAGTTCCCTCTTGAGAGATCGCCGCGTTTTCGAAAAGTTATCTTTGGAAATTTTCAAAATTTAAAATGCGATATATTGACAAAATTGGGATTGTAATTCATTGAGTATTAATATCATAAAATATAAACAGAAAACTTTTTTTTAATAGGTATGTAATACTAATAAGGTATGGTCCAAATAAGGATGGAGGAAAGTATCAAGGATAACTTTTTAATTAAAATAATAAATTAATAAAAAAATTTAATATAATTCAAAGGACATGACTACAGGTAAATTAGCTTGGAGAAATTTTTGCATATGTAGTGGTGTGTATATTACTCAGATCTTAGAGCGCGTTTCCACTATATCGTTCTGGCCTATACAAAAATGTTTCGATATCCTAACATTACTATTTAATTTTATACTTATTCCTAGCAACACTTTTGTTTTCAATAAAAACAAGTTTTTATTTGAAAGAAAATGGTTTTGACTTTATAAAAAAAAATATATCATTCAATTTCACGTACTTGAGCAAACGACAAGGCGACTACCGTGAAACAATAAAATATCGTGTCCATAATAATTTGTTTCATAATTAATATTTGACCATAATAATTACGAAACAAAACAAATAAATAAATCGTCACTTGATAGTGGAAAGTGGAAACACGCACAAAACCAGAATAAACCAGTTTACGCTGTCCGCAGGTGCCACGTGCAGTCGTTTGGTACCGTTAGAACATAAAGCACACATTTAATTCAAAAATTATAATTATTACGTAGTTTAATTGTTAAATTTTGTATTTGTTGATTGTTGTTATTATTGTTATAATATTTGTTGAAGGGTTTAATTTGTGTGTAAGTGTTGTAACTTTATATTGTTTATGGGAGACATGCATAGAGTATATATATATTATCATATTGTGTACAAGCCGGCGCATTCTTTTTCTTAATCAGAGCGCATTCTAAATTTCAATTTCAAAATTAGAATTCTGATTGGTTTTGTTTTTGGTCGATTTGGTCTAAATTTAAAACTTATATAAAAAATTAGTTCAGAGAGCCTATTACAGTATTAAGGAATATATGGACGATAAAAACCCATGGAGGGTTGTCGCGTAAAAACCACAGGACAGTTCTTTGGCATATTACTATAATATAATATGATGTTACATATATGTTTTGTAAAATTAAAACTGACATGATTAAAAAGAGCAACTATGGAGTTTCTTGCCGGTTCTTCTCCGTAGATACTGCTTTCCGAATCGGTGGTAAATGTTAAAAATATGTACCTAATGACGTTTCAAAAGTGCTTCTAGAAGAAGTCTAATTGAATAAATAAATGTTTGATTTTTGAGTTTTGAATTAAAATTAAAAAGAGAATCTTGGAACTGTTTAAATTGTGTACTAAAGTTAGTAAATTAAACTTTAAATGTCGTTTCTTTTTCAGGTTAGTAAATTTTTCATTTTAGTAACATTGTTAATGTAAAAGTTATACGTATGTTAAATGTGCAAATATTAAAATAAAGTCTCATCTTTTTCAGAGGAGAAACACATATAGTTTAATTTAAAATCCCAAATATATATATATATATATATATATATATATATATATAATAAAAACTAAAAATAAAATGTTGTTTTTTTTCGTCAGTATTTTATAGCCTAAATCTAAACTAATATTATATAAAGCTGAAGAGTTTGTTTGTTTGTTTGAACGCGCTAATCTCAGGAACTACTGGTCCGATTTGAAAAATTATTTCGGTGTTAGATAGCTCATTTATCGAGGAAGGTTATAGGCTATACATATATCATCACGCTACGACCAACAGGAGTGGAGCCACGGGGGTGAAACCGCGCGGAGCAGCTAGTTGGTTATAAAATTAATTTTCCTTCAAGTAGAGCGTACATTTAATAAATAAATAAATATATTTCAGGACAATTTTCACACACGGCACAATTTGATCCCATACTAAGCTTTCGCTTGTGTTATGGAAACCAGATAGCTGATAAACATACATGTATAATTTTTAAATAAATACTTAAATAGATAATTAACACCCAAACACAGAGCAAACATCTATTCATGTGTTCATCACACAAATATTTGCCCCGGGTGGGAATCGAACCCACGACCTCTGGCTTGGAAGGCATGGCCACTACCAACCAAGCCAACCGGTCAGTCGATTAATCATACCAATCATAGAAATCTAAATAGCTTATTTAGATTTCTATGATACCAATGCAACTGATGAAATTCCAATACTCTTAAATAATTTCTTTGATTATTTTTTTATCAATTTTATACTTGAAATTATATATTGAAGTATAAAATGAATAATTCAACTGCTTTACAAAGACATTTAATCTCACAAAGATACAGTTATATACCTATTTTATTTTATATATTTTTAAAGATAACTTTAATCTATTATATTTTAAATTATGTATGTATTACAATAATTTAAAACAATTTAAACTACTATCTGTAAATAAATGGTTACCTGTTTAATAAATATCTACTCATATTTTGTATTCTTACCTGGGTATGATAATTGATAACGCAATCTTAATTGTACTTGTATAAAATATAGCAAAGAGTTATATTATAATACTAGCGGTCCGCCCCGGCTTCGCCCGTGGTACATATTTCGCAATAAAAGGTAGCCTATGTTCTTTCTCAGGGTCTAAAGATTGTCTGTGCAAATTTCATCAAAATCGGTTGAGAGGTTAAAGCGGGAAAGCGTAACAGACAGACAGACAGAGTTACTTTCGCATTTATAATATTAGTAGGGATTATTTGTATAAAATAACAACTTTAAAAGTAGAGCCAAAAATATCAAATAAATACTTTTGTAATGAAAACTTATACTCTACTTAAACAAAACTCTACATTATACAAAAACTGTATGATTAAAATAATATGAAGTTATTAACAAAATATTAAAATAAAGTCAATTATTTTTATTTCAGTCATTAGATTATATTTTTTAGAAAATCACCATTAGTTTAGACTCTGGGTAACATTTTTTTTTTCCTAAGATCTTAAATTTTTTGCTATAATAATATTGTGTTGCTCTCCCGCCCCTCTAATTATTAAATTATAACAGATTGCCACATTTAATTAATATTATCTATAATTTAAATAGCTAATAATTATGATTCACGAATATTAATTAACTAGCTTTCCGCCCGCGGTTTCACCCGCGTTTTCAAAGAAAAACCCGCATTTCCCGTTTCCGTGGCATTTCCGGGATAAAACCTATCCTATGTGTTAATCCAAGCTACGCTCTATATGTGTGCTTTCATTTCATGATAATCGGTTCTGTAGTATTTGCATGAACGAGTAACAAACATACACACCCACACATATACATACATCCATCCTCACAAACTTTCGCATTTATAATATTAGTAAGATAGTATATAAAAGAAATCATATGTAAATATTATTATAATCATTTGTGTTTTTTATATAGTTACAATTTCGTCTTATCTGTATTATGATTTACCGACAAATTTGGAATAAGTACGATAGAATAGTGGAATGAAAATGTTTATTATTATTGCATATGTATAATTATCACTACATAGTATAAAACAAAGTCGCTTTCTCTGTCCCTATGTCCCTGTATGCTTAAATCTTTAAAACTACGCAACGGATTTTGATGCGGTTTTTTAAATAGATAGAGTGACTCAAGAGGAAAGTATATAATTTATTACCTAGGTTTTAGACAAAGCGTGCGAAGCCGCGGGCGGTAAGCTAGTATTCTCATAATCAAAAGACTGTGCTCTGTCAAAATGTAGACTGACACCCCCAGCTACATGCCGGCTACTCACGTACCTTCAGCAGGGGCAATAATGGAACAATCTCGGTTGCAAGGTGGTTGGAGCAATTTCAGATGTTAAAATTGCCCCTGCTTGCCTCACATAACAAAAAAAGGAGCTAAATAAGGGTGCAATTCCAATATTGCCCCTGCTGCAGGTACGTGAGTAGCCGGCATGTAGCTGGGGGTGTCGGTCTACATTTTGAAAGATGGATGGTTTTTTAATCCAGATAGATAATTTATAATTAAAAAAAGACGTGTGGCACTCGGGGATTGCCGCGGTAAAGCTATTGCATGCTATGTCTTCAAGCCACACCTCCGCGCCGGTCGGATTGGGGAGCGTGAGGTTTTTTCGTTACGGAATTTCTGGATTCGGTCCCCGCGCGCTCAAGGCCCGCGATAGAAGCTATGCAATAGCTTAAAAAGACAAAAGACTCACAAGTAAGTAGGCAATAATTAATCAAAAACATTGTATTTGTCACAATAACGAAGTCAAAGTGTGAAAGTTTGTTTATGTATCTATTGCATTATGTTACAAAATACAATATCCTTCATTGTCCAATACCTACGCATATTTTTATGAATTTACTAGGTACATATAAAATTCTGTCTATTCATCAGCATTCTTCAGCATTTACTATTTAGTGAACGTCGCGTCGGTATTGACGTTGATTTTTTATAGCCACTAATATACGTACAAGCACAGAAATACAATCTCAAATAAGCCCACATTGCAAGCATCACGTTAATTCGACTCATAAAGATCTTACTCCGAACGTAAAGATTCAGGCAAACACGCTGTTTTATGTTACTACCCTAAAACATCAAAACAAAAAAAAATATATTTATATTTAATGTAATTTGTAAATCTTCCTTTCACTCATACCTAACTGAAAACCAGCGCTGAAGAAACTGCAACACATGCCGATATGGGAATCAGTTTGGCTGTTGACATATTGTAGAGTAAGATCACAGAGCCGTAAGACAACTTATTTTCTAAAGCATGTAAGTTTCGGTTCACAGCTGTTGTCTCCAGTGTACTTTTTAACCGACTTCAAAAAAAGGAGGAGGTTATCAATTCGGCCGGTATTTTTTTTTTTATGTATGAACACCGATTACTCCGAGGTTTCTGAACCGATTTACGTGATTCTTTTTTTGTTCGATGCGGGATGGTGTCGAATTGGTCCCATAAAAATTTTTTTCGGATAGGCCCAGTAGTTTTTATTTTATGAGCATTTTTGTCTGTACTCGATGACTAAATTGAAATGTAGCAAGTAACTTTGATTCACTTCCCGGTAACCGATTGAGCTGAAATTTTGTATACGTATGTAAATTGGATAGCGATGAAACATTATCATGACATGGAGCTGATTTGATGATGGAATCGGAAGGTGGCCATAGGAACTCAGTAATATATTGACTCAACTTTATCGAGTTTGGGCTCGTTTGATTCGTGTTGAAAAATACACTAAAAAGTATTAAATCTCGGTATAAAATTAAATAAAAAAAATAAATATAACATTAATAGCACATATAAATAATATTATGTAGTAATTAATAATATCAAATCTTTTTTATTTCTTACTTTTCCGTTTTTGAAGTCGGTTGTTTTTAACGCAGTTATTTTTATTAATACCTGAATGTTTGTGGAGCTCTACCAGTGACACCTGAGCCAAAACTTTAATAAATGAACTTAATTTATTTTTAAATGTCTGATTTTTTTATTTGTTATTAAGATAACTATTACAATGTTATATTTAATCAGTCAGACAAATTGCAATGACCAAACATCCTCTAAACACAAAAATTTCTACTCTTTTAAAATCATGTCAATATTACATTTCAATTTTACGTCCTGTGGTTCTTACAGGACAACTTTCCGTGGATTTTCATCTACCATGTAATCATTACTATAGCCTATACCTATAGAGTATGGCAGGCCCTTTGCACTGATACATTTTTATATAAGTTTTATATTTAGCACTATTTAAATCTCTAATTCTATCAGGAATTCTATTGTAAGAGTGTATATCTTGAGTCTTGACCCATGAATGAATTTTTAACTTTAGGAATACATAATGGCATTTCTATGTGTTTCTATTTCATTTCCTGTTCCTTGCTGTTCATTGTGTCATAACAATGTCTATTACCTATTCTTCTGTGAAAGTCAGCGTTATTGTGTTCGTGTAAAATATCATTTATGGGGCTGTTAAGAGCAAATTTAACAGTGATTGCGCTCTCCTTTACTCCCATACACAGTGTGCGCCACAGACATGTATGTGTGCGCAAACGAGAGCGCAATTACTTGGCGGGGCCAGGTCGTAGAAGAAAATAATAAGAAAATATGTGATTTAAGGAAAAGTCATATAGTTCATTGAAAAGTTACATTTGGGGTTGCATTTTTTAGAGGACGCAATTTTATTTTTTTGATGTGTAGGGGGGGTCAGTGTGAAGCTATCACCAAGTTTGTGGGGTCGCCACCCTTGTCCCACGGCCGCCATCTTGAAAATAGCTGTTGATATGGTTTTTACGATATATCTCTTAAACTATTTATTTGATAAAAAACATTTATTAACATTATTTGTTGCAAATTAAATTCTCTACAACTTTGTTCCAGTAACTTTTTGTCGTAGAACTATAAATAAAAAGTTATAAGCGAAAATGTTCAGAAATTAGAGATATTTATATTTTTCAATAAAACTTTTTTTTATAATTTTACGAAGAAATTATATCAGACCATTTTTATATATTGTTTTTCGAGGAACAACTTTTATATACAACATTTTGTCATTAAGTAAATAGCTAAGGTTTTACAGCGCTCCGAAGTGAGTACTAATTTTCAGTACTCTGATCTATACAGTATACTTATATTATGTGTGTAAATAATAATTTGTCATCAGTAATTGTTTTTTTTTTTTTTTGTTATTATAATATTTTTAATAATTAATTTTGCAATATTATTAATAATTAATTATTGAATCTTTTCTCCACCACCCAGGAGGTAGAGTCTGGAAGCGCGTTTTTTTTTTACGTCGAAAAGCAGGGCTGAAATGTTCTGCAGAGTGCTTCTATTTTCTGGAGTATGAGAAAAGAGCCAATAGCCAATATATGTATAGTTAAGAGTACTGAAAAATAGTACTCACTTCAGAGCGCTGTAAAACCTTAGTTATTGACGTAATGAAAAAATGTCGTATATAAAAGTTGTTCCTCGAAAAACAATCTACAAAAATGGTCTGATATCATTTCATCGTAAAATGATATAAAAAGTTTTATTGAAAAATATAAATATCTCTAATTTCTAACCATTTTCGCTTATAACTTTTTTATTTATAGTTATACGACAAAAAGTTACTTGACCAAAGTTGTAGTGAATTTAATTTGCAACAAATAATGTTAACGATATTTTTTTATCAGATAAATAGTTTAAGAGATATATCGTTAAAACCATTCCAACCGCTATTTTCAAGATGGCGGCCGTGGGACAAGGGTGGCAACCCCACAAACTTGGTTTTAGCTCCACACTGACCCCCTCTACATATCAAAAAAACAAAATTGCGTCCTCTAAAAAACGCAAGGTTAGGCCTAAAAAATGTAACATTTCAATGGACTAATATGCGAAATATGACTCGTTAGAGTTTCAGGTATGAATATGTTGACTTCGTGTTTTAAATTGCAGACCCGTACGTCAAAAAAATAAAGACATAGAATCGTTTAATGATGATTTTAAGACCAATCTTTGCAATTATTTTCTATCGAGCCGATTTCGTCCAATTATGTATCGAGTCCGTCCACGTTCTTCGAAATATGATGAATATTAACATATATTTTTTTTTGATGGGCTAGAATAAATATCTTTTCTTAAAAAACTGCTCAAATAACTTCAATTTGGTGTTGTCAGCCCCTTAATACTTTAATCTGACCGGGTTAGTTCACAATAAAATAATCCTATTCCTACTATTCATTAAGGTAGTCATTCAGTCATTCTTATTGGAAGGAGTCATTATCAAAGTGATAAAAATATTCCTGATACCCTTTGAAGTTTGAAAACTTTTCCTTTTTTATTCTTCTTATTTAAAAAAAAATTAAATAGGCAACTTGTTAGAAGGGGAACTGTAACTTAAGGGACACACTTGAAAAGCTTATAAAGTAAACACTTTCACAATAGACATAATTTTCGATGAATAAAAATAACATTCAACTCTGTATGGTATAATACATCTTATATATAAAATTCCCCTGTCACAATGTTACAGGTAAATTAGCTTGGAGAAATTTTTGCATATGTAGTGGTGTGTATATTACTCAGATCTTAGAGCGCGTTTCCACTATATCGTTCTGGCCTATACAAAAATGTTTCGATATCCTAACATTACTATTTAATTTTATACTTATTCCTAGCAACACTTTTGTTTTCAATAAAAACAAGTTTTTCTTTGAAAGAAAATGGTTTTGACTTTATAAAAAAAAATATATCATTCAATTTCACGTACTTGAGCAAACGACAAGGCGACTACCGTGAAACAATAAAATATCGTGTCCATAATAATTTGTTTCATAATTAATATTTGACCATAATAATTACGAAACAAAACAAATAAATAAATCGTCACTTGATAGTGGAAAGTGGAAACACGCACAAAACCAGAATAAACCAGTTTACGCTGTCCGCAGGTGCCACGTGCAGTCGTTTGGTACCGTTAGAACATAAAGCACACATTTAATTCAAAAATTATAATTATTACGTAGTTTAATTGTTAAATTTTGTATTTGTTGATTGTTGTTATTATTGTTATAATATTTGTTGAAGGGTTTAATTTGTGTGTAAGTGTTGTAACTTTATATTGTTTATGGGAGACATGCATAGAGTATATATATATTATCATATTGTGTACAAGCCGGCGCATTCTTTTTCTTAATCAGAGCGCATTCTAAATTTCAATTTCAAAATTAGAATTCTGATTGGTTTTGTTTTTGGTCGATTTGGTCTAAATTTAAAACTTATATAAAAAATTAGTTCAGAGAGCCTATTACAGTATTAAGGAATATATGGACGATAAAAACCCATGGAGGGTTGTCGCGTAAAAACCACAGGACAGTTCTTTGGCATATTACTATAATATAATATGATGTTACATATATGTTTTGTAAAATTAAAACTGACATGATTAAAAAGAGCAACTATGGAGTTTCTTGCCGGTTCTTCTCCGTAGATACTGCTTTCCGAATCGGTGGTAAATGTTAAAAATATGTACCTAATGACGTTTCAAAAGTGCTTCTAGAAGAAGTCTAATTGAATAAATAAATGTTTGATTTTTGAGTTTTGAATTAAAATTAAAAAGAGAATCTTGGAACTGTTTAAATTGTGTACTAAAGTTAGTAAATTAAACTTTAAATGTCGTTTCTTTTTCAGGTTAGTAAATTTTTCATTTTAGTAACATTGTTAATGTAAAAGTTATACGTATGTTAAATGTGCAAATATTAAAATAAAGTCTCATCTTTTTCAGAGGAGAAACACATATAGTTTAATTTAAAATCCCAAATATATATATATATATATATATATATATATATATATATATATATATATAATAAAAACTAAAAATAAAATGTTGTTTTTTTTCGTCAGTATTTTATAGCCTAAATCTAAACTAATATTATATAAAGCTGAAGAGTTTGTTTGTTTGTTTGAACGCGCTAATCTCAGGAACTACTGGTCCGATTTGAAAAATTATTTCGGTGTTAGATAGCTCATTTATCGAGGAAGGTTATAGGCTATACATATATCATCACGCTACGACCAACAGGAGTGGAGCCACGGGGGTGAAACCGCGCGGAGCAGCTAGTTGGTTATAAAATTAATTTTCCTTCAAGTAGAGCGTACATTTAATAAATAAATAAATATATTTCAGGACAATTTTCACACACGGCACAATTTGATCCCATACTAAGCTTTCGCTTGTGTTATGGAAACCAGATAGCTGATAAACATACATGTATAATTTTTAAATAAATACTTAAATAGATAATTAACACCCAAACACAGAGCAAACATCTATTCATGTGTTCATCACACAAATATTTGCCCCGGGTGGGAATCGAACCCACGACCTCTGGCTTGGAAGGCATGGCCACTACCAACCAAGCCAACCGGTCAGTCGATTAATCATACCAATCATAGAAATCTAAATAGCTTATTTAGATTTCTATGATACCAATGCAACTGATGAAATTCCAATACTCTTAAATAATTTCTTTGATTATTTTTTTATCAATTTTATACTTGAAATTATATATTGAAGTATAAAATGAATAATTCAACTGCTTTACAAAGACATTTAATCTCACAAAGATACAGTTATATACCTATTTTATTTTATATATTTTTAAAGATAACTTTAATCTATTATATTTTAAATTATGTATGTATTACAATAATTTAAAACAATTTAAACTACTATCTGTAAATAAATGGTTACCTGTTTAATAAATATCTACTCATATTTTGTATTCTTACCTGGGTATGATAATTGATAACGCAATCTTAATTGTACTTGTATAAAATATAGCAAAGAGTTATATTATAATACTAGCGGTCCGCCCCGGCTTCGCCCGTGGTACATATTTCGCAATAAAAGGTAGCCTATGTTCTTTCTCAGGGTCTAAAGATTGTCTGTGCAAATTTCATCAAAATCGGTTGAGAGGTTAAAGCGGGAAAGCGTAACAGACAGACAGACAGAGTTACTTTCGCATTTATAATATTAGTAGGGATTATTTGTATAAAATAACAACTTTAAAAGTAGAGCCAAAAATATCAAATAAATACTTTTGTAATGAAAACTTATACTCTACTTAAACAAAACTCTACATTATACAAAAACTGTATGATTAAAATAATATGAAGTTATTAACAAAATATTAAAATAAAGTCAATTATTTTTATTTCAGTCATTAGATTATATTTTTTAGAAAATCACCATTAGTTTAGACTCTGGGTAACATTTTTTTTTTCCTAAGATCTTAAATTTTTTGCTATAATAATATTGTGTTGCTCTCCCGCCCCTCTAATTATTAAATTATAACAGATTGCCACATTTAATTAATATTATCTATAATTTAAATAGCTAATAATTATGATTCACGAATATTAATTAACTAGCTTTCCGCCCGCGGTTTCACCCGCGTTTTCAAAGAAAAACCCGCATTTCCCGTTTCCGTGGCATTTCCGGGATAAAACCTATCCTATGTGTTAATCCAAGCTACGCTCTATATGTGTGCTTTCATTTCATGATAATCGGTTCTGTAGTATTTGCATGAACGAGTAACAAACATACACACCCACACATATACATACATCCATCCTCACAAACTTTCGCATTTATAATATTAGTAAGATAGTATATAAAAGAAATCATATGTAAATATTATTATAATCATTTGTGTTTTTTATATAGTTACAATTTCGTCTTATCTGTATTATGATTTACCGACAAATTTGGAATAAGTACGATAGAATAGTGGAATGAAAATGTTTATTATTATTGCATATGTATAATTATCACTACATAGTATAAAACAAAGTCGCTTTCTCTGTCCCTATGTCCCTGTATGCTTAAATCTTTAAAACTACGCAACGGATTTTGATGCGGTTTTTTAAATAGATAGAGTGACTCAAGAGGAAAGTATATAATTTATTACCTAGGTTTTAGACAAAGCGTGCGAAGCCGCGGGCGGTAAGCTAGTATTCTCATAATCAAAAGACTGTGCTCTGTCAAAATGTAGACTGACACCCCCAGCTACATGCCGGCTACTCACGTACCTTCAGCAGGGGCAATAATGGAACAATCTCGGTTGCAAGGTGGTTGGAGCAATTTCAGATGTTAAAATTGCCCCTGCTTGCCTCACATAACAAAAAAAGGAGCTAAATAAGGGTGCAATTCCAATATTGCCCCTGCTGCAGGTACGTGAGTAGCCGGCATGTAGCTGGGGGTGTCGGTCTACATTTTGAAAGATGGATGGTTTTTTAATCCAGATAGATAATTTATAATTAAAAAAAGACGTGTGGCACTCGGGGATTGCCGCGGTAAAGCTATTGCATGCTATGTCTTCAAGCCACACCTCCGCGCCGGTCGGATTGGGGAGCGTGAGGTTTTTTCGTTACGGAATTTCTGGATTCGGTCCCCGCGCGCTCAAGGCCCGCGATAGAAGCTATGCAATAGCTTAAAAAGACAAAAGACTCACAAGTAAGTAGGCAATAATTAATCAAAAACATTGTATTTGTCACAATAACGAAGTCAAAGTGTGAAAGTTTGTTTATGTATCTATTGCATTATGTTACAAAATACAATATCCTTCATTGTCCAATACCTACGCATATTTTTATGAATTTACTAGGTACATATAAAATTCTGTCTATTCATCAGCATTCTTCAGCATTTACTATTTAGTGAACGTCGCGTCGGTATTGACGTTGATTTTTTATAGCCACTAATATACGTACAAGCACAGAAATACAATCTCAAATAAGCCCACATTGCAAGCATCACGTTAATTCGACTCATAAAGATCTTACTCCGAACGTAAAGATTCAGGCAAACACGCTGTTTTATGTTACTACCCTAAAACATCAAAACAAAAAAAAATATATTTATATTTAATGTAATTTGTAAATCTTCCTTTCACTCATACCTAACTGAAAACCAGCGCTGAAGAAACTGCAACACATGCCGATATGGGAATCAGTTTGGCTGTTGACATATTGTAGAGTAAGATCACAGAGCCGTAAGACAACTTATTTTCTAAAGCATGTAAGTTTCGGTTCACAGCTGTTGTCTCCAGTGTACTTTTTAACCGACTTCAAAAAAAGGAGGAGGTTATCAATTCGGCCGGTATTTTTTTTTTTTATGTATGAACACCGATTACTCCGAGGTTTCTGAACCGATTTACGTGATTCTTTTTTTGTTCGATGCGGGATGGTGTCGAATTGGTCCCATAAAAATTTTTTTCGGATAGGCCCAGTAGTTTTTATTTTATGAGCATTTTTGTCTGTACTCGATGACTAAATTGAAATGTAGCAAGTAACTTTGATTCACTTCCCGGTAACCGATTGAGCTGAAATTTTGTATACGTATGTAAATTGGATAGCGATGAAACATTATCATGACATGGAGCTGATTTGATGATGGAATCGGAAGGTGGCCATAGGAACTCAGTAATATATTGACTCAACTTTATCGAGTTTGGGCTCGTTTGATTCGTGTTGAAAAATACACTAAAAAGTATTAAATCTCGGTATAAAATTAAATAAAAAAAATAAATATAACATTAATAGCACATATAAATAATATTATGTAGTAATTAATAATATCAAATCTTTTTTATTTCTTACTTTTCCGTTTTTGAAGTCGGTTGTTTTTAACGCAGTTATTTTTATTAATACCTGAATGTTTGTGGAGCTCTACCAGTGACACCTGAGCCAAAACTTTAATAAATGAACTTAATTTATTTTTAAATGTCTGATTTTTTTATTTGTTATTAAGATAACTATTACAATGTTATATTTAATCAGTCAGACAAATTGCAATGACCAAACATCCTCTAAACACAAAAATTTCTACTCTTTTAAAATCATGTCAATATTACATTTCAATTTTACGTCCTGTGGTTCTTACAGGACAACTTTCCGTGGATTTTCATCTACCATGTAATCATTACTATAGCCTATACCTATAGAGTATGGCAGGCCCTTTGCACTGATACATTTTTATATAAGTTTTATATTTAGCACTATTTAAATCTCTAATTCTATCAGGAATTCTATTGTAAGAGTGTATATCTTGAGTCTTGACCCATGAATGAATTTTTAACTTTAGGAATACATAATGGCATTTCTATGTGTTTCTATTTCATTTCCTGTTCCTTGCTGTTCATTGTGTCATAACAATGTCTATTACCTATTCTTCTGTGAAAGTCAGCGTTATTGTGTTCGTGTAAAATATCATTTATGGGGCTGTTAAGAGCAAATTTAACAGTGATTGCGCTCTCCTTTACTCCCATACACAGTGTGCGCCACAGACATGTATGTGTGCGCAAACGAGAGCGCAATTACTTGGCGGGGCCAGGTCGTAGAAGAAAATAATAAGAAAATATGTGATTTAAGGAAAAGTCATATAGTTCATTGAAAAGTTACATTTGGGGTTGCATTTTTTAGAGGACGCAATTTTATTTTTTTGATGTGTAGGGGGGGTCAGTGTGAAGCTATCACCAAGTTTGTGGGGTCGCCACCCTTGTCCCACGGCCGCCATCTTGAAAATAGCTGTTGATATGGTTTTTACGATATATCTCTTAAACTATTTATTTGATAAAAAACATTTATTAACATTATTTGTTGCAAATTAAATTCTCTACAACTTTGTTCCAGTAACTTTTTGTCGTAGAACTATAAATAAAAAGTTATAAGCGAAAATGTTCAGAAATTAGAGATATTTATATTTTTCAATAAAACTTTTTTTTATAATTTTACGAAGAAATTATATCAGACCATTTTTATATATTGTTTTTCGAGGAACAACTTTTATATACAACATTTTGTCATTAAGTAAATAGCTAAGGTTTTACAGCGCTCCGAAGTGAGTACTAATTTTCAGTACTCTGATCTATACAGTATACTTATATTATGTGTGTAAATAATAATTTGTCATCAGTAATTGTTTTTTTTTTTTTTTGTTATTATAATATTTTTAATAATTAATTTTGCAATATTATTAATAATTAATTATTGAATCTTTTCCCCACCACCCAGAAGGTACTGAGTCTGGAAGCGCGTTTTTTTGTTCGTCGAAAAGCAGGGCTGAAATGTTCTGCAGTGTGCTTCTATTGTTCTGGAGTATGGGAAAAGAGCCAATAGCCAATATATGTATAGTTAAGAGTACTGAAAAATAGTAGTCACTTCAGAGCGCTGTAAAACCTTAGTTATTGACGTAATGAAAAAATGTTGTATGTAAAAGTTGTTCCTCAAAAAACAATCTACAAAAATGGTCTGATATCATTTCTTCGTAAAATGATAAAAAAAAATTATTGACAAATATAAATAGCTCTAATTTCTGAACATTTTCGCTTATAACTTTTTTATTTATAGTTCTAGGACAAAAAGTTACTGCACCAAAGTTGTAGAGAATTTAATTTGCAACAAATAATGTTAACGATATTTTTTTATCAGATAAATAGTTTAAGAGATATATCGTTAAAACCATTCCAACCGCTATTTTCAAGATGGCGGCCGTGGGACAAGGGTGGCAACCCCACAAACTTGGTTTTAGCTCCACACTGACCCCCTCTACATATCAAAAAAACAAAATTGCGTCCTCTAAAAAACGCAAGGTTAGGCCTAAAAAATGTAACATTTCAATGGACTAATATGCGAAATATGACTCGTTAGAGTTTCAGGTATGAATATGTTGACTTCGTGTTTTAAATTGCAGACCCGTACGTCAAAAAAATAAAGACATAGAATCGTTTAATGATGATTTTAAGACCAATCTTTGCAATTATTTTCTATCGAGCCGATTTCGTCCAATTATGTATCGAGTCCGTCCACGTTCTTCGAAATATGATGAATATTAACATATATTTTTTTTTGATGGGCTAGAATAAATATCTTTTCTTAAAAAACTGCTCAAATAACTTCAATTTGGTGTTGTCAGCCCCTTAATACTTTAATCTGACCGGGTTAGTTCACAATAAAATAATCCTATTCCTACTATTCATTAAGGTAGTCATTCAGTCATTCTTATTGGAAGGAGTCATTATCAAAGTGATAAAAATATTCCTGATACCCTTTGAAGTTTGAAAACTTTTCCTTTTTTATTCTTCTTATTTAAAAAAAAATTAAATAGGCAACTTGTTAGAAGGGGAACTGTAACTTAAGGGACACACTTGAAAAGCTTATAAAGTAAACACTTTCACAATAGACATAATTTTCGATGAATAAAAATAACATTCAACTCTGTATGGTATAATACATCTTATATATAAAATTCCCCTGTCACAATGTTACAGGTAAATTAGCTTGGAGAAATTTTTGCATATGTAGTGGTGTGTATATTACTCAGATCTTAGAGCGCGTTTCCACTATATCGTTCTGGCCTATACAAAAATGTTTCGATATCCTAACATTACTATTTAATTTTATACTTATTCCTAGCAACACTTTTGTTTTCAATAAAAACAAGTTTTTATTTGAAAGAAAATGGTTTTGACTTTATAAAAAAAAATATATCATTCAATTTCACGTACTTGAGCAAACGACAAGGCGACTACCGTGAAACAATAAAATATCGTGTCCATAATAATTTGTTTCATAATTAATATTTGACCATAATAATTACGAAACAAAACAAATAAATAAATCGTCACTTGATAGTGGAAAGTGGAAACACGCACAAAACCAGAATAAACCAGTTTACGCTGTCCGCAGGTGCCACGTGCAGTCGTTTGGTACCGTTAGAACATAAAGCACACATTTAATTCAAAAATTATAATTATTACGTAGTTTAATTGTTAAATTTTGTATTTGTTGATTGTTGTTATTATTGTTATAATATTTGTTGAAGGGTTTAATTTGTGTGTAAGTGTTGTAACTTTATATTGTTTATGGGAGACATGCATAGAGTATATATATATTATCATATTGTGTACAAGCCGGCGCATTCTTTTTCTTAATCAGAGCGCATTCTAAATTTCAATTTCAAAATTAGAATTCTGATTGGTTTTGTTTTTGGTCGATTTGGTCTAAATTTAAAACTTATATAAAAAATTAGTTCAGAGAGCCTATTACAGTATTAAGGAATATATGGACGATAAAAACCCATGGAGGGTTGTCGCGTAAAAACCACAGGACAGTTCTTTGGCATATTACTATAATATAATATGATGTTACATATATGTTTTGTAAAATTAAAACTGACATGATTAAAAAGAGCAACTATGGAGTTTCTTGCCGGTTCTTCTCCGTAGATACTGCTTTCCGAATCGGTGGTAAATGTTAAAAATATGTACCTAATGACGTTTCAAAAGTGCTTCTAGAAGAAGTCTAATTGAATAAATAAATGTTTGATTTTTGAGTTTTGAATTAAAATTAAAAAGAGAATCTTGGAACTGTTTAAATTGTGTACTAAAGTTAGTAAATTAAACTTTAAATGTCGTTTCTTTTTCAGGTTAGTAAATTTTTCATTTTAGTAACATTGTTAATGTAAAAGTTATACGTATGTTAAATGTGCAAATATTAAAATAAAGTCTCATCTTTTTCAGAGGAGAAACACATATAGTTTAATTTAAAATCCCAAAATGTTGTTTTTTTTTATTTGCTGACCATACACTACTACAAACGCAAAAATTTCTCCAAGATAATTTACCTGTAGTTACCATACTCCTCCAAAACGGCTGGACCGATTCTCATGAAATTTTGTGTGCATATCGGGTAGGTCTGAGAATCGGCTAACATCTATTTTTCATACCCCTAAATGATGAAGAGTAAGGCAGAACAACGTTTGCCGGGACAGCTAGTATATTATAGTACACAGTACACACAGACACAATTAATGACTTGTACTAAACCATAGTAACCTTAAAGCTTCATTTGCATCATGCATGGTGTACTAGATTCAAGAAGAGATACCTTATACATTACATTTTTTGCAATAATATACAACCAGGCCTCGTCGTTATACCTAGGACTAGCTGTGTTCCGCGGTTTTACCCGCAGTTCCTCAGCTCCTTCCGCAGCTCCTGTTGGTCTTAGCGAGATGATAATATATAGCCGATAATATATAGCCTTCCTCGATAAATGGGCTATCTAACACCGAAAGAATTTTTCAAATCGGACCAGTAGTTTCTGAGATTAGCGCATTCAAACAACAAACTCTTCAGCTTTATAATATTAAGTATAGATTTTTCATACTCTTTGAAATTTTGTATTTTCCGTGGCTCGCTGTTTTATAAATCACACTTAAAATCAAAATTTATCAAAATTACACAACAATTCATTTTTATTAATTAACAGAATAGGTTTTTTTTTTTCAAAATCATCACAGGAGAAACTTCTCTGGACTTCCAGTGCGGATTTTAAAATTTTCATACAACTTCTACTAGTGACATCTAGTGGATAATATAAAATTTGATTTCAACTCAGCAGTTTTAACTCTAAAGAAATACATCTAGTACGACTATATTTCCATAGATGGCACTGTACTCAAAATTACGTACTAGTTCACACAAGTAGTTACACTACTGCACACTAGATGGCATTAAAACAAAATGACATTTGCCATATCGCAAACATAGATGTCGCTAGTATCAAATGTTTGCTTTGTTTATTTATAATTACACTTTTATTTGAGTTCGTTGAAACTATTGCGTACTTTCACTGGTATGAAAAGATTTTCACAATAATAATTATATTCGTTTCTGCATATTTTATCGCAACAATTTAAATACTATCTTTTATTGTGAAACAAAAAATAATAGGGACTAGCAATGAAAACTTTTGCATTGGGATAGTTGCAATCAATATGAATCAAAGAATTTACTAAAATCTGTGCTGTAAGCTGTTATTGACGTATAAAATGTTGCATTACATCGTCTTTACCATTATCTTTCTACTATCTTTATTTTCGAGAGATGTTAACACAATTTTTCGAGGAAAGTTCTCTTTTATCAAATACACGGAAACAATATTATTAAAAAACATTAAATAATAGGCTATGCAAATGCAATTACCGTCTCTTTAGCTTTTATTCACAATATTTTTTTGTTTTTTTCATTATTTAAGACATACGTATGTATTTTAGTATTTTAGTCTTACTAGAATCTTATTATAGTCAACAAGGTCGAGTATAAATTAATATAAAACCTACAGGTAAGGCATGCTTAAAGGCTTATTACACTACCCGATATTAAGGGCCCTGCATCCAGGGTGGGCGTGTACCCTAGTTAGTGTGGCGCTTATTACACTTCTCTGCGAATTGGGCCCTAACTCAGTTTATACGCGAATGTCTAGAGAGATAAACGTATTGTTGCATTTAACATTATGCCGTCGTCAGTATCGAAACTTCAAAAAGTTGCTGTAGCAGTGGCAACCGTTGTCGCAATAACAAATAGGTATTAAAAAAAGAAAGAAGAGAAAGATCTGGGTGAAAGAGTATTTGCGGTTACGTGAAAAGCTTTCAAATATGCAAATACTAAGCGTGCTTGAACCGGGAGTTTTAACTTTTAATGAATTAATTAGAGTAGGTGCAGAACAATTTGAACACTTGTTGAGTTTGGTGACACCTTACATACAAAAGCAGCCACTCCACGTACTAGTCGCGCGGCAACTGAGCTCCCTAACCGCCCTAAACGTTATTACATTACCCAATCTGCAGGGCGCTTAGGGAGCTAGGCAGATCGGGCAGACCCGATCGCCCTAAATCGGGACACTAACTCCCTAAGTCTTATTACACCACTCTTAGTTAGGGTTAGGGTCCCTAAAAATTGGGTGGTCTAATAAGCCTTTTAGGTCACAGTACGATGACTCAGTGGTCACGTCACGAGCGATCCGGCTTCGATTCACACACACGTCAGCGATACGTACACACACAGATGCAATGTGTGGTGTATGGTATAAGCGGCAGCGATGAATAGTTTATCAAGCGATTTATATTAGTAAAAAATACTAATAATCCGAGCTAATAATGATGGATGATGATGAGGTACGGATGAAAGTTGGCATCCTATAGGCTATATGCGTAAAAGCAATGCAATTTAGGGTAGGATTTTTTTTAGGATGGTGGATATAAAAATAAAACACGAAATGTAATTCAAACTGATTTATTGGCTTATACACGTAACACATAATACACTACATATGTATGTATTTGTTTTCTTTTTAGTAACATTCTATTGGAATAAACTACCGTTTTCCTTTTAAATAGTAGTGATGAAATAAATAATAAAATAATTTAAAATAACATTTATTAGGTACTCTAAAATTACCTACATTAATATTCTGTATAGGTAATTTTAGATTAAGATCTTTATCTTAATCTAAAATTACCTATAAAAAAATAAAAGTAAATAATTATGTACCTTTGTACATAATTATTTATGATCATTATAACAAATATTGGCCTCTGATTATCCACTTGTACATATTTTACTTTCTTACACATAACGTATAATTCAGGAACCTCTTAAGTTATAGACTTATAATGAAAGTACCTAGTACCAACCAACTCTCTTCAATCTGTGGAACTACTTATAAAATAAGCCTAAAATACTCTTAATAGATTACTTAAATACCAGTTGTTTGTCCCGACGACTACGCTCTGTTTAAAACGGGTAAGAAATTTCCTGTATTGCTTGGTAAAGCTCTCGCTTTAAACTCAAACTCAAACATTTATTTATTCAATTAGACTTCTTCTAGAAGCACTTTTGAATCGTCATAACATATTATGTTTAACATCTACCACCGATTCGGGAATCAGTATCAATGGAGAAAAACCGGCAAGAAACTCCATAGTTGCTTTTTAAAGCATGTCAATATTACATTTTAATTTTACAAAATATGTAGGTAACTAAATAATAAATCATAATAATGATGAAACTGAAATAACTGTTTTGTGGTTCTTATGCGACAGTTTTCCATGTATTTTCATCTGTCACATATACACCTTTTATATAATAGGCTCTCTGAACTAGTACATGTTTTTGTATAAGTTTTAAAGCTAGCATCAACTCTTTAATACTTTGAAGAATTCTATTGTAAACCTTGTACCTTGAAAGATACCAAAATCGTCGCTCTATCTCATTGCAAGGGCCTTAGCTAGGGCGCATTAAAAGGCAAGAAGAAGATTCACTTCAAAAGAAAATTTCCGTCAATCAACTCTTTTTTTCAGTTGAAACAGGATAGCTTGTGTAAAACTTAATTAATTTAATCGATTTACCATTTATTAGCGTTATATGTTGCAAATTTTAAATTATTTAATTAAACAAACACAAACAAAAAATTTACATTAAAATTAAATATTTAAATTCCGCTACATCTTTTGAACTGCGCGGTATCACGCGAGCGCCGCGTGCACGAGACGGCCGGTCGCGTCAACGGCCGTCACACGGCACACCGCGTAGTATTCTTGCAATTCCGTTATTCCGTCATTCGCAAATATTTCCCAAATGTAATGACTAACGCGTAAACATGACAACAAAACTGACCTAATGATTACTTTTTTTTTGTGTACTCTGTGTAAAAGCTGACAGTCAACGTGTTGGCATAAAACCTTCATGGATAAATTTAAAAAGTTTTATGATTTGTAGAACACTGGCAATCTAGACAAGTTTCAAATATCGCATGTCCAAAGATTTTTCGCTTATTTTATATTTAGCTCTCTCTAACCAGAAAACAATCACAAAAAACATGAATCACAAAAAAAAAGAATGTTGTTTTCTTTGAATTTTTTATTTAATTTAATAATTATTGCGTCTAAAGTCCAAATTAATGTAGCATTTCATTCAACTGGATTCTTATTGGAATATTCCATAGAAATTGTAAATGTTATAATATGAGCATTATGGCTGTCGCAGATCGTTTTCGAGATTGTTCCTGACGCAATCGTTACACATGGAAATAAAAGCCGTTCACTTTTATACTTTGTTTATTTACGTTCAGCACAATTTTTTAAGAATACCACCAGTTAATGATTACATTATAGCGCAGCGTTATCTTCTATTTATAAAGGCTTTGTTTCCGTTTCAAGAATTTGATGTAGGTAGGTAATAAAAGTTTATACCGTAGCAGTCTATCTATATTTAGACGACTTCTTTATTTACAGCAATGTATAGCTACAGATAACATAATCTAAAGTGTTAAAATTTACGACATCCTAAGCATTTGGCAAGCTCGTACTGGAGCTGGTTATCGGACCACAATACGTGTGGTCGGTACGCTTCATAGATGCGCCGGCAACGTTTCTTTTCCGTTTCGTTTTGTAGCGCGGTCGTTGACTGCCAAAATGCAGCAAAACACGGCGTCGCAGGCGACGCGCTCGCGATGCAGCGGCGACCTTGCGAGCGAGCTGCCCGCGCCCCTGCGACGTCATGCGGGGGCGCGCCGGTGACGTCACGCGACCTCGCCGTCACTCGGCGTGCACGTGAACGCCACGCGCCGGCACGCGCCCGCTGCGTGATCGCCGCGCGCTCATTGGCCCGCTTCGCCGCGCCGTCCGCGCCCATTGGCCGCCGCCGCCCCGCGTCCCGCGCGAGCCCGTGCCTCGTACCTCGAGCGCTCGCGGAGCGGTTTATTCGTCTGCCCATCGCCGACGAAACCACACGCATCACCCAAAAGGGAACGCGACCCGCGCGACTACAAGTTTTGTGAATTAAAAAAGAAAGTTTCTCACCTTTGAATGAACTCACCGTAATCAGAATGTCTACTATCCTCGATGTTTGCGGTCCTCTCTCCCCGCCGTCAACGCCGCCGTTGATGGACTTAAAAGTGAGTTTCGATAAAAGTTATGATTTTATCGAATTTTTTTAAATAAAAAAAAAATATTTCCCCCGACGTAGTGTCGTAAAAATATTCTTTACCTTGTGCAATCGAAAGTACGGAGCGCAGCGCGAACACGCAGCGCGCGCGTGCTCTGACTCACCGAACGTTTACTTACGTGCGTCCCTCTTTGTCTCACAGGTCGAGTTGCCGCTGAAGAAAGCCGCAGTCAAACGAGCCCGGGAGTCTCCCCCGGCCGGACTCGTCACCCCGCAGCCCTCGGACTCGGAGGGCGAGGATGAGTGCGGCAAGCGCGCCCGCTGCGAGCTGGCGCGGCTGCTGCTCACTACGCCGCCGCCGGAGCCCTGCCCCGTCTCCTCCCGCCCCTCTGTCATAATGAGAGCTCACAAGGACGGCACGTGCAGTCCTGAACCTCTGCCCCCGCCCCCCGAACACATGAACATGCTAAAAACGCTAAAATTCAAAATGAACCGGGGCCACAGTTACTCGCAAAATAAATATATTGCGAGCCAAACGCAAAGTCCACCCGCGCCTCCGACGCCCAGCCCAGAATCGCCTCCTGCAATAGAGGAGGCGCGGGTGCCATCGCCGCACCCGGAGCAGAAGGAGGAGCGCGTGCCGCAGATACCAGCGGCCGCGGCCACGCCCGGCTGGGTGCCGCTGGCGCCGCGACCCGCGCCCGCCGTGCTCGTGCCCGGCGCCATCCTGCCCACGGCGGCCGTGTGGCTGGTGACGCCCGCGCCGGCCGCTCGCCGCCGCCTCTACGAGTGCTCGTACCCCGGCTGCGGCAAGAACTACTTCAAGTCGTCCCACCTGAAGGCGCACGCGCGCACGCACACGGGCGAGCGGCCGTTCCGCTGCGCGTGGCCGGGCTGCGAGCGCCGCTTCTCGCGCTCGGACGAGCTGTCGCGGCACAAGCGCACGCACACGGGCGAGAAGAAGTTCGTGTGCCGCGTGTGCAGCCGCCGCTTCATGCGCTCCGACCACCTCGCCAAGCACGTGAAGCGGCACGCCAAGGAGCGCGCGCCGGCGCCGCCCGTGCTGCGGCTGCTGCCCTCGCCGCCGCTGCCGGCCGCCGCGCACTGACCGACTGTGATATAGATCTCGCGATCTCTAGCTGTAGTACTCTTAAGACTGTCCTATCTACTACTTAATAGTTAAGTTACGTCGTCGTAAGCTTCAAAATATACGAGTTGAAAGTTATATGTTGTTTAATTTCACTGCACTGCACGCGCGCGGAGTTTCCGCTCCGTTTCCCCGGCCCCGCTCGAGCGGGTCGGTGTAGAATGTACAAGAAATGAAGTGTAGTGCGGCGGCGGGCGCGGCCGACTGTCGCGAGACGCGACGCGCCGCCCCGGCTCGCCCCGCCGCTGATAACACAAGCGGCAAGCCTAACGCATTATCTCTAACGATATCTCACATTTCAAACAAATAAAGAAAATCATAGCATTAACCGGATCAAGCAACCACATTCAGTTATTTACATTGTACAAATTAAAATCCAGTTAAATATTTAAAATATCAAATTGCACAATAATTTCTGACAATAAAACAAGAACGAAATAATATTATCCAATTACAGATTAAATTGCATTACTCATTTAGCAAAATAGACTTGGAAATAAGTTTTAAAATCAAATTTAAAAGTCATTGTCTGAAATACAAAAAAACATATTTTGAGAATATGCATCTATGAAGCATAAATTACTAAACAATTTAATTCACGGTGACATTACAACTCATTAATGATAACGTAAAATGTAAAATATCAAACATTTTTGCGTAATTATTTTAAGCAAATTCAATCAACTATTCTAAATTTCTATTTCTAAGTTTTATCATTCATTATTATAACGACCGTACTTCACGTGACAAACTATTTCCAGATAGATTTGGCTCTAGATACAATATAAATCTAAGTTCTTGAAACATAAATAACTAACATAAACTGTATAAAGAAGAAAAGATAAAGGAATAACTAATTTCTGATGAAATACTATAAATTTAAAAGTGGACTAGTAGAATACCTACTTACAATAATTATTTTTGCAAAAGTGACACTTAGGATGTTTATGTGAATATAATAATATGGCTAAACAGATTTCATTAAAAATAGATAGTCCCTCTCGGATTTATTTGGAATAACAAGCTAGGCGAAGGCAAAGATAGGGCGGGCGGCTAATCTTTCGCAAAAAAAAAACATTTAAACATCTATAATTTTTTTACCGCAATCCTATTTCTCGTAATAATTATTTGTATAGTATAAACTTTCTTTACATAATTATTCAAATTAATTATAATAATAACAAAATATTTTGAAACAAACGTAAAATAAAACGCAAAAATCATAATTCCACGTGCAATATTTAAGTACAATATTATTCTACAAATGCAAAATAATATTTATATAAGTGATGTTATTTCATAATATTTTTTCTAATGCCATCGGAATATTAATAAGTATGGTAATACAATCATAATTATCAGTTTTGATAATGTTCACACTGAAACTAAATCGGACATTTATTAAGTACTACCTGTGCCCCGCGGTGTATATGAGCCTATAGGCTTCCTCGATAAATGGGCTATCTAGCACCGAAAGAATTTTTCAAATCGGACCAGTAGTTCCTGAGATTAACGCGTTCAAACAAACCTACATTATACTATGTACCTTATACATAATATAAAGTATAAACCTCTTAGTTTACTTAAGTATTAAGTCAGAGTATATCGGAATACCGGATTTCAAAGTGATTTTATTATTTAACCACATATGTATTTATATAATAAGTTAGACACGCAGAAGTTTCAATAACATTTTAAGATATTATTTTCGAAAAATATTCCAATTTATGCGATTAGCACTAAAGTTGTCTTAACCCCTCACCAGTGGAGGAACCACACAGTGGCAGGTGTAAACTTTTGCGGATCTGTGTGGGGGCCACAGTGTGGTTACTTCGTGACCAAATACAAATCGTCTCTAAAATCTTATTAAATCATGCTAGTTCCCTCTAACCTACCGTGGTATATACAGAACAGAAAGAGCTACCTATAGAATCACATGACTTGCCTATTTGGTCGGTTTACTAACGGTTTTTATGCTGTCAAAAACACGGCACTTCAGTCCACTAACTTTTGAACATGTTTTGTAGAAAAAATATGTACGCATGGTGTATGAGATTTTTAGCTATATTATTAGGAATATATGTAAGGTTTCATAATTAAACTAAATTTCGTTTGAAAAATGTTTCATTTTTATAAAATAATCAAAATTAGTTGACATGACAGTACTACATTTTTGACCATCAATTAAAGCTTATTTTTATAGCTCACTTCATACATGATGAATACAATATAGTCGGAAATTTAATGAGGTTTAATTATTTCTTAAGTTTTCTAGTACTTTTCATATGAAAAAAATAGAGAAATCGCGATTAAAAAGCACAAGTGTGCTTCACCGGGATCTGTCTGTGGATGAACCACAGTGTGGCCCCACAGATGCGCTTATTCCACGATGGCCGCTCTACACTGGCGAGGGGTTATTTATTACGTAACTCTTTATTTAAGCACTTTTCAGTAAAGTTCATATACCTATTAAATACCTCATAATTATGCACATAGAAGTTACACAAACAAACTTTTAATACACATTGCACATGCAATTTTTAAAAAAGCTAATTATATATATTATTATCTCACACTAATTAAAAAATCGACTTATTAAAGTAGGTAATTTTATTTTATCCTTATACCTAATCAACTTTATTAAATGCGTTTTTGCGTAGCAAATGTAACTCGAAAAGATTCAATGTAAACCACAGAAAGGGAATTCATTACTAAAAAATCATGTATAGTAAAGTAAACAAAGGAATATTTTTAGTGTTTTAAGCTATTGCATAGCTTCTATCGCGGGCCTTGAGCGCGGGGACCGAATCCAGAAATTGCGTAACGAAAAACCTCACGCTCCCCACTCCGACATGGGGATGCTCCCCACGCCGGATGGCATAGCATGCAATAGCTTTACCGCGGCAGTCCCTGAGTGCCACACGTCTTTTTATTATTTATATTTTCAGTTGACATTTTTTCATGACAGGTATTCAGTATTTATCGAATGTAGGTATTTATAGAGCAAAATATTTGTATTATTTACGATTTATTTCTAACGCAGAGCAAAGCTCCTGAAAGGTTGGATTCACGGATGAAGCCTTGTACATAAATTGCTGTTTGTTTAAGCGTAAAATATAGTAATAGAGCATAAACTATATCATTTTCCATAGAAAATTTTTATTAGTTAAAATGCGAAATGCATATCTGCTACACGCCCCAAAATTGTCTAGGCAGGCTCTAGGATATCTCAAGGAGCAACTGCGATGTTAGCTCATAATGTCTACTGATAGAAATTATAACTAACAGTTTGAGTATTATAAAATTCATAACACATTTTGCAATAAGCTCATAAGATTTTCTCCAAAAAGTGCTCATCACAAAGAGGTTTTCATGTCATGTTTTGCAATTTTTATTACATCCCTTACCTATCATCATTTCATCACCTAAGCACTCCCGAATAAAATTTGCTTGTAATCATGATGCAGTGCGTTGACCTGTTTTATAAATTATTATTTTAATTTAAATCTAAAGCTTGAAGACTACCACGGGCCTGTCACGCGTCGACCACGGCGCGAACATTCTGTGACGTCACACTTTCCTGATAGCGGAATTGTATCCTAATGATAACAAATTCGGTTGCAATCATTGTTATTATGTATATTCCATGATTATCAAGGTTTTATGAGTACCATAGAATGAAGGTGAAAGACATTTTTAATAGAACTGTATCATGTATCGATACTAATAGGTAGGTATTATAAAGCTGAAGAGTTTGTTTGTTTATTTGTTTGCCTATCTCAGGAACTACGATTCCGATTTTAAAAATTATTTCGGTGTTAGATAGCCCATTTATCTAGGAAGGCTATAGGCTATATACCGTTACGCTAAGACCAAATTGAGCGGAGCAACGCGCGTAAAACTGCGGGGCACAGCTTGTTTATTATAATTTTGCATACCTAACTACTTTATGACCTCTATTTAAAACGTGTGTTACATGTGTTTTAACGACTTACAATGTTTATATTGCAGCATATTAATATTTTTAATGCGAAACTCTAAAGGAATTTGCTAGAACTTGCCTGAATTATATATAAGTGTATGGAGACCATTTATTGGTGCACATTCATAACATATTTGTATCAATGAGACACCAGAAATTTTGTACACAATTTGTATTTTCCTCAATTGTAAATAATTCTTTAACATATAAGCCTTGGTTTGTGAGCATGATTCACTGCAGTTGTCAAATTTTATTTAAATTCACACTTAGATATCCTTTCTTATTAAGCGCGTCACACACGGTGAAGATACTATAATATTTTATGTTAAGATTCTCTAATATAAAATATTACAGTATCCTAAGGTATCCGGTATCAGCGTTCTGACCATCATTTTTCTTTTTGTCATTGCGTACTAAGACCCCTGTAGAACCGCCATCCTCCCGTCCGATTAGGGCCCTTCTGGCCTCCTCCACTCAAGCGACAGCCCAAGCCGAGGTTCGAGATCCCCGTCAAGGGGGGACGCCCTTGTGCATGTCGCTACCAGGGTGAACCTTCAGTTCACCCCCGCGTCCGCGTTAAAATGTAGAAGCCCTTATTCTGGCTAACATTGAGAGACACCACACAAAAAAAAAAAAAATACCGCCATCCTGTTACAAATGACCCGAAATTTTGTGTCAGTGTTTCGGGTCATTTGTAAGAGGATGGCGGTTCTAAAGGGGTCTTAGTACGCAATGACAAAAAGAAAAATGATGGTCAGAACGCTGATACCGGATACCTTAAGATACTGTAATATTATATTATATTAGAGAATCTTAACATAAAATATAATAGTATCTTCACCGTGTGTGACGCGTTTTATACTTACTATTTATTATCTTACTAACCTAAGTTCGTAACTAGACAGGTGCGCAAATTATGAAACCATACTGCCAAAATAAAAGTCAATCCACTTATAACGTTACTATCAACATCTTGCTAAACAAATTCTAATCATTTTATATAAAAAAACACGCAAAAGAACCTTGAAAAAGCAACACTTTGTCGCAACTAACCTAGCACAATTTGGTTGCAACCTCACGTTGCCGGAATCGAACCGAAGGCCGCCACATCATACCCTTGATAGTGTAGTTATTAACTACTGTTAGAGTTGATTCAATTCACAGTTGTATAAGATATATATATATATATATATATATATATATATATGGAGATGAGATTTTATTAAATTGCGTTTTAGAAATATAAAGCGACTTATTAAATAAACACAGATTGGGAAAAAGTTAGAGAACAACCAAAACAATTGTTTTCTGTAAGTTTTGTTTTTCAATTTTCAATATTTTTATTGGCAGTTTTTAAATTCTACAATCTAAGATATTATGAAATATGGAAGTATCTTCTTATTAATCATTATGCATGTATACTGAATCTATTCAGATATTTTCGAAAAGGATGAAGATTCCTTTTGCGATAAATTGAAAGGTGTAAAATAAAGCGTGAAAATTTGAGAAAACCTACCATACTACGAGGAAAACCACACGGAAATCTAGCTCATTAATTATTATAAGTATATAACCGGAAGTAAACCTTCAAAATCTGTATAGACCATGAAAATTAAGAAGTACAAAGTACTAACAGGTAGTAGATAAATTTCAATACATATCAAGATAATTTTTTTTGTTGATAACTCGTGGCTAGATAGTCAAGCTATATATGTATATAGTTAAATCTTTTTAAACACGCTTATATTAGCATCACCTGTATGTAACCAACTCCTTTTAGACTTGATTTTGACCCACTACGGACTGATTTAATTCAAACTACAAGTACACTTATCAAGGACTAGCTGCGCTCCGCGGTTTCAACTTTCACCCGCGTGGCTCCGCTCCTGTTTGTCTTAGCGTGATGATATATAGCCTATAGCCTACCTCGATAAATGGGATATCTAACACCAAAATAATTTTTCAAATCGGACCAGTAGTTCCTGAGATTAGTAATAATAATAATAAATAATAAATATTTCAGGACAATTTTCAAACACGGCACAATCCGATCCCATACTAAGCTTTCGCTTGTGTTATGGAAACCAGATGGCTGATAAACATACATATAATTTTTAAATAAATACTTATATAGATAATTAACACCCAGACACAGAGCAAACATCTATGTTCATCACACAAATATTTGCCCCGGGTGGGAATCGAACCCACGACGTCTGGCTTGGAAGGCAGGGCCACTACCAACCAAGCCAAACGGTCAGTCAGTCGGTTAGTGCGTTCAAAAAAACAAACAAACCCTTCAACTTTATAATATTAGTATAGATTGGCAACAAAACAATAATTTCATGATCTAAATAAAGCGTGGTTTTTTCACGTCGAGATTATTGCATAGAATTAAGAATGTATTCTCTAACGCGACGTTACGGTGCAGAAATTATTCGCGACATTTTAAAACAAAATTAACTTGTTATGTGGCATGCTAAAGTTAATAAAAACATAGTTTAGAAGTAAGATATTTCTATATAGACTTTATTTGTCTTATTAACTTTTTTGTAATCTATTATCCTGTACCTACCTACATTCCTTATCATCACTAGGTACATCTTAAAAAACAAAGTCGCTTTCTCTGTCCCTATATCCTTATGAATCCCTACGCTACGGATTTTTATACGGTTTTTTTTAAAAGATAGAGCCTTAGAGCATTAATTTAATCCTCTAAGGATAGAGTGATTCAAGAGGAAAGTTTAAGTATACAATTTATTGGGCTATAGACAAAGCGGGCAAAGCCGCGCGGAAAGCTAGTTTTTCCATTTTCAACCAAAGCTCATTAAAATTTAACAAATAGTTAAAGATTTACACAATTATTAACTTCCTGTGTCGAAATAATGTGTCGAAGTGAATACGATATGATATGAATACCCTGATTGTATTTACGTAGCATGTTCCCGGGTTCAGTCCTGGTCAAGGCGAAAAAACAAAAACAAAACCAACTTGTACATATGCATTTTAAAATAAATGATTCACCACGCGTGGCCTAATAATTGTAACTTTTGCTTGAAAAGTGAGTCAATATCTCATTACACGACTTATCACTACCTGTAACGTTTGACTGATAGAGATTGCTTTCAAGGCTGTCATTTCTGCACAAATTTTAGAAAACAGGAAAAATAGGTACTCTCCTACAATAAGGATTTATTTATTCAAAAAACCCAAAATTTATTACATAATAATAGCAATAGGTACATGAAATATCAATATCAATTGTAGAGACTAGAAACACTAAATACAAAATCGTAAATCTCACAAAGCGCTCTTACCTTATTTCTTTAAAAATATAAGAATAAGGATGGTGTCATTCTTTAAATAGAGAATACGTTATGCTATCCATGTCTCATCTTAGAATCAACAGATATTACAATTAAAGAAATCGCGTAGCAACTCTACACCAATGCCTGGTAGAGATCGCTAACAAATTTAGTACCTATTTCTTTATTTTATGTATTTTTGGAAGACAGTAAAGAATGAATAATGAATGAATGAATATCATTTACTAGCTGTGCCCCGCGGTTTCACCCGCATTGCTCCGCTCCTTTTGGTCTTAGCGTGATCATATATTATATATAGCCTATATAGAGCCTTCCTCGATAAATGGGCTATCTAACACCGAAATAATTTTTCAAAACGCACCAGTAGTTCTTGAGATTAGCGCGTTCAAACAAACAAACTCTTCTGCTTTATATAGTATAGATTCGTACAACAGAACTTAGGTAACCTGTGTAGGTAACATAGGAAATTTGTCATAAGCGGCAACCCTAACACAAATCCTAGACATGACTCCACATAATCTAAACATAAATACCATTTACCATTGTCCAAGAGCTATCCTATAATTAGAACAATGATCCCTAAGCCCGTATCGGAATGACCTTTTCCCGCCTTTCCTGTCAACAGCTAGGTTGCCATGGTAACGCTAAGGTCAAAGACAGCTATGTTTGGTCTTCAATCTTCATACAAAAGCAAGACGCCATGAATGGGAAGCTTATTAATGTTAAACAGCTTTAAAAAGAGGTGTGTTCAATACGTATTTGCGTCATTTTCCCGGGATAAAAAGTAGCCTATGTCCTTTCTCGGGTATCAAAATATCTCCATACCAAATTTCATGAAAATTGGTTCAGTAGTTTAGGCGTGATTGAGTAACAGACAGACAGACAGAGTTACTTTCGCATTTATAATATTAGTACAGTATTACAATATTAGGAATTATTAGTCTGTGGCCTGTGCTATAAATATAAAATAAAGTTGTGTTAGTTACAAACAATATTTATAACCCAAGAACGGATGAACTGATTTCGCTGAAAAATTACTGGGGAGGTAGCGCGCTTATTTAATTGACCTTTGAATTTATGCACTATGCCATCGTATAAAATAGTACCCCAATACCTTGCGAAATATGTGATCAATCATAATTTTGCATCCTCAACAATCACCAAGTACCAACAGGAAACGGAAATATAATAACAGTCTGTATCGCCAGTCACTCGCTACGTACGTGAATGGAGCACGGCACGGGATCGTGACGTGTGACGTCACGACACGCTCGTGACGACACGGCACGCTTATAGAAATATTCGCATTAAAATAGCGATGAAAAGCACTGAATTGATACATATATGATTTGATAGCAATTAATATCTTAATTATGCTTTTGCCAAGGTATTTTATTTCATCTACATACTAACTACTAGATTTCAGAATACAGATGAACTTTAGTAAGTTTAATAAATACATGATAAGCTTAGTAGCTTATCATGTATTTATTGTTTTATAACTAGCTGCCTGCCCCAGTAAATATTGACAAATTCAAACACAAACAATAAACTATTTCGGAGGCGTATGGCATTAGTACAGAAGCATAATTTTAACAGCTTTCCGCCCGCAGCTTTTCTTCCAACGCCAAGCTTTCTTCTCACGAAAACAAGTTGTTTGTTACAAACAGATTGTCACATTAAACCATTATTTATGTGAATTATTTTTGTCACCGCAACGCGAGCACGACACGGATACGTGACGATACGTTCGTCATTGGCCACGACACGACGCGCCTACGACGTTGTTGTTTGTTGGCAGATTCAGTTACATTATCATGTCACGGGGAAAGTGCATTTTCTTATGCTTTCACTATCTGGGATATTTTTATTAACACGCTTTATTAGCTTCACCTGTGTGTTTGTCTGTAACCGACATGACTGTATGTTAACGACTCCTTTAGACTCGATTTAGAGTTTAGAACCACTTTAAACAGACATGTTTAAATCAAACTTTGAACACTTATCATGGACAAATACACTCACCGGCACGGAATCTTGGCCACTGCAAATTTTTGCGTAAAATAACACTATTTCTATTCTACTACAAAATTTAATTAAAATTTAATCAAAACTAGTTACTTTAATGTTTTTACTAACTTTTAGTAATAATTGGAAGTTTATAAGAAGTACTACCGCGTAGATATGAATTAAACAAGAATTTACGCTTTTCCTGTGAAATTTAAATGATTTCTTAAAAAATGCACAAAAATTAGAAAGAACGTTTCCATAAAAAAAAATTGAACCTTTTAATATAGAGTGTTTCCTTCTCTTTCCTTAAACACTGTTTGCATCCAGTCTGGCATACTCTAGAAGACATTTTTGATGTCCACTTGAGCTATAGTGTACCAAACGGCCCCAGCTGTATTTCTAAGCTCATCTAACATTGGTGCTGGGTTGGAATCGAACTTTATGTTTCTTTTAAGCATGTCCCAGATGTGTTCTATGGGATTAAGATCCGGGCTACGAGCTGGCCACTCCAATTTTTCAATAATAACCTCTTGAAGGTACTCTTATACGCATCGTACGACACGCGGACATGCGTTATAGTGTATTAGTAGCAAATTTTCTTCACTGATAAACCTGTAATAGGGCTGACCATGTTCCTGGAGAATTTCCTCGATGTACCTGATCAAATTTAAGCCATTATCTACGATAACTAACTCCGTGCGAACATCGGAACTTATACCTCCCCATACCATTATTGACCCTCCATGAAAAATCGCAGTTTGAGCGTGGTGATGGGTGAAAACCTCTCTTCTCGTCTCCTCTATACTGACTCTTGGCTATCAGAAGCTCGTAAAGTGCCTTAGCAGTCATCTGTGAACACCTCACGAGCGCACTGGCTGTGGGTCCAGTTTTCATGTTCTCGTGCAAAACGAAGACGTGCTTCTCTGTGATGTCTGAGGAGTTCTGGACGGCGTGCTGGTCTGCAAACCTTCAAATTAACTTCCTTCATTAGTCTTCTCACCGATTGCTCACTCACATTTATTATCCTGGTGTTTTAGAGCCGGTGGCGTATCTCAAAAACTGTCAGTAAGCCATTTCTGAGTATCTCTTGAACAATAAACGGGTCTTATCGAGCTGATGAGCACCTCACGCCTTCATTTCCTAGTCTGCACATGTAGCTGCCAGTCTCCTGGTATCTTCTCTATGCATAGTGCATCGCTGAACGTGGTACGTACTGTACATTAGGTACTTTATGTTGCGGCAGTCATTGGTCTAACATTGTGATGGACTGAGCAGGTTGTTCAGATGTTAACGGCATTTTTTATTGTTTGTTATGATCATTGACTACAGTACAACAATAACAATATCTTAAAACGGCATAAACGATATCGAAAAAAGTTTAAAACGAACAATTCGTAATTTCGGCTTAACCGCACAAATCACAAATTTCGAGTAACTCTTAAAAAGTGGTAAAAGATTATTCTCAAACTTAATGATTTCTTACCATAAAATTAAACAAATAATATGTTAACATATCTGCATACAAAAAAATCGTGAAAAACACTTCAAACTTTTTTTATCGGCAAATTTGTAAGTGGCCAAGATTCCGTGCCGGTGAGGTATATTATCAAGCATCAGTGACTATACACTAGTTTCATGAGTTTAAGCTGCATGTTTTATTTTTTTTTAATTACCTATTAATATTAATTATTTATATATGGAGAATGTTGATCTAGGCACTGATATAGTCTCCGAAACATAAGTTTTAGTAAACGTAGCTAGAAGTTGTGAACTTGACTGTAAAACTATACTCTTAGGCGCGGGTCAAACACAAGCGGCGCGGGCGCGGGCGTGCCATAAGCGCACCTCTTGAATCTGTTTTGCACCACGTCCTTCTTATACATTTTGTATGAAAGAACTTTGGACGGGCGACGAGACGGCACGCCACGGTTGTGCCACGGTTGCGCCGCCTTTCCAAAGTTATTTCATACAAAATGCCAATAGCGCACCCGATGCACGCCGGCAGTGCGCCCGATGCGCGCCGGCAGTGCGCCCGATGCGCGCCGCGCCGCTTGTGTCTGTCCCGCGCCTAAAACGACTGTTACCTACCTAAATGATTTAAAACTTTAAAATAACTTTACTGCAAGTGTTTTGGTACGCTACCATACAACTAAAATGTAATGATTTATCTTTTTTTTTAGTTGTAATAATCAATAGTAGGTAGCGCAAAAGATAGGATTTTTCCACAGGATTGTTTACTAACAATTTAAATTATTATTAGGTATTTTAGATACAAATAAAGATTATTTAGGTATATCATTGTCGTCATAACCAAAACGTGTGCATAAAGCGAACACGGGACGGATGCGTGACGTTTGACGTCACGTCATATTACCGTGTCACCCGTCACGATAATTGTCTTCCAATCAAAACACTCCTGTAGAAAAACAATAGTAACATTCACAGATTTTTGCCAACCATCGTCACTATGAACTCGTGAACGTGCATTTCGAGCGAACACGGGACGGATGCGGGACGTTTGACGTCACGTCATAGTTCTGTCACGCCAGAAACCTACTAAATTGTTGAATTGATTAGCCAATAAGAAAAATGCATTGCTTTCTGCCAATAACGGTACGTCATGAACTCGTGAGTTGCAAGTGCAGCGACCACGGGACGGATGCGTGACGTTTGACGTCACGTCATAGTTCTGTGTCACGGTATGTACCAATCTTCTGATTTGTTGAGCCAATAAGAATCCCATAGACTTTCCTGCCAACAAGCCAACGTCATGGACTCGTGGCTTGACCACGGTACGGATGCGTGACGTTTGACGTCACGTCATCGTCTCGTATCGCCTATTAAGGTAGCGTGACACTATCACGCTACGGATACATGGTATTCCATACTTAAGATGCCTGTAATAGTATTTGTGGCGTTTGTTTGGCTTCCCTACAAGACTGGTTAATACTCGCATGGGTATTGCTATTTTAGCATCTCCTGCATGGATCACAACGTAACATCTAAGTATGTGAGGCGTGTAGATGATCCGATGATATTCTCAATAAATAAAATAAATAACATGACTACTTTGTATGTAAATAATGTAAAAAATGATAGTGAGAGTCGATTCTGCTCTATCACGAATATCTAGCCAAGTTTGGGAGGTTACCAATTACGCACGCACGTAGTATTGCATTTCAAATTTCACTGCAGTTTCTAGTGCAAGTAAAGTACCCATAAATAATTCCTTCAGAGCGCGGCTGTAGAGGCAGGGGAAAGGTAGTGTACCTTTCCCCTGCCTCTACAGCCGCGTAGTTAAAGGACATTCCAATGGAAATGAAATGCTATAACCCTGAAAAGTAGCCTTTGTGAGTGACTATAACGGCCGGTTTACGATTTTGAACTTCTCAAAAAAACATACACATCGAAATTTTAATAGCACAAACTCCTCAACCTGTTTTAACAAAACAACCTCGTATTTGTTTACAAAAAGCCACTATTGCGAGATCCATAATAAGGTAATTGAATCGATCAGGCTGTCCCCGCGTGCCTCCCTTTGACTGCGTACGTGCGCGCACGCATCTATCCCTTCTACTTGTTAGCCTTTGAAATTACCGCGTTATGTCACAACTCATAACTTAACAATAATATTTTTGTGGTAAAAAAAACTCCATGATGTGTCAGTATTGCTATGACGCGACCTTGAAATTTTACTCAACGCGCCTAAAGAAGTTTCACTTCATAAATTAAAAAGTAGGTAGCTTATCAAATTTAGTTTTATCTCCGAATAGAATCTCCTTTTTAGAAGAAAACGCAGTCAAGTACTAAGCACGGATCGCCGAGAAAAGGACCGTGGGTTATATTGCACTCCCCTTGCAAAAGTGCAATGGACTATCGTCTAAACTCTACCATGTTCTGTCGAGCCACTTTCAGTGTCGGACTCAAGGTGTTATGTTAGCGATATACACAAGCAAAACATTGTTTGAATGATAAATAAAGAGGCTTGGCTATTCATTGAACGACTTGACCTAGTCAATATCTTTACATGTACATAAACACGGTGAAGAGATACGAATGTATACTGTAAGTGTAAAGATATACTGTGTGTGTACGAATGTAAAGGTGCATGTGTGAAAAAATTTGTGGGTGTGCCTCTATCCAAGTTGAAACAAGTATTAACTTAAGCAAATTAACGCATTCTTTTTGTCTCAGTCCAGCTCAGATAGAAAAGGAACCAATGGCTAGTATCTAAATAATAAAAGTCTTTTAACCAGATATTCCCATCTAAACCATTTTTAATTACTTACTTACTTACTTACTTACTCCTCTGGCGCTGAAACCCCAAAGTGGGTCTTGGCCTCTGAGACGAGAACTCTCCATCTTCCCCGGTCCTGAGCGGTCTCTTGCCAATTATTATTGGCTCGTAGCACGCGCAGGTCCACCTCTACTCGATCGCGCCAGCGATACTTAGGTCGTCCAACCAAACCATTTTTAATTAAATGTACAATTCTTTTAACAGCACAATCTCCAATACTATTTTTGGAACTAGCCGATACTAAGGTACTAAGATGTAAATAAACAACATAAATTAATTGCGACGCTAAAACGAGTGTAACTATTGTAAAGTGATAACACTATCGCATCCTGCAATATTGCAAATACAATTATTACACTATGTTTACATCGGTTATGTTTATTAATTTGATATTCCGGTAAAGAACCAATCACTAAATTGTAATTTTCACCAACTTTATCATCAGCCCATAATATGATTATGTTCCTATGAGGTTTCAAGCCATAATCCGATTTCACCAACTTCAATAAAGTTTAATGTAAAATAAGAGTTCGTAATCCATGTCTATAAATCGATTTGAAAATGAGAATTGTAAAGTGTATTGGTAAGAACCAATTGCCAATTAATATATATGGAACATTCTTAAAGAAGTTACATTTCAGAAAAACTAAGTGCTTCTTACAATTCAGATCAATCAGTGCCAATTTTCTTTAATGTACCAATACTTTATCAACGAGCGAAAACTACTATTATATTAGGCTTTCTAGCTAAAGCAATTAGGATTAAAAGTTTAAAACCATCATCTAAATTCTGTCTAAATGCATATTATTTTTCTTACGAAACTGAGCTTTTGAATAGGAAGTTGCCAGTCTAGCATTTGTAAACGATTACATCATTAATAGACTAAAGCTTATGAAATAAAAGGAATCTTGCTTCACAGATTTGAATGTATCGTATTGTCTGATTGAATCCCTTTTACTTGCAGTACCGATCGGAGTTTTGTGAAACAAGTTTATTGTTATTTTAGGTTTTCCTTGTTCTACGCTACGTAACTAAATACTAAAGAAGTCAGATTTCTATCTAATTCTATGAAATTCGAATTATCTAATATTCGATGACGTGTTGGCTATTTTTTTTTTTTTTTTTTTTTACTTTCCCAAAAATGGCGATGTCTCTTAGTAATAGCGTGACGTGTTTGAGTTTCTGTTCATCTATACTAATTGTCACTAATAATACATATCTTTAATTCGTTATCTTCCTTTATCAACCTTAGTTCTACATACTAATTATTAACAAGAAAACATAGCATACAAAATAAATTCTGTCTCTGAGGCCGAGATTCACAGATCGCACTTTAACTTTACTTTGATGGAAAGATCTACTTTCACAGAAAAATATATTTCATAGTCGTGTCAAGCTCATCTTTACTTTCCGAAAACTATACTTTACTTAGTAAAGGCTAAGGAGTCGATAATCATGACTTTGGTCTCAAAGTAAACTTTACATGATTGACTATGCGTATAAATCATGTAGGCCTTCATTTTAAACTAATTTCCTAGAACAGAAACGCATTTTAATATGGTTGGGTTATAGCTCGAAACGTCATGTCGATTTGAGTGACATTTTTTTGTTGATTTGTTGATCGTTGCATTGCTTCGTTTGTCTTATAACATTATAATATTTTTCTGACGAATTTTGCTGTGGCTACCGGTTTTTGATATTTCTACAACAATCTTCCCGACCCTGGCTTGTTATAACGGATTTGAAACTGCTACCTGACTGACAAAGACAATTATTATTGCAAATCCACGTAATACCTACATTGTGTTTTTTTTTTCTAATCAATTAATTTTTGATATAAAATAATAATTTTATTATTATATGTATATGGAAATATAACTTAATTCAATTATATGTTCTCAAAAACATAAATTATGCGTATAATGTAACAGTCACACGTCTTTCCCTGTACTTTACTTTGAGGCCGTACTTTTCTAAGGAAAGTCAAGCAATTGTCTCTGAAATTAAATATGTTGAAAGTAAACTTCGGTCATACAAAGTTTACTTTGTGAAGACTCTTTTGCGGTAAAGTAAAGTCACGACTGTGAATCTGGGCCTGAATGTTATGTTATTTAAAGTCACTGATACTGATCATCACACTATCCTTAAAATAAATAACCTACATCTGTACTTGACACTTAAGGAGGCTCTGACGTCATCACAACATATACATGATTAAGGAAGAAACAAATCTTTTCATCAGCTTTTTCCTCAAATCAGTCAGAGAGAGTCAGATAGACATGAGATAGACAAAGATCTCAAGACATACGTGACTCAAACCTTGGCTTTTAATATCCTTTATATTATTAATTAAATGTATAATGCCGAGAAATTACGTCTATGAGGTAAGGCAATAGGCATTGTTATGAAAACAATGCGGTAATTGCAACAGATATTTTCACACATGTTGAACTTATTTTTCGTCTGACTCATTTCACATATGGTTTTAAGAATTTTTGGAACTTTAAATTTATTTTGAGTTTATGTCTGTTCCAATTTTCATCTAGAAAAATAAGTTCTCTATCTATCTCTTTCTTTGGTTTTAATTGAAATAAGATGGCAGATAGTATTTAATTATCTGTTTACTAGAGGGGACACTGAAAAGTCAGCTCAGTCCAAATAAAAAGGTAAATCCAAAGTTTCAGTGAAACATCAATTTAATTTCATACAGTCCTTGAATGTAATGTTTATTTCATATTATCCTATAATTAAATATTATCTACAATAAACTACAGGTGTACTCGAAACAATAACAACTATCGAACATTGTTCTAGATTGAGGCCACAAGGTCGGCTTTACTCACGCCGTGATTTTAAAACTATAAACGTCATTTGTATGGAAAATTAATCACTTGCTAATATTTATAGTAATTATTTCATTTGTTACGTGAATACTTTGAGAACGAAGGTAATTGACATGCGCTTGTTGCACCCACTATTCTTATGGATGACTTCTCTGTTATTTTTAGCGAAAATAACTACTAAAGTCTTGGAAAAGTTTACATAGATTATATTGAATTGCATAACAATAAAATAATTGTTAATAGTAAAGAAATCGCTAATCCTAGTAGAAATTTGGTAAATAGGATACAGGAAATATGCGGAATATTTAAGCAATTAGAATTCGACAGCATCCTCTACTTTTGTAAGGAACTACTACATAATAAATTGATTTTAATAAATAAAACCGTAGCCTGTAAAAAGGCGATGCATACTAATATGTATTATAAATGAGAAAGTAACTCTGTCTGTCTGTCTGTTACTCAATCACGCCTTAACTACTGAACCAATTTGCATGAAATTTGGTAAAGAGATATTTTGATACCCGAGGAAGGACATAGGATAGGTTTTATCCCGGAAATCCCAAGGGAACTGCGCGGGCGATGCCGCGGGTGGAAAGCTAGTAAAGTTATATTTTAATATATATAAATCTCGTGTCACAATGTTTGTCCTCAATGGACTCCTAAACCACTTAACCGATTATAATAAAATTCGCACACCATGTGCAGTTCGATCCAACTTGAGAGATAGGATAGTTTAAACATGTAGGTACCACGGGCGAAGCCGGGGCGGACCGCTAGTTATTATCTATATTCCAAACAACAGTTACAAAATCGTTAGACTAATGATGCTACATTAGCATATCCCACTATAATGCATTCACGGAGCAACGTACGATTCACGATAAATACTTCGCATTCGACACCTTGAGGGATCCGGATTGGACTTTGGCTGTTCGGTGTATCAAATGCACGTAAATAACATGGAATGCCTGGCCTTCGGTGGCTTTGGCAACACGTTGTAGGCGTGACTCGGACGTTCACGCGATGAAAGCGTGCTAGTGACGTAGTGACGTCAGCGCCGCGCCTGCTCAACATTGACACACAAATGGGCTCGCTTTGCCATACGTGCGAATGTTCGAAGTCGAGGAGGGTTCAAATATATGTATATGGGATTTGGAAGAGGTGGAATTAAAAATGTAATTTGAAGTATGATGAAAAAAAAATCGAATAAGCAATGTTTATTGTTTTTGAATTCCGGTACAAATTGTTTCAGTGAGCTCTAATTCTACTACGCTTATGTGAAAATATAAAAATATTGCATTAAATAACATCTCACTTTCAAATAAGTACAATGTTATGGAAAATTCTGGAAATATGTTTATTGACTTGCCAAATCACATGATACCTATTTTCCTGGTAAGAATGTTAAAGACAAAAGTTAAAAACATCCTGCTAGGTCAATATTTTTTTGTTAGTGAGTGCGAATCATTCTAGTCTGTAAATACTAAATAGGGGAAAGGGGCCTAAAGTGGGCATAGAGCCTAAAGCGGGCACTCAGTATAGTATCGGAATTTTAAATAATGGCGCGCGCGCGACTCGTGAGCACGATCCCCGCACCCCTCCCACCTCGCGGCAGTCCTTGGATTCGCTTGCGATCACGCATTTACAAGCTGCAACAAATAAATGTTTTTCGACGATTTTTGAAAAATATTGCAAGGTATGTAATATGTGTTCTTTTTATTTTGGTGTTTACAATCCTTTAACCAAAATTTGTTAGTTATTAAGTGGCTATCTGGCCATATTTTGGTTCCATAAAAATCCACGTGTCTAAAAATTTTGAGGTAGAATTTCGTCTGAACCTTTCAAATGTCGAAAAAGGCAAAGCGGGCAGGGTAAAGCGGGCACGCGCCCGCTTTGCCCCGTCCGCTAAAATGTTACATTCTTTTGTTAATTTGCTTTTTCCTTTCAGATGACCGCTTATAACCGGCGTCAATATAAGCGTAAAACTTCACAAGCCTCATGGCAACGCTCAACTATGCAGCAAGCAAAACGAGAAGTGCAAGAGTTAGGAAAACCTGTCAAAAAAGTAACAACTAAATATGGGATTCCAAGAACGACATTGCAGACATCTTAAATCGGGTTCGTGTAATGTAAAGCTTGGTAGGTTTACTACTGCCTTTTCTACGGAACAAGAAATGGAGCTTTTGGAATACCCACATGGACTCTTTATTTTACGGGCTGTCTAAACAAGAATTTTTGGAACTTGTATACCGGTAGGTAAGTATACAAGTTCCAAAATTTTTGGAATAATTTCCAGAATTACACTACTTTAGGATTTATAAATAAATAAATATATAAAATAATTGTATCGCTTATTAGAGACTAAATAATGATAGACTGTAAACAGGGCGTTATTTTTTTAAATATTATTTCAGATATATCTGGAAATATTGTACCCAAAAGTTTAAAGCTCCTAAGAAGTTCCTTTGTTTCATATATTCATTTAAAAATAATTGTATGACTGTTTGAAATACATAACTTATAAAATATTTTTGTGTCTTTTACTCTATTTATTATTGTATATATTATTTGTGGCTGTATATTTTGGAATCTACTGTTTAAATCCAGGCCTGCACGCTTTACCCAACTACTGCCCGTTTTGCCCTAAACGAAAGCCCGCTTTAGGCCTCCCCTTCGGGCAAAGCGGGCAATCGTAGGCTTTTAGTAATCTGTTAATAATTATTATATACTTTAACTTTTGACAAATTTAACCACTTAGCATTCAAAAGTATTTATTAATGGAACTTTTGGCAAAAAAATAAATGGATTAACTTCTTTTCAAACTTCATTTTTTTTAATTTTCCCGTAAGGTGCCCCCTTTGGGCCCATCTCCCCTATACCTATTAACATATTTAATTTAAATTAATTCTAGGATTTTTATATTTTGTAACCAACTCCAAAACAACTTGATAATCTATGCAATTCAGTTTGCTGAGTGATGGTAAAATTTTGTCTGATATACCCCAATTATACGTATTTACTTCTAATAATTAATATAAATTCTTACTCTGGATCAATACATATATTATATAGCAAAAATCCTATCACAAGTAACCGTTTCCAAATTCCAATTAGAAAGCCCACCTGTATCGGCAAAATTTAAAACTAAAAAAAACCCTAAATACTATGTAAATACAATTAGGATCAAGAACACGTCAATAGATAGAAGATAACTTCAAGTGGCCAATAAGGCCATGTTATCAAAATTCTTTGATAACTCAACCGTGGAAGCGTGAAGATTCCAAACAATAACCTTGATTAATGGTTACAGGCGGAAATAATGTATGAACAATGCGTGTAACATGCATTTTAAATGCACATTCTTGGCCTGTGATTTAGATTTAGTAAGATTTAGAAAAGTTTATAGAAAACTGGCTGGAGACCGCTTTAAACGCCTGGCAGCTGGGTAAAATTGGCCTATCTGATAATCCAGATCTATCTACATCTCCGTGCCAAAATTTTATAAAGAACCAATTTACTGCTTTTACGTGAGAGAATTATTAATATCCAACCATCCATCCATCGTATAAACCTTTTTCGTTTTGAAAATTAGGAAGAAAATCAGGTAATAGCTGACATCGTAGAAATTTTCCACCTCTTTTTCAAACCCTTTAAGTTTGTTTTCGTGATAATTATTACCTACTAGCGTTCCGCCCCAGGCTTCGCCCGTGGTACATATTTACATTTTCTCTACATAAGAACCATCCTCGTACTTCAAGGAATATAATAAAAAAAGAATTATCGAAATCGGTCCACCCGTTCACGCGTGATGCCGTGACCAAGGAAAACGGGTTTCATTTTTATATATATAGATGTAGCTTATTGCAATTTATCTGGTCTACAACCATACAAATTGAAAAGATGTAGAAGATTTACTAACTAGTCTTACTTAACAGAAATATGTAGAAAATATTTGCAAGAAATATGCCTTTGGCATATAATGCTTGGCCAATTGTTACGAGTCGATATGACAAATATTTTGTAGGTACTATATTGGTCCATGGTACCTACTATCGAGTATCTCTTAAATTACTGAGCATTTTGAAACTCTCCTAGTTTCCGGAAGTAAATAAATAGTAAATATTTGGATCATAATTTTCCTATCGCGCTTGATTATAAACAAAAATTATACCTACAACTAATGTGGGAACTTTTCCGTGCAATAAAGATTAAATTGTAGATGATGATATAGGTACACAAGATAATATAAAAATCCGACATTTGACCCGTTTTTTATTAATCGCTCATTTATGTTTTACTTTAGAGAATTTATCAATTGAATTTTTCAGTTTAACTGCTCTTATTCACAATATCTCTTGTTTTATTTTCATCATACTAGCAGAATATTATAATTTTATCAACATTTACGTATCAGGTATTTCAGATAATCATTTAATTATTAATTTTTGCATTATGTTCAAATTAGCATAGGTCAGTTAGCATTAATTATTGGCTAATTAGAATATAATAATTAATTATTTTCAATTGATATTAAAAGGAATTTATTATGGTAATTAGGGATTCGCACGCGATTCCTTATCTTTAACTAGTGCAGTTTTGATTTCGATCATTGACCCTTAATGGTCTTTTCCGGAATTTAATTTCAATGTCGCGTGCTAGATTTCAGTTATGATATTGATTTTAATACTTTGTTTATTTTTATTATTATCTTACATTCCTTTGCGGATGTAATGCTGTCTCTGATTTTAATTCATTAATTAAATTAGTGGTATTTGCGGATGTCAGTCAAGTGTCGTTATCAGATCATTCATTTTCTTTAGGGGCATTTATAGATTATTATTTTTGTTCAGTTGTTTTCAGTATGCCCGTACGATCCGCACTGGGCGGCGAGCTGATAAGCGCATTGCTTATATACCCTCGCATTGGTTACACTAGATAAGCCGACATTTGCACTCTTTTGTTCCTGTAACCGATATGACGGAATTGTAATATAAATAATATGGTTAGCGTGATTTTAAACATGTGAACTTTGTGAAGCGTGATTGGTTTGCGTGCGTGGAAGGGCGTGGGCTGAAATGTGCTTATGGGTTTTTTTAATAAAGTTTGTGCACGTTTTTGTTTTGAATCTTTGTTTTCTTCCTTCTTCTAAAAGTACCACACACATGTATTCGAGAGTACAGCATAAACTGTAGTTCCCTGAAATTTTATTTCGTGGTATTCAATATTCCAGTTTTGAAAAATCAAATAGGTAGGTATGTACTGTTTCTGTCGTTGAAAGTTGAAAGAGTTACATTTATTTTAATGCATCGAGATAGTATGTACTACGTTTTTAATGTATGTTATTCTATTCTATTGATTCTATGTATGAGGTAAATGTATGTTTATTTTCTGAAAACCGTTAATAATACTTATACCTAGCAATCATGTTAATTCTAATACGTAATGAGCTAATAAGACGTTCAGCATTGTCATGTATCCTCAATCCCTCAATTGAATTTAAGAACTATTATGGAACAATAATTTTACAACTTCTAGTCTAAAATACTTACATGTTCTGAAGCTCTGTTTTATACGCATAACTGTTTATAAATCTTTTACACGCAAATACAAACAGATTTATATTTTTTAAAGCGTATACGTCCAGAACTACTGTTATAACACACTTAATATTTTCACCACCAAGAACACAAAATGCAAATGGAAAATTACGAATTGCACAAGTATTGGTATCACGTATGTGTGGGTGACGCGTGCGTGACGTCACACACACGCGCCCACTGCGTGCTCGCTTGACGTGGGAGCTAATACCCGGTATACTATCTGTGGCAAAATACAATGTAATTTTGTGCTAATTTTGAAAATGCATCTGTAAAGGTGAAAGTGTTTTCACTATTTATGCACTATTTTCAGATGGTCTTTCATGCGTGTACGGATTGATCGCTTTTTCTCTACGTTCACGTGATGTTGATTTTTTTTATTTATTGATTTGTTTAAAGAAAAGTATTGGTAAAAAGGTCAAAGTCAACACATGTAACAATTTATATTTACAGTACTGCATTATGCGTAGTACCTTTGTACTCTTTTTAAAACGATAATTAAATTCATTCGTCTTATTGATTTTAGAATAATTAAGTTACTCAATAAAAAGAAATATAATATTTATTATATTTTTCATAAATGAAGGACAGGGTGCGACAGGTACGTAAAATTCGATAGCAAAAGAAAATGACCTCTCTAATTAGTTTAGATATATTAATTGTGCGTAATAACAGGTATTGTAGGAAAATACTTGCTATGTTGGCTTGTCGCCAAATGTGTGGACTTTGGACCAAGCCTTGCTTCCCACTTCTAACCTGCGTAAACATGGTATTTTATTATCTGTGGCGTAAACATGATTAAATATCATACGGTACCTACTTCTTATTCATAATTCCTTCTTACTCATAAATATCGTTGTTATACCATTGAGATATACATATGGAGACGACACCGCCTACATCACTTATGTTCATGTTATGTTGAGCGGTTTTTTTTAATGGTTTTAAAGTGAAACGCATCAAATATGCCTTCGTGTGTGTTACGATATTGCACAAATAATACAAATAATACGGAAAAGTGCAAAGGAATAACTTTCATCGGTAAGTACCTATTACTAGATAATAATTTTTAAAACTTAGTTAGAGCAAAAAAATGGCGCACAGATTTTGTTCGTGGGTCTCCTCCATACGTAGTAATATTATCTCAATGTGTTATACTCATATATTTTAGCGTTGTTAGGAATTATTAGGGATTCACTTATTTTAAACTAATCTTTATTCTGTATTTGCCTACCTTATTAGGTATTTAACATATTATGGGAGCTTATCATTACATTTTTTTGGCATTTAAGTCAAAATCATTCAAAATTGTGAAAATAGACAAGTATAGGTAATTAGGTAGTAATCAATGTCCAGCGTGACAACAACTTACAATAAGTAGTTAGCATATAGTAGTTAGGTAGTTATAAACAATTTTATATTTTGAATTTTCTAATATATCTGTAGTAACGAAGTTTTTCTCTACTAACAGTAAAGATGTTTACAAAATATAAAATTTATAAATAACACAGACGAATTTCAGAGTACTCTATTAAATTATCAAATACAAGCTACAGTGTCGAAGTTAAATTTAACTGATGATTCAACAAGCCAGCCCTTTGTATGGTTTATAGAGTAATACTGTTTTAATACTGCTACGTTTACTGGATTTTTATTTTTTACTTGAATTTGGTGTAATTATTTATTTATTTTAAAGAACAGTTTTCTTTTATTAATGCTAATTAATAAAACAAATCGAATATTTGGACCAAATAAATATGAAGTACCTATGAAAATAAATATCTAGATAAATTATATAACTACATAGGTACTAATTAATAGTCTAAATACCTATTTGCTTTTCCTAAAAATTTATTATAACCTTTTCAAACATAGATGTCCGACCAAGAGAACCGCCTTTTGCTTGTTTTATATGTGTTGTGTGCTTTTGTATTTGTATTTATTTATTTTGTAAGCAATAAAGAATTTTCATTCATTCATTCATTCATAGATTTTTATTATTATTTATATAAATTATGACGAACCTTGCCCCTCAATGCCGTGAAAACATTTCATAGAAATTTGTTTACATTCTCAGACAATAATCGAAATGCCGTTACTATAAATAAAAGGGACGGAATAAGTTCAGCGACTTCTAGGGCGTGACGTTGTGGCAAAGTGAAGAAACTTTCCCAATCAAATGTGGAACGAACAAACTAATATCACTGTATTATATTTCAAACGCAGTAGCTACAATGATATCCACAGCAACGCAATAATGTGCCAATAAAATTATAATGGAGTCATCGACTTATTTTCTTTCAACGAAAACTTTCTAGTCCAGCTGTTTATCCCGTGCCAAATGTCAAAATCCTGGCACAGATTATAAACGACACGGATTAAAAAAATTGGCCCACACATTGCCAACAAAATTAAATGTGGAACGTATCTCGTCTCGGAGCAATTAACAATATCTCGTACATTGAAAACATCAGGGCGTGGTCCTTCGTACGGAGGCGAGGCGCTTCAAGAAGTTGAACCGTCAAGAAACTGTTGACCTCCGCTGTATTTAATTTCCTCGCCGCTATCGTCTTCACTCGTATGAAGGGCGAAGGGCGGGGCGGGCGCTCGTAAAATGGTCGTTGTTTTTAGCGCGTTGCGTTCTATTTTTAAAAGTTGCAAGGCAACCACGCGCGGCCCGCGTGGCTTTGTTTTGCTCAGATACGCGCCATGTTGAATAACAAGCACTCACGAGCGACGTGAAATTTTTTTATTGTACTGTCATGTTATCTCTGTAACTAAGCGTGTTGCGCTGATGAGCACAATATTGATATAAAATTGTAAATACTCACAATTAATGAGAGTAAATCCGATATGCTAACTAGCTTTGCCGGTGATAAAACTATAATTAAAAACAAACAATAAATATACGTTATCAGTTTAATTGTGAAATTATTAGTACATAGGTAGGTACTAAGCAACTAGTCATGTTTTTATTACAATCTTTAGTGTGATAAATTTTATACAGTCTATTCTTTTAATACTATTCAAACAGATTTATTTATTAAGAAAACTTATTTATTTAAAATCATCGTATTGATTGTATACAATAATATGTATTTAAGTACTTGATTGACAGATAATTAAATTGAATACATTACGACTGTCTCAAACAATCAATCTAATGTTACTATATATTTTGTACTACAATAACTCATTCATCACCAACATTAAGTAGGTACAATAACCTCATGCGCATACTAATTGCCATTTGATTAATTTGCATGCAAATTAATCGACATCCCCCTGAAAGGTGTTTAGTCGACGACGATCCGCCGCCGACTGATGCGAGTACGAGCGTCGAGCCCCAACTTCGACTATCACATTGATAAGCTAGACCAATCAGAGTTGACCTTCCCTTCCCCTCGTGCGTAATACAAACCTATACCATCAAGAAGCTTGAGTTAGACGAGTCAGGGGTCTTATTAAATTGGTCGTAGATTACAAATGCGCTTACGCAAATGACTGTATGTATAAAAAGATTGGCGAATGTCAACACGAGATAGGGTGTCTGCGGCGGCACTAGGGTCATGGATCCGTTTGTTTGGCTCACTTGTTTTAAATATCTTTTTTTTTTTTTATTTAGGTGGATTGATACCGGTGGTAATTTGACCTTATTTATTTGTAGACGCTTGCCTTATAGTTCCGATTTGTGTAAGAAATAGACGCGTAGAATAGTTCGAAAAAAAAAATGTATGATTTAATTTTTTATTAACGCATAGTCAGTTTTAAAGTGTATTTAAGTTTATCATAGTACAATAAAAAAGCTCCTCAACTTTCAAGCATTTTGATTTATTTTTATTTATTAATAAAAATCGCTTGTATTTAATATTGTCATTCTACTTGTGATTTTTAATATTATAGTAGGTACCTATTTTAACCTGCATATAATTGACGTCACAAAGAAAAATCACGATGTAGGTAAATTGAAAACATACGATTTTTAGCAAATGCGATAAAAGTCCAATCGCATATCTACCTATACAATTAAATGAAAAATTAATAAAACAAACAATATATTAGAAAATAAAACAAGCATTGTAGTGCATAAATTATAATATTCATAGAATCGAAGAAAATTATCCAGTTGATTTCATTACAACTCATTAACATAAGCTCTAAATTGCGTCAAACAAACAAGTAATTAGATCAATCAAAATGGAAACATAATCCATATTATTAAACAAAAATACAAAGTTTCAAAACAAAAGAATATAATTTATTTTTTAATACTGTGTTACTTGTTAGACACAGTTTGTAATTATTAAAAAGATAATAAAATAAACAAACATGATTATGAAATAAATTGTAATAATTTTGATTTCATCATCTTCAATTCCTAAACGACATTCAAAGAAGCGCCAGGATATTTCGATGTAAATCATTCTGTTATTTTCAATTGCTACACCAACGGCCCATTAGCTCAGTTGGTTAGAGCGTCGTGCTAATAACGCGAAGGTCGCGGGTTCGATCCCCTCATGGGCCAGAATATTTTTTTTATTTTATTTCCACTATCCTTATTCTATATATTTTATTCAATTAAAAACTAATATTTAAATTTAAAAAAAATATTTTATTATTTACTTTTTACCTTATCGTCTTACAACATCTTGTTGCACAAAATGGCATATTTCTAAGATTAGCAACAAGAAGACTATCTGGTAGGAACCGGCTGCTTATCTAGGGTGCAGTTCGGAGGTCATACCCCCAGCCCCCCTGCCTATAGATAAGTTATGTAAACTAACAGTACTCTTACAATGCAATAAAATACGACGTAGTTTTTTGTATAGGTATTGCGCACGTGTGCTTAAAGGAAATGAAGGTTTTTTTTCGATTTTATTTTGACGATGCTGACTTGAAAACTTGATGTAGGTACAAATTGTGTCTTGAAATGTTTATAATATGTATTATTTACTATCTTTCCGCCCACGTAGTCAAAGAAAATCCCGCATAGTTCCCGTTCCTATGGAATATATTAAATAACCTATACCAAGCTATCTCTGTACCAAATGACATCCAAATTACAGAGGTTGAGGCGTGAAGAAGAATCAGACAGACAGTTACTTTCGAATTTATAATATTAGTTAGGATTAGGTTATTTCATATTAACAATTAAGTATAATTTCTACTCATCTCATAAATTAAAAAAAAACAAATTAGTACATAATTATGTCAAAAAAATTTCTAAATTTCCAAAAATAAGTTAAACACCTTAAACATGCTCAAAATCAAATATGTTTGGAAAGTCTTCAATTTACGTAAGAACGCCTTAAGATTACATTAGTTTATTAATGGCCGTGTTTTATACATAATTAAAATATATAATGATAACGATATCACCAGAAGTGAGATAAAATTTTAACCGTTTAAAAACAAACAATATGCAAAATATATTAAAAAAATTGTTTGTAATTTGTATTAACCTCACAAAACGTATTGTTATTAAGGTCACATAATCTAGGGGTGCTATTACAGATTTTTAACAAAAAACGCTATTTTACGGTACCATTTTAACTCAAAGCAATTACACGTGAGAACAAAGTAATATCTTAATTTAAAGATAATATATTCAGTTCTACGATCATCTTATAAAAATTGTACGACATCATACAAAATTGTCGCTGAAATACGATTTTCCCAGCACAATGATCGCATGAAATGCAAAAAAATGGGGTCTAAAACGGTTCCATTTTAAGAAAATTAAAAGCCTAATCTATCTTCTTATCTATAAATTATTGAGGGATATATAGTCCTTTATAGATTATGATAATTTTTTTGTATCTAAATCAAAATTTTATTTCAATTATTAGCTAAATTAAAAATACTTGTCGATTTCTTCATACATTTTGCTCTCGCGGGTCGTCAGACCGCGCTCAGAAGCGCTCTTGGAAGGACGGGTGTATCGCTCCTCGTCCCAAAAATAAAACGAATTAGAAAAAGATTATTGTGCGTGCACTGTCGTTTTCGTGATTTGAAATATTTGATACTTTATAAGAGTAAACTGTATAAGTTTCATATTCCGATTATTTGTAATTTAAAATTATGTTTTAAAAATTACGTTGACTGAGATCCTCTTTTTTATGGGTTGTTGAACGGATTGGTGGGGTAAAGCAATTTGACAAAACTTAAATCCAAGATGGCGCCGACGAAAATTTTACATCTTTTCGTCATGGGTGTCCTTTTCATGGTTTTTGGGGTAGCTATTAACCAATATGAGGTTAAAACTAAAATCCAAGATGGCGCCGACGAAAATTTTACATCTTTTCGTCATGGGTGTCAATTTCATGGTTTTGGGGTAGCTATTAACCAATATGAGGTCAAAACTAAAATTTAAAATGGCGCCGCCGTAAATTTTACATATTTTCGTCATGGGTGTCATTTTCATGGTTTTTGGGGTAGCTATTAACCAAAATGAGGTAAAAACTAAAATCCAAGATGGCGCCGACGAAAATAGCTACCCCAAAAACCATGAAAATGACACCCATCACGAAAAAAGTTAAATTTTCGTCAGCGCCATCTTGGATTATAGTTTTGACCTCATATTGTTTAACAGCTACCCCAAAAACCATGAAATTGACACCCATGACGAAAATATGTAAAATTTTCGTCGACGCCATCTGGGATTATAGTTTTGACCTCATATTTGATGGGTTTTAGGCAGGAAAAAGTAAAGATTGATAAATAAACTTGAGGTACTTTATTAGACAATATGCGTAGCACAAAGGGTAAAGGCGGAAGAGAAAAATTATACAATGACAGATAGATATTTGACATATACACATTTGTTTATAAAAACTCCTTTCACCAACACTGGCCCTTAAACAAATGTGTAGGTACACAGTACAAATATCTACAACATTAAACAAGTTTAGTTATTACAATTTAACAATGTAACAAATTTATTGTAAACCTAAACAAGTTACAAACTTATAATGTTTTTCTTTAGTAAGTGGTTTTGTTAAAATATCGGCAGTCATTTCAGAAGTACACAAATAATTCAAATTTACAATATTGTCTTTTACAACTTTTCTTATAAAATGATGCCGCACATCTATATGTTTCGTACGAGCATGATACATAGGATTCTTACACAATTTTTGTGCTGATTGGTTATCATTAAAAATCGTAACAGAACAATGCCTACCTAACAATTCATACAACAGAGTTCTTATGAATAACGCTTCTTTACAAGAATCTGATAGAGCCATATATTCTGCTTCTGTGCTAGAAAGAGCGACTGTTCGCTGTTTTCTACTTTCCCACGATACAGAACAGTTCCCAATTTGAAACACAAACCCAGTGTACGACCTACGATCGACCTCACACGAAGCCCAGTCAGCATCAATATACCCATTGATGTCTAGACCACTTCTACTAAAAACAAGTTTGTAGTTTACAGTACCCTTTAAATACCGTAGCACGCGTTTCGCGGCCTTCCAATGACGCTCATTGACGATCATAACAATCATTAAACTGACTCAGCATGCTTACCGCGTGCGCGATGTCTGGCCTGGAGCTTACTGAAATATAATTTAAACAACCAATTAAATTTCTATATTTCAAATTCTCCTCTTTTTTATCCTCCGTTTTATAAATGATTGATACTTGTCAGCCATTGCTTTCTTCCAGTGAACAGCTTTAGCACCTCCTAGAGCTTCCTGAACTGTCTCTGGTTCATCTCCGATACACGTCAGCATTGCAGTACACGCACTGTCATATTCTGATGTATCCATCGCATCTTCAAGTGTCGATTCACCTGGAATGTATGTGACATCGGAAGAATCAACAGAACTACTGTTGACAGAGTCATCTAACTCAAAAATACACTGTCTTCTGGGATTAATTACGATCTCATTTTCTTCCCCTTTTTCTGGTGATACTAAATTTTCAGACTGTACTACTTCAACATGAGAATCATTTGAGTTTAAATCCTCAGTCTGTAAATTATTTATCATCATGAAAAAATCACCATTTTTAGACGTGTTTTTTGTATAAAATTTGTTTTCAAAGAAAGCAACATCCCTTGATTTAGTAACTTTGCTGGGATTCTCTGGATCAATCAATCTATAACCCTTACTATTTTCACAATATCCTACAAAAATGTAAGGTTTGCATTTTGAATCTAATTTCTTAAGATTCTGTGTCAAAGCATAAACCACACAACCAAATATACGTAAATGGCTAAGATTCACCTTCTCATTAGTCCATTTTTCCTCTGGCGTAATACCGTAGACTGCTTTTGTAGGGGACCGGTTCTTCAAATAAACAGCTGTATTGACCGCTTCTGCCCAGAACTGCCCATCTAAGCCTGCGTCTCGTAACATGCTGCGAGCTTTCTCAACAATTGTCCTGTTGGCCCGCTCAGCAACGCCGTTCTGCTGAGGCGAGTGCGGTATGGTAGTTTGGTGAATGATGCCGTTATCCTTCAAATATTCCTGGAATATAGAATTGACATATTCGCCTCCATTATCCGTTCTCAACGATTTTATTTTTCTATTGGTTTGGTTCTCCACCAATGCCTTGAAATGTTTGAAGTTATCGAAAACTTCACTCTTATTTTTCAGAAAATAAATCCATGTTTTCCTACTACAATCATCAATAAACGTGAGGAAGAATCTAGCACCACCTAAAGATTTCACTGGCATAGGCCCGCATAAATCACTGTGTACAACACCTAACAGTACATTTGACCTACTTTGTGCCTTCTTAGGAAAAGGTAATTTACTAAGCTTCCCCTTAACACAAGCTTCACATGGACTGAACTGTGATTTATCATACTTAATGCCTCTAGCCATACCTTTCATTAACAAATGCATACTCCTCATATTGAGATATCCTAGTCTCCTGTGCCATGTCTCCTGCGTAACAGAATTAGCAGCCGCCTGGAAACTCCGCTCAGTTTCCGCCTTACAGCTCTCAGATGCTTTCTTCTGCACTGAATCTTGAGCTTCTGTATTTACCTGGGTAGTCGCAGATTCCACACTATTCCCTGAAAACATAGAACAGCCACCACATCCTACCACACACAGATCATGCTCTCTAACAGATTCTGCAGTTTCTAATTGATAAACACCATTTTTATGTACAGCTGTAGCTGCTAACTTATTACCATTGAAAATTTTACAACATTTTTTATCAAAAATAACTTTAAAACCCTTCCTAGTTAACGCACTGACTGACAACAAGTTTGTAGCTAAGTTCGGTACATGATAAACTTCACTGATTGTTTTGATGCCTAATTTTAAATTTACTATCACATCACCACGACCAGCAGTAAATAGTTTTTCACCATTAGCCACTTTGACTTCAGTCACATAACCCGGAACAAAGTTATTTAATTTATTTCTATCATTACACATATGACTACTTGCACCTGAGTCTATTATCCATACATCACTCTGCACACTAGTTGATAATGCAGTTAACAGTGACTGTTTTGTTGAGCTCTCCGCCTTAACTGGTTTCATAGACTTACAGTCTCTCGAGTAGTGTCCAAGCTTCTTGCACTTAAAGCATTTGATTTTCTTACGTGCCGCAACCAACGCTGTTGAAGTCGTGTCACCTTTTCCATCACGCCGTTGCTTCTCTTGCATGAGCTTCGCTTTGACCACCTCACTTGACAACTTGATATTAGAATTTTCAAGTGCCATTATGAGCGGATCAAAGTCTTGAGACAAGCCACTCAGTAAGAGAACTGCAACGAAATCGTCTTCCAGAGGTGAACCAATATCATTCAGCTGTTGACTCAGATCGCTAATCTTCGCAACGTAAGCTTCCATGCTTTCACATTCGCATAATTTTGTTTCAAACAAAAGACGAAGCAAACTCAGTCTCCTTGACAACCCCTTGTCTTCGTACGCCTTTTGCAAATTAATCCAAGCATCCCGCGCCGTTTCTGCGTTTCTTACATGCGTAAAAACCGAAGGCTTTACTGACAAACAGATCTTAGCAAGAGCTTTCTGTGATCTCTTCATATAAGCCGCATCATTGACATCTTCCGTTTTATCTTCCGAAACGACGTCCCATAAGTCCTCGTGAATGAGTAGCATTTTCAGTTGGAACTTCCAATTACTGTAGTTTTCTATGCCGCTCAACTTCTCCACAGGAATTAAAGTCGAAACCGATGTCGATGTCGCCATTTTTACATGTACGGACCGGCGTTTTAATTTATTTGTAAAATTACTTTTATTCTACCGAAATTCAAAAAATAATTATATACAAAGCAAGGATACATATACAGCTCTGGGCCCATAACCTGATGGGTTTTAGGCAGGAAAAAGTAAAGATTGATAAATAAACTTGAGATACTTTATTAGACAATATGCGTAGCACAAAGGGTAAAGGCGGAAGAGAAAAATTATACAATGACAGATAGATATTTGACATATACACATTTGTTTATAAAAACTCCTTTCACCAACAATATTCGCTAATAGCTACCCCAAAAACCATGAAAATGACACCCATGACGAAAAGATGTAAAATTTTCGTCGGCGCCATCTTGGATTATAGTTTTGACCTCATATTGGTGAATAGCTACCCCAAAAACCATGAAAATGACACCCATGACGAAAACATGTAAAATTTTCGTCGGCGCCATCTTGGATTTTAGTTTTGACCTCATAACTCAAACTCAAACTCAAACTCAAACATTCATTTATTCAATTAGACTACTATTTAGTAGCACTTTCGAATCGTCATTACATAAGTATTTTTAACATTTACCACCGATTCGGAAAGCAGTATCTATGGAGAAGAATCGGCAAGAAACTCCATAGTTGCTCTTTTAAAATCATGACAATAGACAATATTACATAATATGTAACTTATATCTAACTACATAATATATTATCATAATATGCCAAAGAACTGTCCTGTGGTTTTTACGCGACAACCCTCCATGGGTCTTTATCGTCCATATATTCCTGAATACTGTAGTACGCTCTCTGAACTAGTACATTTTTTATATAAGTTTTAAATTTAGAACTACTAAACTCTTTAATATTGTGAGGAATTCTGTTGTATAAGCGTATACCTTGACCCATAAATGAATTTTTAACTTTAGCTAATCGGAAAAATGGCATTTCAATTCTATTCCTGTTCCTTGTGCCATAATCGTGTCTATCTCCTACTCTTGTGTGTAAGTCGGAGCTTTTGTGTACATGCAAAATATTATTAAATATATACTGTGATGGTACAGTAAGGATACCAGTATTCTTAAAATGATCTCTTAGTGAGTCCCGAGCACGTAAATTATATATAGAGCGAATGGCTCTTTTCTGTAAGATAAATATAGTTTCTATATCTGCAGCCCTGCCCCACAGTAGAATTCCATAGGACATAATGCTATGAAAGTAGCTGAAATAAACCAATCTAGCCGTATCTTCATCGGTGAGATGCCTTATTTTTCGGACTGCATATGCAGCTGAACTGAGCTTACCTGCAGCGGTGTTGACATGGGCTCCCCACTGTAGTTTCTCGTCCAATGTTAACCCTAGAAATACAGTAGACTCAGTAGGATGCGCGCGCGTGATGGGCGCGGTGAAGTAAACACAACTGTAATTGTGCTCCGTAATTAAAAATTATTTATAAATGTTATTACTGCGTTTTTAAAGTGAAAAGTACGTGAATTTAATAGAACTGTGGTGGAATAAGTCAAATAAAAGTGTACAAACCCGTGGAAAGTGAATAAACATTTACAAATCAGACTATTTAAACTTGAAAATATCAGCTGATGTTCAAAATGACAGTTTAACTATTCAAAACATTAAGTGCAAGTGAAACGTCGTTATTAAAACTGAGAAATAGTACAAGTCTTCATACTATTTTACAAAGTGCGAGCATATTCCATGAAGTGTATAATTCTACAAATAAGACATTATTAGAAAATATGCATAATCATTCTCATTAAGAATAACGAAAATATTTATCTTTCAACGCCATCTAGCGAAAAAAAATCAGTAAAATAACGTAATTAATAACGACCTCTAACGAATAGATCCCTAATTACGGAATAAAGTCCACACATAGCTAAGTACTGATACAAAGAACTTCTAACAGAGGGCGTTAAGATGTCGAATATAGAACAGTTGATAAAAGAATTACGAATTGATATTAAAAACGACTCCGAAGAAGCTTTAAAAAAAGTAGAACAAAGGATTACGAATAAAATTAATGAAAACATAGACTCAAAATTTAAAACTATTCAAGAAGACATCGAAAAATTGAAGAAAACAAATGCTGAAAATGAATACAGATTTTTAGAAATAGAAAAATGTATGAGAATTAGAAACCTTATATTTTTTGGAATACAAGAACATGAAAAAAGCTATGAAGATTTAGAAAAAATTATTTTAAACTTAATTACGTCGGACATGAACATAAATTGTCACAAGACTGAGCTGCAATTCATTAAGAGATTAGGAAAAAGAACTGAAAATAAAATTAGACCAGTAATTGTCACATTCAGCACCTTTGGAAAAAAACTATGCATAATGAAAATGAAACATAATCTAAAAGAAAAAAACATTTACATAAAGGAGGATTTTCCACCAAAAATATTAGAAATAAGAAAAGTATTACAAGAACAGCTTCATAAAGAGAGAGAAAAGGGTAAAATAGCGTACATTCGTTACGACAAATTAATTGTGAAAGAACAAAGTAACAGAGATAATCAAAACAGAAGCAACTTTAAACACAGTAATAAAAATACAAAGAAGAGAGAACTGGAAGTAACTCCCCCGTACCATTCAGGTGAACATGACAGCAATAAGAAGCAACAAATCGCCAAGAAGAACAAGATTCGATCCTATCCATCTCAGAGTAACCAATATTCTATAAAAAATTATATAACAAACCAAAATAAAAGCTCACTACTACCCAAACCAACAACTTCTATCTCATCAGATTCGGAATAACAATTAATAAAGCCCCCCAATTTGACAAAAACATCATTCACCCCCCCAAATAATAAATATTTATGTCAAAATGTTAATAATAATTATACACCTCCCCCACAACGGTTAGTCACCGCGGGGGCAGTAGACTGCAACCCTCCAAATAACATGAAAATGAAAATAAAAAATATATACATATCCACGTTTAACGTACGTTCCCTAGCAAGTGAAGTCAGGCTCTTAGAGTTAGAGTATGCATTGTCACCAATAAAATGGGATATAATCGGTATTTCGGAAGTAAGAAGAAACGGATTTAAAATTGAAAATAGAGGTCGCTACATATTATATTACTATGGAAAAATAAAAGGCGAGAAAGGAGTAGGATTCCTAGTTAAAAAACAAAGATACTTAGAAACTATTAATTTTATTGGAATATCCGATAGAGTAGCAATATTGCAAATAAAAATATTGTGTACTTTATACAGTATTATACAAGTGTACGCTCCTACGGAAAGCTCGAGTGAAGATGAACTAGAAACATTTTATTCTGACTTAGAAAACGCAATATCTCAATGTAACAAAAAAATTATAATTATGGGCGACTTCAACGCAAAAATAGGTCAAACAGAGGATAACGAGGAAATGATTAGAGGCATATACGGTTATGGCAAAAGGAATAGTAGAGGCCAACGTCTAATAGATTTTTGTTTTCAATATAAATTTAAGATATTAAATACAATCTATAAAAAACCAAACAGTTTAAAATGGACATGGATGGCACCCAATAATAAAGTAAAAAATGAAATTGACTTTATCATTACTAATATACATAGAAATGTGAGTGATTTGAGTGTGTTAAGCCGAGTTATACACCCAAGTGACCACCGCATGGTAAGAATGACACTATGTACCAAATCAAGGAAATTATCGCGTTCACGTTATTCACAATTTACAACAAGACATATTGATTATGATGCATTAAAAAATAAATTTAATCTATGTCTGGGACAATATGATTCGGTACAGAGCCTCTATGACGATATTGAAAAAAATATGCTGAAATGTTTGAAAAAACCAAACGTAAACTCTAAAACCACACGAAAATGTCAAATAATTACTGAGGATATCATTCAATTAAAACAACAGAAACATACATTAAGAAATAAAACTAATAAAACCCGAGAAGAAAAAATCAAACTAACACATCTATACAGAACTATTAATAAAAAAATCAAAGAAAATTTAAAAAATTATAGATTAAAAATATTTCAAAATCATTTAAAACAAACAGGTGGAATAAAAAAAGCGAACAAAGTTCTAGAGAGAACCAAACAATTAATGACACATCTAAGCACCCCCACAGGCTCTGTTACCACACACAGAAAGGAATTACTGGATGTTGCCACATCGTTTTACAAAAACTTATACAGCAGTACGAATCAAGAGCCAAGTAAAACGTTCCAAAATTTTATGACCAATAAAAAACAATATAACAAAAAGTTTGATGATGTCCCGCCCTTCCTAGAATGTGAAGTGGAACTTTCTATTAAAAAGCTCAAATCAGGAAAAAGCCCCGGCCCCGATGGTATAACAAATGAGATGATCATAGCGAGCCAACCACACATAGTAAAACCTCTGACAAATTTATTCAACCTCGTTCTACAGAGAATAGAATTTCCAAAACAATGGCTATGCTCAGATATAATATTATTATACAAAAAAGGAGACCCTAAATTTATAAGTAACTACAGACCGATTAGTTTAATTCCATGCATATATAAAGTATTTACCTCAACTCTGCTAAGAAGACTGACATATATCTTAGATGACAAACAACCCATTGAACAAGCGGGCTTTATGAAAGGAATGTCTACAATTGACCATATACATACAGTAAAACAGTTAATAGAAAAATATAAAGAATTCAACCAGCCCTTATATATATGCTTTATTGACTATGCAAAAGCATTTGACTCTATTTTACATAGTACTATATGGAAAGCATTAAAAGCTCAAGGTGTCAACGACACATACATATCAATTATAAAAACAATATATGAAAACAGCTATGCTAGAGTAAAATTAGATATACAAGGACCAAAATTCAAGATTAACCGTGGTGTTAAACAAGGGGATCCACTTTCAGCAAAAATCTTTATATCAGTACTAGAATATATCTTCAGCCAGCTAAATTGGGAGTCATATGGTCTCAAAATCAATGGACGATATTTATCGCACCTGAGATTTGCAGACGATATAGTTCTGTTGTCAGAAAATGTAAGAGAATTGCAAACAATGATAGAATCGCTAAATAAATATAGCAAAAAAGCAGGTTTAAATATAAATCAGGAAAAAACTAAGATTATAACAAACAGCCACCAGTTACAAGTCACAATAAATGAAACTCCTATAGAATATGTTGAAGACTACATTTACCTCGGACATCTTATCTCATTTAAGCTATGCAACGAAAAAGAAATAGAAAGAAGAGTCAAGCAAACATGGAATAAATATTGGGCTATGAAAGAGATTTTCAAAGGACAAATACCAATTCCACTAAAAGCTAAAGCCATGGACATATGTCTTACACCTTGCCTAACGTATGCATGTCAAACATGGCCCCTTGCAAAAAAGCATTTAAACAGAATTAGCATCTGCCAACGAGGCATGGAACGAAGCTTTTTGAATATTAAACTTAAGGATAGAATACGAAATAGTGATATAAGAAAAAGAACGAAAGCTCAAGATGCAATAAGATATGTCTGTAAATTGAAGTGGAAATGGGCAGGTCACCTGTGCAGATTGAGAGATGACAGATGGTCACATTCGGTAATAAATTGGACACCTTTTTATAAAAAGCGTAAGAGGGGAAGACCAATCACACGATGGAGTGATGATATCAAAAATCATGCAGGTGCCCTTTGGACTAGATTAGCTAAGAACAGGGATGAGTGGAAGAAATTGGAGGAGGCTTTTACCGCAAAAAGCGGTCCTTATTATATTTAATTACATACTATTACAATTAGAAAGACTAATTAACTAACACTTAATTTATTATTTAATAGAATTGTTATAGAGAAATAAGAATAATGTTAATACTAACCACACTAACAACCAAATTTGTAATTAGATATAAGTAAAGGAATTAATAAAAGCTTTATTTATTTTATTTTTCAGTAGGATGCAATACCTCCCCGTTCAAGGTAATATCTCTGTTCAACTTTTTTACATTAGGAAGTAAAAATTCAACACAAGTGTTTTTTTTGGCATTTAATAATAAATTATTGGCAGTAAACCATTCAGATATGTGTAAAAGAGCACTGTTCACTTCGTCAACATTTGGGTCATGCCTATCCACATTAAAAATTAATGAGGTATCATCTGCAAACAGAACTATTTCACACCTATACTGCAAATAATAGGGAAGATCATTGATATATACCAAGAACAAGAAGGGACCTAAAATTGACCCCTGTGGAACACCAATGTTAATTGACGCACCGCTAGAACGTTCTCCATTAACAACTACAGTCTGTATCCTATCATGCAGGTATGACGCTATGAGGTTCTGGGCTTTTCCTTTAATTCCATAGTGATTAAGTTTACGTAACAAAGTACAATGTTCAACGCAGTCAAATGCCTTGGAGAGGTCACAAAATATCCCCAGAGCATTTTTTGAGTTTTCCCATGCTTTATATATATGTGTTAGAAGTGCAACTCCAGCATCTGTGGTTGAGCGCCCCTTTGTGAAACCAAACTGTTTGGTGTGCAGTAAATTATTAGATGCAAAATGACTACTCAATTGGTTTAATATTAACTTCTCGAATACCTTACTTAATGTTGGTAAAATAGAGATAGGTCTATAATTGTTACAGTCTTCTTGATCGCCCTTCTTAAATAGAGGTATAACTTTACTAAGCTTTAGTAAATTAGGAAATGTACCATAGTCACAACACTTATTAAATATGAAAGCTAAATTTTTCGCAATATTTTCTATTATATTATTAACTAAATTTACGGACATTCCCCAAAGATCACAAGTATTTTTTAGATTAAGCGTCTTAAAGGCAGTAACAATCAGAGGCGGCTCGTGACAAAATTGTATGGGTGTTCACTTGAAATAAAAAACCGAAAATACAATAGCGTAAGCGGGATAATTTATTACAAAAAAAAATGAGCACCTCATTATAAAATATTTAAACACTAAAAATTATAAAGTACAGGCTATTTCAAAACAAATTCAATGTGATTATCAAATAATAATTAGAAAATCCCCGATTTTGCATTCGCGAGCTTACTCATTATAGTGTTTGTTTATAATATAGGAGCGACAACGTCGCGCGCAATTGCTGCTGTCATGCGATGCGGCCGCGTCTCGTCGGCAACGTCGCGTGTGAGCGGCGCTCCGAAAATTGCTATTTTTCCATAGTAAATCTTTTGTTTCACGCGCAGGACTGTGGCGAAATTTCTCTTTCACTCTTATTGGATTTCGTATGTAGGCAATGTACTGAATGTTGTTTCATAGGAGCGCAATAGAGAGCGCTCCGTAAGCTCCGTTTCGCGCGTTACATATATGAAATGAACAAGAGTGTAATGATGTATTTTATTTGTAAGGTACTTATTTTATTCATATTAATATTGGAGTTTTTACGATAGATTTTAAATAGTGATATCAATTATTAAATGAATGAGCAGGTATATCTTTATTATAATTATTTATGGGAGTTCACTGCACCAGCGCTCCTTAGGACGAGCCGCCTCTGGTAACAATATCACTAGCAGTTACGTGTCGTAATTCAAACAATGTACTGCACCCCGCAACATGGTCCCTCAAAAAGGTTTCTGCAAGTGCTGAAGACGAATTTAAACTATTAGTAATAGTAGCAGGGACACTACTGAAGAATTCTTCAAAAGCAAGCGCAACCTCAGCACTTTTGTCAATAACCCTGTCATTATTTACAAGTTTTATGGTATTACTTGATTTGCTTTTACCCATATTGGTTAATAGCTACCCCAAAAACCATGAAAATGACACCCATGACGAAAAGATGTAAAATTTTCGTCGGCGCCATCTTGGATTTTAGTTTTGACCTCATATTGGTTAATAGCTACCCCAAAAACCATGAAAATGACACCCATGACGAAAAGATGTAAAATTTTCGTCGGCGCCATCTTGGATTTTAGTTTTGACCTCATATGGGTAATAGCTTCCCCAAAAACCACCCACATTTGCAAATGTGTTTGCTCCTTAGGAAAAGTTCAAATTTCCTAGGTAATGTGACGAATCTAATTTATTTAATTCCGACCGTATCTCGGAATAACATACATATTTTTCTAAGAATAATTGTATACAATGCCGGATTTAATACATTGCTGGTAACATAATATACGTATGATAATTGATAATTCTTAAAAAAGTATTTTAAACATTTCTTAAAAAGCTTAGATATTGCATACAATTCCTAGAGGTTTTGTAAAACACTCACACTTTTTTAAGTTAGTTACTAACTAACATACTTATCAGAATAATTGTACCTACTAATAAAAGTAAGAAAATGAATTTTTAAAATTCGTTTTAATGTTCTGGAATCAATTTCAATAAAATTTAAAAATTAAAAATAATATCAAGTATGAAGATGGTCTATAAAATGGAATGCGCTATGTTTACGTGAGCGTGATGTTCCCGCGAACCACGTTGCGACGTTAAATACCTAAATTTGAGTAACGCAGATTTGTGACAGCGAGCGTCCTTAAGCTGTTTAAACCAATGTTTAAACGTTTAGTTTTATAATAGTTTTAACCAAGTTTTAACGTATATTGTATATTATCTGTGGTTTAAACACATTTTATTTTAAAAAAATGTCAATAAAATCAAAACCATAGATAAGGTTAGAAAATGTTTCATGTAATATAATATTTTTAAATATCGTAAATATAGAATTTATAGCTCTAAATATTGAATGTTTAATTTGCTACTTTTATTCTGTTTAACTTTATTCGTTGTTCAAGGCCCGCGGAGTGACCTAGGGCAGACATTGCAACTTAGGACAGAACGTTAAAATAAGTACCCACAGGCACAAAGAGGGCCAAACAAAGTACAACATAATATTATCATGATAATTATAATAAAATGTTCTAGAATATAAAGTTCTAGAAAAAGTGCATATACCTTGAAGTCATTATGATAAAGTTTAAAAATACCTTATCGATAATCTGTACTTGACGCATTTGCGTATGCTGCAGACTTACATTGTAAGTTGTATGCATGTGCAATTTTGATACGTAAATTTTCCATGCATTTTGTGTAAGTATTTGGAACAGACAAAGATACCAAATATAACTTAATATTTAAAAAATGTAATTTAAATTTAAGAGTGTTTAAGTGTTGTTTTATTTAGCTATAGCTTTACATATAATCGTATTTATAAAAGTGTTCAAAAAAGTCTTGTAATATGACTTATATGTTTCGGGTTTCGGAACATAATATTATACATATTATAAGGATTTTTCCCGCCCGCCTTATGTGTATAGGTATTACAAGCTTATGCAAGATACAACGCAACAAGTTACACTCTACTTTAAATATAATTTTAACTCAGGCTTTCAAGATTTATAGAAAAAATATTTGTAGGGTCAACCGGGGCAAATGCAACTAAAAAATAACAAGTTTCAAGTTTGATCGGTTGCAGTTATCTCCTTTTATATTTGGTCATTTATTTGACCCATTTATTGTTTTTTGTATTTATTCAAGATTATTTTAAACCAATCAAGCAATACAGTAGTCTTATAAATAACTGGTAGTGAGAATATTTCCTAAAATTGGTAGAAAAAGTTACATTAACCCCTAGTCGGGGGTAAATGCAACTAACTGCCATAGCTCTTCTTCTATTTCATATAAAACAACGAATATAGAATATATTTATGAGATTTCATGTTATTCATAGGATTTTGAACTGTATTACCGCGTAGCAAGGACTAGTTTTCAGAAAAAAACTTATTTTTCTGATTGTGGGGTAAATGTAACTATTTGTTAGAGAATTAGTGTGGGGAATGCAAAAAACTTATTCATCGATATTTTTTTATTATTCTGCGTGTGATTTGTATCGTACTATTGTGTATTAGATACGTAGTATATTATTATTAGTCTGTGGTATTAGGGAACTATTGCTACAATAACGTTGCGATCGTAGATGGCGCCGCATTATTTAGAGGAAAAACTCATGTACTTTGATTTACCACTTTAAATCGCAACAAAAAAAAATTACAGTGCCCCTACCTACTAAGTCAATTTTAGTTTTTGGTCAGAACAAATAATATTCTTTGTGTTAAATATTGTTAAAAACGTAAACCAAACAAAATACGTTTATTAGTTAACTAATCAACCGTTTACTAAAAATTACTTGAACAATCACAGAACTATCCTACCTATCGTTTTTAGTTACTTATATTCTTTAACCACGCTTTTTTTATCTAATTTGAATTTTACTTATGAACCCGTCTCTGGGTATAATATCAAAGAAATAATCGATGGTTCTTCTTTAATTAATCATAAAGAAAGTATATTTTGACTACCAAGAAGGATACATAATAAAAATATCGACACTGTCACATCACTAGTGTTTTTAGTTTCATACAAAAATATAAGGGGCTATTGTAACTAACCTCACAGTTGCAATAACCCCACAGTGAAATTTTCATGAGGCAAATGTAACTGCATCAATAACATAAAATAGAGTCAACTAACGCACTAAAAATATAAATGAAATAAGCTTAACGGCTTGTGATAATCGTGTTCAATCAAAAACACCTGCAAAAAATCACTCCTAAACAATTTTTTTGTCTGCAAAACTCGACACCTGTTTTTACGCACACCAACTTCAAAATAGCGGTTTGACACAATGGCCTATCAATCAAATAGTTTTCATCGTAGGGGCACCATCTATTACTTGTAAGATTTATTAGTCGTTGAGTTATTGAATCATAGGTGGCGATTTATTACAACAACTCTAATAAATTAGTTATGATAACTAGTTGCCATAGCCCCATAGTTGCATTTGCCCCGGTTGACCCTATACATTTATAGCACCAGAACAAAAAAAAAAACTAGTTTATAAATGCGCGGCAAAAGTTTTACCTGTCACAATGACATTACATGAACGCACCATTTCTTTCTGTCTGAAAAAAAGTTTCGATAAAAAACGGTATTCGAGTTTAAGAATTACAAAAAATAAGTAATTTATGTCATTAAAATGATAAACAGGAAAATAAAATAAATGATATTTTTTAATATTCAAAAATGATTAAGACTTATACAGAAGATAGTGTATTCAGTGAACATTATAGATAATAGATATCATAAAACAATTTAGATTTTATGACATTGCATTGGTAACGTAACGAGTGACAAACACAGGTGACAAAGCAAAAGTCGCTTACATAAAAAATGAATATTGCCCAGTAATGTTTGTCTGCATTCTAGTCATGTTGGCAATCAAAAATTATCAAGTAGATATTAAGTATTGAGCAGGAATTCGCGATATTACAATCCAGTTTCGTTGAACAGATGTGGCGGTTATCTGTATAATATATCAAATAATCAATAATAATAAACTTAGATAATGATAAGCCATGTAATACAAAGTTGACAAACATTTGCACGCGTGTATCACGTTCGTATTATCTAAAACACTTGCATATTTATAATTACCTACGATTGTCTACGAAATTGTACTAAAGATCTAATATGTGTTTGTAATTAGTGGAAACCGTGATTAATCAAATATATTTTCCAACTCGATCAAATGCAATTTTTCGTTCGTTTACAACAATTGATTTTTATATTATTCAAAACTAGCTTACCGCTCGCGGCTTCGCCCGCTTTGTCTAAAACCTAATAAATTATATACTAAAACCTTCCTCTTGAATCACTCTATATATTAAAAAAAACCGCATCAAAATCCGTTGCGCAGTTTTAAAACTAGATACTAGAGACTAGATTTAAGCATACAAAGGGACATAGGGACAGAGAAAGCGACTTTGTTTTATATGTACTATGTAGTGATGATGATGATACAGTGTAATAAACTTTTAAATAATGTGTTTGATTTATGGCCTAAATGGGGAATAAAAAGTTAATCATATTTTATTAATTTCACACGATGACTCTTTGAATTGAATACTTAATCACTACATAGTATAAGGTCTAATTCACACGAGAGCTTTTTTAACGTCCGTTAAAAAAGCGTCCAAATAGAACAAATGCATTCCCAAGTATATGTTCACACGTCAGCGCTTTTAAAGCGCGACGCTTTTTTATCGCGCAGTGTTGTATTTTCAACGCTCGGCGTTGGGCGTTAAATAAAATAGACCATAGGAAACTTCTTACTATTATTCAGACGAGCGCTAAAAAAGCGCCTTACCTCAGAGTAACAGCCAGTCGTTGTACAGGTGGTATCGCCAAACGCATGTTGGTATCTTGAAGTTTTATTTGAGGCCCCACTATTTCCAACAATTCGTCAAAAGTTGTTATAGACATTCGAAAATAATTAAAAAAAATTCCGGGGTATTGCCTTAACTCTTCGTACAGTGTCACAAACTGCCCTTTTAAGTATCTCTGTTCATTCAGAGGATGTACCCAGAATGCCTTTTGTTTTCTTTTTCGTCTTTTAATAACACAAATCGCTAGTGCCATTAATTTAGCAGAAACCATTTCCACGTCCTACTGAAGCCAGAGACGAGACATGAGTGATTTTAAAGCGTTAGTATGAACAACCACAGAGAGAACGTTTAAAAAGCGCCAACGCCGGGTTTTAACGCAACGCTTTTTTAACTCTCGTGTGAATTAGACCTTAAACAAAGTCGCTTTCTCTGTCCCTATGTACCTATGTCCCTTTGTAGTTTGTACGCTTAAATCTTTGAAACTACGCAACGGATTTTGATGCGGTTCTTTTTAATAGATAGAGTGATTCAAGAGGAAGGTTTATATGTATTATAACATCCATCAAATAGTGGAGAAGTACTGTTATTTTTGAGGTTTCTAATGTGATGTCGTAAAATATTACATTTTTTCCGCTTACATTGCAAACGCAGGCTGGACCCTACGAGTTTTATCAAAATAATGTACTAAGTATTATACACATTGAAAAGGTCTACAGAAAAGTCCGCGGTGGTATATGTCTATCTCTTATGGATAACCCACAATAACTTTTTTTTGTCATTTACTTTTTACGAATTACGACAAATAATGGCTAATTTTCGGAGCGATTTTAACCAATACAGCATTAATCCTTAACCAATTAAATACCTTGAATACATTGTTCATTTAATATAGATCTATATGGCCCTTTACACCGTATGATTTAAGTGAATATTTTCGAAGATATTACAGATTTAAAAATTGCGGGACGTAGCGTTTGCGGCGGTACCGGCCGGCCGCTGCGCCATTGCACCCGTGCGAAGCCGGGGCGGGTCGCTAGTCTAAGATATTTTATAGCAATAATATAATATATAACTTGTTTACCAGACATAGTTTTAAATCTCCTGATAAATCAAGTATTTACGTCATTTATTATTATATAACCGTGGGAGCGGCCCTCCCGTGAGTGATAACGCCTCTGTTCCTCTGATAAGGCAACCTCTCGATTTGTTCAGGTAAATTATAAGACTTCCCAACAAAACGAGGTTTTAGAAGGTTAATATAACCTTCTTTAAACTTTATTAATTTGTGAATTTCTTTGAGCAGGATATAAAAACTATTTACGACATTTTATACAATTGTAATTTTTCCAAATTTTATACAAAACTTTACCTGCAAATGTAAGCAAGACGCGTTATTCTAATTTAAATGGCATTAAAGTTTTGAAAAGAAAACTATAGATACCTTTAATTAATAATACATCGTATCACGTGTGTCACTAATTTTAGTATTTAAAGTCGAATAAATCAGCAGTTTGGATCATGCTCTTTACAACTTATTGATAAACTAGCTATCCGCCCGCGGCTTCGCCCGCATTGCCTAAAACATAATGAATTTTATACTAAAACCTTCCTTTTGAATCACTCTATCTATTACAAAAAACCGCATCAAAATCCGTTGCGTAGTTTTAAAGATTTAAGCATACAAAGGGACAGGGACAGAGATAGCGACTTTGTTTTATACTATGTAGTGATGATAACAATTTTAATCTCCAAATAAAAGTTTGCAACAAGAGCAAAGTCCTCAATTTATCTATATGAATTATTACAATCATAGGTTATCGACTATAGCATTATAATTTGATTAAATACAATTAGAAAAAATGTCTTTTTAACACGCTTTTATTAGCTTCATCTGTAGGTATGTTTGTATATGTAACAGACTGATTTAGACTCGATTTTGACTTTAAACGGACAGGTTTAGTTCAATTTTTATACACCTATAAAGGATCGTCATTCAATAATTTTAAGTTTAATATTTATTGTGTTTTAAGTTATTTTTTTTACTATATTTTATTATGACTTAACTATTTGAATTAATTACTAATAGTTAGTTAGTAATATGTTATGACTTATAACTAGTTACTACTGTTAACGATTTTTTATCTTGTAATGGCGGGAAAAAATGACAGATAATAACAAACTGTGCACGGACGATGTGTCACGTCTCACGTACGCTATTAATGTCAATTTTATTACGTCTTATCGTATTTATTTCTAATATTCAATTCACCATTATTATAGGTTTAGTAAAAAGTATAATAAAAATTGTTACATGTAATTGAAATTATAATTATTTATTTTGCGCTATCCCATGAACTTCATACATTTCCTTTCCTACCAGGTTGCGTAGTAGAGCAAAAAGGCCGCCTTTTGTTCAAATATATTTTTTACTATTGTTATTACTTTGTTTTATCCTTGTTTGTAAAATAAAGTGTTATAAATAAGATGAAAGTTGAGAGTATTATTGTAAATTCAATAAAAAATACATGGAATATTCACTTATAATACCACAAGAGCTTCAAAATTATCGGGTATTTTCCGATAGGTTCGTTGCAAACAAATGAAGGAGTCAAGTTTTTAGTCAAGGTTAAAAAAAAAATTTTCCTGAAAAACTTGACGACTTTATTTGTTTGCAGGGAACCTTGAGGGAAATGCCAGATAATTTTGAAGCTCGTGTGGTATTCGGGAGATTATTTTTCCGTCCCAAATGTCGGCCAATAATTTCACAATTGAATTGAACCTGTCAGTTTGACGTCAACGACCAGAGAAAATTTTCAAAAAATTATCAGTATAATACCATGTAGGTTGTACCACGTGACGTCGAATGGTGCAATTCTATTGGTCGATATTTGGGTCGGAAAAATAATCAGTATAATTTGCGTGCAAATTACGTGTATTAAGCATTGAAATTCTTTATACGTATTAAATTTATTTTAGGGTGTTGGTTGTTGAGTAGGCGCGTCCCACGTACCTATATGTACGCAAGGGAGAATTTCCTTAAATAAACGAACCCACGCTACTGAATAAAGGTTGAAACGGTACTTCAAATAAAATACATATACTGCAGTAGCCTTAACTGTAGTGTTTTTAGAAAAAATTATACCTTGCAAACTAGGTAAAATTTATGGTGGCATGTAGAACTGAAAAATATCAATGAACATTTATTTTCGTTTTGCCCGTTGCCGCGATTTTTTTCACAAATTTTTTGCGTTTGCAATGTCAATTGTCATAGACCATAGACCACCGTTCCCGAAATTCCTGGATTAAAAAAAACTTCAACCTAAAATCTCCATATATTTCTATATTCGCAACACTTCATATAGAACACTATAAATAGTGAACCAGTGGCCAATAGCAAGTTCGCGATCGATGCAAGTTCACGGCCGTGTGCGCGCGCAGCCCGTGACGTCATCATCATTCATGCCACCCCCTCACCCTCCCCCTGGCCCCGACCCCCGGCCGCGCCCTTGCGAATGTCAAGTGCGGGAGGGTCAAAATAGAACCTTGCGAGGGTTATTTATCAAAACAATGGTATACTAGTGTATATTAATGTATCATTATTTTTATTTAGAAGTATCATCTTATAGGTATATGTTATAATGGTATATTTCACTATTTAGAACTTTTCTTTACAATTCTGAAGTTATATATGGTATCCAATGCCGATGAATGGCGAGGCCTTTCGCAGTAACTTCTCAATGGAACATAACCGAACACACGAATTTAGGTTTAGAGACATTTATGTTCAAGGAATTTTACAATTCACTTATTTTAACGTTTTATAATAATTATTAATAAAGGTATCTTAGAAATAAAAAGATAAATGACATGTGATTTTTTCCTAACGATTACATAGTTAACGTAAATCACGGGACATCTGCATGCTTTAAAATTATATCAGAATGTAGTAGATTGAACTGAAACACTATTATATTTACAAGATCTATTATTACAAGAATCATCTTAAAGAAAAAGGGGCAACACCCTTGTCTACTTTACATATTTTTATCCTAGTTGAGTCAGAGTTCATCCATTTCATTCAACTATGAAAGTCAAATACATAACAGAATAATATTAGTCTTAACGTATTCATTACAAATACTGTATATTATTATTATATCCAAATATAAAATAAATAAATAATTATAATGTAGTTAAATATTTCTGAGTATTTTCTATTCCATTACAATCCGAATTAAAATATTTTGAAAAGTTTTTAATCATAAAATTACACATTTGCCATATAAAATTATGCAGTCACCTAAAAAACAATACGGCATTGATGACGCCATAATATAATGTGAATATGATTAATGACGCTACCTTGCAAGTATAAAATAGTCATGATTTGATTTTTAATTTATTCCCATCAATTTTTATTACAATTTTCTTAATACAAACGGTGGTTACATTTGTTTTAATCATTCGTTTAAAGGTTGTATTTTAACTCTATGTATACCCGCAATACAATTAGTGAAATCCCTGTTTCGTTAAAATTTGAACTTTCTACAGAATAATCTATACTAATATTATAAAGCAGAAGAGTTTGTTTGTTTTAACGCGCTAATCTCGGGAACTACTGGTCCGATTTGAAAAATTCTTTCGGTATTAGATAGCTCATTTATCGAGGAAGGCTATAGGTTATATATCTTCACGCTACGACCTACAGGAGTGTAGCCACGGGGGTGAAACCGCGCGGAGCAGCTAGTGTACAATAATACAAGATACACTAGAAGTTACATAACTCATATTCTAATAACAAAAGCTCCACACGTCCGCGTCGTAAGAAAAGCTTGAAGCGGATATACCTACATTATTTACGACAATCTTCATTCACAGTTCAATGTCTTTATGCTTATAAAATTATTTAGAGTCGTGTCTGCTAATTCATTCGAAATTATAAAAAAATATTCTATTAAAACGCTAAGTAAATCGCATAATTTTATGATAAATCTTTATAACATTCGCGTGTCGTAGCGCCTCTACTGCGTAGCAAGGCGCTACGCGTAGCGGCCGTTTAATAATATTCTTTTTATTTCAGTATTATTTATCCAACTGAGATGGCAGGAGGATAATAGATATAAATAAATAAATAAATAAATCTTTAAAATCTTTTTGCCAAAAACATAAACTTTACAAAAATATGTACGCTGACTCTTGAACTAGAGTAACTCTGTGTCTCAAGAGCCAGCGTTCCTCCTTATAAATACAAGTACATTTTTTAAAGCAAAACAAAAATTCGATTTGATTACAAAAAGTTTAAATTAAAAAAAAAAAAAAAATAGATATATATATATATATATATATATATATATATATATATATATATATATATATATATATTAGATATATATATATATATTAGATATATATATATATATTAGATATATATATATTATATTATTGTCATTTCAATTTATATTATGTCGTATAATCACTACATATGCATAGTATAAAACAAAGTCGCTTTCTCTGTCCCTATGTCCCTTTGTATGCTTAAATCTTTAAAACTACGCAACGGATTTTGATGCGGTTTTTTTTAATAGATAGAGTGATTCAAGAGGAAGGTTTTAGTATATAATGTATTAGGTTTTAGACAAAGCGGGCGAAGCCGCGGGCGGTAAGCTAGTATATAATATATCATTAATTATTTGTTCCCTTCTCTAAAATATTAGCAAAAATTACATAAAGCGAGTACTTACGTAAGCGTGTGTTGCGTTTACGTAACTTGTCATCAAATTATAATGAATATTAGCACTCATTTAGCACTCAATTGAATGCTTACATTACCTGTTTAAGACACCAGGCTCAAAATAACTAATAAGTATTGATTTAATATTACAATGAGCGTAAGAAAGATAACTAAAATACCACGAACTCAATGCGCAGTATTATTTACGAAGTACCCAGACCAAAAGCCTTAAATAAGCCTTTAAATAATTCTAGGTCAATCTAAATTTCAGCCCAATTTCTGTCCAATTTTTGTTTAATTTACCTTTAAAATGAATCTACATATCCTCAAACATATAATACTTTTCATATTTCAATTCATATTCCTTAAGCTTAAGCTTCAGTTACAAAACAACCCTGGTGGGGGCGGGGGTGCGTTGACGTCAATTCACCCTTGACATTGCTGGATCGATCGCCGCAGTCCCGAGGCCAAGTTTACAACGGCGCTTGAATGAACGTCTATTCAGGTATGTTTATTTATTTATTATTTATTTTTATTTATTTATCCTTTATTGCTCTTAGATAACTTAAATATGAACTTAATCTAATTATAAATTAAAACAAATGGCGGTCTTATCGCTAAATAGCGATTTCTTCCAGACAACCGGAGTACGGAAGGAAATTAGTTAGAGGAGAGGAATAGGGCAGAGCATAAATATAATATGTAAGAATATAATATAAAGATATGTATAAATATAATATATATTCACAAAAGTATAGGAAGGAATAATTAAAGCCATAAAAACATGATAATAAATATATAAAGCGACAAAGATATAATACAATATATAGATTATTAAGTACGACAAGAAGAATGATAGTTATCGCTTACCATTATTTTAAACTTATTCAATGACTGTGCCTTTTTTATTGGCTCAGGTAAAGCGTTCCACAATTTAATAGCCTGAACAGTGAATGAAGTATCGTAGAAACGAGTAAGATGTTGAGGCATTCGTAAACGATACATTTCAGTGGAGCGAACTGGTTGATCATTGTTTCCCCTGAAGACAAATTTTTCTTTTAGGTATTTCGGCATCTTTGGGTTAAACATAACCTGATAGAGAAGATGCAGCACATGAGCATCCCGGCGAAATCGGATCGGTAGCCATTTGAGTTTAGACCGGAACTCAGATACATGGTCATATTTCCGTAGACCAAATATGAATCGTATACAGAGATTTTGTAGACGTTCGAGTTTGTTTATTTGATCTACGGAGAGATTGACATAACTCACATCGGCGTAGTCAAGTATGGGCAAAAGGAGGGATTGAGCTAACAGGATTTTGGTTGGAAGAGGTAGGAAATTTTGTAGACGTCGCAAAGACGCCACAGTTGCGTACATTTTCTTGCTAACCTCCTTGATATGATGCCTCCAAGATAAAGTATTGTCGAAGTACACACCAAGATTCTTAACAGTTTCGCTATAAGGGATCAACGTGCCGTCAACAACAATAGGAGGGAGATTCACCCAATTCACCCTTGCAATTAAAGAAGGACTGCCAATGATTATAGCTTGAGTCTTTAAAGGATTTACTTGCAAACCATAAGCCGAACTCCATGAAACTATGCTTTGCAAATCCTTATTGGTTAGATTGATAGCCTGGTAATCGTCAAGGGTTGATTGGGTATAGATTTGGAGATCGTCGGCATACATGTGGTAGTCGCATGTTAAGTTGTTCGAAATGGAGTTGATGAATATGGAAAACAATAATGGAGATAGGACCCCGCCTTGCGGAACACCAGCGCCGACTTCACACCATGATGATACAACCTCATCTATTCGTATACGCTGACGCCGCCCATGTAAGTAACTGGAGAACCAGTCGATTACCGGAGGCGATAAGTTAAGAGAACGTAATAGACTCAGGAGTACATCATAATCTACTGTATTAAACGCGTTGCTAAAATCTAGTAATGTTAAGACTGTAAGCTTTTTATTATCCATTCCGAAACGAATATCGTCTGTGATCTTGACAAGTGCAGTATGTTAATGAATGTAATGGATTTTTGATAAGATATTATGTGTTAATGGACAGATATAAGGTGTTTATAAAGCTCTCGAGCGTTAAGAAAGTTATAAGGAAACTACATGATACTTATTCTAGGTAAGTACTGTTAGTGTTTTTGTTGTCGATTGATTCTGTTTTATGATGGAGGCGGCACTTGCGATTATTTCAAAGTTTTGCATTAATTTTAATTATTCTCTTGTTATACCTACCTAACTAACCTAGAAAGGAAACGTTTCTTATACATAATATATGTAAGTATTAAAAATGTGTTTGTTGTTATGTAAACGAGCTTACATAACGTAAGTAGGTACGATAAGCACCAATATATTTAATACTTCCACCAATAATATCAATATTTATACATTATTCCAATGCTTATGTAATATCTCCTTTAATCCGCCACCCCACAAAGTCGATTCTTTCATCCTAAAAATAATATCACTCCACCTTTATCAATCAAAGATTTTTATAAAGCATTCCCTAAAGCTTAGCAGTTTTGCGCCCTTTCGCGTGACCCTAACGACCTTGACCGCGCGTCTGTCGTCATAGCTCCAATGTCAACGCTGTGTTGCCTTTCAAATCTCTATAAAGGGATACATATAAGTATTGCCTTTTGAACATATTCTTTGAATACAGGAATAAAGACAGGAATATATTAAAATGGCTGTGGGAACTGTATGTAACCTTTGTGTTATAGTAAAATTAGCATTAAAAAATACCATAAACTGGCACCTATAATAAACGCGCGAAATAAGGTTGGGCTTCATTTTAGGTTATATTTTCCATCTTCATGTAAATAATTAATAGGCAAAAGAAGCTTTCGATAAAGCTTTTAAAACTATTTATTTCTTAATGGTTGACGGCGAAACGACTTTTGTCTTGTTATTCATTTATAAGAACAGCGAGATTTGCACTGTGGATTTTCAAATCTCTCATTTTGCTTTATAAATAACTTCGAACTTTTATACTGTTCCTAGCGGTAGAAAATAATTTCCTTAAGAAAGATTAATTCATGAATCATACTACAATGTATATACGGCATTACCATTTTAGGATTGAAAGACGGCTGGTTATTGATGGATTAATGTATAATAACCATATAATAACAAATAACACAATATTCTCAATAATTGTTGCCGCATCTGGATATACAGCAACTTTAAAAGGAATGACGCAATCATTCAAATAAACCCAAGCACAGCATAACCTGATTATGCGGGTTTTTCGAGAAAGGCTGTATTTAAAATCGCACAGGGAGTGCAAGTATTATATTATCTGTGCACGAAGTATCAAATATTGCAAATTAGGCGTCTTATCAACTCCCACGCGAAATATCCCAAGTTAGTGGAATATACAATCAAATAGGTCGTAAATACAAAGTCTATGTGTATTATCCCAAACTAGTGGAATATACAATCAAATAGGTTGTAAATACAAAGTCTATGTGTATTATCCCAAACTGGTGGAATATACAATCAAATCGGTTGTAAATACAAAGTCTATGTGTATTATCCCAAGCTAGTGGAATATACAATCAAATCGGTTGTAAATACAAAGTCTATGTGTATTATCCCAAGCTAGTGGAATATACAATCAAATCGGTTGTAAGTACGAAGTCTATGTGTATGGGGAAGCCCTATATTCTGGCACTCCGCACAGGGCCGGGCGCCAAGCGAACCGGTTTGCAGTGGGTGTGCCAAGTGCTTTAACCCGCATCTTTGTAGCGAACGACGCAGTTTTAGATTTGTACATTATTAGCAGAAACGTGTGGATTTGAGGATGAAAATTATATTTTGGTAAATCTAAGGCTTTATATTAAACATTGGTAGGTGATAGTGAAATGTATACTTAATATATTATAGTTTATAAGGAAATTCATATGTTTTCAAAATTGATTTTAATTGCTTTGTCCGGTTGTAAGTGGGTTGTAATATAGGTGCTTCGTTGGTTCGGTACGTACTTTCTTCTACGCATTTATTTTTATAATGAAATCTTTGTTCTCCAGTGAATTCGTATAAAAGACTAATTTCATGCTTACTAAAAAAAAACAAATAAAAATCCCATACACAATTTACAATGTAAGAAAAATAATACGATGCCTAATTTCGGGTAGCATCTCAACTGGCCCATTAGCTCAGTTGGTTAGAGCGTCGTGCTAATAACGCGAAGGTCGCGGGTTCGATCCCCTCATGGGCCATAAAACTTTTTTCATACTTACTAACTTATTTAAATATAATTTTGTAATTTATTTACATCAATTTTGAGTTAAAATAAATATTCCTATTTCGTTTTTAATTTAATACGTTTTTGCAGAAATAATTTTCTTTGCGAATCGGTAAAATTTATAGCAGCTACGTGATATTTTTAAAGATATTTTATAAACTTGTATAGTTTTAAAAGGGGAAGAGGGTGGGTGCCTCCCTGCCTGCGTCAATACAACCACCAGATGCTAATTTATTTGTAGACCGTACCTTTACAAAGATAAAAATTGTATTGTTACAGAATAAAAACAATACAGGAAATATTATCAAAAGTAATTTATCATAAATAAAATATTATTAATAATTTTATATAATATTATTTCACAAAATATAAATGACGTAGTCACTTGGTATAATTTATTTATTACTAGCTTTCCGCCCGCGGCTTCGCCCGCGTTTTCAAAGAAAAACCCGTTCCCGTAGGATTTCCGGGATAAAACCTATCCTATGTCCTTTCTCGGGTATCAAAATATCTCTATACCGAATTTCATGCAAATTGGTTCAGTAGTTAAGGCGTGATTGAGTAACAGACAGACAGACAGAGTTACTTTCGCATTTATAATATTAGTATGGATTATATTTATAATCTCTGGTATAATCTAATTTTATTGAGTTAATAATTTTTTTTAATTGCATAAAATCCGAGTGTACATTCTGACCTTCTAATATAACAGATCACTGCTTCTATATTTTCTTAAAAGAATACCAAAGTCAAAGAATAAGCAAGTCTTCTTTCACAACCCAAAAACCATTCATATATCCGTTTCATTCATCAATCTGTATTATTCATATAATTCATGCATCCTAACGCCATCTATTGAAAATTTTAGTAAACATTTAACAAAACGACGAGTAAAGTCCATTGTTTTTCAAAATCCCGCCAATTTTTTAGGGGAATATCTAGATTCCATTTTGAAAAAAAAATCTCGTAACTTTTTTTTATAGTTACACATTATTAAATCCTCTTTGAAAGAAAAAATACACACATAAGCATACAATTGTCTTTATTCATAAATTATTTAATATCTACAATAATTACAATACAGTAACAAAAATATATAATTACATTAACAACAATTATTATGGTTTTGGACATTTTCATTTCATATATTAGGTATAATTACATACAATATATTATAATATACATTCAAGTTTAATTTAAGACTCAAATAAACACTTATTTTATTTTCATTTTGTCATTTTTGATTGAATTTTACTTCACGATATATTCAGTTGAACTTTTGTAATTTTTCATCAAACTTTATTCTGTTCTTTAATTTTTTAAATTGAAAGCGAAGCCGCGTGTAAGCGCTAGCTAGTACTATAAATAAAAGTTATTTTAACGTGTTTATTTGAGATTTAAATTTCTCACAGATCTAAAGCTGCATGATTGCTTTTAGCAATAATTATATTAGATTTATTTTTGGATATAGATAATACAATAGATACTTCGATGTTCTTTGTCTATTTTCTTTTATAATTAATTTAGAACTACTCGTCACTGTAAAAAATTTGATAAGTCGTATTAAAAAAGCAATATGTTATTATCAACGTTCCTTATAATAAGATAATATCAAGTTTATACGATGACATTTATACGATGATTCAAAAAAATATTAATTAAAAATTTCACATAGCAATAAAAATGATTCCATATCACAGAATACATAATAGTAGCTAAACGCTACAGAACGGACACTCCGCCTCCCGCCAAAATTAAACTTACCTCACCCCGCGCGATCGTGATTAAAATGGGCCATATTTTTCTGCAAGGACGATACGCAACGAAGATTGACAACATTAATCAAATTGACTTAAAGTAATTTTATTATTTTGGATTTGTGATTATCGTTTTTCGTAGAAAATGGTCAGATATTGTGCTGTTTACGGATGTATTTCATCAGAAAAACGCGATTTTTTTTTTTACGCTAGTCACAAATGTGCCAACCATAAAGCGTTAACACACACATTTGCAGTCTCTACAGTGTGACTGTCAAAACGATAATTTTGTATGGAGTGTCCGGGGTGTGTCCATATTAAGATTTTTTACAGAAAAACAAAGTTTAAATTACTACTCGATACGATTTGATTAGTAAACGTCGATCAATGAATATCATTTAAATGCAATTCTAAAACAGAAAAATACATAAAAGCTTATATTTCATACAAAAATAAACCTTCGCTCATTAAGGTAACGAACCTACCTAACGAACAAACCTTACTTCTTTTCCAGATCTCAAAAAACAAGAGGGTATTTCATTGGCGTACTATAAACTACAAAATACTAATAGACTCACAATTGACTTTTAAAAGGTAATCACAAAATGTCCGAGCAACGTTATAGAAAATACAAATTCAAATTAACACCTTATTACATGGCAGTAACGTTCAAATTACATTGTACCGATTATTAGAAAACGCTGCCTTTAACACACGTAGGTAGTTTTGCTTTGGACAATTATTGAAAGGTTGTGAGTATAGTTATTTACGTATTACGTACACCAATATGAGGGTTCAAAAAGAAATATTTATTTATTTATTAATTATCGATAACAAGCCAGCGGTGTTTGGTGTGTTCTATCTGCTGTTGCAATAGTGGTGTGCGCACACGCATGCGCACTTCGAGTGACCCACCCGCTGGACGACGACCATCCATTAACTGTGAAATAATATAAATTACACGAATTTATAACAAAAAAATATAAGACTACCAAATTATTGGTCTGAATATTATAATGTCGTATTGTCAAGGTATGATATCAGATATGCACAATAAATGTTTTTAATTATTTAAAATAAGCTGTGTCATTTCATTTCATCCCGCCCCAAAAACCTCGTGTTTTTCTTAAAACGTCTACCCTATTCATCCAATTTTTCTACATTTTTCAAAGAACATTTCAAAAATATCTATTAAAACACTCACCGGATAAGCCTCATGCAACGTGACTTGCGTTTCAAGTGGCGCCAATTTCACTGAAACTGCGCCCAACAGCGTGTCCTTGCTGAACCAGCCACTGCAACACAACAGGTTACACCTGCGGGATATACCACTACACCACACTACACTACACTAGGGTACACTAGACTATATTAGGGTACAGGAAAGTAGGGAATTTTAGACTAGACTACACTCTGTTATGCTAGAGTACACCACATCAGACTATGTTAGGGTATACTATACTACAATATAGGCCGATTAAGAAGAGCTGGAACGTCAACACATTTACACATTGCACATGTGTAGTGTCTGTGAAAACGCGCGCGGCGTGACGTCATACTGCATACGCATCATGGAAAGTCTGTCTGTCTCTCTCGCGCGCAGACTAGCTTATGAGGGTGAAGGGGACAATTATTGTTTTTATTTTGCAATTGTTTATAAATATACAGGATGGTGTAATTTAAACAAAGACGTTAGGTATACTACTAACTATATTCGAAGAGATACTTAGCATTAGATTAGAATATTTTTTTACTTTACCTAGGTTAAATTATGTAATAATTTAAATAAGTTTTGTAAGCAAAATATAAACGCCGTAAGTTAAAATTTAAATACATAGCTGAACAATACAGCTTTTATTGTAATGTAGCCTTATCTCTTATGTGCTAGGGTTTCGCTTGTCTTGTTTCTTGGGAGTGAGCGCACGTGTTATTTGTATTGTTTCTATGACATGAAATTTAATTATTATTTTATAATATAATGATTATTAATACTCTTATTATTTTACAATTGATTATGAGAATAAATAATTAAGTTTTATTATAATTTTACATATAAATTACGAGAGCTTTAATAATTAAATATGTATATAATAATTATCTACAACGCACCCATTTTACAATTCAAGTTACACTTAAACTAGAGTCGCATTTATTTTTGAACATACTGTATAGTAAAATTGCATAAGTGTGAGTACTGTGAACATGCCAGCTTTCCTTAATCGGCCTGTACACTAGACTTAAATAGGGTACACTACTCTACACACAATGTCATGCTAAATTATAGAAGTGGACACGAAGAAACACTAAACAAAATTCCCAAAATCTTTAAGTTTTTCGGAGGATAGCTTTTAACATTTTGAATGAAAAAATTAAAAGTTTAATTTACTTGATGATTTATTTGTCTGGATAGATTATGCTCTACATGGTTTTAAAGATAAATATGATATTTGTCAATCCCTTTGATTTTATTAGTAAATAATTTTTTTTTTTTTTCAATTTGTTAAAAAAAAATAAACTCACCCTCTAGAATAAACTTCAAATTTGACAGCGTGCCGTTTGAACACGCGCAGACAAGCCCTCGCCTGCCGCTGTATGGGCAGAACGAACGTCGCGTCGTACTGCGGACTGTTCGTGTCCTTGACGAGTGCTGTGCGCTCACTTGCCGGCGCGTCCTGCTTAGTGTTTCATTTGTTTATCGTTTATTGTACAAAAAAATAAAAAATGTGTGCGTGTACTAGTGTACACACGTAAGAAGTGAAACTTATTTATGGCCTTATTTTAAAAAAAATAATTTACTATATGCAACTTTACAGAAAAACGTCGAATCACGCGTGGTAGGGATAAGAAAAAGATGGCGCGTAACGGAAAAATGTCACGCGTAACGAAAAAATGTTACACTAAATTTTTTTCCAACTCCGATAAAGAAGTTTCACTTCAATAACTAAAATAAACAACAAATTGAACAGCGTGACACTGAAACACGCGCAGACAAGCCCTCGCCTGCCGCTGTATGGGCAGAACGAACGTCATATGAATAGTTAAATTACATAACAAAATTAATTGTGCAAATGGCGGTCTTAAAACAATCCGACTCGAAGGACCAAACATAAAAATCGGATCAATGGATTAATTTTAATAATTTCACAAACATAAATATTCATATTTGCATAAATTATAATCTGTTAATAATTATGAACAATTTCTTAAGCATTTCTTTATGTTCCCCTAAATTTATTTAAAACATTATTATCTATCAAATTAACAAATCGCATATCTAACTTCATAATTTTTCATCAAATCACATTTGACCTTTAAATAACCAATTTAATACCAAACAAACCTCACCTGCGGGAAAGGAAACTCGAATTTCACATACGTATCCACCTCCTTCGGGTTGGGCACATTGTACGCGATACCGCGCACGATTGTGAGCTCTAAGTCGTTCTCGTTAAGGTCGCTGTTGCATTGTACTATCGCGAACTGACGGCCCTCGTAGTGGAACGTGGGGGGCGGTTGGTTGAGACTGGAATAAATAATAAATAAAAATAAAAATTCTTTATTGACAAAAGTTTTACATTTTGAAATACTGAAGTCTCTGACTCCCAAACTAGGTAAAAACCTGTGTGTAATGGATGAAAAACGGTTCTTAGTCATATAATTCAAAGCAAAAGAGAAACTAAGAGACATATTATATACAATAACATTTTTGTGACATATAATTTTAACTGAATTTGTAGAGTTTGTTGAGATTTTTTGCGATTTGTTTTTTTTGACACATTTGATATTTTTTGATAGACAGCCTTGATGGTCACGGTTTGTCACGCAAGGCTTTATAGATTTTTTTTGCGATTCTATCTTAGCACACCCATTTCATAGGTTAGTTAAAAACGAAGTCTTAGTAAACGGATCAGCTTAAACAATTTTTTGTGATTTTTTCTCAAAAAACCCACCTTTTTGCAACCGCCACCACATCCAAATCGATTACTCTCCGATTTATTGCCCATAGCGCGGTGATGGTCACGGTTAGTCACCCACAATTTAGCAGGATTTTTTTACGATTTTTTGCGATTTTATCTCAACAAACTCACTTCTTAGGGTAATTAGTGACGAACAGCCTCAACTACGTTATCTTGTTCTTTTTTTGCGATTTTTCCTATTAAACCTACTTTTTAGCAACCGCCACCACATCCAAATCCTGTTTCACACTAACCGCCATGTGCTCAAAGCGGTTACTCTCCGCTATATTGCCCATAGCGCGGTAATGGTCACGGTTAGTCACGCACAATTATAAATCGATTTTTTCTAATTTATTGACAATTTTATCTTAATAAACCCACTGATTAGATTAATTAGTGACGCATAGCCTCAAATGACGGGTTACCTAAACAATTGTTAGTGATTTTTTCTCAAAAAACCTACCTTTTAGCAACCGCAACCACATCCAAATCCTGCTTCACACTAACCGCCATGTGCTCAAAGCGGTTGCTCTCCGCTATATTGCCCATAGCGCGGTGATGGTCACGGTTAGTCACCCACAATTTAGCAGGATTTTTTTTACGATTTATTCTTAACAAACTCACTTCTTACGGTAATTAGTGACGAACAGCCTCAACTACGTTATCTTATTCTTTTTTGCGATTTTTCCTATTAAACCTACCTTTTAGCAACCGCCACTACATCCAGATCCTGCTTCACATTAACCGCCATGTGCTCAAAGCGGTTACTCTCCGCTATGTTGCCCATAGCGCGGTAATGGTCACGGTTAGTCACGCACAGCTTCAGTTGGCGGGTTAGTTGTGCGTGTAACCGCGACATGACGTCATCACCGTCGCTGGTAATAAGGGAATCTTCTCTCGGGTCGCAATCTTCGGCTGATACTATGTCGAAACTGGAATATAAAGGTTCGTATGAAGTATTGATTCTACATTATGAAGGCTTTTGAAGGTATTGCTTATGAAAAACATGAATGTATCGTATCTAACAAAAATATCTAGCTATGTATGTTGAAACTGTTTTAAAATATTGCTAGTGATATATTAGTCGGAAAAACGAATGTTTGATTAAATTTCTACATTGGGATGTAAAAACTAAAAAATTAGACAGATCCTTTCTTTTATTTTAAGAAATGGTTGGAGTACATTACTATGGCAATTCACAACAACAAATCGTTAACAATTGCAAAATCCTATCCTACTATCCTTCCTAGTAATATTATAAATGCGAAAGTTTGTGAGGATGTGTGTGTGTTTGTTACTCTTTCACGCAAATACTACTGAACCGATTACAATGAAATTTAGCACACATATAGAGGGTAACTTGGATTAACACATAGGATAGGTTTTATCCCGGAAATCCCACGGGAACGGGAACTATGCGGGTTTTCCTTTGAAAACGCGGGCGAAGCCGCGGGCGGAAATCTAGTATCATTATATGTTCATATTTCATTACTATAACTACTACAAATGTATTTGAAGGTAAGTTTTCGAAATGCATATGAAAATATTAATTATTTTCTTGTATGTTGTATAATATAAATTAGGTCTAATTTTGACCACGAAAAATCCTACAACAATATGTACCCTTTTTATTTAAAAATAAAATAAATACTCACGTCTCCTCAATTTGTTTCTTAGCCTTTGGCGGTAGAGGTATAGATTTCAAGTCAACTGGCAGACCACCCTTTGTCGCTTCTATCAAGGAGTCGAACCCTTTCGACGCGCGAAGGTATTCCTTTGCTTCCTCTATGTTACCTGTAGGGTATTTTAAAAATATTATTATAGTTTTCAGTTATGAGTGTGTTTTTAGTACTAAGAGATTCGACTAAGAATAAGAATATCAATGCTATTTGTCTTAAATGTTATTTGAAAAATATGATTTGCTTTACAAGCCTTTTGAATATCATAACGGTGTATTATATTTTGTCTGACTTTAACAAAAATTTGCAATACAAACGTTATTAATTAAGAGTTGATGTCATAATCACAATATGGCTTTTAGCCGATCCTCTTCTCAATAATAAAAATACAATCGTAATTTTTGTAGAATACTTTGCTATGTCGTTTATTTATGCGTTTATAATACAACAAATTGAATTTGATGGTCTATTTATAATGAAAACTTTGAAATAAACCAAATTATATACAACAAGAATAGTTTTTTTTTTTCTATATTGGTACCAAAATATATTAATGTAACTTTAAATTTTTCTTTAAATTTAACTCACCACTCTTCTTAGCATTAATAGCCGCTTCCTTATACTCCTTCTGTCTGTGCATCAATAGCAATAATTGCTTATCATTTCGGGACAATTGTGGGGACGGTCGCGGGGACGGTGCGGGGACACTGGGGCTTGTGGGGCCTGCGGGGCTTCGGGGGCCAGCGGGACTTGGGGCTGGTTTGGGGCTTTGCTCCTGGAATTTATGATAAAATAAAAATCGTTTATTGAACTAGTATTTTCTAGTGTTTGATTTTACGCGAGTATTATACATTTAGAAATTAAAGACTTTTTAACGGATTTTAAACGCGATTTATTCATTATATTATTCGGGAGACGGGGGTCAGTCTCCCCGTGACCACGCTCGCTGTAAAGTGTTCAAAACGTCGGGAAAATAATATAATAAGAATAAATCACGTTTAAAATCCGTTAAAAAGTCTTTAATTTCTAAACGTTTATTGAACTTTTTTACAGGTAAGAGTTCTAACAGACGAACGGCAAAAACGGCGTATTGCCTGTTACCGCCGACTTGGATACATACATGTGAAAATGAATGAACGAAACAAAACATTTTTTTTACTAATTATTATTTATTTCGGCGTTTCAACACGTTATTAAAAGTAAACAAACACATGAAATTAAATAATAAATTTTTACAGAATAGAAAAAATCGATCTAGAAGCGGGATTCGAACCCACGTCATTTTGCCGTACCATAGCAACGCCTAGCCAATTGGCCACCCGACCGAACTAATTTAAATCAATGTAAAATCATTCAGATTTTTTTTCGAATCTACCCTCAATTTATTCATAATTCTCTAATCCAAAACTAAACACTAATAAGTTTTTTACACTTCTAAACTCACTCCAGGTATAGGGGCAAATCCATTTGGTGTGGGCAGTTCATCCAGGGGCAGAGGTTTGCCCGCAGTGTGCAACTTGATTGCGTCTTGATACTGTTTAACTATGCGCCCCATACGACGGGCCTTTGAGGAATTGCCTTGTTCTTTGGCTTTTGCTTCTTGTTCCTGTAAAAAATAGCAATCAAATTAAATTAAATGATCTGGCGATTTTTGTGAATACTTATAACTCAATTTTAGAAGAACCAGACTTTTAAGATTTATATTTCATAACATTTAAGAAGTTGGTTACGAAAGCATATTAGATTTTCTGCTACCAAAAAATGTATCGTCTGATGAATTTTTCGGGTAATAAATAATATATTATCCACATTTAAAGTTTCAAGTTTATTTCTCTATATAAAAGAAAAAAAAAATACTATGAATGCAAATAAATCAAGAAAAATATATTGGCTTTACCTGAAAAGCTGCAAGTCTCTGCCTCAACGCCTCATCTACAGTGGATGCTGTGATAAGTGTCCCTTCAGAAACTGGAGCTGGGGTGGGTTCTAATTGAAAAAAGAAAATAAGTTAATAATTTAAGTAGAACTAGAAATTCTAAGTTGATGTCCATCTCTTTGAAGTTCTATAGTTAATGCTGCACTAGCAAAGTGGCAATTAAAAGCTGTTTTACAAGACTTTAACTTGCTCGAAAATTGTCCAAAGCTAAACTCTGCCAATGCGTTAATTAGGCAGAGTTTTCTAATGAGCAATATAAAAGACTTTAATAAACATTATTACAACAAAATAAGGTGTTAATTTCCATGAATGCTTTATACAAAACTAATTGGACATTTTATCGACCTTTTAATGAGCATTCTAAAGTCTAGGTATTTTTTTTCTTCTTGTTGTTTATAGTCAATGATCTACAAATCTACCCTTTCCAACTCACCAGCAGAATTCTGCACCTGTTCTTCACTGGTCTGCGCCCGTACAGCAGCAGCGATAGCCTCGGGGGTGGGCAGCTCGTTTAGGTCCATGGCTTCACCAGATTGGAACGCTTGAACCACTACATCGAATTGTTTCACAACTTTCAAGTATTCGAGCGCCATGGTCTTGTCACCGGCGTGCTTGCTGGCTAGAGCTGCCGCTTTGAATTCTTCTTTGCGTTCTGGAATTATAGCCAATATTAAGATTATTGTTTTAATTTACTCTATTGATCTGGGATAAAAAAAGTCGAAAAATATTTGTGGTGACAAAATTCCTGGAAATAGCTTTCTTTGCCTACTCATTTTTTTTCGTAAAATAACGTAGAAAAGAAATATCGTTAAAATACCATGTGTGCTACATGGCAGGGTTAGCGGAAAATATACCCCGGTGCAAATACTAAAAAAGTTAAAAGTACGTAATCCATACTAATATTATAAATGCGAAAGTAACTCTGTCTGTCTGTCTGTTACTCAATCACGCCTTAACTACTGAACCAATTTGCATGAAATTTGGTATAGAGATATTTTGATACCCGAGAAAGGACATAGGCTACTTTTTACCCCGGGAAATAAGATAGGTTTTATCCCGGAAATCCCACGGGAACGGGAACTATGCGGGTTTTTCTTTGACTGCGCGGGCGAAGCTGCGGGTGGAAAGCTAGTAGTTTATAATTCAACCTTGTTCAAAACTCTAGGAAAAAATTTCCAGGCAAAACTATAGTTCAATTGGACTATTGTTAAAACAAGTAATTTAATAAGCATAACCTACTTAAGATAAACCTCAATCCCTCCTCCTTAGCTGGATCTACAGGCTCCGTCGGCAACTGTGGTGGCGGTTCCTTCGGCTCAGGCGGTGTCACTGGTCTCTTTTCCAGGGATTCCGCACGTGGTGGAGGAGCTGGTGCCCTTCGAGCTGGTGGTTGAGGAACTGGTTCTAGAGTTGATGGAACTACATCTGGAGGTGGGGCTGATGGTGCAACAGGTGCAGCTGGCTTGCCAACACTGACAGCGGGAGGTATGTCTTCGTCGTTGATAGGACGGCCAGCTTTCGCTTGTTTTAGTAAGTCGTACAGGGTTTTGAGGCCGCGGCCGAAACTGCGAAAAATAGTTTTACACTAGAACAAATACAATAATGGTTGCCTCATTTTTCTGTAACAAAATAGGTACAGTTCAAATTAAATTTAACAAAACATGTTGTTTTTTGTAACAGTTTTTTTCACATCATATCCATTGATTATACTCACTGTACTATGGCACAATTTTATTTATATTTTAATGTAATGACAGGTTACACCATAAACTAGCATACTTATGAAAAAAGATCAATTATGTGGATAAGTAAAGGAGTTTATCTTCATTTTCAGCGTACAGAACAACACCCAAATTCACTGGTCCGGTCACTTATGACAAATCAGAACAATGCGCGACGCTTAAAGCGTAAAATACCTCAAGACCTCATACAATCGCAGTAAATACAGTTACTGTTGTAACAATAAGGATGTGATGTGTCACATCCTGACCTGGGGCCTGTGGGTCACATGCCGAGCACGCCAGCATTAGCACCAACCAGCATACTGCTGAATGTCCCCCAAGGAGACAGATTGTAGTAATTGAAGAAACAAAAAAAAATGTTAATTTTAATAAAGTGTTTCATGTTCTCCTTACCGTCTAGCCCTACTACTCTCGCCACTTTCCTTAGCAGCCTTCTCCGCTATAGTATAATTAGATATCCTCTCTTGCAATAAACTGACGGTACTGTTTTCTGCACTGACAGTTCCCGGTGGTGGGGGAGCTGGTCTGCTGAGTCGGGGTGCTTCATCATTATCAAAAGCTAGCTCTTGTAGTTCGTTGAGTAAATCTGGGTCGTCATCATCACCTGTGGATATGTAATATAATGATAATTGATGAAGATGATTAGGTTTATATTTTTCAATTGAAAATAAAACTTTACAGTAGGTAATTGTACTGTACCTCTTACATTATATTATAATCTCAATCTATATAGAAAGTGACTTGTCATCTCCTATTTATATAATTTATATCATATTTGAAATGCATAATATTACATCCATAATTCATTTCAATTAATAATTACATCAAAAACAATCACAACAAAAGCTATATACTTAATAGTTTGTACATAAAAAAGTGATATGTGATCAAAAGAAAATAAATATAAAAGTATATAAAATTGTCCATATAATATCTTACCAGACCCCTCATCGTCAGAAGGCACATCCCTCAAGCTAGCAGCAATCATAGCATCCAGGTCAGCTGGTGCTACCGCAGCTGGTTTCTTCGGCTTACTCCTCTTACCACCACCTCCAGTGATCGCAGCCAACTCAGCTTCTAAGTCCCCATCGTCATCAGATAAACCCACGGGCTCATCGTCTAAATCTGGCATGTCTATGAGGCCAAACTGTCGACAAAACAATTTTTTATCTTATAGGAACATGCACGTAATTAAAATGACAGTATGAAAATTAAAAATTAATTGCAAAAAAGCTATGTAACCTTGGGTTTAATGCATCAATAAATCATATTCAATAAAATGAATGAAATTTCATTTTTCTTTACTAGAAAACCCTATTTTAAAGGTGCAATTTTTGAGAATGCAAATACATAACTGGATTATGTTCTTGACATACAATCAGCTGATAAGAAATAACAAATATTATCATTTAGTGGAATATTACGAAAAGGGTATCTGACGGCAAGTCTAAAAATATATTGCCTGCAATTTTCTTTAATATGGTCTAAGATCATATAACATTAATGTAAAGTAAATTATAATGACTCACTTGCGACAAATTGCCCCTTTTTCCGGAATTAGGTTTCCTAGACATTTTCTTGTTGTATTAGTACCTTTCTGTCTTATTAAATACAGTCCTCATTTAAATTAAATACAATATAGATGCTTGGATATCAATTATCGGTTTGTTTTTATTAAAAAATATTTGTGACAAAGAAAATAACATCAAAGATCAACTTCTCAAATCTGTTTGCTTTGGATGTTGATTGTTGACTTTGATTTGATTAATCATTTTGTTTGTGGTTATATTTGACAGTTGGCGAAATAAACCATAACAATTTATTAATGGCAATACAAACATTCACAACCACAACCTATAATTTATATATTAAAATTCCCAAAATTTATTTGAAACCGGTATATATAATTTATATTTTATACAATGTATCACGTATTTATAATTTGTGAAAATCCTTAATTTTACTATTTAAATATGTTTGCTCATTTATGTTTGTTACAATATAAATAAAAATCTTAAAATCTATGTAAATCTATACTAATATTATAAAGCTGAAGAGTTTGTTTGTTTGAACGCGTGGAACGCGGTAATCTCGGGTCCGATTTGAAAAATTCTTTTGGTGCTATAAAGCCACATATAAAGCCCATTAATTATCGAGAAGGCTATAAAGTATAGGCTATATATACACATATATTATTATCACTCTAAGACCAACAGAATCGGAGCAATGCGGGTGAAACCGCGGGGCACAGCTAGTGATACAATAAATGTGTAATAAATCAAATGCATAGTGCAGAGCTCGCGTACGTACACAATTTTAATATTAAAATTCCTAAATTGAAGGCAAATTATAAACTAACATTCTCTTCGTTAGACTACAATTTTTCGACTAGCGTACCGGAGGACAATATTTTTGAATAAATACGAGAAATCTCTGATAGGATAATATAAGAGTTGGTGTAATTTATTCGCTGCTTATTTTTTATCTGTCTTTTTAATCATATAGCAACATTCGAAACACGAGAATTCATTATCTGTTCTCTGTCTGCAAGAGTGACGTATGAACGGCAGAAACGAAAACGAAAGAAAAGCCTCTTGTGCCGTTGTTATCTTCTATCATTTCTGAAGAATGGAGACAAACGGCCAAGTTAATGGGCTTAAATCTAAAAAGAAAGACAATGGAGACGGCAAGGATAATTTATGGTAATTGATCAATGTTCATTTACAAGTAACATGCAGCATCCATATAGGGTATCCAATGTGTCACACCTACGTGATGTCAAGAGTCGTACCTGAGAAATATGTGACCTAGCTGCGACGTTTTACCTTTGTTTGCAAAACAGTCGTGGAATCCGACACAATGTATATGTGGAAATTGGAAGGGAAACGACACCTATGACACATGTCGTCGTGCATCTGCATCATATAAAGTAATTTTAATTTCCAGGTCTGCGATTTTAGAAGAGGTCCAAAATCAAGGGAACACAAAATTACCATCAAATAAGAATGTACTTGTATTGGGTGATAATGAAACGGGTAAAACAACACTCATAGCTAAATTACAAGGAGTTGAAGACCCAAAGAAGGGGTCAGCTCTTGAATATGCATATATAGATGTAAGAGATGAATATCGAGATGGTAAGTTTATACAAAAGCTATGGTTTTCTTAAAAAAAATACTTGTTTTATTAATGGTTTGTAGAATGATTGTTTACAATTGAAAATCTGTTTTGATCATTGAATTTATTGGCATTATCTATGATAAATTGTTATTTCTGATTCAAACACTAAACAATAAATAGCTTCATTATTGTAATAATAAAGAAGAGTACACATGGTAATAAATTTAAGCTTCTCCGATGACCAATAAATAAGCAAAAGTGTATTATTGATGTAAAGTGTGGTTTTAATTTTTAAATAATAAGGTCACAATCTGTCTCTGTAAAGACATTACATATAGCCGACTAAAACCATATAGGTTTGTACCAAATTAATCATTTGATCTATGAGGGTTACATATTTATGAAACTAAACTAATTGGAAGATATTTTTTACAAGTTCTGTTGTAATTTTGATCTTGTAGTTAGTGTTGTATGTACATTAACAAAGCCAACATTTTTGGCAAAAAATCATTTTAATAATTTCATAAAGACTCCTATTTCCCTCTCAACAGGAATAGCATAGCGATGCATGTATTTTAACAGTTTTCCAAAATAATTCATTTTAATTCATAGGTCTCCACAACAAGAATAATAAAAAATCTTTAAAACAAATCTACAACAATACCTTGATACCATAATTAAATTCACATGTAAAAATAAAAAAAATATTTTAAATTATTCTAAGATTATTAATTACCCTTATTTACATATTTGGTTGAGATTTCTCATGTAATATGGTTATGTTCTTTCATTTAAGTATTTATTTTTTGTACTTAAGAATCTTTTAAATTATATGTTAAATAAACATTTAAAAATCTTCTTATTAATTTATTTGCCATTCATTTCAATTTTTATTACTGAAAAATAAAAATAATTAGACTTTAAGTTATTTTCTATTTATTAATAAAGTCTTCCGAACCCGTCCTTAAAATGCATTATATTTGCAGACCACACAAGGCTCAGTGTATGGGTATTAGATGGGGATCCAGGGCACACAAACCTGCTCAAATTCGCACTTAACGAAGACACATTCCCTCACACATTGGTGATATTCACGGTGGCGATGACCACACCATGGGGTATACTGGACCAGCTGCACACGTGGGCGGCTGTGCTCGGCGATCATATAGACAAATTGGATCTCACGCCTGGTGAGTTATTAATGAATAACTAGACTCATAATGATACGCAATAATTTATCAATCTATGTGTCTATTGGGAAGTTTTCTTATATATAGCACTAGCTGCTCCGCGCGGTTTCACCCCCGTGGCTCTACTCCTGTTGGTCGTAGCGTGATGATATATAGCCTATAGCCTTCCTCAATAAATGAGCTATCTAACACCGAAAGAATTTTTGAAATCAGACCAGTAGTTCCCGAGATTAGTGCGTTCAAACAAACAAACAAACAAACAAACAAACTCCTCAGCTTTATAATCTATATATATAAAAGAAAGTCGTGTTAGTTACTCCACTTATAACTCAAGAACGGCTGAACCGATTAAGCTGAAAATTGGCAGGGAGGTAGTTTAGAGCCAGGAGGATATAGGATACTAAATATGTACCACGGGCGAAGCCGGGGCGGACCTCTAGTTATTAATAAATGCGAAAGTTTGTGAGGATGTGTGTGTGTGTGTGTGTTTGTTACTCTTTCACGCAAATACTACTGAACCGATTACAATGAAATTTAGCACACATATAGAGGGTAACTTGGATTAACACATAGGATAGGTTTTATCCCGGAAATCCCATGGGAACGGGAACTATGCGGGTTTTTGTTTGAAAACGCGGGCGAAGCCGCGGGCGGAAAGCTAGTATTAGTATAGATATAAATAGACTGAAAATTACTACCATAAAAAGGTGTTTATTTGAATTAATGTTTTGTACCATGCTGATTCACTATTTTTAACATCGGTAATTGTAAATTTTGTTGCTTATAGTATATCAATGGTCGAGACAAGCCTAAATAAATTTTAAAAGTTATTAAATGCAATGCTTTTTCGCATATGGGATGGTATAAAAATGCATTTGATTTGTATTTCATGTTTTAAATTTAATATTTCTGGTTATTTAAAAGTTTTAACTGTTTGATTTTGTCAAATCCGTAACCCTCTCACAAAGACACAATAACTGTACAGTGCATTCATGAATAATAAAAAAGAAAAATGTGAATGCCTTTTAATTTCATCAGAAAATTTCTAAATACATATCTTGATATTTCGTTAATAGTTCGTTATTTATGTATTTTATGATCACTAGGAATCCGCAAGAATAGTTTTTTACGAAAGATATTAAATTAATATTTTTGCTGATTTATGTACTACATAATCCGAAACTATACTGTTGATATTTACTGGACTGCAATTTGCAGATTGTTGATGTTATAATGAGAAGTTTTGGTTACTTTTATTTTGAAATGGTAGGGTTGTCAATGCCTCCAAAAATCGTATATATCGCAGACAAAATTACTGTACCTAATCATTTAATTAATTATTGAAGTAATTTCATTCTAGAATAATTTTACTTAGAATAGAAAATTAATATATTTTGCAGATAAAAAAAAATAACGTACATACATATTATGTGGATATATACTTATACTAGGATTACTAGGTAACTGAATAACCTGTAGACTGTAGTTTAGATCGAAATAGAATAAAGACTTGTAATTGGCAACTTCCATCACCGTAATATGAAGATGGATCTTCATTAACACATCAGTCTCAGTGATCTATTCTTAAAATCGTCATATCTAGTACATAGAGGGCATGAGTCATAATTGCATCTCTAGAATATTAACGTCCAATGCCTGCTTGCTTATTATCTTTGTCTTTTTGGGTCATTGTAACTAAAAAATATATCACTCTTATATTTTGATCTTTTAACACATGATGAACGTGTGTTTCAGAGACAGGTTTTTTTTGTAGGTATGTACTTGGTCAAAATTTGCATTAGAAAAATGTCTTTATCCCTATTCCTATCATGATTTTCACTTAAAGGGGCAACACTCGTACAGTAGAAAAAAAAGTGAGCTGATGATAATACATACTTGAAACAGTTATTATTTGAAAATAACAGATTCGAGGAAGAATCATATTACTTGTATTATTCAAGTTACAACATTCCAAAGCTTTTGCGTAGGTATCTAATATTGATAGAGAATTAACACATTCTCGCGTATAATGCTTTTATAAAATGTATGTTTATAATTATTTAATTAAAATTAAGTTGGAGAAATATAATGCCCTTGCAGTATATTTAGTTTTATCTTTTCATTCAGGTATCGCGATATTTCTTTACCTATTAAAGTAAACAATTCATACATCGCTAACATTTCTTCAAATGAAAATAAATCTAACACAACATAAACATCTGTTTCCCCGTGTATTGATCGTTGAACCGGTTGCAGCGAGCTTAGCATCTCCGTAAGCTCGTGTTTATTTCTCGCGGTGACTCAGCCTGGCGTGTGACGTCATCGCGGTGACAATCGATTTACTGTAGACGGATTGTTAACTGCGTACTGAGGACGCAGTGTATGATGTGCACTTTGCGTATTCTTTACACTCATTTCTTGATGATTAGTACTTAGTAAGAGATGCAACGGTCTTCTATGAAGGAACTATTTAGTATTTTTCAGTTTTTCACTGCCTAATTATGTTCTTTTTTTAATGCAATGTGACGATTATTTAAAAGCGATTCTTTATTTCAATAAAGCTTGTAGTTTAATATTATATTGCTTAATTTGCCACTATAAAATAATAAAATAACAATAAAAATCTTTATTACACAGGTCAAAATAACTGACCTTTGGTCAGTTTGGTCCTCAGTATGACCGGTCTTCGTCTCATATGCTGACTAAATTTTTCACTTCAAACTTTACGAAACCAAAAAATTATCGTTGAATAGTAAATTTGACAACCCTACGCATCGCCCGTGAGAACTACTAGATTCCAATTCATTGTTAGTATCAAACGTATAATTAAATAAGTCCAGTAATCGCATTTAATCTATCATTAATTAAATTACGACATAAAAGTGGTAGCACTACAGAATATAAATTGTTTACGACGACGAAGTTAACCGTTCTGTCGATTACCGAATTAATTCTACGTAACTTAACAATAATTATTATTCGTGAAAGTAAAGAGGTATTGTATTTAAGTGTGGCAGGTGGATAAAATATATTCGTATGAACGGTTGAGATCGGTCTTCCGTGATAGTATTTTCGTGTTTAATCTTTGCCTAGACTTCAAATCTTTGACTTTCTAATAGTACAATGCAATAGTCATATTTCTATCTTTGATCTTTCACGATTTCTTTGAAGAGCCGGCTGAATTATGGTTTAAATTACGTTAAAACAATGGGTAGGAATTTCAAACGCGTGTTAGACAGGCTGGGAAAGATTATGATTTACGACTCAACTTACTGTTTATTAATTCTGTAAAGTTTCTCATTAAATGTCATTTACGAGTAATGAATAAATCCTTCATCCATTACGAATCATTAATATCAAAGTCAACTTTTAATATTTTCATCTCATGCGTATTCCGATTTTAATTTTTAATATCAAACACAACATTTGCATAACGCATTAAGATTCCACATTGATGCTTGTGAACCGACAGCCTTTGTCATCGCAATCTAAAATATGTAAATTGAATAGAAAACAGGTGTTTTATTTACTCTTGTAACTCATAGGAAAATTGACTTTATCCATTAAACTAATCGATTATTAATGTTCAATGGTCTGGGGAGAAAATTCTGTTATTATTTAATCTCGCTCATAATCAGATGCTCTCGATAGTCTATACTTTATATTAATTATACTACTATTTACTCCGTTTTGTTTTACCTCCTCCATGATAAATTAGTCTTCAAATTGTGGACATACGAAATATCAATGAAGCATCTAACTCACACAATAGCGCAATTTTTTTATGGTTGAGAATATATCTCAATGAACGCAATCGTGACAAAACTTTTCTAAAAGGACCTTCAAATATGTAAATAAACATTCTCGCCATGTTAGATGATGACTCAGAAAACATTAATTCGTTATTCGTTAAGTAAGCGTTATTTCCGTCGCAGGTCATTAAATATGTGTTTAGTAGTTTACTGTTCTACGGTTTTATTTATTGTATGTGAAGTATCTGGAGATATTACTTATAAAATTGATTGAGAACGTTCATAAAATGCTAATTATATTGCTGTAATGCATTGTGTGGAATGTATAGTTTTTAATGTATCCGTTTCCCTAATTACTACAAATCACAAATAAAAAACATATCAGTTCTTCATAGTCGATAGTCATTAATCATGTGTTTTTTTTTTTTTTATTTGTAAATTATAAAAGTCGTCAAAAAATGTATAAAACATTCATTGAAATTAACACCTTATTACATAGTAGGAATGTTCAAAGTCTATTGTGTGTCATTAGTAAAATCTGTTTAATACACGCTTAGGCAGAGTTTTGCTTCGGACAATTTTTCAGCGTGATTGTTAGTATAGTTGATTATTGTATGTCTATCGCACATTACCTTCTCCAAAGCAAGAACGAAACTGCTCATTAACGCTATTTTCGCGAAATAAAGCGCTTATAACCCAAATTTTCTATTCCAGAACAAAAGTTACAGAGTAAAAAACAGCAGGTACAAAAGTGGATACGGTATACGGAGCCCGGTGACGAACTGGAGCCCACAGCGTCGTCACCAATGAAGCGATCGTCGAGAAACCTCTCAGATGAGCTCGATAGTGATGAGGAGGATAATACGCTGCCAGAGAATGTGCTGTTCACGAATTTGGGGTTGGATATCGTGGTTGTGGTTACTAAGGTGAGTGGAATGTAGGAATCAGGTAGAATGGAGATGGAATTATTATTAGTTTTGGTATTGGTGTTTAGGATTTGTCCAAACAAATTATATATTCTATTTTCCTTAATTTTAGTTTTCAGGTCAAAAAGTAACATGTTTTTGACTTCCTATATTCATTCGAACAATAAGTAGCCTATATTTCAATACGAGGAGATAATCGAAGTTACTTTTCCAAAAAAAAAATAAATAATAATAATAAGGATATTTATTTGACTTCCTAAAATCTCCACTAACTTTAAACAAATCGACCGTCCACAGACTGACTACATGAGCACACTGGAGAAGGAGCACGACTACCGCGACGAGCACTTCGACTTCATGCAGCAGTGGATCCGCCGGTTCGCGCTCCAGTACGGGGCCGCTCTCTTCTACACGAGTGCCAAGGAGGACAAGAACTGCGACCTGCTGTACAAGTACCTCACGCACCGGATATACGGCCTGCCCTTCAGGACACCAGCTCTCATCGTGGAGAAGGATGCAGTGCTCATGTGAGTGTAACCAATTAGGACGCTCTGGTGATATGTAGCTTGCTAATTAGGACAATATGGCGATAAGTAACTTGCCAATTAGGACACTTAAATGAGTGTCCTAATTGGCAATAAATATACACTATTCTTTTTCACCTGAATGCTTTAATGAAAAGTTTATTAGTATTAATATAATATTATGTTCATTTTCAGACCCGCTGGCTGGGATAGTATGAAAAAAATTAGCATATTATATGAAAACATGCAGACATGTAAACCGGATGATTATTATAGAGATGTTATCGTACAACCTGCCTCGCGAAAGGTACGATATAATTTTCTGACTCCAAATATTTTTTTTAATCCTTCATAAAAAGTTTTAATGGAATAGAAAAAAAATTCGATCAAGAGGCAGGATTCGGGTTTGGCAAAAACATGCGTATCGTCGTCGTAGTCGAATCTCGTTTCATGATCGATTTTTTTTTTAATTTATTACTTTATAAGTTATAACTTTAATAAATTAAATTAATAAAAAAATTGGTTGTTTGTAAAGTAGGTTTACGATCGAGATGTTTACGTGATAACGTCTTATTGGTGGCAGCGCTCGAGATGAGACGGGAGATCGGTCCGTCTCTCTCTCGTTATACCTGCGATCGCGCTCGTGAGGTTTTGGTGTGACACAAGTTTCTGAACATGTCACCCGACTAAAACGATTTTAAAAACGTTATCACGTCAAATGTGTTGCAGAGCGGCGGTCACCGCGAGGCGGAGATCACGTCGGAGGACGAGCAGACGTTCCTGCAGCGGCAGCTCAGCGCGCTGCAGGCCGGCGCCGCGGCGCCGCGCGCGGACTCGCCGCTAAGGGCCGCGCAGCGCACCGCCGCACAGGTGTGTTAGGGCGCCCGTATATTGCGTTTCATTAAAGAAACGAATCTTCAATGGCGGCCAAAGCTGACACTGACATATGCTAGGGTCAGCAAAAAAGAAAATAAAAATAACGTAAATGGATAATTATTTTATTAATTATTTCAAATTGTTTGTTTACAAACTTTTTTGTTATGGTATTTGTGTATTTATATGAATTATCATATTTACGTATACAGAATGTAACAAAATCCCCATTGTATTTGTAATGAGCATAAAACTGAACAACTTTTCCCAAAGAACATATTTTGTCAAATTCCAATAAAACATTATTTACTTTCGCAAATGCATAATTGTCATTGTAAATTTATGATAAAAACTATTATAGGGAAAATCAAATACATTTTAGTGATTTTATTTTTCCATTTTTTTTTTGCATGCCGTACGGCCGTGTGGAAGCGAGAGGGAATGATAAGCGCCGCCATTGAAGATTCGTTTCTTTAATGAACTGCGTTATACACGGACCGCTTCAAGCAGTTTAGACCTATGCCACAGAATACATAATAGTAGCTAAACGCTACAGAACGGACACTCTCCGCCTCCCGCCAAAATTAAACACTTACCTCACCCCGCACGATCAGGCTATTAGATGGCCCGCATTCTTCCGTAAGGACGATACGCAACAAAGATTGACAACATTAATCATATTGACTTTAATTTTATTATTTTGGATTTGTGAATATCGTTTTTCATAGAAAATGGTTAGATATTGTGCTGTTTACGGATGTATTTCATCAGAAAAACGCGAATTTCTTTACGCTAGTCACAATTAATGTGCGAACCCTAAAGCGTTAGCACACACATTTGCACTCTCTACAGTGTGACTGTCAAAACGATAATTTTGTATGGAGTGTCCGGGGTGTGCCTATGCCTTGAAGCCGCGACCGCGTGGTGAACTATAGACATTCATTCACTGCCGTACTTGGCCTGCTCGAGCCGTCAACTGCGTGCTTTGTAGCGACAGCTCGAGCAGTCAACGACCGACCGCTCGAGCCGTCCGTGTACGTCGCTCAAGCCTCAGCCGTTAACTGCTGAAGCTGCCCGTGTACGGTCGCTCTTACATGCGATGTTTGTTTTTTTTATTTATAAGCTGGTACATATATATTGGAGTGGTTTCGTTTTAGTTCAGTCAAGTTCTGACGATTTAAAGCCGCTTCAATTACTTTTTTGTTAAAAAAAAAATATTTCGTTTCCGATAAAAGATCGATTCTTTTCAATCCGTTTGCAGGATCGGTTTAAATGTAACAATATGTAAAATGATAAACATGGCTTGCAGTTGGACGGCACGAAGATCGGCATGGGCGGCGGCACGCCCGGCAACGAGGGCGTGCTGGCGAACTTCTTCAACTCGCTGCTGTACAAGAAGACGGGCTCGCCGGGCGCGCGCGCGGACGCGTCGCCGGCCGCCAGCGCGCGCTCCGACGCGGCCGCCGAGCTGGACCGCCTCACCCGCGCCAAGCGCGCGCCGCCGCCGCTCGACCTCAGCTCCTCCGACTGCTAGCGTGAGTGCCCCCCCCCCCACCCCACACACACCCGCAGCTGGACCGCCTCACCCGCGCCATTCGCGCGCCGCCGCCGCTCGACCTCAGCTCCTCCGACTGCTAGCGTGAGTGCCCCCCCCCCACCCCCACCCCACACACACCCGCAGCTGGACCGCCTCACCCGCGCCAAGCGCGCGCCGCCGCCGCTCGACCTCAGCTCCTCCGACTGCTAGCGTGAGTGCCCCCCCCCCCCCCACCCCACACACACCCGCAGCTGGACCGCCTCACCCGCGCCATTCGCGCGCCGCCGCCGCTCGACCTCAGCTCCTCCGACTGCTAGCGTGAGTGCCCCCCCCCCACCCCCACCCCACACACACCCGCAGCTGGACCGCCTCACCCGCGCCTAGCGTGAGTCACACGCAACACACTCACACGCAACACACTCGCACGCAACACTCACACGCAACATAAACACACATACGTAACAAAAACACGTATACAAATACATAAAACATGATCCCACACAACAACACATTTACATAAAAAGTGATCACACGCAATACCTTTACACAGAACATGATCACACGCAACACCTTTACACAAAACATAATCACACGCAACACCTTTACACAGAACATGATCACTCGCAACAACCTTACACAAAATATGATCACACGCAACACCTTTGCACAAAACGTGATCACTCGCAACAACTTTACACAAAATATGATCACACGCAACACCTTTACACAGAACATGATCACTCGCAACAACCTTACACAAAATATGATCACACGCAACACCTTTGCACAAAACGTGATCACTCGCAACAACTTTACACAAAATATGATCACACGCAATACCTTTACACAGAACATGATCACACGCAACACCTTCACACAAAACATGATCACACGCAACACCTTTACACAGAACATGATCACTCGCAACAACCTTACACAAAATATGATCACACGCAACACCTTTGCACAAAACGTGATCACTCGCAACAACTTTACACAAAATATGATCACACGCAACACCTTTACACAAAACATGATCACACGCAACACCTTTACACAGAACATGATCACTCGCAACAACCTTACACAAAATATGATCACTCGCAACACCTTTGCACAAAACGTGATCACTCGCAACAACTTTACACAAAATATGATCACACGCAATACCTTTACACAGAACATGATCACACGCAACACCTTTACACAAAACATGATCACACGCAACACCTTTACACAGAACATGATCACTCGCAACAACCTTACACAAAATATGATCACACGCAACACCTTTGCACAAAACGTGATCACTCGCAACAACTTTACACAAAATATGATCACACGCAACACCTTTACACAAAACGTGATCACTCGCAACAACTTTACACAAAATATGATCACACGCAACACCTTTACACAAAACGTGATCACTCGCAACACCTTTACACAAAACGTGATCACACGCAACACCTTTGCACAAAACGTGATCACTCGCAACACCTTGCTACAAAATATGATCACACACAACACATTTACACAAAAGACGATCACACGCAACACCTTCACACAGATCATGATCACAGGCAACACAATTACACAAAACATGAACACATGCAACACCTCACGCACACACATACATAACCACATCTACTTTTTGAAAATAAGCATTCTAAACAGCAAAAATTAAGAGCAATTTTTGAATTATGCTTTATTTATGCCATAAATTCAGGTTTAATTACAAATGTAGTTATCCATTGCAGGCGGTAGTGCGGCAAGTGTACTCAAGTTGGCGCGTCACGGCGGCGGCGCGGGATCCTTTCGCTTCAACGTTTCGAGGAACGGCGGCTATGTAGGACTATTTTCCATACTTCCAATCACTCCCCGAACGCAGTCTTGTATGTGATATAATATTATTTCGAATACTCCCATGTAATATTATTGTTTGTTCAACTACCCGCATATTAACAGTATTGCAAACTACCCCCAACATTTTTATGAGTGAGATTTTATTTCTGTTTTTATTGTTTTAGCTTGAATTTCAGTTTATAAATTTCATAACGAAGTACTTCATATGTATAAGAATGATACAGAAGTCGTGGGAGATAGTTCCTTTGTACGGATAATGCAGTGGACGGGAAATACCTATTTAATTTTCTGTGTAACACTTGTATTATGATATTATAAGTATTTATTTAGATAGCCTCATGTTTGAAGTGAAAGTTAATTTATATTGATAGGTGTAACGCAAGGAACGAAACGGTCATCGTCGAATATAAGATTATGATGTAGAGATTAGTGTGGTTTTGTACTGAATCTGTATATATATTGAGCTTAATAAGTTGAAATTTTTTACGAATATCCTCAGCTAAATTAAAAAAAAATTGAATTTGAATTTAAACGAATTTATGGTAAACACGGGGGTTTGAACTAACTTTTGAGTATATTTTTTGTTATTGAGATTATTTAGTATTGTTTTTTTTTTATTCGTGTAAAATTATCCATATTTCCGAAAGGCTACCATGTAACCTATGATTTAACTTGCGTATACATCTACGAAAATATACAGATATATAACAAGGGTAATGCAATTTGAGTGAAATATAATATAAAATTAAATTATAATTAATTAAAACACTGGATAAGACAATATTCCACTTCACAAAGTATTAGATACATGAACGTTTTTAAAAACAAGACAGAGCAAATAACCAGTAAATATTTAATGACATACCATCAAAAACAGTAAAACCTTCATCAATTATAATTAAATATCTATTTACTTAAGAAAATGGAATATACCATGTGATAAATGGTGCAGTACAAAACCATATAAAATTCCATAAGACGTGATCTTCTGTGAAGACTGGAACCCGACTGCAATGCTCGAATTGTGGTCAAAAACCATTGGATTTACCTTGACGTCTTATAGCAGTATTATTTTAGTGTGGGAAAAGGACAGCGCTATATAGCTCGTCTAGCGCCGTCCCTTTCACGCACTTGAAATAACACTGCTTTAAAACATGGAACGGAGGTTGTCGGATGATAAAAAATAAACAATAGATACAAAGTATATAGAAATTCGATATATTGTAGTTGGGAATGTTGAAAAGATGTTTTGCACAATGAAGTCACTTTTGTACAAACCATGTAGCCAGTGCTTGTTACAAGTTTTATATATTTTGTTTTATTTCAAATAGTTTAAATTTTTTATACATCTCATATAATTATTAAATTGAATTGCAATCTCTTCAATCTTTTTCGTTTGATTATAAACATATTGTAATGCATATCTTAATGTGGAATAAACTTAGTGATTCCTAATAAATTTGATTTGATCCATTATTGACACAGATCACACGTGCCAATATAGACTTGTAACACGTACGGCTAAAGTAACGATCATTTTGTGTGATGGTATTTATTTAATGTTTGGTGGAAAACAATTGTTCACTATGCTATGTTTAAGTCGCTTTTTATTATATTAACTATATCTGTGTATAATGTAATAAAATTAAAAATACAAAAAATATAAATTAGAGTTATCGAAAATACGACACGGACAGTTGTTTTCCATCAAAACGTGGTAATTTTGTATTAGTTTTGTTTTGCTCATAATAATGTTATGTAGTGAAATTGTAAAACGTTTATTTGTAAATTAGTTGATTTTAATAGTATTTGTCTCATGTATTGAGTCGAGTTGTGGTGTTGTTTTAGTGTACAAAGTGTAATCGGTGTCAATAAAAATGGCTTGATAAAATTTGTTGCACATACATCACGCTCTCTCAATCGTGGGATGGCTATACTTTAATTTTAATGGTGGCCTTTATTGTTTCGCAACCAAATTTATTTATTTCGGATCCTCCATTTTATATAGTGATGTACTATTTATATGATGTAACTTAAAGATTGGTTTATGTTTGGTGCAATACAAAACATTCCAAACATGGTTTGGTGCTTATTATTATAGTAAATGATTGAATAAAATATGGAGTTTCATTTCGTGTTCTCTTGCCCGTGTGCTCTCTTGCAACTGAACTTTAAAGGTCACTATTATTCGTATGTGTATTTAATTCAAAATTTAGCGAGTATAAGAGGGTTGTATGGGTACTTAACCTCTGTTGATTAGCGAAATACCGCGTAGCTTTCCGAAATATAATTCCTACTAAGTATTCACGTAGATTACTAATCTTTCTAGCTGATATACTTAAATGCGTATATAACGCTTAGCTAAAATAATATCGATGGTTATATCGAGTGTAGAAGTATTTTTAAATCGAACTTGACAAAATGTTCATAGATGAAATCCTATAAAGGAAGCATTCCAACTGAAATTTTAATTATTGGAAATACAACGACTCTGACATTAAATAGCTGTGAATTATTATTCAAATAGATCCCATAGTAGGCCTAGATAAAGGAAAAGGTAATAAAATATATAGAGACAGGTATAGAGCAAAATATAGTGTTACAACTTTAAGAAAGTATTAAAATTGACAATATAAAATGAAACCTACTTAGATTAAGGATTGGTCTCTGCGCGCGCGCTACGACTAGATACCGCCGGCGTACTTGAAAAATGCGGCAACTAATAGTACGCCGAATTCGGCGTACCCAAGCCAGTCGTGTCACAAGCATTGTGTGGAGAGGGCGAACCGATAGTTTATAAAGATTTTGAACAAAATCTGAAGTAAAATGCCTCTTTGTGTCATAAAACTATTTAAAAATAATACAAAAAAAAGACACTGGGATCACGTACCATCACTAAGTATCGTATTATTCGAAATTTCTCCTTTACTTCGAAAATTTTGTCTACGAAAATACGACGCCATTCAGTGTTGCCGTACTGCATATCCAAAAAAATACACGTGGTTGAGGAAATCTTTTAGCAATAATTTGAACTTTTTTTTCAATACTATTACTAACACATATATAAAAAAGTATAATAACAATAATTTATTTCTGTTTAACCATGTATAACTGACTCAAATACTATGTTATTTTTTTTATTTCCGCTTTTTTACTTTTAAACAACATTTGTGACTATTCACTATAGTATAGTAGCGTCGCAAGTGGATTTGAGCCGCATGTTCATGGATTCGATTCCCGGCCAGGTCAGGATGAAAAAAAATATTTTTCAAACTCCTTTCCAAGATGGCCGATTTCCCATTTATGAGGTAAAATTTATGTAGCTGGCAGCACAATTCTTCACACACACAGCGTCCTTTCAAATTGCCTAACACACACTACAGAAATGAGTTGCCGCACTCACAGAGCTATTGTTTTTAGGTGGGGCGGTATCTAGTCGTAGCGCGCGCGCGGAGACCAATCCTTAATCTAAGGAAACCTACGTGAATCATTTCAAAAGGCATCAATAATTTGCTCTCGCTCACACAACGGCAGCTTATCGCTTGCCATCTTGCTTACTCTTGATGGTTCATGTATTGCGCGGTTCGAATTGAAAATAATTCTGTATTTTCCAATAATATTATAAGTAGAAAGATGTAGATAGTTTGTCTATAAGCACTCGAAATGTGGCTAATTAGCCAGAAACAATTTCAGTTGTCTCTTTCGCTCACGATAGTTGAATCATGTCACCTTTAACAACATGCGTGCGTTAGTGTGCCGTCTTTGAAGACCGAATTTTGTGTTAGTCTATCTACATTCTACACCTTTTTACTCCTAATATCATTGGTTTTTGTATGTGAAAGTGACGAGATTGATGGTTTTGATACGAATATATTGTACAAGGGATGGAGGTTAATCATTGTCTATTTTTATAACGCGGTTATAATGTTAGGTGGCTAAGTGCATTATCAATATGACTTATTAGTGTTATTAATTGATATTAAAAGTATAAAACTTATTCTGAAATGTGTTGTTATTAATATAGGCGGCTTATACGTATTTTTCAATCACTACAACGTACGGTACCTATCTTTTGAATTAATAAAGTTTTTATTTACTCTTCTATCGGTGTAAATCTAAGTAATTATGAGCACTTAATAAAATTTAGGTTTTTTGTTCAAATATTGTTTGTCTTCTTTCATGTACTAGTCATTAACAGTTTCATATTGTTTTATTTATAGTAAATTTCATACCTGCGTTTTCATTTTCTGTGATATTTTATTGAAATAGTCTTAATATTTACTATGTTAGCCACTTATCATTCTAAAAACAGTTCAATTAAAAAATGTATTTGGTAACGTTATAGTATAGGCAATTTTTATTCCTATATTATAAGGATATTTCTCAATTAAATCTAGCACAATATTATTTGGTTTTCAAATTGATGCTGGTGTTTTTTTTTTTTTATAACTCTTCAACTGCTGTTTTGAATAATTATAATAATGGGCATAATGTGTCAAAAATAATATGTAAGTCATTTGATAATCCTTCTAACGATATTTTTATAAATTCACCGAGTTATTCAATATAACAACTTAATACCAATTTATGTATATATGTATACCAACTTATGTATACTTCGTTTCGTGCTGAAAAGTATTTATAACTAACGAACTAAATCATTATTTTGGCATTTTAATTTTAAGTTATAGAATATTTTTAATGGTTAACATTTTAATTAATATTTATTAAATTGTATTACCATAGAATCGATTAGATGTCGTATTCATGTAAGAAAATACGGCCTGAAGTTATCGTACAAGGCGTAAAGATTTATTAATAAAAAAATAAAATATGGCAACACAGATTGACGCTCAATTATCATGTTGTCTCTTTCTAATGTTTAAGATAACATGACATTCGGATTAGCTACACTCAACTCCGTAAAATATTATTTACGAAGTATAGAAAGTGTATGTTATTGTCTACACAGCTTTGCTGCTATTGTACAGATGAATTATGTAATAATTATTATTAATTATTTTGAAAAATAAAATAGCACGAAATATGAGTTTGTATTTATTTCCATAAGCTTATCCTCCATAAAGTAGGTAAGTACTACATATTAAATAAGTTTATGTATAATATTTTCTATTTTTATGACTAATCCTATATTTACATCTATAAAAAAGAAAATGTTTGTTACACCACTTAGAACTCAAAAATGGCTTTTAATGTTATTTGCACTTCTGTATTTTATCCCCTGACCCCTTGGATATTAATAATTAAAAATCTATTTATTAAATGTGCCAAATAATAGCGTGGTTGCCTGGCAGAGATCACTGCATAGTGATAAGGCCGCCCTTTGTGCTTTTTTTAAACTTATTTTTGTAACCTTTATGTATACCTATTTTGTTTCTTGCACAATAAAGTGTTAAATCCATACTAATATTATAAATGCGAAAGTAACTCTGTCTGTCTGTCTGTTACTCAATCACGCCTAAACTACTGAACCAATTTTCATGAAATTTGGTATGGAGATATTTTGATACTCGAGAAAGGACATAGGCTACTTTTTATCCCGGGAAAATGACGCAATCCCGGAAATCCCACTGGAACGGGAACTATGCGGGTTTTTATTTGAATGCGCGGGCGAAGCCGCGGGCGGAAACCTAGTAAATAATAAATTGTTTAACCGGTACCTACTAGGGAAGCGCGTACCATCTTAGACCGCATCTTAGCTTTCCATCAGGCGAGATTGTGGTCAAGCGCTTCCCTATCTTAAGTAAAAAAAAAAAAAAAAAATTAAATTCATTTATAATGGTTATGAGTTGCCCGTTTTATAAACAAACAATACTTACTCTTGTTTCGCAGTTATAAATCTATTTCCATGCATTGAGCTATTATTAGTAGTAATCGTACACAGAACAGTAAAGTAGATAGAAGTGTGATGTGGGCGTGGCCCACGTGTCAATAATAAGTTTAGATCACCTAACTTGCTCTCAGTTGTGCGCAGAAAAATATTCGAGTCGGTTGTCAGCTGTCAAACCTTTTTTCCATATTTATTCATTAATTAGGACGTGTTGTTCGGTATTAGAGTGCAAAAATGATAGCAGACGAAATAATATCAGCAATGGAGGCATTTCATACCATCGGTAAGTCTTATTTTTATTTATTTTACATATAATATTTTATGTTATAACTTCGCTTGTAATTTGTCAAAATTGTATACAAATATCTAGTCAAAATGAACCTTAATCCATAAGAAATTAGTACTATTATAGATTGAACAGCAAACAAGACTTTCTGGAATATTATTGCAATAAACAAACGAATGTCGCTTTAGTGATGCTTGTGGCGCATATCGACAGTATCGATACTTTAGAAAAGACAAACATTATAAATATTAAATTTTATTTTATTTTTTCCTTAGCTTTCATTTGTCCAATTTATTTATAGATTTCCCAAAGAGGCTAATTTAAAAGAGAAATGGATAAATGCAACGTGACGAGTTAACTGGATGCCGAACAGCACTAAGCGGTCTAACAAAGGCTACCGATACAGCAAACCTACGGCAGTTCCAAGATTTAAAATAATGCATATTTTCTGTTTGTATTTTGTAAATATAGATTAATACTATTCTATTCCGTTTTTTATTTAATAATAATATAAAAAGACGTACTTAGTAGTAATAAACATACTCCAAAATGTGACACATTATACTATACCTACTCATATAATAGAAATAAAAAAAAAGACGGGTTGCACTCCGGGAGTGCCGGCAGAAGTAAAAACTTGATTATTAACGTTCAGCATGTTTGATATTTTGGAATGGTATCCGTCTTACGCATGGAATATAAGGGCTAAAAAAAAAAAAGTCCGTCTTACGCTTTTTCGATCAGGCCATGTGACCTGACGCGAGTTTAAGATTTTATACCCAACGCCGCTAAAGAAGTTTTCACTTCAAAAAAATTTATTTGTGAATTATCGATAACAAGGCTGACATCCCTCAGGGCATAGCATCAGATAAATATCAAGTTAATGTCATTAATGTTGAGTGACACAAATTTCAACCTTATCTCTATGTGTTGAGGTTCAAAGTTATATCTATCGAAAACTAACGCCCTCTGTTGTGGAGTAGCTGGATGTTTTCGAATTTGGAATTTCTGTGCAATGAGAAACAAAACAGCTAATATACCTATGGATGTTATACTAAAATAAACCGTAACATGGTGCGTTAGGGTACATATTGAAATGCTGAATTTATAACCTAAGTCAGTTTTTACTCAAATTAAGCTGTCCAATCAAAGGCATAGATTACTTGTACAGGTAAATTAGCTTGGAGAAATTTTTGCGTTTGTAGTAGTGTATGGTCAGCAAATAAAATAAAACAACATTTTATTTTTAGTTTTTATTTTATATATATATAAGGGATTTTAAATTAAACTATATGTGTTTCTCCTCTGAAAAAGATGAGACTTTATTTTAATATTTGCACATTTAACATACGTATAACTTTTACATTAACAATGTTACTAAAATGAAAAATTTACTAACCTGAAAAAGAAACGACATTTAAAGTTTAATTCTTTAGTTTGAGAAGTCAAAGGCTTGCCTCGACCATGTTTTAACACTGGAGCCATTTTGAATTAACAATATAAAGTTACAACACTTACACACAAATTAAACACTTCAACAAATATTATAACAATACAAATAATAACAACAATCAACAAATACAAAATTTAACAATTAAACTACTAGACCGGGAGATATTGACACAAAATTTCGAGTCATTTGTAACAGGATGGCGGTTCTACAGGGGTCTTAGTACGCAATGACAAAAAGAAAAACGATGGTGTGAACGCTGGTACCGGCGGCTTAGTCGCGTGGGCGTTAGAACTCGTCGGAAAAATAGCGAAGTCAAACAATTTGTAACACAAAAATTTTAGAATTTACCGATAGCCCATAAAAAAGAAGTAGGCGGTAGTGTCATGCCATACTTTTCCGGTGTGACTTACAGCCCGCCATACCGACGCGAATGTGTTGATTTAAAAAAAACAATTCAACCATTTGTGCCAGGCTAACTTTTGCACAGGTAACCATCGTCGTGCAGCCATTTACGAAAATCGCCATGCCATACTTTTCGGACGATTCCAAATGGTCGCCATACCGCCGAAAATCTGCAAATTTTTTTTTTTCGCCGAACCATTTACCACCCTAAATTTTTTTTTCAACAACTCCTGAATGATTATAAATAGAAGTGTGATAATGTCATACCTGTGGGAGGTGGCGAATGTGTATAAGATTTTTTTTTATTGTAAGATTTTATTCGTATTTTGAACGATTAGTAACAGTATGGCACTAATTTTTCCTGTAAGTTTGAGGTTCAACGAATATAAATACAAAATTTCAAAGATCTAGGTGGTGGAAATCTTCACTTATATAAATTAATACTAAATTAATTTTTCAAGTATGGCAGCACTTTTTCCCCCTACTAGAAGTATGGTAAATGTAATAATGGTCACATTTTATCAAATACTCTCCAAAAATCCAAATGCAATACTGGTACAAAAAGTTTGGCGAAAAAAAAAATTTTGCAGTTTTTCGGCGGTATGGCGACCATTTGGAATCGTCCGAAAAGTATGGCATGGCGATTTTCGTAAATGGCTGCACGACGATGGTTACCTGTGCAAAAGTTAGCCTGGTACAAATGGTTGAATTGTTTTTTTTAAATCAACACATTCGCGTCGGTATGGCGGGCTGTAAGTCACACCGGAAAAGTATGGCATGACACTACCGCCTACTTCTTTTTTATGGGCTATCGGTAAATTCTAAAATTTTTGTGTTACAAATTGTTTGACTTCGCTATTTTTCCGACGAGTTCGACTAACGCCCACGCGACTAAGCCGCCGGTACCAGTGTTCACACCATCGTTTTTCTTTTTGTCATTGCGTACTAAGACCCCTGTAGAACCGCCATCCTGTTACAAATGACTCGAAATTTTGTGTCAATATCTCCCGGTCTATACGTAATAATTATAATTTTTGAATGAAATGTGTGCTTTATGTTCTAACGGTACCAAACGACTGCACGTGGCACCTGCGGACAGCGTAAACTGGTTTATTCTGTTTTTGTGCGTGTTTCCACTTTCCACTATCAAGTGACGATTTATTTATTTGTTTTGTTTCGTAATTATTATGGTCAAATATTAATTATGAAACAAATTATTATGGACACGATATTTTATTGTTTCACGGTAGTCGTCTTGTCGTTTGCTCTAGGACGTGAAATTGAATGATATATTTTTTTTTATAAAGTCAAAACCATATTCTTTCAAATAAAAACTTGTTTTTATTGAAAACAAAAGTGTTGCTAGGAATAAGTATGAAATTAAATAGTAATGTTAGGATATCGAAACATTTTTGTATAGGCCAGAACGATATAGTGGAAACGCGCTCTAAGATCTGAGTAATATACACACCACTACATATGCAAAAATTTCTCCAAGCTAATTTACCTGTAGTGTATTGTATAACTATCGGTTTAAATGTGTGGGTTTGGCGACACTGGTTTTCATAGTAATTATGACATTATAGCACTTCTATTTGTTTTTAATGTTCTGTGTAATCGTAGTAATATGTAGTACATAATAGTATCTCAATGTCTCCATGCAAAGAAGTTATTATCTATGATGAAGATACTCGAAGATATTGATTGTATGTTCATTCAAAACAAGTGAGCAACAGTTAAAATTTTTGTTTGATATAAAATACAGTTCAATTATAATGTTTTGTGTGATAAAATTAATTTATACTGTTATAAATTATTCCTTTATATTATCTTTATACTTTATAATTAATAATATATTATTTTATTCTAAAAGCCAATGCTCTTTTACTAAAGAAAAAAATATGTCATTGTCAAACGTGACAGTAAGTGACATGAGCTTGGCAGAAATTGCATTTTGATTTTTAATTTCCATTGTCGTGATTTGACTGCATGAAGATGGATGTGATATAATTATTTACGTTTTTACATACGAAAATAAATATTTCTTCTTATTCTGCCTTCTAGATAGAATCGAGTTTATTTTTTTGATGTGTATATGGATGTGCAGTGAAAGTGCGCGCTTTTCTAATCGTAATCTAATAATAGTTCAAACAAATACCTAGTGAAATTGTGGAGTGTTATGTTGGGTATTTAATGCAAGTGACAAGTATCGATATGGGGCAGAGTCCGAGCTCTGTTAGGAGTAAGGACAGCCGGAAATCCTTTCGCGGATTTGTGCGACGTTCAAAACTGAACAAGTCCAGTTTAAGTCACACATTCAGTTTGCCGCCGTCGGAGGAGTATCCCGAGCTGATGAATATTAATACAGCTACAGAAGAGCAGCTGATGACGCTTCCAGGTGTCAACAGGCAGCTAGCGCGGGAAATAGTCAGGCATCGACAGATGATCGGCCGTTTCAAACGAGTCGACGACCTTGCTTTAGTATCAGGTAACAGTATTACTAATTTCTTTGTTTATAAACGGATAATTTGAATAGTGTTTTTAATATGTCAAATGACAAAGCTCCACAAAAAAAGAAACAAATGATCAAACTTTTTATTATTAAGATAAAACAGTAGATACATAAATCTATTTAATAATCTAAACAGCTGCAGCACTCTGTAGTGGTAATTTGAAGGTATCTTACACTTTTTTAATATTCTAGGTATAGGTGCTGAAAAGCTGGATACACTAAGACCAGAAATATGTACAAACATTAGAAGACAAGTGTCGAGAGCTAGCTCGTGTACACACTCACTGGACAGCTTTAGACTATTATCAGATAATAAGCTATGCTCAGTGAACTCCTCCAGTGTATTCCAACTACAGTGTGTACCTGGCTTAAACCAAGAAATAGCAGCTAATATAGTCGATTATAGGAATAAGAAAGGTCTATTTAAGTCATTAGATGATTTAATTAAAGTAAGAGGAATGGATGTGATCCGACTTAGTGCTGTGAAGATTCACTTGAGCTTGGAACCGAGGAAGTGTGAGAGTGAACAACACTTAACAAATGGCCATGTAAATGGATGGACCAATGCGTCCCTAAATGGATCTCTAATGAGTAATGAATTAAAAACACCAACAACACCCTGTAGAAAGAGTTTTTTGATGCCAGCGAAATTCCCCTTAACTTTGCCGAATGGATTTGCAGCAGCTCCAGTGAACGATATATTAGATTTACTATCAGCATATTCACACAGACCAGTTGTAAAAGAAGTTTTCATGTACGAAAGAGACAATGTGAGGTGTTGCCGTCTCGCTTCATGGAATATTCACCAGCTGACGAGGGATAAAGTGATAAACCCTGGTGTGAGGGAGGTTGTGTGTCGGACAATATTAGAAAACAAGTAAGCAACAAGATATCTTGATCTAATAAGTACTAAGTAGTGATAATTCAGTAATTAGTATGTTTATCATTTTAATCTCTAGCAAGTTATCATGTGTATGAAGTTTTAACCTCTCAACCACCGAGCGGCCAGATCCGACCGTGACAATAGATTTTCTATTGTGTCTGTGATTCCGGGGCTTGATGGATTAAATTAGCCAATAAATTGTGTTAATTAAATCTTATTGTGTAAATGTTATATGAAAAATTTACATTTACATATTTTATGAGTAATTGAGTACTCAGATGTCAGATAGGTCAGAATACTTAACACCTACAAATATACTCAAGACATGCAATGATATAAATTAAAGACTTGATCACAATTTTAAAACCTATATACAAAATATTTTATCCACCGATGTACAAAAAATTCTTGAAAATATTAAAAGATATTATATTTAATTATTATTTTAACATTTTATGAGTATATAAGTTATTACATAATTATTCATTGTCTTGCAAGAATATTTGTATGCATGTTTTTTGCTTTCGTGTGCATATTTTCCCAAAGAAATAATAATAGAAGTATAGAAAATTTCGGACATTATTCCTTTAAATATCTATTCTATCACTTTTACATATTACATATATAGAACAGAGAAAACTGTGGAATATTAACCCAATAGCAATATAACATTAAATTTATTTTTACTTCAATTTCTTGTATATTTAATTTTAACAGGTTGTCCATAATAGCGATTCAGGATATACAAGAAATAGAAGCTGTTAAAGTGATATGTGAAGAATTAAATGCACCAACGTTGAGAAGGGTCAGAGAGTGGAAATGTAATAGTCAGAATTGGGAGTTTTGTATACCGCAGAATACTGAATGGTGAGTCAATAGCTATAGAACATTTATTGTTTATTTTAGGAAATTTGGAAAAAATAATTGCAAAAGTATGCAAGTTTTTTTTATATGTCATGAAATGTACTAACATACCTATTATAAAAGTAGCTATACCGCGCGGTAACACTCGCAGATGAACCCGCGTGCAAAATTAAGTATTTCTAATAGCTTAAGTGTTATTCTGATGTTCCTATATTCCTTGTTTCATTCAAATATGTCCAGTAGTTTTTATGTGAAAGAGTTACAAACATCCATCCATGCATACTTACAAACTTTCGCGTTTATTAATATTAGTATGATAGGATGATTATCACTTACAAGTGGGCCTATGTTGTAAATAAAGATTAATTACAATATAAGGGGACTTGGAAGGAAAGGAAGGAAGGTGTAAAAATAGGTTGAATGTAATAGAAATAACAGTGTGTAATGGGGGTAGTCAGTTGAAAATTCACAGCTACCTTTTTACTGCCAGCTCATTATTAGAGCTTCAATGATTAATCATCTATGTAAACAATATAAAAAATAGAGCCACATAATATGTAGATAAGTCCTACTAAATATTATAAATGCGAAAGTTTGTGAGGATGTGTGTGTGTTTGTTACTCTTTCACGCAAATGCTACTGAACAGATTGCAATGAAATTTAGCACACATATAGAGGGTAACTTGGATTAACACATAGGATAGTTTTTATCCTGGAAATCCCACGGGGACGGGAACTATGCGGGTTTTTCTTTGAAAACGCGGGCGAAGCCGCGGGCGGAAAGCTAGTGTATTATATATTGTGATCCTAAGTAAATAAGTATTTAGTTCTAAATGAGTACTAATTTCTGCAATGTACCTAATCACTATGTTTTCTTAAAATGCTTATTTAAACACAATACATTTATTTCTTTAAGTAGTAATAAATACAGTAAAAGACCTATTTAAAATGAAGGCTGCGCACGCGACAGCACTCATTATATTCACAAGTAAAAGAAATAAGTAGATTTCACAACAAATAGACCACCTGTTTAAAGAATGTCACGATCAATCAAAATTGGACTCTACTTATATACAATGTAAAGTCATATTCATGTATCTGCACTTTAAATCAATACAAAAACGGGCTATACAATAAAATAACAAAAGCAATGTCATGTCTATTTTCCTCATGTCTGTGTGTATTTTACTGACCAAGTGTTGTCATTTGTGTTGCAAGGACACTCGAGATAATTCTTCGTTAACATTTCAATGATGTACAGAATTTTTAAAGATATATGTTAATTAGTTTGTATGGAGATGTCAGAAAATGTTCACATGAACTCCTTTTTTAAATGTTTTTTAATGAATGCATACTTGTTTATTACCGACGATAATTTATACGTATGTGATCGTAATCGCAGTCTAATTGAGATATTCAAATTCAGATACTAAACTTATATAAGATAGTATAATTCATAATAATTCAGTAGAAAATATCCATCAATGATAATAATAATTGATAACACTACAAAGATAATGTCACACAATGTATTCAGGCATATAGCTTCCATAAAATCGATGATTTTTCGAATGCCTAAAATAGCAACATTCCAAATTGAAACCATTGTAATTGTGTTTAAATGGAAATTAGTAAACACGGATTGTTTGGTAAGTATTGGCATTAGTTTGATCGAAGAAAATGCCGTAAACCAATAATATTTACCTCTGCACAAATGTAGTTTTTGTGGTAGTATCATTGACTAGCAAAGTAGTTTTTTGACTGTTATAATAGTCGAGAGATTTACCCAATTCGATACAGTAGCTTCGATCGGATGTTATGCGAAAAAAAAACATTATTACATCTTAATCTGGCTACACATAAAATTTCAGGAAAATGGGTTATCGGTTTAGATTAATACCTTAGTATAAAATAAAATTATATAAAATTATTGTACAACTAGATTTCCGCCCGCGGCTTCGCCCGCGTTTTCAAAGGAAAACCCGCATAGTTCCCGTTCCCGTGGGATTTCCGGGATAAGAACTATCCTATGTGTTAATCCAAGTTACCCTCTATATGTGTGCTAAATTTCATTGTAATCAGTTCAGTAGTATTTGCGTGAAAGAGTAACAAACACACACACATCTTCACAAACTTTCGCATTTATAATATACTAGCGACCCGCCCCGGCTTCGCACGGGTGCATTGCTGATACTAAATACACTACAGAAAAACTGTGAACGTTGTATATAAAAACATAGCGGCCCGCTCCGGCTTCGCACGGGTATAAAATATATAGCCGGGCGGCCGGCCGGTACCGCCGCAAACGCTACGTCTCGCAATTTTTAAATCTGTAATATCTTCGAAAATATTCACTTAAATCATACGGTGTAAAGGGCCATATAGATCTATATTAAATGAACAATGTATTCAAGGTATTTAATTGGTTAAGGATTAATGCTGTATTGGTTAAAATCGCTTCGAAAATTAGCCATTATTTGTCGTAAAAAGTAAATGACAAAAAAAAGTTATTGTGGGTTATCCATAAGAGATAGACATATACCACCGCGGACTTTTCTGTAGACCTTTTCAATGTGTATAATACATACTTAGTACATTATTTTGGTAAAACTCGTAGGGTTCAGCCTGCGTTTGCAATGTAAGCGGAAAAAATGTAATTTTTTACGACATCACATTAGAAACCTAAAAAATAACAGTACTTCTCCACTATTTGATGGATGTTATTATACATATAAACCTTCCTCTTGAATCACTCTATCTATTAAAAAAAACCGCATCAAAATCCGTTGCGTAGTTTCAAAGATTTAAGCGTACAAAGGGACATAGGGACATAGGGACAGAGAAAGCGACTTTGTTTTATACTATGTAGTGATAGTGATGAAGTAGGATATTGCGAATTGTATTGTCTTATAGTTCTTGAAACGTTTCTATAGAAAGACCTTTGCACATAAATGTATAATCTATGCGCAAAGGTCGTTATTATTTATTTAACTATTGTTATGTATAATCCTGAGAGTACATAAATAGTTTCAGTGAAAGGAGCTGGCGTAAATCTCGAAAACACGAATTCAGAACGTAGTTAATTCTTTATGAATATTTTAGTGGTGTTTATTTTGAACGTTATGAAAACACGAAACAGGTTGAAACAGCTTATGCTTATGTTTTAATGTTTTAATGGTACCACAAGGTCGGGTTGTTAACCCAGTGTAAAGTGACTTTTTTGATGTAGTAGTTTTGTCCGCGACGCCATTCGTGTTTATCTGAAACACGAATTTCCACCCGTAGCCTCGCCCACGTTGTCTAAAATTTTGTACTAAAAGCTTCCTCGATAGTGACCTATAAAGGGGAAACAAAATAGAATGAAAATCGGTGCTGTAGTTAATCGTGAACAGACAACAGACGTTAAGACTGATGACTTTATAATATGGAGTGATATTTTGCGGCTATCCTGATTACTTTTCGAATAGAAGTAACCTACGTTACTCATAGAAGCCGCTATGTGCCAGTGCAAGTCACGCCAAAATCGGTTCAGTGGGTTCGGAGTTTATAAGTAGGAATAGATGGACACACATTTTAATAATTCTTTTCTTCTATCTTCTATCTTCTATCGAAATTTAATACTTAGCATGCCAAACAGATTTATTATATTTGTATTGATAGAGATAATTGTGTGCCACTTGCCAATGGAAATAAAAGTATTGAGCAATTCGATTCGGAATCGCTCCAAGAAATCATACTCTGTAATAATAATAATCACGATTAATGTCGTTCATTATAAAATGAAATAATTAAGATAAATATATTATGCGTTTAATACGTACTTTAAAAATAAAATATTCACTTTCATATTATTGCTCTTTTTGTATAGATATATAAGTATATGAGTTTTAACATTTTGCACAGTTGTGCTAATATAATATAACGTCCCGATAAAATTTTCTATTAAAATGAACTCAAAATTTTCCTATAGTTTTTTAAGTGTCGCCTTTTATTCGTGTTTGCACTATCTAATATTCACGTTCAACGTACGAAATCCGTGTCAATGTTTTTTGCATATAATATAGTTTATTTTTTATATTTATTCTAATCATTGCCTAGTAACTGGACCGTTATCTCACGGTCTCGGCCAAGGTTTGCGATCTTTCGTGGTGTAGTGATATGCTATGTGGGGCAAATCAAATATTGTTTCAATTCAATTGCGGCTTCGCCCGCTTTGTCTACAACCTAATAACTTATATACTTAAACCTTCCTCGAAAATCACTCTATCCATTAAGAAAAACCGCATCAAAATCAGATATGTAGTTTTACAGATCTAAGCATACATACATACAGACAGACGCGATACATTGCGTTTGTTCTTCTAATGTTTATCGATTGGTATGAGATTCATAGCATATATTAAATATAATATTATAAAGCTGAAGAGTTTGTTTGTTTGTTTGTTTGTTTGTTTGTTTGAACGCGCTAATCTCGGGAACTACTGGTCCGATTTGAAAAATTCTTTCACTGTTAGATAGCCCATTTATCGAGGAAGGTTATAGGCTATGTATCATCACGCTACGACCAACAGGAGTGGAGCCACGGGGGTGAAACCGCGCGGAGCAGCTAGTATTAAATAAAAAGGCACAGTAAGGTTTATAACTTACAGATAAATAGCGAAAGAATTTAAGACCTACAATTTTTTGTTGTAATTATAAGAGCTTAGGTAATAAATCATAAATTAAGCTTGTTCTATAATTTTATGAGGTTATAGTTAAGGTAAGGTTAGGTTTGGCGAGCGTTTTTCATGATACGTTTATTGATTAGATTTCATCAAAATGACTAGTTTTTTTTTATATTTGTATACAAGCAAATACGCAACGAACAAATTTACTTTCAAATTAAAATTGATATTAATATCTTTTTTAGTTTCTCTTCCTCTCTAAAATTGTTTATGTGACAGCAATTTTCAAGCACGCAGATTTTTTATTTTATTACTTTTTATACTACAGTTATTTCACAATTTTTATTACATTTGACAATTTTTTATATTTCAAAACACTTTCTCAAAACGTGTTGATCAAGAAGCTTATATCTAATACACTGGAGATTGCACTATGACCATTAAATTGTAACAAGAAAATATGACGTTGAATGACGCCTGTATGTTTTTTTATCCCTTTCACACCTAACTTGGCAAGTTGGTGTGAAAGGGATAAATATACAGGCCGAATTGATAACCTCCTCCTTTATTTTTGAAGTCGGTTAAATAACAAAAAGGTAACAGTCCTATAGCTATAACAGCGCTAACGTCATAATTTCATCGCAGGGGCTTAGTTTCCTAACTGTATGTACGTATATATCTGTCAACTGTGCTAACAGCTTCCTTCCGCTTGTCATTTTTACTTTTCGACATTTTATACTAAAATTATTTTATTTTTTTATTTTTCAACCGATTTAAAAAAAGGAGGTTTTCAATTCGACTGGTTTTTTTTTTTTTGGTTTGTTACCTCTGAACATTCGACTGGGTTATGGTTAGTCTCGTTTAAATTTTGCCCAGTTTTTACAATTAGAAGACGGTTTAGTATTTTTTTGTTAAAAATAATTATTTTATTCTTATCGTATTTTACTAAACGCGCACATTAAATTACCGAACATGATTGAATATTTACAATCAATCGAAATTTTAATTTCCTTAAGGTATTTTCATGGTTCACTTCATTCATTTGATACAGTATTTATAACGGTATGATGCTCAAGACCACTTGACAGGGTTTTTGCTTAATTTTTTATACGCTAATAATAATTTTAATGGCTATTTCTGTGATGCCATTTGTATAGAATCTGTTTTATTACCGTTATGTAATTATTGTAGAGTAAGTCGAGTAGTAAAATAAGAAATAAACATTAGAAAAATTAGTAGCAGTGATTTAAGAGCAAGCGTCTATTCAATATGTCTTCCTACCTCCACCTCCCGAACGGCTTCTCGACCTTTACCATATCAGTTTGTTTTATTAAAAACTAGCTGCGTTCCGCGGTTTCACCCGCGTGGCTCCGCTCCTGTTGGTCTTGGCGTGATGATATGTAGCCTATAGATATATAGCATTCCTTGATAAATGGGCTATCTAATACCGAAAGAATTTTTCAAATCGGACCAGTAGTTTCTGAGATTAGCGCGTTCAAACAAACTCTTCAGCTTTATAATATTAGTATAGATTAAAAATACTATTCTGTGCCCAAAATGAATTATCATTGATGATTTTTCATTGGTTATTTTACTGGTCATGATAAATCGGCATCACACAAAAAGAAACACATCGATAAAAAAAATTACCTTTATAATATTCCTATAACTATCCATACAGTCAACGTAAGTCCACTTTCAAAGTATATCGTTCTCCTAAATGTTACTAAAGATTACGCATCTGAGATTTCATAACGCTAGTACCACAAATTATTATACACCACTAGTTTTTAATCAGTACAAAAACTTTAAGGACATATTAGCGAATACATTATTATCATATGTATGATGTAAGAATTACATAATATCGATTAATAGCAAAGATATAACCATTTGTTTATTTAAGAAAGTCTCACTAAAATCATAGACACATTGCAGAGTTCATTGACTTATTCGTTGATAGTATTACCTAACCTTGGACAATAAAATGAAACAAGACATGTAGGTAGTTACTAACTTTATTTAGTTTAATTCCTAAATTCAAATCTCCCCTTCATAGGTACTTCATCCAGGCTTAGGACCGGCATAATTACTTTTTACAATAAGTTAAATAGGTACGTAGGTATGTAATTACAAAACAAACAATATCAAAATAAAATAAGCTATTCTGTATTGAAAGAAAAAACGATTTTGGCGTATTTAAGAAGTTAGAATCAGCTCTATTTACAATACCTAATCTGTATTGAAAGAAAAAACGATTTTGGCGTATTTAAGAAGTTAGAATCAGCTGTTTTTACAATACCTAATCTGTAATGAAAGAAAAAACGATTTTGGCGTATTTAAGAAGTTAGAATCAGCTGGTAGGTATTTACAATAATCTTAACTAACCTTACAAGTATTTCAATTGTCCTTCAAAATGTCCACCACCATTGTCAATACACAGACGTGAACGTTTTATTAAATTGTTTTTTAACGAGAGAAGTACCTACGTTTTTTTGTCTTTTCACTTCATCCAATATGCGCTGTTTTAATTGTTCGACACTAACCGGCTCACTTTTGTTCACTTAATTTCACTCCACAAAAAGAGGTCCAAGGGTGTGAGATCAGGTGAGCGAGGAGCCCAAGCTGCAGGCCCGCCTCGACCGATCCACTGACTTCCAAACTCCGCTGTGAGAAATTCATGAACCGCAGCGTTATTCGACATTCGTACTACGTCGAGGATCCTCTTCAAAATACGCTAGTACATTACACGAAAACATTTTGTGACAACGCCTGCTGGTAAGCATTTACCACGGTTCGTACATTTGGCGATCGAGCGTTCGGGACTCGGGTACTTCTTATCTGTACATACGTACTGCTGCACTCGCATTTTCTCCACTCAAAAAGAACGCACGAAGCATAAGTACATAATCCCGTGATGTGAATTGATATGACATCGTACCGGGAAGAACGTAAATAAACGCGACGAAAAAAAGCAAGTTTTCACTTCCGCTAACAATTTGGCACTGTTTGTCGCGTTGGGGCGGGGGGCCGTTGGGGTGCGACGCGGGCGCAGGCCGCAGAGGGAAAGGGGGTAGCGGGGTGAGGAATGGGCGAATGGCGAGCCTGGACGCGAGTTTGCTGGAATTTATCAATGGATCTGTGCGGCGGACCTACTCTAAATTCGTACGCTAGAAAATTACAACACAATACCTAGTGTGGGTCATTGATTAAATTTAGGTTTAACAATTTTTACATATTTATGTGGACAATTTTGGGACATTTCTGTTTGTTAGTGTTTTTAATTATTTCTTACACAAGTATGATTGGTTAAAGACACTTAACACCCTGTAAAATTTTTTGTACTGATTAAAAACTAGTGGTGTACCTATATAGGTTATGCTAGTACGATTAAAGATTACGCTTTTACTAAACTCGGGCCTCTTCACAGCCATTCGCTCGGCTTCATCTACGAGAACTGCAACAAGGCGATCACGATAGAGGACGTGGCGATAGACCAGCTACACCTGGTCGTGGAAGCTAGTGAAGTGAAGAGGCTTATGGGCCTGCTAGCCGATGCGAGTAGCAAACGACTGGTCAGCTGTAGTCAAGGTGAGTATTTTTATCAAGTATATTACTTTAAAAAAGAAGTACTTAAAGTAGATACATATAACGTTTTTTTTTTGTGTTTTTTTTTTCGATCAAGACTTGTTGATGATGTTTTTCGAAGGTCGTGGGTGCGCACACGTACCCTGCTCTATAAAAAAATTGGTGGACGATTTCTTTTTACGTTTATCTCTTGGTTTTATTATGAAAAACAATATCTTGTTATTGTTCTTTCGTTCGCTTTTTCGTTAGGTTTTCAAAGCTAAACGTAATTATAAAACATCGTATTATAGATACAGATTTGGCCTATAATTTAAGTTTAAACTTTAACAATTGAGAAGTTAAAAATTCAGTATTTCCTCGCAGATTTTTGTATGATGCGTATAATAATATGTAAGCGGACAAAAAACAAAAATTTGTTTCGTTTTTATATATATGTATAGGTATATTATATATGTATGTACATTATATATGTATTGTACGTATGTTTGATACGTAGGTATGTATAGAATGTAAAAAATATTAATTACGACCGGAACTAATCTATGAATAAATAATTTCATTCAAGAATCAATCGATTTTCCAATTTATTTCAATGTAAATACACGTATACAATTTTGTACTTTAAATACGTCGGTATTGAGTAACACTATTTATTCATATGTACTTACTATCGGAATGTTTTCTAATCCATACTAATATTATAAAGCTGAAGAGTTTGTTGGAACGCGCTATCTCAGTAACCACGCGTCCGATTTGAAAATTTATTTCACTGTAAGATAGTCTACTTATCGAGGAAGGCTATAGGCTCGCTGGGTATAGGCTATATTGTATCATCACCCTAAGACCAATAGGAATAGAGCAATGCGGGTAAAACCACGAAACCGTAAAAACATAATAATTTTCATTTCAAAGCGTCTTCGTAGATTTTCCTTAATCTGAGTACATAATTGAGATAATTACGGCTTTGTGTTCACAATTCGCATGTCATTTCATTACGGTCATTCGCGATGTTTTAATCGCCGTATCAATTGCAAGTGTCCTTGACGAAAGGCAATATGATTTTATCTATGCACTAGTTGCAGACCGCAGCTTTGCCTGCACAAAATTTGTATATGAGTTGGTTCTGGGGAGGGCTCCATATCCCTAGAGAAGATCAGTGTCAAACAGTAGCATGCCAATGCTGTACATCGTATGACTGTGTGTTTGGTGGTCGTAACATAAGGCGACCAAGCAGCTCTTTTTCTTGGCCAATTGAAAATTACTCAAAAATACTACCTTTGTTATAAATAGCGAAAATATAATATCTTGGGAGTCACAGCTTGGTTCTTGTGAAATATGTAAAGTATTAACATTTAATGTATTTCATTTTTGAGACCAAATTAACACCGGTGCTTTAACTCCAATACAAATACGCGCAAAATCGTGGCCATTATTAGTATGGCAGGCAGGCATAAGTGAACGTAACCACATTTCATATTGTGGTTTCCCCTTTACTCCAAAGACCACAGACTGATATAAATATCATGATTATACACGCCTGTAACTCTGATGTATTTAGTCTAGGTACTTATATGTTTAAATCGATATATTAGTAATTATCATTTTGAATCGATAGCTAATATTTAAGCAAGTGTTTGGTTTTTAGGTTAGTCTCCACGCTCTCTCTCCAGAGAGTGTTCGAAACGTCAGGGTCGCCTCAGGATAAATAAAAATTATTGTAATTATTTAATCGTGAAAGTATTTTATATTTTATTTTTATTATAACGTAGGAAAATACTTTATAAATCATGTTTGAACAACTGCGATAACAAAAAAGTAAATTGATTTCATTTTTCGTGATATCGCAAGAGTTTTATTATTCAGACCCTAATTTGTTTTATTCATAAGGTGGTGGTGGGAGTTTAATTATGTAGAAATCTTATAAAACATTACAAGTTATTGACTTTTAACATTTCAATCCAATACAAAGGCACCCACTTCATCCCCAAAACAACAACATCAACCAAAAACTTCTTTCAAGATAACATTTGTTTATTTAATATACGTAAGGTAAGAATAAATAAATTGATATTCTAAGAATTGTGTGTCTGCCGTATGGTTTCGCGAACCTCTATTCCAAATAAACATAAACTATACTGGTATTCGTCACTATGCCGATTTCTTATAATACGTACAGGTAAATTGGATAACGTAATATTTATTTTTGATAGTTAAAGTTTTTACAATAATACTACTTTTTTATAACATAATGACAAGTAAATAAGTACCTATGTGATATCTGAAATAGACTTGACTATGATTCGGCATATGGAACTACAGCTAGCAGTGCCACGCAGACGCAACCGAAACCGCGGGCAAAAGCGAGCATTTCTTTAGCTTATGTGTTATTCTTGTACATAAGCTACAATAATACCAAGTATCATCAAAATCCGTTCAGTGGTTTTCCCTTACAAGAGTTACAAATACATAGACCATAGTCCATACATTTTTACAAACTTTCGCGTTTTTAATATGAGTAGGAAGCTGAAAGTAAAATAATGTCATAATGATGAGTGAGACAAAAATACTAATTCATTCACGTTTTATATTCTGAGCTCTACATTTGGCATAGGTCTTAGGCTATCGTATAACAAAAAAGATAAAGATTTATCCATGTATATAAGTATTATGTTAGATAGATATCTTTCCGGATGTTGAAATGTGACACAGACAGACTGACAAGCTTGCTTTCGCTTTCTGTGATTTCATATATTAGTAAAATCTGTTATAAGGATATACAGGGTGTAATCGTTAAGTGTGCACAGGCGATTATTCCGTAACTATTGCAGATATCAAAAAACTTTATACTGATATCGAAAGCCCTTCACCTAATGAGTAAAATGACAACAATAACTTTTTAAAAATAAAACGGGAAATATCCAAAAAATGTACACCAAACACTCCCATAAATTTAGTATGAGATATGACTATCCTAAACATGAAATATGAAAAATTTTCGTTCTTTTTTTGAATTTGTGCTTAAATTACTTCGCAAATTTTAATAAAAATTCATTTAGAAACTGTAAACAGAGCTCGATGTGGAATACAATGGTATTCCAAAACGAGGACGTCACTTTGAACATTTGCTTTGAACACAAAATATATGGAAAATTCAATGTATGGGAAGTGTTTTATGTAACTTTTTTGGATATTTCCCGTTTTATTTTTTAAATGTTATTATTGTCATTTTACTCATTAGATAAAGGGCTTTCGATATCTGCATTAGTTACGGAATAATCGCCTGTGCACACTTAACGATTACACCCTGTAGAGTAATCTTTATAAAAGTGATATTTTTCAAGTTTTGCTCATGACTAATCCACACGAGATTCTGCGTATAATCTATTTTGTATACATTGGAGGTAATTGGTTATTGCTTGTAGGGTTGTCAACGCTCAGAAAACTCCTTAGAAAACTCACTAGGTAGGTTTCTGAGCAAATTAAAAGGCGAATAAATCAAGGATTTTGAAGAAAAGCCCTAAAATTTTTATAGATTGATTTATTTAATGGGATATTTACTTCTATAGTTATTATTTGTAATTATTTGAAATATTTACATATTACACTCAAGAATTACATTTCAACGTTTTAACAAAATTCTCTTCAGATTATGATTATTGAATGATAATAATTGATATCTCAACTGCATGTTCTTGAGAAATACACATAACTGTATCAATATTTATTTTCTTACATTATTTATCACATAAAATGTTTTTCGCATTGTATTTCTCTCATATTAACACAAGATAATTACGCATCTCCACCTAAATAGTACTACGCACCTCTATTATATTATGACAACCAAATCAACACATAGGCCGTCCGCGTCATTACCGTTGTAGGCTGTAGCCTTCAGGACTGGCAACCCTACATTTACTTTGAAACTAATACAGCTTACGGAAGGCTAAATAGTCTGTTGCCTCTAAATTGTTTCAAAAAACTACTAATAGCTTAATAAGCCTTAAATCAATCCATACTGATATTATAAATGCGAAAGTAACTCTGTCTGTCTGTCTGTTACTCAATCACGCCTTAACTACTGAACCAATTTGCATGAAATTTGGTATAGAGATATTTTGATACCCGAGAAAGGACAAAGGCTACTTTTTACCCCGGGACATAGGATAGGTTTTATCCCGGAAATTCCACGGGAACGAGAACTGCGGGTTTTTCTTTGACTGCGCGGGTGAAGCCGCGGGCGGAAAGCTAGTTAAAGATATATCATCAAAAAAGAGCGTGTGTGCCGAGTACACGTGTCAGAAGTGAAACGTTTTTGGTAAGATTCAAAGATCTACATTGTCTCCTTACTCCATGACGAGACGGTATTGTCATGACGCGACCTTGAAATTTTACTCGCTACAAAAAATTAAAATTGTACTTGACTAATATCGAAAGCTGATGCATTTGATATACTAACTTCGAAAATCTCTCATATGTATAAAAGATCATGTTCTTGTATATGAGAAAAATAAATTTCTTTAAACTGAAACCATAGTATAAAGAGATACTATGCTGAAACTATAAACGGCTAGGATGCGATGCGGAAAACTAATGTTACGTGCACTTCGGTATTTATGTACATACTTGTAATTATTCGTAACGCCGCTTCGTAATCGCTTTGGAGAATTTTCACGAATGCACATTTGCATTAGTCGTAAGATTGTTTCAATGTAATCGGAATATGCGAGGCTAATATAGAGAGGGCTAAATTAGCCTCGCGCTGACCAGTTTTCAAACATGTATTTGCGCAGGATATATAAGTTAATGGTCATATATTTTTGGTCAAATTTGGCATGATTATTATGAAGCTTAGTTAGATATTTCTTCCTGCCTTTAAGTTTAGTTGTTCGACGTATATAATCAGAAACAAAAAAGTATCGACATTCCAACTTCATATGCTAATGCCATAAAAAACCTTCTTGATTACAACGTTAGAGGTAAAAGCCAAGGACCAACTTTACGACCAATCAGCGATATATTTTCTGAAGCTTTGAATACTAATTTGTTTTGTTACTACTTTTTAACGTAACTATGGAAACAATACATTGCACAGATTAAAAATACCGCTTATTATCTTAGTATTGTTCATTCAATTCTCGGACAAATCAGCTATACAAACATTAGTGTTACTAATGAGAACAAAACACATTTTAATAATACATTCAAATAAATCGCGTTTGTATTCCTGGTTATGACGAAGTGTATTTGAATTTCGTGACCGTAATGTCATGAAACTATAAATAATATTATTTGTTTTACAGCTGTGTTATAGTACTTGAATATTTCTCACGAATGTTCGATGTCCTCACGTATAGTTTAATTGCTTCTATCAAAATATTATTGGCAATTTTTTTCCACGCGTACCATGTTACTGTATGGTTAAGATCTGCTATTGTTTGATTAACTGGCTGTAGGATTGTTTTAGGAATACCTTGTCGAATTATGACATATGAGTGGTTTTCAATTGGTTGTTTTAAAAATGTCTCTTCGAATAATGACATTTGAGTGGCTTTAAATTGGACCTATAAATGCATATAATGAAGGGTTCATCGTAACAGTTTTATAACTTGCTCTTAAATAATTGGATTTATGTCAATAAATATACTTTAACATTGTAAAAGGTCAGAAATTATACGTAATCTAGCATTATCGAAGAAGCGAAACCTTTCGTCAACTATTTAATGAGATACAGAAATAATTCTGATAGACATAACAATAAATTGACGTCTTCATTCCGAGCATAGTTCATCAAATTTTCATTGAGGCGATTAATTTGACAGCGTGGCCGTCTCAATACCCAATTGTGTCTAATAAATCATCTCGAACAGAAATCATTGATGGAAATTGAAGAAGATTTTGAAGCAGACGTTGAATTGTTCAAATGGTTTATTTGCATAATGGCCTCAATTTTCCCAATGACAGTTTATTGGTGTCGAGATTTGCAACGTCCCTGGCCAAGGGCGTCGAGTGACGGACGAACGCTATTGTCACAATTTGCTGCGTTTACGTGATTCTAAATGCGATTCTTAATTGCAATGGTGGCGATTGAAGGTTGGAGAAAAATATGGATCAAGAATGTAGTTTCTATTCAGACGTAGTAGATAGATTTTTATTTTTTATTGATTGATATTTTGAAAGTGTAAAGTAGATCTTTGATTGTATAGTGATCTCCAAATTTATTTGATCGGATATATTTTGAGGTAATTGTATTCTTATGAAATATCTTATCGTAAGATCTCAGCAGTAATTTTCAAATGTTGATTCACATAATAATTAATGCTCGGGATGCCCTATAATTTCTTGAACTTTGATCCTTGAAAAGCCCAGTTTCCAGAATCTTAATAACATCTTACAACATCGATCAAATTTTCCCGCCCCATTATGAACACCAACTTCCCAATTAACATTTTTCGAATTCAAAACAATTCGACCTCATTCCATCCCTTTCCTATTCCTTATAAAACCAATAAGAGTAACAAGGCGAGAACGTTAACACGTAAGATGTGACATAACAGAATCACAGCAACTGCAACACACGCACCGCATTGCGACTCGTTTATTTATAGTTAGCATTCTGTATTCGGTAATTATCCATTTACCTATAAGCAATAATATAAATAATGATCAAAGAAGAACTAAACCTAAAACCTTATTTAAACGGGACCACATGGCAGGCAACAGCTTTCAAATAAAGAAAAAGAATTATCAAAATTAGTTCTCCCAGTCGAAAGTAACAAACCCAAAAGAAAATCAACAATTCAGAACCTCAACATAAAATTTGATCTTGAAAAACGACACACTAACGCATACACGATTAGACGACAAAGTAAGATGGCATGATTCAACTATCGTGACTGAAAAAGAGACAGCTGAAGTAAATTGTATTCATACCATTACCATTAGCCACATTTTGACGTGCCACTCCCGGAGTTCTAATAACTCATCATTGCATGTATTTGTCCTTGCTCGGAGTAATTAAAAGAAGATTGCATTAATAGAAACGGACTGTATGTAAGTGGGATTGGAGCATCCGTTGTGGAATTTTATCTTTTACTTGTGTTTCGAGAAGGATCTGCAAATTTTAATGCAGGTTGAATGATTTTTATTGTATATTGTTATGTACGCTGTTAATGTTTTTAGGTGACGCAATTTTTAGGGTTCCGTATTTATGTTTAGTAAGTAATTAATAGGTTCCCATTTCGGCTGCGCAGGTTACAGTGGGATATAGACTGTTCTTTGTCAATCTAGGTTGTCTTTTTTGGAGAAAACAATCATCATAATCGACCTATAATCACTATTTTACAAACTCACATCAAAATCATTTCAGCTTTTTTATGTACAATGTTTGCAAACATGTAGACTGGAACATCATAATCTTAATAAGATTATTTCTAGGATAATGCGCTTATATCTTTATAATGTCTCTTCTTGAAATTAACTTGGTGGCCTTACAAGCTTATGTATAGGTATACCCGCTTCGGCTTCGCACGGGCGCAATGGCGGCCGGCCGGTACCGCCGCAAACGCTACGTCCCGTAATTTTTAAATCTGTTATATCTTCGAAAATGTTCACTTAAATCATACGGTGTAAAGTGCCATATAGATCTATATTAAATGAACAATGTATTCAAGGTAATTAATTGGTTAAGGATTAATGCTGTATTGGTTAAAATCGCTTCGAAAATTAGCCATTATTTGTCGTAAAAAGTAAATGACAAAAAAAAAAGTTATTGTGGGTTATCCATAAGAGATAGACATATACCATCGCGGACTTTTCTGTAGACCTTTTCAATGTGTATAATACTTAGTACATTATTTTGATAAAACTCGTAGGGTTCAGCCTGCGTTTGCAATGTAAGCGGAAAAAATGAAATTATTTACGACATCACATTAGAAACCTCAAAAATAACAGTACTTCTTCACTATTTAATGGATATTATTATACATATAAACCTTCCTCTTGAATCACTCTATCTATTAAAAAAACCGCATCAAAATCCGTTGCGTAGTTTCAAAGATTTAAGCATACAAAGGGACATAGGGACAGAGAAAGCGACTTTGTTTTATACTATGTAGTGATAATGTTTACAAACACGTGGCCTAGTAAGATTTTTTAACCAGCAAGGCTATATTTGTTTATTCTTACGACATTGCTCATGTAATGTTTTCACTTATGGCGGCTCGAATTTGGCAAAGAAACAAAAAATCTTAAATATTGGACAGGTGAAAGGGATGCCAACTTTTTTCATCGATTTATTGAGGAATATTACTGAGTTATTTTATGTTGCATAATGTTATTAATTTTTTGTGATACAGACATATTATGCTCATTTTATTCAATTATTTATTTAAATACACATAGCTAACATTAGGGTGCTTTTCCACCAATAATGTGCGAAAATGTGTAGCGAGGAATGCGTTTGTAAATAACCAATCATATCGCTCAATTTTGAAGTTTGAAGCGTTAAGCGTTTGAAGCGATACTATTAATTGCTATTTACAAACATATTCTTCGCAACAAATTCTCGTACATTATTGGTTAAAAAGCACCAAGCAGTTGCCAAATTCGATAGTGGTTTCTATATCTACATTTACCTGCATTGCTCCACTCCTGTTGGTCTTAGCGTGATGATATATAGCCGATAGCCAAGCGCGGATCCAGGGGGGGGGGGGTCACGGGGTCATGACCCCCCCCTGGGCTAGGTCCACGACCTAAGTGGACCACTAATTTAATATTAACTTTTTTAAATTAACAAATTAATACTGTTCAACATGATGTTTTTATTGAATTTTGAGACATAAAAGTAATATAGAACAATGAAATCAATTACAAACGGTAACGGAAGAGAATATAACAAAAATTATAGAAAAAGTTTATTAGGGTCGACCTGTGGTCGTAATTAAAGGACAAAAAACAGGTTTTTCGATTTTTTAAAAAATCTTTATCTGCGGATTAAAGTGTAATGGTAAAGTTGTATGTAATTAATTTTTTTTCTACAACTTTTGCTGTTACACTTTTCACACAAAACCTCAAATATCGAAACATCCCAGTTCGTGGATAAGACATAAAATAGCAATTTTTTTTTTTTAAATGAACAACAGAAAATACAGTCAAATTACAACAAAAAATCGGCCAAATGCGCGTCGGACTCGCGCACCGAGGACTCCGAGCAAACATATTTTTTCATTATGTTGTATCTTACAATTTTGTTTAAAGGATTTTTTTCTTTATCTGTGCTTGTAAGTGCTTAAGTCGTTGCTTTTAACCAAATTTCAAGACTGTGTTCACGGGAAGTATACCTTGTAGGTTTTGATTGATGATTCCCTTGCAAGTATAGTTGCGAATTACAGAATATGCGGCTCTAATTGCTTTTTCTTCAGATTGCGTTGACTTAGAACAGGGGTTCCCAACCTTTTTTTGTCTACTGCCCACTTTAAGAATAAATTATTTTTTAACGCCCCCCTTTTTAAACATACTTAAAAAACGCTAAGTACTTATAACTGATTATTGAAACGCAACTTTATAGTAGAGTATCTTTTATTGAAAATAAAACAAACATAATCAATTCTTATATAAAAACTAATGTGAAGGTTGAATCTGATGCTGTTCAATAAGTTTGTTGATATCAGGTTCCAATTTACTCAAAAACAGCCGCAAGTCGCCACGTTCGGTAACACGCAAACGATTTCTCTTTTTAGTAAGCAGCGTTGCCACAGCACTAAATCCACGTTCACACAAATATGACGATGGGAATGCTATCAAGAATCGTTGAACAATTGACCACAATCCAGGGTACAATTGTGGGATCGGTTTTTGTAGCCAAAATTCTTGATATCCATTTTTAAACTTGATTTTTGTTGCTTCGTTTGTTGTCAATTCTATAAGTTCTTCTTCCAGCTGAGGTGACATTGCTGTGTTGACATTTGAAAACGGATCCAACACCCAGTCTGGTATTTCCAAGTTTAAAATGTCCTGGTATCGTTCGGTGAAGTCAATGTGGAGGTTTTGTTGGCAGTAGGCAAACAAGTCGTCGTTACTGCAAAATACTGATAAATTCGGAAAATTGTGAAACTCACGTCTGCCCATATTCTTTTTGTGCAGAAGCAGTTTGGCTGCGAAAGCAGCAACGACATTTTTTGTTTTAATTAAATTTAGTTCATCGCCTTGCAGTTGGAGGTTCATGTCGTTGAACAGTTTATACAGGTCTGTCATGTAAGCTATATCATTCTTTGATGTTATGAGATTGTTGCGCAGTTCTGTATCTTTAGTTTCCAAGAACTCTATCACAGAGTCAAACAGGTTGTAAAATCGAATCAGACAATTGCCTCTTGACAGCCAACGAACTTCAGTATGAAGCAACAAACGGTTGAAATCTTCGTCATTAGTAGCACAAAGCTGATGAAATAATCAATTCAAAGAGCAATTCAAAGAGCTGCTACGGATTTTATTGACTGCTTTGATGACATATTGCAGTGATTGAAATAGTCGTTCACTTAAGTTTCTAGCAACCAAATGTTGTCTATGAATAACGCAATGTATAGCAAGGACATCTGGAATTTTATTCTTTAAGTACGCTATGAAGCCTTTATGGCGCCCTGTCATAGCCGGAGCGCCATCCGTAGCAACTGATATAATATTTTTCAAAGGAATCTCTTTCTCTTCACAAAACTTTTCCAATGTATTGAATATGGTTTCGCCTTTTGTATCTGTCTCCAAATTTCTGGCAAACAATAGTTCTTCACGTATTTTCTCATCTTTAATAAACCTCCCGTAAGATAGCAACAACGCTTCATTAGTTGGTAAAGTGGACTCATCGAGCTGAATTGAGAATTGACTAGTCCTCAGATGATTGCACAATGATTCTTCAATGTTTTCAGCCATTTCATCAATTCGTCTTTGCACAGAATTATTACTCAAAGGAATTTTTCGGATAATATCTGCGGCCGGTTTATGAAGCACAGTAGTTATTACTTCCTTTATTGCTGGCAAAATTAACTCTTCTCCGATGTTGTGTGGTTTGCCTTTTTGAGCAATTAACAAAGAGATATTGTACGAAGCTCGAAGTCCGTCGTCATCTTGCTTAGCAGCCGCCGAAAATAGTTTTGATACACTTGGCTCAGTATTATGCTTCTTCTCTAGGTCTTGAAAATATGCTACATTCTTGTCTTTCTTATCTGGATGCATTTTATTCAAATGATCTTGCAGTCTTGAAGGCTTCATTGCTTCGTTCGAAAATGTTTTTAGACATAGAAGACACAAAGGCGACGACGGGTTTGTGGGATTTTCAATAAATCCGAATTTAATATATTCCGCAGAGTATTGCCGTCTCTTCTTTTTTACTTCCGACATTGTTTTGTTTTGAGAAATACGTAAGTGTTGAAATCAAGTACTGCTTATCTATTATGCGCGAAACCGCAAATGAAAATAAAATAAATTTACGTCGTTTATATAGGATTGCATAAGCAGCACGCACCAACAGGAATAAGACATCAAACGTGCATAAACTCGTTTATCTCATTCGACGCCCAATCGTACTCGACAAGCAAGAACAAGTATTATAGAACCAGCCGATTGATACAGGAATGTACAAATCGGATTATTTAACAAAAACTTGTTAAAACATGATTGCCCGCGGTCTATTATATCGAACCGATTTTGAGCTATATCTTAATTAATATTAGTTGATGTTCACAAGATGTCGACTCTCGAAGTCGAGAGCTCAGTCGGTTTCTAAGAGTCTTCCTAGCTAGGTAGATGAAATTATAAATCGACCCCAAAGCCCTACACAACGCCCCCTTTTTTTTCTGGGTCTCTTACCGCCCCCCTTTAGGCCTGCAGCGCCCACAAGGGAGCGTTATCGCCCACGTTGGGAAAGACTGACTTAGAATTTGAATTAAATAACAGATTTAAGTTATTATAGACCTGAGTTCTGATGTGAATATCAATTAAATACATGTATATTTTTATTTAATTTAATTAAATAATTAGGGTTTTCGCAGTTATTACAACATCTGTGCTATAACACGATACTTTTTACTCAATTTCAAGACTGTGTTTACGGGACAGGGTATTGATTCCCTTGCTAATGTCGAAATCCTACGGTCTACGGTCCCTTGATGCTGTGAAAAATTCAAACGTTTTAGCCAACGCAATCAAAAGATGCAGCTGTAAATGCTGAAATTTTTCGCAAAATTCGACACTCCCTAAGAAATCAAAACCTACAGGGTAGTTCCCGAGTACACAGAGTCATGAAATTTAGTACAATCAAACGTCTTATAACGCAGACTAGCTTACCACCCGCGGCTTCGCCCGCTTTCTCTAAATCCTTATAAATTATATAACAACTATTCCCCTTGAATCACTCTATCTTTAAAAAAAACTGCATCGAAATTCGTTGCGTAGTTTTAAAGATTTAATCATACATAGGGACATAGGCACAGAGACAACGACTTTGTTTACTAATTGCGAAAAGCATGAATCTTTCCTTAGATTATAATATAAAAAAATATTTTTAAAAATTTTTAACTTAGGTACAACCCTGTTACTCATGAACGCTGTATTAACTGACATGTATATTAACTTGATATTCATACCAAAAACTCAAGTCTATAATACCTTTACGCTATAATAAAATCATACTTCTATGTCAATGAATCAGAAGATACAGCCGTAAATGCCGAAAAATTTCGCAAATTTCGACATTCGCAAGGGAATCAAAACTCAAAACCTACAGGGTACTTTCCGTAAACTCAGAATCTTGAAATTCGGTACAAAGCAACATCTTATAGTACAGATACAGGAATAATTGCAAAAAAATATATTTTTTTCAAGTTTGTCTGCCTGTCAAGACCCTTTTTCTCAGGAACGCGTGGAGGTATCAATCTGAAATTCATACCGAATACTCAAATCTACGGTTAAAGCTGTGAAAAAATCAAACTTATAAGCCAACGCAATCAAAAGATACAGACGTTTATGCTGTAAATTATCGCAAATTTCGACATTATCGCAAGGAAATCAAAATCTATAGGTATTGTACTACTTCCCGTGAACACAGAATCTTGATATTTAATCTTTATTTAATAGAAACTTACGTCTTATAGCACAGATAAAGAAAAAATTGCAAAGAGCATAAATTTAATATTAAAACATATAAAAATGTTTGTACGGAACTCTTGGTTCGCGAATCCGACTCGCACTTGACCAATTTTTTTTAAATCTACGTATCAATTAAATTACCAAAATATAGCTTTTGAAAATTGCCCACGTCTATGTGACCCCCCCCTGGCACTAAGGCTGGATCCGCCCTTGCCGATAGCAGATAGCTCGATACATGGGCTATCTAAAATCGAAAGACTTTTTCAAATCGGGCCAGTAGTTCCTGAGATTAGCGCGTTCAAACAAACAAACTCTTCAGCTTTATAATATTAGTAGGTATAGATAATGTGATCAAGATTAACGTTTTAGGTATTTTTTACCTGTATTTAGACGCTTTTCAATTGTAAAGTGCATATAAAAAGTTCACTTGTTATTCGGTTTTTGTCGTCATACCCAAAAAGATTATGAGGCATGTCATCGGAATTTTGTTTTGACCTGTTACCCTTGGGAAAGGCATCGGTATTAAAGCAAAAAAAGATGAATGAATATTTGTTTTTGTACTTTAATAAATACCAAAAAACAGGCTCTTCTTTAATACACATACTTGGGGTTAAATAACTTTATCACATAGTAGAGAATTCTTCCAACTTCTAAGCTAAAAAAAATTTTTTAAGCGTTGCTATCTCTAGATTTCTTTCTTTTATTTGTATCAAGTAAGTCAAAGTTTTTTAACCAGTAAAAGCATTTAGTTCAATATTACCGAGTGTTTTAGTCTGCATAATATTTTTTAGTCACTCGAGACAGTCAACTGGCCCGAAGCCGGGGGCCAATGTGCGTATGGATTTCCAATTTTTTCGTAATAATAAGTGGTTGTATAAAAGGCATTCCTTATCATTAATTTATTACGTTTTGGTGGACAAATTGTCAACAACATATTCGCTAATCGGAAGGAAACAACGGATCTTTCTGGAAGTTACTATAAATAGTACAATAATTAACATTCGAACAGCGCTTCGAATGCGGATCACCTCATTCATAGCTCCAAATATGGCTGGTGACCATCAACTCCGTCAAGCAATTATGTCCCCTATAATTATGTAACAAGGCTACATATTAGCATGCAATAAAACTGCATACTTGGCACTTTCAATGTGAAATTTTATAGTATTGTATTTGTTTTAATAGAGTAGGATTATTTTAAGAGAAGTGTGCCTGTAAAATAAGGTAATAATTATGAAGACTAATAATAATCAGTACTTATACCTTATTTAATTTGCATTTAAAACGATTCTTATGTATTTGTGTTTGTAGACTAGAATTACCTATACTTATAAGATTACATACAATTAGTTGTCAACTACGAACGGCACACGGTAATTCAGCCTCTAGAAAATTAATACCATTCTCTATCCATTAATTCTACTAGACATATATCAGACGTAGATATTCATTCTTATACAAGCTTCTAAAGTCTCGCTATACGAGAGTTAGTATCATGTGTAAATAACAAAAAAATCTGTTTAACTGATAAATAAAACTACAAAGAGAACACTTGCGTACTGTGCGTACTGTTCTCTTTATACTATGGTACCAACGACAGGGCTTCGGTATAGCTTTATTTGCATTTTATTGTCTAAAAACAAAGTCGAAAACATAAACACGTATTGTTCTGTATTTATTTTATTGTTTTGTATGAATATGTATGGCTTCAAAGTCTATGTTGAGAATGATCGTTGATTGTAGTTATTGCTAGATTTTTAATGAAGAGAAACAGTGCTGAATCGTCAGACGATCAATAAAAAAAGCGTGTGTGCCGAGCGTATGCGTCAGAAGTGAAACTTCTTTGGCAAGATTAAAAGGTACCAAAATCGTATTGTAATGACGTGACTTTGAAATTTAACACTCAACGTGCCTAAATAAGTTTCACTTCAAAAATAAAAAAAATATTTCTATAAGTAATAACATTTTATTCAACATGAATCACTGTATTTCTAAACGCAATATAATATCGGAATAATAAAAGAGCAATTTATAAGAAAGGTTTTTATGAGCTTGATAAGGATTTTTTGTGGCGATTGCAAGCACGTGGCTCGAACAGTCGTGATTAATATTTATACATTTATTGTCTTCATTCTATTGACTTAATAATTGGCACAACGAACACTTGTACAAGGTCTTAATTTTATGTATATTTATTGGCAATGGCACCTGCGTTTGTTATACATAGATTTCTTGTCTTTTATCTGAAGGAAAGTAGATGATCATCAGAAAGACATTCTCATCTTCATGATTGCAGAGGATTGGTTTTTTTTTTATTTTTTAGTCATCTCTAGAGACTAAGAATAAAATTGCAATGTATATTATGGATTTTGGTATTATAATGAACTCTTTGCATAAATGCAGATGTTTTTTTTTTAAATAAATACCTTGTTTTGTATAAATGCAACAGACCGTACGCGTAAGAGGGTATGGCTAAAGGTGTCCAAATTAAATTTATAAATGCAGTTATTACTAAAGGCAGGATAGTGTGCGCAGTAAAAGGTATACCAATTTGTATGACCATTTTACTTTAAATTACAACTGGTCAACAGCCTTCATACGTGATTGAAATTTTAAATTTTCGATGCGTAATTTTATTTTACCTTAGTCTAAGGAACTTCTGGTTATCCTCCAACCAACAATTAAAATTTAACAACAAATAAGTACAATTAAACAACGTGCAACCACAGAATGAATAAATGTAATTGTAAAATCGTTTTCCTCAAACGATGCATCCCAAATTTTTCATTGTATTATTTAGTATTAAATTAAAAATGGACAATGTGAAAACTACGACATAACCAGATTGTACCGTGTACGTGATATTTTAGTACTGCACTGCATTGATTTCTTACCTTTTCCATATTTGTTACTTAACGTAAGCATTGGGTTATACGGAAACTATCAAATAGAAAATTAAACAATAAAGAGTATTTTTCAATAAAAAGTCGACATTTAAATTCGTGACGTGCACAGCGATTGCGATGAATTGACCTCTCGACTGTTGTTCGCGGCGGGTCAAGTGGTTTAGAACCTTCGCTCTATTTCGGTTCCGTTTATATTGTTTGTCACATTCTAGATATGTGGAAATTTTGATAATTGTATAAGGAAAATGTATGGAATGGCTCGGTCTGGTACAGAAGATTAATCACGTACGTTAACGATACGTATGAATATCGAACAACAGATAGACGATTATCAATACATATTGCTATTCCAGATCTATCTTCAAGTATCTGCAGTTGTGATACGTTCAAAGACTATTTATTTTACTGTATTTTTTTTTCGGATATATAAATAGGTACATATTTTTAACTAGACATTGTCGTGTGTGTTCTAAGAGAAGAAGTGCGAATTCAAAACTAACCCTAATGAATATATTATATAACCATTCGATTTAGGGCCGATTTTTCAATGCTTGGATAAAACTTATTCGTCGAATAATGTATAAAACTACCATTTTAAAAACGTATTCGAATTGCCCGTATTTTACAGATTACGTGACATTTTAATATTATCGTGTAATACTTTATTTGACGGATAAGTTTTATCCAAGCATTGAAAAAAGGCCCTTAAATAAACTAAAACTATTGTAGTGCAAAGTACATTCGTTTTATCGTGATATTGAAAGCGGTTATCGTTAAGATACTTTACAGAACTTTATCTGCTGATTAGATTTGTTGGAAAGAAAAGGACGGTCGTGTCCATGCAGTTACGCAATATGGGTTGGCATATAGATATGTAGATAGGTGTTATCATCTTGGACAGTCATCATCATTATCATTAGACCATCATTAACATTAGAGAGTGATTGATAGTTTAGGCCGTAATCCACCATGATGGCTAATACGACACTGGTCTCCTAACCATGTGAGGATCATAACAACTGTTCTTTTTCGGACGTGTCGGTTTCCTCAACATAGAAAAAAAATCGGAAATATGTCTGTCAATTTACCACGATCGCTGTAAAGCGTTTGAAACATTAATACCTACTTCTGAATAAAAAAAACTATGATACTCGCGTAAAATTGATTCATTGGTAATCATTGATTTTAAGTTTTACACGTTCTTTTAATCTGTACTAAACCTAGTTGCATTCTATTCTGATAAAACACTAATCAAAAGAGTCAAGTACGGAATATCCTGTGAATAGTGACTAATCAATTTTTATTTGTTTGATGACAATGTGTATCAACGATCCGTAAAACCATATAAAAGATATCCCAAATAAAGACGCATATAAAACTAAATAAAGATGTTATTGTAATAATAAATTCATATCGTACTTGGATTAGTGAATCCGGCTATTTATCCGTTTCATTATAATTTATTTATCAATGAATCATAAGTTGATGCTAACAAATTTATCATTGATTTATTATAGTTGTAAAATAGACAATCTATATGTATATATACGATACGACGTGGATAGTAGATTATAAAATGAACTACTAGCGACTTGCCTTGGCTTTGTCCGGTTCTTCCCAAGATAAAAAATAGCCTATGTAAATCAAAAAAGATTTAGCTTTCTAATTGTTAAATCTAATCGAGTAGTTTTTGAGTTAAATCATAACAAACAAACGAAAAAGATGAATTTGATATTTAGTGTTTTTATGGTAGATATCAAATGTTTTATAAATATAAATTTTTAAAGAACTCGCATCTTCTGGCGGAAGTCGCGGATTCGAATCTCACCTCGAATTTTTTCTATTCTTTAAAAAGTTAAAAAACTAAAGTAATATTCCTCTTTTTAATATAAGTAAAAGTATAGATTATGTAGTAACTATTAAGTAATCTGTGCTATAGATTAAATAAATATTCCACTTCCTTTTTCAGCGTTCCTGATATGTGGCAGGCCGCTAATTCTAGTTAACGTGCACTGTAAAGACGCGCTAGATGAAGAGGACAGCAAGAGACTGAGAGAGATAGCAGATGTGGCGGTTGGAGCGAAGCTGCAACTCGCTTTCCTGGGCGAGTTTCAGAAGTGGGATAATGTTAGAAGTGAGTTTTTTGTCATTATTTTTATTGTATTGCTTTTTTTGCGCTTTCTCATTAATATTAGTGAAGAGATTTAACAGGAATTTGGTATTCAGATAGATTATGATTTGGATAAGAACAGGGATAGGGTTATAATAAAAAGTTGGTAAAGATGTAAGCGTTTGGATCTATGGATGTGTGTTCGCCAGAATGATAGAAATAATTCAACGAGCATCCACTAAAAATGCAGTCAGTTTATATTTTGAAAAACATAAGAAATGTATTTCTTCCCCATCACCCTGTAAAAATGACTGTTGTATCAACTAGTGAAATATTCAAAGCTTTATGACGAGAAAATTCCCATACCTATAATACCTATATTCTATACTAGCAATGCCCTGCGGTTTCACCCGCATAGATAGCGATATCGTTACAGTGAAAAGTCTACTATAGGTCGGACTATAGGTTTAATTTTTAATCACATGAAAATCACCTTTACCCCGTCCCGCACTACGGCCTTTTTTTTTACACGCTTTATATTAGCTTCACCTGTATGTTTGTTTGTTTGTAACCGACTTCTTTGGGCGCGATTTTGACCCACTTTAAACGGCCAGATTTCGTTCAAACTTTGTAGATTTATTGAGGACCGATGACAATACACTAATTTGATAAAATTTTCTATTTTTTAGTTCGGTTTTCTATAAAAAGCGTGTTTTTTAGTTTTTTTAAACTATTATTATTATTTTTTGTTTTAGAAAGAAAGAAAGAAAGAAATAATGTTTATTTAGCACCACAAAGTACAAACAGAAAAAAATAACAAAAAGAACGGAAAAAAAGAAAGAAAATACATTAAAAAAGGTAGGTACTTACGGCTGATCAGTGTGGTGCCAAAAAGGGTAGCTACTCAGCATGTGCTACACGTTATGTTGTGAAGCGCTGATTTTCAGTAGTCCCTTGTTGGAGTGCCAGTCAAAAGATGTGAATCAATAATACTTAAATATAATATAATACAGTATACTATAATTTTTGTGTACTTAAATATATATTGTATAATATATAAATATATCTACTAATAAATACAATACATAGGAATTAATAATAATAATAATTTAAATGCAATATTATAATAACACAATTATACATAATATAAAAAAAAAATTAAAAATAAAAAATACCATATAGAATAGACAGTAAGTAAACAGTAAATACAACAATTACGGTACGGCTGTAATAACAATGCGACTAAGGCTGGTTACGAAACTCGGTAAGTAGCTGTTTTTTGAGACCATATTTAAAACTTGATAAGGTCCTCGAGTTTCGTAATGGAGGTGGTAAATTATTCCAGCACTTAGTCGCATTATATTTAAAACTACCTTTAAAAATGGATGAATGGTGTTTCGGTACTGCCAGTTTGACGAGGGTTGCCCTAGTAGTCATGCCCTTCGCACTTCCCATCCATGTCAGCTTACTATAAAGATACGCTGGGGCTTTGGTACTGATCACATCGAAGAGAAGAGATGCAAGATGTAAACGCCTACGGTGGTCCATGTTGAGGATATTTGCATTTTTCAAGTAAGGTGAAATGTGTGTTCGAGCAGGAATATCCCAACAGAACCTAGCGCAGGGAATTTAGTGGGGAAATCTTTCATAGATACCCACGGCCTCCGGGGGAGGGGCCGTGGGTTATGTCGGATTCCTACCGACCAAAACCCCACTGTGTTCCGTCAAGACGCATATTGGTAGAATTCCTCCGTGACCCCCGCACTACGGCCTGCTCGAACAGTATACCTACTATTTTCTGTAGATTGACACTTTTAAAAATTCGTTATATCTTTTGAATGGAATATCCAATTCTTTTCATTTAAAAAGTATTTTGCTGGTATTGAAACAGTCTATAATAAAACATCATTTAATGGGATAAGGATTAATATATGTGTATGGATAACATGGTTTGATTACTGTCGGCACTTCTATTTACTTTGAAAACGTAAAAAAGTTGTTGTAGTAACATAACTACTGAAGATGGACATATGGTATCGCGGACTTTCTTGTAGATATTGATCCATTCTATAATACCGTAGAACATTTTTTTGTTCTATCTTCAATAGATTCCGCGGCGCACGCGATGACAGAAGTTTTATTGAGGAATTTTTTACACCTTGGGTTACATTATTGCATTTTTGGTAAGGATCTCTAATTTTTTTGAAAATGCAATATAGCCTATGTTGCTCAGTAAAGATGCAGCTTTCTAATGGTGAAAGAATTTTTGAAATCGGTCCAGTAGTTTATGCGTGAAAACCATACATACATACATACATACATACATACTTACAAACTTTTCCTCTTTATAATATTAGTATAGATATCTATGATAAACACGTGATGAAATTATCGATCTGCAGTAGCATCTTATTTACAAACGGTTTACGTTATGCAATAATTAATTGTTTATCGTATTGGTTTCACAACGGGTGTTTATACTGTGTCCATGCATGCGTAATATGATAAGTAAGTGCATAGGATAATTACATGCAACAACATGAACATGACTAATGCGTACTCATAGATAAATCTATACTAATATTATAACGCTGAAGAGTTTGTTTGTTTGTTTGAACGCGCTAATCTCAGGAACTACTGGTCCGATTTGAAAAATTCTTTCGGTGTTAGATAGCCCCTTTATCGAGGAAGGCTATAGGCTATATATCATCACGCTAAGACCAACAGGAGGGGAGCCACGCGGGGGAAACCGCGCGGCGCGGCTAGTTTTATGCATATGTCTACTGTTTATTTAAAATCGTGTCACTGTGTTTGTTTCTAAACTCTTGCAGAACTGCTTAACGAATATTTCGTATTTTTGCTGAACTTTTTCGGTAGTTCCGTGAGTAGAAGAAGATATTTTTTAAATACATAAAATCCTAAATGATAAGGTTAAAGCTGAACAACATTTGTCGGGTCAGTTATAAGTGCCTAATGTCACAGATTAGATACTAGCTTATGTCTAGAATCTTGCATATTCATTGAATTTGTTTATGCAGGTGTAAAAAAATTCTTTATCACTTAATGAAAGTTAACGTCAAATCGTGACATGGCAATTTTATTTTTTTTTATGATAAAAATGAAGGAGTAAAAAAGTTGGTTACTTTTTTTTTGTTGTAAAATTTAGAAACGTGCTTACTTAGGTTTATTAATAAATTTGTCACGTTATGCCATCGAAGGTCAGAAAACGGCCAAGTCACATTATTTTAACTAATGTGTAGAGTTGCTAAGTTAGGGCTTGTAGAGTTAGCCCGTCCGACTAGGGCCCTTCCGGCCTCCTCCACTCAAGCGACAGCCCAAGCCGAGGTTCGAGATCCTCGTCAAAGGGGGACGCCCTTGCGCATGTCGCTACCAGCGTGAACCTTCAGTTCACCCACGCGACCGCGTTAAAATGTAGAAGCCCTTCTGGCTAACATTGAGAAACACCACACAAAAAAAATGTAGAGTTAGACACTTGGCTCCATAATAGATGATATAACTGTTCAGAGTGGCGTCTTGGCATGAAGAGATTTACAAGAAGTTTACCGGGCGCTCTTACTTTGATTCCAGGTAGATTGGCACCCTGCAAATTTTCCCAAATAACTTATTTACTCATAATGAATACACAAATCACTAATTACCTTACATAACTACATAACTCATTTAATAATTGAAAAGCGGGCATTGTTCAAAGCTGTCATCGCAACCGAGTGACCGCTAACAGATAATGTGACCTTTGAGCTAGCGGGGATTAAATCTATTTGCTCATTAGTTACATGATTCATTTGTTAGTAACTAGCTTTAGAATGTGACTTTCCCTGGGTATACAGAGATCGTTTGTTTTATAAATTATCGTTGTAGCTGATATGTTTGGTGGAATCTCTATCTGTCTTTTTTATGGTGAATAAGGAAGCACTTGACCACAATCTCGCCTGATGTTAAGCTGAGATGTGATCTAAGAAGGTACGCGCTTCCCTAGAAGGTACCTGTTCACTCTACGCTTGAAGGCCTCCATATTGTTCTCGTCGGGGAACACAGACTCAGGAAGCTCTATCCAAATATCGAAATCAGTTCTGTAGTTTAGCCGTGAGAGTGTAACAGTGATGTCTCTCTGCCTCACATTACTCTTTTCGTATCAGGTGACGAGTGTATTTGATAATAAGCTGACAACTTTAAAAGGAGCCAAAATACACAATGACGCCTAGAGCCTAATATGTCTAACTAAATCCTCCTAAACATAAATATCTTCGGTTCATCTCAAGTTGTTGTACATTTTGTTTCTTTTCAACGTTAAAAATTGATAAAAGCGACCCTTTTCAAGGTTATTTATTTTTTAGGGTTCCGTACCTCAAAAGGAAAAAACGGAACCCTTATAGGATCACTTTGTTGTCCGTCCGTCCGTCCGTCTGTCAAGACCCTTTTTCTCAGGAACGCGTGGAGGTATGAAGCTGAAATTTATATCAATTACTCAGGTCTACTGTCCCTTGAAGCTGTGAAAAAATCAAACTTCTAAGCAAACGCAATCAAAAGATACAGCCGTTTATGCCGCAAATTTTCGACACTTGCAAGGAAATCAAAACCTACAGGGTGCTTCCCGTGAACTCAGAATCTTGAAATTTGGTACGAAGCAACGTCTTATAGCATAGATAAAGGAAAAATTACGAAAACCATAAATTTTTAGTTACATCACATAATATATTTTTTTTTAATAATTTTAAACTTACTACCCATTTCCTCATAAACGCGTAGAGGTATTAAATTTAAATTCATACCAAATACTCAGGTCTATAATACCTTTAAGCTGTAACAAAATCAAACTTCTATGTCAACGCAATCAAAAGAAACAGCAATTTAAGCTGCATATTTTGAAACTCGCAAGTACTCGCAAGGGAATCAAAACCTAAAGGGTACTTCCAGTCGACCTAGAATCTTGAAATTTGGCATGAAGCAACGTTTTTTAGCACACATAAAGGAAAAATTCCGAAAACCTTAAATTTTACGGAACCCTCGGTGCGCGAGTCCGACTCGCACTTGGCCGGTTTTTATTTTCTAAATTAAAACCTTGAAATATCATTAACCTCTATAATTACAAAGTAGCTCGATAATCCGGCTCTTATCGTTGTATGAATAAGATTGCAGATATTGCAACATTTTAAAATTGATTATATTATAGATAATAGTACTTAAGATAGACTTATTGCCTAATAATTATTCAGGACTAGCTGTGCCACCCTATTTTACCCGCGACCCCGCGTCTAAAAGCAAGTATTTCTGCCAAGTACATGATATGTAGTTTTCGCATGAAAAAGTAACAAACACACATCCATACATTGTTACAAATTTTCATCATTATAATATGAGTAGGATAATTATAAAGGACATAAACATTTTCAAGGATTTAAACACCTTTTCTAATGATATATTTTTGTCAACAGTGTTACAGAACTGCGAGTCGCTACTCGACGAAGAAATAAAAACAACGGTGGATGCGACTGTATCGGGAAATAGCACAATATTATGTCCCGGGACCATAGACGCTAGCAACTTTATAGGACGCTCGGGGGCGGTTAAATATGGGCTCTGTCACCTGGCAATACCACGAGGATGGTCCTGGGGAGGACCAGCATCACCCTTCTGCCCGGTGTGGACAGAACTGAAAATACCCGATTGACAAAAAATAAAATTTGTCGATGGTAGAAAATTATCTGTGGTGTACTGCGCGACTACGGCGCTCTTCCTTCTCATACAGTGTCTATACTTTGTGGTCCATATTTTGAATATCGTGTAGAACGGCCATTATTTTTTAATTTCCCGCTATTTTCAAGTTTCGTTTTTTTGGGGATTTTGTATAGCTTAAGCAAATCAAATTTATCATATATTTATCGATTTATTACTTCTGTAATTAATGAATGTATTTATTGTAACATAATTATGACTTATATATTCAAGTGTAGATATTAACGGTTACTGTATATAGGCTGTATTTTTATCGTATCATGTTCCTTTTTAAATATGTACTTCCATTTGAGTAGCTGAAGAATTGCGTCCTCTGGTTTAAATAATATTAAAAAATGCTATATTTTTGAAAATAAATAAATTGCTACTTAATATTTTCAAATTCCACTTTCGATTTTAAGGAATCGAGGCCAAATTTTTTGTGTCAATAATGAAATTTTTTATCAGATTCAAGTAGAGTTCAACAATTTTATAATATAAAAACTATTTTTCTCGATACTACAATAGATATTTTTCCCAATATTTGCTTACATAATAGAAGATAATATTTTAAAAGCGCAATAGTTTAAATTCCATACGAATAGTTTGTTACGGGCATCATTATGATATTAAATGTATACAAATGAAAGGGTATTTTAAATTCATTGTACCTGAGAAAATTTCCTCTTAGATATAAAAATAGATTCAAGATTTTTTTTTTGCCAAAATTTAGAAATAATTTGCCAACAAATAATTTACTTTTGAAGTTTGCGTGAAGAAATAAATCGTCTCAAATATAAGATTATGATATCACATACAAAGTATTGAATGGATTAATATTTTTGTATAATGTGTATATACTGTGTAGTGATTGATCTCGTATTTATAAATGTAGAGTTTATTTTTACGAATGTGACACTTGCAATTTTTTTTAACTTTTTTTTGGCTCGAGACTGTGGTATTTTAATTCAATGAAATATGTTGGCTGTATGTTTAAGATTTAATGAACTTATTTGTTTTTTTTTATGATTTATGTGCATTATGTCGTATCAATAGACAATATAGTATATTAAATATTATATTACTTTACCACGGTCTCTCACTTCGCTTATTTTAATTGTGATTTTTTTTTTATTCTAAGCAAGTTTTATGTACTAAGTGACCATTCAAGCAATAATATTATTTTATAAACACTTTAAATATGAATTTAAATGTGTTAGTGTCGCAAATTACCTATATATTGTGATAAATAGTAAATTATATTAACCACGTAAATTATGTTTTATGTTACGGCTTTGGTGTAATTTATTTGGTGAAATTTAATAAATCAATCAAATATAAATCGTTGTTTTAATTATATGTATATAAGAAGTTATTTTTTTAATCTATTTAAGTTCAATGATTGTAATACCTTGACTATGTTTACTGAGATTATTAGGAAAAATAATTTAAATGCAATAAATTCTGCAGGCTTTTTTTATTAACATTGCTGAATTTGTAAAAGTTCCTTCACTTGAAAAATTTTAATAAAATTTATTAGCGCAACTCTTTCTCAACTCACAACAACAATAATACATCCACTTTGTTTGTTTTTACTCACATTTTTACTGTTCTGTGAATAGGTACATCAATCTAGTTTGCCTATTGTCAAATATCCATTTGTCCCTGTGATTTGTCCACATATTTGTCAAATTCTATAATACATCGATGTCAACAAAACTATCAATAATTGAACAACAAAAATGCCGAACGCGAAACAAAAAGTAGATTCACTGCTATTTAACTACGAATCGACATACCGAACCGATTACCAACGGTACATAATCAAGGAATATCCCAAAACAGTATACAAACCGCGAGTCAGTCACTATGTAAGAGGTCTACCAGATTATAAGAATGTGCATACAATGAGGGAGTGGAGGGGAGACAGACCTCCCTTTAATATCCTGCACAAACCTAAGGATGTTGTTAGAACGAACCCTAGAATTGTGCAAAAGGCATTTGTAAGTATTTAATGTATTTGTCTCATTGGGTATTCTTACCTTCATATACATATATTTTTATAAACATAAATATGCACAAGAAAATCCTATAGACCAGCCGTACCTTGCTACCCTGACTACACATTTTTTTTTTTTTATAAATACAGGAATCTAATTCAGAACGACCCTAACCCATATATTAAAACACACTGATTAAAACACAAAAATATCTTATACTTTATTATTACGTTACAAACATACGCTACAGGAAGTTAAAATTCCCGCGCAGATAATCCAAACAATGACGTAACTAAACTAACCCATCATTATCTGTGGTATTTCAGGAAAAGCCCATAGATATAGATAGGGAAGAGGTCCAAAAGACAAGGCCTCGTTTGGTCATGACTCCTGCAGTTAGTATGGATGATATAGAGGATCCTCGTGCGCGGGAAATCCTTTGCAATGACATGTATACGAGTGACATGACGAGAGCCACGCGGGAGGCTGTCACTCCAAGTGTGAATGTTGCCGCGCCGCTGCCGGGACTGCCTGCGCAGACTAATCCTGTAATAACTTTGATATTAAGTAGTCTAGTCACAATTTTATTAAATTGTTTCTATTTGATTCGTTTAAAGTTCAATATACTAGATACTTATATATCAGAGACGTATCTACTTCGTGACTATGGTTTGAATTCTGTTATTTAAAACTTTATTTTATCCAAACTAGTTATCTTCTTAATTCTGTAGTTATAACTACATTAATTCATTATTCTCCAAAGATAAAGAAAGGTCTTATTGAAATCCTACAATTTTATCTTAAACAAACTCCTAATAAAAGTACATTCTTAGAATAATTACATGTGTAATTATTATTATAGTACATATATATTCTTAGAATAATTACATGTGTAATTATTCTAAGAGTACATTCTTATCCAATGCAACATTGAACTATTTCCAAAAGATATTCCTGCCAAAACTACAACCGCCGGTGGTGTCCCCTGAGTGGCGAATGGAGAGCGTGTCCTGGGACGGAAAGCAACTGAGAAGCTATTGTGATCCCACTAAATCATTCTGGCTTACACAAAAACTACCTAGGTTTGTATTTCAAATACAAATAGCTATACATAATACGTGTTTTATACGAAGGAGATTGTACTTCTTGTATACTGCGTTGTGCCCCGCGGTTTTAACTGCATTGTCCGATTATATCAGTAGCCGATATACAGGGTTACTTGTAAAACACCAGCAACCTCGCAGGACAAGATAGCTAACATCATAAGTAACAACATTTGTTCTACGACTTTTGATAATTTGTTAGATTTTATTTTCATACAAAAATAAATATAAAATATTCATTTAATTTTCCGTTTGAATATTATAAACTCTACGCGCATCCCAAAAATTACGTAAACAAGAAGCGAACGAGAGGGGAAAGGAGGCGTCGCGTCGTCCTTTCGATAATGAATAGAACATAGACTTACAAATGTTAGGAGAGTACAATAAAAACTTAAAAAAAATCATTTAAAAATAATGTATTGCGTTATGCCAAAAGTCGTAGAACAAATGTTGTTACTTATGATGTTAGCTATCTTGTCCTGAGAGGTTGCTGGTGTTTTACAAGTAACCCTGTATAGCATTATATGTTTTCCCGACCTTTTAGTAATATTAATGCAAAATTTAAAGTAAATCTATGCAGTACTTTTTGAGTTTAGCTCGGACATACATACGGACAAACAGACAAAATCTAATAACTATTTTTGGCTTCGATATCGATTGTAGACCACGCCGCAAGTATTCTTAAAAAAAAAATTCAATAAAAAAAATTGTCTAAAAGTAATAAATAGAATTGATTATCTAAGTCCATTTAATATATTATGTATAGTAGGTACAATCATAGTTATCATAGAAGAACAATAATACCCGGAGTTATGGTTAAATTGTAGATAACAATGGATACAAATAACAATAAAATAAATATAAATTAATATTAGTATCATTTTTACGATTAAAAAAATCATTTTGTAGAATATAAACATTGTGTCCTTACAGGATATGGAATATTTCTTCAAAATATTTCTTGATATTTTTTCTCAAGTACCTATCCAAGTAGGCACTAGGCACTTGTTTAATTGTCCTTATTATATACCGGTATTAACCCTAATGTGAAAAAATGAAAATTGTTGTAAATAAATATATTTGCTGAATATTTTCAGGTGCCGTATGTGTGAAGAGACTGCAATTGTCAAACAACACCGAGATAATTTGCGAAAAATGAAACAAAATAAATAATTATCATCGAAATCAGTGTCTCATTTTATATACATTAACAATTTATGTTATTAACTAGTAATTAGTTATTAGTTAAAATTTGCCTTTTCCGTAGTTTATTTTATTTTAAATGTATTGTTGTACACATGTTTATTACCTATCTAATAAATATATTTTAAACACTTGCTTGTTTCATTTTTTTTTCTGGGGAAGGAGGGATCAGGACCCTGTAGGTAGCAGAACAGAGTACCTACAATATGTAAGTAGGTAGTATAGTCCATTGAAATGTTACATTTTTTAGGCCTAACCTTGTGTTTTTTAGAGGACGCAATTTTATTTTTTTGATGTGTAGAACATTTTCGCTTATAACTTTTTTATTTATAGTTCTACGACAAAAAGTTACTGAACCAAAGTTGTAGAGAATTTAATTTGCAACAAATAATGTTAACATTGTTTTATTATCAGATAAATAGTTTAAGAGATATATCGTAAAAACCATTTCAACCGTTATTTTCAAGATGGCGGCACTAAAAAACGCAACCCCAAATATAACTTTTCAATGGACTAGTAAGATAACAATTAAAAATGTCTTTAACAAATAATCCCCGTTTTCCAATTACAGCACTAGAGCGCATTATGCAGTTGAATGTTTCAACTACAGCAACGCTTCGCACAATCGAGCACTCTTAAAAGTAATGCGCGTGAATTGATGCGTGCAATCGATGCCAACTGTGACAGAAAATTAACAAGTGTTTTCCCCTTTAGGTTGGCATTGATCGAAATGTTTTGTTTATATATTATCGTTAGTAATATTATTAATTGTTGGAAAAAAATTTAAAGCTTTCGTTTCATTGTAGTTTTTTCGAAATAATCAAAGTTAATTCAAATTGTGTTAAAAAAATAAATATAAGTATGGATGAAGGTACAAACATTGACTTTTTTTATATTTCACATTTAAAATGTGAATACAATTTCATTTTAGAATTCGAATCTACAAACAAATTTGTTTACAGGAATATACTTTTGTAAACATTGCAATGGCTTGATCGAATCATTTAATGATTTTTTTCAACCAATTATTTATGTATACCACTTTATTTACACATGGTTATTGCTAAATGAATATTTTTTTTTCAACAGTCAACACTGAACTTAGCGCAACCTGCTGGTGCATTTGAAAACTAATTCACGTTCCAATTAAGCATCAGCATCACAGAGCAATCAGCATAATTCGGCATTGTGCGCCACTGAGTCGCATTCTCTGTAATTGGAAAACTACCAATATTTCAGAACTTAGCGAATCGACAGAATCATATTTGCCATTTCCATTGTCAATGTTTGTCACTTTTTGAATAACTTGGCATCTTTGTTTTCGTAATAATTTTATTTCGTTAGGCTGTTTTATTTACTTATTTTGTTTTACATAATTTAAAATGTCCGTTAATCGCCATTTTGATTCCATGTTGTTCAACTATGAAACAACAAATAGAACTGATTTTCAATATAATAATATAACACCAACACCAAAAACTGTTTATCAAGAGAAACCTCGAAGCAAAAGACCAGGCTCTCCACAAAAATTTTATATTCATACGCTCACTAAATGGAAAATCTCGAAAATACCTACAGAATTATATGTAAAGAGGAAGGAGATTGTGCGAACTAATCCAAGGGATATCGAGATACAGTCTCAAGAGCCAGTAAATGAAGTAGGTTTATTTTATACACTATTTATTGTATGTAATGTAAACTCAAAAATAACACACCAAAAGAACTGGAGAAAATTGCCTAATTTACATATCATGCGACGGTTCGCTCTTAGAGCGTATACGCACTATGCGGGTAGCCGCATTGCGGGTAGCCGTCCGGCTGACCGCAAGCACAATTATGTACGTAATATTCATTTCTATGCGCACTGTGCGGTCTGCGGTAGCCGCATCGCAGTGCGCATAGAAATGAATATTACGTACATAATTGTGCTTGCGGTCAGCCGGACGGCTACCCGCAATGCGGCTACCCGCATAGTGCGTATACGCTCTTAGAGAGGTATAGGTAGGACTTAATATTTACAAAGACCCTGGTTTTAGATCATAATATCGGATAAAGACCGCCAAAAAGTGCAGGCAACACGACCGCGGCTGGTCATGACGCCAGCAGTAAGCATGGATGATATTGACAACTCAGAGTTAGTATTTATACTAGGGATGTAACGATACCGATACCGATACCGATATATCGGCAGATATAATCGGCAAGCCGATATATCGGTATCGCCGATTATAAAACAACCGATACCGATATCAAACAATTTTAAAAACCGCGTCCAATGAACGATGCGGGAGGCCACCCGCGCGTGCGCACTTTGTTTTTTGAAAAAACTCTACCAATAGTAAACTTTTATTAGGAACTGATTGTTATATGTATATAACTTATAGTTTAACTGACTTTGCAAAATAATACTAAAATAAATGGTTTTCTTGTTTTTTGATTTGGCATTGCTATTTAAAAGAATACGATTTACAGTTGAGTCTCTGTTAAATGTTGGTAACTTTTATATTTTTATTATAATTCACTATTTATTTTTCTACTAAGCCATCGATATCGGTATCGGTATCGGTATCGCCGATATCTTATTACAAATATCGGTATCGGTATCGTATCGGCAAAATCATGTATCGTTACATCCCTAATTTATACTTTTACATGTAATTTTCTAGAGTTCGTCAAAAACCATTTATTTAATTTGGTTAAATCTGTCTTATCTAACGTACACTTAATTATTTTTATTAATTTACTAGATTTCCGCCCGCGGCTTCGCCCGCGTTTTCAAAGGAAAACCCGCAAAGTTCCCGTTCCCGTGGGATTTCCGGGATAAAACCTACCCTATATGTTAATCCAAGTTAACTTCTATATGTGTGCTAAATTTCATTGTAATCGGTTCAGTAGTATTTGCGTTAAAGAGTAACAAACACACACACACACACACACACATCCTCACAAACTTTCGCATTTATAATATTAGTAGGATTAAAACTGCTTTTTACATTATCTCTCTGATTAAATTTTTTAATTTATCTATCAAATTAAATACTTAATTAAATAAATAATAATATTACCTTCACAATCGCCTAAAAACGGTTTAGAGCAATCTTCCGTATCCTCTCCCATCTCACGGAACTGTTGTATTAAGTTCTCTTCTGAATTATTTCTGAGAAACACGAAATATAAGGTTATTTATTATGCATACCATGTTTAAATATAAATTTATAGTTGAATCGTTTCTATCGCCTTAAATACGTATTTTATCATAATTTATCTATAGTATTATTTTTTATTGACTTATCGAAATTTTCCTGACGTATAGAAATTCTCCTGTCTTATCGAAATTTTCCCAATTTATGGATTTTTCCTGACTTATAGAAATTTTTGCGGCAAAGAGAAATTTTCCTCACGTATAGAAATTTTCCTGGCTTATAGAATTTTTCCTGGCGTATATAATTTTTCCTGACTTAAACAAATTTTCCTGGCGTATAGAAATTTTCCGGACTTATGGAAATTTTCCAGGTTATATAAATTTTCCTTTCTTATGGAAATTTTCCTGTCTTATAGAAATTTTCCTGGCGTATAGAAATTTTCCTGACGTATAGAAATTTCCCTGGCTTATAGAATTTTTCCTGACGTATAGAAATTTTCCCGACTTATGTAAATTTTCCTGACTTATAGAAATTTTTGCGGCAAAGAGAAATTTTCCTCACGTATAGAAATTTTTCTGGCGTATAGAAATTCTCCTGTCTTATCGAAATTTTCCCGACTTATGGATTTTTCCTGACTTATAGAAATTTTTACGGCAAAGAGAATTTTCCTCACGTATAGAAATTTTCCTGGCTTATAGAATTTTCCTGGCGTATATAATTTTTCCTGACTTATACAAATTTTCCAGACGTATATAAATTTTCCTGGCGTATAGAAATTTTCCTGACGTATAGAAATTTTCCTGGCTTATAGAAATTTTCCTGACGTATAGTAATTTTCCCGACGTATAGAAATTTTCCTTGTTCATTGAAATTTTCCTGGCGTATAGAAATTTTCCTTTCTTTTGGAAATTTTCCAGCTTTTAGAAATTTTCCCGACTTATGGAAATTTTCCTGACTTATAGAAATTTTTCCTGACTTATCGTAATTTTTCTGTCAATCGAAATTTCCCTAACTATTGTTAAAATCATTTTTCTAATCTTCCTAAAATTGGAAATTTTTACGACTGATTAAAGTAAACCACCCACCTATTCCCACCCACATCCCGTACGCTATGGCTCAGTATCTGCTAGCGAACGTATAAACTCGCCCGGTCGTTGGGCGCTTTCACCAGGGCCCTGGAATAATGGAATTATTATTAATTTCATGAACAATATCATCATCATCATTTTTATTGAAAACAATATTCATATATTTTTCTTTGCCCGCGGATTCCCCTGATGTTAAATTCGCATTAGTATGAGTCGTTTCACCGCTGTCAAAAGTTACCCATGGCCATGTCACATTAATACGAATAAACACACTTTCGCATTTATAATATTATTAGGGTTTCGCCCGTGGTACATATTTCGCAATAAAAGGTAGCCTATGTCCTTTCTCGGGTATCAAAATATCTCCATACCAAATTTCATGCAAATTGGTTCAGTAGTTTAGGCGTGATTGAGTAACAGACAGACAGACAGAGTTACTTTCGCATTTATAATATTAGTGTGGATGATATAATTTCAATGAAATCTATGAAAACTTAAAACTAGAGGTTTTCTCAATAGAATTTTGACTTTAACTTTATGAGGTAGATACGTAATGTAGAAGATTAACCTAAAAACCAATCATCGAACCTGAGCAGACAAACATTTTTTTCAAATAGACTTTACCTATTGGCTATTTATTGCACGACTCATGATTTTCAATATGCTAACTTTCAATATAGAGCTCGCGGACTTCTAATGAACGATATTTACCAATCGAGCGTACAGAAGATGCAAGAGGAGACACGCAACTCTTGGCGCGACCACAGCTACCGCGCGCCGCTCAATGGACAACTTACTTGTGCTCAACCGGTAATAAATATAAAATAATATAGAGCGAGAATAATTTTGCTCCTTTAATGTAAGCAAACTTATAACTTTGGATTCATCCTTTTTCACGTTTTATAAAAACGAAATTTGATCCTCTCCCTACAGTATCTTCTTTCTAAATACCTACTCGCATTTGCGTCCTGCTAAACGTACATAATATTGCAATTTGCAATGAAATATTGGTACGACGAAACACTATTCTATAATACGAAAATGTAAATATTATGTACATATTATATGTATAAAATACCACGAAATGCTTGGTCACCGTCTACGAGCCTAGTTATTAGTAATTAACTTTTCACTTGGAACTTGTAAATGTATGTAAATACGTATTTAAACTGCGCATAGAATAAGAAAATAAGTAGAAATTGATATAAAGAAATTTATACCAAATTATGACTAAACAACAGATAACCCTGCAAAAGCTGCAAGTGCCTTACGTTTCTCCGGAATGGCGTATGGACTCAGTATCGTGGGACAATCGCCAAGTTCGCGCGTACTGTAATCCTTGCAAGGAGTTCTACCTTTCGAGAGAACCAAAGTAAGCCTAAAAGTAAATATAGTAAGGTATACGTAGTAGTACTAAGGTATACGTAGTTATCATGATATTCGTATTTAAAAATGCAAGCGGTAACTATCACTTCGCTTAAGAAAGAATAGAAAAGTTTATTTATAAACGAATGACGATTTACCGACATGTATGACAGAGATAGAAAAAACTAAAATCACGGTGTTTATTTCCTCAAAAACTTAAAAATGTCACTAGTATTGTACATTATGCTAAACAAGTCTTATCACAACTTACTTAATAAAATCATTTCTATATATCATCACTATTTTTATGAAGAAATTTTGACTAAGTATCTTTTTCCTGTTCGAAATTTCATCAATTGGTTTAACGTAAAAAAAAATATTTTTGCTTTATAATATTAAAGGTGTAAAAATATTGGAACTTTACAAATATTACTTTCAGATGCAGTGCATGCGACTTCACCGCTACCAGAGAATCCCAGAAGGCAAAGAAAACACAATAATCAGTAACAATAAGCTTTATTTCCAACATCAAAATATACATACGTATTACATTTTAGAATATTTATTTTGGAATAATGTATTTTAGAATGTTTTTGTCTTAATTAAACGCTTTAAATATCAATTTGTTTCATTTCAAAGGCCAGCACGGTGGACCATACGAATTTAGATTCTTATTACTAGAAATAAGAACCACTTTAAAATACCACTATATATACTTTTAGGTATACATAAAAAACAAGTTTTAGGGCCGGTTTTATCCACTTGCTGATAGCCACTCAAGTGCTGAACGACCGGGAGCCGGTCGATCCACATTCAGGGGCTTGTGCGTTGCGACCGGCTCCCGGTCGATCAACAGTCGTGGGTTTTGCGTTCGCTTTATAAAACGGTCTAATAACCTTCCTCTTTCTAACTTATATGACATGTTAAGGAAAGAACAGGCTAGCTATAAATCAAGATAACAACATAACCACATGATTTAAGTGGCCCACTTTTCATGACACATTGAGTAGGTAGTTTTTTGTACAAAAAAATAAACAAGGAATGTGTAAAAAAAATGTATGGGAGGGTATGATGTTTTTATTTTCTCGTAAGAAGAGTGTAACAAAGGATCAATAAATATTAAAATCTCACTGAACAGCTGTTTTAATTTTTTATTAGCAGACAAAATGTAACAAAAATTACAAGGGTACATTTGCTTTGACTTACAAGTTGTTTTTATTTATTTAAATGTTACCATGTTTTGACAAGGCATAGACTATTTTATTTATGAATATACATATATACTTGCAAATGTGCTATTGATAAAGGAATCTGAGATAATCGACTTTAAAAAAATATTGGACCGCCAAAAACCCCAACTGCGGCGGCACCGGGAGCCGGTTTCGCACAAGACCCGATTTTTGCAAAATGGCTCCCGCACTTGAGTGGATATAGTCCCTGATATCCTATTTGACACATTTTAATATAATTTTAACTGACAGATAATTTTAACAAGACATATTCAGAAGCGGTAAAACCGGCCATAAAAGAGATTAATTATTAATTAAAACTCGCGCAATAAGTTTTTGAGATTTATTTCTATAAAATAGTTTAACATTAGCGAAAAACAACTAAACATAAACATAGCATAAATATAATTTGATTGATTATAAAATATCATAGATTTGGCAACAATGTGCTAACAAAAATTCTAATATCTAATCGAATAAATGAAGAATTTCTTTTTTTAATAATACATGCAGAATAAAATTATAATTATAGAATTATAGTTTTCTTGATTAAAGATACATTTTGAAGTGAAACTTCTTTAAGCGCGTTGAGAGTAAAATTTCAAGATCGCGTCATGGCAATACCGCCCCGTCATGGAGTAAAGCGACGATTTTGTTTTTTAACCCGCTTTTATTTTAATCTTGCTAAAGAAGTTTCACTTCTAACACGTGTGCTGAACACACGCTTTTTATTAATATAAATTTTAGTTTTAACTGGTATATAATGCTATGATGCTACATAGTGAGAAAAATGTATTTTATTAGCTGCCACTACTACGTAATATAAAATATATAAAAGCAACAATAATCACTTATATCTAAATATCACACCTTTAACGATGACTCTGTTACTAAGTCCATTACTCTTATAGATAATAATTCATAATTTTCCATTTGATAAACATAATAAAATGAAATAGATAAAAAAATATCTTTCATTACGATCTTTTAACATGGAATAAAAAAAAATGAGGATCTCCACATCAAATTTCAATACAAAGAAAATATTCGAAATACATAATAGTACATTAAATAAAACAGAATATAATTTCATTTGAACTTTATAAAGAAAAAATAGCCAATTTATTGATCGCCATCATCAAAAACAACTTTAAAACAACTGCCTTAATAAACAACTGTTTAAATTTAATCGTAGTATATTTAATTAGTGAAAGAATTAACATTTAATATGATATAGTATTTTATAACAACCTTTTTCTCTTTTGCTTCAAGTTTATATGTATACATAGACTATATTTATAAATATAGTAGTATAATATGTAATAATATGACATTATCATGAAAGTAAAATTTTGATATTTTAATCTTTGATTAAAAGTAAGACAACATATATTATATTGCGTATAAATGAAAAAATTGAACATAATACATACAATTACGTATTCGAGATTTTAAATAAAAATAATAATTCATGCATTAATATACTTATATCAGATTTTGCAATCATTATTAACTACCTATCTCAAAAACCTTATTAAATGAGATGAAAATCTCTTGGATAAGATAGAGATTAAAAAATCTAAATTAATGACATAAGATACTAAAACAAATGCGTTACTGCATTAGAGACCTTATTCTAATAGACATAAGGATCATCCAACCACCAACCACAACCCTGCTTCTAAGGCCACTAAGTACAATCATTGGACAATGTATATCCTATTAACAATCTTGCCATTTACCAAATCTGATGTGATTCGGACTTTGGGTCATATTTCAGTACACACAAGGGTGATATTCGCTAGAGCGAAAGCTGAATGTTGTCGAACTAGAGGGTTAGGGTCTTTTATGAGTTGTAAAAGTCTTGATCTAGCTGTGCGGATAATGTCTGGTTCTAAACGCGTTTCTTCCGGGTATTGGTCCTGGATTCGGTCTAATTCTGCGTATAGGTATCCTGAAAATGTTAAATAGAGGTTATTATAATTTCGTGTTGTTAGGTTAGGCTTATAACTTTGTAAGCGAAATAACAAATAGATTTTCATTTAAGTATCTTTAATTTTGTATAAAAATAAGTCTCATTCTAAATTCTTTAATTATAAACGATAGTGTCTTGTCCTAAATTGGATATTAAAATGGCATCACTCATGTTTTTTTTTAAGTAAAGAATAATGCCAAATTATACTAATGAGATATTACTCTAAGGAGTAATTATTTTGGTCAGAGTAGAGGGTAAAATGAGTAATTATTATTTATTGTATAACGAGTAATAAAAGTTAAATATTATTAGGCTGAAGAATTATTAAGAGTACAAAGAGTAATTATTAAAGAGAGAGATTATTATGACGAAAAATTATTTATAATTAAATAATAATTTTCATTTGTTCTATTTTTGTTTAATTATTCTTTTTTTTTTTGTAAAGTGAATATTTAGAGCGTTTAGGTAGTACCGTTATCAATACCGAGCAAAAAAGTTTTCTTTCGTCTAGTATGTTGTGTGGGAGCCCCCTGAAATATTTATTTCAATCTTATTTTTAGTATTTGATGATATGGCCGCAACAGAAATACACACATTTCCTGAAAATTTTTGGATGTCAAACTATAACGGTTCTTGAGGCAAACGGACGGACAGATAGACAACGAAGTTTTAGTAGAACAGTCCCGCAAGAAGGGCAGCAGGGCGCGCACTCTGCGGGACACTGACCGAGCAGGGCGGGCGCGTAGGGCCGCAGCGCGTCCCGTGCGGTGTGCAGGTAGGGCAGCAGGGCGCGCACTCTGCGGGACACTGACCGAGCAGGGCGGGCGCGTAGGGCCGCAGCGCGTCCCGTGCGGTGTGCAGGTAGGGCAGCAGGGCGCGCACTCTGCGGGACACTGACCGAGCAGGGCGGGCGCGTAGGGCCGCAGCGCGTCCCGTGCGGTGTGCAGGTAGGGCAGCAGGGCGCGCACTCTGCGGGACACTGACCGAGCAGGGCGGGCGCGTAGGGCCGCAGCGCGTCCCGTGCGGTGTGCAGGTAGGGCAGCAGGGCGCGCACTCTGCGGGACACTGACCGAGCAGGGCGGGCGCGTAGGGCCGCAGCGCGTCCCGTGCGGTGTGCAGGTAGGGCAGCAGGGCGCGCACTCTGCGGGACACTGACCGAGCAGGGCGGGCGCGTAGGGCCGCAGCGCGTCCCGTGCGGTGTGCAGGTAGGGCAGCAGGGCGCGCACTCTGCGGGACACTGACCGAGCAGGGCGGGCGCGTAGGGCCGCAGCGCGTCCCGTGCGGTGTGCAGGTAGGGCAGCAGGGCGCGCACTCTGCGGGACACTGACCGAGCAGGGCGGGCGCGTAGGGCCGCAGCGCGTCCCGTGCGGTGTGCAGGTAGGGCAGCAGGGCGCGCACTCTGCGGGACACTGACCGAGCAGGGCGGGCGCGTAGGGCCGCAGCGCGTCCCGTGCGGTGTGCAGGTAGGGCAGCAGGGCGCGCACTCTGCGGGACACTGACCGAGCAGGGCGGGCGCGTAGGGCCGCAGCGCGTCCCGTGCGGTGTGCAGGTAGGGCAGCAGGGCGCGCACTCTGCGGGACACTGACCGAGCAGGGCGGGCGCGTAGGGCCGCAGCGCGTCCCGTGCGGTGTGCAGGTAGGGCAGCAGGGCGCGCACTCTGCGGGACACTGACCGAGCAGGGCGGGCGCGTAGGGCCGCAGCGCGTCCCGTGCGGTGTGCAGGTAGGGCAGCAGGGCGCGCACTCTGCGGGACACTGACCGAGCAGGGCGGGCGCGTAGGGCCGCAGCGCGTCCCGTGCGGTGTGCAGGTAGGGCAGCAGGGCGCGCACTCTGCGGGACACTGACCGAGCAGGGCGGGCGCGTAGGGCCGCAGCGCGTCCCGTGCGGTGTGCAGGTAGGGCAGCAGGGCGCGCACTCTGCGGGACACTGACCGAGCAGGGCGGGCGCGTAGGGCCGCAGCGCGTCCCGTGCGGTGTGCAGGTAGGGCAGCAGGGCGCGCACTCTGCGGGACACTGACCGAGCAGGGCGGGCGCGTAGGGCCGCAGCGCGTCCCGTGCGGTGTGCAGGTAGGGCAGCAGGGCGCGCACTCTGCGGGACACTGACCGAGCAGGGCGGGCGCGTAGGGCCGCAGCGCGTCCCGTGCGGTGTGCAGGTAGGGCAGCAGGGCGCGCACTCTGCGGGACACTGACCGAGCAGGGCGGGCGCGTAGGGCCGCAGCGCGTCCCGTGCGGTGTGCAGGTAGGGCAGCAGGGCGCGCACTCTGCGGGACACTGACCGAGCAGGGCGGGCGCGTAGGGCCGCAGCGCGTCCCGTGCGGTGTGCAGGTAGGGCAGCAGGGCGCGCACTCTGCGGGACACTGACCGAGCAGGGCGGGCGCGTAGGGCCGCAGCGCGTCCCGTGCGGTGTGCAGGTAGGGCAGCAGGGCGCGCACTCTGCGGGACACTGACCGAGCAGGGCGGGCGCGTAGGGCCGCAGCGCGTCCCGTGCGGTGTGCAGGTAGGGCAGCAGGGCGCGCACTCTGCGGGACACTGACCGAGCAGGGCGGGCGCGTAGGGCCGCAGCGCGTCCCGTGCGGTGTGCAGGTAGGGCAGCAGGGCGCGCACTCTGCGGGACACTGACCGAGCAGGGCGGGCGCGTAGGGCCGCAGCGCGTCCCGTGCGGTGTGCAGGTAGGGCAGCAGGGCGCGCACTCTGCGGGACACTGACCGAGCAGGGCGGGCGCGTAGGGCCGCAGCGCGTCCCGTGCGGTGTGCAGGTAGGGCAGCAGGGCGCGCACTCTGCGGGACACTGACCGAGCAGGGCGGGCGCGTAGGGCCGCAGCGCGTCCCGTGCGGTGTGCAGGTAGGGCAGCAGGGCGCGCACTCTGCGGGACACTGACCGAGCAGGGCGGGCGCGTAGGGCCGCAGCGCGTCCCGTGCGGTGTGCAGGTAGGGCAGCAGGGCGCGCACGCAGGCCGGCAGGGCGGAGGGCCGCTCGTCCGCGAGTTGCCGCACGAGGGCGCTGAGGAACTGCTCCAGGTACAGCCGGCCCTCGTCCACGAGGTGCGTCTGGATGAACTCGTTCGACTTGCGCGCGTTGAACGTCCGGAACAGCTGGCGGAGCGTCGATTTGGCCGCCTGAAAGCAATGGAGTGATGTTGTTTATACCAAATACGAAGTTTTTGTAGAACATTAAATATATTACATATGACATAATGCTTTAATTCTGATTCACAGAGCGTATTAAAAGATAATAAAAATTACTTCAGAAATGTTAAAAAATAACTCACCCTCACAACAGCAGGATTGCTGTCACATAAATGCAACAGGAAACACGGCAGAGAACTTATAGCCTGTTCTACTAATCCTTCAGACTTGACCTTCTCAGCGATGATGCCAAAGAGACGAATGGAGTTCTCCCTTAATTGGCTACAATCCGTGTTCATGAAGGGTCGGATTTTCTGGGAGATCGCGAGTAATTCTCGATCGAACTCTTTGTCCAGTTTGTCAGTTTCAGTCAGAAGACGACTGAGCCCTTGTATGGCAGCTAGGGGAACGTTTTCGACGGGCGATCTGTGACGGAAATTGTGTTCCTTTAATTTATTACTATTACAAAAATATCAAGCAAAAATTTGATTTTTAATATCCTACTAATATTATAAACTCGAAAGTTTGTACGTTTGTGTGTTAGTTACCGCTTGACGCAAAAATTGCAGAACCGATTTTCATGAAATTGGGCACATACATAGAGGGTAACTTGGATTAACACAAAGGATAGTTTTTATCCCGAAAATCCCACAGGGACAGAAACTATGTGGGTTTTCTTCTGACTACGCGGGCGAAACTGCAGCGAAAAGCTTTTGTAGTATATACTTAAATATAAAATAGCGGTAGATATCTAACGGCATAATCTACGCGTCCACCATTTGGCTGAACGCAGGGACGTGAGTTTGGCGGCAACGCGCAGTTCTTGTGCTGCTCCTACACTATAAGCTATATAATATATGGATAACGTCTTACACCATCATCTGTGCATCTACCCCCTGGCTCAGCGCGGATATAGCAGCCGGTAGTGATGCAGTGGAGCGCAGGCACGTGAGGTTGGTACTGCCACGCAATTATTGTGCTGCTCCTACACTATAAGCTATATAAATATATGGATAACGTCTTACACCATCATCTGTGCATCTACCCCCTGGCTCAGCGCGGATATAGCAGCCGGTAGTGATGCAGTGGAGCGCAGGCACGTGAGGTTGGTACTGCCACGCAATTATTGTGCTGCTCCTACACTATAAGCTATATAAATATATGGATAACGTCTTACACCATCATCTGTGCATCTACCCCCTGGCTCAGCGCGGATATAGCAGCCGGTAGTGATGCAGTGGAGCGCAGGCACGTGAGGTTGGTACTGCCACGCAATTATTGTGCTGCTCCTACACTATAAGCTATATAAATATATGGATAACGTCTTACACCATCATCTGTGCATCTACCCCCTGGCTCAGCGCGGATATAGCAGCCGGTAGTGATGCAGTGGAGCGCAGGCACGTGAGGTTGGTACTGCCACGCAATTATTGTGCTGCTACTACACTATAAGCTATATAAATATATGGATAACGTCTTACACCATCATCTGTGCATCTACCCCCTGGCTCAGCGCGGATATAGCAGCCGGTAGTGATGCAGTGGAGCGCAGGCACGTGAGGTTGGTACTGCCACGCAATTATTGTGCTGCTACTACACTATAAGCTATATAAATATATGGATAACGTCTTACACCATCATCTGTGCATCTACCCCCTGGCTCAGCGCGGATATAGCAGCCGGTAGTGATGCAGTGGAGCGCAGGCACGTGAGGTTGGCAGCGCCGCGCAGGCTCACACAACGCACGCGTGGGCTTTCGTCCTTCCAACCGGAATTTAGAGTTGCTATCACACTCTCTATTAGGATTGGGTTGTCGTTGCACCTGGGGCAGCAAAACAAAGGTTACGTTTATTTATTTTCACATTGTCAAGTTCAAAAACGCAAGTGGATGCTAAAGCTTTTAATTAATTGAAAGGGTTAAATTTGTAAACACTCCTTTAACTGTGTTAAGAATATTACGTGTTAAATATTAACGAAACAACTAATTTGCATTATTTCGAACATTGGTAAATAATTAAAAGATCATAGCGACATCTACGACATCGACATCAATGTCATCACAATTAAATATCCTCACCGATAGTTCAAAAGATCAGCCAACAGCGCGATAACAGCACACCGTTGTGGCGGTAAAGGTGATCTTGCGTATCCAGCCACACTTCCCACTAACCGACAGAGCTGGCCCGGGCAGGAGCGGCTGAGAGAACTGCCCAGGATTGGCGCTAGTTCCAGGATAATGCTTGAGCTATCGCCGTGTTCTATGCTTAAGCATAGAGAGCACGCTTCCTTAACCTAAATGATCCCAAAACAAAGGAAAATTCATGAATTATAAATATGTAGCGAGAACAAGCCAAATATAGAAAAACAATAAGTCAAATAACTTTAAGAAAAGCGAAAAACAATGCGTCACTTTGTTTCTAGTTACAACATTGTTCATCATGGCTGTCAAATTGTATACTTATGGCATAGAAATAAAAATACATAATTAAAAATAAAAATAAAAAACAAAATTATTCGAAACATAAATCTACATGCAACACTTCAGATAGCTTTAAAATTAACAAATTTAAGTAGTAACCCACCTTATAACAATCAGCTCTCTCTAGGAAGCTATTAAAGGTGTTCACAGTGATCCTAGCCGGGGACAATTTGATGGCTTCTCTATTGGGAATGAATCCGAATCTCTCTTGTCCCTTATTAGTTGGTACTACATACGCTGGAGGTTCTGCCTCTACATAACAAGCTAGAGTCGTGTACAGTACGGCAAATAGTTCTGAGAATTTGTTCATGCATATCGGTCGCATCGATTCCTCTTGTAACATCTCGCCTAGAGCGCTTATAAGCTGAAATAATTGAGAAATTCATCAATTAATATGGTGAAAGAGAAAAAAGTTACTCAATGGCTTGGAAAATTATTGAGGGTATTGGAGTAATTATTATATTAGAGTACTCAAGAGTAATAAATTTTTCAGATAATTTTAAGATTATTTAACAGCCGAAATAGTTATAATCAATATTAACATATATAAAATAATAATTTGAGTTCAATAGTTTTAGGAAACATTATTATTGACACATATTATGATACAATATCGGTTTAATGAGAGGGTAAATCATCGAATTTAAATTTAATTTAATTTAATTTAGAATGTCATGAATGAAAACTTTGCAATTATTAAACAATCGAAATAGCTAAAAAAAACCTCACAGTCATAGGTTGCAAAGCAGCGATGTGATGTTCAGTGATATGGTAGGGGTCTTCATACAACTCTATAGATGTCATGAGTCGCAAGAAATTGTCCACTATGGCTGTGGAGAGTCCCTCATCTCGGGCTAGATGCCTCCAGCAACTTACTACGCAACTGTAAATTGTATAAAAATTATAATTGCAATTTTTCCTTCACTCTCATACTTCAAAATGCGTGTGTGAGTTTGTGCCTTTGTCAGTCTTTAAAAAAATGTTATGCTTTGGAATTTAGTTTGGGATATTTTAATGGTCAGAAAATGAAAATCTACATATGCATTTTCCTCTTTATATTTGTTTATTACTCTGATTTAATTTCCAAGTAAAGGCAAATATATTTCTTATTTGAATTAAAGTTTCGAATTATTATTTCTTCGTCTTATTTATGTATTAATAATTAAGTACCTATAACACAGATACTTACGGCTTCAACGGAATCCTTTGCCCCAATAGTACAGCAGTCACAGCATTGGAGTGGTGTTTCGTCAACGACATCAGTGGCCTCATGAGCCTCGCTCTGGCCTCATCATTCACCATTTCCATCGTCACTAACATAACTTCCACTATCCTCTCTATACTCTGATACAAATCCTGCCCCTTCTTTACGAAGAACGCGTCTAATATAGAACTAATACCAACACTACGCAACTCATGTCCATCGTAACTTTCAAGCAAACTTTCTATGAATTGCATGGTATGCAAATGGGGTATTTTTGGAGAAATTGTATCACACAGCTTCATACAATAATCACTTATCATACACAGATCATTCGTTAGGATATTGTTTTGTAACTGGGTTAGATTGCTCATATATTCGTCGTCTGGCTCAATCGTATGGCCTTCGTACAAATCTTGTATCTGAATTATGAGTTTGATGCAGTCAACTGTCGTTAATCTTACTGGGAAATTAGTATCAGCTACACCGGGTACAATGAGACCTAATAAATACCCCATTTGACCAAATTTACTGGGAGCTTCGTAGTTTAGTTTAACATTTTTAATATAAGCATCAAAGACGACTTGAAGAATAAGTACAGCAGCGGTTCTTATCTCGTCGTTTTCATGACGGATCCACTCCATAAGTAAACCAATAATATCATCAATTGTACTTAAACATGTTGACTGAATGATCAATTCTTTTATCAATTCATGAAGTAAAGTTAAAGAATCGTTTAATGTTTTGGCCAATAAATCGTTTTTATCACCGTTGCCTTCAATTTCATACTTCCGTTTAAACGAAGATAGTTCTCCAAATATACAGTTAAAGAGTACGCGAAGAATTGTATTACGTTCTTCCGGCAAAATGCCTTTTTGCAACTTCGTGAGCGCTTTTGATGCTTTCACTATTATGGGATATAGTTCAACATTCCGTTTTTCCAGATTGGAATTATAAATTTGTTCGAGAACAGCATTTAATAATTGCCAGCGATTTCTCAAAGTAACATTATGGTGGGCCGCTGGGTGCAGCGCCTTGCTTATCTCATAAAGTGTTGTTACACTTGCGTTGCACAGATCGAAGCCAGGTCCTGATTTAAGGATTTCTAATAGAATTGATGTCACATTTTCACCTAATCTGGCTAGGACATGAACGTCTAGACATTCCCTTGCGACCTTTCCGTAGCACATTATAAGAGCGTACTTGACTATAGCAAGTTCGGCGTCATTCTTAGATGCTCTAGATGAGAGGAAATTCATCAATTTATTGCTTCGTTTTGCTTCATTGTCTTTGTATAGCGCATCCAATTCATTAAGTACGGATTCTCCATGTTGTCTAGATGCGATGCCTATTGCTTTACTTACGTAATCAACACTTTCAATTGGAATTGATTTGAGAGCAAGAAGAATTATCTTTAACACAGTTTCAACTGCAGCGGCGTTTGACATATGACAAGATAAAACAGCTAAGTATTGTAAGGCCACGCCTTTGATCATCGGCGATTGTTTCTTGGAGAGAATCTGTTGAGAAATCAACGAAGATATTTTCTCAACCCATTTGTTGCTATTAACTTGTTCTACAGCGGAAACCAATAGATCCAACAACATTCCATGCCACTGTTCTCTAGATTCATTTTTCTCAACATACTTTAGTAATCTATCTAATTCAATGGTCCACGCATTCTTTAAATTCTTATGAACATCACCAGAAAACTCTTCGAGGAACATAAGTAGGTTCCTATTTCTATCTTTCTCATCTGGATCAACGACATGCATCAGACATCGAACGAATACAAGGTCCGGTGAACATTTTGACTCAACACTGTCTGAAGGCTCATCTGTAGTTACTTCAGAATTATTCTGTAGTAAAAAAGTGAGACAATGACTCACTGTAGACATGGATGGAGTGAAATCTTCAACAGTGAGGGCAGTTAGTAATAAATGCAATAATTGTGTCCGTACACTTGTGACAGTATTGCACATAAGAACCAATGAATTTCTGCAAGTGTCACGTAAGTCTTGCGCCTCAGCTTTGGAAACTGTTACTGGTCCTTCATAACCACAGTGTTTTACTATAAATTCTACCATAGCGAAATCTTCTGTGGCCATTATACAATTTCTATACACCAAAGCAACTATTGCTTTGACGAGAATCTTCTTCATTTTAACACCCTGTTCCATGACAATCATCACTTTTAAAATGGTTATGAATTTCGTTGCGAAATTTTCGATAAACACTTGAGACGATGTCGTTAAATGTGTAAGAATTATAACCGCTCTCAGTCTTTCTCTTTCTTGGTTATTTTTAGACATATGCAAAAGCATTTCAATGGTTTGATCTGGATATTGTGTCGCCATGTGATCAAAGCAACGGAGCACTTCAAAATGGTTCTTTACAGTGTGTGGCTGATCATAATCTGGTTCAAGCAGAACCAAGTTGCATAAAACGTGGTTTATCGAATTAATTACGTTATTATTTAGCGACAGCTTAGGATTCAGTGGAGATGGAGCCAGTAAATACGAAATACATTGGCTGATACTGAAGAAGTTTATCGTTGGTTTTCGATACAAAGAGAGCAATGAAAGCACAAATTTATTGACGGTCTCGTTGAACTGCCTTTCAGAAATAAGTCTGGTGATTGGGCCTAAAGCCTCGAGGACTGATTCTGATACTTTCGGCTCATAAGACGGCAACCACTGGTTGTAAAGGACATCGAATACAATCGAGAATTCCGTGACAAAATTATCCTTTATCGATGTTATGTTGTCGGTCTCGACGTTGTCGCCTATTTGCTCAGCCACCGCGACAGCGAAATGTCCGAACGCTGTAAGTAAAAGTAATTTAACATTAACATGGGCAATAATTATAAGGCGATCTACTTTTTCTATAGTAAAAGTGACTTATTTACGCTTGTTACAATTATCATTGAAAGGATTGTTAAAAAGAAATCCATCCACGTAAATAAGAGTTCATATTAATACTATTGAATAATTTATGTGCATAATGCATATACATCGTGAAATGAAAGCCAAAAGGAAAATTCAATGGATCTACATAATTTTACACACATGATTGATAACATGAAAAATATCACGAATTTAATAATAACTGCTTATTCTTTCATTCATTCATTCTAAATAAATGCGTTGAACAGTGTTAATGATGCATATCGGATCATTTTTGCGAGGGAAGCATAAGAATTGATTTAAAAAATATGTTTAAAAACACTTAGTAGATCTCTCATTACGTCTATAATTGTTGAATAATCTTCTAAAGAGATACTAATCGTTTAATTGAATGAGACGTTTTGAGACAAAAACCGCTCTTCCACAAATAGATTGCCACATTATATCAGATTAAATTAAAGTAACTGTAAAGCGATGAAGCCACACAAGTTGATTGTTTACAAACTTATAAATAACCTAATTATCTTACCTGTCGAGCGGTAGGAGTGGTAGCATTTTGTCCAGGATCTCCTTGATATGCACTACTATGTCCCTAAAGTTGGATTTTATAGATCACTCGTAAATTAATAAGTCTTACCATACGCGAACGCCTGTCTGAGACCATCTTGCCTTACGAGCGGTAGGAGGGGTAGCATTTTGCCCAGGATCTCCTTGATATGCGGCACCATGTCCTTGGTGTTTAGGACGGCCAGTGTGCCCAGGGTGTGAGCGATTGTGTAGTGCGGCACGGAAGCCGGAGACAATTGGTTTATGAGGCTGCGAAGTACCTGAACAATTGGATAGATTTACGGTGTACCTGTTATTTACCTGATACAGTGTACCTGTCCTTGATATTTGCCTTTGTCTTATTATACGCCAACGCCTGTCTGAGCCCATCTTACCTAACAAAAACCAATAGTGGCAAAATTTTGCCCAGGATCTCCTTTATATGCACAACTATATCCCTGATGTTGGTTTCTATACATTACTTATAGGTCTTACCATACGCGAACGCCTGTCTTAGCCCATCTTGCCTGATGAGCGGTAGGAGAGGTAGCATTTTGCCCAGGATCTCCTTGATATGCACTACTATGTCCCTAAAGTTGGATTTTATAGATCACTCGTAAATTAATAAGTCTTACCATACGCGAACGCCTGTCTGAGACCATCTTGCCTTACGAGCGGTAGGAGGGGTAGCATTTTGCCCAGGATCTCCTTGATATGCGGCACCATGTCCTTGGTGTTTAGGACGGCCAGTGTGCCCAGGGTGTGAGCGATTGTGTAGTGCGGCACGGAAGCCGGAGACAATTGGTTTATGAGGCTGCGAAGTACCTGAACAATTGGATAGATTTACGGTGTACCTATCAATCTATGTTTATTAGTTGTAGAAATGATAGATAGAAATGCAGAAAATTTGATAAAAATAAAATTTTAAAAACTAATACCCGACTACTAAAACACGCTAAAAGTACGAAACAAGAATATAGTCTCTGCTGATAGTGATTTGTTTTAAGGATTGACGTGATCGTAACTGAATAACATTTAAGTAATCTTGTTTTTCTTTGCTTAATAATATTTATCAGTTAAAAATGACCATTAAAAAAAATGGCAAAATCTGCCGATCATAAAAACTTTTCCGCTTTTCGGCCAAATAATGTAATTTTAATAATTTAAATGACAAAACAATTTATAAAATTTCAATAAAGCTCCAAATTAAAGTATTTTATTATAACCTAAATACAGCAATCGATTCAATCACTTGCATGGATTATTTATAAGGCTTCTTTGAATGAACTAAATAAACCCCACTTGAGGCGGTTATTAGGGCATGGTTGTTTTAACGATATTTTTAACGTTATATATCCTTTTAATCGGACCAGCTTAAAGAAGCCCCCAAAATCGTGGTCATTTAAGCTGTTTTTTAATGAGCTCAACTTTATTTTTCGAAGTAAAATACGTCTATGTTTGGGGATGACATCGTAAAAAATTTTTTTACAATGAATAAAATTTGACTAAAACTGTCAGTTTTTAAGCTAAATAGATGAAATATTGTTTATCATAAACTCAAACTCAAACTCAAACATTTATTTATTCAATTAGACTTCTTCTAGAAGCACTTTTGAAACGTCATAGGTACATATTTTTAACATTTACCACCTACATACTTTTACAAAGCGACAGAATATGTACGTGTTTACATTAACAGTTTATTTTATTTTTATTTTATTTTATTTATTTGATTTGCCAACAGATGTACATCTTATATTTATAATATATTTTAAGTATGTGACATAATTAGCATGCATAGCAAGATGTAGATCCAATTACAGGCAAATACAACATGCGTTTTTGAGTTGTATCAAATTATAGCTTCTAATCGTAGTGTAAATTCTAATCAGAAAACATTATTCTTATCAGTATAATTTTTATGTAAAACGTTTTTATATGCAAACAAACTAAGGAAGTTGATGTCAACTTTTGTACTATTAAATAATCTATTATGTTCCCGACAAACTCTAGCAATGACGCTGTTGAAGCCTAAATTGGTTCTATATCTTTTGACAAAAAATACATTGGTTTTCCTAGAGTATCTCCTCGGAACAGCTATATTAATTTTTGACAGAAGATTGGGACAAATGTACGAATTAGTAACAATTTTGTATAACAACATTTGATCTGCCATCCATCTCCGATGTTTAAGACTTTCCATTTTAAAAAAGTTTAATCTGAGGTCGTATGATTTTAAAGATTTAAGTTTTTGCTGATGAACAGTAAGTAGATAAAGAAATTTTTTCTGGACAGACTCAAGTCTCTTTATATGACATCGATAAGATGGATTCCAGACTGGTGAACAATATTCCAAGAGAGATCTTACTAATGAACAGTATACAATTTTTAAGGGTAAAACACTTTTAAACATTTTGCAATTCCTCCATATAAACCCAAGAAGTTTTAGAGATTTCGTAACTATATTATTAATATGATGAATAAATCCTAGTTTTTTATCGAATGTTACTCCTTAGTCTCGCACCTGGGGTATCTCCTCAAGGATGGTATTATTTAAGGAATACGAAGATGAGTGTGGCTGTAACTTTTTGGAAAATTTTATAAATTTGCATTTATTTATATTTAACGGTAGCTTGTTAGAAACTGTCCATACTGAAATTCTATTTAGATCGTCTTGAAGAAATTTAGCATCCTCTGAATTATTTATATTTTTGAATATTTTAAGGTCATCCGCGAAAAGTATAAATTTTGAGTAATTAATTTCATAGGACAAATCGTTTGTTGTTCAACAGTATTCAAATAATGATATAATGAAGCCATGTGTGCATGTATTTATTAGCTAAAACAATAACACTGCTCATTAACAGACTACATTGTAAGCTGATATTGATTATCAAATCATATTGTGTACTAGCTGTGCCCCGCGGTTTTACCCGCGTTGCTCCGCTCCTTTTGGTCTTAGCTTTATTATATATAGCCTACAGCCTTCATCGATAAATGGGCTATCTAACACCGAAATAATTTTTCAAATCGGACCAGTAGTTCCGAAATTTGCGGGTTCAAACAAACAAACTCATCAGCTTTAATAAGTATAGATTTGAGAGAACTGGTTTACACAAAACTTAAATGTGTTTATATTAATGAAATTATTAAAACAAGATTTCGTACATACCTATTCATATAAAAAGTATTAAGGTTGCTTGTCTTTAAAAGGTCACAATATTATTTCATGAATTAAATGTTTTGTGTTGGACTACAAAATATATGAGTTCATAATGAAGATATTTTTATATGACACTAAAATTGTGGTTGGATAATTTATACAACTTTTACAGCAGTTTCATTTTCTTATTTAATTTCAATAAATGCATAATGTTGAATACTAGAAAATGTATTCAATATAATTAATAATTTACAAGTTTGATGGAGTGTCTGTGAGTCATTATGCAAAATCGACTTTAAGAATTCGAGATATTACACTTAAATGTGTTTTTAAAGTAATCAAGAAGAATATCTTTCTTAAAGTTATTAAAAATAAAGTCAATTATTTTAAGATACAAATTGTTTCATTTAATTTCCAATTAATAGTTAGTATTGTATCCATACAAAAGTGTCTACACATTCTTGACCATTAAAAAATTTACTTACGAGATCCAGAAACTCATGGCCCACAGCCACAAGAACGGCTGAAGCTCCCATCTGCACAGTTGGCTCGTAGGAAGGGTTCTCCGTCATTGCCCTGAGCATAGCATTGACGAGCTCCGCTGCTGTTGACGGATTTAGTTTCTTCACTTGTCCTACACATGTTCGCTCTAACACCCTGTTAGAAATGTACTAAGTATTAATTATAAGGCACACTTGGTAAAGGTATCGGTGGTTAATAGTAAAACTATATCATAATGATTCAAAGGTGCTTGAGTCAAAAATTATGCAACTCCTCAGCACATTGCCAAAGGAATATCTAAATATACCGACAAATTCTTGGTAAAGGTGATAAGAAGAGGTCTAATTGAATAAATAAATGATTGAGTGTGAAAGAAAGCCCTATCAATGCATGCTTGTGTAAGTATCCTATTTACATACAATATATTAAAGACTCTTATATAGTGTTTATATAAAAACATAATTTAAAGTACTTTGTTTGTTTGCATTCATGTAAGATTGCTTATCTTTATATTATGTACATAGAAGTAGTTATATGTTTAAAATACACAGTCCGAAAACTGTGTCATATTATGTTGTTAAATCATAATATGTAATAGCTACAATTCACTGTATCCTACTAATTTTATAAATACGAAGTTTGTAAGAATGCATGGATGTATGTTTATAAACGGATTTTGATGATACTCTGCAGTGATGTTACTTATCTAACAAAATAACACACAAGCCATAGAAATATTTGCTTTTGCAATTAATTATTAAATAGAACGAAGAATATTTAAAACAAATACTCACTGTACTATATTTCCCGTCTGTACGACGTTAATTCGAACAGTGTTTTTGTAAAATTCACAAATTATTTCAATTACTTCATTAGGATATCGATTGGCTATTTTCGTAAGAGATTTTATTATGTTGTTGTTAACAGAGTTATCGCTGTCGCAGAGTGCATTTATTAATACATTCACCGTATCTGTAAAATAACAAGTTCATTAGTTTATTACTCTTTCAAAAGTACACATGAATAATACGGAATATTAATGCCAAACCTTTCAAACATTCTGTATCCATTAACGACATTTTCACTTAACCATGGGAATGAAAATGAACTACTCAAAACAGATATTAAATTAATATTAATAATAAACGCAGCAGAAATAAAAAATACAATTCACAAGTCACAATCGTCACTCAGCGAGTACAATAATATATTTTGTACAATACCTACAATACAACAATGTCATGTGTCATTAAACATCTGGCATTTGACAGTGATAATTTGATACAGCGTGACAGCCGTAGTGACAGCACAGAGCAAGTATTTAGTATGACAGTTAAAGAAAATGATAGAATTTCAAAAAAACTGGCATCTGCGACAGACTCATTATTTTCCGAAAGTAGATTAGATGAGTGAGAGAAGTTTAGTATGAAAAAAATGAGTTGATTTAGCTACCAAAGCGTTAAAACGCTAACACAATTTTATTTATTTTGATTGATATAAATATTAATTATACGTTGTTAATTAAACAGACTATACAATGTAAATAGTTGACAGCGTTATTATTTTAAATCATTTTGTAACAATTAGAGTTGAATTGTTTTTTCTCATAATTTTGAACACATTGTTTTTTTAACGGATTAATAAGACTCACCACTGTACTCATTAGGTGTAATCGACCCATTAGTTTCTTTAGTTTAAATCTGTGTAAACGATTTAGTCGAGTAATTTTATATAATACTAGCTGTGCTCCGCGGTTTCACCCTCGTGGCTCCGCTCCTGTTGGTCTTAGCGTGATGATTTATAGCCTATAGCCTTCCTCGACGAATGCTATCTAACACCGAAAGAATTTTTCCGGACCAGTAGTTCCTGAGATTAGCGCCTTCAAACAAACAAACAATCAAACTCTTCAGCTTTATAATATTAGTATAGATTAATAAGAATAAAAGTCCAATAATTTTATTTTTTTAATTTGCTTGATTAGTGTTTTTAATTTTGTTTTAATTCAGTTGCACATTATTTTCATAATAACTAATTATTTTAAATTAATGAATTTAAAAAGAAGATAGTGGATGTATGTATGCACAGATAAATAATAAGCAAATTAATTGTAGGGTTGCTTTTTTTATCACTGTAACTTTACTATGGTAAATTTAATTTAGTCTATGCTTTTGATTAGCAAAATTTGGGCGACGGCTAGCAGTGTTGCCAACATAGTGGATTTTCCACTAAATCTGGTGGTTTTGGCTTGCTTTTTAGCGGACAAATATTGACTTTAGTGGCTAGTGGATTTGTCTAGTGGAATTTAAGAATTTAGTATTTTTTTTCTCAAATATTGGAACGACGACTATGAACTCCACTCGTATCGTTTTTGGAGTTTAATTCCATCGTTCAGCAACACTCTTTCATCTAGTGGGTAAAACAGTCAAAAGGAAATAAATCCAAGCCATAAACTCTTTAATAAAAAATGGCAGTAAATTATCGGGGACGGAAACGACTCATCTGAAGATGACTTATTAATATAATTTCATTATTTTTGTTACATAATGTGTAATTTTAATGTTATTTCTCCAATAAACGTATCTTTTAAATATTGTTTTCTTTCGCGATGAACAAAAATTTGCTAAAAATAAAGTTGGTGGAAAAATTAGCGATTTTTTAAACTGGCGCGAGTTTTGTTAGTGGATTTCTGGTGGTTTCAGAGGTCGCTTCTGGTGGGTAGCTTGATACTTCGGTGGCAACACTGACGGCTAGTCGGCTATGTTCAACGTAACTTTCGTTAAATTATTTCGCTATTAAAGGTCATAAATAGATTAGATGCGCGAAATACATAATTTCATAAAAATAGTATAAGTAATGATACATCGTCTATTTAAATAAAATAAATTCCGAATTCGAATAATATTAAAAATCATAGAATACGACTTTCACCGGATACATCGATAATTTGATTATACGAAACAGAGGTTGCAAATTACTTATTTAGCGGGCAGTGAAACAATCTTAAGATGTATCCGTGCATTTGGTCAGTTACTGATATAGCTGTGTGATGAACTGTGTGGTTCGTTTAAGTGACAAACCAAACGCGTCGGCTCCCACAGGCCACTCGACACTATTATCCCATCCGTGATTACGTTGCGCCGGGAACTGGCCACTCGGCTTAGTCGCCGCGGGGACTCCAAAGCGGTAAATACGGAGTCGCAAATCCTGCTCCGAATCATTTATCGTCAGGATCTCGGTGAGTACCGCGCTAGCTAGTCTCTCTCGCAGGGACTCGCAGTTCCCTCTCTGACAGGAGTCGGGCCGCGGGCGTTACTTGCGCGCTGACATTGAACAGCGCAAGATCAGCTGCCGTTTGATCTTAAAATAGACGTAGAATACTGAGCCCCTCCTGGCAGCGGACTTAATCAGCTGATCCGTACAATGCTTTAATTATATCCAATTGGATAATTAATTCAAAAGCGTGGTTGATCAAACGCGATTTAAATCATTCATTGTGCGCGCTGATAACTTATCGGCGTGATAGTGTCATTTATAAAACAATTTGCAGTCCTGACATAGTTTTCAGTGATAACAACTGGTTAATTGGTTTCAGATTTGAAGATGGTGCAGCAAGATTTAACTTAGGTGTTCGGGAAGGGTACACATGGTTATGGTAGGGAATGGCTCTCGGGAGCTCATCGGTGTGAGTTCCTAGTGAGATAGGGTAACTGGATGTGAGTGTAGTGTTGTGAAGTGTCTAGTCATTAGTGAGTGAGGCTAAGAGCCGGGATGCCCTCCGTTATGTTGTCCGCAGTGCTTGAAGAGGAGGCCGACTTGTATGAAGCCTTCCCTCCTCACGTTGATCCCTCCGGAATCACCATTTTAACTGATAGCCCACCAGGTATGTATTGCTTTTAACATTATTATAAAACATACTTTTTAAAAGACAGCTATATCGTGCTGTAGTAAAATTAAGATAGCATATATCTTATCCATAATCTATAATACAAATTAATGGTTCCGTTTATACTTAAAGGAAATCTTGAAGATTATGTTCCTAAAGAATTATCACGTTTGAATTACTAACTAAACAAATATTTATTATTTTAAGGCACACTATAATTATACTTTATCTCTGTGTAAATATTTACTGAGAGTTGTGGATTCTCTCCTGTTTACAATGTAAACTTGTATCTATAAAGTTTATGCTGATTTGTGTAGTGGAGAAACAGTGGAACATACCATTGTTTGAAAACCGAAGTGTGCTATGTCGCAATGAATGCATGTTTTACATAGATATGTAAATTATATTGTTATGCATACTAAAATAGCGTTTTTGTTTATTAATTTAATGAAAAATGTATATTACACTGCATTTTTGCCTTTGTTAGGAAATTCCAACAATAATAAGTTGAGAATTAAATTTAAAAGGAAAAATATGTGTAATTTTATAAAAATGGCCAATCACATGACACATTGAATACCATATATTTCTAATCTTAATATATATAAATCTCGTGTCACAATGTTTGTCCTCAATGGACTCCTATACCACTTAACCGATTATAATAAAATTCGCACACCATGTGCAGTTCGATCCAACTTGAGAGATAGGATACCACGGGCGAAGCCGGGGCGGATCGCTAGTTGTAATATAAAATTCATATTAGTTATAAATAAAACAGACTATTAGGTTACTGATATTTTAATTATGTAATTAATAACAATACAATGTGGTGATATTTGAGAATATACAAACATTTATTTTTAACTAACTACAGATGAACTGAATTTTTTGTAATGTTGACAATAATTTGATACTTTATAGAAGTGTCAGCATTTTAAAATTTGGGTAAAGTTACAGGTGTAGGATTGATTCTAGTTTTTGTAGAAATCACATTTAACAGTAATTAATGTTTTAATAACTCAGGCCCCGGAATCACAGACACAATAGAAAATCTATTGTGTCGTGGCCCGATCGGGCCGTTCGGGGCTCAATGGGTAAAAAGGATAAGAATTTAATTAAACATTTTATAAATTGCATGTATTTTATATTTAAGTAATTCTGATTACTAAATAATTATTTTATTACACAAGAAATTCACTCAATCAATTAAATGTAAAAATAACATCATATTGATTTTTGTGTACAGATATTATCTTTTGCATAATAGTTTGAATAATTGGCATTATCAATTATTTCTTGCATTTGGTAATAATAAATTTTAATCGTTAATAAGTATTTGTCTATAGCACAAGTAATATTGGTACATCAGTTTATGATATTACAAAATAAAATAACATTACAATAAATATTTATAGTAGAGCAGGCTCCAAGGAGATGTTCGTTTGCAAAAATAGCGGACCTAAATCTGACTTCTGATATATATTGTATAGGTCCCAGACATCCTATAGACAGATGTTGCCAACCAGTTTTGTGGTCCCCCTGCCCGCACCCCGGTAATTAAATATGGCATACAAAGAAAAAAATAAAAATTTCCAAAACATGCCGTGTGGGGTATCAAATGAAAGAGCTTATTGAGTAGATCACGAATATATAGCATACTATATACATTTCTTACACTTTCTCTAAGATTTTTTAGAAAATTTACGAAAATGGTCCATTTTTGAGTTAACTTTAAACCACTATAGATTGAAAACTCATGAATATATTTTTTAAATTATTATTTTAAATAATTAACAATAGTCCATTGTTTATGATTCAATAGTTCGTAATATAATATAAGTGAGATATGTGGTGGATTTGATGAAAATAACTATATACTATATGAACTTGAAAATATACTCGCCATCTTTGAATGCTCCCCCCACTCCCCCATGCAACTATTTCACTGTACGAAATATTGAATCGTAAACAATGGACTATTGTTAATTATTTAAAATAATAATTTAAAAAATATATTTATGAGTTTTCAATCTATAGTGGTTTAAAGTTAACTCAAAAATGGACCATTTTCGTAAATTTTCTAAAAAATCTTAGAGAAAGTGTAAGAAATGTATATAGTATGCTATATATTCGTGATCTACTCAATAAGCTCTTTCATTTGATACCCCACACGGCATGTTTTGGAAATTTTTATTTTTTTCTTTGTATGCCATATTTAATTACCGGGGTGCGGGCAGGGGGACCACAAAACTGGTTGGCAACATCTGTCTATAGGATGTCTGGGATCTATACAATATATATCAGAAGTCAGATTTAGGTCCGCGATTTTTGCAAACGAAACTCCACTGAGAGTCCGGTCTATAGCTTAAAAAATTAAATCTGAAACATGGGTATATATAATGATTAAAAATATCAAACAAGGTTGAGAAACACAGACTAAGGAAAAAATTTAAACATAATTTGGATAGTTGGTCCAGACTCCAGAGCTATAAAGTATAGCTATAAACCTGCTATAAAGTAGATAATATGTTGCTATTATAAAAGACAAGCCGAAGCCCGCGACTTCACTCGCGACGTACCCGGTTTCGATTTACGTAGGTATGTGCTATGAACAAACTGTTCTAAATTTCATACAGATCCAACCAGCTGTTTTTGCGTGCAAGAGTATCAAACATCCATACATCCTCACAAACTTCACGCTTATAATATTAGTAGGTAGGTCGTATAGAATAGGATGACTCTCTTTGTCATCAAATTTAGTTTTTTAAAACAGCCTTTCCCAACCTTTTCCAAAGGAGGACCCCTAGCGCCACCTTACCATGATCCGAGGACCCCCAAAAATTTATATATTAAAAAATTTATTGAACTCTTGCAGTGTTCTTGTATTAAATAGCTTAGCCACCCATCATTTAACAGATTATTCCATCTTAAAACTGAAAAATACAACGTCCGACCGTCAGAATAATCTCGTCACTAAGGCTTTCGTAATTATTTTTATTTGTCTGCGGACCCCCCGGGATATGCTCGCGAACCCCCAGGGGTCCGCGGACCCCAGGTTGGGAAACGCTGGTTTAAAAGATCGACTATATTACATAATATTTTCTTCCTGCTACTGCGTGGCCTCTACTACGATAGGTCTGCCGGCAATTGCCTAAATTGCCTCTGCCTATCTAAATCTGAAAGGCACACGAGAATAAATGGACCAAGTACGGTTGCCTATGCAATTGATTCTTTACGGATGCTTCGCGGAAGTTTCGTAGAAGTGAATGTAACAAGGATAGGTTTAATCATCTAGTTATTGTATTGGATATTTTCTGAAAGTAAAATATCGTGATATTTAACGTTGATATTGTTAAGGTGTGGTAGCTTGTAACATCTTCGACGCAAACAATTTTAATGAGAGTGTTCGTTTATATTGATTCGGGCTCATTAGGGTGGAAAGCCTTTGTCAAATATACAAAAAGTCGTTTAAAACAGGAAGTCCCATAATTGATTCTCCGAGGAAGAAAGATTGGCTGGAAAAGTTAATTACCGTATCATTCCGTTCTCCATTAAATTCGATTTCTACCTCGTCTTTCAGCTATTTCTGGCAGTTTTGAAACCTCTTTTCTTTTTCAAATAATCGTGCTTATGTGAGAGAATCGAGTGTCATGAAGAATCGCTGCCAGGCCGTTAATATTTAATAGATATTGACCCGGAGGTCAGGTCCATTTGATTTTCATTAAGAAATATTTCGCGAAATACGCAAGTGGAGTGTGTTTCTTATTGAATATTTTACACTGCATGGAATTATTGAACTAAACAATGAATCAATCTTATAATAAAGGAACTAGATATTAGCTTTCCAATCTATAGATGATTACCTGGTTCTCCATGCAAACAAACAAGAATTGTAATATTGAAAAAAAAAATACGTGAAAGTCAGGTTCTAGTGGGATTATCTTTATCATTAAATTGCTATAGTTTATGTCATGTCATGTTTTTTCGTGCGTGCAGCCGGCTCCATCGAATTATGCTAGGCGTCCATTAGGGACGGATCGGGGCGGGTCGCATCGCAACAGGCCGCGGCGCTGTTATGCTCCTGCGTCCATCTGTACGGGGCGCGGCGGACCGCCTAGGCGGATTTTATCTAACAGACGTGTTTTCGTGCTTGGACTGACATCGCGCTACCATGGACAGCTCCGACGAAGAGATGTTATGGTTTCAAATCAATTGAACAATATCTAGTACAACAAAAAAAAAAAAAAGAATTATTTAAATCGGACTTATACTTTTGGAGATATGCGTGGACAAACATACAAACACTTTTGAAATTTGGCACAGGTCTTTATTAGAAGCTGATATAGATTAACATATCCAAAAACTGGGCATTTCTGGAAATATACAATAATACATACATACGGGTCGAATTGATAACCTCCTTTTTTGAAGTCGGTTAAAAACCTAGAATTTAAATGAATTATTTAATTAACTAACGTGTTGAAATTGATATTTTTGCTTTTATGGCATTCAAAGGCTTTTTCATTGAATTTCATTTTCGTTTATTTATTAGCACGGCACGTGCGCTCGCCGCTTACATCCGTCTGCCTGCGTCCACTAGACGGGTCGGGGCGGGCCGCAGCGCACCGCCGGCAGAAATCCGCCTGCGAAGCGATCCGCCAATGCGTTGCGGCCCGCCGCGCCCCGATCCGTCGCTAATGGACGATGTTTCATACAAAACATAGGCCGGCGTATTTTTGCGTTGCGATGCGGCCCGGCCCGATCCGCCTAGTGGACGCCAGCCATTATAAGACGTTGTCACGTCAAAAATATAAAATAATAGTTGGTACCACAGAACATTAAAAACAAATAGAAGTGCTATAATGTCATAATTACTATGAAAACCAGTGTCGCCAAACCCACACATTTAAACCGATAGTTATACAGTACACTACAAGTAATCTATGCCTTTGATTGGACAGCTTAATTTGAGTAAAAACTGACTTAGGTTATAAATTCAGCATTTCAATATGTACACTAACGCACCATGTTACGGTTTATTTTAGTATAACATTCCTAGGTATATTAGCTGTTTTGTTTCTCATTGCACAGAAATTCCAAATTCGAAAACATTCAGCTACTCCACAACAGAGGGCGTTAGTTTTCGATAGATATAACTTTGAACCTCAACACATAGAGATAAGGTTGAAATTTGTGTCACTCAACATTAATGACATTAACTTGATATTTATCTGATGCTATGCCCTGAGGGATGTCAGCCTTGTTATCGATAATTCACAAATAAATATTTTTTGTGTATTTTTTTTTCTTTCTATTATATGAGTATAGTATAATGTGTCACATTTTGGAGTATGTTTATTACTACTAAGTACGTCTTTTTATATTATTATTATTAAATAAAAAACGGAATAGAATAGTATTAATCTATATTTACAAAATACAAACAGAAAATATGCATTATTTTAAATCTTGGAACTGCCGTAGGTTTGCTGTATCGGTGGCCTTTGTTAGACCGCTTAGTGCTGTTCGGCATCCAGTTAACTCGTCACGTTGCATTTATCCATTTCTCTTTTAAATTAGCCTCTTTGGGAAATCTATAAATAAATTGGACAAATGAAAGCTAAGCAAAAATAAAATAAAATTTAATATTTATAATGTTTGTCTTTTCTAAACTATCGATACTGTCGATATGCGCCACAAGCATCACTAAAGCGACATTCGTTTGTTTATTGCAATAATATTCCAGAAAGTCTTGTTTGCTGTTCAATCTATAATAGTACTAATTTCTTACGGATTAAGGTTAATTTTGTCTAGATATTTGTATACAATTTTGACAAATTACAAGCTAAGTTATAACATAAAATATTATATGTAAAATAAATAAAAATAAGACTTACCGATGGTATGAAATGCCTCCATTGCTGATATTATTTCGTCTGCTATCATTTTTGCACTCTAATACCGAACAACACGTCCTAATTAATGAATAAATATGGAAAAAAGGTTTGACAGCTGACAACCGACCCGAATATTTTTCTGCGCACAACTGAGAGCAAGTTAGGTGATCTTACCTTACAAGTGACACGTGGGCCACGCCCACATCACACTTCTATCTACTTTACTGTTCTGTGGTTGGTACCTATATAAAGTTAGTTGTAGGCATGGGTACCTGACCTTTTTGATTATGCCGAATCTTCCATGAAAGAAATCGTAATAATTCACCACAAAATGTTTACCAAAGCCGCATCTCATACGCGTTCACCGTCCGTGCTTGTAGCCGTTAAAACTATAACCATATAGACAACATTTCCACGAAACGTGTGTCAATGAGGTATTGTTGTGAAACAAAGATACGTAATTCTCGTCGAATTGTATAAACTTCACACAATGCCATAACCTATCCAAGATTGCATTTGCAAGATTGCATACCATTCCTTACACAGAAAAGTGTATGCCTGATTAGATAGTGTAAGGAAAGAATGCCGGTAAAAGCAATTTTATCAAAAATTAGATTGATCACGCTATTTATTGGCCGTATTAAAATTTATTCAATCACGTACCAAGTATCAATTTCTTCGAAAAACTTATAGGTAGCGGAAATATCTTTGTAATCGAGAGTCAAAGTTTAATGCAATTACGAATATCAGACTTTAATCAAAATACGAAGTTTTTTATTTCTTTATTAAGATTAAAGAATTCCATTTCTCAAAAATCATGACTTCGTCGGTTATCACGGTATTAAATGTTAAAATCTCTTTAATCAAAAACCGATTCGAGTGTAATGGAATTATCTGGAATTTATTGAGATAAAATCGACTCCTTTGTAAGGAAAACGAAGCGTAAAGTATTATCAGGATTGAACAGAGCGGGAGGTCATTTAAAGGTTAAGCATTTCTTATTGGATTCGGATAAAAGTATCGCCAATCCGAAATCGATTATTAATTCAATATTTTATGGAGTGGCTGGAGCGAGTTCCATACTTACTGATATTTTATTGGAACGAGGTACATTTTCGTGAACGAACTGTGACGAGGTTAGCCTGGAGGAGAAAGAATTTTTGTGCATGAGAAACCATTTGGTTCTCCACTCCAATCGATGCTTCGACTATGAAGATGATGTAATTCACAATCCCACCTTGTTTTAGGTACTTTTAAATGCCTTCTATGTTCGTCGTCCAAAAAATAAATTCTGCAACCAACACTCTATTCAAAAAAGTATATTGTTTTTAGTTTTGACTTTTGTTTGAAGTTTTGTGAGATAATAAATAAATTCATGCGAACTTTCTGATAAAAATAGCTTCTGTAATTAATCCATTGGTACGCTAACTATCTATTAAAGAAGAAGAAGAAGAAACTATATTATAAACTAGCTTCCGCCCACGACTTTGTACGTTCATCCCCGTTTTTCCCCGTTCCCGCAAGAATTTCGGGAAATCCTTTCTTAGCGGATGCCTACGTCCTAACATCTACCTGCATGCCAAATTTCAGCCCGATACGTCCAGTGGTTTGGGCTGTGCGTTGATAGATCACTATATCAGTCACCTTTGAGTTTTATATATGTATAGATTATCAGCATACATTATTTTTGATTTGAACCACTTGAGAATTTTATCTTAAAAGATTTGGATAAGCTAATGTGTTTGTCTATTCATCACTGTCGTGAGCACAGACATATATTAAGTAGACAACGCAAGTACCGCGATCTGTATGAAAACCAAGCGTGTCATATTTTTTGTACTGACCTTGACGCGTTATGACGTCACGAGCGCTTTTTAGTGATGGTAATTTAATTTTACGCTAAATCGATTAGGACGCCACTCGCGCGGCGATTCTAGTATCGTCCTATCCCATCGAAGTAAATCGAAAGAAATCAGATCAAACTAGATCTATGTCTAAGAGGTAGTCAAATAAATGAATCGTAATCGATTACTAAATCGATTCAAGACAGAAAAATGATAATTACCATAGACAGAGGAATGATAAAATAAAGTTATAAACCTTTTAATATTCTAACAAGTAAACTAATGTGTTTTAGCTTTTTCTTACATATGCCCATTGAGTTACCATGTACTACGTACTAGAGAGGCCATCGAAAGAAAGTAATGAAACTGTCAATCAATCAATCTTTATGTCCCGTTGCATCGATCCATTTTTCTTTTATGTTCGGGTTACTTGGAAAACTGAAAAAACAAACATAGTCTAAGCAATAAGGAGTTTTCTTAAAAAACTCCCAAGATGACACTTTAACTAATGGCGTCCATGTCATAATATTTATTTTTATTACCTTTGTATTAAAATACTTAAAAGTTCTAGGTCAAGTCGTATTAATGACTAAAAAAATCTATGCCTTTTTTTTCTGAAAAATTGCTCCTTCAAATTATCATTTTTCTGTTCGATTATAAAATCGATTAGAATCGAGAACTGTTGCATCAAATGAACATCACTAACCACAAAATTGGACAGAAAAATGAGAAGACGCTATTCATTGCTTATTATCATACGACGCGATCTTTACCGTGCCAAGTAAAAGCCGCAATGTATTCCGAATCATTCCATATGGTTTGGTATCCATGTTTGTCACGATCGTTTTCCACAGATATTCTTTATTTGATTTTAAAATAAATAGTGCATATGCTGATTAGAAAATTACTTACCGGTGGAAGGAAACATCTCCGATAACTCGGCCACTCATGGCTGTGGAGTTTCTACAGTTTATAACGGCGCAATTCGGCATTTTACTTTATTCAGCTTCACGTCTTTCCTTGGCGAACTGCAAGCGCGGACTGAGTGTAGGCCAGCGTCAAGTAAGTTTCATAAACTTAGTTTGGACACGGGAAGTACATACACTCGCTTAGTCTATCTTGATACATGTCTGTGGTCGTGAGCCTGTTTAAAACAATGGGGTCTCTTGATAAGCTCTTATCGGCCATCTTGATTGAACTAAAACAGAGGTGATACTGGAAGTTTGTATAGCTTGATATTTTGGTGTTCCTTTAAGAAATGCTAAAAATATAAAAAGGCAATGGCCGCCTTCTTGAATTGCTAACATCTCTGAAATCTATGCACTAATTTAGAAGGTATGTATTGTAAAACCTTTCCTGTTAGAAGCTTTTATTACCAATAAGATGTCTTAGTGGTTGAAATTTGACCCCATTCCAACTAGACTCACAGTGTTACATTGTAGTACATTGCACGTATCGAGTGAAACATGAAACGTACAATAACAGCTACAAATCTACAATGTAATACGTATCATCCATGTATCATCGTGAAACGTGTGACACGATCTCCTGGGATCTTTTAAATACAAAAGCAACGATGCATCATGGAAAAGATACACCAAAATACGTATGGGAAGACGATCTGCGTATTAATGAGCATTTAGTATTAAACTATCAATTTATGAAAAAATCGGACGTACGCTATGACGCATTTAATACGGATGATAAAAAACAGCATACGCAATATCGCATTCCGTTTTGTTTACCTTGTGAATGACTAAGGTACGAAACATTGACACAATCTTCCGGTAGATGCTTCCGTTTTCATGTAAGACTATACTTGATATTATATCTGTATGTACTTACTTGCCTCTGAAGTATCCACGCATTATCAGCGACTTGTTAAATCGACACTTGACATTGAGATTGCCGTTTCAAGAAAGATTATTGTTATGGATTTTTTTTTTCAGTATTAAAAATTGATGCATTTTAATTCGGTCCTACCACGATTAGACGTGTAATTTTTTTATATAAGAAAAAGTTTGTTTATTAAGAAATTGTGACGTATTCTGTAACTAGTTCTTTGTACATCATAAACCATCTTATTTTAACTTGCAAAAAAAGATTGCTAAATATTACAATTCGAGAAAGTTGCTGAAATTTGATTACTGCGAATTTAATAATACACTTGCTTAAGAATAGCACTGACGAGTTACCAAATAATATATTCGAAGTAATTGGAAAGTAACGTAATTATATGTGATTAACTTTCACAATTGAAATAACATGATTGTTATAAAGTAGGAAAAACATGTGTTTTTATAGAGTTCCTGTATTGGGCTAACACATAATACGCTTTATTCGAGGACATTGTAATATATAAATAAACTTTATTTAACCTACTACGTTTCATAATATATAATAATTTGAACACTGTTTTTGTTAATATAAAAAAAAGCATCGGAACGAAGTTCGGCCGTCAGCTAGCGCTTAGTAAGTAGTTAGTTTATACTGTTTATAGTTATGAAGGAAAAATATAATATCTAAAGATTGTAAAATAAGATAATATATTCTTATAACTTCAGCAAAAACTTACAATGTGAGAAATGAAGTTAAAATTTTAAAATTCGATGGGTCTAAGAAAAGAAGATGGGTCGTAAACTATATTTTATTATTTTATACCCCTTTTTCTAGGTTAACTAGCATCATAATATTATGTACTTCTACACTTATACGAAAAGTCAAATTTCCTGTTATAAAATTTCCTGTTCCATGTTTTAGGACTATATTTTTTCAGTTATCTTAAAGTTATTACTAATGAGTTACATAATGATAATATTTTATATATTAAGAGATACATAGAATATTATTTACGATCTGTTGTACAGCTATAAATATGAGTTAATATCGAACAAAGAGTCGTTAACATATTACTTGTGTTTCAGATATATTTATTAGCTATTAAAATAATAGAAGATCTCTTCATGTATTTTTAATTTGATTGTGGTTATTATCATAAACAACATTATTGTAAATGTTTTGTAATACTGAGGAAATGACTTTTTTTACACCTGCGCGGTTTTGTTCCCGGGATCCCCATTCAAAAATTAGTTTGTCATTATAAACATTTACTGCATTATAATTTATAATCCAATGAAAATAAAATTTGAGTTGTTTAAATTAGGGATAAAAATATAAATAGTTCTTGTAATAATCTAAACTTTCTGAAAGTTACTGTGTCTATAAGTTTTCACGCCTGAACTTCAGAACAGATTTTCATCTATCTTGATTTACATATAAATGGCGGCTCAGAGAAGGGCATTTTCGCTTCTCGTTGCGAAAAATCTAAAGGAAGATAAATAAGGGTTGGAAATTTCCATGAAGAAAGGCTTTGAACGGGCCAGCAAAGCTCAAAATAGATAGAGTAATATTGCAATAGATTTTTCACGTGGTCCGGCGCATTAATTTAGAAATAAATCAAAAATTATCATTTGGGAGATATGTCAGCGATTTATTTTTATTTATATACAGAAGATGGTGCTCAGGTACATTCAGTAGTTTGAATAGAAACATTGCCACTGGAATGATTGCGGTCGCGATTATACATCGATGTTTTAAAACTGTATAGTTACATTTGCGGTTTATCAACGCTTACAGCCGTCAAAAGTAGCACTATTGTTTCATAGTTTTTTGTTACATACGTACAACGATAGTAAATAATGCCGATGCTGGTAGGTATATATAGGTATAGTATATGTTATTATGTATTCATAAATATAATTCTCGTTCACATTGTTATCAACATGTTGAAATGTATGTTCAAATTATTCATGGTTATATTTACATAACTCATAAAATACAAAATTTGCAGAACAAGGTGCAAAACATTTAAACATAAAAATATATACAGTATTATAAGGCCAGGAACAAACTAGTTTTATCTTTAAAGTTAACATAATTGTATGTATTTTATCGATTTGTCACTCGACTCTGTTATAAACTTTTCCGGGATGATACGTAGAAAACAAAACAGATAAGTAGTCATAATGTACTTTTAATGAACAAGCTAAAGGAATTTTCAAAATATGTTTAAAAGATCTTTAGATTAGTTTCCAAAAACGTAATAAAAAAATAAAAATAAATAAAAGTAATAGACGTTAACAGGTTATACGTTTCTAGCAAATCCTTGAAATCTCACGCGTATCATGGCATGTCTATCTGATGATAAACATAGGTTATATTATATAAAACAGTTAATCCCAAAATGATGCGTTGTTACAAGCAATTTTCCTCATTTATTCCCGTAGTTGTAATTTCGTCGAAAACAAAAGATTCACAAATTCAATGAAAATATTGTTTTGTATTGAGATTTTAGATCGTTAATCAGATATTTCACAAGGAATTTATCAATTTTTCTTTTTAGGATTAAATGAAACATGAATTTTCTTCTATTATGATTCTACTCATTAATACAATCAAATTAATTTTTTTTTTTTTATTTTAATCATGTGCTATAAGCCTATAAATAGTAAAAATTTGATGATTGATAAATTATAATTTAAATAACGTTAACACAATATGTCATTATTATTAAGTTAATACTAGTTTAAGAAACACCACGTTTATTGGACTTACTTCTTAAACCTTGAAGTAAAAAAAAACTCCAAAATATAACACACTTGATATTCAGAGTTTCAAGTGTTATCTGCATCGCACATTGCAAAAAGAAATCTTAAAGTTCACTGACCTAGAAATTGTATTAAATCGGCGAAAAATCTAAATGTTAATATATGCTCTTATAAATTAAGTTTCGCAACTTGTGACAGTCTACTTAATGCACTTAGCTCAAGTTGACATGGTTACATACTAACGTTGCACATTACAAAATGCATACGTGAGCGGTTTTATGTTTGAGGGTGTGTCGTTTGCTGTGTTTACACTCGTTTTATTTTATATTTATGGCCATGCAGATTATAACTTAGGCTTTGAAAACATTGGAAGGCTTGGATACGCTTAAACGGCCATGGTTCTTTATGTGAGCCTAGTGAGCAGAATTACCTCTGCCCATATACAATATGATAACTCTTAACCTATTTAACTAAAAACTGAACCGAAGTTCAATAATTACTTGTGTAGATTATAACTTGGAAACATTGAAACATTGATCCTTATAGTGGGCGAAATGAAAAAAATATCGAAATGATGACTAAGTGATAAACCCTAAACAACCCATTTAACTGAAAACAGTAAAAAAAAAACACTAAAGATCGAAACTTACTGCTAAAGGTCAATAACATTTGCCGTAAAAAATTACCTTCACATTATGAACAAAAATGTCGTACCGATAACATAGTTTCTCAGGTTTTTTTTGCATAAAAAAACAAACAATAACAAACGAGCGTCGCGATTGAAATCCGAGAAACTAGTGACATCTATTTATTCTCGATGTATTTAATTGTATAACGATGTCTGATAAATGCTGTGACACTGCGCTTTACACCGGTAGATGTCATTGTTTATAATGTAAAGTATTTGTGATTTTATTCCCCTTTTGAAGGAGGCACGGGTGGGTTTACCGTGACGTCATAAAGTACTAATTCCAGTAGGTATGGCAAAAAGACAGAGAAATGGCAAAAAAATAGGTCATCTAACTCCTAACCTTTCTAATCTGGGATTATTAGGTAGTGCTTGATGACGTCACAGTAACATCCCAGGTTATACTTAACATCAGGTGGTCCACCTGCCCCTTTGCTTGCTCTGTCATAAAAAAAATCCCAGGATTTTGTTGTATGTTATGTAGGAAGACTTCATTTTAGTTTCATTATACCTAGTAAGTGTAAGTGTAAAGTGAATACTTATATCGATAGATAGATAGATGTTTAATTTTGCTCTTCTAATAATACAGTAACAGGTATGTTTATCTATACTAATATTATAAAGAGGAAAGGTTTGTAATTATGTATGTATGTATGGTTTTCACGCATTAACTACTGGACCGATTTCAAAAATTCTTTCACCATTTGAAAGCTGCATCTTCACTGAGCAACGAAGGCTATATTGCATTTTCAAAAAAAAATTGGTTGTCTGTAAAGTCGGTTTACTGACGATAGTTGAACGTGACAACGTCCGATTGTGCTTCTTTGTCGCTCGTTCCGCGCTCTCGCTTGCACTTCAAGCCTTACATGGAACGCCTCAGAGCGAGGTAACGCCGCATGAGTCATGTTTTTTCGTGCGTGCAGCCGGCTTTATCGAATTATAAGACGTTGTCACGTCAAAAATTAGAGATCCTTACCAAAAATGCAATAATGTAACCCAAGGGGCAAGGTGTATAAAATTCCTTAATAAAAATTCTGTCATCGCGTGCGCTGCGGAATCTATTCCTTGAATTACGAGGATGGTTCTTATGAAATAAAACGTAAACATGTAGGTACCACGGGCCAAGCCGGGGCGGACCGCTAGTACTATATTATAAAAAAGGCAGGTGGGATATCTGAAATAGGTTTTATACTGTATACTTCCTCTGTGGAGAGAAGTGTTTGAATGCAACATGAGGTGTTTCCTCTATGAACACCTGCATTGAAAATGTAAAGGCAACAAGCGCAGAGGCAAGTTTTTATTTAGTACATCTGTCAATAATTCATATCAGTTATTATCAGTTTAAGCAAGGATATAGTAAAGAGTAGTTAGAAATAGCATTAATACAAATTATATCTACTTTAGATTGAGTACTGATTATATGACGACCACCTAATCGCCATGCTGTCATTTAATTGAGATTAGATGCAAAGTTTAACTCACGTTTTAAATCCGTTAAGTCGCCTTAAAATTAAACCAAATTCATTTCTTCCTCTTATAATTTCATACAACTTTAAGAAATATAAGAAAAGTTTTTGTGAAAGTTAATCCATTTTTCTATCCAATACTAAGTAGCTTAGGTTTCAAATAAAATAATGATGAGGCGCTGGTAATCCATCCGTAAAAAGAGATAATTCGTGTGCAATGTGACGCAATACGACGTGTTGTGACGACGCGATAACTGTGTTTATGAGTCATAAAAATGATATTGTTAACGATGATATGGATAAATAACGTAATGTTTTATTGTTCAGATAGTGGCGCTTTTTTAGAATCGCGGTAATATTAGCGTATTTGAAACCACGTTAGGTTCGTTTAGAAAATAATATTACAATGTTATGTTTGCTGGCAGGCATTATTTACATTCTGAGACTATCGCTTTCTACTGGTTTAGAAGCGATCATCTTGGCAAATTTTATTAAGATGTGGGTCTATACTCTGTAATTAAATTGTTAGTGTTGAAACGATATAAGAATGTTTCCCTGTATTGAAGACGATATAGGTTTAGGATCTACTATTAATTATTATTTGAAAACGAGCAGGTTAGGTGCCTCCTTGATTTTAAGGGGAACAAACATAACTATTTTAATACAAAATTAGATGTTCTAACGAACATCAATTTGCATTAAAATTTTATAATACGATTACCCGTTTTTTTAGAATTTCATAAGAATTACAAAGGGATTTTCTGTAACCCGGAACTAGCCATAACTAAAACATCGTTGTAAAGGGTCTTTCATTAAGCACGGGTAGATGTTTTCGGCCTGTGGTGGCCCACCTCCTGTGAGTGACATCTATCAAAAATATATTTTTATGTTCTGTCAATTATGCCATTTTACTATGCCAAGTTACAAAAAAAAACATTAGGTACAAATGATAAAATTTTACGATTACAATAAATGTCCGTTAAAACGAACGCTTTTCGACTATTTCACAGTGACGTGGTGTGTTCCCCTTCGCAGCTCTCTCTTGCAGGTTTGGTGGGGAAATTGTATACTATTGATTGGGGCAATAATAAGTCAATACATCAACGTTCAAGGAATGCAAGAATGGCGGAGAATATCGCCGCAGTCCATGGATATGCACAGCAGAACCTGAAGCAGGTGATTTCTTGCCGTGCCTAAGAACTTGCGCTTCAAATTAGCGATTATTAGGTTGTTACACATTTTTTTGTAGGATTTCTTGAAGTTGCAGGTCTTAAGAGGTAATCCACAATCGACTGATGATGTAAATGCATATTTAACACATGCCACTGATAAAATTCAACAAGATCTCACCACTTCTTCTGTGAAATTGACTCAAAAAATCGTCTTATTTTGATCATAAAATTTTATCATTTGTGCCCGATGTTTTTTCGTGTTACTTGGCATAGTAAAATGGCATAATTGGCTGAACAATAAAATATATTTTTGATAGACGTCACTCACAGAAGGTGGCCAGCACAGGCCGAAAACATCTACCCGTGCTTAATGAAAAACCCTTTATGTATGACTTAGCAAACTTTTAATTCACATTGCTTGCGGTCGAGATGTTTAATTTCTTGTGTTTGGACTTTGTACCCCGTATCTACGTGAGAACTTTTCGACAGATAATATATGATTATTATTGGTTTTCCCAATAATGAAAAATAATTTGTCTCAAAGTTTAAAGAGGGCATGTATAACACATATTGAAAGATAATTTTGCTATTAACTGCTTTTGGATTTGCTTATTATTAAATTTTAGCGGTCGTCCTTTTTCGTTGTCTATAGTACAATTGTATACTCATTGAAGACAACATAATATTAGCGCAAAAAAAGAGTAATTACGTATTAGTGAAACAAACATCGTTATTCGTGTATAAGATATGTTTGTGCATTGTTCGATCGAGGGAAAATATGTTTTACGATACTAACGAAGTTTTAACTTAATTTGTTTGTATATAAAAATAATGACACATACACACATTAAACGCACAGTAGCAGAGAAGACACGAACAAATGAAATTTTAATAATAGTCCAAGAGCCCGCTTCAGCCAGGCGTACAGTATTTCATAAAACCAGAAAGTTTGTCTGCGCACGTCACCAACACAGGTAAGAACGATGAGCGACTATGTAGTTTGGGTAGTGGTTACTTTGACAGGTAACAGGTAACAAAGGTGTAAAAAAAAGCACCTCAAATACGTTAAAGCATAAAGCTTGGTTTTTTGATATTTTCTTTAGAATAATATTTAAAATGATGTCATCCATTGCCGGACACTTAGTATGGTTTTAACCCCCTGCCGGACACCCCAAAACTCAAAAAAATAATTGTACTTAAACTTACAATATACATAGTATAAAAGCTGAATTTTAGATATGTTACTTGGGGGACTATCAAAAGAATTTACCCCAGTAGCCGGACAGTTTTCACGGTTTTTACATATTGCCAGAGGCCTTGAAAGTCTGTGGTAAGTGCGAGCGCGAGGCAACATATTATATTTAGGCAGGTTTGAGTGAGATGGTGAGTTTGCTCTATTGCGATCTTTTACTGCGCATCATCTGTCATTTACATTGTATTGTGTTCAATTATTATACGTTCACTAATACGTTTTATCGTTTATTTGTGTAGTTTGTGAAATAAATTTGATCGAGTTTTAGTGAAGTGTTATCATGGAAAATAAATTAATTTGTTTTGTTTGTAAAGAAAGTACCGGCAAAATAATATTGTCTTCAGAGGAAATTTTCAAAAAACCTAACATTAATTCTTTTAGGTATGCAATCCCATTCAAAAACTACTTTCTGGCCACAGTGATCCGAAGTCAGTGTATTGAGAATATTTTTTTCTAAACAGTTGCAATCACAGTAAACATTATCAATACAAGTTGCAGAACTATATGTACTGTATAAAACTACTACTCCTACTACGATACTACTGTATAAAATATAGTTAAGGATATAATACTGAGTAAATAAAAGTTCGCAATAGAGCAAACTCACCATCTCACTCAAACCTGCCTAAATATAATATGTTGCCTCGCGCTCGCACTTACCACAGACTTTCAAGGCCTCTGGCAATATGTAAAAACCGTGAAAACTGTCCGGCTACTGGGGTAAATTCTTTTGATAGTCCCCCAAGTAACATATCTAAAATTCAGCTTTTATACTATGTATATTGTAAGTTTAAGTACAATTATTTTTTTGAGTTTTGGGGTGTCCGGCAGGGGGTTAAAACCATACTAAGTGTCCGGCAATGGATGACATCATTTTAAATATTATTCTAAAGAAAATATCAAAAAACCAAGCTTTATGCTTTAACGTATTTGAGGTGCTTTTTTTTACACCTTTGTTACCTGTTACCTGTCAAAGTAACCACTACCCAAACTACATAGTCGCTCATCGTTCTTACCTGTGTTGGTGACGTGCGCAGACAAACTTTCTGGTTTTATGAAATACTGTGCGCCTGGCTGAAGCGGGCTCTTGCTCTATAAACTTAGTAGGTAATTGTGTGTTTTCATTAATGATTTGATTTGGAACTAATTCATTTATAAATAGTCAATTAATTACCCCTTTGCACGAAACCGACTTCAGTTTCAAGTACCTACTTCAAAATGAATAAAAATGAATTAGATGATTTTGGTCGATAATAATTTATTTTTATACTTACTTAGGTATGTTAAGCGGTATAATGTCGCGGTTAGACAGACTAATTAGTAATTACCTATATTATAAACGTTTCTTTGATGTATGTTTGTAGCTGTTTCACACAAAAACAGCGTATCGTATTTGTATGAAATTTGGTACAGCACGTAGTCTACTTTTTATTCGGGTACCATACGAGTGACGCCGCATATTATACCAGCTAGTGTCTAAACTTAATTTACAAAAAATAACACAAAACAAATTAAATGTTGTTTTTAAAGGTAGATATGTTAAAAAACCTTTACATTATAAAATAAAATAAAGTATGCAGAACGGAAGTGATGAAATTTCGAACAGCTACAAAGAAAGCTTTCCAAATATAATCCTCATTACAAATTGTAAAACAATTTCACATTAAAGAAAACGATTGTCGTAATTTGTGCTAAAATTTCAACTTATATCTCTCTGCGTCTACTCATTTATTTATTCATACAGATAATGTTTATGTAAATAGCAAACGTTCCATAATTAAAGGAAAATATTGTAACGAATCGGTGGAATAATGCTAAAATTTGTTAAAAATTGTAACTTATACCGCTGTCTGCCTATTCATCTATTTATTCAAATAATTTAAATAGTAAACATGGTGGAACAAAGCTAGTTAAATTGTTAACATGTATCGCCGTGTCTATTCATTTATTTATTCAAATTATGTAAATAGTAAACATACTATAATTAAAGGAAGATAACGTTTAAATAATAAATCGGTGTAACAAAAACAAAAGTTGTTAAAACTTTAACTTGTAACGATGTGTGTTTCACTTATTTATTTATTAAAAATGAAAATAATGTAAACAGTCAACATTCCCCATTAAAGGAAGATAATACATATTATAACGAATCGGTAGAACAAAGCAATTGCCTAAATACGATTTCATGTTTAACTTCTAATCGGCGAGTGAGATAACCTGCCGGTATCAACAATGGTGAAACTTAACCTTCGAGTTTTGACTGCGGTAGTCCGGTCCAATCGACCGTATGGGGTTTATAATTTACATGTTACGTATTAATTTGGATGTTTTTTTTTATAATGAGAGAAATAAATAATATAATGCTAGTGAGATAACGTGCCGTTATCAACAATGGTGAAACTTAACCATCAACTGCGGTAGTGCGGTCTAAATGACCGTGTGGAGATTTGTAATTTATATCGTATTGATTTGAATGGTTTTCTGGTAATCAGAGAAGAAATAGTGAGTGAAGTAACTTGCCGTTATCAACGATGGTAAAACATAACCTTCGACTGCGGTAGTGCGGTTTAATAGAACCCTATGGGGATTTTTCATGATCTTTTTTTATAATCAAAAAAGTTAGTAGAATGTATGCAAAGGTACAGGATATGTAAACAATTTGATGTTATTAAATAAGATATTTATTAATTAGTAAATTAATGATAGGAATAATTATAATACCAATAGTTTTGTGGGCATTAAGTAATGGACTTTAAGTAAATATTTTTGTTATTTAAACTATTGGGTTTTAAAAATAATAAGGTACGTGGTAAATTTGATGAAGTGAAACTGAAGTTAAAAACAAATCTTCTGTCTTATAAGGTTTAAGATTCGTGATATAGGTACAAGGTATATTAAGAAAAATTAAATGTTCCTAAACGATCAGATTAGTTTATAGCCGTAATAATTAGGTACTCAGGTAAACAAGTTGGGTAATTAATTATTACCTGATGAAATATAATTAATTTAACAGTATTCGAAAACGAAGTAATAAATTAAATTACATATACATGCGTACATAGATTCTCGAACTAATTAAAATAGCTTATATTATTTAATGTTTATCCGTTATCATAACTCAAGATGTGAGCGGAATTGTTTAATAAATCATCCGATATGATCATATGCAGTTTTGATCATTCTGAGGAAATGCACTATTTCTGGATGCACCATACCTGTACAGATTCGCGTAGTGCAAAGGTGCATAAATCATCCATCATTATTGTTACTCAGATGGAAATATGTACTTCAAATCGCTCAGTACGCTGGCTGTAGGTACGTTCGTTTGGCGCGGAGCCAATGCAGAATGCGTTTTCGCTATAATTCATTGACTATTTTAAAGCTTTGTACTTTTACCCTAATGCAGGGCATGCGATTTTTTGCAGTGCCAATTTAGTGTTGAGACGTTTGGTGCGAATTGTTTTGATTATTAGGTAGAGGTCTTGAGTGTAATAATAGCTGTTAATCGAATAATAAACACTATTATTTAATAGAAAATAAATCCGTAATTATTTAAAATAAACCATTTAGTATGTGGGCCAAAAGTAAGTGAATAAAACAAGAGAAGGAATTTCTTTGTATGTTTCGTTATTTGAACTCAAATAATAATTTTAATATTACGATCAGATGCTTCCGAAGGCTATAAAAATATTTTATAAAAAAAAAAAAAAAAATATAGTGCGGTCTAAACGACCTGCGCGGCGGCTAATCGGTCAGATAAACAATCGAAGTGTGACAGTGCCGGGGCGCTATCGCATTTTCGGAGGCTGGGCGAGCTATCGGCCGGCGGCAGTGCGGCCGGCGCGCGCGCACCGAAAGCATGTGCCCGCCTCCGCGATGTACATAGAGCCCGCCGCGTTCCGAGCGCCCAGCGCCGAGTCCCTCGCCCAAAACGAACCCGCCCCCATTTGGACGCAGTGCTTACCGTCCCCGTTATTCGCAGGCAAGAAAGCGCCGCTCAAGACCTACGAAGAGATCCAGCCGCTGATCCAGCAGGCCCGCAAGCGGGAACTGAAACTCATCATCAGGGAGAACTCGTGGCCGATCAACAGCCCCATACGGGCCTCCCTCTGGCCGGCTCTCTGCAGACAACATCAACATGGCAAATCTATGCTCGACGGCTTCTACTGGGACATGGTTACGCAGGTCAGTGATCTTTTCTGGTCAAGGTTGCCCACTATTGAATTGTTCACTTATCGTGAAATCGCACACTTAATTTTTCCCCAAGGTTGTTAGCTTAGCGCCGCCCAAATGTTTGTGAGTGCCCTCAGATAAGCAGATGACGTACACAAGGTCGAAGTACGGCTCTGTTCGAACGCTTTTGTTTTAAGATAGTTGTCGATGATGCACAAGCCAATTTGATTTATATCCGCACAGATTTAAAAGCGAAAATCGGCTGAGTGTTGAGAGTAGGCTCTAGTGGTCGGTAAGCATACGTGACCGATTCATAAATGAAAACCTTAAACATATCATAATGTTGGATAAATCAACAATGGTGTTTCTAAATAGTATTAGATCTACATATTGCTTTTGTTGTTGTTCATTTTGTTTGATAAAATTTAAATACGTTTATGAGTTAGATAATTTAAATTATATTACAGTCGTATAACAAGTTTGGTGGTAAATTTAGCGATAAAGCGATCCATAAAAACTCCATACACTCTGTAAAATGTTAAAAACAATTTGCCCAAGTCCTTATCTTGTTAGTTTATCTATATCTAAGTTATCAGCTGCCCATGCGTCGTTCTTGCTCCACATGAAGTAGGCGGTCAAGTCTAGAGTAATTACTTGTCTCACACAGGCTCTTTCGTCGCACGATACACTCAACCTTGTGAATGATTTAATATGCAACCTCTAAGACGGTTTGTCTGTCAAAGACACGTGCGCTTTCCATTCACTAACGTTTATGGATGTGGTACATGTTATAACTGTCTGCGATGTTCGTAATGTTCGCTATATGCGCGAGTTAAAGGCTATATGCAATGATAGATCAGGTTTTCTGGTGACTTGGTTAGACGCGCGAGTGGTTGTAGTATTTTGTAACTGTCAGTTAAGTTTAGTTGGTTGATAGTGATTTTTACGTATGAGTTGCTAGATAAAGTGTGAAGTGATTTTTTATCATGATCTACCAGTAGAAGTTATTATAAATATTGCATAAAGTAAGATGTAAAAATCTTTTATAAAGTACTCACTCGATATTATTTTCTATTGCTTCTGATCTAAGCAAAATAGTCAAAACAATCCATACTAATATTATAAATGCGAAAATAACTCTGTCTGTCTGTCTGTTACTCAATCACGCCTAAACTACTGAACCAATTTGCATGAAATTTGGTATGGAGATATTTTGATACCCGAGAAAGGACATAGGCTACCTTTCATTGCGAAATATGTACCACGGGCGAAGCCGGGGCGGACCACTAGTAAGTAATAAAATTCAAATTGCATGAAAACTTTTGTTGATTCAGATACCGAGCGAAAGATCGAATCGATACTATTTAGAGTCCTTGCGATGGACATCAACGTGCGCGCATGCCCCCAGCGTCGCCCGCTGCATCACAATTAGCAGAACAATGCCTCCACAATCTATCGCAGCCGTGTTTTTTGTTACAACATTATCAATTAGTACTATCGCTTACCTTTGTTTATCGTGACCGCGTGAGTCATGGACAATAATATATTTAAAAACACTTATTTGCATGTCCCTCGTGATTTTTCCACTGAATGTCATGTCAAAAGTTTCACTATCTCGATCTTGTAAACAATGCACTAATTGGTCGTTAGTTTAATCACTTGTTTTTGTCTTTGGATTGTGTAGCACGTCTAATTTCGTGTCATCTTAGTATGCTGATATTCTTGGAGTGCTTCGAATATTTACAATTTTTTTCGAGAACTTTCTATGAAGTTGCAGTTTTATTGTTTGCAAGCACTTGGCTACTTTTCAAAACGAAAGCTATCACTGCGTATTCTGCCTATCTAGACGAGGTGGTAATATTAGCAAAAAAAAAAAAAATGGTTCGGAAAGTTTTCGGCAAATTGTATAGGCCGTCCATTTTGTGCTGCTGAGTGCATTGTGTTTATTATTTCGGCTTACGCGGTTGGCACCGTGTCAACCTTTCTGCCGGTTCACCTTCAATACTTGCTCCATACATTGATAAGTTCATACAGCACACTCGTATTCAGTTTATAAGCTATACAGGGCACGAGCCTGTTTTTACGAATACTTGCGCCATATGTTGTGCCAACGCTGATTGTTTAAAATATTTTATAACAAAACATTCGGGCTATATTGTATTTCTAGAGATTTTTGTTTGTAAATATTTGTGGTTAAAAAAATAATTCTAATAAGGCCTGTTTTTGGACCTGTATGATGTGGTCTATTGATGAGTAATAATTTTACGCAAGTTCTTGCTAACTGATGCAATTGCTGATATTCATTAAAATCTGATGCAAACTTCTGTATCATTGTCGAAAGCTTATTAAACATTTGTTTTCGTAACGATGTAAGCGATAATATTACTTATTGACCTAGGACGAAGCAAATTAAGAAAAAATAATAAAATTAGACGCTATAGACATTTATTATAAGAGTTATATTTAGCCCTTTCTTACAATGTAAACTGTTATGCCTTTGGCATCGGTCGACTTACAGTTATGCATTAATCCTATTACAAGCGAGTAATTCTTTCTATTGTTGGCAACTAGTCTACAAAAACGGGATAATTGCAAGCGTAACTCAACTGATTCATAACTTTAACGCTCTACCCATAAAAAGTCCTTTCTATTCAGTTTTTCTTGCCAATTAGCACTAGTAATAGATAAAGTATTTATTATTCACGCAAGCAATGTTTCCGTTTTCCTTAACGACACATGTAACATTGGTTTGTTGTGGATGAATCAAACAGGAGTCCACGTGGCGGCGAGGTGAAGTGACTGTCGCCAAAATTCCGGTTTTCCGAGAAACATCGGAATGCCAGTCTCAAAATAGCCACATCCATTTGAACTGGTGATTTCATGCGGTTCCTGCACTCTATCTGCCCTCTCGGTCTTCCGAGTATGTTGAAGGTTGTGATTCTCTGAGTGGTGTAATCGTTAAACTTACATTATGAAATGAGATAATTTCGTTTAGGTGCTTCTGTAACAGGCAGTATAGTTTTCAGGACTATAGCCTTTACTTTCATGAGACCAAGAGAGATTAAGAGTTGAAATAGTTCTACTTATTACCAATACAGTGCATTAATTTTTGAATTAAAGTTGATTTTAAATTTTTAATGCATCGTAGATAGAACTTAGTTTCAGTATTTCTCTATAAAACAACTTTCATACTTTATTATATCATTTTCCATATCTTAACACTTGAATAATTTATTGATACATGCAAATCACATTATGATGACACACTAACAGCTATAAGTATCGTTTCAAGACCTTTCGGTTCAAGATTGCGTTCCACGAATCGCCGATGAAATTCCGTTGTCTCATACAAAATTTCTAATCGATACATCTCAATGCTGCGAGATGAATCTTCGCATTGTCACCAGCTGGTGCTCTGCCAATGGCCACGGGCACCTTGACCTCGCCCATCGAGCGCTAGGTATGAGGAACTCTGCGTTTGATGTGATGTTACGTTGGGAGGGGTGTTCTGGCCGTTTTTATCGGAAGTGTGGTGACGGAATGATTGGTTGAGATGATTTACGTGAACGAATTTGGCTTAGGAAATACGCTAGATACTGTACGAATTGATAGTTATGCTCAACGATATAGAGTAAGACCTTAATATTTTTGTTTAAATAAGATTTTTAGAAGGAGGGGTAATATTGAATCTAGCTTGTATACAACGAAATTTAAGATATATGAAATTTCTTTCAAAAGAACCTTTTAAGCTGAAATAGTTTTATGCTTTCAAGAAGTTCAAAAACTTTCAACTGAGCATTGCCCAGATCCTTTTATATAAGCAAATACACGTATCGATCGATGAATAGCAATCAAGCACAAAATAACGATAAGTTAATAGACCGCCATCAGGACGGTATGAAATTGGATTAACTACAAATCTGACCTTTAGCGTTCGCTTGAATAAGCCGAGGAAAGTAACCGAGACTATTTGCGTCGCTAATCTCATTACTCGACATCCGATTAGTGCGCGCGCGCCGGTCGTACAAAGTTACGTAGTAATTAAATCTATAGCTTGGTTTTTGTGGTCTAATGCCGTTATTATATTAGTTGGTGGCGTTTTTATTTGATCGTCTTGTTTGATATGATTTAGACGAGTATCGTTGGGAATTGGATATACTTTTTAATAGATTGTGTTCTTATTAAACTGGATTACTTAAAACTGAGTTTAATGATACTTGGTTGGTTTTCCGAGTATTATGCTACATGCGTGAAATTTGCCTGTTCTGTTTAAACTTTAGGCGAAGTTGTATCCTACTAATAGGTATTATAAATGCGAAATTTTGTGAGGATGTGTATGTGTGTGTTTGTTACTCTTTCACGCAATTACTACTGAACCGATTACAATGAAATTTAGCACACATATAGAGGGTAACTTGGATTAACATATAGGATAGATTTTATCCCGGAAATCCCACGGGAACGGGAACTATGCGGGTTTTTCTTTGAAAACGCGGGCGAAGTCGCGGCGGAAAGCTAGTTACAACATAACTTAAGTAGATGAATGAGTTTCTAAACTTAATTCCAGTTATAATATTCGCACCATGTTTGAGGAAGTTAAGCAGACTGATTTGTTGAGTATTGACTGTTTTAATATTTCTATTGATCTCATAAATGTCCGTATTGATTTTAAAAACAGCATATTGAATAAAATCAACGATGGTGTTGACATATTATATCGAGCCATAAATTAGCATGATCAATCAATAATGTTTGAAAAGACAATGTTCGAAAACATTTTATTTGCCTATTAGTGACGCAAATATATATAATATAAACTGACCTAGACTAACTATGGTTATAATTAGATTAATTTTGATTTCGGCAGTCTACTTTGCCCTTATAACGTGATATACGTTTTAAGGTTTGAGAACATTAAAAATAAAATGATTTACAATGAAAGGGCATCGGTACTGCCATTCAAAGCGAGGTGAAGCCATTTGTGGTCAAACAGTGTAGAATTTAATTAAGTTTCTTTGAAATGTATGAAAAAAAATCGTATTTGTGTTGTAGTCATCGAGTAAAATTAGATCGTCCGTGAGAAAAATACAGTTATAAATATCAATTAAATCAACGTTAATTCATTGTTTGTTTACAATTTAAGAACAGTTTTTTCTTTTCCGTGTTTATTTTGTTTAAAAAATACATATAGCTTACTAGTCCATTTCATTCGTTCCAAAATCACAGTTCAATTGTTGATTATTCTAAAGAATAAACCAATTCTGAAGAATACCTAAGAAGAAATAGAAATAGAAAGAATGTAATAAGTAGTTGGTGATGACAGAAGTGGTATAGGAGATGTAGAACGATAGTGTATTCTATAGAGCAGTGATATTAGAAATAATGATTAAGGGAACGATAGGTATATCGACGACAATATTGGGAAGTCAAAAATATCGATAGATTTCATAATTGCGGTATTGTTTACAACAGCACTGTATGAAAGCAATACATTCTTGAATTCATCTCCCTGCTATGTCCTAACCTTCAGCTTACATCGGCTATCTGCACAAACACATCAAACAAAAATCGTAAATTCGGGATATACATAGGTAAAAGCGTCGTGGCTTCTCGCCAAATACCAAAATAGATGATCTAGGTTCACTTCGCACTTACCTGGTCACGTGCCATGTTTTTGTATAGACGTAGGTGGTTTTATGAAGTAGGTGTGGTGATGAAGGTGTTACAAATGTAGGAGACTAGTGCAATCTTATGAAATGTGAATTGCGATGAGGGTAGGTGTTTATTGAAAGTAGGTGTGATGATAAAGGTGTTAGAGATGTAGAAGATTAATGCAATCGTAATATGTAATGTATTTTGCTTTTGCTTATCTTGGATATTGTTGTGTAATAGTAATAAGCAGATTGTGATGACAGAGGTGATGTTGTGAAGAACGCTATCGTTACAGTGGAGATATATCTACTTACGTTAGTTGCACAAAGTACTAAGTAGGTTGTGATAACAAAGATGATACAGGAGATGAAGAACATTGCACTAGGTAGCTATAGATAATAAAGTACTGTAACCATAGAAGTAATTATTAATGAGACAAATAGGTTAGTACTGGCACAAGTACTAAATAGGTCGTTGACAAATCAGAAAGCGGTTGCAGGAGAACATTGTATCTTTGTTTCGTCCAATTTCGTCCAAAATCGTTATATAATTATATTAGTCTTATCCTTTTATTGGTTTAACTGATGAGAAAGAAAATTATAATTCCGAAACAATTATATGCACCACAAGTTATCAATGCTACTAAGTATGGAGAGCCCAAGGTCCCAGTGTCACGGCCGGCGTTTACAAATCGATGGCAGGAAGTCGGGAACACGCTTCCTGCACCTGTGAGGCTTCGAACCCGCTACCTTGGCCCGATTAGTTGTGCGTATCACTACATAGTATATAACAAACTCGCTTTCTCTGTCCCTATGTCCCTTTGTATGCTTAAATCTTTCGAACTACGCGACGGATTTTGATGCCGTTTTTTTAAATAGATAGAGTGATTCAAGAGGAAGGTTTTAGCATGTAATTTATTAGGTTTTGGACAAAGCGGGCGAAGCCGCGGGCGGATAGCTTGTACTGTATATGGTATATAGAGGTAGATAGTGTGGTCGATCTGTGTGGGGATCATAGAAATCTAAATAACAAGACACTAGAAGTCGTAAGCGTGCGTGACCTTGTCGCCACTCAGGTGATTTGCACATCACCAGTGCATTCGTCACTGTTCAGTTGCTCTGGAGACGTATGAGTGTATACATGGTGTGTTTCAGCAATTCCCATTGCGGAAATTCTTCCACAAGTTGTAATTATACTTATAAAGGAATAATATTTCATCGGAAAATATTTTTTTTTAGAAATAATGCCGTTTTTCCTTAAAATTATAGAATATTTACAAGTATTACGAGTGTCACCATAGTAATTGAAATAACAATGAATGACACAGTCGACCATTCTTATTATCACGTTTGTTCGTATTGGAGCAAAAAGTCTCATATACTTAGGGATGTTATTCTAAAATAAACCGTAAATTCGTGCGTTAGGATACATATTCAAAAGCTTAATTTAATAGATAAGTTAGTTTTCACTAAAATCAAGCTGTCCAATAAAAGGCATAGTTTACTTGTGTGTACTGTTTAGCTTTCGGTTTGAATGTGTTGATTTTGGCGACAGCGGTTTTCATACGAATTATGACATTATAGCACTTCTATGTGTCTTGTTATTTAGATTTCTATGGTGGGGATGCAAATGTTTTTTTGCAACGATTTTGCATTTAAATTTTATTAACTTTGGGAAGAGTTTGCGTGCTTAGTAATTGAATGGAGTTGGCGAATTTGCATGTAGTAGCGTATGCATTTTTATAAGGTAGAAGTAAGTTATTAAAGGTAATATTAATTATGATATATGTTTTGGTATGTTAGGTATTTATTAATTAAATAATAGCATTATGTTATTAAAAGAAGTACATTTTTCATTGAACTGGTTTAAACAAGAGAGGTTAAGTCACAGAAAAATAAGTAAATCTTCTCTAAATAAGTAGTCTATAATAAGTGTAGGTAAATGTGTACGAGTAAATGTAAAATACAAGAAAATATAATACACACTCAGTTGGTTGCTTAGCATAACTTTGCGTTCACGCAAAACAAATTGTTCGCCGCAGACAAATAGACAAATGAATTCATTATCATCTAATTAAAATACAGTAGTCGTTGCAACACGGCTGTAATGGAAACTATGTATTGGTCTGTGAGTGGTTTTCAATTTATGGGGCCTTTTCACGTTATTTATTATTACTGTTTCTTTGCTTGGTGATGACTTTCTTTGGTACACAATTTATTATTTATTTCATTAGACCATAATTTGTAACCTATGTGCAGGTCAGATTCGAAGCGTTCCACAAACAATCAACTTTAATAAATAAATATAAATAATAAATAAACACACCGGCACAATTAGCGGAACAGAAAAAAAAGGGAGAAAAAAGAGGGAATTTAGAACAATGAATGTAATTTTTAAACAATATATTATTTAAAATGAAACAACAATTAAATTAACATGTTTTGACATTTATTTGTAATACCATACTTAAAGTTTAATTAAAATAAAAATTAAATTAAACAAAATGCATTTTTCTTCGATTTCTTAATTATAGAGAAACAGCAAAAAATTCAAGATTTTTCAAAGGTTAACAACAATTTCAATGACTGTTCAATATCGAGTGTTTCCTCCTCGTGCTCTGATGAGGGTTTCCATCCGTCTGGGCATGCTGCGGATGATGTTATCAATGGTTTCTTGGGGCAACCCCTGCCATTCTTCAAGTAATGCGTTTCGCACTCGTTGAGATTATTGGGAGGTGGCATTCTTAACTTTACACTCCTCTTTAGCAAGTCCCAGACGTGTTCTATTGGGTTCATATCGGGGGACCGTGCTGGCCACTCCATCACCGTCATACCAACATGGTTTAGGTATGTCTGTACTGTGCGAGCACTGTGAGCCCGTGCATTATCCTGCATTAAAATGAAGTTGTTACCAATAAAGGGGGCAAATGGCACAACATGTTCTTCTAAAATCTCCCTGATATACCGATCAGCAGTCAGATTCCCGCCATCGACCACTACTAACTCCGTACGAGCTCCTAAACATATTCCTCCCCAGACCATAATTGAACCGCCGCCATATGCCACTGTATTTTCAAAATTAGACTGGATATACCGTTCTCCTTTGCGTCTCCATATTCGCTGCCTTCCATCAATTTGATTTAACATAACTCTGCATTCATCAGTAAAGAGAACATGTCCCCAGTCGTCCCAATCACGATGTTCACGATCAAAGTGTAGACGGTTTGTGCGATGATGTCTCTCAAGTTTTGGGGCTTTGGCGGGCACATACGAGCCTACACCCACTTCTTCGAATCTTCTACGAACTGTCCGCTCACTTACCCTTACTGCTCGTACCTCTTCCAGTACATTTCGTGCCTGTACCGCCGTTAGTCTCGTGTTCCGTCGGACTTGAAGTTGGAGAAAACGGTCATCCCTCCTCGAAGTACACCTTTTCCGGCCTTGTCCTCTCCGTCTCACTAGAGTATTCGTCAATCTGTATCGTTTGATGCTACGATGAATCGTTGATAACGATCGACGAAGGCTTCTGGCAATCGATCTGTAGGTTTGACCATTTCTCCTCATTTGATCTGCCCTAATGATTTCTGATGGCGTTAAATCAGGCATACTTAGATGCTCGTAAATTATCAATATGCGAAAAAACTCAAAAGCCTCAAAAAACTGCAATTCAAAGCTTTTCAAATGGAATTCACGAACCTTCTTAAAACAGACAAGCGTCCGAAAAAAATGAATCAATTAAAATTAAAACAAAAGAATGAAAAAAATGGCAAGCGCTTAGTATTCCATTTTTAAATTAAATCCCAAATTTAAAAAAAGTTTGTTTAGCCGGCCAGTAACACGCAAAAGTGCGTAAATACTCCCTTTTTTTTCTGTTCCGCTAATTGTGCCGGTGTGTGTATTTCAGGACAATTTTCACACACGGCACAATCTGATCCCATAGGTACTAAGCTTTCGCTTGTGTTATGGAAACCAGATGGCTGATAAACATACATATATAATTTTTAAATAAATACTTATATAGATAACTAGGTTTCCGCCCGCGGCTTCGCCCGCGCAGTCAAAGAAAAACCCGCATAGTTCCCGTTCCCGTGGGAATTCCGGGATTGCGTCATTTTCCCGGGATAAAAAGTAGCCTATGTCCTTTCTCGGATATTAAAATATCTCCATACCAAATTTCATGAAAATTGGTTCAGTAGTTTAGGCGTGATTGAGTAACAGACAGACAGACAAAGTTACTTTCGCATTTATAATATTATTCGCATTTATAATATTAGTATGGATTAACACCCAGACACAGAGCAAACATCTATGTTCATCACACAAATATTTGCCCCGGGTGGGAATCGAACGCACGACCTCTGGCTTGGAAGGCAGGGCCACTACCAACCAAGCCAACCGGTCAGTCCAAGTCCAGTAATATACATATTATGTATAAGTAGGAATATAATTCAGAATTTATATTCTAGATTGTAATACGTAACCTGTATGACTTTACAATGTACAATATACCGCAAAACACCATACAAATCAATCTTAGGTAATGTGATATAATTAACGGTCGGCTATTGTGGTCGCATGCTAATATTACATTGTTTACTATTACTCAATCAAAGTGAAAAATATACGCTTTACCTCTATAGAAGCTGAAAGATGGAATGATATGACAGGCATGATTGAGAAAAATAGAGTTTATTCTTATTGGAAGTTTTACTTGTGGATCGGATGACGAATGGTGTACCTTGGTAGAAAAAGATTAAATATTTAAAATGCAAATGGTTCTAGTGTAAAGTAGAATTATTGTACCCTAACGTCTGTTTATAAACCAATGTATAATAAATTTCCAAATTATTTCAAACACAGTACATAGCCAATGGTGGTTCCGTGTTTTTTCTACGACTCAAACAGTTGATGCTAAAAAGTATCGAATATTGAAATTTTTAATTTAGCGATCGGTTGTTTTGATGAAATCTATTATTGAGGTGAACTTACCTAAGCTGGATGTCATGCCACTGGGTAGTAAATAAATCCAATTAGCGGCGAACAGATAGGAACACAACGTGACCGATTTTAAATTGCCTCTAAAGATTAATGGATACAACCATTTCAATTTCGTTTTCTAGGTCAAGTGATATGATGTTCACGATTCTGTGACATTTTAAAGTAAATTGACTCGTGTTTGGATTGCTTTTCATGGGCTATAGAGTGATTTTTTGTTGAAGAAATCGTGTTATGTAATGTTAAATATGTATCAGCTTATGATGCGTTTAGAAGGTTTTCTGAGGTTATTTAAATTGGTAGTTAAATATTAGTAGATTTTTTGTTAGTACTAGGGTACTATTATTAAAATACTTTTATTTTATTTCCATTATATTTCGAGTTTGTGATGTAATATTTGGTTCTGAATATTTAAACATTTTTCGACTCGGCACACGCGACACGGCATGAATGCATATCATTTGCATATATAAAATGCAGGCGTATTACATTCTTATCCACTTCAATGATTTCCTGATTTCGTATAAATATTATTTAAGTTCGTGCGGTTGTCAGTTTTCTATACTGATACACTGAAAAAGTGGAGATATTAATTAGGTGTTAATAACAGCTTAATTGGTGTAATATCCTATTTAGTAATGTATGAATACTCGTTTGATTTGCATATTTCTTTTTGAGGATGTAAGCTTCAATATTTTTTCAATAAACAATTTTATTAATTAAGAATATTGAAGTGGGTAATAATTGGATTGGAATGCCGATATATAATAAATGAAATCTATGAATGTACGGTTGTACACTGGGTGCTGTTTATTTTATTCTTTAATAGATATTATTATGCTTGGATATTTGGTATACGCGATCTCTCATACTCTTTCCTTTTCTCTCAGTTATAACTGTAACCAATCTAAAGAACGATACAATATGATCATGCCAATATGAATGCATGTCGTGCCAAAAACTTATTAAGTTTTGTTCATCTTCTTAAATATTATATGATAAGCATTGACTCTGCTGCTTACTATTGACAACCCTATAAGAAACATTGTAGCAACAAAAGAAATAGGGCAATGTCCAATGGGTAATATGACAGTTAAATCCGGCTCTTTTTTTTAATTAAATAAGTAGACGTTTGACCGCTATCCTGCCTGATATTAAGCAGTGATGCGATCTATTTAGGAGCACGTCTACCTAAAACTTAAAATCTACTAGCTCTGCTGTATTTTACTTCCATAGAGCGGAAGGCCAGCAAAGAGAGAAGCAATTTCTTCCAAGGAAGATGCAAGTAGGTGACCACCGGTCAATGAACCGTGGTCCGTGATGTCATGCTAATATATCGGAACCTGCAGTTTATTGGACCTCGTGATTTGATTGCCCAGCCCCCCTAGCCAAGTGGCTTTCTGTTAGCGTAGCGTTCAATAGAATAGACTACGAATGTATGAGATTGACGTAAGCTGTAGATAAACGTATCTACAGCTTACGTCAATCTCATACATTCGTAGTCTATTCTATTGAACGCTACGCTAACAGAAAGCCACTTGGCTAGGGGGGCTTATTCGATGCGTTTAATTTTATAAGTGCCTCTGTTATGTCTGACTTGTAAGATTAATTTCCTGCTTCGATTTGTTTTGATTTTGTATGCTTTTGATTGTGGTTAGTTGGTGGATGGCTGTGGTTTGATATTGGTAATGTCAACGAAACAGTTTATCATAATTAAATACTGTTTACACGGTTCTATGTATTTTTTAAAATCGTTTGGTATTGTGTGTTAATCTTCTTCTTATATATAAAATTCTCGTGTCACAATGTTAGTCTGCATACTCCTCCGAAACGGGTGGACCGATTCTCATGAAATTTTCTGTGCATATCGGGTAAGTCTGAGAATCGGCCAACATCTATTTTTCATATGTACCACGGGCGAAGCCGGGGCGGGCCGCTAGTTTTTTTATAAAAAAGTAGGGAAATTATGCGTTTACGAAATTAAGTACTGAATTATGTCTGAGTTCACATTACCTTATTATCAATTATTATGTTTTATGCAGAGCGATTGACCGTGCCCGTAGCAAGTGTTCGCAACTTCGGTACACTTCTGGTTATAGTTAAAAAACACGATTGAAAATATATAATTTTAAACTTCTCTGTGGTACCTAATGAAGCTTGAAATTCTAATACATTCATTATAATAAAGTGCATTCTATTGCTTAGTTTTTATTATTAACTAGCGCAAATCTTATCCTCATATAGTACCCGCTCCATACCAGTTGGAACTAGTGAAAGGGGGATCGCATAGAAAATTCCGTTGTTCCATATTATTATTATTTATTAATAATGCGATTGAGAAAGGACAGTTTCCGTATCGCCGCCAACACGGCCGACCTGTGGCCTATGTTATGTGTACATTGATAAGTTTGTATTTGTAAGTATGCGTGTGGGGTTATCATTATAGTGTTGCTCGTGCAGATTTGTTGTTGATTATGTTTGATTTTGTTGGTGACAATGTAGGTATGGGTTTCGTGATGGGCTAAGAAGGATAAGTATAGGATACAGAGGGCTTATTGAATCGATGTGCGACTCAGAAGTGAAATTGTTATGACACTAGGTCATAGCTACAAGAAATTTCAATACGATTGTAAACCGTCCATACGTGATAAATTTTGTTTCTGTTTTACAGTTAATAGAATAAATAAGGAATTCTTTTTTCTAATGGGAAATGTTACCAAAGAAAAAGACAAAAATAATGAAGACAAGCTCGTTTCCGGTTTCCCGGCCCCATTAGCGACTGATTCACCTTTACTTTGTTATTGTATATTTTATTTCCTATTATGTATAAATAATACAGTATATCATACAAACAGAATATAAAATACACGAAAAAATATTAACATTATGCCTTGCAAATATTATGTTTCATGTAGATACATACAATTTTTTTTTATTCCGCCATCGTTAATTTTATTAACACATAGTTTAAATTTTGCAAAATAAACATTCCTACACAAACATTTTAATAAAATTCTAGAATTTTTGAATAAATATACAATTGTGTGAATGACTTTAAATCATGTTTTATCAATTCACAATCTATCGTAAAATTGTTTTATGTCACTGCGTGTGTTCGTGTGTGTTATATTACGCGATGTAAATAAACAAGTTTTTTTTATTATTTAAATACTAGCGGTCCGCCCCGGCTTTGCCCGTGGTACATGTTTACATTTTCTCTCCATAAGAACCATCCTCGTACTTCAAGGAATATTATAAAAAAAGATTTAACGAAATCGAAGGTTCAACACATTTTGCGATTAATTTTTATGTTATAGATTTCCTTTTGGGAGATGGGATAATCTTGTTGTTTTTATATTGTTACCTGATTGTTCAAGTCATGTATATGTTTCATGAATGTATGCATGTGTTATGAATATTCCAAAATTGCTTCTACGGGTTATCACTGCGCGGTTTCTAGAAGTGACTCTGTTGGTTAATAAAAAATAATTAGCTTGAGTTTGTTTTGACCACGAACTAATTTATGCGTAAAATATTTTATGTTTTAATTGTTGTCGTCACCAAAGTTATTCTTTAATACATGTTGAACTATTTTTATTAAGAAAAATATAATAGCTTCAATTTAATTAATCGACACAAAGGTCAAGGTTTTTAGTGTAATTAAAATGTTAGAAGAAATAAAAGTAGAAATAAAGTTAAAAATAAAGTCTTAATTAACAAAGGTTCTCTCGAGACGGTGGATTTGTTCAAGCTCCCTTAGGCATGAAGTTTTAATGAAGTTCCCTTGATTAATTAGACAAAATGTACAGATAGTACTTTTGTGAATAAAGCTTATTTTCTAGCAATTTCTTGAGGCATTAATTTTTTATTTTTGTTTCTGCTTAGATGCATAATTAACAAAATGTTTACTTTTAGCAGTACTATTAACTATTCTGTGCTTTTAGTCAGTGATTGATAATAAAATATCGGTATTCGGTTCTATAAAATATATAGTATTTATGTGAATTATGCTATAAATCTATGCAATTGAAAACACCTTCTTATAATGCTTGAATGATTGAAGATACGTAGGTACATAAAAAAATAACTCAAATAATTGTGCGTAATAGGTGATATTATTATTACGACTTCATTTGGTACGGAAATGTAGATAATTTGAGTATCAGTGTTTCACTTATAAATTACAACTCTGAAGTCTGAACCCACACACAATGAGTTTGCACTTTGCATGAACAGCACAAACTATGAGATCATTTGAATCGACGTAATACGCGAACTTTAATTCCTAACTGTAGAAAAACAACTAGGTATTGTACATGTAACAGAATGAACTTTACTTTGTTCTAGTGTCGTTTTAAATTCACGATAGAAATAATTATTTACCAACCGATAGGTATAGTCACAATAGTAAACTATTACTAAGTAGTACACAATAGTACAAGGTAGATAAAAAAATTATGCGACTTCAGTTTATTGAACATGTCTGATTCTCAAAATATTTAAAACATATAATATGTTTGGAAATGTCCACCCGCGCTTGACCAAAGTGATGGATTATTCTGACGGTCGATTAGGTCGACTTCTGATGATATTGTATAAAAATCCAATATTTTATAATACGCTGTTTACATCGCGTGACAGAGAATCATAAATAGCTACGCTCAACAGACCTCAAGTCAAGCCAGAATACACAGCACCAGATTCAATTGCACATTAGAAATATTAGCGATAAGACCAGAATAGCGTGACCCAATAAAGGGACGCTGTTGCCCAACGGACGCGGATATAGCGATCATTGCATAATGGGATAAATCTCAGTGATATACAGGGTGTCCCAAATGTGGTGTAGTAGGATGAATGGAGCGTGTTGTTTTGCATATGCTGATAACGTTAACAGTAGTTCAACAAAAAAAAAAAACATGTAAATACTTGATTTTATCTTATACATACTAGCTTCGCGCAACCGACTTGATAATGCGGGCATTATGTCAAAATGAAAACAATGCATAATCTTAAACGTAAAAGCGCATGCGATTGGCAAAGGTCAGCGAGTTGTCAACCAGTCAAAACATAGTTTTCGGAATTTATCTAATAGAAAAAAGGCATCAGCGCATGAAAAACTACAATTTCCATTGAGTGTAGTATAGGGCATTCGGGACACCCTGTATATCAGCTATTTGAGTCCGCGTCGCACATTGAAATGGATCTATTAGAAGCAGGTAGTGGTTTGATTGATTGAGAGGACTGAGGAGGTATTAAATGGTTGATTGGGACGATTATTGTGTACTATATATTATGTACTATGTAGGTACTAGGTAGGTAAGCTGGGAGGATGAAATGATTGGAGTTATTTATAAATCATAGTTAGGAAGGTCCACGCAGTTTCACCCAGTGACATAACGTAGGGAAAAGTATTTCTATAGCTTATGCGTTAAACTATACTGCCAAGTATCATCATCAACCCTTCAGAGCTTTTCCCGTGATACGGTAAAAAAGATTCCTCATTATCATGCATGTTTAAAATATTAGTAAGATTTGCTTTAGTCGGAGTTGATAAAAAATACATGTCTGTAAACACAACAGAAGGAATAAAAGGAATACTTTATTTAGACTACAGGGATCCAGTAATGTCCATTCGTATATTTCTCTTTAAAAAATTTAATTTTGATCTTTCATTTTTCTTCTTAAATGTTTTTTACACAAGTGTTTACTGAATAAACATATCTATACTAATATTATAAAGAGGAAAGGTTTGTAATTATGTATGTATGTACGTATGGTTTTCACGCATAAACTACTGGACGGATTTCAAAAATTCTTTCACCATTAGAAAGCTGCATCTTCACTGAGCAACATAAGCTATATTGCATTTTCAAAAAAATTAGAGATCCTTACCAAAAATGCAATAATGTAACCGAAGGTGTAAAAAATTCCTTATACGAGGATGGTTCTTATGAAAAAAAAACGTAAACATGTAGGTACCACGGGCGAAGCCGGGGCGGACCGCTAGTAGGTAATAAACAAAAGAAACGCACATTTATATTGTCAATAAAAATCTAAGATACTTGTGCAGTCAGTGAATGAAGGTAAACATGCTTGCTGAGTTTTTGTTATCAATATAAACAATGTTATCACGAGTGTTATTGTGTTTTCGTCTTAAATGTCAGTTTCAATGATACTTTCTGTACTGGTTTAATTATGATACAAGTTATAATTCGTATAATCGGTTTGTTTCAATATTGTTTTTTATGAAAAATATGATACTAGATGTATCGATAAACTTTGTATTTTAGTAGTAATGGTCTTTAATTTTCTTTGCTCCTTTTAATCCAGATAGTATTTAGTCTAAGTCACAGTTTTAACCAAATTACGCAATATTTTTTTCATTTTATTTTGTTTTTATTAAATATAAAGTATAAACGGGCCCATTTTATGAGAATATTTTTATTTGCGCTTAAGCTTGTCCAATGTTGTTTATTTAAGTGTCACTCAAATGTTCAATATGAAACGTGAGTTTTGGTACATGTACGTTTTTCACATGTATGTCGGCGCAACGACGTTATACGACTACCCTCAAACTACTAAATAATTATAACTAGCTAAAGTTTACTTTGATCTTTTTAAATAAGTGGTTGATTCATTAATCAACCACTAATGAAATAATTAAATTAACGAAATAATTAATGTTTGTTAAAAATGATAAAAATTCATTGTAAAAATTCGCAACACTCAAACTAATTCTTGTGAGTCATGGTTTGCTTTAAATACGAGCACCCGTCACCCGACGGGCGACGGCACAGAGCACATTCACACGCCGGCCGTCGGAGCGTTCGGAGCTCTCTCTATAATTTCGACGTAGATTAAAAAGGCAAAAAAATACCTACGGGCGTTCTACTTCGAGTGTGAGCGCCTGCTCTGATGATGGTGACGTCAGAAGTGCTGACGTCACTCTTTTTAAAAATAGCCTTTGGGGCCCTTCTTCCGTCATGTATATTTGTTTGTTGCTCTATTTCTGCTTTTACTTCCTATATTATTAAGATATAACATATTAGATTACACATTACACATTTCTATTACATTTTTTTTTGTTTTTTTTATTGCCAATAGGGAAGCGCTTGACCAATATTAGACCAGGAATGAGGAAAAAGGATACAATAGGAAAAAGGTTTATGAAGCATCCACAAATCCAACTTATTTGGTATACAAATAGATAAACAGTATTGTCCTACAACCCAAATAAATATTACTCTATAAAATTATAAGAAAAGTTTATCGGTAACGAAATAAAATTGAGATATGACTACAAAATGTATGACCAAACTGTATCTCATACAAAACAAAGCCTTGGCATTGAAAGACAGTCGTAATGAGCTATGATTTGTTTACTTTAAAATAAAAACATATTTCGTTATCACTAACGAATTTATAAATATCAACCAAACCAGTCTTTCTTTGTTTTTACTTTTGGTCCTAGTAAAAAGTAGTATATCGCGATCTCTAGTTTCTGTCTCCATGGAGATCCCCATATCGACGTTTAGATATTACTAATTAAGATGGATATTACATAATATGTATGTATAGAAAGCAGAAGCGTTTACCAAGTCTAAAGATACATACATATTTGCCAGATTGTGTTTTTCGTTATCGACTTTTAGCCGCAAAAGATTTACGACCGCAGGCTCGATGTGAGAACGCACAGTTATTTCCGACGGATTCGTCAGACGAAAATAGCTCTTATCCCAGTGAGAATAAAGCTGGCGGTGTGTTTATTTACTCTAGAGTACATGGGAAAAGTTTATTGTGAAGTGTATTTTGGGCGGGCTGGAGGTAAATAATTAATTCGTCTAAGCTCGCTTCTTGCAATTAAGGAGCTGTTCGTTTTCCTCAATTGTGTGGATTTTCTTTTGGATCTTCTGTTGAATTTTCTTACTTCTAATTAGATGTCATTCAATAGAAATAAATTGTTTTGTGAGATGGATACTTTAATATTAAAGAGTTTAGTAGTTCTAAATTTAAAACTTATATAAAAAATGTACTAGTTCAGAGAGCGTACTACAGTATTCAGGAATATATGGACGATAAAAACCCATGGAGGGTTGTCGCGTAAAAACCACAGGACAGTTCTTTGGCATATTATTATAATATATGATGTTACATATGTATTTTGTAAAATTAAATTGTAAAACTGACACGATTTAAAAGAGCAACTATGGAGTTTCTTGCCAGTACTTCTCCGTAGATACTGCTTTCCGAATCGGTGGTTAATGTTAAAATTAATATGTAATGACGTTTCAAAAGTGCTTCTATAAGAAGTCTAATTGAATAAATAAATGTTTGAGTTTGAGTTTAATATTTATCGTAAATATTCAGAAATAGTAACGAGAAAAATGTTGGTTGTCGGTAATTTATACAGGCTTGAATTAAATACCAATTAGTGAAACGTTTTCAACATAAAAGAGGAAATAACTTTGCCTGTAAAAGATAAATTAATTTTACCGTCTCTCTCATTTCGCTTGCGTTGTTGACATTAAAAGTGGAAGTGGCTGGCAACTTATTATATTAATTACGTACATTAATTGCTCCATAAATAGCATGAAACATTTAATACTTGCGCAGCGAATGCGTCAGATTACGTAATATAATAAACACGTACCTGACCCATAAACATATTTTTAAATTTATTTTATTTTTATCATGAGATATAAACCATGAGGTTCGAGATGTGAATATTATGTTATAATTAAGTTCCTTTAACAAATTAAAGTGCAAATCTCTTAGTAGGTAATTAAATCTAATTTCTTCAGAGAACGCTCCGCGTGCGTAGACATTCTAAAGATTTTTAAACACCAAGTGTGTCATTTATTCCAGATGTCCATATATGATATGATAACAAATATGATTTTCCTTTCAACGTATTAATCAAGATTGACTTATTTTGTATACAAATTCTTGTATGTGGATCATAGAGATCTATCTGTGATCTGTGATGTGGATCTTAGTTATAATTCTGATCTAAACTCGACTGGACATCCGCTGAATACTTTTTATACATACAATAAGAAGGTAGTTTAACATACTAGATATACCCTTACGGGAGGCCCAGCAGTGGGAACGTATATGGGCTGATGATGAATGATAGCATAATAGAAAACAAGGGCTATCGAATTTGCAATTTGGCGGGCGTCGGGTCCGCACTCCGCAGTCCTCCAATTAAATAAATAAATAAAATAAATCTTTATTTGCCAAAAACGTAAACTTTACAAAAATATGTACGCTGACTCCTAAACTAGAGGAACTCTGCGTCTTAGGAGCCAGCGTTCCTCCTTATAAATACAACTAAGTACATTTTTAAAGCAAAAAAATGTACTTAGTTGTATTTATAATTGAGCGTTGATTGAGCGCAAGAGGTCGTGTAGCTTTTGGGTCCGCTAATTAGAGCTCCCTCCCGTGTGTATTGTACGTATCATCACTACATCACTACATGGTATAAAACAAAGTCGCTTTCCGTGTCCCTATGTCCCTTTGTATGCTTAAATCTTTACAACTACGCAACGGATTTTGATGCGGTTTGAAGCGGGCGAAGCCGCGGGCGGTAAGCTAGTAGACTTATAAAACAAAATCGCTCTCTCTGTCCCTACTTTCCTATGTATGCTTAAATCTTTAAACCTTCGCAACGGATTTTGATGCGGTTTTTTTTAATAGATCTAGAGTGATTCTTGAGGAAGGTTTAGTTTATCATTTGTTGGGTTTAGACAAAGCGGGCGAAGCCGCGGGCAGCTCGCTAGTATAAGATGTGTGTCACGTGTTTGTGGTGCCGTATGTGGTGGTAATGTGGTGGTACTAACCGTGGGTAAAGACGCCCGCGCAAGTGGTCAAAGTTGGTCTTTGTTACGTGTTGGTATATCTTATGCTGGAAGTCAAACATATATGAAACTAAATACATAAATGAAATTCCCTTTGAAAGATTGCAGGCTGTAAAAGTAGCCTCACTCTCTAATTGTTCAATTTAAAAACAATAAATCGAAACAATTCGTATTTTGTACGAATATAAAGCAAATAGCATAAGCCGTACGGCGTACTGTTTCTTAATATACAATAAAACATTCAAATAAATATGGTTCATACTTCATATTCCATATAAATAGTTTGCGCACTAGTGAATTTAATTGCTCCATACAAATGAAAATATTGATATGCTTTCTTATAATTTAAATAATTTGTATTGTTATTATGTTATTGATATTGTTAACAATGGAGTTCTTGGTATTTAACATTTTATTATAGTATTCTTTCATAACTGTGTATCCTTTATCAATGGGTATAATTGTTAGTTAATAATAGGTAAGAACACTAATTAACTTGATGATTTGTTTTCAATATATCTGTTTAATATTAATATGAGAACGATATAACATCTTGAAGTGTGAATTCTAGTATTCATGAATGACAAAATAAGCGGTAATAATATAATAAAAAAAAAAATTGGTTGTTTGTAAAGTAGGTTTACGATCGAGATGTTTACGTGATAACATAATGCAGTGGCAGCGCTCGAGATTAGACGGGAGATCGGTCCGTCTCTCTCTCGTTATACCTGCGATCGCGCTCGTGAGGTTTTGGTGTGACACAAGTTTCTGAACATGTCACCCGACTAAAACGATTTTAAAAACGTTATCACGTTAAAAATACCTACTCTATGACTATATACATTTTTGAAGTGAAAACTTCTTTAGCGGCGTTGGGTATAAAATCTTAAACTCGCGTCAGGACACGTGACCTGATCGAAAAAGCGTAAGACGGATGGATATCAAACATGCTCAACGTTAATAATCAAGTTTTCACTTCTGCCGGCACTCCCGGAGTGCAACCCGTCTTTTTTTATTTTATAATAACTAATAGTGCCATCCCACGCCTATTAGTGTATTTATAATGATGAGGCAAATTGTCATGCTGTTTGTGATTAATGTAGTAGATTCATAATACCAGAGATTAAATTAATAATAGGCTTCACACAGAAATAAAAATGACGGCGCACATTTTAATGTGAACAACACAAAAAGCAAACTTAAAATTCGCGATCGCAGTTTTCATAACCATATTTAAAGTTCAAGACAAATTAAAATGCCGGTTTATTCCAGGATTTGAAAACATAGTTGAACATTAATTTTTTTCGTAAATTGTAAGTAACTTTGTTCAAACTTATACTTATTTTTAATTATATTAACGTTCAACAAGAAAGCGTAAACAACAAAACAAGTTTGTTGTGTGCAAACACATCGTGCGCAGGAGTTGATGGCCTTGACTGTACGAAGGACGGAGGGCGTGGTCGTGCGATTGTGGGGCCTGTTTTCTTATGGAAATTGATTCTATTACACGGAGTAAACAGTTAATTGGATGTGACGTCACATGACTTTATTTTTAGAAGGGAAACAACCTACGTAAAATGAGGTGATGATTAAGTACGATTTGCGAGATTTAAGTACTTAATACGATTGAAAAGTCATTTTGTTTTATTGTTTTTTTTTTGCTTTTTACGAATTTTGAGCATATAAAAAAGATTAGTAAGTTAATGTTATTATTGTTTATGTCATTAATTGCACGCCTCATAAGCGAAGCGTTGAGGTGGGTACTACTGTCACTTCGCGCAAAACATCTGATTTTTCAAACTTAAAATGTCTTTATGTATCATACATTGCACTTGTAAGATAATACATACACACACATATTAAGAAAAAACACTATTTTTAACGTTCATGATATTTTTGATGTCATTTTTGTTATTTAAACTAGTTAAAAAACAGTTTAAAAAAGTTCTGTCTTGGACGTCCGTGTGTCTGTATGTGCGGATCCTTTTTCTTGTTAACACGATAGCGACCGAAATACTTTACTAATCGAGTCTTTTTTTTTCTCTTACGCTTGAGTATGCTCAGGAATAGAACCCTTTCATTTTTCAGGGTCTGATTCGATGTGGTTTAATTGTTATTAAATAAACAAAAATAATAATTAATAAATAATTATTAAAAAAAAATTATGAGGCGTGCACTTTTGGATTTTCCAAACTATTTATATATACTCCTGAGTCCTGTAATTGTTTCTGTAAGATCTCCAAATAAATAAATTTAACTGCAGATCTATAGAAACCTCTACTATAGTAACAAATAGTATTTCGATACTGCTCTACATCAAACGATTGCATTGCAAAATATGATTACGTTTCATGTTGTAGTTTATTGTAAGTATTGGGAACACATTGCCCTATAGGAATTCAGTTCGACATCTGGCCAATGCCTTTGTGTAAGCGGAGTTGAAAGATATTTGGGTTTGCTTCAAGAGATTGTACTATTTGCTCGTATATTATAGTTTATAGCATTGCTATGGTAGTTAGATCCAGAGGCGTAGCTCTGGGGCAAATAACAAAATAGGGCCCCCCTCAACGATCAACGAAAAACTACGTCATGACTAGATAAGCCTTATCATGTTGATTTTGAAAATCGGAGAAATTTATTCATAGTATTGACCATTTGACTGCCTCCTTGGCACAGTGGTTGACGCATGAGCGTAGAACCGAGGGGTCCTGGGTTCGATTCCCGGTGGAGACGAAGAAAAAAAAATGTCTCGGTCTGGCAGGACACAGAAGGCTGATCACCTACTTGTCCCTAAAGAAAATCGATCAGTGAAACAGATGTATATTCATCTGCCCCTTACCCCACTAGGGGACATGGGACTTCACTTTTTATTGACCATTGATCGTAAAGGCAAGCATACAATATATTTTCTATGTATGTCATCTGAATGTAAGCAAAGCTCCTTCAATATATGTGTTATAATATTTTAGACGTTCACAGACGGCGCTGGTATAATTTTCCTTATCTTTGCTTTGATATCATTGTTTACTCAAACATTTCTTTTCATCCAAACAAATGAAACTATATCAAAGCAACAAACATTCATAACCAGTTTTTCTCCGTAAATTATTTCTTAACATGTAGGTATAGTAATTTAATTGCACGTTGCGCGGAACGGGTCGGAAAAAAGTCAAAGTATTCATTATTAAAGACTGCGTTGTATGGCCGCTTCAAATGGAAATAGGTCGACGAGGAAAGGCACGCTGAAAACCACTCGCTTTAATCTCTTAAGAGCAGCTAAATGAGAATTGAGATCGTTTTAAATTCATTTTAGGTGTTCAAGAAATTCAGGTGTAAAGTGAAACTTATAAATTTATATTTATAAAGCATTTGAATGCCATAAAACCAAAAATATCAATTTCAACAAAAAAGGTCGTGTTCCATCGTCACAATATTGTATTCACTGAAAAGTGTTTCATATTGGTTGAGATGGTTATTAATCATCTCAATAGATGGCGCGCGGTGTGTCCCTAAGACACATAAAACTGAAAGAATAGAATAAATTCGATTGCTCTGGCGGGTCACGAGTGGCTGAATTGGTCAGGCATCCGCCCCGGAATGGCGCGAAAGGATGCGGGTTCGAGTCCCGCCTCGTGATCGAATTTTTTCTATTCTTTATAAATTTATATTTATAAAGCATTTGAATGCCATAAAACCAAAAATATCAATTTCAACAAAAAAGGTCGTGTTCCATCGTCACAATATTGTATTCACTGAAAAGTGTTTCATATTGGTTGAGATGGTTATTAATCATCTCAATAGATGGCGCGCGGTGTGTCCCTAAGACACATAAAACTGAAAGAATAGAATAAATTCGATTGCTCTGGCGGGTCACGAGTGGCTGAATTGGTCAGGCATCCGCCCCGGAATGGCGCGAAAGGATGCGGGTTCGAGTCCCGCCTCGTGATCGATTTTTTTCTATTCTTTATAAATTTATAAGTGAAACTTCTTTAGGCGCGATGAAAGTAAAATTTCAAGGTCGCGTCATGGAGTTAGGCGATGATTTTTGTATCTTTGAATCTTGCCAAAGAAGTTTCACTTCTGACAAGTGTGCTCGGCACACATGCTATTTTTTTTTGATAAAATGTTTCGCAAATTGGTGTCATCAATTTGTAAGAGTAATAATAGCAACGGCTTAATGCGGTTGTTAAGAGGTGGGTACTTCCTGTTTCTTTGTTTCGTGGTTGTTTCAATTCAACTGTATGTTCTGAGAAATGATAGTAGATATTTATTTAATTTATGGGTAATTTGTTGTATTTTAACATGCATCTTAGTCGGTTTTGTATACATGAGAAATTCCAAATAGGTACTCATTTCGACTTAAAAGGTTTCGCATGACTCATTATCACGTTAATCCAATATCAAATAGGGAAAAAACGGTTTTTAACTTCGACGCTCGTAATCGGGTATTCATATTCGTGTCAAGGTCAATACTATTTTTGTCTTGAATGGCTGATAATGGTTTACCGATGCCGCATTATAAATGCTTTACAAAAACTATTTTTAGTTCATTTATTCGTAACTCGTACAATAAAAGGACGCTAAAATTATCCCTGATTTATATTCATCGTTATTCTTATTCCCGAGAACTATCTTCGCGAATTCATGAGCACTGTTGATGGTTATTTTTAGATCTGGCACCATCCAAGAACCGGGTCTTTTCGGATTTTTGTCACAGTGACGGACTGTTATTGGTGCGTATTCACGTTATTTATCATTCGCCGCATTTACAAACAGTTCGGTCGGCTCGGTCGTTGCTCCGTTGGATTTACGCAACGCGTTCAATCTTCGAGGCAACGTTGGAGTTGTCAATGTCTTATCTAACGCGAGATTAGCGTTCAATGAACCCGTTTTGCAATGGTCAGTGGGACACGAACCACCCCTTTTTGGTTAACCTTCAATATCTATAATTAGCTTTGTCAAGTTTAAACGAGCATATTCAAGATAAAGGACAATTTGTGTATCAAGAACAAGAAGTCAGTATACCCTTAAATGACCGTTTCAATAGCAAATATTTAATGAATGCTAAAATTTTCCTCATCCATTCGTATGTATACTTATCGCCACCGACGAAAATATTGATCCAAGCGAGTTTGTTTGAACAGAACCGGTGATTGCGATAAAGATTGTTAGGAGATATTTTGGGAGAATATTTCAGTTCTTATTTATCTTATATGGTGATAAGATAATAACAATGCCACAGATACGCAACGCTGTGCATATGGTGAACAATGCCGTGGTGTTGCGAATGCATACGTCACGGATTGTACTATTTAGTGTTGAGATAATATGAGTTGTTCTAAATGGTTATTATGTTGTAAATCTTTAATATTCTTGTGGAAGTTTTCTGTGTTTATTACATTAAGCTTATGATTTAAAAATTTTAAATCTTGCACAAGATTCATGTTCATTTGTTAAACCATCTAAAATAAGTATGCAATTTATCAAGAATTCAATTAATAAAATGGCACCATTAAAAAGGTCTAAAAATATCTTATTAACCTTATTCTTGGTTGTGTAGTGCTCTTAGAATTTCCAACTCTGTTCAAGTAATCACTAAAATTTTATACGATTTTTCCACTTTGGAACTCTAAATCTTACCACCATGCGTACTTTGGACAAGAACAAATTGAGCATTCATTGTAGTATTCCATATGTATATGAAAGGTGTAATTTGTACCAGTCCAGTCTGCCCGGCCTTGCCGCAAAGTGGATAATCACGACTCGCGATTGTCCACGACAGATTGGATAAGAGATTTAAAGGTGTTTACTGTATCAATTTGCACGGAGGCGTTGTAGGTACATGATTTTTGCAATAACATCCTTTTGTGGAATGTTCCAGCTCGCTCCAATTATAAGCTGCTCGATAATTGAGGATGCGAATATTGAGATATCGATATTTTGGCATTTTATGTTGAGTTTTTGATACGCCTTTTGTTTGACGCCAAGTAAAATAATCCAGAGGTCGTGTGAATCTGAATTTTAAAGACTTAATCTGAAATTAAATGCAGTCTACTATCCTCTTTTACATAATTAGTTACGTTCTGAAAGTATAGTATATATAGTTTATACTATAATATAGTATAAACTATATTATAGTCGTAAAAATACCGGACAAATTAGTAACGCGCATATCAATTAAATTCCCATCTAGTTTCCTGACTTGGCGACATACTTAGCCAAGTGTGATTACATGGGAAGTGACTTAGATATCTCTGTCTAACTATGGAATGATTGAGTAATTCATACGAAAGGGAAATTATAGAACTAGCAGTATATTACTTTGTTGCTAAGAGTGTAGATTTATAAATTATTATACAGTTATATAAGAAGTGGTTGAGATTCGAAGCTAGATTTCTATGTTGAGGAGATAATCTTGAATACAGCGATTCAGCGATAGCATTGATAGTTTCGTAATTCCGTATTATTTCCATAGAAATTCATAGCTATGAATAGAAGTTGCTGGCTTTCATTTTCCGATAGTACGTATTATAAGTTTTCTATAATGCCTACGCTTTTATGCTAAAGCAAATTTTATTTTTAAAACGCTGCCGTTTGCGATGAAGTAAAGGAAAGTATTATGAGGCAATCAATTAAACATGGGCATTTCACATAAACAGAAAAGGGCTAAATTTAATAGTAAAACTGCTACAGCTAATTGGTATGATTCATCATTCATGATTATTGAATAGATTTAACAGAGATTTATTCCATTTTTTAGTGCTCGTTTATACACATGAAGTAATAATTTTATTTTAACCACATTGTATCTTAAGTGGATATAAACTTTAAAGTTATTATAAATTGGGTAGAGTTAGATTTAGGTAGGTACATAGACTTTGTTGCTGGACAGAATTGTTACTTTATACCTTTACCAATATTAACTACTACAAATCAGATATTCTTAGACAACCAAGTTCTATACCAGTCATATGTATTGTTCCAGGTGTTCGGCACAGTGGAGCTGCCGGACAAGCCGATCATGCTGCCGCCTTTCGTGGAGGCGACACACTGTCTCGGCTACCACCTGACTCGCAAGGGACGCGCGGTGGCCGACCGCGTGGTGTCCGTGCTAGGCTACGCGTGCCCGGACATCACCTACAGCCCCAGCCTGTATCCCATCACGGCTGCTCTGCTGCACTTTATGCCAGGTGAGTGTTATTGCCAATTTAGGTGAAATTTAGGATCGGAGAACACCATTTATAGATTAGAGAGAGACTTAGATCATTAAGTAATGGATGGAGTACGCTGGCAAATGTTCTAACTAAACTTTCTGCTGATTTTGGTGCGGGGAGGGTAACTCACACTATTGAAACACAATCACACATTCACAAAAATAATTAGTGTCACGAAAGTCGTAAAAATTTACGACCTTTTAAGCGACGAGTTTTTAAATTCAACTCTATCCCTAAGTTCATAAAGATTAAATTTGTATTTCATTCCAAGTTGTCTCGTGGGGAGTGCGGTTCAATATCGCGTTCTAAATTCAACTTTATAACTTAGGTCATAAAGATTAAATTTGTATTTCTTTAAAAGATAGTCTCGTAAGGAATGCGGTTCATTATCGCGTTTTAAATTCAACTTTATCTCTTAGTTCATAAAGATTAAATTTGTATATTTTCTTTCCATGATAGTCTCGTGGGGCCGCATCAATGATCGAGTAAACATGACTCGATTATTTGTCTTGATCATATCGCTAAACGATACATCGACGATTATTAGAAATTGCATTTAATTAGAAATGTACGTTAAAAAAATAAAAAAATATACACAAATGAAAGGTTATTCCATCTTTTTTAATATTCGACATGTTTGAATTGCTTCTGCAAGACTTGACAGTGCAAAACGGCATTTTTAGCGGAGCACTCGCAAACGTCCTTTCGATGTTTTACGAATACGCAGAATGTTTGTAATCGATTACGCAAGTAGTTTTTATGAAAGCATAAGATTTTTCGATTCGAATAATCTTATACCTCGGCAAAAAGGGAAACGCCTGCGAGTGTTATCCATTACTTAATGATCTAAGGAGAGAGATTATGAAAATGATATAGATATATTTACGTGTTGAAATTATGTCTGGAACTTGAATATTCATTTATTTTACTCTGCTTCACTTTATGCTTGGATGTGTACATTTTATTGTAACTAAAAGAACAAAATAAATCTACCTAGAGGCTAGAACTGGTATATGTTTAAACGTTGTGGTTTCATAAATTGAAATTTATTAGTTGAGATCCAACTCCAAAAGAACCATAGAAAGAATTGTGTTGGTATCACTGTTATTGTATGAAATATTTCTTTATATTCGGAAATGTTATTTTACTCATAACGTTTGTATTGAATAAAGCACAAATTAAATTGTATAGATGAGTTGAAAATGTAGTTTTAAATTAAAAAATTCTCCCTCTTTTCCCATTGTAGTGATATCACTAAAATGTAATTGAGTAATTTTTATCAATGCAAATATCGCAATAATAACTATGCCATATATTGTATTTGCATTGCATGGTTGTAAATTCGGATCAATATTATCATTGCTTTTAAATTAAGCACCTGATAAAAGTTATAAAATTGTTATCCGTTCGATAAACTTGAATAGATAGTTGCAATGGTTATTGAAACCGACATGGGGGTTATTTTTGTATTTTAATACATTTACAAATTTAGACTGCATCAATTTTATAAAAATAAATTATCTTATCACACTTTAATATTCGTTTTTGATCATACTGTTAAAGGAAATCAAGCCAACCATTAGATAACGTGTTTTCTACTTATATTGATATTTTTGATTTTCCACTTCGATTAGAAACCAGTAAGAACAATCATAACTTATCTCAACTCTTTAGAGGTTGATTTTTGCAAGAAATTTCCTTTGGTCCATGCGGGTCAACAATTTTCTTTTTTAAAATTTAAATCGGTTAAGCCGTGAAAGGGCAACAGATAAGACAGAGTTTTGTATTTTATACATTAGTATGTATAGCAAATTATTTAATCAAAATGCTTCGTTAACCGAAATTAAATTAATTCCATTAGTTAAATGAGATGAACGTCACATTTCCACAAGCTGGTGCATGGCGGTGACGTGTTGAATGGAAGCCGTTAATTTTATTGCCGCGGTCCAATTTATTAGTGGCCTGCCATTCGGCTTTATTGCTTGTTCCAGAGTTATGGGCTTTCATAAAATATCATTCAGTATTTATTTTGTTTCTGAGCGATGAGTTGAATTTATATTTCGGTAGCAGTGTAGTACTTTTTGTATGATCTAAAACATCATCAACTTCTGAACTGCGTTTTTTAGATCTTATCATACTGTAATGTTAAAATTTACTTCATAAATTGAACTTTATTTGCATATTTAAGTTGGATAATATGCTCAAATTTAGTGTAATTTCCTTTAAGTTGTAAACAGCAATAATTTAATTGAACAAGATCGGTATATGTCAGGTAACAACCGGTTACATGGCATCCTCTCAATTCACGCAAATTGCAGAGGCGTCACAAAATTTACAGACACTCGCCTTAATTCCGTAATGAGTGCGGGGGGCGATAATTGAACCAGCAATAGGCAAATTGCTCCGCTTGTCTGTATTCACTATATCATCGCCATTACACCTCTGAACTGTTTCGTACCTTAATCCTTTGCAATACGATCCCCTATAGTCCGTTTGAGCTATCCTGCCATCTTGGAAGCTGATTTAGACTCTCCTACCTTGAAACAAAGATTATTATCTAACAAATAAGAACGTTAATTCTTGACGTCGACACGCCACAGATTTGCATCGCGTCCGTCGTTATGTTAATTTCGTACGTCGCACTTTTAGAATCACGTTCGTATGATTGTCTGGAATGCGACCAATATGGCACATGGTTATTTTTGCAACGATATCGTTCACTCCCGGTTATTAAATCAGAGCGGTTTATGACGTCAAGTTCGGTAATGCACCTGTCGATGTGAGAACTCCATTATATTTGCTTAGAAATACACATCAATTGATGATGTACGTAGGTAGCGCGATGAATTCAACCGCCGGATGAATAAGTGACAATTTCCTTCAATGTTCTCGCTAACCTAATTTAATGTTGGTTCCCAAGAGAAAAAGCTTTGCATTAGATGTCTCATGGTATGCATTAATGAGGATGTACATGGTTTTAGATGAGATGGCAATCTAAGTGTGATAATGGTTTGCTAATGCTCTTTTAGTTTCTATTGTTTTGATCGATACATTAAATTAAAAATCCACACGTCATGGTAAATAAACAAAGCAAATATAGACGCCGTTTTAATAAGCTTGTTGAATAACAAACAAAGCTATTTGTTATCAGCGTCGCTGCTAAATCTTTCACCGGGCAATGAAAACAAGCGATATTGGCCACAATACATTCCGTTGCCGCAGCTGGTCGCGTCAATGTCACACAGATTATGTTCAAATAATCCGAGACGCGTGGCCGTGACACTGTGTGTTCATTATCAGTATCGCCAGTTTCAACTGGATCACAGTCAAGAGTTCGCTATACATCAAAGTATACAGCGTGTAGTTTTGGTGGGTAGACCCAAAACTGGGAATATATAGGAGGAAAAGATACGCTTTGAACTTGGAGATATGTTGGGCAGAAATAGAAGGAAAAGAGGAAGATGTCTAAAGGGATACTTTTAAAACTATGATTGCATTTATACTACTTACTATTGATAGTAAAGCAATGCAAAGACTTCATGAAGAGAACGATGAACACTATACAATTTTTAGTTTCAACTAAACATAACGATGGAAATAGGTAACGATTACAGGTACATATATAAAAAATACATTACACGTGTTTAAAAAAATGTCGCTTTTTAACGGTATTCTGATATAAACAGGGGCCTACACCGTTTTAGTGGTTGGCTGTACGCCAGTACCACGTATTTACAAGCATCGACTGCCCCGTGATCTTTTTATATTGTTGGGCGTTGTTTACGAATTCAACGAAAGAACACCAGTTTGATGATGAATCATCATCAAACTGGTCATCAAATCATCATCATCATCATTCGATTTTTTGCAATTTTTTCCTGAAAACCTGCACTAGTAAATAAAATATTTAAAACGACAATGATAGCCATAAAAATAAAGTTCATATACGCTGTAGTAGATTTAGTATTTAAAATTACTATAGCACTCAAAAGCTCACCTGGAAAGTCCTAAAGTATAATTCAATTAAACGGCTGAATGGAAACCTAATCCATTCACGACTAAAAGGTTAAAGGGCTTCACAAAAAGCTTGAATAGCTCTCATTATGTGAAATTTGCTCGTGCGCGCTGGGGCACGACCGCTCGGCTTCCTGTTTGAGTTTTTTATTCGCGAAATAAGCCGAATGCTTGATTACATCCATGTCACGTACCTCCTCCCTGGTTCCGTCCTTGAGTCTCCCTTTATTATTGTTTTTATCTTCGAGCCCTATATTATTACGCAGTGTTTATGCTTTTTGCGATTTAGCTGCAGCTTTTGTAACGGTTATTTAGTCTTTGTCCACTTTTATTATTATTTTGGGTCAACATTTGGTCTTACGTAATTTTGAGCAATAAAGTCATTGTGTTAAATGCATAAGGTAAATTAATCAAGATAAAACGTCATGTTTTAATTTTATTCACCCTCTAAGGTATTCACTCGGCGTAGACAGGAGAAACGTTTGCGTGTGTTACAACATAACCTCAGTCTGAATTTACCTTCGTTTTATATTTTTTACCGTTCTAGACTCTTTTCGTGTTGATACAAAGGTCGATAACGATATTATATTTTCTCTAATAGCTTTAGTTCCGATATTTACTGTAATGGGTTTTACGTGCATGCCTTTTAGTTGTTTAAACTTCTAGGCTTTGTCGTAGTGAAATTTCCTTTGTTCCGTTTGATCTATAATGAGTCGAGCTAAAATTTCTGCTGTAATATTTCCCAGGATTGCAATGATTTATAGATTGGTTTGCATTTGTTGTCAAAGTTGATGCATTGGGAGTGTTCTCGTTAAATATTGTTGAAGTTAACAATATTGCTTATTGTTTCATGGCACAGCACTTGTGACCCACTAGGGCGAATGTAGTTACATGATCAATACACGCCTCGCCCATATTCTCGTTTCTAGCTCATAAACTCATATTATCCGTCAGGGACGACGTCTTGTGGTGTCGTATGACATAATTCTAGCCTATATGAGACGACCGTAAACGGTGACGCGGTAATTGTCGGCTTTATTAAACGCTTATGTGTTTGGTAATAGAGCGAGGAACGTTAGGGCTTGAGGTAAAGATGTTTGTATAACTGTTTCAACTGTTAATGTTATGAGTAGTACCTTCTTAGATGATGTCATCCTAAAGCGTGTTTTGTGAAATGTATCTTGATTTGTTTTGAAAATCGAAATGGTTACAAAAACTACACTATTCCTGAAGATCATCTAAAATGTTTTCTTTGCTTATAACCTATTCTACACTACAACTCTTGTATTCTTTTAAAAACAATATATTTTGTTGTTCTCTGTGAGTTTTTCTACATCGTTGCTTTTTAAAACTGCCACAGTAACAATGTAAAAACGGCTATCGTATCAAATAGACATCGCAAAAAGTTATCAAGAAAGCAAGCACTGTTTTTGTCATGTTTTTTGTTTGGTCATGATTTTTCGTTGTAGCGATTTGTATTTCAAGGACTTGTTTTGCAGCTTTTTTACGATATTGTCATGTCCGTATTCAACAGTATAAGCTTTAGCGTCCGAAAATGTTTTCGCATACATTTTGCCAATTTTATTATGCTTACCGACAAAGCTTATTTTACGAACATCTCTAAAGATAACAATAACAAAGCCAATCCTACAGGTCCTTATTACAGATACTTCGGAACACTTCAAATGCTATTTTCTCCCAAGCTAGAAAAACACTTTATCCGTTTATTGAGTTGTATCTTTCGGATTACACCTTCTCCGAAAAGGTCGAGGGTGTAACCTTCGTTGACCCGATCCAAGCGATTTAGACCTGAATGGCCTGAGGCTGTTGTACGAAAAGGATTTCCAAGTATACAAAGGTATATTTGCTGTTGGAAAAGTATCGAAGACACCCTTGATCCTTTTGTAAACAGATTTTGTTAGGTATAAGAGGCTTCGTGGTTAAACTGATTTGATATAGTGATGTTGTACGATACTTTACGGTGGAAAATATCATTTTTACCTAGTGTTATGTGGCTTATAAGTACGTAAAGTTATTTCGATCTTGCCGTATCTGAAGTTAAGGCACATTATTAATTGAAAATATGGGAATTTGTTTATTGATTCAGTTTTATTCATTTTAACGGTACATAATCTACAAAATGTTAACCTATTTTCTTAACTGAAAGCATTAACAAATCGTGAAATGAAGTCTACAATGATGTTCGAATGATTTGAGTTATGGAGTAGCTGGGCCTCTCGTTGTTCAGGACCATGATCGCTTATAGCAGCATTATTTCCAGTGTGGAAAAGAGAAGGCGCTAGATGACCTGTATATTAGGAGATCTTATAATTTTTCTACCCTGGGTATAATCTGCTTTAAGACATGGTACGGGGGCTTCTCCGGAACGATTGCTTTTCGACTCTGCCATTTTTCCGCGCTGAAAATGATACTGATTTTTATGCATCATGGTACGGGGGCTCTTCTCTGGAACGATTGCTTTTCATTTCGTGTCGCTAGTCCCCCGGGTCGTTACATCGATGTAGGTCACGACCTCCGCCCAACCGAGTTTGAGTCGACAGTTTTAATCTCACTCTGTAATACTCTGCTGGATTTCAGGGGTGGAATTGCGACCGGCTGCACAATCTGTACTGAATACTAATGTGATGGAACTATTGTTTTAGTTGGATGCGAGATTGTGTTCCTATAAATAGAAATAAATCAGTTTTGTGTTGGGAAATATGCGGCGCGTAACATAATATTATTTGTTGTTATTATGAGTTTATAAATATTAAGTAATATCCAATATACGCGACCCGACATTATTATAACTGAGATTTTATTCTCTGTTCCTAAATATTCGGTCTCAAACTTTTACTAAATATTATGTAACATGATGTACTGAAACGTTGTTCAAATGGAAGATACAGTTGGAAATAAACGAATGGAAGATATTAATAAACACACAGACATTTTTATATAAGCTTGCAAAACAAATATTGATTCGGCCGTATTCAATGGAAATGTTTAAAGCATGCCAAAAATAAAGCATGCGAAAAATAATCGTTATTCCCGGCTTAAATATCTATCTGATACGTAAATCGTGATGAATTGGGTCAGTCTGGCGTAATTTCTTGAGCCGTTAATAAAGTAAATAGCAGAACTAAAAATAAAGAAAGCATTGCAACAAATCACGTGATTTTTCGATAAAACAGTCGTCGGTGGCCTTGGATTGAACCGAATCCAAAGAGAATTCCAATCGCTTAGGCTAGGGTTGGCGATACTTGATTTAATTACAATTTTATTGACCATAAATTATCCCTCGTTTCTAGAAGAAAATATGCCTATTGATCTTTTCCATCGATAACAGTACATTTTAACATTCGGAAATTCTCGATCATGTATTTGTATTTAAATCGTTAAACTATGTAGAATTACAAACCCAATTGAATAACATTCAAATAAAATATTACTCACGAAAAATACAAAAAAAAAGACAGCACGACGTACGTGGAAATTTGTGCCAAATCTAACCTGTTACAATTGCGAGTGAAACATTTTAAATCGCAATGCATTTTCTAATATCCATTCCATTTCAATGCCATTTATTTTGGTAACGTCGCTATTGCACAACAATATCCCACGCGGCAGCCCTACTGTAAATTGTGAACGAAACGGGTACATCAAAGGTGGGGTTACGAGCGCACGTCCGGACCGCGGATTGCAGTACTGCGTGTATGATTGACGGCCCTTGATTACACGCATTGTTTGTACAGTGCAATTGACTTCTTTTTGCCCTTATCACAACAGGGGTGGCACAAGATGTGTTTTCTTCCTTATTTTATCAATCAATCCTCAACACTTATTATCTTTCACATATATCATTTTATGTCTTCTTGGGACTTCCCCTCATCTCAATACAAAACTTGCTTAGTAACGTGTCACCGTCTACTTATTCTTTATGCTGCTAGTTTACCAAATTATTTGAGGAAGCTTTCAGTATATTAACTCTGGTTATATTAAGAATAACAATCAGTTCTGATTCTGTATTGCTTGCTGGCATCTTGAAATTTTGGCACTGTGTAACTCAGTTGGCAATAACGTTGAAATTGTTAACTGAACGATGCTTGTAGGGTCTCCTTCACGTGATATATACAGTTACGATGTATATAGTCAGAATATGGTAATGGTGACCATGTGCAACAAAATATATCAAAATCGGTACAATCTCGGTGGTTTGGTCATCTAATAACGGTTCACTTTAATGTCCCAACAATCAACAGCCACAATAACGATTTGCGTTCATGAATTAAAGACATTGATAGCTTCCTAAATCCTCTTCAAGGAAAATATTGATATTGTGGTGTGACTCAATCATTAAAGTATTCTATAATTACGCTAATTCTTGAAAAGTGATTTGTATTCGTAATCATAATCATTATTGTATTCTCCGGTAGTTGTATTACGAAGAATTTCTCGTTTTCCTTGTAATCATATGATTAAATTTTTATTTACTTTTTCTTATCTATAACGTACTATATTTTTACGACTACTAGATTATGTAGTATTCTTACCGTATTGTCAATGGTTGTTTGAAAGTTGTTGTTTTCGTAATATTTTTACATGATATTTTCTGGATGTAATTATAATTATCTTTATCTTCAATTTGTGCATGCCAATGCCGAGAATTATATGACGAGTTAAACGCATTTCATTTTATTTCATTTCATTACGAAAGTGGTCCCAAAAGTTAAACACAATTAACTTCATATTAATAACTGTCTTTTAGTATAGTAATTTCATTTTATGGAACAGTGATTTAATTACTGTATTGTTATTGTGTTTCTCCACAAAGGGAAAGGTCGTTTACCGTTAACAAAGGTTTGGAGAACTTTTCGGTGTAGAATTTAAACATTTGCTAGCGTTATACAAAGCCAAAGTTTTAAAATTTTCTCTTCAGTATCCAGCGTTTGACCTTCGTCCGGTCCAAAGTCAATTCTTCATTCGTTCGGTTCAAATATACTCTGGTATTGTTTACGATACAGATTGAATCTAAAATATTTCACTTCCTTATGATTAATTATAGCTCAGGCAGCTTTAGTGCGGGAGTGAAGCCAACATATTGGCGTAGTCCGGTTGCCGAATTTCTGTTTCATACACTTTTGTTTTGATCTTGGATACATTTTGATTTGGATGCCACGCGTTCTGGGATGATACATTTCATAATTATGAGCTTTGTGACTGAGATGCCTTTCAAATTTAATGTGCTCTGCGATATTTGGCAGTAGCAGTGATAAAATAAAATATGGATGTGTAGGAAGAAGCTACTAGGGCTTTATTGTTCAACTAATGCAGCGAATATGTATGCAGATCCAATTATTTAGGTATACATTGTTTAATGGATGTTATCTTAAGTTGTGTTTATTAAATAATTGTGGCAAATATATTTTTTCACATTTTAAACCAGAAACCAACAAAGGTTTTGTTGTGCTTAATACCTTATAATATATTGTAAACAAGGCGTATATCTGAACATTATTGTGCAAGTAGAGCCGGTCGATTGAGTCTCAATATTTGGTTCTTATTTGTTTCTGTTCATAATATTTGCTATATACATGCTTCTTATTTCGTCAGTTGATCTAAAACAAAGATCGTATAATGCAAAACAGATAGAAAATAAAATCTGACCAGCTAATATTTCAGCCAAAATATTGGCGTTCGTTCCAACTCCTGCCAATATCTTGGGCATATGCCCAAAGCTGTATCGCTTTATGTATGCCATTGTTTACATTGCAAAGTATCGTAAATAAACCCAAATTGATAGAATTACAAACTACGTAATATTAAAGTCTTAGATTAAAGTATTCATAAAACACGTAGATAGTTTCATTGCGGTATTATTACGGTTGCAACGTTTAGATGTTACACAATATGCTCATAATAAAAATAATATAATGTGGGTTTAATGACACATTTCATATCGAGCATATGAAATGGCAGAAACATTAAATGTTTTATGACTCCAGATTTTTTCTAGTTTGAATTTTTTAATTACATTTGAGTTGTGACTGTGTTTACAATGTTTTCAAGGATGCAATTATTTTCGTCTTCGTGTCACACAAGGAATAATTGCGGATGAATTTTTTAAATGATTCCTCAAATAGCATCACGAGATCTGCATTCCGTTGACAAAAGGACAGTTGTGTATAGTATGCAAAAAACTTCCTCGTGGATGAGCAAGTCAATGAGGTATTAGTGCATTCTTTTGTTGGCTTGTAGAGGAACGTTAATTTATCGGACGATTTCGCAGAGGTGGCCTTCTGCTATATTAATATCGTCAACTTTTTAGTGGTAGCTAGGAACGGTTTATTAATACCTATTAGGACAAATTATTCTTCTTCTCTTATCGGCTGCACCAAACATCCCTACGTCTTCATTTGACTAAAACATTTGACGCATATGACATCAAATGCCAAACTGCAAGCTAGAAGTTTTACGGGAGTACTTGGAAAAACATATAGTAATTGTAAAAACCCGTAAAAAAGGTCCCTTTGAAAAATTAACCAAATTCAGCTCTAAGTATTTTTATATCTTTTTTTAAATCATCAAATCTTGTTTTCACTTCATATCAGGCTATCTTTTACGCGTTTGCTTATCGCATCTCTTTATTGACGTACAGAATAAACTTTTTTACGTGACGGATAAAATGTTTCTAATATTACTGAATCAGATCGTGCCTGCGGAATTGGCGTATTTATAGTACTAAATGTTTATGAGTTGGTCCCTAAATATTTATTGAATTTTTGTCACGTGATATGATGGCTCAATATGTTGATAAATGTATAAGTTTTCATTCATGAAAATGTTAAAGGGCTATCTATGATTCATGTTTATACAATTTATGTGTCACAGCGCTATTTTCTCTAATATTGATTCATTGCAGATTAGTTAAATTTTATCTGAAACAATCATATACCATAGATAGATTTGATTAGATAAATTCTCTTCATCATCATAATATGAGTTCTTATTAATACCAATTTTATAATAAGGTATCCTTTAATACTTACTTACTTCAAGGGCGCAACGTCCCAAAGTGGACCTTGGCCTCCGACACCAAAAGTTTCCAGGTTTCGCGCCTTAGCGCCCTGGTGTTATTTTTGGTCATTATTATCCTTAAATAAGGGCTGATTTTTCAATCCTTGGTTAAAACTTATTCGTCGAATAATGTATAAAACTACCATTTTAAAAACGTATTCTAATTGACCGTATTTGACAGTTTACGTGATATTTTAATATTATCGTGAAATACTTTATTGGACGGATAAGTTTTATCCAAGCATTGAAAATAAAACAAAACAAAGTTCATCTCAGGTTAAAAATGTTTATTACTATGCTTCTAAACAATTCAATAGAAAAATACAACACTTTCGACTCTGGGTTTTACCTTTGCGACGTGTCATGAATACAGTTATCTCAGATTGTATCGAATGAATGTTAGAGTATAGAGGTTAAAAATATTATTTATCTATTGGAGAAAACGGATTCAATATAAAAATGATAATTTTGACCTATGTAGGTACTCGATCTGTTGTGATGCAATATACATATAATAATTGGAGATGGTTTGACTCAAGAGCTTGGGAATTATGCAAAGCTTTAAATTGTTTTAAGATATTTAATTATTGCAATGTTTGCTTTTAAAATGCTTTTGTTTGATTTTTGCAAATTTACTGACGTTTGTATTTTAAATGATACGCTTTTGAACTTCGCTTCCAAAACATCAAATGTTATCGCTCGGCAGTCTCTATTCAACATTTAATTCTCAATTTTATAAAAAAAACTTTACAAGTGAGTTAATTTATCTACATAGAAACAACCTGGCTACTCTGAGCAAACAATCTAATACGAACTTTAATAAACACCAAGACTATAACTTCGTGTTATGAATCACGTACGCACTTTATATCTATCTATGGTGGGAGCGGAGAAAGTTTAACCAAGAGTTTTTGAGCTTTTATGGTTATGCTATACTAGCCTATCGCCCCTGCTCCAGTCGGTATTTAACCGGGATAAAAAAATAAAGGTAAATAGTATAATGAACCTGTAATAAATTGATAAACATAACAAATAAGCCTCTTAGAAAGTGGCCTTATGAGCGAACAAACTGACACAGTAGACCGTAACTCTAAAAATTACATATAATATTCGAAATGTATACTTACATAATTATTATGTAATTTTTATGTTAATTCACGATTTGTTTCATACGTTGGTAGGTACGTGGTGACGTCACGCCTCTATTAACTAGATTACACACGGATAATATTTATCATTGTTTTAACGTCATTGTAATGTAAAAAAAAGTATGTAGGTACGTTACTTTGCTTTGTGTAATTTCACAGCTACCGGCTAATGAAGTTTGTTGTACGTAGTTTAATTATTACGTTGTGATAATGTCGATGCTAATTATTATAGTATAGTATATCAACTTTAAACTTGTGACATCAAAAACAATAATATGCGTTAATAATATCGGAGGAATTTTCGACAGTTTTTGTTGAAACTTTATCTGCATAAGTTCGGTTCAATTTAAAATGTTGAGTCTTTAACTGGACAGCATTATGTATCTACAAAATCTTAATGAATATAGGTTAAAATTGAGAATGGAAGTAATTTTACGGATACTGAATGTGTTGCAAGAATAATCTTGTAAAAATAGCTAATGTCAACGATTTTATCGTGGTGAGAGATAAGGAATGTAAACAAGATGAGTATTTAAATCGCGATAAATGTATTGAAGACGGGTTAGTGTGTTAAAAATCTATTAAGAACTGACCGCTGTGAATTTGCTGAATAAAAATTTCAGAAAACTCACAGCTATTATGAAGCTAACACACAGCTATAAGCTTAAAAGCTGTTTATGAGGATGATGGTTACTCTTTCGTGCAAAAGCGGGCGATGATCATTACACTGATCATTATGCCAAGTTTGATTATTATTGTTTGAAAAAAAGTTAAAAAATATACTAAAATGCGTAATGTGGTATCGAAGCATTTGTGGTTATTAAATCACAATTACTTAGTTGAATTTTCTTGTATAGCTAAAGCCGCTTTTCGATGTTATTAATACCAAATTTTAACCACCAGGTGTGTGATTTTTCCATATTGAATAGTTAAATATTGGTTGACTAATGTTTTGTTGCTGGGGTCAGTGACACGTGACGTAGTCTACTGCTAATTATCGCACTTTATACACTTTGTATGAAGTGTCTATTTTTGATGTTTGCGCTAGGACCGAATAAGAGAATAGTGTGGAAAAAATATTCTTCTTACGATATTTTGAAAGGTAAATTTAGAAAATTACTCAATTGATTTTTGATCTTCTATTAAAATCTATTTTATTTGGATTTTATTATAAACTGGCGGTCCGCCCCGGCTTCGCCCGTGGTACATATTTACGTTTTCTCTACATAAGAACCATTCTCGTAGTTCAAGGAATATAATAAAAAAATAATTATCGAAATCAGTCCACCCGTTCACGCGTGATGCCGTGACAACGGAAAACGGGTTACATTTTTATATATTATAATATATAGATATGGCAAAGGTAGATATTATTCATCCATTCATTGATTCTGGTATTTATAAATCTGCAAGTAATTTTCTATTAGGGTTTTTCTTTTCAAACATTCACAAATTTTCATTTTTCTTATTGGATCAATTTTTGAAACTAGTAATAGAAGTAAATAGTAACATAAGTATAGTTGTATAGAACCGAATAGATATGATAAAGTTAACGCATAGTAATATGAGCGAAGTAACAACTAACAACGTACAAGATTGGTTAAAGTTTCTCTAAGTTATGCGTAGTATAGCAATGTTAGTTCAACAAGTTAATTTCCACAGTCGCAACTTCGCAACTTCAACAACATAATATATGTATATTGTACAGACTAAAGTTTGTTTGGTAGAAAATTTAAATCGTGTTTAGTATGTGGAGGTATATTAGGGTTTCTTAGGAATAGAAAAATCAAATTGAATACGTCCTATATGTCAGCTAAAACATAGACGGGAACCTTTAAAATGTAGGCGCCGAGACATTTTATCTAAATGACTATTAAATATTAACATAATAAACAATCCCAATAAATAATAATGTACTACACAGTGCAATAAACAATACAAGATATGTTTGTCAATCGGTTATTGCATAGCTCTGCACACGTGACCGCCTCGTAAATACTAAATGTTGTAAATTATCAGTCGATTGTATGTGAATTATTAATTTTATCGTTGTTTATTATATTGCTTTTGAGTATAGACAATTTGTTTACGAGACAATTTTGTTATTTTGTCATTTTATAGCTTGGAGAATTTGCCAATTACAGAGTTAGGTGTTATTTGAGTATTATTTAAATGAAGATGTTATTATTTGCGATTATTAGTAATCAGGTTTGTCTCGGATGTATATTGTTGTGATAATATCAATCGCGATGTTTTCTACTTAATATAGTATCGAAAATAAGGCTACTTGTACTGTACCTAGAGGCTTTTTTGCTTGAGTTTCTATAAGCTTCCATCTTGTCAATATACGTTACCGGACTATCTTATACCTACTTATATAAAATTCTCGTGTTAAATCCAAAAGTTTCAAAAGACTTTTACGAGTTTTTTCTTCACATACCTAACGGCACGTCTGAAAAAGGTCGTAAACTATTTTATACCCCCAAGTGATACGGCAAAACAACATTAGCCGAGTCGGCTGGTCATAACTATTATTTCTCTCTAGATTTGGCCACGGTTTCCAGAATATAAAGTGCGGAACTATTGGCAACGCTGATTGGCATCGGGTAAACAGTGCACGAGTGGTATTGTTTAGTTTCAGAGCAATTAGATTGTCTTATCTCTAAACTCTAAAGCGTAATTTGGTGATACGCCAACGAAGAGGTGTGGTGCTGCGTAATAGGGTTATTTGCAAGCTATGGTTTTATATGCTACTAGCTTTCCACCCGCAGCTTCGCCCGCGCAGTCAAAGAAAAACCCGCATAGTTCCCGTTCCCTTGGGATTTCCGGGATAAAACCTATCCTATTTCCCGGGGTAAAAAGTAACCTATGTCCCTTCTCGGGTATCAAAATATCTCTATACCAAATTTCATGCAAATTGGTTTAGTAGTTAAGGCGTGATTGAGTAACAGACAGACAGACAGAGTTACTTTCGCATTTATTCAAATGAAGATTATTTTAATTAAAATGTTTATTATAGCCCACGTGGGTGGAAATATATGGTGACATTTTGTAGCTAAAATAGAGGACGCAATTTTATTTTAGAACCATTTAGAGGCGGGAGGGGGAGGGGGGGGTGGTTCAATGGACTACCTATACGAATCGGCTTGCAATGCACATGTGAAAAACTTTAAAAAATATGGAGGTACAACCAATGTATAAGCGTTGAAAATTGAATGTTACTGAAAAATACTCGGAAAATTCTAAATGCAAGAGGAAGGAAGGAATTTGACCCGATATAGCAGCAACAGAGCTTGTGAAAAACTTTATGCATTTAAAAAAGAATATGCAGAATATCAGTCCTTTTTACTTACAATCTAATATATAGTGACCACTATTACTACACTTCAATCTTAAATATCTTTACTGACTGTAAGGACTGGACTTTCCCACTAACAATGCAGGGAATATCCCGAATAAAAGTATCCCCCATATACTTACAATTGTTTCATAAGAGTTTTCCTGTTTATTAAGCTGTATCTATAAGTATATTTATTTATATAATGAAATTTATTGATTTATCGATAACGAAATACCTATTAACAAATTGTTTAAAGCTAGAAAAGTTTAAACAAAATCACATTTTTTCTAATTTTAAATACATAGCTTAAGGTATCACGTGTTCTAGAAACTAAAAGCGGTTATTGACCTAAATTATTTATACATAACTTCTAAACACAAATTATTCTTCTAACACGGACTGAATGCTGACCTGTACAGGTTTCAGGCGATTTATTTATTATTCATACACAAAGGGTCGTTATGTTCCACGGAATTTCACATTATTCTGTTTTAAGTTCATTTTGGTTGAGGTTTCATATCTTTAATATTTTTTAATAATCTTATAATATGATTACCGTCGCAATTAATTTAAAATTATGATGGATCATTTAATTGTGATTACTGATTAAAGATATTAATTATAAAAACTGATGTTAATCACATATTATAGATATAAACATTTCATAGCGCTATTTAATTACATTGTATTTTAAAGCTTTTTTTTACAATAAACTCTATGTAGTACACTAAAACATGTACTCTACTACACTAAAACATGTAGTAATACCTACATTATCACAAACATTGTCACACTGAGGCTTTTAAAAACTAACATACATTGCCTTTTCAGCTATTGACCCAATATCTACGTACTGTTTCTATTAAAAAGTGACGTCCCATGGGAAGTAAGGGGCAGATGCATTGTACATGTGTTTCACTGATCGATTTTCTTTAGGGACAAGTAGGTGATCAGCCTTCTGTGTCCTGCCAGACCGAGACATTTTTTTTCTTCGTCTCCACCGGGAATCGAACCCAGGACCCCTCGGTCGCACCCCACGCGTCGAGCACTGTACCAAGGAGGCATTTCTATTAAAAAGCATTTCTATATTTTCTCAGGTCAAAGTGCCCAATAGCTTTTCTCTTAGAATATAAAGTCAGTTAATGTACCTAAGTGATTTTCACCCCGGGCGCCGTAAGAGGTCAAATCTAGGCAAGATTGTATTATGACTAAAAGCTCTCAATGCTAAGTGAGAAATGGAATAAAATTTAATAGAAGCTCTATATTGTATGGACTGAATGTTTTATTTTTATTACCTACTATTAAAATTATGATATACATAGTAACAGCTAGTGTATAATTGAATAATGTTACCTATATATAATCGCAGAAGTTCTGCTAAATAGAAATATTACCTACGCCTTTTTTTGTATTTTCTCGTGTTCACCATTTACCTATAAGCCATAAACAAATCTTTTCTCAATTTTACATAGATAAAACAAAATTTTTGTGGATTTTAATTTATTACTGAATGTATTAAGTGGTACTAATTAATTATTTAACCACATCACCTCAAATCATCAAATGCGAAGCCATCAAATACGGTACCTATATATAATAATTTTCATTTCTACCATAATTAAGCTTAAATCGCACAACTAAACCATTAATTAATTCACAACAGCTTACCACATTATGAAAGTGCTTAGTATACACCATTTAAACGGTGCATAATGAGTAATTACGTGTAAGGTCGGGTGTACAATGTACATGCAGGTGCGTAATTGCTTCAAGCCTGTGGATACAGTGTAATCAACGCCTTTGTCAGCTCGATTGGTAAGGGGCTGGACACATTGACGTGTAGGATGTACTTGTATTTGAATTGTGGTAAGGACTTTTGATGGTAGAGGACATGTGGAAGTGAAGTGTAAGGAAACTAATGTTGATTTGATTGGTCTTTTTTAAACTGTCGTTAACTACGATACGTTTAATAATTAATGCTAGTTAAGCAAAACATGACAAAACATGAGGTTTCAATATTACAATTTATTTACCAATACCAGGGCAAAATAGTTTTTATATTGATATGCGGAATGTACGATAAATATTTTTTGTAATAATTGCTTTAAACGACTTTCATTCAGGATTTTTATTTGAACTATCCAAGCGTAAATCTGTTTACCGGGATATAATAAGACATAATTTCTCATACGATGTCTAACTTCTTCGCCGTTAAAATACATATATACATATACTATATAAATTATATCAAATTAGTCCTCTCTTATAGGAAGTAATTAAAAATAATCGAATTCCGCACAGCAGTGTAACATCCCCTTAGTCCCAGAGTAGCTACGAAGCTGCGATAATTGCATCAATTCTCTATGAATTGGCTCCGCAATCCAATTTGAGTCCGCTCGATACGTCATCTCTCGCTTGTTAATATTTCTAATAGCATCTCCTTTGTAATTGAATGCTTTTGAGCTTGATGAGGATTTTCTTTGTGTTTGTAGGTTGAAGGTGTGAAATTGTTTGGAAGATTTGAAGTTAGACTGTAAAATATTATGTAGGAATATAGTATGATTTGTTCAAACGTTATGTTAAGTCATCGGACAAAAGACATAATTTTGTACTGAAAAAAAAAAGTTGATTTTGTACTTAAATGAAATTTTAATCGCATACCTAATTTATGATGAGCTTATAAGGTATAACTGATCATGGCCTAATGCTTACTCTCAACCTTAATTTAATGTTAAGTCCCATGTCGTCACTGCCGTTAAAAAGACTCGCATAAACAGTTTAGAATATGGGATTTAAAGATACGATTTAAACGTGTTGTCGAATTAAATTCGCAAGTTGCTTTCGCACGATACCTTGCTAGGTCTGAAATGTATCGAATCTAAGTGTATTCAATCACTTGACAACATAATTAATATTATGAAAAACATAATACCTACTTAATTTGACAGCAGAACCGAAATTTAACCTGACCAAAACTTTAATACAAGTTGCCCGAATCACGAGTCATCACATCGAGACCGAAAACAGATTTAATTCCGTGCTAATGGAGCGTGCGATAAACACTGATATTTTTGTCACCTAAATTGTTTAAATTGAAGTAAATTGGCCGCTTGATTTCCACGGCCTTGCTAATTAGATCACACTTTATGAGCTTAAACGGAGATTCAATTAGTGTTATCGTTGCAATGGAAATTCTTTACGGTTGTTGGCTGTTATTAGGGTGTTTTTTGTGGGGTTAATTAATAGATGTAAAAACTGTACACTCAATTGGAGAATTCTTATCAAACTTTTTATACTGCGACCAACCCGTGTTGCTCGACATATGTATGTTCAATTTGCAATAAATAAAACACAACATTTACTAAAGTTCAGAACACGTTAACCTAAATTTCTATTATACTTACGTGACTTTATTTTATGTAAAAATTCATATTCATTCAGAAATTCTATAGACTAGTGTAAATGTTTGAAAAAGTTTACTTTCTATTGCCTGCTTACTTTCTGTATGAAAGCCTTGAAAGAAAAAAACTGCAGCAGGTTAATAAACAAACTCATGCTTCATTCAGCTATTCTATTTTCTATTCTATTCTATACATATAAAAAGCCATACACCTACATACTCGTGCAAAGAACTCAACAATCACATGTTAGTGCGTATTACATAAATACCCAATGCGGTCAAGGGGAGCCATATCCGACTTGCTTGTAAACAGACAGTTTGCCAATGAAAGGATCATGCGTTTTATATGTGAGTTGGAGCGACGAAAACGATCTATAGCTTGCAATTGATGGTTTTCCTGTGAAAAGACGAAAAATATTTTATCAAATATGAAATGTTCGCACTTATATTAACAGATTCCGTAGTATGCAACAAGCATTAAAACTCTTTCTTCTCTCTATATTCTATTTATACCTATATCGTTATAATCAGAGTAGGTTTCTGTTCCTTTTTGAAGAAAATATAATAGAATTTGAGTTAGATTAGATGATGCTCGATGATTTGATCTCAATATCTTCGATTAATCTATTTGTCTAAGGCATCATAATAATTGATATTTCTATCTTTACAGAGGAGGACTGCTATCACTGCATGGCCAGTCTCGTAGCGTCGAAGGAGAAGATGTTCATCACACAGACGAAACTACACAACGAGGTCACGTGGAAGACCGTCATGCAGATCGCCAAGAAACATGCCGTAAGTGTGGATTTGGGCTCATTGTTACATTGGAGAAAGATTTTGTACTAAATCGTTCGTTTATAGGGCTTATAATTAAAAAAAGAGCGTGTGTGCCGAGCACAAGTGTCTGCAGTGAAACTTCTTTGGCAAGATTCAAAGATACCAAATCGTCGCCCTACTCCATGGCGTGACGGTAGCCAGGACGCGACCTTGAAATTTAACTAACGTGCCTAAAGAAGTTTCAGTTCAAATAACATAGGTGTTCCTATAGTTCCAAATTAGTTACCTGCAGTAGAAATATTGAAAGCCTATTTCTATAAGTTTAAAAAGCATTAAGATCAATCAAACTCAAGCAAATTGTTTAGAAAGGATTAATTTTACATTAATAGTACGTTTCATGATCATTCTTATGAATGTCAGTAACAAGGCTTATGTTCTCAAGGGCGTGAATAATAGAAGCTATGACAGATCAAATGACGTGATCTTATATTAGTGCAACTGCGTATAATCTTGAATATTAAAACCACACCTTACGTAATGAAACCGTAGCTTATTAACAATCGTCTGAAATTGTGATACAACTCGAAAACTTTGTCCTAGATATAAAATTTCTTGTGATAGTTAAATAGGTTATAGAGAAATATGCATCGCATCTGCTAAGTGCATTAACCCGACGATAAATCTGAAGATTCGATCTGAGCTTTATGACTTGGTATATCCATAAAATGTTATGGTGAACCACATTGTAGACGAACAGGTTGGCATGATTTGCGAGACTTTGTTGCTTTTGATGTCGATGAGATAATAAAGAAGATTCATTTTTCTATATGACTGTCAAATTATTTTTTCTGACTAATGTTCTCTTTGGTGTATAGTTTTTCATTTCATAACATTGAAACCATTCCACAACAAAACATTTGAGCATGTGAAATCTTTTCGATCAAGATGGGCTTAATCTAGCCCGACATAAAAACACTTACGTTTTTTAAAGTCCTAAATTCAATTTCCGTGTCCTTTATCAACAGAGCTTTAGAAGGCATTATTTAAATTCCATCCAACGATCATATCGTACACATAGTAGGGAAATCGCGTGACCGAGTAGGTACCTAAAAGCATTTGTATCGACGCCCTAATAATCCACTCTGCACGCGACAAATGCGTTACGGAATTTACTTAGAATATCGATTTTGTGAGACAAACTAGTCAGGACTATGGCAAGGAAAAGGAAGTTTAAAACTATAGATGTTTACATGCAGATAAGTTAAAATTGATACAGGAAAAATTGTAAACTGATAAAAGACAACCTGTTAACAAAGCTCCACTTGTTGCTATCTTGCAAGTTTTAGTTTTAGAAGTATTGTAAGTAGTACATGTACCTTCTAAGAAAATGTTGACTTCTTTAATGTTATTTGCATGACGTTTTAAATGTGTAAACGCCAGTTTATTACTTAACTGTAAAATAATAATGCAATTAATATCATTTAGGTCAGAATCACTTAAATCATGTGTTTTATCACAGTTGATTCTAATATAAATCAAATTAATGTTCACAATCACGTTCCGAGTCACGTGCAGTTGAAAATAGACATTGTCTGGCGAGCGGTAAATATGTCTACGAAAGCACATAATTTAGTTGATTATGTACAGGTAAATTAGCTTGGAGAAATTTTTGCATATGTAGTGGTGTGTATATTACTCAGATCTTAGAGCGCGTTTCCACTATATCGTTCTGGCCTATACAAAAATGTTTCGATATCCTAACATTACTATTTAATTTCATACTTATTCCTAGCAACACTTTTGTTTTCAATAAAAACAAGTTTTTATTTGAAAGAATATGGTTTTGACTTTATAAAAAAAAATATATCATTCAATTTCACGTCCTAGAGCAAACGACAAGACGACTACCGTGAAACAATAAAATATCGTGTCCATAATAATTTGTTTCATAATTAATATTTGACCATAATAATTACGAAACAAAACAAATAAATAAATCGTCACTTGATAGTGGAAAGTGGAAACACGCACAAAAACAGAATAAACCAGTTTACGCTGTCCGCAGGTGCCACGTGCAGTCGTTTGGTACCGTTAGAACATAAAGCACACATTTCATTCAAAAATTATAATTATTACGTATAGACCGGGAGATATTGACACAAAATTTCGAGTCATTTGTAACAGGATGGCGGTTCTACAGGGGTCTTAGTACGCAATGACAAAAAGAAAAACGATGGTGTGAACACTGGTACCGGCGGCTTAGTCGCGTGGGCGTTAGTCGAACTCGTCGGAAAAATAGCGAAGTCAAACAATTTGTAACACAAAAATTTTAGAATTTACCGATAGCCCATAAAAAAGAAGTAGGCGGTAGTGTCATGCCATACTTTTCCGGTGTGACTTACAGCCCGCCATACCGACGCGAATGTGTTGATTTAAAAAAAACAATTCAACCATTTGTACCAGGCTAACTTTTGCACAGGTAACCATCGTCGTGCAGCCATTTACGAAAATCGCCATGCCATACTTTTCGGACGATTCCAAATGGTCGCCATACCGCCGAAAAACTGCAAAATTTTTTTTTTCGCCAAACTTTTTGTACCAGTATTGCATTTGGATTTTTGGAGAGTATTTGATAAAATGTGACCATTATTATATTTACCATACTTCTAGTAGGGGGAAAAAGTGCTGCCATACTTGAAAAATTAATTTAGTATTAATTTATATAAGTGAAGATTTCCACCACCTAGATCTTTGAAATTTTGTATTTATATTCGTTGAACCTCAAACTTACAAGAAAAATTAGTGCCATACTGTTACTAATCGTTCAAAATACGAATAAAATCTTACAATAAAAAAAAATCTTATACACATTCGCCACCTCCCACAGGTATGACATTATCACACTTCTATTTATAATCATTCAGGAGTTGTTGAAAAAAAAATTTAGGGTGGTAAATGGTTCGGCGAAAAAAAAAATTTGCAGATTTTCGGCGGTATGGCGACCATTTGGAATCGTCCGAAAAGTATGGCATGGCGATTTTCGTAAATGGCTGCACGACGATGGTTACCTGTGCAAAACTAAGCCTGGTACAAATGGTTGAATTGTTTTTTTTTAAATCAACACATTCGCGTCGGTATGGCGGGCTGTAAGTCACACCGGAAAAGTATGGCATGACACTACCGCCTACTTCTTTTTTATGGGCTATCGGTAAATTCTAAAATTTTTGTGTTACAAATTGTTTGACTTCGCTATTTTTCCGACGAGTTCGACTAACGCCCACGCGACTAAGCCGCCGGTACCAGCGTTCACACCATCGTTTTTCTTTTTGTCATTGCGTACTAAGACCCCTGTAGAACCGCCATCCTGTTACAAATGACTCGAAATTTTGTGTCAATATCTCCCGGTCTAGTAGTTTAATTGTTAAATTTTGTATTTGTTGATTGTTGTTATTATTTGTATTGTTATAATATTTGTTGAAGTGTTTAATTTGTGTGTAAGTGTTGTAACTTTATATGGTTAATTCAAAATGGCTCCAGTGTTAAAACATGGTCGAGGCAAGCCTTTGACTTCTCAAACTAAAGAATTAAACTTTAAATGTCGTTTCTTTTTCAGGTTAGTAAATTTTTCATTTTAGTAACATTGTTAATGTAAAAGTTATACGTATGTTAAATGTGCAAATATTAAAATAAAGTCTCATCTTTTTCAGAGGAGAAACACATATAGTTTAATTTAAAATCCCTTATATATATAAAATAAAAACTAAAAATAAAATGTTGTTTTATTTTATTTGCTGACCATACACTACTACAAACGCAAAAATTTCTCCAAGCTAATTTACCTGTATTGATTGATAATAGTATCGAGGTTGGTACCTAAAGGTTGGGTATTATCAGTACCATAAATTGTCACTATGAGTGTGACGAGGTCGACGACACTGGGTCAAGTCAGTTTTAGATCGATTGTAGGGTTGTTACTTTGTGATACTATGTTTTAATTAAATCAACATTGTTTTTTTTTTAGTTCGATCAATTTGAATATATTGAATTCAATTGCGTTAATATTTGCGGAATTATCAGAAATAGATTTTAATTTAAAGTAAGAGAAATATGGAAGATAGAAGTTACTTGCAAATTATCTACATGGTTAGCTGAAAATGTCCATAAAAGTAATAGTTTTGTTTAAACATGAGCACATAGATTAGCGTTAGCTTTTTGCAGATGTAATATAATTTTCAAATAAAAGCGCAGCTCGAAGTCAAAATATCCTCTGTCTTTACATTGATTTACGATACATAAATGGCAAAGCAAAAGCGAATTTCATATAGCCACCAAAAGCCAACTCCATAGACTAAATACTACGCAGTGACTGTATAAGTTTCCGTACAGCACCGCCGCTTGGTTGCAGAAGTCGGCCGCGCAGCATCTCTTGCGACTGTCGGGTGCGATCGGCCCGGAGCGGATCTACGCGGACTGGCAGTGGTGGATATTGGCTGCTCTGCCTTTCCCGCATCTCGTCAGGGTGTTGGACTGCTTCTTTCATGAGGGGATCAAGGTGGGTTGTGTGATCTGTACTGTAACAAAATGATTAGTTTTGTGTATCTTTAATGGGGGAAAAGGCTCCTGGAAATAATTAAAATACATTGTTTTTTAGAATAGGCTAAAAGTAGAGTAATGCTCAAATTCAGAATAGATTCTATAATATTAACATGTTATCTTAATTAAAATATAACAGATTTTAATGAAGCCTTTGATACCATCGACTTACACATTACAGCTCAATTACATATATTCCCTTTAAATATAATTTTCAAATCTAACAATACTTAAATAAACTGAAAAATACAACAAGAATTATCATTCCACCCTTGATATAAATAATGCTTATTTACGTTAAACCATTTTCGCTTGCAGGTGTACTACAGGGTAGCGTCTTTAACCCTCATTAATATATTACCGTTTTCGTTTCCAGGTGTTCTACAGGGTAGCGCTCGCGATCCTCATCCTGTTCCAGAAGCACAGCACGAACCCGAGCTCGGAGTGGCACGCCGAGGCTACAAAGAACGGGGTCGATCACGCGATTGATAAGTTCTGTAGGAACATGCCAGCCTCGCCGACCAAGTTGCTACGTACCGCGTTCAGTATACGGGCTTTGAGGTATGACGTCATGGGGATAGGATGTTTAATATAAAAAAAAATATATTTATTTTGCTGCTACGAAAAATATAGAATTGAATTTGTTGGATGATTGATTAAATATGCATGTAGAATTTAATTTTATTTCAATGTACAAAAAGTTATTTGGTTTTTCTTATGAAAATATTAATCTCATCTTCAATCAAACTACCATATCTAATTGGTCCTAGCAAACTCAAGCTCAAACAATTATTTATTCAATAGCAGTTTCAAAGCGAGTAGATCGACGACCGGTATCAAGAAATATTTCTTCTCTTATTCAAATGTAATAATCTATAATCTATTCTTTACGATTTTCTTACTTAATCCCTGTTTCACAATCAAAATAGGTGCGTTTGATGTTACATCCATTACATACTTGATTTTATTTTATACCATCACTAGCTTTCCGCCCGCGGCTTCGCCCGCTTTGTCTAAAACATAATAAATTATATATGTACTAAAACCTTCCTCTTGAATCACTCTATCTATTAAAAAAACCGCATCAAAATCCGTTGCGTAGTTTTAAAGATTTAAGCATACATAGGGACATAGGGACAGAGTAAGCGACTTTGTTTTATACTATGTAGTGAAGATTCTTTACGATTTTCTTACTAATTCCCTGTTTCACAATCAAATTAGGTGCATTTGATGTTATATCCATAGCATACTTGATCTCATTTTATACAATCATACTAACCTCTGTCACGTGAACAGTTCGCAGTACATATCGCGCGTGTTCATCAAGACGGAGATGACGCTGAAGTCGAAGCAGGTGATCACCGGGTCGCGGCTCGTGCGCTCGCGCTCGTCCGACAACCTGCCCACCAGCCAGTCGCAGGTCAATATACAGATGATGTCGCACACGCTCACTATACGCGAGGTGAGTAACGGGGGTGGGGGTGGTGATGGTGATGAGAGATGATGGAACACTTGATGATAGAACTGGTGATGAAACAGAAGATGGAACAGTTGATGGTAAAACTGGTGGTGAAATAGAAGATGGAACAGTTGATGATAAAACTGGTGATGAAATAGATGGAACAGTTGATGATAAAACTGGTGGTGAAACAGAAGATGGAACAGTTGATGATAAAACTGGTGATGAAAGTGGTGAAAATTGTAGTATTAGTGGTTATTGAAGTGGTGAAAAAGATGATGGCAGTTATAAAAGTTGTAGTGTTGGTGATGGAAGTGGTAATGATGTTGATGAAAGCTGTAGTATTAGTGATGATAGATGTGGTGATTAGTGAAAGGAAAATAGTAAAAGTGGGGTGGGTAAGGTGAAGGTGATGAAACTATTGATTTTGTGATGATGATGTTATTGGTGTTATTAGTGTGGGAGGTGTGAGTAATGTAATTGGTGCTGTAAGTGGTGTGCCGTGTGAGGCGTATGCATGGTGAAATTGATGTACAAGTTGATGACGAAAGTGTGTATGATAATCTAATTGGAGAAGAAATTCGTGTCGAAGATGGTAAAAGTGTATTTGCAAATTTCCTATGTCAAGTATATCTGAAGTTTGGGTTGATGGTTGAAGTGATACTTGAAAAGGTCTGAATATTGGAAATGTGTGGGATAATAAGTGAAATATATTATAACTTTATTAAATTATGAATCAATTCTATATAATATGTGTAAAAATCCAAAAATTTCTATAAATTTTTATCTAATGTATGTGTGTAAATAAAGTGTTACAAAATACGATAAAAAAAGTTCTTGATTAAATTATATATATTTCTTTTTATCAGTGAGTCAAAAATATGACTAAAACTTAAGTAATGATTATGAAATAGAAAGGTATAACTTATCAATTGAATACTATCACAATATATTATCATGATTAGATTTCTTATAGATTGTGTATCTAGTTGTGTATGTAGGTCGCAATGCATTGCATAATTGTGATTTATCGATAAATCCAAAGGAATATTTCTACATAACAATGTATATTTGTTACAAGGATTAGTCAATAACTGTCACACTGTGCGCACATTGTTGTTCATAAGGTACTGTATTTATAATAATGATGTCTTAGAAATGATTTTACTTACTTGGTTTGCAGAGAATGTCTGAGGAAACGTGCAAACAGATGGTATTGTACACGAAAGCATTAGGCGTGGCTTTGGCTTTTATATCTCATACAAATCATCCGGTTGCGTTTCTAACACGACTAACTTCAGTTACATCGAAAACAAATACAAATTCGATGATAATACCATTCTTATTGAATTCTTGTAAGATAGCTCCTCCGTCCCCTGTCCTACACGAGTCCACGCGTTTATGTTATGTTCCGATCCGTGTAGCGAAATATTTATGTGATTTCGTTCTATGTTTTGTTCTCTCGATGTGATCATCACACACACGAATACCATCAGACAGAACGGGTACACCCACAGCCGGCCTACCGACGATTCCGAGTTCATTCTCATCGGCTTTGAATGGATTTGTTTTATATTCTTGTTTTTATTCAATGTCTATATGTGATGTTTTACTGTGCTATGTTTTAAGTTTAACTATTGGACGTTCGTATGACAGATTTTTGCGACACTTGGCATGCGACCGAGTCTCGGGCGGGCCGCGTGTAACGATACTGTACAGCTTGTGATTTGTTAACATTATCAGTGCCGGCGTAAGGGCCACTGACACCCCGGGCGAAAGTATTGTGGCGCCCACTTGAGGGAAGTAATATCAAGTGTTAGTTTTTTGCCGATCCCAAGTAAAGTTATATATTAATATAAGAACACTCTAACGATATCGTTAGTCGCTCCTCGACAACAAACCCTCAAAAAATTCATCTAAAAAAAATCTGAATAAAAAATATGCATATGCACAGAGCGTAGAGCACAGTTCTGAGGGTTTGCACCAGGAGAGGCAAGAGACTCCAACTTCAGACCTTGGCGTCCCCCAGAATTTGTCGCCCTGGGCCATCGCCCCCTCTCGCCCCCCCCTAACGCCGGCACTGAACATTATAGATGGTCGGCATGTAATGTTCCGTGTGATGCTAACAGTGTGTCGATTTTCCCGTTAGGGCTCGCACTCGCCCGGCCCGCGCGCCCTGTCGATGGGCGTGTATCCGATACAAGCGATCAAGTCGCAGATACTAGACCACAGCGAAGTAAGGCGTAGTTGTAGCCGCAGACGTGCGACATTGTCGATGTTTAGTTGCACCGCTTGCCACTTAGGTGTTTATATTATTTCCATGTCGGCTCGACGACGCTTCTTACAGACATCGCGACGAGGTCGCTTCGATTTATTTTTTGACGTGACAACGTCTTATAATTCGATAGAGCCGGCTGCACGCACGAAAAAACATGACTCATGCGGCGTTACCTCGCTCTGAGGCGTTCCATGTAAGGCTTGAAGTGCGAGCGAGAGCGCGGAACGAGCGACAAAGAAGCATAATCGGACGTTGTCACGTTCAACTATCGTCAGTAAACCGACTTTACAGACAACCAATTTTTTTTTACTTTTATTTGAGTTGCGTTTTTTGTGGTAAGTGTGCGGTGGTTGGTTCAGATTTTATTGCACTGTAATTGTTTTCGTGTTTTGTTTATTTTTGCGGAAATATTATATTGATTTATCTTAATTTAACGTTTGTTTTATTACCGCGGCGGGATCGATCACGGTAGTTTTAACTGATTACAAGTAGGATCGTCTTTTCATAAAATCTGATCCACCAAGGATAAACGTTGTGCATGACAGCCCGATTTTTACGTTTATAATTTTGTTAAGCTCTAACGCTATCGACGTTGTGATTGAACGTAAGCTATTATTATTTTAACCTGGTAAATCATCACAGTTGTGTACCGCCGTTTTGAGTTCATATCTTACAACCATCACCGACTCACGCTCATTCACTACATCTACACTCAATAGAGACACGAGAGGTTATGTTTTAGTTAATTCCCTCCCGCAAGAGCCCGTAGTGTTCCGATATATCACCGGTCAGGGTGTTTGCAGAGTCCACGATCCTCCCACCTGGCCCTGTGGTTCCCATTCCCTAACGCGGTGTTCAGCGACCAGCAGCATTCTTCTGACCTCAGACAGAAGGTTTGATCAGGGTTTACACTAATTACGGGTGTAGATGTGGTGGCAAATGTGGATAGTGTAATTTTGGGTATCTCTCTTCAAAATTTAGTCGTTTTAGATGGAAAAAGCGATTAGGTTACGAATGTGAAGTAGTCAAATTAAGCCTTGATTAAAAAATGCATGCCTCGTGTCTAACAAAATCTATAAATATAAAATATACTAAATTGTTTACTTTTCTTTTGTACTCAATTACTTACCCATAACTGATAATGTGGAAAGTTTGTTTTTTTTTAGTTTCGATGATTTATGTAACTATTGAGCAAAAATTTCAGTTTTTTTTTTCTGTTTTATTTTTTTAATGTTTTTAGTAACGTATTTGAAGAGAGATAATTAACAAATAATCGTGTATCTCACAAGTCACGGGGTAATAGAGGTAGAGGACTAAAACTCACGTATTCTCCACACACGCACACATTTACATAAATTTCATTAACCATTTCACTGCTAGCTCCTGTGATATAGTTATTTAGGTATTTTTCCTTAGACCGATCATTCCTTCTTTATTTGCGTTTTATTAATTTAGTGGAGTCATTTTTACCATTTCTCAGCACTTTTTAATATTTGCGTTTCGCTATTTGAGTATCGTATTTAGACGTACACGGAGGTTCTCTGTATATTTTTATTTACGTTGTTATATTAATGCTTTGTAAAAACTGTAATTTTGGATAATGCATCTTCTATACAAAGTATGATATCGTCTAGGTGTTGCACTTTACGTTGTATGGTCCAAAAGTCTCCCTTCCGTATATCTAATGTTCATGCATGCAATGTTGTTTGTCTGTATTAGCATAGTAATTGTATACTACACTGTAGATGTTCACAAAACCACACAGCACCGTAGTCACCCTAATGATACAACTAATTCTGTGACGTCGTTTTTCGTGTTGTTTATTTGAACTATAGTTTTGTTTAAATTATCATCATTTAATTCTATTAGATTTTCTAATTCTGAATGTATTTCTTCTGTGTTATTTGATTGATGTAACAAGTTTTTATTGATGTTTTTCTTAAGTTTTCTTTCATGTATAGTTTGAAATATTGGTTAATCTTTAAACTTTGAAATTCAATCGCTAAAAATTTTGGTTTACTTACATTTAATATCATCGGTAACCGTAGTTTTACCATTCAATCTAGTATTCCTATAGTTAGTCGTAGTCTAGTCGAGCCTATTCCCTAAAGTCCATATACTAGTGCACGGTGAACATTTCCAGCTGTTCACGCTGTGGTCGTGGCTGCCCGTGCGCATCACCATGTACCAGCCGGTGCTGCTCTATACCACGGAGGAGCATGGATGTTCACTTACCACCTTCTACGTGCGAGTGGAACATCATGAACCGACTCTGTTGATGATCAAGACGTGTAATAATGAGGTGAGTGAGGTCGGGGGGGATAAAGACGTGTAAATAATAGGTGTAGTCTCAAATGGTACCAGCCGGTGCTGCTCTATACCACGGAGGAGCATGGATGTTCACTTACCACCTTCTACGTGCGAGTGGAACATCATGAACCGACTCTGTTGATGATCAAGACGTGTAATAATGAGGTGAGTGAGGTCGGGGGGGATAAAGACGTGTAAATAATAGGTGTAGTCTCAAATGGTACCAGCCGGTGCTGCTCTATACCACGGAGGAGCATGGATGTTCACTTACCACCTTCTACGTGCGAGTGGAACATCATGAACCGACTCTGTTGATGATCAAGACGTGTAATAATGAGGTGAGTGAGGTCGGGGGGGATAAAGACGTGTAAATAATAGGTGTAGTCTCAAATGGTACCAGCCGGTGCTGCTCTATACCACGGAGGAGCATGGATGTTCACTTACCACCTTCTACGTGCGAGTGGAACATCATGAACCGACTCTGTTGATGATCAAGACGTGTAATAATGAGGTGAGTGAGGTCGGGGGGGATAAAGACGTGTAAATAATAGGTGTAGTCTCAAATGGTACCAGCCGGTGCTGCTCTATACCACGGAGGAGCATGGATGTTCACTTACCACCTTCTACGTGCGAGTGGAACATCATGAACCGACTCTGTTGATGATCAAGACGTGTAATAATGAGGTGAGTGAGGTCGGGGGGGATAAAGACGTGTAAATAATAGGTGTAGTCTCAAATGGTACCAGCCGGTGCTGCTCTATACCACGGAGGAGCATGGATGTTCACTTACCACCTTCTACGTGCGAGTGGAACATCATGAACCGACTCTGTTGATGATCAAGACGTGTAATAATGAGGTGAGTGAGGTCGGGGGGGATAAAGACGTGTAAATAATAGGTGTAGTCTCAAATGGTACCAGCCGGTGCTGCTCTATACCACGGAGGAGCATGGATGTTCACTTACCACCTTCTACGTGCGAGTGGAACATCATGAACCGACTCTGTTGATGATCAAGACGTGTAATAATGAGGTGAGTGAGGTCGGGGGGGATAAAGACGTGTAAATAATAGGTGTAGTCTCAAATGGTACCAGCCGGTGCTGCTCTATACCACGGAGGAGCATGGATGTTCACTTACCACCTTCTACGTGCGAGTGGAACATCATGAACCGACTCTGTTGATGATCAAGACGTGTAATAATGAGGTGAGTGAGGTCGGGGGGGATAAAGACGTGTAAATAATAGGTGTAGTCTCAAATGGTACCAGCCGGTGCTGCTCTATACCACGGAGGAGCATGGATGTTCACTTACCACCTTCTACGTGCGAGTGGAACATCATGAACCGACTCTGTTGATGATCAAGACGTGTAATAATGAGGTGAGTGAGGTCGGGGGGGATAAAGACGTGTAAATAATAGGTGTGGTATCAAATGGTACTAGCCGGTGCTGCTCTATACCACGGAGGAACATGGATGTTCACTTACCACCTTCTACGTGCGAGTGGAACATCATGAACCGACTCTGTTGATGATCAAGACGTGTAATAATGAGGTAAGTGAAAGGTCGGGGGGGGGGGGGGCATAAATACGCGTAAATTAGGGGGGTTTGGAATTAGATTAGTGTTTTTTGTACTCGATTTACTTCTGAATTAATCAATTATCTGCAGAGTAAAACTAAAGTCAAAGAAAATCACTTTGTAGCACTACTAATTACTAGTGCTTCACTTCCACTATCTTATAAGCTATTAAAGAGTACGTTAAATCAAATATCTTACTAATTACTGTCGAATCAAATTGTCGAGATATCATTTGTTATTGTATAATCTAGGCAGCCATTTAAATAAGTCCAATTTAATAGTCTTGAGTCATAGTGAAAGATGCTCAAAATTGAGTGATTGTAAATCTAAATCTTTACTTATCATCCAATCTAAAATATTTCAGGTATTCGGTGCGTATTGTTCCACGCGATGGTTCGAGAGAAATCAGAAAGACGAGAGGGGAAACAGACAAGCATATTTTGGCACCGGAGAGACATTCCTCTTTAGGTAAGTCGGTTAAAATTTTGTTCTTATTAATGATTACTTTTTTTATTTATAAACTCATACAGAAATGATGAGGTGATGGTTTATTTTATTGATTTGCTAGACTAATAATATATGCAAAAATAATTAATTGGTTTTGGTATTTGTAATTCTTAGTTAATTTATTAGGACTTAGTTATTAAGTATTTTAGCTGATGAACATTTTAATAATTTGATTACGATATATTAAAATGTTCATTCATGTCTCAAATTTTAATCTTATTTTTAGTTTGCTAATATTTTCTTTGCCGTGATAGCTCTATTTTGTTACAGTTACTTATTTTATTTATATTCTCTTTATTACTTAATTATTTTCGGTAGCCATAAACAGCTCTTTGCCAATTTAATAATTTGTTACTTAAATGCTCGATTGCATTCTACCGTCATAAAATAAAATTGTTGAACGAGTATAATATTCGTTCAAGAACTTTCTTAACAAAATTAAATCAATTTAATATTTCGATTTTAAAGCATTTAAAATGCTGTATTAATGTGAAATTTTTAAAGAATAGAAACAGTTCTGACGAAAGAAGAGGGTTTGAATCCCGCCGATTTTTTCTAAAAGATAAACCGATTTTTCTAGAGCAATTGTGATCATGAGTACACTTTTTAGTGTGGCTTATTGCATAAAAGTTTTATCTCAGTTATTTTATTTTGTATGGCGGTAGAATGAAATTGGTCCCTCGAGCCGGTAGCAATTTCGAATCTATTAGAAGTAACGCTCTTCGGGTAAAGGCTTTTTTGCTTGTTTGTTTGCTTTTTGTGTTTTGTTTATATGTATGCTAACCTGTTACTTTACTGTTCATTGTCATAACATTATCTGTGGTGGTATGTTTAACATCGCTTTTGTACGCGTACTAACATTTTCTTTTGAAGTGAAACTTCTTTAGGCGCGTTGAGAGTAAAATTTCAAGGTCGCAATCATGTCAAATCAAAGTCATGGCAATACCGCGATCGTCACGAAATAGAGTAAAACGACGACTTTTGTATCTTTGAATCTTGCCAAAGAAGTTTCACTTCTGACACGTGTGCTCGGCACACACGCTCTTCTATCTTATATCTTTCTATCTCTTATTCTTTCTTTTATTTCAAACTTGTATGTGATATGTTGTAATATAAAATATATTAAATTAAATATAATATTAAATTAATTTAATTTATCATTATGTAATTAAATTAAGAAATGTATAGATAAAACATTATTAAGTTATTTATTAAAATTGCTCAAAGAATGGAGTTTAATGATCATTTGTATGTTTGCATTTCAATATTGTTCATGATTGGGTGTATTCATAAAGGTGTTGCCAGTTTAAATAGGGATAGGAATACATTACAATACAGACACTTTATTTAACACACACCATTGAGTTACTATGTACTACGTACTAGAGAGGACATCGCTACTACACTATTTGTAACACGAGTCAATCGTGTCAAACCATTTAATTACATTGATTTGTTGTATTGTTTTAATTTATAAGTAATAAGAGGCAGAATATCTACAAAGTGTATGACTAACTAGCCGCCCCGCGCCGCCGCGCATTTGGCACAGATTTTGTTCGTGGTGTTCTCTCTATACGTAGTAATAATACCTCAATCACACACACATACATAAATACCGAAACAAAAATAAAGTTTGTACTTATTACTTTATTTACAAAGTTTTAGCTTAACTCATCATTTAGTTGATTCTTTTTTAACAACCGCGATTTTAGAAAATCTTTTTGTAATAAATTACTTTGTGTAAATTTTAATTGTTAGAATTATAAATGTACACTATAATTCTTAATAGATATAACAGCTTTTATTCTATAAAATTGTATGCTGTACCAAAACGTTGAACAAATAAAATAATTTATATGTCCATGCAAAACAGTACTCGAGTACATTACTTACTAAATAAATTCATAGTAAAAAATAAAAATTCACATATACCAGTAAAAGGGTACTAATTAATCTCTCATATTGTCATTGCTAATGCTAAGGATTGGTTGTTTTCTGTTTCGAATTCAAACAAAAATAACCTTTTTTTAACCTCTAATGGTTAACAGTTATCTTCATCGATCGATATAATCGTCGATCTAAATAAAGAGAAAAAGTTCTTTCGTATCCACAAATACAATCCAAAATTAGAAACACAAATTAAACAAAAGACTAATTAAAAAGAAAAATGTACACACTGTTCAATCATACCCACAAATACATTCATTTATCAAAAAAAAAAAAGCTGGCAGCACGGTATGTGTGTGTGACACGTGTCCCGCTTGCAGCCTGTACCCGGAGCGCGCCAAGTACCCGTGGGTGGGCTGCTCGGCCGGCGACGGCAAGGACGAGCAGCGCCTTTCGCACGGCTCCGAGCTGTTCATGGCCGCCGACTCCAAGATGATCACCATCGGCGGCGGGTCAGTCACTAACACTAGCCACTGGTCATGCCACTAGCCGAGTGTGGTTGACTTGCCACTTGCCAAGTGTAGTCGACTTGCCACTTGTCGAGTGTAGTCGACTTGCCACTTGCCAAGTGTGGTTAACTTGCCAAGTGTGGTTAACTTGCCAAGTGTAGTTGAAATGCCACTTGCCAAGTGTGCTTGACTTACAACTTGCAGCCTGCAACCAGTTCGCGCCAAGTATCCCTGGGTCGGCTGTGCGTTGGAGGAAGAGGGGGAGGGGAAAACGACGTATGGAAATTCGCTGTTCATGGCAGCTGATAATACGATGATCACTATTGGCGGCGGGTATGTATGTTGACTTGCAACTTGCAGCCGGTACGTGCGAAGTATCCTTGAAAAGATGCCCGAGAAATGAAGCAAAAAGATGTTACACCGCCGTTCAAATCCGCTGGTAGCACTATGTTCACTGTTGGAAGCGGGTAAGTAAAACTTGGCTGGTCGGTCACTTGCACCGTTGCACACGACTTGCAACTTGCAGCTTGCAACGTGCGAAGTATCCCTGGATTGAATACATCCTGGATGATGAGGTAGGAGATGTGTATATAGTATACCAAATACTGAATACATACACTAAACTAATATGTATTCATGGTCATTGATGATATTATAATTATTGTTGAAATACATCAATGATTCGATTCTATAGGGGTCCAGAGAACCGGCGAAAAAACATCATATAAACTTGGGTTACAAATATCTATTTTAAAATCAAATTTCAATCAAATCGGTTCAATTACACATGCATTTTTAAAAGTTACATATTTATTAACCTGATAATAAACATATTTTTTTATTTCTTTGTATATCAATATTAATTAACCTAATTAAATAAAACATACAAGGCTTAAAATTAACAAATACCTTGTACACCCACAGGGACGGGCAAGCGATATGGATGGACGAGAACATCCGCTACGGCAAGACGGATCGCTGCTCCACGTTCAACAATCCACCTCTTTGCCCCAGTGGGGACTTTGAGATTCGCGTACTTGAGGTCTATGGGTTTGCGGGCGCGTAAATGGTCAAGAAATGAACGGTGAAAGGTCATGGTCAATTGGTCTTGGGCAGGATTGGGAAAGACTGGCCAGGATTGGTGAAGATTGGTGAATCTTGGTTAGGATTGACCAGGACTGGTGAAGATTGGTGAAACTTGGTCAGGATTGGTGAATCTTGGTCGGGATTGATGAGACTTGATCAATTGACTATGACCCGGTCTATTTACTAATTTTGAATCGATTTGTTCCTAGTCCACTTTGATCGGATTCTGTCAATTGACTGGAGTAGATGACTACTGTTTCAGTCAATTGAGAGATCTAGTCAATGGGCTTCGATCAAATCAACTGTCCCACACGATTTAATATGACCTGGACTCTGGTTAGTCGATATATCGTCAAAATGACGGCTCACAGAAGGTCAAGCGTCGTTTAGTACGACGGTCCACGGAGTGATGTAATCTCTTTGATCCCCGAGTGATGTGATATTGCGATGATAACATAAGTCTATATCGTTCAAATACTGTACGATTGTAACTTCGATGTTTCATACTTACGCTGATACAGATTTTGGCTAAGTGTTGTGATTGCTTGCCGGTCGAGGTCGTCAATAAGTTTCATAGCCGTTTCAATCCGTTTTTATCTCAGCGATCCGTGTATATTTATATCGAGTTGTAACTAAATATTGCTCTATAACACACTTATAATACAACAGTTCGTATGCGATTTATTGATCACCCCTTGCCGTCTGAACAGACTGTGTAGAATTAATCCTATATTTATTGAAAACCCCGTAACGAGTTACCTTACAACACAGCTGTCCGTACAAGACAACGAATACGGGGACTTTAGGTTGTTTCTTTAATTATATGAATATATATAGATGTATGTAAGTACAAAATGGATGTATCGTACCTACTCTGATGTATTACGCTTATTGTAAAGCAATATTTGTTGGGCCTAGCCGTGGGATAGTGTAATGTGAACATTCCAGTGAAATTAAGGTCCGCGAACGAGCGAAATATATTAACCGCGAGGTTCTATTGGCAGCGACAGTATTTGATATCGTATAAATTATCGCTTAAGGCTTCGGTGTGATTCGCTCTTTGCTCACAATAATGTACCAAAGATGTTTAGATGTTATTGGTCTGTTGGCGAATGCTCATGATCGTATCGGGTACGATAAAACTACGCGCCAAAACGGTAATGGAATAAATTTGAAAACAAATGAATAGCCTGGAAGAGATCGCTACCTAGCGATAAGGCCGCCGTTTGTACATATCTTTCTCTATTTTATGTTCTTTCTGTATTTGTACTTTCTTATGTGTGTGCAATAAAGTATAAATAAATAAATAAATAAATAATACACTTTTTGCGGGTAGTTTTATGTACTCTGGTCCTAGAACGCACAAATCGCTGTTTCTAATCAGACATATCTTAAAATTTCTATTGCATATTAATATGTTAGAAGGAAATAGAAAGTTCGAGAATAATTCGTCATTAGCTATTCGCAACAGACGATAAACGGTCGCTGCAGGAGTTGTTGGACTTTATCTAAATGTTGAATAAAGATTTTCCGATACACCTATAAGTTATTAAAAATATCGGAGATTTTATTCGCAAAGCAATTATCTTCTGCAGCGATCGCGTAAAGATTGGCAAAAGACTCTGCCACTCCAAGCATTGTTTAAAGTATTATTTATCTGTATTTCAAGGGTTATGTGCCAAAAGTTGACCATTGGGGAAAATGGCTGGTTTGGTATTGTCTATGGTATATCGCTTATATTCAAGGTGATTACACAGATCGTGTGTAGTTAAAGAATAAATTAAAATTTTGACATTCTAGATGTTTGGATGTAAATGTTTTTTCATCGTAGGTGTGCCGAATATTTTTCCAGTTTTATAATTACAGCATGTAATTGTTCTAATGAAATAAAAGTTTACAAATGATATTAACATATCCCTGTCAGTACAAAGGGGTTGCGTTCATACCGCCCGCGGCTTGTTTTGTCTACGAATTGTAAATATTGTTCCCGCCACGTGCGTAGTGTAGCGAAACTGGGTGTCGTCACGGTACTACATGCATGTTTATGAAGCCTAAGACTTGTTTTAAATTCAGATTATTTATGTAATTTATTGTGTAGGTAACGAGTAATGTTTATATTGTATATTATTGATTTTGCCTCTGCGGAATGTGGTTCCGGTCACATGACGTTCCAGGGGAATTATTATTTCGCTCAATTGTTTGAGTTTGTCGCCAGTGGCGAGCGCCATTTTGAACGTCGTTACATTTGAAAATGGCCGCCCGCCATTCGGAACGCGGTGTGCGTTATATTTATTTAAGCTGTCCGCAGAGAGGCGCCACTCGCGATATATTGCTGTTAGCTATTTGTCGTTGATCAGTGTAAAGTCTAGTCTTTATCCTGTTTTTTATTCTATATCGATATAATATCTAAATATTTACGAATTGATATTTAAATGATGCGTTTCGCCCCGTTCGGTGGCGCGTAGGCTCGTGTTAGTTAGACTAAGTACATGTAAAGTATACAGTTATTTGTTCTCCCTTTCAGTATTGGTGTATGTTGTATGAGGTTGACTAGTGTGAATGTATGCGCTGTTACGAATTACGTACTGTTACATTCGAATAGTTTAATGCCGCCGATCAGCGGCGGCGCAAACTCGTTTATTGTAATGTGAATGTTGCTTTATAATGTCTACAAAATATATAATCCCATAAAAATGATGTTGTTTTCTTTAATATATCCTTACCTTTTATTTATAAGTACTATCTAGCTACTTCATTGCGAAATATGGACAAAAGAAGTTTTATGATTACAATGGTAATTTTATTGAATTCCAATTTCTTGTCATGGAATAAGATTTAAAAATTCTTTATAATCTCTGTAAAAACCATCACAAAACACTTTGGGGTTCGAATCCTCATTATCAAATTTTCTATTACTTTGTCAGTTAAAAAATGTTTATCTAAATATCAATATAAATTCATTCAAGTCTCGCTTGTTATGAGCTAATAATACTAAACAAATATTAATCTATGAGTTCTATATCATAACTAGCATACATATTATATTATATGCAACAGTATTAATTTTTCTTTTCTTATTTTACAGTCGCAACAGACTGATTTTAGGGTACGGTTTTTGTGTTGGTGGTATGGGCTGGAATGTGGCATTTCTTACCGTAATAAATTATCTCAGCCATTGAATCAACATTTTAGTTTGTAAAACAAATTTGAATCAGCCAAATTTTTTTTAATTCCCATAGATGGCGCTTCTAACAAAAATGCTACATGTAGAAGACATGTAGCCACTTACTATTTGATCTGTTCACAGATCTAGCACTAGTAGATTTGCAATGCTATGGTGAAACGAGATAGATAGCTACGCTTTCATTATGTGAGTGAAGGGGATGTAGATACGTTTTTTTTGTCCTTATCTGCGTGGCCACTTTTTAGATGGCCTACTGTCAAAACTGGGCCAAACAAACAAAGCAGATCTGATATTTAATTAGTTTTCTTGTGTCTACTGTTCTTTTTGGTGATAAATACATTTGGAAGTTAATTATAAAAGTGTTCTGAATGTCCTACGTGTACTGAGTGTTTATAATTATGGGTGGTTGCAGCGTATTAGGCTATAACAGCCGCACGGAAACAAACGCCGATGGAATTTCGTTTCATTCGTAAGTAAACAATTAAATATAGATACATAATATCAGAATCATTATAATTGACTGTTTCCTATCAACTGATCATTCTTATTGTTAATATTTCGTGGTAGTTTTAGGTTTTAAGTGTAAGATAACCTCAATCACAATGTTGCCTGCAAATGGGAAAAAAAGTCCACAAAATTGCAAAAAAATGTTTGTCCAATAGTTTTCCAACGTAGGTATTCTGGCATTCGTAAAATATGGATTGATGCTAGTCGGTAAAATTGGGTACCATCTAAAAAGCGAGAATATGTTCAAAGAATTTTAACGCAATTTTTTTGTTTGCAAACCTAAATTATCTCTCCTTCAGTCAAATGCCACGCCAACAATAAGCATGAATGTAATTACTTATCTACATTTTAAGAAGTTGATTTTAAATCACAATCAAATTCCATTGTTAGATTTCCCTATAACCCTAAGATAGATTATTTTCATATGCGTTTATTAAACTTTGTTACATATTAAATTGCTTTTTACATTAATTCTCTAGTAAAATAAAAGTAAAATATAAATCTAAGAATTTATATTTTTTTAGTTTGAATCTGTGCAGTCAGTATCGGCAACACAAAATGATGATCCAAATTCCAATACCATCAACGAGCTATAGAGGAGTTAAAAGGAATAGACAGAAATCAAATGATTAAAATGTGTCCCCAGGTGCTAAAACTCGAAAACTGGTTTGTACTAAAAAATACATCTTAATTAATAAAAATAACAAGTTATTTGGTAATACATACTTAATAATGGATAAAAAATTATAACCGGAGTAAATTAAGCATTAATTCCATTTTATTAGCCATTAATTGTTAGCATTTCTCTTTAAAAATTGTTTTTATTTCTAAAAAGCAGAGTTGTTTTGATGCCATAGTTTCAAATTTAATATATTGAAGTATTTTTATTTCTAATTATTTGCTATATATGTATATTAATGTTATACTTTGATACCAATATATTGGTATTAAAATAATTAATATAATGGCCTTGACACAAAAAATATTTTATATTCTAAAATTTATTTTTTCAGTTGCAGAAGCAAAAACAGATATCAGCTAATCGTCTTAAGAAATTGCTTGTTAAATGCTTATAAATATGGAAGAAACAGAAGTTCTCCGCAGCATCGAAAACGGAAATAAAGATTTTCTAAAACTCAAGGAAACGATATTCAAGCCAATTACGCAACTTTTCCTTATATCTAAATTTCATAAGCCCAAAAGCGTACGTTTACGTACGAAAAACATTCGACATCGGGCTATGTAGATTTTGTACCTACTTGATTTTTATGTTCCAATATTTGTAATCGGCCCTTAGCACAGAAATTTATACATGTGTAAAATAACCTATGATAATAAAACACATTGAAACTGTATCTGAATTTAATATTCCTTTATTTGTGGTCTTCCCTTCTCGAATGTATATTATGTATATAAAAACTACAAAGGTAAATTTTCATTAAAAATACGTCCTCAAATTCACCTAATATTATTTATTTATTACACTGAATTGTAATAAATAATTAATGTTAGAGTGAATTTGAGGACGTATTTTTAATGAAAATTTTCCCTAAAATGTAGGAATGTTTATAAAATGGCAACACTCGAAGATAGAGCGAAATGCACTGAGGTGGCCACGCATGTTCGGAATCTAGTAGTGCTAGATCTGTGGATCTGTTATTATATATTTATTACTTTTAACTTCCATTGACCCTACAAGTAGAGGCTACCTTATAAAGAAGAATGATTTGTTTCTGTCGGTTACAATTAGAGCCAATGATACTCAAAAACTATTCGGCTGATTATTTAGGGATTGTACAATTTCGATTTTTAATAATTAAAACATTAAAACTAGCTTTCCGCCTGCGTCGTTTAAACTTTACAAATTATATAGGTAATAAAACCTTCCTCCTGAACTACTGTATGAAGTTATTTTCATAGCTCTAAGCCTTTTACATTACTATAGTAGAAGTAAAAACTTTAACCTGAGTTCTGTGCAAAACCTAGATACTATAATTTATACGTATCTATATAATATACTAGCTAAGCCCCGCGGTTTTACCCACATTGCTCTGCTCCTGTTGGTCTTAGCGTGATGACAGGTATATAGCCGATAGCCTTCCTCGATAAATTGGCTATGTAACACCGAAAGAATTTTTCAAATCGGACCAGCAGTTCCTAAGATTAGCGCGTTCAAACAAACAAACTCTTCAGCTTTATAATATTAGTCTAGATTATGGAATAACAACATAAAAAATTTGGTATACCAATATTCTTTATTTCGTATTTATAAACAGGGTCTTTTTACAATATAATCTTAAACTAGACAGGTATATCATTATACATCCACACATTACTATAATTGATTATCACAACACTAATCTGTTGAATTTTGATAAATATTAGATGATATTCAATTTAACCCTTTACATATTGCAATGGTTAATTATCTTATTAATTACCAGCTGCTCCGCGCGGTTTCACCACCGTGGCTCCACTCCTGTTGGTCGTGGCGTGATGATATATACCCTATAGCCTTCCTCGATAAATGAGCTATCTAACACCGAAAGAATTTTTCAAATCGGACCAGTAGTTCCCGAGATTAGCGCGTTCAAACAAACAAACAAACTCTTCAGCTTTATAATATTAGTATAGATAATACATCTCCAAAAAACACAACCTTCATAGTTTTAAGCATCTTTAGGGTTGTATTACGTATTGAGTAGTATATATCATGTCATAAGCTTTATTTACAAATAACTACAATACTAAAAAGGTAGGCGGATACTCCATGACTGATATATACTAAGTTCTATTTTAGTGGTCAAGAAATTACATATTATTAGATTATAGGACCACAACATTAAGCTCATATCACATCAATAGTTCATATTTATAAGTGAATTTGAAGCAGATTCATGAATGTCTTTTTATCAAGCAAATATATAAATTAAGTATCATCTTTATTCCTCCACACTGAGCTTAAAAACTTCAAATTGAAGAATTGATATTTTCTTTCAGTTTCCAATAAGAAAAACTCTTTTTCCTTAAACAACTTTCACAGTATGCAATTGTAATTTTGTGCCATTTTTATTAATAAGTAACGGATTCCTTTAACATTTAACCATTTTTAACCTTGTTCTTGCAACTCGCTCATTTACATTACTTAACAGAGATTCATCCTCAACAAAGTTCGTAATTTCATCATAGTCATCAGTTACTTCATCCAAGAGCTTCAGCAAATAATCCTCTTTACATTTCTCCATGTACACAAACATAAGTGTACTCAATGAGGTTTTAAGTTGATTGGAAAGTAAAACTAAGTCCTCCGGATCATTTTCGTTAGCTTGTTCTTCTGCATTTAGCATGTAATGCAGAGTTTTCCACATTCTAAAGCTTTGAATAAAGTAATCTTCAAGATCACTGATCTCATTAATATTCAGAATGTTTGTCACAGATATTGTTGAAGCAACTATGTCCACTAAATCCATGTCAATTTCCTTCAAATTAACAAGCTTGTTTTCATAATATTTGAAAGCCAATGATATCATTTTTAATGCATCCCGCTTGTTGTCACTGAAAATGCCAACTGATTTATCAAATCCAACAAGATTTAAAGTCACTTGTATACTTATTAGAAGTATTCTTTCAAATTGCTCTCTCTCACAAAACTCCTTGTGTTTTTCTGTGACTTCAATGTAAGCAACAATCAAGCACTCAAGTGCTTCCACACTAACAAAATGTCCAAAGAAATCTGATCGGAATTCTTCAATATTGCAGTATGAACAGATTGTGTTGAAGTTTTCCAGGGCATTCATTAACACATCCCTGTTAGATGAATTCCTTAAAATATAATATAAATAATTGGAATAACCAATTTCAACAAAAAGTCTCATCCAGATCGGAATATGGGCATTATCACCCAAAAACAAACTGGAGTTTATAAGGCGCATCAACTGAATAAGGATCATACTGTCATCAGACTTGATGCATTCCATCACAGATTTAAGAAATGGTACCATAGTGAGTAGTTCATCAACAGCTTCTTTTTGGCAGCACATGTTTGCAATGATACCAACTACCATTTCTATAACGCGTGGTGACTCCACTATAGGCCAGGCAAAAGACAGAAGATTGAGCACATCATGCCTTTGCAGAAAGAGGACCACATCTCTCTCTGCAGTCATATCCCATAAAGTACATAGATCATCTTCAAAAGGCTGTCCATTTATCTCCTCTTTCAGTGTATCGAGGTTAGCTAGTTTCAAAAGTATTTTTAAAACAAACCGCTCACTGTATGCCGTATCTCCGATAACGTCTCCAGTAACTTGGTTTTCGTCATTTTCCATTTCTTCAGGTTTTATTGTCAACATATTGATCAACGGTATAGTTTACAAGTAAATTATAAATTTATAAATCCCAAGAACTAATTTAAAGTGTTATAGGTAGAGACCGAAGACCCCTTAGAAAGTTTGAATTAAGTTGTTCACTCTTTATTTAGCGTCTAGTGCACTTAATAAAATATATTGATATACTCCCACGTTAGATACCAAAAGCGAACTAAAAAATTTCTCAATTCTCAACAAATCACAAATGCCAAAACTCAAATCTGAATCACAGTATTACCACAGTATTACAATATTATTTCCTACAGTAAGGAATCGCCTTTGATGTCGCGCGATGCCGCCGCCAGCGTAGGTACTTACGCTGCCACACGAAAATACGCTAGGGTTGCAACAAATGGGAAATAAAACAATTGTGAATATTAATATTATGATGAAATCATTTATTCATATGTACATTCAAAATAATTGGGATTATTAAATCTGATGTAATTATTTGTTCATAAATATATAATTACTAGCGGTCCGCCCCGGCTTCGCCCGTGGTACATATTTCGCAATTAAAGGTAGCCTATGTTCTTTCTCAGGGTCTAAAGATTATCTTTGCCAAATTTCATCAAAATCGGTCCAGTAGTTTATGCGTGAAAACCATACATACATACATACAAACCTTTCCTCTTTATACTATTAGTATAGATTATTATATGTATTGATTACAGATATTGCACTGCTATACTCTGTCCATTATATTATTATTTGCTTTTTGACAGCTTCACGCCTATGAAGGATTGTATTGTCTATGTTAAAATGTCATACAAATAATTATTGTACTTCATGGACAGGCCCCGCCCACATAGTGATGTCTACACAGAATTATTCAATGATGGGTCGATAGATTATAATAATCGATAGAAATACTCTGTAAAATATATCAGATACAGAAAAACTCTTCTATTATGTTACATAATTTAAACGTAAAGTCAACCAAATTGTAAGATACAAACCATTAAAAAATAAAATATTAGTTTAGTTTAGATTTTACATATAATGCATAGATATGTGGTCTTATTATTACATATCTTATTAGTACGTTTACGTTGGAATTATTATTTACGTACCTGATTCGATTTATGATAATATTTTGAATTTATAATTGAAATGGTATTACAATCGATAATCTTTTGAACATCACTTCTGGTATCACCCATCGAGCTGTCAAAAAGCAATTCTTATAGTGGACAGACTATAAATATTATTTACGTGGACACTTTATTTTTGGATGTTCTTAATTGTATATTATACCATTTAACTAAGTAATGCATTTGCATTGGGATGTACAATCTGATTAGAAAATAATGAGGACAACATATACATAGCTTTGATTTTAATTCAACAGATACAATTAATACAATCTTTCTGAAATATTGTTTCCTTCTGGGATTTCAATGTAGATTTACATCCGTAAACGGAACAGTTTTTGCGCGCCATAATAGAATATGTAAGTACCTATGTATAATAAAATTATTTCACAAAAAATACGACTGCGTCGTCCTTTCGCGATAGTTAATGCAAACTCAGCGTGATTGCATTAAGCGGCCCGCGTCGCCCGACCCCCCGCCAGTTCCCCTCCGTTTCTCTGCACAAGTACATTCGTCGCCATACTGTAGGAAATATGGTAATACTGTGGTATTACAATATTATTTCCTATGAATTCTGAACATCAGTCATATGGACAGCTGACAGCTGATTGAATGCACCACAGAAAAAGTAATATTCTATTCACAATTCTATTATTAGTCCATTGAAATGTTACATTTTTTAGGCCTAGCCTTGTGTTTTTTAGAGGACGCAATTTTATTTTTTGGGTGTGTAGGGGGGGTCAGTGTGAAGCTAAAACCAAGTTTGTGGGGTCGCCACCCATGTCCCACGGCCGCCATCTTGAAAATTGTGGTTGAAATCTTTTTTACGATATACATATTTGTTGCAAATTAAATTTTCTACAACTTTTGTCCAGTAACTTTTTGTCGTAGAACTATAAATAAAAAAGTTATAAGCGAAAATGTTCAAAAATTACAGCTATTTATATTTTTCGATAATTTTTTTTATCATTTTACGAAGAAATGATATCAGACCATTTTTGTAGATTGTTTTTCGAGGAACAACTTCTATTTACAACATTTTTTAATTACGTCAATAGCTAAGGTTTTACAGCGCTCTGAAGTTAGTACTATTTTTCAGTACTCTTAACTATACATATATTGGATATTGGCTCTTTTCCCAGACTCCAGAACAACAGAAGTACACTGTAGAACGTTTCAGCCCTGCTTTTCGACGAAAAAAAAAAAACGTGCTTCCAGACTCTACCTCCTGGGTGGTAGGGAAAAAGAGTCAATAATTATATAATTAATAATATTGCAAAATTAATTATTAAAAATATTATAATAACAGAAAAAAACAATTACTGACGACAAATTATTATTAGTACACACATAATATACATATATGTATAATGTATATTGTATAGCTAATAGCACTGAAAAATAGTACTCACTTCGGAGCGCTGTAAAACCTTAGCTAAAAATGGTCTGATATCATTTAGTCGTAAAATGATAAAAAAAGTTTTATTGAAAAATATAAATATCTCTAATTTCTGAACATTTTCACCACACTTATAACTTTTTTAATTTTTATTTATAGTTCTACGACAAAAAGTTACTGGAATAAAGTTGTAGAGAATTTAATTTGCAACAAATAATGCTAACAGTTTTTTTTATCAGATAAATACCTAGTTTAAGAGATATATCGTAAAAACCATATCAACCGTTCTTTTCAAGATGGCGGCCGTGGGACAAGGGTGGCGACCCCACAAACTTGGTGATAGCTTCACACCACACACTGACCCCCCCTACACATCAAAAAAATAAAATTGCGTCCACTCAAAAACGCAACCCCAAATGTAACTTTTCAATGGACTATATATTATATTCAATGATGCGCCTTCTGTGGCCTTGATTTTATTATCAACATTCGATTGTAATTCGCTTATTCGTGCCACGAATTTCGTGGCTTAGTCACTAAATTCTGAAGCTAATTTATCAATTTGAAGCTCCTGGTTACACTATCCTTAGTTTAGAAACTGAATCATACAATGAAGTTTACGAGAATCTGGCCGGCCACATACATCATTTTTTAACCTTAATATATAGAAGTATATAGAAAAGTGAAAGTGGATGAAGTTACTGAAATAAAAAAAAACACAATTTTGAAAATAACTTTATTTAGCTCTTAAAAATACAAAAGTTTACTACTTGGATAGTAATAGTAATTTACATAAGTATTTAATACCTAGTTTTCGCTTTATTAGCGACATATCAATATAAAGGAAATAGTCTAATTATAATAATCAACATAGTTTAATTATTTGACAAAGTGATCATTTCACAGTAGTGCCTCAAGACTATATTGTAACAATTTTTGCTTTAAATGATAAATTGTATTTATTATTGTATTTTAACAATTAGAACCTTCTGATAATTAGTTTTATAGCATTCAAATGCTTTATAAATGAGTATTTTCTAAAGAATAGAATAATTTGATCACGAGACAGGATTCTATTCTTTAAAAATTTCTCAATTAGAACCTTTTTTAACAAAGTTAAAACAGTATTACTCGTAAGCAAAGCAAATTCTTACAATATAGAAATGTGACAACAATATTTTTCTCATATTTATAATTAATAGTATGTATTTATCTTGCTGACGTCACAATCAAACACATGCCTTTTTAATTTAGGCAAATATTCGGCGGTATGCGTTTTAATTCGAAGCACCGTCGATACACTGTCATATAATCATAAGCGAACACAAATCAACAGTTTATACATTTATCATCATATATTATTAACTATTTGCCGTCACCTTGGCCGGAGGCCCATCATCATTGTTACCATGTTTCCTTTTCCTGCCTTTACCCTTGAAATTCTTACCCCTATTATTACCCTTATTATTCTTAAAGTTCTTCATATTTTTGCGTCTTTTACTCATTTCTTCAACAGTCTTTTCTAAGTATGCAGTTTCTTCATCCCCTTCTAGAAGCTTGAACACCAGTTCGGAATCATCAATTTTAACTTTTCCGTCGGTCAATTTTCCCGCCAACTCTTTTCCCGCGTTTTCTTTTGTCAAACGCACCCAGCCTTGTGTGTCGCCAGACTTGAAATCTATGTAGGCGACTTCGGCACCTGGAAATTTATACAGATTATGATGAAAATTAAAGTACATAGTTAAGTCATTATAAAAATAAATTGTAATTACTTATAGGCAAATTAGATATGTTTTTTGTTTATGTATCTAAAGTAGGGATAGTAAAACGTAATTATTTGTTTTTTTTTGCTGTTGGCAATTTCTTTATAAAATAATATAGACATAAAAGAAATCATTCTGGTGTTTCATATTAACAACAAAACATACTTTTGCAACATAACATACATTAGAATTAGTTTAAAGTCTAAATAAATGACAATAAAAATAAAAATCTGTATTGTGTTTGAAGAATACATTACCTAATTCGGTTAGAGCATCCTTGATCTTCTCTCTGGTGAGCGTCTCGTTGCCCTCATTGAAGAACAGCACTGTACCAGTTGGTAACTTGAATGTGTCTTTTTCCTCATTACCCTGTAATTCATGTTGCGAACCATTCATGCACATACATGTTTCAAAACCAAGTTCAAGTTTAGCTAGAAAATGTTTTGTTACTGTAAGTTAAATGTAAGTAACTCTCTACAAATCGTCGATCAGGCTATTGTGTGTGTGTGTGTATGGAACCTATAAATAATGCTTTTTACAATTTTTGTCTAATTTCTGGCACGGCTGGACCGATTTTTACGTGACTTTCACTGACAAAGCTGATGTAATAATGAGTAACTTAGACTACTTTTATAATTCCACTAGCTTCCGCCCACGATTTTGTACGTGCATCCCCGTTTTTCCCCGTTCCCGCAAGAATTTCGGGAAATCCTTTCTTAGCGGATGCCTACGTCCTAACATCTACCTGCATGCCAAATTTCAGCCCGATACGTCCAGTGGTTTGGGCTGTGCGTTGATAGATCACTATATCAGTCACCTTTGAGTTTTATATATTACTAGCTGCTACGCGCGGTTTCACCCCCGTGGCTCCACTCCTGTTGGTCGTAGCGTGATGATATATAGCCTATAACCTTCCTCGATAAATGGGCTATCTAACACCGAAAGAATTTTTCAAATCGGACCAGTAGTTCCCGAGATTAGCGCGTTCAAACAAACAAACAAACAAACAAACTCTTCAGCTTTATAATATTAGTATAGATATAGATTCAAAACAAAGTCGATTTTATATAAACTTACCTCTTTTTGCTGGCCTCTCTTCTGTTTCTTTTCTTTAAGCGCAGCATATTCCTCTTGTTTCTGCTGCAGATAGTTGTCTTGCCACAGGAGCAGTAATTCTGTGTCCTTGTACTTTAGGCCTTTGGTCTCTAGGAACTTTGTTGCCTGAAATTGACGAAGAATATAAGTGAAAATCACAACTATTTATTAAATAACGGTCATTTTTATGGAAGTAATTATTAGACAATATGTATATGTTGCAGCTAATGTTTAAATTATCTGCCTAATTCATTCATTAATGTTAAATGAAACAAATGTTGTGTGCATAAATGTTTATGTTACTTGATTTTTAAGAAGGCAGTTGTCCTAATCTTACAATTACTACTACATAAGCTATAAAAATACTTGATATTGACCAGCACAGTTAGTAGATTCTAGTCTTTAATTATTGTAAACAAGTTTAACCATACCTGTTCCCTAGTCTTGAACGTAGCAAACACCGATCCCTTGAACATCTTCTTCTTGCTCTGCTTATCGAGGTAGCGTCTCATGATCACATTTTCCACCAGCTCATGTTGTTTGAAGAACTGCAGGATGTCATCGAGCGTGGAATCCTTGGGGAAGCCCTTGGCGTAGACAGTACGTGCTGTGAGTTCCTTGCGCCTCTCTTCGTTCATCTCTGGAAGCGGCATCTCCGGGTTTCGCCGCACTTTCTTGTTGTCTTCTGATACCTAGGGAATTAATGTTTAGATGTGCTATTAAATAAATGTGATTATATCTTTGTTTTTTTTTCTATCCCTTTAAAAAAAACTAGCATATGTTTAGATAATATATTATGTCTATTAAATGCATTTGACATTTTCTTTGTTTTTTTTTTCTATCCAATGTCAATTTAATAACTTAGTATAATTTCTCGATTTTCATTTATTGATGATGAATAATTGATGAGCATATACCCAAGCAATTGAACACTTATTTTAAATTGCAATTTGCTGAATTCATTCTCAAACAATTTTTTTACTGAAACGTCAAAAAGATACAGGTTGGAATCCTGCCTTTTTGATCCAAATTTTTCTATTCTTTAAATATTTCTCATTTATAAAGCATTTGAATGCTATAAAACTAAATATAAAAAAAAAGGATTTTATTTACACCAACAAATATTACAATCATCATACATAAGCTTTAAAATTTAATTAGTTGATATTTACTTTATATGAGCGGCAGTTGCTTGAAATAAATCAATACATACATAAACAAACACACTCACCTCCAACAAGCCAGATGGTGACTTATTAATAGCGTTAACAATGACTTCATGGTCTGTTGTTAGCTTGGAGAGGCGGTTGAACTTCAGCATGACGTCCAATGGCACCCAACCATCGTCGAGGCTCACTTGCTCTTTGAGAAACTTGTCTCTTGGGAGGTTTACGTCACCTTTACGCAATTATTATGAAATGAAAATTTATATTGTAGGACATAAATTGATGTTACATATTGTTCAAAATAAAGAATTTTTTTAATTTTTATTTAAGTAAATGATAAAATTTAAGACATGTTTTTTATGAATTAAATATTTAGTTTACAGATAGAGAAATAAATAATTATAATACTATGTTCATTTCCAATTATGAGGATCTATGTATTACATTAGAACTATGGTATTGGAATAATAAGAAGTTTTAGTTTCACATGAGTATGGCTTAATAAATGCTAAAAGTTCATATAAATATGATATTTGGTAAATTTTGTGTTTCCTTTAGAGCTGACCGCCACCAAATGTGAAGATTGTACGCAGAAGAAGGGTCAATATAATACATAAAAATCATAACATTAACATACGAATATCTCATGTATTAATTCATAAATATCTCATGATGGTTGTAATAAAATTTAAGATCTATTTTCAAGTTATGACATCTACTGTGACTGTGCTGTGAGCAAGTTGACTCATCTTTGAAATAGTATGTTTAAATCATATGTATGTGAATAATGTGAGGTGTCATATGTACCCTTGTAAACTATAGATGACACGTGTATAAACAAATTGAACTAACCAAAGTAGTACTCCATTTGGCGGATGATATTATTTTCCAAATCCGACGGTGTCTCGCTGTTCCCATTTTCATTGTTCTCTTGTCCATTACTCTCAGTTGAAATTTCTTTTTCCTCAGTCATTTTTGGGGCTGAAAACTAATGTGAATGAAAAATTTATGACATGTTCGTCGTAGCGGCACGTCGCTTATTATATTTTACATTGATATGATACTTACTTCTTCTTTTCCAATTGAATAATCTGAATATATTTACGTTGATTCTGCAATACCCGCGCTTACAATATTATGTATTGCAATATTTAATTTAAAATATTAAACCACATGGGGTTTAAGCAAACGACAAACCACGCGATTTTGAGGAACGTGCGGGCGGCGCGGTACAATAAATGTCATCTATCAAAATTTAATTTTGACGCAAGTACGACAAAAATGCCATTTAAAAAAATATTTGTCTTTATTATGTAGCTTTTAGATAAATTGAAGTAATTCTAAGGATGTTTTATGGCTATTAAATGTTTATATATAAATACCACATTCGTGGTTCTAAGGTTTTTGATGGCAGTTTTTTAAGGATTAAAAAATTTAAATAATCTGTTAGACTAGCAATACCATATTGACAATCTGGCATCTATGGTTATGAATAAATTATGAAAAAAAAAATCTGGCATCTGCTGTCAATGCCTCTTTTTTAGAGTATATGTATTCTTTGGTCAATGCACGGTTCCCAACTTAGGGGTTTTCCCCCCAGATTTAGGGGGTAAATAAGTGAGATAGGATTTTTTTAGGGGTCTGAAATTTTTAGGGGTATTTTTAGGGATTTTTTTTGACTCTTTAATATTTTTAAATTGATAATTTCTTAGCTACTTTTAATATTTATTTCTTGACCTAGCGACTCATACTGATATAGCTAGTGATGTCGAATTATCTTCAGATGAAGACGAAATATTTTATGTATTAAATAACTTGTAATAAAAAGACTTTTGAAACATATTACAGCATATTATTTCTAAATCATTATGAATTTATATTTGTATATTTTTTTAGGGGGACAACTGAATAATTTAGGTGTTTTTTTTAGGGGTTTTTGACACAAACTTAGGGATAAATATTTTTGAGAGTTGGTAACACTGGGTCAATGCTGTCATTTTTGTTTTGACATTTGATTAGCATGTTTACAGGGATCGGGAGTTACCATTTGAAAAAATAAGATAAGAAGCATGTTTACAATTTGAGGTTATGTGGATGAAAATAAAGCAATATAATAGTTTTTAAAATGGGGGTAAGGGGTTTAACCACCTATATTAACTACAATTCAAATAGTTTTTTGCATGACCACAACCTGCACGATACCAATTTAGTCATTGATGGTCATAGTCTATGTGCTCAGATTTACAGATCGACCAATTCTTTTTCGGCTTTCGGTGGAGATTATGATCGAATAGCTTCATATGTAAAAGCCTTCTTCAAAAGTTTGAAAAAGTGCAACGTGACTCCATACGTTATTTTTGATGGCAGTTACGAAACAAGAAAATTAAGGACTGCGTATAGCAGGCTTAGATCGAAACTAAAGGGGGCATCCCGTTTGGATCCAGTTACGCAAGGAAGTATTCAGATATTCCCACTCCTACTGAGAGATGTTTTCAAAGAAGTTTTAGATGAAATGAATGTTTTGTACACAGTATGTGAATTTGAGGCAGATGGTGAAATTTCAGCATTAGCGAGATGCCTTGATTGCCCTCTGCTCAGTTATGACTCAGATTTCTTTATTTACAATGTTCAATATATTCCATTTAATACAATAGATATCAAACCTATAGCAATAGTTGAAGGGGATAACAAAATTTATGCTCTAGAATGCAAAATTTACAAAGTTGAGTTTTTAACTAAGCATTTTGGTGGCCTGGATAAAGAATTACTACCTTTACTAGCAACATTATTAGGAAATGACTATGTTGAAAAGAAAGTGTTTCGTAAATTCTTTTCCCAGATGAAAATGCCAAAAGGCAAAAAGAGGCACAATGATCAACAGAGATGTATACATGGCCTTTTCTTGTGGCTCCAGAGTGAAACCTTAGACTCGGCTATAGCTAAAATTATAGGCAGACTTAAGAAAGATGAAAAAAAGAAAGTACTAAATTTAATAAATGAAAGTATAAATGGTTATTATAGAAAAGAATGCAGATCACTTAAGTTTTTCAATTTATCATATGATAACAAAGCAGAAATTGAAAATGTAAGAGTAAAAGAAATTGAAGATTTGGAAGATTTTTCAACAGAAAATGAAACTAATAGCACAAGTGATTCTTCAGATAGTGAAGATGATTCAAATGATGATGACGATGAAGATGATGAAGTAGTAGAAGAAAATGATCACCAGATGCCCATGTGGTTTGCAGATATAATACGATTAAAACGCGTACCCCACTGCTTTATAAACCTCTACACTCATCACTTACATTTTTGCTCCCCACAAGCAGAAAATTACACAGAAGATGACGCTCATCTTTGTATTTTACCTATACTTAGATATGCTTTTGATATTTTAACAGACTTTGCATTCGAAAACTTTATGTATGTTAGCAGAGACAGGGATTGTAACTATAAGAGAATGATTATCAGTAATGAAATGTCTATTACAAGACCTTTAGATATACCTTTATGTGAACTAACTAAGGAACAACTACATGGATACTTTTATAAGTTTTTCAATGAGAAACTCCCGAATTTAGATTTTGATATTATTCAATTGTTGCCGTCTAATTTTCAACTTTTTGCATTATCAATTATTTGGTGGATTTCACACTGCGAAGTCCATATAGGCCAGGTTCACAGTTTGATTTTAGGTTACACTTATCTAGAAGCTATTGACGAGAAATTGGGAAATGCTAGAGGACATTTCCATTTTAATAATAAGTTTTCGAAAAAGTTGCTAGAATTAAAAAAGAAACCTATTATTAATACAGAAGAAGAAATGTTAAATAAGAATAAAGTACAGTATGATGATTGCATACTTGCAGCCAGTGTGCTCTTAAAATATTTTGATTTGGATGACAGTATACGGAAAAAACCCAAGAGCTACGATTCAAACAGAATACACGCGTTTGCGCAGTTTCAGTGTTGCCTGCATAAAATAAATTCTTTAAATATTCTTTGCGGTTGCCCTTTTGAGAGCACTGTGTATTCTAAATGCTATAATGGGATCTTTATTTATAATGTCTCAATGAGACTTGAGAATGAAACAGACCCCATTACATTTATTCACAGTCATTTAAATGGTTCTGTTACTGTAGTTAGTTTTTATAAAAGTTTATTTTCGATTTTAAACAGATTATTTACAAGTATGGAATTAACTTTCAAACAGATTAATCAAGGTACTAAAAAAAGACGCAGGAGAAAAAAGAATGCTGTGGATGAAGAAATAGCATTTTTAATTAAAGGTTTTGAATCAGAGGTGATAATATAATTTTTGAATAAAATATTTTTATATTTGAACACGGTTTTTAAATTATTTTCCCTTTCCCGATTATTTTAGTTCATTGAAATATGACATTTTTTAGGCCTAGGAGTAAAAAAATTAAGGTTATTACAACGTCTGCGTCGCGTAAAAAATTCGGTAGCTAGCAGTGTTAAGGTACCTATATTCCGTTTAGTATTTCTTTTTATTATCAAAAAGCTGTTATTATTTTGTACTTTGTATATAGCCCCTTAACTTTCTCCTCGATTGTTTGTAGGTATAAATTGAAAAAAAAAAGATAAATTAGTGCATGTTGACAAGCATCTTATCGGTGAATACCTTCTATCGTTATCTACTTATCACAGGATATATCAGTCAGTAAGTGCTTGAATTGCAAATCATTTGGTTTGTGTATATATAAAAAAAAAGTTAAAATGGCTGACGAAAGTGTAGCTGATGCTGGCGGTTTCGGTTTAAATGCTGAAAATTCAAGGTTCGGTATTTATTTATTTTTTACTGTATTGTAAAAAATATCCTTTTCAATGCTATTTAAATTATTACTAATAATACGTTTTCTAACATACAATTGTTTAGGTTTAAAACCTTCGAGTCGATAGTGTACCTACTTATAACATAGTACCTAACTATATTTTTAAAGATGAGGTGATGTACCTTACGACCGAAATGTGTAAATTTTCTAATTATTCATTATTTTATAATGAGCAATGTTTCCAATAACACATTTGAGTAAACTGACCCAGCAAATATTGATGCCAGGACAGCCTTATCGCTTAAAATCGGACCAGTGGTTCCTGAGATTAGCGCGTCCAAGCAAACAAACAAATTCTCCAGCTTTATAATATTAGTAAACAATTTACTTAGTTCATTATGAAGTTATTACAGGTAAGTAAGTAACGACCTACAGAATAAACAAAAAATCATAACATTCGGTCAAACCATTTCAGAGGAAGAGTAAATAGGATTGAGTTAACAAGTACATATTTTAATGTTTATAAATAAATACCTAAAGATAAATTTTATAGATTTTTTTTTTATTTTTGGCAAAATATTGCATTTTTTCAGCCATAACGATGATATAAGACGCACGGCACCGATATTTAATCCTAACGATCGGTACTATGATATGAGTGGAGAGAAATATTTGTACATTTTCAATCATTACATGTACAAGAAAACACGGTATTTTAAGTAAGTACCTAACTAACTAGTATTAAAAAAAAAAATCTAGTAAAAAATAACAGAATTAGTTACTGGTTCTCTTGAATAAAGTCTTTATTTTCTTTCTTTGTATTATTTTAATTTATTTAATCGACTTGACTCGCGATTATTCCGCGAAAGAAGATGATATAATTGGATCATTAAGTTGATTTAAGTTAAGAGAGCTAAACACGAGTTAAATATCAATATAATTTTCGATATGTATCTGTAGTTATTGCATAAATCTGTAGTTTATTTTAGTAATTCACGTCCCAGCACACGAGAAGGAACACAAAAGGATGTAAGTAGGCTTACGGAGGTATTCCAAAACCTAGGATTTCTAGTAACGACCTACAATGACAAGGAACACGCGGAAATTATGGAAAAAGTTGCGGACAGTAAGTTTTTTTTTAAAGCGAATAAAAAAGAAAAAATATTTTTGTTTTTTATGCCTAACTACAATTGTTTTAAAATCTCTCATTCATGTGTAGGTACAACGAACTATTCATTAATTTATTATCATTTGGTTAATGACTTAATAAAACTGAAAATGAACATGAAAACCACGTAAAAACAGTAAAAAGTTAAAACCGAAAAAGTAAAAACAGTAAAAAGTTAAAGGCGTAATAATTTTATAGTACAATTCCAATAGGTACTCCATCGAAAAATGTTGGGTCACACGAGGTTCGTAAGGTCAGATTACTATCTGGTAGTCTGGTAAATATGTATATCTATTTTTTAGGGTCGACGTAAAATAAGTAGTATATAATATTTTATTATTTATGTATCACATTTTAGAACCTAAGTTATAATGTGTTCTTTCTCGGTTATATTTTTACAACATTTTATCTGAATATTATATTGCCTTCACAATAAAACGATTAAGATACGATTGATCACTGAATAAATAAGACTTAGGACTAGTTTAAAATGAAGGAAATCGTTACAGTCAGCAAAAAGGACCACAAACAAACATCATGTATTTTCTTCGCGTTCCTCACACATGGCGACTCTGGCGGGGAGTTGCATGCAGCTGACAGACCATACCTTCTGAAGGACGTACTGGTTTTGTTGGAGCATGGCCACGCTTCTCTGGTTGCTAAGCCTAAAGTTTTATTCGTTCAGGTGGGTGGAAATTGATCAAGATCAATTATTTTGAAAATTGGTCTTGCTCTTTTGAAAATTATTGAAATTGCCCATTTAATAAGGGGATGTTGATTTTGAATAATGGTGGTACGGTGGAAGGTTTCTTTTCGTTTCCACTTTTTGAGCTAAACGTTAACTAAAAATTGTTTGTTGAATTTTGAACTTCGTGTTAAAGAAGTGTTCATAAGTACCTAGGTCCTAGGTAATACTGCTTTCAATTATGTACTTGAGGATATTTCAGGCATGTAGGGGCAATAAAGCAGATAGTGGAAGACGAGTAGAACTGGATAGCTCAGGCGTTTCGTACGTAGTGCCGACTCATTCGGATTTCTTAGTACTCTACTCGACCGTTGAAGGTAATTGAGGGTACTTTTTATAAATTAAGTTTTTTTATATCTGTACCTACCTGTATAATTTCTTCTTAGTTGCATGACGTTAAAATATAATACTTTTAGAAATCGTCTATTAGCTTCTGAATAGTTTAGAAAAACGTTTATTATCTGTACCTATAATTTATAGATACAGTACTGTTTTTTATCTGTATTATAGTTTATTATTTGTATATTAATATAATTTTCGTTCAGTACTCACTATTTGTGCCTTAGAGTATATATTACAGTAGTATAGAGCGCGTGTATTGCACAAATTGCTTAGAGCACATCGTAGGCAGATGAGCTATAGATACTATATAGATGTGTGTGTGACCAATAGGGATGGGTAGGTATCAATTGCGTGTTGAGCTATCGATAAGTTATGTAAATAAATATGTATCATAAGTAAATTTTATGTTCATTATGTTATTAAAGGAGAAATGTATGAATAAAATATAAATATGTAATTTTACATTTGCTTACCAACTGAATAAAGTGTGTTTATTCCATTTGAATATTTCTTGTATTAATGATTATAAGTACTTTAAAAAAAATATGTTTAATTGGAATATCATAAAAACGTGTGGACTTCTTAAATAATAAAGTTAATAAAATAAAAGATCAGGTTTAGTGCAATTTTTTTTAATAATAAATCAAACAATATTAAGTAATAATGTTTTAAAAATGTTAAATAAAAATAAGAAATAATTAATAATTTAAAATGATAATATAATAAATAATATTAATATTTTTTTTATTTAATTTTATCCATTCTACTATAAAATGTTCAAAATCAATTTAGCGGTTCAGAAAATATATCGTAACATTACATACTTTACATTTACACTATAATACATTCACATTCATAATATTAGAAAGTCTATCATACAAAAAACACCACAAATTTATTTATAATACATTTATAAAAGAGTTTTAATTCTAAAGTTAAATAAATAATTCGTTAAAATATAGTTCTTCTAGTAAACTTTATATCGAGTACGGCGTTGGTCAGGTCACATCACTACGATCACGTGGCGGCAGTGAGGTGCGCGAGCGAGTCTGCGCGTGTCCGCCTCCCACCTCCCCTTCACCCCCGCGATGCTAGATTTATTTTCATAAAAATAAGTATAACAATCGACTTACTGATGAAATGTGATACTGGATTTCAATTTTGTGTATTTTATAGTATCGTTTTTGCAAGATAGAACTGCACATTTCGCCATGTTTATTCGTAAATATGAAAAAAATTCCAGAGCAACGCACTTCGACAGCACTCAACCACGACTACGAGCGCTCGCGGCGGGAACGTCGTGTTGTTCCCACCTGTGCCTACTGTTCCCACTTGGTTGTTCGCACTCTATAGATACTCTATATACTCTAAGATTTGTGCGTATAAAAAATAATATATGTAGTTCGAATTGACACCTATAAAAAATTGTTTTTTTTTTAGATTACCTCAGTTACCGGGATATCAACGGTTCATTTATGATCCAAGACCTCTGCGATATAATAGTTTCTTACCACGAACAATGGGATCTGCTACATTTGGTAACGATGCTGCATAACAGAGTAGCGCACCATAGATCGACATATTCACCGAGGAGGCTGGAACACCATGATAAACGACAAATGCCAGAAACACGATACACTTTGACCAAACTTCTGAAGTTTTAGAGTGGATAAAGTTAATAAATTGGCCTGAAAACTAAATACCGATTGTGTAAAATTCGCGCCAAATTGTGACATGTAGGACGCCATTTTGAATTTAGTGTGACGTCACAGAATACATAATAGTAGCTAAACGTTACAGAACGGACACTCTCCGCCTACCGCCAAAATTAAACACTTACCTCACCCCGCACGATCATGCTATAAATGGGCCGCATTTTTCTGCAAGGACGATACGCAACGAAGATTGACAACATTAATCAAAATGACTTAAAGTAATTTTATTATTTTGGATTTGTGATTAGGTATCATTTTTCGTAGAAAATGGTTAGATAATGTGCTGTTTACGGATGTATTTCATCAGAAAAACGCGAATTTTTTTTTACGCTAGTCACAAATGTGCCAACCATAAAACGTTAACACACACATTTGCAGTCTCTACAGTGTGACTGTCAAAACGATAATTTTGTATGGAGTGTCCGGGGTGTGGTGACGTAAAATAAGAAGAAAATTAAGCACTTAATCAATTTTAATGTTGGAAAATATTAATATTTAAACATTTGTAAATTCAATAAAAAAAACTTACTTAGGTACTTACCTACTTGAAACGTGCAAAGTTTTTTAAGTCATCGTATTAATAATTTTATACAAGTATTTTTAAATAAATAACTACAAAATAATTTATTGTTGAATAGAAAGAAAGTTTTTATCATAACTAATCTCAGTATGTTATTAAGGTGATTGCTACGATCTGTTCCCAGCCAATATCCCGCTAGATGGCGCTGAATTCTACATTTCTAGTTTATTTGAGTTTTTGCGTAATTGGAATAGTCATGGCGGTTACTGAATATTATATTTTATTGAAATATGTTATATCATTGCCTTAAAATCCACCCAATTCGGTAAAATTATGCGTTTTAACATCTGTCATTGCATACAGGGTCGTTTACACACACAGACGTATACAAAAATGATAAAGATTTAACTCTAGATGGCGTGAATGTAAAGCGCGTCACACACGGTGAAGATACTACCTATAATATTTTATCTAATCTAGTAATATTTTATATTACAGTATCTTAAGGTATCCGGTATCAGCGTTCTGACCATCATTTTTCTTTTTTCGCTGTAGAACCGCCATCCTGTTACAAATGACCCACAAAGGAGAATGACCACGGGTGGTATCGGTAAAATTTTAGTTGTGCCACGTATTCGTTATATTGTTAATTCCTATTTGTATTTATAATGATCATATGTATCAATATTAAGTCTTAATTAAACCGGATAAATTGAAATAATAGTAAAAGTAAAAGTTTTTCTTTTGAAACATGTATGACTACGTATGGAATCGGTAAAATACTAGTTGTGTCACGTGTTCGTGATATTGTTAATTCCTATTTGTATTTATAATGATCATATTTATCACTATTAAGTTGTAATTATACCGAATAAATAGAAATAAAAGTAAAAGTTTTGTTTTGACACATACCTATATCTATCTCTCTTGCAAACGTCATATGTCATAGTTTCTATTTGAAATGTCAAATGAATGTGTTCGACGCATTGTTCGATGTTATTTTGAAATAATGTTTAAATTACGATTTACTTTTCACATTTGTCTTGTAAATTAAAATATTACCTATGTAATAAATGTAAAACTTAACGTTCATCGTTAGTTTAAACTCGATTAAGTAGTTTTTTGAAGTGTTGAATAAAACTATTGTTTTATTTTTATTGTCGCGAACTGCGGCTTATTTACATAAAAACTTTAATCATATCTAAAAGTACTAACATCAAGCTTTAAATTGAGCTATATTTCATCTTGACACAATAAGTTTGATTGCGATACCAAGTGCCATAGTCACTTGGGCAATCTCCTGTGGTTTTCATTTTTCTGTATGGGTAGACAAAACTTCAAAACGCCACCTGCTACGGTTTATATTATTATGAACGATTAGCTTTCCGCCCGCATTTTCAAAAAAAAAACCCGTATAGTTCCCGTTCCCGTGGGGTTTCCGGGATGTTTTATCCCGGAAACCCCACGGGAACGGGGGCTATTCAATGTGTCCAAGTTACGTTCTATATGTGTGCTAAATTTCATTGTAATCGGTTCAGTAGTATTTGCGTGAAACACACACATACACATCCTCACAAACTTTCGCATTAGTAGGAAGTAGGATTGTTATAAAAATAAAAGTTATATTTGTTGGCGTAAACTATTTTATTGTAATTTTGGGAAATAAATAATGTCAAAATTGATTACCTACAATAAAACGCAGTTTTATTTTATTACCTACATTACACTATTGTTTTTTTTTTATCAAAACATGTATTTGAAGTAGCAAATATGATATTATGCTGATCCAAGCATTTTCACTCAAAACTAATATCACTAATGATTTGTAAAAGTAAATTATTTCAATATACATTTCATAACCAACAAGTAAGAATAATTATTCATACAACAACAAATCAAAAACACTATTTACTATGGAAAAAAAACCAGGAAGGTGAAAAACATATTTACGATTTCGATGCACTCGACTTTTAGTAAAATAATAGGTAAAAATATTATTATGGTTTTGATCACAGACATATCTGTGGTTTTGTTTTGATTTTAGCTACTAGTATCAGAAAGCTGCGTGTTCAATGCACGTCGGGGTCCCACAACTGTGGAGGAAGGAAGGTAGAATACCTCCATCGAATAAGTGAAGTTTCTCGACATACTCGATTTGCCGGCCGGCCTCAATGAAGATTGTCCGAAAGTTGTATATGTGCTCTGTAACGAAAAAATTTCGCTAGCGCGATTCAGAGTGAGGTGTCGTACAATATACCTAATGAAGTTTTTCATCTTTTTATTTTACTGCAAATACAAAATAAAAATTAAACAATGGTAATGTAAATTCTAAACAAACTACTACCAAAATACAATTAGAACAAAAATCATTTGACTGGTTGATTTCACCCAGAGGCCAGAGGCGGCTCGTGACAAAATTGTATGGGTGTTCACTTGAAATAAAACAACGAAAATACAATAGCGTAGCAGGATAATTTATTACAAAAAAAAATGAGCACCACATTTTATAAATGTCTATAACACTAAAAATTACAAAGTACAGGCTATTTCAAAACGAATTCAATGACTAGGTATCAATAATTAGTAAATCACCGAATTTGCATTCGCGAGCGTAGGTATCCATAGTGTTTGTCACTGACGGTCACTGACCTCTATAACTTATAGTTATAGAGGTCAGTGGTGTTTGTTGTGTAAACATGTATGTATTTGAGTAGTTAGTAGCATATTATATTCTGAATTTCTGATCCATGCCTATTCACTCAAAACTAATAACACTAATGATTTGTAACAGTAAATTATTTCAATAGGTAGGTATTTGAACATTTCCCAACAAGACGTAAGAATAATTATTCGTAGGTATACAAGATACAATAACAAATCTAATACACTATTTATTATTTTATTATTTACTAGCGGTCCGCCCCGGCTTCGCCCGTGGTACATGTTTACGTTTTCTCTCCATAAGAAGTAATAGCTAGAGAGCTAGCGCAAAGCTACCTGTATGTATTTGACCAGACCTGGATTTTTGTGTGTTGATTCCCCTATACCTACTATACATGAGATGAGGAGTCACTAAGCCCAGAGTGGTGGACGGGGCGCGCGCTTAGGTAAGACAGGTGGAAATTTTTGGCGAACTTTGAAACCATTTGACCACGTCTGCCATTTTGATATTTGAAAATAGATTATTATTACTATCGGAAAATAACAATGGCAGACCATTATCACGCGGATAACATTCTGGCAGACACTTATGAAAGTGCTGAAAAAAATACAATTTTGAAAGTATTTGACCAGATCTGCCATTCATATATTTTATTTATTAGGGTCTTAAAAACTTATTTTCGAAACGGCAGACATTTTCATTGCGTACAGACTTCAGCAGACAACAAAACTTTACAGACTTCAGCAGTCAACAAGACTTAGCTTCTACATGGTCAGATGTATATATGTATTACGTTCCCTGACCTTACATCAATGATTTACTTTATTAATGTTTTTATGGTCATTTACATTTAATTTTGAAAACTATGGAATAAAATTTATAAATTTGATGATACAAAACTAAATATACATTTGTAAAGAATCTCAAATATAAAGTTGTGTTGCAAATAACAAATCATCATTTAAATATTTAGTTTATTTCTTTATTTAAGAAACAATTAACAATTACAAAACAACATAAAAAAACACGCATGCATTTATTGAAATGTTCATTCATCATCACTATCGTATGGCGTTGTGTGACTCGTCTTCATAATCCATTGAATCGGATTCTGTAAAAGTAAAACGTAAATTATATAATAAAAGAAATGAGTCATTATAAACTTACCTAGTAAGGCAATGCCTTTGATGTCGCACGATGCCGCCGCGCCGCCAGTGTAGGTACTTCTGCTGCTACATGAAAATATGCTAGGGTTGCAACAAATGGGAAATAAAACAATTGTGATTATTACTATTATGATGTAATCATTTATTCATATTATGTACATTCAAAACAATTGCTATTATTAAATCTGATGTAATTATTTTTTCATAAATATATAATTATTATTAATTACATAATATATTGCACTGTGAAATATTTACGTATCACTTTATTTTTGATGTTCTTAATTGTCTTTTATAAAATTTAAGTGACGCATTCGCATTGGGATCAACAATCCGATAAGAAAAGAATGGAGACAACATATACATAGCTTTGATTTCAATTCTACAGATACAAAATATACAATCTATCTAAAATGATACAACGGATGTTTCCTGCGTTTTCTCGTCAAAATACCGAAACAACGTAATTATTGTATAGTAGTTGGGCGTGAAAGTAAAAAAACAAATGAAAAGTGTTTTCCATATGATTATTTATTAAATTTACGCGATTAAGAATAATTTCAACGATACAATTTAGTAACCGAGAATTCAGAGGATTAAAGAAAATACCTGCCTGATCATTTTATCAAACTCTAAAAGAATTATGGTTATTTCGCATCACTCGGTTTATTAGTTTGGTAATAATTATTAAAGGTAGTTACAACCCTAGCCATTGAGTCGAACGGTAGGCAACACAATATCGACTTTGTGCGGGTACATATGGTACATTTCTTCTTGCTGTGAAGCGTAATTATTATTATTAAGATTTTTTAGGCTATTTTGAATCAGCTGTTCTAATTTAATTCTAGAAATTTATTAAAACGTGATTTTTTTTAAAGTATATTATGAGTTTATAAATACCTCAACCAATAGTTATTGTGTCCTATCCTCATTTCTTTATATCTTGGTAGTTAACTAAAGTGTTAAATTTACATAACCTCAACAACAACATTTACACTGCCACTGCACTAAAACTAAACTAACTAGCTCTCTAGCTATAAGAACCATCCTCGTACTTCAAGGGATATAATAAAAAAAGAATTATCGAAATCAGTTCAGCCGTTCTCGAGTTATGCGCTTACCAACACATTTTGCGATTCATTTTTATATTAGACTAGCGGTCCGCCCCGGCTTCGCCCGTGGTACATGTTTACGTTTTCTCTACATAAGAACCATCCTCGTACTTCAAGGAATATAATAAAAAAAGAATTATCGAAATCGGTTCAGCCGTTCTCGAGTTATGCGCTTACCAACACATTTTGCGATTCATTTATATATATATACTAGCGGTCCGCCCCGGCTTCGCCCGTGGTACATAATATTTACGTTTTCTCTACATAAAAACCATCCTCGTACTTCAAGGAATATAATAAAAAAAGAATGATCGAAATCGGTTCAGCCGTTCTCGAGTTATGCGCTTACCAACACATTTTGCGATTCATTTTTATATATAAGATAAGATTATGTGAAAATAACCAGGAAGGTGAAAAACATATTTACGAAAACATAGTAACATAATATGGCTGTCGCTACAATAATTATATTTCAATTTTATCTTTTTATACCTAGTAGAACTGGCCGACGAATAAAAAAAATCGTATTAGAATAAATACAATAAATTACGGAACAAAAAAAGGATTGTAACTGAATTAGGTATGTTTGTTTCTGGGCGCACCGTTTTCGACGACGCGACGCGCGACGTAAGCGTATAGGTATAGGTACCTACTTTGCTAAAACAAACTAATAAAATTGTGTGTCTGTCTGAAAATTCGGAAAAGCATATTTTGCAAGTTTGTAATTACTTTGATAGTTTACCGATTTATAATAATTGTAATTGTAATTGTATAATATATAATTTCAATGTGGTGAAATTTCATAAAAATCACGGGCCAATTTTTTGTTTTGAATCCCACCGAAAATATAATTGCGTTATTAGAATAATTAATTACTATACCTACCCACGATCAATTATTACAATATAGTCTCAAATGCATACTAGAGAAATATTGCAATTTGATTCAATTAAAATGCATAGCATACAAAAATAAATTCACAACACAAGAAATTCCGCGCGCAAATCATAGCGCGTGTCAATGAAATCAAGAATGTTTTATATCAAGCCGACGCGGACGACGACGCGACGCCGAACAAAAGTACCTACGACGGACGACCACGCTTCGAGTTGCCAAACAACATGAGTAATAAATTGTTTACAAAAAAAACAAGTTTTCCATTTTTCTGTATGAGTAGACAGAACTTCAAAACGCCACCTGCTACGGTTTATATTATGAACGATTGTTATAAAAATAAAAGTTATATTTGTTGGTGTAAACTATTTTATTGATCAATAATTTTGGAATTTAAAATTGTCAACATTGATTACAATAAAACGCAGTTTTATTTTATTACACTATTGTTTTTTTTATCAAAACATGTATTTGAAGTACCATATAATATTATGCTGATCCAAGCATTTTCACTCAAAACTAATATCACTAATGATTTGTAAAAGTAAATTATTTCAATATACATTTCATAACCAACATGTAAGAATAATTATTATTATTCCTACCTACAACAACAAACCTAAAACACTATTTACTATGGGAAAATAACCAGGAAGGTGAAAAACATATTATTATTTACGATTTCGACGCACTCGACTTTTAGTAAAATATAGTAGGTAAACATAATATTATGGTTTTGATTTTTGCTACTAGTATAAGAAAACTGCGTGTTCAAACTACTTGTTTGTCTGTCTGAAAATTCGGAAGTACTTTGGTAGTTTACCGATTTATAATAATATTGTATATATCGTTGTTTAAAAAATATTCAAACACAATAAAATATGATATACTGATTTATCACTGGTTTCAGTGATGAACTGATGAGTCAATTATAGCCACTATACTTTCGTCATACGTGTGTATGATTGATGTGATTTGCAACGTGGTGATATTTCAGAAAAATCACGGGTCAAATTGTCCCACCGAAAATATAACTGCGTTATAAGAATAACTATACCTACGATAAATTATACATAATACAATATAGTCTCAAATGCATACTAGTGAAATATTTTATTTGAATCAATAAAATAAAAAAAAAAATAAAAAATAATAATAATACAAAAATAAATTCACAACACAAGAAAATCCGCGCGCAAATCATAGCGCGTGACAATGAAATCAAGAACTTTCGAGCCGACGCGGACGACGAAGGAGCCTAACAAAAGTACCTACAATCATAGGCGGCTCGTGACAAAATTGTATGGCCGTGTTCACTTGAAATAAAACAACGAAAATAGGTACCTACAATAGCGTTAGCAGTACAAAAAAAATGAGCACCACATTATAAATGTCTATTTATACACTAAAAATTATAGAGTATTTCAAAACGAATTCAATTATTATTTAGCAATAATTAGAAAATCCCCGAATTTGCATTCGTGATCGTATTCATAGTGTTTGTCTACACTAATATTATAAAGAGGAAAACTTTGTTTGTTTGTTTGATTGTAATGAATAGGCTCATAAACTACTGGACATTTTACCAATGTTTGCAAGTTTGTGATTACTTTGATAGTTTACCGATTTATAATAATTGTATACTTATATCATTGTTTAAAAATATTCAAACACAATATGATATAGGTACTGATTTATCACTGGTTTCAGTGATGAACTGATGAGTCAATGTTAGCCACAATACTAATCACTTTCGTCATACATGTGTATGAACTATGATTGATGTGATTTGCAATGTGGTGAAATTTCATAAAAATCACGGGCCAATTTTTTGTTTTGAATCCCACCGAAAATACATATATTACTAATTGCGTTATTAGAATAATTAATTACTATACCCACGATCAATTATTACAATTTACAATATAGTCTCAAATGCATACTAGAGAAACATTGCAATTTGAATCAATTAAAATGCATAGCATACAAAAATAAATTCACAACACAAGAAATTCCGCGCGCAAATCATAGCGCGTGTCAATGAAATCAAGAATGTAATTTTATATCAAGCCGACGAGCGACGACGCCGAACTAAAGTACCTACAGTACCATTTACCTTCAGTGTACAATACAGTTTACAGACCTACGACGGACGAACAATAATGAGTAATAAATAAAAAAAAACATAGTTTCTAAGGTCATTAGTTTTATTTTATTTTATTGTTATTTTCTTTGAACGATTGGAAATGAAATTACTCAATTTTTACACAGAACTTTGATTTATTAGAATTATGCTCATTATGCATAAGATAACGAACGCGAATGCACGACATCTAGCGCGTCAATGTCTAAACATCGCCTTTCGTTTAGACATTGACGCGCTAGATCTGTAATAAGTATATAGTCTATGCGCTAGATGTCGTGCTTTATGTCGTGTTTCGCTTGGCAAAAGTCACGCACACTACTGTAGAAGTGTCAAATTTTTCCGGTATTTTACTGTTGTTTTTCTAAGTAAATATTGTAAATTATTGATTAAAAAGGTCGAACGCGCACACATTTCATTATAGAGAAGTGATAAAATGATTAGTTTTAAAGAAATAGTGTCTGTGTTAAGTGTTTAGAGGTAATCAAAAATGTATGGAGGGACGGTCGGAACATCAACCTTAAATGTTACCTTGAGTCATTATTATGTTATTTATGATAAAATAATAAACGATTAAGCTAAAAAAAAATCTGTTTTATTCACATTAAAGTTATCTACCTTATCTTTATAACATTATTTTGGTATTTTTGGTAAAAGTTATCCCACCAAAAACATTTTCATGTAAAATGTTGCCAAGACGAGCCCATATGACTCGCACTGTCAAAAAGTTATCAGATCTCATGTAGAGCCAAGCTTCTAACACTACACGCCCTAACTCTACAAGGCCTAACTTCACAAACTCTACACCTTAGTCAAAATATGTGGCTTGGCCATTTCGCTACATTCACATCGGCGTAAGGTGAAAAATTAATTCACTGTTCATTACTTTTGTGTTATACAATAGTTCTTGTAGTAACGAACGGCCAAGCCACATATTTTGACTAAGGTGTAGAGTTTGTGAAGTTAGGCCTTGTAGAGTTAGGGCGTGTAGTGTTAGAAGCTTGGCTCTACATGAGATCTGATAACTTTTTGACAGTGCGAGTCATATGGGCTCGTCTTGGCAACATTTTACATGAAAATGTTTTTGGTGGGATTTCATTTCTTTTTGTAAGTTGTTTGTAACAAATTTTTTTTTTATTTTTTTCTTCTTTTTTTGGGGTGTATTTCTTGCACATCAGAGACGCCTTTTTTTATAGCCCACTCTCTATTTTCCCCATTGTCGGCACAAGTATACAATTGTAGTTCATCCCAGTGGTTTACAACATATCGCACAATAGCAGTCCTGACTTGCAACGCCACTTCAAAGTCTATTTCTTCACACATTAAATATGTCAAGGAATGAAAGAGGCAGGAACCATCTCCCGGCATATGAACCACATGATGATGGCAAGGTCCAAGATTTACTTCAAGTGAAACTATTTCACAATCCATGTTCACTTTTAAATCAGTAGCAAGACAATCGACAATCGACGCGCTCGCTGTCAAGGACAATTTTTTTTTATTTTTAGCTACTGTGTGGACGTAAGAGGCAGGAGACGTTCGCAACACTTCTATTCATTCATATTTATATGATCTGATCTGAAGTATAGGTATGTCTCAATATATGTCGATTAAATTTTTAATTTTTTTTTTAACAAGGAGTACCTATACATATATATCTAGGGGAACCAAGTTTTAGATTATTAGATTAGACCTCTAGCGTCATCAAAATTTAATTTAAAATTACAGGTCTCATACAAACTCCCATCCCCTAGTTTAAGGGGTTGGGGGATGAAAGTTACAAGTTTTATAATTTTTTTGTTGTTTGTGTGCTAATACTAGCTTACATACAAAATTTCAGCTTTCTAGGACATTAGGAAATACCTTAAGAATTTTGATGATCATCAGTGTCAGTGACGAAATTAGCGTTTTTTAGATATAAATAAAATCTGAAGTATAAAAGCTAATGTAATTAAAACTTAATATGTTCAATAAGTCCGCTATTGACAATATATCCCGAAAATTTTGTTGATCTAGCATAATCCAAACCCAAGTTATGAGGGTTCAAAAAAACGTCGAAGCGCTTCGAGAAAAGGTAGGTAGTGCCCGTGCGCTTCGCTTTCGCTTGGCTGGTCTTGGAGGGGCACTACCGTGCCCCCAGATGGATAATAGATACTTACTGCTTTTATTGCACTGGGTGAATATGAAAAACACCTCTGTGGAAGAACAATTATTGAGGTAGTTAAATTTAAAAAAATGTTTAAAAATATTTTTAAATCACAAAATTACCCTAATTCTTTCTAGTCAAAATCTACGTACTTTTTACTTTTTTTTTACATGCTAGCTTTCTGTTTAGTGTCCAACCAAATACATTAAAGACATTACCTAAAATAAAACTTCCGAACATTATAACCAATCTCGTAGGCCAATTCACGTGAATGAGCACTGCATAAGGCCATAGGCCAGTTTGGGCAAATACAATAAATATCCAAATTAGATACGAAATTATGTACACTTGCCCTATAAAAAGGTTGATTGTCTTTGATGGATAGTCTATATTGGCTGTAAACATCTCTATATTCATGAGTACAGCAGTAATTGTATGCATTACATGGTTTAACCAAGGGGGATAAGCTCTTTCTATATGTTCAGGCACAGGTTCAGGGTATATTAGGTCTTTCTGCACATGGTATATGCCCCAAAATGCTATTGACACGTAAATAGCTGAGGGATAGGTACGCTAAACCAAATATGATGTCCTTGATTTGTCTTATTGCTGGTGGTTTTCTGGGTGAAACTTCATTGGTTCCGATGACGTCATTGAGGAATGCCGTGGTCATGTACAGTGCTTGTAATATCTGAAAATAAGTAGTTTAGAATAAAATATTGCCACCGTAGACATATTTTATTGGACAGTAGTATTTTAATGGTTTAACGGGGATACGAGGTTTCACAATTGTTTATGGGAATATTATGTTTATTATCATATTTAAATATGACCGGAAATTCTTGTGTGTGCATAGACCGTTACAAGTCCGTGATTAAATAGTGGTTAAGCAAGTTTTTTATAATTATTAAGATAATTATGAGTGAGAGTGATTAAATGATGATTGATTTAAAAAAATAACCTCAAGATTACCTAATAATAATTTCGCACGAAAAAAAGCACCCAGCAAAAACCGTCTTGCTTATATTTTTAGGTAGGTAACCATAAAACCAAAAGCAATAATATATATTCGATTAGCGATATATCGAAAATAAGAATAACGTAGATGATTATGAAAATATAAAATAGCTTATACAAATTCCTTATTTCGGATATACCCAAATACACAGTAATTTATTGAACTTTTTTCCGTAGGACTTGTAGTTTTGTCGGAAATCGAGAGAAACCATTTTTTTTCTCTTAAAAGCTCCCCCCTCCCACTTCCCGAACTCGGATTGACCGTAATTTATTTTTCCTTTTATTTTCATCATATTCCCATCCTTTTCTAATGGGTTTCATCCGACTGCGATTTTTTTGCACTTTTTATTATTTTTAAAGGGATCTACCCCAGTGTATAGATACTAATACTTGTATACGTAGTATATTATTATTAGTCTGTGCTAATACAACATACGTATTGCAAATTTTAACGTTTAATTATATTTTTTACGTAAAACACGCAATGAGTTATCATTTAGATATTTTATTGCATAGCTATAGATACGTAGTATATTATTATTAGTCTGTGGCTATAGTAACCATTTTTTGTTCCATTACATAATTATTAATAACTTAGGAATTTGTTTTGTCGTTTTTATTAAAATCAATTAAAGCTAATTACTTACCCATTTCAATAACAAAAAATATAATTTTTGCATAAATCTAAAACCTAAGATATTATTTCTTTAAGCTTAGACTCTCTTGGATCTGAAAGCTTCGCTATTTATTTATTAGATTTATTTTGTTCTATGTAAAATAAAATAAATACTTTTCAAACTTATTTCATTCGATCAAGAATAGTTTCGTCAGTACGTATATTTTACCTAAATCTACTTTTTATTGTAGGAACGCGTCTAATTTAATTATTTAATTCATAAATATTAAATGAAGGTACTTAGTTTTTATTTTGCATAAACTCCTGACGTATGTAAGTATTTCTTATTATTAATATTAACTTGACCGTGATAATATTTTTATGAGATATGTATTTCAAATGGAGAATTTTATTTTACTGGTACAATTTTATTTAATTTCTTTAGGTTACTTTTACTTACAGGGCACTTACCTACTCACCATGAAAATACGAAATGCTGATTATTATCTATAAGCTATAAGTATAACAAACCTCAGTGTCGATGTTAAGATGTGACTGAATATAATCGAAGTACGTAAATTAAACTTATTAAGGCTGTTTAAATAAAAAAAGTGCTATTAATCATTCAAACTTTATTAAATAATTGGAATTTAAATATTTAAGAGAAAAAATAGTTCAATAACCCCAAGGTTATTGAGAGATTTAATTTAATAAAAATACATACCTACTTACATCTATGTCTCAGAATGCTTTATAGAATCTAACGCAATGCCTATGTTAACTTAGTTTTACTCTTAGACAATTTTCTGTTCAACGTTATTGCTATGGAATTAATACCAAAAGTTATTACAAAAATTCCGATCATAAAGAAAAATCGGCCGGTCCAATTCATAAAATCGAATAGGTATCACATACGGCCAATGTCCTGTTTGAATAAAAACAGTTAAAATCGTCGTTATATATGAGAATAAAAGAAATATAATCATCGTATAATTTACTTTCTTTGATGGATACTTAATATTTGCGGTAAACATTTCAATATTTATGAAAATGGACACAAATGTGTGCATTACATGATTTACCCATGGGGGGTAGGTTTTAAGGACTTTTTCAGGCAGTACAAGGTCCTTGTCAATAAAGGAAAGACCCCAGAAGTATATTGTAACGAATACAGCTGAGATATAAGCAATGCTGAATAATGCATCTTTGATTTTTCTTATTGTTGGCGGGTGAAGAGGATCTGGTTTGTTGGTGCCAAAGATGTCATTGAGGCAGGCAACTCCCATGTAAATTGTTTGAATAACCTGTAATATCAAGATTATAATTAATTATTCCTCGTTTTACATAGTTAAGGCTCGTGTCCCCTAGTAGGGTAGGGGGAAGATGCATTATGCATATGTCGTGGCCATATCGTAGATTTGCTCATTTCATGAAATGGCCAATTTAGTTTGGCCAGATCGTTAAATCGTCAACGTTTCACGATTTGGTCATCCACATTTGGCCAGATCGTCGATCTGGCCAAACGTGGTTGGCCATTTCACGAAATGCGACCATTTATGTTTCTTTTTTAAAAAGCGATTCGCTTCTGGCACTCTCCGGCCGCTGCCGCGGCACGCTCGCTTTGCTCGCTCGGCTCGTGCGTTGTTTATTAAAGTCTAACCTAACCTAACCTAACTGTTTTCTATTGAAAAAACCATTCGCTTCTGGTATTCGCCGGCGCTACCGCGGCACTAACTTAAATGACAATAAACAAGTTCTTAAAATATTCTGAATTTTTTAATGTTTTATGGACTCTCTAAGATATTTTATACGATCTGGCCAAATGTCGATGACCAAATCGTGAAACGTTGACGATTTAACGATCTGATCAAACTATGTTGGCCATTTCATGAAATGAGCAAATCTACGATATGGCCACGACACATACATCTGTTTCACTGATCAATTTTCAATAGGGACAAGTAGGTGATCTACCTTCTGTGTCCTGGAAGACCAATAATTTTTTTTTCTTCGTCTCTACTGGGAATCGAAGCCAGGAATCTTCGGTTCTACACTGTTTTACAAAATGAGTTGTATTTTTCTTTGTTAAAAATACAGTAGACTCTGACTAACGATATTAGACTCTGTGTCCTATTTTTTCATACTTTAACAGTTTTTGATAGTGATGGAACGGATAATATTATTTTACGAGCAACCCAATTTTGAAAAAAATCGGAGGGTCGAAGCCAATATTCTTTCAAGTGACCCTTAGAATATAAGGGTTCAGGAAAAATCACTCGCGCTTCGCGCTCGTGATTTTTTAACCTGAAAAGCTTGACGACTTTATTTGTTTGCAGGGAACCTTGAGGGAAATGCCAGATAATTTTGAAGCTCGTGTGGTATTCGGGGGATTATTTTTCCGTCCCAAATGTCGGCCAATAATTTCAGAATTAAATTCAACCTGTCAGTTTGACGTCAACTACCAGAGAAAATTTTCAAAAAATTATCAGTAATACCATGTAGGTTGTACCACGTGACGTCGAATGGTGCAATTCTATTGGTCGATATTTGGGTCGGAAAAATAATCAAACTAAATATTAACTTTCATTTAAGGTCGTTAAGATAGTCTCACTTGATAGAAAAACAAGAATTAATTACTTTAAATTAAATGATTAAATTCAACTGTAATGTATATTGTTGAATTCGTCATGATTAAAATATACTATTCTATCTGTTTTGTAAAATGAAAAAATGCCTGTTTACATTGACTACAGGTAAATTAGCTTGGAGAAATTTTTGCGTTTGTAGTAGTGTATGGTCAGCAAATAAAATAAAACAACATTTTATTTTTAGTTTTTATTTTATACAGGGTTACTTGTAAAACACCAGCAACCTCGCAGGACAAGATAGCTAACATCATAAGTAACAACATTTGTTCTACGACTTTTGGCATAACGCAATAAATTATTTTTAAATGATTTTTTAAACTTTTATTGTACTCTCCTTACATTTGTAAGTCTATGTTCTATTAATTATCGAATGGACGACGCGACGCCCCCTTCCCCCTCTCGTTCGCTTTTTGTTTACGTAATTTTTGGGAGGCGTAGAGTTTATAATATTCAGACGGAAAATTAAATGAATATTTATTTTTGTATGAAAATAAAATCTAACAAATTATCAAAAGTCGAAATGTTGTTACTTATGATGTTAGCTATCTTGTCCTGCGAGGTTGCCGGTGTTTTACAAGTAACCCTGTATATATAAGGGATTTTAAATTAAACTATATGTGTTTCTCCTCTGAAAAAGATGAGACTTTATTTTAATATTTGCACATTTAACATACATATAACTTTTACATTAACAATGTTACTAAAATGAAAAATTTACTAACCTGAAAAAGAAGCGACATTTAAAGTTTAATTCTTTAGTTTGAGAAGTCAAAGGCTTGCCTCGACCATGTTTTAACACTGGAGCCATATTGAATTAACAATATAAAGTTACAACACTTACACACAAATTAAACACTAGTTATGGCCCTGCCTTCATACAAAACTGCTGAATACGCCGTTCGCACGGGAATAGAATGTGGATGCGATTTCCCTTAGTTAGCATCCAAGCTTACGTCTTTATAATTATTAAACTGTATAAATTCATTCTTTAACTCCGGTCTGCATCGTGCAGACATGGGTGTAAAAGTCTCATTTTAGCTATTAAATGTAGTTTTAAAGTACATCTGAGTTTTCATTTGGGGCCTCCGGCTGCGGGACATGTAATTCACTTCAACAAATATTATAACAATAATAACAAATAATAACAACAATCAACAAATACAAAATTTATCAATTAAACTACGTACATAATAATTATAATTTTTGAATGAAATGTGCTTTATGTTCTAACGGTACCAAACGACTGCACGTGGCACCTGCGGACAGCGTAAACTGGTTTATTCTGGTTTTGTGCGTGTTTCCACTTTCCACTATCAAGTGACGATTTATTTATTTGTTTTGTTTCGTAATTATTATGGTCAAATATTAATTATGAAACAAATTATTATGGACACGATATTTTATTGTTTCACGGTAGTCGCCTTGTCGTTTGCTCAAGGACGTAAAATTGAATGATATATTTTTTTTTATAAAGTCAAAACCATTTTCTTTCAAATAAAAACTTGTTTTTATTGAAAACAAAAGTGTTGCTAGGAATAAGTATAAAATTAAATAGTAATGTTAGGATATCGAAACATTTTTGTATAGGCCAGAACGATATAGTGGAAACGCGCTCTAAGATCTGAGTAATATACACACCACTACATATGCAAAAATTTCTCCAAGCTAATTTACCTGTACAAAAAATCTATAATACCTAGGTACTATAGCTAAAATATATTTTTAAGCTATTGCATAGCTTCTATCGCGGGCCTTGAGCGCGGGGACCGAATCGAGAAATTCCGTAACGAAAAAACCTCACGCTCCCTACTCCGACGGACACGGAGGTGTGGCTTGAAGGCATGCTATGCAATAGCTTTACCGCGGCAGTCCCCGAGTGCCACACGTCTTTTTTTCTAATAAATATTATTTGCATCTAGAGCCGTGAAATTAAGTGTTTCTTTCCGTCCGACTAGGGCCCTTCCGGCCTCCTCCACTCAAGCGACAGCGCAAGCCGAGGTTCGAGATCCCCGTCAAGGGGGGACGCCCTTGCGCATGTCGCTACCAGGGTGAACCTTCAGTTCACCCACGCGTCCGCGTTGAAATGTAGAAGCCCTTCTGGCTAACATTGAGGAACACCACACAAAAAAAAAAAAAAATAAGTGTTTCTTATTTTTGACTCTTTGAAATAATACATAAATTAATAGGTATTCTCATAAAAGGTAAGGCAGACGCCAAAGCAGACGCCTTAGTTTCTCATGTTGTATATTATTGATAAGCTTTAATTTTAATTAAAAAGCAGATCTTAAGTACTTATTAACTTATCTTCCTTCCTTATTGAGCGTTGCAGGTTCTCACTTTTGCCTCAGTACCTACAGTACAGCAAAAAAAAATATTTTATATATTATAGTGTATAATAACAATATACCATAGTGGTAGGTAGGTATGTGTGTGTGTGAAATTGAGAGGGTTGTTAGAAATGAAAACTTCAATCTGTTTTCTTAGAAATGATGGAACGTCTTCCATGTATATCATCATCATCATCATCAGCCCATATACGTTCCCTCTGCTGGGACACGGGCATCCTATGAGGGTACAGGCCATAATCCACCACATTGGCCAAGTGCGGGTTGGCGGATGACACATGTCGTCGAACTTTTGATTCTTCGACACGTCGGTTTCCTCACAATGTTTTCCTTCACCGTTCGAGCATGTCATCCATGAGCATCCATGTTTATAATTATGTGAAAAAGTGACTCCTTCGTCTGAATAAGTGGCCGACATATTATCGCATGATTTCCTCAATGTATTTATAGTAATTAGAGTGTAGAGTCACTTATTTATCTTATGAGAATCGAGACATTTGTATTTTTAGTTTTAGATGTATTATAGGATACAAAACAGCTATTAGAATGGATATTAGAAGTAAAACACATTAAAAACAAAATAAATTATTTTAATACACATTTTACAAACCATCATTTATTTACTTTTCACTTTAACAGAGGACAATTGTCTATTTAACGTCCTACCAATTAGATTAAAGATATTAGCTACAACAATACTCCCAGATATGAAGAATAATCTAGCTGGCCAGTTCAAAAAACCAAGAATGGGATAGACCCAAAGTCCACTCTGCCCATACACGACAAACAAACACACAATATAAGACATTCCAAATACTTGAATTAAAGCAAGATTCATGAATTTCGAAGGGTATTTAATATGTGATGTGAACATTTCCACATTTATGAAAACTGCTACTAAAGTGTGCATAACGTGATTGGCCCATGGAGGGAAGGCTTTTTCTAAATGCTCCGGGAATATCAGATCTTTGTCTATATAGTAAATTCCCCAGAAAGCTATAGATACATAGATGGCGAAAGGATAGGCTAAGCTGAATAGAGCGTCCTTTATCTTTCGTATTGCAGGCGGTTTCTTCGGTGAAGCTGCGTTTGTTCCGATGATATCGTTCAGGAATGCTATTGCCATGTACACGGCTTGAAGTGCCTGTAAGAAAAAAATGTAAATAAATATCCCACCAAAACATAAATGTAAAAATTGGAGCCGAGTTCAATCGTTGACTTAATTTGCCAAAAAAAGAAATGAGATCTAAATGTGTGCCAAGTTCTGTAGACAGTCCAGAAATTTATTTACAAAGATGTATTAAGTTCTTAGGTGAACTGAAAACTCAATTGTTTTATTTTCCCTTAGAGAACAACGTTTATTCTAAAATATGATTTTTTTAATTTAAATTATATAATTATTTTCACAAAGCAAACAACTAATGACCTATTGAACCCCATAATTTGATTAGGCTAGTTTTATATACTGTTTATATTTTGTGAGGTTCTAAAAACTAGCCAAGTCAAATTATGGGGTTCAATAGGTCATTAGTTGTTTGATTTAAATTAAAAAAAATCATATTTTAGAATAAACGTTGTTCTCTAAGGGAAAATAAAACAATTGAGTTTTCAGTTCACCTAAGAACTTAATACATCTTTGTAAATAAATTTCTGGACTGTCTACAGAACTTGGCACACATTCAGATCTCATTTCTTTTTTTGGCAAATTAAGTCAACGATTGAACTCGGCTCCAATTTTTACATTTATTTTTTTGGTGGGATATCATTACTTTTTGTACAGAAAATTACTCTGCAAATTTGATTTACTTTAAGAATATAATACTTTTTTTATATAGGTACGATTTTTTTTAATTTTTTCTTGCGGTTTCTCTGTATGGTTTGTTTAGTATTATTTTCTATATTTTCTTGTATGGAATGTCAGCGCACATTGCCCTGTCATTATCTGCAATTTTTTAAACTCGTTTTCTGTTTAAAAAATTACATGAATTTCAAAACATCCAGCGTGAATTTGTACACACACTATTACCAAGATGCAAAGATCGTTGTAGAAGAATCGTCGCCTTACTCCATGACGTGACGGTATTGCCATGACGCGATCTTGAAATTTTACTCTCAACGCGCCTAAAGATGTTTCACTTATATTAATATTAATATTACGTAAATTAAATCATTTCGACCACAGACATGTGTGATTTCGACCTTCGACGAAGCCTTCTTCAATTACACTGAAATTAAAACTAAACTAAATACTCATAAATAAAGAATAAATAAATGTGAATATGTAAAATTATATATTATGTTTAACTGTATGAGCAATATTTTTATTACAATTTTCTTTTATTTTACGTTTAATAACAGTTTTGAATAAAGAAATCATGCAATCGAAGTAATCTTTCCTAGCGATACCTACTAGCGCGAGTGAGTGTGATGTCAGGGCGCATCGAATCCACAGATGTTTCGTGCTAAAATATGTAAACTTCAATAATGTATATCTCAGTCATTTATTGATGGATTTCAAATTTTTTTTCGGCCACTGATTAGTTTTGATCTATATTTTAACACTATTATGGTGAATATAATATTTTCTATTTTTATAATCTTTTCCATTTTTTCATACTAACAAAATTAATGTCATTGAAAAAAAAATTAAATACAAATAAATTCAGTATTTTCTGATTTTTTCCTTTGTACACACACTATAACCTAGTTAATTACAAAATTTGAACTTTCTAGGTCATCTGGAAGTGGGTTAGGTTTTGTATATATCTATGAGTCAGTCAGTCTTAAAAATTGCGATTTTTGGATATTAATATCTACGCAACTGCTTAATCTGTATTTATGAAATTTAAGGTTCTTGTTTATCTTGGGGTCCTCTTTATATGTACCAAATTTGGTTTGTTTAAGTTAAATAGTTTTCGAGTTATAAGGGGGTGAAAAGTGGCTCCAAATGGGTCGTGTAAAAATACACACGGCTGCAGCTGCTCGCCAGTTCTCTTCGCTTGAACTCGGCTTGACACGCTGCCGCGTGTCTAGATAATTAGCTATAATGCTTGCAGACAATTTATGTCATCACTATATTATTAGGTATGTTTGCTTTATCATGCAATCGCGTGAGAGTATTCGAGCTCCTAGATATAACATAGCTTTTGCGGAAAAATAATTCGTTTTGTCAAGGTTTTTTTATAGCATATTGAAATTTCATCAAAATGGGATCAGTTGTTTACTTAGATGTTTTTGCATTCATAGTGGGGATTTTTCAATTCACAAATAAAGTTGTAAAGACATCATTCACAAATAAAGTTCTTACAACTTTTAGTTAAAATATCATGGTCTATGGTCCATAATACTTAGGCTTTTTGAACGATAAATAAAGAGGCTAGGCTACTAATTGAACGGCTGAGTGACGTAGAATCAATTTGTCCGATGTTGTTCTTTTATTTCTTTTAACTTTAATTGGTTCTACTGCAATCTATTGGAAAATTAAAACAACAGTTAGAAACAGCTGTCTTGTGAATTTGTAATAGTCCTTATATTTAAATCTAGATGGCGCGGTAATGTATTTCCATGCATGAAGAATGTGAAACAAAATCAATTATAATTTTCATACCAACTCAGAAACATAGGACATACTGTACAATACACATTACGTACACAATTAATTTATTTTTGTTATAAGAAGTTTAATTTCAAATAGTAATTTCAAATACATACTAAATAGGTAACTAAGTAGGTAATTAACAAACTTTTGCAATATTTATTTTTAATGAGAAAATAATATAATGTTGTCAGTAATTTGGTGGTTTTGTCGATCAGCTAGTATTTACTTATAACTTATAGGGCTTCATTTACTACTTCTATCAATGAAAGTAACATCAAAATTGCTTCAACCGTTATAAAGAAGGAAAACATATTTTTATAGCTGGTAGAGAATGGTGTTATTTTTGTTAAAATTTTCAAGATTTTGTATTAACTGATATATTTTTAATTATTTATAATGTAAGTAGGGTACATACTTTATACATAAACTGATAAAGTACAATGACTTCTTTTATCGCGATAGTGAAGGTAATCAAAACGTTCTTTAGATATTATACCTTAAATGGTTACGAATATTTAAATGTATTAAAATATGTCATTTTTTAATTAACATATTTCAGGTTCAATTAGTTAAAAAAAAATATGTTTCCTTAACCTTTCTGTAAGAACTAAAAACGAAACGAAAAAAGAATTATAAATGAGCATAATTATTAAGGCTTATCATAAAATTCATATTATAAGTAGGTACTCAGGTTAAAAATAGTTTGGAGTACATACTGCATATTTTTTTATTTTTTTATGATATTCCAATTTTAAATTCATAGCTTTGAATTCACTTACTTGAATTTTACAAAAACAAAGTCACGAGCGCATAGTTAGTCCAGTATCGAATATTGATTGCTACTCTATCTAGTCAATTTTCTTTGACGACAGAATGAATGATATATAGTACTGCGTAGTATTCGTAAATATAAGTATAGTTAATAGTACATATAGTGATAATTATAATATTATCTGTGACTTATAAGTTATACTATGAATTTGTGTTAGGGTTAGGAAAAAGGTAAACCTAGATAATATTATGTACGCTTGAGGGAAAATGTGTTATAGCTATAAACTATTATAATATAATATAACAATATTCGCCCGTGGTATAGATGGTAACTTGGATTAACACATAATTTAAGTCTTAATAAAAATCAGCTTATTCGGATTTATTCAGTCACCTTTAAAGCGTTTTTGATTTATTGTTACAATATTGTTTGTGTAATTTTAATTTTTATAAAAATATATCAATGAAATAAAATTATTATTTTCGATAAATATTAAATATGTACAGTGATTGTTGTAGTTTTATAAATATCAACATCCTGCTCTCGCTGCAGCTGCGAACAAGTTTAGGATATTATTATCTAGGTACCTTTAAATAAAATTAAGCGTTCCTTCTCATAAATAATATATAAGTATATATTATGTACCTACTTTTACATCTATACGTATATTAGGTATAAAGAGTTAAAATATAAACACGTAAAAGTTTGTGATGTTGTAGGTGCTAATCTCTGGACCATAGAAACCTAATTAGCCTCGTATATTTCTATTTTAAAAATTATTTGACCAATAGAATTAGTCATCTTATCTATCAATAATCAATGTCATAGACTAGGTACCTATATTGTATTTGGTTTTTATGTCCGATCAACCCGGGCGGAGCCGGGACGAGCGGCTAGTTAATAATACAAGTAAAATATAATAATAGAAAGACCATTTGGGTAAAAAATTAATGACATGACGTTTTGTTAATCGGATTGCAGCACTATTATTGCTTATTAATTATTATCGTAAATTTTATCTTTATAATAATTAATAATCTATTTGACCCCTTATGAAGTAAAACAATAATGTCACTTATACATTTGTGGTATTTACTTTTATTTAGTTATTTATTTTTATTAATTAATGTTTAATTAATATTATAATATGTTAGCTGTATTCGATTATTTATATTTATTTATGCGAGGTTTACCTACTGGTTGTGCAATTAAATTTTTATTTGCATAGAATAGTCAATATGTCAGTACATCTACATTAATAATATAATATGGTTAAGGCCTTAATAGGGGCTAGCGACCTTGCTAGGTGATTTACAAGGCGGGATCGGGGGACCGGCGCGAATCGACCGTAGTAAAAGTACGTAATATAAAAATTATTAAAAAGATATTTGGATATGGAATCAAAATTTAAAACAACCATGCCCTGTGTTTCAATTTCATAAACACACTGTAAAAACACTACAATAATTGACGTTATATATACTTAGCGTTTTGGTTTAAAGTACAAAAATCGACCTCAGTTCATGATTTTTTTCCAAAAAACCTGATTGTAAAATGAACAAATTAAAACAACCATGTCCTTTATCATATTCGAAACTTTAATATACATTTTTTTTAGATATGTACATTAAGAATCTAAGAAGAAAAACGGTTATAACTAGAGTTAATTTTCGGTATTAAAAGGGAATTCTACCCGATTCAGGCCTTAATTATAATTATTATAAAATGGTTAGGTTAACTTCAAGTTTTACCACAGATTTACCATAAAATATGTACCTAGTTGTTTTATTGCGTTTTAACAAAACTATGTATTTTAACGTGACTAAAAATAACATAAAATGTCATATAAAAATAAAAGTATCAATGTTTTAAAAATATATGTAGGTAAGTACTCACAAGATTCCACATTGTTAGAAAAAGTATCCGACTCCTAAACGGATAATTTTCAAGTCCCTCCGAAAATTTCACATAAATATATTTTTGATCGTACCACAGTGTATAAAAATTCAAAACCGCGGCAACTAAATGAAAAAAAGGAAGCGCCATTTTTGAAAAAAAAAATTAAAAAAAATTAATAAGAAAAGCGCGGCAAACAACGTGCGCGCGCACTCGCGTCTGTCGTGACTGGTCGTGACTATGACAATGGCATGCATAAATGCAATGATTGCTAATTCATTACATTTGTGTTTTTATTGAGTTGTATCTCTATATATGTTCTTTTATTAACCTGAAATGCACATTAAGTATTTTTATTGAAATAATCACATATTTTGAATAAAATTAAGTATAACTTCGTCGTTGATTACCTTTCTTCCCGCTGTTTCTTATGTTCGTATTTTACATTTTTAAAAGTAAATACTGTTCATACATTTTATTTGATCAAGGCTTAACGCGTTTTAAATTATCGATTTGAATTAAAAAAAAATTAGCTTACTTCATCATACATGAAAATTGTCCATGGCTTACCGTAGTAGGTAAGGAAACCATAAGGAAACCTTTTTTTCTTCTTATTTTTCTTAAGTATTTTTTTTCAAAAATGTTTTTGTTTTGACCAAATATAGCAGACTGCAAGTTCAATGTCAAAACCAGTTATGGAACTTATGGCATAGAATAATTATTATAAGTGGATAGGTTGTGCGAATTATAAATTTCAAGGCCATAAAATATTATTTATTTAGAATACCGTATTCACTTTTATAATTTACGAGACCATAGATAATGTTTTTTCACATTCTATGAGAACATGTGTTTCCTAGTAAATGAGATTTAAATTATGTTGTAACTTGTAGGTAATAAAGTTAAAATAATACGTCCGACCTTTCACAAAATACCAAGTAAATTGTTTAACAATCAGAAACTTAAAAAACAATAATAAAAAATCTTCCAACAAAACACGGATACAACAGTAAAATAAAAATATTATGAAACTTAAAAGTTAAAATATTGAAACGAAATAATCATCATCATCAATCATCATCATCATCATCAATACATATAATAAAATTCTAGAAAAGTGGTGTCTGTACAATGAAAATATGTAAAAAAAAATTAGCAGGGGTTATTACTAAATCGATCCCAAACCCAAAACTGTCGTTAAAATTTTTTTTGTCTGTTTGTCTGTTTGTCTGTTTGTCTGTATGTTTGAACACGCTAATCTCAGAAACGGCTTATCCGATTTAAATGCGGTTTTCACTAATATATTGTGGTAATCTTCATTTAACATTTAGTGTTTATTTCATGTCAATCGGTTTATAAATAAAAAAGTTATGACCATTTAAGTATTCACGGCGAACATTTGCTAAGAGCGAGCGCCCACGAGCAACTTAGTTGCCCGGCAACTATTTTGTCTCTGTCGCTGTCTCCTCGCAAAGTTTTGAACGATGCGCACACGAAAGCGACAGCAACGCAACTTTTTCTTTAAAATTTTCTGCATTTATCAACATGGTTTTCGAAGAGACGGTTGTGGTCTGTGCTCTTGTCCCGCATAGTTCCCATTCCCGTGGGATTTCCGGGATAAAACCTATCCTATGTGTTAATCCAAGTTATCCTCTATATGTGTGCTAAATTTCATTGTAATCGGTTCAGTAGTTTATGCGTGAAAACTGAAAAACCTTTTTATAATATAAGTATAGATATGTAATCGTAATTGAAAAAAGTTCAGTAAATGTGCAGTTCCAACAAAACGAAATAACATATTTTTTATGGCGTCGTTACTAGATTACGTTGCTGAATTTTGTTGAACTGTCAATGTTGCCTATTAAAATGGCTCTACTATAGACAGAAAAACTACTAATAATAAAAATAACTTCATTAAAAACAATATTATTAATTATTATTAATTTATTAAATAGGTTTGAAGTCGGTGCCAAGCACTAAGCACTTAGTAAAGCCCGTGCACCGACATCAAACCTTTGTAGTAAATAACACATCTAGGTAAATAATATGTAGTAATTAATAATATCAAATCTTTTTTATTTTTTACTTTTCCGTCTTTGAGGTCGGTTGTTTTTAACGAAGTTATTTTTATTTAATACTTTTTAGTGTATTTTTCAACACGAATCAAACGAGCCCAAACTCGATAAAGTTGAGTCAATATATTATTACTAAGCCACCTTCCGATTCCATCATCAAATCAGCTCTATGTCATAATAATGTTTCATCGCTATCCAATTTACATACGTATACAAAATTTCAGCTCAATCGGTTACTTGGAAATGAATCAAAGTTACTTGCTACATTTCAATTAAGTCATCGAGATCAGACAAAAATGCTCACAAAATAAAAACTACTGGGCTTATCCGAATAAATTTTATGGGACCAATTCCACACCATTCCGCATCAAAAAAAAATAATCACGTAAACCGGTTCAGAAACCTCGGAGTAATCGGTGTACATACATAAAAAAAATATACCGGCCGAATTGATAACCTCCTCTTTTTTTTTGAAGTCGGTTAAAACTTAAAACTACTGTGTACGAGAATAAATACGTTGACATAAATACGTATTATCGCTACGCCGGTTACGCGGCAACTGGCCGGCGGCCGCCGACAGGCAACATTTTTGTCGCCGTGCGCGCACTTGCATTGAAACCAATAGATAGGGCGACAGTTGCGTCGCGGGCTTGTCTCCGAACCCGCGGACAAAAAAGTCTCCCGGGAGTTGCGTCGCTACGTACGCGCACTTTCATACTAGCCCATGGCTGGAGAGACAAAATAGTTGCGGAGACAAAATTGTTGCGGAGACAAAGTTGCTCGTGCGCGCTCGCTCTAAGACATTCTATGGTACACTATTATATTATAGTGTACGATAAAACGTAAGTTATCTGTTATACGCTACAGTTATTTCTATAAATTGTCCAGGTGATCATATCGAAAGTCCCCAAGGGTGGGGTGGGGGTGGGGGGGGTAAGCTGAGGTAGTAGGGGGGAGGGGTCAAATTAAAATTATGCTTATTTTTAGGTAAATTTTATACATAAAATGTCCTTTAAATTATGTCGTAGGTATTATAATATTTTTAACCCCCGACGCAAAAAGATGGGTGATAAGTGTTTGACCGCTATGTGGGTCTGTGTGTGTATCTGTTTGTGCCACCGTAGCTCGCTAGCAGGTAATTAGATGCGGTTTTTTTGTTAGGCAGCATATTTTCCGACGCTGGTTCTTAGATAAACTGTATCAAAATAGGTTAATCCATTTATTGTACCTAGGTATACATATAGAGGTAAAAGTAGGAATGAAAATAACTAAAGTTATCGAATATACTTTAGTGATATATTAAATGACAGTGAACGACCTATCAGTAACAATAAGTCAAATTTTATCAAAATCGGTTCATCCATTTATTTGATATACGGTATAAAAGTTGTAGGTAATAAAAAAATGAATTTTGACTCAAATGACGTATGAAATGAAAGGGCATGACGTGTAAAGTATAATTGGACATATTTAATCAAAATCGGTTCATCCATTTACTATACCTATATATGGGTAAAAGTTGGAATGAAAGAAACGATTGTTGTCAAGTATACCTAAGTGACATATCAAATGAAAGTGCATAACGGGTGAAGTACAGTTATAGTTCTATTTTTATCCAAATCGGTTTTTCCATTTATTAGATTACAGCACAGATTACAGCGGTAAAAGTGGGAATGAACAATAATCGAATGTGGTCAAATAATATCTCAAGCGGCATATCAAAATATGAAAGAGCAACGTGTGAATTACAATAATTAGTAATGTTTTATCGAAATCGGTTCATCCGTTTATTACATTTTAGGGGTGACAGTGGTTAGATAAATAAACCAAATGGAGCATCAAACGACAGGATATGTCGTGTACATATAGGTACAATTAGATAATATGGTTTACATCAAAATCGGTTCTGCCCGTAGTAGTAAATACTAGGGATGGAAAGGTTGAAAGTCTGTGAAAGAAGAGGGGGATATGGGAGCGAGAGGATAGCCACACCCTGGAAATTTTGAATTCTACTCAAAGCCACATAGGCCTGGCGCGGCGCTTGGCAATTTTTTTCTTAAATATACCACTTCTTTTGCCACTGTGGTCCATTACAATTTGTGCACGGTTACGGCCCAATTTAAAAGATGTCAAGGAGCAACAAACTTATAGATATCAATATGATGTAGGAATGTATTATGGAGGTAAAGGTAGGTCTCGCTCACTTGAAAATATTACATGAAAATAAGAAACCGAAGTTTAAAAATTAAAAAAAAAAACCCAACGCAATGAAGGAAAAGGAATAAATAATTTTACAAACTTCCCGACGATCTTTAAAATTATGATAATATGATAATGATGGTATGGTAGCCCCGACGACTTTGTTTTTTTTATTTTTATAAATATTTAAAATGGTATTTATTTTTAAAGATCTTCGGGAAGTTTTTGAAATTATTTATTCCTTTTCTATGCACTTTTCTTCGTTGCGTTGGGTTTTTTTTAATTTAATTTTTATTGCACAGTCTAAACGGTTTAGTTACTACAGGCGCGAGACAGGAAAGATGAGCGCTGAGACAAACGTCAAAACTCAAAGGAATAGAAGGAATCCGCTACGATACTAATTGTCATAAGCGTATGATGTGTTTTGCACAATTTTATTAAATTGCGACTGGATGAAAATTTTGTTCGTGATCGTCGTCGTCGTTGGTAGGGTGAACAAATCTTTAGCAAAACATCATCAGTACGCTTATGTCAATTAGTATCGATAGCGGATTCTATTCCTTTGCGTTTTGACGTTTGTCTCGGCACTCATTTGCTGCACAATATATTGTCAAAAACATCCATACAAGGAAGGAAGGAAAATAAATTTGCTCCTTTCCCTCCTGGTGCCTAAAAAATAATATGACATAATTTAATTTTACGTAGAAAATTAATTAGGCATTTATTTTTTAGCTCAGTTTAGTAATAAATTTTACTAAAAGTTTTTTTAATTATTTATGGTAGTACGTGTTTATTCAATAAAAGTTAAGTAGTAACTACTATGCAGTCACTATTCCACGCGGACGAAGTCGCAGGCACAGCTAGTCATATAATATAAGTACGATGTTTATAAACATAATATATAAAGATCATAATTTCATGAATATTTTTAAACATTAAAACATAAAACTAACCTATAAATCTGTAATATTGTAACATTTTTTTTTAAATCATAACTTGATTATTTCTGGTACTACCTAATATTTGAGAATATCATCACTACATAGTATAAAACAAAGTCGCTTTCTCTGTCCCTATGTCCCTAATCCCTATGTCCCTATGTATGCTTAAATCTTTAAAACTACGCAACGGATTTTGATGCGGTTTTTTTAATAGATAGAGTGATTCAAGAGGAAGGTTTTAGTATATAATTTATTATGTTTTAGACAAAGCGGGCGAAGCCGCGGGCGGAAAGCTAGTTATATAATATATATTACTTAATTAATATTTGAGAAGTCACTATACCATGCTTTTGTAGTCGGTTTAAAAGTAAGTGTAATTTTAGTCTAAGATCCCACAGCAGGATTAGTGCGTTCATAGTTTTTTTTGCAGAAACCAAAATTTTATGTATTTTTATAAGAGAATCCATATCGACTAGGTTGCCAGCACAGATTGCCAGTGAAAATTTGGCAGCAAGCATTTTTAATAAAAAAAATTCTAATCGATTTTTCGGAAAACATTTCGTTCACAAATCACTAACAATCCTGCAGTGGGATCTTACTATTACTGTCTAATATATGGTAATATAATATAAATATAACTTAATTAATTAATTTAAATATTTATATTATCTGTGGCAATACGAATTACCGTGCTGGTCACGGGCCATGATCACTCCCAATGTTTTCTTTTTTGTGTTGTACCTTTTATTTCGCTACTATCATATCTACATTCTACATTATACATTTTTGTGGACATGGGCATTGGCTTATTTGTATAATTTAACGTACTTACTTATTACTATATTAATGTTTTGGTTGGTAAAAATTCTTACGTTGTTTTTGAGAACCCACTTTGTTATTGTTTTCTATCAATTTTTGAGCTATTATTATACAGCGAGCAAATATAATTTATTTGTACATTCATAAATACATACGTAATATTTACTTGTAAAAATAAAATGTTCGCAATTGAACGATGCTTAAAAAGCGGAGTGAAAGTAGATAAAAGTTGTTTTGACGGTGATTTCTCTTTGCAAACAACATATTGTATCGGCATATGCACATATATGTATATTGTATCTGTGTCTATTTGTTGTACCTACTTTTCTCATGTAGATACTTCACTCGTATAAAACATAATACCTTACCGCTGTCTGTCTATCTGTCCCTTTGTATGCATAGATCTTTAAAATTATGCAACGAAATTTGATGCATTTTTTAAATAGATCTTCTCAAGGTTATTTTGTTATGTTTTGGACAAAGCTGGTACAGCCAAAGGCGGAAAGCTAGTATCTTTAGAATTCTTATTTATTGTTTTTCCTTTTAAATCTTAATTCTTACATAATGTATGTACATTTATTTAATTTAAGACCTATATTTCCCTAGAGTCTAGACACAACTAAATATGTTTAACAATGGCGACCGAAATACTTTATTATTAAATACCTATTAATATAAAGACCACAGAGAACAAAAAACAGGAAAAATTATAATTATCTATTTTAATTATTGAGAATTTGAATAGTTCCCATGTTCTAATAACAAAAGACGTCTAATTATGAATAATCTATGAGACTGGTGAGATAGAAATGTACATGAATAAAACAAAAAAAAAAATTGTTCTAATTTCAAAATGCTGTCACTATGAATGAATTTGTTTTCTTTTTATTTATTATTTTTACAGCCATCTCCGGGTTGGCAGGGGGAAAAGGTCACAGACAACACCAGATAATGTTATCAGATATTACAGCGATGGCCACACTGCGGCGAGTTTAAATTCATATAAGTACCTAATTATTATAATAGGTACTAGACTAGTTTATAATATGTGTATGTGGTGGTATAAAAAACTAGTAATGTCTTTTTTCTTTTAACATAATAAAAAGTGACTGTAAAAAAGGTTTCAAAACGATATTTTGTTTCTGGTAATAGAATAGAAGTAGATAGTGATAGATACCTATATTCATGGACGTATGAAATTATTTTATCGTAATTTTAAAATTAATTAACTTTACATCAACTCCCCGACTTTTGGGAGAATGAAATTTTGAAATAATGGCAACACTATGGCAACAGCTGTCCTGATGACAATGGCGGCTGTATTTTTTTCTATAAATTTTGCCGTAATAATTTTGTCATTAAAACATAAAAGAAATGACTTGCTTCCCTGTGGAATGTAATCCCCCGTGTTTTGTTATTTAAAATTGTACTGTTGCGACAAGACGGCATTTTAAATATTTTTTGTGAAACTGTGACGCAGTTAATCAGTCGATAGTTCAAGACGTAATGGCGGCCGACTAGCTTACTATGGTGAGAGTGTGTGCGTGTTCAATGTCTTTACACGATCGCTAGCTTACTACGGTGGCTTCACGTTGTTTGTTCGTAAAACGGCGTCCGTCTTTTTTTATACGTCCATGCCTATATTATAACTTCAATTGAAATAGGACATTTAAAAATTTGGATATAATATTAAAATGTAGGTAAGCTAATAACTTTTTAATTTATTAGTGCTTCGTGTACATAATATTATTCATTTGATAAATATTTTTAATTAGCTTTTTAAATAAGGTCGTTAAATAAATTATACAGATAAATATGAAGAAAATTTTATTGATTGTTGCTATGGAAACGGAAGTTATTTAAAGATAAACAGACTGGGATAGATGGACGGACGGACTGAACGATCTCATATATTCCATAATATTATAAAACTGAAGAGTTTGTTTGTTTGTTTAAACGCGCTAATCTCGGGAACTCCTGTTCCGATTTGAAAAATTATTTCAGTGTTAGATAGCCCTTTTATCGAGGAAGGCTATAGAGGTATGCGGGTGAAACCGCGGAGCGCAGCTAATTTATATGTTAACTAGCGGTCCGCCCCGGCTTCGCCCGTGGTATATATTTCGCAATAAAAGGTAGCCTATGTTCTTTCTCAGGGTCTAAAGATTATCTGTGCCAAATTTCATCAAAATCGGTCCAGTAGTTTATGCGTGAAAACCAATAGTTTGTATTTCGCGCGATTAGTGCTGTTGTTTTACGTTACAGATAATCTTCTTTTTTGTTTATTATAAACAACCACTGTCCTTGAATGAATTATTGAATTCCTTATCTTATAATCGCGATGTCGTGACAAGACAGCTATTAAATATAAATTGTTTTTAATAAAGAACAACTACTCTATAATTTTACTTGAATAATAATTTCAATACCTACAACTATCATAGTATTATTATATTACCTGTGCCACAGAAAATGTTTTAGAAATAAATTATTGAAAAAAAAATTAAATCCCAAGCAACATTGGGAATTTTTGTGAGAATGATGTATTTTATCATATAATTTATTAATTATGTATGCTGGAATTTAGAAATTATGGAACATACGTACCTCGTTATAAACTAAAAAATCGGAAATAAATCCTCCTTGCTCTTCGGGAATAAATTGTTATTTGATTTTGAATATTATTTTAACGAGGTGAATGTCGATAATAGTTTGACAATGAAAAATGCGCTTCGCCATATTGAGATACTATTACTACGTATGGAGACGACACCGCCTACATCACTTATGTTCCGCTCAACATAGGTCAAATGGCCTCTCTGCACTGAGTCGCTTTAGCGCGATGGTCGCGTTCATGTCTTGTTTGTTATAAAGCAAAAAACCATGAAACTCATCAAATATGCCCTCGAGTGTGTTACGATATTGCACTAATAATTCAAGTAATGCGGCAAAGTGCAAAGAAATAACTTTTCATCGGTAATTAACAAGATAATCATTTTTAAAACTTGGTTCGAGCAAAATTTTTGGCGGGCGCCATTTTGCGTCATTTGTCATAGACTCAAAATTTAAGACATGGCATTTGGTATGAAAGATGTTTAGTTAAAAAAAAAAAAAAAAAGATGTTTAGTTAGTATCTAATATTACATGACGTAAATTTTTATAGTGGAAAATAATAATTTTACACATTTAGAAAATATTGTACTGTGGATATTATTTGAAAAAAGGTTAAAACATGAAAATATGAAAATAAATTACCAAAGTATCAATTTTTTTTGTTACATTGATTGGTTTTAATTGAAAAGAGAAAGATTTAATTGAAATCTAATTTATTTATTAGATTAATTATATATTTTTTTTGTTACATTGATTGTTCATAATTGGTAATAGGCAGAATATTTACGAAGTTTCGCCTCTATGGCGGTGAGTCGATGACATCGCTTAATCTATGACTCACTGCCGCCCCGCGCCGCCGCGCTTGGCGCACAGATTTTCTTCGTGGTGTCTCCTCTATACGTAGTTAATAATAGCTCAATAATATAATAATAGCTCAATGCTTCGCCATACCTGCTCTGGCCCTAACACTGCTTTTCGATCTGCTATCAAACCTGGAAACCCTTAATTTTCAGTTTAACTTGTTAACCATTAAACCAACACGTTTAGAATGATAAAATTAAAACCTAAAAGCCATATTAATACAATTTAATGGATATTTTTATAGTCTACAAAAGCGCGAAAGTGTGGTCACCGAGAAGCGTGCTTTCAGACGAAGCAAGGGGATTAAGCTCTCTTGGGATTAAGATTATACCCTATATTGACCGCCAATATCTGCTGAGAACAAAAATTGTTACAATTTGTTGGATACTTGTTAAGTATAGCATATGACTTTGTCTATATGAGTTTTTTTGGTGAGCCAATTGCAATCTATTCGAATAAAGCTGAAGAGTTTATTTGTTTGTCTGCTTGAACGCGCTAATCTCAAGAATTACGGGACCGATTTAAAAAAAATATTTCAGTGTTAGATAGATCATATTTTATCGAAGAAGGCTATAAGGCTATCATCAGGCTTAGACCGGAGCGGAGCAATAGAGTAAAACCCCGGGGCGCAGCTAGTTTCTTTATATGTATCTTGTATATGTACATAATTATTTACATATAAAATTTAATATAAGTTTATTAAAATGACCCTATCTTTAACTAAATTCGTTTCACGAAGTTAATTTCTGTAATACAAATAACAAAAGTAGATTATCCCAGTAAGATACATACATATCCAGATCGCGAATTTTTCACAACACTTTCCTTCTATTTTACCTTCAATAAAATTCGTTTCACGAAGTTAATTTCTGTAATACAAATAACAGAAGTAGATTATCCCAGTAAGATACATATATTATATATCCAGATCGCGAATTTTTCACAACACTTTCCTTCTATTTTACCTTCAATAAAAAACGACATATTATAACACATAATATAACTACAATAAGAAAACGGGTCACGTTTAAATGAATGTACATAAATAAATAAAATAGAATACAAACATTAAATACTATATGTAGGAATATTATGTAATTATAATCCCCCACATATTATATACCTACATCTAAACTACATTGTTAGCCGCATATTTTATCTCTATTTATACACAGACATACCGTCTGAGAGTTGTCTGAATATTCATGGGAAATGTCTCAATTTCATATTCTTCGGCAGGCACAAAGTGACTTCCATGAATATGTATGGCCACTTTTTAACTGGAGATAAGCAGATAAGTTACGTATAGCATTCTTTTGTTTGTGATTTTAGATTATTCCAAAAATGGTGTATAATTTTTCTGTAATTATTTTTGCATGCAATGTGAATGTTTTTATATAACTAGCTTTCCGCCCGCGCCTTCCCGTTCGTTTAAGAAAAACCCGCATAGTTCCCGTTCCCGTAGGATTTCCAGGATAAAACCTAACCTAATCCAAGTTACCCTCTATATGTGTGCTAAATTTCATTGTAATCGGTTCCGTAGTATTTGCGTGAAAGAGTAACAAATACACATACACACATCCTCACAAACTTTCGCATTTATAATATGATCTGTATTTGAACTTAAACTTAACCAAGCACTACCACCGCTTACCAAAATATTCAAGTATCTTTCCTCATACATAATCTTAGGATATTTCCGTTATACTAAATGTGTGTTACCATGTACATACATAGTTAAGTTGAGACCTTATTATTCCTCGCATAATCCCCTAATGAGTAAATGGCAGGATTAGTGTTAGTACCCTTTTAATTTATATATAATTTAATTTTACGCGTGAAATACGAGCACTGAGTAGAGAATTCAACGGTAATTTGAGGGTAATCTGTTATTACGGTTACAGGTACCATCTAAAATCTAAATGAAACATAATATTATAATGTCTGGTAAACACAGGATATTTTTTAATGTTTTGTTATTAAAATCACATTAAAATGGTACAAGGATGGAGTTACAAGATTTTATATTTTACTAGCTGCGCTCCGCAGTTTCACCCGCGTGGCTCCGCTTCTGTTGGTCTTAGCATGATGATCTAATAGATACCTATGTGCTATGCGCGAGGGGGCCAATGTACTGAACACTGAACATCTACAGGTTTTGCAGACACTAGCCTTTCACAACAAAAATGATACTTACCAATACGGTTGTGATATAATAATATAAATAGGCCTGATAAAAAAGATTTTCATAAATCGTGGTATACGAACTAAACTAATATAAAGTAAAGCGTTTCAAACATAATATAACAATACAACGAAACAATCATGTGTGTAATAGCCACTACTTAATTATTGCAAGGTTCTCTCCCACTGGACAAAAGTTTAATTGAGTTACAGCCATAAAGCAAGTATCAAGACCCTTCATAAAAAAGCTATAACACATTGTTTCAAACAAAAATGACTTATGTGCGATCCCCACACGTCTATTCCGTTGAAAATTCATTTTCTATTTGCAGCGTGCAGCAGATTTAACACCGTTACACGCTAAATACGTAATATTTAGGATGGAAACTGCAAAATTAATATTAATATTAAACCCATCCCAACGGTTTGCGGCGGATTAAAGAGGTACGTCAGTCGAATGTGACAAGGAGGGGTAAGGGGTGGATGCGGTTGTATGTATGTAGGTATGTATTAATAAATTATGTATTGCTTTTTTGTAATTAATTGTAATCTACACTAATAATATCTACTCATATTGCAGAAAATATGACCGCTAAATTTTAAAAAAAGGAGTATAACACTGAAAAAGTAACCAGAAAATGAAAACTCGATGGCTGTGAAATAATGTGGTAAGTATATATTTATGTTATCACATATGAATGGAATTGATTATGATGAATTTGTATATTGTCTAGCACATATACGAAAGTCTTGTTATCACGGAAATAAACGGACTTTCGGAGTGCTATCTATGTTATGTGTCTCTCTTCCTTTATCTTTGGTTCAGTGGTGAAGGCATTAAACCATAGTAAACAGACAGAATACAATTATTAGAAGCACAATGTCCACACCACCACTGCTCGAACGGTGAATGAAAACACGGTGAGGAAACTGGCATGACGAACAAGAAAAGATTGACGACATGATCACATGACGTGACATAGGCCAACCCTCAGTAGGAGGCATCTGTATCTGCAGTGAGAACAAATATTGACTGATGATGATGATAGTGATTAGTGCTATCCGCGATACATTTTATTACCTTATCCAACTTTCCAAAATCAATGTAACTGTAATGAATGTAGAACGAGTGGTGGGTTTTTAAGGCTAGCTAGCGTCGCAACACTGAATTAAGGATTTCTCTTTTACAACGACTATTTTTATCATTTCAACAGACATACTGCATTTTCAAGATTAATTGTAAGCACCTGCTACATTGTGCTGAGGTAATAAGGTAATATTAAAGATTTTTCAAGGAGGAAATTTTATGAAAACGTGATATTATGATGATATATAGCAGCTTATAAAGGATGGTTGGTTTTGTTGATGACTTGTTGTTGTACCAGGTAGTGTAGGTTAGATCTGTTTTACTGGGAAGCATATTGTTTTCTAGTGTAAGGGTAAAAATATATATGCCAATATGAGTTGTCTCTATTCTACACTATAGTTAAAGTTCCAGTTCAACTGATGAAAACAAATAATTGTATCGTAAAAGAACCAATGAAAAAACAAATTTGGTTTATCTAGAAAAGAAAAAAAATTACCTCTTATTTCCTTAACATCCACAAACAACAAAATCACCATAAATCTTTATTCACATAAAAACAAGACAACATTACTATCCAATTCCAGAATGTTCTAGAACTATTTCGAACACAATATACAATAAGCGACCTCATACAATTTCGCCACTCCACATTGTGCAAGACTGCGGGTTGATTATATCCGCCGATATTCAAAAGCGTATGAATGCAGCTCGTTACGTCTTCAAGGATAGACGGAGCTTGGTTATCTAGCGTTGTATAGCGTCTGGGCTTTAGGCACAGTATTACAATATTAATTGTAATACTGTGCTTTAGGCGTGTTCATTTTGGCGGTTTTAGATGCAATAGGGAAAACAATGTGTAGTAAAATTTGATACAGGGTTCTCTACTTATTAATTATGTTTATCCAGTAAATTGTTATTTTCAAATATTTAAACATAGAAAAACTAACGGCTAACGCCCTGGCTTTGCATGGGAGCAATTATGCATTTTTATATACTTAAACATATATACTATAACAAATAATGGTGGAAAATTAACGATTATTTATTTATTTTATTATATTACTAGCGACCCGCCCCGGCTTCGCACGGGTGCAATGCTGATACTAAATACACTACAGAAAAACTGTGAACGTTGTATATAAAAACATAGCGGCCCGCTCCGGCTTCGCACGGGTATAAAATATATAGCCGGGCGGCCGGCCGGTACGTCAAGCAAACGCTACGTCCCGCAATTTTTAAATCTGTAATATCTTCGAAAATATTCACTTAAATCATACGGTGTAAAGGGCCATATAGATCTATATTAAACTAGCGGTCCGCCCCGGCTTCGCCCATGGTACATATTTACGTTTTCTCTACATAAGAACCATCCTCGTACTTCAAGGAATATAATAAAAAAAGAATTAACGAAATCGGTTCAGCCGTTCTCAAGTTATGCGCTTACCAACACATTTTGGGATTCATTTTTATATATAAGATGAACAATGTATTCAAGGTATTTAATTGGTTAAGGATTAATGCTGTATTGGTTAAAATCGCTTCGAAAATTAGCCATTATTTTTCGTAAAAAGTAAATGACAAAAAAATGTTATTGTGGGTTATCCATAAGAGATAGACATATACCATCGCGGACTTTTCTGTAGACCTTTTCAATGTGTATAATACTTAGTACATTATTTTGATAATACTCGTAGGGTTCAGCCTGCGTTTGCAATTTAAGCGGAAAAAATGTAATTTTTTACGACATCACATTAGAAACCTCAAAAATAACAGTACTTCTCCACTATTTAATGGATGTTATTATACATATAAACCTTCCTCTTGAATCGCTCTATCTATTAAAAAAAACCGCATCAAAATCCGTTGCGTAGTTTTAAAGATTTAAGCGTACAAAGGGACATAGGGACATAGGGACAGAGAAAGCGACTTTGTTTTATACTATGTAGTGAAGATTATCTATGATACTATGTAGTGATAGTGATAATAGTTTGTTTTGTTAGAAAAAGCTGTAGTATGTTTATTGTGTATTTAAATATTTAAAATGCTTTGTTAACAAAGGTTTTAGCATGGCAGAACTGATATATTGATTACGTTTGAGCTTTGAACAAATGAAAACCACAAAATGCTAATATTGTGCTGAAAAGGCAGCTTTATAATAGAATAGTCGATGACCGATAGCTGATTTTACGTACATAATTTTACAGTTCCGGTTAAAACTAATAACAGGGGATTAACCTTAGAGCATTAACCTAATGCTCTAAGGCAGGGGTTCCCAACCTTTTTTTGTCTACTGCCCACTTTAAGAATAAATTATTTTTTAACGCCCCCCTTTTTAAACATACTTAAAAAACGCTAAGTACTTATAACTGATTATTGAAACGCAACTTTATAGTAGAGTATCTTTTATTGAAAATAAAACAAACATAATCAATTCTTATATAAAAACTAATGTGAAGGTTGAATCTGATGCTGTTCAATAAGTTTGTTGATATCAGGTTCCAATTTACTCAAAAACAGCCGCAAGTCGCCACGTTCGGTAACACGCAAACGATTTCTCTTTTTAGTAAGCAGCGTTGCCACAGCACTAAATCCACGTTCACACAAATATGACGATGGGAATGCTATCAAGAATCGTTGAACAATTGACCACAATCCAGGGTACAATTGTGGGATCGGTTTTTGTAGCCAAAATTCTTGATATCCATTTTTAAACTTGATTTTTGTTTCTTCGTTTGTTGTCAATTCTATAAGTTCTTCTTCCAGCTGAGGTGACATTGCTGTGTTGACATTTGAAAACGGATCCAACACCCAGTCTGGTATTTCCAAGTTTAAAATGTCCTGGTATCGTTCGGTGAAGTCAATGTGGAGGTTTTCCAAATGTTGGCAGTAGGCAAACAAGTCGTCGTTACTGCAAAATACTGATAAATTCGGAAAATTGTGAATCTCACGTCTGCCCATATTCTTTTTGTGCAGAAGCAGTTTGGCTGCGAAAGCAGCAACGACATTTTTTGTTTTAATTAAATTTAGTTCATCGCCTTGCAGTTGGAGGTTCATGTCGTTGAACAGTTTATACAGGTCTGTCATGTAAGCTATATCATTCTTTGATGTTATGAGATTGTTGCGCAGTTCTGTATCTTTAGTTTCCAAGAACTCTATCACAGAGTCAAACAGGTTGTAAAATCGAATCAGACAATTGCCTCTTGACAGCCAACGAACTTCAGTATGAAGCAACAAACGGTTGAAATCTTCGTCATTAGTAGCACAAAGCTGATGAAATAATCTATCATTCAAAGAGCTGCTACGGATTTTATTGACTGCTTTGATGACATATTGCAGTGATTGAAATAGTCGTTCACTTAAGTTTCTAGCAACCAAATGTTGTCTATGAATAACGCAATGTATAGCAAGGACATCTGGAATTTTATTCTTTAAGTACGCTATGAAGCCTTTATGGCGCCCTGTCATAGCCGGAGCGCCATCCGTAGCAACTGATATAATATTTTTCAAAGGAATCTCTTTCGCTATGGTTCGAAATATGGTTTCGCCTTTTGTATCTGTCTCCAAATTTCTGGCAAACAATAGTTCTTCACGTATTTTCTCATCTTTAATAAACCTCCCGTAAGATAGCAACAACGCTTCATTAGTTGGTAAAGTGGACTCATCGAGCTGAATTGAGAATTGACTAGTCCTCAGATGATTGCACAATGATTCTTCAATGTTTTCAGCCATTTCATCAATTCGTCTTTGCACAGAATTATTACTCAAAGGAATTTTTCGGATAATATCTGCGGCCGGTTTATGAAGCACAGTAGTTATTACTTCCTTTATTGCTGGCAAAATTAACTCTTCTCCGATGTTGTGTGGTTTGCCTTTTTGAGCAATTAACAAAGAGATATTGTACGAAGCTCGAAGTCCGTCGTCATCTTGCTTAGCAGCCGCCGAAAATAGTTTTGATACACTTGGCTGAGTATTATGCTTCTTCTCTAGGTCTTGAAAATATGCTACACTAGCTTCCGCCCGCGGCTTCGCCCGCGTGGCGTTTTGATAAAAGGTAGCCTATGTTCTTTCTCAGGGTCTAAAGATTGTCTGTGCCAAATTTCATCAAAATCGGTTGAGAGGTTTAAGCGGAAAACGTAACAGACAGACAGACATAGTTACTTTCGCATTTATAATATTAGTAGGGATTTCAAAATTTAATATTATTTCAAAACTAGCTTCCGCCCGCGACTCCGTCCGCGCGGATGTCGGTCTTCGCGTGGATGGTTTATTTCTCCATTTTGAGTAACTCTGACAATGACATCTTATAAATATCTATTGGACCCAAATACGGCTAGGCCTATAATAATACGCAACGTGTGTTCGCGGTTCTACAGAACAACGTCTATGGATAAAACTGAAAAATTAAGATTAATTTTTTTTTACGTATTTTTCCAGGATAAAAAGTATCCTATTTTACGCCCAGGATAATAAGGTATAATTATACCAAGTTTCATCGAAATCGAACCGTTAGTTTTTACGTGATGCCTGAACATACAGACAGACAGACAGACAGACAGACAGACAGACAGACAAAAATTTTTTTAATCACATATTTGGGTTTGGTATCGATCCAGTAACACCCCCTGCTATTTATTTTTTCAATATTTTCAATGTACAGAATTGACCCTTCTACAGATTTATTATATGTATAGATTCTTGTCTTTCTTATCTGGATGCATTTTATTCAAATGATCTTGCAGTCTTGAAGGCTTCATTGCTTCGTTCGAAAATGTTTTTAGACATAGAAGACACAAAGGCGACGACGGGTTTGTGGGATTTTCAATAAATCCGAATTTAATATATTCCGCAGAGTATTGCCGTCTCTTCTTTTTTACTTCCGACATTGTTTTGTTTTGAGAAATACGTAAGTGTTGAAATCAAGTACTGCTTATCTATTATGCGCGAAACCGCAAATGAAAATAAAATAAATTTACGTCGTTTATATAGGATTGCATAAGCAGCACGCACCAACAGGAATAAGACATCAAACGTGCATAAACTCGTTTATCTCATTCGACGCCCAATCGTACTCGAAAAGCAAGAACAAGTATTATAGAACCAGCCGATTGATACAGGAATGTACAAATCGGATTATTTAACAAAAACTTGTTAAAACATGATTGCCCGCGGTCTATTATATCGAACCGATTTTGAGCTATATCTTAATTAACTAGCTGGTGCGTTGTGCGCGGGCTGCAAGCAGCCCGCGAGCCCCTTTTGCCCCTGGGTTGAAGCAATAGGGCAGTCATTTGAAAATGCATCAAAATCCCCCGTCAATTTGTTATTATTTGCCAACAGTGATTCCACAGTCAATCGGAAGTGCTTATAAATTCCCAATTCAAATATTTTCTATTCTGGAATGCTGTCGACCTTCGAGGGTGCGTTGTGCGCGGGCTGCAAGCAGCCCGCGAGCCCCTTTTGCCCCTGGGTTGAAGCAATAGGGCAGTCATTTGAAAATGCATTCGAATTTTCTGCCCATTTGTTACATCTGCTAACAGCGATTCTACAGTCAGTCGGTAATGCTTATAAATTCCCCATTCAAGTATTTTCCACTCCGGGGGGCTGTCCACCTTCGAGGGTGCGTGGTGCGCGAGCTGCAAGCAGCTCGCGGCTCATCTCAGGGCAGAAATCTTCAGTCATTTGAAAATGCATTCGAATTTCCTGTCCATTTGTTACATCTGCTAACAGCGATTCTACAGTCAGTCGAAACTGCTTATAAATTACTTTTACTTATTCAAATATTGGTTAAATTTTTGAAACGTGATCCCGAATTTCATTTATTTGAGGTGTCTGTCTAAGATTCCAGAAAGTTATTAGTATTATTAATATTGAATAACTCAGACTGATTGACCCATTGATGGTATTATATTATAGATGAAAAATAGTAATAAAGTGTTTAAATTTCAATTTGAATAACCATGATATCTCTGAAAACTTGATAGCTATTGCTACTGTACATTTTATACTTCTTACTATAATATACAGAATATACCTAATAAGTGAAAGCCGTCTACATTTTAAACAACATTGTTTGCTATAAGAAAAAAGGAACCGAGTATAATAATTTGGCCATACTCTTTATCAATTTTAATTCACCAAACATCATAAATTTAATATATCTATCCAAAAAATATTTTTCAATAACAATGTAACTCGAGATCCCTGCAGAAGTCTTGACAAAAATATGAAATAAAAGTTACTGTATCATTAAAATATTAATTTAAACATAGTACCTATACCTACACCAAGTCATGTTTATAATTAAATTAAATAAATAGTTATCATATGGTTTGGATATTATGTTTTCAGTGTAAATATATTATAATGAAAACTTTTTAATGTGTTTCATTTTCTTATTAATCTAGTGTCTCGTAATAATATTCATAAAGTAGAAAAAAATAATTTAAATTGCTTGCATATAATTTTTTAAAATACCTTTATTTTCATGTTAGATAACTTTGCATATAGCATGTATGTTAAAGTAAACTGAATTGATTTATGAAATTCTCATTGAATGCTTGTTGATTATTAATTTTTATTATTCCAATTTGATTTGAAATCATATAAATATTTGAAGAGGGAGGGAGGGTGGCATTTTATTCACACTTAATTTTTATTACAACATTGGTGAAAGCTAAATGAAATAAAAAATCAGTATAAATAATTATTAATAGATAAATACTTATTACTATACATGTTTAATGTGATAGTATAGGTTCCACACTTATTCTACAGATCTTGAATACCTATTAATGATTTAAAAATTTATAATTAAAAATAAAAATGTTCTATTCTTAAGAATCTGTACTTAAAGGGTAAAAAGGGGACCCTATTACTGACTGGCTGACTGTTTGTCCATCTGCCACCAGGCTGTATCTCATGAACCTTGATACCTACATTTGAAAATTTCAGAGATCATGATGTCGATGTCGCTTCAACAACAAAAATAATAAAAAACCGTAGATTAGCAATCTTGGCAAGGTCTTATATTGAAGTTTCATACTTATACGGAAACCTTAGTGTTGTGTGAGAACCGTCCGTAGAGAATCTGTATAAAAATATGGTTGTTTAACCTCGATTTTTTACAATTTGTTTTAATAACATCAATAGAAATTACTCATCTCGGTTCGTTACCTTTATTATTATATTATTATTCACAACTATGCGGATTCTTCAACTACTTACGCTGGCGCGCGGAGAGCAAGTACAAAAATATATACCTATAATAATTATTCACAAATCACATTCAAGTGTTTTCAAGTTTCATTAAAACTTTTGATGTAAGTAACAATTTAGGTAGGCAGGTCTATATTGATATCATCATCATCAAAAATTAACTTAGAAATTACCTAATTGGCTAATTTTTTTTAGGAAGTCGGTTTATAACTTCCCAAGGTCGAATTGGTTCAAAATTTGGGATTGTGTCTGTATCGTAATGAATTTGAATAGCCTTTGTAGATATCTAACTACTTATTGGCGTCTTTTTCTCCAATTTTATTTTAAAATTCATATAATAAAAGCTTATGAAGTATGGTCCCATAAACGTGAGGATTAAAGACAGATAAATACCTATCTACAAATCTTCAGTCATTTGAAAATGCATTAGAATTTCCTGTCCATATTTTGTTACTATCTGCTAAAAGCGATTCCACAGTCAGTCCGAAATGCTTATAAATTCCCTATTCAAGTTTTTTTCTACTCCGGGAGGCCATCTTCCACCGAAGTTGCGTGGTGCGCGGGCAGCAAGCAGCCCAGGGCAGTAATCTTCAGTCATTTGAAAATGTATTACAATTCCCTGTCCATTTGTTATGATCTGCCATCAGCGATTCCACAGTCAGTTTGAACTGCCTATAAATTACTTATTCAAATATTTTCTACTCTGGGAGGCTGTCGACCTTCGAGGGTGCGCGATGCGCGGGCAGCAAGCAGCCCGCGGCGCCGTCTTTTGCCGTTGCTATTCAATTTCCCTTCCTACTATGGAAATTTCCATACAAAATTTTCGAAAAAAAAAAATTCACTTTTTACCAAAAATTTTTATGTGCCTGGAAGCGGACCAGGTTTTGAAGCATTTTTTACTTCGGCGACCCCGACCTAAGTGCAACCGGTTCAGAGAGCCGTTGAATTTCGTGATGTATGGAAAATGGAAACCAGGGGTCGGAGAGAGATTCTGAGTATGCAGTTTTGTAAATCTGGCTGATCAAAGCACAGAAGTCAATTTTCAGACCGATCGTGAAGTAACGGGCGCCACCATCTTGCTTTGAAAAATTGGCCATTTTTGAAAAAAAAAATTGCGTCCAATTTGAAATTTCTCCATTGCCCTGGTAGCGCCTCATCTTCCTGATCATTTTTTAGTTTTACACCCCCCGGCTATCTGGCGCCGTTTCGGAGGGCCGTCGAATTTTGCGTTGTATGAAACTCGGAAACCAGCGGTGGAAACTCGATTATGAGTATCACACCTTAATTTGCGGCTCGATTAAAGCCCCTGTGCCAAGTTTCAGCGCGATCGGCCCAGAAATGGCCGTTTTAGAAATTGTATGGCTGCGGCCATTTTTTCCGCCATTTTGAATTTTTTTCACTATCTGTGGTAATTGCTCGAGGTCTACTCCAAGTTTAGTTCGAGCACCCCAGATGTACCTGCTACCGTTTGCGCGGGCCGTTGACCGTCTTCGCGAGATGAGGGAAAGTTTAAGATTTCGTATTTTTCTGGATATCCTGGGAGCTGGGCGAGTACGAATGCATCATTGGTGTATTTCTCCGTTGCGCCACCTCGTCTAAATTTACGTTTTTATGTTTGCGCCAAAAATGGAAAAATTCCAAAATCGAGCGACCCACTATGGCTCCCTGGTAGCGTCCCAGGGTGGTGTTCATTTTTAGTTCCGGGACCCCCCACTCAACTCGCACCGTTTCCGCGGGCCGTTGGATTTTACGTTGTATGGAAGTTGGAAACGGGGGCCCGGAGCCACTCGAACGGGGCACCGATCGATTCGCCGGCTCGAACAGAGCACGTGTGCCAAATTTGAGACGTAAGGATTCATAAACGGCGATTTTGGCAAAGTACGGCGGCCATCTTGTTTTCGCGAAAATCCCCATTTTTCCACCCCCCCTGGTAATCGCCACCAGTTCTGAGCATTTTTTGTTCAGACACCCCCCCTCCAAGTATCACCGTTTCTGCGCACCTCCAGGGGTCCACTCGGTTTTCGAAGATGATCGAGATCGCTATATTTTTCCTCTGGTCGCTCGGCGCACCTCTACACGTTCACGTCGTTATCCCCCCCACTTTCCGCGTAGTTTCCGAGAAAAGCGATGTCAGTGAGTGAGTGAGTGGTAGTGTAGCTTTATATATTATAATATTAGTTGATGTTCACAAGATGTCGACTCTCGAAGTCGAGAGCTCAGTCGGTTTCTAAGAGTCTTCCTAGCTAGGTAGATGAAATTATAAATCGACCCCAAAGCCCTACACAACGCCCCCTTTTTTTTCTGGGTCTCTTACCGCCCCCCTTTAGGCCTGCAGCGCCCACAAGGGGGCGTTATCGCCCACGTTGGGAAAGACTGCTCTAAGGGATTAACAATACCCGACCCATGAATTTGTTTCAAACGCTTCTCTATTGATTTCATGTTATATTTTGACAATAAAGTATGTGTGCAATTAGTTGATAGACCTTTTAACTTCTAAAAGACTGTCCATTAATACAGTAGCCGTATGCACTGGCTTCGCCCGTGTTCAAGTAAGTTCTTTTAACATAAAATTAAGCTTTTTTTAATTATAAAAACATTTTTAAAATCAATGGAACAGCTCCCTCTTGTCTACGTAAAATATTCTAATAGATTTCCCAGAAAAGTTTTTCACCTTTTATATTATCAACAAAGATAAAGTACTTGTACATTTTTATACAGTTTAGTACAGTTATATCTTTAGATTTATATTGAAACACAAATTCAAAACAATAACCGCCTACAATAAATACCTTCACTTCTAAAGTCGGTAAAAAAAAAATCAGTGTAACTTTCATCTCATACTCGGGCACCTTCGTTCAGAAATTGCTCTGAATTTTAGTTACGCGCGGAATTTACATAATTGTCTATTCATATTGGATATTGAAATTGTAGCCGCGCAACCAAATTGGATTTTGATGTGACGTTTTTGGATTTTGTTCAGTTTTCAGAATCGCTAAACCTGATATTTTAGGGATTGAAAATGTTTGTAGATGGCGAATTCTTTGACATCACCATGAAGTGATTATTAAGTGCTCATATTCCTACTATATACTATTTTTATAATTGGAGTTACTTTTGAGGATTTGTTTTGATAAAAAAAAAAACATTCAATTCATGGTTTAATAGTTGCAAGGAAACTGAAAGAAAGAAAATGCAAAGGTTTTGCACCACGCGTTCTTTTGCAGATTAACAGAATATACCTTTCTGTTGTTTTTAGAAATAGATTTTTACCTTTGTTGACTAAACAAAATATACATTATAACACTTACTTTGCAAAGACTTAAATATTTTTTTGCAGACGTACTTTAGTCTTTAAACTGTACGGTGACATTCAACTTCTAAAACGCCATAGCTCTTACTAAAATTAGAATGTGATCCTTCAATCTGGTAAATATATCTATCCCTTTGGGTATGGGGCAAATATATTTCGCATTCGTGTCATTGATCGATATTTCTTTACGAGGAATTGAAGTTCTGTATAATGTTAGTTTGTGAATCCGCTTGGGATTGGTATGGTGAATGGTCTCTCAGTTGCTACGCAAGCCCTTAAAGTAAGTATAAAAGTAGATATAATATTATACATCGTTTGTTTAAAAAAAAAGAGCGTGTGTGCCGAGCACACGTGTCAGAAGTGAAACTTCTTTGGCAAGATTCAAAGATACCAAAATCGTCGCCTTACTCCATGACGTGATCTTGAAATTTTAATTTCAAAGTGCCTAAAGAAGTTTCACTTCAATAATTTAAATATTTGAGCCATAGTTTATGGTAGTTTGGGGAACCCCCCACCCCCGTTTTAAACCTATAATACGCCAGGACTTTATTTTATTTTTGAGACTAATTTTAATTATTTCAAGAGTCTCTATGTACTACTTATTATGTGCTCCAGGTATTGGATCTATATCTTTACTCACTAGGTATGTTCTTTTTGGTGAAGCCTTATTGATTTATGTAATGAGACTCATTTTAACAGATAATATTAAAATAATCATTCTTTGTATCTTACTGTATAAGTCGTGTGAAGTCGTTAAATTAAACCAATATAGTAAGCTAAGAGTAAGCTGATATTAAAGCACATAATATTATCATCCCCTTGTATCTGTCTGTCATAGAATTTAAGGCAAAAATTCTAAATTACAAAACGGTAAACTTTTCTAATTAACCACCCTTGTGAATGACCATAGAGTTTAAGGGTGTAATTAAACTTTTTGTGTATGTTTTCAAATAAGGGAAACTTTGTTGTTTTCAACAAAATCTAAAATGTATTTTAAATTTATATTTTATCAGTGTGATGACAATAATTAAAATAAAATAAAATATTGTCACTTATACTGTCATATAGATGTTTAAAACGCTCGTATACCCGTGAAAGTAGTATACAAGTAATCATTATAATATATACTTCATGTATCGTTTCTCCAATTTGTTTATTTTTAATTAAATACCCCTATTTGTAAACATCGCAACAAATTGTTAAAGGGCAGCTAAATATTCCGATCACGGCGCAATTTACATTGACCCTACATACAAATTACGTTCACAACTGTGCTCCCAATGAAGTAAATATAAATACAACAGATTTTCCACCTGTATATTGAATTTACCAATTACCGAAAAACCCGAGTCTCGATAAAGTTCGTTTAAATGGCTACTCCATCGGCATACTCATTCGATTTTAATTACAACTTATTGCTTGCTTATTTTTCGCTTTATTTTTTAAATTGTCACTTTTATCTCCTTGTTATTTTTTTACTGGCAACCGATGATTAAAATTATGATTAAAAAAGTGTTAATGACGTATGAATGGAAAGACATTTCAAATTTTAAATGCCGCTCCGCTTTTTTTTAATTAAAGCAAGGTGCAAAATTTATATTGTTATAATTAAATAATAATAACAACGGAAGTTTTTAATTCCAATATAATTATATGCTTAATTTATATTTTAACTAAAATTATTGTTACTTATTATTTTTTTAAAGTAAATTGATACTCACTGGCAGTTGGCAAACACTTCCTCTACAATTTATACTTATTCGATATTTTAACTTACTGTCCATTGAAAAAAGACGATTCTCAAAATTAATTTACCTAGGTAGTAGTTTGTTTAATGTCATTTTCCATTAATTAATTTTACAGTTTTAGCTCAATTGCTATGAAGTTTATATTTAAACTACGCTCAAGTTCTTGACGAATATTGTGTTAGATCCAAGAAACCCTTAGCTATGAGCACCCTTCAAACTAACGAATATATTGAAGGCTTGATAACAATATCGGTTGGATAATGTTTGGATAATATTCTGTTGTTCTAAGAAGCTTCTAGACGTAAGTTATTAATTAATAATTTAATACATTTAAAATGAAGCTACGTAATTACTTAATTGTGGAAAATAAATCATAATTTCGTAGGTACTTTATTATATTTTATTGAAACTTATTTTACTTCAAGGTACCTTTACTTTACCGTACCTTTCACGAATTGTATGTTTTTATTTGTTTTGAAGAGTAAAATATGTATATAAATATCACTGTTATAACTTATTATTGGGAACTATTGCAACTTACAAGAAAATAACAGTGAACTTAGCCAAGCAATTTCCAGAAAGGTATATAATTATTGAATTTGATATTTTTGGTTTTACGGCATTCAAACGCTCTATATAAATATAAATTTATAAAGAATAGAAAAATTCTTATGATCAAATTTTTTGATCCGTCCCGCCTCGTGATCAAAAAATTTTTTCTATTCTTTATAAATTCATATATAACTACTTAAGGGCCCTTAGTAGGTGAAAACGGCAAAATGGACTGTTTTTTATGAGCTATATATAATTGAAAATATTGAAGTTTTTTCGCACTGAAATTTCTAATATGTATTACAGAACGTATGCGTGATGGGATGACTGTTTCCAAAACACGATTGGAAAAATTTTGCTCGATAAAAAAAAATTCTGAAGTTACCTCTAAAATATCATATAAATGCTCATTACAACCGTATTTTACGATAATAATTCGTATAAAATCACAAATACATAGGTATTTACCTTCTCGATTTCGTGACTGTTTTAGATTTAGAAAATACTAAATATTTTCATTCACTTTTTGATAAAAATGTGAATGGCGCTTACGATTTTTAGTTTCGAGCATGTTGATTCCATACTAAACGCGGACCCCCTCACCGCTTACCTCAGGCCCGAATAGCTGAATTTTCGCTGACCGCCTATAATTTTTTTTAATTTCTTTTAGCACAGTTGTTCTATAGCTCCTGATAGATTTATGTAAGGGATTAGAGTTCTCGAAATATATTTTAACGATATATGTATGTTCTGCCAGTCCATATCACGTCCTAAAAAATAATTACCTACACGGAGCCTGAAAATGGTAGTTCTCTTGAAGACTAGTCAACTGCGTAAAAGATAAATCTTCTATAGTACACAAGCATGCGTGCATTCACGAAGATAATCCTTATTCCTAAAAATGTAGGTATAGCTTAAACAATTTTCTGCACGATTGACGGAGCATGTACTGTATAACGACAAAAAGTTATTAATGGATGTTTGTCTGTCGCGCTCAGTCATTCTTGCCTTCATTAATTATATTTATATAGAACGTGTTTTTTTGGTTGCCAAATCTATCTAGGATTTATTGGTGTCTAGTAGTGTAAATATATTAGACTAGCCTTCCGCCCGCGGCTTCGCCCGCGTTTTCAAAGAAAAACCCGCATAGTTCCCGTTCCCGTGGGATTTCCGGGATAAAACTATCCTATGTGTTAATCCAACTTAACCTCTATATGTGTGTTAAATTTCATTGTAATCGGTTCAGTAGTATTTGCGTGAAAGAGTAACAAACATACACATCCATCCTCACAAACTTTCGCATTTATAATATTAGTAGGATACTCTCTATTATTATAGTTTTATATTATCTGTGGTAAAGATTTTATTTCGTATCTGGTAAATATAATAAATATGTAAAAATATATAGGTAGGTATTTAAATTAAATTTCTTACTTAACTTTTATGTGGTTGGTTTATAAATAACGTTTGTTGTTGTCCTTGTTATAAAAAGGTTTTATTATTCAATTGCCATTTATGTAACTTTTACGAATTAAACAAAAATAAATAAAACATATTTTTGCAAAGGCAACGTTTTCCCGTTCATTGTAAGGAACATATCGATACAACGTCACTTATATTATATGTACCTAGTATTTCACAATCTTTCGATGTATTTTACATGTGAAACAAAAACTAAAAAAACCTACAAACAATAAAGCCAATCTGTAAAAAATCCAAACATAAATCCTTGTATTTGTTACCAAAACAAATGCATACAAATTGTTTGACTTAAAATGTAAATACGAATTTGTTATCTGTGGCCATATTAGATGCACGTGTCAATGGCCGACAGCGAACTGTCTAAATTTCCTGTCAGATGAAAAAAAAGTATGTGAGTGACCGTTTCATTTAGTTTTTCATGAATATTTTCTTTATTATGTTATGTTTAAAAATATTAATAAGTAGCTGTGTGTTCGTGTGTAATATATTTAAACCTTATAAACTTTTAAAAAGATTCTTGCACATTAGTGAAAATCCCATTATGTACAACCAAAAGCTGTTTCAGATCAAGTTGATAAATTGCTCGACATACTTTTGTGACTAAAGATTAAGTAGTAGATTTTAAACCAAATGTTTTGTTGTGTTAATTTTGGACACAGTATTTGAATTTTCTTTAATTCACTTCTGCTATGAATATTCCAAAATGTTTTGCAAGTAAATTAAAAAAAAATCAGCCTTATTCTCACAAAAACTGGCAACCCTACCTGCATATGAGAGCAAACGACGTGTCGCAGTGGCCCGGGATAGCATAGACTAGCTTCAATTTCATGTGTGTTTTCACACAGACACTACCACGGACTCTTAACATTTGGGGCCCCGAGGCAAATAAAATTATCAAGTAAAGTGAATAGCTTAACAAAACATATAGAGAAAAAATCTTAATTTCACGTTGTGTAATGTTTGATGAAAAAATTTGTAAGGGTACAACATTAAGTGCTTAAAGGATCATCCATGAGCTAGTTATTATCTCCGAGAGCTTTAAATAAGTTGACTGTTACGTAAACTAAAATGCAATATCTATATGGTTTCACATACGATATTACGATACCTACACATCTGACGCCATAGTAAATATGTTGGTAAAATATTAAATCCTGTAGGTATTAATAAAAGATTTAAGAATGATTTTAATAGAATTATAACTTTATAAGATTTGCCCAAATTTAATTGTATATTACATTAGGTCTTACCATGACTGGAATATTTTTTAAATAATTTAAAATAATACTTCTGTCCATGTACCTACCTTCGATTTATTTTTCCTACAAGACGCCCTTACCTACGTCTGAATATTTGAAAGAGTACCTACATTAAAGACTTTAAGACAGACCGTAAGCAAGAGTTAGTGAGCTAAATGTTAAAAAAAACTTAAAGGTCCCTTTTTAACAGGGCCCCAATAAATTTCGTACAGATACGTACTTAGGAAAATTGTGCATTCCCTTCGCATATGGAGCTTGCATTTCTTGATTCGAGTGTAGATTTGAACAAGAATATATTTATTGATACATCTAAGTGCATTCTGATGACGTGCTTCGAACATGGAAATATTGTTGTATTTTGTGGTTTTGCGGTCGAGAACTGTTTTGTTTCTATTGTTAGGTTATTTGTATTGGGCGAAACAGTGGTAATTAAAGGCCTTGTTTTGATACGAATACAATGGTTTATATAAATAAGTTGTTATTTAGAAGCGTTTGTTATCACTGCTAGATTATTGATATGTGGTTAATGTTTGATCATTTGGCAGTTAGTCACTTAGTTTTAAACCGAAAAGACGAATGCCGAAGCCGCGGGTGAAAGCTAGTACATACCCACAATTTATACTCGTCATTTAGAGCCTCATTTCATAATGTAAATTATACTATTACATTTAAATAACTTGTGTCAGATCCATTTTACATTTTTCTTGTAATTGCAGTACTTTTCAAAATGGACGAACCTATTCCGTGACCGTACAAGTTAAAAAAAAGTGATTAATGATATATCTTAAACCTGCGAAGTCATAAAAGCCGCGTTTTGTATAAAATGTACACAGAGTACTAAAATATAGAGATATCCAATATTTGGCTTTTAGTAGTTCGACATATGTGCCGGCTCGAGTTTTATGTGGCCACAGTTGCACTGCGAAGTTTTCAAAGTTTTAGATGGTATTAGCTTATATATTTTAGTTGCACAGATTTTGAATTCGTGCAGACTGTAAATTTTGTAACATGGTCTATAAAGGAACTTTCCAAAATAAATAAGTTTACTGTTTAGTATTGAGCTATATGTTATTTGCTATCAGTAATTTATGTGCAGTGAACATTGTGTTTCCGTCCGATCCGTTTTATTGTTCTAATTTAAATGTTGTGAACATATTTATTTATTTATTTAAAGGTTTTTGTATTATTTCGCTCCACTACCAAAGATCCTATTAAGATTTTCGAAGAATTTGGTCTAGTCTCTATGTATTTATTATCTGTAGTAGAAAAGGGTTGTAATGGGGGTCACGTGACGTGGAATCGTTTGAGCCGAGTTCAGGAAATGCCTTGATTAATGGGACACCCGAGCTACGTGTGTTTTTATTCAATACTATTTGTTTATTTTTTCAGTTTCTGTGTTTTGGTAGTGGAACATATTTGCTGTTTTAATTTAATGTTAGTACACAATGTTTGCACGAATGTTTGTACATACTTTTTATGTAATGTTTTTAATGGCCTCAATTGAGCGTTTAGTATTGACTGACATAATATGGATACTAGCAGTGCCCCGCGGTTTTACCAGCATTGCAATTGCAAATTGCTTCTCTTCTAGTCTAGCGTGGTGATAAGTAAGAAGCATTCCTTGATACAGGGAATATCCAACAAAAAAAAAATCTATTCAAACCAGTATCTAATTCCTGAAATTCACAAACACTAGCTTTACATTAGAGGTATTAATATACTTAGATATCTAAGTAATAAGTATCATATAATACCGTGTAAAGAATTAAATTTTTCCTAGTTATTATAACGACTATAATAACTAGGAAAAATTTAATTCTTTATTCCCACCAGCTAGGTACATTTACTATGAAATAAAAAACTTCTTTACCCAAATTCTATTTCCAAGCATAGCCAAGAGTCGATAAGTCGATAAACTAAAGTAGCGAAATGCAATGTTTAAGAGAAATAAAACTTCTTAAATCGCTACAAGAAATGTCGTTAACTGCGGCACCTAAAATGCCAAACTTACCGTTGTTGCGGCATGTCTTCCATACTTCACATGGGCAAGTTCACCACTGTGCGTCATGAGCCATTTTTATCACATCGCACCTTCTGACTTTGAAGGTTAATAATTTCATGAAATTTCAAGATATTTCAAAAAATTTTTTTTCAGATAATAGTATATATAGTCTAGTATATACCGCATAAATAGCTTTTAGTTTGACCCAATAGTTTAAAAGATATGAGGGAAAATGTAAACCCCTGATTTTGTGAAAAATTATTTGCCATCCCGCACTGCGTTGATACGGCATGTTTACAGTAATAGCGATGAGAAACACTGTAAAATAAAACATCGATATCGATATAAATCAATTTTGTATATTTCAGTCTGTTTGTTAACAGATAACGAGATCGTCGATACAAAAAAAAAACACATATAAAACAAGGTACTTGATAGAGTACTATCAGGAAATTGTTCAGTAACTTTTGTTTTAATTTGTTCAGTAACTTTTGTTTTAATGTTTTATATTATTTTCACAACTGTCATCATTTTTGCATTTATGCTACGAAATAAAAGAAAGTAAAAAAACTAAAGCTTCTAAGGTATCATTGTCATTTAAAAAAACTCAAAAGAAAAGTTCTTCGGTCCTGGTGCATCACTATGCGAGACTGACACGCGGCGCGTTCGCAGTACAGTGCGGCATGAGGTGCTTGTCCATGGCAAAATATTTGACATGCCGCACACAAAAGAAACGGTTTCTTTTCTATGCGTTGTGTCCAATATTTTGCCATACGATTTTTAAACGAAATTGAGTCCTACTTCAAACTGTGATCACAAAAATATATTTGTCTCTTTTCTAGTCATTGATTAACATATAAAAAACCTCGCCGCACCACGGTGAAAACTGCGATTTTGGGCGCCGCACTGTGGTGTAGTCGCTGATGGCCCGATACTGGACATGCCGCAGTGAACGTGTTTAAAGGATTTACGTGAAGACGAAGCTATTACGGGCGTTAACCGCTTGCTATCTGAGCTAGGATTAATGGACTGTGTTTAGGTTTCCTTTTTAAACCTATGACGTATATTTAGTACATACTGGGATATAGGTATAGACTATAGGGTGTAAACGCGCTGCTAAAAGTAGGTCATGGTAGTACCTACTCAAACTGTAATAGACGATCCAATGTAAGCTCGAGCCTGTTTTTTCGTTCGTGTTACTAGAAACAAATAATATTGTTAAAAAAATCAAATTGAGATAAAGATAAAGTTGTTTTTTTCAATGTGTAACAAATAATAAAAAAAATACAATTCAAATATGATGCTATAGATGACGTCGTTGTATAATACCTATGCTTAATTTTAGGGGAGGAGCAGCAATGAAAAATGTTGCAAAAGCTGTAAAAATATTCTTATAGGGAGCAGACGAAGTTGCATGGAAGTGTGCTGTATATATTTTAATGTAAGGTGTGATGTCATACATACAGCCAAAGCCAAAAGCCAAAAAATAACATTTCCTATTCTGTCGCAGGTTTAAAAATATCGAATAGTATAGATGCTTCTCTTTACACTCATAGATTTGTTGAAGTCAAAGCTAACATGACACCATTATAGTACTTATATGCACATCTTTACCAAGAATGCTACGTATAAGTATTTACAAAAGCATCGTATTTCACATAAGTATCATATTGCCGTTTACGCTCTTCAAGGGTTTTCCATTAACAAAGCAAGTTATGAATTACTTCCCAATTAATTTTAGTGCTCAAATTGTCCCATAATATCCTTTTTATTTAAGTATTTTTTTGTGGCTCCCCGGGAAGGAGTCGTAACTAATGTCGATTTCTACCGACTAAATTCCACTGTGTTTCAAGCCGCTTTAATGACCACCATCCTGACATTTGAATGTCAAAATATCTCCCGCCATATTTTATCTGTGGATTGACATCGGGTTCGAAATTCAAATTTGCAGCATTTGTTATGCGAACGAGGGTTTTACATGATGGCAACCAGAGGGCGCTGTCGGAATCAAATGACGGGCCTCTGTACACGGAATAATAATTACGGCTAACACTATAGAGAGTAGAGGGTTTATTGTGTCCTTTTAGTTGCTATTTGGCTGTTTCTATGGTGCCAGTATTGATCGTTTCGTAGAGTATGTATTTTTAGTAATATATAATATAAATGTGAAAGCTTTGTGTGTCTTCGAAGATTCACACGTGAACTGCTGAACTGATTAGGATAAATATTGATATGTGGATAGATATAAACTTTTAAGACAATCGAACGTTACCAAGCTGTTTATATTTTTCGTGACTTTTTACTAACTAGACTAGATCTATAACATTTTATAATAATTTAATTTGCGAAGATCCCAATCTCGCCTCGATTAGTCAGACATATTATACATCATTGCCTTATTCAATTTAAAAGTCCTGTCTTTGTGTATTTTAAAGAAAAAAATTATATCCTCCTCACTTAACAACACCTAACAAGTACCTACCTAGCAAATTGTTTCACCAAAAATTGAACAAATAAAACCCCAACACATTTACAGCAGTCAATACAATGTAACTCGCTGAAAATATTAAAGTTGACTCCCAGGGGGCGTGTACAAACAAACCGACTTGTCTCTTGATAATATATTTCGTTTTTACATTAGTTTGTTATTTAGCTATTTCTAATGTATGAGGAAGTAATATAAAATTTTATTTTCAGGAAAAGTGAAGTGGATTTCTGGATAATTAGGCCTGGCGCCGATATGTGCATTTTTTATTGTCAAACTGTTTTCGACATTGCTTTCATTAAAATAACGTTCAAAAAAGCGCAGATCTATCTAATGATCCAGATTTTATCCCAGCAGAAAAAGCTACCAACAAATAAATTTTTATTCGTATTATAAATATGTATGTGATTGTGTTTTTGTTTATATGCCCTTCTTCACGTCGCAATATTTGTTATAATTTTCAGGTCTGCAGATAGTTAGAGTGACATAGTCTAGTGTTCCCTGGTGAAACAACTTATTCCCATGGGAATTTCCTTTGACTATGTGAGCGAGGCCGCGGATAAAAAGCTGGTTGTACTATCACTAAGTATAAAACAAACTTTCTTTCCAACGTCTGTGTGTGCATCCTTAGATGTTTAAAATTACGCAACAGATTTTGTTAGGTCTTTTTAATAGATAGAGAGATACAAGATGAAGGTGTTTATTATCGGCTATGGTTTAAACCACGCGGGCGGAAAGCTAGTACATACTTAATACAATATTTAAACAATTTGTAGGCTAGGACAATTCCTATAACCCTATTTCTTCTCTTCTATTCTATAGATAATATTTTTTACCATATTAATGTGGAATACGCCCCAATTTAAACCGTATAAAAAGTCCTGCAATGTAATGCAGTTTCATAATATGTAACACAAAGACTTACACCGTAAGCTGTACAGTATGGCCGAACATCTGTTTACGTTTAAATTTGATAAAGTAAAACTTTAGCCGTTCTGTAATCCTGTATTGTTAGTTTCAATATTTTACAGGCGTGTGCATTTTTTTCTGTAATCTGATAGCTGCATAATCTTGGCTGTATATTACACCGAAATGAACATTATAAGGTAATTTTCGAATATTTGAGTTGTAATTGATTGTTTGATTTGAACCTGCGAATCAGTACCTAGTCCAACAAGGTAACTACTAGATCGACATGGTAGACGTATAGAAATAAATAAATAATTAGTTTTACAACTTTTTGAATATTCATTGTTGAAGTAATAAGAATTAATTTGTAAACTTTTTAATGTCTCTTTTGCAAACAATTGTTTTAATTGAAATGGGAAAATTTTAATATTTATATTTTTCAACTTTCTGAATATTCATGGCATTGATATTATACCAATATATTTATAAAATATATTATATTTATAGTTTAACGTAACCAATGTTAGAAAAAAGATTACAATGCATAAATAATGAAGTTATTTATAAATTAAAACTAGTATATATTTATAAATTAAAAATAGTATAGAATTATAAATTAAAAAAAAGAACTAAAAATATAAAATATAACATTTATATTATGAATGTTTTTATTTTCATTTACCTATTGATGAACTGGTTGCAAGTAAAAATATTTTTTTCCTTTACTGGCTATGTAAAGTTTAAACTGTGAAGGTAATTAAATATATCAAGCAATCTTCTAAATAGATCTCCTTTGAATAATCAAACCAACATTCAAAACAATTCTTTCATGTAAACTTTACAAGACTTGTGTGGTGAATAATCTATATTTTATAATTAACATCAATTAGAGAAGAGTGAAGAGGAAAGAAGGAAGACAATACGTTTATTTATTACCTCAATTCACATACTTACATATTTTTAACGACCTATTTTCGAAAACACAAAAAAATAGTCAATATGTTTTGAAGAAGATACGTTAGAAACACTTAAACTTTAGTTTTTAAATATAGTTTACAAAGCCCGAAGCATATTCATAGTTCTATAAAATATACATACGAGTGTACAGCAATTCCCAACGGTGTGATACACAGCCCTTATTAAGTCCAGCTGACCTCACGTATAGTGAATAAGTCACAGTTTTGGCTCAGCATGTTTGTTGTGAGATAATGTGAGACAAACGGTTATTGTTTGTCTCACATTATCTCACAACAACGGTATCAAACGGTATTGCAACTATATATCGTGTAAAGGTAGCATTCGGATCTGGGCGGTCGCGACCTGGCAGCCGCGGCCCTGCATTGTCGCTGCTGTGCGGCGCTGCCAGAAGCTTACGGATAACAGCGTCCGCGACCCGGGCAGCGACTGCCACGCGCAGTAGTCAAACAGCACTCAGTCAAAATAATAGTCAAATATACGAAAGCGCGAACTCGTGAAGAGACTGATAGAGGACGAAGAAGAGTATGATCAAATAATGTTGGTCTTACTATCATCAAAGAGGAATAAAATCGATTCATTATATCATAACATTATCCTTATAGTCCGTTTTCTTATGGGAAAAGGTATACATTTTTGAGTAAAGCAATGCCATTTGGTACGAATGTTGTACTCGTCCACCTAAGCCCAAATCGCCTGGTAGCCAGTGTCTACTCCCCGGCAGAAGGGAGGGAGGGGGGGTTATAGAACAGAGCGCCCGGCGCTCGGAAAAAAAATTCTGGCGGATTCATTTGGCCCTTTGAGTCGAGTTTGGTGTCGTTATCAGGTAACTAGATGATGCCCGATTCATTCCCCATACCAGTTTTTTAGGGTTCCGTAGCAAAATATGTCACAATCTTTAAAATAATAAACTTTTGGCAGTGGCAAAATCTAAACAAACCAGTATATTTTTATATTTTTGTATCAAACTTGGTTTATAAAAAAATACTGTCTGAAAGGCCATTTCATGCAGATTATAAAAACATTAACATGTAACATATATCTTACCATTTTCAATGTGAAATAAATTATAGAAAGTACAGGAACGTTCGTCAGCGCAGCGTAGGGGACGGCTAATAGACCCGAAAAATAAGCAATAACATAAAACAAAAACCAGTCAAGTGCGAGTCTGACTAGCCCATCGAGTGTTTCGTACTTATTTGTCCTATACCATGTTATCTTGTCTGGTAGGACCTGGTTAACTGATACACACACACTTTCGTCTTTATAATATTAGTGTGATTTTTAATCATCTTTAAATTATAAACGAAGTCAGGTAACATTGTTAAAAATAAAGATATATAATAATAGAACGTTTTTGTATTAATAATAATGACAACCACCTCCACAATTACATAATTCAGTACATTTGAGCTGGCGTATAAAACACTTCAATCTGGAATTGCAAGATTTCACGCACCGACATCTTATCAATTCAAAGCTTCTCTTTTCTTTGTATTTCAGATGGGCAAGGAATATTTTGATTATTTTAGGTCCCTAAATATATACAGCCTGTAAAACTGCCCTTAAGGTGTGTTGTTTAAGGGCAGCTTCTGTGGGAGGCAAATTTTCGATTTGCCTGTCCGTTTTTGTTAAAAATTTGTTTGCGACCCTCATTTACTGTCACAGCGGGGTACAATGTGAAAAACAAACATGTACTTATAATAAGTATAAAAAAATATAAGTTCTGGATAAGAGTATCCTTAAAATACCGTGACCGTCCTTACCTATCATGCATTGTAATCACAAACTTTTCAATTTCACTGTCTGCATATTTGCCACTGTAAAGTGCTTCAAATCCTCGTGTGACATTCGGATATGCCTTCCATACCTCAAATGCAGGTGTACCTATAGTTCTTTTAGACCTTCTACCTTGGAATACATGATATTCTGTACTAGCCATATCTGTCGACTGTTCTTAACATTTTGGCTACTACTACTACTATATCGTGTGTTCCAAAGCTAGAAGGTCTAAAAGAACTATAGGTACACCTGCATTTCAGGTATAGAAGGCATATCCGAATGTCATACGAGGATTTGAAGCACTTTACAGTGGCAAATATGCAGACAGTGAAATTGAAAAATTTGTGATTACAATGCATGATAGGTAAGGACGGTCACGATATTTTAAGGATACTCTTATCCAGAACTTATATTTTTTTTTTTATAATTATTATAAGTACATGTTTGTTTTTTACATTGTACCCCGCTGTGACAGTAAATGAGGGTCGCAAACAAACTTTTAACAAAAACGGACAGGCAAATCAAAATTTTGCCTCCCACAGAAGCTGCCCTTAAACAACACACCTTAAGGGCAGTTTTACAGGCTGTATATATTTAGGGACCTAAAAAAATCAAAATATTCCTTGCCCATCTGAAATACAAAGAAAAGAGAAGCTTTGAATTGATAAGATGTCGGTGCGTGAAATCTTGCAATTCCAGATTGAAGTGTTTTATACGCCAGCTCAAATGTACCGAATTATGTAATTGTGGAGGTGGTTGTCATTATTATTAATACAAAAACGTTCTATTATTATATATCTTTATTTTTAACAATGTTACCTGACTTCGTTTATAATTTAAAGATGATTAAAAATCACACTAATATTATAAAGACGAAAGTGTGTGTGTATCAGTTAACCAGGTCCTACCAGACAAGATAACATGGTATAGGACAAATAAGTACGAAACACTCGATGGGCGAGTCAGACTCGCACTTGACTGGTTTTTGTTTTATGTTATTGCTTATTTTTCGGGTCTATTAGCCGTCCCCTACGCTGCGCTGACGAACGTTCCTGTACTTTCTATAATTTATTTCACATTGAAAATGGTAAGATATATGTTACATGTTAATGTTTTTATAATCTGCATGAAATGGCCTTTCAGACAGTATTTTTTTATAAACCAAGTTTGATACAAAAATATAAAAATATACTGGTTTGTTTGGATTTTGCCACTGCCAAAAGTTTATTATTTTAAAGATTGTGACATATTTTGCTACGGAACCCTAAAAAACTGGTATGGGGAATGAATCGGGCATCATCTAGTTACCTGATAACGACACCAAACTCGACTCAAAGGGCCAAATGAATCCGCCAGAATTTTATTTCCGAGCGCCGGGCGCTCTGTTCTATAACCCCCCCTCCCTCCCTTCTGCCGGGGAGTAGACACTGGCTACCAGGCGATTTGGGCTTAGGTGGACGAGTACAACATTCGTACCAAATGGCATTGCTTTACTCAAAAATGTATACCTTTCCATACAAGCATGCCTATAAGAAAACGGACTATTATAGGTTTTGAGTCGAGGATCGTAAAGTGGTAGATTTTTAGCAATTCATTCAACGAAAAACTCGTCGTTTTCATCGGTAAACGTTGCCATATTGTGACTCTTCGCGTACGAGCAGCGCGACCGTACTGCTTCCGGAGCGGCCCGGCGGCGCTGCCAAAGTCGCGAGCAGGCCACGCCCCTCGGCCGCGCGGCTCGGTCGCTTGCGTCGGTAACTATCGCATACAATTCCCTACGAAGCGGTACGGCGCGACCACGGTCGCGGCTGCGGGGCAGCGGCTGCCGGGTCGCGACCGCCCAGATCCGAATGCTACCTTAAGATACTATATACACGGTAATGTATTACTATAGTTACAGGTTATTGTTGTGGCTACTAGGAGTTTAATACTAGAAGACTTTAGGTACTCAATTGAAAATAAGTTGTGTGGAGTGGAGAGACCATCGCTCGGCACTAACGGAAGACTCCCCTTTTAGCGTTCCTACAGTTTATTATAAGGTTATAGGTTTAAAATATAAAACACAATCACTATCACAAAAATAACCAAGCGGATCAACCAGGATAAATATAAATATATCATATAAATTATAATAAAGCTAGACAGATAGTAGTACCTGTAGTGGCAGAACGAATAATAAAAGGTAAGTTAATAACATAACTAAATTCCTATGTATGAATTATTTTTAATAATGTGCCTGGACATCAAGCACAGTAAACAGAGTGCTTTAAGGGTGCTATTACGTATTTTTACAAAAACACGCTGTTTTTCGGTACCATTTTAACTTAAAGCAATTACACGTGAGAACATAGTAATATCTTAATTTAAAGATAATATATTCAGCTCTACGTTCATCTTATAAAAATTGTACGACGTCATACAAAATTGTCGCTGAAATACGATTTTCCCAGCACAATAATCGCATAAAATGCAAAAAAATGGGGTCTAAAACGGTACCATTTTAAGAAAATTAAAAGCCTAATCTATCTTCTTACCTATACATTATTGAGGGATATATAGTCCTTTATAGATTATGATAATTTTTTTGTATCTAAATCAAAATGTTATTTCAATTATTAGCTAAATTAAAAATACTTGTCGATTTCTTCATACATTTTGCTCTCGCGGGTCGTCAGACCGCGCTCAGAAGCGCTCTTGGAAGGACGGGTGTATCGCTCCTCGTCCCAAAAATAAAAACGAATAAGAAAAAGATTATTGTGCGTGCACTGTCGTTTTCGTGATTTGAAATATTTGATACTTTATAAGAGTAAACTGTATAAGTTTCATATTCCAATTATTTGTAATTTAAAATTATGTTTTAAAAATTACGTTGACTGAGATCCTCTTTTATATGGGTTGTTGAACGGATTGGTGGGGTAAAGCAATTTGACAAAACTTAAATCCAAAATGGCGCCGACGAAAATTTTACATCTTTTCGTCATGGGTGTCATTTTCATGGTTTTTGAGGTAGCTATTAACGAATATGAGGTCAAAACTGAAATCCAAGATGGCGCCGACGAAAATTTTACATCTTTTCGTGATGGGTGTCATTTTCATGGTTTTTGGGGTAGCTATTAACCAATATGAGGTCAAAACTAAAATCCAAGATGGCGCCGACGAAAAATTTGACATATTTTCGTCATGGGTGTCATTTTCATGGTTTTTGGGGTAGCTATTAACGAATATGAGGTCAAAACTATAATCCAAGATGGCGCTGATGAAAATTTGACTTTTTTTCGTGATGGGTGTCATTTTCATGGTTTTTGGGGTAGCTATTAACGAATATGAGGTCAAAACTAAAATCCAAGATGGCGCCGACAAAAAATTTACATCTTTTCGTCATGGGTGTCATTTTCATGGTTTTTGGGGTAGCTATTAAACAATATGAGGTCAAAATTAAAATCCAAGATGGCGCCGACGAAAATTTTACATCTTTTCGTCATGGGTGTCATTTTCATGGTTATTGGGGTATCTATTAACGAATATGAGGTCAAAACTATAATCCAAGATGGCGCTGATGAAAATTTGACTTTTTTTCGTGATGGGTGTCATTTTCATGGTTTTTGGGGTAGCTATTAACCAAAATGAGGTCAAAACTGAAATCCAAGACGGCGCCGACGAAAATTTTACATCTTTTCGTCATGGGTATCATTTTCATCGTTCTTGGGGTAGCTATTAACTAATAAGAGGTTAAAACTAAAATCCAAGATGGCACCGACGAAAATGTTACATCTTTTCGTCATGGGTGTCATTTTCATGGTTTTTGGGGTAGCTATTAACCGATATGAGGTCAAAACTAAAATTTAAAATGGCGCCGCCAAAAATTTTACATCTTTTCGTCATAGGTGTCATTTTCATGGTTTTTGGGGTAGCTATTAACCAATATGAGGTTAAAACTAAAATCCAAGATGGCGCCAACGATGGTTCCTAAACATGTATTTCAATGCTCTTTAAAATTATTTTTAAGACTTATAAAATGCCAGATGTATTTTTTTTCAAATAGGCGAATTCTTAAAACTCTTTGTGTATACCCCTAAAAAGCAATCTGCCCAATCACGTGAGCTATCGTTTAAGATAATGTTTTCATAGACAAAATACTCACATTAGCGAAGCGGTATATGCCGGTTGCACGAAGTTAGAGAAGGAAACAAACCTAAATTTCAGGAAAAATTTAGCAAAATTTTTTTAATGTAATTTTGTTGTTTAAGTATTTTTTACGTGATCAGTGTATGCAAAACTACAAGTCCCTTAGAATTTAGTATACCGATAGTGGGACACCCTGTATAGTCGAATTCTTATATACTACGGGAGAGTCTTAAAAATAATTTTAAAGAGCATTGAAATACATGTTTAGGAACCATCGTTGGCGCCATCTTGGATTTTAGTTTTGACCTCATATTGGTTAATAGCTACCCCAAAAACCATGAAAATGACACCTATGACGAAAAGATGTAAAATTTTTGGCGGCGCCATTTTAAATTTTAGTTTTGACCTCATATCGGTTAATAGCTACCCCAAAAACCATGAAAATGACACCCATGACGAAAAGATGTAACATTTTCGTCGGTGCCATCTTGGATTTTAGTTTTAACCTCTTATTAGTTAATAGCTACCCCAAGAACGATGAAAATGATACCCATGACGAAAAGATGTAAAATTTTCGTCGGCGCCGTCTTGGATTTCAGTTTTGACCTCATTTTGGTTAATAGCTACCCCAAAAACCATGAAAATGACACCCATCACGAAAAAAAGTCAAATTTTCATCAGCGCCATCTTGGTTTATAGTTTTGACCTCATATTCGTTAATAGCTACCCCAAAAACCATGAAAATGACACCCATGACGAAAAGATGTAAAATTTTCGTCGGCGCCATCTTGGATTTTAGTTTTGACCTCATAATATGGGTAATAGCTTCCCCAAAAACCACCCACATTTGCAAATGTGTTTGCCTTAGGAAAAGTTCAGATTTCCTAGGTAATGTGATGAATCTAATTTATTTAATTTCGACCGTATCTCGGAATAACATAATACATATTTTCCTAAGAATTGTATACAATGCCGGATTTAATACATTGCTGGTAACATAATATGTATGATAATTCTTAAAAAAGTATTTTAAACATTTCATAAAAAGCTTAGATATTGCATACAATTCCTAGAGGTTTTGTAAAACACTCACACTTTTTTAAGTTAGTTACTAACTAACATATCAGAATAATTATTGTACCTACTAATAAAAGTAAGAAAATGAATTTTTAAAATTCGTTATAATGTTCTGGAATCAATTTCAATAAAATTTAAAAATTAAAAATAATATCAAGTATGAAGATGGTCTATAAAATGGAATGCGCTATGTTTACGTGAGCGTGATGTTCTTGCGAACCACGTTGCGACGTTAAATACCTAAATTTGAGTAGCGCAGATTTGTGACAGCGTCCTTAAGGTTTATATTGCTTTTTTATAAACAATTTCAATTACAAAATGAATTTGTTAATAATAAAACATTGAAAGTAACGTAAACAAACAAACAAACCCGTAAAAGCTCGTATATGAAAGTTTCCAACACGCGATTCGTGGTCCCAGTACGTGAATTAGTAACATCGTCAATTTAACTCGGGAGCAAATCCATGTCCCGACTCCCGAGCATAGAATGGCTTTTAAACATTTATCTGTCGGTAGAATTTTCTAGAAACGATTACCCGTGGTTTTATGTTGTATGCAATTTTGTGCGCCTTTTAAAAAATAAAAGCAAGTTGTTGGATATTAATAATGGCTAGTTAAACCTTGAGATGATAAAGTAATTATTATTTTAATCTTATTGTTATTTTCAAATTAAGCTTGCCGTCCGATTGAATTCTCAAAATTAGTCGTAATTAAATCATCATACAAGCAAGACGCATTTTTCATTATAAAATCACCATTCAGTTTATCGCATTCTAAATTCAACCCTAGTGACCGAACGTATGGTCCTTCGAGCCGGATAGTTTTGCGATAACGAAAACAATAGTGCACCGGCCGGCGAGCAATCCTATACAGAAAAAGTTGTTTACGATAGACGTTTAGTTACAAGTTACAATTGATGTCAAGACAAAGGAAGTTATAATTAATTATTAAAAATCAAGATTTTGAAGTGAATCGTTGCGTTTATAAGAAGATAACATTTAGGACTTTAATTAAACATAATGGCTACTACTATTACTTCCGAACACTTGCTATAATGTTATTCTTAGAAGTCGAGTCTATTTCAATGCTAAAATATATTTCCAGTTCAGAACAGTGCTAAAAGAAAATATCCACATCCAAACTTTAAAACATTACTCCTACGTATAAAATTAAAAATAATGTAAATAATATAAAAACTTCGAGGTGAAACTCTGCTTACGTAAAAAATGAAAAAGCAACCATTTATTGCTCTAAATAAAATCAGAGAATGGGAATTTTTCTAGAACTTTCGCGAACAAAGAACCGTCAGACAATCGAATAATTAATTAATTTCGAAGTTTTTTACTTTCAGGCGAAGGAAAAAGTTCGAATTCACGCAATGCATCTGACTTGTACTTTGTAAATGAACAACGAAACACGTAAATGGGGAAGTTTGGAACAAGAAAATGTAGTTAGACGAATTTGTACTTTGCTACTAATTCAAGTGAGTTTCTTTCGCTTTGAACTATCTCAAGTTTTCTTACAAAATTTGGTTTCTGTCATGTAGTTTGTTTTCAGCTTATGGTTTATGGGAATGGAATTATGATAAGATCACTGCATTTTATGGTAGGGCTTAATGTGCAAGTAATATGTTTCTCATATTATATGATAATATTATCATGTTATAGACAGAAATATTATAAATTGATATAATTGAAATTTGGGTGGAATAAGAGTTTGGAAAAAGAGTTTTTTAATAAAGATAAATTTCTGTGGCTTTCGCGCGAAATAATCATAAACACACTCATCCTCATCTTTTACATTTATAAGATTCTGCAGGTTTCCAAATTAAAGTGTTGTTCTGTCATTACCATAGTTTCTACAATATTAAGTCTTATTTATTTCCGTAACGCACAATACAGCAAAGAATAAAGCACGCAATCATTGCTCATAAAATTTGACCAGGCGCTACAATATCGCGTGAACGAAAGTTAATATCCAAATAGTAGGTATTACGCGAAGTTTCGCTGTTAACTTCCTTGAAACTGATAAGGTTCTCTTGTGCCGGGAATTTATTCATATCCGCTATGTTCAACAGACGCTTGCTCCAAGATATAAGTGACTGCGATGTAATTTCCTGAAATCTCCTGAAATATTATAAAAATTTCCAATAAGATTAATTACCTACAATAATTTCAAAATTATTTTACATTATGCGCATTAAATACGAACCAACTTCGATTTCTTAAATTATAATTGTTAAGGACGTTTATTAGTAGTTTGGAACCTGATTCTCACCAATGTTGTTGCACTAAACTTTGGCTGTTTATCTAAAAGGCAAAGGCAAAGGTAGGGAAATTACGTTTGTTATAAAAATAACAACCCTTCACGACAATAGTAATGGTATGTTTCAAAGTGAAAATGGATGAGAAAAAATAGAAATCGAGAGCGAAATTTATATTTTTATCCTTCTTACCCAGTGAACAGTGAGAGTCTTATAAAATAGGTGCAGTAGGTACCTAATGCAATAAACTTTAACAGGCATAACAGAACTAAAAAAATTTTCTTTTCAATATGTGAAGTAAAATTTACTAACTATATTTTGTTAAGGTTTTAGCTCATAACTTAGCCCACAGTTCTTGTAATCGACACCTATAACTAACTCGATTTCCGCGACGGATATAACATTTCTTGACAAAGACTGCTTGATTGATGGTCCCCTGATTGGGATCATTTGAATGCCTAATGGCGGGATCTTTTTGATAAAAAAATCCCATTTCCGAATTATTGGTGCGGTTTTAAAAGGTTTTAATGGACTGTCATGGCTTGATGAGAAATTCCCAGTTCAATTTATGTTAAGATCATGTTAATTTGCTATGGCTTCTATCAGATGGCTCGAATTACGGATTTTCTCTTATTATATTGCTTTCCAATCTATCCTTCTCATCGCTATCAATATTTCTTTTATTTCTTGTATTCTTATCATCTTTTGCTTCAAAAAAAGTAAGTAAGGTTAAAAAAAGTGCGTGCGTGCCGAGCACACGTGTCAGAAGTGAAACTTCTTTGGCAAGATTCAAAGATACCAAAATAGTCGCCTTACTACATGACGCGGACGGTACTGCCATGACAAGAGCTTGAAATTTTACTTTCAATGCGCCTTAAGAAAATTCATTTCAAAAATCAAGAAGTAATATTACAATTACATTCAATATTATTATCTAAATATACATGTCTATATAATTGACAAAGTTGCCACAAAACCTTATTGCACCTGCCACTAGTAAGCTAGTTCATACATAAACCTCTCAGCCATTCCCTACATATGCAATTCGAGGGTAGTTGTTAAATCGCGCGCACTCGTGACGGCTCATTGCCATTCAAGCGTTCGCCAGTGAATGACGTGTTCTGCATACAATTTGCACCAAACGTGCTACGTATGCGGAGTGGCATAGTAAACAGTTTCAGTTGAGCGTTAAATAGATCTGTTTTGAATTAATTGGTTCTTCGTATCTGTATTGATTTAATAAAGGGTTACATATTTGTCCTTTCACATAGATAAACATGACATGAAGTAATATGGTCAAATATTATGTTGTCCTTTAGAACGAGGCTATTCTTTAAATACATAAGACTTCTTAAAGACTCTTTTTGTTTAATCTTAATTTGTTTTAATATAATAATATTGGGTAGTAAAATAAAACACCTTCTTCACATACTGTTTATTAAAAACTAGCTTCGTGGTTTCATCCACGTGGCTCCACTCCTGTTGGTCTTAATATATAGCCTATAGCCTTCCTCGATAAATGGGCTATCTAACACCGGAAGAATTTTTCAAATCGGACCAGTGGTTCCTGATATTAGCGCTTTCAAACAACCAATCAAACAAACAAACTCTTCAGCTATATAATATTAAGTATAGATTACAGTCACTTTTCCACTTATTTACTAATAGAGTGACATTAATATCTGTTAAAACTTGATAAAGTATCAAAAGCCACATTGAAAAAACACTCACTACACACTGAACGACGCTGATTGGTCGGAATAACCTCCAAAACCGTTCATTAGCTAATTGCGATTGGTTCGTTTCCCGCCACAAACCGACAGTTGGCAATTCGAATTTTAGATTCGTAATCGAACGATAACAGACGTTGAAATCTTTGATCAAGATGGCGGAGTTTAATAGAAAATGATACGAAATGTTGTCATAGAAATGTGATACTTTTAGTAAACATTACGTTAATATGACGATGATATTTTGCTGGAAAATATTCGTGTAACGAGACGAGACGTCGCGTATTTATCATAGTCGAGTTAATGAAATATATATAGTTATGCTTACATAAATATCTACAAAATGATATCATTTACTTCTACGCGAACAAGCTTCATCAATTAAAATTATACGAACGAACAGTATATTTTTATAGTAATACTAGCTTACCGCCCGCGGCTTCGCCCGCTTTGTCTAAAACCTAATAAATTATATACTAAAACCTTCCTCTTGAATCACTCTATCTATTAAAAAAAACCGCATCAAAATCCGTTGCGTAGTTCTAAAGATTTAAGCATACAAAGGGACATAGGGAAATAGGGACAGAGAAAGCGACTTTGTTTTATACTATGTAGTGATTTTGTCTTAAGATGTTGTCTTAATACAGTCTTAGTTTTTAATTTCAATGGTTCGATTCCATAAAAATATGTAAGTACAAAATACTTAATTTTTTTATTTTCTTGGCCATTCAGCGTCTTGAAAAATTCCCTCTTTATTCCTTTAATGTGCATACTTAACATACTTAACGTAAGTCAAGGTAAGAGAGCATACCTTGCCATATAATTACCGCTCAAAGGGGTTTAAGTGCGACTGCGAACTATAATTAATTTAATGTGTAATAAGTAATGCGTAAGTAATAGATTTGTGCCAAGGCTCTTAACAACACTTTTCTTGAAGGTCAAAAGAACTATAGTATTTGGTTGTCACTTGTCAGGTTTTTTTTTACTGTTAGCTTAGTAACCAGCTGATTATTTTTTTCGTTGAGATATTGGATTAGCTACAATTTGACAAATTTTTAGCTGAGAGGAAATGAATGAATGTATTTTTTTTTCATGTTCGAGACACCAGCTGACGTAAAATACACCATGTTGTAACCAGCTGATTATTTTTTTTCGTTGAGATATTGGGTTAGCTACAATTTGAAAAATTTTTAGCTGAGAGGAAATGAATGAATGTATTTTTTTCCTACGTGCGTGGGAGGCTACAACCGCTCATCCCCCCAACCGAGCGCCAGCTGACGTTCACGAGGCTTCATAATACTATACTTTGATGCATTTTACTAATTACCGCTTGAGAGGAACTTGGTCATGATCTGTTGCTGGCTCCCGGACTATAAACGACATTATAGTTTGAAAAGCAAATAATGAACGCACATTCAGGAGAAAATATTGTGTATAAAATTCGTTAATAAACCTTCAATTAAATTTTCGTAGGCAGAACATTTAATAATTAAAATGTTGCCACCGTTAATTACTTAAAATTAATGGGGAAAATTTAAGTTGATACAGGAATTTCATCATTTTATAATGAATTCAATCATGAATAGGTTTATACACGAAAATTTTGCTGCATTTTAGTTGTTTTGTAAAAAAAATTGGATTAATATTATAATATTAGAAAATAAAAAAAAGGAATATGCTGGTTACCTGTTAAAATAAACTAACACATTCCTTTTATTGGACAAATATGCATTCGTACATAAAATACATACAATGTTTAAACATAACTAAATAAGACCAAAGACTCAGTTCATATTGGAGCGTCTAATAAAGTGAAAACTATAAAAGTTTGAAGCAATCAAACTTCATACACGTTTCTCTTCGACATGAAAACATTCATCATATTATTAAAAGCCATAAAATAAGTCCAGTAATAAAGCACCGAGTTGGAAAATATAAATTTCCATCGCGGTGAAATTACTGGGTATCGTAACTTAACCCGTGTTTACAGGATACCTTCAAAATTGCTATTGGTGGCCGCAGGTAGGGATTCAGATTCTATGGAGCCCCAGATTTTGGAAGTGAAACTTCTTCAGGCGCGTTGAGAGTAAAATTTCAGGGTCGTGGCTATACTGTCACGCCATGGAGTAAGTCGACGATTATGGTATCTTCAAAGTGAAACTTCTTTGGCAATATTCAAATATTGCCAAAGAAGTTTCACTTCTGACATGTGTTCTCGGCACACACGGTCTTTTTTATATATTCACATCACTCATCGCGCATACCCAGAAAGTCCAGGCTTTTCGCGAGGATTTACCTTTGTCACATTCTGTCTGTCTATTTAAAACTTAATTTAAATACTAGCTTCCGCCCACGACTTTGTACGTGCATCCCCGTTTTTCCCCGTTCCCGCAAGAATTTCGGGAAATCCTTTCTTAGCGGATGCCTACGTCCTAACATCTACCTGCACGCCAAATTTCAGCCCGATACGTCCAGTGGTTTGGGCTGTGCGTTGATAGATCACTATATCAGTCACCTTTGAGTTTTATATATATAGAAGTATCTACAATATTTTGTACCGAAGCAATCCCAGCACCAATTACGAATAATCCTTGTCTCTCTAGTAATGTCTCTCTGTGCTAAAAACGGAAATTGAATCTCTCATCAGCCTAATATTTAGTCTGTACATTAATTACTATTTACGTACGTGAATCTCAGTAACGCATAAGTATCTCACAAACCTCCTTTAGAGGCCCCAGATAAAATTGAGGCAATGGGGCCCTTAAAAATGAATTTTACAACTGAATGTATTATGAACAATCGTTCTAAGGTTTTATTTGCTTTTAAATCCAGTATAATGTCGGTAGATTATTCTGCTATAATTTTTTTTTTAGAAACTTGTGCCAAATATATTTGTTTGATAAATGTTGATTATACGTACAAAAAATTCGTGTTACTGCGGTAGGTTATTACACTTTTTACGTATAGTTAAATCTATTAAAATTACTGCAGTGGCGCTATATTAAAGTGAAACTTTTATTACATCGTCTCAAACTTTTTGGTCTGTGTAGCGCATGTCGCGTGTCGGTCGGCTGCCGAGTAGGTTATATTTTTTTAATGGTAAGATATAATGTAAAACTACATTACCTACAATAGATTTTGGTCATTACTACCCATCTTTTAGTAACTTTATTCAATTCCTTCAAAATTAACATTTTTCATTTTAGCTAATAATAGACAATGAATGAAATTCAGAATCTCTAAAAGTATTGTTTGTAAACATCAAACGAAACAAATAAAACAATATAGGGCAATTAAGTATAATTGGTATTTATTGAAATAAAACACGAATAAATAGACATTTCAGTGGAGTGCCTTCGTTACATTTACCCTATCTCAATAGCCATTTTACGGGCTCTTGTTGACTTTTCGCTACCTGTACTCTTGCCTTGAATTAATCCGTTTTTTCGACTTATATTTTCAAATGGAGGTTTTATAAATTGTTTCGTTTATATTCGTGAGAGTGAATGCGTATAACATTTTTGAAGTGAAATTACTTTAAGCGAGTTGAGAGTAAAATTTCAAGGTCGCATCATGGGCACGTCACGTCATGGAGTAAGGCAACGATTTTGGTATCTTTGAATATTTTCAAAGAAGTTTCACTTATGACACGTGTTCGACACACATGCTCTTTTTGTGCTTAATAATAACCAAATAATCAAAAATTGATATTTTTAAAGTCAAATTCAGTAGTGCACATGTTTCTTAAATTATATTCTTCAAATTTTAATTCCGTTGAACTACTTTTATTCATATTCGTTATTATGTAAATAAATATTGAAAAATTCAAATAGCAGTAAGACCTAGACGCTATCAGCTGTAAAGCTCTGTGATCTGTGATAGACAGACGGATGGAGACAGAGGAAGTTTAGTAAATACCGAATTTACTCTACGAAAACTAGAATTAAATAAAGAATAGTATTTTCAATTCGGAGTAAACAAACTTCGATAGACCCCGACATAACCGTCTACCCTCTCTCAAGTACCGCTTTATTGTTATTTTTATAGCTTTTAAAGTAATTTACGCATTTCAAATGTTTCTCCCAATTTGTTGCGAAGATAACTGCACGAATAATATTTGTTAATTTGTGAATGCAGAATAAAATGCAAATGAAATAGCTTGAACTTTTGTTTCCATTTTGCTACTAATGACCACTTTCCATTAAAAATAATGACGTCAGTAGTTCTTTATTATGAATAAATTATTTAAAATGTGTTGTGTTTAACTATTAAGTGTGCTTATAGTGTACTTATAGCGTACAATTCGTTAGTAATGTTCATATGGATTTATGGATGAAATAATTTTATGTTTTTATTCAAGTTAAGTTCATTATGTATTTATATTATAGATAACATTTTTATAATTTGAATTTAAAAAAAGTAATTGTTTACTAGTCTAAGAAACTGAAAATTTAGCAAGTAGTTTAGGAAATTCGCTCCTTACGGTGCCAAAATAGCTAAGACCAAATTGTTTTACGCCAAGCAAAGTGGGCACGAGTCAGCTAGAAAATTGTAAAAACGAAATAAAAGCATGAAATTTTTTGCTTCTCTACACTCTCATACTTTTAATAGATATTTTTTACCATATTATAGCACTTTTATGAAAAGTAATTTTAAATAAAAGTTCTCGATACAAGAAAACATTTTGCTACATTGTACCTAATGTTTCCAGTATCACTAGATACATACCTAGTATAAAACAAAGTCGCTTTCTCTGTCCCTATGTCCCTATGTATGCTTAAATCTTTAAAACTACGCCACGGATTTTGATGCGGTTTTTTTAATAGATAGAGTGATTCAAGAGGAAGGTTTTAGTATATAATTTATTATGTTTTAGACAAAGCGGGCGAAGCCGCGGGCGGAAAGCTAGTAACAAGTAAAAGGGTGACGATGATAGTACCACATAGTACCCTATTTCGTAAGTTGTTCACGCTGCAGATGCGGGGAAATAATTTATGATAATGAATGAATGAACAATGCTGCAACACCAAATGTGCAAATTAGATAGTTTGTGCAGGTTTGTATACGATATAGTTAAACTGATGATATTTAACGGTTTTAACTTTGAAGCTTACGATTCTAATAAATTTAGTACCTACGTTAGTAGTACTTTATGTAGTAGGTATCTAATTATTTATTAATATGTGGTAGTTAGGTAGTAGGTGGATAATCACTACATAGTATAAAACAAAGTCACTTTCCCTGTCCCTATGTCCCTATGTCCTTATGTCCCTATGTCCCTTTGTACGCTTAAATCTTTGAAACTACGCAACGGTTTTTGATGCGGTTTTTTTTAATAGATAGAGTGATTCAAGAGGAAGGTTTATATGTATAATAACATCCATTAAATAGTGGAGAAGTACTGTTATTTTTGAGGTTTCTAATGTGATGTCGTAAAAAATTACATTTTTTCCGCTTACATTGCAAACGCAGGCTGAACCCTACGAGTTTTATGAAAATAATGTACTAAGTATTATACACATTGAAAAGGTCTACAGAAAAGTCAGCGATGGTATATGTCTATCTCTTATGGATAACCCACAATAACTTTTTTTTGTCATTTACTGTTCTCATCTCTGGGCCGGAGCCCCACAGTATCAACTCCTTCCTCTTGACCGCATCCAACGTCGAGCAGCTCGAATTGTCGATGACCGTAGGCTTTCCGATAGGCTCGATCCACTGTCAGTGCGAAGAGACGTTGCGTCTCTATGTATACTGTACAGGATCTACTATGGGGAGTGCTCTGATGAATTGTTCCACCTTTTACCAGCCGCACAGTTCCACCATCGGACCACACGCCGTAAAAACCAGTTCCATCTGCACCATCTGGATGGTTGGCGCTCCACCACTGTCCGCTTCACCCGCAACTTCCTTCCGCGTACGGTGAAACTGTGGAACGATTTGCCACCTGCGGTGTTCCCGAACAACTACGACATTGGGGCCTTCAAGAAAAGAGCTTATTTGTCCATAAAAGGCCGGCAAAGCACCTGTAACACTTCTAGTGTTACAAGTGTTTATGGGCGGTGAAAAAAAAAATACTTTTTACGACAAATAATGGCTAATTTTCGATGCGATTTTAACCAATACAGCATTAATCCTTAACCAATTAAATACCTTGAATACATTGTTCATTTAATATAGATCTATATGGCCCGTTACACCGTATGATTTAAGTGAATATTTTCGAAGATATTACAGATTTAAAAATTGCGGGACGTAGCGTTTGCGGCGGTACCGGCCGGCCGCCCGGCTATCTATTTTATACCCGTACGAAGTCGGAGCGGGCCGCTATGTTTTTAATTTTTATATATGTCGTGGCCATATCGTAGATTTGCTCATTTCATGAAATGGCCAACATAGTTTGATCAGATCGTTAAATCGTCAACGTTTCACGATTTGGTCATCGACATTTGGCCAGATCGTATAAAATATCTTAGAGAGTCCATAAAACATTAAAAAATTCAGAATATTTTAAGAACTTGTTTATTGTCATTTAAGTTAGTGCCGCGGTAGCGCCGGCGAATGCCAGAAGCGAATGGTTTTTTCAATAGAAAACAGTTAGGTTAGGTTAGGTTAGACTTATATATATAACTAAATACTTATATTATTAAATAACGCACGAGCCGAGCGAGCAAAGCGAGCGTGCCGCGGCAGCGGCCGGCGAGTGCCAGAAGCGAATCGCTTTTTAAAAAAGAAACAAAAATGGTCGCATTTCGTGAAATGGCCATCCACGTTTGGCCAGATCGACGATCTGGCCAAATGTGGATGACCAAATCGTGAAACGTTGACGATTTAACGATCTGGCCAAACTAAATTGGCCATTTCATGAAATGAGCAAATCTACGATATGGCCACGACATATATACAACGTTCACAGTTTTTCTGTAGTGTATTTAGTATCAGCATTGCACCCGTGCGAAGCCGGGGCGGGTCGCTAGTATTTAATAAAATGAGTGCTGTTATTGATTTTCCTGATAATATCATTTATCTATCAGTGAACACCTCATCAAAATCGGTCAGGCGTTTCAGAAATTAACCGGTAGGTCATGGGAAAAAATATTAATAATGATTTGTGTAGCTTTTTGAAACTATAACTTTAATGTAACAGTACCCATCCAAATTTTATTATTGTCATCTTTTTTCAATACGTTTAAAGAATTTGATTCATCTTCAAAAGAACCTACGAGTATAATAATTGCTAATGGATTTCGAATATATAATAAAAAAAAATATAACAAAATGTTTTTTTTTAAACAGAATAGTGCATAGATTAGACATTGGTATGTTAATTCCTATTGTATAATTATCGAATAATAAAGTATCGAATAGACTGTTACAAATAAATAGATTTACAGATACAAAATTAGCATATGAATTGTACTTCAATCACATTGACACATAAGAGTGTCACCAGACGGTCTCGTGAGATGCGTTTATATCAGCAAGTATAATAAGTTTCCTATGTTTTAGTAGTGTTTTGTTTTGTGTGAAATGCTCTAACATTTCTTGAATTGACATTTGAGCTTAGTTTGTTGTAAGGAGCATGTTTTATATTGATGTATAAGAATATATTAACAACGAACAGATTAATGTTTCCCAGATCTAATTTTATTTGGAACTATGAGCTAAATCAATACAGTAGTTCTGTTGTGGTATTTTACGCCAAATTTTTTAGAAATTGGATCTTTATTCACCTCCATGGAAATCAATAATATAGTAATTTATATAATAAATAGTTGCTATTGACAGACACAATATGTCTTTGTTTAATGCAGCAAATGTTCTGAATAAATGTATCTTGTACAAAATGTACGTAGATTATCATGTTGGTTAGAAGAAAAAGTGTTCATTATCTTATTTCAATAATTTAAAGGGAATTATCCTGTATAGTATTTACTCAATACTTATTAAGTCCACAGTTCAGGAAGGTCAGGAATAAATAAAACAATAAAATTCAATGATGAAGTTTATTCTAATTAAATTTATGTGGAAACATGAATCATTACAACACGTATCTAAAGAAGGAAACGCTAATATATCTTAATTACCAAATACTTATACAAAATAACAAAATGTCTTTCATTTTCGTTGAAAAATAAAACAATCAATAATCGGCTAGTGCCAGTCACTTGCTCTACTTCACAGATAATTAAAACATCATTTAATAGACATATAAATTAGTTAACATTTGATCTTTCATTTACATAACTAAGAAACAGTTCGAACCCTAGGATACTCCCTTGCGGAACACCATAACAATTTTCTATTCTTTCTCCCAGTAAAATATCACATTACACAAAATTCTTGTAGATGTTGTTGCAGCCTATCTCGTACAAACTTAAGAATAGCGTTCAAGAGATTTACTAGAAACTTATATAAAATATTGCCACACTAATAGGTAGGTAATGTCTTCAATGCCAAATATAATTCCACTTTTATCCTTCGCAATACCTTTTTAATACCAGACCTTCACGCATTATAGATAAGTTTTTTCAATAAAGCTCGTATATAGAATTGATATCGTTAGCACACAATTCCGTCTGGGAACCTGAGGAGCGATTGATCGTGTGTCACACAATGAAAGGATGACTTAAAAGTCCTTTTGAAAGAAAACAAATGATCATTTATAAATTTAAGCTTGTACAATAAAAGGCGAAACTGGTTTTATATATTGTGTAATATAAACAAAACATTATAAATTGATTGATAAAATAATTTGTAAAATATATTTTTTTATCTGTGAAGTAAAGTCCAGCGTTACAATTGTTCCTAATCAAGCCATACACATGGCACTCCGGTATTCGAAATAATAATTATTGTTAAAAACAATGCAACATATCATGTGCAAAATTGTGCCTAGTTCGAGTTCGTTGGTGACAAGAAAACACTAATCGATATAGAAAATAACAATTCTAACTAATTCACCATTGGCTTTTCAAATATTGTCAAAATATATTGAGAATCGGATAAAATTTCGTTTCTCGACCACCACGCAAACTCGATATCCGAATGTAACCCTACTTACCTTTAATTACAAAAAACCGTACGGAAAAACGTTCACAATTTTATCAATATTATTTTTTTTTATTATTTTCAGAAGGCACATGAAAATTTCTTACAAATAAATAAACCGCCCAAGCGTTCAAAAAGGTGTTTTGATATACTCGTAAAATAAGAGAAACGGTTGTGTGAGGCGATCCCACAGCATAAACGCTTAGTAATACATACAATGAACAAATACTTACACACTATAAAAATACAACAATACGCGAAGCCTATTCGACTACGACATTTAATAGGCTTGGCTAGGGTGATATGCCACTGTATACCTCTTTACATTAACATATCCAATGATGTGCCAACCAAACTAATATTGGATATCATGATCTCGACTATTTACGAGAACTTCAAGATGACTCACAACTAATAAAACAAATGATTGAAAACAGTATTACATTTCCAAAATAAAACAGTATTGAACATTCTAAACAAGCGAACGGTACTACGAATATTTAAATTCTTACTAATTACAAGAGTTGTTCCCAAAACAGATAGATTGTATGATGGAAAACGTATATCTGATGGCACATTTAGCGTATGTACAGGACAGCTATCGGCAGCAGAGTTAACATTGAAATCCACTTTGTTCGTGCATTAAAAAATAAAGAGTTTTTAATGCGGTTGTGTTTTTAATATTTGTTAATTCACACCTTTAATATTTATAAAGAAAAAGACGGGTTGCACTCCGGGAGTGCCGGCAGAAGTGAAAACTTGATTATTAACGTTCAGCATGTTTGATATTTTGGAATGGTATCCGTCTAAAAAAAAAAAAAAAGTCCGTCTTACGCTTTTTCGATCAGGCCACGTGTCCTGACGCGAGTTTAAGATTTTATACCCAACGCCGCTAAAGAAGTTTTCACTTCAAAAACTATTAGCTGACGGTTTACGTAAGCAAGATTGTATAAGCTTTGAGCTACTTTTAGATGGATTGCAAAATTCCTTTTTAAGACTTTGTAACTTTAATATATACCTTTGAAACATCACGATTAATAAATTGACAAATTTAAATCCAGAATTTTTTCTACTTTCGCAAATATGCCCAGTTCTTTACAAGTAATTTGATGATGACGTACGAACAAAGTGAATATCAATGAAAAAAGTAAGCGAAGACGCAGTGAATGCTAAAACTTAACTTTTACTCAAAACCGCTTACTCCAAACCATCATTGCATAAATACAACAGAAAGACAGATACGCGCTACGTCTACACTAAAAGTACGAAAAATATATATTTCCATAGAATTAATTTATTGAAAGCTCGTGAAAATATTTTTATCAAAGTTACAGTAAGAATTGTCTTTTATTATAATACTTGCTAACGTTATACACGAATATCATATTCCTACGGTTTAAGAACAATCCAAATAAAACGCGTAAAACTAAAATTGGTTCCTCTTAAACGATAACACGCAAACTTAATGTTAAAAAAACTCTGTCTTTAAATGTGCTGCTTTGACTATAAATGATCGACTACTTGGTATTAAAATATCTTTGGAGAAAACCTCCGCTGTTACTTTGGTTATGATAAATAGAGAACTAGAAAATATCGCTGTAATCGATAATAGACTATAGGCCCATGTACGGCATCTGTGTCATACTATTTCTATACTGCTTTTAATCCATTATTCCGCAACGCCGTACAAAAATCATGGAGACAAGGGGAAAAAATCTCTACCTGTACTTTCGAATTCTCTACTGCACTCAGTTGGACAGCTTACAAGTGACGGCATAGTGCTGAATTTACATTATTAACATTATTATTTTTTTATATATTATTAACATTATTTTATGCTCTTATATCGTTCTAGATAGGTCACCTGGTGGTTCAAATGACCCATAACTTTTTCAACATGGGCCTGTAGTCTATAAGAAATAAAAAGTAAATGCGAAATCGAAACGGTCTAATAAGAAAACTGAACAAAGGACGCAAATAACAAAGAATCTGATAACAATGTTGTTATCGTAAACATTTACTAAAGTATAAAAATCTTTTGAATTTTTCAAATATTTACAAATTGATTCACTACTCAAACACTATGGAAGCCAAAGTGACGAAAATTTTTATTTTACATATTTTACGCCTTCATATTTATATTACCTAACTTATTTAGATGTTATTCTTGTTTAAACAGTGGTCATATTTTAATAATTATATTTACTACGAAATTTTAATAGTGGTCCAGATTTCATCGAACAAAAAACAATTTTGAATAATAATAACTGCTAATTCGAAAGAGACAGGATAAAACAAAAATCTCTATAAAAATACAATAGCCGTGATGATCTTATACTCGTGTGTATTATTAACACCCTGCTATATTAAAGCGATCTATTAAAATATTACTGATATTTTTTTACAAAATTACAACACTATATCTACAATAAGCTTGACGAAACATTTAGGCCCGACATAACATAGGAACTGAACGGATTAAATCTTAAACAAAACGTAAACGTTAGAAACGAACGTCTACAAAAAATTTGGAGAAAACAATCAGAAAGTGCAAATAACTCACCAAACGAAAAGGGTACACTTACATCTAATCTTACGTTAATTACAAAACTTACGTCTTCAACATTATAACAGCCAAGATGATTATCGGTATCTGCTTCGACTCCACTGAGAGCGCGTAACTTTATCAATATCATCACATTTATTATCAACAACCTCATGTTTATGTTTAACAACTTCAAAATCAACTTTATTTATATGTGTATTAAGGTCTAAAATGTTGTCACCTTTAATTTTTGGATCTTCACTATGTTTATCAGTCAGTTTGATGTATTCAATGTCTTCTGGATCTTTATTATCACTTGTTGTCATTGAGATAATATTACTACGTATGGAGGAGACACCACGAACAAAATCTGCGCGCCATTTTTTTGCTCTAACTAAGTTTTAAAAATTATTATCTAGTTAGGTACTTACTGATGAAAGTTATTCCTTTGCACTTTTCCGTATTATTTGTATTATTTGTGCAATATCGTAACACACACGAAGGCATATTTGATGCGTTTCACTTTAAAACAAATAAAAAATGAGCGTGCAGTTACGCCATATGGCGTATGTTGAGCGGAACATAAGTGATGTAGGCGGTGTCGTCTCCATATGTATATCTCAATGCTTGTTGTATGTGTTCAGTAGAGATGTGAGATGGCGCGTCCCCAGTGGCGGCAGTTGCTGTGACTATGAACTATCCTGCTCCTCCCACTCCACGCTCGCCCACTGTGGAAGCTCCGTCTCGTATTCCCAACCTGGTCCCTGTTATACAAAATTCATAGTTACAAATGTTTCTAATTCTAAGGTTTGATTGCTAAAAAAATATATATTGAAATGATATTAATTGTGCGTTAGCTATTTGTTTAATTTCGATTGCAGATAGCAATTTTATTGTCAATTTTTGGCAATCAGTCCAGTGTTTTACACAACAAATAGAACGAAATGAGTTTTAGTTACTAGTAATTCTAACTCTTTAATAATCAAGAATTTCAAGGCTGTGAAATTATTATTGCTCACTTCTTTTACTTTATTATTATTTTCAAGAATACTGTTTCATAAAAAATCGCGACAGTCATTTCAATTTACTTTTCCTTCAATAACAACGTACCTTATACTTCCAAGCGTGTAGATACATGATAAGGTCCCTCGGCCTGGGGTCCCTGTATCTCACTCGGCACTCGTAGCAGTGCGGGTCCACTTTGGGCTCCGCGGTCCCCGGGACCGGGGCCACTGTGGACCCCGCGGACCCTGGGGTCCCAGCGGGCCCCACTTGAATCGCGGCGCTACAGCCGGTTTGCGTGGCTACTGTGACTTTCTCCGACTGGATGATGGAAAATAAATATTGTAGGCAATGTTCTATGATGAAAGACGTAAAAGTAAATTTTATGAAATACTAACAAAATATCAGCTAAAACTAAATACTTGTAATGTTGGCAAGATTTAATATAACATTCACAAACTGTATAGATGGAAGTCGATGTCAAATGAAGTAAATATTTAATCATTTCAAAATAATATGAATAATCATCGAAAAAAAGAACTAAACAAAGAAAAATCAAACTCTACAAAATAAACGTCTGTGAAAAAATATGTACCAGTGACATAAGCGACATATTTTGACGACGCGGTTGGCGCAGTGGTAAAGTAACTGCCTACTGAGCCGACGGTCCCGGGTTCGATCCCCGGTCAGGGCAAATATTTGTGTGATGAACTCAATTATTTGTTCTTGGGTCTGGGTGTTATTATCTATATATGTATTTATTAAATATTATATTTATCGTCGCCTAGTACCCACAACACAAGCCTTAATTGAGCTTACTGTGGGACTAGGTCGATTTGTGTAATAATGTCCTATAATATTTATTTATAATATTTATTTATTTATTTATATTATCACGATTTATCACGATTATCACGATTACCTTTGCATCATTGGAGTCCTCGTTAATATTAGGTGATGCGGCGGGCGAGTGCGCGCACGCGTCCGCCGGCGCCTCCGCACCGCTCGACGGACTTGCTAGCGTCGCTGTAGTATATTGTTACATTAATTAAATAATAAAAACACAAAAAAGTGTACGAGTGGTATTTTTTGAAAAGGGATACGATTGAATTGGAATAAAATAGAAGTAGACTAATGTTTTTGTGATGTCAATATGAAATGGTATTCAAAGTAAAAATATAGAATTGTTAGATCAACATAAAGAAAGTAAGAATTAATAAAAATTACGTAGCAGATATAAGACGCCTTCATATTTTATACATTCTTATCTATCAAACATTTTTTTAAGCAAAGACGTAAAATTGAAACAATAATTAGAATTAATCACAAAAACTTACGTGTCATAACAGTAGCTGGCGTCAAACCGGGCGCTGGAGACTCTAATCTCGGAGATGACTCTCGTGACGCTGGTCCCGTGTCAAGTTCGTCTTCACCAACTATAGCAATATGATTAATGATAAGAATCATGCAAAACCACAATAAATAAATAAATAGAATATACGGGAATAATAAAAATATAGTAGGTATTGGATCAAATATAGGTTATGTAAAAGAAAATAAAGATATGGTTGACAAATTAAAAAAAAAGACCAATCGAAAGGAAACGCTCTGACTAGAACCTATACTCTACATAATTTTGTCTGTATAAATGTTGCAAACAAACAAACAAACATTTATTTATTCAATTAGACTTCTTATAAAAGCACTTTTGAATCGTCATAACATTTTTTACATTTACCACCGATTCGGAAAGCAGTATCTATGGAGAAGAACCGGCAAGAAACTCCATAGTTGCTTCTTACAGCATTTGTACAAACATTGTACACCATACATTATTATTCTCTATGAACAGGCCATCATAACTGTTAATTTCCTACATTAATTTTTTATCCTTTGAAGTGCATCTAATGTCTACGGTCTACCACTCACCTTTATCATCAGCAGCCGGTTTAGAGAACAGCATATCATCATCCCCCGCGTCCACTCCGAGCCAATTCTCAGCATTGTGTATCGCGATCAGGTCTCTCACTAGCTCCTCATCAGATTTACCACCCGTGTCTCCACCCTTACCTCGCAGTGGACCGAATACGGGGTGGTTGTAGAGAGGATCGTTTACCACGGGATAACCTGTACAATGTCGGAATTTTAGGACAATTTGTAAATCTATAGTTGTGTGATGCAAAAGGATAAGCATTTCGAAGTTTCATGTGTGATTTTTAAAGTATTATAATCTATGAAGCTATTATGTATAATCTAGAAAGTGTGTAGTGTGTCGTGATAATTTTGTAAAATTTTTAATTAATCTTTTTTTTATATATAAAAATGAATCGCAAAATGTGTAGGTAAGCGCATAACTCGAGAACGGCTGAACCGATTTCGATAATTCTTTTTTTATTATATTCCTTGAAGTACGAGGATGGTTTTTATGTAGAGAAAACGTAAATATGTACCACGGGCGAAGCCGGGGCGGACCGCTAGTTTCTAATAAATATCATATACAGGGTGTCCCACTGTTGGTATACTTAGCTCAAAGGAGGTTATAGTTTTGCATACGCTGAGTACGTAAAAAATACTTATCAAATTCCAGACGCAGTTTTTTTTCAAATAGATGAATTCTTAAAACTCTATGTGTACACCCATAACAAGCAACCCGGGCAGATTTGCTACCAGCACTTGAGCTATCGTTTAAGATTATGTTTTCATAGACAAAATGCTCATATTAGGGAAGCGGTATATGCCGGCTGCGCGAAGCTAGAGAAGAGAACGTAGATTTTCAGGAAAAATTTAGCAAAAAATTTTTGACGTAATTTTGTTGTTTAAGTATTTTTTACGTGATCAGTATATGCAAAACTACAAGTCCCTTCGCGCTTAGTATACCAATAGTGGGACACCCTGTATATTTGGACAGTCAATTACATTCTAAATAATATCTACAGTATATGTTACCTAATTCCTAATTAAATTGTGGAGAAATTGTAATTTCAAATTGAAAATGTTTAATAGAAGTCATATAAATTTAAGACGACCTAACAAAATAGCTGATACGTGAGTTCATTAAGGTCTTAGTATTTCGCAGAGAGAAATTCCTAAAGTAGATAAATAGTGGATGTCAAAAGATAAGGTAAATGTGTTTCTAATTGCGTTTACCTTGGATTTGAATAAATTTAAAAGGCAAAGGCTGTATTTTTTCCATGTATTTAGATAAATGAAATAGTTAACTCACGTATTTGTAAAGACCGCATATTTTTAGAACGAACCAAATTTCGTGTACGAGCAACATTCTGTCATTAATCCGAATATCATTCGTGGAGCATTCGTTCAAAACAACACGGGGAATTGATTAAAATTTCACGAACCACTCATTTTCATAATACGGAACTAGCGAAAACAGGTATTGTTGAATTAAAAAAACATCGAGCGAGACGAGTGGTGGACCCATTGTGTGGAGTAGTGGTTAAAATTAAAAAATAAATTTTAACAAGCGCTGGAAATGAAAATTGGCAACATGAAAGTAGAAACTTTTCGCCAACTCCATAATTGCATGCGAAAAGAGTTTTTTTAGTGAATATGATTTTGCAACGTTGCGGTTAGTTTGCCAGAAGTTTTAGAGGCTTATGTTAAAAATAACCTTGGAATCCTTAGCAAAGGGGATTACTCTAGTCTCCCTGAGCGTAATATCAAAGTAAGTGGATTGCTTATACACTGCTAACGGCGTATAAAGGGAAAAGTTTATTATGCTTTATTAAAGAATATTACGGCCACATTATTTTTAATATTGACCTATAAATGCTTTATGGGTTTTTAAAAACGTATATAATTTAATTTTTTTGGGCAAAGGTTTTGTTTATCGTAATTCGTAAAAAATTACAAAGATTTTCTTTGTATTTGAATGATGGAATTTTTTTGTGCAAATAGAGATGTGCACTTTATTGTGCGTAAATATAACTGTTGAGTGTACTAAGCTACAAAATTGTCCAATAAAATTTTAACACACACAGTTTATACACACATGCAATAAAACTTACCTAAATACTGCAAGTGTACTCTGATCTGGTGCATCCTTCCAGTCTTCGGCTTACACAGCACGACACTGGTGTTCGTGCGAGTGTTGTATCCGAGTCTCTTAAACACGGTGGAACAGTCCTTGCCCTTGGGGGACACCTTGCAGACGCCGATCTTGTAGCTGACGACTTCTATTGGCTCCGTGCACTCGATCTCCTCACTGCTGATTTGGGTATTATTAGAATTGGGTTCGAGGTGGTTGCTATGGCAACGTCTATTGAATTTAAAAAGTGATGTCTTCCTAAAAGTGATATGGCTGAAATGGCTGAGCCGAGCGCAGAGCATTTTTCATTGTCAAAATATTATCGATATTGTCCTCATTAAAATCGTATTCAAAATCAAATAACAAAAATTTATTCGCGAGGAGCATAGAAGCGTCACATGCGAAAGGTAGCGTGCTGCGCTTTTGAATATTATTTTAATGAGGACAAAGGATCGAATTCGATTAAATTTGGTACAGAAATGGATTTACATAAAGGGTGCTTCAGATGTTTACATAGCGCGCGAGAGGACCTTTGTTCGGAAGCTAGTAAAGAATACAAATACTGATTTTTTTATCAGATAAGGGTTTATTTTGGAAGTTTTGAAAATGTCTAATAAAATTAGGTCTTGCGTCTTTACTCATAAAAAAGAATAAGTAAAAATGTTTCAACAAAATATTGTGGAAACCATTTATTATTTGTTTTCAACTAGACTGTTTTTCATTGTGAGTTCCAGACATTTTGCTAAAAAATTGTTAGCTCATTTTTTCATCGCTCGGAGCGTTTCAGAAATCAATATCGGACTAAATTCCCGGGGAGCTACAAGCTTGAAATTCTAATGTCAAATAGTATTGGATGATAACAATGCAAGAATACCCGTTGAAACTGTTTTAGAATGAAATTAAAAATAAATTCTGATAAAGTTTACAAGTTCTATTACTTTCAACTACTATACATAATTATAGTTATAGTTTATACTAGGTATACATAATTATAGTTTAAAGTTTTTGTCTCTCTCTTTTGTTTCTTTTTCCATAATATCGTGTTGTAATAGGCTAAATTTCGTGAGCACAAATATTTTCTTCATTGTGACTAATTAACACAGAAACTGCTGACCAGAACTGAATGTAATATGACCTAGATAGATTCTAAACCAAATGTAAATAGGTTCTAGATAGTTCTAGAGATAATACCTAGACTTTGTATCGCCGTACCACGCGACTATGAGTTGAAGCATTTAAAAGAAACGATTGAACAATAGCTATCATTACAAATAGACACATCTACAATTACGCAACGCACAAGAGCCACGCAATCAACACGGTTCATTGCTAATCGATTAGATGCCGCAAATGAATATCTTAGCGCAATTAACATTCATGTTGAGACAATGTGTAATCATTTAATGGGACGACTGTGTAATTAGATAAATTGTGTTTTCAGATGTAAGTATAAACCTAGCTGGCAAATTGTTATCTACTGATGTTCTGTTTAAAATTAATTAGATATATAATAATGTAACAGGGACCTTTCAATCTATCTATACTAATATTATAAAGCTGAAGAGTTTGTTTAAACGCGCTAATCTCAGAAACTAGTGGTCCAATTTGAAAAATTCTTTCGGTGTTAGAATGCCCATTTATCGAGAAAGGTATAGTCTATATATCATCATGCTAAGACCAACAGGAGCGGAGCAATGCGGGTGAAACTGCGGGGAATAGCTAGTAGATAATATAATGAAGGTAATAAAAAAGGAGGATGGTAAAGTTTAATATGAATAGATAGGTTTATTAAAACATGTAACAAAAGAAAATTGGATTGATTGACAGTTAACGTGAAGTTAGTATTAATAAGATATTATTTCTTGTATGGAACATAGTTTGTTGTTTGAACAACAACTTATACGGGAAGCGTGATTTATAATAGTTAGTAAAGTTATATTTACTTTACAATAAAAAGGTATGCTCGTATTGCATAACTGTGCTTATTAATAAGCATCGCGTGAAAGTCTATTGAGATTTCTAAATTATTGTCTTTAACTCAAAACACATTACTCCCAACGTCTCAAATTTCCTCGCGATATACCACAAACTAATCTGTCACGCGAATCCCTCCAACCGCAAGCGTTAAATATCTCCAGTACAATTAATATTAGGGCTTGTCACGGCGAGACAATATGTAATCACGTAATGGTCACGCATTAAATCTTACGTGACAGCGTCGGACAGCGGCAAAGCCCTCAAATTATATCCTGTCCACATTGTATACCACATTGTAACCGTTGAAGTGGTGCCAAACCGTAACGCGAAATAGGGATGGGACATTCGATAGGTAGGTAAGTTTAAGAATGTCTTGATAAAGGAGTCTTCTACAAAGAATTACAAATCATATTACGCTAAAGGAAATCCCAAGATTATCTAAGCTGGATAAAGTTAACTGAAACCTACGCTTCTATTCAAACGAAAGCACTTATAATTCTGATGCTAGAATAGAAAAGTGAAAAGACAATTTTTTTTGCTTAAAGGTTAAATAAGGGCAGATAAAACCTACATAAGTATAGTAATAACAAAGATTAGAAACAAAATAAATACTTACTCAGGGAATTCCCCGTCTACCCTGCAAACATATTCCTTCTGCACTTGCCGGTTCCTGATCTGGTGTTCCATCTGTCTCGCCTTCTTTGGACTTCTCCCGAATAACAGGAGACCTGATAAAGTGATTTAAACAATGTCATGCTGAATTCAGAAAAAATACTGTAGCATTGGACCTTACCAAGTCTACAAAAGTATTGCATAGATAGTACAGCCTATAAATATGCTCTCGCATTGATAATTTGTTTTATATATTTAAAAAAAACTTACAAATATGTTGTGTAAAATGACAAGTTTAACTAATATTTATTAAGTCAATGCACAAGGACACTTTCACAGTTCAATGAAGCTCGCGAAATAGAAAAAGTTAAAAAAATTAATTGGCTGCAGGACTTATAAACATTTGGAATAAATAGAATTTAGAATTCAATCGAAAACTAATACATTTAAATTAGTTTCGGTACTATTTCATTCAACTGCTGTTTACAATCCAATGAGCTTAAATGAAAATCAGACTTTCAAAGACCACGTTTATTGTATTAAGAGTTGAGAGAAATTTAAAATTCATCTCGCAAATTTAATATTAAAAGCTTCATAATTCAACTAGTAAAGAATCTTGAAAAGTCGCGACCTCAACTTGAAATACTTGATAAAGTAAAGCCCTTTCACAAACGTAAACATTTCAAAGTAGCTGAAAATAACATTGATATTAAAGCGGACAAAAATAGAACGTTAGGCAAAGATTTCCTAAGCTGTTCGTCCATTACCAGGGTACTGAAAGATCAACTCACTCAAAGGCTTTTAAAGGATCATAGCGAACCCACCGTGAATACTAACAGATGAAGAGTTCACATTTAAAAGGGAAATCGCGAGTGTTAGAAATCATTTTTACGAGATAAGTATCTATACTTTTGAAGCGTGTAAATTTTTTGCGATTTTTCTTGATCACTTTATCTTATCTAGTTTCTTTGATATAATTTTACTGTTTTATGCTATATTCGATTTTTGATACGATCATAATAATATATAGGCTCTATTATCCATCATCCTTAAACAAAAGCCACAATTTATTTCTGAATATAACTAATTACATAAATATTTCTCTACTGATTGTATTCTAATACTTGTAGTGCTACATACACATACTATGGAGCTTGCTTTTTTACATAGTGTATATTACTCACACCTATTAATCTTGTTCCTATCGTTCCTATTACAATTAACTTCGTTCGCATGCAAATCAATATTTATATTTACGCTCTTTTCAATCAATTAAACCAACATACTTTCCATCTTCATTGTATACTATATTTGACTCACATAATTCAACTAACCAAACTTCAGTTCTATACCACCAGACCAACAAACTTCAGCTGTATATATTTACCTGACGTCAACCTGTCCAGTCTATGAATGGTCCTCAGGTTCTTCAAGTTGTACTCCTTGGCGAGTATGAACACCACCGTGTTGTGACGGTATCGGCCGCATGGGTGCACCTGTGTGTTCAATTGTTATTTATTTGTTAGAATTTGCGTTGTGTGCGTGTGATATATTTTTAAGATGTACCATTTGATAGGTGAATTTAGACGGTTTTTATGGCTCTGTTTTGAAAAAATTAACTAGATCACAAAATTATGAATTATTTTTAAGTAATAGGAATAATTTCGCATTATTAAAATGTCACTAATTGTAGGAATTATAGTGAATTTTCAGTTTAAATATTTTTAGAAAATAACAGCAGTAGTTCCATTTAAATATAAAAAAGTCATTTTCTATGGTTTCGCATCTAAAGTTCTAGTCTAATAAAGAAAGATAATAAACTCTTAAAGAAACATCTAATTCTCACAGCACACAACGCTACCAACCAAAATACTTAACTTAGGAAATAAAATTAAAATCAGTTTCATTTTTAAATAAAAATTTAATAATTAAACAGTGCGAGTTAACACAAGCTAGTGACGTGTAAGCGAAGCACTAAAAGCTGAGGTTATATGAAATATTCTTATTTCAGTTAGTTGCGAGTTTCGATGTAAAACATAAATTTCTCTCCAACAGCAGTTTTGTTCGACAAAAACTTTAATGTTCTTTACAGGTAAATTAGCTTGGAGAAATTTTTGCATATGTAGTGGTGTGTATATTACTCAGATCTTAGGGTTCATACGCACTATGCGGGTAGCCGCATTGCGGGTAGCCGTCCGGCTGACCGCAGGATGCGGTTGCGAATGCGGCCAGCCGGACGGCTACCCGCAATGCGGCTACCCGCATAGTGCGGTTGAAGAACCGTTGCGATTTGCGGTCATGTCAATCCATTTCAAAGATGAAAATGGAAGAAGTTGCAGCTATTTACTACATTTACACACGTTACGTAAAGAAGAAAAGCAAAGAAAGAAGTACTGGGTGCATCCTTATTTGCAAACACGAGATGAGAGCAAGCATTTTGCAACCACGTGCACACACTCACTCAATTGCGGGCAGCCGCAGACTGAACCGCACAGTGCGTATAGCAACCGTCCGGCTGGCCGTCACTCGTGACGTAGCTCTCCGAGCAACCGGAGCGGTCTGCGGGTAGCCGCATCGCAGTGCGCATAGAAATGAATATTACGTACATAATTGTGCTTGCGGTCAGCCGGACGGCTACCCGCAATGCGGCTACCCGCATAGTGCGTATGAACCCTTAGAGCGCGTTTCCACTATATCGTTCTGGCCTATACAAAAATGTTTCGATATCCTAACATTACTATTTAATTTTATACTTATTCCTAGCAACACTTTTGTTTTCAATAAAAACAAGTTTTTATTTGAAAGAAAATGGTTTTGACTTTATAAAAAAAAATATATCATTCAATTTCACGTACTTGAGCAAACGACAAGGCGACTACCGTGAAACAATAAAATATCGTGTCCATAATAATTTGTTTCATAGTTAATATTTGACCATAATAATTACGAAACAAAACAAATAAATAAATCGTCACTTGATAGTGGAAAGTGGAAACACGCACAAAACCAGAATAAACCAGTTTACGCTGTCCGCAGGTGCCACGTGCAGTCGTTTGGTACCGTTAGAACATAAAGCACACATTTAATTCAAAAATTATAATTATTACGTAGTTTAATTGTTAAATTTTGTATTTGTTGATTGTTGTTATTATTTTTATTATTGTTATAATATTTGTTGAAGGGTTTAATTTGTGTGTAAGTGTTGTAACTTTATATTGTTTATGGGAGACATGCATAGAGTATATATATATATTATCATATTGTGTACAAGCCGGCGCATTCTTTTTCTTAATCAGAGCGCATTCTAAATTTCAATTTCAAAATTAGAATTCTGATTGGTTTTGTTTTTGGTCGATTTGGTCTAAATTTAAAACTTATATAAAAAATTAGTTCAGAGAGCCTATTACAGTATTAAGGAATATATGGACGATAAAAACCCATGGAGGGTTGTCGCGTAAAAACCACAGGACAGTTCTTTGGCATATTACTATAATATAATATGATGTTACATATATGTTTTGTAAAATTAAAACTGACATGATTAAAAAGAGCAACTATGGAGTTTCTTGCCGGTTCTTCTCCGTAGATACTGCTTTCCGAATCGGTGGTAAATGTTAAAAATATGTACCTAATGACGTTTCAAAAGTGCTTCTAGAAGAAGTCTAATTGAATAAATAAATGTTTGATTTTTGAGTTTTGAATTAAAATTAAAAAGAGAATCTTGGAACTGTTTAAATTGTGTACTAAAGTTAGTAAATTAAACTTTAAATGTCGTTTCTTTTTCAGGTTAGTAAATTTTCATTTTAGTAACATTGTTAATGTAAAAGTTATACGTATGTTAAATGTGCAAATATTAAAATAAAGTCTCATCTTTTTCAGAGGAGAAACACATATAGTTTAATTTAAAATCCCAAATATATATATATAATAAAAACTAAAAATAAAATGTTGTTTTTTTTTATTTGCTGACCATACACTACTACAAACGCAAAAATTTCTCCAAGATAATTTACCTGTACGTGATTGTTATGATAAAATGTCAAGACGTAGAGCTTTATGCTCCGTTGCTATAATGATTCTTCTTGCTTACGGATCGTTGAATTTTGACGTCACTTTCTTAGAATGAATAAGTCAACGGTTCGTAAGGAAAACGTTTCGTAAGAAGGGTGTGAAATTAATTCAGGGTATCTAGTGCTATATAAAACTGCAAACAAAAGGTGTCCTGAAAATAGACAAAACGATAGAACTATATCTAATTGATATAAATTTACGAGTTCTTTTTGAAAAAGTAAATAAAAATTGCGTGTGGAGAGAAAATTATGTTAAAGCAATACAAACCTGTAAAAAATAAACATTTTCGATATCCACTTGTAGGTGGTATTACCGTCTCAACTATTGACCGAACTCCTCAATGAAAGTGTTACATATTGAAACAAACGTATCATTCAGGTAAAAACGTAGTTTAACGCAAATAATATGTAACACTTGTTGACAATCTCATGGGCTCGTACACCCAACCTACCGAGTAAGTACCGACATTTCTTTTGGCGCGAACCGCACGGTCTTTTTTTCTTCGGAATACTTCAAAAGACGCAAAGGAGTTTGCACTCAAAGAGCATGCAAAGAACATGCTAGCCTCTCCGAGGGCTGGTACAAGCGACTCACCGGTAGCGAGCACGGCTTATCTAGGACGAGGAGGTCCTCATCGGCGTATATGATGCGCAAGGGACAAGCTAGCACTGGCGTCTCGTGCCTGGCCCATCACAAAATAACAGTGGTCAGAGCCAAAACACATCTGGACGACACGACATTTTGTCGTGACCCGATATCGTCATGACAAAATATCCGATATCGTGTGACGACCAAATGTCGTGTCGACGGTTTCTCAGTTTTATTCGCGAGAGATGTGTTTTACCCCCTGTTTGTTATTGATTATTGCGTCACACATCTCTGACATTTATTTACATTGCAATTTAACATATTTTGACAATAAATACGTTAGAACAAGAAGTAGGTAGGTACTACTGATGTATAAGTTTATGCCAAAATTGTCGTTTCGCATAGCGTTTTGTGTTTTATATATATTATGTGTAAGTGTCTACAATAAGGGTGATATTCGTGCCAAACTTCATACAACTCTTGAATAATTCAAAGTGCATACATGAATGTGCATTGCACTAAATACCTACATGAATATGATGAGTTGAGAAATCGTTTACTTTGCACTCTTCGTTCAAAGAGAGGCCTTTTTATGTGTATCTCGAAAAAGGTAAGCTAACAAAGTTATTTTATTATTTCAATTTTAAAGTGTTGCCTGTATATTAAATTTTAAGGAATTGCTTTTAAAATAATTTTTAGTTGAGTATTTTGCGTGTTCTTGCTGAAATTTGGAAAAAGAGTAGTTCATAAATATTTTAGATCAAAAGATCATGAACAGATACGGGGGTCGCGGAAATAGTGGAAACTAAAGGTTAAAACGTTAGTTGTGTGGAAAAAATTGTAGTTAATTTAGGTAAATTCGTTGTTCATAAGCAAGTTGAGATAGTGCGAAGTTGGAAATAAAAACATAACTCCAATCTATTGTCAATCATGTAGGTAATTAAGAATATTTAACGCAGAGGTGCAGAATTTTGTAACGAATCCATACTAATATTATAAATGCGAAAGTAACTCTGTCTGTCTGTTACTCAATCACGCCTTAACTACTGAACCAATTTGCTTGAAATTTGGTATAGAGATATTTTGATACCCGAGAAAGGACATAGGCTACTTTTTATTGCGAAATATGTACCACGGGCGAAGCCGGGGCGGACCGCTAGTTACTAATAAATAAAAGAACCAATTCTCAAATCAAATAAAAAAAATGGAATTTATTGATCCGATTCCTAAAATGTATTTCAATAATTACAGAATTGAATAATTATTGTTCAATCAATAACCTTTTCGAAGTCAGGTCAAGGTATCTTAAACAATACGGGGATTAAAATGTATTTTTATTGCATATAATCTTCATATTATACCAGATTTACGACCTTTTCATGAAGTTGACTTATATATTACTAGCTGCGCCCCGCGGTTTCACCCGCGTGGCTCCGCTTCTGTTGGTCTTAGCGTGATGATATATAGGCTATAGCATTCCTCGATAAATGGACTATCTAATACCGAAAGAATTTTTCAAATCGGACCAGTATTTCCTGAGATTAGCGCGTTCAAACAAACAAACTCAGCTTTATAATATTAGTATAGATGTAATTTATATACATTACGTAGATATAAATTAGTACAAATTGGTGATGTACACTATAATTAAATTACACATAATTGAATTGCAATACACAATTATATCAGTTTTCGTATGTAGTCACGCACACATGCAGAGGTGTGGCGTACAAGTGTAATCCACAGAGAAGCCCTATGTGTGCATCACATGAAGGTGTTAGTTCTGATTTATTGAGCGCATTTTAAAGTAGGACGTGAGCAATTTTTAACGGAATTAAATCGCGGTTTATTACCTAAACGTAAACTGAATAAAAAGTTTATAGAGAATTACTTGAGATATAAAAACCAATCTCGTAACGAAAATGTGTCAATACCATTAGTATAGTATAATAATTTACTTTAAAATTGAATTACTAATGTAATTGAGAGATTTTTAATGAGATTTATTTATCCAAAAGCAGCGATTTTTAAATCCGATCGTATAACAAACACGTTGTAAACAAAAATTATGTTAAGTTTTTTTTAAATTTTCATATAAAGTTGCATTATACGATTAAACTTAATGACCGTTGCTTTAGAAAAATAGTTAGTTTAACTTTGAATTGAGAGTTTCAATTCGTTAAATTCACCGTGGAGACAAAAATTTTTAAAAATAAAACAGACTCCTGGTCCCTTTTTTAGTACAGATTTGATATTATGTATTAACTTAATGAATTATTTGTTTAACATAGTATTTGGTACAATACTTTGTTGTATTGACAATCTGCGAAAGGAATGCTTTATTACACTTACAATAGCTATTCCAATCTCGAGTAATAACAATAATAATTACCAATCAATATTCCTAATATATCACAATAAGGTTCCCCGAAATACATATCTTTCTTATATATAAAAATGAATCGCAAAATGTGTTGGTAAGCGCATAACTCGAGAACGGCTGAATCGATTTCGATAATTCTTTTTTTATTATATTCCTTGAAGTACGAGGATGGTTTTTATGTAGAGAAAACGTAAATATGTACCACGGGCGAAGCCGGGGCGGACCGCTAGTTAACAATAATATCAATAGGTTTGGTTCTCTAGAATTACTGAGAACAATCTCTCATTAATATACGTACTGATATTGGAACCTTCCAGAATATTTAACACACCTTATGTTAATTTTATAAGACTTTATATTGGAAACAATTTATTATGCAATGTGTTTCCATATAATAATCAGGTATCCATATTTTCTTTTTTGCCATCAATATTAACCGACGGAGTCTATGAATTGTTTGAACACAATTATTTTCTGATTAATTAATTATTTAAAAACTCGAATAGTTAAATCAAAATAGATTTGTTTTTCAATGATTGGCTTCGGATTGATTTTTGTTCCCACCTCTCTTTATCAAGCTACTCCATATATTACGACAAAAGTATTGAAAAAGCTCAGTATCTAATTCAGAAACGGCATCGAAATAATCATTAGACGCTCTATAATAATATCATAACAATATAAACATAACTGTAACAAAAAAAAAAAAACATCACAAATTCTATCGTTACATTTCATACACAACGTACCACGGAATGTCCGACAAAAACTACCCAATACGATTCGTCCATTGTATTGTAAACATACAGTGTACAATCACTTGATTAATAACTCAGCCACCACCGCATTAGTTACGACTGCGGCCCGTGGCAAATAAAAATCGCACAAATGAACGCGTAATAATAAACAACTGAGACATCTACATGACTTGGCTTCTTTGCTTTTTAGGGTTCCGTAACCACATGTCAAAACGGAAACAAAATAAAAACGGAACTGAGACTGCACTGCCTGTCTGTCCGTCCGTCTGTAATTTCCAGGCTGTATCTTATATGAACTGTGAGACTATCACTCAAAGTTTTCAGAGATGACATATTTCTGTTGCCGCTATATCAACAAATAATAAAAAACGATGTTGAGCAATGGTTAGCGCGGTCATAAATTGGATGGGTGACGAAACGACACACGCGGCAGCGTGTCCAGCCAAGTTCAAACAAAAGACGACTCAGCGCCATGTATATGTTTTATTTACAGTTGCTCAGTAATATATTTGTACGGAATCCTAAGTGTCGAATCCGACTCGTACTGTACCGATTTTTACATCATTATGCGTTTGTTGATTACACTAATTTATTTGATGCCCGCGGCGACCGATAAGCGAATCGAAAGCACCAATATTGTCCGCGACTTATTATTTTCGCCCGAGGGAATATATTTTATTTCACAGCAATATGGAGCATCGCGCAATGTCTTCTTTATAAAAGAATGTTCGTTTTTTAATTATAAATTTGCTACGGATCATTGGCGCATTTCTCATTTTGATTATCGCATTAGTTGCATATCTTTATTGTGAATAACGTCGGACGATTTGTTTTGTATGAAATAGCTAATGTAAAATTGTAATTTTTTTAGATATTGATCAATCTACTGTGAGAAAAATAGCGCTACTACTCTATATTGTAACACATTTTCTTAATCATAAATTCATTTATCTCTTAAGTGGTCATATCAAAAAAGATTGAAATAAAATTTATAATCAGAAAAATTGTGTTTAGGATTGTAAGAGCTCTGCTTTACAGGTAGTATTACGATATTACAATAGACAACGTTCATTATATCCAATGAATCACATATTGAATATTTATCTATAGCTTTCGTTGATATCAAAGTATAGCACATTTTATCAAGCCCTTGTTACAATTCACATACCTACTATAAGCATGAACTCAGACTACAATAAAGCTGTATTAAAACTCGATACGAAGTGACATGACGGTATAATTAAAGGCACTCCATCACGGAATATTTCTTGTTAAACTCAAGGGACCGTTTTACATCCCGTCAAAGGACTTTGTAGCGAAAGCGGATTTTAACCGCAACTTATGCTTTGAACGCAATTCATGCTCGGTAATGTTCAAATAATTTGTATAATGACCCTTTTTGTAAGTTTGACGCGACAGAAATGCTATCGAAGTTTCGAGAATATGAAATCATTGTGCGACTTTTACGCGGTATTTTGTGTCGCCTCGTCTATAGAATTATAAAACACGTTAATTAAAATCAATGTTTTAAAATACAAAGTTAAATCATTTTAATTGTTTATACAAATATGCCTGTCTCGTTCACCCAAAAGGAATATGTTTAAACATGGATACTACGGGCTTCGCAAACGATAATGCCTTTATTTACAAAACAATAAAAGCCGAACAACATAGACTAACTACGTACTCACCTCTGCTTTACCATCACCATATACCAACAAATATACCAACCTTGGAACTTAAACTAGCGCATGCAAAGGATAATGAAGACTATGAAAAGAAGCATACAAATATGGCCGTCTCATTTGCCACTTACGGGAATAGAGGCTGGTTTGTTGACAACCACTATGTCCTCGTCGATATGAACGAGGGTGATCGGTTGGCTGGTCACAGGAACTTCGTGCCTGCAACGATACACACGTCAGGCAAGGCTGAGCGGAGCCGGGGTACCAAACTTGTATAAGACTCTGAGCTGTTAGATATAGATGGGCAAGATTCGGAAGATTTTGGATTATCTAATCCTATGTAAGTAATAAGATAGGTGAACAAGTTAGACAGTGTTGTGATTAATTTGAATTGTACGTTAAATGTACTGTTTTATAACTTACCTAAGTTTCGTTAATGATTTAAGAACACACAAAAGAAAGTAATAAATAAATAAAAAAAATTAAAACATTCAGTGACAAACATTAAAGTCTAAAATTAACAGTGTTAAATGAAAAACTTTTAAGTGGCTCAGAGTCCTCCGTACTTTTGCAGTGAAGAGATAAGATAAAACCAGACATAAATACAGCTAAAGACATGGGCTCAGTCAAAGGATGTCAACAAAAATAAACATCTCATGATGACTTGTTTGCTTGCCCAAGCATAGTGCACTCACATGCTTATCCAGTGCTTTTAATGTCCATACTGTATATTGACAAAATATTTACAGATAGTCGAACTGGCCGAAATAATGGTGGTAATTCAACTTATAAATTCTTTCAGGCAAGGTTAGTAAACGTTCTAAGTTCCAAATCCACCGGTCCATCGTTCCCGTGTGAGTAAAGAGAGAGAAGTTAAGGATGGAGTAGCAGAGGATCTGTTCACGGAGCTATAAGACAAGTGTCATGTTCGTTCATGTTTTGATCTCAGTGTAGTGCCAGATGACGTACTATAATATCGTAAGCTATCTACAGATTTTGGCATCGCTATCATTAAGGATGATTTTGAAATAGATTAAGTACCTATGGACGACGTTAGCGAGTAGGTCGTTGTGTTTGAGCCTATAGTCTGGGTCGACTCTTTCGTAGTTGACCGTGAGGGTGCCAGCTCTGATGCACCTTTCGTACTCGGCGGCGGGGTGCGCCCTGAACTCTCGCGCGAACACATCTAGAATCTTCTCGCCGACCCATCTCCCTTTCGTGAAAGTGGTGAATGTGAAGTAGTAGGGGTACACTTTCCTGAGTCCTGCAATTTTAGGATTTTACACTCAGATTTGCGATGCGTTACACTCGAGGTGGTTTAAAGTTTAAATACATACAATCAATAATATTTTGATCTCTGCAATGTATAAATGAATATAAAATGTGTAATGATGAGAAAGTTGTCCTTAAAACTAAAGTATAACAATATAATGATGCATGACACAAAAATGTATAACAATATTGAAATTTTTGCCGCATTGATGGCTCGTTAGCATAAAAACTTCCCAAGGCTGCAATTTAACTATACCTGTAAACTACAGCAATGCAGTAAGATGATTCGCCTCAAGATTGATTAGGCCTCCATTTAGTGGTAGTGGGTTTTAAGAAATTGAAAAATCCCGCCTCGTTAACATGACTCCGCAAGAATTATCCAATTTGTTACTTTTTGTTAAGTGTACTATATTTTATTGGATGCCTATTGTGTTCTTGGTTATGTAAATTGATCGTATTCAAATTAATGCACCTTGAAGGTTATTGCTATAAATAGTTTAATACAAAGATCTATTAACCTATGAGTAGTAGAAGGTTCTATCATTATCTTCAGAAACTCTGTAGTTCCTTGATTTACGTTCTTTCATATAATACGTTTACTGCCAGGAAGACAGCGTAAACTAGCAAACTAAAGAAGTGCATTTAGAAAATGTAAAGTTCGTGAATACCGAACACTATGTAATGCTGTCTGCCATTCGCAGGTGGGTCTGGCATCCGTCCAAAGGTAAGGACCATATTTTACGCTTAATTCGCTTTTACATTTCTGATTCTTCGCTTTATGTGTAGAACAAGGTGCATCGTAAATTAAGAGATATTAAAGATGACATTGGTTTAATATTACAATACTAGCTAGTATACAGCTGCTCTACACTCTTGATCTATTCTATCTATTCTATGTAATAAAAATGAATCGGCTGAAATTACTGGATTAAAAGGCAAGTTCTGTTGAAAATCTAATTGAATTGTTTTTTCTCCTAACTAAACCAATATAGTAGAGAGGCAAACTAAATAAAAATATATTGAAAAAACACAAGCTTTCAAATCTGTTATTTACATATATCGAATATTTTATGTGTTTTTGGTTAAGTACTAGTTCTTTCTATATAGTTTATGATTTGGTCACAATTTATGACTTCTTCTGAAAAAAATGAGCGTGTATTTACAAATACATATACATATTTAGTTAATTTTTAGGAATAAAATTTTACATATAATTTAGTATATTCCTTACCGTTCTCAATGTAGTACGACGTTTCGTTGTACCTGTCGTCCGTGAATCCCGGTCTTTTGGCTTTTAGCGCCTTTGTTTCTAGCTTAGCCTGTAACAAATGACAAATATAAGTACTTATTTATATAAGAAAAAATTAAAAATGGCGTCCATATTTATAACACTCCTCCTATACATTCACATTTTATCTGGATATAAATATGTATGTATAACAATTTAAGGATATACATTGCTTGTTTTAGCTTTCACCCTCAGAAAATATGCAGTACATAATCTGTAATGTAACAATAATGTTCATAAAGAAAAAACCTATAAAATCAACAACAAAGCTTTAATTCAAAAGTATCATCTATGGCACATTATCACAAGGAAAAACATCTGCCAAGCGCGTACGAGATTTTTAATGGAAGGTTCCGTACATTTTCGTGATAAAATAATTGATGGGTTAGTGTTAAAATAACTTAAAAAGTTGATTTTGGACATAGTCTTAAGCTATTATAAGGGCCCTTCAACTTGCTGAATTCCGTCTACTTTATGACTACTAGATAAAATCCGTTTGAAACTTGGTTGTTCATCTACAAAAGTGAAACGCACGAGTTACTTTTTACCGACGTGCAATTCATATGGTAATTATTATTAAATATTAAGCTATGATAACTTGCTATTAATATGATAATTGTTATGAAGCTTTACACTATTAAGTACACATATCTACATAAAACATCCTTCTAATATAACACTCAATTGTACAAAGCACAAACAATTCCATTTCCACACGCGTCCCGAACTCCAAAAGGGGAAAGTATAGAATATTGAATCGACGTTACATCGGCCGTATTGTCGAGAAAACGCTTATAAAAACTTCGCTGGAGCGAGATGAGAAAAGTTTTAAAAACGGCACAATCTACGCGTTGTTATGAGCTTTTTACTCATTGTGATGTAAGGTTTGACGCGTGCGGTTAAAATGTTTGTTTATATTTATCGGATAACGGTGCATTTAGATCAAACGAGCGAATGCTCATTCTAACCCCACTATGTCATTACTTTAAGTGTAAACAGGCGTAGAGCATTCTTTCGTTGTTCTTGGAGCGTTCGAAAAGATTCTATGCAATGTTCTAATACTGAATAGGTACGAGTTTTCGTTTACACTAAAAGATCACGAAAGAATGCTCCAGCTCTATGTTCGTTTGATGTAAATGCACCGTAAGAATTAATCTTTTCGGTTGGGGGACAGCTTTAAGTGAAATTGTGTGTTATGTACGATTGTATAAGGGTTGTTTTTTGTACGAAAAGGTGCATTGTCTTAAATGTCGTTTGTTTAAATCACGGCCCTTTTCATTGTGAATAATTATTTTTTTGTCAAATAGTTGGTTGGTACAAATGCTCATAAAATGAAAAAAAAAATACTCAAATACTTTGTCTGATAGGTACCTACACCATGTATCTTGTGTGTAGGTGTTTATTATTATATATTTCTAATATACATGTGTGAATAAATTTCTTATTTGTTCGGTTTCAAATTTGAAAATAATACTACAGGCTTCTCCTAGTTTCACAAGATCTAGTGTTTGAACGGCAAAATGTATCATGTAACAACACAGATTTTAAATACCTATTAATTTTTTGAAATACCTCATCTTTACTATAAGAAACACGCCAGTAAAACATAGCTAGATAAAATTCCAAGGGCACATAGGTACAAATCCTTACAAATACCTTCCACCCGAATTCTTATTCCCCTACATCTTCAAAGCTCTATTCAAATGAGAGCCGAATATGTCTCGTAAATTTAAGAAACTTCGCGTTTGAAAGAGATAATGAAAATAAAGTGACCCCGAAATGGTTGAATGGGAACGACGTAATTTAATTGAATCACTTTTTTGACGCTTTCTCGCATAATTTGCGGGGTTAAAGCGCTATTTGTGAACGGTTTATAGGTTTTAAATGCTACTCAAATAAATGGTTGGTATTAACAGTGCGACTTTGTAATTATTATGTGTCTATATAATTATTAGACTACAGGCCCATGTTGAAAAAAATATGGGTCATTTGAACCACCAGGTTACTTACCTATCTAGAACGATATAAGAGCATAAAATAATAAGATTCAGCACTATGCCGTCACTTGTAAGCTGTCCACCTGAGTGCAGATGAGAATTCGAAAGTACAGGTAGAGATTTTTTCCCCTTGTCTCCATGATTTTTGTACGGCGTTGCGGAATAATGGATTAAAAGCAGTGTAGAAATAGTATGACAAAGATGCCGTACAAAATCAAATGACCAAATTTACCCCGGCCAAATTCACCTGGTGGTTCAAATGACCCATAATTTTTTCAACATAGGCCTGTAGTCTATATGGTACGTATTAACTGTGTCACTTTATAATGACGATGTGTTACAATCTTGTTCTTAGTTCAATTGAAAATCGACCTTATTGCTATCGATATTCCTTACAGTAAATTACCATGTTTGAACCTAAGTATAATATTATTTTTATAACGTTTTGTTGGGAATAAATACTTACTCTATGTATAGACGCATCAAACGGTATGTACTGCGAAATTAAATTCACTACAGTTAGCAGAAACTTAACATTATCCAATAAATAATCAACTAAAACAATCGCCCAGCGTCATTTTAACAATTCCGTTTATACCATAATACCACTCATTATAAGATAATAGTTTATTACGCAACATAAGGTATGCGAGTACAATTCGATGTATTGGCTGCCAACCAAAAGAATCACTTTTGGCATCTTGCCGCTGAATGTGAGGCGAAAGTTTGACATGTCTACCCGTGCCGGCTTAGGGCTGCCAACCGAGAAAACAATATTTTATCGGATAACTGGTCTATATATTACAAGGCACAACGACCGAACTATAATACGAAATAACTGACAAATCGGTTTAAAAATTTAAACAAAATCTTTTGTAGTATACGTTGATTAACCTTTAAAATATTTAAAAATGTAAAATATTACAAATACATAGCTATACATTAAATATATTTATTTTTTACATCTTTAATGTTTTTATAAGTTATTTATTGATATGACAGCCCTACGTCTCATTCAGAAAGATTTACGATACAAATAAAGTCGGAGCAAGTTAAAAAGTAATCAATAAGAACAAAGGAATCAGAAGTGAGACGTGGAATAGAAAATATTGCTATCATTTCTTACGAATAATTTCAAAATATAATTATTTTAATTTTTATTTTATTTCCTAATAATATTAACGGTCACATCGTCAGTCTTGGCCAGCATAAAAATATAGCGGCGATGTGATAATTTTCCTGATGCAGATTCGGTCTAAATCTAGGACAAATATATTTTTGAAATACTAGGATTTTCATTAAAAAGCCCGTTTTAAAAGCGAATTTCGTGTTTAAAACAGTACCCATAGAAGTTTCATGTTAATAATCCCTTACTCTTAATTAAATCTGAAACGCATCTAACATTAGTCCTTTAAAGTCCCTCCTACACTTTTCCCTTGCTATTTAAATGTCGACCCAATCCCTTCCACATAAAGTTTATTTACGATCGGACAATACAATGTGGCGTGACAGAAACTATTGAGGAGTACGCAGTGTTGTTAATGGCTCGTAATATTCGCGCCAATAAAGAATCGAATCTAAAATGAGACACTAATAGTTGCGTGTTTTTGCAAATGTTATGTCTATACACATTTATATATAAGTATTCTTACATTGTTTCTAGCTATTGTCATGCAATAACTAATTCTGTTAATTTATGTTTTTATTTCTTATTGTTTTGGAACAGCGCTTGTTTTGCTGACGTTACTTTATTACTCAACATAATTTCCGTACTTACAATAATACTATGGAGCTGGAAAATTCTCAAGTGCATTAAAATGTTGTGAAGTCGCAATCAAATTGGTACTTGAAGCAATTTCGTATTTTTACAAAGCTTTAGAGCTGCTCAGAATAAATTTATTGAAAAATAACATTTGAAAATGAGAAAGGGTTGCTAATGCACTAGTTACTTTGCAGCCGTAAAAGTAAGTATATTCCTTATAAATAATTTACAACGAAAGCAATATCCATGCCATACATTTCACGACTTGCTGTATTTGTTATTTCAAGTCATTATCTACGTATGCCTTTCAGTAAAATTTATTTCATGGTAAAGAAAAAGGAGGAAACGAAACTTCACCGTTTTATAAATAGAGCAATTTGTCATGTAATAGCTGTCTCTTGTATTTATACTGTATTTGGACAAACGGAAACACAATTTTGGCTCAGATATACTGTTTATTTACTATTTACTTATATATTATGCTAGAAAATTTCCAAGACCGATCACGACTACTCGTGTAATTTTTCAATGGCCATACAAATATTTTTATAGCATTTTCAATGTAATTTTTGCTGACCGTACACCACATTTCGAATCGCTCCAACATTTGCACGGTGAGTATCGACAGAACGTCTCCATTACACTCGTTTATGCGGTATCGGCTTATCGCGGCCCACACGCTCTGCGCAATGAATGCATAAGCAATCGGCTTTATCATCATCTTTAGTGGAATAGCACACGATAGCATGCTATGGGCGCAGTGGTTACTTGTTAATTTCACAGATTCGATGTTGAATAAAATTGTTTTTAAATAACTCATAATTTTCTACTACCTACTACAACACAAAGGATCGTCGCATACATTTTATCATCAAATACGGCTAAAATCTTTATAAAGCTAGTTCAACTAATTTGTTCAACCCGTGTACAATAGTCGAGAAAACATAGCAAAAATTAAGTTTATATATTGGTATTGACCCATGAGGAAGAAAACGACAACATTTGGCACAAAATATGTCCTACCACCTTCAGCAATATCTACTAAAAATGTTCTTATAATTGCCTACACAGTTAAATCTATGTCACCCTATAACTATAATAAAAAAGAAAAAAGCCTTACCTTCTTCAAGTCCTTATTAATCTCAGTGTCATCGGCTTTCCGCTTCTCGCAGGAGAGAATACAATTCTTGCCATTGTCCTTTTCGCCCTGTAACAAATAAATGTACGTGATGTAGATCCAGGAAATTGTCCCAGTTAGTTGTACCGTGGTTAAATGGATACGTCGGCATCGATTGCTCGTTTTGCTTGCTTGTTTAATAATAGATATGTTTTTTATAAGTACAGAGGGAGCAATGTAATTGAACGTACAGTACTCCAAAATTAATAATGCGCATGCAGATCTTCGCTAATTATCGTATTTCCAGAAACACCCGAATCACCCCGAATCATTGAATCGTAAGTGCCCTAAACAATGCACTTGCATCTTGCACCTTGTTCGAAAGAAATAGGATTCAATTCAGAGTCATACACAATCGAAAACAATTCGGGCGGTAGGTGACGGTAGCCTGTCAGTCAAAAAATTCAAAAATCCGTCAGTCGTCTTTATATATTGGTGGTGACCGCACGTATTATCTCTGTATGGAATTATATAGAGCTGCTGTTACCCTTACCCTTCTTAGTTTTGTTTCAAAGTTGAATTTTCCGATAAAATGATTATTTACACAGGTAGCAGATAGCAGTGGGAAAAGTAAAAATTAATAAGAGCATAATGAAAGTTCTGATCATTCTACGATATCAGAAATAGAGATAATCCCTGATTCTGTAAATCCTTTGGACTGAGATTTTAATGATTAGATTTCTACAATTTAAATGTAAACTATAAAATAAAATAAATAAATAAATAAAACATTTATTGATAACAAACGAAAAAGTATACAAGCCACACAGAAACAGAAAAAAATAAAAAATAAAGTAAGAACAAAAACATGGTCAAAAAAACTTAAAAACTAAAACAAAATATTCTACTAACTAGTGTTTGAAAATCATTTTTTTAAATATAAACTTTGTCTTATTTTAACCTTCCATACATCCATCATTACGCCAGCTTCAGTAAGACACTTTAATAGTTCTAAGTATAGAATTTTACAAGTAAATCAATACAACAAATATATATTCGCAATCGTGTGGCTTATCCTCGCTATTAACTTACATTAAATTATCGAAACAAATTTCGTTACTTATCTTTTTTACCATCAAATCACAATAAAACTCATAATTCTAATAAACTATGCATGAAGAAAATACATTTAACCACTCTATATACATATCGTCTTCGGAGGCTCGGGGAATATGACAGTTGCCGAACAGAGACGAATTTTTCTATGCGCATTATCAGTTTGGGAGTACTGTACAGTACTCCAAAATTAATAATGCGCATGCAGATCTTCGCTAATTATCGTATTTCCAGAAACACCCGAATCACCCCGAATCATTGAATCGTAAGTGCCCTAAACAATGCACTTGCATCTTGCACCTTGTTCGAAAGAAATAGGAGTCAATTCAGAGTGATACACAATCGAAAACAATTCGGGCGGTAGGTGACGGTAGCCTGTCAGTCAAAAAATTCAAAAATCCGTCAGTCATCTTTATGTATATTGGTGGTGACCGCACGTATTATCTCTGTATGGAATTATATAGAGCTGCTATTACATACCCATCTTAGTTTTGTTTCAATGTTGAATTTTCCGATAAAATGATTATTTAAACAGGTAGCAGATAGCAGTGGGGAAAGTGATAGTTAATAAGAGCATAATGAAAGTTCTGATCATTCTACGATATCAGAAATAGAGATAATCCCTGATTCTGTAAATCCTTTGGACTGAGATTTTAATGATTAGATTTCTACAATTTAAATGTAAACCAGTGTTTGAAAATATTTTTTTTTAAATATAAACTTTGTCTTATTTTAACCTTCCATACATCCATCATTACGCCAGATTCAGTAAGACACTTTAATAGTTCTAAGTATAGAATTTTCCAAGTAAATCAATACAACAAATATATATATATACATATTCGCAATCGTATGGTTTATCCTCGCTATTAACTTACATTGAATTATCGAAACAAATTTCGTTACTTATCTCTTTTACCATAAAATCACAATAAAACTCATAATTCTAATAAATAAATAAACTTAACTTTAATATAATATGACCTATTGTATTGCAATATCTGCATAAGGTTGCTAATATGTATGTATAAATGTATTGGTATGCAATAAATGATTTAAAAAAAGATTAATTTCTATAATAAACTATGCATGAACAAAATACATTTAGCCACTCTATATACAATATACATATCGTCTTCGGAGGCTCGGGGAATATGACAGTTGCCGAACAGTGACGAATTTTTCGATGCGCATTATCAGTTTGGGAGTACTGTATGTAAATATGTCGCTCAACGTTGACAATATATGGTATTTGACTTATTTTGGTAGATTGTTAAGGACATACTAGGAAAAATGCTTCATTTAAGTAGTTACAGTGTGTATTGTTCTGTCCTTTAAAGCCAAATAAGTAAGTTTTATTTTAGGATCTTGCTACAAAGACAAGATATAAGAACGTTTCATTCAACTCATCTACCCAAGAGTATTTATTCCCAAAATACTCCCTACTATTTACTCCCGCTCAAGCTCACGTTTGCATAAAAATACCGCACAAATTTACCATTCTGGATACGTTACAAATAACATTGTACAAAGGAACCATAAAACTCGCGGAAAATATAGAAAAATAACGCGAACATCCAGCACTAGACCAGTGATCTGTTGGGATTTCCACCGTGTACCGTAATACAATTTCTCGGAACTTTTATTCTTATAAGATTTGACTGGAAAGCATTACATTTTACTCCAGATCTAGTAACTTGACTCGGGAGAGTTTCTTGATAGATAACTCTCGGTATATATTTAGGAGTTGGATACGAATTTTGTATTAATGTCATGTCTGTGTTACTAATGGTATAAATGAAAATACCACTACTAATGTACGAATGCTTTATATTCCTTGTAAACAATGATAAAATTATGGTTTATTTCGGAGCTCAATACAAATAAGATTGCGTATGAATGTACGGATATTTGTTTGTTTCTCCGCAGCTCATAACGTTAACAAATTGGTATAATTATCCTTATATACTTCTACAAAAACTGTTTTTAAATGTAGATAAGGTTAATCTTATGTGGTAGGCGTTATTTTCCTTTAGACCAATTATTTTTAAATCTACTTATGTTATCCCAAACATTCGCTAATAAATAATATTCCGTAAAGCGCGTACCGAAATTCCCGCGTCGTTATAATAACAAAATTATTGAAATAAATCCGAGATATTTCATTAGACCGTTTCACCTGAGCTACTGCATTAATATAGAACGGCATTTATTGCGAGGGGGATGATGACTCTGAGGCCACAATCGTGGTATGAGCGACGCGAGGAGCAGCGAAGACAGCGGATAGCAATGGGTAGTGGGTTTGAGCCTGCTTTCCTCCATGAAAGTACACATTTTTCATATCCCAACTTTGCTGTAATGGGTATGGTAATTTTTCTTTTATTTCATAGTTGATTGGCTTTTAATTGGCACAACAAATGATCGGCGATGTTTGCCGCCATTACGGCGATTATGAACAAACATCTACAACGACGGCCGAATATAGACGTTTACAAATTACCCGAAATTTCCACCAAAATTTCGGGTCATTTGTAACAGGATGGCGGTTCTACAGGGGTCTTAGTACGCAATGACAAAAAGAAAAATGATGGTCAGAACGCTGATACCGGATACCTTAAGATACTGTAATATTTTATATTAGAGAATCTTAACATAAAATATTATAGTATCTTCACCGTGTGTGATGCGCTTTAGGCTTTCTACACTATCGTGATTGCCTCTACTCGCTCAACGCTGTCCATTGTGAAAAGGACTAGAGTTTATTTACCAGCCATTCTATACATGACATACAAATAATATTGTATTAAGCTTATCAATAAACCACAATACTTAAGTATAGTGGATGTAGTATGTGAAGGCAGATTGCATGAAACTGTTTGCCGAATTCAAATATTTATATCTTCCAAAAAATATACTTCGCTATACGACCGCAACGCAATCAAAACTCCTGCGTCATCATACTGGCTTTAGTTGCATATTTAACATAATAAATTCATTTCACACGTAGAACACGTTAGACATATCATAGGATTGTTTTATAAAACCGCTCCGCTCATCGCTCGTACCATAACTTCTACCTTAAGAGGGCAAATCCCGGGATACATTCCTGTATTCATACCTCAATAATCTTTTGCGTGCGCGTCGGGCTCGGCGGCTATGGTCTCGAATCGTTCCACTCAGTGAGATAAACATTGGATTGTCTGATGAAAACGCAATAATGTATAAAACGGATGATAAAGAAAATGTGTCATATTACTCTGTGGTTTTATGAGGTCTCTAGGGTTGTGTTGCTCTGTAATTTAGCATTGGAATAAAAGTTAAATACTTGTTTATTTATTCCAAAATTGTGTTCGTGTGAAATTTACTTGTAGGTAATTGATGAGCTTGAACTCAAAAATGTCCCAATTAGAATATTATTTTTCCTGTAAAAATAAGTTATACCTTTTTATGAGCACAAGCGCGGATACAAAAGATAATTCAAGTGAAAAAAAGACATCACATTAAACACATTTTCATTATTTCTACATCACATCAGTATGTCATACGTATAAACAATGATACAACACACAATAAAGAGTGTAACTATAACTCTATTTCCTTTTATTATTCATTTGTTACCCAAAATATTCTCAAATCTATCCATTAAATATACGTTTTCAATTGTATTTGGCACGGTATTCAGTTTCGTAATCGTAGGATTCTCTCGATGTAAATCCAACTTGCGATCTATGATGAAAACATAAAATCATTGTTGATTTAGTGAAGACAAGCTCCACGGTTTGATAATGCCACGGAGGAATAGCACGAACGCGAGAATTGAATTGTATTTTCAAGGAAATAAAATTAACTATAAAATAATACTGGTATATATCAACTGGCGAATATATTGGCCAAGTATTTGAAGGTATTTCTAGAGATTGTTGTATCTATATTAATTTAAATGAATCGCCAAATATGTTGCTAAGCTCAAGAACTCAAGAACGGCACGATAAATTCGGTAACATTTTTAAAACTTTTTGTTAAGGTTCTTATGGAGAGAAAAAAAGTAAAAGGGGCGTACGTAGGCATCATATAATATGTCAATGCTAGGCAATTAATTAATGGCTACGTTGCCTAATTTCTAATATTTCCATTATGTGTTTGGCTAGTTACTTTAGAAAAGTACAATGAACAGGACGTAACGTGGGTGTAACTATATTAAGAACTAGCTTTCCGCCCACAGCTTCGCTCGCATATTCAAAGGAAATTCCCAGAGGAAGAAGATCTTTTACCGCAATAAAAAGTATCAGTAATTAATGAAAAATATTAGTATAAAATATGTAACTCGCTGAGACTTCACCCTAAATTAATTATTACTAATCAATATCATAATTAATTTATAACTGTATTTGTCAAATCAAGTCTCGCTTTAATATTAACATAGGTCTTCAGTTAGACTAACATTAGTGCTAATTATAATCAATTAGTACAGAGAGATAAAGCCACTGGACTATCATCCGCATCGCATGATATAAATTGTATAGATTACTAGCGGTCCGCCCCGGCTTCGTTTTTGGTATATGTTTAAAATTTATCTCCATAAGAACCATCCTCGTACTTAGGAATATTATAAAAAAAGAATTAACGAAATCGGTTCAACCGTTATCGAGTTATCCGCTTACCAACATATTTTGCCATTCATTTTCATATAATTGTAGACTAGCCGCGCTCCGCGGTTTCACCCGCGTGGCTCAGCTCCTGTCGATCTTAACGTGATGAAATATAGCTTATAGCCTTCCTCGATGAATGGGCTATCTAACACCGAAATAATTTTTCAAATCGGACCAGTAGTGCCTGAGATTAGCGCGTTCAAACAAACAAACAAACTCTTCAGCTTTATAATATTGGTATAGATTAGTATAGATAAAATACCATTATGAAAATAATTTCGAATATCGAATTATTTCATAATACTTATAAAACTGTAATCCTATGCCTAGCAGTTTAATATTTAGGACGAAATTCAAAGGAAACTTTCATATTTCACTAAGCCCTCGTAATCCAATTCATTGTTCATTTTACTTTGTACTTTTTCTCGAATTTCATTTATCTTCAGAAATTCCTGTTCCTAACTACAGATTAAATAATTATGACGTTAATTAATAACTTAAAGGTTTACCTTTTATCATGCAAATGTATTCAATTTGGAATTTTATTATAAGTCTCCAACTTCGTAAAATAATAAGTCAAACTAATATTTTATAATTAGAAGACTTTTATAAGAAATGAATAAGGAAAACCTCATCTATAATATAAAAATGAATCGCAAAATGTGTTTGTAGGCGCATAACTCGAGAACGGCTGAACCGATTTCGGTAATTCTTTTTTTTTAATATTCCTTAAAGTACGAGGATGGTTAGGAGAGAAAACGTAAACATGTACGTACCACAGGCGAAGCCGAGGCGAAACGCTAGATTCAAATATAATTTTTATAAACACACAGCAACTACAGAAATAAAGTTCATCAAAAACCATACAATCAAATTCTTATAACCAAGCCAGGTTAAAGATATTACACTTCCTACTTTATCGCGTTTCCAACAAAAAACAAACTTTTTTGTCGCTAAAACAATACATTCGCTACAGAATCAGAATATTTCAGGCACGCGCAAAGCAAAGTCGGTATAATGTGTATAAGTTATTCATAACGAACATTTTCACCGGATTTTACGTGTTTATTTATGGAAAGTCAAGACTTAACGGTTTGTAAAAACATATGATTAAAAGTCCATTTTCATATAATTTTCGGGTTTAATCAAAATTTTTCTTAATGTGTGATAATTAGTCGAGCGCTCCTCATAGAGACAGGCAGGATAATACATAATTTATGATAAATAAAAATAATTATTTTCAAGTTGATGAATTAAAAAAGTTCTCGCAGGAAACCGACATGTCGAAGAATAAAAAAAAAGTTCGACGACATGTGTCATCCGCCAACACGCACTTGGCCAGCGTGGTGGATTATGGCCTGTACCCTCATAGGAGGCCCGTGTCCCAGCAGTGGGAACGTATATGGGCTGATGATGATGATGAATATGCAATCCCCTCTACCTATTGATATAAAGGCCTTGAAAAATGCTTGAAGACTTTGAATGGTTAAGATTTTTTAATTATTTATATCCTGTTGAATTTATATTTTTGGTTTTATGGCATTCAAATGCTTTATAAATATAAATTTATAAAGAATAGAAAAAAAAAATTCGATCACGAGGCGGGACTCGAACCTGCATCCTTCGCGCCATTCCGGGGCGGATGCCTCACCAACTCAGCCACTCGTGACCCGCCCGAGTGATCGAATTTATTCTATTCTTTCAGTTTTATGTGTCTGAAGGGACACACCGCGCGCCATCTATTGAGATGATTAACAACCATTTCAACCAATATGAAGCACTTTTCAGTGAATACAATATTGTAACGATGGAACACGACCTTTTTTGTTGAATTTATATTTTTGGTTTTATGGCATTCAAATGCTTTATAAATATAAATTTATAAAGAATAGAAAAAAAAAAATGAATGGCGCGAAGGATGCGGGTTCGAGTCCCGCCTCGTGATCGAATTTTTTCTATTGTTTATAAATTTATATTTATATCCTTTCCTGCCTGAGACCTGAGAGAAACAACCTATAAGGCATAGGCAACTTATACGAATCTTCATTTCTTTACTACTTACTCAATAACTTATGGGAAGAATATATAATATTCCATTACCGACTGACTTATACCAATATTAAATTCCATAATAATCAACACGTAATACAGGCAATCAAAATCAACACATATGTATATACATAGAAAGTGTATTTATTTACTCATATCTGTATGTATATCTGTTTTCAATAAAGAATAAAACAATCCTATAACTGTCTCAACAATATAACTATCATCACTTAACACAGTCACAAATCAATCTTTTACCTAGAATGACCACACTTCATACAAGACGGGCTCATAAATAATATTGTAATGAACCCATTCATTCTCATATGCGATAAATCAAATAGGAGAAACGAGGATAGACTGTCAAATCAATCCAGTCAGTGTGAAGGGTGTTTGAAATAATCACCCCTTTCGACGCGTAAATTCATATTGTTTTTTACGTTCGTCGATCGATGTATGTTGAAGACTTGTGATTAAAAGTGTAAGAGGAATCGAAAGAGTTGGACGTAGTTTTATTTTAAAAAGTTGGATGTTGAATTTAAGCGTCTTTAGTATTAATTTTGACTATGAGGTATTTTTGGTGTTAGGTAATGAAATTTAGTCGCTCTATTTATTTCTTAGAAAAATAATCTTTTTATGCCTACTTAGATTATAGAAAAATAAGTAGAGTTTGTTACATAAGTAATGTATTCTCTCACTTCTAAATTAGTTTTAAGCATAGAGTTTATTTTAAAATTCAATTGGTTAAGACAATAGCTTACCGTAATAAATTATTAACATAACAAATGTATAACAATAATAATACTTGTTTACTACAAAAACTGTTTACTTTACTTACTCTATTATAGCTACGTAAAAACTAAAAATAACGCTTCTAAAATAAAGTCATTACTGCGTCGAGAACGGCTACGTAGTGCTACGATCGATAGGTGCTACGCCGTGCAGGCCTACGTTGCTACGTGCAACAGTTTGATACGCTTACAGGCGTAGCGGATATCACTATATCAAGTTATGGTATGAGGAATATGTAATATATTTGCAAGTAAAATTCTATTAGAATATCGAATGAGAATATTATCATAAGCGATGGATGTGAATAATTAAAAGTAGGCTACATGAATTAATAACAACTTTTAACGTTCGTAAAAAGTGGTAACATTGGTATTTCAAATCAAATTTGCAAATCTATGTAACTATATGGTTAGATCAATGTATAGGCTGTTAAAATTAAGTTGAAAATTAAATTATTGCATTATAATACGTATTTCTTTTTGTGTTAAATTCCTTTCAAAATCCACATAAAAATTCCATCACAAAATAATTAAACTATTAAGGAATCGCATACACATCGCTCGCTTATACAACGTGTGTTGAGCGAAGACCCTTAGGAATAAAAATGTAGGGAATAGTGCCCCTAGTAATTACGGCACATGCCAACATAGCTATAGACCCCAGTGTTTTCAATTAAGGGTCTTGTGCACTTCAAATTGAAAAGTTTTATAATTTCTCTCACCTTCTTGACTCGTATAATGATGCAGACTTATTATATGAACTATTTATAAGTAGTTATATATACTGTAAGTAGTTATATTATGTACTGCTTTGGTGCAAAACTGAGAGACGAGGATTATTATTATTTAGGTGAAGGATATATTCTTTGGTATAAATTATAATTTATGTATTCATAACATTATATCAACTTCAAAATATTAAAATTTCGCATTAAAATTATAGTAAGTATTCCAAATAATTTGACAACTTAATCAATATACTCACTCAATAAATATAAATAAATAAATTGTTTAAGGCACGTTTCATTTTTTAATAAATAAATGAAGGTATTAATTCTTACAACCCCTGATAGTAATTGCCAGCTATTGTCTTTTCTCTTTATATAAAGACATAATTGCAGCTAATCCTTCTGTCAAAATACCGACTTCTATTTTCTTTTGAACAAGGTGTAAAATGCAAGTGCATTGTTTAGGGTTCTTACGATTAAATGATTCGAGTGTTTTCGGAAATACGACAATTAGCGAAGATTTGCATGCGCATTATTAATTTTGGAGTACTGTAACTAACTATAACATTTTCTTTCTAAACAGCAGACATAATCTATATTGAAGATGGTTATAAATATGAATATTTATATTGGACGTATATTGGAAACCTACATGTATTGCTATCCTTATTTATTCCGAATAACAAGAAATGCGAATAAATATCGTGAAATAAATAACAGACTCAGATGTATTTGCTATGTCGGTTTCTGAACGTTGTTCCGTAAATTCGCAATACGATATATACAATAAATATATTTTTATGGGGTATATGGGGTTACAAAATATATTGCTACATGATCATAGAAATCTAAATAACAAGACACATAGAAGTGCTATAATGTCATAATTCGTATGAAAACCGCTGTCGCCAAAATCAACACATTTAAACCGATAGCTAAACAGTACACACAAGTAAACTATGCCTTTTATTGGACAGCTTGATTTTAGTGAAAACTAACTTAAATATTAAATTAATCTTTTTAATATGTATCCTAACGCACGAATTTACGGTTTATTTTAGAATAACATCCCTAAGTATATGAGACGTTTTGTTTCTTTTTGCTCCAATAAGGTTGAAATTTGTGTTAAACGTGATAATAAGAATGCTCGACTGTGTCATTCATTGTTATTTCGATTACTATGGTGACACTCGTAATACTTGTAAATATTCTATAATTTTAAGGAAAAACGGCATTATTTCTAAAAAAAAATTAAAACCGATGAAATATTATTCCTTTATTAGTATAATTACAACTTGTGGAAGAATTTCCGCAATGGGAAATGCTGAAACACACCATGTTTACACACATACGTCTCCAAAGCAACTGAACTGTGACGAACACACTGGTGGCACAGCTGGTGATGTGAAAGTCACCTGAGTGGCGACAAGGTCACGCGCGCTTACGACTTCTAGTGTCTTGTTATTTAGATTTCTATGTACATGATCTATGATCAGCATTAAATGGTTATATGGTCGTTATATGGAAAATAGGAACATAGAAATAGGAAGGTGATAATAATTTAACTAGTTAGAAAAACTATAAAGAGATTTATATAGGTAGTATTTGATTCAAGGATATAGATATCTTCCATTAAATAAATTATCTGTTTAAATTATTAAATGTTCTCTCAGTTTTAAAAAGAACATCAAAGCAGCCATTGTATCGTTCAAAATATTCGAATTTATTAACATAAAATATTTTGCATTGATATTCAGATCGGTAAACTAATTAAAACAACAAACAAACACAAATTTTGTTTAAATCAAGCACCTACCTGCACACACAAAATCGCGTGACTGTCTAAGTAAAGACATCGTATATATTGTGTGAGGTCTTAAGTTTTAAACTGAAAGCGATTTTTAATAAAAAAGAGCGTGTGTGCCGAGCACACATGTCAGAAGTGGAACTTCTTTGGCAAGATTCAAAGTGCCAAAATCGTCGCCTTACAATATGACGTGAAGGTATTGACATGACGCGACTTGAAATTTTACTCGCACACGTTTAAAAAAGTTTCACTTCAATATTTTTTTCAAGTGCGAAAATCGTGTCCAAGAACCGATTTTATTCGTATGTAAAAATCCAATCTTTTAATTTAAAATTGCTAATATCAAGCTTTATTAACAATAATAACATAAATGTTTGTTATAGTATGCAATAGCTGATCAGATCTGTATGAAATTTGGTACGAATAAAATATTATAATATATTATTAGCACTTACAGGCTACTTTTATTTGATACCACGCGTTTTAAGTCTATATCGTACTTTTCAAAACGTAAAGAATGTAGGGTATACAAAAATCAATCCTATTCCTAACGCTATAACGTACATTTTCCACCACACACAATCACTCGTGACGTTCGCTCGTTAAGTTCAGAAAGGGCCAATCCTGCTCCTTTGCGAACAATTTGGCGAAAGAGTGATTCAAATTCATTGGTTCGACGAATTAAGACATGATCCTAAGGTTCAATTGAGTACTGAAAATTGTTGGCGTTATTCGTATTTTATGTTGAAATTATTTAGTTGTAGCACTTAACTAGCGAACTGTATTTACTTTTTTACTTTCAATTTTTAATGAAGATAAATGAAACGCTTTTAATATATATTTCCATATAGTCCATTGAATAAAAAGTTCTAGAGTGCGTGAGTTAGTAACGTAAGATGTTTCTTCGGAAACATGTCAAGAGTCCCTAGGTTATAAACATACTAAAACCCCGGGACACTAGGAGGAGCCCCGGAGTGGGGAGAGGGGGGGAATGGGTCCATTATTTCATTTTTCGCTTAAATCTCAAAAACGGTACATGTTAGAAAAAAACTTTCAAGGAAAAGTTGAAAGGCCATAAAATTATCTACAAGTTGTACCTAGATCATTTTTTCTTATATTCTACCGTTTCTGAGTTATACGCAGTAAAAAATTATTTTGGCTCAAACAATTTCCCCATACTACACATCAATCGATCAAAAAATATTTCTTTCTTCCAAAAAACTCAAATGTGCAACTTGTGACCGGTACTGATAGATTGCTCTTAATTAGGTCTATAATTGGTAAAATAAACACATTCCTCCATGGAAGCCTTTAGGAGGAATCGATTGTCAAAATATTGTATTAGGGCAGTTTGAGTTATTGAACTTGATCTTTTTATTTTTTTCTTCCAAAAAACTCAAAAGTGCAACTTGTGACCGGTACAGATAGATTGCTCATAATTAGGTCTATCATTGATAAAAATACCAGATTCCACCACGGAGGCGTTTACGGGGACTTGAATTTTATTAGGGTAGTTAAGATACTTGAACTTTTTATTTTTTTTCTTCCAAAAAACTCAAAAGTGCAACTTGTGACCAGTACTGATAGATTGCTCTTAATTAGGTCTATAATTGGTAAAATAAACACATTCCTCCATGGAAGTCTTTAGGAGAAATCGATTGTCAAAATATTATATTAGAGTAGTTTGAGTTACTGAACTTGATCTTTTTATTTTTTCTTCCAAAAAACTCAAAAGTGCAACTTGTGACCGGTACTGATAGATTGCTCTTAATTAGGTCTATAATTGGTAATATAAACACATTCCTCCATGGAAGCCTTTAGGAGGAATCGATTGTCAAAATATTGTATTAGGGCAGTTTGAGTTATTGAACTTGATCTTTTTATTTTTTTCTTCCAAAAAACTCAAAAGTGCAACTTGTGACCGGTACAGATAGATTGCTCATAATTAGGTCTATCATTGATAAAAATACCAGATTCCACCACGGAGGCGTTTACGGGGAATTGAATTTTATTAGGGTAGTTAAGATACTTGAACTTTTTATTTTTTTTCTTCCAAAAAACTCAAAAGTGCAACTTGTGACCAGTACTGATAGATTGCTCTTAATTAGGTCTATAATTGGTAAAATAAACACATTCCTCCATGGAAGTCTTTAGGAGAAATCGATTGTCAAAATATTATATTAGAGTAGTTTGAGTTACTGAACTTGATCTTTTTATTTTTTCTTCCAAAAAACTCAAAAGTGCAACTTGTGACCGGTACTGATAGATTGCTCTTAATTAGGTCTATAATTGGTAAAATAAACACATTCCTCCATGGAAGCCTTTAGGAGGAATCGATTGTCAAAATATTATATTAGGGTAGTTTGAGTTACTGAACTTGATCTTTTTATTTTTTTCTTCCAAAAAACTCAAAAGTGCAACTTGTGACTGGTACAGATAGATTGCTCATAATTAGGTCTATCATTGATAAAAATACTAGATTCCACCACGGAGGCGTTTACGGGGAATTGAATTTTATTAGGGTAGTTACGATACTTGAACTTTCTATTTTTTTTTCTTCCAAAAAACTCAAAAGTGCAACTTGTGACCGGTACCGATAGATTGCTCATAATTAGGTCTATCATTGATAAAAAAAAACCAGATTCCACCATGGAGGCGTTTAGGAGGTATTGAATTTTATTAGGGTAGTTACGATACTTGAACTTTTTAACTAACTACACTAATAAAATTCAATTCCCCGTAAACGCCTCCATGGTGGAATCTGGTATTTTTATCAATGATAGACCTAATTATGAGCAATCTATCTGTACCGGTCACAAGTTGCACTTTTGAGTTTTTTGGAAGAAAAAAAATAAAAAGTTCAAGTATCTTAACTACCCTAATAAAATTCAATTCCCCGTAAACGCCTCCGTGGTGGAATCTGGTATTTTTATCAACGATAGACCTAATTATGAGCAATCTATCTGTACCGGTCACAAGTTGCACTTTTGAGTTTTTTGGAAGAAAAAAATAAAAAGATCAAGTTCAATAACTCAAACTGCCCTAATACAATATTTTGACAATCGATTCCTCCTAAAGGCTTCCATGGAGGAATGTGTTTATATTACCAATTATAGACCTAATTAAGAGCAATCTATCAGTACCGGTCACAAGTTGCACATTTGAGTTTTTTGGAAGAAAGAAATATTTTTTGATCGATTGATGTGTAGTATGGGGAAATTGTTTGAGCCAAAATAATTTTTTACTGCGTATAACTCAGAAACGGTAGAATATAGGAAAAAATGATCTAGGTACAACTTGTAGATAATTTTATGGCCGTTCAACTTTTCCTTGAAAGTTTTTCTCTAACATGTACCGTTTTTGAGATTTAAGCGAAAAATAAAAAAATTGACCCATTCCCCCCCTCCCCCCACTCCGGGGCTCCTCCTAGTGTCCCGGGGTTTTAGTATGTTTATTACCTAGGGACTCTTGACATGTGTTCGAAGAAACATCTTACGTTACTAACTCACGCACTCTAGACCCCCCTTGGAGGGACTCATTCAATGGACTAATATTACAAATTGTAGATTATTTCCGACTACAACATCTTATATCTTAATACTTGTTTATCATAACATGCTTCAGATTTCAGAGTTAATTAAAGTTATCGACAGATTGACTAATTTGTCTTTGTTGATTGCACAACTAATCAACATTATAAGTACAACATAATATTATAGTCCATATATCCTTCAAATTCACATAGTTATTAAAATCTTCAAAGTAACGGAATGTAGAAATATAATACTTATTTAAATACATGTAGGTTTATTTTCTAATGCAGTATTTTTGTCGAATTATTCAAAGCTTTTGAATTGAAGGTAAGTAATTATTGTATAATTTTATTGTTAAACTTGTTATGTAAAGCACTTGCTTTACATTTTATTTTTAAAGACACTTAGTTAAGTGTCCTTAAAAATAGTTCGTTATCCACCAAAAGATGAACAGTTAAAACGAGTTTATTTCAAAATTGAACTAGGTCACGCCCTACTACACAAATTCAAGCGTGAACACACAAAATATGAATTAGTTAAAACATTTAACCCTGGAGGTTAATGTTTTGGCCATACGTTTCCTTTCTAACGACGACACTGTTAAAACAAACAATTTATTATCATCCATACGTACAATCGCGACGAGAATCTTACTCCGATTCGATAGAATAAGATTTCCCATGTCGGCTGGGCTGAATTCTTTGTACAGTCGAGTGCACATTTTATTTGTGACAGCACGGAATAATAGACCTTATTGTAGTATACTTTTGTATTTAATGAACTGGAGATATCAGTTTTCGCATCTGTTTGTTATTGAAAGTTTGGTAGAAAATTATACAGATATGTTTTGGTAGAGATATTTTGAAGTGAAACTTGTTTAGGCGCGTTGAGAGTAAAATTTCATGGCAATACCATCACGTCATGGAGTGAGGCGATTTTGGTATCTTTGAATCTTACCAAAGAAGTTTCACTTCTGACACGTGTGCACGGCACAAACGCTCCTTTTTTGTTGGTTCAAATAACAAAACATGTCCTTCTTCTATTAAACGCGACAGCTTCGGATAATGTTTTGAATTATAGGAAACTAGATTTCCGCCCGCGGCTTCGCCCGCGTTTTCAAAGGAAAACCCGCATAGTTCCCGTTCCCGTGGGATTTCCGGGATAAAACCTATCCTATGTGTTAATCCAAGTTACCCTCTATATGTGTGCTAAATTTCATTGTAATCGGTTCAGTAGTTTTTACGTGAAAGAGTAACAAACATCCATACATCCATACATCCATACTTACAAACTTTCGCCTTTATAATAGTATTAAGATAGATTAAATTATGTCTGTGCCAAACACATCATTTCAGTCCTTTCCCTATACTATATTTGTAATTTATAATATGCAGTGAAAATATTTACAATTAATATTCAAAACATATTTGTAAAACAAATTTAATTGAAGGTATTCTTTTAAATTAATAAAATTCACCATAATTAAAAGCACAAACCGTAAGCGCTCAATCCAAAATTAACAGTATCCTTTACATAAAAATATAAACAATAATTAACTTTAACCATATCCCCGGTGGTCCGGCATTAGGCAATTTGTAAGAGGATCCCAAAAATTAAACTGTCAAGTACTCAAATGTGCGTGTGCGCAAGATTGATGCAAAAAAATCGAGCAAAAGTTAACCAAATTACAAGTTACAAGAGCACGTAAATTACCTGTCATTGATTTGATTTGTTAATTTAATATAAGCATTTTTGGTTCAACGGTTTTGGAGGAATTTCGGTATGCATTGAGATGCATATTTTGAGAATATTATGAATTGATACTCCTTTCATTTTATACAAACTAATAATATTATAAAGGTGAAGAGTTTGTTTGTTTGAACGCGTTAATCTCAGAAACTACTGGTCCGATTTGAAAAATTCTTTCGGTGTTAGATAGCCCATTTATCGAGGATCTATAGGCTATATATCATTACGCTAAGAACAACAGGACCTGAGCCATGCGAGTGAAACCGCGAAGCGCAGCTAGTTTTACAATATTTGTATAGGTTAATTAAATATTTCTATGTCCCCATCTTAATTACTTTTGTACGCTAAAAGAAAGATAGGTATATTGAATAATTCCTATCAATAGTGAAGCTAGTCAAGAGGAATGCAAAATTCCACATAATCCTTACATTCTGCATTTAAAACCTTCAAACTAAAACCATAAGATCGAAATTCTAATACATCCAAGCCAAATATAACTTTCGGAACTCAAATTTCTGAAACATATTGACTCTGGCCGAAAAGCTGACTCTTATGTGGTTAGGTTCATACAAAACGGAAGCAAATTATTCCTTCTCGATCTAATATACCCTTGGGTCACCATTATTCTTAGATAAGTGATGTAAGATCATTGTATATCGTTTTATGTAACAGTAAGAAGTTGATAATCCGCTTTATATTTGGTCTGTAATATGAATGGTTTTGTGCTATTGGTAACTATAGCGAAAAAGCGTACATTAGGTATATGTATTACGAAAATATGTACCTACCTACTATATTATAATATAATGATTGTTTAAAAAGTTAACTACCAATAATAAGAACTCTATTCGTACATGACATTATACGGATTCAAGATGGAATATTTAAAAATATTAACTAGCCAAGAATCATAAATGAAGAAAGGATATTCTCTCCAGCATGTTCAACATTCCACATTTGAAGCTATAAATCGAATGTAATAAAAATGTTTGATTAAAAATTCAAATTAAACTACTTACATTAAAGTCAGCATACAAGATTGCTCCACTAAATAACCAGATAAAATGCTCTTACATATCTTAATTACAAGCTAATAATAGAGATATAGAATACGTGGGAACGGCTCCAGTCTACGTCGCGAAATAGGCAAATAGCATAGAAATACAACGGCAGGTGCAGATATTCAAGTATCGGCAATAAAATCGAATGAACATACATTTATGTCGCTTGTGACCTTTATTTATGCGCCCGGCTCCTTTATTTAACATATTTTATTGGGATTATAAAACAAACAACACATATGTTATTGGCGATAAATAATTTAACGTGCTCAGACGTTACAACGTGACTAAAACGATGGGTTGTAAGAAAAAATATTATAATAACAACAAATTAATAAGAGATGCAACATTCAAACGTATAGAATTTTCGGTAAGAAAAGGTAAATATGTTTGCAATGTGAAGTCTTATTCATTTATTTGATTACTAGCGGTCCGCCCCGGCTTCGCCCGTGGTACATATTTACGTTTTCTCTACATAAAAACCATCCTCGTACTTCAAGGAATATAATAAAAAAAGAATTATCGAAATCGGTTCAGCCGTTCTCGAGTTATGCGATTACCAACACATTTTGCGATTCATTTTTATATATAAGATTTAAAATTATGTAACGATAATGTTAAAAATAAACCATTTTAATGATCCATTTAATTTGTGAATATTTTATATAGAAATAAATATGGGATAGTATAGGAAATATTTCATGGTTGGACATGAAACCTTCCTTTATGGAATAATCTCAAAGATGCATAAGCATAGAAAACTAATAATAAAAGTTGTACATACTATACGTACATAAACTGATCATTTACTTAACAGCTGCAGCAGCATAATATTTCAATAGTCAAATTCAAATTCAAATTCAAATTCAAATATATTTATTTGCTCGTATATGGTTCATAAGGGTGTAATTTTTTTATCGCATATACTGTCATTTTAAATGGCGTGCAAAAATTTACAAATTAATACAGTCAGGTAACATTATCTCGATAATAAATGTTCTATGCCTCCCTATTTGTTTTCAATAATGTGTCCCTATATTTACACCAATCAATCTTTATAAGGATATTTTCCATCCGATACATCGAGAAATTTATCACCCACTAGCTGTGCTCTGCGGTTTTACTCGCAGTGATCCGCTCCTGTTGTTCTTAGCGTGATGATATATTATAGCCTATACTCTATAGCATTCCTTGGTAAATTGGCTTTTTAATACCGAAATAATTTTTCAAATCGGACCAGTAGTTCTTGAGATAAGCGCGCTTAAACAAAGAAACTCTTCAGCTAAAGCTGCTATTCGCTTATAAATAATATTAAGTATAGATCTCTCAAAAACAATGTTCCTTGAAACCGGACAAAAGATACAAAGGTATATTAAAACAAATCAATACAAACATCCAATTTCCAAGACTAATTCGAGCGAACATAAAACCGATAATTGTATCGCTACACAAAAGACTGTAAATCAAAACAAACGCACTCAGTTTACGGAGAAAAGGAGTTATGGGGCATTAAGAAAAAAATTAAAACCATACTTTGTTGGGACTGTTTGGAACAGACTTGGCGATATTAGTGAAGGGCTATGATGTAGCTTTAGTAGATGTATGAGGAATGTACACTGAAATAATTAATCTTGATCGAAACGGTAACTATTTCTCAGTAATTATATTCCATAAATTGACAATTAATTTACAAATACTGGATTATCATCAAATTAATTAAAACTTGTATCTCCTTTGTAACACAAAGTTCATACAACTAAATTTATTAAAGGAGCGCGCATGTTACTAATTCATACACGGTACGGAAATTATGACGAAAAATTTTAATTAAATTCCAACTCTGTACACAAAACTAGACAAGAGCCAACTGGAAACGAATATAAAAATTAAAATGAACACATTCCGCGGCGCAAAATTGTAAACTCGAATGGGGAAACATTAAAATCCGTTTTCGTAAATTAATCCGGAGCCTAAACAAACAGGGTTATGTGGACGCTTCGGCACCGATCCCCTAAAAGAGGTTAAGTAAAAAAAAAGTAAAAATTGAATAAAAAATATTCTGTGAAACTCGACGGGTGGTTATCATCGACAAAGAGTAAAATACGATCGCTAACGAAGAGCGCCGAAAAAAGGGCAACAATGCTAAACTGTGACGATGACGGGAATGAAAATAAAGCAGAATGAAATGCCTCGGCCCGCACAAAAGAACTGCGAATGGTTCTCGGAAATTGGTATACGGTGAGCATGGGAAGGGGTATTGTGGGACATTGATACTCATAATGCAACAAATTGAATTGAAAACAGTTCAGATTAATGCTGCTCCAATAGCCTATAATGAGTATTGCACAATTTTTTTTGAATGATGAAAACAAAATCACCGTTTCAACTAATTAAAGATTCAAAATATTGGCACACACATTCAAAATACAACAATGTATACACAATATCTATACTCAGTATTCATTGTACACTAATATATCAGTCCACGGCGTTACACAGAAATATGTGTTCCCAGTACAATGCGCCATAACGCTTCCTTCATTAGATATGTAGTGTTGTGGCCAGAGACACGTGCTACAAGTAACCCTGTCAACCACGTCATATACATTTCCTGTAACACCGTTGCATCATGCATAATTTATATGTATATTACATTTTTTACGTCTATATCAAATTTAACACTTTCTGGACTTCTTCATGACCATTGTCTTCTGAATTTCTTTCCCAAAAATTTAAAATAACTTACGATTCGTAAGTGATGTCACCATAACAATCTTCCATTGGCTTCCTAAACGGATTCTCGATTAACACTAAAGATATAATCGATTTCTATGACGCAAGAAACCATACAACTCTAATTAGATTGCACCTTACCCAAATACGCCCACGGAACACTTGACATTCCTCTGACATAATAAAAAAGTAATTGTTGAAAACGAGAAACGATTAATTGCCCCGAGACAAATTAATTCGGAACGTGGGGCATGGAAAATGCCAATACAATCGCAAGCGGTGATTTTATCGAACTCGTATTAACTTTAATCGATGTTATTGGAATCGATTTTGACGACTGATATAGAATGCATGATGGAATAACCAGTTTTGATCGTTTTTTAAATTTGAGAATTGTAACAAAAAATATGTCTTTTTTGTGTAGCAACTGCGTGGAGTATCGTTTCCGAAACGAGATTTGGAGACGTATTTTGAGTCTGTGGAAGTAATTTCGTCGTCGGTAATTTCTTGTAAATGGTATAATGAGCTTTTAATTACACGTATCACGTACTAAACGAGCGGTGCGCGTTTTATTGAGCATTATTTCTTTCTTCAAAGGGACGCGCTTATTTCTTACAAATTACCCCGAAATAATGAACTGTATTCTATAAATAGTTATTTTCTTATAGTAGGGATATTTTATTTCTTTTATGTTTGTAGCGATAAACAACAAAGAAAAAATAATTCTTATTTATTAGATGTATGATGATTCTTACTAGTTTTCTTTGTAATCATGTTGATTATTCTATAATATCAATTCATTTGTTCTATGAAATGATATTAATCTGTTTTAAATTGCCTTGATATTACACATAATTTATATAAACTATTTCAACTAAATTTAACATTATAAGCCACCGTCAAAGCGAAAGCATTTTAAACTAAAACTCGACTGTTCCCGCTTCACAAAAAGAGTCAGAAGAAAAGTCCATATTCGTATTTCGTTGTTATTCAAATTTGCGGTCGCGTTGTTTTGGCGGCAAAACGAAAAGTTCAGAAAAATGTCGTTTGACCCTTGTCAACGGTGACGTCACTGGCGGCCGCGGATCAAGATTGATCGGTCCTTCAAATGGCAGAAAAAGTTTTACGATTTTATGTGAAGCAGCTTTGGTTTTCCGTATTTGGTGATATGAAAAAAATCAAGCGAATACATAGAATAAATAAAAATACTTTAATTGTAAGATTTTTGTTTTTATTTAATAAAAACTATCATAAATTAAAGTCCATCTTATGAATGTAATAAACTGTTTATAGTCATATGTCTAGTTCAAATATCAATAGACAAAAATATATTCGTTCAAATGCAATAAAATTTAATAACTCCTTCTCACACATCCGGGTAAAATAAAGAGCATTCAACAATGTATGAATAAAAATATTCCTCGAGACCAGTTCTACAGGTCTAGTGACTCTTTCGAATCTATCAATGACAATATTAATAAGGATCCAATTATGGAAAAAATAACAAAAATACTCGTTTATAGAACGGGAGCAGTTTTAAAGGACATCTTGTATCTGATCATTAATAACTGTATTTAAGAGGTTTTAAGCGCTTGTCTCCGTAAAAATGGTATAGACAATTATAGTTAAGGGAACTTGATTCTTGGAGGAATTAGCTATTCTTTTATTTTCGTATCTTAGAGTGTAGAAATTAAGATAATTCAGGGAATATTCTAATTGGTGGTAAGTGTAAATCCACCGTAAATGTAATAAATGCAAAGATGTAAAAACTTGTGATATTTTTTGTACTAATACAAATTTTAACGAAGGTTCAAGTAAATAATATATACAAGACTGAACTCATAAATTATAAGTAGAGTGACGTGACCTGACATAATATAATGTCCTGCCTTCGCGCGTCAGGAATAAAGTATGAACAAACTTGAAAACATAGCTAAATTAACAACATAATCTATATATATGTTACAGCCAAAGTAATAAAACTGGATATTATATATATTATCTAGCCATTATTTATAATGTCTATCCAATTTAGATAAAGTGATAATTGACACATAATTAATCACTTTAACTAGCAATTTTATATAATATCTTCAAATACTTGGATAATGTAATAAAACAAGTAGGTAAAGATTATAAAATTATATTTCAATTTGCCTTAAGCATACCTAACTACATGTGTAGCAATATTATACTCTTATTTGAAATGTAACAATTATAAAGATTATTTTAAGAATTAAAATAACATTTTCATAGATAATAATTCTACGTTAATTAACAATGTTATAGAGTTATTAAACTGTTCACTTATAAAGTAAATTTAAAGCTACTTAGCTTTATATTAGCTTAGCTTTATAAAGTGAAAAAAAAAACAGAGATCAATACAAGTATTTGGTATCACTCTTTAGACTACAAAAAAATAAAATTAAAAAATTAAAATGAACTGACTGAATTAAAAAAAATTGGGTCATAATTATTATTTATTCTTACAAGTAAGGCTCTTGTGACATTTTGAGTTACACATAAGGTTTGACTTTTTACATTTACACTTATTAGAAACGCACTCTCCAGTACAGTTGCAATGCTGAAATCCTTGGCCACCAAGATGTGACTCTTTTTTTGCACATTCCCTGATGGTAACTTCATGTTGGGGAATGATATCAGTTGTAATAAACGTTTCTTTGCAGACAGAGAACTGATTTCTTGTGTAAAGTTGATTTAGAATCCCATGCTTCGTGCCCAACTTGTACATTCCTTCTGTTTCCTGAGAAATTATAACAGCCATAATGTTTCTATCATCGGCTTTGGCGCGGTCTACATCTGGAATCTTTACCACTACATTATCACCTCTATTAGCAGCAGGATATTTTAGCGAAGATAGGGCTAACATTTTATCTGCTTGCTTTTGCAGAGATTGTCCAACTAATTTTCTGATATTTCCAATGTTTTGTTTCTTTTTATCGAGAGTAATTACTACTTCTTGGTCACTTACACACTGCGTTATATTTGACGGATCTGACGTATTTCCTTGGTTTTTGTTCTCGTTATCAGGATTTCCTGTCAGGCTGTCTAGAATTTTATTTTGCGAATCAGGGTTTAGACTCTCTATTTCATCATCTTCATTAAACACAGCGTCGGTAATATTGCGTTCGGCTTCCCTCTCCTCATCGAACTGGTTTTCGTCTTCTTTCAGTATAGATTCTAGCTCTTCTTTTGTTGACAGTTCAACTATCACGTCTTTAGGAAGATTATTTAATCCGACTTTAGGTTTACAGCCAAACATTGCTTCGTAAGGGCTACGATTTATCCCTGCGTGATACGCTCTGTTCTTCATAAATTGAATAAAACGTATTCCTTCAGACCATTTCGTCGTCTTGTTAGATTCTAGCCAAGTACAAAGCATCTTCTCTACGTCTTGGTTAGCCCTTTCAACAGACCCTTGTGATTGAGAGTGTCGGGGCTTGCCATGCACGATTTTTAATTCCGGCCACATCGCGCAGACTTCTTTGACCACCTTGTTAGCAAATTCCCTACCATTATCGCTTTGCAATATACTAGGCGCTCCGAATGTAGTAAAAATGTCTAATAAATGATACGCTACCTCTTCTGCTCGCTTACTTTTTAAACACCGCAGCTGCACGAATTTTGTTAGGTGATCTTGATAGACCATAATGAATTTAAATTCACCATCACTTTGAGATTGCATGTCTATAAGATCAACTTGACACCTTGAATTTAGCTCGTTGCTGATAATCGGTTTTACAAGACAACAAGACCTTTTTTTGGCAAACTTTTTTTTTTCTGACAAGATTCACACAGATTCAAATACACAGTGACGAGTTCAGCAGTTACATTTTTATATCTTAATTTTAACTCTTTCATCATTCTGACTCTGCCGCCGTGTCCAATACTAATATGACAGTCGTGGATTATTTGAAAAGTTTCGTCTAAGTGAGCATAGTATATAATGGGATCACCTTCGTTTTTCACCGGAATTATTAGTTTTTCTGATGCTCCAATTTTGACGACATCATATCTTGCTAGGCGCTGGTAATCTTCAGGTGTTTTCTTAGTATTCTTGTTCTTTGATGCTTTTACTTTTAAAATTAAAGATAAATATTGATCACTTGCAAACAACTGATTATTTTTTCCCTTATTTGCAATAAGTGCAGTGATAGTTTCATAGAAACGTTTTTTCATTTCATCTGCCATCATCAGACACTGTTACGAATAAAAACTCGCGGAAATTGCGGCGCACACGGCGCGACCTCTCTTTACAAATCGACAACGAACACTATTGCGTCAACCACAAAATGGCGGCGATCACGCCACGCCGCAGCGGAAGAGCGAGAGGGGTAATAAGTCGGTTTTATACCGTATTTATTACTTTGGCTAACGTTGACCAGCTATTATGAATAATATCTGCATAAAGTGATTAATTTATCATATTATCTAGTCAATTTGGGTATTATGTATAATGACCAGTCATTATGTATAATAGCTACTTAATCACTATGACTGTAACATATATAAAAGAAAGTCGTGTTAGTTACTCCACCTATAACTCAAGAACGGCTGAACCGATTTAGCTGAAAATTGGCAGGGAGGTAGTTTAGAGCCAGGAGAAGGACATAGGATACTAAATATGTACCACGGGCGAAGCCGGGGCGGACCACTAGTTATATAGAGATAGATAAACTTATGGCCTTACAAATGGAGTATATATAGTTACTTTTTACTTCCAGTTGACAATATCTGAACGCATTTGCAAATTGCCGACTCAATCGTGTCGGCTGACGTGGGTGACATACCGACGATACAAATGTACTGCATTGTTTTGTATTGCTGTGTTTTTTATTTGTTTATACTGGATACAGATTAATAGGGAGTAGGGGACTGTTGTAAATAAAATTATTAGACTGTTGTTATTGCTTCTATGCTATAGTGAGTTTAGGTTACTTATACTTTTGAATGATTTGTGCATTGTATTCAAAAACGAAAAAAAAAATTGGTTGTCTGTAAAGTCGGTTTACTGACGATAGTTGAACGTGACAACGTCCGATTGTGCTTCTTTGTCGCTCGTTCCGCGCTCTCGCTTGCACTTCAAGCCTATGGAACGCCTCAGAGCGAGGTAACGCCGCATGAGTCATGTTTTTTCGTGCGTGCAGCCGGCTATATCGAATTATAAGACGTTGTCACGTCAAAAAGTAATTGATATGAGTAGGTGCTTAATACTATACTGTTTTCTGCGTTTTATGATTTTGTTTATTACTTAGAAATAATGCATGATTTATGGAGTTAGATCATCGGTTTTTTAATTCAACATATCAAAATTTAACAGAGATTGATAAGCACATCGTAAGCATGAGCTACTAAAATTTAATACAGAATGATTTACACTTTTGTATATTCTTGTAAATCCATTAAATATTATACTCTATTAAAGATCTGCAAACATCACATACCCGCGTCGAAATAACTTTTTTGCGATTAAAAAAGGGGAAAGTCCATAAATCCCCAATAAATAATTGATCTACAATCCACAAACAGCGCCCTCTATTTGTCACGGAGTACTTACATTTCAATATGAAAGCGGAACGGAAATTGGTTTCAAAGTACTGAACACGACCAGTGATTTGTACTTTGTAGGCACAAGTTATACGCGATTTTCGACTTTACACCCTTGTTAATAGGGTATATCGAAAAATCGATTCGACATTTTATCTTAGCGTCAAAGGGCACTGTAAAATACTGGAGAAATGATTGGACGGAGTAAATTGTTTTTTTCGGATGGTCCTAATTTTGTTTTTCTGTTTTTAAGCCTTGAAGTCTGGATTTACAAATTGTAGGATTTCGTAAGGTTTCGAAAAGGTGTACCTAGATGTTAAATATTACGAATACTAACAAATCGATTTTCTGCTGTAAATATACGTTACTTTCTTTTACAATTTTAACAAATAATTCCTTGTATCTAAAAACAATTTATATAGATAATACCCATGTATTATATTCCTCTTCACTATAACTTTTTCCATAAACAGTAATAGTGAAGAAGAATTTGCATTTTTCTATATAATTCCAAGTCAAAATTAAATAGCAATTTCCAATCATAATATTACAAATATATTTATGAGTTCTGTTTAAGTCTGACTTACAAAATAAATAAAGAAGTTGCAATGAAATTAAAATAAAGTTTGGAAAATCCAAAAGTGCACGACTCATAATGCTCATTTAATTATGAAATATAAAAAAAAAAAAAATATATAGATATACAGTCTTGTAGTTTTTTTTTTTATTAATTGCAATTAAACGACACTGAATTAATTAATCATTCGCATTCAGTGACCTACAATCGTCGATTAGAATATTTAAAAAAAAAAATTAACTCAAATGATGGATTTTTTCACAAGTTATAGTGTTTTCAGGTTTCACACATGACGGACAGGAAAATTTTTTGACCTATTTCGGTGTTTTTTTCCAATTCTATTGAAGTAAATCAATTTTTGAAAAGTATGGGATTAATCTCCATTAAATTATCTCGACAATAGTATGCAAAATATCTTGATTCCGTGAACTAACAAGGCTATAATAATAAGAATAGCTGCAAAAATGAGGCGAAAAAAATTTTTCGATCGTAAAGCACTCTCTGATGCTTCGCATCATGAGTCGTGCAATTGCAACAGCCTGCGTGCGGTTTATTGACTTATTGAATTTTAAAATGGAGCATTATTGAGTCGCAATTAATATTGTTGTTTCTTAGTTTATGTTTTTTGTTTTAGTAATAAACTGTTACTGGATTATTAAATACACAATTGGGAAACAAGAAGATACTACTATGAATTGAATTGAGGAAATAGTAGTAGGATTGAAAATAATAGCAGGAGCCCTAGTCTGTACAAATTAGTCGGTAATTACCGATAACTAATTTATAGTCCCGTCTTCAGCAATGAAAATGATGTCGCTTAATACCTCTCCCCAATTTGATGGAAGTATACAATAGATACATATTTGTTTATAATTTTTATTCTTCACAAAACTTTCCGTTATGCGTCAAAATATTTATATAATAATAGCCTTGTAGCAATGCATTTTTATCTAAATTAATAACATCATTATTTCAATTCCGTAGATATATGAAAAATAAATAAAATATAGATTTCATGGATTTGGAAAATCATTTCTTTGCAACACATTCGAATATTGTCAAAACAAATTATTCTTTGACATTGTCAATCGTTATGATACCGACGTTTGATCTCGACAAGATCTCGAAGGCCCTTCTCCCATTACGCTACCGGTATCCTACACGTCCGCGACTAGTTTAATTGGTCGCTTTTGCGTCGCGTTTCGCGCGTATCTCTTCGGTAGAAAGATAAAAAATTCTTATCATCATGTTGTAGTTCTCGTGCGGCTATAAAAACTACAATTTATGTTTCTTTCAATATATGGATGAATCCTGCAGTACCTACTTCCTACTTTTACGTCGTCACTGGAATCGCTCGACATAGCGTCCGTCTACAAAAACGAGGCACGATAATGATGAATTTAGTCATCTTTCAGTCGCATAATATGTGAGCATCGGGTAGCGAGCAAATATCTAACTAGTATTCTACTCGTGTATCGTATTCTAGAAGTATCCTAATGGGAGAAGGGCCTTACGGTTTGTGTGGATTTGTAGATACGGTTGATAATGTCGGAAAAATTATAGATTATTATAATTTTATAATAAAAAAGATATTTCAAACTTCCGATGCTACATGATTTAACGCAATATTGTTTTCTCTTATTTAAAGTTATTGCAATTAAAATAAAATAAACAAATAATGTTTTATTTTTAAGATGGTTTCAAAATTTTATTGAAAATGTTAAGAAGCCTCTTATATTATATTAAATAAATATTAAAATATGTAGTGTACTGCTGTCTGCATTTATTCAGCCTAAATTATTGCATTCATATTCGATTAATTTCTTTCTGAACTTCTAGGATAATAAAATTATACAGATGAATACAAATAAAAAACGATCGAATTAAGAAAAAAATTTATTAGAAAAATTTAATTTAACAGTTTATAATAGCGTAGTTGAAAATTTGGCTCAAAACCATCATCTCTCATCAACATAATTCTAGTAACTTGTTCATCTGTAAATTATAAAATTTATAGATAAATATTTATATTTAACACATAAATAATTACCCGTGAACCGCTAAATCAATTGCATATATTCATCCTTTGCTTATTAACTGTAATAAAATATACAATGATGCACATAATATAATATATGTAATAATACAAGCTAAAAATACAAGTGATACAAATTATCCGTTCCGTCCTTAGTTTTAGTTCCGTCCGTTTCTATAATGTCTTAAAGATTTCTCGAAAGGCTTCGAATTGAGCAGAATTATCTTGTAGAGCTTTTAGAGTCTTTTGATTAGAATTTTATTGCACTTCACAAATAACAAAATATTAGTAATCTAAAACTAATAGCTTTAACTATATAAAAACATAACGCAGATTGATGTTTTCTTAGGATATTTGTTATCCCATAGATTTATAGGATTTTTAAGAACATAATTAAAAATTATCCTCTTGAAAACACAAAATTTATATTTATTTTGATAGAAATATTATTTTGATTGATTGATGTCAAATGTCAAAAAAGTAAATAAGGAGATTGCCATACATGGAATTTTGGATTCCATGAATATGTAATAAATAGAACATTAATTAAACGATTGATATAAAAAAATATCGAATTTGATTAAAATTAAATTAACTGCCATGTTTTTTATGCATAACATGTGCTTTTTTCATATGCAATTGTATTTGTAATAATGCGAAAAATTTATGTAACTAATTTTAATTTACTATATATTCCATAATATCAGGGTAAATTTCTTGGAAAAACAACACAAAATTTTTTAGGTCCATACTATAGTTACTGAACATCGTTAGTTACCGACCGTTTTCGGTCGAGATCGATGTCGATTAATGTGTCGAGACTACAGGGGCAGGAATCTGCGTCTTTAATGCAGATGGTTTTATTAGTTTAGTCTTGGATATATGATTTTTGTCACTGAATTACGTAAAAAGATTTCTACGAGCTTCCTTCAAAAGAAAATATGATTAATTTCGTAATTGAGTGTTTATATTGTAATCGATAATCTTAAAAACTTCTTAATCATTATACTATGACGGTTTTCCTACCATTCTATACGTAGTATGATACAACACTATACTTTATCCATTTTAATCACTTCACCAGCTTCATCTATCAATATTCCACACACTATATCATCCCTTTCCTATAAATAAAATATATCAGAAATATACCATCAACACTTGTCAAGGCAACTAATTGCGATCCATCCAATACTTTAAAGTATTTTCTAATTGGCATCACTACGTAATAGTTATCGACTTTTATCTCTGCTTGTTATAAATCAAGCTGGAATATCGCGATAGTGATATTCGCGGTTTAATAAGGATTAGCGTATATTAAAAGTTGTTATCAATTAGCAGATGAGCGACATACCTTATCGGTGATAGTCTGGTTGTGATCAGATTGCTGGCGATAGCGGTTTTGGTAAAGCTTAAGGTAATTTTAATTGTATTTACTATTGGGATAATATTGGTAGATTGTGGATAATGATTATAGCCGTTAATTCTTGCAGTTAACAATAATATGCAAATGGTAAAATTGTTCCAGGTTATTGATGTATGATGATTCTCGATTGAGATTGATCGATAAAAGAAACAAATGAGCTTATTTAGATTTTTAACAAGGATGGTGATACTGACAGCTGTGTGTCTTTTATTTAGGTAGTTGGTTATACAAATTACCCTGAACTTTGTACCTTATTTTTATTGCAATTTTCCTATTTATATTATTTTCCTTACCAGGAGAGTAGGTAAAAATGAACAAAGAGGACGAGATACATCATTAACCAATCATTTTATAGTTTTATAAAGTCATAATAACGTAAAGGTTAACAACACGAATGAATAAGAAATATTAACGTCTATCAATACTTTTTTTACTTATTAAAATAAATCGCTCATCGCCACCCGCTCACAATATGCCACTACCCGATCTATCGTATTATTCGTACCCTTATCTATTCTTCTAACTCCAGATAGTGTATGTACTAAGCCCCATGTAATTTATACCTGTCAATAAACTTAGATTACACCTTGATAGATGTTTGTTTCTCGAACACTTCTTTTTCTCTTAACACTCTAGTGTAAGATCATGCATGAATTAAAAAATGGGCTTAAGATTTATGGATACTAAGAAGTACCTATATGATTAAGTGGTCTTTTGAAAACGATTAAAGATGAATAGATATTTACTTAGTATAAAGTAACACAATGTTAAGGGGATATACTGAAAATTTTCTCACCTTAAGGGGTTAGGTTTTATTCGAACTTTAACCAAGATTAAGAAATCATGACGTAGGTAATATATAAAGTTAGGTACAACTTTTTTTGATAGCATCTACACTAATATTAAAAATACTCATATTAAATCCAACAGTCTAAAGCTACTACCTACATACGAATATAAATATAACTAGGCATTTGTTTACAAAAAACCATCTCAAAACGTTGCAGTAATGACAATAAGCCATCACTTATAAATACAGCAATTATTCCACCTGCATTAATATTTTGTTACTGGGCGCTTTGCCAGGTTCTACGAAGGTACTTTATTGCATCAGCTGGTATCTAGTATCCACTATCCTGCTTGTAATAAACTTTTTGTATAGAATGTTGTATGGAATATGTTTACCTTCCGTTTAAAGTAATATATGGGGCAAATTTATTTAGAATAAAATTATAAACGCGAATGTAACTGCCTGCTGGTAACGCCTACTAGGTCTACTGTTAAGCACTGAACTGATTCTAATGTAATTCATGAAAGAATGAGATAGAGTGGACTTTCGGAAATAACATTGGCTACTTTTATTGAAAAAAACTGAACTTTCGTAAAATAGGTATTTTCGATGGAAAATCTAGTATTTTGTGGTCAGTTCGGTTTTGCTGTTAATGTATTGAACAATGCAAAGCCATATGTAAGATACTATTGCAAAAAGTATTACTGTATGTAGCTCAAAATATAAGGATAACTTATTATATTCCATCGCACCATAAAATTACTCGTCTTTAAACGTTCCTATTCCTTCTCATCCTGAACTACTAATTACCACCTTTTGTTCTAACTTCGTTTCGTAAAACATTAGTAATTCTCGCTACGATACCGACTAATCGTTTCAATTCGATTTGAAATTCGTCGCACACACCGACACATCAAACGTTTGCTTTATTCAATGCACACTGCGTGACGCGAGCGGAACGATTGTAAATCGATAATTGTTCGATTCGAAAACGTAACGATTAATCGTATAGAATATTATGGCATCGAAATTGTTGATAGGGGCTTAATTAACACGAAGGTGGGTATGATTTGACTGTTGACCTTCTTGGTTTTTTAGAAGTGTTTTTTTTTTAATTTCTTTAGGCGCGTTGAGAGTAAAATTTCAAGGTCGCGTCATGGCAATACCGTCACGTCATGGAGTAAGACGACGATTTTGGTATCTTTAAATCTTGCCAAAGAAGTTTCCCTTCTGACACGTGAGCTCGGCACACACGCATTTTTGTCAAAAATATTAAATTCTATAATATTGTTTCATCTATGGAGCATATTGTAAGTGTGCTCCTTGAAATCAAATACGTATGTTAGCAGTGACATTAAACCAAAGAAATAAAATAAACAAGAACACAATTACAATGTTTTATGAGAAGATCCCATCAAAGTGAGCTGCCATAAATTTAACAACAAACCAAATAAATTCACAAATGTACGGAGCTCACACAAAGTTTTGACGGCGAAATTCAAACTTCGCAACTATTTCGTTCATTCTCATTAATGAGTGTATTTCGTGGATTTTAACAAGCTTTTGTTTGATGTCGAGATATTTCATTTCCATGTTATAATAATAGTACAGTCGCAATGAAGCAAATGGAAATTATTGTATAGTTGTTAGTTTGACGCTGCGTTTTTAATCAGTGTGTTTTAAAAATAAAATGTTTTTCATTATAATAATTATATCGCAGCTATGTTTATGCAGTTGTTATTTTAAAGCTCTTTACATTAAAAAATATGCTTCTAAAAGAGATTAAAATAAAATAAAAATATACTGTTGGGGTGAAGAACCCCGTTATGTCCTTATCCTTTAAAAATTATTGATTTATAACTCACAATTACACTTTTTATTATGAATTTTCCAGATTTAAGTATTATAAAATTCGGAAAAGCAAAGAAATACACCAAGTATATTACACAGCTATATCAGAAAGATAAAATTACATCAGTAAAATTGTTTACATACTGATAAGCATATGTTGTAAATTTCATAAACTTCGCAAAGGAACAAAAATTGTTAATTCGCAAAAGAACAAAAAGAACCGTTTTTAATTCTAGCCAAGTATTCGTATTACATGAACACTTGAAAGTACAATCATGTCCTCAATAAGAAATAGCGTCAATAAACCACAGAGCAGCAAAAAGTTCCGTCAACGAGACATCAATAATCTCCTTTACGCGGGAAAAATTACTCTGTGATTCAATAATGCCTGCTTATAAATCAACACAGCTTTGTAATGGTTTGGTATTGTTCAGAATTATCCTTTAATCGTCACATTTAAACATATTATGACAATGTTTTTATCATTACATAGTATAACAAAGTCGCTGTCGCTGTCTGTCCTTAAGTATGCTTGAATATTTAAAACTAGGAAACGGATTTTGATGTTTTTTTCATAGATTGAGTGGTTATTGAGAATGGTTTTTAAGTAAATAATTTACTAAGTGGAATGCTAGTTTAAATATGAAACACTATACACATACAAAAACTCCCTGAAATTCCTCTTTTCACCGTTTCAAACTTAACCAGTGTCTCAAACTGTTTCTCATCAAAAACCCAGTAGGACCCTTCCACACAACGATAAAAATAGCGCAGAAATTACCATAAATAATGGTTGTACAAATAAATCAATAGAAAAACCTCCCAGCTGCAAATCCTACACGGTTGCAAGTCCTCGCCATTGGACATGTTCAGATAAATTATCAACAGCAAGGTGTTCGAATATTAATAGACAGACTTAAATAACACGTTTTAAAATATTACTTCAGTGACTTCTCATAGTCGTAAAGTAATGTTACTGCCGCGACGGGATTACAAGTTGCGAGATAAAATGGCTGACGGCGTTTGGACTGTATGATAAATAGAATGGATATAAAATTGCCTAACTTGACTTTATGCGGGAAGTACACTAGCTGTGGTATGGCAGATGGCAGGAACCAGGATAAAGAATCAAAATGATGTCATGAAATTGATGCAATAGCAGTTGTATACCATTGTTTGAATGTACTTTAAAAGAAAACAGTTTGAGATGTTGAAGTATCTCTATCTACAGGGTTTCCTACTGCATAAATAATTGTTCCAAACGCAAACTTCCTACTTCTTGTAATAAGAGCTTTGTGCGTACAAACAAAATAATATATTGTTGAAGTGTTTTTTGTACTTTCTTTAGTTATTCTTACTTTCTTTACTTTTAATTGGTTGTCATATTTGAAAATGTTTGAATGAATACTTGTCTTATTTGTCTTTATATGCTTGAACTCGTGAGAAAAAATGCTGAGCGTTGATATACCGGTCGGTTTAAAAATACCTACCTACACAAGCCATCCCAGTTAATGGCAAGAATTTCGCAATCTTAGTGTTAATAGTATGAAGTTATGTAGACATTGTGTTAATTTAGATTCTTTATATGATAGCGATGTAGTTAGAAAATTGCGGCGGCTTGTTATACGCTGTAAGTTGGTTAAGTTATGACTTATGTTATGCTTAAGATTTGTAAGCGGTAGCTGTGTGGAGTATAAAATAAACAGAAAATGTGTGACATTGTGTAGCTATTTTATTAACATTACGAGGATATAAACTTATCCCAGTTGTTTTTTGTAAGTATAATCATAGTTACGATATAGAAATATAACAAACCAAGCAAGAAGATTATCCATATATAATTCGCTTTTTCTAGCTATTTATTTTGGTTCGGGAATTTGACTTGAACACGGCTCAGTAAGTTCTTCGTATTTCTGTTTCCCTTTGATCCGTTGCAAAAGATGGAATCCTCAAAAATCTATATCTATATTTAAAACCGTTAAATCTTCAAGACACGTATTACAATTGTACAGACTGGCCCACTCATTACCAAGCTACCCACATCAATGAGTTAGCAAAGGATTCCCAGGAGCACGCCGCAATTAGACCGTGATTTATTGCCCTAATACCACCATTTAATGCCAGCATTGATCAGCTACATGTTAATATTGGAAGAAATATATCGAGAAACGTCGGGGGTGAAGCACCAAGGTAAGGCTTGGGTAATGTAATCGGTCCTATGAATGAATATTTATTACCGCGATATTTTACAAATACAGTTATATTATATCTTGTGTTATTAGCTAAGCTTTAATCTCATAACGTAACAATAAAATAATTATTATATTCCTTGCTTTACAAGGTTTAGAAATTAAATCATTTCATGTTTATATTTTAATTCATAAACTTAGGTAGAAACGTTTATAGAAATTAAAGAGCTGATATAAATCATTTGCTACTTATCAATAATTGCGACCTAATTAGCGACTAGCTTTAAAAAGCGGACATGAATTTACGCTCATATTAAAATTATATAAAACCGACACCAAAGGTTTACGAGACCTGATGAATACGCCATTGATAAAATAAGCGGTCACAGCGAGCTTAAAAATTTGCTAATTTAATTGCTGGGCGGGTTTGATCATCTTCGTAATTGGAGGTTGCGGCTTTAGTTACATTTTCTGATTTATTATATTGTTTTACTTGCAAATTAACTTGTTTTATGATCGAGATTAGTTCAATGTTTAATATTTTAACTGCATTAAAGATTCGATTATAATCTGCTTTAGATTTTACAATCAAAACACTATTAGCATAAGCAATGTTTAAAGTTTTATCTTTTAGCGCTGCATCAAGCTTGTATATTTCAATTATTTCAGTGGCAAAGCTTTTATATTATAATTACTTTATCTACAATAGATTAATTTTTATTGAACTCATTTACACAATAATAATGAATATAAAAATTGCTTTAGAAGTATTTATAGTATTGGTATAAAACAAGCCAGTAAAACCAGTATTAGTAATGTTAAGGATACTCAATGGTTCCTATATGAAATACTGCAATCAAGATTAGAGCGGGCCTAAATTGCTCCTAAATAGGCTCCTATCTAGACAATTTGTGTCGCAAATTACTACCCTTTTGGAGCATAATACTATTTACGGATATATTGGCGACTACACTGAAAAGTAAATTAATGATAAGCTTAACATTATTTTATAATAATTAGGTTTTAACAAAGGTATTTGTTAGCATAATCTGTTTAAGGGCGCTTTGACGGTAAAGGTAAGTCATTAATATAAATAAGATATAGTAAAGGTCGCGGAATGAACCTTGTGGAACCCCCATTATTTTCCCATTATTATCCAAATTTAAGTCTTGCAATAAGTGCACGTACTTAATAAGTCCCAGACTTCACAATAATTAAATTCTCCTAAATTTTCTATATGATTTGTCGAGCTAAAGATTAAAGCATTCTTAAATGACCGCCCAAATAGGTTTCTGTCTAGATAAAGTCCATAACAAATCACCGCGCTATTAAACCGATTTATTTATATGGCACTGGCATAAAGTTGAGATTAATCCTTTGAAATGAAATGAATCAACTATATCGTACGTGGTATAATGAAGACGTTACAGTTATTGAGCAATAAGAATACATTGAGAGATATAATCAAGAGATATTCGTAGTGATGAATTTTGAATACTCTCAAATGAAATTAATTGAAGAGAATATATATAATATATAATAGTTTGCATACAAAATTGTTAAAATTATCAAAAGTAGGAACATCCATATAAATTATGAGACTCTTAAATATTTATTTAGATTTATTTGCTAAATAAATTTAATGATAGGTAAGTGATAACCCTATAAAATGCTATAAATTTAACGAGACATAAAGAAAGAGGCAAAGAATTGAAAGTGTCGCATACATTCCAATGGTGACAGCAATGTACATCAAAAAAGTGTTTCCAATAAATCCACACATCAAGTGAGTCTTGAAAGAACACACCACATTAGAAATTCCCTCAAGTTTTTATATTTCCAAGTCCTGGCCTCGCTTAGTCAAAATAAACAAATGCTAAAAATAATTCAATACATGTAAGGAGTGAAGTAGGAAAACCAGTCCTATTTAAAAAACAAGTCGCCAGCAAAAACTAATCTGCCGTCTTAGAAGACGGACGGAGATAATCCGATGTCTAGATGGCGCGCCTATTAGATGCAAGGTAGTGACGTCACGGCCTATCATTGCGTGGTATATGGGAGAACATGTAGCGAAAGTTTAGTGGTAAAGAGGTAGGTCGTGTAGTTATTAGGTAGTTGGGTGTGTGCCTCAAGTTAAGTTGTCTAGTATGGGTAGTACAGTTAGCTGATTTCCGTAGAAAAGGAAGCATGTTTATTGTTTTACTTTACAGAGATGTCTATAATATGCTCCTTTATGAAATAAGATGCTATGTTCGAATAAAGAGTAATTGTACAACTATGCAGTGACGTTGCTTTTCAAAAGCTGGTGTATGTAACAGGTTGAAGCGACAAAAAAAATATAAATCAAATAAACGTATGAGTACATAGTTTTAATTACAAAATTTTAATGATATTCATTTACATTTTAATGACTTTACAATAGCATAATTTTATCAATGTCTTATCTTTTAAACTAACTTCAAAAAAGGTCAGTTCTTAATTCAACTACTGTCTCGAATAATTTCAAGTCTAGGTGTAGAGCGGAAGTATAATGTTTAAAGTTTTGGATATTAAATATATTCGCGATTTCTTCTAACTTGCACCACACGAGTAAAAACCAATTGTTGCCGAGCTTACGTTTAAGCTTTTTATTAAACGCGAGCGAAATCGCCGCACATAAAGGTAACAACCTACTTTGCGAATTCTCAGTACATACATTGAGCTTTAAAAGCATATACTTTAGAGCTTTTATGAGTACTCAATACTTTCAGCTTCAAGTACTCAATACCTACATTTATAACATTTTATTTAAAGCATTATTTGAGTAGACGTGTTTGTTTTATTAAATAAAATTCGAATTGGCTTTAAATGGAGAATATTTTATTATGAATGTATTTAATATTTGGTTTTCTGTTTTAAAAACTATTTATCATGGTAAAAAAGCCTATTTATTTATGTCAAACATTTACAATTACCAATTTAGTCAATGGTTGCTATTTTAAAGTATTTCCTTTTCTATATTAAATGTAATATTATTTTATATTTTATATCAAATCAGTATTTGTTTTCAGAACACTGTACAATAGGATTCACGCATGAATGAAAAATTACTATAAAACGCAATCTTAATTAAAATCTTCACACAATTAAAGCCTCGTTTTTTACGGGCACATTAATGTCATTGTTTTACAATGCTTTTAAAATGTTTATCACACATCTTATATTATTATTGTCCATTATTTTACGAGGTGTAAACGTAGTTATTAATTCTTAAGGAGGCTGTTAAGAAAAAATAAGTGAATTTATATGGGAATTTTGCGGCATTCAAGTAATTTTACTAAAAAAATTAAAGGTCTAATAAAGGACATATTTTAAGTGTGAATGAAATCGCTTGTTAAAATTGTGTTACCTGACAAAAAAATCTTTAAAATTTACAAACAAATACAGACTCTGTATTGCCATGACGCGACCTTTAAGTTTTACTCCCAACGCGCCTAAAGAAGTTCCACTTCAACAAACTGCCAGTTGTTCTGCATATTCACCACCTAAATCGCAATGTAATAAAACTTCCAGTCCTACCTTCATAGCCTGATGCTGCATAGGCGGCACAATACCTAAATCTAAATCGCAAATCTAATCCTACCTTCCTCGTCTGATGCTGCATCGGCGGCGCGATGAGCCTCAGCGGCGGCGGCGCGGGCGGCAGCGCGGCCAGCAGCGGCGGCACGAGCGGCACCACGCCGCCCATCGGCAGCGCGACCGCGAACTTCTGCATGCCCATCGTCCACGGCACGAACCAGCCGCCGCCCGCCTGCATCGCCCCCCCGCCGGCCCCGTACCACGCCAGCTCGCCGCCCGTTACCGCATCCACGTTAACACACTTGGTACGGGGGCATTGGCTACACTACCTGTGGACAAGGGAGAGGAAAATTAATGGATGCTGTACTAAAACTATATGGGATAAATAACGTGATATTGTGCACTATTAAAAACTGTAAAATACCACTTGTTTGTTGTGGCTCTATGAATATTTTACGCAAATGGTTTATAATTAATTACCTAAATAATAATAATATCGCGAAATATAAAATTTATTACGTTTAATCAACGACGAATTCATTAAGATCGTCTAGGTAATATTTGCCACAATTTTTTTATTCTCCATGTCCAAGAACATTAAAAAATTTATTTGTAATAAATTTTTTAATGTTTATTGAATTTGATAAAATACAAAGTTGTAAACTGTATAGTTAATAACATTAAGATACACGTATAGATGACAATTTCTATGTACATATTTCGATTCAAAACTACTGCACAAACTACCCGAAGCAAAAGCATCCTTCGACTCTGCGCCTTCACAATTTCAAGTATTTACGTTAAATATTTAAATAAGTACAGGAATTCGGGTCAAACGCCCCTAATGAGCTATCATTAGCCTGGATGAGGGTTATTAGCGAGATGAAAATGACATAGCATATTGAATGGCCGCACTAAACTTTTCCCTTGTGTCAAAGGTCGGAAACGGCGGGATGGCCATTTGTCTGACGTATGGAAATAATGTTTTGTTGGGCTCTGTGCCGCTTTTGGTCCGGCCACAACGATTTTTATGGTTCGGAGAACACGATAGTTTGGGTAATATTGTGTTGGAATGTTGCGGCTACTCTGTGCTGTAGAAATATATTATTGGTAGTTATATTGAGAAACTTCGCCTGAAAATCATAATGTGTGATTACATAATATGTAAACCTATATATAGTTATGTTTGTAAAATAGATGAGATGATACAAAGATCTATCTTTCTCTGTTAGAAGAAGAAAATAAACCATACACAGCTCTATTTTACAGTCGCATAATTATAGCCAATTTATTTGCCATCAACGCTTAAACATCGTTATTTCTGTCTCACAAATCTCTTCATAATAAGAAATGATTCTCTTCCTAACGGATGATTAAATTTTGACATTTGTTCTATAACACATGTCAGAATCCAACCGCCCGTAAGCGTTTCTTAGAATCTTTTCTTATAATAGAAACTGAGCATTATTCGTCTCTTATTCCGACATATGTCATCAGATTATAATTGTAATTGATAGATGCCACTCATAGGGTTATGACGTCAAATTAAATGATGTAACTCATTTTATGAAAGCTATTTTCTTTCGAAGAATATCGAAAACATGCTCCTGACAATCGAAAAGAACAGACTTCAATCCCAAAACAATAAAATTAAATGATCAAGACGTGTATACGAAACGCGAGATAGATTTTGTGTAGACACAATAGATTTTTTTTAAAACTACCAGAACGATCTCGTATCATTAGCAGATGTGAAATGACCTATACGAGTACCTATGCTCCATAAGCAGAAATGGACAATAAGGAATTGTAAGAGGATGCTGATAATTTAGTCGTACAATACGATCTTGAATGGCAACTAGCCGCAACTATGAGTTAATTTATCAATGGGAATATACTCTATAATTGACCCAATATTGCATCACACTGCGACTCGAAAAGTTATACTTTCTTCTTCCTTAATATAAACTGACTAATAGCCAAGTTAATGGTGTCTTAAGACTATAACAAGTTGTTTAGTAAAATCTTCTTTTTACATAAAAAAGTGTTACAGCTATGTAGCGCCGCGCTGTATGTAAAAAGTGTTACAGCCCTTTAACTTTTACCACAAAACCTCCTTGACCCTTACAGATAAATTCCTTACAAACGCCCGACCATTTCTATATTCCCATAATTCTGTCAATACACGTCACCCACATCGAATCACTGGGAACGGCTTGGCCGTCCACAAATTACTGGTATCTTGGCTCTACTGAATCCCTCGTTTATATCGCAACATGTCAACAGCAAGGCTGGCGTGTTAGAGCCGGCGATTTACTGAACGACCACCAATCTGTGTGATTTGATGACGTAGTTACGTCTGCGATTTCGTGTCACCCGTTTTACATGGATATTGGTTCTATGTTTTAGCCCCAAATGGGCTCTTATTTTTAGTATTTTACTATATTTTAAATGGCGTGAAACAAACATCTCAATAGATTACTGAACAATGTCTGTTTTTCTTACTTAATATTTTTCTGATAGCATTTTAAAATCTTCAATTATCGTATCTGAACAAGACATGTTCGTCAAAATGGTAATATTTCATCGGTAAATTACCGTATCTAGAAATTATGTTTAAAGCTTTGTTGAACGTCATAGTTATTATAGTATATGTTTTTACTAAAAGTAATTAACTTGCAATGATCAAATATATAAAAAGACAATACTGACAAAACATCAACTATTTCGAATAATCAATACACATTTGGCCTCGTTCTCCACTAAATGATTTGACTCCTTATTTTCCGGTGAGATTGTTTCCTCTACACAAAAATAGTCTCACCAAGGCTGACACAGAAACGTCAATCTAGAAAAGCACACGACCATTCGATCGTAACCATGCGACCATCACTTTTATAGATCAAAGAGATACGTAAAACATCAGTGACGGTAGCTGAAAGAATACACAGCAATTTGTTTTCTTGGCGGTCTGTGACCTGCGTTTAAAATTACAGTACGTCACTATCCCATTCACGTCGTTTAGCGGTAAAGTAGTATGTTTACGCAATTATACAAGAATGACGATCTTTCGTCTACGCTTTTAACTGTTAGAGAACTTTTGAAAATAGTTCGCTTACATCTTTGAAGACTCTTCTTTTAAGTTCATAATTCTGGTTTAGAGCTGAGCCGTGAAATATGTTACCAAAATTTAGTGCAGTAGGTGGCCCATATTTGTGACATTTTCTTTTATCTACAATGCCTTATAATTCTTACCCTATTGGAGGTTAACAACCCGTCTAATTGTTTCGCTTGTGGGAGTTATGTTTCGTCTAGTATATTCTTATACTAGAATGTTCTTTACTTTTTCTGAGACAAATGTCTCGTGAAGACCGTCTGAATGAAACTTGAAGTGACGTCAATAATAAACGTTGCATAGTAAAACGTCTTGCTCCGTTTTTTATTTATATTTTCACACGGAAATGCTGTATTTGTGTTGAAATGTGGCCAATAATTCAGAGATGTTTTATTAGTTTTTATCAAGAATAGATTCACACGTTTTTTTGTAAAAGCGTCTCGACTCGTTGAGTGGATAAAAGCGATCGATCAAAAGACATCAGAATATTATTTCTTCGTAAAGAAAGCCAGATGAGGCGTGTTGGGTGTTAGTAGGCAATCTCTTATCCTAAACAAAATAAAGAGTTTTGGAGATCAGGTAAAATAAATACTTTAAAATTGAAGTGAAAGATTTGACTAATTGGCGTTTAATATCTAAAAATCTAGAAGAGAAGATCCGAGGCAAAATAGATATAAAACTATATCTTCTAATATATAAAATTCTCGTGTCACAATGTTAGTTACCATACTCCTCCGAAACGGCTGGATCGATTTTCATGAAATTTTCTGTGCATATCGGGTAGGTCTGAGAATCGGCCAACATCTATTTATCACACCTCTAAGTGATAAGAGTAAGGCAGAACAACGTTTGCCGGGGCAGCTAGTCATGATATAAATATAACAAACTGATGTTCCACATTATACGAAATAAGCATAATATCCCTTCATTAATAAATTGCAAACTCTTACCATTAACTGGAACTAGTCCTCAGGGACGGATTGGTGTCGTAAATTGCGTAATCTACTTCTCCTAGGATAGCTCATAAATATCATATTTTCCTTGATAAACTATCTTGTACATCTCATATTTCTAGTTAACATCAAAAATGTATGAAACGAGAATACTAGATAGACAGCTAAGCTCACAAACATAAAAGATATAGCCCCGTTTTGTTACAGCATCTCGAAAAAATTGTCCTAAACAGATGATTCATCACGCATTGTGATGTCTTCAAAAGCGGTGCGATATCATTGTATATCGTATCTTATCTGAGGTCATTCCGACCTCACTTTCATAGAAAATAATAAGGCTTTTGTGTGTGAGCGTTATTGTGACGACAATCTCTCTACGGAGGTTTATTTCAGGAATATTTTCTGATGAGTCAGTCAGATGTCGACTTCAACAATTGAAGATTTTCTCCGAGATTCCGAATGGCACGATGTGCTTTGAGATACCCTGTAATACGGTTAATGATTTTATCCAAAACTGAGTCTTAAGGGATTTTACCCATTTATATAAACGTTCTATCGTCCCGACCTTTATACAGATGAAAATTACGTATTAAGGTATTGGTACGTACTATTCGATTTGGATCTACACAAATCCATATTAGTCTGTCAATTCTCTGGATAGGTATTTACTGAAGTTTCATGACATGGTATTTAATACTGGACAAGCGTTTAACGACGTGTACCCCTTACCTACCATATTGTTTGATTATTTGATTTGTATTAATTGAAAAAAAAAATCTTTTAATTTAAATATAATTACATTTAATTATGAAAAACTCGTAAAACTTTTATTTATCCGTACCGATTACAAATACAATTAAAACTAAATCAATGCATAAAGCGCGTCACACACGGTGAAGATACTATAATATTTTATGTTAAGATTCTCTAATATAAAACGTTATAGTATCTTAAGGTATCCGGTATCAGCGTTCTGACCATCATTTTTCTTTTTGTCATTGCGTACTAAGACCCCTGTAGAACCGCCATCCTGTTACAAATGACCCACAAAATTTCGGGTAAACTTTAAACCTTCCACAGTCCACTATTACTAGCAAAGTTTATTTTTCAAAAATTCAATAGGTAGTCTTAAAAGACTACCTATTGAATTTTTGAAGATAAATCTTACGCTAGCTATTTTAGAATTATAAAATAGCAAGTTTTACGGCACCTTCGTGACATCCTTCTGTATTTTTATGTTTGTCCTGTGGCATTCCTTTGGGGGAAAGATATTTGAGTCAGCTATTCAGTAAATCCTTACAACGTATAGAGTTACAGGAAATCTTTTCCAAACCAATCTTTTGTGTATAACATATAGTTGTTTCAAAAGCATATTTTAATAATTATATTAGCGATAATGTCGACTGTTTTACGAAATTACAAAACATAAAACTATATTCTAGCTACACATTAAAAAGAATATTCTGTTGTAAATACTATGTATATAATGGTAATGTAAAAATGATGTATCTGCATAGATTCATTTATAATTAAACAAGCAATTAATACTCTGAGCATTACTCAAAGAAACGAGACACCGCAATAACTTCAAACAGACGCAAGCAACTGATGTTTATTTTATTAAAATACTCATTAACATATACCTCGTTATTTATAACAGCTTATGCTAGGAATAAAATTATCTACAAACGAATAAATCCATCGATGCTAATCAATTACATTCAGGGTATAGTGTGAACGAACCTTACACGCATCAGTCCCCGTACCACGATGTCTAAGCAGTATTATTACCAGTGTGGAAGAAGGACAGCGCTATATAGGTTATATTATAGCGCCATCACTTTCTCACACTGGAAATAATACTGCTATAAGACTTCAAGCTAACCGTACGTAGTGTGAACAAGGCCTATCCATATTACCGACTACTTTTTCGCAGCCAACTGGTTTTTCTTTAATAGAAATGCAATTTATTGACTGCAATCTCAAGTATTTCCTATCTTTATTTCATTGAATTGAATGTTTAAATAAATACTTGCGTGTGTGTCGTCCCCTTTAACGATTTTTACGATTTTGTTTTCATTTCTATCTATAGAAATTTGATATGTATAATCTTTATTAATATTATAAAGAGGAAAGGTTTGTAATTATGTATGGTTTCCACGCATAAACTACTGGACCGATTTTGATGAAATTTGGCACATATAATCTTTAGACCCTGAGAAAGAACATAGGTTACCTTTTATTGCGAAATATGTACCACGGGCGAAGCCGGGGCGGACCGCTAGTCAAATATAAAATGTGAATCTTTCTTGGACTTTATTGTTGTTGGCTACTTTCCTACTGACGTACATTTTTCTTATAGTCATAGCACATAATTATATTCTAATCTATTTCCTTTTAATGTTTAAACCTTGAGTAAGAAAAATACAATTTTATAGTATCCAATAAAATAAAAAGTTATTTATTAAGGTATTCTTCTTCATTATTATTATTTTGTTCTTATATAAGCTTTAAAGATAATATTTTTTCTCTAAGGACATACAATAATACAGTACAACAACATATTAAAATTATATCCAATACCATAAAACATTACATAAACAAAGTAAATAGGAAGACGTTTTGAATAACAATACTCTATAGTCTATATTAACTTCACGAATGATTTCAAGTGACAGGCCCAATATGAAATACAGTTTGTGACAGACAGAATGACAGGCGAACGTTTTGTAATATACAATATGGGGCAAAGGTAACTCGATACGTAGAGAACGTGAGGTAATATATTAAAATATATAAATCAGGGGAATAAAGCAAAAATCGACAAGGCTGTTGTAAACGAGAACAATCTAAAATTAATAAATAATAGTTAAAAAAAACTAAAAAACACGCTTTTTATAGAAAACCGAACTAAAAAATAGAAAATAAATTTAAATGAATTTAAATTAAGAAAATAGTGTTAAAAATTTCAATGAATATAAATTAATAATAGTGTGAGTAAAAAAAAATTATTTTATTTAAAAAAAATCGTGGGGTGCATGGTGTCAATGGTTATTATAGATATTTTATTGACAGATATGAGTAGAGTGATTATCATTTCGATAATATCTTAAGAAGCACCCCACGCTTTTTTTAAAATAAAATAATTTTTTTTTACTCACACTATTATTAATTTATATTCATTGAAATTTTTAACACTATTTTCTTAATTTAAATCCATTTAAATTTATTTTCTATTTTTTAGTTCGGTTTTCTATAAAAAGCGTGTTTTTTAGTTTTTTTTAACTATTATTTATTTTCTACTTTTTAGTTTGGATTATTTATAATAGCTTGTTTTTTTAATTTTAAACTATTGCACGACTCATGATGCGAAGCATCAGAGAGTGCTTTACAATCGAAAAATTGTTTTCGCCTTATTTTGGCAACTATTTTTAGTATTATAGCCTTGTTAGTTAAAGGAATCAAGATATTTTGCATACTATTGTCGAGATAATTTAACGGAGATTAATTCTATCTGAGGCTCGGATCTCAGCCATGGAATCACGCACTTGCTGCAAACGAGCTGCTCTGGCTTCCTCTGACAGTTTGGCTCTGTAATTTCTCATATAAAGCGCTCTTTTCTTCTTTCTCTCTTCTAATTCCTCGCTTGAAAGTTTTGACGTTCGTTTTATTGACTGTTGTCTTCTTTTCTCTAATGTCCTTTATCTCTGTGTTTTATTATATTTTTGTTTGTTTTTTCTTTCCATGATGTTTCCACGAGCAATGGACTGGTTACTGAGAACCTTCTTCTTTCTTTCAAAAATATCTTTATCTATCATTAGGCTTGTTATAGGTATAACAAGGTTACATATTTTTTTAATTTTTACGTTTTCATCAAATTTTACGTGTCTTACGACTTAACAAATTGTTTATATTCTTTATATATATCTCATACACGTTTTCGGTTACTTAGCACCAATAGTCTACTCCCCTACATAAATATGAGCAACGGACGAACGTAGACACGGCAAAATAATTAAACTTAGTCACAGAGACGGTGGCGGACTCTTCGTGGCTCGTGAAATCTAAGTTACATGCACGCATAAAAATTATTTGTTAGGACAACAAAAACAGGGATAACAAAAATATATGCTGTGATAAAAAATGAATTTACTTACAATAACAAATCAACTAGTTTATTTAACAAGATGAACTAAGTTGCAATAACAAATGAGTTTTCACTGCTCTGAAGTTAATTTTGTTGTTTTAACAAAATCGCTTTGTTATTGTAATAAATTTTTTTGTTGCAATAACAAAATAGTTTTCTTATCAATAAAATTTGTTACTTGAACAAGCTATTCCGTTGCTTTAACAAATCGATTTATTATTTTTTTTTAATAATTGAAAGATTCGGTTACAATAACGAAATAATTTTGTTGAGTGAACAAATGATTTTTAATTTTTTAAACTATTATTTGTTTTGTAGAATTATAAAATTCTCTTTAGTATACAAAAATTTGTCAATATTAGAGAAAACGGCTAAAGATAATTATTGGAAATAAAAATTAACATCGAGTCCTGCCTTATCGACTGTAGAGAAAAATTATAGAAAATTTTAATTATTTTCTTACCTTATCGACTATAGATGAAAATTATATAAATTAACAAAAATCATATTTTGCAAATTGAAAAATGGAATAATTTTATCAAATTAGTGTATTGTCATCGGTCCTCAATAAATCTACGAAGTTTGAACGAAATCTGGCCGTTTAAAGTGGGTCAAAATCGCGCCCAAAGAAGTCGGTTACAAACAAACATACAAACATAAAAATGGAATAATTTTATCAAATTAGTGTATTGTCATCGGTCCTCAATAAATCTACAAAGTTTGAACGAAATCTGGCCGTTTAAAGTGGGTAAAAATCGCGCCCAAAGAAGTCGGTTACAAACATACAAACATACAGGTGAAGCTAATAAAAAGCGTGTAAAAAGAGGATTTGATTTTTTGTATGTTTGTAAGGGAACCTCTGTACCGATTTCGTAAAAATCTTCATGGGTAAAAGACGTTGTTCCTGAGCATAATAAGAATATATAAAATAGATTTTTTATGTTCCGTCGTTATTGGAATTAAAACACTCACTAGTAAAAAGATCATACCTAAGTATAATATTTTAATTTTAGTTATATTTATTCCATAAGGGCCGTTAGTAGGTGAAAACGGCAAAATGGACTGTTATCTATGAGCTATAATTGAAAATATTGAAGATTTTTCGCACTGAAATTTCTAATATGTATTACAGAACGTATGTGTGATGGGATGACTGTTTCCAAAACACGATTGGAAAAATTTTGCTCGATAAAAAAAATCCTGAAGTTACCTCTAAAATATCATATAAATGCTCATTACAACCGTATTTTACGATAATAATTCGTATAAAATACATAGGTATTTACCTTTTGGATTTCGTGACTGTTTTAGATTTAGAAAATACTAAATATTTTCAGTCACTTTTTGATAAAAATGTGAATGGCGCTTACGATTTTTAGTTTGGAGCACGTTGATTCCATACTAAACGCGGACCCCCTCACCCCTTACCTCAGGACCTCCGGGAAGTTGGCACCGCACTTTGAAGTTAGAAAAATTTTAAAGGTTGTTCCAGGTTGTTCTAGGTTTGTTCTACATTGTTCCAGAATTGCATACAGCTGAGATTAAAACTTTTCGAGAAAAGTCAAAAAACCCGATTTTAGAGCTGGCACCGCACTTTTTAGATATCGCGATTCTGGCGGTTGTTCTGAGTTGTTCTAGGTTTGTTCTATATTGTTCCAAAATATCGCGTCCGAAAAAGATTTATTTTCCACAAAATTCGTAAAAAACCAAAAAGAAGTTGGCACCGCACTTTGAAGTTAGAAAAATTTTAAAGGTTGTTCCAGGTTGTTCTAGGTTTGTTCTATATTGTTCCAAAATATCGCGTCCGAAAAAAAATTATTTTCCACAAAATTCGCAAAAAACCATAAAGAAGTTGGCACCGCACTTTGAAGTTAGAAAAATTTTAAAGGTTGTTCCAGGTTGTTCTAGGTTTGTTCTATATTGTTCCAAAATATCGCGTCCGAAAAAAAATTATTTTCCACAAAATTCGCAAAAAACCAAAAAGAAGTTGGCACCGCACTTTGAAGTTAGAAAAATTTTAAAGGTTGTTCCAGGTTGTTCTAGGTTTGTTCTATATTGTTCCAAAATATCGCGTCCGAAAAAAAATTATTTTCCACAAAATTCGCAAAAAACCAAAAAGAAGTTGGCACCGCACTTTGAAGTTAGAAAAATTTTAAAGGTTGTTCCAGGTTGTTCTAGGTTTGTTCTATATTGTTCCAAAATATCGCGTCCGAAAAAAATTTATTTTCCACAAAATTCGTAAAAAACCACCTCCGGGAAGTTGGCACCCCACTTTGAAGTTAGAAAAATTTTAAAAGTTGTTATAGGTTGTTCTAGGGTTGTTCTATATTGTTCCAAAATATCGCGTCCGAAAAAAATTTATATTCCACAAAATTCGTAAAAAACCACCTACACTCTTATAAAGACCGACTCTCTAACTTCAATATGATTTCACTAGAAAATCGAAGGGACATTTTTGATCTAATTTTCGTACCTAAACTTTTAAACAATAATATTGACTGCCCCCAATTGCTAACAAGACTCAACATTCGCCATTTTTTTACGAAATTTTTGAAACATAATTTTTTTTCGGATGCGATATTTTGAAACAATATAGAACGAACCTAGAACAACTCAGAATAACTGCAAGAATCGTGATATCTTAAAAGTGCGGTGTCAGCTTCTTTTTGTTTTTTTACGAAATTTGTGGAAAATATTTTTTTTTCGGACGCGATATTTTGGAACAATATAGAACGAACCTAGAACAACTCAGAACAACCGCCAGAATCGTGATATCTTAAAAGTGCGGTGCCAGCTTCTTTTTGGTTTTTTACGAATTTTGCGGAAAATAATTTTTTTTCGGACGCGATATTTTGGAACAATATAGAACAAACCTAGAACAACCTGGAACAACCTTTAAAATTTTTCTAACTTCAAAGTGCGGTGCCAACTTCTTTTTGGTTTTTTGCGAATTTTGTGGAAAATAATTTTTTTTCGGACGCGATATTTTGGAACAATATAGAACAAACCTAGAACAACCTGGAACAACCTTTAAAATTTTTCTAACTTCAAAGTGCGGTGCCAACTTCTTTTTGGTTTTTTACGAATTTTGTGGAAAATAAATCTTTTTCGGACGCGATATTTTGGAACAATATAGAACAAACCTAGAACAACTCAGAACAACCGCCAGAATCGCGATATCTAAAAAGTGCGGTGCCAGCTCAAAAATCGGGTTTTTTGACTTTTCTCGAAAAGTTTTAATCTCAGCTGTATGCAATTCTGGAACAATGTAGAACAAACCTAGAACAACCTGGAACAACCTTTAAAATTTTTCTAACTTCAAAGTGCGGTGCCAACTTCCCGGAGGCTACCTCAGGCCCGAATAGCTGAATTTTCGCTGACCGCCTAACACCCCTTAACACACAAACAGTTCAGACAGAAATTTCGTATTTTTTACAAAAATTATAAATCTAATGCACCAAACCACTAACTTTTTATTTTACCTTAGATTGTTAGGCGTCTTCTCAAAAATTCACCAAGACATAACATAAATTTGCTCGAAGCGTTTAGCAAGTAATAAATTATGTTTTACGTGTGTTTTATTGTTGCTAAGACCCATTTTGGGTGTCCAGTATAACATGTTTATTGGAATAAATATGGGTATTTATTGCGTGGGTCCCTACGGTGTTATACTCTATACCTACTTTGTTCATAATTTCTTATAAATTTTCCTTATCCTTTGGCTTATTTAATTTACTTTGTGAAAGGGTTTTTTGTTTTCGGGTAGAAGATATTATTTAATATTATCTTTATTTTATTCAAATAATTATAAAGAACAATCTCTTATAAAATATAAAATCTCGAGTTACTTTATTTTTGGCACTACAATTATTACTCCGAAATTACTGAATTAATATGCAGCTATTTTCCAAGATTGAACCGTAGGAAACATGAAAGTTCATGCAAAAATAAGAAGTTGGACACTTTATCAGTATTTTTACAACGAATTAAGTATATATATAAATCTTTATAATAAAACAGAGGGTAATATTCCCGTACGAATTTAAGAATATTCTCTGCACGTATCGCGATGTTGTTTTCTTATAAGATTTGCCGAAAGTATATTTCATCGCTATCTAGGTACGTGCAGTGGAACACAGCTGAGTCTTAAGATGTCAAAATTTCAACCAATCCTAGTTTATATCATCACTACATAGTATAAAACAAAGTCGCTTTCTCTATCCTTATGTCCCTACGCAATTATGCTTACTTAAATATTTAAAAGTACGCAACGGATTTTGATGCAGTTTTTTAAATAGATAGAGTGAGGAGTCATTAGGAAAGTTTTAGTACATAATTTATTAGGTTTTAGACAAAGCGGGCGAACAGATTATTTGATAAAACACATTATGCTAACAAATGCAAAGGAATAAATAAAAAATAACATTGGTAATAACAAAAAGATAAATATCAATTTAATGGCATAAAGAAATAATACAACAACATTGCGGACAACCGAATGGACAAACAAATCGATTTGTCAATCACAATAGATTTTTATCCGGTCGTTGCGTTTCAATACACGGGATATTAGGTATAAAATCATTTGTAGAAGTTATCAGGTCGTGGTGAAATAATAATACGATTTTGAATGAAATGAAATGAAATGAAATGAATGAATGAAATGAAATGAAATGAATGAATGAAATGAAATGAAATGAAATGAAATGAATGAAATGAAATGAAATGGAAATGAATGATATAAAAATATATAAAAGAAACTCCTTTAATAATACGATTTTAAAGGAGTTTCTTTTATATATTTTTATAGACTAAATTCTATGCTATTTTATTGACAAAAGTGCTTATGTATCCTAAAATAAAACAAGATTATAACGTTTTTATTACATGTGGTATTTCTTATATTAAATGTCCTTTCATAAATGTATTTAATTGCACATTTTTATTATCAGTCATGTTCTTATATTATGTAATGATAAAATATTAACAGCCATAAATCACACTGCAAAAACAAATAGGTAATACCTATACCAGCCAATCTTACAACTTTGTAGTAGTTATATTACTAAATCACATTCGATTTACATGTAAAAGTCGTACCTATATAAATTATAGTCAATAAATGTACATCCTTAATACTTCAAACTATTAAAAGAACTGATGAATATCCCATAAAACCGTATCCATTACAAGATACGGCCTTCAAAATATTCCCATACGATAAAAGCCAACAAAAAGCGAAGGTCAACAAACCACATTAGAAGCACAAAACGATCAACCGAGCATCCTTTCAACGCTCTAATCAATAGCTTTAATAATCGATATGATAGGTCCTTAAAATTGAAAGCCATTGCATTGCAATTTGAATCTAATAATAGAGGGATAGAGATAGTATTTGTGTGCATCTAAATTTGGGTCGGACATGCCACAGTAAATGGAATACGTACAGTAAGGCAACTAAGCCCATTTGGATACAATAATTACCTACACATCATTGAAACAATAGGTTACTTTATAAATCTTTAACTTGTCAAAACGGAAAAACTCCCCGGCCGTTGAACGATGACGTTTTCTGCGCTCTGTGCAGACACACGTTTTTGACAACACCGCGACGTTTGATTACGAGTTTCTAACCATTTCTAACGTTTTGAATGTACTTTCTATACTGTTGTTCTTCTCTTTACTGTAGTTGTACGTCTAAATGGGTTTAAATACTCGGGAATCCAAGCCGGTTGGTATTGTCCGAGTCATATTCGGGTCATTGTTTGAGGGACACCGCTGGACCATTGTTTGCCCTATTAGCGGCGAGATGACGCAATTGTAATGTAATCGATAGTCGATTAGACGACGATGATTGTTAAAAAGGATAACGAGTTGGGATTTGAAAAAAATCGATGGAATTATGGTTCCTTAGGGTGTTTGTAGTGAAGCTTGCTTGTATTTTTTAGCTTTTTTATTATTAACAATTCAAGATGCTTATTTTTATATTTTATAAGTATACTTCTTTTTATAACTTAAAAAATAAATTTCAATGTGCAACGAATCGATTTTCGTTAAGATTTTTGAAAATATTTAAAATACTTTTTCGGGTTTGTAAACATAAAATATATTATTAAATATATTCATTTATATTCATTATTACAATACGAATCAAGAATATTCCGATTATAAATTAATTTATCACTTTACAGGTACATTTGTAGTACAACATTGTATTACAATACACATAACCCGTACCGAATACCATGAGTTGCATTAATTTCCACATGAATACGTTATAATAGCCGATAAGTAACTACAGTGATCACTGGAGTGGAATTAACGACTTCCCGAAGGCCGGTCCCAAATAACCATCCTATATCGATAGGGTTTGCGTTGTGGTTGGCTGGTTTTATTCACTTATCTACACTAATATTATAAAGAGGAAAACTTTGTTTTGTTTGTTTGATTGTAATGAATAGGCTCATAAACTACTGGACCGATTTTAAAAATTCTTTCACCATTCGAAAGCTTCATTATCCACGAGTAATATAGGATAGGTTTTATCCCGGAAATTCCACGGGAACGGGAACTATGCGAGTTTTTCTTTGAAACCGCGGGCGGAGCCGCCGGCGGAAAGCTAGTATGATAATATATTAGTAGCTAGAGCCCGTGGTGTCACTTGCGTGGTTTACGAGAAAAAAATATGTGCTAATCCAGACTACAATCTGTCTTTGTACCTTTGTTACACATACTATCGCCTGTTAGTGGGAAAGAGTAACAAACATACTCTATACATGCAATATTATTACAAACTTTGACGCTTGTTAGTAGGATGGAAATATAATAAAAGACTAGCATTTGTAGAATAAAACAATTTCGATGAAAAAAAAAAATAAACAAATTTTATTTTTTATTCGGTAAAAATAATCATAAGTTTCAAGTTACATTTCAATGCGACAGCGTGCATATCATTAAGCGCGTCGCACAATAAACGAAAAAAACGCGTGTTCCCATACCCACGCAAAAAGGCTACAAAATTCGAACGCGAAAGCATAATGCCTGCAAATTGAGAGCGTGTTCGCGCTCGCCCTGCGACTTTTTCAAACTTATGCGAATACGATAAATTACAAGATACTCTTGAACGGATGCGAAATAAATTTCGATGTTGGACATTCGCTTTTCGGTCAGCAGCCGAATGGCCGAAGCAAAGCGACACGCGACCGTTGAGCCCGTAAACATTTTAGATGGAATACAGGAACACGTTGGCCGTTTTTAAAATATACGATGTTTTGTCGAGTTTCCATTTTTGATATTCGTGAATGGTATGCGCGCTTCGAGACCTTTGTGGGTATCTTTTTGGGTATCTTAGATATTCTAAACTTTTAAATTGATATGTGAGGTGAAGCATTTTTGTTAATATTATGTAATAATTTATTACAAGCAATATAACATTTTAACATCTTAATTGGTTGTTATAAATCAAAAACTGTAGACAAATAATTATTAATATTTATTTGTTGCTAAAAAACTTGTACAAAAACAAGAGGAAAACATACAAGATTATTACATTTTATTTAATAGATACTTATTTTCAAATATACTAAAATATTATATATACATATATACATATAACTTGAACACAACTAATTGCGACACACAAAACACGTTCCCGTTTTTCCAACTAAATATCTCAAGTCAACAGCCCTCAAAACAGGTTGAATATTCCGATCATATTTTATCCGAAGCCCCAAATGAGCTGCTTTGTAATGCAACAAATAAATATTTGGAGTTGTTTACGACTGTTGAAGATTTATAACAATATACCTATAGCTACTTTTTGCCGCGTTTCGAATTTAATGATGTCACTCATTACTCGGTGCCCGCTGAGAAGAGGTGCAAAAAGGGAATGTTCAGCATATATCGGTCATAATTTACCTTTAATTAACGTGAGGCGCAAAAAATTCTGAGAGCGATTAAGAAATTTAATCGTTAAGAGTCACAGGCTCTTCATTCTAGTGCTAACGCTTGAGATTAATGAATGTCAAAAATTATTTCATATTAACTTGAATTAGTATATGAGAGTATAGGCATTATATTACACTGATGTACTCCGATCATTAACAATGCAAAAAATTGCAAATGATGGTTTTTGCTTAATCACACAATTCATTACAGTCATATAAAACTTGTAATGTATTTCCCAAAAACCTCTGTAATCATGTTTACTTTTTATCACATTTCGATTATTCAAACCACAAAACAGGTACTAAACAAAAACATACACTCAAAATTTTCCTTCAAATCATAACAACAATGTTATTAAAAATACATTAAAATACGCGGTAACATGTACCAATGACCACTCGTCTTTATTTTACAATACATAAAGCGAAAATCGAGTTGACTGTCTTGTTAATACATACTGCATTTTAACACAATCTTTTATATTATCATGAATTAATGCTTTTTCCTCGTAATCAAATAATTAAGGTTGTGTAAATAATTAACTGGATACGTATCCAGGCAGAACTTTATCACGATTTACGGCTGTTTAACTGAAAATTATGTTAATTTAAGGCACAATTGATAGCATTAAATGTGCATTTATTCAAGACCATTCGTTTTTATTTGACTCTTATGAATTTATCTCATTCATTCATTAAGGTATATAAAAGACGAATGAAATGTTAGGATCGGTTTGAATGTTATCGATTTGTGGTTTAAATTATATTTATCAAATGCCTAGCTTTCCGCCCGTGGCTTCGCTCGCGTTTTCAAAGAAAAACCCGTATAGTTCCCGTTCCTGTGGGATTTCCGGGATAAAACCTATCCTATGTGTTAATCCAAGTTACCCTCTTTATGTGTGCTAAATTTCATTGTAATCGGTTTAGTAGTATTTGCGTGAAAGAGTAACAAACATACATACATATTTATTATACACATGGATGTATCCTCACAAACTTTCGCATTTATAATATCACTTTATTTAAAGCACTTGTAAACAGTAGCCATAAAAGTGAGTCATTTATTAATTATCCATGTTTTACTTTATATTCAGATTTCCAAGAATAATGGTCTATTTTAACATCAGTACCCTCAAGATCCTTATAAACAAGCTGAAGTTGTACTTTACAAACTTTGTATGACTTTCCAAGTTATACCTTTGTTCGCGGTTTCGTACTTCCAACCGAGATATAATTTACACAAGTTTATACACTTAGATTGAGACGTTTTGTTATATTCAAAGCAAAATAATTTTAAACAAAAATAAATGTTAAAGTATTTTACCCCAGCTTATTTGACTTACTGCTTAATTCTTTTGAAACAACGTATAATTTTTCTCTTATTTGGTTTTGGGCATTTATTTTCTTATATTTCTTATTTCCGTTTCAAACTCCAAGAATGAAAAATAAATGGCATATCAAGCATAAACACTCAAATCCATCAAAATTGTTTAATTTCCATCCTCTGCGGAGTTTGCTGGTCTCCGTCGAAGTTGATTGCCGTGGCCTAATTTCATCCAGAAAACAATGAAATGACAATTTTACTTCTATCAAAAAACTACGAAATAATTACAATCTCATCAATCAAAAGCTTTCAGTTAGTTAGTATTTTTACAACAAATTTAATAAATTGACAGATAGCATTGAATGAATGTTTGTAAATAATATTATTCATTCATCAAAATAAGAGCATTTAAAATAGTCCTAAAGTTACAATGACTTTATCGCTTATAAAGCATGGCGACTTTACTTGACTAGACGACCGTATAAAAACCTCATGGGCCCTCGCGCAATTGATGGTCAGCGTTGGCCCAACAAATGATCGTCGATGTTTGCCACCATTGCGGCGATTATGAAATCTATAATATACCTGCAACCAAATCTACAAAGACAATCACGTAGGCCCTCTACACTATCGTGATTGCCTCTACTCGCCCAACGCTGCCTGTTTTAAAGCATGTGAAGACCCATCAATAGCGCAATTCACAAATGTCACAATACTCCTAAGTACATAAACCACTAGAACACAAGGCAATTGCATTTTATGCCTGGAAGCATCTCACATGTTAATAGCTGCCAATATTCTTATGCCATCACGTACTATCGTCACGATTGTAACTGACGATGTTACTAATCGATCTATGTTATTCAATTGGTATTGAGAAATAAATGACGCGATTATTTAAAATAGCACCTTTACAGTGGCTGTGCTTGAAAATGATTTTACGGTGTTTTATTTAATAGGGAAAAGGGCGTTTATCATATTAAGTGTAAAGCTACCCTACTTATATTGTATAATAAAAGTACTTAGGTAGTTATATAACCAATACAAATTAATTTGATAATTGGTATAAATATGTAGATATTTGCTGCACTAGATAACTAAATAGATTTTCGAAAAAATTTATAGAAAATCTTGTAGAAAATATATCAATAATCCGATTATGAAAGAAGTAAGCATGCCGCATACTTGTTTGATAATCGGATAAAGCTTTTAAATGCTGCTGCATGCTTAATTTTAGACTTTAATTTATAAAATATAAAAAATTTTATAATTCTCTACTTACATATTCTTAAATCATACATACACTTTTCTACGCTAGGTATTTATTTCTTGCTTAAATAAGACAACGTGGTGACGTAGAACTGTAATTACATGCATGTTAAAAAAAATTGGTTGTTCGGTTCAATATTTAATTTTAATAACATCTTTAATTAATTACGTATTTTTTAATGTTTGTATTCCTGTATTTTTTTTTTGTTTCTTTAATGGAATATATAATTGCATTGTTAGATCTATTTGATTTTGAGTTGATATTGTAGAACATAAACAAACAGACAACAACTGTCAATAATAATGATTAAGCCACAACTACACAACTACACAAAAACAAAAGTTCAATTCAAAAATCTTTCTAGCTATATTTTCACAAACAATAGAAACCCACTGAAAAGAGAGCTACGTGGTTTCAGACGATGCATGGCTTAAAAAAATACTTCCAATACATATTCGCCTCATTTCTAAATTGTCGCCAGCTTTTGCCCCGGGGAAGTCCCCGTGGGACATCAACTAATTACCCTAAAAGCGTTCAGAAATCTCCCCAGTTTTGATTTGTATATGACGGTTTTATGAACGTAGTCTGGCAAGCACTTGGTTATTAAATTGGAAAATTAATGAACGTGCGTAATATGAAGGTTTTTAAGTGTATATGGCGTTAATTAAGTATTAACTTAATGTAGAAGTTAAAACAAAGATAAAATACATTATATTGGGTTTTGACAGAACAGTTAACAATCCTACATTACTATTACGTAGGTACGTATATAGAAAGATTATTTATAGTAGAAAACTATATTTCTGAGTGATTGAAGCTATATCTTTTTTCTGTTTTATCCGATCCAGTCTCCAGATAAAACCAGGAAAAGCTAGCTATGAACGTAAGAAAACATATAACTATATTATGATTGAAAATATTATGTCTTTCTAATAATAGTTGACATAATATATTAAAAGTCGAGATGTGCTTATAAAGCTTTGTTGGTAGCGCAAGACGGAGAGCGTGGGATGCATTTTCTATTCAATTTTGTTGTGTATAAAAGATTTTCTGTTATATTTTTAACCTTTATAAACTTGTTTAGTAGTTAAAGATATTTTTATCCTGTGTAAATATGATTTTAGTGGGATGCAAGTTGTATAAATTGATAAAAATATTTCAGCTAGTGGAATCAGCCGTTTCATAAAAAACCTAGGCTGTTTATCGTTTATTATAACAAAAGCGCATATTATCTTAAGAAAAGTCAATTGAAATAAAATAATAGTCACCCAAGTTACTGAAGTTATCAACAAACCAAATCTTCACCTATGAAAAAACTGTGACTAATAGAGCATCCATCCATTTAATATCTAGACAAACCCAGATTTCTTAATCCACCAAGAATTGTACCTAAAACCTCACTACTTCTGCACTAACGACTATAATATAGAAGGCAATAAGCAGAATACAAATTAAATAAAGGATAATGCTAAAAGCAAACACTTCGCATTAAAATATCGTGATTGACTACTTATTGATGACATCAACACAAGCAGCATGTAGTACCACAGTAAACAGAATACGAACCGTAGCGTAACTCAGTAAAAAACGCGGACGACCGCTTTATAGTCCGATGGTAGCATATTATGTTTGCGTGAGTAGACATTTCGAACGTTTTAAAGGTAGTTTTATTTATTTATTCATATATGCTTTAATTACTTATACTTCACAGCTATTCTGACAATAATTATATAATAATAAATCAAATACGCTCATTAAATAGCATCATACAATATGTGGCCTATTATAATGTTAATTAAGCTTACAATGTATTACAAATTAGGAGCAAAAAAGGAAAATATATAAGTTAAAATAAACTTTTGCTACTGTTTGTATCTGTTTACCGTGTTCGTACATAACAAGCAATGATAGCGCGAACGTGTCTGCTCGATACTTTTAATCTTTAATAATACGACTGTATTATTATTCAGTTATCGGTAATAAGATAAATGAAACCTTTTTAAGTTGTGTATTAAATAGTTCCTTGAATTTGGTTGTACAGCAGTTTAAAGTTGACAAATAATTTAACTCGATGAAATTGAACAATGGTAATTTAATAGAAAGCTGTGACCTAATATTTTTATAGTGTACACTCTTCATATGTATTATTGTTATATATATTTTTATTATAAATATTTCGACTATGTGTATCAGTTATCCGAAACCGTTATTGTAACAGTAAAGGCTAAAGCCCGGTCCTATAGTATTACATACAAAAAAAATAATAATTTTAAAGATTTATCTCGTAGTTAATTTATTACTTTATCAACATCGATTATTCAAAGTGTTGCAATAACAACTTATTCTTACGCATGATAAAGTTTACTTAAATTCACTTGTGTTTCATACAAAAATGCTACCAAGTTTAACGTGTTCTTTTAAGGTAATGTTGTATCTCAGTTGATAGTGTCATGGTTTGTGAACCGGTTACGTAATTGTTAAGAGTTGAGTAATTACATCATATTATGTGAAAAATATGTACGTAAATCACGAAAAGGGCTATTGTAAGGGGATTGTTTTTATCAATATATTTTGTAAGGCTCTATATTATGAAGAACAAAAAAAATACTAAGGTGTAAATGTGCTGTGTCCCGCGGTTTTACCCGCATTGCTCCGCTCCTGTTGGTCCTAGCGTGATTTTTTATAGCCTAGGTATAGCCTTCCACGATAAATGGGCTATCTAACACTGGAAATATAATTTTTCAAATCGGACCCGTAGTTCCCGAGATTAGCGAGTTCAAACAAACTCTTAAGCTTTATAATATTAAGTAGATAAAGATTATACACACATTTCCACCTCAGTCAATTATACCTTAAACTTATACCTTTTAAAGTCCGGGTGTAAAACTTTTCCTATCTAAACAATATCAAACAAAACTAGAATAACATGCGCCTGCGTTCATTAACCTGTCTGGCTTAATCCAAAGAAAATAAATTATTCAATAAACTGAATAAAGACCTATCGCGTTTTAGTAATAGTCTAGAGTAATAAAACGTGTATAATAAAATACTAACGACTTATACTCTGTACCCACCAACCGTGTAAAAAACCACCATAAAATTTTATTAACACAATTGAATGTTATTCTTAACAATGTATTATCGGCAAATTGTGAACGCATCATTGTTACGTTTAAAAATATGTATGTATCTTTAAAAACATGTTCAAAGGTTTTTTTTCAGATTTATGTGTCATTAAACATTTAAAATATCAAGGTGCATTGCTTCTACTATACTATAGCTATGCTTTATCAAAACAGACTTCTTACGAACTCATGTAGATCTTTTTATCATATAATTTTACTTTCTAGCATATTGAATAAAATTTTTAATTTGTAACTTCATAAAATTTTCTGACTTTACACCACTATTCATGAAGCAAACTACATGCGTTCGTTCAACTCAACTACTTATGTGATAGCATAATTATCTAGCTACATATACCTTGAAATCGTAACTTTTATAGTAGATCGATTTACACGTTCTATCTGCGACATAAAAATTACATCGATTTGCCTGCAATGATCTTCATGTCAATTTATACGCGTAAAACGGACTCGGTAGGTACATGCTTTTCTAATTTGCAATATTATTTTTATGACTTAGAAATGGGTTACATCGTAATAAGGTAATAGGTAGCTTAGATATGTGATATAGCATATAGTATATAGTTATAGGTATACAAGACTGTCTCCAGAAATGGGATGAAATGATTTAAGTTAGGTACTTCTGATGGAAAAAATTTCGTCTTCTGACTTATGCCTTGGTACCAATTCGGATTTTTAAGAGAGAAACTATGGAGGTTCTTCTCCTAGATACTGCTTTCCAAACCGATGGTAACTGTTAAAAGTATGTTATAACGATTCAAAAGTGCTTCTAGAAGAAGCCTAATTGAATAAATAAATGTTTGAGATGGAAGTTGCTAGAAAAAGAATCTAAATTTTTCGTAAAATAACTCCTCTGAAGACAAAACCGTGACACAAACACTAACACAAAAAATGGCGTCGTAAAATTAATTAAACCACGTCCAAGAGTGAACTATTCCGATCTCAGATTATACTAATTAGCGTTACGGAACATTGTTCATTTTGTTTTATTAATTTGATAATATCGAAGTGAAATATTATGGGAATTCCTTTGCGCTGCTTTAATTGCCTTTTTTATTGTGCTCGTAATAATTGTAGGCACGTGATGTTTGGTCCTTGAACAAGTTTATTGTGTGCTTTTTTATTTTTCTCGTTTAAAGCTATTTCAATGACGTTAAAATAATTTCACACTCGCCTTTAAATACAATAAATGTACTAAACATTTTAAAATCTCTTGAGGTCTAGTCTGGGCTAGAATTTGATCTTCTATCTACTCCGGCCATAAAATATTAATAGCAAGCATTTAGCCCGCGGCTTCACTCGCTTTGTCTGAAACTTATACACTAAAACCTACCTCTTGAACTTCTCTATCTATTAAAAAACCGCATCAAAATCCGTAACATAGTTTTAAAGACCTTACAAAATACAATACTTTTGAAGTGAAACTTTTACGCACGTTGAGAGTAAAATTTTAAGGTCGTCATGTCATCCATGACGAGACGGTATAGCCATGACCTGATTGGTATGATCCTTACTCCAGTAAGGAGACGATTTCGGTATCTTTGAAAATTGCCTAATAAGTTTCGCTTCTGTCACATGTGCTCGCACGCTCTTTTTTATAAGTAGATGATTAATAAACGCACAAACTAGCCGTAAGAAGATGCAAAGATCCATTGCGCTAAGTGAAGTGACCTTCGGCCACAATTCTGTACAACACCGTTAATGGACTACATGCTCTGTTGGGTCAATGCCAATAAATGACGTATCGCAATCGTTTTAAAGCTTTGCAGTTCTTGTATTGAATTTAATTGGTGTTTGTTCAATGTGTTGTATATGATAACTTTTAGAGAAGTTTTTTCTTTTTCAGAGTCAGATTTACTTTTACACACAAATTAATTATATAATTTTATAGAGTAGGTAGGTAATAGAGAAATTTTAAAATAGTGAATGCATTACAAACAAATATATTAAGATTATAAAGATATAAAGAGATAAAAGTTTAATCACTAATCAATAAAATATAAATTATATTGGTGCAATCAAACTAGTTTCTCATCAATTACACTAAGAAATAATATAGCATTTGACTAATTAAATAATTTTAAAAATCGATCTACTCTTTTCGGATATATTACCACTGCCAAAAATCTAAGATAAACGGTATATAGTTAACTAGCTGTGCTCCGCAGTTTTACCCTATAGCCTTCCTCGATAAATGGGCTATCTAACAACGAAATAATTTTTCAAATAGTGCCAGTAGTTCCTGAGATTAGCGCGTTCAAACTTCAAACAAACAAACTCTTCAGCTTTATAATAATATTAAGTGTAGATAAATAGGTAAGTATAAATAAATGATAATCATATGAAGCATTTCCGTTAGAATAAATCTTTAATGACGCGCATTATTACAATAATATGTTCGCTGCATACGTGTTAACATAAAATATTAGCGAATAGAAATATCCCTTTATATACAGTTTATAGTTTTAAAGTTGATTCGCTTGTTATATACACATATATGTTTTATGAGCATTAGCCATAAGCATATTACGATGCTATTGCTTCTAATAATTCGAATAAATATATGTATAATGCATTTATTTGCATTTTATAATATGTAGGATTGCATCTGCTAAAACTTATACTTTGTGTTACTTTTAAGCTTGTTTTTATTAACGAAATATTTGTAATAAATGAATTTCCTCAATCACAGAGTAATTCCATATTATCATGTTTTATTGATGTTATTATATCATACGAAATTATAACATTCCTACATTAAAGTCAATACAGCCATTGATAAGTTGAACAAAATAATCACCACAGAAAAAAAGATTGTTCACTTCAACGTACTTAGAGATAAGCTTAAAATAGTTTTTATTTTTATTTTTTATCCAATATTAAAAGCTCTTATATCATAGTTCAACGAATCGAATCGAGATACGATCTCGATGGCACGAATCTTGTAAAAATGTATCGAGATATATTTTTATATGGTTCTGCATGTGTACCATATTAAATAATAGTTTTAACGGATTTCAAAAGTAATTTAGAGATTTTTTTGTATAATGATACTAAATTTACCAATGTATTTCTGTTGATATAAATTCCGTATAAATGTATTTTTTTTATTAATTGTCCAGTGTGTTGTTGTATCTACGTACGTAACTTCCTACAAAAACTTAACATAGTGGCATAGGAATAGAGAGATCGATTATGACCATAACTTACTGAACTAACTTTGATGCATCATTCTGAGTTTAGTAGCGCAAAAAAAACATAATATGTAATACATACACTCTTATAATAATACTATGTAGTAGGTACATTGCAAATGTGGAATCTACCTAAGTTTCATCTCGATACATGCAGTGGAACACAGACGAACCTTGTCAGAATTAGAACTTCGAATTTCGACCAACACACGATGACTACAGTATATTCGAACAATATAGTACCCTAAAACTTATACCATAAACCAAATTATCATCATTAGATTCCAACCAAATTATCTTCATATACCTAATAATTGCCATAAAAACGTGTATTAATAATAGCACTTACAATACATTCGGTTTCAAATTAGTAATTGATGTGCGCAAAAAATCGAAACCCGATTTATTTCTGGTCATTTGAAAAAACAAACTCAAACACAATGGAATAGAATTATTTTTTACTTGTGAATTCGCAAATAACTAATACGTATGCTTTGTAATAGAGTTATGAGAATTATGTAGTTTGATTAAGTGTATTCTATTTAATTAAATGCGGGCATTGACCTTATTTCTAGGAATACAGCTGTCAATCATGATAACAATATATGATACTAATTTTAAGTCCTTAAACCTGTGTAACATCCTGGAAGGTGCAACAGACATAGACAAATATTCCTAGAATGTTTCTGTCCAAAAATAATTTGTATCTCTAATTTCTGTAGTGTTCTTCCTTCCTTACTTTTTCTATAGCTGTAAATAATTCGTCTTTTAATTTAAAAGCCATCTTGGACAACACGAAACTTATAACATCTACAAAATAAACAAAAAGTATCCCTATTTTTGTCCCATAAAATATAGAGTTCATTTACGTATTCATAAATGCTGATACAGTCATTTCGCAATGACAGTAAAAATAACTCCAGTATATATAATATCCTCTCCGTAATCAGTTGCAGAGTAAGTTGTTATCCGGTACCCATACTATTTATAACATACACTTATTCCAACTGTCAACGTATGAAAAAATCTCAATGTATTTTTGATTCGCACTTGTATTTCCCACGCTGCAGGCTTCTCTAGTTATCAACTCGTATGTTATAGGATTTTATGTCTTATTGCATTGGAAATGGGGCGATAATGGCGTGTAGATAAGATGTTCGACATTGTCCATAACTAAGCAAGACAACGTATTAAAGAAGCGCATTCGCGTGTTTGGACGTTAAGGGGATTTCACACAAATGTATCTTACATATTATGCATCCTTGATAAGAAATGACCACAGGAAATGACTGGACTTTTTCATAAAAAACTTGTATGCAAGCTATGTTAAAGATAGTTTGACAGACTACAAAAAGGTATTATAATCTAAAATACATTATATGAAATTTACAAAAGTCATTTTTAAAAATATTAATCAATATTTAAAAAGTGAAGGAGCTAGAGCAGAATTATTATTTAAGTTTTGATAGATACATGTATAGGTAAATACATTACAAATCATATGTGTAATGAAATATTTAAAGGCCAATGTCATTATAGATATTCAAGTCATTTAAGCAGAGTATGTAGGTATATTTAAACCATTTGAAGATCATAAAATGTCTTGATCTTGAGAAGTCCATTTCAAACGCATTGCGTTTAGAAGCGCGTAAGAAAATAGTATTTTGTATGAAATATCCGCGAAACATAATTCCGTAAATTAATTTACAATTTTGTTATTAATTTAAACTTTCCCTAACTATTCCGAGGGAAGAAATTACGGCAACCGTTTGAAGTTAAAGTTAGAAATTGTTTATTCATGTAAGATATGAATTTTGACGTAGTTTACGAATACAAAATTATTTTATCATTTACCTATTCGATTTTAATTGTTGTTTCTATTATTTTGTGATTAACAACTTGTGACGTAATCAAAATAGATAAATAACTGATTTGTCTCTCTTGTTTTGAAGAATGCTATAGGATGTTATTATATTGTCATATTATATTGTATATTTGAAAAACGTAATTTATAGTTTTTAATAACATAAAAACGTTATAAACAAACAATAATATTTCTTCTTCCAATCTCGTCTTTCTTTCCTTGCAAGAAAGTAGATAAACACATTAATAGATATATTATTGCGTTTTCAAAAAACGCTGCGTTTAACGCACCACGTCTGAAGACGCTCTTATCAGCCAGGTGCATTTTAATTGCTCACTGGACCTACAACGAGGTTATTCATATATTGTAATTATTGGTGTCGGTTTATACGAAATAAATTTTAAAATTGTACCTTCAAAGGCCTTTATTGATATTTATTTGAGTGATATTTCATTTTGTTTTAAGTTTTGTACAGCATTTCTGTATTTAATTGTATTTCTTTAAATGTAGGTACTTATAACCTACTCATATTATGTTGACATGCATAGATTGTTTATGTTACATACGATATACGTTAATAATGTGTGGTTTTAGAAAATTATAAGGAAAAAATATAGGCAGCTTTTAAATTATATGTGCTTCTTATGGAGCACGTAAAAAGTGATTTTTCCCATAAAATAATAAGTTATTTCGATATATAGAAGATTCACACGTGATAAATCAAAAACCAGTATTATTATTTCGTATTAGATAAAAACTAAAATTGCTATGAGCGAATCAAATTAACAAATACGTTGTATTTTTTGTTCGCAAATTGATTTGCCTTCCATCATTCATTCATTAGTAGGCAATTACTTAGCTATTCTTTATGTACTTTTTTAAGTACAAATTACTTTACTTGTGAAATAAGTTATGCCTTTTATCACTTGACTGGTTAGCCTTGATTGAAACCTTTTATGTGCCCTTGATGTTTTAAATATCGTATCATCGGCTTTTTTATACAAGTTTCTGGGTACTTACAACACTTAATATGGTAAGAGGCAGTCAGTAGCCAATTCCTCATATCTCTCATCACCTCTTATAAAATGAAAAAGAGCTTGTGTCGAGCACACGTGTCAGAAGTGAAACTTTTTTGGCAAGACGGTGATGCCATGACGCGATCTTGAAATTTTACTCTCAACGCGCCTAAAGAAGTTTCACTTCAAAAACCCTGTTTTAAAATATAGCACGTAATTTCGTTACATTTATGTTTTTCGGCCTCATTTTGATCAATCGACCTCATAATTATTATTAATTTGCTTTTAGCCTTCCTTTTAATAATTTGTACAATGTATAAACATAATTTCAAAATCATTATTCAGTTTAAAAAGACTGGAACATGAAGATGCATATTTTACTTTATTTTTCATGTACAATTGTGGGAGGACACAAATTAACATAATAATATGGTTTATCTTTGCGAACATCCTTTATTAAAACGATTAAAAAATACTGTAATAAAATATTAAGCCCGCATTGATGCAGTTTGGTATTTTAAAAACTCGTCTATTCATAGATGTAGAAGGCAATACCGCATTTTACTTATTGAAGATATTTAACAACTATTTGACCTTTAAATAAATTGACGACAAATATTCCAAAAGTACAACCAAATAAATTGCACTCTAGTAGATAATAATTGAATGTTATAAAAAATAAGGAATCGCATTAAAATCTATAAACATTATTTTATTATATTATATACGGTTTTATACACTTGTAGAACCTGTTGCTTTATAGACATCTTTTTAACCGGTAAACTAGTCTAATCTTATTAGTTTTTACGTTGCGGTATGTGAATAATAATAATTGAAAATATTTATTACTCTTTCACTCAAAAACAGCTGTTCAGATCTGTATGCAACTTGTTATACAAAGATAGATAAGTTTGGATTGGCAAATAGGCCTTTAACCACGCAAGTAAAGTCGGGATCTACAACTTGTTCCTAATAACTTCATTTAAGAACATATTTCTCTAAAAATAGACCACACGATATCTCTATATATAAAAATGAATCCCATTTCCCTCGGTCACGGCATCACGCGTGAACGGGTGGACCGATTTTGATAATTATTTTTTTATAATATTCCTTGATATATACGAAGATGGTTCTTATGGAGAGAAAACGTAAACATGTACCACGGGCAAAGCCGGGACGGACTGCTAGTTGAAAATATAGACTTATAACTAATTAGCTGTGCCGCGCGGTTTCACCCGCATTACTCCGCTCCTATTGGTCTTAGCATGATGATATATAGCCTATATGTATTACTCGTGGATAATGAAGCTTTCGAATGGTGAAAGAATTTTTAAAATCGGTCCAGTAGTTTATGAGGCTATTCATTACAATCAAACAAACAAACAAACAAACAAAGTTTTCCTCTTTATATAAAACTAATATTAGTGTAGATAATTACATAATACAATTTACAATGTATCTAAATCTGGCTAATTTGAATACATGATTAATTACTTTCGACCGCAAGTACGATTATATTAACGGAAGTTTAATAATAAACTAAATATAACTAGAATACGGTAATAAATCACGGTCTAATTTATATGACTGGAGTATGCATTCTTGGTAATAACTGCTGCGTTTTGTTTGTCGTAAAACACTGCTCACGATGTTTTAAATAAATATAACAAGTCAATATATTGTACTATTAGACTACAGGCCCATGTTGAAAAAGTTATGGGTCATTTGAACCACCAGGTGACCTATCTAGAACGATATAAAATAATAAGATTCAGCACTTGTAATCTGTCCACCTGAGTGCAGATGAGAATTCGAAAGTACAGGTAGTGATTTTTTCCCCTTGTCTCTATGATTTTTGTACCGCGGCGTTGCGGAATAATGGATTAAAAGCAGTATTGAAATAGTAGGACACATGCCGTTGCATTTTTGTTTCTTTTTTAGGATAATTGCGAAAATGATGTGTTTCCTTTGCAGATCAGTTTATCTCAGTTATTACCCAAAACACAATTATACACTTAACCATATCAAACCTTGAAGATTCTATCACATCCATTGCAATGGATACCTAATAATAGCCAGTAAACTTCGATCAAAGATATGGCATATTAAACAGAATTGCACAACCTCCCGTCATTATACTTAATTGTATCCGTCTTTTAGAGGTCTCTGCCTGTACTAACTGTACTAGATAGTAATGGAAATTCATCAATGAGTTTTTGAAGGCCTAGCATTGTATTTACTTAAGGTGGCCTCATGTTTACCTTTACCCTAGCGAAGTTCGATCATAGAGTACTATTTAAGAATTACATCTTAGTCTGAGAGCTTATAAGTGCAGTGATTTAAAACCTTGGTAGCAATACTACAAAATACAAATACACCTAGAGATAACCATTATAAATACCTTAGCAATAAATTGTATTTATATTAAAGCTAAACAGCGAAACGAGAATTTATACGTATAAATAATAGATAATATTACATAAGATTTACTTCACTAATATTTTATAACATTAATCCATACTAATATTATAAATGCGAAAGTAACTATTTCTGTCTGTCTGTTACTCAATCACGCCTAAACTACTGAACCAATTTTCATGAAATTTGGTATGGAGATATTTTGATACCCGAGAAAGGACATAGTCTACTTTTTATCCCGGGAAAATGACGCAATCCCGGAAATCCCACGGGAACGGGAACTATGCGGGTTTTTCTTTGACTGCGCGGGCGAAGCCGCGGGCGGAAACCTAGTACCCTATAAATACAAGTGTCTAGTATACAGGCAGAACCATAGTATAAAACTAGTAAATCATAAACACGTAGTATTCATAAGATACTTATCATATATAGTATGTGTTATAATGTGTGATAATTTTAGCGGTTTACCGCCAATTTACAACTTTGTTCTGTGAATATCTATACAATTCAATGTTATGAAATATTAACGTCTTTACAAATCATTTGCTGCCGAGTTTGAACTTTCAGAATATTGAAATATAGTTTTATATGTTAATAGACGTCGAAATATAGTATTGCTATAATCGAATTTTACCTAAATAAGTTGTTTTTTATATGTCATGCATATTGCTTTGCAACAGGAGGCTCTATATATTATATGGATGTAACTTATTCTTTTTGACTTTTCTATTACAAAATTGTGTATAGATTTATTATTATTTAGGTATTATGCCTGGAATTCGCATCTTAGTCCGGAGTATGTTAAAAAAATGCACTACTTTACCATTCGGAAAAAAGCCCTTACATTACATAAAATCTCATTTCACCATACAATTTCAAAACGTATTTGAACCTTAAGATGAATGTTCATTTGATATGCATCAGCACTTGACTTGTTCTTACGTAAACAATGCGCCGATTGTATCTTCACGGTAGCGGAATTAGTAGCAATGTTTATCATTATATGTTTGTTTCGTTCTTTATGTGGGATGGCAGAAGGGCTCCACTTGTTCTCCTCTTTATTTACTTTTTTAAACCTTTAATCTATACTAATATTATAAAGCTGGAGAGTTTGTTTGTTTTTTTGAACGCGCTTATCTCAGGAACTACTGGTCCGATTTGAAAAATTATTTCGGTGTTAGCGCATTTATCGAGGAAGGTTGTAGGCTATATAGCATCACGCTAAGACCAACAGGAGCGGAGTAACGTGGGTAAAACCACGGGGCACAGCTAGTACATTATACAACTATACGTAGGTAAACCTTAACTATGTGTTACAACGTGGTATTTTAGTAATATACTAAATGTAGCTGCAGTTTGTATACCTAGTGCATATAATTCGATATAAGTATGTAAAACTACATAAGTGTGTGACCTAAAGAGCCATTTAAATCTTCAAAGAAAGTTTACTAAAATGGTGATTTGATGTTATTATAACCTACCACAAATCTATCAATATTTGAAATAATAACATGGGGTACATAATCATGAACTACAATACAGCTTTTTATCTAAAAAAATACTTTTTCATAATCAGGACGAAGGAAATAAACCTCACAGAGCTAGTCAAAGCATATGCTAAATAACACTAATTCAATAGCTTACTCTGAATCAATTAGATTAAACAAGGCATTATCCCAAGCATCCTCTTGCAATTTGTCCAACCGTAAACTCCATAGAGGAATAAATTTGATATCAGATATAAGCAAACAAAGCTATTTAAAATTATAATTCGTCCTCATAAAACGCATAGAACCTCTGTTAATGCTAGCATCACTTTTTATGATCTCCACTTGTATATGTAATTATCTTTTACGAATTTACATACAATTTTATAGGATAGTGAAATCATTGCTGATTTTTCAATCCTTGGTTAATACTTATTCGTCGAATAACGTACTAAACTACCATTTCAAAAATTTATTCTTTGGCCGTATTTGACAGTTTACGGGTGACATTTTAATATTATCGTGTAATACATTATTGGGCGGATAAGTTTTATGGTACGGGAGCTATTAACGTTAAAAAAAAAGTCATTTTAGTATAGTTGGTTTTTTGATATACTGTTCCTCTTGCTATTTCGGTTAGAGTCCGGGCTGTCTGGCTGGTCGCAGTGGTTGCGTTTTTTAGTGCGCATCTCATCTGCACAGGATAATTTCCTTAATTTAAAGTCATTTTTTAACGCGTAATTTTTAATATTTTGCTTTTAGATAGATCCATCAGACATATTTTTTTTATTGCAAGACGTTTTTTTCGTTGTTAAATAGGTGCCAGACGCAATTTTTTATTTCGTTTTTATAAAAAATTCAAATTATTTTAGAATGTCTGTAAATTTCATATTATGTTCTTCAAACATAATATAATCTAAAATTAATTAGCCAGACGCTAATTCGATTGTTAAGTATAAAATATGTACAAATAAAAACGTAGTGAAAGTAGGTTAGTATAACAATTTGATGATTGTGTATATGGAGAGATAGTTTAAAGTGCAAGAGAGATAGAAAGGGTCGGCCGCGAAAATTAAATAACAATAAAAAATAACTTTTTTTTTTCGAAAATATAAGATGCATAGAAATTGAATTGTTCCTACTCTAGGATTCCCTGTGTTGTGGGAACAAGTACCTTCCATTGGTACATTTTATTCCTTAGGCTAAAAAATAAACTATTAGGGTACATCAACAATCTTCTATACAAAACAATTTTTTTATTACTTAACTATTAAGTTATGGGTTTAAATGAAAACAGCGATTACATAAACTTATTTATATTGTTTCCAATAGCAAATTGCCTAATACCACACATTACACACCGCGTACAGAACCACAGACAAAATACAGTGTTGCCAATACAAGTTAAATTTTCTAATATATATCTAATATTAACTAGCGACCCGCCCGGCCCTGGCTTCGCACGGGTGCAATGCTGATACTAAATACACTACAGAAAAACTGTGAACGTTGAATATAAAAACATAGCGGCCCGCTCCGGCTTCGCACGGGTATAAAATATATAGCCGGGCGGCCGGCTGGTACCGCCGCAAACGCTACGTCCCGCAATTTTTAAATCTGTAATATCTTCGAAAATATTCACTTAAATCATACGGTGTAAAGGGCCATATAGATCTATATTAAATGAACAATGTATTCAAGGTCTTTAATTGGTTAAGGATTAATGCTGTATTGGTTAAAATCGCTTCGAAAATTAGCCATTATTTGTCGTAAAAAGTAAATGACAAAAAAAGTTATTGTGGGCTATCCATAAGAGATAGACATATACCATCACGGACTTTTCTGTAGACCTTTTCAATGTGTACTATAGTTAGTACATTATTTTGATAAAACTCGTAGGGTGCCTGCGTTTGCACTGTAAGTGGAAAAAATGTAATTATTTACGAAATCACATTAGAAACCTCAAAAATAACAGTACTTCTCCACTATTTAATGGATGTTATTATACATATAAACCTCCCACTTGAATCACTCTATCTATTTAAAAAAACCACATCAAAATCCGTTGCGTAGTTTCAAAGATTTAAAGAGACATAGGGACAGAGAAAGCGACTTTGTTTTATACTATGTAGTGATGATGATAACAATATTAATTCATTAATCTTAATTCTTAATATATATACATAAATCTCGTGTCATAATGTTAGTCCTCAATGGACTCCTAAACCACTTAACCGATTATAATAAAATTCGCACACCATGTGCAGTTCGATCCAACTTGAGAGATAGGATAGTTTATACATGTAGGTACCATACGGGCGAAGCCGGGGCGGACCGCTAGTATACCTATATAAATTCATGCTAACTACTTTAGTTAAATTCAATACAAACTTAAACATGCGAGTGTGTGTGTGTTCACGTGTGTGTGTCGTGTGTGGTGTGGTGTGTGTGTGTTGTGTGTGTGTGTGTGTACATCAATATTGAAACAAACTTTCTAGTTGTTTACAGATGATGGAATATTGGAAAACAATAACAATTCCTTAGACGATAACATAAATAATTCTGACAGTGTGAGGAAAGATGATGATGATGATGATTATGAAGATGGCTTTTTAAATTTAACAATGTAATTGTTTAACCTTCATTGATATAGTTTTTATTCCATTCTTTTCAATGTATGGTAACTTTAATTTATTTTTCACTTTTATGTTTTTTTTTTTCATTTTAGCTTTTATTTATAAGAACAAGTGTAAATAATATTGTATTCTTGCAATTATTTCCTGTCGCATAGTTAAAATACACGAGCTGATGAGCTGCATGCTTCATTACTTTTTTTTATATATATGCACATTATTTAATACTTAACAATCGAATTAGCGTCTGGCTAATTAATTTTAGATTATATTATGTTTGAAGAACATAATATGAAATTTACAGACATTCTAAAATAATTTGAATTTTTTATAAAAACGAAATAAAAAATTGCGTCTGGCACCTATTTAACAACGAAAAAAACGTCTTGCAATAAAAAAATTATGTCTGATGGATCTATCTAAAGGTAAAATATTAAAAATTACGCGTTAAAAAATGACTTTAAATTAAGGAAATTATCCTGTGCAGATGAGATGCGCACTAAAAAACGCAACCACTGCGACCAGCCAGACAGCCCGGACTCTAACCGAAATAGCAAGAGGAACAGTATATCAAAGAACCAACTATACTAAAATGCTCTCTTGTCAACGTTGGTAGCTCCTATACGATTAACTATGGATTGAAAAATCGGCCCTTAGTTGTCATTTTGTTATCATAATGTTATCATTTTATGATATTGCTGCAAGTTCATTTGAGAAACACTATTTTTAGATTTTAAAGTATAATTTTATATGCGTGCAAGTAATTGTGAAAAATCGTATGTATTTAAAGGTCATTTTAATTTTAATGCGAAGTAATAATAAAAATGGTAAAGGAAGCATTTTAGATTGTTAGCTATAAAATTCAAAATTATTTATACGTGATATTTGCATATATAATATTTTAACATACAATTACAAATATCGCTTCGATAATATTTTGCTCAACTACAGTATTGCATAAGGAAATATTGTAATAATGTGGCTCAACGCGTGATTGTAGATTTTGTACGATAAAGGTTTTATTATGATTTTTCGATAACATTTTGTTATATTCGATTATGGCTAGAAGGGACTTTTCGATTCAAATGAAGAGTTTATTGCCTTGTTATCTTGTAAGGATAAAAACAGTGTTGTAATAAATGCGTGTTGGTTTAAAGTTATAAACCCAGATAGATAAAATCGTCAATTATATGTTGATAAACTTTTTGTTATCGTTTTAATCTAATTTGAGTTATTGTGACGAATTAAATTGTTATTGTACTTCTTCAAGATGGCTCATTCAGGAGTAGGTAGGTATGTAGCAAATCCATATTATCCATCAATTTCGATTGATTCTATTACCACGCAGGTGATAAGCTTTCTGAGTCATCAAATCATCAATTAGCTAAGTACACCTTTTACAAAGGAATCTTATCAGTTGCGCGGTCACCCATCAATAACCTAACCGCGCGGTAAGTAGCTTAACCCGTTCATCCTCCACTGAGCGAAACCACAATTCCCTCTATTATTCTCATAATATCTCATTTAAATCAGCAATCTAATATGGAGACATCGAGTCACGCATTTTCGTATATTTTTCATATAAAAGCTTTATCTCGCTCGCTAAAACAATGAATGCACGTCTCCTATGATCCAAGATATGAAAACCAGCTTGTACAATGTAAAATTAATCTATACTTTATCAGAAAAATGGAGGAGCTTGAAACATTAGCTAGGAATCCTTTGAGTTTGCAGAAGATTCTATAAATTTTTCTTTATTAAACGCTGAGTCTGAAAATAACAAACGTTAGAATGAAGATAAATTCCTAACTAGATTGGTTGCATATTGCTGGATAGTTTTTTTCTTTAAGATAACGCAATTTTCTGAATTTATTTTGTTACGGTTTATTTTATTAAGTTGGCAGACTAAGCGTTTATTATACTGTGAGTTTAATGATATGAGATATTAACAATAGTCGTATTGTTGATAATTTTAACTTGGATAAAAAAATATACAAAGATTAACTAAGTTTGTATAAAATATTTTTAATTATAGATATTAATAGAGTCAAATGATGAATATAAAAATTAATGTTTGTACATCAAGCCAAAAACTACTGAACGCTTTCGTTTGAAATTTTGTACACATACAGCTAGTCTTTTTATATTGATTCTACGCAAGCAAAACTGTGGGTGGAAGCTAGTTATAATTTTTTTTTACTAAGAACTGACAAAAATTTACGAAGTGTCATAATAATATACTCCACACGTGCGTGTTTAGAATAATAATAATATTACATAATACGCACACGTACGCACTTTGTTGACACACATTTATATATCACTAGCTCTTACCCACGGTTTCTCTTCTATATACGATGAGAAAATGATTTGTTTTATAGATATCATATAAGTAACATATAATATAGATTATATAAGTACTACGAAAGAAGCAAGAAAATCAAAGTCCACGTCACTTGTAGGTAAGTACTATTAGACTACAGGCCCATGTTGAAAAAAATATGGGTCATTTGAACCACCAGGTGACCTATCTAGAACGATATAAGAGCATAAAATAATAAGATTCAGCACTATGCCGTTACTTGTAAGCTGTCCACCTGAGTGCAGATGAGAATTCGAAGGTAAAGGTATAGATATTTTCCCCTTGTCTCCATGATTTAGTATTTGTATTGAAATAGTATGACACAGATGCCGTACAAAAATGGTGGTCCACAAAGTCGGAATTTATTTTTATTTTCCGACAATTGCCGGGGTAAATTTGGTCATTTGATCATATTTGGTCGCTTTAAAAATAAACAATTACATTTATAAATCAGTTCCAACAACTATACTACAATAATATGTAAGTGACCCCAATATAAGGATCCCGGACGAAGCCATTACAGTTGTAAATGGACTGCAATAAAACTTTTTAAAAATTTACGAGATAGTCTTTGTGTAAGATATTCATATTTTCATTTATTCTTTGATACCACTACATTTAATTTGAGTGATTTTATTCGAGTAAATTCATATTAATTGCACCTTAATGCTATTTAATTGTGTCCCATCATTCCCAGGCCAGGCATCATTCCAGGCTTAAATCTATACTACACTAATATTATACAGCTGAAGAGTTTGTTTGTTTGTTTCTTTGTGTGAACGCGCTAATCTCAGGAACTACTGGTCCGATTTGAAAAATTCTTTCGGTGTTATATAGCCCATTTATTGAGGAAGGCTATAGGCTATATAATATCATCACGCTAGACCAACAGGAACGGGGCACTGCGGGAAAAATCGCACAGCTAGTGCTATACAATAGCATCCAATTACTTATTGAATTTGTAAAATATATAGAACAAAACTGTCTTTAAACAATTCGTTAAAAACACCCTGTATAACCAAATGACCTCATACAAAGCATCACGTGCTACTCGTTCCAATAATAACACGGCCGATTAAAATCCACCCATGAATTACTTCACACATGCACCGAATTATCGTCCATTACTGTAATGCAGGGAAAAGTCCAAAATACAGGGTATTCAATTTAGCGAACCGTCAATTTTTTAACATTTTAACTTTAACGCGTCATTTAGGGAACGATTACTTGTAATTTTGTTCGTGGGAACGTATGACTCAAGGCAGTTAACAGATAAATCAAAATGGTTCAATGTACGCAATATATTTTTTATTCAAACAATGCTATATTGTAATTTAAGCTGCAGTTTTTACGTGTTATCGTAAGTTATAAGATATGAATCGATACATAAATAAACCTATTGTATCGACAATGGTTCATATCATTTACATGAATTGTAGCTACTACATTAATAAAACAACAAAACTTGTTTTTAAAAATTAAACTCTTTACTTCCTCAATAGATGAACTATTCTACACATAAACATTATTTCAATTAAAACAAACCCTCCAGATTTTTTATTTTATAAGTAAAAAATATAGAATTTTCTTTTCATCACCGTTTAACTAGAGCAGGAGCGCCAAATAGTATCACCGCTACTGATTAAAAGCCGCGCCGCTCCTAAGGCTGCGTTTCCACCAGTGCAGAGATGTGCGAGGGATGTGTTTGTAAAGAACCAATACTGTCGCTTCATTTACCTCGCCAATGCGATGGATGTGTGCGAGGAATGTATTGCAAGGTTTGCGAAATTATGTAAGATCGAGTTCATAGATGGAGTCTGTTAGAAGTTAAAGTGCAAAAAACAGATATGGATATAGAAAATGAAGATAGGTACATTAAAATTTAACCAATTGCGATGAAGAAATGGAAACAGAAGATATAGACTTTATTATTTTTTTAGTTTGTTAACGCATCCTCGCACCACACATCTCTGGTGGAAAAGCAGCCTAAGGGTGGAAACACATTACTGCATAAACCTCTATACTATCGCAAATCAAAAGCTGCGATTAGTCGCCAACTTTCAGATCCGATAAGATTGTATCGTGTGTAACCTACTTAACGCCGCTTCGAGAAATATAACGTAAAGGCTTGTGAAGTGGACACATTGACGGTTCTTTTATTTTTTATAAGCTTTAATGATACGAAAAATACTTCGATATTTTAGCAGCAATTTCTTTGGAAGATATCTAGAGCTTTTCATACAAAAATATATATTACATTGGTAGACTTTTCCGCTCTTAATTTTTAAGTAGGTAATCAAAATAATTTAAATCTATGAAAATCAATAAACACACAAAAAACGTGTAAAAACTATATACTTTTGAATTCCAAATGTATTAATAACCAAATGATCATAAATACAGTGTCGCAACAGAATCACGTGAATAGTCGCGCGTTTAAAAATCCTGAGATAAACCTTGAAAATTGGGTAATTTTTAACCGCGTTAAGTAGTCACGAGTTAAATAATGGTTAAAACGTAAACAGCGCATGAGATTGTGCTTGTAAGTAATCATCTTTGACATGGTACTTCAAGGTTATAAGCTTTGTAGGTCTAGGATTTATTAAGTTTAATAATACCTACGTTTTCGAATTAAGTGAACATTTCATAACATGGCCGTATTCCCCGAAGGTACGTGTAGGGTATGTAATAAATCCAAATTTCGCTACAAGATTGATCATTCAATCCCTTTTAATAAAACGATAGGAGAGAATGTGAAAAGAAGTTTATAACGTAGTTGTATATTATTGTATGTCTTTTAATAAAGATTTTTGCAATTTTTATTGAACTAATAATGAATTGAATGTATGTTCTAAACAATTACCTAAGCCTAATATTGACCGCCTCCTTGGTACAGTGGTTGACGCGTGAGCGTAGAACCGAGGGGTCCTGGGTTCGATTCCCGGTGCAGACGAAGAATAAAAAATGTCTCGGTCTGGCAGGACACAGAAGGCTGATCACCTACTTGTCCCTAAATAAAATCGATCAGTGAAACAGACGTATGAATAATGCATCTGCCCCTTACCCCACTAGGGGACACGGGACTTCACTAAGCCTAATACATTCCCAATCATAATGTTGCGCTAATCAGACAAAAACGGTTAATTAATCATCATCTCATTTCACTGATAAAGAAAAAAAAATACATAAAAAAACCTGCTTTAAAACCGGTTAAAACACACAGTCGCCTCTGTGCGCACGGGAACCGTCAAGTCTTATTTAGCGTAAATTAAGTATAAATAATAAGTTAGATACGCATCTACTTAGCGGCACTTAGGCATCACAGGTAATCGACTTATTGCCTATAATCCGCCCAGCGGTCGGGCAGGTGTAGTAATCTTAAAAGAATTCATTAGCGCTGTAAAGGGCTTATAAAAGATAGGGCCGTAATGGTACGCTCATTCAGGGATTTTAGTTGTATCAATTAGTCGGTTTGTTCTTTGTTATAAAGTAAATAAAGGAAATTATCGTATTTTTTTTAAGGATAGACAAAATCCCGTCCAAAGGCGGGATTCGAAACCGCGTCTTTCACCATGTAGGGGCGACGAAATAAGAATCGATCGTAAGTGGAAAATAATAATTTGAATTTGAAATTTGTGGAGATGGAAATATGAATTATAATTTCGCTCTAGCACAGAAGCAACCCTGCAAGACCTTCCTAGAAGATTATTTTACAGACAATTAATATTATACAGAATATTAATCTATACTTAATATTATAAAGCTGAAGAGTTTGTTTGTTTGTTTGAACGCACTAATCTCAGGAACTACTGGTCCGATTTCAAAAATTCTTTCGGTGCTAGATAGCCCATTTATCGAGAAAGGCTATAGGCTATATATCATCACGCTAAGACCAACAGGACCGGAGCACTGCGGGTAAAACCGCAGGGCACAGCTAGTAATCTTATAAACTCTTATACACAAATAACCTTCATGTTACCTCGAATAATTTTAGCAGAAATCCTTTGGAAAATTATTGAAAAATGTCTTTCAAAGTAAAAAATATCGGCGGCATTTCGATAGTATATATAATCGTAAAGTACACACGTAATAATATAAGTATGCTTGGATTTTTAAAATTACGGAACAGATTTTGATGTTTTTTTTTAAATAGATAGAGTGATTCAAGAGGAAGGTTTTAGTACATAACATACTAGGTTTTAGACAAAGCAGGGGCGTAAAACTGGTACAATATACTGTACAGTAATTTTAAACGTCCTTTAATATATTTTATTTTCATCCAATCACAATTGATACAGGAAGCGTTCCCTCAGTAGTCAGTTTGATTTATATCTCCAATTACGTGAACAGGGATTATCTAAGTGGTCGGTATTACAATTAGTAACTTACAGCGTAATTAAAATCGCTGCAATTAGTCGGATAATTATATAGGATTCAACGGCCACTTATTATTATATTTATTCTATCCTTTCCTAGTGATTATTAACGTGAAAGATGAGAATCGATTGATGTTTATTAATATTTTATGCAAAAATAGCTCCAGCTAGAAATTAAAGACTTATATTATTGTATGCTTAATTAAATCTTTAAAACTATTCAACTGATTTTGATGCGTTTTTTTAGGTTTTATACAAAGCAATGAATAAAACGCGTTAAAAATCCGTTAAAATGTCTTTAATTTCTAAATTTATAATACTCGTGTAATATCAAAAACAAGAAAAAGCTCTCCACCTAGTTTAACAGAAAAAATCAGGTTTAAGAGTGTTTAGCCACTGTAATAAGATCTGGAATTTTGTGCTTAAATTCCATTTCAGTTTATTTCTCATTCATAAGACTATAACTTACTATTTCAGGAGAATCAGAGCAGCTAACAGCAATTAGCAACACTTACCTGTAAAAAAGAACATAAATATAGTTAGTTTTGTAAATGAAATCATCTAAGAAAAAGTGGGCGTTTCAAATCCAAGCCATTTATGTATGTACCTACCTATGTACCTACTATTCCTATGTACCTATGTAGGTACCTACTGCTATGTACCTACAGATATTTATAAAACGAGCGAGACACATTGTTTCATTTAAGTGAAAATAATAATTACAGAAAATATTTTTTCAATAAATCTATAAAAAATTCCACTGTCGACAGACTTAAGTAAAAATAAACACATGATTAAACGCTTATAGAGGAATAGCAAAACATATAATAACATCACAAATAATTATATTATTAAAACTACATAGTTGAGAGGGGACAAAAACAAAAATAGTTGACAAAGCACTTATGCCTTATATAGATGGCGACTATCAGAGATGGATGAAATATCCTAGAAATTTATGAAAAAAGCCCGATCTCACGCTACCGGCTGGACAGACAATCAATTCCCATACTATTTTATTTATTTATTTATAAGTCGTTAACCGTTGCGTACTACGGGACCGATTATATTTATAAGATTTTTAAAATACTTCTTTTATACTATTTACTACGCATATTAATATCTAAGCCTTGATGCGAGGCTTATTGAAAATGCTACTCCATTTATCCCAAACTTTATTATTTACTGTTACTTTCACACTAGGTAGTTACAATAAAAGCTAAATAGTCTCGAGCAATATACTTTTCATTTCCAAAGCAAAAAGCATTTCTATAAAGACTATATAAATCGAATAAATAACTATAAAGACCATATAAATCAAATAAAGAACTATTCCATTACTGATTACAAGAAGTACGCAAAGAGCGACCAACACGTTTTGGTCATAAAAGACATGCATGTTTCTGTCAATCAGACAGAAAGCTGCAAATATTGGCGTCCTTTCAACCCACACTCATAAAACCCTTAACAAAATGAGATTATTCAATCCTTACAATAGTTATTAAATTCGAGATACCATAGCGTAATGATGTTTCGTTACAACACGATCAAGAAACAGGTTCTGCAAGGCCTTACGCCGCGCTGACACTTGGCTTCTTGAAATTGATAATTAACGCTTCTACGAACAAGACGGTATGATCCTTGCAGTGTTTGGTTTGTATGTATTTACGAGTACAATGTAGTACAACTTTGTTTACCTAGTTCGTCTATGGCGTAGTTGTTCTATCCCACAAATCCGATGTCCTATTCTATCCTACTGATATCACTACATAGAGGTAGTATAAAACAAAGACGCTTTCTCTGTCCCTATGTCCCTTTGTATGCTTAAATCTTTAAAACTACGCATCGGATTTTGATGCGGTTTTTTTCATAGATAGAGTGATTCAAGAGGAAGGTTTTAGTATATAATTTATTAGGTTTTAGACAAAGCGGGGGAAGCCGCGGGCGGTAAGCTAGTTATAAACATAATATAAGTTTTGGGGGTAGATAGATGTTTGATATTTCACGTTAAATCAGCTGATCGGATCTGTTTGTAATTTGGCAACAGAGTTTTGTATGCATAAAGTATATTTTGATTAGCAAATCTTTTTTCTAAAATCGGGGTAAAATGCGAGCGAAGCTGTGGAGCTATAGTTATCAGAACGAATGATCCTTTGCGACGTAATAAATGGACAAAAATAATGTTTGGCTATCTCTCTTCACGAACAAAAGCTCGCCGTTTTTTAATGTTGAATCGAAAAAATTAATAAAATGCTGTTACAGTGAAAAATTCTTTTTTATTCCTTACCATTAGAAAGGGAAGTAAATAAATGGTCCCCAATATAGATACAATATACATTGAGATAATATTTTCCGCTACGATTCATACGCTTAAGGCCTTTATATGGCATACAGAATTGCTGGCGTCTCTCCAATGAAATTCATTAGACCACGATATAAATCAATTTGTTAGAGGATCCATCTTAATGATAACGTACTGCTTTGTTAAACAACACTTATGTGTGTGTACTATCGACTTTGTAAACAGCTGAAGATTGAGCGAAATAATAGTGTTTATGCTATTTTTATTTTGGGCTAGGCGTTGTTATATGTATGTATATAGAGCTATTTCCTATTATTGAGATTTTATTTCATGAGAATTATGTCTGTATTCTTAGGTATAGTAGGTAACTTCTTAGCTAAAACATTTTTTTGTTTGATGTTCACACACAAACGTTACGAATATTCTTGTGAGCATATTGGTTCAAAACCGTTGTTTTAAAATTTATTTAGGTAGAAATTTCAAAACCAATAATCCGTCTATATAAAATATATAGGTACACGATACACGATTTTTAAAAGTACCTAAAAGATTTATATATATTTCATGTTTAAATAAAAAAAAATTGTATTGTTATAATGTTGTCATAACTAATATTGTTCTACACGTGACCCAGTTGGCTATTTGACTGGCCTTACCACTGCCAAGACACAACCGTACGGTGAACGATATTTACAAAGAAATCTATTATTCTTTAAAAAGTTTGACAGGAATCCTAGTCTTTTAAATGTGGTTTCACAAAAAGTTGAAATATCTCTAAGCTAAAAATCTATTAAAATCTAGATGGAAAATGTAGTTTTAAATCAAAATGTCATAAATGCTGTCCGTATTAATTATTTTTCTGTCTTTACAAACATTATTTTCACTGATATGCCGTTGTTTCTTCCTATGCTATATAATTTTTTTCACATAACAATATGTTTTTGTTTCGTTCTATCTTACGTCAAATTATTTAAGAGGGAAAGAGATAAACGAATATTGTGTTGCCAAGGAGTGATTTAAGAAAATATTTTTGCTTAAGCTCGCTATTATTTAATTCTAAAAACTTGGTGCTGACAACAATAAAAAAATTTGTTCGTCCATTTGACCTAGAAAAACAAAAGGTGCTTCTTTAAATTCATTTAATATACATCAAAATCTTATAAAATCATCAAAAGATTATAAAATCATTTTTGAAAATTCTAAATTAATTTATTAATTTTATGAAGCATTTATAATACTCAAAATATATACACAAAATTGCTAAAATTCCACTCGATTTCACACACTTGTTTATTAGCATATATCAATATTAAGTACATAAATACACATAGCTTCAATTAGGCGAATTTTAGCTAAAACCAACAATCTTATACAGCCTGCGAGGCTCTGACGCAAACATTGTTGATATTATGTTTATTGAACACACATGCGAAGGCACGGATTTTGATTTACAAGGCCTTAGTCATACGTGTCTTAGTATGTATGTAATATGGGGATTGTAGATATAGGAACGTGTAGATATTGTCGTAAATTTGTATGTTGTTAATATGCGTTTTACAGGTCTTATTTTTGAAGAAATATTTATTGAAGTTTTAAAATTGAAAATAATGTGGAAATAATATTTCCTGCTGCAAGACTCTCTACTTAAATATAGGACAAATGAATAACATTCAATATAAAGAAAGGGAAACAATTAACACTTGAATCATCCATATAAAAGATCCCTAGTTTTACAAACAAATCCAAAAAATGAATTTTAAATTTCTGATTATCCCAAAAAGCAAAGATATAAACCAGTATTCACCTAAGTAAAAAAAAGAAGTACTAAATACAGGGTGCTCCTAAATTTCGCATGACGTCAAATGCTACGAGAGCTGTACACTACAAAATTCGATTGTAACTTCTCGATAGTTCGACAGTTATTGAGGTCTGACAACCAAATTACCATCTCGGTTGACGCTAATTTCGAATCCGCCTAAATCGAAGCGATCAAACTCATCGAGTTACTATTTGTATCTACTCCCCTTATACATGGTGTTTGGAATGGAATGTTATTTAAATAAGGTTGTATTGCTTTCTATTTTATCAATAAGTCACTCTTTAGATTAGCACATTTTTAAATGAATTCGTTTAAAAGTAAAATTAATTTATGAGTCTTGAATTACTAGTAAGTATATTGAAGGAATAGTTGAATTTGTATTACTTACATAATCCATTAAATAGAAGTTTTAGTTTTTATCAGACATTTTAATTTACAAACCGCAAAACAAACACATTATAACTTCTAAGACTTTATTAATATTGCGTTACACTAAAACGATGACAGCCAATAGCTTAACGAAAACAAATACCCCAATAAACTCTTATAATAACACCTTCCGACGTCGAAAATACACGGCGCCGTAATATAAATTTTCCCACACAAACACCGGGTATAAAAGATTCAATTTTATGAACACCCTGTAGAGCGTGTAGACATTGCAGAATTGAATGGGCCATGTTGGACCAATATTATATTGTACCAATATGTGGTATCTTTAGCTAAAATCTATCTGGTTTATGTTTGTCTTTCGTTACGCATATGATAAATTATTACAACTAATATAGTGTAACAGTGTCTGTACAAACACGCGTTTAATATAGTTAATGAATGTTGTTAATGGAAATATATTTGCTTTTATAGTAGCTTTGTTACGCGGTTTGGCTTATGTTTGAAGATAGTTTTCTCAATGTATATCTTATAAAACAAACACGTTATAATGTATTATTTTAATTCTTAAATAATAAAATGTAGTACATATAAATATTTGAAAAATGTTAAGTTAAAAAAAATCAATATCTAGTGTAATTAACATTATTTCAATAAGTATAGTATTGATGGAACGGGGCTATTTAGACCAGTCTCATGATCCGTATTTTCACTATGTATTTTATAAAAAATAATTTAACATTGTAATTTGCGTATATCAATATTAATTACCGAACTATAAATCACTACTGAATTAATGTATAATTATGTATTTCAAGGATTTATCCCAAATTACCACATAATCTTGATTTATTCCCCTCAAAGGATTTCTCACATTTAATTGACACCTACTCCCCAATTATTTACGGAACATTCCTTGTAAGGTCCAGTTGCTAAGGCAGGTTATTTCTATATGTATAAGGTTGGTAGGTAAGGTTTAATTATGAGTACAATATTCATTTTTTTGTTTATCTTTTTTAACAAATTCGTTTTTGGGCCGTTTGCTCTCTTAATTATTGTTTAAATATATTTATAATAACTTATGGTCACTTTGCACAGATCACTGGGATAGATGGGTCATTGTCAAATTTTGCGCAGGTAAACGTAACTGCAGATTTCTAAAATGTGAAAAAGAAAATATTTTAAAATTGAACTTTTCTTTATGCCTGTGCCTGTTAAAACAACTGAAGTAGGGTTAATTTAAGTTGGCCGCGATGTTTAGCTAATAATTTAAGATTTATTTCAGATTTAGTGCGTCAGGGTGGTGAAAAAATACAACTCTGTTATCATTACACTTTACCTTTTATCATTAAATTAAATAAGCCAGTCGCACATATTTTGGCTTTTATATTAATTACAGTCTTATATCTTATAATCACCATTAGAAGCACAAGCTTTTTTTAAGTTTTACAGTAATTCATTTAAAATTTTAGTCAACTCTGTTACTTTATGAATAACTAGCTTCCGCCCGCGACTCCGTCCGCGCGGATGTCGGTCTTCGCGTGGATGCAGGTTTATTTCTCCATTTTGAACTGGGAAGACGTTTCTCACTAAATTAATATTAGACCCGTATGTGACCGTGTGTTCGCGGTTCTACAGAACAACGTCTATGGAGGAAACTGAAAAATTAAGATTTATTTTTTTTCTACGTATTTTTCCAGGATAAAAAGTATCCTATTTTATGCCCAGGATAATAAGGTATAATTATACCAAGTTTCATCGAAATCGAACCGTCAGTTTTCCCGTGATGCCTTCACATACAGACAGACAGACAGACAGACAGACAAAAATTTTTTTAATCACATATTTGGGTTTGGTATCGATCTGGTAACACCCCCTGCTATTTATTTTTTCAATATTTTCAATGTACAGAATTGAACCTTCTACAGATTTATTATATGTATAGATAACAAACCTTAAATTCTACACAACTCCATGAAATATCTATAAATTAACAGCTAATTACAACATATAACCGCTTCATTAACTGACAAATTAACCTATTGTAATATAGCAGTATTATATTGAATAGCTTTTCCTAAATTTCGTAAATATGTTCTTAAATCTTTGGGACACGAAAGTAACAGAGTTGTAACACAGTAACTTAGTTGTTCTTTTTGTACTACTAGCGACCCGCCCCGGCTTCGCACGGGTGCAATGCTGATACTAAATACACTACAGAAAAACTGTGAACGCTGTATATAAAAACATAGCGGCCCGCTCCAGCTTCGCACGGGTATAAAATAGATAGCCGGGCGGCCGGCCGGTACCGCCGCAAACGCTACGTCCCGCAATTTTTAAATCTGTAATATCTTCGAAAATATTCACTTAAATCATACGGTGTAAAGGGCCATATAGATCTATATTAAATGTACAATGTATTCACGGTATTTAATTGGTTAAGGATTAATGCTGTATTGGTTAAAATCGCTTCGAAAATTAGCCATTCGTAAAAAGTAAACGACAAAAAAAAGTTATTGTGGGTTATCCATAAGAGATAGACATATACCATCGCGGACTTTTCTGTAGACCTTTTCAATGTGTATAATGCTTAGTACATTATTTTGATTAAACTCGTAGGGTTCAGCCTGCGTTTGCAATGTAAGCGGAAAAAATGTAATTTTTTACGACATCACATTAGAAACCTCAAAAATAACAGTACTTCTCCACTATTTAATGGATGTTATTATACATATAAACCTTCCTCTTGAATCTCTCTATCTATTAAAAAAAACCGCATCAAAATCCGTTGCGTAGTTTCAAAGATTTAAGCGTACAAAGGGACATAGGGACATAGGGACAGGGAAAGCGACTTTATTTTATACTATGTAGTGATAAGTGAATAAATTGCATACTCTTGATATGTCGTCACGTTCGAAAAGATTGATTTTGGTTCTTAAAACATTTTTCTTACATGTGGGCTGATTTTTTTCATATGAAACTTTGATCCACAGCAAGACACTCTTGTATAATTTGTATTTCCTGCCTAGAGAATTTAACGGCCTTCTTGTCAAATATTTTATCAACAGTATACTTTTCCTTCCGATTCTTAACTATTTCATGGCGTTTTTTAATAGCATTTACTGGATTTACTGGATTGCCGTCCTTATTTTTAGACTTCTTTCGTTTTTCTCTGTTGCATTGTTTTTAATACGTCTCGTATCTCTTGTTAACTGTTTGTAATTGTTACTTCAATTTTATATAATCTGTAAATAGCTGCGATATGTTTCTCTTAACTTGCTTGCTGCTCAGCTAGCGTGAGAAGCATTTTAAGGGCGTTAATAACGGCAGAATATCCTGTAACAATATCTTCAAGGTTACATTTAATTATATATGATTTATTTACATATAACAACTCAAAATTACTTTAGGAAACCGATTATTAAGAAAAAAAATATTACAAATATAAAATTTCAAACAAAAGTTACATGCTTACTCAACTCTGTTACCATGAGCTAAGTAACAGAATGATGATAACAGAGTTGTAAATTTTACATTCTAAAAGACATATATCATAGAATAATGCATTTAGTTATTTTTTTATTTCAAATTGAGCATAATTACCCCTTAAACAACAAATTGAACGTAAAATAATAGAAAAAAACGGTTTTACTTACGTTAATAGGTAGGTAACAATGTTGATGCGGAATAAAAACACGCGGCACGTTCAACGCCACGCGGTCGACTGAAATTCAATGTATCCCTCCCCCCGACCTAACGAACGACCACAATGGCTGCAGAAACCTCGCTCAAGCTAATAGAAAGTCGAAAACAGAGCCACCTCTATTTTGAGTAATGATTTATTTAGTAACATAGTAGAGCACACGATTCCAAACACTACGTGGGACAAAGTTAAAATTTTTTTTATAAAATAAATTTTAGCACTGATCGGTTTTAAAATCTACTCTTAGAAATATTTACAATATTCTGTTTATAGTTATATTTTAATTGATGTGGGTTGGTATATTGGAAATTGTAGTTATTTTATATTTTCTGTAACGAAGTGCTACTTGGGACAGGTCAAATTTGTATGGAAAACCCTTCTGTTACCAGAAAAAAACCACAATGTTACTTTAAAAAATAAAATAAAAAATGAAAAATAGGCCTTTATTTTATTAATATATGTTTAGTAATGCGATAAAGTTTGTATTTGCTGTAAGTTTTTAGTGACAGTTAACTTTTTGATGGTATAGAAGTAAAAAAGTTTTGAGGGACAAGTTAACCTGCGCAAAATTTGACAATGACCCAGATAAGGTCGTTTTTGTAGCCATTTATCATGGTATTTTTCAATTTCTACACAACATAATATTATAAAATAATGAAATGAAATATCGCAAAATTAAAATATACAATATTGTATTTACATATTATCTACCTGAAGTTGGTATTTCATACAAAACAAAAAAAAAGTCCAAAAAATATAAGCTTACTTTTAATTTACACCGATGCGATGGCACCTTAATCACCGCCATACATCTTAACGTGTAATCACCCATCACATGGTGTCTGGACCAAAATAAACAACAATTGGCTCATTAACCGACCAGAACATTCGCCAAATTTATTTAAGGCGCGAAATACTTTTGCGCGAACGTGCAGATGTACTTCGATGAAAAAGGCAGAAAAAAACTTTTTTTTTTTCGATTTTTTTGTATGTGATAATGTATATTTTTTGTCCATTGACTTTGATTAATAAATACGTGTTCTTTTAAAAATTAAAAAATAATTTTTACAAAATTTATACACGTAAATGAATTATGATAAAGATGTCCATTAAACTTTTAACAAGAACGAACTAAGGTTTCATTTTATCGAAATATAAAAATGATTTTGCGTTTGAAAAAATACTCTCATAAAACACCCAGAAATATTTATCAATAATTTACTGCTGTTACTTTTAACGAAGTAAAAAAACGCACGTTCGAATCGACGTTGCAACAATTTCCAAGTTCAAATCGAAGACATAAGATAAATAGTGTCCAATTACCAAAATCACGAAACGAAAAAACGACCCACGAAACTTCGTGCAGTCACAAAGAGATTAAAAAGTATTACCCTGCCAAAATGAAAGTGCACTGAGTGTTCTGCACATATACATTTAACTATATACATAATTCGGCCGGCTAATAACACGGCCGAGTGGTTGGATATCAATACATTCATACGAACTTTTACGACGTATGGTCTCGTATGCTATAACAAAATGTAACTCGATTTTAGAGGTCGGCTTCCTTGAGATACGAGAAAGGGCTTTAAATATTTTGCGATACAAAACATTCGTTTTGGTGGCACGTAAACGGGTAAATGGAATTTTTATCTGCCCCTTTTATTTCTTGTCGTATTTTGTTCGGATTTAGGACTATCGCGAGGCGTAATAAGTTTCTGTTTTGTTATAGGGGCGCGTCATTACTTTAAAGAATTAGCAATTTTGGTTATTGCAAAACATTCGAGGAAATTTATTCTTGAAAATGAAACCAGGTTTAAGATTCAACTTAGATTTTTTATGAAACCAGGCTTGTAAGTTCCACGAAAATTATATCTATCAAAAGCCACAAAATATTTAATATATTTTCTGTTTCGTAAATTAATTTAAAGCAATGGCACAAAGAAATATACGTTTTTAAAGCACAAAGAAATGTAGCTTATACATGAATGAAAATAATGCTTTCTTAGGGATAGCATTATATAAATACAAACGTGTAGACGCATATGAAATTTACATCGGCTATGAACATAGGATTATAATAGTCCAACACCCAGAGGATATGAGCCTCAAACTAATATCATACTCTGATCTGAAACTAAAATAAATCACAAATAATTTGCCTATTCGGTGCATCTCGCCAATGTAAACAATGCTGTGACGTCAGACATCTCATCATTGCGATGGAGTGGATGTTTGGATGTTTGCCGATCAATTATATTGCGAATGCAATCTGGGAACTGATGTATGTATTGTTTTTGGTGTTTGTTTGGGCATTAATTACTAATGCTAATTAATCTACCTAGTTAATTTCTTCTTTACCTATATGTTTTCGTAAATGCAAAAAAAAATCTTTAGAACTATTTTAGTTTGAATTTAGGTAAGATTTACGCATGTAAATTAAATACCAACTTATTTGTATAAAACCTCTATATAACCTTTCATACTTTATACATTTAAACACTTGTATTTAACCTTTTATTAAAATTGAGTCTTTGCTTAAATCATTAAACTCACTATAATATTGCTAAAATCTATACTAATATTATAAAGCTGAAGAGTTTGTTTGTTTGTTTGAACGCACTAATCTCGGGAACTACTGGTCCGATTTGAAAAATTATTTCGGTGTTAGATAGCCCAGTTATTGAGGAAGGCTATAGGCTATATATCATCACGCTAAGACCAACAGGAGCGGAGCCACGCGGGTGAAACCGCGCGTTACAGCTAGTCTAAAATATGCACAGATTTACATACTCATACTTTCGCTGACATACATATTATATTCTCTACATATACACAGAGACACAAACATCAACTCCCTATCCAAGGCTATCCCATTTAATGATAAAATTAATAACAATAACGCAAAATATTCAAGCCGGTTTGAATAAGGTACAATATTGAGGTCACACCAATTAAAGCAGTCGATAGTTATGTAAAACAATAAGATAAAAACATCGATTATACGATGTCACGTAATTTTGTGGAATTACAGCTTCTTTAAATATGATTATTTTACAGTTTTTTAGTAAATAATATCTATCTACTTGGTACAAAACATGGTTTCGCTGGCGTGGGACTTGGTTTTAAATCCCTTATAATATTTTTCATAAAGTAGATATTAAACCAAATAAAAAATATTTGTACAATCATTTAAAATATTATACAATAGCTCTACATAAAGAGTTTTAAATTTATGAAAAAATTTAAATGAATCATATCTGAATTCTTGGAGCCCGTATGCTATATATGTACTTGTAACTGTGCGTCCTTGACCCAACCGTTTCAGACACTAGCTGTGAACAACACAAGCAAACAGACAAAAAATTAATATTTTTTTTAATATACCTACACTCTACATACTTTACAAAGAAATTCCTTCAAAAGCTCAAACACTTCAATTTAAGATCACCCTGGTTTATTTTGCACAAAACTTCAAGATGAGTACACATTATTTAGGATAATAGGACAATTTAAAGTGAATATATACTAATTCAACAGAGTTATTTACAGAGGGTTACCTATCTATATATACAAAAGTACTCTGTGCAGAGGGTCTAGACCGCTCCAGCGCTGAGCAAACTTAATTTGTTAATGACGCAAAATGTTAAGTCAAGAGTAATATTGAAATAATTTTCTTTAAGTGCATGTTCATGGGAATACCGACCTTATTGAGAGTGATTAAGATCTGGGGTTGCTTTTTAACCGACTTCAAAAAAAGGAGGAGGTTATCAATTCGGCCGGTATGTTTTTTTTATGTATGTACCGATTACTCCGAGGTTTCTGAACCGATTTACGTTATTTTTTTTTTGTTTGATGCGGAATAGTGTCGAATTGGTCCCATAAAAATTTTATTCGGATAGGCCCAGTAGTTAAATAAATAGCACATCTAAATAATATGTAGTAAGTAATTAATAATACTTATCAAATATTTTATTGAAACAGTGAAAGATTATACAGTAGAATAATTTAAAAAAACATACTTTTCACTTTTCGACACGGAAACTTGAAACAGAGTTGGTCCAAAGGTCCTAAAATAGCTGAACGGATTTCAACGATATTTAATTTGTTGGATAAGTCACCGCTGCTATAAAAATATATTCAACTTACAAAAACGTCAAAAGCTTACAAAAACACGAAGTAAGTGACTATAAACAACTATAATACAAGACGCCAATTGCTTCTGATATCCTGGTATTGTAAAATTAAAAATTGTGTGCAATAAAGAATATATAACTATAACTATACCGGTTTTATAATATATCTGTTCATAAGAGACCTTATTTTGACATTACAGACTCTAATTTTTATTGAGTTATAATACATAATATATTTTATCACAAGCAGCTAGCACGCTAATAAAATTGCGTGCTGAAAAAATAGTAGTCGCTTTTAAACTAAAATGTCACAATCTTTTATATAAAAAAAAATTACAAACTTTTTAACGCTCGTGTAGTCAGCCAACATTTTTTAATATTCTCTAGTGTACTAGTTCTACGAATAAAAATTTATAACTCTTATCATAAAAATGCGCCAATATTGTAAAAGCTTGGCATTTTTTAATTTTAACGTCGATAATGTCAAAGGTTTAGCTTTAATAGTAGATTTTTATCTTTTTTAGTCTCTATTTTTTATAAGTGCTACGAAAAATGAACAATAACTTAGATTAGAGTTTATTTTGTCCGAACATATCTGCGTCATTTCTTTTTGAACAAAAATTAAAAAAGGGGAACTAGTAAAGCAAATAAAGAATTTCGTTAGTATTCAAAAAAATTCGGTTCAAAAACGATACAGCAAAATCATTTTTTCCGTGTAACATCTGTTGTCCGATGACGTCAAGTGCACACAAGCGAAGCCGCGGGCGGAAAGCTACCTTATGAATGCAAATGAAATATAAAATTAGCATTATAATGAAACGATTAAAATAGATGGCGCTCGAGTCTCGACCAATACTTGTTTTCGTATCCGGTTGCTTTTCAATAAAGCTTATCTTTTTTTCTTTTAATTTATGTAAATACCTAATAAGGATAAATCTAATAAATTACTGGTGTTATTCGCTGCATAAAAATAAATACTTAGGGCTTCGTTTCGATCGTATTGCGTTTATTTTATGGTATAAATATAACTTTAATGAACATTATTAATAAGGCAGTTAAATGTTAAGACGCTTTAAAAGTATTAATGCCTGGTGCAATAACCAAGTAGTAACTTTTTTGTCATATAAATCCTTCAATTATTGTTTTTGAAGCAAAAATAGAGAAACAAAGTGATAGAAGATTTTTAAATATAATATGTCTCATCTGTTTTGCTGATCTCAGCTCAGTAGCGTATGGATTGATCACCTATTTGCAAATAGGTGATCAATCCATACGCTACTGAGCTGAGATTTTATTATCTCTACTGGGAATCGAATTAAGGACCACTTCGTAACAAGTACCACTTCTTAACCACTATACTAAAGAGACAATGTTCACTTGTTCTGTCTGTTTATCAATTGTTTGGTCATTTTAAAAAAATACTGCAAGTACTAATAATATAAAGATAAAGAGTTTGTTTGAACGTGCTAATGTCAGGGACTACTGGACTGATTACAAAAAAAAAATTTACAGTTGTATATAGGTTCCTGATACCTGAGTGCTATCATGGGCTATGTATGTACCAGGAGCGAAGCCGGGGCGGACCACTAGTTTGTAATAAGATGTTAAATGTACAATTGACATACTTTTCAAGTAAACACAGATTTCAAGGATATTATCGGAACGAATTGCACCACCAACTGAGTTTAATCTTAAAGATTTTATCTGAACTTTACGATTCAACTTGACCCCTAAAATAATGAAGAAATATGAAACACGCGTGAATATTAATGTGTTATTAATTCATTAACAACACTTAATTAAATATACACAAATTTGTAAAATTATACGCAAATAATTTAATTTGCTTTTTTTAAGTAGTTTTCCGCTTTTAGTTGGCTGGTTTAACAAATAATAAGTGATTTATGTCGATGCATGAATATTAATTAAAAAAAACACGAAGACCAAAAAATTAACAAGTATGTATAAAAAATAGGATTAAAAATTAACATTTGAAGAGCAACTAGATGACCTTCTGACTGTCTAATTGAATTCAAATTGGTTTGCGTGTGTTTTTTTTTCGCATTTTTTATAAACCACATTTTTTCCAAGAGATTAACATCCTTATGCAAAATTAATCATAACGTTTACGTAAAAAATCAGTACCTACCTATCTCGTTATATCAATAGTAAAAAAAAAAAAACAAAAAAATCACACGTAAACCATCACGCGCCGCGCCGCTTCTTCAATACCTCAACTTAAAAATCATATCATAACCTTGTACCGGCGTCTCATAAAATAGTGAAAGTTACGTCCGTTCAAGGTCAGCACGTACGGTAGAAATGGCGGGGCGCGGGATGCGCGTGCGCATTGCGTAACACTACGTAATCGATTATGTTGACATTGATCGCGTAGGTATATCATAATATTATAATCGAGTCGGAATCGATTTTTTTGACGTGATTTTCGTACGGTAGAGATTTATTGTTTTTAATGTGTAACGATGCGGTTATGTTCTGTTGTTTGACCGCCTACTCGGTACAGTGACACCGCCTCCTCCTTGGTCTGGTAGGACACAGAAGGCTGATCACCTACTTGTCCCTAAAGAAAATCGATCAGTGAAACAGATGTATAATGCATCTGCCCCACTACCCCACTAGGGGACATGGGACTTCACACACACACTATGAGGTTATGTACTAGCGATAGTCACGTGGTTTTACTCGTGTAATCATTTAATTTAAATAGAGTAAGTAATTGTTATTAACAGAAATATAAATAGGTCAGATTCGATCAAATAGAAAAACTTTATTGGAAATTGAATTTTTCCTCCAACAATTTTAATATAGACTAACATTTCTTTGCAAGTAATTTCTTCTTAAACAAAAATATCTTCGTACAAACGACAGAGCGCGACGTCTTCACGCAAAACCGGAATAAATAAATCTTGTTTTAATCTAAGTCAAGGTCTATTAGTTTGCCAAATTTTATCTAATTACCGTTCAATCGTTATCCATACACAAACATTGGAACAAATTCATTGTAAGCATATTTAATTTATAGTGTCATTCAAAAAATCAATCAAAATAAATCACTTTATTTCATAATTTTAACATCACTCTATGTAATGTATCTGTGTAATTGTGTATTAGCTCTAAATCAATTACCTTCAATTAAATACTTAAAACAAAAATACTTAACTTAATAAAAAACATTCAATAAATCTAATTTTAAAACCACTATCTATAGTATAAAACAAAGTCGCTTTCTCTGTCCCTATGTCCTTTTGTATGCTAAAATCTTTAAAACTACGAAACGGATTTTGATGCGGTTTTTTTTAATAGATAGAGTGATTCAAAAGGAAGGTTTTAGTTTATATAATTTATTACGTTTTAGACAAAGCGGGCGAAACCGCGGGCGGTAAGCTAGTCCAGCTAGCTATAAATCGCTTCCAAAAAATCTCACAATCTACCATCACCACCGCCTCGTTACTGCTCTATTTAATATATATTGGCTCTAAATATTTTAATATAATTCAAACTAGAATGAGAGCCAATTCGATCCATTGTTTCGCCTGCGTCTGGTCATCTAGCTGGTGATCTGCCAAATGTCCGACATGCTATTCTTGGCTGTAGTGTTACTATCCCATCGGAACGTTTTGCTAACTGTTTGAGAACCTTTGTTAATATTATAACCACTTTTATTTCATGCCACTGTATGTGAATATTATACCTATTCCTATTATTTTATGCCAGTGTATCAGAACCTTGGTGAATATTGAACCAACTTCTTCTTTATAAGTTGTAGGAGAACTTTCGTTAATACTATACCTTTTATATTATATTGTTCTACTGTTTGAGAACCTTTGTTCAAATTATACCCATTCTTTTAATTTTATGCCACTGTTTGAGAAGCTCGGTAATATCATACTGATTCCTCTCATTGTATGACATTATATCAGAATTGAGTACCTTTGTCAATATTGTATTTACTCCTTTTATGTTTAGCCAATAATGAAGTATCTAATGCTATGGAAGGTACGTTTATGTTGTGTTCCGGACTGCGATAATTTGTAAATTTACACATCGCATTAACAACTAAGTAATTTTCCATAGCAAGAAATAAGTTGAAGAGTTGGTTAAAATGGAAATAAAAAATATCAATTTTTCCATTACAACATTGGCAGAACATAAAAAGCAAAAACTTCGTAGTTTGTAATGTTGAGAAAAAAACGAACCTTATGAAATAAACAAGTAATCATCACTGACTAAGCAAATAATAATTGTCCGTCTATTTTATTTATTTATTTATTTATTTATGACACTTTATTGTACATATAACAGGAATTTAAAATAAGAGAATACATAAAATTGGAAAGTGTACAATAGGCGGCCTTATTGCTTAAAAGCAATCTCTTCCAGGCAACCATAAAAATAAAGGACATGTAAGACATTGGTAAAAAGCGAGGGCGCATCAAAAAGATTTAAAAAAAGAATAGATTATTAGATAACACAAATAATTCATTACTAATTAAAGAATAGACATAGATAATTCAGTATATATGTATTAATCAAGTTATATTTATATTATACATACAAATTAAATAAAAATAATAAGTTAAATACAAATTAATAAATATATTTAAATATATATATTTATATATATATGCATATAAATACATAATATACATGTATATAAATACATATTATACATAGTATATATAAAATATAAATACATATTTATAAGATAAAAAGGAAACTAAATACTGGAGAAAAAGTGCTCTTTTACAAGTGACTTGAAATGATGTGGTGTTTTGGCGCGTCTGATAGTCTCAGGAAGAGCATTCCACAGTCGAATCGCTAGGACGGTAAAGGAGGAGTTAAAAAAATTGGTATGGTGAATAGGGGTGGATAGGAGAAGGAGATCAGAGGAACGAAGGGAAAGGGAACTATTGGAGTTTAAATAATGAAACTGATTTTTGAGATAGACAGGAGTTTTGGGGTTAAACAGGACAGAGTACAGGAGTTGAAGGATGTGAGTATTCCGGCGAAGGCGAATAGGTAGCCAGTGTAATCTTTTGCGAAAATCAGAAACATGATCGAACTTGCGCAAGCCGAAAATGAATCTGATGCAAAAGTTTTGCAGCCTCTCGAGAGCATCAAGTTGATATTCGTGAAGATCGGGATAAGAGGAGTCGGCATAATCTAGGAGAGGAAGCAAAAGCGATTGAGTCAACGCAATTTTGGTAGAAATCGGCAGGAAGTTGCGTAAACGACGGAGAGAAGAAGCAGAAGCAAACACTTTTTTCTGCACTTCCTTGATTTGATCACACCAAGATAAACTTTCGTCCAAGTGCAAGCCAAGACTTTTCACCTTCTTACAGAAAGGAATCACTGTGTCTATTATTAAATTCAAATGTAATAGACCGGGAGATATTGACACAAAATTTCGAGTCATTTGTAACAGGATGGCGGTTCTACAGGGGTCTTAGTACGCAATGACAAAAAGAAAAATGATGGTGTGAACGCTGGTACCGGCGGCTTAGTCGCGTGGGCGTTAGTCGAACTCGTCGGAAGAATAGCGAAAGTCAAACGATTTGTAACACAAAAATTTTAGAATTTACCGATAGCCCATAAAAAAGAAATAGGCGGTAGTGTCATGCCATACTTTTCCGGTGTGACTTACAGCCCGCCATACCGACGCGAATGTGTTGATTTAAAAAAAACAATTCAACCATTTGTACCAGGCTAACTTTTGCACAGGTAACCATCGTCGTGCAGCCATTTACGAAAATCGCCATGCCATACTTTTCGGACGATTCCAAATGGTCGCCATACCGCCGAAAATCTGCAATTTTTTTTTTCGCCGAACGATTTGTACCACCTTGTTTTTTTTTCAACAACTCCTGAATGATTATAAATAGAAGTGTGGTAATGCCATACCTGTGGGAGGTGGCGAATGTGTATAAGATTTCTTTTATTGTAAGATTTTATTCGTATTTTGAACGATTTGTAACAGTATGGCACTAATTTTTCCTGTATGTTTGAGGATCAACGAATATAAATACAAAATTTCAAAGATCTAGGTGTTGGAAATCTTCACTTATATAAATTAATAATAAATTAATTTTTCAAGTATGGCAGCACTTTTTCCCCCTACTAGAAGTATGGCAAATATAATAATGGTCACATTTTATCAAATACTCTCCAAAAATCTAAATGCAATACTGGTACAAAAAGTTTGGCGAAAAAAAAAAATTTTTGCAGATTTTCGGCGGTATGGCGACCATTTGGAATCGTCCGAAAAGTATGGCATGGCGATTTTCGTAAATGGCTGCACGACGATGGTTACCTGTGCAAAAGTTAGCCAGGTAAAAATGGTTGAATTGTTTTTTTTAAATCAACACATTCGCGTCGGTATGGAGGGCTGTAAGTCACACCGGAAAAGTATGGCATGACACTACCGCCTACTTCTTTTTTATGGGCTATCGGTAAATTATAAAATTTTTGTGTTACAAATCGTTTGACTTTCGCTATTTTTCCGACAAGTTCGACTAACGCCCACGCGACTAAGCCGCCGGTACCAGCGTTCACACCATCATTTTTCTTTTTGTCATTGAGTACTAAGACCCCTGTAGAACCGCCATCCAGTTACAAATGACTCGAAATTTTGTGTCAATATCTCCCGGTCTATAAATGGTGAATTAATTCAAAAGGCTCGCGTTTACAGAAATAGAATCAACAGACATTAAACGCAAAAGAAAACAAGGCGATGTGACAATCTGCGTAAATATCTTGCTTTTATTACTGACTAAACAAATTAAGTGGCACATAAAATTGTTTATTACGTCATAAATATCGTAGTGACAAACGATGTTAATAGATTTCCATTTAGACGACAATGCTAAAAGGACACAATTATACACATACCTACAAACAAGGTAACACCGTAAATCTACAAACTTACACATAAATTAAGCAACGTCCTACTGGAATCAATACAACACGTTCGTTGCGCTGTAATATCTGACGTATAAAAATAAAAAACCGGTAAAAGTCACGCGACTACTCGACAATGCGTACGCGCATCTATTTACGTACGTCATAAAACATCGGTTTGATTTGTTCGGACACTTGTACTTCAAAAAGCTGAATCGAGGTCGATATTCCGAGCCATTTACGACGCGGGCCATTATGAATCCGATTCGACGGAAACATAATGTTTATTCAAATGAATTCTCCGATAATAACGTACTGGTATATAAAAAAACGAGGCAATATGCAATCAGGTACAAGAATAATCTGATAATGTTGAGGTTCACTCGTTTTTATGGGCTTTTAATCTTAGGATAAAGGCTCCTCAAATTACATCTGGGTTTAGATTTCCGAACGGATAAGGTAGCGAGGGAAAATAAAAATAAAATTAATAACACACTCGGATCAGTTCGCAAATATTGAAGCAGTTCTCGAATTAAAAACATAATTGCTTATATTATAAAAACGGTGGATTATAAAATTAAAAACGGACTCAGCAAAAAGGGAAGTAAATTCGATGCATTTTAAACTGACCTTTACTTAAATAATGGCCACTACAACACACGTTAGTAGATCCTCAACTAAAAACCATCGAAGCATTACGACCATCGTATTGACCACAGCCTGTGACGGTCAAAGTCTTCGAATTAACCTTGGTAACGTCCTCACAAACACTAGTAGCATATTCTTAATGATACGAGTGTAATTATAATTATGATAAAAAATAAAACGTTGAATAATATTTAAGAACAAAGATACGGGTGAAGCAAAAAGCGAGGTATAATTTTGTTCGTTATTGACACGGTGGTAATAGCTGTATTGTGTGCTGGGGGCACAAAGGAAATTCGTCAATGTGGCCACGATAACTGGGACCGGCTTATTACTATTGTTAAACGTAATTTATTGGTCTTAAAGACGAAACATGCAGCGTCACATCCGCATACTTCAGCTGATGTAATGTATAGACGACTCTTATTAATTATAGCCGCATTAAAATAATTACAATAGACATGAATATAAAAATAAACGCAAATACCGCGTTTGATACGTATTTGTTTTAAACACGTAATAAGCATTAATTTTATCGAGTGCTATGCCACAAAACAATAATAAACATAAAGGTATTCGTGCGAATATATTCCACATAATAACAATGTGGTTATTTCAATTATGAGTATAAACGTATATAATATCATATTTCCAATCAAAGCTTTTAAATGCCATTTCATCGATAAATATATCGACGTAATTGCCAATAGATGACCAAACATTCCATCCATGATAACATTTTGTGTATTGGTTTCTAATTAATCTCCAATTAGAGTATTACTATTATTTTAATGTACCAATAGCTTATTAAATACTAATGAAATATGACTAGATCTATTCATATAGACACACAATCGCGCCAAAACATATTATTTTAAAAAGATACTTCTTTCTGTTAGTTACAGCGAAATGTTTTATTTACGAAGCAAAGATTGTATAATATAAGAAAAACAATGCGAAAGCATTGTCTTAAGATTCAGTAATCTAGTAGAGGATACAATGTACTTAAACATTTGCCGCCACTAATAAACATTACTCCACCCTCATAATTTCCAAAACTATGTACGAAAAACGCCATACATTATGTAAAGAGCGCGAACAATATACCGGCTATGTCAGAACTATGCCAGTGACCCAAATGTGGCGTCACGGAATGAGTAGCCCCCGGAACGAATAGAAATACGAGAACCACTCCGACTTTCATTTTTAAAGGCATCCCGCTTATGGAAAGTAATCTTAAGGTGTTCTTGGAAGCAGATGTAACAAGCAATAACATAGAAGGAACGTGTATCGGATCTGGTTGGTTAGGTATTAATATTTTATTACTTTTGCAAGTCTAAAAATATATAGTAGCTCGTAATAGTTTTAGTACTAATTTATTCTATACCTAGTCTTAAGGTGTGCAAATTATCTTCCCATGTTGGCATGAACTTGAACGCTTAAGAAATTAAGATGAATTTATAATGAGGTGAGCTTAGAAGACGTAAAAAACTTAAACACGTATTACACATTAAATGGGCAGAAATAGGGTCTAGAAATTTTCATGGAAATTGGCTATAATGTCATTGCAGGAATTCAACTCAAGAGTACCTACCTATAGAAGGTAGGCACGTCTGCCATAAATCACTGAAAACCTTTACCAATTTTATATATAGACGAATTGCTTCCATTCACGAATTCATAGTTCCAGCTTTGTTAACATCACGACTGATAGTAAATTCCTGGAATAATAGCGTCTATCGAGCCCACACATCAAAGTTAGTTCAATCAAAGGGAAATCCACAACCAGTAGCCACGACTAAGACATATCGGCATATGTTCGCAAAGTTTATATAACATGAACTAGCTGGATAAAGACGGCTATTCATCTTGCATCATAAAAGAAAACCATCTGGCGATGTTTATTTATTGTTGGACTGTAACTATTTAATACGAGAATAGGTTATTTAGTGAATAACGGAACTTCAATTCATAAAACTCGGTTTGATTCATGTAACTCGTACCATATGGGATAGACCATAATCTAATCCTCTATAGTCTATACAGTAAATAACTACTAACCACTAAACACTGACTGACAGCATAAATGTTTAAACAAGACATAGACATTCTCATAACTAACTTACTAAACTGTTAAAAATAATGTTTGAAAACAATACTTTAGAAATCGGAACTTCAAACTTTTTCCAACATCAAAGACTTCAATTAACGTAATTTATAGAACATGTATCACTATATTTTTGCAACGTTAAACTTATCAACGGGTAAATAAAACGAATAATTTTATACATCACTAGCGGTCCGCCCCGGCTTCGCCCGTGGTACATATGAAAAATAGATGTTGGCCGATTCTCAGACTTACCCGATATGCACAGAAAATTTCATGAGAATCGGTCCACCCGTTTCGGAGGAGTATGCAGACTAACATTGTGACACGAGAATTTTATATATAAGAAGATATATATTACGAGCGTGAAAAGTCCGATGATAATCTTCAGTAAAGTTGACGTTAACTTCACACCGCGTCTACATTTTGTCTCACACTGGGTCTAAATTCTCTTATAGATAATTTAAAAATACCGTCGTCCGACTGCGTTACATCGTCCCTTCTAGTTGGAGATTTCTGTCATCGCTGGCGCCAATATAAACGGAGAGCATTTAGACTGTAATCTTTAAACTGTAGAAATAATTGCCTGCCTTTTGCACTATTTAAAATTATTATTTCAATCTATCTTGATGACTGCTAAGGCAGTTAAAGATCCTATCAGAAGCAAAATATTTTTGTTATAAGCCAACGAGTGATAATTAATTATTAAAAAAAAAAAAGACGGGTTGCACTCCGGGAGTGCCGGCAGAAGTGAAAACTTGATTATTAACGTTCAGCATGTTTGATATTTTGGAATGGTATCCGTCTTACGCATGGAATATAAGGGCTTAAAAAAAAAAACATCCGTCTTACGCTTTTTCGATCAGGCCACGTGTCCTGACGCGAGTTTATGATTTTATACCCAACGCCGCTAAAGAAGTTTTCACTTCAAAAAATTGGTTGTCTGTAAAGTCGGTTTACTGACGATAGTTGAACGTGACAACGTCTTAAGGCCGATTGTGCTTCTTTGTCGCTCGTTCCGCGCTCTCGCTTGCACTTTAAGCTTTACATGGAACGCCTCAGAGCGAGGTAACGCCGCATGAGTCATGTTTTTTCGTGCGTGCAGCCGGCTCTTTCGAATTATAAGACGTTGTCACGTCAAAAAAACAAAAGTGCATAATGGAATGTCACAGGCGGTGCAAAGTTCGCATGTTTCGTTGACATTTAAATTGGAATGCCATTTAATATTGCACGTGGAGTAACGTCGAAAGATATTTATTATCTTAATTTATAAACGACTGATCTATCAACGAACAGACCAAACTACTGGACCGACAGGGCTGAAATTTGGCATGCAGATAGCCACATGACATAAGCATTCATTAAGAAAGAATTTGATGAAATTCGATCTCTTCGAGATTAAATACATAACTAAAGTTACCATAAAAATATATTGATAACGCGGGTGAAGCTGGGGCTACATCTACTAAGTATATAACAAGGAAAATAGTAAAGCGTGCCACCACTTACATGCTCTATACAATTAGCATTCCAGACTAGCATTGTTGTACTTGTACCGAACAAGCACTCGACGAAAAACCGCAAAAGCGAAACTTACCGAATGTGATAACAAAACCGCTTGTTTTATGCGCAACCGAGATATTTGTATGATTTCGTATTTTGTTCGTACAATGCAGAGAAGCGTGTTTCTATTTTGTATCTACTAATTAAATTTACTATCATTTTGTTTGTAATGGGTAATTGAAATTTTAAGAGCTCTCCTTGATCTCTATCATACATTGCTTTTAAGTAATGATTGCAAGAAACATTATAATTTCAAATTAAATACAACTATTATTCAAGTGTCCTTCAGTTATACATTACTATATTATATATTACTTCCGTCCTTCAGTTTTACATTAACACTAGCTGTGCCCCGCGGTTTCAACCGCATTGCTCTGCTCCTGTTGGTCTTAGGTTGATGATATATAGCTATACCTTCCTCGATATATGGGCTATCTAACACCGAAATAATTTTTCAAATCAGACCAGTAGTTCCTGAGATTAGCGCGTTCAAACAAGCAAACAAACTCTTCAGCATTATAATATTAGTAGGTATAAATTATAAGTCTCATACACTATGCTCATTCATGACTTCCAATCAAACGATTACCAGAAAACATGATGCTTTTCGAAACAGTCATTTTAACATCAATAAACAAACCAGACAAATAAATTATGAAATATTCGACAATATGCAGAATACGGCTCATTGTATTCACCTTTTGAAAAAACTGATGACTCACCCTGAAACTCCGGTAATTACATTTTAATCAACTTAATGAAAACAGTTCCAACGAAGCGCTTACCGGCTTTTTATTGCCAAAACTTGATTATATTAAATAACACTGTATTACGTAACATTATTATAGTATTAAATTAATTAATTGGGATCAACAATGAATTACGGATAAACTGTTTTATAAACGTATTACCTAATATAAATTAAAAATGTTGTATGGTTATATGAAACCACGGTAAAAGTGAAACTGTTCGAACGGTTCCGAACACTGCTTTGTGTAGCGCATGTCGCGTGTCGGTCGGCTGCCGAGTAGGTATACCTACTCGGCAGCCGCGATACACGCGACATGCGCTACACAGACCAAAAAGTTTGAGACGATGTAATAAAAGTTTCACTTTAATAAGGATTATTAACAATGAAGAACGTATAAATTTCAACGGGCAATCGTCAAGAGTTCTGTTAAAGAACTTTAAGTATTAAATAAAAAAGAGCGTGTGTGCTGAGCACACGGGTCAGAAGTGAAACTTCTTTGGCAAGATTCAAAAATACCAAAATCGTCGCCTTACTCCATGACGTGACGGTATTGTCATGACGCGACCTTGAAATTTTACTCTCAAAGCGCCCAAATATTATATTTTTTAAAGTAATATCAATACTTTCAAAGTTCTTAAATAGTGCATTTATCTAAAAACGTGTTCAAAATGAACGCAATCAAATTATGTATACAATTTTATTTTATCGAATCAGCGAATAAGATGTTTTGAACATAATATACAGAGAAGAAATAAGACAAAATAAAAAACTACCTAATATTATAATAATGGATTTATTCACTTCGAACTGGATTCGTGTTATAAGTAAAGCTATAACAGGTTTATTTTTACACTAGCTGTGCCGCGCGGTTTCACCCGCATTGCTCCGCTCCTGTTAGTCTTAGCGTGATGATATATAGCCTATAAACTTCCTCGATAAATGGGCTCTCTAACACCGAAATAATTTTTCAAATCAGACCAGTAGTTCCTGAGATTAGCGCGTTCAAACAAACAAACAAACAAACTCTTCAGCTTTATAATATTAGTATAGATTTTGTATTGCTGGCCTATAAGCATATTTGCATTTTCTCGTCTTACTATTATTCATTTTCAAAAGTTGTAGACACAGATTTTTAATTCAAACTTAGTTTATATTTTAATGAAGGTTTTAATGAGTTATTAGGATAACGCTTACAAAAACAGGAAATAATTAGTATTTTATTATCTTCTTTCGTTTTATTTGGATCAAAACTGTACATTTTTTACGCTCAACATTGAAAAAAAATAACACGAATATTATTACAAAAATATAGTTAAACCTTGAAATACTTCCCTATAATAATACACGTATAAAAACTATGAATTTATGAAAATTAACACAATATTCTTAAATCTAATGATACAAAATAATCTAAATAATTTAGATACATACAAAGTACATAATTTTATTTAAAACATATTGAAACGTAGAAAAACCATCAAAGCAATAGATAATTGAAACAACAATCAACGATTTTCCCCAATTGCAGTTTAATGAAAATCGATATTTAATTAAGATAGGCTGAATACGTTTGAAATATATATGTTTATCAAGTTTTATGATGGAAAAACACCGGCCAGGTTATTTCAGCCGATCTGATCATTAATTAACTAACATAATTATTACTTTTCATTTATAATAAACGGTTTTTATATTATGTACATTTTAAACCTCATCTCTAACTTTTTTAACGCGTAAAAATCCATTTGATACTTAAGTTGAATCTTAGCGGGAAATATTTTATCATGCCATCCACTTTATTATGGTTATATTCTCATACATTTTTCAGCCATGCACTACAATACATGTACTATATTTTTCGATTCTTCATCAATACATAATATATTGTTTAAGATCTTATACGTTACGTCACAGCTGGCCCAATTTGGCCCACTCTGGCCAAAGCTGATCGCTTGTCCAAACGTCTGCAACTGCATCTATTTCTGGAACCTTCCTGTCTTTTGGTTCGAGAATATTTCGCGCTATGGGGATTTAGGGATTGCGTTTTAATACAGAATTTCATACAGTAATGGTATGGAATATTGTGTAACATCTAAAAGTAGGTATAGGTAATAAATCTCTGTCTTATTTATTAATAACCACATAGAAGATACATTATAATAATTATATATCCTTATAGACCAAGAGATAGAGCTTTTAAAGTCAGCTGATATAAAAGCTAAACTAATTCTCTATTTGCTTGATAAACTTTAAGGATGAACTATGAATATATTATGACATCAAAGTTACGAATAAAAGCTTCCCTAATTGTATACATTGCTTCCAAAATATTGCCGTGCTCCACTCAATAAAATCCCATACAAACATACCACAACCCTTCGTTTTCTGATTCGATGTTGAATTCATTACCTCACGGATCACCATTATTTACTACCATATGGGTTAAACATCCTAAACAACCCTTATGTCTGCGATACAGCTCCTTATAGTTTAATGAATAAGACTGAAAATTCCTTGTTTACATTTACCATCTGTCAAGAATGCCGCTAGGTGTACGTTAAATTCGCCGTAGAATCACAGGACAACTTTTGGGTCGAACGACCGTACCTACCTAACTACGTAAATAACAATTTATCAGCTAGGAATTAAATTAGCATGAATATTAACTACTGGACAATGTGCTGCATATCATTAATTTAGTCGTGATAATTAATGCAAATTTCGTCTTTTAATTGTGCCGTTGTATTTAACATTTATAAAGCATGATTCGCACGATAAGTGCAACGTGCAATTTTTTTCTTTGATTTAATAATTTAAATACAATTATTTTTGTATTACTAATGCCATTGGTTCCAATCGCAAACAATGATGAGAAATACTATAGCAATTTACGCTTCGTTCGTGACCCAAATCAATAAACATCATTCTTAAAACGTGCTCTACGAGTACATATTATTTTAGTCGTTCAATCCAATGCTGATATATAAAGCTCTTTAATTTGATATGAGCTTTATATAAAAATCTTTATATAAAAAATTTGTTTTACTTTCTTCAGTTTTTAAAACATCATTAAAATAATTGATTTTTATAAGATGTTCCACCCTTTTTAAAGATGAACGAGATGGAAAGATTGCCTTTAATTTTATCCCTAGAGCATGTACTATCGCGTGATTAATATAATGAATAAATCGTGTATAAAATCCGTTAAAGTTTTTAATCTCTATGTGTAGCTACTACCGATCATTCCAATTGGCTTATCTCTGCTTAACTCCTCTATTTATTCTAAGAGGCCTACATAATATTCTATAGCTAAAGAATCCATAGAAATCCCCAAATTTCCATAGTATGAAATATGATAAATCGCTTTTTAAAACAACATCGAACTTTGACTTGTAAAGTTGTTAAGTTCACCTTGAGCGATTTCGCTTTCCAAGTAAATACGTGAGGGAATCAACTTGATAATAATGGAAATGTATTTTGCAAGTTAATATACAAAACATCTGGTAGTTTATCGTGACGTTTTTGACGTGACAACATCTTATAATTCGATAGAGCCGGCTGCACGCACGAAAAAACATGACTCATGCGGCGTTACCTCGCTCTGAGGCGTTCCATGTAAGGCTTGAATTGCAAGCGAGAGCGCGGAACGAGCGACAAAGAAGCACAATCGGACGTTGTCACGTTCAACTATCGTCAGTAAACCGACTTTACAGACAACCAATTTTTTTTATTTTTATAGATTAAATACGAAATCACTGTAACAGCAAACATAGGTATTATTGCATATTCCTAACAGAGAAAAAAACAATATGCGGAATAGAAGCCTAGCTATTGGATTTAAAACCGATTTAATTTAGTTAAAACCTTTATTACTAAATGAACAGACATCGCCTTAGACTTAATGCACACAATTTACAAAATATGAATATATTCGAATTTTTTATGACCTTCCTGTTATATGTTTTAACCCAGATGTTACTGAAACAATTTTTGTAATCATATTAAGGTGAAATTTACATATTGTGTCCATATTGCAAAAAGTTTAACTGGAAAAATAGTATAAAAATTTTATCTATCGTGGAAATCTCGGAAAATGGTGTCCTTTTAAAAGGACGGTAGTAATATGTACTACTAAGTAGGTAGACTATGATATTAAAATGACAACATACATTTCACATATATTTATGTAGCAACTAGCTGTCCCGGCGAACTTTGTACCGCCCTGTCAATGAATGTTGTGTTACCTTTTAGCTGAACTAATTTAGGCTTTGATTAAGTAATACAATGATACAAAATAAATATTTATATGGATTGATATGTAATAGTATTTTAATTTATTACTTCAAACACGTCTCAGAGAAAAATGATTGAATTTTAATAAGTTGTGCAGCATGCATTAACTCTTTTCAATCTTTAACTGTTATCGACCACGCCATCGTTTCGTTTCACTTTAGTTGTGATAATAATTCTACCATTATCATTGGGCGATCGACGCTGATACAGTGGGTAACCATCGTTGCCTGTGATGGTCTCTGCCATTAATTTTCGTGGATACCTTTTGGTACACTCGCTGTCAACCATGCATGGTGTTTGTTGGTTGATGGTTTCACACGGTCCATGAATCATATTTAATTTTTTTTTAATTTTAATTTTTTCTAGCTGGCCCGGCGAACTTCGTACCGCCCGGTCAATGAATGTCGTGTTACCTTTGGGCTATTGGGCTTGGAACTAATTTAGGCTTTGATGAATGGAATACAATGATACAAAATAAATAAAGATATATAACAGTATTTTATTTCGATGAATAACACATAGGTACAGGTAAATAGAATAAATAGAATAAAATAATTACTTCATACACGTGCCAGAGAAAAATTATCGAATTAAACTACGTTTTGCAGCCTGGGATGCATTCGGATTAACTCTTTCCATTCTTTAACTGGTGTCGACCACGAAATTGTTTCCTTTCACTTTAGTTATGATAGTTCTACCACTATCATCTTGTTGTCTGTGATAGTTTCTACAGTAAATTTTCGTAGATTCCTTTTGGAACACTCGCTGTCAACTATGCATGGTGTTTGTTGGTTGATGGTTTCACACGGTCCATGAATCATATTCGTGATTACAATATAATGTCGGTCTGGATCGATTTCAGGATTAGCAATACCCGCACATACAATCTCATCTATTTTATCTGCCCGAATTCTTTCGACTAACCAAATTAAAATGCGACCACAATAACGAACATATTATTATTATGATTAACAACCATTTCAACCAATATGAAGCACTTTTCAGTGAATACAATATTGTAACGATGGAACACGACCTTTTTTGTTGAATTTATATTTTTGGTTTTATGGTATGAAATGGTTGTTAATCATCTCAATAGATGGCGCGCGGTGTGTCCCTTCAGACACATAAAACTGAAAGAATAGAATAAATTCGATCACTCGGGCGGGTCACGAGTGGCTGAGTTGGTGAGGCATCCGCCCCGGAATGGCGCGAAGGATGCGGGTTCGAGTCCCGCCTCGTGATCGAATTTTTTCTATTCTTTATAAATTTATATTTATAAAGCATTTGAATGCCATAAAACCAAAAATATAAATTCAACAAAAAAGGTCGTGTTCCATCGTTACAATATTGTATTCACTGAAAAGTGCTTCATATTGGTTGAAATGGTTGTTAATCATCTCAATAGATGGCGCGCGGTGTGTCCCTTCAGACACATAAAACTGAAAGAATAGAATAAATTCGATCACTCGGGCGGGTCACGAGTGGCTGAGTTGGTGAGGCATCCGCCCCGGAATGGCGCGAAGGATGCGGGTTCGAGTCCCGCCTCGTGATCGAATTTTTTCTATTCTTTATAAATTTATATTTATAAAGCATTTGAATGCCATAAAACCAAAAATATAAATTCAACAAAAAAGGTCGTGTTCCATCGTTACAATATTGTATTCACTGAAAAGTGCTTCATATTGGTTGAAATGGTTGTTAATCATCTCAATAGATGGCGCGCGGTGTGTCCCTTCAGACACATATTATTATTATGTCATTGCATCTTGCACATATTCACTTGGGCTACCTGTGTATGTCGCCGGTAAAATAATCAATAGCCCAACATTTTCTGCATCTTCTTCTCTGTGCTAATTGCATCGCGTAAATGGATGTAATCTTCAAAACGCAACTTAGCTTGGTTCAACCGAATGAGTCAGGGCCTCCGTTTCAATTTAACGTTATAATATTATTTCAACGCAATATTGTTGAAGCAGATTTTCTGCATCTTCTTCTCTGTGCTAATTGCATCGCGTAAATGGATGTAATCTTCAAAACGCAACTTAGCTTGGTTCAACCGAATGAGTCAGGGCCTCCGTTTCAATTTTAACGTTATAAGTTATAATATTATTTCAACGCAATATTGTTGAAGCAGTCAACGAAATCGCGACAAATACCTAATTGTCAGAATTTTTACATTTTTATAATTAATCGAACTATCCTTCTTGGTTAGTTTCCTCACCGAAAATACCTTATCAATTTCTGAAAGCACGCGTAAACACAAATATTTGAGGAATTTTTATGTATCTTTGTATAATTGCACTTTTCAATAATTGATTTAAAAAAAATACAGACAATAGTTTATTCACCCTTTTTACTTTTTAATTATTTTACACAAAATACATTTTTGAACGCATGAATGTCAAACAATATTTTCCGTATTTGACAGGATTGACAACTAATGATTGACATGTACGAAAATCCAAATTATTTTTATATTTTGAAATTTAAATACACGATGTTATGAGCAAATTTGATATTATGTTGTCGATTCAAAAGTCTTGTTTTAATGCGTTCTTCAATTCGAGTGGAACTGAGAGTACAAATACCGTCAAATGTTTGACAGAAAGTATGTGGTCAACTTTTATATGGGAAAATGGAATTGTCGTCTTACTATATCTTACTCGCAATTATTCGAATTTTTCTCACCTTTTAAACCTTCCCTAGACCTCCACGAATAATTCAAAACCAAGATAAGATAAATCCGTTCAGCCGTTCTCGAGTTTTAGCGAGACTAACGAACAGCAATTCATTTTTATATTTATGTAGCAATATGAAAGTTTTCAAAACATAATTTAGGATGCAAGGTTCCATTACATTTAGGACAATAGAAATTCTTTCTTGTGACATTCTATACACCGAAGCTGCTTGTCTCTGTACCTAATGATGTGATCTTTTCCATCAAATCCAGAGGTTTCACGGAAACTCTAGCACCTTTACGTTCCTCATTCTTATATGTTTCGAGCAGAGCAGTTCCAACACTTCTACGAATGTGGAGATAATCATAATGGCCCCCTTTTAATTATATATTTGCCAAGAATTATGTATTGCCATATCAAGTCCATGACAAGTCAAAGAAAAATACCACTTCTTGCCTCTGATAGATGTCTTATACAAACCGATGCTCTGGTCGGATCTGTCCACCCCTCCCATTTTCTCGTACTTTTTTTACGACAAGTATATTTTTCTTCTGTTGTTGTGAAAATCTCTTTACCGTTGTAGACACAGGCTGAATCGTATCAAAGTTTGATGCAACAGTCACAACACTGTTATCATTCCATTTGCAAAATAATTTTTTTCTGCTCTGCAAAAAAAATTTGTTCTGCTCTGCAAAAAAAATTTGTTCTGCTCTGGTCGATTGATGCTTGAATGTACCTCGTGGTGTCTTTTTCAATTCTCAAAGGCAGTAGGCAAAGGGCGATTCGCGACGCGATTTTCACGTACTGTGCCAGTAGCCTTTATTCCTCGTACTCGAAGTTCATCAATGAGATGAATGGACGTAAAAAAGTTGTTAAAAAATAAATGGAATGCAGCTTTGCCCTATATTTTTCGCAGTACATCGGCATACTGTAATACAACGCTTGCACCCAATCCCAGAGGCTTTTGGTATTTGTTTTGATTACCAACATCATTCGATTGTCCTTGGTATGGATCACACCAAACTATGCAACCTAACCGTGTCGCTCCGACCCAAAATTCATACCCCCATCTTATTGGTTTCCCTCTAATGAATTGCTTGTATGGATGGCCGCCATAGTAGGGCACCATGGCTTCGCCGATGCTGTGATGCTCTTCAAAGAGTGCATGCGCAAAAAAGTACTTTGTAGTAGTACATATTACTACTGGCCTTTTAAAAGAACGGCAATTTTAACTGCATAAATATCACAAATAAAATGTGATCTAATAGTAGGTACCTAATATATATTTCTGATAAAACACGTTTCAAATTACGTGTATTTAAAATAAATCAAGTAATTTGTTGTAATTTATTGATAATACATTTAACTTGATTTATCAATGGAAAATGGCAAATATTCTAAAATAATTTAAAAATATACCACTGTTATAAAACGACACAACACTTTAATTTTCCAATTCCTACAACCGTGAGGTGCCAAATGAATATAAACATTTTTTTCAAAAATGCCCTCATTGTTAATAATAATTTTATTTATGGTGCGTCCTTTTAAAAGAACGATAGTAACAACTGGGTTAATCAGAAAAAGCTTCCTTCCCATTTATACCATTATATCAACTATTCCATCATAAAATAACCCCTTATAGGGTTTAAAACACACATACAACTTCAAAGTGAACAAATTACTGTACAAATGATTTACAATACTTCATGAACTTGAAGTAATAGCTGTCAATGGATTGTAAGAGCAGTGATGTTGAAAACAATAAATCCGTCGACTATTTCAATTAGCAGTTATAATTCATTAAAAACGGGAATAATGTTGTTATTAATTACTTCGCTTATTTATCGCTTCATTCTTTTAAATTAAGTTATTCTTAAGTAAGACAATTATCACTACATACCTAGTATACCTATAACAAAGTCACTTTCTCTGTCCCTATGTCAATATCATAGAGATCTAGAGAGATGCCAATCGCTTGCGCTGAGTACGAAACCTAGTGTCTCATTACAAATTTACGCACACAACAGTAAACAAAATAAACACGATACTTCGCGTTGTGTGCGTGTCATCACACAAAGCTTTGAGAGCGACTACTCGTTCGCACACTAGATTGTAAGTGACGTACGTATACAGCACCACTACAGCCGCAAATATGCGTTTACGATAGGGATTGCTTGTCGATAAAATGAGAAACGTTAAAATTAAAACAATTTATAGGCAATACAGTAACTAGGTAGAAATGGACACCTTGATGGTAGCATACATGGTGATGAAGTCCATAAAGCATTGCCTATTGACTTATTGTAAAGTAAAATAAGTATGACATAAGTGACTTCTTTTTTTAATCCATGTATAATATTATAAAATAATTACTATAAAATTATTGCTCGAGTACTTATCAAATAATAATAATACAATCAGATATTAAGCTAATAGTTATACATTATGATATAAAAATAAGGTAGTAAGGTAGTAAAATTCCGAATCTTATCGACATGGACACACTCGACCCGCATCCTTAACTTACGACCGCAAGCAGCGGCCGTACTACACGATCGAATGCTTTAGTATGTTCATTATACACTGCGGTATTCGAACTCCGCGTTTGAATAGAGTCACGTACAGAAGAAGCATTGTAAACTATTTACATCATACATTACACATTTAGATCAGAAACCAAGAAATCACTCTACGTAATATTGTTTTTGAAATTTTAGTAAGAAAATCGTATAATTTTCAGTACTTACCGATGGTATGTGATTCCATTTGACTTAAAGTTGCTGGTTCCACTTCGGTTTTTACAAACTTTAACGGAACAACACGGCATTGTCAAATAATACCCGGCCGACGGTCGAACGTAAACTGAATGCAACAAACAGCATGTGTTCCTTTTTTAGACATATTGCTGCGACACCGGCCCCGCCCCCTAACCATATCTCCCTTTAGTTTCTGTGATCTGTGGTCAATATGTATGTTTAAACCTGTGGTTTAAACTTTAAACCCTTTTAAACTAGGTACGCAACGGATTTTGATGCGCTTTTTTTTTAATAGATAGAGTGATTCAAGAGTGATTTCAAGTGGTTTTAGTAAATAATTTATTAGGTTTTAAACAACGTGGGCGTAGCCGCGTGCTGAAAGCTAGTAAATAATAAAATCATCTTCAAATCAGCTTCTATAGCTTCTATATTCACTCCATACATTGTTAACTTATCAGTCAAATAACAAAATACATATATTCATACAACAAATAAGGTAAATTTAATAATAAAACTCACAAATACTGGTATACAATCAACATCTCTCGCCACTTAGCAACAGGATTCTGAAGGGAATTACTTTTCGTTCTTATTATATTTATTTTTGGGTGTGATATGTAAATTAAGGTTAAGTTTGGATTGCGAAAATATCTACAGCTTTTATCACAATTTGCTTTAGGGTATTCGTACTGAAAGTCGTGATAAACAAATGTACTATACAAATAAAAATATATTAAAACACATAGGTATTATAAGGTAAGTATATATGCTCCAAAACATAATCATCTTCCTAGTCAGTTCAAAAAGCAATCAAAAGCTCATCGAATTATTGCTATATGTCTGAAAATAAGCCAAAGTCCAAAAAGGAAACAATACACTCTTTAAGTATACGTTAAAATAAAATAATCTATACTTAATAATAATATAATATTGTAAAGCTGAAGAGTTTGTTTGTTTGCTTGTTAAAAATTATTTCGGTGTTAGATAGCCCATTCATCGAGGAAGGCTATAGGCTATATATATCATCCCGCTCCCAACAGGAGCGGGGCCAAGCGAGTGAAACCGCGAAGCGCAGCTAGTGTATTAATAAAAAAACACTTTACACTTTTTGTTAATAATTGTTTGCGTGCGGGTACACTCGCGTTACAATTTATTGCAGTAGTAACGCGAATCCACTGTGTCATAATAAATACTGTATAAATTACAAAAACTATTATTTATTAAGACTTCGTATCGTATCATTTATTTTCTTCTTCATGTTTTTTCATCTTTGCTATTGTTGAAGATCCATAAAAATTGTAATAGTATGGAATCGTAATAATAAACCACAAAATTGTTATGCATAGCAATACAATAAACACTTAAAATTCACAGAGAAAAAAATGTTGTAGAGCTGCCGAAAAGCAATGGTATCATTCCTTTTGGTAATATGTTACATATGTAATTATTACTTATCTCTTCTTTCATCCCTGGCAATTTAAGAGCCAGTTTAAGACAGACCGCAGCTAACAAAGAACTACAAAACAGTAAAATCATTTATTTATTTCTCCTCAAAATTCCCAATCACATAAATTAATCTACATGCATACAAAATTATTAAACAACTAGCGGTCCGCCCCGGCTTCGCCCGTGGTACATATTTACGTTTTCTCTACATAAGAACCATCCTCGTACCTACTTCAAGGAATATAATAAAAAAATAAGTATCGAAATCGGTCGACCCGTTCACGCGTGATTTCATGACCAAGGAAAACGGGTTTCATTTATATATATGTCGCAGGTTTTTCATAAAATTAGGTTTTTGATCAAAAACCTAGGTTTTTCATCAAAAACCGGAAGATGACACATTTTTAAACTCAATTTCATCAAAAACCTGTAACAATCCAGATTTTTGATCAAAAACCTGAACTAGTTTGGGTTTATGATAAAGTTCTTACCTATAGATATGGGAATTAAATTACTGAATATTTTCTTTACACAATATCAATAGACAGTTTTACTACCAGCAATTATAATTGGAAAAATATGCAAAGCGCTATTGAATTTTCTTGCACAATACTGATTTGTAGCGCCATAAAATCTCTCAACGCGACAATTATTTTGCTCCTTAATTATTGCCGTTTGCTACAGAAGTATGTGCTGTGAAATGAAATGAATTTATTGGCGATTTGCTGTATGTCAAGTGTCATAATATAATAGTCGTTGGATAATTATGTTTGATATTTTTTACGTTTGAATATGTGGACTGCTTTTTTAATGTGATTGATGAATTGAAGATTTTATTTAGATATACCTAGTCATTGTTTAATGCTTGCAATCGGCAATACAGTACATCGGGCAATTTTTGTCTTAATAAACATATAGATTTAAGGCCATTTAAATAAAAGAACATAAAGAAACATTTACATTATTCGGAACAAAAAATGAAACTTAGTAAATACAAAACTAATTCCTTTATTTCATTTACTACACAGATTAGCATGATAATTCAAAGTTAACCGCTGTATTCCAAATAAATCAATCCAGAAGCGCATTAAACTGTGTATTATCTAAAATTATATCGCTATACAGATACGACGGGCGGTTAATAAACAAACAGACAGCGAATACGAACAGCGTTTATTACGTGACTATATTTAGAACTTACAATTAATAATAGAAAAACTAATCATGGAGATACAACCCGCATGCTCTTTAAGTAATGGAAAACGGAAGCCTACTGACAGACAAATAATGCCAATTTATTGCTAATTCATTACAAAAATACACCTTAAAGCTATGGTCACACTAGCGAGTTTAAAAACAACTATGGAGTTTCTTGCCAGTTCTTCTCCATAGATACTGCTTTCGGTGGTAAATGTTTAAAATATATTATGGTACGATTCAAGCGCTTCTAGAAGAAGTCCAATTGTATAAATAAATGTTTGAGTTTGAGTGTCGCTTGCGATAACGCTAAATTTACACGGCGATTTGTTCGCGCTTTAAAAATGGTAATGCATGTAAATTCTTTAAGTCCAACAAGGGGGTTACTAGGAATTGATTAGGTACTTGCGGGCTCTTTGTGCAGTGAACTTTGTCCATTAAAATACGGGTTATTATTCAGTTTGGTGCGAACATATTGTTTGTTACGAGTTTCGCTTAGCAACCCAGTTATGGGGTTCGTAGACTTACAACTTAATAAAGGTTCCCTGTTGTACATACTTTCACTTTTTTATTCCGCCATTGAATGCATAATATAATTAACTGTGTATAGTAATGTACTTGACCATATAAGGGTAAAGTATTTATTTAAATAGGTTCCATAAATTATAATAAATAAATAATATCTAATAATCATACTTAACTATGCGATAGCCCTATAAAAAGAAATGTGCTTTTTTTTCAAGAATAATTTCTTACATCTAATAAACGAACTCAAACGTATTTTTATAATAACATTAAAAAATAATAATTAGCATTTATTATTAACTGTACATAGTATCGTTAAGAATCTCTCTCGTCTCTAGTGTGTACATACACTTAGACGTTAAGCATGCGAATCCTGCCTAGGTCCGGAATTTCCTCCTTCAGGCATTTAATGAGGTATAGAAAAAACATTCTTAGAAACTACGACAGTGGAATCTTTTAGTTGAATGCGCAAGATATGTTTTTACGCTTTTAGCAAAGGAAATATCCTGACAGTAATTTTTGCGTGAATACGACATATCCTTCGGCATTGAGTTTTTTTTTAATCTATACTTAATATTGTAAAGCTGAAGAGTTTGTTTGTTTGAATGCGCTAGTCTCAGGAACTACTGGTCCGATTTGAAAAATTCTTTCGGTGTTACATAGCCCATTTATCGAGGAAGGCTATAGGCTATATATCATCACGCTAAGACCAACAGGAGCGGGGTCACGCAGGTGAAACCGCTGGGCGCAGCTAGTAGTGTATAATTAATTGGAATTTGGAATTTAAAATAAAGTTTTTCAAAAGTAATAAACAGTTTAAAAAATATAAAAAACCGATTCTTAAGTAGTGTACAAAGTCAGTTAAATGTCAAACTCTAGTCTAATGGCCACCATTCACAAGCGCGCCCATCCGCTGGATTTGTAGCTGGCTACAAGTCCGCGGACCAATCTGCGTGTGTATGTGTTGGTGTGCGCGGCTCGCGGCTCGGCGCGGGCCTGGAGTCTGGAGACGCGAGCGCCGCGCCGCACCCAAGCCGCGCCGGACAAATCCGTACGTGTGTGTGCGTGCGCCGATTTGTCGGTGGACTTGTCCGTCATTCGCCATAATGCGTCACTAATTTTAATAATTCCATGAAGGTTACGTATTTCGGTAGATACGTGCAAGGCTCACCAAAGTTCACAGTCGACTGGACTACAACTCGGCGCTCGTGTAGTGTGTGGGGCGTGGGCGATGACGGATTTGTCCACGGATTGGTACAGCTCGGGGCTCGGCTCGCGGTGCGTGTAGTGAATGCCGGGCTTAAAGGTGTCAGTTATAAATATGTTACATGTTGAAATTGATATTTTTGGTTTTTATGGCATTCAAAAACTTTATAAATATAAATTTATAAAGAATAGAAAAAAATTGATCACGATTCACGAGTGGCTGAATGGCTGAGTGGCGGGTCACGAGTGGCTGAATTGGTCAGGCATCCGCCCCGGAATAGCGCGAAAGGATGCGGGTTCGAGTCCCGCCTCATGATCGAATTTTTTCTATTCTTTATAAATTTATATGTTGGTTACATACCAATATACAGGTGAAGCTAATAAAAACGTGTAAAAAAAGACACAAAACACCTCCTAACATCCATTGAAAAGCCCTCCAAAATCTCAGAATACATCTTAGAACAATCCGCGCGTATAAACATTGTAATTGGCTTCAATTTGCACATAATGGCGGACAGATTACCCGTATCCTCGCAGCAAGGCCATCGATCGTTCTTCATATTTAGGTTGCATTGTTCCATTGAATTATATTATTCTTCAAATTATATCATCTGTAGATTGTCTGTAGATCTGTTGTCGATTGGGGGATCTGTTGTTCATGAAGGTTAAGGTTTAGATGTTAATTTTTGACGGATCTAACACAATAATGCTTTATTGTTTCTAAAACTTTACGAAACTTCAGAAATTATAGAATTTTTGAGCTGAAATATAACACAATTTCAACAGTAAATTATTTTACTGACATACCGTTTAGAACTCTAGTAATCTCCGTAAGTTTATAAATAATTAAAATTAAATATTCATATTTTTTGCTACATAATTCATTAATTATATAATTTTCAATAGGTATATGATTATTCTTGTTTTTATATCTGTCTAGCCATTGTCATTTAACAACTCAAACACAATGGAGAAGCCAAACTGAAAAAGCGACCCCGGTTTATTACTATAACGTATATTTGTTATTTTGTTATATATGTTATTACGAAATAGGAGAATAAAATTCTTATAACCACATCACATCCATTTTATTGTTATATACTTATCCTACTAATATTATAAATGCGAAAGTTTGTGAGGATGTGTGTGTGTCTGTTACTCTTTCACGCAAATACTACTCAACCGATTACAATGAAATTTGGCACACATATAGAGGGTAACTTGGATTAACACATAGGATAGGTTTTATCCCGGAAAGTCCACGGGAACGGGAACTATGCGGGTTTTTCTTTGTAAACGCGGGCGAAGCCGCGGGCGGAAAGCTAGTATTATATAGTTTTAAAAATAAAATTTACCTTCCGTAATGTTCAAAGTACGAATGATATCATCTATTTTTATTATTTCGCTTCGCTGCTTCAGATAAAGACAATATAAATGTTAGGTAAGAAGTAGTTTATAATACTGCAATAATTATTGATAATATCAGAGAATTCGCAAGTATTATCTGATCCATACAAATTACCAATTCTTAACACTCATCACCTAAAATACATGAAATTCTCATCTCCAATGATGGTCTCCAATGAATTAAAGTACACTTTAAATTTTATATAAAAACTAGTGCATCCCCGTTTTTCCCCGTTCCCGCAAGAATTTACGTCCTAACATCTACCTGCATGCCAAATTTCAGCCCGATACGTCCAGTGGTTTGGGCTGTGCGTTGATAGATCACTATATCAGTCACCTTTGAGTTTTATATAATTATATAGACTAGCAGTCAATGTTATAAAACAGGTGTACTACGTAAAGAGCAGGAAGAAACAATAAATATAGGAAGAGATTATGAAAATCAAAAACTTGGCACGACAGCGCACATAGAACAAAAGATAAGTGGAATGTCTTAAAAATACTACGGGTTCGATGTACGCCAATTTATTTAAAATCACAAGAATCATAGATTATACGAATACACGTGTCTGTTCTTATTTTATGATAGTTTACGTTTTTTAGCATTGAATATATGTATGTGTGTGACTTGTGGAGCTTTTTAAATTATGTTTAGGGGCTAAAGACTGGCTAATTAGAGTAATTAATGAATTTTTTTTTTTTTTTTTAGTATTTTTTACTTTGTTATTTTGGCTATTGGGTGTGCTAGCATCTGTCACAAACAAGTTAATTTTATAGGTAATACTTGCGGTCCGCCCCGGCTTCGCCCGTGGTACCTACATGTTTAAACTATCCTATCTCTCAAGTTGGATCGAACTGCACATGGTGTGCGAATTTTATTATAATCGGTTAAGTGGTTTAGGAGTCCATTGAGGACAAACATTGTGACACGAGATTTATATATATTAAGATTGACACAACAATTTTAACAGACGATATACCTACTAAAAATGTTCAAAACCTCGTCCTACAAACAAATGGAATCGCCTTCGACACTGCTTTACATTTTAATCTTTCAATTCCTATTCTTTAATTTAATAAAACCGTAATAGTACTAACTCTAAACTCAATACAATTCAGAACATACAATTATTCTCTAACAGGCACGACAAAAACGAAATCCCGCAACACATGTTCTATTCCTTTTAACATGTACATAATGACATTTTGGTGCGTCTCAGTTCAGAAATAGCTGGTCTTCTGGACAATAAGACAATCGACTTGACGCGTAGCATCCGTCTATTTCGAGATATCCAGTGATCTATCTATGTTTAGAATGTTGGACAGTTATATAATTTGTCTTTGAAAAACGTATCAACTGCATCGAATGAAAATCTATTGAGGAAATAATTAAATAAAGGATTAGATGCATTCGTTCCTAATAACATAATTTAATGAGCTGTAAACGTTTGAATATTACAGGTATCTTCATTAAGTTTAATTAAAAGGAAATTACGAGAAATTTATGTTTTCACTTTAATTCTATACACATAAAATCTGTAGTTTAATTGAATTTAGATTCCCTATTTCATACACGCAATATCCGGAATTATTGTGAGCTCTATATTTTTTATTAACTCTTTTTTTGTTGCCATCGCAGGCTAATCGTTAATAAGCTTTAAAATATACAGGCTTATAATTAACAGATAAGAATAGTGCAAAAAAGAGCACGCAACTAAAAAGTAAAACCATAGTTAAACGTAAAAAACACGCTTGTTATAACTATAACAGGATAGAATGTGGGGTAAAAAACCAGGTTGCAATAGTCATGGATGATTTCTTTCATACTCGTTATTACCTAATGCAAGTGGCACAAATAAAACAACAAGTTATCATACAAATAATAATTGATTACGTTAATGTAATGCATTTCGCAAAACACAAGGTCGCGGTGGAAATTTATATGCCTGGATTAAAACAGAATTTTTATGAGAGCATAAATTAGTTTATTGTATTCCGATACGCGGAGCTGCGGGGTTCTTTTTAATACGGATAATTTTAATAATTTACTTTTAAGCTATTGCATAGCTTCTATCGCGGGCCTTGAGCGCGGGGACCGAATCGAGAAATTCCATAACGAAAAAACCTCACGCTCCCCACTCCGACGGGCTCGGAGGTGTGGCTTGAAGGCATGCTATGCAATAGCTTTACCGCGGCAGTCCCCGAGTGCCATACGTCTTTTTTTTTGATCGTAGATGAGTACTTTAGGAAATAAACTAGTTATTAAAACTGTTTATCATATCATTAATTATTTATTATGAGGAAAAAACAATCCCTTTTCTAAACATCCGGTACTATAAAATTACCTTATAAGATATAATTGGAGCAGATGGTTATTAAAATATAACTTTAGGTATATAAAAGTAAACATTTTTTATCTTTATGTAGGAAGTGAAGACTAAATGAGTTTTTAAATTCATTTTCCATTTCATTTATAATTGCTCGCTATCCAATTAGAATAATTAGTTGGAATAAAATAAAGTTTTAAAGGTTTACTATGCCTATTTTTTAGGTCATTAAATTTATATTTATTTGGAGAATGAATTTTATTATTAATTAGTTTTTCTACATACCAAATTCATTAAGTAGGTTCTTAGTTTCATTCCTACTTCTGTAATTATATAATTTTTTTCACTTAACTTATAACTACCTACCGAATATATTTTTTAATATCAACGTTTTTTAATATCAAATACTTATTATGATGTAGGTACATTTAATAACATTATACCTTTTTTTCTTTATTTTTTGTGAATATAATATTGCTTCTTGTTTTATTATCAATTCATTCGAACATAAATTGTATTTGTTACAATACAGTCTGCTATATTTTCTAGGTTTAAATTGCATATAACATAATTTACGACTCAATAAAAAACACAAAGCAGTCCAGGAAAACTGAAGTTTCAGCGTTCGCAATACTAAATAAAATTGCAAATAAGTTAGTTTTGTATCAACAGGTTAATCAACAACTTAGTCGGTTGCGAAGCGGCAAATATTTAAATGAAACATTTTAAAATTTTCACTTCGTTTTTCAGGTTGATGAATTTATTTTCAAACATTCTGTAGTCGTTTATTTCTTTAGCGTTTCAATATTAAAATCGCCAATTTATAACGTTCAAAAAGCATTTAACCAACTACAAATAACTTACGTGATATTTTGATGCGATCACTAGAAAAAATCCTTGCACAAACAAAAAGTTCCAATAAAAATCACTGAGCTCTCACGATCAAAAAATACACAGACAAATCGTTGCACATTAACATAACATGAAATTTGTATGGAAAACGTTTCGTCCCTTTAGTTGTACGAACGGCACCGATATATTACGGGCGCGTAAATTTTCGCGGGAAATGATTGCGGAGCGAAGACGTCCCACCCACGTGGCTGCCAGAAATCAACTAAGGCACCGATTCACCTGCAATGCGTGCGCTGATCGGCTGCGCTGGAAAGAGAGCACGTTACATAATATGATGTGCGTGCGAGCGAGACAGCAGCATCGCACGTGCTTTCCCCCCTCCCCCCGCCCGCCGCCCGCCCCGCAGGGTAAAGCCGGTTTCAGGAAAGGGGCGCGTTATTACAAAGCTTCAAAATGAAAAGGTACGTATTTGCATTATGGAGCGTTGGACAATAGGTTCGGTTGATGCCTTTTGTTTGCTGTTTCGAATTTCGCCGCGTCTGATATTACGGTTCGATTTTTATTATTTTATCTTTAGAGGCTTCTGTTATTGCCTCGATTTTAAAATCTTATTACAATAGGCGGTAACGGCGGCTGGAAACATGAGGGCCTGTACACACTAGCGTCGTACACATGAGATGGGTACGTCCTAAAAATGCTGCACGCACGCATTTGCGGGTTATATTTTTTTTCTTTTCTGTAGTCATTTCACTAAGAACAAAACAAATTGACTAGAGAAACAAATCTTAACTTTTTCATATGTATACAGACAGGGTTTCACGGTAAATCTGTATTTTGCGCAATGGAAATTGATTGTAGAGCACAAAAAAGCTTCCTTATTTCATTTCATTGCTTTCACGGTCCTTTATTATCATAATAATTATTAATATAATTACATTAATAAGAGCAGAAGAATAAATTGTATATAGAATTATAAATTAATATCGTTCAATAGTAAACATTTAATATCAAATTTATTATTTCAGTCAACATTTCAGTGAACATTACACAACTCATACAAAATATACATAAATTAAACCTTATGAATACGTATATTATTATAATAATATACGTAAATTATTATAATAACTGTGTACATCATAAATTTAATAATAATAAACTTCTAGATTACTTAGAAATATACGATAAAGCGTGATTTTGTCGATAAACTATTATAGTAGACCGGGAGATATTGACACAAAATTTCGAGTCATTTGTAACAGGATGGCGGTTCTACAGGGGTCTTAGTACGCAATGTAACAACGTACGAAAAAAAAAATATTTGCAGATTTTCGGCGGTATGGCGACCATTTGGAATCGTCCGAAAAGTATGGCATGGCGATTTTCGTAAATGGCTGCACGACGATGGTTACCTGTGCAAAAGTTAGCCTGGTACAAATGGTTGAATTGTTTTTTTTAAATCAACACATTCGCGTCGGTATGGCGGGCTTTAAGTCACACCGGAAAAGTATGGCATGACACTACCGCCTACATCTTTTTTATTGGCTATCGGTAAATTCTAAAATTTTTGTGTTTCAAATCGTTTGACTTTCGCTATTTTTCCGACGAGTTCGACTAACGCCCACGCGACTAAGCCGCCGGTACCAGCGTTCGCACCATCATTTTTCTTTTTGTCATTGCGTACTAAGACCCCTGTAGAACCGCCATCCTGTTACAAGTGACTCGAAATTTTGTGTCAATATCTCCCGGCCTATAGCTGTTAACTACGAAGTGACGTCACCACAATTAACTAAGCGGATATATTAATATTGCTATCATCATTTGAGAATTTATATTGCTATAGAATATGCATTTAATTTTTCATCTAACCACTTGGAGTGGAAAATTCTTGCTAACAGTCTATAAAACGAATTAACTACTTCTTAGTAGTATCTACTAGACAAGTAACTATGTATTAATACAACGACTAGTAAATATTTATTTGACTGTATCATAAGTACCTATTACTATAATATAATTCACTACAAAAAAAGATATGCTTATGCATTTTGTACTAACTCTATTTTCTTTTGTTAAGTTCCACCAGATAGTCGAAATTTGACCTTATCACTCAAAGGCTCTAACTCGTGTTTCGTACACATACATTCGACAAATCTGCAAAAAGCTATTACAAAAATAACGATAAATCTGTCATCGCGATAATTATAGGGATTACTAAAATACGTACCTACGAATTAAATAAAATGGACTTTATTCTATTTTACATTCCGGTTATCTTTAATAGAACCATAACACCTTTGGAAAATTTCCTTTCCACAAAATATGACATCATAATCGGTTCAAAAAAACGGTTAATAAACGACGACGTTATCGGGAACACACATAAAACATAAAAGAACATAAATATAATTGAGATAGGTTGAATTGGACTAAAGGCCCGAATTGAAAAACGTCTGCCTTTTGAAGCTTAAAAAACAACCCACTGCGTATTCATAAATAGATATATTAAAAGCCAGTATGTTACCTTAGCTTGTTACCATGGCAATGGAACACCGACATAACAATAAAACGATTATATGTATGAATACACCCTTCGCGAATGTTGCCTTAGAGATTTGTAGTTACATTTATATTGTGTTTTCGACAACTGCGCTATTTCAACTTTATGGCCGTTTCACTTTAAGCACTGGTCAAAGAATTAAAATAAATTATTTTAAGACTCGAGTTAATAAGAGGGACGGTAAAATTGTTGTTAAAAATCTCTACCACATAATATTATGAATGCCAAAGTAACTCTATCTATCTATTACAATTCAACGTTACAACTACTAAACTGATTTTGATAAAATTTCCACCAGAGATAGACTAAACCTTGTGTACGGAAATACCCTACTTTTTGTCAAGAAAAAAAATTTGACTGTCACGCGATAACATAAAGTGCAGGCGAGCGAAACCACTGCGTAAAACTAGTCACTACATACTACATAGTATACTTAATAGTATAATACAAAGTCGCTTGCCGCCGTCTGTGTGTCTGCATGCTCAAATCTTTAAAACTACGCAATGGATTTTGATGCTGTTTTTTTAATAGAAAGAGTGATTCTCTTGGTTTTTGTGTATAATTTACTAGGTTTTAGATAAAGCGGACGAAGCCGCGGACAGAATGCTAGTTAAATATAAATATAATAAGGTACCTATATTATAATTTAATTCAGATGTATCTTCATAGCATTAGGAGAGATGTCTTATTCAAGATGTACTTTCTTAATAAGGCTTAAGAATTTGTTGACCTTATCTAGTATTCCAACACATAAGCCATAAGCACATATTAATAGTAAGTATGAAGTTATCTTTTTATATTAAAGAAAGCTTAATTTTTTTCAAAACTCTCCTATCAAACATTGATAAGTTTTTTGAGCGCTATCAAATACTGCAACTGTAACCATTATACATATAAGAAGATGCACGTAATCAAAGAGTAATATGCAATAATGCAAAATGTGCGATACGTCGGGATAATCCGTAAAATAATGTTTTAATGTACTTATAACCAACATTCATTCGCTTGAAACAAACAAAAAAAACAGAATTGTCAAAAAGTTCCCTACACAGATACATGTCCTCATAAAATGCAAAATACTTCAATGATGACATAGCCCCATATATATTTTATACAAGGAAAATTTATACTATAATATTATTACAGTCGTGATCCATTCAACACAGATGGTATAAAAACAACTTACGTGCATCCCTATGACGTAATAGTTACAAACATTCATTGTACTTGATGATCTAATAAGGAATAATGCAAAACAAATCATTTTGTAAGTACTTGGTGTAAATTTATCGATGACGTGTTTAGCACTTTACTTGTAAATCCTTTTTATGCAACGTATAAGCTAATCACTATTGCTTATACGATGCAGTTATAGACTTATATGCTACAATTATATACTTATATAAACATTATTAAAATGATAATTTTTCTGCTTGGATAAAGCCAATATTCAGTTCATCAAATAACACAATCACTACTTCATCACTACATAGTATAAAACAAAGTCGCTTTCTCTGTCCCTATGTCCCTATGTCCCTATATCCCTATGTCCCTTTGTACGCTTAAATCTTTGAAACTACGCAACGGATTTTGATGCGGTTTTTTTTAATAGATAGAGTGATTCAAGAGGAAGGTTTATATGTATAATAACATTCATTAAATAGTGGAGAAGTACTGTTATTTTTGAGGTTTCTAATGTAATGTCGTAAAAAATTACATTTTTTCCGCTTACATTGCAAACGCAGGCTGAACCCTACGAGTTTTATCAAAATAATGTACTAAGTATTATACACATTGAAAAGGTCTACAGAAAAGTCCGCGATGGTATATGTCTATCTCTTATGGATAACCCACAATAACTTTTTTTGTCATTTACTTTTTACGACAAATAATGGCTAATTTTCGAAGCGATTTTAACCAATACAGCATTAATCCTTAACCAATTAAATACCTTTAATACATTGTTCATTTAATATAGATCTATATGGTCCTTTACACGGTATGATTTAAGTGAATATTTTCGAAGATATTACAGATTTAAAAATTGCGGGACGTAGCGTTTGCGGCGGTACCGGCCAGCCGGGCCGCTATGTTTTTTATACAACGTTCACAGTTTTTCTGTAGTGTATTTAGTATCAGCATTGCACCCGTGCGAAGCCGGGGCGGGTCGCTAGTATAGTATAAAACAAAGTCGCTTTCTCTGTCCCTATATCCCTATGTCCCTTTGTATGCTTAAATCTTTAAAACTACGCAACGGATTTTGATGCGGTTTTTTTTAATAGATAGAGTGATTCAAGAGGAAGGTTTCAATATATAATTTATTAGGTTTTAGACAAAGCGGGCGAAGCCGCGGGCGGTAAGCTAGTAATATATAATTTGTTTTTAAATAAAATTTGAATTTTCTGTTAACTATAAATTTCTATCATTGATGTAGAGCCAAATTAAAATTTAATACCTAGTATGTCCTTCCATAAAAATCCCACCAAAAATAGAAACATTAGATGACGTTTTATCATTCACAACATTTCAGAAATATTTCTTTCTCAACTTATTTAAGGTACAGATTATTACCTTCCGTGTTCCCGAACTATACCTACACAACACTAAACTCAATCCTCACCAAAAAATAAACCAATCTATAAAAATCCTCAAAGCTTTAATAGAGTAATCCGAAATGACAAAATAAATCTAATAAAACTAAAGCCTATATCACGAATCCAATAACTTGAAGAGGGTAGTATCATAAATACAGGCGTTTCATAACCATCACTAATATACCGGTTCGGTCTGGATAGACTCAAGGCCAGGGACCATAAAATAGAAGAAGCTTTGCCACAACGTTGGGTCAAATATATCATTTTGGGAGCTGAAAATTACCTACGTATGTTATATGGCATGAAATGGCGCTTGCTTGAACGCGCTAATTTAGGAACAAACAATACAGGACACATATGTATTATAGGAACAAAATACAGATCAGATTTGTAAAAATATTTCAGAGACTGAAAGCAGCGGAGTAATGACGGGAAACCGCGGGGCACTAGGTTTATAATAGACTAGCTAGTCTATTATAAACCTAGTGGAGAGTGGGTGTTATTCCTTTATGCTAATAAATTGCGTATTGAATAAAGATGGAATTTGGCTCAGGGATTCTTTCAAGAATTATTATAGTATGGATTTAAATGATTCCTGTTCTATGTACATTTAGTGTTCCAAGATAAGACTTATTTTATGGAAACCCTCAAAAGCAAAATGAGGTAGGTCACTTGTTTTGGGGCCTTTTGATAAAATAACTATTTTGTAGAGTTTGTTTAACGCAATCATAATATTATATTTCGAAATGAAAAACTTTTAAACTGGTTTAAAAAGTGATTAATTCATCAATTTATAAACTTTTGAAATCGCTTTATATTTTTCGTTGAGTAAAGTATTTGTAGGCGAAATTAAAATTTAGACAGAACTGTTAACTCACTCAACTGAACGGAGCTAAACATTAGCAATATTAGTTTTCTAGGAATTTCTGCTATTCTGCGCTAAATGAACGAGAGCATAACAAAATCAATAACGCAGTTTTCTACAAGAAAAATAATTTTTAAAATATTTTCAGTACTCTTGCAATTTTTCAATACAAACAAATAAACAATAAGAGTTTCAAACATGATTAAAATAGCTAAATAATATTGAAATAAAAAGGGAACATAGCTGATGAATAATAAATAAAATATGTTATAAACACAATAAGATAATACATAGTTTCATTACTTTTTGACATTCCACTACAGTTTGCAAACCAAAAATAATAAACTCCATGTTTTTTGTTCAATATTCAATTAACATAGAAATTAATTTATTAACGATTTTTCTAATAAGAAACAAATCTTTCGTCGTTATAACATGAGCGGAAATTCTTATAATTTCCACGAGTAAATAATCGTTCAAAAAACATCATTACGTTTCCAAGACATACGTACTTGCCTACTAGTTATGTAAAAACACTATCAAAAAACTATGGTATTTAACGTGACATTAGCACAGGTCAAGGATGCCTATTGTTTGTTATCTATATAACGTGACTACCATTAGCTTCAGACAAGGTTAATGAATATTACCTTATATTTATTAAATAACATTAATATTCGGAACACAAGCGAGTTATTGTTATGTTTGTGTGATATTGCTATGATATCGTTATCTATGGTAATATAGTTCACGTTATAGATAGTTATTTTATGGTATTAGAAAATGGTCGGATAAATTCGATATTTTGACGGGTTGTACAAATTTAATCCTACTATATACTTAATATTATAAATGCGAAAGTTTGTGAGGATGGATGGATGTTTGTTACTCTAACACGCATATACTACTGAATCGATTACAATGAAATTTGGTATGTAGGTAGCTGAAGACCCAGAATAAGACATAAGCTACTTTCTATCCCGGAAATCCCACAGGAACGGGAACTATGCGGTTTTTTCTTTGAAAACAGCTACAAAACAAAACCTTCCACCTGACGTATACTTCGAACATTTTTTTTTAATTAAACGGATTTTTTTGTTATTAAAAGCAGATTTTCTCTAAGTTTTCCAACTTAAATGTACTTTGTACAGAAACTTTTTTTGCCATAATTGCTGATAATACTTCTTACATAAATCGATGACATAACTTTAAAAAGGTTTTTTGTGTATCTGCGAAGACAAGGGTCTAATGACAATGAAATATATATGAGTTCAGTCCGTTTGTTTATTCTTTCGAATAAAAAAATAATTTAGGAACTCGAAATCGAAATAAAGTTTTCGAATATATTATTAAATCCTCCTTTTATCTAGTCGGTAAAATACTAGCTATAAATAGTTGATTTTAATTGAATTAAGAAATATTTAAAACAGTTCAATAATTAATATTGGAAAATACTTCACGAAAATATAATAATGTCACTATAAAAACAAGAAAAAATCGCGACAGTAACAATTCTTACAGTTGGAACTCAATTTGTATGTTGTAAAAAATATAAGCCATCGTAAAAGAGCCCATAAACCAATGCGGAAGCGAATTGTACGGTGAAAATAATTAATATTAGTTTCTATGAGCAATAGAAACTTTAATTTAATAGCCTCTGATCCCGGCTGTGCTCGGATTTGAAGATTTAAAGGAAAACGTGTGACATAAAATACTTGATCACCTATCAGTTATCACATTGTATCAATCAGTCCGAAAAGGCTTATCTGTTAACATATTATAATCTGGAATACCAGACTTTTTCTTATTATAAACGTAAAAAACGTAAAATAATTACTACAATCGAGAATAAAACGCACTAATAAGCCACAGCCCACAGCATTACAAATTTAAAAATGTTCTTCAAACTTCAATGTTAAAAGTACGTACTCTTAACGTTTAAAAACAGTGGGGTTGAGAAACGAAAAATGCGAAATCCACGATTTGCTGACATAGATTTATCGTAGCACATCGTCCGTACCTTTCAGCGGACTAAAACGTTACTAATTACTTTTGTACCAATTTAAAGACTTATTTATTTGACGGACCATTTGGCTCTCCTAACCGAGATTCTTTCCTCCCTATCAACTGAGATGAGAATAATTAAAATTCTTCGGTGCCGTAATTTATACGTTTTTTCGGCAGTTTCGATGCTTTTAGGTGGTGAGTCACGGAATGAGCTGTAAAGTGGACCAATCAGCCATACTCCATTGAAAAGTTACATTTGGGGTTGCATTTTTTAGAGGACGCAATTTTATTTTTTTGATGTGTAGGGGGGGTCAGTATGAAGCTATCACCAAGTTTGTGGGGTCGCCACCCTTGTCCCACGGCCGCTATCTTGAAAATAGCGGTTTATATGGTTTTTACGATATATCTCTTAAACTATTTATTTGATGAAAAACATTGAGTAACATTATTTGTTGCAAATTAAATTCTCTACAACTTTGGTCCAGTAACTTTTTGTCGTAGAACTATAAATAAAAAAGTTATAAGCGAAAATGTTCAGAAATTAGAGATATTTATATTTTTCAATAAAACTTTTTTTTTATAATTTTACGAAGAAATGATATCAGACCATTTTTGTAGATTGTTTTTCGAGGAACAACTTTTATATACAACATTTTGTCATTAAGTAAATAGCTAAGGTTTTACAGCGCTCCGAAGTGAGTACTAATTTTTAGTACTCTGATCTATACAGTATACTTATATTATGTGTGTAAATAATAATTTGTCATCAGTAATTGTTTTTTTTTGTTATTATAATATTTTTAATAATTAATTTTGCAATATTATTAATAATTAATTATTGAATCTTTTCCCCACCACCCAGGAGAGTCTGGAAGCGCGTTTTTTTTACGTCGAAAAGCAGGGCTGAAATGTTCTGCAGAGTGCTTCTATTGTTCTGGAGTATGGGAAAAGAGCCAATAGCCAATATATGTATAGTTAAGAGTACTGAAAAATAGTACTCACTTCAGAGCGCTGTAAGACCTTAGTTATTGACGTAATGAAAAAATGTTGTATATAAAAGTTGTTCCTCGAAAAACAATCTACAAAAATGGTCTGATATCATTTCTTCGTAAAATTATAAAAAAAAAGTTTTATTGAAAAATATAAACATCTCTAATTTCTGAACATTTTCGCTTATAACTTTTTTATTTATAGTTCTACGACAAAAAGTTACTGGACCAAAGTTGTAGAGAATTTAATTTGCAACAAATAATGTTAACGATATTTTTTTATCAAATAAATAGTTTAAGAGATATATCGTAAAAACCGTTCCAACCGCTATTTTCAAGATGGCGGCCGTGGGACAAGGGTGGCGACCCCACAAACTTGGTTTTAGCTTCACACTGACCCCCCCTACATATCAAAAAAACAAAATTGCGTCCTCTAAAAAACGCAAGGTTAGGCCTAAAAAATGTAACATTTCAATGAACTACCATTGTTTTGATTCTATTGTGCAGTTAAAACTTTTATATATTTTATTTGCGTGTCTATCGAGAAGATTGACAAAATTTATCTCTAGAACTAATTTTGTACAACAATTCACTAGAGTTTTAATTAATTGACTGGCTATCTACTGTCGTGTTCTTAAAATATATAATTATATACATGTATTACTGTTATAGAGATATTTAATACTTTTTTAAGCTTTTGTAACCTTCAAGAAAAATATTCAACATAGCAAATACTCATATAACATATATGTAGTTTATTCAATAAGATTATGCCATATAGAATGTTCTCTAACCTAAATACGAAATTGGAAACTCATTTCATATAAGAAACACATGTATTTAATCAAAAAACAAGGAAAAGCCACTATCACACCACGTGCTACGTAGGTAGGGACCCGGTAATTAAAAGATTACTGTCTTTCGCCTTTACTCCCATTCACTTAAGGCTTATCTTAATAGGGTTGTCACAAATATGTTTAAAATGCGTTCATATTATTTTTATAGTAGTAAATATTTGTTTCTTGTACTGATGTAATTAATTTAGTTTATTGATTTATGCCTCTCTATTTTAAATACAGTTTTGATTACACATACCTACTATTAATGAAATTATATAGAAACGTTCTTATTGCTCTTCGAAAAATAAAGAGACTCATATTTATTTCGTAATAATGTTTGAAAACACTACATGAAGTGAGCAGATTCCAAATTTCCTTTGAGTTTTACAAGCTTCTTTTGCAACATAGGTTTGAGGGCTGCCTATTATCTTGCAGCTTAAACTATAATATCATTAAATTAATTCAGCACAATGGCTCTGACCAACATCTCTATCACTCTATAAAATTATTAAAAAAAGTATATTTTCAACCAAAAGGGGTCATCAAATTACAATTCACGAAATACAACAAAAATCCTTTGACGTACCATCATCGAAAAATCTTAAAACACAACGAGGCGTGTCACAAAGCGAACGTACCAACATTACCCACATTACATACATTATCCACATTACCCACATTACCTACATTATCCACATTATAATGAAATTTCGAAACTACAAACATCATTGTTGCGTACCGTATGGCGAGATGGTACAAATTTAATTAATTCCCACGTAATGAGAGATCACGAAGGATTCAGCGGTGCGATAAACATGGAAATTGTGCGGTTTCAAGATGAGTTTTGGTGTATCCGATTTGCATTCATGCAAGCTTTATACGTTACTAGCTGTGCCCCGCGGTTTTAGCCGCAGCGGTCCGCTCCTGTTGGTCTTAACGTGGTGATATAATATAGCCTATGCCCTATAGCCTTCTTCGATAAATGGCCTATCTAAAACCGGAAGAACTAAAAAATTAGCGCGTTCAATCAAACTAATAAACTCTTCAGTTTTATAATATTAGTATAGATTAAGGATGACCGACGTATGGAAAAATTGTTGAGACACTTAAGCCGAATTGGAACATTATTGGAACTTCTGCAGTAAGTCTGAAGAAGATTTACAGTTGCTTTGTCGGCCCATACACTTAATATGCTTTTCATGGCTATAATATAATCAATCATCATCATCATGAATGTACTTGACGATTTTCCGTTGCTTTACTGGCCCGTACTTACATTGGTATCATAAGTTTATTTCTTGAAGGCTCTTGAACGTACTTACATTGTTTACACGATTATAACCATAAAAACACGTACCTGAAACAATAGAAGGATTTATTAATTATATTAATACTGTATGCTGCTGAGACCATGGGCGTAGCTAGCCATGGGCACAGGGTGGGGCAAAAAAAAACCGTCCAAGTGCGAGTCGGACTCGCGCACCGAGGGCTCCGAACAAACCTACTTTTTAACCGACTTCAAAAAAAACGAGGATGTTATCAATTCGGCCGGTATATTTTTTTTTTATGTATGTACACCGATTACTCCAAGGTTTCTTAACCGATTTACGTGATTCTTTCTTTATTCGATGCGGGATGGTGTCGAATTGGTCCCATAAAAATTTTATTCGGATAGGCCCAGTAGTTTTTATTTTATGAGTATTTTTGTCTGTACTCGATGACTTAATTGAAATGTAGCAAGTAACTTTGATTCACTTCCCGGTAACCGATTGAGCTGAAATTTTGTATACGTATGTAAATTGGATAGCGATGAAACATTATCATGACATAGAGCTGATTTGATGTTGGAATCGGAAGGTGGCCACAGGAATTCAGTAATATATTAAGTCAATTTTATCGAGATTGGGCTCGTTTGATTCGTGTTGGAAAATACACTAAAAAGTATTAAAAGTAAAATATTAGTTACAACATAATAATAAAAATAACTGCGTTAAAAACAACCGACTTCAAAAACAGAAAAGTAAAAAATAAAAAAAAATTGATATTATTAATTACTACATATTATTTAGATGTGCTATTTACTAAAAAGGTTTGATGTCGGTGCACGGGCTTAATACTAAGTGCTTAGTGTTTGGCACCGACTTCAAACCTATTTAATAAATAGCACTTCTAAATAATATGTAGTAATTAATAATATCAAATCTTTTTTATTTTTTACTTTTCTGTTTTTGAAGTCGGTTGTTTTTAACGCAGTTATTTTTATTATTATGTTGTAACTCTAAAATGTATGTTTTAGCAATTTTTCCTTTATCTGTGCCTATATTACATTGTTTTTAACCAAATTTCAAGACTCTGTGTTCACGGGAAGTACAATGTAGGTTTTGATTCCCTTGCGAATGTCGAAATTTGCGATCATTTGCAGCATAAAATTTCTGTATCTTTTGATTGCGTTGGCTTATAAGTTTGATTTTTTCACAGCTTTAAGAGACCGTAGACTTGAGTATTCGATATAAATTTCAGTGTGTTGACAGACAAACCGACAGGCAGACTTTGTTGTCCGTATGTCTGTCTGTCTAAAAATACCTTTTTTTTTTTCAAGAACCCGTGGCGGTATCAAGCTGAAATAATAATGAATAAATCAAAACAAACAAAATATACTTACTTTTTACCATAAAATATAGGTACTAAACATGTCTATGTAAATGGAAAAATAAACCATTTCAAATGGTAGATATAACTCAGTAAATAAAGCAAAACCTTGCACTTCCGATCCAATTTCATGTTTGTTTTAGGTTAATGGTCACTTATAAAAATACCATGAAAACACAAAATGCTAACAATCCAGGTGGAGCTTAGCTAGCAATCTTATAGTTTTTGACCGATATCTCGAAAACTATCCACTTTAGTTCAAAAGTTACTTAGACTTTTTTGTAGAAAGTAAAATTTCATCTTTTATACTCTGTAAACTTTTTTGTAAAACTTACTATTTACGGTTTATGGCCTATTTAATGAACCGGTTTATCCTTAAAATATTGGATTAATGAATAAAATGCATCTAAATAGTTTTTAGATCACTTTATTCTCTACAACTTTTGTTTGAAATTTTTTTTCTAGTGTCCATATTTTTTGAGTTGTTCTACGTATAATGTAGAAATGCCGCCGCTCGGCTGGTGACGTGGCAGGCCAAAAGTTTTTTTACGGATGTAATGAAAACGAAGAAAAAATTTCCAATGCAAGTGGATTTTCACCGTTTCCGAAACGGCAAAATTTTTGATTTATTTTTTTACTTAGAGAAAATTTTTTAATACATCTTTTAAATATTTTCCTTTCATTTTCTTTTATTTTATTCTTGCATCCGAATATAAAATAACTACTCAATAGATATTATTTAGTTGTACTAAATATATCCGAAACATACATACCTTGAAAGTGTCTATTTTTCCGCCAAACGTTAATAAATCAAAAAGTTTCAAATAAAGTAATCTTTATAAATGAATAATGCATATGTATATATTAATGCCTATGCATTTCAATGATTAATCCAATGTTTAAAGAGTTACTTGCCAAAAACGATTAGCCATTAAATAGGCCATAAATCGTAAACGGAAAGTTTTTCAAAAAAGTTTACAAGGTATAAAAGATGTAAAATTTTACTATCTACAAAAAATTCTCAATATTTTTTGCCTTAAAATGGATAGTTTCCGAGATATCGGCCAAAAACTTTTATGTAAGATTGCGAGCGTAGCTCCACCTGGATCTGTCAGCATTTTGTACTTTTATGGTCAGTAACTTAACCTAAAACAAAAGTGAAATTGGATGGGAAATTTAGTGCGAATTTGGCTAAATAAAAACAGCTTTGAATGGGGTAACAGTACTACACTACTTTTTCTGGCACCAAAAGTGGTTTAAATCATGTAACGAAGCGCAAGCTTTTTGTTTAGATCGCATTTTTTTGTGTCGACTGACAACATTCGAGTGAGAATTTTTTAACAATATTCGAGTGAGAATTTTTTAACGGATTTAGTTTTGTAGTCAGTACCTAGATAATTAAGTTTTTTAGATTTGGTTAGGTACCTTCCAGGTCAGAGCCAGGGTGGGGCAAGTGCCCCACCCTGCCCCACCGTGGCTACGCCCATGGCTGAGACACTGTATTTGTATATTATCCCCCCTGTTCATAATAACGGTTTGACTAATGTTTCATTTACTTAAATATAATCATTTAAAATTTGGAAATCTTCTAGCCCTTTCTAGTAAGATACCAGCCGAGATTTTCACTAAACAAGCTTAATTCTAAAGTGTTCTATCACAAGAAGATTTTTGAAGAAATGCATGCATGTAAGATCATAATATTATAGGCATTTGCATAAACCTGCACAAAATTTAATGAAGACCTTTTGCAGAATGTCACATATTGATAACCTCATTTTCAAAGTCGGCTGAAAACGTAATTTATAGAGGCAAGATTAGCGTGATCCTCATAAATGTAATTTCCCAACGTTTGGGTGCAGATAAAAATTAATATACGTAATATCAAAGGAACGGCTAACTAATCTTTATGGTGTCCGCGATACGAACACTTCTATATAATAGTTATTAATCCAATGGAAAAAAATGTGTCACTTGTCGAAAATCTATGTGCATTAAAAAGTAGTGTTAATTACACTTATATGAAGTCATAACTCAAGTACAAAACGTAATGAATTATTTGTTTCTTAGAATTGTCTTTGATTGGTTTAGATAAGTAGAAGTAGTTTACGAATGCGTACTGATAATGTTGTTATTATGAACTTTTTGACATAAATTGCCATAGGTACATTATTTATCGTGTCAACTGATAGATAAGCTTAACAGTAAGTATATATTATTTGCGAAACTAGTCGTTATTAAATAATCCGGAACCTGAGAAATTTGTATGCTCATAATATAATTGGCTTTATAAACTTTTCCTAGACGGAGCCGGGGCGAACAACTAGTGTAACGTAATTAAATAACTACACAATTGTCAAGCAGAGGGAACAGGTACTCGACCTTTCAAATTAAAAAGTTTGGATGGAACAAAAAATTTAATGAATTTTCATGAATAGCATGGAGTATCATTGAACTGCTTGATATTTAGATTTGGAATTATTTTGTTTATTTTAATTTTGTGTAATTTATAATAACAATACTTTTAATGTTTTTAACTCAAATAATAACTAGTCGCGTGAGTTGGCTTATTACGGTAATGTCAATATTATTCAGTAACAGTAGTAGGTTTTTTTTTTTTTTTTTTTTTATAGCGTTGGAAGGCAAACGAGCAGACGCAATGGCCGATGTTGATGGCAAAGTGCGTCGCCCATAGACGTCCATAACATACGTTATGGGTGTTGCCTACCATAGAGGGGAATGGGATGGGATAAAAACGGTCTTAAGGAGAAAGGTGGAGCTAACCGTGAATTAGGTAGCGGTGTGCTTTTGGCCTTTAAGAAACACATATGCTTTTTTCTTGAAATAACTCAAGTCGTAGTTCCTCGGAAAGACAGTCGATGGCAGATTATTCCAGATCTTACATGTCCGTGGAAGAAAGCCACGGTTGAAACGCACCGTTGTGCTGCGCCAACCATCCAGGTGGTGAGGATGGTATAGGCTTTTGTGGCGGGCTGTGCGATGATGGAATTGAGCGGCTGGAATAAGCTCAAACAGCTCTTCAGAACACTCCCCGTGATACAATCGGTAAAATATGGAAAGACACCCTAAGTCCCTTCTTAACGATAGAGGGTCAAGCTTTACGGTCAATCTGTTGATAATTCGAGCCGCTCGACGTTGGATGCGGTCAAGTGGAAGAAGTAGGTAGTTCGGGGCTCCAGCCCATAGATGAGAGCAATACTCCAAGTGGGGTCGCACCTGTGCTTTATATAGCAGCAGAAGGTGATTTGGCTCGAAGTATTGCCTCGATCTATTGAGCACACCCAACTTTTTAGAAGCCAGTTTAGCTTTTTCTTCCAAATGACCGCGAAATTGGACGTCTCTCGAAATATCAACGCCAAGGATTCCGATGTAGGGTGAAATGCTTAGGGTAGTGCCCTGAAAGCGGGGTGCATTGCCAAAGGAAGACTTTTTTGCCGAGAACACGCAGACCTGTGTCTTCTTGGGGTTGAATTCCACGAGGTTTAGTCTACCCCATTCTGAGACTTGTTCCAAGGAGGTCTCAATAGAAGAGACAAGGCTCGGTCGACACTCATCAATAGTCTCCTTAGAGGATTTTGCATGGCCGGAATATCTGGCATCTCCAGTGCTGTCATCCGCATAGCAATGTATGTTGCTGGTTTGCAACATATCATTGATATGCAGGAGGAACAGCGTTGGAGATAGCACGCAGCCTTGGGGCACACCAGCATTTATCGGCAGAAGTGCGGAGCATGAACCGTCGACAGCGACCTTGATGCTCCTGCCATTGAGAAAGCTAGCGACCCAATCGCACAATCCCCCAGGTAGTCCGTAAGATGGAAGTTTGGAGATAAGTGCCTTGTGCCAAACCCGATCGAAGGCCTTGGCGATGTCCAAACTTATAGCCAACGCTTCCCCCTTACTCTCAACTGCTTCCGCCCATTTGTGGGTTAAATAGATGAGAAGGTCTCCAGCAGAACGACCGTGTCGAAAGCCATACTGGCGATCGTTTAGTAGCTGGTTTTCTTCTAAGTAACCCAGGAGCTGGCAGTTAATAATGCTTTCCATTATTTTGGAGAGTATGGAGGTTATGGCGATAGGTCTATAGTTTACCGGATCAGTGCTATCGCCTTTTTTTGGGATCGGGTGCACCAAGGCAGTCTTCCACGAATTCGGAAAGATACGCGTTAAGTATGAGAGCCGAAACAGGCGCGTCAGAATCGGTGTAAGTTCGGGAGCGCACGTTTTCAGTACAGATGGGGAAATGTCATCAAGCCCACTCGATTTAGAAGTGTCCAAAGAGAGGAGCGCTTTTCGTACAGCTCTTTGCGTGAACCGGATTTCTGGCATCGAGAAATTGCATTTTGGGATGGAAGGCGGTGAGGCGTCTTTGTCGTCCAAGTTAGAATTCGCTGCAAAGATAGAGCCCAAGAGGTCAGCCTTGTCTTTAGCAGAATGAGCCAAAGTGTCATCTTCTCTGCGCAAAGGTGGATATGAGGATCGACTAAAGTTGTTTTGAATAGCTTTAGCAAGCGACCAAAAAGCCCGGGTTCCTGATGGAAGTTTGGCAAGTTTCTGCCCAAGTCTATTTATATAACTAGCCTTCGCCATGGCAATTTCTTTTTTGTAAGCCCTGGAGGCGGAGTTGTACTTTTTTTTAAGTGCTCTAGTGTTGGGATCACACAACGACTGCGCATTAGCCCAAGCTTGGAATTGCTCCTGTTTGCGGTGAGATGCCTTGGTGCAGGAGCGATTTGATAAATAGGTAATATTCTATTATACTAGAGGATATTGAAGTTAATAATACTTTTAATATTTTGAACTCAAATAATAACTAGTCGCGTGAGTTGGTATTACGGTAAATGTCAATATTATTCCATTGATTATTCCGTGATTTATAATCCATCATCGATTGTTATTAGAGCAGTGTGCTTAATTGGTAACTTTGGACATCGCTTCACTTACGTTAAGTATGGCCCAAGTCATAAGTTATCATGTTATTATTAATAAGCAGTTAAATATCTTCCCTTGTAAGAAATGTTAACAGTAAGTGATAGAGCTATGAACAAAGAATAATGCATCATTATTTTACACCTAAATAAAAAGTATTTTCATCGTTGTAACGTTTCCTGAATAAGTTTCCTAAGTAGGAAACTTATTACCTAACCTAAGTAGGTATAATATACACGCACATACAACTTAAATATACATTATTGCCTTGCATAAAAAATTAATTTTCTTTTGTATAAATAGTTGAATAAAAATAATGATTTTCTTCGATGAATAATAGACACGTCATAGGAAAGAAAGGAATCGTGATTCATAATATATTCAAAATTTAACAAGCCTTTCCACAATTAATATCTAGTAAATGTTTATAACCTAATTAAATTATGCACTTATAAATACGAGCAAATTCAATTTTATTAGTAACTTCCATTTTAAACAAATTACTATTCCTTAAATCGCCATCACCCATGACTTGTACCACAACTAATCCGCCAGAGTGTAATTATTAAAGAAGTTTCGCCAATCGTGGAAGGTAACTGGATTCAATTAAAAGTTGAGTCTTCGATCGTATAGTTTTGTTTGATTTGGAATCTCAATAATAAACTTCGAAAATCCATTGAGAATTGTACGAATTCCTCATAAGGGTTTAGAATTTAGATTCTCATGTCAATTTGTTATCATGGTATGGATTTTTCAGTTGTTAGCTTTAGGCAAAAATATTCGGTATTTTATATGTATAATATTATCTATGGCTCGAAGTAATATACCTATAGGCAGCTCTTTTATCTTTTCAGCAGAAACAATACGCTCATTAACGTTAATACGAGTACACATTTTGGAAGATCGGATAATACTTATTTTCAATTTTTTTTCATAAATGATATTATATTAGGATATGATATTATATATTAGGATTATACTATTAGGAATTTTATTTATGTACACTTTAAAAAAAAGCTTACAATTATAAAAACAAATCTCTCATTTTAATCATATTTAATAATTTAACACCAACAGATGGCTTTAGTATCAGATTCAACATCAAATGTAAATCACATAATGAGACCACCAGAACGGCAAGATCAAATCACAGCCATCGGATCTTAAATGTTAGCTCTATATTTAAACTGTTAGCCAATAGGCGGGTCTACACAGAGCGAGCAGCCTTGCGAATTGCTGCGCGAAGTGCCTCGGTCTGTGGAAACCCGCCAAATGGCGTGAAAATGTCTACTTTCGGCTCCAACTTAATGCCGTGAATTTACGCGCAAATTCACGTCGCGAATACACGGCATAAGTCGTTTCCTCCATATTTAGGATGCTCGCAGTCGTGAAATGGACGTAGAAGCTGAAGCCAAAATCATTATGTTATAACTATGGTTACTATGGCACAGGGCCGCGAATGTGGATGAGTACGCATCAACGCCCCATGAAGGAGGCGTGAACCTTTCCCCGGAAAAAATACCTACTCTGGTCGGGGAATTGACGCGAACGCACGTGAACATTAGAAAAACCATCCATATTCACGTTCACGCTTGTTGGCACGAATGTAGAGCCGCCATAAAATATCTGTCTCCTTTTTAATCTATTTCCATTGTGACGAGTTATTTAAGCTCATGTCACAAGTCACACGCAATGTGCGTGAATAATGAACTTTTAAACTATTTAATGTTTGATGTGACAATTTCTTGTAAAGTTTCCATTGTGACGCGCGTAACGTTTCGATATTGGAAACGGGGTTGTCACATGTGACGTGACGTGATGTGACGAATTATAATGTCAGAGATTTATTAGAGCTATGTTTTTTTTACAAATTTTAATTTCAATATTGTGAACATGAACCTGTTGTTTACATTAGGTACACAAACTTTGAAGAATCTAATTTGAGCAATGTTCAAATATGAGCGTAGTGTTGTGTTGTGACGCGTAAGAGACGTAAGAACTAAGAAGAGACGTAAACTGTTCACATAATATATCATTTTATCTATACAGGGTGTCCCACTTTCGGTATACTAAGCGCAAAGGGACTTGTAGTTTTGCATACGCTGAGTACGTAAAAAATACTTATAAAATTCCAGACGCATTTTTTTTTCAAATAGAGGAATTCTTAAAATTCCATGTGTACACCCCTAACAAGCAACCCGCCAAACTTTGCCACCCGCACGTGAGCTATCGTTTAAGATTATGTTCTCATAGACAAAATGCTCACATTAGCGAAGCGGTATATGCCGGCTGCGCGAAGTTAGAGAAGAATACATGGATTTTAAGAAAAAATTTAGCAAAAAATTTTTCACTTAATTTTGTTATTTAAGTATTTTTTATGTGATCAGTGTATGCAAAACTACAAGTCCCTTCGCGCTTAGTATACCGAAAGTGGGACACCCTGTAGATCAATATAGTTTATCATACTCTGAATATATTATGTCAATACGAGCATAATTCATTAATTGATAAGCTAAATTAGCTAATATTGTATAGGGCTGTCCAATGTCCATTCAGTTACAAAATCATTGCTTCAGTATTATAATAACAGTTATTTTGTATAAATAATGCCACTCAATATTTTGCATGTACATTGCACATAATTTGCTATTTTTAAAAGTGTAATCAAGTTGGTAAATAAGGACTCAAAACTTGTTAACAGCGGATAAAGCTTAACTGTTTAAATTCAAAGTGCTGAAATATTTTCAGTAGGTATAAAAATATTACAGGTTTATAAAAACCCATTTCAATCTGAATGAAAACTATAAAAATGTGAAAAAATATCAAAACCATATTTTATTACACCTTGTGGTTTATGTAATGGATTTTAAATGTTATGCGCGGTTTATCGGTAATAGTTATACACATTTATTATTTTATAGCGTTATAAATTTATGATTAGATAGAGCAGTGCATAATAAATATTATGGTACCTAATTTGAAATCAATTTTTGTTGAATTGGTATAGTATTATGAAATTCAATTTATTTCATAACAATTAGGTAATTATAAGGGGAAATTATAAATGTATTGTTAACATAATAAATTGATTAATATGAATTTTTATTTATTACTAATTTATTTCTAACTGTCTCGATCATATTGATAATTATACTTTTACTAGCTGAGCCCCGCGGTTTTACCCGCAGTGCTCCGCTCCTTAGCGTGATGACTGATGACATTCCGGGTGTAATCGTTAAGTGTGCACAGGCGATTATTCCGTAACTATTACAGATATCAAAAAACTTTAAACTGATATTGAAAGTACTATACCTAATGAGTAAAATGACAACAATAACTTTTTAAACATAAAACGGGAATTATCCAAAAATGTTACATGAAACGCTCCCATACATTTGATTTCCCATACATTTTGTATTCCAAGCAAATGTTCGAAATGACATCCACGTAATGGAATACCATTGTATTCCACATCGAGCTCTATTAACAGTTTTTAAATGAACTTTCATTGAAATTTGCGAAGTAAGTAATTAAAGCTCAAAATTAAATAAAAAAAAGCAAAACCTTTCATATTAAATGTTTGTAATAGTCATATTTCATACTAAATGTTTCATGAAACATTTTTGGATATTTCTCGTTTTATCGCCCGTGCACACTTAACGATTTGACCCTGTATATAGCCTATAGCTTTCCTTGATAAATGGGCTATCTGACACCGAAATAATTTTTCAAATCAGACCAGTAGTTCCTGATATTAGCGAGTTCAAACAAACGAAGAAACAAACTCTTCAGCTTTATAATATTAGTATAGATATGTACTGACACTTTTGATGAACTTGCAACTTTGATTCAAAATCACGCTTCAATTAAATAAATTAAATTTACAAAATTACTTTCATTAATAAGTTATTAGCTAATGAGCATTTCATATCAAACAAATTACAAAACCATTTATTTTAACCTAATCCAAATTAATACATTTGATATTGTTGGCTTCACAAAATATTTATTTGAATAATTCTCTTCTAAAAATATTGAGATTGGAGTTAGGGCTGTCACTGACCTTTAATAAAAGTCCTTATCAACCCTGCTCACATTTCTGCTATAAGAACAATAATCCTATTAAAATTTGAGCGTCCAACCGTTACAACAGAGATGAATTACATTCGGTCTAAAATTAAATGTTATCTAAATGTGTTAAAAAGGAAGGTCATTTATATGCCAAGATTTTTTATTTACGAGTTTGAGTTTGAAGAAGTTAAAATACTATATAATATACTTATATAGTTTGTATTATTTAATCTTATTTTGAAATGCGTTTTTTCCAAAAACAAAAATCACGATATAAGCTTTGAGCTGTCTTTCTTTGTATATAATATGATCTTATAAAAACACAAACAAATTTATCATAAATACATTTCTAAAATTCCAATAATACATAAAATTCTTGTGTCTTTGTAACCAAACTCCTCCGAAACGGCTTGTCCGATTTTATGACTTTTTGTGTGTATTCGGTAGGTCTGAGAATAGCTCGTAAACTATGTTTTATACCCCTATGCGATATGGCAGAACAACGTTAGACGGGTCAACTAGTGACACTATAAAATATTTTGCTCAATACTGCAAAAGAATTAAGTTGAATGTTTTGAGTTTCATACAAAAAGCGATGTAACAAACCTTCTATAAAACTAGCTTTCTGAAACTTACAAAATTGTATAGTAAAACCTTTTTGAGAACCATGCTGTTCATTAGTGAAAACAGAATCCAAATCGCTACAGTAGTTTTTGAGTTTACCCTGTTTAGACATACAAATAGACGCAGCGAAAAAAGTCCTCTGTTTTATAATATTATGTTGTGCATCATATTGTATATGTATTGATTAAACTGCTATTATTTTGTATGTAAGAGTTTGAGACGATAAAATTGTAAACATAATAATGAAAGAGATCCATAGTCGCTTGTGTAAAAGGGACACGATAATTTCGGCAAACAGAATTATGTCGTGAGATTTATTATATGTAGGTATATGTTTTCATATTATTATGTAGCTTTATTTAATAACTAGATTTCCGCCCGCGGCTTCGCCCGCGTTTTCAAAGGAAAACCCGCATAGTTCCCGTTCCCGTGGGATTTCCGGGATAAAACCTATCCTATGTGTTAATCCAAGTTACCCTCTATAAGTGTGCTAAATTTCATTGTAATCGGTTCAGTAGTTTTTACGTGAAAGAGTAACAAACATCCATACATCCATACATCCATACATCCATACTTTCGCCTTTATAATAGTATTAAGATTAAGATATTTTTATTTAGCTGTTTCGTTGGACTGTTGTGTATTTAATCGAGAGTAAATTCAGTTGAAATGACTAAGCTGTTGTATGGAGTTTATTATCATCTTTTTATAAGTATGTTTTATTATTGCAAAAATTTGATTAATTTAATGGATTTACCATTCAACTAAAGGTGCATTAGCACAATAGTCACTCATATATACTCTAAAAACTTATGTGAAGCTTCACATTAAGTGGAAATTTTTGGTTAAAATAGATTTTAATTAATCTGGTTAATCGCCACATGGTTGACGTCCCATGTACCCGGACAAAGCGGTTCGGATCGTCATTCTTTATTCGAACCGCTAGGGACTGGAACTTGCTTCCTGAATCTGTGTTCCCCGATGAGTACAATATGGAGGTCTTCAAGAGGAGAGTGAACAGGTACATTCTAGGGCAGCGCGCTCCATCTTAGGCCACATCTCAGCTTACCATCAGGCGAGATCGTGGCCAAGCGCTCCCCTATTGTAATGTAAAAAAAAAATCTAATGGACTAACGACTACACAGATAAGTGCATATTATATTAAATGTTTTCTATTATATCCTTTCACACATTTCTTCCTCAAACAAAAACCGACTAATTATTTCCAACACTTAGTTGGAAATACTTTTTGTTAAGTGAAAAAGTCGCTCGCTTCCTCGTCAGGTAAGGGTCGAGTAAAATTCCTTATTTAATACAAATAATAATGAATTCGGGGATTAAGTTTGACATTCTCAAGGTTTATCACGATTTCCCTTTGGCTTTAATTCGTTTTTGGCGTGAGCTACTAAATACTTAATGTGCTAATTATATTGTTTAGCAATTAACCGAAATATGGCCTTATTGCGGTTAGCATGAGTTATTAAAAATTAGGTTTAGCGCCTATTTTACTAGGGTTAAAGTTATGAATAATTTTTATATTTATTGCCCTTCATTGACAACTTAAAACAACATTTGCAAATACTTATTTTTTGTTCTGAAAAATTCATCATGTTGCATGATACAATCCCAAAAATATTTATGCTTGCGGCTTCTAAAAGCAAAAACTACCATCGGTAGAAACATTGCCACCAACATCTCTGTCCATAGTGAAACGGTGGCAAACGCGATCGTTCTTGTGAATAAACCACAAAACCAAACCCAAATATTTATTTATTCAGCAACTAGACTTCCTTCAGAAGCGCTTTTGAATCCTTGTAATAATACAGAAAAAAAAAATTACCACCGGTCCGGAAAGCAGTTTTTGCAGAAAAGATCCGCCAAGAAACTGCTGTTATCCTTACTTCCTTACTAATATTATAAACTAGCTGCGCTTCGCGGTTTCACCCGCGTGGCTCCGCCCCTGTTGGTCTTAGCGTATTGATATATAGGCTAATAGCCTTCCTCGATACATAATGGGCTATCTAACACCGAAAGAATTTTTCAAATCGGACCAGTAGTTCCTGAAAATAGCGCGTTCAAACAAACTCTTCAGCTTTATTATAATATATACTAGCGACCCGCCCCGGCTTCGCACGGGTGCATTGCTGATACTAAATACACTACAGAAAACTGTGAACGTTGTATATAAAAACATAGCGGCCCGCTCCGGCTTCGCACGGGTATAAAATATATAGCCGGGCGGCCGGCCGGTACCGCCGCAAACGCTACGTCCCGCAATTTTTAAATCTGTAATATCTTCGAAAATATTCACTTAAATCATACGGTGTAAAGTGCCATATAGATCTATATTAAATGAACAATGTATTCAAGGTATTTAATTGGTTATGGATTAATGCTGTATTGGTTAAAATCGCTTCGAAAATTAGCCATTATTTGTCGTAAAAAGTAAATGACAAAAAAAAGTTATTGTGGGTTATCCATAAGAGATAGACATATACCATCGCGGACTTTTCTGTAGACCTTTTCAATGTGTATAATACTTAGTATATTATTTTGATAAAACTCGTAGGGTTCAGCCTGCGTTTGCAATGTAAGCGGAAAAAATGTATTTTTTTACGACATCACATTAGAAACCTCAAAAATAACAGTACTTCTCCACTATTTAATGGATGTTATTATACATATAAACCTTCCTCTTGAATCACTCTATCTATTAAAAAAACCGCATCAAAATCCGTTGCGTAGTTTCAAAGATTTAAGCGTACAAAGGGACATAGGGACATAGGGACAGAGAAAGCGACTTTGTTTTATACTATGTAGTGAAGTAGTATAGATGTAAAAGTTTGTGCATTTACTGCAGAGGGCAATCGCCCTGAACAGTATTCCCCGCACAGCCTCCGTTAGGAGGCTGTGCGTGAGACGGTCCCCGATTGTTGATTGAAAGTTTGTGTGTTTGTCTTTCACGTAGACGGAGCGATTGCAATGTAATATTTTTGTGTCTGGAGGCAAGTAGCAAGAGTATCATATGCTACTTTTTACCGCGTTGAAACAATTCCTATACATAGAAATTGCTTGCAACAACTCGTGCGATGCCACGGGTAAAGCCTTATCAGTCATAGTCTTCGTCGTCATAAATTAATTCATATTTAGAATACTCTAGTGCCTTAGAAACAAAGCCATTGATAGCTTGTCTTCCAAAACGTTCAGAAAAACTTAAAAATCCTTATGAATACTCTATCTTCACAAAACTGAGCATCACGCTCACGCCACGTGCGCAGCGTATGTTACATGCACGAAAAAACCACGCTTGGCCGCCGTCCACGAGCGTAATCACGTCTTTTTCTGCCATTAATCACCCGTGACGTCACGGCTCCATTCAACTGTACGCACTATGGGAACTAGAAAGGACACGTCTCGATCGAGTCACTAGGAAAGTTCACGTGAGAATGGTGTTTATGCGTAGTTATTAACGTCGATATATTGAAAGCTTTCGTAGCAGATATATATTGCTATAAATGTAAAAATTATAAATCACGGTGTAGAAATACGAACTAAATTCACTAATACAATTAATCCTCTAACAAGTCATTGATTATGACCACATCACTGGTTTTGTTATGTTGTCTGTAATATACAATATATAAACAGCCTTTAAGAATCACACATAATCGACACTTAAAAGCTAAATACTATAAAGCAATGATGAACTATCGAGTAACACAATTCCTGGTCTTGCTCATCACTATCGAGTTACATTAGTACTAGCACATAATAAGAACATAGTATTAGCATCATTTTTATTCTATAAAATATTCTTTACGACATATTTATGTGCTTCAGCCATTCAGACTCGATTCGACTGGCGTCTGCTTTCTTTGAAACTAGAGATATCGATATCGGGGAATCGATTTAGTATAATGATTATATGCAGTATAGATTATGAATGCGTTATTCTAGAATCGGATACTGGTTAATATAATATGTAGAATTTTAAGATGTTAGGCACATAGAGCTTCCTGACGAAATACGTAGTAGATTTATGGTAAGGAAAGAACATGTATTAACTAAAATGTTCTTATTTATTTTAATAAGGACAAACCAATAATAATATTCTCTAAAGAATCTTAGCTTATCATTAAACTTTTAAGAAGATTTCAGCGTTCTTGATAAAAGTTTCGCCTACGTCTCTACATTTACTATGTAAACTTGTTAAGCTTATAAACTATATGAAATGTACCAAACTCACGCTAAGCTGTATGTGACCACAACCCACTCTTTTACAGCTACGAAACTAACCTTACACAATTATTATGTTATACTTATATAATGCATAAACATAAATAGAGATTTTCTATCAAGCAATGGTATTTACATAATATAAAGGAATACACAACTCCGCCCGAAATTAATATCTTCAGTATCCACTAGGATTGCTCAATCTTCGATAAATTGATGGTTTTCAATCGATCTCAAATAAAACACAATCCTTAGATTGGTTATTGACAACCTTTTATCAAAAAACGGATTGCTACATCAATCTATGATTACGACTACCTACGAACAACATTTGAACACATCAATACTAATATTATAAAGCTAAAGTGTTTGTTTGCTTGAACGCGCTAATCTCAGGAACTACTAGTCCGATTTGAAAAATTATTTCGGTGTAAGATAGCCCATTCATCCAGGAAGGCTATAGAGTATATACCATCACGCTAAGACCAACAGGAGCGGAGCCACGCGGGTGAAACCGCGGAGCGCAGCTAGTTATATTACAAGTAAAAAGATGTACATCGGTCACCAACACAACATTCGTTCCTAAAAAGACAGCTACTGATGTAAATAGTGTCTAATAAGCCACATAACATGCTACTACAAGTTACAACTCTAACAATCTATCTGCACCTTATTACAATATCATTGTATTACGTCCTATGATTTAACGATAACCACAAGTCAAACCCCATTAATATCAGAACCGAAATATTATAAATCTCATCCCGCAAAGGTTTCCCGTCGCGAATCCCATTTTTCCTGCCTCCTAGTGGGATTAATATCCGACAATATGACCCAGTTTCGTTGCCTTGAATTCTATGAACTAGCCTCGAGTAATCAACTGTGCTCGTATTATATTAATGTTTCTAATTTTAATTATGTATGTGGCGCTTATATCTTTTATCGTTCTGTTTGCATTGTGATACAATATTGCACATTTATTTGGGTTTGCAAGCGCTTTGGTCGTAGAGATATTATTTCTTTCAAGTTTAATTTTGTATGTTACATAATAAAATATAATAACCGCTTTGTATCATGTCTAAAATGTTAATATAAAATTTCAAGGGGGTGAATTCGCCACATTTTTTATGCTAACAAACGATTTACCACAGGAAACAAAACCGATTTAAAATAAAACGCGTGCTTTTGAATAACACAACAAATTCACAAAAATCGCAAAAGAAACGTATCTCCCGCCATTGTACCGTGGTGAAAAGTAAATTCCGAACAATATCTTTTTAAAAATACCTAAAAAAAGGCCGTGACACGCTTCCGTAAGCGCTTTGCCAGTTTTTGTACAAAAAGCATTCAAAAAAAATCTCGCTCCGCGTTTATATACGTGTTTTGCTAAATTTAGGTCGGCGCGGGGGAAAACGCCTATTCAAACGTTGACAATCTTCAAATCTTCTTCGTCTCCACTACAAAAACCATTTAACGCGTATGCGCTGTCTAATTAAACATGTAAATGTATGTAAGTGTCAAAATTGATATGATTAATAATGGACGGAATGGATCATATGTGTTCACGCATTCTCGAATTGTGTTGTAAAATTTCAAGAAATTGTTTTGTTTAAATCTAATGAGATATTTCTATTGTACAAAATTAATGAGGGTACACTAAATATTTCGAAATATTTTTTTTATATGTAAATTGTGTCAAAAAAGACAAGAAACACAAAGAACGTCCATAATACATCATCGTGATATAATATACAGCTAAGACGTTATTAGTAGTCCGTCCACATAATTGTAATTGTAACCTAGTAGTTAGTTATATTTATTTATTCTTTATTGTACATTGGGTTTTATCTTTATAAATGTCTTAATGATTTAATGTACAAATGGCGGTCTTATGGCTCTAAGCCATCTCTGCCGGTCTGCCAGTCTCTGTTCTATAAAATAATAAGAAACTCAAAACCTTCTTGAACAAATTCTTCTAGGTACCTACCTGTTTTCCTATCCACAATAACAACTTCCATCAGGCCAGCAGATACATTAACGACCAATAATATATCAACAATATTCCCGATTAATAACTAGCTGAGGGAAATAATAAATGCTTCCGCTTTATGGTTATCAATAAATCTAATAGCATTGTTCTCATTACTTCATAATGGAACTTATTATAACACATCATTCTATGTGTATGATTCATTAAAACTTGCAGAAGATTTACACGAGGAAGTCTTGCTATATAAAACTATATCTATGCAATCCTCTTCAGAGAAATAATACTTACTGTTTTACAACTATAGTTAATATTTTGATACTGAACAATATGAATTTGGCGTACTAGATCATAATTCGATTGTCACTTATAATATTTATGCGTCTGAAGTACTAGTGAAGAGCTTGCTTAAACTTGTACAGTCACGAGCAATAATATATGCCTAGGGGGCGATGTGCAAAAATATCTGTCACTAGAACAAATTCAATAATATCTGTCTGCCCGTATACAGCAAAAATATCTGACATTAGTAGGCAGCATAATAAAGTGGCATCAAAATTATGTGACGAAAATGTACAGCAAATAATTGTGACAACCTCTCACAGCATAAATATGTGACGTCACCTAGGAGGCAATAATATCTGACACGATTATATTTTCAGTTTAATGTAAAATTAATACAAAACAAATAAATATTATTTTACGTTATTTATTGTATGCATACTACATTTATGTCTAGATATATGATATTATATCACGATCAAATTGAAATATTCACTAAGTGGGTGGATATTTTTTGTCCGCGGCTAACATGTCACATTTAGAATTTCTTTTGTTGTGTTTGACGTTAGGCGGCGTTTGACATAATAAATATATACCTATGTCGCAGTCATCTGGTTGAATGTGCTATTTGATTGAATGACTAGCGCGTTCATTGAATGGCGACATTTATTTAATGACTAAAGGACAACTCGTCAATTTCTAAACGTCATTAAGCACAGTAGTCGTTGGTCTGGATATGGTGGTGTGGTTGAGTTCGTTATAATTTTTAACTACACAAAAATAGGCGCCAGCGCTGCTCGCAAACGTCTTCTTGTGGATAGTGTAAATTCTCAGCAAATTCTCTCTTTTTGTTATTCAATGAACGCACTAGTCATTCAACAATATGCCGAGCCTTATATCCGTTAAGGGCTATGTTATAATCCGCTAACTAGTTGGACGTTGAGTGACGGTTGTAAAATCAACGTTCGGCCTAGTCATTCAATTGAATGTCGTCATTCAATGATCGCGTTAGATATATAACGGCGCTCTATGTTATAATATATCAAACATGTCATGGACGTCAGATATTATTGCCACCTAGTTGATGTCACATATTTATGCTCTTTATGAGGAATCAAGGCAAAATACAGAAATATGCAATTGTGTCAGATATTATTGCCTCCTAGTTGATGTCAGATATTATTGCTTCCTAGTTGATGTCACATATTTATGATTTTTGTGAGGAATCAATGCAAAATGCAAAAATATAAAATTGTGTCAGATATTAATGCCACCTAGTTGATGTCACATATTTATGCTTTATATGAGGAATCACATCGAAATATAGATATACTAGGTTTCCGCCCGCGGCTTCGCCCGCTCAGTCAAAGAAAAACCCGCATAGTTCCCGTTCCCGTGGGATTTCCGGGATTGCGTCATTTTCCCGGGATAAAAAGTAGCCTATGTCCTTTCTCGGGTATAAAAATATTTTCATACCAAATTTCATGAAAATTGGTTCAGTAGTTTAGGCGTGATTGAGTAACAGACAGACGGACAGAGTCACTTTCGCATTTATAATATTATATATTAGTATGGATAAAATTGTGTCAGATATTATTGCCTCCTAGGTGACGTCACATATTTATGCTGTGAGAGGTTGTCACAATTATTTGCTGTACATTTTCGTCACATAATTTTGATGCCACTTTATTATGCTGCCTACTAATGTCAGATATTTTTGCTGTATACGGGCAGACAGATATTATTGAACTCGTTCTTGTGACAGATATTTTTGCTAATCTGCAAATAGTAATATATTTATGCTTCTGACTGTACTAGACGGTAAAAATTATGGTCTAATGCTACGAAAGATCCTACAATCTTAAAGAACTGTCTCATTCCGACATAAGCCGATCACCTGGATACTATCACCTTACTATTACAAAACAAAAATGTTCAGTATGTCCTACAAGGTATGTAAAGAATCTGTCCAAAGTGCCGATACAAATCGTATTACTTCACTACTTCAAAAGGATTTCAGTTATCTCCTTCGAGCGAATCATAAAATATATTTTAACTATTTCTTTTCAATACAACGATGACCTCATTTCACACATTTCTTCTGCAAGTTTGATCGTGCAAATATATAATGGAATGTGATATGTCATGCAAATAGATTTCGCTGTTTATTTTTTAACGGAATATTCATTTATTTATTCTGGAATATGCAGGATATGACATCGGGACACGATAAAAGCATTAGATAAAAATATGACTTCTAAAAATATTGTATGAAGAATGAGTCCTAGTTATTTTAAAATATAGGTTTCATTCAGTCGTTTTAAACGACATTGGAATTGCTCGCAGTCTTTTTTTGTTCCAAGATAAACTCAGTGGAAGATAATAAAAAATAGTGTTTTCATCAATGTAGTTGAATGATAATGCAGAGTGCATAAACTTTAAAGTTTTAAAATGGGCAGAGAGAAAGTATAAGCTTTGGGTCCCGTCTCATAAAGGTAGGAGAATTCTAAAGCCTTAACATATGCTTCCATTTTTACACTGATCTCCTTTTACGGTGTAGTAAAATCCGTAGTGCAATGAACTGATGAACCACAATACAATGCAAATGTTTATCTGTACTAATATTAAACAGAGGAAAGGAAATTTGTGAGATTTTAAAATCCACATTATTCCTGATAGTTTTATTTTTGTTTCTTCACTGGTAATGCTGGCAAAACCGGGGCGAAGTATTAGTGGCTTGATAAGAATTTAAATTGAATAGTTTATAGCTTTGTTTTAAGATCAAAATAACACAAATCGCATATAAAATTAATGGTTGGTTTGTGTAATTTATATTTTGCATGTTGTAAATACCTGTAATTGTTTGTTACATTTACTAAAACATTTAAGTTTAAGTTAATAGTTAATGCTTCAATGTAAACAAACGTTGGTATTTCTAATGAAATAAATAAATAAATAAATCGCAAACCATTTCATAGACGTATTGAATGCGCTCAAATAAAGCAAGATCCAACATCAGCATTATTAATATGACGACCTCTATAAGACAGGTTTCAATAGATTCAAGCGATACCTTATCAAAGGCGCAAAAATAGTGAGTGACATAAAGGCAACATGAAAAGGGTCTCATAAACCGAAACCTTGGTTTAATATCCTAAAAGGAACCTTTACAGGTTTTGTTTGCTATGTCGAAGGTAGTTACGTAAACACGTCAAGAATGTCGACTCCAATTTTGTTTGTACTTTACTAAAAAAGGAACTTTTGATTTTCCGGCGTGCTCTGTGGTGTCAATATTTGGAATCTTCTTGATTATGCAAATAACGTGAATGAGTGGGAAAACATTTTTATTACGACCGTATTTATTAGGGTAAATTAAAACGTTATTACTACTGTTGCGACCAGGAATATTAGAATATCTATCTATGACTAATTAATTATATTACCGTCTTAGACATGGGAATAATTGAGCGGATTCGGATTCGCTTTTTTATTAGTTTATAGTTAAGGTTGTATCTCTTTGTAAGATATAATGAAGAGTGAAAGTTTGCGTCTTTAGTCTCCACTCTCCACTGTTTTACAAAATTAAATGTTTTCCATTAATCTTGCTAGATAATATTACAAACAGAAATAAGACAAATCCAATATCTATCTATCTTGCTTGCATTACAATTTCAATTACAATTACCAAAGATAAACCGAAATCCGTTCAAATTCGAACAATTAGAACATTAAAAAGTTATTTTAAGACCATCATTAAGGCGTCTTGCTCAAAGAGATTTTATGGGTCGTTTAGCGGTGGGATCCGCGATTATTTCTGGATGAAATGTTTGAAGTGCAATGTACAATCGGTTTTGTTGGATGAATGAGACCACTCAAGGCACCATTGGCGCCAAACACCTATCGTGTGATCTGTAAATAACAATTCTGTGTAATTCGATTCGATGGGCTACTGGAATTTCCGATTGATTCTATCTGTAGGTTTTATTGAAGTAATTTTTTTTAGTTAGGCTGTTTATAGGTTTCGTTTTTAGTAAGGATGTTCCATTTAAATGTCATGGAGTTATATATTGGTATCTGAGTTTATTTTATAACTAGTTTTGATAAAAGGTAGCCTATGTTCTTTCTCAGGGTCTAAAGATTGTCTGTGCCAAATTTCATCAAAATCGGTTGAGAGGTTTAAGCGGGAAATCGTAACAGACAGACAGACAGACAGAGTTACTTTTGCATTTATAATATTATATTAGTAGGGATGTAATAAAAAACATCGAGCTTTTTTTTTCATTATTTTTTTGACGTGACAACGTCTTATAATTCGATAAAGCCGGCTGCACGCACGAAAAAACATGACTCATGCGGCGTTACCTCGCTCTGACTCATCTGAGGCGTTCCATGTAAGGCTTGAAGTGCGAGCGAGAGCGCGGAACGAGCGACAAAGAAGCACAATCGGACGTTGTCACGTTCAACTATCGTCAGTAAACCGACTTTACAGACAACCAATTTTTTTTTGATTAAAAATGGATACGATAGTTAAAAATTATATCGCAACAAGATTAAATTCTTAAAAACTCTTAGACTAAAAAGATAAGTGAAAAATAATTTATAACTGAAACTAAATTAAGGATTAAACATGTCGGCTAACCAAACAATAAAAAACACAATAATTTTCCCAACAATTAATATTCAAGAACATGATATATGAGGGTCATAAATATTTCCTTCGCAAATCAAAAGTAATCCAACATTAATCTTCATTTTATAAAACCCCATTTAGTTAAATCTAACGTGGTTATTATTCAATATATTTTGATTTATGACGGCCATATTCTTTTCCAAATCTATATACCTATACCAAAAGGAAAACTGACCGAACATGAAATTATATGTTCTACTAGCGGTCCGCCCCGGCTTCGGCCGTGCTATATATTTACGTTTTCTCTCCATAAGAACCATCCTCGTACTTCAAGGAATATAATAAAAAAAGAATTATCGAAATCGGACCACCCGTTCACGCGTGATGCCGTGACCAAGGAAAACGGGTTTCATTTTTATATATAGGTATAGATTGATTCAATTAGAACATGAAATTTTGTACTGCATTGCGTTTTATAGTGCTAAGAAAAAAATTAAAATTCGTCCTTTTAGAGTCAACAAAAGTCGAGGTTTAGGTAAGTACAGCGAACTTTTTCAGTTTTTATCAATGTAGTTCACGCAAACGAAGTCACGGCCAGAAAGCTATTATATTATACATAGATATAACATAATTATGCATGATTAATGTATTGCACGTGTATTTCTGAGAGTGGTTAATTGATTATTTGGATTCAATCCAGCTGAATACTGGTAGGTAAATGGTTTGAGTATCCCTTAAATATAAAACGATTTGCAATAAAATTTCTCAAATCTTTAAGAAAGTTTCGTAAAGAAACATACTTCGCAAAATTGTATTATGTGTTCCGTTTGACGTCCGTAGTCCATTATGAGAGAGTACATCGCCTTTTTCCCCGTGAAGTCGCTAGATGGTGCTAGTTTTAAGCCCGTCACGTGGTACCGCCGCCAGCGCCGCGAGTGGTGGGGGACAAAACTCACCACAGTCCCAGCAAGCCACCAGAAATATTCTCATTGTTGCGTCGTTTTTCAAACCGTACGCAAGTCGTTAGATTATATGTAATTTTAAAATACTGTATTTTAAATTACATATATACATAATTTAAATTTAAATAATAATTTTATACGAACTTTCGAGATTGAAGTAGAAAGTTCAGTCTTTTCTTTTTAAATAGTTTTTATTTAAGTCCGTTACGTTTCATAGTGAAATGAATATTCAAGTGTTACCTGCGTTATCGATCGTGTCGAGCGTCTTAACAGCGCGTTTTCTACGTGTTCCGAGCTGAGTTCTTCTTGTTCGGGGTCCACCGACGACGAGGAGCCGCCGCAGCGTGTATGGCGCCGCCAGCGCGCGTTCAGCCGCTCGTGTGCAGGTTTGAGATTTTGTCTCAACACGGTGAGTCATGTTATTAATACATTATACGTGATTTACGATGATTTCAATACAAATCTTTCAACGTTAATGGTTATTACTGGATGTTACGCGTTAGATAACCTATTTTCACAAATATCGGTTTTAAGATAGTATATTAATTGCCGAAAGCAGATTCGAAACGTGTTTTCGATCTTTTGATTTTATTCCTCCTTGAATCGTATTCGCTACGCGGACATTCTAAATGTATGTGAATTGTGCCTTCCTTTTCCGAATTGAGGGTAAATATCAAAAACGAATTCTTAATCTCGTTAGATTTTCTATTCATCGGATACGAGTCGAATCAAGTAGAATGTAGTTGCCTATATCTTGTAAGCACAATAGAAATAGGTAAATTATTACGAATTCTTACAAATATATTAATAATTTTTGCCTGACGCATTAAATTAGTCCGCGACTCTGTGCCTAATTACTGCTAAATTTAAATGCGACTTCTATTCTCTATACAAATAAACTTAAGAATTAATAGAGATGCTTTGAAGGGGATTATTGATAAGTTTAAATTCATATAAAATTCCTCCCGCTGTGGAAAGAATTTTTAACTTACTAACATGATTAGTAGCATATGCAGATAGGCGGATTTGATAAGTTGGTTTAAAACTCGTCACAATCAGTTTTTACCAGTACATTCAATAACCGTTAAGATCGACTTTTTAAGTCGTTTCAAATCATTTCATGAATACAAAAGTTAGAATCAGGGGAAACACCAAAAGAATAAAAAAGGGGGGGGGAGATTTTCAACAAATAAAAGCTCAAATTAATCTCGTCACCCTCGAATACCATGTAATTCGAAAACCAGCCATAGTTTTCACTTAAGAGGTAATAATACTTATTTATTCTTTAACTCTGACATCATACTTTATGTCTTTGAAGATTCAAGTCACTATTGAAAATCAGGGGTTCGTCAAACGAACACCATGACTATTGTTAATCACCCCTTTTCATAATTAAGAAAAGCAAGTTCTGCAAATACAGAGTAATTTTCAATTTCACACCCACTGTTAACTGTGACATGACATACTCAACATAAAATCATAAATTTTTGTATTTGCGAGGCTATCGACTACCCGTACGTATCGACGCCTCCTATATCCTTGTATCACTATTGTATACCATATCGATATTATAATTATAAATACATCATAAACGAAGGTCAATTGCTTAAGATAACGTATCAGCCCTTCGGGCTGGCGTCAGCTCAAAGAATGTTTGCAACAGTCACAAACTGGACTACTGAAGAACCAAGGGACTGTCGCCTTTACTTGGTGATCTACATGGGCAATGATTTGCGTTCACCAAAACGGCATGTACACCACATTGAAACGAAATGAAATGAAATGAAATGATTTATTTTGCAAGAAATGTGAAAAATTTACATATGTTATATTGTTTCATTATTCCGCACAAATCGTCAATTGATTGGCTTGCAGAGACTTTGGAATTGCAATTCAACTCAATTCAATTCGAAATAAAGTTCGTCTCTAACCTACTTTGGAATATCAATCTGATAGAATCTATTCTGACACCCGAGCGTTGCTAAGATTTTCTACGAATGGTTTGGAGCACGGAAGCAAATTTGAAATTGGCGATGGAAATTAAATTGAAAGTGTCAGTGCCTAAAAACAGGCTTAATAGCAGGCAGTTGGTCCCTCAAGCAGGCATACCACCTCTTAGGGTTTGTCAACTTTGCAACCTTCATCACCCTCCGGGGAAGGATGCACTGCCGCATGCTATAGCGCCAAGGGAACGCCTCTCGGGGCTTATTACCTTTACAACCTTCATCACCCTCCGGGGAAGGATGCACTGGCGCACGCTGCAGCGCTACAGAAACGCCTCACAGGCTTATCACTTTTGCAACCTCTATCACTCTCCGGGTAAGGATGCACTGGAGCACGCTGCAGCGCTACACGAACGCCCCACGGGCTTATTATTATTTTTGCAACCTCCATCACCCTCCGGGGATGGATGCAGTGGCGCAGCACGCTGCAGCGGTACAGGAACGCCTCTCAGGCCTTTTATTTTGAAACCTTCATCACCCTCCGGGGATGGAAGCACTTACGCACGCTGCAGCGCCACAGGAACGCCTATCAAGGTTTGTCATCGTTGCAAATTTTATTACCCTCCGGGGAAGGATGTACTGACACACGCCACAGCGCTACAGGAACGCCTCTTAGGGCTAATCAACTTTGAAACCTTTGTCTCCCTCCGGGGAAGAATGAACTGCCGCTCTTGTTAAAGATCTAGTTCAAAAACATCTTTTAAAATCAAGTAAGTGAAAAAACAAGTATAATATCTACCAGCCGTATCCAATTCACAGGATAGTCTTGGCAGTGAATGAAAGGACCTTGGACCCAGTGTCATTGAAATGTTTGCAGTAATAGCTTTCCTAATCTTGACTGTCGAGGTAGTAAGAAAAAATTTCATTCAAAGGCAGAATGAAATCTCTTTGACAAGAGTTATTAGTTTGAACGTTTGAACACTTCACAACCTTCTAGGGCTGTACAGCTAGGAAGCCGAATTCTCGCGCAATTGCACCGGCTCCTAATACAACGTGCTCGAACAGTCGACACAAACATTTCCATTCAGAGGGGAATTCTACAAATAAATTTTAATCACAGCTCAAACAGCTTACGTTATTTCAAGTAAGACAGTCTTAAACAACCGGCTCTATTGCCTCGAGTTCATTATAATAGTACCCAAGTGGAAGAAACCCTCTTTGCACCCAGACCTCAAGAGGCGTGCTACTATCAGGATAAGTCCTCTCAATCGTTCACTGACAAACACGCACAGTTTCAGCTCCAACGCAAATACAGAACCTACAGCTGAAAGTCTAGCTCATTTTGAATAGGTCAACCTGTTGTACACCTTGATGGACAGCTTAAAAAAAATAAACATACATAGACTGCTGGTGACCACTGACCAGGCTATAAAAGAATGCTAAATATTTAGCTAAATTATGTATAACTGACGGTTTAGTACACTATTCTTATACATAAAATCAGTCAGTTTGTATTAAAATAAAATTATATTAAAATTTCATCTGATCATTTAAGCAAACATTACCTTAGGGTATTTCCTTAGCTAGAACAAATCTTTCAAAATTACAAATCCGGAAGGCAAGGAAGGTTATTCAAAAACTCTTATCGAGATATTTTTAAAATAAATCATCATAATAAAAATAATTATTTAACTATGTGATTTATAAAATTAATAAAAAATTGTTTGCATTTATTAACGCGCAGCTACTATACTGTGATTACTGTTATTAGCTTTTGGACGTGTTCTCTATTTATTCCTGTTTACATTGCAATTCAAAACAATGGGTCGAGAGTGAAGACGCGTTTACCTCGCATTCCGCAAGTTAGCTAAATTATTGTCACATATTATGTAAATATGAATCCAGTTTCAAGCGCATTTTCCAATCCATAAGAGGTTCTCTGACTAATCTGTTTATTACTACACAGCATCCGGTGAGACCAGCTACAGCGGCTATCATAGGTGGCAGGGTAAAGTGAGCTCTTTTAGAGTCGAGTTTGAAATCTGGGTAATGTTACATAGTTATAGTAGCATCATCAATCTATTTGGAGAAATATCTAGTTATATCTAGCTATGTTTATAAACATTATTATTTACGTACAAATTTTTAAAGAATTTAATAAATTCGATCACAAGGTGGGATTCGAACCCCCGTCTTTCCGCCACATGGTGGAATTATTATTATATTATTGTCGTAGTGTATCTAATACTAATCAAAATAGAAGTCATTAGTAATCACAATCGAGATTTTTCAGCCTACTCAGGTTTAAGTGCATATTATACTGATTAAAATGTTGACAAGATATACTTGTAGTATATTTATGGATGTATTTTATGCATGGTATTGAGACAAATTTTCAATAATTATCAAAGTCATGATTTTATACATTATATACTTTGTTTATAGGATGTATATAAGCTTTTTGGGGCATTACTCTATCACATTGTTGCATCTTATTTATCAAGCCACCAGGAGATATCAAACAACTCTCTCATAATGGACTACGGACGTCAAACGGAACACATAATATATAAATTTTACCTTAAAATAAAATTTGTATTATGTTTCCTAAGACGTCCGTAGTCCAGATAAGGTCTTCCTGGTGTTATTTTTGCACCATTCATTCCGTATCATTTATGAGACGAACAATGAGAATATTTCTGGTGGCTTGCTGGGACTGTGGTGAGTTTTGTCCCCCACCACTCGCGGCGCTGGCGGCGGTACCACGTGACGGGCTTAAAACTAGCACCATCTAGCGACTTCACGGGGAAAAAGGCGATGTACTCTCTCATAATAGACTACGGACGTCTTAGGAAACATAATACAGATTTTATTTTAAGGTAAAATTTATATATTTTTTTTGCAAACCAAATCATTTGTCAAACCTTTATGACGTATTGACAGAATACGAAATACATATTTTCATAATAATCGTAAAAATAAACTAAGAATACATAGAAAGGGAATGTAGGCCAATTTTAAATGACGACCACGCTCTCAAAAATAAATTCAATTTAATTTTAACTTCTACTATTAATAAACGAAAGGGTGTGAGAATAGATGATGTTATTTCACGTAAAAACAGCTGATAGCGTGACGATGAAATTTGGCAAAGAAATTTATTATTATTGAGTCTTATACGAGTGTCCCTTCAATGAGAATTCAGATGATGTTCATTCATTGAGATGATGATAACGATGACGTAGTCTGTTAGATATAGCGTGATTAGCGCATACTATGCTCTTTTTTTATTGTGGATAGGGAAGCGCTTGACCACAATCTCGCCTGATGTAAAGCTGAGATGCTTTATCCAGTTAACAAGTATAACAAGCCTCTTGCTGAACCTTGTAAACAAATTAATGTTTGAATATTTGTGTATACCAGCAAAGCAAATTACTATTTATATATTATTACCAATAAAAAAAAAAGCAAATGAAAAGTGACAAAATGTAACACCAATCAAGCTTGGCTACCTTTTATGACTTACTAGCTGCGCTTCGCAGGTGCGTGGCTCCGATCCTGTTAGTCTTAGCGTAATGATATATAGCCTATAGCCTTCCTCGATAAATGGGCTATCTAACACCGAAAAAAATTTTCAAATAGGACCAGTAGTTCCTAAGATTAGCGCGTTCAAACAAACAAACAAACTCTTCAGCTTTATAATATTATAGTATAGATTATACCTTTATTGAGGGTAACATCAGTTCTCTCCTAAACTTCTAAGCAACAAAACATTTAACCAGTACTTAAAATGGTATAAATTTCGCTACATTTCGGGTACAATTCACCCAGACATCCCATTAATGCAGCCATGAATGCGACAAGCTCGGAACGGGGAATACCCGCCGGTGTCGATTGTCGCTGCATAATCAAGTTGGGCCAGATGTTATATGTACTTGAGATCTATTTGCTGTGCATTTCCAGGATTCAGCCCAAACATTGTAGGGCTAAGAGTCTATCATTATTAATAGTTATATGGTAAAAAGGTAAATTTTAAAGTAATGTGAGAAAGAAGTGCATTCCACCTCTGTGTCTATAGATCGAAGTTAGTGCTTTGTTTTTTGTTCATTTTCTTTCTGGATAGCATAAAATACATTCAGAGAATTTGTGAAAACTTCGTAAATAATGAATTGGCTATCAGGAACATTATAAGTGTGACGTGTGCATAAAATAAGGAAACATTCGATTTTAAATTGTATTTTAAAATTTTACTAAATTTAATCACTATTTAGGGCCGATTTTTCAATGCTTAGATAAAACTTATCCGTCCAATAATGTTTTACACGATAATATTAAAATGTCACGTAAACTGTCAAATACGGGCAATTAGAATACGTTTTTAAAATGGTAGTTTTATACATTATTCGACGAATAAGTTTTAACCAAGGATTGAAAAATCAGCCCTTATAGTATCTAATCTGTGTCACTATATCAACAATCCTTGTAAAATATGGCAATCATGAAACTTTTTCCTTCGAAATTCACTTATAGATACAAAATTAAACTGGCCCACATAAACCATCTTCATTTCCCATAAACTGGTTACTTTTACACCAATAAATCTAATCTAACTAAGACACATTAGCTTGCAGTGATCATTAAAGAGGCTACACTTTATAACTTCAGGATTCCGAACACGTTATTTCAATCATATTTTCTAGCTATTTCAAATTGCAAATTCAATGCATACACGATACCGTTTTATTTATTTCCTCTGCATATGAACGCCTGTCTAATTTGGATTTGTGTCTTTTCAGTCGTAACAAAATTTAAAAAAGCCTGCACTCACTGCTTTGGTGGATTTTTTCGTTTTTGATAAAACATAGTGCCGTAAAATGTGCAGCTTCTACGGGTAGTGTGTTTTCTAGAAAATTGGAGGAGGAATAAATTTAAATTAATAAATGGAAACTAAGCTGACGTTGTTGTTATGCAAGGATTTGTGTATCGTATTTCAATAGAATTGAGATATATTGTCGATTCAAGGATTACTAATACTTATTGTTGTGTTACATAATATAACTTGAGATTCCATATCTTTCACTGATATAAGAGGTATAATTTATGTATTTATTGTATGTATTGTATGTAAGTGTATGTATAACTATTTATTATAATTATTATCGTATTTATGTATATATTTATTTCATTATTTTTATGTATTTTATATTACTATTAGTAAGTACATAGTTAGCTTTGTATACGTTTATTTTGTACATTTTTCAATGTGTTAGTATTGCCTTATTTTTGCTCACCCACATCATATTGTTAAATTTCCTCTGATTGTTGGGTTGCCTGGTAGATATCGCTACCTAGCGATAAGGCCGCCCTTTGCTGTTTCTGTAGTATTGTCTTTGTTATATATATTTATGTATTTTCAATGCAATAAAGTATAATAAATATAATATTTTTGTGTATCCTTCTTTTAGACCAGATATAATGAAGTTTAAGAAATAACTCTCGAAAATCATTAAATTGGATGTCATATTACGTAATGTGTATATTACTATGAGGGGAATACTTCAAGAAATTAAATCATCAACCTAGGTACCTGAAAATTTAGACTCGAACTCGAAAGTAAACAATTATTATAACTATTTTATAACTAAGGCAGGCATAAACGCTTGCACTTTACAATTTTACTTCTTGTATTGACTGACTTTATTATTTATGAAAAATCATTTAAAGAGAGCAGTTAAAGCAATGTAATAAATGCTTATTTTCTACGGCAAGGGCTTTGAGATGCCCAAACTTAGCTTAATAAGGCTCCAGACGTTTTTTTATTGCCCTCTTTCTTTCACGATAACAATTTTTTAAAGTTGAAAAACATAATTATACACTACTTTCTTTGTGCTCATCCGTTCAATAAAATGAATACAAAATATGTTTAGGCCACAGATAATATAATACTATATTAGGTTTAGGCTATGCGCTTGTATTCCAGTCTCTACCTCAATTTTCCTTTATACTTGCATAGATAACAACATATTCAGAACACGCTGTAGATAACAATCTCGAACAACACCCTGTATACAAGTGAGTTAGCACTCAGTAAGTTCTTATTTTCGCTGTTAGCAGAATACCATTATAAACTTATTACAGCTAGTTGTGTCGGGACTCTGTTGACGCTTTTCATTCATTTAGCAACTGCATTGCGCTAGTGATTACCTACTTATAAGTGTGAACAATTTTACTTGGTGAACTATTAGAATTCTAGAAGGTTCTAGAATGTTCTAGAAGCTTAATTTGTAAGTCCGATGATGAATCGTGTAATCATTTGCCACAGTATTAGGTAATTGCGTGATAATATTAAGGAATATTTTCTCGGATTTTAAACGCGATTTATTCATTCTATTATTTTCCCGACGTTCAGTCTCCCCGTGACCACGCTCGCTGTAAAGTGTTCGAAACGTCGGGAAAATAATAGAATGAATAAATCGCGTTTAAAATCCGTTAAAAAGTCTTTAATTTCTAAATGTATAATACTCGCGTAAAATCAAACATCAGAGAATATTTTCTCTACAAAAATAACGCACACTATTTTCTATAAATGGATATTTATAGAAAATAGTGTGCGAAGTTTCGTTTAATCATCATTAAGCTAGTTGCTAGGTATTAGATATTAAAACATCTCATTCCAATGAATATTATTAGATCATCTTTACTTAATCTAAAAAAAAAACTGCTTTTTAATATAATGCACACATCAAACCGCAGCTCAATAAACTAATCGAGTTTTCACATAAAACAAGAAGCGCTGTCGTAAAGCGCTGAACACGCGCGCTTTAAACTTTGTAAGTCTTATATAAGGCAATGAAGTGATTATATGTTAGACTAGCTTTATTAGCGGGCTTTACTCGCATGGAAAATATATCTATGAGCACAAGCGGAACATTTTGTTGTCCAGCAACGAGCGAAAGCTAAATAATAGGTCGATTTAACTTCACTTTTCAACTAAACCCTACCTCAACACACGTCACTCCTATAAACCGACCAAGTTGAAACAACAATGACTCCCGTATATCTACACCGGGGTCTTCAATGATGCGCACTCGAGTGACTATTTGTTTAGCCGGTTAATACGGATATTCAGAGAACTATACAAACACTGGCCAATAGCTGAAATCGCGTTGGGCGCGTTTACATTTAATTGGATTATCGGCAATACTTTTTTAATAAAATAGATATATTTATTAACTGTTTGTATAAGATATGGTAGTTAGCCATTCTATTCTTCAGCTGTATTTACAAAACAACTTTCACATAAGATCATATTAATAGAATATCATATTTTAATAGTAATTGTTTTAAATATACATTATCTATTTGAAGATACTAAAATAGCATTTTAAATATTTTAACAACGTTTGTTTAAAGGTAACTATTAAAAACGTATCCAATCTAAAACTTTAATTACTTTTCCGCAGAAAAAGTGTCCTAGCCTTCAAAATATTATAATGTTTATTAAAGTATTTCGTTTTTGCGTTCAGTAAATAATATTTAATTACAAGCCTTCATTTGAAAAAGATCTTGTTTCAAAGCAAGTAAAATAATATAACAATCATTAGTAGGTAGACGTATTAATAAGGAAACGAAACTATTTCATTCATCCTAACTGGAATAGGCTAGTAGTTTAATACAAACGAGGCACAACCAAGCAAGCTTGTATAAATAGTTGGAATTCATAGGCACTTTGGTTTTCACAGCTTAAAGGATTCGCAGAATTGTATCGAATTTGTTCAACCTGTGTTCTTATAAATAATTGGGTATAAATTGGCTATAAATCGAAATGTATTCGCTGGAATGAAACTATGCAGTGATTTATAAATGGAAATCGAATTTCTGGGAAATCTAGAACATTCTATAGGATTCGAATTTCGGTCAGATCAAGCTTTATTAACGAATAAAAATTAAATAAAATTACGAATGTAACGCAGATTTCTTTCAATAATTATCCCGAAGCTAATCTTCGTCGCTAATCGTTATAATGAATTTAATTTTTGATTGTAAAAACTCACGTATTTACAAAACTATCGAACTATAACATTTTTGTGAATACGGACCTTCAAGAGTATACAAAAATATTTGATTAAAGAAGAAAAATAATGTATGTAAACATGTCTATATTAAAGTACCTTGCACTAACACAAAAGTCATTCGTTGCAATATCTCAGCTGAATATAATAACAGTTAAGTAATCCCGGGGAAGTGTCTCGCCTCGTAAAGTACTTTGATGCAATTTTAACAGCTCACATTCAGAAAGGCTATCAAAAGTGCACTGTATAACTGAGTAGTGTATTAAGACGAAATAAATCATAACATCAGGTACTAAGATGACATGTAAAAACTTTTGTCGTGTTTATTTTATGGAAATGTATAGCACAATATACAGATACATACAGTAAGGAAACTTCATACAAAACGTTTGAAATAGCACACGCACACAAGCAAGCGTGTTTACGAGAATCAAGGGTATTCAGGGGGATCGATAGTAGCGGGTGACACATCCACAGATTTTGAATGACAAAGATACATAGTATAGAAAAGTGATGTCAATGACTTCACGTTAAATAAATATCGATTGTTTCAGTTTGTAGCCTAACTATATTTTTGGCTTCGGTATCTATTGTCCCAAGTATTCTTTTAAAAAAATATTCAATCCACAGTTTTGACTTTCCTACGATTTTATTATATGTATAGATATTAAAATAACCATTACATAAATATGCCTTTATTCGAAAAAAAAAAATTACAAATTATTTACTGAAAAATACTTTCGTCTACTAACTACGACTAATTCGGAATTTATTGTTAAATTGTATAGTGTAAAATATTCTCAATCTTATGAACAGTTATTTTAAGTAACTGATTATGTTTAATTCGTTGTAAATTAATTCAGCCACTTTACAGTTTATGTGTTCTCTCTTAAGTCTTAAAGCAGCAACGAAAATGTTATCCATTTTCTCGACATATTGAACAAAATCATCTGGTGGTATAATTGGTATAGTTGAATTCAAGCAGCCGAATACTGTGCAATTAGTACGTGGCATTTTTAAAATGATCGCCGAAATCAACTTATCTACAAGCACGTGTTAAAATTAAACTGAAATAATATATTTCACCAAAATGTAAAAACATAAATACATAAAAGATAGTGTTTACTCAATCATAGGTTAAAGTTACAATGTTCGACCAACAGATGACGCTAGGTGTATTCACTCGCGTATTAACTCGCGCTATAGAAATACTTTTAATATTTGATAAGTATTTTACTGGTATATGAAAATTAATGAAATATAGTTTGGTTTTTTTACAAGTTTTGTGAGTGTATAATTTAGTGATCCCCTAGTGATTCAACATTGGTGCCGAAACCCCGGAATTGGACTTGGTAAATGTGAAGCAGTGTCTCCATATGTAAATTGAGAAGTACCGTGTTGCAAGGGTAAAAATACGGTGTTTCTAGAAAAAATACGGTGAATTTACTAAAAGTGTACCGTGTAAATTACCGTGTAATTTTTGAAAGGAAAAAAACAACATTAAGAACCAAATTAAGTCTGAATATATTTAATTAACAAAGAAAATTGAAAGAGGTAACATATGGAACATAATATTATTCTGAATCAGACTCTCCTAGCACGACAGTGTCTTTTTCGTAAATAGATTTATTCATTTTTGACAACATGTCGTTAGTTGGCCTGAAATCCACACAGGTTTTGCCATTTCTTTTAATCGATTGCTGGGTGAAAATATTCCCTTTTATTGTTTTAGTTTTAGTTACAGTACTACCTACTACCTCACTAAATAAAAATACTATAACAACTATTGAATGAACTTAAAACCACAAAATCTCTCTATTACTTTAAAATTACATTGAAGTCGAAACAGTTTTTAGATATAAATGCTTACTACGTACGTATTCGTCACTCGCTGTAATTAGAACTAATTAGAAGTAAAACAATGTAGGTGGGTCTAGGCAGCCAATTTAAAGTCATTCATCCATCACACATACAAATTACTTTCTTTCCTTTATTTAAATAAGGACGAGAATGGATTGCGTGGTGCAGGCAAACTTTTAGATATAGGGGATTCCCCTGGCAACCAGGAGCAGTGTTGCCACTACAAAATTTATTAAATTGACTGACTGGAGATTCGTTTTATGCAATACATGATGAAATATTTACAACAACGTAATTACGGTGATATGTGACACGGTAATACACTGTTACCTTGACGGTAGATAGAGACCAGATTACGGTGCATCTACGGTAATTACCGTGTATATGGAGACACTGATGTGAAGTGAAGTTAGGACTTAGAAAAAATTAGCAAATCTCAAACACTTAGAATTTTCGTTAAAATTAATTTGTGGACTTAGAATAATTTGTAGTGATTTAACACTTAGAAAATTTACGAACATTTCTTCAAACACTTAGAATATTTTCTGGACTTAGTAAATTTTGCAGTGATCCGACACTTAGAAAATTTTGCAATAATTTTATGGACACTTAGAAAAATTTTGATGTCTGTGCTTGGGACTTAGAATTTTTCATCGAGTTTATGTCAAGGACTTAGAATTTTTTCGTCGAGTATATTTTGAAGATTTCTTATACTTTTGCTTGTCACATAGAAGATTGCATTTTGAACAATTATGGAAGCACATATGTCAATTCAATATGACCTTTTTGAGAAATTGAAGAAGGCGGAACTGAACTTCCGGAAGTCACCAAAGGAAAGAATTAAACCATCATATATTGAGACTCGTTTAGAGAATTTGGAAGACTTATGGAGAGAATTTAAAGCATGTCATCGGAAGATTATTGCTTCAATATCTGCAGCGGAAAAGCCTAAGACTAAGTATTTCTCGGATGATTTATATGAAGAATTTGAGGAATTCTACACAACGTTTAAATGTGTCTTGAAGGATGCCTGTGCAATTGTACCTAAAAGCAATAATAATATTCCTAATGTAACTAAAGAAGAAGTGAAACTTCCCACCATACAGCTACAAACATTCAGTGGAAAGTATGAAGATTGGCAAGCGTTTCATGACATGCACATTTCTATTGTTCAGAATAATGCATCTTTGAGCAATGTTGAAAAACTTCATTATTTGAAATCCAGTTTAACCGGAGAAGCTGCAACTTATTTGAATAATTATGCTACAACGGATCAAAATTATTTGGAAGCCTGGAAACAATTGGTGAAACGTTATGACAATAAGAAATATAATGTTAATACTGTTATGAAAAGGCTTTTTTCACAAAAGAAGATAACACATGAGATTTCAACTGGATTGAAGAGTTTAATTGATACTACATCATCTTGTTTAACGTCACTTTACAACATGAAAATTAAAACTGATAATTGGGATACATTTATTGTCTATTTTGTTGTTACTCGGTTGGATGCGGAAACTCACAGATTATGGGAGAATCATGACAGTCAATTGAATCCAGAGGAATTGGCTACTTGGTCACAACTTTTATCCTTCTTGGAGACAAGGTTTAGAACTTTGGAAAAGTTTGAAGCTGTGAAGCATACACCAAAGTCTCAGCAGGCTACTCCCGTTGTTAAACATAAATCTTTTCACAGTTCCATTCAACATAAGGAATCTGTTGAGAACATTTGTGCATTGTGTGAAGGGCCACATTTTATATACAGCTGTAAAAGCTTTCTTCAGCAGCCAGTGAATGCCCGTCAAAGCACAGTAGAAAATAAAAGATTATGTTTCAATTGCCTCTCATCTACCCACACTGTTAAGAAATGCCGCCATTCAACCTGTTGTAAAAAATGTGGAAGGCGACATCATTCGCTGCTTCATCGCGAAAGGGATAGTGCGCAAGAGATTCTTACGCATAATCAGCACTCACAGAACCAGGACAAATCATCCCCATCAAACTCATCAACTGAGACTAAGATTTCAGCCCATTTTTCGAAAGTCAACCCAACTGAAATTCATGTCTCAGCCCATACCACTAGAGATAGTCATCATGATGTGGTTCTCGCCACAGCCATAATCAAAGCGTATTCTAGAAATGGTGTAAAACATATCGTGAGAGCGTTGCTTGATCAAGGCTCACAAGCATCGTTCATTTCTGAAAAGACTGCACAATTACTTGGACTTCCACGCATTCCCATAAATGGTTTGGTGTCAGGTCTTGGTGAGGGTATAGCTAGGAGTAAATACATGGTGTCATTATTCATTGAATCGTATCACAACCCGTCTACCACAATCCAAGTAAATGCTCACGTTTTAAGTTCGTTGACTACTCATATTCCATCTCATAGATTGCATACGCCCAGTTGGCCAGATGTTCACAATCTTACATTGGCTGACCCAAGTTATAATATTCCAGGTAAAATAGACGTTCTTTTAGGAGCGGATATTTACAGTGAAATCTTACTTAATGGTGTGCTTAAAGGTTCACAGGGTCTAGTAGCGCAAGAAACTACCTTAGGATGGATTTTATCAGGTAAGCTTCCACAAAGTTCAGAAAGATTAACAAATAGAAGTATAACTATGCATGTTCAAGAAAGAAGCGACGAGCTTTTAAAGAAGTTTTTTGAAATGGAAGCAGAACCAGACAGTATAGAAAGAAAATTATCGCCAAGTGAAATAAAGTGTGAAGAGTTATATGAAACAACAACTACGAGAAATTCAGACGGAAGATTTGTAGTTAAGCTACCATTCACTAGTGACGATCCTCAATGCATGTATGGAAATTCAAAAGACATAGCAGTAAGAAAATTGAAAGCGTTAGAAAGAAGACTTAAACAAAATTTAGAATTATACGAAGATTACCGAAAAGTTTTAGGTGAATATTTGGAACTAAATCATATGATAGAAATTAAAGAGACAGATATCGATAACCCCAAGGCAGTTTATTTACCTCATCACGCTGTAGTAAGGAAGGAAAAGGACACTACTAAGGTGAGAGTCGTATTTAATGCGTCATCGAAAGGTGTCAATGATGTATCTTTAAACGACGATCTGCACATAGGTCCTAAACTACAGCAAGATTTGAGACATCTGCTTATGAGGTGGAGAACTCATCGGGTATGTATCATAGGTGATTTGGTTAAGATGTATCGACAAATATTGGTTAAAGACGAAGACACCAACTATCAAAGGATCTTGTGGAGACAGGACTGCAGTCAACCAATCAAGCATTATAAATTATTGACCTTAACTTTTGGGACTGCTTGTGCTCCTTATTTAGCAGTTAAGACATTACAGACATTAGCAAAGGAAGAGCAGCTCAGGTTCCCTACTGCGTCAGAAATTACTCAGCGTGATTTTTATATCGACGACTTAATGACCGGGTGCGAAAATCTAGATGAAGCTTTACACATATACAATGAAATGAATAGTCTAATGAAGTCTGGTGGTTTTCAAATGCAAAAGTGGAGTAGCAATGACACCAACTTTCTAAGTAAAATTGGTAAAGATAAAATGAGTGATGATTCCGTACGCATCAAATCAGATAATCAATTTAAAGTTCTCGGATTATCTTGGAATAGAGAGACTGATAATTTCGAATATACAATTAATTTACCAGATGGTCAACATCCTGTAACGAAGCGCCAAATATTATCTGATATAGCTCGATTATATGATCCGATAGGTTGGATATCACCGGTAGTAGTTAAAGCAAAGATATTTATACAGAAGGTATGGAAAGCAGGATTAGACTGGGATGCAAATTTGACAGAAGACCTATTGATAGAATGGACTAATTTCAGGAAAGAGTTGAATGATCTGAAGAATATCGTAATTCCACGCTGGCTTCATACAAGCAAAGATTGCGATATGGAGCTACACGCATTTTCGGATGCTTCTAAAGCTGCATACGCAGCAGCAATTTATCTACGAGTTGTTAATAAACGTGACAAATCTGTGCATGTTACCTTAATCACAGCGAAGACTAAAGTTGCGCCCATCGACAAAGAAATATCCATTCCACGATTAGAGCTCTGCGGTGCGACACTTGCAGCTAAACTCGTGTCTGAGGTCGCTCAAGTCATGGGTATAATTAAAGAAAATACTTACGCTTGGACGGATTCAACTGTAGTCCTTGCATGGTTGAAAGGTCATTCATCTCGTTGGGCTACATTTGTGAGCAATAGAGTGTCGACAATACTTACCATTTTAGATTATAATCAGTGGGGACATGTACCTTCGGAATCAAATCCAGCGGACTGCGCCTCTCGTGGTCTTAAATCTACAGAATTGAAGGATTACTCACTTTGGTGGAAGGGTCCTGACTGGTTGTGTAATTCTACAATTGATATCGATCAACCGATTATACCAGATACAGAAGAAGAAAGAAATACTAAATCATTTTGTGTTCAACATCAGAAGGAAGAAGATTTTGAGTGGATTAGATTTTCGTCGTTGTTTAAAATGTTGAAAGTCATGGCATGGTGTCGTAGAATTTTTAATAGAGAAAAATCGAAATTACCGAAGTACTTAACATCTAATGAATTGAACGAGGCTTTATTTATGTGTATCAAACAAGTTCAACACCATGAATTTGCTGAAGATATAAAACATCTGTCATCAAAAGGCTACGTTACAAAGAAGAGCGTTCTTCACAAACTCACACCTTTTTTGGACGAAAAAGGTATTGTGCGAGTTGGTGGAAGAATTAAACAACATCCTATTATTATTCCCGGAAGAAGTCATTTGGCTACACTAATAATTTCGGATACTCATAGTCGTACTCTCCATGGAGGCCCTCAACTCATGCTAAATATTATTAGAGCAAAATATTGGATTCTACGAGCACGAGACCGTGTCAAAAAATTCTATAGAAGTTGTATCACATGTTTACGTCATTCTAAAGCTCAGAAAACGCAAATAATGGGTGAACTCCCAGATGTTCGATTAAATCCGAGCAAACCGTTTAGATCTGCCGGAGTTGATTACGCTGGCCCTATATTAATGCGTTTCTCTCCAGGTCGTGGTTCCAAAGCCTATAAAGGGTACATTTGTATTTTCGTGTGCATGGTGACCCGAGCTATTCATTTGGAAGCAGTTTCTGATTTGAGTGCAAAAGGATTTATAGCTGCATTCCGAAGATTTACATCAAGGCGAGGTCACTGCCAGGATACAATGCTACCAATTTTGTAGGAGCAGACAAACTCTTGCGAAGCATGTTACGGGAGGCACGTAAAGAAAATCCCAATGAATTAGTGGATTTGTTGTCTTACGAATCTACGACGTGGCATTATATCCCTCCATATTCGCCAAATTTCGGTGGATTGTGGGAGGCAGGGGTGCGATGCGTTAAAACACATTTGCGTAAGGTCATAGGTGATAGTACGTTAACCTACGAGGAACTTACTACTGTACTTCACCAAATCGAAGCTTGCTTAAACTCGCGTCCTATTACTTTACTTAATAACAATCCGGACGATCCCCTACCCCTGACACCTGGCCATTTTCTAGTCGGAGAACCGCTCATTAATATTCCAGATGAAAATCATCTTGTCCAAAACATATCTCATCTAGAAAGATGGAAAACAGTACAGAAAATGGTTAATGAATTTTGGACAAGATGGTCCAAAGAATATTTAGTAACGATGGCCCATCGTCAAAAATGGACCACTAAAACTCCTGAACCAAATATTGGCGATATTGTTGTTTTAAGAGATGAACAGCTGCCGCCTTGTAAATGGGCATTAGGTAAAATTGTCGACAAACACCCGGGCCCAGATAAAATCACTCGTGTAGTAACTGTGAAATGTAAGAACGGTCTATTTAAACGCGCTTTAAGTAAAGTTTGTGTATTGCCTAAATGATTATTTTTTTTGTATCCAAGTTATTTCACGGTGGGCGGCAGATCTGAGCCCGTCTAATAAGTTTTCTCTTTTTTGTTGTGAGAAGTTATTTTCGTTTTTTTTATTATTTATACTTTTGTATTGTATCTAGAGTAATAGATATCTGTTCACAGAGAATGTATTGTTCAACGCATACTTGTTAACAGAGTTACGAATTTATCAATGTATATTTTTTTTTCCCTGTAGCAGCAATACAAAAATATTTTCATTGCTTATTTTGTCTTGAGTATGTATTGTAATGTTAAAGGTCGTAACTTCTTTTTTTTGTATACTTTGTTCACTTATAAGTATTAATGTATTTATGTTGATTAGGAGGACAAGTCCTCGGTGGGCGGAATGTTTACTCAATCATAGGTTAAAGTTACAATGTTCGACCAACAGATGACGCTAGGTGTATTCACTCGCGTATTAACTCGCGCTATAGAAATACTTTTAATATTTGATAAGTATTTTACTGGTATATGAAATATAGTTTGGTTTTTTTACAAGTTTTGTGAGTGTTTAATTTAGTGATCCCCTAGTGATTCAACAGATAGATATTATAATTATTGTATTTTTATCGATACGTGACGTCACCACTTTGTCAAGCACTAAGCCTGTCAAACTATTTTCTTTTTCATCCTAAAACAAAAAGGTGGAGTTCTATGCTCGTATAATAATAATTTTAATTTATTTCTGCATATTTTGTGTTTTTTTAATTTAATTTAATTTATCGTTTTAAAAATAATTTAGTAGGTATACCTACATACAAGTATTGTAAATTCTGGTTTAAAATAATTATTGAATATATGTATAATACAAATATCAAGCATTATAAATAATTTAGGTACATTAAGGGCTTGGTCTAGTAGTGCAAACAAATGCATCCTGTCATCCTATATGTAAATAATACAAATGTACTAAGGGAAAGTTGCTCCACTTAATTTTTAAAAATTAAATCATTCCTATGCATAATTTAATATTCGTAATAAGTACCAAAAATGACAATTTGAAACAATTTCCGTGAAAATTACACTGGGTGATTTTTTTATCAGTACACAAAATTTGCGAATACGTTCTATTGATATCTTCAACTTCATGTTTATATAACTGATCAACTTTTACAAAGAAATTTGGACGAAATATAAAAAAAAATAAGCTTTCCATACAAAATGCATAACTCAATACATTTTTTTCGACCTAAGTTTCTTAGTGAAAGTTGTTCAGTTTCACTAATAAAACGGATAAACAAATTTTGTATATAATAAAAAAAATAATGTAATGTTTGTGTAAAAAATTATAAAATAGAAAAATACGCAAATGAAAACAAAAGATATTTATTTCTGACTAGCTTCCGCCCGCGACTCCGTCCGCGCGGATGTCGGTCTTCGCGTGGATGGTTTATTTCTCCATTTTGAACTGGGAAGACTCTCGCTCGCCACACTGGACACGTCCGCTCGCATCAAAATTCATAAATTATATGCATCGCGCGGAACGCCGTCCTTATATAGGAGTCGAGGAGGCGTGGTGTCGTGCGGCCCGCGTGTGCCGCAAACGGTTCAAGCCAAATCCGACTTTTGGCGCTACAGGTTACATCGCTGAATCCACTGCGGGTAACGCAACGTGTGTTCGCGGTTCTACAGAACAACGTCTATGGATAAAACTGAAAAATTAAGATTTATTTTTTTTCTTCGTATTTTTCCAGGATAAAAAGTATTCCATTTTATGCCAGGATAATAAGGTATAATTATACCAAGTTTCATCGAAATCGAACCATTAGTTTTCACGTGATGGCTTCACATACAGACAGACAGACAGACACAATTTTTTTTTATCACATATTTGTGTTTGGTATCGATCCAGTAACACTGCTATTTATTTTTTAAATATTTTCAAAGTACAGAATTGACCCTCCTACAGATTTATTATATTATGTATAATATATAGATTTATATTGATAAACCTAATAAATCTTTTGCTAGCATTCTGATGCTTTATCGGTTGCACTGGATTTTTCTCTTTTTTTTTTCAATCGCTTGAATGATATAGGATGGATCCTTGATGGGCATCGAATGCTGAAGTCTCGAATCAATCAATTCTGACAGTAGGCAATTTATGTAAAATCTTGATAATGGTCCATCATTTTATTTTGCCTAAACGTTACATACTTTTTTATATATTCTATTTTTAACGAATGATTCACTCCAGTCCAAACAGCAAATAAGCAGACTTCTGCTTCTGCAACGTTTAGTTGTCCCTGAATTTGGAAAAAATAGTCATGATTCTTATCTATGACAAAAGTGTTATTTTTTTGCATTGTATTTCAAATATTAAATTTTTTATTTTTAACCGCATCTTCCGCATTCATGTCTTTTGCCGGAATTAGACATTTAACTTCTACTAGTCCCATTTTCCCTTCTTGATATGGGAGTGTATAAAGTAATTTTTTTTGATATTTCTCGTTATACTTTTAAAAAGTTATTATTGTCATTAGGTAAAGTAATTTCGATATCAGTTTTAAGTTTTTTGATACCTGCAATAATAACGTCATAATCGCCTGCACATACTTATCGATTACACTCTGTATACAATCCACCATCCACATTCATAATGTTTTCCTGTCCTCCTCTCCTTTACGCTGTTCACCGATACATTTTAAATGAGTAAATCTGCTACCACTGAAGGATGTTTCATTGTGATCAGCAAATTTTCACCACTGTTGTCGATTATTTGTTTTTCATTTTTAATCAGCAATTGGGAATCATCAGTTTTGTTTTTTGTAGATTGGTGATGTACCCTAACAATACGTCGAAAAGGGAAAGCATCAACGAATTATCGTTTTGGTCCTCTTTTTTTATTCTGTGCGTCTCTGTTACTTGTGTTTGTTTAGTACTCAACACCCATTGAATTTTCTATGTTATTGTGATCTTCCATTACATCTGAGTTTTGATGATGTGATGATAATCCATTCGTTTTAATATTGGTAATTAGAGTTGGTGGACTAAACTAGAAATGGTGGACTAAATTTGTCAGCGCGTCTGTAAGATCAGAATATAAAACCAACATCCTGTATTTAAGTTACAAAATTAATAATCAAACAACATGCCGCTACGTTCAAAATGACTAGAAGAAAAAATTAAAACACCTCGACATATTTGGAATTTTGGAGTAAACAAATCATTTTCCCCGTATGTCCCAAGTTCAAGTTCTTAATACAAGTTTATATTATATTTCGTATTTCTCAAACGAAAAATAAACATTTTTGGAACTTAAAAAAAAAATTATATTATAAGAAAATTTATAAGCTTACTTTAGTTTTAAAGAAATATACATCCCATTACTGACACCCCGTAAAATAACGAAATTGTTGCCAATCACCTTTGTAATCTATGTATTTGGTTTCATTAACTTTATGTTCGAAGATAATTTTTTTTTCTAGTAGTTACACGCATATTTTTTTCGTTTATTTTCCATATCGAAATCAAATGTTTAAAAATACGAATATTTTCACAAAACTAAGATAAAAATAATCAATTAACAAAAATATTAAATTTAATGAAGTAGAGCAACTTTCACTTCGGTATGAAGGAAAATCGAGCGTAGAGCACACGTCAGAACGCTCCGGCCCAAGGAGCGCGACTAAAGAAATTCGCTAGGATTTTTCCTAATTATTTTAAATATTTTTTTAATATTTAAAGAATTATCAAAATTCAAAAAAAAATTTTTTAAAGGATTAATACTCATTGGTCTTCAACCAACTCGAATAAATTAATGGAAAAAATAACTTTTAGCAGTATTTATCAATAGTTTTTTGTGAGGCAAAAAATGGGAAATTTAATGAATTTATAACGTTCTAATTAGGAAAATCATAAGTTTTTCGGCAATTGTATTCAGCAGATTTGAATTACGACTATATAAGGATAATAATGCGCTGATCAAATTGTATAAATTGTAATCGGTTGCAACGTAGTGAGTGCACAAACTTAGCTCGAAATGTCTTTGGGGGAAAGAGACTTATCTTGAAGGCCTGATTAAGGTAACATAAAGTAACTTTATAAATGTGAAAAAATTCACGCGCATTGCGTATATAACACTAATTGATAAACAAGAAAAAAAAATTCAGTTTATCATTTCAATAGCCGGGAAAAAATTGTCAAATAACTTGTTGAAAACGCAATTTTGCTAGACTGCAGCCTTAATTAATAACCTTCGGCGTCCATAACAAAACAAGATTTCGAAATATAGCACTGATAAAAACGTATTTACTTTTACAAGGTGTATTAATTCGGATTGTTTCTTCTTGTAAATTCATATTTAGGCTACACCATTTTTGTATTTTAACGAGTTTTAATCTCAAAATTACCACAAAATCGACTGTGAAAAAAAAAGCAAACAGAAATATACAGGCCGAATTGATAACCTCCTCCTTTATTTTTGAAGTCGGTTAAATATCAAAAAAGTAACATCCCTATAGCTATAACAGTGCTAACGTCATAATTTCATCGCAGGGGCTTAGTTTCCTAACTGTATGTACGTATATATCTGTCAACTGTGTGTATAGGTAGAAGATTTGAGAATATATTGCTGATACGTGAAAATTAACTAACGAGGATCATTGTAAACATATAGGTATGTTACCTAATATTAATTTTACACAGCTTATATATCAATTATGTAGGTAGATGTGTATATTTTTTGCCCTTTTGCTCTATCATTTATAATAAACGAATTATTTATAGAAAACCTAACAATACTTACAGGATAATGTTTATCATGTCCTAATTTATCGGGTTTCCATAGAGATACATCTATGTATGAAACATTATCATCACATTCTGCCTATTATTTGATCCGTAAACTTCGCAATAAATGGGAAAGAAAATAAGCAATAATATCTTACAATATTATGCCTATTATTTTATGAAAAACTACCTATTACACTTTACATTAACTACGATCTTAATAATAAATTTAAAAAAATGCCGTGTCTTAATTTAAGAGCAATCCTCATCTCAAAAACGTCTGTATTTGACTACAGAGAATCCATCATGGCCGCGCCAATCCATTCTAACATTCAAAAACATAATAGACCCTATATTTATTAAAATTGAATATCGCCGATTAATTTACTACGAATCGGCGCGTCGCTCGCAGACGAGTGGATTAAATGAAAATTTCTGTTTCAAGGATACTCGCAATTAGTCAGTATTCGATAGAATGTGCGACGGAAATCGAGTGTCTCTTCACGTTGTTTTCAGTTTCACAGTCGTGTTTGGTATTATATTTTATACATATTTTGATGTTTATGTGTTACTAGTAGTTCTTGTATTGCGGTATAGGGTTATATTCGTATCGCAGTGAAAAGAAGATAAGTTAAGCTGCAGGCATTTCAGAAAAGGATACTGAATTTTTTTGGAGACGTAATAAATAAAAGTAGCACAAGAAAAGTCTATGTGTTTAGTGTGTTTTTATTTGTTAAGTTTAAAGTAATATGATACTTCAATTTGATTTAATTAATAAGGGTTGTGAGATTCATCTAACGAATTGAGAGTGACATTATGAAAATGTTTTTACCAAACAAGGAAGCCCTAATAAATATGTTTATTTTGTTAACAATCTTCTCTTCCAGTGTCATTTAAAATTAGTATCGTCGTCGTCGTCGTCAATATAAAATTGTAATAAAATACCCAAAAAACACAGAACCAGTACATTCGTATAATTTCGTTTCTGTCCTTTTAGGGGTTCATACAAGCCAGGAGTAAATTCCATTAATTTTCATTTGCGAGTCACGTACCGTTTCGCTTTTTCTATACCAATTAAACGATTTTCTTTGATGTTTTTACCTGAAACAATAAGTTGTGAGATTAATTTCTGTATCGCGTTTTAACTTAATGGTCCGTGGTCGTAGGTACGGGAAAATCCGGGTTTTTAGGTTGTATAATTAATTTATTATACTTACATAAGTAATGGTAATTCTTGAGATGGTTCTGGTTGATTAAAATAGGACTCTATGCCATAAAATAAGTTATTAAGCTATGTTGAGATAGATATCTATTTTTACGTACTGAGTGGGTAAGTACAAATTAGGCGATTTAAAAAGCGCGCTGTGAAAATACGATTTTTGAGAACCCTGTTCTTTTTAAGTGCACACACGCCTTTTCTGTATAAATTATAAAAAAAATCTGTCATCAAACAAATGCGTCCAAAGCCCGCCTTATACTGCATACTTATTTCTCCCAGCCAGAATCACCATTCACCAACGGAAGGGTAACGCAATCAAGCGCAACTCCATAAATCCAAGGGTCAACATATAAAGCCCGTAAATCATAAACTACACAGGACTAGCACTGAACAATATATCATACAGTTTAATTTATTTCCAGTTAGAAAAACGTGAGCCAACTGTGATGATAGAATAAATAGCAATGATTCAATTTTATGCGAAAAGTGTATTTATTTCAATGGTTACTGTTAATAATTCATGTTTTATGTAAATGGTCTCTTATGTCAACATATTATTATGGTAACTGCTTATGATCTGGCAATATTAAAAAGTAGAAAATTAGAGCATTATTTATTGTCGCTCCAAATTCGTACCTACATTTGTTTTTAATAAAAATACACGTGTTAAATTTTGATGTATACTTCCTATGAGACAGATAAAAATAGATTTAATAAATGACTTTTATGAAGCAGGTGTAATTTAGAGTTTTCTTCTAGGCAGTTAGATATAATTAATTAGGCTTAGATCTTTATAAGGCAAATACTTATGATGTTTCATTGAGCTACTTTTGCAGGCATTTAGATGATTAGCCTTCTGATCCCTGCCACATCGTATATTTGTCTTAAATGGGTCTTTTAGGATGCGTTGATGGGTTGAAATTAAATGAAAACAACTGTATTTTTCCAAATACTACCCTTTCCGAAAACTGAATACCATGAACATTGAACATATTGAAAATTTTTTTTTTGTTCACAACCACACAACGTGTCAAACAAAAGGTCTATAGCTGGAAACAATATTAAAAATAATGGTCTCATCCAAAGAATGTATTAAGGTTTATGGCGACTTACAATTCCTTTATCACTTTCTGAGGCTGGAACAATGCGTTCGTTATTCATTGTTAGTGCGGTTCCTTCAAACTGACTGTTGGTTTTATGAATGCTTTTTGAGAGTTTTGAGCTTTAAGTATGAAGATAGATAGGTCACTAGCACACCATTCGATCTTCAAAGACGTCACACTAACGCACACACGATTAGACGCCAAGAAAAGCATGATTCAAATATGGTAAGCGAACTAGAGACATTTGAAGTAAATTTTGGCTAATTAGCAGCATTTCGTCGTGCCAATACCGGAGCGCTATTAAGCTATCTACACCTTTTCACTCATAATATCATTGGTTTTGGGAAGATATTTGATGTGATGGTGGTAAAGTAGTACTGATAGCAAGCAAACTATAACATATAGGTAAGGTTAGTTTATTAGAATGAGAAAATAGAGGTAATACCAACATGAATTTACATGAGATAGAATGTATGTGGAAAATATTTTAGGTGGATGTTGGTAGCGTTATAGCCAACATACGGAACCCATCTGTTTAACCCTTAATTACTCGCATGGGGTCAAAGCAATTTCGAATTAAAAAATGAAGCACTTGGCGCGGCCCGATTCTCCCCGCGCCCTCGCTAGCTTCATAACGCACGTCTAGTTTGTATTTTAATTTTTAGTAGTGACCAAGTCACGGGAGTGGAAGGACACGTCGCTGCGCTCTTGAGCGGTGACCCCGTGCGAGTAGTTACGTTACTCTTTTGGAAGAGGTAAGTTTTTTATTTTATGTACTTTTTTTTGTGTATTATGAAATAAATTTGTATCATTGTATGTTTATAAATATTTTTTTATAAATAAGTTTTATACCATGAAATTCTGATAAATGTTTCAGGCATAAATGCACTCATTGTACATCGAGCAAATACCGACAAATCACGTACTCACGTGAGGCGTAATTTCTTGCGGCAATTGTCTATTGAACTTATTCGTAATCACCAGAAACGACGACTTGAAGTCGGGGCAACTCCTAAGGAGGTAAAAAAACGCCTGAGGGAAGTGCATGAGTTGGAAAATCGCGTCCCATCAACCAATGCAAAACGTGGACTTGCAATAGTTGCCCGCGGAAATGCGATCGCAAAGTACCAACAAAGTGCAAAAAATGCACAAGATTTGTGTGCAGTGATCACTCTGATATATACTGTCAACAGTATAACAAGAGTGATTCGGAGAGTTCCTAAAAATACGAGTATTAACCATGATCTCAGTATACCAAAATAGAAATTGTTAATTATGGATAATTATTTTAGTTTAACTTGTTTTTGTGTAATTAGTTAGTAATCCATGTTATTACTTATAGATATTATAGAATAAACAAAGCACTTTCATAATAAAATAGTTTCATTTACATATATTTTAATATATATTAAAAACTACTCATACTATTTGGGGTCATCTGTGACCCCATGCGAGCAGTTATGTAATGTTCTTTGTGCGAGTAATTAAGGGTTAAAGCTAGTTCGGATAAAACTTGTTTTACTGTTTTTGAAATATTGTTCCTTATTTTTTCAAGTCGATAGAGATTTTTTTATAAAATCTTATTGTACAAAGTTACTCCATGTTACAATAATATCTTCAATAAACTGTATAATCCTGTCTAATACCAACAATTTACTGACCTAGACCGTAAACAGCCCTATTCTTCTAGGGTCAGACAATTTTCAATGCATAAAATCTAAATTACGGATCCTAACCAAACAGACGATGATAGCAATCCATTTTCATTTGAAGAACGTGCGGGCGGAATCCATAACTTGGGACGCTGAATTTTATTACATAAATTGCTGAGAATACGTGAAAATCGATTTTAGATATTGTTGGAATAAAGGACACAAATATATTGTTTTGTTGAAAATAGATACTATTAAGCTATTGCATAGCTTCTATCGCGGGCCTTGAGCGCGGGGACCGAATCGAGAAATTCCGTAACGAAAAAACCTCACGCTCCCCACTCCGACGGGCTCGGAGGTGTGGCTTGAAGGCATGCTATGCAATAGCTTTACCGCGGCAGTCCCCGAGTGCCACACGTCTTTTTTGTTTTAGTATTATTGTTATACATCTGTTCTTCTATTGTAGTAACGATCACTAATTCCAGTGTGGGAAAGTGATAATCCACACTGGAATTACTACTGCTTTATGACATCACTAGCTGTGCTCCGCGGTTTCACCCGCATTGATCCGTTCCTGTTGGTCTTAGCGTGATGAAATATAGCCTATTGGCTTCCTCGATAAATGAGCTATCTAACACCGAAAGAATTTTTCAAATCGGACCAGTAGTTCCTGAGATTAGCTCGTTCAAACAAACAAACAGATTCCTCAGCTTTATAATATTAAGTATAGATTGTAACCCCGTTGCATATTGTCTACCAAAATTCAAAAAATCCTAATTGTGTATTTACGCTATAAAAATACGATGGTCATTCACTGTTATATAAAAAGGTGGGCTTAATTTAAACAGTGAATGCATTTAAGCTGAATCGCTATTTATAAATGTTCAAATTTGGATGTTTCCATCGCCTAAAATAGCTGAATGGGCATATCATTTGTAGCAACATGCGTTTAATTTACTATAGAAAATAATTAATTATGTGTTCGTTTATTAAAATACAGTGTATTCTGATAAGAAAACAAACATAGGCTACTTTTTGTCATCTAAACCACAGTTGACAGATATTATATACGTAAACAAAACTTGACGGGATTAAAAATAAGTTTGTTGAAGGAATGATTGTCGCTACAATGTTGAAAGTGAGTAAAACCGCAGACGGAATATAGTTTTCTACAAGCTTAATAGATGAATAGAATTCGATATAAATTTAATACATTATAATTGTTATTAAACCAAACCGCGGCAATCCTACCCACAAACATCACCAAGCCATTTTATAATTAATTATGCAAAATTGTTTTCCAATACAACGGAAACATAGCAGTGGACGCATGTTTAAAGCCGGCTACTCCCGAACCTGCCCCAGGGGCAATATTGGAACAATCTCCAATCTCCAAATTGCCCCTGCTTGCCTATACACATCACAATTAAGGAGCCAATTAAGTGTCCAATTCCATTATTGCCCCTGCGGCAGGTAGGTGAGTAGCCGGCTTTATTCAGCTATTATTTTAAAACAAAACATTGAACAAACAAAGAACTCTCGAGAAAGAATTGCTCGAGCATCTAATTAACTAACCACTTAAATTTAAAAGAACTAATCTAGACTTCATTAATTGTAGAAAATACTTCCCAGTGATGTTATACGGAAAGGAAACTTTTATTTTTAGAAGAGAAAATTCTGCACTCACGTTTTGAGTAAATTTTCTAGGTCGCGTCATGGCAATACCGTCACGTCATGGGATAAGGCGACAATTTTGATATTTTTGTATCTTGCCGAAGAAGTTTCACTTCTGACACTTGTGCTCGGCACACATGCTCTTTTTTCTAACACGTTATGTTGGTTAAGTTTATGGGAAAATTTGTGAAAATTTTCTTTTATTATTTAGTTCTTGTTATTACTTTAAAATTTATTTCATGATTAAATCAAAAGAGCTCGTTTTATAAGCGCTAAGCTCGTACTTTCATTTCATATAGGTAGGACTAATAAATCAGTACAAAGCATTTTTCTCCAAAGGATAAAATGCAATAAGCTATGCTTGTACAAAAGGCAAAGAATATTCAGTAATAAAAACAGAAGGAAGGAATCTTCAATATAGGTACTAAATTATTAATTCATGTAATAACAATGGATAAATTAATACAAAACTGAACTCATTAACACATAATAATTAATAATCATGTCAAAAAAGTGATTAATTATATCGAAAATTCAGTATTCTTTTTTCTTTCGCCATTAGTCCTCATTATATACCTTTAAGAATTATTCAATTTGATACAATAGATATTTTGAATAAAAACATAATAATAGCTCCTATTAGGTATCATTTATAACATAGACATAATTAATAACCATATTTTTTATATATACATATTTTACATATTTTCAAAAGTTCAACAGGGCGTCGAACAAATAATATACCTACCTACCATATACATACATAATTTACCTTTTATGAATATTCTCAAAAATATTAATTCCTGCATATAATCAGTAAACAATACATAACGAAACCACGAACATTCATCCCTATAATATGACATAGTTGTCCTTTATTTCAAACCCGACCTTCTAAAGGAAGGAATTTACAACCAACGCAATCCAAACATTTGTGAAAGATAATACGAAATCATAATACGAGTAATAATAATAATTTATTACCTCTATAAAACATTGTTTTCGTCTTCATATAAATTGTGTCAAATCAAAATAAACTTTACTTTTCAGTTATAAATAAGGACGTAAAGTGAGATAATAAAAATTACTTTTACGCCTCTATTTTTAATTTCTATTTAGAAAACTGTGCGATATTTAACCTAATTCCTTAGTACAAATAGTGCGGAATTTATTTTAATTTTATTACGAAGGATTTCTAGAGATTAAATTGGGTTTTGTGGCGTTTTATTTAGCAACGTATAACAAAGTGACGTATTTAATCATTATGTGTGAGAAGACAAATTGTTTCTCTTTTTCGTGAAAATGTCATATTAATTTATTTTTATTAATACCTAAAGTTCTGTTACTAAATGACGAATGTACATACAAAATATGCATTGTTAAAAGCTTTATAAACTCTCATTATAAGACAGTCATTCATATTGCGGAAAATATTAAATAATTTTCAACAATCGTTCCCGTAATTACCAAAAGTACTGAAATCCGCAATTAATTGCCTCTTAAAATCTGTTATATTGCGCCAAGAGGCATCTGGTTTTGGCATACCTATTTGCAGTACACATACACTTGTAACTTACACACACATATACATGCTATAGTATAAAAGGCATATTTAAGATATCAAAGGCATACATACTCGTACCTATGTAGGTAAAAACCATGTGGTTTTTATCATAAAACAAATGAACAATTAAATGATTTTAATTCAAAGCTGATAAAAAACAGTTTGTCGTCTGCCTATATTTTGTTCCCACTGCAGGGACACAAGATCCTTAAAGGGTTTATAATATATTTTTTACATGGTCTAGACTTGAAATCTTTTTATACATCAATGAATTTGGTGAAGATGAAGGTTGAAGGTGTTGAAACGAATATAAAGAAATTTTTTCCTCAACTGTACATATTTACACGAACAAATTGGTACATTTATGCACAAACATTGCTTTGATGTACGCATTATAAGCGAGTCATAATATGTACCTACTTATATTTAGTCAGATGTTTCTTGTCGTAATGATTTAGCGTTCAGTTATGAGTTCCAATGGTTATTTTTAAAGTATATTTTTTTTTCTCTACAAATTTCATAAGTACAAAGTTCTAATGTGTGTTTTCCTACACTAATATTACAAAGAGGAAACAACTTTTAGTAAAAAGTAGTTTTAAATAAAAAACAATTTAAGAAAATTTGAAAATTATTCTATGTATGTATACAGCTACATCAGTATTTTCATCTTGAGAAAACCCGGGCGAAAAGGGAAGCCTTGTATTATTGTGAATATGACTGCTAAAGGTAATTTTTCATCCCACAATTTCTAACAACCTATACAACCTTCTTAGAACTACCGCGGCTAATCCAAACTCAATGTTACTCACATCACTATATACATTGTAATCAATACGTCTGTTTGTCGCAGTTAGTACTGCACGTAAAATGCACCATAAATCACAATAGATGAACTGGGACATCATGTGGATTGTGGGCTAGTCGTCCAGTGGACTTAGCAGGCGATACTATGCTATGTAAGCTATTAATCTAGTTGATGAATAAATTCACAACTTTGTGATAATAGTTTTTTTCGAACATGATTTTCACGAATGTAATGAGATTTTTCTTTTCTATTTACATAATAAACATAATATGAATTTTAATAATATGCGTTTTGGTCCATAGCAACTACATTCAATTTATTTTTACTCATGAATGAATCTGAATAAGTTTTTATTAGTGTACTAAATAATTAAAACGATTGTATTCAGGGTTCCATTATGGCCATTTTGCAACACGACATTTTCACCCTATGAATATATTCAATGTAGCTCTTCTGTCAGTTTAAATGATAAATCACTACATAGTATAAAACAAAGTCGCTTTCTCTGTCCCTATGTCCCTTTGTACGCTTAAATCTTTGAAACTACCCAACGGATTTTGATGCGGTTTTTTTTAATAGATAGAGTGATTCAAGAGGAAGGTTTATATGTATAATAACATCCATTAAATAGCGGAGAAGTACTGTTATTTTTGAGGTTTCTAATGTGATGTCGTAAAAAATTACATTTTTTCCGCTTACATTGCAAACGCAGGCTGAACCCTACGAGTTTTATCAAAATAATGTACTAAGTATTATACACATTGTAAAGGTCTACAGAAAAGTCTGCGATGGTATATGTCTATCTCTTATGGATAACCCACAATAACTTTTTTTGTCATTTACTTTTTACGACAAATAATGGCTAATTTTCGAAGCGATTTTAACCAATACAGCATTAATCCTTAACCAATTAAATACCTTAAATACATTGTTCATTTAATATAGATCTATATGGCCCTTTATACCGTATGATTTAAGTGAATATTTTCGAAGATATTACAGATTTAAAAATTGCGGGATGTAGCGTTTGCGGTACCGGCCGGCCGCCCGGCTATATATTTTATACCCGTGCGAAGCCGGAGCGGGCCGCTATGTTTTTATATACAACGTTCACAGTTTTTCTGTAGTGTATTTAGTATCAGCATTGCACCCGTGCGAAGCCGGGGCGGGTCGCTAGTATTGTATGAAATTTAAATCATAGAGTGTTGAATTAGCACTACTTCTATCTGCTGTGACTAGTAACTTTATCAGCTCGGCGAAAAAATGGGCACTTTGAATAACAGATAGCAATGAAACGTCTATTACATGAACTACTTTTAAGCTATTTAAAGCTACAAGTGTGCGCAAACTTTAGTCAACCATACATTGTATTAATAATGACATCGTTATGCATTTGAATGTTTTAGTGAAAAATATAAGTGATTTACGATCGCATCTGGTAAGACGGAGTTTATTCTCAGTTTATCGCCCATCACAATCAAATATACGCGAGTTTATGACATTTGTTACATTATTATCTTGGAATTCGCTTAATTCTGGTATACGTATTTTAAAATATAATAATAGCTACAGATATATTAGGTACTAGCTGCTCCGCGCGGTTTCACCCCCGTGGCTCCACTCCTGTTGGTCGTAGCGTGATGATACATAGCCTATAACCTTTCTCGATAAATGGGCTATCTAACAGCGAAAGAATTTTTCAAATCGGACCGATCTTTTCCGAGATTAGCGCGTTCAAACAAACAAACAAACTCTTCAGCGTTATAATATTAGTATAGATTATTACACAGTGATTGTTTATTAATGTGATATCCAGTGGATTCTACGATAAGGCTAAACCAAAGCCCAATCAGGTTTTACAACTTACCCCATTTTATTCAAGAATAATGACAATGTTGGTGACAATTGTTTAAGTTCTTCAGTTTCAGTTTCATTCTTTGATTAATTACACACAAAGAAAACTTATCTCTTTATAGCAATAATTTTCATTCCCCAGTATAATATAATATGTAAAAGTGTACCTACCTAGGTGAAAATTATATCCATAACCCCAAATATACGCTAAACATAAAGTTATTTGTCCTACACGACACAAAGCGCAAAATATAAAATTCCTTCTAGAAACTTCACCTGCTACGTAATATTTTACTTGTTCCGAACGCTAGATAAGAATTTATGCTTTTACTGCGTCACAATGAATTCTTTGAATATCATCTTGCTTAAGACTTCCCTTTGAAGAAAATACTTTCATAAACGTTGCAATGATAAATTGGCGATAAAAAAGACTAAGAAAACTGGCAAAATTCTATATGAAAAGTGGGATTAAATCTACATTTTTCATTTATTACCTAACTATTTTTATATGTAGCCATTTCAATTTTAACCAAAAACTACATCGAAAAACGCTCCAGTTGCAATATTTAAACACATACAAAATTCGTTTAAAAACTGCAACATTTATAATTTCTTGTAACAATTTTAGCAGAACGACTCTCTTCAATATTACTTAAAAATGCCATCATGGACGCATCCTTTCATTTTACGTGACTCTTTCAACCGCATCTCTTTATGGTAAAAATCTAAACTAACGACACGAAATAATATTTTAAATGAGAATATAAGTTTGCATGTCTGTAACACTATGCTGTCTAAAATGCTGAAATAATTCAGATTATGTATATTGAAGATCTATTAAACTAATTATAAAATGAAGAAAGGATATTTAGTTTGTGTATTTTTTTTTCTTTTCTATCTAAAATCCTACATTTAAATTATGCTTAAGTTTACCCGCCTTCGAAAGAAGGAGCTTTTGTTTTTCGTACATATAATATATTTATCTACATTTCTTTGGCTAAGACCAAACCACTGGACGGATTTCTAGATAAATCAGCAGTCGAGTTTTTTGTTTTCATTATTATAATATTTCGTGTTTATTAATATTAAATATTTCAAAACCTACTTAAAACATAGACCGTACCCAACCTAAAACCGCCTCACAAACTTCATTCACACAGAACCTTCTCAATTTTATTTAAAAATTCCGCCGCCGTGGAATCTTCCCGCGTGCCTGGTGTCCAAGGAAGACAATTTATCCTGGAAGGGCAATCAATTTCCATAGACACGTACTCTTCATACCTCACCCCTTTACTCCCATTTGCTTGCTGAATCTTTAACAATATTGCTTTTGAACGCATCGAAATGAGGGTAGTTACTTGCTGGTTTGATGGTGTTTTGACTCGAAGAGGCAGTTATTTTGAATTAACTTAGTCAATAACTTATTGAGGTTTGTATAACAAATACATTTCTTACTTACATGCTACAATGTAATAGAGAGGTCTTCATATACCAGTTAATTAATTTGAAGTGATACTAGAGCAATGTATGAATAACAATTGGTGCATTTGAATTGATTATTACTATGTCGAACTCTCCAAATGATGAGAGGAAAATCTTACTGCTTACAATATTTTTCAAGAATACAACTATCATACAATTTATATTACCCTAGACGAAAAGTATAGAACCCTAACAACCCTAAATAGGTCGACAGCACCCACAGCATATCTCACTTTAATTTTCCAGAACATTTATATCGCATTAGTGGCATAACTCCTGGCTGGGTCGCTTAATAGTTCTGGAAGGCTCTCGAAATAAATGACTGGCTATTGCCAAATAATCACTATTACTTGATCAATTTATTGGTTCTATTATAATAAAGGTAACTCCTTTAATTTTTTCCTTCTATGATGCCTTTGTTCATCAACTCAATTTCAAGGTTTTTCTTTGTCTTTTCACATCCTATTACTTGTGTCTAGTCATTTTCAGTATCAGTTTGTCGATTTTTTCTCCCACCTTCTTCATAAATTTATTAAGCTATTGCATAGCTTCTATCGCGGGCCTTGAGCGCGGGGACCGAATCCAGAAATTTAGTAACGAAAAACCTCACGCTCCCCACTCCGACGGGCGCGGAGGTGTGGCTTGAAGGCATAGCATGCAATAGCTTTACCGCGGCAGTCCCCGAGTGCCACACGTCTTTTTTATGTTTTATTGTTGATGTCCTTAACAAAAATAAAAGTTTTATAAGTACAAAGAACACTTCAAAGACTTCACAGAAAACTGATTAAGGTCCTTTTACATTGGTGGGCGTTTATATAATGAGCTTATTTGTCGCATATAATGGTCCCTCAAATATGTTCTTATGGGCAAATGGCTCGAGCAGTATAATGATGCTGATTATAATAAGAACCTGCTTCCTTTATATGCTAAATGAGGTACGTGGAAGTGCTATTTGGCCGGGTAATATTACTTTGACGACTTATACTTTACTACCTACTCTATAAATAACAGTAATTTATTTACTACGGTAATTTCGACTCATTTCTTGCTATTTTGTTGAGTACTCTGCCATTTTATTGACATGCTCCTGTATTCATAAAATAATTTTGGTATACATAGCTATCAAGGTTTAGAAGATAACTTAATTTGATTAAATTCTGGTTTCATTGTTTTGGGTTCGCGTTTGTTCGCTCAACATTTTAATAGACCTGCTGGGTAGACTACTACCAATACCTCATCTTACTATTATTCCACGTAGTTTCACATTCTAAGATCGAATTCAGATCAGTATCAATAATTATGGGTTATTTTCTTCCCTGAGATATAAACAGTGTTTTAATTGAATCGTCGTCATAATTAAAAATCTTATTATTGCAACTGATTAACAAAACTACGGACAAACGCGGACGCAAACGCTCGTAACATTAAAACATCATTACGGAACTCATTTCAGCACTAAACAGAAAAACCACTTATGTTCCTTAAAATTTAATTTAAACTGTAAGCGCTGTCGTCGCTTTACTCTCTTGCAAGTGAAAAACGATTCATTTCAAAGAAAATATGTGCAGCTCAAGAGCTTGTTAACTGCAACCGCTCGAGCGATTCTAACGTGTAGCCTTTTGACTTGTGGCTTAAGTTTTCTCGTTTTCAAACTGTTCATTAAATTGTCTTTTTAATTTCTTCAGTTTCGTCTGAATGGTATGTTATCCTTGTATAATTACGACCCAGTTTGAAGTACCTAAACATCCTCCATAGTTCTTCTTCTTTTTCTTAAGTGGCAACTACCGATTCCATGGATATAATTTAAACAAACGAACTTGACTGTAACTATCATTAGTGTTCCGAATTGATGAATTCAAAATTACTAACATTAATTCAATCGTCTCTCTTACTAAATGTTTACAACTAAGAAATAAATTTCATTATACTAAATTGCGAAGAGAAAGTGATTACTTCAAATTTTCCGTAATCGAATCTGCGAGTGGCATTGAATTTGTTTTAGAACTGTTATCTTCGTTATTTTCGGCTATTAGAAAATGACTTTCATCTCCATCTGATATTCTATCAACATGAAGCTATCTGTTAACATCGGTACGGAAGTTTTCGTCAATATTTTCGAATTTGTCAATTTGTGTACAAATAAAGTTTGCGAACTTGTGTTACTTTCCAGTTAGTTTGCTCCAATCAAACATCTAGATTTTCTGAAACTACTACAGTTCAGGAAATATGATTTACGGTTTAACTACTTTAGTTCGAAAGTTTGTGATTTTTTGTGAAACTTCCAGAATTTGGGATACATCGGTCAAGATTTCCTCAACTTTTTTCTGAAGGATAAACTAAATTTAGAAGACGGCATTTAAAACATGGGTACGTAATTAGTAATATATGAGATTGTCCTTTTTAACAAAACTTATCTACAAGTGAACGAGGTTTGCTTTTCCCAGAAATACCAATGTTACTTCTTCAATACATAGTAGGAAATTTGGGTCGAAATAATCAGGGTTGAATTTAAATACATTCACAGTTGATTGTGTTTCAAATTATAAGAGATGGTCGATATTTACTGAAACGTATGACTCACAATATATTTAAATTTCTATTATTATGTTTCTTCTTATTTATTCTTTGCATCTGCATAAGCTAATGGATGTATCATGTGTCACTGTCCATTATAGAGCAGGCTCCAAGGAGATGTTCGTTTGCAAAAATAGCGGACCTAAATCTGACTTCTGATATATATTGTATAGATCCCAGACATCCTATAGACAGATGTTGCCAACCAGTTTTGTGGTCCCCCTCCCCGCACCCCGGTAATTAAATATGGCATACAAAGAAAAAAATAAAAATTTCCAAAACATGCCGTGTGGGGTATCAAATGAAAGAGCTTATTGAGTAGATCACGAATATATAGCATACTATAACATTTCTTACACTTTCTCTAAGATTTTTTAGAAAATTTAAGAAAATGCTCCATTTTTGAGTTAACTTTAAACCACTATAGATTGAAAACTCATGAATATATTTTTTAAATTATTATTTTAAATAATTAACAATAGTCCATTGTTTATGATTCAATAGTTTTGAGATTGAATTATTGGTTTATTTGTTTTGAATTTAGTCCTTTATAGATAAATTGATTGAGTGAGATTCAGATAAATTGTTGTTTTTGAAATTACGATTTCATAATCTGTACAATTATGTTGGCTGTTTAATAATTACAATTTACAACTGGTAACGTAATTAATAAGCTTGTGATTACACTAATTATGGTGAAATTTGGTTCCTAGATAGAATTTACAACATCCTAGATAGAAAGTAGGTAGACGGTTAGTTATATAGACAGGTACATAATATTGAACAACACAAGGAGTAATATAAGCGAAGTGGTTTATTGTTCACAAACGTGTCTCGTTTCATTTTACTTACCTCTGAAACTGCTTTTAGTAAAATTAATTTCGCATAATCAAGCGGACGACAGTCTTTTATTACACATTGTAACAAAAACATTAAGCTATCTTAAGGAATATTAATATCAGCTTCAGGTAAAGTAGGAATATAAACTTATTGAAAAGGTAATAAATTAATTATTAAATATATATTATAGAGAAAATCTATTCTATATTATTTTTATATACCTACAATAATCATAATATGAAATTCATATCAATTGCTCTACTATTTCAATTATAAGTAGCAGTCATAAACAAAATTAAATATTTTAAAAACACCTCATATGTATCAAGAAAAGTAAGTGATCGAGCAAAGCCACAACTTAAAGCTAGTAAACAAAGCAAATCCTACGTGTATCGAACCCTATTTCCGTAAGATATTCCCGCGGAAATCAGTTATATTTCTGAACTCTGTCTACAATCTTTTAACATCTCACTTTATGGTTACCTACATTATATTTTCCTTTTCATTGGTGCTATGTTATTCAGGAGACTCTCACATTTTAACAAGCTTTTCTTCACCTGTATGTTTGTGTTTAATCGACTTCTTTAGAATCGATTATAGCCCTCTAGATTTGATTAATACAATAATTTCATGAGTTTTAGCATGTTTTTTTAGTTTTTTTTTACAACTCTATGTATTTCATTCATAGGACGTTTCCTTGAAACGCCGTATTATAATAATCTTAGTATCTAACTCTCGTAGTATTATAGATTCTTACAGCCATTTACTTTTGAGACTCCTTTGCGAAAAGATGAGGATTACTGTGAAGGGAGTAGGGAATGGACTAAATGAGTCGCAAATGCATTTTCCTAAAAGCTTCATAATTTATTTACACATAGGTACGTATTAATTATGATCATAATATTATATCCTAAAAGAGTGTTTCATCGTATACCTACGCATCAAACACCACATTAAAACGTGTTAAAATAACCAAAACATTATACTTAAAGTCTTATAAAAAACTAGCTGTGCTCCGCGGTTTTACCCGCATTGCTCAGCTCCTGTTGGTCCTAGCGTGATAATACATAGCCTATAAGCCTTCCTCGATAAATGGGCTTTCTAACACCGAAAGAATTTTTCAAATCCGACTAGTAGTTCCTGAGATTAGCGCGTTCAAACAAACAAACGAATTTATAATATTAGTATAGATACCATCAAATAGAGAAAACCTAATGGAATTTTTAGATACAAGGCCCTTTATATTTCAATACTACGTCTAGGTGCTACGGCGGAATTTTTATAGCGATATAAAGGCGAAACCGACGGTAAATATCGATTTTATTTACGGTCGAGTGCCGGTGCGTTTTATAGGGCTGCTGATGAATAGTTTTCGCTGCAACAAGTTTCCGGATTGTACCTCTGTTTGTATACTGTGTACGTGTTTACTGTGAAACGTTTTTACTTTGTTTGTAATATTGGAATTTTTGTGCTATTGGACTAGACCAGGGGTTCCCAACCTTTTTTTGTCTACTGCCTACTTTAAGAATAAATTATTTTTTAACGCCCCCCTTTTTAAACATACTTAAAAAACGCTAAGTACTTATAACTGATTATTGAAACGCAATTTTATAGTAGAGTATCTTTTATTGAAAATAAAACAAACATAATCAATTCTTATATAAAAACTAATGTGAAGGTTGAATCTGATGCTGTTCAATAAGTTTGTTGATATCAGGTTCCAATTTACTCAAAAACAGCCGCAAGTCGCCACGTTCGGTAACACGCAAACGATTTCTCTTTTTAGTAAGCAGCGTTGCCACAGCACTAAATCCACGTTCACACAAATATGACGATGGGAATGCTATCAAGAATCGTTGAACAATTGACCACAATCCAGGGTACAATTGTGGGATCGGTTTTTGTAGCCAAAATTCTTGATATCCATTTTTAAACTTGATTTTTGTTTCTTCGTTTGTTGTCAATTCTATAAGTTCTTCTTCCAGCTGAGGTGACATTGCTGTGTTGACATTTGAAAACGGATCCAACACCCAGTCTGGTATTTCCAAGTTTAAAATGTCCTGGTATCGTTCGGTGAAGTCAATGTGGAGGTTTTCCAAATGTTGGCAGTAGGCAAACAAGTCGTCGTTACTGCAAAATACTGATAAATTCGGAAAATTGTGAAACTCACGTCTGCCCATATTCTTTTTGTGCAGAAGCAGTTTGGCTGCGAAAGCAGCAACGACATTTTTTGTTTTAATTAAATTTAGTTCATCGCCTTGCAGTTGGAGGTTCATGTCGTTGAACAGTTTATACAGGTCTGTCATGTAAGCTATATCATTCTTTGATGTTATGAGATTGTTGCGCAGTTCTGTATCTTTAGTTTCCAAGAACTCTATCACAGAGTCAAACAGGTTGTAAAATCGAATCAGACAATTGCCTCTTGACAGCCAACGAACTTCAGTATGAAGCAACAAACGGTTGAAATCTTCGTCATTAGTAGCACAAAGCTGATGAAATAATCTATCATTCAAAGAGCTGCTACGGATTTTATTGACTGCTTTGATGACATATTGCAGTGATTGAAATAGTCGTTCACTTAAGTTTCTAGCAACCAAATGTTGTCTATGAATAACGCAATGTATAGCAAGGACATCTGGAATTTTATTCTTTAAGTACGCTATGAAGCCTTTATGGCGCCCTGTCATAGCCGGAGCGCCATCCGTAGCAACTGATATAATATTTTTCAAAGGAATCTCTTTCTCTTCACAAAACTTTTCCAATGTATTGAATATGGTTTCGCCTTTTGTATCTGTCTCCAAATTTCTGGCAAACAATAGTTCTTCACGTATTTTCTCATCTTTAATAAACCTCCCGTAAGATAGCAACAACGCTTCATTAGTTGGTAAAGTGGACTCATCGAGCTGAATTGAGAATTGACTAGTCCTCAGATGATTGCACAATGATTCTTCAATGTTTTCAGCCATTTCATCAATTCGTCTTTGCACAGAATTATTACTCAAAGGAATTTTTCGGATAATATCTGCGGCCGGTTTATGAAGCACAGTAGTTATTACTTCCTTTATTGCTGGCAAAATTAACTCTTCTCCGATGTTGTGTGGTTTGCCTTTTTGAGCAATTAACAAAGAGATATTGTACGAAGCTCGAAGTCCGTCGTCATCTTGCTTAGCAGCCGCCGAAAATAGTTTTGATACACTTGGCTGAGTATTATGCTTCTTCTCTAGGTCTTGAAAATATGCTACATTCTTGTCTTTCTTATCTGGATGCATTTTATTCAAATGATCTTGCAGTCTTGAAGGCTTCATTGCTTCGTTCGAAAATGTTTTTAGACATAGAAGACACAAAGGCGACGACGGGTTTGTGGGATTTTCAATAAATCCGAATTTAATATATTCCGCAGAGTATTGCCGTCTCTTCTTTTTTACTTCCGACATTGTTTTGTTTTGAGAAATACGTAAGTGTTGAAATCAAGTACTGCTTATCTATTATGCGCGAAACCGCAAATGAAAATAAAATAAATTTACGTCGTTTATATAGGATTGCATAAGCAGCACGCACCAACAGGAATAAGACATCAAACGTGCATAAACTCGTTTATCTCATTCGACGCCCAATCGTACTCGACAAGCAAGAACAAGTATTATAGAACCAGCCGATTGATACAGGAATGTACAAATCGGATTATTTAACAAAAACTTGTTAAAACATGATTGCCCGCGGTCTATTATATCGAACCGATTTTGAGCTATATCTTAATTAATATTAGTTGATGTTCACAAGATGTCGACTCTCGAAGTCGAGAGCTCAGTCGGTTTCTAAGAGTCTTCCTAGCTAGGTAGATGAAATTATAAATCGACCCCAAAGCCCTACACAACGCCCCCTTTTTTTTCTGGGTCTCTTACCGCCCCCCTTTAGGCCTGCAGCGCCCACAAGGGGGCGTTATCGCCCACGTTGGGAAAGACTGGACTAGACGGATCTGTTGGTAGGGAATATTTATTGTTTGTAACGTGAAACGAGTGGGAACAGAGATTTATTCAAACAATCAAATTTAGATGTTGATTAAAAAGTAAAACAATGCCCATCTTATTCCTCAGTATGTACATAATAACTAATGTCTTTACAATTTTATGCCTACGCGTGAATTTAGAACAACACAATATAGACAATCTTGACAACAACAACACAATAGAGTGTCTCACTGAATAAACTCGTAATAAAAATATAAAAATAAACTGTAAAAAAATATATCAATTAATAAATAAAAATCTATTAAAATATATTAATAAATATTATAACAAATAGCATTAAGTATCTTTCTGTTGTCAGCCCTATCAACTCTCAAACGTATAACTTTTCTAAGCCTACGCGGCTCTCCCGGCAAAATATTCTGAAGTAGTTATATGCACATGAGTTTATCTGTATTTATACAGCCGGCAACTTTATAGCAGTGAAGGCTAATCAAAATGTAAGGGTTTCGCGAATTTGGGACTCGACAATGACATTGTTATACTAGACGTGTCAATTTAATATTCAACAATTCGTGATGTTTTTTTTCTGATTATTATAGTATAAAGTTTCAATTTATTTATATTGGTTTACTTTGAAAAGCTTCTGAAGTAATTTAGCATTATTTTTGTGCACAAATATTAAGTCTGTTGAGTACATATTGTTACTTAAAATAATAAATATTACAACGACGTTAAGTAAAACAAAAGCTCTGTTCAGTTAAACATATATTAACCTTATTCTTAACCACTTTAATTAACTGTTAAAACATTACATTTCAGTCATTAATTACCCTCTCATCAAACGAATTAACAAGCAATATATGTACTAAACTATTCCAGAACCTCTCCTATTCTAGAACTTTCGAGAACTATTCCCAACTTATCAATCCACGATCAGTTAATTCTAAACTGCGAACCAAGTAATGTTTACTGAACGATGCTGTACATGTGTCTCCACTTGAGTACAAACAGGGAACTTTGGCAACTTATTCCGTAAGTTCGGGTTGATGACAAAGGGTGTAATATGGTGCTAGACAATAGAGAATCGGGTATGGTTAGAGAAGTACGGTCAGCAAAAACAAAGAAATATGAGTGGCAGTCGAGCATGCTTCGGCACGAATTGGGCCACGCTCGCACCGGGGAAGGTACCACACCCTCACAGAATATCGGCGCCATAGTGACAGTTTACTGTCGCGTTCCGTACGGTGAGTGAGGGGTCCGGAGGCCCACATCCCTTCCCATCCCCTACCCATCCTCTCCTTCCCTATCCTCATTCCCTCCCATCCTCGACCCTTCTCCTTAACTCCTTCCAAATCCCTTTGAGGACAGCAACACATCCACTTCCCAGTGGAGTGGATGCTTATGGGCGGCGTGTATCGCTTAACATCAGGCGACGCGTCTGCTCGTTTGCTATCCTATAGCATAAAAAAAAAGAAAATGTTAGATATATATTTTAATATAGTTTCTGATTACTTGAAAAAAAAATTGAAGAAGCAATTGAAATACGATTATAGATGTTAGTATTTACATTTGAGGTGTTTTAAACAAAATTTGAATACGTGTTGAACTATTAAATTAGAATTAAAATCATGGTTATTTACCAACACAACTTGCAAAATTTAATAATAATTATTGTTATTTGTTTAATCTTTATTACATAATATTTCAGATATTCCATAGTAAAATGTATGTATATGCTTTAAATACAAACTTCGTTACTAACATTTCGCGATATACGCAGATTACATAGTAACTATTTAGTCTACAGATAATAAAATCGAAAAACAATCGAGATATACCCCACACTCGTATATTCACCAACACTTGCAAATCCCAGAGCTTAAACTTGGTCTCCCGAGCGGCTGTTAATATTGTAGCATACTTGTGAAGGCAACCATTTTAGTACATTTTTAGGGTTCCGTACACAAAACGTAAAAACTAGGCCCTATCAAATCGTTGAAAGTTTCAGAGATGAGTTTTCCGCTATAATACTAAATACAAATAAAATAATAATAAATATTAATTTATTTTCCTCAAAAACTTATAACTACAGTTACAAAAAAATAATATAATATTGAAGTTAACAACAGGTTTACACGGTCATAAATTGTATAAATGACCATTTCTTTTACAGTTCTTTAGTATATTTGTACGGAACCGTTAGTGTCGCGAATCCAACTCGCACTTGACCGATTTTTACTTTATTTAAAACTATGAATAACCACGCTCTCGCCCGAGAAATGTATTCAATTTGTTTACGAAGTTCTTAGTAAAAGCACAGACTAATAATAATATACTACGTATGTAAAAGTAATGAATGCTGTTGCGGGTTTTTAAATTGAATCTTTTGTTCTTATGGTTTTATTAACTTTAGTATTTACTTGTTAATGACTTTAGAATTTTCTCGTATTCGATTTTATGTGTGTTAATTAATTTTAATTTAATGTTTCACATCTTATTGAGAACTTATGAAAATTTCTAAATCAATACATATAATAAAATTCTAGAAAAGTGGTGTCTGTACAATGAAAATATGTAAAAAAAAATTAGCAGGGGTTATTATTAAATCGATCCCAAACCCAAAACTGTAGTTAAAAATTTTTTTGTCTGTTTGTCTGTTTGTCTGTATGTTTGAACACGCTAATCTCAGAAACGGCTTATCCGATTTCGATGCGGTTTTCACTAATATATTGTGGTAATCTTCATTTAACATTTAGTGTTTATTTCATGTCAATCGGTTCATAAATAAAAAAGTTATGACCATTTAAGTACTCACGGCGAACATTTGCTAAGGCATTCTATGGTACACATACAGTGTACGATAAAACGTAAGTTATCTGTTATACGCTACAGTTATGTCCAAGTGATCATATCGAAAGTCCCCAAGGGTGGGGGGGTAAGCTGAGGTAGTAGGGGGGAGGGGTCAAATTAAAATTATACTTATTTCTAGGTAAATTTTATACATAAAATGTCCTTTAAATTATGTCGTATTTATAATATTATATTTTTAACCCCCGATGCAAAAATATGGGTGATAAGTGTTTGACCGCTGTGTGTGTGTGTGTTTGTGCCACCGTAGCTCGCTAGCAGGTAATCCGAATTAGAAGATGTTTTTTTGTTAGGCAGCATATTTTCCGACGCTGGTTCTTAAATAAACTGTATCAAAATCGGTTCATCCATTTATTGTGTAAAAGTGGGAATGAAAATAACTAAAGTTGTCGAATATACTTTAGTGATATATTAAATGAAAGTGAACGACCTATCAGTAAAAATAAGTCAAATTTTATCAAAATCGGTTCATCCATTTATTTGATATAGGTATAAAAGTGGTAGATAATAAAAAAAGTGAATTTTGACTCAAGTGACATATGAAATGAAAGGGCATGACGTGTAAAGTATAATTAGACATATTTAATCAAAATCGGTTCATCCATTTACTATACCTATATACAGGGTGTAATCGTTAAGTGTGCACAGGCGATTTTTCCGTAAGTATTACAGATAACAAAAAACTTTAAACTGATATCGAAAGTACTTAACCTAATGAGTAAAATGGCGGTAATAAATTTTTAAAAATAAATCGAGAAATATCAAAAAAATTATCTTTAAACCCTCCCATACATTAAGTATGAAATATGAATATCCCATATACATTTAATATGAAAGATTTTAGCTTTCTTTTTCTTTTTTGGTTTTCTGCTTTAATTACTTCGCAAATTTGAAGTGGCATTTTCCACGCTTTTTCCGGACATTTTCACGCATTTTCCGGATATTTTCCGGGGATTTTCCGAGCATTTTCCGGGCATTTTCCAGGCATTTTCCACGCTTTTTCCGGACATATCCACGCATTTTCCGGATATTTTCCAGACATTTCTCTGGCATTTTCCGGTTATTTTCCGGGATATTCCAGACATTTTCCGGGAATTTCCCAGGCATTTTCCGAGCATTTCCCGGGGATTTTCCGGATGTTTCCCAGACATTTTCCGGACATTTCCCTGGCATTTTCCGGGGATTTTCCACGCATTTTCCAGACATTTTCCGGACATTTTTCAGGCATTTTCCGGGGATTTTCCAGGCATTTTCCGGATATTTTCCGGACATTTTCACGCATTTACCGGATATTTTCCGGACATTTTCACGCATTTTCCGGATATTTTCCAGGCATTTTCCACGGTTTCCAGGCATTTTCCGGAAATTTCCACGCATTTTCCAAGCATTTCCCAGGCATTTTCCGGTTATTTTCCGGGAATTTCCCAGGCTTTTTCCGGGGATTTTCCGAGCATTTCCCGGGGATTTTCCGGATGTTTTCCAGACATTTTCCGGACATTTCCCTGGCATTTTCCGGGGATTTTCCACGCATTTCCCAGACATTTTCCGGACATTTCTCAGGCATTTTCCGGCGATTTTCCAGGCATTTTCCGGATATCTTCCGGACATTTTCACGCATTTTCCGGATATTTTCCAGGAATGAAAGAAACGAATGTTGTCAAATATTGTGATAGTACCTACCTAAGTGATATATCAAATGAATGTGCATAACGGGTGAATTACAATTAGTAATGTTTTATCGAAATCGGTTCATCCGTTTTTTACATATAGGGCACTTTAGGGGTGACAGTGGTTAGATAAATAAACCAAATGGAGCATCAAACGATAGGATATGACGTGTACATATAGGTACAATTAGATAATATTATTTACATCAAAATCGGTTCTGCCATTTACTAGGGATGGAAAGGGAAGGGATGAAAGTCTGTGAAAGAGGAGGGGGACATGGGAGCGAGAGGATAGCCACACCCTGGAAATTTTGAACTCTTCTCAAAGCCACATAGGTCTGGCCCTTGGCAATTTTTTTTCTTAAATATACCACTTCTTTTGCCACTGTGGACCATTACAATTTATGCACGGTTACGGCCCAACTTAAAAGATGTCAGATGTAGGAATGTATTATGGAGGTAGAGGTAGGTCTCGCTCACTTGAAAATATTAAATGAAAATAAGAAACCGAAGTTTAAAAATTAAAAAAAAAACCCAACGCAACGAAGGAAAAGGAATATATATAATTTTACAAACTTCCCGACGATCTTTAAAATTAAGTACCATTATAAAAAAATATATATATAAGATATATTATTATGATAATGATGGTATGGTATGGTATCCTTAACTTTTACCAAAATTGTAGATTATAAAATTATCTTTAAAAAACTTCACATACATTTTTTTCTAGGAGCCACTGTTTCTACGAAAAATCTATTTTTTCATTCATCGTTGATCTCAAAAATAAAAATTCCAATCACCAGAACGACAGGAAATTTTAATAATTGATTTTTAATTGTGTTTTGCACAATTTTATTAAATTGCGACTGGATGAAAATTTTGTTCGTGGTCGTCGTCGTCGTTGGTAGGGTGAACAAATCCTTAGCAAAACATCATACGCTTATGTCAATTAGTATCGATAGCGGATTCTATTCCTTTACGTTTTGACGTTTGCCTCGGCACTCAGTTGCTGCACAATATATTGTCAAAAACATCCATACAAGGAAGGAAGGTAAATAAATTTGCTCCTCTCCCTGCTGGTGCCTAAAAAATAATATGCCATAATTTAAAATAAATTTTACGTAGAAAATTAATTAGGCACTTATTTTTTTATTTTTTAGCTCAGTTTAGTAATAAATTTTACTAACTGTTCTTTTGATTATTTATGGTAGTACGTGTTTATTCAATAAAAGTTAAGTAGTAACTACTATGCAGTCACTATTCCACGCGGACGAAGTCGCGGGCACAGCTAGTCAATTACAATATATTTATTTTCTTAAAAGTTCGCACAGGCCAGGCATTCGCACTCATATTGCCGGTCCTTTGACTCGCGCGCAAAAACCGACAAAATAGGGAGCAGTGAGCAGGACGATGAGCACGACGAGTGGCATGACGAGTAACGTGGCCACACTATGCCTCTGCCTACTTTCCTCGGTACTTCCCATACCATTCGTCGAGTGTGTGGCTGGCGTATTATAATTAATGCAAAATTTGTGAGTATGTATGTTTGTTACTCTTTCATGCAAAAACTGCTGAACCGATTTCCATAAAATTATGACACACACATAGGCGGTAACTTGGGTTAACACACAGGATAAATTTTATCCCGGAAATCCCACAGTAACGGGAACAATGCGGGTTTTTTCATCAAAAACGCGGGCGAAGCCGCGGGCGTGAGCTAGTATAACCTATTTATATTCTTAGTAACACCAACAGCAAACCTTGTCCGTATGTTATTCTAACTAAAATATTCCAATAATAATGAAATCTTTATTCATCTGTTAATAATCCTTCCGGGAAGTACGGTAGCATTGTTTAAAAGTGTAATCCTTTGTCTGTGTACCGAATGTTTACGTAATAATTATGAAACAACTTTAATGAGGAAAGGATTTTATAAATTAATTTTATCAGTTTTATCCGCATTCATTATAATATTGAAGGGCTCTACCAACCTTCTAATTTGGGTTTTAATTGATGTTTTCATAGTATCTGTGTAATATTAAACACAGGAAAATACAAAACAGGATCGTTTTGAATTATTTAAATAGAGTCTTTAAATTAATAAAAAAATTGGTTGTCTGTAAAGTCGGTTTACTGACGATAGTTGAACGTGACAACGTCCGATTGTGCTTCTTTATCGCTCGTTCCGCGCTCTCGCTTGCACTTCAAGCCTTACATGGAACGCCTCAGAGCGAGGTAACGCCGCATGAGTCATGTTTTTTCGTGCGTGCAGCCGGCTCTATCGAATTATAAGACGTTGTCACGTCAAAATCGGATTGTTATTATGACCTACCCATTGAAAAAGGTAGAAATAATTCTTGTACATGACATTTACAGAGGCATTATATGTTATACAAAATATTGTACCTAAAAACTCACTAACATAATGATAATATTGAACGAACGTGCTCGAAAAGGTTAACATTTGCCGGTGGCAAATGCTTAAACTATGTCATGACAAGACTGCATGGAATTGCCAGACATGTCGTAACAAACACATACAAAGAGGTGATAATACAAATACTCCAATAAGAACAAATTTACAAACACAAAGACACCTGAGCTCGTCTGACGATGACGAATGTCAACACCATAACATTACTCAGCGCAAAAAATCTGCAAAGCTATCAAATTTTGCCGATGTTGAGAATAATGACCCCAATTTAATGTCATTTATTAAAAACGAAATTCAATTGGCGGTACATGAGGCCGTCAAATCTGCAATTCAATCTTGCATATCAAAAGAATTACACGAAATCAGAGAGCAATTGACAGTTTTGAAAGAATTTAAAAATTCTCTGGATTTTATGAGCGCAGACTATGATAAAATTAAAGGTGATTTAATAAATCACCAGGAAATTCTTTTAGGCTTGAAAAAAGAGAACTCCTTGCTGCAAAACAATCTCAACGATCTGTCTATGCGTATTAATTTGCTTGAACAGCACGCCCGTGAGAACAATGTTGAGTTAAACGGTCTGCCAGAGAATAAATCTGAGAATTTAATATCAGTTATGAAACAGCTATGTGCAGTCATATCATATCCTATTCAAGAATCAGACATCATTACTTGTACACGTGTAAGGAAACTAGACGACACCAACAAAAGACCCAGATCAGTTATTTACAAATTACGAAGTACTCACATCAGAGATGGAATAATTGCTGCAGTATCCAAATTCAATAAATCTTCACAGAACAACCGAATTAATTCCAGTCATTTAGGTTATGGGGGAGCTTTATCGCCGTTATATATATCAGAACATTTATCCCCATTTTACAAATCTCTGCATGCAAAAACTAGAAATGTTGCAAAAGAAAAAGGTATTCGCTTCGTGTGGGTAAGGAATGGAAGGATTTTTACTCGTAAGGACGAGTATTCCCAATCTGTTCAGATAAAGAATTTCGAGTGTCTTGCAAAAATTCAATGAAGATTAAAAAAAAAAAATATCAAACTAGACCTATTTTTTTTTTCTGTATTAACATTCAATATTTACTATCAAAATTTTCGGGGTATGAAGACGAAATTGGATCACATAAGACTTATGTCACTACAAAACCACTACGAAGTAATAATTGGCACTGAAACATGGCTCGATAATTCTATATATGACAAAGAAGTTTTTAATGAAAATTACATATTGTATAGAAGAGATCGAGAATCTACAGAATCTTCAAAAATCAAAGGAGGTGGAGTTATTATAGCTGTATCCAAATCTATCCATTCTGTTCGATTTCGACACTTTGAAAGTCCCCACGAAGATCTTTGGGTATCACTTAGGTGTAAGATTAATGGTATTGTAAAAGATATTTTAATATGCGCGGTTTACATAGCACCGCCAGTGTGTCCCGATATTTTGAACTGTGTTTTAGATAATATCAATAATGTAATTCAATCTAATTCTAGTGAAGTTTTGGTAATTGGCGACTTTAACTTAGGTTTCATTGATTGGGAGTTAGAAGATAACTTATTACGTCCTTGTAATTATTCCAATATTTTAGGGACATCACTGATTGACTTTATGTCTCAAAATGATCTTATTCAATTTAACAGTATTAAAAATTTTAAACAACGGACGTTAGACTTAGTTTTTGGACGTTTTTGTAACATTAACGTTTCAAAGGTTACTGTTCCCTTATCAAAACTAGATCCTTACCACCCCGCAATCTGTATAAAAATAGCTTCGATTACATGTAATTATTTGAGACACAAACCGCTTGAAATTCACAACTTTTTTAAAGCCGATTTCAGTGTTATCAACTCTGAACTGTCTAAAATTGAATGGGAACAGGAACTTTTGCCTTGTGATGATGTCAATATCATGGTTTCTAAATTTTATAAAATTATTTATGAAACTATTGATGCTCATGTACCCAAACGGATTATTAAAAGTAATAAATACCCAATTTGGTATACAACTGACCTTAAGAAACTAATATCTGAGAAGGAAAAAATTCGCAAGAGGCTAAAAATATATCACAATCCGAGGGACAAGCTAGAGGTAGGTATCTTAAACAAAAGGATAAGCGATCTAATAAAGATCCGTTACAAGGAATACATTTCTAGTATTGAGTCATCTATTATACAAAACCCTAAGAAATTTTGGGCGTTTATAAATAACCGAAAAGGTTGTTCATCAAATATTCCATCTGAAATGAAACTAGGCAATGTAACGTCTGATACGGGGCAGGGTATTTGCAAACTTTTCGCTTCTCATTTTGAGTCGATTTATTCCAAGAGTGACAAGAATTTTATTTCTGATACTGAGGATAAGTATCCCCAATTCTTCATCCACAATATCGCCTTGAGTCAAGACCATATAGCAAAATTACTCCAATCTCTTGATTCTAGTAAAGGTGCCGGGCCTGATGGTGTACCACCCTTGTTTATAACTAGAACATACACAAATCTGTCACTTCCTCTGAAAATTATATTTCAAAAATCTCTTGATTCTTCACTCTTTCCTAAACAATGGAAACTTGCTAATGTTATACCTATTCACAAAAAAGGAGATAAGAATGACACCAAAAATTACCGTCCTATATCTATATTGAACACGTTTTCTAAAGTATTTGAACGCTTGGTGCTTTCCACTATTATGCCATACTTCAATAATCTAATTAACGATTTTCAACACGGTTTTTGTAAAAACCGCTCAACGGTCTCAAACTTGCTGCATTATGCTTTTTACATCTGCAATAATCTCGACAGTGGCAGTGAAGTAGATGCTGTATACACTGACTTTAGTAGTGCTTTCGATAGGGTGGATCATTTCACTCTCTTACAAAAATTAAAAAATTATGGATTCCACGGGCGTCTTTTGGATTGGTTTCGTTCTTATCTTCACAATAGAATACAAAGAGTTACCGTGGGGGGTTATACATCCCATGAATTTGTTGCAACTTCTGGTGTCCCTCAGGGCTCGCATCTAGGCCCGGCCCTTTTCTTGATTTTTATAAATGATATTTCAGACTGTGTAAAATATAGTCAATGTGCAATTTTTGCAGATGATTTAAAATTGTATAGGACGGTAAATAGTTTAGCAGATGCATTTTTACTTCAACAAGACATAAATGCTGTTCATAAATGGTGTATTGATAATAGGATGGAAATTAATGTTGACAAGTGTTTACATATTAAATTCTCTAGAAAAATTAAAAAATTTAATTCAGATTATAACATTAACATGGAACCTATCAAGGAAGTATCTGTTGCTCGCGATTTGGGTGTATACTTTGACTCTAAACTTACTTTCTCGCATCACTTTGAGGATATTATTTCAAAAGCATGGCGTATGTTGGGTTTTATCAAAAGGAATACTAAGGATTTTCACAGAACTGCGCCTTTGGTTATTTTATTCAATTCTCTCGTCCGCAGTGTGCTAGAATATGCTAGTGCAATATGGAACCCTCACTATCAACGACACATTGCACGAATAGAAAAAGTACAAAAGGCATTCACAAAATTTTTAGCTTTTAAGGATGCTCACATCAACTATAGGGCCCCATACAATGATAGGTTAGAGCATTTCAAACTTATTTCTTTGGAAAATCGTCGTCACCTTTTGGATCTTTATACTTTGCATAAAATCGTAAATGGCAATCTAAACACCAATCTTTTAACTTATATTAATTTAACTGTTCCCCGTTCAATACCACGTTATGCGATAGTTAATACTTTTTCTGCCTCTTCGTCTCGTACAAACTTAAAGAAGTATAGCCCCATGAACAGATTAATGCGTGCTTTCAATAAGATTAATATAAATAATGATGTTGACATCTTTCACGACTCATTTTGGTCTTTCAAGAATAAAATTATCAGAATTATCTCTATGGACACTGTTATTGAATGACTGTAAAAATGTTATTGAATTTCTACAATTATTTTTGACAATATTGTTTTCACATTGCTCTATATCTAACATTTTTTTTTCTGTGTATAATTATTTAGATTAAATACTAAATTCAATCCAATTCTCAAGTAATGCTGTATGTACCTATAATTAGTAGCCAATTTAGATTTATGTACAATTACTTATATAATGTTACAAATTGAGTTACTGTTGGTGCATCTATAAATAAATAAAATAAAAAAAAAAAAAAAAATGACGATTCACAAGTGCCTCTAGAAGAAGTCTAATTAAATTCAAATTAAAGTCTGAGTTTCGACTTCCATCTAAAGGCCAAATATTTCCAATTTACGTACATTCTCAATACAAGCCCAATACATTTGCGTGAGTTTAAAAAAATCGGACCGCAGCAAACGCTTTTCAAAATTTCCCGCCATTTTCCATCTGCAACGAGCTATCTAAATCTAGCTTTTGTCAGCTTTTTCTGGATTATTCTTCTTGACAATAACTTTTTCTTGCGCCTTTGTATTTAAGATTTATTGTTACGCTTTTACTTCGATATTGCCATATTTCTAAATGCTTAGCTGTTTTGTCTATTTTCGAAAAGTTCTTAAGGATCGTAAATCAACATGTTAACACTTAACAGTATCAAAGGTTGAAGGGTCTTTTAAGATTCATTTGTCACTTTTGTATGATTTATTAAATTCACTTTTAATTTTGTATTGTGTTGAGTGAATATATTTTATATCACGTGTTAAAAATAAACAAATATTACACATTTAAAGAGTGTTAATATAAGTCGACAAAGCGGATTGAAAGCTAATTATTAAAAAGCTTAAAAATTTTACAGGATTATAGATAGAAATCATGTAAATCTGAAATCTACTGACTTATAGAAAAATAATATTTATACATGAACTACGTTAAAATCTGTTATAGCTATAATTATTTTTAAACTGACGAATTTGAAAAACAAAAAATAAAAATAAAAAATATGTTTAACATTATTTGCGAATTAGTAAACTTAAAAAACAAATCTAGTTAGGTTCCTGTCTGTTATATGACAAACTTCATCCTCTAAATCCTGCAGTTATAATCCATTTATTTATTAGCCCGCGTGTTTAATACATTCATTTCTATGTAAAAATATATCCAACAAACGCACCATCATATTAAATTACAATTCCAAATGTACCGAAAATAGCAATGAATCTTTGTCATTCGAGTTTCCGCCCGCGGCTTCGCCCGTTTTGTCTAAAACCTAATCATCATCACTACATAGTATAAAACAAAGTCGCTTTCTCTGTCCCTATGTCCCTTTGTACGCTTAAATCTTTGAAACTACGCAACGGATTTTGATGCAGTTTTTTTTAATAGATAGAGTGATTCAAGAGGAAGGTTTATATGTATAATAACATCTATTAAATAGTGGAGAAGTACATATATTTTATATATTTTATACCCGTGCGAAGCCGGAGCGGGCCAATATGTTTTTATATACAACGTTCACAGTTTTTCTGTAGTGTATTTTGTATCAGCATTGCACCCGTGCGAAGCCGGGGCGGGTCGCTAGTAAATTATATACTAAAACCTTCCTCGAGAATCACTCTATCTATTAAAAAAATCATACTCGTATCGCCGTTTTAAAGATTTAAGCATACATAGAGACGGACAGACAGGGTCAGCGACTGTTTTATACTATGTATTTTAAATGTATGTTTGACTTTATACCTCCCGCAGGTTATAAATCACACCTTGTTTTATGGTGACTCGATGTTAAACATACAATAACTATGTATATATTTTATACGAATGAGTAGTATAAAATAAATTAAGATATTTGGCATAGGAATCTGACACATATTGCGACAAATGGTAGTCTTACTAATTTATTTGGACATAATATTGCCTCTCATATAAAAGTAGAATTATAATGTTAGTTTGTGTGGAAACGGTTGGATAAAGTTAATTCAACTTATTTCTTAACTTATTCAATACAGATTTTAAAGCCAATGGTTACAATGGTAATTAAATGTAACGGTTGATACAATAGTCATGACAATACGCCTTCGTTCAACAATTAGGTAAAATGTAACTCCAAATAAGTGCAAGTTATGTACTTTTCATCTACCACTTGATGACGCCCACATCCTTTTCAGCCTAATAAAAATAAAAATTTATAATAATTCATGGTCGTCACTCAATTTCGCGTTCCCGAAAACTAAGAAGGAAAACCTTTTGACAATTTCAAATAATTTCCTGTTTTGGCAAAGGGCGGCATTGTAAATCAGTTTATTATAATTTCAATAAAAGTCTTTTTCGGAGGAGTTGAATAAAAAGCGAGGTAGAATAATATTCTGTTTGACAGATCAGATATAGAATATTTCCACTAGTCAATGTAGTGCTGGCTTTTGGCCAAATAATCGATATGTTTTGGCCCCACGCCAGCCTGTTTGTAAAAAGCCGTTCTTACCTGTTACCATACCGGGCATAGCGGTATTTTGGATGTGGTACATTGAACTATGAAAAAGTGGAAAAAAAAAATCAAAGAAATAAAAAAGGTATAAGAAATATAGGCAAAAGATTGTTTCTCTAGTAAGTACAATTACTATGTAGAAACTTTATAATAAGCAAAAAGCATCTGAAATTTCATGGTATCTTTAATTTTGATAGATTTAACGAAAACGAAGGAAGTCAGGTTGAATAAAACGTATTTACTTTGCGTTCTCAATTCGTGTAACATAATTTTTGTAAAGCTTCATCATAGTGTTTCCTTTTGTTTGATCCTACGCGTAGATTTATTATTTATAAACTTTATACAATAATAAAGTACATACTTTAGCAGATTTTATGATCACTTTAAAGCTATTTTCCATTAAAATCTTTTATTGATATTGTTACTTCCTCACAGAAGTAGATTAAAATGAATGGCTTTTTCAGATACAAAACATAATTCTTAATTTCTTAAACTTCATAATTCATAATTTAAACATTCTAAGAGACTAAAGACAAATTTTACTGATGCATAAAATATTATATGTTTCAAAACCCAAATCATTCTTCATATATATCACCAAAATGCAAGATCCGGCCAATATTAACTCAGGTAATACAACAAAAAGCTGAACAATTATATTTTACAATAATATATTAAACTGCGCTAACAATTAGGCTAGATGCTATTTATACAATTTATGACCTAGGTATTGGATGCGGTCCAATTTTCTTATAAATACAAGCAAAAAGTATGTGGATTTATAATGGATTTCCGCTGAGACGTTTGTTCGTTTGTATATTATTTTAAATTGAGTCGGACCTCATTATCTTATAATAGACAAGACTTTTCATATGCTATTCTTTAACAGGATTTTACTATTTAAGTCTATCATTAGATATATTTTACATTAGATTTCCGCCCGCGGCTTCGCCCGCGTTTTTTAAAGGAAAACCCGCATAGTTCCCGTTCCCGTGGGACTTCCGGGATAAAACTTATCCTATGTGTTAATCCAAGTTACCCTCTATATGTGTGCTAAATTTCATTGTAATCGGTTCAGTAGTTTTTGCGTGAAAGAGTAACAAACACACACACACACACACATCCTCACAAACTTTCGCATTTATAATATTAGTAGGATATTGTCTCGTTACATACATAGCATGTTTAGTTCATTAAAAGATTTTTTAACATGATAAAGTTTTTGCCAAAACTTGGTAAAAATGGACTCAAATAGAAATCACTAGCAGTTGCTTCAGCTCAACTTGAGTTGACGAACGGGAAGTCTAAATTTCTTATTTATGTCAGTCACTCCCGCTGTAGAATTTTTGAAATCAATCCGTTATTTTTTGGGTTATACAAATATTCAGAAATATAAATTTATTCTCTTTGTAATATAAGTTTAAAAACTTCCAATTAACGCGTTTAGTTTATTCACTTATCTCACTGTTTACCTCAATCATAATGAGATAATAGGCGATAATAGAAAGATCAGTCTATGTTGCTCAATATTTATGGTAGAAAAACTAGTCCCTGTATAAAGATGCCTACTGATTTATCATAGTTGTTAAAATTGTCGGAGTATTTATTTTTCACATTTTCCTCAACTCTGAACTTCTCATGAGATATATCATTGTTTATATTTAAAGTTTAACTTTTCGTTAAATAAATATTGTGAGTCGAGGTATAAAAGTATTTAAAGTTTAATTTTAGAAACTATTCAGTTTTCTGATATTTATTTGGGTACTTTAAGAACTTTTACTACACTAGATATTTTAAATAGCATGCCAGTAAGTATCTAAATAAATTCTAAATGTATATTTAGGTTTATTGTCCAGTAAAGAATAAAAACGTCTACTGTCTGTGGGTTTTATTTAATACTTTGTGTATTTGATATTTTGATTTTTTGTAGAACACCGAAGTTAGTCTGTAGTCATACTCGACAATATTTTTTCATCATTGTCAGTCAGCTCTATTTATATAGGTACTTTTATAATTTACACGGAATGAAATCAGAACCCGTTTGTAATTCTTGGCAATATTATAACGTAAACAGTACATTATCGTATTGAATAAAGATAACACGATGCTTTAAAGTTATACGTTTTTCATATTATCTCATTTCGAGCAATATTTTTACATGAAATTTACAGGAACGGTATCCCTATGTCACACAAATTAATCTCACGACTAGTCTTAATTATCTACTACCACAGATAAGATAGGTAATGCTACTACTACGATTCCGATCAAGCGATTCCAGTTATAAACTTCCAATCCCATCATCAAAACCAATCAATTGTCAGGCGTTCGCGTGATTTATTTACCAATCGGATTGTGTCAAAGGGAAGCGTGTTTTCGCTCGTGCCGCGGCCGCGGCGTGCGCGCGTATTTGGGGCGGACCGCTCGCTATTTGTGCGGTGACCTTTTCTAACGTAGGGATTAGGGCTGCTACAATTCGTTTTTTAATAGAAGTGAAATTTTTAGACGCGTTGAACTGGTAGGAAAATCTTATGGGTCCGCGTCACCGACATTGTTAACGAAACAACAAATGTTAATACTTTTTATGTATCTAATATTTTAAGTATTTTTTTTGTTAATTTCAAATAAATTTTCGTTTGTTTCAACTGGAAATTTACTACCAATCTACCAGACGTAGAGATTCAAGTTTATGAATGTTTAATATTATTCGTGGTTAAAAATAAGTACTTAGTTACGCGTTTAAAAAGTGACAATTTGTTTACCTAATGTTTACAAGGGTTAATGTGCTCTTTAATAGTATGCAAAATTTTAGCCAGTAAAAGAAATGTAGAATAGTAAAAATACAAATGTACAATGATTCCAACACATTTATTTAAGCTGAAATTATATTCATCAAATGTCAAAAACCTAACCACTTGCTTCAATTAATGCGAAGATATATTTGTGCGATGACCTTTCCTCCCATTAGTAGGGATTAGGGTTGGCTCAAATCATTGTTGTAAATTTTCTAAACAAGAAATAAATAATTTATTTAAAAGTACCTGTTCGTTTAAATGAACACAATGATGTTGATGTAATGTTTATAATTCTTTTGGACCATGAATCTGAAACTATTCTTATTTTTATTGCTCTACACTCTACAGGTTAGTTTTTTTTTATAAGGCCTTACAAATTTAAAATGATGATGATGATTATGGGGGGGCAAGTATCTCGCCTCGCGGCGGTGCTGAAAAAAAAACTCCGGCTGAGTGGCCAGACGGCCGGAGTCTAGGGCGACTGACTGAGGAACCTACGGACTATCCGAGCGTTATCCAGAAGGACTGCCCGCTGTATCCCCACTGTCATGGGCTTTACCGGTAAATCCAACCTCCTTAAATATTGTTTTAAGGAGGTAGGAACCAGCCCATTGGTGGACACAACTATAGGGATTATCTCGGCAGACACACCGTCCCACATCTCGACAACCTCGTGCGCCAGATCCAGATATTTGAGCCGTTTATCTGACTCGGCCTTAACAAGATTGTCGTCATGTGGAATAGTGATGTCTACCAAGAAAATCCTAGAAGTTGCTCGGTCCATCACCACAATATCAGGTCTATTCGCTAGAATAGTCCTGTCTGTGATGATGGGCCGATCCTAGTACAATTTGGCACGGTTATTTTCCAGGACTGGCTCCGGCGCGTACTTGTAGTAAGGCACTTTTCCTTCAAGAAGGCCATACTTCAGAGCGAGCTCTTGGTGGATAATCCTGGCTGCTAGCTAGGTTGTGCCTGTGCAAATACTCGGAGTTGGCAAGCATGGAACAACCGGAAGTAACATGTCGGAGAGTTTCTCCAGGACGGTGACACATACGACATAAGTCCTGGGTCCCGTCCTTTATGATGTACTTCCGATAATTGTTCGTCTTAACCACCTGATCCTGCATCGCACAGACAAAACCCTCGGTTTCCCCAAAGAGGTCACCGAAACGCAGCCAGTGCACGGAGGACAAGAAATCTACGTGAGGTTCATGTAGACTCCTGTGAAACCTACCGTGTAGCTCTTTCTCTTTCCATATGGCCTCCCTGTCGGAAATTCTTATTATTATAACTGTGTATTCTTCATATTTTTTTTTGTTTCATATTTATTTCTATGTGGAGCAAATTTATTCAAAAATATGTATTTCATTTACTGAATTTTTAGTTATTTTATTTTTTATTTATAAATAAAACGTGGGAAACCCTAGCTGAAAGTTTGCAGTTAATTGTTCAGTCCGTTTACTACGAATTTAAACGTGTTTGACATTGTGAAGTTAATATTTTTTTGTTTATTGAATAACTGAAGTGTGTTTTGTGCTATAGTCAATAATTATATAAAAGGAGACTATTTTTTGTGGGCCCACCAAGACTCGGTAACGTATAGTAATAAAAAAAAAACGTGTAAAAATATAAAATTATATTATGAATTTTGAAGCTTCGTTGTTTTACAAACGAAACCGGAATCATGAAATCGAATTAAAAAGCTTTATTTTGATATCATCCCTGCTGTCTAGAAACCAAGAACAATGGCCAACATTAAAATAATTATAACTGGAACGAAACGGTTTTATCGATAGAATGAAAATAAAACCATAAAGCGAAAAAAACTGCCTTAAACAAATCACTTTAGAAACTGTTTTTATTCCTATTTATGTGGAAGAATGTGATTGATAGCGATTTTAAATCCTGTAATTATTAATCAAATAAAACAATTTGTTTCTACTAAGCTAAAAAAATCCGTGTAACGAAACGTTACATCTATTGGCTGCTTTGATAGACGTCAGATTCTTCCTGTCGTAGTTGTAATGTTTTTAACATAAACAATGTTTTATTCCCTATTTTAAAATGTAATTGCTACAACTTAAGGGCGTTTAATATTACAATAGAACATGAATAATAGCATAGCTGTGCAAATGGCTACCTATCCTAATACTATGTACCTACTCCTAGTCATAAATCACGTACCTACCTACCTACTAAACTAATAATTTCTTATTTAATCAGTTTTCCCATTCGCTAAAATCGCATAAGGTCCAGAAACTTGAGGTACACACACTTATATCACTTATTTTCTATACTATTTATAACCAAATCGGGTCTCTGTGTTTGTGGTAACTTCGCTGTTTCCGATTTCCGAGCTTGGAATCGTGACAATGTATGTGATGTTTTCTAATATTTATTTATTCATTCATTTAAATATATTGTAACCCAATGATTCGGATGGGTCACACAAGACAAATCGCTCATTATCAGTTAGTTTTTATGTAGGAAGGAGGTAAATGTTTGCACATCGTGTTTCTAAAGATTCCGGTTAAAACATGTAAAAGTAATTTCACCACTATAATCTGGGGACTTCAAGGAACAAATTAACACACATTTCATTAATATACGCTAAGAAATTGAGGTGGGCCTATTCTCCAAACAAAAAAAATCGTCTCCTTTGGGAATATTCATTCGAATAAAAAAAGAGCGTGTGTGCACACGTGTCAGGAGTGAAACTTCTTTGGCAAGATTAAAAAATAACAAAATCGTCACCTTACTCCATGCAGTGACGGTATTGCCATGACGCGACCATGAAGTTTTACTCTCAACGCGCCTAAAGAAATTTCACTTAGAAAAACATTGAAATAATTTTTTTATAAATATGAAACGTTACAAGTATAGATTAATTATTTATAGATTGAATACATTAAAGTCAAAGAAAAATAATTCCAGCTTTTTAACTTTTATGCTTCAAATGCGATATGAGATCATAAAATGTAATTTATTCTAGCAGACAATATAAATGTACATGTCTCTATGAAACCTATCTTGGTTTATGAGTCAAGATTTATAAGAACTGCGCCAGTGCCGGGTTCTGTATTAAATCTAATAATGAAATTAAACTAGAATACAGAAAGTGAATCATCTTACAAAAAAGATAGAATAAAAGGTTTACAATACCCAAAATATTCACCTCTATTTATTACAACACTCGCCATATTTACAAACACTATAAATTCCGATGGAGCCATTAAATTAAATGATTACCTTAGCTCATAGTTTGAAAGTGGCGGCCATTTTAAAAAGCTTTTTAATTCATAGTGGCAACAGATCAAGGCGTAATACAATTAAAACGCGATTCGTCTAATAATACTTCGATAATCTTTAAAACGACACTGCGAGTTATTGCAGTCAGCTGTGCCCGACCCATTTCGGAGACAATGCTGGTCTGAAATTGTGTCCTAATTAGAAGATATCCGCTTCCCTTTGTTCGTGCGATTACAGCCGAATGCATATCATTGGCTCTTTGCTATTGATTGGTAAAGAAAATGATTGTGCTATCAAAGACGCTGTTGTAAATTAGACGCTGAGATTGTTTGTTGTTTGTAGCTTTTGAAGAAAGGAGGATAACAAAGGTAGTGTTATGATTATTACCTAGTGGCATTTAAACCCCAGTTAAAGGAGTTTCCAATAATATTATTGAAATATAAAATAGTGTACAAATGAAATAATTGATGATTCCTCTAACCATTTCATACATACGTCTTCAATGTTTAACTTATGTTTTATAAAATTCTGATACGTTTTTTATATAAATTAATACCTTAAAAATGTACGTAAAATTACAATGCAAAAATTTTATATTGAGTCTTAAACTAAAGAAACACCGCACGTCTTAAATATTAAAATAATCTAATTCAAATTTTATTACATTATAAACTAAAAATTATAAAAGTCCGTGCGTATATTTGTAAAGTAGGACACTCGCAGATCGTAACACGTGTGACACTGCATGACATGTGAAACTACAAAGAGATACGGACATTACTCGCTCGCTGTTTTAACAATTATCTCAATATAATTTTATTACATATTTACAATTCGTTTCGTGCGAATATTATTTCAGATGTAATACAAGGTTTATATGCAGACTTGCTTTCCTTCCGTCTCGTTCGAATGTTTGATTTTATTACGCGTCAGCATTTATTTATTAACGTAAAATAAAAATCATTAGACTCTTCAGGCGTTTAAAAATTTGAAACGACGAAACACTATTCCAAATAGAAAAATTTATGATTTGAGAAAGAGCCTCTATTTATACAAATATTATAACGAAGCATATAGACCAATTAATTAAAAAGTAAAGGATTAATTATACTATAACATTAAAGATTTTATAACTATGGTATTGTATCGAATAAAAATGAAACCCGTTTTCCTTGGTCACGGCATCACGCGTGAACGGGTGGACCGATTTCGATAATTCTTTTTTTATTATATTCCTTGAAGTACGAGGATGGTTCTTATGTAGAGAAATGTGTAATGTGTATGTACTACGGGCGAAGCTGGGGCGGACCGCTAGTAAATTAATAAAAATATGAGATTGCCGCTATTATAGTAATTAAACATTGAAATGAATGATTAAACAAATTTATCTAGATTAACGCAATCTATTTATACATTTAAACTAAGGAACGTTGCAGTGTAAACTAGAGACAATTAATGCTCAAAATAAATATACTTAAACAGCTGTCGGCGATAAATTACTTGGACAATAAAAAATAAAACCGCAAAGTGTATAACGACAATTAATTAAAGATCTTTCAAATACGATACCTACATAGTAATAAATAACAGCAATATTATATGTTATCTATGACATTATATGAAGAGGTTGTTTTCAGTTGTTAGGGTTTTTTCGATAAATAGGTAAGTACGTAAAATATGAAATTTAGGAAACGTTGGTTAAAACATTAATATGTATTTGTGATATAAATTTTCGTATTTTAAATTATTAAAACAAGCAACACACAAGAATATCGAAATTATTTCATCTCTCTTAAATTATTTATTTGTAATGCCATAAAAATCTTACCACACTGAATAGCTGTAGACGACAAGAGAAGAAGGTTACCTGTAAAAGAAAATACGTGTTTAATTTTCGCTCCAATCAAGGCTACAATGGGAATACGCCAAAAGAAATTAGCGTTAGAAAATTGCTGTACACGTGCTCCAATGTACACTAATGGAAGCTCCTCGAACATGAATATATTTTCTAAATTCCTCGTGAATACTTACCTCTTTACTAATATTATGAATACAAAAGTGTGTTTGTTTCATTGCCTTTCTTTAACTGTAATTTACATAAAACATAGAGCTAGAGCTAGAGCAAAAGCACAATATACAGATACAACCAGTAGGGAAACTTCATACAACATTTTCCAAATGGCTCACGCACACAAGCAAGCGTGATTACGAGAATCGTAAATCGTAAGGGTATTATGACACTTGACAGATATGAGAACATCCTTAGACATACTTCCTACAGATACAACCAGTAGGGAAACTTCATACAACATTTTCGAAATGGCTCACGCACACAAGCAAGCGTGATTACGATAATCGTAAATCGTAAGGGTATTATGACACTTGACAGATATGAGAACATCCTTAGACATACTTGCTTGTTTGCGTGAGCCATTTCGAACGTGTTGTATGAAGTTTCCCTACTGGTTGTATCTGTATATTGTGGCAAAAGCATCCTTTCGTGATCTTTTAGTGTTAAAACAAAAACTCGTATTCAGTGTTATTCAGTATTAGAACATGCATAAAATCTTTTCGAACGCACTTAGAACAACGAAAGAATGCTCTACACTAAAATAAATTGACATAGTGGGGTTAGAATGACCATTCGCTCGTTTGATGTAAATGCACTGTTAGACGCAACGGAGCCATTATGTGGTATCCATGTAATTATGTATCTTGTGGCTAGTTTGAAGGCTAGAGATTGACATATAGGTTACTTTTTACCAAGGTGATAATCCCATAATTTAGTGAACCTAATAAATTTATTTTATTCATTAGAATTTTCTTTCATTACGCAGGCTTAGGCCTCAGGCGGAAAGTTGGAATTGTTATCGTTATATTATAAATAATATAAAATTTCGTAAATACGAATGATACTAGATATAATAGTATTTTGATTGTGGCCTTCGCTATTAATCTTTGTAAATCATTCAATTAGGTGACAAATTTCAAACGTGTTTGATATGTAGCGCTATAATATATTATGCAGTTGTAAATCAATGAGAAGGTCGTAATTCTAATTAGAGTAAAATCGTGTTAGAATATCCAATAGCTATTAAACCAATGACAATTACAAGTAACAAGTCTGCATTCAGAAGCGCCAAGCAAAACAAATTGTGTCAGACGAAATATTTTAAAGTGACATGCGATCAGACGTGTTCCTAATGTCTGGTCAAGGTGTGGTGTGACGCCTACGGCTTCCATTGGTCAGCGAGACAATAGACCGCCCACCATTTAGGTGTCAAATGTGCTGGGTACACCCACTAGTATCTGACATTTAACAGTGGCAACCTGCCAGCCATTTGTTCCCAGTGTACCAAGACGTAGGGCTCATTTGTTGAGCCGTTGTCAACAAGTCTGTACACAATAACGTCAGATTACGCGACGGTAATTATAAAGGATAGCGGAGAAAAGACGACATACAACTGTGACGTCACACCGAAGCTTTTAAGTGCGAACCTGACGACATTTAGCCTGCCTTTGACAGCGCTCTTTGCCGGCGCCAGCGCCTTTAAAATCGTTGGAGCATTTCAAAATTCCGATGTATTACAACTTCACCGCTGTCTATTTTTGTTTTTTAACACGAAAAAATGCGAGATGGTTAAATTATAACGGAATGTGTTAAAAGGAATTAGTCGTTACATTAATTATGGAAATTTATGAGTTTATAGAAATAAAATAGTATATAAAACGCATTAACGTTTTCCAACATAAAATTTTACATCTATTGACATCTGGCCCTTGTCTTAACAAATTATAACCCTCATAAAAATATGAAGTCTTTGAAATATGAAAAATGTGTCTTCAATCTTGTAATTTTCGTTTTACTTTAATATCTTTCTGTTTTCATTCACGCATGCCCCAACCACTTCCTTTTATATTCATATTCTCCCTCAAAAATTCCATTCTTTACACACATAGGTACTTCATGCAAAACAAATATCAAATTTGTACCACTTATAACGTCTATCGTATAATATTTCAACCAGAACATCCATCATATTCGAGCGAAACACGCAGTAAATATAAAAAGCGCATGTAATCCATGTTACAGTGAAATTAGTCTCGAGAAATTTTTGCATATGTAGTGGTGTGTATATTACTCAGATCTTAGAGCGCGTTTCCATTATATCGTTCTAGCCTATACAAAAATGTTTCGATATCCTAACATTACTATTTAATTTTATACTTATCCCTAGCAATACTCTGATTTATGTTTTAAAGAAAATCGTTTTGACTTTATAAAAAAAATAATATATCATTCAATTTTACGTCCTTGAGCCAATGACAAGGCGAATACCGTGAAACAATAAAATATCTTGTTCATAATAATTTGTTTCGTAATTAATATTTGACCATAATAATTACGAAACAAAACAAATAAATAAATCGTCACTTGATAGTGGAAAGTGGAAACACGCACAAAACCAGAATAAACCAGTTTACGCTGTCCGCAGGTGCCTCGTGCAGTCCGGCGTCAGTCGCTGCGCTTGGTACCGTTAGAACATAAAGCACACATTTCATTCGAAAATTATAATTATTACGTAGTTTAATTGTTAAATTTTGTATTTGTTGATTGTTGTTATTGTTTGTTATTGTTGTTATTGTTTGTTATTAAAGTGAAACTTTTATTACATCGTCTCAAACTTTTTGGTCTGTGTAGCGCATGTCGCGTGTATCGCGGCTGCCGAGTAGGTATACCTACTCGGCAGCCGACCGTCACGCGACATGCGCTACACAAAGCAGTGTTCGGAACCGTTCGAACAGTTTCACTTTTACCGTGGTTTACATTTTTGGCCGGAGAACACCTAATTCATACACGTCTTCACTGAAGTAAAAATCGGCACTGCTTGTAATGTTTGGAACTAATAAAATATTAATAATACTAATATTATATACTTGAATAAAAACTAAAAATAAAATGTTGTTTTTTTTTTATTTGCTGACCATACACTACTACAAACGCAAAAATTTCTCCAAGCTAATTTACCTGTATTATGTTGTAATTCAGTCCAGACGTTAGGTCTCATGCGCCTGCGTCAGTGCAGGCTAGACGCTGCAAGCGCCGGTTGACTTGGCACATGCACTAAATAATAAAAGTAGAAGATAATATATGATTGAGTACTCGGATTCGTAGGAGAAAGAAATGATAAACAGGCAATAAATATGTAGTACCTATGAATGAAATTGGCAGATATTATTTTAATAGACAGATTTTTTTTTTTTTAATGGGTTGTATTGAAAAATATAGGCGGGTTTTCAATGAATTTTACGTGATAATTAATTATTTCATAATCATTCTATTGCGGTGAATTTTTGAAGACAAATTTACGTTATATTTAGTATTTTCAATACCAGGAATGCAAGTAATGCTGCTAAAAACTAGGAAATAAAAACTAAGATGTTAAAAATTTGCAATAAACTATTTTCATTTTTTATACTCATTACTTTGCCTTATGGATAATATCTAAACTAAAAAACTATTTCATATATAGTTCAAATTTATTACCACCATGACCCACCCAAAAACTATTACTTCTTCCATTGTCAGTTCTATGTTAGTATTCAACTCGTTGACAGCCCTACCACCACCTGTTGTCCTGTACTCCACCAGACGACAGGTACAACGGGAAGCGATCGGGAATTCTCAGTTCTGTTCTGGAGATTTGCTCGACTGGCTACACAGAACACGTGTCATTAATTCCATGTCTGCTTGCTGCTATTATAGAACTTTTCTTAGTAGCGCTTTTAGTTCAAACAGGTCTTAGTATGTACTAATTATTTACATTGTTTGTCGTGGCTTGAGAGAGAATTTGCGTTTTTTTTTGTGTTATTAAAAGAAAAATTGTGGCAATGAGTTAACATATTTTATATCTGTTTTTCAATTTACTTTTCCATTCGATTCGTTGTATATTATGAACACTTATTTTAAGATTATGTAGTTTTAAAAACTTCACTTCATATAGCTGTCTTCTCACTCGTTTCGTTGTTCATTTAAATTCATAATTTAGTGAATTATATTGGTTAGCCGTTAGAGGTACATAGAAAGAAACGTATTTTACATTCCTTTTATTTTAATGAATAATTTAGTATATTATATTAGTGGTAGATAAAAATATCTAACATTCTTCACCTATATCAAGAGCATAGACATTTGAACCCATGTTATAACATCAATGCAGACCATAAACCAAATTGATACAAATAAAAAGGTAAATTGATGGGATCAAAGCTCTTTCATTCCTCTGGAGATTGAGTCCTCGTGTCTGGTTGTTTGTAACTTGTATCTGAATATATACATGTCGGCGCAACAACGTTATACGACTACCCTCAAACTACTAAATAATTATAACTAGCTAAAGTTTACTTTGATCTTTTTAAATAAGTGGTTGATTCATTAATCAACCACTAATGAAATAATTAAATTTACGAAATAATTAATGTTTGTTAAAACTGATAAAAATTCATTGTAAAAATTCGAGTGGCAACACTCAAACTAATTCTTGTGAGTCATGGTTCGCTTTAAATGCGATCGCCCGACGGCACAGAGCACATTCACGCGCCGGCCGTCGGAGCGTTCGGAGCTCTCTCTATAATTTCCACGTGAATTAAAAGGGCAGTAAAAATACCTACGGGCGTTCTACTTCGAGTATGAGCGCCTGCTCTGATGATCGTGACGTCAGAATTGCTGACGTCACTCTTTTTTAAAATAGCCTTTGGGCCCTTCTTCCGTCATCAGAAGTGGGATAGAATTCAAGCTCACTCTTTTTAAATGTTAAACGTTTACGTAGTTTTGTAACGGCATACTGGCGTTTGTGTTTTTTTCGTGCGTTGTGTAAAGTAAAAGTTTGTTACGTGGATTATTGTAACGGGAGTGTAGTTCATCGAAGGAATTGTGTGTGTTATCTGAGCTGCGCCTCTCTTTGTGATAAGCATAAATCTACGAGAACCTCCGAGAAATCTACGAGAACCTCCGAGAAATCTAGGAGAACCTTCGAGAATCTGCCTATATCACAAATGAGTAGGTGTTGATCACATGATACGCGAACGGACTGTCTCTGTCATGTGGAGTGTTCAGTATCCTGTAAGGTCAGCGTGGCCGAGGCAGTGTGTTTTTGAAATTCCGAGATGAACTACCGTAGTGTTGTAATACGAGAAAAGGCGTACGAGGACGTACGATTGTCAATATGGCCGTGTTAAACGTAACTTTGGTTTAGTATTTTTGTGGATGAATAGTTGTCATTATTTCATGTCAGAACATGATTAGCTTCTTGGATTAAATAATGTGAGTACAAAAAACTGATTTCTAAATAAAACAGTTAAAATCTACGAGAACCTTCGAGAATCTACGAGAACCTCCGAGAAATCTACGAGAAACTCCGAGAAATCTACGAGATCCTCCGAGAAATCTACGAGAACCTCCGAGAAATCTACGAGAACCTCCGAGAAATCTACGAGAACCTCCGAGAAATCTACGAGAACCTCCGAGAAATCTACGAGAACCTCCGAGAAATCTACGAGAACCTTCGAGACTCTCCGAGAACCGACACAAAACACGCCAAGATTATAACTTTACATTGTTACAGACTTTTACAACGAGGCTGGTGCAGAGCGCGCACCGCCTGTCAGTATGGCCGTGTCGGCGCAACAACGTTATACGACTACCCTCAAACTACTAAATAATTATAACTAGCTAAAGTTTACTTTGATCTTTTTAAATAAGTGGTTGATTCATTAATCAACCACTAATGAAATAATTAAATTTACGAAATAATTAATGTTTGTTAAAACTGATAAAAATTCATTGTAAAAATTCGAGTGGCAACACTCAAACTAATTCTTGTGAGTCATGGTTCGCTTTAAATGCGATCGCCCGACGGCACAGAGCACATTCACGCGCCGGCCGTCGGAGCGTTCGGAGCTCTCTCTATAATTTCCACGTGAATTAAAAGGGCAGTAAAAATACCTACGGGCGTTCTACTTCGAGTATGAGCGCCTGCTCTGATGATCGTGACGTCAGAATTGCTGACGTCACTCTTTTAAAAAATAGCCTTTGGGCCCTTCTTCCGTCATACATATAAGAGTGGAACATCGGTATTTTGTTTGGTGAAGTTGATGGGTTATATGGGATGTTTTGAAGACAATTTGTGTAAGGAATGATGTGGTTAGTTTTTAAACTATATTATTTTAAGAATTTAACTGTGGTTTTAATGGTATGGTTTAATTTTTATTGGTATGTAGACAAATATATTGTACCTAGTTCTGTAAGATATTTAACGTATCGTAAGTATTTTGATGATATTGTACATAAGTACCCATATATTATATTTTTAACCGAACTATTTTTAATATGCTCATGATTGTAATCTCAGTATATAACTAAAACAGAGTTCATGTGCTTTAATTTTGTGATTTTCAATTATCGTGTTATTGAAATCCGTTTACAGAAATGGTAAATGCACTAAAAAAATAGAACATATAACGACGAATGTATTAACAAACTATTGATGATACATTTAATAATATAACTTTTATTATATTCACTTGACAACAGTTAAAAATAAAACATATTTAGTTCAACACCACACCACTAGTATCGTGCGTGAAACGGAATCCCACTTATTTTGGTCCATCTATTTCTAACAGACAAGTGGCCAAGCCAAACTAATTTTACCCCACCAGAATATCACTGTCAACATAGTTTAAACAAAAGAACTTCCGTCACCTATCACAATGGCGACTTTGACATATTTTTAGTGACATTTTTAGAGAAACTGTTGCGAAGTTTGCGCTGAACGTATGTTTCTGTGATCGAAAATTTCGTGAGTTTTAACTGGATTGCGATGAATGGTGGATATTGATATGTTTCAAATGTATGTATACTTAGAGATAAAGCAATTTTTTCTGATGCTCTCTGCGGCTTTTGATACTTAGATTTTAGTTTGAGATTTTTGGTAATTGATCAATATATAATGTTAAAATTATAAACATTGACGTATTGATTTTCGGCCCCATATATTTTTTTTATAGTGATAATAATAGATAAAAATAAATTCAAAAAGACGTTAATACGATACAAAAATATATTGCATACGATATTGTAATGTGCAATGTAAGGTTGTTTAATAATTTCCATAGTATAACACTGAAGAATAATTTATTACAAGTAACAATAGTTATAGTGCCAACCTAACACATTAAATCAAAATCCCAAACCAGCACTCAACTTGATAAATTCGACAAATCCAAGAAAAAAACTCCCAAACATTAACCTGATTGAATTTTCACAAATGAAACTGCATCCTCAAAACAATAACCGATGTTATTACGAAAAATTTCCCTTTATGCCTTGCAATCTCTCCAATTGCGATTATTGTCCAAATACTCGGTACATTCGTATTGAGAGTCCCTCATTGTTGGAAACCACAATACAGACGAGACAGCTTTGTTTTACTTCCTTTTATTTTAACTTTCAAAGTAATCCCCTATAAGTGCGTGCTTTTATATTTGTGACTAGCTGTGCCCCGCGGTTTCACCCGCATTGCTCCGCTCCTATTGGTCTAAGCGTGACGATATATAGCCTATAGCCTTCCTCGATAAATGGGCTATCTAACACCGAAAGAATTTTTCAAATCGGACCAGTAGTTCCCGAGATTAGCGCGTTCAAACAAACAAACAAACTCTTGAGCTTTATAATATTAGTATAGATGTGATATGATTGAGTTTGAGTGAAGACTTGATTTAGCTGTAGCTTAAATTATTTTAGAACCGAAACATTAATTTATTCAATTATTTATGTATATAAGTATTATTTTATTTAAAAATTATATATGTATCTTTATCAACCATCTGGTTTCCATAACACAAGCGAAAGCTTAGTATGGGATCAGATCGTGCCGTGTGTGAAAATTGTCCTGAATATTTATTTATTTATTTAATTAGACCATGTAACACCAGTTCGGAAAGCAGTTTCTAGACAAGAACCGGCAAGAGACTGTAGTTGCTCTTTTTATATTACGTCGATATTTTGAACATATTATAGTGTAGAACGGGAACATAGTTCAGCCACTATGAAAAAATCTTACGCTCGCTAAAAAAGTACTTCTATCTACGGTTTATAATTATTTACCCAAACCTATATTATATATCAATCATGAAAATAATACAATCAGCTCTATCAACAACATAATATAATGTTGTCTATATCAAACATACTTCTTCATTCATCCCTCCATTTATTATATAACTAGAAACTATCATAGGGAAATAAAAACATTATTCCCGAGTCCCTTATTGGAAAGAATCCCTAATAAATTGTCATTACGAAATACCTGCACCTGCTCTCTGAGAAATTCGGTTACTTCCTGTATCGATTTCATTACGTGTCTAATAGATAGAAATCGATTTAGAATCGAATAGATTTTTATCGAGCAGACATAAGGTGCTTTCAAAATTGAAAATTCAAGTCTTGTAAAGGTTGTAAAAATAAGTCTAGATTTTATTAATTGGCTAAATAGATAGAAAACGATATAGGATCGAATAATAATCTTATATTTTAAATGCAAAGGCGCTTTTGTTAGTTTTTCTTTTTTCAGAATTTTTAGATATAATTTTATACTTTTGACCGCAGTACAAAATCTGGGGAATTTCGTTTGAAAACTCGTGCAAAGCCACGAGCGAACGCTAATAGCTTATAATATAGAAAAGGAACTGTATTATTGTATCGATTATATTAAGTGTCGAATAGAAATACATCGATGTAGAATCGAATAGCTTTTTATCGAGAAAACGTTGTTTGCTAATAAAATAGAAAATAGGCTGTAGGTGTAACAATAACTCTAAATATTAACTTTAACTGTGTATTTAGGACAGCTATAAACTAATATAAATGTTAAATATTTATTTTCTGTTTATTTCTTTCGGCTAGGAGAAATGTCTTCATATTTTCTTATGGAAGTATATTACAAGGCTACTTATAAATGTTATATTTATATAATAAATGTGTTTTAACAATTTTGTACGTAACAAAGAGAAAGTCAATTAAATAATAAATACATAATAAAAAAATGAAATAAATAAAATAAAAATCATATATTGAACAAGGTTCCTTACATCAAAATATAGACCCCAGACTCCCAATATAACTTTCGCTGTTTCAGGAGTCTAATAATAATCATGTGTATTAGTCAAATCATGTTATTGGAATTGTGAAAACAAAGATAATGCAATCTTATTTAAACGTAGTTTGAATGAAAAAACATTTCATATCAGCTCGTTATTATCCTGATAAAAAATGTCAAGCTATAATAAGCATCAAAATCACTTCATCCGTTCCATACCTTTATATTTTATTGAGTAACAAACATAAAACATAATAATACAAATATAATAGGTACCTATATAATCACAATAAACATCTGATTCCTAATACATTATACCCAATGATACTGCACGTAGGATTTCACCCCGCTGCAGCTGTGTTTCCAATCATATTATGTCAACAAATGTCATGAATACTGCGCAATAACAGGAATTGGCCAAATTGTCCTGTCCATGTTGATTCATATATGCTATGTATAATAAATTAATAATATAATATCAACTAGGGTACTATACCACATGAGTAGAAAGACGGAACAGAGACTAAGCTTCTTAAGAACGTGCAAAATTGTTACCTATTTTGGTAGGGTTGTCACAATAGGTTAAGACAAATTAAACAAAACTACCTACTACAACCCAACCTAGGTATGTACACACTTACAATACATACATACATACTTACAAATGCTAAACTTGTAATAATAATGAAAGGTAAAAACACACCATGTACAATTCTCATCTTATTAAAAAAGGACCTAATAAAATAAACGCAAGTAGGTACTGACTTGAAAAAGTAATAATCAAAATATTTACTCACCTATTGTACTCCCTGGGATAGTTGAAGTATGATATATTTTTAGTTTTTCTAGTATGATTCATACACACAGTACAATAAACAACCATTTTTAACAATAAAATATTACGTTTTATATTAAAATATTCAAACTTGCAAGTTGCAACTAATAAAACAAACAACGTGCGTCGTATCAACCCTGAGACTGTCCTCAGCCTGTGCAAGCGCAAACCGGTTTTTTCCAGAATCGCTGCGTACGCGACAAGCGGCCTGAGGTCACACACACATGCCCCGCGTACTTGTAGTAGTGCAATCGATTCGCGCGGTTGTTTGAAGCTTAGTCTCTGTTCCGTCTTTCTACTCATGTGACTATACTGTGTATCAATAACTATGTATAAATTAATAATCTTAATATATATAAATCTAATATATATAAATCTCGTGTCACAATGTTTGTCCTCAATGGACTCCTAAACCACTTAACCGATTATAATAAAATTCGCACACCATGTGCAGTTCGATCCAACTTGAGAGATAGGATAGTTTTTATGAAAAAAAACGTAAACATGTAGGTACCACGGGCGAAGCCGGCGCGAACCGCTAGTGTACTATATAAATTGCTTTCTGCCAGCTCGTGTAGACATATTATGTGACGCTTGCTATGAGCAATTATGTATTTGCATTATTTATGATAATTATCTAATAAAAGCTCAAGCAGACGAACACTTACGCACACGTGCACACAAAAACACACACACGCATGCACACACATCCAACGAATCACACACATTTAAACATGTAGCCAAAAATAGGCAATAAATAAAATTAAAAAATACAAAGTAAGAATTCCAAATAATAAACGTATAATTTCGAATTCGTTTTCTCTAACTGATCGTTTTATAATGTATCTTTTTAACCGACTTCAAAAAAAGGAGGAGGTTCTCAATTCGACAGTATTTTTTTTTTTGTATATTTGTTACGCGATTACTCCGGCAATTATAAACCGATTTGAATAATTCTTTTTTTATTTGGTAGGTCATACGTCAGAGGTGGTCCCATTGTCACCAGGTCAGGATCTGATGATGGGATCCTGGGGAAATCGAGGCAAACCCTCAAATTTTGTAGGCATATACACTGTTTATCAGAAATTATCTTAATCTATGTAGATTTTTGCATCTAATGGTCACCATCTGATGTTGCTGAGCTGATGATGAAGCTGATGATGAATGGTTTAGGAGTATGGGATCTCTGTAACAAAATTATGTAATACCATCGAATTTGAATGTGTTTGAGTCTAATTAATAAGTACTCCGATCCTATGTGGTATTCAGGGTCTGATGATGGAGACGGTAAATAGCCATGGGAACTCTGTAATAAAATAAAGCAATTCCGCCGTGTTTTTGCTCATTTGATTCGTCTCGACTAGGAGCTTCATGCTAGTCGATTTTTAACCAACATCAAAAAAGGAGGGTTTTTGATTCGACAGTATGTTTTCTTTTTGTATGTTTGATCATATAGATTGTTCGAAAACATTCCTGCGGTTGCGACTAGCTTGTCGCATAGCATCTAATCGAGCCGATCTGGATTCGATAGATTCATTTGACAAACGCTCGTGAATCAAACCAAGGCGATGAGAACGTTGCTCTTCGCTTTCGTTTGATAAACGCTCGTGAATCAAACTGAGTCGTTGAGCATGACTTTTTGGACTTTCATTAAGCCTTGATAAGTTTGAGTATGCGAAAGTCTATACGCCCGCTGCTCATCACTCTCATTTGCAATTTTTATTGCAAATCTTTCCCTACTCTTCTTTAGACGATCTTCCCTCTCGTCCCTACTTTCTTCCAAACGACGCTTTCTCATTTGAGAAGCGCGTTTAGTAGGCCTATCCATATTATATACAAACAAAATACACTAACTTTCCACTTAAAAATTAAAAATAAAGTTAATTTTTAGAAAAAAAACAAAAACCGACTTCAAGACTATACGTACAAATTTAAACTGAAAAGTAGAAAATAATATTAAATAATAATAATGATATTAATTTTTTATTTTAATTACTTTAAACATTCAACGAAAAGGTTTCCTAAGTTATTTTTGAAGTCGGTGCCAACCAAAACAAAAAAAAGACGTGTGGCACTCGGGGACTGCCGCGGTAAAGCTATTGCATGCTATGCCTTCATGCCACACCTCCACGCCCGTCGGAGGGGGGAGCGTGAGGTTTTTTCGTTACGGAATTTCTGGATTCGGTCCCCGCGCTCAAGGCCCGCGATAGAAGCTATGCAATAGCATAAATATCCTTAATAAAAAAATAACCTAATAATTAATTACACTATTTATTATATTAATTACCTTAACTTTTACTAGAGAACAGAAAATCGCACGTAAGCTTACTTATAAATTGCAAAGAAGCGCATCAAAATTTTTATGCATAGAGACACAACCGTCAACGACGTCTGCCCCATAGACTATATACTTATTACAGTCTGCCCTCACCATACTTGCTCTGTGGCCCTCACGCGCATCCGCGTCGCGCCGCCGTACATTCCATTTGTTGCTGCCTTTGCAACAATAAAACTGTTCTTGGGCGGCACCGACTTCAAAAATAACTTAGGAAACCTTTTCGTTGAATGTTTAAAGTAATTAAAATAAAAAATTAATATCATTATTATTATTTAATATTATTTTCTACTTTTCAGTTTAAATTTGTACGTATAGTCTTGAAGTCGGTTTTTGTTTTTTTTTCTAAAAATTAACTTTATAACATTAACGGTCTTGCGTGTGTAAAAGATTGAAAAAAAAAAGCTACAGGAAGTAAACTATCTTTTACAAGAGGCACGTAGGCGGTCGTCGTTTGCCTGTAAGTCCCATTTACATACTAAGTTCCGGGATATTTATGTCCTGAGATAACTTTTATACATTAAGTGCTAGCAATGTTCAGTAACTACCTACTTTCTAGTGTTTTTAAAGCTAAAGGCATGTTATTTGTGTTTTCTATTGCATTTTTGATGTCTAATAACTTATAATATAACACTTGCGAATAATATATCTCTATAATATAAAAATGAATCGCAAAATGTGTTGGTAAGTGCATAACTCGAGAACGGGTGGACCGATTTCGATAATTCTTTTTTTATTATATTCCTTGAAGTACTCGTATAGGAGCTACCAACGTTGACAAGAGAGAATTTTAGTATAGTTGGTTCTTTGATATACTGTTTCTCTTCCTATTTCGGTTAGAGTCCGGGCTGTCTGGCTGGCCGCAGTGGTTGCGTTTATTAGTGCGCATCTTATCTGCACAGGAAAATATCCGTAATTTAAAGTCATTTATTAAAGCGTAATTTTTAATCTTTTGCCTTTAGATAGATCCATCAGACATAATTTTTTTATTGCAAGACGTTTATTTCGTTGTTAAATAGGTGACATACGCAATTTTTTATTTCGAAATCATTAAAATGTCATCGAAATAAGTGAAATTCCATCAACATGAGTCCCCGTGAAGGATAAGTAATCACTATGTTACTTATACTATATATAATATTCATTTTACTATTTACAATTTTTTAGCAACAACCTACCATGGTGCCTCCTTTTCCCAACGAACCTCAAATAGGAAGTTAATGTAAACTTGATAAAAACCAAATATCATCAAATTCATATTAATACCCAAAAGTGTAATAAATATGAAACCATCTATTAAAAATATTAGTTTACTAATTATTATTCAATATAAGTATTAAAAAAGGATAATATAATATAAGTAATAAAGTTATTACTTACCTTTTAAGCGGACTCATGTTGATGTAATTTCACTTATTTCGATGACATTTTAATTATTTTGGAATAAAAAATTGCGTATGGCACCTATTTAACAACGAAAAAAACGTCTTGCAATAAAAAATTTATGTCTGATGGATCTATCTAAAGGCAAAAGATTAAAAATTACGCGATAATAAATGACTTTAAATTACGGATATTTTCCTGTGCGCACTAATAAACGCAACCACTACCGCCAGCCAGACAGCGCGGACTCTAACCGAAATAGCAAGAGAAACAGTATATCAAAAATCCAACTATACTAAAATGACTTTTTTTAAAACGTTAATAGCTCCCGTAGGTACCATACCAGGATGGTTCTTATGTAGAGAAAACATAAATATGTACCACGGGCGAAGCCGGGGCGGACCGCTAGTTTTAAATAAAAAGGTAAAGTTTTAAAGGTCCAATTTACTTACCATGAAATTGTACAAATTACTAGATATTGACTCAACTTGTAACTAGAGTTATTATAAAATGTTACATATAACTGACTAACTCCCGTAAAATGAAACCCGTTTTCCTTGGTCACGGCATCACGCGTGAACGGGTGGACCGATTTCGATAATTCTTTTTTTATAATATTCCTTGAAGTACGAGGATGGTTCTTATGGAAAGAAAACATAAACATGTACCACGGGCGAAGCCGGGGCGGACCGCTAGTAATATATAAATAGGAATGTAATTAATTATCACATACAATAGGTACCCCACACAAGTAGGCTAAGTTTCTATTCTCGCACAATATTGTAATGGCTTAACTTAAATGAACTAACTTTGCTGTCTAGATTTACTGAGCGAACAATACAAGTGAATATTATAAGTATTCGAGTTCGATTGAGGGCTGATTTTTCAATCCTTGGTTAAAACTTATTCGTCGAATAATGTATAAAACTACGATTTTAAAAACTTATTCTAATATTCCACATTTGACAGTTTACGTGACATTTTAATATTATCGTGTAATACTTTATTGGACGGATAAGTTTTAACCAAGCATTCAAAAATCGGCTCTAAATTAAATCACTCCGAGGATAAGTGTATTTTATTTATTTATTCAAGCGTTCTTTAAAAATTACTAAAAATTCAATTAAAAAAAACATGTTTTCAATTCGAACTGAAACTTTCAGTCCACAAAAAAGTAAGAGCCCTTAAATGTCTATTTTAATTACGTAAATCTAAATTAAACCAAGCCCCTTAGCAATAAATACAAAACTTCAAACAACTGTAATTTAAAAGTGCTCCGAACAAACTTCTAACCTACAATACAATAAACGCTCGAACAAAATGCTCTACAATGATGGCTCGCCTCCACTCCAATGATCATTGACAAAACCCTTGCTTCATGGAGCACGACACGGTCCTTTTATAGCCATAAAAAATATCACAATATCCCACCGCGCCTTCAAACGTGCCCCGGACGTGACGTTTGGTGGCCGCCTACGAAATTTTTCCTCGACGGGACATCTCCAAATTACTAGCCGACAATCCACACGAAATTGCTTCCAACCCCTGCTACATGGCTGTCTATAGTAGCTAGAATCGCGTGCACCGTCTGATTTTTGAGAGATGACTCCTACAAAGCCGTAACAGTTTCAAGGTGGAATATAATCAAGTTAATGAGATGGGTCGGCACTGGATACTCGGGACTAAAGCTGTATAATACGAACGTTCTTTGGTAGACACATCTCGTTACTACGATCCAAATGTACGTCATTATCATTTCGGAAATTACTGAGATAAATCAAATGCGCCTGAATCTTAATGATCAACCTGAGAATAACAAGGTATGAATGCTTCTGTAGGAAGGCCTTTCAAACGCTTGTATGTAATTAAAAATTGCGACGTAGAATTAGAAAACTAGTGTGAAGAAAGTCTGCAAATGAAAAAAGGAATGGAATAATTTTATCTCATTATCTGAACTATTCATCAGTATGATTTTATGTTTGTATGTAACCGACTTCTTAAGGCTCACTTCAAATGGACATACCTATTTAATTCAATCTTTGTACGGTGTATCAAGGATCGTTTAAAATAAAATAATTTCATAGGATTAAGAGGACTTTTAAGATTTTTTTTAATACGTTATTTATAACAGAAATATTTACGAAAATGGCAGTAGGTTACAAAGGGTAGCAGTTACAAAAACTAAATACCAGTTTCATATTCCGCAGCTACTCCTTTGGGAAGTTCCTGTTTTCTTTTTTTAAACTACCCCCGTATAAAATCAAACGAATATTCAATATCCATTTTCGGCTTTGCGAGACTAACGCAAAGCAATTGATTTTTGTATGTATGAAAAAATATTAACGTCAAACCTTGAAAACTAAATCCATTCAGTTGTTTGCCGCCAATAAAAAACCGACATGTAAAAAAACTTTAATTAAAAACGTGTTATATTTTTATCAAAACGTCGCAACCATACGATACACTTCAAATGGGTCACGGAATTTTTAACCAAACGAATCAGGATAATAAAGAATAATGTTTAAAGTGTGTTTAGTATTGAAAATTTATTAGTTTTAGTTTTTAATTCCCTTTTTTATTGTCAGTATACAAAATCAGTATATTATAATTTATAATGCTTCTTATTGGAGGTTGCATAAATTTTGAATTGTTTCCAATTATGAAAGAGTTTAAAAATGTAATTGAAAATTGGTGACATCTTAATACTATTATAAAGGCGAAAGTTTGTAAGTATGGATGTATGGATGTATGGATGTTTGTTACTCTTTCACGTAAAAACTACTGAACCGATTACAATAAAATTTAGCACACATATAGAGGGTAACTTGGATTAACACATAGGATAGGTTTTATCCCGGAAATCCCACGGGAACGGGAACTATGCGGGTTTTCCTTTGAAAACGCGGGCGAAGCCGTGGGCGGAAATCTAGTATTTGTATAAATGTTAGTATATCTTATAGTAAATGAATATAGTACCATAAAACTTATGATCAATTGAACAAAATGTTACAATCCAATTAAAGCCTGGCGTTAAAATAACATAATATAATATGCCCATAAACACGTGTGCGATGAAAATTAATCGTCCCTCTGAAATCGCGGTTATTCCAATTTAATAAAAAGCATCTGAATGTTTGCAAGATTGCTTGTTGCGTTCAATTTAATTGAATAAACCTTACCATTATTTTTCCACCTGCAATCAATTTTTGTATAGATTTTTTTAATAAACTCTAGTACTTGTTTCGTATTGGTTTAAAATCAGTTCGATTATTGAAAATACAGTCGAGTAATAATTCAATAAGGTTTAGGGCCGATTTTTCAATGCTTGGTTAAAACTTATCCGTCCAATAAAGTATTACACGATAATATTAAAATGTCACGTAAACTGTCAAATACGGGCAATTAGAATACGTTTTTAAAATGGTAGTTTTATACATTATTCGACGAATAAGTTTTAACCAAGGATTGAAAAATCAGCCCTAAATGTAGTTTACAATATATAGATGAAAAATATAAATCCAAAGAATTGTTATAGATGTTTACATTCTTTATTAAATTAAAACAATATTGTGTCTATTGTAATTTGTATCTACCAGAATAATATAATTGAAATATTTTGCTGCAAAGTATTACAATTCAAATCAATTTCAAATATTGTTACACGACTCAAATATAAAGCTTCAAACCCAGTCATGAATTTACAAAACATAATTTAACTTGAACTCTTAAATATAAGTAAACCAAAAAACGGCGGCGAAAATAAGAATTTCTTTGAACCGGTCAAAGAAAATATTTTTGGAGATATAAAATATTCACAGAAACGGAACTCTGAAAGGAACGGACGCGACAAACTGTTTCCTCTCATTGAAAGAGCTTAATAGCTCTATACTATACTAATACATAGTATAAAGCTGAAGAGTTTGTTTGTTTGTTTGTTTGTTTGGACGCGCTAATCTCGGGAACTACTGGTCCGATTTGAAAAATTCTTTCGGTGTTAGATAGCTCATGTATCGAGGAAGGCTATAGGCTATATAAATCATCACGCTACGACTAACAGGAGTGGAGCCACGGGGGTGAAACCGCGCGGAGCAGCTAGTATCCAATATAATAGATCTCACTTAAGCATTTCTATACGCAAGGACGTGCGAAGAAAGTTTTCTTTTTTGTTGATGCTACTACATAATGTAAAAACGCAAAGTTTTGGGTTTTCCCGTTTAAACGAAGGTCTGAAATTAAAAGTTCGCAAAGATCTTATTCGACTTTGGATTACCAAACTATATTCGAACAAGCTGCTTGAATAAGCTCCTATTCATAATTATTACATTTTTTTACCATGTGTGTATGTTTTGTGATTTCATCGACTTTTAAATGAAAATCGTTAACAGAAAATTTTATTTGAAACTATCACGTTGCATAGTTTTCATTTTTTTCAACTACGCATTATTTAATGAATTTAATGTATTACATATCTAAATTATAAGCAACGGTAATAATTGTACATGTTTTTTAGTCAAACGTCTTAAATATAAGACTAATAAAAGTAAAAATAACCAACAAGACATTTTATACATAGAATATTTCCTTCTAAATCGCATGCGACCCATATGACCTATGCCATACAAATAGCGATGCAGTAAATATATTATTTCACAGTACATTGCGCTCATACATAAGGCTTATTTCCACAGCACGCCATTGTAACATCCGATAATCAAATTATTGATAAATGCGCGTACATATTTATTTCATGCTTGGTTAGGCTTAGGATGCGGACACGGAAGATTTTGGAACAAAAATTTATTTTACTAATTTACTTTATGTTTTCGTATAAATAAATTGTATCAATTTATAATAGAGAGCAAATGTCTAATTATAATTTGTATGCTATCAAAACAAAAAAGTAAGTTTTAGTCTTCTCTTTCAGTTCATTCATCATTATAATATTTGAAACGGCTGAACTACTAATCGGTCTTTCAGCGTATAATATTTATATATTGTATGCGACTTAGCATTACGATTACGGTTCTTAGTTGTTGTTTCCTGTATCAACACAATCGACCTGCGATTTTATATAAATCTAAAATAGAACTTGAAATACCCATTATAAACAAACCCAATACAAATGAACGTACACGACGCACATAAGCGGCCGCAAGTGTGCACACACACTAATCCCTCAACAAAATATGGTGTATGGAGACATCTGTTTATTTACGACGGGTAATGTGTTCTGAGCTCGGTAATATTGTAATATTGGAAGGGTTTCGATTTAGCGGAAAGAGCTTTGCGCATTCCGCCATTGAGTATTTCCTTGTTTTCACCATATTTTTATACGATACGATACTCAGCGTGAAGCTATTCGAACTGTATATTTTTAAATAAAATTTTCTGTATCTTATGTGTACGAGGCATTCGATAAGTATTAAGTAATTTCTTCTTTCATCATCATAAACTTATATTGAATCAAAAATTTGTTGTAGGAAGCATATTACATTCATGATGGTTGGTACGACTATTGTCGAGTTATAAGTCCATAGTTTTAATTTACGTAGACATTGAAGTATTAGTATTTCTCTTCACTTACTACAATTAATAAACAAAAAATCTAGAGCAAAACCCAGTACTAAATAAAATAATAGGTATATGTAGCAGTTGCTATTGCACATAAGGCAAATATAATAGTTGTAAAAACAATGTCATATGAATCTGTCCCAAACCCCATAGTTCACAAGGGTCTATTTTTGTTTACGTGTAAATAAAAAAAACAATGAAATCTGTTTTATATTCACAACGTCACCTGTGCGTTATTGTGCCATTTTGAAATTGATTTGCTACACCAAATGAAATGATTGTTAAAAAGTGTGAATATTCGGATCATGTAATATTACAAATAAAAATTTAAAAGTAATTATGAGACAGACGGACAGATTGATGAGTAACTAAAGAAAGTTTGGATTAAAGATTGCAAATTTCTACACCTAAGATAAAATATTAACAAATCTTGGTTGATATTTTAATCAAGATAGAAGTTTAAAGTCCCACAAAAAATAAAATATTTATCTTCCAGATCTTGAAATATCATTGGCATGCGAAAGGCGTTGACAATACTGAAAAGGTTAATTTTCTTGGAAACAACTAATCACCGTTTTGTACGGAAATAGATCGGATCTGTGGAACAATAATATTATAGCATAGCATTATGTAATGGGACTGTCCCATATTATTATATGGAGCAGATAACACTTGAATGTTGTATAATTTATAGTATATTCAATTTATCATTACAAGACTGAAAACCGTATTTCATTGTATTTAGCAACTTTAAGAGAAAATAAAAAATTCTGAAAAAAGAAACCTTTTTCACTATTTCATATTATAATTTTTTCATAATTATATTTGAGCATTAAACAATATCTATTTCCCAATAACAATTTTCTATAGTCTATACAATAATAGATACCAAAACGCTACAATTCCCAGAAGCGCTGTCAATTTACCAAATAATATCCGCGACACGAACACAGAAGCTTCTAGACTAGAAATAATTAGCATAGCAATAATTAAAACAATTGTTAATCAACGTAAGGCACACGTGTGCATGACTAAAATGAGAAATTTTGTAACGGCGCGTCCACACAGCAAGCATCCTTGCGAAGCCGCTCGGTCAGTGTGGATGTGGCTCACCCGAGGAAAAATAATGATATAGGCTAAGCCGAACCGGGTCCGGACCGTGCCTGAGCCGGCCTGACATTTCAAGGCCGTGTCCCGGCCATGCACGATCGAACCACACGGTCAGGCACGAATAACTTCATACAAAAAGAATACAATAATGTTTGACCGTGCCCCGGCCGGAACATAGCTCGGTCGCGACACAATGTAGAGTTATTAAACTAAACGAGTGTGTAGTCATGTTCCCCGGCACAGGCACGTTGACATATATAAAGCTGCTCCGCGTAGCAATTGCCTCGCGAGGCTGCTCGCTCTGTGGAGACCGCTTAATACGTCATAAATTCCTATGTTTACAATCACACATACCTCATATACGCAATATTATACGTCTAAATTAAATTGTACACAAATGTCTATGTGAAGTCATGCTAAATGTTATCGTTACATAAAGTTATGTGAAATGAGTTTCGATTATTGTATTGGTTATCTGTTTTAAATATAAATAAAAAAGCAATGTAAGTTCTTTTGATAGAGCCGGTTCGTTAAATAGAGTAATGATTACGAATTTTTATTTCACGTTGAGCATATGAGCTCTTATATTTTATGTAAGTAGGCATAAAGCTATTATTGAAAATTTACTTCCAATCTAGTCCTTGTTAGTTATAAGTGAGATTTTAATTGCAGTAAACAGACGCTTTGAATAATTATAGAAGAATGGTTGATTTTATTAAAAAAATTAAATATAAGTAAATACCTTACCAATAGTATTAAATTACACAGTATCGAAAAAAATTAAAACCGTAAAAATGTTGTTGATATTGTTATATCAAATTCATAGTCTATAAATAGAATTAGACTATCAAATTTAGCGTAAAAAATTTGATAGTAAGTAACCTGGATTTAAATTTTGAATCTTATTTCAAAATAGGAAAATCAGAAGCCCAAATCAGGCTCATTATACGCACATTCATAATCAACCATCACTACATTACATTCTCTCAGTAATTGCTAATGTAAATTACAATAGCTACGTACTATCACTATGTTATTTTGAATTCCTGCTTTAAATACATATTATATTATTGTAATAAATTCTATCATTACACTTGAGAATTCCTAGAATTATAAATATAATATTGACTGAAAACTGGTAATGACTCGGTACGTCAATTATCCAAATAATTTCTACCCGAAATATATAATTGAAGTCTTCAGCTTTACAATAGTAGTGTCGATATCAGTAATTTCATTTGCATTATTTACGAATATACAAACACACACACACATACCATATCACACATCTATAATCATACTTAAAATGCAGCATAAAGCTCAAAAAATCAAAACCCAGGAACCATATTTTCATCGATTTTGACCAATGAAAATTAACGACGGCGCGCTGAGCGCAGGTGTCGAGCATCCTCCAAAATAAAACCGGCCAAGTGTGAGTCGGACTCACGCACCGAGGGTTCCGTATAAACCTGTTTTTTATATGTTGTAACTGTAAATTTACACGTTTCACAATTTTTTTCTTTATATTTGCTATAAAACGTTTTGTAGAATATTTCAATATTCTGTATTAAAGGGTAGATAGTAAGTTTTGTATTAGGTAGGATTTCAGCTTGACACCTCAAAGTGAGCCTAAAAGGTAATTTTTTCCTTTTGAGTTTCGGAACTCTAAACGGAATTCACACGGAACACTCAACCGTTCGCGTGCTGACGGAAATTTTTATCTCCTTTAATTTATTTCGCGTTAATAAAGATTTAAATATTTACATTTTTCATGCAGTCCGCGGACGCGTGTGTAATTAACGGATTGATGGTGTTTTTCATCGTTTATATTGAGAAGAATTTTGTGGCGTTTTTATCGGGTCGCGGCCTTGTCAGTAATTATTTTGATCCTTCGTTGCATATATTTTGCCTGTATTAAAATATAATTTTTGTACAACATTAAGGTTAGTTCCTTTTAAAATGTATATATTGGTTGTGTATAGCAACGTTTGGACAGTGTTTGCACTAATGAACTTTTAAAAGTTTTAATGTTTTATTCGAGAAGAGGAAGAATCGAGACTAGTTTATTTTAATGTAGACATGTATAACGGAGGACTGAAGTTAGTCATGTATCGTTTATTACATCATTACTAAACATAATCGCACTAAAGCTGTAATAAAATTGCGCATATCTTCACTTTAATTAAACTATACAATGTACATAATACATGAAGGAGCTGACGGTTATGTGAATCATTGAATCAACAATAACAATAAACATAACCCGTGCGTGCGATCTTCTAAATGATTATTATGTTATGTTCCATTGATTCCAATGGTGATTGAGGCACCTACAGCATTATAGTGTTAACTGTTAAACGTTATGTGTTCATTTGTTTTTAATGTGAGAGTTTGCGTTTGTAATGGAATATGGAGACAAAGTCTTTATTGTATTCATGCGGTTAGATTTATAAATCAAAATTATTTATTATAGTTGCAATAGTAGTATGTTTTGTATATTACCTATCTACAGGTAATGACAAAAAAGGCTTGCTCATAGAAACGGGCTGATATATCCTTCAGTAAAATCAGTAATAAATTAATATAAAAGAAAGATGAAATAATACTTTATACAAACATTGTACTAAAGCCTACCTACTCGTAGGCTTAATAGCTTATTCACAAAAAAACTAAAAGCCAAGGATACGAGAGAAAATACGCCAACATTTTTAAATTGCGAAATATAAGCTGGTATTTGATCGTAAGGTTGTATTTGAAACTGTATTAACTGAAGCGTTCCTTCCATTCAAGTGTCCAAAGGGAATCTCTACGCCATCTATCAAGATTTTCTTGAACATCTGAACTGGCATCATACATTATTTGAAAAATGTAGTGTTTAACTTTATTTATATCTATAATATAAAAATGAATCGAAAAATGTATCGGTAAGCGTTTAACTCGAGAACGGCTGAACCGATTTCGTTAACTCTTTTTTATAACATTCCCTGAAGTACGAGGATGGTTCTAATGGAGAGAAAACGTAAACATGTACCACAGGCGAAGCCCATTTGATTATAATAAAGTTTAAACAGTTGTATTTATGTACATTTGAATAATTTTGAAATTACACATAAAACTACACATTATCCACATTAATACCCCCTCTACAGAAGAATGAAAACATTGTGAGGAACCCGGTTTTTCCATTTAGAATTATGGCCTTTACATTCATAACAGGCATTTATCTTTGCAGTGGGAACAAATATTATGCACTAACTAGCTGTGCCCCGCGGTTTTACCCGCAGTTCTCCGCTTCTGTTGATTTTAGCGTGATGATATACAGCCTATAGCCTTCCTCGATAAATGGGCTATCTAACACCGAAATAATTTTTCAAATCGGACCAATAGTTGAGATTAGAGCTTTCAAACAAACGAACTCTTCAGCTTTATGAAATAGAAAGAAAGAAAGAAAGAAAGAAAGAAAAAAAAGCTTTATTGCCAACAAAAACTTAGACTATCTTAACTTAAAAAGTAAACATATATTAGGCAATCGGAACAGACTCAGCCATGCTGTGGGCTAACACCCGAACAGCGCTGATTTTCAGTCTGCCCGCGTATTTTCCGAGGTCCTACATTTATATAAATAAAGTAGGTATTGAAGTATAGATGACTATATTGAAAGTTCTGTAACTATTTCCTATGTTAGTATATTAAATAATTCCTATAAAACCCATGCCTATCACTTGTACCAGCTATCTTAACCTAAATCCGGCCGGAATCCAGGATTTGTGGCTGAAAAACTTTGTACATTAAGAGTGGACCGGACATTAGTTTAGCTCCCTACTGCGGTCGCAAAACGTTATTTATAGATCCGTGTTCGCTTTTTATGCAGACTGATGTACATTATTTGAGGACAATGTATGAAGGTACCTCTTTGCATGTTGAGTATGTTATCCTGTATACCATATGTTATAATGGTATGTTTATTACAGCGTCGTTTGAAATAAAGTAGAAAGCATTTAAATGCTGCAAATTAAGATATCTAGGGATAAGAAAGTATTATTTCAAATCTTAATTGATTCAAGAACAATATTCAATTATATAATTTATTGGTGATAATTGATAAATGATAATATATAAACCTTTCTAACACCGAAATAATTTTTCAAATCGGACCAGTTGTTTATGGGATTAGCGCGTTCTTAACAAACAAACAAACTTGATAACTTACGGGCAGACTGAAAATCAGCGCTTTTCAGGTGTTAAAGCCCGACAGCATGGCTGAGTCTGACCCGATTGCCATGTAAACTATTCTATATTTTTTTTAGTAATATAAGTAGTCGTTACTTAAGTGTGTGTAACATGTGGCAATAAATATTTTTTCTTTCTCTCTTTCTTTCTATAATATTAGTATAGATTCTAAGCAGCGTACCATAATAAGAATCGAGAACCATATAAGAAATAAGAATCTGCTTGACGTCTGAGTAATTTTAACACTAGTAATTACACAAAATACACGAGACTGTATACAATATATGTACCCACTTTTATTCATATTTTTTCGAAGGATATACATAGTGCGTTATTTATTTTTTATTCAAAAACAATTGAATACCCACATTCCAAACAATCAAAGCTTAAATTAAACCATCGTAGCACGAATATGGCGTAGCATTAAGTATAACGCTCTACGCCGTAGCTACATTATCGTAGCAAGGGTCTGTATTAAAATTTTAAGCATAAAATTAATATTCTCATCTAACTTTGACGAGTTTTCAATTATAATTAAAGTTAATGTAAATTTAATAGTTCTGGGCTGTATTTTTCTTATTAATTTCGAAGTTAGAATTAATAATTGTTTGATTAAAATAATCACTAGCGGTCTGTCCCGGCTTTGCCCGCTGTACATAGTATATTGTATAGCTAATGGATCTCGTATATATGTAACAGTTCTTATTATTTTCAAATCGGTCCCGTAGTTCCTGAGATTAGCGCGTTCCAACAAACAAACAAACTCTTCAACTTTATAATATTTGTATAGATCTACAATCATAATCATTATCTATTGTTCAAAATATATAAAAAATTTTAGGTGGTGGTATATCGGTTAAAAATAAAAGCTTTTTTTACTAACAATATATGAACTATTTCAGCACATTTGTTTATACGCGTTCGGGATTTCGAGTTATGAATTTATTGCCCATATAAAACTTACAAATTATGCTAATTTTATTGCAGCTCGGTAAATGCCGTGCATTTAGCACGTTCAAAATTATCTATAATAGTTTTAAAATGATATAATAAATAACATATATTTTATTAAAGCTATATAAATGGCATATTCCAAATAGTTGATAACTAGCTTTCCGCCCGCGGCTTCGCCCACGTTTTCAAAGAAAAACCCGCATAGTTCCCGTTCCCGTGGGATTTCCGGGATAAAACCTATCCTATGTGTTAATCCAAGTTACCCTCTATATGTGTCCTTAATTTCATTGTAATCGGTTCAGTAGTATTTGAGTGAAAGAGTAACAAACATACACATACACATCCATCCTCACAAACTTTCACATTTATAATATTAGTAGGATAATAACGAAAAAATTTTTAACATTACCTATAAGTTTTGTCGAATTATAGGTAACTAAACTAAATAAGGCTAAAATTTATTAAGAATGAATAAAAATCATAACTGGATGTTTAAATAAAAATCGCGAAAAACTGAACGAGAAGGTAAATATTATCTCAATTCGGATAGAGTTTTTGGAACTTTCTATTAGTTTTACCTGAATTCCGAAACTTCGCTTTACAAAAAACTTTATAATAAAAATCTCGATAAATTGCAAATTTCATACAATTTTTTCTTTATTTTCATGTAATGAACTAGAATTTTTTTGTTAAAATTATGGACGTAATAGCATTATTAACTTATGCTTCAAGCTGATTACACGAAAATAAACATTAAGATTATTATGTTTTTCTACAGTAAACAACTATATAGATATAAAGCTGAAGAGTTTGTTTGTTTATTTGAACGCGCTAATCTCAGGAACTACTAGTCCGATTTGAAAAATTATTTCGGTGTTAGATAGCCCATTTATCAAGGAAGGCTATAGGCTTATCATTACGATAAGACAGGAGCGGAGCACTGCGGGCGGAGCTTATAAAGAAATATACTATATTACTATATATCTCATTCCAACCGAACAGCTGATTTCTGTAAGAAACATCCATTCATCCCTATAAACCTCAATTTTCACAATATTAGTAAAAAAGTCAGTGATTGATTGTCGACTGGAGTTCCCAGAAAAAAGGACGGTTTTCAATTCATATATTTTCCTTGCGAGTTAAATATATTTGAGACGGAAATAAACCCATTTGTCACAATAGCTAAGCTAACCGAATTGAATATTTTAATTTCGTATCAATTAATGTTTCTACTCATTTGCAATATCCAATTTTGGAAATTAAACAACCCACGCGGGAAAAGTTCATCCCGTTTTGGGGATTTTGCTATTTCTAAACGTAAATTGTATACAATTTTTCTTGAAACCAAAAGTAACTTTTGCATATTATTGTGAATCTTTAATTCTCAATATATTTATAATGTGTTACGATAATTGTAACATAATTAATATTGTTAGTCTGCAAGAAACTTTAAGGCTTCTTTAGCCAAAGACTTTGTTTGGGCAAAACACATATTAAAATGGACAGAATATGTTTTATCCTATAAAAGAAGACCAATTATTTAATCTTAGTTATTTAATATCCTTCGAAGAATAAACCTTCATATTCTAATTTTAAAACACTATCAAATAAAAGATTATTTACACCATTTCAACTCAATAAATATTCCACCATCTCAAATAGAGTCTTCCTTCCTAATTTCTTAATTTATGTACAACGGTGCCTGAGGGATAGAGAACATTCAAACTTAATGTACCTTTCTAGGGACAAGTTCGCAAATTAAGATGTCTTAGAGAGTGTTTTATTAAATCTATGTGGATCCCCGACAGATTCAGAACTGAATAATTTATACAAGTTTCAAATTCTTAGAATGGTGAGCATGTGTGGGTACACTGTACGCACACAGGCATAGATTACGAAATAGTTACTACACAGGTACGAGAAGCTTAAGTCCAATTAGAACTATGAACAAATCACAACTTGTTAAATATTTCGTAAATGTTGAATGATTGGAAATTCTAATATAGGATAAGAAAAATTGTGATAAATATATTATACAAATACTACATACATATTTCAATTTTAAATAAAGTCATTCCTAGGATCGAACGAATCGATTTCCTGAAATCGAACTTTAACTCGAAAAAATATACATCCCTACCCTCTCTACCCGCTATATTATTATTTATCTCTTCTTTATTAACAGTAATTAATCAATTAATTAATCAGGGTTGCCTGGAAGAGATTGCTCTTTAGCAATAAGGCCGCATTTTCGTGCATATGTGCCCGTGTGTTATAATTGTATAAATTTATAGTCTAAGTTTGTTTGCCCTGGTATGATGTACAATAAAGCATAAATAATTAGCTCTATCATATAAAACACTTAGATAACAGAAATCATAAAATATAAATATAGCAGCAGCATTAATATTTACGGAAAGATAATATTGTTGTAATTTATAAAACATGTAAAAAGCTTTTCGATGTTAAGCAGTTTTTCTTGTACGTTACACACAAATTTACTTAGGAAATACAGAGCTGTTGAAGTTAACAAAAGGGCAGAATTATTAAAATGTATATTGACAGAGCCTAAATACAGTGGTTATCATAAAATTCTGTTTAGAGATTCCGCTTTAGTGTATTTTTCATCTTTTATTTATATTAATAATTAATTATAAACTGAAACTTAGTTATACCAAACTTTTAATATTGTTAAGCATTTCTTACATACCTGCCTAACATCTACGTGTTATATATATATATATATAGAAAATTGATAAATTTTGAGTGACTAGAGTTAAGAACGATACCTTTATGTTTTTTTTTTACTATTAGATCAAACAGGCATTTGACCAAAGGTCTACCTGATGGTAAGTAGACGGTGATCTAGAACATAATTTAAATGTACCTACTTTAATAAAATTTATGACTTAGGTTAGGTATTAGAAATAGAGAAATTAATAGTGACTTAAAATAATAAAACTAAATGAAAATTCATTGAGAATTCGTTCTGGGCAATAATTTCAATACGGAAAACGTATAATAAAACATACAATAATTATTATAAAACGTTATCATCATAATATTACATTAATAATTAAGTATCAGTGAATCCTTTTATACTTAGGCATATTGTAAAATAGAATTTAAAATGAAGTTAAACATAGGTCGCAATATTTTACAATAAATCACAATACAAAGAGGTTCTCGTGGAATTATTTGATTTTATATTAAATTTCGATTGAAACGCTTAAAATTCTCTTTTATTCAAAGTTGGATCCCAATTCTGTATTTTAGTTGAGCATAATTGGAATTCATTGTTTTATGAAACGGTTGGGATGTCTAAATGTTTTAATATTCAAATAATTTCAATGCTTAATGTGTACCTCTTACTGGTTATTTATTAAATCTATAGTTATTACTTATAACATTGGTTTTTAGAGAGCTATCAACGTTCAATTGATTTTATTTGTAGACTAGCTTTTCACATGCAGTTTCGCTCGCGTTGTTTAAAACTAATAAATTATATACTAAAACCTTCCACTTGAACCACTCTATCTACTTAACAACCGTCTCAAAATACATAAAGATACAACGGGAAGCGATTTTCTTTTATACCATGTATTGATGATAAACAGCAGCGTATTTACTCAATCCACTTAAAAATATGAGAAAATAACATGAAAATAATTCAAGGCCAACACACTAATATTATCCAAGTTCAATACCATCATATTATTTACAAAGAGCACACTTCAATCAAGTCAACATCCAAACATAAGGTGACCTCAATCAAACAAACATGCTTTTGATATGAATCTCATATTAGTTCAATTTGAAGATATTGAATATAAATCTATACGGTCTACGTTTATACTTAATAATGTAAAGCTGGAGAGTTTGTTTGTTTGAATGCGCTAATCTCAGGAACTACTGGTCCGATTTGAAAAATTATTTCATTGTTAGATAGCCCATTTATCGAGGAAGGTTATAAGGCTATATATCATCACGCTAAGACCAACAGGAGTAGCAATGCAGGTAAAACCGAGGGGCACAGCTACTTTCCATATAAAACAAAACCCTTTGATCTATAAGTGGAAAATAACAAATAATTTTCATTTTAATTGGATATTGAAATCCGTCGAACTGTCGTTAATTGAATTGGATCTGGAAGGCTTGCGCCGAAAAATAATTGTTCTATAAATAACGACTTAAATACCAGTGTTCTCGACTTATTTTACTTTACAATTGGCGTTGTTAGTACCTATTGTGAACAGAAGAGTGAGTTAACTATAGGATTTGTTTGAATTTCAACCTAGAATCTACATATGCTCGACTCGTAGGAGACGTATTAAGCTACTACATTATTAGTATTTTAGTTATAAGGACTTTTCAATTATAACAATACCACTTATGTTGTCTAGTTATATTACCTGAATAACGATGATAAAAGGTACTTAAGTCATAGAGCAATTTTGACGATATAACAGAATAAACCATTCTTTATAAATATGCTGTTGCTCGATTATTCATAGGTTACATTCCTAGGATTTTTAGGATGCATTCCTAATATCTCCTAAAACAGTCGAGGGCAATAGATTACCGATTTTGGTAATTATGTCGCTGGTCTAAGTCCTTTATAGTAATTAAATGTCTTAATCTACGAAATATGACCAATAAAGTTCATGACAGTTACAAAACAAATAGGTAAGCTTTGCGTATTGTAGAAAAAACAGTTTGTATTTCTTTTTATTTGCTACAAAAGAAAACTCTTCACATCGAAAAAGTTAAGAAGTTGAAACAGTCCGAAAGCCGTTTCTAGTTTGATAAATATGTTAGTTTCAAGGGTTATCAATCATTCCGAGTGGCGACGTTGACTACAGGGTTGTGTATTCAGAACTTTGTGTAGCTTTGAACTTTTCTCTTTACTCTTATTAGTATCTATAAACTTACATTTTATTCAAAATAAATAACAATTACGTGAATTTCGCCCTTACAATTAATTAATTAATTGTAAGGGCGAATTAATTTTAATTTAATTTTTTTTACAATTTTTTCGCCCCTTCTCCCTAACTCCTTCCAAATCCCTTTAAGGACAGCAACACATCCACTCCCAGTGGAGTGGATGCTTATGGGCGGCGTGTATCGCTTAACATCAGGCGACGCGTCTGCTCGTTTGCTATCCTATATAAAAAAAAAAAAAAAAAAAAAAAAAAAAAAAAAAACATAAAAATCAGATATATTAAAACTATATGGAAAGTACATAATATTATCTTAATATTACGTAGGTATTAGAAGTTACTAGTGTAGGTACATTTTATGTCACAAAATGATTGCATGTCAAAGAAAGCAAACATTAACAATTCGCTCAACACATAGTTAAAATCTAAATTAAAGCTAAAATGTAAAACTGTGAAGGCACACCCTTAAAACTAAATCAAATAAAATCCGTACAGCCCTATTTCAAGACGATTGAAGTTACACGATATTAGTTCCGAGGCGGGCGTTTATTTCCTTTGTACTAGCTCTGGTCGTACTATTCATGTTCGACAGCCCTGGGGTAACCATGTCTTATAGCAGTATTTGATCCAGTGTGGGAAAGGGACGCAGCTAGACAAGTCGTCTAGCGCCGTCACATTCGCACTCTGGAAATAGTCCTGCTTTAAGAGCGCAAAGTACGTCCCTGAACGTCAAAAGCTGTGTCAACGAAACTCGAAGCCATCGCTACGATATTGAAGTCCTTGCTGAGATATCAATGTTTAATTTATTGCAAGCCTGGTGCAATGGTGCTCCAGATCCTTGGATGTAAGTAGGTGAATATCTTAGTGCTTGCACTTTCTTGTCACTAAATTTTAAAGCGCTGTGAGTTTTGTGAACGCAGCAAATGAACATCAAGTCAATGTCTATATGCATCAGCTTAGTTTTTTTTAATAATTTATTAAAGAACATACACGCACATACACAACCACAATATACAAGTTAGACAGCAGCCTTTGGTTAGAATGTGGTTAGAATAATACGGTGATTTGTCAAATAATTAAAAATTCCATACTTTGATAATCAGCAAATTCAGAACAGCGTAAATCGATAAACAATTACAATTTAAAGAAATCATGAATAAAATCTTTAAAATGCCACATATCATACTTATTAAAGTTATATGATATTCGTTAATAAATATTTATAGTTAGGGAGAAGATATCCAAAATATATAGAAACTTCACATAACCTAAGTCATTCTACCTCATCTAACTTTCCAATGCTCCATTAAAGAAAATCGGATCAGCAAATAACTGCATTTATTATTGAAAGAGCTTTTACCCACTCATGTAGCTTAACGATGGTTCCCTTAGGAAACATAATAATTCCTAGATAAAATTTAGTCTAAAGTTTATAATATAAAATTTTGCAATTGGATTATCTTCTTTTGAGATAAGGGCGTTGACTTTTTAACTTGTGATCAAAGATTTAATAAAAATAAATTGTCCGCCTCTGCTAGCCACTGTATTATTTGTAATGTTTGATAGTAATATTAGGTACTACACTTTAACAGATAAAAGCTTCGGTTTAAAGCTAATATACCATTTAAAACTAATATCGACAAAAGGTATTCAAATGTTTAAATACACGGATTTTTCATCCGCAATTGATACAGAATTAACTATAAAACAGAAGCAAATAAAAACTCTGTATCACATTTAACATACAATTGATACTCCAGCATTAATTAAAATATACCCTTTGAATAAAATCCATACAAATTCCCCATTTATAATTGCTAAAAAACTCATAAACATCAGTGTTTGAACTACGCGGGGCGGAACAAATATGCGCTCTGCTTTCGTTATTTATATGGCATCCTTTGAAAGGAAGAAAAAATAGGCCTAAAAACGCGCCTCTGAAAATCTAAAAATAAACGTTGCGATGTGCTTCAAATTTATTTCGCATTTTTCCGCACACATCAATGAACTCGCGCTATTTCATGAAAAACATTGAACGTAAACTGTACTTTCCAATATAAATTAATGTTTCGAACAATTGCAGTATATTCAATCCTACTAATATTATAAATGCGAAAGTTTGTGAGGATGTGTGTGTGTGTGTGTGTGTTTGTTACTCTTTCATGCAAATACTACTGAACCGATTACAATGAAATTTAGCACACATATAGAGGGTAACTTGGATTAACACATAGGATAGGTTTTATCCCGGTAATCCCACGGAAACGGGAACTATGCGGGTTTTCATTTGAAAACGCGGGCGAAGCCGCGGGCGGATATCTAGTATTGTATAAATTTCAATTCCAGTTATTGTTATTTTACTCGTGTATTTGTTTCTATGTGCGATTTCATTGTTGAAACAATTTTGCTATACAGTTTATAAAATATTGTTTTGAGTTATAGAAGCATATTAAAAAATGCTTTCTGAATGAGTAATTCCAAAGATTCCTCTGTGATTGTTATTATATACTAAGAAGCAATTGAATATCAACTTATATTGCTCGTGTTATAGTTCGTTATAATTTTTTCTTAAAGCTAAAATAAGAAGCTGGAATTGTACCTATGGCTTCTCTTAGAAAGCTCTCATAAATTCATAACACCAAAATTATTATTATTAAGATTTTCATACCAGATAGCAAAAACACAAATTTTAATAAAAATCCGAAGTTTTTTACCAAAATCATAAAAGCCTCAAAAACATTGCACTACCTTTTTAACTGTCTACCTTTCGAAAAGCTTTTTCCTTTTATCATGTAAATCGGAAAATATATGATTGTATATCTACGACCTCTCGAATCCCCGTAGACACACAGACAGTCAACAGGTGTATTGCTATAGAGGAAAATGAAGTTACGAAGAAATATGCTCAAACCAGCAAATAACAAAGTTTCCTTATAAAAATACGAGTTGTTGTTTTAAACCAGCCTTAGCAAAAACAATTTTTTGCCTAACACAGGCTTAGCTATGCTACAGCAAAACCTATACTAATATTATAAAGCTGAAGAGTTTGTTTGTTTGTTTGAACGCGCTAATCTCGGGAATTACTGATCCGATTTCGGGGTTAGATAGCTCATTTATCGAGGAAGGCTATAGGCTATATATCATCAGGCTACGACCAACAGGAGTGGAGCCACGGCGGTGAAACCGCGCAGAGCAGCTAGTATACAAATAAGTTGAAAGACTTCTTAAATTACGAAACAATAAAAAGGTGCTCCAATCCTTAAAACTTAGTCTGAACCTTGTTAGAGCTTTAGACTTGCCATCCTGCCAGCCATGTTAAAAGGTTTGTAGTGACACGTTTTGAAGACACGTATTCAACAGCTGTTTATCTTTTTGTAGTAAGACTTCTTGAATATTTTTTGCATGTTCTATTCGTGATTTTACCATATTTATAGCGTCTCAAGAACATCACAATTTAACTTAAATTGATTAGGAAAAAACACATCAAGTAAATTATATGCAACATTGTACGAAAAACACGTATTTTGAACGTAAAGCGAATGACTTGCAAGCCGGTTTTAGCAACAAGTGTGAATGTAATACCTCATACTTTCTTCATATATAACCTCTTCAATAATCACCTTATACTTTTTTCTTAAGCACAATAAAAAGCAATATGTAAACTTTCTTATCAGACATCTCAAAAGCAAAACATCCAAGCCTTTCCAAATCTCGCCCAGAACGTCTAAAAACAGTGCCCAAATTTAGGAAGACCCAAATCTAAATACAAACCGTGAATGTTTCCACAGGATCTTGTGCAAATCTTGGTATCACGAGAAACTAGCACGACACAAACACGCGATCGATAGCGGGATGAATACGTGCGCTCGTCTCGACGGCCAGGAATCGACTGGGGTTGGTGGCGCCAAGGGTTGAACCATCTGTTTACAGGACACTACATTCTGGCCAACTATTTGTTTTGAATCCTAACTTTTATAAAGGCTCGTGAAGGGCCCAGTTTGAAATTGCGATTAGATTCATTGTATTTTATTAAAGAGATAAGTCGGTTATTGGTTTTTCTAGGAAGCTTTCAAAGGAATATGTACCGGTTTATTGGGTACAGCGTTTATGGCTTGTAAATATCGCCTATAAATTACGAAAGTTATTTGAGTTATTAAATTTGACCTCATGCTATAGGTAGAGTAGTTCTGAATATCTAGAGGGAAAATCTTCGTAATAACCAATGTACCTATATATATAAAAATGAATTCCTACTTTCTTTGAAATTTCCAAAAACCGACCACAAAATCAACGTTTGTCGAGTCGAAATAATCATGAAATCTAACATTGTATCGGATTTCATACCGTAAATTATTAGAGTCTTAAAAAATTACAATGCCTAGGTAGAGTAAGAGTGCTGGTTAACAGCTTCTGAACAAAAATTAACTTAAATTTTGTACCTACCAAAGAATTAAAATGCAATAATTTACACTAACTATTGAAAAACTGATTAAAATAAGGTTATTTTTTTATTAATTATGTTTTGTTTCATTGAGAATGAACTTGCAATAGCCCTCGACACTCCATATAGCTGAGAGAGGGAACACAATAGGATTTTCGGAGGTTTTACTTTAAAAACCCGGCACTTCTCCCGCCAGTGGATATCCCATTAGGATTTACCCGTTTGAAAAGAGCATCGTAACCAAATTTATACCACGGTCGATAATGTAGACGGAATAAGTGTAATACTTATTTAGAAATTAAGGATTTGAACGGATTTTAAACGCGATTTATTCATTATAAATATATTTATATTAATTATTATTATTTATTAATTTTTATTACACGGGATAAATAATATTATTTTATTTTATCCCGTGTAAAACCGGGTAATGCCGAGGCAATTAGCTAGACTATATTTATCGTCAGTACATAACCTTTGATAAATAAATAAAATATATACCTACCTTATAAAGTATTCAATTAGAGTATTAAGTAACGAGCAGTATCATCAAAAATAACGATTAAGTAGAAGCAGAGCATCAAAATAGCGTCTCTTACAAGTCTGAAGTTACTGAAATTATATTAGCAAATTAAACTCCAACTAGTTCTCTCATTTTACGTAGTTACGAGTCATTTGAAACTGGAATCTTATTATTGTTAAATACCATATCGTCTGGAGTAAGAAATTGATAAGTAATTCAAAATAAGATTAATTTCAGTTCATGAAAATTTTTAATGAAGTAAATAATAATAAATACCTAAATCCTTGGACTTTTTGAATTATATTTTCTTCCGTGTTTGAGTGGAAAATTATTGTTACTTAAATGAGAAAATTATTATTTGATAATGTACTTTGTAATTCCAACGCACGTTGACCATCATATTAAAGACGTTGTACGTCATCGTCAAAGCTTGAGCTATTCATTATTCAATCATTTCATCTATTTCAATATGTATGTATACTTAATATACACTATACATTTATTCTTTGACTCTGACGACATTCAATGATTTGATTGCCGACTTTGTTAAGCTTCCGTCTAAGAATATGTACCTACGCAAAACCAAAATGTAATTAATTTGTATGAAACAGTATTTTAATGTTGTAATACTATAGCAATACTCTTTTACTATCTGGATTATATTTTTCAATCTCTATAATATCTCACCTCAACTTCTTAATATCTCGAATCCCTTAGTTCAAATTATGAAGAGTTACTTCATTTAGCGCGAACCATAATGACTTTTAAGACCATTAATATAAAGTCAAATTTTGATCGCGGTCAGTTCAAACCATTATCTTTAATTATTTGTATCCATAGCCCGAGTGGCCTAGCTTCTGCCATAGTATAAAGAGAGAAGTTGGCTGACTCCCGACGTTTAGGAGCGCACGGTACTTAAACTCGCGAGGCGCAGGCTTGTCACTTGTCACGTTGATATTTTAAATAATTGTATAAACAAACACCGACCGATCACAGCAATGGCACGCCCCTTACCAGAATGGTTCATTAGAAGCAACCGAGCGGCGTTGTTTGCGTGCGACAAGCTTGCGTACGTACATGCACGGGGGGCGTGGCCAAAGGCTCCGCGTACATACAAACGGCGCGATTTTGTTCGAAGATAACTTACTTGTTCTGTTTATACTATGCTTCTGACGATTAATTATATCAAATTAATCAAATAGCTTGTAGTGGCGATGAGCGATATTAATTCAAGCATACCTGAGTTTGAGTACTTCTTGTCTGGATGGAGTTAATTAAATAATTTTAAAGATTTCTCAACTTATTACTCCGAATTCTCATTGCTTTTATAGGTTCGGAGCTTTTGAAAGGAAAACTGTTTAAATTACCGTTCCATTTATTTTATTTCATTATTCATTCTATTAAAATTTATTATGTGTTCGATGTGGAGTTTATTCGGTGCAAGAAAAGCTACCCTACTTAAACAATATTATGACGTACTTACATTACGTTTTGTAGATACCTATTACTTCAACTAACGGATACCACTTCTTTATATAAAAAGAGATTTTAAAGTTATACCTATCTAATTATAACAAATCTAGCTATCCATCTATCTTAATCAACAATAACGACAGCACAAAATAAATTACACAAATCAATCTTCATACAAATTTTTATAGTAATACTAGCGGTCCGCCCCGGCTTCGCCCGTGGTACATATTCACGTTTTCTCTACATAAGAACCATCCTCGTACTTCAAAGAATATAATAAAAAAAGAATTATCGAAATCGGTCCACCCGTTCACGCGTGATGCCGTGACCAAGGAAAACGGGTTTCATTTTTATATATATACTAGCGGTCCGCCCCGGCTTCGCCCGTGGTACATATTTACGTTTTCTCTACATAAGAACCATCCTCGTACTTCAAGGAATATAATAAAAAAAGAATTATCGAAATCGGTTCAGCCGTTCTCGAGTTATGCGCTTACCAACACATTTTGCGATTCATTTTTATATATAAGAGATAAAAATTTTCAATCATTACAAACAATCAAAATTTTTGACCATCAATGACCTTTCCTAGACACAAAACATTCCAGAACATTCTAGAACTGCCTCTCGATCCCTTCGATACGCTCGATACTTAATTTAGCGATATTTGCCCATACTGATAACGAAGCACGCGAACAAACAATAACTCCGATGGACAATTACATGCCTAATTCATTTCTATTCGTCGTATTGAATGGAGATATCTTTTATCGTAATATGATAAAAAGCTGGAGTGTTCTTGGGGTATATGTATGGTACAATTGGTGCAATTATGTTTGACAATTAGAGAGATAACTGTAAAGTCGATAGGGTATGTTAATGGTATTGAGTTTTGAGCTGATGTGTTTCAATAAATTGTGAAGATATCTTTTGATATTACGTCAATTCTATAAGATAGAATAAGGGAAACTAAACTCATACTATATAATAAAATATGCCTATGATTTCTATCTTTGCGGATCATAAAAATCATGCGTCAATTTTTAACAGTGGATTGGTTCAATGCTAGCTGAAATTTTTAGACAACAATTATCAAAATCTATTTATTGATACTTATGTACTTAACGTAATTGGTTGATGATGATGATGATGATTTATTCGTATGTAGGTATCAATTCATCTTCATTTAAATGAAATTTACGATACCACTATAAATATTATTAAGTCTATGTTCACAAATAGAAAAGAATAGCTAAAAATAAAAATCTATCCCATATAATGTTATCACGCCTTTTAAAACTTCTCGCTACGATAACGCGAAGCTAAATTATGACTTCATAACCGTGGCTTACTTCAATTTCCTAGCCGTTGTACGGCTTCGCGCTAGACAAAACAATTTTCCCTATCTAAAGTAAGTGTTTATGTAATATGTATTACTTCATCACAAGGTACATAGTATAAAACAATTCGCTTTGTCTGTCCCTATATCCCTATGTAGGCTCAAATCTTTAAAACTACGCAACGGATTTTGATGCGGTGTTTTTAATAGATAGAGTAATAATCTCGAGAAAGGTTTTAGTACCTATATAATTTATTAGCTCTTAGACAAAGCGGGCGAAGCCGCGGGTAGAAAGCTAGTCTAGTATATATTTGAAATTTTATAGCAGTCGGAAACTAATAAGAAACTCTTTTCGACATACTTTTTCGTCCCGGAATCGTGAAAAAACTTGTAAAACTTTCCGTCGCGTCGCAAAGATGGGATTTAAATTGAATGTTGATCGGCTTAAGTTTCGCTTCCTTGTTTTGTTTATAAATTTTCAATTGCAGGACGTGATAGCAAAGACGTCTTTAGATATTGATTTAATGTTATGAGAGGAGTTAGGGAGCATACGTTTAAATCAAATTTACGAGTATCATTCTGAGTTCTGACGAGCCATTTGCCTTTTCTATACTACTAGCGTCTACAGCCTTTTTTGTCTTTGAAATAAGTAGTAAGTTAAATTAATATTTTTGTAAATACATTTTTAATGGTATATATCTCCTTTGATATACCATTTAATGATTTCAGCAATTAAGGATCAAAGTCCATTCGCTACAGTTCATAATCCACCTTTACAAAAAATTATCACTCGCAAAATTTACCGACTTCCACGAAATGCTTTCAGGACCATACAATTAAAAATAATCCCGAATCTGGGATGTGTTTTTGTTTTATAATCCCCAATTAGGGATGTACAGAGCGACCTATTTGTTACTTTACTGAACAAGCTGGTTCTGATTTTGTACTGCACTTCTTTGCCACAAATAATATAATACCTACAACTATATGTATAGGTAAGCCTTTGCTTAGAGTGTGTATCTATCGCGGATTATGTTTGCGTGGTTGTTTTGATTTCTGACTGTATTTATGTTGGTACTGCAACTTTGATAGACGTGAAAGTATTCTATTTTTAAGTAGATGTTGTTATTTTCCAATTACTGTATTATTAAAGTAGATAGTTATTACATACCTAGATATTATGCACTGTGCACTAACAATGACTTAAAACTATTTTTTTGAGGTTTTGACTTACCATTAAAAATGTAGATACTTCGACATCCGCTCTAATTTCGATCTCGAGGAATATCCATTTTTTGTATATCTGGTTATTTTAGAGTGATTACCTGAAAAGAAAATTGTTCATTTAAATAAAAGTAAAATGCACCTGCCCCATGGATAAACACGGAACAGGCGAATTCATTTTAATTAACCATCGTGTCTCAAAAAAGTTAAAAGTATTTTTTAATGCGAGCTACGTAATTTTAATAAATTTATCATGAATTTTTAGGTTAGGAATACTTATAGAAATAAAATATGTACTTATATGTTTAAAAGATTTTAATAAAATTATTACTTAGGTAGGTATTCTAGGTACGCCTTAAAATATAATTTAAAAGAACCAGTATTATGATGATTGTAAATTATTACAATATGACATTAATAAAATTCATGATTGGTGTATAGATAATTGTATGGAACTAAATATTAATAAGTGTAAAGTGATAACATTTTCCAAAAGTAAATATAAAATTGAGTTTTCATACAGAATCTCAAATTTCGTGTTAGAAAGAGTTGATCAGGTATCAGATTTAGGAGTAATATTTTATTCGGTATTGTCATTTAGAAACCATTATGACCACATTTGTAGCAAAGCAAACAGAGTTTTGGGCTTTATACTCAGAGTTGCCAAACCATTTCAATGTCCATCTTCTTGGATTATTCTTTATAACTCTCTTGTAAGAAGCATCCTTGAATACTGTTCGTCGGTATGGTCACCAATATATAATATACATATTGATAGAATTGAGGCAATCCAGCGACGATTTGTAAGATCATTGTGTATTAGATTAGGTTTAAGGAATAGTATTAAGGAGTATGATGACAGACTTTTAAAATTTAACATGAAGAGTTTGAAGAATCGGAGGATTAACTCCGATCTTTGTTATATTCACAGGATTGTCAATGGTGCCCTGCATGATAATTTATTAGATGAAATAAATATTAATGTTCCAAGTCGGTCCAAAAGGTCCTATAAATTATTTGCCTTGCCAACTACAAAAAACATGGTCTCTCAGAACAGCCCTTTGATCCGAATGTGTAGGCTTTATAATGAGATTTGTAACAATAATGATATTTTCCTATATAATTTGTATCAATTTAGAAATAAAATAGATATTAATTTAAATGATGAATAAAATTCAAGTTTACTTATAATTAATTTAAATTATTTTTGTTATTTTAATGAGTACTTTTTGTGTGATATATTGATAAAACATTTGACTTAATAATTAATGATGGTATGTAGTTACTGTATTCACTTTTTTATGTTATTGTAATGATTTAAATGTTGTGTGCAGTTTTAACTGGGTTGTAATCTTAATATTGTTTAATTTAGTAAGTTGATGTAAATGTTCTTGGATTATATCCTGTAACTGTGCCTTATATAAATAAATAAATAAATAAATTATTAGTGCGCTTGCGCAAACACAAGTAGACGATCTCTATTGTTACCTAAATGTAAATCAATCATCAATACATATAATAAAATTCTAGAAAAGTGGTGTCTGTACAATGAAAATATGTAAAAAAAAATTAGCAAGGGTTATTATTAAATCGATCCCAAACCCAAAACTGTAGTTAAAAAATTTTTTGTCTGTTTGTCTGTTTGTCTGTATGTTTGAACACGCTAATCTCAGAAACGGCTTATCCGATTTCGATGCGGTTTTCACTAATATATTGTGGTAATCTTCATTTAACATTTAGTGTTTATTTCATGTCAATCGGTTTATAAATAAAAAAGTTATGACCATTTAAGTACTCACGGCGAACATTTGCTAAGGCATTCTATGGTACACATACAGTGTACGATAAAACGTAAGTTATCTGTTATACGCTACAGTTATGTCCAAGTGATCATATCGAAAGTCCCCAAGGGTGGGGGGGTAAGCTGAGGTAGTAGGGGGGAGGGGTCAAATTAAAATTATACTTATTTCTAGGTAAATTTTATACATAAAATGTCCTTTAAATTATGTCGTATTTATAATATTATATTTTTAACCCCCGATGCAAAAATATGGGTGATAAGTGTTTGACCGCTGTGTGTGTGTGTGTTTGTGCCACCGTAGCTCGCTAGCAGGTAATCCGAATCAGATGATGTTTTTTTGTTAGGCAGCATATTTTCCGACGCTGGTTCTTAAATAAACTGTATCAAAATCGGTTCATCCATTTATTGTGTAAAAGTGGGAATGAAAATAACTAAAGTTGTCGAATATACTTTAGTGATATATTAAATGAAAGTGAACGACCTATCAGTAAAAATAAGTCAAATTTTATCAAAATCGGTTCATCCATTTATTTGATATAGGTATAAAAGTGGTAGATAATAAAAAAAGTGAATTTTGACTCAAGTGACATATGAAATGATAGGGCATGACGTGTAAAGTATAATTAGACATATTTAATCAAAATCGGTTCATCCATTTACTATACCTATATACAGGGTGTAATCGTTAATCGCCTGTGCACACACAGGCGATTTTTCCGTAAGTATTACAGATAACAAAAAACTTTAAACTGATATCGAAAGTACTTAACCTAATGAGTAAAATGGCGGTAATAAATTTTTAAAAATAAATCGAGAAATATCAAAAAAATTATCTTTAAACCCTCCCATACATTAAGTATGAAATATGAATATCCCATATACATTTAATATGAAAGATTTTAGCTTTCTTTTTCTTTTTTGGTTTTCTGCTTTAATTACTTCGCAAATTTGAAGTGGCATTTTCCACACTTTTTCCGGACATTTTCACGCATTTTCCGGATATTTTCCGGAGATTTTCCGAGCATTTTCCGGGCATTTTCCAGGCATTTTCCACGCTTTTTCCGGACATATCCACGCATTTTCCGGATATTTTCCAGACATTTCCCTGGCATTTTCCGGTTATTTTCCGGGATATTCCAGATATTTTCCGGGAATTTCCCAGGCATTTTCCGAGCATTTCCCGGGGATTTTCCGGATGTTTCCCAGACATTTTCCGGACATTTCCCTGGCATTTTCCGGGGGTTTTCCACGCATTTCCCAGACATTTTCCGGACATTTTTCAGGCATTTTCCGGGGATTTTCCAGTCATTTTCCGGATATTTTCCGGACATTTTCACGCATTTTCCGGATATTTTCCAGGCATTTTCCACGGTTTTTCCGGAAATTTCCACGCATTTTCCAAGCATTTCCCAGGCATTTTCCGGTTATTTTCCGGGAATTTCCCAGGCTTTTTCCGGGGATTTTACGAGCATTTCCCGGGGATTTTCCGGATGTTTTCCAGACATTTTCCGGACATTTCCCTGGCATTTTACGGGGATTTTCCACGCATTTCCCAGACATTTTCCGGACATTTCTCAGGCATTTTCCGGCGATTTTCCAGGCATTTTCCGGAAATTTTCCGGACATTTTCACGCATTTTCCGGATATTTTCCAGGCATTTTCCACGGTTTTTCCGGAAATTTCCACGCATTTTCCGAGCATTTCCCAGGCATTTTCCGGTTATTTTCCGGGAATTTCCCAGGCTTTTTCCGGGGATTTTCCGAGAATTTCCCGGGGATTTTCCGGATGTTTTCCAGACATTTTCCAGACATTTCCCTGGCATTTTCAGGCATTTTCCACGCTTTTTCCGGAAATTTCCACGCATTTTCCGGATATTTCCGGTTATTTTCCGGGATTTTCCAGACATTTTCCGGGAATTTCCCAGGCATTTTCCGAGCATTTCCCGGGGATTTTCCGGATGTTTCCCAGACATTTTCCGGACATTTCCCTGGCATTTTCCGGGGATTTTCCACGCATTTACCGGATATTTTCCGGACATTTTCACGCATTTTCCGGATATCTTCCAGGCATTTTCCAGGGACTTTCCACGGTTTTTCCGGAAATTTCCACGCATTTTCCGAGCATTTCCCAGGCATTTTCCGGTTATTTTCCGGGAATTTCCCAGGCTTTTTCCGGGGATTTTCCGAGCATATCCCGGGGATTTTCCCGATGTTTTCCAGACATTTTCCGGACATTTCCCTGGCATTTTCCGGGGATTTTCCAGACATTTTCCGGGGATTTTCCGAGCATTTCCCGGGGATTTTCCAGACATTTACAGGCTATGTCAGGGAAATGTCCGGAAAATGCCTGGAAAATTCCCGGAAAATATCCGGAAAATGCGTGAAAATGTCCGGAAAAATGTGGAAAATGTCACTTCAAATTTGCGAAGTAATTAAAGCAGAAAACCAAAAAAAGAAAAAAAAAGCTAAAATCTTTCATATTAAATGTAGGTATATGGGATATTCATATTTCACACTTAATGAATGGGAGGGTTTAAAGATAATTTTTTTGATATTTCTCGATTTATTTTTAAAAATTTATTACCGCCATTTTACTCATTAGGTTAAGTACTTTCGATATCAGTTTAAAGTTTTTTGTTATCTGTAATACTTACGGAAAAATCGCCTGTGCACACTTAACGATTACACCCCGTATAGGTATAGGGAATGAAAGAAACGAATGTTGTCAAATATTGTGATAGTACCTACCTAAGTGATATATCAAAATATGAATGTGCATAACGGGTGAATTACAATTAGTAATGTTTTATCGAAATCGGTTCATCCGTTTTTTTACATATAGGGCACTTTAGGGGTGACAGTGGTTAGATAAATAAACCAAATGGAGCATCAAACGATAGGATATGACGTGTACATATAGGTACAATTAGATAATATTATTTACATCAAAATCGGTTCTGCCATTTACTAGGGATGGAAAGGGAAGGGTTGAAAGTCTGTGAAAGAAGAGGGGGACATGGGAGCGAGAGGATAGCCACACCCTGGAAATTTTGAACTCTTCTCAAAGCCACATAGGCCTGGCCCTTGGCAATTTTTTTTCTTAAATATACCACTTCTTTTGCCACTGTGGTCCATTACAATTTATGCACGGTTACGGCCCAACTTAAAAGATGTCAGATGTAGGAATGTATTATGGTTTTGACGTTTGCCTCGGCACTCAGTTGCTGCACAATATATTGTCAAAAACATCCATACAAGGAAGGAAGGTAAATAAATTTGCTCCTCTCCCTCCTGGTGCCTAAAAAATAATATGCCATAATTTAAAATAAATTTTACGTAGAAAATTAATTAGGCACTTATTTTTTTATTTTTTAGCTCAGTTTAGTAATAAATTTTACTAACTGTTCTTTTAATTATTTATGGTAGTACGTGTTTATTCAATAAAAGTTAAGTAGTAACTACTATGCAGTCACTATTCCACGCGGACGAAGTCGCGGGCACAGCTAGTACTTAATACATTTGGTTTTACCCGTCATATATTTCTTTTACAAATTACTTATCAATACGCGAGTTATATAAACATTTATCGATTAATTAATTCTTATTTAATGATAACATATTGTTATGATAGATTTAAAATATCCGAATTAGATTGTTATTTTGGAAGTTGCACATATCGGTTCCATGGTGTAATGGTTAGCACTCTGGACTTTGAATCCAGCGATCCGAGTTCAAATCTCGGTGGAACCTAATATTTTTATATTTTTTTATTCCTTATCTAATATAAAATAATTTTAATTTTTACATTTGGTTATAACTATTATACGATATTTTGCAACTTTTTTTTACATCTTCTTTCTAAATTTCATAGGTAATTTCAAGATTTTCAATTTTGAATGTAGGATTGTATTCTTTTGCTCTATGTTGTTTACAAAGTTCTTTTTAATTAAATAAATTGTTTAATTATAATACAAATAATATACCTTAACAACAGTAGGTAATCTTGACTGCTATAAAGCGGTTAATTTTATTGAATAAGTAGGTCTTGTAATCAAACCACATCCACAAATGACACAAATACTATATTCATCAATAACATTATACAACACAATTTTCTCTCCTCAAATATCACCAAAAACATAAATACTCAATACAACCGAAACCTAATTTATCTGATTAACTGTGGCCAAAATATGCCCAAAACCTCAGCTAAAAATTTCAATACCTCCGAGTGCAAAAGGGTTAAATCGTAAGACAGCTGTGATTTCGATAAATGAATAATACGGAACGAAATTGCTTTTCTCGATTCCTGGGTTCCCTGGGAACGCATCCATTATGTACCACCATATAATATAATACTATACTATGTACCACTACGTGCTAATATGCCTTGGTTGGAGCGTAGGGTTATTATCTAGGTCTAGGAAATTTTGGATTGATTTAAGTTTAAATGTACTTACGTGTAATAAATTTTCATTGAGTTCTTTTGTGTTTGGTTTAGCTTCTGTATTATCAACACTTTTAAGATGAGGAATGATCTAATGATTTTTTGCAATAAGATTTGGTGCTTCTATCGAAAATTTTAATCACAAGACATTTTGCTATATTAAAGGCCACATAACCAGCTGCACCATTCAATTTCTCTGTAACAACTTAACATGTTGCAACTTACAACCATAGGCCCAATTCAACATCTACCCAACCAGATTCCCATTAACTCCTTCAATGGAAACAAACACGGAACGTCGAGATGAAATTTATTTAGTGACATGTCAACAGCGACCAGTTACCATCAGCTTATTTGTGAACCGTATTGACATGAAAAATCCCAGAGTTTTTCTGTTACGCTCTTGTTTGTCTCGGCTGCAAATAACAGAGCAAACAAACTGACGCAAATAAAGACTGGACAAATAAAGGCTTTCGAAAAAAACACTTTAAACTCTTTGAAGGTGGGCACACTGTTGTGGTTGTACTGTGAATTAAACGGATAAACACTTTTGTGGTATCGTGTGTGCGTATTTTGTTTCTTTCGGATAAGAGTAAATTAATATAAACGACGTTTATATTTTTTTGTCTTTAAAAAAGTTAGTTCTTTTACTCACGTAGAAAACAAAGATATTTTTATAATTTTTATTACCTTTTGCTTCAAAAAGAAAATTATCATAAATGATAACATATTTTCATAAGACGATTATTTTAATGTAGACACTAGACGACTATATGATTTAGTTTTCATAATCACAGTTCAATCCACGCATATCAAGGCGCTTAATATTACTAGCATAAACGGTACAATACGGTAAATTCTACAAAGAGCAGTTTGCTAATTGCGTAGTGAGCATATGCGAAATTCGTCTACCTCGATAATAAATCGACCCAAGTCAGTATATTTGCCAAGATCTAATTTTACAGCCTTTGTAGACCGTCTGGTTGCAGCGTGTGATGTCATGTCGGTTGGTGCTAACATACGGGCTTTTAATAAGGATTATTTTGGTGCAGACAGTCTTATGCTGGATTCGGACGTTTATGTGCGGTATGTGAAGACTAATTCCTACTATTGGCGCGATGCATCACGCGATAAACGCCTGTAGTGACAGTTTTGGGAAATAGTTTTGAGGACATCTTCGTGTTAAGATTTAGTGTTGCCAGTGTATGATAATAGAATCTGATTAGAGGGATGTAGTTGATTGTCTTAAAAATTTTATTTAGGTTCTGCCAAAGAACAGCCTACCTATTTCTAAATATTTTTTTAGAAACATGTCCAAAAAATCAAATTCACTTTCGCATTTATAATACGATAAATATTTATTTCTATTGTTTAAATATCCTTTTTAATTGTTCACATAGATACGTACTTAAACATTTTAAAAATATTATATTAGTATTTGTCCTAAAACCACTCCTCATTTGCTTTGAACCAAATTCGAGTTTTGCTATTGATCTCTCGCAATCCATCCATCCAAACCCAGATCCTTTGACAGATTCTGAACTAGATTTCAGTTAAAGCGGATAATGTTCTAGCAAAAGCAACCTTTGCGACATGGAATCCGAAGATTAATTACTCAGCAAACAAATAGTATGGTCAGAGTAATGTACTAGCGTTGTGCTGCGGCTTCCTGCTTCTAAATCTGGTTGCGTCTGGAGGGCACGCGCTTGAGTGTTCGTCGTTTTGTTGACACTCTGGTTGTGGACTCAATCGTATTGTTCGAGCGTTGATGGAGATGTTTATCTATACTAATATAGTGACTAATGTTGTAATTCTTGTAATATTATAAATGTAAGAATGTGTTTGTTGGATTGATGTTATGATTTTTTGTGTTTGGAGATAGGAAGAAGGCTAATGGAATTTAGGCCTATGGGATTTTTCTTGAAAATTTGACGCAGGCAGAAAGCAAATAATGTTAAAGGAAATCTGTATTTTTTTGTAATGTGTTGAGAAAATTACTTTAACGATATTTAAAAACAAACTAATCTGATTTTTTTCAATCATGTCTATTGATTATCTGTGCCATATAGAACCAGAACCCTGTAGGCACAATTATTTTTTTTCTGTAACAACTGCCATGAAATCTACCTTCGAAAAATCGACACAATTTTGCAAACAAAACGATATATTTATCATCGCGATTCGGGGAAGAAACACTCTAAAATACATACCTACGACAAGACAAATCACTACGAAATATTTTCTATGGATAAAGTTCCACATACATAGAGATTTAGAATGTGCGAATAGAAATAGTGTTTTTTTTATTATGTGTAACTAGCGTACCCTAGGTATATAAAAATATTTATAAGTACCTATTATTTTTTTAACTAACATGTAATCGCAATGAATAGCTATCATAAAATTTAATTAGTATCGGCAAACAGCTAGGATATTCGAGTTAACTGTATTGTAAATGGTAAAATTATGTTATAAACATTCAAAAGTGCCGAAGAAGTCGAATTGAATAAATAAATGCTTGAGTTTAGTGTTACAGTTTGAGTATAACCTGAGCAAATCATAAACGTACTACTCTACGACTGTCCTCTTAAATGTTAACATACTTGTTAAAATACCACCAGTTAAGTGCAAAGCATCAACACCGATCTCGTTAGAATTTACGCCTAACTATCTGTCGAATTATCGACCTTAATGCACCGTAATACGACACTTGATATCCTCACTTTGATTACATCCCGCGTCTTGCAAATTAATTGCCTCTAATGAGACACAAGAAATAGTGAGATCAATGAAAATCTCGATCGAGATATGAACCGTATTTCGAGGGGATAGAGTTTATTTTTCATAGAAGAGAAGAAGAAGAAGAAGAAGATTCTTTTACCGAATATTTAAGCGGATCACCATTATTTCTAGGGATTAAACACCCAAATTATTTGTTGAATATTAGACTAGAGAATATTTCTTAAGTTAATATTATAGCGTCTTTTTTGTTTTATTTCCACCCGAACTTGATTGCGGGACATGTCAACAAGATTTTGTGGTAAAGATAAGAAAATGTAAACTATATGTTTCTCAATAAAGATTACTTTGTTGATATAGATATGCTTTTCGATAATAAAACCACTCAAATCAGTGTAGTTTTTGATTCAAATGGTAACAAACAAGCAATACCCAATTCCAAACGAAATACTTTTCCTTATCCCTATCTCCCAAATCAAGACAAATCCCATCCGTTCTCAAGATGTCGCATGCAGCTGAGGCTTAATTAAGACACAGGCATTACAAATGCAGGATACGAGTTCACGTAATTGCATTCACTCGGCTTTGAATTGTTTACTGCGAAATGAGCTTCGTCACAGGTTGTGTTGTATCGATTGATGTCACTTTTAGTTGGAGTTGTTAATAAAAGCGCACAATCTGTTGAATTAAAATACAAAATAAAGAAGGATACATATATTTGATTATATAACTGAAAACTAGGTACTTCAAAAACATTGAACTGATTTATGGAAGAATTATTGCAATGAGATATTTAATATTTACTCAGTTTAAAAAGCTGGAATTGAGCACAAGAAGCTAGCAAGCGAAGTGTGTTATGGACGACTTTTAATCAAATATTTATTGAGATTCATCTAGCACACAGAGATATTAACTATTTTTAATATATGACTTCATAAGGATACTATAGTGTCTACATATAACAATTAAGAAAGATTAATTGTACTGATGATTACTGCAGTTCAAAATTAAATCACAATTATAAAGACATAATATAAATTAATTTCACTAGCACAAATAAGGATTAGTGCACTCAATATCATTGCAATAATATTATCTCTTACCCAAATCCTCCACAAACCAAACGCTTCCATAAAATTTAATACAAATAGCTAATTTAATTCAAACCGTAACCATATCAAAAGCTCACGAATCACTAACAGACAATCAGTGCTGAATATTCGGTAGTTAGCCTTCGCCTGACGTCACTTGATTATACACTAATTAATCGAATACAGTACAGCCTTTGACTATGTCACCGTACTGACTGCGAAACATGGCAATACAGTTGTGGTGAACGGTGAAACAATCTGTGACATAACTTTCGTCTTTGATACCTAATTGTTATTTTGATGTACCTATTTCTTATGATATGCCTTCGTATGCGTAATCGAATAAAGTTATTTTAAACTTGAATAAAAAATTGTAGACTAACTACAATAACTTCAAAAGTTTGATGGTCAACTTCGCATTCTTCTTCAATTTTTAACGCGAGATAAATAGTGTACATAATGAATAAGTCGTTGTTTAAATGCATTTAACTTTTCAATAAAAAAAACTGCATTTTAACTATCTAATAGTCAACTAATGTGTAATTTCACTTGTCCGGTATTTCATTCAATTCTTTCTCTTTCGTTTATAATATGAGTGAGAAGCACTTCAAAAAAGCCTAGTAACCTACAAAGCAACCTACAAAGCAATTTACTTCCCCTCTTTTACAAACACCTCTTTTATCAAAATATACACACACTACTTGGGACTATCGAAACAATAAATTACTTACGTATTTACATACATTTACAAGTTCCAAGTGAAAAGTTAACTAAATAACTAGGCTCGCAGACGGTGACCAATCATTTCGTGGTTTGGGGACCGCAACTTAATTGCCTTAGTTTAAATTAACTGTGGATTGTTCTTGTAATACATAGCATATCATTTGAGGGATAATTGTTTTTGGTGTTTGATTTTAGAGGATTTTTATGTGGTTGTTGTGTAGCAATATGTACAGCTTATTTATATCTTCATATTTAAGTAAGTATATAAATGAAAAGAAATCTAAATGAATGAATTGAGACATTTCATCATCACAAAGCTGTTTTATTAATTTATGCAGTTACATTCGTCATTTTGCTAGTCAATTTCTATAATAACATTACATAAAATTAGATGCTATGAACTTAGTAAGAAATATTGCTTTAATCATTAAATAGGTAAATATTTTGCAAAAAAAAGCGACAAAGACATGGTCTCCCTACAAAAATAAATTCTGATACCTGTCTTGGCGTGTCATTTGTGAAGTTTTTGATTTATGTTTGGAAGTGGGCTTTGTTCAGTAATGCGACTTGACTCTTCCTATACATTATACGGAGACATAGTATATTTTCGACTTTATAATAAGAAATGAAGGGAGAAAGTGCGAAAAAAAAACACAGGTAAGTAGACTGATTTGTATTAATTGTCTAGAAATAGTGCAAAACAGAGGAAGTATTATTGAACAATATTTAAGTGCTTTTAATTAAACAAATGATAATAATATATTTATTTCAAATGTAACACAATAAAAATTTTCGCAACATCTCAACTACAGAATTATATAAAGGCGTTTATTCGGTGTTTAAATCTTACAGTATTTAGTACAAATTTGAACAATTAATCTCGAAACAGTATAAATAATTTTATAATAATTCAAAACCTAAGTATTTATATAGGTAGGTATATATTTTTCGAAACTTCAAAAACATTTTTTCTCAAGCTCTCTTTACCCAATTCCAAACTTCCAAACAACGTTAAACGCGAAATCTTAATAAGATTTACAGTCATGTCACATGAAAATAAAAATGAAAAAAAAAAGCAGTATTTCCACAGAATATTTTTAACAAACGCCCCCGGTGCGTCCATTCAACGGATCGCAGTGAAATAATTATTTTCTCTCAAACTACGTGTAACCTAGACTGTTTCACACGAAGCCCTTTGTTTTATTTTATTCATAGTGTATAGTGTAAGTTTGAATGTGAGATTTAATAAAATATAAATTCGCGTTAAGACTAATTGACTTAAACGTAGTTATTTCTTAATTATGAAGTATTTTCTAGTGTTTGATTTTACGCGAGTATTATACATTTAGAAATTAAAGACTTTTTAACAGATTTTATACGCGATTTATTCATTATATTATTTTCCCGACGTTTCGAACACTTTACGTCGAAAAAGTCTTTAATTTCTTAACTATGAATTTATTTTGTTGACTATTCAGCCGTTGGTTTTTTTTTTTATGTCAGAGCAAGCAAAGGGGCAGGTGGGCCACCTGATGTTAAGTGGTCACCACCGCTCATAAACACCTGCAACACTTCTAGTGTTGCAGGTGCTTTGCCGGCCTTTTATGGACAAATAAGCTCTTTTCTTGAAGGCCCCAATGTCGTAGTTGTTCGGGAACACCGCAGGTGGCAAATCGTTCCACAGTTTCACCGGCCTATTCTCCTGGTCTGGCCTATTATCTTTTTTCCGTGTTAACTCTCCATAAGAACCTTCATTGTGCCAACAAAAACATAAAAATATAGCCGAATTGATAGAGCCGTTCTTGAGTTTTAGCTTAGCCACACATTTGGCGATTCATAGATAAACAATTGATTATGTACATTCAGGTTGTTGAGTCTGAAACAAACTATAAAAACATTTATTTCTAACATCTGATTAAATAATCTTTCTAATATACTAACACTTGACTAAACAAGGTACATGATTGGTGAATTGTTTAATTTTTGTAATCATAGTTCATGTTAATTACTTTCACAACGCAGATATTTTTGTATGTGGAATAATAGTAATGTAATTAGTAATTACTTAATAATATACTTAAAATTAATCTTAATATAATATAATTATCTGAAAATTTTAGATAATTCAAGTGAAGATTGCCATTCAAATACAATTTCCCTCCTGCCATTCAAATACAATTTCCCTCCCCATATTGAATCCTATTTCCATTATAACCTACATAATAAGTTTATAGGTATCAATTCAAAACTATTCAGCAGTTAAAAAATCTCACATTAATGTCTCATTCATAATACTTATATCCAACTAAATATATGAAACGATTTATACCAAAAAACGAGATCAAATATCAATCTCATGGCACTTGGCCATCCATTTTCATTCCTCACATCACATAAATTCACGTGAGTTGCAGAAATGCTCTATTTTATCTCGTTAGTAAAGAATTATCTTGTCAATTTATACAAAATATAGATAAGTGAATACGAATTTACTTAATTACCAAAAGTAACAGTCAATATTATATTATTATATTGTATTATTAGTTTCAATACTTGTTACATTTTTTTTTTTCTAGTAATTATATCATCTATACGATGGGCTAAAATTAAAATAAGCAACACGATTAAAAAACAACCTCCAATATTTTACGAAAACAAATATATCTACTGCAAAACCAACCAGCACATCATATTCAGCCTTTCCATGTAACGATCTAATTCAAAGGGAATTATCCACAAAGAAATTGATAGAAAATCGATCCCACAAAAGCCGATGTTAGCCAGCCCAAAATCATTTTTATATAGACGGTCAATCTTAATCCTCAATTCACTCGAAACGGTTATTCGCAACTCGGTTTCATTTCGAGGAAATCCGTGAATAAACAGAGAGAAGCAAATAGCTGGTAATACCGGTCATAGTATAAAGAGAGAAGTAGGCCAACTCCTGGCGTTTAGGAGCGCACGGTACCTTAACTCACGAGGCGCAGGGTTGTCACTTGTCACATTGATATATTTTAAATAATTGTATAAACAAACACCGACCGCTCACAGCAATGGCACGGCCCTCGCGAGACCAGTCTATGAGAAGGAACCGAGCGGCGTTGTGTGCGTGCGTCAAGCTTGCGTACGTACATGATCCGCGTACATGCAAACGGCGCGATGTACCTTTGTTCGAAAATAACTTACTTTTCTCTTTATACTATGTAGCTAGTAATACCGGTGCAGAGTGCATACGCAAATATCCAATATGGCCGCCAATATCGTGACGGTCTCATCATAATGCCTTTTGCAGATTAGAAAAACGAATATTTCTGAGCGAACCGTGTTTTCTGCTCTACCATATATTTTAAGCTCTGTGTTTGTAGAATTAAAGAAGCTTATAGTTAAATGATAATTTTTATTGAGTGTGTTTTAAGTATGTATGTTTAATTTTTATCTGGTAAAGTAATTTACTTAAACTAAATAGTTATCAAACCTATATCTTATAATGAATTCGGCATATATATTCTTGTAGAGACGAGATATTTTGTACAGAGAGATGTTTAGGCGCTACAAGTTGTCAGCAATAAGATGTTTAAGGTTAAAACAAATAGGTTCGTATGCCAAGTATTAAATAGATAAATAACAATTTTTAAATACCTATCTTCTAGCATTACATACGTTTAAACTAAAACAATCGCGAAACCAAAGTTACATGTACAAAATCATGATACGATAAGACCCTGCTATAAATCATGGCTACAATCACTTGGCAAAACTTCCAAATAACGTCATGTATAACCGCTTGTTGTATTAACATTTTGAATAAGAAACATAGTATGAAGATAGTCTTATATATATAAAAATGAAACCCGTTTTCCTTGGTCACGGCATCACGCGTGAACGGGTGGACCGATTTCGATAATTCTTTTTTTATTATATTCCTTGAAGTACAAGGATGGTTCTTGTGTAGAGAAAACGTAAATATTTACCACGGGCGAAGCCGGGGCGGACCGCTAGTTTAAAATAATTTTGAAATACTTTTTAGTAGTCTCTTTCTGTTTTTAACAAAGTTTGCTAAATATGGGTTAGGGCTTCGTATTTAGGGATGTATTAATGCTGCTTGTGCTGAAATTTATAATTTAATGTCCAAATCAGTCAAGCATTTTTTAGTTAATTCGTAGATAATCATATTTTTCCTCTAAAATATTAGTAAGTGAATATTTCTTTAAGATTTAAGCATATATTATTCTTTAAGAAAAGGCATTCAAGTCACCCAAATTGTATTCGCTTTTTATGGTTTTTCGTGAACCTTTCGGTAAGGGCTAGAGCGATTACTCAACTACGAAAATAAGTAACTCACTTTATGTAGACATTACGTAGCCACAAAAGAAAACACACGAACAAACAAATTTGAACCTATACCATAGCAGAGAAACGCCAATGCTATTTTAGGGACTTCCCAATGCAAAAAAGGTTCGATTCTTAATATTCACAAACTAACTTATTGAAACCCCGGTTGCCCCTTATAAGAGAGAACCTAAATCAACGTCAATCTTCTGATAAATATTTATTTATTAAACACTTGACCGTAATTTGAAGCTTACTTATTGAGAAGGCACCTAGCTTTTTCCGCCTATTTTTCCCTCTCTTTCCGTTGTATGTATGCTATCTCTCTCGCACACCTCTCCACCAGGTGGCGGGGCACACGATAATGTGCGGGCGCTGGATGTTTTTCATTGGCGTCTAGCTTCCGCCGCGAGAAGGTTGTCTACAAGACTACAACCTTGGTGCTATTAAGTATTAAGTATTGCTTAAAGCAAGTGCTAAAAGTGTTAAAAAGTGTATCCCGTCGGATCGGTACAGTGAGTTATTTTTACATCTATTCTAATGATATTTTACTTAAAAATGAGTAAAAATCTTTTAAGTCAACGGTATAATCGTTGGACTTTATTTAAAATGCTGAGGTTTTTAATGAATCCTTCAGCAATAGTTTATATTTCAATATGCATACTTAATAGCATGAATAAAGATATTTAAAATTAACGATACAACCGTTACATTTTACTTGAAATAGTAACTTTTCTTTTGAAATATTTCATTATGCAATATGTACTAATTAATATTTGAATTTTTAATACTGTGAGTAAAGCTATTTTAACGGTGTTACCGTTCGGCTTTACTCGAATCGTTAATATTACTTTTGTGATTATTTGATATTGACTAGATATATCAAATACCCTCTCTTGTATATAGATATTTTTAATATTTTATTTCATTTTTAATAATGTGTTTTTATTACAAGGTTACAAGTGAATTTTTCGTGGAAAAATTATAATTAATACTTAGTATGGATATGAGCCAACGCCTATGAGCCAACTCAAAGCTTTACAGGCATACAATCCATTGCTACGACTTTATTACATTGTCGTTATCGCTAGGAACGGTTCGGAATTCCTATCATAGTTTATTACTAAAAATTATCCAACGAGATGAGTCAGCTCCAAGAAGTCACGACATGTCAGAACATGATATTATTTTATAAATCGTACGGGAGTTAGCCGCTCATCTGAATAATGATGGAATTCGCTCATGTATAGTAGATATGTACCATGAATGTACCACACATTCAAAACTATCCGTAGTCTATACGTGTCCTTTTATGAGTATTATTCTGATCCGTTTTTATGTGAAAATAGACATATTACACACGGCTAATTTGATTGAAAATTACGTTTCCTATGTTTCAAATGATGCAACTTTTTTGTTAAAACGAGTAAGTACCAAAATTTTACAATTAAATTCTTTGGTTTACTGAACTTGTGCTGAAAGGGTCATCGTATAATAATTATCGAGATACCTTAATAGAAATTAGATTTAGATACATTTATTTCAAAGGATTTACAATTCACTTATTCTAACGTTTTAGAATAATATTATAAACGTACACCTTGACAAAAAGTAAAAAATTGCGGGTGAGTGGAGATTATTTTGTGCAACGTCCTACGACGGTATGGTTGCGTTCGTAAGGAATATTAACGGATATAAAGCAACTAAATGTTACATCGATTGCATGAACAAAAATAAATATGAATCGATGTTCATTTTAAAATTTAGTGAATTGATTTGAATTATGAATTTATTAAATAGTCCTTTTTTATATAAACATAATAATTAATTACCATTGTCAAATCAATTCTTATTTCATCCTGGACAGTTGTCGCTAACATTGGAAAATAATTTAAAGGACCTTGTTAATTGCTATATTATTTAAATGACTAGCTTTTGCCCGCGACTTCGTCCGCGTGGAATAGTGACTTCCGGCAGAAAAGTATAGATAGCTGTGCCCGCGACTACGTCAGCGTGTAACTCCTTGTGTATTATTAATTTAAAATGTATTGGTAATATTATTTACATCAGGTTCACATGAGGCTTAAGGACCTATAGAACCAAAATACTTTAGCGCAAAGCTTCCGGGTAAACTATATTGAAAGTTGACCCGTCCGGCACGTGAACATAAAGATTTCTAGAACTGCTAACACGGGAAAGAGCAACGTATAACTGACCATGCGAGAAACAACTGACACCGAGATCTACTCCGGCAACATGAAAAGTCTGCCCTTGAGCCTTATTTATTGTCATTGCATAACACACCGATACTGGGAATTGCGTCCTTTTAAATTGGAATGGAAAATTATTTGGTATTAAGGGTATTCTGGGGATAAAGACGGTTTCTCCTGCACCGCAACCTGTTAAAATTTGAGCCTCGATTATATTTTGTTGCAACTGGGTTACTTTTAGTCGAGTTCCATTGCAAAGTTGTGGTGGTCTTAAATTTCGGAGTAGAATAATCGGAATGCCAATTTTTAAACAAATTTCGTGAGAAGGAAGTCCGGGCATATTTAAATAATTTAAAAATTCTATCGGGTAATTAGTTGCTTCTTGTTCATCGACCATTCTATTTATTGATCTATAAACTTTGCTTTCCCCCTGTATATTCGACAGTATTTTGTTATTAATCTCAGATGCCTGGTCATTGCGAGGAGTTAAAATAGATCTTTCGCATAGCCAGGAATTGTCCCTATTTAATATATTTGTTACGTCACCGTAAACCGACGATATAAGATGTGGTTGAGATTGCACTATACAACATAATTCAAGCGTCAGAATAAGTTTTCCTTGGTGTAGTTGTGGATAGGTACCTTCACCAATCTTTAATAATGAATCAGAAAATTGACTATCATCCGGGTTATCTCCAGTTCTCACTCGCATGTTTATAGTCAAATGCACCGATTGTGTATCACGCCACAAATAAGAGCTTTTCAGGCAAGCCCTAACCTCATCAGCTCGGGTTCCCCGTGGTATTACCGGTAAGGTTTGTCGGAAATCACCACAAAATAAAACCGTGATACCGCCCATTGGTCGATCATTTTGTCTTATATCCCTTAAAGTTCTATCTACCGCTTCTACTGCTTTTCGATGGGCCATCGTACATTCATCCCATATGATTAAATTACACTCGCGTAATACCTTTGCTTTGTCGCTATTTCTTGAAATACTACAGGTTGGACTTTCCGTGCGATCTAAATCAATTGGTATTTTGAACATAGTGTGAGCCGTTTTACCTCCTGGTAGCAATGTTGCAGCTATCCCAGATGAAGCTACGGCAAGAGCTATTTTACGCTGATTTCGAACATAAGCCAATATTAATTTAGTCAAAAAGGTTTTCCCAGTTCCTCCAGGTGCATCTAAAAACCATATTGTTCCCAAATTATTTTGAACACTTCCGCACACGCGGTCATAAACTGAACGTTGTTCTGCAGTCATCATTGGGACACCGTTTTCTAATGTTGTCAGCAGTTCCATTAAGTTGTAACCAATCTCTGCGGAATATTCCCTATTAGTTACCTCTCCGACTGAGGTTGGTGTTGGCAAACCATATTCACATAGTGATTTACCGCCAACTGCTGTTAACTCATCCTGAAGAGCTAATAAGCACTGATTTATGGCAAGATCACGGAAATTATCATTAGTTGTGCCTTCATCATTGTTAGATATATTTCTAAGAAAGTCTTCTGAAAATTTGTCTTTATATTTTTCCCATAATTGTACAGCATCTGACAAATTACAAAATGTAAGTAATGTTACAAATAAATGACGTAACCGTCTTGGATTATCACTAACACAGGATTCTGCTAAAGCGTCATCCCAATGCTGATCATTTTCAAGCAAATGACGCGCTTGGCAAGCTGCATGATAACTGGGATAAACAACATCGTCTACTTTTCTCAAATCTATAAATGAGGTTGGTCCTCGCACAGTATGTAATAATAATCGCAAATAGAAACACTCAGCGTTGTTAGGATGAACGGTGTATACTCTACCAAGAACATGTTCTTTGAAAATACCTGACTCGCCATCTACAGGCCTGCCACGGCGTCTACGATTAAAGACACCTCGTTGCTTATCGTAGGTATAATACGATGGAACTTCTTCATATAAAAGAGATTTTGCAAAATCATCAGTTTGGCAAAGTCGAAAGAATGCTAATAAAGTTGTTTGTCTAGGGTTCTCTAACCGTTCTGTGACATTTTCGGTGTTGAAATATATACGTTGACCGCCTTCAAGATGAACATCCAGATGAGTCACAGGTGGATATCTTTCATGAATGTTGAAACTTAAGATCCGCCACACAGCTTCTGAAGAACTTATATATCTGCCTGACTGAAATCTTGTAACTTCATCATTTTCATTTCTCAAAGCAAATGTAGCTTGGTCACTGCCCTTATTAATGTACTTACAAATATATTTTATTGACTCTACACTATTACACATTTCAACATTTATGTGAGCTTGAAATGCTCTGGACAACACAGGAGAATACGGAACGACCCACCTATTGTCTAAAATAACCTGTTGTCCAGACACTCGCTTTTCAACAGTGAAACCACCAGTATCTCTTGAACGGCGACGATATAACGGGTATCCATCATGTCCTGTTACAGTTTCTTCCACTAAGGCTTTTGGATATCTTTTAGTGCAACGACCGTCTTGCATGCAAGAAGAATTCACGTTAAATGCACCACATGGACCATGTATCATATGAGTTTTAACAATGTCGTATAACTCGGAATCTGCAATCGGACTTGGAATTTCAGCACTGATTAAACTGTCTACATCATTAGGTCGAACCTTATCTTTTAACCAAAGCAGGATATGTGCGTGGGGTAAGCCGCGTTTTTGCCATTCAACACTATACATATAACACAATACTTCTCCAAAAATGTTATCTTTGGTAAATAGATCTATCATTGATTTTAATTTTAAATGAAAAACTCTTGCGATGATATCATGGCGGTCATGCGGTGCTTGACCCTCAAGAAGCTCCCGAGTGATTTCATCCCACTTAGGATTGGTAGTTACAGTAATAAATAAGTCGGGACGTCCATATTTTCTTACGTAGCAAAAAGCATCTTGAGTACGTTCGTGCATGTAGCGTGGACCACCAGTAAAAGAAGAGGGCAAAATAACTAAACGGCCCATATTCACCGTATCATTATCTTGCTGCATGGCGTCGCGAATGTGCACGTATTCTTCAGCGCGCAGCTGCCTTTGATTAGATCGTATATAAACTAATCTTTCGGTTTCAATTTTTGCGTACATGTCTACAATAAACTGATTGAATAAGCCACGAAAACGTTGCAAGTATACAAACCTATTCCGTCTTACTTGCAATTGGTAACAGTAAAATTGAAGGCATGAAATCTTTTTATTATAAATAGGTGCGCCTGTATGCGGATCAGTTTGGTATAAAGCAAAATTATAACCATCTTCCCCTCGACAATATATCAAAGGATATTGTAAACCGTCGTAAGCCCTGTGGGTTTCGTAAATACGTTGTAAACGATTGTCTCTGGAACGGATAACGATATCACGCCTATCACATTCCTGGTCGACCAATACCACAGCAACTTCATTCGTGGATGGAGCATTATAACGCCCAGGGTGTTCCTGCGTTGGACGCCTATCGGCATTTATAACAATTTTATAATTGTTATCATCATCTCGAGGAAGAGCTTCTAATGCCGATTTAAAACTGCATACATACGAATTAATCTGATGCAACATGTTCTGAAGTTGTGAAATGAGTTCAGCATTTAAATTTGGGAAATATTGATTTCTTATATTCGACTGTTCGTTGTAGTCGGATACAAAATATATTTGAAGAAACTTAGGTTGGTCTTCAGGCAAAAGAGATCCTATCAAATGGTAAACCTGACCTTGTATTTTAAAAGTAGGCATGAAAGGACCTTCGGAGATTTGTTGAGCACCAAAGGATGTCATCTGAAACGCACTATTATAAGTGCGAATGTTGTCGAAAAACTGTTTAGATTGCACATGTTCCCCTAATAGTAATGATTTCAAAGGTTCCGGTGGGTCTTCGAATGAAGGCAAATTTATTTTACCTCCAGAACAACAGAATCCAGCCGACTCCTTACTCCACTTTAAAGCATTACAAAAAGAACATACCACGTTCATATCGCCTATTACAGAAGATGATCTGTAATCAATTGTGAAGTTATAAGCAAACCCACTTTTATATTTGTCGGACCACGCCACCGTATTTCTAGATTGATCTTCTATGTGTACATCTAAGTTATTAAGACTATGTCGAAATCTGTCTGCAGTAAGACGGGCCTCTCGCTGTTCGTCCGTTTCAAGAGACCGAATATTTTCGATTCTTAATCTTTCATTAGACAAACTTATTAATCGTTCTTGTGTCAAAGAATTGTAATGTTCGCGTACCGACTCTAGTCGTTGTTCATGCTCATGTTCATCTTCGAGTGATCGAACAATATTATGGTGCACCCTATCATTTGTCAAACGGTCTTCATATTGAGTAAAAGTTTCAGATTCTCGAGATAAAATATGACGTTCGCGGTCAGCTGTGAGACGCAATTCCCTCTCAGTGAAGGTTTCTGACTCGCGAGACAATATATGACGTTCGCGGTCAGCTGTGAGACGTAATTCCCTCTCAGTGAAGGTTTCTGACTCGCGAGACAATATATGACGTTCGCGGTCAGCTGTGAGACGTAATTCCCTCTCAGTGAAGGTTTCTGACTCGCGAGACAATATATGACGTTCGCGGTCAGCTGTAAGACGTAATTCCCTCTCAGTGAAGGTTTCTGACTCGCGAGACAATATATGACGTTCGCGGTCAGCTGTAAGACGTAATTCCCTCTCAGTGAAGGTTTCTGACTCGCGAGATAATGTATGCCGTTCGCGGTCAGCTGTGAGACGTAATTCCCTTTCAGTAAATGTTTCGGACTCGCGAGATAATGTATGTCGTTCGCGGTCAGCTGTGAGACGTAATTCCCTTTCAGTAAATGTTTCGGACTCGCGAGATAATGTATGTCGTTCGCGGTCAGCTGTGAGACGCAATTCTCGTTGTGAAGCAGTTTCAGCTGCTCGGGATAACACATGTTGTTCTTGGTCAATGGTAAGCCTTAGCTCTCGTTGAGAAAAGCTTTGAGACGCCCGTGATGTAGCTCGTCTCGCTCTGTCAGCTGCTAATCGCATCTCTCTCTCTGAAGAGCTTTCATTGGCTCGAGAAGTTGAGGCACTAACTCTCATAGAGTTTAACCGATGTGCTCTTTCCTCTGCCGATTCTTGAGAACGCGCATTTCTCATCCTCTTAGCATCTCTAGAATTTCGAGATAAAGATGGTCTTTTTTTAGGTGGCATTGTGTATTTTTAATCAACAGTAACTGAAGCTACCTTGCACTTATGAAATCTATTAATATTATATTATAATATAAACACTACTAAAATAACTAAAATGCGTACCTACTACTACTTATAAAGGAATAAAATGTAAACTAATAATATGCTTAAACACTACCGAAACCTATAGAATAACAACAAAAGAAATCTATAAATGAACTATAATAATTATAGTTAAACACTACTATAATAAATATATGATAATTACGAAAATAAACTATTAATATCTACCAAAATAACAAAGATACGTACCTACTGCTACTTCACTTATAAAGAAATAAAATGTAAACTAATAATATGCTTAAACACCACCAAAACCTATAGAAAAACAAATAATTACGACAATAAACTATTGATATAATTAAACACTACCAAAATAACTAAAATACGTACCAACTGCTACTTCACTTATAAAGAAATAAAATGTAAACTATTAATATGCTTAAACACTACCAAAACCTATAGAAAAACAAATAATTACGAAAATAAACTATTAATATAATTAAACACTTCCAAAATAACTAAAATGCGTACCTACTGGTACTTCACTTATAAAGAAATAAAATGTAAACTAATAATATGCTTTAACACTACTAAAACCTATAGAAAAACAACAAAAGAAATCTGTCAATAAGGTCGAACACTCTGAACGTCTATTCGCATCAACAGCCAAATATTGTATGAACCTCGCACGCGGACCCGCCGCACGTTTTATTTTACAACCTTTACAACTTGATCATTTGGAATTTATTATCTCTATTGTTCGAACAAAAATAAGTTGCCGACTTTAAGAACTTGAACTTTTTTGTGTACTTTTTATGTAAAACAATCGATGTACAGCTGCTAATGAGCCTTAATAAAATAAAATAAAATAAAATAAACTTGCCGACAATGTAAGTACACTATTGTTTCTTAGAAAACATTTTAGGACTATACCATAATAAATTTATGACTCACGTAAACACGTGTTTGCATTATCTGATGACGAAATTATCGATTCAGTAGCTCAGAAAACCGAAGATGACATAGAAGACGTGCTTAGTACATGCGCTCCATGGGTTTCCATCAAAGAGGCGCGAACCGCATTGAATACCTTACGTAATTTTATATGTATAACTTTGGTGTTTCTACACCGATTTACATGATTCTTATTATTATTATTGAATAGGTAATAATGTTAACTTTTTTAATTAGGGATGAGTGAGAGTGTTGTAAACGTAAGAGTCGACAAATATAATCAGAAAGCTCCGAATTGCTAAGCTATTGAAACTACGTGTTATTGTGAGTCAATTTTAAAAGATAGACATATTATGCTGTCTAGGAATTTATTTTTATATAATAATAATAATTTAAGAACATTTGTGTCGTACATGATTTCTATGTAGCTTTAACCATTAAGGCTGCACACGCGACGGAAGCTTAAAAAATGGAGTAACTTCTCCCGTTTTCCCAATATTTCACTTCACTGCTCTGCTCATATTGATCGTAGCGTAATAAAAAGTATACTATAACCTGCCCAGGAGTATGAAGAATAATTGTGCCAAATTTCGTTAAAATCCGTCGTGTAGTTTTTGTTTCTATAACGAATATACAGACAGACAGACAGACAGACAGACAGACAGACAGACAGACAGACAGACAGACAGACAGACAGACAGACAGACAGACAGACAGACAAAAATTTTACTGATTGCATTTTTGGCATCAGTAGCGATCCCTTATCACCCCTTCATAGTTTTTTTTTTAATATATTTCATGTACAGAATTGGCCTCTCTACAGATTTATTATAAGTATAGATAGATATAGATTATTTACTGCTAATTTTATATTAGCACTAAGGTGTATTCTTGCTCGAAGCAGAATACATAAATGTGGCCACTACTCCTCGCAGGGGTTAGCCAGGTCAAATCCACCCTCGCAGGGTGTCTCTTAAGCATTTTTGGCAGGCCCTACTTATTTCTAGTTACAAACATCCCTCGCGCAGCTGTCGCTCGCAGGGAAATGGTGCAAATATATATCGGCCCTCGCGGGGCTTTGATTACAACCGTCCCTCACGAAGAAATGGTGCAAATATATATCAGCCCTCGCGGGGCTTTGATTACAACCGTCCCTCACGGAGAAATGGTGCAAATATATATCAGCCCTCGCGGGGCTTTGATTACAACCGTCCCTCACGGAGACATGGTGCAAATGTATATCAGCCCTCGCGGGGCTTTGATAACAACCGTCCCCACGGGGAAATGGTGCAAATATATATCAGCCCTCGCGGGGCTTTGATGGCGATTGGTGCAAATATACAAAGGATTGATCATTAAAATGATCATAGATATTTGCTTTCGTCAACGAGGACCCACGAAAGAAGTTTTGGATATGACAGTATCGGATCTTCACTCTTCTAAGGTAGGTAGAAAAAGGTTTTGAAATCTACTTCACAGTGGGCAGTATAGTAATATGACCTAATAAATACAATATAGGTTAGAGACGTTAAATAATGGGCGCATGAAATTGATACTTCGTATCCTAAAAGGTTACCGCTTACGCTTATTTGATCAGGAAACCACCATTGGTTTACCAATTATGGAAATTGGAATTGAACTCATTGTATTTACCAATGCAGAGCCTATTCACAACAAAGGAAGGCGAGTCGGATCAAATATCATCTCGCAGATGATTTGTGGCGGTGGTTTCGAGGATTGTCACCAAGCCTTGTTGTTGTCAACGGTATGTTTGGTATCGTAATTCAATGTCACTAGCCGACCAATTTTCATATAAAAACATCGGAAGAGATTTTTTAATCGCAAAGCGATTGAATGTGACAAATGACGATTGATTATGTTTAATTGACCTCTCATAGGCCTATTTTAGTTGCCCGGTCTTGTAGGCAATTTATTAGACTCGTTTTTTCAACCCATTTGACCTCATTATCATATATTACCCATGAGTTTTTCTTCAGGGCTCAAACAATAAATCGCTGAGGGATTAGGATAATCATTTGTTTAGACAAGTTTCTTTTCATCCCACGAGGATTATTATATTGTATAATAAAGTTATATACAACTATTAACGTAAAACGTTTAAGTACTCAACGAATGCTGCGAATAATGACTGTTAAGTTACTTAGGATAGAGGATAAATAACGGAAAGTCAATCTTTCCAAACAAAAGCCTCTTATTATTAGATATTACTTGGAACCCCTACCCTTAACGAGAAAGCCCTGCTAAATGACTTCTCATTTCTTTGCTTTGAGGGGGGGGGGGGCAATAAATGCAATGCAGTAGAGACTATACGGCTTTTAAAACATTACAAAGTCTGGTAAACGAACTAAACTTTGCTGGTTTAGTTCTTGCTATATCGCTATCCGTGCCTGCTTCTCGTGTTTATGGGTGAATTAAGTTTATCAATAGTCATAAATGCAATGCTATACAGAGGATATACTGCATTTAAAACATGACAAAGTCTGGTAAGCGAACTAAACTTTGCTAGTTTAGTTCTTGCTATATCGCTGTCCGTGGCTGCCTCTCGTGGTTACGGATGAATAAAGTAATGTCCTGTCTTCGCATCCACAGCTAACTGTCCTATACTGTCATAATCTCAACACAGATTAATTCGACATAGCTCCCCACGAGCTCAGTTCTAAATTTTTGCACTCGCACAACTGTGGACAACACAAGAGCAATGCCTCCATTGGTAGCAGTTACAATCAAGGGATAACTAACCTTAGGCTAGCCATATTACGGATGTTGGAACAACCGACTATATTCAGGGCAATTTTCTTTGTTCAGTGTAACGTTTAGACTGTCGTAGCATTCCTACGGAACAAAGATGGGATCAGATCTGCATCCCTAATGCAGTTAATCGAAAGGAGATACTTTCAGACGACGATAGTATTCAAAACCCACCATATTCCTTAACATAATAATGCATAGTTAAGCTTATAATCTCTCTTGCCATTATCCTGCAGCAGAATTCCTTGGCGATAATTTATTCTCGTTAGAATGAGCGAGGGTTGTTACGATAATATGAGAAATCCTAGTCAGTTAGAGACCTGAACGACGCGTAAGAGTACCGCTATTTCAGTAGTAGTAGCACCAAGAAGGGTGAAGGTATTCTGGAAAGCGGAACTGAAGGCCCGGTCAGCAGCACCAGCCACCTAATAGACAGTGTTCAGTGCTGCACCACTAGAATCTGCAAAATGACTCGGATGGTATGAAAATGTGGAGTACATTTTCCAAATATCAAATGATATAGTCGTAATAAAAATCCTATTTGCCTCCGTCTACCCAAAAGACGTACGGAGTAGCTAGTAGTAGTTGGTTGAATTATAATAAGTATAGTTAAAATCCTTTGTTACTGACTGGATAAATTTGGCTCTTTTCCTATCTGACGTTCATATAGCTGTTGACTGCCTAGTGTTATGCACAAACACTATTATAAATAAGTCACGTTATGTAGTCCCGAGACTTTCGGTTTATAAGTTCTGATGTAAATCATAATTATATCATAAAACCGAATTGATTAAAAGTAACGTACTTGGCTGTAGTAATTGCAGTTTTGGGACACAGATAAGCTCTTTATCATTTTAGTCTCTTGAGTTCAGTATATTTGTTTCCAGTACAGAGTTTATGACCTATCAGTTTTAAATAAATAATTCATGCATTGTACTGAAAGTACCAGCCATGTTTAGATTATGATTGTGACGTTGGCTCTAAACATTAAAAGATACCGCACGGTTTGGTTGGATGTTAAAAATCTGTATTATAATTTAAACAGTTTACCTGTTTTGTTATTTTATTGCCTTATTCAAGGGGTGACCTTTTAAATTTATTTCTGACCCCAAAAGTAAGGACCAAGGTCTCTTCTTGTCCGCTTGTAGCAGGTTGGGTTAAAACTGTGTGAGTTGAGACATTTGGTAATTCTATGTTAAGATGATTCAATGGTGCTTCTGCAGAGTTCTAATCTGTGGTTCTAATTGAATAAATAAAGGTTTGAGTTTGAGGTATTTTTGCCTCGTCGGGATCAACTGTTGCTTCATTTTGTAAGTAACATCTAAATGCGTAATTGAAAGTCGTTACTGGCGCTTTCGCAGATTTACGCTAAAGATAGTGGAAATTGTAGTAACTTTAACTTTTCAAGCCCAAAAGGTTAACTAAGGTACACTTGAACCAATCTTATAAGTTCTAATACTTTTAATCATTATGATTAACTTTTTGGTTCTTATTTGATTAACTTTTCATATGGGATTGTTAATATATTATATAATATAACAATTTGTGTGATTTATTGGTATACTATCTGCACACCTTACTCTTTCCAATAAAGAAATAAGTAATTACTTATGTATTCAAATTCACATTGGCGTCCATATATTTTACACCAGGTGGGTAACAAACAGGTCTCAATAAGTAAGCTTCAAATTACGGTCAAGTGTTTAATAGCTGTGTTTTACCTGAAAATAAAACACATATTAAATACTTACCTATATTTGAAGCTTACACTTAACGTCCACCTGTTGTGGATTTCGACTCAATGAAAAACATCCAGCGCCCGCACATTATCGTGTGCCCCGCCACCTGGTGGAGAGGTGTGCGAGAGAGATAGCATACATACAACGGAAAGAGAGGGAAAAATAGGCGGAAAAAGCTAGGTGCCTTCTCAATAAGTAAGCTTCAAATATAGGTAAGTATTTAATATGTGTTTTATTTTCAGGTAAAACACAGCTATTTAAGATGCTTCGTACAAACTGTGTTATATTGAGTAATTAGTCTTGGTACTTGTAGTTGAAGTCTATTTCAGCATATTTGATACATGTAGTAATTAATTAGGACGCCGTGTATACTATTATTCTTAGTTTAAACAAATTTCATCTTAAATTAATGTTATAACCGTTGAAGATTTTGAAGCCGTTTAGAACATCATTATTGAGTATAATCCTTAGGTTTATAGGCTATAGTGTTTATTTAAGGGCTTTAATATGCTTTAGATAAACCACAAAATGTAAATAGAGGTTCGAAATACATATTCTGCGTTATCTTATAATATTAATTCAAATATAATTTTGTATATTACACTGAATTATATATATTGAGAGATAACCGTTAATGTACATAATAAAAATTTATTCGATTTTAAGTACCTATCACTAGCACTCACTGCACGCGATTTTGTCTGCAATTAAAAACAATAATAATTATTTGTAGATACATTGCAACCTGACGCAAATTGTTTTGTCACCGATCTTTGATAAGCGTACGTCGTAGATCTGTATGTTTAAAATGGGTTAAAATCGACCCTAAAAGTTAAATACAAACATACATGTAAAGCTATAGTAGAGCCATTTTAATAGGCAACATTTGATAGTTCAACAAAATTCAACAACGTAACCTAGTAACGACGACATAGAATAACATGATATTTCGTTTTGTTAGAACTGCATATTTGCTTAACTTTTTTCAATTACGATTACATATTTATAATAATAATGACCGATACAAGTAATTTTAAGATTTCATTTTACTGATAAACCATTCTAAACATAATAAACAATTTCTGAATTGAAGAACTGACGTCGCTACAATTTTGTGTCAATAAACCTTTTTTCTTTTTAAATACCAGAGACGTTACTCTAAAAATCGAAATCTGACATCTAGAATCGAATGCATACTTGTGAATAAAAATCATCATAAATTAATAAATTCGATTGACAAATGTTTCAAATCCGTATCGAAAATTGATAGACGTCAAATGTTGCCTATTAAATTGGCTCTATAATAATACATATAAGGGCTCTTTCAATTTATGCGTTTCGTATCGGACCGCTACAGTGCCGAAGCGGTGCGTTTGTCGTACGGCGCACGGCCGGTCGTTTGTTTTCATACAAAATGCACGGTGCGGCAATAGCGCGGCGTCCGTACCGCAAACGCTCGACAACAGGACGGAAACGTCGCAAGTCCCATGGGGATGTCGGAAATGCAATAAAGTATCGATATATATCGTATCGATGATTTTTTTTTAAAAATCTCTATTGATATTTTTATTAAAAAATATCGATATATCGGTATGATTTGACAGAGAATATTCGTGCTCTAAAAAATTAATTTTTTGGTCTAATCTAATTCAATCATCTTACATTTCTACGGGTACTCAAGTACAGAAATACGCGCGTCTTGAGGTTATAATGTATAAGTCAGTCGTGGTAATAATACGGACGGGCAGTGGAAATTGAAATTGACTAACAGAGTTGCCAACTTAAAAACCAAACTTTTCAAGAAGAGCACTATATGTTTCTTCGTCAGAGTCCATGGCTTAACTGGTGTCAAATAAATTTAAAACAGCACTAGCATACAAACGCACGGCAGTCAGATACGCTTTCAATGTAAGCGTTTGGTAACGGACTGCTAACGTACTGCAACGGCACGGCAGCGGGTTATAACTAGCGGCACGGAAAACGTGCGGCTGCGGTCCGATACGAAACGCATAAATTGAAAGAGCCCTTAGCGTGTTAAAACTGCATCTCTAGCGTTGGTATAACGTCAAGTGCAACTAACCCTTCCCACTGAATTCATAAACAGCAAAGTTGGAAACACACTTATTTCGACATGTTTTATTAATTTACTTGCAAACTTCGAGTTCCCATTCAAGACTTTAATGACTTCGTTTAGTTACAAACTCTTTACTGAGTGCTATAATTGGCGTTAATATTTTACATTGGGATTTTCCATAAAACTATTACTAATGATAAAAAATAAACAGAAATGATTGAAAGAAATTAAGATACCTATATAGGTTCTATTTTAATTCAGGAAATGCTGCCACAGCATAACACATAACACAACGTGCCTCAAATTATTGATAGTTCTGATGCGTAGATAGATTTTGATTATATTATTTAATAAAAATAAGTCGAGTTTTCCTTCCTGACGCTATAACTCCAGAACGTACGAACCGATTTCCACGGTTTTACATTCGTTGGAAAGGCTTCGGGCTCCATGAGGTTTGTAGCAAAGAAAATTCGGGAAAAATTTCAACAGGAAAGCGGGAACAAATGAAATTTTACATAAAACGAAGCCATCTGGTGGCGAAACGGAGTTCGCCGGGTTTGCTAGTATTATTTAAATAGCTCTCTACCGGTTTTTATGTCAACGAACACGTTAATACTTGAATGGCAACTTACATTATACGTAAGTTAATCACGTTACGAAAATTACGCTTATAACATCAAAATTTATCATCATTCTCATAGAAAAAGTTGCCCAGTTTTTATCCTGAACAGATCACAGGGTTTGAAGCATCATGGAACATTCATCAATAGATTTCTACACAATTGCAAGATGGAATACCCAACCAATACCAAGAACCACAAAATCACGCACAGCAGTTAATTAAACTGGAATCTCTTCAATTCTGATTTAGAAACTTCAAGTCCATCGAGTTGCAGTTTGTTTTACAATTAATTCCCTCAACATCTACGATTGTCTGCGATGGATACTGTAACTATTTGTTGGAAGGTTTTTGTGTCGAAGACGGATCTCGCGGTTTTTTGTTTTTAATTAATTTGTTCTTGAAGGATCCACTTTCGAGTCGGTATTCGAAGACGTTCATTTTGAACGCTTTCTTTTGGTTAATCTTTACACAGATCTGCTATAAAAAAGTGGATAGTACACGCACTTAATATCTATAGCAATTTATAATCTAACTTAATTTTTTTGCAAAATTTAGAGATTTGTCACTTTGTCCTACGATTGTTTCCTATTTAAATTGGAATTTATGTTGGAGTGTAGGAAATTTTTATGACATTTTTTTCCATATACTAGGCATATGAAAGTAAAACCAACTGACTTTAAGTATGTGAAGGACTCTTCACTAACAATTTATCTCAATCGAACTCTTCCTTAATTTCCCATTAAATTATACTGAATTGTGGTCACCAACCCTTACCTAGCAGATAACCGGGATTGTAGATTATCCTATTGTATATTATCATGATATAGATATTTCGTGCAAACTTATTTTCCTTAAATAGTTCCCAAATACCAGGCGACCGGATACTGACCGCGTTTCCGAGATCCATTGTTTGCAATACATTCATGTGTTGGCGCTTTCATTATAAACTTTTTAATTGATTTATGGCGGGAAATTAAAAATATATTTTATATTTTTACATTGTTATCTAAAACATTGTTCTATTATAAATCTTTATTATTTAATTTAAACATTTCAGCATAATTTATATTTTGGACATAGGATGCGACCGATGATTTGTTAATATTATTAGCTAGATGATAAAAAAATACAATTGCATTCTTATCACATATGTTTTGTAGTTTTGATTGAGATAAAAAGCATTAAATATTAAATATAAATAATAATTGCGAAAATAATAGTCTTCGTTATCAATGCAATTTAAGCTTCAATAAAAATATATTCGTAAAAGTCACAGATGACCAAACGGGTGCTAAAAATAAAAATAAATGTTTACTGCTTACTTATTCAGAGGTTTCCCAAATTCTACGTACAATACTAAAAATTACCACTCATAATGTACACATTATTTTAAAATAAACACTAACAAACTACGCGACCGTGCCGCTGAAAACCTCTAAAGGTGCATTTACACGTTCATGTTCGGCATTCGCCTCGTCTCTTGACAAAACATTCGTATACAAGCAATGATATTATAATTTATAAGTAAAAGGGTGTAGATAGGCTATTAGGATTATTATGTCGTAATGTGGCTAATTACATTTTACTCCAGAAGCCGCTTTTTCGCGAACGATAGTTGATATTTTATGCTTCTTCTCTTTGTACGTCTAATCGTATTTGCAATGTGTTTTTGAAGGTGAATGTTGTGCTGGTAACATAATGTTCTTAATGATATCTAATATCGTTAACTTATTATTCAATAGTACCTACTTACTTATTCAATAGTACGGTCAGTCACCTTTCGTGCCCTCTAATTCGCGTCCGAAAACTCACTTTTCAAACGAATACGCGAATCACAAGGTGGAAAGGGCGTGCAATGTTTACACATGCGTGTACGTTATACGCCTCGCAATTCGCGAGCGTGTAAATGCGACATAAGCTGAATTTTAAAATCTCTTGGAAGAGTAACAAAAGCTTGATTCATTCTGCATTAACATAATGTTAATGCAGAATGAATCAAGCTTTTGTAGCTTAGTTGAGTACGTGTTGAATATAATATTCAACACGTACTCAACTAAGTAAGGAACGAGCGATGCAATGAGATGCAATATTTGCTTGTGCACGTCCAAATTTCGGTAGTCGCACTAGGATGCGCAACCGAAAATACATGCTAGGTTAAAAAATGTTACCTAAAAAGTTGTACGTTTTATATATAAAAGTCAAGTATATACTGCATGTTTTTTATTTTATGTGATTTTTTAAAATAAGAATAGAGAAGAGTATTTTTCAGTTTTATCACAAATTAATTAACTTATACGGTATCGTTATTTCCAAAGGATAAGCAAATCCAATAAATTTTGGTTAGTAAAAAAATAAATCGAGTTAATAAGACACTTTCTATTATATTATTTATTTTGTATTCTGATTGCTTGTTGAACTGGAACGGAAACAAATCAAAAGGCTTGTTTCATACGATTCGAATCGAAAAAATGTTATTCAATGCGACCCTAGGGTAAGGGCACAAAAAAAAAATAACATAGGTTTTTCTCCTTTAGCCAAGCGCATTTGATCCTACAGAAAGCTAAATATCAGAGAGCGTAGTTCAAAATATCAAATACAAGACACCTAACGCGAGTTTTCAGGCGTATGTAACACAATGAAATTCCATTTTTCTTTTGAATTTTGACATACGTCAACAACAACACATATTATAGAGCAAGTAGAGTGTGAAAAAAACGTCAATCTATGACGTCACCAATTTATTATTTAGAGTTTGGATTTATAGCTGCGTCAAAAACATTTTAAGCATAGCTTAACTATCGCGGGCCTTGAGCGCGGGGACCGAATCCAGAATTAATTTAGTAACGAAAATCCTCACGCTCCCCACTCCGACGGGCGCGGAGGTGTGGCTTGAAGGCATAGCATGCAATATAGCTTTACCGCGGCAGTCCCCGAGTGCCACACGTCTTTTTTTTACGTTTTATTCAAATTTTAACCAAAGCTGCAAAGTACATAATTTCTTATGTAAGAACTATCTCAATGTTATGACCGGAATTCTAAATATCCAATGTTGGGTGGATAAAAAAAAATATACCGGCCGAATTGATAACCTCCTAAAAAAATCAATAAATTTTTAAAAGAAAATAATATTATGTAGGTAGGTATGTATTATGAATTAAAAATGTTTAAATTCCAAACTTATTCGAATTTAGAACTTCGCATACATTTCAATGGCTTATTACGTACTATAAAATATCGCGACCCAGTTTCGAACAATCCATATTGCAATAAAATGCAAACAATAAACAAAAGATTCGTAATAAACTCTCCGAAGACGTTATTTTGGTGTTTCGAATGCGGAAAGTATAACAAAAGAATATTTTTTACAAAATAAGAACAGTTCAAATTGGTTGCTATTATGTAAGAAATTCTTATTTGAAGTTCAAATATTTTACGGAATAGTTTTTTATCGCCGTTATTTAAAAAAATTTCTTTATACCATAATAAAAATAAACATTACTCATCATGAAAATATGAAAAAATTCAAACTATCTACACTTAAAAAAAAAAAACTTTTGTCAGAAGTGGGATTCGAACCCACGCCCTCAGAGAGGACCAGAACAACTCACACTGAGCTCAGCTCAGTAAGGGAACCTTGAGTCTGGCGCCTTAGACCGCTCGGCCATCCTGACATGACGCCAGATTGTGAAATTAACAATCGTATTGTTATGATAATATTTTATGATATGTTTTATACACATTGTACTAACAATACGTTATGCAATATGCATGCATAAATACATCTGTACCGGGTGTAATCCTTAATGTGCACAAGCGATTATTTCGTCACTATTACGGATATAAAAAAACTTTAAAATGATATCGAAATTACTTTACCTAATGAGTAAAATTACAATAATAACTTTTTGAAAATATAACGAGCTATATCCAAAAAATTGTCAGCAGTCAAAAAATTTTAGAAATATATAAAATGCGTATACACAATGGGCGGCGTTGGGCCAACAAATGATCGTCGATGTTTACTGCCATTACGGCGATTATGAATAAACATACAATGTCGGCCAATCATAGACATTTAGGCGCTCTACACTATCGTGATTGTGATCGCCCAACGCTGCCCATTGTGTAGAAGGCCCATAATGCAATGTAATATTTAGTGCATCGAGGCGTGCTATCTATCAGACCCACGCTCGAAATGTTGACCCTAGCTGTAGTGCAGACTTTGTGCAGTAATCCCCAACCTATGCCCGAACGGACATTTAATTTATAGAATATAATCATAAGGGACCACGCTTTCGAGGAAGTAGAATTAAAACGCATTTAGATTTTAGACATTCTAGAGTCGAACTGTGGAATATTAATTAGTGAATACATTGTGGTATTTAACATGTTCCGTGTTGGTGTGCATGTGTGTATGTGTGTGCAAAACTTTTATTATAACATAGTTACGTTACGCTATTATAGAAATGAACAGTTTGAATAACCTCCCATTTGACATCAGTTATAAATGAACCTAAACAGGGAAATGCGCTAAAATAGATACACAAAAATGCATCAATTCTTATTTCTTGCAGTCATCTATTTTGCTCCAAATACAGCCACATTTCTAGCACTATCTTTCATGCAATATTAGCTAACGTGCCCACAAAACATTCAAAACTTTCATACACAATGACGTCACAGCGTCTGTTTATTGCAGAGCCGTCAACACAACTTATTGCCACGTAATACGAATTTATAGCTCCATATCTGCTACACTACATCCATTACTAGTAGCACGTAATATCTCAAAATTGCGTGCAATACTGGCCCATATTGCATTGGAATAAGCGATAAATTAGTGTGATAAACGGCTCTGTTACAATTTGATGGTGCTTTTTCATTATTTTACTACACTCGTTGGTAAACAATTGCTAGATAAAATCTATATGGATACGGTGACGATTTATGAACAAAAACTGTGGGTTTATCGCTGCGGATGTGAGTACGCAATCATTGATTACAATTTTTAACACAAACTTTTGAATTTATCCCTGCAAATTTAACGAATGTGAAAAAACTGACCTTTTCGCTTTTACACCAGATCCTGCAACAGCGAAAAAATGTGGAACAGAAACACTAAATAGAGGGAAATTGTACTGGCTGGTATTTTCCAAGAAAAAAAACGTGATGGGCGAGTATACCTAATTGGGGATGTAAATATCGAATGTAAGGTGAGCGATGCCGTGGGTCGAAAGCTAGTAATTTTAAGTACATACACAACATAAAGTTGCAACCGCAATATATTGATACATCCTAGAAATAGATATTGAAGAGAAACTAATATCTATGTTGGAGAAACAGAAGCCAAAACAACAATTTGGAGAATTCCGGTTAATCCCCTAAAGGGCTTACCGATTTTATCGGAACTGACAGATAGATGCTGTTATAGAGAATTATACCTATGAGCTTTATTTATTTTTGAAAACCAATTCTGGCTACTTGCAGTGAAAACTTTTTAATCTGGTTATTGACTAATTACGTCATAATACTTTAAATGTAATTGTTTGTTTACTTTTTGTTTCTTTCCGTTGTAAAAGTTATGTTTTATGTGTTTCATTCATCTTCATATACTTTTCTTTGCGAGTATTCAAAACTAAGTATAATATAATTTTTGAAACAACAAAAATGACACAAATCTACGCTTTCTCTTCTTTGACAAAAATAAAAAAAGCTCCTCTAAATGAGCAAGTGATAAATTTTAATAAATAATTTGAAGCTTGCTGATGAAATCTCAGCCGATTAAAAAGTTATCAATGTGGCACTCGAATCTTTGGAATTTGTTAAGAAAACACGAATTTAGATGAGCACCCATAAGCTTGATTGAATATCGATTTTTAATCTGTACTTCGTAATAAGGTAGCCTTTCAGGGATTAATTTTTGCCATTTCTGAACACCGTTTATCATAATTGGAAAAATAAAAAGGCCAAACAAAACATTGTTGTTTTTGTTTTTCTACGTACAAAGTAAACTGAAATGTAAAACATTTAAGATTTTTTTTTAAATGTAAAAGTACCTTAATATCGGCTGATTGGCATATTACTAAATTAAAAAAATTGGTTGTCTGTAAAGTCGGTTTACTGACGATAGTTGAACGTGACAACGTCCGATTGTGCTTCTTTGTCGCTCGTTCCGCGCTCTCGCTTCCACTTTAAACCTTACATGGAACGCCTCAGAGCGAGGTAACGCCGCATGAGTCATGTTTTTTCGGGCGTGCAGCCAGCTCTATCGAATTATAAGACGTTGTCACGTCAAAAAAAAAGAAATAACGACATTCCAAAAAGCTATTCTAATAACCTTTTATTATTTATATTTTTACACTCTCAGCAATCTATCTATTAGACTAGACTCATAACCCTAACACCTGAAAAACTACGCATAGCTGTTTGATTTTCAAATTTACCATTTATATGGTAATTGGTATTTGCGACGAGACGGAATCTATATAAATAAGCTACAACAATTCTTCAAATATTTTTATGAGTTACAGAACAATATTTTTTCATATAAATACTGTGTTACATATTTTTTTGTTAAAGAACTCAAAAAGAATATGGTTCTAAATTAAATTGTATTTGAAGGAACTTCGCAAATAAATAATTGTTATCCATTACTGCTTGAAAAACGGATAAATTTTGTGCGTGTGGTAACATTTTTTGCTGCGAGGCAAAAACCTTTTTTCCCTTGAACGTCATCTTCTGAATTTCATCATATATTTAATGCATTTCTAATAGTTAAAGTTTAACTTTAACAGACAACCAAAGAAGTGTAGTTATTTTATTCTATTCAATTAATTTCAAACTGATAACTAATTTCAGTCCATGATTATGAGCTGCTTTATACCTGATATCAATTAATATCATACAAATAAACTTTAATATACAAAACGCTAAATATATTTAGAGGCTGCAAACTGCAATTCTATGTAAATTTGTAAACGTTGGGCAGATCAATTAAACTGAATTCGTTTAATACTATTTAAATTGCTTCCAAATTACGTCCTAATACTAATACTAGTAACGTTCATTGGAATCTAATTATGTAATAACAATATCATTTTATTTATGTTTGATCCTAACTACTATGTTATACATATTTTTCAGTGCTACATTGTCCCTTGATCAACTAAGCATGCTCAAGAATTTGTATGTAAGCCACTAATGACTAAACACACAAAAAAGCGTAATATATTATCTCATTCCAAATTTTATACACAACAATTTTCAAAACTTGTCTCCTTTTTTACACGCAACAACTTTTACAACTCTTTTAAAAACTTAATTATAAAGACCTACCTACTAACAAATAACGCCATCAAGTCTAGATACAGCTAACACAGACAATGCCCAAGCTCCAATTGCTCATCTTAATAAATGCAAAGCGCCTCACAATTATGTATCTGAATATTCATACCAAAGGAGCATCATGAATCAATAAACGCAGACAGTCTACGATGCAGACCTCTATGCCTTCGCGTGATGCACGCCACGTAGTACGAATGATAGTGTAGCTGATGAACTTTCAACCCTGATCCCGAGTGGCAAAGCACATTATCCCTTGGAGGATATCGATCGAGACAATCTTATCATTTAAGTGAAAAAGCCTTTCAGTCACCTGTTAAAGCGTTTTGATTTTGGATTTGCGAGCGTGCAAATGTTATATATACATTTTGAGGTTTATACTAGTCTTATTTAAAAGTAAAAAAAACCTTTCTTCAAGTTTTCTTTGTATTTTCCTGATTGGGAAGGGCTCTAACCATTTTATTAAAGAAAGGCTAAGAAAAGACGTCACTATAATTTGTTGAAAATTTGCTGCCAATTTCCCCAGGGTTAGTTTAAATTTCGTTAGCGAAGACGGGGTAGACAATACAGTCATGATTCCATAATACAACACTTGTTTTAGAAATGAGATGACACTCTGTAAATGGCAGGGTTATAATGCTCATCTTTTGTGTTACTTATGATGCTTTTTGTACATACTTCATTCATGTTAAGGCAAAACATGTTTTTTTTTACACAAGTAGTTGACTCCTTTTTCACGATTTCTTGAAAAATAATAAAAGGAACATTGAATGTTTATTGTAAATACTTGAACAGATTTAAATGCATTCTATTTTGTTTGTAGGTTAGATTAAAACATACGTGTTGCTGAATATTTACACAATAATTACAATACTCCAGCAATTCCAACCAGATTGCATGACAATGCATACCAATTGCATTCTAATTAAAGGCTAAAACATATTGATGTAACCAACGTACGTTGAAACATGAATCCAAAATTATGCACTGGCCGGACTGTATATTATAAAACGGTAATATGATAAATATAATTATTTTTAACAAAAAACTATTCGCCGTACCTACTACAAGTCAGCTTTCAGTACTGGACAATTTAAACTTGACCAACTGGAAGATTTCAAATAAAGAAGAATCATCAAATCCGTTAATCCAGTCGAAAGATTTGAGGTAACAAACCAAAAAATAACTAGTAATATTGACATGATTTTAAAAGAGCAACTACTGAGTTTCTTGCCGGTTCTTCTCCTACTGTTTTCCGAATCTGTGCTAAATTGTAAAACTATGTTAATTGTTATGATGGGCTCAAAAGTGCTTCAAGACGAAGTCTAATTGAATAAATGATTGAGAACCTCCCTTTTTTGAAGTCGGTTGAAAATTCATTAAATTTTCCGTTATACGTACAATTTGTACAAATTGGGATTATTTAATAGAATCTCTATAGCACCCAATTTGTATGGAGTGTTAGGCGGGTTTTGAGATGAAATCGCTAACAATTTTCTAGAGAGATCTTTTGTTGAGGAGGCGAAATTATTTTAAGATTGAATTGGATGTTTTGTACCTGTTGGGTATTGATTGAGGATCGTGTAATATTTTGTTGTTAATAATGAGATGGTTTACCAATCATAAAAAAATGTACGTAATAAAAAAACATGCTTTTACAGCAAGTAAAAATACTATTTTAAAACGTATCTATAAACTGTCGAGAACATTCGTGACAGAAAAACAGTAAGGTAATCTATTGAGTAATTTACTACTGTTAATTAAAAAACAAAAACAGACCATTTAAACGTTTTATTTTTAATTAAAAACGTCTCTCCCATGAGGTACCTATATCACCCTCTTCTGCAATTAAATTATCAAGAACAAGTTAACGAATTTAAGAGAACAGAGAACTTCAACTTTTCACTTAGAAATTAGGCTTTAATGAATTAATTAAGCAAAACGGACTTTCGTATTGAATTTGTCAAAGTTTCCTACAGTTTTATAGACTACAAGCCCGCATAGGAAAAAAATATGGGTCAAATGAACCACCAGGGGACATATCTAGAACGATAGAAGAGCATAAAATAATAAGATTCATCACTATGCCGTCACTTGTAAGCTGTCCAACTGAGTGCAGATGAGAATTGAAAAGTACAGGTAGACTCGGTAAATTTTGGTCATATATTTTTGTACGGCATTCTTAACCATCGATAGATCCATTAAAAATAATAAGAAACCGCTCAGTGCCGTACAAAAATGGTGGTCCACCAAGTCGGAATTTTTATTTAATTTCCGAGAGTTACCGGGGGTAAATTTGGTCATTTGACCATGTACGGCATCTGTGTCATACTATTGCTATACTGCTTTTAATCCATTATTCCGCAACGCCGTACAAAAATCATGGGGACAAGGGGAAAAAATCGAGAGTTGCAATCCCCTCTCTTTCCCCACTCCAGGGGGTCATTTGACTAAGTACGGCTTCGGTTCCAAAACATTATCTAGCACTCAAAAGTACTATTAAAAGCAATGCCGTCAAAAAATAATTGTTCTTTTAAATGTATACCAATAATCATCTTAATTTCATCGAATTCTTGATATAAAGAGCTGTAAGGTCATTTGACCCTGTACGGGAACTTTTTTTTTAACATGATATTGTAAAATTCAATTGTTGTATAGTATTGCCGTTCAAAAGAAACCGTTCTAAAAAAAGTTATAGAGAAATGCAAAACCAGAAATTTTGTTAAAGTTTAAACATCGTAGATTAATGAAATATAATAGTTTTCTACACTTTATTCGTTGTTTTAAATAGTATTAACATAGATAAATTAGGAAAAAACGATGCCGTACATTTTTGTGCAGACCACATCTTTTAGGCTGATGAAAGCGACGAAAGCTACAATTTTAAGGGTGCTTTATGGCCATTTGATACAGTACGGCATTAACAAATTTTTACCCAACTACGGCAAAGCAAAAGGAGGGTTATGGTTTTGACAGGTCATGTATGTATGTTCATCTATTCCCTCGTAACTTCTAAACTACTTATCAGAATTCGACAAATGACATATCATTAGAAGCGTCTGAATTGTTCACTGGATAACCAGCGACCAGCTAGCTAAAGGCTATATGGGGTTTCACAAAATCTAATGTGGCGCCCTCTAGCGGACAAAACATACAGAGTAAAAAAATAAAGTTAAGATAAATATGCCGTGTTTGGTATCATTTGAAAGCGCTTTACTTGTACATTTTGAATATGTATATATTACTAGCATTTGCTTGTGACTTTACCTGTATTCATGGGCTGATTGCATATAATTCACATCTTTTCGTTCATAGCTTTTTTATTAGTTCATCAATTTAACGGAGTCCATTCCACCTGACTCCGACTTTCCAAGGTGATAATTAACCACCTCGAGCTTCTTAATATTAATGTATATTTATATTTTATTATCAAAATATAAAGCAAACATTTCGTTATATGGATTTTTTTCTTTTTCAGATTTTTCCCCTTTGAACCAACGAAAATGTACGGCACATGAAAAAATATTATCTATGCATAAATTACTTTAAAAATAAATTTATTTCGTGTTGTGTCAAATGACCCCCTGGAGTGGGGAAAGAGAGGGGATTACAACTCTCGATTTTTTCCCCTTGTCCCCATGATTTTTGTACGGCGGAATAATGGATTAAAAGCAGTATAGCAATAGTATGACACAGATGCCGTACATGGTCAAATGACCAAATTTACCCCCGGTAACTCTCGGAAATTAAATAAAAATTCCGACTTGGTGGACCACCATTTTTGTACGGCACTGAGCGGTTTCTTATTATTTTTAATGGATCTATCGATGGTTAAGAATGCCGTACAAAAATATATGACCAAAATTTACCGAGTCTACCTGTACTTTTCAATTCTCATCTGCACTCAGTTGGACAGCTTACAAGTGACGGCATAGTGATGAATCTTATTATTTTTTGCTCTTCTATCGTTCTAGATATGTCCCCTGGTGGTTCATTTGACCCATATTTTTTTCCTATGCGGGCTTGTAGTCTATTATAGCCGCTTTTAAAATGACAAAGTACACGAAACAGCGCAGCGTTGCGATCTTGTCGTTGTGGAAACTTTTTCATACCAGATTTTGAGATGTATTTTTATGGATTTTGAAGGTTCTAGCACAATTTATTGCTTAAATGCAGATGAGATTAATTGATAATTAGTGAAAATGAAAGTGTGATTATATCCTGTTATATAAATATGACATACCTATAGCTATTTAAGCAAAAGATTTTCTTAAATTTTTTCGAAAGATTCATTTCTCGTTGCGACAGTGAATTTATTTAATATGTGGGTATAACACATTATTTTACGTGTGACTAGCATTTAAGAACAATATTTCACAACATGTATTTTATTTGATACTGTAGAGTCCTAATAGCGATTGACAGTAATCTTTCTAACCTATATAAAATCGCCACAAATATAAGCGGAGTGTACTGCGCTCAGTACACTCCGCTTACACACACACTACGCTTCCACTCACGAGTCTCGCTAGACTCGTGAGTGGAATACAAAATATCCCTTCATTCTACAGCCACATGTGATCTCATATTATGATCTATTGCTTTCTTTAAACCCCTCAGACGTGGGTTGAGATCTGTTGTCATTCGTAGTTATCGATTTGGTTGTGATATCAGAAGGAATACCTACTGTTCAGAAAGTTACAAGTATTAAGTTTTAAGTTGCAAAGAAATGCAATAAATTAAAGATGATGAATATAAAAATTGTCGAATAATTTACAAGTGGTATTTTGTACTTTGGCCAGTGGTTATGTTCGAATGGTTGAATAAACAGCATGATATCAACTACAATTATTTCGACGACCTCCAAGAAGAGGTGTGTATATAGGTAATATATAAAACTTACTTTGGGTAAGTATCTAGTAGATATTTATTAAACATCATTATTAAAAAAACAAAGGATAGGTGCGACTGTGTCTCTATTTTTACACGCTTTATATTAGCTTCACCTGTATGTTTGTTTGTAACCGACTTCTTTGGGCGCGATTTTGACCCACTTTAAACGGCCAGATTTCGTTCAAACTTTGTAGATTTATTGAGGACCGATGACAATACACTAATTTGATAAAATTTTATATTTTTTAGTTCGGTTTTCTATAAAAAGCGTGTTTTTTAGTTTTTTTAAACTATTATTATTTACTATTTCTATAGAGTTATAGACTTAGTTATAGTGGACAAAAATATAATCACACACACAAACATCTCTGAAAATACGGATGTTTGAAAGGTCTTGTAATAAACTAGAACCAACTCCAAGGCATATAAAAGCTTTAACACTTCTATTAGGTTCTTAGGAGGGTTCCTATTTAGGCATTTATCGCAAATGAAATAGCAAATGTCAATGCGGTGTGACATTCAGGTTTTACTATGGTTTTACTGCTAAATGGAAGTCATTTTGTTTTGGAGAAGGATCGACAATCTTTTATTTTTATATTGCATTTATTAGTTGTTTATTAAAATCATGTTTATAGTTTGCTAATGTTTCGTTTTCCGTCTCTTTTACATACCTATCTTACGCAAAACAAAACAAATACCACACACCACCACACGACATAAAGAAAGATTGCGCTTACCTAAAATCCGCCTTGCGCTATATAGAAACAATGCGTATTGCATGGCAATCACTATTTTCAATCACTTACCAATAAAAATTAGGGAACTGACATCGAATATTTTTTAAAAATAAAGTATATAGACTGCTACAAGCTAAAAATTATTATAGTGTTAAGGAATACTTGAATGATAATGACATTAATGTATGAGTTTTAATATAATTTAATTGTAATTTTGTATGTATTTTGTAATTTATTGTCTTTTTTTTTTTGTATTAATGTGTACCTATATTATTGATAATTTAATTTGTACTTTCAAAAAATTTTTGCACGCCATTTACAATGGTAGTATATGTGATATAAATATTGTATATTAACACCTTTGTATGACCATATACGAGCAAATAAACAGATTTGATTTGATTTGATTTGATTCAAAGAAAATTTGCTAGGTTAGGGTTAGGTACCTAACACTTGATTTCCTAGGGAAGAATGAATCCTAACATACCTTGCACATTCCTCCAAAACTATCTATGCGCAAAACGAATGTATTCTACGTCATATAAGTTGTTCTAGCAATTTCAAGATGTTAAACTTTTAAAAATTCAACGCTATAACAAACTAAAATGTCCCAGAAATTGAATCTACGCCCGTGCGGCCTAACTTCGCAACTTTCCCATTGTTTCATGCGAATGTATTTCGGAATCAATTTGATATAAGTATAAAAGTTCAAAACTTGTATACGAAACAACAGGTGCGTTTTATTGTAGTAGAGATAAATTTCGGTTGGATACAGCTCGTTGTTTAGTTGTAATTTGGAATATATGACGAGTTTTACGTAAAACTTTTCCATCAAAAAATAATAGTATTATTGCCACAGATCACAGAAACTAAAGGGAGATATGGTTAGGGGGCGGGGCCGGTGTCGCAGCAATATGTCCAAAAAAGGAACACATGCTGTTTGTTGCATTCAATAGTTTACGTTCGACCGTCGGCCGGGTATTATTTGACAATGCCGTGTTGTTCCGTTAAAGTTTGTAAAAACCGAAGTGGAACCAGCAACTTTAAGTCAAATGGAATCACATACCATCGGTAAGTACTGAAAATTATACGATTTTCTTACTAAAATTTCAAAAACAATATTACGTAGAGTGATTTCTTGGTTTCTGATCTAAATGTGTAATGTATGATGTAAATAGTTTACAATGCTTCTTCAGTACGTGACTCTATTCAAACGCGGAGTTCGAATACCGCAGTGTATAATGAACATACTAAAGCATTCGATCGTGTAGTACGGCCGCTGCTTGCGGTCGTAAGTTAAGGATGCGGGTCGAGTGTGTCCATGTCGATAAGATTCGGAATTTTACTACCTTACTACCTTATTTTTATATCATAATGTATAACTATTAGCTTAATATCTGATTGTATTATTATTATTTGATAAGTACTCGAGCAATAATTTTATAGTAATTATTTTATAGTATTATAACATGGATTAAAACAAGAAGTCACTTATGTCATACTTATTTTACTTTACAATAAGTCAATAGGCAATGCTTTATGGACTTCATCACCATGAATGCTACCATCAAGGTGTCCATTTCTACCTAGTTACTGTATTGCCTATAAATTGTTTTAATTTTAACGTTTCTCATTTTATCGACAAGCAATCCCTATCGTAAACGCATATTTGCTGCTGTAGTGGTGCTGTATACGTACGTCACTTACAATCTAGTGTGCGAACGAGTAGTCGCTCTCAAATCTTTGTGTGATGACACGCACACAACGCGAAGTATTGTGTTTATTTTGTTTACTGTTGTGTGCGTAAATTTGTAATGAGACACTAGGTTTCGTACTCAGCGCAAGCGATTGGCATCTCTCTAGATCTCTATGATTATTGCATAATTCTTGTATCTCTCAAATATTACGACAAAAATGTATAGTTGTTTAATTTGTCTTTCTTTGGTGTCAGAACGGAGCTATTTAAATGCAAAGTTCTAATGAATGAATACAGGCTATTCCTTGTTTGAATTATAAGCAAGAAGAGTTGTTATACATACTATTTTCAATCCCGGTTCAATCGGCGCAGTTACAAAATACAAAAAGATAATTTACCTTTACGAGTCGATTACTAAAACTAATTGGCTGTAAGTACTTGGACATAATTTTTATCGCGTCCTATAATTGCGAATAGAAAGTGCACGTGAAAATTCGTGACTCAAGTGCTTAATTTTATTGTAACCTTTACGGATTATAGGACCTTCATGATTGTTACATAGGTCAAGATTTATAAGCTATTTGTAGGGTTCTTTCGTATCTAAATTATACGCGTTATACGCAAAATTAATGATATTAATATTATTTTGGAGAAAAGAACAAAATATTACTTGATGCAATTACAAACACATAATATAATAACTTCAATTTGCCTAGTTACTCATTCTTGAGTTGTAATCATATATGATCTATATTTGATTAAAACCTACACTCTTTGCATTGTAAAGGAAACATTCATATAACATCCCGGGTAAGAAGCAAGTGACACCGCGGGTACGAGCTAGTTTATAATATTGGAATATTCCTTCTAATTTCTCACGTATCACATTATAGTTTATACACAAATCACTTACTCCAACAGCAAATGTTAAATATCCAAGCGAACATCATGAGTTTTAGGTACATTTATTAATATGACCAAATTGTAGTACACGCTTTTCCGCACTAATGTTGAAATATTAAAGTTATTTAATTGCTCGTAATTAATTTGTTCAGCAATTTTCGTTTATAAATCCTTGTACCAGTGTAGCGTTCGGTGGACATAGTTTGATATGGATGCATTCCTGAAGCAGAGAAATAGTTTGTATATGTCCATTTGAAATTAAATGATTAGTACGTGGCGATTTATCTTTTTCCAATAGTCTCGAATTCCTGTGCTCTTGTTTCCTAGCTGGCCTATAGCTATGAGTGATAGAATCGGGGGTACCTATTACTATTTTTATATGTAGGTTGTACTTCCCGCATACTAGACACTTTTGCTCTCCACTCTATTTTCCATAGTTTTTACATTAGGAGAACTATAAAATAAATAAAGAAGCGTCAATAAAACTATATATTACCATAATAAATAAAACATAAAACAGTGTTTAGCAATAGAAACTAATGAGTATGTATAAAGAATAACGGATTAACTTAATATTAATAAAAAAAAACTTAAAAAAATCACTCTTATCTATCCAATAGCGAACATTACTTAAATCTCACACAACCATAATAAAAAAGGCATTAGCAATTTATTTCACCACTGAATTATCTTCTTAGCGTACAATGTAGAAGTTTCTCGTGGAAAACTTTAAAACTTCCAAGCTTAATAAAACTTACTGAGGCTTAGACTGATAATCTCTTACGATATACTCGGCTTGACTTTGTTTTATAATTCTGTATCTATTTTCGACTTGTACACGAACAAACTTATAATGCTATACTGTATTAAAGTAAACTGATAAACGAGTGATAAAATTTTACGACTTTTTTTTAATTGTAAGTCATGTCTATGTACACACATATAATACACACATGTAATACCAGGGGTAGGTATGACTTCAATTTGACTTACCTCGTAGACTTTACAGCTTAGTAAATTGGGGTTTTAATCTAAAAAAAAAGCCTTTAAACATTAAGAAATATAATTCCTGCAAATTAAATCATCCTTTATTATTAAAATAAAACACTTATTTCTGAAGGACTGACAGCTTGCTAACATCCCTGTTGCATAAAACATTTATTTATATTCAAACAGCGAATTGAATATTTTCCAAAAATAAATCCTTACTAATTTATACAGCATCCCTTTAGCATCTGCGACATAATAAAATTGCAAATGTAATCTATTTGAATAATGGAATTCGTGAAATATCACCGACATAATTAAGTTCTATTTTACTCATATAACCAAAAACTTTGTAAGGATGGATGGATGATTAAATGGTTGTTTCTCGATTAATCACGCAAAATAGCTAATCTGAATTGTATTCAATTTAGTACTAATTCGGTTTTTTTAATTCTTTCATTAAAAAAAAACAGCATGTAGGTACAAATATAGGCCTTAACTATTTCATAAATTAAGCATATATGAAAATTCTTAACGTCAACAGAAAATTAGTCAAACAAAAGAAAAAGAGTTTGTTTATTTGTTTGAACGCGCTAATCTTAGGAACCGCGGGCTTCACCATCACGCTAAGAACAATAGGAGCGGAGCAATGCAGGGTAAAACCGCGGATAGTACTGTTACATATTATATGTAGTAAACTAAACTTTAAAAAGTTTACTATCAGTCGGATACAACTAGTTATGTATAAAGCATTCTACGACATTATATGGAAATTTATATAGCTATAGAGCATTGTGGAAACGTGACCTTTTATAGCCTTTTAGCGTCGATAGAATTATATAACGTAATTTAGGGTGGTTGGTCGTGGTAGTATAATAATTATGTCCTACAACATTCACCACTAGTAAAGTAAGGAGAAAATTTAATGAATTTGCATTTTCAAAAGTGCGGTTATTTTGTAATTTCCATTGAGACGATTAGTGTCCATTAAAATAACACAACTGAATATGACTTTTGAGTTAAAAACTGGTTTATAAAACTTACTTCAGTGGCATAAGGCAGGCACATAATATATCAACTATTGTATTTAAAAGCACCTTATTGACAACTCTTCAAAGAAACAAAACTAAAAGGAATCCTAAATCCTAACCTAACCTAACCTAACCTAACAATACAAGGTCACCATACATTCACAACAAGACACATAAACTTCCCAAACCCCAACCTAAACCGAATCAACCATCTCAATTACAACAAATACGAAGCAACAAATGGACACATTAATCGGGATGTAGTCACGGCTGAGTGGTCACTTAAATACTATATGCCGGCTAATGGAAGCCGATATAATGGTCCAGACGCTTGACAAGAAAATATTGGGATTCCGAAGCGTATTGGGCAGTTTAGGTGAAATATGTGAAAGCTTTGGAGACTTTAAAAGCGGTTTGAAAGAACGTTTTCTTTAAATAATGCAACCAGAAAAATAGACTTAATCATGTAAAATAAAAGCATGATAAAATCAGAAGAGCTGTCTGCTATATATGAATGGTACTGATTTGAGTAGCTCCAACTTTTAATTACAAAATAAATACTTAATAATTTAGTATTAACTAGTGACCCGCCCCGGCTTCGCACGGGTGCAAATGCAATGGCGGCCGGCCGGTACCGCCGCAAACGCTACGTCCCGCAATTTTTAAATCTGTAATATCTTCGAAAATATTCACTTAAATCATACAGTGTAAAGGTCCATATAGATCTATATTAAATGAACAATGTATTCAAAGTATTTCATTGGTTAAGGATTAATGCTGTATTGGTTAAAATCGCTTCGAAAATTAGCCATTATTTGTCGTAAAAAGTAAATGACAAAAAAAAGTTATTGTGGGTTATCCATAAGAGATAGACATATACCATCACGGACTTTTCTGTAGACCTTTTCAATGTGTATAATACTTAGTACATTATTTTGATAAAACTCGTAGGGTTCAGCCTGCGTTTGCAATGTAAGCGGAAAAAATGTAATTATTTACGACATCACATTAGAAACCTCAAAAATAACAGTACTTCTCCACTATTTAATGGATGTTATTATACATATAAACATTCCTCTTGAATCACTCTATCTATTAAAAAAACCGCATCAAAATCCGTTGCGTAGTTTCAAAGATTTAAGCATACAAAGGGACATAGGGACAGAGAAAGCGACTTTGTTTTATACTATGTAGTGATGATATATTTGAAGTCTTGACCGCCTCCTTGGTTGACGCGTGAGCGTAGCACCGAGGGGTCCTGGGTTCGATTCTCGGTGGAGACGAAGAAAAAAAATGTCTCGGTCTGGCAGGACACAGAAGGCTGATCACCTACTTGTTCTTAAAGAAAATCGATCAGTGAAACAGATGTATACATCTGTTTCACTGATCGATTTTCTTTGGGCAGATGCATTATAATGCATCTGCCCCTTACCCCACTAGGGGACATGGGACTTCACTTTTATTTGAAGTCTCACGAACTCACCAATTAAAAGTCTGATTTAATTCCTATTGGTGATTAATAATAAACTGCTCAGACCTACCTACACCTTATAAGTTTGTTTATATTTAGAAAAATATCCCCTCAATTAGAAGAAGCACTATTTACTAGCAAAAATACCAAGCCATTTATTAGAGGTACATTTAAGGAATCTCACTTATCGATTCTTCAATGCGAGTTATTTTGCCTTATTTTATTTTGATGCGATTTAACAGCAATACATGAAAGTTCTACGTAAAACCATCGTCGGTAGATTTATTAAATCCATGACAGTGCTCATGTGCGGTATCACAACGTTCTATTTCATTAGTCACGAATGAATCAGCCTGTATTTCGTAAAAAACATAAATTTACTCTGAATAGTGAATTTAAAAGATTTTAAGCAGAAAAATCACATGACCAACGTTTAAGAAAACGTCACATAATAAATCTATTATTAATTAGTCACTGTTGGCAAGACGACGGATATTTTTAGCGTTTTCAATTAGCTTTTAGCCGACTAGTGTCTGATTACAGGGCGATGAAAGACACACGTGTCACGCTTGTCTGTCAATCTAGACTTCCTAGACAGAATTGTTCGGAATTGCGCGGTATTTTCAAAGGAAATTTCCTATTGGCTTGCACATTTCTATTGCTGGCTTTGGCTGGTTCAGTTTTATTTCTGTTTGATCTTTCTTTTCGTTCTTATCGTGTAAGTTAATTTGATATTGGTCGTGACATTTTGTATTATTGGTCAATTGTGTATAGTTCAATATATATTTGGGTTATAATAAATAACTTCAGTTAATATTTTGAAAATGACGTAAATATTCCATTAATCATGAGTGGCATTTATTAAGTAAAAATTCAAAGTAAATACCACCAGCTATTTATTAATATCAAAGTACTCAATCAATGAATTACAAAATCAAGTAATGAGGAACACGGTTGATCTATTACAAATTCGTTGAAACGGTATTATGCAACCACACAATACGATTAATGATAATATGCTATTATTCATTCAGGTTTGTTCTCTGCAAGGAAGCAATAATTAATTACTAGTCCATCTAAATTACCTACTTTATATAGTATCAGATACAATTTCACGATTCTCGAATGTTCCATCACTATCCCAAGAAATCCATTCAACAAATCAAAAACCAAAAAAGCTAACCCCTGATTACTGCCGCAATCAAACTATAGAAACTAAACCAGTTACTAGTTTAGTATCCAAAAGATTGACTTTATCTAACGAAACTTAACCAGTTACTGCTAAACCAAAAGTTGCACACGAAGTCACGTGCCAGCTCTAGTCAAGTAATGCAAATGTAAATCGCGCCCAAACCAGCCACGGTGTTTGATAGTTCCGAGTCACGGAAACACGAGAGGTTCAATTTCCTCCGCCTTTTTTTTTTTTTTTTGTGTGGTGTTTCTCAATGGTAGCCAGAAGGGCTACTACATTTTAACGCGGACGCGTGGGTGAACTGAAGGTTCACCCTGCCTGGTAGCGACATGCGCAAGGGCGTCCCCCCTTGACGGGGATCTCGAACCTCGGCTTGGGCTGTCGCTTGAGTGGAGGAGGCCGGAAGGGCCCTAGTCGGACGGGATTCCTCCGCCGATAGTAAAGCGTTCATGTTGCGGGTTTTATTACAAACATTACATTAGTCATTTATTTGCTTGTGAAGACTTTTATTTTGGATGTTGATTTGGTTAGGCTGGGATGGGTGTTTTATGAGGGGTTTCACCTAAGTTGGGTGTTACCTACTTGCGAATTGTCTCTTTATAGTTATGTGGAATTGAGTATATTTTATTAGTCACTATATTAAATCTTTAACAGTATTACATGTTATATTATGTAAAAGGGTATATAAACTGATCAGTGCATTTGTTTTATCAAATAAAACTTACTTTTAAACGTATTAAATATTTAATGTCATATGCTAAGCACTCCTTTAAAGTTTAAAGATCTCTTAAATAACCATTCTTATTATTCACCGTGAAGTTAAACGACGCACGTGCCCAAATCTTAAAAATTGCCCAAATTTTTATTTGAGCACAGAATCCTGGAAATTGAGTTCTTTGCTGATTTTCAATTTATTTGTGCAACACCCATAAACCGTTGCTTTAATATAAATCTAACCTTGGTATCCTTATCTCTTAGTATAAATCAGTTGCAGGAACGATTTTTCTGAATAGATTTTATGCCCTATAAAACAACACATGTTTAGAATATCATGTCTACGTCTCAACAATTGTACCAAGCAATCATAATTAGAAGTTTCATTTGTTTTGAGCTAACATGTCATCTGTCCATACATTTGTATGGGCGTATTCAGAAAGAAAGCTTGAAACTTATAAGCGCTTATAAGCGCTTATCGGCGCTTATAAGCGCTGGTAACCCGCGCAGGAAAATATATGAACATGCGCTTATAAGCGCTGATCGGCGCCGACAAGTTTGTTGAAACTTGTTGGAACTTGTCGGCGCCTATCAGCGCTTATAAGCGCATGTTCATATATTTTCCTGCGCGGGTAACCAGCGCTTATAAGCGCTTATAAGCGCTTATAAGTTTCAAGCTTTCTTTCTGAATACGCCCTATGACATAAGTTTAATAGGCCACTGTGTCAACAAAACATAGGCTGTACTCGGCTTTGGATCGCTGCCATAGTTTGGCGCATACCTGCCCTTTGAAATGGCTTGCGGGCAATTTGTATATAATGACATGACGCGACGGCTATTCGACAGTGAGAACAGTATTATTGAGCTAGCAACTGGTCTAGACTTTGTTTGAAGTGATTTTGTCCTACGTAACAGTCTTATTTTGAGATTATTAATTAGTTGATTTTCATGGTTGCTATAGAAATTTACACGTTTATTTTTTATCAGACTTAGACACTTCATATAAATAACCATTATGAAATGTAAAACAATTAGTTTCATTAACTTTAGTAGCATTTCTATTATATCTAGCAACATGTTTAACTGAGACACAGTTTTCAAAAAATTATTAGTCTATCTCGCATAGACATTACATTCTTAATGAGATTTCCTTCATTATTTCTGGGAATTTCTGAGAAAAACGTTGTTTTTACGTATTCCTCCCCGTCGTCAAGATACGTGCTCGATAGCCGTCTAATTACCCCACGTAATACAGCAATGTTATTAGTATGGAAATATGTGGAAAATTGTTTTACATCGCTACACGCGAACGCTTGGTTCTATAGAATCTTAAGAATTGTATTATATTGTTTATTTTACGCTGGTATTTTTTACGATAAAAATAAAATATTGTGTGTGACATTTCGACTCATAAGTATTCATTAAATGAATGTAACTGCATTCTTTTATTTTAATTATTAATTCCTAGAACCAAGGAGTCTTGGTTTCAATCTTAGATTTCTGTCGACTTATAAAAAGGAAATCTTTCTACAAGATGATAATATTATAAATAGGAAGTTCAAGATAAACTGGAAGCTCCGGAATTGGCACGTTGAAATGTGGCTAATTTGCCAGAATTGACTTTTTTCCACGATAATAGAATCAAGCCAATACTTTGACGTCTAATCGTGTGTGCGTTAGTCCGCTTTTAAGATCGAATTTATTTTAGTAGGTAACCCATCTATAAGACCTTACTACAGTAAAAAGTCACATATAATATCATTGCATAGCAGACTATCCACTACCTTCTTAAGAAAATTAATCAGTGTCCCAGACGCATATATCCTACAACGAGATAGAGATACAGAAATTTAATATGCTATTTTCAAACATTTTCATCCTCAATATTTCCACAGATATTTACAATTTTGTAAACATACACATGCGGCTACATATGAATAAGAAATCTGATGAGATGTGAACATTGAGCCGTGAAATTGATCCTTCGTGTAATATGAATTTAATATTCATTTCGATTATATGATTAGAATTCATTCGATGTTATTTGTGTCAATATTTGAAGAACATACAAAATATTGGGAGAATAAAGATTTTGATGAGAATGTTCATACTATGGCAGATCGATTATACTAATGTCATTGAAGTCTTTTTAATTTGTCACCGTCCTTGATAAGTTTTTCAAAGTTGTAGTTCAATCTATATAATGACTAATGAGTCGGTTACAGTCACAAACATACCGGTGTAACTAATACAGCAAACAGAAATCCATATGAAAATCACAGTTTTCATCACTACATAGTATAAAACAAAGCCATTTTCTCTGTGCCTATGTATGCTTAAATCTTTAAAGCTACGCAACGGATTTTGATGTGTTTTTTTTTTTATAGATAGGCTGATTCAAAAGGAAGGTTTTCGCATATAATTTATTAAGTTCTAGACAAAGCGGGCGAAGCCGCGGGCTAAAAGATAGTTTATTACAAGATACATTCATTTAGAATCTACTCTGACGTTAAAGGCTCATGAGATAAATTCCTTCATCAATCCCTTCTAATTTCTTAAACTAATAGAATATGCACAAAAGACCTCGACCTTCCTATCCCAAGATCCCTTTAGGAATCGCCGTATCATTACGTCTAGACTGATAAAGTTATCTATAGAGAACCAATGGAGCAAATATTCCGATCACTGCACAAATACATAAAATCCAACCTAGCCCGTCATCTATATTTGATGAGATGTTTACCAACAGATTTGCACTGATTAGATACATTCTACTAATATCATTGAGGATGGATAATATATATTTCTAAAAAAAACTACTGGACGGATTTGGTTGAAACTTTACAGTAAAATAGATAACAGAATAATAAATTAGGTATAGAAATACGGTTTTTCGAGTTCGTCCGCGGGTGTAACCAAGCGGCACATCTAGTAAAAACATATCTTTGTAAATGTTGAAGTCCACATTATCAAATGTCTCGAGTCCATTATTAAATTTCGAATTTATTGTTTATTCTAGTTCATAATATATCTATAATATTTTGTATATATACCGACGACGTGCTTTCTGTCCAACTATGCGACATGAACTAACATTTACAAATTACAATGCACCAAGTACTCTATAGACCATATTTATTACAAATATTCAAATACCCGCATTCAACCCTAAATTCTAATTACTAATTGGAGTTTCGTACACCCATGACATGTCTGTCCATTACATTATAAGTCTTTCAAAGGCGAAATCGCTTTTCACAGTGTCGATTTCTTGCCTTTGATCGTACTCTATATTCATTGCCTAAACATAGCTTGCAAGTGATCTAAAAGGGACGCCAGATATTTATATGAAAATGTGTGGAGTTTGGAATATTTATCATGTTTCATAAGGCGATCAGATTCGTACAGTAATCTGATAGTGGGTTTTGTATATCCTACTAGAATATTTAGCTATGTAGCCCAGCTTCCAACATTAAATAAGATTTTTAATTAATAATGATAAAATATTTCCGGATACTAAAAATATGTATGGTACGACTTTAATTTCTACATATTCATAGTATGCACTTACGCTTACCATTAACCACAAAAGTCTGGTTCATAAATTATCGCCTAAAAAGACATTGTCCTCATCACCTTCGACCTACCTAACTGCATCTGCTTACAACGCAGTATTATATTGTCCTACTAATATTATAAATGTGAAAGTTTGTGAGGATGGATGTGTGTGTGTTTGTTTGTTACTCTTTCACGCAAATATTACTGAACCGATTACAATGAAATTTAGCACACATATAGAGGGTAACTTGGATTAACACATAGGATAGGTTATATCCTGGAAATCCCACGTGAACGGGAACTATGCGGGTTGAAAACGCGGGCGAAGCCTCGGGCGGAAAGCTAGTTTACCATAAAATAGAACCCATGCGTCTATAAAGCGTGACATTCAATATTCAAAACAGAAAACAAAAATTAAGGCAATTACATGGTTCAACGACCTTAATGATTCTGTCACTATATTTGAATTTGTTTTTTTAACCGCCCTCTATATTATACATCATTATTGAAGTAAAAGTGACCAAAGATTATGGAATTGTAAAATGTATCGTATTGTATCGTAATGTGTTAGTGGTTTCTACCTAATTTATGCTTTCTCTGAGAGGCAGTAACATATAACATTTATGAATAGTACATATTGTGTACTATGTATGTTGTAAATATAATGTAGGAAGACTCATCTTTCAACATTTACCGTATTAAGCAAAGTCTCTACTACATGACCCATTCTGGAGACCTTAAGATGACTAAGCAAGTAATTATAAGTTCTAGAGTGGGGAACAGTTAAGAAAACACCGATTTAGAAATTAATTTTATTCAACACGGACTCTACTATATTCTGGAGACCTGATGATGACTAGAGTGGTGAACATCTCACCTTCAAAGATATAAAAGATGGAGTACATTATTTGACGTAATTCTATAGAACGGCCTCTACCATGTCATGGTGTATCTAATGGTAATTGTGACCAGGCAAATGCATTTAGCGTTCTCTGTAGGTATATCTCTTCATACCTAGTAGGAATATATGCATGCAACCTACACACACCGAAAAAAATAGGGGAACGAACAAGAAATCATGTCTTTTTCGACTTGTTATGTATTTTGTAGTTAGTTAGAGGTTAATTTTTTAAATCCCTTACGTCTTTGAAATGTTGACGAGAAAAAAAATGTGTTTCGATTTTTAAACATTAAAATATTTAAGAGTAGTAACCATTTAAGAGTTTGGTGCCTATTTATCGACTATTTATAGCAGCTTCAAAACAAAAATATTGTAACGTGTTTTAAACTGAGTTTATTTATTTCTACTGTTTATCTTTGAACACATTACAAAATGAGTGATTTTCCTGCGACTGAAGTTACCAGAGCCATAGCTATGACTGATATGGGTCATACCTTCCGTTCAAAGAATACAGTGTTAGTTGTGTCGGTATCTTTGGTAATCGTATAGTTAAACAGTCTTACATATGTTGGCACGGGCAAGGAAGAAATTGGGCAACTTGGAATTGGTTTTATAAGGGCGCAAACTTGGATAATTTATTTTGTTGTGGCTTTGGAAAAAATGCATGTGGCGTGTGTAGATTAGTACCACCACGTTATGGCAACATGAAAAATATAGTACAGTTGAAGATTAAAGGTATTCGAGAAGGAAATAAAACCGATCCGTCCTCCACATGACTGCGACATATAGTATCTTATTAAAATCCTCCGATTAAACAGATTTTCCAGAGAGGTGACGTCTTCAGAAGAGTATATTTCGTGAAGTATAAATTTAACAAAAAAATTACATTAAAAAAACTTTCATTTTTCTTATAAAGATATTTATAATGACGCCTTATTTGTTTATTATATTATCGCGAATGTTGGGTTGTAGAATAAAAACGCCTTCGTCACAATTAATATTTTATTATTCCTTCACTTGGTACATTCACTTGATAGTTTTCTTAAATCTTAAATAAATCACAAGGCACGGCTATGGCACTTATAGACCGCACTGGTCGGCTGTTTAAGATAAATTGGCTCGCTGATCGTCACTTCAAAAAATGTAAGCGATCGACTGACAACTAACCGACTGGTGGGGAGGTTAAGTTGTCAGGCGGTAGATTATAAATACCAGAAAACCTTGTCGATGGAAATGTACTATGTATGATTTTAAAATTTGTAACACGAATCTATTTCTTTTTCCTCGGAGAGTCACTGCAAAGGAATAATTTTTATATAATTTATATTTTTATGAATCATGAAATCATCGGTTTACCCTGTTAAAAGTGCGGAGATAACGGAACCAACAAAAAATTCAGTTGAATTGAGAATTTCGTCCTATAATGGCGTCGGTTAAAAATGTTGCTATAGGTTTATGTCAGTTTTGACTTTCCTACGATTTTATTATAGTATATGTATAGTAGGCCGGAAGATACAGACACAAAATTTTGGGTCATTTGTAACAGGATGGCGGTTCTACAGGGGTCTTAGTACGCAATGGAAAAAAGAAAAATGATGGTCAGAACGCTGGTACCGGTGGACTAGTCGCGTGGGCGTTGGTCGAACTCGTCGGATAAATTACGGAAGTCAAACGATCTGTAACACAAAAATTTTAGGATTTACCGATAGCCCATAAAAAAGAAGTAGGGTAGTGTCATACCATACTTTTCCGGTGTGACCGCCCGCCATACCGACGTTAATGCGTTGATTTAAAAAATAAACAATTCAACCATTTGTACCAGGCTAATTTTTGCACAGGTAATCATCGTCCAGTAGCCATGTACGAAAATCGCCATGCCATACTTTTCAGACAGTTCCAAATGGTCGCCATACCGCCAAAAATCAGCAATTTTTTTTGCTAAACGATTTGTACCACCTTAAATTTTATTTTCAACAGCTCCTGAATGATAATAAACAGAAGTGTGATAATGCCATACCTATGGGAGGAGGCGAATGTGTATAATAAAGTTTTTCATTGTAAGATTTTATTCGGATTTTGAACGGTTTGTAGCAGTATGGCACAAATTTTTAACCGACTAATACTTTATTAAAGTATTAAATAAAAATAACTACGTTAAAAAATAAGTCGGTGCCAACAAAGTGCCAAGCACTAAGCACTTAGTATTAAGCCCGTGCACCCACATCAAACCTATTTAATAAATAGCACATATAAATAATATGTAGTAATTAATAATATCAAATCTCTTTTATTTTTTATTTTTAACGTAGTTATTTTTTCCTCTATTAAAAGTAAGGCAAATATAGTAATGGTCACATTGCGTCATATACTTTCCAAATATCTAAATGCCATACTGGTACGAATCGTCAATTTTTTTTTACGTCTTGGCTTAAATCTCACAATCGTCCGCCCCATTTTTGTAATCTGGGATAACTTTTTGTAGGTAGAATTGTATACAAACAAACAAAATATAATGATCCCATACTATAAAAAGTATTTTACGTATTGTACAGTCGTATTTTTGAAACGTGTCGAATAAATAAGTTTTTTAAGCACTTTTCCCCCTACTAGAAGTATGGCAAATATAATAATGGACACATTTTATCTAATACTTTCCAAAAATCCAAATGCAATACTGGTATAAATCGTTTAGCGAAAAAAAAAATTTCTGATTTTCGGCGGTATGGCGACCATTTGGAACTGTCTGAAAAGTATGGCATGGCGATTTTCGTACATGGCTACTGGACGATGATTACCTGTGCAAAAATTAGCCTGGTACAAATGGTTAATTTTTTTTTTAATCAACGCATTCACGTCGGTATTGTGGGCTCTAAATCACACCGGAAAAGTATGGCATGACACTACCGCCTACTTCTTTTTTATGGGCTATCGGTAAATCCTAAAACTAATGTGTTACAAATCGTTTGACTTCCGTAATTTATCCGATGAGTTCGACTTAAGCCCACGCGACTAGTCTGCCGGTACCACTGTTCTGACCATCATTTTTCTTTTTGTCATTGCGTACTAAGACCCCTGTAGAACCGCCATCCTGTTACAAATGACCCAAAATTTTGTGTCAGTATCTCCCGGCCTATATAGTGTATGGATTGTTTTGGACGCAAAATATACGATAGAACAGCAATTAATCTTTTTTAAAAAATATTCAAGGCACAGGGAAAGTCTGGTTACTGTTTTATTATAGGTATGTGTTTTCTGATAATATTTTACTGTCAAAAATTATCGACACTGGATATAATTCAATGACGCCTTTCAAAAACAAAACTAATTTACAAACCGATTTTTATATCTTTACATACCTATTTTAAACCTTCATTTCATGAACTGCTCATGTAAATACCTATTACAATCTGGTTTAATTTAACAAAACATTCAATTCGGACATTTTTAGCGTTATTTTGCAAAAAAAACCGCACGTACAGTCCCCCGTCCGAGTCGAACTGACACCGTCAACTTTCGTCGAAAATATGCAAAAGAGGTGAGGTTTTATGTGGGTTTTATTATAATTTCGAGTTTTTTCTTGATAATTTAACGATAATAATGAAAATTGAAAAAATAAAGAATACAAGTTATTACAAATATCATAACATATTTTTTGGTATAAATTTCATGTATAAATATGTAGCCGTTTTCCTAACAAAATGCGTTTTATGTTCAAAAAGGGGTTGATTTGTATGTATTTTTTTTTATGTTTAGGCCGTTCTAAAATGAAAAGTAAACAATACACTTTGTTAATTATATCCTTGAGTATCACATATATTTTTTTTAACACAATCGTACCAACAGTTTCCTCAACAAAATTCAATATGTATAAGGTGTTTTTCGGTTTTGACCATAGTAATCCCCTTAATGAAAAATCCATTCGAACACGACGCGCAAATACTGTTTTGTCTAATAGACCGGGAGATATTGACACAAAATTTCGAGTCATTTGTAACAGGATGGCGGTTCTACAGGGGTCTTAGTACGCAATGACAAAAAAAAATGATGGTGTGAACGCTGGTACCGGCGGCTTAGTCGCGTGGGCGTTAGTCGAACTCGTCGGAAAAATAGCGAAAGTCAAACGATTTGTAACACAAAAATTTTAGAATTTACCGATAGCCCATAAAAAGAAGTAGGCGGTAGTGTCATGCCATACTTTTCCGGTGTGACTTATACCCGCCCGCCATACCGACGCGAATGTGTTGATTTAAATAAAACAATTATTCAACCATTTGTACCAGGCTAACTTTTGCACAGGTAACCATCGTCGTGCAGCCATTTACGAAAATCGCCATGCCATACTTTTCGGACGATTCCAAATGGTCGCCATACCGCCGAAAATCTGCAAAAAATTTTTATTTCGCCAAACTTTTTGTACCAGTATTGCATTTGGATTTTTGGAGAGTATTTCATAAAATGTGACCATTATTATATTTGCCATACTTCTAGTAGGGGGAAAAAGTGCTGTCATACTTGAAAAATTAATTTATTATTAATTTATATAAGATTTCCAACACCTAGATCTTTGAAATTTTGTATTTATATTCCTGTTGTAGTTGATCCTCAAACTTAGAGGAAAAATAAGTGCCATACTGTTACAAATCGTTTGACTTTCGCTATTTTCCGACGAGTTCGACTAACGCCCACGCGACTAAGCCGCCGGTACCAGCGTTCACACCATCATTTTTCTTTTTGTCATTGCGTACTAAGAACCCTGTAGAACCGCCATCCTGTAACAAATGACTCGAAATTTTGTGTCAATATCTCCCGGTCTATAAATAATGGCGGATCGTTTGTCAAAGTTGCAAGCTTATGCAAGCATATCGCAAGTTTATGATTGAAAACGTCACTTACAACGTGAAAGGTGCAATGTAAAAATGTTGATTTGCAATCCAGTATACAGGGGTCGAAGTCTTCTTATCTAGAAAAATTACTTTTAATTGCATTTCCATTCAGATTTGGTGTTCTGTTAATGTTTAAACAACGACCGATGTACAATCGTACAATTGTACTAATACTTAATTTGGCTTTCATCTTATTTAAGCATAAATAAATGCTGACATCAAGTTACCAAAGTTATCTTCTATTCAAAAAATTGGAAACCATTTTAGGAAATAATATCAAAAAGACTGTCCGTGCATTACATAGATTGAAGAATTTAATCCTAAATTAAAGCTCTTATGTACGTGCTGCTTCAAAATTCTTCATTCACAGGTTGCATTCGAGTTTCTAGTTTTTACTTTGTAATTCGGAAACCGAGCAAGGCGAGACGCCAGTAACATTTTTCAACTTTGCATTCACCATGAAACAAGGATCAAATTTCACGACGTTTCAAAAATGCACCTTGTGACTTTTTAAATTGCGTTTAATTTGGCATGACTTCAAAACCTGCGAAGCACGTTGTTTTTCCAAAGAATAATTTTCAAAAGAATGTTAATATAATTAAAATTCTTCCGAGTTTATTACGTTAAAAAAGTTTGTTAACGAATTTTGCAGTGTAATTTCGAATGCGAAAGTTCCAACGTTTGTAAATTGTAAATATGTAGTATGTTTAAATTATTTTTATATTTTAAACGTTGTTTACGTATTAAATGCTACTTTATGAGCAGTATTTCATATAAAAAAAACAAGAATGACGATAGAAATTCGAAAAAAAAAGTCGTTTGATTCGCGCATTTTTAGCAACTGAGATAGTTTTTCTTAATCCATGACAATTTTATTAATCTAGTCCATCAATTCTTTAAAATCTATAATAATAATTACCTATGGTATAAAGTGTTAAACATCGGATCAATTAATTTGTCCATTCACGGACAAGTCGAATCAATTCCCGATTGCCATTCCCGACGATTTTCATTGAACAAGAGTAAATCAAATCAAAACTTTTGCTGAAGTTTCACATTGAAATAATATGGGTTGATGGGATGTTCTTACGATTGCAGACGATTAATAATAATCAATTAGCAACTTAGATATATTATTACTGACTTAACAAGTAAATATTTAGTTTGTTTTTACCTACTGTCTACTGGTTACAATTGCCACTTAATTAAGAAATTAAAATAGTATTATATTTCGTAAACGACATTATTTTCTAGATATTTTAAAATAAAAATTCATTAAAATCTCTTCAGCAGTTGACGTACAAACTAAAAATATCTCAACTTTTTTATTCACAAAATACAATAGCGACTTCAATGACGTTAAACGCATGCACCTAGTAAATAAGGGCATGGTTCATTCATTCTGTAGCACCCTTATATATTTTAATTATTGTTGGCCGTAGGTCACGAAATACGCGGAAAAGCAATCCATTTAAATCAATATATTATGATCTTTTTCTCAAAATAGATACTTTTCTGGATTTTTACCTCTCCGTAAGTGTCTTACTTTATGCAATTATTTTTGCCTATAAACAATTTTATCTCTATTGTGTTAATAAAAGCACTTTTTTAAGATTTTATGTAGATATCACTAAAATTTATTAAATCTTCTCCATGTATTATCATCTTAAATAATGTACAAACAACCTGTATTATAAGAATGTTTATAATAGTTCACAATACATAACTAACACACAAAATTTCGGCTCCTATAATAACAAAGAATATACGAACGCTATATTCAAGGTAACAATTGATTATATGCCAATTAAATGATATACAACACCAATTATATCAAAGCTACAGATTGTTTGGTAAATAAGGTAGAAAATAGCTTGAAAGTTTTATATTTAATTCAGCGGCGTGACGTCATCCATGTTTTATTTGACATTCGACCTTTTCATATATTATACTAATGAAATAGTACAAAGTTGTTTTAACTTTCCTTAGTTTGTTGGATGCAAAATTTGGAACTTTTCAACCAGTGTGGGGTTCGTAAAAATAAGGCTGGAGCGATATTCATCAGATTCAGAAAGGTATGGATTTTTAGGGCGCTAACGAAAAAGGAAAATTGATTTCTTTTGCGAACTATCTGTCTTTATTTCTTAAGAGTCTTAGAATTTAAATTTATTTCTTTCATAATATTCTTTTCTGAAATCTGACCATCTGTTCACGTTTGATGCCGTGATAAATATAATTTTATTTATAGAGATTATAAACAGCTTAACATAAAAAAAAAAAAAAATTTTTTAGTTATGAGTTAGTAACGTTTTACTTGTATTTTCTTGATGGTGTTAAATAAAATCCATTCAACATTTCGCGAATATATATAGAAATCAAAACATTTAATCCAACCCGCTCCGCTTATACCTTATCCAACGCTACAACGGAGCGATTTAACGCAGACGACCGAAGGCGTGGACGCAATGACGTTATTATGTTGCATGCTCTAAAGTCTAAACGAATTTCACGCTAATTAAACCTTTTTCCGAACATCTGTTTTGGCTGTGTCAAAAAATTTCATTAGGAAGTGTTATTTTCTATTTGTTGCTTGGTTAATGCGTTTTAATTGGGTCTTTTGTGAATTTGGAGCACGGAGTTAGGAACTGTATCGGAGTAATTGTGTAGTATAAAATAATTTGTGAAATTAAATATACTGTCTCTGGTACCAGTTACTATGTCATATTTTTTACAATAGATACTATGTCTAGTATGCTCTTGTTCTTTTTTTGTGCTTCTAATTTACGATACAATTATAGTATCGAGTTTCTTGATTCATTTTCTCGCAACATCAACGGACGTCGTAGCCCGTAGCCCACGACACAGCTAGTTAATTTATTTCTTCGAAACCACATAACATTACTTAAATATACTAATAAACAATTTGTGTTATACCAAATCCCTCTCACATAACCTTTAAATTGGAATCAAACGAAATTTTATACAATTATCAAAAGGGAATATCACTGAGCCTCGGGCTACCCGAATAATTTCATGATAAAGAAGCCGAATATGAAAAGAGATCCAGATATTTTTGTACTAAATAATAAAGCATAAAACAGGCGATATTATGTATTTGGCCGGACATCAGAAACTTTCGAGCGATATTAAATTCTCGCGCAAAACTATGGAACCGTAATTGTGCGGGTAGATTGAAAAATTATTTTAATTTCCATATTGGATGGAAATTTACCCACGCAAAGTTTTAGCCCAGTAGATAGGTACCTGAAACAGAAAATTAATTATTATTTTATTGAATTTCTTTGCATAGTAAAGTACAATGGTGCATTTATTTTCTTTTCAAACATAAGCCATGAAGCTATGTACCTATAAACCTTACTAATATAGCTCATATAACGTTTTTATAGATGGATATAATTATATAATAGATAGCGAATGACATCATTAAAAAAATCTACAACAATTGAAATATTGCACATTTACTAGGTAACAAATTGATATTTCTATAAATTACAACAATATCTTGTTTCCTTTTGTGACCCGGTTAAAATTATAACACTAATTTTCTAAGTCAGTTAAAACTAAATGATTTGTTTGTATTTAAACTAAAATAACTTCCGTGACTTTTGCCATTAAGACATTCAAATGTCATGAAATAAAGGCGCGAACTTTGATAAACGACTTAACGACTGTAAAATTTCATCCTTTTCGCTGCAGAATTGTGGATTCGCTTTTGTTATGGAAGTTTATAGTGTATGCGGTTATTTAGAATTTAGGTCCTCTGCTCTATTTACAAAATATAATATAAGGTATAACTTCTTTTCCGTCTTAGGTATATACTACGTACTTATTAATTTATGTTGTACCTATTTATAAATTATGTGTGACGTTGTGCTTTATTTTTTTTTCTTCGAATTTATTATTTTAAATTAATTGGTTATTTGGCTTCCTAGCCTTTGGTATATTATGCTCTGTCCTTTACCTGAAGGTTGCCTGGTAGAGATGGCCATAAGGCCGCCATTTGTACATTTTGAATGGTTTTGTTGTACTTTTATTTTATAAGACTGTTGTACAATAAAGAGTAAATAAATAAATAAATAAATACTTCAACGTCTTTTTATTTCGAACTATTTTTTTTAATTAGTTAGAAAACCATGTAAAAGAATGAGTAGAGGAAAGGCTTATGCATATTTTTCTACGTCTCCTGCTCAGCAAACTGCTCAATAAGTATAGAGGAAAGGCTTTCTTACTTATCTTTTTGCATGTTTCTGTTCAGTAGCACAAAAACTGCTCAAATGATTTACGTAGGTATAATGAACCATACGGAAAGATTACATGATCCTGAAATCGTGCCACGTACGCGAGCAAAGTTACAGGCTAAAGTTAATAACTCTCATACAATTTGAAGTTATCTGTCACCGTAAATCCAATTTGTTACAATACAATTATAATGTAACGTATAATATGACAGCTCACTGGACAGTTTTGCGTAATTTTGTTACAGGGCTCGTTGCTATGACATTTAGGTTCAGATTAAAAAAGGAAAATACATAAAATATATAGTTACTAAAACACGCTTTAGATAGAATCGACTAATTTGTCTCAATTGGTCCTAATCAGGATAGTAATGGGTTAACAAGATAAACTCATAAAATTATTGTAATATTACCAATCCTTGATCAGTGTACAAAAGTTTTTATTGAAGTCTGTTATTAATCGACTTAAAAAAAGGAGGAGGTTCTCAATTTTCACACGTGACATTCGACACACGTGATATTCAACACACGTGACACCACACGTGACATTCGACACACGTGACACCACACGTGACATTCGACACAGGTGACATTCGACACGCGTGACATTCCACACACGTGACAACACACAATTTTGTGCTTATTAAAGAATTAATTCTAATTACTGTTGATATTAATATATTACATCGCGTAGGAACTGAAGCATTTCATAGACAAATTTACAAATTTTATAAATTAAAACCAGTAAAGAATTTCCGAAATAAAGATCCAATTATATTTATTATATTCAAAGCACATCTGGCAGCTTGCCAATGTCTTCTTTATATTTAAAATCGTGACATTAACTGGTTCATTTAATTTCCCCCAAGTACTAAAACAAATTAACGGAATGTTTAAAACACGAGCATCGCTCGATTTTAATCAAGGTTTAAAATAAATTCAACATAAACTTTAACAACCTTCAAGTAATTATAATATTAAAAAAGTTACGAAGCGAATTTTGATATTGGCAGCTCGAATTACGTATTTGGATTTAAATATTTCGTTATATTTAATGAACCATTATAAGTTTATTTCTAGGTAGTAGATTTTAACGATGAATTTTAGTATACATTATTGGTATGATTCTCTGAAAAGATAAATAAATATTATTATTATTCCACGAAGTTTGAAAAGACCTGACATTAGAAAGAAATGCTATTGATAATGTTTAAATGACAGAGCAAAAAACATCTTCAAATAAAACTATAAGTTAATATTATTTATATATAACAAATACTGCAATAATTAAAGTATAGAGACTTAATAAATCAACATCATTTGAAGACTGTATTTAAGTTAGTCTAGAATCTGTTTAAAATCTTTAATTCTAAATGTCTCAAATAAAATCGAACAAGAAAATGACTGTATTTTAATTTAAATTTATTCGAATCATATAATTTTATGTATTAGACGTAATTATTATAATTAATCTTGAATATAGCCCATTAACTAACAGTTTACATCAAATAATTTTGTACAATGAACGAAAACAAGCGATAAATATCAAACATAACTGTTTCATGTTATAAATTGAAATGATTTTAAACGTATCTCATCTGCGTGCTATTTTATTGTTTGTTTTGACGTACCTATCCGATTACTTATTTAGATACATTTGAATAAATTTCATTTAAATTACCTTTGTTACTTTACACGTGTTTAATTGTGAGTGTGACACATTTAGGAATTACCTAACTTGTAAAAGTCATTATATTAGATTCTATCATTCATCAAACAGCTGGAGAGCGCCAATTCCTTATAATCTGTTATACTATATTTACCTTACTAAAAGTCATCTTTCTCATTTTCTCATATCCCATCTCTCTTTATATAAAAGCTCACTCGAAGCTATAACGTAAAAAGAACGTATGTAGCGTTTTTATACACATTACACACATTAGAGATAACACAGTAATGCTTGACAAGTAAGATTATTAAGAGTATAAACAGCGCTTCATTCTTATTGTCACAAAACAATCAACATACATCTAAGATTACGTTTCATAAATAGCATTAAAATCTTCATCCCGTTAATCCCCACCAGGCCTCGATTAACACAATGCTACGGCTTACGACTCGCTTATACAGATCTTGTTAAGAAACTCGGATTAGAATCGAAATCCTGCCATTGTTTGAGATTCATCTTGAATATTCAACATATTAATGAACAGATTATTATGTGTGTATAATGAAATAACTTTTTCCTATGATACCTAAGTAAAAGGTGTCTACACCTGGTAAACTATCTATAGTTTACCAACACAACAAACAATCTTCAAAATTCACACTAACACACATATGTCTTGTCATATTATGTGCGTTAGTACACCGGCGTTAGTTAATGTCATCTTTGACGTCTCAATTCAACGGAAAAGAGGCCACTACAGTAAATTTTTTATATTGAATGCCCAGAGTTGGGCTGATGGTAAGGTAAAATGGTAATCTATTTAAACATACGCGTCACTACTCTAATTCAAAAGTCCTGATTTAAACGTCAAACTGTTTAAGAACGTGCACAAAATGAAGTCGCCTGCCGCAAACAGATCCAGCGAGGCATGCGGGATGCAGTTCATAGTGCACGAGCGGCAATCAGAGAAAACCTAACTTATGACGTCACATATTCCGTCCGTCTAGCTGGGATTTAGACTGTGTTCACAGAAATAGAAATTTCTTTAGTTATGGAATAGAGCTGCATAGGTAATATTTTTTTTGTGTTTCTTTGAAAAAGCTTAACTCAAGTCATAGCATCATATTATGAGCTAGGGAACTCAAATACAGTTCCTAGTTGAAAAGATTATTTTTCTATATAAACAGTATTGTTATTTATTACCCTTCATAAATATAATTTAACTTTAGAGTAAAAATTGAAATAAAAAAAACTATTACAAACATTAGCAAGAGCATAATTGCCCGAGTTTAAAGTAAGAAATAAACTTGATTCTATGATTTTGGAGAATCTTATCATGTATGGTCCACTACCGCTTTGCTTATCGCTCTCGCTCGTAATATAACCGCTACCTTAAAACAGCTGTTGCAAACCTACCGAAGAATGTAACTGACTGTTAGCGACTACGCGTATACTGCATGCGAGTGTAACTTATTGAAGACTAGTTCTGAAACCGCTTTGTTTCGTGATAGTTTAGGAAATTAGATAGTCAAATGAAGACTTTGTGGCTGTGTGTTATTTCCGTTAACTACAAAAGACGCGACGGTTTAATGTGGTTTCCAGTGAAATTAATCATTGATTATAATTGACAAATATTTTTCTTTCAGTATATTTGCAGTATTATCGTTTCTTATAAAAGCCTTTTTTATAGATTTCACTTTAATACGGATTCTGCTAACCAAACATGCAAAGTTTGTGGAATAAATAAATGCAATACTTCTTATTCACAGCTATTCCTAGAAATTTTATATTCGTTCAGATATCAAAGGATATTATATTTCATTTTAATTTAACTTCGGCGTATCTTATTATTTGTAATGAAATCATACAATTTAAATAATGAAGACAAAAATCTAAAGTCCAAATTGGTACCTATATGGCAAAGACGTTATCTATACTATCTATACGTATATCTACTAATATTATTAAGAGGAAAGGTTTGTAATCATGTATGTATGTATGTATGGTTTTCACGCATAAACTACTGGACCGATTTTGATGAAATTTGGCACAGATAATCTTTAGACCCTGAGAAAGAACATAGGCTACCTTTTATTGCGAAATATGTACCACGGGCGAAGCCGGGGCGGACCGCTAGTACTTTCTAAAATGGTAATAGACTTTTTATCAGTCCACCAGTATTTAAATTGTATTGGATAAAGACTATAGATCTCAAAGTAGGTATAATTATTTATTAGTTATTACTTCTAATTCAGGATTGATATTCAAGATGTACGTATATTATGCAATGACTATTTTTGTCTTTAAAATCTCATTCAATTTTTCTCAGTTATTTTCCTCGTAATATAAGCCAAAAACCACAATATATTTATAGCATCCAATTTTATAACATGTAGCCTTATTATGGCTCTCGAATACTATCCTGTGGGAATCTTGGGAGATAATCTGATAACGGAATTACGCCAGTGATATGGAAATGTGATTTAGAATAATATTGTGTAATGTCTATATTGTATATAGATATAGGTATTAGGTATGTTATAAAATATGTATGTGTTCCTGGGTCAAATATTTAACATTTCAAAAAACGATTATGCAATATAATGTTTCAAAGTAGCATTGTTTTAGGTTTTATCACTTTTTTTAATATTACAATACGTTTAAACTTTGATGCTTATTTTTGCAGCAATGAGCTACTAATTTTACTACTTCTTCTTAGAAAAGTTCTCCTAAATATATACGAAAATTTGTATGACGAGCAATATAAACATGCGAGCGAACCCGGGTGAAATAGTTATTATAGCTCATTATACTGCTTACTAGCATTATAATAACGCATACGTATAGCTCTCCTATGAAAAATACACAACAACAAAAAATCAAACGCTGACGCAATCTTGGTATACGAGTAAACTGTGGAGTAAACCCTATAAAAGATAAAACATTTACCTACTTAATTCATCTCACGAAGCCATGCTCGTTCTACATCAGAAAAGTGTACGAACCAAGCGCTGCATAATATCGCCGCTGTTAATGGTGCTTTTCCACTAGAGATGTGCTACGTAGGTAGGCTACGAAAATGTAATAGCTATGATATGAAACTATGTGTCCCTTTCCTCTGATACTAAGCTACGTAGCGGTGCGAGTAAGATGTGCTGTGAAGATGCTGCAAGTAGCTATGCGAGGAAGATGCACAGCTTGAACTATACGATGTATCTCCACTTTGCACATAGCACGCATCCATAGCACGCATCCATAGCACGCATCCATAGCACGCATCCATAGCACGCATCTAAAGCACGCATCCTTCCATATAAAAACATAGCTGAGACCGTTTCCACCAGTGCTACGTGATGTGCATTATTGAATATGATTGATACACGCAACGCATTGACAAACGCATCCACAGCGTCGTAGCATACCACATCTCTGGTGGAAAAGCACCCTTAACTCTACTCGGAAATACAATCCCAATTATTTCGCAATAGAAAACCATTTCAATAGTTTATATTTTACCTTTTACTTCGAATTTAATAAAACGCTTTTAAGTAAATGCAATTTATAAAGAACCAATTAAGATAGAAAATATATTGATTAGTAAAACAGTGGCACTAATATTTTATTTTAAATGATTGATGATTTTAAATGGACATAATTTTATATAGAAGTAATTAAGACGCCTTTGTTTACATTGATTAGTAAGGTACACTTAAAATTAATTCACTATATTATTACTTATAAACTTAAGTAAGTAAACTAGCTTAATCAAACTCAAACATTTATTTATTCGATTTGAATTCTTCTAAAAGCACTTCGTCATAACATATTTTTAACATTTACCACCGATTCGGAAAGCAGTATCTATGGAGAAGAAGCGCCAAAAAACTCCATAGTTACCTACTCTTTTAAAATCATGTCAATATTACAATTTAATTTTACATAATACATATATCATACATAGCATGCCGAAGAACTGTCCTGTGGTTCATCATTAATTTATTATATACTAGCGGTCCGCCCCGGCTTCGCCCGTGGTACATATTTCGCAATAAAAGGTAGCCTATGTTCTTTCTCAGGGTCTAAAGATTGTCTGTACCAAATTTCATCAAAATCGATCCAGTAGTTTATGCGTGGAAACCATACATACATACATACAAACCTTTCCTCTTTATAATACCTATTAGTATAGATATTCATCAGCCGATAAATTGCCTTTAAATAACGTCTTAATTAAACAGCGCTCTTCAATTAACAGTCTGTAGGATATTACTATAAACATAAAAATTGTTTATCGTTTTTATTGCATAGTCCCATTTAAATTGCTTTTCTTCTTTATACATTTTATCCACTCAAATATTGAAACAGTTTATGTTTATAGATGCAAGTTTCGCAGTTAACGAGCTAAAATAAACTTTTTTTAAACTGTAGGTACATAATATAAGCGATTATTGTTATTTTATTCATAATTTTAAGAACTACCCTCGGTTTGTATAAATATACTCCACTTGTATTCTAAAGATTTCATTGAATATTTTTGTAGGAGAAATGTAACTTTTGTAAAACTTTACCTCTTCATAAATGTTTATTCTTTTTATTAGGTACTAATATTAAATTGTAAACGTTTTTTGTACGTTTTGCACGCGTTTTACATACTTATTTTAATAATACTTAGGAGAAATAATTCAGATTTAGGTAATAGAAATTGCTATTTCTAATTTAAGCATGGCCCTTACTTGAATTCTTTTTAAATAAAAGTTGTTCTCTCAACATTACAGATCAATTTTAATTTAAAATAACTTTCTGCAATCAACATCCATTCTTCAACGGACAAATGAAGACTCTACAGCGATATTGTGAAATAAAATGTCAACAACTTCAATATAGAATACAGATAAGCAGATTGGATATTCCAATAGAAGTAGGTAGTATCTCTTACACTTGTAAATAGTACTCATAATTTTCAAGAACACCGCTTACAAGCCGTTAGTAAAAAATGTATCGTACAACACCAAAACGACCCATACATTCGTTAGAAAATGCATAACATACAACTAACATGTTCAATTAACTCTAGAGGTTACAAGGTTTCACTTGTGAAAAATGGCCAAAGTCGGATAAATTTACATATTATGGGTCTAGTGCAGGGGTTCCCAACCTTTTTTTGTCTACTGCCCACTTTAAGAATAAATTATTTTTTAACGCCCCCCTTTTTAAACATACTTAAAAAACGCTAAGTACTTATAACTGATTATTGAAACGCAACTTTATAGTAGAGTATCTTTTATTGAAAATAAAACAAACATAATTAATTCTTATATAAAAACTAATGTGAAGGTTGAATCTGATGCTGTTCAATAAGTTTGTTGATATCAGGTTCCAATTTACACAAAAACAGCCGCAAGTCGCCACGTTCGGTAACACGCAAACGATTTCTCTTTTTAGTAAGCAGCGTTGCCACAGCACTAAATCCACGTTCACACAAATATGACGATGGGAATGCTATCAAGAATCGTTGAACAATTGACCACAATCCAGGGTACAATTGTGGGATCGGTTTTTGTAGCCAAAATTCTTGATATCCATTTTTAAACTTGATTTTTGTTTCTTCGTTTGTTGTCAATTCTATAAGTTCTTCTTCCAGCTGAGGTGACATTGCTGTGTTGACATTTGAAAACGGATCCAACACCCAGTCTGGTATTTCCAAGTTTAAAATGTCCTGGTATCGTTCGGTGAAGTCAATGTGGAGGTTTTCCAAATGTTGGCAGTAGGCAAACAAGTCGTCGTTACTGCAAAATACTGATAAATTCGGAAAATTGTGAAACTCACGTCTGCCCATATTCTTTTTGTGCAGAAGCAGTTTGGCTGCGAAAGCAGCAACGACATTTTTTGTTTTAATTAAATTTAGTTCATCGCCTTGCAGTTGGAGGTTCATGTCGTTGAACAGTTTATACAGGTCTGTCATGTAAGCTATATCATTCTTTGATGTTATGAGATTGTTGCGCAGTTCTGTATCTTTAGTTTCCAAGAACTCTATCACAGAGTCAAACAGGTTGTAAAATCGAATCAGACAATTGCCTCTTGACAGCCAACGAACTTCAGTATGAAGCAACAAACGGTTGAAATCTTCGTCATTAGTAGCACAAAGCTGATGAAATAATCTATCATTCAAAGAGCTGCTACGGATTTTATTGACTGCTTTGATGACATATTGCAGTGATTGAAATAGTCGTTCACTTAAGTTTCTAGCAACCAAATGTTGTCTATGAATAACGCAATGTATAGCAAGGACATCTGGAATTTTATTCTTTAAGTACGCTATGAAGCCTTTATGGCGCCCTGTCATAGCCGGAGCGCCATCCGTAGCAACTGATATAATATTTTTCAAAGGAATCTCTTTCTCTTCACAAAACTTTTCCAATGTATTGAATATGGTTTCGCCTTTTGTATCTGTCTCCAAATTTCTGGCAAACAATAGTTCTTCACGTATTTTCTCATCTTTAATAAACCTCCCGTAAGATAGCAACAACGCTTCATTAGTTGGTAAAGTGGACTCATCGAGCTGAATTGAGAATTGACTAGTCCTCAGATGATTGCACAATGATTCTTCAATGTTTTCAGCCATTTCATCAATTCGTCTTTGCACAGAATTATTACTCAAAGGAATTTTTCGGATAATATCTGCGGCCGGTTTATGAAGCACAGTAGTTATTACTTCCTTTATTGCTGGCAAAATTAACTCTTCTCCGATGTTGTGTGGTTTGCCTTTTTTAGCAATTAACAAAGAGATATTGTACGAAGCTCGAAGTCCGTCGTCATCTTGCTTAGCAGCCGCCGAAAATAGTTTTGATACACTTGGCTGAGTATTATGCTTCTTCTCTAGGTCTTGAAAAAATGCTACATTCTTGTCTTTCTTATCTGGATGCATTTTATTCAAATGATCTTGCAGTCTTGAAGGCTTCATTGCTTCATTCGAAAATGTTTTTAGACATAGAAGACACAAAGGCGACGACGGGTTTGTGGGATTTTCAATAAATCCGAATTTAATATATTCCGCAGAGTATTGCCGTCTCTTCTTTTTTACTTCCGACATTGTTTTGTTTTGAGAAATACGTAAGTGTTGAAATCAAGCACTGCTTATCTATTATGCGCGAAACCGCAAATGAAAATAAAATAAATTTACGTCGTTTATATAGGATTGCATAAGCAGCACGCACCAACAGGAATAAGACATCAAACGTGCATAAACTCGTTTATCTCATTCGACGCCCAATCGTACTCGACAAGCAAGAACAAGTATTATAGAACCAGCCGATTGATACAGGAATGTACAAATCGGATTATTTTACAAAAACTTGTTAAAACATGATTGCCCGCGGTCTATTATATCGAACCGAGTTTGAGCTATATCTTAATTAATATTAGTTGATGTTCACAAGATGTCGACTCTCGAAGTCGAGAGTTCAGTCGGTTTCTAAGAGTCTTCCTAGCTAGGTAGATGAAATTATAAATCGACCCCAAAGCCCTACACAACGCCCCCTTTTTTTTCTGAGTCTCTTACCGCCCCCCTTTAGGCCTGCAGCGCCTACAAGGGGGCGTTATCGCCCACGTTGGGAAAGACTGGTCTAGTGGGACGGCTCAACCATAGAGTACGGTTTAGTGTACTCTAGGAAAGTTAGAGCGATTAAATCAAATGTTGGGTATTAATAGGGTGTTATTTTTAATGGCCATCGCTTTGGGATTGAAAATTAAGTGTGGTTGTTTATTGTTTAATTAGTAATTTTGTAAATTAGTTTGGAGTTCCTTATTGTGTAATACCGCAGTTCTAATAATTCAATAAAGCATGGGACTATTCCTATGAATGCCCAAAGAATATCTATACTTTGTTCAATTTAAGTAATTTAATTTCTCATAAAGACACCTTTTACTAATTTTTATAGCTATATATTTTTTTCGATTGTTTATATATACCACTTATCTATCAAGCGATAATAATATAAAAGTCCATTGATAACATCATTTTCAATGGACATCCATCATAACAAATACAGCACTAGCAAATTAAAACAACGTATGGTATCTCTACTTCCTATTCCGTTTACTGTGTCTTCAATTATTATAACATGTGAGCACATAATTCTAATTAATTATTGCACAGCCGTTGCCGACTTACCATTGCAACCTAGTTAAGAACCCGCTCTATAAAGGCTTGTCCAGAATGAAAGTAAACATTATGTTACAATATAAATAATAAAATATCATCGAACAGAATATATTAAACTATTGATATAAGTAATTTCCTCGATAAACAAAAAGTTTAAACTTTTTATTTATTTTATTTATTTATTTATTTATTTATTTATTTCAGGCAACAAATGTAGTTACAGTTAAAGGTCTTAATATAACTTAAAAACTACGGCCCATATGAACTTAAAACTACTTAAATACTAAATTAATACACGCTATGTCTTCGGCGTGTGACGCGATTCCGGGGGGCCGGGTATCCGTCCGCGGAAGCGGCGAAAAACAACTCCCTGCGGCCAAAACCCTTCGTCCATGTAGACGCTCAGCTTGGCGGTCGGTACTCTCACCACGAAGGAGTTGAAGCTCACTTTATGGCGAGACTCCAGCCGTTCCACTCGCAGACTCAAACCTGTCTTCGCGTGCAAGTACTCGACAACATCTTCATTCTTGGTACAGTGGTGCACACGAGACACGTAGAGCGGCGTCGTCGGCACCTCTGCGCGCATCCGCAAGTTTGGATCTTTCGTTGCGGTGCCACACTTGTTCTGACGAGTCAACTTCCTTTTCTTCTGGACTTTTGTGAAGCCATCCTCGTCGACGTCCTTCGTTTTTGAAGGTAAACTTTTCCGCACGGGTGCGTTTACTCCTTTTGATAGTTTTGGGGTCGCAGTCATTTTTGAGGCTGCGGCGGCGTAGTCACGTTGAGGAGCAGCTGGCAACGTGACATGCGATGTCTTCTCCGGGGGAGAGGTAACGGGAGCGGGACGCGGGGCATCACTCGGGTCATCGGCGGTCGGCGACACGTCAACATCAGCAGTTAAAATGCCGACGCATGCATTTTGCGCTCCGCGTCGTGCATTCACATATGACGGCACGGGTGACCTACATATTGCATGCGCATCGCGATATGTCGCTAACTCGACTCGTAAATCGGAGATGGTCTTCTCTGAAGCCTCCAACTTGGTGTGTACCTCGGCCAGACTCGCCTTAAGGAATGTGATGTCCTTAAGGAGCCTCGTAACATCGACGTGGTCGAATCCCACCGGTGGAAGTTTATGCAACTCCTTTGCGACGAAATCGGGCACGTCATCGGGATCAGTCACCTTCAATAGGCTGATGATATCCTGTATGCATTTTTCACCCCCGTTCCTGCGGCGGGACGGCATCGTGGCAATCTTGTCCAGCGTTTGGTAGAGTAGCACCTTGCCACTGCTAATTTCCTCCTCCTTAAAGTTAGTTTTGCAGATTTGCATGATGCTAACCTCGTCCATTGTATCGATGGCATTTTGAATGAACGCCAACAGCTCATTTACAATGAGTGTTTTACAACTCATCATAAAAGTTCATGCAGCGGCAGAGCCGCGCGTGACGCGAATTGTTATTCCTTACTGTGCTAGCACTAATCACGTCCGATTCCGAACGCGTCTAGCGCGCGATTCTTTATGTAGATGGGATATCAAAGTAGATATTAACAGTGCAACTAGTTCTAGATGTTCTTTACAATAGTGCAAATGGGTTACGGATTTACTGTAATTAGACTACAGTTTGAATACAGCCTATATAAAAAACACCTTTAACGATTCTAAATTGTCTGATTTTGAAATAATACGTCGAATAAAAAATTATTACACGGCGAAAAGCACGTATGTAAATCGACAAAGCTTCTAAAATTATTCCTAGTAAGAGAAAATCTTAGCATTACAAATATTTAAGCTCAATAGTCGACAAAATATGTAAACGCAGTTGAAAAACATACGTATAAACACGGTCTTACAAAACAAATTTGCATACTAATTTAAAAATAGAACGATAAAGTTATTGCCTCTTCAAAGCAGAAAGCTATAAAATAACTTCTAAGTAGAACCGCGCTATTTTTATTACTTACCTACAACATAATTGCAATATTACTGTAGTAACGTTATCATAAACTCACTTGGCTCCGCGTAGGCCGTAGAACCTACGAGCTGTTTGACTCGTAGCTTATGGTTACGACGTAGGCTAATTGTAGACAGCTCATAAACGTACACCAAATTGAGTATTATTTGAGCGAGATAAAATTCTCGTTATTCAAGTTAATATTAGAGAACCAACAAATTTTATCGTTTTAATATCTTGGTCTTATGTGTGCTTGTTTGCGTATATTAGATTGAAATTGAGTTAAATTAATATTTTGTAGAGTATTTAGTGCCTAGTAGAGCTATCTACACTGATGAATATACTTAAACTATGGCTATATTTTGGCTACGCAGTTACACCTGTGTCTAGATTAAGTTGTTCTTGTAATATTTCTTACTGTTCTACTTGTCCCAGACAAATAAAAATAAAATAAAAATATAGATCTGAGTTGTCAGTTTTCTACTTTCTAGATACCATAACACACAGCAACTTAATACCATCTAAAATATAAGGAATATTTATTTATCTCCAACCCAGTAGTGTATGCAATACCGTTACAAACATAGCCAGTTTTCGTTTTAACAAATTGCAAGTACGTGGGCACAGCATAGCCTCCCGAGGGCCTCATCTTAAATTAAAACTTTTGATATGCCACATTTATCATGTTTGCTACGCGAATTTTTGAGGAAGGATTTTGTTAACAAATTGTTTGCACTTTACTCTCTTATTATTTAAGTTGTTATTACTATACTGAGTATAGTTAATTATATAAAGCGGGTATATATAGTTTCCCTAATCGGACGAGATCCGAATGTAATAACTGATACTTTTATCAATAAAACGGCCTTCTTATCATTATTGCAGATCAAATGTATTAATTACGAAATTTTTCTGAATAAAACTGTAATTTAAATCATCCGTTTACTATAGTTAATTATAACTGCAAATAGGCCTTACACTAAAAATACGTAAACAAAAGTCTATTTACGCGCCAAAATTCGATACCATAAGCGCGTAAAACCCCACTCCGGGACACATAAAAGGCTTCAAGAGTAAGACCATCCCCCTTCCGTGAAGTAAAAACGCGGGAAACATCCCCCACTTCAGGCCCTCCCCCTTCTGTAAAAGAACGCACGTGTACTTTTGGATACACTTAATGAATTTTGCCCGTGCGACAAGGCAGGAGATTACGCGAAAATAACTTGGTTGTGCATTGACAAAGTGCGGTGAGCGATATTTTAGTTAACGATTCAGATTCGATTCGGTTAGCAGATGAAGCGGATTTATGAATGTAATGTTTTCCATGCTATTAGTAATTTGGTGAAAAAAATGCGTTAACCGAATGCCCACCATTTATCGCTCGTTATCTCTATCTCTATTGTTTTCTGCTCGCGCCGCCATATTGAAAAGATGGAAAATATCTACAAAATAAAAAAAGACATGTTAATAATCGTTTTCGTCAAATCCATTGTTTCTGCTTCCGATACAGCAAAATGTTACTCAACACGTGTTTCGTAGAACTCTTTTCCACACCACCTAATAACGTAATCTTTTTTTTAATTCTTCACCTTATTTTACCGCTACCGCTTATAATTGGTACCACAACCTACCTCCATTCTTCAGCAAACACGTTTAAATGCTACCCTACTCACGGTTTGTCGCAACGTTGGATACAAATTGCGTTAAAACATCAAAAAACCCCGCGCTTACTCACTGATACAGAATGCTCCTTTTATCCGTTTAGTAAATTTTACTTTTATTGGAGACGTTTGTTTACTGGTAAAATTTACTTTGTTTGTATGTTATAATAGCTCTAGATTGCACTTTTTAGTAAACTGATGGGTTATCTGTAAAAAATACGGAATCCTAATAAAATGACACGTATTTCAAAGGCATTACAAAGCAGAATTGCTTTGTTAGGTGTTGCATCATTGTAGTAGAACACAGATGACTCTTAACAATCAGATAATATAGAATTCAACTACCGCAAAATTTCTATAGAAACGATTTACGACAAACTTACTAGCGAGTTTTAATAAAGCACTTATCTTGGATCGGTGGCAATTTAAAATTTTGACGCACTTATTAAATCTCGCTTTAATAAGATTGCATAGCGAAGTTTCTAATCTTTAAGGTTATAAACAAATAACAACAAAAAAAAACACCCAGAAATGATCAAGTTACGTATATACATGTAAATTATAACCTCCCTTATCATTTAGGAAAGCATTAGGCACCTCACTTATTTTCATTACAGCAAGCTATTAAGTTTCGACAGGCTTCTATTTACTCATCGAACGGAACGGCAAATTCGGCTACTTTCACTTCATTAGAACATTAGGGGCTACAACGTTTGTGTACTTGGGGGTAATTAGTGTTTTACGTCTGGGTATTTTATGGGTCAAACTGAAGTTACTTAATTTCGGTTTGTATAGTGGTTGTGAGTACCTATTGACCGGATTCATTAGAGAGGATTCGATATGTGTTTACATTGTGTACCTACTACCTAGTACATAAATGTTTTAAATTATAATGAAATAATTTTATATCAAAAGCATTGATAAAAAGACTCGACAATGTTATGGGTGATTCGAAATATACATAAAAATATATGTACCTATGAAAGAGAGAAGAGAATTTGCAACCTTTGTTATCATTAAATGGATTTGTGAACGCCGCAACTATTTCGATACTTTCCGTCAAGTGGTAGGTGTCTTATTAAGTTAATATTGGCGGTTTTATAAAGAAGGCACACTTACTCCGATGCTATTATAGTTTCAGCATAAATCAACGATTTGCTAACTATATTATATGCATCCCAAATCACTTAGATAAGTTTTAAACCGCTCTTTCCGAGGTCTTCGTCATCCGTATTCCTACACATAGTGTACACTTATTCGATTCGGTCATAAAAACCATTTTACGGCGAGTTTCATGCGCTATAAATTATCATTTCTGCGACTATATAAATTACTGAAGACACTCGTAAAACGCTCTAAGTGTTTCCTAAATGTACTTGGAGAATATTAAATGATTTGTGTGTCGCAGTGTTTAGAATTTAGAGGAGGTTCTGTTTGAACAACATCGTATTGTGATGGACTAAGTAATTATGCGGATTTTTCTTTGGCTGGAATTTCAAAATTATTATCCTAGATATATTTATAAAAATAGGCTTGTAATAGCTAGATAATGAAGCATTTGATGCATATATTGTTTAGTTCATAAAACATAGTAAACACACAACAACACAAATATAAGAATATTATACATATATTTTTGTTGTAGGTATCGGGGAACATACATATAAACGTATTTCTTTGATGTTGCAGTGTTTAAAGCCACATCTGATACATAATAAACAAGATGGCTTAAACATAAATATGAAATATCTATCAAAAGTAACAATACAAGATATATCCCACATTTAATACCAAGTCATAAAGCAATCCCACCAAAAACATTTTCATGTAAAATGTTGCCAAGACGAGCCCATATGACTCGCACTGTCAAAAAGTTATCAGATCTCATGTAGAGCCAAGCTTCTAACACTACACGCCCTAACTCTACAAGGCCTAACTTCACAAACTCTACACCTTAGTCAAAATATGTGGCTTGGCCATTTCGCTACATTCACATCGGCGTAAGGTGAAAAATTAATTCACTGTTCATTACTTTTGTGTTATACAATAGTTCTTGTAGTAACGAACGGCCAAGCCACATATTTTGACTAAGGTGTAGAGTTTGTGAAGTTAGGCCTTGTAGAGTTAGGGCGTGTAGTGTTAGAAGCTTGGCTCTGCATGAGATCTGATAACTTTTTGACAGTGCGAGTCATATGGGCTCGTCTTGGCAACATTTTACATGAAAATGTTTTTGGTGGGATTTCATTTCTTTTTGTAAGTTGTTTGTAACAAAATTTTTTTTTATTTTTTTCTTCTTTTTTTGGGGTGTATTTCTTGCACATCAGAGACGCCTTTTTTTATAGCCCACTCTCTATCTTTGCCTTTTTTCTTTGTTGATTTACTGTTTATAATAAGTGATAGATCGGAATCATGATAGGTTTCCCCATTGTCGGCACAAGTATACAATTGTAGTTCATCCCAGTGGTTTACAACATATCGCACAATAGCAGTCCTGACTTGCAACGCCACTTCTAAGTCTATTTCTTCACACATTAAATATGTCAAGGAATGAAAGAGGCAGGAACCATCTCCCGGCATATGAACCACATGATGATGGCAAGGTCCAAGATTTACTTAAAGTGAAACTATTTCACAATCCAAGTTCACTTTTAAATCAGTAGCAAAATTGACAACGTTCAAACTAACGAAAATTCTAAACGAATACTGGATTAAATGCAATGCAACAACTTTTTGTCAACTATATCTAAGCATATAAGATGTATGTCTAAGACAATCGACAATCAACAAAACAATACAATCGACAATCGACGCGCTCGCTGTCAAGGACAATTTTTTTTTATTTTTAGCTACTGTGTGGACGTAAGAGGCAGGAGACGTTCGCAACACTTCTATTCATTCATATTTATATGATCTGATCTGAAGTATATGTTTCAATATATGTCGATTAAATTTTTAATTTTTTTTTTTAACAAGGAGTACCTATAGATACATATATATATATCTAGGGGAACCAAGTTTTAGATTATTAGATTAGACCTCTAGCGTCATCAAAAGCAATTTAATTTAAAATTACAGGTCTCATACAAACTCCCATCCCCTAGTTTAAGGGGTTGGGGGATGAAAGTTACAAGTTTTATAATTTTTTTGTTGTTTGTGTGCTAATACTAGCTTACATACAAAATTTCAGCTTTCTAGGACATTAGGAAATACCTTAAGAATTTTGATGATCATCAGTGAGTCAGTGACGAAATTAGCGTTTTTTAGATATAAATAAAATCTGAAGTATAAAAGCTAATGTAATTAAAACTTAATATGTTCAATAAGTCCGCTATTGACAATATATCCCGAAAATTTTGTTGATCTAGCATAATCCAAACCCAAGCTAGGAGGGTTAAAAAAAACGTCGAAGCGCTTCGAGAAAAGGTAGGTAGTGCCCGTGCGCTTCGCTTGGCTCGTCTTGGCGGGGGCACTACCGTGCCCCCAGATAACAAATGTACCCAAATATTTCTTTGTCAAACGGCGTTGTCGCCTACAGCCTTCAGAAATGGGTCGCCTAGAGTAGCCACAAATCAAGTGTGATCAATATTTTCAAATCAAACACATATCCAACTATAGTATATATTTTTACTAATAATAATATTGGAGTTTCTGTTTGTAATATTATCTACAATAAACATGGTTTACATTAAACACGGTCGGTTATATAGAAACATACGACAAGCGTGTTAATATAACCGCATTTTACATGCATATGGATGGATATTGTATACACGGTACACACATTTAAATAGTACCTATATTTTACAATTTTTGTCTGGTTCCGGCTAACCTCTGGAACGGCTTTACTGGACGTGATTTTCACTAATAGATAACAGATGTAATCAGTTACTACAGATTACTACTGAGATGACTACTGATTAAGATACTTCTTAGGCTACTTATTTTACTGATATTCCCAAGGATTAAACGCAAAACGTATATGTTTAAAACCGCGGTACGCAACTAGTCTACTTATATAAGGTTCCCACGTAACAATCCCATATTTCAGGACCTTTCTAGCGTGTGCACTTTGTTGAAATTCGTCTTTGAAACCGTGATCGGAATGAGCCTATTTTACGGGACTTAATTTGTTATTTCCTAATAAGACAGGTCTTTAAGGCTGAATTTAGCGTGGAATGCTTAGATTCTGTACTAATAAATAGCGTATTTCCATCCTAATGTTTAGGTAAAAGACAAAATAATTTAAATCGGTGGACTGTTTAGTGAGTGACTAACAAATTATAGTTACAAGTTTTTATAACGAAAAACAGTAAAAAGATCAAAACATTTGCCGGTAATCAATTTGCCGGTTTTTCAGACTAAGAACGATTAGTTTGAAATAAGTTCATCAGACAGACTATAGGCCACAATAAAACATAACTAACCTATATTTTATCCAAATACTCGAAGAATACCACGACCCAAGACTTACATAACTCCAAAATAGGCACTTAACAAATAATTACACGTCGAATCTGTTTCATAACGAAGCGTCTAAATGAATACTTAACCTTGGTTGTTTCGTGCACAATTTACTTCCTCCGAGTCATTATCAGCTTTAATTACAACCGGGGCTTAGCGTAAAATGTGCAACATTTTTGTAACCGTTCTTATATTATCAACTTTTAATTACTTTTGTTTTTGTACTTGTTACTGGTACGTACAGTTTAATTTACTTGGTTTGTTGTCGTGATTCCGATGTCTTTAGTTCATATTTATGGGTTAAATGTTTGCAATGCGTTAATTTAGTAAGGTAATGTTTTTATGGACATACTAGATTTCCGCTTCGCCCGCGGTTTAAAGAATAACCCATATAGTTTCCCGTTTCTGTGTGATTTATGGGATAAAAAGTAGCCTTTGTCTTATTCTGGGTCTTCAGCTACCTACATACCAAGTTTCATGTAATCGGTTCAATAGTATTTGCGTGAAAGAGCAACAAACATCCATCCATGATCCATCCATCCATTCATCCTCATAAACTTTCATATTTACAATATTCGAAAAATTTTCTCGAAATGTTTATAAAAGCATTAGAAACCTTGTACTTAAACAACATACAAACAAATATGTAATTTATAATCATATCTTTACAGTGCTATAGCGTAAGACTGAAAAAAAAGTTAAAATATAAATCGATCTCAAAATTTGCCAAGACATTATTAATACGTGAGGTGTTAATATATGAGCCGCTTTATCAAGAACGAATTTATAATACTGTACTGAATATTTAATTAAGAAACATGCTCGATATATTTTATTAGAAGTTAAAACATTATTTAGAGGCGTTAATTTTGCCTATATCCAACATGTTTAAATTAAGTTGTATATTATCAAATCGTGTTCATATTATGTTAATTGCTTAGGAAGATAAGTAGGTCTGTAAATCAATAAATCCAAAACAGTTCAACAAAATTCAATGGATGGTGGAATAGATGAATGGTTCCTATATTATCTTATTCTATCTATAGAGTTGGCTAGATGTCAAATATATATAAAGTTTAAACAATCAACCCCTTGCCTATAATATCATACCGTTTGAACACTGTCTCCTACGTATATTGCTATTAGAACGCTTCATTGAACCTATTTCATGCCAATTCCCACTAAAAACAACAATCATTCACAATCTCATCTTATCTTCAATCAAACCAATCACGCAATAATAGAAAGCAAACAGACAAACAGTCAATACAATCTCGCTCATATGTATCTACTTACGTGACTGGACGAAATTATTTTACACCTGGACGTTACGTGACGTGCGAAAGTGATGGCACTATACGAATTACTCTGTCCCTTTTCCGCACTGGAGTTAATACTGATTTTTCCGAATCAAATCACTTATGTTTGCGAGACTATTTATTCGGCTATCAGCTTATTGCCTCAATGACTTGCAACTTTGTGAAATGATAAAGGTCGATTCGCTTGAAGAATGATATCATTTATTGGAAGGTACATAGATTATATTTTCTGCCTATAAATTGAGTTTTGTCGCTTTTTATTGATAAAATAGAATAAAGAGCACCTTATTTATTTATTTTATTTTGTAGGATAAGTGTAAATAACAAACAATATTAAAATAAAATAAAAGAGTAGCTCTCAGAAATCCCACGACTACAATAGGTTTCTTATTATAAGGTCTAGTCTACAATGTCGTTAGTATAATATTTAATTCAAGTATATCATTATCTAAGATCATTATTATCTCTATACCTACAAAGATTTAGGGGTAAAGTCACTAGTAGTTGACCATGTACCTGTAGTTGACCGCTAATGCACATAAACCGTTATAATAAGAATTCGCGGCAATTTTAAAAACTCATTCGTTAATAAGTAGTTATCTGGTCAAATAGGCGCGAAAATTGCGCATCCATATCTGTCAAATATAGTAAATGGTTGTCAGTTGTTTGTTGAGTGACGGACCATAAAATCAATAAATTCGTTTTTTGTAATAATATTCGTAGAGATTGAAAAAGTTTGAAGCTGAATACTAGAAACTTTGTCACCTTGTTGACGGTAAGTGTTTTTCGTTTTTTATTCGTTTATGGTTTATTTAAATGACAGGGTAATTAAAATTTAAAGATTTGTTGACAAAATTGAGATGTGGGGGTGGTCCAATACTGATTCCGTTTGACTGTGATTTTCTAGTAATTGACCATGGTGGTCCATTACCGAATTACCGTTTGACTATGATTTTCTAGTAATTGACCATGGTGGTCAACTTTTGATTATGTTCTGTATCTTTTAAATATACTGCATATAATAATTAATTAAAATAAACTATTTTATTTACTTTAACAATAGATTGATTTTCTTTAGTAGTTGACTAACTTTATGGTACGAATTTATGGCTATGGTCTATTACTAAAACCAATTTTTATCTTGTAGATGCCTGGGAAAAGGGGCGCATTCCTAAATTATACTGAAGCTGCAATGCTTGCAGCAGTGAACGATGTTCGTCTTCATAAAACACCAATACGAACGGCTGCAAAAAAGTTCGGTGTACCAAGAATAACGCTTACAAATAAAGTAAAAGGGAAGTCACCGATGCAGATGGAACGAAAAATGGGTCCGACATCCATCCTTACATCAGAAGAGGAGCATAAAATATGCGACTGGGTGCAAAAAATGGCAAAAAATGGCATAAAGATGTGCTCGACTATCCCTGGGATGCAGTAGTTGCTCATATAGAGGCTCCCAAGAAGACCAGTTCTACGAGAAATGTATATGATGCTCCAGAGATACATTCCTTGATATGATAAATTTGGCAAAAAGTTTGACGTTTACGCTTTGTGTTTGACAGTGTGATTTTGTTTTATAACCATCTGTCGGATCTTTTAGAATCTTGTTTTTATTTAAATTATAGGCTTAAAAAGGCCTAATTATTATTATATTTCAAATAAAACGTTATCTTTTCATCTTATTGCTTCTTATTTAACAAATAACCCAATTAAAATTGTAGCATCTGAGTGGTCACCTACTGATGCAAAATATGGTCATCTTCTAGTTTTTAGATGGTCAACTACTAAATTTCTAATATAAGAACATTTTTAATTTTTTTTAAGTTTATTCGACCATTGTACGTGGTGAAATGCTTGTTCATATGTTAAAACACATTTCACAGGGTTTCCAAAAAAAGAAACTTACTGAATTCATATGATAATTAAAGTCAAACATTTAAAAAGAATATTCTGTCTCCTTAAGTGGTCATCTACTGATGCTTTTACCTTAACGAAAATTAATTTAAAAATAATTTGTATTTACCGTCTGTTGTAAGAATAAATGTTTTCAATATAAATCTTAATCTTAATACTATTATAAAGGCGAAAGTTTGTAAGGATGTATGGATGTATGGATGTTTGTTACTCTTTCACGTAAAAACTACTGAACCGATTACAATGAAATTTAGCACACATATAGAGGGTAACTTGGATTAACACATAGGATAGGTTTTATCCCGGAAATCCCACGGGAACGGGAACTATGCGGGTTTTCCTTTGAAAACGCGGGCGAAGCCGCGGGCGGAAATCTAGTTAACAATATAAAGATGCCTCCAAACATAACAATAGATTACAATAGAGCATGTCCAAAATTTTCTCTACCGTCTATTCGACAAAAATATCAACCGTTGCCATGGTAACAGGCTCTTATACCCAGTCTGGTAACTCTCAGCCAAGCCAAAGCTCAATAAATGAAACCATTGGAACATACAAAAGGCATTCAATTCAATTCCCTGTAAAAATAAACCAGTTTTCGCTAATCTAAATTAAAAAAAAATTGGTTGTCTGTAAAGTCGGTTTACTGACGATAGTTGAACGTGACAACGTCCGATTGTGCTTCTTTGTCGCTCGTTCCGCGCTCTCGCTCGCACTTCAAGCCTTACATGGAACGCCTCAGATGAGTCAGAGCGAGGTAACGCCGCATGAGTCATGTTTTTTCGTGCGTGCAGCCGGCTTTATCGAATTATAAGACGTTGTCACGTCAAAATCTTTCCCCGGGACCTCTTCGGGTAAAGCAAATTAGTTTTAGCTATGTGTTTGCCTTGTTTGTCGATATGAGGAAATTGTTTGAGTGACTTGCAACAAATTCTATAGTTAAGCAATCCTATAATATTATCTTTGTAATAAAATATGAACACTCTTGTACTAAAACTTTTCCCAATAAGGTTTTTTCCAGTAGGTTTTACACAGAGATAGAAACAATATTTTTCTAAAATACTTCCATGTTTCTTTATAAATTATAATATACTGAACTGATGAAAGGTATAATATTTTAGGGATCTGATTTATTTTGCGTTCAACATTTATACCTTTTGTACTGTTCAAAGCTTTGTAAGACAGAACAGTGCCTTCAGACATAAACCAAAAATATAATGCTAATCATAAATTATGTGATCAAATGAAAGAAAAAATATTTTTATTCTTTCGTATCATTCTTCTTGGCAGTTCATACCCAAAAATTCGTAGCTAAAAGAAAAAAATTATTACAATAACAATATTAATCTCTATTCATCATCATAATCTTTTATCCTTAATAAAAAAAAAGACGTGTGGCACTCGGGGACTCCCGCGGTAAAGCTATTGCATAGCGTGCCTTCAAGCCACACCTCCGCGCCCGTCGCAGTGGGGAGCGTGAGGTTTTTCGTTACGGAATTTCTGGATTCGGTCCCCGCGCTCAAGGCCCGCGATAGAAGCTATGCAATAGCTTAAAAAAAATTACAATAACAAAATCCATATTAATCTCTATTCATTATCATAATCTTTTATCATTAATAAAAATAAATCAAACACAAATGACATCATAATATAAAAATCACATTGCCTTTTATGCAAAATATACAAGTAACGCCTTTCATCCTTTTATCAACCGCTCTGATAGTTAATACAAAAAATCATGAACGGTTGTGTATTTTTGTCAATATTTATTACGAACTGTATCATTACATTCAGCTTTAATCGCAACGTGGCTACTAAAATATTAAATTTCAGTGTGGAAAACGTATTAAAAACTTATATTTTAAAGCTTATATTTGTTATTTTTGCAGAAAAAATATGCTTCTCAATATATTATTATTGGTTGCTTAATCGAATCTTTACTTCTTTTTCTATTCCTGATAATATGTTAATTATAAATGAAAGACTGCAGTCCCACCACGTATAGATACATAATATACTTAATAAATTGCATTTGAAATTGAGTAAAAATTAGCTCTACAGTTTAAACTGCTCTACGGATATTGATATTACTTTACTAAATCTCCAGGTTAGATTCATTACTTTTCGCCAAAGAATGTGAACAAACAAATAATTAATAAATTATTATATCGAATATATTGCATCGAATAATAATAGTAAATTAATTACTTAATGATATTTCGGGATTCAATAAAGTCTAATCTGACTGAACTCCCACAGCCTATCTACGAAGGAAATAAAACCTCTTACTACTATTAAGTACCTTAAACAAATTATATTTTATTTAGCTAACAGCGTAGATTTTTTAATATATGTTTAATATATTTAGAATAAAATAAAATATGCGAGAATATTTTCTTAATATGCTTACTGTTTTTTACATTGCTATACCTTTAAATCTTTGCCGTTTTACAACTTTTACAAAATAATGAACACACATAATATAACTTCACGAGGGTTAAATTTCCAACGGGAAGCGAAACTTATCAAGTTTTCCGAGAAACCTTTTTCCATCGCGTTTGGGAAAATATAAAAACCATGTAAACAGTTTTGAAACAGCAAAATATATTTATTTTGATCGTGTACAGTTGACATCAAAGGGAGTTATGGAGTTTTATGAAATTTTTGTTTAAGAAAAAGTTAAACTTATAAACGTTTGATCGCTAACTAATTGAAGTATCACCATTTGACTTCTTAATGATTAGGGATGTAACGATACCGATACCGATATATCGGCAAGCCGATATATCGGTATCGCCGATTATAAAACAACCGATACCGATATCAAACAATTCAAAAAACCGCGCCCAATGAACGATGCGGGAGGCCGCCCGCGCGTGCGCACTTTGTTTTCTGAAAAAACTCTACCAATAGTAAACTTTTATTAGGTACTGATTGTATGTGTATAACTTAAAGTTTAACTGACTTTGTAAAATAATAATACTAAAATAAATGGTTTTCTTTTTTTTGATTTGGCATTGTTATTTAAAATAATACTATTTACAGTTGAGTCTCTGTTAATTAATGTTGGTAACTTTAATGCATAATTCACTATTTATTTTTCTACCAAGCCATCGATATCGGTATCGGTATCGGTATCGCCGATATTTTATTACAAATATCGGTATCGGTATCGTATCGGCAAAATCATGTATCGTTACATCCCTATTAATGATATTAAAAGACTAATCTTAATTTCTTAAAAAAAATCTGTTTTAACCAAAAAACAATCCTGACTGAAAAAAACAAGCTTATATTTTATTCGTGTTTTATCCGAGATTCATGTAGAAGGTCTTAAATATTTAACTAATAACTTTTTCCTAAACTAGTAGCATTTAACGAAGCCATAGTAGATCCTTAGTATATAATATAGTATATTAATCCAACAGTAGCAAACATAACTCGACCTTTCCGCTCCCAAGATTTATTCCGTACCATTTTAAATATATCACCAGTACATTTTCATTCAATTCGCACGTAACAAAGCGATATTTTTCACCATTTTAAACGTGTCCCAGCGACCGCGGAGCGAATCCAATTTGCGATCCGATATAAAATAATAAAATAAATAATAATAAATTCATTTATTTCTTTCCAGTACATGTACAGTAACATAATAACATTAAACAGGCAACAGGTGTGGAAAGCTGGTGCCCATGGTAGGTGTAAAACCTGTAATATAGGTCACCAGGTCTCCACCACTCGGATGAACAGAACATTATAGTTTAGACAAAGAAAGAAAATATGTAACTTAAATATCAAATTACTTTAGTTACATTAGCAAAAGGAAAAAAAATATATATATAAAATAAAATAATACAAAGAAAAACTAAAATTAAACATGCAAAAGTGTACCCGGATGAAGTGTGAGTGATTGTGAAGATTGAGTGAGTGTGAAGTGTGAGTGAGTGTGAGTGAGTTTGAGTGAGTTTGAGTGCGTGTGCATCTGAAATCTTAAAGTGAACAAATTAGATAAATGAATCTAAAAAGGTCTCAGTCTCTGCGTATGAAAGTCCCTTTAGCCAGCTATCAAGTAATATTTTCAGTTTGTGATAATTTAATGAATGTACAGATAGAATATTTTGGAGTTTATTATAAATGTAAGGGCCAAGAAATAAAAAGAATCTGTGACTGAACGATGTATTTAATCTAATTGTCGGAGCTATTGTAGTGTGTGTTATTATTCACAGTAATCAAATATCGTAAATTCAGCGGTTTGTAGCGCGGCGAATGACGACACTCCTGCGAGAGCCAGTGGTCTGCCACTCGCCTAACTAAGCTAACGTTAATAAAGTATAAATGTATAAATATAATAAAGTAGTTCAGAACATACAGTATTTAATTTGAAGACCCCAGCCTCTGTACACTAAACTGGTGACCCCGACGTGATCAAAAATCGGCGTAAATAGTGACATTGGCTGTGGGGTAAGTTTTGTTCGAGATCAAATTCCACGCGGCACGGCGACAGGAAGTTAGCGTGACGCAATCGAAGAGCGCGCGTGACACGTTGCGACTACAGCGGCAGGCGGCTCATCAGCTCATCGGCAATCAAAGAAGAAAAATGAATAAAGCATCAGACACGGAGATCAAGGAAGGGGCGTCAGGCGCGGCGTTGGCATCGATAAGCGTGTCCACCAAGCTACCGGAATTTTGGACAGACTTGCCAAGGTTATGGTTCGCACAGTTCGAGTCTGTGATGGCCCCACAGAAGCAGGGGGAAGAGACCAAATTCAACCTGGTCATATCGAAACTCGGAAAAGAGGCCATTCAGCAGGTCAGTGACCTCGTGATGTCACCACCCGCCCAGGACAGGTATACGGCGCTTAAGGAGAGGCTGCTGCAGGTTTATGAAGAGAGTGCCGAAAGACAAATGCATAAGTTGGTGTCGGAGCTGGAGTTGGGTTCGCAAAGACCCTCCCAGTTTTTAAGGCGCATGAAGGATCTGGGTCGAAGCGTACAAATTGCAGACAACACACTCAAGAGCCTGTGGTTGTCGAAAATGCCGTCATCAGTTCGAGCAGTCATGGCGGTTTGTGAAGATCAGTCTCTGGACAAGCTGGCGGCCATGGCAGACAAGATTACCGAATACACCAACGTCGGGGATGTGGCAGCCGTGTCATGCAAGAAGGAAACAGATGAGCAGCCGGACGAGAAGATGAGCAGATTGGAGCTGGAGGTTGCAGCGCTCCGCGCCGAACTGAGGGGTCGCGGGCGCTCTAGGAGCAACGACAGACGGACCGACTTCAGGAGAAGATCGACATCGCGGCCGAGAAGAGCACCTGGAGACCCGGACTGGCTGTGCCGTTTTCACTTTCGGTACAGATCGAGAGCTAGCCGCTGCGAGCAACCCTGCGCGTGGCGAGCCAAGCAGTCGGGAAACTAGACGGAGTACATGCGGGCGCGGTGGACGGATGTACTCAAGGTCAGGTAACCAAAAGCCATCGTTTATTAATCAGAGATAATTTAACGAAATATAGTTTTTTGATCGATACAGGCGCTAACATTTCCGTCATTCCAAAGTGGTGTGTTAGAAAGCCTATCGAAAAAGTCGATCTAAAGTTGTATGCTGCAAATGACAGCGAAATTAAATGTTATGGAATATGTAATTTAGAGTTATCGTTAGGCCTAAGACGGTCATTTAAATGGCCTTTTGTCGTATGTGATGTAAAACAGCCGATTATAGGTGCCGATTTTTTGAAGAATTTTAAATTAAATGTAGATTTGTATAATAATAAGTTAATCGATTCAGTTACCAGTTTAAATGTCTGTGGAATTAAAAGTACACATTTTTTCGGCACTATTAAAAGTATAAATAGCAACCATCCTTACGCGGATTTACTGGAACAATTTCAGGACATCACGCGCCCGCCAGCCTTCAAGGATGTCCCAGAGCATTCCGTGTATCATCACATCGAGACTACTGGACCACCTGTGCACGCGCGTGCCAGGAGGTTACCGGCCGACAGGTACGATAGGGTCAAAAAGGAATTCCAATTGATGCAAGAGCTAGGCATATGTAGACCTTCAAATAGTGAGTGGGCCAGTCCTTTACATATTGTACCTAAAAAGGATGGTGGTATCCGACCCTGCGGGGACTACAGGATGTTAAACGCAATTACAAAGCCAGATCGTTATCCGATACCTAGGGTACAAGATTTTACGTATGGGTTACATAATAAGAATTTTTTTTTCAAAGTTAGATATTTGTAGAGCGTATCATTTTATAGGTATTAATCCAGACGACATTAAAAAAACAGCCATTATTACGCCATTTGGGCTTTTTGAATTCCCAAGAATGACGTTTGGCCTGCGTAACGCGGCACAAACATTTCAAAGATTTATCAATAATACAGTTTTATCAGGCATAGAACAATTGAATTATGGCAGCGACTATACAGGGGGCAAAGGTCAGTCAGTCGTGTTCGGTTACATAGATGACGTCATCATAGGATCGGATAACCCCGATATACACAGAGAACATTTACGATTAATATTTGAGAGGTTGAGTAAATATAAAATGTCTATTAATTTAAGTAAATGTGTTTTTGGACAGTCCTCTATAGAATTTTTAGGCTATTTAGTTTCAGAAAAAGGCATAAGTCCGATGCCGGAAAAAGTTAAAGCTATCGAGTCATATCCGAAACCGGAGACAGTAGAACAATTACGTAGATTTTTGGGCATGTTAAATTTCTACAGAAATCATATTCCTAACGCTGCTCGAGTTCAGGGAGTTTTAGATAGGTATTTACACGGGGCTAAAAAACGAGATAAGACGCGTATAGATTGGACAGACGAGGCGAATAGTGCATTTGAAGTGTGTAAAGAAAATTTAAAAAATGCCGTTACTATTTCGCATCCAATATCTAGTGCCAAATTAGGGTTAATGACCGACGCGTCAGATTTTAGTATAGGGGCAGTGTTAAATCAGTGGGAAGGAAATTCTTGGAAACCTTTAGGATATTTTTCAAAAAGATTATCGGAACCGCAAAAGAAGTACTCCACATATGACAAAGAGCTTTTAGCGATTTATTCAGGAATAGTTTACTTTAGGGATTTAATCGAAGGTAGAAATTTAACAGTTTACACGGACCATAAACCTCTCACTTTTGCTTTAAGTAAATTAAGTTCTAATAAAGAGTTACCTAGGCGAGCGCGTCAATTGTTGTATATTAGCGAATTTAGAATAGAATAGAATAGAAAACACTTTATTGTACAATGCACACAAAAACAAAATTCACAAAAAACGATATTTAACTTAAAATAAATGTACAATTTGGCGGCCTTATCGCTTAAAAGCGATTTCTTCCAGGCAACCTTGGGATATAGGAAATATAAATCAGTAAAAAGGTAGATAGTGCATAAATACGTACATATACAAGAAACTGTAATTATACATAGATTACATATACTTAAGAATCAAATAATATTATACAAAAACAAATGAGAAATGAGCAGTATAGGAATACAAATATTAGAAGAGAGGAAAATAAATTTACATAAATAGATAACTAAATCAGCAAAGAACATAGACAAACAGCATTAGAGAGATAGATAGTAGTTCTTAACAAGAGTTTTAAAACTATATAAAGATTGGGCTTGCCTGATCGTTGTCGGGAGAGAGTTCCACAATCTTACGGCTTGTACGGTAAAAGAGCAATCGTAGAATTTGGAAGTGTGAACAGGCATACAAAGCGTAAGATTGTCGGAGGAACGGAGATTGAGTTCATGAGAAGACCCCATAAACACAAATCTTTTTTTCAAGTAGGAAGGAGTTCTAGGATCAAAAAGGATGGAGTATAATAAGGAAAGGATATGCATATTCCGGCGAAGACGGATAGGAAGCCATCTGAGCTGTGAGCGGAAATCGGAGATATGGTCGAATTTACGTAAACCAAAGATAAATCTAATTGCAAAATTTTGAAGACGTTCCAATTTGTTAAGGTGCTCCTCAGTAAGGTCTAAATAGCTTGCATCAGCGTAGTCAAGGATAGAAAGAAGCAAAGACTGCGCGAGCAAAATTTTCGTGGGTTTTGGTAGAAAATTGCGCAGTCGTCTTAACATCGAACCAACCCCAAAGATCTTACGGCTTACCTGTTGTACGTGTTCTGTCCACGATAGAGTTTGGTCAAACCATATGCCGAGATTTTTAACCGTCGGACTGTAGTCAACATCAACACCATCGATAGTAATTGCAGGCAGGTCTTCAAAAGAAACCCTAGATATGAAGTGAGGACTGCCTATTACTATTACTTGCGTTTTCGTTGGGTTAATTTTGAGTCCATACTGATGAGCCCATGTCACAATAGCACGCAGATCATTATTGATACACTCAACAGCTTGTTCAAGATGCTCAAGACTTGCATGGGTGTAAATTTGTAAATCGTCTGCATATAGATGGTAGAGAGAAGATAATTTACAAGTTATTGAATTAATAAATACGCTAAAAAGGAGTGGTGACAACACGCCGCCTTGAGGTACGCCAGCAGTGATATCGCACCAAGTTGAAAAATTATTATCAACACGAATACACTGCCGGCGACCATGTAGATAGCTACGAAACCAGTCGATCACTGCAGGAGATATATTAAGAGAACTCAGCAATGCCAACAATATATCGAAATCAACGGTGTTGAAAGCATTGGAAAAGTCTATAAGAGTAAGAATTGTTAGCTGTTTATTATCCATTGCCAGACGAATATCATCTGTAACCTTGACAAGCGCAGTGACCGTACTATGACCGGCTCTGAAACCGGATTGTAAAGGATCTAATAAGGAGTTTTTCGTTAGAAAAAGGCACAGCTGTTGCTGTACTAGTTTCTCGAGGATTTTTGAAAGGAAGGGCAGGATTGAAATGGGACGATAATCGGAAAAACTGGAAGGGTTAATCTTTTTCGGGAGAGGAACTACATGAGCGTCCTTCCAACTATCGGGGAAGCTAGCGGTTGAAATAGAGAAATTGAGGATATGTGATATGATAGGAGTGACTATGTCAAGGATAGGTAGGATCATAGTACGGCCAATGCCAATTTACAAGCGACATACAACATATTCAAGGCACTGAAAATCAAGTGGCTGACGCTTTATCGAGAATCGAGAGTATCGTATGTCCTAGTTCGAGTGAATACGTGGAGGTTGCGAGAGCACAGGCGACAGACGCTGAGCTCGCGGATTTGATGAAAACAAATGATAAATTGCAATGGAAACAGTTAGCGCTCGATAATAATGACGATATTAAAATATATTGTGAAACATCAGCTCAGAATATTAGGCCGTATATACCAGCACAGTTTAGGAAAAGTATTTTTAATAAATTTCATGACGTTTCTCACCCCGGAGTTAGAGCATCGCGTGCGTTAGTTAGTAAAAAAGTTTTTTGGCCAGGCATGAATAAGGACGTGGGGACCTGGAGCAGGACGTGCGTTAGGTGTCAGAGAAGTAAGGTTTTTAGGCACACTGTTTCAAAACTTAGCGATTTTAACAATAGCGAGCGTTTTGAACATTTGCACGTGGATCTGATAGGACCTTTACCGGAAACCGAGCACGGTTTCCGTTATTGCGTCACTATGATCGACAGAATAACGCGGTGGCCTGAGATTTGCCCTGTGAAGGACATGACTGCGGAGTCGGTAGCTAGAGCAGTTTATGAAGGATGGATTTGTCGTTTCGGTTGTCCTAAAGTTATTACCACCGATCAAGGTAGACAGTTTGAAAGCGAATTGTTTACAGATTTAATGAAATTATTAGGTATTCAAAAAACGAGAACTACCCCGTACCACCCGCAGTGTAACGGTAAGATAGAAAGGTGGCATAGGTCCTTGAAGTCGGCTCTGGTGGCTAGATTGAACAATAATCTATCATGGTTAGTAGAACTACCTACGGTCATGTTAGGATTGAGGGCAGCTTGTCAAGCGGACACTGATAATATCAGCGCGGCGGAATTTGCTCTGGGTCATTGTTTAAGGTTGCCGGGAGAATTTTGTTCGGATAAAAGTACGAAAATTGATAATCCACATTCATTTATAACTAAATTAAGAGACACTTTGAACAAAATTAAGCCCATAAAAAGGGCATGTAAAAATAGTAATAGTACTTTTGTGCATGCTGATCTAAATTCCTGTTCGCATGTTTTTCTAAGAGTGGACGCGGTACGGAGACCGCTAACGCCTCCGTACAGCGGACCATATAAAGTTTTAGAAAGAAATAGTAAAGTTTTTAAAATATTAATTGATAATAGAGAGTGTAATGTGTCGATTGATAGACTTAAGCCTGCGTATATTTTAGAAGAAAATGAAGTTAGACATGACAGTAGATTAGATCAGCATAGTGAGGCTAATGTGTGCACGCCTTTACACAAAACACGTAGTGGCAGAATAATTAAAAGACCTGTAAGATTTTTGGACTGTAACTAGGTTAATGGTGCATTGGCATTTTTGTAAGCAAGTAGGCACGCGAAGGTTGCGTAATGTCATCTCAGCACATATTAATGTTATAAGTAGTTGTTAGGAATATTTGTATTCATTTTATTTCAAATCTCGGCTCAACCAGTTAATTATATATAATAATATATAAATTTGAGTGTCGGCTCATTTCACAAAGTTAAACTTTAAAGTTATCAGCATCAAACAATATTTAGCAAAATGGGAAAAACATATTCGGTTGAAAAGAAAGATGAAGAAATTGTTATCGCTCAAAACGGAGCGAATCACGCCACAGCATCTAATACTGATTTTAAATTGGAAGTGTTGAGCGTCACGGTGACGGTTATGGCGGTCATCCTTTTTGTATTGTGCGCTATATTAATATACAAAGTTTGTGTTATACGTGCAAGGAAAATGTTAAGGAAAGAATTAAATTGTAGTCAAGGTACAGATTTAAGTGTTATCTCACAACATAGACTCCCAAATGTTAATGTTTGCTAATAATTTTATTATTATTATTATTTTTTTTTTTTATATTTGTCAGTTATGTAAATCATTTTTTTTTAGAAGGGGGTGTATGTAGTGTGTGTTATTATTCACAGTAATCAAATATCGTAAATTCAGCGGTTTGTAGCGGGGCGAATGACGACACTCCTGCGAGAGCCAGTGGTCTGCCCCTCGCCTAACTAAGCTAACGTTAATAAAGTATAAATGTATAAATATAATAAAGTAGTTCAGAACATACAGTATTTAATTTGAAGACCCCAGCCTCTGTACACTAAACTATTATATAATTGCGACGCTCAGTAAGGGGATCATAAGGAGTGGAACTGTGTTGTTTTAAAGCGGTTTTAAGAATAAACAATTGGCGAACTGTTAGTACTTGAGATAATTTGTATAATTCTGCTGTTGGATATAATCGAGGCTTATGAAAGCAAACCTTTAAAGCTGCCCTTTGGGCACGTTCAAGCTGAATTAGATAAGATTTATATGTACCACCCCAAGATTCAATTCCATACAATATAACAGACTGGCACAGCGCTATATATGCCATTTTCATAATTGAATTGTCAGCTGATGAGCGTAGTTGCCTAAAAATATACATAAGTTTTCGTATCCTAGTCCCAACAGTTTCTATATGCTCCTTAAAAGCTAGCGAGGAGTCAACAATGATGCCGAGATATTTGATAGATGATACTCTTTCAATAACAGCTGGATTCGATGGATTCGTGATAGAAGGAACTAAAATTTGGAGGTGATTAGTATCAGATATGTCATTGCGTATTGAAAAATTTACTAATTTTGTTTTTTTAACATTTAAGGTCAGCAAGTTGTTATCTAGCCAATGTAAAACGGAATTGAAGCCTTGCTGTGCAAGATTATAAGTTTCGAGCCATGATTTAGACGAGAAAGCCAAAGCCGTATCATCCGCATAAGAGAATATAACACCATTTTGCAATCTAATATCACACAAATCGTTCACATAAATTAAAAATAGGCTCGGGCCGAGGATGCTGCCTTGTGGCACGCCATAAGAAATAAGGTGCTCGGAGCTTGTAAGAGATCCAATTTTAACACGTTGAGTTCTGTTAGTGAGGTATGACTCAAACAGCGATAATTGAAGATCTCTTATTCCAAGGGCCTCCAGTTTAGACAGTAAGATTGGGATCGAAACTGTGTCGAAAGCTTTAGCAAGATCCAAAAACAACACCATACATTTTTTATTTTTGTCCATTTGTGAAGGTGATTTACTAAGTTGTGAACGGCGTCTGTGGAAGACCGATTTTTACGAAAACCATATTGATTAGTCGAAAGAAGTTTGCGAGATTCTAAGTAATTTACGAGTCTATTGTTTATAATTTTTTCTAAAATTTTGGACATAGCTGGAAGAATGGAAATAGGTCTATAATTTTCGACACAGTTCCGGTCCCCAGACTTGAAAATTGGAAGCACTAGGGCTTTTTTGAAAGCGTTAGGGAAAGTACCGGTAGTAAGGCATAGATTGAAAATATGGGTAAGTGGGGCAAGAAGAACTTTAACATGTTTTTTTAAAAAAGCAGACGAGATACCGTCCCATCCAGCGCAGGAGTCACTCTTGATACAATTAATGATATTCTGGACTTCATTGTCATCCGTCGCTAAGAGAACAAAAGATTCAAAATGGTGAGCAGGAGCAACGTAACTATGCTGAGAAGACGGGATTGCTTCCGCTAAGTTTTTTCCAACGTTGGCAAAATAATTATTAATGGCGCAGATAGAGGTATACTCATTTTTAGATATTAGATTATGAGCTGTAGATTGCGGTTTATTAGAATCAATAACAGATTTAATGACCTTCCACAATTGTTTACAGTTTTTGCCTGCCTTAGCAAATTCAAGTTTCTCATAATCTATCTTAGCTTTACGTAATAACGCGTTACAAAAGTTGCGATATCTCTTATAGGTCAGCTTCAATAAATCATCATTTGGCGATTTTTTATGTTTTTTGAAAAGATTATCTCTACGACGCATGCATCTCAATAATCCTGGAGTTACCCACGGTTTGATAGGCCTACGTCTACGGGGTAATGAAAGGGCAATAGAGCAGGATAATATAACGGAGGTGATAATTTCTATAAATACGTCTGCCGCTTGATTAGCATCTCGGGTCGAAAGAACAGGGTGAAAGTCAATTGAGTTTAAAGCAGAAGTTATTTTATCTTCATTTATTTTGGTGAAAAGTGAGTCATTTGCTACTTTCCGCTTTTTTTGTGATAAACACAATACAATAGCGAAGTGGTCGGTAACCGTTGATTCCAAAACAAAAATCTTTGCCCGAGAACGAGTCTTAATGTTGGCATGGTCAAGGCACGTTAGTCCGTGAGTAGGAAAAGAATGGCCCGGAATGAGACCGTGGTGCCCAAGAATTTCGAGGTAAGATGATGTGTGATTGGATGTATTATTAGGCCTAATATCAATGTTAATATCACCAATCAACACAATATTCCGATAAGATTTTAGGTCAGATAAAACTTTATCCAACGAGACTAGAAAATTTGAAGGATCTTGAAAAGCATAGGGTCTGTATAACGCTAATATAACTAAGTCACAGCCAATATATATAAGCAAACAGTTAGCTTCGTCAATATGAAATTCAACGATTTTTACATCTTTTATTGTGTTTTTATAATAAACTATAACCCCGTCGTTTTGATTAAAGTTACAAGAAGTTGAATGGGCGTAGTAGCCATCCAGATTTGGAATAATAGGATTACAAGATAGCCAACATTCAGATAAAATAATAAGATCACACGATACTTTTACTCTTTCTAGTAAAGTTACAAGTCCCAAAAAATTCGCCTTGATGCTACGTATATTTTGTGATAATATTGTAAGGTTAAGATAATTATTATCAGAAGACAGTAAGTGGGAGCAATCCTCAGGGGAGCAAGATATAGCTTCGTAAAAGGAGGTGTCGTCCAAATTATTTATGTAGTCATTAATCGCCGCGAATTTCAAATAAAAATATACACAATGTATCTATAACAAAAACCTCAAGCCAAGACGCAATAATTTTAATCAAAATAAATAATTTAAATCGATATACAATATAAGTTTTACTTAGCGGTGTATTATAAATGGTTTTAATTTTACGTTCCTTAAAAAATAACACTAAATACGTTACATAAGTGACAAACAAAGTAAAAATGCAGATGAACATTAGGCCGGAATAAAAATTTGTCACTAGAAAATAATAATAATTAATCCGTAGGCATGAGTTTAAGGCGGAAATTTGGTAAAATGCAATTTGTGTATCAAATAAATAATTTGGATATAAAATTATGTTATTCGAGTAAGATGAATAAAATACTCACAAACAGGTCCAATAACTTATATCGATAGATTTTTAACATAAACTGTTTCAAGTTATAAGTATAGTTTAAGTCATTTTTTGGTACCAAAAGTCTAGTGAAACGACATTTATCTTTATGCAACTGAACTTTGAATAAAAAATAATTAACGAGGTAATAACTTGACTTACCAGAAATATCATGATTTATAGAATTAAATCTCAAGGCCCCGTAACCGTTGAACACACATGATGAAGATGACTGAATTTTAATTTCCATTAAACACAAAGCAATTGAATAATCTATAATTGTTATATTTAAAACTTTTTTGATTTTTTGCCAAACATATTATACCACAGCTTTAGTGAAGAGATCGAAATCTGTTTTGGATGTTTAACAAACTGCAATTCAAATAAATGATTTAATAACACTTTAGTGTAATATATATGTAATGTCACCACAAAACTATTGAAGGCTACAAATAATATTATACTCAAACTGTAATGATAAACGCTTGTTTTGAATAATGAAGAAATTTATAATTTTACGATTTGTGTAGTTAAACATGGTAATTGTATTCTCTGTCATTGCAATAGGGTACAGAATGTAATGTAGCTATGCGAGTTAGTGCGGGTAGATGTAAAATACTTTTATAATGTAATGAGTTTGTGGTAAGGGTTTGGATACACTGAGAAAAGTACATTAAAAATATATCTAAGACTTTAAAATACATTATTGGAAAACTAAACAATACAAATTTAAATTGGCACAAATGATAATATAGTCAGGTTGATTTTAACTTTAACAAATCAGAGTCCGTTTTTATTTCATAGCGAGGGTAACCTTCAGATTTACGCACAAAAATTTTTCCCTTATTTGTCCAACAGAATTTGAAACCTAATTCTTTACTTTTGTTACGCGCCACAGCAAATAGCCTTCTGTCTTTGTCTGTTAAACTCTCAGACACAAATATTGGTGAGCTTGGACCGGGTAGTCCAATAGACGAGGAGGTTAATTTTTGTGAGTTATCTTTGTTATACTGTTTCACTGCACTTAGAATGTTATTTCTAGTTAACACGGATGTAAAGTCTGCTATAATTGTTGAATTACCAGATTTTCCTTTTATTCGAAAGATATCCCTTATGTCATATTTTTTTAATTCGATATTTAATGCATTACTCAATCTTTGAACAATATCAAATAAATCTTGTTGTGTCTCAGACTTTATTTGTTGTGCTTGAGGTAAGTTACGAAACTCCAAAACTGTGAACTTCGCCTTTTTTTGCATATCATCAATTCTATTATCTAAAGTAGAAATCTGTAGCACTTGTTCACGCCTTTCTTTATCCATACAAGAGAGTTTTTCTTTGATATCTTCATACTGTTGTGACAAAAAATTGATAGATTTTTCTAATTCTATATTTTGGTGTTGTATTCCAGTTAACTGTTGTTTCAACTCAGCAATTTCAGTTCTCATAGCTTGGAATGTCATATCTTGATCCTTTTTCCAAGTAGTAAGCATAGCAAGTAGTTCTTCTTTCAAAGATTTCTCCTCGGAGGAGTGAACATCGGTACGAAGCCTCTTTTGCCTTCTTCCAATTAAGGTATTTTCGGGATCAAGTCTAGTAATATTATTTTCAGACGAGACATGGTGCACTTTGTTTCCGGGTGGAGATCTTTGTACTTTTGACATTTTTGAAAAAAGTCCGTAGTTTAAGTAGTCAAGGTCAACCGGTTATAAAGAAGCGGCGCAGCAAAATACACGTCTGAACACTAACACAATCCGAGCGGAAGAGGAATATACCTTGGGCGATCTCAGATTGTTTCATGGGTCCTCTTCATAATGGCCAGCGTTGGCCCAACAAATGATCGTCGATGTTTGCCGCCATTACGGCGATTATGAATAAACATCTACAATGAAGGCCGATCATAGGCAAATGTCTACAGGACAGACTCTCTACACTATCGTGATTGCCTCTACTCACGCAACTCTGCCCATTGTGAAGAAGGCCTATACAATCGCGGCCGATCATAGACATTTAGGCCCTCTACACTATCGTGATTGCATGTACTCGCCCAACGCTGCCCATTGTGAATAGGGGATTACAGTTAAGCGGGTCAATAAATATGCAATGAAGTCTGCGGCTATCAATCTACGCCAACCGAGGTGTTTATGAAGATGTGCGATTCGGCCAGCGGATTGCTAACTTATTGCTCGGTGTGCCCATATGCCGCTCAATAAGGAATTCATGAATATGATGGATGAAGTAATCCCGTTCAATCATTCGCTTCTCGAATATTCTGGAACGTTCCAGCACTTTATCATGCCGTCAATTCCGCTGCGTTTGCTGTTTGCGTGGGTTTGATTGATTTTTTTTAATCTTTCTAATTCTAGACAATGAGGTGATAGCAAAATTTTTTTGCTCTTTTATGCAGTGATTTCTAAACTCCTATTGGTAGGTATCTGTGAATTGCAGTTTTAAAAATATCCAAACTTTTTCGTATGGCATTATTCTACTTTTCTAGCTAGTGAATACAATTGAAACAATGTATAGATGGCTTGTTGATATGATTATGGCAAAAAATATTAAAAAGGGATTTTCAAAACGAAAACAGAAACAGCTCGTAAATCTAATCTAAAATGTATCAGTATAATTGACTTAGCAATCCGGTACCGTTGTAATAAATTAATTTTTCCGTCTTATTAAAGGGAATATCACGGGCCGTCAGGGGCAAATCCGTGTTAATTTAGGGCAGCATTGTTTGCCCCTAATTAAAAGGGAAGGCTGAAAGAATTAGACGCCCACATAACCGCATCCTGTGATCTCTCAATCCGCAGCAATTTAGGGCTAATATTTGTTTGGATTTCACGTTAATGAGAATAAATATATATTAATTTTAATAAAATTTACTACGATTAAATTACCTAATCCTACTAATATTATAAAAGCGAAAGTTTGTGAGGATGGATGTATGTGTATTTTTGTTACTATTTCTCGCAAATACTGAACCGATTACCTACAATGAAATTTAGCACACATATAGAGGGTAACTTGGATTAACACATAGGATAGGTCTTATCCCGGAAATCTCACGGGAACGGGAACTATGCGGGTTTTTATTTTCTAGTCCTCTATATCCTGAACTTAGTTGTTGTTATAAAGACTCATTGGAAGTTTCAAATTCTCCAATTATCAAGTTAATTATTACATTTGTGTTATCTTTTTGAACACGAACGCAAGTAAAATCTTTATTAATTGTATAAACATAAAAGCATTCATGAATTGTTCACACAAAATTCCCGTAACTATCCCGCAATCACCGTGATTGCTAATTGCATAACCTGAGTTATCGCTCAAGTTATAACAGTTATTAAACTATACCCTCATTTATTTGAAAGCCAATTAAATTCTCGCAAACAAACCCTGGCTATATGCCAACATTCGATTAAGTAAATAGGATACAATATCCAGCTATATCTTTTAGAAAGCATGCTTCACAAGACTACATTTCACTCCAAACTTCGGTAATAAATTATAAAAGAAAACACGCAAAACCATCATTAATTTTTTGTATGGGATTTACGGCGAAATTTATGAAATCTACAGGATTATGTAAATTACTAATGTTGTTTTTCCGATAGAAATAGGTACATTTGCATTTCATTAGCAGCTACAAATTTTCTGAAATGGTATTAATTAATTGTTTTATATCGAGTTACAACATACGTGTAACATGATATCAACACCGTTAATTTATTATAAAGCTGAAGAGTTTGTTTGTTTGAACGCGCTAATCTCAGCAACTACAGGTCCAATTTGAAAAATTCTTTCGGTGTTAGATAGCCCATTTATATGTAGAGGAAAGCTATCACGCTAAGAACCACAGGAGCGGAGCAATGCGGGTGAAACCGCGGGGCACAGCTAGTTGTTAATATTTATACTTCATTTCAATAAACACACGTTACAGACAGACACAGGTAACAGAGTTATTTACATATTGTAATAAAACTATTTTGAAGAAAAATACCTACATTGAATGAAGTGCCTTAGTGAATTACATAATACGCAACACACTTTATCTATTAAGTACACATTAGTTTAATGAATGGTGATTAATTGTATAAACTAAAACACGGTTGATCTTAAAAAATAAATTTATTCCTTCTCTTTCTCATCATACAAGTACCTACAAAGGTATATTTCGGTACATTTGTCTGTTAAAAAATAATACCATTTTAACCTGAACCTAAATCTGATAAGAAGTAGGGTTACAATCAAAACTTTTAAAGATAGGTCTTCATAAAAACTTAGTAAGCAACCCGTTGAACGGATAAACGCTTGATAAATAACTGGTTTTATTAAATATTGGGGTGTGGAGCCATTTTATTACTAACTTGACATTGATAGATACCCTCGTAATTTAGAAGATCATAAATAATTAAAATATCAGTGAAATTTTCGAGTAGCAACGCGACACTGGGATATTTAGCGCTAAAAGCTTTACAAATAAGTTGAGTGTTATTTAATTATTATATTACTTATAAGTATAATTATAAAGTGAACGTTCCTTCCGCCTCCGGATACAAAATACCTAAAATGTTAATCCAGTATCAATGTCCTGAATTTCATTAGGTTCGTATACTACGTAGTGAAATGTCGAACTTTTGGGCGGAATTTCATACATATAATTCACATTTAAATCTTATTTATTTAAGAACTAAATAAGATGTTACTACGAAAAAATAACTAAACTTAAAGTTGGTACCTAATTGGTAGGTAATATATTTGCAAATATTCGAATGAATACATTCGTATTATATAATACTAGCTTTCCGCCCGCGGCTTCGCCCGCTTTGTCTAAAACATAATAAATTATATACTAAAACCTTCCTCTTGAATCACTCTATCTATTAAAAAAACCGCATCAAAATCCGTTGCGTAGTTTTAAATATTTAAGCATACATGGGGACATAGGGACAGAGAAAGCGACTTTATTTTATAGGTACTATACTATGTAGTGATACAAAACAATTTATAACACATCCGCGCTGCTTATTTATTAGTTACAAATTGTATTTAAGAAGTGCCAAAGTAGCTCCAATATTTGTTAATTAATTGACCTTCCGAAACTCCAATTAAAGTTAAGATATTGCTTATTGTACGATGTTCAACTTAAATTAGCGGAGTCGGTACACGAAAATTCAGTGAACCTTTGTTTGCAGAGAGCAATCAAAACAGTTATCGAGTTAAGCTACGTATGTATAGTTGTCGGCACGTAACATGACCACTTTTTAACGTAGTGGGGGAAGCTTGCGCATATAAAAATGTACTGAAACTTGATGCGCAAACTTCCCCAACCACGCTACTTTTTGGCCAAGAAGTTTGCCGGGCGCTATATCATTAATTATCTAAATTCTAATCATAAATTTACTATCGAAAGTAATAAATCTAATGATTTTTTATACCCGAATATGGTAACCACTAAACAGGACAATATTGCATTAACAATAATAATAAATTGTAGATAGTGCGTATATCCTGAGGGTACTCATGTAGGTACCTACCTATTAAAAATTCAAGTGTGTTTGTTTGTCCTTCTATAACGTCAGAACGAAGCGATTTAATTATATAATTTTGTGTGGAGCAAGCGATTGGTATAGACTGGGCTACCTATTTACCGCGGGCAGCAGCCATCTCAATCCCATGGATTTTTCGTGGATTTTTCCTTTATAACGCGGGCGAAAAGCTAGCACCTATGCCATATACTGTACTAATCATCTTAATACATCTCCTAACACAATCAATACAAAACAACTCAAATTATAACACTCAATAATATGAAAAACAACGGATAACAAATTACGTGCCAATCCGGTCCGCATCAGATCTAATTCAATCAGAAATGTGCGCGAACACAAAATTGTTTCAATTTGCTAACAGATTAGCGGTAATCGAATTATTCTAGAGTTTGTTCACACGGAATGGGATAATGCGATGTTTTTGTGTTTTGATGACTCGCAACGATCTTTGAGAGGTCTTGTTTTGTTAAGGGGTTGTAGTGCGTTAAGAAAATCAGCTTAAGTACCTATAGGAAATAAAATGAAAAATATGATATTATTAAGTGTAAATGACATAATATTATGTAGTATATTAGGTAACTTACACTTGACCTTTTCGTTGGTCAAGCACATAGAAATCTAAATAACAAGACACATAGAAGTGCTATAATGTCATAATTCGTATGAAAACCGCTGTCGCCAAAATCAACACATTTAAACCGATAGCTAAACAGTACACACAAGTAAAAGGCTTATTACACTACCCGATATTAAGGGCCCTGCATCCAGGGTGGGCGTGTACCCTAGTTAGTGTGGCGCTTATTACACTTCTCTGCGAATTGGGCCCTAACTCAGTTTATACGCGAATGTCTAGAGAGATAAACGTATTGTTGCATTTAACATTATGCCGTCGTCAGTATCGAAACTTCAAAAAGTTGCTGTAGCAGTGGCAACCGTTGTCGCAATAACAAATAGGTATTAAAAAAAGAAAGAAGAGAAAGATCTGGGTGAAAGAGTATTTGCGGTTACGTGAAAAGCTTTCAAATATGCAAATACTAAGCGTGCTTGAACCGGGAGTTTTAACTTTTAATGAATTAATTAGAGTAGGTGCAGAACAATTTGAACACTTGTTGAGTTTGGTGACACCTTACATACAAAAGCAGCCACTCCACGTACTAGTCGCGGGGCAACTGAGCTCCCTAACCGCCCTAAACGTTATTACATTACCCAATCTGCAGGGCGCTTAGGGAGCTAGGCAGATCGGGCAGACCCGATCGCCCTAAATCGGGACACTAACTCCCTAAGTCTTATTACACCACTCTTAGTTAGGGTTAGGGTCCCTAAAAATTGGGTGGTCTAATAAGCCTTTAAACTATGCCTTTTATTGGACAGCTTGATTTTAGTGAAAACTAACTTAAATATTAAATTAAGCTTTTTAATATGTATCCTAACGCACGAATTTACGGTTTATTTTAGAATAACATCCCTAAGTATATGAGACGTTTTGTTTATTTTTGCTCCAATACGCAAAAATTCGGCTTTTCTACAACAGAGGTTGTCAATTTTCAATAGATATAACTTTGAACATAAACTCATAGAAATAAGGTTGAAATTTGTGTTAAACGTGATAATAAGAATGGTCGACTGTGTCATTCATTGTTATTTCGATTACTATGGTGACACTCGTAATACTTGTAAATCTATTATATATAAAAATGAATCGCAAAATGTGTTGGTAAGCGCATAACTCGAGAACAGCTGAACCGATTTCGATAATTCTTTTTTTATTATATTCCTTGAAGTACGAGGATGGTTTTTATGTAGAGAAAACGTAAATATGTACCACGGGCGAAGCCGGGGCGGACCACTAGTATTCTATAATTTTAAGGAAAAACGGCAATATTTATAAACAAAAAAAATACTTACCGGTGAAATTTTATTCCTTTATTATTATAATTACAATTTATGGAAGAATTTCCGCACTGGGAAATGCTGTAACACACCATGTTTACTCACGCACGTGTCAGGAACAACTGAACAAGCGACCACCAAGCGACGAACAGACTTGTGGCACGGTAACCACCTGAGCGGCGACAATGTCACGCGCGCTTACGACTTCTATTGCCTTGTTATTTAGATTTCTATGGTCAAGCAATTACATTCTGTCAGATTGTCAGCTTTTTTGTAGACCTGTAGGTAGGTATAGTTAATTTAGATTTTAAATTAGAGAATATGATTATGCAATATGAATCTTATTCTAACTTATACTTCTGGATTTTTAAGAGTTATTATCTCTTTTAATTGGTATAGGTATCTATACTTAGTATTAACAATTTTACTGGAATATAATTTTATACAGATTCCAACTACTAACTTAAAATACAGAATACACGCCGCTTGAACTAATCAGCTTATTTACCATAATCTCTTAGTCCGAAACGCTGTCCTACCAACAGTTTACACCACTACAATTACATCATACATGTACATACATACATACACGCACGTATCGAATCTCATCAAACCCAGCACTTTCCAGTTCGCTGCCGCCGACCGCACAAATCAACACTATGCTTGGATTTAAATTGTACATAGTGGTTTTTAATTGGTGTTCAAATGCGTGTTTTTGTTTTGTATGCGGGTTTAATATAGGGGCTGTAATATGTATTTATAATATTTAGGTTATGTAATTTGTTTCATTACCTATGCATTTAATGTTTATGAACTTTGTACGAATGCGAAACGAAATATATTTAAGCGAATTTTCAATGCATTATTGATATTCCGCTAGCGGAGATAATTCGCACAATGATAGATAATAACATAAATCGGTTCTGTTATAAATGGTGCAACACGAAACTTGAAGTCTTTTAATTCGCAAATTTTTATATTCATCCACTAAACAACATTATTATAAAACGTATAAATAATAAATAATAGTATGAGAAATGCTCATCACAGAATAACCTGAATGTATCACTAGATTAAGGAGAGCAAAAAGCAGAAAACCTCAAAAAAGGTTAGTTTACTATACTTACTATAAACCGTACTTAAGTGTTAATCATGTGTCGAATATCCTTAAATACATAAGAGAATCATACAATCGTTTGATATCTAACAAGCGTTTTACTCGTGTGAAAGGCCAATCGCGAAGCACATTAAGAATAAACGAAATTCATTAGGGACTTGTAAGGTACGATAATAGAGCGTTTGCGAACTCAGAAATAATATCATCTTGCAACTTGCCGCATTAATATTAATGTTAGCCGGGTTCGAATCCCGGGAGCGTTGTAAAGATAGAAAAAAGTCGAGCCTCGCTTGCGATCGCCCCATAGGTACCTAATTTACTGCCGGTTCAGATCGTTTTTGGTGAATTTTAATTAGTTCACCTGTGAAACGTTTATTTTATTCGTTTTAGAAAATTAAGGCTATTTATCGGATTCTTAATGCGATTTATGCATTACTAACTTTCCGCCCGCAGTTTCGCGCGCGTTGTTAAAAACTCAACAAATTAAAACCTTTCTCATGAACTCTGTCTAAATCTGAATCCGTTGTGTAGTTCTAACGATTTAAGCATAGTAATTAGTAGTAGTAGTTTACTTAGGGATAGACAGATAGAGGGTAAGCTACTTTAGCGATATTATTTATCCCGATTAATAAGCATAGTCACAATAGGAACCTAGTAGATAATAAATTGCTTTCAAAATAAGTTAAAAAAGCCTTTAACTTCTTGATGTGTTATAGTCGCTAAAAGAACTTTTACGTGAGTAATAATGGGACTATTTAAATATGTTTTTGTTGTATCTGTATATGGAGGAAGATGGATATGGTCAAAATGCTTCATTATGCGTTGAGACATAATAAATATGGTTACTTAATTAAGTGCATAATGGAGGTGAATCGACTTGTTTAATGATAAAATCGATGTAATGGCCATGGGCATTTATGGTCCCGGTACTCGATGTATATGTATGGAACTTAGTACATACTAGATATAGAACTCTTAATATGTTGCTCAAAATAATGATTTTCGTTTTTGGCCTTTTTAATCTATGGTAGATTATTTTATATGGCGATACATTTTAATTACAAAGTTAAATAGTTGTGATTGTTATAAAGCTACTAAAAACAAGCGAAAGCTCATTGTATTAGGAAAGGCGTGGGTATATAAAAAAACTTAATAAAAAACATCTCGAATTAAATTCCAATACATAGTTAAAAGAAAATAAGAGAATATCAGCATTCCGTATTTCATTAATTAAACTTAAATGAAATGTGACATTCGCAGCATTAATTGAAAACGTCAACACTATGAATAATTACAGGTGAAATCAAGCAGAAAATCTTAAATCATCGAATAGGAAGGAACAACTCTATTATCTCTCAAAGGGATCCAATTAAATCGTTTATCTAGCTAGCGATTGGCGAACTGGGTAAAGGGTGAACGCTGTGGTAAGCGGAGCGATTTTTGTTTTATTTTATGGACCATGGACTTAAAATTTATTTTTCGCGTGAACTAAATGTTGGGGAACCGTAGGCCGTTATACCTTTTCATTATACTATGTGTTAAGACAAATTTATAGATTTTATAAATTTATGCCAAAGAGCGCTAAGTGATGTTGGAATACCTTTTACGGATAAATAGTTAATTTTATTGAACTGAGATTGGTACGTGAAGTCAAATTTCAGCAATTAATCTTTACTGTAAATTCTATGAAATAAACAAAGAAAGCACTTCAATTTAAACTCTATCCCAATCAAGAGGTATTATTTTGTCATACGGATGACTACGGTTTCGTCTACTATCTTATGAAAGTGCTTTTTGAAGAGATTATTTTGGTGAATTTGAAAGGCGACTTATCATAAGTAATAACCTACTACGCTACTCAATGCACTAACAATGTATTAGATAAGTAATATTAAACGCTCGCAATCCTCAACTTATACGCTAAGTTCCTGACCATAACCAGAGTCTCCATATTGGCATCGATGGATTGCTAAAACCTGACAGCGCTTGATCGAATGATTGATCACAGGAGTCATATGGATTATTCACCAATTCGTACGGAATAACGTATGAATTAGATTTGAGTGATTTGGCCGATTGTTACAAATTGTATTGTTGGCGGCATCGGTTTGAACCGAAATAGTAATGGCAGATTTGAATTTGCTATTAGTATTTCATCGAAACTGAAGCAAAAATATCCAAAAGAGGATGATGTTTTATATAAAATTTTCTTCCATGGTAGATATACATCGTGAAATAGACTATTGTTTAAAAATAATAATGTTTATCGAGGCCTACATGATTAAACCCTAACAATTTATAACTACTTACATCAGTATCAGTACACAGCTCCTTTCCAAGATCAGAATCAACAAATAAATTGAAAATTGTCCGTATTTAAAGCGTCACAGTAATGCGACATAATTGTGTATCATAACGTAAAAGTACAAAAAGTCATTTCCGAAAATCCGCCAGAAAATCACCGCGAACGCAATCACTTTTTAAATGAGAACCTTAAGCAAAACATTAACGTTAATAATCAAGATCTAATACACGCTCACTGGAGCTTAGTGCGCTATTAGTATTAAAATCTTTGACCTAATTATTTGGAGGCGTTAGGAGAATATTAAACATGTCAAGGACGAAGGGTAGTCAAAATCTGCGATAGTCATTCGTCCGCCTAATTAATTTTTCCGATGAACATTCTGCTTAAATTGGAAATTTGCCTCCGTTGCTGACATTGATAAGGAGCCTTTAATATTATGCTGTGTTCCAAATATTTTTTGCTGTCATTAGGTAAGAATGAGGATAGTTTTTGTAATCAGAAATTAAGGAAATTTTATGAAAGAAAAATTTTGTGGGCAAAAGAATTTAGTCAGTTTTTAAGCATCGCAAAGTATGATTTGATTTGATTTTATGTAATATTTCATCGTACAGGTCACAATTTCGCATTTACACATAAAACATTGTGCGTTGTGAAAGTTATTTATCAACAACAACCATCAAAACATCAGGAAAGTATCAAGCAAACTCAAGCCATCTTCCACTAAACATTTTTCTGGAAATTCATTAAAAAAATTATTCTCGAGTGATATTAATGAGCTGTTGGACCTAACTGTTAAACGGCCCCTACAAATGAGAGCAATTAAGCGTGAAACCTCTCTGAAATCTTATAAAATCTTCGCATTTCAAGGAGAAATGTTTACGAATGAGCGAACCCTTTATTTTTTCTCCAATTTGAACATTTTTCGACTCGACTAATTCAACTGTAGCTGCTTTAATTAATGCGGTCTTGTAGTTTACGTCTTTCGACTTGAAACGTCCAATTATAATTAGTTCGTAAATTAGTGGAAGGTAAATTGTAAAAAATACTTTTTGAGTGCCTCGTTTTTGTACTAGTTATTATAAATTTTGAGCAAGAAACTAGCACATGTACCAAATTAAATAACAGTGTTCCTAAATACACGTTACTTTTTACTTTTTATCAAAGACACAAAGATAATCCGTAATTTACATAGGTATTTTGGATCCTCTCAACGCATTCATTCCTTACCCACTGCTTTACCACTTACAGTACCCATACAGAGAATACGTAATTTAATAATGTATTCCACATGTGTTCCAAAGAAACAATTGTCTGAGATATGCAGGAACATTAGCAACATCTATCCAGCAAGTACATAGGATCTCGAAACGTTTCAAGTATGAGGAATGTTCGGGGAATGTTGAAATTTTACGTCGCGAAGGCTTGATGCGGGCTTTTATACTTTATTATACGTCTTAATACACGAAGTTGACACAAAATATGCGTCTTAAGTTTAACGCGAGAAATTATGGCGTACGCAAATGTTGTGATTTTAATACGGGAAATGTAATTACATCTAATCCTACTCATCAATTAATTGACGCCATATTGACGTTACGTTTCAGACAGTTTAATGTTCATTATTCATTTTGTTTGGTTAAATATGGCAAATGATAAAAGACATCTCACAATTTAACTAGAACGTACTTGCAGCCAATCTTTTATTTATTATTATTATTAAACTACGAATTTATTTATTACCATAATCTATGAAATCGCTATCAAAACTTTAGAAATGTAAAAAAAAGTATGCCAACGACAATTTTTCTTTCGTAACTTATCATAATTTGCTCTGCAGATCTCTCATACTTTGCACTATACGTACTTGTGCTCAAACAATATTTATTTCTCGAACAAACAGACCAGCTAGTATTTAAGAATAACAAGCAAGCAACCGCAGAGACCAGTCCATTATCTTCCGAGCAAGATCAATGGATACAAATGCAAAAGCATTATCTCAATTGCATTACGGATGCAGTTCGAAATAGCGGGAAAATAATCAAATCACGGGAACAAAAGAAGCGAACTTCCAACTTTAGAATCAGCGTTGAATCGATTTAAAGCAGTAACGAGTCGAACATCACTCAGCAATCAAAAGATTTTTCCGCCGAACGAATTGAACATTTCTAACGGGAAGGTATTTCAAGAGGTATTTTTTTATAGAACTATATGTATTTGGACCAAATATAACGGTGTCTGAACTCTGAAATAGGTCTAAAATAATCTATGAATAAATCAGATGTGAAAGGGCAATACTTCTACCCAACAAAAAAAGGATACCGAACGTACAACTTCACTATTATTTTTGTAAAGTTTTTCAACCTCCTGCTTCCTTACTCTTATATTTACCACGTTGACGTGTTGTCAATTCTATCATATACGAAAAAACCGACTTTATCTTCTATAATATAAAAATGAATCACAAAATGTGTTGGTAAGTGCATAACTCGAGAACGGCTGAACCGATTTCGTTAATTATTTTTTATAATATATCTTGAAGTATGAGGATGGTTCATATAGAGAGAAAACGTAAACATGTACCACGGGCGAAGTCGGGGCGGATCGGATCGCTAGTTAAAAATAAAATAATAGAAGTCAATCCAACCAACAATAAGACAAATGAAAATCCCCTATTAATTTCGTGTTTAGTGAATCAAATCGCTAGTTACCCGACCATTTATAATGGCCATAAGCTGGGATCAGGTCTAAGCGAGGCATTAGCCCTTGACATGGGAAACGCAACTGAAGACAATATTGGGAATCCTTGTGAGGATTAAATTACTTGTTACGCTCAATCAGCGCTTATAAACATGAATTGATAATAGAGGTAGATTGATATTATCGGCCTGTTTATTTATCGTGGGTTATTTGCGAAACTATTGTTTCGATTGTGATAAGATTTTTTTATATTCACATTTTAGAAAAATAAAGAAAAGTAGCGGAATGTGATAATAAATGGTGTGCAAAACTTCGGGCTAAATAATACATATAATTAGTTAAAATCCGTAAAACCCGTAAATATCTAATCAAACAAAAGAAATTATAATATTGTTTTGTTGTCCAATTTCATACTTAATCGATTGATTTCTTATTAATTAATCTATACTAATATTATAAAGCTGAAGAGTTTGTTTGTTTGAACGCGCTAATCTCAGGAACTACTGGTCCGATTGGAAAAATTATTTCGGTGTTAGATAGCCCATTCATCGAGGAAGGCTATAAGCTATATATATCATTACGCTAAGATCAATAGGAGCGGAGCTAGTAAATTATACACCGTTCTCTACAGTACCTACATACTCTTACAATACCACACAAATAACACACAATACGCATAACTATTGAATTCTACTTTGACCAAAGAGCCCCATAGAGGCACAGCAGCACACAGCAGGCTTTTAGCGTTCCTACGTTATTTCATTATGTGCAGCCGTAAATACACTTTGTACAATAATACGGTTTAACACAATTACCTATGTGTACAAACAAATGTTACCTATTGAATAAAATTGTTTCATTTAATAATGATTATGGGATTTATGGGATTATGGGAGGATGTTACGTATGACGCCAATCAAATTTTACATAATATTATTCAGTGGCGGACTCGAGGCTGGCCACTGAAAACGGCTCGCTACTGAAATCTGTCCCAAAAAACCTATGGCCTTTTTTCCGTAGGAATATATATAAACGCCTTCACCACCAGGTTATTTGCTACATATCTATGCTAAAAATTAAATAAACCTTATGTAAACATGACTAACTTATCAAAGTAAATACATAATATTATGTACATACATTATGACATACATAGTATACGAACTTAAATAAATTATTAAAATAAAGTTTAAGGTCCCCGCGCTACCAGTGCCACCTGACTGACTTGCTTTGTAGTTTAAGAACGTGTGGTCGATGATAAGAACTGACATCGTGCTACTGTTTGTATTAGTTCACGTAAACTTCACTAGATGGCGCTGTATTTAATTTTCAAAAACACTTGTTTTATCAGTGACAACACTTTTCGCATAGAGGGCGCTGTATTAAATTCCAATTCCTGTTTCTAAATATAAATTGAAAAACAAAAAGCTGGTAGTCATTTTGTTTTACATATTATTTTGTGTAGTCTATAAAAGTTAATTTTAAATACACTTATTTAGAACATCATGCGTTTATATTACCATGAAAACTACACAAATTTAAATCAAACATTTTTAACCAATATGTAACTGAATTATAATGATCAAGTTAAGTCTATTTTCAATCAAACTACATATCAAATTACTAAACTTTACTAGCTTTGAATATGTTCGCTCAAGCGCAAACTGACAGCTTTCCCGTGCTCCTAAGAAAAAAGACTGCATCTTGGCTAAAAAGACTTCTTGGCAGCAGCAACAGCATCCTTAAAGTGTTGTGCGATAAGGTAGATTCGCCAATATTAGAACATTTCTGTAAAGTTCTAATATATTATTAGTAGTATTGTGTTTTTTAATATTTTAAGTTCTTGATTAATGTTAATGAATAAATATTTTATCTAATGAAAATTAATATAATTAAGTACCTACTATCTGACTAGAATAAAATTTTGTATTGTTACTAACATAGGTATAAGAATATTGTTACTAACAAGTGGACTAATGATGTTACAATAAATAAATGAATTATTATTATGTTTCTCTCCATAATACACGGGTATCACCAGAAGGAAGATAATCGGTCCTTTGAGAGGCTTACGTGGGGACTGGGGACACAGGTCCAAATAATTAATTATTATTATTTTACCTTAATATCATCGTTGTCACTCAGACTCGCCTCCCAAAAGTCTTCAATGTTCTCCGGAAAGTCACACTGATTTATTGGATCGGGGCTCAAAGCCTCCGTCCGCTGCTTGAACACAAATATCAGTCCACCATACTCCTCCTCTGGCCTCCACGCACCACACATCGTTCCCACAGTCCTCACTTTAGCATCTTCACTTTCTTTTTTAATTTTTTTCACGGGCTCATGCTCCATTTTTATCTCACTTTTTATTTTCAATGACTCCATTACAAGACTTTGCAAATTCAATTTGATTGATAATCTCTTCAAATAGTAGCTATTTGAAATAAGATATTTTAATTTATTCATAAGTCAATAAAACCCTCACCTTCAATATTATATTTTGCAATAAATAGATAGAAAATTAGAACAATTTTTAGTTGGATGGTTACAAATAGAATTGAAATTTCAAATGTTATTTTAAATCAAAATTATTGATTATAGATTGCTTTATGTTTTTATAATATATACTGAAATAGATACATAATATTATAATCTATCAATAAATTATAAAAATATTAAAGCAAGCATGCGGCCAATATATAAAATTTATTTTCATAATATATATTCTTAAACACTCATGCACATAATATTTTATGTTGGATTATACTTTTAATTTATAATATTTAAAAACGTTTAATCTTCGTAAAATAAGGTTATTTACCGCTCGTGTTTATCAACTAGCGCGCGACTGTTTATATCATCTGTCAAACTCAAATTTCGATTGCCGAATGTCAAATCGATGCAAAATCCATTTTACGTATTATTCATAACATGTCATATTAGATTTTTGTGACAAAAGATTTATGTTATAACGAAAATTCATAAGATACAAACATTCTGTTATAGTGTTATTACTGTAACTTACTGTGTTGGATCACTTGTATTTTTATTATTGTGTTTTTGTGAGTTGCCATTAGAGAAAAAACGCTCATTATTTTTTTTTTTTGAGTTTTGTAAATAATTATTATGTATTTAAAAAAGATTTTAACACATTGAAATATTATTTAGGTATTCGTTTTATCTGTCTGTTATAAAACACAAAAATCTACTTCAGTAGAGTATCCAGTAGCCATATTTATACATAGGTATTTCATTTAAAGTTGTTTGATCTCGAATATCTAAATTTCAAAACACAATCAACAAAAAGGTTGGCATTCATGAAATCATCATAGGTTTACATTCAAAACATTGAAAGAATTGCTTGTAGACAGCTAACCCCATCGAGTGAATTTATTTACATGTAAAACGGGGTTAGGAAAAAATCAACCCGCTTTATAAACAGTCATTTGAATGTGAAAGGTATCTTTTACATTGGAACGCTTATTATGCACATCACAAAACCGTCGTTATTATAAGAATGATGTAAGTATAAGTAAGTATAATCTTTTTTTAAAGATGTTTATTATAAATATGTTTAATTTCCAAAGACCCTCATTACTAATGCAATTTAAAAACAATCGAAATAACGAACTGGCGAGCGAACTGGCCTTTTAAGAGAAAAAAAAAATACCGGCATTCGAGAATAATTTAAAAAATGTTTTAGAACATGAATCGTCTAATAGAACCAGTCTTATTAAGAAATTTAGGTATTGTTTTTGAGTGTTAAAAAATTCAAGTAAATAATATACCATAGGAAGAATATTTTAAACAACTCACATATTTTTTAAAGTTCATACATTATTAGCTTATGCAAAGAAAACATAGATGGCGTGAGGATAGCCGTGGAATTTTACAACAAGGAAAGTGTTCGTGTTGAATTTTCTAGTTTCGTGGTACCTATATAATTTTGAGTTTACAGTAAGTATGTTTAAGATACAATTGCCCAGATTCTTTTTAACTATTTTTATTGCCTAAACAAGTAAAGTAATATACTGCACCGTTAAATGTCAAATTCAAAAACCTGTAGGTATTATGTTTTTAATTTATAGTATAATCTTATGCTATGTTTTTTAATGTCTAGATAATTTTGGTTATATTTTGGTATTTTTTTATCTGATTTTCGTTTTATTTACATTCAAACTGTAAACTGTACTTTATTCCTGAATTATATGTGACAAAGTGAAATGGTTTATATGTATAATTATGTAACTAAAAAATATATTAGTAAAATCTATACTTACTTAATATTATAAAGCTGAAGAGTTTGTTTGTTTGTTTGAACGCGCTAATCTCAGGAACTACTCGTCCGATTTGAAAAATTTCGGTGTTAGACATGGATGGAATGCTGCAATAATATATCATCACGCTAAGACCAACAGGAGCGAAGCCACGCGGGTGAAACCGCGGAGCGCAGCTAGTATTATACATATCTATATCGTTGTTTCCTGTATTTTTGTTCGCAAAAGTATACCTACTTGGAAATTATTTATTCCGTGGGAAATTACAACTGAGCCAGCAATAATAACAACTAATAAGTAGGTACCTATTTAAATTTTTCTGTTCATGTTTGTAGAGAAGAAGTTTTTTAGAAACGAAAGATGTTTTAGGTATTATTAATTTGTAGATGAGGCGTCATCAACGAAATTACGGATCTAGATATTGAAAAGCAAAATTGTTCTAAGGAAATAATTAGGTATGTTTATTCGCAAAAAGCTAAAGTTGCAACATGCTACGTCATCAATCGCCAGCTGCTCTTTCCCAGTCAGATTCCATCACGGTTGTGACGTAGCACTTTCAGCGGGATGGCGCGGCGTCTCAATCGTAAGTTTGCACTTTTTGTTTTTGTTAGAGTATGTACATCTATACTGAGTTTACTAATGATTTATAGAGGAATATTTGTTTTTGGTACGCTTATAATATTTTGAAGGTAAACAAAATTAATAAGGCAGTCAGGTGTAAAGTCTATCTTAAATATCATATTTTAGAGAGATTAAATGTCCGTATTTATGCAAAATGGAACCACTCGACAAATTTCGTTTTTTACTTTTATTGAAGAATACTCATTCAAAAGTGGTCTAAATTCTTATACAAACAAGAACCACATGATTTTTACGTTGGAAACAAGGTATACTAAAAGCAGAAAGGAACCACCAGCAACAACGAATAATACCATATTAAGCAAAACCGAACCACAGCACCACGGGACTGCTTTGTTCAAACAAATAAACGATATTACTATCATGTCATTTTATACAAAACAGATCCACACCTACTTGGTACCATTATACATTACACATATTTCTATTAATAACAATTATTTTTAATACACAAAATGGAACCAGGTTTCTGTGGTATGGTTATAGCGTAAAATAAATACATAATTTAATTGTAATTTTTTATTGCAAAATAAAACCACAAGCATTCGGTTCTATTATGCACAAATAAATATTGTAAAACATTCTGAAACCCATCATCGCTATATGGAACCAAATGCCTTGACTTGTTACAATGCTTCTCATCTTTAAACAACGTATTTCATTACTTAAGTGCAAAACTCCAATTTTTTAAGTAAAACGTCGAACATCTGTCAATATAGGTCACATTCAGCGAAGTAGTTCGAATACGTGACGGTGTTTTTTTCCTCCGCGAAGTAAGTTCTATTGTTTTTGTTAATTACCTTTAAAATTAAATGTGAAAATGTTTAGTAATAAATAAATAAGCAAGCAATTGGTAAGAAAAGCATTGGAGACGAACACCGAAGATAATAATGAAGATACAACGGGTAAGTAGTTTTATTTAATGCATTTAAGTACTTATTGAATCTGAGATGCAGGTACGCTTTATCCACTTTTGATTCATTCCCGATTGTGGTGTGATTTTAAGAAGATAGTTCATTAAGTAAGTACAAGAGGAATCCTCTGTGGATTTACGTATTTTAACGACAATGTCGTTGTTCACGAAGGCGCGGCGAGTCGAATTAAGAGATCATTTTGTTACGATTCATCTGTCATTGTGAGATGAAACTACCAAAGTCTAAACCCTGTTTTAAAAAAAACTGTCGATGATCTAGGTACCTACCTACTATTTTGGTAAAATACGTTTAGATTCAGATTCAGTACAGTACATTCAGCCACATCATTCAGCGCATATAATTATTTGTTTGATTTTAAAACTCGCGCGGCTACTGTTTTGACCGGAACAAGGCCCTAGCCTGCGAAATTCAAAATTTTAACAAGTTTATTTAATTTTTTGCTAGGGTTGCCACTGTTGCGTATGATTTTTAGGGTTCCGTACCCAAAGGGTAAAACGAGACCCTATTACTTAGACTCCGCTGTCCGTCTGTCTATCCCTCTGTCTCAAAAACCGTGACAGTTAGATAGTCGAAATTTCATAATATGATGTATTTCTGATGCCGCTGTAACAACAAATACTAAAAAACAGAATAAAAAAAGACGTGTGGCACTCGGGGACTGCCACGGTAAAGCTATTGCATAGCATGCCTTCAAGCCACACCTCCGAGCCCGTCGGAGTGGAGAGCGTGAGGTTTTTTCGTAACGGAATTTCTCGATTCGGTCCCCGCGCTCAAGGCCCGCGATAGAAGCTATGCAATAGCTTAATAAATATTTAAGAAGCTCCCATACAATAAGCCGTGATTTTTTTGGCGTTTTTATAGATAATGGTACGGAACTCTTCGTTGCGCGAGTCCGACTCGCACTTAGCCAGTTTTTTGTACATGGCGCATGTACATACAACATACTTAGTCGTCTAGTAGGGACACGGCTTTATAAGAACTAATAATATTTTGCTGTCGCCATATACCTACCTACGTATAAAAGCCACGCGGCTTTATTATTTTGATTTAAAGCTTTTTTCTTTTTATTACAGAAGATAACGAAGAACCTTATACGTCGCTGCCTCTGGAGAAGCTTTCTTCACCTTCTAGCGATATTCAGTCCATATTACATCTCATTCCACAAGATGCACAGATTTTATAACGGTCTCATTAGTGATGATGCAATAGAAGACCACATAGATGGACTAGACACGGTGGATTTCGAAATCCAATTTGATGATAACGTCGAATAAACGTCCTATATAAGTATTATTTTATATATTTTATTAATTAAAGCTTTAATTACGATATTATAAATACATAGTTTCATTTATATCATTAAATCCCTGGGATGTGGTTCCTTTTTGTATAAGAGAAAACCTATCAATTGATAAATGTTAAAAGGAACCACATGCACATTTTCTTAATTATCTAGAAAGTTTAAGAATATTCAGAGCAAATTTATATACACATACTTAAATAAGTAATTTATCAATGAATTTAAATAAAATAAATTTTAATTTTACTTCATCTAACAGAGCTGCAAATGTTTTTGTAAATCCTTTGATATCTCAGAAGTGCGTTTTTGCTGGGTGGTTCCTTTTTGCTTACCTAAATACGGACAAATATTATAAGTATTCTAGAGAGTATTTTGTGCAGGAACGTTTGTTTTCCAGTCCTATAAAGAAATTGACTAGGAAACTAGCGTAGCTTTAGAAAAGACAGTGCACAGTGAAACAAATTGTGCGAAGGTGTACCTACCGTGTTTATTTTATAATACTCAAACATTAATCATTATTGTTGATAATTTTTATAAATTTGTCTAAACATTGAATTAAAAATAAATTTCGCCACCAAATTCATCGTTTACCATACAGTCGTCAGTCAGTAGCTAAGATCCACAGAATACCTATATCTAGAGAATACCCTTTGTACATAATAAACAACTTAAACATCCAATTTCCAAGATCATTAGTATGATGTATGTTTGTTATTGCCCACTCTCAAGATTGGACGTGTGAGCGGTCTGAGCGCATAATCGTACGTCGCGGACATCTGTAAAGTATCAACTAAATGATCCGCGGACGTGACAAATGGGACACCTTAATAGTCGCTAGGTTCTTGGTTGTGGCCGCTAAAATGGCGAGGTTGAAGTGTATGGAGAATTGTTTGAAAGTTGGAAGAAGAAACTGCTAAAAAGGCAGAGGCGATGCTATATATTATACCCACAATTATACCTATCTGTAAAGCCAAATGTAGTAATAATAATTATAAGTACAACCATGGAATATATAGCGACGTTAAACAGAAAATCATGCCCTAACTATTCTTAAACTATTCTTAAACAGTTAAACTATTTTGTACTTGAGATTATTCAAGTTGATATGCATCATGCATGATCCCATTTTATTGTTAAACGAATACGCTAAAGACACGATTTAAAAAAAACAGATAGGTGGCTGTTAAAAATTAAAATACTGATTGTTTTACGTAAAGAGAATGAAACCTCTTAACACATTATTCTTAAGTTAAGCGTTGTAACACAGAAAAGATTTCTAATATTTATTTCGAATAGGTATATTAAGATTTTCCGAAGACATTTATCAGCTGAATTCATGGCCATCATCACAAGAAATGCTTTGTAACTAAAGATAGCGGGACACTTGTATTAGCGGTGGTTTTTCCTCGCCATACGTCATGGACAATCCTGTTTAGTGAGACACTGCAGTGTTGTTGATGTCATATCATCTTACAGATGCTGTTGTGTACTGAGTTATTGTTCTTTGATTAAACGAAACGCATGAGCCATGAGGCATTGTTGTTACTATCTACCATCTATTAGGTTCTTTCACTATATTATAATTTTTTTAATTATGCTTTGTTCAATGTTACATTTTACGTAATGTTTTTTTACGTAAAATGTAAGTGTGATTAGCACCTAAATTATAAATGATGAATACTTAGATCTAGATTTAACTTAGGCTCTAGATATCCTTTACTCTATAGTACCTAATATGTATTTGACATTATCAGACACATTATCAGATTTAGCGAATTCAACTAAAGCTTTGAAGTTTCATAAATGTATGTGTAATAAGTATAATTTTATCATAATTATAGATTATTTCCTCTTATATAAGTACTTACCTAAGTAACTGATAAGCCATACCTAATATTATAATATTTTAAGAACATAGAACTTCGTCACAATAACAATCTAAACTCCAAACATCCTAGTTGAGCAAGATAGTTCCACAACCATTCCCATTAGCCGTACAAAAATACAAAGTAAACTACGGAGCATCCATTTTGTTTATAAACAGCGAACTAACTGTACATCACGCTAACTTTCAGCATGTCTGCCAGAATTAGCCGCGCCGTTACTATCGGCCCGAGCGCCCACCTCACCCATAAATTAGTTGCTGCTTGGCCGGTACAAGGGTTGGGTTTGTGTCCGTTGTAATACGGCACGATTTTGTAGCAAAATTCATATGAATTTTCCATGTAGAGGATAGTATTCAACTATTCAGCGTCTTAGATATTTGCTTTTTTACAAGTCTAAAGTAATGTAAATTAGGTACATAACAATTTTTAATTTATAACAGACGTTCCTCACAGTGACGGAAGATCTTTATAGGAAATACATTGTTTTAATAACAAACGAATTTTACTTAATACAGAAGTTGCTTGTGTTAAATTTAATTTCTTCGTTTTGTTACTATTTTCTACCGTTTACTAGTTACTAGTTAAATGCTGCATGCAAATGAAAATGCTTTAGATCATCAACTAGTTCCGAGTGTAATTGTACTTATCTATCCATCTAATGTAACATCTAGCTTAACAAATTTTCACCTTTCTGTCTGTTGATAATAGCTGTAGAAGGTATTTTACTTGTTCTGGATAATGTCCAATGTAATTTTTGTACGGTAATGCGAAGTCATTAAGCACTTTATCGTGTCGTACGTAGCAGTGGAGATGCGATATAAAGCATGGGCCATAGACTTTTAATCAATCTGCACGAGTGGTGCGGGACTGCAAAAATGGCGGCAGGTTAGTGCCTGACGCGGCTTAATTAAAACCATAAGGAAAATTGTCCGTTCGTTTGTTCCGCTTGTCTATGGCCGTATGTTTTTTGGCATCCGTTGTCCACGGTTTTTTCATTGGATTTATTGGAGTGATGGACACAGTTGGAAGAATGTAACGTTGTCTGTCTGTTGCTTTCAATGCCTTTTCTTTTCAGGTTATTTCGTTTGAATTAGTTTGAAATGTAAAAAAATATCGTTATAAAACGTATAGGTACCTATTGTACTATTTTTTCGACTAAATAAAATATGTTTGATGTTTGCAACTTTGTACATAAATTTATTTCCAGCCGTTTTTTCTTGGTACAAGAGTTGAGATTTTAGTTTAATCTTTGTAAACTAAAACATTGTATATTTAGGCACTGCATTTAACTAAAAAGTTATAAAATACATATAAAATATGAAAACATTCACAGGTAAAACCAGAAAATAATCCTAGCCACCAGGGGGAATTCTAAAAATGCTTACCTACATACATTCTTATATATATATATGAAATTTAATCTTCGCAAAATCGTTTCGTGGATTGTTTCGAATATTTACGAGCGTATTATTCAGGGACTTACATGGAGGTAATCTTTTTGAATATTTTGCCAACTGTTTTAATACTACTATAAACCCGACTTTGTTCGTTGATTTTGTTCTATTTTTATCGTATCTTTAACTTTTATGTTATCCACTACCATTGGATTGAAATTATACATATTACTAAATAATTACTAGAGTAAGTGCGCCAATTATGGACTGGTTCCGTAATATGGACTACCTACATTTCTCGAAAACCATCAGTCGTAGGTAGGTATCGGTCTCCGAAAACTGAATTCCACCCCACCAGAGCCTCGCTAGTCGTTTGCAGTTGGGCAGAGAGCGCGCACGCATTAACGGCAGCCATTTTTCGTTTTTGTCATCGCGCGATGTAAATTTTTACCTAACTTCGTAAGCTCATAACTTCATAAAATATTACTGTTTGGAAAAGTGAATTATACCAGCGGAAAGGTGAGTTGCTTTACAACCATTCATAATAAGTTGATATATCTAATAGTTTAAATATTTTTCTTAGCAACAATATTACCCTAAAAATGTATGTGTATTATAATATGGACCACCGGCATGTTTTGAATATGGACTAGTGGTCCATATTACAAACAGTTTTATTTTAATTTATTTTAATTGGATTGTTTAAGGATAACATCTACAAATACAGACAAACATGGGATAAAGAGGCAATGGCTAATGCAATTAAAGCAAGTTAAAGTTTAAAGCAAGCAAGCGCGCGTTTGCGCATTATGCGGTTTTCGTGCCACAGGGATATATCCCGTTAATAGACACGTCTTCAAAGATCATGGCTTTATTGACGAAGACCTTCCAGCAGTAGAGGGGTCTTCTAATGACCCAGCGCGCGATATAACGACACCAGTTGATATAATTCCTGATAACCCGATACCTCAGCAAAGGGCTGTTGTAACTTGTACCTGAACCCGATAACTGCTTACCTGAGACAAAGGCTGTTGCATCTCCCACACCTTAATCTGTAATTGAACCATCACCCCAGACTCTTTGATGGACATCATGAAGCAAATGCACAACCAGGAATGTCAACACTGACTATGAATGATTCAATAGTTAGTCCCTCTACAACATCTAAATCATATTTTTCGCCAAAAGTGTTTCAGCCTATACCGCATTTAAGGAAAACTGTCAGCAACAGAGGAAGAAAAACTACCAAGCACATCTTGACATCTTTTTTTCAATAATTTTGTACCAAATTCACTATGGTCCATATTTAAAACCATGTGGTCCATATTTTGTACACTTTTTTCTAATGTACAATAATGACATATTTTAGAAAATGTTGATTATTTCTAAGATGTTAATGTTCCTTAGAAATTCTAATATTTGATTTTGTTCCTAAATAACTACCGAACCTTTTAAAATATATAAGGCTGATTAATCTTTATAATTCTGAGTTTTATTACAAAAAAACCTTATGGTGGTCCATAATTGGCGCACTTACTCTACCTAGGTAATACTAGTAGGTAATATTTAGTTTTCTGTAGGAATACGCTCACCTTTTGTGTTTATCAGGGAGATAGATCCGATTTTTCTATAAGAACAAAAATTATATAATTGTCCAGAACGTTGTGACTTGTGGTCTATATTGAAACAATAAATTCTAATAGGTACGTTCCAGGAATAAAATATAATTGCAGATGGAGTAAATAAAAACTTTCAGCTTATATTATTAGTGTAGTTTAAAAATAACCAAGAGATTATGCATTGCATGAAGGACCATTTTCTATAAGTACATTGAAAAGTCATTTAAAATTAAAAAAAAAATCTATTTATTTATATCTACGAACCTTTAAAATAGTAGTTTGTCTAGGGGTTGACCTAAAAAGCAAAACATTCAGTGTAATTGTTATTTATTTAAAGATAAAAACACGAATAGGGTTTTGTGTTGGCTCTTGAATTAAATATGGCGGTCGCACGGCTTACGCCGATTGCGTGTTGACGAAATAAAAAAGAATTTTTAGTACCAGCACTGCTGGGATTTGGAGTTCATTCTTTTATAATTATTTTTCCTATTTTTGAATAATTGTCTTTCTGGGAATAATTAAATAATTAATAAATATATACATATTGTCGTATGTTGGCACTTACTATAAACAATATATTTAAGATCACAACTTATACCGAAAAGTATAGACTAATATGTATTATGTATAATTAATTAATTTGATCAGAAATATAACGACAAAATAAAAAAAAATCTATGTAAGCACCCAATTTTGCTTGAAATATACTCGTGTACATCATTTTAAATTAAAAAAAAAACATACTTCCAATAGCGTAAAAAGTGACTACCGTTACCAAACTGCATTTGGAACCCCGAATTATTCACACACACTGACTTGCTGACTGTAGTAACCAAGTGTGGTATAACCGAGTCTCCCGGGGGGGCCGTACACAACCTGCTTTACTTTTTGCATTGCCCCTACAACGATTTCCATTACCTAAGTGTTTATTTGCATGTATGTTTTTGCTTTTGTTTTGTTTGGGTGCGGGTTGAGTTTTGAAATATGTTTATTGATAATATTATCTGTTAAATAGATCGGTAGGTACGATTGGAAATTATATTATATAGGTAAATCATTTGTTTGTGAAAGAGAAATATCTATTACATTGAAGTCTTTCTAAATTGCAATGATTATATTCATGATCTTTAAATTCTGTCGTTTTCTCAATATACCGTAAATGTTTAATGTAATATACCATAATGTTACATGCTACATATTTGCCAGTTTCTATTTGACAAAAAAAACATATTTTCTTTTATAGATTGTTAGAACGCATTAGTCACAAAAAATAGTAGGTAATCTAGGTACCTCTATATTCACTTTTAACACCTTTTAAGGAGGAAATTACAATAAATCAACACAGACCTTTGAAATATCATAGCCACACAACAATAGCCTAAATCCCCTCCACATAAGCATCAAACTGGCTCGCAAGTAATTCCGTGGTACATAAAGCTGTGTATTGAACGTACTCGTAACATCTTGAACTCCTTTGAAATCCAACTGGCTACCGCTTAACGTCGTTTGTGGCGATTTGAATCTCAAAGATTTCGAATTTAAGTTTCGCCGCGCCCACGGCGTGTTGGCGTGGTCCAAGTTTATGGAGGGATATGTAGTGTTTTTAATACGACAAAGTATATAACAAAGTAAATAACGCCTAGATGATGCATATGTACATACATACGCATAGATAGATAGACGGTCTTCATATAATCGCTTCGTCAAAAGTACAGAATAATTATTTGGCATTACGTGCAGTGCAACTGAGGTTGGTAGAAAAATAATTTGCCCTTGAAAATATAATTTATGTACGGTATTCGTCAATGGCGGGGCAAAATTGATGTACCTATGCTAAAATTCGATTTCATCAGGGGTTTCATATGAGCCGAAAGTTTTAGCACAAAATTATACCTTTATATTATCATTTTATTGGCGTACGATTACATAGTAAGTTCTCCATTTATTCATAAAATTTTCAAAAATTTTCTGTCTTCTATCACTTAAACCGTTCTTTTCTCATAATAGTCGATTTCAATAGCCTTTGAAATATCATCTTTGCGCTCCAAATCCACTCAGTTTTGCCTCAATTTCAACCGTGTTTAATAATGATTACTTATCGTTCAAATAATATAAGTATTTGCTTCAATAAAATGTAAAAGTAATACTTGAAATATCGTAGAAAATATGTCATTCCAAACTTATCTCTAACTGAAATGTCTTAGCTGTTCTTTAGCTTATAAATAAATGATAACCACAAGCAAACTATTACCACATTTATTACTTAATTAATTAAAGAACACGTTATGAAAATGATTCTCTTTATTTTCATATCATTTGCGTTTATTTGCGAAAGTTTTGCTGTGAAGTATAATTTATTGAATCAGGGCTATTATGATGTCGATAAAATTGATGATATATTTAAGCAATATATCGATAAATATAGCAAACAGTATGTAGGTGAGGAATATAAGCTTCGAAGAGATGTATTAAAGGAGAATTTGATAAAATTAAATAAATGGAACAAAAATGATCCTGGGGTTTATGGTGATAATGAATTTACTGATCTCACTGAAGAAGAATTTGTCCAAAAACATCTTGGCCCGCTTCGTTATGCAAGTAACATTCCTAGTGATAACAATGTGGAAGAAATAAAAATGCCAATAGATGTGAATCGTTTTATTAACGAGCGTAATATAACACATATTGATTGGCGAGACTACGGCGCAGTAACGCCAGTAAGAGCAAAGTTAAACTGTGGTTCAACGTATGCTTTCAGTGCTATTGGTAAGTGATTACTAGATATTTTGGCACACTAGATAATGTTTTGCAGAACCTTCAAATCGAACGTTTGATCGGTGAAGGAAAACGTCGTGAAGTAGCTGACATGTCGAAGAATCAAAAGTTCGACGACTGCCAACCCGCACTTGGCCAGCGTAGTGGATTACGGCTTGATTCTTTATGGGAGGCCCGTGCCCCAACAGTGGGAACATAAATTTAGGCTGATAATTTGATGACGAGTAAACTGTTTTAAACATTTTTTTTTATATTTTGCAGGTAGCATAGAAGGTCAATACGCATTAAAGCACAATACAACAGTAATAAGTCTCTCTGTACAACAAATATTAGATTGCGACACTTACGACGGTGGATGCTACGGTGGATTGGCAGTTTATTCAATGGCGTAACTATTAACTACTACATTAATTAATAAAGTTTTATTCGAGAAACTGTACAATTTTATATCTGTCTGTTTCCAATAAATTCAAAAACTACGGTTTTGATGGGTAATCTGTTTAGGTTTTGTGTATTTTATTTAAAACATTATGATGATGGAAAAATTAATTGGCCTTATTTAAGAAGAAGATTTCAATGTATTTACAATAGAACAATGTATAGATATAGAATTAAAGTCATCTTGAACAGATAAGAAGATAAAAATCACCAAGTGAATATTAATCAAGATTATAATGAAAATAACTAATTGGTTTTAGGTCAGTCAAAAAGCAAAAGGGCTTAATGCGAGAAATGGATTATCCATATGAAGCAAAAACAGGTGACTGCATGTTTGAGGAAATTAAATCGGTTGTTAATGTCAGCAAAGCTTTAATGGCATTCAGAATGCCCGAAGATATTATGACGATGTTTGTAGCTGGAGTTGGACCCTTAACGACAAGTAGGATTTTTTATTTAAATAATAATGGTATTGCCACAAAATAATTTAACCAAAATCTTACTTTAAACCAGGGATCTGTCACTTTAATAGTTGTCTATGTGAAATACGACAACCCGCACTTAAAGTTAAACCTGTCTAAAGTATTTTGTGGTAAGACAGTAAATGTTCATTTAACTGTTAAATTCGTAAAAATCTATTTATTTAATGTTCTAGGTATAACTTTTACTGAAAAGATGAGACACATAAAAACTGGAAAAGTTTACAAACCTGACGATTGCCATAAACATAAATATGCATTTAACGCGGAGGTACTTATAGTGGGATATGGAAGAGGTAGCTAAGTATATTATATTTTGCAAACATTTATTTTTCTGGTCTTTCACACTATTAAGGCGACACAATGAAATGGTAAAAATGTAACCAGTAAACATATTTTTCAAGCTTAAAAATTCTTTTTCATTTTATTGATTGATACTATTCCACGATTCACCATTTTATTGAAAGTCCTCAATGATAATGATAGAAAAATAAATAGTTAAATAAACTATGATTTGAGGTAATATTAAAATTGTGTACATTAAAATAAATCTTGTTTTTACAGAAAACGATGATGATTACTGGATCCTAAAGAACTCCTGGGGAACGCACTGGGGCGATAGAGGCTACATGCGTATAATCAGAGGTTCTAAAGCCTGTAATATTGGCCTTCTGATTAGCCTTCCAGAAATCAGTTGAATTGTTTTAAATTTAAATAAAATACTTGCTTGATCGATTGTGTACTTCTTTAATTGTCCTATTTTCTATTTCGATATAGTAAATATATTCGTCCCTTATACAAGTTTTTCTAACGACGTATATATAATTGTAACTGTCACTCAATATTCGTAATATTATGGAAAATAGTTATTTTAAAATTTCTAACATCTTAACATAAATGTCTTACCTTAACATCGTCGTTCATATCGTAGGATCCTCCATAATATGAAAACTATTTATTCAAGATTTATTTTATGAATTGTGTATGGAATGTCTGTATTTTATATTATTTTTATTGCTTTTAAGGGTTACTTTATAATGTTATTGTATTAAGTACATTACTTCAATACAAAACGGCAAACTAAATAAATAATTTAATTCAATTTAAATAAATCATCCAAAAATGTTTTGTGTTTGGATTGCATACTACTGAGTGTCTTTAAATTTAATTACCTATTATAACATGAAGGATGTTATACTTTGTTAAATTTTTATGACCGCTCGTTGATTTATTTATATATTGTATATTCTTAATTCATCTACAGCATTCAAATGAAGCCAAATTATAACTTGATATTTATAATGGTCAAAAATTTATTATAAAAGTCTAACTAAATGTATATGGTCCATTACAAATACCTTAATCGTCATCGACATACAATTTTCATTGACGTCATTGTACAACTGTGCCATACCAAAATTGTCATTATCCTTTTTATGAGCGTTATCTAAATATTTCTCCTAGTATATAAGCTATATACAATACTCTATAACAACAGGAAGTGATTTGATCAACTATTCACAATGTTTCGTATACTACTTCTACTCTTCGCTTTATCTACCGAAGTCTTCACAAAGTATTATTTTCTAGATCAAAATTATTATGACTTAGATTACGTTGAATACATATTCCAAGAGTATATGGATAAATATAACAAGGAATATGATGACGACGAATACGCACATCGCTTAGAGCTTTTCAAATACAGATTGAGCAAAATCAACGAATGGAACGAAAAAAATCCAGGAACGTATGGCTTGAACGAGTTCTCAGATCTCACGAATGAGGAATTTTCCCAAATGTATCTGGGGCTTGAAGGAAATTTTAGTAGTGATGCTATAGATTTGGAAAAAGATGAAATAGGAAGATCTGGAATCCCAGAATTCTTGGATTGGCGAGACGAAGGTGTAGTTACTCCTGTCAAGAATCAATACACTTGCAGTTCTTGTTATGTTTTCAGTGCTGTTGGTATGAATTTTCACTCTTCATAGAATATGGGCACAAGTTTCAGATATATGAAAAATTTCAAGATCTGTGACTTCAAAATTATGACACTTAATAGTGGTTTTATGATTTTAGCACACATTGAAAGTCAATTTGCGATGAAGCACCATCCTAATAAGGTAATTCTATCCGAACAACAGGCTCTTGATTGTAATCACTTCGATTGTGGATGTAAAGGTGGACTACCAAGCAACGTGATCATGTAATAATTAAAAATGTCTTTAAGTAGTTATTTTTTTTATTTATATATTTTTTATTTAATTATTCATCATCGTATTGAACACTAACATTTCAGTTCTTTAGCGTTCCAAGGAGGTTTAATGCCACAGCAAAGATATACATACGTTCACGAAAAGTTAAATTGTAGACTCAATAAAAGTGAAATAGTTGTTAAAGTTAACGGGCTCAACTTCGAAGGATCCTTAAGTGAAGATATGCTTAAATACGCAGTAGCTACTTACGGACCTCTGTCAATTGGTATGTAACAACTCACTGATGAATATTAATTATTATTAATATCATCAGATAGTAGATAAGGCTTTAATATTTTTCAGCTTTACTGAGTTTTGCGATATTAAAAAGCAGACCAGCAAACATTTGTATTTAAGGGTAAATATACAAACAGCTATAAAGATCAGTTTTGCGATTATCTTCTATTCTTTAAAAAAATATATATTTTGAAAAGTGGGATTGAATTTTAATACTGATTTGATCTGTGTACGCGAACTTGCATAAAATGGGTAAATATATGGTGCTTTAAATATAACTTCTATTGATTTTTAGCTCTTAACATCACAGAAGAATTTAGAGAGTTCAAGTCTAGTAAGGTTTTTACACCTTATGGCGGCAAAGATATTGGAAAGCATGCAGTATTATTAGTGGGATATGGAAGAGGTAACTTCGTTCACACATTATATTATTTTCAGTCCGATTTATCCAATAGTTTGTTTGAGCTTTGCGTTGAAAGATCAGTCAGTTATTTGCGGTTTAACTCATTTCGCTGGCATTTTTTGCATACCTATCTTCCGTCTGGTGGTAGTGATGGAACCTTAGTATTATGAACAGAAGAATTATAATTCTGCAATTGTATTTCAGACAATGATGAAGATTATTGGATCATCAAGAATTCCTGGGGACGTAATTGGTGTGACAGAGGATACATGCGTTTGAGGCGGGGCATTGGTGCTTGTGATATTGGCTCTTACGTTGCTATGGCGGACATCGAATAATTTTTGTTAGTATCTATTATAATCAAAGATACTTATTATTTTTATAGTATGAATAAAGACGAGTTATTATTATGTTTTTAATTTTCTCCTCTTCTTCGTATTTGTTTTTCCATAAATATTAATTGTGGATTAATCCAAATATAAACAAAGTAATGCCATTTAGTAAACTGTGGTAGTGCCTTGTTGGCAAAAGTAAGTACAGTTTAATATTAGGTCTTTATTACACGTAGAAGACATTTTTTTAAGTAAAATAAATAACTAATCAAATTTAGTTTTATCGCTATTATGATAAATAATTTTATGTTCATTATTTCTAAGCTATTTTAACATTCCATCTTTATCTTTAGTACAGGAACGTTCGAAATTTCTTTAAAATGTTATAAATTAAAACGTATTATTAATACTTTACTTAGTGACGTTTGAACTATCACGAAGATGTTTTTAATAATATTATTCCTTTCATTGACATTCACGGCAGAAGTTTGGTCTAAATATGACTTACTGGAGCAAGATCATTACGATATCGATAAAATATCCACAATCTTTGACCAATTTATAGAAAGATATGAGAAGAAATACTCACCAACAGAATATAATTACCGCTTAGGTGTTTTTAAGGAGACCTTGCTAAATCTTAATAAATGGAACAAAGAAAATCCAGGAATGTATGGAATAAACGGATTTTCTGACCTTACATTTGAAGAAATATCTAAAACTAGCTGTTGCCCGCGACTTCGTCCGCGATTAGGTCGTTTTTCGTCATTCGTCGTTTAAAAAAAATACGTGACACTTTATTTTTGAATGTTCTTAATTATTGTCTCTTATAAAATTTAACTACTTACATTAAAATTGAACACTCTGATAAGAAAATCTTAAAATCTGAAGAAAACATGAATGAATGTGATTTAAATTCTACATTACTTAGTATCAAAATATAATAATCTAAATTAAATGTAGATTAACAGTTTGAGCACACCATTATAGAATATGTACTTAAGTATTAAATTACGTTAGTTAACATAGTAACTTTACTAAAAACACGATGACTTTCTTTCGCGCTCGGTACCACAAACTAAGCATGTTTGTGGTAAGTGGCCCGCGTGACGCGTCACTTGACCCCCCGCGAGTAACCCTCCGTTGCTATGCGAAAATACATTCGTTGCTCTATTTTAGGAAAAATTTGTAATACTGTGGCCTGGGCGTTATAACACGTCCAGGGAGTTCCTGAGTGCCGATATCACCATCTTGAGGAAAAGCTTCTAATGTCGATTTAAAACTGCATACATACGAATTAACCTGTTCTAAAATTGTGAAATGAGTTCAGTTTTAAATTTGAGAAATATTGATTTCTTGTATTCCACTATTCGTTGTAGTCGAATACAAAATATAGGGTAAAAGTGGGATAGATGCCCTTACCGGGATAGATGCCTCATTTTCAAAAAACCTCACTTCCCAGAGTCGTGACTACGAATTAATGATTTAAATAGGAGCTCCTATCACCCCGCACCTCGGGTACGCATGAGCTGTTGTTTGGTGAAGACGTGTTTCGCTAGTACGTGTTGTAATATCCGCGGCGAACTTCACGAACACGTTAAAATTTAAAAAGGTTGATATTTGCCTTTGCATAACTTTATAAGCATTAATAAATTTCACTATATTTCTTATTATGTCTATACACTGGTTCATTAATTACAAATCTAAGTGAAAATAGTGGCTCTTTTGTTTTTATTTAATAAAAAAAATACTGGGGCAGCTATCCTTATCAAAAAGTATAGTTGCCCCTTTTTTTTCGAGGGATAGATACCCTTAGGGGCCTCTAAGGGCATCTATCCCTCAATACATATTATGTATATGTTATTATCGATAATCACAGGTACCGTTTATATTTTTACCTGATTGCGCCAGAGGTTTTCTCTATGTTAACCGATTTTACTCGTTTAATTTGCTTTTTTTTGTTATGTATACTTACTTATTAATGATCTGCCCTTATACTGATTGTAGGAGAACCACGCTACGAAAATACAAAAGAAAAGAAGGAGTGCGAGCGCAAGTATATTCTTGGACAACAGAACAACTATGTTAACATGACATTTGCTGGTTTATCATATAAATTTTATTAGATTTCGCGTTTATAGAGTATGTAAGGCATCTATCCCATTCTGCAGGCATCTATCCTCAAAAAAGGTGTTCTACAAAAATGTTTATTACACATTATCTATAAATGATAGGATAAAAAATATATATAGTAATTCAAAACAGATAATTAACCTAGCTATATTCATACAAAGTGTTCGTATAAGATTCATGTTTTTAAAATTATGAGGCTATTTCAAAAAGTGGGGCATCTATCCCACTTTTACCCTATTTAAACAAACTTAGGTTGGCCTACAGGCAAAAGGGATCCTATCAAATGGTAAACTTGACCTTGTATCTTAAAAGTAAGCATGAACGGACCTTCTGATGATTATTGAGCACCAAAGGATCATTTGAAACGCGCTACTATAAGAGCGAATATTGTCTAATAACAGTTTACATTGCACAGTATGTTCCTCTAAAAGTAGTGATTTCAAAGGTTCCGGTGTATCTTCAAATGAAAGCCGACTCCTTACTACACTTTAAAGCATTACAAAAAGAACATACTACGCCTTTACAGAAGATGATCTGTAATCAATTGTGAGGTTATAAGCAAACCCACTTTTATATTTGTCAGACCACACCACCGAATTCGTAGATTGTTTACCTCAAGTCATCAAGACTATGACGAAATCTGTCTGCAGTAAGACGGGCCTCTCGCTATTCGTCCGTTTCCAGAGACCGAATAGTTTCAATTCTTAATCTTTCATTAAACAAACTTATTAATCGTTCTTGTCTCATATAATTGTAATATTCGCGTCCCTACTCTAGTGATTGCTAATACTCATGTTCATCTTCAAGAGATCGAATAATATTATGATGCACCCTATCATTTGTCAAACGGTCTTCATATTGAGTAAAGTTTCAGATTCTCGAGATAAAATATGACTGTCGTGATCAGTAGTGAGACGTAATTCCCTCTCAGTGAGGGTTTCGGTCTCACGGGATAGTACAATATGCCGTTTGCGATCAGCTGTGAGACGTCATACCCTCTCAGTGAAGGTTTCGGTCTCACGGGATAGTAGGGGAGACCGGGTTTGGTTGTCTCACGGGTTGGTTGTCACAGCGGTCTTAACACAAAACTGAACTATCGAATAAGTCTGTTGAACAGCGTGGCAAGAGCGATACAGTGACAACGCTGTCCCCACTTCGCGTCAGACCGCCCCGATCTGCCGTGAGGGCCTCACACGTGTTTATTGTTTTCGCACAGATTTTTTATGATATGAGGACCGAATATGCTCCTCATAACATCACTTTTTGTGAACGAAACGACAGCGCGGTTTAATTTAATGCCAACACCATTAGAAAAAAGGATTATTATTAAGGCCGTGTACGCGGTCCGTGCGCTGTTTGGCTCAAATATGTGATTTTTCAAACCAGATTGTCCATCAACCACTTATCTTACAAACATATGAATTACTAATAATTTTAGGAAATTTTGTTGTCTATGTAGTTAGTTAAGAGTTTTTTTCAATTAATACAGTATTTGTGAATACCATCAAGATAACTGAGCCGATGATTACTTGATTTCACTTTTAGTGTCAATTTCGAAGCTAAAAATATCTGAAATTGCTGACAGATCTAACACACAATTTTTTTTAACTAACTGCAAAAATCCTTATTAAAATAGTTAGTTAAAAGATTTTTTTATTTTGGACTCCTAACTTACGAAATTAAAATCCGAACAATGTGAATTTTTTTAGAAATTATAGTCGACAAAATGATTATTTTCACCAAGATATTTGACTTAATTGAATATAATTTATACATATTGCAATAAAAGAATGTCTTACTTATAAGATAAAATTTAAAAAATCAACTAAGGTACTTCTATTATTTTTCTACAATTTTTTTAAAGTACTATAAAACACTGCGCGCGACCCGATTCAAATCAGTCGGCAGCGAGCCTTTCCAGAGAGAGGACATGTTGCTCGGTGCTCTCCTGTGGACCTATGCTGTTCATAGTAAAAGGATAGCGCAAGCCGCGATCTATCGTAATAGATCGCGGAGATTTTGACTTGCGTTAAATTGAATAAGCGCTCTGAATTGTGAAAAAATATCATGATTTACACTATTAACACTCTTTTAACATAAAATATAAGTCTGTGAGTGTGTAAAAATAAATCCAGCTAATTACACATCAAACTTATGTTTATAATTAGGTATACGACATGAAAATATATTAATTACCAAGCAATAATAATACAGATAAGCAGTGGTGGCTCAGTGGTGAGACCTCGGACTTCGAATCGATAAGTCCGGGGTTCGAGACCAGGCGAGCGCGCAGGAAATAAATTGATTTTTCAATTTATCTGCGCATGTTGTAACATCACCACTGCTCGAACGGTGAAGGAAAACATCGTGAGGAAACCGACATGTCGAAGAATTAAAAAGTTCGATGACATGTGTCATCCGCCAACACGCACTTGGCCAGCGTGGTGGATTATGGCCTGTACCCTCATAGGAGGCCCGTGTCCCAGCAGTGGGAACGTATATGGGCTGATGATGATGAATAATACAGATAAATACTGAACAATAAGTAGGTATAATAGATATTAAGTAGTATTAGTTAAAATATACTTTGACTGTTAGTCAAAGTTTATTTTTACTAACAACATGTAAATGAAGAAGAAATAATAATTACCAACGAACTAACCTTTTCTATAATACTTAACACGGCACATTTTTCAAATTATCTTGCTCAACCCTGCTCAAAAATTTGAGGGTTTTGTTGGAACTTTAATATGTCAAAACTATGATATATCTAAACTACGATACAACTTGCTTGCGGAAATGCTCATTACAATTGTGAATCTAAAGAATAACTAACAACATACTATTCAATTTTATTGAGCTGATGAATATCTTTTGCCTGGAAGAAATCACCGTCGCCTAATAAATATACTGTGTTTTCTTATAAAACCGTTACATAATTTATTTTATCTACTTAAATAATGAAAATGATATTATATTTATAAATTAATATAAAACATATTATGTAAAATGATTAAAAATAAATAAATGAAGCAACTACGATTCAAAGAAAACATCTTTTTCAGTGTTAAAATGCTCTTAGCAATCCTGGATGATGAACTGTATCATGTACTCTGATCCCAGTACGGTCGGTACCTCGATAGCCATAACGATAAATATTATAATCAGATAACCGCAAAGTCAAAATAAAAACATTACTTGTACAGTTGTGAGTGCAAAATTTACGTTTCATTTGGAATAACATTTTTTTCGGTACTAAAACGTAGTCGTTTGATATGTGGTTGGCTGCCCCTCCTCTCCTTCCTGAAAAATATCCTCCAAAATTTCCCGAGATACTTCCAATGATTGAACCATTGGACGTTGGACATTAACTTCAGTCAAAAATTGACGAAGCGGATGATTACTAATTTCCACTTAATCCTCGCTGCTACTATCTTTACCATCAAATCATCAATTTTCAAGTGGTGTTGTAAAAATATCAGCAGAAATCGTCTTCCAAAGGCGATATAATTTTATGAGCATTGAATCTGTAAATAACAAAATCAAAAGTTAACTGTAAATCTATAAAGAAAGCTACTTACAAATAAAATTTTATCAAAAACTACTGTTCCCAATGCACCTCAAAATAATAAAAGAATTCATCATTTTATTATTTCATTCTAAAAGTGTAATATAATACCTACCAACAAAAAACATGAATTGCTATCATTATAAAAAATAAATACCTATAAGCACAGACTAATAATAATATACTACGTACCTATACAACTATAAGTAACAACTTACTTTTTGTGGGAACGCATGATGGTGAAAATTCACAAAACACGAAGATTGCATTTGATATTTTTGGTTTTATGGCATTCAATTGCTTTATAAATATCACTACATAGTATAAAAAAAGTCGCTTTCTCTGTCCCTTTGTATGCTTAAATCTTTAAAACTTCGCAACGGATTTTGATGCGGTTTTTTTAATAGATAGACTGATTTAAGAGGAAGGTTTTAGTATATAATTTATTAGGTTTTAGACAAAGCGGACGAACCCGCGGGCGGTAAGCTAGTAAATTTATAAAATACGAAGATTTTTAAAATTGTAACTAATGAACGCAATCAATATTAGATTAACTGTAGATAATGGTGTCTAGTTTTACTTAAAATAATAAACATCTACCCTCACTTTAAAAAAATGTAGTATATTTATTATTTACTCGAAATATACCTTATAGGGAAGGGAAGATATGGGCTAAAAAGTTAAATAAATAACATAATTATATTTAAATTATTAATTTCCAACTGTGTATTCAGTAGTGTTAACATCTAAATTGATTTGATTTTTACGAAATCTCATAGATGGCGCTGTTACAAAATTAACATTATACAACTTACATTCTTTAAACTTTGTTTCTCTTCCCAAGTTACTTAAATGGCATAATTTTTATAGTGTCAATCTAGATATTGTCAAACAACATTTATATATGCGTCATTTGATTATTAATTTCCAATAGTTAACGTGTGTTTGATTTTTCTAACACTTCATAGATGGCGCTGTTTCATATTTGTCTTTATACTGCTAAGATTCATTTAACTGTTTCTCTGCCCAAATTACGTAAATGACATAGTTTTTATTTTGTAAAGCTAGATAATAGCATGGCTTACTCGAAACCAACATTTAAACATGAGTCTTTAGATTGTACGCTGTCGTAGTACACGGAATATGTAAGAAAAATAAAGGCTCACAGCTCCTCCCCCGAAGGTGATATCATGATAATATGTTTAAACTATCCTCACCCGACCTCTTAGGAATATTCATGCAAAATTTGAAGTAAATCTATGCAGTACTTTTCGAGATTAGCCCGGTCAAACATACAGACAAACAGACAAACAGACAAACAGACAAACAGACAAACAGACAAAAATTCTAAAAACTATATTTTTGGCTTCTATATCGATTATAGATCATGGATTATGTATTCTTTTAAAAAAATATTCAATGTACAGTTTTGACTTTCCTACGATTTTATTATATGTATAGATATAGATGTATATGGGCTTTAATATTAATTTGGATACTAAAACAAGTGATGGAGCACCTAAATAGCAGAGCAAAGGATGCGGTGAAACACCTAAATATATAGATTGGAGAGATTTTGGCTACGTTACACCAGTAAAAAGCCAGTTTACCTGCGGCTCTTGTTATATTTTTAGTGCTGTTGGTAAGTAATGTTATTAAATAAATTGGACAGAACTATATTTTTATATTGCTTATAGATTTTATACTGTTTGTTGTGAATTGATATACAACATGATTGGTCAAATTGTAAGTAAAATAGTCGATTCAATTCGCTGGCAAGTACTTACTATGGCATTTTTTTGTAAACACCATGATCGTTATAGATATTTGTTAAGAATATTAGTTTATAAGTAACATTAAAATCAGTTTCTTCTTAATCCTCAGATTTTAAAATAGCTAATTTAATTTTTCAGGTCACATTGAAGGAATATACGCCAAAAAGCACAACAGCGATCAGTTTATCAGAACAGCAAGTACTGGACTGTGATCCGTATGATGGGGGCTGTTTCGGAGGACTTCCTCACCTAGTCTTCAAGTAATGTATTTTGCATTGCATACTCAAAAATTGAATTTATTATCTATATTATGTATCTGTAAGGTTAAAGAATAACGTAGTATGCGTTCAACACTCAGTATGCCGCATAGAGTTATACATACTATGTATTGAAATAAAAAATCGTCTCCATCATTTGAAAATTCTTATATTAGTTTATATAATATAGTAGGGAATGCGTAAATCCAGGATCGGAACTATGACGGACTCCCACTATAGGTACCAGGGCGCAGTTTGCCTACTGATTTAACGTCACTGTGTCGTTACAAGATCATTACGATCAGCATATTTTTCACTTATTTATATAAAAGTCGCTGTAGTAAAAGCTTTGTAGCACAGTGTTGTAGTCTCTACATTTTTAATTCATACCAATTGCGAAATAAATACTATATTGAAATCGTTTTAGCTACTTAAAAGAAAAGGGCTTGATGCGAGCGGATGATTATCCTTACGAAAACAAGCAAGGAGACTGCATGACTGACAATAGCAAAATAGCAGTCAATGTGACGGGAGGCAAACACTTTTTCGATATCTCAGAAGAGGATTTGAAAGACGCAGTAGCCAACCAGGGACCCATATCAATTGGTATTTAAATACTATTGTATAAGAACTGAAAAGTATTTGCTTCATAGAGAAATAAGAATAATGTTTTTGTTAAAAGTCTTTTTTTTATTGGCATATTTTTATTTTAAAAATGTTTGAATTTAATTTTGTAAGTTAAATTCCAGGTATGCTATTCACGGAAAAAATGCGTCACATAACAACTGGAAAAGTTTACAAGCCCGCTGACGACGACTGTACCGATAATTATATCAACCATGCTGTTCTCATAGTCGGATATGGAAGAGGTGAAGATATCCCAAAATATTTGTTTATACAATGGGTTTTTGTTATAATAAGTAAAAAAACAACAGCCTCGGTGACTCAACATCATCATTAGCTCATATTTGTTCACTAGCTCCTCGTACTTCTCTTCTATAAAAGTTTAGGCCAAAATACATTACGCTGCGATGGCTAAGTTTTAATTGGCACGTTGGCCTTTTGGTTCCTGATACCGAGTGTGTGTCCAATAGTTCTGTGGATAAGGACAGTAGGTAATATTGTGCAGATTTCCTGTGACATGAATTTTTAAAGCTGGACGTCTTTCCAAGTAAAACTACAAGTTGATACGAAGACTAAACAGACAGACAGGCTACGTATAATTTTTGTAACCATGTCATCTTCTTTTCGAAAAAAGTTTCTTATAATACTAAACCATCTAATTCTTATGTATAAAAATATGTTTCATAGATAACGACGACGACTACTGGATAATAAAAAACTCTTGGGGCACGCATTGGGCTGATAGAGGGTACATGCGTATAGTGAGGGGAACTGAAGCGTGCTATATAGGACGGTATGCTGCTATGGCTGAAGTCGATTAGAAGTGAAGGTTTACAATTTTGGAGATTTTGGATATATTTTTTGTTTTAAAGTTTGTGTAGAAATCAACGGTATTTCTAATAAAACAAAAAGTTTAAAGTATGGTTGTGGTTATTTTATTCTGTTTAATAATAAGGATGCTCGAATGTTATTCATTGTGATTTCAACTGGGCTTATAATAATTATGAATCAAGATAAAAAGAGTTTGATATTCTTCAAAGTCAAAACATGCTAAAAATAGATAGGAATTAAAACAAACAGGTAGCCTAGTACCGTTAAAATATAAGAAATTGTTTTCAATAGGCATTATACAAGCTGATTATTTATTGAACATGGAAATAACAATTCAATAACAACATCTTACACATAAAACAGTACAGTATGATAAATTTGATCATAGCTGCATAGACAGACTGCTTCGTAAATCATAATCACTTGTCTTGCCTTTAAAAATCATAATAGAGATATTTTATAACAGAAGATTTTAAATTATTTAAACGTGGATTCTATCAATATACTCATTTCTCAGTACTAATAAGTAGCTACAGTTACATCCAAGATATCGTATAAATGGAGATCTTTCCAGTTCACCAGGTTTTAATGCGAAAATATTTTGTCGAATATCCTGATAACAATTGGTATTAGTAGTGGCCTTTGTTATCAAATAACTTCTCATACTTACAAATAAAAAATTATGGTGCATGTGACTCGAAAGAATTTAAATGTTGGTTTATGGTGAATTTAAACGAACAATTTAATAGTTAGATACTTAGTATATTTCAGCGTTATGTTATGTCTTATGTCTTCTATGGATCCAGAGATATGAAAGATGGGCGCAAAACAGATAGACAAATTAGTTATTTTAATAGAAATAAAGTAAGCATGTTTTGAATGCAAGCCAAGAATGACCGAGATTATTTCGATCGTAGATATTTGACGATTTCATTTTATTCAAATTTTCTAAGAAATACCACAAATTCGTTGGCGTAACACGTGCAAATAAATACTTTTATATGCGATATACAACATTGAAAGCATAGCATTCCTAACTTATCAATACATTTTATATAAACAATCGAAATTTCTTCAATGGTATATAAAGAGAAAACCCAGGCATGTCGCGTCCAATCAATATCATAATGTTTTCCATACTGTTATTATATACACTGGTTTCGCCAGGAGTGTTAGCAAATTACAATTTATTGAATCAAGATTATTTCGAAGTTGACAATGTAGCGTCTATTTTTGAACAGTTTATAGAAAAATATGAGAAAATATACACACTAGAAGAATATTATTATCGCATAAACGTATTTAAAGATACGTTAAAGAAATTAAATGAATGGAATACTGACGACCCAGGAACGTATGGTTTGCAAGAATTTTCAGACCTTACCTTTGAAGAGATCTCAGATAGGTATTTCGGTTTCAACGGCAACATCAGTAATGTGGAAACAGTTCAGTTTAAGAGTAATATGTTCTATAAAGCCCCTGAAGATGTGGATTGGCGTAAACATGGCGTTGTTTCACCGGTAAAACAACAAAGTAAATGTGGATCCTGTTATGCTTTTAGTGCTATAGGTAAATATAAATTTATTCAGTACTTTTAAACGGGCTTGTGTATCAAATCCATTTAATAATTAAGTATCTTTAAATACAATAAAGATAATATTTCTTTTTAGTAAAGATGGTACTAGCTAATATAGACATTAATTCATCTCTACCAGAGTCATAATATCATACATATGATTAAATAATAAATGATGAAACATAGGTATAAGCAAATCATTCTACACTTCAGTCCAAAATACTTTTAACCTATCTTAGAAAACATTTAAGAGCGCTTATTCAATTTAACGCAAGTCAAAATCTCCGCGATCTATTACGATAGATCGCGGCTTGCGCTATCCTTTTACTATGAACAGCATAGGTCCACAGGAGAGCACCGAGCAACATGTCCTCTCTCTGGAAAGGCTCGCTGCCGACTGATTTGAATCGGGTCGCGCGCAGTGTTTTATAGTACTTTAAAAAAATTGTAGAAAAATAATAGAAGTACCTTAGTTGATTTTTTAAATTTTATCTTATAAGTAAGACATTCTTTTATTGCAATATGTATAAATTATATTCAATTAAGTCAAATATCTTGGTGAAAATAATCATTTTGTCGACTATAATTTCTAAAAAAATTCACATTGTTCGGATTTTAATTTCGTAAGTTAGGAGTCCAAAATAAAAAAATCTTTTAACTAACTATTTTAATAAGGATTTTTGCAGTTAGTTAAAAAAAATTGTGTGTTAGATCTGTCAGCAATTTCAGATATTTTTAGCTTCGAAATTGACACTAAAAGTGAAATCAAGTAATCATCGGCTCAGTTATCTTGATGGTATTCACAAATACTGTATTAATTGAAAAAAACTCTTAACTAACTACATAGACAACAAAATTTCCTAAAATTATTAGTAATTCATATGTTTGTAAGATAAGTGGTTGATGGACAATCTGGTTTGAAAAATCACATATTTGAGCCAAACAGCGCACGGACCGCGTACACGGCCTTAAGTAGCTGTTAATCATTGAAATGTTAATATTATAATCAGTATTTAGAACGCGAAAAGTTATACACTCCTAAGATAATAAATGTATTTAACTTTTTTAGCCCACATTGAGAGCCGTTATGCAATGAAGTATCATACAAAGCCGTTAATTCTCTCTGAGCAGCAAGCACTTGACTGTGATGATGAAGACTTTGGTTGCAACGGTGGATGTCCTCATAATGTATTCAGGTAGTTTAGTTCCAAGGAGTTAATAGAAGGCGTTATAATAGGTAAATAGTTATTTTCCTCGGTTGAGCCACGTACACACGGACCGAGCTGCTTCGCGCAGCAAGCTTCACGAGGCAACTCAATTTGTGTAGACCCTCCTAAACTTGAAGCACTTTCTTTTTATGAATAAAAAAGAAAGTGCCGAGCACACGTGTTAGAACTTAAACTTCTTTGGTAATATTCAAAGGTACCAAAATCATCGCCTTACGCCATGACGTGATGGCATTGCCATGACGCGACCTTGAAATTTTTCTTTCAACGCGCCTAACGAAGATTCACTTCAAATGGTTAATAATAAAATTGGGAAATAAAACAGAAATTAAGTCGTTTATTTTCTAAATATAGGATTGAGATCATACTCTACATAATGGTTTTTATTGTTGTCTATTTCTTTGGTTTAGTTGCTGCATTTGCATTTGACTTGCTATAATATTTTATTATTAATATGTGCAGGCTTCATAAAAAATTATAGATCGCCAACTTGTCTAATTTGTCAGTCCTTATGAAAATAATTCATAAATGAAAATTAATAATAATTAAAATATCTTCTCATATAGTTCCCTTCAGGAAGGCGTGATGCTTGCGCGAGACTATCCATACGTACAGCGTCAGGGCTTCTGCAAAACAAATGACAGGAAAACAGTATTAAAAGTGAATAGATACACGGTGTTTAAAGATTTAGACGAAGAAGACTTGAAAGAGGCTGTGGCTAGTTATGGGCCACTTTCAATTGGTAAACATTTTAGACCTTACAGTTAAAAAGAGGAAAAGTAATAATTTTCATCAGTAGTTAATCGAAAGTTAAGAGAAAGTGTTGGTTAATACGTCATTATTGACACATGAAAAACAAAATATTAAAAAAAAAACACTATAAATGTTTTAACATAATTATTAGCATTAAGTAATTTTTTGGACACTGCTCATCACTTTAAAAAAAATTGGTTGTTTGTAAAGTAGGTTTACGATCGAGATGTTTACGTGATAACATAATGCAGTGGCAGCGCTCGAGATGAGAGATCGGTCCGTCTCTCTCTCGTTATACCTGCGATCGCGCTCGTGAGGTTTTGGTGTGACAAAAGTTTCTGAACATGTCACCCGACTAAAACGATTTTAAAAACGTTATCACGTTAAAATATTATTATAAGGTTCCTCAAGTATTGATATTTTATCCTAACAAATTTAAAACATATTTCAGCAATGCTTTTCACACATAGAATGTCGCACATAAAAGTTGGGCGGGTTTACAGACCTGTTGACTGTGGTAAAGCACCCAACAACCACGCGGTACTATTGGTTGGATATGGACAAGGTATATTAGTTTATTTTTATACTTATATTACTATTTATAATGTCGATATAGTCTTGAAAATGGTATTGCAAGTGACCTCTGTTGAATTGGCCTTACGTTTCATAGGACTATGAGACTTTAGAGTAACGGATTGTGAGAATTTTTATAATCTCTATAATCATTAGACAAATAAATTTTGCACTTTTATAATCTTAGATCATTAAAATATCATATAAAGCTCCGTTTCTATTTTCGGGATGGATAATGGATATTGTAATGGGCAGATTTCCTATCAGCATCTGATTCAGCGTCGACTTTTATGTCGACGTATCTTTTTCAGGAATAATCAATGTACAAAATGTATTCTACTAATAAGGGCTGATTTTTCAATCCTTGGATAAAACTTATTCGTCGAATAATGTATAAAACTACCATTTTAAAAACGTATTCTAATTGCCCGTATTTGACAGTTTACGTGACATTTTAATATTATCGTGTAATAGGTACTTTATTGGACGGATAAGTTTTAACCAAGCATTGAAAAATCGGCCCTAAATGAAATCAGTTATTTTCTAGATGTTGGATAGAGTATTCTATAGAGTGTTGAGTATATAAACTTGATAAGAATAGTACTTTATTTTTTGATAACTTTAATGAGTAGGTACTGAACTTATATCATCGCACAATTATTTAAGAAAACCATTTGACAACACCTCTCCCGTTGAGCATAAAATCCGTCATAAAAACCACGAATCTCAAAACTTCGGCTATATTCCTTCCAGAGAATGACGATTACTGGATCATCAAGAACTCCTGGGGGGCGATGTGGGGGGACAAGGGGTACATGCGGCTGCTACGAGGCTTCGGGGTCTGCAATATAGGGTCTTATGTCGCGCTCGCGGAGGTCACAAGGAAATAAATGTCTGCTAATGTGAATGTTAATAAAGTTCTTAAGTTTTTAGGAGTTTATTTTCTAGTGATTTGACACATTTAAAAGTTCCGAGATTAAACGGATAAGTAAATGATTTAAAAGTGTTTTATGGTCAATGGTTAATGTCTAAAAATAAGTATCATAATTCATAATGTAAAAAGGTAAAAAGATTTAAAACATTGAATAAATATGACTGTACAACGATGTTTCTTTATTTGAATAAAACCTTTTTCCTATCTGATTGATTAATTTCTAAAGGAATATAGTACAAATAAAATAAATTTACATGAAAGTTAGTTTCAATTATTTGCACGTAAATTAATGTTATCTTCAATAATCGATTTACACTTAACATAATCTTGAAAAATAAAAAATAACATAATGAGTACCTACGCTACATTAAAATTTTGAGCAATAATTTATAAATCCTTACATAATGATGGCTGATGTATGTTGTATAATTTTCATGGGCAGATATCCTATCCTACTAATATTATAAATGCGAAAGTGTTTGAGGATGTGTATGTGTGTGTTTGTTACTCTTTCACGCAAATACTACTGAACCGATTACAATGAAATTTAGCACACATAGAGGAATAACTTAGATTAACACATAGGATAGGTTTTATCCCGGAAATCCCACGGGAACGGGAACTATGCGGGTTTTTCTTTCGAAATGCGGTCGAAGCCGCGGGTGAAAAGCTAGTGTAACCTAAACAAAACGTACTCAGAAATTATGAAAATTTATTTTTTGTAAACTTTGTACACTTTATTTACCTAGGTTACATTTGTTCCCTTTAAATAAACATAAATGTTATGCAATATGCAAAACAAAGACATATGAAAACCTTTATCTGGTCAGTGTTCACTCAATGTCTTAACTTATATATGTATATTCATTTTTTAAATATTATTGCGGAACTAACTCTGTCTGTCTGTCTTCTTCATCTTCCCGTCTAAACAACTGAACTGGTTTTGGTTAATATTGGTAAAAAGATCCTGAGAAAAGATATAGAATATGTTTCTTAGATTACGCGGGCAAAGCCGCGGGCGTACGGTTAGTTGTGAATAAAATACTTACCTATGCAGCAGCAGTGTATGAAGGTACAAACATTTTTATCTAATTCCGTATAATATGCGTTTTAATGCAACTTAAATGACACCTGTAAAAATTGTTATACATAGGTGTTGTTTTTGCTTGCACAAAAGCTCAAATTTTGCAACTCAAAAATCCTATAAAATAAAAAGCGATTACATCGGAATGAAAATTTAACTATTTAACAATTTACTGGTATTCAAATGTTAAATGCCAAATATTAAAATAATTTTCATATTAGATAACTCGAAACATATTTTTCATGAATTCTTATAATGTCACACTAAACATTCTAAAAATTACTGATACAAACATAATTATATAAAGAACACTCAAAATGAAAATAGAAAAGCATAACAATGTTGTATATCATATTATGTATACTTACTGTATTTGCTGCTGAAGTTTTAACTTCAGAATTTTATTTATTAGATCAAGATTATTATGATTTAAACAACGCTGAAGCAATTTTTGAACAATTTAATAGAAAATTCAACAAAGATTATGAAAATGACAAAAGCGATTATCGTTTCGAAGTGTTTAAACAGAATTTGGCAAAAATCAACGAGTTAAATGAAAAAAGTTATGTTAAATCATACGGAATAACACAATTCACTGATTTAACATTCAAAGAATTTTCTGATTATTATTTGGGAATAAGAAGCAATATAACTTATGAAAATGCAGTTAAATATGTACCTTCTAGATTGAAAGGACCAGATTCATTAGATTATCGAAAAATCGGATATGTGACTGAAATTAAAGACCAAACACGCTGTGGATCCTGTTATGCGTTTAGTTCTATCGGTGAGCATGAAATATTATTAAATTATCTTGTGTAGAGCTTTTTTTATACAGGTAAGTGCTCCACGTCGCACATAATATGCACCCAAAATACCAGATACATTGTAGGTATGTTTACGGCCTTTTAAGTAGGAATATGCTCTCTTTATGAAGGTGCCCAGTTTATAGCCGTATGGAAACTGAAATATAAAATAAATGACGATTTTAGAGATGATCCAGGTGTAATAAAACATATCCATCCTTTTACAGGTAACATTGAAGGACAATATGCCAAAGTTCACAACACTAAAGCGATCAGTTTATCTGAACAGCAAATAGTTGATTGTGATCGCACAAGTCATGGTTGTTATGGAGGCTGGCCGCACAATGTTTTCAAGTAAGTTGCCTAGCTGAGATGGGTTTGAGCCATAAGGCCGCTATTTGTTCATTTTGCATGGTTTTGTAATTTGTTTTACTCTTATTTTATAAGACTGTTGTACAGTAAAGAGTAAATAAATGAACTTTCTCAGGATGATGTCGTTTAAGTAGGTATTTGGAAATAAAGCTTGTGTATAAGGCTCCTTATTTTATTGTGATACAATTTATTAATAAATTTCGATCAGTTGTGTGGATAAATCCTTTGGAAATTATAGATATCAAAATATTAGCTAAATAATAAAATAAAAAAATAAATTTATCAACGAAAAATGCCCGAGATATTCCTTACTTAAATACTGATTTTCTAATAAACATAACAGTAGTCTGGCTGCGGAAGGTGGGTCTATGAGAGAAGAGGAATATCCGTATGCAGGTGTTCAAGGTCAATGCAGAGTAGATGGCAGCAGAATAGCAGCCAGGGTTACAGGTGGTCAACAACTGCAGATTTCAGATGAAGCCGGTTTAAAAGACGCTTTGGTTCAGTACGGACCGCTTTCAGTTGGTACGTGATTTTTATTATTTTTGAAGTGAGTTGAGAGTAAAATTTCAAGGTCGCGTCAAGGCACTGCCGTCACGTCATAGTAAGTCGATGATTTTGGTAGGTATCTTTGAATCTTCCATAGTTTCACTAATGACACGCGTGCATTGTTGTAATTCAATTTATTAAGTCATAAATTTTTTGTTGCAGTCATAGGGGTTAACCGAGAATTCATGCTTTTGCGAGGCAAATCCGTCTTTAAACCAATGACTTCTTGTCAAGAAGGTCCACATGCTGTTCTTCTCATTGGATATGGAAACGGTAAACACATTTATTAAATGAAAGTCTAATCATGTTAAATAAATTATTAGTTGTATAAAATAATAAGTTACAATCTGGTTTCAAAATATGTATAAAGATTATGAAACTTACAGTCGAAAAAAATGTGTTCGACATGTATGTAGTATTAATTTAGTCGAGAACAAAATGGCAATAAATTATCTAATAACACTTTCAAATTGTAAGGAACAATGAGATTGACATCTTATTTTTGTACAAAATCCCAAAATAAATAAATAAATTCTGATTTTCTTAAGCAGCTTTAGCAGTCAATATTAAATAAGAAAATATATCACTTTAATTAATTTTCTCTTCCAGATGGTACAGACGATTATTGGCTCTTGAAGAACTCCTGGGGCACCACGTGGGGTGACCAGGGCTACTACCGCATGGTCATGGGGCAGCATGCGTGTAACATTGGAGATTATGCAGCTAGCGCGACTGTTGAATAGAGGTTGTCTGGAAGAAATCGCTATAGTGATATGTTAATTGTTTTAACTTGTAATTTGGTAATGTTACATTATCACGTAAAAGCAATAAAGAATAAATGAATTAAATAAATCCTGTTTCAGCTTTATTAACATTTTTAGTTGAATTAACAACGTTTCCTTTCTCCCTCTATACATATTGTAATAATTGTTGTTATATTTGAATAACTAAGAATAGATTGCTAGATAATTACTGTACAAAGTTTATGTAAGAATTAAACAAATAGGTAATTAGACACATCTGAAATAATCTTTTCGTTGTTTTTTATGTGTTATCTCGTAACAGTTATTTGCTAAGTCTTATTCAATTATTTTTAACCAGACCTCTAAACCCTGTTTAAGAGTTCAAACTTTTAATCAAAAATTATAAGTACAAAAATGTATAGCTGAAGTTATTTCATAGCGAATACGGGATGTATTGGATGACCGAAGGTCACATTATGCGTGACTGTGATTGCTTAACATAGAAATTACACACGATTATATAATTATTATATTATATAAGCGAAAAAATAAAATACTTACCCTAATTATAATTAATTTACCATCCTTTAATAACTTACTTTTAATGATAAGGGAGTAAGACGCCATATTTGGATTCAGGAAACAATCTAATAATTTTATTAGCAAGAATACCAAAATAATAAATGCTTTAAAACTAACTCTATGATCTGTAGTTTTATTGTCATGATTTTAACTTTTAGATAACCCTATAAAATTTTGATATTTTCTACTGAAAATATTTCAATTTAATTTCATTCATTGCAATATGTATACTCTTTCTCCATCTAGGTATACTCTTTATTATTTCATAATATTACTCTGCTCTTTAATTTGCTTACATGTTTATCTTTATCGAGTCGCTTGGAAAAAATCGCTCACGAGCGATAAAGCCGCTCTTTGTACAGCTCTACTATACGTAGCTATCGCAACCATGTACATACACAACACAACAACTATATTTCTACTAGTGGTCCGCCCGTGGTACCTACATGTTTAAACTATCCTATCTCTCAAGTTGGATCAAACTGCACATGGTGAAGGAATTTTATTATAATCGGTTAAGTGGTTTAGGAGTCCATTGAGGACAAACATTGTGACACGAGATTTATATATATTAAAGATAGATGTACAATAAAGAGTATTCATTCATTGATTCAATTGTTTATTAGCATAAAATATCTAAACGGTCGACATGTGAAATGAGAAATGAAATAAGTTTTACATTTTGTTGAAAGAGATTTTCTCTAAAATATGTATTTGTGAGAAAAAAATAATTTTGAACATGGCATGGCTTTGTACATAACACAATCGATATTTATACCTCTTGAGTAATAAACTTACATACCTGCTGCAAAATGATAATATGGAAAAATTTATATAATAACATTTTATCATAAAAAGAATAAATCAAAATATATTCTTTCCATACTATACATGTTTTTTATAAATATGTACTTTTTCATATCTATCATTGTTGGAATATTACTTTTTATGGTGATAATTATTATAAAAGAAAGTAAAAAGAAATTATTCACAGTTGTGTAGCAGAAATGTTTCTCTTATTTTGTATTCTGTCTACTTTGACTTCTGAAGTATTTACTTCGGATTACAGTCTCTTGGACCAAGATTATTATGATTTAAATAATGCGAAAGCAATATTTAACCAATTTATTCAAAAATATTAAAAACAATACGATGATAGAATCGAATATCACTTCGAAGTTTTCAAACAAAATCTACAGGACATAAACGAGTGGAATGAAGAAAAGGGGACCAAAATGTTTGGAATTAACGCATTTACTGATTTGACTTTTGAAGAATTTTCTCAATTTTATTTGGGTTTTAATGCTAACAATATTACTGATGATGTAATTGTATACAAACCAAGTGGGATTAAGGCACCGGATGCTTTGGATTGGCGTGACTCTGGATATGTTAGTCCTGTTAAAAATCAACAACATTGCGGGTCTTGCTTTGCATTTAGTGCTACTGGTATGATTTTTATTTATATTTTTTTATTTTCTTATATTATGTACAAAACGAAAGAATAACTTGCACCTGTTATGGATAATGTTTGATAGAATAAAAAACAATTTTTTTTTTGTTATCAGGTAACGTTGAAGGCCAATACGCAAAAAATCATAATACACAAGCGATAAGTCTGTCCGTTCAGCAAGGTTTTGACTGCGAACCGCAGGGTAACTGTAAAAATGGAGGAATTCCACACAATGTATTTCAGTAAGTAATCAACCCACTATTTAATGAAGTATTTATAATTTAGAGAAAAATATTTCATGCTTTATTTTTAATTGGGACTAAGAGAAGCTATTTTATAGGGCTTTAGCTGAACAAGGAGGATCTATGCGTGAAGAAGATTATCCTTATGAAGCTGTAAAGGACCAATGTAGGACGCAGAGAGATAAAATAGTAGCAAGAGTAACTGGTGGCAGTCCGCTTGGTGTATCTGGCGATGATGATCTTAAAGATGCTGTGGCTAATCGTGGACCCTTATCTATCGGAGTGATACTTTAAGACGTTTATTAAACATCTGGTCGAATTAAAAGAAGCCTTTTGATGATATCATTTGATGACGCTTAGTTTCGAACTTTTAAATGTGAACGTAAATATTATGTTTGTTGCTCATTACCCATCACTCTATAGGCTGATAGCTAGTATATCTAAATTTAAAATGAATATAACAGATTAATAATTTTTTACTCTTAAAAAAATGTATGTTGCAGCTCTCTGTGTTGACCAGCAGTTTAAAGCGTATCGTGGAGGTGTTTTTAAACCGTCCACTCCGTGTTATCGATCAAATCATGCTGTCCTGTTGGTTGGATATGGAAATGGTAATTATATAGCTTTACTACAGCTGGTTCGCCGTGTTTTGCCCATGGTATATGAACAGCCAATAATAACATTCAGATCACGTAAAGAATCATGAAATAATTTTTGAAATCGGTCTAGTAGTCCTGAGATTAGCGTGTCCATACAAACAAAATTTTCAGCTTCATATAATTAGTTTAAAAGGTATGTATTACACATTTTTTCACCAGATGGCAGCAATGATTATTGGATAATCAAGAATTCCTGGGGCGCAGGTTGGGGAGACCAAGGTTACATCAAAATAGTCCGAGGGCAAAGAGCTGCTAATATACCATCATACGTCGCTTGTTCTACTGTAGAATAAATAGCCTTTTGAATTATTATACACAAAATAATAATTAATAAAGTATCTTTCATGCATTATAACTTCTTTTTTTCTACCTACTTTTTAACCTTTTAATGAGATATAGACTAGATATCGAAACTAGAATTTTCAGTATTGCTAGCAATTCTTTTGCTCTGTGAATTATAAAATGATTTATAATATTTTACCACTAGATCAGCGATTTTGGCTTAATTAAACAGCTGGAATTCGTTATGAATGATCAGTTTCATGAAATTAATATTACACGTTCAGTTTTAACTGTTTCTGTGTTTCATTGACCATATTAATATATATAAATCTCGTGTCACAATGTTTCTCCTCAATGGACTCCTAAACCACTTAACCGATTATAATAAAATTCGCACACCATGTGCAGTTCGATCCAACTTGAGAGATAGGATAGTTTAAACATGTAGGTACCACGGGCGAAGCCGGGGCGGACCGCTAGTTTTATTATAATTTTATTATACCTTATTATTGAAGTTTCAATGCAATCAAACGTTTAAGATAGGTATTAATTACTTTCTAGGATCCCATTAGGTATACAAAAAATATCAAGCAAAGGTCTATCGCATGTAAAAGCTGGATAAAATTTGCTTATTAGAACTATAATCTGTACCGTGTAAGGGTAAAAAGGGTAAATAGGGTAAAAAGTATGAGTGCATTTCGGTCTCGCGACACTAAGGTTCTATACATAATATGAGCATTTTTTTCTTTAAGTTACCCCATTTAAGACGTTACACAAAAAAAAATCCACTGCTTGGTGGGCGGAGTCTAATAGCTCGCTATCGCGAACGCGGGTGTGCGCGAAGTCATTCTTGCAAACTCGCCGCGCTGCCGCTGGCCGACTCGGGACAAACATGTATGGAGTCGTCATACAGTTATAATATTGTTATACATATATTTAATTGTTGATTTATTGGTTTTATTTTCTTGCTTATAAACAAATAATCTTCTTTTTAACAACTACTTAGACATTATTAATAATTATTATTATTTCGTAATGTTTACTTTATTACAAAATAATACAGGTTATAAATAATCTTTAAAATAACAAAAAATATTGTTACTCTGAAAAAATGAAATGGTACTCAATAACGCGGACTACTGAATTGATTTAGATAGAATTTGATGCTGACGTAGATATTACATCATGCCCAGAAATGAAAGGTACTATTTCTGAAAGAAGTTATAAACCCTAATTCTTCTCAGTCAAAGTCAAGAGTGGAAGATATCACTAATACAGTTAAACTGATGCGAAACTTTGGATGTTAATTTGTATATTTTTTTGTTAGTTGTTACTTAATCACGTCAAGACTACATTACCAATTTTGATAAAATATAGCTAATTACCTGGATATACACATAGGATACTTTTTATCCGAACTGAACACTTCTGTGGGATAAAACAGGATTCACGATATAACCTAATTCCACGCGGGCAAAGCCGCGGTCGGAATGATATTTTTTTAAATAAAAAAATTGTTAAAAAAAAAAACACAAAATATATTGACGCATGTATTTATTTTTTGCACTCTATTATAATTGTAATTATTCATTACAAATAATCAAAATAAAATAGCCAGAACAAAGTTAGGCCCTGGTAGGGTAGGTAGGCAGGTACAGCAATGTGAGACGAACACTGGCTTATTTATACCAATAATAATGTATTATAAACATTAAATTAAGTTTACTTTCTTACAACAAAAATACATAATATTAGCTAATGTGAAAACGAATCAACCAATCATCCCACAACAATGAAATGTGCACACAAATATTCATCCAAATCGGTTCATGTGATTAGGAGGAGTGACTGCAGCGCCATCTTCCGGGCCCAATTGTGTTTCCAGATCACCCAGGAACTCAATTTAATATACTTACACAAAATTTTTCGAAATGAAAACTCACATTACTATGTAAATATGAATATAAACCTGTTTTAGTACTAAGCAATTTCCCGCACAGGTGTAGTAAGTATAAATGAAATAAATATCAACATCAAATTCTTTATACAACATACTTATCTACCACCTACTAAGAAATGTAATTCTTGAAATTTTTTCGTATTTTTTTTAAATATAATACTACTCCAATGAGCTCCTGTTCCATATTACGTTCACCATACTTCCACTAAGTTCACCATGATTTTTTATTTCTTTGCACTTTGTTGCTTTTTGCTAAAAATGGAATCATGCGATAAAACCAGTAGAGCGTTGATAACATACATTTTTGACTGAATAAAGGTACTTACGAAGGAGTGGGTTCACATTGTGAACAATCAGTGGGTTTATTTTCCTTCTGGATTCCGGATTTCTGAAAAGATTATCTATGCTATAAATGAAAAAATCTTACACATTCGTTATGTACTTAAAACAGGGGTACATATCAAACATCGTCTATAATACAATTATCATCAAATTTAAAATAAAACCAACTTACTTCATTAATTTGTTCCAATTGTAAGCATTCTTTTTCCTCCAACCTTTATGTTTCTTCTTCTTATTTTCTTTATTGTCCCCATTTGTCTCATTTTGTCTTATCGTGTTGTCACCCTTTGTTACGATTGCGCGAGCGACACAAGTTCCCCGTGTGACGGCCGTAGCGGGAATCAAAGACTACTATGTATATATGGCGGGAATGACTCGTGCAGCGATCGGGGTAGGAAGGTACAGGGCGGCTCTCGCTATATTGGCTGGTCGCGCGCTAATTTCAAGTATTTCTTGTTTATTTCAAAACCATCGCATATTTCAAAATTCTAACTCGGTAGACGTATAGGTTGTATATTTTATAGTTAATATCCAAAAAGTCGTAACTTTACGTTTGTTATTTTGAAGATGCCAGAGATTAAAAAAAATAACAATGAGAACTTTGTATTTTTTTTCTATCGAGAAAATATCATGGAATCATGTTTCTAAAACGGTAGACGTATTGTGTTACTATTGAACTTTCTTGTCAAGAATTTTCATCACGACAACTTTAATAATATAAAAATTACGAAGGTTTAAAAAGGGCCGTAAATGTTAGAAAAATTAATTCATCACCTTAATCGCAATACATATAATGGTACATATTAATAATATTTAAAAACAAACCTCGTTTAATTTTCCGCCCTAAATTCGATATCACTGATCATATCTAAGAAAAACTTGTAATTTTAAATCACTTTTTCATATCTTAAATATTTGTTGATTTAGACCCAAAGGTTCTGTGAATATGAGCCCAAAAATCACGTTTCTTGTATGGAAGCCCCCTTAAATATTTATTTTATTCTGTTTTTAGTATTTATTGTTATAGTGGCAAGGAAAATTCACATTCTCTTTATTGTTCAGCGACCCATAAAAACTTCTATTTAAAAAACTTTTACTTTTGATGAGATTTCGATTACACTTATTAAACGCAAAACTCGCGCAAAACTCAATCTGTAATCTCTACTATATTTTAGTCGTTCATTCAACAGACAAAAGAAATTGTTTTTTCTCTCTGTAAAAAGCATTTGACATACACTTTTTGTGAACTAAATGTAGGTTGTATACAATAAAAGTATTCAAGAAACAAAAAAAAATCCTTAACAAGATAAACACACATTCTTTCCACATACGCTGCATTATTTTACAAATATGCGGTGGTTATCTTATATTTAGCAAATTGTAATTTTTATGAAGCTCATAAATGTTATATAAAGAAAACTAAAGAGGAATTATGCAACAGTTGAGTGGTAACAATGTTTCATTTATTTTGTATACTGTCCATTCTGGGTTCTGGAGTTTTAACTTCAGATTACAATCTCTTGGACCAAGATTATTACGATTTAAATAATGCTAAAGCAATATTTAACCAGTTCATCCAGAAATATGGAAAACAATACGATGATAAAATCGATTATCACTTCGAAGTTTTCAAACAAAATCTAGAGAACATAAACAAATGGAATGAAGAAAAAGGCAGCAAGATGTTTGGAATTAATGCATTTACTGATCTGACTTTTAAAGAGTTTTCCCAATTTTATTTGGGTTTTAATACTAAAAATATATCTGGGGAAGGAACTGTGTATAAACCAACGCGAACGGGAGTAGAGGCACCGAATACTCTGGACTGGCGTGATTCTGGATATGTTACTCCTGTTAAAAACCAACAATCCTGCGGAAGTTGCTATGCGTTTAGTGCTATTGGTATGGTTATATCCTATTTCTATCCTATCCCTCCTACTAATATTATAAATGCGAAAGTTTGTGAGGATGGATGTGTGATGTGTGTATGTTTGTTACTCTTTCACGCAAATATTAACGAACCGATTACAATGAAATTTAGCACACATATAGATGGTAACTTGGATTACCACATATGATAGGTTTTATCCCGAAAATCCCACGGGAACGGGAACTATGTGGGTTTTTCTTTGAAAATGCGGGCGAAGCCGCGAGTGAAAAGCTAGTTTCCTATAACGATATAAAAGTGTGATTTAACATCATCGTTATTTTTTAACAGGTAACATAGAAGGCCAGTACGCAAAAAATCATAATACACGAGCTATCAGTCTATCTGTTCAGCAAGGTATGGACTGCGAGCCTCAGGGTAATTGTATACAAGGAGGAGTTCCTCAATATGTGTTCAAGTAAGTTTATATCGGACTTATTATGGAGTGTGAATAATTAAAGAATATGAACTTTAGATCTCTCTTAATTTAGATTTATTGAAACTTGATATTTCAGGGCATTAGCTGAACAAGGAGGATCTATGCGAGAAGAGGATTATCCTTACGAAAATAAGAAGGACCAATGTAGGACTCGGAGAGACAAAATCGTTGTGAAAGTAACGGGTGGTGGCCAGCTATTTGTAAATGGAGAAGATGAGCTTAAAGACGCTTTGGCTAGTCATGGGCCTTTAACAATAGGTATGCTTTGAGAATTGGCTTAGAATACTATTCAGAATTGTGCTCATACTATGTGATGTTTTTGCTGCCTTATATATGCGATGATGTAAGGTTGTTGTGGCAGATCCGTTTTTTTTTATGGCAGAGCATGCAAAGAGTAGTGAAGCAGTCACCAGATACCGTAAACATTATATCAAAACTATCGAATATTTAAATGTGAATATGGACATAAAAAAGGCAAAAAATTAAATGAGCCGCACTGGAATCCTGATTCTAATTTTTTTTTTTATATATTTTCACTGGTTTTTTTTTTATGTTTTACTAAAAAGAAGTATTTTATTGCAGCTATTTGTGTTGACAATCAATTCTATTCCTACTCTGGAGGTGTTTTTAGACCTTCCTCTCCGTGTACTCAATACAATCATGGTACCCTTTTGGTCGGTTATGGAAATGGTAACTATGTTATTTATTATATACCTATAGTTTTATAGCAGATTCAATTGGGAAGTGTAAATCCAGTTTTTCATTATTTATTTATAATCATTATAAAATAATTTACTATTTATTTATAACTAACCTGATTCTGCGAAGACACCCACAACTGTAGTAAAAAATACTAATGTGGTGCCCGAATAAAAGGTGGCTATAATCAACAATTTAAACTCAAGTATTTTTTTCATTCACCAGATGGACGCCAAAACTACTGGATCATCAAAAACTCCTGGGGCGCAGATTGGGGCGAGCGAGGATACATAAAAATAGTTCGAGGAGAAGGTGCTTGTGCTATTGGCAATTACGTTGCTTGTTCTACTGTAGAATAACCAATCGGATATATTAAAACGACTTCATAAAGGTGTTTAGGTTCTATCTGTGTCTTCTGTCTCTAACTTGAAAACGATGCTTCATATTAAATGTCTTTCTTATTTTCGGCAATGCAAAAGTCGGCAAACATAATATGTTACATATATTATTTATTTTTTGAAATAGCCTATTAAAATAAAGTTTCTTGCAAGTATTATTATTTATTTTTATTTCACCTTTAATATAATTGCTGGGGTAACTTTCACACTTGATGTCATATTAGAATTCGTTGTATTCATAAAAAATTATTTTTCCTTTCCATATGCTGGTTGCTTCATAAAATTTCTCGTTCAATCAGATGGTTTAAAATATCGTTTTAGACATCGCAAAAGTTGCTAAATTCAGTCAGTCAACATGATTTTTCCTAAATCAGAATATTTAGAATAAATCAATCACACCAGGTAAAAAACAAACAAGAAGAATCTCATTTTTTTTAAATTATTGTATCTGAACGCCCCTTTATATAGTATTTAGACACAATTGTTCAATTAAGAACACAGATTGTCCCAAAATATTTGTTAGCTACGTAGGTAGTGGGGATAATTTTTTACAAGTAATAAGTTAATGACTACAATTAATGATTTTTATTATTATTCCACATAGTTAACAAAGTAACTTGAAGGAAAATAATAATTACTTTCGACATTCTCTATGTAGGTATTCGTATTACCAATGGCATCTAATCTAATATTGAATCTTAATTAAATACTAATTTACATCATGTTTTAATCAATAAAAAATTAATCCACGAAAGAAAAATCATGTGTGGAAAAGTGAAACAGTTTGAAGACCATTCTGTGTCGCAGACGACAAGTTCGCGGACAAATCGGAGTGTGAATATGTTTAACATGAACGCCGCGCTTGTATATACATAAATAAATAATTTATTTTAGACACAAAGATCCATATTACTATAATTAGTATAGTGTATGTACGATAACGGATTTGTCCACAAATAGGTATGGTTCGGGGCTCGGCTCGGAACTCGGCTTGCGGTGCGTGTAGTGAATTGTGCATTAGAGTCGATCATGCTTCGTAACAAATTTGGCCAGCTCGTACCGAAAAAGATAACCCAACCAGAAAATTGTCCTGAAATAGTAGCAAGCAAATGTATCTGTATTACGTTTTTCCTTACCCATCCCCTCTCTTTCCTTTACTTCATTCATCAATTCTTTCTTTAACCCCTACTATTGCATCTGCAGAGAACTTCTGTCTCATGTTCATGAGCCGTAGCAATGTGATCCACGAGCTAGCTCTTTTGCTAACTATTATGTAAAGAAAATTTAGATTAGAAGAAGGCGCTTGGAAACATCGAGGTATTATAGTAATAAAACAAATCATTAAAATAATTATAAAGACATACTTTTCGCATACACTACGTTGTGATGATTTCACAAATATGCGGTGACATATTTTGCGATGTTTGAATGTATAAAATACTGTTTCAAATATTATATAAAGAAAGGGAAAAATAAATTATTCTCATACCGCCATAATGTTTCTTTTATTTTGTATAATACTGTCCATATCTGCTTCTGAAGTTTTCACTTCAGATTACAGTCTCTTGGACCAAGATTATTATGATTTAAATAATGCTAAGGCGATATTTAACCAATTCATCCAGAAATATGAAAAACAATACGATGATAGAATCGATTATCACTTCGAAGTTTTCAAACAAAATCTAGAGAACATTAACAAATGGAATAAAGAAAGGGGCACCAAAATGTTTGGAATTAATGCATTTACTGATCTGACTTTTAAAGAGTTTTCCCAATTTTATTTGGGTTTTAATGCTAAAAATATAACTGGTGAAGGAATTGTGTACAAACCAATTGGAATAGCGGCACCTGATTCTTTGGATTGGCGTGACTCTGGTTATGTTTCTTCTGTTAAATATCAAAAATCCTGCGGGAGTTGCTTTGTTTTTAGCGCTATTGGTAATATTATTTTTTATATTTTATACAATACGACTTACTGTCCATGTTTTTTAAGCTATTGCATAGCTTTTATCTCAAACTTTGAGCGCGGCGACCGAATGTAAAAATTCAGTAACGAAAAAACCTAACACCCCCCCACTCCAACCGGCACAGCGATGCCATGTTATGCAATAGTTTTACCGCGGCAGTCCTCAAGTGCCACACGTATTTTTTATTTTTAATGTGATACATTATAATAAATTAATAATGGTTTTTTGTTATCAGGTAACATAGAAGGTCAGTACGCAAAAAATCATAACACACAAGCTTTTAGTTTATCTGTTCAGCAAGGCTTAGACTGCGTGCCTCAGGGAAATTGTGAAAGAGGAGGATTTACCCATGATGTATATCAGTAAGCAAAACCAAATTTAGTCGAATTAATAATTGAGATGGGTAATTATTGAAGTGAAACTTCTTTAGGCGCGGCGTGAGTAAAATTATAAGGTCATAATATGGCAATACCGTTACATCATGGAGTAAGGCGACGATTTTGGTATCTTGCTAAAGAAGTTTACTTTTGACACTTGTGTACTGCACACACGCTCTTTGTTTTTATTACAATGTGTCTCTATTTTTGGTCCTTAAATATTTCAGGGCATTAGCTGATCAAGGAGGATCTATGCGAGAGGAAGATTATCCTTACGAAAATGAGAAAGGACAATGCAGAACTCAAAAGGATAAAATAGCTGTCAAAGTAACTGGGGGCAGTGAAATAAGTGTTTCTGGTGAAGATGATCTTAAAGAAGCTTTGGCCACTCATGGACCGCTATCGGCGTGTATGATTCTTTTGAAATAATAAGCGTGGACTTACATATGCTGTTATAGGGTTGTAGCCAGGACCAATTGTGATGATCAATATAAGGACGCATTTTTAAATCCTTTGTCAATATCTACTTAAATAAATTCAAATCGTTAAAAAGTTTTCTTCTGGGAACTTATGGTTCCTATGCATTTGGGGGCCGTATTTTGTACCTAGTTCGAAAATATTTTAATATTAATTTGACATTAATATGAATGTTTCTTTTACAGCTCTATGTGTAGATGATCAATTTAAAGCTTATACTGGAGGTGTTTTTAGACCTTCCTCTCCGTGTAATCAGCACAACCATGCTACACTTTTAGTTGGCTATGGAAATGGTAATAATATAACTAAACTAGCTTACCGCCCGCGGCTTCGCCCGCTTTGTCTAAAACCTAATAAATTATATACCTTCCTCTTGAATCACTCTATCTATTAAAAAAACCGCATCAAAATCCGTTGCGTAGTTTTAAAGATTTAAGCGTACAAAGGGACATAGGGACATAGGGACAGAGAAAGCGACTTTGTTTTATACTATGTAGTGATTAAAAGTACTGATGCTAGAGAGAATTGTGTATTTCAACCAACAATTCAACCTTAATTTAAATGAATAGATCGAACTTTGTATTTAGTGTGTTATTTGTCATTTATAACTTGGATTGTTGTTTGGCTTTTAGTCAATGACTCGTATCCTTTACTCGAATTCAAATCAATAAACTAAAGGCTAACTTATAGGTCGGTACCTATGAGGTTAACGCCTTGCTCTATAGTAATATGAGATGTTTAATTTAGTGTACGTTATTATTTATTGTCATCTAACAAATAAATTTTAACAGCTATAGAATCATCTTATAAATAATGCAGAATTGCTATAAAGTCCAATATTAAAAATAATGTATAAAGGTTATAAACTCCTATACTTTTTCTCTCTAGATGGTCACGATAACTACTGGATAATCAAAAACTCCTGGGACACGATTTGGGGCGAGCAAGGCTACATACGATTAGTTCGTGGAGAGAGTGCTTGTGCTATCGGCTCATACGTCGCTTGTTCTACTGTAGAATAAACTTAAATTTTTGAAAATAAACTTTATTACAACCACATTGAGCACTTTTTTCAATTCCCCATTTTGGCCAAGCCAAATGTTGAAACAACACAACAAAAAGAGCCTTTTTATATTAATTGCAATCTATATATTATGTTGTTAGCTTTCCATTCACGACTTCGAATGATTAAATTTTTTTCGCTTTGTCTAAAACTTAATTAGTTATGTAGGTAATAATAAAAGTTTTCTAGAAAACCACACTCTCTATTTAAAAAATTAAAATCTGTAGTGTAGTTGAAAGATAGCATCCAGAGATATTTCTTGAATGTATAATCACGCCAAAAGTATCAAATGTTGTCTATTTTCACACTGTTATACATTGATAGATGAAGATATAGGTAAATCCTCCACACCGCTTTACCATTTTTATTTTCAATAAAATCCTGTGATTCAAACTTTTATTATATTCGTTATTTGATTGGTAAAACTTTTGATCAATCATGTGTAAATTGCCAAAGTTGTAGCCAAAATTAAATTATTTTGGTGTTATTAAATAAAGTCAGTAAAGAATTACAAAATAAAGAACTATGCATTCGGCCACAGCTTAACATACATTATTATTTTAGACTAGAATCATAAGACTGTGAGGTGAAAATGTTGAAGCATTTCCTTTTATTTTAATTGGAACTAACTAATTGTAAGAAAAATGTAAATAATAGCAAGAAAATACACTTAGCTATCAAATCCCTATACAATATGATCAAAAAAAGGTAAAGTACCTATGTAAAATTAAACAGTCAATGCATTTTTTGTCTGGTTGGTTGTCAAAAAGAGTGGGCACCACTTTTTTATTTTTGCTTGGCACTATAATTCCATTATGCAAACAACGTCGATAATGTTGATAAATACAATATATTGAAAAAGAAATATTTTGTTAAATATTTTAATACATAATTGCAAATGTTATGTAATGTTAAATGCTCCAAATATGCTTACAAGAATGCCTTTCAATTTAAAGCGAAAACTTTTGTATATAAATTCTGAACAATGCCATTATAGATTAATTAGGTATGAACTCACCATGTTTATTATATTTTTTGCCATCTTCATTTTCGCTACTGGAGTATTTACTTCAGAATTCAACCTTTTAGATCAAACTTACTATGATCTAAATAACGCTAAAGAAATGTTTGGACAGTTTATTGTTAAATTTGAGAAAGAATACGACGAAAGAAATGAATATCGTTTTGAAGTGTTTAAAGAGAACCTAGAAAAAGTAAATAAATGGAACACGCAGGGTATAGGATGGTTTGGAATAAACCAATTTTCAGATATGACTTTTGAAGAATTTTCTCAAACTTATTTATGTTTTAATGGTAATGTGTCTATGGATGATGGTGTGGAGTTTAAATCGACTGGTATTGAGGCACCAGCTAGTGTGGACTGGCGAAATAATGGCTATGTTACATCTGTTAAAGACCAAAGTCCTTGTGGATCATGCTACTGTTTCAGTGCTATTGGTAAAAATTATGGTGTTAATTAAACTGAAATAGAGAAAAGAGATGTCACTTCTATATTTTTCAGAACTATAAGTTGAATATGTCAATGAAACTAAGAATTATCCGTTATTATCTTCGATGCAATACCCGCGGTTATCAAAGAAAGCGTGTGATTGTGTTCAGTTAAGTCCACTTGTATCATATTATAATTTCAGGTGATATTGAGGGTCAGTATGCTAAAAATCATAACACGCAAGCATTAAGTCTTTCACCTCAACAAGGATTAGATTGTGAGACCACGGGCACATGCCAGGGGGGCTGGCCTCACAAGGTCATGCAGTAAGTTTTTGACAGTTTATAAACCGTAAATTTTTTAAAGAACTAGGGCCACCTTTCAAAGACATTATCTCTACCAAGACTTACTTTTAGATTTAAATCCTGTTAAAACGATATATTATAAAGCTGAAGAGTTTTGTTTGGCTGGTTGAACTCGCTAATCTACGAGTCCGATTTGAAAAAGTATTTCAGTGTTAGATAGCTCATTTATCAAGGTAGGCTATGTATATCATCACGCTATGGCCAAAAGAAACAGAACAATGCGGGGCAAAACGCAGGGCACAAATGCTATAGCATAAATAAATATAGTATTTACAAATATGAGTACATACAAATGATTACAGGGCTTTAGCAAACGAAGGAGGATCCATGCGAGAGGAAGATTATCCCTACGAAGGTGCTAAAAGTCAATGTAGAACCCAGAAGAACAAAATTGCTGTAACAGTGACTGGTGGAAACCAGGTATTTGTCTCCAGTGAAGACGAACTTAAGGAAACAGTTGCTAATCATGGCCCTACGTCTATTAGTAGTAGTAGTAAGAATGGAGTAAAAGCGACTGATTGCTTTTATAGCACCGTCTTTGTATTTTGATTGTTATAGTTATGCATAATTAATGGTAAGGCGTAGTCAAAAAAGTTGTGTAAAAAACTATTTTCAATTGCCTTTTATAAATAAACTTTATGAGACACTGCTTATATGTTATCTGACCGATTTAATATAATACATTACTACTTGGAAGAATAAGAAATCACTAGACATATTTATTATATCTCTTAGGGCCGATTTTTCAATGCTTGGATAAAACTTATTCGTCGAATAATGTATAAAACTACCATTTTAGAAACGTATTCTAATTGCCCGTATTTGACAGTTTACGTGACATTTTAATATTATTGTGTAATACTTTATTGGACGGATAAGTTTTATCGAAGCATTGAAAAATCGGCCCTTAACCTATTTAAAAAAAAAACTTACTAATTCGATACGTAAGCGATATAAGCTTCCAAATGAATTCACTAAAGTCATAATTTACGTGAACCATAAATGGAATACTAATTTCCTATTTTAGAGTATTTTTCATTAGCATTGAATAATTATAATATTTATTTATTAGATATCTATAAAATTTTTCTTCTAGCTATATGTACCAATGACGAATTTAAATCTTACATGGGAGGTGTTTACAGTCCCAGGAATGGTTGCTCAAATATAGATCATGCTGTTCTCGCAGTCGGCTATGGAAACGGTAAGACATATTTATGAAAACAATATTTTAATTTTTTTCCAATATAAAAGTTACTTTTACAATAATTAAACGATGATTTTATCTTAATCGATAGTTTTTTCTCGAATATTTAGTATTGGCCAGTTCCAATTACAAAATATAATAATATTACGTTAAACTAATGATCATAAAAACAAAAGAAGTTGTCAATAAAATATTTTTTCGGTTTCTGCTTAACTATTTAGTATCAAAAATAAATTGAGTAAGTATTTTAATATCAGGTACCTATATTAATAAATCGCGTTTGAAAAAGTCTTCAATTTCTCAGTGTAGAATACTCGCTTAAAAAAACACAAAAGACTTTTTAAGTTTGTATGGGTAGATGCACTATATGTACTTACTCTATAAAATATGCAAATCAAATATATTACTTTCCTTTACAGATGGTACAAACGATTACTGGATCATCAAGAACCAATGGGGTACACAGTGGGGGGAGCAAGGGTACATGAGGTTGGTTATGGGACAACGAGCGTGTGGTATAACCAACTATGTAGCGACATCTATCGTTAATTAATGAAAATTAATAAAATAATGAATTAAATATGAGCATTGAAACTTATTGTGTTTTCTTTTCATTAATCATACTTATCTACCTTTAAAAATTCGAAAATGAAATATGTATTATGTACCTATTTCAAATAATAAATAGAGATAATACCTATAAGATATTGAGATTAGAGAAAAAATACAACAAACAACAACAAAAATCTTTTCAGAGATATTGAAGGAAAAGTTAAGGAATTTGTTTGTTGTAAAAACTACTAACGCACATTTTTCCCAATAAGTAAAAAAGATATACAAATATTACAAAAACTTTAAAAGATTATTTCACTGATTGATTGTAATGTAATATTTTAGGTATTTGGAGTAGGTAGATAGGTAATAGCATTTGCCTATTCAAATGCTGTGCAATAAATATTCTCCTATCTGTATATTCAACAATAATTTTATAGCTCTGTTGCGACGCAAAAGAAAGACAAACAAACAAAAATACCTTCGCCTTTATGAAATTAGCAAGCTTAAGGATATATGCATTATAATTAAGTAGCAAAGTTTAAGGAATATGAACCAGTAGGGTAGGAAACATAAATATATTTTTATTAATTTCTTGGGTAGCTTGACTAGGAAGGCTTTAAAATTATAGGCTATTTAATATAACTTTAGATCATCATCATCATCAGCCCATATACGTTCCAACTGCTGGGACACGGGCATCCTATAAGGGTACAGGCCATAATCCACTACGCTGGCCAAGTGCGGGCAGGTTTCACTTGTCGTCGAACTTTTGATTCTTCGACATGTCGGTTTCCTCACGATGTTTTCGTTCACCGTTCAAGCATTGGTGGTGTTATAACATGCGCAGATAAATTGAAAAATTAATTTATTTCCTGCGCGCTCGCCTGGTTTCGTACTCCGGACTTAGCGATTCGAAGACCGAGGTTTTACCACCGTCTTCGAAAATATGCAGGTGAAATCGGTGGAGAATTGCTAGTAATTACTACAGAACTAAACTTTGTATAGAAGCTTTAAATTAAAACTAGAAATAATATTCTAGAACCGATATATTATATTGCAGGTGAAAAACACAATCGTTAGTGCGATAGTCAAACATGAACCAATAATTGGTTGAATATTCATGGCGTTCTTAATTTACTCTACGTCTCTACCTATACACTTTCTTAATTCTTTGATTAAATTCAATGAAACAGATACTTTATTTTAAGATTACAATGAAAGAACAATTATTTGTTATAAAAAGTGTTGTAGAATAAACACATAATTTTGGGGTATCGTTAATTTAGTTTTTAACATTAAAGTTGTATGTATAGGAATTATCAAGATGTCCATAATTTCTGCTAGCACTGCCTGATACGAAAGGAACAACACGATGAACGAGTTTTACTTCAATTCAATGTAATAAAGGGTAAAAAATTTTCAAAATTATAATTTAATTTTTACTCAAGTTTACAAGGTCGAGCCATAAAAAAAGAAATAATTATTATAAACTAACGACTGCGTAGTTCATAACCCTTATCTGTTAAAATATTTCGAATCTAAATAGAAAACATTATTAAAAAAGAAATGTAGAAATTGTTTCAATATTTACAGTCTTAACATTTTCAGGATTACTACACTTAATCGCAAATAAGTGAAATATATTAAGAAGTATATATAAGAATGAACGATATTTTGTAACAACAATACGTAAAATGTCGTTTCTGACCATTTGTGTTGTCGTCTCTTGTGCTATAACTTCAGTACTTGCTAATTTTGATCTTTTGGATCAAAAATATTACGATCTAGACCAAGCGGAAGAAATTTTCCAGCAATTCATTGAAAAATATGATAAATTGTATGAAGGCAATGAATACAATGAGAGATTTGAAATTTTCAAAGAAAGTTTGAAAGAAATAAACCAATTAAATGAAGAAGACGGTGATGCCACATTTCGTGTAACTAGTCTATCTGATATAACTGAAGAAGAGCTTATAAATGTATATACAGGAGTAAGTGGTAATATGACAACGGAAGAATTCGATTTTGAATCTTACGTTGAAGCACCAGAAGAGTTAGATTACCGTAAAAAAGGTTTAGTCACTGACGTTAAGAATCAGAAACAATGTGGATCGTGTTATGTATTTAGTGCTATTGGTACGTATTTAAATTACATTAATCATTGCGTTTGATAATATGAACTCGATTATTAAGAGTGTGCTTACAGTTGAAGACCAAAGAAGAATTTGTCAATAAACGATCACACAGATATTTCAAACAATGATAAAAAACAAGCCAAGTTCCATAAAATTGTACTCTGAACTCTTGTTGTAAATGTGACTTCATAATATTAAGTGCTTTTTTGTTTCAGGTAACATTGAAGGACAATATGCTAAGAAACACGGTAAATTATTGGATTTGTCTGAACAACAAGGTCTGGATTGTGATAAAGCTGATCACGGTTGCAGAGGGGGACATGTACATCATGTTTTCAAGTGAGTAAATACTTCCAAATGTTATCCTTTCGAGGAGAGTTATGTTTTTCGGGTATGTGTATGTATATTTCTTTGGCACGCTCGAGCCGCTGGACTGATTTTGAGATTTTTAAGTGCAGTTTTTTAAATGCAGTTTAAGTTCACTGTGCACAATTATTTTAGGAATAATTTAATATAATATTAACTAGCGGTTCGCCCCGGCTTCGCCCGTGGTACCTACATGTTTAAACTATCCTATCTCTGAAGTTGGATCGAACTGCACATGGTGTGCGAATTTTATTATAATCGGTTAAGTGGTTTAGGAGTCCATTGAGGACAAACATTGTGACACGAGATTTATATATATTAAGAAGATAAACCAATTATCTACTTGTGCATCAGTGCTTTAAAGAGGCAAGGAGGGAGTATGCTGCAGCAGGATTATCCCTATAAAGCAGTTCAAGGACAATGCAGTACAAAACGTGACAAGTTAGCTGTCAAAGTGGTGGGAGGGGGGAGACTGCGGGTTAGAGGGGAGGAAGCGCTTAAAAAGGCTCTAGCGAATCATGGACCTTTGTCAGTTTGTATGTATATTTTAATTTAGGTATTTTTATTATATACATATTATTTCAAACAAGTTGACCATCTTAAATACAATGCAAATCATAAAAAAAAACTTTATTGTTCTATTTACAAGATTTTATTTTTACTAACCCTCACTTTTGAAAACTCTATGCAAGATTTTCCGCCTCAATATTCAGTGCCGTATGAAAGTACAATTCACATTTTTTTCATTTCATAATATTTCTGAATTAATTACAAAAAAGTCTGCAGAAACCAAAAAAGAACAAGACAATACCGATTACAATAATAACACTCTACTGAATATTTAAAATGTGACTTATTTTTGAAATAACCTTTTCTTTCAGACATGTTCACGGCACCAGAAATGCGAAATCTAGGTAAAGGAGTGTTTAAGCCCAGAAGATGCCACTCCGGTCTACATGCAGTCACTTTGATTGGTTACGGAAAAGGTAATAGACATTTAAATTACATTAAATATTTCATTCAGTTATAAAAAAAAGTATGTAACTATTGGTCCTAACGAAAAATTAATTTCATGAAAAAATTAATATATTGTGTGAATTGTAGTTAATTTCATCGCAATATTATAAACGTAGCTTTATTATATATTGCTTTTGTATTATCTCTTAAATCAAATACATATTATATTCTCGCATTATTTTTCTTGACAACAATAAATATTTTCCACTTTTCACACCATTACACATTTAAAATATACAGAATAGTCCAACCAACGTTATTTCTATAACCCATTATTGTATGTCTTTTTAATTACATATCTAATACTTACCAAATATATTTACTTGTATGATTTTTAGAGGGCTCCACCAACTACTGGCTGATCAAGAACTCATGGGGCAAACAGTGGGGCGACCAGGGGTACTTCCGCATGATCATGGGGCAGAGAGCATGTGGCATTGGGCTCATATACACAGCTTGTGCTAAAGTGGCTTAACTTAACGAATATTTGGATTTCGAAATAAATGTTTTATTGGCAAGTTTGTTTTATTTATCTTCAATCTAGTTATAGTTTTGTTTCTTGTTTTTTTAATAATTTATTCCTGTTACTTATGAGTTAACTGTGTTGCTGTGAAAAAAATATAAAATATAAAACTGTCTCAAAAGATCACAAATGTTACCCTCGGATTTTTAATTAGACAAAGTAAACTGACGTTTTCTGTGTTGTCAGTTTTTGATGAAATAAAAATAGCATTGTCACAAAGTGAATGATTGAAAATCGGGAATGAATGAAATTGAATCGATCGTCTAGTGAATATTTAGTGTGTAACAATATAACACCAAATAAACACAACAATGACAACAAACACAACGTAATAAGTTACAATTAACGAAAAAATTACAAAAACAGTAACGTAAACATCTTTTTCTATTCTTTATATTTTCATTTTTTCTATTCTTTATAAATTTATATTTATAAAGCATTTGAATGCCATAAAACCAAAAATATAAATTCAACAAAAAAGGTCGTGTTCCATCGTTACAATATTGTATTCACTGAAAAGTGCTTCATATTGGTTGAAATGGTTGTTAATCATCTCAATAGATGGCGCGCGGTGTGTCCCTTCAGACACATAAAACTGAAAGAATAGAATAAATTCGATCACTCGGGCGGGTCACGAGTGGCTGAGTTGGTGAGGCATCCGCCCCGGAATGGCGCGAAGGATGCGGGTTCGAGTCCCGCCTCGTGATCGAATTTTTTCTATTCTTTATAAATTTATAACGTAAACATCGTAAAAATAAAAATAAATAAAATGATTATAATTACATTCTACTAGTAACTTATATCATATATAGCTTTATATATTATAACTAGCGGCCCGCCCCGGCTTCGCCCGTGGTACATATGAAAAATAGATGTTGGCCGATTCTCAGACTTACCCGATATGCACAGAAAATTTCATGAGAATCGGTCCACCCGTTTCGGAGGAGTATGCAGACTAACATTGTGACACGAGAATTTTATATATAAGATTAGAAATAATGTTATTTTATAGTTTGAAATGATGAACTATTCACACTTATTGTTCATTCATCTGATTGAATGAGAACTGAATTCCTCACTATTACTTTAAATATGGCAACATTATTTTACAAAATGACATTAGCTGCTGTCAGTTTACTTTGTCTAATTAAAAATCCGACTATAGCGCAGAGAACCTATATAAGTACACTAGCTGCTCCCCGCGGTTTCACCCCCGTGGCTCCGCTCCTGTTGGTCGTAGCGTGATGATACATTATAGCCTATAACCTTCCTCGATAAATGACCTTTCTAACACCGAAAGAATTTTTTAAATCGAACCAGTAGTTCCCGAGATTAGCGCGTTCAAACAAACATACAAACAAACAAACAAACAAACAAACTCTTCAGCTTTATAATATTAGTATAGATAATTTCTTATTCACATTAATTTATTTCAGGTTTAAAAATGTTTGTCAGAGGATTTCAATTATTAGTAAAGTTCCAAATCATTTCCCATATAAATACCAAAATGGGCTACTACACAGGTTATTCATTCATACTTTTCAGGAGCATACATTCGTAGATTACACGACACAATGTGTGTATAATATGTGTGTGTAATATGCGCTATCATTTGATCACCAATGTATGAAAACATTAATTTTTCAGGAGCATATACATTGGTACCACGACAGTACTAATTGCGGCAAGTACGTAGCCTGATTATAGCTTCCCGGGGATTTGTTATGGCCGTTAATGATTGGCGTAATTACTCCCTTCCCGGTCGAGGTTCGTTCCTTCCTCATTAGCGTCACATATCCATTGTGGCTATGAATCCGCATTGTAAACTGCTTTGTAGGTGAATGCGAAGTGTAATGTAGACTTTTTATTTATAATTAGTTTATTCGTATATTTTTTGCGCACTAGTATCTGAAATAAGTAAAGTGAAAAAAGGAGCGAATGATAAAGTGTTGATTCTTATTTTCCAAACTGCACTAGTATCCAGTTAGTTAAGAGATTGTGATATAGGTATCGACAATAAACTCAATTGATTAATAATAAACAAATTATATTATTATTATTTTTCTACAAAGCTCTACAAGAGCAATGTCTCTATAAGAGTAAAATATAACGTAGGTAAATAATCATCAATTGATATAATACGCATTTGCGCTAAAAGCTTTATCTGCTTACAAAATATAGTTTAACAATGTATAAGTAAGTAAGTGTACAAAAGTAAGCAATGCAAGCAATTAAAAGCAATGCAAGCAATTAAAAGCAAACAAGAGATTTTTCAAAGCCTTTCCTAATCGAAAAGATCACAATATCCTAAGCATATTATACAGATTTAGGGCCGATTTTTCAATGCTTGGATAAAACTTATCTGTCCAATAAAGTAGTACCTACACTATAATATTAAAATGTCACGTAAACTGTCAAATACGGGCAATTAGAATATGTTTTGAAAATTATAGTTTTATACATTATTCGACGAATAAGTTTTAACCAAGGATTGAAAAATCAGCCCTTAATGATACAAATTTATAAATTGTCCTATAAGACATTTCCACTACAATCTATATCCGCTTACAAAAACACAGTCCAAAACAAAATATAAAAACAAACGAAAGCTTTAATTTTCAAAGTCTTTCTAATCCAAAAGGTCCCGATACATAAAATGCACCTGTCAGCACTAAAGTCGCGTAAAGAAATTGCTTCCAAGTGATCCACTTTGCTCGTCGTTGATTGGTCGAAATCACGAAGGCCAGCTGAGACCCAATCGTGTTAAGATGCTATAGATTTTGGGATGTTGATGATTTTTTGGATAAATAATAAAACTAGGTATGGATAATACACCGTCAAATGAGGTTATATGTAAGAAGGAAATATAATATGAATTATTAAACATTTTTTACTTATTTTTTTTATTCGAATGAGGTTCCACCCGCGACGTATGTAGGTAGGATTTTTTCAGTATGGTTATATTTTCATAATAAATCGCTATATCAAAAGATATTTATTAAATTATCAGAATATGTAATAAATAATAGTTTCAGAATTGTTACAACTGTTATCCGATAGATGGCACGCGAGCCGATATTAAACGGTTTTGTTTTGTAATTAAAGGAACAATTTTATATACCTACAAATATTTCATAGCTTATTTAAACAATATCTATTTTTTACAAGTTCTCTTCAATATATCGATCAGTATATTACGTTTATTCTTTCTATTTCGATACCTTTTAAGCTATTGCATAGCTTCTATCGCGGGCCTTGAGCGCGGGACCGAATCGAGAAATTCCGTAACGAAAAAACCTCACGCTCCCCACTCCGACGGGCTTGGAGGTGTGGCTTGAAGGCATGCTATGCAATAGCTTTACCGCGGCAGTCCCCGAGTGCCACACGTCTTTTTTATTTTTCAAGTATTGTTTGTGTTTTGATATCTCCATTTTACCAATTTTTTCATACAACAATACCTTCTACTAAAAACGCAAACACAATCCATATACTAATATTATAAATGCGAAAGTAACTCTGTCTGTCTGTCTGTTACTCAATCACGCCTAAACTACTGAACCAATTTTCATGAAATTTGGTATGGAGATATTTTGATACCCGAGAAAGGACATAGGCTACTTTTTATCCCGGGAAAATGACGCAATCCCGGAAATCCCACAGGAACGGGAACTATGCGGGTTTTTCTTTGACTGCGCGGGCGAAGCCGCGGGTGGAAACCTAGTATACAAATAAAAATCGGTATTTACGAACCCTCGTTATTATGTCATAAAGTGTAATTCCGAACTAACAACATTATAAACTTACTAATCATCGCTCGCCCGTGTCATTTGTATCACAATTTAATAACACGTACTCTGTCAATCTTCTGATGGTGTCCCTTTTTTACTTTTCTACAAGCACCAACTTAATAAAAAACCCAGCTATAGAACTATGCACCTTAACACCTGCATATACAGTTGAATATTGGGCGAATGTTTTATGCTAGTGTTTTCAATAGGGTTGTGTTTCGAAGACAAACGTGCAGGCTAATGACGTCACAAGCACTTTTCCGTATTAAAATGATAAACTGACGGCTATCGAGTATGGAAATCTACCAATTTATTATACGATAGGTCGTTATTCTATTAGGTAAACAAAATTTGGGGGGTTAATAGAGTCATCTCGGTTATTACGCGTAATATTATAGGGTGTGGTGCTTCACGTTTGGGATTTTAATAGGACGCTGTTTCGAATGTATATTTTAGTTAATTTTATAAATAGTAATAATATTAATTCAGGTAAATATTGGATTGATAGGTTAATATTGAGATTGACTATGTAGTACTATGTACTCTGCACAAGTGAGCTTTGTTTGCATGTTACTATAATAATTATCTCAACAACTACTGAACCGATTTCAAAAATTTTAATATTAAAACTCTACCCTCCGAGTATTTTTTTTCATTACATGACTGTATTAAAATTTAAAATGCAATAAAACTCTAGAATTTAATGAATAGTATGTTAAATAATATTTAATATATTATAAGGAAACAAGATTTGTGATTTTTTCTATCGAAAAAGCTCAATAAACTACTGTATCGATTTTATTATACGACTAGCTGTGCTCCGCGTTTTTACCCGCAGTGCTCCGCTCCTGTTGGTCTTAGCGAGATGATATATAGCCTATAATAGCCTTCCTCGATAAATGGGCTATCTAACACCGAAATAATTTTTCAAATCGGACCAGTAATCTCGAGATTAACGCGTTCAAACAAACAAACTCTTCAGCTTTATAATATTAGTATAGATTGTATACGTAGTATATTATTATTAGTCTGTGGTATAGATATGGTTAGAACCTAGTTTATGATAAATTTGCATAAAGCCTTTCTTCAAGTGTTTCTTTAATAAAAAATATATGTCCAGTTACAAATTAATATATTCATGTTATGGGAATGAAATACATGCAAGTATGCGTATATTAGATATTAATCTAGATAGATTTAGATAAAAAATGTGTATGTTTTTAAATACTATGTTAGGATATCTGTGTGTTATCATTCCCAAGTGGCAAAAAGATTTTACTATAGTTATAATAATTTTAATTATTAAAGGCTACATTTAGCATAGAGGTGGATACGAGCTTTTTAAAATATGATGGTGAAATATAAGATTTATATTTTTATGTTGAATATTGCATGTAAACAAAGCCGGACTGAATGGTAGTTTATTTTATCTATGACTTAATTTAATGGTTCCAGTAAAACGAAAATATGTAATTGTATTTAAAAAAATGCATAGGTAGGTACACTTAATGCTACTAATATTGCACATTGAAAAACTTCGTATAAATGGTTCTTCACACAAAAGTGGCTGATCTATAAAAAAAGACGTGTGGCACTCGGGGACTGCCGCGGTAAAGCTATTGCATGCTATGCCTTCAAGCCACACCTCCGTGCCCGTCGGAGTGGGGAGCGTGAGGTTTTTTCGTTACGGAATTTCTGGATTCGGTCCCCGCGCTCAAGGCCCGCGATAGAAGCTATGCAATAGCTTAAAAAATAGGTAAAGAGATGAAAAACATTATTATTAATTATGTGAGCAAAGGCTGCTTTTACTAGTTTTATGGAAGCAATCAACCACTGCCACATCGAATTACAGTTTAAGTAAATATTTGTAAGACATATGGTGTATTTGCCCATAAAAAGTTCATGTGACGTGAAAAAACAAACCATTAAATACTTTATTTACAAACAACGATACGTGGACATAACTACCTTTAAAGTTACATGTTACTATGGAAACTCGATCGGAAATTTTGTGAGTCGCGATCGAGTTGAGTATGAGTTGCTTATGATTTTCTCTTTTGACGATTACACTGTCTTGTTATGTGGATATACTAAGGAATAGATTTAACAAGAAAATTGTTGAACTTAAATAAAAATGATTAACTCAAATAAGGGAAATAGGAAGATTAATTATAAATTAACTGTTAAATTGTTCTGCGTGAGCTTTTGCATTTTGAATCAATTATAGTTTGTTTCATATTGGTATATTTGGCTTATATGTTGTACAAATTATTATTAAAACATGTTTATTGCGTAGCTATTAGTAAGTACCTTTTAACTTTGAGTAAATATCTATACAAAATATGTGATGATAATATTGTGCGTTTAAAATATTTGTAAAGGACGAGCACACGCAGGCGGCAACGGGGCTCCCCGCGCAGCGGCTCCACGTGTATGGGGCGGAGTTTCAACGCTACACGTGGAAGAGAGGCGCACCGCGGTTTCGATGAGGCGCACCGCGGTTTCGTCTATCGCGTTGTACACAGTACGCCACGTGTATTGCGTTTACACGTGGAGGAGGCGTGGCCTAGGCGGCACATGCAAAGATAGCCGCCGCCGCTTTGTATGCCGCCGCCGCTTTGAGCCTCGCCGCCGGGCGACCGCTTTGAATCTCGCCGCCGGCGACGCATATAAATAGCCCACATTTTCGAATCGGAGTCAGTTGCAGCAAGTTCTTATTCCAGACTAGTAGTGAATAAGTAATAGTGATTAAGTATAAATTGTAATAATGTAAAAAGGGAAAATATATGTATGTCGAAGGAAGGGTGTTTATTTTGACCACAAACCCCAACAAATATATACAGTCCACAATAACGTGTGGTCCTTCGATCGCCGGATAACAACGTGTGGCCCTTCGATCGCCGGATAACAACGTGTGATCCAACGAGCGCCGGATACTTCAAGGAAGAAACGCTGCACGTGGAAGACCAGATCCTGCCGAAGAGAGGTACACATCGGCAACGAGCTCACCTTCGAGGGACGAATATCGGCAAACCGGTAACGTTGGTACTAGCCTGCTGGTGTTTTTGATCGTCACCAGGCGAGTCAGGTACCTACCGACGGGGCCGCGCTGTTGGTACTAGTCCAATAAGGTGAGTCGTAAGGATTTTTACGGGCAGACACGGGCCGCCAGTGGTGACCTAGTGGTACGCGCCGGGAATCAGGGGTGCTGGTCAGCGGAACGAGTCTGCCAGTATAAGCCTGCGGTGCGTCACCTCTTTAGGCATGGTGGTAACCCGCAGCCAGGGTGACGCTGTGGAAGTTGAAGACCGGAGCCAGGAGACAGAGCGTGTGCGGCAAGAACGAATGCGGCGGCTGGTGCTGGACCCGTTAGCATCGCCGTCTGACGCACGCTTGACGTCAGCCACAGAAACGATGGAGATCCCGCCGCAACCGCGACGGCATTCGCCAGCGAGATCCGCTAGATCGATGCGGTCGTCGGCGAGTACGGCGCGGCGGATTAAGGCAGCGGAATTAGAAGCGGCAGAGCGACTCGCCGCTCTCCAGAGAAAAGAACTACAAATTGAGAAAGAACTAATAAATAAACGCTTACAGTTCGAGGTGTCCGCCATACAGGAAGACGAGGGCCTGCCGGAAGATGCCGTCACCGCGACAGAAGAACGAAACAAGGTGGACGAGTGGCTCCAGTCACATCCTGTGCCGAAGGATGACAGACACCAGCGATCCGAACTAAGAAGAGGAAGATCACCGACGCCGACCAGACGAACAGGAATAGAGCAGCTGGCGGCGTCCCTAGAGAAGATGGCGCGACCGCGCCTATGCCACGCGGACCTTCCGATATTTTCAGGTGCGATCGAAGAGTGGCTGCCGTTCCGAGCAGCCTACCGGGACACAAGCAGCATGTACCAAGTGTCCGACGCAGAAAACATCCAGCGGCTGCGTACATGCCTGAAGAGGGAAGCAAGGGACGCCGTGGCAGCGCTGCTTCACACTGCTTCATCACCTGAAGCAGTCATGAAAACCTTGGAGCAGTGCTTCGGGAGGCCCGAGATAATTATCGACAGGGCAATGGAGGACCTGAGGAAGCTGCCGCGACCTGGAGCAGCGGCCAAAGACATCAACAGCTTCGCGGTAAAGGTACAGAACGTGGTATGCATACTTCAAACCATAGATAGAAAGGGATATTTATACAATCCTATGCTCGCAGGGGAGATATTGGACAAACTAAGTCCGCACCTGCGGTCCAGATGGTGCGACTATGCATATTCACAGGAAGGAACGGCAGATCCGGAAATTGTGGTGCTGTCCCGCTTCCTGATGAGAGAGGCGGACCAGGCGCTCCGCTACACATACGCGCCGACAAGCAGCACTGCGCCAGCGCGCAGAGACACCACGGCAGCAGCGGCAGCAGCAGCAGCGCGACCTGCTCCACCAAGAAGGAAGTCGGCAGTATACGCCATAGTTTCCAGCAGTGGTGATGAAGAGGAGAAGAAAGAAGAGAAGAAAGAAGAGAAGAAAGAAGAGAAGAAAGAAGAGAAGAAAGAAGAGAAGAAAGAAGACTTCTGCCTATGCTGCGGGCGCGACCACGCCATGGTTGCCTGCCCGCGCTACGCCAAGCTGTCGGTGGATGAGCGGTGGGCGCTGGTGAGGGAAAAGGGCGCCTGCTTCAAGTGCGCCACGAAGAGACATCGGCGCAGCTACTGTCGAGCGAAACCATGCGGCGTGAACCAGTGCCGCCGCCCGCATCATTCATCACTGCACGACGTAAGAAGAGAAGAGCCTGCTGCGTCGACCGAAGAAACCGTCATGGCGGTTGCTGACCGCGCAACCGCACCGCCCCGCGCCGTCCTGCTGAAGATGTGTCCAGTCACCGTTGTCGGCCCACGGGGGGAGGTATCGACGCACGCACTGCTCGATGAGGGCTCCACCATCACCCTCATTGATAAGGACCTGGCGCAACAGATCGGCGCCGAAGGTCCCGCCACGCCGCTCCGCATCCACGGGGCGAACATGGAGCAGATTGAAGAAGGAAGTCGGCTGGTGACGGTGCAGCTGCGGGGGCAGAGCAACGGGACACTACACGACCTGCGCGCCCGCACGATGAAGAAGCTACAGTTGCATCAGCAGTCCATCCCGGGTTCCCTGCTTCGGTACAGACACCTGCGCGACATACCGGAACGTGAGGTATGTTACGAACAAGCACGCGCGGGTGTCCTGGTGGGTACCGACCACTGGGAGCACATCGTGACAAGAGAGCTTCGGATGGGCGGCGCCGACGAACCTGCCGCCTCCAAGACAAATCTCGGCTGGGTGATACATGGAACAACGCCGCGTCGAATGATCGTCGAAAGGGACTGCGTGCTTCACGTCCGAGAACAGCAGCAAGCGGACCTACGGCTGCACGACCTGGTGGTGAGCTACGCCGACGCAGAGGAAGCCAGACAAGCAATCAAAGAAATACGGACGGTGCACGCGGCGGCAGGCTTCAAGCTACGAGGATGGAACGCCAGCGATAGGAGTGTGCTGAGGGACGTGCCACGAGAACTGCACGCCAGCACACCAACGCAGCTGGGAGGAGCGCAGCCAGCCCCGAAGATCCTCGGGCTAATTTGGGACGCCGAGCAAGACGCGCTAGGATTCAACACAGCAATGAACAGGGTACCGGTGGAGGTGCGAGATCGCAAGCGCCCGCCGACCAAGCGCGAAGCATTAAGTGCGAGCCTGTGGCGCCTCCAGATTTCATGGGACGAACCAATACCCGAAGAAGAGGGCGAGCAGTTTGCGGGCTGGCTGGCGCAGCTGGAAACGGTCGGCGCGCTACGTTTGCCGCGATGCTACGCAACGGACAACGTCGAAGACATCGAGCTGCACGTGCTATGCGACGCCAGCGAACAAGCGTATGCAGCCGTGGCGTACTGGCGTATGCGGCGAACGGACGGCAGCGTGCAAGTTAAACTCGTCTCGACGAAAGCGAAGGTGGCACTACGACGCGCGCAGACGATCCCGCGCCTAGAACTACAAGCGGCGGTGATCGGCGCAAGACTCGCTGATCAGATAAGAAGAGAGCACAGGTATGACATATCTCGTACTTGGTTTTGGACAGACTCATCGACGGTGGTGCACTGGGTGCGCAACGATGCAAAGAGATACACGCCGTTCGTCGCGCATCGCCTCGGTGAGATTGGAGAACTAACACAAAGGGAAGAGTGGCGGTGGCTGCCGACTCATGAAAACGTTGCCGACGACGCCACCCGCCTAAGTTTCACCACGGGACATGATCGATGGTTCCAGGGTCCAGAATTCCTGACTAAGACGGAGAACCAGTGGCCCACGGAGAAGGAACTTCGAGAAACAACGGACGAGGCTGATGTACTGCATGTAAGCGAGCTGCCACGGAAGATGGAATGGCTGCCGGATCCAGAGCGCTTCTCCAAATTCCGCACACTGGTGGGAGCAACAGCGAGGGTGCTCGCATTCATCGACATACGCATCAGACACACGGCGACGAGACTAGAATGTCGCCACCTGGAGCAAGCCGAACGACTGTTGGTGCAGCGCGCACAGAACGACAGCTTTGGAGAAGACATAAAGCGAATCAAGGACGCGCGACCCATCAGCAGATCCAGTAGACTGTACAAATTGGACCCGGTAATGGAAGACGGCGTGCTGAGAGTAAGGGGCCGCATAAACGCAGCCACGGCACCCGACACAATGAAGAAGCCGGTAATCCTCGACGGCCGGCACAGAATAACCAGACTAATAGTGTTACAGGAACATTGTGCCGCCGGACACACCAACCGCGAGCGCGTCACCAACGACCTGAGGCAGCGCTACTGGGTCATCCACCTGCGGCCTACAGTGCGCACTGTGGAGAAGAACTGCGCGCTGTGCCGAGTACGCCGAGCAATGCCGCAGGTCCCAGCCAAAGGGGACTTGCCGCGCGCTCGCCTTGACCCGTTCCACCGACCCTTCACCAACTGCGGGGTCGACCACTTCTGGCGCCGATGGATCAAGGAGTACCTACCGACGCTCGTGCCACGGGGGGAGGCGCGAAAAGACACGCGACGCCTCGAGAAAGGTGACGTGGTCATCATCGTGGACCACGGCTTGCCGCGCAACACATGGCCCATGGGGGTCGTGGTGCGCGTTCACGCCGGGCCGGACGACGCTGTGCGGGTAGCCGAAGTGAAGACCAAGAGCGGGATCTTCAGACGCCCCGTCAGCAAGCTCGTCGTGATGAAGGAGGCTACGCAAGCTACGCCGGGGGGAGGACTGTAAAGGACGAGCACACGCAGGCGGCAACGGGGCTCCCCGCGCAGCGGCTCCACGTGTATGGGGCGGAGTTTCAACGCTACACGTGGAAGAGAGGCGCACCGCGGTTTCGATGAGGCGCACCGCGGTTTCGTCTATCGCGTTGTACACAGTACACCACGTGTATTGCGTTTACACGTGGAGGAGGCGTGGCCTAGGCGGCACATGCAAAGATAGCCGCCGCCGCTTTGTATGCCGCCGCCGCTTTGAGCCTCGCCGCCGGGCGACCGCTTTGAATCTCGCCGCCGGCGACGCATATAAATAGCCCACATTTTCGAATCGGAGTCAGTTGCAGCAAGTTCTTATTCCAGACTAGTAGTGAATAAGTAATAGTGATTAAGTATAAATTGTAATAATGTAAAAAGGGAAAATATATGTATGTCGAAGGAAGGGTGTTTATTTTGACCACAAACCCCAACAAATATATACAGTCCACAATAATATTGAATGATTCCTAATAAGTTTTAAACAACCGAAAACAAAGAAATAACAGTTGTAATGTTTCCTTTATTATTAATTAATTAAATAAAGAAATTAATAAAAAAAAAGACGTGTGGCACTCGGGGACTGCCGCGGTAAAGCTATTGCATAGCGTACCTTCAAGCCATACCTCCACGCCCGTCGGAGTGGGGAGCGTGAGGTTTTTCGTTACGGAATTTCTGGATTCGGTCCCCGCGCTCAAGGCCCGCGATAGAAGCCATGCAATAGCTTAAAAGAAAATATTCCAATAGTACTCTACACTAACTAGCTAAGTCAAGCTCGAGCGGTAATTTCCAAGCAAAGCAAATACATTCGTACGATTTTTAAAGCGAAACGCAAGAACGGCTGTTATTATGAGCAATATATCAAAAAACGAACAGTTAGCCCTTATATTACCTTTGTTTGCTGTACACAAGACCGCACATATTAAACATTTATCCTATAAACACGTCACGCGATATTTAACCCTATTGTTCTGTGATAAAGATCAAAATCCTGTGTAGTTTGTTTAGGGTTGGTACATGGTGGAAATGTAGTACGGTGAAGTCACGCGTTGCTTAATTTAAAAGCTCACTCATTAATACGATAGCTTGGAAAAACAGTAGCGGTTTATATTTTGGATTCGTTTTAAAGAATTTTGAACTAAGTACATATGGGTGGGTACCTATGAAAAAGACCATTAAAGAGTTGCCACTAAGATGGAGAAAAGTCTATTTTAAGATTAAATTCACTCCTTCGGTGAATTGAAATACTCTTATTTGAAAAATGAGAAACATGTTTGTTTATAAGTAGATATTAATATCATTTCACGGTACAGAAACTAAATTTTCCCAAAAAAAATATGTATGGTATGCAGATAGTAGATATATAGTGTAAACCGAAAGAGTTAGATATCATTTGGGGCTTGAATAAATTATTAAACATGTCTAGGTATATCTTATCTGTGATTACTTTATTGCACCTGTTACATAATCAAATATATCATTACAAATTTTACTAACTATACACAGCATACGTATAGCAAACGTAATGCAACCTAACACAAAAAGATCAACAAACTGAATCGAACAAAAAATCCAAGATTCACAAAACCATTCTATTTTCCTTTTTACCAGAGTCAATTATTAAAACCAACAGTCACTTGACAAAACAGAGTACCTATTCATTAGAGCCTAATGGGATTTGGGAAAAACGCGAGCAAACTAAAAAACAATGTTCTATATTAAAAGCCAACTGAGCTTGACTGACGGGCTCTGGGGACGCGCGGGTTTTTCATTATTTAATAATATTCATAATTCACTTCTCAATTTGTGTAGCACAAAACTGAAGCTTTTAATAGATTTCATGTAAAAAATGAGCAATCTAGATAATATTTCAGGTAAGGCATCGATTAATAATTATCTCTTAATCGATGCTGTGTTTGCTATTCATTTCTTCTCATTTGTAGTTTGAAAATGAAACATTAAGCTATTCATATAATATCTATAAACTGACCACTTACACCCGCTATGAACCTAATTATATATATCCCGTATAAAATCATAAAATTAATATATTATAATCTCTTCCTGAATTAAACAAGAACATCTCTGTAATTGTTGTAATATGTTTTATGAGCAATAAACTATAAACATATAAAATTAAAGTGAACTATCTGTGGTTTCACCCGCGGACAAGATCATGGGCATGGGGAAGTAAAGGGGGAAGTCTGTACTCGCTTTCCGCGCGCGCCCTTATCTAATCAAATGATAATATACTAACACCTTAGACTAACACCTTCCTCAAGAACTAGGTACTCTAGACCTCATCAAATCCCTTTGCGTAATTTTATAATTAATATAAGCTTTAGGGACGGTCATACAGCGACAGCGACTATGTTTTAAACTATTTAGTCATTGTGGGACATCCTACTAATATTATAAGTGCGAAAGTTTGTGAGGATGTGTATGTGTGTCTTTGTTACTCTTTCACGCAAATACTAGTTAACCGATTAAAATGAAATTAAGCACACATATAGAGGGTAACTTGGATTAACACATAGGTTTTATCCCGGAAATTCCACGGGAACGGTAACTATGCGGCTTTTCTTTGAAAACGCGGGCGAAGCCGGGGGCGGAAAGCTAGTAATCTATATTAGCAATTTAGTAATCTGTGATAACACCGCCAAGTTTGATCAAAATCCTCTTTATATATTATTATTATGATATAATTCGAGTATAGAATTAATTATACGACACATCATCTCGTACTCCGAATTTGTAATAATAAAATTAATTAATTGTTTACGAGTCATCCGTCCTACAGCCCTCATTGAGCTAATTCTAAAACCCATTAAATCGTTTACATTTTACGACCGTTTCGATGCGACAACCCCAAAACACAATCTATTCGCAATAAAAAAATCGTACGACGGAAATAAAAACGGTATTACAACGAAAAAAGTTCGTTAAGCTTAATCAAGCGGTACTTAAATTAATCTAATCATAGTTTTTAGGGAAAGAACCCGTATTGGTTTAAAAACAATAAAAATCGTGTGCCCCCAATGGTTTGCTGATTGAAAAGGATGCGACTGTGAGAATCGACTGATTATGTGGGTGTTTTACACTTTACGACTTTTTAGTGGTCCGATTTTAATTGCATTTTTATGTATTTTTGTATTGTAGTGTTTTATTAATAGCGAATTTTATGTTATTTGGCGTTGACGTTGTACTTATTCATTAAAAGGATTTAAAAAAGATCGTGTGTGTCGACACACTTGTCAGAAGTGAAACTTCTTTGGTAAGATTCAAAGATACCAAAATCGTTGCCTTACTCCATGACGTGACCTGAAATTTTACTTTCAACGCGCCTAAAAAGTTTCACTTCAAAAGTGATAATAATATTTTTATGTGTAGACTACGTCAATGTAGTGTAGAAACAAGAGAAAATCTACCTTTTTGAATGGTGTGTATAATCCAACAACCCGGATGATTGTCTTTTCTAAGATTAACTCCCATTAATCCCTTTACCCAAGACACACGACACACGTCGATACGACATCGTATCGTATCCGTACCGTGTAAACGTCGCCACCTCCCCGTGAGTCAGTCATTAAGCCCAAGCTGTGCTTTAATCAGTGGGAATAACACGTAATTAGTTGATCTACAGTTGAGTCAACTTTCTAGTCGGTCGCCTTTGACTACTAGACCGAGAAATAATGAAGATTTGCATGTACCCTTTGTACAAGTTTCAGGGTTAAATTATATGTGCAAAGGCTTGTAAAGGTTATAGATTTATATGTGTGCAGGGTATTCTTGAAGATCTGTAGTCTTTAGAATAGATGTAACATGAAAATTATGGAATCATGAAGGAATTCTTGTGTGAACGGTGTTAATCTTAAACTGTTGCTGCATCTTCATAATTGTTTCCTGGATCATTATGGTTAGGGAACAACTAAAAATGCTATTTATTGCATGTATAATGCTATTTATGCTATAATTTAATTTTTAGACAAAAATTAAAATATTATGCTCATAAGTTAATGTTAATATTTGTTTGACTATAAATAATTGTATTGTTATGAATAACGTAGAGTTTAAAGTGTGGATGAGCTTGTTGTTGGTTCTTTAATGCAACATTTATGCTGATTGAGTTACCTAAAAGTGAAGTCCCATGTCCCCTAGTGGGGTAAGGGGCAGACGCATTATACACCTGTTTCACTGATCAATTTTCTTTAGGGACAAGTAGGTGATCAGCCTTCTGTGTCCTACCAGACCAAGACATTTTTTTTTCTTCGTCTCCATCGGGAATCGAACCCAGGACCCCTCGGTGTTACGCTCACGTGTCAACCACTGTACCGAGGAGGCGGTCCGCGGCGGAGAGTTACCTAAGAGACTAATTAATATTAAACTTTAATTGGTTGTTCAGAAATAACCTTCTAAATTATTAATTGGTACATTTTTCACTAATCATTTAGACTTGTTTGTGTTAAAAAAAAGCTAAAACTGACCTCACGCAGACTTTAAATGACTTGATATGCATCATTATTAGCCAATCTTTCAATGAAGTTCAATAGCATTTTATTAATAGAAATAACAAAAAATCTCCCACACGATCAACCAAACCCATCCATCACCAAAGACAAAGGGTTAACGCACTTAAAACAAAAAACAAACAGCCAAACCCGCATGTCATTATATCACTTAATACGTTAATTATAGTCAGATTGCTAAGGGCCAGTAATCAGGAGTTCGTTTTCATTAAGGTAATTAGGGAACGCTATAAAGACGTGGATTTGTGAGCTTTTAAATGGAAATGATTAATTTATGGGAAACGATGAAGCTTGTAATAATTTTGTTGTTCTTATGACATCTTTAAGTATGACTGTTGATCTGGTAAATCGCATTAATGTAGTAAAGATCTTCTGTGTAAGATATACTTCTTCATTACTATTTTATTTGTAACTACTGTCTTCAATAAATGACATGGAATATAAAATTAGATACTCCAAGGATACTCCAAACAACAAATGAGCCTGATTTAGCAATTTAAGACATTGCCTTACTTGAACCCTTACAATGGGATATTACTTTATTATTGTGACGGTGCATTTACATCAAACGAACATAGAGAAGCTAGAGTTAGAGCTAGAGCAAGAACATTATTTCGTGATCTTTTAGTGTAAACGAAAACTCGTATTCAGTGTTGTTCAGTATTAGAACATTGCATAGAATCTTTTCGAACGAACTAAGAACAACGAAAGAATGCTCTACGTCTGTTCACACTAAAAGAGTTTCACATAGTGGGGTTAGAATGAGCATTCGCTCGTTTGATGCAAATGCACCATGAGAGGCTATTACATTGCGTAGTAAACTGACATTATATTTCTCTTGGTGAACCACATACTTTAAAAAAAATTATTGCTCTGCATACATACGTTTGATAGGTAAATTATCCAGTATCCTACTCACTAAATTCCTACTTACTAAATTATAGAGGTAAAAGTTATTGAAGATTGTCAATTGGATTGTTGAACGTCGAAGTGAATGCGTTTTTCCTACAAAAAACTCTGACTATTTTTTTAAGATAGTTACTTGGTTGGTTATTTACGATGTAAAAATCATAATTTCTAACGCCATAGTTTAATTATAACATCCTCAGCACCATGATGTATGTCAATATTGCGTGCGCGCATGCGGGCCGCTATCTCCGATCACGTCAGCGGACAATTGGTAAAAACGACCGTCAAATTCTGGGTAAATTGCTAAAACGGCGTTTAGTTAAAGATGGTGAAGATTGCCCTTTTTGAATGCGGGTTGTGTTTGGTTTGATTGGGGAATGATTTGTTTTATGTAACAGCTTGTTTTTTAAAGTGTAGGTACAGGTTTTCTTAATAAAAGTTTAAATAAGTAAAATATAATCGCTTTTAAGCGATAAGGCCGCCAAATTGTACATTTATTTTAAGTTACATATCGTTTCTGTTAATTCTGTTTTTGTGTGCATTGTACAGTAAAGTGTTTTCTATTTTCTATTTCTATATTATTTTAATGAATATGGGTATTGAGTATTACGCTACATATTTTGAGTTTGTACGTAGTTTATGAGAAATATGTGTGTGATATAATATTATGATAACATAATATGAAGTTATTATTGTTGTTCGATTAAATAACATTTTGTTACTAAGCTTACTTTTATTATACGAGAAAGTATCTTTATAATCCGGACAACAAAACTGTTCTCTAAAATCAGCATTCCTATATTATATACAAGTATCTACATTGAACGCTCTGAAATTACAAAATTCACGCAAAATACCTACTCTTAAATGTACATTCATTTAAAAACATTACACTCCTCTTTTCAGTCGGGTAATAACCTCCTAATGATAAATATCTACCAGTATAAAATACACAATAATTCAAACATAAATATAAATAATATCAATCGATTCGTTAACCACATTACCAATTTGTCAATAAGCGATACCATCTTAACCCGTCCCCGGCCACATGGACCGTACGAATTATAGAAAAAATTCAATAACCCTCTAGCGGCCCAGATCGGCAATATCAATGACGTTTAACCCTAAACATAATCAAGCCGAAACTACCTCGGGGACATAGGGACCGCGAAACTGTTGAGTATTTTTTTATTCACCCCCAAGGTTTAAATTTGGGGTCTTTTAGGCCTGAGGGCGTACTATTGTGCTTAAAGTTTGTGTAAATAATGTTACAGGTTTGAAGTGAAACATTTTTTGATAGTATGTACACTTGGTTACCTTTGTATATTAAAAAAAAATAATAATGATATTATTTAATTAAAAAAAAGCATATTTCTGGAAATTATTGTTAGTGGTGACCAAGGCACAGTTTTAATTGAAATGTAAATTTCTTTCTGCGACTTATGGACTGTCGTATACAATTAATTTAGTAAATTTAAATTATTAATTACCTCTCTACCAAAATATAAGAAGACACATTCATATTAGCGCTTTGCAGCTCAGAACAATCACACATAACACATTTATCAAATTTACTAGATTCATACAAATTTTAACCCGTAACCAACGCACAAAACTTAACCCTTGCAATGACATTTCCCTTCGCTCGAGGCGACCTAAACGAGCCTGTAATTGATAAGTAAAGGAAAAGAAGTACCGCCACATACATATTTATGAGTTGGCGAAATTGCTACGGGACCATGCGAACGGGAGCACTTGCCTGTCTCATTATGCTTTTAGGGTTACTCTGTTATTGCCTCTTTGATGTTGCAATCGCAGTCAAGAACTGTACTGAACCATAGAGTTTTTCTCTACGGAACCCTGAAATTTCGTATGCTGTGTATAACGGAATATTCATAAGCAAAGTTATGGTGGCGGAAGAGTTTATTGTCACTTTTCTACGTCTTTTCGACGATAATCCATTTCGAGATCTTTATACAGCCGTGGAAGTGTTATTGCTGTTTATTTGCCTGTGTTTTCGAGTTATTTGCATAATTTCTTTGTTTTAGAAAGGAAATGCGGAAGAATAAGCTGATCTATACACGTATAGGTACAGGTAACAGTGTAGAAATTTTGGATACCTACTTAATTTAAGAAATTTATCAATAATTAGGTATCAAGGAGTTTAATATATTTTCTAGTCTTATTGGCTTATTAAATTGATTATACATATTTCACTTACTGCGAAAAGACAGCTGAACTGATTTTCTTCTCCTAAAATAGAAATGCCAGTACTTTTTAATTTATTTACTTATATATTTCACATTCTTATTTACTCATCATTATGTCACAAGATGGAGTGACGACATCTGCAGGGTTGCTAGGCAGAACTGGCGACAACAAGAAGCTTATATCTAATACACTGGAGATTGCCAACTTGCCAAGTTAGGTGTGAAAGGGATAAAAAAACATACAGGCGTCATTCAACGTCATATTTTCTTGTTACAAGTTAATGGTCATAGTGCAATCTCCAGTGTATTAGATATAAGCTTCTTGGGCGACAACGAGCGAATGACCGGGCTCAATGGCGTGCCATGACTGAGGCCTATGTCCAGCAGTGGACAAACATGGGCTGACAATGATGATGATGATAAAATCGTTTTGAAAAAAAGAAAGTACATACCTAGCTATATTCTGTCTGTCTAATCACGAAAATGTTGCATACTACACGAAATACGTTTAACTACAAACCACACATACAAAGTAATCACTTAAATTACTTAAATAACTTAGCATAACAATAATTAAGTTCTAGACTGGGTTCAACAACACTTGCCTGGCAGATGACAATCCACAGACTTCCTGTGATAGTTTTACTGTATTATTTATAATCTGTCTCTCTTGAATTATGTTTATGCACTTTGCGAAACATATTGTTGATTATAAACACTTATAAAACATATTGTGAAGAAGAATTTTTTGATTGATTGACATTTGTTTGGTTGGTAGAATAAACTGGTCGGTTTTGATGAGATTGCGTTGTATTTTATGTAATTATAATGTACTAGCTTACCGCCCGCGGCTTCACCCGCTTCGTCTATAACATAATATATTATATACTAAAAACTTCCTCTTGAATCACTCTCTCTATTAAAAAAACCGCATCAAAATCCGTTGCGTACTTTTAAAGATTTAAGCATACAAAGGGACAGAGAAAGCGACTTTGTTTTATACTATGTAGTGATGAGTAAAAGAAAATAATTTGTACTTTAGTCAGGAATAATTTTAATTGAATATTAATCAGATTTTTTATGCTATATTGATAACAAAATCCGTAAGTACATTAGTTTTTAAGATTCAAAGAAGATTACATGTAGCTAAGTAAGTTGTAGTCATGGTTCATGTAGAAATTAAAATAAGTATCTAACTATGTTTAAAAAAATATTTTGCTTCAATTAGATTTTGAATGAAACATATTGTGAAAAGAATAACGTAATCACACTCGAACGACCATTAAAAATGTAATTAATAACAGAAGATTTTATACGATTTTATTGCTCACAGAAGTTAAAGCGTCTACAAATCAACAACATGGTTTGCATAAATATAAAACGTAGAGACATGTGGTCTTCAATTCATAAATTCGCATTACATAACCTCTTAACATATGGTGCTGTTAATGAATGAAACTAGTACAGATAATATATATAATACTATACTAGTACTTACGAACATAATTGTAACTACGTATTACTAGCTATCCGTCCGCGACTTTGTTTGTAATTGATGCGAGATATTATCATAAACTGTACGTACGATTTTTTATTAAAATTACATATTTCAGATTCTATTTTCCTGATAAAATGTATCTTTGCCTTATAGCATATAAAAATAATTTAAATAATAGTCGTTTTCCTATACCTTCCTATATATTAAAGAAGTTCTAGAACAGAACAAAATACGTAAGCTACGGAATTTTCCTATTTTTACTAATCAAGTTTAAACCCTAACTTGCTGAAAGGACCCGTAATTTCCTATGTGTCCGGCTCCCTGAAAATTCCAGGATATTTACCATCATCATCATCAGTTCCCACTGCTGGGACACGGGCCTCCTATGAGGAGAATAAAAAATATTGTCCATCAATGGTTAACTCACTCTCTCCAAAACAAAGATCAAGACGTTCGTGACACATGAACAACAACAAATCATTACGACGGATGTAACAAAAACACTTATCACAGGAAGCTAATCATTGACACATCTGCGGCTCTCATGCGAATTAATTTGATCGCAGACTCGTAGTTGCGACTTGCTTTTTTAATTGCGATTACGCATGTGTAGGAATTGTGGTGGATCTGTTTCATTTAGAGAATGATGTTGAAAACAATTTTATTTCCTCGATAGAATTCATATTCCATGAAAATTTTGATGAAACTAAGACATATCAGGATTAGAAGCTGCTTTGTGCAACATTAAATAGATAAAATCTTCATTGGCTTCATAAAATGATACATTCAGGTATAATATAATGAACCCTGACGTTCTTGAACATTGAAGAAGAAAGGAAGTTGATCCGCTTATGTTCAGTCCACTTTTGGCAGCTCAAAAGGCTAAAGTTTTCTGAAAATTCTCTTAATACTTACAAGCAAAGATTTCAAACAATTTTTATAGGTACGTTAATGACCAATTAGTATTAGGTATATCTGATGAGAGCCCTCTGTCTTTTTCCTCTGCCTGGAACAAAACCCAGGACCTCGCTCTTTATACGCACTTTAAATCTATCCATTAGGTATAACATGACTGAAAGGTATTTCTTCTCTAGTAGAAATAAGCACCTCTATATCACACGAACTCTTCCTCTAAATGAATAGAATCTACTAAAGTCTGTATCTGCAAACCACTCTCTAATTTTATTAAGGTTCGACATTAGCAAAAACCTCCAAAAAAGATGCACAAAACTCAAAGTACGGACTAATTACGCCTTCGCCAAGTTTGTCGCATTACAATGCAAATTGCTTTAACCCTATTTATTTTAACCTGTAAATACCACAAGGGTTCACGGCCGGGATCATTTAGAACAATAATAATGATTTTATTCTCTCTTCCTTTATTTGGGGAATTATAACACGTTGTAGCTTTGTTTTGAATATTAAGGTCATTTCGTTAAGGCTTATTTCAGGGTATTTTGTAAATATAATTTTAGTCAAGTACTTTTCTCGTATACGGATTTTTGTTTGCACAATTATAAAATAGTTTATTGTCAGATTATAAAATACCCTACATGTAGATTATTTTATTTATATATCTAGAAATAAGATATACAATTACTAGCTGACCTGGTAAACGTTGTTCTGCCTTACTCTTAGCACTTAGGGATTGGAAAAATAGATGTTGGCCGATTCTCAAATCTACCCAATAGGCACACAATATTTCATGATTCGGTGCAGTCGTTTCGGAGGAGTATGGTGACAAGCATTGTGACACGAGAATTTTATATGCCTATATAGAGAAGAACATATTTTTTTTAAATATTATATTAAACAAAATAAAATATTCAGAACAACATCGAACACATAATATAGTCTATATATTATATAAAAATGAAACCCGTTTTCTTTGGTCACGGCATCACGCGTGAACGGGTGGACCGATTTCGATAATTCTTTTTTTTTATAATATTCCTTGAAGTACGAGGATGGTTCTTATGGAAAGAAAACATAAACATGTACCACGGGCGAAGCCGGGGCGAACCGCTAGTTTTTTATAAAACTATACATACACAACACAGGTTTTATAGCATCACACTATGCTTCTATTTCAGCACTCCATCAAAATCGCAACAAGACCAAAAACTCTGCATGTGAACAAAGAAGCAAAAACAAGCGGAACGTAAAAGCCGTTTGGAATAAAATTTTGAATTAAAAGTAAACATTGGCAAGGTAATTCCGCACACCGGGAACTTCAAATGATTTTTGATAGCTACCCGCTTGTTAAACGTTTAGAATACGGGGAGGCCACGAAATGCTCATTATGTTAATATTTTTATTAAATAACTTTAGTATAAAGATTTGGTGCAAAAGAGGACTGAATAATAAAAATATTTGTTTAATAAATATTCACATGTTCTTGAAACGATGTCGTCTTAATATATTGCTAGTTCAATTAGTTCGTAAGTTTCTTGAGATTGATTTGAAGAAATAAATATTTCAATTTAGGGCAGAATATAATAGAATAAAACTAAGAAGGTACATATTAATAAAGTCAAAACATTTATAAGCTTTCTTCTGTACACAACATGCTGTCATGGTTGAATATTAAGAATAACTAAAGCACGTATTTGTTAGATTTTTTTTTTATGAAATAAAAACGTTATTTTAGTTATTGGCTTAGATATTCTACGAGTAGTATTATTAGTAGTTTTAATATCTAGATATACCTGTGCGTAAACCGCTCACGCCTATAAAACCTCCCGTTTAGTGGCCCACCGGTTAATGTTTTGTATTAATTAACTCAGTGTAATTAAAGTGGCACGAAATACTGGCTACCTTCATCCACTTTTACAGTACACAATGTTACAGCCATGCTTTGTAAGTAAAGTTTGGGTAAAATGTTGGAAGACGATTTTGCAAATAGGAAATAAAGTGTATTTTATGAAAGAACGGGTTTAAAATCTTATAGAGAGCTTTCTTTGAGCTTAATATAAATATTATTAATTTACACTATTTCAATTTTGAAAGGAAAGAAAAATTTAAGTAGAGGCCCCTGTAAACTGAAAGGCTATTCAAAAATTGGTTGTCTGTAAAGTCGGTTTACTGACGATAGTTGAACGTGACAACGTCCGATTGTGCTTCTTTGTCGCTCTTTCCGCGCTCTCGCTTCCACTTCAAACCTTACATGGAACGCCTCAGAGCTAGGTAACGCCGCATGAGTCATGTTTTTTCGTGCGTGCAACCAGCTCTATCGAATTATAAGACGTTGTCACGTCAAAAATGTGATAAAATAATAATAATGGTCTACTTTTATAAGATTTTTATATGGGGATAGTATTTGATGCACAAAACAAATAGACTACATTAAAATTGATTCACTCTGTAGTCTGTAAAACTTACATTATTATAATTACTAACACTATCGTTCAAAACGCAGTCGGAGCAAAGTGCTAGTATGTTATAGTAGTACTAGCGGTCCGCCCCGGCTTCGCCCGTGGTACATATTTCGCAATAAAGACCTATGTTATTTCTTAGGGTCTAAAGATTGTCTGTGCCAAATTTCATCAAAATCGGTTAAGAGGTTTAAGCGGGAAAGCGTAACAGACAGACAGACAGAAAGAGTTACTTTCGCATTTATAGATAATATTAGTATTACTAGTAGGGATAATACATAGAGCAAACAAATAAGGAATTACATTTTTTTTTTTCAGTTTTACTTTAAACAAAATACTATACAATCAAATTAATTAAACGCTTACATAATAGATTTACAAATGCCATACCCTTAAAAGTTATAGGCAATAGACTTCCAAAGCTAAACCTTTTCACTTCATTTCAACTGCATATTTATACGGCCAGCCGTTTGCTTGATGAAACACTGAAATTAATATTAGAGTGATTATTTTATATTGTCGACAATTTTAGTATAAATTATAACAATTTGTATTCCTGCTGTTTAATTGTATGGAGTATTTATGCTAATTTTTACCTTGGTTTTAGTAAAGTGGAAATTCCTTTTTAGAGATTAGGTATATTGTTGATAATGGGTGAGAATAATTAAAACTAGTTGAGAATTAAAGCGTATAACTTATTTATAATACAAACATACAATATGTATTATATAAATTTTTTATCAATGACGCAGATCCTGTAAGATGAAAGATGATCTAGCAATGCTTAATTAAAATAATATGTTTCTTTAGTTTAATGCTATTTAATTTCTAATAAGTTATTGACTTTAGTACTATGTATAGATCGGTCAAATCAGGGCTCCTAAACAATGCTCCAAGCTAAACTAAAAATTAATATAAAAACCTATAAAACAACAATTCCTTCCTAATCAATTCAACGCGCGTCAGTTTTACGAGTAAATCCCGAAAATCAGACGATAGCGAAATTACTTTTATTTCCATACGATCCTCGATTTTTGTATCTCCGGATTACAATCGAGGGGTTCCGCATAATGGGATTCGCTGGCTAGATTATACCGGGATTATTTCTCTGTAAAAAATTATTTGCACAGCCCTATTTTTAATGGCACACGCATGGGAAAATAGACTGTAATATATGGTTATAAGGTTGAAAGTCGCTTGGTGGTGTGAGAGGAAAATTCATTTTGTGATGAATAAAAATATCATATACGACGGCTTTGCTTTATCATTGCGAAGTGGAGGTGTAATTAGTTTTTGGAAAACGTGTCGATGTGCTTATTCTATATTTTTTAAATAAAAAGTAATTTTTCATTTCTGTTTGATTATTTTTGTGCATAAACTTTTTATACTTACTTTTTATACCTTATATTAGGTATTGCGTAGGTATTTATTATAATGATTGAATCAGTTCTCATTTTCATCTTTAGAAAATTCCTGTTTTAAATACAACAAAAAAAAACTTCAACTAATGTTTTAATGCCTGATAGACAACGATGGCAATAGATACAGGCCTATGTTAATTCATTTTTTAAATGGTAAACCAGAAATCAGACCAGATAGTTATATTTTAAAACTTTATGAACATATGGACTACCTGTTGCGTACAAAAAACAATTTTCTTTACAAATAAAACTAAAATAACATTTAAAAAATTATTTAAATATTTAAAAATTAATATTATTCCAGAATAAGACCGCGGAACGGGATTAGCAAGTTATTTGAGTAATATCAAGACCTACTGTTTGAATTGAGATGGCCTTTGTTTTAAATATTCATTATAATCATTATTTTATACGTGTAACAACCTATTTATTTTAACTTGAAATGTTTCGCGAACAATGGCAGCATTGCTATTACGATTATTATAAATTTAAACATAATTTCCGTTTGTATTACCTGTGCCCGTATTCTTAATAATTTATAATATTTTTCGTTATTAAAATATGAATGAATTAAGTATCTAATTGTAACAATGATCGTATTTTTAACCAACTTCAAAATAGGAGGAGGTTATCAATTTGGCCGGTATATTTTTTTATGTAGGTATGTTTAATAGCTATATGCAGGTAGGTACCGGGGTGTGTTACACTGTTATAAAATATTATTTATACTAATATTATAAAGGTGCAGAAGAGTTTGTTTGTTTGAACGCGCTAATCTCGGAAACCACTGGTCCGATTTGAAAAATTCTTTCGGTGTTAGATAGCCCATTTATAAGGAAGGCTATAATAAATCAGATCCAGGCGGGTGAAACCGCTAAGCGCAGCTAGTAGGTAAAGATTTAAGAGGTTATTAAGTTTGTGAATTTGTAGGGGTGATCTCTTGATATTATGCAGAACTAATTAAAAAAAAAAAAAAACATTTTACCCGTAGAAAGATACGTTATCAGCTGTGTTTCATAGCCCATAGACTATTTTTTATTTAGTTTTATCCCGAGCCAAAACGGGCGGAGCCAGGTCGAGCTGCTAGTAATAGCACAGAATACTTAGATAGAAATAGTAGCTAACGCTAGTACCTAATAGATAAATAATTTATAATATTTATTATGCAGGTAATACATGCGTAGATTATTTATAACTTAATATCTTCCATATAAAAATTACCGTAATAAAGTTGCTTAGGTAGATATTTTCTCCAATCAAGATTAGGAAGATTTTCTTAAGCTGAAAAAGAGATTTTTTTTTTATTAGATATTGCGTAACCTACACGTATCAATGAAAATTTGCAACTATCTAGAAGAAAATATATACCTATACCTAAATAAAACCAATTACCTACCTACTATATGTACAAAAAATAAATCAAAATATTCATAGGTATATTTTGAAATCCAATTTGCCAAAAAAAATTAATAAATTGCAAATGCATATTAAATACCACAAATTGCTAAATAGTCGACCTACTATTCGAACGAGCAATGATAGTGTAATTTTATTGTTTTTTAAACGCTTTATATTAGCTTCACCTGTATGTTTGTTTGTTTGTAACCGACTTCTTTGGGCGCGATTTTGACCCACTTTAAACGGCCAGATTTCGTTCAAACTTTGTAGATTTATTGAGGACCGATGACAATACACTAATTTGATAAAATTTTCTATTTTTTAGTTCGGTTTTCTATAAAAAGCGTGTTTTTTAGTTTTTTTTAAACTATTATTATTATTTATGTATAATCATGTACATATTAGATAATCAGTAGGTACCTTAAATTAAAATACCTTCTTGCTATGATTTTATTAAAATATTTTTCCGGACCACAAATCAATAACAAAATAATTTAAAAACCTACGCAATCATCGTCATAAAAATAATCATATTGTTACATAAAAAATTCATAACATATCATAAAGACGGTATTATGAAAGCTGACGTCACTGATAGCCACCGATATGTCGATAATCCACGGCTTTACTCAATAAAAACATAATCAACTACACCCATGAAAACCTAATACAAGTCGTATTTATGAAATTTCTCTCGCATCGTTGGAACAATAAAATCTATCAGGAATCATATTATTGTGTTACCTATACAAAGTGATTGTCACGCGTCGCGCGGTGGGGTACGCAGGCGGGGCCTAGTGTTCCACGCCCTCCGCGAGCGATAAGGTTCAAATCTCTATACGAATTGTGAAGATATTCGGCTCTACTGAACAGATAGTTCGTGCACGGAGTGTGCCGTAGCCTTAATACATACTCGCGGCCCGCGCCGGTCGCACGCTCCGTGACAGTTCCATTTTTTAAAAGTGGCGGTTATGTTTTGACGTTTTGATTTTTTTTTTCGAATGACAATGGAAATTAGTGCTATGGCACCGATGCCTTTGGACTTCTCTATGGTGAGAAATGTTTCGCCCGGTTTGCGGGAGGAATCGCCGAAACCGATTTCGAATAGTGCGTTTCGTGTCGTCACTCCGAAGGGTAAGTGATAATATTTGTTTGTAAATATTTCAACACGTCATGTAAAATTTTCGGGCTATGAAAGGCGTGAAAATGCGAGGTAAAATAATGAAATTAACGTCATTTTGTGATGCTTAACCATAGATTATAGACTTGTTATTTTGGAAAGAGAGAATAAAAAATTCTGATTAGACTATTTTTCTACACGGCAGAAAAATATGTTCTCTACCGTGTATTTATTTTTAGTTCATTTTTATTACATTTATAAAAGTGGCAGTTTTGTTTTTAAAAGTGGCGCTGTAGGTACCTATCTACCTACTAGGAATATTCAAATGTAACCGCATACTTGTTTCATTTATTATTATTATCCTCCACACAATATTTAATTATTTTTAAACACACTTATTAGATACCTGCCTAGGTAATAGTTAGGTACTTGCAAAGTCAAATCTAGAAATTTATTTTTTATCTGTAGATACTTACCTAAGTCACATTTCCTATCCGTAATAGAATTAAATTAATTTTTAATAAAAGTTGTGCAATTTATTGGTTGCATATTTATTATTAGATATCATTCAAATAAATAGTTAAATTACATAAAATAAATAACCAACTGTCAAATAAATATATTATATTCTGCCATTTTAAATTTTGTTGGTAGAGGGTTTTCTTTTTTATATGCGCAGAAGCAGGTTTTCATTAATTTTATACAGTTTTATGTTGTTGTTTTTTTGGATTTATATATATATATAAGTTTAATTATATTAGCAGATCCACGGTTGCAGACGGAATATTTTTATATATTTTGTTTCAGCGGTTTAAAATATATTATGGACTAAGGATCACAAAAATATTTATTCAGTTCACCCCAGTAACTATCTAATTAATAATATAAGCGTGATAAACCAAACATACAAACAAATACTTACCTGTATTTATTATTATAGTGTAGATGCATTTAATGTTTAGTCAGAAATATATTAAGTAGTAAGTAGGTAGAGCCTTGGTAGAGCAGAACATTATGGGCATTTAATTTCTTTCAAAAACGCATATTTTTTCAGCAAACAAAATATAATTCCTTATTGAATAAAATTTTAATTAAATTGTTTGTATGGACCCATGATAAACTTAACAAGCTCAGTTTCTTAGGCTTTAGGAGTGTGTGAGTTATGTATCTATATAAAAAAATTGCTTATAATTTAGCGCTTAAAAATAATGTCGCTTTCTGTTGGTGAAATAATAAATTATTATGAAAGCCAGAATACTGGAATAGCAGAATGATTAATTCTTTATTTAACGGACATACCTAGATACTATAAACAACACAACATTTTAAAAAACTGTAAAACTGGCTATTAAATATTAAAATTGTAAACTGTTATACAAGCATGATTAAAAAATACGCATGTAAGTATGTAATGTAAAAAAAATAAGTAATAATTCATACATTTTTAAAGATTAGAAATAAAATCGATCACGAGACGGGATTCGAAGCCGCGTCTTCTGTCTTACCGGGGCGACAAAAAAATTATATTTATAAAGATTTCGAAACCAGTAGGCGTAGTTTCGACACATTAGTCGGTAATTATCGACAATTAATTTATAGTCCCGTCTTCAGCAATGAAAATGATGTCGCTTAATACCTCTCCCTAATTTGATGGAAGTATACAATGGATACATATTTGTTTATAATTTTTATTCTTCACAAAACTTTCCGTAATGCGTCAAAATATTCATATAATAATAGCCTTGTAGTAATGCATTTTTATCTAAATTGATAACATCATTATTTCAATTCCGTAGATATATGAAAAATAAATAAAATATAGATTTCATGGATTTGGAAAATCATTTCTTTGCAACACATTCGAATATTGTCAAAACAAATTATTCTTTGACATTGTCAATCGTTATGATACCGACGTTTGATCTCGACAAGATTTCGAAGGCCCTTCTCCCATTACGCTACCGGTATCCTACACGTCCGCGACTAGTTTAATTGGTCGCTTTTGCGTCGCGTTTCGCGCGTATCTCTTCGGTAGAAAGTTAAAAAATTCTTATCATCATGTTGTAGTTCTCGTGCGGCTATAAAAACTCTACAATTTATGTTTCTTTCAATATATGGATGAATCCAGTACCTACTTCTTACTTTTACGTCGTCACTGGAATCGCTCGACATAGCGTCCGTCTACAAAAACGAGGCACAATAATGATGAATTTAGTCATTTTTCAGTCGCATAATATGCGAGCATCGGGTAGCGAGCAAATATCTAACTAGTATTCTACTCGAGTATCGTATTCTAGAAGTATCGTAATGGGAGAAGGGCCTTACGGTTTGTGTGGGTTTGTAGATACGGTTGATAATGTCGGAAAAATTATACATTATTATAATTTTATAATAAAAAGATATTTCACACTTCCGATGCTACATGATTTAACGCAATATTGTTTTCTCTTATTTAATGTTATTGCAATTAAAATAAAATAAACAAATAATGTTTTATTTTTAAGATGGTTTCAAAATTTTATTGAAAATGTTAAGAAGCCTCTTATATTATCCATACTAATATTATAAATGCGAAAGTAACTCTGTCTGTCTGTCTGTTACTCAATCACGCCTTAACTACTGAATCAATTTGCATGAAATTTTGTATAGAGATATTTTGATACCCGAGAAAGGACATAGGATAGGCTTTATCCCGGAAATCCCACGGGAACGGGAACTATGCGGGTTTTTCTTTGACTGCGCGGACGATGCCGCGGGTGGAAAGCTAGTATTAAATAAATATTAAAATATGTAGTGTACCGCTGTCTGTATTTATTCAGCCTAAATTATTGCATTCATATTCGATTAATTTCTTTCTGAACTTCTAGGATAATAAAATTATACAGATGAATACAAATAAAAAACGATCGAATTAAGAAAAAAATTTATTAGAAAAATTTAATTTAACAGTTTATAATAGCGTAGTTGAAAATTTGGCTCAAAACCATCATCTCTCATCAACATAATTCTAGTAACTGGTTCATCTGTAAATTATAAAATTTATAGATAAATATTTATATTTAACACATAAATAATTACCCGTGAACCGCTAAATCAATTGCATATATTCATCCTTTGCTTATTAAGTGTAATAAAATATACAATGATGCACATAATATAATATATGTAATAATACAAGCTAAAAATACAAGTGATACAAATTATCCGTTCCGTCCTTAGTTTTAGTTCCGTCCGTTTCTATAAGGTCTTAAAGATTTCTCGAAAGGCTTCGAATTGAGCAGAATTATCTTGTAGAGCTTTTAGAGTCTTTTGATTAGAATTTTATTGCACTTCACAAATAACAAAATATTACTAAACTAAAACTAATAGCTTTAACTATATAAAAACATAACGCAGATTGATATTTTCTTAGGATATTTGTTATCCCATAGATTTATAGGATTTTTAAGAACATAATTAAAAATTATCCTCTTGAAAACACAAAATTTATATTTATTTTGATAGAAATATTATTTCGATTGATTGATGTCAAATGTCAAAAAAGTAAATAAGGAGATTGCCATACATGGAATTTTGGATTCCATGAATATGTAATAAATAGAACATTAATTAAACGATTGATATAAAAAAATATCGAATTTGATTAAAATCAAATTAACTGCCATGTTTTTTGTGCATAACATGTGCTTTTTTCATATGCAATTGTATTTGTAATAATGCGAAAAATTTATGAAACTAATTTTAATTTACTATATATTCCCTAATATCAAGGTAAATTTCTTGGAAAAACAACACTAAATTTTTTAGGTCCATACTATAGTTACTGAAAATCGTTAGTTACCGACCGATTTCGGTCGAGATCGATGTCGATTAATGTGTCGAGACTACACCTACAGGCCGAGACTAATGGCAGAGAATAGAATAAACGCTAAGGAATAGAAACTGCTATCGCTAATTATTGACATATGCTCATGACATTTTAGTAATGGTTCGGTCACACTACCAACGACGACAACGACAACGACCAAAATTCCCATCCAGACAAAATTCGTTCAAAATAAAATATTAAAATTTCCCGACATACTGGTACTCGAAAAGAAAAAAAATTCGAGGTCAATTAATAAAAAAATAGGTTTTTTGCGATTTTCGCCGAGACGGTAAGTTAATCGTATAATTACCTGGGACCAAAATTGTAGATCATAAAATTATCTATAAAAAACTTCCAATACATTTTTTTCTAGGAGCCACCGTTTATACGAAAAATCTATGTTTTCATTCATTATTCTCAAAAAAAAAAGACGGGTTGCACTCCGGGAGTGCCGGCAGAAGTGAACACTTGATTATTAACGTTGAGCATGTTTGATATCCATCCGTCTTACGCTTTTTCGATCAGGTCACGTGTTCTGACGCGAGTTTAAGATTTTATACCCATTACCTACAGAAAAAGTGCTCAACGCCGCTAAAGAAGTTTTCACTTCAAAAATTCCAATCACCAGAACGACAGGAAATTTTAATATTTTATTTTTAAGTGTGTTTTTCACAATTTTGTTAAATTGCGACTGGATGAAAATTTTGTTTGTGGTCGTCTTCGTCGTTGGTAGGGTGAACAAATCCTTAGCGAAATATCAAACTCAAACTCAAACTCAAACATTTATTTATTCAATTAGACTTCTTCTAGAAGCACTTTTGAAACGTCATTAGGTACATATTTTTAACATTTACCACCGATTCGGAAAGCAGTATCTACGGAGAAAACTATCGTACGCTTATGACAATTAGTATCGCTATCAATTAGTATTATTCTATTCCATTGCGTTTTGACGTTTGGCTAAAGGGGCAGTATAACTTAAATATCATATTCAAGTTATGAGTGCCCTGGCATTTTTTGGATTCAAATTATTCCTCAGCCTTGGGTGTCGTGAATTGTGTTGATAAAAAATCAAGAGGCGAATCCCAACAAAAGAAATATTAGATATACACAATTATTATCGATTACAAGAAAACTGATATTTAAACACCTCTATCATGTCTACAACTATGGTTATTTAGCCCTATTCCTTCTGGTCAAATTTCGGCTCCATGCCTCAAAGCGCATTCTGATTGGTCAAAGTATCCAGTTCAAAGGAATGAAATTTTAATTTTCAATTCTCCCCGATCAGTGGGTTTTGCGTTTTTTACTTTCAGTGAATAATCAACTTTAATTGAACTTTGATAAGGATTATGTCTGAGTGATTTGGGGTGGCTCTTTTTTGCTTTGTGCCTTCATAAAAAGCGGAGCTGTGTGTTTGATTTCTTGAGTATTGTAGGTATTGTAGGATGGGTATGTAAAAGTCTGTTTTTACAAACAATAATTGCTATTTTAAAAATGTGTAATTGTTTGATATTTTAAATATTACAAGCATAGCTATTAATATATTATTATGAAATTAATCAAATGAAAGCTTTGAAGTTCTCATAAAAAAAGCGTTCCATTAACATTTCCTTGCTAAAATGCATTCATCTGGGTAGTTTTTCTTATTACCTTCATATATACGATTTAATGATTTTATAAAATACAGAGTATATTTTAGTCTGACTATTATGAATTACCTACTTGACAACAAGCAATTTTTTATAATGTAGAATGTTTAAATCGTGTTCATCTATGTATTGATAAAACTTATCCGTAAATTCCGTAACCTATAACTTAGGAAGGAACAATTTTTAATAACTCCATCTAAATAGGTAGGTATTTTAAATTTTTGTAAATTATCAACAAGAGAAAAATGAAATGAACTAAAAAGCTCCAAAGTTAACCTACTCTAATGCTATCGATTTGTTTTTATTGTTTTACTTTATTTATTAGACTCTAATAACTCTAATAATTACAGTGAACAGGTACATTCTAGGGAAGCGCGCTCCATCTTAGGCCACATCTCAGCTTACCATCAGGCGAGAATGCCAACCGCTCCCCTATTGTACAATAACAAAAAAATATTATGAAGTTACATCTTTACCGGGATGCGATTTACCTATAGACTACAGGCCCATGTTGAAAAATTTATGGGTCATTTGAACCACCAGGTGACCTATCTAGAACGATATAAGAGCATAAAATAATAAGATTCAGCACTATCACGTCACTTATAAGCTGTCCAACTGAGTGCAGATGAGAATTCGAAAGTACAGGTAGAGATTTTTTCCCCTTATCTCCATGATTTTTGTACGGCGTTGCGGAATAATGGATTAAAAGCAGTATAGAAATAGTATGACACAGATGCCGTACTTTTCAACATGGGCCTGTAGTCTACTAGAAACACAGATATATAACTCTATCAAAAACTGCATATCAAATCTATTATATCGATATTGCACAATAGTGTCAAAAATCAAATTAACCAGCCACTCTACACTTGTCCTATCTATAAAACTATCACGTTTTAAAACATCCACTACCGGTTAGCATTGAAAAGTAATGATCCAAAAGGCACGCGTTACCCCAACAATAAACATAATGATAATCCACCCCTCCGTTTAGCAATTGATCTGAATTGTATGGAGTGTGGAAGTTTTTTCTTTTTTTTTTTGTAGGAACGAGTATGTTTTTTGTTATAAATGTAGGATAGGTAGGTCATTGGTCAAAGTTGATTTGTGAAATAATTTTATGAATATACCAGGTTGAATTTCATTTGTGTTGAACTTTTTGCGTGATACCGAATACCGAATACGTATAGTGTAAAAAGCGCAAGTTTATAAATTACTAGCCTACTATGTTACTAGCCTCGCGGTTTTACCCGCATTGCTCCGCTCCTATAGGTAATTGGACCTCGATAAATGGACTATCTAACAGTGAAATAATTTTTGAAATCGGACCCATGGTTCCTGAAATTAGCGCGATCAAACAAACAAACAAAAAACTCTTCCTCTATAATGTAGAGACATAATAATTATTATTAAAGATTTGATTGTAAATTAATTATTATTCCTAAGTATTTAGGAACATCTATACTTTAATATTATAAAGCTGAAGAGTTTTGGGGACCATAAAATCATATCTAAGATTTATTATTACAGGTTATTATATTATTTTACAATCAAAGTAGGTATATAATTACCAGCCGACGTAAGGCCTCAAAATATCATTTAGTTTATATTTAAAATTTAGCTTCTTCTCTTATAAACAAATCGTACTTGACTAGAGTATTTTAAACTTATTTTAAATGTCTGATGTGTTTTCAATCATTTACTTTTTATCATACCTATTTAAGTAGGTACACTCAAAACCTACAGTCAAATAAGAAGTCTACATTACGTTCATATCTTTCTGACATAAAGCTACAAAAAAAGGGAATCTTATAAATAATAAAATCAAAAACACAATTAATATTATATCATACGTGTATAATCCCGATCGCTAATAATTTGGTACGAGACATCTGATCCCAAATAATCCGATTTGTCTGATCGAACACTCCCTTTATCAAGTTTGTCCATTATTTCTGCGAGCTACCGCTAACATTGATTTTTAATGGATATTTATTTTTGTAGTAGGTATATAGATATTATTATTTATTGATAAAAGATAAGCCTGTTTTACAGAGAAGTTTGTACAGATAATTAGATTGGGCGATTTATTTAAAAAATAAAATTGCGTTTCTAACTTGAATTTTATTGAGTAGGTAGTTATGTAACTCCGTTTTGTTTGTATTTTTATTAACATATTGTTACTAAATTCTATGTACGCTTTGGTATTATTACTGTAAGTACAAAGAATGATTCTGTTTCAAAAAAAAATAATAAATAAAAATGACTACTTTTTTAAGATACAATACACAAAGCGAAAGTTTATCTAATATGGATGTTTCACTGTGACAAACAAATATAATCTAGCCATGTTCATTTCAATTAGCTTTTCCAATTTTTATTTTAGGGCACAACATAGATAATATAGGTATAAGAAAGAAGAAAATTTCTAGCACATTTATCAACGTTGACAAGAGAGAATTTTAGTATAGTTGGTTCTTTGATATGCTGTTCCTCTTGCTATTTCGGTTATAGTCCGGGCTGTCTGGCTGGCCGCAGTGGTTGCGTTTATTAGTGCGCATCTTATCTGCACAGGAAAATATCCTTAATTTAAAGTCATTTTTTAACGCGTAATTTTTAATCTTTTGCCTTTAGATAGATCCATCAGACATAAATTTTTTATTGCAAGACGTTTTTTTCGTTGTTAAATAGGTGCCAGACGCAATTTTTATTTCAAAATAATTAAAATATCATCGAAATAAGTGAAATTCCATCAACATGAGTCCCCGTGAAGGATAAGTAATCACTGTGTTACTTATACTATATATAATATTCATTTTACTATTTACAATTTTTTTGCAACAATCTACCATGGTGCCTCCTATTCCCAACGAACCTCAAATAGGACGTTAAATGTAAACTTGATAAAAACCAAATACATATCATCAAATTCATATTAATACCCAAAAGTGTAATAAATATGAAAGCATCTATTAAAAATATTAGTTTACTAATTATTTAATATAAGTATTAAAAAAGGATAATATAATATAAGTAATAAAGTTATTAGTTACTTATCTTTTAAGCGGACTCATGTTGATGTAATTTCACTTATTTCGATGACATTTTAATTATTTTAAATAAAAAAATGCGTATGGCACCCATTTAACAACGAATAAAACGTCTTGCAATAAAAAATTATGTCTGATGGATCTATCTAAAGGCAAAAGATTAAAAATTACGCGTTCAAAAATGACTAAAGTTAAGTATATCTTCCTGTGTAGATAAGATGCGCACTAATAAACGCAACCACTACCGCCAGCCAGACAGCCCGGACTCTAACCGAAATAGCAAGAGAAACAGCATATCAAAAACCCAACTATACTAAAATGACTTTTTTTAAAACGTTGGTAGCTCCCGTACCATTAATACGATTCAAAACTCACCCGATCATTGAAAAATAATAAATAATGATGTTCGATGCTATAGCTATACCTATTTTAAGATAATTAACATACAAATGTATGCATCCAGCCCGCTCATCTCTGATTTGTACGGAACCATCCATCAATGTATGGAAATCCAATTTGTTCACATTCGCCAGCTAGACGGGCCCTTAAATCGATTATAGGGTACGCGCCTACGCCTAGGTTTTTGAACTATCCTAGGTGTGTGTGTACCTAAATCTTTATTTGATGTTATTAGGAATGGATAGGGGATAATTAATTAGTAGATGTTATTTTTTTATTTCAATATATCTTGTGAATGGAATATTGTACCTACTCATTTCTAATTGGACTTTGGACGACAAATTAAAGTTACAACCTATAAACACGCTAGTAATATTTTAAAATGTAAAGAATAGTAATATCTTGCCTAATAATTTCGTAATACTTATGTTGAATAGTTTATGATTGCAGATTGCGCTAATGCTAATACATTCGCAAATGGCATACGTGAAAAATATATGGAAATTGATACCTTCATTAGGTATTCCATACCTTTTTTAAATCGTCCATCGTAAATATACCTACGTTTAAAATTTATTTTTATCTGATTGTTTCATATAATTCTTGAATACTTTTTCATGTATTTTCAGGTAGGAAACTATTACCTACATTATTTTGTAGGCTCAACTGACAATACTTAAAGACTTCTCACCGTCACAGTATTACAATATTTCTGTGTCTTTGTTATAGGTAAACCAGAATCTGATGGCAATTAGGGAAATCAAAATTTTGAGTGTGCAACCCTAGGGAAAATGGACTGAACGATCTTGATACTGCTTATTTTTTATCTTAGAGCATTTAACTTTTTTATTTTGTCCTCGATATCATTAGTCATATTACATTTAAGTGGACAATACTGTACTTAATAATGAGATATCCACTTAATATTATGTACGTACATACTTACACATATTACTTTTATATAGGTAATACATATTATTATTTACATATACCTATATTTGTATATTCATTATCATTATGCCATGTGACAATATGGATGTAATGATAATGCAGATCAAAACTAGATTGCTTATAATTTTTTATAAAATAAAATAAAAATAAAATAAAACTATGTTTATTTTCGTAAGTATTAACAGGTACACACATTATAAAATTGACTTGGACAGCTTGGACTTGACGAATAGCCGTATTGGAAACTCCTGTAATAAGTTTCATAAAATTATATTGTAATCCACAAACAATAATATAGTTACCTACTTATAATATTTTTAATATAAAGTATCAAAACGGGTAAGTCCAATTTACCAATAAAATCTTCAAAATTGAAAATTGGGATGTGTTTGACCCTTCTTCATCGAATATTTTTCTATACACATTATAAACAACACCTCTTGCTTGTAATCGCAGCGACTTTTTCGACATTTTCGAAGATTTTTTAGACAAAATCCTAAAAATTATTCATCAACTGCGAAGAAGACAAATAATTTGACAACCAATTTGATAGTTGTCAAATAAAGTTGCCACATGAAAATCTTTTATTTCTTAAATATAAATATGCCATCAGATTCTGGTAGACCTATAACAGCAACGTAATATAAATATCAATTCTTACATAAATCTCATGAATAATTTCTCTCATTGTCATCTATTACACCATCACGCAACAGTTCGCAGTTTGCACATGTGGCGCGACAAAACGACGACATTAAAATCGCATGTCCTTGGCAACATCCTACATCCGCTTCTCACAGTCGCGGCCAATCTTGACGCGCGATGACATTAATCACACCGTAGCGTAATTATTATTTAATATTATTATTTCTTATGTGTTTATTTAGTTGATATAATTCTTGTGTTGTTAAAATTCGCGGTTTCTAAATTGGCAATTGATTAGTTATGCATAGGTAATAATTGTAATTTGTAATTAATACAATGATATCAATAATTCATGATTCTCAAACGGACATTTTATTTAGGTCAAATCCAAAGAACCTACAAGTAAATAAATAAAATATTATTATCTACGCACTGAAAAAAATTCAATACCTACTTTAAGTTAGATAATATTTTTTAACCTACTTATATTCAAAGTGCATAATTACTTCTAAATTGCCTGCAAGAGTTCTTCATTACTATAATGGGGCACACGTGTCGCAAATCCCGGGTACGAAACCCAAATTAAATATTAATGGACCCTTTGACTGTCCACGGGATGATTAGCTGATTATGGCGGATTTTTTTGGAATTGTTTAACTGATTAAAGCGATGATTTGGAGGGAAGTGATGGTTAATTTGGTACAAAGATTGCGAATATGGTAAGCATTAGTAGTTATGTTTTTTTTTGTTTTTATTACGAACGTCTTACACTTATAGTCTTATCATTTGTGTGACATTATAATAAGGTTTTTTCGCTATTGTTTCATATTTTCCATCGAGTTAAATATTATCTACTTAGCCTTAACAATATCCCTGCTTTCAATAAATTTTATTTAATTACCTACCTACCTAAATTCTTTTTGTTACACGTGTACGTATACGTGTGTAAAATGACGTGTCCATAGACAACCAGATAATCGAAAATAGGAAAAGATAATCCAATTGATTTTCGAAAATTTAAAATTAAATTAATTAAAATGTAAAAATACAGGGTGCATTTATGATAAGAATCTACTCAAAAACCTTCTAGAAAGATCAAAACCCAAAAAACCCGAACACTTACACAACATTTCATTAGTCACTCATAAGCCGCTGACCCGCGGATCTAAATCTTAACCCTATTAGAATCTTCCTGTACAAATTGTTGAGAAACAGCCGGCTAGCACAAAGGCGGCGACTTCTGACCAATGATCAAATGATGGAAATCATTGGACGGACATGCTGTTGATTTAGTTTGATCGATTTGCGCTTATTTTGTGTGGGGAATTTGTGAGGACAGAATTTCAGGCTATTTTTTTAGAATTGTAATTTTTTATCAGTTTATTCGATTTGGATGAGGTAGAAACTCTGATTAGGAAATTTTAATTTCTTTGACCACGAACTTCAAATGTTTATGTAAAATCTATAGAAGAAAGTATAATATCATTATCTACCTATCGATTAAAGGAAATATAATATTCAGACAAGATAGAAAAAAATCAACAAAAAATGAATTAACTTTTCGTTGTGGCAAAAAAAAAGATGTTTTAGGTGATTAATAAAAATAAGCAATCAATACAATATTTGCCTTGTCACTTGCATCACTTTAGCACAATAGTATCCTCATGAAAAAAAAATATTTTATAGTTTAATGGTAGGTAATAATAAATGTGTTGTTTTTATTATTTTCAAAGACAAAGACGGTAATGGGATTAATAACGTCTCTGGCCTCAATTGCATGCAGTCCCACGGGATTTGGTTTCAACAAAGATTTTATTGGCAAACCGTGACCTTAAACGTACTTATGGCCCTTGATAAAAATACACTCATTATAATTTAGATTAATCGCATAAGACTAAATTCGTTCAGAGAAGAAATGAAAACTGAGAGAAAGGAATTAACTATTTTGTATTAGTTCGACTACCTTACTTAAAGATAAATAAATAAACCATACAGACAAAATTTATTCGAACAAAATTTAAAAATAAATAGATATCTAACTATGAGTTTATAAAAAAATTAAAAAACTTCAATTAGTTCGGTAGGTAGGTACTATTTATTAATTGCAAAGAATATTACACATTCACAAGTAATATTAATATATATATAGAACAAATTTAAAATCTCTCTAAATATACGTATATGTTTATAACAAAATATAAACGATAAAACATAGCTATCGTATAGAAATATAATAAACGTAGATTGATCGCCCCATGACTCACTGCAATTCGACCGCCGAATCGCGGTATTTGTCCAACTAGCGAAGCTTAGTAAAAATACTCAGACAATTGCGTCCAATTTAAATTCTGCCCTGAGAAAACATTCAATCCCGTACAATTAACACCTCTTAACCCGTTCCGACGTTCGCACGACAATCAGTGGGTCAGAAATTAGCTGTTCCTAGTTTTTTGGTGCTAGGACTAAGGGTCAAAGTTCAGTTTCAGACTTCGATGGTCTTATTAGAGTTGTTTGAAAAATTGTACGGTCTTCAGCTAAATGGTAGCGACGTTCGAACGACAATCATCATACTGGAATTCGTTGTGCCTAGTTTTTTGGTGCTAGCTCTAAGGGTTAAAGTCCAATTCAGACTGAAAAGTCTTATTGGACCAATTAGGAACTAAACCTTAATTTGATAATGAAAAATTGTACATGTGCAATGCAATCTTAATCTCCAGCTAAATGGTAGCGACGTTCGACGTTCGCACGACTATCAGAGGACTAAGAATAATTAGTCGTTCTTAGTTTTGGTACTAGATGTGTTTGTCGTCCTTTTATTTTAGAGGAGATTGATATAATACAATAATTAATAATATATAATACAATAATTAATTAATAATAATATATAATACAATAATTAATGATATATAATAATTGGAAAGAACCAACGAAGATAATGTTCGCGAATTCCCTTTTACCTAAAAGTGAGGATTATGTAACTACTAGGTAAATTAGTAGCTACGTTTAGGTAACTGTGTGTAAAGACCTACTAGCCCACTATTACCAAAACTTACGTTTGTAATTAAAAAATGCCCGACCTATTTCGGCCCATCGCAACGTTCACACATCCATGAATGAACCACGATTTAATTTAACTAGATCTTAGATCAATTAAACTAGCAGATGACAAACAGTGAGTAATCATGCGTGGGCGGCGTGATTCCGTGGGAATCGGCCTAGATCGTTTATTAGACGTGGGCTAGACGGATGGATTTAGTCACAAAATCATTGTTTTTGTGATTCATGAGATGATTTTTACATTTATATAGCTGGCGAAAAGCGGTTGGCGGTAAACAAAGTTATTTGAAAGTGTATATTTTTTTAATTTTTCAATTCAAAATATACTTGTTTACTACTTACATCTAAATCAATAAAGTGTACCTTAATAACCTAGTTCGTAATTTTATAAGTTATGGCATCACTTGATCAACATAATATCAGAGAATAAGATCTTAGATATGAAAATGATATTTTACTATGAACTATTTTTTGATCTACTTACATTACAAAAAATTCTTATAATTATTCTGAACAATGTTTTTTTTAAATATAATTTAAGTATGTACTTAACTAGTTATAGCATTCAATTTTCTTATATGTGACAGAAGTTATTTCGTTCTCTAATCATAACAGTTATGCGCCGTACTTTACAAAAACTAAAAACGTCCCCACTCCATCCAGGAAATACAACCAACAGCAACCGTTGAATTACAAATTAAAACCTATGCCTATACATAGCTAATTAGCAGCTTCCTCTATAATAATTATTGTTCACAGAAAAGATTAGACGATATTAATTAAAAGATTGTTTTAACAAATGTTTGAAATATCCCGCGCGGAAGGCGTAACCTCTTGCTGACCCTAAATTCTTCAAAATAACCGACTTTTGTATTGAATAAGGATCTTAGTGTTTTATACAATCTTTCGTAGACTGCGTGTCACCAAGATAACAAAATGCGAGCGATTTTGACTCTTATGTCAGATGATATTGGGGCTAGAATTGCGTGCTCTATTATCAGGTTCTTCGAAATGATAATGCTCGGTTATTGTTATTTGATCAATGGAGCTTTTCAAGTTAACTCGGTGCATGATAAGCGGTGAATTTAGGCGATTTTATTTAACAAATCATATTATTTTATTGAATTGAAATTTTTCTATTCAGTATTAATTATTACTCCAGATCCAGAATGACATGTTAGACGTACATAATACTTATTTTTTTTAACAATTTTTTTAATTGACAAAAATTTTTACGTTGACGGTTTTAAAAAAAATACCGCTACGTGCTCTTTAAACATTTAATAACATGCGCAAAAGTATTAATATGCACATATAAAAAATCGCATAGGTACTTCAAAAACTATTAAAATTGGTTCAATATGCAACCACGTGGTATATCAATAAAATAATGACTACTGACCTATCCAACATTCTAAGAACACTAATCCTATGAAAACTTCCGTTGAAGTCTAGCTTATTAGTGGTCGCTTGTAAAGATGCCCAGTTGCCCACCCAGGGCGTAATTCGATCTGCACTAAATTGATCATTAATATTTGGTCAGTATATGGGTTTCTTGTGTTTTCTGAATGCTCTCTGTTTTATTTATTTCAATTCAATTTATTAGAGCAACGATTTGATCAATTTTATAGGATAAAAATATGATATTTTAATTACGTTATTTATTGTATTTATTAAAATTTAACACTCATTGTTTAAATAAATGAGTGAATCAGTTTTATGATTGATGCTGTTAAAATTTAACTTATTTTTCAATTTCCACAATACATGAATTTAACGTAAATCGTAATATCTGAAAGTACATAGAGATTAGAGAATAATTATAGTATAATATTTTGCAAATGGCAAATTACAAAAACGCAACAATTGCCGCTCCATGCAATATTTGTTCTAGTATCATGATTCATGTTCCATCAGAATATCTGATCGATTCTACCTCAAATTTGCAAAACGATTTTGAACTTTACATTGATAGTTATAAATATCAAATTCGCGAATCAATAGAACACAGGGTCAGATAAGAATAATTGCATTTATAATGTAATTGCATTCCGTTCTTACTAATGCGAAATATTATCAATTGCTAAGGGATTACCTACAAAGTAAGTTGTAGATAATTTTACTGAATGGCGCTTTTTCGTTGATGACATAATTATTTAGTCATAAATGTATCTAGATTCTAGAGTTCTCAATCAGCGTAGATCTATAGCTATGTATATATTTATATGTAGGTATGTTCTTACATAGGAATTTATAATTCAAGAATGGCTATACTGATTTAAATGCTTATGGTTTGATCTCTTCTGAACCTCTTTTTATTTGTGAAAAAATCATCTGAAAATTAAAAAAAATAATTCAAAAAAATGACTTCCATAAAACTTAAAGGGTGAATTTCACTCTAATTAAACCGATAGACTAGGTTAATAAAAGCACTAACAAATATATAAAAGATCAGACGACATTATTATGATGAAAAAAGACTCACACCGCCACAATAATTGTGATCAAGTGTAGTAATTGAATGATAGCGCAGCGGGAGTTACGGAGGGCGCCGGCCGTGGAGCCGGTGTTATACTAGTTGTTCATGCAGTTTGCCTTGTGTTTTGGAAATATTATATAGGTTATTATTTTTCTAAAAAAAGTGTAGTTTAACATTATTAAAATAGACAGCATTATAGGTTTATTATTCGCTAGTTAGAGCCCGCAGCGTGATTTTATTAAATAGCGTGTACCTTTGTAGTTTGTACTACCGATGCATCTTATTCATAATATGAAGAATATCATAACAAGTTGACACACATTTCATTTCTATTTCAACTCAAACATTTATTTATTCAATTAGGGTTCTTATAAAAGCAGTTTTGAATCGTCATATTTTTAACATTTACCACCGATTCGGAAAGCATATTTTTTATTATTTTTTTTTTTTATTGGGAATAGGGAAAGAATTATCGCTAATAAAAAAAATATCATTTCTCTCTAGTCAATCATGGGTTTTTACATTTTAGTTCATATTGTTTTGACACTTTAAGCTCGTGTTGTTAAAATGTAAATGACACTAAAAAAATTTATTACTTGGGTTTTTACCTGTTTTTAAGGTTTTTACTACTTATCTAAATACCAAAATATGAGTGAGATTGATTTGCTATGCGATACAATGCTAGACGATAAGTACATTAGAGCGAACATTGCGTGGACTTTATTTTTTTATTAATGCTGCTAATTCTTATTAAAGCAATTTATGAAAATATAATTTTCAAGTAACATAGATAGAAGTACTAGAAAGTATTCAGCGTTAATTCCTCTTAAAGACAAAAAATATAATTGCTATAACGCAACAAAGTAAAACAGGACAAAATTAATTAATTTCCTTTTGGTGGTAAATGCGCTCAGAAAACGGTAAAAAGTTTGGACAAAATATTATATAGATACTTACTTATATTATTTTACACATCTGCCAATTATCCAAGAGTTTCTTGGATTTTTAATGAACTATGTAAAATATTAATATCGTTTTAAAATTTTTGTTTGTTTGTTACTTTTTAATTCAGAAAAAGTTATATTCGAGTTCTACGCGAGAGAAGCCACGTGGTAAAGCTAGTGCTATTAAATTCTAAATTTATCGCAAATCATATCCGCTGTTTTTCACAATTTGACAAATTAATATGCCTTTGATGAATGGCTTGATACTTTCATAATCTGTGTTCCTCATTAACTATTAATACTAGATATAATTTTAGAGATAAAAATACGATTTATTTTCATTTCCATTAGCATTTTGACAAAGGAAAGTTCTTCACAGTTTTGGATTATATCTTTTGATATTATGTTAATTATGATTCATGAAGATTTTATCAATATTATTTTGTTTACATATTTTCTAAGTGTTGTTGATTTCACTATTATATCCACCCTATTATTATTTTCATGCATTCTCTATCCTTATATTGAGATTCTTTACCAGCGAAGCAAAAGTTTCCTAGTCAAATGGAAAAAGGCCTTGTAAAGATTTTGCAAATGCCCTTTTTTACTCATCCACCACTTTTCATAAAGATATTGACAAAACCGCCTTTACCAATTTTTATATTATTTTCATATGTATTTGCATTCGATCGTTTCTTCCATTCGACTCTCAATAAATACTTTTGTATATACCTCAAAACCACCGCACCCCCCCCCCCCCCCTCGTTCACAGGAAGCAATATCACAATTGGCTCAACTGCGCCCGGACGACGGCCGGTCATTGATGCCACTAGTTGGCGCCTCTTTAGTTTTCTTTATATGAATCATATGTGACTCATTGTGTTCTATTTGCTTTGGAGGTCAGATGTGATTTTCGTAACCTTGGCTCATGTGGCATGATGGTTGATTCGTGTATGAAATGTGCTAGCACAGAAGAAAAATAAATAAAACGGCATTTTTTCTGACTCTTGCCAAACTCACATTCACAGATTTTATTGTTATCGTCACATCATTCTTTTTCAAGAAAAGAACATACCTTTTCTGGCCAGTGTTCTTTTTTTATTTTTGCTATACATTTATTTTTAAATTCTAACTCCTGTTAACAATTAGATAGTTTATAGTCCTTTCCCTTAAAAAAGATGTCAAAGACACACAAAGATAAACCATCTGCAAACGTTCATACACGGTTGTTATGACTTACCATTAAGTAATCTACCAGCTTAAAGCCTTGTAGAAAATAAAAAATTTCATCCACTGTTTTTCACACAGGTTTTTCAGTTCAATCTAGGGAAAAATTATGGTAATAATATTATGATGTCTTAGAAATCAAAACAACCGTGATATCGGGCACTTGGCTGCGTAGCGCTTTTGGACCACTTACAAGATATAAATAGAAAGTTCCTACGCTAACAGTTTTGATTGGATGATGATGATGAGCCGAGATTGTGATGTATGGTCCTTTGTTTTGTAGGAATTGGTATAAGGTGCAAGGATATATTTTGTGTGGTTTGTTTTTAATATATGAACGTATAAGCGAATTAAGTGATGATAAAGAACAGCCAATCTAAGAGAAGCACGCTTGTTTCTATAGGATTTTTATTGTAGGTATTAGACGATATCAAAATTAAGATTTTAACAAACTCAATTTAAGAACAGAATAACTTTTTACTGATTCTCTCATATAATTTGTCAATCGATCTAACCAATAAAGTAAATAAATTCACAAGATTAGAAAAAAATCGAATTTCTCTTCTTTCATTTCATTTTATAATCACACAATTCATACCAAAAGGGTATCCAAGAGTGACTCAACTCTCCAGACGCAGAAATAACCAACTAAATTATGATTAAAATCTCCAATCATCCAATACAAAATAATCAAAGCTAAGCCAATTGAAGAAAGCGTATTTACGGGCACGCGGCGGGCTGGCGCCAACAATCGTCGTCTTCCTAAGGATGTGGCACGGATTGTCCTCGCTCTTATAGCTCTTATCCTGTTACGAAATATTCGAACGTCCGTCAGATGCTCCTGTTTTAAATATTTGAAGTCTAGTGAATCTTCAAATCCTACTAAATAAATGCGAAAGTTTGTGAGGATGGATGTTTGTTACTCTTTCACGCAAATATGTAGGTATGTAGGTAGCTGAAGACCCAGAATCACACGTAGGAGCTACGCGGATTTTTCTTTGAAAACGCGGGCGAAGCCACGGGCGGAAATCTATTATAAAATATGATTATAACGATTTGATGTCTAGTTGAACATCTTTAAATATGAATTCTCGTGTCATATTGTTAGATACTACTTGGAACGGCTGTACTTGTTTTATAGAATTTGTTTTGGTATAATATCATAAAAATAGAATTTTGTTATTCGATTTTGATCATTTTCAAATACCTATGATAAGATTTAGACAACAACGTTTGCGGTCAGGTTGTATGGAATATGAGTTTTTCTAGATAAATATTGAAAAACGTAGAAAAAAGGCTTAATAAAATTGTCAATAGAGTATCGGCGTATCGGTGTTTCATCCATTTTTGTAAATCAGAGATTTCCACGAAAGTATTTTTACATGATATAAGTGTATTTTAGAATTCAAAGAAACACGAATGATACTAAAATAGTACTCCTCCGTGATAATAAGTCAGATAAGAAGGCATCGTACGAAAATGATGTTTCGGTCCAGGGCATAAAGTTGAATTTGCTATTTCAAGCTACTTTGTTGTTAAATAAGTACATTTTTTGCATATTATAAGATCTCAAAAATACATCAAAGCCAAAAGCCGATAATATTCAAAAAAGAAATAAGTAACAGAAGACAGCATTGAGAGAACTGATATTAAAAGTATAGATAAAAAATAAAAATAATAATGTTGTAAACATAAATAATTAAATAGTCAAAAGAACATGGAAAAAATTCAATTTGACATGATCGTATCAAATAAACACATTATTACATGCAATTACAAGCGATAAATGTAATTATGTTCGTTATCAGAATATCCGTAGCAGTGATTACCTAAATGTATGATAAAATTTATCGAAAACATGTAACACGAACTAAATTTCATTTGATTGAATATCAAGTGATACATGACATACCTACATGATATACCTACTGAAATATCTTCTTTTAAATAAATATACCTTTTATTTGACAACGTGATTACAGGTTTTTTAGATTTTAGATAATCTACCTCCATATCAAAATATATATTTTTACTTATACTTAAGTGTATATTTATAGTAGTACAAGTAGATATTGAACACATTTATTAATAGTGAAGAAACAGGTCATAGATGACGCACTTATAATTCTGAATTGCATAATTTACTCTAACTAGATATTTATTATCAATTTTTTCATACTAATAATGAAATACTTCTCTTTCTATAAGAACAGATCTTAAAAATAATTTTGACAACATCTCAGTTAAGATGAAATGCCTATAAAGAGTTCCCAAACGCCACGAACAATCTGACCTCTATACACCAATCTTAATGAGCGCAAGTGATTTGTCGTATAATACTTTATGTGTAAAGAAATCGACAGTATTAGGGCCGTAGGGGCAATCGGGGCAATCAGGCAAATCAACTGGTGACACTCTCTTGATAAAGCAATTGAGAGATTTGTCGATGACAGATCGCTGATATGACGCCCCGTTTATAATGTGTCATTTTTCAATTATTATTATATTATTGTCAACAGAATTTTAAGACTAGGCACTAAAAAGATATAATCTTCAAATCTAAAGATAACTTTAGATTTGAAGATTCGTTAAATGACTGCATTAGAGTTAGAGTCATAAATTTTATTGTTGATACGTTAATGTGCGCAAAATTTAATCTCAGATTTATCATTCTTTCAATAATGTATTTCCTTAAATCGTTGTATGAAAAAAAGTACATACACGCACCAGAACTGACAGATTTAGGAGTAAGGAAACCGTCAAAAATAGATTGATCCTTTGCTCACTAGTTACTTCATTTAAAGACAGGTCTTTCTAATCTGGTCTTCAAGGAAAATACCGTAATTAATTCATACATTTGTCTACAGGATTATCAGCTAGTGAAGCCCTGCGGAATGGTCTGTGCCAATCGCTATGGGGCGCATCCAGCGGTCGACCCGAGATGAGGTTGACCCCGCCACCTGTGAACAATGATGTTTATCCTAACAGAGGTATCGTAATAAATAATAATATTGATTTGTATAAATTTATAAAGAATAGAAAAAATTCGATCACGAGGCGGGACTCGAACCCGCATCCTTCGCGCCATTCCGGGGCGGATGCCTCACCAACTCAGCCACTCGTGACCCGCCCGAGTGATCGAATTTATTCTATTCTTTCAGTTTTATGTGTCTGAAGGGACACACCGCGCGCCATCTATTGAGATGATTAACAACCATTTCAACCAATATGAAGCACTTTTCAGTGAATACAATATTGTAACGATGGAACACGACCTTTTTTGTTGAATTTATATTTTTGGTTTTATGGCATTCAAATGCTTTATAAATATAAATTTATAAAGAATAGAAAAAATTCGATCACGAGGCGGGACTCGAACCCGCATCCTTCGCGCCATTCCGGGGCGGATGCCTCACCAACTCAGCCACTCGTGACCCGCCCGAGTGATCGAATTTATTCTATTCTTTCAGTTTTATGTGTCTGAAGGGACACACCGCGCGCCATCTATTGAGATGATTAACAACCATTTCAACCAATATGAAGCACTTTTCAGTGAATACAATATTGTAACGATGGAACACGACCTTTTTTGTTGAATTTATATTTTTGGTTTTATGGCATTCAAATGCTTTATAAATATAAATTTATAAAGAATAGAAAAAATTCGATCACGAGGCGGGACTCGAACCCGCATCCTTCGCGCCATTCCGGGGCGGATGCCTCACCAACTCAGCCACTCGTGACCCGCCCGAGTGATCGAATTTATTCTATTCTTTCAGTTTGATGTGTCTGAAGGGACACACCGCGCGCCATCTATTGAGATGATTAACAACCATTTCAACCAATATGAAGCACTTTTCAGTGAATACAATATTGTAACGATGGAACACGACCTTTTTTGTTGAATTTATATTTTTGGTTTTATGGCATTCAAATGCTTTATAAATATAAATTTATAAAGAATAGAAAAAAAATTCGATCACGAGGCGGGACTCGAACCCGCATCCTTCGCGCCATTCCGGGGCGGATGCCTCACCAACTCAGCCACTCGTGACCCGCCCGAGTGATCGAATTTATTCTATTCTTTCAGTTTTATGTGTCTGAAGGGACACACCGCGCGCCATCTATTGAGATGATTAACAACCATTTCAACCAATATGAAGCACTTTTCAGTGAATACAATATTGTAACGATGGAACACGACCTTTTGTGTTGAATTTATATTTTTGGTTTTATGGCATTCAAATGCTTTATAAATATAAATTTATAAAGAATAGAAAAAATTCGATCACGAGGCGGGACTCGAACCCGCATCCTTCGCGCCATTCCGATAAGAATAAAATAAGATATAGAATAAGTTTCGTATTTATAAATTTATATTTATAAAGCATTTGAATGCCATAAAACCAAAAATATAAATTCAATATTGATTTGGTCAGTTCTTAAAATTTTTGCTATTGAATATGGCAATGGTTATAAAAAGTAAGTGTGCCAAATTATCCATAAATCACAACATTAAGCAAAAAATTATATTTAAAATGTTTCCGTCCTTTGTATACCCATGAAATGGAGTACGATTCAGATTCAGATCTATTTTACACATTGATTTTCTTTGCGATATAACTTCATTTAAAATATCAAATAATTTGTCTCTTTTATTTAACAATCTAATTATTTCTGAAAAAAAAAATGCTTAGACATAATTTATAATACGACCTGTTATGTAATCAAAATTGCTTTATAAAAAAAATGAAGATCGATAAAATCATTAAAGACAAGTCACTTTATACTTGATAAATTGCACCTGCCTCAACAATCGGTGCACGATCACAAACACCTCACAGGGTTCCAGATATAAGGATTTGGTACATTTCATATTTCACAAATTCCAATAACATCAACCAAATCCCACGGCTTCAGATTTCTGACACTATCTTATCGGACGAAACTGTTATCGCCCGGCGAAATTACGTTTGTTTTATGACTCTGATTTGCTGTCGGCAGCGACAAAGCTTTATCAACCCATCGACAGTTTAAACGTTACGTGTTATGAAGCTTGTAATTCATGTATCGAACACAAATTTCGATATCGCTGATAAGGTACGGACGGCAGAATAAGTTTCGTTTATGGCGGGATAAATGCGATCGTAAATGCGATATTACAAGGGCGTTTCGATAATCATTATTTGTTGCAACCATGTGAATATTTTGGACATCGTCACTGATACTTTTTTCTTGTTCTGTAGAAATAGATTTGACTTTTTTGCTGGCTGTGCGTTGACCACTTCTCAATTCTCAAACGTTGTAAATCCGATTTGGACATGTGTACCCTTGTAAGCAAACATAAGTGTACAAGATAACGTTGTATGCCTGTTTGTCGTGTATGGATTGTCAGACTTCCCGGGAAATAGAAAAAGGTCTGTCGCTAGACGATTGTTAAATATGTTTCGGGTGTTTAAATCAGATGATGTTTGATAAATGATATAAACTTTTGATTTTATATTTATGTGTATTAACAATTCTCGAGGTGGAACTGATGGAAATCTAATGTTCAAAAATAATTTATTTATTGCTTTATCGGATTTATTTTTTATTACCCGTATTAAGAGATTAAACTTTTATTAGTATTAAAGTAATTTTTTTTAGTAAATAACAACGTTAGAGTTGTTGCGGTTGATGGAAATATTTTAATTCACAAAAATGATGTAGACACAAAAGAAAGCTTTACAAATTCTTCATTATAAAGACAAACACGTATTTCAATTAACTATCTTTCAAATCGCCAAGAGCATGTTTATCTATTTATTTCAAATTAAATCGACCACCGCAGTATGACCTCACGCGACCAATACAATAATCATTGAGGAGAACTTAATTCAATAGTCATAGCGCAAAGTCACGCGAAGTTTAAACAAGAGGGCCAATACAGACATACTCAAACAAATGTGAATAATAGGACAAACAGGGGCAATGTCGTGACCACTGTGCAAATATTGACGGCTACGGACACCCTTTGATTGATCGAGCTTTGTGCTTACCGTTCGTGTAACATGTTTTGTTCCACTTGGCCTGGAATTCTGTTTGTGGTCGTGATCCAATTTAAGGATACTTGTTTTAGGAATATGAAGGCGGTAGAAGAGAAGACACCTGTGCTGGAAAGTATAGGGTAGGTCTTGAAATTTTGGACAGAATTTACAAGGAAGAAGGAAAAAAGAAAGTTTAGTCATGTGATCACACACGAGTATGTAAACCATATTTCAGGTCAAGGTGAAACTCTCTGTTAAGTCTCCAAAATGTTTGCTAAAGATACAACAATCAAACATATTAAAGAGCGTTATAAGACTATCATTTACAACAGTCATGTGCATATTTGATTAAAACGTTCGTAACCGTTAAATCCCAACTCATTAACAAAACCTCATTACGTGGGGTCATAACCACAAATCTAAGCGTACGTTGACTGACAATTATTAAAGCAGAATTTAATCTCAAAGATGCCGCCAGCATTTCGTCAATGTTTACAAACAACACACTTAGTGTGGAACTGGAAAACTGCTCGTTGCGATTTTAAGCTCTATCAATTGAACTTAAAGTTTAATTTAAATCTGGGTTAGTTTCCCATGTGACTGTTTAAGTTGGTGAACGTCACACACATGAATCGTGCTATTGTTTCAGTAAATAATTCGTGGAAACATTTTAGGGAAATCGGGACATTTAAGACGCCGCCGAGATAGTGTTGCGATGAAATGAATGAAATAACATGAATATGATATAAACGAGCTTTGACTGATAAAGTAACATAGAAGTCCAGACATAATGACAAAATTAAATGATTCAATAAAAAGTGAGTGTAAAATGTAGATTATTAAATAAAACCATTATTCCAATACAGATTAGCCCACTCAGTTTTGTCCCTACAACTGCTTTGGACTGAAGATTTAAACTTTGTAGGTAGTTTCTTCAGCAGTACTATACCTATTCTTAATTTTCAGAACATTTTTCCTCACCACAACAAAAATTGACATCTTAAGCAAATGTAAAACCGTTTTAGGTTATCAAGTCGCACCGTTATCAACCATAAACCTCTCTCAAACGATTTAAGGATTCATTCTTGTTATCTCTGATGACGTAGCGATACCAAAGTTTAGGCGTGGCTACTTAGTGCTCTCTGATCTCGCCGCCTAAGGCCTGATTTATCTATCAAGAGCTGATTGACAATGAAAAGTTAAGGCGGATGTGACGAAATATTATGATACTGTCAATAGATAGATAAATGCATCGGACAGGAAAACTACGGAATATGTTAGGGATAATTCTGTGCTTGCAACTGCGTGATAAGATGATCATAGCGGGATTACTGTAATAGGCATTTTGGATTTACTGAAATATTTCAATAATATTACTTTACTCAAATGATTTACCACCTGAGGTGTTCCCGGGCAACTACGACATTGGGGCCTACAAGAAAAGATCTTATTTGTCCTTAAAAGGCCGGTAAAGCACATATCAAGTGGCCCACCTGCCCCTTTGCTTGCTCTGACACAAAAAAAACTTTAATCATGCAGTTATTAATGTTAAGGAACCCCCTTCTACCTCTTTCATTAAAGAACGTTCAAAATGAATTTCAGCGTAAAGAGCTTGCAAGAAACATTATAGGTACATACTTCTTAAGAAATGCGCCCGCCTCTAAAGTTCGCAAATGCAAGGAAGAATTCAATCACAATATAAAACGTCACAAATCATTCATTAAGCCATACGATAAGGTTCGATATATTATAATCGATAGAATCAGCTAATCGTCAACCTTCAAAACTCTGATTAATCCAGCCGAACGGATTACGAGAAATCCAACTTGATTAAACTTGCTTTATTTATGATAATTTTTTTATGATTTTTTGTTTATTTCTTATGATTATTTAAAATGAAGTAGCATATTTTTAGGGTTCCGTACCTCAAAAGGAAAAAACGGAACCCTTATAGGATCACTTTGTTGTCCGTCTGTCCGTCCGTCCGTCCGTCCGTCCGTCTGTCAAGACCCTTTTTCTCAGGAACGCGTGGAGGTATGAAGCTGAAATTTATATCAATTACTCAGGTCTACTGTCCCTTGAAGCTGTGAAAAAATCAAACTTCTAAGCCAACGCAATCAAAAGATACAGCCGTTTATGCCGCAAATTTTCGACACTTGCAAGGGAATCAAAACCTACAGGGTGCTTCCCGTGAACTCAGAATCTTGAAATTTGGTACGAAGCAACGTCTTATAGCATAGATAAAGGAAAAATTACGAAAACCATAAAAAACCTTGCAGGTTTGTACGGAACCCTCGGTGCGCGAGTCCGACTCGCACTTGGCCGGTTTTTTTTTTTATAATAGAGCGGGTAACGGAGCAGGTGGGTCACCTAGAGAGGTGATCATCACCGCCATGAGCACTCACAAAGTTATATATTATAAGTAAATATAAGTAAATAATTAATAAATTCTTAATTTTTACTTTGAGTACAGATGCAGACTTAATTTTATTACAATAAATATTTCGATTTTCATAACGATTTTTCTCGGTAGACAATATACATAGTTATGTGATAGAATGGCAAATTTGAATAAAAAATCAGTTTCAAATGTAACTTTATTGCCATAAGATAATTTCTCAGAAATATGAAAGCAGCAGAAAGAATTAATTTGTCGGGACTATGAAAGAGAGCTTAGAATTGGTAGCAATCATACCTAGATCACCCTATTATAAGTATAATATTCTTATCATACATTTATTTGTCTAGTTGAAATTTATAAACTAAACTAGATTTCCGCCCGCGGCTTCGCCCGCGTTTTCAAAGGAAAACCCGCATAGTTCCCGTTCCCGTGGGATTTCCGGGATAAAACCTATCCTATGTGTTAATCCAAGTTACCCTCTATATGTGTGCTAAATTTCATTGTAATCGGTTCAGTAGTTTTTACGTGAAAGAGTATTATATAAAAGAGTAGTATAGTAATTTATAAACTAAAGTAGTGAAATGAGTCACTTTAGCTGGCGGCTTCAATAGTGACTCATTCCTCTAAAATAACTTAAATATATATTCGCTGTATTAGTATTTGATAATTAGATTAGTAAAAATAAAATAAAATAATTTTATCAATTTTCGTCGGAAATCCAAATCACTTAATTTTATGGCTATGGAATAATTTTTAAAGCCTGTTTGCCTGTTAAAAGATATCTAGATAAATCGCCGTTTTTCAACCTATTGTTCAAATACGTTTTCTTATTCTAAACATTATTTTTTATCAATTTCAACCGGTTTCAGAAAAAGGAGAGAGTTCTCAATTCGACTGTATTTTATTTTTCGAATTGTTACTTCAGAACTTTTGATTGGGTGAAAGGATTTTGATAATTCTTATTTTATTAGAAAACCTTGCCTCCCATGTCATCGTATTTAAATTGGATTGATTCTGACAAATTGAAGTATTATATTCATATTAGTGCACTATATTATATTACTGTAAATTTATGCAATATGTACGCTATAAACTAGCTGAAAAATTATTAATGATTATGAGTATAATATTTATTTTATTCCATTAGGTATTATTATAACATCTGTTACAAAAACCCGTAAACGGCTAGATTAAAAACCCTTTTAGCACGATAAAATTCTACAAACACACACACACGCGCTTGCATCAAGCACGCACAGGATTAACGCACACATGCAAATTCGGACATTTACGATCAAAGATTTAACTAATCCATGCCGATAAGTAGTTTTAAAACGTTATTACGATTGATAACGGCTATCGAACGCGAATGATAACATGTGATTTATACTATATGTACAGTGGGCAGAAGTGGAGTTTCGAATGTATGATTGCTATGGAGCTAGAGAGCAACTTTGGTGCGCGTCGGTGTTTGAATAAATCAAAGGAATGTGGTATCTAGTTCGCTAGGAATAGAGATTAGTGTTGAGTGCTGTTAAAATAGATACATGTCTGTAATGGACAAACCTGAATATAGCGTATCTATTGTGTGTGTATGTACTACACTACATTAATTATTTGGATTTTCAAATATTTGTTGTAAGTAATAAATTTGCTCAAATTTAAAGTAAAAAAATGCTTAATCACAAAAAATTGTTAAAATGTTTTTCTGGAACAATCAAGCAAAATATTCAATGTTATACGCGTATAGGATGGACTTCCCGAGTTTAATATTAGTAACAGGATAAGGAACACTAATTGGACCTATGTATTAACAATAACATATACCCAAGTACTTATTACTTAAAAGTTGATTAAAATGCTTGCTATATGTACATATTTAAAATAACGTGTATCACGCCATTTACAACGTTTCACATCAAAGTTTAACTACTAGGTAGCTGTACTTTAAAAAAAGTTCAAGAACTTTTTTTTCATTTTTTACGTTTCTGTCTGGCCGTTAACACACTGTAAAATATTTAAAAGATCTAAATAAAAATATGCTAGTGAAAATATCGCTTTAGATAACCGCCTTTAATTTTAAAACCGATATGGATTATAGTATAAATATTTTGAAGATACGAAAGATATACCTAATTAAAGACTAGTCATTTGACAAAAAAATAAAGGCCGCTTATAAATTCAAAATTAGTCCTGCTACAAAACAAACAATAAGTTCAAAATTCAAACATGAAAGTAAGTTTCAGTGAATAGTATTAAAGAAGTTAATAATATCTACAATAACGTGAAGTTTTTTAGGTGTAAAAATCCAATAAAAAAATATTTAGAAATTACAAAATACTCGGTTTTCTTTAATAATTTAAGCACTAAGCTATGTTATCAACGCACAGATAACAAAAAAATCATAAGATTAATATTTTATTATTATTTATTTCATAATTCTTAAACGTATTAAAATTATTGCAACTCGTTTTTAAATCCACGATCGTAAATAAATAAAAAACAATCGAAACTTTTTATTTTACAACTCATATCAGTTATGTAATAAATTCTTAGTCCAATTTTTTTATAATTTTATTGAAATAGGTACATAAAATCTAAAAACTTAACACTTCAAGTGCGGGCGGGTAACATATACCCCAGCGTCAGTTTATTAAAACTATAATTAGTTACGCTCCCCATATCATTGGGATCATTATTAAACATTTTATTACGACCTCTAATCCTGATTAACGATTGTACCGTGACTTCGCATCTATTTTATGACGCTTATAAGCTCATATAAGTGAACTACAAGTATTAATCGAATCGATTGCAAAAGAATGTGCGGTCTGATTCCAACAATTTAAAGGCAAATCCAATTAATGAAACAGAATAGTTTAAAAAATAATAAACAATTAATTTAGATGTATTTACAAATAATGGAAACATGTATTTTGACTTATTATTATTGTAACGAAAACAAAAAAATATCAGATAATTTGAGATTATGCATACAGATACATAAGGTTTGTTACCTCTAATCTCTTTTACTTTAATATAATATCCTACACTTTTACATTTAAATGCGCAAAACACACTTTTTCACACAAAAAAAATCTAATCCATATCTCGTTATCTTTAATTCATTAAAAGCTGACAAAATAACAATCTGAATGCAACAGACACACCTTACAATTAAAATTGCATTAAGACCGCAAATAACGACTGTTAATGACGCTAATGCATTTGAATAGAAAAAAAGCTTCGTAATATAATTTGAACGAGGTGCAAATTTGCCAGTTTTTTGTTAGTTTACAATTAGGAAGAAATGTTTGGTCTATAAATAGAATCTTTTATCTGACAACGGATTTGCACAATTTTATATCAATAATAGATACTGATGTGTCATGCTGATGTTGATGAAATATCTTTAGCTAACCATATCACTGGTTTTAATAAATAAAAGTGTAGATATACATATAAATTGTATAGGAAAAAACACAATTAACATTAATTTGTACAAAAATCTAACGTTTCTTTGCGTTTGATTATTCTGAGCAAATACAGCAACATTCGATAACAATTTAATAATGCTTACATTTCAATCCATAATCAAAACTTCAAATAACCCAAATTATCTTATTACAAAGAGCACAATAGGACACAATAATGCCAGTGTTTAAATTTCACCCCATTACCCTGAATAGGGTTGCATTCTATATTTCGCAAAGCCATGAATTCGAGCATACTGTCGAGGCGGAACAATGAATCCAAATAACCATTAATATGTAATAAATACTATGGGGCAATAAAACCGTGTCGTGGGGGACAAACAAACAAGTGTACAGAGGCAACCCTAAACGCCGCGTATTGTTCGGAAAGGCCCAGGCGTGAAATGACCGAGGGCTTGCGAACGTCGCCGATCGAAGCCGATTGGTTCCACTCCGAATGCCGACAGCTGCTGCGTTTCAGATATAGGGGTTGCTCTTCATTAGTGTAACTTGTCTCATCTCTAGATGGATGTTTGTTTTGGACAGCGTGAGTTTGTGCTGATGGTTTCTTGATGATCTATGGATTATTTATAGACGTAAAGCTAATCGGGCTTCTCATGTAGTTACTGTTTGTACTGGATATAATTTGTAATGTACGTATAAATTATAAATGTTACATGGTCGTTTTTAAAACTATTTTATGTAAAAATAATTATTTTTGGCACTCAAATCAGTTTTGCAAATATTGCAATAAAGTGTAAATCAAAGAAAGCAGACAACGAATTTTAATATTCGTATAGCTAAATAATTTGAAACATGTATCTAATTGAATTATAAACACAGCAATAGTTATCGTAAACACGTCACAGACATATCTAATAATAAGAAGCATAAATAACGTTGCAAACGCAAAACTAAACAAAGCGAAAAATGTAACGCGCGCCCGCGGATTAGTGAAATGTAAAAAAAGATTGGGGTCTCTCCGACCCGACGTGTTAATTACTAGGGTTGGACGAGGGGTAACAGATGAAAGTCAATTTGCTGCTACGACATGATACGGCCCATTTCATTGACGACAAGTGTGGCACCTGTGCATTTTCACTGGCCCAGGGGTACCCTTTGTGATCTTTAAACAAACAATTCTATTGCGATAGCCTTTTGCGTGTTCTAAATTGTCGAGCTCGTTTTCATTTTTGTCAATGTTTTATTGCTCCTTTCATAGAATAGTATTTGATATATTTGGTATAGGTACTTTGGTCAGTTTATTTGCCATTTTCTCACTGGTTTGATAATAATTTAATATGAAATTTTTATGTTTATAGCATGAGAATGATTAGAGGCAATTTTTAAATATGATATTTAGTTAAATAATAGACAAGATTTCATGTAAGTTTCGTAAAATTTCATAGTGCATTAACTTAAAAATATATCTTCCGAGAGAATTTATCTACGCATTAGGTATGAATTTAAACTTTAGATTTTTATTATCTTTAAATATATGAAAAAAATCAAAGCATCCAATATTATACTATATCTTGCATACATGTAATAAAATCGTAGGAAAGTCAAAACTGTACATTGAATATTTTTTTAAAAGAATACATAATCCATGATCTATAATCGATAATCGATATAGAAGCCAAAAACATAGTTTTTAGAATTTTTGTCTGTTTGTCTGTTTGTCGGTTTGTCTGTTTGTCTGTTTGTCTGTTTGTCTGTATGTTTGTCCAAGCTAATCTCAGAAAGTACTGCACGGATTTACTTCAAATTTTGCATGAATATTACTAACAGGTCGGGTGAGGCTTTTATATACATATTATCATGCTATCACCTTCGGGGGAGGAGCTGTGAACCTTTATTTTTCTTACGTATTCCGTGTACTACGACAGCGTACAATATAAAGACTCATGTTTAAATGTTGTTTTTGAGTAAGCCATGCTATTGTCTACCTTTAAACTATAAAAACTACATCATTTAAGTAATTTTGGCAGAGAAACAGTATAATGAATCTTAGTAGTATAAAGACAAATGTAAAACAGCGCCATCTATGAGATTTCATTAAAATCAAATCAATTTACATAATATTAACGCTTCTTGGAAATTCATAATTTAAATATTATGATGTTGATGAGGTTGTTTTTTTTTTTTTAAAGTTAAATAAATAATTCATATCTTCCCAGAGTCCATTTCAGGTGCGCTTATATTTCATGTGAATATACTAAATTTTTATAAGTGAGGGTAGATGTTTATTATTTGATGTCAAACAAGACACCATTACAGTTAATATAGGTAATAGACGTAGTATTTGTATTCTCTTTGGGTAATAGTAGATAACAGTGATTGTGTTCATTGGTTACATTTTTAAAAATCTTCGGCTTTTTTTAAATTTTCGCCTTCTTGCGTTCTCACAATAGGTAAGTTGTAGCTTTTATATTTATTGTTTATTATAATACTCATGTTTTTAATTAGTTAAAGTTATGACAAAATAAGAAAATGATGAAATTTTATTTTTATGTATAACTTTTACAAGACTATATTATACGCCCAAAGAAAGTCACTTTAGTTCTTGATAAAACTTTATTAGTTAGTAGCTTTTTAATAAAATTAGGTACAGTTATCTTTTGATTTTTTTTATTTACAGATTCAATGTTCATAAAAATTGACGATTTGCGTGAGGATGTAGTGGAAATTAGTAACCTTGCGCGTGGTCAATCAATACATATAATAAAACAAGCTTACCGCCCGCGGCTTCGCCCGCTTTGTCTAAACATAATAAATTATATACTAAAAACTTCCTCTTGAATCACTGTATCTATTAAAAAAACCGCAACAAAATCCGTTGCGTAGTCTTAAAGATTTAAGCATACAAAGGGACATAGGGACATAGGGACAGAGAAAGCGACTTTGTTTTATACTATGTAGTGATTCTAGAAAGGGTTATTATTAAATCGATCCCAAACCCAAAACTGTAGTTAAAAATTTTTTTGTCTGTTTGTCTGTTTGGAATGTTTGTGCACGCTAATCTCAGAAACGGCTTATCCGATTTAGATGCGGTTTCACTAATATATTGTGGTAATCTTCATTTAACATTTAGTGTTTATTTCATGTTAATCGGTTCGTAAATAAAAAAGTTATGACCATTTAAGTATTCACGGCGAACATTTGCTAAGGCCATCTATTGTACACTATACAGTGTACGATAAAACGTAAGTTATCTGTTATACGCTACAGTTATTCCTTATAAATGTCCAGGTGATCATATCGAAAGTCCCCAAGGGTGGGGGGGTAAGCTGAGGTAGTAGGGGGGGGGTCAAATTAGAATTATGCGTACTTCTAGGTAAATTTTATACATAAAATGTCCTTTAAATTATGTCGTATTATATTTTTAACCCCCGACGCAAAAAGATGGGTGATAAGTGTTTGACCGCTATGTGTGTCTGTTTGTGCCACCGTAGCTCGCTAACAGGTAATACGAATTAGATGCGGTTTTGTTGTTAGGCAGCATATTTTCCGACGCTGGTTCTTAGATAAAGTGTATCAAAATCGGTTCATCCATTTATTATACCTAGGTATATAGAGGTAAAAGTGGGAATGTGGGAAAAAATATTAGTTATATTTTTATCCAATTCGGTTTATCCATTTATTAGATTACAGCGGTAAAAGTGGGAATGAACAATAATCGAATGTGGTCAAATAATATACTCAAGCGGCATATCAAAATATAAAAGAGCTAAGTACGTGTTTTATCGAAATCGGTTCATCCGTTTATTACATATAGGGCACTTTAGGGGTGACAGTGGTTAGATAAATAAACCAAATGGAGCATCAAATGACAGGATATGACGTGTACATATAGGTACAATTAGATAATATGGTTTACATCAAAATCGGTTCTGCCATTTACTAGGGGTGGAAAGAGAAGGGTTGAAAGTCTGTGAAAGAAGAGGGGGATATTTGAGCGAGAGGATAGCCACACCTTGGAAATTTTGAACTCTACTCAAAGCCACATAGGCCTGGCTCTTGGCAATTTTTTTTCCTAAAGATACCACTTCTTTTGCCACTGTGATCCATTACAATTTGTGCACGGTTACGGCCCAACTTAAAAGATGACAAGGAGCAACAATCTTATAGATATCAATATGATGTAGGAATGTAATATGGAGGTAGAGGTAGGTCTCGCTCACTTGAAAATATTACATGAAAATAAGAAACCGAAGTTAAAAATTTAAAAATTAAAAAGAAAAACCCAACGCAACGAAGGAATAGGAATAAATAATAATTTTACAAACTTCCCGACGATCTTTAAAATTAAGTACCATTATAAAAAAAAATATAATATAAGATATGATAATGATGGTATGGCAGCCCCGACGACTTTGTTTTTTTATTTTTATAAATATTTAAAATGGTATTTATTTTTAAAGATCTTCGGGAAGTTTGTAAAATTATTTATTCCTTTTTCTATGCACTTTTCTTCGTTGCGTTGGTTTTTTTTTTAATTTAATTTTTATTGCACGGTCTAAACGGTTAAGTTACTACAGGCGTGAGACAGGAAAGATCTGAGCGCTGAGACAAACGTCAAAACGCAAAGGAATAGAATCCGCTATCGATACTAAATTATTGTCATAAGCGTATGATGTTTTGCTAAGGATTTGTTCACCCTACCAACGACGACGACGACCACGAACAAAATTTTCATCCAGTCGTAATTTGACAAAATTGTGCAAAACACAATTAAAAATAAATTATTAAAATTTCCTGTCGTTCTGGTGATTGGAATTTTTAATTTTGAGATCAACGAATGAAAAAATAGATTTTTCGTAGAAACGGTGGCTCCTAGAAAACAATGTATTTGAAGTTTTTTTATAGATAATTTTATGATCTACAATTTTGGTAAAAGGTAATGATTAACTTACCGTCTCGGCGAAAATCGCATTTAATATTTTATTTTGAACCAATTTTGTCAGGATGAAAATTTTGGTCTTTGTCGTCGTCGTCATTGGTAGTGTGACCGAACCATTACTAAAATATCATGAGCTTATGTCAAAAATTAGCGATATCAGTTTCTATTCCTTAGCGTTATTCTATTCTCTGACATTAGTCTCGGCCTGCTGATTTGGATTTGGTGCTGGATTTGATAAAAACTGAGTATCGATTAAGCTAATCGATACCCTAAAGAACTACTAAGAAGGAAGAAAAATAAATTTGCTCCCTTCCCCCCTGGTGCCTAAAAATAACATGATATAATTTAAAATAAATTTTACGTAGAAAATTAACTAGGCATTTATTTTTTATTTTTAGCTCAGTTTAGTAATAATTATTTATGGTAGTACGTGTTTATTCAATAAAAGTTAAGTAGTAACTACCTACTATGCAGTCACTATTCCACGCGGACGAAGTCGCGGGCACAGCTAGTATCAAAATAAAATATTAGATATTACAACAAAATCTTCCTTCACAGATGAAATCAAATTCGGCATCAACCGTCTGGTCGGTGAAAGAACAGACGAAGAAGACAGTGAGTCACACAACAACGAAACCAGAACAGAAGACATATCCCCAACTTCCCAATGCGGGAGCCCTTGCTGGGCACCATCCCCGCAATCCCCTCGATCTGTCCGATCAACATCACCAGAACTAGAAGTGGACTCTCCCCCATCATCACCGCGACGACCACCAGACTCCTCCCCACCGCTCAAACGGTCTGAGGCTTTTTCTGTCAGCGCACTCCTAAGGCCAGACGCGCCAAGAACACAACCACACAGGCCGTTCTTATACCCACCGTTGCCGTTCGCGGAGTTCTTACGAGATGCAGGAAGCCTCGGTCTACCAGGATGGGGGGGTTATAGCAATCTTTACTTGCACGCTGTGCAAGCGGCTGGGCCAGAATTGTTGCGGCTTCGAGCAGCTGTTTTAGGGAATCCCAGTCCTCTGTCCCGGCCGTTGCCTATTGGAGATGTGTATTCTTGTGTTAAGTGTGAGAAGATGTTCAGTACTCCGCATGGGTTGGAGGTTCACGCGAGGAGATCGCATAATGGGAAGCGGCCGTTTGCTTGCGAACTCTGTAGCAAGACTTTTGGACATGAAATTAGCCTTAGTCAACATAGGTTAGTAAATATTCGTAGTGGCTATGTTACTTAAATAGTTAATTCTAGCTATTTAAAATTTTATTCTTGGTCATATTTTTTATAAACTGCAAAACTTTCAGCAAATAAATGATCAACTTTTTATAACAAAAACTTGTATAGTTTGTTGTACGCACATGTTAAATGTTTTTTGTTATTGTTCCCCTATCACCATCAATTTGTTCTTTTGTTTCTAAGCCTTTTAATTCTTTTCGAAATCCTTTACGCAATATAAAAATTTATAATAAACAAGCTAAAACATCTTTGGCATTTGCCAGGGCTGTGCACAGCGTGGAGAAAGTGTTCGAATGCAAGCAATGCGGGAAGACGTTCAAGCGGTCGAGCACCCTATCTACCCACCTCCTCATACACTCTGACACCAGGCCCTACCCCTGTCAATACTGCGGCAAGAGGTTCCATCAGAAATCTGATATGAAGAAGCATACTTATATACATACTGGTAAGTTTTTTTGGATAAGACAATGTACACTTGAAGTGTGACCACTCACTTTGCGAAAATCGATTTTGTTAAATTGATAGTGGCAGGAGAAAAATAGGGTATCCTTTAGAATTTCAGCTATTAAAATTAACAAGTCAAATCACACTTAACCCATAATTTGAAGTACCTATTTACTTTTAATATTATACCTACGTTAAATAATGAAAAACCAATAGTACCTACGTTTTACAAACAGTTACTTACCATAATAATTAATAATATTTATTTTTTATTAATTTATTTATTTATGTAAAGGTACCTTACAGCTAAACTTACACTAGGTATTACATTAACAATTCAATACGCCAATTAAAAGGTACACCAATAACAATCATAATACTGTGAGTGAGCAAAGTATAAAAGATAAAGAACGATATTAACAATTACAAACCCTATATTATATATTATATATAATTATAGTTAAATAAAAAGGTAACAATAAATATGAGTGAGTACAAGTGTGAGTGTAAGTGTGTGTGTGAGTGTGTGTGTGTGTGTGTGCGTGTTGTTTGTGAATTTCTTTACAAATTTAAAAAATAATAAATCGAAAATTGTAAAATGAAAATATTATATAATTTAAACGAAATCTTGCAATTGATAAATCATAATCCTACCTAACATACTAAACGTTTCCACAAAGGCCAGAACATAAAACAACAATTACTCAACATATTACGCAAATAGCACCACAATAATTCAGAACAAACTCCTTTAAGAGGTCCATTTACAATATAATTCTCGGAGACTCTGTCAAAACATCTTAAGCTCCCCCTCACAATAATTAATGTGCATTAACACCTAAGACGAGGGGCGTTTTATAATTGTAGACGGGGTGAGACGCTTTGCGGTTATGTACTAAGGATACACTGCTTTGACGACGTTCAAATTTGTAAGGATATCGCTGCCTACTGTGATGTACAGTTTTTACTAAGCAGTTGAAGAAAAGAACAACCAAAAGTTAAGTGCTTTACGGACTCTTTCTTACCTCGTTGAGATTGTACATGAATATAATATAATGTGGTCGGCCCATTTCACTAGGATTCGCACTCTGGTATATTATAGCTAAACCTCAGGTTTTAGTAGCGGTTTTCGTATTACAGTACGGTTATGATAGTTTCAGTGAGGCGTAAATTAATATAATAGTTGACATTTATTTGCCCGATACCATTGTAATGTGTTTGTTTAAATTCTTTTAAGTCTAAAATGCATTCTTTTCGTTATAATATTATGCTTTCTAATAATCTATATTTAGATAACTTTGTCAATTACGCCTATGTATTTAATATTATGTTAGGATAAATTATTTTAAGTAGGAGTACCAGATTTTTAACGTTTCATACCTATATTACTTACTTTACCATAAGGTATACATATTCCATTTAGAATATTGAGTTACCATCTATTCATACGTATATAACATCTGTCTTATAAATATCTACAGATTAAACCTATAATACGATAATCAAAACGACAAATCGTTACAATACTAAAAGCCTGAAACCCTTCGCCATCTGATGTTTTATACGATTTACCTACCGTGAAGCCTTGGGATGAATAATTCAACTTATGTTCCCTTGTTTCCTTAATAATGACATCCACTGTTGGGGGCCGATGTTACATAGCTCTGAAGATAGTTGGAAAACATAAAAACTGTTTAACCTATGGGCAAGTTGCACGTGTATTTAATTCAAAAATAATTTACAACATTAAAAGGAAGATGGAACCTACAGTTAAAGTAATTTGTTTACTCACGTTTAGTTCTCCAATATTGTAAAAAGACTCTATCGCAAACATTTTAGTCTTCGTGATTATATTCAATAGAACTAAAAGCAAATACTACAAACATTAAACCTGAATACACTATAGTCCCTTATAAAAAAGCTATATAAAATACTGATAAAGCCTACAATGACACTAAATAACTATCGATTTTCAACCACTCCATACAGATTTCGTACAGTATATAAGGAGATATAACACCTCCATCTTTGAAAGTACCTACTCCCGTTCAGTTCATTTAAGATTAGGGTGGTTCGTGATTCAGACGCATAGATTCACAGTTTTATAGCCTACCACGAGTGCGAAAGGGATGGCAGATAACACAATAGCAGACGGTTTAGGGTTTGTGCATTTATGTTTAAAATTGCTTGACGTGGAGATCGTATGTGTTGCGATATAGACTGAATGAATAAATAAATAATAAGATTTTGCTGTGTCTGAAAGAAATATGTTTGGAGTTGACATTGTTTATATTGAAAAAGTTGAAAGTAAGATATTTTATCAATCATTTTCTAATCACCAAAAATGGTAAAATTGAAAAGATTTTAAAGTAAAAGCATGAAAAAGAAACAAAAGGTTTTAAATTACGAGTAAGAGACGAAAAATACAATGCTACATTATTACATAATATGTAAATTCAAAATGGTTATAATATAACCATCCAAAATACAAACATACACAAACGGTACCTGATCCCTCAGTAAATAATTCACAATATTGCCCTGGCATTGTTGCGAACGGTGTTTTAATCAGTGTCCCAACTTCTTGATTAATGCGCCCCTAACAATTTATCGTGAAAATTTTATAATTACGTGCTAAATTAAGTGGAAGATTAGTCAATGTCGAGTTGAAACCGCGAGCTGCGATCTGTCACCCGTTCTAATTTTATTGGGTTTCAAGTTTGTTATCAAATGATGTTTAAAGGTTTTGTGGTTTTGATGTGGTAGAATGATTTTCATTGTGTCGATTTTACAATTACTTGACCTTATAGGTAGTTATTTTTAGAAATCCTCTTTTTCTTTCTTCTTCTTCTCTTACTTTATTAGAAACTGTACAACTAAAATAGACACAGCAACAGAATACACGTCTTAGGGGGTTATAAAATGAAACGCAGGCCTACCCGTTATTTATTAGATTCTACAGACTGTATAGGGCTTAGTTTTATCATTAGATAAATATACATATAATTTATGAAGTGGGCATCTTTTAAAATACTTACATGTTAAATCTGAAGATTCTTACCATGTAAATTGTCACTATCTACTCTAGATAAAAATAAATGTACGTACTTAAAAATTGACATTTACCTTAATGAAATTTTAATTTGTGCGTGCAAAAATAAACGTCCAAATCTGCATTTGAAATGCAGTCTACGTTTAAGAAGACCTCGCAAAAATGGCCACCAGTCAGGGATGAATAAAAATTCGAAATTAAAGTGCTTGAATAATCGTCTGACGGTCGGATCATGAATGTTTGATTGCCTGAATGCTGTTAGAGCAATTTTTTAAAACTCTTCCTTCTCTTAATTAGTCAGGGGATAAACAAGAGGCACATTAGCTCTCTGTATAATTACGAAGCGGGAATATTTCTTGCTTTTATTTTTCTCTTTACCGCGGCTTGCGGTGAAAATTCAGAAGCATTTGCAAATTGGTTCCGTTCTGTTATGTGATTAGGCTTTTTAATTAGAAATCTGATTATTGGTTACATTTGGGTATTAAATGGGAATGGGGTTGAGGTAAACTGTAAAATATAAAATAGAATTGTGTGTTTTTACCAAAATTAACTTGTAAAAATATGTGATGGATGGATTATGGCATATTATGGATATGATATAGGTACATAATATTAGCCAGCTTTTTATAAGGATATCAATTGAAAAAGTGATCGTCTGACGAACCAAGTCATCCTTTCTTCATTCCAAAAATTCAATTTTATAAAAGTAAAAAAGTCGTTTAACACAAACTTTTATAAAACCAAATTTGACTTTCAAGCAAATTTCTATTCAAAAAAGATTGTAAGGAACAAAATTAAGAATATAAAACACTTCATAATTGCGATTCTCGAGCCAAACGATCAACTTTTATCTCACAGGCCCACTGATTACTTTTTAAAACCTTTCTTTGGAAATAAAACGGCATCATTGCTTTAAATTTTCTTTTAATTGGTAGTTCGATTGTTGGGGATCCCTGAGCAAAAATAACGAGACTTTCCTGCTGATTGTAATTATATGAAAATGAGATTTGGGAAAATCGATGCGGGACTTATTAAAAGTCGGAAATATATACTTATAAAGTTATCAATGGCAATACTTGAATATTGTTTAAAATTGAAATTCTGATAGATAGTACTAAATCTTTTTCATTTAAATAAAAACAGACTTGAATAAGAAAGAAATCATAACAAAATCGATACTGGTCGTAAAGATAAAAGAAAATACGACACAAACAATTCTAAAACTAACGGTCCAATCTCTCAAAACCAATTCGCCGTACAAGATTCTAGTCTTAAAGTATTCTGTCCACACAACCTTCGGGGTGGAAATCTAAGCGCGCCATAAGGAAGAGGGGGAGGTCAAGGGGGGGCGGGAGTGAATCAAGGAGTGCTACGTGCCTCGAGTTTAATTAAAGACTGAGGACGTAGGGTACTTCGATTTTAGTGGCGTTTTCTTTTAATTCTCTCAACGCTATATTCTGTTTGTAATCTGCTAATAGATAATGTGATTTGATAGTTGTTTCGCTTATGCTGAATACTTATAGTAATGTGTTTAGTATTTTAATACAAATGGGTATAATATTTTGCAGTTGTAGCCTAATTAAGCTTATGTCCGGAAGCTGTACTTTTCCTTAATGTTAGTGGTCGATACGAAGTACATAATATCATTGTCTAAACTCTAAAGTTTAGATAATGTTAGTAAATTCGGATAATAATATTATATGAAATATCTTGTTATTGTTTCTCGTTAATGATGTCCTACAATTTATTTTTATTTTCTTCATGAATTTTGCTATTTTCACCTTACACACGGATAATATAAGATATTGGATTAAGGCACACGATGACGGAGGAATTTTATTCAACAAATAAAATTCCCAAACAAAAACAGAACGTTGAGGAGCTGTCAGATTTATTTCCAGAATTTTCGTCGCACGTAACTCGATATGCGCGACTCGAGGGATGATAAGAGAAATCTCTTCGTGATTTTTTCACACGCGAAAAACTGTCACTTGAATTTGTACATCGCACTTTCCCATACAGCATTAGGTGGTCCCGGGAGAGAGGGATAATTAAATTAATGTCCTCAGCCCTCTTTGGCCCCGCGTTTCGTGCTGGTAATATGACACCTGCATCGTTTCCACTTGGTACTGATGATTTCTTTGTTGTTGGTATTTTCTTAGTATTGATTAGATAGTTTTCACCTGGTGCATATTGTGGGTTACCTCAACTAGTATTTCTATATTCTATACTTTCTATATTTAGTACTTTTGTTTGTGAAGAATAAATTTGATTCATTTTCGTCATTTTAAAGGAATATTTTTTGATAAGAAAGTCTGTCTAAGATTTTGACTCGGTGTTTTTCCTGCTCAACTGAATTTGACTGTCACCTAAGACTTTGGCATTGGAGGTACCAAATTAAAACAATAACGTCATTTGCGATTGTATAAAAATTTGCACCACACTCGGACGTTTTTCTTCACGCTTCTACAAACTTAGACAAAACAAACCAAACCAAACTCATCAATTAAAACATGACAATTCCATCAAGTGATCAGGTCAATATCTGATTTTTTACCACAACCACTCCTCCGTAACGAGCTATGAAACCCGAACCGCGTGGCATCGCACGCGGCATCTAATTCAATAAACACATTATCACGATTAGCTACTGAGACCCCCCGCTGCGTCTAAAACGAGCCCGGAGGGCCCAGAGCAGCTCCCTGAGGTACGCCTGATTCCGACTGATTTGCCCGTATTAATATATCCCATTCAAATGACCCTGTCCGTTGGTACATGGAGAAAGTGTGTTAGAACATTTGGGTAATATACTGTTATGTCAGTAATTTACATTAAGTCAAAGGCTTGATAGAGGTCGAGAAGAAAATTGTTGTTACTCAAATATAGTGTCAGTAATGTGACAAATTCGTTTAAAATAATTTATAACTAGATAATGATACCCTTACCTTTCTTTTTTGCAGCTTCATAATTATATTCATTATAAAAGAATAACGTAATCACTGCCTAGTGCCTACCCTCATTCTTCTATCTATTACCAAATGATGTCACGAAAATATTAAAAACAACAACTAAAACAATCAATGACTCTAATTTCAAAAAAGCTCCCATACTTTTAAATCGTATTACAAACAAACGCATCCTTTTTAAACAAAGTTGAATTAATTGAACAGTCATTCATAAAACAAAGTTATTATCAAACTTCCGATTCTATTTAAAAACTCCTACTGCATTGTATAAACACGTATAATGAATCATAATGAGTATCAATTATTATGACCTATAATACTAATGTTGCTGTTAAAAATAAAAACTTGATGAAGCAAATGAAATTGGCAGTGTTTCAGACTTTCAGTCCTAGTTAGCTTTAGCACTGAGTTAAATTCGAAACAAAAATTAACTGTCTGAATATTTTTAGATTTTTTTGAAATTGGAATTAAAACAAAAGACGCATTATTTAAAAACTCATTACTCATTTGTTTTAAAAAGTAACAATTTGAGACGTCATCATCGTGTTTATGCTTATATAACCTTTATTCTCAATCACTAAGGTTCAAAGTCCAATTGCTATGAAACTATGAAGGGTGACCTTTAATTTTTTTATATTAAGATCTAAATTGGGGTTCATTTAAAACTGGTAGCAATGCATTCTGGGTCACGTGCATAGCGCGTGTCATACACCGGCACTCTGTGATTATTTAAACAATAAATTTAATTTTAATCCGATACTGACGTTTTATTGAAATGCACTATTATTACGCCATCTGGTGAAAATAATTGCGTTCTCTGTTAAATCAGTAAATACTATTCAATAATGTATTTCGTAGTAAGTTAGCTTCGCTTGTTATCTACCTAAAAATATATATTTACCTACGTAGAAAAAAAATTATCTGACGTATTATTTAAAAATTTTAATTTGTCAAAAACATACCTAGTTAAATTTATTGTGTCGTACATCTCTCAATTAAGAATTATCCTTTATCAAACAACATAACTTTTTTAAATAAACTCCATGCTGGTTTTAAAAATAAACCTCACATTCGATAATCAAATTGTTCGTGTTTTGATTGGCCAGTGCGCGCCGCGCGCTTTTCAAGTGTTATGATTCGTAGATGTCACAATGGCGGCAGCTGTCAAGTGCTTTCACAGAGGCACTGGCTTCAAGCCATACAGCCAACACTGCAGTACTATAATGTGACGTAATAAGTTCTAAAATTCAATAGCAAATTCAATTGACAGGTCAGATGTGCATAAAGTGTTTGAGTGTAAGGAAAATATTGCCAAATGTTTATGAAATCTTGTTTTTACAGCAGCTAAACAAAGTAAAGCTTCATTATTATAGCGAGACGACATTTATTTTTATATTGTTATCTTCTGCTATTCCTTTAAGATTTTCTCCGTTCTCGGCACGTAGGCCACACGTGCCTTAGCGAGGCAGATTTGCAGTGGGCGGGGGCATTGACCTCCATACCTAACGCTGTAATCTGAAGGAGAATAGTCAGCAATTTTCGTTGAAATTTTCTGCTATACTTTGTCAGAAATGTTTTGCGCATTATTTAGAGAAATCCTTGCTTCTTTAAAAAATATAGAAGCTTGGTAAATAAAGTGGATGACCGTATACAATAAATTTTATAATATTATCTATGTAGAGTTAAAATTTGCCATAATATAAATTTTTATTTGATTCGATAATAAAAAAGTTATTCTGCAACAAAACTTTATTAATTAAAACAATTCGTATTCTTCATGGCATATAACTTAATTATGCACTTATATAAAAACAAAATGAAGCCTAAAAATATAGCGTGTAAATACACGATAACAAATATAAGATAGTGTAGATGTACATTATCTCTATAATACTCAACCCTTTAAGCGGTAGAAAGGCAATTTATTTTGTCATACTTACAGCATTAGATTTGACGCGTAATAACCGGGATTAGCGGTGTAGGGTGTCAAATTGTTTGAATTCAATATCAATAGGGTATTGTGGAGGTATTATCTCGAAATAGATTTAAGCTCTATCTGTGGTATTAATAAAAGTATTATTAAAATTGCTCATATGGTGGTGAAATTTATGACTAACACAAATTTTTATTGGACAAATACATGGTGATCATGATTTTTCTCTATTTAAACGTTGAAAATAAATGAATAAATAACTTCCCTCGTAGTACAATGATTAGCACATACATGTAACATAAACTAAGTCTAAAGTTCGATTGCCAGTGAAGACTAAAAAAATGTCTTAGAACGCAGAAGGCAATTAATCTATTTGTTTTTATGTCAGAGCAAGCAAAATGCCCTGTCACCACCGTCCATAAATACTAGTAAAACCGGTCTATATACAATCCAAAATTTCCCAGATAGGACTTAATTAAAAAACAACTGACCATCGCACCCAATCGTCTAATGTTATCCTGAACATTCGCAGCGCCCGCCACTTAATAACTGCAAATTGGTGGCGTCTAATCCACTTAACAGTTGACTAGTAAGAGCCCTCGACTGCACTCGACCGCGCCCCGCCCAGCAATTGTTTGTGCCGCACTTGTTCATTCATTTATGTTGTATTTATAAATGTATTGCTTCATGTGTCGGTCGGAAAATCGGTTTGTGAAGTGTTGTTACGGTTTAGTGGTTATATATGCGTGCACTAAGTTTGCAGGCAGTTTTGATAGGATAATGGGGGAAAGGCATCCGACTAAATCAATTTTATTGTAACATCCTTTAAAATAAGTTAATTTGCAATGAATTTTATGATTGTAAAAGCTTATGAATCAGATAAAATCAATAAAAACATATTACTTTAATTCCGTAATCATTGTCTGTACTCTTTTTAATATAGAAAGTGTTAAAGATTTTTATCATCAACACAAACCACCACAATAAACTAACCCAACATAATTGTCCAAAATCTATCTACAAATAGCAAAGCTACAAAACAGCATCAAGTATTAAACACAACCTTTTCGCACCTCGTAATCAAGTGTTAGTCGTTACATAAAATGGCCGACGTTTGGCGGGAAGCGGTCAAGTATGCAGTAAGATTGTCCCAACGGGATTGTTCAAAACAATTCGAGAATGTACGAGTCACTTCTGTAGAAGCGGGTATGTCGCAGTCACTTCACTTATTGCGATGTTCGGGAGAATTATACGGATGGAATTTTGGGATTTTGCGAGCAGACGAACATTATAGTTGCGGTGCTAAATATCGGATGACTGTTGTTGCATTTTACATGGACATTCTAATGGCGCGCACATTTTGAATTTGGAATGTTATGCGTTCTAGAACGTTAGATTGTTTTATCTGTATTTTGTAAGGCGAATGTTCATCTTATTCGATGTAGGTATTATTTTATAGTCTGCGCAGTGTGCATAGCGATTGTCATTATATGAATGAAATTTTTTATTAACTGTAATTCATTTCAAGGAAAATTGGCTTGCTCGATAGGAAGTTGTATTAATATAGTGTTTGTTTACTCTTGATTGACGTCATACTCATTATAATTATTTACTATTACAATAACGGACATATTTGAATTAATGCAATTAATACTGATTGTGTTTTGTAAAAGCGCATACGAGTAAATGCAAGGACACTCAGACACATTTATGTAATGTTTGCCTGAAGCTACGATGAACTTATTTATGATATAACTTATTTATCCTATTATGTGGAATCAATGTATTTACAAGATTTATAGACTCCCAGTTTTGGATGCGGTATATTACCACTCTCTACGCTACACTTAATTCCTCAATACCAGATCCGTTGTTCGTAGCTCGTTTATCGAGGATCGCCCGGAATGCCACCGTCACCCCCCTTATTGCTTCGCGACAATTGATGTTTGCTACCCCTTACTTGCTTTCAATATTTGGTCTAGCCATTGTCTCCAACTATTTAATAAACGTCCCTCAGTTAACTATGGTATTATTTTAAGTCAAGATGGAAGGAACTAGTCATTCTTGTTATATTTGTAGTGGTGACTTTGTAAAAACGTCATTTCTTATAACAGATGTGGTAATTTTTGATTTCCTGTATATTTTATTCTATATAATGAAAATTACCACAATTATTAATGTAGGTAATGATTCTATTCAACTTAAAACATAGTAAGTAAATGAAATTTGTATGAGTACGTAGGTAATTTAGTTATTTCTTCATACTAAGAAGTATTAATTTTATTCTTGCGTAGAACATTAAATGTACCCTCAGCCTAACCAGCCATTAACCTTCACAATTTGCACTACTCCATCAATCAAATCTCGCCCCACATCCCCAAGATATAGAGTCCAAATCCGCATAACTCATTTGTTGAATCAAATAGGTACTTCTTACAAAAATATTCCCTCATCTGATTTCAACGGAACATCCCCGAGGGTCGTGGAATTAACGAATTTGTCAACTGTCAACGGACAGGAATCTTATTAGTTTTCCGTGGGTTACCGATGCTCTTACCTTTGGATGTTTTTCGTTGAAATAAAAGGTACTTTTTATGGAGGATTTTTCCTGATGAACATTTTTCAAAAATGCGCCTATAGAAATTATAAATAGGAAGTTATACACCAATGCAAGCTGATCTTCTCAAAGGAGACAATTTTTTGTGGGCCCACCAAGACTCGGTAACGTATAGTAATGAAAAAAAACGTATAAAAATATAAAATAATATTATGAATTTTGAAGCTTCGTTGTTTTACAAACGAAACCGGAATCATGAAATCGAATTAAAAAGCTTTATTTTGATATCATCCCTGCTGTACCTAGTGCTGTCTAGAAACCAAGAACAATGGCCAACATTAAAAAAAACTGGAACGAAACGTTTTTATCGATAGAATGAAAATAAAACCAAAAAGCGAAAAAAAACTGCCTTAAATAAATCACTTTAGAAACTGTTTTTATTCCTATTTATATGGAAGAATGTGATTGATAGCGATTTTAAATCCTGTAATTAATCAAATAATACAATTTGTTTCTACTAAGCTAAAAAAATCCGTGTAACGAAACGTTACATCTATTGGCTGCTTTGACAGACGTCAGATTCTTCCTGTCGTAGTTGTAATTAAATGTCTGTTGTCCTTAGTGCCTTCCAAATTTGTTGAAATTCTATCTAAATTTATTTCCTATAATAAACTTAAGAGTCCTTATCGATTTTAGAGTGATTTTTACTTGTTTCTGTAATTCTTTAGACGCTCGTTTAACAAAACTAAATTAGTAACAATGTGTGATGATATCTTAAATTAAAGATTCATTCAATATCTAAAATACGTTCGAGACAATTTATTGATATTCATTGTCCAGTTTGTTTAATAGCCAATAACCTAAGGCGTGTTTCAATTTTTTCCATACGGGACGTTCGTGTCTTTGTATTTTACACGGAATTTAATAGAAGAAGTTTTCTTATAAAATATACTACAGTAAAGACACTGAGACATCCTAAAATATGTTCGAGGCAATTTATGTACTTTTATTGAAAAATTCAAAGAACATCTAAGTTAAAATAGTCTTACTTTGTTGAAATTTTATGCGTATATGGCGTCGAATTTCTAGTTCTTACAACAGAGTTAAAAAAAAATAAAAAATACACACTAAATGATAGGTTAATGCTTAAAAATTTTCAATAAAAAAAATACATATTATATGTTTTATGAAAGAAATGGAATAATTTAAAGTTCTCTAGAATTTTAGATTATATACGGGAGCGCAAACGTTGTTACGGCAGATCTATATAATCGAATATTCTAGAGAATTTTAAATTATACCATTACTTTCATATAACATAGTAGTTAGTTTTTTTAAACGAGCTCCTAAAGAATTAAAGAAACAAGTCAAAATCACTCTTAAAATCGATACGGCCTCTTAAGTATTAACCCCTTATTATATTTATTCATATAAGTGTATCCTGCAGTCTGTAATATAATATAACCTGTATTGTCCTATGTGTTTGTTCTAGCCGCTCCAAGTTGATCAAAATTTCTGCATTTTCCCACTCAGTTCCAAATGTTAAATGTCACAAGTCACAACCGCTCAAGTCTAAGTGACTGAAATTTGAGTCCTGTCCCTCCCATATATACTGGACATTGGCGTAGTCCCTTTTTATTGGGTGGAGCTATTAATTAAGAGAAGAAGAAGAAGTAATGTTTACATAAACAATGTTTTTATTTCCTATTTTAAAATGTAATTGCTACAACTTATGAGCGTTTAATATTACAATAGTGAATAGAACATTAAGGGTTATACATGCGCTAATAACCTTGACCATACTTGACGGATCTCAAACCTCTCCCGCTGCACCTTCTTTTTTCCTCGCATTTTGTATTTAAAAAGATACCAATCAGTGAAACAAAAAATCCTCGTCAGGGACTGTTGTGTAACTGATAATTTATTAAACATAAAATTTTCAGAGCTCTAAGTCAGCAGGTTACGAAGTTTATAGAGTATTTGCGGAAAAATCGATGACCACGGCACATTTTTTTTCTAGAAATCTATTAACTTTGGAAAAAAGTCCTCGCGAGCAATTAAAGATCAAAGACCATCCTATTTTATATATTTTTTTCGGTATTGTGCTTTATGTTGTACCAGACTTTATAGAGGTTGAACATAGTCGAAATTGCCGGGTAACGCCTTAATAATAGCATAGCTGTGCAAATGGATACCTATCCTAATATTATGTACCTACTCCTAGTCGTAAATCACGTACCTACCTACCTACTTAATAATTTCTTATTTAATCAGTTTTCCCAATCGCTAAAATCGCATAAGGTCCAGAAACTTGAGGTACACACACTTATATCTATTTTCTATACTATATTTTATAACCAAATCGGGTCTCTGTTTGTGGTATAAAAATGAATCGCAAAATGTGTTGGTAAGCGCATAACTCGAGAACGGGTGGACCGATTTCGATAATTCTTTTTTTATTATATTCCTTGAAGTACCAGGATGGTTCTTATGTAGAGAAAACATAAATATGTACCACGGGCGAAGCCGGGGCGGACCGCTAGTTGCTTATTAAATATAACGTAACGTATTTCTTCAATTGCATTTGTCTTATAGCGCTGTACTACAAAATGAAAACTACAAGAAATCAATTTATCACAACACAAAGCCGTCGTTTTTTTTTATGTACCTTCGCTGTTATTTCCGAGCTTGAAATCGTGACAATGTATGTGATGTTTTCTTATATTTATTTATTCACTAGCGGTCCGCCCCGGCTTCGCCCGTGGTACATAATATTTACGTTTTCTCTACATAAGAACCATCCTCGTACTTCAAGGAATATAATAAAAAAAGAATTATCGAAATCGGTTCAGCCGTTCTCGAGTTATGCGCTTACCAACACATTTTGCGATTCATTTTTATATATTTATTCATTTATTTAAATATATTGTACCCAATGATTCGGATGGGTCACACAAGACAAATCGCTCATTATCAGTTAGTTTTTATGTAGGAATGAGGTGAATGTTTGCACATCGTGTTTCGAAAGATTCCGGTTAAAACATGTAAAGGTAATGTCACCACTGTAATCTGGGGACTTCAAGGAACAAATTAACACACATTTCATTAATATACGCTAAGAAATTGAGGTGGGCCTATTCTCCAAACAAAAAAAATGGTCTCCTTTACTATATTCGTTACATAGTCACTTGGATAACTCTTGCCGTATTTTAACAAACGACGGCTAAGTTCGATACATTGCAATCCAAACATAGATTCGGATTTTACGGTTTCGCATCAATTCGATGGATATTGGTTGCACATTCGTGAGCAGTATTTAGTTAATTCACATACAATACATATTTTCAAAAGCACATAAAAATATTATGACATGACATTTATATGACATATTTATATTTACATTTATATACATATTTTATATGACATTTCTAACAGACATTTAAATTATTGCTCACACTTTTATGTTTATCAAATGTAAATCATGCACCTCGTAACAACAAACAAACATCGGTATGACTCACATTAAACGTAAATCATATACAAAAGTATAAAAATTGCCAACATCCAGTCACGTAAGGCATACAGTTTTAGAGCGAGTGCCCAGCTTCCAATAAATCTTCCTTCTAAGTGGCATTTACACAGCACATATCTTTTGGAAGCAGGAATCGTAAATGTCTGCTGAGTGACCCTCAACTCACTGTTAAATGACAAGAGGTTGTGAGCGTTACATTCAAAGAGGATATAATCACTACGTTTTACATTTTTCATTTGTACAGTTTTGTGTTTGGGAATGACGCAAATATAATGATTAAAAAAGGTCTATTTAGGACAATTTTAGTGATTAAATTAAATCTTAACGTTCGATTTAATAATTTATTTATAAATACAGATGTACAAATTGATAAAGCATAACAAATGACTGTTATTTTAACGCGACGATCTTAGGCAACGATTATAATCACATAATTGTTTGAATATGAAATGTATATAAACAATACAGATTCCTAATTCTTATTTCAGTGTTGAATTTACCACTAAAACATAACCTGTCGTATGAAATATCTTTAAAGCTACTATAGCTACCTTACCTTTCTGTAAAAGCAATCTATTCTCGCAAGAATATTTAATACCAAGACTCACTTCATTATTCGATAATTCAACGTCAATATTATCATTATCAGCGAAAGTATCTAATTCTGTCCCGCCCTTCAAGAGAACGCTTTATCCAATCCCAAAGTCTGTTTGTCGACATCTTGAAACAAGATTGTTTCCATTATAAAAGATTCCCGCCTCTTTATTTCATTATTTAATATATTCTGGAAATATTGATTTAACTTGTATACGTAGTATATTATTATTAGTCTGTGATTTAACCTAATTTTTCCTGGACTCCTCCAGTATATCCTCAATTTATGGTATTCTCAATATATGGTGGTATATGTAAATGGATTCGTAAAATTTTATAGGTTCGTAGATAACCTAGTCTATGTTATGTCTAGTGTTATGGTTGGTTTTGATTAAAATTAAATCTATGTTATATAAAAAACAGCATAAATAGAAAGTCTAGTTACTTAACCTTAAACCAATTGTCACCAAACGCATTAGGTACATGAATACACCCAAAACAAAAACACCATCTACATGCAATCCTTGAAGGACCACATCAACTATCACACACAAACTTGCATGCGACATCATTTATAACGCTAAAAATAAACCCAACCCAACTCATACCTAAACGGTCAAACACTAGGAGGGGGGAGGGGGAGGGGGGGTACAGAATCACGCCGGCCTTGCGGATTTGTTAACGTATACATTTTTACTCTAACGTGTACAATATTCCTTTTGATGTGTATCTTTTGGTGTGATACAGGGTTGGAAGATAGGTGTGGATTACAGGGAGATATTTTTATATAGTACGTTTATAATTTTGGTAACGCTTTTCTAAATTAGTTATGTTTGTAGCACAATAAGAAACAGGAATTCGCAAAGGTAGTCGAATCTAAATAGAAACATAGGCAGACCTTACCAAAATGCAATAATTTAACAATGCTGCTGCAATTCTAGAGGCAGTTGCATAACAATATTCTTAACTTAAAAGAATCCATTTCTATGTCAAAAAAAATTGGTTGTCTGTAAACTCGGTTTACTGACGATAGTTGAACGTGACAACGTCCGATTGTGCTTCTTTGTCGCTCGTTCCGCGCTCTCGCTTGCACTTCAAGCCATGGAACGCCTCAGAGCGAGGTAACGCCGCATGAGTCATGTTTTTTCGTGCGTGCAGCCGGCTCTATCGAATTATAAGACGTTGTCACGTCAAAAAGAGCGTGTGAGCCGAGCACATGTGTCGGAACTGAAACTTCTTTGGCAAGATTGAAAAATACCGAAATCGTCGCCTTACTCCTTGACGTGACGGTATTGCCATTACGAGACCTTTAAATTTTACGCGTCAAAGAAGTTTCACTTCAAAAATAAAAGTACTTCTTATTTTCAACTATGTATTTCCTAGTAATAAGGTTTTTAAAAGACCAATCCTGTATGTAGTACAATTCTACGTATGAATAACAATCATATTCTTAAACAAAATCTAAAGAGAAACACAACCCGTCTTGATACCGTCTAAAAACTATAGATTCTGTACATCGACAAAACACTTAGGGACTCAGGTGCAATATTTAGAGTGCATTGCTATCTCTATACAATATGCAGTTCGTTTATATTCAGGGTGACATTGTTTAGAAACAAATTTGATGGAACCTTCTGGAAAGTTTGGTAGACACCTTGGAGAAAATACTAAAGAACATGACAAATCACTTCATTTCTGGAATATTAAAGTTTATATTTTGTAAGAAAATCTAATCAACTTTTCCATTATCAACATTTATAAGTAAAATTGTAAAACATTAGTCAACAACCTGAAATACATCTACATGAAAAATAATTTATTCTTAAGGATTATTCAAGTATGTATAATCCTTGTCTACCTACGTCTAGTCTTAAAGTGTATGTAAGAAAATGTAATCAACTTGCCCATTAGGTACTAGCATTTATAAGTAAAATTGTAACATATTATTGTTAAAAAAACCCAAAAATAAACTTCAAAGAAAGCTTTGTAAAGGTTACTAAAGCACGTATAGTCTGCCTATACGTCGCTACAAAATAAATTATTAAAAAATCAATCCCACGTGGTAGTGATTCACAGCACTTAAATAATACATAGTACAATATTTCGTAAAATCTTACCGCGCGAGCACTTTAAGTCGAGAAGCATATATTTAATTCAGTGCCGTAAAGTACGTCCCCATAAAAATCCCGCTCATGATACTGTGCAGATGAGACGCCAGGCCCGGATTGTATAATTTAATTATATTAATGTCTCCTTTATTGGGAATCTCGAGTTTACTGTTCTGATAATGGCCGTAATGATTTGTCGGTTATGCGTTGCGTACAGATTGCTATTTCGATTATGAGATTAGTTTTTGGTGTGTTTTTGGTGCTGGTTGGCGTGTAAGAGTATTTGATGTTTGTAGCATTTTAATGTGGTTATAATTATTTATTAACTATGTAAAGTGGTATTTTAAATTAATACGGATTTACTTGATAATTGAAAATTAGATATAAAATGAAAATGTACTAAAACTGCCAAAAAAATTTGAAAAGAATTATAACAATTGCATTAATATGTTTAACATTAAAATGCTTGAAATGTAAATACATATTCAATAATTATAACTAACTTTGAAAACTATTCTTATTTCTTACCTAGCGCAAGCTAAAAATTTAAAGTAAAATTACTAAAATATACGTAAGTAAAAATTTTGATCAAACTTATTCAATATACAGTGCTTAAGCATACGTAAAATATTCATATTTTTTTATAAACTACTAGGTACAGTTCTTACTGTGAATCCGCGCCTGTTCACAACGGAAGATGGCCGGGGCGTAGAATTTACGGTTATCGCCTGCCGGGATACCTTCAATCACGGGATTCTTAATGCTTAACGCTCTAGCCTCCATCGAGCTGGCACTGAAAAACATTATACTTACGTACCTATTATTTATATATCATTCTAGTGACGTCATATTTCGTTTAGGCACAGAATAATAACTAGTACCTAGCTGTTTAGGTTTAAAATGCAGGGTTTATTAAAGTCGTTTGGAAGACGTTTGTTGATGGCAGGCACTTTCGCAATTTTGATGACTATGGTATGATTTGAAAGCTTGAAAAATACCTAGATAAGTTATAGAAGTAAGTAAATAATAGATAAAGTTTTATAATTAGGTATTGTCATGTTTTGAATATTATGACGAACACAAGTAAGTAAAGTAGGTTTATGGAAAACATTCATGTTGACATGTGAACTATAGAAATGTGAATAACAACTGTTTCACCGTAATTTAATAATTACTTCATATTATATGGACAGTTTCAATAACTTTTTAATACTCAAATTAAAGATTTCTTACATACTTATATAAAATCTCGTAACATCAGCGTTCACTTGTTTCAGTACCTACTGCGCAGTTATCTGTTATAGCCGAGTTAACTGAAACGCCAGTTAAAATGTTACTACCCTCCAGATTCTTTTTATTTTTAGGAGAGCTTTTAGGGCTCTGGAGTTTAAATATCCTAATGAATACTTAGGTAGAACAAGAGAGTTTTAAATTATTATCTATTGAACAACGATACGGATTTTTTTTTTTAATTTTAATAAGAATAAGTATATTGTGGGATATAATGAAGGCTCTTTCTTATAAACGCAATTTTAATAGTTCACTTTATAAACTAGTACAGATGATCAAAAACGTATTTAAATGAACATGATCATTATTTTAAGGTCTATCCAGCTAAGGGTAAAATATTCCTATCACTAAAATTGTCAAGAAAGATCCTGTTGGATTAAATCCTCATTCCAATATCAAACATTTTTACTTGATCGTGAATACAGTAACTTTCATAATCATCTCATAACTCTCAAGAATACAGAACTCAAAATTCTCAAAACATTACAAAACCTCAAGGAAAATAAACCGCATCTCAACGGCAAAATCTTCCCTATACAGACTCCTTCAAACTGAGATCTCAATGAATCGTCGATAACCGACCCGAGGGAGTCTTGCGAACAATTACGGGCACCCCCTCGTAATTACGCTCTTGCGAAGATTTTACGCACTTCCCGCGTATTACGTGAACGTTGTGATATTTTGATTTGGTAATATCATGTAGAGTGTGATATTTATAACTATTAATATGTAGAATAGAGCGACAAAACTAAAGAAAAATGGCTCCTAAGTGTTAGTTATCAGTAAGTGAAATATATATAATGTATTAATTTATAACTTATACGGGCTACTACCTAGTACGTAAGAGTAATGAATTTTCAAACCGAATAAATATCACATTAAAATTGAATCTAAAGCTCTCCTTTCTCATAAAATATGTACCTAGGTATGTTGTCTGCATTTACATTATTTTATACAATGTACCTATATATCATATATTTTCAACCTGTAACCCTAAAGATACAACATGAAAGAAACTTGCAATACGTCCCACATATCAACATAACAAAACACACACAGCCTCACGAATAACATGAGCGAAAACAGCAACAAAAGAGCATCTAAAAATCTGCTATCAAAGATGGAGTAACGAGCCTCAGCTCTGATTTCCAATTCAAAGGAAAATTGCGATCCATAACGCGAGGGGGGTCCCCCCGTTGCTATGCAACGCGGGGAGGAGTCGCTGAAATCACGGCCAATCGCACGACAGATATAAATTGGTGCGTCATACTGTCGTGCAAAGAGAGGAGGTACCTCTCGTTCCCTCTAATGAAGTCGCCGCGGACCCCTTGATTGAAGCGGCCCTTTTTCAAAATACCTAATTGTTAGGTATCGGTGCGCTGCCGTGATTTGTTCTTGATACTGCTGTAAGGGCCAATGATGTAACCTTTGGACTATGATTGTATGATATAGTTGTGTAATTATTGAGCTGGTAATATTGATACTTTGACATTTATTCGATTGGATGTAACTTGCCTTTTCTACACCTCGTTAAAATAATTACAGTTTTTTAAGGTAAACAAACGATATAAGTACCTACATAATTAACACTGTTGTAAACTATAATAAATCGAACAAGTTAACATATAATTCATTAAGTAATTTTTTACTCATATTTTATATTACATAGCCTATCATTATTATGTACTATGAACATGCAAGTTTAATTTACGGGAAAATTTTTCGTTGAATTTTTCACAACCCTAACGACAGGTCGACAATCTTCAGTACACGACGGATAAAACTAAGCAATAACCATATCCGCAGAATCACGATACATAAACCCGTAATATCCGGGTATGCCCGGGCGATAAATTGTCCGGCCGGTATCCGCCACGCATCCGTAATGCGGCCCCGACTTGGCACAGATTACGCGGACGTGTATTAATACGCGGACGTGCCCGGATATCCGCATATTCAGGGCTGTCAACAACTATGAAATCATGGTCTTGAGATTACACATTGAGCTGAAAATATTATTACCCTAAAGCCAGCTAATATAAAATACCTTAAGTTTATCAGCTTTTTCTTCTTCATATTCCTTATAATTCTGTATTTTTTTATAATAACATTTTGTCGGTTACTTCTTACACACGAATATTTACATTGTTTAATTTATATTGTATAGTGGGGAAATCTAAATATAATAATAATTGGATCTTTAATTAACAATTTACTTTCCAAATTACCACAACCTTTCTATAAGGTAATGAAAATAAAAAGCACACATATAAAAAGCAGTTGACAGCCCTGCACCCTAACCCATCCCCTGTGTCAGCGGATCGATACCCGGATATCCGGAGCACGGATTAACCGGACCTCTCCATTGGAACGTCAGCGTGATTGCGATAGCCATCATATCTATGTAGCAGATACTAAAATATGATTGATGTAAAATGAACTGGAATTTATATTCCTAATACAGCTGATTATACCTATTATATAAGAAATGGGAATAAACTTGTTTTTTACATGTTTTTTTTTTACTTTCTTAAAAGTATTATTTAAGTATAATATCACTACATAGGATACGTATATGGCAGTATATCTGTATGTATGTATGCTTATAGATCTTTAAAACTACACAATGGATTTTGATGCAGATTTTTTTAATAGATATAGGTAGTAATTCAAGAGGAAGGTATTAGGTTTTAGACAAAACGAGTGAAACCGCGGGTGGAAAGCTAGTAACAAATACCTAATTCAAAAGATATGAATCAATGAATTTTCCTCCATTCATAAAAGGATTGATTGCTTTAATTTATTACCTTTAATTTACGGGTTTTATTTACGCGTTGTTCCTCAATTTTTAAATTCAATGAATTAAATTATTCTAATAAAGAATATTAATTTATCCTTCCTTTTGAATATTGCCTTGTAGGTACTATATAATTTTAATTTTAATACAATTGTTGGCTTTATAGGAAGTTCCTCCATATAACAACATTTCCGTATTTCTAATGCTTAATAAACATTACTGTAGGTAGATACTTTAATAGAGAAAAGCTCCATTAGTCTTTTATAATTAGAAGTAACTAATTAATGCAAAAAAGAAACGTATATAGATCAGCAAAATATTCTGCCTTAAATTTTCAAATACTTACCTACACAATTATAATTAGACTTAGGTAGCACATGCGGAAATAAAACAAAGTAATAAAGAAAGAGAACAACAAATTATCAACAAAACTTCATAATTCCACACCTACTCCTTTTTAACTACTCAATTCAATACTTCGTAATTCTAATTACACATCTTCCCTTTTTAATCCACTTCATTGTCCACAGGTGAAAAGCCGCACAAGTGCCAAGTGTGTGGCAAGGCCTTCAGCCAGTCATCGAACCTGATCACCCATTCCCGCAAGCACACAGGCTTCAAGCCATTTGCCTGTGAGCTGTGTGGACGCGCCTTTCAGCGTAAAGTGGACCTGCGCAGGCACAGAGAGACGCAGCACGCTGATCTGCGTAATGCGCAGCATATGCCTACGCATACGGATGTCCATGCTATGCACCCGGATATGCACCTGCCGGATCATAGGATAGGTGAGTTTTTAGTATATTATTTGGTACTTTAATTGATAGCTGATTTGGTTGATACTGGATCACTTTCATCGTCTGTGATATCCTGATCCCTTTCGCACATTCGAAAGAATACCTATGCAATTTTTCGAATATTATGTATATGCACATTTTACATCATAATCAAAATTCCTTGATATACAGGAAACTCAGAAATAGTAAAGCTTGGCGATCTGTGCACAAAATAAAGTTAAATGTGTATGTGTTTGTGCGCATTTTTATAGATGTATGGCTTAGTATACATCTTCATTGTCCACTCGTCAAAACAGTTCACATTAATTAACATGGCACATAATATGACATAACCCTTTTAAAATAGCGCCTTCCAAAAATCATGTGGCTACTTAATCTCTTCTTGTCATACCTTTCACATTCCTCTTTGCTTTTACATTACAAGACACATGTTAACAAAATATTCTATTACAGATATGCGTCCGCACCCAGAGCTGCGACAGGACTACCGAATCACGCCGGTGCCGCCTTTGCAGCCACTACCCTCTTGAAGCACGACAGCCTTCGCGCCATGGCGCTGAGGCTCTAGCTAATACCAAAGACGTTTGTGATCAGGTGTTATACAATAGATGAAAATTAGTAGGAATTTTTCTTGGAAAACTATAGAGATTTTTTATTTTTATTTAAGACGTTATGGTAACCAAAGAATGCATAATATGTAACATACTTAAATAGTTTTGCCGTTATTCATCCAAAGAGGTTAAAAATATAGAATAATAATTAATAGAGTAGTTAGGTTCTATACGCACATTGATATATTTACTTTTATAATTTACAATTCTTTATTTCGTTGATTTTATTACATTTTTTTTAATTATGTGTATAAAAAAAAATATCAAGCACCTTCAGCTATTGTATAACATCACTGTTTAATTAATGTATCTAAATTAGTAATTACAACGAAAAAAATCACTCTATCTTACTCTAACACACAAATATTGTATAGAAAGCGTGAGATAACATGATTTGTCGTTCTTCAATTTATATAAAGAATAATTATATTAAAAATAAAATGGCCTAAGAGGTATGTTACCATTGTATAAGTAAAAACATTCGTAAGGCATGTAAGCATTCGTAAGGAGTTTTTGATCTCAGGCTAAGAAAAATATATGAATAATTTTCCATTTAGATTTTTATTATGTCCTAATGTTAGGTCATAGGTTTTCGATAACTGTACTTTACTTTCATTCCTCTATAGTTACATATTATTATATACTTTATTTTAGGACGAAAAAGATAAAAAAAATAAAATAATTCATACCTAAGTACATGTTTTCTAGATTTACAATTAATTTTTTCCATGTTTTTTTTAAGAATACCAAATAATTTTTATTTTAGTAATTTTTTAAATGTTTATTGGACTGTTGGATCCATTCCACATTATATTCCATACTTTCCATTCCAATAAAATATAATACGGTTAGAATTTTATTGTAACATTTTTTGTATTTACAGGGAAAATATGTTTATCATTATTTTTTACATTAACAACAATGTGTAATCAATTTTATTAAGAGTTTTATATGCCGTAAATAAATATTCCATTAATTTTGCATTCCAATCCAAATAAACATCACCAAAAGACATTAGCCATAAAAATACCAAAGATTAACAAAAATTTTGATTAAAAATATTTGAATTAATTCATAGAGATTTTCTTTTTAAAAGATAGTTCTTGCTAGGCGCTTTTACCCTATCCTATTTTTACCTATCAATTTTATCCAAAGCCTATAAAAAGTAATTAGTTTTTGTCAAATATAAAATTTTATTTTAAATCTACATTCTTGTTATTTTGTATACATATATTAGAGTTAAGCCAAAGCTACACGTTACGTCTGGCTTGTCAAGCAAATTTGAACAAGCATAATTAAAAAAAATTATTTTACAAAGACATTTGTTAAGCTTAACAATTTACTGTGTAAGTGTATCATCTATGTATACGTTAAAATAATAGGTATAAATGTACATAGATTTTAATGTAATATACCGAAATTATATCGAATATTGCTAGGAAAATTGTTATCTTTGGACTTATTGTTCATTTATGTGAAACCCATTAAAACAAGCATCCAGTTTTAACATTAAGGTATTGAAATTAAGAATAAAATATTCCCAGTACTCGGAGCAATTATCAAGCCTGGAGAAGTAACAATTAATTGAACAATAAAGCACTAGTTTGGCCTTTTTGGCTTATGGCAAAATGTCTTGCGAAAAAAGAGGACAGATATATGTCAGTTCGACAGTTTGAAATGACATGTAGCCATTACAATTTGTTTTAGTGACCAGTCTGGTCACTAACGCATGGTGATTTTAATTATTGTTTTTGAAGTGAAAAACGTGTTTTCTAGTTTCTTATGTTATTTTCTGAAAAGATAATTTACTAAAGATTACATGGCTTGTGTTGTTCACGGCTGTAAAAGCCGTAGTACTGGGAAATCGGATGAAGATTGGAATTTGTCTTTTCACAGGTTAGTGTTTTGATCAATTTTTTTGTTAATTGTATTATAAATAGGTTAATTTACGTTATTTTCATAATCATCTATGTTTTATCTAACCGTAATCATTGAAATGAAATCATAATCAGCTTAGTTTTTAGAAAAAATGCAAAATATAACTTCCATAGTGTTGTGCAATTATCGATACTTGAGTAGGTACGAAGTACTTCATTGATAATGACTGCTTTAGGTTAGGAGAAAAAAAAAGGTATTTAAGTATGGATTTTATTGTTATTTGCAGGTTTCTGGCTTGAGAAAAATTAAAAGATGTTTGGGTTAAAGCTATAGCACAGGGAAAATTGGAAGCCTTCAAAACATTCTCGGCCTTGTTCAAATCATTTCGAATCAGACGGGAAGAAAAGTAAAGTGCTTTGCAGAGATGCTGTGCCACAAGTTTAAGGTGGCATCTATTTTAAATAATAAATATTTTAATTTGTTAATTAAGTATCGAAATAAAATGTTGTAAAAAAAAATTTAAATTTTATTTGTTTTATTTGAAGCAATTTATTTTAAACTTTTACCAATTTTTTCCTGTGGGAATGAGTTATTTTCCCGCGGTAAATTGTAGCCTATATGTTATTCTGATGTTTAATCTATAATATGTATAATTGGAAAGTTCCATAAAAACTCATTCAGTAGTTTTTTCGTGAAAGAATATCAAATGTCCATTCTTATATATTTTTGCTTTTATAATATTAGTAGAATAGATATTAATATTAATAGAATGAATCTATGAAAACAGGAAAAAAATACGTACCTTTTTACGAAACCATAAAAAACAACCTAAACCGAAATACCTAATAATATTTTTTTATAAATACAACTACCATACAATGCAAGGCAGTCAATACGCATCGTAAATGAATAATTCCAAATTAAACGAATCTTAAAATTTGGAATTACCTATCCATAATTCAAAATTAAAAGAATCTTAAATTATCTTCAAGCAATTTTATAACTTAATTTTTTTATTTATCGATATTTTAGTATTCGATAAAGTGGCAAGCACTACCTTTTTAGAACAAAAAGTGGCTACATGTGGATTTGAATGCCAAGCCGATAACAGTGTGTTGTCTCTTTCTATCGCATTAATTAGGGTATTGAATAAAAGAGAGCCACTATATAAGAAACGTTCAATTAATTGTTACTTCTCCAGGCTTGTTAATTGCTCCGAGTCCCAGTACGTTTTTTCTACACTTCCTTTTTTTAAAAAAAATATTTTTATATGAACCAATAATATCTTGTTACTTTTTCTTTTTCAATCCCTTTTTCTGGCAAACGAATTCATTACTATATTTTGAAAAATTGTATCCAAAGAGTTAAAGTAGGTATCCTAAAAAATTAAAACACATTTAAGTCCATTGTCTAAATTGAATTTTATTCCGATAAGTAATTAATGTAAATAAAATATTATAATATAGCACTAAATAAAAACTGTTTCCATCATGTATGTATGTCAATTCTTTTTTTTTTTTGTTTCAACTAAAATACCGTATAAACTCATATTTATATACAAATATAAACTTGCGAATGCTAATCACTTCTTTTAATTATTAACAAAACCAAATGTACAAAACTTACGTATATTAACAATTGTAGATAAGCGTATTATTATTATTTATATATAATTGTTACGAGTTAATCATAGTACAATTATTTCCTCATTGTTTTAGATGTTTATATTAGAATAAGATTTGTCTCGACATTTTGAATAAGTATGTTACACGTGTATATAATGTAAAGCTATGAACAGATCCAAAGAAATCGTGCAATCCTGTGTTATTATAATTATTATCACTTCAATAAACGATGATATATAGCAATGTTGTTTTATTTTTATTTCTTGTACGTAAAATTACCTTTTATGCACCTTATGATTTAATATTCAAAGTCATTTGATTATAATACCAAAAACAATTTCATGTAAAATGTTGCGAAGACCCTATGATAGAGCTTGCATTCTGAAGAAGTTATTAGGAGTGTTACCATGATGTCTGAAAAACAGTAATATTTCCAGTGTGAGAAAATGATGGCGCTAGACGACCTATAAAGCTCTGTCATTTTTACAAACTGGAATTATTACTGCTTTCAGAAATCATGTCTCATGTAGAGCCAAACATCTAACTAACTCTATACGGCTACAAACTCTACACCTTAGTTAAAATATGTGTTTCGTTATAACTAAAAGATCTATTGTAATAAATGAATTAATGTTTGATCTTACGCTCGCGTCATAGTTCGCAAAACCACCAAGCCACATATTTTAACGAAGTAGAGTTTTAAAGAATAGAAAAAAATCTAATACAAAGCGGTATTCATCCGTGAAGTATAAGGTTTTATTATTCCTACTATAATCAACGCTAACAAAGTTTAGTATCTACATATTAAATATTTCCAGGGCTATAACAATAGCATAGATTACTTAATAAATAATTAACAGAGTGGTCTAATCACAAAGCGTTTTCACCAATTGACACAACATAATATGAAAATCAAAATTTTTTTGCACCCTCATTTTGTCTTTCACTTTTTAATTTATATCCTACCACCACCATTATTATTTTTAAGAAACAGAATTATGCTAACAAGCCGCAATAGCGATGATCTTAATTCGATTCCGAGAGCGTAGAGTGACTTCTCCAGTTACAAGTTGGGGCGATGAATGTAAATCGCCTTATATCGATTTTCCTTCCAATCTATTTAATAAGATAATGTGGCTCGTCACCTACGTATTTTAGCGTTTTTGTATTTTGGATAAAATATCTTAATAAATCGATTTGCTGCATGTATATTTCATTACGACATGTGCAGTAAAATGCAGATAGAGTTTTTAGTATAAGAAGGTCGAAATTGAAACTGTAGTTGCTTCATGAAGCAGCATAGAAATTTTATTAGTATTACAGTCTATTAACTATTGCATGAAACACAGTGATGAATTACATAAGTTTATTTTTTATTAGATAAAAATTTACATATAGATTTCATCGATGCTATTGCCATTTAATAGAGGATTCGACAAAACTGCATAGCACCATTAAATGATTAATTTTTTTACAAAATTTAGTGAATAATCGTAAAATAAACATTGTTAGACATATTATATAAGGCAATCCACCCTTTATTATCTACCTATTCTTAATACATAGGTATAGATAATAGGTATAAGAATTGCAAACAAAACGTGGTTATTTTGAAAAGCAATCAATTGTAATCGCAATGTTTGTTACCGTTCAATATGTTTGAAGAGCGATGATGGATTTCTCGTTAATGTAATGGTTTCATTAGATAATAGTTTTTAATCGGTCCACTTTTATAAAGTACGGAAATGGACGTCATCTCTATAAGCAACTTGCAAACTTATGAGAGCTTAAAATATCATTATTCTAATAGGATTCTGATAAGATCATTAATGTTGGCAAAAATTGGTAGGCCCTGGGTTCCATCGGCGGATATAATTAAATAATATTGCCCTTCTTATATACAAAAGCATAGTTTTATGTGATTTAAAACATATAGCTACATTAATCTAAGTCCATTATATAATTTCTGTTATTTTTGTAAAGTCTCGTGTTTCTTTGGTAATTACTAATAAGCCATCTATGCCTCTTAAAACCTACTACTGCGAATCTAGAACGCAGAAGGCAAATGAATTTTCGCACGTTAAATACCAAATGAAAAAGAGCATAACCATAAGTAGATGAACACATAGGTAATGTTGTATTGCATCTAACAGAGAGCATATATTATAATTTTAGGATTTCAGGATTCTATTATTTAGGATAAATAAGTAAATGTAGAGACATATTTTTTCTTCATTTGTTACGTCAAACAAAAATTATATACCAATTCCACGTCAGCAACAAAAGGTTTTATTTCTGAGCCCATTCTCATATAATATTCTATCACATACTAAACTCTATTTGATTACAGCTTCTGCGTAAGACACTGAAATAGATTTGGAAATAAAGCTGGGCCCTTTGTCTCTGGGGCCTCACGCTAAACGCCTGTTATCACGCATCAAAGGGCCGGATTGTAGTTTCCTTGTGAATAAATGTTATACATATTATAAACTAAGTATTTTTTATTTGTCTTCTCCTGAAGTTGATTAATGTGCCTGAAAAATAAATTAAAATATGTTAGTTGTTTGTTTAAAATAAACAATTTGAAAATAATATCTACTCAAAGAGTTGTTTCTCATCAAATTAATATGTGAATAAATTTAATAAAAAATCAGGTTCCACCGAGATTTGAACTCGGATCGCTGGATTCAAAGTCCAGAGTGCTAACCATTACACCATGGAACCGGTATTTGACTTAGAAGAAAACTTTAAACACGCTTTCAATAGAACTTTGTTTACCTACAAATTTAAACAGGTGTTTTTTCATTAAACATTCAGATATTTGGTTAAATCTGATATCAATTAAATCGATAGTGAATAATTTATTCATGCATGACGATTGCGGCTATTAAAACATGCGGTTATCAAACATTTTTGCACTGATTATATTATAAATAGCTCAAAGATAATTCATGAATATTACAATCATACAATTCGCAAGAGAATAAAGAATATAAAATACCTCACTAGGTACCTATACTTATCTATTAAAATTTAAACATATTTTTTTCAATTATAAAATAAAATACACCCTCAAATCCGGACCTGGCCCAGTCAGAATCGCCACTCATATATAATGCAGGAACATCCACGTGCGTCTCGGACGCAATCAGTATTGTGAATAATTGATGCACGCTCCGACGATGATTGCGTGGCCCCACGAGATTGAGATTTAGCTCAATGCGGCCCTGGCGGATTTATTAATGAACGAAAAATTCGAAAAATATATTGAGTTTCGATTTCATTATTAAACTATATTTTGAAGAATATTAAGAATTATATTGATTACATTCATTTTATTAAGAATCCCGTATTGAGTCTGGTTAAAAAATTATTTATAAAATAAAATCAATCAAAATTTAAATTTCAAAACTAATAAAACTATAATAGAATATCTGTACATTTCTATTCATATATTATCTACTTGTTACTAGAAATTGTATATATCCATCCATTGATAAATTTCCAACAGACTTTCTCGAACCTTCCATTGTTTTTCTACCCACTGTACAAATTCGACAAATTAAGTATCTATCATTAAAAAATCTACATAATGATAAAAGAATAAACACATATTGCTGACCTAATAGCATAATATTGATAATATAGACGCATCTGCCTTTCACTTCACCTTGTGACCTCACACTTGATAAGTGAAAGGTCTACAAATAAGTTTCTCGATTTAATAAATTTCGTATGAGGTTCCATGGTGTAATGGTTAGCACTCTGGACTTTGAATCCAGCGATCCGAGTTCAAATCTCGGTGGAACCTGATTTTTGAAAAATGAAGAAAAATAAATGTAACACTGCAGTCTATACGTAAAATTATAAGATAATAATATGTTATCAATTATATTCAGCTATGTCGGCAAAGTTTACATTTTTAAATTATTATTATATTTTAATTTAATAGTAATTTTTAAATTAAATTGTATAAGGAGTTATGAAAGTAATATTTATATTTACTATATATTATTTGAATATTAACAAAAGCTTCAAAATAGAAACCTACCTTTTTAGTTTTGATACCAAATTTATATGTACATATACTTACTACCTACTTACTGTTAGATCAAATATAGCTAATAGGTATGTATTCTCATTATTTATTTACAAGAATATTTAAACCAAGATATCTAGATCTAGATATCTATATTAGAAAATAGAATGAAGTCGAATCGAACCATTCAATGTATCAATGTTCCAAAAATCAGGTTCCACCGAGATTTGAACTCGGATCGCTGGATTCAAAGTCCAGAGTGCTAACCATTACACCATGGAACCGATGATAATACTAACAAAAGAAAAATTCTAATACAGCCATATTTAAACAGATGTTATTAGTTATTACCAATAAGTGAAAAATATATAACTTAAACAATAGGTTTTCTACATATTATGTTTTCTAACTTAACCGCGGCTTTGTCTAAAACCTTACAAAATGATATACTACAACCTTTCTCAAGCATCACTCTCTCTATTTAAAAAAACCGCATCAAAATACTTTGAGCAGTTTTGAATATTTAAGCATAGGTAAGTACATAGACAGACAGACTGATAGCGACAGAGACTTTGTTTTATGCTATGTATGGCCATTTATCTGCTCTATAGAAGTAAAGTTTATAAACGCCTTGTAAAATTAAACAAATACGGTTCCTACGATAAGCTTAATGATTGGGCTGATTTTTCAATCCTTTGATAAAACTTATTCGTCGAATAATGTATAAAACTACCATTTCAAACACGTATTCTAATTGTCCGTATTTGACAGTTTACGTGACATTTTAATATTATCGTGTAATACTTTATTGGACGGATAAGTTTTATCCAAGCATTGAAAAATCGGCCCGTGTAACTTGTCACAAATGAATTCAAAATGGCGGCGGTATAGACACATTTTTTATGTCAGATATTTTGAATATAGAAGCTATATTATCTCGTTCAATCATATATTATAATATCAATATCAAACTGAATAATAATCAGAATATCAAACTGAATTCAATTGGAAGGCTTGATAATCCGCGGGTCGTGACCAATTTCATCGCGACACTATCACTTTCCGATATCACCCTTCCACAATGGCTGTGGCGCCATCAAATTTATTCAAATTTTACCCAGTCGACCCACCTGCGAAACAGCACACGCAAAACTGAACTTTCAATCCTAGATATAGAGCTTAAAATCGATAGTACATCGCTCTGCTCAATTCCGAACTTCGCAATATGATTATGGATAGAAATTCTTATTCCACTCAAAATAACATCCGTTTCTTCTTAGCAGTGGTTCACTTCTTTGTTACTGTAGTGGAAATTCAACTCTATTTCTAAAGGTTAAAATAGATATTGCATTGGTGACAGGGTATTAAGAAGAGTTGGTCAGGAGAAACGTCTGCAGTTTTGTATCAACACGGTAAAAGCTTACCGACGTGATCTTTTGTCAAATATAAGTATGCACTTGCATGGAACTGAAGATGTAAAATAAAAAGACCTGTATTGCAAAAAATGTTTTCTTGATTTTTATATATACCTAGATACATTTCTAAGGATTCTATAAATGGTTTATGTAGCTAGGATTTATGTATCTACTGCAGAATAAAATTTAAGATGGTGTAGGTGGCGTTTGTACATTAGAATTTGCAATGGATAATGAATCCATTGAGAAACCGGAGGCTTTCCTGATTTTCAGAAGATTCTACAATTTATTAAATACATAAATAGTACATAAGTAGAGGTTATACCTTATTCACGTTCTATCGATATAAGATCTCTACAATCTTTAATGTATAAATCAGTAATGTAGAGCCTGCTACCTATAGACTTTACCACCGTGTTCCTGACAGTAATTAACATATAGGAAGAACATGTGGAAGGACCACATAGAGCTCAAATGCCAGCAATCCTGAACCACCGTCATACCTATAAAAAAAAACCTATACTCGCGAGTCGCGCCCATTCAAACACAAAACACGAGTACCTACATTAAAAACCGTGTCACGCGGGCTAAAATGAAATTCCCTTCAAGCGTACCCCTATCATCGATACACGACTGCGAAACGCGACAGTGTAATTTACATTTTCGCAAACTTATCTTGGCGACATTTACATAAAGATAGCACGAACTGTGAGACTTCGACGCATTGGAATCGAGTTAGGGGCGGAGTTACTTTAAAACTGTCGCTTAGTTGAGACGCTGAATCCGTTTAGAGTTTTCGTGAGTTCTCTAGGGATGGCTGCTGTCGATAGAGTTTTCGGGATATTATGTTTCTATTCAAGCTATCTAGCTTTCTTTTTTATAATGATCGTTCATCGTACTAGGCACGATAGCAATCTGAACATTTTAACGTAACAGATTTTTTAAATAGGAACCAACTCAATTCCAAAAGTTAGCCTCACACTTAACACTACCACTTGAAAAAAATTAATGAAATTTGATGTGTAGAGCACTAAGTAAATTATAAATGTAATTTTCAACAATGGATCGAAAAAACGTTTATAGATAACCATGTAGAATATTAATTCTCTCTCTTTATGCTATCAGGGAGCAAACGATCAGACGCGTCGCCTGGTGTTAAACGACCCACGGCCCACGCAACCAGGAAGGATCACCATAGTGAAGGAATATGTAACTGTACATCTTAAAACTACAAATGTTCATAAATTACCTCAATACAAAAGTACTCGTACCATAAAATTCTACAACAATTAAAATATCAATTCTGACAAAATATCGATACGACAATCCCACCCCTAGCAACCACTCGGGGCGTCCAAGTTGCGTATTGAGTTACGCGCCCTCTCGGTCCAATCGTATCAAGCTGCCTCCGATGCCATTAAAATATCCCGTTGCCATCGTAATCTCCATATTTACATAATAACACTCTTGGTGTACTTTACATTATTTTTATGTGGCTTACCTCATACCTGCTTTTAGATAATATCATTCTGTTAAAATTTTAAAGCAATATTTTAATTAAATCCGGTAGGTACTTGATCAAAATACAATATGGCCTGAATCAATAATAGTTTTTACAAAAAAAATGGACCTAGGTATGTTATCCGACTTCTTAATTACTGATATTAGGTACCTACCTAATATTTCATGGGGTAAGAAAATAATTTAATAAGAATAGATAGATTAGATTCTGCAGGCTACGAAAATGTCATCTTATTCGATGATTCGAAAAGATTTGTCCACATCTTACTACTTTCTTATACAATAACATTCTGTACCTTTGAACATTGGTAGTTAATGTTTATCTCAAAGCTACTAGTAAAGCAACAGACTAGAGAAACTAGAGCTGGTCTTGATGGTACAAGCTTTTACACACGATCTCACATTAGATTCTTCATCTAGGCGCAATGTATTCTTTGATTCATGAATTTAACAATTTGGGCATCTTGGACACCATTTTAAGCCTTCAACCCGACCATCTACGCAATTAAAACTCCCTTCAAATCATAAGACTATTCAATTCCAATTTGCAAAGCGCAGTCCGCACACCGACTCGAAGACACACAAAATCGATGACACAAGAACGCGTACCGCATTCTTTCACACGCAAATTCAACATTTCTATCAAGAGGGTATTGAATACTCCGCGGGTAATTGATTCGCCGGGGTGCCCTTTGAATTTCAATTGCGATTAAAGTGATATAACTCGGCACGTGACTGATGCAAATCAAGAAGATGAAGACGATTCTTGGACGTCTTAATAAATCTAATCTTAGCTTAAATTTAGGGGAAGAAGCTGTGGAATAGATTGACCAGTTTTGAAGCATATTCTTTGGGAACGATGAGGTCTTTTTGAAAGTTTTATAATGTTATTTGTACATTTTGAAAGGGCGCAATATAATATAAATGTGGATAAAATGGATCTAAAATTATTTTAATTAAATGCTATTAAAATTTATCTCTGCCTCATATATGCCAAATGATGTGGAATTCCTTATTGAAAAATAAATTGACGGTACATAACGAACCAATGTGTTTTCTGTCGCACCGAACATTTTCCATGCGATAATAACATCTCAATATTGCCCATATTCATACGAAAAGTGATTACTATGTACAGTAAAAGTCGATCACATACATTTTTATATGTCATAAATATGACAAACCTTAGTATATTTACGATCAGCAATTTGGTACTAAGTGATACGACGATAAAATTTATCCTCTCGTAACATGCGTCAAAGCATATTATATACTAATATGAAATGGGAATCAATTTGTTGAAGATTAGAGTATGGATATGGAATGGCTATAATTTTGAGAGTAGTTCATTGAATATAGTAATGTAAGTACATAATACAATAAGCTAGTATGTAATATTGAAGAATGTATAGTATTAATTAGTGTCTTGTTATTTAGATTTCTTATGAGTATTATATTATAGTATAGTTTCATATGTTATAACGTCAGACTATTAGTATGATATTGACTCTTAAGTTCATAAAATAAAAGACATTTATCGGATGTATCACAATTCACACAATTTGCCACAAATTAACAGAGCTTTCTTAGTTTACTACGACATTTATGAGGTTCGAGGGCGAACGAAAAATTAATTATAGACGCTTTAAACAACCACATTTCAGCATTTGATATTTTGATTGTTAAAACTTAAATATAATTTTTAATAAAATAAAATGTTAATACGATTTATTTGTTTTGGAATAAAAGAAAATTAGTATCTAAACGTAATATATTTTTAAGATAGGTACCTATGCTTTGAGTGCGACTTATTATAAAGGAGCTTCTTTCGAGGAGGAGGAGAGATTATAAAACTAATATAAGTATTCCATATTTTATTTTCATATAAGTTTATTTTTAGTAGTAATTAAGTCAGTGCTTTCACGCTTAGCTTTCACGTGATATAAATATGTAAGAGTACATATTAACCACATAAAACTCGAGTTTATAAAAGTAAGTTAAGCTTAGTAAGATATATAAAGTTCTTATGCATATTTCATGTACCTATGTTTTATTATATAAGCAATAAATCTTAAGAAAACATAAAAAACAACTTTAATCCCACGTAAAACTGAATACGACCGTATTTAATTTGCAAAAGTACATTTTACGACACGTCCAGATATTTGATATCACGGTGGAGGCGGTAAAAAAAAATTACGACGAAATATCAGCATATAAAGTAGGTAAAGGTATGATTGATTTGTACAGCCGTGATGTCGCATAAAATATGGATACCTTGTATCATAAAAGTACCCTCGAATTTTGACCATTGAACCTCTTTGCATAATTTTGCGCCTTGATTCTCTAGGGCGACGATCCTTTCAGGGTATTGAATTTTTTACCGATTGTAAACTCGTCTTTGGGTATCAGTTTTGGTGTTATTTGTGACAGCGTGTTATGTAATATTTTGTATTATTATGTATGTAATGTTATGATGTATTCACAATGTATATGTTCCGACAATAACTATTTTCGACTCTATGTGCTCTATGTATTTATTAATTTATTATTTAAATATAAAATTGAAAAATGTTAAACGCTATGCTTACTTTTGAACTCCGTTTAACATAATATTTTCATAACGTAATTTACTAACCTAAAAATTTTAAATTGACATTGCCCGGTAACCAGAAACAATGTCGGCAGTGTAGCTTCAGTTTATAATTTTTAAGGTGATTAAAAAAACATATTATTTTCAATCACTATTTGGAAAAGCGTAAAGTTCTATAAATCTATTTTGTTTTATAGGTAATACACATACAAATCTTTGCTATTATAACCATCACTTACCACCATAAGACTACTTAAACCTACAATTATTTATTCACCAGTATAATAAATATCCATACATACATACAATTATCGAGTACAAATTGAAACATATGGCGACAGTAAAGTTAGCGTGAAAGTTACGTAGGTACTTAGCGGTAATAATTGATCAGACAATCCTCTGGGAGTACCACCATGGTGTCTTTACATGCAATGTGATGAATTGTAATTTATCCCTTTAAGCTATAGAAATACCCTTTTTGAAGTGAAACTTCTTTAGGCGCGTTGTGAGAAAAATTTCAAGGTCGCGTCATGGCAATTGGCAATGCCGTCACGTCATGGAGTAAGGCGATAATTTCGGTGTCGTTGAATCTTGTCAAAAAAGCTTCACTTCTGACATACACGCTCTTTTTAACTGAAGTACCTATCAGAGAGACCTTGGGAAAAGAAAAATGTTGCACTGACCAACTATAGAAACGTCATTTTTAACCAGAGAATCCGAGTAATATAAAAGTTGTCGCTTAAAATAATCTATACTGTTAATTCTGATGAACGTAATACATAAAAGGTACTTATATCATTAAATTCAAATCTTTACTCCTAAAATATAATAATTAACGTGACATCCCTTATAAACACTCCTTTTTTATATAGGCGATAAAATAAAAAATATATAGGGTAAAAGTGGGATAGATGCCGCACCGGGATAGATGCCTCATTTTCAAAAAACCTCACTTCCCAGAGTCGTGACTACGAATTAATGATTTAAATAGGAGCTCCTATCACCCCGCACCTCGGGTACGCATGAGCTGTTGCTTGGTGGAGACGTGTTTCGCTAGTGCGTGTTATAATATCCGCGGCGAACTTCACGAACATGTTAAATTTTAAAAAGGTTGATATTTGCCTTTGCATAACTTTATAAGTATTAATAAATTTCACTATATTTCTTATTATGTCTATACACTGGTTCATTAAGTACAAATCTAAGTGAAAATAGTGGCTCTTTTGTTTTTATTTAATAAAAAAAAATACTGGGGCAGCTATCCTTATCAAAAAGTATAGTTGCCCCTTTTTGTTCAATACATATGTACATGTTATTATCGATAATTACAGGTACTGTTTATATTTTTACCTGATTGCGTCAGAGGTTTCTCTATGTTAACCGATTTTACTCGTTTAATTTGCTTTTTTTTGTTATGTATACTTACTTATTAATGATCTGCCCTTATACTGATTGTAGGAGAACCAAGCCACGAAAATACAAAAGAAAAGGAGGAGTGCGAGCGCAAGTATATTCTTTGACAACAGAACAACTATGTTAACATGACATTTGCTGGTTTATCATATAAATTTTATTAGATTTCGCGTTTATAAAGTATGTAAGGCATCTATCCCACTCTGCAGGCATCTATCCTCCTTAGTATTTTCATGGTGGGGCAACTATCCAACTAGGTAGGCATCTATCCTCAAAAAAGGTGTTCTACAAAATTATTTATTACACATTATCTATAAATGATAGGATAAAAAATATATATAGTAATTCAAAACAGATAATTAACCTACCTATATTCATACAAAGTGTTCGTATAAGATTCATGTTTTTAAAATTATGAGGCTATTTCAAAAAGTGGGGCATCTATCCCACTTTTACCCTAATTTTGATAACTTTTAATGACGTTTGTCCCAGTTGCACAGGCTTAAAAATATATATAAAGGCTATATTCTCATTTTTGTTATCAATAAGTCATTACAAATTATAATATAGTCACAGATATAGTTCTGATATTTATCACCGAAAGTCAGACAGACAGGTGATGCAAATTTAAAAAAAATCCCTACCAAAAAGTTATCAATGCGAATAAAATTTTTAAACCATCGTTCTCTCATTGTTATATTTTAATGTTTATTCTCTTTTTCGCGTCGATCTAATGAAAATATACAATTTCGAGAACATAATAATATGTACTAATAATAATCATTAGATCGTTGACTTTTGTACAATGTGCATGTTACTAATTAGTGAATTTTGTTTACAAACGTGAAGAATCACTACATAGTATAAAACAATTAACAAAGTCGCTTTCTCTGTCACTATGTCCCTATGTATGCTTAAATCTTTAAAACTACGCAACGGATTTTGTGCGGTTTTTTTAATAGAACGTGTGATTCAAGAGGAAGGTTTTAGTATATAATTTATTAGGTTTTAGACAAAGCGGGCGAGGCCGCGGGCGGTAAACTATAGTTAATTATATACAAATACTAAATTAAGTACCAACGTATGGTAGTACATTCACATTATACATAAAAAGCAAATGTACGGTTAAACGAATTTGCTAGTATTATTATGAAAGTGTTCATTTTTCATATATGCATTATAGATAAGAGGCGATCGAGGAGAAAGATAAGTATTAATTAAATAATTAATTACAAACAAGTCCTAATATTTATTATTGTCATAATATTAATTGTAAATAATCACTACATACCTAGTATAAAACAAAGTCGCTTTCTCTGTCCCTAATCCCTATGTCCCTTTGTATGCTTAAATCTGTCAAACTACGCGAACGGATTTCGATGCGGTTTTTTTTAATACATAAAGTGATTCAAGAGGAAGGTTTTAGTATATAATTTATTAGGATTTAGACAAAGCGGGCGAAGCCGCGGGCGGAAAGCTAGTTTTTTATATAGTTAAGCTTTTTTAACATGAAATGGTATATCATTATTTACCTATTACATAGTACATACGCAACTTTCTGTGTAGAACAGAAAGCAGCAAGTATTTACGTCAGTTTGCCCCTTTGTTTAATCATATGTTCAAAGATAAGCGTTTAATTTTTCAGCTTTTCACAAATCTATTAAAAAAAAACTATTATATTCATTTTTGAAGATGGCTTACAAATTCACAAGCGCAGATTAGGTTTAGATTAATAACATCAGATTTGTCATTTAATTTAAGATTTTCCAAAAATCAGGTTCCACCGAGATTTGAACTCGGATCGCTGGATTCAAAGTCCAGAGTGCTAACCATTACACCATGGAACCGATGAGAAATTTTTAGAAAGTTATTATAGGATTAAAATCTGTATTCTTTTCATATTGAAAACCAGTTTTAGTACCATCATTAGACATCTAGGTATAATTCCAGCGTGAATTTATAAACCATCAACACTAATGTTATAAAATTGTTAATTAACACATTAACTACTATACTTGTAACAAAAAACTAATTTTTCTATCATAAAATATAACTCCTAATTTTCCAACAGTATTTTGTTTTATTTAATCAGAGAGGATCATCAGGTAGATACCTATTTACATTATTTACGGAACAAACAGAAAACGGGCGGGGGGATCTAGACAATAATAAAATATCTAAAAATCTATTTGTTATTGAGAAGGTCAAATGAGTAAACACATGCCTATGCATACCCTTCCCAGGACAATCATAACCATCGTTCAGAGAAATATATGTAAGTATACCTACATACAACTTCTACCCCCACCTCGAGGTCTACAATTCTAACTATCCAATAAGCGATTCCCATATATCGAAACATCAAATTCCATGGCAATACCCGTAATGGTCGTCGTTAAGTGAGATATAAAAGCAAATTTACATGTGTATTAAAGTTTCCATCTCGCGTGCATGCCGTACGACACACGCGGGTGTCGTCAATGTATGGATAATTATCGAACGGTTAACGTGTGCGAATCGTGTCCTTTACACGCGACGATTGCGACACGATATCGTAGAGGTGAGAGGTCAATGTTGCTTTTTTCTATGTTTTACTCTTTGTAAATAATAGGTATAAGCTTTCATTACTTACGTAATTTTAGTATTTAAATATGTATTTAGTAATCATTTATTTTAATATCTACAGTTAGCGATAATAAAGTAACATTTATCTTAATTAACAAGTCAACAGAATGTTTTTATGATATTACACCGAAATTCAATTTATTTAATTCTAAAGCTCTGGTTTTATTTAATATAAAAAGCTTCAGATTAATGCAAGTAGATTAAGTATTCTTTAAATACCAAAAATATTCGCAAAATGTTCACTAAAGTTGTTTAGATTTTTTGATTTAAACAAAACACCAGAATACTTAAATAAGTCTGCATCACAATATATCAAAAGCTGGACAATATATTTTTTCAACTGACAAAATATCGTAACCTCTAAATGGCTCGTGGTTAGGCGCAGGCTGTGATCGTAAAGTGAACGTTTACGCGATAGCCCATACAGTTTTGTGGTTGTTTGCATAATTCCTTGAGATGCAGGCCCACCTTTATTATCTAGACATAACTGTCTCTGAACTAAATACCTTAGTTTCTGAGGTGTTTCTGAGCCTACCTATGGGGCCTACCTATGTGGGAATTATACGCATACATGATTGGCTCAGTGCTTCGAGAGATATTACAAACTGACAGACAGACAGAGTTGTTTGCGCGTTCATAATTTTAGTAGTATGTATTTATAAAAAAACTAGCGACCCGCCCCGGCTTCGCACGGGTGCAATGCTGATACTAAATACACTACAGAAAAACTGTGAACGTTGTATATAAAAACATAGCGGCCCGCTCCGGCTTCGCACGGGTATAAAATAGATAGCCGGGCGGCCGGCCGGTACCGCCGCAAACGCTACGTCCCGCAATTTTTAAATCTGTAATATCTTCGAAAATATTCACTTAAATCATACGGTGTAAAGGGCCATATAGATCTATATTAAATGAACAATGTATTCAAGGTATTTAATTGGTTAAGGATTAATGCTGTATTGGTTAAAATCGCATCGAAAATTAGCCATTATTTGTCGTAAAAAGTAAATGACAAAAAAAAGTTATTGTGGGTTATCCATAAGAGATAGACATATACCATCGCGGACTTTTCTGTAGACCTTTTCAATGTGTATAATACTTAGTACATTATTTTGATAAAACTCGTAGGGTTCAGCCTGCGTTTGCAATGTAAGCGGAAAAAATGTAATTTTTTACGACATCACGTTAGAAACCTCAAAAATAACAGTACTTCTCCACTATTTAATGGATGTTATTATACATATAAACCTTTCTCTTGAATCACTCTATTTATTAAAAAAAATCGCATCAAAATCCGTTGCGTAGTTTCAAAGATTTAAGCGTACAAAGGGACATAGGGACATAGGGACATAGGGACATAGGGACAGGGAAAGCGACTTTGTTTTATACTATGTAGTGATTATCGTTTTTATAAATACCTATATCATTTGTTTATCGCTTAATGAAGGATATTTAAAGGAATAAGGAGGACAATTAAAAAGGAATAAGCGCAAACATGTGTACCCTTTTTAATGCTCTAAGTGTGTACCATACGGTATGACTCTATGACCATAAAAAATATAAAACAATGTACCTAACACAGACCAATAAAAAGTATTTTATTGATCTGTGGTACATAATGTGAATCAATAAAACTCTCAACCATTTTCTATTCTACATATTAAATAAACCGCCAATATTTGAACAAACTGTGCCGATACCAAAATAATCTCGTTAATAACGCACAATGACCGTACACAAATAAAAATTCACTAAAAGGCTAAGCACAGTTGTTTTTGAACAAGATACGGCGTTTTACGACAAAACGTTACATTTATTACACAATACTTCAATAAAGTGAATCTAATTGCGTAGAAAATAAGGTACAAAACGGAGTGAAAACGAGCACCTTTTAAGTTCGGACTCTTATTTCAATTACATTGCATTCACAGATTATAACTTATCTAATATAAGCTCTATACCCAAATCATAGAGTCCGTTTTAGATTAGATCATCCGCCGCATAAACTGAAGGTGTATCGCAGGGGTGCGTAAAGCCGTAGGCCTATTTGTGTCGGTTTCACACTTACAACAATAGTGTCATGATTCGTGATCCCGGATTATCCCGGTACAAACCCGGGATTAGGCCGTTGCGGGAAACAAATGGGGGGATAACAAGTGACGAAACAAGTGCTTGTAGTCGCGTCATTAATTTGAATTTCGAATTTGAAAATTTAAATTGCCCACGTTCAATTTGGCTGTGTGGCGCTTTGCCTCTGTTACGGAATTAAAAACCTTGCTCAGCATTTCGGAGACTGTTCTACTAATAACCTATTTATTAATATGCAGTGGGTCATCTGCTGTAGCCTAGGTACATTTTGAACGATCTCCTGTATACCAGTATGCCGTGGACCGTGGTTCATATTGTGATGCGGATTTTCCTAATGTTTGCTTTATCGCGATGTGATTTATATGAAACTGTTAAATTTCGATTACCCAGCCAAGTAATTATTTTTGTGTGCAGACCATCTCTATCGAATTCTATAGATATCTTAAGTAGTAGAGCAAGAAGAAAACTATTTTAATTCTTCTTAAAATAAAAATCTTTGACCGACTTTCCCAAATTGACGAACGTTCGCAATTCTGGAGTAAAGTTTTATGCGATTAATAATATCGATTTTTAGTTAAGTATTAATTTTTTTTTTTTTTTGATATTATTTTAAATAAATCAATGTCGATTGTTTTAAATGTGGCAAAATTCTTTTCTTCATTACCACTTAAAAAACATATCAAACAAAGCATAAACTTAGAAAACGTGAATAGCACTCTACACAAGGTCTATAAATTCAAAATCAAAATAGAACTCGCCAAAAACTGGCCGGTGACACCGTACCCGTAATCAACGTTTCAAATATATCCGGGCTTGACCCGTGGATTTGGGGCGTGCATTCCTGAACGACGCGACGACTGAGCCCTGTTATATTATGTCCGTGATTTATTGCATTGAATTCTCTTCGGTAATTAGTGCGTGCCTGCCCTGCCAACTGGGAAATGTACTAAATTGGTAATTTAATTTGACGTCGAGCTAAACATTGCGATTCATAATGGCTTGCCCAAGCGTGCTCGATGTTGGGGTTAGATGTAGTTACATTTGGAAAGATAAGTTCTTTGAGTGCACGAAGAGATTTTATTTGATGGATTTGATTCAATTGTTCGTGAAGAAGTTGGTGATAAAAGATAAATTATTAAGATTAAAAACGGAGTGAAAAAATCCACGTTAAATCCCATTTGGATTAGCAGTGAAGCTACATACTAACTTACTGTGTATCCGACTTCCTATTGATGACATTGCCCTTAATATACTATTACTATTACTATTTTTTATTAAAAAATATGTATGTTTACGATACATTAATGTGAAAAAGGCTCTATTTCGTACTCTACTAAACAACAAGTACTCAAACCTCATTAAACCATTATTGTCATCATACAAAGGCTGGATTAACCACCTCCAATTCCGACACAATTATTAATATTAGACCCTAACAAATAGAACAATTTCTCAAATTAATAAACCGACTCTCACCCACGGATTACCGGAGATTGGGTTTAATCGGACCGGGAGCGTCCCATTAATAACGTCCCGTTAATTTAGACTAGTTCCGACTATATTTCAAATATAGAACGGGGATTAAACAGCGCTTTCGGTTAGCGGCTGTCGCTCGATTAATGTGCGGTTACACTGTGCCACCGTTTAAGATCTGTTTTGCGACAGTGTTGGTGTTTATTAATGATTTAAATGAAGTAAACCTTAAATAAAATTTGCATTCGTTGCAAATACAATTAGAAAAAATCAAATATCACACATTTTTTCCGTCCTATATTTCATACATTCCCAAAAGCCGTGATTTTCCCTGACGTTGCAATTGCTTATGGGCGGTGGTGATCACCACAGGTGATAACCTAACATAAAGTTGGTATACTACCCGCTCCATTGCTGGTTGTCGTATGAAAAAAAATCTCATTCGCCTATCTCAAAGAATGAAATAAGTCACCGAATAAACAATTAAGGGCCGATTTTTCAATGCTTGGATAAAACTTATCCGTCCAATAAAGTATTACACGATAATATTAAAATGTCACGTAAACTGTCAAATACGGGCAATTAGAATACGTTTTTAAAATGGTAGTTTTATACATTATTCGACGAATAAGTTTTATCCAAGCATTGAAAAATCGGTCTTAATAGAAATTTAAAGCAACCTTGAACCGTAGTTACCGATTACTATCCATACCTAACAGGAAAAGATTAAAACTGCAATTTCTGTCAGGCTGAAGTATTAGCATACTGTACATCAATATAGGAGTCTCAAAAAAATCCGTCTAGAACGAGGAAGCTGTAATATGATTGCGCTCAGGTGTGTACATTTTGAGTGTATTGCGGAAAGAGTTTCAGCGCTAAAATGCTGCTGGAGCTTTATGGAAAATCAAAAGAAAGTTAAAACACGTTCGATAATTGATGGTTTTTGGATTAGTAGTAAATACAATGTTTGAAAGTGCTATTTTATAAAATTATTGTACCTATTTATCCCAAGTAACATCTAACATTCATCTTAAATACGCTCTCATAATGGTGGGTAAGTATATTAAAAAAAATATGTCAATATTAGTAGTTTTAGTAAAATATCTGCGAAGGAATTTGCTGATCAGAATCACAATCTTACTTTCTGAGTAGCATTTCACTTTAATAATAAAAATACCTACTTTTAGAACCTTACTTCAGTTGAGTGGGCTAATCACCAATCTATAAATTAATCAAGTACAAATCGTTTGTATATTCTTTTTTCACAACAAATTATGTAGTATGATTGCTCTCATTAGATTACAATAGTTCACATCCACACTTGACCAACATGGTGTACCTATAGCTTAAGTACTTTCAGACAATAAATATATCCGTTATAATAACGATCACCATTATTACACGACCGAAAAATAAAAAAAGCACATAACAACCGTGCGACATCTTATCGCACCCGATCAGCATATCGCACGGTATAAATCATTATGTCGTAGCGTATTGGATTAAGATTTCCATGCCAGGCTTCATCTTGCGGAGTGACTCGATATTGATGCGGAATTTCCCGGGAGATATATGTAGTTGTACTTACTTACTGTGCGTGTGGGAAATATCTTTTGCGTTTGCTTTGAAGAGATAATTCAAAGAGAAGGAATGACGACCAATCAGCGCCATCTTGTTTGTGTAATTGGAATCTTCGGAAGATGAGAAACACTAATGTGAAAGTGATTGTGTGTAATGTAAAAACAGATTTGTTACTAGACTTATTTTAGAAAAGTATTAAAGTAGTAATACAGTACTCGTAAAGTTAATAATATGTTATTTAGAATGTTTACCGAGAGCACTAACTAATAACATCTATAATTCTATTTGTATACGTAGTATATTATTATTAGTCTGTGATTCTATATAATATTCGAAGGTAGAGCCGTAAAGTTTTATCTAGCTATTAGTTTTATAAACACAGAAAAAGTTTGCCTAAAAATATTAGCTATATTAAAAAGTTATCACCCCCATACGAAGTAAATAACTGTCTCTGTATGCGCTCAAAGTAGAAGGTAGTAGAAGTATATAAAGAAAAACAAAAGAACAGGTTCCACCGAGATTTGAACTCGGATCGCTGGATTCAGAGTCCAGAGTGCTAACCATTACACCATGGAACCGTGGAAGCTTTCGCTCAATTTTGTCTGCGTTTACTATTAGACATTTTAAACTATTTTTAACATTGTATTTCAAGACAAAGTATCTTTTACGTTCCCTGTGAATAACTCGTGTAAATACAAGCAATAAAAACTATTAGCTGCAATCATCATTAGATGTAGATCATCTTTATAATGTTAACATTTCAAGGTACTTCCCCATCAAACTTACAACTGAGAACTAAGTGTTTTATCTATCTTTTGTACCTAGTATTTATTGTCAATTATGTCGAGTGGAATCTATACTAATATTATAAAGAGGAAAGGTTTGTAATAGTGTATGTATGTATGTATGGTTTTCACGCATAAACTACTGGACCGATTTCAAAAATTCTTTCACCATTAGAAAGCTGCATCTTCACTGAGCAACATAGGCTAGGTTTTATCCCGGAAATCCCACGGGAACGGGAACTATGCGGGTTTTTCTTTGAAAACGCGGGCGAGGCCGCAGGCGGATAGCTAGTATTAAATAATTAAGAATCTAATGGTGCAAATGGGCTGCGTTTTATTTCTAATATTTGTGCTGATATCTTATTTTTATTAATAACATTTAAGTCCACTTAAGTAAAAATATTAATTTATTTTTTTTTACATTGTCAGTGGAATCGTGTTCTATTATAAGGTTAGACACCTTTTTCATTATATCCGATCTTTTTTAGTAATAATAATAAGACCAATTTACCAACATAATAAACTACGATAGAAGTTTCTAATCTATGTCAAAAACTTAAGAGCTCCACATGGACAAGCTCCAAATAAAGAAGTTCAACACCCTTATGTAGTTTCCAATCAGTGTCCAAAATGTATGATGTAGGTATATGACTGCAGGTACCGAGTAGGTAGGTACCGACCCATAGCTCCACACAATACTATAGACCCAAAACAAAAGAGTTAGTTAAAAAAAAAACAAACAGAAGCCACGAATTTGTCCATCCATCGCCAGGACAATATTGGACGGAAGACAGATGGTACAAGTTGACGATAAAATATTCACACCACGAACCTTGTGCTCCAACAATCAGTCACTCTGGATAGAGCGATTTAATAAGACTTCCGAGTGAAAAGTATTGTGGCATTGTAAATAAATTATGTATGTTTTTACATGTTAACTGGCGAGATATGGGAAACTTCAGGAGTACCTATATCTTTTGATTTACAAAGGTGAAAGGAGTGCTTACTGAAACTCTAAAGAAAATGTTTCTTTAGACCTTGGGCTTCTGACAGCATTAGGTTCGCATTCTATTCATTTTTCAATATATTACCAATATACTCTAATTTTCCAATGTATCTATATCTTATCATACACTCGGTAATTGGTACCTGTTCAATTGAATTTGCTATGGGCTATATGTAAATGGCTAGAGTTTTTGTTGTCAAGCTTGATAAAAGCCTTTAGCCTAAAACTATTATTGACACGGAAAATAACATTTGAAGGCATTTTCATTAAAGCTTTACTTAGATACTCGGAGATTTCAAGGCAGTCAGTTAAAAAGACTATTTATTCTCCACTAAAATACATTAGAAACCAGCTGCCTGGTTTGACAATTATTGCAAGGGGTGAAGGACAAATGATTTGCATGCGTCTGGAATGATCTATAAGTCTTCTTAATTTGTTTTTGTTTTTTCTTTAAACAAATTAGGCAACGGCTATAATTAAATAGAAGTCCTGACAAGTTAATATATTTTTTCATAAAATTTTATTACAATTAAAAAATATAATTAAACGTCGATGTCGTCACAAATAACCCGTGTTACAGAAACTTTCCCTGTAAATTTTGCTGACATGGGGATCTTTTTGGCATAATTATAATGTAAAATTTGTATTTTAACTGTTTATTTTCTTTACTGTATTTTTTTTTTGTGCCAAATAAATGAAATGAATCGGACAAGATAATTGAATATTGCATCAATAATCTGTGGTATCAGGCAAACTGATCATAATAATCCAAAAAGTAATTTAGTAGTCAAAATAAACAACCAACAAGGAAGACGCAACAAAAACTTTTTTAGATATTACTCAAATATATAAAGTAATATTTACATCCATCTCACTATAAGATTGACATTTAAACCGTATTCAAACCGACTCCTGTCCATACTGAAATTCCCTGTTCAGATATTGGCAAAAACAATATTTTATGCCAATCGCTAAGCGGCCCATCTCAAATGTATGCCTGAAGATGTGACTTCGGGTTACGGCATACACGATATATGGTAAGAAGACGGGTCTGAAGATTTCTTTAAAAATAATTAAATATAGTACGATGTGAATCATAAATGTGGTTTAAGGAATGTAGGGAAAATTTGGGATTTTCAAAATCTTTTGATGTAAATACGCTGTTATGGCAGGAATTTCATACATAACAAGGCAACACATATAAAAAGGCAAGTAATCGATATCACTTTTTGACTAAATATTTCGATAAAACAATAAGAATAATTTGGAAAATCCAAAAGTGCACGCCTCATAATTTTTTTTTAATAATTATTTATTAATAATTATTTTTGTTTATTTAATAACAATTAAACCACATCGAATCAGACCCTGAAAAATGAAAGGGTTCTATTCCTGAGCATACTCAAGCGTAAGAGAAAAAAAAAGACTCGATTAGTAAAGTATTTCGGTTGCTATCGTGTTAACAAGAAAATCCTCCGCACATACAGACACACGGACGTCCAAGACAGAACTTTTTTAAACTGTTTTTTAACTAGTTTAAATAACAAAAATGACATCAAAAATATCATGAATGTTAAAAATAGTGTTTTTTCTTAATATGTGTGTGTATGTATTATCTTACAAGTGCAATGTATGATACATAAAGACATTTTAAGTTTGAAAAATCAGATGTTTTGCGCGAAGTGACAGTAGTACCCACCTCAACGCTTCGCTTATGAGACGTGCAAAAAAAGACGTGTGACACATAGCATGCCTTCAAGCCACACCTCCGTGCCCGTCGGAGTGGGGAGCGTGAGGTTTTTTCGTTACGGAATTTCTGGATTCGGTCCCCGCGCTCAAGGCCCGCGATAGAAGCTATGCAATAGCTTAAAAAAATCTAAAAAGCATTTACTATAATTAATACGGTGTCTTTCTCACATAGGCATTTTTTTATTATTATTATGTGAACGCTCTTGCTTTCTGCTTGATTTTTTATCCCCATATCAGTCTTGAGACAACAACCACACGTTCACCCCAAAATATTTCAAAGCATCACATTAAATATTGACAAAATAAAAATGTAGAAGACATTCGGACGTGAGCGTTATGTCGACGTCGGATAACCGCTTGAGGACCGTTCCATTTTCAAACGGTTTCCCGCCAATAAATATATTATCGAGTTACAATGCGCGGGGGAGTTGCCATTTAGAAAAAAACTATTTTGATATGTTGACTCCTGTGGTTGACTCCGTAACTTTTTAGTTTTTGGTGCAATTCACTTTTTATATTGTAGCGCAGGTAATATTCATTTTTATCATATTTTGCAAATTCATTTTTTTTAATTTGCTGCTATTGTGTTCGCAATGAAAAACGACAGAAAATATTTTGAAAGAAATAACACCGTACCATAAATAGTTTTTCTAACTTTCTTTAACCTTTCGAAGCTCTGAAGAGAAGACCTTATAATAAGTGTAAATCGTAATAGTTAATACCCGCCTAATGGAATATTTTTATATCAGATATTCATAAAAAAAATAGTTGACTTGCTTTAAAATACGGCAGTGATTTGCTAATTTGTTGAATAATTTTGTCAAAATTTATGTACATGACCAGATAAACTTGAATCAATGGATCCAAAATTTCGACATTCTTTAACACGGTTCCATGGTGTAATGGTTAGCACTCTGGACTCTGAATCCAGCGATCCGAGTTCAAATCTCGGTGGAACCTGTTCTTTTGTTATTTTTATTACACATTAATAATTATTAATTTTGATTTCTTATTTTATTCGTTTTAGTTCTTATGTTCACGTTTAGTTGGATTTTGTCCATTTTTATACTTCATAGTTCTTTTAAATTTTTCGTAAAAACAATTCGTTAAAAATGTTTTATGAGCTAAGTGCAAAATAAAATTTTTAAATGTCATCAATCAAAATTGTATGTCAGAGCCTGTAAGCATAGATTAGTATTGAATTAAGTTAGTAAGTAAATGAAACCACCTAGGCCGTTTTCAATTATAGGCATGGACTAATAAATCAAGATTATAGGTATATTTTATTCAATCCATATGCATTCCTATTGCAGAACACCGTCAACTGTCCCAAATACATACCATCAAAGCATTACATAAAATTAATTAACAACAACGCGACAACTAGTTTCCTAGATTTCTCTGAACAAAAAGCTAAATATGTAGTTAGTATCCATTAATATTGTAACTAAACACCGAAACGTAATGCCGCGCCTGTGGCATCAACTGATTAATTTAATTAAAAAAGTAACTCTTTCGTTAGCATCGCCCGGGGACCGCGTGGCGTGTTTACGGGTTGGAAAAATCTATGTGAGCCAAGCTAAACTAAAGTCTAAAACATAGTTTAAAAAACAGTGTTTAATTAACCATAGTAATTTTGTAACGGAATTGGTTACAGCGCCATCTAGTAAGACGCGTGTGAAACGTGTTCGGGTGCGAGGGTGTGGCACTCTGAGATAATTTTATGATGTGTCCCGAGATGGTATGGCATTATGCTCATTACCAACATAATATATTATAGTCCTTTTCACCTATGATGATTCCTGTGACACTTCATCCTGTTCCGAATTACGTATTTTATATTTAAAAAGTCAAAATAATTTTAGTGCATAATATTTTTATTTTATGGCGGCATTATTACCAAAAATATAAAAATGAAACATCTTAAGCTTATAAATCAAAAACAGTATTGTTTAGTTTAATATAATGAAAAATAAAATAAAATAACACAAAAATATAATACGTGTACATGAAATGGATCGTTGAAAAATCATAGAGTTGGAAAATCATATAATCGGCGCCCATCTTGTGATCGTTTGTCAATCGAGTCAATCGTCTGTACTAGTACGTCAGCCTTGTATACAAGTTGCATTTTTATATTGACACTACGTGGTATTCTGTTATTTTTACTAATTGTTATTGTTGACTTTTTGTTGCTGTTGTTTACTAAGTTTCCTTAGTTAATTGTTGGCGAAATGCCGAAAAAACTAATTTTGGTACTTTATTCAAATCGATTTTATTTCCATATTAGAATATTATCGATTATCGGAAACAATTGATACGATTTCAGTAACCGACATCTCTACACGTGTCAAAAATCGATGTGTCACAGAAATCATCTTAGGTGGAAAGGACTATAGTACATACCTATATATATTTATTTTTTCATTGCTAAATATTGCATGCTTTGTATTCATTGCATTCGATGCATTCTTTATTTGAATCACTAATTTGCTCCCTCATCACAAAAAAATGAGAACATGACATAACTACCTAATAATAATTGTGTTGAGTACATGGACTAATAAAATGGTTGAGTATAATAATTGTTATTCTATTCAATCATTTATCATAGAATAGGTAGTTAAATACCCAATATATAATAAAAAACTACCTACTCACTTCAATTCCAAAAATGTCAAAACTTTTATTTGGTGAAGCACATGTTCACCTACCTACCTCAAAATACGTAAACTAAAAAATTATGTACCTGTAGCGTAGTGTAATGCAATTTATATTATATGTACTGTTAACTGTAGTTTAAAAAACAACCCATTAACCCGCAGCCATGTCACCCAGCCTAACCCTTCCGCGCTGATCGTTATCACCTGTACATCACGACCCAAAGTACATTACTAGTGAATTATTATTTCTGATTAATAAATTGTGTGTCCCTCAAGACCGGGCCGGTACCACGGTCGCGTCAATTATGAAATTTGATGCGTTTTCATTAAACTTTACGGGGCCCAAGAGGCCAGAGCCTTAGTGGGTTAAGGCTTGACACATTTAGGGTTAGTTTTTGGGCGGGGTAATGAAAATAATATATCAGCTTTTGCCGGTAAAATAATAACATGCTATAAATGTACGTTTGAACTACCACAGACTAATAATAATATACTACGTATACAAATACTACTCTAGAAAAGTTGTAATACAGTGGGAAATAAATAATCTGTCATTGAAAAATATAGACTATTATAAGTGAGGTTAACTAGTAAAGAAATATTCTGTAATCTAAGGAAATAACACGCTTACCTTACAATTATTTCTTTAATTAAGTTAACCTATTTTATAAAAAAGGTTAGATACTTTATTTGTTTTTTCTAGACCACGTTGATTAAATTGGCATACATATAGAAAAATGTAAACACCAATAGATCTTAATTTTGGAATTCTTATTTCAAGGTTCCATGGTGTAATGGTTAGCACTCTGGACTTTGAATCCAGCGATCCGAGTTCAAATCTCGGTGGAACCTATGTTCTGTTTTCTTTTTTTATTTGATTAATTTAATTATTAATGTTCAATTATGACACAAAATCTTTGCCTTATTACTGAAAATATTATTTTCAATATTTTTTAAACAGAATTTTTATGGTTTTTCTAAATGAAACAAAAGTAAAACATACAAAAATTCATTTGTTTTAATCAAATAAAATATTTAATAATATCTTTGAGAAATCCAGAGCCGGTCTGATTTGTAGAACGTTAGAGCTCGTTTAACTTGTAAAAAATAAAAATATTATACCTACCTACTACAAAATATGCTAAAATTATCTATCTAAAAACCGTAGGTACGAATTAGGAATAAGTATAACCGTATAACGCTACATAATTTGGTTTTAAATCTGCCGCAGCCATTAATTCTAAGAAGAGGAGCATAGGTTATTGTTTCATCGAGGATCCATCAAACTCGTACACGAAATTTTAGAATAACCGGTTCTACGAAATCTCAATACAAACTACTCACTTAAGAATACTTGACCCAAAACGATGTTATTCTACCAGGGTATGCCCCGTCATTGACCTGGATTTACTTGAGAACTTTAACCTTAGAAAAACCGTAATATAAATAGTATAGGTATCGGAGGTACTTCCCCAGTAGTTCCGGTCATAAGAGCTAATGACCTTAGCTTTCAGGTAGCAAACCGCGCACGTTTTTTTTTTATAAATTAGAATGTTGTTGCAAATAATGGCATTCATCTAGCACTTCCTGCAATTAAAGTACATAATAAAACAAAATGAGACAAACGTGCATCAAGTCTATATTGAAAATTGAAATACCTATAATACGTACTAGCTGTGCCCCGCGGTTTTACTTGCATTGCTCCGCTCCGATTGGTCTTAGCGTGATGATATATAGCCTACAGACCTTCCAGGATAAATGGACTATCTAACAGTGAAATAATTTTTCATATCGGACCCGTAGTTCCTGAGATTAGTACGTTCAAGCAAACAAAAGTTTATTTATAATATTAGTAGCGTTAGCTACTACTAAGTATTCTATGATATTAGTACCTATAGAATAACAACCACTAAAATATATTCAAATTCAAGAATTCATCTAGGTATTAGAGGAAAACATCGAGATGAAACGTGTCAGAATGTATAATTTTGACGTCATGTGAATTGAAACACACCCACTTATGCAGGTAATGACCTAGAGTTTTAGAATAATATTATCATATTTTGGTCATTCAGTTTACTGGTTGTAAGACTGCTTCCTTGTATTTAATTTAGTTGGTAGTTAGGTACCGTACGTATAAACACTTTTTATGGTCAGATCTAAAATCTAAATAGATTTTGGAACCATTAAGGTTAGTAGGTTTTATAGTTGCGTTACTTTAAGAAATGATGAAAAGTGAGATTTAATGTATATTACTTATTTTGTTATTTTACTTCAAATTTTTAAATAGAATACGTACAATTTATAAAAAAAATAGATTTGTTTACATTTTCCCAATGTTTAAAAAAATTAAAAGTTCATAATTTCCAGGGCGCAAGCTAACTATTCGCAGTTTTTTATTAGTTCGTTTTTATAGGATCTAATAAATTAATAATATATATTTTTTTTATAATACATATATACATCATATTGTGCTGTATTATTTGTTTAAATTTCTTGCCTTGTTTAAATTTCGAAAATTTACAAAATTTTGATACGGTTACCATAAAAGTGATAATTTTAGGATAAAAATTTACAAAAAAAATTAATACCGAAGTAGTTATCGTTTCTGTATGGAAATGTACATAATTATCCTAACCAGTTATTTAATGTTTTATCCCTTTCCCTGGACTGTTTATCCCTTTCTTATTATTTTGGTATCGTATAGGTAGGTACCTACTTAATAGTTATTTATAGGAAAGAAACTGCTTATCGGAATTTTTTATAAAAAATACGTTTATCAGTCTTTTAAGAGTACCTACTACCTACCTCGCTTTATAAAAACAAAAACTCCATGGAAGAACCTGTCTTCCAAAGATATCAAAGTATTTGTGGTTATCACTATTCACTGGTCCATGTAAAAAGGTTAAATACCCGATGACGTCATTTGTGTTCAATAATTATTACTAGTAAATCCATCGCTCTTGATGTTCTTTTATCATATCAAACAATTTTATCTCAACAATACCTACTTCATATTATTAATTCATGCGGTTCTTTCCGGATATTTAAACTATAATTACTATGTTAGATCCATCAAGTATAGTAGGTATTTATAGTTTAAATATCAGCATTTTTTTGCATTGTATTTTTGTATGTGTGTGTAAAGTAGGTACATATTATATTATCTGTAGTTCCATGTTAATTCTTAATGTAGCATTACGTAGAACGCATTTTTTTTGGACGCGCTCCAAATCAAACGAATTCATAGAATTTGTGTCATAACAAGCGACCAAAATACCGTTAAAGATGTCAAACAAATCGACGCACAAGATAAAATAGACACGCGTCACAATAGATTTCTTGTTTTATCTGTGTTTTACAAAATTCGTGTTTCCTTTTAAGGGCAGGCTTGAGAATGGCATGTTTGCTTCTATGAGTAACCGTGATAAGTGAGTGCTACTATGAAATAGCTTATTAACAGGATGTTGTGATAGTTGTATTTGCACTAAAGATCACAACAATCTCTCTTGGCTTAGTTACTATGTAAACTTTTTGTTAAATTTCGGAAACAAAGCATTTTATGATAAATCACATGGTATTTTAAAAATAAGACTAGTCTAAAATATTGAAATAAGATAATTGTAAATAGGCAATTTGTAAAAATCTGTTTTTAGTAGCTCCATGCAGACCAAATACCTTTGTTATTGATTCTATAAAAATACCTTTGTTCATCACACAATATTATGCCAATTCCTACTTTTATAAAAGTGCATTAAGGAAGGATGAATCAGTATTACATATACTGAATGATCCCTACCTACTTATTGGCTTTTATTAATTACAGAACAAGCTAATAAAATTACAGCGACATGCGAAATAAATACCTAATTCAAAGTAATAGACCTCACTAAAGGTCACTTCACAATAACACACAAAATCCCCTCAATAATTTCCACATAATCAACAAATTGATAACATGAGCTAATAAAACAATAATTATTTATAAATCACTATATTTTCCGCTTTATTGGATTCGTTTTCGGTTTCAGGCAATGCCCTATCACTCGTACGATTTATTACTTACTAATAAAATTTCCTTGTAAACTGAATTGGGACTTATCCCAAAAAAGAAGCAATCTATAGATACCCTACTCTAATAACGAACAAGTATAATTACTAAATGTGTTAACTATAGGGTTCGAATTGCCATCGGTCACGTGATGTCTTCATCCACTAAACTGTAATTGACCGTTGTTACCGTAACCGTTGACGAATGTGCACTTGTAATATTAAATATTTAGTGGATAGAACGTGTAATGGTTGGGTTGTCCACACGATACTAACTAACGAGACTAGGAGCCAGTTTGGCTCTCTGATAGATCCATTAACATCCGATTTAGCCAACGACGTCATAACCATTTTAGCAAATCTATACTTAATATTATAAAGCTGAAGAGTTTGTTTGAACGCGCTAATCTCAGGAACCTGGTTCGATTTGAAAAATTGTTTCGGTGTTAGATAGCCCGTTTATCGAGGAAGGTTATAGGCTATATATCATCACGCTACGATCAACAGGAGTGTAGCCACGGGGGTGAAACCGCGGGGAGCAGCTAGTATTGACATATTTTGAAGGAAAGTAGTTGTGATTGTGATTGTGACGCCGGAACCGGCGAATCACGTGTTGGCGAACCCGCAAATCAGTGGTACCCCATCCTAAAAAAAAAAAAAAAAAAAAAAAAAAGTTTGGACTCTTTTCCCACTAAAGCGGCCACGCTGAGTCGATAGCACTCACTCCCGAAGCGATAGGATGCACGGTTTCGGAGATGTGCAGATCGATTAACTCTTATCTAATTGATATCCGGTGGGTCATTAGCGTCCCATGGTTCACCTTTTCCTATTAGCTAATTACACCGTCCGGCGTTCTTATCTATTACTCATTGTGCACCTCGCTTATCACTGCTTTTGTATTAAACTTCTTTGTTATGACCTACCTCACTATTCTAACCAAACGATGTATTATTATATTCAAGAAAAAATACGTCTAAAATCCTATAACTATATTTATATATTATCGTACTATATTATCATAATTGTTGCTTTTTTAAAAAGCGATTCGCTTCTGGCACTCGCCGGCCGCTGCCGCGGCACGCTCGCTTTGCTCGCTCGGCTCGTGCGTTGTTTATCAAAGTCTAACCTAACCTAACCTAATTGTTGCTTTTTTAAAAAGCGATTCGCTTCTGGCGTTGTTTATCAAAATCTAACCTAACCTAACCTAACCCAATTATTTTTCCGGGTAATCTGATGTATCGAACTTTGTTACGAGCTACCTCGCTATTCTGAATCATCAATAAAACACATTCATTTTACTGCCATTTTTATTTCCAAAATGTTGTTGCTTATTATCTACTGGTTTGTGTATTTGGCGACCATTTGTCCATTTTGCTATATAAAAATAATTATTGATGAACATTTGAATTGTAGCCTTATCTACTTATAAAATAGGAGCGAAACATCTCATCCACTAAAATATCGTTGTACAGTGTGTTCCCTGTAAATATGCTCGTAAAACTATGCATTGAATATCCCTGAAACTTATATAGCAAATACATTAAGCAATATTCTCCACAAACTGAAGTCCAATCATTCTGAATCCTATCAACATTCCAGTCCCATCTCTTACAATTCCTTTTCAAAAACTGGAGATGATATCGCTCAGGTGTTCGTCCATATGAATCAAAATATTGACCGATGCCATTCGTATCGATATGTACAGCTACCCAGTGTGAACCCGGTTTATCATCCGCATCCAAATTGCATATTATATACGTTGGTACATGGGTATACATAGGCAGTCTATTAGCAGCATAAACATTATTTTCTAGACTGGGATGAATCTTTTTCATATGTTTTTGTAATTCTAGTGTATCCATGATATTACTGTTATTAGCAGATTATTACAGTACCAATCTATTCAATGGTTGTCATAGGAATGTTCAATTATAGTGTTTTGTATAAGATTAAATAGGAAGTTTGTAATGAAATAAAAAATAGTAAATTGCATACAATTTGTTTTATTTAATTTTATAATGTTTCCTTTAGTTACATATACACAAAATGCATTAAGCATAACACATAAATCTAAAATATAACACACATTATAACCTTAACTACTATAGTCTACAGTAACATTTCTATTTTTATCTATTTCAATAATATTATCAAACTCAGCATAAACAATACAGTTAATTGTTTGTGTTAGTGAGGATTCAAATCGTACTTCTAATCTTACACTACCATGGTTTATGAGATTCCAATGAGCTGATGAGCTAGCTGATAAATCAGGAGTTAAATCAAATGCTAAAAGACAGTAGCCTTTGGCATACTGTTCACGAGAGATTGCATTTCCTTCATTAAGAAAGTGAATACCAGTCCCCGAGAATAGAGTATGACAGGTTGATACCTGTTGCGAAGCAATTTGAGATAAGTTTGATGATTCATAGAGTTACTATCGGTTTCGTTTTGTAAATATTTAATCGCATTCTTTTGTGAGAGTCACAAAGCAGGTTGATGTCATTTGCGAAGGAACGTGAGATAAGTTTGTTGACTCATAGAGTTACTATCAGTTTCGTTTTGTTAATATTTAATCGCATTCTTTTGTGAGAGTCACAAAGCAGGTTGATGCCATTTGCGAAGGAACGTGAGATAAGTTTGTTGACTCATAGAGTTACAATCAGTTTCATTGTACTTAAGAATTTGCTTTAGATAAGAATGGTGCTATATATGATCGAACAGTTGCAGTCATGCAGTCAGTCTATGGTCGTTGGACCACAGTGGATTGTATACGTCTACCAATACTACGTTTGTGTTGTGTTTTGTGTCATCAATGATCATGGAGGTAAGTGATTATTCTATTGACAAACTTACTTGTATTTCTCTTAACATGTGTGTGTGTGTGTGTGTCAGACTAAGTGTAAACAAATTGATATTAACGCGATAACTCTGTTGTTGCAGAAATCATTCAACTTCGATGAAAATACCTATAAACTGTGTTACTACTCGCCACTCTCTCCTCAAAACGAAGAAGAGAGTGATGACATCATCGTTAATAACACAGACGATGGCGGAAAAAGGAAATTGCAGTCAATTGATCAATTTTTTGAAGTGGCACCAAAAATAAAAAGGAAGAAGCTGCTATCGTCAACTGTGGCACGAGCCGCTAGAGATGGCGTATCATACATCTCTACAAATTCTGATGACGGAGACCAAGCGATGCATCTCATAAAAATTGAAATGTATGATATGAAGAAACTATCCAAGATTCCAACTAGTGATCACTGGAAGCACGCTACCACGAGGATTAAATATTACGTAAAGAAAAATAAGGATAGCATCTATGACAACACAAACGCCCTCGTATACAATATTACAAAGACAATAGCAGAAAGTGAAAAAGTGAAAAAATACTTTTTTAACAATGATCATTAGTTAATGTTACTATTTTAACAATGATCATTAGTTAATGTGATTCTGTTTTCTTAAATTACTTCCATGTACTCATTAGATTTTACAAAACTTTCCTAATCCTATGCTAGACTATAAATATTGAACATTTTTTAAATTGAGTATCAGTTACTCTACCAACACTTAACTGTTACTTACTGTGCTACATACTTTCTTCTTTATTATAAAGATGGAAAACTTTAGTGAAATGTGCACCAGTGCTTTCTTTTCCGCACCCATTGAAGAGAATATAGAACAATTCAACAGCGAATTCAATCAGGAGCTGCATAAAGTTTGTGATGAAATGGAGAAGCGTGAACTGTTCGATTCATCGTATGATGATGAGTTGTATAATCAATGTTTGATGGTTGAAACAACGTTAATGTAAGTATTAGAAGTACAAACTCAATAAGAAATATTATTGTAGTAATGTTTTATTTTAAGATTTATCTAATAATTTTCTTTTTTTGTTACAGTCAACAACAAGTTGGAAGAGGTATCAAACGAGGTATCACTACAGATGAAAATAAGGTTACCAAGAAAGCAAAATTTGATGAGGGAGCTTCTACATCATCAATTGAAACCAATGACGTGGACAACAATAAGGTGGAATGTGATACATGTCATGTTTATATTAATAAAAGGTATCTAAACAACCATTTAAAAAGTAATACACATAAAAATAATCTTTTAAAATCACATAATTCATTAACAAATGTAACAGTTGTTGAAACCGCTTTTGGTAATCGAATTTTAACATACAGAATTAATAGTAAAACACTTCAATCGGGGCAATATTTTGAAACACCAGAATCGTTTTTAAATTCACTAAAAATCGATATCTTATTTTTGATAAATGAATGTATTCAACAACATACAATTTTAAAAATAAACTTCATATTGCATGCTGATTTCATACAACAAACTAAAGATATTAAAAATACGTTTGATTTTCAAACGTTTAATTACATCATTTGTCAGGGAGATGACTTAAATATTTTTTATTCATCATTAATAGACACTGTAGTCGGTAAAATTTGTCAATTTGAAAAAAAAGATAGTGGTTGGAGTCTTAATCAAATTAAATACATAGATATGAATGTTAACAAATTCAACCCCCTACGTGGTAGTTCATATATCGACCTTCCTCAAGATATTAAATCAAAAAAAGCTGTAATCAATGTTAAAAATAATGATAATATGTGTTTTAAATGGGCATTACTCTCTGGTTTATATCCTGTATGTAAAAGTGTAGATCGGGTAGCATCTTACGCAATTCATGGAAATAAACTAAAATTTACTGGTATTTCTTTTCCGGTTAAAATTGCAGATATATCAAAAGTAGAGAAATTAAACAATATTAGTATTAATGTTTTTGGCCTAGAATATAATAAAGAAAAAAAGTGTAATTCTGTTGTAGGTCCTTTATATTTAACAAAATGTCGTACACCTAATCATATTAACCTACTATATATATCGAATGGTACTAACAATCATTACTGTTATATTAAAAACTTATCGCGATTAGTTAGTTCACAAATATCAAGTCATCATCATGCAGTTTATATATGTGATTCATGTTTACTTCATTTCCCATCAGAGGAAAGACTTAATAACCATCAACAATATGATTGCGCTCACATTTGTACGGAATTACCAAACGGCGAGGATTCCAAATTGAATTGGTTTGGTAAAGCAACCTCAAATAATAAATTAAAATTTGATAAATTCGCGAAAAAGTTGGAAATGCCCTTTGTGGTTTATGCAGACTTTGAGGCATTTTTGAACCCGATAGAATCATGTAGTAACGATCCATCCAAGCCTAGTACAATTAATATTCAAAAACATGAAGTGTATAGTTTTGGTTATTACATTAAATGTTCATATGATAACAGATTATCAAAATATGAGACGTATAGTGGGCCAAACTGTGCACAAGTGTTTATGAATCGCCTTTGCGAAGATGTGAAAACAATAGTTAAAAAAAATAGTTTCCAAAAATGTCCCGTTCCATTATCAGATGAAGATAAAATTAAAATTTCAAATTCAAACATGTGTCATATTTGTGAAACTGAGTTAAATGGAGATCCTTTTAACGATTTTGATTGGTACACTGGTAGTTTTAGAGGTGTTGCACATCAAGTGTGTAGTACTAAGTACAGAACCCCTCGTCATATTCCAATATTTTTACATAACCTCAGTCACTACGATGCTCATTTCATTGTCCATGCATTAAACCTCTATGATGGCAAAGTTGAAGTTATTCCGCAAAATAAAGAACGATACATATCATTTTCAAAACAGTTAACAATAAATAATAATCAATCAGTAAGTTTAAGATTTGTAGATTCATTGAAATTTTTATCGTGTAGTTTAGATCAACTAGCTAAAAATCTTAATGATGATCAGTTTACAGAACTAAAAAGGAACTATCCTAATAATGAAGATTTTTCACTTTTAAGACGGAAAGGTATTTATCCTTATGAATTTATGTGTAATAGTGATTGCTTGAAACATCCATCACTTCCTGATCAACACCATTTTTATAGTTCACTCACAGATACAAATATTTCAAATGATGATTATAATCATGCAAAAGATATTTGGCAACATTTTAAGTGTAGTAGTATGTCCGATTATTCCGATTTATATTTAAAAACTGATGTTTTACTTTTGACTGATGTATTCGAAAACTTTAGAAAGCTTTGTATTAAAACTTATGGATTAGATCCTGCTCATTACTATACTGCCCCAGGTTTAAGTTGGGATGCAATGTTAAAATTTACCAAAATAGAATTAGAATTGTTAACGGACTATGACAAAATTGCTTTTTTTAAAGCTGGTATTAGAGGGGGTGTATCTCAGTGTAGCAATCGTTTTGCTAGAGCAAATAATAAATTCATGGAGGATTATGATAGTGAAAAACCTAATTCATATCTAACATATTTTGATGCGAATAATTTATATGGTTGGGCAATGTCTCAATCTCTTCCTGTTGGCGGTTTCGAATGGATAGATTCTAATACAGATTATAATGTGCCGGATAACTCTGATTTCGGTTATGTTTTAGAAGTTGATTTGGAATATCCTGATGAACTTCATAATTTGCATTCTGACTTTCCGTTATGTCCTGAAAACATATGTGTGGGTAATACTAATGAAACTAAATTAGTTCCTAATTTAAATAATAAAAATAAATACATCATTCACTACAGGAATTTAAAACAATGCATTGAAATGGGAATGAAATTAATTAAAGTACATAGAATTTTAAAATTTAAACAGAGTTCTTGGTTAAAGAAATACATAGACTTAAATACTACTTTGAGAACGTTAGCTACATCAAACTTCGAAAAAGACTTTTTTAAATTAATGAATAATTCTGTCTTCGGTAAGACTATGGAAAATATTGAAAAAAGAGTAAACGTTAAACTACTAACTCACTGGGATAATCGTGGTAAAGTTTTAGGTGCTCAGGATTGGATTGCAAAACCAGAGTTCCATAGTTTATCAATATTTTCAGAACATTTAGTTGCAATACAATTACGTAAAACAAAATTAATTTATGATAAGCCGATTTATTTAGGATTTTGTATTTTAGATATATCTAAGACCCTTATGTATGAATTTCATTACAACTACATGATTAAAAAGTTTCATAATAAAATTAAGTTATTGTACACCGATACCGATAGTTTGATATATCAAATTTTTACAGACAATTTTTATGAGGATATAAAACCAGATCTACCTCACTATTTCGATACATCAGATTACCCGGAAAATAATATTTACGGATATCCAAAAATAAATAAAAAAAAGTTAGGTTTTTTTAAAGATGAGAATAATGGTAAAGTATTGAAGGAATTTGTAGGGTTGCGATCAAAAATGTATGCCTTAGAAATAGAAGATAAATTTATAGCAAAGGCAAAAGGGGTTAACAAAAGTGTTACCAAAAAAATGAATATGGAAAATTACAAATCGTGTTTGTTTAATAAAAATGTATTATATTGTAGTATGCTTCGATTTAAGTCAATCAAACACACTATTTTTACACAAAAAATAAATAAAACATCTTTATCATATAATGATACCAAACGATGTATTATGAACAACAACATTGATACATTGGCTTGGGGACATTATAAATTACGCTAAGTGACTTTTTACTATTATTTCTGTGTGTATATACAAATAAGTGACTTTTTACTATTATTTCTGTGTGTGTATACAAAATTTGTACTGATTGTAAAAAAAATTATGATATTGCTATAATGTTATATAATAGTTTATTAATAGTTTTATAATAGTTTAGTATTGTTTGATTGTAAATAATGTAAAATAATTGTAGTTTTTATTTGTGTACTTAAATTTGATGTTGAGGTGATTGTGAAATTCTGATAAGTACTAATTGTGTTAGAAATAGTAAACAGATCATTTATTTTTAGCAATATAATATATATATTAAATTTTTACACCAACATTTTCATTTTTTATTTCATCCCTTTAAACTCTAGACGTGTGAAATGTTTCACTTTATCCATCCGTTTACTGCTATTGTGGCCGGACCAAGTGGATGTGGGAAGTCAAATTTTGTAACAAATTTCATAAAATCAGTTAAGGAAATATGTAATTGTGATTTTAATCATATCACATGGTGCTTTGATGAAATGCAACCTTTATATAATTTACCAAATGTTAACTATCATCAAGGAATTCCAAATCTTAATATGTTTGATGGTGAAAACCCACACCTTATTATTATTGATGATCTAATGAGAGAGTCTGATGGAAGAATTGTGGATATATTTACAAAAGGCAGTCATCACCGGAACCTTAGTGTATTTTATTTAACACAAAATTTATTTCATCAAGGTAAAGGTCAAAGAGACATTTCTTTAAACTCAAGTTATATAATTTATTTTAAAAACCCTCGAGATAAAACTCAAATAAGATATTTAGCACGACAAGTGTCACCAGATAACACAAAATTCATTGAAGACGCCTACAGGGATGCAACTTTAGAAGCACATGGATATTTAATGGTAGATTTAAAACAGAATACAAATGATTTTTGTCGTATCAAGACAAATGTATTCCCATTTAATGGTCACTGTACAGTCTACGTCCCCACGAAAGAGTTTAAATACACCAAGAATCAAACAATTCAAATCATTTCTAAATGATGCATCGTCGAGTCACAACGCATAAACATTTGCTAAATGCTTTGCATACGCTTAAACCAAAACATCAAAGAGCATTACTTAAAACGTGTGATGAAAAAGAAATAAATTGTATTTGTGAATGTATTCATAACGTTTTACAAGGAAAGATACCACTTAAAGATCAAGATAAACAAAAATTGAATAAACACAAAAATATACTCCGTAAACTGGTGCGTAAGTGTAAACATAAACTAAGAAAAAATATTATTATACAAAAAGGAGGGACTTTCTTACCAATAATATTAGGTGCAATATTGAGTGGATTAGTAAGTGGACTAGCCAGTTAACATGGAAAATGCTAAGAAAATGATACTTATTGAACCTGGATTGATTGAAAAATTAAAACAAGAAAATAAGGATACAAGTAATTTGTCTCGATTAGATATTGAAATGCAAAATATTATGAATAGTAAGACGGAAGACCGAAAGAAGTGGATGTTATATTTACAAACACTACAAAGATACCTTCACTTTACCGAAGAGGATCGTCAACCACTCAGATTACCAATTTATTCTGATACATCTAATGAATATTCAAATGAGTCTAAAATTGGTTTTAAAAATAAAGATAGAGATCTAAAAAGTTCAGTTGATGCTGAATCTTTGTTGGAGGAGAAAGGTTCCATTAAAAGTATAGAAAGTGAGGCAAATCCACTGTATTCACCAACACAAATACTCAGTTTAATACCAAAAACTTATAATAAAAAAGGTGAGTCATTATTAAACTTAATTGGAACAAGTAAAAGTAAAATACGTTGGGATAATGAAGGCACAGTCATAATTGATAATGAAAAAATTCCAGGAAGTAATATTGTTGATTTAATAAATGATTCACTTAGACCCTTAAAAAAAAGTGATCCGATAGGGTGGGATAGATTTGCTAAAGCATTGAAAGATATTAAAGTACCACTTACTTATATTGGAAATCCAAAGAGATGTGAGTTTATTAACCAACTTCAAGCGAAAGATCTGAACAAAACCTCTGAGATTGAAGTTCAAGAATTTTCTACACCGAGCAGTGGAGATAAAAGATATATAACTAAAATACGTAAAAAGATCGATTGGGAAAAATGGACCCCGTACTAGAAGAAATTAACAGGATTTATTATGATCCATCTAACCCCGCTGGTTTTGGTAGTATTGATAAATTATCAAAAGCTATGAAGGGTAAAATGGATAAAAAGCAAGTGAAGGAATGGTTACAATCACAAGAAACATATACATTACATAAACCCATTCGGAAAAAATTCCCGCGTAATAGGTACATTCTATCAAATATTAATGAGCTGTGGCAAGCCGATTTAAGTGATATGCGAACTTATTCTCAATATAATGATGGTTTCAACTACATACTTTGTGTTATTGATGTATTTAGTAAATATGCTTTTGCAAGACCAATGAAAAAGAAAAACTCAGAAACAACTAAAGAATGTTTTGAAAGTATATTTACTGAAAGTAATTCAACCCCTACTCACATACAATCTGATAAAGGTACAGAATTTGTTTCAAAAGATGTACAAAAATACTTTAAATCCAAAAAGATAAATTACTATACCACTAACAATCCTGATATTAAGGCTAGTATTGTTGAACGATTTCAAAGAACTCTAAAAATGGATATGTGGCGTTATTTCACTCATAATAATACTTATAGATATATAGATGTTTTACAAGATTTAATATACTCTTATAATCACAGCATTCACTCGAGTATTAAGATGTGCCCATGTGATGTAAGTTCCAACAATATTATGACAGTTTGGACTAATCTTTATGATAGAGGGTCAAACAAACTTTCTTTAGAAAATTCAAAACCAAATTTCAACGTGGGTGATTATGTTCGAATAACTAAATATAAACATGTTTTCCAAAAAGGATATGAATCAAATTGGAGTGATGAAATATTTATTATATCTTCAATAATTGATAGATCTCCATGGGTTGTTTATACAATTACAGATTTACAAAATGAATCAATAGTTGGTACTTTTTATGAAAGAGAATTACAGAAGGTCACTTACAACCCCACCTCACAATATAAAATAGATAAAATAATTGGTACTCGTTATTCGGGCACCAGAAAAGAAGTATTAGTGAAGTGGAAAGGTTATCCAGATAAATTTAACAGTTGGATTTTAGCTTCTAGTTTAAAAGAAATATGAATAAAGAAAGTTTTTATTTAACTTTGCTCAGCAATAGTTCAATGGAATACTTTCCTGATAACAAGACCACAAATTTTTCAACAAAATTACCAAAAGCTATGAAATTAGAAGGTGAATGGTTGGTTGGAGTTGTCGAGTTTCAATATCCATGCACAATGTTTACTGTTCAAGATCATGAAAATGTTGTATACATCACAAAAACCATGTTAATTCCTAATGAAGATAAACCATCAACAGTGTACTACAAAAAACATATTCCCGCTACCAACTACGATAACGTTGAACATATTTTGAGAGCATTAAATGGTATCGGAGAGAACTTGAAATTTCGTTATGATGAAATAACAAAATTTGTGTCTGTTTCTGTTTTGGATAAAAATATAACATCCGTAACATTATCACCCAAATTAAGTTTACAACTAGGTTATGAACCAAATACAAATCTCCTAGACAGAAATTTTGGGAAGTGTCCTGCTAATTTACATTTAGGGTTACCATCTCAACTATTTCTATATTGCGACATTATTGATCCTCAGATTGTGGGTGATGTTATGACTCCGCTATTAAGAGTCATTTCATTAGATCCTTCAAAATACATTTATGGTGCGTATAAAATGCACGTTTTCTCTCCACCTCACTACTTACCCGTTATGCGAAGAGAGTTCGATACGCTGGAAATGGATATAAGATCGAGCGCAGGACAAAAAATACCATTCCAGTTTGGGACCGTGTGTATTAAACTACATTTCCGCAAATTATAATAATGTATTCTCCTCATGATCATCATAAATGTCCATATGAAAATTATTATTCACATCAAGCTGGATCAGGAGTTGGAGTAATTTATAAGGGTTCACCATACCAACGCGGTCATGGTATTGGGAGCTTCTTAGGAGGATTATTTAGATCAGTTTTACCTTTACTTTCAAGTGGTGCTCGAGTGGTTGGTAAGGAGGCATTAAACGCTGGAGTAGGACTTTTATCGGATATGATTCAAGCCCGTCCTATGGAAGCCTCAATAAAAGATCGTCTAAAGCAAGTTAGTGCGAACTTAAAACGAAAGGCTGATAACAAAATTGATCGATTAAACATGACAGGATCTGGGTATATAACTAAAAGAAAACGATTGGCCTCGTTCATTCCACCACTAACAGCTAAAGTGAAAGCTACGAAAAAACTTGGTCTAAAACCAAAAAACATCAAAGATATATTTTCAAATTAAGTATGTCTTTCCTTCATAATCATTCTTGTGAGTGCGTTAAGTCAGAATTAGATTTGTTTGCATTACCGTCCACACAAACAAGCATTGAAAATGGATTGTGGATTCACTATAAACCAATTTCATCTCTTGCTGATGATGGACCTATCGAGTTTCAAGTTCCTGGAACAGGCGATGACTACATAGATTTGTCTCATACATTACTCCACATAAAGGCAAAAGTATTAAATCAAGATTCAACAAACTTGTTATCAGCTACAGTAGTAGCACCTGTAAATAATTGGTTGCATTCACTTTTTAGTCAACTCGATGTTTATTTAAACCAAAAACTTGTATCACCACCTAATAATACCTATGCCTATCGAGCATACATGGAAACCCTTTTAAACTATGCTCCTGCTGCTAAACAATCTCATCTTACTTGTAGTCTTTGGTATGATGATACAGCAGGCAAAATGGATTCCACAGATGGTAAAAACACAGGATTTGCTAAAAGACAGGAATTAGTTAATGAAAGCCGGGAAATAGAAATGATTGGTCATCTTCATGGTGACATTTTCAATCAAGATAAATTTTTAATTAATGGTGTTGAAATGAGTGTAAAATTAGTTCGGTCAAGAGAGAGTTTTAATTTAATTGCTGGGTCAAATGATGAAAAGTTTAAAGTTTGCATTACGGATGCAACTCTTATTGTTCGAAGAGCACGAATTAATCCAAGTGTATTACTCGCACATCAGAAAGTTTTAGCTTCTACAACTGCTAAATATCCTATTACTCGTGCTGAAGTTAAAGTTTTAACAATTCCATCAGGTGTTCAAGGAAAAACTCTTGATAATATATTCTTGGGACAGGTACCCAAAAGATGTATTATTGGATTTGTGAACAATTCCGCATTTAATGGTTCACTTACTAAAAATCCATTTAACTTTGAAAACTATGGTATTAACTCTTTCAGCTTATATATTGATGGTCAACAAATACCTTCAAAAGCTTTGCAACCATCTTTTAATAATAATATATTCACATCGGCATATCATACTCTATTCTCGGGGACTGGTATTCACTTTCTTAATGAAGGAAATGCAATCTCTCGTGAACAGTATGCCAAAGGCTACTGTCTTTTAGCATTTGATTTAACTCCTGATTTATCAGCTAACTCATCAGCTCATTGGAATCTCATAAACCATGGTAGTGTAAGATTAGAAGTACGATTTGAATCCTCACTAACACAAACAATTAACTGTATTGTTTATGCTGAGTTTGATAATATTATTGAAATAGATAAAAATAGAAATGTTACTGTAGACTATAGTAGTTAAGGTTATAATGTGTGTTATATTTTAGATTTATGTGTTATGCTTAATGCATTTTGTGTATATGTAACTAAAGGAAACATTATAAAATTAAATAAAACAAATTGTATGCAATTTACTATTTTTTATTTCATTACAAACTTCCTATTTAATCTTATACAAAACACTATAATTGAACATTCCTATGACAACCATTGAATAGATTGGTACTGTAATAATCTGCTAATAACAGTAATATCATGGATACACTAGAATTACAAAAACATATGAAAAAGATTCATCCCAGTCTAGAAAATAATGTTTATGCTGCTAATAGACTGCCTATGTATACCCATGTACCAACGTATATAATATGCAATTTGGATGCGGATGATAAACCGGGTTCACACTGGGTAGCTGTACATATCGATACGAATGGCATCGGTCAATATTTTGATTCATATGGACGAACACCTGAGCGATATCATCTCCAGTTTTTGAAAAGGAATTGTAAGAGATGGGACTGGAATGTTGATAGGATTCAGAATGATTGGACTTCAGTTTGTGGAGAATATTGCTTAATGTATTTGCTATATAAGTTTCAGGGATATTCAATGCATAGTTTTACGAGCATATTTACAGGGAACACACTGTACAACGATATTTTAGTGGATGAGATGTTTCGCTCCTATTTTATAAGTAGATAAGGCTACAATTCAAATGTTCATCAATAATTATTTTTATATAGCAAAATGGACAAATGGTCGCCAAATACACAAACCAGTAGATAATAAGCAACAACATTTTGGAAATAAAAATGGCAGTAAAATGAATGTGTTTTATTGATGATTCAGAATAGCGAGGTAGCTCGTAACAAAGTTCGATACATTAGATTACCCGGAAAAATAATTGGGTTAGGTTAGGTTAGGTTAGATTTTGATAAACAACGCCAGAAGCGAATCGCTTTTTAAAAAAGCAACAATTAGGTTAGGTTAGGTTAGACTTTGATAAACAACGCACGAGCCGAGCGAGCAAAGCGAGCGTGCCGCGGCAGCGGCCGGCGAGTGCCAGAAGCGAATCGCTTTTTAAAAAAGCAACAATTATGATAATATAGTACGATAATATATAAATATAGTTATAGGATTTTAGACGTATTTTTTCTTGAATATAATAATACATCGTTTGGTTAGAATAGTGAGGTAGGTCATAACAAAGAAGTTTAATACAAAAGCAGTGATAAGCGAGGTGCACAATGAGTAATAGATAAGAACGCCGGACGGTGTAATTAGCTAATAGGAAAAGGTGAACCATGGGACGCTAATGACCCACCGGATATCAATTAGATAAGAGTTAATCGATCTGCACATCTCCGAAACCGTGCATCCTATCGCTTCGGGAGTGAGTGCTATCGACTCAGCGTGGCCGCTTTTGTGGGAAAAGAGTCCAAACTTTTTTTTTTTTTTTTTTTTTTTTTTTTTTTAGGATGGGGTACCACTGATTTGCGGGTTCGCCAACACGTGATTCAACTACTAAGGAAACTTCATTGAGACTTTTTTAAGGATTTTTCTAATGAATCTAAGGTAGGTACTTACATTGTCTCATCCGAAACACAAATTTGCAACAGGTATTGTTACCAGGACTAGGTTAGTTCAGTTTTACACTTTATTTTTATTATTTCTCTATACATTTAATGTTTATCTCGCATATGAGCAGTATTGTTTCTGTTACATAAAATCCGATACAATTTGAGCCTGCATAGAAATTGTACTGGCTAGAAAGTAAAGCAGTGGCTGAAAACTCTACATAACTAGGTACTTTTGTATTAAAAACTAACACATATATAGATTCATCATACCAAAAAAGTACCATATTATAAATAGTATATTTATTTCAATATAACGTGTTCAATATTTCAATCATATTAAATATGGTTTATTTGCCAATAGATAAAATATTATGTACTTTCTTATAAGGAATGCAAATATATTTGTTATTTGGTCATTCACTTTAAATTGGAAGTGTTGTATGTATGTACCTAAAGAACGTCTAATATAATATTTAAGACTGAATGATCTTTTTTTATTATGATGTGTTGTTAAAACTATGTTTTAAATATAAATAAATAAATAAAATCTTTATTTTGCTTTAAACATGGTATTAAAATATGGTGATACAATAATATTAATTAGGTACAAACATGTTCAGCCAATATAATATAGCATGCAAAATAGTTACTATGAAGGAGGTAACGTTAAAAGGCCTGAATCGGGTAGAATTCCCTTTTAATACCGAAAATTAACTCTAGTTATAACCGTTTTTCTTCTTAGATTCTTAGGCGATCTTCACACTGCCCCGCATCACGCTGCATGTTGCATGTCGAAGCACCTACGCGCGTTCCTGCGGGAGTGCAGATCTGCATCATCGTGCGGGTTTTTTGCGCACTCACGCGCGTAGGTGCGTTTGTAGATTCACGCACGGCGGCTCTCATTTATTCGCCGTTCTCTGTGGTGGTCGTACAATACTGAGCATCACGACGCGCGGCACTGCGGGATTCGGTGTGCCATACCTTGCGTCTCGCCCCGCACCTACGCGCGGGGATGCATGTTTCTCCGCGTGTATGCGCGTGATCCGCATGAACGCGCGTGGTTGCATTTTCAGTGTGTTGGACTGTGCGTGTTTTCTATACAAACGGAGATACTTACAAGTAACGTTAAATACGCAGTCACGCAACATGCAGCGTGGTGCGTGGCAGTGTGATAATCGCCTTAAAGTACATATCTAAAAAAAATGTATATTAAAGTTTCGAATATGATAAAGGGCGTGGTTGTTTTAATTTGTTTATTTTACAATCAGGTTTTTTGGAAAAAAATCATGAACTGTGGTCGATTTTTGGACTTTAAACCAAAACGCTAAGTCAATAATTGTAGTGTTTTTACAGTGTGTTTATGAAATTGAAACACAGGGCATGGTTGTTTTAAATTTTGATTCCATATCCAAATATCTTTTTAATAATTTTTATACGTAGGTACTTTTACTACGGTAGATTCGCGCCGGTCGCGGTCCCCCGATCCCGCCTTGTAAATCACCTAGCAAGGTCGCTAGCCCCTAATGGTCCGTTCGAGTTGAACTTTCCATGAACTCCTTTATGGTATAGAAGTTTTTTTCGTTAAGCTAATTGTATAGATGTTTTTTTAAATTTATAATCTTATAAATTTATGATTTCAAGTTATTTGGTAGATTATTGAATATTTACGGCAATCCCCACGCAACTTTCCCTGTATTTGACGATACGAGGGAAATTAATTTATTCGGATCCCTTCGTGAAAACTTACAAAATTAAAATAAAAACTTACAAAGTACATGTACAAGTAACATGCACATTTATTATATTTTATAATGTGTGAAAATTGTAGAGCAACCATAAAATTAAAATCGATGATTTTCAACAAATTTTCCAACTTAATTTCTGAATTTGAATTTAGAGAGTGGTATGCCAGCTTCCAGTTTGTAATCTGGTTGAATAGCTGACTGAATGAATAAGAAGAATACTATGTTTTTTTTTATATTTAACTGTTACTTCAACAGACAATCAGTAGATTTTCAAATGTAGAGACTAAAGTAAATGTAAATTCAATTCTTTATTATCATTGGTTTTAGGTAAAGATTTTGACTAGATGAAACAAAATATAAAACTTAAAATTCAAGCCACTTTATTTCTGCATTAAATTTTTCCCTATAAAGATAAATACCGGATGCTGAACGCTCATATTAATACAAAACAGGGGAAGAACATTGCATCAATTTATCTGCTCAATACAAAAACAAAAGCTAATCTGTTCAAAGATTATTTACGACTTGGTGAAAAAAAAAAACACAAACGTCTCAAACACAAAACTTGAAGTTGGGTTCATCAACCTCGCAGTCCACTGGTCATATCCACTTAACGCGAACACAAAACCACAAAACAATTTCTCCTGGAGAAATGACACTTTAAAAACCCAACTGTGTAATAACATGTTCAACGCATGACGAAGGTGAAGATTGACTCGATGACGTCATCCAGGTCTTTGCTGAAGGGCGATAGTTGGGGCTCATAGCTCGAAAGCCTCTTCTCCTTGCCATCGACCAAAAGTTGACAGTTCGGCCCGACTATCGTCACGTTGTCTCCTGTTGAACGCCTCTGTATTGTTATCACACCACCGCTGCCCACCAAGTTAACGGTCCCATAGTTTTCTTTAATCTCCACTCTGCACTCGTTACCAATAACTTCCACATCGCCTTGGTTACATTGTACGCGAATAATACAATTATTCCCGACCACTTTGAGACGGGACACATTCGTCTCCATCGTCACTTTCTTCTTGTTACCGAGAACTGAATACTTCTTCATGGTTGCTTATTGCACGTGTTGCCGATACAAGATTTGGCTATCGAATGATTTGAATATGGAACGCGCGTGGTATATATGCCCGCGCTGGCGCAAGCCGTGCGATAAGGGAACTCCCTGGTATGAGTCATTCATTGACCGAATCTCGGAGCTAGAGCACTGTCAGCAATCAGCACGTGGAATTGATTACGCATAACGTAATATTAGCCTTGCAGAATATTTGTTTTGTCAATTATATTGGGTATACACTATACACTTTGCACCGTATTGAATTACGAAATTGTCGTATATTCAAATGAATTGTGACGTCACATGTAATTATGTATTCGGGTTCACCGTTCAACAATCACAAAATCAATGTGACTTTGATAATTGGATATTATGTGTTATTGAGTTATTAAGATTATGTTTATCGAAGATACCGCACATTGATTTTAACTGTGCACCTTGAAGGATAATATCACATACCTACCTAATATCGAGTAGAGGTCGATATCAAATCGGGTCTTTGGCCTTTTGTATACGTATAGAAACAGGTAGGTAGTAATTTAAATTAGTATATTAATTTCATAATAAATAATGGTATGTCATTTGTTGTCGATTTTTTATCGCGGGGCATCACCGTTGCTAACTTAGGTATAACGTCAAAAGATAAATTGGAAATTGTGCTGAAAAAATTCTAAATATATTTTAGTCAGTTCGTTCCACTGTCTCAAGGTGAACACAAGTAAGAATTCAACATCGAAAAGAGCGGTGAAACATTGAAAGATTAAAAAATGCCCTAGTTGGGCCTAATCCTTAGATGCTATAAACTTTCAAAGGTATTGAAATTTAAAATTCCTGTTGAACATGAATATAGTTAAGTATAGCTTTTCGAATTTAAAAAAAAACTCAGATAAAGTGGTCTTTTTTTATTTAGGGTCCCTGAATCAAAACAGTAGGTACAAAGAATTTACTAGGTACATTCTAAGGAAATCATAATATATGTAGGACTTTGGTTTAATATGTATTTATAATTATTTATAAAGGTAACACAATGGTATAGGTACCTAATCATTTTGACAGTAAAACCACAGAATATATACTTAATAGTACTGTACCTACGTAGTAAAACTCCAAAATGTAATTTCCTCTTTATTTATATTTCTACAAAATATTATTCAGGTTTTTCATAAGAAATTAAAGAAAATGCGTTGAATGACGTTAATCACTCTTTTCGTAGGGAAAATCCTCTTTCTATCACTTCAATTAACCGATAATGATTTTTAAAGTCTGTCAATTGATTTTAATAGATAATTATTCTGTATTTAATCATAATAATTGTGATCATATCTCCGAACTTTAATCTAAAATAATTACAGAGTAGATACCTTGGTAATAATATGGCTATATTATATTATATGAAACAATACTCATGTCTCATACCTAGCATATTATATAATCCTTAGGTATTTATGACATCCTACTTATTACATAAACAGGATTTAATCTTACGACATTTTGTGAGATATTTTTCAAGGTCCTCTCAATAAAATGGGTTAACTTTTACATAGCAACGCAATCAAAGGTCAGTGTAATTCTCTAGAATCAAGATTGTTAAAAGAAATAATTGTTATTACTTGTTACTGAATTTACAATTATTTATTCCGTACATTATGTATACCTAGTCTATTTTATTATGTCTATTACATTAACAAAAGTTAATAAAAATGTTACATTTATAAAAAATCTTGAGCTAGGCACAATTTAGTTTTTATGTCACAAATAAATTATAGCCGGAAATCAAACCAAAATCTAAATTATTCTATGTGGTAAGTACTTTGGCACTGTAATGTCAAATCATTAAGTCACTATGTTTTACACTATGTTTTCATGCTTGTAATACCTACTCATAATATAAACAAACATATATATATACATAAAACGTACTACATTCATTCATAAAATTACATCACTGTATGCAATTACAATTGTCCATCTACATCCGTTTTCCTTAATCTATGACGAATTTATTTCATACAAATCTAATCATAACATCTTTGACGTCACAAATGACAAGTACTTTCTTAGTATTTCCTATCAAAATTTCGGATAATTTTGGTATTATGGCAGGTTATATCATTGCAAGTCATTCAATTCTGTGAAAAACATCTGATTGAGCGCCAACATTTAATTTCTTTGAAGAAAGACGACAGAGATATTTTTATCAAAATTATTTACGATAATAATACATCTTAAAATGTGATTTTTTTCTAACAACTTGTATTTTTTCGCTATAGACAAACATCACTTCAGAATTCCAATAACTTTTATGAATTCGATCTAAATAAGAATTTAATTTGGAATATTCAAAAATATTTTATTACCTTTTTAAAAACAAATAAATAACCATTTTCCTGTCGATCGCTATGTACGTTGAGTCACACACTACTAAATTGATGTAATCTCTAATTCTCTACCCTGAGAAAGGGCATGACTCATGAATGCTCAGACGATAGCTCGATAGGCGGGTAGGCCTCATTATACGCAAAGAACAAAAAACTGCAGACAGGCTGGTACCTGACCATAGAGTTAGATTACAGATGTGACAAATTCTCTGTTTTATTAGCAGACAATTATAAAATAAAATAATATAATAAAAAAATAATTGAAACATCTTCAGATGTATTGATAGAATTTAGAAATGAAAAAAGATGCCTATCAAAATCGTTTCTAGAAGTATTTCTATTTTCATTCGAAAGGAAACGATATTGGACGTATTGCTGTTTTACATTATTATGTTATCATAGGAAATATCATTTCTATTGAGGCCAGTGATTAAAATTTGCAAAATTGAACACATCTAATCCGTTTCATAACATACAAGCATGGTTCAATTCTTATCCTATATTATTTAAAAACAATCAAGATATTCACTACCTACAAGCAAGATAACAAAATCAAGCTAGGATTGACACAGATTATAATTCAGTTATCCAATTTATTCTTATGTATATTAAATAATAATATAAAGAAAGTCTAACTAATCTTTGGCATCGCAAAATTTAATGCGTCGCGCGTCCAACGGTTAATAGAATAAGGTTGGTGACTCATGCGCCGGCGCATAGTTCTTATTTATCAAATCGAAGAAATGTAAAAACACAAGGAAATCACGTTTACGAGGAATATTTATTTTTGTTCCGTTGAATCGAGTTTCTACTGAAGCTACTTAGGCGATGATATACTTTTTCATTGAATTTTTTCAGCTGTTATAAACGATACAACAGTCAACAAGTGGATTATTTATTAAAGAAAGTGATGACGCGGAAAATTATTGAAAATGCCCCGTATTTTATCTTACAGGAAAACTATTGAAGACGTAGAAACAAGATTGTTGTAGGTATTTTGTAATTTAGGTAACAAATATCAATATAATAAAGGGAAATTACACAGATATATCTGATCTCTATAATATTATTATAATACTAGTAAGGCCGTTTGCCTTATAACATGCACTAATAAGAACTATAATACCTAAATCGTTTGTGCGACCAAATATGGGTATCCAATGTCAATTTCTAAGGACTAGGTCAACTCTGTTGAATCACTACATACACTCGGATTTTTAATTAGATAAAGTAAACTGACGTTTACTGTGTTGTCAGTTTTTGATGAAATAAAAATAGCGTTGTCACAAAGTGAATGATTGAAAATCGGGAATGAATGAAATTGAATCGATCGTCTAGTGAATATTTAGTGTGTAACAATATAACATCAAATAAACACAACAATGACAACAAACACAACGTAATTAGTTACAATTAACGGAAAAATTACAAAAACAATAACGTAAACAGCGTAACAATAAAAATAAAAAAAAATGATTATAATTACATTCTACTAGTAACTTATATCTTATATAGCTTTATATATTATAATTAGAAATAATGTTATTTTATAGTTTCAAATGATGAACTATTCACACTCATTGTTCATTCATCTGATTGAATGTGAACTGAATTCCTCACTATTACTTTAAATGTGGCAACATTATTTTACAAATTGACATTAGCTGCTGTCAGTTTACTTTATCTAATTAAAAATCCGAGTAAAACAATGTCGCTTTCTCTGTCCCTATGTCCCTTTGTATGCTTAAATCTTTAAAACTACGCAACGGATTTTGATGCGGTTTTTTTTAATAGATAGAGTGATTTAAGAGGAAGGTTTTAGTATATAATTTATTAGGTTTTAGACAAAGCGGGCGAAGCTGCGGGCGGTAAGCTAGTATATGAATAAACTTAGTGAATAAATAGTATTTTCCTATGTTTAGTAATACAACCACGCAGTCAAAGAAAATATATCAACTCTACCAGGATAATATAAAGTAGAATGTTTGCGTATTATGTTAAAATTGTGTATGTTATTTTGTCAATTCAGTCCATGTACTAGGAAGTTGTTCCGCTGAATGTTTTACATAAGAAGACATTAAGGAGTAGAGTTATTTATTGGTGATTTAAATATTTTATTTAAATACAATTATTTACTATAGGAGGCGGGCCGACCTTCAACTATCTCATCAATCATTATAATGATGTGGAACGCCATGCCATATTATCTAGGCATAACATATTAACACTATGTACTATTACTATTACATATCAATCTACACTAATACATCCATACTAATATTATAAAGCTGAAGAGTTTGTTTGTTTGCTTTAACGCGCTAATCTCAGAAACAACCGGTCCGTTTTGATAAATTCTTTCAATGTTAGTTTAAATATGAAAAATAAATGCAAACAACTCTGGTGTAAAAACTTAAAACACGAGCAAAGCCACGGGCGTATAGTTAGTTCGTTACAGTTTGAAACATTTGAAAAATATTCATTTAATTCAGACAAAATTCTTCAATACATAGCTTCTTATCAACTTATCACTGACAAATACTTTTATGATATTTGTACTTTTCACAAATGCCAACTGAGTCATTGTTTATCGTTACGCATAGATGTTTGTCATAATTCTCTTATTTTAGCATAAATATGTATAACATTACTCAACAAGATAGTATTCAAAATACTGTATTGAATAAACTGAACAAAAGGTACCAAGCGACGAAAAATGTTATAGTATTTTGCACATTATTTCTATTTCAATAAAGTACAACAGTTATATTAGGCAAAATTGCTTTCTTCAAAATAAGTATAACTGTATAAGTAATACAAATTTTTCAAAACAATATCAAATCTCTAATTTGGTAACTGATAAGTAGTTACAATAAAATTACCTAATCACTTTTACAACAAATATAAAACATTTTGAATAACCACACTAGAATATCATAATGTTCTTCATATTATTAAAAAGTAATTTCAAAGTTTAAGGTAAAAAAAAGAGTTGATAAAGCCATTGAAAATTGGTTAAAACCAATTTTCAATGGCTTCCAAATCCATACTTAATTTAATTTATAATATTATAAATGTATAATATTATAAATGCGAAAGTAACTCTGTCTGTCTGTCTGTTACTCAATCACGCCTTAATTACTGAACCAATTTGCATGAAATTTGGTATAGAGATTTTTTGATACCCGAGAAAGGACATAGGATAGGTTTTATCCCGGAAATCCCACGGGAACGGGAACTATGCGGGTTTTTCTGCGCGGGCGATGCCGCGGGTGGAAAGCTAGTCATTTATAAAGCCAATTTTCAAAAAATAAAACTACAAACATACTTGTACAAAAATTGTATATTTCACTAGACCGATATCTAAAGACTAGTTACTTACATACTAAATACAGCCAAATATTATTTATTCACTTCACATTGAGGTAACTACATACTATGTTACTATATTTGCTAAAACCACTGTTATAAAAGTTATTCACTGAATGTATCTGTGAAAATAACCTTTTTCTGAAACTCATGTGTACAGAATGCCTAAGTTTATATAGTAAAACTTTAAAATAATTGTAATCATAGACAAAAACAAATTAATTATTAATTATAAGAGTTACATACTATTTGGGAGTTATTTAAAAAACAAAAACTAAGATTTATGTGATAATTTCATTGATTTACATCATTTATTAAAATTATTTACTGAAAATTATATGCTACACGATTCAATTAAAGCAAAAATTAGCTACTTAAATAATTAATAATTGTATAAAAAATCTCCTCTACAAAATGCATCTCATTCATGGCATGAACATAATTTCATTTTTATTAGCACAATGTCAAAAAACCCTTAAAAAATACATTATTTTTTCAATTAATAATAGTTGTACAAAATCATTATTTATGCAAACAATACAAAAATAAAATTTAATAAACAAAAAATATATTTGTTTTTAAAATCTGTAAAATATATAAGTATTTACTTCATTTATATCGATTTTCTTATTAAATAACTTTCACTGAGTTTTCTTACTGAGCATTTAGTCTTATCCAATTACAGATTAATTATTTTAAATTTGTTGTAAAACAATTACTTACCTACATTAAAATTAAATACAACCTATTTTTTCCATATTCTAATTTACAATATCGATTTATGCCTTTGAGATTCAATTAAAATTACATGCAATGTTAGATTAGTTTAAAATTTGGCAAAATCTCACAATTTCTTTAAATTTAAGTTAATTTTGGCATTTTATATTTAATGCTGCATATATTTTTTTAAATCTAGTAAGTAATATGATGTCAATACAACTTTATTAAATTAAAAAATTACATCATATAAAAATAAATTAATAACGTACCTACACAAAATAAAGATATCACAAAAGTGAATATTGTCTATGATTCTATATCATTATATTATTTAATCTAAAATCACTACTTTACCAGTATTAAAAATGAGTGGAAACTGAAAACTACATTATTACAATTGAACTAAGATCGCAAATCTCAAACAATACTTAATTTACTTGATTCACTTATTTTAATCGTGAAATTAACGTATTCACTTCAGAACAGAAGGGTAATTCTTTCAATATTTAGGGAAATTCCAAATATCATTTGGAGTTTTGCTACAGACAAAATCACACGTCATATCAGTTACAAATTGTGTAGATAATACGTTAATTAATATGCTATCAGTCTTTCCCAACGTGGGCGATAACGCCCCCTTGTGGGCGCTGCAGGCCTAAAGGGGGGCGGTAAGAGACCCAGAAAAAAAAGGGGGCGTTGTGTAGGGCTTTGGGGTCGATTTATAATTTCATCTACCTAGCTAGGAAGACTCTTAGAAACCGACTGAGCTCTCGACTTCGAGAGTCGACATCTTGTGAACATCAACTAATATTAATTAAGATATAGCTCAAAATCGGTTCGATATAATAGACCGCGGGCAATCATGTTTTAACAAGTTTTTGTTAAATAATCCGATTTGTACATTCCTGTATCAATCGGCTGGTTCTATAATACTTGTTCTTGCTTGTCGAGTACGATTGGGCGTCGAATGAGATAAACGAGTTTATGCACGTTTGATGTCTTATTCCTGTTGGTGCGTGCTGCTTATGCAATCCTATATAAACGACGTAAATTTATTTTATTTTCATTTGCGGTTTCGCGCATAATAGATAAGCAGTACTTGATTTCAACACTTACGTATTTCTCAAAACAAAACAATGTCGGAAGTAAAAAAGAAGAGACGGCAATACTCTGCGGAATATATTAAATTCGGATTTATTGAAAATCCCACAAACCCGTCGTCGCCTTTGTGTCTTCTATGTCTAAAAACATTTTCGAACGAAGCAATGAAGCCTTCAAGACTGCAAGATCATTTGAATAAAATGCATCCAGATAAGAAAGACAAGAATGTAGCATTTTTTCAAGACCTAGAGAAGAAGCATAATACTCAGCCAAGTGTATCAAAACTATTTTCGGCGGCTGCTAAGCAAGATGACGACGGACTTCGAGCTTCGTACAATATCTCTTTGTTAATTGCTCAAAAAGGCAAACCACACAACATCGGAGAAGAGTTAATTTTGCCAGCAATAAAGGAAGTAATAACTACTGTGCTTCATAAACCGGCCGCAGATATTATCCGAAAAATTCCTTTGAGTAATAATTCTGTGCAAAGACGAATTGATGAAATGGCTGAAAACATTGAAGAATCATTGTGCAATCATCTGAGGACTAGTCAATTCTCAATTCAGCTCGATGAGTCCACTTTACCAACTAATGAAGCGTTGTTGCTATCTTACGGGAGGTTTATTAAAGATGAGAAAATACGTGAAGAACTATTGTTTGCCAGAAATTTGGAGACAGATACAAAAGGCGAAACCATATTCAATACATTGGAAAAGTTTTGTGAAGAGAAAGAGATTCCTTTGAAAAATATTATATCAGTTGCTACGGATGGCGCTCCGGCTATGACAGGGCGCCATAAAGGCTTCATAGCGTACTTAAAGAATAAAATTCCAGATGTCCTTGCTATACATTGCGTTATTCATAGACAACATTTGGTTGCTAGAAACTTAAGTGAACGACTATTTCAATCACTGCAATATGTCATCAAAGCAGTCAATAAAATCCGTAGCAGCTCTTTGAATGATAGATTATTTCATCAGCTTTGTGCTACTAATGACGAAGATTTCAACCGTTTGTTGCTTCATACTGAAGTTCGTTGGCTGTCAAGAGGCAATTGTCTGATTCGATTTTACAACCTGTTTGACTCTGTGATAGAGTTCTTGGAAACTAAAGATACAGAACTGCGCAACAATCTCATAACATCAAAGAATGATATAGCTTACATGACAGACCTGTATAAACTGTTCAACGACATGAACCTCCAACTGCAAGGCGATGAACTAAATTTAATTAAAACAAAAAATGTCGTTGCTGCTTTCGCAGCCAAACTGCTTCTGCACAAAAAGAATATGGGCAGACGTGAGTTTCACAATTTTCCGAATTTATCAGTATTTTGCAGTAACGACGACTTGTTTGCCTACTGCCAACATTTGGAAAACCTCCACATTGACTTCACCGAACGATACCAGGACATTTTAAACTTGGAAATACCAGACTGGGTGTTGGATCCGTTTTCAAATGTCAACACAGCAATGTCACCTCAGCTGGAAGAAGAACTTATAGAATTGACAACAAACGAAGAAACAAAAATCAAGTTTAAAAATGGATATCAAGAATTTTGGCTACAAAAACCGATCCCACAATTGTACCCTGGATTGTGGTCAATTGTTCAACGATTCTTGATAGCATTCCCATCGTCATATTTGTGTGAACGTGGATTTAGTGCTGTGGCAACGCTGCTTACTAAAAAGAGAAATCGTTTGCGTGTTACCGAACGTGGCGACTTGCGGCTGTTTTTGAGTAAATTGGAACCTGATATCAACAAACTTATTGAACAGCATCAGATTCAACCTTCACATTAGTTTTTATATAAGAATTGATTATGTTTGTTTTATTTTCAATAAAAGATACTCTACTATAAAGTTGCGTTTCGATAATCAGTTATAAGTACTTAGCGTTTTTTAAGTATGTTTAAAAAGGGGGGCGTTAAAAAATAATTTATTCTTAAAGTGGGCAGTAGACAAAAAAAGGTTGGGAACCCCTGTGCTATCCGAACGAAATCGGCCTATAAATTAGTATAATCATCATCCCACAATCTATACATTTTTAATTTTTATGGTACACAGTGTACACTTTACTAAGCGTCTATGGCACTTTACGTAATATCGTTTTTTATTCATATCAGCCACTAACAGACTTACAAAACTTATATAGACCTGCCCCCCTAGACAAGTGTCTTTCTATTAGCGTAAAGTTTAATAGAATAGATTATTAATGTATGAGATTGACGTAAGCTGGAGATAAACTATCTCCAGCTTACGTCAATCTCATTATCTCCAGGGCAGGTTTAAGCCCAGACTATAAACTCATGGTTTAATTTTAGTACAGAGGTTTTAATTTGCCCTTATTCATCGTCCTTGTGGTTTAATGCTAAAAAATGTTTTGTATAACTTTTACTTAGACCATAGTTTTAATACGTTTTAGACCCGGTTTTTAAGTTTTTGTTTTGCACTAAGATAGTAAAAACAATCTAGATTAAACTCTCTCTCAAAGACGTGTGGCACTCGGGGACTGCCGCGGTAAAGCTATTGCATGCTATGCCTTCAAGCCACACCTCCGAGCCCGTCGGAGTGGGGAGCGTGAGGTTTTTTCGTTACGGAATTTCTTGATTCGGTCCCCGCGCTCAAGGCCCGCGATAGAAGCTATAAAATAGCTTAAAATTAATCCAAATACGGCAACAAATAATCATCCACAATGCTCACATTCATGTGCCAATTGAAATGATTAACCCCGGGCACTGTGACCACGTGTAGACGTCCGCTCGTGTCGAGCGCTCGCAGCCCAATGCGGTCTAACGTGTATATGTCTTGACCGCGCATCTCTATGACCGTTTCGTTTGCATTGTAGTACCCGAATTGGCTGGAAATATGCAAAAATTAAATTATACAGGTGTAAAGTTTATTTGTGGAAAGATCGAAATTGCTTTATAAATATGTTCATATTCACAAGTATTAATAAAAAAACTAAAGAACTGAACCGAAAAGAGGAAAGACAATAAACGGGAAATAAATTAAAAAATAAAATTATAATATTAATAATTGTCCTTTATCATACTCGTAATAATGTTGTGGTAAGATTGTCTTACTATCCTACTAATCTATACTAATATTATAAAGCTGAAAAGTTTGTTAATTTGAACGCGCTAATCCCAGGAACTACTGGTCCGATTTGAAAAATTCTTTCGGTGTTAGATAGCCCATTTATCGAGGAAGATTATAGGCTATACCTATATCATTACACTAAGACCAACAAGAGCGAAGCAATGCGGGTGAAACCGCGGGGCACAGCTAGTATTGTATAAATGCGAAAGTTTAGAATAATGTATAAATATTTGTTATTGATTCACGCCAAAACAGCTGATCGGATTTGTATAAAATTTGGTAAAGATAATCTGGATAAATACATAAACTACTTTTTATTTAGGTAACTACAACGCGAGTGAAGCTTCGAAAGTGAAAGAAAATTGTCGGTACTTACCTACTCTGCCAAGGAGTGATCACTTGATCGTCGGGCCCTCCAATGAGAACAAGCCTCTTCAAGCGAAGTAAATTTGTTTTAAAATCGTTAGATTTTTCTGATCTGAAAAAATTTAATATTTCATTGTAAATATAATATAATATGGTGAAGGACAATAGAAAAAGAATATTGCGTTTATTACACTTTCATTAATGTGAGAATAAAAAAAAATCAATTATAAAAAATATAAGTATGTACTATAAATATAACTTATAAAAAATATGAACGAAAAACAAGTATAAAATTAAAAAATCAAAAGAACAGGTTCCACCGAGATTTGAACTCGGATCGCTGGATTCAGAGTCCAGAGTGCTAACCATTACACCATGGAACCGTTGAGAGCAACTCCGAAATTTTAAATTAGATGCTTATGGCACATAAACACCATCACGAACAAATACACATTTTACAATAATTATATAATGTAGAAAATCTATATAGATATATAAAAATTAATGCCTATTTCTTTTTATTCAAAAATATTATTTTTAATGTTAAAGGTTTTTAATTTTTTTTTTACAGTTATGACAAAAAGGTTAAAACTTACACAATATGATTATTAATGAACGGTAGGTATACACTATATTTTTCATACAGGGGTTGATGATATGGATCCCTCCAGTAGTTACCTACAGAAGTATGTTGCCCAACTCGAGAATAAAACAACTCATATGCCGATTCTTTCACTAATCCTGGAAAGACAACGTGTAAAAAGCCGGCTGAAAATGATAGAATATTAATATCAATAATGAATTCAGAATTAAATCATACTACATATGTATATAATATTCTTTTCAATGTAGAATAGGTTAATTATCTGTGGTAATTACCACATACCATTTAGAAAAAAAATTGAATATGTATAATTATACATACTTTTTCAATTTTTTTTCTAAACCTCAAGTCAATGAAGCTCTTTATTTTATTAATCTATATTCAACAATATAAAGCTCTTTTTTTGTTAGGACGCGCCTATCTCAGGAACTACTGGACCATTTTCAAAAATAATTTCACCTTTGCCTAATATGTACATGATGCTCAAGTGCAGCTGTAGGCTAAACAGATATGTGCAAAAATACTACTATAACCAAAATGGTAACAAAAGCATTATATTTACCTCCGTATTGTCCGGCCTGCGGTGAACTTAAAGAAATAAAAGTATCAACTGACACATTAGGAAACGTCTGGACAATACCACGAGCTACCAAACCACCCTGGGAGTAACCTGAAATTGTAAAAATGTAATTATTTAACTTTTATTATGCTACAATATAATTATTAAAATGCAGTTAACTTGTGAAAGGTTTAATTTGTAGAATCTTGTTTTTTTGGATTACGACCTTTTATAAATGTTTTATTCTGTAATAATTGGTACGAATATCAGCTTATGATGATAATTAATATCTTTAATGTATGTATAAAAATTCATAATTATACAATTAACACCAATAATTCATTATTACACTATTGAAATGGTTTTTTATTACACTTTATTGAAGAATTGGTATTATTATTTCCATCATAATAGTCGTAATAATACTTGGCCTAATTTAAATTTACAGTCAAGATAAACATTTTTTTTGTGACGTCAAGATTTTAAAAAACGTTTTTAAATTAAATAAGCCAAGGGCATGTTATCTTAATTCATATTTTTATCTTAACATATTATTATATTTAAGTGTTTATATTTACACAAGCTTGTTTATATATTGTGTTGAATGAACTATAAGTTCATTGAATAACATTGCATTTGCGTAGATGACTATATTATAAACAAATATTTTATTTACATTAATAATATTTATCTCGAACAAAAGACGCTATATCATGTTTTAGAAATTAAATTACACTGAACATATACAATAATGCATATGATAAGTGAAGTCCCATGTCCCCTAGTGGGGTAAGGGACAGATGCATTATACATCTGTTTCACTGATCGATTTTCTTTAGGGACAAGTAGGTGATCAGCCTTCTGTGTCCTACCAGACCAAGACATTATTTTTTCTTCGTCTCCACCGGGATCGAACCCAGGACCCTCGGTGTTACGCTCACGCGTCAACCACTGTACCTAGGCGGTCAATGCATATGATAAATATGGTTTAAATACATAATAGAGTGGCAGAATTTATTTTTAAATTTTATATTTGGTTGTAAGATTATGTTTAGATTACATTTTTGTTCCTTCCATGTTCTTATTTAATGTCAATATTCTGAAAAATTTTAAGCAAGCTCAAAGAATATACAATTTTTAAGTATTTTTTACGTACTCAGCATATGCAAAACTATAACCTCCTTTGAGCTAAGTATACCAACAGTAGGACACCCTGTATATGATATAGTAATATTATAATATGTAGCAGTGATTGTTTCGTATGTCAGTAACAGTGAGTGAAATAGCTGATAAAGGTATTGTAAATTAGAGTTAAGTAAGTATTACAGACTAACCGGTAGCGACTTAGAAGGTAGCGACCCTGCCTTCGAAGCCAGTGGTTGTGGGTTCGATTCCCACCCAGAGCAGATATTTGTGTGATGAATATTGATGTTTGCTCTGTGTCTGGGTGTTAATTATCTATATAAGGATATATTTAAAATTATAAAATATATGTATGATTATCAGCCATTTGGTTTCCATAACACAAGCAAAAAGCTTAGGTCATGGGATCAGATTCTGCCATGAGTGAAAAATGTCTTGAAATATTTTATTTATTTATAAAAGTATTCCTTAATCAGGTACTAAATGAGTGCTTTAGCAAGGGAGAAATGAAGATACTCTTAATCTGTATAGATATAAGTATTTATATTATAAAGCTGAAGAGTTTGTTTGAATGTGCTAATCTCAGGAACAACTGGTCCGATTTGATAAGTTCTTATGGTGTTAGATAGCCCATGTATTGAGAAACGCTATAGGCGTATATCATCACGCTAAGACCAACAGGAGTGGAGCACTGCGGGTAAAACCGTGGGGCACAGCTAGTCCTTAATACTTTTAATATCTTACCAATAAGATTTATCCCATCAGGGTATTGACTAGATATGTTTGCTACATCTTTTCCTATTTCCAGAACTTGATGCCACATGGTTTCCAAACTCGACCAGCTCTCAAATCTATTCACATTGTATACTTTTGTTCCAGGATGTTTCTGAAATAAATTTAATTTATTTTTTATGTAATTGTAACTAACTTGTTTATTTATTTTAGGATTCAAATCTGAATACCCACTAATTGTTCAAATTTGTCGCATTTTGTGTTCAAACGGTGTCTCTGCTAGGGAAATTATGAGAATCACTACATAGTATAAAACAAAGTCGCTTTCTCTGTCCCTATGTATGCTTAAATCTTTAAAACTACGCAACGGATTTTGATGCGGTTTTTTTTAATAGATAGAGTGATTCAAGAGGAAGGTTTTAGTATATAATTTATTATGTTTTAGAAAAAGCGGTCAGGGTGTACCCTTGGGGGCGCTAAAGTAACATCTATTTTTTATGGTTTTATCGGCAAGAATAGCCTAAAATAAACACTTTTTATTCTTTGTATTTTTTCTCTAAGGTTGATAGTTTTCGAGATAATCGAGTTATAATATACTCATTTACAATGGGATCTGGACTTAGACGAAATTTTGAAATTTTTTTTTAGTCTATATAATACCTATTTTTTATGGTTTTATCGGCAAGAATAGCCTAAAATAAACCCTTTTTATTCTTTGTATTTTTTCTCTAAGGTTGATAGTTGACTGAAAATCTGAATAAAAAATGTTCTACAGTAAGTTTCTCGAAAACTATCAACCTTAGAGAAAAAATACAAAGAATAAAAAGGGTTTATTTTAGGCTATAATTCTTGCCGATAAAACCATAAAAAATAGGTATTATATAGACTAAAAAAAAATTCAAAATTTCGTCTAAGTCCAGATCCCATTGTAAATGAGTATATTATAACTCGATTATCTCGAAAACTATCAACCTTAGAGAAAAAATACAAAGAATAAAAAGTGTTTATTTTAGGCTATTCTTGCCGATAAAACCATAAAAAATAGATGTTATACTGACTAAAAAAAAAATTTCAAAATTTCGTCTGTCTTTTTTCCATAGCGCCCCCAAGGCTACACTCCAACCGAAAAAGCGGGCGAAGCCGTGGGCGGAAAGCTAGTATTATATAGTTCTGAAATAGATCATCTGTTCAAATAATTTAATTTTTACTTTATAATATTATCATGAATTTTATAGAATATTTTAACCGCTAGTTTAATATAGAAAAATCAAGCTTAGCATCTTAATTAGAGTGTGCAGATGTTTCAAATAGATTTAAATTAAACAATTACCTCTTGTATCCTTCGCGAAATAATCTCCATGCTCCCGCTTCCCGTCATTATTCCATGAATTAAAACCACGGGTTTATAAGCAAAACATTGCACGAAACACAAAAGCAAGGTTAAAGCTAACTTTAACGTCATCTTCGTAATATATTACGTAGCAGAACAAAGAAACTTTAAATTAATTCGTTTAGAACTTATTCTTCTTATATCAGGGCTAAATAAAAAAAGATTATCATAAGATCAAACGATAGGATACTGTTAACTCAGCGTATTCATATCAATTTTAAATATACTTTATGATAATAGCGCGTTAAAAATGAAATAAGGAAATAAACAATAGTAAGACGCGCAGCCTCCTCACGGCTCACAATAACAATACGCCACAGAGCAAGTAATAAAGTACAATACGCGAATGAAAATTTGAAGTTTTGAAATTGAATTTGACTGTTGAGTGTTGACATGTTTTAACAAACGTCAGAATAAAATTAGAAGTTTAGAAATGAAGTTCGAGTTCATCAAAAACCACTAAGAAAAATGGTACATGAAAGCTGTACTATAAAAGTTTACGAAAAATAAATAATTAAGCTACCCTTTCTCTACCTTATGATCACCTTAATACGACGGGAATATAATTATTTAAAATCTCGCGAATATCAAAAGCTAACTGAGATAACTGATTAAAATTTCTATGAAATAAAAATTACCAAGACTATACTAAGGTAGTTTTCCAATTACAGAGCATAATGCGACTCAGTGGCGCACAATGCCGAATTATGCTGATGCTTAATTGGAACGTGAAATTTTAGTTTTCAAATGCACCAAGTACCTATATAATAAAATGCAAGTATATTCCTGTAAACAAATTTGTTTGTAGACATAGAGATAATATGTACTACGTACTAGAGTGGCTATTCCAAACAAAAACATTGCGCGCGGCCGATGTGGTGGGGTACGTGTGGAACGAGCGGGGCGTGGCTTCAAGTTCAAAGATTAAGCAATGCGTGCAGATGCGACACATTGTGCAATCTGTTTACTCGGTACTATCTGGTGGTACCGATACTAGGGAATTAATAAAAAGAGGATTTTATATTAAACTGTGTATTTTAATTTCCTTTAAATAATATCAATTTAGTAAGCTTTTGTCGTTTTGTGTAGTAATCAATAGTTTTATCAGTTTTTGCTTCATGATGTAATCGAATTTTGGAGTATTGGTTTATAATAGCCCTAATTAAATGGATACGATGATTCAATGTTGATGGCGTTTACGTATAAGAAACTCACATTTTGAAAAATCTCACGTGAGATGGGATGGGGGAGGGTGATGAATAAAATCTCACGACATCTCACCAGGGGGGAGGGAGGGGCAGAAAATTTAAAAAAAAACACCTCACGTAATTTATGGACACCCCCTTACTCGATCACAATTTTTGTAACGAATGTGAAAGACGAAACAATAAAACACGCAAAGCGGCTTTTACTATAAACGGAACTACATTTAAAAATATACTTTATTTATTGAGTTATAAGGTTGCTTCCATTCTGTTTATTTACATTCTCAAAAACATCAATCGCGGCAGAGGCGGCTTGCGACAAAGGCGGCTTGTGTCAAAGGCCTCGGCGATATCATTTAACAACATAATATGTACTTTAGGCAAACTTGTAATAAGATGTATTTTACTTTCTTATTAGTCCATTTGACAAGGATATTGGGTAAGATACCTATTGGAATAATATTATTATTATGTATGTACTTATTAAATCCGCGAATAAAAAAAATTTTTAGTCACGAATATAGAAATTGGGTCACATTTTTTTAATCCGCGAATAGTGAAAAGGCGAATAAAGGAAGCGCGATTAAGGAACTTTTACTGTATTAGTTTCTGTGAATGTTGTGTTTATTTGTAATTGTTGTGCATAATAATTTATAAATCCTATTGGAACAACTGTTGATGAACCTTTTTTTAATAAATAAAAATAGGTAAATAAATAAATATTACTTAATATAACCTATCGTTTTACTTTGCGTAGTCGGGTAAAAGTATAAATATTTAGGTACTACACCACGGTACTCTTTCCTAGTATATAATATTGTATATTCATAGTTAAAAAATCCAGTTACATTTTTTTAACAGACTCATCGATAGTGTCACGTCTGTGCTGTTAGTCTATGAAAAATGGCGCGAAACGCAGAACGCGTGGTGATTTTTCGCAAAATGATAACAATATTAGTAAAATGCATGACTTACTCATAATAAGGAAACTTACTGGTGAAAAGTCACTCCTCGGGCTTTGTTTGTATTATAGGAACTGTTAAAACAATATATTAGCACACACGAAGGCATTTTGAACAGAGCAATAACACGTGTTGACGCGGCAAGCGGGGGGCACAGTCCGGCACAGACTAAATGAGACTTGTGACTTTTGCCTCTAGCTCGTGTTAAAGAGAGTGTAGTAGCGATGGCCTCTATAGTACGTAGTACATATTATCTCTATGTTTGTAGATTCGAATTCTAAAATGAAATTGTATTCACATTTTAAATGTGAAATATAAAAAAAAAGTCAATTTTTGTACCTTCATCCATACTTATATTTATTTTTTTAACACAATTTGAATTAACTTTGATTATTTCGAAAAAACTACAATGAAACGAAAGCTTTAAAAATTTTCCAACAATCTTAATACTATTAAAAAGGCGAAAGTTTGTATGGATGTTTGTTACTCTTTCACGTAAAAACTACTGAACCGATTACAATGAAATTTAGCACACATATAGAGGGTAACTTGGATTAACACATAGGATAGGTTTTATCCCGGAAATCCCACGGGAACGGGAACTAACGGTTTTTCCTTTGAAAACGCGGGCGAAGCCGCGGGCGGAAATCTAGTTAATAATATTACTAACGATAATATATAAACAAAACATTTCGTCTTCGATCAATGGCATCGATGCATCGATTGCACGCATCAATTCACGCGCATAACTTTTAAGAGTGCTCGATTGTGCGAAGCGTTGCTGTAGTTGAAACATTCAACGTTAAGCATTATGCCGCATAATGCGCTCTAGTGCTGTAATTGGAAAACGGGGTTACATAATATACATTTGATTTTTAAGGAATTTACGATTTAAACCGATTTTAGAAAGGTCGAAGACGTTCAAGTTTTTGATCTAAATGTCATTGTCAATGCCATGCGTTCACATCCGGCTGTCTTGCGACTTGCGGCTGTCACTTCCATGTGTTAAGTTTGTGTTGTCGTGTTATTTATAAAATATTAAAAATTTACTACAAATAAACATTATAATACGTTAATAAGTAGCGGTTATAAGTTATTTCGAATGTTTAATTAATATTTACCGTAATTTAAATACAAGTGCAAAGCTGTGTATAACCTAAAAAGTCTTAACAAATAGATAGCTCTGCTTTCTGAGCAGTAAATACACCATGGCTGCTACTTCCCTGAGTGAACAGTTGCAGAAATTAGCTGGACCGCAAACTTCAATCTACAAAGATAATAAGAAGCGAGTATCACTTCTATTTGATCCGAAAGAAGCAGCACTTAAGGATCGCGATACGTTCTATGAAATCGGCATCAGCGGTCTTAAAGAATTAATAGCTCTATACGAAGGATTCTGTGTATATGAAGACTCATTATTCAGCATCTCATCCAAGGATTTTGAAAGAGCGGTACAAACAAAAGAAGTAAATAGAAACTTAGACCAGACAATAGAGAAATTTCTTCTTCAACTATCGCCGTATTTCCTGCTCCAATCATCGCACAAAGCGTTGGAATGGCTTGTTCATAGATACCACATTCATGAATACAACCAGGATGCAATAATGGCTTTAATTCTTCCATACCATGATACAAAGATCTTTGTGCGGTTTGTACAAATACTCCACATTAAGTCGACTCAATGGAAGTGGTTGGAGCCAGTACAAACACATGGTGTTGCATTATCCAAGCTTACTCTATATCAGCAGTGTGTTTCAAACACTTCAACATTGCAATTTATAGCCAAGACTACAGTTAAATATGTGACACAGTTTGGTGATAGAGCTACACACCTGAATACAGTTTTTGCGTTTTTCTGTTCATCTACAATTGGCACAATGAATAATGTTCACAATGTTTCTGAAGCTATTGTTAGTGCCTTGCTACCGACTTTGATGGAGGCGTTAGAATCACAAGTCGCAGATTTCAGATCATGTGCATACGTCATATTCGGCTTCCTTATGACCAAAGGAAAGTTAAAAAATAAAACAATAAATGAAATTATTGATAAACTGTTAGCGTCAGAATTTGAAATTAACCCTGATGTTGTGCTACTGATAAATTTAATTTACGCAAATCAGAAGCATATGCACAAAATGTCTGAATTTGTTTTGAACAATATCTCTTCAGACACTATGCAGATTATTTGTAAATATTTGAAGGTATTTAGTGCGAAGAAAATTAATTGTCAGCCTTTTATACTTGCTTTCTTGTCTGGTGTTTTACCTCTTTTAAAAGATGGCACGGAAGGGTTTATGAAGTTTACACCTTTACTGAATATTTTGATGGATGGAGTAGACTTAAAAGATATGGGACCTGAAAAAGCTATTGAGTAAGTTATTTTTCTTTTACTATTAACACAATCTTGATGTTGTTTCTCTAACTCTATATTCTATTTGGTTTTACTTGCATATAATAGAGGTGCTGATGCTGGTGAGATGCGGAGCAATACAAGATGTCGCCACTGTAAAACAAAGGTTGGGTGTTTCAAATCAGGCCTTGTGATAGAACTTTTGTCTGTTTTGAAATATTAATGAACTAGCTTCCGCCCGCATTTTCCCCGTTCCCGCAAGAATTTCGGGAAATCCTTTCTTAGCGGATGCCTACGTCCTAACATCTACCTGCATGCCAAATTTCAGCCCGTGCCCGTGGTTTGGGCTGATAGATACAATCAGTCAGTTTGAGTTTAATATATATAGATTTATTTCAGTTTATTTAAGTAAATTACTTGATAAAAAGGGGAGGCTCCCTAACATAATTTCTGGCGCTCTTTGATCGCGTTCGAGCTCGAAACTAAATCTCGTAAGTCTCAATTCTCTTATTTCGTTTATAACTAAAGTAATAATTGATCTAGAGAAAAAATATCTTGGGATTGGATAGTAAACTATATTTTCTTACTGTTAACATTTATTTTAGACATAAAGTCCAAGTAAATCTTTAAAAAAAATGTAATAATCCTTAATAAAGGCATAATTTTTGAATAAAAAATGAATCGAGCGAAAATGTTACAATTAAGTAACTGTCTTGTACATGGAAAGAAAAAGACCCAATAAATCATATACTAAAGTTCCATTTTGATTGTATGTGTGACTGTTTCAGAATATTAATGCAAATTCACATAAAATTTAGGGAGTCTCCCCTTAACATAGTGTTTTAGGATAATACTTTACCTACTTAAAATTCAATAAAATATACTTTTATTCATAATGTTCTTGTTTCATTCCAGTTCTAACAATTTTGTCTTGTTGCAGATGCGTTCTTAATGCAGCCTGCTCATTGCAAAAACCTGAAAAACCATCAGCTGATGATGGAAGTGACATTGAAATAATTGAAGACGACAATGATGTATCTCAAAAACTTATTAATTGGTACTCAAATTTCCTCAAACAATTTGAAACTAAATACCCAAATGCTTTTGACACAGTTGTCAAAAAAGAAATGAGGTCAGATAATAAAATATCTGCAGAGCGGAAAGCAAGCCTCGCTAAAGTATTGGGCTTCAATCCAGCCCTTGCTCATCAGTTTGGAGGGGCATACCTCTTCGAAAATCTCAATCACGTTAACCCAGAAATACGTATAGAAGCAGTCAATTATATAACAAAAGAATTATATTCGCTTAAAATCAAGAACAAGGATTTCGTTAAAGATTCCATTATAAATCGGCTAAATGATGACGATCCTAATGTGGTGATGGCGGTTTTATCAATAGAGAATAAACATTTGAATGAAATCCTTAGTGACACAGATATAACTGACGCATTTTGTAATATCGTGTCGAAAACTTCTAAAAAATGGAAGCCTGTTATAAAGGCGGCTATTATGAAATTCTGTGTACTAGATAACCTACCAGTGAACCATGATACTGTAATGGCAATAATTCCACACCTCTTCCCATACAGTCCTGAAAGTAGTTTAAACACTTGGGAAATATTAACATCTTCATGGGGCAAAAAGTTCGGCTTGAAGGAGAAAATTTCATGCAAAGAATCATTTTCTGATAATTCTCAAGTTCTTAGGCAGATTATTTTCAAAGCCCTATTTGTAGACCATGTAATTAATTTTGATGATATAATTGACATAACTCGGCTTAAAAAAGATAACACACTAGAGTTATGTTTTTATTTGCTTTTGAAGACATGTTCCATAGAAACGGCGAAAGCAGAAGATATTTTAGATATCCTTGACTTGCTTCTGGATTCTGTTCAAACGCGCACAATTATTTCAAGTGAAATAGGGACTACATTCACTAATGAAACAACTTTGGAATTTATTAAATGTGCAAAGCATGATAAGATATTGTTTGAGGTTTTGGCATACATTTTCGTTAGAATTACTGATACATTAGATGTAAGTGACATTTCCAAGCCGTGGTGCAATGTTTGCGAAAATCCTAAAAATATCTTAACTAGAAGGTTATTTGAACTTTATATAACTGGTTGTGGAATACCTGGATATAGTGAAGAGTACACAAAATTGCTCCAAAAACTATTTCAACAGTTATTTAAGAGCCCCAAAGAAAAATTCGAATATATTGCTAATATTGCATTTGGGCATATTCTGTATGCAGCTGATGCTAAAGACTTAATAAGTCCAGCTCTTCAACTAAGGTGTCTGAAGCTTCTCAATAATTTTATAACTGTTCAGAAAAATGAAACTTGGCTGTATGACTCTGATGTTCTTATATTAGTTATTATTTTTGGGCTGAATCATCCTATTTCTTACATACGGGAAGCTATTTTTCAAATAATTGATCTAGTAATAGGAAAAGCTAAAGGCAATTTCGTATATGTGGAATTAATTAAAGAATTAGCAAACCATAAAGAGCAGATGCTCTTAGATCATGAACAAATATCCCAAGTGTTAAGGAAAATTCTAACTCGGCAATCCATTGGGAGTAAAACATTCAAAAAGAATTGTTTGTTAAAATTAACAGGAATCTTAATAAATGACACACCAGCATATGTGAAATCAGCATTGGTAAAATTGTTTTCTGATATCAATGCTAACATTTATTCCCACATTGTGCCTTGCCTAAAAAGTTTGATAGCAACTCTAAAGAAAAATAAATCAAATGAGAAGTTCTCATTCAATATTTATGAGTCCAATTTATTTAACAATGTCATCAGTCAATTGAATGAACAAACAGTGTCGGCAATTTCTAAAGATGAAGTATGGCAGGTCATTGAGGAATGTTTAAAGGAGTATAAAGAATGTATATTGGAAGAATCTATGACTTTTACGAGTCCATGTGTACTCGTATTTAAACAATTACATGAAGATGTATTTGCTAAAGTCCCTGAAAATAAATGTTCTGATTTGATTAATCTAATAACTCTAGCTGGTGCGATTAGTAACAATCCCACGATTGCAAGTACAGCATCAAAAACTATAAAGAAAATGCAAATTAAACTTGCTGATTTCAAACCAATTCTTGACAAAATGCTCAATGTTACTGATCCTGCTGACAATTCAAATAAGAAAAAGAAGTCAACTGTATCTATGCTATCACATCAGATAGTAGAGACTGAAGAGTGGCGTCTAGGTGTCACTCTACTTGAATATGTTCAGAACAAAAAGAAAATGAGTTTGGACAATAACTTTGTCTTCATACTTTTCCAATTGCTTAAAAAATGTTTAAGATTTGAAGAACAGTCATATGTAGAATACACCAAGCAATTAATTCTGTCATCTATTTGGTACTATTTAAAGAAGTATGTTATCAATGAAGATGAGGACCAGCTCAAAGCTGTTAAGTCAATGTTTGATGTAGAATTAGTCGTCCAATGCATTCGTGGAACCCAAAATCCACAAACTCATCATCATGCGCTAATTGTACTATCTCATGCAGCTTATATATTACCAGAACAAGTACTTCATCATACTATGGAGATATTTACTTTTATTGGATCCTCAGTTTTACGTCACGATGACGCGTACAGCTTCCAAATTATAACAAAGATTATTGAGACTTTAGTACCCATTCTTGTTAAGATGGATAAAAGTATTAAAGATTATGGTGATGACGAACTGCGTCAGTTACAGAAACGAGTTGTCCCTGTTCTTCGAATCTTTGCAGATGTGGTGTTGCATGTTCCTGAACATAGAAGGTTACCTCTTTATAAGAAGTTGATCGAAACATTAGGGAAAGACCACTTTTTATGGGTTTTCATTGCTATCCTGTTCGAAACACACATCAGTCATTTCAACGATGAGAAGAAGAAAGATAAACAGCCCGCACGAACTCTGGCCGATAAAGAGTCTCCTATTACCAGAATTGATTTCGCACAAAGTATTTTAATGGAATTCACTCCAGAAACTGCTTTAGATAACTTCATAAAAATGATTAAATATCTGAAATCATTGCCAGAGCAAAAGGATGAAGAGGCAATGGACACATATATTGATCCTTCCGCTATATTCAGTATAAAATGTCATTCGGCGATTCAATTGAGGCATTTCAAATACGTCATTGTTACTTTCCTTAATACTTGCTTAGCTTCCCCAGTTTTTGTGGAACGATGCCATCAAATCACTGATTCAAGTATGGAGAATCACTACAAAGAACTGATTATAAATGTACTTACTTTCATTCAAAGTATAACGAAGATTAAAGATGAGAAGACAGCAAAATATTGGCGTGTGATGTTACACCATAGTTACGATTTATTAGATCATGCCAATAATTTACTATTGGCGCCAATGTTCCTATCAGTAATAAGAGGATTGCTCAAACACACTCTTCAAACTGTACAGAGAAAGGCAATGGAACTTCTGAACACCAAAATTCAATGTAGCCCGGAAATGTTTGATAATGTAGATAAAGAACTGCTATTCTCATTACTTCCGACCTTACTGAGTATTGTCCAAACTATTGAGAATACATCTAACAATACAAATGAAAACGAAAACCAAGATTTGGAACTGAATCAGCAAACAGCATTATTGTCTTTGAAACTGCTCACTCGGTTGCTGGCTACTCAAAATCCTGAACCATTTAAACCAGTTTTGGAAGTTGTTACAGATTACACTTGCAACACAAGCATACCTCCAAATGTAATGGCTTCTGTTGTTCTTTGCTTAGCAGAGTTATGTGGCAATCTAAAAGTTCACGCTCTAAGCTCACTCCGAAGATTCATGCCAGCTTTAATCAAAGTCCTAAAACGGCAGAGAGAAGCTGAAACACCAGAGTTAGTACTTTTAAGTACAGTAACTGCCATATCTAAAATCGTTGAAAGTTTGCCTCTGTTCTTAAGTCCATATCTCCAAAAAATCATTTACGAATATGCTATTTTGTGTGCCAAGTGGCAGAGTCAAGATCAAGAGTCTAATAAAGTATTGGCGATTGTTTCAAAGCTGGTAACTATCAAGAAAAAGTTGGCTAATTCGATTCCTCCCAGAGTTTTAATACCAGTAGCTAACGAGACGTATCAACTGATATTGAGCAAGCAGAAATATGATGTTGTTGGACCAGTTATGTCAGTTTTAGCTGATAGCTTTACGAATATAACCACTGCAGACTTCACAACTTTACAACAGGATTTGACCTCATTTTTCATAAGTGCGCTGCAGTTGAGATGTGATGCAGGTGAACAAAATGTGGATGCTAATACAATTGACAAGGCAGAAGATGAAGTTGTTAATGCCCTGGTTTCTCTAGTACTTAAACTATCGGAGACCAGCTTCAGACCATTCTATTTCAAAATATATGACTGGGCCATTCGGACTAATATTGAGGGACATAAGGATCGAGCAATTACTTTCTATAGGTTTGTATATTTTATTAAGATTTTTTATTTTCAAGTTTTTACTTCGTGAGGAACGTCAGTGTAAAAGAATTTAGTCAACTTCTTAATTGTTGTTATAATATTACTAATTGAAAATAACTTTTAAGTTAAATATTTCACATCGTAAATTGTATAAGGATTATATTTTATGCTCTATGTTAATTAACAAATAATATTGTTTTTCAGGGTGAGCAGTGCTATAGCAGATAAACTTAAGGGACTATTCGTTCTATTCGCGGGACATTTTATAAAGAATGCCGCAGATTTACTAGACGCGTGTAATAATAGTAAATCCGAACAATTATACTTCGATTCAGAGGAAAAATGCATTATACTAATCAAGTATATAATAAAAACGTTACACATAGTGTTCTTGTATGACAGTCAAAACTTCCTAGATAAGAATAGATTCGAAACACTGATGCAGCCAATAGTCGATCAATTGGAGAATACTCTGGGTGGGATTTCAAGCCTTAGAGAGAGAGCCACAGAGGTGATAATTCCTTGCGTATCGCAATTCGCAGTCGCTACAGGAGATGATTCGTTGTGGAAGCTGTTAAATTATCAGGTGTTGTTGAAGACTAGGCATAATGATGCGGAGTTGAGGTGAGTGTTAATTACATATTTAATTATATTAAATAATTATTTGAACATAACATTATCTAAGGCATAAGTGTTATTGTTAATATTATGTTAAAAACTTAACTTTTATCGTAATACAGACATAATACAATTGCGGTATTAAGTAGTATTTTACCAACTTTCCAATAAATATGAATATTAATTCATATTCATATTCAATTCATATTTCCATTAGGAAAATATCTTAGATTGGCATTTAAGTAGAAACCATAATATTTCGAATGTAGTCAAATTTAACAGTAGCAAAAGTCGAATGCTAATTATCCTTTCCACGGTTCTCACTAAATCTTAAGGGAAAGCCATCTAGTATTTTCTAAATCATCGTATTAATTATATTGCAGATTAACAGCGCTCGATTGTTTTGTCGCCATGGCGTCACAGCTCGGAAGCAACTGGCTCCCTCTATTGGCAGAAAGCGTTCCGTTCCTCGCAGAACTGTTGGAAGATGGTGACCAAAGGATAGAAACTGCCACTAAAAATGCTATACGTACTCTGGAACAGATTTTGGGAGAACCTCTGGAGAAATACTTTTAAATTGTTGGAATAATAAATGTATGAATTTATTAGTGTTGTTTTTTATTTAAAAGCTCTATTTTTATACAATAATTCAATACAATGATGCGTAGTTGAGGTCCCTAATATAGTATTATGATATGCTCATGTTAAGATTTTGGTATACAGATGTAAATGAAAAAAAATATTTAATTAAATATTCTATAATTATGGCAAAACTTAGTATGCATAAAATCATATCTAGAAATAACGCTAATGTTATAGGTTCGTTGATATTTTGAATTTGTTTTCTTCTGATGGTAGTTTAAAGAAAATATTTGGTTAAAACTGCATAAATATCCAGAATACAAGATGAACGTAAAACATTCCATGTAAAAACTAAAAAGTACACCAAGGAAATAAATTTTAAAGTAACTTTATCGTCATTAAAAATACAGCGCGATATATAACCTACCTATGTTCGCAAACTTATAACAGATCTCTGAAAGTACAATAATAAGTTTTAACGAGTAAAGTTTAAAATTATTAACCCCGTGTCTCACAATTACAAGATAAATTGATCTAGAATCTAATTATTATCGAGATATTAGTACTTTAATGGGTTTATAATTGAGTTTAGTGTTCTAATATAATTGAACATGTGTGCTTCAAATCGTAGTGAATAATATATTAGACTTTAAATTTACTTTCATGTAAAGTTTGATCAAATTAAGTATTCTGTGAGAGAGTAAAATTATTATCAGCCTTATACGTTCTTACTCGACAAATTTGTGCCTGGGACCATGTTTTTTACAACGCAGCATCATAATATTACCACAGACTAATAATAATATACTACGTATACAAATATTACTGATACTTTATCAAAATCAGCTAAATATCTTTGCTATAAATAAATTATGAACCGACCTGACTCAATGTGCAAAGGGTATAAAAATACTAAAGAAAAAAAATTTTGACAAATAAAAATAATTGCATTGACCAATTCAATTCACTTAGAGGAAATGTTTAACCGAGCTAAGTTTAGAGTGCGAAGTGGTAACAAACTAACAGACTAATTAACAGGTTTTAGACTAAGTTAGGCAGGTGGTTGCAAGAGCCTAATTGCGGCAACTTTAACCGCTTTCAAGTCAAATGTTACACAACTCTTTGGATGAATAATATATTAGCGTGATGAATTTAATGACGCTGTTGACCTAGTTCAGGAAGTTTGGCGTAATTGTTTTTTGACTAAAATTATCACGTACTTCTGTAGCACATAGATAGGTATTACGCGCTCTTTTGGGACATCTATAAATTACTCATGACTCATGAGACGTTTTTGAGGATTCTCGTACATTAACACGTGAAATTTGATAAACTTTATATTTTTCATTTTTATTAATAAGTCGGAATTCGTTACTTAGAAAATAAACAAAAATTTACTACCTATATACCGAAATATTTATTTATTTCCTCCACTACTTATTCGAATTATATTATATGCCACCGTGCGCAAGAGAATATAAAAAATCTAAAATTACCTGACTAAAACTTCACCGCGAACAAAACTTTAAGCTCATTCTTTCACATGCAATTATTATCTACGTAGGTATAACCTAAAAGCATTTCGACAGGTAAGCCATAATTCATTACAAACTACTCCCGAAAATATACGAGATTTGGAAATAGTATCACATAAACAAGCCAATTCGTTATTGAGGGGTATAAATCAAATAAATTCGCTTTTCATTATGGAACATACGCCGAAGTTAACAGAATTTTGTTTGTGTCTTTGATTTACGGGACTTGGACATTGTTGGAGCTATGTTATTAATCTCTCTTTTATATATACCTCGGGGATGTATAGTTAAATGTTAGATGATTTGGATGATAAATATGTACGTAGGATTTTGCTGTTGATTGTTGAGGCTGTAAAACGATATTGAGGATTTCTTTTCAATATGTGTCTAGTTTAGGTACATCTCTAAGATCTTATATTAAAATCTATGATTTCACAATATTGCTTATAATTTTCTTAAATATTAGATGACTACTTATATAACAAATCTAAGTGTAGGTACCTAAGCTTCTAATCAAGGTGGTTACAGAAAAAAAAATTACCGGCCGAAATAAGAACCTCCTCCTTTTTTTCTCAAAAATCCTTTTTGAGAGTCCTGAAATGTAGTCTGAAATATACAAACACCAATGAATATAATGTAAATATCTGCCAGTCTTTGCCTGCAGCTCTGCGGCTTGATTTGCATCACAAGGATCTCTGTGTCTAAGTTACGAAGCTTTTAGACTGCATTTCAGATTTGAGTGCTATTATATAAACTATATTATTTTGATAGCAAATATAGCCTGTGATTTAGTATTGCAATATATGAGGTAAGTCTATAACACAATTACCTATTAATATTAGATTTTCGCCCGCGCCTTCGCCCGCATTTTCAAAGAGAAACCCGAACAGTTACCGTTCCTGTGGGATTTACGATATTTCTTCAGCTACCTACATACCAAATTTCATTGTAATCGTTTCAGTAGTTTTTACACGAAAGAATAACAAACATCCATCCATCCATCCTCACAAACTTTCGCGTCTATAATATTAGTAGAATTATTCATGTATATTTGACTTGTGTGTGCAATTGTGTGTGTATATATTTATTTGGCTTGGCATAAACGCAATGTTTATATGCTTAGATTTAATTTAAGAAATATTTTTATATACTTAAAGCCCCGTAAATTTTTTTTTACTAATTAAAAAATAGTGGTGTATATCCAATATGTAGATCAAACTCAATACTAACATGTTTTAAGTTCCTTCCATAATTCCTGAATAATAATGAGCATTTCCGCAAAAAGATATGCAAAGAAAAGGATAAATTAGGAGTTTCCATGTTTTCGTTAAAATATGAAACCGAAACTTGCTTGGTTTAATTTTAAGTAGGTAGGTAGGTATTCACTTTTTTAATATATTTTCAGTCCATTTTTTCTAACAGATAAAAATATCATCGATATTTTGATAAAAGCGATTCTGTAATTTCACGTAATTTGTTCATTAAACGTTTGTAGCACAAGCTCTATCGTAGAGCCGTAGCCGTAGCATATTTCGTAGCAAACTTCGTACTGCATGATTGATTTTCCTCCTACGGTAGATTCTTTAATAAGTAACCCACTATAGTTAAATTACATATTATATTTGATTCATATCTATTTGATATCATACTTCAATCAATTTCAATTTAATTCCATTCCAACTTCCTCTTTAAATATAATCGGATTATAAATAAAAAAAAAGTGAAGTCCCATGTCCCCTAGTGGGGTAAGGGGCAGATGCATTATACATCTGTTTCACTGATCGATTTTTCTTTAGGGACAAGTAGGTGATCACTGATCAGCCTTCTGTGTCCTACCAGACCGAGACATTTTTTTTCTTCGTCTCCACCGGGAATCGAACCCAGGACCTCTCGGTGCTACGCTCACGCGTCAACCACTGTACCAAGGAGGCGGTCGGATTATAATTAATAAGAGTCATATAAAAAGTTTCTTATAAGTTATTACTTTTTGAAAGTTTACGCAGCAAATAGATAAGAGTCGATAATATGTAATTACATATTATGTTTATTCATTAACAGTCATATATATACGAACAGAATTATTATTTACCAAGGAACGCATAAATATTTATAAACACATTGTACATCTCAATTGTGAATACTAAAGCGAAATGAGTGTATTTACATTATTCTGTTACAGTTTACATTCGCTAATTACGTACACTAACATGACTAACAGTGTAAATTAATCACCCCATTTTAGTCCATGTGCCGTGACATTTTCAACGAAATACGTAATTTAACTTTTACAAGCACGTTTACATTCGCGTTTGGGGCTAAATTATTAATTATGTTAGGATCTTAATGAGAAAATAATTCGCTTATTTTCAGTCATGGAGATGTGTGACTTTGATATAGGTATTGAAGATATGTAGTTAAAATTGAATTTATAACTCAAAGGTCAAACTATATAGTTACCTACTATTTTTGAGGTAGGTAATAACTACAATACCTATTGAAAAAAAAATACTAGACCGATCTAAAAAAATATATTTCACTTGGCAAACTAAATATTTATAGAGTACCTACCTAATATTATTTTTATTTGTCAAGATAACCTAACTACTGATTAAATCATTCTGTAAAAGAAGTTTAAAAATAGGTTCTGATTTTTCTAGTTTTACGACACGAGTTAAAATTATTCATAACTACATGCTCGCTCAAGGCAGAACACGCAGACCAGAAATAAAACTTATAATAAAGTTAATTTTTAGAAAAAAAACAAAAACCGACTTCAAGACTATACCTATATGTACAAATTTAAACTGAAAAGTAGAAAATAATATTAAATAATAATAATGATATTAATTTTTTATTTTAATTACTTTAAACATTCAACGAAAAGGTTTCCTAAGTTATTTTTGAAGTCGGTGCCGCCCAAGAACAGTTTTATTGTTGCAAAGGCAGCAACAAATGGAATGTACGGCGGCGCGACGCGGCTGCGCGTGAGGGCCACAGAGCAAGTATGGTGAGGGCAGACTGTAATAAGTATATAGTCTATGGGGCAGACGTCGTTGACGGTTGTGTCTCTATGCATAAAAATTTTGATGCGCTTCTTTGCAATTTATAAGTAAGCTTACGTGCGATTTTCTGTTCTCTAGTAAAAGTTAAGGTAATTAATATAATAAATAGTGTAATTAATTATTAGGTTATTTTTTTATTAAGGATATTTATGCTATTGCATAGCTTCTATCGCGGGCCTTGAGCGCGGGGACCGAATCCAGAAATTCCGTAACGAAAAAACCTCACGCTCCCCCCTCCGACGGGCGTGGAGGTGTGGCATGAAGGCATAGCATGCAATAGCTTTACCGCGGCAGTCCCCGAGTGCCACACGTCTTTTTTTTGTTTTGGTTGGCACCGACTTCAAAAATAACTTAGGAAACCTTTTCGTTGAATGTTTAAAGTAATTAAAATAAAAAATTAATATCATTATTATTATTTAATATTATTTTCTACTTTTCAGTTTAAATTTGTACATATAGGTATAGTCTTGAAGTCGGTTTTTGTTTTTTTTCTAAAAATTAACTTTATTTTTAATTTTTAAGTGGAAAGTTAGTGTATTTTGTTTGTATATAATATGGATAGGCCTACTAAACGCGCTTCTCAAATGAGAAAGCGTCGTTTGGAAGAAAGTAGGGACGAGAGGGAAGATCGTCTAAAGAAGAGTAGGGAAAGATTTGCAATAAAAATTGCAAATGAGAGTGATGAGCAGCGGGCGTATAGACTTTCGCATACTCAAACTTATCAAGGCTTAATGAAAGTCCAAAAAGTCATGCTCAACGACTCAGTTTGATTCACGAGCGTTTATCAAACGAAAGCGAAGAGCAACGTTCTCATCGCCTTGGTTTGATTCACGAGCGTTTGTCAAATGAATCTATCGAATCCAGATCGGCTCGATTAGATGCTATGCGACAAGCTAGTCGCAACCGCAGGAATGTTTTCGAACAATCTATATGATCAAACATACAAAAAGAAAACATACTGTCGAATCAAAAACCCTCCTTTTTTGATGTTGGTTAAAAATCGACTAGCATGAAGCTCCTAGTCGAGACGAATCAAATGAGCACAAACACGGCGGAATTGCTTTATTTTATTACAGAGTTCCCATGGCTATTTACCGTCTCCATCATCAGACCCTGAATACCACATAGGATCGGAGTACTTATTAATTAGACTCAAACACATTCAAATTCGATGGTATTACATAATTTTGTTACAGAGATCCCATACTCCTAAACCATTCATCATCAGCTTCATCATCAGCTCAGCAACATCAGATGGTGACCATTAGATGCAAAAATCTACATAGATTAAGATAATTTCTGATAAACAGTGTATATGCCTACAAAATTTGAGGGTTTGCCTCGATTTCCCCAGGATCCCATCATCAGATCCTGACCTGGTGACAATGGGACGTATGACGTATGACCTACCAAATAAAAAAATAATTATTCAAATCGGTTTATAATTGCCGGAGTAATCGCGTAACAAATATACAAAAAAAAAAATACTGTCGAATTGAGAACCTCCTCCTTTTTTTGAAGTCGGTTAAAAATACAGCCTCTATCATATACCCATATACTGTTGAAAGAATTTTTCAAAAGTAATCACTGATTCACTGGTACTATTTAATTTTGGTTCTTCAAACGAACTTATGAACTCACACACATACTTTTTAAGTGGAGCATGCAGATTGAATTTATCTTCGACTTACACACGTATCTACTCTATCTCTATTGATTTCTGATGTTAGGTAAGTATACCTAGAATATAGAACAATTACAATTAAATGATTTGCTGTCAAGTAATAAGGTACTTTTTGTATCATATTAATCCTACAAAACTACACTATCTATCAAGTGAACCGTCTGCTCTGTTGCCTTCTCATATAAAAAAAAAAAAAAACACGTGGACCATTTTCATGTTGGAAAGTGGGTGAAATTGACTTGAGCTTCTTGAAAACTATTATATCGTCACTCTCAGCTCGATTTCTCGATCTTATATTATACAACCAGAAACCATATATATCTTAAAGTACAAACACAGATCACAACTAACTCTAGTTACTCAAAATTAAATCCGACTAAACAAGAAACGCTAGCGTATCAGGCCAATTCAAGTTGAGTGTTTAACTTGCACAGTGCATCTGCAATTCAGTTGCAATTGTATTAAATGAATTTAGTTCTAAAACTATTAAGGGTATACAATCGTATTAAGTGTGGCAGATGCTGATTTCAGCGGGCAAAGCCGTTTTAAAAAAATAAAAAAATAAAATATCCTTTATTGAATTATTATGTACATTAATGGACGACTAAGATCCGTTAGGCAAAAATAAAAAATACAAGAGTTACATTACATTACACAGTTATTGAAATAATACAAAAAGTATCAATTTAGAAATTATAAATATTAACGCAGAAGCCGGGCATAAAATGCCAAGATTTTTATGTAATGTATTATTACTTTGGAAAGACTACTGTTGGCTGTAGTAGAATAATTCGATTTTTTTGTATATTTAATAAATATTTTCTTATTAGTTTATATAGGCCACCCTGGGTCATAAACAACTCGACTGATCTTCAAAGTTCTTTCATAATATTAAAAACGTTTTATATTCCACGTCAACGCCGAAGAAGCGCTAGTTGTAACTGTTACAAATAAGTAGATACTTAGTTGTTAGAATTGAAGTGTTTTAAAAAAACAATAAAACCAATATTTTTATACCCATGCATTTTATTACTAGAAAAACTATCATTAACAACTTGTATTTAAGCTAAATTTATTAGGTATAAGAAGATAATTCCTTCTGAAAGTCCTTCAGCCACGTTTCATAGAGATTTGGAAGGTGTGTTTGTTAAGTGTGTGTTGACCTTGACGTCACTGACATGTTACTGTGAGTGTTAAATAACATGACGTGTAGAGTTAGTATGGTATACCTCATACCTGTATTAATAAAAATCACTGTCTTTTGAGAAATTTGTTTTATTATTCCTACTATTATAAGTAATCCCTACTATGCCTACTAATATAATATTTTATATTATAAATGCGAAAGTAACTCTGTCTGTCTGTCTGTCTGTTACGCTTTCCCGCTTAAACGTCTCAACCAATTTTGATGAAATTTGGCACAGACAATCTTTAGACCCTGAGAATGACTGAATGAAAACCTTTTATTGCGAAAAAACACCACGCGGGCGAAGCCGCGGGCGGAAGCTAGTTAAATAAAAATAGAAAATTTTAATAACTCCTTCGTCCAGTTTTCGTTTTAGCCGTCCCAATTGTTGTTTATTTTTTTAACACAAAGAAAAATGCTTTTGCTCTTTTTATAGAGAAAAATATTAACATTTGAGTTGTAGTTCTCATCAGTTTTCAAATCGATTATGTTTTACAAGTCATCAGAATATCATTACACCTTTAAAATAAGGCCCCGTCTGGGTTATATATAGATTGAATTTTGATGCTCTCACCCGATCCTTTGACTCGCTCATTCATAATTCAATACCGAATTTGTCACTCAACCCGCAAATATGAACATATGAGTCTCACGCAAGTCTCACGTACAATTTTGACAAAAGAGCGCTTCAAGTTATGATTACTAATGCTATGTGTATTGTGTGTAAAACATGAGCATGCCTTTATTATGTACTAGCTGTGCCACGCGGTTTCACCCGCATTGCTCCACTCCTGTTGTTCTTAGCGTGATGATTTATAGCCTTTCTCGATAAATGGGCTATCTAACACCGAAAGTATTTTTCAAATCGGACCAGTAGTTCCTGAGATTAGCGCGTTCAAACAAACAAACAAATAAACTCTTCAGCTTTATAATATTAAGTACTTATAGATGTAGACTGAATTAATTTTTAATTATCTAATTGGTAATAAACTTACCCGCATACATAGAGGTACCACGCCATTAAAAGCTATTTAACCCCTTGACCACCGAGCGGCCCGATCGGGCCACGACACAATAGATTTTCTATTGTGTCTGTGATTCCGGGGGCTGAGGCATTAAAAGCACATGTTGATAGGTAATAAGTAATAACTAATAATATACTTTCGACCCAGAGACAATTTAATTTAATGTAATTAGTTAACAATAAGTGTACTTTTAAACAGATAAAAGAAGATATAGATGTGTTATTTTAAACTTCAGAGACACGGTTCCATGGTGTAATGGTTAGCACTCTGGACTCTGAATCCAGCGATCCGAGTTCAAATCTCGGTGGAACCTATATTTTGTTAAAAATTTCCCGATTTTTATTTTATATTTCAAATCACTTATTTTGGTTAATTTTATACATCATATTATTATATTGGCATTGCCAAATTTGTATTGGCATTGGTATTGTTTATATTTTTACTATATTATGTTTTCGCACATGACATGTTTAGTGTAATCATGTTAAATGTGTAATATACCAAAATGTTGAAGCTGAACAACATATGCTTAACCGAGTTAGAGAAAATTTGATCCCTCCTTCAAATAATTAAACAGATAACTCGTAATTTTGAAGAGCAGCCACAAAATGAAACATTTATAACCTTTGATATACTTAAAGCAAAATAGAATAATATTATTGAAGAAGATTGTTACATTTCTTGTTAATACTTTAATGAGGGGAAGATTACGCGACTAAAATCATTTGATTGATCAATTATATTTAAATGAAGGCTGATTTTTTATATTAATTAAATAAAATAATATGGAACATCTTAAAATATATCTACTGAATAAAGGTATAAAAATAATATGATAAAAGTAAAATTAAAATATTTTTCCATTCCATCAGATCCAATTCCATTTTTATCAGGAATCGAACCGATACAATTTTTATAATTCAATAACGAATTTCGAGAGATTAATAAAAAGACCGAAGAACGGTAAGAAGCATTCATTTAGATAATTAATATTTATTAAAACTTTTCTCCATTAAATTGTTTGGAAGCCGAAAATTTTCTAAAATCTTCATTAGCGTATTTAACGCCCTTCGTTATTAGTAACTTTTTAAGACCAATTATTAAGTTGAGAGTTTGTAATGCAAAACGTATTTGTAATATAATATTTTAATGTTTCTTGTTTTGGTGGTGAAAGTATATTGATATTTAATAATTATTGTTCCGTTATTTATGTTAGCTGAAAGATATTGTGAAGGAAAATTTAAGAGTTCTTATCAAATATTCAGCTATTTCAATAACCCCATATTGTGTTAAGGCTTTTTTTATGTATTTTTTTAATAAAATGTACTTACTTACTTACTGGAGTGGCGCAGGGACCCAAAGTGAGTCTTGGCCTCCGACAATAGAGCCTCCATTTTACTCTATCCTGCGCCATCTCTTGCCAGTTTTCGATGTGGAGGGTGCGCAGGTCTTTGGCGATTTCGTCTTTCCAGCGGTACCTAGGACGCCCAACCGGACGGCGTCCAGATGGCTGACCCAGGTACGCTCGTTTCGCTGCTCGATCTGATTTCTTAATAAAATGTACCCACTAATAACTCTACATTTGAACTATCAACTAGAGTCCAGACAATTGCAGTATATCATTAGGTAAATTTGCAATAGCTCTCAACTAGCAGCCAACATTTGTGTAATAATGTCCTATAATATTTATTTATATTTATTTATTTAACATTAAAACTGTAAATTCCGCGCAGCGATTCCAGAAAGTTATCCACATACATCATTACATGTGAACCACGTGTTGTAATTCAATCAATTCTGTTTAATTAAAGCTCTATTAGTTCTCGGAAACTAATTTGAAGCTGAAATTGTTTTGCTTCAAGATCGTTGGATGTGGAGAAGTGGTTTATTAATAAACGGAAGGAGTAAATAGTTTGCGTGTTTATAACGCATTCTTTTGTGAACATATTGGAATTTTACCGATTTTGAGCAACTTATTGCTCGGTTAAAAATGAGGAAGATATAGAAGGTGAAGAGTCAAGATGTTTATTGGTACAGTGTTTATAGTGTGTTAGTATTATGAATAAGACGTCCCGGTTATCTTTCGCAAAAATTTTCGCTTTCTCATTCTATACAATGCTTAGTTGAATCTGTAGGAGTTCGTCACAGCACGCAGACCTTTCTCTTGGGAGTCCAGAGGGTTATTAAGCGTAATTTCGTAACTTGTAACAAAATATGACGATATCGCCTTGACTATAACAAGTTCTTCGAATTAATATGTTAATTATATTTCCTATAGGTACTTGTATTACCTGTAGTACAATTTGATGATTCATATTGTTTATGTCAGTTGATATTTTACGACTGTCTAGTCGTAATATTCTATATTGTATATCGTATATTGTCTAATACATTCACCAAAATCTTAATTTTTTCATCGTATCGAATATACTACAGCTACCAATAACAATAACAATAAAATTTTATGGTGATCGGCTATCACAATAACGATCCATCCATCGCCAGAAAATAAACAAAAAATTAAACGTTTTCAACTTTGCTCCTGAGGGTTGATGAGGATGCAGTTTTAATTCCAGTGTGTAAAAATGACAGAGCTATATAGGTTGTCTAGCGCCATCACTTTCCCACAATGGAAAAAACACTGCTACATCACGGTTTGTCTGTGCCAGTCAGGAGTTAGTGATAAATCATCGAATAAACAAACAAATTCATGCAATATATTCACGCATCAATATCGTACGTGAACAGGACGATATCCCTTTATGTCGTCACGTCGTCACGCTGTCACGGTGTCACGTTGTCACGTTATCATGTTATCACGTTATCACGTACGAGGTAATTCGTACCCCAATTCTGTACGGTATTTGGATGGAAATTCATTTGGACGGTGGATTGAAATAATCGATCATGAGTATTAAAACGTACTGTAAGGGATTAATATGTGATAAGGGATTATTAAAGGATTATAATATACTAGCTTTACGCCTGCGGCTTCGCCCGCGTTTTCTAAGGAAAACCCGTACCCGTTCCCGTGGGATTTTCAGGATAGGTATCCTATCTGTTAATCCAAGTTACTCTCTATATGTGTGTTTAATTTCATTGTAATCGGTTCAGTAGTAGGTATTTGCGTGAAAGAGTAACAAACATACCCAACTACACACACACATACATCCATCCACACAAACTTTCACATTTATAATATTAGAAGGAAGGATTTTGTAGTAATTATAAAGTTTAAGGAGACGAATACGAATATAATATTCAAAGATATTTATAACAATTAAAATATGTGACTAAATAATTATTTTCAGCATATTTAAATCAAAAATATACTTAGCTACCACCGAAAAGTAAACTACTATAACTAGATGAAATGTGTTGAAAGTATAAATACGCACAGAAAATCCAATTGGGAATCCAAGGTATCCAAAGAGCCTTCAGAAGTTAGTGATGCTGCTAATTTCTTTCTGAAACTTATTAGGTAACAGTTACAGCAGTAAAGATTTAACGAAATTGTAACAAGAAAAAAGAGAAACGGAATTTCTGCCAATTATATCCCCAAAAACTTTACTCCATCCCCGTAATGTCCATCACGAATCATTAATATGCATGTGGCCAATGGACGAGGAATTCGCAAACTGTCAGCGTAATGAAGGTATAGTCGTGGACAACAGTTCAAAGAACATTGATCCTAAATCGACTAGATAGCGCGGTAGACTTTTTGATTAATTACTTTTTGTTTAATATCTACTGCATAAAGCGGTTAAACTTTTCGATTAAATACTTTAAAATAAATACTTTCATTGTACTGGGTAGAACACATATTATACACACACCGGCACAATTAGCGGAACAGAAACCGATGTGCGAGAACATCGTCTGGGATTTGAACGAATGGCAGCAGGTTCTCTTTACTGATGAGTGCAGAGTTCTTTTAAAACAGATCGATGGGAGACAGCGAATATGGAGACGCAAAGGAGAACGCCACATACAGTCTAATTTTGAACACACAGTGGCTTATGGTAGCGGCTCGATTATGGTTTGGGGAGGGATATGTTTGGGAGCTCGCACGGAGTTAGTGATAGTCACAGGAGGGACCATGACAGCAGATCGATACATCAGAGACATTTTAGAAGAACATGTTGTACCATTTGCCCCATTTATTGGTGACGACTTTATTCTAATGCAAGATAATGCTCGTACTCATAGTGCACAATCGGTACAGGCATATCTGAGCCTCGTAGGTATACCGGTGATGCAGTGGCCAGCAAATTCCCCCAATATGAATCCAATAGAGCATGTCTGGGACTTGCTAAAAAGAAGGGTTAAATCCAGAATGCCACCCTCCAACAATCTTAATGAACTTGAAAACGCATTACTTGAGGAGTGGGAGCGGTTGCCTCAAGAAATCATCGATAACATAATCTGTAGCATGCCCAGACGAATGGAAACCGTAATCAGAGCAAGAGGGGGAAACACTCGTTATTAATTTTGCTTTAATTTTATTGTTAAATCATTTAATGCTTACTTTTTTTATTTTTTGTGATGGTTCATAATCATCTAAAAATTTCACTTATTTCAAATTTCTTTATTTTTCAATAAAAAATAAAGAAGACTTTTCAAAGTCGTTGTTAAAAGATGTTAATCAATTTGTTAGTTTGTGTCTAATTACATTTTCGTCAAATATATGCGTTATTATCTCATAGTCTCACTTTTTTTTCTGTTCCGCTAATTGTGCCGGTGTGTATATTAAAGAACACAAAAAAAAAGTTCTTAAAAGATTTGCCATGTTAATAAATGTAATAAAATATCAGAGTTTCAGTTGAAATTGTCTGTTTATTTCTGTTAATTTTACTATAAAACTTAATCAAATTATAAATTAAAACAAATGATCATTAACTTCCTTAACTTCCTACGCAAAATCTATTTACTGACTATTAAAATTTGATTTGACGGTGACCGCACAAACACCGGTTGAGGGTTACAGTTTGATAACTGAGAGTTTATTTATTTGAAGCTTCTTAATTAAGCTTATACATATTATTTCTAGAAGCTGAAATGAAAAACGTTGTTTTGCTATTTTATCAGGTAAGGGTAAAGTTAACAAGCGATATGCACAACAAAAGCAAAAACAAACAAGTCATTAAACTCGGTCATTCGGTTAATTAAATGTACTGTTATGTGACAATTTGTTATAATAATAATATATTGATTAGGATTATATAAGAGATGCAGCCCGCAGTTTCGGGTTATATTACATAGGAAAATCTTTTTTTTTTTCAAACTCCAGTATTTAGCGTTTGTTTGGTACTTTTGTGTGTACTTTTATTGCAATATACAGAAACGTGTCAGTTGTCACTTTGACGATGAACGAACATAAAACCACGAAAAATTCTACCGTTCTAGGAATGTTACTCTTTGTTATTTGCATCATCCGATGATTGGTCGAGCGTGTGACGTAAGAGTAAGTCCACACGGCGCGTCGCGTCAGCGTTGCGTCGACGTAGCGCTGTCGCTGCGTCGTTTTACATACAAATAACCAAGGTGTTCACACGGCGCGCTGCGTCGGTGCAACGCACACGTGACGGACAGCAGCCCCCGAGACGAAGCGGGAGGGGGTGTCAGCGCTCAGTTGTAGTAGTAGTAACGCTGCGATGGCGCAGCGCCCGTGTGGCCGGCTATGCGTCAAATATTTGCGTTGCGACGACGCAACGCTGACGCGACGCGCCGTGTGGACTTACTCTAAATTGGTTTAAAACTGGATTTTCCACAATTCCCTGCCCCTAATGGGGTAAGGGGCAGATGCATTGCATGTTTTACTTATCGCTTTTACTAGTGTCTGAGCTTTCCGTGGCAATGTAATCTTTACTGGTCTTGAATTAAGGATCTTCTTCTTACTACTCAGTGCTATATAAGCAACAGCCGCGAGAAAAAAGAAATATAGAACAAAGGTTTAATGATTTATAATTTTATAATGACTAGTTGCTAACATTAATATTTAAAACCTGCTGTCACGAAAAAAAAAACTACACGCAAAAATCAACTTATATTTTTTTCACAACAAACACTAGACTGTACTATTTTACGCGAATTTATATTCTCAAACCGTACAAATCCTTTATATTTGGACAATATGAAAGGTGATTTAAACATTTTTAACACAAGAGCTTTTATATAAAGCTACATGTTTTGAAATGCCGTTCGCGGGTAATTTAACGTGCCTTTTAATCCTGGGAAGTTTAAATAGAGGGATTTGCGATTTTTGTACTGTTCTTTTTATATAATTTATTGTGTAAAGTATGAAATCAGGTTAACAATTCAAAAAATTTACTGTTAATATGATATATTCACTTCACTATAATAATTGTTTTCATCATACAAATTGTCCCAAAAACAACTAATTTTAGAACGTTCAAAAACAGTTTTTAACCATAGGTAATGAATTATAATATTAAAAATTGTTTTTGTACAAACAAAATGAATGATAATAAACTTCGTTATTCTAATTCTGTTCGCCAAAACAAAACTAACACTCTTGTATAGGGTTTCGTGAAGCGTGCTATAGTGGGACCAACATTCATTCCTTCTAACGAACCGGGGACATGAGGGCCATCAGATGTCACTGTTTTGTCCCCAATTAAGAATAGTGTGTGAGACCTCGGAATTGAATGAAACATTTTTGTTGTGAGGTAAGTACAATGTAGTTCTGGCAATAATAAGTGCTAGGTATAATATTTTTTTTAATATACCTATGATTATATGTATGGTAATAAAGATATAGTTTTGACTATCCGCTTTTCTATAATAGTATAAACTTAGTATAAAGCACGTTACTCGATAAAAGGGTAAAAAATGAAACAACATATTTTGATTCTCTCAAAATTATATTGTTGCAGTTTCTCTAATCATCAGTATCACCAATAATTGCAAGAATTTGAACAATTTAAGCCACAATCGCCTGTCGGTCTGTCTGTCTTTTTCGTTTTCCGAGCTTTTTCTTTAGCTGGAACACCGATTTGAATAAATTTGTAACTTTTGATTAGCTCCAGTGTTAAACATATGCTACTTTTTTGCAAATCAACACTTGTTGTCCCTTGAAAGAAGGTTGCCTGGCAGAGACGGCTTTAAGTCATAAGGCCGCCATTTTTACATTTTGAATGGTTTTGTTTTATTTTAGTCTGTTCCACAGTAAAGAATAAATAAATAAATAAAAGGAGAATAGATGAGAAAAGTTTTTCCTAATTATATTTTCCGCGGGTAAAATCGCAAGGCAAAGACTTAACATAATGTTAGACGTAACTTTTGATTTAATATTTTTGTGGATGAATAGTTGTCAATATAGCTGTCACTGTCACCTGTCAGAACATGCTTAGCTGTCGAATACTATAAATTGCCGCGTTCCTTTGACTCGGCGCGCAATCGTACGGATCGTGCCTAGGGGCTCGGACGTTGTTTATACGACGTTTGACCCAACTACCTTCACTTTGCTAATAGTCGTTGACTTGCTGCGATTTGTTAATCAATTAGGTAGCTGTGTAGAATCGCAGTACATTCTTATAACATTTCAAACTAATATTTAACCCAGTCTCGCGTGTAATTTCTATTATCAGAATTGGGATAGAATTCAAGCCCACTATTTTTAAATGTGTTTATGTTTACGTAGTTTTGTAACTGGCATTTGTGTTTTTTTTTTCGTGCGTTGTGTAAAGTAAAAGTTTGTTACGTGGATTATTGTAACGGGAATGTAGTCCATCGAAGAAATTGTGTGTGCTATCTGGGCTGCGGTCCAGTGTTTGTAATAAAAACCTCTCAGTTCACAGGTAAATTTGATTCAGGGATGCGAGGGCCCTACGAAGTAGTGAACATCCTGCCTAGTGGTCGATACGAGTTGAAACTCGTTGTGGTGACTACGGAAAGAAGACTCAAGCCGCGGCACAGCATAATATGGTGCCCTGGCGTGGCGAGTGGTGTCCCGAAGCATGTGCCGAATTTTTTTGACGATGAGTGTTATTGGCTCGTAGTGATTCAAATCGCTAGTCGAACCCTGGCGTTGAGGTATTGTCTAGTCGCTGACGTATAGTAGTGATGTATTTCACTAGTCGTACGAGCGTAGATATACCGTCAAGTCGCCGTCTGTATGTCCGTAGTGAGTTGTCTCGCTAGTCGGATTTGAGCGTTGAGGTATTGTCTAGTCGCTGACGTATCGTAGTGATGTATTTCACTAGTCGTACGAGCGTAGATATACCGTCAAGTCGCCGTCTAAATGTCCGTAGTGAGTTGACTCGCTAGTCGGATTTGAGCGTTGAGGTATTGTCTAGTCGCTGTTTTACTAACGAGTGCGTAGAAAAGTATGGTCAGTGTGGCCGAGGCAGTGTGTTTTTGAAATCCCGAGATGAACTACCGTTGTATTGTAATACGAGAAAAGGCGTACGAGGACGTACGTTTGTCAGTATGGCCGTGTTAGACGTAACTTTTGATTTAATATTTTTGTGGATGAATAGTTGTCAATATAGCTGTCACTGTCACCTGTCAGAACATGCTTAGCTGTCGAATACTATAAATTGCCGCGTTCCTTTGACTCGGCGCGCAATCGTACGGATCGTGCCTAGGGGCTCGGACGTTGTTTATACGACGTTTGACCCAACTACCTTCACTTTGCTAATAGTCGTTGACTTGCTGCGATTTGTTAATCAATTAGGTAGCTGTGTATAATCGCAGTACATTCTAATTACATTTCAAACTAATATTTAACCCAGTCTCGCGTGTAATTTCTATTAATAATATATTATGTTAAAAGATCGAAGGGTCCTTGGTCTCCTTGGGATCCTTGATCTTAAACATTTCGTGGTTCAATAGAAGAAAGCGAAGGTCCGTATCTTGCATCAGCTAATTAATACGGGATGCTGAAATCCCATTGATATCCTATCTGATGGATACGTAACCTTATTTGATTTATTATTAAAGCTTCAGCCTTTATTGGGAAAGTAATAACATTACTGGGCATGATTCTATTTGAAAATCTCTTGTTAAAATATATATAATTAAATACAGAGTATATTCTTTTTTATTTTTCTCTTTTACTAAGTAATTCGGAAATTTAATGAATGCATATTGTTGCGTCTTAAAATTATTATAATAGCGCACAATTAAATTGTTTGTAAATTGTAAGCTAATAAGTATTTCAGAATCTATAGAAATAAATAATAAATTATTATCAGCTGTACTAATACCAACAATAAAATATGTATAACAAATGGACTTTCATTAACCACACTAATTAGGAACTAAGTACTCTTTCAATCGAGTAAAATAAAATTCATAATTTATTGAAAATAGAGTTCTTAAAACTATAACATCGCACTACGACCAATAGAATCGATTCATCAAAATATCATATTGCAAAATACGCGGGAAAAACTACGTTATTTGGAGAGTAAAAACATCAACCAGGTAGTCTAGAACAAAGTTTTAATCAAGCTTGAAACCATACCCGTTGACAACAGTTATAATCCTCAAGTACAACTTCCAAGGAATACGTCGTAGGGATAAAAAGTAGCTTCCAACTTTGTATCGGAGATTACAAAGAAGAAAGTCTAATAGATATTTCTTGAAGTATAGGAATTTATTGGTAATATTTGTTGCGACACAAAGATACATAATTCGTCTCCATAAATTTTGTTTGTGGTTTCGTATTTATTGGTCCATCCTTTCTTTTATTTTGAGGTAGGTATATTTAAAAATAAAAATTTTGAGAACTGATACTGTAAATCTTATTCAAGACTGAGATGAAATTATTTTGGTAGATGAATTTATAAATTTATAAATTTGTATAGGTATTAAAATATCTATAAATAGAATATTTATTTAAAAAATTGTTGCAAACACAATTAAATTCCTCTAAACACATCTATCTAAAATACATTCCTACATTCAAGACATTACAAGTCTCTCATGAGTGAAGTCAAAGTGTGAGCAAAAGCATTTCTCCTTTTAGTTTTCAGTTCTTTCTAACATTTAAATGGAAGGAAAGTTGAGTTCAAAACTAGAGTGGCTTAAAGATGTGAGCTATGCTTTGGCGTAGAGAATTCTTAGTTCGTTGGATTGTTTTTGTTATTTTCTATTATGTTCAATTAGTGTACAGTTTAAAGAAAATTGCTATTGCTGTTACCATAGATTTTTTAAAAAAGAGCCTTAAATATATCCATGATATCCTAAAAGCAAATGTTTTAAGGATGAATAAATTAATAGAAATTTCTTACCTTTTCATCATAAAATAGGGTGATAGGGTCTGGATGAAATTTGGAACATTTTTGTAATACACAATACTATAAACTTATAAAAAAGTACTCTTTCAAAAAATTGTACAAAGCCCATTTACTTGATACACAAAGTAAAAAATAGATTTATATTTATTTCGCTCCACACCGCACAGACTTAGGGCTGCCACGGTAATCTTTTCTATTTCTTATTATGATATTCTCACGTTTTATTTCTACACACTATCGTTATTTTATGTATTATCTTATTTATATTTTTATTTTATTCATATCACTTTTATGTATTTGTTTTTTCTTTAATCATATTTTCTATATTTTATTTCTATTATATACACAAATATTATTATTTCATACTATCTACATATTATATTTTATGTTTGGTACGCTGAACTTCCTCGAACGGGTCTTGGCAGAATACCAGCGTCATGGTTCAAAGAACTATGGCATTGTGCTGAGCCAAGACCTTTTCAGGGAATATTGCTTTTTATTTTTCTTTTTTTTATGTTAATGTAATTTTAGTTTTTAAGTATATATATATATAATTTTTAAATTGTTTAGTTTTAAGAATTGTAATAATTTCCTGAATAAATGATAAATAAATAAATAAATAAATAAATAAAGTATAGATTAGCTCACAGGCTACTTTTTTGATACACAGTTTTTATTAGAAATAATGTATACAAAGTTGTGGTGAAAAATATGGTAGGTAATCAAAATAGCTCGTTTTCACCTGTAAAACGAGCTATTTTGACATTCAAACATTATGAATTCGAACTGAAATTCACGCTGCAATTTACCGCTGTAAAATTGTATAATAAGAAGCTTTAGAAAGCGCAAAGTTCACACGAGAGAACTGGGAAGCCCATAAAGCTAGTATACCTACAGGTATAAGAATAGTCCTGTGCAAAAGCTAGTTATTTATATACAGCCTGTCTGAGTGCTTCAAGGGTCTCCAGGAAACCTTAGAACTAAACATAAGGGTTGTTTCAAAGCTTTTCCCAAGTCACTATCACAGAAATTAACTTTCAAATTTGTCTCTGAAAATTGTGCAAGTAATCAAGGTTTGACTCTTGCATAATAAATCATAGCCGGGTCACGCATTTAACTGATATGGGATTCGACCCGACCTTTTAGCTTCGTCCTTTTGAAATCAACTCTGAGGGAATAACTTTATGTATTATCACTTTATAAATGTAGTTTCGGATACGCTTCGCTGGTTTCTGTTGTTGCCGGTGGTCATTCACCGGTTCTGTAGTGATAATGTAAATCTCTAGCTGAAAGAGGTGTGAAAGAGCGTCTCTATTGTATGCTTTATTAAAAAGGAATGTTTCGTTATATTTTTGAACCTTCTAAAACGATTTTGCTTCAAGATTTTAGTGTTTTATAAATGCGAAAGTTTTTATTTTCAGACTGACCGATATTTGTAAAATGTATAAGTTAATTACGCCAAAAGTAATGAACGGATTTAAATAAAACTTCAGGCACTGTTGGTTGTCAATAAATAACTTAGTATAGTGTCCGTTCTAATAATATCTATAAGTATCTAGACCATTTTACTACGAATGGTCTCATCCATACCGTATATGTACTTATTCAACTTCACAGTTCACACCATGACAAGATAGCACGCGATTGTAGGATATAAAATCGATGTCGGTTGAAATATTTCTTCATTTGGTCATGAATATCGCTCGCGTGTTCCACCCTACATACCTACCATCTTTTGACGCCGTAGCACTAAATATTTGATAGTTCAAGTTGAATATATTTTTTGTAGCCTGATGGACAAAAATCTAGCTTATGACTATTTTTTAATGAACTAGGATTTCGTTTTGTCACTGTCGCGGCCGTAGAAACGACTCTACCTGTTTTCCACTGCTTGTAATTTGTATAGCGTTTAAACAAATACTCGGAAAATGTGCATACGAAAATAATGATATTATATGTATTGCAATACACAAAGAGCATCCAAAATGGGTACTATAAATTGGACTGGCTCTGCCATTTTTTTTTAAATAAGCAATAATACAAAATTTTAAAAAGAATATTACACGAAAAATATATTTTTATTCAGAAATTTTATATTTTCCGACCTTCACAGAAACAGATAGTGGCAATAATGGCGAATCATTAAAAACTTCCATTAATTCTGTACAGCAATTAATATGGAACTTCTTTTAGTTGTTATTTACGAGACTTGAAAAACATTTGCAAAAGTTCTTTCTTATAAATGAGGTATCTTTGAACATTTTTATGGAATTCGAAATAAACCTCGGTTTATTTAAAGCTACAAAACTTGGATATATTTTTGTGTGTTTTAATGTTACGTATAAAACTGAATAATTTTCAGGTAATTTTATATTAGAACTAGTATCTATGCGAATATTCAGGATATTTTAATTATCTGTGATTAGAAGAATTAACCCAGATAAATATTATACGACAATAGCTTGCAAGTTGCAATATAGAGTAAACATCATTTGTTTCACCTTCTGAAAATTTTGGAATTGGAACAAGAATTAAAGATATCATATACAGAATGGGATTAAAATAGTTAACTAAAAATTTCATTTGACACTTGCGAAAGCTTAAACTTCGAATATAAGATTAAAATTAATTTCATGAATTCTGGGACCAAACGAAACATAATATTGTTTTTCAAAGTCACCAAATCCAACTTATTTATAGTTACAGGTAGAATGATGATAGGATCACTTCGGATACCAAGCACCATTTAGGTTTCAGGCATCATCCTACTAATATTATAAATGCGAAAGTTTGCATGTTTGTTTGTTACTCCTTTACGCAAAAACCACAGAACCAACGTTTTTATGTGCAGAAAGACAGAGCGTAACTTGGATTAACATAGGATGGTTTTTATCGAAAATCCCGCGGGAACGGGAGCTATAGCTGCGGTCGAAAAGCTAGTTATACCAAAAAAGGACTAATAATTCAGAAACATTATCACTGTCTGTAATTAATATTAACTCAGAAGAACCGTTTCAGTTGAACGAGTTTTGTTTGGTAAAAGTTAAATTAGCCTTGTAGTCCATTGAATAAAAAGTTCTAGAGTGCGTGAGTTAGTAACGTAAGATGTTTCTTCGGAAACATGTCAAGAGTTCCTAGGTAATAAACATACTAAAACCCCGGGACACTAGGAGGAGCCCCGGAGTGGGGGGAGGGGGGAAATGGGTCCATTTTTTCATTTTTCGCTTAAATCTCAAAAACGGTACATGTTAGCGAAAAACTTTCAAGGAAAAGTTGAAAGGCCATAAAATTATCTAAAAGTTGTACCTAAATCATTTTTTCCTATATCCTACCGTTTCTGAGTTATACGCAGTAAAAAATGATTTTGGCTCAAACAATTTCCCCATACTACACATCAATCGATCAAAAAATATTTCTTTCTTCCAAAAAACTCAAATGTACAACTTGTGACCGGTACTGATAGATTGCTCTTAATTAGTTCTATAATTGGTAAAATAAACACATTCCTCCATGGAAGCCTTTAGGAGGAATCGATTGTCAAAATATTATATTAGGGTAGTTTGAGTTACTGAACTTGATCTTTTTATTTTTTTCTTCCAAAAAACTCAAAAGTGCAACTTGTGACCGGTACAGATAGATTGCTCATAATTAGGTCTATCATTGATAAAAATACCAGATTCCACCACGGAGGCGTTTACGGGGAATTGAATTTTATTAGGGTAGTTACGATACTTGAACTTTTTATTTTTTTTCTTCCAAAATACTCAAAAGTGCAACTTGTGACCGGTACTGATAGATTGCTCTTAATTAGGTCTATAATTGGTAAAGTAAACACAATCCTCCATGGAAGCCTTTAGGAGGAATCGATTGTCAAAATATTATATTAGGGTAGTTTGAGTTACTGAACTTGATCTTTTTATTTTTTTCTTCCAAAAAACTCAAAAGTGCAACTTGTGACCGGTACTGATAGATTGCTCTTAATTAGGTCTATAATTGGTAAAATAAACACATTCCTCCATGGAAGCCTTTAGGAGGAATCGATTCTCAAAATATTATATTAGGGTAGTTTGAGTTACTGAACTTGATCTTTTTATTTTTTTCTTTCAAAAAACTCAAAAGTGCAACTTGTGATCGGTACAGATAGATTGCTCATAATTAGGTCTATCATTGATAAAAATACTAGATTCCACCACGGAGGCGTTTACGGGGAATTGAATTTTATTAGGGCAGTTACGATACTTGAACTTTTTATTTTTTTTCTTCCAAAAAACTCAAAAGTGCAACTTGTGACTGGTACCGATAGATTGCTCATAATTAGGTCTATCATTGATAAAAAAAACAGATTCCACCATGGAGGCGTTTAGGAGGTATTGAATTTTATTAGGGTAGTTACGATACCTGAACTTTTTAACTAACTACCCTAATAAAATTCAATTCCCCGTAAACGCCTCCATGGTGGAATCTGGTATTTTTATCAATGATAGACCTAATTATGAGCAATCTATCTGTACCGGTCACAAGTTGCACTTTTGAGTTTTTTGGAAGAAAAAAAATAAAAAGTTCAAGTATCGTAACTACCCTGATAAAATTCAATTCCCCGTAAACGCCTCCGTGGTGGAATCTGGTATTTTTATCAATGATAGACCTAATTATGAGCAATCTATCTGTACCGGTCACAAGTTGCACTTTTGAGTTTTTTGGAAGAAAAAAATAAAAAGATCAAGTTCAGTAACTCAAACTACCCTCTTATAATATTTTGACAATCGATTCCTCCTAAAGGCTTCCATGGAGGAATGTGTTTATTTTACCAATCATAGACCTAATTAAGAGCAATCTATCAGTACCGGTCACAAGTTGCACTTTTGAGTTTTTTGGAAGAAAAAAATAAAAAGATCAAGTTCAGTAACTCAACCTACCCTAATATAATATTTTGACAATCGATTCCTCCTAAAGGATTCCATGGAGGAATGTGTTTATTTTACCAATTATAGACCTAATTAAGAGCAATCTATCAGTACCGGTCACAAGTTGCACTTTTGTGTTTTTTGGAAGAAAAAAAATAAAAAGTTCAAGTATCGTAACTACCCTAATAAAATTCAATTCCCCGTAAACGCCTCCGTGGTGGAATCTGGTATTTTTATCAATGATAGACCTAATTATGAGCAATCTATCTGTACCGGTCACAAGTTGCACTTTTGAGTTTTTTGGAAGAAAAAAATAAAAAGATCAAGTTCAGTAACTCAAACTACCCTCTTATAATATTTTGACAATCGATTCTTCCTAAAGGCTTCCATGGAGGAATGTGTTTATTTTACCAATTATAGACCTAATTAAGAGCAATCTATTAGTACCGGTCACAAGTTGCACATTTGAGTTTTTTGGAAGAAAGAAATATTTTTTGATCGATTGATGTGTAGTATGGGGAAATTGTTTGAGCCAAAATCATTTTTTACTGCGTATAACTCAGAAACGGTAGGATATAGGAAAAAATGATTTAGGTACAACTTGTAGATAATTTTATGGCCTTTCAACTTTTCCTTGAAAGTTTTTCTCTAACATGTACCGTTTTTGAGATTTAAGCGAAAAATGAAAAAATGGACCTATTCCCCCCCTCCCCCCACTCCGGGGCTCCTCCTAGTGTCCCGGGGTTTTAGTATGTTTTATTACCTAGGGACTCTTGACATGTTTCCGAAGATACATCTTACGTTACTAACTCACGCACTCTAAACCCCCCTTGGAGGGACTCATTCAATGGACTATTGACGCACAACTTGTGTTATTTTCGAGTTTACAAGAAAACTTTTGTGAATCGGAACAATCAGGTGGAGGAACGAGCGAATTTATTATTTCATTGGGTTCCGTAGTTTAATGTTGTTTGAAGAATTTGGTAACTTAATATTATAATGAACTAGTTTAACTTACATATGAGAAAATATGTAAGCCAAATGGAACGTTAAAATTTAAACAAGTTTAACAAAGGTGAAAATTAAATATATTACATTAATATTCTACCTATATAAAACATAGAAAACAATTTTAGCTAAATTTAAAACTGTTCACATAGAAAGATGAGAAGAAGAGTAATACCATCTGGAGATTGTATAAAGATAAAAATATAATGTAATTATTATTAAAAAAAAATTAATTACGCAACTTGTAATGGAGTGAATTAATGTTTAATTAAAGGATTAAAAAGGGAACGTATTGTTTTCGTCGTTTCTTAAAAAAGCTTTGAAAGGAATCTTTTCATTTTTTCTTTTATCTTAAAACAATGACTTCAGGCGTTTTATAAATACGCGCTTATTTTATTGTCGGCGTGAAAACGAGGGTTGCCTTTGATAAATATAGAAATAATTAACTAGGTAACTCTTTGTTAAATATCATGAAAGTAGCGTAAACATTTATAATTTTAATTGAGGTGTGTTTACCGACTGCCTTTACTAATTGTAGGTACAGTATGGTATTATATTATCTGTAGTACAATTATCCAAAAAGGAGGTTAACGTTTACGGGATCATAATATATTTCTTATTACTTCACGAATATTCTGAATTATTAAGCTATTGCATAGCTTCTATCGCGGGCCTTGAGCGCGGGGACCGAATCCAGAAATTCCGTAACGAAAAAACCTCACGCTCCCCACTCCGACGGGCACGGAGGTGTGGCTTGAAGGCATGCTATGCAATAGCTTTACCGCGGCAATCCCCGAGTGCCACACGTCTTTTTTTTATTCTCTGTATGCAGTCAAGAGCATCTCTTCTTCCTACAAGTTAACTTGTTCTCTGGGTATGTATTATTTAATAAAAATAGAGAATTTACATTTTTAATAAACTATTTAGTTTATCCGACTATGTGTACATAATATTTAACCGAGTCGTTTACAACTTAGATAAATGTGTAAAGCATTTTAAGCTTAATATAATAATCATTTTAGTAGGTAGGTAGGGTAAAATTTGAACGGAATATAAACGCTCATAGAAGCCACATTATGTAATATTATAGGCCCTAATAATCAGTATAAGAGCAGTTCAAATATGTACAGACTAGCTCTTAATAAAATTAACTAAAGTTATGAGGAAAATTCGCAGTGAAAATCATTAAATCAAAATTTCTCGAGTTCATACAAATTTGTTAACTTGTGATCCATTTACTTGGTTTGTCCTATGTAAATACGATTTGAAGAAACTTTAAACTATATTATAGGTATGTAATATTGTTTAAATCCTATTTTTGGAACCTATATATGTTAATGCTAATAATATTATAAACGCGAAAGTTTGTGAGGATGGATGTATGTGTATGTGTATGTATGTGCTTTCACGCAAATAACCGATTTCAATGAAATTTTGCACACATGTCAATATCATTGTTTTATAGATTTGTCTTGCGATAAGGCCATGGGGACAACTGAGCGGACTAATAAAATAAAAACATTTCTGTTTCAAAACTGCAACTTGCTAGTAAGTTGCGAATGCGAGGTTACAAAAACTACACAGAAAAGCAATTGCAAATAATATGTATTATGTTCGTCTGTATGTCCTTTTTAAAGTATTGTGCATGAACCCACGAAGTTTTCTGAGTTAGTACCTACAATCTCCAATAGTGTATGTACTTACAACAAGCCAAGCCGGTGTTCAAAGTAATTATACATACATTAAAAATAAATAAAAAAGACGTGTGGCACTCGGGGACTGCCGCGGTAAAACTATTGCATAGCATGCCTTCAAGCCACACCTCCGAGCCCGTCGGAGTGGGGAGCGTGAGGTTTTTTCGTTACGGAATTTCTCGATTCGGTCCCCGCGCTCAAGGCCCGCGATAGAAGCTATGCAATAGCTTGTCACATAGTTATACCACATTTATTCATCTCATAGTCAGTCAGAAAGTACACATTAATCGAAATTTATCGATGATTTATCAATTCCATTTCTAATTACCGCCAAAGCGAGTAATTGATGACGCTAATTACAAATATTATTGATGATACTTAATCCTTTTATTATGTGCAATATGCCATTAAATGTTTAATGCGATTTAGGAGAATACAACTAGCTTTTACACGCGGCTTCGTTGACTAAGAGTAATATTTTTTTTAAATTAACTTAGATAAAAGACGGAAGTATCGGATGTGAACAATTGTTAATCTAAATTAGAGATAGATTAGTAGATTGTAGGTATTAAACTTTATACATCTAAATTTTCATGTCTTCTAAGATTAGTTGTGAAGCTAAAAATAAATGAAACAATTATGCATTTTTATAACATGTAAAGAAATAGAATCGTGCAGAATCCATTTCATTTTATTCCAAATTAGGTAAGCAAATCCAGCCGCTATAGCTAGTACAAATACGTAACATTCGAGCGAAGCAAATAAACCAAAATGTAAGCCGGAGCTTTCAGCAATGTTTCCAAATAAAGTATTCGAGTCGAATTTAACAGTTTTTTACTCTTTGTTATGTACATAAAATATTTTAAAACTTTATGCTAGCTGCATACACGACTTTTTATATAAAGCGTACGTGGATAATATTGTGTTTGTGTTTATGTTTACTAAACCTGTTTTAATTTTTATAAGAAACGACAACGTTTGTTGTTAATCTAAATTCTAAAAGTATGTAAAACTGACAACAGTAAGAAAATGAAGGACAAAGAAAAGAAGAAGACAACAATGTAGATACTGTATGTCCGTGTGTCCATATCTGAGATATATCTATACTAATATTATAAAGCTGAAGAGTTTGTTTGTTTGTTTGTTTGTTTGAAAGCGCTAATCTCGAGAACTACTGGTCCGATTTGAAAAATTCTTTCGGTGTTAGATAGCACATTTATCGAGGAAGGCTATAAATCATCACGCTACGACCAACAGGAGAGGAGCCACGGGGGTGAAACCGCGCGGAGCGGCTAGTAACTAATACATATATAAGTCAACTAGAATCCAAGTTCCTGTCCCATACATAGAAGCTTTTCTCACTTTGTTATCTAGAGTTTGGACTATAGCACTATAACGTTAAATGCAATCAAAGTCTGATAGAAAGCTAATATATAATATCCATTAATAGTATACATAAAACTGGTATCTACATAATATACCATTGAAAGCATATATGTCGCTCATATACCAAAACAATGCCAACAGTTCAAAACGTTCTCAATTCCCCTCAATTCAAAGGACTCATATTACATTCCGAATCTATTCATATTATTCTGATATTCCCATAGCCACTTCCATATCAGGATACCCAGGGATCATCACTAAAGCTTAATAAAACCACTATTGAGATATGCTGGGTCAGCAAATCACAATACTGTATGGAAACAAAGGGTCTACGTTGGTTGGGTAATTCACGGTTTGGCCGTGTATTTAGCGGGTAATATTTAGGATATACATTATACATACGTTGTTGCTTTAATTTTTTGCAAGTTTGAAGGTATGAAAGGTCATTTTAATATTATAGATAAGGCAATTGTAATTGCAAACAATATGTTGAAAGAAAAACAGCTTTACATAATAATGAAAAAAACGAAAGAAAATGAATGTGACTTTTTATCAGAGTAGATAAAGGGTAACTACTCAACATATACATTACGGGAGTTAGGCTAGCCAGTTAATTAAATATCGTATTATTGTCATCGTATTGGTGCCGTTGTATGGTTATTGTTTGTGAATAAATGTTTGTCTATGTCTACGTCTATTATGATTTTTTGTATGCGTTTACCTCTACATCTTCTGTAGCGTTAGCTACTATTAAGTATTCTGTGTCTTTTGTTAAATTTTCTCCATACCTCAGTTAATTATTTTAATTTCTATCTACGTTACATCGTACTCAATATATCACTCATAAAAAAACAATCATTATTACCGTACTTTCATTCTTGACCTAAAAATCCTAGTTTCAATGACTAGTCACAAATATAAAGTGCGGCCCCGCCCTTAGCACTTACCGCGACACCCAGTGCAGTTACTTCGATAACAATAGGTAACTCTAAATATCCTGATATTTCCTCTAAAATAGCTACGAAACGCCATTAGTGTACTTGTAATATTCCGAAAATTGTTTGCATTTTGTGGCGATGTTTTGCTCGCTTTGGTTAAATGAATGTTTAAATCCCTACTAATATTATAAATGCGAAAGTAACTCTGTCTGTCTGTCTGTCTGTCTGTTACGCTTTCCCGCTTAAACCTCTCAACCGATTTTGATGAAATTTGGCATATAGGCTACCTTTTATCAAAACACCACGCGGGCGAAGCCGCGGGCGGAAGCTAGTTAGATATTATATTTTATTGTAGTCGCATGTGAAAGATTTTTCCATAACAAACTCACAGTTCATTCCTTTATAAAATAAGTCGTGAAAAAAAATGATGTTTCAGGAGAGATATTAATTTATTTGTAATTTAAATTTATAAAATTATTAATTCATTTGCCTTAGCGAATCTTACACAGAAACATAGTAAAATAATATACCTACTAATATAAAAAAAGAAAAAACATATTTACAATTTACAATTTATTCGTGGGTTTTCTTTATAATGATGCAATTCAATATCAACATGCTGAACTTGCTAGCTTGTAGTTTATTTTTACTATTAGCGTGTTTTTTTTTTCAATACATACAATATAAATGTAAAGAAGAATATTATCTGGGATAGTATAAGGAACATAGCATGTAAGTAGTATATTGTATTTATTTTGCAAAAATAAGTGTAAGTGTGTCTAATGTTTTATCATTTTCGTTTTTGATACCATCATCCTCCGAATATTGTGTGTAACATCCATTTTTGAAAGCAAAGCAAAAAAATATCAAACATATTCCGCTTATAAAATCATAAATGCAGCACCTATAGCAAGAATTAACTAACAGACCGAGGCAGTCCAATATTTCGAATACTTCATAATCCGAAACTACGCACGTAAAATCGACGCTTCGGGACTTTACTAGATACCGTACTTTACGCAGTATTATCCTATATTTCATGGTTCTAAACCTATAAAGGCAGTATCACAAATCCAACGAAGCCTTAATTATGACCGCATTTACGGTATCACGTGGAGGTAGTGTAACGTGTGTCCCACGCCTAATATTGTGAAATGACTCGTCCTTTGGAATAGATTGAATTTTGATAACTATATTACTATTAATCTCTATGAAGACGAATCCCTATTTTTCTTGGTCACGGCATCACGCACGAACAGCTGGAACGATTTCGATAATTTTTTGCTGTGCTCTTTAGTGCCATATCACACTAGCGGATTGCGAGCGGTTTCAAAGCGGAGCGGAACGAATACGTTGCGGGCGCGCAACGAACACGCCGCGGATGCGCAGCGAACACGTCGCGGACGCGCAACGATTTCGCTGCGAATAGAAGCGTCGACGTCATTTTGTATACTCTCGCACAAAAGCCAGCCCTTCCGCCTTGCCTAACTTCCGTTCAATATTTCCATCGTTTCTGTAGCACTCAATTTTTTAACCGTACTGTGGAAATGCACTTACTTAACTAAAGATGTAATAACAACTGAAGTTGTTGAAAAAGGTGCTATAAAATTGAATTACTAGGACTTTAGAATGTAACATACATTCCAAAAGTATGTAACGACTGACCAGTATAATCTCTCCCATAGCAACGTATGTTATAAAGAGATTTTGTGAACCTAATTATGAGCAAAGTGATAGTGAGTTGCTGGTTGCTTGATAAAATTTTCTATTCACTGCTATTTATCTAATAATAAGATAGCCCTGTTTAAGTTAAGGAGCTTTAAAATTTATTTCACTAGTGAACTTTCATAATGAGCAATTAAGTTATCTGATTGCATTTCGACCAAGATTTAATAGATAAAACAATACCCTAAACATTAACATGTTATGAAACTCGTAAAAAATAATGATCTCATAATTATTATACTATCACAAGTTATAAGTAACAACCAGCACGGATTCCATTTTGTTAATGAGTGTACATGACTGCGACGTAAACGTTGCGCATCTGCCACGCGTCCGCAACGAATTCGCTGCGCATCCGCGGCGTGTTCGTTGCGCACCCGCTCCGCTTTGAAACCGCTCGCAATCCGCTAGTGTGACATGGCACTTATTGTCAGGAGAAGGATAAATGATGCATTTCCAATAAAAAGTTGAATGAAGAAATGTTTAAGATTGATTTTGGGATGAAACGTGGTTTTAAAAAAAACGTTACTCATATTACAAAAAAAAATCAAATAATACGCAAATTAACCAAACAATCAATTTACCCAAACTGATATAATACCTAAAATGATCAAATATATAAGCTAGCCAATTCTAGTACATATTACAATAAATAAAGGTAAATTGGCGGTGTTGATGTTGGAATAGGTCTTTACTTCAAACAGGCACTTAAACGAAAATTATCCAACGAGGTAGCGGTGTGGAACGATCGAGAATTTATGAGTTTGACGTGCGAGTGGTTCCTTACTTATATTATACATTTGAGAGTATCTGTACTATATGGAGAGGATTTTTAATTTAAACCGATTTAACTGATAAGCTAGTGTACCGAATTTAAAAATAATTTTACCATATATGACCTACGTCATTACTAAGTAACATATAATAGGGAATATTTGATATGTTTGCTATCATGAAGCCGAGACAAGCAAGTAGTGTATGTAAATCCTTAGGAAGGAATCTATTTTCATTTCTCAGCAAGGTCAGGTTTTGTTGGTGCATTTGTGATGGACAGATTTTTGAAAAAATGAAAGGAGATAACTTAACGCGTTTAAAGATCATACGCGTGATTTTAAAAAATACAGTTTACCTATTCACAATAAAATACACATTTATAATTCATACAATGAAAATTTTAATGTAAGTCAACTTGGATTACTATTTTCTAGGTCTTATTTCAAGTAATTTTTATAAAATAAAACATTACTTCATTACAAAGTTCCATCTGTACAAATGGTATATTTACAATGCCCCAGACACTTTAAATTGGTATTCGGTTCTGTAACATCCAACAAATTTACATAATCAAGTCGAGAGCTCGCTACTGAGGAGGCAATTTAAGATATGACTTGAGGATAATTGAATCGTTTACTAGATATACAAATACCTATTTGTGTGTCTTTGGTAACACACTAGAGAGCGGTTATAATCGCGTGGTACATGAGTTAATAGCTATGTGCTTATCCTTACTGTAATATATTTATACCAAATTTCATACAAATCGGATCAGTCTTAAGTCATTCATGCATCTGTTGCGTGCAAATTTTGTTATTTCGCGGTTTACGAACAGCGTCGTCATTTTAAAAAACACTCGGCATTTTGTCGATGTTTACCCTGTGTACTTTGTGTACTTTCACATTTAATAAAATGCCTATATGTTATCTATAAAATCCTCTATATTTTAGTGAATTCCTTATTAAATCGGTTCGGTAGTTTCTGAGTTTAGCACTGACAATAATATATCCTTGAGAAAACTCTACATAGATGTTTTAAAATCACACAAATATTGTTTTATTTGCATGTATGTATAAATATGTATATTATTATGTAACTGGAGTGAAAGTATCTATATGAATATTTATATCATTAGCACTAAAACAATATAGGACTAAAATGAAAAGTGGTAATGCGGTCAAATAAAGTTCTCAAAGGACCACGTCTACAACACATACATATATGCTATCCGTACACTACATATTGCTACATACATAGTAATATTCAATATCAGTCCATTAACCATACAAATAGCAGGGCAAGGTCGACACACAACCTGACAAATCGTCCACACCTAAAGGCCCATTAAGAAGAGCTGGAACGTCAACACATTTACACATTGCACATGTTAGGCCGGGAGATACTGACACAAAATTTCGGGTCATTTGTAACAGGATGGCGGTCTAGAGGGGTCTTAGTACGCAATGACAAAAAGAAAAATGATGGTCAGAACGCTGGTACCGGCGGACTAGTCGCGTGGGCGTTAGTCACACTCGTCGGATAAATAGCGAAAGTCCAACGATTTGTAACACAAAAATTTTAGAATTTTCCGATAGCCCTTAAAAAAGATGTAGGCGGTAGTGTCATGCCATACTTTTACGATGTGACTTACAGTCCGCCATACCGACGTGAATGCGTTGATTTAAAAAAAACAATTCAACCATTTGTACCGGGCTAACTTTTGCACAGGTAACCATCGTCGTGCAGCCATTTACTAAAATCGCCATGCCATACTTTTCGGACGATTCCAAACCGCTTCCAAATTCCAATTCCGATTCCGATTCCAAACCGCACTACCGCCTACATCTTTTTTATGGGCTATCGGTAAATTCTAAAATTTTTGTGTTACAAATCGTTTGACTTTCGCTATTTATCCGACGAGTTCGACTAACGCCCACGCGACTAGTCCGCCGGTACCAGCGTTCTGACCATCATTTTTCTTTTAGTCATTGCGTAATAAGACCTCTGTAGAACCGCCATTCTGTTACAAATGACCCGCAATTTTGTGTCAGTATCTCCCGGCCTATGTATGTGTCATATTTTGCAATTGTTTATAAATACAGGGTGATGTAATTGGTGTAGTACGAATATCTAAAAATCTATGAAGAATTTTGTGATACAGTAAATGGAAGAATTATAGACTATTTTACAGTATTTAATAAAATCATTTAATTTTTTGTTCATTTTCATTAGAAATGTCAATTTTTCTCACCAAGGTGGAAATTTGGATGATAAGGATCTTGTTATAAAAATATAAATTTTGACTAAAATCGGCATTTTTTTTTTTCAAAAATCAAATTACTAATTAATAATCAGAGTTATCACATTATTAAAAAAAATAAGCCAAACTATACACAATTTTTACTTGATGCAATCCTCAAAGATCATGGACATAGTGTATTGCGCCTTCCACCATACCATCCAGAACTCAACCCAATAGAGTTACTATGGGGCATAATTAAAGGGAAAGTAGCATCACAAAATGTGAACTTTAACTTGAAAACTGTGGAAGAATTATTTAGAAAGGAAGCAAATGCTATTAGTCTGGATATGTTTAGTGACGTTTGGAGAAAGACGCGAGAACATGAGGAAAAATATATTCAATTAGAACCAAAAGTAGATAATTACACTGACTCATTTATAATAACATTAAGAAATTCCGACGGCGAGTTCTTCGAGCGATGAAAGTTTCAGTGAAGTAGAAGATTACGATTATGATTAAATAGATTCTTCTTCTTCTCTATAGATACTGCTTTCTGAATTGGTGGTAAATGTTAAAGCTGTTAAACTGTTATGACGATTCAAAAGTGCTTCTAGAAGAAGTCTAATTGTATAAATGTTTGAGTTTGAGTTTAAAACCAATAATGTGAAAATTATACAATAAACATGTAACACATATTTGTTAGCGCGTATTGGTAGGTATTACGTACTTACTACAAATATAATATTTCTTAGATATCTTTACTCGACCAAAGTCAGGACAAGACTGCTCCGCAACTGCAGAAGACGTCCGTTATTTAAATCATTATCAAAACAACCATCCGTGTGTTGGGAGTGAGCGCACGTGTTATTTGTATTGTTTTTATGACCTGAAATTTAATTATTATTTGATAATTGGATGATTATTAATACTTTTATCCAATTGATTATTATTAGAATAAATAATTAACTTCATCAATTGATTTACTTTTAAATTATAATTTTACAGGTAAATTATGAGAGCTTTCATAATTATATTTGCATATATTTATCTACAACGCACCCATTTTACAATTCAAGTCTAAAATGAAACTAGAGTCGCATTTATTTTTGAACATACTGTAAGTGAAATTGCATAAGTGTGAGTACTGTGAACATGCCAGCTTTCCTTAATTGACCTATACTGACTAACCGACTGAATTACAGCGTAGCGTTAGCAAATAAATGTATATTTTTAGGACATTATATTTATTTATTATTATATTTGTTAACTATAACTTTTTTAGTTGAGTATAATAATTCTAAAATATAAACAATCTTACAATAAAGTGTAGTACCTAATAGTAAAGGATTGGAAAGGGGCGAAATATTAATGAACGACGATCCAAAAGCGCTTCTAAGAAAAAAGTCTGGCAGAAATTGTAGAGTTTCAGTTTGACGATTAAATTCAAGTTTAAAATTACCTAACCGAACACTGCCAAATCAAGAAAGTCTGATTTATATTTCTATTTATACATGCACATAATATATTATATCGAAGTAAATACTTTACAGTTAACATAGATATAAGATCACAAAAACATTAAAAATAATGTTAAAATTGTACATTCGAATCTCATAACGATACAATCAATGAAAATCGAAACTCACACTTCCTCATGAAATACCCAGTATCTTAATCTTTTCGCGAGAATTCAAACAATAACATGAAACAAACAAGAAAATACATAAGATTAAACATTCATATGTCTGTCTAAGATTTCTCCACTAACTGTAGGAAATTCTTCATATTATATTTTATTACAAGGATCTGTATTTTACAACATAATTATTATTTCCTAAATCCTCATAAATTATTCGAGGCCGTAATCTGTCCCCACGGAATTTTAAAATAAGCTAATGATTCTTTCAAAGTTTGATTCAAATATTCAACTTTCTATCCTTCTTCCCTTTATTATTGGGCCTGTTAAAGTGTCTTTATTATTTGATTTTGCAACATAAATAACGTCCAATCAATTTTAGATATTTTTGTTAATTTTACTTTATAGGAAACTGTATTTTTATGCTGACCGTACATTTTTCTTGAACTTGATTAAACTGAAGTTCAATCACAATTGGTATGTAAATAAAATAGGTTCTTACTTCTTGACATAAATTAAAGTCGGTACCTACGAAGGGCAGAAAATAACTAACCTTTGCTTGTGACGTCGTCCGCATTTTCGCTCGATATTAGTAATTCCAATTTTAATTATATTTTCCTGTCAACTGCAAAGTAACAAAATACAATGATATGACATTAAACATAAAGTTAACCTATAAATTTAATTAAAATTTAATAAAGAGAAATATGTACTTATTTATTTACTTATTAGTACTTATTACTATTAACCATACCACATTGCAATACTGAAATTTCAAATCTACCTTAAAACTAACCATTTCTCGTCACCCAATCTCAACCTACCAAATTCATGCACTTATTCAGTAAAACTTACCGTGAATTTATTTCCTATTTACACAGATTTCAAACACTGTCAAAAGCAGCATTTCCCTTCAATAAAGTAACATATAAGACCAAAAGTTGAACGCAATTCTGTAAACGGCTCTGCTATTTTTTCACCGACTTCATCTGAGAGCCTGGTACTGACAGCGTTGAAAAGTTAAAAATATATCCCAAGAGTTACTTTAACCCTTGTCGAGTTTTTGAAAATATGGGCTACGGTTTTGAAGATGTAAATGTGAAAATGTAGAGTTTTGTTTGTGGATAGAGCTTTGTTTGTGGATAGAGCTTTAGAGTAAAGCTTTTTACTTTTTCTAGAGTTGCGAAATGAGGAGAATAGAGTTTTGATTGTAATATTTTGTGGGTAAAGCTTTTAAAGTCAAGCTTTTTCTAGAGTCGCTTAGATATCTAGATTAATATGAAAAGATTAAATTCTTTTATGAATTGTAAGAATAACGAGAGACTACTGGATAGTTTATATGCAGTAAATTAAAATATTACTTATTCAGTATTATTTTATTTCGAACACGTTATAACTTAGGGTTTCATACCTAAGTATATTAATTGTATTCAATTGAAAATGTGATCTGAAAAAATAAATGTTGGAAATTGAACTGTATCCAAATTAGATTTGGATATCGTCCAAATTATTGTTTTTAATTGGCTACATTCACCAGAAATCAAACGCAGATTCTATTCATATAGTTTTAATGATCAATAAAATTTTCTTTGAACTTGGAGATAGATATCGGTCAATTAAGGAAAGCTGGCATGTTCACAGTACTCACACTTATGTAATTTCACTTACAGTATGTTCAAAAATAAATGCGACTCTAGTTTCATTTTAGACTTGAATTGTAAAATGGGTGCGTTGTAAATAAATATATGCAAATATAATTATGAAAGCTCTCATAATTTACCTGTAAAATTATAATTTAAAAGTAAATCAATTGATGAAGTTAATTATTTATTCTAATAATAATCAATTGGATAAAAGTATTAATAATCATTCAATTATCAAATAATAATTAAATTTCAGGTCATAAAAACAATACAAATAACACGTGCGCTCACTCCCAACACACGGATGGTTGTTTTGATAATGATTTAAATAACGGACGTCTTCTGCAGTTGCGGAGCAGTCTTGTCCTGACTTTGGTCGAGTAAAGATATCTAAGAAATATTATATTTGTAGTAAGTACGTAATACCTATCAATACGCGCTAACAAATATGTGTTACAATATGTTTATTGTATAATTTTCACATTATTGGTTTTAAACTCAAACTCAAACATTTATACAATTAGACTTCTTCTAGAAGCACTTTTGAATCGTCATAACAGTTTAACAGTTTTAACATTTACCACTAATTCAGAAAGCAGTATCTATAGAGAAGAAGAAGAATCTATTTAATCATAATCGTAATCTTCTACTTCACTGAAACTTTCATCGCTCGAAGAACTCGCCGTCGGAATTTCTTAATGTTATTATAAATGAGTCAGTGTAATTATCTACTTTTGGTTCTAATTGAAAATATTTTTCCTCATGTTCTCGCGTCTTTCTCCAAACGTCACTAAACATATCCAGACTAATAGCATTTGCTTCCTTTCTAAATAATTCTTCCACAGTTTTCAAGTTAAAGTTCACATTTTGTGATGCTACTTTCCCTTTAATTATGCCCCATAGTAACTCTATTGGGTTGAGTTCTGGATGGTATGGTGGAAGGCGCAATACACTATGTCCATGATCTTTGAGGATTGCATCAAGTAAAAATTGTGTATAGTTTGGCTTATTTTTTTTAATAATGTGATAACTCTGATTATTAATTAGTAATTTGATTTTTGAAAAAAAAAATGCCGATTTTAGTCAAAATTTATATTTTTATAACAAGATCCTTATCATCCAAATTTCCACCTTGGTGAGAAAAATTGACATTTCTAATGAAAATGAACAAAAAATTAAATGATTTTATTAAATACTGTAAAATAGTCTATAATTCTTCCATTTACTGTATCACAAAATTCTTCATAGATTTTTAGATATTCGTACTACACCAATTTCATCACCCTGTATTTATAAACAATTGCAAAATATGACACATACATAGGCCGGGAGATACTGACACAAAATTTCGGGTCATTTGTAACAGAATGGCGGTTCTACAGAGGTCTAATTACGCAATGACTAAAAGAAAAATGATGGTCAGAACGCTGGTACCGGCGGACTAGTCGCGTGGGCGTTAGTCGAACTCGTCGGATAAATAGCGAAAGTAAAACGATTTGTAACACAAAAATTTTAGAATTTACCGATAGCCCATAAAAAAGATGTAGGCGGTAGTGCGGTTTGGAATCGGAATCGGAATTGGAATTTGGAAGCGGTTTGGAATCGTCCGAAAAGTATGGCATGGCGATTTTAGTAAATGGCTGCACGACGATGGTTACCTGTGCAAAAGTTAGCCCGGTACAAATGGTTGAATTGTTTTTTTTTAAATCAACGCATTCACGTCGGTATGGCGGACTGTAAGTCACATCGTAAAAGTATGGCATGACACTACCGCCTACATCTTTTTTAAGGGCTATCGGTAAATTCTAAAATTTTTGTGTTACAAATCGTTGGACTTTCGCTATTTATCCGACGAGTGTGACTAACGCCCACGCGACTAGTCCGCCGGTACCAGCGTTCTGACCATCATTTTTCTTTTTGTCATTGCGTACTAAGACCCCTCTAGACCGCCATCCTGTTACAAATGACCCGAAATTTTGTGTCAGTATCTCCCGGCCTAACATGTGCAATGTGTAAATGTGTTGACGTTCCAGCTCTTCTTAATGGGCCTATAACATAATAACCATAGAAATCTAAATAACAAGACACTAGAAGTCGTAAGCGCGCGTGACCTTGTCGCCACTCAGGTGACTTTCACATCACCAGTGTGTTCGTCACAGTTCAGTTGCTATGGAGACGTATGTGTGTAAACATGGTGTGTTTCAGCATTTCCCATTGCGGAAATTCTTCCACAAGTTGTAATTATACTAATAAAGGAATAATATTTCATCGGTAAATATTTTTTTTTAGAAATAATGCCGTTTTTCCTTAAAATTATAGAATATTTACAAGTATTACGAGTGTCACCATAGTAATCGAAATAACAATGAATGACACAGTTTCAACCTTATTGGAGCAAAAAGAACAAAACGTCTCATATACTTAGGGATGTTATTCTAAAATAAACCGTAAATTAGTGCGTTAGGATACATATTAAAAAGCTTAATTTAATATTTAAGTTAGTTTTCACTAAAATCAAGTTGTCCAATAAAAGGCATAGTTTACTTGTGTGTATTGTTTAGCTATCGGTTTAAATGTGTTGATTTTGGCGACAGCGGTTTTCATACGAATTATGACATTATAGCACTTCTATGTGTCTTGTTATTTAGATTTCTATGATAATAACATAGGTGTAAAAATTAATTTAAGACAAAACTTTATAAATAACGAGATTTGCACAGAACAATACACACAATACAATGTATTTAATACTGAGTTGGCTAAACTCAGCAGCAACGACGTCAGCAGTGTCATATTACCAGAAAGACTAAACTTTATGTTGAAAAATAAATAAATTTATATACGTACTATTTAGTATTTATGTACAAATATTTCATGAATTTTATGTGTAAAATCAAAAAATGTGAAGCTAGTAGATAAGTAATTTTAAATTAATTTCCATATTAGATTTACAGAAAATAAATATAAAAATACAACTCCGCCGAGACAGCCTTGCGCTGCCGTGACCAGGATTCGAACCTGGGTTACTACGGCCACAACGTAGGGTCCTAACCACTAGACGATCACGGCTACCGGAGCAGGTGAGAATGTGTTCGAAATTTGGAAAGGTAATCTTCAAATTACTTTCTCTTTAAACATGATTCGATAAGGTTTGGTTACGTGATGTTATGCTTGGATGACAGCGTACCGTCGGCAAAAACATAATAAATAAATAAATATTTTTTTAATGAAAATTGTGGGTATCTGGTATCAGAATTTTGATGATCTTAATAATTAAACTAATATTATTCCAATATTTATATTGGACTATGTATCTCTATGTACCTATATAATAATATATTATAAATATAATGTCTTTGGATATATGCAATTACCTCTAGAGATTTTATTGTAGATACTTAACACAATTTTCCGTTACATTTTTCATCAAAATTTAATTAATTTTAAATTCATTTGCAAGTGGTTAGATACCTAATAGATATTTTTTTCACCAATTTAAGAACATAATTATAAAACTTGTTATGTTGACGTTACAGCAATACAACAAAGTAAAAAATAAATCGTATAAGTTTTTTTATATTTCAGCTACCAATCTCGTATACAATGTCTAACGGTAGATACTTTAAAAGCTGTCTCATGCTTGAAGGTTCCTATTAAATTTTAAATTTTCTCATTTTAGTGCTCATTATATGATGCGTCGACATTTTATGAGTTTTAATATAATATTTTAAGTTATCTATACAAATAAGTTGTTACCTACATACCTACTTTAATCCCGCGGCTTTGTTCGATTTTTTTTCGGGCATAGCCATTTTCACTTTCAGTTAGGCTCTTTTCAATTCATCAACATTGGTTCAGCTATTAAGGGTAGCAATCTAAACAAACATATGCATTATAAAAATAATTGTTTATAATAATTTATTCATACATTGACGCAATTCGCCATTTAACTAATTAGTTAAATTCGTATACTTCAAAAAGTTTCCTATCTTTATGTTTTATCGTATTTGCATATCAATGTACAACAATTTGTCGTCTCATTTGCCAATTTTATCACTCACAAGAGTAATTTACCGCCATTTTGGCTTATTACGCTTTTCCGCTCTTTTGTTTGCGCGGGAAAGAGATACAGAATCCTTTAATCTGAATATTTTGAGGTTATTACCGTAATAAAGTCTTTTGGTAAAATCCTTACGTGTATTCGTTTATTGTGGATTAAATTGTTGAGTCATAAAAGTAATATTATATTATGTAGACCAAATAACTTTTGCGACTCTTGGTCTACAACTATTGTCATTCCAAATTTCACCCAAATCGATGCTGTAGTTTTGCAGTGAAAACTTAACAGACAGGAAAGCTTTCGCATTTATAACATTAGATTGCTTTTTAAGGATAATTTATTTAAAAGCTGCCTAAATAATTTGATAAACAAGAGTTCATTTTTAAATTATTTATCTAATTAATTTGTCGTAATTTCACAAACACATAAATTCAATCGCATTGAATTGCATATTGATAATTCGCGATTGTGTAGAAGTATAATATAGCCCTAAAATTTGGATTATCAAAGATTTAAAAATGTTAAAAAATGTATGCAATCTCAATTCACACCAAAACGCAACATTTAACCTTTTATTTTGTAAAACAAGTATTTTACAGTCAAAAAATATAAAACCATTCCAAACTCTCAAGACTATTTAAAATCGACGCAAACGAATATTTGCATGCTAACGTAGATAACTCTTTGACTAACAGTGAGGATCGAAACATCGATAGCAAATACGGGAACTAGTCGATGTTTGCTCTATCGATATCGATAGACTAATGATGTACTCTCGATTGTTTAGCGTGAATGCTAGTTTCGCAATAGAAATCGTTGATTTCTGTTGTGTGCAAATGGTGCTAATATAATGTTAGAATTTAATTTATGTTAAGGTTTATTTGTACTATCTCACTTTTAATTAGAAGAAAATTTGTGACGTGTGTGTCTAGCTAGTTTTTCAGGATACTATACGCGTTATACGCTAAGCACAATAATATTACATTGTACCTACTTATTATTTAATCTGATAAAAGAACAGTATGTACCTAGTATGCAGTGCGAATGCAATAACCAGTAACCTTAGCAGCTATATGAATCTTGTTTTAAAAATACACTATTCTTTATGACCAAATGTTCTAATTTCGCCAATGTTAATTAAAAAACAAAACATTACGCTTAAAACAAAATGTCATTCGTTGTAATTTTGTATTTTTTATACGTCTACTAGCGGTCCGCCCCGGCTTCGCCCGCGTGGGACATATTTACGTTTTTTCATATTTAAACTAGGGTCAGTGTACCACTAGCTGACCAAGCGCCAATACATGACCGAAATTCAAATATACGCGCCAATTAAGAAAATACGGCCTCCCCAGATGATAGTTTATTGTTTTTTCTGTATAGCAACATCATCTATAAAAAAAAAAATCTTGCTGCCATTGGTCAGAAATATTGACATTTTTTCAACACGAAGATGGCGCCCCGTAAGTAATCACATTTTTTACTAAGAGATTTTTATCGGGAGTTGATTGGGAAATCTTAATTAATCTTGAATGCAATCGATTACTTTTTATATCTCTTGTTAGAGGCATAATGTTAAACCATTCTGTTATAGACTTTCGGCTTCATTTATGGCATGAACAGTTTTTCATGATTTTTAGCGGCCTGGTTATCTTTTGGAGCAACGAAAACAATTTTTCGCCTATTGTTGACCAGTATGGTCAGCTCTTGGTTCTTTATATTTTGCTAAGAAAGACTTGCTTTGTTTTGTGCTTATACCTAATTTAACATGCTTTATGTTGCATATTTCCAAAAGCTGACCACCGTAAGATTTTGTAGCGAACTTAGTTGGTCAGGTTTCGGGGCCGAGAATATTATTAACCTTGAGTTGTCCACTTGATTTCCGTGACCAAGTGGTTTGATTTCATCAACCTATCTACAGACCTGAAGATCTTTAACGCATGGCATGGTTTGATCATGGTTTGTCAGCCAGCTGATGTTTCAGTATTCAAATGCCTCAAAAGCGGGTGGTCAAAAACAGTCCACCAATATAAACAGACGAGTGGAAACCGTCAAATTACTCGCGCAGGATTTGCACCTCTTTTAGCAAAAGTATTTAAGGAAAAATTCACGACAACTGTAGTAAAAAATGGTTTTGCCAAGTGTGGAATTTATCCATTTAACATTTCTGCAATAGACTTTATGAGATGTATGGACCACGAAACTAGAAAAGTTGCGCCTGTCATGCAATCTACATTGGAGACTGAAGTTGGCGTAGAGATCCTTTTATTGATAGAATATAACATTTAATAAAAAAACCTTCAATTTAAATACAGACTTTTTTTATTTATTAAACAAAACTAATGTTCGAAGAAGGACATTTTATCCATTTTGAAAATGGTCAACTTTTAGAGTAATGATGGTCAGATATTGGTGATCAGTGGTCAGGTAATGGTATTTTTAGCAGAAGTAACTTTCAAAGTAGTTTTCATAAAACCTTTAAAGGTTATCAAATTGATACTAAGAACAATAGTTGCAGTGAGTATTCAATTATCTGTGTCCCAAAAATAACATTGAACGTAAAACAAATAACCCGTTTTTTATATATAGCTAAAGATAAAACCGCTTAAATGGTCAACTAGTGGTACATTCACCCTATCCTATCTCTCAAGTTGGATCGAACTGCACATGGTGTGCGAATTTTATTATATATTTTTAATAATACGTCTATATATTTTTAATAACCCCCCAATGTTGTGAAACATATCTGAGTTCATATTATATGAAACATTTTTACGGGGTACAAAGTTGTGATACATAAAGCGTTACGACGTACACAAGTGACGGTCTATTGTGTCTCTCGATGTTTCTTTGTGTGCCACGTGCCTTTCTCTGTTATCTTTTTGTTAAGGGATAATAGCAAATGTATAAATAGGTATCTTATGTTGTATGTGGGTAGTTTTTAGTGAGGAAGAAGACGTTCCTATTTATCTTTAAGGAATAAGAAAAAAGTAGAGCAAAGGCTGGTGATATTTGGTGATATTTGGTCAATCGTGTGAAATTTCTAAGGGCAATATTTTTAAACTAAATAACTTTTATTTGCAAATATAAGTAACATACCTATATTTTGTAAATATGAATTAAATATATTACCCATAACAAAGTGTTCTTTCATTTTACCAGAATATGGATTCGAATCCGCAACCTCTTTAATCAATGAAATGTTAATGGTTTTCACGCAGCTCCAAACCATACCTTATATAAACAATAAAGGGTTTGCATTACAAAAATTGTTCTCGCAAATTTTGTTGCAAAAAATATATTGACGGCTCACTCAACCCTTGAACACTTAACCCATATCGGAACGTTTATTTTCAAGAAGAATCGATTAATAACAAAAGAGGAGGGATCATTGAAGAATGAGACGCCGCGGCCGGCTCGGTCACATTGACGTATTATTAAGAGAAAGATATTTTTTAAACACACGGGGAGTCGTTTGAAACGGGCACGCAAGTTTTGGTAAATAAAAATGAGATAAAGGATTATAGTGAACTTAAGGTAATTAATAGCAAGGTAATTATAGCAAACTTTAATTAAGTGTACCCGGTACCGTAAGTAATAGTACTCTAGTAGTATGTAGTACAAGATAGCAATTAAATTTTACATTATTTATGACAGTCTTTCGTTTATCAGTGTCTCGTGCGATATAATGAAATATTGGAATAGCGAAAATCAAATGCATACATGATAATCCTGAAATTACACATTCATTACACGACAAAACACAGATTGAGTATTAGTTACTAAGTCGATAAAAAGTTAAATTTGATCATTGAGATATACATATGGAGACGAGACCGCCTACATCACTTATGTTCCGCTCAACATACGCCATATGGCGTAACTGCACGCTCATTTTTTATTTGTTTTAAAGTGAAACGCATCAAATATGCCTTCGTATGTGTTACGATATTGCACAAATAATACAAATAATACGGAAAAGTGCAAAGGAATAACTTTTATCGATAAGTACCTAACTAGATAATAATTTTTAAAACTTAGTTAGAGCAAAAAAATGGCGCACAGATTTTCTTCGTGGTGTCTCCTCCATACGTAGTAATATTATCTCAATGAATTTGATACAGAATTTTAAATAAACTTATTTAGTGGAGCGCCTGGGGGTTTTCACCTCGGATTAGAGTTATAGTGAATGAATTAATATGATCGATGTGGGATATTGTTAAATAAGCTATAAATTGCAATGTTTACCCATTTTTTTTTTGTGCACTCCATTGTTTCATTGTTTAAACAAATTATTGTGAAAAATTCATGTTTGACCATAGAGGGTGTCCCAAGAAGTAGTGATATACTGAAGCTGGGAGGTAGAGGACATAAAGGGCTATCCGAATCACCCCCATGTATATTATGCGATTTTTCGTATTTTCGGAGTTATGACGTTTTTTTCAAATTTTCACCTATCGCCGAGTACGTAGAGATTTTGATTTATGGTGACGTGAATTATGGCGGTAAATGCTTGATTTTTTTTTGTGTGCTAAGCTGAAAGAAAGGCCAATTCAGTATAGTAACATTTACTATCGTTAGATCTTCGAATGGAATAAAAAAAAAGAATTTATTGCCAAGAAAGATAAAATTACCCAGTATGTTCATAACTTCAAGGGCCCGTAAAAAATAAAATCACATAAAAAATATCCGTTTTGCTTTTTAAAAACTTACTCTATCTATGAGGTAGCTACCCTGAAAATTTCATTTTATTATTCATAAGGCTTCAATCGAAAAATTGAAATCTAAAAGTGGTAAGTGCAAAATTTTAATGCAAACAAAATAAAACCAATTACAAGGTGTTTAATTACAATAAATTTTCAAAATGACCCCCCCTGTTGCTCTAAAAAGTTGTCTTTTAAACGTCTGAATACCCTTTTATTATTTTAATGGTTTCTTCTGCTACTCTCAATTTCCGGGTTAATTCGTCCAAATTGCGGCATTCTCTCGAGTAGACGAGGTCTTTGTAGTATCTCCATACAAAAAAATGCCGGCGTAGTCAGATTTCATACATCAACACTTCAACTTTGAATGAATCCATCATGAATTTTATAGCCGTCCAGAAAACCGATTATTATAGAGATTATATCGAGTATAACCGACTTAGAGACACTTGCAGCAAAATATCATTCGGATTATTATAATTTGCTGAAAAATTCAATTCACCTCAGTAATGTTGAAAAGAAAATTAATCTAAGTAGATGCAGCAATGGAGCAAATATACAAGTACGGTCAGCCAAGAAAGTGGTGTACCAGTTTTGATTTAGTTTCCCGGTCATCGAAAATTACAACAAGGTTCGTTATAAAAAGATATTACTGAAATAGACAACATTATCATGACGTAAACCTATGTATTTAGTATTCATACGTCATATGTCACATATAAGTACATGACATTTTAACCTTTAGTATAAATGAAAAGGACATTAGTTTCTACAAAGCAATTGAAATGTTTCCAAACAAAAGTAATAAAAACTATTTAAATAGACAACCGAATTCCATTTGAAAAAGAAAACTGACAATTGACATTTTGTCAAATATATGCAAAAAATCGATATATTTTCCGTGTTATTTTTCAATCAACTGCATATAAAATCATCTCAATGCCTGCCAACTTGACCATTGCCGAAAGAGCACAAATAATTGCCCAATTTAATGAGGGAAGCAGTATCAGTGCGATATCCTGGAATTTGAATATATCGAGGCATTCTGTCCGCTTTTGGATTCGTCGTGAAGGAGGGGAGGGAAGTTTGTTGGATCACAGAAGAAGTGGTCGCCGGCCTGCACTCTCCAATAACGATAGAGAATTCATGAGACGGGAATATGAAATCAATGGTTTTAAGCCCACAAAACATTTTGCGGAGATGTTCGATGTGAGTGCCCAAACAATAAGGAATCATCTACATTACATGGGGTTGCACCACAGGCATTACGCCAAGAAAATATATTTGACGGATGCTCACAGACTTGCTCGTCTGAACTTCGCCAGAGAGCACTTAGAGTTTGATTGGTCTAATACAGTGTTTTGTGATGAAAAAACGTTTAAATCCAGTCAGCATGGACGTCTTCACCTTTGGCGATATAATTCAACACGGTATAAAGATGATCATGTAATCCCAAATAGAGAATCAGGTCGAATTTCCGTAAATATTTGGGGCTGGATGAGTGCGGATGGTGTAGGAGAATTGTGTTCTCTACCTCCTCGAGCGACGGCTGTAAATTATATCGACGTGCTTCAGAATGCAATGCTACCGACAGTCCGTAATGTTTACCCGGAGAACGAAGTGCCACAATTTGATTTTGTTCAAGATAATTGTTCAATTCATAATGCGAGGATCGTAAGAGCCTGGTTTCGTTCACACACTGACGTAAGGGTAATTCAGTGGCCCTCAAGATCGCCGGACCTCAACCCGATAGAAAATCTTTGGGGCCTTATGGTCCAACGATGGTCGCATCAAAATGAAAGAACCAAACAAGCTCTTATTAGTCACTGTAATTATATTTGGGAGGAAATGCGGGGAACCGATATTTGCTCACGGCTTGTTGGTTCAATGAGGTCTCGTCTTTTAGAGGTTATAGAGGCCAACGGCGGTTACACCCGTTTCTAATTTTTAAAAATTTTCAATATCTTCTAAATATTACTATATATGCTATGTTTTTGTTTGTTATAAGTATTTTAAAATTGATTGTAGAAATTTAATAAAAGGATAAATCTATTTTTAGCTTGTTTTTTATTGATATTGTAATTACAAGTTTACAGAAATTGTAGGTTTGTGGATTCGCCTTGTGCCTTTACAATTTTATGTAACTTGTTGATTACAATTCTGAATTTGTAGATACAATTTTGTCATCAAAATCTACAGCCCCCCGCCGTTGATTTTACGACGTCATTGGTTCCATCAAGGTCAAACTAAGAACAGCTGTCACGTTACAAACAGTAATAGTCGTTATCAATAATCAGATAAAGACAGCAATAGAAGTTGTCAGATCGATCTGCAAGCGAAACTAATCTTTATCACCTATGAATCTGCAAGCGATATTCAAACTTAGGGTGGTACACCACTTTCTTGGCCGACTGTACCTACATAGAAGAGAATGATGATTGCCAATTTACCATGCAAAAGTTGAAAAACGTCATCACTACAGAGCATATCCCGGTAGAAAAACTATTAAAAAACGACTAATAGAACGCTTTCACGATGATATTATTATCATTTCAACTAAGTATTTGATGTAGGCAACAATGTAGGTAATTGTAATATATTTAAATAAACAGATCTGGTACTAATAATTTTTTTTCTTTTCATTAGTCGTAATTAATTACCTTATTTTTTTAAATTTACTCAATAGAGTACGTTTAATTTATAATTAAACCGGCCGAGAAATTCCATTGTACATAGCAGTTGTGGCTCCGCTCTCCCCTCCACGTTTTTCTATCTGTTTGAGATCCCTACTGCTATTTTTATACACAGGTATCTTTGAAAAATTTTCCTATAATATGTCTACTCGAATAAAAAAAAGAAATACTGTTTAAAGTGAAAATATATGGTCAAACATTAATTTTTCATAACATTTTTTTTTTAAACAACGCGCAACGAAACAATGGAGTGCACAAAAAAAAATTGGGTAAACATTGCAATTTATAGTTTAAGAAATAATATCCCACATCGATCGTATTAATTCATTCACTATAACTCTAATCCGAGCTTTTACGGTTTTGTATGCTCCAGGCACTGCACTAATTAGGTAAATGTATACCAAAACGATTCCAATTTTAAATTTACATAACGTTATAAAATACGGTTTCCGAATTACTTCTAAAATTACATAAAACCACAACAAAAAACGCCACGATTACAATAATAATACAGGATCCGTATTTTCCTTAAGCCGCTGGAAAGTTTTACCGATAAGAAATGTTTTTATATCAACTTCCTCCAAGTATCTTGAAGTAAATTATTAAATACCATAATCCGATAGTGTTTTCACGGTATATTTCATTATATTTGCCAGTGTCTTCCTGTTAAAGTAACAACTAACATCCATACTAATATTATAAATGCGAAAGTAACTCTGTCTGTCTGTCTGTTACTCAATCACGCCTAAACTACTGAACCAATTTTCATGAAATTTGGTATGGAGATATTTTGATACCCGAGAAAGGACATAGGCTACTTTTTATCCCGGGAAAATGACGCAATCCCGGAAGTCCCACGGGAACGGGAACAATGCGGGTTTTTCTTTGACTACGCGGGCGAAGCCGCGGGCGGAAACCTAGTTGATAATAATTTTTAAGTTTGCTTTAAAAAAAAAATTAAAATGTCGAAAATGATGAAATTCTTGTAGTATATACTTAGCTACTTATATTTTCAAAGTATATATTAAGTAATGGGTAGTGAGTGCGTATTTTTTACGTATTACCGTAATACCTTATTATATGGTAATCTTTGGTATTACTAACTATCTTCGTAGTAATGTTAACTACTTATATTTCACCAATTTCTAACCGGTTAAAAAGCTTGCTTATCAACATTGTAAAAACACAATTGTTAACGTCTCAATATAAACCTAATCGTGTGTGCCCATGAAAAGAAATTCACCCATTATGCTCGATAAAAAATTGAAAAAGCATCATAATGCGATAACGTGGTACTTTATCTGGATATTCTATTGTTGTGGCAACGAGTAGGCGATCACGTGCTTTCAACATTGTATTTTGGAGTGAACTATTGTTCTAGAATGTTCGAGAAGCAGTGTTTCGATTTTTACTAAAGGTCACCTTGTAATACTAGTGCTTGTATTTATTGGTAAAATCAGGTGACCCAGTCGCTCCATTGCTTGCTCTACCATAAAAAGGAATAATAATTATGGACTATACTTGTACGTTAATAATGTTGTAAGTTAATGTATGTGAATAGAATATATTGGAACGAAGTTCCTTATCGCGTGTTGCGAAAGTGCTAGACAGAAAAAATTCTTACGAAAAGTTGTCACGACACTTTTTGCTAGAGTTGCTAGAGTTGCAAGCTGTGCGGCCGCGGCGTGCGCGTGGTTCTCTGTCTGTCAAACTCAAACATTTATTTATTCAATTAGACTTCTTATAGAAGCACTTTTGAAACGTCATTACATATTGCACGCCTCATAAGCGAAGCGTTGAGGTGGGTACTACTGTCACTTCGCGCAAAACATCTGATTTTTCAAACTTAAAATGTCTTTATGTATCATACATTGCACTTGTAAGATAATACATACACACACATATTAAGAAAAAACACTATTTTTAACATTCATGATATTTTTGATGTCATTTTTGTTATTTAAACTAGTTAAAAAACAGTTTAAAAAAGTTATGTCTTGGACGTCCGTGTGTCTGTATGTGCGGAGGATTTTCTTGTTAACACGATAGCGACCGAAATACTTTACTAATCGAGTCTTTTTTTTTCTCTTACGCTTGAGTATGCTCAGGAATAGAACCCTTTCATTTTTCAGGGTCTGATTCGATGTGGTTTAATTGTTATTAAATAAACAAAAATAATAATTAATAAATAATTATTAAAAAAAAATTATGAGGCGTGCACTTTTGGATTTTCCAAATTTTTTTAACATTTACCACCGATTCGGAAAGCAGTATCTACGGAGAAGAACCGGCAAGAAACTCCATAGTTGCTCTTTTAAATGATGTCAGTTTTACAATTTAATTTTACAAAATACATATGTAACATCATATATCATAATAATTATGCCAAAGAACAGTCCTGTGGTTTTTACGCGACAACACTCCATGGGTTTATATCGTCCATATATTCCTGAATACTGTCTCTCTCTAACTTAACACTTTGTTCCATCCGGATGTCCCCTGACATCGCTCAAGTTTTTTTTTCCCTTAAAATCTAAAATATATCTCATATGTTTGTTTAAACTAGTAATTAGTAATTACAGATTATATTATTGTTCAATTAATCATCACAATTCACAAGGTATAAATTACTTTAGATGGCAATACTGCTAACCCGACAATATTAGAAGAAACAATTCTGGCTTTATAGCCATCCACCTTTATTTAGGTACCTGTAGATACGGATGTGTTAAAAAACTCTCGAAAATTCGTAGTCAAAAGAGCTGAAAAGAGTCATCAGTAATTAGAATCTAGGAATAAAAAAATCATAGTATGTTTCAATTTAATAAGCCAATATTACGGAGATGAAATCCCTTCCTATCATTCTTCAAACGCCGTTCGTAATATTATGTAATAATTTTCATTATAATATTAATCATGTAACACTGTACCGTATAAACGAATAATCGTGTACCAAGTTTGTCCTAAACCTATAAAATGTAATCCATCAAATAAGCAGTCATAATTCGTCCCTGTAGAAGAAAATTACCATGTTTTCACACACACAGAAGCAGCATATGAAGACGTATATGACACTACAGTTTAGAAACAAATTCCTTTCATATGCTATTTTTCTTTATTTCAAACAATGGAGCTATCGATGTATGAAGGCGCTTTGTCGAAGTCACCTTTGTATCAAAAGAAAACGTGTCTCTAATGAGAGTTCTTTATGCACTTTTTCGCTTTTAAAATTATGACTCTGAATGTATGGTGTTCGTTAGCATGCATTTAATGTCGGTCCTCGTGTCGCATCCATTTAATTAAAGGAACCGTTGACATGTTGGGGTGTTTATTGAAGATGCACTATTAAAACTGTAATTGCGATGTGTACAGGATTTAAAATTACATTTTTAAGTTGTAGAAACTGTAACAAGTTTTAACGGGTACTTTTGGGCATGTGGAATGATTCAATGCTATTTGGAGTTGATTTCTATTATTCGTATACCTACTTTATTTTATTTAGGTGAATCTAAATTAGTAAAGTTATACGAAAAAAACGAACCAACAACAATTTTCGATAAGCCTTGGTATAATCGGTTAGATAATAAGGATTAGTTCAATCGACAGGACAACTTCACAAGTCACAACCCGTATACAGTCAGGCTAAAAATCGCTGCAATAAAATCAAAATTAATCTCCACTACAAAAAAAAATCATTGCTTAAACACAATAACAAAAATTACAATATTCCCTATCAACAACACACCGATATACCACTTACCATCTAAACCAAAGGACACACCGGGCTCCGTTTTCAATCTCGACGTGCATTTGCATCACAAGGGTAGTCTGTTCAGTTCCTCGTGAATGCAGCATATAGATGCAACGTCTGGCGACAAACTGGATTCCTGTGCTTGTGTGAAATGTATATGAAAAGCTTTGGAATTTTTGTAGTGTATGTTAAGACGTTCTACCGTTGCTGGGTTGCTGGGCAAAACTGGCGACAACGAGCGATTGACCGGGCTCAATGGCGTGCCATGACTGAGGCCTATGTCAGCAGTGGACAAACATGGGCTGTTAATGTGATGATGATGATGATGATGATGTTAAGACGTTAGGTTATAAGTCGTTATTATGTAATGTTAAGTTGGAAAGCGTAATAAAGAGTTCTACTGTTTAGTTCTAAAGTTTTTTTTAATATTGCTATTTTCTTATAAAATGTACATTATTAATAATCCTTACTAATTAAGACGATTGATCGTAGAGGCGATTTGTTTTCAAACTTCATTCACTGCTGAAGTCTGAACACAATATACCTGTACGTATTTTTTTTTCATGTATTTAAATACAAGAAAACTCACTTTATTTATATAATGTTTAATTTTATCAGAATTCAGAACATAATCAAATTTACAATTCAAATATGTTTAAATACCGAGATCAATTAACAGAACACTTCAACATCCATTTATAGTAAAATTTAATATAACAAATACCTATAGCATAAAGCCGAATTATTTCATGTAATTGAAATATTGTAAATCTGATGAATACCTAGTTTGTTTGTTTGCTTGCTTTAACGCGTTAAATCTCAGAAACAACTGATCCGATTTGAAAAATTCTTTCAGTGTTAGATAGCGCATTTATTGAGGCAGGCTATAATATTATTTCATCACGCTAAGACTAATAGGAGCAGATCAGTACGGGTAAAACTACGGAACAAAGCTTCACTAAATCACTAGTAAACTGTCAATTTTTTTTGGTTATTTGACGACTAAGTTTTAACACAGGATTGAAAAATCACCCTTTAATCAGGCGAATAAAGCCTGGGTAAAACTACACACGACTATTTTTACGAACGGGTCCCAAGTTAAGAGAAAATTGAGTGGAAAAGGCATTCGTCTTCGTTAAACAGGCGACAGAGCCTTCAACCGTACGAAATGGTAAGTTTATGTGACGGCTTCGAAAATGTGTTGGAACGTTTTCATTTTGAAGGTTTCTAATTTGTTAATAGAGTCATAAATTATATGAGTAAATTATAAATTATATATATATATATATAATCAAAGTGAGACATTATGTAAGATTTAATTATATTGCGGATCTTAAAAGATTACAGAGTTTCTTCCTACTTCTTCTCTGTAAAAACTGTTTACCGAACTGGTGGTAAATATTTTCTTATTGAATTTAGAAGATCAAAAGCGATTCAGTGATGTGTTAGAATTTATTTTAAAGAATAAGGAGAAAGCATTAGGTACCTTCCCTTTTCTTGTATTTATACTTTGAAAATATATAAACGCTTACCCATTGAATTCGATATAGAGTTAACTTAAAATTGCTTAAATTTAGGGATGTAACGATACATGATTTTGCCGATACGATACCGATACCGATATTTGTAGTAATGTATCGGCGATACCGATACCGATACCGATATCGATTGCTTGGTAGAAAAATAAATAGTGAATTATGCATAAAAAGTTACCAACATTTAACAGAGACTCAACTGTCAATCGTATTCTTTTAAATAAAAATGCCAAATCAAAAAACAACAAAACCATTTATTTTAGTATTATTATTTTACAAAGTCAGTTAAACTTTAAGTAATACACATACAATCAGTACCTACCTAATAAAAGTTTACTATTGGTAGAGTTTTTTCAGAAAACAAAGTGCGCACGCGCGGGTGGCCTCCCGCATCGTTCATTGGGCGCGGTTTTTTGAATTGTTTGATATCGGTATCGGTTGTTTTACTATCGGCGATACCGATATATCGGCTTGCCGATTATATCGGCCGATATATCGGTATCGGTATCGGTATCGTTACATCCCTACTTAAATTACTAATTAAAGTTAATTTATTGCATTAATTATACTTAATAGCCACTAATTAACGTTTGTTACTGTTATATCTTTTGTCATAACATATTTTTAACATTAAGTTCTAATTTTTATATTAATAAAATAATCTGAATAGATATACGTACACCTATTTTACTTTTAATTTTAACGCACCGAATAAACTATCTGTTAAATGAAGTGGTTTGCGTATTAAAATTTAACGAGAACAACTCCTGTCAAAGTACGGGAAAGCTGTTATATGCAATCAGTAGATAATTAAAAGTGTCGACAGGTTTTCGGCTAACCACATTTTGTTTGTTTAGTTTAAACGAAATATTTAACACTAAGCGCTTGGCAGAGATGGTTTTGAAAATAATTTATGGAAAATTTTAATTGATTTTCCATCGGTTTTTGTTATTTGCGTTGTTGTGACTTATGGATGGATGTTGCTCTATTTAAAAATCACTACTTAGTATAAATCAAAGTCTCTTTCTCTGTCCCTATATCCTATGCTTCCATCCATCGCTTCATCTTTAAAACTACACAACGGATTTTGATGCGGTTTTTTTTAATAGAATGATGATTATAGAAGAAGGTTTCAGTATATAATTTAGTAGTTCCTGAGATTAGCGCGTTCAAACAAACGAACAAAACTCTTCAGCTTCATAATATTTGTATAGATTTATCATTTCATTCTCGTATACATTACACGGTTATAATATAACTTTTATTATTTTCATTTTGCAATCTATTTCGCATAAGCAGAACACAATATGCAGAGATAACAATTTTTCCCTAACTTATGGGTTTTTATATCGTTTCAGCCCTTTATATTCGCGCCAAAACGATTATTATATTTTTTATCAGATCGTGATGGAGGACGTATGGAGGTTATTATTTCTTACTGTTATTTTTGCTTCAAATGTGTATTTTTAATCGTTTGGAATGTAAGTGGGCATTTCTTGTGTAAAATTATTATATTTTATGCTACATTATATTAATTATTCTAAAACATTTATTTAACAATTACATTACTGCACAATGCAATCGATACGGTACACAATAAAATGTTACAGAAACTCGTTTTCCATGGTCACGGCATCACGCGTGAACGGGTGGACCGATTTCGATAATTCTTTTTTTATTATATTCCTAGAAGTACGAAGATGGTTCTTATGTAGAGAAAACTTAAATAAATACCACGGGCGAAGCCGGGGTGGACCGCTAGTAGTTTATAGATATAAACCTAACTAGAAAAAGTAAAGTTTAATTAAATGGAATTAAAATAATTATAAAATTTATTAGAATTCAGAGAGTTGAAATGAAATTTCTTTGTATGATATTTTTTGCGATTAGAATTAAACTTTTTACTATTAGAATTAAAATATATTAGATTACTAGCGGTCCGCCCCGGCTTCGCCCGTGGTACATATGAAAAATAGATGTTGGCCGATTCTCAGACTTACCCGATATGCACAGAAAATTTCATGAGAATCGGTCCACCCGTTTCGGAGGAGTATGCAGACTAACATTGTGACACGAGAATTTTATATATAAGATATGCAATAATTATTTCTTATTTCACAACCAGTTTAACTAGGTTTCCGGGTAATTTTATTTTTACAATTAAAAACTGAACTGATACTAGATTCCACAGCAGACGATCGCAGGTGCTTTGCTAGTCTGTGATATATGGTCCCGTATCTGAAAGTTCCGAAACAGATGTGCTTGTGTACGATTTCTTTTTTATCCTTCTTTTAACGTAAATAAAGTCCTTTACTATGGAAAAAGAAACAATTTGTTAGCTAGATCCAAATGTAGATTAAAACATATCGTAAAACTATTTATATAGAATTGTAGAGCATTAGCAATTCTTTTTTTTTTTTTCACAAAATAACTTGCTTAAAAATTGGATAATGTTTGCGCTGCATCCATTGTCAAGATAGGTAAGTAATGATGATAATTCAAAGTGAGCGTAGCAGCGTATAGTTACGTTATTAATAATAACGTTCTTTAAAACTACAAATTAAAATGATACTCTACAAAATCATGATTAATATGTTATGCGTTAATCATCATCATCAACAAGTTATACATAAACCATTTTGTACTATAAAATTTTATTGTTTATTTTATTACATCATAAACTATATACACACATCTCCTAATATCAAATATCTACTACTTGAAAGCTACGTCGTTAATTATTATTAAAAGAAATATTACTACTTAGTCTAATTATTATACAAACGAACATGACAAAACCTCATTAACCAACCAGTTTAATAACAACTACTCTTGTAAGGACGTTTATTCTGCTTTTAATTTCCCTTGATTGCATCCTTTCCGTAAGCTATTTAAAAATTTAATTAAAGCACTGGTTTACAATAGAATGATATTAATCTTCAATACCACTAGTACTTATGATAGTGGTCCACTATCATAAGTACTTAACCGTAATTGCCTTTCACTCGTATTTTAGTCGTAGGATATTAAAACTAGCAGCGTTTTTCTTCTAATTTAAATTTTATTAGACGCTTGGAAGGCGAAGCTAATATGTACTGTATTTTATTATAATAAGGAAAATTGTAGTCTTATTTTTGAAAAGGATTTAATATGCTATTACTTTTATAGAGATATTTTATAGAGATACAAGTAATATTCGATGCAATGAACTCGACAATTACTTACATTCGACAGTTAGGTATTATTTAGAGAATTTTCCAATCCTTAATAATTCTGATATTCCAAACTGGCCAAAGAAATAATGATCTTAAATTCTGAATAATCTATTCAACCCGACGTTCACACACACATACACTAACATATAAAATACACAATGTACTTACAAACTTTTATTTTTAATTTATTCTTTCCTCTTTGACGATGTAGTCAAAGGTCTTTAGTAATTGAAAAGCCTGAATATAATGAAAGTCGATCTTTTTCTTTGCAAAGTTAAATAAGGGTTGGGTTACGTAAGACCTACAAGCATGCCAAGTTTTTGTATGGAAATCCTCAGTTTTCTTACTACTTGGTAACGTGACTACAATATTATAGATAACATTTTTAATGAGGAGAACTTATAAAGAAGTTATCGAGAAGTAGTGGCTTTGGTTTTAAATTAAATTCATTTTTATGTAGATTGTAGGGGAAGTTCTAGAGTCTTTTCTTATATTCTCTATCTACATTATTTACTTATGTCACTTAGGTAGAGGTTTATTTAAATAAAGAGTTGTGTTTGCATGTTTTATTGTATTCGACAATTCAAAACAAAAAAACATAACATAACCTTAATATGTACAATAAATGCGTAATAAACTCTATATTACAAATAGCATGTTAAACAGCCTCATTGAACCATTAAACCACAAAAGCACAACGCCAATTCCCCATTATATCAAACACACCTCGAAGGTATGAACCGCTATATGATAATAAGGTTCTAAACCCCAATTTGCCTTGCAAAAACTTTCCGCGGAATTGTATTTTTGGTCTTTATTCAAATTTTCGCATGGCAACGTTAATCAAGCAAGGATTACTTGTAATAAAAAGCCGTGTTCTTCAGAGACTTGAATAATCCAGCACTTTCGTTTATTGAATTAAGAGAATCTTCGTGTATACGATTCGCTTCCTACATTATAATAATGCTTCAATTTGTAACTTTGAAGTTGTGCAACTTTGGAGCCATATAGTTATAAAAGATTTTGAAATTGCTAATTTTCTGCATGGTATTCCTTACATCTGCAATGAATATAAAAGTCAAGTCCCGTGTCCCCAAGTGGGGTAAGGGGCAGATGCATTAGGCATATATCTGTTTCGCTGTTGGATTTTTTTTGGGGACAAGTAGCTGATCAGCCTTCTGTGTCCTACCAGACCGAGACATTATTTTTTTCATCGTCAAGGAGGCGGTCAAATGCAATGAATATGGTAATATAAAATTATGGATACAGAATGTATAAAAATAATATTATATATACCTACTCATTCTTAGTTAAAGTAAATGGCTCCTTTGTTGAAACTTTTGTCCAAAATTAAATAATGTTTCAAAACACTATTATAGTCTCTTGACGATTCTTTACAGTAGAAGAAACATTCTGAATAGACGATGCTTTCTTTACCTAAAACAATAACTATTCATAAGCAAATGTTTGCATGAGCAAAAACGTTTTGAAGTTGGTCTTCTAATTAAAAAAAGAGCGTGTCAGAAGTGAAACTTCTTAGGCAAGATTCAAAGATACCAAAATCGTCGCCTTACTCCATGACGTGACGGTATTGTCACAGTATTACAATTGGTATTGCTATGTTACTCTCAACGCGCATAAGGAAGTTTCACTTCAAAAATGTTCATAGATATTATTTTCCAAAAAACATTTAAATAAAAATACATTAAAATTATTCACTCATCTACCAAATTTTACCACGCATTAAATTTCAATACCTCTTGAAGCGAATCCGTGGTATTATATTCAAATCGGAAAGTCAAAAGTAATTTTCCCCAGAGTGTTGACCGAGGTTCTCCAGTCAATGTAAGTATTAGGCACTTAACCTGTATTTCTGATGAAACCGAGATATTTTTTCGGAGGATATCGATTATATCTGCTTGTGTCATTGAAGGATCACCTGTCAATGAGGGAGGGAGTATATGAGCAAAACAATATATATATGTTTGTTATGATCACTTTAGGTAATTTAAAAAGCTTTTGTATGTTATCTATTTGAACATTTTAGTAATCGTGATGTATCTAAACTGTCCGGTATTTTTAAGGTTCCGTATTTGAAGACTAAAAATTTTATTTATTTATTTATTTTATTTATAATGAATTAAAACAATTAGTAAAAGTCTCTGATTTCTTGTGTGTCCATACCATACAGTTACCATATGACCTTTTTTCTTCAGAATTGCAGCCAATAAATACATTTTAAGTATTAACTAGCAAACCGGGCGAACTCCGTTTCGCCACCAGAGACACCTTTTCTTTGCTATAAACCTCACGGAGCCCGAGACCTTTCCAACGAATGCAAAACTGTGGAAATCGGTTCGTGCGTTCTGGAGTTATAGCGTCAGGAAGAAAAACCCGACTTATTTTTATATATGTAGTAGAAGTAGAAGTAGATATTGGATTATTATGTGTTATTATGGTTGCTAAAAAATATACTATAATAAAGAACCCTTCATACTGTGTGACCGACTCGCATTTATTTCAGGAAGAGCCACATTGTACTTATGTGTCAGCCGAAAAATTGGGGTTTCATGAGTTATCCTTTGATATCAATGTAAACATCTCAACCTTGGAAATTAAAAGTTGATCTTTTATGACAATATTGTACTAACCCAATAAATTTTTAAAGAATTGAAAAAATTCGATCACGAGGCGAGACAGAATTCGCGGTTTCGAATTCCGTTCTGTGATAGAATTTTGTCAATTATTTTTAATTTATATGTATAAAGCATTTGAATGTTATAAAACTAAAATATGAAATTCGACATCGTACCTTATGTTTAAAATTTAAAAGTGTCTATATGTATAAGTGTGATGTTATTATGCATAACAGTATCACCGAAGACAAAATCGTCTTCTTCAAGCGTAGAGTGACAGGTACCTTCTAGGGAAGCGCCACAGGAAGCGCGTACTATCTTAGACCACATCTCAGCTTAACATCAGGCGAGATTGTGATCAAGCGCTACCTTATTCACAATAAAAAATAAAATTACTACATACTATTATAATCCCAAAAGCTTGTGATGTTTAAATAAGTTAAGTTAAAATATAGATATTCGTTGGGATTTTCTTTGAAGTGTTAGCATTCCCAACATGTTAAAATCCCAACGAATACATTTTCAAATAAGGTTCTTACATTTTGAAATGTGGAAAAATCAACAGGCTAATAACATAATATTTAATTCAGCAGAAGTCGTAACTTTTTCCGTCTGACTCTGAGTGAGGTTTTAATTTAATTTTTCATACTGTACGTAATCCCTACGATGCGAGTCGACGGTACGACCTCTTGTTTATATGTAATTTAATTATATGGGTTACTGGTAAAATTTGAATTGTGGTCAATTTTGATAATTTCTGTAAGTAATATGTTAAGAAGATGTGTGAAACTGGTGTACCTATCTACTAGGTAACGAGTTTACAAAATTGTAAGTATTGTATGCAAGTATGGTTACCAGTAACGACATATAATCAGGATATAATATAACAAACTTCACCAACGTTCCAACCACATTTTTTGGCGAGGAATCCAATATTACAGTTTTTATTGACGTGACAACGTCTTATAATTCGATAGAGCCGGCTGCACGCACGAAAAAACATGACTCATGCGGCGTTACCTCGCTCTGAGGCGTTCCATGTAAGGCTTGAAGTGCAAGCGAGAGCGCCGAACGAGCGACAAAGAAGCACAGTCGGACGTTGTCACGTTCAACTATCGTCAGTAAACCGACTTTACAGACAACCAATTTTTTGACGTGACAACGTCTTATAATTCGATAGAGCAGGCTGCACGCACGAAAAAACATGACTCATGCGGCGTTACCTCGCTCTGAGGCGTTCCATGTAAGGCTTGAAGTGCAAGCGAGAGCGCGGAACGAGCGACAAAGAAGCACAATCGGACGTTGTCACGTTCATCTATCGTAAGTAAACCGACTTTACAGACAACCAATTTTTTTTTTGTACTTTCGATTCAGTACTATACTCGTAATTATTCTGTACCGAAGCTATAAAGATAAATTCCACCAAAATATTATCGCAACAAAATGCATCAAATAAATATATAATTAACTAGCGGTCCGCCCCGGCTTCGCCCGTGGTACCTACATGTTTAAACTATCCTATCTCTCAAGTTGAATCGAACTGCACATGGTGTGCGAATTTTATTATAATCGGTTAAGTGGTTTAGGAGTCCATTGAGGACAAACATTGTGACACGAGATTTATATATATTAAGATTAACCTAAATACATCAACACATTACATTAAAATAATTGTATAAATAAAGTAAAACTCGAAAATAAAGCTCACATTTAGCGAAGTCAGTTAATGGAAAACGAAGTAACGTTTTTTATACTTTAGCTGTAACATTCATACAGTTTTCATACATATTATTACCGTTATTATAAAATTTTAACCAAGTTATCACGATTACTCTCAGACATATCCTTGCTTGTTTAATCATATTAATGAGGTTTAATTCCAAAAGTACGTTTATTAATCAAAAGCCATTTTAGCTTTAGGTATGTTATTGCTGGTTTTCTATATAGTTACATTTTATAGAGTTACATACCGATCTTAATTTTCAGTTCAGTATTAAAAATATGTATACCTATTAGATAAGTGCAGTTGAACTATTATTTATATTTTTTTCTTTTATATATTGTTGTAGTAAGTTGACTTTTCAATTGTAATTTGTTATCTCAAAACGACATCTTTAATTTTGTCATTAAGATTAATATGTAGTGATAACCCAAACTAAAAATTTATTTATCTCTATACCAGGGGAATCGAATCCAAGACCTCTCACTTCTAATCCTTTACTATCTTAGTTTTTCTTATATATTTTGAAGATTAAATTCTAGGTGTCTTTATTTTAGAATCCCATATTGCAGCAGTCCAGATGCATATTTCATAAGCTTGATATATTCTCCACATACTGTATTGAACGAAGGATGAAAGATCGAACGATGCAAATATGTTTAGAGATTACTTACAAGAATTTTAATATCCTTTGCTTAATATTTTCTAGCTTGTAGTCATCCCAGAGCCGAGTTGTGACATGAATGATATATAAATAACTAGCTTTCCACCCGCGGCATCGCCCGCGCAGTCAAAGAAAAACCCGCATAGTTCCCGTTCCCGTGGGATTTCCGGGATAAAACCTATCCTATGTCCTTTCTCGGGTATCAAAATATCTCTATACCAAATTTCATGCAAATTGGTTAAGTAGTTAAGGCGTGATTGAGTAACAGACAGACAGACAGAGTTACTTTCGCATTTATAATATTAGTATGGATTAATTTTAAGTATTTTTTGGAAAGTTCAATTTTAATAATATTATTGGTCATCTTGACATATTATGAAGTCATTTAATTTATAAGTATTTTTTTGAATTGTTACTGCATTTTGGTTGATATTATAGATATTTACAAATAAATGTGTTAAAAATCCAAGTATACTAATATTATGTAAATTTAAACATTTTCTTGCGTATTTAGAAATGGGCACTTAAATTATACTGTAGAACCCACGTCTTAATTATTCACAAGTACAAGTAAGTACTTGGTTAACAATAAAACTGCGGTTACCTGTAACGTCACCTAAATCTTATCAGTCTCTCTTCTCATTACCCGCCACGTATTTGATATTCTACTGAAGAAAAAACAAATCCTTTGCTATGTTAGATTTCTGATAGTATCAAATGTATTTGTGTGAACGAGAAAATGTTTGTGTTTGTGAACACAGCTTAATGCATACATTTGGAGCTAATTCGCTCATACATGTTTCAAAATAATCCCGTATAAGCTGATCATGTACAAACGAATGGGCTTTATGAATGTATATACAGTGAATCGTGCGTACTTTGCCGAAAATTTAATGTTTTTACGGGAGATCTATAGGTACGCTTTGAAGAAATACTTAACTAAATATTTCATTGTACAAAAAATACTACTTACCTAAGTTTATCTGATTCACTTAAAAGATTAACATGTATTATAAGTTATTTTGAACATACATTTAAGGTTTTTCAAGAGTATTTGAATCAATTGTAAATTAATACCACGAAGCTAGAAATTACCTATGCTACAAATTGAATTATACGCTAAAAATCTATCGCAATGGTTGTAACCACAGTATAAAAATGTTGTAACCGTCTGTAAAAGAAAAAAACTACAATAAATTAATATAAAAAATATGTAGTCTGTAGTGTATTTTACTAAAGTAAAATCAATCAAGCGTCACTTTCAATATGTACATAATTGTTCGTATTATAGCGATAAAAAAGTCACTATAGAGCGTTGTAATATAATTGCTTATTTCAGCCGTTTCAGTACCTGCTCCGGTAGCCGTGATCGTCTAGTGGTTAGGACCCTACGTTGTGGCCGTAGTAACCCAGGTTCGAATCCTGGTCACGGCAGCGCAAGCTGTCTCGGCGGAGCTATGTTTTTTATTTTTTTGTAAACTATGTTAAGTTTATTTTTGCGTTTTATTCTCATTTACGTTTTCTAAATTTATTTTCAATAGTTTTCAATATAATAATAAATCCACCAATGTCGTTCAACTTATTTGTTTTTTTTTTTTATTTTGCTCAGTTCTAGATACATATTATGTAAAATGAAATAGGAGAATATAATATGAGGATAACATTATAATGAAGAAATAGCGCCGTAGATATTTTAAAGAGTTGGGGTTTTACTTTTTATAACTTTAAAATTAATTGAAAAAATTTTATTTTATTTTCAAGACATTTTTCGCAGAGTGAGCAAAGCCGGTTTGAATAATTAATCATTTCGTTTGCATTGTTCTAAGAATACATTTTATAAAATAAAGGTCATTATGAGGTTTAGGAGTTTTACCGTTTTATTTAATTCTCCGAGCGTTCAATGAGAAGAGAATATCTTATCAAAATAGTTCAAGCAATAATTTTTCTTATAACTGTTTTTCGAATTAAAATTACATTACAATTGTTTATTTCTTAAGATTTAAAGTAATGAAATAAAGTATGTTAAGGAAGGATTGAGAAACTGGGCCAAAAATGATTATTACATATCAGTCGATAACATTGATAACAATTTTTTTAACTCTTACCAAAGACTACATAATATTACTGATACGCATTATTTTATAAATAAGTTTTTCAAACAAAAACTAAACCGCCTTGAAATTCCCAGAAACAGACAAAATTTCAATGGAAGCCCGGCTTTCAAAACAAGAATCATAAAATCGGTTCACTCAGTTGAAAGTTCTGAGGTAACAAAATCAAATAAAATACAGTCAAATTGAGAACCTTCTCCTTTATTTGAAGTCGGTTGAAAACTATTGAATAATATTATAATATTTATAACAATAGCTTTGTTTTACTAAATCCTCATATCTTGCAAACAATACAATCTGTAGATCTCAAACCTATTATTAGGAACTATCAAGGCTTCTCGAACATTCCAGAATTTCTACATTCAATTTGTACGAAATGGGCCAGGTACTGACGTTGTTATGTGGAGTCTAGAATCTCCGAATCGATGCCGTAATACATGAAAATAAGGATTTATTGCTAATGACCTGTCATATTAAGTTAAGTTGTTTTTTCTATGTTTGATAAGTAGATATTATTGAGATTTTACTTGGCTTACGGTGAGCTTACGGTATAAATTCACACTATGTTATAAAATTGAGATGTGATTCGTCTTTTTGACTTATGTTATGTATTTATATTATGTATCAAATCAAATGAATTATTGCTCAAAACATGAGACGCTTATAATATATGATATTACGACATATTTTGTGACTTCAAGAATAACCAATATGTACTTTTAAAGCCGGGAAACCACTGGTAACATGCTAATGCTAATGTATATTTTGCTATTGCTATATTTTGCTCTCTGTATTTCTACTCTATTTAGGTAGATACTTTTAGGGCCGATTTTTCAATCCTTGGTTAAAACTTACCCGTCCAATAAAGTATTACACGATAAGGTTAAAATGTTACCTATGGTAGTGTCATACAGTATTCGACGAATAAATTTAAGTTTTAACCAAGGATTGAAAAATCAGCCCTAAATAACATAAAATAAAATTTTCCTTCACAAAATTTCAATTCCAGAATTGCTCTATGTAAGCACCTATTGACGTAATCAAATACTTTACCAAGCTAGTTTATGGTTGAAATATTGAAAATATTTCGTTCCGTATGCTACATTGATTGACGTCCCCGAAATGGATTTGGAGATAATTCTGCCGATCAAAGGATGTGAGATCAAACATACTTGTTTGTGTCGTTATTCAAACAGTTGTTTGCGAGTTGTTACGATTTGAAGTAATATAAATAAGTGGATTTACCTATAGAGTTATTGAAGTACTACATGTTTTTTCTGTTTACTGTTCATAAACTACTTCTTATGGGACTTATTGAACGTGCTCGTCTTATATCATTTCTTTTCCCTGTTTGAGTTGATTATACATTAAGTTTCCATCTCCATATTATTTAATAAGCCCTCACAGGCTCACAGTGGCAAATTTGATGTTACTTCAATCGAAATTATGACAAATATTGTTCATATAAAGTAGTAGCTACTAGATGAATTAGTAATAAACTTATTATGTTAAAATATGGTTTCTCATATACTACCCGTCGTAAATATAGTATTTTATCACCGTAACAAACATTGCAACAGCTTGCTACCCTCGTCACAGGCTCCAATTATTTCTCAACTGTCGTGTCAAACCTGCAACCGAACATTTGCCATCTTAATTCTAATATTCGTCACGCCTGGAGTGGTTATTTAACGAAAATTTACTAATAAATGGGACTTTGGGCTAAAGATGATAGAAGGTAGGGAAAAATATTAAAATCGCCCCCACAAAATCATCCTTAAAAATACGCCAATAATTTAACGTCTCAAAACTATCTCAAATACGCCAATAATCAAACATCTCAAATGAATCTCAAAACTGCAATTTCGCTTTTTAAATTCAACACTATTCAATTAGAATCCTTTTATTTAATTTTCACTGCAAAATAATATGAATGGTTTATACAATAATCTTGAAACATAATATTATAAAGTCGAAGCACGCTGCACGACCCACGATATTCTGCCATTAATTTATATAACCCACGCACTTACATTCGTCAAGGTAAAACTTACATCGGAAAGGTTAAGCGAATTTGTATGACTTTTAAGTTAATTTGATATACATATAGAGCTGAATTTACCTCGAAATGCCTATTTTTGGTTCTAGATACGACAGTTAATAATTGTTTCTATTTAAATCTCGTTTTGAGTATTTAATTGAATTATTTAAGTTTACATACGAAAATCTACGTAAAAATATTACGTGCTTATATATTTCTTAATGCTTTTAATCGGAAATCTGATTATTCAATAATGTCGATTTCCAAGCATTTATCTTAGACATTAAAAAACTAGTTTTACATTTCCTTACTTATAAAATATAAAATAACGACAATCACAATTAGGTTACAGAAATCCTTCAAGGGTACAATTTCTTTCGTAACAACTCCAGAGTTAAGTTTGTATTGCAATAGTTGGAAAATTTACAAAACATTCTAACGATACGTACGTTTTTACGATTTTTACGTTTAATTCCCCGTTTCTAACAACATACAAAATTAAAATGAAGACCCGGTGCGAACGTTTTACTTTGATAAAAATTGCCTTTTAGAAAGCTCTTCTAAGCGTGAATTTTTAATACTAAGAAAATGTAAAGGACAGACGACGAAAATCAAACTTTTTTATTACATACTAGCTGTGCCCCGCGGTTTTACCTGCATTGCTCCGCTCCTATTGGTCTTAGCGTGATGTAGGTAGATACATATAGCCTATAACCTTCGATAAATAGACTGTTGAACAGAGATATAATTTTACAAATGGGATCAGTATTTCCTGAAATTAGCGCGTTCAAGCAAACAAACTCTTATATGCTATATAATAATAGTAAATATATCTATTAGTAGAGTGAAGAAAATGCTTATTTATGGAACGAATAGAGATGTTCATTGATTGAACAGTGTCAGACAATTACGACAAGCAATTACAGTCTCAAAGATCGATTTGTGTGGATTGTGGTCCCACCACATAGAGCTAATGATAGACAATGGGTGGCAAGTTTTATTCTTTGTTACTCAAACTCAAACTCAAACATTTATTTATTCAATTCAAGACTTCTTTTAGAAGAACTTTCCAATCGTCAATACATAGTTTAACAATTACCACTTCTTTATAGAACTGGTCATTAGGAAGATTAAAATTCATATCAATTTATGTATTCATTTATTAGTGGTAAGTTTTACGAGTTCCATTTTGTTAATATGTATTTAACGAACACATTTAAATTGTTCCTGTTAATTTTATCTACAAAATATTACTCTTCTATTAAGTTGTTCAAATTAATTTGTCTTGCTTCTATGTGAACATACCATAAGATCCAGCATCATTCGCTCCATCACACCAAACCATTTTCATTAACACTACAGTGCACGCGCCCTTTTTTTACATGGTTGCTCGCGTGCTCTACCATAGTAGAAAACTGTATTTGAAATATTTAAAAAAATGAGTAGTCCTAAAATGATAATACTCAGTAATATTAAACTTTTAATTATTGTAACAAATAATTATAGAAAAAAATAAAATTTTAATAGCATATAATTAAAATTAGGATCAAATTATGAGTTCAAGAAAATTATCAACATTTTTGGCAAGTTTGAGATCAGCTCAAAAAAAATAAACTTCTAATAAGCGATGACCGACTTATTGGCCATCATCCTGATATTCAATTCAGACCACAACTTGTTGATCAGGACAAATCCATCTGGCACATCGCTTACACCATTTTTTCGTCGACCGATTTTGAGCTCGGGAGCACAGGCAACATTTGCCTACTCTTCCCATTTTTTGAGGATCATGCATTCGTACCTCATCTACGTGACCCAAAAGCCATTTTGTTTTATTTTTTAATTCGTGGGGAAGGTTTTCGACTGTCAATCTTCTTGCCATGATGGGTTTCACCAGCTCGTACGAAAGATCGTAAAGAAAATTACGTCTCACAATTCTTCCTTGGCCTTTGTTTGGTTGGTGGATTATCAAGGCATTTATTTTAATGAGATCTTGCCCGGGTTGGTGAAGGACATATTTTACTCCAGCGTGTTCCATTTCGCGATACATAAAAGTCATCACGTGTATTGTTTTGGACAAGTTCAGAAAGAGGCGTGTCATCTTCAGATGATGATGCATGATTTTCACTTACAGCTTCCTGCATCTGATTCCTATCTTCCTGTTCCATTGGTTGTACATATACTTCCCCATCGTCCGAGTCACTGGATCCTCGTCCTCTAATTCTTCGTTCAGCCATTGGGTCACGCGCGCTTCCAATACGGGGTCCATTTTTTCGCTAAAGCAAAGAAATATTAATTATTAAATACATCATAACACACGAAAAAGTAATGCAACTGTACATAGTTAAATTTTAAAATTTAAATCATTCAATGTCCATTGATAATAATTTTAAAACCCAAAAAAGAAAGTTTTACTTACCTTCAGTTTAATTACACCAATACTCGCATGTACTACTATAGTAGAAGCCGAACTTTGACACGTCATAACAGGAACATGCGCGTACGTTGCATGTATGCGCCATATTAATCCGTTTGGCAATTTTGTCGACTTAGCTTATCTGGGAGCGATGGGGGTTAGGTGTAAGAATGACTGAATGGCGGTAAAATAAGTAAGTGCGTTCTACTATAGTAGAACGCGCGTGCACTGTAGTGTTAAGCCCTTCAGATACAAGCTTCAATTATCTCGCATGAGAACAAATAGAACTTAAATAAGTTAACTGGTCTTTAAATATATTTATCAAGTAACTTTCTAAATGGGTAAAGATTTTAGAAGGGTCTTAGAACATTTAATATTATTTTAAAAGTAAAATCACAGTCCAACAATATAATTTTCTATATACTGTGGTAATATTGAGTATAACAGTGTGTGTGCCGAGCACAAGTGTCAGAAATGAAACTTCTTTGGCAAGATTTAAAATACCACAATCGTCGCCTTACTCCATGACGGATGATGCAACGAGCTCATCGAGCTCGAGCGGAAGATGAGCAACGTGGGAACATAATAATTATGTATTTTTGTATCTAAAAAAATATTTTAAATTTTAATGATAAGTATGTACTTTAGTTTGTCAAGTTCTTTATTGAGTGGAGATAATTTTATAGCAGTTATTTCTGCAAAGATAAAATAAAACTTCATTGTGTATTCAAATCTAACTTTAACATGTAAATATTAAATTTAACAATTAACTTATATTATTTAAATACTTAAATATCATTGATTAAAAGATCTTCATCTCAAGTCAAACAAAAAACCAATTAATACAAATTATACAAGGAAGATACTATCCAATTTCTCTTAATGAATTGAAATTTTAATTAAGTAAATGTTCTGATAAGCTAAAATACTAAGTAAATGCTTATCTAAATTGATCAGGGTTTAATTAAATAAAACGGAGTATCTCGATTCCTTTATAACTCCGATGAAATTTTTATTCTTTAGTTATCATTCAATTAAAGTTTTTTTGAATTAAAATTGTATTATTATTGAAAAGTTTAATAATATTGGATTAGATGGCAAATAGGTACCTTAATTTTATGATAATATGCAAAGTTACCATTTATTCATATGAAACATTGTTATTTTAAAATCGTAAAACGTCCATTTGATTTCCGCGTGCAGCCAATGATGTTGACGAATTTTTAAATACTCACCAAAGATAGGAAGTGTCTTAGATTGTATTTCTATGCAGAGGTATGACTGATATTTACAGAAATAGCAAACATTAACATTTAAATATTAATTAAATATGTCTATGTATCTATATTTATTATTATTTATTTAACACATTACTGTGCAAAAATATAAGTACTAACACAAAGGGCGGCCTTATGACTTTGCAGTGATCTCTGCCAGGCAACCACGGGGAGTAAGGTAAAAAAACGAAATATGTTGAGCAAAACGCATGTCGCAAACGTCTGTATCACTATATCACTATAGCAATGCTTTCCAGACCTTCTCCATCACTAAAAGTTTTATAATTTCTACAATACTGTTTCTTTTACCATCAATGTAGTCCTATACTCGGGCTGGAAAATAATGATTTATCATGAAATAATAAGAAGTAATTTTTAATATCCCTACAAACAGATCCATCCTATACTTATATATGTAATTTATTAACAATAATAAGGCGTAATTTATAATATCCCAAACAGAGTATCCATGTTAATAATGTTTACGTTTGTGCTTTTCGAATTTGTTGGATAAGAAAATACGAGGTGCTTCCGATCTTCGGAAAATTTGGCGAGTCTACACGTGTGTAAATACGGTGCTAGGGACCCGTGGTGTAATGAAAACTAAAAACAAAGAGATTCTAGTAACATTTATAATTTTTTAAAGAATAGAATAAAATCGATCACCTGAGCAATCGAATTTAAACTAATCTTACAGTTTTATATGTCTTGCTTCTATGTGAACATACCATAAGATCCAGCATCATTCGCTCCATCACACCAAACCATTTTCATTAACACTACAGTGCACGCGCCCTTTTTTTTACATGGTTGCTCGCGTGCTCTACCATAGTAGAAAACTGTATTTGAAATATTTAAAAAAATGAGTAGTCCTAAAATGATAATACTCAGTAATATTAAACTTTTAATTATTGTAACAAATAATTATAGAAAAAATTAAATTTTAATAGCATATAATTAAAATTAGGATCAAATTATGAGTTCAAGAAAATTATCAACATTTTTGGCAAGTTTGAGATCAGCTCAAAAAAAATAAACTTCTAATAAGCGATGACCGACTTATTGGCCATCATCCTGACATTCAATTCAGACCACAACTTGTTGATCAGGACAAATCCATCTGGCACATCGCTTACACCATTTTTTCGTCGACCGATTTTGAGCTCGGGAGCACAGGCAACATTTGCCTACTCTTCCCATTTTTTGAGGATCATGCATTCGTACCTCATCTACGTGACCCAAAAGCCATTTTGTTTTATTTTTTAATTCGTGGGGAAGGTTTTCGACTGTCAATCTTCTTGCCATGATGGGTTTCACCAGCTCGTACGAAAGATCGTAAAGAAAATTACGTCTCACAATTCTTCCTTGGCCTTTGTTTGGTTGGTGGATTATCAAGGCATTTATTTTAATGAGATCTTGCCCGGGTTGGTGAAGGACATGTTTTACTCCAGCGTGTTCCATTTCGCGATACATAAAAGTCATCACGTGTATTGTTTTGGACAAGTTCAGAAAGAGGCGTGTCATCTTCAGATGATGATGCATGATTTTCACTTACAGCTTCCTGCATCTGATTCCTATCTTCCTGTTCCATTGGTTGTACATATACTTCCCCATCGTCCGAGTCACTGGATCCTCGTCCTCTAATTCTTCGTTCAGCCATTGGGTCACGCGCGCTTCCAATACGGGGTCCATTTTTTCGCTAAAGCAAAGAAATATTAATTATTAAATACATCATAACACACGAAATAGTAATGCAACTGTACATAGTTAAATTTTAAAATTTAAATCATTCAATGTCCATTGATAATAATTTTAAAACCCAAAAAAGAAAGTTTTACTTACCTTCAGTTTAATTACACCAATACTCGCATGTACTACTATAGTAGAAGCCGAACTTTGACACGTCATAACAGGAACATGCGCGTACGTTGCATGTATGCGCCATATTAATCCGTTTGGCAATTTTGTCGACTTAGCTTATCTGGGAGCGATGGGGGTTAGGTGTAAGAATGACTGAATGGCGGTAAAATAAGTAAGTGCGTTCTACTATAGTAGAACGCGCGTGCACTGTAGTGTTAAGCCCTTCAGATACAAGCTTCAATTATCTCGCATGAGAACAAATAGAACTTAAATAAGTTAACTGGTCTTTAAATATATTTATCAAGTAACTTTCTAAATGGGTAAAGATTTTAGAAGGGTCTTAGAACATTTAATATTATTTTAAAAGTAAAATCACAGTCCAACAATATAATTTTCACCAAAAAAACCAATTAATACAAATTATACAAGGAAGATACTATCCAATTTCTCTTAATGAATTGAAATTTTAATTAAGTAAATGTTCTGATAAGCTAAAATACTAAGTAAATGCTTATCTAAATTGATCAGGGTTTAATTAAATAAAACGGAGTATCTCGATTCCTTTATAACTCCGATGAAATTTTTATTCTTTAGTTATCATTCAATTAAAGTTTTTTTGAATTAAAATTGTATTATTATTGAAAAGTTTAATAATATTGGATTAGATGGCAAATAGGTACCTTAATTTTATGATAATATGCAAAGTTACCATTTATTCATATGAAACATTGTTATTTTAAAATCGTAAAACGTCCATTTGATTTCCGCGTGCAGCCAATGATGTTGACGAATTTTTAAATACTCACCAAAGATAGGAAGTGTCTTAGATTGTATTTCTATGCAGAGGTATGACTGATATTTACAGAAATAGCAAACATTAACATTTAAATATTAATTAAATATGTCTATGTATCTATATTTATTATTATTTATTTAACACATTACTGTGCAAAAATATAAGTACTAACACAAAGGGCGGCCTTATGACTTTGCAGTGATCTCTGCCAGGCAACCACGGGGAGTAAGGTAAAAAAACGAAATATGTTGAGCAAAACGCATGTCGCAAACGTCTGTATCACTATATCACTATAGCAATGCTTTCCAGACCTTCTCCATCACTAAAAGTTTTATAATTTCTACAATACTGTTTCTTTTACCATCAATGTAGTCCTATACTCGGGCTGGAAAATAATGATTTATCATGAAATAATAAGAAGTAATTTTTAATATCCCTACAAACAGATCCATCCTATACTTATATATGTAATTTATTAACAATAATAAGGAGTAATTTATAATATCCCAAACAGAGTATCCATGTTAATAATGTTTACGTTTGTGCTTTTCGAATTTGTTGGATAAGAAAATACGAGGTGCTTCCGATCTTCGGAAAATTTGGCGAGTCTACACGTGTGTAAATACGGTGCTAGGGACCCGTGGTGTAATGAAAACTAAAAACAAAGAGATTCTAGTAACATTTATAATTTTTTAAAGAATAGAATAAAATCGATCACCTGAGCAATCGAATTTAAACTAATCTTACAGTTTTATATGTCTTGCTTCTATGTGAACATACCATAAGATCCAGCATCATTCGCTCCATCACACCAAACCATTTTCATTAACACTACAGTGCACGCGCCCTTTTTTTTACATGGTTGCTCGCGTGCTCTACCATAGTAGAAAACTGTATTTGAAATATTTAAAAAAATGAGTAGTCCTAAAATGATAATACTCAGTAATATTAAACTTTTAATTATTGTAACAAATAATTATAGAAAAAAATAAAATTTTAATAGCATATAATTAAAATTAGGATCAAATTATGAGTTCAAGAAAATTATCAACATTTTTGGCAAGTTTGAGATCAGCTCAAAAAAAATAAACTTCTAATAAGCGATGACCGACTTATTGGCCATCATCCTGACATTCAATTCAGACCACAACTTGTTGATCAGGACAAATCCATCTGGCACATCGCTTACACCATTTTTTCGTCGACCGATTTTGAGCTCGGGAGCACAGGCAACATTTGCCTACTCTTCCCATTTTTTGAGGATCATGCATTCGTACCTCATCTACGTGACCCAAAAGCCATTTTGTTTTATTTTTTAATTCGTGGGGAAGGTTTTCGACTGTCAATCTTCTTGCCATGATGGGTTTCACCAGCTCGTACGAAAGATCGTAAAGAAAATTACGTCTCACAATTCTTCCTTGGCCTTTGTTTGGTTGGTGGATTATCAAGGCATTTATTTTAATGAGATCTTGCCCGGGTTGGTGAAGGACATGTTTTACTCCAGCGTGTTCCATTTCGCGATACATAAAAGTCATCACGTGTATTGTTTTGGACAAGTTCAGAAAGAGGCGTGTCATCTTCAGATGATGATGCATGATTTTCACTTACAGCTTCCTGCATCTGATTCCTATCTTCCTGTTCCATTGGTTGTACATATACTTCCCCATCGTCCGAGTCACTGGATCCTCGTCCTCTAATTCTTCGTTCAGCCATTGGGTCACGCGCGCTTCCAATACGGGGTCCATTTTTTCGCTAAAGCAAAGAAATATTAATTATTAAATACATCATAACACACGAAATAGTAATGCAACTGTACATAGTTAAATTTTAAAATTTAAATCATTCAATGTCCATTGATAATAATTTTAAAACCCAAAAAAGAAAGTTTTACTTACCTTCAGTTTAATTACACCAATACTCGCATGTACTACTATAGTAGAAGCCGAACTTTGACACGTCATAACAGGAACATGCGCGTACGTTGCATGTATGCGCCATATTAATCCGTTTGGCAATTTTGTCGACTTAGCTTATCTGGGAGCGATGGGGGTTAGGTGTAAGAATGACTGAATGGCGGTAAAATAAGTAAGTGCGTTCTACTATAGTAGAACGCGCGTGCACTGTAGTGTTAAGCCCTTCAGATACAAGCTTCAATTATCTCGCATGAGAACAAATAGAACTTAAATAAGTTAACTGGTCTTTAAATATATTTATCAAGTAACTTTCTAAATGGGTAAAGATTTTAGAAGGGTCTTAGAACATTTAATATTATTTTAAAAGTAAAATCACAGTCCAACAATATAATTTTCACCAAAAAAACCAATTAATACAAATTATACAAGGAAGATACTATCCAATTTCTCTTAATGAATTGAAATTTTAATTAAGTAAATGTTCTGATAAGCTAAAATACTAAGTAAATGCTTATCTAAATTGATCAGGGTTTAATTAAATAAAACGGAGTATCTCGATTCCTTTATAACTCCGATGAAATTTTTATTCTTTAGTTATCATTCAATTAAAGTTTTTTTGAATTAAAATTGTATTATTATTGAAAAGTTTAATAATATTGGATTAGATGGCAAATAGGTACCTTAATTTTATGATAATATGCAAAGTTACCATTTATTCATATGAAACATTGTTATTTTAAAATCGTAAAACGTCCATTTGATTTCCGCGTGCAGCCAATGATGTTGACGAATTTTTAAATACTCACCAAAGATAGGAAGTGTCTTAGATTGTATTTCTATGCAGAGGTATGACTGATATTTACAGAAATAGCAAACATTAACATTTAAATATTAATTAAATATGTCTATGTATCTATATTTATTATTATTTATTTAACACATTACTGTGCAAAAATATAAGTACTAACACAAAGGGCGGCCTTATGACTTTGCAGTGATCTCTGCCAGGCAACCACGGGGAGTAAGGTAAAAAAACGAAATATGTTGAGCAAAACGCATGTCGCAAACGTCTGTATCACTATATCACTATAGCAATGCTTTCCAGACCTTCTCCATCACTAAAAGTTTTATAATTTCTACAATACTGTTTCTTTTACCATCAATGTAGTCCTATACTCGGGCTGGAAAATAATGATTTATCATGAAATAATAAGAAGTAATTTTTAATATCCCTACAAACAGATCCATCCTATACTTATATATGTAATTTATTAACAATAATAAGGAGTAATTTATAATATCCCAAACAGAGTATCCATGTTAATAATGTTTACGTTTGTGCTTTTCGAATTTGTTGGATAAGAAAATACGAGGTGCTTCCGATCTTCGGAAAATTTGGCGAGTCTACACGTGTGTAAATACGGTGCTAGGGACCCGTGGTGTAATGAAAACTAAAAACAAAGAGATTCTAGTAACATTTATAATTTTTTAAAGAATAGAATAAAATCGATCACCTGAGCAATCGAATTTAAACTAATCTTACAGTTTTATATGTCTCTGTCGACTGCTCTGGCGGGATCACGGGTGGCCGAGTTGGTCCGGCGTCGCGGATTAACGGAAAGACGCGTGTTCGGATCCCACGTTGTGATCGTTTTTTTGCAAATTCAGATTCTACATTTAATAAAGTAACAGAGACTAGGTAAAAAAATAAAGGGAGTCGGAAAACTAGCTTTATCAGTCGTTTAAAACAGTTCGGTCTTTATGTAACGGTAACTGAATGATGTTACATGGATGTTACTAAAAGAAGACTGCGAATAACATAAAACATCACACTATATGATCTTAAATGTTACCTTTGTGTGTATTGGATAGAACTACAACTTTTAAAGACAGGAATATGTTTAAATTTGCATTCAAAATATAGCTCGCTTAGTTTCATAATCACGTCGCAAGTCAAAACACTAGCCGAGAATTAGCTTGCTGAAAAAGACCTAAACAACATTATGTGCAACTACTTTGGTATTGAGAGTATGTACCATGTATGTACCTATCATGTTTTTGCCGTAAATAATAATAATAATCAGTTGTTTCCTCTGGCTTGAGATTTTAATCATTTTTTTTTGAATATTCAACGGCGCGGCACAACCATCAATACCTATATTGTAAGGAATTATTAAAAAGTCTTGTCATGACACAAGTCTCCTTAAACGTGCTTAAACTATGAGTTAACGTACCGTTCTTACCAAAGATTAGAGATTCATTACAAATTTTAATACTTTTTTAATAAATACGGATCCTACAAAGCAAAAAATCATGCTTGGATATTATTCTCCTATTTCAAGTGTTCGTATTCCATCGTAATCCGTATCACAAATATTTGTTAAAGCCCCGCACTCAAAACGATATTCTTACCTACTTCCTTTCAAACCGGGAAAACAAGAGATTTACCTTTCTTTTAATAAGAAACTTGGATCTATCCGGCTTAACATAGCTATATATCTATAGGTAATATGACTATAATATCACAGTATTACAATATTTAGATATTGTTATACTGTGATAATATTATATCAACACGCTATTATTTGCTTCACCTATATCCACACTATTAATATTATAAATGCGAAAGTAACTCTGTCTGTCTGTATGTTACTCAATCACGCCTAACTACTGAACCAATTTGCATGAAATTTGGTATAGAAATATTTTGATACCCGAGAAAGGACATAGGATAGGTTTTATCCCGGAAATCCCACGGGAACGGGAACTATGCGGGTTTTTCTTTGACTGCGCGGGCGATGCCGCGGGTGGAAAGCTAGTATGTTTATATGTCACCATCTCATTTAGACCCATTTTTATTTAAGATAAAAATGTAATCGTGTTTTTACCTTGTTTAAACTATGTTAAATTTTATTATACATTAACTACAACGCAATTTATTTTCCTCTATTTATTTTTCCTACATTTACTATACTATTTATTTTTATTTTGCCTCTATTTATTTTTCCTACAATGCACTTAATATCTATTTAAAAGATTGAATTTAACAGACAGAATATTATATAACATTTATTCAGCAAAATCAACATTGCATTAAAGTCTTTATTTAATCAAACGCTTCGCATATTCAGGTTCATATTATGTTACCGTACTGTAAACTGTTCAAAAAGCTGAGTCTCATCCCCTGCGGTTTACGTGTGTGCTTCCCGGAGCCTGGGGGAAATTTTAAGCCATGTTCTAGATTTTCGTACCCGTATTTGATATTGCTGTTGATTCTGTTGGTTGCAGACTGTGCATTTATGATGTTGTGATTTAGAACTTTTAGATTTTTATTTATATATATTTAATCACACATATCAATTAGGTACCTTAAAGAGAAGAATAAACAGAATGGTAAGAAAATAAATGATAAAGCAATAATTGCCTCCTCATAGGTATCTATCTCAAAACAAATATTAACTATTGCACACATTTTAAAACAAAACGTCTTATATACAAAAAAGCTCTTGTTTAAATAAACATAGGTGTATTATTTATGTATGATGTAATAAAAATAGTGTAAGAAATACAGGAACGGATAATTCCGACTAGAAAAACATTGTATATTTTAATTAATCCTACCTATAAACTGAAGTAGATATTCGCCACCAATCTTCCGTAGTAACAAATAACTAAATCCCACCGTTATAGCCATATAATATAATTGATTTTTATAAAAAGCTTTCTTCCTTAAACCTCATCAAAACATTTATAGAAATGTATTTATAGTTTATCCATTATTTTATTACATCAAAGAAATATAGCTAGCGATTTATAATAAAAAATTATGTAATCATTTAATATTTATGATATAACTTCGCACGGGTGAAATACGCATAAACCTTCCTCTTGAACTACTCTATCTATTAAAAATCGCATTAAAATCCGTTCCGTAGTTTTAATCATAAGCAAACATAAGGCTAGACAGGCAGACAGCGGGAAGCCACTCAGCTTAATACTACGTAGTCCTTTTTTTTATAGTGGGGAAATCTTCCAAAGATACCCACTGCCCCCGGGGAAGGAGCCGTGGGTTATGTCGGATTCTTACCGACTAAAACCCCACTGTGTTCCGTCGAGCCGCTTTAATGATGGGGCCGCGGGTATTGGTTGGAATTCTTCCGCGACATACTACGTAGTCCTGTGTTTTCATACTGTATAATTTTAATTCATACCATTTTACGCATATCAAATGTCATGTTTCTCTCCTTTTTTGAAGACTGTTTAATTTAATATAATATGATTATTTCACCTTACACCATCCACTTCCACAGCAAGGTATCATCACGTCAGATGTTATTACAGGTTCGAACCCCCTGTCACTCCTTTAAAGTCGACGCTTATTAATTTCCACCCTAGTATAATTGTATTTGTCAAAACATTCGATGTAAATGGAAGATAGCTTTTTGGATAATATGCATTATCTTGCTGTTTATATAAATGTTACTGAATAATCGGTGTAAAATTGTTGTGTGTGAAATAGCCTTTAGGCTTTAGCCATATCTTTAAGATAAGGTGAAGTTGATATTTGTGGATTTTTAATACCAAGAGTTAGTAGACAATTATTTATCTTCAATAAATAGTCAAAGTGGCAAGGGACAACAAATTTACGCAGACATTTTTAAACAAAACTTATTTTCAATACCAATTAGTTAAAAATTTTATTATCTTTTCTCTAGAGTGAGTGGGAAATAGAGGGTTTCTAAAAAGTCTATTATCGAATAATCTAAAGAAACCATCGAGGAATAGCTAAATCGCACATTTGTCAATTTTTTTAGTGAGTTTTAAATTACAAGCACATTATAATATTCATATATTTTTATTGTATAAAAACATATACAGGTACTCTAATTCGAGGTCGTTCCCGCAAAATTAGACCACTTCATGAATTTTTTACGACGAACGCAGTTTATAGCCGCCCTTATTATAACAAACGTGTCATATCATAATATTATGTACTGTTCCATCCAGTTTTATGGCAGAGCTTTTAAATAAGATGGGTTTTTGCCTGATATAAAAGCCGATTGTCTTTTCTTTAAATACTTGCGCGTATTTTTACTATGCTATTAACACGTTCACTGCGGCATGTCCAGTATCGGGCCATCAGCGACTACACCACAGTGCGGCGCCCAAAATCGCAGTTTTCACCGTGGTGCGGCGAGGTTTTTTATATGTTAATCAATGACTAGAAAAGAGACAAATATATTTTTGTGATCACAGTTTGAAGTAGGACTCAATTTCGTTTAAAAATCGTATGGCAAAATATTGGACACAACGCATAGAAAAGAAACCGTTTCTTTTGTGTGCGGCATGTCAAATATTTTGCCATGGACAAGCACCTCATGCCGCACTGTACTGCGAGCGCGCCGCGTGTCAGTCTCGCATAGTGATGCACCAGGACCGAAGCACTTTTCTTTTGAGATTTTTTTAAATGACAATGATACCTTAGAGGCTTTAGTTTTTTTACTTTCTTTTATTTCGTAGCATAAATGCAAAAATGTGATGACAGTTGTGAAAATAATATAAAACATTAAAACAAAAGTTACTGAACAAATTAAAACAAAAGTTACTGAACAATTTCCTGATAGTACTCTATCAAGTACCTTGTTTTATATGTGTTTTTTTTTTGTATCGACGATCTCGTTATCTGTTAACAAACAGACTGAAATATACACAATTGATTTATATCGATATCGATGTTTTATTTTACAGTGTTTCCCATCGCTATTACTGTAAACATGCCGTATCAACGCAGTGCGGGATGGCAAATAATTTTTCACAAAATCAGGGGTTTACGTTTTCCCTCATATCTTTTAAACTATTGGGTCAAACTAAAAGCTATTTATGGGGTATATACTAGACTATATAGTAGTGTGGGATGATAAGGTGAGATGTATGATTAATTGATGTTTCTAAACGTGTGTAAGATTAGTTTCTGAACGATGATTAGAATGGAAGAACGATAGACTATGAGTGAATGTGAAGTAGAGAGCGAATGAGGAATGATCTTTCTCTTTTCATTGGGATCGTGGGTGAAGACGGCTGTTTCTCTGTAAGATGTTTTCTAAAAATTAAGATTGTGGTCCGAAAATAAATCTCAAGAAGTTCAAAGTGTTTTTCATTTGGCCCCGATCCTACATACTATTATCTGAAAAAAAAAATTTGAAATATCTTGAAATTTCATGAAATTATTAACCTTCAAAGTCAGAAGGTGCGATGTGATAAAAATGGCTCATGACGCATATTGGTGAACTTGCCGATGTGAAGTATGGAAGACATGCCGCAACAACGGTAAGTTTGGCATTTTAGGTGCCGCAGTGAACGTGTTAAGAAACTAACTTCAGTCGTGGTTTTTTCGCGTCCGCGTTAAAATGTAGAAGCCCTTCTGGTACGGGAGCTATTAACGTTTTAAAAAAAGTCATTTTAGTATAGTTGGGTTTTTGATATACTGTTTCACTTGCTATTTCGGTTAGAGTCCGGGCTGTCTGGCTGGCGGTAGTGGTTGCGTTTATTAGTGCGCACAGGAAAATATCCGTAATTTAAAGTCATTTATTAGTGCGCACAGGAAAATATCCGTAATTTAAAGTCATTTATTAACGCGTAATTTTCAATCTTTTGCCTTTAGATAGATCCATCAGACATAAATTTTTTATTGCAAGACGTTTTTTTCGTTGTTAAATAGGTGCCATACGCAATTTTTTATTTCAAAATAATTAAAATGTCATCGAAATAAGTGAAATTACATCAACATGAGTCTGCTTAAAAGGTAAGTAATAACTTTATTACATATATTATATTATCCTTTTTTAATACTTATATTGAATAATTAGTAAACTAATATTTTTAATAGATGGTTTCATATTTATTACACTTTTGGGTATTAATATGAATTTGATGATATTTGGTTTTTATCAAGTTTACATTAACGTCCTATTTGAGTTCGTTGGGAAAAGGAGGCACCATGGTAGATTGTTGCTAAAAAATTGTAAATACATAGTAAAATGAATATTATACATAGTATATCCTTCACGAGGACTCATGTTGATGGAATTTCACTTATTTCGATGACATTTTGATGATTTTGAAATAAAAAATTGCGTCTGGTACCTATTTAACAACGAAAAAAACGTCTTGCAATAAAAAATTTATGTCTGATGGATCTATCTAAAGGCAAAAGATTAAAAATTACACGTTAATAAATGACTTTAAATTACGGATATTTTCCTGTGCATATAAGATGCGCACTAATAAACGCAACCACTGCGGCCAGCCAGACAGCCCGGACTCTAACCGAAATAGGAAGAGAAACAGTATATCAAAGAACCAACTATACTAAAATTCTCTCTTGTCAACGTTGGTAGCTCCTATACGATTCTGGCTAACATTGAGAGACACCACACAAAAAAAGAGTCGTGGTTTTACATGGGGGTACTTGTACAATTGTACATAATGCTATTTAATCTATGCTCTCAATGTATCTAATATAATTTTATTGCCAATGTTCATACAATACTAATTAATGAATTATCTCTCATTATGTGGAAGAACATGGTTATGATCACGTTTACAAATTTAAGCTTTTAAATAAATAATTAAAACTATTGCTATTATTTTTCCGTAATTAATCTTTCTCGAAATGCTCTCAATGATTTTGGTGGTAGGGTATTTTAACGCTTTTGCCTATAGCTTGCCTGGAAAAAAGCTCCCCATTTTGCCATGCACCAGGTATTCTGAAATAGTATTATTTATGTATAAAATGTTTAATTAGAAGGCACGTTAATCAGCTGTAATGAAGCTAGTTAGCACAGAGCATGCTGGAACAACTGGTTTCGCTTGTTAAGCATCGCGTTACGCGTAAATTACGCTCAATTATAGCTTAATTGTCTGTTTGTGCATTACTCTGTACTAATTGACTGTTTAATCTAATCAACAATTTCACCGTTGAGTGCTGTAAATAATTTAGTGGATATACTAAATTCAGTAACTAACTACCTACGAGAATGATTAAATTCAATGTGAAGATATGTTAAATAATTATTTTTAACATAAAACTACCTTCGACCTTTTTCAAATTGCCAGAAATAAACCATTTTTTTAAAGATCCTTTCAATAAAACACAGTTGAAATCAGAACCTACACCTATTGTGAAATTACCTGTAAACAAAATGTGAGACAATAAATAAACTTTCTTTCTTTCTTTATAGTGCAATTTAAATAAATTAAGTATTACCCAGCCAATAATATATCTCATTTTAACCAGCCAATGTACAATATAACCCGGCAAAACAAAAAGGCTATGAACGTTTGAAAACGGAACAAAACACGTTAATACGAAACCTGGCAGTGCCGCTGTCAAACAACACTTAAGTATCTCATAATCCTGTGAGCTATGTGCAGTCTGGCGAACCAGCTAGCGCTAAAATATACTGGAAAATACTCGAAAAATAGTATTTAAACTTTATGTAGAGATTACAATATTTGGCACGAATACTGTTTTAAAAATCACTTTCGCCATAAGGTACGGTTTAAAATATTTAATGAATAGATAATATCAATATTTCTATGAGATAATTTTTTATCATTTGTGAATATTGGTAATACAAAGAGCACAAGCAAAATATATATAGCGGCAAACATTAAGCCTCAATTGTTCCATGGTATATAGACAATAGACATTGATAGACAGATACAATGAATATTGAATTAAATTGATTCATATTGGCATTTACAAAATATTAATAATATTTTATTTAAGTAATGAGTATTTCAATAGGTACATACTATTATTATTATATGTTAAATAAACATAGTTCTCAGACATTCCTCATGTGATTAAAAAATATATGCGTACTTATTTAAATAATATTCATACGATACAGTTTTATACGGCACACCCCCATTCTCTTATACACCAATTTTTTTTCTTACTTTCTATTGTAACCAATTTTAATTTATAATTAAGTACTTGCTAAGAGGCTTTTTGTGATTTTATATTAGAGGCAAGCTGTTTCTCCTAAACACAGGTTGCCCAGTAACCTAGCTAGGGAAACATTGGCTTGTATAAATTGTTTTTTTTTTTATGTTAGAATTAGGCAAGCATTTGACCATCGCTTCGCCTGATGGAAAGCGACAAGCGTGGTCTAGGATGGAGCATGTTTGCCTAATAAGTGTCTATTCACATTTCTCTTGAATAAATCCAGATTGTAGTTTCTGGGAAAAACGGAAGCCGGAAGATTGTTCCATTCCTTACCAGTACGCATAAGAAAGGAAGAAGCGAAACGCTTAGTGCGTATGGGTGGGATGTCGATGACATAAGGGTGGAGACCGGCCCGGCGTCGAGTCGCTCGATGATAAAAAGAAGAAGCTGGCAACAGGTTATGCAGTTCTTCAGCACATTCGCCGTGAAAGATTCTGTAGAAAACCGCCAAACTGGCTACGTTCCGACGATGTTCTAGACTATGCAGTTTGCATGCTGTTAAGGATTCATTTCCAATGAGTCTAATCGCTCGTTTTTCGATGGAGTCCAAAGCGTTGAGTTGATATTTAGCTGCACCTGCCCAAAGATGAGAGCAGTACTCCACACCGGAGCGAACCTGGGCTTTGTAAAGGTTTAAGAGCTGTTCCGGTGTGAAGAACTCCCTCACCTTAGAAAGTATTCAGAGCTTCTTAGCTGCAACTTGTACTTTGGACTCAATGAAGCTCTTGAAATTCAGGCTAGAAGAGAGTATTAGGCCTAGAAGCTCCAGCTCGTTGGATAAATTCAAGGACACATCCTGAAAACTGGGTGTTAGACCGAAACCAGTGCGCTTAGCTGTAAACAGAGACAAGCCTGTGTTTTTGAAGAGTTGAACCCGACTAAATTAGCTTCACCCCATTTAGAGACCGCTTTTAAAGTAAGATTCAACCGCTCAACCATAGCCTCTCTTTGTTCCACCAATACATTATTGCCTGTCTGCGCTTCGGACGTATAACTGTCTACAACTGTGCTGTCATCCGCATACGCGTATATATTAGGACCTAACAAGTCGTTTATGTGAAGCAAAAACAAAGTTGCAGACAGAACCGACCCTTGAGGAACACCGGCGTTTAGTGGTAATTGATCCGACGAACAACCATCGATCACCACTCGAATAGAACGCTCATCCAAAAAGTCAGATATCCATTTGCACAGACCTGGACAGATCCCAAATGCCGGAAGCTTGTTGATAAGACCGCTGTGCCAGACCCTGCCATTTGACAGGCTTTGGAGATGTCGAGAGAAACGGCAACCGCTTCCCCAAGCTTCTCAACAGCAGATCCAAACATGTGGGTAAGGTGAACAAGAAGGTCCCCAGTAGACCTATGGCGACGAAATCCGTATTGATGATCGCTGAGGAGATCGTTACCTTCCAGGTACCTCAGAAGCCTGTTATTTAGAATACGCTCCATTACCTTACACATTATGGAGGTGACAGAGATCGGCCGGTAGTTTCCCGGGTCACTGCGACTTCCTTTTTTCGGGATTGGTTGGACATTGGCTATTTTCCAAGACATAGGAACTTTACGAGTTTCGTACGATAGGCGGTACAGTCGTGTTAAGATCGGTGATAATTCAGGAGCACAATTCTTAAGCACCAGAGCTGGAATACCGTCTGGTCCACTTGCCTTATTCACATCGAGACTCCGGAGACATTTAAGGACCTCTTTTTGAGTGATACGGAATTCAGGCATGCTTAAACCACAGTGAGGTAGAGAAGGAGGTACCTTATTGCCAGCGTCCAGACGCGAATTGTTTGCAAAGAGATTTGCGAAGAGATCAGCTTTTTCTCTCGCACTATGGGCAAGTGCACCGTCAGGTTTTAAAAGTGGTGGTTTTAAAGTTTAAAATTATTTTAGTAGCCTTTTTATATTTATATACTTTTACATGAATATAAATTGTATATTGTAATAAATTGTAATTGTATGTAAACACTATGTAAATTATAATGAAAATAAAAATAATGATAGAATTTGTTGAAGAAAGGGATCTACGACATTTATGTAGGTATATTTGTTATCAACTCAAACAAAATACAAGAAATATTATATAAAATAGCGTGTCAGTGTACACCTGGCATAACCTTAGTGCACAGATAAATTATTTCGCTTTTGCTAAACCTAGCCTCGACGCGCACAATAGAGAAGAATTTTCCGCAATAAAACGTTCAGTCGTCTATTGTTCGCTTATTGCGCGGGCAGACATTCGAACGCGCGTTGTCGCAGATTCCTTTTTCGAAATGATTTATTTTTTTGCCGCCATGTTGACGGGATCATTTTTAATCTGTCGATGTCAGTGTCGTGTTCCTTTTTTATCTATGGTAGAATTCTCACTTCAAATGTCATTTTTAATGGCGTTTTCTGTGCAATAAAATTGACGTTTATGATCATGTATTGAATAGGTTTTTTTTCAAGCGTAGAATATAAAATTATATGGGTCATCGATTTTATTTTCTATGTAAATGGATCGACTAACATTTTTTGAGATCTACGAATCGAACTTTTACCTCTATCCTCAAATAAATTCGCAGATTCAATTTCCATGATCCATAAATAATTATATTCATATTCTGATCCTCATAACTCCAAGCTTTTAGATTTACCAGAGCCGGAAAATATGTAAAAATATCAATTTGGCAAAAATTGTATGTGACTTTGTTACGCGGGGATTACATTTTGTACTGCGTGGGGTGTTTTGCATAAAGCTATTGACGAAGCGATTGACTTGTAGCGTCAGCAATCGCTAATCCATTTATGATACATTCATAGGCGCTTTTTGGTTTTTCACTATCAAAAGCAAGTTTTGAATGGAATCCATTTGTGAATGAATTTCGGTGGATTTGATTAAGTGAAATCAATTTTTGTTTGTTGCCGAACAATGGGAACATTGCAATGCAGTTTTATAGTATTTTAAAATTTTAAGACTATATTAAAAGGCTCTTATATAATATTTCATACACTAATATACAGGACTTATGAAATTTAACGCATCATCTTTTGCAGGCAGCTTCACTACATCAAACCCAACAGGGTATTGTAAAAACTGAATATAACAAATTATTATAGCAATCAGATTCGTATGGTATAAACTTCATCAATCTCATACTTCATATACCAGTTCATCTTCCACGCTTTACCTTGATATATTATACAATATTATGTTATCAGTCTTTGACTTTCTAACCTTTTCAAAGTTATACAAAACAAGAAAACTTTATTTTCGCAAACTTTAGAATCTCACTGGGAAATAAACTTCATACCTAATACATATTCCAAATTATTATTTCTATCAAATAAAGGAGAATGGCAAACTCCCATAGGACTCTGGGCCGGATCGTTACACTGATGATTTATAGGGGATTAAATAGATAAAAATATACAGATTCTATAAATTTAATAATTATAGATCTGTTCTATGGGATAGCAGATATATTGGGGTGTAAAGTAACAAAAATAAAAGTTAGTTTGCTTGAGTTAAATGTATAAGCATTGCCTTTTTCTAGGTCCAGGTAAGTTTATTTTCTATCTACATTGTCTAGCTAATAAGAGAGTAACAGTAGAACAGTCAGGTAATATAAATATTGGATCCAACACAATATATTATTCAACACACATTTTAACTTACCAAAAAATCAACAATCACTAGGTACATAGGTACATTTCTTATATCTTTATAAATGGATGAATCATAATTCGCTTTCATAAAAAGACTAATAAATTCAAATATCTTTAGAGTAAAAATAGATGATTAAGGCAATTTTGAATATAACGTTACTAAAACTTCACTCAAAAGTCAAACAACAAACATAAAAAATCACTCATCAGTCATCACTGACACAATTATTAATAATATGACATTTACAATTGCCAGCTACCTAAATAAAAATCTTATAATTATTATTGATTAAGTATGTGATTAAGTAAAATATGTTTTTATTTTATAGAATGACGTAAATAAATTAAGATGTGTGTTTAAAATAGGTTACGCTTTCCTTCTGATTTCTATAGCATTTGAATTCAATAAAACTAAAAATGAAAAATAAACATTCATTCGTATAAATCTATTCTCTATTTTACTCCTGACAACACTGACATCTCTGCTTGATAAGACCGGTAGTGAACGAATTATCTTTTTTTTCAAAGATTTGTTTTCCCATAGAATCAGAAGTCAATATTTTACAAATAATTATTAAAATTAACATAATGAATATTAAATATATTATGATTTCTGTAACAGTTAGGCCCAGTTTCGCCATTCTCCTTTACTAATAAAGTAATAACTTATTTAGATTAACAATAATTACTTTAAAAAAAAACTAAACCGCCTACAAGTTGTTAGAACTAAACCAAATTTAAATCGATCCACATTCCGCACTAACTTTTTAATAAAAAAAGAATTATCAAAATCGGTTCACTAAGTCGAAAATTCTGACTTATCAAACCCAAAGAAACAGTCGAATTGAGAAACTCTTTCTCTGAAGTTAGCTGAAAATTTCACATACTTATTTCTTAAATAATCTACAAACATTAACTTTACGGCCGTAGGGGAAACAACTTGTTTCTTTTCAAGTAAAAGGTTTCGGATGGGGAAAATTAATAAGATACGATCCAAAACAGAAATCATTTGATGCTCTTTTAAGAATAATGTCTACAAGTCTTTATATTTAACTGTTTATAAGTGACTTTATAAGATTGAATACAAGACAGATAAAAGAAACTATTTTTAATAGAAAACATCAATATTTTAATAAGGTGTTATTTTATTCTGGAGTATCCATAGAAGTTGAACTTAGATATTATTATTAATATTAATAATTTATGAAAATTAAGTACATAGCCTTAAATAAACAAGATCTTCTTAGTAACATATGAAAACGAATATAAAAATAATAAACAGTAATAAGAAAGCCAAAAAGGCACGTTAACTCCAAAACATATGAAATTCATATTAAAAATATGATACATTTAATAAATTATATTAATATTTCGCGCTTTCACAGGAAAAATCTTTATAAAAATGCCGAGACCTCAGAAATTTCATACACACATTCTACACACACTTTACGCAAACCCGTTGGATTAAGTTAATTTCGACTTAAATCTAGGGTTATAAAGTCCTTTTTGCAAAAATGCGAAGTTATTTCCACTACTTTAATATTTTTACGCATATCCAGTGGATTTAGATATACAATTAGGTGAGAAACGTGGTGGTAGAGTCTTTTGTGTAAAGTATGACGAATTTTTAATAAGTTAAATTACCTATTTAAACTAATAAATATATAGATTATTTTTCCGACCCAAATATCGACCAATAGAATTGCACCATTCGACGTCACGTGGTACAACCTACATGGTATTATACTGATAATTTTTTGAAAATTTTCTCTGGTCGTTGACGTCAAACTGACAGGTTGAATTCAATTGTGAAATTATTGGCCGACATTTGGGACGGAAAAATAATCTCCCGAATACCACACGAGCTTTAAAATTATCTGGCATTTCCCTCAAGGTTCCCTGCAAACAAATAAAGTCGTCAAGTTTTTCAGGAAAAATCACTCGCGCTTCGCGCTCGTGATTTTTTAACCTTGACTAAAAACTTGACTCCTTCATTTGTTTGCAACGAACCTATCGGAAAATACCCGATAATTTTGAAGCTCTTGTGGTTTTATAAGTGAATATTCGGAAAATTAAGAAAATAATGCATTGCTTTGACTTAAGAGTACGTATTATAAAACATATTAAAGATTTAAAATAGTCCTATTTCTTACAGATATTAAATATTATATCTAAGTCGAACGAGCGAACGCAGTCGCGTGCAGATTGTTCCAAACATAATAATTAATCAATCAAATTAATAATCAGTTAACAATCAGAAACTAATTTCCATACATCCGGAAGTATAAATAACCTTATTAAAGCATGTAGGAACCATTTTCGTACGTAATGAAGATTATAGTCATACTTAAAGTCACCAATACATTTATATTGAGCTGTTTTTTTATGCTATTTATCTTATACCATATTTGCGTGTACCATATAAAATTAATAAAGAGCTGATAAAATTAACATAAATTTTTTTTTATTAATCTCTCTTTTATTTAAAAACTTAAACATAGATAAAATCTTACAAAATGCAATACAATATTAAATTTCCGAAATATACTGGGCGTGCGTTCAAAATTCAAATAATCCAGTGTATTGGATTGCATAGATCACAGCGAGGAAATTTAGCGTTCCTGCGAAAGCACAGGTGAATTCACACTGAGATTTATAAAGTAATATCAGAAATAAAATACCTAGTTATCAATTACTAATTCTATGATTTTATTATTTTAAACGTGCAGTAGAAGGGCGGATTTGAGAGTAATTAGGTGTGATGATACAAAGCAAATTGTAGGTATAACATGGAAAAGGACATAAAAGAAAATCGAAGAAGAGTTTGGAGGAGGCTAAAAACAAATTTCTGTCACAAACTGTATAATGACACCCAAAAATCATGAATGTATTAAAAGTTGTAACAGTATTAATGGCTATCAAACGGTTAAAACAATGAATTCACTTTTACTTTCTAAACTCGCTGACCCGGCGTCAGATTATCGGAAATTCATTGAAGAAGTCTCTAGAGAATATGTATAATTCTTTGTCCTAAGTAACGGTTGTAAATCTCTTGAGAATTGCAAAAAAGAAGTAAGTCAAATTAATTTCTATAAACTAAAGTTATACTTTACTCTACCAATGCACAAATATTGGTCCTATAATATTTTGTGATCGTTAATTATTAGAAACTATTATGATTGCTAGTATCTATAAGTCTCATTTATTTTAAAGCTTTCAGTATAGTTTTATTTCATCAGTTTTAATTATAGCGTTATGCTTTCTGATAAAACTTTTAAAAATGAAATAGTATAAGTTAAACATTTTTTGGAATTTATTGAAATTGTGATTATTCAACTTATAAAAAGTTTCAAGTTTATCTTTCTTGAAGACTTATACATTAGTTTATGTGCAAAACAAAATCTATGCGTAAAGGTAACTTTTTCTCTATATTATGTCAATAAAGTTTTATTTTATTTTACAAAAATACAAACTAGTTCAATATGTTGTACCTATTATTGTTGAATAAAAACAAATAACTATTAATGACATAATGACAAACATAAATAATTAAATTGTGAATCCGATAAAGTCAGACAAAACCAATATTTTAATGAGATCCATTTAATTGCTTTTAAAGTTAATCTCGTGATGTTGGACATAAATTTTATCGTAATGTGAAAGGTTATTTGAGCCCGTAATGTTTATTTTTTGTTTCAAATATATTTTGTTAATAAAATTCGTTTGTGAAATAACATTCCTCATTTGGGGAATAAATATCACATTTATAACAATCTATTTTGCTTTATTATCATTTTAATGATTATAAAAATATACTAGGTTTTCACCCAAGGTTTTGCCTATGTTGTCTTAAACTCAACAAATTACTTATACTAATCGGTGCAGTCGTTTTCGAATTTATCGTAAACAGACAGACATACAGATACAGTGAAGGACTTTGTTTTATAATATGAATTGATAGATCTATTTTTTATTTTGCTCTGTTGTGTTGAATTTATTTCAAGATTATTGAGTAAAAATTAAAGATTTGGTAATAAATTATGTGGAAGAAGAAGAAGAAGACTTTATTGACATAACGTAGGTACTTACTGAATGTAATAATAAAATCAAATATTCAAATATATATTTTAACCTTTTTCATAAAAATAAATAAAAATAAATACATTTTCTAGTGTCAAAAAGTGCTTTTAACTTCAAAAGCTCTTTGACTATTATGAAAGCCAGTAAGTGGCCTATCCCAAGGTCATCTCATTTACTTTGTATCCACTTAAGTTTTCCTTTTGATTGCGATATTTAATTTATTACGAAGATAGAAATTATTTCTCTTAAAGCTAAATCTAAATTCTTTAACATTCTTACTTATAATAGCTAGATAAAAAGTTAAAAACAATGGTCGGTATTTTATTAATGACTACATAATAATTACATATTGTACTTATATTTACACCACCAGCAAAAGAAGTAAGAATTTTTTTAAAGAAAACAAATAAGTACTTAAAATATTTAGTGACAGGGCAGCCGTATACGCAAATATTTTTCCACAAGATTCACGTATGTATTCGATTCAGCACGATGGGTCAAATTATAAAACATTTCCTCTCCTAACACTTTTACTTAAAAGCACCCCACATTGACATAGATAAAAATAATTAGAATACCATGCGTGGTCAATAAATTCAACCCAATTCACTAACAAAAATATAAATCAATCCCTAGATAGAAATGGACAGTCCGCAAAAGCTCCTTTCACAAAACATTTACATCAAGAAGCACGTGGTTACTCGAATATATCGTAACCATTGCTACGTCGCGTATCACACCGTTATGTAACCATACGAATGAGTATCCTGTTATATACAGGATGTCCCAAGAAGTATGAATATACTGAAGGAGTTAGAGGGCTATCCGAATCACTCTCAGTCATTCATCAATCATCCGATCCGACAATCATACTGTAAATAATGTAATTTTTAAGCTAAATAAAATTAAGTAGGTAAGTTCCTTTATTTTTAGGCTACGGTGTCACATAAGGACGACATCGCACATTACTAATTACCTCCTGATTCCACATACATTAGTACGGCTTAAAGCCAACCACAGAATATTAAGACATGACTTTAAACATGGGACAAGTTTGCAGTGTTTGCTTACATTTCTTGTTCTACATATGCTAAATTTTTCCATAAGTATTATACTCAATATGTCAAGATTAATTTTTACGACTTAAAATATTAATAATAATTAGTCAACCAAACATAAATCTATCTAGTTATATGAAAATTTACTTGAACAAAGCCATGGTAAAATATATTTATAGGATATTTTAGCCATTCCGAATAAGTCATTATGTCTACGTAATAATAGTAATAAATACTAGCTAGCACCTGTGGCTTCGCTTAAGTGCACTAAACGTTAATGAAACATTTTACAAATCTCTTACCCCATTTACCCCTTCAAGGTTTGTCGCGGCGAAAATACTTAGGACCCTCTCTTTTTCCCATAGATACGTATACATACCTATATCAAATATTAAAGCACAATCTTCAGAGCTAAGCAGTACATCTATTAAAAGCTCTAGTTTGTTTAAAAGCTCTAGTTTATTTGTTTTAACAATATAATGTTGGGAATTACTGGTTTAAGATAGTTTTGAGTTCGATTCTCCTAAAGGAAAAGTGGTAAAACAGGTTTATTAGGTATATTTAAAAAAAAAAAGTATTATTATAATTAAGCCAGTGTAGTATTATTAATTTAAAACATTAGAAACATCTAATTCTCAACACAATTCACGTTGTCTTAAACAAGTTCCATCTAAAATTGCATTGTATAAAACTTCATTGTCTCCAGTTGAAAGCACTACACTATGATAACTTCGTTTGTTATGGAATCCTGGAATCCTGTGTAAATTCAAAACAGACTAAGTATACACAAAGACACCCAATTTGATAGGCTAAAAAAGGCTACTCACGTTACGAGACAATATCTAAATTAAATAAACCTCAAATACTAACTGTGTTATCTACATCCCTAATTATTATGTAATTGATCGAATGTATTATGTTTTAAATATTTCAAAACCTTGTATTAGTGAAACCTCTTTGGCAACAGACAACACCTACTCAATTTTCGACAGAAACATCTTTACTACCGTAACTACTGAATTTGCATTATAATTACAAGATAATTAAATATAAATAGTATATTCTTATAGATACCTTTTTCGATATAGTGTTTTATAGCACTAATATTCTAAACATTTTCTTAGAACATCCTCAGAGAACACAAACAGAATAAAATTGACATTTAACTGTGGCAAAACTAAATATTACTGAAACTTTATGTTGCAAGGAAAATCCATTGGCGGCGAGAAGTTTTAAGTGAATTTGATTATTCTTTTACTATAAAATAAAGTAAATACGTTTAGGTTTTTATTTTTCGTGAGATTTTGTTTTAAATATACGTACCAACCATATAGAACGAATTTATGGAGGTATTGGTTTTTATCCTGAAAATTTATTTTAAAACGAAAGCTCTAAATTGCTGCGTAAAACATATTTATATTAAACCTCTTAATAGTATTAGGTATATTATCTGTGCATCTAGGTTAGCTAGATGCTTGAATTTACTCGATGAATTCAGTAAGTGTTCGAATAAATTCTATACAGACAGAACAAAGACTACCTAATCCAAGAAGTAGGTAAATTCTGGATCTACGTAATGAAAGTCTTCGTATTTCCGAGGTTAATCCCGTACTAAAATAGTACAAATAATTTGTTTATAATTAAACTAAAGCGAACAGATTACACGATAAGTTTGCATATTTATCTTGTAAAACATCTTCGTAAAATTAAACTTTTTTAATTAGATATTAATAACACATGTTTAATTCTAACTACGCTCGTGTTCGCTTATGACGTCAGTACGTGGAAATGTTTATTCATATTTTTGAGTATGAAAAATTCATGTAACTCTATGTGAAGGGCTGAAGGGCTGTAGGTATGGAGACTAAATAAGGGAGAATTTAACGTTGGCGGCTACACCTTATGTCATAAAGCCATATACAAAAACTAGTAAGTACCTAGGTATTACAGTTCGTATGTTATTTCGGTAAGTTCAAGAATTTCCAAGTTTTGTCAAAATCCGTTCAGTATTTTTGACGCGATTTAAAAACAGCCAAAAAGACAAACTTTTACATTTATAATGTTAGGATAGATACCTAAATATTATACGATCTTTAGTTGATCCTAATCGAACCTATGATAATATCGTCGCCGACATTTCTTTCGAAATCGTGAAACATAAATTCAAAAATTTTACTTCATAAGGTTTATTTAAACACGAATTTGAGTCTCTTGTATTTTACGCTAGACATCTTTAACAAAAGTAATAATTTTAATAGAAGACAAAAAATAATTTAATTAGTCCAAGTTTCAAATATCACAAGACAAAAGATGTGAAAATATTCCAACAAAATAACAACTGTTGCTTTGAAATGGATTCATCAATTCAATTTCGCCGTACAAACGCTGATGCCTGTCCAGGGCTTTTATTAATTAAATTCTTTATAAAAGGAACTTAATAGTATTTCCGTTGCTCTTATCAGCGTATTCCACTATGGCAAGTCATATTCCGTACCTCTTTTGGGACATAAATTCGGTTCGGACGTTTTATTTCAAAAGGTTGAAAGGTATTGCGAAATATTATTTATCGGAGTTCGTCAATATCGCTTTTTTATGTTTATTTTGATGATAAATGGCGACTTCTGTTGTAGTTTTTTTTCACTTGTGATCATGTCTGTGTATTATGTTTTAGAGTTATAAAACTTCACGTAATTAAATGTGCAACGTATGTTAGTATAGAATAGATAACTATATTTTATTACTTTTTACAGGATCTTTTATTACGTACGGACATAGAAAACGCTCGCTCTTCATAATCTTACAGTACAAATAAAAGTTTCTACGGATAATGCAAATTAAAAATGTGATCCGTAATGGAATGCGGATTAGGGATCTCGTTCCTACAGCTACGGTATGAATATTCTTTACCATTTTACTTCTATAAAAAACTGATCTCCTGGTATAAAGTACGTTTACATATTTAGTTACTACCTAAGTAAGGTTTGTAGCAATGGGGAATGTGTAATTGAGAGCATTTATTAACTAGCTATGCCCCGCAGTTTTACCCGCATTGCTTCGCTCCTATTGAACTAAGCGTGATGATATATATAGCCTTTAGCCTTCCTCAATAAATGGCCTATCTAACACTGAATGAATTTTTGAAATCGGACCAAGTAGTTCCTGCGATTAGCCCGATCAAGCAAACAAATTCTTCATCTTTGTAATATTAGTATAGATTACTATCAAACTATAGGTACTTCCACAATAGCTTATAGCATGGCTCATGACAACGCGTACCATGAATACAAGACAATACAAATATACCCAAAACGCGTAAACAGGGACATCGAACAAATGAAATCTATTAGTAAAGCCCATAAAGATAATGTAAGAGCTAAATGGAGATATAAATAAGGGTGAGATGTCTATCTAAACGACAGAACATCGTACGGTGATGGTCTCATTACGCACCATTTGACGCGCATGCGGTCAAGGTTTGTAGGCAATCTTCTTAAATCTGTAAATAAATACAAATCTGATACTCCTGCTCCTGTACCATGATGTCTATAGCAGTTTTATATCCAGCGTGGAAAAATGACAGCGCTTTATAGGTCGTCTAGCGCCATCACTTTTCGACACGGGAAGTAATACTGCTATAAGGCTGATGTAACACTTTCTAACGTTAACATTATTTTGTCTTCGGATGAAATAAAACTTATCGTTGAATTTTGTAATATAGATTTAGCCTCAGATCAGTTTCCTTAAAATTATAGATAGGTATAATTACATTATAGTATTTTGTGTACCAATTAGCTTGTATAATAGTTACACACATACAAGTTATATGGGTACCTGAGCGACATTATCATTTTGTGATTTAAGCTCTTTAAATAATGATTAAAAAAAACTGTAGTATTATGCATATAGATTGGCACCTGTGTCACAAAGGGATACATAATACTTAAAGCTTATCTGGAATAAAATTTCACTGGAATTGAAGTGGCTTTGAAATTGACACGTCTCTTAGATACGTCTCGGCAAGTCCAGTGGGACTCAGTGCTATTGTTTTACGTGAGGACGATCTCTTTTATAGTTTCATCAACTTAAGGCTGTATTTCTTTTTTATTTAAGACTTAACAAACCCTTTTTACAGTACCTAAGATACTTAAAGATATACCTACTAAGTTAGGTACTATATTATATGAATCATAAGCATAACTAAAATATCTTACGTTATTGGGGCGGACTATAATAAGTATAATAAAATAAAATTATACTGCCAAATAATCAAAACCAACGTTTACACCCAATCATTTTGATTTTTCAAAGTTAAGATGCCTAAACCAACGATTTGAATGCTCACAAGCTAACATTAAAATGAAAGAACGCCATAACTTTTTCGCTTAATCTTTTACACAAAAACAAATAACAGACAGAGTTCTGCGAGTATCTCGAAACAAAGAGCTTAAGTTTTAATTGAAATCAATATGAAGAAAGGATAGCTACGTACTAACGGAAGGGCAAAATCCAATTTTAAATGGATTATCGATGTTTGGGGCTTTATTCCGTCTTTCGTCTTTGAGCAAATATTGAAGTTCTTAAAGCTAGCTGCTAAAACGTGTTACTTGATTCGATTTCATGAAATTAAATCCTGCGACATTTTAAAATTTGACTTTACGGGTAGAAATATAGTTGGATTATTCTATCGTAAATTTGGTTTAACCTTTAAAGATGGAATCGACGATTTATTTAATTATATCCTACATGTTTTCAAAAGGGTTTGAATATTTTAATATGTCAGGCCGTGATGCCACATTCAATGTTCAAAAGGTTTTGTTTAAATTGGATTGTGTCATCAGAATCGGCTATATTATATAGCCTATCTAGCAAAAGAAAAGGTTTTTTAATCTTAATAAATGAATGGCGCAGAACATACTAGTTAGGTACAAAATTAAATATGATAAGTGGAAATATGAACGCACTCTCTCGTTATTTAAGACTCCTAAATTCTATCCAGTATGTGAATCCAATTAACAGCAGTTCCTCATTCTTTCCATACTAAAATTGTTCGTAAAATGAAAATAGTTCTCTCTGCATAGTATTTGAATATTTAATTCTGTCCGCAGACAGTGGACGCTTAGCAACAAATGTAGCTGGAATATCACCGTTTAATTTAGAAGTGAGTATTTCATGAATTGTTTATTTATGCTATAAAATGAATGAATGAAAATGGTGAGGATGGCATAGTTCTGTGATGATGTTCCGTTTTAAATTATTCTGTAATTCTTGTCAAATTCTCTATGAGTATTTATTCTATAAATATAAGTGCCTATTTTTAGTTATTTCATCAATTTCATAGACAGCTTGTTGAGGTTTTTCTGTTCCTTAAAGAATCTAGAAATTCTCGGTTATAATGTAAATGTGCTTAAAACTCGATTCAGGATTATTTGAAATAAAAGCGTACAACATTTTTCCGAAAATAATTTACATTTTCATTCTTAATAATATTGTACGTTAGCTTACTTTAAATGCAGAAATTTTTGAGGTAACGATGTTAAATAGAGAAGGAACAAATCTATGAATATTAAGGAATTTTCAGTAGGATTATTTAAATAAAACAAATGAATTAAAGATAGTGCTTTATTAATTACAGATACTTACATACTCCGCCGAATATAAATACACCAACAATTTGGAGAAACAAGGTACAACATAAATCACTATGAAGCCATACGTAATTGACGGTGAAAATTAAAGGCAGTGTGCGAACCAAAGAAACAGCTTTGAGCATGAATTACGCTACACCGTGTCACGATCGGGCCGTGCCCTGTCCGTGGGTCTAACAAACATAATTTATACTTTATACTATGTTCCCCGACGAGTACAATATGGAGGTCTTCAAGAAAAGAGTGAACAGGTTCTAGAGAAGCGCGCTCCATCTTAGGCCACATCTCAGCTTACCATCAGGCAAGATCGTGGTCAAGCGCTTCCCTATCATACAATAAAAAAATACTTTTTGTATGAAGTGATTCATGCAGCTCAACCGTACACGGACGGAGCACGGCGTTGAAATGTGTATGGATATTGTTTCATTTGTTTCCCGGCTCGTCCCCGGCACGGTGTAGTGTGAATCATGCTTTGAGGCTTCAAATTTATCGCAAAACGAACCCCTTTGGCTTGTATACGCGAAAATAACAAAGGTAGCCTCTTCCTGGATTTTTTGCCTGAGGCGTGCTTCACTTATTTCGGCTTTAAAAACTTGGATATAAATTTTTAAATGTAATAAAATAATTAGTTTGTATTTTAAGACGTTTTAATTTATATGAATGTTTGTTTAACGCAAAAACAAAAGAAATCCATTTTAGTAAAATTGACATGTAGATAGGTTATTGGCTAGCGTGTCATAGAGCCGTTTTAGCGAAGCATCACGCAAGCAAAACTGCGCGTTAAAGCTAGCTGATCACAATATCACGTAAAACAATAGAGTCTCACTCTTATGAACGTTGCTATCCTATCGATTTTCTTTAAAGGCAAATAATCTCAGTAATGTGAGCTTTTTCCGACTAAAAATGTAGCTGAATTTTTTTTCACATGTCCCCCATAATTTTAAATCCCCCGTAAAATCAACAGATATAAATGTATGTTCGTTTATTCAATAAACTTAAAAGATACAAGTCGACAAGTCTCAATGCCACTTCATCGTAAACAAAGTATCGTAGACGCCTCCATAAATATCTGCCCTACGCCTACATAAGAGTATTTTCTTTCTTTTTTTTTATCTAAGTGATAACTTCTTCAGCTATTGGCAAGCCGATAGTTCCAGATATTTCGTGTGTAACACGCCTATCATACCTATCATAGTGTACACTGACCTTCGTTGATTTCGTGTGTACACAGCATTATGACCGAAAGCCAATAAGGGTTCGTTCTGTAGACAATTTGTAGCTGAGTATTAATAATATCAGTCCTTACTTAAATGCTAAAGGGATTCGTTTCATGTGAATCACATTTTGATTGTAATACAAACTAAATTAATGGTAACTGTCAGAAAATTACAAACATACAGCTAAATTATTCGTATGAAAGTTTCAAAACTATTTCAGGTAAATATTAAAACAATTTTCGATGCTCCCGTACCTCGCTTTGATCCAACTTTGTTGAATACCAAACATATTTGTGGCTTTAAATAAATAAATAGATCTAAATGTGATTCCCATCAAATTTTGGACGATGATCTACTATGAGGTATCTAATAAATAAATAATGTAACTAAGTTAAGGCCGGCTATGCACGAGCGACCACGTGATCGATCCTCCACAGCCTACCCGACTTCGGATAAAGGTTACACTCGAATGTAATACAATTCACGAGTAGGCATTTCCACGTTTTCAGGCACATCAATAATTCATAATACACCCTGAGCGGTGTATTTTTGATCGAGATCAAAAACCTCAGAGCACGAGAATAATGTTTATTTAATCGGATACAAATTCAGCGTTTACAAACAATTTTTCATCGAACATTTTGCATTAAGACAAAAACAGGGAGTTTCAGTAAATTTATTGTCAAAACTCGTGAACAGACGACATGCGTTTATTAAAACAACAACGCAGTTGTATATACTTTCAGAATAAAATAAATTTATATTAAGTGCCCGTTTTTATCTACACCCACCCCACGGACAATTTTCAAAGGCCAACAAGATTAATTAGAGCAAGACTTTTATTTTGGAAGTTCTCGAAAATCCTTATTTGACGCTAAATAATAAAAAATTTAGCTTTAGGCACCACTGCTAGATTTAAGTAAAACATAACGCTACGTCCAAACAGAGCTTGAAAAGAGCATTTAAAGCTGCGAATTTGACATATCTTAAAATTAAACTGTGATGAAGAATTTTTATTGCATCGAATACGTAACTCTAACAGTAACACACCGATCCACGATCTTGGAGACTTGAACGAAAAAGCGCACTAAAACCTTGACGATATCATCGTATAAACGTAACACTGTGATCCTATATAGCTTCGTTTTGACCATTACTGAGAGCTCCGTGTGGACAAACATTGGTCAATCATTGCTTTCAAATAGTTCGCTAACTCTTACTCGTTCATCACCCCTGCGTGAATACACCATTAGTCATCAGCTCTGCGTGGACATACCATTGCTTGTTCATCAGCTCTGCTTAAACATACTGCTGGATTTGTATATTGGCTCCGTGTAGACCATGCGTCATTCACAAGCTCTGTGTGTGGAAGTATCTTTGGTTGTTCGTTGGCTCCGTGTGGACGTAGCATTATCGAGTGTAACCAGTAGGCGAGGGGGACTAGACCGCGTTGCCCGCGCTGTGCACGTTGCCGTTCACGTTCAGTGGTATTGTGTTGAATTCGTCTTCCAAATCATCGGTTTTCCTGTAACAAAAGTATGGTTAGAAAGGTCCTTTTCATATTGATTAATTTACCTGAGTTCGATAATCTTACTTGTATGTGGCAGAAAAAACTCTGGACTCTGGATCTGGTTAAGGATGGTGTAAGGCAAAGGAGCTATGAGTGTTCTGAAGACCATATTTTCAAAGAGAAGAATGTTTGTGGCCTAGCGAGATGAAATCCAGATTCGACCATTTATTCATCAACTGTCATAATATAACCTTGGAAGTTCAAGATTTACTATGATTTCTTATAGTATGTGAAAATGGATATTGCTGAAAATATTATTACGATAGTATTGCGTGCCCTTAAAATTCGGTATCTATTAAGTTTACTTAACCATTTTGTGCCCACACTCGTCCCCTTTAAAATATTACGTCTTTCTTTATTGCATTATTTGACTACATTACTCTAGCTAGCGTTTCATTTTAACAACAGCAAGTAAAAGTTCTATATTTCTAGCTATTACACGTTTACGTCGCAGACCAATTTCCAGACTATAATGTTATTTAACACAGCATACATAATACATATAATAGATATTTCAGTAATTCTACTTCAAGTACAATATTACTAGATTTATCTATTTTAACAAGTACAAAACTTTAAAGAGTTATCATTTTACCTAAACGAAGGTAGGTACAAGCCGCACGCCTATACTACTATTACTACTATAGTTCAAAATTGGTTCTTCTTAATACCCTGGCCATCATCTGGGACTCGCAATAACGAGATTCCCACGCAAATTATATCTCCACGTAATGAAATGACAATCTCTTTGAATTAATCCCCAAAAATCCTTTAAGACCGTTGTAATTAAGCCGAGACTGACTACCCCAGATGAAGTCGGGGTAAATTATGTACCTTGCTATTACCTTGAAATAACCTGGACAGAGACGTGATAAATATATTCCATTTGTTCTTTAGACTGCTGGGAGCTTCCCATTTGTTAAAATTAAAGTAAAACGAAAATACAGAAAAAATGCTTTAGGTCGGTTAGCAAGCTAGAGGAAAAGGCTTCGCTTATACTTTTCCATGTTAAAAGGTAAGCAAAAATATACCGAAATACAACTGTCTATCGATAACTTAGCACCAATACATTTTGTTTCTAGCTTCTACAAATACCTTCAAACGACAAAATACCCTTACTCAATAATCTAGCGCAGTACAAAAACGTAATTTAATTACATACAAATAAAGATGCTGCAATGAATACATATTCTATATTTTCTTGCCACCGTTCTGCTCGCCTTGGTAAGCTCTGGACATAGAAATGACAAAAATATTATAATAAATGCTATATATTTTAAGTATCCATAAATCTTTGAGTAACTGTCCTTTCAGCTTTTTGAAACAAGCCAAGTGCGTTTTAGTAGACCAGATTCGGAACCACCTTAGGAAAATAACGATTATCTAGTATCATAAATCCTAACAAAAAAAAATATCTACTAGTCATTTTCATTCCAATTTTTAGGTCAAAATACTCAATTTAGAACCACTTGATTATTATAGACACCAGTTTTTAACCGAGTTACCCATCCATTCAAACATCAATACAGTACCTCAATTTTCCTGTCCTACAAAACTTTTCTTTAAGCGTAAAAACATGCTACGTTTTGCGCAATTCATCAAGTCAAAGTACAAAGAGATATAACCATATAAACGCTATAAAGTCGCTGCAAGACAAAGAAAATTAGTGTACAAGCGACAAAAGACGGACAAGAAACTATTTCCTGGTATTTCCAAGGAACATCCTAAACAAAGACGTGTCGTGAATAGAAATGCTTCTTTGACATATAATTGGACGACTTTCGAGCGACAACCCAATTTTGTTGCGACTTGAGAAGTGCGGTACTTAAGAGTACTTCGCGTATTAAATATTCCGTTTTTACTTGATATGTTAATGCCAAATGAAACGTTAAAACGTAATGAAAACCTGCATTTTGTGAATATTTTTGGGCACCTATTGAAACTACCTTCCTCAAACAGAAAAGATGATGAGGCTATGAAATAAATTTCAGAAATCAAATGGTAATTTACACGTATTTTGTATTAAATAATAATTTGACCGAGAAACTGCCCAAATCTAACAAAATATTATCGCATACGCCATTGATAAGTACATTGATCTGAGAAAAAATTTAGGCTATCTTCATTAATGACTATAAAATTTCGAGACATTCATTTTCTTCCAAATAAGATGTTATTTTCTACGAAGTATTCGTAAAATGAATTACTAGGTACCAATACTGCATGGTCGCGGAAGAATTCCAACTAATACCCGCGGACCAATCATTAAAGCGGCTCGACGGAACACAGTGGGGTTTTAGTCGGTAAGAATCCGACATAACCCACGGCTCCTTCCCCGGGGGCCGTGGGTATCTTTGGAAGATTTCCCCAATTTAAAAAAAAAGGTATCAATACTGCATACAATTTTCGCAAGTCAATTATCCAATTTAATGAGACGAGTGTTATTCAAGAGCATATTCTTTCTCTCAGATGGTTATAAGAAATTTGTAAAGTAATCGTTTCAAACACGCTCACTTGGAATTCAATTGTTAGAACTTTGAGGTAATCAGCTTTCATTTGCCCTTTTTTATTACACAAAAAGGAACTCTATCCGCTACTATTTAAAGATTAAAGTAGTTTGTCATATAAGGCATTTAAGTAATAGAAAGAAAACCCACGAAAAACGAGTATTTCTTTACATTCATTACTTTTTCAATTGTTTCTTCATAAAAGATTCAATAGAATATTTGGGATATATACAAACAGATAAATTTGTATATATCCCAAATGATTTGATGAAATATAAATCCTAATAATTTTAGGAATTATTTCTTTCCGAAAGACATGAAAATGCATATTTAATTAGGCTACTTCCAAGGGTAACTTAACGTAACTTTCAACGCTACGTTTTTTTTTATTGTATTTAATAAAATATTTGGTAAGGTTTGGCAAGCACTTCTCGCTTATTAATTATTTAAAAACAAATCTACATATATATTCCGCTACAAAAGTCAATTGAGTACTATACGTATAAAAAGTATATGTTCGTCCAGACCCCTCGCTCATTCAGACCAACTACATACTATAATTACACTAACTATAACACCCATGCGATCTTCTGTAAAGGTTACCTCACAGGTTACCTCTAACAGCCCCTATGCCCCATCTCGTTCTAGCACTAATAAACGTAATCTTCGACTTTTTTTAATAAACATATGCAATGAACGAACAAGACTGAGTATAATTAAAAAAAAGCTACACACATTTAACATTCTCAACTTGCACAGAAAGAAAAACTCGCAGAATCCTAATGAAGTTCGTTACTGGACATAAATAGGTTACTTGCACTGAAATCAATTTATCTAGTGTGAGTCAACACGCTCTACAAATGAAAGTAAACAGTAGTTCGTGGAGTCTAATGTCATACAGCATCTAATACACTTCATATAGAAAATATAAATAAACTTTATTAATAATTATTGCACGCCTCATAAGCGAAGCGTTGAGGTGGGTACTACTGTCACTTCGCGCAAAACATCTGATTTTTCAAACTTAAAATGTCTTTATGTATCATACATTGCACTTGTAAGATAATACATACACACACATATTAAGAAAAAACACTATTTTTAACGTTCATGATATTTTTGATGTCATTTTTGTTATTTAAACTAGTTAAAAAACAGTTTAAAAAAGTTCTGTCTTGGACGTCCGTGTGTCTGTATGTGCGGATCCTTTTTCTTGTTAACACGATAGCGACCGAAATACTTTACTAATCGAGTCTTTTTTTTTCTCTTACGCTTGAGTATGCTCAGGAATAGAACCCTTTCATTTTTCAGGGTCTGATTCGATGTGGTTTAATTGTTATTAAATAAACAAAAATAATAATTAATAAATAATTATTAAAAAAAAATTATGAGGCGTGCACTTTTGGATTTTCCAAACTATTTTTAATATTAAACCAAAACCACCTCAAATGGTCAAAATTTAAATGCGCCCAATAGGAAGGCACTAGCTTTCAAATATAAAAAAAATTGTTGGAATCCATTCACCCAATCGAAAGTTTAGAGGTAACGAACACAACAAATACAGTCGAATTGAGAACCTCCACCTTTTTGAAGTCGGTTAAAAATTCATATAGTACTACAAATACATAGCAGAGTAACCCTGTGTATGCTTATTATATTTTATACTGCCAACATTGAGAAACGATTTGTTTTGCTAACAATTAGTAAAATTTGACGTTGACGTCATGGGTTATGAGCTTTACGTCATTACTCAACGGTAGGTAAGTGATGAAACCCCTTTATTTTAATGGTAATAAACAAGGGTATGGTAATTGGTTATGGTTAAATCTTAAGTAGGTTTGTAAACAGTTTTCAAAATACTGAGACATACTTCCGTAAAATACTAGTCAGAAAATTCCAAAAAATACAGCAATGTAATATTATAAATACGAAACTGCGTTTCTGTGTTTGTGTGTTTTTCACGTTACAATGTGACGGAGCGAATGAGTCCATCTCTGGATATTGTTTCCTTTTTACCAGGTTATGAAGTATCTCGTTGCTATAAGAACTTGCTTATAGACGCGGGCGGAGCCTCGGGCCGCAAGCTAGTCTGTAATTAAAAGTAATAAGTAATAATACATACCGTTTCCTATATTTGTATATTATAAGCACAATGAATGCATTGCCGATGAATAGCGCAGCTATTAGAAGCGACGGGATGACGATGTCTGCGAACAAAAAAAATCTATTAATTCCAGAAATATCCATAATTTTCTAAAAAAATTACCATCAAAATAAAAATAAAGGTTACCAAGGCAACATCTCAAATTATGAAATTATAATCAATAAGATTAACAGGAGTACTAAATCTTTGCCACCTCTAGTCTGAAGTGACTGAGCCAGTTTCTAAGGTAAATTAGTTTTGTGTCTAAAGATAAATTAGGGACATTGACAGCTTTATTTATTTATAGTGCTCACTCCTGCCAAAGGCTGACTTCCTAGTATTGGCCATCTAATACATCCTATTAAAGGCTATACAATACAAGACAAGGATGCATGATACAATTTGTATAGCTCCATCCCTGTTTACAGCAGTAATTGAATGGTATCTTTCAATAAGCTGGTCAACAGAGCTCAACATTCGCGGTCCTATGATTCTCCTTTACATCGCTTTCAACATATCCGTAGACCCTTATAATGATAAGCCTAATAATGTTTTCAAAAGATATATTACTTGTAAAGACCTCGGAGACAGGCTTAAATTTGTGCTACATTTTCAAACATTTCATATTATCATATTTATAACGTGTTCTTTGAGATGTTATGAACATCGACGACATGAAATAGGTCATGTTTTCTTTGCAGATCCACGAGTGATATTTTCGCATTCATGTCTAGAAAATTAACGTAGAATCAATAAAGATATAGATAAACATACTCTAGTATCCATCTACTTTTATTTAAATGATATTCTATAACAGTAATGATATCAAATCTTTTTAGGAATAAGAAAGGCGTCACGATCCTCACACCAAAAAATAATGATAATCTTTACAATATTTCCTACTAGTTCAACTTACACCCTATCACAGAATACATAATAGTAGCTAAACGCTACAGAACGGACTCTCTCCGCCTCCCGCCAAAATGAAACACTTACCTCACCCCGCACGATCAGTCTAAAAATGGTCCACATTTTTCTACAGGGACGATACGCAACGAAGATTGACAACATTAATCAAATTGACTTAAAGTAATTTTATTATTTTGGATTTGTGATTATCGTTTTTCGTAGAAAATGGTTAGATATTGTGCTGTTTACGGATGTATTTGATCAGAAAAACGTGAATTTTTTTTTACACTAGTCAAAAATGTGCCAACCATAAAGCGTTAACACACACATTTGCAGTCTCTACAGTGTGACTGTCAAAACGATAATTTTGTATGGAGTGTCCGGGGTGTGACCCTATTTTAGTATTCTACAGTTTCTCTAAAGTTCTCGAAATATCGATCCTGTCAAACTTGAAGAGCTCCACAATACATTTGTCATAGAAAACACAGCAACAAGTTACCAACATTTCTCAGAAGGGGAGGTCAAAGTTCAGAAGCCGTATCTCAATCGATGAAGTTCTACAGACTGATAACTATCACGATATTCCTGTTTGAGATGCAACTGTTGAAGTGAAAACCGATAGAGGAATTTATATAAATTATTGTGAGTAACAGTGGTACGGAGAAGTTCTGGAAACCGGAGAAACTAATAAACGTACCTAATAATAAAGTTCGTGGTTAGTAAGCATATTAGAAATCTCATTAAACCTAGGGTATTGTATAATCAGTATTCCAGTTGTTCTTTTAATTTATCTAGTCTTAAAGATAACCTCACCTTTAAGAAACCATTGACATAAATTATGAAACTAATGTCTTCTGCAATTAACACACGGTATAATCAGAGACATTCTCACGTTACAAACTTGTTTAAATATGCAATAGAACATTCTAGAACAATTCTTGAATAATATACTCTGGAACGTCCATCACACTGAGAGCAATTGTTACCAAAGTTACCAACTTTAGTTCAGCGGTCTGGTGCAGTTAGATTTGCATAACTCCCTAATTGCAACTCGTGGTTGGGCCTAGTCGTCATTTCTATACAGAATTTCGGGAGAGCGTCAGTCAATATTATGTTAATTGTGTTCGAATTGAAATTGTGTCTAGACTAAGCAAATGGAGCAAATGGTACTCCAAAGATTTTTGTTGACTACGTACGAAACATTTAATGCTAAACTAACCAATATATAATAATTGTTCGCTCAATACTTCAGAAATCAATTATAGAGTACAATTTACTCACAATTAGAAAGTTACTTTCCCCAAAATGATCTTGATGTAATTTTTCAACGAAAAACCAATTTTACTATAAATCCTTTCAACCAAACAGTTTTGTTTAGTCAGTTCTAGTTACAAATTTATAACACGCCAACTTTCAAATTGCTTATGAGCCAGTTAAATACAGTTAGTTTCTCAGAAACATCAAAACAATTGTATTGAAAATTGAAATCCCCGCTATTTAATATAAATACCGCACAAATATCAGAAAGGGAAAAGTTAATCGACGCTTAAGCGGTTAAATGCTACGACTCAAATTGTAAATTGTCTATAAAATGGTTAAGTGGATCCACCGTGTTCGGTTGGGTATAAAATAGCTCTAACTTGTCGTCAAATAGTTTTAAAGTGGATCGTTACAGCTATTACTTCTTGTAGGGATCGTTACAGCTATTTATGGACGTTGGAGGAAAATACCAATTCTCGTATAAGATTGTTTTGTTCTTTTTTTTTTAGTTCGAGTTTTAGCTCGATTGCTTTAATAAATGCTCTTGCATCATTTGCATGATTTTGTAGAAATTCAATCTCAGGCGCAATAGCTCTCCATTCCTATTCATTTGATTAACTCTCATATTTAATGGTTGGAATGAAGTACTTCATCGAAAAACGTTATCAACTATTGTACTAATGATATTTTAGTTCAGATCAAAAATATATTAAATGGATTCTTAGCTTTAATAAGGTCATCAATTATATCATCCCATGCATTTTTTAAATTGCCAATTATATTACACATAGCTTAACATGGATGATTTCTGAATCCTTGTAATATAACAACTTATTTTTAAAATCCCTATTCCTTTCACACCGGTCACTTTGTCCAATCGGTATCATATTATATCCAGCAAATAGGATTGCCTTAGAACCATCCAATGCGTTTAAAATCTCTCCTGTATAACATGATACCCGTCTACCGACACTTCGATCGTGTAAACAGGGGTTTACTCATACAAAACATATATGTATAATAAAACAATAGGAGAGTTCAATCCTGTACGTTGAATAAAAACTGAGAAAAATATATGGTATGGTATAAGAGGTCCTCGTCGTCTTTAGGGTAAGTAACACAAATTTAAAATAAATAAATTTTTGTCTGTCTATTGTCCAAATTTCACGCAAGAACTACTGAACGGAATTTCATGAAACTTTACTTTGTTATAGAGCTATTGCTCCTCGACAAGCTAAGCTATAATTTATTTGGACTAATTTATGTATTTTCACCTACACGCGCGAGTTAAATCTCAGTCATAACAGTAGCTGTTTATTTTGTAGTAACAAATTGAACAATGAAATATAATCACGCAATAAGGGCATTGACTCACCGACTATCATGTTTCCCTCGTTGTGCGGCAGCTTTGTATCTTTATCGACGGCTTCCTGTGAAGAATCGTTCGCGACGACTACGCTGGGTGTCGTCTCTTCTGCAACAATTGATGCAATCAATTTATATACAGCTTTAAAGTCATTTGGAGTTCCTGTTCTTTGTGAAAGTGTTTGCTATAGTCTTTTCGCCTTCGAATACCTTTGCACTTACACAGTATTATAAATTACGTTTCTATGTGTATTGATAATGTTGGTACTAATTTGGAATCATGCCATATTTTGTTTTGGATTTATTGATAAAGAATTGGGTAGCTCTGAATAATAATTATTTGTCTGTTCGTCTATTGATAATGAAACTGATATATTTCTATAATTGATATCTAAATTCGCAAAGTAAAGATTCGGAGACTGCCTAAATTTAAGATTTAATTATTATTAAAGTCGAAGGGAACCAATCTGATTGCTAGAATCATAAGAATGTGTTTGTAATGTAGAAATTACAATATCGCCCAAACTCTTTAGAAAAATTAGTGATTCAATTCATGATTTCAAAATACGTTACAACTTTTTAACAGGCAAAATCCAGCCATATTACACGGTTACTCAATCTGATATTAATTACAAAGCCAAACTCTTGGAGTTTCACTCCCACGAGAGCGTCTGGGTAAAAAATTACGTAAAAATTCTCTTTTGTATAAATGCAAAATCGTGTAAATAAATTAAGTCAATCCATCAACGACTTTTGTAGCTATAAAGGTATTATAGACTCAGAATCCTAATGAAAAAAAGAAGAAACAAACTTATAAGCAATTTGTTATCAACAATTTTTGTAGCAATAAAGGTATCGAGAAGAAGAGAGAGAAGAATAAGAATAATAAGAGACGTAGAATCGTGAACGAAAGACAATAAATAAAATTATGAGCAATTTGCTCCAAAACACTGAATATATTACCATCAGCCATTACAGGTATCAACGGCCAATAAGACCCTAAGATCAATACCTCAGTTAAAACACATTGGGGAGTACTAAAAGTAACTTTGGACAATATAATTTTGTATTTTGGCACTCGAGGGACCACTGCCGTGGTTTACCTCTGAAACAATTTTACGGGTAGCCCGGGGGAAATACCGTTCCGTTATTATAATATAAATTGTTAATAAATATTGTATTGTACGATGATTATTATCAATTCGTTTCCGGAGTCTTATTGGATTAATTTTAACGGGATGTTGTTCTTCTCTCGCTCTTTGTTTCTTATTCTCAGTTGTAAGTTGAGATGAGTTAGTATAATTTTAAATATCTGAAACTGTAAGAAAAAAATGATGATGATAACAAGAAGGAAAGTCTCTTGACTATTGTTTAAAAAATATTTGGCTTTTACCAACTTAATATCAATAGAATAGAGATCAGCAACCGTATCAAGCACGTTTATAACAATTAATAAACTTCATAAGCTTCAAACAACTTTCTTTTCTGATAAAGATATCAATAACCGAGGATTCCCTTATGAATTTGAGAAAGAACTACATAGTTACACTGCTGTTACCAATTAGATACCAGTACATTTAAATCTATTTCTGTTAATGTATTTATTTCGCCTGAAGATAAACACACAACGACATTAGAAAACTAATCACAGCACATCAAGAAGTTAATCAAACTTATAATTAACATGAAAACGGCATCGACCTTGGGTCTCCTTGGAACATTGTGAGCCCCGGGGACCCATAACTAACCTCTGGCTTGTCAAGCCAGGATCGTAAACTGGTGATATTTTACCCGCACTTGATAGGATCTATATTTTTGCTATCTTAATGTTGCTACATGAGTCTATTCATAACTGATGTTATCTATTGAGAAGAGATATTTCGAATATTGTAAGAAATTCGTTGAAACATGGACAAGGATAAATTGAATAAAGAAATTCCAGATAAGAGGAATTGATAACATATTTATAGGAAAAAAAACAAATGTTAAAGTGAAACTTTTATTACATCGTCTCAAACTTTTTGGTCTGTGTAGCGCATGTCGCGTGACGGTCGGCTGCCGAGTAGGTATAAAGCAGTGTTCGGAGTCATTATCGTACAAATACGATAATTTTGTGCCTAAGTTTCACTTTTACCGTGGTTTCATAAAACCACACAACATTTTTTCTATTGATTTCAAAACATAAAGACAGAACTTGTATAAAAAATAGAGTGTTCAAAAACACAAGTTAAAAGTGAGCAGCAAATAATCCTAACCAGACATTATAAGTCAAACCTCGATCCTACCTAATACGAAAAAAATAAACATTAAATGAAAAATTGCAGTAAATCCGACGAGAGCTCAAATCAAATCTTCATTTCAAATCCATCTAGATTTATTTCCTTCATCGTGTTTCTTTTTCAACGCTTTCAAGCTAGAAATATAAATAGTACTTAGCCATTTCATTTGCAATCTTGATACATTTCCAGTTTCTCGTGAAATGTAACACTTTATGAGAAACCAATTTTGAAGATAACATGAGAAGAAATATAGAAATAAGAAATCGTTACTGGCTATTTCTTATGATTAATGTGAATCAAATAGTATTACCCATTTATAAAATATAAAATATATATAGCCTTTTATAAATCATTAAAATCCTGAACATAGCCATTAATAACGTAAACAAAATTGACAAGTTTAATTTAAAGAAGGAAGCAATGTCATTAATAGACACAAACGGGACAAACTGAGCGGCCATCTTTGAATATGCTTCTAGAACATTCTCGACCCTTTATGTATTAACTGCGTCCCTTTGTAAATTAGATCGCAAGTTTACAACAATAGTTAACAAGTGAATCTTACTTTATTGACTTACGTGCAAGTTTAGGGTTGCTAACCATGAATATATTTATAAGATTACTGGCTATGCCGCGCGGTTTCAACCGATGTTTAACCCGCGTATAAAATCAAGTAGGTATTTCCATAGCTATGTGTTTTTCTCATCTACCCTACTAAGTACTAGATATTTTTTCGTAAAAGAGTAACAAACATACATACATTCATCCTCACAAATCATATTTAGTTGGATATCTTTACCCCACTTGAATGGTTATGGCTATGGATAGATTTTCTTACAGGGAAAGGTTACTCTTTCAGAAAGTGAAGATAAATCTCAATATCTATAAGTTGCGTTGATATCACAAAAACTGTTAGGCTAAATAAGTAGGTATTATTACCGATTACAGAAATCTGTCAACCCTATTCCTTGAATGAGGGTCAAGTAAGGTTACTGTGTGTGTGCTCTGTACAAGATTTACTTTGTTGAAACATACATAAAGAGAGGGTTTAATATAATATGCAGATACTTCTTTAAAACGCATTCATCTAAGTTAATCTAGATAATAAGACAAAGCATAATTAAAAAACAAAATGAAATGTATGCAAATTTTACGTATGTCCAATGGTTAAGTACAGATTTTATATAATCCGGTACTTCTGACTTATCAATTAAATATGAAAATGATTAACTGACGATCCTATAAGCTCATTTCACTGACGCTAATTAACTCGAACATATTATAATCGTACTCATTATTGAGTATATCATATCAATATAATATATCTACCTATACAAATGATGTATCAATTAATCCTACATCGAGCTTTTGTATTTATTTATGTTTAAAGAAAGAATAACTTTATTCAGTCATAAAGCATTATCTAATATTGATAAAAACATTAACAGTAATAGAACAAATAAAATATCTAATATAATATTTCATTATCATCATCAGCCCATATACGTTTCCACTGCTGGGACACGGGCCTCCTATGAGGGTACAGGCCATAGTCCACCACGCTGGCCAAGTGCGGGTTGGCGCGACACATGTCGTCGAACTTTTGATTCTTTGACATGTCGGTTTCCTAATGATGTTTTCCTTCACCGTTTGAGCAGTGGTGATGTTACAACATGCGCAGATAAATTGAAAAATCAATTTATTTCCTGCGCGCTCGCCCGGTCTCGAACCCCGGACTTATCGATTCGAAGTCCGAGGTCTCACCACTGAGCCAACACTGCTCATATAATATTTAATTGCTGCTCATACAATATTTAATTATTATCTATTATTGTTACTGGAAGAATCACCTGTAGGAGTTTTGATTAAGTCCAATTAATACGAGTCCAAAATAAACAATTCAAAATCTCCAGAGAATAATAGAAAATTCTACAGAGATATGAAATAATTTAATTCAATATAGAATTTCATAGTACAAGATTAATTTAAGATAAAGAACATTTACAAAATTGTATCTCGATTATTTTACTAAAAATCAAGATAAAAATTATTTCACAGTCATATTATTATCTCTTCGCCGTAATCGGATAAAAATTCATCAAAAATTTAAAATCAATTTCATGGATTAGAAATTTCATTACGTCTCCACCCCAAATTCCGATTCCAATAGATTTAATTATCATTCGTCCGTAATGATATTTCTCATTAAGGATTATAGAATTATTGCTTTTTCAATCTGTATTGATATAAGAATCCTATTTAATTAAATTGGTGTAAATTGAGAGAAATTAAAACATCTACACATTTCACGGAACCCAAATTAGTTGCAAACTAATCAACAACTATTGTGGAACTAAACTGAGAAACATTCATAATACTGTACTGAGTATATTCGCCATAATATGAATAACTGGCTCCGTCCCGTGGTTTCTCCCGCGGACAAAGCCACGTGTATAGTTTGATTTAATAAAAAAAATATCCTATATTTGACAATGGCTAGTTTTCATTCCAAACGTTATCCAAATCGGTGCTATGTTTTAGCCGTGAATGCGTATCAGTCAGATGAATGTAAACATTTACAATATTATCGTAATCAGCTCGTGGATAATGGTAATCAGCTCACCAAAATCTATGTATTTCAAAATGTTGAATACTACAGATTGCACCCGCACCTACCACAAGCTAGGACACTATCCACTTATACCAATAATGTCACTTGCCAACAAACGTGCCTGAGAGCTGACCTAATACGGAACATGTCAAAACACTTATCATGCCTTCGAACTTAAAAACTAGCACACAGTTCACATGTGCCATACTTAAATCACAGAATACATAATAGTAGCTAAACGCTACAGAACGGACACTCTCCGCCTCCCGCCAAAATTAAACACTTACCTCACCCCGCGCGAACGTGATTAAAATGGGCCATATTTTTCTGCAAGGACGATACGCAACGAAGATTGACAACATTAATCAAATTGACTTAAAGTAATTTTATTATTTTGGATTTGTGATTATCGTTTTTCGTAGAAAATGGTTAGATATTGTGCTGTTTACGGGTGTATTTCATCAGAAAAACGCGAATTATTTTTTTACGCTAGTCACAAATGTGCCAACCATAAAGCAAACACACACATTTGCAGTCTCTACAGTGTGACTGTCAAAACGATAATTTTGTATGGAGTGTCCGGGGTGTGCTTAAATAACAAATTATTCTTGAAAAAGTAAAATCAACAAAAATCTGACGGGCGGACTTTTTTTTTATCACCTTTTAAAATCCTTAATTTAGATACCTCAAGCGATAAGTTAAAAGGAAAAAATATTAGTAGACACAGGTTTTCATAATACCTATATAGTTTCTTATTATTTTAATCTAGCCAGTATTACTCTCATAATAAAAATCTAACAGCATATTTCAAGCTAAAACTCACCAAGCCATTTACGCTAAAGAGCACCAAAAAACATACATACACACATAACCCTTCTCGGATTGTATTTTTATCAGAACGCAGTAGAGTAGAAAAAGGTTTCATAAAAATGCTCTATAGAAATAAATACAAAGGAAATGATTCTCATCAAATAATTACATTTTTGAATTTATATGATAAAGCTGATCTCGACAGTAGCCCTCATTCCTCATGATATTTTTCTATTATTTTTCTATATAGACGAAATTTCATGGTTGGAAACTAAAAATACAGACAATGAAACAGAAAATTTCAGCGACGATAATGAAGAAGCCACCATTAACCAGCCCGGGCCATCAAAGAGAATTAAAAAATGATAGCTGTACAATTTTTAAACAAAATTAAAATTATATGATTTCTGTAAATATTATTATTGCCGTCGCTTGTAACTTTTTACCTTTAAGACTTACAGAATAATCATGTATGCAAAAAATGTAGGTAATTTTGTCTTCTTTGAACCCCTCATAGACACTTTTGTGATTTAGTAAACAATTGAGAAGTTATTTAAAATATACCTAATTTTAGCACCTTTAATTCAAGATGGCGGCTAGCGCCTGGGTCCGTCAAGGTCGAAAACTTGGATTTTTATTAACCTTTCATACCTAAACAATATCGTTTCAAAATATTTTCTACGCCACCTTTTGTAGAGCATAAATACCTACTGACTGGATTATCTGTTTTAATAGAAACTAGCTTCCACCCGCGACTCCGTCCGCGCGGATGTCGGTCTTCGCGTGGATGGTTTATTTCTCCATTTTGAGTAACTCTGACAATGACATCTTATAAATATCTATTGGACCCAAATACCTATAATAATTAACGCAACGTGTGTTCTCGGTTCTACAGAACAACGTCTATGGATAAAACTGAAAAATTAAGATTTATTTTTTTCTACGTATTTTTCCAGGATAAAAAGTATCCTATTTTATGCCCAGGATAATAAGGTATAATTATACCAAGTTTCATCGAAATCGAACAGTTAGTTTTCACGTGATGCCTGAACATACAGACAGACAGACAGACAGACAGACAGACAGACAGACAAAAATTTTTTTAATCACATATTTGGGTTTGCTATCGATCCAGTAACACCCCCTGCTATTTATTTTTTCAATATTTTCAATGTACAGAATTGACCCTTCTACAGATTTATTATATGTATAGATAACGGCTATTTTGTGAAATCGAGTTAATAGCCTTTAACATTTTGTCGAAAACAATTCATAATATCAGAGTACATTTTAAATATCATCAATTAGTAATAATTGCTTAATTAATATCCTTAATATAAAATTTCAATTATTTTATTTGTATTTTCTCTTCTCTGGTACGCATTTAATTTCATAATGATATTGGTATAAAAAATATAAACACATTTATAAAACAACTTGATAAATCCTACAGCTTATATTCTAGTAGACACTAAGCTATATAGATATTTCCTACAAAATCGTATCTGTTTCTTAAATAAATATACAATATATATTTCGCCCATCTTCAAATTAACCAACGCGTATATAATCGTTGTTCACAAACTGTGTAACTTCGTAAATAATTACACGATGATATAATTTCAGTAACAACATCTAGCCAGTATATAAATGAATTATTTTCAGATAATTACGTATAATCTTCTATAAAAATGATCATAGGTAAACGAGTAGAGAGTGTTTTAAATATGAACATTCATTATATTTTTTCAATGATCAGAATTAGCTGTATTTTTATTCAAATGTATGTCTGTTGTATTTAAAACTAAAACTCCATTTAGAAGTTAGCCGTTATATTTTATTAAACCGTTTTTTTCGAAATGATTTGTAATTTTTACTGAATCATGTCATTGATTTTGAATTTCCCATTCCATTTCCATCATTATTTTGCAAAACTAGACTCGAATTATTTTCTAAAATCTATCCTCCTAACTAGTCCACATTGCAACTCGGCGAAAATTACACCTTTACACATTCGACATGACAAAGTGAAGTTTTTAAGCCTTTAATCATTCCAGAAAGTTCCCCTCACGACTACACACGACTCATAATTACGATGTAATTAAAAGACGTCCCACTATTCTAGGGTTGCTACACGCTCTGGTGTTAAGATAAACGCTGATTTTAAACAGCGTCACAACTTCTGGCAATTCTAAGGTAAGGTAGTAAGGTATAATAAGGGTAGTTTAAAGAGTGTACGATTTTTATTTCGGTAATGTCATCCGGATAATGCCTAAGAGCATCTAATAAATATTCATATCAAAATATATCACTACATAGTATATAACAAAGTCGCTTCTCGCTGTCTGTCTGTACCTATATCTTTTTAAAACTGTGCAACGGATTTTGATGTGGTTTTCTAGAAAGGTTTTACTATTTAATTTATAAAGTTTTAGACGAAGCGGACGCGGACGGAAAACTATTGTATTATAATTAGATTAATAAAGAGGAAGGACATACCTTCTTTGTAAAATGAAAAAAACCTCGACCTTGGCGATAAAATGTATGGTTTGTTGCGAAAACGTTTTACTTGCCTCATGTCTGATTCAGTAAAATGTATCGCTAAAGAAAACTTTACCAAATGAACTACAATCGAGTTTTTCGGAATTTTGTATCGAATTTAATATTTATTATTCGTGACAGCCCTATTCTATTGAGACATTTTGCTAGGTCTAATTGCACGCCATTAAAAAGCAAAGGGTATTAAAAACAGAATGTTACTCGCAGCGTTGATTCTTCATGTATGTAACTGTAAGATATAAAGCTTGCTTTACTTGTAAATAAATAGTGTTATATTGTCTTAAATGGACGGGACGTATTAATAAACAGTACATATGGTTAAAATATAAATATTAATATTTTAACCATGTATACTCAAAGAAAGCTTCGAAACATACAGAAAAATCAACGAAATTTATTTTTTCTACGCCGCGCTGTAGGTACGATAATGCATGGATAGGACTCAATACCTTAGTGCGACGAGGACGATCCAACTCTACATTCTTGAATTATACAAGTTGCACCCAACTCGCTTAACAAAGATATCCCAATGAATATGCTTCATAATTAACAAAATATTGCAAAACCAAGTAATACATGGACACAATTACAGATAAGCCGACCCTACGAGGGCTGTATCTCGTGTTATTAAAGGGCTAAAAATTAAGCATTCCCTCACGTTAGCTTTTAACTGTCAACCCTAAATCAAGCCTGAATTACCCAGATATAAAGAATACACACAGATAAAAATAAGACTGTCGATTATAAACTTAGATTGTGTTAGGTCTTGTGATTTTTTCAAGAACACACATGAAAAATAACGTCTCTTGGAAAAATCACAAGGTAGTATGGTATTTTTTGTAGGGAAAGGTATGTATATTCTGTTTAGATTCATTTTAGGTTTAAGGTATGGTTAGTTTAGGACTAAGTTCCGTTAAAATCATTCGATATATAGGTATTGAAGATCTACTTTGTTTGCCCCAATAATATAATATAAACAACAAGCTGTTTGTGATTTTCACAAAGTTTTTAACTCATTTTTACAAAATTTAATTCCACTTTTAAATACGCTCAATTGTTCAACGTATAACGTTTCCACGATCTGACAGCTCAATGTGTTGTTTGACTCTGTTTAGGGTGGTTTAGGTGTCGGGTTCCGGCCATGTTAGGATCCAGTCGTGGAATCCAAGAGATTAATTAACTCATTTCATGTTACGATTTTTTATGTATGTGATACACAAACAGATACATACTAAGATGTGCTGAAAATTGTATGATTTGATTTTAATTCCTTGTCATACAGCAAAAAAGTACCTTCAGATGGGCTGATTAATTTTTACTAGATAGCCAGATGTAGATTTCGATAAAAGAGATTTCGGGTTCTATTCCCGATGGAGACGATTTAAAATTATCGCTCTGGCAACACTCAGAAGACCAATTACCTACCTAATTGCTCGCAGATAACTTTGATCATTAATCGAACGTAAATAAATTTACCTAATACCCCAACTAAAGATTACTTTTGCCAATCTACAGGCGATTTTTAAAATAAATAGCACCGTCACAGAACTACATCTATATACAGTATAACCTCAAAAAGATTAAAACCCATCTCGATGAAATATTTTACCAAAATTCAAGGTACAAAATATAAACCGGTATAACCGATAATCAAAGCAAATATTTTTGAAGCCGGATATTTGTTACTTTCTCATGTAAAAACCGCTAAGCCGATCCTTTTCTAAATCGGAAAAGGGATAGATACCGTAAAGGCTACTTTGTACACAGGAAATAGGGAAACGGAAAATTACCATTTATAATATAAATGAAATATTTTTGATAGACTGAATAATATTATTAGGTAGAGCAAAGCTTGTTTATGAAAGCATCCTTTCGACAAGTCTTTAATAATGTTATCTTTATGTATTATGCTCAATTCATGAACTTATCTTTACGAATTATATTAAATTGAGGATGTTTGTAATATCCAATAATTGGGATTTATTTTTCAATAAAAAAGCATTTATATTTTGTATGTTTTTTCGCCTATCTGATGAAATCTTGCGGAGCTTTACTAAGGCTGTAAACTTGTTACCTTTTGCCCAGGTTGCCTGGAAGAGATCACTTCTAAGTGATAAGGCCGCCTAATAAACTATACTTTTCTTCTTTTGTTTTGTATAAATTAGCAATAAATTTCCCATGTATAGTTTTATTAAAGAGTAATAAATAAATAAATAAATAAGGCTGCTTTACTCTTTGAAACAAAATCAGGGCTGTCCACAAAAAATTCTCAATTAAACAAAGACGAACCCACGATCACCTAGTATCTATGCCGTTCAATAACTCAAGACTCTTATTAACAAATACTATAGTATTAATTAAGTAGGCACTTAGCTATAAAATTAATTATAAAATAAGCCATTGAAGCTATAAATTGTATCCAAAACTAATTACCACCACCTGCATAAAAAAGAACAATTCATAAAAGAATACAAATAATCTATATTTCCACGCATTTGTATTGTTTTGTACAGCGCAGCTAATTTACAATGAATACAAAATATTGCACAGTATTACAGTCGCGCTTTACAATTGTTCAGTTCAAGTTAGGGCCAATTATATTACGACTAGGATTATGAAAATTTAATAGTTGCTTATTCAGATTCAATTTATTTTATGCGGAGATAGCCGTTTTATGTTTTGTTTATTTATAGTTTGAATGGCTGGTTTGGTTGCGTATTATCATAATTTCCATATAAAAAAGGATGGAAGCCCTTGTAGTTAGTTAGTCTATTTTCAAGGTTTGCGTCGTAAAAAGAGCCAGGTGACATTATCGAAATCACATACTTACAAGTATTAAAGAAATAAAATCGGCGAATGAAACATGAAAAACTAACACACAAAAATTGACTTGCAAATGGAAGAAAATCCATAGCTAGTGAATTTCCCGTGTAAAATTTTAGATAAATTGTTGATAAATTTTCAACCTCATATTGAAGTGGCGAATAGGTTGGAATAGCGGACCATCGATCGAAAACCACTTTCAAAAACTCGTAACACCAAATAAAAGCTATTTACTACAATAGAATTTTTTAACCACGTACAAAATATTTACATCCAAAAGACGTGAGAACAAAGAGATCGAATTATCTTCCTTTCAAAAATTTATATCTATCCTCCAAAATCCACATATTTTTTCCTTCATAAATCCATTGAGTAACTAACCATGAAAATCTAAAAGCCGTTTCTTCCAACTTCCTTAATTTCATAACAGACCAAAAAGAAAAGCACAGCCAGTCAAAGCAATACATTCCCATCCATGACCAACACAAATTGCTCAGTATCAAAAAGCCCCCATTTTATAAAAAGCCACAATATTTATACGGTTTGTTAATTCGCCTTATTAATTAAAACGAATTTCAGATGCCAGTTCCCGGAGTTTGAAATATTTTCGCGTTTGCCAAGAAAAATAAAGCTGGCCATTTCTAAAGTTCTTTTGTGTAGTTGCTAAAAATAACAAACAATTAACGAAATTCTCCTCATTATATAACTACTGAAATATGCTAAAAGCTCAAGATTCATTTACCTAATATTCTTTATGCATATAGTGCTTAACTGGTATTAAAAAGAGCGTGTGTGCCGAGCATATGTGTCAGAAGTGAAACTTCTTTGACAAGATTCTAATATACCAAAATCGTCGCCTTACTCCATGACGTGACCGTATTGCCTGCCATGACGCGACCTTGAAATTTTAGTATCAACGCGCCTAGAGAAGTTTCACTTCAAAAATATGAGCTTTATGGAATGCTCGCGAAAATACCAGATAAAATGTAAAATATTGTTAATATATTTTCGTGTATAATCTAACGGTATTAAAATCTTTCATAGAGCAACAGAGATAAACAACAAACTATCTAAGTCCAGCTTAACCTCAATAACTTTAGTAAAAGAATAACAAATCCCAACATGCCCAGGTCTGCATTTTCATACAGAAAAACACCATATATTATGACCAGAATATTAGATACACTATTCTTCCATAAAAACAGTAGGTACTAATAAATAAATAAATAAATAAAATTCATTTATTTCAGGCCACATAGCCCATATAGTATTAGTAAAATCTTATCCTAGTGTTAGTATTACAAATTACAATTACCTATTAATTACATACATTTATTCCTACAGCCTAATTTACAAAGCCAATGTTTGCTAATAACATTATCCAAATAGTTTAATACCTTTAAAACAATATTTGTACTTTTACTTATCCGATCTCTAACAGAAAAAATCTTTTTTCTCATTATCGCATGAATAAAAGTCATTTACCGTGTCAAAGTCATTTATAATATCTTATATTAGATCAGATAGTTCTAGGATAGCAAAAAAAGTGGATGGCCGTCAATTTTTTAGTAAATATAATAACATTTCCCAAAGCAACATGGCCAGGTCTGCATGTCCTTACAGAAAAACATAATATATTACCAGAATAACACTATTATTCCAAAAAACAATACTAATATCTTATAAGAGATCAGACAGTTCTACAAGGATAGCAAAAACAGTGGATGGCCGTTAATTCTCCGTCTCACACCTCTATTACTTATCGCAGCGCTTATTTGGCCATTTATCAAGAAAATTGCAGTTTCTAATTTATTGCAAGTGTCGTTATATGGCCAATAACCATTTATTCTTTATATTACCGACTATTGCAAGACGTATGATAGAGTATTATTTAGTTTGATATTGAAATAAGTGCTTGTTATGATTTAAGATGCTCGAACCAAAGTAATTGAATTTGATAATAATTTCGTAGTTTCCCAGCTTCACTCGTAATAAACATATCTTTTAATTACTTAGTAATCGTGTAGCTCTCTAATGTTAAAAGAATTTAATAAATCTTTCCTCTTTAATAAGTTTAAAGACTGACAAGACCTGAATTAATATTCACTTCAGTTTAGTTTTAGCCTTCGTCATAATCTACTTTACAATATGTTATTACATTCGAGATTCCATTTAGATTACTTTAAAGCTCTAAGTCCATGTGACAACCCTCGACAAATATTTACATGTAAAATATATAGTAAGAAAGGGGTTCTGTGGATTGAAAGTTAATTGAGTCTTTGACATGCGTAATGATTGTTATTATGGGACTATTACATAATAGTTTAAGCCTTCTAAAACACGGAAGAGCCTTGTTATAATATTACTCTTGCTGTTTCATAAACACAGAATAAAGTACCTATATAGTGGTAAACAAGACTTTCAATTAGAATTAACTAGCTTTCCGCCCGCGGCTTCGCCCGCTTTGTCTAATACATAATAAATTATATACTAAAACCTTCCTCTTAAATCACTCTATCTATTAAAAAAATCCGCATCAAAATCCGTTGCGTAGTTTTAAAGATTTAAGCATACATAGGGACATAGGGACAGAGAAAGCGACTTTGTTTTATACTATGTAGTGATAATCGCACTAAAATCGTATTCGTTTGGGCGGAGCTTCAAATATACTAAGAAATAAACTAAACCTTTGCCTGGCGCATACTAAAATCATCACAAAAGGTACCAACATAAACGCGCCATTCTGCAATCAAACCGAACGTAATGAAATTATAAATGAGTTTTATTACCCCAGAGACATAACATCAAAACGCTTTTACACATATGGCAACACTGAAGCGAATTTTAATTAATCTGTAACAGAGTTATGACTTACGCAAGGTGAGCGAGCGACGTCTTGGCTCGTCTATTGTAAAGTAGTCCCTAGACGGTATTGCTGGCATGACGTGCACGAGTTGTCATGCTGCATGAGCGTCTAAAAATATCAAATCATGCATTTTGAAGTGAAATTCTTTAGGAGCTTTGACAGTAACATTTAAAGGTCACGTCATGACAATACCGTCACTTCATGGAGCAAGACGACGATTTTGAATCTTGCCAAAGAAGTTTCACTTCTGACACATGAACGCACGCTCTTTTTTAATAGTTAGCGTCCAGCATAAGTATAGTACCTACATGAATCTCTCTAAACTTTTGCATGACAGCAACCGATGTGACGATCATGCTGCACGTCATTCTAACTTGCAGGATAGGAAAAAGAAAGCTCTATCAATCAGGTGCCACTGCCAGCACGCAGTTTGCATGTCATTTCAATCATCGATCTAAACGATAATGCATGCATGACACACGTAACGCATGTCATGCTGCAATTATCGTCTAAGGACTACATAATAATGCGACTTTTACGTTCGAAATAAAGCACAGACAACATAAAACGTGTTTTCCTGTGATTTACGTTAATCTGTCGGATGTCAGAAATAAGCAGGTACGGGGATAATGTTTAATGCTTTAACGGTTCCGTAAAAAGGTTATGTAGGTAAATATTATATGTACTACTACTCTAGGTAGGTACCTATCTTCGTATGAAATACATTTAAACCATCATGGCACTAACTTAAAAGCTTGCTTTATTCAAACTCAAACAATCATTTATTCAACTAGACTTCATAGAAGCACTTTTGAATCGGCATAACATATTTATTTAGAATGATATGTAAAACTACTAAAGTACCTATAATATATCGTATAAATACTGTGTTTTTTTTTTAATACTTAAGCGGGCAAGCGAGCAGGCGGGTCACCTGATGGAAAGTGATGCCCGCCGCCCATAAGCATTCGCGTTGTTAGGTGCACCGCGAATGTGTTGCCGGCCTTTAAGAAATTTATATGCCCTTTTTTTGAAGGTTTCCTTCTCAAAGAGGCTTGGAAACACCTCAGATGGTAATTCATTCCACAACGATGTTGTTCTTGGCAAGAAATTCCTTAAAATTGAAACGAATCAATAGAAATTAAATCATCATAGAGCTTATCAGTAGAAATCTGGCAATAGCTAATTTCAATGAAATACCAACGAATAGCAAACAAAAACTTCCAAACTAAATAAGCAAGCACGATAAAATCACCACAATTTTAATATTTCGTAAACACTTGAATAATTTCATTTATATTGAATCGAGTTTCTAATAACAGCACAAACTTTATGAGTTCTATTGTAACTAAACTCAGGAGACTCACAAATAATGATTAATTATTTACAAAAGCTATTTCATTCATTATTTCATTACGAATTTCTATTAATGGTGAACCCTTTTGGCTAAATATTGTATGTTGTTTACCTGTAGAGAATATATAAGCCATCTGTTTCAACACATTTCGAAAATGTATAAATAACTTCTGTATACAATTTTAAACCGTTTTATTATAGGGCATTAATGTAGAAAAAGTAAATTATTCAATAATTAATTTATTGTATTAGTAGGTACAATAATTAGCCATCAAAACCAAATTTCGAAATTTGATGAAGATAGATTGAGACAAAAACTGATAAAACATGCTTATCAAAAACCAAGGTTAAAATACCTATATCAGCTACCTATACATTATTAGATATATTATATATTACTTTTTTTATGTGGTGTCTCTCGACTATTTACTTACTCTTTAAATTATTGTTCGTAAGTTGTAAGCTCTACATTCTACAACTCTTCATCATTATCGTATTAAAAATATACTTCGAAGAAAAGATCATAGGTACCTATTTTGAGTTATTATTTTTTTTACATTTAACTTTTGTCGAGAAGAGTATCATTAGGTTTATAAAACATTCCTTTACAAAACTCACAAGCTCTCCAAAAATATAAATCAGCAGGAATAGAGTTAAAATTTAAAAATAAACATCTTAAAAGATATTTATCATCATTCAATGCTGTCCTTACACGGTTTTAATAATAATGCATTATTGAGAATTTGATAACAATTCTCGTCAATTACGTATCGCATTTGATAAGGAATGAACTCTGTACTAAAAATAATTGTGCCTCTATTGTATGGTTAAAACAATGCAAATGACTATAAATACATAGACGCAGTTGCAACAACCGTTAAAATTCAAAAGAATAGTATACTTTATAAATGCATATCTTATTAATTTAATAAATTTGCCATAATAATGTATTGTTTAATGATGTACATATTTGATATATTACCAGCCTTTTAAAAATAAAACAGCTTTATAACCAAACTTCGTCACGCAACAAAAATATCATGGAAAGCTCACGAAAAACTGAAGTAAACTTCATAAAATATTCACTTTGACAGACCCGAAAATGTGTAGAAGCACAACGAAAAATATCACAGTGAAATACACGCAAAATATAATAAGTAATAACCTATGAAAAAATATAAACTCACTCTTATAACCACGTGTTGTGTTGACACACTCCTGACAATATATCGGGATACGACCACTACCGAGTCCAACCGCTGAACAGTGAATACCGCGTATTTACCGAACTGTCTGAAGAAACACTACAGTCTACAATCCGTCTGAACCATGAAAATAACGAAGCCGCTACGAAAATAGCCCTTAATCCGTTGTAACAAAGTACCGAATTCTCTAATGAATGGTTATTTGTAAATAATCACATTGAACACGGGAACATATTGCTGTTGCATTCATTCATAGGGACAGTAGTGAGAAAGAATGAGAGATTAGACAGGACTCGCGCATGTGCATTCTTTGAATAGAAAAGTGAATAATAGAGCGTAGAGACGCGTTGAAAGTAAAACACAAAGAACTTTTTATGTAAATTAAATGAAGAAAATTATGTTTCAAATATGGATTGATAGTGGTTATCACTAATCAGTTTACTAAATAAGTAAATATTATTAGCATTTATTGTTGCTGTATTAGTTAAATAAAAACTCTACATTAGTATTTTTGTAATAAACAAATTGTTTGATCATCGATCGCAACGAAGGAATACGTCTTTATTCAGATGACAGAACAATCAGACATCATAAGGTACTATTTTACATTATTGTATTAAATAACTTTAAAAAAATATAAACTTACCAATACAACCCGGCACCGTATCATTCCATCTATTATCATCATAGCACCATAACATCCGCGCCCTCTGTCGCGTATCAACAAAAACATAATTAACGTTGCACATATAGTGGGCTACATCTTCATTTCTGTACACGATGTAGCCGTTAGATGGCGCTTGTAACGTAACACAATTTATACCTGAAAAAAAAAAGAAATAGTTTTACTTAACGGATCATAGATGGCGTTGTATTAAAACAATAGTTGTTTATTATGTTCATAGATGGCGTTGTATTAAAACGTTAGTTGTTAATTGCATTCGTAGATGGCGCTGTAATAAAATAATTGTTGTTGAATACGTTCATAGATGTCGCTTTTTAAAGTATAAATAAAATTAAACCTGCTTCTATAATACGCACAATAGGTGGCGCTATATACATTTACATACATATTTTATTGAAAAGATTGAAAATAAAAATTCAACTTACTTTTATAATGTAACAACACGCCTCTTTTAGGAAAGGCGCCTTTAGACTTAGCTTCAACTAATACTTCTACGGTATCTGTGGTGGAGAGCAGCCGGAGCGGTGTGTCAACTTGGTCACAGCTGGTGTATAGAGAGTCACCATTCGAATCTTTTACAGCTACGTAATCTGTGCAGTTTGATTCGAAAGGACCGACACCTGCGAAACAAGAATAAATGCGTGTGGATTCTCTATTGAAATGATCAGAATAAAATAGGTTTAAGATGCGTTACTTAACTTATTTGTTAAAGGTAAAACTAATCAATTTATGCTGAGCCAAGATCTTTTAAGAGAACATTACTTTTATTCTTCTTTTTCTATTTTTTTTTTTGTTTCGTTTTTAAGCTATTGCATAGCTTCTATCTCGGGCCTTGAGCGCGGGGACCGAATCCAGATATTCCGTAACGAAAAAACCTCACGCTCCCCACTCCGACGGGCACGGAGGTGTAGCTTGAAGGCATAAGCATGCAATAGCTTTACCGCGGCAGTCCCCGAGTGCCACACGTCTTTTTTTTTAATTGTATATGTATACGAAGTGGGGGATGTCCCCGGGGTCCGGATGTACCCCTCGCTGTCTGCACTGCGATCGGATAGATAAATAATATACTACCGTAATAATACTATACTGTATACATACTCCTCAAGCTCACATCCAGCAGAGTGACCCGTATCCTCTGCTCCGGATGTACCCGCAGCCTCCACCTGCACTCGTCCCCCACATAGAAGTGGGGGTACCCTGGGGTGCGGATGTACCCCTCGCTGTCTGCACCCCGTTCGGATACAAACACCTCGCGGTTGCAGTAGTGGACTGTGAGGGAATCTGAAAAGAAAGAACATTTTAATGATTAATTCCCATTTACTACTAGGTTTCCGCTTGCGTTGTCTAAAACTTTACATATTATTATACTTAAAACCTTCCTCTTTAACCACGTTGTCTATTAAAAAACAAAATCCATGTCGTAGCATTAAAGATCTAAGCAAACATAGGGTAAACCAGACAGACAGACAACGGAAAGTGTAAACGGTCACAGAATCAATCATCAAAATTATGATGATGATGATTTTGGTTGATTAGTTGGAGGCTACCTCATTTCACATTCCTAATACAGCATGTATATTGAATAGGATCACCGAGTGGTAACTAATGTTCCACTCACACAAGTTCCACTACATGTTTCGTGTTCTAATTCTAACATACATTATCGGCAATGCAACGAATGCATCGTGGAGATACGTGGAGAGAATACTGTAAAATAAGTAGCTCAGTGAGTAACAACGAAGTGTAATGGTAACCTCCAAGTAATACTAGCTGTGCCCCGCGGTTTGCCAGCATTGCTCCTATTGGTCTTAGCGTGATGGTATAGTAAAGCCTATATGATGACTAGGGTTGCCAGATGGCCGGGATTTCCGGGATTGTCCCGGAATTTCGCGTGCTGTCCCGTGTCCAGTAATTTTACTTTGCTGTCCCGGAATGAAAAAATACTAGTTTTTTACAAAGTTACTACGGCTGCAAAAGTCAAATCCAACATAGCGTTCTCGCGCTGCGTTAGGTGAGCGAGGGCAGGGGTGAGCCGTGAGCGGCTCCTATTAGTTTTTTACATTAGATAATAAATGATGATTATTATCTACCAAAGTTTTAGTAGGTAATCATTATAAAGTTCTCAATATTTGTTCTATATTTTATTTATGTTACAAAATACCTGATGTTGATTTTCTATCAAAGTTTAATTGATATGTTATAGTCAAACACAGAAGCTCGGGCACTCGTAGGTTAGACTGGTCAATCCTCAGGTCTGACATAATGACTTGGTCAAAAACCCAAATAAATGTAATATTGCGGCCTTTTACTAAACAATTTTCGTCAAACCTGGGAGAAACTTATTTGTTAAGTAATTTAAAAGGAAAAATTATAATTTTTCTGACAGGGTGAGGTATTGATTTTAATGTTTATTGTTTATATAAAAAATTAGATCGACGACTGACCGAGTTTTGCAGATGTTAGTGAACTTAGCAGATCAATGTCCAGCAGTCCTTCTAAAAATTATCTACTACGGGAAGTTGGCAGAAATTTTTTTTTCAAATGTCGTTTTTTTAAGGTAAAAACTCCAGAATTATTTCTAAAAAGTAACAGGAACTGTAGAACTCAACTGCATGCGATAAGAACTCAATTTTTTTTGATCCGCTAAAAATTATCTACTACGGGAAGTTGGCGTTTTTGAGGTAAAAACGCCAGTATTATTTCTAAAAAGTATCAGGAACTGTAGAACAGTAGAACTCGACTGTATGCGATAAGAACTCACATTTTTTTTTGATTTGCTGGACATTGATCTGCTAAGTTCACTAACATGTTTTGCAGTCGCTTCTAGAATTGACCAAACCAAAACAGAACAATTGTCAATTTACGGTCGACGTTTGACTGAAAAGTTAGGAGCTCCTAGGTTTGAGTAAAAATACTTCAGACAAAGGGCGAAATTCAAATGTATTTCGAGGATTGCCCGATGGCTTTTGCCAAACATAAGATAAACCAGTCCTTTCGCGAAGAAATTATGTTTCGGGATTTGACTATAACAGATAACTGAAAGAGTAAGTATCTCAGTTTCTATTTAAAGTTCATTTGTCATATTTAGGCCTTAAAAGTTACTTAGAAAAGTTGAATTACAATTTTTGTATTTGACAGTTTAAGAAAGTAATTAGGTAAAAAAATTTTTTTCTAAAAAAAGTATTTTTTTTATCAACCAATACTTCTTGGTAATTCTTACTTAGTTTAGCCTTGGACCAAAGACCAAAACTCTGATTCCGTGAAATGTCCCGGAAATTATCAGCCTGGATCTGGCAACCCTAATGATGACCCGACCTGTTAGTAATGTTTATGCAAAATTTGAAGTAAATCCATGCAGTACTTTTTGAGTTTAGCCCGGACAAACAAACAAAATTTAAATTACTTTTGCCCTCCTTATCTATGCAAGTCACAGTTATGTTAAGAAAACTCCCTTTCAATACAAATTAATCTGTCGGTGTTTGTTTGTAAATGCCGAAGAAATTTGTCGTGGTTCTTATAAAATGCACAGTGTGTTATGAAACACGCGTGATTCGAATTTTTGAGCTATTTATGTTTTTAACCAATAGTATGTCGCAAGATTGTTTACGTTAAATTTTTCTCATTCTGTACAAAATAAGATCTTTTTATTTTACTTATATATAAAAGGTATCTTACAGCTTATTTTACAGTAAATATTTAACAATGTAAAAAAGCCACTGACAATAAACACCAATAGTTAGAATAAATACCAAAAGTTAAACATAAGCAGCTTTGACGTAAGTACTAACTAGAACGAAAATTAATAAAAGATGTTGAAAAATATGAAAATAAAGGTTACTCACGAAAAATAAGCTGCAATATAGCTTTTTCGTTTTAAACACAACCATTTATTTTTTGAACGAAACACGAAAATGTTTTCCCGCAGCTTTCACCGAGTTTTCATCATACCACGCAATCAAGTATTTCATGATATCATTATCCGAATAACCGTGACCTTTTAACGCCCTTGGATTATATAAATGTACTACTTTCTAGGTATATAAATTTTCTTAAAACTCTTTCCTTAAAAAACAACGTAATAGAGTAAAAGGATTTCATTTTTGTTTTTTACAGTTAAAAATATACAACGCAGCAATTTTTATTTATTATTATAAAAAAACTCTACATTTAATATCATCAGGTAGGTATTTAATATTTTTATCATCAGAAAACCAACGAAAAAACACAGAAAAGCATTTAAAACATCATTACAAAATCAAATGAAATCAAATCAAATTAGTTCCAAATTGAATTAAATTAATCAAACTATAATTTTATACAAACTTCATCATTTAAACGATGAATTAACGAAAGGATTTAAACCTACATTCAATTTTCTTTACAATTCAGGTATACATTTGGTAAATGGATTGACGCGGTTTCTAAACGACACACACGCCGCGTATCTAATGCTAATTACTAATTAGGGACTACGATTAGGAATATTTTGAAGAGGATTAGGATTATGAATATCTAGTTACCGTAATACGGGAAGATTTCACAGACTAGAGCCTTATTGCAGAATTTTGTCTTACGTATTTATCTCTTGAAGACGTTATCTCTTCACGTATAATAATTATGCTAAGCCAAACTTGTTAGAATTTCTGAGGATTTGTAGCAACAATTGTGGTTATTAGATGAGGATTGTTCTTAGGACTAATTTTTCTAAAGAAAAATAAGGGTTGAGAAAAATATAAACTACATTTTGGCGCGAAAACAAAGCTCAAAGCCAGTAAAATCATATTCGTGTTAATGTTACATACAGAAAGCCTACTCTTTAATTGTTTTTACATGATTCTGTACTATTCAAAATATGAAAGCCTTGCTACCTTAAACATTAATATTTTATCTTTCAACGACCTGTATAAACGCGATAGGTACTTAAGGGAACATTGAAAATCAAACACGAATTCGCGCTATACTAACATTGACCCTTAAATAAGGGCCTTTATTATTTCAGGCGGGGTCAACGACCGCAGAGCAATATCCACTTACCTTTAGCAGAATCATAAAGGAGTTAAGAACTTGTTAGAATCAGCTGAATTGAAAGTTAACAGCAATTTTCATTCTATTAACACGTTCACTGCGCCACCATTATCAAAGAACTTTCAGCTGGTGCTTTGGAGACCTAAAAGATCTCGAAACTTACCAACTCTTTGGTGCGTTTGAGACCTAATCAGTCTCCTAAAGATACAGTTTTGAAAATAATTTATATCTTCCAGAAAACAATGACATATACTTTGAAGTTTTTGTGGATGAAAGATAGTCTATTGTTTTATATTTTGCTAGGTTCGCACGCAGTTATGACATTTGAATAAACTACAAATACCAAAAAAAAATTAGATATCGATTGTATCTCGTACCGCAACTGAAGATACTTCAATATGTGTAGTAAGTAGTGATGGGAATAAAATAATATACCAGTTGTCGATTGAAATATTTTTATTAATTATGCAAAGTGTTTTTCATTAAAACGTGGTAAGCACATTGATTGCTTGCATTGCGCGCATATGGTAACAATTCGTTTTCCGAACATTTTCCAAAATTTTTATTATACTGGACGTATAATCCGGCTTTGATTTTTTGTTCTTCTCCGTAGATACTGCTTTCCGAATCGGTGGTAAATGTTAAAAATATGTAATGACGTTTCAAAAGTGCTTGTAGAAGAAGTCTAATTGAATAAATATATGTTTGAGTTTGAGTTTGTTAGAAATCTCACCAAAATAAATAGATTTTTTACACTTTTTTCTTTTAAAAGAACTCATTTGTTTATAAAAAATAATCAACACCTAGATACGCGAGTATTATTTCCAAAACGAGCGAGCTCCCACATCGATGCTAGGACAACACTAAACCGAATCACGCAGCGCCCGCGCCGCCTACCCTCCCTCTCTTGCGTCTATGAGGCCTACGATTCCACGAGTACCGACATATCTCCTAACGCAAGGAATGAATATAATTACAGCACTGTGCGTTAGGGACCTAATCCATCTCTAATTTATTTTTTAATGTTATTGAACTCAGCTTTAAGTAGGAAGCAAATATGTATATTTGTCCTACTCATACTTAAAGAACTTTACAAGTTAGATCCTCCCGCAAGGAGTGAAAAAACACGATTATATTCAACGCACAAAACAAAAGTCCTGCAAGGGATCTGATAGATCTCGTAATGCAGCGAACGTGTTAAAGTGAAGCGTGAAATTATTTCTTTGTGAAAAATATTCGGATTATTGAAAAGGAAAATTGTTTTTGTTGGAAATATAGAATGAATAAATAAACAAATAAATAAATAAATAAATAAATAAATATTTCAGGACAATTTTCACACACGGCACGATCTGATCCCATACTAAGCTTTCGCTTGTGTTATGGAAACCAGATGGCTGATAAACATACATATATAATTTTAAATACATACTTATATAGATAATTAACACCCAGACACAGAGCAAACATCTATGTTCATCACACAAATATTTGCCCCGGGTGGGAATCGAACCCACGACCTCTGGCTTGGAAGGCAGGGCCACTACCAACCAAGCCAACCGGTCAGTCAAAAAAGGTAAGGTGAATGAAGGTAAGGTTTTACAAAGGCTATTATCGTGTGCGGATTTATCTTTGGGCTTTCAAATAGGTAATTTCTTTCGTTTCAGCATTGAAGGAATCATACATTTGGGATAATTCATTCTATTCTCAATCCATGACGTTTCAAAATAAAAATTACAATTATCACTTGATTCATTATAATTAATTTAACATATAAACATAATTATGTGAACTTAATTTTTAGTGAGCAATGAAGAATGTAATCCTTTGCTAATTCCGCTTTTCTACAAAATAAGAATACATTATTATAATTATTAATGTGTCGTTAAAAGCCCCACAACTAGATCCAAGGATAAATTCGCTTTGACTAACATCCATTTACTAATACCGATACATAACCGCAGATAATTTAATCCGCTTAAACGTCGATATCTAAACTAACGCTTCCCAACGGAGTATTAGAGATATATAACGAAAAGTTAATAACAATTGTATAGATCCTATTTTAGATAGCGACTTGCAAAGGGAGAGTTTTATGGGAAAACTGCAAGAGAGATAATATTTGTGACTGGAGTAATGTACCTATTGTTTATTATATTCTGAATGTGATCGGTGTTTAATGATCGATCGAGTACTCGGAGTAAATAAACGAGGGCTTTAAATATTGAAATTATAAAATAAAACAAATTGCGAATTAAAATTTGAAAATAAGCGCGAAAATATGAGAAATAAACCATCAATCCAAATATTTTACACTCATTTCACCACGGTAACTCATACTGTATAGTTCTGTTTAATATTGCATGAGCACGAAAGCACAATAATATACATACATATATTTTACTATGACATAAGCCACGGATAATCCAAAAATATAAACATAAATACAAAAGACCACTACCCATTGAAGCAAAACTGCACAAAACTTGCGATTTCACACAAAATCGTGATTTCCATTGTAACGACACGCACGTGTCGATCACAATAGTGTCACATCAACACCCTAAATAAAGTATTTTGGGGTAAAATACCATATATCGATAACCATTATAACTTGACCTCCCTCTTCATACCAACATCTAGATCTCCCATAAATAATTCGTACTGCATTGAATACGAGAGCTCTCTTTACGCAGGTGGGTCGATGTTGAAACTATACGTGCAACTCCCAAAGGAATATAGCTTTTATTTTCATTGCAATGACCCACTGCAGTTGTACATTTGTTTTTAAAGTGTCCTTTATTCCCTAGAAACACGATACGTGTAGTGTGCGAAACGTTAGATGTAATTCAATTAGAAGTATTCTTCAGGGTGTAATTGTTAACAGTTTATTGATTTGTTGGGCTTGTTAATGGTGTTGACAAATAAAATTTTAAATTACTATTGTTCAACATATGTTCATATAATTTTGAACCGGATAAGCAACGGGATTTATTTTTAATTTTTAATAAAAGAATACCTGCCTAACTAAAGAATAAATGCCTGAATAATCAGTATAAAAAATATAAGGACAACGCTATAAAGCCATAAAATTAATAATATTTCAGTTACATAAAATCCTGTGTCAAATTTAAATAAAACATATTTATTATTATTTTATTGTATAGCACGTACGTAACTTCTTATATATGTAATAACTATCATCCATTCATAAAATGCCTTATTATCCAAAACAATAATCAGTTCTAACCTAATTACAATACGTAGTAAGCCAACGAGTGAATAAACTAGTCTTAACCCTCCACAGCGCGCGGCTCAAATTGGCCCCTAACGAAGGATTGTGAAACACGTGTCCGTTTGCCGCCCATTGAGGAAATCTCCAGGGATGTGACGCAGTGGATAAGGAGGAACTCGGAACAAAGGCTGGGTAAATCAATTTGTATCATCCCGCTTGTATGAAATATTGTCAGTTATATGCGACCGATAGTTTTCTTTGATTCGTTTCAGTAATACTTTTTGTTCGGGCTCAACGATTGTAGTACCTATTAGTTTTCAATAAAAACAAGAAGGTCAATATTTTACTGAAATATAAAATAAACCGTTGATAATGTAGAGCATAATAGATGTAGGTATAATATATAGAAGAGCCATTGTGTATTGTAATTACGGAGTAATGAAAATGAATCCACGCTCACAGCACAACAATTTTCTCTATAACTGTAAACCATAATAACAGCATACACTGGATCGAACGTAATAATCATAGCCATTATCGAAATTTAAATGATTCACATTGTTCACTTTGCTATGATAATAAACATAATAAGGGCATTTCACGCATTATAAATAGGGGGTGTTCCATTAAAAACAACAATTGATTTCTATACGAATAACCGACACATGGCGCGGTTTAGATAGGCGTGACGTCACAAATATATCGCATCTGTCTAATATTGATAGACGAATCGATTTCACGCTTCAGTTCCACGGATCTTAGTGACCCAAGCGACATACGAGTAGCCAAAAAGTAGTGTTATGGTTTTTAGGGTTCACAGTGTAAAATATATGTACAAGTTAAGGAACTTAACTAAGGAGTTATAATACTTCGAATACTTAAATATCATAGAATGTGACAAATTATATTGGTAATCAAGTGAATTTATGTCTTTTTGATAATGATAACTTTTTTTGTTATTGTTTTGCTAGTCTATTGCGACGCGACGTAGTGTAATCTAATGATAACCATAGATTAATCTTTTGTCTTGGAGCCCGGACGCGTGGGCAGGTAAAGTAAAGAATTGACAGCTGCAATGTTATAAAGATTTCTTTGATTAAAAGTTTAAAATGGATTGTAAGATGAACTATCAATTTAAACTTTATGATTGGGAAAGTCGTTTCTATCGACAATATTTAAGATATGATAACAGATTAGAAAAACACATTAAATTGTAGAGCGAATCCAACCCACGTCTCTCATTACACAATTATTCGTGATAAGATTCGCTGTAAATTATAATATCCAACAGTTGACGGCTAGACAGACGTCAGACTTTTAAATCTCATTTCACAGTTGCGTTAAATATTTCTTAAAAAGATTATAAATACGTCTGTTACCGCATTTTATATAAAACTCCTATTTTATGTAAGTCTAGGCCCCCTCATTATTTATTTATTTATTGTAACAATGTAACAATCTAATAAGGTACAAAAATTTTGAACAATAGGCGGCCTTATTGCTACACAGCAATCTCTGCCAGGCAACCTGGTAGGAAAGGAAATGTGAGAAAATCATTTATCAAATTACAAGCTTTTTTCGATTATTTGCGCCATTGCATTGATCCAAAGAATTATCTATTATGGGCCGATTTTTCAATGCTTGGATAAAACTTATCCGTCCAATAAAGTATTACACGATAATATTAAAATGTCACGTAAACTGTCAAATACGGGCAATTAGAATACGTTTTTAAAATGGTAGTTTTATACATTATTCGACGAATAAGTTTTATCCAAGCATTGAAAATCGGCCCTTAAAACAATAAACAAAAGGTCTTACCATCAAAACAAGCGTATTTGATGAACACGACACCTGGTGCCCACTTCTTTGAAGGCGGGAAATCTTCTGCCAGCACGAAGCTGCAGTGGTTCACTCCTGTACATCTGCGAATAATAAATAATTTTATAATTGAATGAAAAAAATATTCAAAAACATTAAGTTTATTTCTCATTGTAAAATGAACACGACAATGAATCAAAAATTCATACAAATGCTGATAAACACATCCCTTAATTATAACCTGGCAAACTCGGTATCGAACATTCGTACAAACTACGAATGTTTGCGCTCAAGCATATTCATACGAATGAGATTAACCGGTATTAGAAACGGCACTCTTCATTTCGAATAAATATCTATATAATGAATAGATACACAATTACAGAGTATTCAAAGAAACTATCACTTTGCACTGTCATTGTCATCACATTCGACGAGCTCTAATCATTACTCATTTAATAAGTGACAAAAACGCAAACATAATATGTTTTTAACAGGGCTTTAAAACTTTAACAATGAAGAGTGATGATAAAATATGTTAAGACTTGTTAATCTTAAATAACAACGAGCCTCGAGACAAAACATTAAATTTTCAGACAAAATCACAGGCAATAGATAGAGACAATTTATGTTTCAGTCAATATCCATAAAATTACTTTTGTACCTCATTAAACAAAAACAGCTCCCACTCAAGTTTTAATTAAAACTCCAATTAAGTTATATTTAGTTTAAGTAAACTAAGATCTTATTAAGCTACATTTTCTTCATCGTCTCTTTACATTAGTCGCTCAACTAATATTTCTTAGTTCATAATTAACAAGATAATTTACTCAAGGGATCGAGTATCAAAGCATTAATATAATTTATACTTCTATACTAATATTACAGTACTCCCAAACTGATAATGCGCATAGAAAAATTCGTCACTGTTCGGCAACTGTCATATTCCCCGAGCTTCCGAAGACGATATGTATATAGAGTGGTTAAATATATTTTCTTCATGCATAGTTTATTAGAATAATGAGTTTTATTGTGATTTTATGGTAAAAGAGATAAGTAACGAAATTTGTTTCGATAATTCAATGTAAGTTAATAGCTAGGATAAGCCACACGATTGCGAATATATATTTGTTGTATTGATTTACTTGGAAAATTCTATACTTAGAACTATTAAAGTGTCTTACTGGAGCTGGCGTAATGATGGATGTATGGAAGGTACAAGACAAAGTTTATATTTAAAAAAATTATTTTCAAACACTGGTTTACATTTAAATTGTGAAATCTAATCATTAAAATCTCAGTCCAAAGGATTTACAGATTCAGGGATTATCTCTATTTCTGATATCGTAGAATGATCAGAATTTTCATTATGCTCTTATTAATTTTCACTTTCCCCACTGCTATCTGCTACCTGAGTAAATAATCATTTTACCGGAAAATTCAACTTTGTAACAAAACTAGGAAGGGTATGTAACAGCAGCTCTATATAATTCCATACAGAGATAATACGTGTGGTCACCACCAATATATAAAGACGACTGACTCCAAAATTAATAATGCGCATGCAGATCTTCGCTAATTATCGTATTTCCAGAAACACCCGAATCACCCCGAATCATTGAATCGTAAGTGCCCTAAACAATGCACTTGCATCTTGCACCTTGTTCGAAAGAAATAGGAGTCAATTCAGAGTCATACACAATCGAAAACAATTCGGGCGATAGGTGACGGTAGCCTGTCAGTCAAAAAATTCAAAAATCCGTCAGTCGTCTTTATATACTGGTGGTGACCGCACGTATTATCTCTATATGGAATTATATAGAGCTGCTGTTACATAGGCACCCTTCTTAGTTTTGTCTCAAAGTTGAATTTTCCGGTAAAATGATTATTTACACAGGTAGCAGATAGCAGTGGGGAAAGTGAAAATTAATAAGAGCATAATGAAAGTTCTGATCATGCTACGATATCAGAAATAGAGATAATCCCTGATTCTGTAAATCCTTTGGACTGAGATTTTAATGATTAGATTTCACAATTTTAATGTAAACCAGTGTTTGAAAATCATTTTTTTAAATATAAATTTTGTCTTATTTTAACCTTCCATACATCCATCATTACGCCAGCTTCAGTAAGACATTTTAATAGTTCTAAGTATAGAATTTTCCAAGTAAATCAATACAACAAATATATATTCGCAATCGTGTGGCTTATCCTCGCTATTAACTTACATTGAATTATCGAAAAAATTTCGTTACTTATCTCTTTTACCATAAAATCACAATAAAACTCATAATTCTAATAAACTATGCATGAAGAAAATATATTTAACCACTCTATATACGTATCGTCTTCGGAGGCTCGGGGAATATGACAGTTGCCGAACAGTGACGAATTTTTCTATGCGCAGTATCATTTTGGGAGTACTGTAACCCAATGTGTAAAAAATTCCTTAATAAAAATTATGTCATCGCGTGCGCTGCGGAATCTATTGAAGATAGAACAAAAAATTAATGTTCTACGGTATTATAGAATGGATCAATATCTACAAGAAAACGTAAATATGTACCACAGGCGAAGCCGGGGCGGACCGCTAGTATTAACTATTTAATTCATTTATTTACAAGAAACCGCTATGTTACTATTTTCTTCGTTTTATCAAAAGAGATGACCTTCTCTTCATCGTGTTCTTTAGTTTTAAAATAACTAAACAATAGAAAAAAATCGTACGTATTATGTGTATTTTTCGTTCGGAATTTTTACACATGTTACATATAGATAGGCTTCTTTGAATAAAAAACAAGAATATCACTGATAATACATTTTTTTTATTTTATTTTATTTTATTTAAAAAACATCACATGTCATTACAGGACAATGCCCAATGCGACAGAGATACACTTTACTATACAATATAAACTTAGCTAACTTAAATACTAAATTGAAAATATTCATACAAAAATCAACATGAAAATAGAAAATTTAAATAACTTTTTTAAGAATAACAGATTCACTCATAGGACAATAAAATAAGTCCGCTCTTTCGTGCGCTTCATTTATGATGCGGATCGCCCGTACTATTGGTGTTTTCGCAAGAAGGTTGGTTCGTGCTGTGGGCACAAGCAACAGTGGTGAGCGGTGCCGCTTCCACGCGAATCTGGTGGGGACGCAGAAACTCAAACATTCAAGTAGTCTTGAGTTCCGTTCCCCACCACGAAGAAGACTTATTACATAGACGGCAAGCGAAAAATCTCGCCGTACACTCAATTTATTGTACCCCACCATACCCAATACAAATAAGGTGGGGTACATCAACGGATAAAAAGGATATACCCCATATAATTTTAAATATAGATGTCTCATGAATTTATTTTGAACCCTCTCCAACATTAAATTATATTTGTCCTCATGAGGAGCCCAAACTGCTGCATTGTGTTCCAAACGACTTCTTACGCGTTATATAGGACCTTGAGTGTTGTAATGTTAGTGAAATCTTTGGCCTGTCTCAAAACAAATCCAAGGTTCCTGTATGCCGTTTTACATGTTTTTATTATATGTTCACGAAATCTTAGATCAGCAGAGAACCAAACGCCTAAGTCCCGACCCTGCGTCATACGCTGAATTGAGACCGGACCTATTTTGTAGTCATACAAGAGAGGAGACCGAGTACGATGGAAACTCATTACCGAACACTTATTAGGATTGAAGTGAAGCTTGTTTTGACTACTCCAATGAAGGATCCTAGCAACATCATTTTGTAGGCGTTCACAGTCTGACAGATTTCTTACTTCGGCGTATAATTTCAGATCATCTGCGAATAGCAAACACTGACCATAAGTGAGGACGTCTGACAAGTCATTAATCATTATAGTGAACTCTAATGGACCGAGATTACTACCCTGACTTACACCTGATCTAGTGAAATATGACTGCGATTCGCAGCCATTATAGTCGACATATTGTTGTCTGTCTTTCATATAGGAGGCCCAGAATTTTATCAATTTCGGAGTAAATCCCATCTTCGCAAGCTTTCCCAATAGCACATCATTATCTACAGTGTTTAAAGCTTTTTTAAAGTCCAGGTAGATTACATCTACCTGAACCCCAGTGTCCACTGCAGGTACTAGGTATGCCATTAAGTTGAGCAGATTAGTAGTAGTACTTCGCGCCGGTCTGAATCCATATAATAGCGTAATTTTTTAGTTATATTTTAAAGACAATTATATTATTCAAATCTTCGCACACAATGTACCTTTAGATCATTTAAATTTTTTTATATAACAGTTCAAAATGAAATTTAAAATATACGATGGTCCACTTTCTGTAAACGTACAGATTCGTTTTATGTCCAATACAATATGAGTTTTCCAACTATTTCACACTGGAAGCCAGATAAATCGTACCGTCCAACTTCTGAACTGACGCTCGAGCCATTTGGCTTGGAACAGCTTGCTTCCATGTTCACAGATATGAAAAGCTTACAATATCGATTTAATGCAGAAGTGGAAAAGTTTTAAGGTTTTTCGATGAGGCATTAAATATAAGAAGGGTTATATCGCAAGGTACTACAAGATCTATTATAATAAATAACACATTTTGCACCATTCGCCACCCGAACTGCCTCTGCCTATCCACATATTTAAATTAAGATGAATGTAGCTTATGGAATTAGGACATGTAGAGTGAACTTTTTCAGGGAACTTGTTCCCTGAAAAAGCTTGGAAGTATAGTGTAAGAGCTTTAAGTTATAGGGTATAGTATAGGAGTCAAATCATTAATCGTGGTGTTATATTGTAAATAGGAAATATGGTGTAAAATTCGTAGCAGAGCTTCCGGAGATCGGAATCGTGCCGCTTTGTAGTATAAGAGCTTGTGGGTATAGCGTAAGAGCTTTTAGTTACAGGGTATAGTGTAAGACTCAAATCATTAATCATGGTGTTACTAGTAAATAGTTTGTAGTATAAGAGCTTGTGGGTATAGTGTTAGAGTTTATTGTCTAGGAATCGAATCATTAATCGTGGTGTATGGTGCATTTTAATAGCTTATAGTCTCAGAGCTTTTAGTAATAGCGTAGGAGTCAAATCATTAATCATGGTGTTAGTAAAAAGACGAAAGTGTAAATTTCGTGGCAGAGCTTCTGGCGATCAAAATCGTGCCGCTTTGTAGTCTAAGAGCTTGTGTTAGAGCCTATAGTATAGTGGAAGAGTCGAATCATTAACCATGGTGTTAATAAATAGAAGATAGTGTAAGGAGTTACGATCATTAATCATGATGTCGGTAGTAGGAAGCTTTTATCTCTAACGGTTAGTCTATCCTGTTTGAAAGTTGGGTACATCCATCGTCAACATACATACATACATACAAAGTCAAATGAGAATAGGTATGTAAGGTAAGTGAGGCACGAGACAAAAGTATATTTTTATTTGTTGTGATTTTTTGTTACGTTTTTGTATGAAATCAAGTGACAGTGGTTTGATAAAGAATATTGACGTTTATTGCCACAGTTAATCTATTTACCGAATACAAGCAACGTTTATTTGTAGAAGAACAACAAACATCTTTTATACAACATTTAGGGTTTATAATATTATAATAAAATATGAAAAGACAAGGAAAACGAATTGCTACTCTAATATTAATCCGATATCTAAAAGATAATGAAAACAAAACGAATTATAATTAAGTACATTTTTAAATAAAACAATAACTATGAATATCTCAGCTTAAATTAAGTTGGATAGTTAAACACAAAATTTAAACAAGGAAAACTTACCGTATCTTAAATTACAATAAGAATGTCTGTCTGTCCCACCCCACCTGCGTAATGGGGTGCTGACGTACAAAGTGGTTCGCGATTTGTTTTTCTGTCCTTAAATCGAGCATTTAAAGTGAAGGGAACATAAGGGGGATTTTGTGATATAATCTATGGTCGTTAGTATTTAGTTAACCGTTGTTTTTGTAGTGTAAATATTTTTGAAGATTGGTGATATATATGTTTAATTGAATACAGTAGAGCCGAGAGCGCCGTTTATACGAACGCCGATCAACAAAATCGGCAATTATCCAAATCGGTCCTTAGCGTAATATAAAAAATTAAAACCCATGTAATATTAATTGTTTTCTGTAGTTGTAACGAGTTGGAAATCGCTGGAAAGCTAGAGGGATTAAGAACACTTATAGACTACAGGCCCATGTTGAAAAATATATGGGTCATTTGAACCACCAGTTGACCTATCTAGAACGATATAAGAGCATAAAATAATAAGATTTGTACGGCATCTGTGTCATACTATTTCTATACTGCTTTTAATCCATTATTCCGCAACGCCGTACAAAAATCATGGAGACAAGGGGAAAAAATCTCTACCTGTACTTTCGAATTCTCATCTGCACTCAGTTGGACAGCTTATAAGTGACGTCATAGTGCTGAATCTTATTATTTTATGCTCTTATATCGGTTCAAATGACCCATAAATTTTCAACATGGGCCTGTAGTCTATAATATATATGTCTGTTTATACCCGGTTCCAATTAATTCGGATAATCGGTGTTCTACTGTAATTTAGAATTAATTCATAAGGGAATCGAATATTTATATTATAATAATATGTATTTATAAACTATCTTTATAGCAAACTGAGACACAAACATTTATTTATTGAACTAGACTTCCTTCAGAAGCACGTTTCGTCGAAATAGATAATTTAATATTTACCGGAATATTCCTACTGAGACGAGCCCGCAAAATACTCCGTAAAAGTTCCTTGTAAAACATTCGAAAGGCTAATAATAAATGCGAACATTTCTTCTCTACATAATGTCGCAATGACAATTTTCAATAATATTTTATCATATAAAATATGCTTTAAATAAAAATTATTACGCAAATGTAATTGATTTCTTTATTATTTTGTAACAATAACGAACCGTAAACAACATAAACTTTTCGTATACATCTGTGGAACAACACAGTCATTCAAAAAATTACAAAGAAACGCTTCAGAAAAGCCTTGTAAATTGTAAAGACGTCAACCGTTTTCATACCCAAGTTCCAACCTTCGGAATTCATTAAGGTCTGTATACACTGGCGAAGTGTGTCGAGTACAAGATAGTATATGTATACCTTTATACCTAGGTTACCTGTGAATATGAAACGCGTTCCAAATTTCTATGGGGATGTGTCGTTGAAAGGTTTACCACAGATTACTAAATACCTAGTAACTTCGTGATTTAAGGTGGTGTCAAATTCAAAGCGAAGTTAAGGTTTAAATTGCATGTGAATGGAAATTAGAGGATCTTTTAATTTGAAGTTATAATTAAGGTATTTAAGCCTTTGAAATAAAACTCTCTATACAAAAACCAAACAGGTGTATAATCTTATAAAGGAAATAACATTTACATACTTATCACTAAACCTTAAGAGAAATGGATCCTTGGTAATCACTTTATAATAATTGCTCTAAATTCTATGAAAATGTTCTCAAAGGTCTTATTCCTTAATTTAATTAAAAGAAGAAATCGATCCAGAAACCATTAGTAAATAACGCTTCTATTTTGTATTAGGAATATAATTATGGGAATTTAAAGACTTTAATCCGATATAAAACACGTTTTTACACATACATACATAATATATCGCAAACGATCGTTCAGTGAAAACGCTAATTTTAGTATTCACAATAATAAAAAATCTGTTTATATTCGCCTTTAATTACTAAATGCTTTAATTCCTATTTCATTACGAAACTCTCACCATAATCAGAATAAAAGGTCTTATAACCTCGAAAATGCACATAGTACTTTGTTACCTTTGCCCTAAATATTTACCACCTAACCTTGGCCCAAAAAGCAAAAAAATATAGGATTATATAGTATTATCACGCGATCGTTATGAAAGAAATTGTTCAATTATTCTGATATCTTGCATTTCATTCGCGTTTGATAAGAACTAATTACATGGTTAATACTACTTAATTGTATTATTTTTAATTATCCTACTAATTTTATAAATGCGAAAGTTTGTGAGGATGTGTGTGTGTGTGTGTGTGTGTGTTTATTACTATTTCACGCAAATACTACTGAACCGATTACAATGAAATCAAGCACACATATAGAGGGTAACGGGAACGGGAACTATGCGGGTTTTTCTTTGAAAACGCGGGCGAAGCCGCGGGCGGAAAGCTAGTTAAAAATAAACTAAAGAAGTAGGTAGTTATACTTTTATACAAATAATTTCAAACTAATACATTTTTAATGCACTAAACAGCATGCAAAAGCCGCAGTCTTTTTTACTTTCCTCTACAGTCAAGATAAATAAATTTTAGTTCCGACTAATTGAAATGACAAGTTACAGCTCAACAACAATGACAAGTTACAAATCATTGAAATGACAAGTTACAGCTCTATCATGTTACGAAACAAAAAAATGCTAAACTGTGTAAGATAAAATTATACGTACTTTATTTTAGAGCATCAATGTTAAGTGTATTTATAAAAAATATAAACGCAATACATTCATAAAACAAATTGGCGTTTCAAGCGCTACATCGAAACGTAAATATAGATTAGTATTTTATATAAAACACTCAATTTTATCCGCAATTTATAGCGCTCTTTTCGATGGAAATTTATTTATGGCAATGTATAAGCCGCGAAAATGATGTTTATCGAAAAATCGAATAGAAACGAGCGCGCAATTCTATACTTGGCCTATATAGGTAATAATACTTATAGTAAAAGTATGTCGATGAATTCTATACGTACCAAGGACATTTTAATTCTAAAATGCATTCATAAAATTCTGGATGATCATGAAACTTTCGACAATTATACTTATTTTGTTTGTCTGCGCGCATGTTAGTAGATAACATAGAAACTACTATTAACTATAGGAATTACCTACCTATACATATTTTGTCTGCCTGTGCGTATGTTAGAAAATAACATAGAAACTACTATAGGAAAACATCCTGGAATGATAACATAGAAATTTCTAAAATTCTTGTCCTTGAAAGTCTTTATAAGCATCTTAAAATTTAATCATTTCAATTAAATAAAACATTCATCAAAAGATTTAATATTAAAAGAACATTAAACTTTCAACGACATAACTATTCCTTAAATCATAGTCGTACTCTATTCCATGGACAATTTGTCTCTAACCCTTTTTATTATCTTTGGTGTCATGTGTTAATTAGTAATGATGATTTACGAGCGTGATAATCCTACCAAATTAAGGAGCACGTTTAATCATTATACTAATGATATATGACGTGTTAATTACAGGATGTTTTAATTTTACAGGATAAATTGGTTTGTGGGATATTGAGCGGTGATTTTAAGATTCAAAATATGTAATAGCAAAATGAGAAAAACAAAACGTAACGAATGTAGATGATCTAATTTGTCAACAACACATTTGCGTGAATTTTATAATTCATGTTTTATTAAATAGTTACTGAACGCTTGATAAATCCGATTTTTTTATTTGCAGTGGCCTAATAAGAAAACATTCAGCTTCAAATTTAAAAAGACATGCATCAAAACGAACCCTTCTATTATGTAGGTAGTAGTTTTGAAAGCAATTTCAACTGAAAAGCGAATGCCGAATGTGTATCTGTGCCTTTTAAAATTTCCTTTGTGACTGCATCTACGTGTTTTTGATATCTTTGATGGAGTTTTACCCACAATCATTTGTAACATATAGCATAATAGAAACTCTTCAGAGACCCCAATTGTTATAATAGTTGGTTATCAAACAAAATAACACTAACTATGTTTACCAAGATTTAAAAATAGAGTTCTCTTGCTTAGTTATATTCAAGAATACGAATTAGGTACTATTATTACAGTTGTTTTAATTCCAAAATCAGCTGTGAAAATAAAGTATATTTTCTTCCTTGCAACACGTCTGCTTTCTTATCTTTCCTTCAAAACAATCCAGACGCTCATATCGCAATAATACCTAGGTAAATGAAATGAAATGAAATGAAATGAAATGAAATGATTTATTTTGTAAACCTCGCAGTACTCGCAGTAAACCTTTAAATTCGGTTGTCCAATAAAAACAGTTTACGTAACTCGGTATTTAGGTAACCTGTAGCACAGGAAATGCACTAAGTAGCACGACATGACCAAAACTGACACTAACTTTGGCTTGCCGCCAAAATCGGCGACCCTAATTATGACTGTCAAACAATCGGGGAAATGACTAACCGTGACATGTTCCCAAAAAGACCGAAACGTCAGTTTTGTACCTAAAACACCAATTTTAAATATAGAAGTGGTAATGCGATATCAGACATGAATACAGACATCAAAAATTTGCATCAAAGTTTGAATAGAGATAATAGAAAACTTTTTTGACAGACTGCTAATAAGCCACAGAAAAATAAAACTTATTTTTTCTTTTTTTGATCCAAGGAGTTTAGAATTCTAAACTTTCAAAAAAGGAACAAAGAACATTAAAGCTTTTTTGTTTTATCTGTCATGAACATTGCCATCAAATCGAATGACGTAAAATCCAAACTGCGTAGAAAGCCACGTGGATTGGGGAACAAAGGTCCCCTTGCCCTACATTGCCCTAGGAGTTCCCACACTGAGATCAGCTTTATTTATTGCATTTATTTATTATACGTCTTATTGAAACCATTTTATTGCTTCCAGTGGAAGAAAATATTACTCAAGCTATTTGAGTACGTGATAATATGTATATTGTTGTTATTTTTAAGCTAGGAGAGTAGGTTAAATTTTTGATCGCATTCCTCAATTTTTTATTTCTAATAGGTAGAGCCGAGCGCTTTAAAACTAAAATAAATACCGATTATTTCATTTTGACGTGACAACGTCTTAAATTAGGTTGCGACTGGGAGTCACTTATGAAAAAGTGTAACGCTCGGTAACGTTACGATGAGTCACCGAACGAGAGAGAGGCCCGCGGTCTGCCGCGCGCGCAGCACATAAATATTCTACCGAGAAAAAGACGTTGTCACGTAAAATCTTCGCCCGTAAAACCGACTTTACAGGCAACCATTTTTTTTTTTATTTACTAAACATTATTTTAAATAATTTAACCTGATTAAATTAAGTAGGTAGTTATATATATAACGATTAGTAAAGTTTTATATAAATCCAATGAATAAAATATTTTTTCATTTTTATTCATACTAAAACTAAACCCTTAAAAATCTCACAAAATTGTGTACCTATCAAATTTACAAACACTTGTATTGGAAAAGCACAAAAATATAGGTTTTAAAAATGATATACGATGTGCAAACAAAGGTGCAAACATTGTCCGTGGGTACTATTCATTAAAACTCTTTGTTCGAAGCGTCGCTATATTTTTCCCGTATTAAATTTCGTAGACGATCGTTGATATTTTAATGATATATAGCGATGAAGTTTGTACACTTTATAAAATAAATCTTTTGCAATAACTATTAATAACCGATTGAAAAACATTGGTGATGTTAATAGCATTGGATAGACAAATATAACATTTAAGCCATAGAACATCCTTTAAGAGCTCATTTAAACCTAAAAAAACTTGTACTTGTGAAAGGTTTAAAAGTATCAATGTAAATAAAAAAACACGTCTGCGGTAATTCTTCAATTTTTGATGACAGACATATTATAATTAAACCCGTCTCCTCTTCAAACAACACTCGTTGCCACAAAGACATCGTTATGTTTTATGGGACCTCCTTTGACGACCTAAATAAAGAAAAAAACTGCACAATGCAATTATCAGTGTAGGCACAGTCCACATATAATATATCCTACTCATAAATGCGAAAGTTTGTGAGGATGGATGTATGTATGTTTGTTACTCTTTCACGCAAATACTACTGAACCGATTACAATGAAATTTAGAACACATATAGAGGGTAACTTGGATTAACACATAGGAATAGGATATGTTATCCCGGAAATCCCACGGGAACGGGAACTATGCGGGTTATTCTTTGAAAACGGGCGAAGCCGCGGTAGGAAAGATAGTATATTATATTATCTGTACTAGTAGTGTAGGTCAGTCAACAAGCTTACATGGTGTAAATACGAAATATTATTGCTACAGGCAACACAATATCTGCGATGGGAAACCTGATTTGTACGCATAATCTTTCACTGTCCACTGCTAAGTAATAATTGGCTTACAGTATAATAAAGGATCTATGTAACACTGTACAGCGTTTCAATACGCATTTTGTATGAAAATTATATGTGCAATTAGAATACGTTTTTAAAATGGTAGTTTTATACATACATTATTCGACGAATAAGTTTTATCCAAGCATTGAAAAATCGGCCCTAAAGCATTTAAAAAATTTAACCGAATGTTGCCCAGGTTAAAAATAATAATTAATTAACAGAAATATGCAATGTATCCCTACATTACAAACATAATACCAAAAAAAATAATAATTATAAAACAATATTTTTTTTAATAAATGAAAATACGCTCGTTACGACCATAATTTCGCTGCTGTTGTCGAATATCATTATCATAAAAGCTCGGCTTTTCATTGTAATTAAACGGGTCATTCATTAATGCAAAAATAATGATGCACAGAATATGTCACTAGGTTTTTGAGAGCTTTGTTTGTATGAAATTACATTTAGGTATGTCAGGAAAATAATCCTCTGAAATAACTTAAATTATATCATAGAGAAAGAAAATAGATCCACTCTTGTTTATTCCATCCCAGGACTTTTTGTTGTTTGCGAGTAATTATTATTAATACTGATTAAAATGAGGAAAGCTTGTACACAAAATAATCAACTGTAAAACTGATTTATCTTTATCAAAACACATATTCACATACAAATATATGGTAAACTTAAAAAAGTACATTATCTACCTATGTACAGAATTTTTAATTACAATTTTCGGCACACACAAAGGAAAATTCTAGAACATTCAACTTTATCAGTTAAAGTCGTAATTAGGACACAATTGCATTTTCTTATCTTTTCACAAGACTGCGCTTTAACATTTATGTAAGTTTTAACTATACTTTTCTTATTACTTTAAATTTTAATGTACTTAAACGAAAGTTTTTGCTTGCTCTCCTTTGAAAATATTTTTGACGTGACAACGTCTTATAATTCGATAGAGCCGGCTGCAAGCACGAAAAAACATGACTCATGCGGCGTTACCTCGCTCTGAGGCGTTCCATGTAAGGCTTGAAGTGCAAGCGAGAGCGCGGAACGAGCGACAAAGAAGCACAATCAGACGTTGTCACGTTCAACTGTCGTCAGTAAACCGACCTTACAGACAACCAATTTTTTGTTTATAACGTTGGGTCGCATTGTAAATTCACTGAAAGTTACAGTAGTTAATGAATCTAAAAATTAAAATAAAGTTTAGATCCTAATAAATATGAACCAAATAAAATCCATACAAACACACACACACACACACTTAACCATATTAATTTAATAAGAGTGGTCCATGAAAAGCTTCTTGGAGGCTCACACATCAACCGTCTAACAAATTGAAATAAACTTTCAATAAATGGAACCTCGGAGAAGGGCATAGGTCACATTATATTGTGAAAGCAAAAGAAGATGAAGATAAAGCAAAACATTTAACTGAAGCCGCGCAGAATTATACAATATACATATATGTTTCTCTATATACTTTTATAGTAATCTTCAAGACTGTATATTGGTCACAATCAACTTTTAAACACATTCCATCAAAGAAACATAAGAATAAATAAACAATCTTACAAAATTTTCCTTTTCATCGATTAAAATGAAATCACTTGTATAGATTTCTAATTTCCCCGGCCAATAATATTATTTGATCAAAATACAGTTCATGATTGCGGTCCCAAGCCACTTCAATATAGGATCGATTTAATATTGTTACGCTTCAGTGCTCAAATCAACTAATAATAATCTTTATATTAGTTGATTTGAGCAATTCTTTAATTTAGTAGGTATACTTACTTGTTTGACTGACACAAGTGGACTAAAGCACTGAAGAAGAAATGTCTACTGAAATTAATTTTCTTCGAGCTTATACTTTAAAGGCAATACAACATTGTATATATATGGAATTGATAACCATGTTGGCTCAGATTTTATAACGAACTCTAAATAGCCCTGAAATAGATTCTTAAATATATAAATTCGAAGTATTATTGCTCAACGCTCTTAGGTACAACAAGGTAATTAATCTCATCTAAATGTTTAGTTCAGTACCATTCGCCCGCTAAATTTAAATTGAACATTGTGTATAAAACCAATCTAACTCTATGAATCTTGAAGCTTTTAAATAGCACTTAACGCATGATATAAATAAATCATTACAAATGGTATTTATAGGTCATTGTTAAGCCCCGCAATGGTAACATTTGACCGCCAAATAGCTACAAAAATCCCGACTATTGGCAAAATGCCAGCAATGTATTATCTTTACAACGTGAGACAACAAAACGATATATGTTGCTGGACTTTTTGTAATCAGGCAGAATAGATTTCGCCTATTTAAAATGCGATTGCAGTTTACTGGTACGGAAACATAAATTAATTGATGAGGAAGTCGTTAAAACAGACTAATTCACGCTAAGTAAATGGTAAAAATCCAGTTGGAATTATAAATTTATAAAGAATAGAAAAAATTCGATCACGAGGCGGGACTCGAACCCGCATCCTTCGCGCCATTCCGGGGCGGATGCCTCACCAACTCAGCCACTCGTGACCCGCCCGAGTGATCGAATTTATTCTATTCTTTATAAATTTATATTTATAAAGCATTTGAATGCCATAAAACCAAAAATATAAATTCAACAAAAAAAGGTCGTGTTCCATCGTTACAATATTGTATTCACTGAAAAGTGCTTCATATTGGTTGAAATGGTTGTTAATCATCTCAATAGATGGCGCGCGGTATGTCCCTTCAGACACATAAAACTGAAAGAATAGAATAAATTCGATCACTCGGGCGGGTCACGAGTGGCTGAGTTGGTGAGGCATCCGCCCCGGAATGGCGCGAAGGATGCGGGTTCGAGTCCCGCCTCGTGATCGAATTTTTTCTATTCTTTATAAATTTATATTTATAAAGCATTTGAATGCCATAAAACCAAAAATATAAATTCAACAAAAAAAGGTCGTGTTCCATCGTTACAATATTGTATTCACTGAAAAGTGCTTCATATTGGTTGAAATGGTTGTTAATCATCTCAATAGATGGCGCGCGGTGTGTCCCTTCAGACACATAAAACTGAAAGAATAGAATAAATTCGATCACTCGGGCGGGTCACGAGTGGCTGAGTTGGTGAGGCATCCGCCCCGGAATGGCGCGAAGGATGCGGGTTCGAGTCCCGCCTCGTGATCGAATTTTTTCTATTCTTTATAAATTTATATTTATAAAGCATTTGAATGCCATAAAACCAAAAATATAAATTCAACAAAAAAAGGTCGTGTTCCATCGTTACAATATTGTATTCACTGAAAAGTGCTTCATATTGGTTGAAATGGTTGTTAATCATCTCAATAGATGGCGCGCGGTGTGTCCCTTCAGACACATAAAACTGAAAGAATAGAATAAATTCGATCACTCGGGCGGGTCACGAGTGGCTGAGTTGGTGAGGCATCCGCCCCGGAATGGCGCGAAGGATGCGGGTTCGAGTCCCGCCTCGTGATCGAATTTTTTCTATTCTTTATAAATTTATATTTATAAAGCATTTGAATGCCATAAAACCAAAAATATAAATTCAACAGTTGGAATTAATCAAAAATCGTAATGAGCCATAAGCTCCATCTAATATTTAAAATTATTATAAAATAATTGCACTATTTTTCTCTAAACAATATTAATAGGTACCTTTTAAAGAAGGAAACACTGCCTGTCTGATTGCTTAGCCCAATGAACTTTTACATAGACAAAATGTTAAAGTACAACAGCCAAATCAACGCTCCTGAAGTCCTTCTAAGACGTTTTAGACATTATAAAAAATTCCCAGTTCAGAAATTTGCTGTAACATATATACGATTATTGACTGAAATTACAGTCATAAAAATAAGAAAACACACATACAGACCATGATCGAACGATTTATTTGACTCACTGCTGAAAGAATTCCGATATAGTTTCTCGAATATTCCATTGAGAATATAATATATAAATACGTGTACTTCGTAATAAAATTTATGATATGAATGCAATAGAGAATTTTCAATTTATCTTTAACGATTTTAGAGATTTTTATACTTTAACCTTGTTTTTTTCGGATTCAACTTGCATTCAAACATCCACATAGCCTTGTGTTAGTTAAAGCAACCTACATAATAACTTAAACTATACAAGTTGGACTTATTAGTCCAGCCACTTTAACATGAAGTGGGTCAAACTCCGGAAGACAGGTAATAAGGTGAATTCACCTTCATAATTACGATGAAATCTCATGTCTTTGATATTACTTATTTGAAAGACCTAAATCATTATTTAAGTTAATATTATGCTATAGTTTTGTTATTATTGTGTCATTAAGGAAGGTGTACCCCAAAATACAGGCTGTCCTAGTTTGGGGTCCAAATGTTACATGTTTGTACCTAACCCACAAATTGATCAATAAATGATTTTTATTTTATTTTTAATTTTTTTTTTTAAAGTCAAAACTCAAGAAAAGATAGGTCTTCACAGAGAGAGAAGCCTCGCGAAGCAATTGCTGCACGAAGCAGCTCGTTCAGTGTTAGTTCATTGAAAAGTTACATTTGGGGTTGCGTTTTTTAGAGGACGCAATTTTATTTTTTTGATGTGTAGGGGGGGTCAGTGTGAAGCTATCACCAAGTTTGTGGGGTCGCCACCCTTGTCCCACGGCCGCCATCTTGAAAATAGCGGTTGAAATTGTTTTTAAGATATATCTCTTAAACTATTTATCTGATAATAAAACAATGTGAACATTATTCGTTGCAAATTAAATTCTCTACAACTTAGGTTCAGTAACTTTTTGTCGTAGAACTATAAACAAAAAAGTTATAAGCGAAAATGTTCAGAAATTAGAGATGTTTATATTTTTCAATAAAACTTTTTTTTATAAGTTTACGAAGAAATTATATCAGACCATTTTTGTAGATTGTTTTTCGAAGAACAACTTTTATTTACAACATTTTTTCATTAAGTAAATAGCTAAGGTTTTACAGCCCTCCGAAGTGAGTACTATTTTAAGTACTCTTTACTATACAGAATACGATATATTATGTGTGTACTAATAATAATTTGTCACCAGTAATTATTTTATTTTTGTTATTATAATATTTTTAATAATTAATTTTACAATATTATTAATAATTAATTATTGAACCTTTTCCCCACCACCCAGGAGGTAGAGTCTGGAAGTGCGTTTTTTTTTACGTCGAAAAGCAGGGCTGAAATGTTCTGCAGTGTGCTTCCATTGTTGTGGAGTCTGGGAAAAGAGCCAATAGCCAATATATTATGTATAGTTACTACTGAAAAATAGTACTCACTTCTGAGCGCTGTAAAACCTTAGCTATTGACGTAATGAAAAAATGTTGTATATAAAAGTTGTTCCTCGAAAAACAATCTACAAAAATAGTCTTATATCATTTCTTCGTAAAATGATAAAAAAAGTTTTATTGAAAAATATAAATAGCTCTAATTTCTGAACATTTTCGCTTATAACTTTTTTATTTATAGTTCTACGACGAAAAGTTACTGAATCAAAGTTGTAGAGAATTTAATTTGCAACAAATAATGTTAACATTGTTTTATTATCAGATAAATAGTTTAAGAGATATATCGTTAAAACCATTTCAACCGCTATTTTCAAGATGGCGGCCATGGGACAAGGGTGGCGACCCCACAAACTTGGTTTTAACTTCACACTGACCCCCCCTACACATCAAAAAAATAAAATTGCGTCCTCTAAAAAACGCAAGGTCAGGCCTAAAAAATGTAACATTTCAATGGACTATGTGGACGTGGCACGACGCAAAATGACAGCACACGTCACCTATCTCTGGATGTTTTTGCAATACTTTTAAATAGTTGTCTACTTATGCAAGTTAGTCCAGCATGAAAATATAGATCTTATAATATTAGAAATGGAAATCTAGGAATAAATAATCGATGTATTTGCAATTCTATGCCTCAAATAGATGTTACTTTTCCAAGTCCTTCATACATTCCTTCTATATTCATGCTTGTCTCTAACATAATATAACTAATTTTTCCGAGCGATTCATAGATTCATTTTACATAAAGCCTGTATAATCAAGACATATATAAATATACGAATATGACGTAACTTTTCTACCGACTGTTATATGGTATCTTTAGTGGAAGAATTGTTCACGCATCGTAAACCTCCGAAAATATACATTCAGTAATACTTATTGACTTTGAAAATAATCGCGGGAAGTAATAAGATTACAAGACGTATTTACATGGAAGTGATATTTACTATTACAAAGAATAACCCACTAGAGAAAAAGTTATGACATAAAACTTGTTTTATAGCAGGAAAAGAAATTAACAAAGCGTTATTGTTTCAGATGCTCGACAAATAAATAGAATTTGTTTTTCGGGTATCTGTTATTTACGTTCCAATTTCATATTGATAAAAGGCTTTGTGAATAATGTTAGGTGTTTATAAAAATTATGTGCCAGCTGAAATTATAATTTTCAGAGCCTTTCTTATATTATATGAGAGTAAACTGAGGTAAATTGTACGTTGCCATAATTAAGACGCTAGGCTTTTCATTGAACAGCCGATACAGATTTTCTAATATAACAAAACAAAGACTGATAAAGTATGTAAATTCTAAATCAGAGTAGAGAAGCATTGTTCAAATACTGAACACATTTATATTCCAAGCCACTCGAACACAAAATAAGAAACCCAATTTAGTTTATGTAAATATATTTTGTTACAATGGTGATTGTTGTGATCCGTCAAAATACAATAATAAAAATAGTAATATCAACCGTTCTGAAAATCGAGATTTTTATTCAAGTGTTATGTAGGAGTTCACGATTTTCCTTTATAGCTGTGGTTTTATTTCGCACAGAGTAAAGTACTCCTAATAAAAGAGTTCTGAATATTTGGTACGCTGTCGAGACAATACATATAAAAAGTTCATATGATTTGCAATGTTTAAAATTTAAAAAAAACATACGATGCGTAGTTGTGTTTGGTTTGCTATTTTTATAAAAAAAAAAAACAACATGAGACCTTTTAGAAATTTAATAAACCTATGTAAGGGTGCAATATCACGCCAATAATTAATTTAATTTCATATTTTTTTCTTATCACACACTTCAAGATACTTCAACTTACTTTGAAATATATAACTTAAAATATTTTTATGTAACTTCCTCGCGTTGTTTTGGCTAATTTCTTCAAAAATAATATCCTTATTAAAAACTATCGCCTTAAACAGATTCATGCATCATGAACATATGGGCGATTTATGTATTTATTCTATGATTATTATCCATATAACGATATTTCTTTCATAATAACAATAATATTAACATACTCTAGCAATTCGACGAAGTAACATAAAAGTGCTAGAATGCGGTAAAGCCGTGCCAATTTCAAATGTAATCACCACTTGGTTTCAGTTGTGGAAGCCATAATATGAAGTAAATCGATGGTCATTGGTTAAGATTTAGCTGGTTTCGATTGCAAGGTAAACTCATATTGTAGGATTTATAAAGCGTTTATATATGAAATTTAACTGTGAGTAAAAAATACATTTTCTTGTTTGTAGACTCTTCGGAAACGGCTTGACCGATTTTTATGAATTGTTGCAGTATATACGACATTTGCGTGATTATTTAGTTATGTTTAAATAGTATTATAATAATTATTTATGTAGTATTTTTACGGAATTTTTTGTACACAGTAAAAAATAATATCATGAAATGTCCTAATAGTAATGGAATGCGTAGAATATATTGGATTGTTAGGGCGGGGCTATAAGTAGTCTAGCGGTCTAGCGAGTCCCTACTAGGGTGTCGTTATGATAAAGTGATATTTATTTATTTGTTTTTTGAAGTGAAAACTTCTTTAGCGGCGTTGGGTATAAAATCTTAAACTCGCGTCAGGACACGTGACCTGATCGAAAAAGCGTAAGACGGATGGATATCAAACATGCTCAACGTTAATAATCAAGTTTTCACTTCTGCCGGCACTCCCGGAGTGCAACCCGTCTTTTTTTTTGTATTGTTAACGATTTTTTAAATATAGTAAACTCCTAATTTATCCTCTCTGTTTTTATTCATAAATTATTCAATTTTAAATGATGATAAATGATGACGAATTATTGTTTTGTAAGTACTGATATCAAAGATATTTCAATGTGGAATAGTATGAAAGTAAAATAATTATACATTAATATACTGTTATTTTAATTTTGGTTAATTTAGATTTTTTTTTTGACGAGTTTAATCTTAGCTGTGTTCTTTAATCCTAGCCAGCAAGGCTTAAGCAATCTCGGTTTAATTAAAAACAACAACAATCTTCACCGAATATTTTTATTACAAGAAAGACAAAAAAATTCAATACTTTTATGGGTTTCGAGAAATTACTTAAGTCACCGCAGTCATAAATCATCTTGTACTATAAATATGCAGTACTTGAAAGGAAATTCATACAGCAACGTTCTTTTTCTATGTCTGGCTATAAGAAACTAGTGTTTACTGAAACATGTTGTAAACGCAAATTAAATACAACTTTAGTTCTATACGTTAAGGATCGCTTTACAGTACAAAGGCTGAAAAGCAATTTGTCTTGACAAAAATGAAGACAAGTGTGCAGTTTTAAGCTTTATGCCTTTGTAATAAGATACAAGTAAATGCGGGAGAGCAAAACCAAAGGATTGAATGGAATGTTATAAAAGAATCGGCATATTGAATGAAATTGGAGCTATTGAGTACGGATTATACTCGGCCATAGAGACGCTATTGTTAAGATTACTTACTCCGTGCTATTATAGCCGTATCGTAGACAAATTGATCGATCTAGACGTAAAAGTAGTGAGAGAAATTATTAGAAACTAGCTTTAGGCATTTAGATTTGCTCTGGCTATTTATGAAATGGTAATAGAGCTCTTTCCCATAACCATATCTTAAGTTCATCCTTCTAGTTTTTGTAACGAATAGTATGTTGAATTGTTAAACATATTTTGAGTGTTTTGAGATCAATTACTTTAAACACAATAATTAATAAGCGTATTAGAAATGTATATCATCTGCACAGTTCGCTAACGTGGCCACAATAGCGAAGATAATCTTGTATCAAAGTTCTTATAAATCATTTAATTATCAGCTAAAAGAGCAGACCTACATTTATAATACGTATGTATAAGTATCCGTCTTATTTTTTATTTAAAAGAAAACGCTTTAAACTCCACGGCGCGGCGCCTACTCCACTTTCTGCATGATTAAAACGCCTATTAATAAACATCGTAGGAACAAAAACTATACTTGCCAACACGTCAGCCTTCTAAGCCGCTGTAAGCAGCTTACTCAATGAAGCCTAAGGACGATAGTATTCTGCAAAGCAAGCGATAAAAAACATGAATAATCGTAAATTTATTGAACGAATTATAGCTATTACCCCTTGTTAATTGTTGAAATTGTCAAATTATTTAAATTGCTAATGCTTACTTGTCCACCCACCAAGGCTTTCTTGACTCCAAAAACCATTTCATCTACAGATTATGAATAGTTATTTAGATATCTCGACAAAAAACAAATCTATACTAAAATTATAAAGCTGAAGAGTTTGTTTGTTTGTTTGTTTGAACGCGCTAATCTCGGGAACTACAGCTGGTCCGATTTGAAAAATTCTTTCGGTGTTAGATAGCCCATTTATCGAGGAAGGTTATAGGCTATCACAGCACATATAGGCATCACGCTACGACCAACAAGAGTGGAGCCACGGGGGCGAAACCGCGCGGAGCAGCTAGTTATGAATAAAGAAAAAGCAGCGATACTTTCTCTAATATGCCTTTGTACTTTTTTTCCTTTATTATCATGTTCGTTTTCATTCCTTTTCTCCTACTGCAGAATAGGTTCTGTGTCAAAATAAAGTTCCTTGATTTTAGAACCTATAGGTAGGTAACGTGCTAACTTGTGATAAAAATCCAAGATCGAATGTTCGGTTGAATTTATTTTACGCTATTGTTAGAATATTTCGTGATTTCGATTCGAGCATTGTCGTGACAAAGAATCAAATATGTATAGGAATTTCAATCTTCAATTTTGAATCGATCGTGACAATTTTTATTTAGTGTAGAATGTTATATTAGAGTTTTGTTTACTTAAATAATTGTTGTGTTGTTTTTATTAAATATTGCAATCTATACCATAACATCGAAATAAATATTGAAATAATTTGATATTCTTATAATTAATTAAATAATGATATAATAAAATCTTCTCTTATAGCTCGTTGAATAATACAATTCAATAATAATTTTAACCAGTTTACACTTACGCTGTTCATGTCGTTTATTTTGTGATTCTAGATGCATAAAAGTGCTTTTGCTCGTCAAAACTGCGGCAAGTTTTAAGAGAGACCTCAAGTATTAACGAAGAAGCATCTATCGACTAGTCCTTTCATGCCTGCAGTTTGTTAACCCCAGGAAAATGATTAAAAATATTTTTACAGGTTAACAACACGTCATTATGAATTAAATACTACTGTAATTACTTAATAATAAATTGAAAGAGGCATATAATGATCTCTTCATTAATTTAACTTTTATCAATTATTAATTTTAATATGCTTTTTAACTAAGTTTTATCAGATTAAAAAATCTAACTTAAACATTATATTTCGACACACATAAAAATAATTTAACTGTTGCTCTACCTTACAAAATATTGCAAGAGCTGATGTCCTAGCACATTATAATATGGGAATTTTAATGAAATCTACAAAATGGTATTCTATTTAAAATCCCATATTATATTGAACAAGTTTATATGGATATATAACTTTATCGGTGAACGACGTATCCACAACTTTAACAAGTTCCGAAGCTAAGTAAGCGCTTAATCAAACTTGCTAGTTGCTAAGTTATTTGTGTTAAGCCTGTCCACAACGTGCTTTGGAATGCTTTATGTTGTATTTATTACAGATGTTTATATTGTGTTTCAATTTATATTGCCGGAGTTTTGAACTGGACAGTACTAAAGATAATTTTTCTTTCTCTTAAAATTTTAACCAAAAAATAAAGGGTTGACGAGGCTGACCTCCTTCTTTAAACAAAAGTCTCCATATTGAAAACAGATAAAAAATAATGATAGTCAAACATATAAATTATCTTGAATATCAATAATATTTTCCAAAATTGCGTCTAGTTTTCGAAGGCAGCTGAAAATGTTTATTGTTAATTGTTCTGTTTAGAGTATAATATGTATAAGCAAATACATATAAAAATATATTTATTGTAGAACACGCTATTCACAGTTAAGTCAGCTTTATTACGCATTTTAAAGTCTTCATCAGTCATTCTTAATTATGAAAGGCACAGTTGCTGTTTAAATTAAATAAAGAAATGAGTTTATTTGCATTACATAACATTTTTAGCTCTTGAGGCTGGAGAATATGTAGTAAAGAACATTCTAAAAGTTTCAGTAATTCAAGTATGGTTTTGAAATAACCACTATATCTCCTTAAAAACTCATAAGGGCTGATTTTTCAATCCTTGATTAAAACTTATTCGTCGAATAATGTATAAAACTACCATTTTAAATTAAATATAAAATTTTATCCAAGCATTGAATAATCGGCCCTAAAATTGAATAATATAGACCTCATTGCGAACCCATCAATAACCTTTAAATAGAGCAGATAGTCTAGAGCTATAAATCTATTTATCAAATGACCTAACCGACAACCATTAAATAAATCAGAGTCTAGAGAAATAAATCTCACTACATGGTTATCAAATGACCTAACAAAAGTTCAAGGTTAGTTTCTAGACAGTGCTCAGGTGTCTGACACTAGACATCGCACTTAACTATCTAATTTACGAGCTCTCATAAAAGATAATTTGCAAGTAAATACCATCTAAGATAAAATAAGTTTATGTTTATTATTGTGTAAAATGTTCTTATTTAATTAATATTCCAACCTTTCTTAACACTGTCTAATTCATAATATAAATTAATAAAATAACTACTCGATTATTATAGTGAATTTAAATAAATAGCCTAATTTGTTTTGATTCTTGTAAAACCTACAATAAGAGGATTTGAAAAGGAACTCATACACCTTAATTTTTAAAGTAAAAACAATATGTCCATAAAACGTACAGATTGATCTCAGTATTTCAAACCTTTTCATAACTCTCTCTTTTCAATAAAAGCCTTTAATATCATAAAGCAAAACAAATCTAATTAAAGTTTTCTAGATTGAATAAAACTATTTTAATTGGATCTCCAATGAACGCAACAGTTTAATGAAATTTGTAGTTAGCTTTTTATCTCATATTTGTGAACATACGTTTATTATTCCGTAATCGTTTTTTGGTAGAGTTAAAATAGTTCCCACTTTTTGCAATTATGTTGATTTGTTCACTTACTGATTGCGCGTTGTACCAAAATAAACTTTGAAGTAGGCATTAAAGGAAGAAAAGAAGGAAAAAAAAACAGGAAAACGCCACTTCACGACGAACATAATGATTTTCAGAAATATGGCTTTAGAAAATTGTAACAACGTTGCCATTTATTACCAATCCCACAAGAGTTCCACAAGTAAAAATTAATTCAAAATAGAAATATGTTCGAAAAGCTCCTCATTTTGTAAAATACACGACCATCTTTCTCCATAGAATTATTTCCCCAAAACGCATCTTGAACGTCCACAATCTATACCCGTATATTCCTTGCCCTAGAAAATCGGCTAGAGAGATCCATTTCCGAACATTGTACTCACATCTGCGAGTGCATTAATCCAATTTTAGTCGGCGCTTGAAATAAAACTTATACCTGAGTGTCTGGACTATTTTATTCACATTTATATTGCGTATGTTATGGGCGTCGATTGATTGATGTTGGAATAACTCTGTGCGTTTACAAGTCGCTATTTAATTATAGTTTAGTATGTAATTTAGCGTAAGATACTAAATGTGGATTTATATTTACATATTAACATTATTAAGTGCGGGGATTTATTTGTCTTTGTTGTTACCTAATAAGCTCCGTAACTAGGTACTTAAACTATTTAAAAAAATACTTGAACAACAATAAGCTGAGGTTTATTAATTATCGATTCACGGTCAATTTGGTCTTGGGACTAACAGCATTCAAAGCATTGCATACAAACTTCTAATTCTGATCTTCTAAACACATTTGCGAATAAATAACATCTAATCTTCTTGTAAGCTTCAAATTAACGCAAGTCTTAAATTGTTAATTCGCTCCTGTATTTATTACAAAAGTAGAACTGTTTAAAAACTATGCAACAGCTTCCGCGGCTATAACTTTAAACAACTTACCTGACGAGATTATAAAACAGTAACCTACTATTTAGTAGATAATCGGAACGCATTTATCGATAAAATTCTGTTAATTTATACAGAGTGCGTGTGGAGTTTTGTAATTGTACACTTGAAAATGCCTTACAAATGATAGGCTTTTATATTAAATGCATTTATTATTATTTAATAACCTTTTTGGAAGTAAGAGTGCGGTCTGTAGATAAGCTTGTTATCTTTGTGGGTTTAAGCAGTAGCAAAGACTTCAATAATACAAAATCGAGCTTCGGTACAACTACTTTTGATTGATTTTTGTAGTCAAAAGTGGTTTTGAACGCGCAATGATTTATGACTGTGACATTTTAAATATTTCTTCTAAATTAATTAATTAATAATGTATTTCATACATCGTAGAATATATTTATTGTGTAGTTTGTTACGAATTCAATAACAACATTACTTTACTGTTTATTTTACTGTTATTTGTTGATGTTTATAACATTTTAATTTATACTAAGCCAACATGACAACATAAACAAGTCGTAACTAATGATAAATAGCCTGTTTGATTAACGGCTTTGCTTCCGAACCGCCCTAATTTAAGGGTGCGTATAAAGCAAAATTACCAATCTTCTATTAGATGATACGTGTAATATTCAAGACCTAATCTAAAAAATAAAATATATATCAAACTAGATGATATGTTCAACGATTCTGTTCAATCAAAAACATAAAATATTAAAATTGACTCGAAAAAAAAAATCACCAAGTTAGCTCTAATTTTCACACTTTTATTAATTTTCTAATTTTTATCTGCGATAAACCACTTTTATCGTGACAAAACCATACGTTTATCTCGAGAAAAAAAGAGCGCCAAAAGTGGTTTATCGCAGATAAAACCAAAACTAAAAGTAATTACACAAAATGCTGTGACAAATATCTTGCAAATGTTTTAATATAATTGTTTATGAAAAAAAAATCATAATAAGTATTACCATGTCAAGTAGAAAACGTAAAAGTGTGAAAATTAGAGCTAATTTGGTGATTTTTTTTTATCGAGTAAATTTTAATATTTTATGTTTTTGATTAAACAGAATCGTTGAACATATCATCTAGTTTGATATATATTTTATTTTTTAGATTTGGTCTTGAATATTACACGTATCATCTAATAGAAGATTGGTAATTTTGCTTTATACGCACCCTTAACACTTTATTTTGACACAAACTAATAGATACGAAATGAGCAAGCTTTCTCGTGTAGTTCTTGTAACGCTCTTATTATTATACTTACAAGTGCCTTTAGCTGCGGCGATTCAAGTATAGAAACTAAAAGTATAGTACAGATAATATAATACTAAATACTAGTAAGTATATATAGGATACCATTTATAAAACATGATATAGGAAATCTATATTCTATTTCACGCTTTGATCTATCTGCATACTAAATAAGATACATTGAGTTACTTATAGAGGCGTAATTCTAAAAACAGAATCGAAATCGTATCAATAGACCATAATACTCATAAGTTATTAACGTATTTTACTTTAACTACCTTTACTTAATTTTATACACGGTATACAAACAAAATGCAATAGAAAGCTTAAAAAACTGTTCTTAACCCATAATTAACAAGCACATATTCAGAAAATCTTATAAGCAATTCAATCCCCAGTGGACTAACAAATTCATGGACTCGATCTAAATGGACGTCAATTAATTCTCCAACATGTAATGTCCGTAATCCCTCCGAGAACCGTTCTTTAATAAAGTTTCAGACATAATTGGTATCAGGATTCGTATCTAAAATTCTAATCCAATTACTAGGTTGTTAATTAGAGAATGTGACGTAATGAGACTGTGTTTAGTTAATCACGGTGAACGTATACTAATAAGCAATAAGTAGAGTGCGTTTCACGAAAGAGTTCCCCTGCCGTTATGTTGGCTTACCTGACTGTCAAAAACGAAAATATTTTTTTTTAATCAAAAATGACAGAGAAAATATTCTCCTTTCTAGGCAGCCGACCCCGTAAGATACGGGATAAGGCTAGGAAGAAAGGAGAATATTTTCTCTGTCATTTTTGATTAAAAAAAATATTTTCGTTTTTGACAGTCAGGTATGCCAACATAACGGCAGGGGAACTCTTTCGTGAAACGCACTCTATACTCCAAGCATATGTATTGTGAAAGCTCTTGTTAGTTGTGAGTCCTGACCATAGAAATCTAAATAACAAGACACTAGAAGTCGTAAGCGTGCGTGACCTTGTCGCCACTCAGGTGATTTGCACATCACCAGTGCATTCGTCACTGTTCAGTTGCTCTGGAGACGTATGAGTGTATACATGGTGTGTTTCAGCAATTCCCATTGCGGAAATTCTTCCACAAGTTGTAATTATACTTATAAAGGAATAATAATTCATCGGAAAATATTTTTTTTTAGAAATAATGCCGTTTTTCCTTAAAATTATAGAATATTTACAAGTATTACGAGTGTCACCATAGTAATCGAAATAACAATGAATGACACAGTCGACCATTCTTATTATCACGTTTGTTCGTATTGGAGCAAAAAGTCTCATATACTTAGGGATGTTTTTCTAAAATAAACCGTAAATTCGTGCGTTAGGATACATATTCAAAAGCTTAATTTAATAGATAAGTTAGTTTTCACTAAAATCAAGCTGTCCAATAAAAGGCATAGTTTACTTGTGTGTACTGTTTAGCTTTCGGTTTGAATGTGTTGATTTTGGCGACAGCGGTTTTCATACGAATTATGACATTATAGCACTTCTATGTGTCTTGTTATTTAGATTTCTATGGTCCTGACTGATTTTATTTCGTACAATTGGAATGATTGAGGTTTTATTGCTCAAATCATAGATCTCGACGTATGTTATACGATTCGTTAGTAAAGCATATAACACTAAAACATAGGTAATAGTTAAAAAGTATTTAATTAAATAAAATTGCTTCAGTCTGCAGTTTCCTATACTCGTTTGCGTTGATGACAAAATTTCAGCAGAACTGAACAAAAAGCTTCTTAATAGATAATAGATTTATGACCTAAAATCCCTGTAAAGATTATCGTAACCAAATTTTGTTTTCACACTAATAACAATTGTAAATAATACTCGGCAAGATAACATACGATATTTTTGCCACATTAATAACTTGATTTACGTAATTACTCAGTTCTCATAAAACATTGAACAGAAATAGACACGATCTCAAATAGAGGAGGGTATTAGGGCAGATTGGCACAAATATTTGCGCACGAACGTTCCTTCGCATTGATTCTCCATCTTCCACTGTTTGCTCGAAAGCTTATTATTCATCAGTATTGAAGAAAGGATATTTTACTGTTCATAGCTATTATAATATTAAAACGTATCAGTACCTACTGAGTACAAATCTATTAAATTCGTCTAATTTTCTAAATGGCATAGCTAATATAATATACGTGTTTTATTTTGAAATATCTTAATTTATTTTAAGACCGATTTCCTGGCTTTTCCCTTTAAAAATATCAACAATAACCTATCCAGTTAGTTGTTAAGTTTCAGTTAAAACGAAGAACAACCAACATTATAAAAATCACAAACTTTGAATGAAGTTTTAAACATATAATTAGTACAGATAATATAAAATTGCAAACATCTCTATTCTCTATGGTTTAACTAAACAAATGACTAACAGCATACCGTAACGTAAATCGTCCAAGATCAAAGGGATTCTTGTTAACATTCCCCATTGCAAGATATCGATGAAACGTTAATAATCGAATTTTATAAGAAAAGGACTAAATAATTTTGAATGTATTTAAATGTCCTCCTTTTCTTATTGCTGATAAATAAGAATGTTGTTTGACAAAGATTCATGATAAATACAGAGTATATATCTATGAAAATTTATCCAAATGAAATGAGAATGTTAGTTTTATAGTTCATTCTTATTCTTAACAACGTAACCACTCTGTAAGTTATTTTACTTACACGGTATACACCATGTCGGAGGTAAGTAAATAATTACGAAGAAAACATTAAAATACGAGAAAAGCTTCAAGCAGAAAGCTAAAATTTTAAGCTAAGAAAACTTTTACAAAGATGAATATAAAAGAACATAGATACTTATGTTGGCTATTGTAACTTATTATTTTTTTATATACTTTGTAGTTATAACTTATAAACATACGACAGTCGATAGGTACTATTATATTTTCTGTGGTATTGGTAAACATTATCTACCTACTTACATACTAATGTTTAATAAAAATTGGCTTTTATTTTATCATATTATTTCCTTGGTCATATCAACACTAGGGAATTTCGAATTATTGAACAATCCAGGTCAAAACAAGAAACTCATCTTCGCGGTCTTTGTCACCTTGTTCGTTTTATCTCGACCTATTTTATGATAACCTTTGACGTTAATATAATTTATGATGAATAACTCATTTACGATACAATTACTTATAGAAAGCATTTCTTCTTGACGGTAACAGTTGTTGAGGTCCAATAATAATGTTTTTTTTTTCAGATAAGTCTTAATCTGTGAGGGAAAGTCGAACAGATCCACAAAATTACTTATGTCCTCGAAAAACTTGAAATCGATCTTCAAATTCTCTCTACAAATCTTGATTTATTTTTTTAAAGTCGAAATGGTAAGATTTTATTTATTCTTGCAATAAAATCATTGTAATCAATATCTTCGTCCTATCTGATTGAATTGGATATCCGCATACTTGGCTAATTTCTGAGTCTCACTAACTAGCAATGTCCGCCCGGATCGAGACGCATCAAAAATATTAGCAAATTGCCAATTGTTGCTTAAAAACAAAATTACAAGATTACTTTACAAAAAGGTGCTCAACTCTATCGAAAAATGATTTTAGCATTCTTACATTTTTTTGCTTCTTGAAAATGATAGAAACTTATAAAAAGTCGTTCTTGGTATACAGACACTTAATAACCTCTCAAGATATAATATTTGAATACCTAAATAATACGAAGCTTATATTCCTCCAACAGAAACAAATGTAGACAGCTATTGATGATGATCGAAACTAAAAAAATTTTGATAGATGCTGTTTACTCAAATTATATATGGTAACTAGCGGTCCGCCCCGGCTTCGCCCGTGGTACATATGAAAAATAGATGTTGGCCGATTCTCAGACTTACCCGATATGCACAGAAAATTTCATGAGAATCGGTCCACCCGTTTCGGAGGAGTATGCAGACTAACATTGTGACACGAGAATTTTATATATAAGAAAGATATTGATTATACATTCTCATACTGACCGATTGGCTGGGTTCGATTCCCACCCAGGGCAAATATTTTTGTGATGAACATAGATGTGTTGCTCTGTGTCTGGGTGTTAATTATCTATATAGGTATTTATTTAAAATTATAGGTATCTGGTATATCCCGTGTGGAGTTTTCTGGTCTCCCATCGGGCGCGTCCCCAGGTGGCGGATAGGGGCAGGCCCCCCAGATATGGGGGGTACCGGCTGCTCAGCTGGCGCGGACCAAAACCAGCGAGGAGGCCGGAGGGCTGCTAAATAATACTCCTAGGTGATGGTATGTGCGCAGCATCACCTAGTACTGGGGTTGGGGCCGATGAGGCCGCTGTGGAGCCGAAAGGGCCCAGCCCTAGGTAGCGGCTGGTGGGTTTAACCCGGCAGGCGTACTGCAAACTAGAGGAAAGAGGAGGAGATGATGGAGGTAAGTTTTAAAAATAAACTACCCCAGGAGGGTACCACCAAAAGTGGAGAATCCCTCCCTGAGTCCAACTCAGGCTGCCCCACGTATTCTGGGGGGGGCAAAAACTTACGCAAAGACACTGAGGAGGTGGGTTCCCAGGCCTCCTCGGCGCCAAAAGTTACTGGACCGACCGACGACTCCGGCAAACGGACAAAGGAAAACAACGATTTGCAAAGTGATACGGATATTGGGATAGGGACGCGCGCTCAAATGGAGCGTATGAGAACTAGAGGGAGGAAAGCTGGACCTAGTGGACTGTCTGCGGCAACGTCTGTAGACAGCCTCATGACGGTCCAGTCATACGAGGAGGACCGATTGTGGGCGAAACGCAAGCGGTCTTCTGGAGCGAGCTGCTCGGGCTCCTCCACAGAGGGACGAACGCGCACGGCCAAGAAGAGTGCCAAGAGGGGCAAGGGACGCTCGTCGACATCGCGCACACCTACGGCCTCTGCAAGGAAGACTCTGGCGGAAATGGTTGCCGCAAGGAAAGCTCTTGAGCTTGTAGGCGGCAAGCCCGAGTTTGAGACTGAGCGAGAGACCCAGGTCTCGAGAAGCTCTCAGGTCGCGGACGCAGAAGCCGGCGGCGGGCGAACCGACGTCGACGAATCAACCGCAGCCCTACGGCGCCGCATTGAGGAGAATCTTGCGGTCATAGAGGCTAAATCCTCAAACCTGAAGGGGACGTCGAAACGGACCCTAAAGGATGCGTCGGAGGCGATCCAAGAGGCGGTAGCACTACTTGTGCAGCGCACCGCCTCCGAAGACACACGGTGGCTCCAGGCCGACAACACTCGGTTGCATGGCGAGATTGCAGCCCTCCGCAAGGAGATGGCGGAGATGAAAGCCGCGCTTGGGGGCGCACAACATGCGCAGCAGCAGCAGACGGACTCTGAACTGACCGCGAACATCATGCGGCAGGTTGGAGAAATGGTTAACGCCCGGCTGGATGTGCTGGAGGAACGCCTACCTCCAGAAAGGCGCGTGAGGCCGCCACTGGCGGCGGATGATAGGACTGGGGGGATGGCGGTTAGCCAAGTGCTAACCGAGGACTTCCCTCAACTCCCGCCTTCAAAGGCTACTAAGAAGGCCAAGGCTGCGAATAAAAACCAGGGCGAAGCGCGGGCTGTTGCACAGCCTGTGGGTACCGGTCTGGCCCCAAAGGCCAATCCAGGAAAAGAAGGAAAGAAGGCGGAGCGGCGTCCCGAAAGGGTTGCCCCGTCTACGTCATCCGCTCCCCAGCAGCAACCGCCTAAGCAAGGGTGGACTCTGGTGGAAAGGAAGAAGAAGAGGAAGAAAAGCAAGGCGGAGGCTAAAGCACGAAAAAGGGCTCCTAAACTCCGCTCTCCCTCGTCCTCGGCTGTAGTCATAACCCTGCAGCCGGGTGCGGAGGCGCGCGGGGTCACGTACGCCTCTGTAATGGCTGGGTCCCGGCAAAAGATCGACCTCACGGAGATCGGTGTCAGCGCCCTACGCTTTAAGCGTGCCGCGACTGGGGCCCGAATTTTGGAAATTCCGGGCACTACAAGTGCGAAGGAGGCGGACGCCCTCGCTAGTAGACTACGTGAGGTGTGGGACGAGGATACCATAAAGGTATCCAGACCGGTAAAGTGCGCGGAGGTGCGGGTCACTGGTCTGGATGATTCGGTGGCTGCCGAGGAAGTTGCAGCTGCGGTCTCCCGGGTGGGTGAGTGCCCCGCGGACCAGGTTAAGTGTAGTGGTCTGCGCGTGGGATCGAGAGGTTCCACCACGGCGTGGGTGAGCTGCCCAGTTGCTGCTGCAAAAAAGGTGGCGCAGGTTGGGCGCATCCTTGTTGGATGGATCTCCGCGGGGGTCTCGCTCGGTGCAGTGAAGCCGCAACGCTGCTTCCGGTGCCTGGAGGTGGGACACGTTAGGGCCATGTGCTCGTCGCCCACAGACCGAAGCAATGTCTGTTACCGATGTGGCGAAAATGGGCACAAGGCTGCAGGGTGCACGGCAGCTGCTCATTGTGTTCTTTGCGCCGATGCAAAACTGCCCGCGGGACACCGGCTCGGGGGCCCGGCCTGCAAAGCCCCGAAGCGAAAGAGAGGAGGCCAGAGGCGCGATGGCCCGGTAGTCGCATCGCGTTCAGGCCCTGCGCCATCTGAGGCGCCCGTGGTGGTAGAAGGAATGGAGACGTAGCGATGGCTCTCCGCTTTCTTCAAGCCAACATCAACCACTGCGCCAGAGCTCAGGACCTGTTACTCCAGGGTCTGGCGGAGTGGATGATAGATGTGGCGGTCGTAGCTGAGCCATACTCGGTACCTCCCCGGGATAACTGGGCGGGGGACGTGGATGGCTTGGTGACGTTGGTGGCGCAGGGGGGTGCTGTCATGGAACGAGTTGCCCGGCGGCGAGGTTGCGTCTCGGCATCGATCAGAGGGTACACAGTGGTTGGAGTATACTTCTCTCCCAACCGCGGACTGGACGAGTTCGAGCAGTTTCTGGCAGAGCTGGGGGAACTGATTGAACTCGCCCGTCCCCAGCCTATACTCCTGGCCGGAGATTTCAATGCCAAGTCAATGGCATGGGGGTCTTCGGTGAGGAATGCGCGGGGAGCGGTATTACAGGACTGGGCAGTTGCAGCCGATCTCTCAGTTCTTAATCGTGGGTCTGAACTAACTTGTGTTAGGCAGAGGGGTGGATCCATCGTTGACGTCACGTTTGCCAGCCCCCCCCTTGCACGGCGAATCGAGGATTGGAGGGTCGTTACCGATGTGGAGACGCTGTCGGACCATCGGTATATTCGCTTCAGTATCTCTGCGCCCTCGATGGCCTCCAGTTGGTCTCCCCCGACTGAAAGGCGTTCGCGCTGGGCACTTCGGAGCCTCGACAGGGATCTTCTGATCGAGGCTGCCATAGTGCAGTCGTGGATACCTACGCCCCAGGACGGTTCAGTCGAGGAAGAAGCAGCATGGCTGGCAAACGCCATGGTGCAGGTTTGCGATGCATCTATGCCTAGAGCCCGCTCAACTCCGCGCAGACGCAGGATGTACTGGTGGTCTGCCGAAATCGCCCAGCTGCGCACTTCCTGTGTGGCTGCGAGGCGGGCGTACACTAGACACCGGCGCCGGAGATGGCGCGATGAGGAAGAGGAAATGCGACTGTACGCTGCTTATAGGGAGTGCGTAACCGCTCTGCAGGAGGCAATCAGTAGCGCCAAGGACCGGGCCTGGGACGAGATGCTTGAGGGCCTGAACCGAGAACCGTGGGGTCGGCCGTACAAGCGGGTAAGGCAGAAGCTTCGCCCGTGGGCCCCTCCCCTGTCTCAGTCCCTCGAGCCTCGCTTACTGGAACAGATTGTAGTAACCCTGTTCCCAGAAAGGGGAAGAGATGCCTTTACAACGGCGGCGACGTCTGATGGACAGGAAGACTCCGCAGGTACATCTGTTCCGGATGTCACCCGCGACGAAGTGGAGACAGCGGTGGGGCGGCTCAAGCAGAAGAACACCGCCCCAGGCCCAGACGGAATCCCTGGTCGAGCCTGGGTGCTGGCGATGGAGGCTCTGGGACCCCGAGTAGAGCAGCTATTTTCAGCCTGCCTTCGGCGGGGCCAATTTCCCCGCAGGTGGAAGACGGGGAACTTGGTCCTGCTGAGGAAGGATGGGCGCCCGCAGAACTCGCCCACTGCCTACAGGCCAATTGTACTGCTTGACGAGGTGAGCAAGCTTTTTGAGCGCGTTTTCGCAGCTCGCCTCGTCAACCATTTAGAGGGAATAGGCCCGGACCTCAGCAACAATCAATTTGGCTTTCGTCGAGGTAGGTCCACGCTCGATGCCATATCGCGTGTGAGGGCGACAGTGGAGAGTGCAACTGAGGACGGTGAGGTTGTTCTGGCGGTGTCTTTGGACATCGCCAATGCCTTCAACACCCTGCCGTGGGACAAGATTGTAGACGCTCTCCACTTTCACCGCGTTCCGGAATATATGATGCGCCTATTGCGATCATATCTTTCGGACAGGGCTGTGGCGTACCCTACTCGAGATGGATGGAGCGAGAGGGAGGTGTCGTGCGGTGTTCCACAGGGTTCAGTCCTCGGACCGCTCCTGTGGAACATTGGATACGACTGGGTCCTGCGCGCCGCAAATCTCCCAGGTATCGGCGTAACCTGTTACGCGGACGATACCCTGGTGACCGCGCGCGGTGCCTCGTATAGCGAAGCAGCTCTCCTGGCTGCTGCGGGGGTGGCGGATGTGGTGTGTCGCATTCGGCAGCTAGGTCTCGAGGTGGCGCTGGAGAAGTCGGAGGCTATCTTCTTTCCCGGCCGTCGAAGGCTGCACAGCGCTGGATCGGAGATCCGGGTGAGCGGGGTTCCCATCAAGGTCGGATCAACAATGCGGTACCTTGGCATTGTGCTAGACAGCAGATGGAAGTTCGTGGAGCACTTCCGTCGCCTCGCCCCCCGACTTGTAGGGGTGGCTGGGGCACTGGGAAGTTTGCTCCCGAACCTCAGGGGTGCTAGGGGCGGGTGTCGCCGCTTGTATACAGGCGTAATCCGCTCCATGGCCCTCTATGGGGCCCCCATCTGGGCAGATGCCCTAAGCGCCCGTAGTAGACCATTCCTGCGGAGACCGCAACGGGTCATGGCGCTTAGGGTAGTGAGGGCGTACCGCACGGTGTCATTCGAGGCAGCGTGCGTGATGGCCGGGACGCCCCCGTGGGAACTGGACGCCGAGATGCTTGCGGACGTGTATCGCCGCGTCTCGGCGTCCAAGTCGCTTGGGATCAACCCACCCTATGAGGAGGTTGAGCAGTGGAGGGCTGAGGCTGCCGAACGGCGGTCCCGAGAGTGGGAACGCCGGCTCGAAGAGCCCAGCGCTGGAGAGCGGACGGCCGCAGCGATTCGACCGGTGCTGCAGGAGTGGTGCGACAGGCGGCATGGGGCAATAACCTTCCGCCTTACGCAGGTACTGTCCGGGCACGGTTGCTTCGGGCGGTATCTGTGTAAAGTCGCGAGGAGGGAGCCCAGCATGGCTTGCCACTGGTGCGCCTGCCCGGAGGACACGGCAGATCATACTCTTGCCGTGTGCCCCGCGTGGGCCGAGCCTCGTGCTCGCTTGGTCGCGGTCGTCGGGTCGGATCTCTCTCTGCCCTCCATTGTTCGCGCAATGGTGGGTAGCGACAGATCCTGGCGCGCGGTGATCACGTTCTCTGAAGACGTGATCTCGCGGAAAGAGGAGGCGGAGCGGGTTCGTGAGAGGGATCCTTACGCGGACCCGATCCGGCGCCGACGTCCTATTGGGCGTCGTCGTCGCGCGCGTCGGCTGATTTACGCAGCCGCAACCAGCCTCCTTGACGAGGGGAGCTGGGCGATGGAGCGGGGATTTAGTCCATTGTCCGGTGGGATGAGGCGGCGTGATACGTGTTCCGCTCACGCCGCTCCATGAGGGTAGAGCTGGCAGGCTCTTAGCTTGTTTGGGCCCGGCGACGGGCTGCCGCTGATGGGGTCACGGATGAATTCTACACATACCCGTGGCCCTGTCGCTGATGCGGCTTGACGGAACACAGTGGGGTTTTGGTCGGTAGGAATCCGACATAACCCACGGCCTCTTCCCCGGAGGCCGTGGGTATCTATGCAAGATTTCCCCACTAAAAAAAAAAAAAAAAAAAAAACAAAAAAAAAAAAAAAGGTATCTGGTATATGTATTTTTATCAGCTACCTGGTTTCCATAACACGAACGAAAGCTTAGTATTGGATCAGATAGCGCCGTGTGTGTAAATTGTCCTGAAATATTTATATTTCTTTGTTTATACTAACAATAAAATCGACAAAGATACTTCAACGCAGAATCAAGCGAAATGTTTAATATTCAAGAAAAGTAACAGTCAGTCCCAAGACACAAGGTCAGGCCGGCTACTAGCCATCCCCTGGGAGATAGTAGGTACAATACTGGTGCAATTTGCAATAACTGTGTTATCGCTGTACGTCTTTTAGAATAAGATTTTACTTCATTTTCTTTCTCCTACGATACATTTCAAAAGTCGACTTTCTCACAATAATTGACAACTGGAATTAAGGAGCTTTAACAAGGTAAACCCTGGAGAATCGAATCATATTCAGTGTAGAATGTAATGGAGAAAAAGTTAGACATTGATAGTCAAAAATAGGATTTTTCTTCCAGCATTAAAATACTTCTTACAAAATTAAAATTATATTTAAATCGATAGAGTTACATCAGAAAATACCGAATACCTATAGATATGGACATTTAATAATAACTGTTAACACTATGTACGTATAATTAGAATCTAAGCCATCGAAAATTAAGTCACCATAATATATAGGACGTAGATAATATATTATTACTTATTCCTGTATCTTCAATAATACACAATATACACACATCTCACTCCTATTAAAATTTAACGTATCCAATTAAAAGTTCGAATGTCACAATTCTACGTAACTAATTAACGAGACTTAATAATAAACAACGAAATATATCATTAACACAATTCCAGCATATGATTCCTTATTTATTCATGTATTGCGGTCGAGGGCCCGTTACTACAGCGTAAAACGGAATTATTTACCTTGTTTTACATATACGTTAAATTTCTAAACAAATCGTACCTATATAAATAACAATTACGACTGAAAACTGTAAATTCATTCCATGCACATTTAAAAAGTAATTGTTTTTACCATTGGTTCGAATCTCACCTGTAACTCACTGGAGCCCGCAGGTTAATCGAAGACTCTCTCGACATCGACCGTCGTCGCTTATCACCTTCCCGCCAACTTGCGTAACTACGCGCATACGGCATTACACCACACCCTTCACTCACATTCATAAAATCCACTGACATATCCACACTATCCATTGTATCGTTCACAAATGTATCATTTAGTCTCGAATCAAATTCGAACGAAGTGTTCATGTTCGTGTAATTTTCAAATAAAGAATGGTTTGTTAGCTCATACACGCCGTTGTGTTTCGGACTAGTGTAGATGTACACTTTGTCGAGTTCCGTGTCATTTTGCGTTTTAATTGTGTAGCTGGCGTGAGTTTCGTTAGAGAGGCGATGGTAATCGTCTGTAGATGTATACCACGCTTCCAGTACTGCTATATGCGAATCTAAGTCTCGACAGGTCAGTCTGAACTCGAAATCATTGCATCGTTGTTCTTCAACAATTTCTGAAACAAATGAAATTACCGATGTTAATATCATTACAAAATTTTAGATGTTTATTTAGTACTTTTACTACACTTTTTACTTTCGAGAATAACTAGTAGTGAACATGCCACTGAGCTCACTCATTCTACATTGTTTTGCTATTTGTTATTACAGTAAATTATTTGCATTCATATTTTCCATAATTGAATTTAATCTACAAATGAATCAAACTGTTCAAATTCTCGAAATAGTTACAATTTCTACAAACTATTAAATAAGTATTTTTAGCTCCTATTTCATTAATCCAAAAGCGATATATAAATAATACACCTTAATTTATTAATTAATAATACAGATAACAAAGGTGTGTTTAGTATCGATTAGTATGACTTTCCTGCTGTAACCCACATGCTTAATGAATATTAATGACCCACTAGTATACTGTTCACGTTTAGTACAGGGCTATAAAATGCCCAAATAATGTTTCAATGATATCATATTGCCTAAAGTACAGGTACACACACTTTCAAATTGTTTATAAGTAAATATTTAAATTTAACTTTAACTCGATATCAGTAGTTGTCATTCGCGGGAGAACCCGCGAATCACGTGTTGGCGAACCCGCAAATCAGTGGTACCCCATCCTAAAAAAAAAAAAAAAAAAAAAAAAAAGTTTGGACTCTTTTCCCACTAAAGCGCACGCTCGCATTGCTCGCTCGGCTCGTGCGTTGTTTATTAAAGTCTAACCTAACCTAACCTAACTGTTTTCTATTGCAAAAACCATTCGCCGGTCGCTGCCGCGGCACTGACTTAAATGACAATAAACAAAATCTAACCTAACCTAACCTAACTGTTTTCTATTGCAAAAACCATTCGCCGGCCACTGCCGCGGCACTGACTTAAATGACAATAAACAAGTTCTTAAAATATTCAGCATTTTTTTAATATTTGATGGACTCTCTTTATTTTATACGATCTGGCCAAATGTCGATGGCCACTATATTACTATACTTAATAGTTTCTTTTATAAAAAGCGATTCGCAAAATATTCAGCATTTTTTTTATATTTGATGGACTCTCTTTATTTTATACGATCTGGCCAAATATCGATGACCAAATCATGAAACATTGATTAAACTTCTTTGTTACGACCTACCTCGCTATTCTGAATCATCAATAAAACACATTCATTTTACTGCCATTTTTTATTTCGAACATGTTGCTTATTATCTATTGATTTGTGTGCTTATGGCCTTAATAGGGGCTAGCGACCTTGCTAGGTGATTTACAAGGCGGGATCGGGGGACCGGCGCGAATCTACCGTAGTAAAAGTACGCATAAAAATTATTACAAAGATATTTGGATTTGGAATCAAAATTTAAAACAACCATGCCCTGTGCTTCAATTTCATAAACACACTGTAAAAATACTACAATAATTATTGACGTTATATTGACTTAGCGTTTTGGTTTAAAGACCAAAAAATCGACCTCAGTTCATGATTTTTTTTCCAAAAAACCTGATTGTAAAATAAAGAAATTAAAACAACCATGCCCTTTATCGTATTCAAAACTTTAATATACATTTTTTTAGATATGTACATAAAGAATCTAGGAAGAAAAACGGTTTTAACTAGAGTTAATTTTCGGTATTAAAAGGGAATTCTACCCGATTCAGGCCTTAAGGAAAATGGTCGAGCATAAACATTATTTTCTAGACTGGGATGAATCTTTTTCATATGTTTTTTGTAATTCTAGTGTATCCATGATATTACTGTTATTAGCAGATTATTACAGTACCAATCTATTCAATGGTTGTCACTTGTCATAGGAATGTTCAATTATAGTGTTTTTTTAAGATTAAATAGGAAGTTTATAAGGAAATAAAAAATAGTAAATTGCATACAATTTGTTTTATTTAATTTTATAATGTTTCCTTTAGTTACATATACACAAAATGCATTAAGCATAACACATAAATCTAAAACATTGAATTATGTAAAAAACGTATTAGTTCAGAGAGCCTATTACAGCATTAAGGAATAACTATATGGAAGATAAAAACCCATGGAGGGTTGTCGCGTAAAAACCATAGGACAGTTCTTTAGAATATTATGATAATATACAGTTACATATTTTGTAAAATTAAATTGTAATACTGAAATGATTTAAAAGAGCAACTATGGAGTTTCATGCCGGTTCTTCTCCATAGATACTGCTTTCCGAATCGGTGGTAAATGTTAAAAATATGTATTGACGTTTCAAAAGTGCTTCTCGAAGAAGTCTAATTTAATAAATAAATGTTTGAGTTTGAAAACATAACACACACTACTATAGTCTACAGTAACATTTCTTAAAAACTACAATTATTTTACATTATTTACAATCAAACAATACATTTTAAATATGTAATAAACTATTATATAACATTATAGCAATATCATAATTTTACAATCAGTACAAATTTTGTATATACACACAGAAATAATAGTAAAAAGTCACTTAGCGTAATTTATAATGTCCCCGAGCCAATGTATCAGTGTTGTTGTTCATAATACATCGTTTGGTATCATTATATGATAAAGATGTTTTATTTATTTTTGTGTAAAAATAGTGTGTTTGATTGACTTATATCGAAGCATACTACAATATAATACATTTTTATTAAACAAACACGATTTGTAATTTTCCATATTCATTTTTGGTAACACTTTTGTTAACCCCTTTTGCCTTTGCTATAAATTTATCTTCTATTTCTAAGGCATACATTTTTGATCGCAACCCTACAAATTCCTTCAATACTTTACCATTATTCTCATCCTTAAAAAAAACCTAACTTTTTTTATTTATTTTTGGATATCCGTAAATATTATTTTCCAGGTAATCTGATGTATCGAAATAGTGAAGTAGATCTGGTTTTATATCCTCATAAAAATTGTCTGCAAAAATTTGATATATCAAACTATCGGTATCGGTGTACAATAACTTAATTTTATTATGAATCTTTTTAATCATGTAGTTATAATGAAATTCATACATAAGGGTCTTAGATATATCTAAAATACAAAATCCTAAATAAATCGGCTTATCATAAATTAATTTTGTTTTCCGTAATTGTATTGCAACTAATTAATGTTCTGAAAATATTGATAAACTATGGAATTCTGGTTTTGCAATCCAATCCTGAGCACCTAAAACTTTACCACGATTATCCCAGTGAGTTAGTAGTTTAACGTTTACTCTTTTTCAATATTTTCCATAGTCTTATCGAAGACAGAATTGTTCATTAATTTAAAAAAGTCTTTTTCAAAGTTTGATGTAGCTAACGTTCTCAAACTAGTATTTAAGTCTATATATTTCTTTAACCAAGAACTCTGTTTAAATTTTAAAATTCTATGTACTTTAATTAATCCAATTCCCATTTCAATGCATTGTTTTAAATTCCTGTAGTGAATGATGTATTTATTTTTATTATTTAAATTAGGAACTAATTTAGTTTCTTCAGTATTACCCACACATATGTTTTCAGGACATAACGAAAAGTCAGAATGCAAATTATGAAGTTCATCAGGATATTCCAAATCAACTTCTAAAACATAACCGAAATCAGAGTTATCCGACACATTATAATCTGTATTATAATCTATCCATTCGAACCCACCAACAGGAAGAGATTGAGTTAGGATAGTTCCTTTTTAGTTCTGTAAACTGATCATCATTAAGATTTTTAGCTAGTTGATCTAAACTACACGATAAAAATTTCAATGAATCTATGAATCTTAAACTTACTGATTGATTGTTTATTGTTACCAAAAATGTATTTTTATTTATTTATTTTTTTATTTTTTCACCTTCAAGAAAATTTCAAAAGTTCTATGTCAGTAATTGATATTTTTGGTTTATCGCATTCAAATGTAAATATTAATATAAATTTATATAAATGTCAGTATTTGGATTTGCAACCATATCCGGAATACAGAAATATTATTTAATCACATTCACACAAACCTATGCATTAATATTTACTTACCTTTTTTACGAATATTTGATATCCTCATACTTTTTTTCTTTACTTTTGATATTATTATTATGTCTATTTATTTTTCGACGGCGATAAAATTTTAAAAACTCGACCCCAAAATAAGACCATCCGCTCGATTTTGCAATTAAGCAAAAATGTATTTTTTTATTTTTTCACCTTCAAGAAAATTTCAAAAGTTCTATGTCAGTAATTGATATTTTTGGTTTATCGCATTCAAATGTAAATATTAATATAAAAAAATGGGTAATATAAATTAATATAAATTAATGGGTGCCACTGATTCACAGGTTCGCCAGTCCCTGGCGAACCTGTGAATCAGTGGCACCCATCCTAAAAAAATAATGAAAAAAAAAAAAAAAAAAAAAAACATTTTTGCTTATTTGCAAAAATCGAGCGGATGGTCTTATTTTGGCATCGAGCTTTTTAAAATTTTATCGTCGTCGAAAAAATAAATAGGCATAATAAGAATATCAAAAGCAAAGAAAAAAAGTATGAGGATATCAAATATTCGTAAAAAAGGTAAGTAAATATTAATGCATAGGTTTTTATTTTGTAATATAAGAGTTTTTAAAATTTTATCGCCGTCGAAAAAATAAATAGACATAATAAGAATATCAAAAGTAAAGAAAAAAAGTATGAGGATATCAAATATTCGTAAAAAAGGTAAGTAAATATTAATGCATAGGTTTTTATTTTGTAATATAAGAGTTTTTAAAATTTTATCGCCGTCGAAAAAATAAATAGACATAATAAGAATATCAAAAGTAAAGAAAAAAAAGTATGAGGATATCAAAATAATATTCGTAAAAAAGGTAAGTAAATATTAATGCATAGGTTTTTATTTTGTAATATAATATGATCATATTTTATGAAGCTTATCTTGAATTTTAACGTCTGATGAAAAAAATAAAAACTATTATTAAGAAAAAAATCATTCGACATTTTTTATCTCATATTGTTTGGAAGGTGGAAAGATAAATCAAAAGAATAAATAGTACTTAATATTGTAATAAGCTCGCTAAACGAATACTGGATTGAAAATTAATCCAATAAAACATTCTAAAATATTTACATCATTCTCGAAAAATTAACTGACTTTGATTTTAAAATTAAATATGAATTATACATTTGACCAAACTACACCTAATACAATTAGTGAAAAAATGTATTTTATATTAATATTTACATTTGAATGCGATAAACCAAAAATATCAATTACTGACATAGAACTTTTGAAATTTTCTTGAAGGTGAAAAAATAAAAAAATACATTTTTGCTTAGGTATTTGCAAAAATCGAGCGGATGGTCTTATTTTGGGATCGAGTTTTTAAAATTTTATCGCCCTCGAAAAAATAAATAGACATAATAAGAATATCAAAAGTAAAGAAAAAAAAGTATGAGGATATCAAATATTCGTAAAAAAAAGGTAAGTAAACATTAATGCATAGGTTTGTGTGAATGTGATTAAAAATATTTCTGTATTCCGCTGACTTTGATTTTAAAATTAAATATGAATTATACACTTGGCCAAACTACACCTAATACAATTAGTTAAAAAATGTATTTTATATTAATATTTACATTTGAATGCGATAAACCAAAAATATCAATTACTGACATAGAACTTTTGAAATTTTCTTGATGGTGAAAAAATAAAAAAATACATTTTTGCTTATTTGAAAAAATCGAATTATATTTGAATGTGATAAACCAAAAATATCAATTACTGACATAGAACTTTTGAAATTTTCTTGAAGGTGAAAAAATAAAAAAATACATTTTTGCTTAATTGCAAAATCGAGCGGATGGTCTTATTTTGGGGTCGAGTTTTTAAAATTTTATCGCCGTCGAAAAATAAATAGACATAATAATAATATCAAAAGTAAAGAAAAAAAGTATGAGGATATCAAATATTCGTAAAAAAGGTAAGTAAATATTAATGCATAGGTTTGTGTGAATGTGATTAAATAATATTTCTGTATTCCGGATATGGTTGCAAATCCAAATACTGACATTTATATAAATTTATATTAATATTTACATTTGAATGCGATAAACCAAAAATATCAATTACTGACATAGAACTTTTGAAATTTTCTTGAAGGTGAAAAAATAAAAAAATAAATAAATAAAAATACATTTTTGCTAACAATAAATAATCAATCAGTAAGTTTAAGATTCATAGATTCATTGAAATTTTTATCGTGTAGTTTAGATCAACTAGCTAAAAATCTTAATGATGATCAGTTTACAGAACTAAAAAGGAACTATCCTAACTCAATCTCTTCCTGTTGGTGGGTTCGAATGGATAGATTATAATACAGATTATAATGTGTCGGATAACTCTGATTTCGGTTATGTTTTAGAAGTTGATTTGGAATATCCTGATGAACTTCATAATTTGCATTCTGACTTTTCGTTATGTCCTGAAAACATATGTGTGGGTAATACTGAAGAAACTAAATTAGTTCCTAATTTAAATAATAAAAATAAATACATCATTCACTACAGGAATTTAAAACAATGCATTGAAATGGGAATTGGATTAATTAAAGTACATAGAATTTTAAAATTTAAACAGAGTTCTTGGTTAAAGAAATATATAGACTTAAATACTAGTTTGAGAACGTTAGCTACATCAAACTTTGAAAAAGACTTTTTTAAATTAATGAACAATTCTGTCTTCGATAAGACTATGGAAAATATTGAAAAAGAGTAAACGTTAAACTACTAACTCACTGGGATAATCGTGGTAAAGTTTTAGGTGCTCAGGATTGGATTGCAAAACCAGAATTCCATAGTTTATCAATATTTTCAGAACATTAATTAGTTGCAATACAATTACGGAAAACAAAATTAATTTATGATAAGCCGATTTATTTAGGATTTTGTATTTTAGATATATCTAAGACCCTTATGTATGAATTTCATTATAACTACATGATTAAAAAGATTCATAATAAAATTAAGTTATTGTACACCGATACCGATAGTTTGATATATCAAATTTTTGCAGACAATTTTTATGAGGATATAAAACCAGATCTACTTCACTATTTCGATACATCAGATTACCTGGAAAATAATATTTACGGATATCCAAAAATAAATAAAAAAAGTTAGGTTTTTTTTAAGGATGAGAATAATGGTAAAGTATTGAAGGAATTTGTAGGGTTGCGATCAAAAATGTATGCCTTAGAAATAGAAGATAAATTTATAGCAAAGGCAAAAGGGGTTAACAAAAGTGTTACCAAAAATGAATATGGAAAATTACAAATCGTGTTTGTTTAATAAAAATGTATTATATTGTAGTATGCTTCGATATAAGTCAATCAAACACACTATTTTTACACAAAAATAAATAAAACATCTTTATCATATAATGATACCAAACGATGTATTATGAACAACAACACTGATACATTGGCTCGGGGACATTATAAATTACGCTAAGTGACTTTTTACTATTATTTCTGTGTGTATATACAAAATTTGTACTGATTGTAAAATTATGATATTGCTATAATGTTATATAATAGTTTATTACATATTTAAAATGTATTGTTTGATTGTAAATAATGTAAAATAATTGTAGTTTTTAAGAAATGTTACTGTAGACTATAGTAGTGTGTGTTATGTTTTCAAACTCAAACATTTATTTATTAAATTAGACTTCTTCGAGAAGCACTTTTGAAACGTCAATACATATTTTTAACATTTACCACCGATTCGGAAAGCAGTATCTATGGAGAAGAACCGGCATGAAACTCCATAGTTGCTCTTTTAAATCATTTCAGTATTACAATTTAATTTTACAAAATATGTAACTGTATATTATCATAATATTCTAAAGAACTGTCCTATGGTTTTTACGCGACAACCCTCCATGGGTTTTTATCTTCCATATAGTTATTCCTTAATGCTGTAATAGGCTCTCTGAACTAATACGTTTTTTACATAATTCAATGTTTTAGATTTATGTGTTATGCTTAATGCATTTTGTGTATATGTAACTAAAGGAAACATTATAAAATTAAATAAAACAAATTGTATGCAATTTACTATTTTTTATTTCCTTATAAACTTCCTATTTAATCTTAAAAAAAACACTATAATTGAACATTCCTATGACAAGTGACAACCATTGAATAGATTGGTACTGTAATAATCTGCTAATAACAGTAATATCATGGATACACTAGAATTACAAAAAACATATGAAAAAGATTCATCCCAGTCTAGAAAATAATGTTTATGCTCGACCATTTTCCTTAAGGCCTGAATCGGGTAGAATTCCCTTTTAATACCGAAAATTAACTCTAGTTAAAACCGTTTTTCTTCCTAGATTCTTTATGTACATATCTAAAAAAATGTATATTAAAGTTTTGAATACGATAAAGGGCATGGTTGTTTTAATTTCTTTATTTTACAATCAGGTTTTTTGGAAAAAAAATCATGAACTGAGGTCGATTTTTTGGTCTTTAAACCAAAACGCTAAGTCAATATAACGTCAATAATTATTGTAGTATTTTTACAGTGTGTTTATGAAATTGAAGCACAGGGCATGGTTGTTTTAAATTTTGATTCCAAATCCAAATATCTTTGTAATAATTTTTATGCGTACTTTTACTACGGTAGATTCGCGCCGGTCCCCCGATCCCGCCTTGTAAATCACCTAGCAAGGTCGCTAGCCCCTATTAAGGCCATAAGCACACAAATCAATAGATAATAAGCAACATGTTCGAAATAAAAAATGGCAGTAAAATGAATGTGTTTTATTGATGATTCAGAATAGCGAGGTAGGTCGTAACAAAGAAGTTTAATCAATGTTTCATGATTTGGTCATCGATATTTGGCCAGATCGTATAAAATAAAGAGAGTCCATCAAATATAAAAAAAATGCTGAATATTTTGCGAATCGCTTTTTATAAAAGAAACTATTAAGTATAGTAATATAGTGGCCATCGACATTTGGCCAGATCGTATAAAATAAAGAGAGTCCATCAAATATTAAAAAAAATGCTGAATATTTTAAGAACTTGTTTATTGTCATTTAAGTCAGTGCCGCGGCAGTGGCCGGCGAATGGTTTTTGCAATAGAAAACAGTTAGGTTAGGTTAGGTTAGATTTTGTTTATTGTCATTTAAGTCAGTGCCGCGGCAGCGACCGGCGAATGGTTTTTGCAATAGAAAACAGTTAGGTTAGGTTAGGTTAGACTTTAATAAACAACGCACGAGCCGAGCGAGCAATGCGAGCGTGCCGCAGCAGCGGCCGGCGAGTGCCAGAAGCGAATCGCTTTTTAAAAAAGAAACAATTATAATAATACTAGATGTCCGCCCGCGGCTTCGCCCGCGTTTTCAAAGGAAAACCCGCATAATTCCCGTTCCCGTGGGATTTCCGGGATAAAACCTATCTTATGTGTTAATCCAAGTTACCCTCTATATGTGTGCTAAATTTCATTGTAATCCATTCAGTAGTTTTTACGTGAAAGAGTAACAAACATCCATACATCCATACTTACAATTACAAACTTTCGCCTTTATAATATATATTAGATAGTAGGATATAGGACAGATTTTAGACGCATTTTGTCTACAATATAAGATATCCGCAGTTTCCATAGTACTCGAACCTCTTCGTCGTAAATTATTTGCTATGACTTTTTCATATTGTAATTAAACGAATTATGAAGTTTTTAACTGCAAATTAAGAAAATAATGTTTATGCTTGACCATTATTTCCAATTGGACTTCAGTTTGTGGTGAATATTGCTTAATGTATTTGCTATATAAGTTTCAGGGATATTCAATGCATAGTTTTACGAGCATATTTACAGGGAACACACTGTACAATGATATTTTAGTGGATGAGATGTTTCGCTCCTATTTTATAAGTAGATGAGGAAGCACACAAACCAGTAGATAATAAGCAACAACATTTTGGAAATAAAAATGGCAGTAAAATGAGTGTGTTTTATTGATGATTCAGAATAGCGAGGTAGGCCGTAACAAAGTTCGATACATCAGATTACCCGGAAAAACAATTAGGTTAGGTTAGAGTTTGATAAACAACGCACGAGCCGAGCGAGCAAAGCGAGCGTGCCGCGGCAGCGGTCGGCGAGTGCCAGAAGCGAATCGCTTTTTAAAAAAACAACAATTATAATAATATAGTACGATAATATATAAATATAGTTATAGTATTTTAGACGTATTTTTTCTTGAATATAATAATACATCGTTTGGTTAGAATAGCGAGGTAGATCATAGCAAAGAAGTTTAATACAAAAGCAGTGATAAGCGAGGTGCACAATGAGTAATAGATAAGAACGCCGAGTTGGGACGGTGTTGATAGATAATAGGAAAAGGCCACCGGATATCAATTAGATAAGACTTAATCGATCTGCACATCTCCGAAACCGTGCATCCTATCGCTTCGGGAGTGAGTGCTATCGACTCAGCGTGGCCGCTTTAGTGGGAAAAGAGTCCAAACTTTTTTTTTTTTTTTTTTAGGATGGGGTACCACTGATCGCGGGTTCTGGCGCTTGCGCCAGAACCCGCGAATGACAACTACTGATATCTTCCAATGATACTCTCTATATGATACCATGCATAGCTAAAAAAACTTGCTAACTATACGCCCTTTTATAAATTGTCTGTTATGATTTCTTATATGAATGCAATAGAAATGTACTCTATTGGAATCACCAAATCAAATTTAAAATGTCTATTCCAGAGATAGAGCCAGACAGATATGCAGACGACGGAGTATAGCCTGTTTTATATCCATTTTGTACTGAATATGGATTCATCAAAGCAGTCACTTTAAATAGTCTTATCAAATATAACGTATTTTATTAATTTGGACCAATAGTTTCTGCTCTATAATATTTGTAATATCATATATGTATGTTGGAGGCAAACAATTTTTCCGTTTATAAACGGCTTCGTCAGTTTACAAACACTCGGTATACTGTATTATGCCGCGAATTTGGAATCATATTTTTTTTCGCAAACGGACATATATCGAAAGACCAGTTTTTAGGGCGTATAAGATTGAAGCCCACTCATAAATTGAGCGAGATTACCACACCCTCGCAGAACAGTAGCGTTAATACTTAATACATATTAACTTCGCCCCGCGGTTTTACCCACCTCTCTATACTTATAGTCAACTATTTTCGTCGTGACGTTAACCTGTAACCTTTTTCAAGATTTAGGTTATAGAATAAACAAGGTTACCAAGATGACTTATAGAAGTAATATTTGGGAGGGAAGTGATAGCGCTAGACGGTAGACCTGTCACTATAGCGCTGTCACTTTTCCACACTGGAAATAATACTGTTGGACTCACGTAACTGCAGCAGGGGCAATATTGGAATTGGACCCTTAATTGGCCCCTTAATTGTGATGTGTATAGGCAAGCAGGGGCAATTTAGACAACAACTGAAATTGCCCCGACCGCCGAACAACCGAGATTGTATTAATATCGCCCCTGCAGCAGGTACATGAGTAGCCGACATAAGACATCATGGTACGTGACTGGTCTTTAAAACTAAAACAAGTTGCGTTTTACGATTGTTACTTATTTAAACATAAAGAAAACAGCTAATGGCTATTTTATACGTTTCCCAACAAATGTGTGCTGTATCGGTTTTTATGATAATTGGTGTAAGTGATAGTTGACCCAATTTGAGAGATATTTTTGGACTTTATAGATATACCTATGTTTTGTGGACTGTCTATAGGGCAGTGACGACATTGGCTTTTACCTGCTTAACATATTCTGATTTCAGACTACTTTTTTATAGTTTATAGTAAGCATGTGCAAGTGACTATTATTATCAAATACATACAAATTAATACATAATACAAAACATCACATTACGATTTATATAAAAAAACGACGTAATTACATGTCCAAACTCCAAAGCGTTGCATCATCATTACATTCAAATTACATTTCAATTATTTCCATATATATTTTTTTAATTTTAATACATAAATAAGTATGACTAACATATCTTGCATGAAAGTTTATAAAATATTAAATACCTAAGTAATATAAATTGTACCTAGCTTTACTTTCTCTGGTTTTTGCAACTCGATATTATGAAACCATATACCATTAGAAATGATATGTTGTCTAACATTCCGTAGATAAATATTTATCTTGGAAATGGTCATAATAACCACACTCAGCATTGAGCTGATGAAAAAACTTAAGAACTATATTATTTTTACACGCTTTATATTAGCTTCACCTGTATGTTTGTAACCGACTTCTTTGGGCGCGATTTTGACCCACTTTAAACGGCCAGATTTCGTTCAAACTTTGTAGATTTATTGAGGACCGATGACAATACACTAATTTTATAAAATAAATAATAGTTAAAAAAAAATAAAAAACACGCTTTTTATAGAAAACCGACCTAAAAGCGTGTTTTTTAGTTTTTTAAACTATTATTATTTCATTATTTGTAGTATATGATGTCCACAGATATTTATAAAGTAAAATAAAAACAAGAAACTAAAGTCTAACCTTAGTCTCGATAAATTCACGAATAGAAGAAAAGTGCATTACTATTCAAAGTGCAAACTAATAGGTACTACAGATTACTAGTACATCTCTATTGATATTACTTTATGAAATAATCTTTATCCAAAATTTACTTTTTTGTCTGCCGTAAAACAATAAGTAGGTACTTTACCAAAATTATCAACATGAATTATAGTTACATTGCATTATTAACAAATTGTGTTTGAAATTTCAAAGAAAAAGGCTGTCGTTTATCACCAAAATATTATAATTTTATTACATCACAACATAACAAATAGTCTAGCTAACGGTCTAACATTTTCGAATCCTTAAACCATTTCGGCATCATTAACATGAACCCAAATCCCGGATTTAAGAAATAATTAAATGGCCTTGGGCTTAAAAGATTCGGTCATACAAAGCTTACGAGGCTATACTCAATTATAACAGAATTTGTTGGAATCCAGACACGGCTTTTACAAAGCAATGTAATTAAACGAAACAGGAGTTATAATGATCCCGCTTAGATATTAGATAACATTAATAAAACGTTTGTAGAACAAAATATAATTATTCAACGGAAGTTATGGTTCCCCACCCAAAAAGTGAAGCCTTTTTAATACGTCACTATGAAAAAGTATTTTAACTTTTTAAACGTATTCCAATAATATTAAATTTTACGTAGCGAATTATTGATTCAAATTTGTTTATTCATTCAAATACTTAATTGATATACTAAATACGAATACTATTATAATCAAATCTTATAATCAATATTATGATATTTCGAATTTCTCTATCGCACAAAAAGTACATTAAACTCAAACATTTCCTCATATAACTAACTCTTCTTATTTTGATGGAGACAAAAGTTTCGGACCATTTTTTTTGCTTGTTTGGAAAAAAAAAGATTCTAAAAAATACAAATATCATAAATAAATATATTAGGTGGTGGACAATAACAGCTGGGCAGGGTACCCCACACATTATGTAAGGCATCGTACAGATTGGGAGCAGTCACCCAAATGGCAGACTAATGCAATTTAGCTGTAGCAAGTGTGCATTGCAAAATTGCTCCCCAATACCGTCCTTGTCTCTCGCACTGACATCGCTATTTCTGTCCCATTTCCACAAGCTTCACCCTCAGGCATTTCCAATTCGGATCAAACGTTACCATAGCAACCATCCAAAACAACGCTATTTGTCCAACCCACCAGCTCTTAATGGTCTCTTGCTTCCTTCGAATTTATAGGACTGAGTCGTTTTCGAGAGGTCTATTAATAGTGGTTGGATTACTCTCGGGCCAGATTAACAAGAGAATATTAATAGAAAATAGACGTTAAAAGAACGAATTAGGGGATAATTTGCTTTAATAGTCGGTGTCAAGAAATCTTGTGGGGTATTCCGACATTTCAATCAGTTTTGCATAGCATTATAATATTTACTGAATGAATGAAACGTATGAGTTAAGTGACTGTAAATAATTATTGAAAGAAATTTTTGGGGAATATTTTAACAAGCTTTTGATTTTTGTAATTACCTTTTTCATTAACATAATACCTGTGCCTATACCTAAGTTTGCTTTATATTTACCTAGGTAATTAATAATTATAACTAAGTCCTACAAATTCTTTACACTGTTGATTTTATAAAAGATTTTGATAGTTTAATTTTTAAAATAATTACAGTTTAACCATACTAAGTTTCCTTTTTCAAAAGCTTAGGTACTCGCGTGTTCTCAACTGCAACTTAATTCCTACATTGTGTGCAACAATTTCCAACGATCCAAACAGCCTTGCACACGTTATGCAACGTGAAACAGTGCCAGTGTTGCCAGTAAATTAACTCCCTAATTTGTGGGAAGCCTGTGCCAGTGCCAAGACTTGGATGTCTCACTGAAACGTGACCTCGCATTTTAAAATATATGACTGTAAAAGGTTTTGCAATAGTTCCTAGTGATGTTGAATATAAGTTAAACTTTCAATAAAGTGTTTATTATTTAGAGTTGTTTTGCTGTAGTTCCTAGTAAAAGTTGTGTTTAGATGAACTTCCAAGTTTCAATAAAATGTATGTTATAAGCAAATGTTTTAATCCATTGAACTTATTTTAATATTTTACAATGTATTTTATAATTTAAACACTCGTGTACATTTAGCTTTGCTCATCACTGTAACAAGTCACAATATATAATAAAATCATCAATTTGCTAGCTATAGCATGAAGGATGTCTACAGTAAACTTTTTCGTCTACTACCGTCATCAGATGAGTTAGATTAGTGTAATACTATGATGTTAATTCAATTTAAATTACCGTAGCCATCTTTTATATCCAGCTTTAATGGAATCCATTACATAAATCCCTGGATTTTAACGAAAATTTTATTAAAAGCTCATCTAATTCTGACAGAATTATTGCTCTTGTTTCAATTAACTTTTTTAGAGATAACCTAACACAGTGCTTATGAAAGTTTTATGAATGTAATTATTTTCGATAGCTCTATTATTCCATGAAAAGGAAAGTATTCAATATCACACACAACCAAAACGGACGAAAGAGCTCGAACTAAAGAATACTTATTTCAGAGTTTCGTATACGAACTTATGACATCAGACAACTACTACGTGACTACGTGATTATTGTATTGATGAAAAAAGTTTACAAAGTTTAATTTAGCCTATTTTATTACTTAAAAGCTTACGCAATAAAAGCTTATTAAAATGGAAACATGGGAAAAACAATTTTCACATCTCGTCATTAGGGTTAGAGCCAATTGCGATTCCAAACAACTACTCACAATTATAAAAATAAAAATAGCTGTTGTATTTATAGCAATCTACGTTTGAGCCCTTTTTGAGCCAGACACTAGACAACCCTTGAGGGGCGTCAGAGGTAGGAACGGTTAAATGTTCGTGCAATCAATGTCAACACAAACATACAAACAACCTATGTGTATAGCAATTCATTGTTTGCAGATTGAGTCGAGTTGGTATCTTTTGGTTGGGATTACAGTGGAATTTGACGTGTTATAGTAATGATTATTGACAACTTGTTATTAGTAATTAAGGGCCGATTTTTCAATGCTTGGATAAAACTTATCCGTCCAATAAAGTATTACACGATAATATTAAAATGTCACGTAAACTGTCAAATACGGGCAATTAGAATACGTTTTTAAAATGATAGTTTTATAAATTATTCGACGAATAAGTTTTATCCAAGCATTGAAAAATCGGCCCTAAATGAAGTAATATTACAATATTAGTTTTCCTGTTTTAGAGTTAAGAGCGTAGTGTTTTGCGTAGTATTTTGCTGTCGTAGCAATATATGCAGAGTTAGAGTAAAGTTGAGTTAGAGCTATTTGTTATTTATATTTTGTTAAAATAATCAAATCATTGACTATGTAAATGTAAAATGTAAATGAAGGGATAACACGTTATTGCTTATTGCTGGTGTATGAAAAAATGTATATAACACTAGCGGTCCGTCCCGGCTTCGCCCGTGGTACATATTTCGCAATAAAAGGTAGCCTATGTTCTTTCTCAGGGTCTAAAGATTGTCTGTGCCAAATTTCATTAAAATCGGTCCAGTAGTTTATGTAAATCCATACATACATACAAATCTTTCCTCTTTATAATATTAGTATAGATACGTATTAATTTACTATTTAAAAGTGTATACAGCATAACTGTCTTCTGTCATTGACTTGTTTCCATAATATCAATTATCATGTTCACTACCTTTTCACTACCTAACAGCACAAAAATTACAAAACGTAAAAAAAAATCACACATCCATCGCCAATCCGTCATAAAAGCGTCAAGACGTTTTACATTTGACAAACACTTGTTTTGTAATACCTTCATTGTCAAAATTTCGCGAAGGGAGTCGAAATCAATTCTTCGTGCAACTGTACAGCATTGAGGGGTGCAACCCTAGGATGAGGGGTGATGCACTGATGTTTCCATTGCTTGAACTAGGAAATAATAGACTAGTTTATTTGATGGAATAGTTTTAAGAGCTCAAATTCATCGTAATGTGCTTCATTTTCTCATGTATTTAATTATGCATCATACGTAATTGTGCCTTATTCTTAAAGTTTTGAGCGACAGAATTATAGAAATCAATATGACATCAAAGATTTTAAAATGTAAGTTGTAACAACAAAAAGTGGCAATAACATAACATATATTTAAAACTAGCGGTCCGCCCCGGCTTCGCCCGTGGTACATATTTACGTTTTCTCTACATAAGAACCATCCTCGTACTTCAAGGAATATAATAAAAAAAGAATTATCGAAATCGGTTCAGCCGTTCACACGTGATGCCGTGACAACGCGAAACGGGTGCGGACCCGCAGCCTTTTTATAGCTCCCGCCGCGAAGCGCGTCGAACGCGGCAACTGATACACAAAAATAATCCTTATGGCATGATTCTGTATTCACGTGCGATGACTTATAGCGTATATTTTCATGTATAACTTTGGTGTTTCTACACCGATTTACATGATTCTTTTTTTATTGAATAGGTAATAATGCTAACTTTTTTTAATTAGGGATGAGTGAGAGTGTTGTAAACGTAAGAGTAGACAAATATAATCAGAAAGCTCCGAATTGCTAAGCTATTGAAGTTTCATGTGTTATTGTGAGTCAATTTTAAAAGATAGACATAATATTATGCTGTCTAGGAATTTATTTTTATAAAATAATAATAATTTAAGAACATTTGTGTCGTACATGATTTCTATGTAGCTTTAACCATTAAGGCTGCACACGCGACGGAAGCTTCAAAAATGGAGTAACTTCTCCCGTTTTCCCAATATTTCCCTTCACTGCTCTGCTCATATTGATCGTAGCGTAATAAAAAGTATACTATAACCTGCCCAGGAGTATGAAGAATAATTGTGCCAAATTTCGTTAAAATCCGTCGTGTAGTTTTTGTTTCTATAACGAATATACAGACAGACAGACAGACAGACAGACAGACAGACAGACAGACAGACAAAAATTTTACTGATTGCATTTTTGGCATCAGTAGCGATCCCTTATCACCCCTTCATAGTTTTTTTTTAAATATATTTCATGTACAGAATTGGCCTCTCTACAGATTTATTATAAGTATAGATAACATTAGATAAGGGTCCTGCCCTTTATTTTATTATACATTTTATAATGCACTAGGTGTGCCGTGGTTTCACCCGCATTGCTCCGCTCTTGTTGGTGTTAGCGTGATGATATTTAGCCTACAGCCTTTCTCGATAAATAGGCTATCTAACACCGAAAGAATTTTTCAAATCGGACTAGTAGTTTCCTAGATTAGCGCGTTCAAACAAACAAACTCTTCAGCTTTATAATATTAGTATAGGTAGATATCAAAATGCAGAGTTGAATTATTTAACTAGTTTACTGACAAGTCAATACTTTAATTGTTCTTTAAATATGTATAAGAATTTCTATTGAGCATAAGATTTATTTTGTAAACCATCTAAAAACACAGCTAACTAGCCGAGCCTCTACAAAGATTAATTGCTTTATGAAAAGAGGTGTAATTAGAGAGAAAAAGTAATTAGAGCAAGCAGATTGGTTAGATTGGTCCTAATCTTTTCATTGAACTTTTTTGTATTTAAAGTAAAAAGTATAGAGTTATATAAGTACCTATTGATTTATGGAAATAGATTTTGAGAACTTATAATTTTAATTTAAAAGTTTTAAGAATTCATTTTTAATATCCTAATAAGCTAAGCTAATAATTGTTATTGTGTAAAGATGACATATACCTCGGCCATTTTTGTTTGTTGTTATATTCAACTATTTATCACAATGATCACGACGATCCAACGTTCCGTTTCGTTTTTTTTCCAAAACACAATAGCATTCCAAAATCAAAAAGAATCACACCATATATCAAGATTTAGATGAAAGCTGTGGATAAAAGTCTTAAAAATAAAGACACTTGAATTTATCGTGCCGTATCAAACAACGGAGTCGCGCAGAGGACGCGACTCGCCGCGCGACCCACTTCTTCCCAAAAGGCCGATAAGCACGAACTTAGCTGCAAGGTTTCACTTGTTCTCTCTTTAATTTTTGCCAATGGTCAACCTTTGATTTTACTTGAGATAACGAACAAGATTGTTATTAAATTGTTATACAAAGGACAGCTGAAAATATTATCATTCTTTCCATGAGTGCATGAAAAATTCTTAACGTTTTTGTGTTTGTGGTTTTACATCGTACTTATAAATTTTTAACCGGCATTTTTTTTTAATGTTAAACAGTGATTTTTATTACAGCTTTTTAACTCTATAACATAAACTTAAAGAAAATAACATATATACGACTACGAGTATATAGTATAGTGTTTCATTCTAATTATACAGTTAAGTCTATAAAAATATTATTACATACATACTTAGTTTATAAAATAAAAACTTCTATGTTCTGTGTATTTTTTTACCTATGATTTAAATATGACCTTGTGTACTTATTGCGCATCCCGAAAACCGTTGACTTGTTTATTGCGTTGTTTTTTCACGAAACAAACAACAAGTTATACGAAAAATAAACAATAAAATAAACATAAAATTGTATGGATGTTGCTAATAATTCACAAAGGTGCAGATTTACAGCCAACATTCAGATTAATATATTATAAGCACTCTCATGGAGAGGGTGGGTTTAAAAAAACATAGCGAAGGGATGAACCGTTTTAATGTACGTTTCTAGAAACATCGAGAAGTTCGGTGAACGCTGTAATTCTTAGCAATTGTAATATCAATATTTTCACAGAGCTTGTAAAGGTTAGGTTTAGTTAAGCAAGAACATTGTATATTTAGGTTTCGTGATAGCATAAATTGTTTACATAAGTATCCCAATTATATGTGTAGGTATATGCTCAGTTACTTTTGATAATATTTAGTAAGTTACATAATTAATTTATGCATATGTTGTTAACTAGCTTCAGTCTGTGTTTTTATTACTATAGAACTTTTCACTCTACTTTACATAACAGTAGAACATAGAGTCGCACCTAGTAGTACTCTCATCTATATAATATTATAAATTTCAAGTCAAACAGGAAAGAAACAGAATTTAGTATTGCACCCACCCTATGCTACCAACAAAATAAAACAAATTGCATGACAGTGACGTGTTAATATTAAAAATTTGTAAAACTTTAATAAATCATTTGCCCCGTGGATTGACCGACTTACGAAGGGGCTTAACAACGCCATTCTGTTACACATGATTAATGATTTAACCCACTTTTCGTAATCCATTACTGGTATTTTGATTTGCCCGATATTCCTGGTTTTTAACAAGGTTGTGTAGAATTAAAAGTATTTTTGTTAGTCTTTGCTTTAATGAGAGATTGTAGAGTTCGCTCTCGATAAATTAAGAATCACATATTTATTCAGGAATTTTTTTAACGACACAAAAATAAATATGTATGCAAGAACCAGATTTAAAATACATATTGTTCTAACATGTTCTAACAATAAGAATAATTTAAAAATGGTATGTATGCTGATAGACTTCATTATTACCTATCAATTATTTATTACAGTCTCATCATCATTGTTTTAAATATGTAATCATATGTTACGATAAATGAGATAGATAAAACCAAACAATTTCACATATGTTTCAACCCTATTCCAATTCCCTATATCATTTCACATGATTAATTGTTACACAGAACTACTGTGTAGACAGGAATAGTCCACAATTTGACTTAATCCTTTTCATAGAAGCCGCCAACACATGATGTACAACAATCAATTCATATAAAACAGACAAGACTATCGCCCCGACTTCGCCTGACTTGGATTTCTATTACACAATAAATAATTTATTTGCTTTTGAAGTAGTTGATTCATCTGAGGTAGCATATTAAATACTATTTTTCTAGCTCTATCATAAAAAACAAAGTTTCCCTTATAATTGTTTTTTTTTATGTAAGTAATCATATAGGTAGGTATACCTAAGCATTTTCTTTAATTTAATATCCTGCAAATAGTCCAGGCTTAATATATGAGTTATGTAATAGAGTTTCATAAACTTGTGATAAATAATTTTAATACAAGTGTCTGTCAACAACGGCTGTTACTTTTATCTCTTGAACGTATTCAAACTTTAGCGACTCAGACGTTTTATGGCCTGTGAAAAATAAATTGTTAACATTCTGTTGAATAGTTCCACTCGTTTTATTTTTTCTCTCATATGGTAACCAAATAAGTACAAAAATAATAAAAAATTTCTACACCAATAACCAAAACTGTTTCAATTGAAACACTAAACCAACATGGCGGTTGGCGCCAAATACAATTAAATTAAGATAACCTCAAATTCATAGTTCGTAACTTAATTATCTTTGACAGATATGTCACTATTATTAATTGATAATAATTACATCTTGTAACTTTATCCATTAATTTAACAGATCCAATAAGCCTTACCTATCAATTAATATCGACGTTGGCTTCGTCTTGTTTTAGTACTATCGATATAACCACAACGATAGATTATAAACTTTAGTTCGAATTTAAATTAATAACTGTTAAATCTATAATACTTATATTATAAAGCTGAAGCGTTTGTTTGTTTGTTTGAACGCGCTAACCTCAAGAACTACTGGACCGATTTGAAAATTATTTCGGTGTTGGATAGACCATTTATCGAGGAAGGCTAAGGCTATATCATTAGGCTAAGACCAACAGAAGCGGAGTCACGCGGGTGAAACCGCGAAGCGCAGCTAGTTCAGTAATACAAGCTATCCATTGAACTAAAACAAGTTAGTACATACTTTATTAAGCATGTAATATGTGTAATTATATCAAACTGAAAAAAGCATGAGGAAACACAAACACATATTTATAATATATTAAAACTTGAATATCTATTAATATTTTCCGAAAACAGTTTCATTTTCACGCAAAGCAGATTTTGGCTTCGTTCCACTGTTGTTTTTAAATGCACCGATAGATAAAAATAGGTGTTGAGAATAGAAAAATAACAAAGATATACTCATTTGTTGTTTTCACAGTACATTAGCCGTGAACTATAATGACTCATTTATCTATATGAATCTCTTTATATATTTCAATTTCAATTTATTTATAAAGCAGTGTTCATAAAAATCATTTTTACTGTTTAAAATTTACATATTCAAAAGTATTTGCATATAACCATTGTAAGGCAGTACTGAAGACTTTTAAAGTGACTTTTCTTACAAGTTTCCGTTTAAACTGTATAAATATGAGAAGCCACGTCGCATCCAGTCAAGGGTCATAAATATTCATTTAGAAAATCAGGTCAAAACTTGGAATTTAAAGCTGTTTAGGGCTCTAAGGGCAAAATAGCAGCTTTTCCTTGCTATACCTACGCTATGTTAGCATTTTGGTCTCAAATATCTACACGTTGAAAATTGAATACCTTGTAAAATGTTAAATGTTGATTATTAATATATTATGTTTAAACAAAAACAAATAAGATTTCACTTAAAAAGAACCATTCAATGGGGCACTTTAATATTTGAATATTATTTACGAAAGAAATCTTTTGTATTAAACCGCTATTGTATTGCATACTAATTGCCCTTCTACTAAATATTCGGGAAGTACAATTAGAAACTTCAAATCTAATAAATCGATGTCGTTCGCAATGCATAGACGAAATGCAATTCAAAATAGAAACCACCCTAGAGCGACTAACGCGTAAAAAAACCCCTACGTTTAATATCCCTTATATTTTCGAGAGAAATAATCATCAATTCAGTTTCCAAATTATAATGGCAAAGGGTACAATTATGGGGTTGGAAGAGATGACATTAGAATGTAATATAATTGTTATTATATAAAATTATATATTAGGAATCAATAACAACCCGTCGAGTCATACTTAATTGAAATGTGTTATGATTACAGGCATCGAATTATATTTAACCATTCATTCGTATTTTATTTTTAATATCTAGGTGTATTGCAACGTACTTTAAAATATATTAGTCTTGTTTGAATTCAATATAATACCTGTATCTGAATACACAATAGATACATAATTATATATAATTCAAAAGTATATAAATTAACGAAAAACCATAATTCGCCAGGGAATTACGTTCATGCAAAAAAGGGCGCCAATATCAGACATCAGTAATTTACGTTATTTGTGGACGTTGTTTGTACCACAGAGTCGTAAGTGTCACCGAAATTTATGAGTCTATGGAATACACGCCTCAATCAGTGAGATTAATTAATGGAAGGCAATCTGAATTATTAAATTAGAGGCTCGGCTTCAGTCAAGGTCAAACGATATTTCCATAATCGTATAAAAATAGACAATCTATAGCATTTTCAATTGGATGAAAGAGAATTTTGATGATGACGGAAAATAGAGTGTAGAGAAAAACTGATACAAGCTTATAAAAGTTGGACCAGTTTTGAAGCATTTTCTAGTAAGAAATGACTCGATGATTTGAGAATATTCTCCTTTCCTGGGAAAGTCCTCCAACCACGTTTCTGCATGCGCTATCTACAGGAGTATTTCAACGTTATACAATCCAATATTTTACGTTACTCCAAAGCTAGAAGCCATTTGAGTTTGTTTAATTACTATGCATCCTGAGTTATGAATTATGACGTAATTCGTTCTGGAAATAACTGGATACAACTCGGAGAATATTCTCCAAATTTCCTTATATTGTCTTCAAGAATGTTTCTCAACATTCTGTTACGACGGAACGTGGCAGAAACTTTTTAATATAAAGTTAGTGAATGTTATATTTGACTTTTGAAACTGTCCACGTTATTTGCTAAGGTATTTCTTTTCAGGTAATAATCACAATAGACTGGTATATTCTTCATTAATTTATTCTTTTTTATTTGTTATACAAGCGAGCTTGCCAACATTATTGGACCCATATAAGTGTAAATGTGACAAGGAATAACAATACCTATATAATTATAGAGCTGTGATAGAGCTACGAAGCTAATAGTGTTGAAATCTCCTTATTTCGGAAAACAATGAAACGGTGCTACTTCTGTTCCAAGTTGTATGGGATTTTCCGTTCCTTCGAACTACAAGAAATGGGACTGAGTTTTGTAGGTAAAAGGATACGTCATACGGACCTTCGTTGCTTCCAATCATTGTATGAAACACAATAACAATAACATGGAACTATTTCAAGCCTATCTTCTGTGGAGGCCTGGTACCCTCCCCTGTGCAAAATCGGCCCAAAGCTAGACAAAAGTCTCCATACAAGTTACTTTGTATGTTTAAATTAGCTCGTTATTTATACATATATAAATTTACTTGCGACAATAACTATTGTGTAACCTACGATCGAAATACACACGAGGTGGACAGCCTGACATATGTAATAACAAACTTACCGCAAAACGCATGAAATTATTGTAAAGTATAAACTTTGTAGGCACTGCTGTGCTCAAGTGTGCATGAAATATAGGCGTGAATAAATTTGATATAATGATATGGAATATATTTGTGTCATGTGTGTTAGTTTCTGAAATAACTAATTTTTTATATTCTTTATAAATTTCGAACTAATTAAAATGTTTTATAAATTACTACTAATAATAAACTTATAAACTCCGTACAAACTTGGTATAGAGCAAGCAAAAAAGACATGGGTTGTGTTTGTTCATGGATTCTGGACTACAGGGAAAACGTGATATTATAATACAAAAAGTTATATTGCTATAATAAAAGCATGTTTTTATAGTAATGTGTACTTAACATTTTTGTTAAGTTAACAGAACACTGTAAATAAAAAACTCTATAATATTTTATTATATAAATTTATTCGTTCAACAATACAACAGAAGTAATACTTCAAACATTTCTGTTTAAATTGTTATTGTAAGGATATCGGAAATAGTCAATACTTGTTACATAACAGTTCGTGTGTAGAGCAAACTCCAAAAAGCTCAACATATCAATGTTACCATGGAAATAAAAACTCGAAAATAGTATAAAAGATCAACCCTTGTTCCAAATATCCCTTCTATGGACCGTTAGTTTGCAACCCTTTCCAGACTAATTATGTCTCTTTCGCTTTCACAGCAAAATTACAGCACCGATATGAATGAAATTTGGAATGAAAACAGTTGACCCAGTGTCAAGTTTTTTCAAAACATATTTTCAGGGAAGATGAAAGTTTTAGCCTGTAGTTTGGTAATCACAGGTTCTTAATACAAGAAACGATTACACAAAGTAATATAATAAAGTGTCAATTACCATTTTATACGCAAACCATTCAAGTAATTCTATTAAATGTCTAGTTATGGGTAGGTAGGAAACAGAGAATTCTGCTCTACATTCCACAATATTAATTTCATGATTTTAAATATTAAAATCCGTTTTCAGATGATGCGCTTGCGTTGAAGCTTAAAGGTAACAAAACAATATCAATGAAATTATGAAACTTAATAAGAATGTAACCTTTAAAAAATAAATTAGATAGAGCTCTTAATACCAACCTTGACCCGTTTAGATTATAACTTAATACATATATCATAATTACCCCAAAGTACTAACTAGATAACAAGTGCAAGCGCGTAGCACACACAATTAGCTAGAGCCTACGGAGTACGGGCTACGCAACATAGAGCTAAAAAGATTTTACCATATTTTCTTTACAAATATCAAAACTAAATATGAAACGTATTGAAAAAATAAAACAACACTGGAGTAATATAACTTACCTATCAATCCATCAGTTACACAAAAATATAAAGCCATACACAGCAAACAAAACAAACATCGCGAACGAAGCGTCTTCAACATTTTTCCAAAATAACATCCTTCACGGACATTTTCAACACAATAGCACTTAATTTTCCTGTAAACACTACACTTAGTACACGATCGGATTAAGTCATTGGCATTTTATATTGGATTTACGTAACGGACGTGAATACGCGCGCCGTATGGAGCGGCAGCGACACAACATCCCCCGTCAAACGCCACAATAATACTAAATTTGAAATTTTTGTAGTTCGCTCATCGCTGATCGTGCCTCGTAGTCGTAGTTACACTCGTAGCGCGTAGCATTTGGAAATTCCGCTACACATTGATCGTAGTTTCAAGAATTTTTCAGTTTCGGAATTTTCATTGAATTAATGCATAGTGTAATTTGATTGACTTGGTGGTAACAAGGTGGTAACTATCAAATTAGTACACTACTTCTATACCCTGTGACTTGATACATACATTATCTTGCTTGTGGTAGAGTCACTAAGTTGGAGAAATCATCATTAAAAAAAAAGTAATAGAAAAAGCTGTATCTATTTACACTAGAATAGCTAGTTTTGACTAAGTAATCAATATAAATTCTGTTAATACAATAAGTGCATGTAAAACTTTTATAAAATTTAAAAAGTAGAGTCCATAGCGATGCGCTTCGCAAAATGCACTTAATTTCTCTATTAATTAAAACGTTACGTCAACACTCGTAAAACAAATGAACTCACATCAAACCTAACATAACAGTTAATATTTAAACACGACAACCGTTTGAAATTTTCGGACTCAAAGGTTTGACCCCAACGTACGCGTCCAAAGTTGGCTAAAGGGTCGATCAATTAAGGACGGTAGTGTTTTGTGTCATAACGGTGCGACCACACACGCGCCTTTCATTAAAGGATGCATTAAAGTCATAACTTTAAGCATCTAATTTCTGGTAAGTGTGCAAGCCTTGTGTGGTCTGAACTTTGTTATGAATTTTTATAGTGGCTTATTAAATAAATGGCTTAACAATGAGTTACAATGTGCGGTTAACAAAAAAACACAATCTATGTTTAAACAAGACTAACTAAGATAGAGCAGGTAATAATAATTATGTATTGTACTAAGTACTAAATATTCTGACATTATTTGAACCTACAAAATTACCTATATCTTTAATTTACTAGCAAGGCATAGATTTACTCGAGAATGCATATTGCATATTGATGAGAAGAATTTGTTACATGCTATAATTTTATTACTGCCAGTTTTTAATATTTTCTCTATAAAAACCTCCTCCTTATGCCTTAACAAAAACGTTAATAAAATTGCCAAATTAGTCGATACGTTCTCGAGACACATTATACTCGTATTATGGTACATTTGCAGAAATCAATTAATATTTGTCCTTCTAAAAACAACCTACCTAAGAGCGGGGGCACACGATGCGTTGCGGCGGCGGTGCGGCGCCGGAGCGGTGTCGCTGCGTCGTCTTACATAGAAATATCTGTGGCATGTCACACGATGCGCTCCGGCGCCGCACCGGACTTGTAACCACCAAGACGAGGCGGGGAGGGGTGAATGCGGTGCGACGTCGGAGCGGCACCGCTCAGTTGTTTTGCGTCACAAGGAAGGACACGCTGTGCAACGCTGCTACGACGCCGCTGCGACATAAAAACGTTACGGCGCCGCACCGCTCGTGTGCCCACTGACACGGTGAAATCTTTGCGGTGCGGCGCCGCAACGCATCGTGTGCCCCCGCTCTTATTCATCCATCTGTAAAACAGTAGGAGGAAGCAAAACAAGCGGACGTCTCCGCAGTGACCCCTAGGTACTAAATGTAGCCAATGATTGCAATGTGCCATTTTGAACGAGTTAATAGAGATTGGACATTTCCAGGCAGAAATAGGTAATTAATGCGTATACGAAAAATAATTGTAATTTTCGGCTAAAAGTTCAACTTGTTGTGCATTCTTATTATCTATACTAATATTATAAAGAGGAAAGGTTTGTAATTATGTAAGTATGTATGTATGTATGTATGGTTTTCACGCATAAACTACTGGACCGATTTCAAAAATTCTTTCACCATTAGAAAGCTGCATCTTCACTGAGCAACATAGGCTATATTGCATTTAAAAAAAAATAGAGATCCTTACCAAAAATGCAATAATGTAACCCAAGGTGTAAAAAATTTCTTAATAAAAATTCTGTCATCGCGTGCGCTGCGGAATCTATTGAAGATAGAACAAAAAAATGTTCTACGGTATTATAGAATGGATCAATATCTACAAGAAAGTCCGCGATACCATATGTCCATCTTCAGTAGTTATGTTACTACAACAACTTTTTTACGTTTTCAAAGTAAATAGAAGTGCCGACAGTAATCAAACCATGTTATCCATACACATATATTAATCCTTATCCCATTAAATGATGTTTTATTATAGACTGTTTCAATACCAGCAAAATACTTTTTAAATTAAAAAAATTGGATATTCCATTCAAAAGATATAACGAATTTTCAAAAGTGTCAATCTACAGAAAATAGTAGGTATACTGTTTAATACAATGAGCAGACGTAGTGCGGGACGGGGTGAAGGTGATTTTCATGTGATTAAAAATTAAACCTATAGTCCGACCTATAGTAGACTTTTCACTGTCACGATATCGCTATCTATGCGGGTGAAACCGCAGGGCATTGCTAGTTATTATATAAAATGGCTGGACCAATGTCCGATACTGGTAAAGTATTTACTGGCCCAAAAAAATAGGGTTGCCTGTAAAACTAATTTAAAGTGAATCAAGTCACGATCTTGAACTTGTCAATTTTAACACACACATTAGCTAATTAAAATACAGTACATTCACTCGCTTTAAGGTAATTTAAGCTAAATGGGGCGATTCAAAACAAAGATGAGTTGTTTTAAAATTTTCATTCGATCTCTATTTTTCGTAGGTAGAGTTGTAATGTCTGCACTTTATACCTTCAATTTCCCTATTTGTGTAAAATAATTTCTTTCAATACTAACTAATAATACTTTAAAATCAAACTCTAATCGGCAATTCAACAAATATTTTCAAGAACGCCGCAGGTTAAACTCCATCGTTTATTAGATCTATGTCACGATGCGCTCCGTGTATGTATGGCTACAGATAATATAATACAATACTTACAGCAAAGAGACGATAAACACATTATAACTGTGACGCATAGAAAAGTGCCGACATTAAAAAAAACACACACGTAGTCCTGCGAACGGGCTACAGTCGGCGTTATCAAATATACCGCGTTGATCACTCGAATTCTTGAAATGCCAATGCCGAAAGATTTTTAAAATTGATTCATGGATTACATAATATCATGCTTATTCCAAATGTACGTATGCATAACAATAGGTTTTTGTATATCAAAATAGTTGCCTCCGGGAAGTTGGCACCACACTTTGAAGTTAGAAAAATTTTAAAGGTTGTTCCAGGTTGTTCTAGGTTTGTTCTATATTGTTCCAGAATTGCATAAAGCTGAGATTAAAACATTTCGAGAAAAGTAAAAAAAAACGATTTTAGAGCTGGCACCGCACTTTTAAGATATCACGATTCTGGCGGTTGTTCTGAGTTGTTCTAGGTTTGTTCTATATTGTTCCAAAATATCGCGTCCGAAAAAGATTTATTTTCCACAAAATTCGTAAAAAACCAAAAAGAAGTTGGCACCGCACTTTTTAGATATCACGATTCTAGCGGTTGTTCTGAGTTGTTCTAGGTTTGTTCTATATTGTTCCAAAATAGAACAACCTGGAACAACCTTTAAAATTTTTCTAACTTCAAAGTGCGGTGCCAACTTCTTTTTGGTTTTTTACGAATTTTGTGGAAAATAAATTTTTTTCGGACGCGATATTTTGGAACAATATAGAACAAACCTAGAACAACTCAGAACAACCGCCAGAATCGTGATATCTTAAAAGTGCGGTGCCAGCTCTAAAATCGTTTTTTTTTTCTTTTCTCGAAATGTTTTAATCTCAGCTTTATGCAATTCTGGAACAATATAGAACAAACCTAGAACAACCTGGAACAACCTTTAAAATTTTTCTAACTTCAACGTGTGGTGCCAACTTCCCGGAGGTAAAATAGTTTGGCTGTAACTTTTAACTTGTTATGGCGGGAAATTCCGGAGCTTGTTATTTTCAGAATTTTTTTTTAAGTGAAACTTCTTTATCGGGGTTGGAAAAAAATTTAGTGTAACATTTTTTCGTTACGCGTGACATTTTTCCGTTACACGCCATCTTTTTCTTATCCCTACCACGCGTGATTCGACGTATTTCTGTAAAGTTGTTTAAAGTAAATTATTTTTTGAAAAATAAGGTCATAAAGAAGTTTCACTTCTTACGTGTGTACACTAGTACACGCACACATTTTTTTTTCTTTTGCTAAAATTTTTATTTGAGATAGTAGGTATTAATTAATAATTAAATTAAATTGACATTATTAAATTAGTATTAAATCATTTTTAACACTTGACTAAGCTGTCTTGATATGTGTACGGAAAAATTATTTTATTAAATCCTTTCAACTTGGACCTAAAAGAAAAAAACTAACCAATGAAAAACTCATAAATATTACTTAAATCTTTATTCATCATCCTTATTCTATCAAATTAATATACAACTTATAATAATAAAAAATGGTCAAGTTACAGAAGTAAACAACTTATTCCAAGCTAAGATATAAAGTAATACTAAGGTCGTGAACATTTTACTATGAAATATGAAGTTTTATTTATTTATTTCTATTGATAATCATTATTCGTAATAATTTGAGACATAATACAAAATAACGTAGTACCAAAATTTTTAAAATCATTAATTTAATGGCTTCAAATTAACACAAAATTTGGCACAAAACCATTTATTTCGAAACCAAATGTCCTTCAAAATATTCGTACCGTAAACATGATAACACATTTTATTGTATGATATTATATTTATATCAATTATTTATAACCCATATCTGTTCTTGGTTGTCAATAATAAGGAAAACTATTCCAAGTTTGATGAAGCTCTAACAGAATATACAATTTAAATAAAATTACGTCATCTATAAAAAGATCAAACTACGTGTGCGAAAGACTAAGAAATTAAATTATACTAACAAAAAATAACAATGGTTTAAATTATTGTACTAATAATTATTTTAATTTAAATAACATAGCATTTAATATCGCAAAATTGGAATTTCTGACCCTTATGTATTGTCTTATCACCATAACCGAAGAACTTAGTTGAAAAATGTTGAAGAAATCTAGCTTTAAAATCAAGGAAGATAGAGGTCATTTTACAAATTTGGTCTTACGGTGCATTTACATTAGACAAGCTCATTCAAACCCCACTATGTCAAATTTATTATAGTGTAAACAGGCGTAGAGCATTATTTGTTCTTAGTGCGTTCGAACAGATTCTATGCAATGTTCTAATACTGAACAACACTGAATACGAGTTTTCGTTTACATTAAAAGATCACGAAAGAATGATCTTGCTCTAGTCTAGCTCATGTTCGTTTGATGTAAATGCACCGTTACAGGCAGTGCCTTCTAGCGGTCGTTTTCAGAACTATTTTTCAATACGTTAAAAGTTTTAAGATAACAATGTAATAAAAAATATATTATAAAAGGCGGCACGTAACTGTAGCGTTAAATGAAATGTAGATGGGGTAACTCGGGATACAATTTACTCAAATACCTTATTTTTTACTTCTGCGCATGTTCGGGCCAGCGCTAAAGAAATTTGCCGCCAATTACACTTAAATGTCTTTATAATAAAATTAAATTTATTATTATTATTAATTCATAACACGACCTGTCACATATAAATATACAATATGTTTTATTTTTGGGTTTAAGCACTATTTATCACTAATTCTATATAAAAATCAACAATTTCGTCCGCACAGCTATAATTTTAATTTAGTACAAGCGAGTGTCATAAAAATGTAGGTAACATATTGATCGATTATTACAAAAAATTCACAAAAAATGCTAGTTACAATAATATCACTATTCGGTCAGACTTTTGTGTTTAACTAATTATTGTTTCACTCATTAGTGTATAATCCACGATTACTTTAATTGTTTCGTCGCACGAACACAAATTTAACGCTTGGAAGAATATGACAAAAAACATTATGTACTGTTGTTGCACACTCAAAATTAATTAAATGTGAAAGACACGTTATAATACCGACCAATAACGTATTAAAAACATAGTAACGTATTGATAATACATACAGAAATTATGTTTATATCTACAGAATGTTTATTTTTCTCCACATTTTGTTATAGTCGTTATGTGATATATTTATAGTTTTTAAATAACCAGTAATAGTATTTATTTATGTATTTTATGTATTTATTCGGTAACAATCGAATCCCTAAAGAATTGTAATGTATTGAATATAAAGCTTCATTCATAAGAATAAACACGACAAAATACTATAGCTCTCACACAATCATATATTTATACTATGGATATTTTCTATTATTTACCTTAAGAAGCAACAACGAAAAATATTAATAATATTATTAACCAATATTACATGTAATGAAAAATATGTGTATGTTTACGAACTTTTATGCTTAATTAATTAATTAATTTAAAAATAAATATTAATTCTCGCGCCATTCAATTAAAAACAATAAACGGGATCAATTAGCTTTTTTGTGATATTAATTCAATATTTTATAACTTTGTGATAATGTGATACAGTTTTTGTGAAATGCAAAGAAATATATCAACATATTGAAAACTATTGTAAGAATTACGAGTAAATCTTATTAAATTAAAGCATTTTTGTAATTTATGCATATTATCAATATACTTAATGTTAAATTAAACATAATCTTTAAATTTACAGTCAGTTAAATATTTCTCTTCTGGGTTAAGATTAGACAAAGAATCATGGAAATAGTGCCATATTAAACTAAATGGAAAATTCAAACAATCTAAAATTATTTTTACAGTTTATCTTCATTTTCAGATGATATAACTACATCAAGGACCATATTTTTTCTCAAATGCACTTTTGAAAGAAGTCTAATTGAATAAATAAATGTTTGAGTTTGAGTCTATCTAGTTTCATTTAGAACTATGTATAAGAGATCTGAAATATCAAATTTTCCTCTCCTATTCCTCTCCATGTCTCGTAAAAAATTAAAGATTTGAACTAAAAAGTATACAATATTTTTAATTAAAATCTTGAAACAAAACCAGCATTATCTAACCAACTGTAAAAGTAAAGAATAAACAGCACTCAAAATTACATTTGTGGTAGGAATTCAATAGGTGTAGCGAACTTGAAGTCCTCTGGGAAGAGTTTGGCCGCAAACGGATACATCAGTTTGTACGACTGTCTGATTGTCACGTCCGCCACACCCGCTATGTCACCGATTTCCTTTTGACTGCGCTTGTCTTCGGATGCCTGGAAGTAATTAATAGGAATTACTACATAGTATAAATTCTAATATAATTCTCTCTAAATATAATTCTCTGTCCCTATGTAAAGAAATGCATAAATCTTTAAAACTACCCAACCGATTTTGATGCGGTTTTTTTAAATAGATAGAGTGATTCAGCAGGAAGGTATATAATTTATTAGGTTTTAAACAAAGCGGGCGAAGCCGCGGGCAGTAAGCTAGTAAGAGAATAAATTAATATCAAATACAAATTGATATGTAAGTATTGTAATTAAAAGCTTTATTTTCTAGAATGTTTTTTTTTTAATATGTTTTTATCTTTGTATATCTAATAAAAGTAATACTTTTGCCAAACGAAAATGTAAGACTCTGTTTAAAACTACACAAAATTGTAATGGATCAATAATAAATTAAATTAATAGAATCAAAAAGTGAAAAGTGCTTTTAAATTCATCAAAATTATTAACTTCTGAACCCACTAACTTCTCCATATATATCCTATAAAAACAATAAGTGTACATTTACTTACTTGTGACGCCATATAAATAGCAGCCGCAGCCACCGATATAGGACTCCTGCCCGATACAATATCAAGTTCCCCGGCTTTCCTCGCAATATGCGTCGCTGCTCTTTGCACTGAGTTCGGAAGACCAAGGTTCGAACAGAACCGAGACATGAAATCTGCCGTTGTGATGAGATCCACAGACGTTTCAAGTGCTTTGAGGATTAGTTTGAAACATCTGCCGATTTCCTTTTTGCTGATTTTGCTGACTGCGCAGATCTCTTTGAATGTACGAGGTACACCTTCTTGCCGACACGCTATGTAGAGACACGCGGAGGCTATCGCGTCGTTCGCTCTGCCTTTTAGATTTTTGCCGTCATGTACCTGAAATTAAATGTATGTATTACTTAGAAATATAACAGTAAAAGTGTGTTATAATTTTCATGTGATCTACTCTCTCTCTTTTGGCCTTGCATTAGAGTAATACAAAATCCAAATTAAATATTACAAAAAAATTAGTAAAACCGATAGAAAAAAATTTAGTTTTGTCAATTATGGCACAACTACAAGGCTGCTAAGAATGTACCACAATTTTTAAAATAACGAAAGTGAACACTCTAATCAAATCATTGAATTAAATCATTGTTTAATCATCATCACTACATAGTATAAAACAAAGTCGCTTTCTCTGTCCCTATGTCCCTTTGTATGCTTAAATCTTTAAAAATACGCAACGGATTTTGATGCGGTTTTTTTTAATAGATAGAGTGATTCAAGAGGAAGGTTTTAGTATAATTTATTAGGTTTTAGACAAAGCGGGCGAAGCCGCGGGCGGTAAGCTAGTTTAAAAATAAATATTACACACACATTCATATTTTCCCACACCCAATTGTTACATCATGTGAGATTAACAAAAAAATGATGCAAAGATAAAAATATAAGTAAGTAATAAAAACAATACCTGTTTAAACAAATTATTAGCTCGGTCTACAATAGTCTTCGGCAGATTAATTCTATCTGCCATTGTGTTGATTTCTCTAAATGCATTAATAAGTGCTCTGTCCGTGCTGCTGATGTTCCTTCTGTTCTGATACTTGGAAACTCCGAAACTGTCGAAGGAAGCATCTCCTCGACCAGGTCCGATGATCGTGGAGAGGTCACCACCAGATAGCAATGGGTTTTCAGGTCCACCGACACGAGACGGGTCTACGCCAGACTTTTCGTTGCTAAATGTACGCCATTCAGACCCCACATCTATTACTCTGAAAATTGTATAAATGTTATATGTAAGTTAACAAAATAAATATAACTGTGTGTTTATAGTACATTTACTTGAAGAACTGTATATATGGATATGTTGTAATAGAAAAGAGTTACAATGTTACTAATAATGAAAGTTTCTTTATAAATTTAAATTAAAGGCATGCATGTTGCATATGGATCAAAAATGTTTTTATGCAATGAGGTCATTCTACAATTGTGTAATGTTCAATGTATTTGTATATTCAATAAAAGAAAAAATAACGAAATGCACTTTTGGACTTGTATTTGTGAATAATTTAAATTTTAGGACATATTTCACAAAAGGGGTTTTAGTTGCACTACTTGTCATTCACCAAGTATATGTGCAACAATAATTTATCTTTCCAATACCTTTTATGTGTGTTTCTTAAGTATAAACCTTTAGGTTTAGTTACAACAAAATATTTTATTCCACAATCAATAGAATTTACTTTCACACAGTCTACAGAAATTTCAAGATACGAAAAAGTAAAAAGTAAACATTACCTATCCCCCACGACGAGGCCGCATTCTGAGCATATCATGTCACCCGCCCTATAGTCCTCAATGAGCGGGGCATCTGGGTGAGCATAGCACACCACCTTATTCGCTTCGATTCTAAAAACCACAAAGGAAAGCAAATGATCAGTTTCAACATCATAATCACACGACGACCCGCTTTCACAATCACATCGCATCCACACTTATAAACTTACGTAGCATTATTTTAGCTATTAACAATATTCAACGATATTATACGCAAATTTATTTGTCAGATAATGTGCGTGAATAAATAGAAAACAGGAAAACAGACCTCGACGTGCTCGCCATGATTGATATTTGGTGATTGTCAAACTGAAAGTCATAGACAACTTTGTATTTTAAACATTTTGATTGAAACCAAAGATTAAAAATTAAAAATGGAAATTGTCACAGGTTAAAAAAAAACAAAATTCCTTATGGTTGCATCTTGGGTTGCATTAAATATATTATACGTTATGTAAAATTCTGATATATAATTATTTTATTTAAAATTGCATTCAAACAATGAAATCAAGGAGTAAGCACACAAATTAGTTTGTCTGTAAAATATCACTTACTTAATACTGCCATCTGTCGGACAAATTATGGTACTAAATAAACTTTTTAGTCTGTAGATCTTAGAGTATAGGTATATTACAATTAATAGTATAGAGCGCGTGTATTGCACAAATTGCTTAGTGCGCATCGTAGGCAGATGAGCTATAGATACTATGTATATAAATGTGTGTGTGACCAATAGGGATGGGTAGATATCAATTGCGTGTTGAGCTATCGATAAGTTATGTAAATAAATATGTACCATAAGTAAATTTTATGTTCAATATGTTATTAAAGGAGAAATGTAAGAATAAAGTATAAATATGTAATTTTAAATTTGTTTGCCAAGTGAGTAAAGTGTGTTTATTCCATTTAAATGTGTCTTGTATTAATTATAAGTAGTTTAAAAGAAAATGTTTAATTGGAATATCTGAAAAACGTGTGGACTTCTTAAATATTAAAGTCAATAAAATAAAAGATCGGGTTTAGTACTATTTTTTTTAATAATAGTCACATCCCTACGCCCTTATTTGATATAAGGGCGTAGGGATGTGACGACCCCATCGCCCACGGTTGGAATATCTGTTGTCTACGTGACAACAGATATTCCACCCGTGCAATCAGTCAACCCGCAGGACACCTTGTGGCGTGGTGTCGGGGAGTAGCGACCCCGCGGGAACCGAGTGCTCCCTCCCGCTCCCTGTCTTCATCTCCGGCTCGCCTTCACCGGCCGGTCGGAGTGAAGCCTGACGAGGACAGGACCCCCACCTCTGGCTTGCCTTAACCGGCCGGCCAGAGTGGAGTCGCGAGAGCTTTTAGCTCGAAGGGTGGATGCGAATCATAAGTGGCGAGTGGGCACGTGATGCTGGACCCTCAGGGAGCGCGTGATCGTCGTTTAAAGTCCAGGGACGCCTCTCCACCCTTAGCTGCTCACAATATGTTGCCCCCTTGTCGCACTATTGCAGCGACTTATTTCGGGGGCCCATACAGTGAGAGGGCGAGTCACCACCTGCCAACATATTTTTACTTTCTTTTAGTAGAAAGGCAGGTGCCATAGTTTCCCATAGTCCCCAATACCAGTCCATTTAGCATCCCAATCCATAGCCCAGTTATTAAATTTCCATACCCTGCAATAGTCCTACATCGGCCGCGGACTGCCTAGGACTGTATCTCTATAGTGCAGTCATGGGCAGGCTGCGGCTGGTGTCCCACAACACATTAAAATTCTCGAAAGGGCCTCTGCGTGTTGGATCCGTGTCCCCACGTAAGCCTTCCAAAGATCCGGGTACCGTCCTTCTGGTGGTACCCGAGTATTATGGAAATCAAATAATAATAGTATTTAAAAAATGTTAAATAAAAATAAGAAATAATTAATAATTTAAAATGAAATAATAAAAAATATTAATAATTTTTTTATTCAATTTTATCAATTCTATACCTACCAAAATCTTCAAAAATCAATTTAAGGTGGACTTCCGACTACCGCGGCTCCGGCGTCACTAACGCAGCGACAGTAACGCGGCGACAGAGCGATAGTATTATACAGTACGGAAATGTATGATGGAACGTTCGAGCGCAGCGCCACTGTCGCAGCGACAGTGTCGCCGCGTCAGTGACGCGCGGCTGTAGCGGCCGTGCAATGCTCGCGCAAGCACTGTCGCGTGGCAGGCTGCGAAAGCACGTTGTTTTTAGGTTATTATCTAGTTATTTTCGAGAGAATATCTAAAAAATGGACGTTAGTAACATATTTACGGATGAGCAAGACGAGGCACTAATAAATTTAGTGACTCAAGATGCAATTTTGTAAATTGGGTCTGCTGGGCTTCGCTCCATACTATAGTAGTAACGAAGCAATTAAAGATCATCATCCTCTTCTTCTTCTAATAATATTTTTTTAATTGATCGGTTCATTCCTACTGTACCGCACAACCGTCAGGTATGGACTAATAACTGTGACTGACGCCGGAGTCGCGCTGCTCGGAAGCCAATCTGCGTCTAAGCCGCTGCGACGGTGACGCAGCGGCTTAGACGCTGCGGCCGTTGCGATAGAGCCGCGCTGGTCGGAAGTCCACCTTTAGCGGTTAAAATATAATATCGTAACATTACATACTTTACATTTACACTATAATACATTCGCATTCATAATATTAGAAAGTGTATGATACAAAACACACCACAAAATTATTTTTAATACATTTTTAAAAGAGTTTTAATTTTAAAGTTAAATAAATAATATGTTAAAATATAGTTCTTCTTGTAAACTATCGAGTACAGCGTTGGTCAAGTCACATCACTACGATCACGTGGCGGCAGTGAGGTGCGCGAAGGGTGCGCTAGCGAGCCTGCGCGTGTCCACCTCCCACTTCCGCGATGCTAGATTTATTTTCATAAAAATAAATACAACAATCGATTTACCGATGAAATGTGATACTGGATTTCAATTTTGTGTTTTTTCTAGTATCGTTCTTGCAAGATCGAACTGCACATTTCACCATGTTTATTCGTAAATATGAAAAAAATCCCTAGAGAAACGCACTTCGATAGCACTCAACCACGACTACGAGCGCTCGCGGCGGGAACGTCGTGTTGTTCCCACCTGTCTCTACTGTTCCCACTTCGTTGTTCGCACTCTATAGATAGTATATATGTCGTGGCCATATCGTAGATTTGCTCATTTCATGATATGATCGATCATTTCACGAAATGGTCGCATTTCATGAAATGGCCAACATAGTTTGATCAGATCGTTAAATCGTCAACGTTTCACGATTTGGTCATCCACATTTGGCCAGATCGTTTAAAATATAAAGAGTCCATAAAATATTAAAAAAATTCAGAATATTCTAAGAACTTGTTTAATGTCATTTAAGTTAGTGCCGCGGCAGCGGCCGGCGAATGCCAGAAGCGAATCATTTTTGCAATAGAAAACAGTTAGGTTAGGTTAGGTTAGACTTTGATAAACAACGCACGAGCCGAGCGAGCAAAGCGAGCGTGCCGCGGCAGCGGCCGGCGAGTGCCAGAAGCGGATCGCTTTTTAAAAAACAAACAATTATAATAATATAGTAGGATATATAAATATATATCCTAAAAGAAAAAATGTGTCTTAAATTATTTTATTTAAGACGCATTTTTTTCTTCATTTTCCATAGTACTCGAACCTCTTCGTCGCAAATTCTTTGCTATGACTTTCTTCATATTGTTATTAAACGAATTATGAAGTTTTTAACTGCGAATAATTAAATTTTCGCCAGCGGCCGCCATCTTATCACATAAACACAGAGCTTGCAGCGCCTCTACCAATGATTAATGTAACTATTTTACGATATGATCAAATAATTTTGATCATTTCATGAAAAAACCGCGCGTTTAGTTGGCCATATCGTGAAACGATTTCTTATCATTGATCTGCTCAAGCCACATCATGATGTGGCCAAACTAAATTGGCCATTTCACGAAATGCGACCATTTCGTGAAATGGCCCATTATTTCATGAAATGAGCAAATGTACGATATGGCCACGACATATTATATACTCTAAGCTGTAGATGGATGGTAGATGGCGTTCTCAGGCGAATTCTGAGTATTTTTATTGCTGAAACTTCAAATTTCTTGAGACTTTCTTCAAGACTTGGGACAACGCAAATTTTTTATAATTTATTTATTTTGTTTCCTTGCAATTTATATTATATTTTCTTTTGTTTAGGGCCTATTATGTATGGAGTATGGACCCAAAGTACATTTATATACTTACTAGCTACTGTATACTTTTTCGGACGCGAATCAAAGGATAGTACTTACCTACTGTTAACTCCATGTTAACTCATTTGCCTGCATTCAGTTGAGAAACAAAAATAATTAATACCTACTGTACCTACTTTCATGAATTGACTGTATTATTGAGTCAAATGCAAGATTTAACCACAGACTAATAATAATATACGATTTAACTATCGAACATAGTACCTGTACATCGCGATTAACATCACGGGCAATAAAAAAATGGTACCTAAGTAGGTACTACAATCCTCTGCGTCGACGATTCTTTTTAAATTTTTATGCAGGACATCTAAATAAAAGTATGTACCTACTAAATTATTACAAACTTTAAAATATTCATGTAGAGCGCATGCCGCCATTATTTCTATTTTTCATGACGACTTTATTAGATAGACGAAATATGTTGCGTCGAATGTTTCGTCACGACGATGTTTTTGGAAAATTACTAGATTTGATAGGAAAATACTAGAAAATTTTCTCGTCATAAATGTTTATTTACATAATATGTATGGATAACATTTACATAGGTAATACTTAAGTAAGTCATTCTATCCCCGATATCATTTCAATCAGAATCAGTCACATGATGTGGATATATGAGGAAAAATCCTCATACCAATGCAATATTATGACCAAACTTAAACAATGCGACGTGCAATGTACACATTGTGACTTCGCTATCTACGTGACTTGTGACATGCTTAACACAAATAATAAAACAAAGATTCAATAAATAGGTACACGTACATTAGTTTTAATATCTAAATTTTGAACCAGTTACCTACCTCTTCTATTTCATTCAAAGTATTAAAAATATTATGTTGTTCACTTCCGTTTGCATTTTTACTTATTACTTAAACATGTACATAGTTAAATATGTGAGAATCTAACGGGGATTGAACCCACTTGAAAGGCTCACACGCAAAATGCTAATAGAGGTAGGTACCGTACAACGATTACGGCTGTACCGTAACAACATATTGATTGATACAAAATAAATTGATAAGTTTCCATGGAATCATTTGATATATGGTATAAAATGAAGAAACAATTTGTAACAAATACCGACGTTCAAGAGCCAACTTTTTTTATGAAGAACTAGCGGTTCGCCCCGGCTTCGCCCGTGGTACCTACATGTTTACGTTTTTTTTTTCATAAAAACTATCCTATCTCTCAGAGTCTCAAGTTGGATCGAACTGCACATGGTGTGCGAATCGGTTAAGTGGTTTAGGAGTCCATTGAGGACAAACATTGTGACACGAGATTTATATAATATGTCGTGGCCATATCGTAGATTTGCTCATTTCATGAAATGGCCAACATAGTTTGATCAGATCGTTAAATCGTCAACGTTTCACGATTTGGTCATCGACATTTGGCCAGATCGTATAAAATATCTTAGAGAGTCCATAAAACATTAAAAAATTCAGAATATTTTAAGAACTTGTTTATTGTCATTTAAGTTAGTGCCGCGGTAGCGCCGGCGAATACCAGAAGCGAATGGTTTTTTCAATAGAAAACAGTTAGGTTAGGTTAGGTTAGACTTTAATAAACAACGCACGAGCCGAGCGAGCAAAGCGAGCGTGCCGCGGCAGCGGCCGGCGAGTGCCAGAAGCGAATCGCTTTTTAAAAAAGAAACAAAAATGGTCGCATTTCGTGAAATGGCCATCCACGTTTGGCCAGATCGACGATCTGGCCAAATATGGATGACCAAATCGTGAAACGTTGACGATTTAACGATCTGGCCAAACTAAATTGGCCATTTCATGAAATGAGCAAATCTACGATATGGCCACGACATATATATTAAGATAGGGAAACGCGTGACCACGATCTCGCCTGCTGGTAAATGAAAATGTGGTCTAAGATGGAGCGCGCTTTCCTAGAAGGTACTTGTTCACTCTTGTCTTGAAGAACCCCAGGTTGTACTCGTCGGGGAACATCTGAACATTGAAAGAAGATGGCGTATATGATCATTTCTGCTTTGCAACCACCACATCTAATCTATAATCCAAAATCAGCTAGCTATATTTGATCGCTAACAATACGTTAAGATCTCTGATATGTGTTAAAATTTGTAAAAATAAAATCGATCAATTAAAACTACTCCAACCAAACCCGATTTTGAGAAACTAGTTCAGCCTAGGCCAAACTTGTTTGACCTAGAGGTTCAGGTTAGGCCAGTAACATACTACACTAATAGACCGATAACAAGATTATTTTTACTATAATTTGTATTTTTTAGCAATCGGCCAAATGAAAATGATTAATATTCGAAAAAATGTGAAATTGTTTGCGTATCCTCAAAACAATTTAGCAGAATAATAAATAATTTATTTAAGTTTTGAATTTTAAATTCCACAGATGTTTCAGTAGCTCTGCCTATTTTATTATTGCGTAAATGCAAGCTAATTTTTAACATATTTTAATATAACAAAAATGACATTAGCAAAATCAAAAATGCGAATAGACTGCGAACCCGTTAGGATGATTTATTCGATTCAATGCAACCTTGAGTCCAACGCATAAACCATTCCAATTCGAATATCATTAAAACTAATCAATGAGATAAATCGTTTAAAAATATTTGATCTTATTTTTTTAATTTATTCGAAAAAAATACATAACTTGTTGATCAAGCGATAATCGAATCGCCACTATATGTTTCCTTGAAGAATATCTCGAAATTTCTCAATAGATATTTTGAGTCTATTTACACCAGTTACACAGTACATTACATATTTTATGAACAACCACGGATCACTTAAATTAATACACATTACACATATTTTTTTATAATCTTCTATGACAATTGACAACCGCGACTGGTATCCAAATTATCTATGTTCGAAGCAGCTAAGTAATAAAAAAAAACGAAAAAAAAAATACAACGACACAATAACCGAGTAAGTATATAAGCAAAACACGATATAGGACACGTAAATCGACTATGGGTTTAGATAAATCCCATTACTCATTCAGTGTTTATCGTAACATCACGTACGGAACCTCAAATGTAGAAACTTTCGTAATATCCCTTTAAATGAATGGTTAAATCGTTATTTAACTTCTTTATGCTATTTTCCGCTTTTATTCCGTACACATAGTACCTATGTAGTAAAGAAAATAGAGAATAAACGTCAAATTGTACTTTGTTTATTACTAACTAAAGATCCAGGCTAATTTTTGTGTAATAAGTAATTTGTTTTTATAGGTTTCATAAATTGTATTAAAAATAATTGCGTTCATACATGTTCAATAATTTAATTAAAAACTTGGTTGGTATACATCCACGGATGTATTTTGGAACCGCAATTTTGAACAATTAATTAATTACGTTCAGTGTGAGGTAATAACAGAAATAGGAACCATATAAAAATATCGTTTAAGAATAGTGTAGGTTAATTAATTTAAATTACGACCGGTTTTTACTACGTAAGCTAGTACATAGAGATCTATAGTATAGTAGTTATGTTATTGTAGGTAAAAATATATTATTATTTTTAAGCTTCTAGAATAATTTTAAATGACATCAAGAAGACTAACAACTTTTAGGGGCTTGCGTTTACGGAATAATTGTGAAATCTTATTTTATTAACGTCTTTCCTTCTTTTTTCTTTTATTGTAAAATTAAGCTGTTACATTGTGTTTTTTTTAGAACAGGAAGGAAAACAACATCGCCTGCTGATGACACACCCGCTCGAACAAAACAACAATACGAATTGTTGAGGTCCAAAAATATACGGAAAGAAAAAGTTTAAAAAGTTCTATGACGCAGGACTTTAGCGGGGGTGTGGTGAATTCCATGACGCAAGCTGATGAAACAAATATTTAATTTTATTATTAAGTACATTGAAATAACAATAGTATACTTATAGTTACGTAGCATATTATAATATGTATTTTAGGTTATAGCTAGCTAATGCTATCAGTAATATTATTTTTACATGCAAATATGCGTTTGCTTGGCCTGCTTTCTCGATCTAGAATCTAGATGATAATTGAAAACTCGAAAACAATTAAATTAAATCTAAAGAAAAGCGAAACCAGTGTGTAACTTGTCATTAGAATACTAATAAATACCTACTCATTAAATATTTTTCAAAGAATAGAAAAGGGGCAGTTTTTTCCACCTTCTTGTTCATCTTTTTTTTTATGATTTTACTCAAAAAGTACTCGTCATATTTGAATAGTGAAATGATTTAAATCTTTCGCATAGACCTCTTTAATTTTTCCTTGTGTTATCCTGAGCGAAACCAGGAGAAGGAAGGAACTAGCTGTAAGTACCTACATTATAAAAGTAACAGGCGGTGAAGGAAAACAACCGCAGCATGACGTGAGCGATAAGACAAAACCAGATATAACAAGATATTGTAATGTATAAACATAAGGACTAAACCCAGACTCCAGAATCACTAATAATAATTGTAAACAAAATTTTCTTTCATAATAATGTAGAAAAGAGATACAATCATGCTTCGTCTGGATGAAAATCACTTGTGCTAATAGTGCACAATAATTTAATTAATTTTAAGTACGAGTTAAAGTTTAATTATGATAAGAAACTATCCAAACATACGCACATACTTTCTTGTTTATAAAAATAATAGGCTTAGTTAGTACAAATACATGATAACATTTTAATCATAACAGTTCTATTTGAACGAGTATGACTCAAAAATTACATCAGGTCCAATAAAATTATTAAAGGCTTAGGCAATATATTCGCTAATGTTTTCAGTTTGTTGCTATATAAATAAAGAAAAACTGCATAATCATCCTCAGCCTATATTATTCTCGCTGTAGGCCACCTATGATACATTATAATATATACATATATGAGATAGGGTCATCTCTACCATAATATAAAAAGTCTCTTTATACCATGTCTCTACTTCCTTGCCAAATGCGCGTTTTAAGATATCTATTTATTAAAACTTCTCGAAAAATAATATAGTTAGATTACATATCTTATTACATTTTACCCAAAAAATAGTAATAATTTTGTAAAATTTCAATACTTTTACACAGTACATAATAATATGTACTTACTCTCTATGTTTATTCGTCGAATGAAATAGAGCATATGGCTGTTCTATTGTTTTTAACTGTTTTCTTACTAATTTTAAAAATATCGTGCAACAATGCCGTCACATCTTGCATTTATGACTAACTTAATATAAAACACCGTCATATAATGACGACGGCTATGATTTCATAAAGATAGTTTAAATAAATATTGATAGTCGAGCCCGTATATGAGTCACTCATACGTTTATACGGAAATCAATTTATGTTTAAAATTTCCAGGATTAAACAAGGTAAAGCCAATGCCAATGACCTTGTAGTGATTTTTTAGAATATTCCATTTAATATTAATTAATTTAATACTTGTGATCTTAAATGTCTTATTTTTCATATGTACGTAAATGAATTTACATCGTACTCTTATACGCGGCAATCGCATATTGATAACGATTTTAGAGCTAAGCGATTATTTCCTATTGACCTATTCAATACAAGTATGTTATACGATAATTTATTAATAATCAATATAAGAAAAATGGGCTTTAATATATTGTGAAAACCTACTTTAAATGAAATCTACTTCCATAATAAATATAAAAAAGTCAAATTATTCTTCGAAAATATATTAAACATAAATTAAAACAGATTAAAAAAAAATATAAATTGTATTTATTTTATCTATACAGAAATTTAAAACAAATGAGACAGTTAACAAAACAGTACATCATATTCTTTTCAAGAATGCAATAATTTGCACATAACTTTTGCAATAATTATATTCTTATGTCATAGCAGTTACAGTGTGTAACGCAATATTTTACAAAGCAAATGGAAATGTATTTCATCTTCCACAATATCATTACAGTTATTATCTCATTTCTTTCTTATTTACCCGGCTGCGTGGAAGGAAAAACTGCACACAGTTTAATATAGTCTTTAGGTACGTAGTATTACTTACTCTGTGGTAGTTAATTCTTTGTCTATACTATTTGAAACAAGTGATCATTATTCAAACACTGAAAAGAGGAATAGGGGGACTTTCTTTGAGAATTGAGCAGCCAAATATTTAATGTTGAGAAAACAAAGTGTGTGATATAAAGCCAAGGTGGCGTTAACAAAAAAAAATACAAAAAATCGATCTTTCGCTAATCGAAAAAGCGATTCACATTACTTACAGATGTTTTTTTTTAGCCTTGAGGATTTTATAGAATTCGCCACGATGTCTAACATTTCTAAACTTTAATACATATTAGTGTACGTGCCGATGTAGAGTTTTTGTTTATTTTTGCAACCCAAGTGCAATTTATAATATTAGATTCTTCCATAGAAAAATCTTCTAAAATACCAAAGTTTATGTGAATAAACTATGATGATATAAAAATCTGTTTGTAAATAACATATCGCCATTTCATAATACATATATGTTTACCCAATTTGCATACTATCGACGCATTTTTTTTTCTTAGCTTACAATTTAGCGCGAGAGCAAGAACTACCTAATTCAGATGTAATAAACATCGCTTGCGCTCCTTAAAAATATATTTTTCAAGTCCTTTTATTTTTATTAACTACGTATTATTCATATTTATCAAATAACATTAAAGGCTACGTGCCTGACGTACATTATATTATTATGATGATTAAGACTTCCGTGTTTCGTAATCTTTATAGACAAAATTTAATGAATTGTTTTAATAACAAACTCGTTTTGAGATTTTCCGCAATGTAATATGTTTTATACGAGTATTTTCAAACATTTTTATGGGATAATTCATCATGTTTTTGTTTCATTTATGATGTAATATCTTTGCGATATTTCTTCCATTCCATTTACTTTAATTTAGTTATCGCTAAATTTGTTTATGTTCATATAGGAAAATAACACCAAGGTTTAGATATTATATATTATCTTCTTTATTTTTTTTAAATTCATTTTATTGATTAACTAGCTTTCCACCCGTGGCTTCGCCCGCGTTTTCAAAGAAAGACCCGCATAGTTTCCGTTTCAGTGGGATTTCCGGGATAAAACTTATCCTACGTGTTAATCCTAGTTACCCTCTATATGTGTGCTAAATTTCATTGTAATCGGTTCAGTAGTATTTGCGTGAAAGAGTAACAAACATATAAGTACACATCCATCCTTACAAACTTTAGCATTATAAATATTAGTAGGATAGGATAGGATAGGATAGGATAGTAGGATTAGTAGGATTTTATCAAATAATATCAATAGATATTCTAGTTTGTTTGATGTTAACTGTATGTATTTCAACTTTATGTTTTCAAATTGATTCAGATATTACTTTATCTAGACGTACATGAATAAATAATAAATAATATGTTAGATCAAAATAAAAAGAACTAGTCTAGGTATTCACCTCAATCGGAAAATCAGAAGAGGAAAAAACGAGGCATGAGTAACTTTTATTCTTATTTAATTTATATTACAATATAAAATCTATGAGCGCGTAATTGAATTATAAATAGTGAATGTGAATGTGAATGTGAATGTGAATGTGAATGTGAATGTGAATGTGAATGTGAATGTGGATGTGAATGTGAATGTGAATGTGAATGTTGAATGTGAATGTGAATGTGAATGTGAATGTGAATGTGAATGTGAATGTGAATGTGAATGTGAATGTTGAATGTGAATGTGAATGTGAATGTGAATGTGAATGTGAATGTGAATGTGAATGTGAATGTGAATGTGAATGTGAATGTGAATGTGAATGTGAATGTGAATGTGAATGTGAATGTGAATGTGAATGTGAATGTGAATGTGAATGTGAATGTGAATGTGAATGTGAATGTGAATGTGTATGTGAATGTGAATGTGAATGCGGATGCAGATGCGGATGCGGATGCGGATGCGGATGCGGATGTGGACACAAACACAAACACAAACACAAACACAAACACAAACACAAACACAAACACAAAGTCAAACACAAACACAAACTCGAATTTTAATTCGAACACAAACACAAACACAAACATGAACAACGAACATCAAACAACGAACAACGAACAACGAACAACGAACAACGAACAACGAACAACGAACAACGAACACCGAACAACGAACAACGAACAACGAACAACGAACAACGAACAACGAACAACGAACAACGAACAGCGAACAGCGAACAGCGAACAACGAACAGCGAACAACGAACAACGAACAACGAACAACGAACAACGAACAACGAACAACGAACAACGAACAACAAATACGAACAACGAACAACGAACAACGAACAACGAACAACGAACAACGAACAACGAACACCGAACAACGAACAACGAACAACGAACACCGAACAACGAACAACGAACAACGAACAACGAACAACGAACAACGAACAACGAACAACGAACAACGAACAACGAACAACGAACAACGAACAACGAACAACGAACAACGAACAACGAACAGTGAACAGCGAACAGTGAACAGCGAACAGCGAACAGCGAACAGCGAACAACGAACAACGAACAACGAACAACGAACAACGAACAACGAACAACGAACAGCGAACAGCGAACAGCGAAAAACGAACAACGAACAACGGACAATGAACAACGGCGAATGTGAATGTGAATGTGAATGTGAATGTGAATGTTGAATGTGAATGTGAATGTGAATGTGAATGTGGATGCGGATGCGGATGCAGATGCGGATGCGGATGCGGATGCGGATGCGGATGCGGATGCGGATGTGGATATGGATGTGGATGTGGATGTGGATGTGGATGTGGATGTGGATGTGGATGTGGATGTGGATGTGAATATGAATGTGAATGTGAATTTCAATGTGAATGTGGATGTGGAGCGAACTGCGAACAGCGAACAGCGAACAACGAACAACGAACAACGAACATTGAACAACGAACAACGAACAACGAACAACGAACAACGAACAACGAACAACGAACAACGAACAACGAACACCGAACAACGAACAACGAACAACGAACAACGAACAACGAACAACGAACACCGAACAACGAACAACGAACAACGAACAACGAACAACGAACAACGAACAACGAACAACGAACAACGAACAACGAACAAAGTACAGCGAACAGCGAACAGCGAACAGCGAACAGCGAACAGCGAACAACGAACAACGAACAACGAACAACGAACAACGAACAACGAACAACGAACAACGAACAACGAACAACGAACAACGAACAACGAACAACGAACAACGAACAACGAACAACGAACAACGAACAACGAACAACGAACACCGAACAACTAACACCGAACAACGAACAACGAACAACGAACAACGAACAACGTACAGCGAACAGCGAACAACGAACAACGAACAACGAACAACGAACAACGAACAAAGTACAGCGAACAGCGAACAGCGAACAGCGAACAGCGAACAGCGAACAACGAACAACGAACAATGAACAACGAACAACGAACACCGAACAACGAACAACGAACAACGAACAACGAACAACGAACAACGAACAACGAACAACGAACAACGAACACCGAACAACGAACAACGAACAACGAACAACGAACACCGAACAACGAACAACGAACAACGAACAAAGTACAGCGAACAGCGAACAGCGAACAGCGAACAGCGAACAACGAACAACGAACAACGAACAACGAACAACGAACAACGAACAACGAACAACGAACAACGAACAACGAACAACGAACACCGAACAACGAACAACGAACAAAGTACAGCGAACAGCGAACAGCGAACAGCGAACAGCGAACAGCGAACAACGAACAACGAACAACGAACAACGGACAACGAACAACGAACAACGAACAACGAACAACGAACAACGAACAACGAACACCGAACAACGAACAACGAACAACGAACAACGAACAACGAACAACGAACACCGAACAACGAACAACGAACAACGAACAACGAACAGCGAACAGCGAACAGCGAACAGCGAACAGCAAACAGCGACAGCGAACAACGGACAACGAACAACGAACAACGAACAACGAACAACGAACAACGAACAACGAACAACGTACAGCGAACAGCGAACAACGAACAACGAACAACGAACAACGAACAACGAACACCGAACAACGAACAACGAACAACGAACAACGAACAAAGTACAGCGAACAGCGAACAGCGAACAACGAACAACGAACAACGGACAATGAACAACGGCGAATGTGAATGTGAATGTGAATGTGAATGTGAATGTGAATGTGAATGTGAATGTTGAATGTGAATGTGAATGTGGATGCGGATGCGGATGCAGATGCGGATGCAGATGCGGATGCGGATGTGGAAATGGATGTGGATATGGATGTGGATGTGTTCTGGATGTGGATGTGAATATGAATGTGAATGTGAATTTCAATGTGAATGTGGATGTGGAGCGAACTGCGAACAGCGAACAGCGAACAGCGAACAACGAACAACGAACAACGAACAACGAACAACGAACAACGAACTACGAACAACGAACAACGAACAACGAACAACGAACACTCAGTCGAACATAATTAATTTAAAAAGTAATAAGTGTAAATATTGTGTTAAATCTGTGTTCATCACAAAGGACTTACCTTCAGTGTATCACAATCTAAAAAGTTTTAATAATTAACAGTGATAAACACAAACTTAAGTTTAACAATTGTGTTGAATGATACTGACTTTTCTCGAATACCCTCAAGTTGAGAACGTAATATCAACCGGGAGCATTTATTAGTGTGCTTTTTTACAAAAACCGGTAAAACACCGAAGTATTGGAGCATTTATTACTGTGCTACTTTGACTTTTGAATTATTTTTATTACTTTTATTGTTCAACTTAAACTTGCATGATGGTAGCCTGCTCAGCGTGTAATGTGAATATTTTCACACACACATCACATCACATTAGAAACCTCAAAAATAACAGTACTTCTCCACTATTTGATGGATGTTATTATACATATAAACCTTCCTCTTGAATCACTCTATCTATTAAAAAAAACCGCATCAAAATCCGTTGCGTAGTTTCAAAGATTTAAGCGTACAAAGGGACATAGGGAAATAGGGACAGAGAAAGCGACTTTGTTTTATACTATGTAGTGATTAATTATCTAGCAGTAACGAAATGTTTAGTCATTAGGTTTACTATATGATAAGTGTAAATAGATGTTCTAAAACTAGGCAACAAGGGGAGAAGTTTCAGAAAGGAAAAATACAAAGTGAAACGGGTTGAATGACCTAGTTCGTCAAAGCATTTAGCAACGCTGAAACAAAAGATGCAATTTCAAACCATCCTATTTTCTTAGTTCTTTAAAGTATGAATGATACCTACAAAGATACATTTATAGTTATTTTTTATAACATCATATATACCTATTAACCTTTTTAATCTTTTAGTTACAATAGGCAAGTCATTTCTTTTCCTTTCCCTATTGCATCATGCAGTGAAATCGAGACCAGAAATATACTTATTAATTGATTAATTAGTAGGTAACCTAAGTATTATAACTTATACCTATCTAAGTATTCTACGGGCAGATTTGTTCAATCATAACTTTGAAATAAATAAGTGAATAAACTTTATTAATTTATATACAAACACTAGATTTCCGCCCGCGGCTTCGCCCGCATTTTCAAAGGAAAACCCGCATAGTTCCCGTTCCCGTGGGATTTCCGGGATAAAACCTATCCTATGTGTTATTCTGATGTGTAAGCTATATTGTAGTAAAGTTTCATTCAAATCCATTCAGTAGTTTTAAAAAACATCAAAGAGTAACAAACATCCATACAAACTTTCGCCTTTATAATATTAGTAGGATATATTATATTAATTACTTATTAAGTATCCTTCCTGGTGTAATAAATGTAATAAATGCATTTGAAGAATGAAGGGTTAGTTCGCTTTAAAGAAACATTGTCCTGAATATCTTCATGAATCACGGAGAGTTGATTAATCAGATGATGACTGTGATGATGATGTCAAATAATGCATAATTTTAAACACAATGGTGCAATTTACTACAAAAGTGACTTAAATCGAAAAAAATAATAATACCATCTACCATCAGCTAATATTGCACCTTTCAGATTGTATTCAAATGAATTTTGAACACTAAGAATGAAAAATATGATGAAGATGATGAACCAAATTATTTAAAATACTAGGTTTTATCCGCGGTGTAGAGACGTGCGGGCGTCACGCAAAAAAATTATTTCTACAAAACAAATCCATTCAAATAATCCTCATTACTAAAAGTTATAATTATATCCTTAAAAATACTCACAAAAATTGCAGTAATAAGTTCAAATAAATAGATATTCATTGAACCACTGACCCATTGACCTCGTTTCTAACACAAAACTTGTCTCCGAACAAAACTAACGACTGATTAACACATACCTAATTAGACTGTAATTTCGCGAATTGCCCAAGATGCACATTTCTTGCCAATAAGTAATGTAAACCACAATTACCTAACGTGATAAGTGTTAAGAACATTATTTTAATGTGAATGTGTTAATAAAAACCAATAGTTTGTGATTATGGATACGTTATGCAATCGAGTTCATTAAAATTTCGGCTTTTCATCAATTGCGCAAAATATATTGTATATACGGTAAATAACTTTGCGCATTATTGACAATTAGCAAAAATTATGAAATCGTTATCGGTAAAAATAATCTTAACAATAAAAACAGATCTCATATTATGTAGTCTACCTGTATTCTGTAATCAGCAAAGGTTTCAAAGAGTAGAAAAATTTAGTAGTAAGCATGTAGTAAGTATATTTATTGAATTCTCTAAAAATATATTAACGTATATTAAACGTATATTAATTTCTTAATTACTGATATGTAGAAGGAACATTTAAATTATTCCACGCAATAATTGTAAATGCTCTCCTATTCTTGCGATCTTCGAGACGAAACATGACCTTATTCCAATATATGCGAATAACTTAGCTTGCCCCAGCTCTGCTCTGGTAGATATTTTTCAATTTCTATAGTTATTATCCTCAAAATCACAACATAATTTGCAAAAGATATTTATGTAGGTATTAATTTTCAGTTCATCTTCATCAGGTACGGAGTACGTAGGTGATTTTTTTAATATTTTTATTTTACGACAAATTAATGAACTTCAAAAATCAGCATACAGGATTCAGGTTTTTTTAAATATGTATCATCTGCATAATGCGATCATAAATATTATAGTGTAGCAATATTTCATCATAGTAATGATAAACTGTAAAGATCATCAAATGGCAATGCCAACCCGCCGGTATTCAAGGCTTCTTCATATTTATTTCAAAATATTTATTTTACAGAATTGAGAATCTAATTAAACTAAACGTCAAAAGAAAGCAGTAGGATAAGTTAAGCTAAGCTAAGTTATTCAATTCATCAATTATATCTAAGATTATAATTTATATCTATCAGAAACGAAATAACACCAAAATAAGTATAATATGCCCGCAATCATAACAATAGGCTGATCAAAAGTGAACACCTCTTTGAGAAACACATTTCAGCAAACTTAAGTAAACGAGCAATTAATTTTACGCCAGTTAAAGCTGTTAACATTGGCGTTAACACAGCTTCCAAATAAATCCAACAAATTCCTCTCTAATTGAAAGCACGTCTAGTTTTCCTTGAATATTTAGGTTCAGCTTATTTACCAGTAGTGACCTTAGCTCCGATGCAACGCTGCAGTAACAATATTTAGGCCTGCCATTTATTCAAACTTACTTAATATAGAAATTCGATTACACAATACGTTTTCATAATGGTTTAACAATACCGAAAACAAGGTTGCTTGCACAGTATTACGAGAGGACAGATAGCAGAGTTGGTTGGACTATTCACGCATAAACACATTTTCATGTGCAATCCTTGATATTATAAATTGCAAAAGGCTGTATCCTTTTTTTGTTATAGTATGAAACAAGAAAGGTATGGGATTTAGAATATGTTTTGAAACTTACTATTTTCAAACTTTCGAAATTAATTTCAGTATAATAGAGCTTAGGGAAACTAATATTTCTTAGTTTTTTCGCTTTCATAATAAATTGTATTCTGTATAAAAACTAAAAAGTACTTATTCATTATTAAATGAACAATCAATGAATCGTTATATTAAAAAGTACTGAAATATTTCACAACATTTTTGTTTCACAATGTTTATGTTTAGTAATGCTAGATTGTTCTTTGTAACCTGCTGAATCATAATTTTTTGATATTACTCTTTTTTTTCTGTTAATTAATTCTAAAACTTTTACATTTAATGATTTAAGGTGTATTTGCATTCGCTGATCCCACACATTTGGTTTGGTGTCTACTTGGTGTCTTGCCTCTTGGTCACTTACTTGATCGAGTATCGAAAACTAAGGTTATCTCTACGCAAGTACCTATTGGTAATAATTTGGTTTCATTATTCATTTAATAACTAACATCGAAGAAAAACTCGACCGGGTATCAAAATTGAACAGGTTAGATTTCTAGTGAAGGGACATACATCATAGGCGTAGCAAAATTGTCATTTTGGGCTCATATTTCATAAATGTATTCGTCAAAACTAATAATAATTTGTTGCAATTGTCTTCTCATTATTAAATTAAAGACTCATCTCAGAAGGGTAGATTTGTTTCACCCCCATTTTGTATTTGTGTGGATAGTGGCTGCAAAGTTTCAGTTTGATATCTCCTCATATATTTTTTATAGTTTCTGGGGTAAAAGACTGTGACATAATATTATAATGAACGGACAATGCGAAATTATAATTCCTATGTTTATTACAGAACCTTAAAGAAAAGGTTATCTGTTTTGCAAATAGGCGATGCGACATGACGCTGCGCTGCGCTGTTACCTATATTATAGTCGACTATCTTATCATTTATCTATAAATTATATAAATATAAACATTATCTCTAACAGATATAGCAATATATTGACGTAAATACCAGATTTAGTGATGTACGTAGATAAGTAACTGCACAAGTACAGTAAGAAGACGCGTCATAAAGATGATGCATCGAATTCTTAAATGCTGAACGGCCCCTGTGCATTCTTTAGTTATGAAACATATCGGGTTACGGGTCACGGGGCAGTTCGGTCTATTGTTTATTAATTATATTTTAAGCTGGCAACACATTCGTGATCTGCGCAGCGGTTATCTGTGCAAGAAATCTTTGTAGAGTAAATTTCTCTATTACTTTTACAACTGTGAAATGTATTACAAATGTTAAACAGACATAAAACCTTTTAAATCTGTGTACTACTACTACGTGAGCAAAACCACGTAGATGCCAATAATAATTAATTAGTTAAATGATTCATGTAATTATTATAAATTAACCTAATTCGTCACATCGGCTCTTTGTAGTGATTTATTTTATTTCCTTTATCCTTAAACGTTTAATCTAACAGTCAATTTATATTTAAAAAAAACCCTAATGAGCGGTTATTTCCAGTTTTTTCCAGTGATGGACATTTCAATTTTATTTAAGGCTATCGATGTTTGATACGTTCATTATCGAATCAGTTCTTATCTTGCGTCCTTTATAGATAAAAGACGTCACATGGCGTCTGGGTCAAAAAACTGGCAAAAAATGAGTCCACCTTTAGCTTCGGCTCGAAATTTGCTGCATTCCTTACTCTCTGTCCGGTTTTTGTGCAATCTTTACTATCGATCCTTTGTCAAAGAAGGGATCACAGATAAAATAGATTTTAACATATCTTTTAATTAAGGTATCCATTTTATCTACTAGTCACATTTTTTGTAATACTTTTTACAAGTTTAATTTGCTTTAATCTAATAAAATTAATTAATTTGATAAAATATTAGTAGGTAGATACTCTTCTTATCAAAATGTTCTAATGAATCCATTGAGATATACATATGGAGACGACACCGCCTACATCACTTATGTTCCGCTCAACATACGCCATATGGCGTAACTGCACGCTCATTTTTATTTGTTTTAAAGTGAAACGCATCAAATATGCCTTCGTGTGTGTTACGATATTGCACAAATAATACAAATAATACGGAAAAGTGCAAAGGAATAACTTTCATCGGTAAGTACCTAACTAGATAATAATTTTTAAAACTTAGTTAGAGCAAAAAAATGGCGCACAGATTTTGTTCGTGGTGTCTCCTCCATACGTAGTAACATTATCTCAATGAATGAATCATTCATTGTTATTATGAATTACAAATTACTAATATAGCGTTCATGAAAAGTAACCTTTAAAAATTAAGGACATAATAAACCGCTTTATGACTGTTCTTCCTTGAAGAAAGTGATGTTATCATTGTTCATTGAAATGAGCCTTGACACTGACTCACAGTCACGCGACTTCCTGTTTCCGTCAACAATCGTGAGGATAGCGCCCATAGCGCCTTTACCAAAAAATGGCGCCTGATTTGATATGACTCACCTCACTTTTTAAAGTTTTAAATATCGAACGTTATCATAGACAATTTAATTTTATCTTCTTCCCGCGCAATAGGCCGATATCAACGTTTTTCCCGCCTCTGACTAAATTATATTTGACATTTAAAAACTTGTTTTGTCTTTCTTACATGCATACACTATGTGCTTAGATTAAAATAGTTTGATATCTAAAGCTCTAAATGTATAATGTTAATTCTAAAGATTTTTAACAAACGCCTGCCTGCGGTTTTCAGTCGTGTTTTTCCAAGAATATTCAAAACATTCTATGAAATTTTGAAATATGTACTAACAATTTGTTTTTCCTCAACGGTTTTTCTCACTCGCAACAGTAGTTATAAGTTCATAAACAATTGCAAAAATTTTCGTTTCCCATTGTTTCGTAAAATAAAATAAAACATTTATATAAACGGATGTTTGAAAATTTTAATAAAATCAATAATTGGAATAGTAATTTTGTTGTTTTATGTTTTATATTAATTTTATTTTTTAAGAAATATACGATTTTTTTATAAAGGTATCACTATTCCATAAAATATGTAAGTACCTACATATTTTACTTTTTGAACTAAATATTAAACATCGCTTTGAAGCGACAGTATATTCCTCAGATTTGGCCACCTTCTATTGGTTTAATAAAATCTAATAACAAACAATTAATGGCCTATATCTCCAGATTAAAAAAATAGGAAAGACTGTGTGAAATAGTTGACATGTATCACATAAAAATACCTAATAGATATTAATTAGATACTATCTAATACAAACAAAATAATAAACAAAGCGCTCTATATAATTTTAAGTGTTATAACAATATTTGATAAGCATAGAAACTAACGGACATTTATCTCATTTCGTGTTACCTATATATTTAACGATCTCTCAAATATATTAACGAAATTGTAAGAACGTAAGCGTTGTGATACAGCAAGGTCGTGTCTAAGGTGCGAAGGTGAAGCCGTGACGCAGGCCAGCCACCCAACTTGGTGACGGCTGGTACTCCTTGTTGCTGATCTTCCGTCTACTTGCACAATTCAAGAAAATCGTTGCGCAATATATGATTATTTTGTACTGTCTGTTGGTTTGGTGTGGCAGTACTGTTTTCACTTTACTGTGATTTGGTTTAATTAAATATCGTAATTTAATATTTGATATAAATTCGAGGTGGATGTGTAGAGGTTTTCGTTTAAACGGGTAAGTCTAATTGTAATTGGTTTTGGCATTATCGCATTTTCAAACATATTACGTTAAGTAAAAGCCTTTGTTCTCTTAAATCTTGAAAATAATAAATAAGTTAATATTTTATTATACAAAATTAATTGCTGTCCAAATTACCTGTAACTAATTTACCTTTAGATCGTAGAGCATTATCTTCTCTACCTACAGCTTAGCATCTATATTTTATTATGTCAGTTAAATTGCTTTAAATTAAAATACATTGTGTAATTTTGTGTTATCTTTATCAGAAGACAATATTGATATTTATTATTTACTGTTAATTTAAATCTTAAAACCTCATTGAATAGATTCCTCCATACTCTATGGTGTCTAAGCTTCTCAGTTCGAATTTCAAAAATATTTATAATCTGTTTTAAAAACCCGCCCATTTAATTGTGTTACAAATACAAATATTCTCTTTTATTTTCGTTTCGGAGCAAACCAGCCAAAGAAAAAAGCAAGAAAACAAGACTATACGATTGCAAAGAAAACTATCTTCAAAACACCTCGAAAGTCGAAACTTGTAAGTATGTTAAAATAAGGTTTAAATACTTATTTTTATTAAAAATTGGCTCCCTCTGAAATTTTCCGTTTATTTTATATATTTTGTAATGTTTAATGGCATGTAGGTATTCAGGGTGTAGGTATTTTTGAGCGTTTTAAAAATTAGATTTCCGAAGAAATTAGGTACAATTTGCATAGAAATTAAATTTATATGTACTACGTTAATACCAGTCTTCTTTCACATTACATGATGAAACAATGATACACGTTCAAAACTTTGTTCAAAACTCCTGCCGTTAATGATTTTTTTTTCATCGCGTTTTTTTTATTAAAAATTTTAAATACCTACCTAAGTAGGTACTACGAGAATGTTTTCCCAAAAAAGCACTGTTCACTAAGAAAATATATAAAAGCTTTTAGTTGAATTTCCAATTATATCCCAATTTCTATGCAGAAAACCTAAGGTCTTTCAACACCAAAGAAATCCGAATAAATTAGCACCAACTGCAACGGATTAAGAAAAGCCCATCTAATTTTTTATCTTATCTGTGAGCAATAACATTTTGTTTTATCCTATTATAAAAGAAGTCAACATAGCATCGTGCATACACAAAAAATTTACAACCGTATATTTATGTACATAATCATTATAATTTATAATATTGATTACTTACTTACAAAGAAATTAGGAACTACATACCTACACACAGGAAATATTCCCGCGATAACAGTATTTTTTTTAAACGTTGAAATCGAAACACAAAAATTGTTTACTTATCAAATCTCTACCTAAATTACAAAACCAACTAATGCTCTAAGAATGCAAGTGTTCAAATGCATCAAAAGAATTTTTTTGAACTAAACAGAATTTAATAGGTACACTTTAGATTAGATAATAAAAAAATTTTCACTTCAGCTACACAAAAAGTTTAGATATTTGAACTTCGATATTTTTTATAAACATCTTCTAGTCAAAAACCTTTTTTTTGTATGAAAGTTTAATAAATAAATAGTTTATTAAATACATACACCGGTGGACAAGTGCAAAACACGAAATCTGATATTCGCGTATACTTTGAATATTATGAGTCAATCGTCGAATGACAAAGAGCTCATTGCTTTTTTTAAAGTTCACTACAAACAAAGAAATATCAAATAATATCTAGATGTCGCAGGCAAATTGTATAATCTAATTTTAAGTTATACAAGGCTCCTATAGATACTTGAATAAAATGTGTTTTAAACTAGGTAGATAATTACATGTACAGGTACATAATAAAAAAAAGTCAAGCATAACTCAATGTCAAGATAATTAATAATAGAGGGATTTGCTTATCGTAGATAGATATTATATAAAGAAATATATTTGCCTGAGCGAAAATGTTATCACGTGAAACATGCTGATAACAAAATGTTACTATGTTAAGATCGATACAAAAGTATAAGGAAATTGTAAACAATATGTGAATAGCGTATTTGATCTGAATAAAATATTTACTTAATTATACTTTTTTTAAAGGAATATTGTTTTATTATTTTCTATCGCACCAACAATTATTATCATAGGTAGGCACTAAAACATTATTTTCAATGAAAAAAAAATAAGTTACTGTATATTTTGTAATTTTTTCAAACAGGATTTTACTACGTCATATTAGTAGCGATTAATAAATATGATAATAAACATTTCAATAAAAATATGTACATAAATAAAAAAAAACTAATATAAGTATTGCATGATATTGCGAAACTTATTTTTTGTTACTTACAACTTTAAACTTAATAACTAGGTATTAATATTATGTAGTAGCACAGACTAATAATAATATACTACGTATACAAGTAGTAATTAAACCACCAAACTTAGATTCTAATTATGGACAAAAACGTTCATAAAATAATGGGCGAGAACTAACTTTAATTAAAAAATTATATTCAAATATGTACCTATGTGTGTATGGTTTATAATATTACAGTTTTAATAAACAGAAAATAATAGAGATGCTAGGTATAAAAATGTTAATTTTTGTATTATTCAAATTTTAATATAATATAATATTTGTTTCTATTAATTAACTCCTATTTAGATCTTCTATCACGAAATATTTTCGCAATGTACACTTTAATTTAATACAAACTCCTCTAAGTTTGTGTTGTTTGTTATTTTAACTTATTATTGTGAAAATTATATTGAAACTGTACGCTTCGACGACATCATTGTATTGCCAAATCTAAATGAATGGTATTATTCTATCTTTATCTAAACACAAAGAAAGACTTGTGTTAGAAAGAGACGGGCATATTGCGTTATTTTGCCTGCAAACCGCATGGCATATGATCGCGTACTACGCAAGTTGACGGTGTGTCGACATTGGACGTTGGATCGGTTGCCGGCCCGAGGCGCCATCCGAACGCGGGCTCGCGTCAGCTTCGTCAAAACCTGGCATTCAGTCTCGCAATGGCGTTAGTGGGAGAAGGTTGTGTGTTCGTTTAGTTTAACGCTAACCCGAGCGGACACCGGCCCAAAATATTGGCCTGTCTATACGTGCTCGAATTACTGGAAAATATTTCTTGTGATTCCGTACAGATAGAACGAGATTTTTGACGACGGACAGTCAAATTTTGGTACGATATCCACTCAGGGCAAATCATTTCAAGGTTCGTACCATATTCGTAAGTACATTTATAATTTCCCCTTCGATTGTCTCATAGTTTCGTTTTGAAATCTCGACAGCAATAAATTTGTTAATCGCAATTCGCAATTCGAATTTTAATCGGTGTTTGTTTTTTTATTTTCAGATCATGCTCATCTCATCATAGTTCCTCTTCGTTTTAAGTGTTTGTGTATTGTGAACGTTAGTGTATTGTGACAGTGACAGTGTTATAAGTGTAGTGATGGATCCCGGATCACCTTCAGTTCTGTGGCCGTTGCGCCTGAGCAAGCCCGCGGTGACGGTGCCCGTGCCGGCCGGGGAGAACAGCAAGGCGGAGGACAGGTCGCAGTCGCCCTCGCTGGCGGAGCGGCTGTCCGCCGCGCCCTCGCCCTCGAGCCCGGCTCCGACCAGCCCCGCACCACCCCAGCACCAATTCCAAGCGGCACTAGTCGCTGAAAAATACCTCCTCCTCGAACAAGTGGAGGGATCTTCGTTATGTAGATGTGTGGACGTGCGCACGCAAGAGGAATACGTTTGCAAAGTGAGTATCCGTTTCGATATCTAAATCTATAAACGAAAACCTGTCGGACCGCGTCTTGTGTAGAATTGGTAGCGCAAACAACTCCCCTTACCTGCCCATGCGACGGCAAACACGAAATTATGTCGGGTCTCCATCGCGGCCTAATTCCAGTAGCTACATATTTACGATGCCCAATTAGCTCCATACATTTGAATTTAAAAACAATTACGCTATCGGCCAGTATACCTATCGTTTGGTATAGCTACTAGGTAGCTACCCGCACAAATATAATTAATTTATGTCATTAGTTATGTAGGTATAGAGATTAAAGTTCATAATAGTTTAAATGCTAGGATGATTAATTAATGTCAAAAGACCTATCTGTCATGGCATTCGACCTGTATACCTACATAGGCGTTTTGTGTCGAAATTACTTCGGCTTACAAAAGTGGTTGCGTAGTGATTGATTCTCTGTGTATTCTCTTGTTTTACGCGATCCTATTAGTTAATTGGCTAATTTGTAACAACAAATAATTAACGGAGTTACAGGAGTTACCTAGTACCTAATAAATAATGTTTGTGAACACAACAATTATTATGGATACACAGAAGTCCTATCGGATATGTCATCTAAAAGGGTTCGATTTTGTCCCACGGGATCGAACCCCATGCAGATAGCCGGCTTATAATATGCCCACATGCAGAGCCATTACTATTGCAATTAATCAATTATTACTTAACTCCTATTTTTCTATATTTTTCCTTAACAAACAAGACAGTGCTGTATAAACTATGCTGCTATGCTGTAATAAAAATAACATTATTATTTCTAAGTTATTGTAAAATAATTAAATTGTGTAAAAATTGAATATTGAATTGCAAATTTTTCATGCGTTCGCGCAAAATTGATATCGTCTCAGTTAAACATCGGTGTCATACTTTATATGTCAGGGCCTCGCGCAGCTCGATCGCACTTGTAGGCCACAAAGCTTCGTTTTTACAATGTCATGTATCGACTTTCATAACACTAACAATAACTGTTAATTTCAACGTTATTAGCTTACTTACTTCTTAATTGCATTGACCTAATAAATTTAAATTTATATTTATCAGTCACATCGTAAAATGCAGCAATATTTTACTAACGATTTTGTAAATATACCCCTTTTCCTGATCGTTTAGCATCGTGCGCCAGGACTCGGAAACGGGTTTGGAAACTAGTTTCCTGCCATACAGAGACTAGGTATAGATTTTAGGTAGGTACAGGATAGATACGTGTAACAAAGGCTCGTGCAGGTATTGTCAAGGCACAGAATAGGCACTTCCCTCGTGAGAACTTGGCAAGGTTAAGTGTGGCAACTGGCAACGTTATCGTTGCTAAACGAGTGTATTTACAACACAGCCTGTTACTGACACCGCTACATTATACGAAATAAAATTATAAAGTATTTTCGTAATGTTTGTATTAAACTCATAATAGTGTGTACTATTATGACACGTGGGGTCCGTTATGCCGAAAAAGTTTGACCTTCTCATTGACATTGTGAAATAGACGCGTTGATAACGCGGTGGTCGTCACAGCTCCGAGGCTAGCTGGCCCCTACTCCGCTCCCCCCACTTTGTAACTCGATGAATGCGTCATCAAGAATGCGCAAGTTCATTGCTGCCTAGAAACGGTTGTTGATTTTGCTATTGTACACGAAACCAAACTATGGTTGCTATGCAGACGAAGCGGGGCTAATCAATTATACTAGGTATAACAAACACAAAGACGCTCCATTACACTGTATTTTGAAAGTTTTATAAATTTAATTTAATAAATTATATTTTGAAAATTGGGATAGTCAATGACTTCGCCGTGGGTAAATAGATAGGTACTTGAATAAATTTTGCAACACCTCACGATTAAATAAATATTGATAAGTTTAAGTAGGTTAGCTGCCGTAAACCGTATTTACAGCCAAATATTATCAATTGCAAACATTGCGAATTCTTATCTAAATATTTTTCGCAACATATTTGAGAAATAGGTCATTTTATTTTCGTGTACGAAAACGTATATCCTATGCATTGTATAGTCAGAACGTCTGCGACTACCAACTTTCTATAAATATGCTGAGGAAAGAAAATAATTTAGCACGCGACGTGATTCATCACTGAACCGCCTGGAAATCGAATCGAAGTAGCATTCAGAGTCGTTGACATTTCCAACCGTTTCCTAAATAAACACGATGAGCAAGCATGTTATTAATTTAAACGTGATAAAAATAAAACGTACGTCCATGAATAACTCACAAAATGTTACTTTAAATAATCCCTTTATTTTTGTATTTGGCACTCTGAAGGGACATGTTAAAATTCTAAAGCGCAATTCACCTATGTGTATCCGAAGATAAAACCCGCATCTTCAATTCCGTTTGAAACTATCTATCGTACATTTGCGAAGGGTCAGTAGGACCTATTCATTTAATGTTACGCTTCGTTATTCCCTTAGACTGAGCCCTTTTGATATACGATTTCTTTGAAATAGGAGCCCTTTTATGTCTATTTGATATAGAAACCGGTATACTTAGTGCTATTGGCAGTTCGGGCGAAACGGAAACTAATCTAAATAAGATTCAAAATTAATCTTTGACACTAATGTGAACATTCAAAATTGAATGCAAAATTATTGCACGTTTGCCACAGATTAGTTTGTAAAATAAATGTTTGATTGCAGGTAGTGTCGCGGGACTGTAGTAGCTTATTACAAGCGCACTACCGTCTCGACGGGCACCCGCACGTCAACCCGATCCACGAGGTGCTGGTTGGGGACAAGAGGGTGTACCTCATATTCCCCCGCTCGCACTCCGACCTCCACTCGTACGTGAGAGCGAGGAAAAGACTGAGGGAACACGAAGCTAGACGGCTCTTCAGACAAATGGCCGAAACGGTCGCGGCGTGTCACGAGCAAGGCATCGTCTTACGGGATCTTAAGCTGAGAAAATTCGTCTTTGCCGATCCTCAAAGGTAAGACTTGATTTTTTTTGCAAACGTGTATTCAACGTTAATGAAAAACAAATTGCCGTTTATTGCGCAAACCTTATTAAGAAATGTTTCACAATAACCTTAATCATTTAAGGTTGCGATTTATACGCTTAAATAATGAGCTATTGTTAAACATTTTTCAAGTATAAACTTATTATGTGATACGCAATAAAGTATTATATTATACAATGTTTTAAAGGCAAATGATAATAATAAGCACTAAGGTGTAGGTAACTTCGATATCCTATTATCGATTGGAGCTAGATGATTTCCCAATTGCATGTAATGTTTTCGCAAGTTTGATTTAACGTAGAGAAATCTTGCCTCGTTTCTAAGTACAGTTCGTGAAGTCAGAGTTAAGTTTACCGATGAAATAACTGACGCAACAATTCCCTACCGATATCATTTAATGTACACAGCTGAATAGACGGGGATATTTACACACAAAAAGTAAGATGAAATTAATAGTCGATACAAAGGTTAGAATTATTATGATACATGACCCCTGTCATCAAATCAATCGATAACTTCCTTTCCGCCCACTAGAGATGTATCGTGAGAAAGAACTTTTTAAAACCATAAAAAACGTATCTGAAGGCAAGCGGAAATGTGTCGTTTTTTAAGTAGCGCGTCATTTCCTTTTGTGTTTGATAGCGCCTTGTACGAACGTCGATAAACAATTATCAAGAAGGCAATGTAATTTACCAGATAAGCTAAATGTCGATGCTAGGCTGTAAATGTTCACTGCGATGCCAAATTACTTCGATAAAACCACTGAATGATATGTATGAAGAAAGAAAGGATTAATAAACGTTACCGTATAAACGTTACAAAACATTAGCCAACAATATTAATTACGGGCAGCCGGTAGTAACCGGCGGATTTTCGAACTTTTGAAACGTTATCTGGCCTCCATTGTTGCGAATATCTCCGGCAATGCTAGGCTCAAGGCGAACGGTGTCATTGCTGCGTACAATACGCCGCAATCGGGTCAAGGGTGAGCGGCTCTGCGCCGGCGCAGCGCTACACCGTACGTACCGACCCCATACGAGCACCATGCGGGTACCTGCCTTCCTTATCACCTGATGATTTCGTCCTAACCGCGGCTCTCGTTATTTTATGCACCCCTTCACGTGTAACCGACGACCACATTCCAATTGGTTTATAAATTCCATCATTCACCTGTCCCACATACATGCCTTCGGGCTGCAACCCTTGCTTTGTTAGTTTAATGAGATTTCTTTTTATGGATAAAGGATACGATTATATCATTCTATAAAAAATTCTTTATCCGTAGATGTTTGTAAACATGATTAATGTTGAAACTTTTTGAAGTATTAGAAAATAAAGACGGTGAAAATGGATTCGTCCTTCTAAAACAGGGCAACAAACCCGTTATAACGCATTATGTTATCTCGAGCCCCGACCGAGGCAGTCGCCTACGCGAAATTGAGGGTGACCGAAAAGGTTTATTAACTTTCCACGACTTTTGTACACCGACCCTTGTGACAAAAAGTTGCGCCCCGTCACAGACGAAAGTCATCAACTCGTATCCAAGCTATTTTAACTTATTCGCTTCGAATACACAGACGGCGAATAGATTTTAATACCCTTCATGGGACGACAGTCTCTGTGGAACAGAAAACATTATTTGAATGTAAAAACTTTGACGTAATAACAGAGTCCCAAAGCCCCGCATCACGATTTAAAGAAGCCTTTTGAAGCTACAACTCAAAGCTGGAATATTTTATTTTCTACTTTGAATAACTAGATCCAAAGTAGGAAAGTACTATCAAAATGTAGTTTGCTTGAAATTTGTATCTTTACTGTATTCTACAAATTGAGACTTTTAAAGTGTATCTTATATTTTTTGTAACCTTGACCGTTAGTGAGCAGGATGTTAGTTTTGCCATGTGTCCGATCCGAAACGGAAATGTTCCGTTTTTGTTTTATAGATTAACCTCCATCTAGGCAGCTGAGAGGAAGCGATTGACCCAAAGAGTCTCGCATGTGTTCAACTTTCCCAGAGAATTTCTTATTTAGTAATTCAGCCGGCCAGCGTAACATTAGCATACCGGCAGCTGACCTTGTTTGGCCCTAATAAATTCTAATGATTATGCACACGCCGCTGGTCAAGATTATTCAGATGTTCTTTGCAATCGTGAGAATGGACGTCATACGAAGGTGCAATTTGAGCAAGTGCCCGCCCTTCGACCTCGATTCTCACGTTTTGTATAAAGGCGTCCCTGATTATAAATTCTAGTCATCCTGTGGTCTCCGAGTTATGATTTCTCGCGATCTCATCTTGTCTCAAAGGTAAATAAGAGTATTAATATTGATTCCGTGCTCTCTGCGATGCTTTGAAGTGGATTCTGTACTAAGCCCGTAGTTTCATCCTTTGAGACCGAAAGAAGTTATTTTTCTTTGCCAATAGAGAAATGCGCTCATTTATTACGTTATATTCCTTTGATGAAGAAATAAGATGAAAACTGTAGTAAAATAGCGCAAAAGAATAGATTTTATCTGTTTGTTATATTACTGTTATTTTATTCTAAATTATTAGTCATACAGGAACAGTTAAGCGAGATGTTTCTTATACCGGTCTTACGCTTTGATTTATTGAGGATAAGATATAATTACCGTATATCATCGCGTAGAGAAATCTCTGTACATATCCGTGCATGGGCCTTGCGACGTAAAGGTCACCTTTAATGAAACAGGTAGTTTCTTCAAACCGATAAAATTACAGCCGAACCTTATTACAAACAACTTCCTATTTTTTATACTTCGTAAAAGTTAGTCCATTGCGAATTCTATTATCGAAAGCCGGATGTTTCTTTCTAAACTACCTTTGTCGAATATGTAATCCTTAATTTTGTCAACAACGGCCGGAAAACGGAAATACATTCACGTGATATAAACATCCATTGTTAATATTGCGTCTAATTTTCAACGCTAGTTTTTACAATGTTTGAAATTAAGTAAATCATGTTTTACACTAGACAGTGAGGAGCCCGATTTTGTAGTTGCATAGATACAGCGAATCCTTTGTAAATAGGCGCAGGTATAAAACAGTCTGCATCGCATTTGTTCGTGCTCATCCCGCCTACTCCCTGCCAAAATAATAATACTACTCGAATCAGTTTTCCAGGTATAAAAATGATACCCGCATTTTTTGCATAGCGTATTTCAGAAGCCGTGTCGTATGATCGAATGTTCAACAAAGACAATCTTTCAATTACACAATGGTATTAAATATCAAGGCGCTACGCTAATATCGTTTTTCATAATCGCAGCAAGTTTTACTGGATCTCGATGTATACGTATAATATATACGCGTATTTCCTAGTCGTGTATCGTGTATACAGTCGGTATGTCTCGCTAACGGGACAGGGTATTTATGTCTTCGCTGCGCTGGCAATCGGCAGCGGATGTGCCAAATTAGTCTCCGATAGACCCGGCAGACGCCGCCGCGTCGCATACCGGCCCGGCCACCGCCTGACACTACATTTCCATCTATACAAGCCTTGTTTTGATTCAGTTTAATTTTAGATTATTTAATTAATGTTCGAAACAAATAACTTGGCAACCCTTTAGATTCTGTGATCTGTTGGCAACCATGTAAACCCGCGCCTACACCGGCTATTTTGAAAACGTTTTGAAACCGTGTTGCCAAAGGTACGTGGTGCAAGACACGGCTATATTACAACGACGCATTTGCATAATACGGGTGCTCCGCAATACGCTAGTGCGATTGGGATTTCGGTATTCGAGAGATTGAGATGTTGTTATTGCATAATTGACCCATAGTTACGCGTTGATAGCGGATGCGCAGTTGTTCTTGGCACGGAGCTTGTCGCTGTGTTCCTTACAATTTACGATATTATGACATAGATTGTACGGCTTATACTTTATATTTCTATACACGATTCAGGCGTGCCGGAATTCGGATGGCTACATTGAACATTTTGGGGCGTTTGTTAGTGGCCTCGGTCGAGTTGCGGCAGCAGAGGTCACGCGCAACTGTGCCAATGTCGCTGACGCCGACCGCGCCGCCTCCTCGCTCGTGCGGAACCGACCGACTGAACTCGTTTAAAAAATGATGTATACACCTCTGCACTTTTCTACCTCACCTAAGTTCGTACAAAGAGACTCTTGCTACTAAAATACAGGACACCTACGCCTTTGTGAATGAGCCGAATGTACGTCGAGCGTTCGTCACGACTATAAATAATGTTCGCACCTTTTTTGGTAGTACGAAAACACCGAACGCAGCTACCGGATATGGACATAGTGCATTGCTCTCCGTCTAACATTATCCTCACTTATTACTCAGATCACAATGCGAGCGTCATTCTTGGAAATGAATAACCGGACACTGTCATATTATATACGGAGAATAAATCGGATTACAACTCAAAAACTGGAATTAACTGTGAATCTTTCCTAACGGGGGTGCAATAAAGGGCTAGTTTTTGTCGGACAGGATGTCGACGGTTCCGGTCGACTTTACGCTAACTGTAAGCGTGATTATGACACTAAGGTTAATAAATTGTGAGACAGTTTCATAATTCGTATATTTAGGTGTCAGGCTCGCAGCTGAGAAAACGCACGACTAACTATTAAATCGATCTGGTTGCGTAAAACAAAGGTCTGCGAAACCTTGTGCAAGCGCTCGGCGCGCCCGCTCCACGCCGACATATCTGCAGATTTGCGTAACCGCGCACTTATCCGCCGATACACAGCCAGTGTGTTGTGACACGCTCCGTTTGCCTACATCGGTATCGCTTGCAATACTTCAAAATACCCACCCAAAACTGAAGCAATTGCCCAACTGTTGGCAACGCTTAATAAGATTTGTTACGTGTCAAGTTTTAGAGAAACGGGTAGACGGGTAGTTCATGCGATTGGCCAGGTATCTTATGGAAAAGCACCGACGTCGTGTCATGCAACTCACAAGTGACTCATTGAGTTCGTGACTGGCGAAGACGCGTCGGTGAGCATGAACCGATTTAACCTCTGAGACTAGATCATAAGGCACGGGGTTTTCTATTGCAAAAAGCTTATACGGCTGCTGGGCACACGCGACCGCGACGCTAAACGATGGGCGCATTCACTGCGCCCCAAGCAAAAAATGTGCACGTGGCAGCTATTATTCTTAGGACGAGCTTACTTATAATTATTCCCCTCGATGTCGTCTCGCAAGAGCACTCATCGGGAACGAGGCGGCGGCATCCACGGATCCAGTGACCGCCGAGACACGCGTAAGCTATTCCTTTAGCATTATTTGCATTTTACACCGTTCCGTTTCGTTCCATATGACTAGTAAGTAATAGGATGCCCTAAAGCTTGGCAACACGCTTTACTGCCCTCTGGTAACTTACCGATTGCCATGTTCAGTTCAAAGAAGCTCGATCGTGGTTCCTCCGTCTCAGGAGGGTCAGTGACCGTCGGTGTTCTCCAGCGTGTCGGAAACCGTTCCCATAACGAGTTGATCCCCATTTCAGCCAAGAAAACGAATTTAGAACAGTCAACTATAAAAAAACTCGACACTGAAAGTGTATTATCAAAATTTATTTCCAGCCGAGTCCTTATCATGGCAAAATTTATATCCTAAATTATGCCTACAAAAATAAAGAAACAGCTTAGCCTCGTTATCGACACGACAATGGGTATATTGAACTTTGTTGTTAAGATATTTAACTAAATCGCTCGAGAATGCGCTTCAGAGTTACGCATTTCTCTTACAAAAGAGCACAGAATACATTTATTTCTGTGGTTTGCTCGTAAAAATAACACCCAAGGTTTACAGGAACAATGTAGCCATGAATCAGACTGTGACATTGTAATGATGAATGCACGAGGGAGTGCGTCAGATCGATGACGTCATAGAGGAGGGAAGTTTGGAAAAGGGCAACAAAGAGGGTTCGGGATGAATCATAGGACATTCTATCGATACACCCTCGCTCTATTTATGTAACACTTAAGTGTTAAAAATATTTTTTACGTGGATTCTCGAACCCTTATTTAAAATAGAACATCGTTTTTAGAATACGTAAGCTGACAACGATGAAACAAGCTTGAAATAATATCTGATGTTTATCTAATCCACATATAGATTTAATGTGATTTTAATATCTTACGTTGTAGGTGTTCACTATTAGGTACAATCTACATCCCACTTTTAATTAGGGCCTCCCTAAACGGTTCGGATAATGGTATTTAAATATGATAGTCACGTAACAAAAGGTTCGTTTCACGGCGTGGCAGAAACCGCTGATAAATATACATTAATTTGTCAGCCGCACACAAATCTGAGTATAAATAAGAGATAAAAAACTCGAGCGACCCCGACGAGTCGTGTTTATGCACATACAAAAAACAATAAAAATATTCAACAGTTTTCAACGGAACGCTCGGCGCGATTTCATGGAAGCGAAAATGATCTTACTTTACGGTTAAAGGATTTAAGTTCGTATGCGCACGTATTATGGTGCAGGGGAATGACCCGGCTACCTGTTTAGATGATTTTTTATTCAGTTTTCAAAGGCTTATAAATTAAATTTTGACGATCAATACCTGACGTGTCAGTGAAGCATTATAATTTCGTTCTAAAATTATATTTGGTTCAAGTTTCTCTCGAACATTACCAGTTTTATTTGAAACACAAATGTATTTGTGGAGGTGGCTGACGCTTTGTCCTTATTTACTGAAATAAACTATATAACTCGTCGGCCACCTACGTTCTACGTTTTATGCGATGTATTTCTGTGGGGGTGTCGTTATTTTCGGGAGTCCTTGTAAGTTGTTGACCTCCCTGAAAATTGGGAGCGTCCCACGCATTCGTAAACACAATACAAAGAAATCATAAAATTACAACGTTATGGCGATCATAGACGTCACGAAGTTAACGAATAAGAGAGTTGCCAAACGGAGATCGAAACGAAACTTCTTGTCGTACTTTGTTTGTAAACGGATTGTTTTCAAAGTCGTCTGCATGAATTTCAATCAAGTGCACACTTGGCGTCTGTGCAAAAAGCCAACAAACCGGTCTGCGAATGGCCAGAATTACGATTAGTCGACTATCTACAGTTGAGACGCGTATGTCACTAAAATACCCGTCTGCCGCCGCGCATTGTCTCTCGTATTTGCATTTCTTTTATTGCTAGACTTCAAGCTGCATTCAAAGTTCATTTGACTTTAATCGCTTTCAATGATATTGTTTTCCTCAATAAATATGCTGTAATCATCGTTTATTATGGTAACGTTTGAATCATTAAAGCATTTAAACGTGTAAAGATTAAATAGACGTTAGTCATATTTGTTAAATGCAAATACGACAAATAATTCCAATAACGTGTTCCTTATTTGATTCTCTGAGTTTACACTGACGATTAGGGATCAATAACGAAAACTTAAACGGATAGGAGGCATCAACCTACAGACACAGTCTACACTCAATACACACATTGTTAGGAGGAAAGCGACTACAGCATTTCTGATATCTATGACTTTCGAATTAGACTTTGTACTAACTTAACAGTTAACATATTTTCCTTTCCCTTGATAAATGAAATATATTCCGGTCTGTAGTTTCATTTATATAACAATTACGTATAATATATTCTAGTCACGGTTCCAGTCCTATTGCTTCCTGCCTAAGCACTTTTAATTCAGCTTACCTCGGTAATGAACTTACCACCATTTATAATGTCGATCAATATTAACATATTGTTTACGGTTTCCTGGCTACACCATATTCTGATAAACATTGTGCGAAGATAGATACGATATGCTTATATCTGATGTTAGTAGATTCACGTGTATGAGATTATATAATACCTACAAATATTAATAGACTAGCTTTCCGCCCGCGGCTTCGCCCGCGTTTTCAAAGAAAAACCCGCATAGTTCCCGTTCCCGTGGGATTTCCGGGATAAAACCTATCCTATGTGTTAATCCAAGTTACCCTCTATATGTATGAAAAATTTTATTGCAATCGGTTTTGTAGTTTTTACGTGAAAGAGTAACAAACATCCATACATCCATACTTACAAACTTTCGCCTTTATAATAGTAGCACAGTATTACAATATTATGTCTTTGTTTGACGTATTGACATTATAATCATATGATATGCCTAGTTCCGCGAGATGACGTTTTCCTCTAAAATTTCCAGTAAATACCCGACGCGGACGTTCCGGTTCAAAGTAAATACCGAAGAGAATTACGTTGTTCGGAAATCACTTGAGATAAACAAGTAGACTAATGAAGTGTACAATAAGAGCTGGTGAATCATCAAGATGCTGTTCGATTTTTACGCAAAATGTTTTAACCTAGTTGTGTTTTTAAATTGCTACGTGATTTATAATATAACACATAAGAACATAGTAGTCGTCTATTTTTTAAAGTGAAACTTTTATTACATCGTCTCAAACTTTTTGGTCTGTGTAGCGCATGTCGCGTGACGGTCGGCTGCCGAGTAGGTATAAAGCAGTGTTCGGAAAGTTTCACTTTTACCGTGGTTTCATAAAACCACACAACACTTTTTTTTACTGAAGATTTACATTAATTATTTATTTTTAGTTCTATTATACCACCATTTTCGGGTGTATCGTCAAGGGAAGCAATTGTCCTCTCGCCTTGTTAGCGTAGGCGCATCCTAATCTCAAATAACGTAACCCAGTTCACGGTCAGCTAGAGGAAATGACGCAAGCGCTTTCAGTGTCATTACGACACTCGAGTTGCCAAAACAACTGACGTTTTCAGTACAGCCTGTAGCCTCGAGTAAGGCTTCAATATACGAGCATCACTACATAGTATAAAACAAAGTCGCTTTCTCTGTCCCTATGTCCCTTTGTATGCTTAAATCTTTGAAACTACGCAACGGATTTTGATGCGGTTTTTTTTAATAGATAGAGTGATTCAAGAGGAAGGTTTTGGTATACAATTTATTAAGTTTAAGACAAAGCGGGCGAAGCCGCGGGCGGTAAGCTAGTAGTTAATATAATACTGTAGACGAACTACCCGTGTACTATAATACGTTTTTTTTTACTCCATAATTATGCTTCGTTATTAAGATACGACCATCTTTGATTATAAGCTACAGATTAAAATACGTACTAAATTCGATGTGCATCCATAATTGCAGTTTTGCTAAAACAAAATCAAACCTCTATCCTAACAACCGGTTTCAATCCAGACTAGTTTCACGGCCCAGCTATATTTTCATCTGTCGAATGGAAATCGTTGACGGATACGCGATTTTAAACTTTAAATTAAGCAGGGTAAAGTTCAATTTCGCCTTTCAGTAAATATAAAGTTTAGCAATAAACAACCAGCGCCAATTAGCAAGTGAAGTCTCTATAGGCTTCCTTTGAAATACGAGTTCGGACCGTGTATTATAAAATTTACTTTTAATATAAATATAACCTACATTAATGTTAATTTTGATTATCAAGCATGTTATTAGTAACTAACTACCGTTCTCGACGATATTTTTTTTTTCATTATTATATTATTACAACAATGTTTGCTATGGCGAGCATTCGAACAATAAAAACCGCGAATACTCAAGTCAATCACAATGACATTGAAATGAGCTCCATTGCGAAATACGCTTTTCGTGGTTTCGGCCTCGCGTTCGAGATTGAAGAATACGTATAATAAATATGAACGCAAGCGACCTCTCTTGGCGGTCACGCGTTGTGTAATCGACCGCGACAGACAATACCGTGTCTGTCATGCACTCGGCACTCGCTTTTATTACAAATTTGACACTGATTCCGCTGCAAATTGATCCTTTAATTGCCTCCATTTGAAATGGTACAATTAAAAATTAAGAAATACGTGTTAAAATTTAATCGACTTATTCAGTATTAAACTGATGATAAATAAATTCGAGTGCCGTGTGATACAGTCGTGTCATTGCGATGTTGTCGTTCTCTGGTGAAGTCACCGTCGACTCGTGAACAATACGTGAGCGCGAGCGTCACAAATAAAATTATTCGAACATTCCACCCTTGTTTTTCTTATAACAATTGATCTTGTTTATTCATATTTCAACAATTTGCGCAGTTGTACGAGATGATGTAATCGCCGCTTTAAGTAAAATTTATTACTCGTTTCGATTAGAATTTAGATATCGGAATTTATCTTATAATTTTTGAAGGAGTACGTTTATATTATCGTGCGTATAATGCATTGGAAACTAAATTATGAATATGAGTATCTAGCTAAAATTAACTCGTTCACAAATATTCATAATTGTAAAGCACGTAACGGTAATGGTAATGTAATTCTGACGTATTTCGCCTACGCGGGAGGAGGCCTTACCCCAAACTGAAACGCGCTGACGTCAGGGGAAAACAACCCTGTAACTCGGGGTACATTTGTTTGGGATTGTGACGCCTACTGTTCGCAATGTTTTTACGCAACTTACGCCTACTGAAATCGTCTTGGTCTTGCGCTACCGGTGTGACGTCAACGCCGGCTCACCCCCGGGCTAACCTTTGTTATATAAATGGAATCACGTGCAAGGATAATTAAGGAAAAATTCTTATTTGGACTAACGACAAACAAATGGGATACTGCTACAATACAAGTAGGTATCTAATTGTGTTTTAAGTGGCCAACCGTCCTTATACAGGGTGTCCCACTATTGGTATACTAAGCGCGAAGGAACTTGTAGTTTTGCATACACTGATCACGTAAAAAATATTTAAAAAACAAAATTACGTCAAAAATTTTTTGCTGAATTTTTCCTGAAAATCCATGTTTTCTTCTCTAGCTTGGTGCAGCCGGCATATACCGCTTCGCTAATGTGAGCATTTTGTCTATGAAAACATAATCTTAAACGATAGCTCACGTGCTAGTGGCAAAGTTGGGCGGGTTGCTTATTATGAGTGTACACATAGAGTTTTAAGAATTCATCTATTTGAAAAAAAAATGCGTCTGGAATTTTATAAGTATTTTTTACGAACTCAGCATATGAAAAACTACAAGTCCCTTTGCGCTTAGTATACCGAAAGTGGGACACCCTGTATAATGATCAAATTTTAATCAAAGTAAATTCTATTTAGTGATAAAGAAATATCTTTCCGTGTATTATTCAGTATCTAAAGATACTAAAAAGTAGAGTATCTAATAGACTGATGACGTAACCGGGAAGTGCGCGGTTCGATGCAAGCACCGGCCGTGAGGCAGTCGTTGCCAAGGACGGTATCTTGCGATAGTGGTGTCACTATCACTCGTAATATAACACTATCAGCAAACCGCGAAACCGTACTATTCGAACCTTTTTAAACAATGCCCATATCGAATTTTAATTGTCAATTCTAAAAACATTATTTTACCGCTTTATTTTTAGACGCAAACATCTTCTTCTTCATCCAATTCATAGATTTTCCTCTAATTCATTAGAATATGTTCGGAAATATTAGTAAATATTGTAAGTATATACTAAGTAAACGTTTATTCCTGCACATAATATATCTTACGCAACGCTTGTTATATATGAACAAGCTATTAGCATAATACTGTTGTTTGAAATGAGTTATACAGCGTGATCTTGTTTGTTACGTCGCGTCGGGGCAAATTAGAATCGCGAGTTATCTATTCATAAGTACATCATTTATATAATTTGAAACTTATATCAATTTATAGTTACTAAAACTAGTAGTACTATAATATTTTTAAAAGATCTTAGCTTCATTTAAAATGCAAAAAAGTCTTCTCTTAGAGACTATGCTACTTTAAAGTCCAGTTTCACTAAAGTTTAAAATACATGTAATGACTGACCTATGTTACAAATAAATGAATATCCGAGTAAAACATCGATTGATAACGTGATTGAAACAAAATGTCATTGGAATATTTAAATGACAAGTTAACCTCTGTTAAAATGACTACATGATGTAATATTTTGTTCAGCCAGCTAAGCTACGGATACGGTATAATATGTTCATAAATTCCGTGTTTGCGTCAGAATTTAAATATAGGTAATGTTAGTTACGCTGTTCGGAAACGGGAATAAACGAAAATTTCCATCAATCAGGGAAATCTTTATTTCGAAGAAATTTAAATAATTTATAGAGTGAATAAATCTGAATATTTATCCTTGTATGAGTTATTCCAGATTTTAAACGTTATTCGCAGAAAGTACATGTAATTTTCCTCTTATATGATTGTAGTACCTTGTAAGTACATGATACAGTACTTTGAGATTTCAAAGCCTCGCTCTAAATTTATTTCTTTAATCTTTTGTATTATTTTGAGACCGTTTTGAAAAGTATTTTTAATTTAATTGCATTTTCGTTTTAAAGATAAGACATTTACGACTTTTCTTATCATTTCAGGATTTAAATTTACAATTAACCACATCATAATGACCAAAATAAAAGTAACTTGATTATTTCTGCACTTTAATATTGTTTTCGTATTTACGTAAATTATAATGTGTGGTAGGTGTATTGCAAACAACTGCTTATTATGTTGTCGGAAGCATTTTACAGTCGGTCTGCTATTTAAAATAACAATAAAATTTTCGACGAAAAATGAATACTAAAATGCCGTACATTCAAGCTATTTATTTATATTACAAAGTCCACACTTGTCAATTTTTCTTTGTATAATTTAGGAAAATAACCGGTTTGAAGTTAATATATTTTAAATGGTTATGTATTAAGAATCCGGCTATTGGCCTCCAATCCAGTGGTTCAATGTCAGTTGCGCAAGCGCCGCTCTTCCGCCTTCGTCGCGTTTCGACCAGGAACCATCTATTTCATTCAAATTGATAATTTAACGTTATATGTTCACGTGCGACTGAGACGGATATAGCAATCAATCGGTTTGATTGCGTCAGATCTGATCGGCTGGGCAATTAGTGATAATGACGTCACACTTCTTTGTTATTGGCCAAATTCTATACTATTAATTGAATAAATACAATGCCAAATAATTAATTTAGTTTAGTTCGACGATTATTTCCTTTAGAAATACGTATACATTTTTTGTTTATGTTACTTCTCGACTTTTCCTTGCTTCGATATAATATCCTCTATTATTTATCAATATATTGTCAATAAGCAAGAGGTCACACGTGACTGTCCGCGTTGTACGTCAATTATTGTTTTTTATTCCTTTATATTCAGTTCTGACTAAGCCCTGTATTATTTATTCTGTGCCTGTATCCTTCATGCATTCGTTTGCAATGAGATATTTTAATTAATTAATTTGTTTTATTAAACATCGAAAACCAAAATATACGTTGTTTTAACAAAATACGTTCAATAAGAAATAAATTGCATTTCACATTCGTTTAAAATATTACTTTCAATTTGGATTTAAAGTGACGAAAATTACCTTTGTTGGAGGTCTTTAGTATACCTTTTGTAATTACGCTATTGGTAATTCGTTAAAGTGTCTCAAGAGGAATTTAGAACGGAAAGGAATAATTATGTTAATTCTTAACTAAACAATGTTGAACGGATCATCTTACTCCATTTTCACTCCTAACCTTAATCCTAACTCGCCTTTCTTTACTGATTGAATGATAATTGAGTCGTACGCAAACTGCTTACAAACATCCTCTTTAACTAGTCCTGAATAAATAATATTAAAATAATTTTAGTGGAATGTAGTATAGACTAATACGATACGTATTTAAGTGTTAACCATCTGCCATACAATTATTGGAACTCATTTAATCCGGTAGTGGTCCCGTTACATCCGGTGTACGAGAACACTTGGTGTTCATACGTAATTCCCCCCCGATGCTCAAAATTCGAGAGGCCTGGGAACGAATCGGAATGCATTATAATAAATAAAAGTTGCAATTAAAATCGTTCGCTAAATTGACGCATTAACGAAAGCTTGAACGGAGACAGGACGTATCCAATTAAAATATCTGTACACGGTCATTGGTCTTATAGCTTATCAATAATGTGAAGACACCTAGTCAACATTTAAAGGTCACACAATCTGCCTTATCTCCGCGATAACGGCGGTAAGGTCGTGCGCTATGCCGCAACGATCAACATACAGCTCATGCGTTCGTATATGGCGTCGCTTTTGAAACCTTAATATCGAGCCATTCATAGCGAGACTGGGACAAAAAAGTCAAGGTGTTCTAATTGTATTGTTAAAACCCGTATCGGGTTAATCTTTCAACAATTACCTGAGCGAGGTGACAATACGCGAGTTTTTTGTAGCGAACTCGCCAATTCTGTACAAAATTCAGCAGATGTTCAAATAAACAAACAGCTTTGCGATCTCCTACGCATGATTTATCGTTCGGTCTCTTTGCTGAATCGATGATGGGACGAGATGCTGCTATTGTGCAAGAAACTTCTATTCACCGCGAAGAATATATGCTTTTCCGAAGACAAAAAGCTGCACATGCAATTTCTACCTGCGGACGCACGTGTTCAATATTCGCATTCTATAGGTGACACCATTCATAAACTCGAATAACCTGCAGTAGTTATTGTTCAGAGAGATAGAAGGTGCAAATTCGTCTGATGCGGCAAGTTCATCAGGCCATAAATTTAATACCCGAGCTTTATAAACTATTTCTTGTGTTTATTACGAAGCGAGTTCGAAATTCATACGGCCAACGATTTAAAATCACGAGCTCGACGAGTGTTGCTTTTCAATAATTTGGAAAGGTCCGTTGGAAAGTTAAGGACAACGCACACAATATTCTTTGTTTGCACACCTGATGACAACTCTATCTGGCTGCACACAGCGCGACATTCGATACAACTTAAGGTCAATAAAGTTTCATTACTATCACACGGCGAATGTTTATTCAAATGCACTTATAACCAGTCTTCAAGTTTGGCTTTCGACATATGCTTCGAGGTCAATATTTGCTGTTTGTACTATCGTTTTCTTCATACGAATCGGTCCCCTTCATTGTTTTTATCGCCGGTCGATACTCGGCGCTATATCTCGTGAAAATGAAGCAGTTATTTCCCTCATTCATTCGGAAAACAATTGAAAACTCAGCTCAATAAATGCGCCAGCAGGATATTACGCGATCAAAGTAAATTGCTTTTGCTGTTATTAATTTTGATAACTGGGATTCGATTCGTTTCTCTCTTTTGTAACAAAGGGAAGCCATTGTATTTAATTTACTGTAGTTTCGTAGTCGGACACAAAGCGTTTTAGTTGGCGTGGAAATTAAATTTTCAATTGATAGGAATCGGCCGTGTGTTTTGAGGCTTGCGTCGATTTTTTTGTGTGGACATGTGCTCGGCCATCTGTTCGGTCAGATTAGAATAGTTTTTTGAATTCTTACCTAAAACATGTTATCATATGAAAAAATGACACGCAGCACATGGCGGGTCGAGGACTCGAAGCCTACCTGCCTTTGTTCCTCTCACAATGCTTCGCAAACATCTGCCGCCGCCTGCGCTCGTGGTTGTGTGCTTCTGAATGCCTCCTGCTGATTATTTTTACCTCTATCACATCATCAATCATCTGCTCTTTGCGTTCGCTCATTGTATGCATTGGCATAAATTGTAGAATACCTCGACTGATGAATAAGTTATTCTTTCTTCAATAGTAAAATTAAGAAAATAATCATGGAGTAATATAACATTAGCAATAGTTGTAATGAAGCAACAGAAAACCGACTTATCCATTTAATATGCGGTCTATTTATTACATAAGTCGTACGAGGTCGCGGATTGCGTTGCAAATACACAAACCATTACAATATATTTTAATAGCTCTCATAAACGTTTAATTATCGGGTTCCATAAATATTTTTAAAACATTGTTCACAAAGGTGCGTTTATTGAAGCGTTCTTGTAGTTAGTGTGCAATGTTAAAACAAAAGAATCGAATTGTTCAATACGGTACGAATTACGATAGGAACAATTAATCGTGTGGTCCGGACGCGGACGCTGCGATGCGAGTTGCGAAACAATCGGCCGTGTAGTTGCCAAACAGTTGTGCGCTACCGCTTTTGTAATACATCTGGATCGTTTTGAAACTTATTAACCTGTTTGTTTTGCGCTCTATTTTCTGTACTCGCGAGTTTCAAAAGCCCCTCAAAGGACCCACTCATTGTGTTCCGTTCGAGTGCCCGGACAAAGAGACGCACTAACGATTGAGTTACTTTTGTTTTGCGAACATTAATTAAACAAAAGACGCTTGCTTCACAATTTGTGACCAGTTTTAGTAATTGTCACGGGCAGGTGAATGAATTACGGCGTCGCTGAGTGGTTATAAATGGGCCCTAAAAGAGAAATTAGGACTCATTCATCAATCATCAATGACATTGGCAGACTCTGCGTCGCCCAAAAAATGTTACAAAAGGTAATGAACAAATGCAGTAAAGCTGTGCAGTTAGCTCATAGTAACACTCGGTTTCGGAGCGGTGTTTTGCCGCAACAAATCCTTGATGGAACCTTAACCTACTTGGATTATTACACGCCGACACTGGACGCCGCGAGCGCTGCAACCGCTTCTTTGTTTTATCACTTCTAATGCAGATATGTGGAATGTAATATGTGAGGCTGTCATCTATCCCATTGTGTTTTGCATATATCACATCAATTATTATTTTTCGCTTTATATAAATAGTCCGATTTCAAAACTCTTTGTTAGCCACAATATTGTAATGTACACTAATCGTAAAACCACTGACATTTAAAATTGACCGAATAAAAAAAGTATATAAAAATGAGAACGAACCTTAATAATAAATTTATTTATAACGTCAGAAGCGTTCACATTATGGTTTAATCGCAGCGCTTGCACTTGGATGAGATCACCGGCTATAAAACGATAGCCTCGTTTTATCGTTTTATCGAATATTTTCTCCATTGACGTAAACGCCACCTCGTGCCAATGATGTTTTTTACCGTGGCCTAGTGATCCGATATGCCAATGTCAAAACTGTCATAAGCCTGTATGCGCATGTTGGTTTATTATACGCCCACACTGTTCGATTATAACGAGAGGAAAATATTCAATGATAGTTTGGAATTTGGATAGAGCTCGTCCTGCTATCGTCCGAATATCGTTTGCAACGTGACGACTGACGACCCCAATACTAGGTCAAGTACAGCGGTGCTTTGCCGTTCATTGTGAATGCCCCTCGCTCGAATCCGCGCCCGTGCCGTAATGTGCGCTGCGGCCTCGAGATGAACTTGACATATCAAAAAACATATTTTTGTAAAACATGTTTTTTGATATGTCAAGAAGTCCCGGCACTTACATCAACCGCCAGCAAAGCGAATGTGTCAACACATAGCATTATCTAACCGCCTGCAATCTGCTCGATGTAATTCTGTCGATAACACACCTCCCTTAGATGACACGTAACTTTCCGTGCGAATCTATTATATCACGCTAGTGCGAAATGTACTCCCGAGCGAGGCGAGGTCGTCGCCCGCTGAGGCTTTGCGGACTCGATGATATACGGCTAATGGTCGAGTACGTTCACCGCCTTAGAAAACCTACTTCAGTTCCGCGCTTTCTTTATTGCATCACCGCAATGTGCCGTTTCGTCCGCACTCTCTTCCGCCATGCTTGTGCAAGTCGACTGCCGACTACACTCGAAATTAAAAAGTTCTGCTATTCATTTTGTATCTCTGTTACGTTAGTTAAAAACATCTAAAAAGTTAACAATTTTTCCGCATCGCATTATATCTTTCGCTCGACTATGGCAGGTGAACTTTCGCAAGTTCAGTGACCCTTTCGCTTGCATCCGCGATGGCCGGCATTGTGATATAACGCTCGATTTTATTTAATTTAGAAATGAATGTTTCCGCACTTTCCAAATTACATCATTGCGTCTAGAAAAAAGTAATCGCGAGGTGAACGACCGAGTTCGTGGACCGCCTCTTACGCCGATCATTGCTTAGGTATTCGCAAGAACATTGATCCTTCATGATCTCATCGTGACCGAATGGGAGCGACAAAAAAGTTAACTACGCAGTTTATGAAGATTGACACTGAGCCGGTTCTTCCTTACGAATCGTGGATTCAATCGAAACTTTCATCGGCCTAGTATCATTTCTCTCGGAACGGTATCGGGAAAGTACCGCTGATGTGCCAGATTCACGTTTTGCAATCGCTTGTACACAAGCGGTGCCACTTCCCGATTCACAGCGAGTCCTCCACCGTGGCCCTTAGGTGTCGCAACAGGATCGCCGCTGTTTGTTTACGAGGCGCGGCCCAATGATATTCGATACACGTCCACGATTCACACAATCGTACGGTGTTTAAAATTCCACATCGTGAGGCCTATGAACTTTCATGTTTTGATCCATTTTAAGTTCCTACGATTAACGATTGCGAGCCCATCGATTCAATACTGATACGATATCATAGCCGATATAGTAGGACTTGTAAAGGGCTCATAGTAAACACGATTCAATACTGATACGATATCATAGCCGATATAGTAGGACTTGTAAAGGGCTCATAGTAAACAATCACTTTTTTTGTGAAATCAAAGATGAAACTCGTTAAACCAGTCCCATAAGAGTACGCATATTTTTCAGCACATAACGGTAGAAACGGGTTCTTGATTCGTATATTTTTCTTTTTTTTATGTGCGATCCTTTATTGAGCGTTCTATTTATTTACAATCTGAGTAATTTGGTGTGTTGACGGAATAACATTATTCCACGATTTCCTCGTATTGTTTCTAGTACGAGTAGAACCGTTCCTTTGTTGTAGTTGTAAAGAATTTATAGGCTGTAAGTACGAACAGTATAATGCCACGTAGCGACAATTACACCTCTATAATGAGTTCTTAACGCATAGCTGCCCTGGAATGGAATACGAAGGAGTCGGTCGTGTTCGCTCAGTAATGCATAAAACGTAAGGCGATTTCTGATAATTTAATCGAATCAATCACGGTGTAAGTTTCTGCGTGTCTTATCGCGTTGACCTGGCTAAACTCATGCCCTACGTCATGACGCCGTGCGTACCCCGAGTTATTAAAACCATTGTACCGATTCGACGCGATTCCAGATAACAATCGTGCGTATTAATAAAAGCTATATTGTTAAGTTATCGGAGGGTTAGTTGTTTGTAAATATATTCAAGTGCCACTTTATTTTTGAAATATTGATCGCAATCTTTTAACACTTGTTTATAAAAATATATTAAATTTCGCAAGAGCTGCGATGTCTATCTGCATACGTTCCATATAATTCCAGTTTGTGGTTGATGTAATCTAGTGTATGAAATTACTATTTTTAATAACTTTTGCTATTATAAGCCTTCTGTAATATTTTATGCTGTCCAATAATTTTATTCAAAGTTGCACTTTTAAAGATCCATCGAATGCAGGTGTTGTGCATAGCGAAGCAAAAAGTATAAGAGTACCGCTGGTATAGTTAAGAATAATAAAACTAGTTTCAGATGATCTATAAATATTGTAATGTATTCGTTCACTGGCACAATCCAACGCACAGTGACATATCAATGCAAACAATAACTGTTACATGTATTTGTAACATTTACATTTTCGCAATAAATACCCGATGATAAGTGAGAATAACTAACTGAATTGTGCAAGATGATCAAACATAGGGCAGTCATTACAAAATATTTGGTTAATATCGGAATGCCAGCTAAATAAATAAACAAAATATGGTGAAAATATTATAGAGGTGGTGTCGATAAGATAAGAGTGCACGCCGATAAGCTAACCTTCTATCCGAATTGATTAAACGCATATTTGGAGCTGTAGTTTGAATACGATCCAAAGGAAATTATGTATTCGTAGACGAAGAAAATGTTATTAATTATAACACATTACGAGACATGAACATGTATGTATGAACACACCGACAGAGATTAAACCTATTTGTCGTCCCACGCGTTTCTGCAACCACGCGGTAAATGTTATTTCGTAAGGCGAAATCGCAACATCGCTTATTTTGCGTTTTCGAAATGACTTCGTCATCCCTACCTACAACTTTTTGTGCTTACATATGTACTATTAAAAAAATGTACACCTCTATGTCATAGAAGTAAATACATACGTGTGTATGTTTGTAATAAAAGAAATAGGTACACGTGAATGAAATATATGAATCGTATTAGCGTGATAACACAAGTGATAAATGCATTGTTTCACCTTGCCTTGTGCAAACTGCATTATGAAAGAGCGTCAGGAGCGACGCTCAAATACGGCGCGAAGTACACGCAAACCGTTTTGCAAATCTGCCACTGAGTTACAAAACTTAAGGATTACTCAAAGGCTCCGTGTCAGGAGAGCACCTTGGCCCGTCCATGCACGCATATTAATCAGCGGCCGAACCATCGGTTGTGTATTGTTTATTATTTTACCATATTGAAGTTCTCGCAACTGCAGTTAACAAACTGTTTGTAATCCCGTATTGCTCGATCCGCAACCACGTTCGTTACATACCTATTGCAAGCTCTTGCAATGTGCTGCAACTTGCGAGACCATATTTACTGTTGTGCTTTTATATTTCAAACGTATGAGCTATAGAGGTGAGGAGGAAGACCACACGGCCGTGTTTCGCATTTCCGATTTGAAATAATGACGAGGAAACGATTGCAGACCGAGACAATAGTTGATTCCGGCTGCGTATGAGCAACGGCGGAAACTGGGTAGGCGCTTGCGGATGTGGATTTACTCTTTTATTTATCGGGCGATCTAGACCGCATCTGTCGGAGGACAAACACACGCAGCTGCCCTTTATAGTATTCTCGTTTGCGACCTCCATATATGAGAGTGCACCGCGCACCTGTCGCCAGCTGTTTGCTCTTTGTAATTACATCGTAGGTGGACAAATACCTGCATTTTGCGGTTGTGTGATGAGAAAGTTAATGCAATAATCTTTCACACGAACGCATTTCTTCTGTGACTGACAATTTTCACTGATGACTGTAATTACTCGTCTGCAATATGGGAGCATCTGTTTTTATCAGTTTCTCAGCACTCGGAAAACTCGTCACAAACGTAATAGTGTTATGAAAGTGCATACGTAAACGTATTAGTAAGCAGGTTAGCTGGCAGTTCTTAGTGTAACATGCCGCAGTAGAGAATTCCTACAAGAGTTACGCGAACGATTGCAAAACATTTCATAATAGGATCTTCTTTTGCGACCTCATTTACTTTTTACATCGAGCGTGTGCGTTTAATAGACCAAGAGAAACATTTTTTATTCAACCCTCCGAAACATATGCACTGTGCACATGTTTTACCTTTTTATTTTTTTTATTTTTATTTTATTTTATTAGTTTCCAAACAGCTTATACAACAATATAACAAACAAATTATTCAAGTACAATTAATAACGTTCTATGTATAAGCCTATTCTATGGATACACAAATGTTTAGAGTGTGAAAGATGTTAAAACAATTAAAAATACTGTTACCACAACAATAAAAAAAATACAATAAAAGATATACTTAGGATAACAAGATTCGACATAAATCCGTATGCTTCAGGTGCTACGCAGAGCAGTAAGTACTAAGCGACGAAAACTGGCTAGACTATTTGAAAATATGTCAATAGTGTTATCTTTATTAACTATTTCGTTATATAGTCGGCATAACCTATATACTGGGTTATTATAAGAAATACATAAGCGAGTGGCGGGTATATAGAAGGGTTTAGCGTTCCGAGTGACACGAGCGTTACAATACAAAGAGAATTTACAAAGCATATCGGTGTGAATTAGGTTATTGATAATTTTATACATATAAGTTAAATCAATGATTTTACGTCGCATTTCAAGAGAATCCAAATTGATATATTTAAGTCGAATGTCATAGGTGGGCAAGGATCTTCTAAGGTGTTCACGATTGCATAGAGAACGTAAAAATCGTTTCTGTACCGATTCGAATATTTTATATTTTATATTATATTTAAATTTTCGTATACGCATGACGAAATTGCAGTGATAAAGACAGTTATATCGGGAAGGAGTCAATGAACGGAAGTATTTTCACGTGCGGTGACATACCGCCGATCGTTTATCAAACTTGCGCAAGTGCAACGACTTGCCCAATCCCTACACTGGGTTATGCTAAACGAAACGGTCTGTGTGACGGCGCTCGTTTCTAGGTATTCACGGGTTTGACATTTCTGTCGCAAGCGCCGGCTACGGTTACCGCGGCTGTTTTCTACGGTGCCACTCTTTCTCCGTTACGCCGATGCTCGATTGCAAAACGCGGAGGTTGCGCTTTCTTCGTTCGCGACGTCGGAGAAATTGTTGCGCCACACCGCGGCGTACACCGACCCCGCGTTAGAAAGTCGAACGTTCACCGGATTTAACAGACCCGGCCACGTAGCGGTGTAATTGTTGCGATTCGAGATGCGAGATCGATGGGGTTTGGACACTTTTGCGTAAACGCATTTCGGGCTTTCTTTTCTTGCATAAGTATCGCATAACTGATCGAGATTGAATACGGCTTCGGCGAACGTCACAGCGTGCGCAGAGACGAGTCGAGCAATCGGTTACTTGCATAGGCAGGGCGAGTTTGCGCAACGGGCTGTGGAGTGGCGCCCGTTCCGCAGTCCGCAGTTGCAACACGGGATATTTCGGCGGCGCCTTGGACGGCCGCCCGAACTTGCAACATGCCATATCGCAACGGCTCATAATCCATTGTGAGTTGTGACACGCTAGTGGCGCGGACGTCGCCCGCCTGCCAAATACGGCCCATAGAGGAACGCCGCGGTTGCGCTATCCGATCTCCTCGCCTCGACAAATGTCAACGCCGCGCTCTGGCCCATCACCGCTGCATTCGATTTTAAAACTAAAACAATTTTGCAACCGATGTTCACATTAGCGTTTTCGCAAGCGGCCCAGCGCTCGGTTTCAAAACGTTCGCCTTGCGTTATCGCGGCTCCGATAAAGCGAGCTGTACCAATGTTTATGCGGTTTTGAGACCTAAATTCTGGACTCGATAGTGAGCATATGTAGTAATGTGAAGTCGGAACAAAATTTCAAACGTGAAATTTCACAAGAATTTGTCATTCGACTGAACACCAAGCTTAGTCACGTGTGTCAGAGAATTAAGTGCTCTAGATAAATCGTTAAAGTTCGAAACATGAGCGTTATCAATCGAATAACATGGAACACCCGCGGCAAAGCGATTGCGCCACGGACGACTGTATAATTGGGTATGGTCGGGATGGTTTCCCAATGTATCCCGGCATCTCGCGGCCGCGGTGTGGTAACGCGCTTACGACACGACATGTCCCTACAATTCGGGTTACGAAAACCTATGACTAACTATCGCTGGGCTTCGAATTGCCCGCTTTGAAATACCTATTATATATTTGTAATAGTGACATTCAAAGAGCTGTACTCGTTGAGAACATTCGGTATATCGTCCGCGAGGCGATAGCCAGGGCGAGTTGCGCAAACGGTCGCCACTGCGATATAAAGCGAGCAGGAAGTGCATGCATGTGTGCTGCATCTGTGCGCGGCTGCCATTGTTTGTTACGAAACTGTCAGGGTTGAGTTGAGCAATGGCGGCAGTTGCGAAACTTGCTCCGGCGCATCCCGCTAATTGTGGGCGATCTCCTACACTATCTGCGCTTTACATTACGCTATTTTACACGACAATAAAGCTTATATAATCCCTTTCCACACATCACATGACGAGCTAATGATACTCGAGACATAATATAAACATTAAGATTCTCTATATATCTCGAATAAGAAATGTTCAATTACACGCTTGTAACATCGACGAAACATTATTAGTTAACTTCATTGCGACGCAGACGTGACTCAACGCGGCCGTGTAAATGTTTATATTGAGAGGACGTCATGATTTGTAATTATAACTTTCTAGACTTTATTTTTCTCATGTTTATCTCGAGATTTCCTTAAAACTTCTCGTTCTAAGTTTAGCACGTCCGTTTCGACCGGTAAACACGTTTACCTACATCCCGTAAAAGTGTCGATATCGGCTCGATATGGATTAGCGAGAAGTAGTAACATTGTCGAAACGAGGTGAATGCGTCGAGTAACATTAGCAGGGCGACAGGTACGCGGTGGGCCGCTGGAGCGCACACGGTCGGCTGTCCTTTCGCGGTCTCGCGCCCGCGACCACCGAGAATCCTTCGAGGCCACGCCGCGCTCGGAACACGCTCGGAAATCCGGCCAACCTTCCGACTGCGTTACGACACTGTATAACTTATGTACGCGTTGCGAAATACGAATCGATTGCAACTGCAGACATCGCACTTTAGCCTTGCCGGTGTAAGGGATTTAATTAGGATCATTGCGCAGTCGACGCCTAAAACTGATACGAGGACTCCCGCTCCGCTTACTGATGTATTTAAAAGGGCTCCGAGTAGACGCCACCCACTTTTTCTTATAGTTCCCATACTTCTTGCTTCATTTAATAAATAGCAAATTTTAAACGCTCGATGCGAATATTTGTATCATATATAGACTCGTTTGAAACTAATATAGCCAGTACGCAATACACCAATATTTCAATTATTTTGATATCAGATTTTCGTTAGTGCGCGCGTATTTCACGATAGCTGCAGAGTTGCGACAACGTAACGAGGCTAACCTTTAGATGAAGCGGCGAACCATATTGTCACGATCACTTAATAAATATGTTAATAAATCAGTACCTCTTTATCTAGTTTACGTCAAAGCAATTACAGTAGTTTAATCGTGCTTGCGGTAGAGTTTGAGCCGTGTCAACTGCGCTCCCTTGAAACACTATTTGTCAAACGGATTTTGTAACTTCGCTTTAAGCAAACCTGATATTTATTGCCACCAGCCTTCTAGAATACGCAAGCTAGAATACGCAAGCTCGTATCGTAACTTACTCGATCCTTCGCAATCAATACTGGGCGCCGAAATCATTTTGTTTTAAGATTTTTTTCTGAAATAGAACAGGACCCCTCTTTAAATTAATTTAACTCAACGTTCCCCTCAGAACTTTATACGAGGCTAAAAATATCCTCCACATTAATGCACGTCGATTCCACGGCATCGGTGCGCCCATTGTGCACCTGCCCATATTCCTTTACCGAAGTACTCGATAATTATTTATAACATTACTTCATTATAATATGAGTATCGTTACAGCGTCCTAGCAAACTACACATCTTTTCAAACATTGGTATGGTATCGTTGTTTGCAATTAGTTCATCTGAGTCAACATTTAGAGTTCAATAACACTCCCTTAGCAGCAGGAAGTTCGGCTCGTCCATGTCGTCACTCCTTATTGGAAACATCGATTCACATAAAACCGTACACTGTTTCGAATTGTGCATTAAATGCATTTCGAAACGATGCGGCGACTTGAAATACGAGGTCGCAGTGCGCCTATAGCCCGTGATGTGATGAAACAAAACCTATTGCGTCACTGAACGGCTTTATGGTACGCCATGTAATTATTTACATGACATTATTGTTAAACGCACAACGTGAAAACATTTCGCAACAATCACCCCGATGTCCATTAATGTGGCGTTTTACTAATTAGTCATAAACGAATCGCTAATAGCGGCCGGGCCTTTGAGCACAAAGGATCCATTACCCGCCGGCGACCGCGATGTGCAGATATTATATTATGATAGCGGCCGAACGGCGATTTATATAGGTCATCGTTCATCGGACATGCATCAAATTAATTAACGGTCGGGTTCAATGAATTCATCTCTGCTAATTTGTAATGCTACATGTAATACGAAATTCGCAATAACTCAAAATTTGTCTCTTTGTTACAGAACAACGTTAAAATTGGAATCATTAGAAGATGCGGTGGTGCTCGATGACCCTGAGGAAGATTTACTTCAAGACAAGAGAGGTTGTCCCGCGTACGTGTCCCCCGAGATCCTGAGAGCCCATCGGACGTACTCCGGCAAGGCGGCCGATATGTGGTCGCTGGGCGTCATCCTATACACCATGCTCGTCGGAAGGTAAGCGCTACATTCCTGCATATTATTCAAACTAGTCTAGTTATTTAAAATTCAAATCGCTCGTTTGTCCTTCGCATTAGAAAATATTTGGTGTGTGCAGTGCAATAAAATGTGCATAAATAATAAACGAGGGCAAGGGGGTGGGCGTCTTCACCTGCGAGCGTGGGACTTACCGTTTTTCGAGATCGCAAGGGTCGGGCGACCGTTGGCGGCGGGGGATGATCACCTGTCGGCCGTTACGCGCCAACGGCCAGCAATTATATCACCCACAATACGTCTCTCGAAATCTTCGCCGCACCTGCCGCTCATGTGGCGAAGACGTTGCCCGCCGGCACCTGCCGCGCGATCCTTCGCCTCCCCTATCGCCCCGCGCCGCAATTACAATTCGAAATTCGGGATTTCGCCGCAATCGCCGCCCTCACCTGTCGCCGGAAGGGTTCCGTCGATTACCTGAGTTTTTGTTTCGCGCATCTGCCCGCTCCGAATGACAATCGTCATTAGCCCGGCCACAAAAACTCGCGTCTCGACTTATCTTCGACGTTAATGAGCTCCATCTTAAACTTTGGTGCCTTTACCTGATCGCATTATCGAGTATAGTCAAGACGTATGTTAAGCTTCGGATGCATAAACTGATAGTGAATATTCATTGCAGGTATCCGTTCAACGACTCGGAGCACGCGTCGCTGTTCGCGAAGATCTCGCGCGGCTACTTCGTGGTGCCGGAGTGCCTGTCGTCGCGCGGCAAGTGCCTGATCCGCTCGCTGCTGCGGCGCGAGGCGGGCGAGCGGCTGCGCGCCGCCGCCGCGCTGCGCCACCCCTGGCTGGCGCGCGACCCGCGCACAGACCTGCCGCCGCGCGCCGCCGCCGCGCTCGACCGCCGCGTGCCCGACCTGCCCGACCTGCCGCGCCTGCCCCACGACCTGCCCCACGCGCGCGTGCCCCACACGCCGCTGCTGCCCCCGCTGCCGCACCTGCTCGCCGACTGCCTCTAACGCGCCTCTCACACGCGGCGCGTGACCCCGGCTCGCGAGACTCAGTGCAAGCGGCGAGGAACTAGTCCACTCACGGATGGCCGAGAGGCCTGGAACTCCGCAGCGACGTTCCGTTCCATAGTCGTCCGATTCGCCCACAATGTTTGTCTTTTACCAACAATGTATAATATTAATGTCGTTTTTATGAACACGTTTTCCAAATGTATCGTGAACGTTCCGATCGCCGTCCGGCCCAGCGTGCTGGCCACGCTCCGGCGGCCGGCTGGCCCGCGCCGACCGCTAACTGCTAATGTAATTATTCGTAACGACACATAAGTGAGACTGATAGCGTTCGCTTCGCGCGCCGCGGCGAAGCGAAGCGAAGCGTCACGTAACTATGCGGCGATTCCTTAGCGGCGAGATCCGTCGCGTTGAGCCGCGTAGCGTAAGAGTAGTGTATATTTTGTATTTATGAAAGTTTAAAGTTATATCGTGTAATTGTGATCTCCACCGATGTTATTTAGCGATTACTTGATTGCCATTAATTATTTTGTTACGCAGGAGCGATGTTTCTTTTGCGAGACGATCGGCGTTGCTTCCATCATAGAGATATTATCATTATATTATTTAAAAGTTTCGCCTTGTATCTATTGAATGTGATGTATTCGGAAATCTCGATGCGAAATTATTATTTTTGTTATATTGAATCTATCAATGGAACTTTGTTTTTATAAATTGATTCGCACCACCACGTACCGAATAAGTTTGTTGAATTTGGTCTGTGCCATTTATTTAATTTAAAACTTATTTATTGTTGTTGTGATTGACGTTCGGGGGCGGCACTTCTTCCTATTAAATTATTGACCCTTTTGGTACTTGGTGATGAGTTTTTATTGAATTTTGTAAATTCGAAATCAAATATTTTTATTGACTCGATCGATATCAGTAATGTTTCGTTATCCAAATTTATTCACTGTTAATTGAAATGTACCCCGGTTTCGGGGCAGCTGTGAAATTTTCATGTTAAAGTGTAGCTTTGAAGTACTCAAGTCTTTCAGATTGAAAGCGCGTTGTACAATAATAGTCTACTGTAAAATATACTATGTTAACATTAATTTATACAAACTGTAAATAGAGCTAAGATATTATAAGTATATCAAAAAAGGAGAAATGATAGAGGGAATAAATAATTCAAAAAATTATATCGCACTTTTATTTTTACCATTATCGTCTTCACCATATCACCGATGTCAATGAGACAATAAATTTCCTTCCAACACAAATAAGGAAAACAGAAATAAAGCCGACAATAGATTTACATTAATAAAATGCGTTTATTGTTATCGTATGTGTCAAGTATTTACATTTCTAATTATCGAAGTCAAACGAATATTATAAGGAAAAATCATAAAAAAAACTAGTTTAATATAGTGAATCTATTAATAAAATATTTTTTCAGTCTCGATCATTCTTACTGAATAAAGACAAATATAATATTATCAGTCTATATCGTATTAAAAATGAAATTTGATTCATATTAGAGTATCAGTTGCGAGTAATCGAAATCCTTGTACGATTAATCTCTAAATGAATGAAGGCTTTGTTGTAGATTGAATCTGAATAATGCATGAACTACATATATATGATTTAAATTGATAGTTATTAAATTATATGCAAAAACAATATATTTGAGAGATTGGTTACTTATGTTTTTATAAAAAAACTTCTATATCGATATTGATAACTGCTATGGTTTTAATAAACAGCAACCAATCTTGATATGTTTGAAAATTAAATGTTAGATAAAGTCTACAATGTGTCCAAAGACTAAATTCTCCACTCTATTTAATATCTATAGTATTATATTATCTGTACTAATATTATTTCTCGATATTCTCTTATGATAATGAACCATTAACTAACATCAACATTTTGATTCTAATAAACAGAACTACAATATTGATATCAGAATAATTGACGACACAAAGGTCGTCAATTTAAGTCGTAACAGTAGGTTTTTAAAACGTACAACCATAGGAAAGAATTGACTTTCTTAACAAAACAGGAACGCATTTAATGAACGACTTGAAAAAAATATTGGTCCAGTATAATATCATTGGACTTTATGCATGTTAGAACACCTTATGATTGTCATAAAAATGCATAAAATCATAGGTTCATCTTTAAAATCGAAATACTGATGTATTTTCGAAGAGGTAGGTAATGAATAAATAACAAAAACAACGAATAAAAATTGTTCAAACGACCTTTATTAAATATCACATTAAGGATCTCAAGTAAATTATATTTCACTATACAAAGCCGTCAATTAGGTAGGTATATTACAAATCACAATCTCGTTTTCGGAAAGAATTATATAAGTTTAGCCAATTCAATAAAACCAATACAAGGTTTGATAGAAATATTTTATTTACTGATTCATCTCATGATAACATATTTTGCTAAACTCACTAAAAACAAAATCAAAGATGGCTGTTTATTCATTTTTCGTAATTTATATCAGCGCCATCTAATGGTACGAGTTGGTAACTTTCTATTAACAACTAGCGCCATCTAGTACAGTCGTTCGGCTTTGCTCGGCCCGTGGGTCATCTGGTACTCTTGCATGCGTCTCTCCAACTCTGGTCTGAAATGCCTGATGAGACCTTGCACCGGCCACGCGGCACCATCTCCGAGGGCGCAAATTGTGTGTCCTGTAATAAAGCATACATATAGTATAATCAAATTAAAAAAAAATTGGTTGTTTGTAAAGTAGGTTTACGATCGAGATGTTTACGTGATAACGTCTTATTGGTGGCAGCGCTCGAGATGAGACGGGAGATCGGTCCGTCTCTCTCTCGTTATACCTGCGATCGCGCTCGTGAGGTTTTGGTGTGACACAAGTTTCTGAACATGTCACCCGACTAAAACGATTTTAAAAACGTTATCACGTTAAAAGGAGTTAGTTTAAAAAATTATGGCTATTCATTAACTTACAAATAAGGAAGTTTTGTATCTATTTATTTCGAGCTTGAACACTTTTGCTAAATAGTTAACTTTTATTTTAAATTGTAAAATTAAGAAACCTCTGGTTCATTATTTGTTTTTTTTTTTTTATAAAAAGGGAAATCCATATTTGAAAAAAAAAACTGTTTATAATATCGTACCTTCAATTTGTTTGGAAATCTCCCAAAGCATGTCTATTTCTTTCGGCGAAGCATTGCCGTCGACGAATCTGAAATATTAAATTAAATGTTAGACTGTATTAAAAAAGTGTTTTACACTTGAAATTAAAACGTCCGTTAATTTAAACATTTATCAACATTTTATTCATTTAAATCAATGGCTTGCTTACTGCATCTCACAATTAATGTTCGCGAGCTAACAAATAATTGAATACTAAACTAATAACACAGCTATCACATTTCTTCTATTAATAATTTTGTGAGGTATTATAATTTTCATAGTAGAAAACATACTTGCTTTCCGAGTCTGTGTCTGTATGCTTAGAAGTTAAAATTTAACAGATTTTTATCCCCATAAAATTTTTCTTTTGTGGTTCTCAAGGAAGGTTTTATGTATGATTTGTTTTCTACAAAGCAGGCTTAAGCTACACGCGGAAGGCTAGTTAAAAACTTTGATAAAGAAAAATGACAACTAACCGATATATGATACTTTATCATTTTATAACAAAAACTTACCGATATATAATTTTGTTCATCCACGAAACTCCCTCCCTGCAAGGCGTGCACTGTCCGCACGACTCGTGCTTGTAGAACATGATGAGACGAGCGATAGCCTTCACAATGTCCGTGGATTTGTCCATTACTATGATGGCCGCTGTCCCGAGAGAGGTTTGGGCTGCTACAAGCCCGTCAAAGTCCATGAGTACCGTCTCGCATACACTGGAAAATATAAATAACATATAATATTAATACATATTATTCACTTTGTGAAAAAAGAAAAAGTTTTCCTTCATGTACATTGTCTCATATTCATTGTAAGAAGTCTTTATTAAACTTATAAACTTATAGATGGTAGTTTTTAAAGGAGAATATTATTGACTGAAAAATAAATTTATTAATAAAATTAAAAAAAATGAGAAAGGTTTTGCTAATCACACATACACATGGATATCAAAATATTGTTCTGAGCATTAGTTGAATGACGTTATTAAGGGGCTGATAAGAGCAAATTTAACAGTGATTGCGCTCTCCTTTACTCCCATACAATTGGACAGTGTGCGCAAACAAGAGCGCAATATCACTGTTACTTGGCGGGGCCAGGTCGTAGAAGAAAATAATAAGAAAATATGTGATTTACTTTAAAAAATTTTTTAAGTGTCGTTTAATGATGATTTTAAGACCAATCTTTGCAATTATTTTCTATCGAGCCGATTTCGTCCAATTATGTATCGAGTCCGTCCACGGTCTTCGAAATATGATGAATATTAACATATTTTTTTTTGATGGGCTAGAATAAATATCTTTTCTTAAAAAACTACTCAAATAACTTCAATTTGGTGTTGTCAGCCCCTTAAAAATCTAAATCTAGAAAAAAACTACAATTAAATGCAATAAATCCCCAACTCACTCTTTAGGTATCAACGGTGTAGACGAGCCTCCCGGTATGATCGCTAACAGATTATCCCACCCCCCGCAGACCCCACCAGCGTGTCGTTCAATCAATTCCTTCAGCGGAATGCTCATCTCCTCCTCCACAGTGCAGGGAGTGTTCACGTGGCCCGAGATGTTGAACAACTTGGTGCCTGAGTTACGTGGCCGGCCGAATGACGCGAACCAGGAACCGCCGCGACGGCAGATTGTCTGGAATTTATAAGTTTATTGATCTATACTAATATTATAAAGAGGAAAGGTTTGTATGTATGTATGTATGTATGTATGTATGTATGTATGTATGTATGGTTTTCACGCATAAACTACTGGACCGATTTTGATGAAATTTGGCACAGACAATCTTTAGACCCTGAGAAAGAACATGGGCTACCTTTTTTGCGAAATATGTACCACGGGCGAAGCCGGGGCGGACCGCTAGTATACAATAAATAGCTTAACTCGTAATAGGGTTCAAAAATTATCTGAAGCAAAACTGTATCTGCACATCGCAGGCAGAGTGTTGATCTTATTGCTACGAAATAAGGTGCTAATTAAAATGACTATTTTACATAAACCCACTCAGACGTTGAAGGGATATAATTTGTGGGTTAGAGCACTCTATAACTAAACTAAACTGATTAATATTGCCATATTCGAAATTAGTAGTGAGTCATGTACAGACCAATAAGATTGTGTTAATTATAAAGTAAGAAACATGAACATTCATCATGACTTAGAGCAGATTTTTTCATAAATAAAAATTAATTTATATGGTTAATAGCCTAAGACAATAATATTGCTATAAAATAAACATATGATAACTTTAATAGTACATTTGTTTACACCTTTCCTCTACTTTCTAATATGCTAAGCTTTAATTATCTGCATACTATATAAACAATGCACATGATAAAGCAATACAAGGTACAAACTTCATAGCAACAAAGAAGTCACACAACTTACAGGCGAAACGGCAATAGTCTCCACATTGTTCACCGTAGTGGGGCATCCGAATAGACCAACATCAGCCGGGAATGGGGGCTTCAGACGTGGTTTGCCCTGTTTCCCCTCAATGGACTCGATGAGAGCGGTCTCCTCTCCGCAGATGTAAGCCCCGGCGCCACGGTGCACGAACACGTCGAAGTCGTAGCCAGAGTTGCATGCGTTCTTGCCGATCAGGCCTGCTTGGTACGCCTTAAATATGTGGTGAATTAAAAAATACTATTTTAATCATATTTTATCACTTTGTATGCACCTAACAATCCACACTCTTCATCTAACTAAGGCTGGGACTGTATTTACAAGAAACAAAGTAATTATTGGAACATTCTCAATTTTGTATAACTATGAATATCATTGGGATATCACCAATTTTAAAAGAAAGAAAAATCTAAATAAATCTTAATTCTCCAATAGTACATATTGTATTTAAATAATTATGTTCTTTTGAAAATTATAAAAGTTAAATTAAATCTTTCATATTTTGGATTAACTAACAAACACAAACAAGTAAAATCAAATCACCTCCGCAATAGCAACTTGCAAGTTGCTGGCCTCATTGTAGAACTCGCCACGAATGTAAATATACGCCGCCTGCGCGCCCATAGCCCGTCCAGCGATCAAACAACCCTCGATCAACTTGTGTGGATCGTGACGCATGATCTCCCTGTCCTTGCAAGTGCCTGGCTCCCCCTCATCAGCATTAACAACGAGATACTTCGGCCGCCCATCTGACGGCTTGTTCATGAACGACCACTTCATGCCGGTGGGGAAACCAGCACCGCCGCGACCGCGGAGACCGGACGTTTTAAGCTCATCTGTATTGGTTACTTGCTTATTTAAAACTTGCTCATATTTTTATCAGTGGACTAGAGCAGTGTTCCGCTCCTGTTGGTCTTATCAAGATGATATATAGCCTATAGCCTTCCTCTATAAATGGGCTATCTAACACCGAAACAATTTTTCAAATCGGATCAGTAGTTCCTGAGATTAGCGCGTTCAAACAAACAAACAAACAAACTCTTCAGCTTTATAATATTAGTATAGATTTGTAAGAGATACAGTCTAGAGATCTTAGCAATCACAATAAGCCAAGTAAAAAAATATATGCTTGAACAATGACTAATATAAATACACACTTATTACAATCTGTAATTAAGAACACATTCTACATCTTGTATAGAACAGGTTTTAAAAATTATTATGCAACACAATTCAATTTATTTCCTTAGGAAGCTTTCAGAGGAATTCAATTATAATTAATTTAATTAGTTACATAAATACAGACATTGTTTTATGTAACATTTCATTTTATATGTTATGTTCAAGTTTAAGACTTTCTGCTTATTGTATTAATTTTATCATAGAAAGAGCTTGATAAACTGTAATAAGCATGGAATGTTTATGTACAGAAAAATGTATTAAAAAATGATGTGCTTCGTTGCTGTTGGTCATCAAATAATTAAAGAATATACGTACTAACGATCCAGTCAGTTCCTTTTTCAAGTATATTTTTTGTCATATACCAATCTCCACGGGCCAAGGCCCCCTTCAATCTCCAATCATGACGTCCATAAAGATTCGTGAAAATTCTATCCGAGTCTGCCAAAGGACCAAATTTAGTTTTGCCTTGGCTTTGATACCGAACCGATCCATTGCTGATGCTCACCAGAGGTCCCGCGATACCTGAATACGTCAAAATTATGTAAGCACAACTACGCACCACAAACTCGTGTCAAATTTTTGATATTATTTCTATAAGGATTTCAACTACGAGAATTCATCTCCGTCATTCCGCGTGTAAAGCTAATAATTCTTGAAACTCGGTTAATCACCTAGGTGAGATTTTGTCCCCTGAACAATCCTCGCCAAAGCACCAGCCATTTTTCTGGACTGTCAAATACCAATTGACAAATTGAGAGTTATAGATACAACAACATGACAATAATTGACAACTGACCATTGCCATAAGCAAAAATAACTTTCCTATATGACTCGCCATCGCAGTCTGTTGTAAAAGCCACGTGCGCATTCGCATTGACCGACCACCATTGACGATTGTGGGTATTGACCTATGCAAAACTATAAAAGGCCAAAAAGAATATAAGGATACAAAAGTGAATTATTGATAATAAAGAAGCCACAATCGCAACATATAAGCAGTTATACAAACATGACAACAATTGTGGGCATATTCAGAATCATAATCACTAGCGACTTTCTGAGCAAACTTTTTGGTTTTTAATTAATGCAAATCATAAGCATGCAATTTATTTATTACGAAGTGTCTATCAAATCGCTTCATTACTTCACTTTCACTACCCTCTGGACTCAGCGTTAATTTAAATAAGAGCATTATTTATTTGTGTACCTACTTGATGTAAAACAAGTACTGAATGTAATGAAAATTTCTCTTCATTTTTAAATTAATCTCAAATTTAAGGGATTTCCATCAGTTCCCATTTTGTTTTTACCTTAGAGTATACATATATTACAATAGTATAGAGCGCGTGTATTGCACAAATTGCATAGTGCGCATCGTAGGCAGATGAGCTAGATACTATATAGATGTGTGTGTGACAAATAGGGATGGGTAGGTATCAATTGCGTGTTGAACTATCGATAAGTTATTTAAATAAATATGTATCATATTAAGTAAATTTTATGTTCAATAAGTTATTACAGGAAAAATATATGAATAAAGTATAAATATGTAATTTTAAATTTGTTTACCAACTGAATAAAGTTTGTTTATTCCATTTGAATATTTCTTGTATTAATTATTATAAGTACTTTAAAAAATATGTTTAATTGGAATATCAGAACAACGTGAGTACTTTTTAAATAATAAAGTTAATAAAATAAAAGATCGGGTTTAGTGCTATTTCTTTAATAATAAATCAAACAATAATAATAATGTTTTAAAAATGTTAAATAACAATAAGAAATAATTAATATGTAATTTAAAATGATAATATAATAAATAATATTAATAATTTTTTTATTTAATTTTATCCATTCTACTATCAAAATCTTCAAAATCAATTTAGCGGTTCAGAAAATACATCGTAACATTACATACTTTACATTTACACTATAATACATTCGCATTCATAATATTAGAAATTTAGAAAGTGTATCATACAAAACACACCACAAATTTATTTATAATAAATTTTTAAAAGAGTTTTAATTTTAAAGTTAAATAAATAATTTGTTAAAATATAGTTCTTCTAGTAAACTTTATATCGAGTACAGCGTTGGTCAGGTCACATCACTACGATCACGTGGCGGCAGTGAGGCGCGCGAGCGAGCCTGCGCGTGTCCGCCTCCCACCTCCCCTTCACCCCCGCGATGCTAGATTTATTTTCATAAAAATAAGTATAACAATCGACTTACTGATGAAATGTGATACTGGATTTCAATTTTGTGTATTTTCCAGTATCGTTTTTGCAAGATAGAACTGCACATTTCACCATGTTTATTCGTAAATATGAAAAAAATTCCAGAGCAACGCGCTTCGACAGCACTCAACCACGACTACGAGCGCTCGCGGCGGGAACGTCGTGTTGTTCCCACCTGTGCCTACTGTTCCCACTTGGTTGTTCGCACTCTATAGATAGTATATATACTCTAAGGTTTTTACTGTTCTGTGGTTCCCATATAATTATTATCCATCTTTTTTATTCTGTAGCCATAATAAAGTCTTCTTCTACGCTTCTTCTTCTTCTCATAATTAATGAAAGTCAGTTGGTTCTTGGTGTCCCTTGTCAACTGTCAAGGGTCATTTGTCAACACGGCAATCCGGCGTCAACCTACTATCCTCGGAGCAATTATCAAGCCTGGAGAAGTAACAATTAATTGAACAATAAAGCACTAGTTTGGCCTTTTTGGCATATGGCAAAATGTCATGCGAAAAAAGAGGACAGATATATGTCAGTTCGACAGTTTGAAATGACATGTAGCCATTACAATTTGTTTTAGTGACCAGTCTGGTCACTAACGCATGGTGATTTTAATTATTGTTTTTGAAGTGAAAAACGTGTTTTCTAGTTTCTTATGTTATTTTCTGAAAAGATAATTTACTAAAGATTACATGGCTTGTGTTGTTCACGGCTGTAAAAGCCGTAGTACTGGGAAATCGGATGAAGATTGGAATTTGTCTTTTCACAGGTTAGTGTTTTGATCAATTTTTTTGTTAATTGTATTATAAATAAGTTAATTTACGTTATTTTCATAATCATCTATGTTTTATCTAACCGTAATCATTGAAATGAAATCATAATCAGCTTAGTTTTTAGAAAAAATGCAAAATATAACTTCCATAGTGTTGTGCAATTATCGATACTTGAGTAGGTACGAAGTACTTCATTGATAATGACTGCTTTAGGTTAGGAGAAAAAAAAAGGTATTTAAGTATGGATTTTATTGTTATTTGCAGGTTTCTGGCTTGAGAAAAATTAAAAGATGTTTGGGTTAAAGCTATAGCACAGGGAAAATTGGAAGCCTTCAAAACATTCTCGGCCTTGTTCAAATCATTTCGAATCAGACGGGAAGAAAAGTAAAGTGCTTTGCAGAGATGCTGTGCCACAAGTTTAAGGTGGCATCTATTTTAAATAATAAATATTGTAATTTGTTAATTAAGTATCGAAATAAAATGTTGCAAAAAAAAAATTTAAATTTTATTTGTTTTATTTGAAGCAATTTATTTTAAACTTTTACCAATTTTTTCCTGTGGGAATGAGTTATTTTCCCGCGGTAAATTGTAGCCTATATGTTATTCTGATGCTTAATCTATAATATGTATAATTGGAAAGTTCCATAAAAACTCATTCAGTAGTTTTTTCGTGAAAGAATATCAAATGTCCATTCTTATATATTTTTGCTTTTATAATATTAGTAGAATAGATATTAATATTAATAGAATGAATCTATGAAAACAGGAAAAAATACGTACCTTTTTACGAAACCATAAAAAACAACCTAAACCGAAATACCTAATAATATTTTTTTATAAATACAACTACCATACAATGCAAGGCAGTCAATACGTATCGTAAATGAATAATTCCAAATTAAACGAATCTTAAAATTTGGAATTACCTATCCATAATTCAAAATTAAAAGAATCTTAAATTATCTTCAAGCAATTTTATAACTTAATTTTTCTATTTATCGATATTTTAGTATTCGATAAAGTGGCAAGCACTACCTTTTTAGAACAAAAAGTGGCTACATGTGGATTTGAATGCCAAGCCGATAACAGTGTGTTGTCTCTTTCTATCGCATTAATTAGGGTATTGAATAAAAGAGAGCCACTATATAAGAAACGTTCAATTAATTGTTACTTCTCCAGGCTTGTTAATTGCTCCGAGCTACTATCCAGTGTTCGGAACCGTACGATAATTATCGTACAAACACGATAATTTTGTGCCTACGTACGATGTACGATAGCATAGTATTATCGTACGCTGATTCTACGATAATTTCTATCATGCAAAATTCGAGAATTTATATTATTTCACCCATACAAATATGAAATTTTGACGTGTTTCATATCGAACTTTCATGGGAACAGTGAGATTTTGTCCGAGTGAATTTTAAACTTGGCGCGTTTATTGAACATAAAGTGGAAAGGGAATCGGTTCAGGTCTGTAGTCTGTACCACGCGTAAAACCAAAGAGTATAGGGCACGTAAAACGTTTGGGTTTCAGTGTCCCGTTGATTTGACAGCGATATACAAAGATTAATTAAAGAAAACTTGCATAAGTACATGTCAATATTAAAATTTATATGATTTATTTATTTAAAATTGACGTTATCCTAAAAAGTACGATAATTTCGATCCATATACGCCTAATGTACGATAATTTTACGCCCCTGGTACGATAATCAGTTCGCTTCAGGTTGCTAACACTGCTACTATCAGGCATCAATGTCAAAATAATGAATATATAAACAAAAACAGACCAAAAAATTTACAATACAGTATAGAAGAGAATACAAAGGTCATATTTTATCAGTAGAAATATCAATTAATCTATCCTGCTACGCGTCACGTTTCTAAAATACGTAAATTAAAATTTTATATTTGAAAAAATTTATATTCACAATTCACATATTATTTATTATTCTCTTAAAATGGCTGCAGTAATACCAGCAGTTTCACGGTTATCTAATAGAATAATTAGAATTTTAGGCTGCAATCCAGGACCTATGACTTTACAAGGTACAAATACGTATTTAATTGGCACTGGAAAGAAGTAAGTTTATTTGCAAACAAAAAACACATCACTGTTTAATTGATGTTTGTTATACTCTTATTTCCAAATTAAATGTTCATTCCGAAATAATTTGTAGTCGAATTCTCTTGGACACTGGTGACAAAGATGTTCCGGAGTACCAGAAAAACTTATCAGAGGTTGTAAGTTCTGAACAAGTGAATATTGAGCACATAATTGTTACACATTGGCATCATGACCATATCGGAGGTGTGGAGAATATCTTTGGGACTATTGCAAGCAAGTATTACTTATTTTTCCCCAATTATAAAAAATAATTTTAATTATAAAACTGATGTTGGTTGTACTGATAGCTGGGGACTTGTTTTTTAATAATAACTAGTTTAAAACCTTAACATGTTGTAAGAACAATAAAAAAACATTCATTAAAATTTTCATTACATCAGCTATGGCCAGTAAAAAAAATTATACCTAAATTTATTTTTATATAGAAAACCCTAAAATCTGGAAACATAGAAGGGACACTAACGATGCAGCAGATCCAGACATACCCACCATTAAAATGAACTGGCTCTCTGATGGACAGGAGATTAAAGTAGAGGGAGCTACTCTCAAAATCCACCACACACCAGGTCACACCACAGACCATGTTGTTCTTACTTTATTGGAGGAAAATATACTATTCAGCGGCGACTGCATTCTTGGTGAAGGCACTGCTGTTTTTGAAGATCTATTCACTTATATGAAGAGTTTGAATAGAATATTGGAATTGCAACCTGGTGTTATCTATCCAGGACATGGGAATGTTGTGGAGGTAAGATGTATATTATATTATGATATCGATGAGTTTTATTATGTATAGTGAAATTTTTAACTGTTTAATCAATGCTATAACTTATGTAACCATATATGAGACTTGCTTTCCGCCGGCGGCTCCGCCCGCGATTTCAAAGAAAAACTCGCATAGTTCCCGTTCCCGTGGAATTTCCGGGATAAAACCTATCCTATATTACTCGTGGATAATGTAGCTTTCGAATGGTGAAAGAATTTTTAAAATCGGTCCAGTAGTTTATGAGCCTATTCCTTACAATCAAACAAACAAAGAAACAAACAAAGTTTTCCTCTTTATAATAATATTAGTGTAGATAAGCAGATGCTTACATGTAAATGTTTATCCTGTCAAATTTAGTCTTTTAAAATTGATTTATAACAATGGTACTCATGAAGATATTATATATCACTATGCAGAAGAGATAATATATTATTGATGTTAATTGTTAATCCCTTCAGGACCCTCTGGAAAAAATAAAATATTACATAGCACATAGGAATCAGAGAGAGGAGCAAATACTACAGGCACTCAAAAACAATGCAGATAAACAACTAAATGAGATGGATTTAGTCAAAATGATTTATCAAGAGACACCAGAACATTTATGGCCGGCGGCAGCTTATAATGTTAATCACCACTTGACAAAGTTGACTAAAGAAAAGAAGATAAAATTAATCAATATTGATGATGAAAGTAAATGGCAATATATCACTTTACAAAGTAATTTATAAATGTTAATATTTTGTTATTTGTTGTTGTTTTGAAATTTTATATGTAATAAAGGATTTTGGATTATTATTGGTTTTTTTATTTCTTTAGTTATTTCTCCTAAAAACAGCTCTTTTTTCGAAGAAGCCTGAATTCATATTTTTGGTTTTATGGCATTCAAATGCTTTATAAATATAAATTTTTTCTATTCTTTATAAATTTATAAGCTTTTTTCTTTAAAAATTTAAAAATTTTTTTCTATTCTTTATAAATTTATAAGCCTGAATTCTTTAATGTTTCTTAACCATTTATAAAGTTAAATTTAATGGGTAAAATTTAGTTTAAGATCTGGGTTCCCTATATATTATTAAAAATATTTCTGATCACAATATGAGATACAAGAAACAAAATAAATTGTGAACATTTATTTCACATTGCAAAAATTACAACTAAAAAGGTAGGTTTACATACAGACATGTTTAGCTGCTTGACGAATATTGTTTAACATCACCACAGAATACATAATAGTAGCTAAACGCTACAGAACGGACACTCCGCCTCCCGCCAAAATTAAACTATTACCTCACCCCGCACGATCGTGATTAAAATGGGCCACATTTTTCTGCAAGGACGATACGCAACGAAGATTGACAACATTAATCAAATTGACTTAAAGTAATTTTATTATTTTGGATTTGTGATTATCGTTTTTCGTAGAAAATGGTTAGATATTGTGCTGTTTACGGATGTATTTCATCAGAAAAACGCGAATTTTTTTTTTACGCTAGTCACAAATGTGCCAACCATAAAGCGTTAACACACACATTTGCAGTCTACAGTGTGACTGTCAAAACGATAATTTTGTATGGAGTGTCCGGGGTGTGACATCACACAAAATAAATAATAAGTACACAAAACACGTTTAATAAATGGCAATTGAAATTGATCATATATTTCATATCATGTTTTAGGCAAAATAATTTGAATAGGGAACAACATCTTTTATAATGTAAACATACCGTGTGTACTTAAATAATAACAATGATTATTTTTCCGACCCAAATATCGACCAATAGAATTGCACCATTCGACGTCACGTGGTACAACCTACATGGTATTATACTGATAATTTTTTGAAAATTTTCTCTGGTCGTTGACGTCAAACTGACAGGTTCAATTCAATTGTGAAATTATTGGCCGACATTTGGGACGGAAAAATAATCTCCCGAATACCACACGAGCTTCAAAATTATCTGGCATTTCCCTCAAGGTTCCCTGCAAACAAATAAAGTCGTCAAGTTTTTCAGGAAAAATCACTCGCGCTTCGCGCTCGTGATTTTTTAACCTTGACTCCTTCATTTGTTTGCAACGAACCTATCGGAAAATACCCGATAATTTTGAAGCTCTTGTGGTATTATAAGTGATTATTTTTCCGACCCAAATATCGACCAATAGAATTGCACCATTCGACGTCACGTGGTACAACCTACATGGTATTATACTGATAATTTTTTGAAAATTTTCTCTGGTCGTTGACGTCAAACTGACAGGTTGAATTCAATTGTGAAATTATTGGCCGACATTTGGGACGGAAAAATAATCCCCCGAATACCACACGAGCTTCTAAATTATCTGGCATTTCCCTCAAGGTTCCCTGCAAACAAATAAAGTCGTCAAGTTTTTCAGGAAAAATCACTCGCGCTTCGCGCTCGTGATTTTTTAACCTTGACTAAAAACTTGACTCCTTCATTTGTTTGCAACGAACCTATCGGAAAATACCCGATAATTTTGAAGCTCTTGTGGTATTATAAGTGAGAATTTATACACGTTTTTTGACATCTAATATCTTTACTATTTTCGAACGTAGTTTATCTTCTCCGTTTCGGTGGCGGCATGTGTTCGGAATCGTCTTGGTATCTGTAGTGCGCTATATAATGCAGAAGATATTCCTTTGTCACCGGGTTCTGTATACTTTTTACTACAGCTGAAACATAATATTATGTTATTAACGGAAACTTTAAGAAAAATTTGATGTTAAATTATTGTAATGATCATTACAATGATCAGGATATGAAATAATTTCACTTTCAATCACAGTAAGTTAATTAATCAATCTTGAGTAAGTTATTATATTATTTAGCGGGATTGTCAACTTGAATGTACGTGCGCGCACGTGCACTCGCAGCTAACTTCCGAACCGCCATTAAGTTTGAATCGAACTGTACTAATAGTAATACTAGTGCGTCATATTACTATAAAAATTAAACATAACATACACATAGCCGTATTAAAGCTGTTCGGGAACGATTTGTCCGTCCGTTCGCGCATAAACACCCACTTGTTGTCCTCAAACTTGCACTCTATGATTTTATCGTGCAAGTGTTTTATGTTCTTGACGTTCTTCATAGCTGCGAACGGCCTTGTCAATGATCCGACGTACAGGTAGCCTTCTGTCACTTTTTTTATCCTGAAAATTTTAAAGTATTATATAATGTTATTGTTGAATATATGTATTTTAGTTCGTTAATTGTTTTTTGTTGAAAAGCATACTTTATAAAAGTATAAAACTGTATATGTGTATGTAACTGTATAATTCAGTATCCAAAATATCAAAATGAGTGAGTGAGTATAATCTAGTAATTCAACTTAATAGTGAAAGTGGGTCATAGTTTAAGTAATTTTAGCTAGGCTATAAATGCGGTGATTATGCCTAAATCCCTTAAAGCGTTTTTGTCATTTTTTTAGTACATGCCACGGGATTATTCCGTCAATGTTAACCTACCCACATTCCGTGGAGACAATTTTCAGGCGAAAATCAACGCTGTTCATATCGTTCGGTTTCCACTTCAATACGTCGTCGCACTGGCCGGGCACGTAGGGCTGTATTTTATATAATAAAAACATTATGCATTAGAAAATAATATGTGTACTGTATGCGTGTGTATCTGTGTATGTTGTTGGTGGTGTTTTATATCTACATGCGTGCACGTATGTACGCATCCCTGTTCACTATGAATGTAACTTAAATAAATAAAAATAAAAATAAAATAAAATAAAAGTAAAAATAAAATAAATAAAATAAAATATAATATGAATGCAAATGTGTACTATAGCTTGACCGCAGTGGCTGTACCGCGCCCTAGGTATGTGCGGTGAGGCGGGGTGGGGGTAAGAAAGAGCACGAGTTAGAAGTTAGAAAGAGACGGAATGGTCGGTACTCCCCCCTGCCTCGCCGCGCACATACCTCAGGCGAGGTACAGCGGTTGCGATCAAGCTATAATCCGTGCACAAGTACATAGATATGTTTAATCTGTGAACTCAAACATTTATTTATTCAATTAGACTTCTTCTGTATTTAAAAGCATTTTTGAATCGTCATTACATATTTTTTTACATTTAATAAGCAGTATCTATGGAGAAGAACCGGCAAGAAACTCCATAGTTGCTCTTTTAAAATTATGTCCATATATAATTTAATTTTACATTATATTTAACTTATATCTAATTATATAATCCTACTATCTTACTAATATTATAAATGAGAAAGTTTGTGAGGATGGATGGGTATGTGTGTTTGTTACTCTTTCACGCAAATACTGAACCGATTACAATGAAATCAAGCAAACATATACAGGGTAACTTGGATTAACACATAGGATATGTTTTATCCCGGAAATCCCACGTGAACGGGAAATATGCGGGTTTTTCTTTGAAAACTTCAAAAAAACTTTCTTGATAATATGCCAAAGAATATATTATATGTGAGTATGGCCGCCAAAAATTGTACATTCAAGAAAAAAAAATGTCCTTGTCATTTTATATAACACCAGATTTTTTTATATAGTAATTATGGTAGTTTTTAAATAGTTTCAGCTTCACTATGTTATATTATTATAATATATAAAGCTACACTACCACTGACTGACTGACATCGGGTTTCTCGGAAACTACGCGGAAAGTTGGGGGGATTTCGACGTGATCGTGTAGAGGTGCTCCCAGTGACCACCGGAAAAATATAGCGAACTCGAGCACCTTCGAAAACCAAGTGGACCCCTGGAGGTGCGCAAAAACGGTGATACCTGGAGGGGGGGTGTCTGAACAAAAAATGCTCGGAACTGGTGGCGATTACCAGGGGAGGTGGAAAAATGGGGATTTTCGCGAAAACAAGATGGCCGCCGTACTTTGCCAAAATCGCCGTTTATGAATCCTTACGTCTCAAATTTGGCACACGTGCTCTGTTCGAGCCGGCGAATCGATCGGTGCCCCGTTCGAGTGGCTCCGGGCCCCGGTTTCCAACTTTCATACATTGGAAAATCCAACGGCCCGCGGAAACGGTGCGAGTTGGGTGGGGGGTCCCGGAACTAAAAATGATCACCACCCTGGGACGCTACCAGGGAGCCGTAGTGGGACGCTCGATTTTGGAATTTTTCCATTTTTGGCGCAAACATAAAAACGTAAATTTAGCCGAGGTGGCGCAACGTGGAAACACACTCTCACCACGTTTGTACTCGTCCAGCTCCCAGGATATCCAGAAAAATCCGAAATCTTGAACTTTCTCACAGCCCGCGGAGACGGTCAACGGCCCGCGCAAACGGTAGCAGCTACATCTGGGGTGCTCAAACTAAACTTGTAGTAGACCTCGAGCAATTACCACAGATAGTGAAAAAAATTCAAAATGGCGGAAAAAATGGCCGCCGCCATACAAATTCTAAAACGGCCATCGCTGGGCCGATCACGCTGAAACTTGGCACAGGGGCTTCAATCGAGCCGCACATTAAGTTGGCATACTCATAATTGAGTTTCCACCGCTGGTTTCCGAGTTTCATACAACGCGAAATTCGACGGCTCTCCGAAACGGCGCGAGATAGGTGGCGGGTGTAGAACTAAAAAATGATCAGGAAGATGGGGCGCTACCAGGGCAATCGATAAATTTCAAATTGGACGCCATTTTTTTTTTCAAAAATGGCCAATTTTTTGAGGCAAGATGGTGGCGCCGGTTACTTCACGATCGGTCTGAAAATTGACTTCTGTGCTCTAATCGGCCAGATTTACAAAACTGCATACTCAGAATTTCTCTCCGACCCTCGGTTTCCATTTTCCATACATCACGAAATTCAACGGCTCTCTGAACCGGTGGCAGGTAGGTCGGGGTCGCCGAAGCAAAAAATGCTTCAAAACCTGGTCCGCTTCCAGGCATATAAAATTTTTTGGTAAAAAGCGAAATTTTTTTTTTCGAAAATTTTGTATGGAAATTTCCATAGTAGGAAGGGTAATTGAATAGCAACGGCAAAAGACGGCACCGCGGGCTGCTTGCTGCCCGCGCACCGCGCAACCTCGAAGGTCGACAGCCTCCCGGAGTAGAAAATATTTATTAACTTTTGAACTACCGCACGAGCCAAGCGAGCGAAGCGAGCGAATCACGGCAGCGGCTGGCGTAAATATTCAAATAGGTAGCGAGGAGCGAAGCGACGAGCGAGTTAGGTTAACTTTTGAACTACCGCACTAGCCAAGCGAGCGAAGCGAGCAAGTCACGTCAGCGGCCGGCGTAAATATTCAAAGAAGTAGCGAGGAGCGAAGCGACGAGCGAGTTAGGTTAACTTTTGAACTACCGCACTAGCCAAGCGAGCGAAGCGAGCAAGTCACGTCAGCGGCCGGCGTAAATATTCAAAGAAGTAGCGAGGAGCGAAGCGACGAGCCAGTTAGGTTAACTTTTGAACTACCGCACTAGCCAAGCGAGCGAAGCGAGCAAGTCACGTCAGCGGCCGGCGTAAATATCCAAAGAAGTAGCGAGGAGCGAAGCGACGAGCGAGTTAGGTTAACTTTTGAACTATGTACCGCACTAGCCAAGCGAGCGAAGCGAGCGAGTCGCGGCAGCGGCCGGCGTAAATATCATCATAGGTAGCGAAGAGAGAAGCGACGAGCATGTTAAGTAAACTCTTGAATAGAAGCGACTTTAGGGCGATAGGTTAAAAACTATTAAAACTACGTTAAAAAAAACCGACTTCAAAAACGGAAAAGTAGGTTCTTATTTTTAGTGCCAAAAGCATAATGAATTTGATTTTAAACGAAGCTACTAAAAAGACTGAAGTTTTCAATATGTAATAATATACACAGCATAGGACTTACACCAAGAGTAGTGTAGGTTTTGTATCGAAAATACCCAATTTTTTGTGTTGCGAATAATGTAATTGAATTGCAAGTAGGTAGTTCTTGTATCGAAATAATCTTAGTTCTTGTATCAAAAAATAGCGTAGTTTAATAAGTGTTTAGTGCTTGGCACCGACTTCAAACCTATATAGTGAATAACACAACTAAATAATATGTAGTAATTAATTATTTTTTTGAAGTCGGTTTTTTTAAAGTAGTTATTTTTATAGTGTAACAATATGTAATTCGATACACCCTTTGACTGTAGTCCTATGGCTTTCACTTAGAAATTTTTAGTGCCGAAAGCATAATGAATTTGATTTTAAACGACGCTACTAAAAAAACTAGAAGTTTTCAATATGTTTTATACATCTTCACACATTTATTGTCTTGAACAGTTTATTATGAAAAGTCACCGCTATTGATTGACACCTCAAATAAATGAAATTCGGGATCACGTTTCAAAAATTTAACCAATATTTGAATAAGTAATTTATAAGCAGTTTCGACTGACTGTAGAATCGCTGTTAGCAGATGTAACAAATGGACAGGAAATTCGAATGCATTTTCAAATGACTGAAGATTTCTGCCCTGGGATGAGCCGCGAGCTGCTTGCAGCTCGCGCACCACGCACCCTCGAAGGTGGACAGCCCCCGGAATAGAAAATATTTGAATGGGAAATTTATAAGCACTTCCGATTGACTGTGGAATCGCTGTTAGCAGATAATAACAAATTGACGGGGAATTTTAATGCATTTTCAAATGACTGAAGATTTCTGCCCTGGGATGCTTCCGCACAACGCACCCTCGAAGGTCGACAGCATTCCAGAATAGAAAATTTTTGAATTGGGAATTTATAAGCACTTCCGATTGACTGTGGAATCGCAGTTAGCAGAAAATTACAAATGGACTGGGAATTCTAACACATTTTCTAATGACTGCCCTATTGCTTCAACCCAGGGGCAAAAGGGGCTCGCGGGCTGCTTGCAGCCCGCGCACAACGCACCAGCTAGTTATAATATATAAAGCTACACTACCACTCACTGACTGACTCACTGACATCGGTTTTCTCGGAAACTACGCGGAAAGTGGGGGGGATAATGACGTGAACGTGTAGAGGTACGCCGAGTGACCAGAGGAAAAATATAGCGATCTCGATCATCTTCGAATACCGAGTGGACCCCTGGAGTTGCGCGAAAACGGTGCCACCTGGAGGGGGGGTGTCTGAACAAAAAATGCTCGGAACTGGTGGCGATTACCAGGGGTGGTGGAAAAATGGGGATTTTCGCGAAAACAAGATGGCCGCCGTACTTTGCCAAAATCGCCGTTTATGAATCCTTACGTCTCAAATTTGGCACACGTGCTCTGTTCGAGCCGGCGAATCGATCGGTGCCCCGTTCGAGTGGCTCCGGGCCCCCGTTTCCAACTTCCATACAACGTAAAATCCAACGGCCCGCGGAAACGGTACGAGTTGGGTGGGGGGTCCCGGAACTAAAAATGATCACCACCCTGGGACGCTACCAGGGAGCCATAGTGGGTCGCTCGATTTTGGAATTTTTCCATTTTTGGCGCAAATATAAAAACGTAAATTTAGACGAGGTGGCGCAACGGAGAAATACACCAATGATGCATTCGTACTCGCCCAGCTCCCAGGATATCCAGAAAAATACGAAATCTTAAACTTTCCCTCATCTCTCGAAGACGGTCAACGGCCCGCGCAAACGGTAGCAGCTACATCTGGGGTGCTCGAACTAAACTTGGAGTAGACCTCGAGCAATTACCACAGAAAGTGAAAAAAATTCAAAATGGCGGATAAAATGGCCGCCGCCATACAATTTCTAAAACGGCCATTGCTGGGCCGATCGCGCTGAAACTTGGCACAAGGGCTTTAATCGAGCCGCACATTAAGGTGGGATACTCATAATCGAGTTTCCACCGCTGGTTTCCGAGTTTCATACAACGCGAAATTCGACGGCTCTCCGAAACGGCGCGAGATAGGTGGGGGGTGTAGAACTAAAAAATGATCAGGAAGATGGGGCGCTACCAGGGCAATGGAGAAATTTCAAATTGGACGCCATTTTTTTTTTCAAAAATGGCCAATTTTTCAAAGCAAGATGGTGGCGCCGGTTACTTTACGATCGGTCTAAAAATTGACTTTTGTCCTCTTATTGGCCATATTTACAATACTGCATACTCAGAATCTCTCTCCGACCCCTGGTTTCCATTTTCCATACATCACGAAATTCAACGGCTCTCTGAACCGGTGGCACTAAGGTCGGGGTCGCCGAAGTAAAAAATGTTTCAAAACCTGGTCCGCTTCCAGGCACATAAAAATTTTTGGTAAAAAGCGAAATTTTTTTTTTCCAAAATTTTGTATGGAAATTTCCATAGTAGGAAGGGAAATTGAATAGCAACGGCAAAAGACGGCGCCGCGGGCGCCTCCCGGAGTAGAAAATATTTGAATAGGGAATTTATAAGCATTTCGGACTGACTGTGGAATCGCTTTTAGCAGATAGTAACAAAATATGAACAGGAAATTCTAATGCATTTTCAAATGACTGAAGATTTGTAGCAAGATTTGTATTGTATTTAAGCCAATAAGTAGTTAGATATCTACAAAGGCTATTCAAATTCAATACGATACAGACACAATTCCAAATTTTGAACCAATTCGACCTTGGGAAATTATAATCCGACTTCCTAAAAAAAAATTAGCCAATTAGGAAATTTCTTAGTTAATTTTTGATGATGATGGTATCAATATAGACCTGCCTACCTAAATTGTTACTTACATCAAAAGTTTTAATGAAACTTGAAAACACTTGAATGTGATTTGTGAATAATAATTATAGGTATATATTTTTATACTAGCTCTCCGCGCGCCAGCGTAGTTGAAGAATCCGCATAGTTGTGAATAATAATATGATAATATAGGTAACGAACCGAGATGAGTAATTTCTATTGATGTTATTAAAACAAATTGTAAAAAATCGAGGTTAAACAACCATAATATTTTTATACAGATTCTCTACGGACGGTTCTCACACAACACTAAGGTTTCCGTATAAGTATGAAACTTCAATATAAGACCTTGCCAAGATTGCTAATCTACGGTTTTTATTATTTTTGTTGTTGAAGCGACATCGACATCATGATCTCTGAAATTTTCAAATGTAGGTATCAAGGTTCATGAGATACAGCCTGGTGGCAGATGGACAAACAGTCAGCCAGTCAGTAATAGGGTCCCCTTTTTACCCTTTGGGTACAGATTCTTAAGAATATAACATTTTTATTTTTAATTATAAATTTTTAAATCATTAATATTCAAGATCTGTAGAATAAGTGTGGAACCTATACTATCACATTAAACATGTATAGTAATAAGTATTTATCTATTAATAATTATTTATACTGATTTTTTATTTCATTTAGCTTTCACCAATGTTGTAATAAAAATTAAGTGTGAATAAAATGTAACTACCCACCCTCTTCAAATATTTATATGATTTCAAATCAAATTGGAATAATAAAAATTAATAATCAACAAGCATTCAATGAGAATTTTATAAATCAATACAGTTTACTTTAACATACATGCTATATGCAAAGTTATCTAACATTAAAATAAAGGTATTTTAAAAAATTATATGAAAGCAATTTAAATTATTTTTTTCTACTTTATGAATATTACTAGCTTTCCACCCGCGGCTTCGCCCGCGCAGTCAAAGAAAAACCCACATAGTTCCCGTTCCCGTGGGATTTCCGGGATAAAACCTATCCTATGTCCCGGGGTAAAAAGTAGCCTATGTCCTTTCTCGGGTATCAAAATATCTCTATACCAAATTTCATGCAAATTGGTTCAGTAGATAAGGCGTGATTGAGTAACAGACAGACAGACAGAGTTACTTTCGCATTTATAATATTAGTATGGATAAACATATATATACATATATACTCTTTAAAGTAGTAAAATAACTAATCAGAAGTTGTTATGTGAAATTTGAAACAGTATATAAAGTTCTCTCTACGACGAAGCGATATTATATCATTATCCCACTACAACTTTACAAATTACGTATGACTGCATGTGTGTTATATTTTCACTATTTTAATAACATTGTAGATTATTATAAGCACTAGACTTTTTTAAGTTATGTAAAGACCTAATTATTGACATATAGAGTGGCTTAGAGTGGATACAAATAGTAAAGTCTTTATTATTTTTATGTGACGTAATATATCATTGAAACAAATTTTGGCGGTGTTTAATAATAGAATGAAAGTAACTTTCTTTAATACATAAATCTTTAATACTTACAAATTCCCTCTTTATACAATAAATTATTTCTAAGTTGCTGACACCCCTCCAATCTTTCCTCTCCGAAATTTTTTTCTATTCTTAAACTCTTCAATGTTATTTCAACATTTCCCCTTTATAAAATTCAGTAAAAAATTCATCTCAATTTTGTTTTGAACATAATATAATTATAACTTATCGAGTAATTGAGTCCGTAAATTCTGAACTACTTAAAACGATCGAGGTTAAGAATCATTGACTTTTGGAAAATCCTAATCAAGTAAGCTTTTTGGTATCAATATACCAACTAAAATTTAAATTAAATGGAATGGTACATTTTGTATGGAAATTTCCATAGTAGGAAGGATGATTGAATAGCAACGGCAAAAGGTGGTACCGCGGGCTGCTTGCTGCCCGCGCACCGCGCAACCTCGAAGATCGACAGCCTCCCGGAGTAGAAAATATTTGAATAAGTAATTTATAAGCAGTTTCGACTGACTGTGGAATCGCTGTTAGCAGATAATAACAAATGGATAAGGAATTCTAATGCATTTTCAAATGACTGAAGATTTCTGCCCTGGGATGAGCCGCGAGCTGCTTGCAGCTCGCGCACCACTCACCCTCGAAGGTGGACAGCCCCCCGGAATAGAAAATATTTGAATGAGAAATTTATAAGCACTTCCGATTGACTGTGGAATCGCTGTTAGCAGATAATAACAAATTGACGAGGAATTTTAATGCATAATGATTTTGATTTTAATCGACGCTACTAAAAAGACTGAAGTTTTCAATATTATGTTTTATACATCTTCACACATATTAAACTGAATTCGCAAGGGTGATATTACAGTTAATCTGTTATTGTTAAGAAGTTATTTAAAGCCTATTTTTCTTTGTTAATTTATGTATGTTATTTTAATTTAGTTAAGTTTATTTTGTTTTATAAAATTGTATCTCTGTCGCATTGGGCATTGTCCTGTAATGGCATGTGATGTTTTTTAAATAAATAAATAAATATTTTATTGAGTGAATAAGCCAATCGTTCACGCTTTATAAGCATAGGACTTACACCAAGAGTAGTACACTACTCTCTGTTTTGGTATCGAAAATAGCGTATTTTTGTATTGCGAATAATGTAGTTCTTGAATTGCAAGTAAGGAAAATAGCACAACTAAATATTATGTAGTAATTAATTAGGTATATTAAATCGTTTTTATTTTTTACTTTTCCGTTTTTGAAGTCGGTTTTTTTAACGAAGTAATTTTTTTTAATACTTTTTAGTGTATTTTTCATCACGAATCAATGATTTTTTATCATTGACTGTAGATTGTAGAATCTCTGTTAGCATATAGTAACAAATGGACAGGAAATTCGAATGCATTTTCAATTGACTGAAGATTTCTGCCCCGGGATGAGACGCACCCGCACCCTCGAAGGTGGACAGCCTCCCAGAGTGGAAAATACTTGAATGGGGAATTTATAAGCATTACCGACTGACTGTAGAATCACTGTTAGCAGATGTAACAAATGGACAGGAAATTCGAATGCATTTTCAAATGACTGCCCTATTGCTTCAACCCAGGGGCAAAAGGGGCTCGCGGGCTGCTTGCAGCCCGCGCACCACGCACCCTCGAAGGTCGACAGCATTCCAGAATAGAAAATATTTGAATAATTGGGAATTTATAAGCACTTCCGGTTGACTGTGGAATCGCTGTTGGCAAATAATAACAAATTGACGGGGGATTTTGATGCATTTTCAAATGACTGCCCTATTGCTTCAACCCAGGGGCAAAAGGGGCTCGCGGGCTGCTTGCAGCCCGCGCACAACGCACCAGCTAGTTATAATATATAAAGCTACACTACCACTGACTCACTCACTGACATCGCTTTTCTCGGAAACTACGCGGAAAGTGGGGGGGATAACGACGTGATCGTGTAGAGGTGCGCCGAGTGACCAGAGGAAAAATATAGCGATCTCGATCACCTTCGAAAACCGAGTGGACCCCTGGAGGTGCGCGAAAACGGTGATACCTGGAGGGGGGGTGTCTGAACAAAAAATGCTCGGAACTGGTGGCGATTACCAGGGGAGGTGGAAAAAAGGGGATTTTCGCGAAAACAAGATGGCCGCCGTACTTTGCCAAAATCGCCGTTTATGAATCCTTACGTCTCAAATTTGGCACACGTGCTCTGTTCGAGCCGGCAAATCGATCGGTGCCCCGTTCGAGTGGCTCCGGGCCCCAGTTTCCAACTTCCATACAACGTAAAATCCAACGGCCCGCGGAAACGGTGCGAGTTGGGTGGGGGGTCCCGGAACTAAAAATGATCACCACCCTGGGACGCTACCAGGGAGCTGTAGTGGGACGCTCGATTTTGGAATTTTTCCATTTTTGGCGCAAACATAAAAAGGTGCATATAGCCGAGGTGGTGCAATGACGAAACACACCAATGACGCATTCATACTCGCCCAGCTCCCAGGATATCCAGAAAAATATGAAACCCTGAACTTTCTTACAGCCCGCGAAGACGGTCAACGGCCCGCGCAAACGGTAGCAGCTGCATCTGGGGTGCTCGAACTAAAGTTGGAGTAGACCTCGAGCAATTACCACAGATAGTGAAAAAAATTCAAAATGGCGGAAAAAATGGCCGCCGCCATACAAATTCTAAAACGGCCATCTCTGGGCCGATCGCGCTGAAACTTGGCACAGGGGCTTTAATCGAGCCGCACATTAAGGTGGGATACTCATAATCGAGTTTCCACCGCTGGTTTCCAAGTTTCAAACAACGCAAAATTCGACGGCTCTCCGAAACGGCGCCAGATAGCCGGGGGGTGTAGAACTAAAAAATGATCAGGAAAATGGGGCGCTACCAGGGCAATGGAGAAATTTCAAATTGGACGCCATTTTTTTTTTCAAAAATGGCCAATTTTTCAAAGCAAGATGGTGGCGCCGGTTACTTTACGATGGGTCTAAAAATTGACTTTTGTGCTCTTATCGGCCATATTTACAAAACTGCATACTCAGAATCTCTCTCCGACCCCTGGTTTCCATTTTCCATACATCACGAAGTTCAACGGCTCTCTGAACCGGTGGCACTTAGGTCGGGGTCGCCGAAGTAAAAAATGCTTCAAAACCTGGTCCGCTTCCAGGCATATAATAATTTTTGGTAAAAAGCGAAATTTTTTTTTTCGAAAATTTTGTATGGAAATTTCCATAGTAGGAAGGGTAATAGGAATATAGTAACGGAAAAAGATGGCACCGCGGGCTGCTTGCTGCCCGCGCACCGCGCAACCTCGAAGGTCGACAGCCTCCCGGAGTAGAAAATATTTGAATAAGTAATTTATAAGCAGTTTCGACTGACTGTGGAATCGCTGTTAGCAGATAATAAAAAATGGATAAGGAATTCTAATGCATTTTCAAATGACTGAAGATTTCTTCCCTGGGACGCGCCGCGGGCTGCTTGCTGCCCGCGCACCACGCAACTTCGGTGGAAGATGGCCTCCCGGAGTAGAAAAAAAACTTGAATAGGGAATTTATAAGCATTTCGGACTGACTGTGGAATCGCTTTTAGCAGATAGTAACAAAATATGAACAGGAAATTCTAATGCATTAATGCACAAACTTATTTGAGATACATTAAATAATAGCCTGATAAGTTGTTTTAACGTTTTTCATTAATGAAAATTATATTATAGAGGAATGAAAATATCGGAATTCTAATGCATTTTCAAATGACTGAAGATTTCTTCCCTGGGACGCGCCGCGGGCTGCTTGCTGCCCGCGCACCACGCAACTTCGGTGGAAGATGGCCTCCCGGAGTAGAAAAAAAACTTGAATAGGGAATTTATAAGCATTTCGGACTGAATGTGGAATCGCTTTTAGCAGATAGTAACAAAATATGAACAGGAAATTCTAATGCATTAATGCACAAACTTATTTGAGATACATTAAATAATAGCCTGATAAGTTGTTTTAACGTTTTTCATTAATGAAAATTATATTATAGAGGAATGAAAATATCAGAAATAATTAATTATTTAGTTTCACCCGCGTGGCTCAGCTCCTGTTAATCTTAGCATAATGATATATAGCCTTTAGCCTTCCTCGATAAATGGGCTATCTAACACTGAAAGAACTTTTCAAATCGGACCAGTAGTTTTTGACATTAGCGCGTTCAAACAAACAAACTCTTCAGCTTTATAATATTAGTATAAATTACAATATTAGCATAGATAAGGATGGTTTTTTTTTCAAAACTAGGCATTGGCAGTCGTGATACTGATACTCTTGCCATTATAAAACCATTTTGTTTACTTTCTCAACAAACTGCACTTGAATCTTCTGTCACCAATTTGATAATATGCATTACGGCCTGGGTAAGGCAAAGAAAATCTTTGATATTCTGAAACATGTAGTCAAACCGCTATTCACGATGTCTTTTAAGATTTATTTAGATAAATTAGAAGTCAGAGGCTCAGTGTTCTTACATTCTTGCCACATCAATTCTTGCCAAGTCGGTATAATCTTTTGAGCAAGTACAAGAGAGTTAAAAAAAATGCATTTGCAACTTCAAGTATCAAAATATAACCTTTGGTACCGAGTGACAAAATACTTCAGTTATCTTTTCTTGTTCTTTTTTGTTCGTTTGTCGGTCTTGATAAGGTTTTAATAAGAGTCTATATTAATTTGTCATGGTGTGTCGAATAAGTTGTAGTACTCTGTTAAAGCTAATAGTGGGAAGAGATGCTTTTCGCCACACATCAAACATTTCCGTAGCTAATCTTTCGGATAAATCATGAATTTTGTTATTTTATCAGGTTGAATTCATATCTAATAAATAAGTAATAGTTTCTTAGCATCAGTATAAGTTGGTAATTGAGACACTGGGTACTTCTCTGGCAAACAAAATGCAGGACAACATGTCGTTTGTCGTACTTTGACTTGCAACATTTTACTGTAACAAAGCGAAATTACAGATAGAACTCACATCAAAAATATTAAATTATGATCTTAATTGTATTTACGTGTAAAATGTAATTTAGAAATATTACTAACATTAGTGTTATTTCCTTAACGGCACTGTTTAAAATCAATGTTTCCTACACTAAGAGTAAGCGCAAACGGGCCACCGACCAGAGCCTCTGGTAGCGATAGCCACTTTTTTATATATTGAAATATTGTGTATTCTGTGTCTTCCCGTTGGCAACCAATGAGATAACACAGAATCTGATTTAGCGTCAATTTGTCAAAATTAAACTTTAATGATTTTCGAAACGAAACGAAATTTTTTGAATTTCTTAAAGTTCATGATGTTGGGGGAACCTCTAAATGTATCATCTGCAAAGTATAATTTTGCATGCGTATTTATGAGCAATAATGACATCTTTTTACAGGTATGCCGAAACGAAAATGAAAAAAAATATTTTTCACTCCACCCTATTAAACATGTATAGTAGTTAATAAGTATTTATCTATTAATAATTATTTATACTGATTTTTTATTTCATTTAGCTTTCACCAATGCAATGTTGTGATAAAAATTCAGTGTGAATAAAATGTACCTACCCACCCTCTTCAAATATTTATATGATTTCAAATCAAATTGGAATAATAAAAATTCATAATCAACAAGCATTCAATGAGAATTTTATAAATCAATACAGTTTACTTTAACATACATGCTATATATGCAAAGTTATCTAACATTAAAATAAAGGTATTTTAAAAAAATATATGAAAGCAATTTAAATTATTTTTTTCTACTTTATGAATATTATTACTAAGAGACACTAGATTGATAAGAAAATGAAACACATTAAAAAGTTTTCATTATAATATACTAGCGACCCGCCCCGGCTTCGCACGGGTGCAATGCTGATACTAAATACACTACAGAAAAACTGTGAACGTTGTATATAAAAACATAGCGGCCCGCTCCGGCTTCGCAAGGGTATAAAATATATAGCCGGGCGGCCGGCCGGTACCGCCGCAAACGCTACGTCCCGCAATTTTTAAATCTGTAATATCTTCGAAAATATTCACTTAAATCATACGGTGTAAAGGGCCATATAGATCTATATTAAATGAACAATGTATTCAAGGTATTTAATTGGTTAAGGATTAATGCTGTATTGGTTAAAATCGCTTCGAAAATTATCCATTATTTGTCGTAAAAAGTAAATGACAAAAAAGTTATTGTGGGTTATCCATAAGAGATAGACTTATACCATCACGGACTTTTCTGTAGACCTTTTCAATGTGTACAATACTTAGTACATTATTTTGATAAAACTCGTAGGGTTCAGCCTGCGTTTGCAATGTAAGCGGAAAAAATGTAATTTTTTTAGACATCACATTAGAAACCTCAAAAATACTTCTCCACTATTTATTGGATGTTATAATACATATAAACCTTCCTCTTGAATCACTCTATCTATTAAAAAAAACCGCATCAAAATCCGTTGCGAAGTTTCAAAGATTTAAGCATACAAAGGGACATAGGGACATAGAGACATAGGGACAGAGAAAGCGACTTTGTTTTATACTATGTAGTGATTTACACTGAAAACATAATATCCAAACCATATGATAATTACTATTTATTTAATTTAATTATAAACATGACTTGGTGTAGGTATAGGTACTATGTTTAAATTAATATTTTAATGATACAGTAACTTTCATTTCATATTTTTGTCAAGACTTCTGCAGGGATCCCGAGTTACATTGTTCTTGAAAGATATTTTTTGGTTAAATAATATATTAAATTTATGATGTTTGGTGAATTAAAATTGATAAAGAGTATGGCCAAATTATTATACTCGGTTCCTTTTTTCTTATAGCAAACAATGTTGTTTAAAATGTAGACGGCTTTCACTTATTAGGTATATTCTGTATATTATAGTAAGAAGTATAAAATGTACAGTAGCAATAGCTATCAAGTTTTCAGAGATATCATGGTTATTCAAATTGAAGTTTATACACTTTATTACTATTTTTCATCTATAATATAATACCATCAATGGGTCAATCAGTCTGAGTTATTCAATATTAATAATACTAATAACTTTCTGGAATCTTAGACAGACACCTCAAATAAATGAAATTCGGGATCACGTTTCAAAAATTTAACCAATATTTGAATAAGTAATTTATAAGCAGTTTCGACTGACTGTAGAATCGCTGTTAGCAGATGTAACAAATGGACAGGAAATTCGAATGCATCAAATGACTGCAGATTTCTGCCCTGGGATGAGCCGCGAGCTGCTTGCAGCTCGCGCACCACGCACCCTCGAAGGTGGACAGCCCCCCGGAATAGAAAATATTTGAATGGGAAATTTATAAGCACTTCCGATTGACTGTGGAATCGCTGTTAGCAGATAATAACAAATTGACGGGGAATTTTAATGCATTTTCAAATGACTGAAGATTTCTGCCCTGGGATGCTTCCGCACCACGCTCCCTCGAAGATGGACAGCCTCCCGGAGTGGAAAATACTTGAATGGGGAATTTATAAGCATTACCGACTGACTGTAGATTCGCTGTTAGCAGATGTAACAAATGGACAGAAAATTCGAATGCATTTTCAAATGACTGCCCTATTGCTTCAACCCAGGGGCAAAAGGGGCTCGCGGGCTGCTTGCAGCCCGCGCACAACGCACCAGCTAGTTATAATATATAAAGCTACACTACCACTCACTCACTCACTGACATCGCTTTTCTCGGAAACTACGCGGAAAGTGGGGGGGATAACGACGTGAACGTGTAGAGGTGCGCCGAGCGACCAGAGGAAAAATATAGCGATCTCGATCATCTTCGAAAACCGAGTGGACCCCTGGAGGTGCGCAGAAACGGTGATACTTGGAGGGGGGGTGTCTGAACAAAAAATGCTCAGAACTGGTGGCGATTACCAGGGGGGGTGGAAAAATGGGGATTTTCGCGAAAACAAGATGGCCGCCGTACTTTGCCAAAATCGCCGTTTATGAATCCTTACGTCTCAAATTTGGCACACGTGCTCTGTTCGAGCCGGCGAATCGATCGGTGCCCCGTTCGAGTGGCTCCGGGCCCCCGTTTCCAACTTCCATACAACGTAAAATCCAACGGCCCGCGGAAACGGTGCGAGTTGAGTGGGGGGTCCCGGAACTAAAAATGAACACCACCCTGGGACGCTACCAGGGAGCCATAGTGGGTCGCTCGATTTTGGAATTTTTCCATTTTTGGCGCAAACATAAAAACGTAAATTTAGACGAGGTGGCGCAACGGAGAAATACACCAATGATGCATTCGTACTCGCCCAGCTCCCAGGATATCCAAAAAAATACGAAATCTTAAACTTTCCCTCATCTCGCGAAGACGGTCAACGGCCCGCGCAAACGGTAGCAGGTACATCTGGGGTGCTCGAACTAAACTTGGAGTAGACCTCGAGCAATTACCACAGATAGTGAAAAAAATTCAAAATGGCGGAAAAAATGGCCGCAGCCATACAATTTCTAAAACGGCCATTTCTGGGCCGATCGCGCTGAAACTTGGCACAGGGGCTTTAATCGAGCCGCAAATTAAGGTGTGATACTCATAATCGAGTTTCCACCGCTGGTTTCCGAGTTTCATACAACGCAAAATTCGACGGCCCTCCGAAACGGCGCCAGATAGCCGGGGGGTGTAAAACTAAAAAATGATCAGGAAGATGAGGCGCTACCAGGGCAATGGAGAAATTTCAAATTGGACGCAATTTTTTTTTTCAAAAATGGCCAATTTTTCAAAGCAAGATGGTGGCGCCCGTTACTTCACGATCGGTCTGAAAATTGACTTCTGTGCTTTGATCAGCCAGATTTACAAAACTGCATACTCAGAATCTCTCTCCGACCCCTGGTTTCCATTTTCCATACATCACGAAATTCAACGGCTCTCTGAACCGGTTGCACTTAGGTCGGGGTCGCCGAAGTAAAAAATGCTTCAAAACCTGGTCCGCTTCCAGGCACATAAAAATTTTTGGTAAAAAGTGAATTTTTTTTTTTCGAAAATTTTGTATGGAAATTTCCATAGTAGGAAGGGAAATTGAATAGCAACGGCAAAAGACGGCGCCGCGGGCTGCTTGCTGCCCGCGCATCGCGCACCCTCGAAGGTCGACAGCCTCCCAGAGTAGAAAATATTTGAATAAGTAATTTATAGGCAGTTCAAACTGACTGTGGAATCGCTGATGGCAGATCATAACAAATGGACAGGGAATTGTAATACATTTTCAAATGACTGAAGATTACTGCCCTGGGCTGCTTGCTGCCCGCGCACCACGCAACTTCGGTGGAAGATGGCCTCCCGGAGTAGAAAAAAACTTGAATAGGGAATTTATAAGCATTTCGGACTGACTGTGGAATCGCTTTTAGCAGATAGTAACAAAATATGGACAGGAAATTCTAATGCATTTTCAAATGACTGAAGATTTGTAGATAGGTATTTATCTGTCTTTAATCCTCACGTTTATGGGACCATACTTCATAAGCTTTTATTATATGAATTTTAAAATAAAATTGGAGAAAAAGACGCCAATAAGTAGTTAGATATCTACAAAGGCTATTCAAATTCATTACGATACAGACACAATCCCAAATTTTGAACCAATTCGACCTTGGGAAGTTATAAACCGACTTCCTAAAAAAAATTAGCCAATTAGGTAATTTCTAAGTTAATTTTTGATGATGATGATATCAATATAGACCTGCCTACCTAAATTGTTACTTACATCAAAAGTTTTAATGAAACTTGAAAACACTTGAATGTGATTTGTGAATAATTATTATAGGTATATATTTTTGTACTTGCTCTCCGCGCGCCAGCGTAAGTAGTTGAAGAATCCGCATAGTTGTGAATAATAATATAATAATAAAGGTAACGAACCGAGATGAGTAATTTCTATTGATGTTATTAAAACAAATTGTAAAAAATCGAGGTTAAACAACCATATTTTTATACAGATTCTCTACGGACGGTTCTCACACAACACTAAGGTTTCCGTATAAGTATGAAACTTCAATATAAGACCTTGCCAAGATTGCTAATCTACGGTTTTTTATTATTTTTGTTGTTGAAGCGACATCGACATCATGATCTCTGAAATTTTCAAATGTAGGTATCAAGGTTCATGAGATACAGCCTGGTGGCAGATGGACAAACAGTCAGCCAGTCAGTAATAGGGTCCCCTTTTTACCCTTTAAGTACAGATTCTTAAGAATAGAACATTTTTATTTTTAATTATAAATTTTTAAATCATTAATAGGTATTCAAGATCTGTAGAATAAGTGTGGAACCTATACTATCACATTAAACATGTATAGTAATAAGTATTTATCTATTAATAATTATTTATACTGATTTTTTATTTCATTTAGCTTTCACCAATGTTGTAATAAAAATTAAGTGTGAATAAAATGCCACCCTCCCTCCCTCTTCAAATATTTATATGATTTCAAATCAAATTGGAATAATAAAAATTAATAATCAACAAGCATTCAATGAGAATTTCATAAATCAATTCAGTTTACTTTAACATACATGCTATATGCAAAGTTATCTAACATGAAAATAAAGGTATTTTAAAAAATTATATGCAAGCAATTTAAATTATTTTTTTCTACTTTATGAATATTATTACGAGACACTAGATTAATAAGAAAATGAAACACATTAAAAAGTTTTCATTATAATATATTTACACTGAAAACATAATATCCAAACCATATGATAACTATTTATTTAATTTAATTATAAACATGACTTGGTGTAGGTATAGGTACTATGTTTAAATTAATATTTTAATGATACAGTAACTTTTATTTCATATTTTTGTCAAGACTTCTGCAGGGATCTCGAGTTACATTGTTATTGAAAAATATTTTTTGGATAGATATATTAAATTTATGATGTTTGGTGAATTAAAATTGATAAAGAGTATGGCCAAATTATTATACTCGGTTCCTTTTTTCTTATAGCAAACAATGTTGTTTAAAATGTAGACGGCTTTCACTTATTAGGTATATTCTGTATATTATAGTAAGAAGTATAAAATGTACAGTAGCAATAGCTATCAAGTTTTCAGAGATATCATGGTTATTCAAATTGAAATTTAAACACTTTATTACTATTTTTCATCTATAATATAATACCATCAATGGGTCAATCAGTCTGAGTTATTCAATATTAATAATACTAATAACTTTCTGGAATCTTAGACAGACACCTCAAATAAATGAAATTCGGGATCACGTTTCAAAAATTTAACCAATATTTGAATAAGTAAAAGTAATTTATAAGCAGTTTCGACTGACTGTAGAATCGCTGTTAGCAGATGTAACAAATGGACAGGAAATTCGAATGCATTTTCAAATGACTGAAGATTTCTGCCCTGAGATGAGCCGCGAGCTGCTTGCAGCTCGCGCACCACGCACCCTCGAAGGTGGACAGCCCCCCGGAGTGGAAAATACTTGAATGGGGAATTTATAAGCATTACCGACTGACTGTAGAATCGCTGTTAGCAGATGTAACAAATGGGCAGAAAATTCGAATGCATTTTCAAATGACTGCCCTATTGCTTCAACCCAGGGGCAAAAGGGGCTCGCGGGCTGCTTGCAGCCCGCGCACAACGCACCCTCGAAGGTCGACAGCATTCCAGAATAGAAAATATTTGAATTGGGAATTTATAAGCACTTCCGATTGACTGTGGAATCGCAGTTAGCAGAAAATTATAAATGGACTTGGAATTCTAACACATTTTCTAATGACTGCCCTATTGCTTCAACCCAGGGGCAAAAGGGGCTCGCGGGCTGCTTGCAGCCCGCGCACAACGCACCAGCTAGTTATAATATATAAAGCTACACTACCACTCACTCACTGACATCGCTTTTCTCGGAAACTACGTGGAAAGTTGGGGGGATTTCGACGTGATCGTGTAGAGGTGCTCCGATCGACCAGAGGAAAAATATAGCGATCTCGATCACCTTCGAATACCGAGTGGACCCCTGGTGGTGCGCAGAAGCGGTGGCACTTGGAGGGGGGGTGTCTGAACAAAAAATGCTCGGAACTGGTGGCGATTACCAGGGGTGGTGGAAAAATGGGGATTTTCGCGAAAACAAGATGGCCGCCGTACTTTGCCAAAATCGCCGTTTATGAATCCTTACGTCTCAAATTTGGCACACGTGCTCTGTTCGAGCCGGCGAATCGATCGGTGCCCCGTTCGAGTGGCTCCGGGCCCCAGTTTCCAACTTCCATACAACGTAAAATCCAACGGCCCGCGGAAACGGTGCGAGTTGGGTGGGGGGTGTCGGAACTAAAAATGATCACCACCCTGGGACGCTACCAGGGAGCCACAGTGGGACGCTCGATTTTGGAATTTTTCCATTTTTGGCGCAAATATAAAAACGTAAATTTAGACGAGGTGGCGCAACGGAGAAATACACCAATGATGCATTCGTACTCGCCCAGCTCCCAGGATATCCAGAAAAATACGAAATCTTAAACTTTCCCTCATCTCGCGAAGACGATCAACGGCCCGCGCAAACGGTAGCAGCTGCATCTGGGGTGCTCGAACTAAACTTGGAGTAGACCTCGAGCAATTACCACAGATAGTGAAAAAAATTCAAAATGGCGGAAAAAATGGCCGCCGCCATACAAATGCTAAAACGGCCATCGCTGGTCCGATCGCGCTGAAACTTGGCACAGGGGCTTTAATTGAGCCGCACATTAAGTTGGCATACTCATCATTGAATTTCCACCGCTGGTTTCCGAGTTTCATACAACGCGAAATTCGACGGCTCTCCGAAACGGCGCGAGATAGGTGGGGGGTGTAGAACTAAAAAATGATCAGGAAGATGGGGCGCTACCAGGGCAATGGAGAAATTTCAAATTGGACGCAATTTTTTTTTCAAAAAATGGCCAATTTTTCAAAGCAAGATGGTGGCGCCGATTACTTTACGATCGGTCTGAAAATTGACTTTTGTGCTCTAATCGGCCAGATTTACAATACTGCATACTCAGAATTTCTTTCCGACCCCTGGTTTCCATTTTCCATACATCACGAAATTCAACGGCTCTCTGAACCGGTGGCACTTAGGTCGGGGTCACCGAAGTAAAAAATGCTTCAAAACCTGGTCCGCTTCCAGGCACATAAAAATTTTTGGTAAAAAGCGAAATTTTTTTTTCGAAAATTTTGTATGGAAATTTCCATAGTAGGAAGGGAAATTGAATAGCAACGGCAAAAGATGGCGCCGCGGGCTGCTTGCTGCCCGCGCACGGCGCAACCGCGAAGGTCGACAGCCTCCCGGAGTAGAAAATATTTGAATAAGTAATTTATAAGCAGTTTCAACTGACTGGAGAATCGCTGTTAGCAGATACTTAATAACAAATGGATAGGGAATTCTAATGCATTTTCAAATCACTGAAGATTACTGCCCTGGGACGCGCCGCGGGCTGCTTGCTGCCCGCGCACCACGCAACTTCGGTGGAAGATGGCCTCCCGGAGTAGAAAAAAAACTTGAATAGGGAATTTATAAGCATTTCGGACTGACTGTGGAATAGGTAACGAACCGAGATGAGTAATTTCTATTGATGTTATTATAATATTGTAATTGTAAAAAATCGAGGTTATACAACCATATTTTTATACAGATTCTCTACGGACGGTTCTCACACAACACTAAGGTTTCCGTATAAGTATGAAACTTCAATATAAGACCTTGCCAAGATTGCTAATCTACGGTTTTTATTATTTTTGTTGTTTTTTGGGGTAATAGCACAGATGTACAAAGGGTGTTTATTGCACAGAAGAAATGCATAAGAGCCATATGTAGCAGAGCTCCCGATGAATCCTGTAGACCAATGTTTAAAAAACTTGGTCTATTGCCGCTTCCGTCACTCTACATTTACGATGTTTGTGTGTTTGTATCAAAAAATCTGCATCTTTTCAAAAAGGCTTCTTATATAAATGATCGTAGTCGTAGGGATCCTAATAAACTTATTTTAGATGAAAATCCTCGACTTAAGTTGTATAACAAAAATTGTATTTTTATGTGTATTAAAATTTATAATCACGTACCTAATAAATTTAAAAATAATAATGGCAAATTATGTAAAAAAGCATTAGGAGAATGGCTAACCAATCGGTCCTTCTACAGTATTAAAGAATTTTTTGATGACGAGAAATAACATTATAATTGACAAGCTAATTTATATGATATAATAAGTAATAATTTTGTAATTAACATTTGATAATTTAATTGGACCCATTGTTTTATATAAAATTATAAAATTTGCATGCTGTTTTTTAATGACGGCTAAACATGTTGTACCTACTATAAGTAAAAATGTAACATCTAAAAATACCATGTTTAACGTAAATAAAGAATTATGAATTATGAATTATGAATTATGAATTATGAAGCGACATCGACATCATGATCTCTGAAATTTTCAGATGTAGGTATCAAGGTTCATAAGATACAGCCTGGTGGCAGATGGACAAACAGTCAGCCAGTCAGTAATAGGGTCCCCTTTTTACCCTTTGGGTACAGATTCTTAAGAATAGAACATTTTTATTTTTAATTATAAATTTTTAAATCATTAATATTCAAGATCTGTAGAATAAGTGTGGAACCTATACTATCACATTAAACATGTATAGTAATAAGTATTTATCTATTAATAATTATTTATACAGATTTTTTATTTCATTTAGCTTTCACCAATGTTGTAATAAAAATTAAGTGTGAATAAAATGTACTTACCCACCCTCTTCAAATATTTATATGATTTCAAATCAAATTGGAATAATAAAAATTCATAATCAACAAGCATTCAATGAGAATTTTATAAATCAATACAGTTTACTTTAACATACATGCTATATGCAAAGTTATCTAACATTAAAATAAAGGTATTTTAAAAAATTATATGAAAGCAATTTAAATTATTTTTTTCTACTTTAGGAATATTATTACTAAGAGACACTAGATTAATAAGAAAATGAAACACATTAAAAAGTTTTCATTATAATATATTTACACTGAAAACATAATATCCAAACCATATGATAACTATTTATTTAATTTTTAATTATAAACATGACTTGGTGTAGGTATAGGTACTATGTTTAAATTAATATTTTAATGATACAGTAACTTTTATTTCATATTTTTGTCAAGACTTCTGCAGGGATCCCGAGTTACATTGTTCTTGAAAGATATTTTTTGGATAGATATATTAAATTTATGATGTTTGGTGAATTAAAATTGATAAAGAGTATGGCCAAATTATTATACTCGGTTCCTTTTTTCTTATAGCAAACAATGTTGTTTAAAATGTAGACGGCTTTCACTTATTAGGTATATTCTGTACTAGCAGTCCGCCCCGGCTTCGCCCGTGGTACATATTTACGTTTTCTCTACGTAAAAACCATCCTCGTACTTCAAGGAATATAATAAAAAAAGAATTAACGAAATCGGTCCACCTGTTCTCGAGTTATGCGCTTACCAACACATTTTGGGATTCATTTTTATATTATAGAAGATAGAAGATAATTATAATAAAGTAAGAAGTATAAAATGTACAGTAGCAATAGCTATCAAGTTTTCAGAGATATCATGGTTATTCAAATTGAAATTTATACACTTTATTACTATTTTTCATCTATAATATAATACCATCAATGGGTCAATCAGTCTGAGTTATTCAATATTAATAATACTAATAACTTTCTGGAATCTTAGACAGACACCTCAAATAAATGAAATTCGGGATCACGTTTCAAAAATTTAACCAATATTTGAATAAGTAATTTATAAGCAGTTTCGACTGACTGTAGAATCGCTGTTAGCAGATGTAACAAATGGACAGGAAATTCTGTCTGGGATGAGCCGCGAGCTGCTTGCAGCTCGCGCACCACGCACCCTCGAAGGTGGACAGCTCCCCGGAATAAAAAATATTTGAAGGGGAAATTTATAAGCACTTCCGATTGACTGTGGAATCGCTGTTAGCAGATAATAGCAAATTCACGGGGAATTTTAATGCATTTTCAAATGACTGAAGATTTCTGCCCTGGGATGCTTCGCGGGCTGCTTGCAGCCCGCGCACTACGCTCCCTCGAAGGTGGACAGCCTCCCGGAGTGGAAAATACTTGAATGGGGAATTTATAAGCATTACCGACTGACTGTAGAATCGCTGTTAGCAGATGTAAGAAATGGACAGAAAATTCGAATGCATTTTCAAATGACTGCCCTATTGCTTCAACCCAGGGGCAAAAGGGGCTCGCGGGCTGCTTGCAGCCCGCGCACCACGCACCCTCGAAGGTCGACAGCATTCCAGAATAGAAAATATTTGAATAATTGGGAATTTATAAGCACTTCCGGTTGACTGTGGAATCGCTGTTGGCAAATAATAACAAATTGACGGGGGATTTTGATGCATTTTCAAATGACTGCCCTATTGCTTCAACCCAGGGGCAAAAGGGGCTCGCGGGCTGCTTGCAGCCCGCGCACAACGCACCAGCTAGTTTATCATTATATTAATAATTTAAATTAATTTTGAGTGCCTTTAACAAGCTCAATATTTTTTTTTGAAATGCTTATTTTCCTTTCCATACTAGAATCATGTGTCCCACTTAGTCATCTCACACTTTGAAGTCACAAAATTATGCACAAATCTATTGATACCTGTAAAATTTTGGTATTTCTAAATTATTCTGTAAACTTGTGGATACTTTTAACAAGTTCTAATAAAAATAACATGTCTATGAACTATGTCTCACTTTTTTTCACGAATGATACTTCACGCACCCTAAATAACTAGATATCCAACCCACATAAATATTTTTAAGTAATGGCAATACCAATTTACATGTTGGCCATCCTTTAGAAAAAAAAACGCCATTTTGTTACTGTCAAAGTTGATCGAAAGGTAGTCGGCATTTTTGTCCCGGAAAATTTTAATAATTTTGAGTGAGAATTATGCAAGGTAAGAATACAAATTTACTATATTATTTAAATTATGTGTGTAGCTTTAGTGTTCTAGTAACAAATCAAACTATGCGGCGTCTTATTACTACAAAACTTTGACGAATAAAGGCTTTTTAAGTTGTGTCCAACCATATTTTGATTCACGAATGATACCATGTGTTACTATTGTGTTACGTAACATTCGTGATCGGCTGTTAGGGGTAGTACTCACTAGAGAATCTAAAGTTAAAAATTTACTTTTTTACATAAAGAAAACCCACTTCAAAAACTATCATGTTTCGGAAGTTAGTAACTTTTTTACTATAATAATTCGTATTCGTAATTAATATCATAAGTTGTGAATGATTCTTGCATTTGTAAGTATTATGAGTCGTTTTCAAAATAATTGTACATTACTACAAAATGTTTGTCCCCCTAAAAAATCTTCGAAAAAAATATGGTTACGACTGAAATAAATCATTGTTAACGTTTTACAGACTAAACTTAAGCATACTGCATATCATTTCTGATAAAAAGCAATGAATTGCGATTCAAATTCTTACATAATTTTAATGTGAAAATAAAGTAACAAAAAAAACTCCATACATTTTTTATTGTCCCCTATGTGGACGACAATGAAAACCAATATTTTTATCAAAATTTTTGTATGAAACTTCCTATTTTTTTGTATCATAATTAAAAAGCAATGTTTGAAGTGTTATATCTGATAGATTAAACTATTTAAATTACCTTAAATAAACGAAGAATGACATATTATAAAAATGTCCCTATCAATCGTTACAATTTCGTGACACTGATTTATTGACATAATTAACCAACTTCTTGTATCACAAAGAGGTGGAATCTAACTCTAATCATTGGTAACACTGGTCATGTCACGAAAAGTAAGGTCACAATAACGCGCCGCCATTTTGTTCGTCGTCCAGACACGGAAGAAGTCCTGTAGTGTGCTGTGCAAAAAATTTAGTTACATTTTCCTAACGACGTATTCTCAACAAAAGTAAGTACATTTTGAAGAATTCACCTACCGCAATTGTAATATACTTAAATTATGACTAGAGTAATAGATTACACTTTCAATCTAATGGTAAATGTGATTATGTTTTGTGTAAAAGTATTTCTTAGGTTATTTTTTACATGTTACTGACGAACAATTTCTTGACATTTACTGACGTCAGTAAATTGTAGACGGTAAAGCTGTGGTCTCATGTGTAAAGTATGAAAATAAGATATTAAAATGTGTGTTAAATTAATGTAACGAATAAAAATAAAGGAGAAAAACAATAAATCTCTCAAGATTATTTTTTTGTAACTACAGGCCATACTTTTTTAAACCATGATGTAGGGTTAGTAAAGTCGGGCTTAGGGACTTGACTTTTCCTGGGATCTGATAACTTTTTTATAGTGAAAGCGGATCAGTGAGTCTTGGCCTCCAATTTTACAAGTGGTTTCTGATGGGATAACGCTTGCCTTATTGCATTTAGTGTTGATCGCTTTTCCACCCACACGAGTGATGCTTACTTTTGTTTTTATTTTTATTCAAAATACATATATCCAACAGCTTTTTTAGTTTCAGAATGCCGCTAGCCGGTGCCGAACGGCAAAAAAGTACATTGAAAAACTAAAAAAGCGCAAAACCCTGAAAAATATGAAAAGAAAAGGAAAAAACACCTCGAGAAAGTGAAACAAAGACAAAGAAAAATATCAGATCTTAATGACAGTGAAAAAGAAGCTCGAAGACAAAAATGGAAAGAAGCTAATGATAGAAGAAAAGAAAAGGAAAAGCAAACAGAGAATTATAAAAATTGCTTGTTTGTTGATTATTTTGTAAATAAAAATATATTTTTTTTAACTAGTGACTTCTTACTTTTTTATATGTAATATTACCTTATTCTGAATACAGCCTTACTTTTACAACTTCCTGACATTTCCTAACGAAACAGTTTACTGACAATTTCGTGACGTACAAATATTTTGAAAATGACCCTTATAGAAATACAAAATTTGAGAAATAAAACTTTTTCTTTAATATTTAAATTTGTTTTATTGAGTTTTAAAGTAATTTAATCAAATAATTTAATTAACAATATAAAACAGAAATGTAAAAAAAATCTCCTGCATTATTAGTTGTAATGTACACTAGGCTTAACAAAATCACGTATGTTACGGTGTGTTACGATTTCACGACTGTTATTGTACAATATTTGGCGGCCATACTCATGTATGTGTGCATTAACTTGTTCATTTGCGTGTAAGTTCGTATGTTCGTGTGTGTGTGTGTGTGTACCTCCTTGGCCGGCTGGAAGATGAGTCCGTCGGGCTCGTGGCGCAGCGTGCGCGCGAACTGCTCGCCGAGCAGCCGCTCCGCGAGGTCCACGTCCCAGAAGGGCTTCAGCGCCACGCGGAACGGCTCCGCGGTCTTGTCGATTGCGCCGTTGGTTATCGCGCGGTCCCTAAACACGATACATATTTATTTATTTGGAGATCTTACAAAAACAATTACAGGGGTATTCATAAATTAATGACATAACAATAATAACATTAACAATTGTTTCCTCTACGTCTCACAGTGAACAAAAATAGAAAAAGTAAAAGAAAAAAACTCACTTGTACAGTAATTATTATCTGTTGCAAGGTAGCCAAATACTTAAATTTAATACTTCTGAAATATTAAACTAAGAGAAAAGCATTATATAAGCATGTACTTATCCAAAGTTAGAAAAATTATTCATATAATTGGTTAATTGTACATTTGAAACTATATCGGGGGTATGAAAACAGATCTAGGTACATATTTCATTTAGTTTGTCATTGTATAAGACACACATTCTGTGAAGTGGCGCGCGTTGTCCTGCGTTGGTTCTGGTATTTTGTATGTGGAAAAGACATTTCGAACGAGATAACATTGGTCATTTTTATTTATTCATTTATTTCTTTATTTCAAATGTAGTTACAGTTAAAGGTCTTAATATAACTTAAAACTAATTAAATACTAAATTAATATTAATATCAATTATGATAATGTAATGATGCTGTCTTGTCGATCGCGCCGCTGGTTATGGCGCGGTCCCTATTAATTAATTAGTAAAAAAAAAAAAAAAACGTTCATTGGTGCATAAATAACAGCGTAGTTTAAAAACACACGCTTAAACCCATGAAATTATTGTATTGTGACTTGATTGTGACTGTTCCTTGATAAGTGTACAAAGTTTGAATTTAATCTGTCTGTTTAAAGTGCGTCGGAAGCGAGTTTGAAGGAGTTGGTTACAATATATAAACATAATATTTATTTATTTATTTAGGACAACCACTAGTTTTTAATCAGTACAAAAACTTTAAGGACATGTTAGCGAATACATTATTATCATATGTATGATGTAAGAATTACATAATATCGATAAATAGCAAAGATATAATCATTTGTTTATTTAAGAAAGTCTCACTAAAATCATAGACACATTGCAGAGTTCATTGACTTATTCGTTGATAGTATTACCTAACCTTAGACAATAAAATGAAACAAGACATGTAGGTAGTTACTAACTTTATTTATTTTAATTTCCTAAATTCAAATCTCCCCTTCATACTTCATCCGGGCTTAGGACGGGCATAATTACTTTTATACAATAAATTAAATAGGTACGTAGGTATGTAATTACAAAACAAACAATATCAAAATAAAATAAGCTATTCTGTAAGAAAAAACGATTTTGGCGTATATATGAAGTTAGAATCAGCTGTATTTACAATACCTAATCTGTATTGAAAGAAAAACGATTTTGGCGTATTTAAGAAGTTAGAATCAGCTGTTTTTACAATACCTAATCTGTGTTGAAAGAAAAAACGATTTTGGCGTATTTAAGAAGTTAGAATCAGCTGTTTTTACAATACCTAATCTGTATTGAAAGAAAAAACGATTTTGGCGTATTTAAGAAGTTAGAATCAGCTGGTATTTACAATTATCTTAACTAACCTTACAAGTATTTCAATTGTCCTTCAAAATGTCCACCACCATTGTCAGTCAATACACAGACGTGCACGTTTTATTAAATTGTTTTTTAACGAGAGAAGTACGTTTTTTTGTCAAAAGCAAAAGGTCAAAAGCGTCCAATATGCGCTGTTTTAATTGTTCGACACTAACCGGCTCACTTTTGTACACTTAATTTCACTCCACAAAAAGAGGTCCAAGGGTGTGAGATCAGGTGAGCGAGGAGGCCAAGCTGCAGGCCCGCCTCGACCGATTCACTGACTTCCAAACTCCGCTGTGAGAAATTCATGAACCGCTAATTCGAAATTCGTTCTACGTCGAGGATCCTCTTCAAAATACGCTAGTACATTACACGTAAACATTTTGTGACAACGCCTGCTGGTAAGCATTTACCACGGTTCGTAAATTTGGCGATCGAGCGTTCGGGACTCGGGTACTCTTACTGTACATACGTACTGCTGCACTCGCATTTTCCCCACTCAAAAAGAACGCACGAAGCATAAGTACATAATCCCGTGATGTGAATTGATATAACATCGTACCGGGAAAAACGTAAACAAAAGCGACGAAAAAAAGCAAGTTTTCACTTCCGCTAACAATTTGGCACTGTTTGTCGCGTTGGGGCCGTTGGGGTGCGAGTTGCGACGCGGGCGCAGGCCGCAGAGGGAAAGGGGGTGGCGGGGTGAAGGATGGCGAGCTTCGACGCGAGTTTGCCGGAATTTATCAATGGAGCTGTGCCGCGGACCTACTCGAAATCGTACGCTAGAAAATTACAACACAATACCTAGTGTGGGTCATTGATTAAATTATAGGTTTAACAATTTTTACATATTTATGTGGACAATTTTGGGACATTTCTGTTTGTTAGTGTTTTTAATTATTTCTTACACAAATATGATTGGTTAAAGATACTTAACACCCTGTAAAAATTTTTGTACTGATTAAAAAATAGTGGTGTATTAAGTAAAGATTATAATTTTTTTTTAATCTAACGAAGTTAATAAATTTAATTAAATTAAATTTATTTTATATAGGTAATACAGATATTAAAAATGTCAGATTTGGATAAAACTTTTAATGCACTTAGACTTTTGCCAGAATTTGATGGTAATGTTAAATAAATTACACAAATTTTATGGCAAAGAGCAAATCCTTCAAGTTAATTATAGAGAATATATAGAAATATAGTTATAGTTTTTACGTTCCCGGTTGTCCTTCCTACTACCTTTGAATTATTTAAATTATCCATAGTTCCTAATAAAGATAGTAAAGTCCTAATTCCACCCTATCCCTTTTTGGCAATTCACGACGAGGAATATATGTACATGGAGGCAGAATGCCCGAAGTCTGGCCTAGGGTATCTATGTGAGGACAAGCTGAACCATCATCGATCCAAAAATGCCTGCGTATATCACCTAATTACCACGCAACGAGTCGTCGCATCTTGTCTCTTCATGCCTGTGGAACTCGGAGCGCCGGCCCTAGAAAAATTGGACGACGCCCACTACGTCATCAGTTTCCCCAAGCCATCAAAAATTCACCTATCATGCTCACAAGATCAATATGACGTCATTAAAGGAAGCTACTTAGCCACAATACCCAAGAACTGCATTCTTCAAACGGAGGCTTTCTTATAATGGAGCTTATGTTATATTAATATTGAGTGCAGTTGCCCTAGTGACATGGTACGTCATACGAAGAGTGCGTACATCAAAGCCTATTACTACGAGTGTTCATGATAATCAAAAAGAAGAAATAGAACATCAATCGGCGGAGTGTGAAATTTCAGCGATATTAACGAGCCTTGCCCGCCAATAGTCGCTGAACTTCAGGAGGGAGGTGTTATGTACATATAACACGCATTAATTATAAGAAGATGCATAAGGCCACCCAGTAAGGACTTGTACCCAGTAACGATTGCGACATCGCGCACACCTGCGATTCCAGAAAGTATTATGGCAATCACCACCACCGCGACGCTGCCCCGCCGAAGACGATGGACACTCTTGGTTCCAACATTGAACCGGAGGGACGTAGTTTAAGTTAGATATAATTTAAAATGTATTTTTTTTATTACAATAAATTATTATGCTAGGCGTCCATTAGAGACGGATCGGGGCGGGTCGCATCGCAACGGGCCGCGGCGCTGTTATGCTCCTGCGTCCACCTGTACGGGGCGCGGCCGACCGCCTAGGCGGATTTTATCTAACAGACGTGTTTTCGTGCTTGGACTGACATCGCGCTACCATGGACAGCTCCGACGAAGAGATGTTATGGTTTCAAATCAATTGAACAATATCTAGTACAACAAAAAAAAATATTTAAATCTTACTTATACTTTTGGAGATATGCGTGGACAAACATACAAGCACTTTTGAAATTTGGCACAGGTCTTTATTAGAAGCTGATATAGATTAACATATCCAAAAACAGGGCATTTCTGAAAATATACAATAATACATACATACGGGTCGAATTGATAACATCCTTTTTTGAAGTCGGTTAAAAACCTGAACCTAGAATTTAAATGAATTATTTAATTAACTAACTTACGTGTTGAAATTGATATTTTTGGTTTTATAGCATTCAAATGCTTTTTCATTGCATTTTATTTTCGTTTATTTTTTAGCACGGCACGTTCGCTCGCCGCTCACATCCGCCTGCCTGCGTCCACTAGACGGGTCGGGGCGGGCCGCAGCGCACCGCCGGCAGAAATCTGCCTGCGAAGCGATATCCGCCAATGCGTTGCGGCCCGCCCCGACCCGATCCGTCGCTAATGGACGGTGTTTCATACAAAACATAGGCCGGCGTATTTTTGCGTTGCGATGCGGCCCGGCCCGATCCGCCTAGTGGACGCCAGCCATTATTAAGTAAATTTCGTTTTTTTTTGCGCCTTCTCGGGTCGGTCAATATAATTTGATTACAAATATAAAAGATACAAATAAATAGCAGAGTTGTTTATCCGCTAAACAAAAACATACAGGTGCAGTTAATAAAATCGCAAAAAATTAAACATTACATAAAAAGTACAGATTACCTTACCTCGGGTTAATAATCTCGTTCTGTATGCAGTCACTCCTAACGGGGTGGAAAGGTGCCTTGCCAACGTTCTGGTTTTCGAACCGAATGATGTCATAGCACAAGAAGCGCGGCTTGCTCTCACCGTCCACGTGGTCGACTACCATCTCCTGTTCAAGTAACAATTTGAAATATAAAATCGTGTATAACATAATATAGTATAGGACATAACAAATTCAATTGACTACATTGAATCGATAAAAATAAATTCAACTTACAAAAAAATAGTAACCAATCTATACATATAATAAATCTGTAGAAAGGTCAATTCTGTACATTAAAAATATTGAAAAAATAAATAGCAGAGGGTGTTACTGGATCGATACCAAACCCAAATATGTAATTAAAAAAATTTTTGTCTGTCTGTCTGTCTGTCTGTCTGTCTGTCTGTCTGTCTGTCCGTATGTTCAGGCATCACGTGAAAACTAACGGTTCGATTTCAATGAAACTTGGTATAATTATACCTTACTATCCCGGGCATAAAATAGGATACTTTTTATCCCGGAAAAATAGGTAGAAAAAAAAAATAATATTATCTATACATATAATAAATCTGTAGAAAGGTCAATTCTGTACATTAAAAATATTGAAAAAATAAATAGCAGAGGGTGTTACTGGATCGATACCAAACCCAAATATGTAATTAAAAAAATTTTTGTCTGTCTGTCTGTCTGTCTGTCTGTCTGTATGTTCAGGCATCACGTGAAAACTAACGGTTCGATTTCAATGAAACTTGGTATAATTATACCTTACTATCCCGGGCATAAAATAGGATACTTTTTATCCCGGAAAAATAGGTAGAAAAAAAAATAATATTAATTAATTTTTCTTAATTTTTCCGCGCGGACGGAGTCGCGGGCGGAAGCTAGTTTTTAATATTTTTATTTAATAAGATTTCAATTTGCCCTTAAAACATCTAAAAACACTACATTATTAACACCCATTTCACAAAAACACACAAATAACAACAAATAAATCTTTGCTTTCTTCAACCTATCTCAAACACAAATGGTATTACCACAAAACAATTTAAACACAGTCTTCAATTTAAACCAGGGGATCTGTCACTTTAATAGTTGTCTATAGATAAACGACAATACCACATTAAAGAGAACCCGCGCTTAAAGTTAAACCCTGTCTAAAGTTTTTTGTGTTAAGACAGAATTATTTTACTAATTCGAGTTGTTGGTTTGAGTCTGTCTCGGGTGTTCGTCTCGTTCGGACTAATCGGCGCGCGATGTCGTTGACCTCGGTTAATAACGGTTCCGAGTTAGAAAATAAGTTAGTTATCAATGAATTATTAACCTTTGTGCAAAATAAACATGAAGTGATGGACAGTGAAAGTCTAGCGAGAATATGTGCTACAGCCTTTACGAAGGAGGATATCGAAATAGCAAAGGCGATCTTGTTTAAATGTACGGATAAACGCAATATTAAGCGTAAAAATAAGGATGGAAAAAACGATAAGGATCTGTATGATATGATTGAAATATTCAAGATTGCTGAACCTGAGAAGCTACCTATTTTTGTTGCACTTGAATTTGAATAAACTGCCACCAATTACGTTCGACCACGTAGACGTAAGTAGGCTGTTAAAGGATATTCTAATCATCCAAAATGATATAAAAAATATTAAGAATACGTATGTAACGAACGATCAGCTGTTTAAAGTAAGAGAGGAATGCATTAAAAGTCTATCGGGCAATGAAAGTTTAAATACTAATTTACTAAATAATAGCTTTCAAAATATTAATAGAAAGCGCGGTGCCTATATTGTGTGTAATAATGAATCAGATGATTCATGCTATCTTTCTCCTAAGCCGGTGCAAGCGCATTGTTCGCAAACAAGGGAGGTAAACGACCCGAGCGCGGAGCAACCACCTCGCTCACGCACGGAAGAACGTTGCAATGGGGCTGTCTCGGTCGCACCTAAGCCGGTTACGTCGTCGTCGCCGCGGCCGGACGGGCGCGTGGAGGCCCGCACCGCGGTTTCTTCATTTGAGCAGCCATTATCGAGTACGCATGCACTGAGACGGAACGCAAAGGTGAGTGGCCTCACAGCTGTCGGTGAATCACGCGCTATTCTATTGAATTCAAACCAATGCGATGCGCGAGCTTCATTCGCTGATATTGCGCGCTCTGAAGGATTAAGTAACGTAAATACGGATTCAAACTGGACTATTGTTCAAAAGAAAAATAAAAATAGATACAGATTTATTGGTCAAAAAGGAAAAGCTTTAACTAATGCGGAGAGTAAATTCAAGGCCGCCGAAATAAAAATTCCTTTATTTATAAATAATGTCGATAAGACTACCTCGCTTTCAGACATATCAAACTATATTAAGGATAAAACGCAAGTGGACGTAAACATTGAAGCAATAAAAATGAGACAGGAAAAGGAATATAATGCTTATAAAGTATTTGTGCCTAGGCACAAACTGGAGTTATTTTTGGATAATACTCTATGGCCTGAAGGCATTTCGTTTCGCCGTTTTGTACACTTCAGACGCAGACTACATGATACAGATAAGTTATATAATGAGAACCAAAATGGCCAGCAATAGCGCATCAACACTACAATGTAAATTTATTACTTTTAACTGTAAGTCGGCTATACGCTTCGTGGATTATATTAGGCAATTATGCCAACAGGCCGACATATTAGCTCTGCAGGAAACGTGGCTATTTCCGCATGACTTGCAGTTCCTGGGGAGTATAAACCGCAACTACGGGTTTACTGGAACGTCAGCCGTCGATACCTCGGCTGGTATCATAAGAGGAAGGCCTCACGGTGGAGTGGGGTTACTGTGGCGTAAAAGTGCGTTTAAGGCGGTGTCTGTAATTCAGTGTAATAGTGTGCGCCTAGCCGCAATAAGTGTTCAGGTGTATGACAGATCATTTCTAGTGTTTTCAGTGTATATGCCCGTTGATAACAATGAGAACTTACCTGATTTTACAGAATGCTTAAGTGAAATAAGTGCTATTATTGACAGTACAAATATCGCCTCTGTTTTTATTTTAGGAGACTTTAATGCACACCCACACACACTGTTTGGTAGGGAATTATTAAAATTTTGTCAAGATCAAAAATGGGTGTGCGCTGATATTTTAAAATTAGGTATTATGTCTGACACGTTTACATTTGTTAGTGACGCACACGGAACTACACGATGGCTCGATCATTGCGTGGTGACCGAGGCCGCTTGGCGTTCTGTTTCTGATGTTAATGTTCATTACAATTCCACATGGTCTGATCATCTACCTCTTGAGATTAATTGTAACATTAATGTACTGCAACCCGAGTCTAGTGTTAATTATTTATCTAGCCTAAGCAAGGTGTTGTGGGGTGATCGTAATAGTAGTCAAATAAATCATTACCACAGCATATGTCAATCGCACTTTAAGAATGTTAATTTGCCAACAGAATTGAGTGATTGTCATGATAAAATGTGTAAAGATAGACAACACATGCTAATTATAGATAAAATTTATTCTAGTATTATAAGTATTATGTCAGAAGCCGCGGTGACTAGTCATATCTGTACATATGGCCGTCGTAGGACGCGAGTGGTTGGCTGGAACAAACATGTACATCCTCTGCATCGAAAAGCCCGTTTTTTCTTTAAGGAATGGTTGGTCTGTGGCCGGCCAAATACCGGAATTATCTACAATAACATGGCTGAATCACGTAGAGAGTTTAAGAAAAAACTTAAATGGTGTCAAAAGAACGAGCAGATGATGAAAATGGATGTTCTGGCCACGCTACACGCTAAAAAAGATTTCAAAAATTTCTGGAAACATACTAACAAGTTGAACCATAGAGCAGGAATTCCTCTCAGTGTCGGTGACGCTACTGACGCCACGAGCATAGCAAACTTGTTTAGGGATCATTTTAGAGTTGAACCGTTAAGCCGCCATGGGCTGGTGTCCAACACTGAGATCAAACCACCTGTTTGTAATCCGGTCCAAATCACGGCGATAGAAGTGAAATCAGTAATCAAAAACATGGTTAAGGGTAAATCCCCCGGACATGACGGTCTCAGTGTTGAGCATCTGCTCAATGCTGGCTCTCACTTGCCGCGGATTTTAGCTATGTTTTTCACACTTTGCATTCGGCACTCATATCTGCCAAAAGATTGTTTAAGAACTGTGGTCGTGCCCATACTTAAGAATAAAACCGGTGACTCTTCGGAAAAGTCTAACTATAGACCGATCTCGTTGGCCACGATATTGGCGAAAGTGTTGGACGGTTTGCTGGACAGATATTTATGCAAACACCTTAAGTTGGACGAGGCGCAGTTTGGATTTAGAGCCGGTTCGTCTACCGAAACTGCTATTTTTTGTCTTAAGCAAACTGTCCAATACTACACAAAGAGGAAAACCCCCGTATATGCCTGTTTTCTGGACCTGTCAAAGGCCTTCGAGATGGTGTCGTATGATCTCCTTTGGCAGAAGTTAAGGAATAAAACGGAGCTTCCAGATGAGTTAATTGGTCTTTTTGAGTATTGGTATGGCCACCAGATTAATGCGGTGAAGTGGAATAACATGTTCTCTGAACCGTACGGGTTGGAGTGCGGAGTGAGACAGGGGGGGTTGACGTCTCCTCGGCTCTTTAACCTTTATGTGGATGAGCTGATTGGGGGGCTCAACGGAACTGGTGTCGGCTGCTCGATTGACGGTAAATTTGTCAACAATTTAAGTTACGCGGACGACATGGTTTTGTTGGCTCCCTCAATCAGTGCGTTACGAAAACTTTTAGAAAAGTGTGAAGAATTTGCCGTGGCCCACGGGCTCAGATATAATGTTAAGAAGAGTAACCTTTTAGTGTTTCAATCTCGTGGTTTTAGAGTTGACACAGTACCGCCGGTGTTTCTCGACCATACACCATTACAGAGGGTCTCTCAATACAAGTATCTGGGCCACTGGGTCACGGATGAACTCGTGGATGACGCCGACATTGAGAGGGAGAGGAGGGCGCTGGCCGTCAGGGGTAACATGCTGGCCCGTAGGTTTGCACGCTGCTCTCGCGAAGTAAAGGTGAGTCTATTTAAAGCATTTTGCCAATCCTTTTACACGTGCAGCCTATGGGTTAGTTACACCCAGAGGGCGATCAATACCCTCCGGGTTCAGTATAACAATATGTTTAGGATGTTGCTGGGGTTGCCGAGATACTGCAGTGCGTCAGGAATGTTTGCGGAGGCGCGCACGGACGGATTCCACGCAATCATGCGAAAAAGAGCGGCATCCATGATGCGCCGTGTCCGGCAATCGTCCAGCGGCATCCTAGCTGTATTCATGGACAGATGGGATACCGATGTCTTGAGACATTGGGTCAGAATCCATGTCTCAAGCAGGTTGTGATATAAGATTGTTTTTTTTTTTAATATTAGATAGAATTGTAATACTAACATAGTTTTTAAGGCCATTTTACTAACAATTATATGGATACTTTATCTGAAATAAATGAAATAAATAAATAAATAATTCCATACAAAATAACCAAAAACATCACCAACACCGTCAAGCAGCGTGTTCCTGAGATGTCGATCCTCCTTGTTGTGCGGGAAGTACAGGCCGTGCACTTTGAACGCGCAGTTGTCTCTGTCCAGCATGTACACTTCGTCCTTGTCTTCTATGAGCATCATGTACCTGAGGAAGTACATACTTATAGTTTAAGATCCCTCAGCAAGATCAGTGCGTTCATAGTTTTTTGCAAAAACCAAAATTTTATGTATATTTATAATTAGGAGAAATTAATATATCGACTAGGTTGCCAGTCAAAATTTGGCCGCAAGCATATTTAATTAAATTTTTTCTCGATTTTTGGAAAAAAATTTCGTTCCATTGGGAAACAATTTAATTAAACACGCTTTTCATATAAATTTTGGTTTTTAGCAAAAAAACTGTGACCAATCAAACTAATCCTGCTGTGGGATCTAGTAGTATTAATACTTATGGTAAGGTAATTTATATTATGTACTTTATTTCACAGCAATGCACACTAATAGATTTTTGCTTTGTAATTAAGTTAGTGATATATGGACAACAGTAGCGGCGTTAGGGTAGGGCGCGGTTGGGCGACCGCCCAGGGCGCCGGATATAAAGGGGCGCAACAGGCGCCCCTTTATATCAATGTGAATGACATTACAATAATTTCATAAATTTATCTTATTATCCTGATAAGGATAGCCAGGATTAGCTTAAAACATATGTTTGTATGTAACCGACTCCTTTCGACTCGATTTTGACCCACTTTAAACCGACGGATTTCATTCAAATTTTGTACAGTTATCAAGGACCAGTGACAATACAATAATTTCATAAATATATCTTATTATCCTGATAAGGATCGCCAGGATTAGCTTAAAACATATGTTTGTATGTAACCAATTCTCCTTCGATTCGATTTTGACCTACTTTTCAAAGACGGATTTTTTTTAAATTTTGTATACTTATCAAAACCCGGTAACAATACAATAATTGCATGAATTTATCTTATTATCCTGATAAGGATGGCCAGGATTAAATATTTCTTTACGTAAACTAACCGACTTCTTAACACACGTTTTCTACCCATTTTAAACGGTCAGTTTTAATTCAAAATTTTTACACTTATCAAGGATTGGTGACTTTACATTATTATTTTTTTTTATCTTACTATCGACTAAACAAGTAATAATGCACAACTTGTCGCACGCCTGACGCAGGGCGCCGTTCGTATCACAACGACAGAAAATCATTGCGTGACGCATTTTTTTAATTTTGCTATAACTCCAAAAATATTCATTTAATATGAAAGATGTAAAAGGAAAAAATAATCTTTATGAAATACTCAAGCTAATTACGTATTTAAAATGATAAATTTAGTACCGTAATTCTGTAAGTAGCTTTCAAATTACTACTTTGTAATTGCTAATTTTTTAAAGTAATAAAATTGATACACACACCGGCACAATTAGCGGAACAGAAACCGATGCGCGAGAACATCGTCTGGGATTTGAACGAATGGCAGCAGGTTCTCTTTACTGATGAGTGCAGAGTTCTTTTAAAACAGATCGATGGGAGACAGCGAATATGGAGACGCAAAGGAGAACGCCACATACAGTCTAATTTTGAACACACAGTGGCTTATGGTGGCGGCTCGATTATGGTTTGGGGAGGGATATGTTTGGGAGCTCGCACGGAGTTAGTGATAGTCACAGAAGGGACCATGACAGCAGATCGATACATCAGAGACATTTTAGAAGAACATGTTGTACCATTTGCCCCATTTATTGGTGACGACTTTATTCTAATGCAAGATAACGCTCGTGCACGTAGGGCACAATCGGTACAGGCATATCTGAGCCACGTAGGTATTCCGGTGATGCAGTGGCCAGCAAATTCCCCCGATATGAATCCGCTAAATCTGGGACTTGCTAAAAAGAAGGGTTAAATCCAGAATGCCACCCCACAACAATCTGAATGAACTTGGAAACGCATTACTTGAGCATTGGGAGCGGTTGCCTCAAGAAATCATCGATAACATAATCTGTAGCATGCCCAGACGATTGGAAACCGTAATCAGAGCAAGAGGGGGAAACACTCGTTATTAATGTTGCTTTAATTTTATTGTTAAATCATTTTAATGCTTACTTTTTTATTTTTTGTGATGGTTCATAATCATCTGAAAATTTCACTTATTTCAAATTTCTTTATTTTTCAATAAAAAATAACGAAGACTTTTCAAAGTCGTTGTTAAAAGATGTTAATCAATTTGTTATTTTGTGTCTAATTACATTTTCGTCAAATATATGCGTTATTATCTCATAGTCTCACTTTTTTTTCTGTTCCTCTAATTGTGCCGGTGTGTATATAACTAGTATGTTCTCTTTAGAGATAGATATGTCCTATAACGGACTTTTCTGGAGACCTGTAACTGATACACAATTCCACCATACATTATTTCGCTATATCTCAAAGGATAGCATTTTCGTCGACAGCTCCCGTAGGCCTAATTTTTTTCCGACTTCTACACACAACATATATCCTTATATATTTTGGGTAATTTGTACAAAATCTTAATACATGATCTTAATACATAATGACTCAAGCCTTCCTTTTGAATCGTTATATTAAATAAAATTAAAATAAACTGAATTAAAATCCGTTGCGTAGTTTTAAAGATCAAAGCATGTATGTAATATAGTGACAGGTAGGCGGCGGGAAGCGTTTTTGTTTTATGGTTATGCAATTCTTAAAACTGAGTTGAATCTGCATTTTCATCATTAGGACTTGTTTCCATATTATCGACTGTTATTGATTACATATTATCGCTACATTATAAGCTCGGGCGGAAAGCTAGTACAAATAATAACAAAATATTAAAGATATGAGTGTATGGACATTATTCAGCATAAATCTTACTAAAAAATGCAAAATAAATATAGTTAAAAAACTAAATTGTGAAAAAATCTCGGGGTGCCTGTATAATCAGCTCTTGAAAAGCGCCCCACGCTTTTTTCACAATTATACTATGTATTGATTATTGTTTAATTCCTAGAGTAATAATTATTTTTTTCTTTTTAGTGGTATATATCTTGAAAGCGTGTTTTTTAGTTTTTTAAACTATATTTATTTCAAGGTTTGAATTGCAGTTAGGGGGCGCCGTATAAATCTCGCCCAGGGCGCTGGTAAGGCTAAAACCGGCACTGATGGACAAAGATTATTTAAAGAACAATATTGAGTTTCTTGACAATTCTTCTTGGTTGGCCCTTGGGAATCAGTGGTAATAAATTTGAACACAAAGAAAAATAAACAGCTGGTTAAGGTATATGTCACTGTAAGATTCTAAAAACTTTAACTAGTGATATTGCAAACTGTTTTTAAATATGTATATAAATAAACTGTCTGTATTGTGACTACAATGCGAAAAAATCTAACCTCACTCCGTCCGCCTTCCACGACACCCTATACGGTTTCTTATGCAGCTTCTTTATATTATCCATGTCCATAGACACGGGTTGAGAGCCAGGGAAGCCGGTGGACTCCCATTTACAGAACTGCTGCACTTTTTGCTGCACTTGCAAGAGACGAGGCTGGCTGTCGAAAGGCTCTACACCATGCACGTCCGGCATGAAGGACGCTTTCTTGTAGTTTGTCTCTTTCTTACGCTTTTTGTTCCTGAAAATTGTAGAAAACAAAAACAAGTGGTGAAGGGCAATATTATTTTTTCTGCAAAGTCAAATTCTTGTTTCCCCATATTTAAAATGTTTCTATTTGTCTTTATAATAGAAATTATGAAATATTGTTGAGCATATTAAATTTAAGACATACAACTATATAAAGTAAAATATACTTTCCAGGATCATCATCAAGATCAGATTAGATATATGTACATAATATTCAATTCTTGTGATGTAATTTTCAAATTCGGCAGAGTTTTCTAATATTTAAAGCAATACAAAATTCCATGATATACTCAATAACTTATTTAACTCTTTAAATAATTAAGGGCCGATTTTTCAATGCTTGGATAAAACTTATCCGTCCAATAAAGTAATACACGATAATATTAAAATGTCACGTAAACTGTCAAATACTGGCAATTAGAATAAGTTTTTTAATGGCAGTTTTATACATTATTCGACAAATAAGTTTTAGCCAAGGATTGAAAAATCAGCCCTTAGTATCTTTTTTAAAGTTAAATTTTCACTGGAGGCAATTTAAAAAGTAAAATATGATAAATTTTGCTCACTTTGCATTCTTATGTGCCCTTGCATGGTGTGACGATTGAGAAAAGCTTGGAGCATCATCATCATCATAGTCAATTTCTTCCTCTGTAAAAGAAGAATTAATATAATTAGAAAAAAAAGGGAATTTTGGTTTTCCCTAGGTGGGTATTGTGCTGATAAAATAAATATTTAAGGTTAAATGCCAATGACAAGATGATGAGTTAATACCTTGTTCTGTTTGAAATTGGTTGTTAGTACCATTATTCTAAAATATTAAGTTTAAAAAAATACCTACAAACTTTATATGTTCAACAGTGAAAAGAGAATGAACTAACTAAAGAGAACAATCCTTTTTTACCATGAATATGTTTACACAATTCGGTTACTAAAGGAAAAGTGAACTAAAAACGGTACATACCATCACACCAGTCTGGTCTTGGCGGAGCAGTTGGGGTTTGGGTCTCATCATCATAGCGTTTGTATAACTCCAGTATATAGTCCTGTTTGTATATGCCTGGGTCCCTAACAGAGAAATAAATGCAAAGTTGGATTTAATATTTTTTTTTATTTCATTAATAAGGTGGCTACTATATTTTAATGTATTGCATGGACTGTATACTTGTACTATATTGTGTTATACATGGTAGACAACTAGATTTTTGCTCGGGGTTTCGCCCACATATGTAACTTCTATGGAAATATCATGTGAAATACATCAAGGAAGCATTTGTGTTATTCTTGTACATAAACTAAACTCACTGCCAAGTCTAAAAAAGCTTTCACTTTTAAAATGTAGAATTATTTATTTATTTATTATTTTAAAGACTTTATTGTGCTGCCAGCTTAACAAGAGTAGGTACAATAAACTAGTACAAAAAACTCATTACTACAGTATTAGTAGGATAATGCAGCATTTCCCAACCTGGGGTCCGCAAACATGTCCCAAGGGGTCCACAGACAAAGCAAAAAATTAAGAAAGTCTTAGTGACCATAATATTCTGACAGCCGGACTTTGTATTTTTCAGTTTTAAGATGGAATAATATGTCAAGTGATGGGTGGCTAAGCTATTTCATACAAAAACACTGCAAAAAATCAATCAATTTTTAAAATAATACAGATTGACTTATGCAAATAAGTTTTTTGGGAGACCGCGGATTGTGATAAGGTGGTGCTAGGGGTCCGCGGATCATGGTAATGGCTGGGATAATGGATCAAAATACATACATACAAACCTTTTGTGAGCAAACACCGCAAGAGCTGCATCAACACTGCAATCCAATTCCTCTGTCATGTACGAGACTAACAGAAAACCTGTTCGGTTGAATCCATGAGTGCAGTGAACTCCAATAATCAAAAGAGGATTCTGGGCAATGAAGTTTTTCACTATCTTTATAAAAGCCCTGAAATATTAAATTCTTTTATTTAAATATAAATAATAAAAAGACCCTTGGGGTAAGCTGAATAAAAAAATCTGCAAACAATTTGCGATATGTACATATTTATAATATATAATATGTATTTGCTTAAAAATCACATTTAATTCTTGTGCATTTCTCTCAATATATCCGAGAAAGCTGGCCTAATTACGAAAAATTGATTTTATAAGATTTTATGGAAGTTAAAGAAATAACAATAGAAAATATTTTAACTTTGAAGGTAGTATCTAGTAAATAGACTTCTAGCATTGCCCGAATTTAAATTCAGTGAAACAAAAAAAATATTTCTCAATTTTTTGATTAATTGGTCAGGCCGCTCAATATTTTTAGAGCTTGTGACTTGGTTATGGTGATTTCTAATATTATGATCTGCAGGTATTATAATTATATGATAAGTGAATTATTATTTCAATGTTATCTGTAAAATTGATCCAGGAGGAAATGAATTATATCTAATAAGCTGTCTTCTCTCTTGAAACTAAATATGAATATAATAATCACCTAGTTTGTTCCACAGAAGGTGTTTCTCCATGACCACGGCAGGATAATTTTACATATTTGCAATCCATTTTTTCAATTTCATTTTTATCATAAAAACGACTGGTATTCGTGAGATCAATCCACAACCCAAGTTTCAGCTGAAATTATTAAGATTATGAGCATTATTATTAAAACATTTAATTTGTGTGCCAGTTCAAGATGGTTTGATGGTTCTGATGGTTTAAAACTTGTACACTGTACAGTTTTAAACCATGAGAACAGCACAATAAATTAATCAAAATGTTGGCTAAGGATCTAGTGACGTTCACTTCAATACCTTACCCTTAAGTCTTTCACATAGCTAAATAGCATTGATGGCGTAAACCGATTACATTCAGGTAATTTATCATTGAATTTAGGTCCTAATGGCGTCTTAAATGCTAAGAATTTTTCTGCTATTAACCCTGATGATTTCCGTGGACAATGAAGCCACCGATCTGGCACTGGTCCTGGATCTTGGGTGGTCATTTCGACTTCGTAATCTCAATCGCAAAGAAAAACACAAATCACTTCTGCAGAGATATCGTAGCCAATTTAAATATGATTTATAACACAACTTAATAACTTTTGTAATATATCATACACTATCATTATATACACAATTAGTACAAAACCATATCCAGTACAAATAATTACATAGAAGAAAATGAAATAATTCACGACGAAAGCCTACTTTTAGCGTGTTATGCACAGGTCAAAGAGTATAGTAACTATGTAAGGCACAGGCAGTGTTGCCAGCAAGACTAACATAAAATTTGCTAAATGGCTGTTAAAATTTTGCCAAAATTTTGCTAAAGGATTTATAATTAAGCTAAATATTTTGCTAAAAATTTTTAATGTCAAATAAAACGACATTTTACTTAAAATTTTATTTATCCAACACATTTATTTACACATATGTAAATAATGACATCATAAATAATAACATCTCTTATTCGAGTGTGTTATTATCAAATAAAATATTAATATGTATCTTGGTCTTCATCCGCAGCCGATAATGTTGACGTAGACGTGGAAGCCTCATTGCCAAGACTATATATTTCCTTGGTGCCTATAGAGCGCAGTACATTATCCGGAACTGTGTAAGAGTAGCAGCATTTTCCTGCCCTCTTTAGACCGAATCTTATGTATAAAATGGCATTTAAAGTTTTTACCGACAAACGGTTGCGAAGCTTAGTTTTGACGACATTCATTTGGCTAAAAACACGTTCTATTTCCGCGTTGGAATGTGGTAGTGATAATAATGATATTGCCAGCTGTGATAAATCTGCAAAAGGGTTATTACCAGCTGCGTCTTTATAATCCATTACTTCATTCTAGAATTCCAAGGTGGAAGTTGTGCATGTCCATGAAATGTCGACTAAATTTACGTATGCAAGGTAGCAAAACTGTAGTTGGTTCCATATGGTTTAACTTTTATTATATAATATTTTATATGCTAAAAAATAAGCTATATGCTAGACAACAAATAAAAATGCTAAACAATGTAAAAATATGCTAAATTTAGCATAAATTATGCCAAATTGGCAACACTGGGCACAGGTGATAGGAATAAAACACAGAATCATAGAGAGTAGTATATTCTTTGGCTCTTTGGCCTTTGCACAGAATAAAACTACACCACAGAGAAGTGGTTCTACAGGATTGATATGAATATATGATTGGCATTTGCTACAGAATACAGAGAGAAAATATACTCTGTGAAACAGTCAACAGATGTTAAAACTTTTCTATGACTTGACCCCAAGATGCTCGCCAAGATGTTTTAAGATGTTAACAATGGACTTAGAGCTTAGATCATTATTATCTAAGACTTAGAGAGACTTTAGAGCATTAAACCAACTGCTCTAAGGCCATGGATGATAATTACTATACTTCTGAAATATGGATGCTAGCTTACTAATTTATTCGATTTCACTTTCATAAATTCAACGACGATTGAATTCTACTAAATTAATTGTAGTGTAATTGGTACAACGTGGTATTTGATGTGGATAGTGTACTTGGACGCTCACAATATCTTTAATCTTCTCTAATCTAAGTGTTCTGTACAAATAAGATAAAGTGCAACTGCAAAATTCAATAAAACACCCATCCAATTTATGACCGTGCCATATGTTGCTGTAGCTCAATTTTTTATTAAGCTATTGCTAAGGCTATTGCATAGCTTTTATGTCAGACTTTGAGCGCGGCGACCGAATGTAAAAATTCCGTAACGAAAAAACCTAACACCCCCCACTCCAACCGGCATAGCGATGCGATGTTAAGCAATAGCTTTACCGCGGCAGTCCTCGAGTGCTACCATTGAGCTATTACTACTACGTATAGAGGAGACATCACGAACAAAATCTGTGCGACAAGCGCAGGGCGGCTAGTGAGTCATAGATTAAGCGATGTCATTGACTCACCGCTATAGAGACGAAACTTTGTAAATATTCTGCCTATTACCAGTGCTATTACTTATCAATTATGAACAATGATCAATGTAACAAAAAAAAGAACACCACATTAATAAATAAATTATTAGTTAATAAACTTATCAATTAAAAACTTTTCAATTATAACCAAGCAATGTAACAAAACAAAATAGATACGTAAGTAATTTATTTTCATCTTTCATGATTTAACCTTTTTTTAAATAATATCCATAGAAATTGTTCTATGGATATTATTTAAATATTGATTTAATAAGTGAATTATTAGTATTAATAATGAATTATTAGTGCAATATCATAACACACATCGGGCATATTTGATGAGTTTCATGGTTTTTTTGCTTTGCGAATGAGTGCAGTGTGGCCGGTTGACCTCTGTTGAGCGGAACATAAGTGATGTAGGCGGTGTCTTCTCCATACGTAGTAATAGTATCTCAATGAGTGCTACACGTATTTTTTTTTATTAGTGGTTATAGCGGTAACATACACAAATTATCAGCTCATAAAATTTCAAATGACTATCTAGTATTGACGGTTCATGAGATACAGCCATGAAACAGCCATGATACAGCCCATCACAGCAGCCCACAAAGCAAGTATTATAGATATAGCCTGATGATAAATGGACGGAGAGATAGACAGACAGCGAAGTTTCAGTAGCGTTAGCTACTATTAAGTATTCTGTGGTTTCAGTAATAGGGTCCTACTTTTATCCTTTGGGTATGAACTATGAAACCCTAGAAAGAGCATAATAGTAAATATACTTAAGTATTTGTTTCTAGTAGTAAATATATAAGTATGTGGTAGAGATTGCACTGTATTGATAATCGCTTTGTTTTCGTGCGTGCGAATTCATCGTTTTTGCTATTTTAAAGCAGAAATTGTACGCTTTGATAATGCAAATAACGCCGCAGGACGCAAGCAGCCGCTCAGCAGAATATTGAAGATGTTCAAATGGTATCACAGAAGTTGGCGGGAAAACGTGTCCTCATCCGGTTGCGCAAATTACGTGCTATTTGATGCCTCTGCGTCTGCGCATTTCGGAATGTGTGGTGATAGAAAACACGAAGGTTTCCTTTCAAAAGATGTTTAGGCCCCACGATTGACTAGGATCATAAATGATTATAATAGTAGTGTCATCACAAAGGTTGGCCGAAAAATAATAATTATATGTATGTTCATCCGATTGTGATCCGATTATACAAATTATAACTTCACTAATGATGCTTCTGCGCATTTCTGCTGACCTGTTTGGTGTTATAGCGAAACGAGGGCTATTATTTTCTGTGGTTTAATGGTGGACACTTAGAGTATATATTACAATAGTATAGAGCGCGTGTATTGCACAAATTGCTTAGTGCGCATCGTAGGCAGATGAGCTATAGATACTATATAGATGTGTGTGTGACAAATAGGGATGGGTAGGTATCAATTATTGCGTGTTGAGCTATCGATAAGTTATGTAAATAAATATATATCATAAGTAAATTTTATGTTCAACTAGCGACCCGCCCCGGCTTCGCACGGGTGCAATGCTGATACTAAATACGCTACAGAAAAACTGTGAACGTTGTATATAAAAATATAGCGGCCCGCTCCGGCTTCGCACGGGTATAAAATATATAGCCGGGCGGCCGGCCGGTACCGCCGCAAACGCTACGTCCCGCAATTTTTAAATCTGTAATATCTTCGAAAATATTCACTTAAATCATACGGTGTATAGGGCCATATAGATCTATATTAAATGAACAATGTATTCAAGGTATTTAATTGGTTAAGGATTAATGCTGTATTGGTTAAAATCGCTTCGAAAATTAGCCATTATTTGTCGTAAAAAGTAAATGACAAAAAAAAGTTATTGTGGGTTATCCATAAGAGATAGACATATACCATCGCGAACTTTTCTGTAGACCTTTTCAATGTGTATAATACTTAGTACATTATTTTGATAAAACTCGTAGGGTTCAGCCTGCGTTTGCAATGTAAGCGGAAAAAATGTAATTTTTTACGACATCACATTAGAAACCTCAAAAATAACAGTACTTCTCCACAATTTAATGGGTGTTATTTTACATATAAACCTTCCTCTTGAATCACTCTATTTATAAAAAAAACGCATCAAAATCCGTTGCGTAGTTTCAAAGATTTAAGCGTACAAAGGGACATAGGGACAGAGAAAGCGACTTTGTTTTATACTATGTAGTGATGATAGTGATATGTTATTAAAGGAGAAATGTATGAATAAAGTATAAATATGTAATTTTAAATTTGTTTGCCAACTGCCAAGTGAATAAAGTGTGTTTATTCCATTTAAATATGTCTTGTATTAATTATAAGTAATTTAAAAAAAATGTTTAATTGGAATATCTGAAAAACGTGTGGACTTCTTTAATATTAAAGTTAATAAAATAAAAGATCGGGTTTAGTACTATTTTTTGAATAATAAATCAAATAATAATAGTATTTAAAAATGTTAAATAAAAATAAGAAATAACAGGAAATAATTAATAATTTAAAATGAAATAATAAACAATATTAATAATTTTTTTATTCAATTTTATCAATTACCAAACCTACCAAAATCTTCAAAAATCAATTTAGCGGTTAAAATATAATATCGTAACATTACATACTTTACATTTACACTATAATACATTCGCATTCATAATATTAGAAAGTGTATGATACAAAACACACCACAAAATTATTTTTAATACATTTTTAAAAGAGTTTTAATTTTAAAGTTAAATAAATAATATGTTAAAATATAGTTCTTCTTGTAAACTATCGAGTACAGCGTTGGTCAAGTCACATCACTACGATCACGTGGCGGCAGTGAGGTGCGCGAAGGGTGCGCTAGCGAGCCTGCGCGTGTCCGCCTCCCACTTCCCCTTCACCCCCGCGATTCTAGATTTATTTTCATAAAAATAAATACAACAATCGATTTACCGATTATACTTTACTGGATTACTGGATTACTGGATTTCAATTTTGTGTTTTTTCTAGTATCGTTCTTGCAAGATCGAACTGCACATTTCACCATGTTTATTCGCAAATATGAAAAAAATCCCTAGAGAAACGCACTTCGACAGCACTCAACCACGGTCCACGACTACGAGCGCTCGCGGCGGGAACGTCGTGTTGTTCCCACCTGTGCCTACTGTTCCCACTTCGTTGTTTACGGTGGACATCTTGGTGGACATTTTCCCAGTTCAAAAAAATTACATTGTCCTTTTTTCTTGTATGAAGTATAGTAATATATGGTAACTCCAAATATTAACGTAAACTTCAAAAATGGTCAAGGATGACAACCCTTAACTATTTTTAATTTTGACAGTAGTGGCAACTTACAAGAATGAGAATAACATAGCCTTGTCACATTCACACATATGAATTTAAGAGTGAGATGTTAAATATTTCGTCATTATGTTGGCAATATTCTAAAGTCAAAGTTGGTATTTGCCCAGACCATAGAGGAATAATGTATAGCTGCCCAGACTCTGCCTGCCATTTTGTAAGATAGAAGGGAGATAAAAAATAGTTTTATGGTTTTAAAATTTCATAAAAGCTTGTTTGCCATTTCTATTAGGGCCCATAACAAATGTTTAAATGGACGCTTCGTCCATTATAACTCAGGTGTCACGGGATGACGAGCAGTTAAACAACTATGGATCTGATAGAGGTAAAATCTAAACGGAGTTACACCTGTTACCTACTGCCATCAAATTGGAGCGTATAATGTTACCTCTTCGTGATTATTAGTGTGTGGGTTAAAGTAACAAGGATTTTAAGTGTTTAATGTGAAGTTTCTGATGCTTAAATAGTGTTTACAGTGCAAGTGCAAGTCGGAGGTAAACAATTGAGACATGTTGCTACGATAACATTCGCGGCTGCAACCTTGAAGGCTTGAACCAATCCCTTATCCGCGTATGTCAGAGTGTGATGCGTTGGTTCTAATGGTATATGGTTGTTTTAGGAGCGGCTCCAGGTGGGCAGCATAATGACGGGGATGGAACCCCAGTATCGGGCTCCACCCCAATTGGCACTAAGAAGTCGAGCGGGAGCGGTGGATTCCTCCGCTCGCTACTCTGTTGTTGGCGCGGCGGCAGAGGCAAAGGGCCACCTAGTGGAAATGGAACTAACAGCATCGATGGCAGGGCTTCGCCCCCCCTTCTCGTTATGTCGGACCATGCGCCACGACCTTTACTGCCACCAGTGAGACATCAGGACATGCACAAAAAATGTATGGTGATAGATCTAGATGAAACATTAGTGCACAGTTCATTCAAGGTATGTTTACAATTGCCATTTCTACATTATATTATTAGACTAGCTTTCCGCCCGCGGCTTCGCCCGCTTTGTCTAAAACATAATAAATTATATACTAAAACCTTCCTCTTGAATCACTCTATCTTTAAAAAAAAACCGCATCAAAATCCGTTGCATAGTTTTAAAGATTTAAGCACACATAGGGACATAAGGACAGAGAAAGTGACTTTGTTTTATACTATGTAGTGATTTATATCATCAAGATGTGGTTGTATTATCAAGGACTGCATATGTTTTGTATGCTGTTATCAGTTTTGTTTATCAATTTATCATATATCAGTCAAAGTTATACATCATATCTTACAGATCTTATACTTAAATTGTTATTTAGGTACATATATAATATATTGAGATAACAGCTAAAGAAATTTAGATTTGCACTGTATTGCACAGTTTATTTTTGAGTTGATTATTTAATTTTATTGATGGCTTGTTGTTAATGATAGAGAACAAGTAAACATTCAAAACTCAACACTAAAAATAATATGTAAATTCTTTATATACATGATTCATATTGATTTAATTCAAAATTGAGTATGTAACATAGTAAGTACATACTGTAGAAAATAATTTTCTCATGGTACAATTAAGTTGCCACTATGACTCATCCAAATGGCCGAGACATCTAATTGCCTTATACTTAGTTATTGTTATTAACGAGTCTTGTTTCTCGAGAACATTATAAAAGTTCAAGGGTTATGATTTTTGTTTTGTAAAAAATATTTAAAACATGTTTATCATATGAATTTAATATTTATCTAACACAAACTCAAAACTCATTAAAGAATAGTGTTCAATTAAAATGATGTCTCATTCAGAAAGTAGTTTTCAAAAGTTGATTTGCGATAACATTTTATCTGTCCGTAACCCTCTTAACAATTTTCTTATTAAAAATGATTTTGCCATTGATTGTAATCAAACTTCTACTTCTCAAGGCCCCTAAAAAAGGGCCCTGGGCTATATGAGCCCTCCACTAATGCAGTGTATTTAAATTAACAGGACCATTTCTGACGAGACACTTTCAGTTTTGTGGTTGCGGATATTGTCTAGAATCTATCATTTTATCTTTGATGATTAGGATGTCCCGGCAGAACTATGTGATTAGCATGAGTTGGCTGTTTTTTAAACCATTTTCTTGGTTCCATTCCATTCAAAATAACTTGCTTTACATAAGTTATAGGAATTAATTGTCCTGTGTAGATTTGCAATAACAAAGTCTTACTTAATATTTTTGATAATTTGTTGTGTAACAATAAGATAGTTGCAACAATAAAGTAAAAATTCCATGTAATTAAGATTGCAAACTGCATTCACAATCTTAAATTTGTGCATTCCAATCTTACTCAAGTATTACCTTTATAAAATGCAAAAAAGTAATAATGACATATTTTAAAAAGTTACTTTTTCCTTCAACAGATAAAATATATGATAGAAGTTTTTTTAGATACAACAAAAATTTTAAAATTTATATTTTAACAAAAAGTTTTAAAATAAGACAAAAAACATAATATGCTCACTCAAATTCTTGAGGTTTTTAAATTGTTATACATAATAACATTTATAAAGTTGTTGCTTGATAAATATGTTATATCTTCAAATATATCTAAGCTAGCCAATGTTAGCCCTATAGAAAACATCTCCTAACCGATTAAAGATGAAACAATAGTTTAGTCATAAGTATAATTTGATATGCCATTTATGCATTCTGCTGTGTGGTGTTATATGAGCCTGATAATGATAAATTTATGAAAGCATTCAATGCATTAACATCTTCCTTGTTAACTTGATTATGTGTAAACTTGCTGTGCCCCGAGGTTTCACCCCCAGACAAACCCACATTATCTTAACTAGCTGTGCCGCTTGGTTTCACTCGCAGACGAACCCACGTGCAAAATCATGTATTTCTATAGCTCATGTGTTATTCTGATGTATAATCTATATTCTTGTAAATTTTCATGCAAATCCGTCCAGAAGTTTTTACGTGAAATATACAAAAATCCATACATCCATCCATGCTAACAAACTTACGCGTTTATAATATTAGCATGATATCTATTTAGGACAGCTTGGTCATTTTTTTCAATAATAGGGACAATTTAATTATTAGGAAATGATATTAAAGCGAAATACCTTGCAAGCGAAATGCCAGATGTCCTTTGATGAAAATAAAATAGCCCCAATTTTTTTCACTTTTCCAATTACGTTTTCATCTCTGAAAACTTAACCGCTGTAGAAAGTTGCATAAATAAATATATTTTCAACATAATATGATCAAGTTACTGTTTGACGTGAAAATAATATTTGGAGGAAGTTGTTCACACATTAATATGCCTACGTAATGTTTTCTTTACTCGTTGAATTAATATAAAATCAGAACAATATCTCTATATTTATGTTTCATTCTGGGAAATAAATTACACGAGAAAAACTGTTACGAAATTAATGATCAAATTAACAGACGCATTACTCATTTTTACATTTTTGTTCGTTGCGTTGCGTTGATAAATAGATAACGATGACGTTATTTTATGCTTACACTAGCTTACCGCCCGCGGCTTCGCCCGCTTTGGCTAAAACCTAATAAATTATATACTAAAACCTTCCTGTTGAATCACTCTATCTATTAAAAAAAACCGCATCAAAATCCGTTGCGTAGTTTTAAAGATTTAAGCATACAAAGGGACATAGGGACAGAGAAAGCGACTTTGTTTTATACTATGTAGTGAAGATTTTTCATTGCCTGTGTTTTCCTCGTTTAATTTTCGGATTGACAAAAATATTTCTTTTATTTTTTGGTGAATGAAAAAAAATTAAGATTTCAAAAATTCTAAATATTAACGTTTGATTTAGTATTCTTTATTTTTTCTTGTCCTATAATAATAGAATAGCTATACCTACCCTTTGATACGTAATTGATATAGGATAGCCCCTGTTTCTACTAAAGGATATATCTTTATATGCGATAAAATAATTTACTCAAGAATTCGATAAACTGTTTTACTTAAAATTGACACGATACAGTTACAAAACGAATCCAAAATAAAAGTTGGCTGTCGCGAAAAAAGAGGGTAATTGAATCTCAATATCTCAATACTATTATAAAGGCGAAAGTTTGTAAGGATGTATGGATGTATGGATGTATGGATGTTGGTTACTCTTTCACGTATAAAACTACTGAACCAATTACAATGAAATTTAGCACACATATAGAGGGTAACTTGGATTAACACATAGGATAGGTTTTATCCCGGAAATCCCACGGGAACGGGAACTATGCGGGTTTTCCTTTGAAAACGCGGGCGAAGCCGCGGGCGGAAATCTAGTTGTATTTATAGTTTCGTTCTTACTCGTTCATAAGTTTATTATGTATTTCATAAATAATAATTATGAGAAATTTTTGTAGGTATATGTAAATTGTTCTAAAATTAAGAATGATAAGATTTTATTTTAATTACATAAAATTTGTGGTCATATTTACCGCATGTTTGTCCTAACGGTCCTCCCTGTCATTGATAATAAGACATACTTTCATAATTTTTTTTTCATTTTACGAAATATTTATATAACATTGCCAACGACGCGACGTTGGATATTGCTATCCTGTTTATACCCAATTTATCGAAGTTTGTTTTTGAAAGCAGGATTATTCATTATTATTTTATACCTTTAAAGTGACAGATAATATTGTGCACTAGATTTCCGCCCGCGGCTTCGCCCGCGTTTGCAAAGGAAAACCCGCATAGTTCCCGTTCCCGTGGGATTTCCGAGATAAAAACTATCCTATGTGTTAATCCAAGTTACCCTCTATATGTGTGCTAAATTTCATTGTAATCGGTTCAGTAGTTTTTACGTGAAAGAGTAACAAACATCCATACATCCATACATCCATACATCCATACATCCTTACAAACTTTCGCCTTTATAATATATATTAGATTAAACTTAAACATAAACTTATGGTGAAAAAACCGACTTTTGTTGATTTAATTAGCTGTGTGATTTCACGCAAGCCTTTCCTTATCTGGAGGTCAATAGCTTACAAACTTAAAAGCTGAGATTATTTAGGTGTAAAGTGAGGTTAGTGAACTGCAATTGTTACGCTTATTTCTGTAAGAAACTATTTAAGTTGATAAAAATACGATAGATTTTATAATCGTCATGTAGCATGTACCCTTAATTACCTAGGGCTATTTTGTTGTATATTTTCTCACTTCAGACTCTAAATTCATATTGTGTACTAACGAAACTCATATAGGACCACTATTTAGTTATTTACTATTTACTATACGCTGCGCCTTCATATTATGATTGTACAAAACAGTGAAAAGCCATACAGCAGTTTTCGAATTAGCCCTTACCTTTAACCCACTAGTATTTTAACCCAATAATAGACACACTTTAAAGATCGTAATCGAATTTATTACCAGAGAAAATAAGATCAATGTAATGTAAAAAAAGGTTTTTTTTTCCAATCCCAGACAATTTTTCTAACAGTCCGCGTGTAAAACTATACGCCCTATAATATTTATATAAAATATATTGTAGATTATAAAAATCGCTTCCGTTCCACTTTACAAAGGTGAACTAATTGCTATTTGTGTCGTGGACTGAGGGTGAGCAATGAACTCTGACACTCACGGAAATAGATGCTATCTAAGCTTTTAATAGTGTAGGCTTAGCTACGAGAGGCTACACAATGTGCACTTGGCTTGAGATCTTAATGTGTAGGAAACGTTGGATAAGAAAATAAATACTTCTGTTTAAACAAATTTTTCTTTATTAAAAAAAATATTCAAATTCGTCTGTATAACATTAGTTTATAAATCAGATCCCTAAATAGTTCGTTTATAGCACCCGACTATAAAAATTCTCTTATGGTACAATTGTAGTATTTAGCAAAAACTCCACTTAATTAGGTAGGTACATTTTTCTACGACGTGTCATAAAGAAATTTATTTTTACACATTCCCCTTTATACATTAACATATGTTGGTAAAAATAACAAAATAACGTAAATCTTGGTTAGCATAACAACATTTTCGTCTGGCGTAAGGTTCTGTATGAATTAGGCAGTGTTTTCTTAGTTTGTTGTTGTATTTCAGCTCTGAACTGTTGAACATAGCATTGTAAAAGATATTGTAGCGTTGAAAAGAAAGGCTCCACGTTTTGTTCAATGAAAGTAGGAAGCTCGATATCACTGCTATTTTTCTACCGATTCTGAATATATTATGTGTAGTAATTTTGTAGTTTTTTGTTTTGTATTTTAATAACTCGTAGAGTGGGAATGTTATAACTAGAGCAGGCTCCAAGGAGATGTTCGTTTGCAAAAATAGCGGACCTAAATCTGACTTCTGATATATATTGTATAGATCCCAGACATCCTATAGACAGATGTTGCCAACCAGTTTTGTGGTCCCCCTCTCCCCACCCCGGTAATTAAATATGGCATACAAAGAAAAAAATAAAAATTTCCAAAACATGCCGTGTGGGGTATCAAATGAAAGAGCTTATTGAGTAGATCACGAATATATAGCATACTATAACATTTCTTACACTTTCTCTAAGATTTTTTATAAAATTTACGAAAATGGTCCATTTTTGAGTTAACTTTAAACCACTATAGATTGAAAACTCATGAATATATTTTTTAAATTATTATTTTAAATAATTAACAATAGTCCATTGTTTACGATTCAATAGTTCGTACAGTGAAATAGTTGCATGGGGGAGTGGGGGGAGCATTCAAAGATGGCGAGTTTCGATATTTCAATATATTTCTTAAAATTTCGGACTCAGTGGAGACGGAGGGGGATCACAAAACTGGTTGGCAACATCTGTTTATAGGATGTCTGGGATCTATATAATATATATCAGAAGTCAGATTGAGGTCCGCAATTTTTGCAAACGTCTCCACTGAGTCCGAAATTATAAGAAATATATTGAAATATCGAAACTCGCCATCTTTGAATGCTCCCCCCACTCCCCCATGCAACTATTTCACTGTACGAACTATTGAATCGTAAACAATGGACTATTGTTAATTATTTAAAATAATAATTTAAAAAATATATTCATGAGTTTTCAATCTCATGGTTTAAAGTACTGGTTTAAAGTTAACTCAAAAATGGACCATTTTCGTAAATTTTCTAAAAAATCTTAGAGAAAGTGTAAGAAATGTTATAGTATGCTATATATTCGTGATCTACTCAATAAGCTCTTTCATTTGATACCCCACACGGCATGTTTTGGAAATTTTTATTTTTTTCTTTGTATGCCATATTTAATTACCGGGGTGGGGAGAGGGGGACCACAAAACTGGTTGGCAACATCTGTCTATAGGATGTATGGGATCTATACAATATACAAGACCTCATTCACAATGTTGAATAATGTTTAGATTATCTAATTTGTAGTAGGTATTTAAATTACGGATTAAAACCAAACTTATCTATAGCCAACAGTCAACAGAGAATTGAAGATTTCCTCATTGATGACGAATCGGATATCCATACTGACATATTACAATGATTAATAAATATTTGGTACGGAACTCCAAAAATGGTTTAGTGTTCGAATTAGTGCCTTGCGTGCCAAGGTGTCGGCCTTGTTGCTGTTCGAATATGTTGTAGTTAAACTAATGGCCAGGTTTTTTATGTAGATTCCAGTATGTTGATAATAATAACATGTTATATGGAACATTTAAATGTGAAAATAGCTTTCTACATGTTAAACATGCTGAAAGTAATAACAGTTTCTTTAATTTTCAGTTTATTTCTATTGAAGCTTTTTCTTTGAATCTGTTTGAAACAAATCGTATGAAATAACAATATCTTATCGTTAACATCATTAAGCTTAGTTTATGATTGTTATTTCAGCTTACAGATGTGTAGCGACATTTTGAATGGGTGGGTTTAAAATATTGACATTGACATTCATAACCACTCAATAAACTATGCATGATTATAGGAATTAGAAAGGGATGTTTTTGTTAAGCTTAAAAATCCCATATATCCCGTCAACTGTCCCCCTAATTTATTGTAAATTAGTTTGTAATCAAAACTTAATTCCACATAGTTATTGGTAATGAACTAATGAGCATTTCGAAGTTGAGAAGCATTGACGGGGAGTTATTTTTATACATGCGTAAATTGTTAAAGTCGTGTCTATCTCGTACGTAGTAGCAATATGTTTTATTTCTTGCACAAACACTATAATAATGTATCGATTATCGAAAGCATTAGCGCATGTACCGCGGAACTGTGCGATGCCTCATTAACCGACTATTTCGAGATGTGAGCCGCTATTTTTGTAGCACTATTTAAATCGTTGTTTAAATAGAGTAAAATAAACAGTTGGAAGGTACGCAATTTTCTTGATAATTGCGCGGTTTTGATTGAACTTGTTTACCTTTAGATGGAAAAAAAGGGGAAGTCGTTTCTCCAAGAGCCAGCTTTCCGGGGTCTTTAAGCATCTTGAAAGCGAATAATTTCCCAACTACAAGATAGATTTTCTCATTTTGCTGGACATTGCAACCTGGACGTAGATAGACCTCTTTCGTCTCTTTGATCGTATTATTCAAACACAAACAGGTGATCAGTACAACAGTACACAAGTAGTAGACAACTTACGAGAGAGATTTTTCTCCCCGATTGGAATTGACGGTCGCAATTGCTACAAATTGAGCTCGCTCAGCGTTCTTTAGTGAGATTGAGAGTCAATCGTGTAGACTGTAGAACATGTAATATTTGTTAGTATGCTTAATTTTTTAGCGCTAGTATCATAAAACAATTTGCAAATAATAAAGCGTGCGTGGCTTAGCACGCTTAGCTTTACTGATAAATATACCTCGGTTAGAGCAGTTTTTTCCCGTATTAACTGGAGTGGGTTGTTATAATGTTTTGGCATTTGTTTGATGTTCTGCTAATTTCAGAGATTGGTTAAAACTTAAAACTATTACTGTCTTACCACAAAAAACTATGGACTGGGTTTAACTTTAAGCGCGGGTTCTTTTTAATCTGGTTTTGTCGTATAATATATAGACATAGACAACTATTAAAGTGACAGATCCCTGGTTTAAAGGTAGACTGTGTTTATATTACATATTTTGTGGTAAGACCATTCAGGTGCACTTGTTACTTATTATATAATTAGCGATTTGTTCCGGAACTGTGTCAGATTGCATTATTTGTTTAAAACAAACTTAATTAACCTCGTGTCTATTGTCCGTGTTCTAGCCTCCTCTGTTTAGGTCAAGAATATTTGTATTTATATATGCAATGAGATAAAATATGTAATTGCATTCAGAATGATATTGCTGTTATGCACGGCTCTTGAGTATAACACTATTATATTAAAAAAATGAAATGATTTTGTTTACTCTTGTTTCGTAGACACTGCACTGTGCACACCAAGTAATCATTTTTTAATGTTTTTATTCAACTTAATTGTGTTACTGTTTTTTCAAACTCATAATTTTTTTGTTGACTAATATAATTGTTTTTGTTTGAATATTTCTTATGATTTCTTATTAAAAAACTATTCTTTCATTTAATAAAGACATTTATTAATAGATAAGTCAATTATACAGGTTGGAAAATGCTCGCGATCAGGATGCAGAGAAATGACTTCGTAATTAAACTGAATGTATGTTTTTCTAAACAATGGCTAGAAAAGGCATCCATTTGTATAAAGCCGTGGCGCACAAGTTGCAGGAAAATTGTTAACGAGTAGGTAAACGACATACATTGAAGTTATAACTAGATATGTAAATAATTCTTATTGGTATTAGCTACATTCCATCTTAACCGAGAGACGTTACGTTTTGTCCTGTTTAAGAATTTATCGAAATTTCTTATACCTATTTGCGTTTTTTTTTTTCAATATTCTAATTGTCTCCTTCAAAATCTTATTCAGAAAATCAATTGTAATAGACTTTAGTCAGGCTAATCTTTACTAATATAATAAAGCTGAAGAGTTTGTTTGTTTGTTTGAACGCGCTAATCTCAGGAACTTCTGGTCCGATTTGAAAAATTCTTTCGGTGTTAGATAGCCCATTTATCGAGGAAGGAAGGCTATACATCATCACGCTAAGACCAACAGGAGCGGAGCAATGCAGGCGAAACCGCGGGGAACAGCTAGTAATAAATATTTCGTAAAACTAGATCTGGATCATTCAGAAGGCTTGTCTTTATAGATGTCTTTCTTGTTGTATTTTATGTACTTTGATGTTCTTGTGTAGATGGGATATTTACATTAGTAAAAGGAACCCTTCCTTAAGGAAGTTCTGTATTACTTACATTCCTCATGATTCTTCCAATTACTTTGCAAATTAGTTCTTTACTAATTTACTCTCATTATATTCTTCTATGAGACTCTATGATCACAGACAAAATATCGAAATGGTCAACAATAACTCGTATAAAAAAGCGTCGCATTTGTTATATTTTCAAACAATTCTCAGGTGACCCAGTATTCCACTCGTCCATATTTTTATTTCAAACTCGACGTATTTTTAATATACCTATAAAAGCTATGGGGTGATGTGCCGAGGATGTTTGTGCGTCCTATTGTTTCCCTTTTTGTATGGAAACGAAACGTGCCTAGAAATTGTAAAGGCCTGTCTGCTATGGTCCTACGATGAATACATCGAAGCATGCTCGTTATAAATTCGTTCTACTTTGCAAATATATGTGATTAGTGATAGTAACATACATTTGAAATATGGATTGTTATCGTGAACTATACTTACTTTCAATTAGAATGAATAGTTCAAATGTTATAGAGAAAGATGTCAAAATTTTTACACTGGTCTCGTTTTTGAATGATTTACTCTATAGTATCTGTGCGGCTTCACACGTGTAAACAGCTAGTTCATTGCTATAATCTTGCTATAATTTTATACTGCTCACTGACAATAAACAGCGTGCAGCTATCGGAAACACATTTTTTTTTCACAGTTAAATTATGTAAAGAAATAGAATTCTGGCACTATATTATGTTACTAAATATAGCTAAGTTCATTTATCATCCATTCGCCATTCATAAATCATACCATACGTACGCATAAAATACATTTTGATGATAAAAATTGTAGTAAAGTCAAATAATTTTCCCATTATTTAAAATAAATCTTAATTAAATCAGTTTCATATATGCAGACTGTGGTTATAAAGTAGTTTGCTTAGTCTTCCAGACATCGTTAATTAAAACAAAGATGTGTGACACATGGTTTAAACGATTTGTTTCATTAAAGTACCCATATCCATTTACTATAAATAAGCATGACTTTGTAACCTCGAAAATCATTTTATATGCATTATGACAAATATCCCTTGGGTAGTGGTTGGTTTCAAAATATATTGCGACAAAAGGAATGATGCGCTCAGCATAATTATGTAGGATTTGTTGTGACATTTAGTACGGTTTTTAATTTTTTAATGTTGAAATTCAATGTAACATCATATTTAGATGGAATTTAACAAATAGGTGAAGTCTTTAATTTTATACTATGTTGACAAATTAAAAAAAAAATAGTAAAGATTTTCGATAACGTGATGGGAAGTCCTATTCTTTGCAAATTATTCTTCGTGATACGTATATGGAATGCGTAGTAATAATACTCGTATACTATAATCTAGTAAGCAAATGAGACAACAGCAAGATCTGCTGTCCACTGTGATGGATCTGATCTAGATGCATGGCTCGATGCCAACTGCACGCAGTCGATAGCAAATTGCGATAAATATTATATTGCGAAACTTTGACACGGGTAATACTTTTTTAAGCGATGCGTTTAGATGTTTAAAAATAATTGTACAAAATCTTCTGTATGTGTCAAATCTTAGCCTACAATACAAGTATAGAATGCACGTATGTCTATCAGGATGGAAAACATTATCACAGATAGTTACATTGTAGTACAATAACAACAATATTACGTGTATCAATGTCGTGTGTATCAACGTGGAGGGGAATCTTTAAAGAAGACGACCCACGTGATTTATTTATTAAAAAAGAAGGCATCTGTAATTTCTTAAAGAATTCATATTATGTGTGATATAAGCCCAAAAAAAGACGTTCCAGAATTACGATTAAGATACAATTGCACTTTCAGCCAATAAACAACGCCGATTTCGTGGTGCCGGTGGAGATAGACGGCGCTGTGCACCAGGTGTACGTGCTGAAGCGGCCGCACGTGGACGAGTTCCTGCGGCGATGCGGCGAGCTGTACGAGTGCGTGCTGTTCACTGCGTCGCTCGCGAAGTACGCGGATCCCGTCGCGGACCTACTGGACAGGTAATGTATAGCGTAATGAGAGAAAAGTCACTTGATACATGTTTGTTGTGGCCGAAGAACTAAGAATTAGCTGCGATAAGAAAGCAGAAACCATATCTATATATTGTATTTGAACGAGAAGGAGGCTTTTATCATAACTTAAGAAGATAGATTAGAAATGAAAGTCTAATATCTAAGTAATCGAACAATAACATTTTAAATAGTAATACCGTATTTAGCAAGATCTAGAAGATTGTTGTGCAATGATATAATTTCAAGTAATACCAGATTCATATAGTTATAATCAAAGTATAGACAATCAACACCAGCACAGGTGGCAAAACAAAACTTAAAATTTGAACAAACACATAAACATCGCACAATATGCCATACGGCATACGCATTGCAGTGCAGTGTGATGAGTATAGAACATGTGCAATACACAAAAGACACTCAAAGGGAACAAAAGTATTCAAGATCTATTGAGCATCAGAATAAAATGTTTTCAGGAAAGCATAAAGGGGTCCTTTATATCGTTGCTAGGGGACCGATAATAGCGCGAACTTTGTATTCGCATTTGACGCGAAACAGTCTCAGACTCCCCAATTTATTGCAAGAGGCAAATTGCTAAATTGCACCTGGGGTGTCATAATTGGACACTGCCAATGTGACCCTGTTGTTTTGTATTGAAACTTTATGATTTCTCGTGCGTCGATACCTATTGTTCCTAGATATATGGTCAAAATTCAGTAGACAATATGTTGCTGTTGGAATATATAAAAGAAAATGAAGTTTAACAGAAAGGACGTTTTGGGTTCGCGTTACTTCTGTAAACTATTTATAATTGAAGTAACTTTTTTATATTTGAAACTGAATAGAATATTCGAGTTTTGAAACTAAGGTATCGAGATATTCTTCAATATTACCACAATATAAAATGAAGATAATTATATAAGAGAATTACTAACTTAATTGTATCACGATAATCTTGTTCCTGTAATTAAATTATGTTTGACACAATCACGGCACTTGTGAATACAACATAATATCAATTTAAATGGTTTTATAACAGTCACGCGCATTCTATTAATGTATGTTAATAGGTATTGTTTGATTTGCTTTGAAATTTTTTGATGATTTATTCATAGATATATAATATTATCTACCCTTTTTTAATATTTATGATTTTTATGATTCAAATACAACCTAAATGACAGAACTGTAACTCCCAGCAACGAAAACATAAATAGGTGACTATGTTGGTACGATAGTAGGATTCTATTCAATCATTAACCCTTAACACGGCAAGCCCTGAAATAATGTACCCAGATATGACCTGAATTGGTTTTAGTGATAGTTATTGATTAAAAAATACTATAGTAGAGAAAAAAATAAAACAAATTTTCTGTAAGTAGGTTTTTCAAGATGTCCGTTAAAACGGCCTTTGCCAAGAACCCCGTCTTCATTGCTGTCTCAAAAAACGGACAACGCTGTCATACAGCTTATAAAATAAGAATGAAAAAAAAAATATTCGCTTAATATAACACAATTTAAAACAATTTCAAGTAGCATTTTATTGTTTTATTGTATCACAGTATTTTCACTACAAAAAATTCTTCAATTTTAACTAAATACCTACCAAATGATAATTGAGCCCTCTCGAGCTCAATCACACTATGTAGTTGTGTGGACTGTTAAATAGCATTTATTATTTCGTGTCAAGCAACCTTTGGTTTCATTTAATACAAATAATAATGGTTTTTCTAAATGTGAAGTGATATTTGGCCGATGATTAGGACATTTAGACGAAATGCATGTGGAGGTCGAGGAACTCCCGGTTCTATTGTAGACCCAACAGATTTAACGTCAAAGTCACAGATTCAAAGTCATTTTGAACTTAATTAAAAATAATTCTACATATAATTAAAGACTAAAGTGAGAAAATCCCATAAAAGTGATATTTTATTAAAGTACGAATCATGGCAACGTCCGTTTCTTGGGACATGCCAAATGGTTCTTAGACCTTAGTTACATGTATCTACGGCACTGTCCCAAAAAACGGACCAGCTGTATTTCGAATATTTTGTCATAGAATTATTTGAATATTTCATAATCTTTAGAGCAAAAACAACAGTTTATTTCACCTGAAAGTTAAATCAATAGAAATCAAACACGGAAACTATTTCATTAAAGCTATTATTGACCTGAAACACAAACCATCACTAATTCCGGGAATCCCTAAATTCAACAGTCACCTAGCACACGAATCAAATGTTCTCTATAATCGGCATGTAGGAGAAAAATAAAGGAATGTTATCGTACTTTCTCCAACGTAGTCAATTTTCTAGATTTTTTGGAACGTTCAAGATTTACACGGCAATAAGTACATGTACTAAAAAAGTGACAGAAAAGCTTTAAGGGTTAAAATAATAATTATTTATTTCCCATCTTAATTGTATATATATATTACAACTTACAAGTACCTAGACAACATATGCCTATAGTTAACTGAATCCCTGCAGTTAAATTAATTAAGTTAAAATTATAAAAAATAAAAATGAAATGTGTGTGTTCCACCAGATGGGGTGTGTTCCGCGCGCGTCTGTTCCGCGACAGCTGCGTGTTCCACCGCGGCAACTACGTGAAGGATCTCAACACGCTCGGCCGCGACCTGCGACGTGTCGTTATTGTGGACAACTCGCCCGCCTCATATATATTCCATCCGGATAATGCTGTACGTATTCTGTTTGGTTGGGTGGGTTTATGCTTGTTTTAAGGGATGCTTGTCTTTAAATGCTATTTTTTATGGTTGACTTTGTTCTAGAACCAATGCAATTTTTGTCTGTTTCGTTATTTTTTGTCAGTTGTTGTAAGTGAATAAATGTTACATTCTAATATTGCAGGTGTAAAATTTAGTAATACTGGAAAAATAAAACGTCTATGACAAGACAGTGTTTAATCTTAACATTTTAACATTATTTTATCACAGCTAAAATATCATTATCCATTGCAGGTACCCGTCGCGTCGTGGTTCGACGACATGACGGACACGGAGCTGCTGGACCTGATACCGTTCTTCGAGAAGTTGAGCAAGGTGGACTGCGTGTACGCGGTGCTGCGCAACTCGAACCACCCGTACAACCCCACGCAGAACGCGTCGCCGTCCATGTAGCCGCGGCCGCGCGACCCGCAGCTCCGCCACGCGTGCGCCGCGTGCGACGGTCGGCGCGCGACTGACGTGCGCGACACACACGAGTTCGACCTGAGTGACACGAACGTGCATAGTGATGTGCGGCAGCGGGTGTGCGCGCACGACGTGCTGCACACCCGCCAGCACGCGTGCGGCCGGAGCGTGCGGTACGAGTGCGGCGTGCGCGAGAGCCACATCCGGCACGAGTGCGGCGTGCGCGAGACCCACATACGGTACGCGTGCGGGCAGTACGAGTGTGCCGAGTGTGGGTCCCACGCGTTGTGTGTCGCCCCGCCCGAGCGCACGTTCGCCGCCGCGCTGCAGACCCTCATCAAAAAGGGAGCGAACTTTGTCTTAAGTGCCAATTTTGCCTTCTGGATAGTGAGGACTTTGTTTGTACCTATTTTACAATTTAGGTATTTCCTAGTACGTAAGTGGTCCGTGTGATTATGTTGTTCGCCTCCGACGCCCCGAGCTCTCCGATCGGCGACGCGAGTTCACTTTTCTGTGTCGCCGCCACGTTTCGACTCTAATCCCGCTGCGTTATTGACGACGTTGAGACGATCGATTTTATCTTTTTATATCGTGCTTGGGATCAAATATCAGTAAGTTAGTGTATACCGCTCGGCCGCGCGACGCCGCGGGTCTTCACGCTCACGTCTCCGCATAGACTTCGATGTGATCACGAATTTCTGCAATTCGACTGTTATTGTAAGTTTACAGCTGTGTAAATATATTTTAAACGAAATCGTATCTTAAATCGTTAGCATACGGTACATTATCGATCGACTACAGTGTAAATAATAAACCATAAGAATTTAATTTTAAACGGTCGAAAGTATTTTGATATAACACAGACGAGGCCAATATTACGTTATCCCATAGAATTCGCTGTATTATTTTATTTTAATTCATGTGAATTTTAATAAGGAATTTACTATATGTATATTTATTTTTCCTATAGAATATAGAAGTAGCCCCCATATAGAGATATACAATAGGTCAGTGTAAAAATATAAATAAATGGATAGTGTAATTTTGGTCTCCAACAATTTGCACAAAAGCATTGATGTGATCGCGGACAAAAATGCATCGCTTATCGTTTCGTATTTTTTCGTGACAATAAAGTAAATTATATCGGTGTCATATGGGTTTAATGGATAATAAATAATATACTTATATGTAATAGTTTGCAAAAGAATGGATATAGAAGAATGTCTTACTGAATGTATTACTCTGAATCCACCGTTAAATAAATAAAAAATCTATTTAAGCAAATCATATAAAACTCGGTAAAACATAATTATCTCGCTCTTATGCATTGGTTTAAATGTTAAAGAGAAATGGTGTGGAAGCTTTTTATTGATTTTACTGGTATTAATTTCTTATAAAAATTTACAGATTTCAATATAAATTTATATTGTTTGCTTCTATTCAGTCATATTGCAATGGACATAAAATATATATAACGCAGTATTAACTAGTTTTGTAGAATTTGATGCCATGATACATATTACTAGAGAACCTTGTGGTTTAAATATATTTTTACACGTAAAATCTAAGAGAGTAAAATTATGAAAGTCGTCGCGTCAATATCATAAGGCAATGAATTAAAGTAGCGGAACTTGATTGTCTGTCAAATATGCTTTTACTTTTTTTATAAACGGTTAGTTACTAAAGTTCTTTGCATAAAATAGTTTTTAAATAATGTTCCCTTTTATAATATTTAAAATTAATTTCTTTCGATTAAATTCTAAAATTCATCAAAAAAAGAAATGTCACTTTAAGCGTAAGTTTTGGATAAGGAATAAACTTGATGGTGCTTGCAGTATTATTATAAGCAACAAAAACGATTTGAATGAACAAAACGACTTATGCACTAAACGCACATTTGGCACTAACTCGGAGAAGGTTTGGTATAATTTTTTTTACTTTTAACAAAATCGTGGCGTATAAGCTATTTATTATTCTTTTGCTTAGCAAAAAATCTTAATTTTATTGTTTATTTGTTTATTATAAGCAATATTTGTTTCGGTAATAGGCGTGTAAATAAGATTTTTATTTGACCGACTCGTACGGTCTTCACGATTCATTCACTAAAATTAAAATTATTATTTTATGTACATGTTTGTTATTTAGTGACTACGACGGTGTATGTGTATACCCTATATTTACTAGATGTACGGTATTCATAGTTCGTATCCTTGTCTTTTTAACGTAATATAACCGACAGTGACCTGTAATCCACTCTTTCCCGCCAAATTGGGGATACGTCAATGTTCAGTGACATCTGTCAGACATCTTGATATCTGATTGGTCGATATTCGTATCATGCAATCTATTGGCCAATCATAAATGTTCATTTTTAATTATGAATCGACCGTCCTTAAATGCGTTGAATGACGCATTTTCATTTATCGTAATAAGTATCCGCCTTATTAGGCACATATTTAAGAGTTCTCTCACACGTGACGTGGATTACGAAGTTTTGGTAACATTTGAAATCATCCATAAACCACGGTAGAGCATTTATTTATAAGCATTAACACGATAGATGTAGGATGTTATAGTAATATATACGTTGATTTCTCTAGTTTTTAAGCGTTCCGTTGTTTAAATAACGTTTTATTTAACGCAGATTTCATGAAACGTGTTTCCCCCGTGAATTTTTTCGATAATATACTTTTTAATTATTGTATTTGACAGTCGAAATCGTCCAACTATGTTATTTAGTAGTTATGAATAATAATTGTTAATTTGATATGAAATTAATGCATGCAATAAAACTCGATTGATATTTCGCTATTAATGTCTTATGTGTAAAAAATATTTTATGTAGTAACATTTAATTATTCGAGATTGGGAATTCGTTGTTATATTGATTTTTCAAAATGTTTTTTTATGATGTATTTTAATAATAAGGTATATTAATGAGAGAATAGTGATTTTAACGCAATAACTTATGTGTCTGGATTCTTAGCTAACTTTACTGCTTGTTGGTTACGAGGCAAGCGTGAAATAATTATGAGAAATTATGCGCCATATATAAAGTTCTATCTAGCTATTTATTTTGTAATCGTAATTGTCGATGTGCCTTTTATTTGTATATTGATTTTGATGTTTATCTAGTGTTGCCTCCATATGAATACCGTGAACTACTTAAATATGTATAAGTGCAGAAATATTGTTTTCATTTAATGCCCTTCATAGTTATCTTGTATTTTAGTTCGCTCCGAAACAAAGTACAAATCAGTTAGCAGTTAATGCGAACAAATCAGCGATTTAGTCCGTTATTTTTATATTAAATATAAGGTTGTGCTTATGCTGTACTACATATCATTCATATTATTGGCCTTCCCTTTAAGAGTTTTGCTTATGATTTATTTTAATTTCGGATTCCATAGAGACCCTAGTCACTGCCTCTTTTTCACATCTTGGATCACATTTTACAACGGTACAGTCCTATTATCAGTATTGTAAATAGAATATTTTATGAATAATGAATTTTATTTACAGTATTTTTAGTATTTTATGTATCTCTGTAAAATGTTACCTTTTAGATAAATTTAATGATAAAAGGTTCAGATGTCAGTCGCTCTGTCTTTATACATAATCCCTTCACAATAGCGTGGACTAGTTCAGTATATAAATATTTGGAAATTTAATGATAGCAAATTCTTCAAAAATTATAAATTAAATTTTTGGTATTATATGTATTTCATTATATAGTCACCTGATTTTCTGAACATACATATTGCTCGAAGGTCCTTTTAATTGTAACAGTTCATTTAAAGCTCGGGTTAGATTTTTTAATGTTATTGTTTGTCGATGTTTGAATATAATAACTAGGTGTTGGCGTGTAGATATATTGTACAGCAAAGGACGGTATAATGAGCTCGTACAGTCGCCCCCAATAGTTGAATTGTATCTAACGGTATACACCTGTTTTTTATACTATCTGAATGAGTCAAACTGAATGAACATTTGGGAGCGACTGTACCCACAAGAAAATAGACAAGTGAGAGGTATTATATATGTATGTAATAGCCATATATATGGAATCGGGAGAGTAGCTAGGTAACATTTACCTGACACGAAATTTATATAATGGTGTACATTTTTGATATGACGTTGTACAAAAGAGACATTTGGTATGTTATTTTATAGGAATGAAATAAATAGCCTTAATAAACATAACTGTCTATTATTTTTTATTGTTTCTACTTCTTCCCCTGATTTGTTTCTGTGAATAAATTATTTCTCTTATTCCGTGACAAGAACTGAATGGACATTTTTTACACGATTCGAGGATTTTTGCTCAAGCGTATACGTAACTTACCCTTCCTTGAATAATGACTCCAATTGTCAATTACTATTTACTAATTATATTATCTATGTTATTACCACCTATAATGCTGTTGCACCATATAATGCTGTTGCTAAATAAATATAACTGAACGAAACCGAAAATAAGTTGATAAATTTAAATGATACATGAATTGAATATGTGTAATTAGGGTATACATATAAAATTCTTATAAGTAATATATTTCAATAAAACACAGCATTTATCATAGAACTTTTATATTTTAAATTTCTTCAAATTCACAATGACACTTTTATGAGATATACAATTTATATTTTCACTTAGTTAATGATATGTTATCTTAATTTTTAATGCCGAAAGCAAGTAACAAAAATTGAAAGTTTTTGGTGAAATCTCGAAAGCAAAAGACAAAAAAAACATTTTGGCATTTTACTTTTCAATAGATATTTATATTCTAAAAAAAATCATATTTGTTTTGAGTTAGTCTATTCCTTTCTTTCTCTAAACAATATTATAACACGAAAATAAATACGCTAAACGTACCTAATGTATGAGAATTTGGGAATGTTAACTAAACTATTAACAACAGTTGTACTCTTAACTTTGGATCAATAATAATTAAAGCTATGCATGAACATTAAATATTAAAAATATATCAAAAATAAATATTTGATGTTAATATTTCGCATTTAGTTTATAGTTCTAAAAAATCCAACAGAAAAAATTACAACAAGTAAATAAAATTTTAACGAAACCATATTTTTAAATAATGGCAAGTCAGACAATAAAATAGTGGTACGTTAAAATACTTAGAAACAATTAAAAAAAAAGTGTGCGTGTACTAGTGTACACACGTAAGAAGTGAAACTTCTTTATGACCTTATTTTCTCTCAAAAAATAATTTACTATATGCAACTTTACAGAAATACGTCGAATCACGCGTGGTAGGGATAAGAAAAAGATGGCGCGTAACGGAAAAATGTCACGCGTAACGAAAAAATGTTACACTAAATTTTTTTCCAACCCCGATAAAGAAGTTTCACTTCAAAAAAAAATAAATAAAATGGAAAATTTTAACAATCAAATAACTAGAACTTTTTATGTTATGGCTATAATAAATAATTAAAAAAAATAATAATCAGATACATACTATTCCAACGTATTGACTTCATAATTCTCGTATCGATTAATTTCTTGTTTATACAATACAATTATTGCTATTTAAGTTTTTAATAATAATATATTGAATTACAGACATGCTGTAAATGTTGAGTTATTGGAACAACATGCAATGTTTACAACACATCAATACAATTAAACATGCCATACATAAGATAATAGATACGTAGAAATAAAAACGACGTGTGGCACTCGGGGACTGCCGCGGTAAAGCTATTGCATGCTATGCCTTCAAGCCACACCTCCGCGCCCGTCGGAGTGGGGAGCGTGAGGTTTTTCGTTACGGAATTTCTGGATTCGGTCCCCGCGCTCAAGGCCCGCGATAGAAGCTATGCAATAGCTTAATATTTAGTCTATTTTGACATATGTAAATTATAACTTTATTGATCATACGAGGTTCGAGAGAAATTACTTGAAATTAAAACTAAAGTTTCTACAAAAATACTTTCGCATTATGCAAAATTATTCTTTTGCCGAGACTATAAATATGGAATGTCTAAAATTTAATATAACTACTTACTAGTATAAGTTAAATTAAACCATATTATTTATACCAAATATTGAACAGCGTTTAGTTACCTACTATTAAAATCCTTAACATTATAAAATACTACTTTCAACATCAACAGCAACATTATCATTTAATACTGCGCCTCCTTGCGTACATTTTAATCAATTTTTTAGGTTTTAATATTGATTACACATTAAGTATTTACTAATACATATTTTGCTCTGTCTTTGAAATTGGGACTTACTCGAAGGACCATAAATCTGTTATGAAAAATGTATAAATTATAATAATATATCATCAGTTTTATGTTTCATAGAGATTATTATGATCTGTTTTTAATGCTTTACAGATGTTTTACACGAATAAAATTTAATTAGTATTATGATTTTTATCACTATTGTTCATTACGGCTATCTATAATAGGAATATAGGGGACATTACTTTAACATATTTTATTGCGTATAAAATTAGTTTAATTTTTGTTCCTTTTAAAACATGACACTAAAACACTATATAACGCACACTTCTAGCGGTTTAGCAAACAAACATGGCAGACACTATACAATTATCTGCTGCAGCAAACACTGACCGACAATATAAAGTTTTTCGAGACCAATAAAACTTATTCATAACGAATTGATCGACATTTTTTCTTGAAGTATTTGGAAGTAGCAGGCCTGGAATAAAATAAGTAAATTATTAGCTTAATGGTTTATCTTTTGAAATTATTTTTTTAATAATAAAACATGCTAAAACTAGATAAGAACAATCTTTGAAGCGGTTTGTATACAGGCTGTTAGTTAACACCATTATCCTTGAAACCAGTGGTTTGGTTTCACTTATAGGACGCAAATTAAATTAAAAAAAAAAATATTTTTTATGTGAAACTTCTTTAGACGCGTTGAGAGTAAAATTTCAAGGCCGCGCCGTGGCAATACCGTCACTTTACTTCACGGAGTAAGGCGACGATTTTGGTATCTTTGAACAAAGAAGTTTCACTTCTGACACGTGTGCTTGGCACACACGCTCTTTTTTTAAAGTCTTTTTTTTAAAGTCTCAGTTTTTCCTTAAATTTATTTCACCCTAGTGGGTGTGCAACAAGTGCACGCAAGGAGACAGCGCGAATGGCGAAATGAAAATGGCGCTTGATCAGACACCACTAGCCGCACGCGCCGCAAAAATTTGGTTAGTAAAAAGTTGCAGATCTTTTTATTACCTACAACTTTGCCATTTAAGTTTTTCTATAGGAATTATAGTTTTGCCAGAAATCGAGATAAACCATTTTTTACTCTTAAAACCTCCATCCAGATTTCGGGAAGTGGGGGGAGAGGCCACCCACTGCCCGAACTCTGATGGACCGTAATTTAGTTTTCCTTTCATTTTTATTATATTTCCCTCCTTTTGTAATGGGTTTCATCATATTGTAATTTTTTTTTTGGTTTAAAAATTATCATTAACCTATGATTTTAGTGATAAATATGTTTATCCTTATAGCCTGTATTCACCTTAAGCGTGGTGAACATTAAGCCAAGTTCCCCACGGTGCAGTGCCGGCGGCAGGAAGTCCTCCACAAAGTGCAGCTCCGAGCCCAGCTGTAACACGCGCGCGCGGACCACCACGAAGTGGAACACCGGGAACAGCTCGTCCATGCTCCATAGGTACTGCGCACCTGGAGGAAAGAAAGAAAGAAAGAAAGAAAAGAAATTTATTGCCAAAAAAAAAAACAGCCAAACACATTATACAATTTATCTTACAATTAGGCAAACGGATACAGCCTCAGCAAAATGCTGCACAAAAACAACGCTGATTTTCAGGCTGTACCGGCGATTGCGGTTCGTCTTAATATTAAAAAAAAATTAAGTCTAGGTACTTAAAATAAATAATTATATAGATAAGGAAGGATATTAATATTAATAATAAATAAATAAATGCATATATTTTATATTTGGGCAGAAACATATAAATAAGAATAATATATATTAAAAGGCATATAATGTGTCATTATATGCCTTTAGCCGAAATGCGCACACTGACACTAACGCAAGTACATTCATATCCACAAAGACACGCAGTCACACATAAACACGAGTCACATCCGTCACGCGTCCCTGCTCCATGGATACTGCGTGCTTGGACAATGAACACGCACATGTGTTAGCATATGCAATGCACTCACACATACTTACATTCGCACACACACGCGCAAGTATACTCGTACATATGTACATGTACAGAGACAACAAAACCCGTCACGCGTCCGTGATGCAATGGTACTGCGCGAATGACATACGTTCACCACATATTACATTTACATTACTAGGTACACACACACACACACGCTCATAGAGATTAAACAATCACACGCACTTCACTCAGACCAAAAAATATATTAAGTACACTGGATATATTAAGTAAACACATTCACACATGTCGCGTAAACACATGTAAAACGTGCAATAACGAAAACGCACAGAATCATTCGCTACATCATGCTTGTCGAAATTCGCTTAAAACTTTACATTTGAATTTGTTTATCAAAAACATAATCTGATATAGAAATTATCCTATAGTACTCGTAAATATGTATAGTTAATACAAAATCACTTACCAAGTTCCTGCTGCACAGCGGTGGTCATCTTCTGGAAGGTACTCCGGATGACCAGCAGCTTCTCCATCGGCGAGAAGGTGGTCTTCAGCTGCTGCAGTGTCTCCACCGCCTCCTGGAACTGCTGCTCGCGGGGAGAATATGGTGGCGACTGGCTGTTCGTTTTCGTCCAGAACTTTCTGTAAATTTAGAAAGTTTAAATTTCGGTTGTTGGTTAAATTTATTAATAACTAGCAGCTCCGCGCGGTCTCACCCCCGTGGCTCCACTCCTGTTGGTCGTAGCGTAATGATATATAGCCTATAACCTTCCTCGATAAATGGGCTATCTAACACCGAAAGAATTTTTCAAATCGGACCAGTAGTTCCCGAGATTAGCGCGTTCAAACAAACAAACAAACAAACTCTTCAGCTTTATAATATTAGTATAGATTTTCAAAACAAATTTACATTGAAATTAAGATCAATATATTAAGATTCCTATTGAAAAATTTATTTTAGACCACTCTTTTAAAATTATTTTATTATTGCTGAACCACAGCAGAAACTGACAGAATATATTGCGCTTTCGTTCATGGCTCGGGCGAAGCCGAGACGGACCACTAGTTAATAAGTTATTTATTAATTTTAATATTTGCAGAAGACGTTATTTTAACAGCACAAAGAAACATTTTACCAAAACAATTCCTAAAATTTATAGATTTGCAATATTCTTCAATAACTTTCACATAAAATTTCTAACTTACTGATCGATCCCCAGAAACGCCATGAGCGTAGTGTCCGGCTGTTTATTCCATTTGAGCAGTCTCCTCCAATACAGATCGTCTTCTCTCTTATTATGAAGCGCGTATAACACGAATAAGGCCGGATGCACACGAGGCAGGAGTGTGGGTTGTAAGAGCGATGCCGCTGATACCACCTCACTGTGTAACAAGCCTTAGATTCGATGTGTGTTTTGTACATTTAACAAAACTTTAGGTTAAAACTTAAAAGTAAATAAAACGTATTATTTCTACATCTTTGGAAGTATTCGCAAAATTCTTCATTCCTTTTAATTTCGCAACAAGTGAATTTAAATGTGGCAACTTGCTTGACTGAGCGATGTGTTAAAGATAGTGCACGTACATCAAAATGACGATCAAAGCAAGCATTCTTATATTAACAGCATCTTGATATGAACAAAGTATATCTATTAGAATCTTAATTCAAAATAATGAAGAATAAATTTATTTGATCTTTAACTAGCAAAGAAAAAACTGATTTTAATATACTTTTTTATAGCATTTTATAATATAATATTTGTCGACTGTTGCTACAATTTTACAAACATTACATCAATGTTAATCAACTGTATTACGCGATATTATCATAAATCAACTGCACAGGAGAATATATCTCCTATATAAAACTCACCCATCAATAGGGTTGCTATCCTCCATACCATCCTCACTCTCCTTATACGGCAACACTATATCCGTGCCCTCTGGCGGCAGTACCGGGAACAATAACCTCACAATTTGGTACAATCGTGTTGTTATACTCTTTAGTTCTTTCACCGCATGGCTTAGTAAGAGAGGATGGACTCTGACACCCCCATATGTGGTGTTGAATGCGTTGGTAAGGCTAAGTACTAGTTGTCCAAGGGGGTGGTGGGTTGTTTCACAGGCCTGGAAATTCATCATTAGATTACTTTTACTGTTTGCTTTGGAACTTTAGTGAAGTTTATTGGCATAAAAAAATTCAGTTTGAAATTGCATATTGGGGTATTGTATTTTTCCGTATGCCAAAAGCAGTCAACGAAAAAGGCAGGAATGATATTTATAGCGATCGTAAAAATATGCTCCAATTTACTATCAAAGTATTTTTAACGATTTACGAACCATTTTTATGACTATTTATAACATGATTTCCGTTTTATCTCGTCTCCGCTGTCTATAGCAAGTTTCGGAACCCTCAGTATCTTACTTTAAAAGTCAAAGATCTTTTTATATAGGTAGGTTTACTCACTGCCCTTGCGTGAACGAACTATGTGGTAGTTAATAGTAATTTAGTGGTAATATCTATACTTACGCGAATGCTATATTTAGTTTTATGATACGATCGCGATGTTAAGAATACATATTAATGAGTAGATGCGCTAATTTAATTAAGAAACAATGTATCAAAAACCCCATTTAGATAAAAGAAACAATGTTTTATTCAGATAAAAAAATAGTAAGATTCATTTATAAAACGCATACAAGCATAATAAAGATAAAAAATGTTTACTCACATTGTACAAATACTGTTTTAATTCCGTGTAATCGTTCAGACTGAGGCTCTTTTGTCCAAAATGTGGGATCACTTCTAAGCAATCGACGGATTTCTCTAAATCGGATCCGTTGTTTTTCTTAGGGCTTTTCGTGTGTGGTTTATTAGAGCAGGATATAGCGACGGCTACGTTTTGCCAGATTTTCATATTTTCGATAATGGGACATGGACCGTTTGCGAAATGATTGCCGGTTGGCGTCAATATTGTCTCTGGAACGCCCAAACAGTGGAAGCATTGTCGGAACAGGGCGTTCCATTTCTGGTTTGGCGCAACGCTCAGTTTGCCGAAAGAACTGGAATTTATAATGAAATTGAACACGACTCGCGACAAACTATGTCGAGACTTAATATTTTTAAAGTTTTTATGAATAGTATTAGGCTTCTTATTACAGAAAAATTAAAGCAGGCTGTCGAAATTTCAAAAAATTAAGTACTATAACTTAATTCATAAATACTTATTTTCAGCAGTATTTTCAAGTACGAAACTTACTTTGGCTTTGAATTCGCCGGTAGAGCGGGGTTTGAAACATTCAGGTGCATTACACCATTGGATATTTTCACGCCCTCTGTCCAAGCGCCAGTTAGGGCACCTTCAATTCGATCGCCACTTGAGAATGTTAGGACACCCTTCCCCGAAAACACTCCAGCTGATCGAAATTCACCTTCATAATGTGTTCCGTCCTCAAAAACCATTACTCCATGACCCTAAGGCGAAAGAAAACAAGTATTATCAATTCGCTAAACGAATGATAAATACTATAGAAAATAAGACACATTTCATTGGCAAATATAATGCGATAATAAACAAAATAAATACGCGCTAACCGTTAAAACATCTTGCGTAAACAATCCTTCGTAGTAAATACCGTCGAGGGTCACTATAAGGCCACAGCCGTGCTTTTTATTATCGCTCCAGTTGCCCAAATACTTTTCACCTTTACCAATGTCGTCCATGACGCCGTACCCTTGACGTACACCTGCTACCCACTCCCCGGTATATATGGTTGCGGAAGAGGACGTAAAATCACCCTGTTTTTTAATGCCATGCCCATGAGAATGTCCGTCTTTGAAGTAGCCCTCATATATGTCCCCAGACGCGTATTTCATGATACCATAACCATTCTGAAGATTATCTTTCCACTGGCCATCGTATATACCTGAAAAACAGAACGTTTCATGGATAGAAGAACATTTTTGTGCAAAGTAAAAACAATGAGGGAAATTTAGAACACAAATTACCTACTCCAGGTATGTCCATTTTTCCGTGGCCACAGAGTGCGTTCAATTGAAACTGACCAACATAAACCTTGCCATCAGGCCATTCTACTTTGCCACTGCCATGCACTTTACCGTCCAACCATCTGCCATTGTACTTAGCATCTTTGTAAAACGTTTGTTTACTCGAAAATACGTAACTCGCACTTCTAATAGCAGGAGGTTTAAAAATGGTGTCCTTTTTTAAAACTGTCTTTATGGCCGTATTCAATGCTTGAATCCATTCTGCTTTTTCTTGTTCAGAATTAGTTGACACCAATATAATTTCTTCTGGGGTTGTGATTTGCAGAATGTTCTGAAGCGAGTCGCTATTAGGCGCGGCATCGACCCATAACGTTTCTAATGGGTGGAGAATCGGCGTACTACCATTGACATGAACAAACAAATCATTAAATAATATAAACCAATGAGAGGAAAATCGACCAGGATTAACTAGATTGAGTTGTTTCGATTTAGATTCCCTTAAAAGTCGACGTTCCGGAATTTTGTACTGCTCTAAACTCTTTCCTATAGTCTCCCAAAACAATTTTGTAACATCGGCGTCCTTTCGTCTTTTCTCTTGTTCCTCATTCAATGTATCTAATGTCGAGATCACTTTCGAAATTCTTTCTTCTATGTTCGATTTCGTTTCACCCTTTTTTCGTTTCGTCCTGTACCTTAATAATGATTGAGCAATACATTTATATGAGCTTAATCTTGTCAAGGGTTGAACAAACGCTAATGCTATGACGGCTTCAGACGTTTTCTTATTATTCTTCTGCTTATTGGATGGAAGTTGATCGCTAAACAAATTATAAACACTTGTAGGTACATCAATAATGTTGTTTATTTGAGCGAAACCACCAATAACAATCAAATTGCTTACAGCTATATAATACTTTTTGTACAAATAAATAAACTCTTCTAAATTTTTTATTAATGATATATCACATTCATTTATGTGTTTCTCAGCGTATTGCCATGTTGAAAGCACATTTAATGCTGTTAAGTTTAATATGTCACTAAATATATCACAAACCATTTCATAGACATTGGAATTTGAACTGATTGCTTTACTTTTCTTAAGAAATGGTTTGATAAGAGAATGATATATCAGTAGCATCTCCTCTAAATAACGTTGAGCAATTGAGAGGTTTTGAAATTCAGGACAAATGGCAGATTCTTCTATAGAACAATAACTTATACTGCCACTAGATAATATCCTCCAATGATAGCATACATTTTGGGGTTTTATTAAGCTTTGGGGCTCTGTAAGTTTCACAGTCTTTACTTTCTCATTATCATTTGCAGTTTCATTTGATTTTTCATTTAAGTTAACTATCGCCTCTGTAAAGCCGTCAGTATGTTTGCCCATATAGTAGATATTTTCATTGTGTGTGTATGCTAGTATGTGATTGTCTGTTGCTATCATATCTCTGATACGATCACTGTCAGAATTTTCTGTGAATTGTTTCGGACTACTTTTGTCTTCCCTAGAATCTAAACTTACCTGCTTGAAATGATTATATCCCCACATAAATAATCTACCATCTAATGTTAAAGCGGCGCAATGCCATTTTCCACAAGAAACTTTCTGAAGACCAAAACCTGAGAGGCTCATGACTACCATTGGCTTCACTCTTTTTACTGTATCTCCTATACCCAACTGACCGTGGGAAATGTCTCCCCAAGTCCATAATTCAGTGGCCAAAATATTTTTACCAAGTTTTGACATACTCTTCAAAGTCTCATTCTTCCTCGCTGCTTCAAATTCCTTTTCACTGCTTATTGTACTTGTAGAAAATTGGAGATCATCAAATTTACTTGAATTACAACTGTACAATAGGGAACTAATCATTTCTTCATTACAATTACGATTTTGAATTTCAACTATATCATTATTATCACTACTGCCACTAACATGCCTCGATAATGTGGCCACTTTATCTCCTACAGTTTTAACACCTTCATAAACAAAATTTGTTATATTTGTAACATTTTCTTTAATGATTCTCGTTGGTTTTTCTGTATATTCAACTAGATAATCTTCCCCAGCAGATACCCAAGATAGCTGTCTGCTTAGAAACTGTCTAGCTGCATCTGTATTTATAAATATATTATTCAGCTTCTCTGTACTTGCATGTGGAGTTTCATTCTCATCAGTATTATTACCAGCAGTATCTTCAATGTTTGATGTATTGTCTAATTCTAAATTACTATTTACATGTATGGAAGAATTTTGCTTAGCAACTTTGGATTCCTCTGAAGAGGGACTAGAATCTTCTGTAAAGCTTTGAGCATCAACATGAACATCAGTTTGAGGTGCTGTAGTACTACTTGAGTCTTCACTTGACTTACTTATATGAACTCCAAGAGGACATGTCTCCGATAAGGATGGGACAGATGCAGGGGACGCGAGACCAATTATAGTTTGACACTGAGAGCAATTTGACGCAAACACTTCTTCGTCATCATTATCACTGTCGGTATCACAATTACCTGATTGCCTTACATTTTTCCTAGCTATAACAGCTGCAAAATTTTGGCCGATGGAAGCACTATAAACTGTCCTTCCCTCAAAAAATGGAATCTTTTTAATACTACTTGTATCTAAGCCTATTTGGGGCATAACCCCTGAGCCCCATAAGTGCCCATCACTACTTATATACAGCTGTCCAAAATCACTAGTAACAACATTTCTAAACTTTACTTTAGAGCTGTTACTCTTAAAGCCATGAGGACAGCATTTCGATTCTTCCTTAACAATGATTTCTTCTTTGTTTTTAAAACTGCAATTTGTTTTGTAGAGTCTTCCATGTTCATTGATAATATACAAGATATCATTATGATATGATATGTCGATAGCAGAGACGCCACAAATTTTTCTAAAATTTAAATTTTCTTCTTCAATACTACAATAATAGAGGCCATGGTCGTTTCCTAGTGCGAGAAAATCCGCGCCCAGTGAACAAAGCTTTACAATCTTTTCTGGCACATTCTGCGTTGATGAAACCTTCAAAGCTTCAATACCTCTCCAAAATTTATGTTGACTCATTTTATTACACTTTATTGTAGTATTCATATTACTAAGAATTATAATCTACTTTCCTCGACATCATTTCCTTCAATCACACACTTGATACAAAACTAATTAACAAGGTATTTTTAAATATTGAAGAATGCTTTTATTTGATTTTAGTGGGTTGATTAAATTAATTAGCTGTAATTATAGTAAAATAAATTAACGATTCACATTATCAATTTGTATTTTCAATTTTGTACTGTTTTGAAATTGACACATGACATTTCAATATTTAGAAATTTCAAAAGGTGACACTGACGTGCACTGACAACCTTATTTAAGTCACATTTCACACCCATTGAGTAATTTTTGGTAATTTACTACCTTGCTCGGAGCAATTAACAAGCCTAGTCTAGGCTAGTTAATTGCTCCAAGCTACCTTGCGTGTGCTTTGTGCCTTTTTGGTCTAGATTTTTGTTTGTGTATATTATGTTACCGACCAAACCCGATTTTAGAACAAGCTAGTTTTGCCTAGGCTAAACTAGTTCGTCCTATACACGATCGGATGAACTGGTATAGCCTAGGCCAAACTAGTTCATCCTAAGACCAATAGGATAAATTAACTAGGCCATACTAGTTTATCCTAAAATAAGGATAGGATAAACTAGTTTTGCAATCAAGCTTTAGTTTTATTATATAGTATTTTATTACCAGGCATAATTAAAACTAGTTTATCCTGGGTGTGTGCGTACTTATTTTAGGATAAACTAGTATGGCCTAGTCTAAACTGATTTATCCTAATTTGTCTTAGGATGAACTAGTTTGACCTAGGCAAAACTAGTTTGTCCTGAAATCGGGTTTGGCCGGTAACATAATATATACTTTAGAGGAATTCAAAAAGTCTTAATAGCAGCACAATCAAACATCCAGATCAAAATTGAAGAGTCTATATACAGTCGACTCTCGTTAATTCGAAACTCGAGGGACTCTCAAAATATTACGAATTATCAAGAGTTTGAAATATCAAATGGTTCGAAACACAGAACAGTAAAAACATATAGAAGTGCGATAATGTCATAATTAGTATGAAAACCAGTGTCGCCAAACCCACACATTTAAACCGATAGTTATACAGTACACTACAAGTAAACTATGCCTTTGATTGGACAGCTTAATTTGAGTAAAAACTGACTTAGGTTATAAATTCAGCATTTCAATATGTACCCTAACGCACCATGTTACGGTTTATTTTAGTATAACATCCCTAGGTATATTAGCTGTTTTGTTTCTCATTGCACAGAAATTCCAAATTCGAAAACATTCAGCTACTCCACAACAGAGGGCGTTAGTTTTCGATAAATATAACTTTGAACCTCAACACATAGAGATAAGGTTGAAATTTGTGTCACTCAACATTAATGACATTAACTTGATATTTATCTGATGCTATGCCCTGAGGGATGTCAGCCTTGTTATCGATAATTCACAAATAAATATTTTTTGTGTATTTTTCTTTTCTTTCTTTTATATGAGTATAGTATAATGTGTCACATTTTGGAGTATGTTTATTACTACTAAGTACGTCTTTTTATATTATTATTAATAAATAAAAAACGGAATAGAATAGTATTAATCTATATTTACAAAATACAAACAGAAAATATGCATTATTTTAAATCTTGGAACTGCCGTAGGTTTGCTGTATCGGTGGCCTTTGTTAGAACGCTTAGTGCTGTTCGGCATCCAGTTAACTCGTCACGTTGCATTTATCCATTTCTCTTTTAAATTAGCCTCTTTGGGAAATCTATAAATAAATTGGACAAATGAAAGCTACGGAAAAATAAAATAAAATTTAATATTTATAATGTTTGTCTTTTCTAAAGTATCGATACTGTCGATATGCGCCACAACCATCACTAAAGCGACATTCGTTTGTTTATTGCAATAATATTCCAGAAAGTCTTGTTTGCTGTTCAATCTATAATAGTACTAATTTCTTACGGATTAAGGTTCATTTTGACTAGATATTTGTATACAATTTTGACAAATTACGACAAGCGAAGTTATAACATAAAATATAATTAAAATAAATAAAAATAAGACTTACCGATGGTATGAAATGCCTCCATTGCTGATATTATTTCGTCTGCTATCATTTTTGCACTCTAATACCGAACAGCACGTCCTAATTAATGAATAAATATGGAAAAAAGGTTTGACAGCTGACAACCGACTCGAATATTTTTCTGCGCACAACTGAGAGCAAGTTAGGTGATCTTACCTTACCAGTGACACGTGGGCCACGCCCACATCACACTTCTATCTACTTTACTGTTCTGTGGTTCGAAATGTGTGAGAGAAATTAATAAAACTTCGAATTATTAAGTGTTAATCAATTATTATTTATTAAATGCTATTCTACAGTAACCGAATGATAACTAAACATACCAATTCGTGAGAAGTGTAAAGTCAAACTAATAATAACGAAAACAACGGCTCATTGAACAAGTTTGAACTTGTCGCAAAATGTGAACCTGACCTGCTTACAATATTTCCAGTGCTTTCCGCCTCTTTCTCTCTGCAACTTTGAATTGTCGAGTGTTGGACGCCGATGAGTTCGAATTAACGCGTCGTTTTGTTATATAGCAATGATATTTTCATTCGAATTACCAAGTGCACAAAAATGTATAGATTTAGTTCGAAATATAAAGAGATTTTGTAGGGACCTCGTAATAACTTTGAATTATAGAGAGGTTCGAATTATCGCAGGTTTGAATTAACGAGAGTCGACTGTATATTAATTAATAATGGTCGAAGCAAGTAAGTAAATTTTCGAAAATCTTTGAATGCAGTTCTATTTCTTTTTAAAAATAATGGAATGTTTCCTTTTATCAAAATTTGCTATCTTCAGTATTTCAAGTAGGTACTTTCCCTCCAGGGCCCATCGAAAATTTCCACACTGTAGAATTCTATAATCATGAAGTCATGTACTTAGATCATGTACAATGTGACTAGAAATGTAGCTCTGTAATCAATACATTGTAATCTGTATCACTGCTACAGTCTATGATAGAGGTTGTAAGGGTTGTTCAACCGAATATGTCACTGTCATAATATGTCAGACGAATAAAACCTCGTCTGGTCAATATCCTTTCCCTTCAAAAATGGCGAATCGCGGCGGTACATCTAGACGTGTTCCTGAAAATGAAGCCGCTATTACATATGTTCAATGTGATGGCTTGGTACGTAGTGATTTTTTTACGATATAAATGTTGTGGAATTAAAATCTTATTAAAATATGTCCTATGTTATAGTTAGTTGACGCGTCATGTTTTACACATTCAATTTGTGGTTTTCACTAGTTGCATCCTTCTAAACATCATTAAAAGTACCACAGTATTCGTTTAGAGTAGTCTATATGCCAGTGTTTCTGTTTGCTTCATTTTGCTATTTTGTTTAGAAAATATTTAATAAGTTTTTTTTAATAAGGTTATGTCGTGACCAAAAGTTTATTTACCTGGGACAATAATGTTTATGACTCATATGCTGTTTTGGGACACTCACTTCGTCACTTTCTAAATTGTGGATGACGTTATTCGACTTTTTCAATGAGTTCTAGTGAATAAAACGACATTTAACTATGTCATGAATTGGCTAATGGCTCTTCACAATGATTATTATAAAATGCATGTAGCAAATAGCCTATCGTTGCTCCTTCATCTATTATTGACAAATATCTATTATTGAAAATAAAGACAACAAGATACCTAGATCACATATTCTGTCATTTTAATGCAAGTGTTACAAATTAATCTCTTAACAATTCTTTCATATAAAATATTACAGTGTTGGATTATTTTAAAGCTTTTAATTATTTTACCAATATAAAACAATTTCAGGCGGTGATGAAAATAGTGAAGCACTGTCATGAAGAATCATGCAGTAATATGGAAGTGGCCCAAGGCGCCCTTCTGGGCCTTGTGGTTGAGAATCGCCTGGAGATCACCAATTGTTTCCCGTTCCCCAAGCACGATGATACCATGGATGAGGAGGAATACCAGCTGGACATGATGAGACGCCTGCGAAGAGTCAACGTGGACCATTTCCATGTTGGATGGTGTGTATATCAATGTTTTTATTTCTAAAACAAAACATATTGTATAATAAATGGTCCCTCAATACCTACTTAATCTATAAAAAAAAACGCATCAAAATCTATTGTGAAGTTTTTAAGATCTATCCATACATACATACATACATACAGACATTAGGACAGAAGCGGGAAGCGACTTTGCTTTATACCATGTGATGTGAAAATGAAAGAAAGAAAATTAAGTGTTGTCGTTGTAAAGAGATATCCAGGGCCCATCGAAAATTTTCACACTGTATACAATAAACAACCGAGTTCAAAAACGGAAAAGTAAAAAATAAAAAAGATTTGATATTATTAATTACTACATATTATTTAGATGTGCTATTTACTAAAAAGGTGTGATGTTGGTGCACGGTTTATTGTTGAAAGTGTGTAGTTAATATAAAATATTAACAATTTAAAACTGAATACATATTACATGTACTCATTATATTATTTAACTGGACATTTTTCTTTTTTTATTTTCAAAATGTAATCCTCGCATAAAATCAAACACAAGAAAATGTGTGTTGTAAAAAAAATCATGTGTTTTAAAAATTAAAAATTTTATACATATATTTCAGGTACCAAAGTGCAGATGTTGGCAACTTTTTGAGCCAATCGCTCCTGGAGTCCCAGTACCACTACCAGACTTCAATTGAAGAGAGTGTCGTCGTTATTTACGACACTAAGAAGTCAGCAAGAGGATTCTTAACGCTTAAGGCTTATCGTCTTACTCCTCAGGTACTTTCTGTCATATTGTTGTTGTGTATTAAAATGATTTGTTTTTATGTAGCATAGTATGTATGTGCTTATTTAAAATAAATAAAAAAAATTAATATTAAGGATTTAAATATTGTAAAATGTTGTGTGAAGATTATGAAATTGAAATGCCATTTGATTTTAGAGGTAATATATAGAAAGTAAGAATGTCCACTATTCCATAAGATTTATTTAAAGAAAATTACACTTATTAACAAATTTAGTCTTAATGAAAAAAAATTTGAAAAATCTATAATTTCTCATTCACAATTTAATAAAATAATTTAATTATACTAAATTTCATGGGAGGGAATCAACCAATTGTCAATCCATTCTAATGCATACAATAATGTGTGAAATTATTATTACAGGCCATAGCCATGTACAAGGAGGGTGACTACACACCAGAAGCACTCCGTAATCTAAAGATTGGTTACGAGAGTCTGTTCATTGAAGTGCCGATCGTAATCCGCAATTCGCCACTCACAAATATCATGATGTCAGAGTTGTCGGAGATGATCCCTGAGGAAGAAGGATCGAAATTCTTGGACCTTGGTACTGCATCTGTTCTTGAAGGTATGTTTTTTCTTTCATTTCTGTTAAAATATATAGTTGCATTCTTTAGAGTTTAGAGTTTAGACCATTAAAATTTTGATTGAAATGTAACATAATTATTTAATTAATCTAAATATAATATGTCGGCGCAACGACGTTATACGACTACCCTCAAACTACTAAATAATTATAACTAGCTAAAATTTACTTTGATCTTTTTAAATAAGTGGTTGATTAATGTAATGAAATAATTAAATTAACGAAATAATTAATGTTTGTTAAAAATGATAAAAATTCAGTGTAAAAATTCGAGTGGCAACACTCAAACTAATTCTTGTGAGTCATGGTTTGCTTTAAATACGAGCGCCCGACGGCACAGAGCACATTCACGCGCCGGCCGTTAGAGCGTTCGGAGCTCTCTCTATAATAATTACAACGTGGAATAAAAGGGCAGTAAAATACCTACAGGCGTTCTACTTCGAGTATGAGCGCCTGCCCTGATGATGGTGACGTCAGAATTGCTGACGTCACTCTTTTTAAAAATAGCCTTGGGGCCCTTCTTCCGTCATATATTTTCAACTACTAATCACAAACACTTTATATTTGACTAGATTTCCGCTCGCGCATTCGACCGCTTTTTCAAAGAAAAAGCCGCATAGTTCCCGTTCTTGTGGGATTTCTGGGAATTTAATTGTCATTGGTTCAGTAGTGTTTGCGTGAAAGAGTAACAAACACCCATCCTCATAGACTTTCGCATTTATAATATTAATAGGATATGGTAAATTGTGTTATTTAAATTGTTATTCATAAACATGTGAACCTAGCATACATCATATACCTACAACTATTTTCCATTACAAATTCTTACCAAATCAATTTTCTACAGGTCAACTCCGCAGCCTAATGGAACGCGTCGATGAACTAAACCAAGAGGCAATCAAGTTCAACAGATATCAACAACTGGTGGTACGTCAGCAACAAGACAAGCACAGGTGGTTGTTGAAAAGGGCCCAAGAGAACGCGGCCAGGGCTGCCAAAGACGAACCTGCACTACCTGAAGAAGATGTTAACAAACTATTCAAGCCGCTACCAGTTCCACCAAGGCTCAACCCTATGATTGTAGCTGGACAAATAAATACCTACAGTCAACATATCAGCCAGTTCTGTTCGCAGAGTCTCGCTAAAGTGTATTTGACTCAAGCGCTGCAAAACGCTAAAGAGTCGAAACAGGATAGCAATTAATTTGTGGTATTAAAATTGTGCGATAATGTGGTGTTTTTTATTTATTGTTTACCTTATGCACTTAATAGTATAAGCAAAAAATTATTCTAAGTTATTTATATACAGAAAACTTTGTATATAATACTATACTAGTAGTTAGTTATAGTAACATTGATTTTTTTCTTGTAAAAACAAAATTTTATAATTAATTTTGGCCAAAATTGTCAACGAATCCAGTAATAACTCAGGCCCCGGAATCACAGACACAATAGAAAATCTATTGTGTCGTTGCCCGATCGGGCCGTTCGGGGCTCAATGGGTTAAAAATGAGGTAAATTATTAAAATGAATTATGTAAGTTGTAACGGACAGTAATATGTGTTCTGTGGTAACGGACGTGACGTCGCCTGTCACCTCCGTCAAGCCAAGCCGCCATGTTGACATCCCCTCCTGCCAGCCGCCATGCCACCGCCATGCCTACCAGCCAGCCACGCGGAGGGGATAAGCCTATATATTAGCTTGCCATTGCTAAACGTGGATTATTCTTGTTAAAACTTTCAAAATAAATAAGTGTGTCGTTACGCTGCAATTTTATTTTCACCATTTCTTCACAAATCAGAAGCGGGATGAAACGACATCGGCCACAAGTTTATCGACCTCCTGACGAATCAATGTTGGAGGAAGATGAGGGTACTTCTTCACCGCCTGCACGGAAGTTGCTCAAGAATCTGCTGGAAAAAGAAGTAGTAAAGGCTTTACGCAACCTGGAAGATGACCCCCAAGCTCCAAATAAGTCAAAAGTCCATCGTGCTGCATCTTTAATCCCGGAATTTGACCCTGATAGTGAGGAATGCACGGTACAAGCATGGATTCGTAAAATTGACCAAATTGGGGAAATAAATGGATGGGACGATACAACTAAATCATTTTACCTACAAGATAAGCTGCGAGGTCAAGCAAAGAAGTGGTACAATCGTCTAGAGAACTACGATTACACGTGGGAACAATGGAAGGATATGCTATTGCGAGCATTTCCTCGATATCGCGATTATGGAAACATGCTTGAAGAATTACTACAAAGGAAAAAGCAACCTACAGAGACGATGACAAAATACTATCAAGATAAAATCGCCATGTGCTTCCGGTGCAAGTTATCCGATAGCGCCAGCGTTTCCTGTATCATTCGTGGTCTGCCACTATCGCTACAACCTAACGCTCGAGCCTTCCAATGCCACACGCCAGGAGAGCTTTACGAAGGATTTTTATGTGCACTTGACGACTACCGTACTTTACCTATCGACACAAGGTTTCATAAAAATTTGGTGAGTAGGCCATCTCACCTGGATAAAAAGTCAATGCCACCCAATGTCGAAACAGACCCGTGTCCGAGATGCAAGAAAACTGGTCATTTACTGCGTGATTGCTCCCTACCTGACACACGTACATGTTATAAATGTGGAAATAAGGGACACATTGCTTCACGTTGTTCTACAATTGCCACGGAAAATAGAAGATCTATCTCAACCGACAACATAAAAGAAGTAAATGTACTACGCCCTTATAATGAAATATACAAAAAGGTCGTTAAAGTCAATGGCATCCACGTGAAAGCATACATTGATACCGGCAGTCAAGTCAACGTTTTAAACGATCAAGTATCGAACGCATTGTCATTGGATGTCAAACCGACGAGTGTCATTTTAAAAGGATTCTCCGGTGGACTCTCAACGAGTCGTGGAGAAGTCGAATTTCAATTAGAAATTGACGGTATAACCATGAAATGCCACGCCTACTTGTCTAGCATCAAAATGGCCGATGTTAATCTTTTAATCGGTCAGCCTGTCATCAACAGCGAAGGAATGACATTGACAGTTAGCAAAGGCATAATCAAATTTAATCGTACTCAAGATCCCAATCCCATTTGCGATATTGAGGCTATCGAAGACCATGATCGCTTTAAAGTCGTCACAGTCAACGAAGAGAGACTTCCACCTGGCTCTTCCATCATTCAAGTGCGGGTTCTCGGAAATAAGGTCGGCAACGATGCGGTTACACCGCCTCGGCATCATGAGCTGCAGGGAGTGGCCTACTCTCTTCCATCCACCCTGCTCACTGGTGAAGACGGGTACATCAAAGTCATCAACATGGGCTGCGAGGTTATCGTGTGGCCGCCGGGAGAGGTCCTAACCAGGGCTGAAAGCTGCCAGGAGTCTCCACTACAGCCAAATAGCCAGGTACTTACCCTTGCTTGCCATAGATTTGCCAATTATAATGCTAATAATAAAGCTTACTAGTGATCAGCCTATTTACCGCCAGCCTTATCGATTATCGCATAGCGAACAAGCAGTAGTTCAGTCTAAAGTGATTTATTAGATGCCGAGATTATCAAAGAGTCTGAATCTAGTTATGCATCTCCGGTCATTTTAGTCAAAAAGAAAAACGGTGACAGTAGGATGTGTGTTGATAACCGTGCCTTAAATGCTATTACCGTAAAAGATAGATTTCCATTGCCAAACATAGACGATCAGGTTTCGAAATTAGCGGGCCACAATTAATATTTTACGAGTTTAGATATGGTTCAAGGCCATCATCAATAATTACGTGTTGTATACGTAGTATATTATTATTAGTCTGTGGTGTTAGTAATGAAGATACACACAAAACTGCATTCATAACACCTCAGGGTCATTTCGAGTACACTCGTATTCCATTCGGTTTAGCGAACGCGCCATCCGTTTTTATGCGGTTGATAAATAAAATGAATCTGTAGGTAGAACTAAAAATAATAATGTTAAAAACAAACATGATAAACGTGAAATTTTGGCATTTCTGGACGATTTACTCTTACCCTCGAATGACGTTATGTCAGGCTTAGATATTTTGCAAGCGGTACTTGTCAAACTTGAAGTAGAAAATTGAAAATTAAACATGAGTAAGTGTTCGTTCTTGCAAAATGAAATAACGTATTTAGGTCATAAAATATCGGCTAAGGGTATTCAACCGGGCGATTCAAAGTTATTAGCGGTGTCTCGTTTTCCAACACCGACCAATGTTCATAGTGTGCGTCAATTTATCGAGTTGTGTAGTTATTTTCGTAAGTTTATTTACAATTTTGCTATCATTGCCCGCCCTTTAACCGATTTAACTAAAAAGAAAGCTTCGTGGATATGGAGTAGTGATCAAAACAATAGTTTCGAACAATTAAAAAAGTGTTTGTGTTCCGAGCCTGTGTTAGCTTTGTACGATCCTGTGCTTTGTACGGAAATACATACTGACGCGTGTAAATTAGGAATAGCAGATTGATGGTACGTTGCGACCCGTTTTATATTTTAGTAGGGTGACAAGTAAAGAGGAAAGCATGTATATTAGGTTCAGGTTATAAACTGGAAACTCTTGCCGTTGTAGAATCCTTGCGTCGTTTTCGCGTATATATAGTAGGAAAAAAAGGTTAAGATTGTTACTGATTGTACAACAGTCCGCGCTACGCTTACTAAACGTGACATTATACCACGTATCGCAAGGTGGTGGCTTTCTATACAAGATTACGATATAAGCGTAGAGTATAGGCCGGGGGAACGAATGAAACATGTAGAATGTAGATGCGTTAAGTAGACATCCAGTAGACACTATGAACGTGAATCGTCTCGAAGTAGCGGATTGGTTTTATATGGTGCAATGTCAGGATACTAAAAGCGAGCGCTAGAATGAAACGTAACTTCGATAGGAAACAAAAATCCGCTCACATATATAAGAAGGGTGATTTATTGCTAACGCGTCAAGCACCTACTTGTTCAGCATCCAAAGTTAACACTAAACTTGACGACTTGCATTCCGGTCCTTATGTCGTAACGAAAGTATTGGGCAATGATAGGTACCAAATTAGAAGTATATAGGGTTTACGTGGGTATAAGAGTTTTAGTGGGTTAGTAGCTGCAGATTCGTTGAGGCCCTATAAAAGTATTGTTACAGTTTCTGATAGTGCTAGCAGTTCGGATGAGCAAATGGAAACCGAAGATCTTATTGATTTATTAGAGAGCTAATTATTTTTGTTGTTCCTGTGGGAACAACTGTTTCAGGATGGCCGAGTGTAACGGACAGTAATATGTGTTCTGTGGTAACGGACGTGACGTCGCCTGTCACCTCCGTCAAGCCAAGCCGCCATGTTGACATCCCCTCCTGCCAGCCGCCATGCCACCGCCATGCCTACCAGCCAGCCACGCGGAGGGGATAAGCCTATATATTAGCTTGCCATTGCTAAACGTGGATTATTCTTGTTAAAACTTTCAAAATAAATAAGTGTGTCGTTACGCTGCAATTTTATTTTCACCATTTCTTCACAAAGTATACACGTACAGTAGAAATTGCGAAGATTTTCGACGAATGAAGTATCATGTAACTTTACCTATGGTTTCTCATTGAAGACTTTTACCAAAGCCAAAGTTCAGATCAAATATAAAACAAATATCAGGCACAAAAAATAAATAAATTCAAAACCCGCTTCACGTGTTAGGTACCTACTACCTACATACAAACTTCTACTTCGAAAGGTAGCTCTTCCCCACAGATCACAGAAGATCTCTATGCTCTTCCCACAGTTTCTTTAAATTAAAATAACGGCATTTTCATGTAGTCCATTATTGCCTGAATTCCACATAGGTCCCTCTGTGAAACTGAAGCAATTTTTCATCCATTTTTTCTTCTAAAATACAAACACGCGTTTATATTTTGGGTCACAGCTGCACGGCGAGTTTAGTAGAGCCGTTTACGAAAATTCTGTACTTATTGTTCGTTTTAGCTTTGACTAAGCTAATCGCTAGATAACGCGCTCGGCGTTAAGGTTCTTAATAAATTTGTCTTGGTATTAAAAAAAAGCAAGGAACAAAAAAAAGTTAAACATCTTCGCTCATTCTCATTGCCACAAAAGAAAAAAAAAGTCAAACCCTGAGGCGCGAATCGTCAATCGAGGTTGCGTAATGTGTCTTTCGCTAAACAAATTATATTTTTATAAGCAATAAGCTTTTTGAGGCTTCAAAACTAAAAAAATAAAATAAAATAGGTTATTAGTGCCCCTCAGAAATCAGAATAATTTCACACTGTTACTAATTATTGTTATAATTATTTTTTATTTATTCCCTATAATCAGAGGGACACATCACACAAGCGATGTATGTAGGGGAGACCGAGGGGAGTTGAAACAATTTTCACGTTTTGTTTAATATAACTCATACTATTATCAGAAATCTTATGGTACTGGTACCAATCGATAGGTTATTCTATACACTTGCGAATGGTTAGCATAAATAAACGGTAAGCGTTAAAAATGGTGGTGAGAAATTGACTTAATCGTAACAAGTCAACTTGTTTCAATTCCCCTCATACCGAGGTAAGATGAAACAGAGGTTGAGGAGAGTTGAAACATTATGATTCTGGGGAGTAATAGGAGCTGCAAAATAAAAATGATGATTTGATTCAAAGGTTTTAATTAAAACTTATATTTTCAAGTAATGAACGACCTTTATAAGCAATATTTTAATGACATATCAGTCAAGGATGTCTAATACAAATAATAAACACCAAAATTAATAAAATTTGACATGCGTAACATCAATTATAATCAGTCGAATCAACAAAATGTTTTACATTTTTATAAAACTAAATCTTTGACATAAAATAGTTAATAATCTGTCGTTTTTTAAGTATTACAATCAGTACCTACTATAAACTATTTAAGGAACAATAATCTAAAATATGTCAAAGACAAAGTTCTCCACCAGCACAAGCTTCATGAGCCCACAATTGGCATTTCAGACATTGAGCCCACTTTTCTTTGGATCTGTTATTTGAATAATATGATTCCATACAGCAAATGCAGCAGAATTCCTCTTCTTCTTCATCACTATCTTCTTTTCTTGACAACCTTACCTTTTTTAGTTTTACAGCCTGGTTTTGATCTTTTTCTTGCTTTAATTCCTCTAGTAGGCATGCTTTAACAAATAAACACATTAAATTAACAATAAAATCCTATAATCTTCGTACTTTTTAGCTATAGTCAGATATTAAATTGAAAACAAGGAGAGTTGAAACAGTCTGTTTCAAATCACCTCGGTGAGAAAAATCCTCCCAATTGTTATTCAAATCACGATCAAGCAGTAAATACACAGAAATCAAATTTACCAAGTATATTTCAAGAATCTATAGATAATAAGTTTTTAATACGTATATAACTCAACCCAAAGAACAAAACCAATATTAAAGTACAAGCATCGTAAAAAATCATGAAATACTTACTTTTTGCGATTTTCGGCACATGTCATGCATCATGTCACAAGAACTACACAACTGCACAAATGACGCCACCGACGTGAACTGACGCGATAGCTGGTGGCGGGAGGTGGTTAAAAAAGACGTTGCCAGATCGCTAAAGGTTTTAAGTTCCGAGAAATCGGGACTGTTTCAACTCACCTCTGTTTCAAAACCCCTCGGTCTCCCCTATCTATAGGCTTGATATATTTTAAATTTTTTGCATTTTTTATAATCATTTGTATAACATAAGTCTACATATTAATAGTAAAACGGCTATTAAATTACTTATACGCGATCCTTACTAACAGAGCCGTCAATTTATTCCATTTGTTGGGAATTCGCATCATTACCCTGTTCGAAAGCACGCCATAAATGACACCATTAAAATTCTTTTGAATGAACATAGGAAGATGCTTTGTTTGTTTACAGCTGTCTAGGCTTGTATAATAACTTAATTAGACTTATTACATCTAATAACTCCGTAATAGAGCTTCGCTGCCTTTTTTCCCGCCAACCGTTGTTTAGCTAAGACCGACAAAGGATAATAACGATTAGGTACTGGGTTGTCCCTTGATTACCACAAATTGCTTAATCCTGGCCACTCTGTATCGCTTCTGGATAATTGCACGTAATATTCGGTTCTTGATTGAACTATATTTTTTGTATTTATTTAATATCCTTAACCTATGCGAGGGAAATATTAATTGAAAAAAATGTAAGCATGAGCAAATTGGTTTGAATCGAATGTCTGAATTTAATAAAATTCATAGGTATTCATATGAAGACATATTATGTCTATTGACTAGAATAAAATATTTACCGTTGCGTTTAACAAGTATTTCAAATTATACCAATTATCCTAGAAATTAATAGATATGAGCTAATACCGTATGCTAACGCTAATTTCATATAATAAATATACCGTAAAATACTAAACATTAGTGTTAATTATTCGTCTCAGGCGTATGTTGAGTGTTAAGTTAAATATAAGGTTTTAGCTAATGTGGTGGAAATAGCTGAGTTTCGTTATCTTTATGTTAGAAGTTAGTGTCAATCACGTTAACTACTTTTAAAGTTTCGAAACGTTTCTAAGGCTGTAACCGCTCTATATTTATTAACACTTAGTAATGCGTAAATTGAGACTAAGTGGTTGTGGTAATACGTGGTATTACAGTCACACCTACATACGGACTTTAAAGACACGTTCAATTACAGATACCTACCTGCCATTATTAAAATTAAACTTGCTGGAGTTCAAAATACCCGTAGATTTGCTTTACTAAATTATTGTTGTGTATCAACAAATTTAAACGATTAGGTAACTTACCGTACATTTTAATATCTATTAGAATTACTATCTTATTTATTTAGGTCTAGGTAATACAAAAATGAATTTTATAAATCATTAATAAACACAAAAACCGGTTGGTACTAGTAGCATTCAGTGATGAAACACCGAGAGGAGTTCAAAACAGGATATTCGATTAACAACCTCAAATAGCCCCTTTTTAATACCGTAAACGATATCTGCATCGTTTGAGATCGATATTTTTTGCAATCTTTGATGATACCTTAGTGGTTGTTGGTAATTTCATTATGCAAATGCAGCATAAAGTGTTGCCAGCCATAATCGTTCAAATTACAACCGCTACCAGAGACAAGTGGAGAAAATGGCGCCGCTAAAAAATGGCGGGAACCTGTAATGCGGCGTAAGTACAGCAATCAGTTGTTATTGACGGGCTTATTAAGCGAATGTTTTTATGGTAATGGAAATTAGAGTGTAAGTGGGTATCCGAACAATATTATGTAAGATCATACCTGATCGAAAAAGAAAACTACATACAGCTATCATATGTACCTACCTAGGTAATGAAAAAAAAAAAAAACTACTCTCCAAAATAAACTCGAATTACAGATACAACATACAAGCAATGCAAACATTTTACATAATTTTTTTGCCAGTAAATAAAATAACAATTTGTGCATACCTATAGGTATTCAATTATGGTTACTTTACATTCTGAACATTATGAAAGAAGGTTCTAATTTCCCAAAATCTGAATTAGATGCTATTATGTGGACATAAAAAGGGACGTACGGAACACCTCGAATCAACAAGGCCGTCGATAACCGTCAGCGTGGAACGTCAGTAACTTGAAAATATTGGTTTTGGGGAATTTAATCAAAACAGCGCATAACACTTATTATATTCACCGGTTAATTTCAAATTTACGATAAAGGCAAGAATTATACTTAAAGCCGACGAGCGGGGTAATTTTGAAGATTGCAAGCGGCCGACGCTCGATTCTGTGAATTTTTTAATTAAATTACGAACCACCAGATGCGGCTGCATCTTATAATCCAGTCACCAGTGTGACCTTCAGTATTCATTTTATTGCCCTAGATTTTATTAACAAATACATTACAGTTTAAATGGATGCATTTATAAACATGATAAGGATACGTTTTAAGCTCTTATGAAGTTGTTACGTAACTTGATGCTGAAATTTTCTGTATCGCCACAGTCGATGAAATTGAAAGGACATTATGGCAGTTGCTACAGAAATAACAAGAAATAATAAATTAAAATTATTTTATCAGTATATTTGCTGGGTGAATTAAGATTTCATTGTTTTAGATCAAACTAATTATTGTCGACTAAAAATTTAAAACATAGACTGCAAACTTTCTTACATAGAGCTAACATAGAGTCACTCTCAAGAGCGGGGCTGATGTTTTTTAAAAATAGAATTCGTTTCAATTCCATGATGATATTAAAACATTATGTAATTGTTAATAAAACAAAATGAGTAACAGTATTAGTAGGGCAATCCCGTAGTAATACGCGAACATAAATCTGTCTGGGTTCGGACTGGTGATAAGGAATTATCATCTCGGCTCATAACTCACGAAGAGTGCACATTCATTCTGTCTGATATTGTTACTGTATTTCTTTGCTCTGGTGGCACTGGCTTTGCAAATAGTGATTTTTATGGTAAAATTCTAAATCAAAACCTGTTTAATGTTCCCAATTTTTAGATAATAACAGTAAACGTAAATGAGGAAAAGGGGAGAACTGTTAAGTCGTGGAAATAGTTTAGAATACAGATTATTTCATATTTTTAGGTATCAACATTATATATTTATTTTATATGTATACTTAGTTTATAGGTAGGACATACCTACGTTACGTTATATCTACGTTTTAGACATAAGCGTAATGTTTTTATTACTTTACTTTCTGTACTTAAATTTGATAAAGCCTATGCGACGAATTTTTCGGAAAATAAACGAAAAATGAATTCTGATTAATAGATATAGATGTCAATTTTTAAATCTTCAATAAAGAGTTCAATTACGTACATTAAAAATGCAAACAATATCATAATATTGACTGAATGAAATCCTTCAATAGATATTGATATAAACGAGTAATATACAGTCACCACGTGCAACATCCGACGGGCAACTGCATCTTCTGTGTAATTAGTGCCTCTTTTTATTAATTTAAAAGTTAAGATGGGTTATTCGATCTCCGAATACAATTGGCAATTAATCAATTATAGCGAACAGTTTGATTCATTCTTGCGATTTCGCCGTTTGTATGTTAATTACCTACAAACTCGAGGGTTTTTTTGCAGCAGATGGTCTTTCGCAGAGAGATTTCACTGAATACCGCGCATTCCTATATTTATAAACTGTCTTGATTGTCGACAGTAATTATCGGTTGATTCACCATTTTGTTAAGTTCAACGTATTATCACAGTATTACAATATTATGGTGTATATCCTTTTTATCCGTTGATGTACCCTACCTTATTTGTATTGGGTATGGTGGGGTACAATCAATTAAGTGTACGGCGTGACTTTTCGCTTGCCGTTTATATTATAAGTCTTCTTCGTGGTAGGGAACAGAACTCAAGACTACTTGAATGTGTGAGTTTCTGCGTCCCCACCAGATTCGCGTGGAAACGGCACCGTTCACCACTGTTGTTAGTGCCCACAGCACGAACCAACCTTCTTGCGAAAGCACCAATGGTACGGGCCATCCGCATAATAAATGAAGCGCACGAAAGAGCGGACTTATTTCATTGTCCTATGAGTGAATTCGCAAGGGTGATATTGCAGTTAATCTGTTATTGTTAGTAAGTTCTTTAAATTTTTCTATGTCTATGTTAAGTTATGTATGTAATTTTAATTTAGTATTTAAGTTAGATAAGTTTCTTTTGTAAAATAAAATTGTATCTGTGTCGCATTGGGCATTGTCCTGTAATGGCATGTGATGTTTTTTAAATAAAATAAATAAATAAATAAATAAATAAATTATTTGGTAATACTGTGGTATTATGTTGATGGAAAATTTGCAATTATATTAATTACAATGTTGAAACTTTTCAATACACGTATCAATCATTTACGAAAGGTATTAAAATGCAAATACTGACTTCAAAGATGATTTTTTTGATATTTTTATTTATTTCCTTTGGGTTTCGAGAAATGATTATAACAACGGCAGCTTATAGAGGTATATAGACAATAATCAGCATTTATGAAATCTCAAGTACGTAAATTTTTCTGGCTTTTGGCTAAGTAAGTGTTTCAAAGATAAATATTTTTCATAATAATGCAGTTCTTATATATTTCATACAACCCGATTTGAATAGGACGTTCCACAAATTGAAGTAAAATTTTCATACATTTTTATTATTTAGTTTCATACATTTTTATTTTTATTATTATACGTAGTTATGTAAAAGAGATTAACAAGTGGTAATAAAATGGTCACACAGGAGGCAGATAAGTCAGCACTCTATAAGTTCTTGAAGAATAAAGGATGAAGAGACCGAATAGTCTAGGAGCATGAGAAAGAATCTCAAAATTTTTCTATCTTAGATAGATTTTAGATTTTATCTTTAATTTTCTTATTCAAATTCTTATACATTTTAAGATGTTGTAAATGATATAATGGAAAAAATAAACTATAAAGGAACAAAAATACTGTATGTGGTTACCTATTCGTAATACGAATCTAAAAATAATCGTTGAATAAGTAAATGTTAATGAAACTAATGGGACCACCCGAATTCGTAAAAAAAAAACATAATCGTCAAAATGAATTCATAATTGGTTGAATAATCGTATAGCATAACATAAAACAAAAAAGGAATAGAGTCACAGTCCATTGGACCTTCTCAATAATGCAAAAAATATAAACATCGTTGGATTATACCTAACCTCAAATAAAGTTACCTCTTCGACTATATTAATATTATTTATTTTATAAAATATATTCTTGGGATGGGTTCCTTTCGATTTTAAGAAGCCAATTACACGTAGGTGTATGGTTCATTTTTCAATAATTTTTATGTGATTTTTAAGTACGTTTAATTTGTTCGAAGTTTACTTTTGTAGTTTTTAAGATGGTTACTGCATGTTTATATTAATGGTAGAGGCTAATGAAGCGGTGCAAGATTCAATTCAAGAAAGAGCACTTAATTATCAACACCAAGTACTTACTTATTATATACCTACCTAATGGAAATTTTAAGAAGTTTCCTACATTTACAATATTATAGACAAATAAGAAAGTGTACGAAAGAGAAAACCTAGATATCGGTACCAGTAAAACTACATAGATATAAAACACAAAGATCATCCTAAAGTCTATTTACCCATCGTTTTTCTTCTATATTTTACTCGCGAAGGATAGTTTTTAATTTTTAGTAAGATTATGAAAATATTACTGTTTACCCATTCGTTTGATGCATTTATAAGTACTCGTTATATTCGTTTTATGTATATCCCTGTCTTAATAATTAGGTAAATTATTCATATTGTGTAATTATTGTGCAGCAAGATTCAAAGTTTAGAACAAAGACTATGTAATCAGCATCCACCTTTATCAAACTTTGGCATTATTAAATAATAATATTAATTATTACGAACTATGAGTTGTTACAGATAAATTTCAAATGTTTAAGGATCTCGGTACAGTGATATAACAGATATGCAATATCCACTCTACCAAGACCTCATGCCAGAAGCCGTGAGAGTAACTTTTAATTACTTAATACCTGCATTCGTAATTCCCAAACCAAACAAACTCTCTTTCATTATGTGTCACAAATATCAATTAGTTGATTGAATTAAGATATGGAATTGCGATACAAAGTAAAAGAAAAACAGCCCAACGCTGCCAAGCTAAAATTTTAATTCCCTCACATAAATGGCAAGTGTATATTTTAGCCACAGACATGTATCAAGATAGACTGAGCGAGTGTATGTACTTCCCGTGTCCAAACTAAGTTTATGAAACTTACTTGACGCTGGCCTACACTCAGTCCGCGCTTGCAGTTCGCCAAGGAAAGACGTGAAGCTGAATAAAGTAAAATGCCGAATTGCGCCGTTATAAACTGTAGAAACTCCACAGCTGTGAGTGGCCGAGTTATTGGAGATGTTTCCTTCCACCGGTAAGTAATTTTCTAATCAGAATATGCACTATTTATTTTAAAATCAAATAAAGAATATCTGTGGAAAACGATCGTGACAAACATGGATACCAAACCATACGGAATGATTCGGAATACATTGCGGCTTTTACTTGGCACGGTAAAGATCGCGTCGTATGATAATAAGCAATGAATAGCGTCTTCTCATTTTTCTGTTCTCATTTTTCTGTCAAATTTTGTGGTTAGTGATGTTCATTTGATGCAACAGTTCTCGATTCTAATCGATTTTATAATCGAACAGAAAAATGATAATTTGAAGGAGCAATTTTTCAGAAAAAAAGGCATAGATTTTTTTTGTCATTTAATACGACTTGACCTAGAACTTTTAAGTATTTTAATACAAAGGTACTAAAAATAAATATTATGACATGGACGCCATTAGTTAAAGTGTCATCTTGGGAGTTTTTTAAGAAAACTCCTTATTGCTTAGACTATGTTTGTTTTTTCAGTTTTCCAAGTAACCCGAACATAAAAGAAAAATGGATCGATGCAACGGGACATAAAGATTGATTGATTGACAGTTTCATTACTTTCTTTCGATGGCCTCTCTAGTACGTAGTACATGGTAACTCAATGGGCATATGTAAGAAAAAGCTAAAACACATTAGTTTACTTGTTAGAATATTAAAAGGTTTATAACTTTATTTTATCATTCCTCTGTCTATGGAAATTATCATTTTTCTGTCTTGAATCGATTTAGTAATCGATTACGATTCATTTATTTGACTACCTCTTAGACATAGATCTAGTTTGATCTGATTTCTTTTGATTTACTTCGATGGAATAGGACGATACTAGAATCGTCGCGCGAGTGGCGTCCTAATCGATTTAGCGTAAAATGAAATTACCATCACTAAAAAGCGCTCGTGACGTCATAACGCGTCAAGGTCAGTACAAAAAATATGACACGCTTGGTTTTCATACAGATCGCGGTACTTGCGTTGTCTACTTAATACATGTCTGTGATTTTAGCAGTTTACAAAAACTGAATCTGTTCCAAGCGCATTACATACATTGTGTTCGCGAACCACCGCACATTAAACAATTTAGGACAATTAACTACCGGACTTTGTGCCTCATAATTATGTTTCATAACATGTTTCTACCACTATCATTATGCTCAAGTTCACTTTGCGCTAACGCACCTCTGGGCTTGTAATTGACACTGAATTTGTCTTTTTTTCATGTATTTTTTGTTACATTGTATTTGTTAATATTTGAAATGCATGTGTGGCGCATGTTTGTATATCAACTGCCTTTTTCTGTCTTTAATTTTGGCTTTGATTTTCCGCAATGTTTAATAAGGGTTTTCACTTTTAATTTTACAGTTTTTTTTTATCAATTATTACATAGTAATTAAATTACCCCTGTATTTGTATTATGATCTCGAATTTTGCCTGTAATTTATTATGCTATAAGTCAACATTAAACACTATACTTACGTATGGGCTCTACCCAACGCTCTACCAAAGTTTGTTAAATGGAGCATTTGTTTTTTGAATACATACCTAATCTTATAATTTTTACGACTAGCATATAGTTTGTAGACCCTGAAATAGCACTTAAAACGTCAATACTTCAAACGTAGAAATAGAGGTTCGTTTTATTATAATCTATTGAGATCGAATACGAACCATCTATTGGCACTGTGTACCTACATACAATATTGACCTTATAGGTGTACTGGACTGGATAAGTAAGTTTCGTCAATAATTCCAATGAAAATGGAATAATTTGTTGAATTACCTATTGACAGACATGTAGTGAGGTTAATGAACGGCGCATTAAATAAAGCATCATTACACTCGCTCCCATTCACTGCGGAATTATTTAAATGTCAGATAAATTGCTTTAACAGATCGAGAGCAGTAATAAGGTGTCCATGCAGGCTTAACCTATAATTTACTCTCGCTTTCAATCACTGAGCTACACTTAAGGCGCGTCAAGTCAAAGAATAATTATTAAAGAGACGCGCGGTTTGCTAAAGTTATGTTTAAATGTTTAAATTTGTCAAAGATTAAGGGAAAAGCTGTGGATTCTGTTTTTATGTGCAATCTTGTAACAATTACCAAGTTATTTTACTGTGCTGTCTCTTGAGATTACAAAGAGAACGTATAAAACTGATCAAGTTTTGGGTAGAGTTCAGAAACAATTTTACATTGGTTAACTAACTTATTAAAAATGATTAAAAACTATTGATTACCTATAGGTTTTAGAATTCGATTTTCTCTTATTTCTTTAAACAATAAAATGTACTTTAAACATTTTGGTGTAAGTCTAACTGTCGAAGATACAACTTTATTTATATTACTAGCTGCTCCGCGCGGTTTCACCCCCGTGGCTCCACCCCTGTTGGTCGTAGCGTGATGATATATAGCCTATAACCTTCCTCGATAAATGAGCTACCTAACACCGAAAGAATTTTTCAAATCGGACCAGTAGTTCCCGAGATTAGCGCGTTCAAACAAACAAACAAACAAACAAACAAACAAACAAACAAACAAACAAACAAACTCTTCAGCTTGTTATGTACCTACATATAACACGCCTTAATTATTAGAGGATGCATTGGGCCACCCAAGAAGGACTTGTACTTGATAGCGATTGCGACATCGCGCACACCTGCGATTCCAGAGAGTGTTGCGGCAATCACCACCACCGCGACGCTGCAGCTGCCCCGCCGAGGACGACGTGCACTCTTTGTTCCAACATCGAACGGGAGGGACGTAGTTTAAGTTAGGAATAATTTATAATGTAATTTTCTTACAATAAATTATTAATAAGTAAATTTCGGTTTTTTTTGCGCCTTCGCGGGTCGGTCAATATAATTGGCGCAGTCTTGTGGATAATCCTTGAGAGCCGTCTCTCGGAACGCGAAACTACAAGCATCGAGTATCGCTATTCCATCGGAGGGACGACGACGGGGATCCAGAACCTACACCATTGGCCACCGCAACGCGAAGGGTATCCGAACATTGATACTGCAAGAAAGGCCGAAATTAAAATCTTGTAAGTACACTAATTCTCTTAGTGACTTGCCATTCCTAGATTTGTAAGTTTTCCTAGATTACCCATTCACGGGAACCGAGGAACTGTAGTGCGTAGGCTTAAAATATATTAATTCATCGCGAATTAATTTTCGAATTTTACAAAATCGATTGTAAAATTCAAATATAGATATTACGTTGATAAAAGATTAATAAGTTCAGATATTAATTAATTATGAATTGAATTTCGAATTTTACGAATTAATTCATTTTATAATTTAAATATAATTATTAAGTAAAGATTATTAATTATTTTTTTATGTAACGAAGTTAATACATTTAATTAAATTTAATATATTTTATATAGGTAATACAGATATCTAAAATGTCAGATTTGGATAAAATTTTTAATGCACTTAGACTTTTGCCAGAATTTGATAGTAATGTTAAATAAATTACACAAATTTTATGGCAAAGAGCAAATCCTTCAAGTTAATTATAGAGAATATATAGAAATATAGTTATAGTTTTTACGTTCCCGGTTGTCCTTCATGCTACCTTTGAATTATTTAAATTATCCATAGTTCCCAATAAAGATAGTAAAGTCCTAATTCCACCCTATCCTTTTGTGGCAATTCACGACGAGGATTTTATGTACATGGAGGCAGAATGCCCGAAGTCTGGCCTAGAGTATCTATGTGAGGACAAGCTGAACCATCATAGATCCAAAAATGAGTGCCTACATCAAAGCCTATTACTACGAGTGTTCAAGATAATCAAAAAGAAGAAATAGAACACCAATCGGTGGGGTGTGAAATTTCAGCGATATTAACGAGCCTTGCCCGCCAATAGTCGCTGAACTTCAGGAGGGAGGTGTTATGTACCTACATATAACACGCCTTAATTATTAGAGGATGCATTGGGCCACCCAAGAAGGACTTGTACTTGATAGCGATTGCGACATCGCGCACACCTGCGATTCCAGAGAGTGTTGCGGCAATCACCACCACCGCGACGCTGCAGCTGCCCCGCCGAGGACGACGTGCACTCTTTGTTCCAACATCGAACGGGAGGGACGTAGTTTAAGTTAGGAATAATTTATAATGTAATTTTCTTACAATAAATTATTAATAAGTAAATTTCGGTTTTTTTTGCGCCTTCGCGGGTCGGTCAATATAATTAGCTTTATAATATTATTTATATTATGTACGAGGCAATGCCTATAAATCTACATTCTACACACATACAAGATGATTCTTTGTCGTTGCTCAAACACATTTTTCATGTCCAACCCGTCATCATCACTACATAGTATAAAACAAAGTCGCTTTCTCTGTCCCTATGTCCCTATATCCCTATGTCCCTTTGTACGCTTAAATCTTTGAAACTACGCAACGGATTTTGATGCGGTTTTTTTTAATAGATAGAGTGATTCAAGAGGAAGATTTATATGTATAATAACATCCATCAAATAGTGGAGAAGTACTGTTATTTTTGAGGTTTCTAATGTGATGTCGTAAAAAATTACATTTTTTCCGCTTACATTGCAAACGCAGGCTGAACCCTACGAGTTTTATCAAAATAATGTACTAAGTATTATACACATTGAAAAGGTCTACAGAAAAGTCCGCGGTGGTATATGTCTATCTCTTATGGATAACCCAGAATAACTTTTTTTTGTCATTTACTTTTTACGACAAATAATGGCTAATTTTCGAAGCGATTTTAACCAATACAGCATTAATCCTTAACCAATTAAATACCTTGAATACATTGTTCATTTAATATAGATCTATATGGCACTTTACACCGTATGATTTAAGTGAATATTTTCGAAGATATTACAGATTTAAAAATTGCGGGACGTAGCGTTTGCGGCGGCACCGGCCGGCCGCCCGGCTATATAGGTATTTTATACCCGTGCGAAGCCGGAGCGGGCCGCTATGTTTTTATATACAACGTTCACAGTTTTTCTGTAGTGTATTTAGTATCAGCATTGCACCCGTGCGAAGCCGGGGCGGGTCGCTAGTGTTGTGATAACTTAAAAGGCGGCAATCATAAGTCTATTAATAAATGCATTGAAAGGCGTCTTCTCGCTTTAATCAACATTCGTCAACGATTTAAAGATGGCCGCCGCTCATAAATGATGTTCGATGACACATACGGTAGATCAATTATTATGGGACGATTATATAACGTTTAGAGTACGTATGTATTTTTAAAAATTATTATAATGTTTTTTTAAGATTGAGAGAGTTTGGATCGTAATTAGGTTTTTCGTAAATTAATCGAAATGAAATGAAAGCGATTCTCGACAGCCATTTCATACACCGTTATAAAACGCAAAAGATATATGCACAAATTGGGCGTATTTAAATAAAACATCAAAAGTACAATGACAGCTTCACCAAGCAATCGCCTGCATAGCATCTCTAATTGTGAGTCTATAAAAACTAGACCAAATAGAAGCTCATTCTACGGAGCAGATAGAATACCCCAAGAGGTCTTTGTCATATAAATCGACGGATCGTATAAAAAGTAGAAGACATGATCTAATTTAATGGAGACTAATAAAGTCATCTGTATGTAATTACATTCGGGGCGTGATTCTTGCATTGCTTTGTAACGTTTAACTGTAACTTAAATAACTTAATTGTGTTGCCGCTGAAAAGAAATGGGATTGATTAAGAGATACTTCTTAGATGCTTGTGATAGGTTTTAGAGGATAAAATTGAATGATAATAAATTTCGGAACGTGTTTGAAAGTCTTTGGAAAATCGAGTTAGATTTTACGGATCACGTAAAGTCATTATTTGCGATAGTACATTGTACTGTCCAAAAAAGCAAGATCACGTAGAACTTACGAGTTCTGGGGCAGTAACTGTGCCATTTTTAAGGATCACGTCGAGAGCCTAACCTTTTGTATATTGGTTTTTGTAGTAAAAACCCCAACTTGAGTACCTTCACTGTTTATCAAAAGATCCAAGCCACGATTCGGCAGTTTTTATCGCAAAGCGAATAATAATTAGGTAATGAAAGGCATACTAATTCTAAGACACGCTATCGTTCAGCAGCTAATTGCAGAAAACAACATTTAAACCGCGAAACGGACTATTTTCCAAACAGCCAGTACAACAAGAACCTTTGTTATGTATTATTGAGAGAAAGAATCGCGAGAAAATCGCGCGTTCAAAGGTCAGGTTGGATTGGTCGAAGTTTTCTGAACCCACTTGGGAGGTCTCTCGGTCACCTTACTAATTGAAAGTGTCAATCATTTTACAACGCAAATGAATGAGGTTTACAGGTTATCCGTCCATTTAAGCCTGATATCTGACTGTTTTAGTTTTATTTCTAATCTAAGGAGATATGAAGGGGTCAAGTTATTCTGGCGTGGAATGACAGATGCCTAGGGCGGGCCATCGCTCACCACGATAATAATATCGGCTTACACTGGACAGCAATAATCGTGGCACAGTTTTCCGGTAAATTATTACGTGTGGAGAAATCTATGTAATGGCAAATTGAGCTGCCATGTTACTTTTTAGCTACAAGGTAATTTAAGTGAAGTTTTTAGTTTATTTACGTGTAAGACATTACTTAGTTGGTTTTACTGTTGTATTATTTATAATAAGTCACCTGTATGCCTGTTTTACCTTAATTTCAGTATTACTTTTACATATTTTTAAAACATAGTAATATTTCGTATATCGTTTACAATAAAATGTTTTGCTCCCTTTCCCCTAAGAGAATAACAATGCCTATATTAAAAAGTGAATTTGATTTCGGCTTGCAGTCCACCTTTAAACAATATTTACATACCTACAACAACCGATGGGTGGCGAAGGTAATAAATTATGTATGGGATGAAACGTCCAAGTGTGTTGTTATTATTAAATGGAAAGAAATTGTATGTGTATTATTATATTATTGCATTATTATGTGTTTATATTGTCCTCATAATGTTAATAAATTATCATTAATACCTATACAATGTATTAGGAGAATATTTACCTATAATTATGTTAGTACTGATAGTTTTTTTAATATAATAAGGTGTCAGTGAAAAAATATATAAGTATTTATAATTCTGTTATAGATTCATCGTCAAGGATTATATTAAATATTGGAAATTTTATTGTATTTCAAAGAATTAAAATTATCCAGAGTTCTTGAAAGATTTTTATGGTTTTATGTTGTTGTTATTCTTTTATTACATCGTCTCAAACTTTTTGGTCTGTGTAGCGCATGTCGCGTGACGGTCGGCTGCCGAGTAGGTATAAAGCAGTGTTCGGAAAGTTTCACTTTTACCGCGGTTTCATAAAACCACACAACATTATTTAACATATTCATGTACTTGTTCAGTGATTAAATTGAAATAATATATTAGTTTAAATTTAAAGGTTCATCTATTTAAATATTTAAACAAAGATATACATAATCATAAAAAGTAGAGTTAAATAATAAATTAATGTTCACATTAAATTCCTTGTGTTAATATTTGAAATGAAGGTTATTTTGCCGAGACGTTATAATATAAATTTGATAGATCATGCATTTTAGTAAACATCTGCCTATTTTATAAAAAAATAGCACCTGCGAATCGTAATCGATTTATATTAATAATTCTTTAGTAGACACGTGAGGAAATATACATCACGCTGAGAATGCGCGCCCTGATGATGTTTTGTATTGATATTATTATACGGGACTATTCTGAATATTAAAGACTAGCGGTCCGCCCCGGCTTCGCTCGTGGTACATATTTCGCAATAAAAGGTAGCCTATGTTCTTTCTCAGGGTCTAAAGATTATCTGTGCCAAATTTCATCAAAATCGGTCCAGTAGTTTATGCGTGAAAACCATACATACATACATACACACATACATACAAACCTTTCCTCTTTATAATATTAGTAAAGATATATTTATTTATTTTAATAACGTATTTTATTTGTAAAGAAATTCGGAAGGAGGAATTTTTGTGAGTAGGCTTTGGTATCACCATATATTTAAAAGGGTGATAAAAACAAGGTAAAGGCTCATGGTTACAACTTGTATGGACTATCGTTATTTTCTAAATTCCTAACCAAACCTAGCTCTTATCAATATACAAACACACATAATACCTAACAGCCCTAAATGCATAGGTAACTACTTTATGCCTATTGAACAAAATATGAAACAGACTTATTTTTTTGACATAAATGACATCATAAATAAGTTCAATATCAATTTTCTTAAAGAACCACTGAGCAAATACCAACTTATTGATTTACTGCCTTATTATTTGTACTGTGCTAACAGTACGTATATATGTAGAATTGCACTGGCTCACTACTACACTCAATAGTGCGGGAACACGTCCATTCCAGTCCGGCATCGGCCGTCGACTGACTAATGACAGCTAATGACAGCTATGAGCTATCCCCACCACTGGTGTACGTGAGACAATGTATATATCTATTTCATATCTATTTCATAGATACACTACATCCCTTCCTTTTTCAAAATTAATTAATTTTCGCTCCAAATAATCACATAATGAAAAATTATAGAATTATACAGTTATCAAGTTATTAATCCATAATTCCCAATAGAACTTTGAAACCTAAGTTAATGAAGAACTCTTAAAATCAGAACATACTTATCAAACCTACTCGTTTGATACTTGATAAACTCATTCCGTACTAGCTTCCACCCCTGCCCTTCCTTTTCCAAAATTTTTTCTATTTTCAAACGAATATTGTATAGAAGTGTATAACATTATCCAACATTTTATAAACAGCGTCTGTCCTTCAAAATGATTAGACATTTTGTAGGATTCGACAGTTCAACAAAGCCACGGGTGGTATCGGTAAAATTTTAGTTGTGCCACGTATTCGTGATATTGTTAATTCCTATTTGTATTTATAATGATCATATGTATCAATATTAAGTCTTAATAATTATACCGGATAAATTGAAATAATAGTAAAAGTTTGTCTTTTGAAACATGTATGACCACGTATGGAATCGGTAAAATACTAGTTGTGTCACGTGTTCGTGATATTGTTAATTCCTATTTGTATTCATAATGATCATATTTATCACTATTAAGTCGTAATAATACCGAATAAATAGAAATAAAAGTAAAAGTTTTTGTTTTGACACATACCTATCTATCTCTCTTGCAAGCATCCTGCGTCATATGTCATAGTATCTATTTGAAATGAATGTTGAATGAATGTGTTCGACGCATTGTTTGACGTTATTTATTTTGAAACAATGTTTATTCGATTTACTTTTCACATTTGTCTTGTAAATTAAAATATTACCTATGTAATAAATGTAAAACTTAACGTTCATCGTTAGTTTAAACTCGATAAAGTATTTTTTTAAAGAAAACTTTAATCGTTTCTAAAAGTACTAACATCAAGCTTTAAATTGAGCTATATTTCATCTTGACACAATAAGTTTGATTGCGATACCAAGTGCCATAGTCACTTGGGCAATCTCCTTTAGACAATTATAGAAAATATGACATTGTTATCTAAATTTACAAATTTCGGCTTGCTCAAAAAATAGGACCAAACTTATTATTGAACTTCATGTTTTTACTACCTAACATAAGTTTAAAGTATCTGCATATTATCTTCAAACTTATTAACTTTATTCTTTTTTTTTTTTAATATCAGTAAATTTGTAAGTGGCCAAAATTCCGTACTGATGAGTGTACACCACCAAATTCAATGCTACATGTTTATATTGATTAGGTACTCAAACTACAAATGTCTCAATGTTTAGGATTTGCGTTCTGAATTCTAAAGCTACACAATTACCTACTAAAAACGTGTTCAGTTTCTCCTTTAAACCAATTGACTTTATCTGACGATAATATTATGTATTATGTAGACGCCAATAACCGTGCTATTTTGTATTCTTTGTGTAAACAATCTAAATATCTTAATCCTCAACAGACCCAAACATTCATGAGATCTAAGTACCTACCTTTCGTTTGAATTCTAAATTACCTTAAACAATACAATTAATGAACAACCTTCAAAAACCAATTCAAGATACGTATTCTAACCATAGAATTTACGTTATGTCAGCTGCTTATCTAAACACGTAATTATCTGTTACATTTTATTATGAACTGCGTAAATAAGAAAGTATTAAAATATGCGAGTATTAAGTGTTTCGATTTACCTTCTATTCGATTAAATTAAACCTGCCTCTTTTTCATAGTCAATCAGGCACTGTAAATCACGTTTTTTCATTAAGTATACATTAAAGTCAAATGGAAATCACGCCTTAATTAAAAGTTACGAAAAACTTATTAAATCTCTTAATGCAACTACTTAACGCATTACTTTTCATCTTTATTCGAGTAGTTATAAAGCTGTCTTTGCATAGCATGTCATTTCGATTTGTCAAGGATCTTACGATCTGTCGACTAGTACGTACTAGTACTTAGTACTAACGTGGGTAGTCAAGAAATCAATTCAAAATAATTCGCAAATGGTTTTTCATTATAATATATGGACAAGTGAATGTTTATCGTTTACGTTCAATTCAATGTCTTTCTTTGCTAGTGTTAACTTGCTAACTACAAAACCGTTAAAGTATATTTAAATTCATATTATCATCATTATTTGCGGAATGTAATTACAAAGATATTACCTATATACAAGTTATAAGATTCTTATTCCTTCCACTCGTAGTTGAACGATAAATTATTTATATTTTAAATTAGGTACATTAAACAATATTAGGTCACACAACACTAATTACTGTTATTTCGATACACAATGAAATTACTCTAATAATATTATTATTGCAAATGTATGTCCAATATGATGTCAATAATTAATTTATTATATTTATCAATTATTATATTTTTTGATTTATAAAGTCACAGGATTGTTTATTAATTATTAACCAATTTATCAACCCTGTCTGCAATATATTTATAGGTAGTTGTTTAAAATTGTCTGGTATTTATGAAGGTAGATTGTAATACTTCTAGAATTTAAACTATTTTTGCAGTATAAACTTTACACGTTGCTAATATAGTTTATTCTGATATCTGGTCATAATTTGAGTATTTATTCCTCCTTTTTTTCGTGTAATTAATATGAAAGACGTGCTTACGCCACAGGATTTATTTTTTTGAAATATCATGAATTACTGATGTAGAACATCAGTAGGTTCCAAACTACTAGTAATATAACACGAGACAATAATTATATAACTACGTAAAACGTTGGGTTAATTTTAATGTAATAAGATATAACTACACACTGGTTTTGTACGTTACAACCTACAACAAAATCTGTTCAGTATTACCATCATTGTGAAGTTACTACAGTTTGAAAACTTACTTTATTTTCTAATTGCACACTCAATGTGAAATTATATTATCTACTGACCGTTTTATGTGAATGATTGCAATACAGATTAGTTTGGTACCAGTCACCCAGTTACACGTCACCCTGGATTCCGATGAGCACCGGCTGGATGTGTTGACACGTTGCTCGACGTGGTAGCGGACACCAGGCATGGTGTCGCGGACCCAGATGTGATGTCACGGTACCTAGGATATCGTGTTGCGTATCAACGAATCATACTCGATGCATGACGCTCGAAGCTCGACTCCTGCGGTGCACGACGCGATGACATGGCGTTCGAAGCGGTGGTGAGAGCGGCAGCGCCATCCATGCTTGCGCAAAGTGAAGTTGCCGGCCTGCTGGCACTTGTCGACCTCGACACCTTACCTTTGGCACCAACCAAAGAGTGACACGTAGAATTACTGTTGGATACATTTTCCCATTGAAAACGTTCGAATGTAAAGTAGCCTCGTCCCGATGGCACACCTCCCATTTAAGGAATGTCAATTTCTCCTATTCAAAGGAAATCCATACCTCCTTTTAAAAGGAAATCGATACCTCCTATTTAAAGGAAGTCCAGACCTTCTATTTAAAGGAAATCAATACCTCCTATTTAAAGGAAGTCAGTACCTCCTATTTAAAGGGCATCAATACCTCCTATTTAAGGGAAGTCACTACCTCCTATTTAAAGGAAGTCCATACCTCCTATTTATAGGGAATCAACACCTCCTATTTATAGGGAATCTATACCTCCTATTTATAGGGAATCAATACCTCCTATTCAAAGGAAGTCCCTACCTCCTATTTAAAGGAAGTCATCTTTCTTTCTTTCTTTCATACCTCCTATATATAGGGAATCAATACCTCCTATTCAAAGGAAGTCCCTACCTCCTATTTAAAGGAAGTCATCTTTCTTTCTTTCTTTCATACCTCCTATATATAGGGAATCAATACCTCCTATTCAAAGGAAGTCCCTACCTCCTATTTAAAGGAAGTCCATACTACCAATTTAATGGAAGTCCATACTTCCAATTTAATGGAAGTCAATACATCCAATTTAATGGAAGTCCATCTATCATTTCAAATAGAATATGAAATACAAACGAGTTTACTCGTCGTCGTCGTTTCAGCCATGGAACGTCCACTGCTGGACGGCCTGCATCCAGTGACTCCCAGCCACTCTAACCAGGTCGTCTGTCCATCTTGTGGGAGGTCGTCCCATGCTTAGCCGCCCAATTTACATGTAATGTCATAATAATATAAAATTATAACAATGGCGGTTGCGAGTTCATAATACTTTGCCACATCTTGGTAATAACTACATGTTACCACTTGTATTTATATTGTGGCTTTTTATGCATTAACAAACATGGATATATTAATTTACCCAATCTATTTATAGTCTAACGACATTTTAAATATTTATTTCTAATTTCTAATTTTAACGAAATTAGTTATAGATAAGTAGCAGTCGTGAAAACGTTAAGACATTTAAATAGTTTGCCACTTGAATAATATAATAAACTAGGTGTGGCTAACACACAGTATTTTAGTGTATGCATTTTTATCATATTATGTAAATTACTCAAACAAGTATTTTAAATATTTTTTTTCATATTAATTATATTCGCATTTAACGAGTCGCGGTAGAAGCGTTGTATGCGTTCTGCGGCTAAAATATTCATTAATGTGCAGGTAGTTCTAAAATGTTTCAATACAGTTTAATTCTGTTTAAATTTAAAATCGTTCGTTCTTATTCCTTGAATGCGGAATTCTATTTGTTTTTATCAGCATTTATTGTTTAATTTCTAATAAGTGTATTATGAATTCAGTGTGTACATAGTAAGTTTATACTTATTTTTTCTCCTTCTGAGTGGAACAAATACCTAAGCGCAATTAAATAGTGAATGAGTAATTATTTTCCAACAACCTAAACACGGTACTGTTATTATCACAGAAGCCTCTAAACTAGGTTTCCTCAATGTGAGATATACCGAATAATTAACTCAAAATAACAAGAAGTTTAACCTTTCCTGATTACATTATATTATTATGCTCACATGATGTCTTGAAAATAAATTACTTAAATTCAAATAAATTATTCAAACCAAAATAACTGCGTATTCTAATTACTAGATTAAAATTCGAAAGATTTTATTTTTATTTTGTCGTTCTATTTTAACTTGTGAAGGATTTTGGATAAGATTGAAATTGCATTTGTATTTAATGTGAACCAACAGACGTAACGGTTATTCTGTCTTTAACATTTCAAAATGAATTCTGGTATGTTACTACATACCCTCTCCCTTTTTTATTAAATTTCTTAAAACTTTTTATTGCACGCGTACTCTTTATAATATTGTAACACTGACCTTTTACCTCGTCGCCACTTGTACTGTGCTAACAGTACGTATATATGTAGAATTGCACTGGCTCACTACTACACTCAATAGTGCGGGAACACGTCCATTCCAGTCCGGCATCGGCCGTCGACTGACTAATGACAGCTAATGACAGCTATGAGCTATCCCCACCACTGGTGTACGTGAGACAATGTATATATCTATTTCATATCTATTTCATAGATACACTACATTATTGTTAAAAAATATAACCATCGGAATACGCCCATGCACATTGGTCCATTTTAATTTAAATGATAAATGTGTTTAATTCAATCAGTATGTTGCCATGTATAGTAGCCGATTATGAGATATGAAAGACAAATCGTTTTTCATTATGTTTTATTGATTTAATTTATATTGAAATTTTATAGGAATATTCAATGATTGTTAGACGAATGCCAGACAAAATAGTTTTTCTATTCTTGTTCTATTCGATCGATATTTATTTTACCTATCAATAATACCTTCATGTTTAGTTAGTACCATTAACAAGCAACTACAGCGTACAGCACGTGATATAAAAACAAGATTTTCAATATTGGACTAATGTTTATGGACTCAGCTGAAACTCTTAAAGCTTTTCTGTGATTCATTAATTTAAATATAAGAATTATTTACATTATATACATTTTTTTTTATACACTATTTACGAATATTACAGTATTTTATAGTACAAAATTTTCTTCCCCCGTTTCTTGCTAACCTTCAAATCTTGTCAAACATCCACATATGCTCACAAAATATCATAAAATAAAAACAATAGCATGACCATTATTTGAGATATTATAGGCCCGGGTCCCAATAAGTTATAGCGTTAATTATCTCGTGATCGGCGGCTCAAAGCGGCCGGCGCGGGAGGCGCGATGTTGATTTTCAGTTTATTTCATTAGATCGACGCCACGGGGCGTTCAGTCCGCCTCGATTGTGTAGTGTGACCATGCTTGCAGACTCTATTGGTACGAAAATATATGATTTTAAGTAGTGTATTTTGTAAATTAATGTTGTGGACATATTTTTGGAGGAGTTCTAGTATAAAATGCAAATAGCTGATTGTTAATTGGAATGTTGCGGGTTTGCTTAATCAGTGAAAATTTATTAATCTGACAAACCAATAAATTAATAGATACCTATACAAAATAAAGAATTTTAAATCTTTACGATACGAATACGATTATCTGAATAAAGTCAATTGTATGATAATTGATAAACAATTAAAATAAATGACTCTTGACGCGAAAAAAATATTTTACTCGACAAGAAAAATGTCATTTTAAGAAAACTTTACTCGGAATTAATTTCAACCCAACCTGACGGTACAAAAAGTTCTGCCTAAATTTGGTCACCCGGTCATCTGCCGTTAAATTCACCTGCCCGTTTAAAAATGGTAAAATATAGTATTTATAATGAAGCGGCCTTTTCAATTTTCGGCTCGGCCCTTTATCGGCGTGACATCGGCCCTAATCACGCTCGTAGTTCCTGAACGATGTTTATTTTCTATTAATACCTTTTAACTTTTTTGATTGCCTTTCTTTTAGTAATTGAATTTTTCATATTATGGGACTTTCTATGTCAACAAGCATTATGTGTTGTGGGTATTTAAAATGGTTTACGTGGGATGTTTGTTCATTAGACGTAAACGTTTGGTGTTTTTTATTTGATGACATGAACTATAGGTTAAATAGGCCCGAGGTTTTAAGTGTGGAAGATATAGATAATACTGTGTAATCGATTCTCAAACGATAGCATTCCGACGATTCTGATAGTATACCTATGCAATAGAAGGTAGCATAATTAATAGTGTTTTATATTACTTATTAATATTTATAAGAAAGTAAGTACCTAACAGTTTTTAAATTTCGTTGAAGTTTTCTAACAGTTAATACCAAATTAATACTCAATTTTAAAACCCTATCCACTGCAAAGAATGTGTTTTTTCATTACTCACATTTCTAAGAGAAATCACAAGCAATCAAACATACGAATGCGATTACAATAGTCCGAGCAGATTGTGTACTTGTCAATCGTGTGGATGACGACTATATTGAGGTAATAATGGCGTATCACTAACGTACTTTTTGCGCCTCTGCTATAATAACTTTCTTTCCTGTCCGCTAATGTGTAAGGCTGGTGGCAGATCTGACATGATGTGATTTTGCATATAAATATGCGTTTGTAAGCCACAGTCTTCTTGATCTACATAGGATTAAACTTTAGGTAGTTCAATAATATGCTGAACCGAAATATAAGTAAAATTAAGATAAGGATAAGTAGAGCTTAGTTTATGTTTATGTTTATTATTGCTTGAATTACGTAAAACCCAATTAAAAGGATGTAATGATAAGCAGTGACTCTCAATGGAATTTTTAAATTGTTGTTTTTGTATGAATTACCTATTGACACCTTTAAGTAGTCCATAATTGCAAAATGTGAATACTTACATAAGTGCTATTAAACAATTGCAATTTTATTTGAAATATAGTCACGCATAACATGGCTAGTCGGTTTATACCTTTATGTAATATAATTTACAACCGATCATTTCTCCCGGGGTATCTCACGTTTTTGTTGATTACATTTCTCTAATATTGCATTTAAAATATATTGCATATTCTTTGATGCAAATATACGGACTACAATCATACATATTACGATAAATAAATTACAAATCACGTGCACTAAATTATAAAGAAGTCGGCGGCCGTTAGATGCACATAATAAATAGTTTCATAGATAATAACTGTATTCGGAATTAAATACAAATTGCATATTAGACATTAATGAAGGGAAATCTCACGAAATTAGCGAGGTTTTATGGTAACCAATAATATTGCACATGTATGCGAAGTCTTCTTATGTGCCGACTCTACAATGTAAGGTGAGGTAAAGTGATTGGCGATTGTACTTCTTACTAAATAACTTAATACTAATTGTTTTTGTACCTACAATGAAGCTATTTTAGGTCATAACAGAACATCGTGTCTATATCAGGTAGACCTGTTTTTGTCTTGAGAATAATTAATCCATACAAACTTTGGTTTATACCAAACGGTCTGGAATGTATGATTTACATTTAAATATTTGTAGAATAAGCTACAGATCATTGTTAAGTTTAGTATTTAGGATGTGGTCACTGGTGACGAATAAAGAAGACTTCAAAGATATGATTATCTACACATTTCATGAGTGGGTTTCCGATGTAGAGAAACATGTAGAGATTTATAAGTAGAACAATTTAACTCCCACCTTTATACAATACTTAAAAGTTTTTGATATAGAGCGTTTAGAAGAGTGCGTTTTTTTCTAATTTGAAGGTCGAACCCAGGACATCTCGGCAGTAATCCCTAAGATTCTATATGAATAATATCTAAGCAACAATCGGTTTGTAATTACAAAAATATTTTAATCTTACCAAAAAATATAAAGGAGTTATTTAGTTTGTAAAAATCGTGGAATTTGCTACCCTTTCTCATTTAGTTTAACCTTGATCTCAGCTGGAGATATAATGAAATCAACAATTAATTATCCGCCCACTCAACCGTAGTAATTAGGTTAGGCATAAAAACCATATCCAGAAAAAACTAAAAACATGTAAAAACTGCATAAAAATATTGTTCCAACTATATGGCTAATACAGTTAACAAAATTACTGTCCTAATAATGGAAAGAACACAGTGTTGAAAATAAAACGGTTTCCTTTTTAGTTATTTGCAAATTGGAAAATTTACATATAATTTAAAAGTCACGTTCAATTTCAAAGCAATTATAGTTGTATGATCAAATAACACATTTAAAAATATAAATTTATTTCTTACCTTTGAATTGCATCATGCAATTTATGATTAAATGGTTATGTATAATTCCGTTTCGCTGTATGTATATTTTTTGAAAATGTTCAGTCTATTTTTATGTTTATTATATAGTTTTAACAATACAGTTAATAACATAAACACGCAATATGCAAATGGACTAAACGCATTCCAGCTTGCACTTTAACGCAAACATTACTCAAAAATATTATATTTACATTTCACACTTTCTATTTAAATGATGTTTAAACCAGTTGGTTAACTAATCTATTAAATTAATAATATTAAAATGTAATTACATAGCACAATCTAGAGTAACTTATTTACTGCAGTGGACAGGCTTTGGACAGGTATTTGCTATATTACGTAAAATAATAATTCTTTAATGATATTTAACATACTTTCATAACAAATAAGCGCTGCAACAATAAAAAATAGACAAACATACACGCTACGAATCTCGAATGCTACCCATCGAGTTAAGCTCATTTGTTACTGTTTAAAATGTTTTTTGTTTATAATAATCGCCGCTTTAATATGAGAAATGATATCCAATTTATTATTCCAATTTACGGCTCAAAACGTGTTTGAATAGACGTGTGATTTATGAGAGGGTGGCGCGTACATTATTACAAAATTAGTTTATCGAAAAATAACTGATTTCATTTGTTACCCTTTGATCGCTTTTTAGACTTGACGTTTCATGTAATTTACTACGTAGTTTTGTTAAAATTGATCTTTTTATATGCAACTATCTTGCCAACATATTATAATTACATCCGCATCATTACTTTGGTACTTATTGATATGTGCAAAATATAGAGTAATTTGTTGAAAAAAATATAATCCTTAGTAAATAAGTATGATTTATTCATTACCACATATGCTATCTTTTCACTGAGTTCAATCATATTATACTTAACCGTAATTTGCATAAAAATTAATTTAAGAAATTCTTAATTTAACTTACTTTTTTCGACACTTTTACATTTTCTGTCAGTATCTCATCAGGCTCAAATATTAATTGACTAACTCAAAATTTCTAATGACCAAAAACAATTTTCCAATTTACTTTTACCAGAGCTCGTTGAGAGCTTGAGATAAATCATTGTGGCGCTTCTTGATGCTTATTAGATGTAACTGTGATTGATGGATCGGACGGACGGACGGACTGTAGCGATATGCGTAATACGGGTATATCATTTGGAAAGCTAGCTTGTTTAGATGTTAATAGTAATTATTTTTAGGTGAGCTTAAAACTTTAATTATATCTATGTTATTATTTATTTTATGGTCTTAGCCACTGATATTTCATTTAAAAAGATGTAAATATATTTATTATAGTGGCAAGTAGAAATGTGGCTAATTAGCCACAATTTATTTCATTTGTCTCTTTATCACTCACGACAGTGATAACATGCCATCTTATTTTGACGTCTAATCATGTGTGCGTGTGTGCAGTTTTTGAAGATCGAATGTTGTGTTTGTAACCTATCTAAACATTTTTACTTACGTGACAATGATATTAAAAAAACATTGGTTGTCTAATTGGTTGAATTGAAGGTTTATAAAATAAAAGGTTACCTAATCAATTCCATGTGGAATAACAACTTTAGATAACAACTATGACACAATCTTAATTGTTTTTATTTTATTTATATGTAACTAGCTGTGCCGCGCGGTTTCACCCGCGTGGCTCCGCTCCTGTTGGTCTTAGCGTGATAATATATAGTCTATATTACTCGTGGATAATGTAGCTTTCGAATGGTGAAAGAATTTTTAAAATCGGTCCAGCAGTTTATGAGCCTATTCATTACAATCAAACAAACAAACAAACAAAGTTTTCCTCTTTATAATATTAGTGTAGACAAGTGTAGTAACTAGTACTACCGTCTACCTACCTATGTTATCACTACATAGTATAAAACAAAGTCGCTTTCTCTGTCCCCATGTCCCTATGTCCCTATGTCCCTTTGTACGCTTAAATCTTTGAAACTACGCAACGGATTTTGATGCGGTTTTTTTTGATAGATAGAGTGATTCAAGAGAAAGGTTTATATGTATAATAACATCCATTAAATAGTGGAGAAGTACTGTTATTTTTGAGGTTTCTAATGTGATGTCGTAAATAATTACATTTTTTCCGCTTACATTGCAAACGCAGGCTGAACCCTACGAGTTTTAATCAAAATAATGTACTAAGTATTGTACACATTGAAAAGGTCTACAGAAAAGTCCGCGATGGTATATATCTATCTCTTATGGATAACCCACAACAACTTTTTTTTGTCATTTACTTTTTACGACAAATAATGGTTAATTTTCGAAGCGATTTTAACCAATACAGCATTAATCCTTAACCAATTAAATACCTTGATACATTGTTCATTTAATATAGATCTATATGGCCCTTTACACCGTATGATTTAAGTGAATATTTTCGAAGATATTACAGATTTAAAAATTTGCGGGACGTAGCGTTTGCGGCGGTACCGGCCTGCCGCCATTGCACCCGTGCGAAGCCGGGGCGGGTCGCTAGTTTACAATAATTGAACAATTTAGTTTACCGGATAGGTATGATTTACAAATTAACAACACACAAATCGATTTTAAAAATAATATAACCTTTACTCTATGGGGTTTTGTTACCCATGTAAAATGAAAGCACCTTGTAGATTAAACTTTTAATCAATCTTTCACTATTACAATCTGTTAATAACTTAATACTAGGTATACAATGTTTCACCACAATGAGTTCAGTCTATACAGGTTAACAGGAGACAATGGAATTGTGTCTTGGTATTAACTACGTATTATCTGCGTAATAATTAGAGAAAATTAACGGTCGAATCTATTTGAAATCCGGTCAAGTGCGTTCCGTTTCGGAACGCCACTAAAATAGAACCAATAAAATATAGATAATAAAAGTGGCAACGCCACAACTCTCACATAAACCTATCGAAGAAAATACCATTATTTTTTACAAATTATATTTTAATTATACATTATAATTAACACTTTCTCCAATACAAGAACAAACAAATATTACAGTGAAATTGTTACTTTGCCAAGTATTAATTAATTATTATGAATAGATATAACAATGCAAAACTCGTTAAATTTTATAGTGGTAGATACTAAATCTTTCACGCTCATAATAGGTTAATCGATCTTTCGAAACAATCGATAACTATCGAGTAATTTATTTTAACAAAGCCAGTTAAGCGTTTTACTCAAAATTTGCCGTAAAATGCGAAATTTAAATAAATACCGTGTGAATTTTATCGCTTCATTTGGTATTAGGTATAGTTTTAATGGAGAAAATATTTTCTCATCGACTTTCTTTTGAAAGAATAACTTATTTTACAAAAGTTTTGTCACTTACTTTTTTTTGTAAAAATTCCTTTAGCCTAATTTCTTTTTTAAGACGAGGCCGAGGTTCAGGCTTTTGAGTAGCAAGTACCGAAAATCAAAATGTCATTTCCATTTTTATATGTTTTTTTAAAACATCTACGAGACGTCGATTCGCCCTCGGCTTACAGGCCGATCGTGCTGCTCGATGAGGTGAGCAAGCTCTTTGAGCGCGTTTTCGCAGCTCGCCTCATCGACCACCTGGAGGGAGTGGGGCCGGACCTGAGCGAAAACCAGTTTGGATTCCGCCGGGGACGGTCCACCATTGATGCGATCGCTGCGCTGCGTGACCTCGCAGACAATGTGGCTGATGAAGGTGGAGTGCTTTTGGCGGTGTCTCTTGACATCGCCAACGCTTTTAACACGCTACCATGGAGTTGCGTAATTGAGGCGCTCCGCTATCACAACGTGCCCGAGTACATGGTGCGACTGCTGCAGTCCTACCTATCAGAGAGGGCTGTGGCGTACCCCGCACGCCGTGGATGGATGGAAAAGGAAATGTCGTGCGGTGTTCCACAGGGCTCGGTTCTTGGGCCTCTCCTGTGGAACATCGGTTACGACTGGGTCCTGCGCGCCACTTATCTCCCGGGTGTAAGCGTGCTTTGCTATGCGGATGACACCCTGGTGACTGCGCGTGGGGCCTCGTATAGGGACGCGGCCCTCCTTGCGACCGCTGGTGTTGCAGAAGTTGTGCGCCGGATTAGAAGACTTGGTCTAGAGGTGGCCCTGGACAAGTCAGAGGCGATTTTGTTTCGTGGCCGTCGAAGGGCGCAGGCTGCTGGATCAGCCATTCAGGTGGGCGGTGCGTCCATCAGCGTTGGTTCCACGTTGCGCTATCTGGGTATCGTGTTGGACAGCAGCTGGACATTCGTGGAACACTTCCGTCGCCTCGCCCCCCGGCTTGTTGGGGTGGCCGGGGCACTTGGTAGTCTGCTCCCGAATCTTAGGGGGGCTGGGGGCGCGTGCCGTCGTCTTTACACCGGCGTCATTCGCTCCATGGCCCTCTATGGTGCGCCCATTTGGGCTGACTCTTTGAGTGTCCGTACCAGACCCCTATTGCGTAGACCGCAGCGGGTCATGGCGCTCAGAATCGTGAGGGCATATCGCACGGTGTCCTTCGAGGCCGCGTGCGTAATGGCGGGGACGCCCCCGTGGGACCTGGACGCCGAAATGCTGGCGGACGTCTATCGCCGCGTCGCCGCGTCCAGATCGCACGGGATCAACCCATATCTGGAGCAGGTCCAGCAATGGAGGGCTGATGCTCTCGAGCGGCGATTCAGTGAGTGGAAACGACGGCTCGAAGAGCCCAGCGCAGGAGTAAGGACGGTCGAAGCAATCCGACCGGTCCTACGTGAGTGGTGCGACAGGCGGCATGGGGCCATCACCTTCCGGCTGACACAGGTACTGTCCGGACACGGCTGTTTTGGGCGGTACCTGTGCAAAGTCGCCAGACGGGAGCCGCAAATGGCTTGTCATTGGTGCGACTGTCCGGAGGACACGGCAGACCATACTCTCGCCGTGTGCCCCGCGTGGTCAGAGCCCCGTGCTCGCCTGGTCGCAGTCGTCGGCCCTGATCTCTCCCTGCCTTCCATAGTTCGCGAAATGGTTGGCGGCGACGGATCGTGGTCCGCGGCTATCACATTCTGCGAGTATGTGATGTCGCAGAAGGAGGAGGCAGAACGGGTCCGCGAGAGAAACCCTTCCGCGGATCCGATTCGGCGTCGTCGTCCTATTGGGCGTCGTCGCCGTGTCGCGGCCGCTTTACACGGTCGCGACCTGCCTCCCTGATGATGGGCACCGGATGATGGAACGGGGATATAATCCATCATCCGGTGCGGAGAGGCGGCGTGAGAAGTGTTCCACTCACACCGCCCCCCCAGGAAGGTAGACCTGGCGGCCTCCCGCCACATTCGCGTTGGGCCTGGAGATAGGCTGCCGCTGACGGGTCTGCGGACGCGGTTCTACCGAATACCCGCGGCCCCGTCAATAAAGCGGCACGGCGGAACACAGTGGAGTTTAGTCGGTAGGACCCTGCACTCAGCAGGGTGAGTCCGACATAACCCAGGGCTCTTCCCCCGAGTGCCCTGGGTATGCCTAAATGCATTCTCCACTATAAAAAAAAAAAAAAAAAAAAAAAAAATCTACGAGACGTAGTACTTCGATAATAACTATAAGTACTCTAAGTAACTATATTAGACCACCCGAGTATGTATACAATTTTTTGCTTTCACCTTTACAAACGTCAGGAGTCACGACTCACGTTTCACGAAGCGTTGCCAAATACCCATGTTTATCGATCAAAGGGTAAATCATGAATAATCGATGTTTCATCTTGTTGGGGATATCGATTAATTATACGAATTGATAACCGCTGGGCGTGGCAACACTAACCATACCCGGTTTAACTTTCATTCCGCCTCCACGAAGCCTCTTCACTCCTGGTCTTAAATGGTATCCGACGTTGTTAATTATAATTGCTGTTTTTATGTTATTATCAGTAAATATCCAAATTTAATTTAAAAGGAATGTAAGAATAAATCAATGTTTTAATAACCAAAAAAAATAATGGTTGTTAAGAATCCGATTTATTATTTACTGCTTTGTGCGGTTACAATGTGCTTATATGGCAGATATGGCAGGATCAACGGTTTTCTGTGATTTAATGCAATGAGTATACTGATTGCTTCCTTAATTACAAAGATTAAGCGAATTCGTAACATTAATTTAAACATCATCTTTTAACGCAACCAGCGCTTATATAATTCTCTCCTTCATGCTAAAACATTAGTTATTGTATGATATCTATACAAAGATAGATATATCACGATAAAGACGTTAACATACCTACTACAATTCTGATAGTCCCCACAGACAATAGCGAACTATTAAAAAATAATGTTATAAAGTTTGCTTTCATTAAAATTCACCATAAAATTCCTCTCCTAACATATTATAACAAGAACAAAATTGACGTTTCAGATACCACCTGTTTAATTATAAATCAAATAGCCTCAGAGTTAATTAGAAGTCTTAGCTGCAGCCGCGCCTGTTTCACACGACCATCAAGAGGCATTAAAAAACATAAAATAGTTATTTTAGATATAAATTTATAATTATTTTAGCTCAAAATTTATAATTAGATTTGGCGAACTCACGCCTACGGCTTACCGGCGACCGTGCTCAAGGTGTGAGCTTTACGCTATTTGCTTCTATTATTTAACTTATTTGTTTTTGAAGTGAAACTTCTTTATCGGGGTTGGAAAAAAATTTAGTGTAACATTTTTTCGTTACGCGTGACATTTTTCCGTTATGCGCCATCTTTTTCTTATCCCTACCACGCGTGATTCGACGTATTTCTGTAAAGTTGCATATATATTTTTTGAAAAATAAGGTCATAAAGAAGTTTCACTTCTTACGTGTGTACACTAGTACACGCACACATTTTTTATTTTATTGGTCTTATATTTGAAATTTAAGTTTTTTAGATATTTAATATTCATTGGTATCTGAATATTAATTAAGTAAAGAATAAAAAGTAAATGAATGTAAAATTTAGCACATAAATGTCGATAATAAATAATAGGTAATGGATTTACACGAAAAATGAGGTAATAAAGGAATAATAAAGTACCTAAGTATCTTAAAACTCTAGTCTTACGTAATATACATAATAATTATATTTTATCGAATGAATATTTGACCGGTATTTTAAAACTCAGAATTCTCATGACTTGTACCACATTCACACCGTAGCCAGAGGGCGGTTCGAGCAGATAACTTGGCCAGGATAAAAAACTTCATTTCAATAAAAATTAACTGCTTATTTATTTGTTTTATAAATTCCTAAATGTATACACATTCTGTTGTTTTGAGTATAAATGAATTGGGTTTCTAAACTGTTCCAGAGTTTTAATAATTTTTAGTTTTATTTCAACCTTTAGGTGCCACTTCCGAATAATTTATCATGCTCAAATAAAAGTATATAGAACCAATTCGAATCACAACTATTTCTCATTAAAATCGTTAGCTTAAAGCAACATTATAATTGAATTTTAGATTAATAACTCTTTTGAAATCAATCGAACCCACGCTCTTCCCACGAAGCTATGATGGGTAATTGAATTTCTTATTGGATTACATTTTAATTAGAAGTGATTATGTTATTAATGAGTGTCATAGATGTTGTATTGTCTATGTGATGGATAGAAGAATTGAACGGTGAGTTACTGGCCATACCGCGGGTCTGTCTGTGATTGATCACTGCCCTGCGGCGTTTGATGATCGCCGAAATTGCTTTGCAGGGCTGGATTTGAAACTGAACTTCTAGGTTTTCTAAGACGATTGGAATTGGACTTCTGGATTCAAGTTTATTTGTGTGTGTGTGTGTGTAAATAATTATAATTTTGTTTCATTGTTTGCTTTTCTTGCGTAGCTTTTCCAATATATGAAGTGCAAATAACTCAAAAAACTTTTATGAAAAATGTGTTCGTTTGCTATAATAAGCTGTATTTCTAAACAAGCTCTTTACACCGGGAGTTTATGTATTATTATCGTAATTCGTAAATATGCAAACTTTACATGACGCTATGAGTCTCGTTACAAATCTATGTAAAAATAGGTTGTTGTGCTTTCTTCTAAAAATAATTATGACATCAATTTTTCCATTAATCGAAATAACCATCACCGATATAATAGATCTCTATTATAGAGACAACATCAGAGAGCGTAAATATGACATTAAAATGTAATATGTACTTCATATTTGTATCATATATATAAAACAGAATCCGGCCCTGGCTATTTCTCCCTTTAATTACCATTTAGTGAGGTCTCGAAAAGTTAATAGCTCCTCTTGATCACATTGAAATCAATGAAGTAGTTATGTAAATTATCAAATCGGATCAGCGGGGTTACATTAATCTTGTAATAAGTAATAACGCTCCAGTTTCTACTAATATATGCTATTAAATATTATGTAAATTTATAGGTTAGGTTGAGCGTTCACACAAAAAACGGTTGTGTGGATTTGGATGAAGTTTGTTAATATATTATATGGATGGTAGGTATATTAATGCCTAATTGCTTATTGTTGTTCATCGGCCACCTCATTTTATTTTTGGAGCATTTCAGTTTCTAATGCAATATTTATAGTTTCTTATGCTTTATTTATAGGTATGTGGTTAAAATCGGTACGAAACTTATTTTTAACGTTACGTTTTTGTAAATTTGTCTCAATAATATGAAATTAGACAGATATTATTATTTTATTTCTTATGTATTCTAAATCAAAAGTGCTTTTATGAGTTTTTAAAATAATAATAATATCTACTTATAAATGGTTTAAATAAAAGACACACAAAGCTTTAATTTTTTATTTCATACGGTTTAATGTATTTCATATAAAATAGAAAACAAGACCATTTTTACACATAGTTTGTAATGTTTTACCATTTCGGAAACTCATGCGTTTCTTTGGTGCAAAAATATGAAACTCACAATAAATACATTGGAAAATCAATTTAAAATGAAATTATTACTACAAAATATCAATGGTCCACAATACAATACAATTGTAATTATTCTAAACAAATACCATTGTCTATATCTCCCTTAGCACCTAATTATATATATCTATATTAAAACTAGAATAAATAACAGTAAGGCAAATAACTGGACGGATGAAGTAACTATATTAATTTTATTACAAAATAAAAACATCAATTTGTATACGATGTTAGCATTATGCTATGTATCGGTTTACAGTTTACACAGTCATAGTCATCTATTAATTTCGAGGTACATAGTCAATTTATCACAAATTAGTAATTACAAAAAAGGAATCTACTCAAAGCAAACAAACAAGTTTAAATACTGAAAATAAATTGGTCCCATTATGAATACAGATAACAAAAATGTAACGAATACAAAAATATAGATCAACAAATAACCTAAATTTTAAACTGTGTAAACCGACATGTGCAATCACCATATAAAATACAAAACAGCCCCAGATCACGTGTATGCACCGAACGAACAAACAAAACCATTCGCTAATTGTACAAGGTTCAACTGATCATGTCTGTGTGGTGTCTCTGTCTAAGCATTTCGAGTCGTAGCTCATGTTCCCTGGCCGCCATTCGCAAGGCTGCGATGCTAGAACTCCTGCGTTCTACTTCTGGGGGATTTGGGGGCGATTCGCTGCCGGGGGATATAGGGGGAGAGACAGGGGGAGGTTCAGGGGAGTGGCGGGGGGGAGCGGATAGTCCCGCTAGTAGGGAGTGGAAGGGAGGAGAGGATGTGTACATGGGAGCGCTGAATAGGGGAGGGCGGGAGAGGGGCGCGCTGAGGTACTGCGTGCCGAGCACTGGTGAGCCCGTGTAGCTGTTGAGAAAATAAGGTTATTAGACATTGTGGTTAAATAGTAAATTATTGAAAAAAAAAAGAATCTTTTGGCTGCTCAATTAGATGTTATTTATATTAGAATAACTAACTAAAACTTATAGATACGTTTTTACGCTAATAATGCTTTGACTCAATATTCAATACTTATCGATAGTTATTTTAATTAAACTACAATAGGTATCACGATTTCATTAAAGTGAAATCAATGATTGATTGCAAATGCTGTTTTCTAGTCTACATAATAATTAATATTTGAAAGTATTGCTGACTTTTTTAATGCAATTATACATTCTATACAAGCTTATATGGCCTACAACCAACCACCTAACCTATCGTACTACCTTCTCTATTTTTATTCAATGTAGAAACTTACCGAAAAGACGCCAGCGCATTGGCATCAAACGGTTTCCTGAAGCCAAAGCTGAGCTGCGAGAAGGGGTTAGGCATAGACGCGACTACAGAGGGTGGTGGGGCCGCTGCTCCCCCCAGGTACGGGTTGTAGGGGTGAGCTTGGGGACCCACTTTCTCTTGCTTTCTCCATTTTGCGCGCCTGTTTTGGAACCAGACCTGTAAATGAGGGGAGAGAGGTTAGTTGATATTGTTACTGTTGTACCTTTGTTATTTTTGTTTTTTATAATTCAGAATCTTTCTGATGTTTGATTGTTATTCGTTATTGTTTGCAAAGTTGTGTTCCGAATAACCAATAATTTAGAATTCTTATTCACTCGCCTATAAGCAGTCATACAGAAATACTAAGACATAGTCAACCCTTATTGAATTTACAGTTTGAATAAGATCTAATTAAGTCTTATCATAAACCAATTAAATGAGCTAATCGGAGATTCTGGCATAACAATATTTTGAATAAAATTTATGGCAAATTTTTCTCTACCACCTACCAAACTTTACAATGTTCCTGCAATACATTTTGAGGCACATTGTACATTCAAACCACTTAAACGTATTACGAGTTTTTATCCGTTTGATCCGGTTTAATTTCTTACTCATTCTGGCTGAATGTAGGAAGCAAAAACTACTGGAATTATTAAGCTTAATGAACGATCGGTAGAGCCCCCCGTTGATTGATTTTGCGATGCATTCGAGTTTAACAATCATTTACGGCCTACCGCCGTGTTTAAAATTCCAACTTCAGTTTTTGTTAAGTATTTAAATACAATTTATAATACCATCAATATCTTGCAATGAAATAAAACACATAACAACTACATGTTCATAATTTGTTCGTTCAAACGGTAACTTAACGGTAAGTAAATAATAATTCCAATATACTTTGTATATACTTCGATTAATGAATACGACTATTATCGATCTAAGTATAGTCAAATGCTATGTTTTTCCATAATAAATGAATTGAAGCGTGTGTAGGTCACATAGCTCAATAGAAATGTAAATACAATAGAAATTATAACGCAACTTTTTGCTGAACTTTGAAGGTGCAAATATGCACTTGTACGGTAAATGCATCGTGCTAAGTACACTCCTGTTTTAAACATGAGTTTTGTTGTTGCAAAAAGCGCCAGACAACATGCCGTAATCATTATGTAAAATTTCATTTTATGGTGATTTAAATTAATTCACTTATGATAAATGTGCAAGTGTAAAAAATTCAGTACGTTTCTTTAAATGTCGACATAATTGATGCTATGTGGGGGAGCCGTGCGTTCGGCATTCTTGGGCTTTTGCTTTATTTTGTACAAACTGATATTGTTCACTTAAGTAATAATAATGGGGTTTTAGGTTGTATCCTTACAGTATTTCCATCTATATTCTTGTTCAGGCTTGAAGAACTATAAAAAATAAAAAAAGGATGAATTGGAACAGCTGTTCTTGTGTTTTGTGCTTAAAAATACATCGGCAGCATGAAATTCTTTACTAAATTATCGTGTACATACATTAAGATATTAATTAGCTAGAGGTATCTAAAGTTAATAAAGAAACAACATCTTTGTTTATAAATGCAATTAAATTAATGTACCACACATTACATAATAAAAAAATAACCCGTAATATCTGAAGTCGTGGTCACCATCCGTCTATAGTTACGAATAGTTAGTTTTTCATGAGTCGGTGAATTTTAACGGCTCAATTTAGTACCGAGCATTATTGAAATAAAGTCGCTTTTGGAACGCTGTTAATAACTTCATTATCGCGAACTGCGTAAGTGTGTGTTGCGAATTAATTTCTCAAAATATCTAGCGTTTCTTTGAAATAATAACTGATTCTGAGCTGCTGTAATTGTTTCAATTAAAGTGGTTTAGCAGATCTTTAGTTTCGTTTGATGAGTGCCAATTAGTGCGAGTGATTTCTGTTCGTTGGAAAAAAAAAGCGTTTACGAAGTTTACAACGGTATGAAAGGTTTTTTTGACAAAAAATTATGATTTCTATATTTTTTTGTAATATCATTAGGTGGTTTTGTTACGGGGCCGTATCGATGCTTGAAGTTAATAAATATTAATTTACAAAGAATGTAAATAAACTAGGCTAGAAGCAATTATCTAGTTTGTAGTTAGGTTCTTGTTCATTTTTTTTTCATTTTAACAAAAAGTCTAAGTGAACAAGAGCATTTACTAACGCTTATTTTTTATTGAATAGAAGTCTACAAAGCATAGAAAATATACCTTCATAGCCGCATTTGTAACAGTAATGATAAAAACATTACGAGGGCGACATAAATTTATTACGCGTTATCAAATTTTAATGTTTCATTTTGTGTCCGTACAGCCTGCAGTACTATCTCCTTAATTTATTGCCGTGGATAGTGGACCAATTAGGTGTGCATTCAATACATATTTTTAATTCTGTGTATTGAGACTGTTTTCATAGTAAACTTCATAGTTTTGATGATTTATATAGTTAAAAAGTTTCGTTTGAAATAAAATAACAGTAAACACATTTGCTAAGAAAGGTGATTCATATAGTTACTAAACACACAAATAAATAGCGAATAAGTAACTTTCAAAACTGAGTAGAACCCAAACAGGAATAGCATCGAAATATGGAATAATAACGAAAACCAACCAACTTTAAATAAATAAATAAATAAACTTTTGTAGTCATGGCCTTTTTTTGCTCTACATAATATACTCTGACAACAAAATGTGATGTACCAAAATTAGTTGATTTCAGATGCTATGGGCATAATGTTTTGTATTATGCAGTAGCAATGCAATAAGCAGTAGGTACTTAGATTTTTTATGTAACTATAATTTTCAAGTCAGTATAAGGTAAAATATACAATATAGAATTTACATATTTTTTTTCTTTTGTGAATTCCAGTATTCGCATGTTTCCCCGGTAGATGTATTTGACTGAAGAACTTTCTTTACGGAATATTAGTTATAGTAGTCGAGTTAGATCAGGAATCAAATATGTAGTGTTATTTAATAAATGTATTCAAATCAAACACAATTAATATGTTCAGAAATTGAATACAATTGCGAAAAAAATCGAGTTCCGCTGTTTGTAATAATATGGCGCTCTTATTAGAATAAATGTAATTAGTTTTTGCATTGATAAACGTAATTGCATAGTGTTTAATTGAAAAACTTATTGGAGCGTCAAATAATTTCCGTGAAAACAGTGTAGATCATAATAATTATATAGTTTTTATATTTCCAAATGTCTACAGACATAAAATTTAAGTCTGGAGGTCTGCCCTTCATTCGTTCTTCCAATATTTGAATAATTATATATTTAATTGTAACCTAGTGATTAAAAATATTAGTTATTTGGTATTGTGACACAGATACTGATATTGGATGTTTATATTAAAGTATATATTTGTCACTTAATTAAAAAAACAGTTTGTACCTAAAATCTACGAATATGGTATAAGATCAAATATGGTAGGTATATGGTATAATATTAGATCAAAGAGTGGAGGATTATAATGTAAACGGTCCTTTAGGTATGTGTTCAAGTTGTGAGAATTGAAAGAAGCCTTTTAAGAAAAATACTTTTCGGAAAAAGAAAGTTATTAAGTTACTATAGAGACATATTCCAAGATCTCCTAAATAATCCCAGAGCATACGTTATACGAATACCTACATATTGTAACAAGATGCATTTATTACCTGTATTCTTGCTTCTGTGAGACCGATCTTCATAGCTAATTCTTCCCTGTAACAAAATGAATAGTATTATTCTTCATATTCAATATTCAAACGAAAAACAATTGACTGAAAACATTTCTAAGCTTTGTTATAAAGCTTCTTTCAGTTCCAAATGTTGTAGGCAGATTGTAAAGTATGCGCGTATTTTTTAATATTAACATTGGAACTTGCCTAATAATCTTTAACATAGAGAAGCATAATGTAGCTAACATTATTACATACAAAAAAAAGCTTTAGAACAATTGTCTAAAGGCGAAAAGGAAAATACTAGAGTAATTTGAGATATAATACAGAAGATCAAGACAATCTCTTAGCCATAAGTAGTAAGTATTTAAATGTTCCTATATATTGTTGTATAGGAAATGCTTGAGAAGCCTTTTAAATATAAATAATTATGTAGCTATTTATTTATTATCAGCCGCGTGCTTATGAGCAATTAAATAGCTTATTAAGATTATAATGAAAAATGTTTTTCTTATTCCCTTTTATATTATAGAAGTTTTAATAAAAACAAGATTACGTCTAATTAAATTAACTATAATTATAATGAACGGTTGTTTTGCACTTTTTCTTATTTATCTATTATGTTTTAATATATGTACTTCAAGTATATCCGTATATAGAGTATCAAAGAAAATGTAGCATGAAAAATAAATGATAGGATAATTGGTATCAAACGGACATCCTGTAATTGGTTTGATACCTATCAACATCTGGCTAATTAAGTAATGAAATTAATGTTATGATAAGATATATTACCGTATTGATTTATATACCCAGGAAGTTTAGTACAAATTACCGTAATCTATCAATAATTAATCGAATTATCTTAATCTTGTTTAATTTACGCATTTCCGATATGACTTTATTATTGATAAAATATTGTGTTCTATCTTATCATGTTGGTTATGAAACAATAAGTAGCGGATGTTATTTATTATCTAGCTAAGGAAATGAGGAAAAACAAAGGCTTTTGCAAATTGCTTTATCAGGGATTTGCGATGTGATAAATGTATTTTTAAATTTATAGTAAGTATGAGGTAATCATAGTAACTTTGAATTTCTATTAGCATCCTGCGGTAATAGATAAGTTTGATAAAAATAGAACAGCCATATTATCTATGATATAATTTGGGAATCGAAATTAACTCTAGTATAATTATTGATCATTTAATATTTGTGATTTAGCTTAAATTTTGTGCATTTTATTATTACACGCTCTTATTAGTTATCTCTATATATTGTAGTTTAATATAGAAGTACCTAGTTTGTAAACTAGCTTGTCAAGGATTCTTCGCAAACTCACCTCGTAAACACATCAGGGTAATGCGTCCTAGAGAAAGCCTTTTCCAGCTCTTCCAATTGGAAACTGGTGAAGGTAGTCCTGTATCTCCTCTGCTTGCGCTTTGGGGCGAAGTCGTCAGCGTCGTCACTGTCCGCGGAGCCCGGGGGCGGACGCTCTGACGGGGACTGGTCGGAGCGGTGCAGCTCTGGTGTTGTTCTGGGAGAATCGTCCTTTGTAAGCTCGGATATGCCCATGCTAGTGTACTTTTGGTACTCTTGTGCGTAGTAATCTGTGGAAGAGATTAATTGTTAATTCTAAATACAGGCAGTTAAATGTTACAATATGATTAGATGGAAGGAATGTATTCTGTGATATGAGTTGGTAGATTGATGCATTCTATATTATTCTAACAGTGGTTTGAACGATCAGTAAGTATTAATTTTTAAGAGTAGTTTAATGTTGTCAAGATGAAGATTGTAGAGCACATTATATGGGTTGGGCGATCGATGCATTTTATATATGTATTTCTTACTGATTGATTGGTTATATTATGGTGATCACTGTTCTAAGAGTTGTTGTGTATTAGGTTACTAAGAGTCGAATCAATAACATCCAGAAGTAACTATTATAGATGTGCATAGTACCTAGACAATAAATATAGCACAATTTTTGAAGTAAAACTTCTTTACTCAGTGTGACTAAAATTTCAAGGTCGCATCATAGCAATACCGTCACGTCATAGAGTAATCCGACGATTTTGGTATCGTTGAATCTTGCCAAAGAAGTTTCACTTCTGGCACGTGTGCTCGGCAGACACGCTCTTTTAGTAGAGATCAAACCTATTTAAATATTACATGAATGATGAAACCATGTTTGGATTAAAATTTAGATACCTACCTATAATGTGATACCATATAATAGTATGAACATACACTACGAAAATGATCATGTCTATTTAACCACCCATACATTGTTTTGCTTAAGATATTAATTACCTAAATGGTATTCGTTTTTGTAGTCACAAACTGCATTACATTGTAACAGATAAAAATAATAATTCCTTAACTTTATAAAGCAATGACGTCTATCGTATCAGTATCGTGTTTAGCATCTATTATTCACAATGCAAATTCCGACCTCAGTTTCTCGTAATCAATCGACGTTTAATAAGTTAATGCTATTAACTTAATTACCGCTTGATTATAGTGTTGTCTTTAATTGGACCGTCATTACGGCTCCGAGAAAATAAGAAGAATGACAGACGTATGTGCTAGAATGTGCGTTAACGTATCCACGGCAAAAAGTGTTGCCATTTTCGAACGCTTTTTGTTGCCAGTTATAATAATTGAACGAAAATTAAAACTACTAACTAGTTATATAGAAATAATTAAAATATCTCTTGTCTGTAGTCTGTAGAGCAAAAAGAACAAATTCGTAAACAGATCGTTTAAAGAAGTTTGGAAAACCTAAGACCGGTCTGTTAACTGTGTGTTTAAATTAAAGCTGCGAGCGGATGTCTTGAAATCTAATTACGTATATTTTCGCCGAGTTATGAAGATCGCGTGTGATAATTTGACAAATTATTTAATTTAATTCGCAAATTGCTGATGCTTGCGTTGCGGGTGCAATTATATGTAGATATATCAGGAATGCACCAGTGTTTACTTATTATAATATATTTTTATTGTACACGAGGACCAAGTACAACAATAGAATATTAATAAGTGTTATAATATAAAGCTTATAAGAAAACTGTATTAATTATGCTAAAATGGATATTCGTATTAGGGTAAGTAAGGGACGCATTTTAAAATCATGGTGTTATGTCAATAAATTGATCACATACCTACCTATAATTTCAAGCTTCAGTTATAATAAATTCTATTCAATGCTAACAATTATTATATTTTGACAAATTTGGTAATGTGTATATGTTTATAAGTACCTATATTATCTTCTGGGAAATGAAGTTTATAAGGTTTATAGTTTTAACAGTATACAATTATATTACGAGCAGACCTTCTGGTTTTATAGAGTAGCATTCTTATAAGGTCTAAGGAATATTCCACTTGTTAAGAATTAATTGCAGAAAACTTGCTCAATACTAGAAATTTTAAGGTATCAGTTATGTAATTACATTCGTATTAATCGAAATTACTATTCACTAATTAAAGCAATAAATAATAATTTGCATAATTTGTGCGAGTCAAGTGTTTGATTGTAATTAGTAATTACTATATAATTCTCAAGAGTCACGAGAACGGAAGGATGTTTACGTAACACCTGATAATAGTGGATATAATTTGATAATTATTTATTGGTAATTCGATAATAATTCCATTATCAGCTGTAAATAGATCAATTTTACCTCAAGCTATTATAGTACGGAAATGATAACCCCCCGAGTATTTATTAATATCAAGTTTTATCTTTTGTTGATATGCTTTGGCTGTGTTTAGTGTTGCCCAAATGCAAGAACAAGACGAGACTTAGCCAGTCTTGGTCTTGGTCTTGCGCCAATACACCTGGTCTTGGTCTTGGTCTTGGTCTTGCGCTCCCAGTCTTGGTCTTGGTCTTGGTCTTGCAGCAAGAGTCTTGCAAGTCTTGCAATTACCTATTAGTCTATTACTATTTATTAAAGTTTACTTTAAATCTTAGAAAAACGTATTAGAATTGGAACATTGTGAGCTTGAATTAACATGGCCATAGTAAAGATCAAGCAGATTAATAAATAACTGAAGATTTGATAAGAAATTCGAAAAATCAACTGACCTATATGTCGTTTTCCATGGAAGTAACTGTTTCTTAATATCTCAGAGATAATATTCGGGCTGGTAAGTAATACAAAACTCTTATCGCAGGCTTTTTATTTTATTAGTAGGTAAGTACCTACGCTTTTTATATTATTTTATTAGTTTTGTAGAATTTTTTTACACGTTTCAAGTACAATATTTAAAAGTGGCTACAATATTTATTAAACGGGTGATATTTGAACACTTTTTTGCTATTTTTTCTTGTAAAAACTTAAGAAATATAATGACTAAATGTACAATAATAGTACCTAAGTAATTAGTTTAAAACCATATAAGTAATCAATATTATAATATATACTTACTAGAATGAATTAATATGACATCTACTACCTATCCTTACCTGCATTTTATCCTATAATCATAATACTACTTGCGTGATCAGTATAATCAATAATGTATTCATTTTCATTCTAAGCACTCTGAAACTTATTTATTCTTTGGAACACCTGTAGGTACTCTTAAAAAAATTCGAAATTATTTTGCATGAGTATACCTACGCCCTATGGCGGCAATCAAATAGTGTCAAATGTTATGATTTCGGCGTGGCGGCAACGATTGTTGTAGATTTCAAAAGAAGCCGCCGGCGCGTGTATCATAACCATATTGTACCTACTTCCGAAAAGCGGCAAATTTCTTTGAGAAGTAAGTACAAAACCTTTGATGCCGCATTATCAAAGTGACGATGGTTTAAACATAACTACGCATGCACTCAGTTTGATTTTAATAGATATTTTTTTATTTGCTATGTTTATGGTATTAGTCGTAATGCGCATAGGTCCAGTTTTTCATATTCTTTGATACAGTTTTTTGCGTCTCATAGAATTCCTAAGCGTACCTACCTATACACCGAACTGTTACACCTAACTACTCAGTGAAATAGCGCTAAGTCCTAGCTGCAAGACGCAAGAGTCTTGCAGGCTATGTCTTGTTCTTGCTCAAGTCTTGCACGGTCAGTCTTGGTCTTGGTCTTGCTAAAAATACGCGGTCTTGTTCTTGGTCTTGGTCTTGCAAAAACGCAAGAACAAGACCAAGACTGAATTTGGGCAACACTAGCTGTGTTAGATTAGAAAATAGTAGAATAAGTAATCCTTCCATACTAAAATTATAAATGCGAAAGTAACTCTGTCTGTCTGTCAAATACTTAATCACGCCTAAACTAATGAACCAATTTGCATGAAATTTGGTATGGAGATATTTTAATACCCGAGAAAGGACATAGGCTACTTTTTACCCCGGGACATAGGATAGGTTTTATACCGGAAATCCCACGGTTTTTCTTTGACTGCGCAGGCGAAGCCGGGGGCGGAAAGCTAGTAATAATATACGTTATGGTTTAACCTTAAAACCCATACAGTCAAAAGGACAATTATATTGCACATCACGATTCGTAATTGAATAAATTAGTAAAACCACAAAGCGAGAAACGCAGAAATACGGGAAGGAAAATTTTAATGCAGAGGTTCCAGAACCTTAACTTAACCGATTATTAAGTATTAATAATATCTATTGTTATAAAAATTGTCATCCAATACCTTTTTTGTAATATAATTACATTAATATATATTTTGTAAGTACATTAAACTACTTATTATAACATTTATAAACAAAGTAAATATAGCCATCAAGTCTTAATAATTATAATATCAAACGTGAGATGACAGTGGGAATAAACATACATACTTATATGTACCTATTATGTACAAATGAAAAATCCATACTATAGTGTTCATTCCACATTGATTGATCATGTCGATTGCAATGTTGATAATGAAGTCTTTAAAAATGACACATATAAGTATGTAATTTGTGCGCATTTTTCCTCATAAAAATATGTCGTTTCGCAATTTGTTTGTTTTCCTTCTCATATTTAATTGAAAATTATATACTGTCGGGGATTCCTCAAACTGTGTGACTAAGATTTACACCATCATAACAAATAAGTTTACTGAATCACCGAAGTACTTGTGAACAATGAAAATCTATATTTAAAACCATTTGTGTTTTATCAATTACTAGCTTTCCGCCCGCGGCTTCGCCCGAGTTTTCAAAGAAAAGCCGCATAGTTCCCGTTCCCGTGATATTTCCGGGATAAAACCTTTCCTATGTGTTAGTGTTAAAGTTACCCTCTATATGTGTGCTCAATTTCATTGTATGTCTAATCGGTTCAGTAATATTTGCGTGAAAGAGTAACAAACACACACACATCCTCACAAACTTTCGCATTTATAATATTATTCGTAGGCAGGATTTACATTTGTATTCTGAAACTAATTGTTAATTAAATAAACTTCTTCTATATACAAAATGGATATTATCAGCAATTTCACAAGGTAGGTACGCAAAAATGTATGCAGATATCTTATCATTTATCACATTGTCAATTTCCTGTTTCCTTTTGTTAATATTGATAACGAATTGCAGCTAAAGTAATTTGTGTTATTTTATGATTTTTATCAAGAATCGGTAATCCGCTCATTCATTTTTTAATCTACAGAATTTATGACATGACAAATCGTTTTATCAAATTTTATTCATATAGTCTAAGATTCCACAGCAGGATTAGTGCGTTTATAGTTTTTCGCTGAAACCAAAATTTTATGCATTGCGGCCAAATTTGGAATGGCAACCTGGTCGATTCTCCTAATTATAAATTTTGGTTTATATATACATAAAATTTTGGTTTTAGCAAAAAAACTATGAACGCACTATTCCTGCTGTGGGATCTCGTACTAATACTCATTCGCAAAATATTATTAATGTGATAAGAATGCAAATCATAAACATATTATTACGGAGTTAATTCATAAACTATAACTTTATTTATGACGCTTAAATTGCAGCATGCTGTTTGGTTCAGTTTTTAAAGGTCGCCAGATAAAATCGTGAGATCTCAATCAATATCATTATTTAATCTACATATTTGTTTCAAATAGATTCAAGAACGATTATAGTCGGCCGCAAAATCATCTTTTTGTATAAATTTTTACTGTTCTTCATAATTATTAGTTAGGTAGGCTTTCCGCCCGCGGCTTCGCCCGCGTTTTCAAGGAAAAACGCGCATAGTTCCCGTTCCCGTGAGATTTCCGGGATGAAACCTATCCTATGTGTTAATCCAAGTTACCCTCTATATGTGTGCTAAATTTCATTGTAATCGGTTCAGTAGTATTTGCGTGAAAGAGTAACAAACAAACATACATAAACATACACATACATCCATCCTCACAAACTTTCGCATTTATAATATTATATTAGGTATATTCCCTATATTATATAGCAGGATAGGATTACTAAGTTCCTTAACTTATGAGGTATAAGACATATAATTCTCAACAATAATATAAAACCTCAATGTTACACGAGCTAACGTATAAAAAATTGTTTCCAATTAAATTATAAATTCTCGAAACAATTACGTCTACAATTATGCATTATTTGTATAAAATGATTATTTCATTAAACAATTACACTTGGAGTTATGACCTATGATATGACATTTTGTATTCTCTTATAAATGAGTTTTACTTTGTTGCGCCACCATAATTTAAGGGTTTAATAAACCATAATAAAATCTTTATTACCCATGATTGCAGCTCAACTTGATTATATAATTCTCCGATACAGAATGTAATGTAATTGAAATTATGTTAAATTAAAAATCGAGATAGGCGAAGGTTTTATTAAAAGATTATAAAATACACGTGCATTGGAAGGTCAAATAAAGAATAAAGTTGAATTGTTATCCTCTTATTTGTGACATACCTACAGTTCATAACTATAACTGTGTGTATTGATTTATTCAATAAATTGTTTTAAGATTTTTTGCAGGGATCGAATTATTTTATAGATGTAACGATAAATACATATAGGTTTATTTGCTTCAAACAAACTGCACTTCTAGCTAAACTTATTAAAAAAAGGTGAACTTAGACCGGTAACCACAAATGAGCCGCTGTATTACAACGATTGAAATTATTAACAAATAGCAATAATTTACATCGTAAATTATGCCTTAATAACATGGCAACTTATCTCGACCTAAGACATCTACTCTCACAAACATAATATTCAATTTTATAATTTCCTGTGTGTCGTAAGTTGTAGTAATAAAGTTCAAATTTGAACAACTGTTTCGTTTCGTATTTGCAAAAATAAGTTTGTTAATGTTAGCCATAAAACAAAAGGAATGATACGTGGAAGTTAATTACGTTCAGAAATGTAGATAATTAGGTCTAATCAAATAACGTAATCTCTTTTTGTGCTTTTATCGTGTTAAAATTATTTTTTTATGTATGTTACTTTTAATGGAAGCTCTTGTGAGAGTCAATGCTAAGAATGTAGTGAATGACTAAAAAGTAGCATTATAAGCAAGATTCAATAAATCTATCGTTTGGAATGACAGCAACAAGCAAACAATTTTTCTGCATTATGATTAATTTATACACACTTCCATTGTTATGGCATATTTAATTTATTGAGTTTTATAAGTATAAAAAGCACTCATTCATTCAACTGCATTATTATTGGAATGCCACTTTCCTTAATACATGCCATTTTAAATAATATTATAATCAATACATCTTAGATACAATCATCGTAAAAGAAATATTTTAATTCGTTTATTAAACACAACAAAGATTAACTTAAACAGATAGGTGTAATTAGGGCTGCAAAAATTTCCACAATGCAATTATAGATCAAGTGAACGATAAGTTAATTTACGCATTGTAATATAAAAATAAAAGTCGCCAACCCTATCATACCGCAGGCTCTAGTCACGACTGACGTCGCATTTTTAATAAAATTACCCTATAAATTATTGCGTGTGCCTCGACATGAATGTTACTGTTTATTGACAGCACAATCAAGACTGTCTTAAGTTGTAATGTATAAATAGAATGATTACGTGCTAAGTGACCGGCGACAATAGAAACGTCGCGCTATCAATATTTATTTTTATAAGAAATGCAATATATAAATAACCCCATCAAAATCAACGGAGTCAATAATAATTACTATAAATTACAGCTATGACCGGTAATGTCGAGATAATGATGATAAGTTATATCATTCACAACACAATGAAATACAAGCATCGGATATAAAATTATGCGCATTGCATTCTAATTTGAAAGGAAAATTAATTCCAACGCGCGTCGTCGCATAAAATTGGAAAAATAACTGAATGGCATATAATAACATGGCTGCGGCGCTGGACGGTTGATTTTATCTTCGACACTTATATGCGGGTATTGATCGTAATTTCTACGAATTTTATTAAATCATAATCAATGTTCCATTTTCGTTAACCTTGCTGTAGCTTTTCCTAGAAAAGCAATCAACTTGCTGAATGTTTCGAATTTATATTTATTATTTATTTGTGGCGCAATTTTTATCAATCGGCAATGTGATAATTATTATCTAACGTTGGTATCAAAGAAAGTAATACTAATAATTTTACAAACTTTTTAAACGCAGAAAGTAATATTCTGGTAATAAATTAAAATTTTTATGTTTATTTAATTCTTTACGCTGTAGTGCGTTAACGGAAATTACATTATTCAACAGGAGCCACAAAGTGGTAATAAATAAATCAAAAAATGAATTGATTAATAATTTCTTTTGCTATTTTATTGAAATGAAAAGTATTAAACAAATAGAGAATACGTTTACGAGTTACTTCATGTTTTGTGTAATGTTCATTGCTATTAATGTTTGGGCACAGGTAAGGGTCAGTGTAGAATGAAAAATGAACAATTTTATGTCTTAAAATAGTATTTTATGTGTAAGTTAAAGTCAACAAATAATCTTATAAAATAACGTTGCCTCACAAAATAAACACAAGTATTATACGAATTACGAAGCAATATCCTTTATCATGTCAACGCGTATAAAAATGGCCGTATCGTAATGTAAACAAACGTTAAATAATTATAAAAGTATAATGTCCATAATGCGATGCGAATTGCGAACTATGACGCAGACATTTACGTGTTTCCAGTCAATAAAAGAAGTCTCCCATACAAGAAGCAGCATTAATAGCAATTAATTTCTCAAACGCATATTCCGAACGGTTTCACATCTACTCGCGTTCCGGTTTCGTGCTAATGAACAATTATACAAACTATTATTTATATTTACACCGGCCGCGGCCGCGGTACGATCGATATTAGCAATTTTAAACAGACATTATATACACTCTCTCACGGATGCTACAACTACCTGATAATTGTTAGCGCTGACAAGAAAAATAGGTGTCATTTTCTTAACGGTTCTCTTTATTGATGCAAAAACTTAATGCAAAGATGATCATGCGTTTATTTCAATCTTCGTCTAATAACTAATTGTAATATGAGTTCTTGTGATATTATAATGAGTGATTGTGATATTGTAACGCAATGCGGTCGTTAACTTAATAAAAACTGAAAACTGCACTATACATTATTGTAATTCAATTGTTGTTTCTATTGACAATGTTGCTAATTGGTTATTTTTTTACTTATTTGGAGTCACTCCACATTAAAGCGCGACAGCCTTTTCCTATAGGCTATACGTACTGTGTAGCACATTACGGCTTGAAATTTGTAAGATGTTAAATAAACGGATAGTGTCATGTAACTTAAGAATTTACGAATTCACAAACGGATAAATATTTACATATTTGTTATTAAATAAAATAGAAATACTATTTGTTTACTCTACACAAAACTAATAAGGTATAATGTAACTTCTAAGATGTTTTAATCACAAGCTAACTCTTTATTAGGTATGCACACTCAATTTCACTCTATCTGATTCACACACACCTGACACTTCACATTACAAGACACCCCTCGGACTTTTTACTTCTCACTATATTACCATAAAACGAAGTTAAATACAATCGAAGTTACAAATCACACGCTACACTTGGCATTAGTATTTTTTCTATTACACTTTTTGTATTAATAATGAATTAATGAACGTTTTCTATCAGACAAATGACTCATATCTTATCAAAAGTATCTGAGATACTACGTATTAAATATCATCGTGATTTGGCATTTTTTTTGCAAAAAAATTATCAGTGTAAGGACTTTACAGCGATATGAAAACCCATAAATTACAACACATTTCAACATACAAATATGCGGCAATTCTGTTATCAAATATGCGGCAATTTTTCGTCAATGATGGTTTCACAAGATATTTATTTATACGATTTTTTGTTACATTAGCTAGTAAAAAATTTGGAAAATTTCTCATTACAGGTTCCGCTCCTATTCGTTCAAGGTTTAGAGATAAAAGGACGATTCAACAAAAAAATATTTTTCAATTTGAATCAGTAAGTAGTTCCTAAGTTTGGCGCGTTCAAATAACAAAAAAACAAAGAAACAATTCAGCTGCAGCCATTTTTTGGAGATTATTACTAATAATATTATAATATATAAGTATGACATAATAATAAGTAAATATTTGTTTTAATTTTTACAAACAAATTAATCATAAGGTTCCAAACAAAACATCCCACATGCACAATTTTCCTAAAAAAAACATATTTACCCCAAGTAACTGTATTTTGACAAGAAAAACATTTCAAATCGAATACAACCGTTGCAGCCAACGGTTGAGCAATTAAAGTTAGTATAGCCGGCCCTTTCACTCGATTCGCAAGTACGAATTAGCAACGTGCGTCGGAGTGCGGGCGATAATTGCGTCCGACGCATGCGCACCGCGCACTGCGTACACATACAATTACATGGGTTGATCCAAAAGTAATGATAATCAATATTAAACAAGGTCATTACAGTTGAAATATTTATGTATTTCGCTAGATAGTCTTCTAACTAGATAATATACTTCGATATTTTTTTTCCAAAACTTAGAAAAAAAAACTTCATCCGTAAAACCCCCTCAACGCGGCCATCACTTTGCTGTCGTCTTAAAATTTTTTGCTAAGACGGTGTTTCTTGTGCCGAGGAAAGAGATAGAAATAACTAGGAGCTAGATCTAACAAACAGGGTGGGTGTTCAAGCATTTGGAATGCCGATTTTTGAATGGCAGCCATTGCAACTGACGCTTTGTGATCTGGTGCGTGGTCTTGGTGAAACAACATTCAAGCCCGCAGTTTGCCATGTCTCTTTTCCTTACTAACCTACCGCAATCTTTTAATATGGTCTGTGTAGTAAGAGCCCAACATAGTGGCTACCTTCTTAAAATATTCCACCAAAATTATTCCTTCAGCGTCCCAAAAAACTGCCGCTTTAATCTATCCCACTAATTTTCACTTTGAATTTCTTCATCGTCACTTTGGAAGCTCGCATCCAGGCCATTGATTGTTTCTTGGTTTCAGCATAAACATGGTGAACCCGGGTAACGTCCATGGTCACAAATCGTGCCAAAAAATTATCCTGATCTCATTAAAAATTTAGAAATTCACCCTCTAAATGTCGAATTGTTGTTTCTTCTTTTTGTCGGCAAAAATTCTGGCACGCACGGTTCACATTCAAATTAATGTAAATACTTGGAAACGTGGCCTATTGATATGATTTTTTTGTGATAACTTAGTGAGTACATGAGCAAGCAAAAAATAGTTATTTTATATTTTTATGTACACAGGAAATACCCAATTATCATTACTTTTGGATCAACCTAGTATAGTGTAAATGCAGCTTACGCACGGAAGTTGTTAGAGATTCGAGCTATTTTAATGTTTCCTAACAATCTGTTCAAGGGTTCGGCTAACTAGAACCATTTTACCCTCATTTGGCTAGACTAGACCACAAGGTAATACGCAAAAAAGCCAGAAAGTCATTATGGGCTATATTTAGGTTGAACGTGTTGTGTATTTTGAGAAGAAACAAATTCTATAAAGTAAATACGATTCGTTCATGTATATGACCTTCCTTTGTTTTTATTTGTGTGGTTATTGGATGATGTTTTATGCATGTATGAATTATTTAAAACTAGCCAAACAAGTCACATTTTGAACTAATTATATAAATCACTAAATTATACATGAACCTAAAAATATAAATGAATATTTTTATATATTTTCACTGAGTAGGTATAAGAGAACTCTATTCACTCTCTGCTAATTTATAATTATTATAGTTATTAGCTAAATTTTATTAGTCGTTGATCTAAACGTGCCAAATTTTATATTAGCCGTACCTACTTATATAAGTAGTGCCAAATATTATATTATAGTTTTGTCAAAAAGAGTAGGTAACAACTAACAGTCCGCCTAATTTGAACTTATAATATTTTGCAAGTACGCTAGCTAGAGCTATTAATATAATATTATGGAAAACCGATTCACGTTACCCTTGATTTAGAAAAGTAATAATATTATTAATTGCCTGGTTTTATCGAATGTCGTTGAACAAGCGCTACCGTCCTTTTTGTGTCAGCTTAACTACCGACTCGGCTATCCATGTGAATGTTCATTTATTTATTTTAATTTAATGCAAGTACCTACCTAACTAATTAATCTACTTAGTACAACGTATTAAGTATGACATCAGGGAGGAAATCGACAGTAATTAGTTTATTTATGAACACAATTACTTCGTCATTTCCTTTTATTTATATAACTATTATTGGAACTTATTTATGGGAAGATGAGTAAGGTTGGTTAACGTTGGTTGAAGTTGTTTTTCGGATTCATATTATATCTTAACAGGGGCATAGTGTTTTTAGTTTTATTAAATTAAATATTTTTGTACGAATTTTTTGCCCCACTCATAATGCGAAGCAAGATTGCTCTATTATCGAAAAATTTCTAAATATGAGTATGCATTATAATATATTACCTACATGAAGTTTCCAATTATAATTAATCCTGTTATATATTACAAAAAAAATATATATATTTATTGGTCAATGTTTACATGATTCATAATAATCTATGTGGAAAGATAAATAAATGATGAATTAAAAACTGACATGGTTGCTCTTAAAAACTAAATGTCAATCGTCAATCTCTAAGCTGCAAGCTATCTATACTTAGAATTAGTATCTTACTTAGGTTCAGTAGTTCCTTAGATCAACAAGCACTAAATTGATTAATGATATTGGTAGTTAAGTAAAGGTCTGGTTTGGATAAGATAAAGTATAAACTTTACGGTACAAACTAATTGCTTATGTTAACAAGCTAAACCGGGGTTAAGTAAATAAGTTGTGATTATTTTATTTATAGCCTTGCGTTTTATTATTTGATGACTGGGATTAGTTTTACCGTCTTGGTCTACTGTTGAACTTTTATAATCACGTAGTGTTACATATTAAAGTGTCAATTAATTTAACTTCATTCCTCTATAAATATAGGTACTTATATTTATGTAAATTTCAGTATTTTAAACAGTTACTTTCTATTATTCAGGAATTACATAGCCTGGAACATGATTTTTGAAATTACTTTCAGAAAAATAAAGTTTATTGTATTGTGACGTACCTACGAATGAAAATGTACCTAAAACTATAGTATCACTGTTTCGATAAAAATATTGAAAATCTAAATTATGCTTCTTTTGTTTTATGCAATCTATAAAAAAAAAATATTAAAAAATGCTCACGATTTGTCATTCAGATTTAATGTGACGGTTTGTTTTGATTAACTTCAATTAAAGCGGATTACGGCGCACGAAAGGAGATGCAAGTAACAAGCGTCTTAATTCGCTACATCTACTGTGTTTATAATATTAAATGCTTAATGCACCGGATATTTAATTTATTATTGATTATGTTATGGACCATAAAATTTTAATATGCATATTAATTATTTATAACCGCATTTCCTACTTAATTCGATATGTAGTGAGGATATTTTATAAGGGATAATTAAAAATAAAATTTTAATTGAATATATACGCACATTAAATGTATACAATTGAAAATAAGTCGTAATTAAAAATTCTATACGCAAATACCTTTGCTGAATGCGCATGCTTCTATTTGTTCCAGAATTAAAAAGAAAAATTCAAATCAAATTTATGAGAATACTTTCATATCGGTTTCATCTAAACAAAATGCTTCATACTTATGAGGAAAGGTTATCATATTTTAAACAAGTAAAACTGTAAGATCGCCGAAAAATATTGGAATTAATATTTCTAAATAAAATTATATGTGGCCAACTGTCCACTGCAGCTCTTTCCCAAATTTCCTTTCATATACCACTTAGAAGTAATCGAAATAATCGAACTTTCACATTACCAATCCACCGCACCCAAAGAGCATATTATAGCACTCTAAACAGAATCTGCACAAATTACAATAAGTTGTGCGAGTTAATACCAGATCTTGACATTATCGGGAGTAAACCTATTAGATTTCGGAAATGCCTATTTGAAAACCTTACTTTGCTGTCGCGGGTCCTTCAATAGATTAGAAATTTGTCTCTTGTAGTTACTATTCCCCTTACCACCAGTACCATTTCCCTTTTTAAATTACCTATTATTTATAAGTTACTATATTGATAACTCTTTATTTATGTATAAGCGATTGTAATATTTTATAGTCTAGTAGTCAACACATGTTATTGCAATAACAATTAGTCATTAAGGTTTAAAGTGAAATAAGTATTGTACCTATATTATTGTTATATGTGTTTGTGTTGCAAATAAAATAAAATAAAATAAAATAAAATTCAATACAAAAAGTGAAAAATGTATTGTACAGCTTTTAAAACTTCGTGGAAGCTCATAACTTAACCGTAAACATTAAAATATTATCGTGCCTATAACTACTCTTTGATAATTCCATAAAATTAAATCATTTAAGACCAAAGAAAAAAGTCACTTGGCCTCACATATTTTATAGTAACAGTAATACCGAGCATGTTTATTAAATTACCTTTTAATGTAACTTAATTGAAAGCAAGCAAGTAATTTGCTAGCCTTCGGGCCAACTATTCAACATAGAGTAAGAACGGAACAGAACCGGCAGGATTCTTGATAAATACCCATAAAATAACTATTGATATTAGTACCTTTATGTTTGAGGAATTAACGGTTGATGAAAATTATAGGCGAATGTCGTAATTAAATATCACACAATTACACAAATAATGAATATCATAAATGAATGGCCATTAAATATGAAATTAATTAATGCGTTGAACTTTAAATGTGAATGGGCAACGTTGAAGTGAATATATTTACAAAAGGACAATTTCTTTAGATTCAATAGGTACTAGTAGCATGGAACTGCAGTTTGAGGGGTAAATAAAATTTAAGAAATATCGTTATTGTATATTTTATCCTATACGTATAAGGCCATGTCATTGTCTAGGTGTTAATTTACTTGAAGGCAGCCCTAAACCGAAATAAAGGTATGAGAACGTACTCCTTTTAACATAAGTTTTTGCTCGTGGGATTACTTTCAAAACCTGTCCAGCCCTTTCAGAGATTACGTGGAACAAATCGATACAGAGAAACGAAATGTCTAACAGTTGTTTTGTTATAGATACCAAAATTACATACGACTATATTTTTAATCATTTCTACCATTAAGTATATAGGAGTACCAATTACTCATAAACTATTTTTAGTATTAAATTCAATTGGAATAATTAAAAACTAAACGGTTTCACAAGCATATTAATGATTGATTAATTAATCTATGATAATTGTATTTTTGTCGTTTAAAAATAGAGTACGTAATTTTACTCTGCCATATCAGCTTAAAATTAAAAAAGAAAAAAAAGCTAATAACTTTTTTCTAGAACATTTTGATAAGGAAATACCGTTTCGATGTCGGAATGCCTTACAACCAACTAACCAAGTGTCTCTATGCATGCGACTATAGAGGTATTTTTACTTGAAATGAAATATCGCAGAATAAAAAAAAACTGAAAATCTCGGGGCATTCTGAATAAGTTTTCTTGTGCTTGTGAAGATTGTATTTACATAGCTGATTTTGTAAAAATATAATGAAAATACAAACAAATCGAAAATACGGAAAATATAAAGTTTCGTGGTAATGAAAACGTATGAAAATTCTGTTGAAATATAATATGTCTCAGTGGTAAACTGAATCCAATTTTCTTAGAACATGACCAAATACATACCTAGAACAATTCAACTTGAAATCACACGATTTTCCGTGCAGACTCTACCCACGAAGCTAGCTTAGCATTCAAAACGAATAAATCGTGTAAAAAGGAAAAAATAGATCGCGTTTAAAATTGTCTTTAATTAGTCTACTTTGTCACAGATTACGCAATTGCATCGCTGACAGATGTAAATATTTACAACTCAATTAAATTTGGTTCAATTAAACCCCATTGCGGTATTGCACAGCGCTGTTATTAGTCATTAAATTAATAAACATTTTATAAGGTATTGTCCCGGTAATTTATGGGCGACATTTAAGCAGGCTGCATGATTGCTAGCCTTATTCATTACTCTTTTAGCCAGCGGCACAGTGGCCAATGTTAACAACTGTGTGTTCATATACTTAACCTGACACTATGTGTGGATGTAAGTGCGTAGCGTAAGAGCTGGGGAAGTGCTTTTAAGTGTGTTTTATTTGCAATATTTATACATAGGTACATTTATATTATAATGGTCACAAATATGTGTCTTGTGTATAATTTTAATATTTAAGTTGTTTGTTTAGTTACATTGTACAAGTGATTTTTCTTATAATAATAATCAATAAAATATGTATCATTAAAAACGACTATATTAATGACATAAATAACTTAGATAACTCTTTAAATACTTAACTCAAACCAAACTTTAATATAAATTCAAATACTTTTTTTACAAAGCGACACAATATATAATTAACACACATAAATTTTCAACTGATTACATCAATTGCGAAAGTCATGCGAGAATGCAGGCAATTCTTATTTATCACGAAAAAACAATTAAAACATCATTATTACATACCCCACTCTAACAATAAAGTAATAAAGATTTATCGGCTCTTATTCTAGTACCTTCTTGAGGCATTACCGCGAAGTAGTTTATTTAATTAAACTAAGACAGCAATCAACGTGCCTTCCCAGCCAACGTACGAGGAACTCGACATCTGTCTTCTGCTGAATAGACTCCGGTACACGCGATACGGAGACGTGTAAAAATGCTTGTTATTGAGTATTCAGAGACGGTTATACGATAAAGCTTTGTTCCATTACGTTGTTAAAATACACCCTGTATAAAAAGTGTTTTTAAATCTGGTATAAATAGGATTATAGTCGGTTTCGAAGATATAAATATGTATGTCTACTTGCACCTGTATAATTGGAAAATCATAATTGCTGGTTACGTTAACCGCTTAAGTGATTACAAAATGTCACATAAATTATGCGTCAAAATGCACTTCCCTTTGATTTTGCATAATTAGGTGCATGCAAAGTTGTATAATGATCGACACACCCTTTCAATGTTGTAAAACGGCAAGTGACAAAATATGACCTGAAATGACAACAATTAGGGATATCTGCGCGTGCAAATGATGATCCTGAGAAAGAAACATAAAATTACAAAGACAAAATTACACTACCATACCAGTACAAAAATAACAAAAAGAAGACAAAAATACTACAGAAAAAGTGATCTATTTTTTTTGGTCGTATTATAATGCCTTTTTCGTATTACGCGTTTTAATATTAATACGGACCCGACCGCAAAATTGAACTGGAGTTATAAGGAATATTACGCCTCATATATTTTTTACCCGATCCCTCATATAACTGAACAATTCCGAACTGTCATTACCAATGTCGTTTATAGAGATGTTCATTTCTATTTCTTTCTTGTGGATATTGTTTTTGCGCAATGATCATTAGATGACGCGTTTAGTGAAGATGGGTACTTATTTTCTTTTGTGCGACGTTCTTTTATAATGAAGTGATATTGACGAGGGATAGGAAAATACTAGACAAGTTGTTTACGTATAAAAATAAATAAAATTAAGTCGATCTACACAGCTTTTAAAAAGTTAAATATTAATAGACTTGAAGAACTGAGAAATCATAATCATCACCTAAATAACAAATCTATCTACAACAAAGATAATCTTTACAATCTTAAACGAAGAATTTTGTAGGTAATGTTTCATCAAATATTTAACCGTTCGTAGCATTGTATTATTAAAAGGTAGAACGAAATGAAGTAATTTATTCCATTTCTAACAAAAATAAATTAATCCTATAACAGAGTACGATTTATTATATTGTTCGCGGAATTGGTAACATCATTTCTACTACCAGTTTTTATCTCGTATAACCAGCCGCTGTTATACTGATTCAAACGAATTCACTTTTAAAAGGTCGTAACTCAAATATGCTTATTGATTTTTAGTTGACGTTTGATCCAGTCTCTCTCAATATTAAACAACATCATCTAACAGGGTGGCAAATTGCTCCTTTTTCGATGCCTCGACTGGTTGCCTGACTGGAATTTATAACATGCGAAATCCCTAAGCTTGTAAAAAGTAAATTCCATTTAATTATGGACGATTTAAAAATCTGTGAACAATGCGAACGATCCTTTGAGGTTGCCAGCCGGTTTTTATTTATGACGAAACTAATTTTATAATTTCGTATTATTGAAATGCGAACTGGTTTGCTGATAATATACATAGTATGATGAATTGCGGAATTAATTGAGCGATTTTTAAATCAAATGTAAGTCCAAAATACGATGTTAATTAGTTAGTATAGAAGTAAAATCCGTACAAAGTAAGCTAACTAATAAATAAATACTCGATCATTACGTTACTTTGATAGCACAATTTAATGATAAGTGATGAATAAATGATTACCAAGGAATGCTCAAAGGATTAATTCAATGTCATTCTGCGGTTATAATTAAATAAATAAGCGACTTTGTGCTGTATGAGAGCTATTAAGGTAATTATAATAATATTGCCAGATGTCAAAACAATTTTTTATTAAGAATGGACGAACAAAAAGGTTAATGGTAGCGCTAAATCCATATTGTACCTAGAGTTGTAATTAATATAATATTCCTGCTGGTTCTGAAGTACACCGCAACTTCATAAATACTATAATTAAGACGGAAATTGTTTTAGCAGCTATTTTGATTGTTTAAGTAGTATAGTTTGATTTATATTGTATGTGAATTTCCCACACTTCAAATTTTATAACTTTATGGAACAGAAATTTAAAGAGTTAAGAATTGATTAGAATATTCGTCGTTCTAGAAACGTCGTTCAAAAATTCGACTAAACTTAGTAGAAAATATGATGTGGGTCGAAGAAAACTTGGTGCTTTAGATCAACATTTTTCGTAAATAACATAAAAGAGAGAAGTACAAAATAACTAACCGTTAGTGTCAGTATTCGAATTTGTACAGAAATTACTATGTATCACACAGTTATGTAATTTTCTGTTTATATCATGAGAATGTATTTTTGATTGACCACTGTCCAGTCATCAAAAAACTTTTTTACACCACAATATATATCACTGACAAATAATAATCTAAATAAATATATTAACACGTCAACATCTATTTTGCCAAAGAGCGCTAAAATATTCCTACAAAGGTTGACATTTAGGAACTCATATAGTTTAACTGTATTCGTCTTAATTTCCATATTATTGGTTGTTTAGTCAGCAGGACATTGTCACGTATTTGCAATTTATACTGAGACGCGTCGCCGTCGAGGGCTGGCGTCACAAACGTAGATATTTGAAGATTTATTTCTCTCAATCGCTAAAAGGTTTGGGAGAGTCACCGCACGATAAGTAGTTAAGTATAATTAGTCGCCACGCGACCACCTGACGTGCTTTGAGGTTTCTTTGAATTTGGTAGTATCGTATAATATTTATTTTTCAAATTACCGTTGCATACAAGCTTCATATCTTATGGCGCCGCCACTCGTGTCATACAATAATTAGCAGGAATATTTTAGCAGTCAGTAATTCAGATTATACTAAAATTGTTGATATGGCTTTGTAGACTGTTGATGTTGAATTTTGTAAGCAAATTTATCCATTTAAATGCGAGTGCGTGAATAACATTAAATATCAGCAGGCTAATTTTCTTTTCAGTCTTAATTTCTACACACATCTTATTTATAAGTACCCTATCATTATCCTGTAGCTCATAATCAAATTATAACTTCAAAGAAGCAGAGCAAGAGGTCGATATAATGACATTACAATTAGCCGTCCCAAAAGATTCGGCCAAGAGCAGTGCGTGCCGACACGGCGACGTTGCGTGTTTGTAGCGGGCAGCGACAAAACTGTCATTCCTGAGACATACCCTGGGCCTCCGCGACCGAATCGCCTTTATCTTCGGCGCCTTCGACAAATTACGTCGGCTCCAAAAAGTCAACGAGCTTATCACAAAACGTTAGAGCGTGTGTTAGTTGCTTGTTCGTCGTTTCTTTTAATTTCGCCCGTATAGTTTTTGTCCTCATTTTAGGGTTATCTGGCTCGGTATGGCTGCGTGCCTCCGTCACATATTTTTGTCTGTTGCCCTTTTTGTAGCAATCTCAGCTCAGTTGTGAGTGCCCAAACATATTTAGTGATTATGGTTACTCTTTTATGTTGCCTTCCAATATTTTATGTTCTTTCACATATCTAACTTTAATGATGTCGACAAAAAAGTACAATGGTTTGTTTGATATTTATAATTTTGTGTAGACCTGTATATGATCTATACCTGATGTGAAGAATATGTCTATCGATATTTTCGTATAATCTTGTCATATTGGTGCTCATTTTGTAAAATAAATCATATGGTATATGAACGTTTACTCTTAAACAGTTTTTACAAGAGACTCTAGGTCGCAAGGTAATAGTCATATTATTAGTTTTAAAGTAAAAAACGACGGAGCAAATCATAATATATCTATCATCAGCCTATTTTGTTCCCACTTCCCTGCAGTGGAAACGGTCCTTTTATGAGGAGTAAAATACATAATTATTATACGTTAAATATATATTAAGAACTTGGCCTTACAGCTCAGTTTAATTGAAAGTGGTTATAAATTTTAGGTATAGATTGCATCGTGTAGGAAGCTTCTTGAGATAGGTACCCAAGTTTTTAGTAATCACTGATCATGTCAAAGGCAGAATCCATCTTTAGTGGGATTGGGAGTTGTCCTTAAAGAAAAAGAAGAACAAAACGAACTTATTTGAAATTTACACAGGAAAAAGGAAACATGAAAGCTACCCTGTTATATTTTCTAACTATAATTTACAATAAATTATATCTAAATTACAAAATAATTAAAATTGTATGTATCCAATTTATCTTCATATCTTCTCCAATTTTCCTGCAGAAAGCACTTATAACCAACAAGTGAAAATGTGTTTTACTCAGTTTATATTGTTACTAATAACCTTTAGGAAGCTAATTAACTGGAAGATTAATTAAACCGATCAAAGGAACAAAATTCGTATGTGTGTAAACGTAATTGATTTTTTAATTAGATGGCGAGACAGTAATTAACTCAATTGCAAATTTTACCTCATTTATTAAACCGTGTAAGCTTGGTTAAGTTGCCTTTTTGGTTTTATTAGCTATTGAATAACTTTTTATTGCAGTATATTTAAGCGATTACTTGTAGTAATAAACGATTGAGACATAAATGTTGTACTTAGCCGCAATAAATTCTTGACAGGTGCATAGCATACACGTACACGAATTCAATTACGGGCTGTTCTTGAAACCACTTCGATCAAGATATGTTATTATTACAATTAATTAAATGTTTATGATAGTCAAAGGAGGAAGTGTAGTATTGATTAAATATTTATTTAGCATTAGGTACCAAAGAGAATTCAATTAAACTCACCGAGGTTTTCCAAGCTATGCGTAACCAAGCATCTCATATAACAACTTTAGCACCCAGTGTTAGATTTTATCTGATTCAATCTTCAATACTAAACACTAAATGAATTAAAATATCAATTAATTAGAAGAGGAGAGGCGCGCGGGCTCGAGGCAGCACGTTCACAACTGGTTTGAAGAAGCAACTGCCGCCTGCTTCATCCATAATTCAAATAAAACATGGGTCCCAGACTCCGCCCCTGTGGCACACCGGCCAATAGCTCTACATCGGTCTAACTTTAAAACTCCGCCTGCTATAAATTAATTTCCCCTCCGCACTAAAAGTGTACTAGAGTAAAATTAGCCCTATTCAATAATCATTAAATAAATATGTGCCAACATTATTTATCCCAGTATGGTCGTCTCAGTCGAAAGCTGATCGTAATAGCTCGTGGGTGCCGATTGATTATTTGCAATATTCAATTAATAGTCTGCGTGGTTTTGAATACACTAACTGGTCTTTCAACTTCTGTATCTATTTTGTGAAGGGCTCGAGTAAGGAATTATAAATAATTATGTATATTTGTATTGCAAAAAGTAATTAAAATTGTTAAAATGCCAAAACGAGTTCCTGAATCAGGCGCCTCATTTATATCTCTACTTGAAGTGATTGTTTTTTTAGCTTCATAGGATAAATTAGAATTAGTCAAACGCCACGTTTATCAAACAGGAAATTCCACAAGCGTCATTGGATTATCTGTGCCAATATTTCGTAAAGGCGAAATGACATTACGATAAGGATTGTAGAGTGTGGACCGATCCGGGTTCAATGCCGTGACAGTCACGAGCTCGTCCACTTTACTTGTTAAGTACCTACCTTCTTGTTTATTTTATTTTTTGACCATTTTAACCTGATTAAATTATATCAGAGTTTTCTAGTCACAATTGGGAGAAATCTAACTATATTATATATATACGATGAACACTATATTTTTTTCATATTCATGTTATCCAAACATGAAATATATATGAGTCAAATCATCCTATGACCTATATTATACAAAAATGATTAAAAAACATAAAACCTGACACTGAATATCTTTACCTTAGAGAATTAAAAAAGTAACAATCGTCTATTAGTACAAAGCATTAAAGTATTAAAGATATTTCCAGAATTTATATGCATAAGTTAGTTCAATTGTACAAAACCCCAAAGAGGAGTAGCTAATACTAATTACTTTCGCCAGAAAAATGTTGATACTTAAAAGGCGTTAACAAAAGAAATTCGGTAGGCAATTACCTGTTCGCTAAATCCGTCTTTGTGGACACTGATTCATGCTGAATGAATGTCTTTTTTGCTTCTAGTATTGTTTGTTGGCACAATTTGTCAGTTTGTTGTCCTTTTGAGGTTCAACCGCTAGACAGAGCAAAAAAATAATGTCTTTCGGAAGTTGCTAATAAGAAGGCGCCTTCGGTAGTTTTTGGTCCTTAGTCGGCTGCGAATTACACTTCTTCGCACAAGTATTTGACGCCCAAATTTAGCTTTTACGTCAGTATGAATTTGGTTTGTATTGTGGTTAAGGTATTTTTTAGACACGTGTCGGCATCGATAGAACTGTTTTTCAAAATAATAATACGTTGAAATCAACACGTAGTGTGGTCCGGATGTTAACTCTGTCATCTAGATTAAGTTTTTATTTTTGTTTCCGATTTTATTCGGTCTTGAACATGGCATTAAAAAATTAAAATTGACATTTATACTTTCGTTGAAATCGAATTCAAAAAGCAATTGTGTTACAGCATCGGTAAATAACTACTTTCACAATATAACGTTGATGTTTTTATTACGTGGAGGGACAGTCGTTAACTGCGTTGTAACACGAAATTAGTTCGAAACAATTACCCCGATAAACATCTCTGACTTTTTATGTTATTCATCGTTAAAAATGATTAATTTCATCAATTTCCGTATATGACATTAGCGGTTATTTGTTATTTTCAAATTAAGGTATGTGATAGTTTTCAGGATTAACATATTTATAAATGTCTTTATTTTTGGGTGATAAACGATAAAACAAATATGTCAAACTCAAACCCAAACATATTTTATTAACAACATTACTTTCAGTAGGGTATGTCTACATTCATGAATAGTAAAAATATTTAAAGACGTTGTTTTAGATAAACATATAACAAGGAGGTATATAAATTGTTCGAAACAATAAAGCTCGCCCACTTATTTACATAAGACATTGTTACGCGTACTCGAAGTTTAAGTGAACCTAATGACGGCGAGGCAAGCGTCAAGCGTGACGCTGCGTTAGCGCACGCTTTTTACCCACCGCCTATCTTCCCATCTCCGCTACCGTTCCACTAAACAAACGTCACGCAACAACACCAAATCGATTCGGCCCGATCGCATCTCCATCGCATCATCAGCCCAATAATAGGAAATCACTTTTTACCACCGCCTCATATTGTTAACGAATCGACTATGAAATTATAGAGCTGATGTATTGTCTCCCTTCCGATCCCAGAAAATTCGCCCATCGAGGAGAAATGTGTTAACTCATAAATTCATTAACCCCGAATCAGTTCTGCTTTGTTTCTGTCGAACAACTTTGTCTACCAAATTGCCGTGTTCGAATCGTTTTCTGCGGTAACGGTATAACGCCACGGTGATTTGCTGAAAATTTAACGATTATATACAATCGATGCCATAATTGTTCGTCACGATGAAATGAGGCTATCGGTTTTTATGCACGCATAAATTTAAACAGTCGGGTGCTCCTAGTTTAGTTATTAATGAATTCTATTCAATTTTGATTGGAAATTGGAAATGGTATCGAATTTCGGTTTGTTGACCGAGGAATTTAATGGATGTAAAATGGGAAATAAACGAGGAAAAAACAAAGATTGAGGACAGGAGGCAATTTAAACCGCCGTCCATTGACTGAGTGTAATGGAGCGGGGCGATCAGAGGTCTGCCACGAGCCAAACAGTCGGTGACGGGCAGCGGTTTCAAACACTTTGAATGGCAAATACATTTAACTAGAATAACATTATAAATAAGCACCTCAGACTTTAGTCAGTATTACAATTATTTTGTAATATACATACAATATGATGAGTCATGAGTTCGATGACGATAAGATTAACACCTATAGCTTAACCTTTTCTTTCAAGAGAGCTTCACTAATTTAATTCATCACCGTAAGAAAGAAGAAGTTCAGTTATTTGTTCTTGCAAGCCAAGTATGCCATGTTTACGATACGACACGTCTATTAGTGTTCAATAGCCCTGCACTCGGATCACAATAAACGCGGTGGGACGTCAAATGGCGCTATTATTGGCAATAGTGAAAGAAATAAACCCCATTTGAGGTTTCCGCGATCCCATTGCTCTGCCTTTTTGTGCGCGCGCGCCGGATGTGGTCGAAGATGAATGAGACCAGTCTGAATCGACCTTTAATGTAAATATAATATCGACATAATTGCTTCGAATAATAACTTTATAATTTGCTTTAGAGTACGGGGAAGTTTAGATGTGTGGGAAATTTTGCTGAGGTCACGTGTGTGCGTTTTATCGACTTCCATCTCCGGCGATGGTGGAAATGAAAAAATAATTCGCTTTAATGGAAATAACCAATACAAATCTGATTTAAATACTGTTCAATGCGAATCTAAAAATAACGGTAAGCTTTTTCCAAATGTAAAAATTTTATAAAAGCGTCTACCAAAACATGTTGTGTAGTTTATATATTTTTAAAAGTTAATATATTGGTCGTGTATGTTGCTGCAAATGTATCTGAAGAAAACACGCGTTACCTGTAATTACGACGCAATGAACTTTAAGCAAATTATTGCTTTACATTGTTTTGAAGAGTATGATGGTGGGTTTGTATGGTAAGGAGTCGTAAAACTTAATAAAATATTTGTTACAAACCTATTAATAAGACCCATGTAGTTTTTAAAAGTGACGGTAATAATTTTTAATTTATTTCATTCATAGTGGCATAAAAGGGTGTAATCACGCGATCATCATATTTTAACTTAAATAGTAGGTAGCTTATCATATTTTAGCGTAAATACGTACGAAATTAATGTAAAGTATTCTTTGTATTTGTTTCTTTCAAACCAGTTATTTTTAGGTTTACGTATACTCTTAATGTCATACAAAGTTATACCTACAGTCGAGATCACAGATATTGTATTTGTTTTTATATAATCATATGTTAATTTGATGCTTATTTATATCTTTTGAAGTATCCTTGCTCTGGGCTTACATAAATGTAGATGCTGGGTTTGAGTGGGCGTCAATTCGCTCTTTCAAATCCAGTTTTTTATTTATACATACAAATTTGCAAGTAATAACTACCTACCTAAATGTATTTTACTACATTTGACAGCCAATTAGTGAAGTGGTTGGGAACATTCATTTTGCGGGTATGCGTACAATTGCCACTGTTTTCATGAGTCAGGGTCTTAATTTATTTAAACAGTAATATTAAAATATTGTAATTGCCAAACATTACCTGATGGATTTTTAAAATTTTTTCTCTTTACAAAATAACATTGCCTCTATTTTTGTTATGGTCTCGCGTCATCTGGGGCTGAGCCGTGTCCCGGCTCTGAGCAGCTAGCTTTTCATAATTTCTAGGAGCTTCATGAATATTACCTACCTACATGTTTCTTTATTGTTAGGTACCTATTTACTATTTAGTTTTATGTCAAATTTCTAAAGATATTTAGGTAATATTTATAAACTAATATATCACATTAACCCGTCCCCATCACGAATACGCATAGAAAACAAAACGACTCACTCAATGTTTTCGTGGAGAAAATTATCGTTCATTGAGCACCGCGTAACTGCTGATTGACGTGATTCGTACAAGTGCGTGTTTCAAACTTTGACCGACTTTGTAATACTTCTTTATTAGCATTGTGTCATTTAGACTTTGTAAACTTTTATTTCGCTTTTACTTTGAGTTTGTTTGATTAAACACGATTTAGGGCGTCAATTCTTGTATTTGGTTTGAGTAAACGAAGCATGACAATTTGGATTTGTAGTAGCTATTGATCGATATAGTTTAAATTACCGTTTAACATTATTGACTATGTATGTTTAAATATAGTTTCAATACATTCCTACATAGGTATAGTAGATTCTGGGTATGTAAGTACGTATACACAAATTGCTTAATCCAACAAGTATAATTAACTAAATTGAGACACAACCAAGCCAAAACCACCGTATTATTATTGTTTACCCGTCATAATCCATAAATAATTCCAACATTAACGACCAATGTCTAAAATTAGGTAATTTGGTAACATTAATCCAATAATGTCAGCGAATAGGCATATTATTTGATGAATGTTAGACAAATATTGTGGTTTAGACAAATTGACCATCAAATTTGATTGGATTGCTTCATTCGTTATTACTTTTGATCGCCTTTGATTGAGGAACTTAAACGTTATAGAAACGATAATTAGATGGCATAATGAGGGACATCTGTGAATCAAATCATAATCAAAGTTAATATTTTCAAATGTTTTTCTTAATTGGAAAAATGTAAGGTTGGTATCTAGTTAAAAGTAAATATATTCTGATAAAAATTATCGATAGCGTGGGTTCAAAATAGATTTGTTTTAAGAATATAAAATTCTATCCACAAAAAGAAAATTGTTGCTTTATGTAACACTGATCTTTATTTTAAGTGTTTTAACAGCCCTCTCTTTGACAACATCTTTAGCATCAGAAAGTAAAGAAGTATCCAGTTCTTTATCATAATTATGTAATTAATAACGCCATCAATACATATTATTTACAACAATGATTCCTAAACATATTATACTAAATACTTAAATAAATGATATACATGATATAAATACATTTTAAGAATACCTGAGCGAAATAAAAACAAAAATCGATACAGTGGAAGCGCGCCAAAAAAGCTGTACTCAAACAAAGCTAATTTGATCGCTCATCCTTTTTCAAAATCCACACGCATTTGGCGCGTTGACCTTACCCGTCGAACCCTTCAACGTTCAGAAACACGACAATAATTAGTTTAACATCAAGCCACACACGGTGACCGGCCAAATGAGTTTTTTTCCTCTACCTGCCAAATTGCTCGGGTATCGTGTATTAAAACAACATTAGTTGACGCTTATGTTTCGGTAACCGACGATTAGCAACTAGCCTTCCGTGCGCTTAGATGTCATTATGCGCTGATCTCTATCTAATAATATCGTCAGAAGGAAGCAGTGAGCAGTGAGCACTTTAGCAGTCATTTCTTTGGATAGTTTTTGTTTGTTGAATCTCTTCGGTATAGTCTTGCATATGCTCTGTGTGGTTGTAAAAATTCATTGCGTAGTCTGCATAGTATACAACTAGCATTAATTTATAGCTTTCGATTTATTATTGTTATCACGTAAAATTTGTATCAAAAACAATTAACTACTCTTTGTTTAAAATAATGAATTAGGTATTGTTCCAATTGTTTTCTATACCTAGTTTATAACACCTATCTTTTTCAACTAACTTTTTTGGTGTGTACCTACCTATTTAATAATACGAACAATTATTTTGAAAGTTTTCCAGTAGGTACCTAATTGGTAATTACTGAACATTTCAGCTAGGTAGTGCCAATATAAAACTATAAATATTATAATGTATTAGGTACCTCCTGAATGTACTTGTTATAACGCGAGTTGGTAAATAGGGGTTGGTAAATAGGGGAGTGCCTATTTTCTTGTATTATTCATAAAAATGGTCAATGAAAATAATGAGTAAGTAAATATTATTAAATCAAGAGCAATTTGATTTATAGGGTAGGTATTAATCAACTTATACTAAGAAGGTACATACTATTCATTATTTAGTAGCTATGAAGTTATCAGACACGTGGTTTTTGAACTCACTATTGTTTTTTAGATGTTGAAAATGAAAGATCTATTTATAATTGTAAGAAGAAGCGGATTAATTCATATAATGGCACTATTAAGGAAGGTTCTTCAACTTTTCGCAAACATTAATTTTATAGAAAGACAACCTAGAAAACATACAAGCCGGCATAAATACTAAAAAAAGTAATTAGAAAACCTCATTCAATTATTTTATTACAATTTAATTTATCATGTTTGGACTACATTTTTTTGTTGCGAGTACCGACAACTAATTTCAAAATAATTGACTTTTTTGTACAAAAACTCGCTGTTCTAGACATGAAATTGTTCCAATTGCATGTAATTGCGGTGATGTGTCAAAAAAGGGGTAAATTAGGTAGTGTGACGCGTTTATGATGAATTTGTAAATTGAATTTTATTATGGGGTATCGCATCGCCGGTGAGAAAGGACTGTTAGGTGCTTATTATTTAAATTACCTCACATCTGGTCCCTCGTGAATATTGAAACGATTTATTACAATAAGAAGTTTTTAAAAGTATTTTTATTGTGTTCATATTAAAAACTTATTTGAATTTGTTTGATGAGCTTTTAAAATAAGAAACATACGTCTCATTGAGAAACAAAGAACAAACACAGACTTACAGTGTAGAGTCACAGATAACATAATACACAACTATGTAGAGTGAACATTTAAATGGATAGAAATTAATTATTTTCTCCACGACTATCCTTAATGTTCAAAAAAAAGGTACCTACTTATTATAATTTCTTCTATGCAAAATAGTTAAAAAAAAGAAAACAGGTGTTAGAGACACAAACAACGGAAATGCTTGGGGTAAACATAATCTATTTTGCTGCTTTCTATTTACACTCAGAATTTGTTTTATACATCCAATTATAAAGACCAGTGTAAGCTATTAATTATTTTCTACGAAAAGAAGCTAGGTACCATTTTAAAAGCGTTTAAAACAAGCAATTGATGTAAGTCGAAAATGATGAAACGTCAATATAACAATGACCCTTATTTACCTACATGTGGCCTCTAATTGCACCTTCATTAGTTCGCACAGTCGACACTAATTTTGTAAAATATTCCTAGAAACGTAACAGCAATCAGCAGATAGCGATCGAGTCAAAGTGACAATAATAAGATGTCGGTTGCCTACAAACGTGTGCCAAATCGTATTTTAATTAGCTAGATAAGACACGTCATTAGCTAGCAAATTAGCTGCATAGCTGTTTGTTTTATTTCATTTTTCCTTATCTTTTAATGTTATATCTTGTCTGTAAAATTACCGGAACTTGAGGCGCGGTGTGAGTGCGAGCTAATGGCTTTTCATTTTTATGATGAACGAGGAACGAATTGTGCAGATCTTAATGATTCAGTAGGAAATTAATTTTTAACTGATGTGCATTTGCAACTAATGTGCAATGGTCTAATTAGTTTACTTACGTAGAGATTATATCATTTGCGTAATGGTAATGCATTTTTCAAGCGATTTTAAAAAGGCTCATTTACATAAGATCTGAGCACGATTATACCATTTTTGTTCTCGATTATTTGTATTCACGAGACCAATAAGGTCATCTTTATTATTCGTGTAGCTATCTACCTACATCAAATTCTTATAACATTTAAATGACGTTTTAAAAGAGCTCAAACTGAAGGTGCGAAGGGTATGAGGAGACCAATAGGTCATAATTATTAATAATATGAATAATTCATAGTTATGGCTTTAATTATGACACCTGCATCAGAGAATACTAAGTATGCCTGCTCGCCGACTGTCTGACTTCATTATCACAATATGTCGATCCGTTATCTGATGGTTATTGTATACATATACGTATATTAATACTGTTTGTTACAAGGCGTTGCGCATAGTTTATTATATTTTTTGTTGTAGCCCATTGTTTATATTTAACTAGTAGTTTATCTGATGTTTTGATTACATCTTAGGCAACTCAGCAACTGCTCAAAAGTAATTTGAGACTTTTTTTTTGTTGTAATTATGTTAAAATTTGTAGGTATCATTGTATTTATAGAATAAAATTATTCGTCTCAGATATTATACGATACCTACTTACATAATATAAATTTAAATTCTATAAAATTGGATGCCAAAGTAAGGTTGTATAGTGGTTGTATATACATTTAATTAAGTAGGTAATTACTAAATTATTAAGATATTAAATACGTAGTCCGATGTTGTTAATTGGACTGGGAAAGCGAATGACGTCATAGGAAAAGGCTGCTTACGTCGCGTAGGCTGTCAATATTGTTACGGTAAGATTCGTCATTATTATCTAAGTTTCGATAACCTAAAAATGTGTGGCATTCCAAAAGCCAAACCCGTAAGCCGTAGCATTCCAGTACCGTGTTTTCGATAAAGAAGAACAGGAGTCATGGATACTACCCGAGTGACATTATTTTTACGGGACACTAAATGTGTCCAATATCAGGGATCGGTAGTCGTATCCAAAAACCCTTGTTATTTGAATATTTGTCGTGTAGCCTTACACGAACAAATTTATGTACCACCACGAATGTTTGTTTTGTGTCGGTTTTGTGACATGAAAATATATTAATGACACATTTATTATGTTTTGACGATAATATCTCATGAGCTTTCAGGTTAGTGCTTATGTACCTAGAGTTTCTGTTGTTTTTTGTTTATTCGTCAGGAGTATAAATTTGTACCCATTTTTACGAAAATTACGCGGACGGAGGAGCATGAAATTTGGCACACTAACAGTTTAAATTTATATAGGTAGAGTGGGAGTGTAGGATGGTAATATTGCTTTAAAATTATTAAATCTATAAAAAATGCTTAACACGCACTAACATGCACTGGGAACATTTTTTTTCGATTTATAATGGTTATTTTTTTATTTTTAATAAATTGATAAATAAACTATAAAGCATAATTACTAGCTTGTTTTTGTTATTTTCTTTCTTTCGTTACTCTGTCTATATTTCAGTAGATACCATTTTTCGCTAAGTATATAAAATTTATGTCATTTTAATAGATAATTACAATTTGTTCGATTGTATAAAACAATCCAACATCATACAAATATATTACACAACATCCAACATTCCAACGGTTGCCTGTTGGAGATTGCTTATACGCTTATACTTTATCGCTATAAACTCGCATATTTTTCATGGTAAATGTGTGTGTGTCTTAAAATATAAAGTGTAATTATTGCATTGTAAATCAATAGGTCATGCGAGCGAAAAGTGAATTATGTGATGGGATTCAAATATCCTATAAATTGTAAGTATAAAAGTGCTTCAAAACCTACATAAGTTTGTTCTCTATTAAAATATTAATACGGAACCAAAAGCGAACATCATATGACTGACTTTTATTTCTTCTTTTTCACGTCGCGCGTGCGCCCTAATGGTCCACTGTGATAACTCTCACTTTTCGATTTTTTTTATAACCACGTCACCCCTAACAAAGCACACATATCGCAAACAATAATAAGCTCTATCCTTAAAGCAATAAACGTGTCATTCCAACGCATAAATTTCGATGTAAATTCCCAAATACGTACGTCATTTGTAAAGCTATCTGCACTTTATTTAGAGACAAGATTTGTGTACATCAAAGTTTATATTCTGGTCACATTCTTCGAATGTTTCGAATTTTTAACCATTAATTATTGAGTAATTGTAGAGGATTTAACGTTAAATATAGCGGTTTAATTCTTTTGCTCTTTATTTAATCTTGTAACGAACTTTCAGTCATTAGAAGGATAAGTTAATTACATAATACCTGAGATACTTGCACATGTTTACATGGGAAATTGTTATTCTACTAGGTATGTACCTAAAGCGTTTAAAAAATGCTTGAAATGTAGCGATATTTTATGTGTAATTATAGCTATTCAGATAAATAAGATAAATAGAAGCTATTGCAAAAATGTTAATTATAAAATATTATCTTGTGTATTAATTATAGCTAAACAATTAAACTACACGAGTAAAGCTTTAATAATGTTATATGTGCATATTTGCACATCTAAAGCCTATAGCCTAAAGCCTTACATTACACCAAAAAGGCACACTACAATGTTGTGATGGGGGACTTCAACGCTAAAGTGGGAACGCAAAGCTGCAGCGAATCGGCGATAGGACCGCACGGTTTTGGAGTCAGAAACCAGAGGGGTCATATGCTGGTCAACTTCCTCGAAAAAGCGGGACTGTATTTGATGAACTCTTTCTTCAAGAAACAGCCCCAAAGGAAGTGGACCTGGCAAAGCCCCGATGGTAGGACCCGTAACGAGATTGACTTTATCATTACGGACAAAAAACGCATATTCAGAGATGTCTCAGTGATCACAAGGTTTAATACGGGCAGTGATCACCGTTATCTTAGAGGCACTCTGAATATCAATTGCAAGTTAGAACGAAACCGATTGATAAGGTCAATACTCCGGCCCAGTTCACTTCAAACCGTTCTTGAATCTGAAACTTTTCAGTTAAAATTACACAATAGATTCGCCTCCATAGAACCCACAAATGACGTTGATCAAAAACTCCAGCAAGTCATTGATATTCTCAGGGATGAAGGTAAAGGGTTGTTCAAAATAAAATCTACCGGTAAAAGGTCTAAACTTTCGCGGGAGACCCTGGCTTTGATGGACAACCGACGCGATAACCCACAATCAGCTTTGCCAGCCCAAAGGCTATTAAACAAAAGGATATCCACGATGGTTCGGCGCGACCTTAGATCCTATAATACTCTTGCAGTTGAAAAAGCAATTGAGCAAAATCGCGGATCGAAAGTGTTCGCGCAAAACCTGGATAGATCTTCACTGACAAAGCTGACAACATCTACGGGGAGCGTCTTGACATCGAGGCCGGAGATTCTCGCGGAGGTTGAAGACTTTTACAGCCGCTTGTACACTTCACACAAACCTAAGCCAGTACCATCCAATAAAGACCCCAGAGCTACCTTAACTCGCCATTACACCGATGAGCTTCCCGAAATCAGCCTAGACGAATTGGAGTTGGCCTTGAGGCAACTTAAAAACGGAAAAGCCCCTGGAGATGACGGAGTAACTACGGAGCTTATCAAGGCAGGTGGAGCTCCTGTCCTAAAACAACTAAGAGACCTATATAAATTTATAAAGAATAGAAAAAATTCGATCACGAGGCGGGACTCGAACCCGCATCCTTCGCGCCATTCCGGGGCGGATGCCTCACCAACTCAGCCACTCGTGACCCGCCCGAGTGATCGAATTTATTCTATTCTTTCAGTTTTATGTGTCTGAAGGGACACACCGCGCGCCATCTATTGAGATGATTAACAACCATTTCAACCAATATGAAGCACTTTTCAGTGAATACAATATTGTAACGATGGAACACGACCTTTTTTGTTGAATTTATATTTTTGGTTTTATGGCATTCAAATGCTGTATAAATATAAATTTATAAAGAATAGAAAAAATTCGATCACGAGGCGGGACTCGAACCCGCATCCTTCGCGCCATTCCGGGGCGGATGCCTCACCAACTCAGCCACTCGTGACCCGCCCGAGTGATCGAATTTATTCTATTCTTTCAGTTTTATGTGTCTGAAGGGACACACCGCGCACACACATGCTTTATAAATATAAATTTATTCTTTATAAATTTATATTTATAAAGCATTTGAATGCCATAAAACCAAAAATATAAATTCAACTAAGAGACCTGTTTAATTCTGTCCTCTTCACTGGGAGAACTCCGAAGGCGTGGAGCGAAAGTGTCGTGGTGCTGTTCTTTAAAAAGGGGGACAAAACCCTCTTAAAGAACTATAGGCCCATATCACTTTTGAGCCACGCCTATAAATTGTTCTCAAGGGTCATCACCAACCGTCTCGCACGAAGACTCGATGAGTTTCAACCTCCGGAACAGGCCGGTTTTCGCAGTGGATTCAGTACCATAGACCACATCTACACAGTGAGGCAGATTGTACAGAAAACAGAAGAGTACAATCAGCCCCTGTGCATTGCTTTTGTGGATTATGAGAAAGCTTTCGACTGCATCGAGACGTGGTCTGTTCTGGAGTCCTTGCAGCGCTGCCAGGTTGACTGCAGATATATCGAGGTGCTGAGATCTCTGTACGATGCCGCAACCATGTCCGTCCAAATCCAGAACCAGCGTACCAAACGTATCCATCTACGGCGAGGCGTGAGACAAGGCGACGTAATCTCGCCGAAATTGTTCACAAACGCGTTAGAGGATATGTTTGGGACGCTGGATTGGAAAGGACGAGGCATTAATATCAACGGTCAGTACATCTCACACTTGCGATTTGCCGATGACATAGTCATTATGGCTAAATCGCTGCAGGAACTCAAGCAGATGCTGAACGAACTAGCCGAATCCTCCTTACGCATCGGTCTCCGCATGAACTCAGACAAAACGAAGATCATGGTCAACAATCATGTTTTACCGGAGCCGATCATAATAAATGGAGTCTCCCTAGAAATTGTTCAAGAGTATGTATACCTAGGGCAAATGCTCCAACTAGGTAAGAACAATTTCGACGGTGAGATCAACAGGCGGATTCGGCTGGGTTGGGCGGCTTTTGGAAAACTCCGTCGAGTCTTCGCGTCGTCACTACCACAATGCCTCAAGACAAAAGTATTTAATCAGTGCGTCCTACCAGTCATGACCTACGGAGCCGAGACGTGGACACTGACAGTACGACTGGTCCACCAACTTAAAGTCGCTCAGCGTGCTATGGAGAGAGCTATGCTCGGTATTTCTCTGAGGGACCAAGTCCGGAACGAAGTTATTCGCCAGAGAACGAAAGTTACCGACATAGCTCAACGGATTAGCATGCTGAAGTGGCAGTGGGTCGGTCATACATGCCGCAGAACGGACAACCGCTGGGGCACACATGTACTAGAGTGGAGACCGCGGCTCGGCAAACGTAGCGTAGGACGCCCTGCTACAAGGTGGAGTGACGACATCCGCAGGGTTGCTGGGCAAAACTGGCGACAACGAGCGAATGACCGGGCCCAATGGCGTGCCATGACTGAGGCCTATGTCCAGCAGTGGACAAACATGGGCTGTTAGTGATGTGCATATTTGCAAATTATGTGCAGTCATTATTATAAGCAATCAAACTTTATGAAAAAATAACAACGAAGCTCTACTTAAGTACACAAACTGTATGCATTTTCATGATGGTCAAACTTAATGAAAAAAATGCAAACTACGAATCTCTACTTAAGCGTACAAACAAAATGTATTTTTTTTTATTAGTTTGTACCTATTTCAATTATAATAATTATTTTAATATCGTTTTTAGGTACAGTTTACAGTTAGGTACCCATAAATATTGCTAAAACGAATTTCCTAATTATTTGTTCCTATGTATATTTTGTCTTATGAGGTTATAGTTTTTGTACGTCTTGTAAAATAGGAGCAAAATAAGAGATTGAATAATTCCAGGTGAAAATACGAAAAAATTGTTTCTTGTTTCTGCCCACGAATGGTTTTAGTGATAAGACGTGTCTGTGAAAGAAACGTCGATCGACTTGACTTATACAATGGTAATAATGTGCATGTTTATTGGTTATGTATTATTCATCACCTGACATTGTTTACTAATTGAAAAGAATTGTATTATGTGGCAGAATTATTGCATCCAGTGTCTCTTTGTTACATCTTAAGAAATACCCTCTAGACTCTAGACTCAAGTTTCTTGTATGATGAAAGTTAAGCATTCTTTGATTTAAACTGTTTGGTCGAAGATTGTATTATTATGAATTGTATAACCAACAGTGCCGGCGTTAGGGGGGGGGGGGGCGTGATGGGGCGATGGCCCTGGGCGACAAATTCTGGGGGGCGCCAAGGTCTGAAGTTGTCTCTTGCCTCTCCTGGTGCAAACCCTCAGAACTGTGCTCTACGCTCTGTGCATATACATATTTTTATTGAGATTTTTTTTGATGGATTTTTTGATGGTTTGTGGTCGAGGAGCGACTCTAACGATATCGTTAGAGTCACTCCTCCTTTACTTGGGATCAGCAAAAAACTAACACTTGATATTGCTTCCCTCAAGTGGACACCACAATATTTTCGCCCGGGGTGTCAGTGGCCCTTACGTCGGCACTGATAACCAAAACGTTATTTTACAAGACCAATTTATTAGGTAATAGGTTAATTAATCTCTCATTGATATATTGTTTATTCTTTATACCATTGGCCATTGACTTTCACAATAATTATCCTTTTTTTATATTTACGGTATACTATAAAATATTTTATTTATGGATGAAATGTAAGTTAGTAGTCATGTTACGCAAAAGGGTAATAGCATTTCACAATAATTGTTATGTTTGTGTTTAATTTACATTAAATTACAACCACTGGCCTTTTGTAAATAAACTGACATATTAATGAGACCAGAGGCGGCTCGTGACAAAATTGTATGGGTGTTCACTTGAAATAAAACAACGAAAATACAATAGCGTTAGCAGGATAATTTATTACAAAAAAAAATGAGCACCACATTATAAATCCATACTATATATTTTTAAATGCGAAAGTAACTCTGTCTGTCTGTCTGTTACTCAATCACGCCTAAACTACTGAACCAATTTGCATGAAATTTGGTATGGAGATATTTTGATACCCGAGAAAGGACATAGGCTACCTTTTATTGCGAAATATGTACCACGGGCGAAGCCGAGGCGGACCTCTAGTAATATTATAAATGCGAAAGTGTGTTTATTCGTTTTAATGTGACATGGCCATGGGTAACTTTTGACAGCGGTGAAACGACTCATACTAATGCGAATTTAACATCAGGGGAATCCGCGGGCAAGGAAAAATCCATAAGTCGGGAAAATTACGATAAGTCAGGAAAAATTTATATAAGTCAAGAAAATTTCTATACGTCAGCAAAAATTCTATAAGCCACGAAAATTTCTATACGTGAGGAAAATTTCCGCAAAATAATATAGATAAGGAAAATTTGTATAAATCAGGAAAATGTTTATAAGCCAGGAAAATTTCTATACGCCAGGAAAATTTCTATACGTCGGGAAAATTTCTATAAGCCAGGAAAATGTCTATACGTCAGAAAAATTTGTATAAGTCAGGAAAAATTATATACGCCAGGAAAATTTCTTTACGTCAGGAAAACTTCTATAAGCCAGGAAAATTTCTAAACGTGAGGAAAATTTCTCTTTGCCGCAAAAATTTCTATAAGTCAGGAAAAATCCATAAGTCGAAAAATTTCGATAAGACAGGACAATTTCTATACGTCAGGAAAATTGCTCTTTGTGGGGAAAATTTCTATAAGTCAGGAAAATTTCGATAAGTCAATAAAAAATAATATTAGAGATAAATTATGATAAAATACGTATTTAAGGCGATAGAAACGATTCAACTATAAATTTATATTTAAACATGGTACGTATGCATAATAAATAACCTTATATTTCGTGTTTCTCAGAAATAATTCAGAAGAGAACTTAATACAACGGTTCCGTGAGATGGGAGAGGATACGGAAGATTGCTCTAAACCGTTGTTAGGCGATTGTGAAGGTAATATTATTATTTATTTAATTAAGTATTTAATTTGATAGATAAATTAAAAAAATTAGGGCCGATTTTTCAATGCTTGGATAAAACTTATTCGTCGAATAATGTATAAAACTACCATTTTAAAAACGTATTCTAATTGCCCGTATTTGACAGTTTACGTGACATTTTAATATTATCGTGTAATACTTTATTGGACGGATAAGTTTTATCCAAGCATTGAAAAATCGGCCCTTAATCAGAGAGATAATGTAAAAAGCAGTTTTAATCCTACTAATATTATAAATGCGAAAGTTTGTGAGGACGTGTGTGTGTGTGTGTTTATTACTCTTTCAGGCAAATACTACTGAACCGATTACAATGAAATTTAGCACACATATAGAAGGTAACTTGGATTAACAAATAGGGTAGGTTTTATCCCGGAAATCCCACGGGAACGGGAACTATGCGGGTTTTCCTTTGAAAACGCGGGCGAAGCCGCGGGCGGAAATCTAGTGTCTATATAAACACTAAAAATTATAAAGTATTTCAAAACGAATTCAATTCAATTATTATTTAGCAAAATTAGAAAATCCCCGAATTTGCATTCGCGAGCGTATTCATAGCGTTTGTTTTTAATATAGGAGTGGCAACGTCGCGCGCAATTGCTGCTGTCATGCGATGCGCAACGTCGCTTGAGAGCGGCGCTCCGAAAATGGCTATTTTTCCATAGTAAATCTTTTGTTTCACGCGCAGGACTGTGGCGAAATTTCTCTTTCACTCTTATTGGATTTCGTATGTAGGCAATGTACTGAATGTTGTTTCATAGGAGCGCAATCGAGAGCGCTCCGTAAGCTCCTTTTCGCGCGTTACTTATTAAATGAACAAGAGTGTATGTAATGTATTTTATTTGTAATGTGTAAAGGTACTTATTTTATTGATATTAGTATTGGAGTTTTTTACGATAGATTTTAAATAATGAGCAGGTATAACTTTATTATAATTATTTATGGGAGTTCACTGCACCAGCGCTCCTGAGGGCGAGCCGCCTCTGAATGAGACTATTGACGTAGACATTAAAACATACCGTTGGCTAATATTTCAATGCAATTCCTTTTCATAAGATCTTGAACAGAAAGTGAATAAGATATCAACATTCTGTATACAGTATTCATCTATTTGACGGCTGTTAATAAATTAACATAAATCTAAAAGGTAAACTTTTTTAAAGGTAAGTTCGTTTTTGGTCTAAGCAATTTAATTTTGGAAAATCTTTAAATGAAGTTCTATTTATTTTTAAAACTAACGGAATGTTTACTTTAAGCAAAATTGCTATGTCCAGTATTTAAAGTACTTTCCCTGGAGGGCACACAGCAAAGTTCCACCCTGTATAGTTATACACTTGGTATAGTTATACCCTGTATATACTCGACTTAGACTCTATTTTTCCTTTATCTATAAATAGATAATCAAGTGTGTAATTTTTGAGCTAAAATATGTTATTATTTGCAGGCAAAAAAATTAATTATTCCTAAAAAACTCTGCATAGTAAACAGTTTCTCATACTCTCAAAGAGGGCAAAATACTATAATAATACGCTTAGTACTTAATGAATAATGGGAGAATAGCTTTAAGTGTTGTTACATGCACGTCGGGTCCGTTTGGTAAAAATTATAATGTACTCGTTTGAATGCACCTGCGTACGAGAGGGTAATACTGTTTATTAATTAGTTTCGATGGCACGCGGAGGGAACATGAATATTACAATCAATGTTACGGGTAATGCTGAAATATGACTGATTATGAAGTTTACTGCAACACTAGATGTGTAAAGTTGTTTACAGTACTCCAAAATTAATAATGCGCATGCGGATCTTCGCTAATTATCGTATTTTCAGAAACACCCGAATCACCCCGAATCATTGAATCGTAAGTGCCCTAAACAATGCACTTGCATCTTGCACCTTGTTCGAAAGAACTAAGAGTCAATTCAGAGTCATACACAATCGAAAACAATTCGGGCGATAGGTGACGGTAGCCTGTCAGTCAAAAAATTCAAAAATTCGTCAGTCGTCTTTATATATTGGTGGTGACCGCACCTATTATCTCTGTATGGAATTATATAGAGCTACTGTTACATACCCTTCTTAGTTTTGTTTCAAAGTTGAATTTTCCGGAAAAATGATTATTTACACAGGTAGCAGATAGCAGTGGGGAAAGTGAAACTTAATAAGAGCATAATGAAAGTTCTGATCATTCTACGATATCAGAAATAGAGATAATCCCTGATTCTGTAAATCCTTTTGACTGAGATTTTAATGATTAGATTTCAAAATTTTAATGTAAACCAGTGTTTGAAAATCATTTTTTTAAATATAAACTTTGTCTTATTTTAACCTTCCATACATCCATCATTACGCCAGCTTCAGTAAGACACTTTAATAGTTCTAAGTATAGAATTTTCCAAGTAAATCAATACAACAAATATATATTCGCAATCGTGTGGCTTATCGTCGCTATTAACTTACATTGAATTATCGAAACAAATTTCTTTACTTATCTCTTTTACCATAAAAACAATAAAACTCATAATTCTAATAAACTATGCATGAAGAAAATACATTTAACCACTCTATATACATCGTCTTCGGAGGCTCGGAGAATATGACAGTTGCCGAACAGTAACGAATTTTTCTATGCGCATTATCAGTTTGGGAGTACTGTAAATCTTTTGTTAAAATTTTAACGGATAGAGTTTAGAAATACAGAGCTTTAATTTTTTAGGTTTTAGTAGAACGACGAAAACTTTTTTGAAATAACTATGTAGGTATGTAATTTTAAATCATTACACACGAAAAATACCTAATCTTGTGATTGGTATTTAACCTAAAAAATAGTTCCTTCACAGCACTCAATTACATTGTCAGCTAAGAATTAAAAAAGAATGAGGTCAAAATATTATAGAATTTATGACAAAATGTAGGTAGTAGGTATTCTCTTGAAACAAACTAATTAAATAACCATATGAATTGAAGAAAATTACAATAATCATCAAATTGAAATAAAAAAGGAGTCTCTAAGTAGGTATAATGCATAATTATAAATTCAAATTAACTTTACTTGCTGAATGTGATTACACGGTATGGATGGCGTACCGTATATATCATAAAATATGTCTAAAGTACACGTTCTGCGCGTAAATTGAGTGTGAAATATGAATAAATTAAAAATAAAATTACAATTAATTTTAAATGTCACACAGTCTTTGAATATAGATCAAGGAAAAAGAAAAAATATATCTCGGCCACCTCTAATTACTTTTTAAATATCCAGGCAATATAGGATAATACTACTTCATTCGGTTTGCCTGTAACATGAATAAAAAATTCTATAAATTGTAAACTCCCAGCGCAATCCTAGACGGTTGAATGGCGTTATTGATTATGGCCATTTTAGAAATAGGTGCTTACATATTACGTATAATTGGCTAGTCGTTGCATAAGAAATATAATTGAATTTTTATTTAAGCACTGATTTCGGTATGACTTTAAGTTAAATCATAATTTTTCCCACATAATGTACATGTATCATTTTAAAAACGTTTTTAAGGTCATAATATCTATAGTTAAGTACCTATGTGTATTGTGTAAGGTAAAGGTACCGATTGGGGTAGGTATAAAAAATCTACTGTTATAATATCATAAATTATATAGTTTATTGATTACATTACGGAATTGCAGTATAACGTTATAATATGCGTGTTTTCATAATTTTGCACAGGTGTTAATTTCCTTAGAAAGTTAGAATAAATTAAAGCGACAGGAACTTGGGTAATTTCACTTTATATGAGTTACAAAGGCCAGTAATAATTTATAATAGAAGGTATTATGAACTCCATGTATGTATTTTCTGTATTAGCACAGACTAATAATAATATACTACGTATGTATTAGTATCAGTAATTAATTGGTTTAATTTTCTGCGCGAAGGGACGATGTTTTGCAAGTCAATTTCTACAGCGAGCCTAGATCGACGCGATATGCTGCGTCTTAGTTTTTATAAGACTATTAATGTCATAAAATAATCGAATAAATTATACTTTGTAACGTACGCTGCGTTTTAATTTTTATAAGCATGCGTTTGCAGTATTGGTTCGCAGTCTGTAACGTATCAAACAAAATAAAATATTAAAGCAGGGATATATCAAATTTTATGAAGTGTCATACTTCTAAAATTATTGCTTTATAAATCTCTTTTATTTGTAATATTTATAGCCTAAATTTATTAGTTTCCATACCATATAGGTAGTAATGGTATCTGCTTTTCGGGATGTGCCTATTTACAGGTTGATACTTAGCGTAGAAGGTCATAAGTACAATTAATTTTCAGTAAATTGGCAAAAGTGTCATAAAATTTTATGGTTAATGTAATAAAAATTCAATTAGCTGACGTAATGTTTTAAAGCCTGTGTTTAAAGCTATCGTCGTGAGTTGAGACACTGAAAAATTGCAGAAAAAAAACCTTCATTCTGCCCGCTTGATAATATCTAGGTATTGTTTTTCAGAATTTTTTTTTTTATTGGAAAGATATAACCGTATCACCTTGACCAATGAAATAACTAAATTAAATTTTATTCTCTACTGATGATTATTGTTATTTGTAATATGACTACAAATTACGTATTATATAATTATTTATATTTATTTATTTAAGTATAGGTATTCAATGATAATTTTTAATAGAAAATATGAAATGTGTTGATGACGAATCATAATTTCTGTTTTTTTTAATTGTCTAGAACGTGAAGAAAATAACAGGTAAGTACCTACCTAATAACATAAAATCTTTATTTTAAAAAACCTTATTTACGTAATTATATAATGTGATAGGTTAAATAGGATATAGATAACCTATTTAAATATTCTTATTATGTAGATTCAGTGTCTCTTTATCGTAAGAGAAAGAATTAACTAAAAAGTTCTTTATCTTAAGAGTAGAGTTCTTCTTATTAATGATATGTAGTTCCTTGATTGTTTTAATGTTTTTTAATTGTGTATAACTAACGCTTCTATCAGGAGCTTATAATTGACCTTTATTGCAAGTTTGAAGACACAGAAATTTGGTTTTTACATAAAAATCTATATTTTAGCTGCAAATTAACATCCAATTCATTGCTGATAGTTTCGATATAATAGGTTTAATTTAAAAGCAAATAAGGTGATAAGATAGTTGAATTAAACATGTACCTACATGCTAAATTCGAAGAACGTCAACAATTTCAGATAATTATTATTATGATAGCCCAAAATAGACTGTAATGTTATAAAAACGATGACTTACAAGACGTTAATTCGAATAGTAATTGCTTTTTAAATTAACCTTTGAATAAATTGCATTTTCTTAGGTGTCTAGAGTACAAGTTACAACGTAGGTACAACTATGTAGACGCTAGCTTAGTGAATGCTCAATAGAAACATGCAAATTCACCGTATAAATGTAACGAACAACAAAGCAATTACGTGCTAACATTTCTCGAGTAAAAAATATCAATTATTCGCAAATAAGACACAATAGGACATTATCATATAATTATTTGATGGTATGTGTTTGGTATGCGTTCGATTTTATAATGAGCATGCGTCTGGGGAATTTGATGTTTTAATTGTGAGAAAGTTTAACAGTATCGTAACTCTTTCAATATAAATCAACAAATCTTTGTTTATATGCGTGTGCTAGTTGCTATAATGTATCTATGCACAGATAATATAGGTAATACTCCTATGGGTAAACTTACTTAGAAGTTACATTCTCTACATATTTGAAATTTAGAAACTAGTTAGTACTTAGTTAGGTAAATTTCATAGTAGGCCCACATAAAATAAATAATACGTACTCGAATACTTATGTCAAAAAGACTGGAGAAAGGTTATTAACTCTCGATAAGTACTCATTTAAAGCTTATTATACGGTCATAATATGATCGGGTTAGTGTAAAAGGACTAATCATTGACAATAAGAACTAAGAATAACTCAACAAAAATCCACTCCAACTCAAGTGATTTGATCAATATCCAAATTAACATCGTATAAACCGACCAAATTTCCAAGCCTGTCACCTGTTCCCCTGATATTGTGTTAGCGTAATCGTTTGGTGTTCAATTTACCTCCGGAAGGCTCTTGTTAGGGTGTGACGTCACAGGCTGGTACGGACGGCGCAGACAATCAGTCTGCGTTTTTAATTATGGCTTTATGTTGCTTATATAGCGGTTGTTAAGGGCTAGTTTCCTATGCTATTTGGAGGTTAGAGCTAGTTTATGTGAGCAATATAGTGGTAAAACAAAAGTGTTGTAAAATGGAGAAAATATTTGTTTTGTTACCGGCCTACTTAAGGAATCATATTTATTTAATAATTAAGGTATTGAAACGTGAATAAAGCAAAATATTATAGGAATATGCCACAGTAAAATATTTTTATAGGTTCAAGCAGATCAGAAAATATAATAAATCTGTTTTATGTAGACGATATTATAATTTGACTTTAAACAATTATTAAAACAGTATTGAATATTAAACTAAGAAGAATAATTTAAAACAAATTACAATAAAACATTCAGTCATTTCAATTTATTTCAATAAACGTTTTATTGCTTGTGATATAAAATAATTAAATAGTAATCAACCTTTATTTTACATATGGAATAATCTACAACAATTATTATTGAAGTAACTACTAGAGTTAGGTAACAATTTAAACCTAATGGCAATTGAATTTCAAAGTTATTAGGTATATACAGAATACGATAATTTTATCTTTCAACTAGCTTTCCGCCCGCGATTTCGCCTGTTTTCAAAGAAAAACCCGCATAGTTCCCGTTCCCGTGTGATATCCGGGAAACTATCATATGTGATAATCCAAGTTACCCTGTAGGTATATGTGTGCTAAATTTCATTGTAATCGGTTCAGTAGTATTTGCGTGAAAGAGTAACAAACACACACATATGTACACATCCTCACAAACTTTCGCATTTATAATATTATAGGTACCTAGTAGGAATTAGGATAGGATAGGATAGGATACGACAATTTTATCTTTCAGTAATTACCATAAAATCCTATAGAAATGCAATAATGTACGTAATTGATATTACATTTACAAAGTAAAATGGAAGAGTATAATTAATCGATGGCGTCGATTATGTTAATATTACGTATAGATATGAAATGTGATGTAAGGTTCCTTATACTTATAACTGTGAAGTAAATGTAAGGTTAGTTAGATTAAGTATCTTATGTAGGTAGTAATTAAAGGAACCTTCTAAACAAAAGTGAAAACTCTATACACAATATGATTAAATTAAAATAAACAAGTAGGTAGGTAGGTACTTTCATTATATAAATTATAATTGGGAATTACTTTTCCTGCAGTAAGTATATTGTATACTGTGACTAAGTAGGTATATATTGCACATAAAATATAAAGAAAAGGAAAAGTAATTATACGTCCTCAATGTCAAAATAAAACCTAACTTTAAGCTTTGGGATCAAATTAAAATAAATATTCAGGCTTGTCATAAGAAAAACTTATTTTATACATAACCTTTACATAACACAGTGTAATAATCATACAAGTGATACTTTGTAAAATATTATTTGCATGCGTAGAGAATAATATTCTATTGAACAATTTTTTGATGTGTAGGGCTTTCTATCATCTATGAACTTATACAAATTAATATGTAAGTAGATAGATTAATTCAAAAGTCACGTTTTTTTCTGGTAAGTAATTAAAAACAAGTCAAGCTGAGTGCCATTGAGGAAATAACAACTTTACGAGGGATTTAAAACGGTATTTAATTACCTATTTATAGCAAGTATAGAGCAGCTTATGAAGGGTTATAGGGATAATATTATAAAAATAAATGTCATTTTAAATTTAAACAAGGGAATAACTGTTTTACTTTATAATATAATTTGCATTTAGCACTATTTAGCACAACACTTGATACATTTGAGTTCCAAAATAAAGAGATTCCAAACGAAATAAAAGAATATATATACAACCTAGGATTTAGGAAAAATGTTATTTTTACAAAAAAATAGTTCTACCTACCTACCTAGTTTGTGTGCGAAAATATTAGTGATTAAATAGGTATACATACAAAAACGCATTTTTTTTTCTATTTAACATACCTATTATAGATTCATGCAGCAAAGTTACAAATAAAAAAATCGACAAACTAAAGTTTTCAATGAAAAATGTAATTAAGAAAAGTACCTTCCTACGATAAATTTATTTCGCTTATCTATACTAATATTATAAAGAGGAAAAGTTTGTAATTATGTATGTATGTATGTATGTATGGTTTTCACGCATAAACCTCTCAACCGATATTGATGAAATTTGGCACAGACAATCTTTAGACCCTGAGAAAGAACATAGACTACCTTTTATTGCGAAATATGTACCACGGGCGAAGCCGGGGCGGACCGCTAGTCCAAAATATATTGGGAAATGTGAGACATATCTAGGTACCACCTATTATGTTTCTCTCGACATCTATTGTATGAGACAAAGTACATAGGTAGGTACTAAGTACCTACCTACTTAAATAATATGATGAAATGTAGGTATTATCGTGCTTATCGTCTTAAATTTAAATACCTAGAACTTAATGGGTTAGTAATTAGGATAGCGCCAGTAGGTATCTATGAGCTATCAATATTTTATTTTCTCATTTGAATAAATATGACAAAATAAAATAGGTAAGTATTTTTTTTAATTGGTTTGCAAAACTAAGATTAAATGAAAAAAACCCTCAATATGTAATACTTTCTTACCTCACCCTTCACCCTTTCTCATATTAGGTACCTATGTCTGACGTGAAATAAATAAATGAAACTTAATAGGTACCTATAGGTTAATTATTTAATATAATAATTATGTTTTAGATACCTAATTCTAATCAAATGATACCTAGTACTTAGCTATAGCTTATTTGTACTTTGGAATGGTGAAATCAAAGATTCCTGGATATATAAATCTATTGAATGTTTTTGCAGATAGCCATGGAGGCATTTTTTTTAATTACACATGTTAGGAAACAAGAAAACAGCTTAATAATAATAACATAATTCAACAAATTTGAGCATTGGCAATAAAAATATAATTTAAATCTGCTTATAATAAACAAAGAAATTTTTGTTTTTGCAAAAACGTACCTTCACTCGCGTTCGCGGTGCCGTCGGCAGGCCGGTCATCTTCCCCGCCAACGAGGTTCCTTATGCTAAACGAACTGGTCTTCCTCGTGGACACTTCAGAAGCCATCCCAACCTCCCCGTTAACCTCACGGCACTCGCTCACTGTGACATTCACCCCATCGTTTTCCCGCCGTGTCGTCAAGTCCATTTTGATTTTTTGCACTGCTATTCCAAATTCGAAATTCGTATTTCTTTCTCTGCCACATTTTCACGCAACGGCCAGTTCGATATGGGAACTCATTTTTAAATGTCACAGATTAAAAAAAAAATTGCATAAATAAAACGGACCTTCCGCACTGGTATTGTCATGCCAAAAATTTGTGAGCACTTTCAAATACAGAGTAATGTTTATATTATCATCGTGTTGATAAGATAAAATGAATTGTAAGGCACGTTTAAATTTCACGGTTGTTTAGCGTATTGCGATTGTATCAACGCGCGTTGAGTTTGCCGAGGTGAGCGCGACTGGTCCTCTTTCCTCCTCAGACATTACGATCGTGTGTTCCTCCCTACGCCCTCTGAGGCGGAGCGACCGCCTACTACACGCGTCATAAACGACTCTACACTGGGACTTGTCAAATACTAGAGTGCAAGTTTTTCACGCGGTTTGTTTTAATAGTCGTAATTGTTCTTATCATTTAAATGAAACTTATTTTTAACTAATAACATAATAAGCCTTACATACAGGTTTTAGCAAACATTGTGTTCGTGTATCGACAGTGCGACCATAATTTTTCTTCTGTTATTTATTTATGAACACGGTTTAACTTTTGTAATTAAATGTTGGATAATAAATTCTAATTTGATAATGTAGGTATTTATTGTATGGATAACAATTTTATTATGTGTACTTAATTACTGTGTTAATTTTTTGTAAACAAAAATTATCATATAAATATTCTGTCATACTCTTTTCCAACTACCCACATAGTATTTTTTTTTAATTTTTTTGAAAAAATAATTGAGAAATTATACCTATAATTAGTATTTTATTCTTAGCATTTCCATTTTCTAGGTAGATAATAAATCAGGGTTGAATTTTGAATTTTACGCAAACTCAATAGCGGTTTCAGTTTAATTGTTGAATTTGAAATAATAGTTGGAAAATGGAAAGTAAGTAGGTAGCAGTCAGAACAATGAGTAATGTGTTAAGTAAAATAACCAATAAATATGAGCACATTTATCATGATTTCAGCGCATAAATTGAGTTTTCAATGCATCAATGTAGAATTACCTCAGGGCTGAGAGCGAGTCTTGAGACTTGTCTAAATAACGGCTTTTTTATCGTCTTTTATTTATTAAATGTTGATTGAATTTATTGATGTAGGTATATTTAAGATAGAAATAAAAATGTATACATTTTGTAACAATTAATTTGAAGAAGAATTTTTAACATTTGTTTTTTAATATGTACCTAGTTGATAAAAGCCAAAAGGTATGGTCGAAGGAAATTCTGTTTGGATTAACGTTTAATAAAATATAATTTTCAATAATTTTAAAATAATTAATTTCTTAATATGCTCCAAAAATGCTTCATTAAATAACCCTATAAAGCACAGACTACAAAACCAAAGAGCACAGAGTGGGCATAGACAGTAGAACATAGTAGCCTCGGAGCAATTATCAAGCCTGGAGAAGTAACAATTAATTGAACAATAAAGCACTAGTTTGGCCTTTTTGGCTTATGGCAAAATGTCATGCGAAAAAAGAGGACAGATATATGTCAGTTCGACAGTTTGAAATGACATGTAGCCATTTCAATTTGTTTTAGTGACCAGTCTGGTCACTAACGCATGGTGATTTTAATTATTGTTTTTGAAGTGAAAAACGTGTTTTCTAGTTTCTTATGTTATTTTCTGAAAAGATAATTTACTAAAGATTACATGGCTTGTGTTGTTCACGGCTGTAAAAGCCGTAGTACTGGGAAATCGGATGAAGATTGGAATTTGTCTTTTCACAGGTTAGTGTTTTGATCAATTTTTTTGTTAATTGTATTATAAATAAGTTAATTTACGTTATTTTCATAATCATCTATGTTTTATCTAACCGTAATCATTGAAATGAAATCATAATCAGCTTAGTTTTTAGAAAAAATGCAAAATATAACTTCCATAGTGTTGTGCAATTATCGATACTTGAGTAGGTACAAAGTACTTCATTGATAATGACTGCTTTAGGTTAGGAGAAAAAAAAAGGTATTTAAGTATGGATTTTATTGTTATTTGCAGGTTTCTGGCTTGAGAAAAATTAAAAGATGTTTGGGTTAAAGCTATAGCACAGGGAAAATTGGAAGCCTTCAAAACATTCTCGGCCTTGTTCAAATCATTTCGAATCAGACGGGAAGAAAAGTAAAGTGCTTTGCAGAGATGCTGTGCCACAAGTTTAAGGTGGCATCTATTTTAAATAATAAATATTGTAATTTGTTAATTAAGTATCGAAATAAAATGTTGTAAAAAAAAAATTTAAATTTTATTTGTTTTATTTGAAGCAATTTATTTTAAACTTTTACCAATTTTTTCCTGTGGGAATGAGTTATTTTCCCGCGGTAAATTGTAGCCTATATGTTATTCTGATGTTTAATCTATAATATGTATAATTGTAAAGTTCCATAAAAACTCATTCAGTAGTTTTTTCGTGAAAGAATATCAAATGTCCATTCTTATATATTTTTGCTTTTATAATATTAGTAGGATACGATTATTGATTTGTAAAAAGATCAACCAGGTGGAAGTCAGATTCGCGCACGAAGGGTTCCGTATAATTCTATGAATGAATCTATGAAAACAGGAAAAAATACGTACCTTTTTACGAAACCATAAAAAACAACCTAAACCGAAATACCTAATAATATTTTTTTATAAATACCACTACCATACAATGCAAGGCAGTCAATACGCATCGTAAATGAATAATTCCAAATTAAACGAATCTTAAAATTCGGAATTACCTATCCATAATTCAAAATTAAAAGAATCTTAAATTATCTTCAAGCAATTTTATAACTTAATTTTTTTATTTATCGATATTTTAGTATTCGATAAAGTGGCAAGCACTACCTTTTTAGAACAAAAAGTGGCTACATGTGGATTTGAATGCCAAGCCGATAACAGTGTGTTGTCTCTTTCTATCGCATTAATTAGGGTATTGAATAAAAGAGAGCCACTATATAAGAAACGTTCAATTAATTGTTACTTCTCCAGATAGTAGCCAATTCATGTAATGTCGCCAGGACCATAAATTCTAGTTAAACCTCAATTCCCACCTCACCCCGGGCTACGACTTAATTTATTATCTTATAACCGTTTGGCACAATGTTTATTTTGTAAATACAATTGCAAATGTACTTGTTAAGGTATTGTGATTTATATTTTAAAAGTGTGTACGTAGTTTCAAGATATAGTTAACTATTTTTAAAGGTTTATTTAGGAAAGAACTTCCTTATATAGGTACTGTACGATATATTTTATTTTGCTCCATCATACAAAGCCTACTTGTGGACGAACTCTGTGATGTATGTAATATGAAGGTAACTGATTATTTTCTTTGTTATGTCATGTAAGATCCCAAAACACGTGATGAACGAAATCGAGATTGTTTGATTTGTCCTTCAATCACAATTGCTTTTATTAATAAACCATATTTTTTGTCATATATTTTTATTCTAAGCAAAGAATTAATCAAACCAATCACATTATGCAATAAAATAATTGATATCATAAAAATAAAGTCTCGATCATAATAAATTCTAATTTAGAGTTCGTCTTGAATCGAATTTCTTCAAATTAAATTAACATAGACTATTAGCAATCAATATGAGTGTTTTTTGTAGTTGCCACCATTAAGGCTTTCGGAATTATAATGTCTGTGTTATATAGGAACAGCGGGGCGCACAGGGGCAAAAACTGTAGCATCTCGCTAAGGCAAGGAGCTGTCTTAATCTAGATATATCGAACGTTAGGCTTCCTGACCGCAAGTTGAACGAATATCGCATTAATAACTGTATGAAGCGTGTTCGATTTTCATAGACCATCACGTAACGTATTAAAATAGATTCTAGAATGTTCGTTGAACTACGCTGTCAAGGAAATTGACACATGACAATGACACATGACAATGACACATGACATAAAGGCTTTGACGAAAGCGTTGTTTTTTTTAATAAGTATTTTCCCAAGGTTTTGGCTTGTTGACAATTCATCTAGTGCGCTTCGTTGAATTTATAAAAAATGTAGGTATATAACAAAAAATCTAGCTACATGTACCTGTAATTTACTGTAAAAATGTATTCCAATCAAGAGGAGCGACTGATAATTCAAGAAATTGAGATAGAATTACTAGATATAACACAAATAGCCGAAATAGGTAGTTTATATACCCGCACAGAATAAGACATTATTATCAACGACATTTCTTCAAGCTTTCAGTGTGGGGTCACGTATCTCGACATATAAGGTAAGCATAGCTTATTGTTTAAAAAAATTAAGGCGCATTATACCAGTTAAAAATGAAATTAAATTTACATAACATTTATTTATATAAAACTAGCGGTCCGCCCCGGCTTCGCCCGTGGTGCATGTTTACGTTTTCTCTACATAAGAACCATCCTCGTACTTCAAGGAATATAATAAAAAAAGAATTATCGAAATCGGTTCAGCCGTTCTCGAGTTATGCGCTTACCAACACATTTTGCGATTCATTTTTATATTATATATAAGAAGATTATCTTCAAAACTTTTGGGTGTCAGAATTCCATGAAATCTATTAACATGGCGCTTTGGAATTCGAAAGAAAAACATTGAGATAATATTACTTCGTATGGAGCAGACACCACGAACAAAATCTGTGCGCCAAGCGCGGCGGCGCGGGGCGCGCGAATGACGGCTAGACAGTCATAGATTATGCGATGTTACTGACTCACCGCTATAGAGGCGACACTTTGTTTCATTCTGTCTATTTTATTGGGTGCCACTCCTTACATGCACGTTGACTTGAAATTTTCTTTGTACTTACTTAATATTTATTTTAGGTATAAACTGACTTTACTACGCGGGGCTAACAATATCTGGCATATAATATAGGATGATGTATATAGTGACGTCATATGGAATAATTTAATTTTTTTCGGGTTTTAGGTTCAGTCAGGGCTATGGGAAGTTTCATTCCTTACAAATTGAGCCTTTTTTAGAAAAAAAAATAAAAGCCGTTTTGTACAAAATGTTTATTTAGTTCATCATCCTCAGAACATGTTCCCGGCTCAGAAATTGCTTGTATTGTTCCAGTACTATTGTAGCACACCTTCGGCTAAAATAAATATAACATAATGTTAGTGATGGCTAAAATAATATTTTATTTGTTATACAAATCCGTAAAATTTTATTATTATTACTAACATCAATACAAGGAACAGCAGACTTCTTTAGAAAATGCCTTCCCGCTTTTGTGGTATATTTATCCTCATCGCGAAAATGCAATGAACAGACGTAAGTTCTATCGGATGGTAACCAGGTTTCTTCACTGCGGTTATTTTGGACAAATTTTACCCATTTTTCACTTTCTTCACGGCCCAGACATGGAAACCTTGAATAGAAAAAATATTAATTACTTATCTCTGAACTAGCGGTCCGCCCCGGCTTCGCCCGTGGTACATATTTCGCAATAAAAATAGCCTATGTTCTTTCTCAGGGTCTAAAGATTGTCTGTGCCAAATTTCATCAAAATCGGTCCAGTAGTTTATGAGCCTATTCATTACAATCAAACAAACAAACAAAGTTTTCCTCTTTATAATATTAGTGCAGATAAATAAATAATAATTCAATTATACGTTCAAGTCAGTAGCTCAATATCAATTAAAAACTTGATTAAAATCAATTAACAAAAAAAAATTGGTGATTAAGTAATTAATTTTCATACTTCATGATTTCACCTTTTTTCAATTAACAACCAGTCTATGCTTTTCTAAATATGTAAAATTATTATTTTATACTATAAAAATATACGCCAGCAAATATTACTAACAACACTTATTTCATGCCCAATGTCATAATATCTTAAATTTTTAATCTATGACAAATGACGCAAAATGTCGCCCGCCAAAAATTTTGCTCTAACAAGTTTTAAAAATTATTATCTAGTTACTTACTGATGAAAAGTTATTCCTTTGCACTTTTCCGTATTATTTGTATTATTTGTGCAATATCGTAACACACACGAAGGCATATTTGATGCATTTCACTTTAAAACAAATAAAAAATGAGCGTGACGTTCGCGCCAATGAGCGAGCAAGCGACTGAGTGCAGTTACGCCATATGACGTATGTTGAGCGGAACATAAGTGATGTAGGCGGTGTTGTCTCCATATGTGTATCTCAATGAAGAAAAATCGTATTTTTTATCATGACGCAAAGGCACAAAGACAAATTACCATCCATCCATATGCTAACCATCTATCTGTAAGATGACAGGTGACGTGTTTTCCCTAAATGTAAACCTTCCCGCCTAAAGTTTTTGTTAATCATCAGCAATGCATTAACATGATATATGACAACATCTTTAAGTGCAGTTAGTAAATGCTTTTTAAGTGCTCTTTTTATTCTCCATATACAATATATTATGTTACAATTTGAGGAATACAGCACAGGTGGAGTTTATTGTTTTTAACGTGTCAATTATAATGATTTATTGTACCCTTTTAATAGCTAGAGTAAGTTATTAATAATTAGTATACATGGGATAACCAGATGTACCTAGTATTTGTTGAAGATTAAAATGGTTTTGTTTCATGTTTTTGTCTCAGCTTGGAAATATTTGCACTTGCTTCTTAGTATATAATATCTTACGTCTTAATAGTTGTTTGTAATCCTAATCATTTTTGTATGTTTCTATGTCAATCAATATTATACCATTGAAACGATTGAGAACCAATTGGACATACCTACCTATTATAGATTTATCGTCTTTTGAATTCTGTGAGTAAGTTCTTTTAAACTTTACAGAAGTCTTTATATAAATTTGTTAACCCTTCATTGAAGGTCATGTTTAGAATATTTCAAAAATCCCGTGCCGGAAAGAAGAAAAGATCTTATAAAATTGGAACTTTTTATAGTTATGAAAGCTAATCTTATTTCTTCATTTTTTATTTACATGCGAAAGCACTACCACAACTAACCCAAGTTCGCGCGAAGCCTAGAGCAAATATTGTTCTCCCTACCGATAATTAACAAATCAACAGCACGTAATAGCCATCGGCCAATATTTGTGTAGCGATCGGCCATTCTCTACCAGTATAGAATAACGCTGGCGCCGGCGTCCACAAAGCGAGCGAACCAGCGGGACGCCGATCTCAATTATACAACGCTACAAACTTATTCTATTTGTATGGTAATTTACTCATTACGGGATACAAAAAGGGTGGAGGGCTAAATCCGATTTATGAGTGGACGCCGAAAATCTTCACTAATGAAATGGCTTTCGGTAATAGTCGTTAGATTTTATTGTGAACATTGTGTCGTTTGTGTTTATTGAAAATATGGTTTATGATATTTTTTGAGGCCGTGTGAACCGAACAGAATCTACAAAGTTACGTGAAATATAGAATAAACAAATTTCCAGTATAAAATCAATAATAATACCTATATATTATATGTACTAAAAGACCTTAAAGAAAAAGGCAGGTTATTTACTTCTTTGACGAATAAAAAAATTAGAAAAAAAAACCATTTTAATTCTACAACTTTACTCAACACACAGATTTATAATAATTACTTTCACATAGTTATACCTATTTGATATCTAAATATTCCAAGGCAGAAATCAAAGTCATCGTTCATATTTATTTCATGAAAGGCCGATTGAAGGAGCCGAGTTTTTTTGTCCTACCGTTGTTTGTTCATAAACTGATTGAAGTACCATTATGTCGGTAAATAGATTATAGTACATACCGCTTTGTAAGCGATACGCCGACAATTGTTTTTTGGAGATGCTTGGATTTTCTTGCTTCAATTTTCTTCTAAATCTTTATAGAGCGTAGTACTCCGTAGATATTAAATACATTTATAGAGACAACGACTCTGTACGATAGGTCGATCAATTTCTGTAATTGGTTTTAATATAAATATTTCATACACATTATGTGAAAATTTTAACGATTTGGAACGTAGTGGGACTTATAGTACCCGTGACAATCAATTTTATGGGTATTTTCACACAACAGAATATATAAACTATAACAAACTGACCAGAGCAAACTGAACAAATATATAGGAAATAGGACAATGTAAAACAATATTTATACACACACAGAAGAACATTAACACATTATTAATACACACCATACCTAGTATTTCAGATGTGGTAATAGAATCTTTCCCTTTTCATGCAATTTATAGCATGTAGTTTCCCTCAATTTATATAAATGTTAAACAAAATATTAATTTATTACCTTCAAAATGTATTAGTTCTACAGAACCTCTAGAGGTGTAGTCCACAATTTCACGGCGCGTCTGCGCAAGCCGCAAGTCACTCTGAACCAATTTGCCTGCTTTGTTTCAAAGGGCACCGCTCAGCGTAGAGCTGTTTAATTAAATATTAAATAATTACTAATGTAATACGGAGTGCACGATTGTGAAGATTTGCAATTTGATACTCCAAGTATCCAGACCTCCAAAGTCGAATGTAATTGTTGGAACTCGGCGAAGCTTGGATATGTAATGTGAGTACTAACGATACACATTAAATAGATAATTTTATGAGTAGGTATTATCTACTATCAAGTAAGTTAAAAAAATCGGTGTTGGTTAAAATTTCTTTAAATCTGCATGTTGTGCACGAATATAATATATAAATAATATTGATATAACTTGTCTATCATCGTCTATCACACTCAATTTATTAAAAAACTAGGATATGCATTATAACATTGTGCGATGTGCCGTAAGATTTTTTAAAACAAACAAAACAATACTATCCTATTTACGATATTGCTATTTATGTATCTTTTAAGAAATCCAATACTGAATCCAATACTGTTAATTTGGTGAATACTTCACCAAATAAACAAACAAATAATCTATTTAAAACTATGGTGTAAAATTCGTTCCAACAACTTTCATATTACAAGTTACAACATATAGACTTTAAATACACAAGCGTGTTTGTATATACTTACGTGTATATAAGCGGCGGAGTAATTAAAATAAGATAAATGCGCTTTCGGGCGTGACAAGCTATTTAAGTAATTTATTATGTACTGTTTATTTAAATAGGATTCATTACGCATTCACTGATAAGTGGAACATTAATATTACTAGAGAGGTTTGAAGGCTTAACTGGTAGAGTCAGTGCAGACTTTTTAGTGATTTAAAAATTATGTTTGTTGATTTGGATTGTTCTAATATGGTTATCATTATAATATAATTATAAATTACTGCGAGATCGAGATTTTTGACTCATTCGTATTGTCTTTTAATTATTTCATATACTCTGATAAGATTAGATATATAGGTGGGTGATTTGGATACATAACTCCCGATACTATCGTTTTTCCCAGAATTGATGTGATTTAAATATCTAATAAATTAATAATAGATAATTCGTGTTGTAGACGGAATTACGTAGGTACAAAGTATCAGACAGATATAATTAGCGACTGATAAATAAAAATAAAACTAAGATATCGTATTATAGTAAAATCATAAAATGTGTTCACATTTACTTTTCTCATGAAGGCTTAATTTTTATTAATTTTGTTCGCTACCTTTATTTCGACATAGTTTTCATTAATTAACCTCCTGAGACCCAGGATTTTTTTCTCTTTCTTTTTTAATAAAAATTAGCTGTATCTGTTCTAATGCAATTATAGATATTCAAAAAAATGGTAAAAAAAATCTTTCGTGGAAAACTTGGATTTTCTTTATGTCATATTGTATATAATATTACAGGGGGTCCCAGTTCCAAGTGTAATAAGTTTATGAAAATGAAGAAAAACTACATGTTTTTTTAGTTATTATATATTTTTAAACTTGAATCTAAATATTTATTATTCTATCCATTGTTCTGTGTCTGAATTTGGCAAGAATTGAGACCAAATGTCTTACCAGTATGACATAGAAGAAAACATTAATATTTTTCACAAGTTTTAGATTTATCTTACAAAATAACTATTGCGGTCATCGAGATAGTATGTACTACGTACTAGAGAGGCGATCGCTACTACACTCTCTTTAACACGAGCTAGAGGCAAGAATCACAAGTCTCTTCAGTCTGTGCCGGACTGTGCCCCCCGCTTGCCGCGTCAACACGTGTTATTGCTCTGTTCAAAATGCCTTCGTGTGTGCTAAGATATTGTTTTAACAGTTCCTATAATACAAACAAAGCCCGAGGAGTGACTTTTCACCAGTAAGTTTCCTTACTATGAGTAAGTCATGCATTTTACTAATATTGTTATCATTTTGCGAAAAATCACCACGCGTTCTGCGTTTCGCGCCATTTTTCATAGACTAACAGCACAGACGTGACATTATCGATGAGTCTGTTAAAAAAATGTAACTGGATTTTTTAACTATGAATATACAATATATACTAGGAAAGATTACCGTGGTGTAGTACCTAAATATTTATACTTTTACCCGACTACGCAAAGTAAAACGGTAGGTTATATTAAGTAATATTTATTTATTTACCTATTTTTATTTATTAAAAAAAGGTTCATCAACAGTTGTTCCAATAGGATTTATAAATTATTATGCACAACAATTACAAATAAACACAACATTCACAGAAACTAATACAGTAAAAGTTCCTTAATCGCGCTTCCTTTATTCGCGTTTTCACTATTCGCGGATTAAAAAAATGCGACCCAATTTCTATATTCGCGACTAAAAATTTTTTTTATTCGCGGATTTAATAAGTACATACATAATAATAAAATTATTCCAATAGGTATCTTACCCAATATCCTTGTCAAATGGACTAATAAGAAAGTAAAATAGATCTTATTACAAGTTTGCCTAAAGTACATAATATTATGTTCTTAAATGATATCGCCGAGGCCTTTGACACAAGCCGCCTTTGTCGCAAGCCGCCTCTGCAGCGATTGATGTTTTTGAGAATGTAAATAAACAGAATGGAAGCAACCTTATAACTCAATAAATAAAGTATATTTTTAAATGTAGTTCCGTTTATAGTAAAAGCCGCTTTGCGTATTTATTGTTTCGTCTTTCACATTCGTTACAAAAATTGTGATCGAGTAAGGGGGCGTCCATAAATTACGTGAGGTGTTTTTTTAAATTTTCTGCAACTCCCTCCCCCCCTGGTGAGATGTCGTGAGATTTTATTCAACCCCCTCCCCCATCCCCGAATCTCACGTGAGATTTTTCAAAATGTGAGTTTCTTATACGTAAACGCCATCAACATTGAATCATCATATCCATTTAATTAGGGCTATTATAAACCAATACTCCAAAATTCGATTACATCATGAAGCAAAATCTGATAAAACTATTGATTACTACACAAAACGACAAAAGTTTACTAAATTGATATTATTTAAAGGAAATTAAAATACATAGTTTAATATAAAATCCTCTTTTTATTAATTCCCTAGTATCAGTACCACCAGATAGTACCGAGTAAACAGATTGCACAATGTGTCGCATCTGCACGCATTGCTTAATCTTTGAACTTGAAGCCACGCCCCGCTCGTTCCACACGTACCCCACCACATCGGCCGCGCGCAATGTTTTTGTTTGGAATAACCCCTCTAGTAGTACATATATCTCGATGATTGCGGTTGCAGAAATAATATCTATTATCATTAGATATACAAAGATATACTGCAATATACCTACGAATGGTTCCACTAGAAATGTAAGATTACTGACCACGTGTTTGCCGTCGCACAGCCACCGTCAACTTCGAAATGAGAATACTTTAAATCACTGTCACTTATAAAACCAAAAACCGTTTAGTATAGTGGATGACATACCACTACATCGATTTGAGGTATTATTCCCGCATATACGCAAAAGATGGCGTTGAAATATTTTTTTATTGTTTATGTAATATATATATGACCGCAGGCCCCAGGAGGTTAATATAACACGGGTACAGTCGGGTACAAGAGCGCTGTGTACACGCCCACTAATTCAATTTACATCGCTCTCGGTACCTGTACAGTCGTGTTGACAAGTGATTTTCTATACTTTAATTTATTGACTCTTTAGAATAAACTGTATGTGAACATTAATAAAGTAACAGTAAGTAAACTTGAAAAATCAGAAATAGTTATTTATCGTCTTTGGGTTTAATAATGATGTAGGTACATTTTTATATTATTAAATATTATAAAAAGTAGATGAACCTAAATCTTAGTTATATGGGCAAAATATTTTTATTTTATTTAGAATGTCACCTGTTATAGGATGGGGTCATGTTTGCACAACTTTTCATATCATATCTTTAAAAGAGTAAACTATGGATTTATGAAACTTCTTTCTATTCCTTACGTCCTTTTCGTTCACGAGTTCCTATGACTTCGACCAATTCATTGTTAATCTATCAATATATTTACCTACTCTTTATCTCTTTTGTCTGTATCTACTTTTATTCTCTACTAGCTTTCTGTCCGCGGCTTCGCCCGCTTTGTCTAAAACCTAATAAATTATATACTTACTAAAACCTTCCTCTCGAATCATTCTATCTATTAAAGAAACCGCATCAAAATCCATTGCGTAGTTTTAAAGATCTAAGCATACCTACATAGGGACAGAGAAAGCGACTTTGTTTTATACTATGTAGTGATTTGTCTGTTAAAAGTTTAAATACATAATCAATTTTTAACAAAGTTAATAGTACTGTACGGTGCGCATTTCCTTTCGCGAGACACTTTCCACCACGCCAGTACAATGTCAGAATTAATGAGCAGCGATGATTTGCAAAACAAGGAGTTTGTATGGGATATTAAATTTTGTAATTACGCTAACAGGCTCGGCCGCAACCTTATTCATTTGAGCTAATCGGCTGCCGACAGTAGCTGGATAGACTGTGGTTAATTAGTTTTCGACACAGACTAATAATAATATACTCCGTACAGGTAAATTAGCTTGGAGAAATTTTTGCATATGTAGTGGTGTGTATATTACTCAGATCTTAGAGCGCGTTTCCACTATATCGTTCTGGCCTATACAAAAATGTTTCGATATCCTAACATTACTATTTAATTTTATACTTATTCCTAGCAACACTTTTGTTTTCAATAAAAACAAGTTTTTATTTGAAAGAATATGGTTTTGACTTTATAAAAAAAAATATATCATTCAATTTCACGTCCTAGAGCAAACGACAAGACGACTACCGTGAAACAATAAAATATCGTGTCCATAATAATTTGTTTCATAATTAATATTTGACCATAATAATTACGAAACAAAACAAATAAATAAATCGTCACTTGATAGTGGAAAGTGGAAACACGCACAAAAACAGAATAAACCAGTTTACGCTGTCCGCAGGTGCCACGTGCAGTCGTTTGGTACCGTTAGAACATAAAGCACACATTTCATTCAAAAATTATAATTATTACGTATAGACCGGGAGATATTGACACAAAATTTCGAGTCATTTGTAACAGGATGGCGGTTCTACAGGGGTCTTAGTACGCAATGACAAAAAGAAAAACGATGGTGTGAACACTGGTACCGGCGGCTTAGTCGCGTGGGCGTTAGTCGAACTCGTCGGAAAAATAGCGAAGTCAAACAATTTGTAACACAAAAATTTTAGAATTTACCGATAGCCCATAAAAAAGAAGTAGGCGGTAGTGTCATGCCATACTTTTCCGGTGTGACTTACAGCCCGCCATACCGACGCGAATGTGTTGATTTAAAAAAAACAATTCAACCATTTGTACCAGGCTAACTTTTGCACAGGTAACCATCGTCGTGCAGCCATTTACGAAAATCGCCATGCCATACTTTTCGGACGATTCCAAATGGTCGCCATACCGCCGAAAAACTGCAAAAATTTTTTTTTTTCGCCAAACTTTTTGTACCAGTATTGCATTTGGATTTTTGGAGAGTATTTGATAAAATGTGACCATTATTATATTTACAATACTTCTAGTAGGGGGAAAAAGTGCTGCCATACTTGAAAAATTAATTTAGTATTAATTTATATAAGTGAAGATTTCCACCACCTAGATCTTTGAAATTTTGTATTTATATTCGTTGAACCTCAAACTTACAGGAAAAATTAGTGCCATACTGTTACTAATCGTTCAAAATACGAATAAAATCTTACAATAAAAAAAAATCTTATATACATTCGCCACCTCCCACAGGTATGACATTATCACACTTCTATTTATAATCATTCAGGAGTTGTTGAAAAAAAAATTTAGGGTGGTAAATGGTTCGGCGAAAAAAAAAATTTGCAGATTTTCGGCGGTATGGCGACCATTTGGAATCGTCCGAAAAGTATGGCATGGCGATTTTCGTAAATGGCTGCACGACGATGGTTACCTGTGCAAAAGTTAGCCTGGTACAAATGGTTGAATTGTTTTTTTTTAAATTAACACATTCGCGTCGGTATGGCGGGCTGTAAGTCACACCGGAAAAGTATGGCATGACACTACCGCCTACTTCTTTTTTATGGGCTATCGGTAAATTCTAAAATTTTTGTGTTACAAATTGTTTGACTTCGCTATTTTTCCGACGAGTTCGACTAACGCCCACGCGACTAAGCCGCCGGTACCAGCGTTCACACCATCGTTTTTCTTTTTGTCATTGCGTACTAAGACCCCTGTAGAACCGCCATCCTGTTACAAATGACTCGAAATTTTGTGTCAATATCTCCCGGTCTAGTAGTTTAATTGTTAAATTTTGTATTTGTTGATTGTTGTTATTATTTGTATTGTTATAATATTTGTTGAAGTGTTTAATATGTGTGTAAGTGTTGTAACTTTATATTGTTAATTCAAAATGGCTCCAGTGTTAAAACATGGTCGAGGCAAGCCTTTGACTTCTCAAACTAAAGAATTAAACTTTAAATGTCGTTTCTTTTTCAGGTTAGTAAATTTTTCATTTTAGTAACATTGTTAATGTAAAAGTTATACGTATGTTAAATGTGCAAATATTAAAATAAAGTCTCATCTTTTTCAGAGGAGAAACACATATAGTTTAATTTAAAATCCCTTATATATATAAAATAAAAACTAAAAATAAAATGTTGTTTTATTTTATTTGCTGACCATACACTACTACAAACGCAAAAATTTCTCCAAGCTAATTTACCTGTATACGTTTTCGAGCTATTTGTTTAGGCAACTCTATTAATGGCTATTTCGATGTGTGTAGATTTTATTCAAATTCAAATTCAAATTCAAATTATATTTATTTGCAAGAATGTAGTTACAAATTATAGATGTTTTAATTATAATATTATGTGGCTAATACATTCTACCCATTGATTGGGTGTGCAAATATTGAAAAAGAAAGTTGATTAGTCTAATTATTTAAATGTACACACAATTCAATTTTCACAATTACGCGAACGCACTACGATTAACACGATTATATCACACACTTATCACACACAATTCAGTTTACACTACTTCAAAGTCATAAATTCTTCAATGTCATAAAATTGTTTTACCATTAACCAGTTCGTCAGTTTGTTTTTGAAAAGATTTACTGGTAGTTCCTTGAAATTGTCCGGTATTTTATTGTATATTTTAATAGCCATAAATATTACACTGTTTTTAGCTTTGTTGATTCTACACGTTGGGAAATGTAATTTGTTTTGGTATCTTGTCAACATATGCGAATTTACTTCTCCTTTCTTCTTAAAGTATTCCGGGTGATATTTTACAAATAAACATACTTCTCTTAATGTACATGCAAGTTAAAGTAAGGATCCGTAATTTACTAAACAGAGGTCTACAACTGTCTCTTTGGTTCAAACCGCACAGAGCTCTGATACATTTTTTTTGTGATACAAATACCTTCTGCACATCACAAGATTGTCCCCAAAGAATGATTCCATACGAAAGTACAGAGGAAACGTAGGCATGATAAGCATTTATTGCTGCATTCATAGAAACAGTATCTCTTAAACGCCGTAATACGTAAACGAAACGATTAATTCTGTCACAAACGTAATCAATATGTTTGTTCCATTTTAGACCTTCATCCAACAAAACACCCAAGAATTTATGATGATCTACTTGTTCTATTACTTGGTTATCACACTTTATATTTAGGTTTATTTTGGAGCTTACCCAAGCTGCGTACAAACCGGATCTGTCTTGTTGCAGTTGGCTTACCCTTATCTGCTCCGCTGGGCATTCTCCCTTTGCAGCTACGGCTTCCTTCAAGTCATTCACTGTGATAGACGCGTCTAGGCCTGACACGCGAAGATCCGCCATTTTAACCGGCCTAGAGACTTTGATCTCTCTGTCTTTGAACAAGGTCTTCAGTTTAACTGACAGCAGATCAGCCTTATCGCTACTGTCGGGCCCGGAGATCTGGATGATAGTGGCTCCCGTAACCGCTTGGAGAAATTTGACGCATTCGATGCCCGCTTCTTTCAAATCTATTTTTGATCTCGCCTCCTTGATGGCCGCAGCGTACGTTGCACCGTTGTTCCGGGCTTCTGTAGGAATGGTTAAAACCACTGCCGCGGATCGCGGAGCCCTTAGTCTAGATTGAGTTGGTTTAGATGCCCTCCGCAGTTCTGTAGCTTGCTTATTGCGCCCAGGCTGTTGAACCTTATTCACGTTGGCCCTGCCTTTCTTTCCCACCACTGACCAGCCTTCGCCGGAAGAGATGGGTGTCGGCACCACAGGGAACTCCGGCTTTTTTGGCTGCTGTTACACTGCCCTGTAACAGCAGCCAAAAACATCGCCGAGGGACGCTTCCTCGTCGGATGGGTTGTGGCGAGGGTAAAGGTGCAAAAGCCACGTGAGTTACGCTGCTTTCGCTGCCTTGAAGTTGGCCACGTTGCCAACCGTTGCACAGCGGAGTGTGACCGCAGCCAGCTGTGCTACCGCTGCGGGCAGCCAGACCACAAGGCCGCCAATTGCACTGCCAAGCCAAACTGCATTATTTGTGCGGCAGCAGGCAACAAGGCAGACCATCGCCTAGGTGGTAGTGGTTGTTCAGCCGAAAAAGGAACAAAAGGAAAGCTCAATAAACATATTGCGGGCTCCCGGGCAGGGGGAACAGATATGGAGATAGTGGAAAGCGCCAAACCATAAAATGGAACTACGTTTTTTGCAATCAAATCTCAACCACTGTGCCAGAGCTCAGGATCTGCTGATCCAGAGCCTGGCACAGTGGTCGATTCACGTCGGAATTCTATCAGAACCGTATGCTGTTCCCCCTGGGCGGGATAACTTTATCGGAGACATCGACGAGGTGGCTGCTATAGTTATAACACAAGCGGATGGATCACCTACAATTTCTGCACATGCGAAGGGCCACGGCTGCGTAGCTGCTAGGTTCACGGACATAATTGTGATCGGAGTATACTTCTCACCGAATAAAACGCTTTCTGAGTTCGAAGCGTTTTTGGGAGAAGTATGCTCCCTGATTCAATGGGGTCACCCCCACCAAGTTATCATCGCTGGAGACCTAAACGCAAAATCGGTCGCATGGGGTTCCTCAACATAAAATGCTCGTGGAGACGTCCTTTTAGAATGGCTCGCAGCTCGAAACCTGGTCCCATTGAATCTAGGCAACGCAAACACATGTGTGCGGATGCTTGGGGGTTCAGTGGTCGACGTGACGTTTGCGAGTCCCACTCTTGCCGGTCGGATCAAGGGCTGGCGGGTCCTGTCGGAGGTTGAGACCTTATCTGATCATAAGTATATCAGGTTCGAGGCTCTTCTAACGACGGGATCTACGAGGAACTCAAGATCTGTTCCTATCGAGGCCGGCCCACGATGGTCTCTAAAGAGTCTGAATGGTAACCTCTTAGAATTGGCGTCCTTAATCAGGGCGTGGTGTCCGAGACCTGACACTATAAATGTAGACGCTGAGGCTAATTGGTTTGGCGAGACAATGGCGCAAATATCGGATGCAGCAATGTCAAGGCTAAGGAGATCTCTCCCACGGAACGAAGTTTACTGGTGGTCGAGGGATCTTGCGCGGCTCCGATCAGTCTGTGTTACTGCTAGACGCCAATACACCAAATATAGGCGAAAGCGGAGGCGTGCTGACTATTCCACCGTAGAAGAGGCTGAACGGTACGCTGTATACCAGAACGCCAAAAAAGCTCTTAGAGAAGCTATCGCGGTCGCAAAAGAGAGAGCATGGACCGAATTACTGGATACACTAAACCTGGATCCCTGGGGTCGCCCTTACAGGCTGGTGATGAACAAGCTGCGTCCCTGGGCCCCACCGATCACGGCTAGGTTAGAACCAGCGCTACTCAAAAACGTAGTTACTAGCCTATTTCCAGGTCGCAATACAATTGACCCGGCGGACCGAGTTAGGTGCACAAACCATGAGGAAATGATCTGTGATGAAACTATCCCGGACGTATCGTTAGCAGAACTGAAGGCGGCGGTAGACCGCCTCAAAAGAAAAACCACTTCCCCAGGCCCCGACGGCGTGCACGGTAGAGTATGGTCTCTTGCCCTATCACATGGTCTGGACCAGCGCTTCTGTGAACTACTTACCGAATGCTTTAAGAGCGGGAGGTTTCCAGAACGTTGGAAAGTGGGCCACCTCGTGCTATTAAGGAAGAGTGGCAAACCGGCGGACCTGCCATCAGCGTACAGGCCGATCGTCTTACTTGATGAAGCCGGCAAGCTCTTCAAGCGCATTATCGCTAACCGCATCCAAAACCATCTGGCAATGATCGGACCAGATCTCGAGGAAGCTCAGTATGGTTTTAGGCGAGGACGCTCGACAGTGGATGCAATAGCACGCCTGCGCGACATTGCAGAAGGATGCATTTCCCAGGGTGGGGTAGCATTGGCAATATCCTTGGATATTTCCAATGCATTCAACACCCTACCTTGGGACAAAATCTTAGACGGTCTGTCTCGACACCGTTTGCCGCTGTATCTTCGCCGCATCATTTCATCATACCTTCGAGGGCGTCAAATTACCTTTCCACGGAAAGACGGCTGGGGTAGGCATAGGGTTGAACGCGGTGTTCCACAGGGCTCTGTTCTGGGACCTCTACTGTGGAACATCGGGTACAATCAGGTGTTACGAGGAGGGCTTCCGCAAGGGGTAAGCACCATATGCTACGCCGATGATACCCTAGTGGTATCTGTAGGCCGCGATTTTAGAGAGGCCCGACTCCAAGCCACGGCCGGAGTAGCTCAGGTAGTGGCCAGAATAAAAAGCCTCGGGCTCAAAGTAGCCCTTGTTAAATCCGAGGCTATCTGTTTTCATGGCCATCGGAGAGCACCACAGTCTGGAGAAGAGATCGTGGTGAGTGGGGTGCCCATCCGGATCGGGCCCCGACTGAAATATCTAGGTTTGGTGCTCGATCCGCGATGGACATTTCAAGCTCACTTCTCTGCACTGGCTCCAAAACTCACCACCACGGCAGCGGCTCTAAGCCGTATCATGCCCAATATTGGAGGGCCTAACAGGGCGTGTCGCAGACTCTTCGCCGGAGTGGTGCGCTCACAGGCGCTGTACGGATGCCCAATATGGGCCGACAAACTTTTGACGCGAAACACGATCACGCTGAGGCGGTCGCAGCGAGTGATAGCTATAAGGGTAGCAAGGGCGTATCGCACCGTGTCGTATGATGCGGTGTGTGTTATAGCCGGTACTGCACCTTGGCACCTCGAGGCGGCCGCCCTGGCAGAAGTCTACTGGCGCCGAGCGGAAGTAAGAGAGAGGGATGAAGAGTTGCCCTCCGAAACGCTTGAAGGGTGGAAGCGGGAGGCTCGTGACGCGGTATTCGTCAACTGGAGTCGGGAAATTAATTCATCCTGCGTGGGGGCCTGGACCCTCAACGCGATAAGCCCAGTGCTCAGAAAATGGGTAGAGAGGAGGTGGGGGCCTCTCAGTTACCGGCTTGTGCAGATCCTGTCAGGACATGGATGCTTTGGCAGCTACCTGCACAGGATAGGTCGGGAACCCGCCCCCACCTGCCATCTGCTTGCTGCATCTGCTTGCTGGGAGAAGATGAGTTGACCCTGCAGGGTCTCGTGAAAGTGATGGTCAGTGGCGACACTGAATGGAAGGCGGTCTTGGCCTTTTGCGAGGCCGTGATCAAAGCAAAGGAGGCTGCAGAGAGGGCCCGGGAGAATGACCCAACGGCAGATCCTCTGCGCCGACGAAGACCCGGCAGACGCAGGCGTCTGTACGTCCAGCAATAGGACTGAAATATTATACGGTTTGACGAATAAGCGCAGGGGGAGGTTTACGTAGGAACGAGCATATTGTAGCTATGCTCGCTGCAAGTAAACCGGCCCCCCCTGCGATAGTAGGCGGATGGCCCGGCAATAGGGCGGCGTTATCTTCTGATACCGACGTCTATTGCCACCTTATGGGCTTGGGTGAGCCGCCAAGTCGCGGCAATCTCCACGTACGCGGTGGGGGTATAAGGCCTGGCTGTTAACCCCTGCCGCCGAAGGTGAACGCAGGCCACCGTTGGGTTTTAGTGGGTATGGCTTCTCGCGAGTCCCACATACCCCCTCACGTAGAAAAACTGCAGAGGGGGATGCGTAAATGCATTTCCCAACGTTAAAAAAAAAAAAAAAAAAAAAAAAGTTTATTTTGGAGCAATTCTTTGTATAAAATTGAATTATTTTTGTTTTTAATAAGTTAATTTTAAGATTGTTGTCTTCTAACCATTTTACAATATTTTTAACTGCTTCATTTATGTCTCTCTCGTATGTTTCCTTTTCAGTACATTTAACAATTAGAGTAGTGTCGTCTGCGAATAAAACTGATTTGTGTTTCACCGATTTCGGTAGGTCATTAATATACAAGAGAAATAAAAACGGGCCGAGCACACTTCCTTGTGGTACACCTGATCTATTAGTTTTTTTTACTGATCTATATACGTTTCTTGATTGATTTACTATTTGTTGTACTTCCACATACTGATCTCTATCCTTTAAATAACTAGCAATCCATTCTTTGGCAATTCCTCTTATACCATATTTATCTAACTTAAGCAAGAGTAATTCATGGTCTACAAAATCAAATGCCTTGCTCATATCTAGAAATATAGCGCTTACGGGTTTTTTTTCGATGAAGGCTTGAATTATTTCTTTCACCATATCAAAGCATGCTAATGAAGTGGAACTATTTTTCCTAAATCCAAACTGTTCTTTACATAAGATCTTGTTTCTATCAATATAATTTCTAATTCTTTCTAAGATTACTTTTTCAAATATTTTAGATATCACTGGTATTAACGCTATCGGTCTGTAATTTTTAATATCTTTTGGATCGTCTTTTTTAAATAATGGTTTTATAACTGATGTTTTCAGCGCGTGTGGAAAAGTTCCCTGTTCCATCGATAAATTTACAAGAAAAGACAACGGTTCGCAAATATGGTCACTGCATGATTTTAATATTTTTGTACTTATTCCATCTGTTCCTACTGAATTAGTGTTATTAAGTGATTTTATTATTTTACAAATTTCGTTACTGTTTGTAGGTGTTAAGAAAATAGTATTGCAACTTTCTGTAGTCAAAGTCTTTTTTATGGCATTTACATCAAAATTAAATTTTGTTTGATTTGTGATGTCAATAAAAAAATTATTAAACTGTTCGCAAATTTCATTCATTGAGTCGTATATTTTATTATTAACTACAATCTCTTCAATTTCTGTATTATTGGTTTCGTCGTTAATATTATTAGATATCATTTGCCATAAAGCTTTGTTCTTATTTTTTGCCAATTTAATAAATTTTTCACTTTGAATTTCTTTTGACTTAAGAATGCACCTTTTTAGTATATTTTTATATTTCACATAATGATTCCAACTATGAACTGTATACATTTTTTTAGTATATATATTTTTAAGATAAAGTTGTCGCTTTCGTATACAACATTTCTTCAATCCTTTCGTTATCCAGTTAAGATTAGATTTTCCTGTACTTCTCTTTATCTTAATAATAGGAAAACAGAGATCATAAAACAGTTTGAATAACTCATAAAAAGCATTGAAGCATTCATTTAAGTTATTAAATTCACGTGTTTCGGAGAAGCTTAATGATGACATACATTCACAAAATTTACGAATATTCTCATTACGGTAGTCTCTTTTTGTTTCAAACCAGGATACATTTGTTTTGCGCTTTATCATACTAACTTTTAATATCTGTGCCGTTTCATGGTCTGACAAACCGAGGTGTAGTACTTCTGTGTTCACATTTCTTTTTATATTTGTTGCTATTTGGTCTATGCATGCATTTTTCCTAGTAGTTTATTTATTGATTTAGCTTATTTTTGGTTTTGCGGTTATGTCTTGAGATTAGGAATATTGACTGTTATTTTAATGGGATTTGTTAGTGACCTTTCCGTCACAAAAACGTAAAATAATATAATAATTACAACAAGGAACAAAACGCTAACTCTTTGTAAATGTGGATACGTTTTCGAGTTGTGATTTTAAACAAAATTTATCGATTTCTAGACAATGCATTAGGCACTTTCCTAGGTATATTGTTTATTTTGCGTATGAATTAAACGGAAGAAATAGAGTTAATAATTGGAATTTTCGTCCTATTCATAAATATTATTTCCCCTGAACTCCCCAATCTTACAGGTTATAAATAAACATTCAGAAAATAGAAGTCCATCCCAGAAAAAGGTGGACATTGTACTATAATCGTAATCAAAATGTAAAATGTAAATAAATTCCAGTTGCAAGAAACGTCAAGGACTTGATCCAAATTGAGTTATCTGAAGATCTTCATTAAGTTTTTGCCTCGGAAAGGGGTTGAATGTGGCCTCGTCATTCGATCCTCCATTTCTTTTGAGTTGATAATTTAGAATACATTGAACTCGATTTATTTATTTTAGGTTTTTGTATTTAAATGTAATTTTTTATAGGTTTTATTTTTAAAGTTTCTATTTAATATACTTACTTGAGAATTTATCATATAATCTGAAGTTCTGTTTCTGCAAAACAGAAGCATATAATATTTATGTAGAAACTATCTATTGACTTTACCTATTTGTAGTACTATTTTTTGGAAAAAAAGTAGCTGAAGAACTCAGATAAATAAATCAGAATATGTATGTGAAAGTTTAATAAAACTGAGATAAAATATTAAGGAGTATATTACAATAAATGCTCATTTCCAATTTTATTTAAACTGCATATTATAAATGACATTTTTAAATCTATTTGAAGACATACAGTTAGATACCTATGCTAATATCATAAAATACGAGTTCAAAAACTTAGCCGGGGACTAATGGTAACCGCCGTAACCGCAGACTAATCGGGGCTTCAAACCACAAGCTTTTTGGCGATTTCCTAAATCATACTACAATGTGGGTTAACTGTCCCAATGTGAATTATCATTAGAACATTATAATGATGAGATGTAAATATTGTAGTAGTTTTAATTACAATATAATATTGGCTATGTGAGTTTGTATTACAAAATAGAATTGTTAGAAAACTTGCGGGTGCGTATGTACCTACGCGACGTAGCGCCCCATTTAGCGGTTAGTAATTTTATATTTATATCATCAATAATATATATTTTCTCAATAAATACCACAACAATAATTACAGTATAAAATAAACTACACAAATAACCTTAGTCATATCTAATCCGATCATTTCAAATTATAGAAAGTAATTTGTATAGAAAGTTAAGTTTTTTATGAGTAATTATTAAAATTGCGTTGATCGGATGCTGATCGTGAAAAGTGTACCAATTTAGCAGATCATCGGTAATTGTGCTGGAACGATAGACAAATAGAATATCCAATTGCGGTTTTCTCACTGGCCTGTTGGTTTTGGAGTGGAGCTACTAAAGTTTTGATCCTGGAGGTACCTTGGTTAGGTATAGAATTAAGAAATAAGAGCTATGTAAGCAGAAGCAAGTATTTCTATAGCTTCTGTTATTCTGGTACATAAGCCAAGTATCATCTAAATTAGTTACCTATAATATATCCATCCATCCTCACAATCTTTCCCGTTTATAATATTGGTAAGATAAGATTAGGATTAAGTATTCATACATAGAGATATTTAAAGATATTTGAGGGAAGTCAGAAGGGTGCTTTTCTCTAGCGCTTTCGACGCACGCGTGAAGTCATTTGAATATGTGTCTACTCAGCTACCTACGCTCATTGAATGACAACTCATTTTATTACTACCCATAATATGCGAGTCTTAGACGATTCTTCTTGATTTTGACTCTGTTTCAATTAAAGTGGTTTAATTTTATATGACTTTATAAAGCGTACAGCCTAATGCTTTATTCCTTTATTTAATGAGCCAAGTCACGAAGCTTTATGTATGTCGTTAATATATAATTGAAAGGTTTAGGTACTATATTTCGTTTCTTAGTACTAAAAACATAACGATACTCATAATAATAATCAATTTCGAATACTTGATCAAACATTTCGTACATGAATGTTCGATCACCTTGTTAAGATTATGATTACGCGATCTGTTACAATCGCACGCGACTTCCGCGCAACCACAATCATTTGCCGGCTAAATTGTTACCGACCATCGACCAGCGACCATCGACTAGCCATCAATGATGTTTGCTTTGTTCAAATCTTGATTGTCTGTGGTACTTGCGGTAATTTGTCTACTCTATAATACGCTCATATCGTAAAATGTTTACCTTCTAATTTTAAACATTCGAAAGCTTCTTTTTATTGCAAAATCGTGATGAATAATAACATTATATTTCACCGCAAATCAAATATACGTTATCTACTGAAGTCTAGACGCCATTTATATCGTCTGCCGAGACGTTCCAATTTCAAACGAATTCAAATCGTGTTTTTTTTAAATGTCATTTGTTTGTCGATTCGGCGCGTGCCCACTAATGGAAAGCTTTAACCAATCTTTGCTAAACGATTGCTTTGCGAAAAGAATGATAGGGCGCTATAAAACATATGCTCTATGTCATTTTAAACTTCAACGTATGAGTCATAGATTTCATTTTAGACTGTGGATCGAGACATTTAGGACTTTTCTGGAATATTTTCGATCGCGATATCAGTCAGTGTATGCTTCGAGACTTCGATACTTTTAACCTTTTATCGTTCGAAAGAGCGTCGAATTAAAACATTACATACATGTGTGCGATTTTAAAGTGTTTCTCGATTAATGACAATCGATTGGAAACCAATATTTATGAAGGTACTCGTGTGTTGATAGTTTTCTATTATGAATTCAATCAACATAAATTAGTTTTAATTTGGCCGGCGGAATTCATGTCTGGGTTTTGTTGACCCAGCTTATTCCCGCTTCATTATGAGAAATATTTTTTGTTTGTATTAATTTAAAAACATACAGGCGATTCGATGTCGAAATAACCGGCATCAATTATTATTTATACTTTTGTTAGATTTTAATTCAAACGTACCTTGTTTTTACGGTTAATTTTTATATTTTATTTGATACTAACTAATTGATAAAATTGTTTATTATAGCGCCGACAATTATACAAAATAGTTAAATATTATGATATTTGAATATTCTAAGAAACCTTTGTTAAAAGTTCACATTTAAATAAAAAGTTAATCATGCGTATAAACTATAAAGTAAAAACGAGCAATCGTAAACGGTGCCATAAAAAGAGATGCCATGTTGTAAGCTAAATAGAAATTAATTAAAAATAAACAGGAAATTTTGAAATCATCATAATCGTTCCCGTTTCTCATGGCCGGCCATATGTTATCATTAGTGTTAACGAGACGTTTACGATCCGATATGTATCGACTACGAATATTAGACGAATATCGATTTTATATTTGTGATATGGTAATACTAATAATGTAAACGCCAACTTTGTTTCGTAATGAAAAGTTCATTTAAGGCATAATAATTGTATATATACCAATCTACGTGTCTTGACTTGGCTATGGTACAATAAGCTTTATTTGAATAAAAAATGCATCTTAATCAGATACTTAAGTATTAGTTTATACAGTTTTAAAGATTAGGGTAAATTCCCTTTATAAAAATTCTTGCTTCAATAAGTTCTAGCACTTTTCCATCTCGTGTGATCGTAGGTATCTCTTGTGGTGAAAAAGCTCAGGTATTGGAAATACTAAAAAATTAAAAATGTTCTAAAATATGTATTTACTTTTATTGAATGTGATTTCCCAAAACATAACAAAAACTTAACATTGGAAATTACATATTTCAGAATTATTAACCTTAAGCTCTTCAAGTCTACTATGTGAAGAGAAGATTTAGAATAACAGCTTAGCAAAATAAATTGAGCTAGCTATTTTTAGAAGAAAAAAGCAATATAATATATTTATAGGAAGCTCTCGGACTAGTTTATAGACATCCATCGGATCGATTAATTTCTATAAATGTAAATTCGCGGCGCGATCGTTTCACTAATCACTATATAGCGCCATAAACATTTTATGACATTATGTCGTAAATAATTTTACGATTAATTGGCACAAAGTACATTGTAACTAATGTTATTAGTTTTTAGCTTAATTGGATATTATTTATGTGCATATTTTAAAACTAATTTTTACTAATCAATTTAGGCACAGCTCATTATCTGATTTGTATGGAAGATGAATGAATGAATGAATGAATGAAAAATACTTTATTGTACACCAGATATGATACATTTTATAAACTTAACAATAAATTAATCAATGTACAGTAGGCGGCCTTATCGCTGGCAGCGATCTCTACCAGGCAACCCAAAAAAGACGAGGAAAATAGTTAAATTAATCATGGTGGTGCATAATAAATAAAAGTGCATGAATCAGAATAATATATTTATATACTATAACTACATAGTAAATACATACATGTATACCTGTATTATAAATATTATATACTTACACAGATAATATAACGTATATATATATATATAGACACATACATACATATATATATACATACATACATACATACATATAAGCATATACAATAAACAAGAGGGTTAACATTTAGCCTGCGACAGTTTACTATAATAGTTTTTAACTTTATTTTTGAAAGTAAAAATCGATTCAGCACGTCTTATTTCTTCGGGTAACGAATTCCAGAGGTTAATGACGAAGACAGTGAAGGAGGAGTGAAAGAAATTAGAACGGTGGGAAGGAATACTTAAGGTTAAAAGGTTAGAGGAACGGAGAGTTAAGGAATGTTCGTTGACCGTACTACGTAATACCGTATAATAAATGCAGCATATGAGTATACCGGCGAAAACGTATAGGAAGCCATTCAAGTTTTTTGCGGAAATTGGATACGTGATCGTATTTCCGGAGACCAAATACGAATCGGATGCACAGATTTTGAAGGCGCTCTAGAGAATCGAGTTGTTTCTCGGTTAAATCGGGATAACAGGAGTCGGCGTAATCAAGGATGGGGAAGAGTAAGGACTCTGCAAGGGAAATCCTAGTTGGTATGGGCAGGAAATTGCGCAGCCTGCGTATTGAGCCTGCAGCGCCAAACAACTTTTTGCGAACGACTTCGAGGTGAACCTTCCATGTCATGTTTGCGTCAAAGTGAATGCCAAGGTTCTTAACAGAGTCACTGAAAGGTATTGACGTTCCATCCAAAGTTAAATTCGGAATAGTGTTCCAGTCAATCTTAGCAGTCAATTTAGAGCTTCCTATGATAATACATTGCGTTTTTGCCGGGTTTACTAAGAGACCGAAGTTTTTAGACCACTGGTTGATATGTTCTAAATCATTATTAACCTGCTCAATAGCTTCAGGAAGTTGAGAAAGTGAAACGTGCGTATAAATCTGCAAATCGTCTGCGTACATATGGTAGGGAGAAGATAAATTGTCTGAGATAGAATTGATGAAGATGGAAAAAAGGATTGGAGACAACACGCTACCTTGAGGAACGCCAACAGTGATATTACACCATGATGACAGGTGATCATCGATTTTGATCCTCTGTCGACGTCCTTGGAGATAGCTCCGAAACCATTCAATTACCTCTGGAGATATGTTAAGAGAACAAAGCAAACTCAATAATATGTCGTGGTCGACGGTATTAAATGCGTTACTGAAATCTAACAGTGTGAGTAGAGTGAGTTGCTTGTTATCCATTGCGTAACGAATGTCATCAGTAATTTTAATAAGAGCAGAGGTCGTGCCATGACCGGGACGGAATCCGGATTGGAAAGGATTAAACAGGTTATGTTTATTTAAAAATAAACATAACTGTTGTTGGACAAGTCGTTCAAGGGTTTTAGAAAGAAAGGGTAGGACACAGATGGGACGAAAATCGGAGAATATGGATGGATTGACTTTTTTTGGTAGAGGAATGACAAAAGCTTCTTTCCAGGCCATGGGAAACTCATGAGAGGATAAGGATTCATTGAGAATATGAGTTAACACAGGAGCAATAATATCTAGGATTGGAATAATCATATCACGGCCAATGCTGTCATTACCGACGGCTTTCGACGCTATAGACATAATGTTCTTCTTAACATCACAGACAGTAAATTGTTTAAAGGAAAACGGGGGAAAATTTGGAGTTGGTTTAGTAGAAAGATAGTTTAAAGTACGATCCTTAATATTTGCATCAAGAGCAAAGGAAGTTTTTGAAAAATGACAATTTAATAAGTCGACATTAAGGTTAGCGGGCAGAGAACTTTGAGATGTTTTACCAACTCCAAGAGTTTTAAGAAACTTCCATATCTTTGTTGGATCGCCGTTCTCGATCGTTTTATGAATGTAGCGCTGTTGTGCATCCCTACACATAGTATTGCAGCGATTACGAATTGATTTAAACCTCTCCTTGTTAATATCTGAATTGTCCACTTTCAGTTTCGCCTTTGCTCGATTTTTTCTGTTCAAAGCCGTTTTTAATTCCTGTGTCAGCCATGGTGCAGGTAAATGTTTCAATTTCACTGGCCGTAGTGGAGCATGTTTGTCGTACAGCTGGATCAATAAGGAGTTGAATACGTCAACTTTCTCGTCAACAGAGTGTAGATCGAAAATACTAGGCCAATCTACTTTTTCGGCATCCGCACAGAGCAATTCCCTATCCATACCCGCCAGGTTCCGTTGCAAAAGGATTTTGGGTTTTTGTTTTGGGGGACGGGTGTTATATGACAGGAACAAGAGGTCGTGGTAGGAAAAGCCTTCGGCAGGAAGCTGTCCGGATTTCAATAAATGATCTGGGGAGGAAATCATGATGAGGTCAAGTAAAGAAGGAGGGCAGTTTGGGAAATGATGAGTGGGTTTTAGTGGCGGGATGTGCAGGTTATAGGAATTTACAATGGAAAGGAGTTGTCTAGAACGATGATCGCCTTTAACGAGGCAGGTGTTGAAGTCGCCCATTATTATTATATGCTCGTAGGAAGGACAGTATTTCTCAAGGATTTGGTCAAAGGATGGAAAAAAGTTAACTGTAAGATCAGGACTGTAAAAAACGGCAAGAAGGATTTTAGTGTGGGAAAGGGAAACTTCTAGGAGTAGATGTTCAGCTTCATCGCTAGGAGGGGGTTGGGGTGAGGAACTGATAATCGTGAAAGGTAAATGGGAGCGTAAGTAGATGGCGACACCACCACCACCTTTACCAAGGCGATCATTTCTAATAAGATGGAAACCGGGAAGGGAGTAGGAGATAGAAGGCAGACAGGGTTTAAGCCAGGATTCTGAGATGAGGATTTAGATGTAAGTCCTCAAATTAAGAAAACGTTTAGCGTTACATTTATTATTAACATATTACTAACATAATTTTTTAATTTTATCACAAATTATTCTATTAAACAAAAATTGTTATTATTTTATATCAATAACCACACTTATCTTACTTACGAAGGACAAAATAGTACGTAATTTGTTTACGCTCATAATATCACAACACAATAACACCCAATCGCATGTTATTTTTTAAATTTTATTTAATAAACATCATACTTTTATTAATATTTATTTGACAAACAATTACACGCGTCTTTTGTGATGATAATGGTTATCATAACATTTTACGAGGCACGATCGTCTTTGAGATCGCTAGTGATGGGACGGTATCGATAATTCTTTCAAATATTTAATAACCTTAATTCTTAAACCACTCACACCTCGTAAAATTACGATAGCAATAGGGTTTACAGAGGAGCATCATTCGATGAATATAGCTTATAGCTATTGGATTTCATCGCCGTCATCACAATTGATTAAGCATTACAGATTTATGAATATTAAACATGCATACTTTTGGTTTAACTGTTCGATGAATGTTTTATAGGCCTAATCCCGAATAGCTTGAAGGTATATCGAGAGACGATATTTAAATACTTTAATGCTATTGAACGTTGATTAAAGCCATCGATTGTTATAAAACGAGTGTTTACCGAAATATGTAGTTGTGTTTAAACAGTTTAATGAAGATTAGTCATATTTCGATTCTATTTTATTGTAAACAAAATTAAAAGTGTGTACAATGCATGCATATCAACAATTCAGACTTCATAGGCTTATAAAAAATAAAATAAATTTCAAATTCAAATTCAAAATTTATTTATTTATTCATTTTTCACAAATTTTTATAAACTTTCACATAAAATGTAAATCCCTGGTTAACCCACTAGGAAAATAATAGTACATACCTAATTCAACATTGCAAAAAGTATTACGTCGATTATTCATAAACATCACTAGTGAAATTGGATTTCTACTGCGCAAGTCAGACACAGGCGCTCTCATATTCTGTCTAACTTTTATTAACCGATATTTAGGTATACGAGTTTATTACCCGTCGTAAATTATACAAAGAAATAAAGACGTTTTGTTGGCGAGAATCGACGTCGGAATAATTCCATTAAAATTATATTAATATACTACACTTAATATAGGGATTTTAATAGACTGTAGGTAAGGTATCAGTTTTCATTTGATTCTGATATAAAACCTTTAGAATTATAGGTTAGAATTTAGAGGATTTAATGAATTATGTATTTACATAACTTAATAGATACAGATAATATGAAAGGATATGCCTTAAATTTTAGAACATTGATTTCTATAATTTGAGCACATTCTGAAAACCTTACCATTTTCTAACAGATATCTTTGTGAGTAATTTTTCAAGATTATAAATTAAATAAAAAATACTTGACACCATAGGGTACCTATTAGTCAAAAATATCAATATTATATTTTATGTATAATTTAAAATTGATTTCAAAGTTTTTAACACCCAAGTATTAATACACTTACTTAAAATATAAAAATAGCATTTATAATTAGATAATATGAATCGCCATAAAAATATAGATTCCTTAAAATTAGCTACCTATAAATAATAGATGATGATGATTTCGATATTGGACAGACTTCATTATTTTTTATTTTTTTTTTTATCTTCCCACATGACCTACTCATATGGAAAAAAAATAATCATTACTAAATTACAATAAATATAAATATAATTTATTATATTATTTATTATTTATAAATATTATTTATATATAAATTATTTTTATATTTTTATATTTAGGTTATTATATATAAATACAATAAATATAAATTAGTAACGCTAAACGTTTTCTTAATTTGAGGACTTACATCTAAATTCTAAGGAATATAAATAACAACAAAAAAACTGCTAGTTTTCTAATAAAATTATAGAATACTTTTTCAGTAGCAAACTTTACTATAGATATTTGACATAGAATTTAAAAGGGGTCATAAAAGATCGTTTGAATTTAATAAAAAATAAAGCAATAAAAACGTCAACATAAACAACCAGTAATTTTTTATTCCTATTTATATTCCATAAATCTTAGTCCTAAAATGGTTAAAAACGTTTAAAATAACATTTATTATTAACATATTAGGGGCCGTTCATAAAATACGTCACACTAAAATAAATAATAGTTAAAAAAAACTAAAAAACACGCTTTTTATAGAAAACCGAACTAAAAAATAGAAAATAAATTTAAATGAATTTAAATTAAGAAAATAGTGTTAAAAATTTCAATGAATATAAATTAATAATAGTGTGAGTAAAAAAAAATTATTTTATTTAAAAAAAATCGTGGGGTGCATGGTGTCAATGGTTATTATATATATTTTATTGACAGATATGAGTAGAGTGATTATCATTTCGATAATATCTTAAGAAGCACCCCACGCTTTTTTTAAAATAAAATAATTTTTTTTTACTCACACTATTATTAATTTATATTCATTGAAATTTTTAACACTATTTTCTTAATTTAAATTCATTTAAATTTATTTTCTATTTTTTAGTTCGGTTTTCTATAAAAAGCGTGTTTTTTAGTTTTTTTTAACTATTATTTATTTTCTACTTTTTAGTTTGGATTATTTATAATAGCTTGTTTTTTTAATTTTAAACTATTGCACGACTCATGATGCGAAGCATCAGAGAGTGCTTTACAATCGAAAAATTGTTTTCGCCTTATTTTGGCAACTATTTTTAGTATTATAGCCTTGTTAGTTAAAGGAATCAAGATATTTTGCATACTATTGTCGAGATAATTTAACGGAGATTAATTCTATCTGAGGCTCGGATCTCAGCCATGGAATCATGCACTTGCTGCAAACGAGCTGCTCTGGCTTCCTCTGACAGTTTGGCTCTGTAATTTCTCATATAAAGCGCTCTTTTCTTCTTTCTCTCTTCTAATTCCTCGCTTGAAAGTTTTGACGTTCGTTTTATTGACTGTTGTCTTCTTTTCTCTAATGTCCTTTATCTCTGTGTTTTATTATATTTTTGTTTGTTTTTTCTTTCCATGATGTTTCCACGAGCAATGGACTGGTTACTGAGAACCTTCTTCTTTCTTTCAAAAATATCTTTATCTATCATTAGGCTTGTTATAGGTATAACAAGGTTACATATTTTTTTAATTTTTACGTTTTCATCAAATTTTACGTGTCTTACGACTTAACAAATTGTTTATATTCTTTATATATCTCATACACGTTTTCGGTTACTTAGCACCAATAGTCTACTCCCCTACATAAATATGAGCAACGGACGAACGTAGACACGGCAAAATAATTAAAATTAGTCACAGAGACGGTGGCGGACTCTTCGTGGCTCGTGAAATCTAAGTTACATGCACGCATAAAAATTATTTGTTAGGACAACAAAAACAGGGATAACAAAAAAATATGCTGTGATAAAAAATGAATTTACTTACAATAACAAATCAACTAGTTTATTTAACAAGATGAACTAAGTTGCAATAACAAATGAGTTTTCACTGCTCTGAAGTTAATTTTGTTGTTTTAACAAAATCGCTTTGTTATTGTAATAAATTTTTTTGTTGCAATAACAAAATAGTTTTCTTATCAATAAAATTTGTTACTTGAACAAGCTATTCCGTTGCTTTAACAAATCGATTTATTATTTTTTTTAAATAATTGAAAGATTCGGTTACAATAACGAAATAATTTTGTTGAGTGAACAAATGATTTTTAATTTTTTAAACTATTATTTGTTTTGTAGAATTATAAAATTCTCTTTAGTATACAAAAATTTGTCAATATTAGAGAAAACGGCTAAAGATAATTATTGGAAATAAAAATTAACATCGAGTCCTGCCTTATCGACTGTAGAGAAAAATTATAGAAAATTTTAATTATTTTCTTACCTTATCGACTATAGATGAAAATTATATAAATTAACAAAAATCATATTTTGCAAATTGAAAAATGGAATAATTTTATCAAATTAGTGTATTGTCATCGGTCCTCAATAAATCTACAAAGTTTGAACGAAATCTGGCCGTTTAAAGTGGGTCAAAATCGCGCCCAAAGAAGTCGGTTACAAACAAACATACAAACATAAAAATGGAATAATTTTATCAAATTAGTGTATTGTCATCGGTCCTCAATAAATCTACAAAGTTTGAACGAAATCTGGCCGTTTAAAGTGGGTCAAAATCGCGCCCAAAGAAGTCGGTTACAAACATACAAACATACAGGCGAAGCTAATAAAAAGCGTGTAATTAACGTTTTTTGACCCCCTCCCCCCCAGTTGTCACGCTGTGTCACACTTTCTGTGACCCCCCCTGGAAATATTTCGTCACAAAAACTAAGACCCCTCCCCCCCTAAACATGATAAATTTTGATTAATACACAAATTTTGATATTAGAAAATATTTTTTTTTATTTTTGTAATAAAATTTGAAAAAAATATATCAAGTTACAATTTATTGTAATAAATATACAGGGTATTTTTAAAAATTTATTATGGCCATTTTACTCATTAGGTTAAGTACTTTCGATATCAGTTTAAAGTTTTTTGATATCTGCAATAGTTACGGAATAATCGCTTGTGCACACTTAACCATTACACCCTGTATATACATTTAAATATCTGTATATTTACTAATACGAAATAAATGACTTCTATCATTATTAAATTGAAAAAAAAGTCGAGAGAACGAATACTCAGTAAAAATTTTTAATGAACGGCGAACGTCACGCTGCCGTAGACCCCCTGTACCCCCTTGTCACATCTTGTCACACTCGCGAAAGCCCCTCCCCCCCCCTTGTATGCGAACGTATTTTATGAACGGCATCTTACACTAAATTACTATCCAGAAAACATTTACATATGTGTCAAATGTTTGATTGCAATATAATAATAAATAATTTATAGGTCTAAATGATTTTTAGCATCGTTGAATCGAAAAGATTTTTTGAGTTTTGTCAAAATTAACGTACCTAGTCGAAAATCGAAATTGTATCATTTAGAAAATACCCGGCAAAAATTTCATAATTCATAGGCTTATTGATATTCATATGGATATTGATGTCTATGTCATACAGAAAGCTGTCTTGTGATTTTTTTTTCTAAACCGGTGAAATAATAAAAAAAAAATATCCCATAACATACTGACTTGCTGATAGCACTGGTAGAGTAATGTGGTAATAATATTGGTGGCATATCTATGATCTATGATCTATGACTGATGATCTATGATTAGCAACTACATATATCTATTACTAGCTTCCGCCCACGACTTTGTACGTGCATCCCCGTTTTTCCCCGTTCCCGCAAGAATTTCGGGAAATCCTTTCTTAGCGGATGCCTACGTCCTAACATCTACCTGCATGCCAAATTTCAGCCCGATACGTCCAGTGGTTTGGGCTGTTCGTTGATAGATCACTATATCAGTCACCTTTGAGTTTTATATATATAGATGTACAGATCACTTAAAACGGATTTACCAATTTTCATCTTTGGTACATGATACATCGTGTAAAATAAAAACAAATATCTAAAAAACTAGTAGTTATTAGGTACCCCGTATTTACACGACCCCGAATTCGTCTGAGGTCGGAAGATCGTAATTATAGCACGTACTTATCCCTTCACCCGGCCTTGCATAGCATCTGTAATTAGTGATTAGGTGGCCTGTGAGTCAGGGTAATGACTCATCGTGAAGATGTCTATATTGTTGCTATGCTTGCTGTCTAGATTTCACCCCTACATCCTTAGCACTTACATAATAACACCATACTAACATAATAATATTGACAATATAGGCAGTGGTGTAGGTACCCAAGTAAGTCAGGGCTCAGCAAATAACGTAATAGAGCCTCTTAACGACAAATTAAAAAAACCGGCATGACTACCTAAATTGCAATCTGTCATATATTTATTTTGAAAATGGGAGGAATATTCTAAACTTCGGTTCGGTCGAGATTTTCTGATAAGACTCGAGGGCCCCGTGAGCTTTAAGGCCATAAGGCACTGCCCCACCAAACGCCTTAACCAGGCAGTGCCTTAGGGCCACTAAATATATAAATAGATTTACTAATAATTATAACTTACTAATCATTAGTTTTGTAAAAAGCAATTGATGTTTTGCATTTTGACTAAAAGCTTTACGGGTTTTTAAACATAATAGAGTTTAATAATCCTGAAACCTCATATGTTAAATATTTCGAAGCAGGTTGATTTGCAGTATAGTTAATGAATTTTATTTATTAATTCATTAATTTATTCATAAGTCTTTTACCGACTCTACTATAGGTATCTACCTAAAGCCATCCTTCATTCAATTTAATTTTCAACAAACCTAATAAAAAAAAATCAAATGGAATTAGGACAAAAATTTAACCCCGGTTTAAATGAACACACAAAATAAACTAAAAATAGCTTTATTTGAAAATAACACAATTTAGTAAATTCACATTGGACGGATGCAATAATAATAAATTTATTTATAGTTTATAGATACTTAATAAAATTTAATACTTTAGCCTAGTTATTTACATTTCATGCTTACAATAATTCAATATAATACGTATAGGTAGGTTTTGTCAAGAATTTACAAAATACACACTGAAGTAAAAACATATTTTCCTCATGTACATATAATGAAAAAATATTACAATGTATTGTTATGAAAGAGCAATTTTTTATTACTTAACAAAGAAAACTGATTGAATAAACCAACTTTGTAATGTAAAGTTGGTTTATTCAATAGAGCTAAATTAAAATAATATAAATTCAAACTTAATTGTAACGGCTGTTTTTCATGTCAGTGCAAATAAATTGGTACCTCAATAGGGTTTAAGAATAATAAACTGAACGTTTTATACTCTATATTACCTATTGTAGAGTACCGAAACAGGATAACATGAGCTGGCCAACTACATAAACAACAGTTCTACACACAGGTTCTACAAATGCCACATTTACAAAATTTAGAATATTCATTAGGTCATAGCCTATAGAGCACAGACATTTGGACAGCTGCCACAGATAATACACAATTTTACAACTTAACACATTAAATCAGCTCTTTGCCTCAACATCTCCAATCGTATTTCGTGTTCCCTGGCTGCCAGTCGCAGCGCATTTATACTACTACTGGTTATGTCAACTGGTATCGACTCACTTCCAGGGGAAATAGGGGGAGAAATAGAAGGAGCCGGTGACGATCTTTCAGGAGATCTAGATGATGTCCTAGAATCGGATAGTTGAGGTTGTTCTGGCGATAGTCTTGGTGGTTCAGGTGCGGTTAGATTGGCGAATAGAGAATGGAAGTGAGCGGATGATGTAGCGTATAAGGGGGCTCCGAAGAGAGGCGGCCGGGATAGCGGGGGGAGGTACTGCGCTCCGAACAGCGGTGTGTTGGCGTACCTGAGTACAATAATACAATGTTACAAATAAAGCCGATGAGATTATGTAAAAAACTAAATAATGGAAATGAATGTTAAATAATTCGTAAAAACACAGGTAAGTGACTTTGGACTAATAATAAGGTATCTTATTAACAATTATTGACCAATAGACAGACAAAAAGTATGTGCTAATCCAGTATAATTAAAAAGTAACAATTTCATACATTTCAGGCCAGTTTTTGATGAATAAACACCCTTGACGAAAATTAACATGAATACATAATAATAAAACATCTGCTCATTACCTGAAGGAAACCAGCGCATTATCAAACGGCTTCCTCAAGCTAAACCCAAGCTGTGAGAGCGGGTGCGGCGGCGGCGGGAGCGTGGTTGGCGCGGGCAACGGCTGCCCGCTGCCAAGGTACCCGCTATATGGATGCGCGTGTGGCCCCACCTTCTCTTGCTTGCGCCATTTCGCTCGCCGGTTTTGGAACCACACCTGGTGACAAGGCATGTATAAAGTGACTGATCGTTGGAATAAGTTTAAGGCCAGTTTCAGGAAGTCTGATAATCTATTTACTTAAATTTTCGAGGTTAATAAAAAATAATCTGAAGGACGTTTAAAAACTTTAAGATGAACTTTTATTAATGTAAGAAAAGCGTGTTGCAAGGTCTTATTTATGTAGGTATAATTAATGTTTTCGAAACGAAATGAAATAATATTATAAAGAATTAGTTTGAATATTTTCTATTCTTTATAAATTTATAAGAATTAGTTTTCCCGAATTTTGTTATGATTGGTTTTCGAAAAATGATTTTTAAGAGTTCGTTAATGATACCTTCATCCTCGATTTAATTACTTTAATAAATGATTTTAAGGCGTTTAGTCCCAGAAAAGATTAACAATATAATATTTTGTACATTTTATGGTCAAGCTTTTAAAAAGCAATAGTGAATCGAATACTGTACTGTATACTTACATATCATTATTTTTTGCAACTTTAACTATAGTTTATTTATTGGATAAAAACAAGTTGGACATCATAAGCACGATAGATAGAGAAATTATAACAGATTAATCTAGTCCCATAAAGCAATATCTTTATGGACACCGTTTAAAGTTTAAACTCTCTTACGTGTCAACATAGTGATTAAAAACCGTTAAAATAGTTCTGCTATATAATTGAGACGTTATAAACCAATATGGCACATAATATTGCATTCTCTTCGAACGAGTACAGCGACCATGATTTCAGGCCGTAAACGGAAATTTATGGCTTTAATTATCTTTCAAACGGCCAGTTAATTACTTATCAAGAACTGAACGATTCTCCAGTTATATTGTTGGACATGTTTATTAAGTGTCATATTTCTTTACAATTTAATAATCATGATTGTAGGTATAATATTTAAACTTTTGTCACTTGAATGTATTAAATCTGAATCTCAATATAATTTTGTATACTTTTTATTATAATAACTATACGTGATATTAAGTTACATGATATTACTGAAATATTGTTGCTGTAAGTCTAATAGTTCAGTTTATTAAAAAGTAGAGACTAAAGCGGACATTGAACACTTACTAAATAATTATTGTATACTACTAGTACAGTATTGATCGATATTGTATTTTACAATACTTATATCTACAAACTTAGATCACTACCTTATTCATATATACGTAATGACTTAATGAGACATTTGACTGCACTTTAAATGGCGAATTTTCTAAGAACAAAGCGCACTTAAGTGGAAGGTATAATCATAATCGCATTTATGTGTAGGTAAAACAGAAAAACCTTGCCTTACTTTCATTATAATTATTTTAATGCCCGCTATTCGATTGTAATAGATGTGATTCACAAACCACAGTTTTCTCTGTGTTTTTATCATAAAGTCGTTAAGGTGTGCACTCAATATTATACAGTTTTAATGGGAATGTCCCTTTAATCAACGCTTAATGGGCACCTCATCACACAGTCATTAGTATGGACGTGAGAAAAATATTAACGTTTTAAACGTCTACAAATTTTTTATTCCCTTTGTAATCGATCGTTATTGAGCTTTCTTGTATAAACGTAATAATGAATATTGAAGTAATTTCTGTTCGTTATGAATGGGTTGTTATTTTGAATGAGGACTTGTGTATTCAGTAAAAACATTAAGTATATAATCTAGTAAGGAAGACATAATACATCAATATCAACCTCTTATAGATGCACCATTCTATACAGGGTGTAAGGGTGTAAGGAAGAAAAAGAAACCATACCAAATTTCATGTGAGGATGTCACCTATCCACACTGAAGTGATGTGACCAGGTCTCCCTTACACCCTGTATAATATAATCTAGTATTATGGTCCCTCCTATTTCCTCTCATGAGCTATTTTAGGAAGGACAAAGAGAATATTTTATATCGAGTTGATAGAAATGAGAAGTCGAAGTATTTATAAGAAATCATCATTCAATGCTCTACCATTCTTATATTATACCTATACAAAGAAGTATGTTTTTTGAGTTAATATTTAGTAGTTGTGATTCGCCGGCGAAATCACTCGGCGAATCACGTGTTGGCGAACCCGCAAATCAGTGGTACCCCATCCTAAAAAAAAAAAAAAAAAAAAAAAAAAAAAAAAAAAAAAAAGTTTGGACTCTTTTCCCACTAAAGCGGCCACGCTGAGTCGATAGCACTCACTCCCGAAGCGATAGGATGCACGGTTTCGGAGATGTGCAGATCGATTAACTCTTATCTAATTGATATCCGGTGGGTCATTAGCGTCCCATGGTTCACCTTTTCCTATTAGCTAATTACACCGTCCGGCGTTCTTATCTATTACTCATTGTGCACCTCGCTTATCACTGCTTTTGTATTAAACTTCTTTGTTATGACCTACCTCACTATTCTAACCAAACGATGTATTATTATATTCAAGAAAAAATACGTCTAAAATCGTATAACTATATTTATATATTATCGTACTATATTATCATAATTGTTGCTTTTTTAAAAAGCGATTCGCTTCTGGCACTCGCCGGCCGCTGCCGCGGCACGCTCGCTTTGCTCGCTCGGCTCGTGCGTTGTTTATCAAAGTCTAACCTAACCTAACCTAATTGTTGCTTTTTTAAAAAGCGATTCGCTTCTGGCGTTGTTTATCAAAATCTAACCTAACCTAACCTAACCCAATTATTTTTCCGGGTAATCTGATGTATCGAACTTTGTTACGAGCTACCTCGCTATTCTGAATCATCAATAAAACACATTCATTTTACTGCCATTTTTATTTCCAAAATGTTGTTGCTTATTATCTACTGGTTTGTGTATTTGGCGACCATTTGTCCATTTTGCTATATAAAAATAATTATTGATGAACATTTGAATTGTAGCCTTATCTACTTATAAAATAGGAGCGAAACATCTCATCCACTAAAATATCGTTGTACAGTGTGTTCCCTGTAAATATGCTCGTAAAACTATGCATTGAATATCCCTGAAACTTATATAGCAAATACATTAAGCAATATTCTCCACAAACTGAAGTCCAATCATTCTGAATCCTATCAACATTCCAGTCCCATCTCTTACAATTCCTTTTCAAAAACTGGAGATGATATCGCTCAGGTGTTCGTCCATATGAATCAAAATATTGACCGATGCCATTCGTATCGATATGTACAGCTACCCAGTGTGAACCCGGTTTATCATCCGCATCCAAATTGCATATTATATACGTTGGTACATGGGTATACATAGGCAGTCTATTAGCAGCATAAACATTATTTTCTAGACTGGGATGAATCTTTTTCATATGTTTTTGTAATTCTAGTGTATCCATGATATTACTGTTATTAGCAGATTATTACAGTACCAATCTATTCAATGGTTGTCATAGGAATGTTCAATTATAGTGTTTTGTATAAGATTAAATAGGAAGTTTGTAATGAAATAAAAAATAGTAAATTGCATACAATTTGTTTTATTTAATTTTATAATGTTTCCTTTAGTTACATATACACAAAATGCATTAAGCATAACACATAAATCTAAAATATAACACACATTATAACCTTAACTACTATAGTCTACAGTAACATTTCTATTTTTATCTATTTCAATAATATTATCAAACTCAGCATAAACAATACAGTTAATTGTTTGTGTTAGTGAGGATTCAAATCGTACTTCTAATCTTACACTACCATGCTTTATGAGATTCCAATGAGCTGATGAGTTAGCTGATAAATCAGGAGTTAAATCAAATGCTAAAAGACAGTAGCCTTTGGCATACTGTTCACGAGAGATTGCATTTCCTTCATTAAGAAAGTGAATACCAGTCCCCGAGAATAGAGTATGACAGGTTGATACCTGTTGCGAAGCAATTTGAGATAAGTTTGATGATTCATAGAGTTACTATCGGTTTCGTTTTGTAAATATTTAATCGCATTCTTTTGTGAGAGTCACAAAGCAGGTTGATGTCATTTGCGAAGGAACGTGAGATAAGTTTGTTGACTCATAGAGTTACTATCAGTTTCGTTTTGTTAATATTTAATCGCATTCTTTTGTGAGAGTCACAAAGCAGGTTGATGCCATTTGCGAAGGAACGTGAGATAAGTTTGTTGACTCATAGAGTTACAATCAGTTTCATTGTACTTAAGAATTTGCTTTAGATAAGAATGGTGCTATATATGATCGAACAGTTGCAGTCATGCAGTCAGTCTATGGTCGTTGGACCACAGTGGATTGTATACGTCTACCAATACTACGTTTGTGTTGTGTTTTGTGTCATCAATGATCATGGAGGTAAGTGATTATTCTATTGACAAACTTACTTGTATTTCTCTTTACATGTGTGTGTGTGTGTGTCAGACTAAGTGTAAACAAATTGATATTAACGCGATAACTCTGTTGTTGCAGAAATCATTCAACTTCGATGAAAATACCTATAAACTGTGTTACTACTCGCCACTCTCTCCTCAAAACGAAGAAGAGAGTGATGACATCATCGTTAATAACACAGACGATGGCGGAAAAAGGAAATTGCAGTCAATTGATCAATTTTTTGAAGTGGCACCAAAAATAAAAAGGAAGAAGCTGCTATCGTCAACTGTGGCACGAGCTGCTAGAGATGGCGTATCATACATCTCTACAAATTCTGATGACGGAGACCAAGCGATGCATCTCATAAAAATTGAAATGTATGATATGAAGAAACTATCCAAGATTCCAACTAGTGATCACTGGAAGCACGCTACCACGAGGATTAAATATTACGTAAAGAAAAATAAGGATAGCATCTATGACAACACAAACGCCCTCGTATACAATATTACAAAGACAATAGCAGAAAGTGAAAAAGTGAAAAAATACTTTTTTAACAATGATCATTAGTTAATGTTACTATTTTAACAATGATCATTAGTTAATGTGATTCTGTTTTCTTAAATTACTTCCATGTACTCATTAGATTTTACAAAACTTTCCTAATCCTATGCTAGACTATAAATATTGAACATTTTTTAAATTGAGTATCAGTTACTCTACCAACACTTAACTGTTACTTACTGTGCTACATACTTTCTTCTTTATTATAAAGATGGAAAACTTTAGTGAAATGTGCACCAGTGCTTTCTTTTCCGCACCCATTGAAGAGAATATAGAACAATTCAACAGCGAATTCAATCAGGAGCTGCATAAAGTTTGTGATGAAATGGAGAAGCGTGAACTGTTCGATTCATCGTATGATGATGAGTTGTATAATCAATGTTTGATGGTTGAAACAACGTTAATGTAAGTATTAGAAGTACAAACTCAATAAGAAATATTATTGTAGTAATGTTTTATTTTAAGATTTATCTAATAATTTTCTTTTTTTGTTACAGTCAACAACAAGTTGGAAGAGGTATCAAACGAGGTATCACTACAGATGAAAATAAGGTTACCAAGAAAGCAAAATTTGATGAGGGAGCTTCTACATCATCAATTGAAACCAATGACGTGGACAACAATAAGGTGGAATGTGATACATGTCATGTTTATATTAATAAAAGGTATCTAAACAACCATTTAAAAAGTAATACACATAAAAATAATCTTTTAAAATCACATAATTCATTAACAAATGTAACAGTTGTTGAAACCGCTTTTGGTAATCGAATTTTAACATACAGAATTAATAGTAAAACACTTCAATCGGGGCAATATTTTGAAACACCAGAATCGTTTTTAAATTCACTAAAAATCGATATCTTATTTTTGATAAATGAATGTATTCAACAACATACAATTTTAAAAATAAACTTCATATTGCATGCTGATTTCATACAACAAACTAAAGATATTAAAAATACGTTTGATTTTCAAACGTTTAATTACATCATTTGTCAGGGAGATGACTTAAATATTTTTTATTCATCATTAATAGACACTGTAGTCGGTAAAATTTGTCAATTTGAAAAAAAAGATAGTGGTTGGAGTCTTAGTCAAATTAAATACATAGATATGAATGTTAACAAATTCAACCCCCTACGTGGTAGTTCATATATCGACCTTCCTCAAGATATTAAATCAAAAAAAGCTGTAATCAATGTTAAAAATAATGATAATATGTGTTTTAAATGGGCATTACTCTCTGGTTTATATCCTGTATGTAAAAGTGTAGATCGGGTAGCATCTTACGCAATTCATGGAAATAAACTAAAATTTACTGGTATTTCTTTTCCGGTTAAAATTGCAGATATATCAAAAGTAGAGAAATTAAACAATATTAGTATTAATGTTTTTGGCCTAGAATATAATAAAGAAAAAAAGTGTAATTCTGTTGTAGGTCCTTTATATTTAACAAAATGTCGTACACCTAATCATATTAACCTACTATATATATCGAATGGTACTAACAATCATTACTGTTATATTAAAAACTTATCGCGATTAGTTAGTTCACAAATATCAAGTCATCATCATGCAGTTTATATATGTGATTCATGTTTACTTCATTTCCCATCAGAGGAAAGACTTAATAACCATCAACAATATGATTGCGCTCACATTTGTACGGAATTACCAAACGGCGAGGATTCCAAATTGAATTGGTTTGGTAAAGCAACCTCAAATAATAAATTAAAATTTGATAAATTCGCGAAAAAGTTGGAAATGCCCTTTGTGGTTTATGCAGACTTTGAGGCATTTTTGAACCCGATAGAATCATGTAGTAACGATCCATCCAAGCCTAGTACAATTAATATTCAAAAACATGAAGTGTATAGTTTTGGTTATTACATTAAATGTTCATATGATAACAGATTATCAAAATATGAGACGTATAGTGGGCCAAACTGTGCACAAGTGTTTATGAATCGCCTTTGCGAAGATGTGAAAACAATAGTTAAAAAAAATAGTTTCCAAAAATGTCCCGTTCCATTATCAGATGAAGATAAAATTAAAATTTCAAATTCAAACATGTGTCATATTTGTGAAACTGAGTTAAATGGAGATCCTTTTAACGATTTTGATTGGTACACTGGTAGTTTTAGAGGTGTTGCACATCAAGTGTGTAGTACTAAGTACAGAACCCCTCGTCATATTCCAATATTTTTACATAACCTCAGTCACTACGATGCTCATTTCATTGTCCATGCATTAAACCTCTATGATGGCAAAGTTGAAGTTATTCCGCAAAATAAAGAACGATACATATCATTTTCAAAACAGTTAACAATAAATAATAATCAATCAGTAAGTTTAAGATTTGTAGATTCATTGAAATTTTTATCGTGTAGTTTAGATCAACTAGCTAAAAATCTTAATGATGATCAGTTTACAGAACTAAAAAGGAACTATCCTAATAATGAAGATTTTTCACTTTTAAGACGGAAAGGTATTTATCCTTATGAATTTATGTGTAATAGTGATTGCTTGAAACATCCATCACTTCCTGATCAACACCATTTTTATAGTTCACTCACAGATACAAATATTTCAAATGATGATTATAATCATGCAAAAGATATTTGGCAACATTTTAAGTGTAGTAGTATGTCCGATTATTCCGATTTATATTTAAAAACTGATGTTTTACTTTTGACTGATGTATTCGAAAACTTTAGAAAGCTTTGTATTAAAACTTATGGATTAGATCCTGCTCATTACTATACTGCCCCAGGTTTAAGTTGGGATGCAATGTTAAAATTTACCAAAATAGAATTAGAATTGTTAACGGACTATGACAAAATTGCTTTTTTTAAAGCTGGTATTAGAGGGGGTGTATCTCAGTGTAGCAATCGTTTTGCTAGAGCAAATAATAAATTCATGGAGGATTATGATAGTGAAAAACCTAATTCATATCTAACATATTTTGATGCGAATAATTTATATGGTTGGGCAATGTCTCAATCTCTTCCTGTTGGCGGTTTCGAATGGATAGATTCTAATACAGATTATAATGTGCCGGATAACTCTGATTTCGGTTATGTTTTAGAAGTTGATTTGGAATATCCTGATGAACTTCATAATTTGCATTCTGACTTTCCGTTATGTCCTGAAAACATATGTGTGGGTAATACTAATGAAACTAAATTAGTTCCTAATTTAAATAATAAAAATAAATACATCATTCACTACAGGAATTTAAAACAATGCATTGAAATGGGAATGAAATTAATTAAAGTACATAGAATTTTAAAATTTAAACAGAGTTCTTGGTTAAAGAAATACATAGACTTAAATACTACTTTGAGAACGTTAGCTACATCAAACTTCGAAAAAGACTTTTTTAAATTAATGAATAATTCTGTCTTCGGTAAGACTATGGAAAATATTGAAAAAAGAGTAAACGTTAAACTACTAACTCACTGGGATAATCGTGGTAAAGTTTTAGGTGCTCAGGATTGGATTGCAAAACCAGAGTTCCATAGTTTATCAATATTTTCAGAACATTTAGTTGCAATACAATTACGTAAAACAAAATTAATTTATGATAAGCCGATTTATTTAGGATTTTGTATTTTAGATATATCTAAGACCCTTATGTATGAATTTCATTACAACTACATGATTAAAAAGTTTCATAATAAAATTAAGTTATTGTACACCGATACCGATAGTTTGATATATCAAATTTTTACAGACAATTTTTATGAGGATATAAAACCAGATCTACCTCACTATTTCGATACATCAGATTACCCGGAAAATAATATTTACGGATATCCAAAAATAAATAAAAAAAAGTTAGGTTTTTTTAAAGATGAGAATAATGGTAAAGTATTGAAGGAATTTGTAGGGTTGCGATCAAAAATGTATGCCTTAGAAATAGAAGATAAATTTATAGCAAAGGCAAAAGGGGTTAACAAAAGTGTTACCAAAAAAATGAATATGGAAAATTACAAATCGTGTTTGTTTAATAAAAATGTATTATATTGTAGTATGCTTCGATTTAAGTCAATCAAACACACTATTTTTACACAAAAAATAAATAAAACATCTTTATCATATAATGATACCAAACGATGTATTATGAACAACAACATTGATACATTGGCTTGGGGACATTATAAATTACGCTAAGTGACTTTTTACTATTATTTCTGTGTGTATATACAAATAAGTGACTTTTTACTATTATTTCTGTGTGTGTATACAAAATTTGTACTGATTGTAAAAAAAATTATGATATTGCTATAATGTTATATAATAGTTTATTAATAGTTTTATAATAGTTTAGTATTGTTTGATTGTAAATAATGTAAAATAATTGTAGTTTTTATTTGTGTACTTAAATTTGATGTTGAGGTGATTGTGAAATTCTGATAAGTACTAATTGTGTTAGAAATAGTAAACAGATCATTTATTTTTAGCAATATAATATATATATTAAATTTTTACACCAACATTTTCATTTTTTATTTCATCCCTTTAAACTCTAGACGTGTGAAATGTTTCACTTTATCCATCCGTTTACTGCTATTGTGGCCGGACCAAGTGGATGTGGGAAGTCAAATTTTGTAACAAATTTCATAAAATCAGTTAAGGAAATATGTAATTGTGATTTTAATCATATCACATGGTGCTTTGATGAAATGCAACCTTTATATAATTTACCAAATGTTAACTATCATCAAGGAATTCCAAATCTTAATATGTTTGATGGTGAAAACCCACACCTTATTATTATTGATGATCTAATGAGAGAGTCTGATGGAAGAATTGTGGATATATTTACAAAAGGCAGTCATCACCGGAACCTTAGTGTATTTTATTTAACACAAAATTTATTTCATCAAGGTAAAGGTCAAAGAGACATTTCTTTAAACTCAAGTTATATAATTTATTTTAAAAACCCTCGAGATAAAACTCAAATAAGATATTTAGCACGACAAGTGTCACCAGATAACACAAAATTCATTGAAGACGCCTACAGGGATGCAACTTTAGAAGCACATGGATATTTAATGGTAGATTTAAAACAGAATACAAATGATTTTTGTCGTATCAAGACAAATGTATTCCCATTTAATGGTCACTGTACAGTCTACGTCCCCACGAAAGAGTTTAAATACACCAAGAATCAAACAATTCAAATCATTTCTAAATGATGCATCGTCGAGTCACAACGCATAAACATTTGCTAAATGCTTTGCATACGCTTAAACCAAAACATCAAAGAGCATTACTTAAAACGTGTGATGAAAAAGAAATAAATTGTATTTGTGAATGTATTCATAACGTTTTACAAGGAAAGATACCACTTAAAGATCAAGATAAACAAAAATTGAATAAACACAAAAATATACTCCGTAAACTGGTGCGTAAGTGTAAACATAAACTAAGAAAAAATATTATTATACAAAAAGGAGGGACTTTCTTACCAATAATATTAGGTGCAATATTGAGTGGATTAGTAAGTGGACTAGCCAGTTAACATGGAAAATGCTAAGAAAATGATACTTATTGAACCTGGATTGATTGAAAAATTAAAACAAGAAAATAAGGATACAAGTAATTTGTCTCGATTAGATATTGAAATGCAAAATATTATGAATAGTAAGACGGAAGACCGAAAGAAGTGGATGTTATATTTACAAACACTACAAAGATACCTTCACTTTACCGAAGAGGATCGTCAACCACTCAGATTACCAATTTATTCTGATACATCTAATGAATATTCAAATGAGTCTAAAATTGGTTTTAAAAATAAAGATAGAGATCTAAAAAGTTCAGTTGATGCTGAATCTTTGTTGGAGGAGAAAGGTTCCATTAAAAGTATAGAAAGTGAGGCAAATCCACTGTATTCACCAACACAAATACTCAGTTTAATACCAAAAACTTATAATAAAAAAGGTGAGTCATTATTAAACTTAATTGGAACAAGTAAAAGTAAAATACGTTGGGATAATGAAGGCACAGTCATAATTGATAATGAAAAAATTCCAGGAAGTAATATTGTTGATTTAATAAATGATTCACTTAGACCCTTAAAAAAAAGTGATCCGATAGGGTGGGATAGATTTGCTAAAGCATTGAAAGATATTAAAGTACCACTTACTTATATTGGAAATCCAAAGAGATGTGAGTTTATTAACCAACTTCAAGCGAAAGATCTGAACAAAACCTCTGAGATTGAAGTTCAAGAATTTTCTACACCGAGCAGTGGAGATAAAAGATATATAACTAAAATACGTAAAAAGATCGATTGGGAAAAATGGACCCCGTACTAGAAGAAATTAACAGGATTTATTATGATCCATCTAACCCCGCTGGTTTTGGTAGTATTGATAAATTATCAAAAGCTATGAAGGGTAAAATGGATAAAAAGCAAGTGAAGGAATGGTTACAATCACAAGAAACATATACATTACATAAACCCATTCGGAAAAAATTCCCGCGTAATAGGTACATTCTATCAAATATTAATGAGCTGTGGCAAGCCGATTTAAGTGATATGCGAACTTATTCTCAATATAATGATGGTTTCAACTACATACTTTGTGTTATTGATGTATTTAGTAAATATGCTTTTGCAAGACCAATGAAAAAGAAAAACTCAGAAACAACTAAAGAATGTTTTGAAAGTATATTTACTGAAAGTAATTCAACCCCTACTCACATACAATCTGATAAAGGTACAGAATTTGTTTCAAAAGATGTACAAAAATACTTTAAATCCAAAAAGATAAATTACTATACCACTAACAATCCTGATATTAAGGCTAGTATTGTTGAACGATTTCAAAGAACTCTAAAAATGAAAATGTGGCGTTATTTCACTCATAATAATACTTATAGATATATAGATGTTTTACAAGATTTAATATACTCTTATAATCACAGCATTCACTCGAGTATTAAGATGTGCCCATGTGATGTAAGTTCCAACAATATTATGACAGTTTGGACTAATCTTTATGATAGAGGGTCAAACAAACTTTCTTTAGAAAATTCAAAACCAAATTTCAACGTGGGTGATTATGTTCGAATAACTAAATATAAACATGTTTTCCAAAAAGGATATGAATCAAATTGGAGTGATGAAATATTTATTATATCTTCAATAATTGATAGATCTCCATGGGTTGTTTATACAATTACAGATTTACAAAATGAACCAATAGTTGGTACTTTTTATGAAAGAGAATTACAGAAGGTCACTTACAACCCCACCTCACAATATAAAATAGATAAAATAATTGGTACTCGTTATTCGGGCACCAGAAAAGAAGTATTAGTGAAGTGGAAAGGTTATCCAGATAAATTTAACAGTTGGATTTTAGCTTCTAGTTTAAAAGAAATATGAATAAAGAAAGTTTTTATTTAACTTTGCTCAGCAATAGTTCAATGGAATACTTTCCTGATAACAAGACCACAAATTTTTCAACAAAATTACCAAAAGCTATGAAATTAGAAGGTGAATGGTTGGTTGGAGTTGTCGAGTTTCAATATCCATGCACAATGTTTACTGTTCAAGATCATGAAAATGTTGTATATATCACAAAAACCATGTTAATTCCTAATGAAGATAAACCATCAACAGTGTACTACAAAAAACATATTCCCGCTACCAACTACGATAACGTTGAACATATTTTGAGAGCATTAAATGGTATCGGAGAGAACTTGAAATTTCGTTATGATGAAATAACAAAATTTGTGTCTGTTTCTGTTTTGGATAAAAATATAACATCCGTAACATTATCACCCAAATTAAGTTTACAACTAGGTTATGAACCAAATACAAATCTCCTAGACAGAAATTTTGGGAAGTGTCCTGCTAATTTACATTTAGGGTTACCATCTCAACTATTTCTATATTGCGACATTATTGATCCTCAGATTGTGGGTGATGTTATGACTCCGCTATTAAGAGTCATTTCATTAGATCCTTCAAAATACATTTATGGTGCGTATAAAATGCACGTTTTCTCTCCACCTCACTACTTACCCGTTATGCGAAGAGAGTTCGATACGCTGGAAATGGATATAAGATCGAGCGCAGGACAAAAAATACCATTCCAGTTTGGGACCGTGTGTATTAAACTACATTTCCGCAAATTATAATAATGTATTCTCCTCATGATCATCATAAATGTCCATATGAAAATTATTATTCACATCAAGCTGGATCAGGAGTTGGAGTAATTTATAAGGGTTCACCATACCAACGCGGTCATGGTATTGGGAGCTTCTTAGGAGGATTATTTAGATCAGTTTTACCTTTACTTTCAAGTGGTGCTCGAGTGGTTGGTAAGGAGGCATTAAACGCTGGAGTAGGACTTTTATCGGATATGATTCAAGCCCGTCCTATGGAAGCCTCAATAAAAGATCGTCTAAAGCAAGTTAGTACGAACTTAAAACGAAAGGCTGATAACAAAATTGATCGATTAAACATGACAGGATCTGGGTATATAACTAAAAGAAAACGATTGGCCTCGTTCATTCCACCACTAACAGCTAAAGTGAAAGCTACGAAAAAACTTGGTCTAAAACCAAAAAACATCAAAGATATATTTTCAAATTAAGTATGTCTTTCCTTCATAATCATTCTTGTGAGTGCGTTAAGTCAGAATTAGATTTGTTTGCATTACCGTCCACACAAACAAGCATTGAAAATGGATTGTGGATTCACTATAAACCAATTTCATCTCTTGCTGATGATGGACCTATCGAGTTTCAAGTTCCTGGAACAGGCGATGACTACATAGATTTGTCTCATACATTACTCCACATAAAGGCAAAAGTATTAAATCAAGATTCAACAAACTTGTTATCAGCTACAGTAGTAGCACCTGTAAATAATTGGTTGCATTCACTTTTTAGTCAACTCGATGTTTATTTAAACCAAAAACTTGTATCACCACCTAATAATACCTATGCCTATCGAGCATACATGGAAACCCTTTTAAACTATGCTCCTGCTGCTAAACAATCTCATCTTACTTGTAGTCTTTGGTATGATGATACAGCAGGCAAAATGGATTCCACAGATGGTAAAAACACAGGATTTGCTAAAAGACAGGAATTAGTTAATGAAAGCCGGGAAATAGAAATGATTGGTCATCTTCATGGTGACATTTTCAATCAAGATAAATTTTTAATTAATGGTGTTGAAATGAGTGTAAAATTAGTTCGGTCAAGAGAGAGTTTTAATTTAATTGCTGGGTCAAATGATGAAAAGTTTAAAGTTTGCATTACGGATGCAACTCTTATTGTTCGAAGAGCACGAATTAATCCAAGTGTATTACTCGCACATCAGAAAGTTTTAGCTTCTACAACTGCTAAATATCCTATTACTCGTGCTGAAGTTAAAGTTTTAACAATTCCATCAGGTGTTCAAGGAAAAACTCTTGATAATATATTCTTGGGACAGGTACCCAAAAGATGTATTATTGGATTTGTGAACAATTCCGCATTTAATGGTTCACTTACTAAAAATCCATTTAACTTTGAAAACTATGGTATTAACTCTTTCAGCTTATATATTGATGGTCAACAAATACCTTCAAAAGCTTTGCAACCATCTTTTAATAATAATATATTCACATCGGCATATCATACTCTATTCTCGGGGACTGGTATTCACTTTCTTAATGAAGGAAATGCAATCTCTCGTGAACAGTATGCCAAAGGCTACTGTCTTTTAGCATTTGATTTAACTCCTGATTTATCAGCTAACTCATCAGCTCATTGGAATCTCATAAAGCATGGTAGTGTAAGATTAGAAGTACGATTTGAATCCTCACTAACACAAACAATTAACTGTATTGTTTATGCTGAGTTTGATAATATTATTGAAATAGATAAAAATAGAAATGTTACTGTAGACTATAGTAGTTAAGGTTATAATGTGTGTTATATTTTAGATTTATGTGTTATGCTTAATGCATTTTGTGTATATGTAACTAAAGGAAACATTATAAAATTAAATAAAACAAATTGTATGCAATTTACTATTTTTTATTTCATTACAAACTTCCTATTTAATCTTATACAAAACACTATAATTGAACATTCCTATGACAACCATTGAATAGATTGGTACTGTAATAATCTGCTAATAACAGTAATATCATGGATACACTAGAATTACAAAAACATATGAAAAAGATTCATCCCAGTCTAGAAAATAATGTTTATGCTGCTAATAGACTGCCTATGTATACCCATGTACCAACGTATATAATATGCAATTTGGATGCGGATGATAAACCAGGTTCACACTGGGTAGCTGTACATATCGATACGAATGGCATCGGTCAATATTTTGATTCATATGGACGAACACCTGAGCGATATCATCTCCAGTTTTTGAAAAGGAATTGTAAGAGATGGGACTGGAATGTTGATAGGATTCAGAATGATTGGACTTCAGTTTGTGGTGAATATTGCTTAATGTATTTGCTATATAAGTTTCAGGGATATTCAATGCATAGTTTTACGAGCATATTTACAGGGAACACACTGTACAACGATATTTTAGTGGATGAGATGTTTCGCTCCTATTTTATAAGTAGATAAGGCTACAATTCCAATAAAAATGGCAGTAAAATGAATGTGTTTTATTGATGATTCAGAATAGCGAGGTAGCTCGTAACAAAGTTCGATACATCAGATTACCCGGAAAAATAATTAGGTTAGGTTAGGTTAGATTTTGATAAACAACGCCAGAAGCGAATCGCTTTTTAAAAAAGCAACAATTATAATAATATAGTACGATAATATATAAATATTGTTATAGTATTTTAGACGTATTTTTTCTTGAATATAATAATACATCGTTTGGTTAGAATAGCGAGGTAGATCATAGCAAAGAAGTTTAATACAAAAGCAGTGATAAGCGAGGTGCACAATGAGTAATAGATAAGAACGCCGAGTTGGGACGGTGTTGATAGATAAGGCCACCGGATATCAATTAGATAAGAGTTAATCGATCTGCACATCTCCGAAACCATGCATCCTATCGCTTCGGGAGTGAGTGCTATCGACTCAGCGTGGCCGCTTTAGTGGGAAAAGAGTCCAAACTTTTTTTTTTTTTTTTTTTTTTTTTTAGGATGGGGTACCACTGATTTGCGGGTTCGCCAACACGTTCGCAATCACAACTACTATATTTCATGCTGAATATTTACTTAGTTCTTCTTATGTATATAAAAAACTTCAGTTCATTGGTCATAAACTGATCATTGGTTAAAAAACTATAACATGGTTCATATCAGAGCTGCTATCTATAAATCCATATGTCTGTGATAAATCCAATAGAAAATAGTCAATAAATATTGAACTGCATCCGCTTATATTGTCGGAATGCTAACTGCCTTTTACACCGCTATAAAAATTACTATATTAGCAAGTACAATGGCATAACAAAAACATTAACATGTCGGTAATATAGAGGCGAATCAAAGGCGGATAAAATTATTAGTTTTTACACAAATCCATATACGTCTTAAACGACTGTTACATTCGCTTGTTATTGAATTTTATCACGTGTTATGTTATTGCGTTTTTACTTTGAACAATTGAGACTACTGAGACTTTCTGGTTAAAACTTGGCCGGTTTTTAATCTGTGGTATTAAAATATTTAAAGTTGACATATTAAATGAAAACGAATACACATAAAACGAACCCAGTTTTCTTATCCGTTGCATGAATATTTAAAGCTCGCAAAATAATTGAAAACGAATTTTCCTGCTTCCATGCTGAAAAAGTGATTAATATGATTTTAACACTTACTTGGATTCTAGCTTCTGTAAGGCCGATTTTCAAAGCCAACTCCTCTCTATAACAAAGAAAAAATATTAAATAAACATCATATTTTTGGAATAGGCTGAAACTAAAGTAAGTTCACGTTATATGTTTACAGTTTATAATAATCATGATATTTTAGAATAGGATAACAAGTAAGGTAGCTTAATGGTGAAGGTAAGTATCAAATTTTTATAAGAACATTCTAACACCGAAGGTGAATTTAATCCGGAGCCTTAGCTACCTTTGAAGGTAAAGTAAATAAGCTTAATAAAAATGTTACTGTTTAAAATATTCACCTCGTAAAGACATCTGGATAATGCGTCCTGCCGAACGCTTTCTCCAGTTCATCCAGCTGGTAGCTCGTGAAGGTGGTCCTGTATCTCCTCTGCTTGCGCCTGGGCAGGTCCTCGTCATCCAGCCCACTGCCGGAGCATGGCCGTTCAGGGTCGTGGGGAGGAAGCTCGGTTAATTGTTCCGATACACCCATGATCTAGAAGATTCCATTTGGTTAGCGATGTTGTGACAGTTTTTCGGTGGAAGGGAAAGGTGTCAAATAATATAGATACCTAATTATCTGGGGACGTTTAGGTTGCGTAAGTTTGGGAAAGGTTGTTAATTGTTTAAGATTTAAGAGATAATTTAGGTAATAGGCTTCGTGACACAGAGTTTTGTAAAATAGTTAGATGAGTCGTGAAAATGTTCAGATAATTGTGCAGAATTCACAAATACTGTAGGTATGGATTCGTTTTTGAAATTAAATCATATTACTATCTTGATAAACCGCAATGGAAAATTTTAAAGTATTATTTTAATTACCTTTTTTTTTAAATCGTTTGAATTTTAGATTAAGTACCTAAATTGGTTGAATGTTATAGAAATAGACTGTCGGTATTACTAATTACGTTAATGAAAAACATTATCTAAATAGACCATATTGAAATAACTTATAGATATTATTTAAATTAATGTAGCATAAACGTTTAAAACTTTCAAATTACCAAAATTAGTGGAATATCATAGAAATACCTACCTGAATAACTTATTTTATTTGTTATTTTTATTGGAATTGATTACTTCCATTTTATTTTAATCGATATAACACATAGATATAGTAGATATATATTTAAAATTAGCCAATGAGTGGAATTTGATAGAAATACCTACCTAAAATTCGATTTTACTTTAATGGAAAATTTAAAATATTAATTAAATAGACCGGAATGAAATTGATTTGTTAACTATTTTTATTAATTAACCTAGTATAAACATTTAAATTGAAAAATTATCTAAATTAGTAAAATACTACAAATTATAATACTTGCTTCTTTGTTCTAAGAAATTCGAACATTGCCTTTACGGTTTTTGTTAGGAAAGCTTCTTTCAAGCGTTGCATATTTTCCAATTGGTGTATAATGCACGTTTTAAGTTTAATTTACCGATGACTGGTCACAATAAGACGGTAATAGACTAAATTCTATCAAGTGTTACGACACCTGTCGACGCAGCCATCTGTTGATACAAATTAACTTATACTTTGTAAAATAAATGTTTTTGAGCATTAAAATTGTTTCATTATGGCTGTTTCTTGTTTTAATCTAGTATCTATTACTTTGTAATGCATGTGAATGGAATAGTATTTATTGTAGTGGTTAATTTGTAGATATATTGCTCTTTTCGTGATAAATAGTATTTAAATACCCGAACGACTAAAGCAGACAACTTGTTTATACCTAAATATTTATTGATTGATACCTATACATATTGGATTAATGTATAAAATTGCTTTTCACCGACTGTTTCTGACTGACTGACCAATCACTTGATTTTAATATTTATAATTAATCACTTTTAAAACTGCATTGCGCAATTTGCAATTTGCGCATTTTGCAATCCGTTTTTGGATTGCATGTACCTATTGTCTACAATGTATCGTAGACATAAAGAAACGAATTGCGTGCGTTCTGTTCAATTTAACTATATTAGCATTTAACATTGAAACCGGTTCAACAAAAAATCATACCTACGAAACAAAAACAGCAGTATCGCAGTTACTAGGCGTGATAAAAAACTTGATTAAATTAAATAAAGTAATCAAGAAGTGTGTTTTGCCGGTTCGCTGGTTACATTTCTCATTTGCGTATTGGTCATTGATCCGATGTATCGAATGTCCTACTTCCTACTGACACAATAGTTCAATTGCATCCTTATACTGTGGTTATACAATATACATACCTATGTGTATCTCCTGCGCAGTTGGCTAGTTTCAATCGAGATTCGCGTCTCGCGATTGGCTGCCGTGTATGATGTTTGGACAAAAGGATTTTACTGTTACAATAATTTTCCTTGATAAACAACGTTTGATCCCGTCAAGGACGGATCGGTTTTCATATTCAAATGCAAACTTATGAACACCAAAAAATGGTACTAATCATGTCACTTTCATATTTAGCAAATTATTGGACGCTTATTTCTGACCTACACTTGAAGACCAAAAAATTTAACTTTATAGACATTTCCTCAAACAAAACAAGCAAAACATTATAATGACATTTTTTTTTCAACAAAGTTGCGTAGAGTTCGTTTCCCTTGCCAGTTGCCCGTACCGCTCCATTAACCAACTTTCCTTTGACAAAATCAATTAATTTCCGAAACTAACAATTAAAACTTAATTAAAATTGTAGGCATAGTTTAGATTAACTTACTCATTATAATTACTAACCCATAAAGGCTATTTTGTTAACAAACTACCTACCTATTATGCAAATAACATTTTTTGTTTTTATTAAAATGGCTTTCTTTCTTATTTATTGCTTATTTTAGGCAATTAGTTTGTTTATATAAGTAGTATCTGTTCTTTGTCTTTTAAAAGAATGACCATTATTATAACACATTTTAAATGTGCTTTTGATAGAGTTGAATCAATAAATGAGTTTGGAAATTATAATTTATTATTTTAATGTGAATCTCTGTTTATATTGTAAGTACTTCTAAATAACATTGTAAAGTGAAAGGTCCTCGTTCGAATCCTGCAACGGAGTTACTGACGATTAAAAAAGGTCTTGGTCTAACAAAACGGAAGGCTGACATGCTTACATGCTTACGAAGAAAACTATCAGCGCATCTGATGTGAAATGCTTTTCTTTCGTAATATATAAATCTTGAGGAGATACGGCACTTTACGTTGTAATTGGAAGAAAACAACATATAAGTACCTATTTTAATAAAGGTTATCTAAAAATGTAATGCCTTAGATACAACTTCAACAGGATAGACTTAGCCTAAGAAGATATTATTGACTATTGATACTTACAAACGTTCAAAATCTAAAGCACCTAGAGATCAAAAGATCTAAAGATCTTCAGCATCTAAAGATTTGAATAGTACCATACTATTGTTCATCATTACCAGATATTTAAAAAAAAAAGTTTTTCATCCTAAATCAGAACGTATTTCTGAAAAGATAAAATTCGAAAAATATCCAGAGGAACCGCCAAAAGTTTTTTGATACGAACAAATTCGCGCTAGCTAATTATGAGCAAATACGATGTATTATCAGACAGGTTAATTTGAATTGTACCATAAAGTTAATAACATTTTCAAGTAATTAATAATTTATTCAGATACAAGAGACGTGCAGTTAGCGTTTTGCAATTAACTCCTAAGTCATAAATATTCGCCAACGTACAGACGTAAATACTTCATTTCATACACGATTGCGTTTCAGAATTAAGAGTAATGTCATATGTTGGAACTTGAAAAATTTATGTCTGGAACCTTGTGTATTTACCCAAACTTAATAATATTCGAAGTCTTTGAAAAATATCAGAGACCTAAGTTTAATAGAAATTGGCTTAAACTTTGCACGTGGAAATCGACCAAATTTTGGTTAAATAATAAATCTAGGATGATAATCATAGATGTAAAAAGAGATATTTCAAAGAAAATATCAGAAAATACTTTAAAAGCGCTTAGAATCTGCGGACCTACTTTCTTACCACTAGATACATAAAAAAGCTAATGCATACCTACTTAAACTAGGAATTATACTATCGAGATCGAGTATAATCAGAAGCTTAACATTTTAAATCATGATTAAAACATCAAAAAACAAAATCTTCTTTACTCTACATCAATCTTAAATGCAAAAATTCCAGTTAAAAAAGCTAAGAACCAAACAAATTACGTTTTATGTTAATCTAGAGCTGATTAATTCTAACCTTTGGAACAGCGAAGCTTTACTAGCTTTAAAAATGCGTAGAATAATGCGATTACTCATGCGTAAGTTATTTTATAGTATTTGTTGATACGCACGGCGCCTTCCCGGATTATACTTTATGTTCGTTCGTCCATTAGTCCGGAACAGATTATCAAATGTTTTGTCACCAGGCTCGTGACACATGAGTTATATCCCCTCTGAAAGTTTTAATGGTAAAGGTTCGGCTACTATTTTTAATTTATCATCATCAAACTAACGTACCTACTTTGTCTTATGAATATTGGTAGTGAAATCTGAATTTCCGTTGGAATGTTTGGAAAGTACAATAAAACTGATTACATGTGAATATCGGTCTTGAAATTCAATGCCTTTGTTAAAAAAATACTTCGGAAAGTCGACAATGTAAATTTAACAAAAATATGTCAAATGCAAAATACCAATAAAATCGGCAATTATAAAATGGCATACCTACCTATTAAATGCGACAGTATTTTTCCTATTATTTACCTGAGTAATTACATACGATATTCCTTTGTACAGGAAACATTTCTTTTATCAATTTAGCAGACACGAATTAATAAAATTAACATATTAATAATATGTAATTATTATACGAAGGCAATGGAAATTGAACCCTAAGTAAAGGTCGTGTTATCAGCTAAGAGACAGGCATCAGTCACGGATGACTCATCCACTTTCAGCTTATCTAAAGGTTTCAAATAATCCGAAACACCATTAACACCCGTCCTTACTAATGGACAAAACATTTAATCCCTGAATTCTAAGAGTGCAAAAAGATTATACCGAGGAAAATATTATTAGTTTTAAACATGTTTTTCTTCAAAACATTCAAACATATTAACCATGATGATCCCATTACAATCGGACCTAATACAATAATTGAAACAACATCGAATGCAGAACCCCATAAAATCGTATCAGATTACCAGATCAAATCAAACTTTAATATTACATTCAAAATTACGCCAATCATTAGCTGATATTAATCTCATACAAATCTACCCTAATTTCATCATCGAATAATGAAACAAAAAATTTGATCACAATTAAAAATCGAGATATAAATCTTTCTGTAACCAACTTTCCTATTAAACACACCGCTAGTAGCCCAGAGTAGCGTGTAATGAGAAATCAGAATGTTAATTAAGATCTAATTAAGTCTAATACAATCAATGCTGCTCGCGTTCCGGAGGCTTCCGCAAGTCATCCAGTGGTTATCTAAACCAGCGCTACGAGACCCTTGACCTTCACGTATCTTTCTATACAAAATCCAACCTATGCAACAACTGGGGGCACATACAGAGGCCATGTAAGCTGGTAACTTTAATCGAATTGAGATCGGCCAACCCTTTAGTAAAAAATTGGTTAGAATCACTCATTCGGGGAGCTATTGTGGTGCGAGAACTCAATTTAGTACACATTGTATTGTAAAACTACGTGAGATTGGTGTAAATAGTAATAAAGATATCACGTCGAATTAAAGGGAGATAAGTGAGATGTGTTATTTAATTTGAGATATAAAAAATTGATTATTTACTTGCATAGTCCTCATAATTGTATTATAATTTTAATACAATTATATTATTACAATGACTATTCAAATTTTTGCATTATCGTGTGAAATAAAGTATACATTTTTCCTGTCTACCTATCAGTTAATTATCGCCAGCTATTATAATGGATAATAGCTGCCTTATCTTTGTCAAAATATTATCTAACTCCAGTGACTGTTTGTAAGGTGTCGCCTACACGGTTTTCTCCAGCAATAAAATATTTATTATCCAATATATCTACTGAAGCGTAAAATACAAATGTGTATTCTATAGATTTATAAATAGATTTTACAGCGAGATGAATACTTACGTGGCTCAATAAAAGTCTAATAAAAAGGAGACCACTACAATGGCTCGATCTTTGTTGTTGACCCATACAGTAATCTAAAGAGCATTTATAGACCCCGAGATATGGACACAACGTACGGAGCTGATCATAATACAAGCTATAAACAAAATTAACAACACAAGGAACCCCGCTGATTTCAATTTTGGGTCTGACATCGGCCCTAATTCAATAAAGCAATAAAATTCACCTAATTATGCAAATGCTTTTAAAATATCGAATATTATACCTTTTCTGACTACAAAAATTATGATGGGCGCCGTCAAGTTAGCGTTGATTAATGGAAGCCGGTTCTTCCGTAATCAAAATAATGTCATTATAAAAATTAATTGTTGTTTATAATTAGAATAACTGCGGGGGGTTTGACGTAGTGTGTACTTAATATATTATAAAAATAATCTTAATTCATAATAATACGATATTTTACACCTTCCAAATTAGCTTGCCTTATAGATTCAGGACATATGAAATGATGGGTATTTCATAAATAATACAAAAATTAATTAATAAAATATTACATCTACATAAATCCATATTATCCAGGACATGACCCCGACATGATATATATTGATACAATAAAATGATTGATTACCTACATGTGCGCCAATAATTAAAAGATAAAAATAATCGATAAAAATTTATAGGATAAAATTAAATAATCCTCATAAAAAAAATTATTCATTAATTAACTAGACTATTTGATATTTTTGATAGTATGTAAATATCAAAGTTATTAAAACAAAAATAAAAAAAAAATAACAACAATTAAAAAAAATTAATACTCACATTAAAACACTTAAATCAGCAGCAACAACTTAGTCCGCAATCAACAATTTATAAAAGAAGTTCACACAACCTAAATAGGTGCGTCACAATTTAGATGACACGTTACGAACACAACAAATTAATAAACTATGACACACCAACGCCTTCAATCGACTGGTTATGAATAAAGCGACTTGACTGCGATCACCTACGCACGAGTCAAAAATGAAGAATAAAAAATGTATCGGGCCCAAGCTCCGCCTTGCGGTACGCCCGACCAATAGCCGCGCTCAAATACATTGACAGTCGCGAGGGTGGGCTCGAATCGTTTGATACCAGTCCCAAGTTCGATACTGCTAATTGACTTTATCAACAAACTGACTTTACTGGCCACGGTCACGATATATGCGTTTGTCTGCCGTGTCGAAAGCCTAACTGCTACCCACTAGCAATGAAATTAAGTATCTACCGAGATTTTCTTGTAGCTTAATTTTTTGTTGCAATAATTTTCACACAGTCTTCAACAATGATTATAAAATTACCTATTATAAAATTAAAAATCTGTGTTCGACAAATTTTCGAGCAATTTTTTGGTATTTAATTATAAAATTAATGAGAAATATTATTTTAACTAGCAGCCATTGCTAATCATGTAAAAAAAGAACAAACGGACCCATTTCAATAGTTAGAAATAAAGTTAGCTAGGTTATTTAATTCAAAATATTGAATTGTCTGAAATAGTGCTATCAGCTTTAGTCGAACTACCTACTAAACAACTATCATGAATGACTAATTCGACAAGCATTCTTCGACTCGTTTTAATTTATTTTCAGAGTCGATGACCTGTACCTACAGATACAATTAAATTCAGTTAATAAACTTGTCGATCTAATTCTCGGCTTCGAAGTTAAATTGATAAAATAATTTGTAAGTTTCATTCAACTAAACCAAATCGGTAGGTACATATTTAATCATATTATTAAGGGACCATTAAGACGTTATTTTAGATATACCTACTTAAGGAATTAAATCTTCTCTATAAATTAATTTATCTATATTTGTCCTTATTACATAAATAATAATTGATAGATCGCTCCATACTGACCACGATGATTCTGCAATATTAATAATTATTTCGCTATTAACAATGAGTCAATGCTTAATTGCAACAATCATTTGTATAATTCATACAAAATTACATCGTGTTAAAATATTGTAGCCTTTGAATATAATGAAACACGACAATTGTGTAAATACAAATAAACATGAACACGAACGCATTAGACAGAAATTACAAAATAACTAGGATTTCCTCCTAGCCATAATTACAAAGCAAATTACGCAAGTAATAACATATGAATAATAAACCGAGATAAAACTCTTGCTGTAAATTATACTAAACATTTCCCGCGCTCGCTCGAATTAGTCCGTATTTAATTTTGGGAAAATGTAAAAATAAACGTTTTTATTTGTGTAAATAACACAATAAAACCGTGGCCGTTATTAGGGGCACGATACAGCGCAAATTACAGAGATACGATCTTCGTCGCAGTAATTGTTATTTTGTGTCGTTAGTCGTCGATTGTGTAAATTCAGTTAGGGCATACATTTGTTCAATTCAATATATTATTATCAGAGTTCTGTTGGTAGAGTGTTGTTTTAATATTTGTTGGCAGTATGGTAACGTTTAATATTTAGAGAACAGTATGTAATTTCAAATAGGTACCTAGGTGTAATTAAATAAGTAGGTATAGGTACAATGGTTTATTTCATTAGCTATGTTACTTTAGTTAGGTTTAACAGATCGTTCTGCATAAATAAATAATTCATAAAATATAATGGTTAGGGAGCCAGGTGCAAATTTGGTTAACTATTTCCTCTCAAGAGATAATTCGTCAGACGCATGAGAGTATAGTATTATAAAGCCTCGTGAACGTCAGCTGGCGCTCGGTTGGGGGGGTGAGCGGTTGTAGCCTCCCACGCACATAGGAAAAAAAATACATTCATTCATTCATTTCCTCTCAGCTAAAAATTTGTCAAATTGTAGCTAACCCAATATCTCAACGAAAAAAAATAGTCAGCTGGTTACAACATGGTGTATTATACGTCAGCTGGTGTCTCGAACATGAAAGTTAAATTTAAAGAAAAATTTATTTTCCGTTATTTCCTCTCAAACAAAAATTTACCTGATGATAGCTTATATGTAACTGTGGATAAATATATATGTCAGCTGGCTGTATCTTGGTGGAAAAACCGTCAGCTGATACGGGAGGCTACAACCGCTCTTCCCCCCAACCGAGCTCCAGCTGACGTTCACGAGGCTTCATAATACTATACTTTGATGCATTTTACTAATTACCGCTTGAGAGGAACTTGGTCATAAAATCTGCTGCTGGCTCCCGGACCATAATGGTCTCTATATCAATCAACAAAATTGTACATTTAAAAGAAATATTTCAAGTAAGTACCTACTGGTAGATACCTAAATTAAAAACACGAAAAAATTATTAAAGATACCTACAAACCGTCTCTTTACAGTTCAAACATATAATATAAATTCGAATACTGTATAGCTCCCTTACCAAATCTATCTCTTCTCCTTTTCTGGTTTAAACGTACACACAAATGATATAACTTTTTGTTACATTATAACATTTGCCTATTTGTACCGCTTCATTGTTTGTGTATTATTTTTGTTTGATTTTGTTTTGTTTTGTGTGTGCAATAAAGTGTTTTTTATTTTATTTTTATTTATTTTCTCAAATTCATAATCAGACGGAACCCAAAACTTTTTCCCGCCTCTTAACTTGACACAAATTTCACCGCGCCGGAAACGGACGCGTTAGTAAAAAAATTACGCACTTCCCCACTTGCAGTTATTGCAATAAAGATAATAATTAGTTTACGAGTCCACAAACACTTCCGACACTCGTATTAAAAAAGTATTAAAATGTACGTGACATTTTGAAGATGGACAAGGTAGATTCTAAATTATTTATTGCTCTACAATAATAGCCCCTAAAATGATAGTAGGAAGAATGGTAATCGCTCATACCCTATAATTTGTCGGCTAGACTATTGGTAACCAAAATCAATCAGTGTGTTATTATTTTTTTAGATGTCCCAGTTCTCCGGATGTGACAATTGCTTCGTCGCCTACTTTGATACTTAAAAAAATAACTAGGTTCAGTCTTAATATATCTCTGTACTAAATAATATTAAGTACGTCTGCTTTTTTGCACAGAATATCGAATTATAATCTTTTATTTTAATTGGCTTTACATATAAGTATTTAGGAAGGCAACACGAAATAGGCATCACTATTCACTTTATTCGTTAATCTAATCTATAATTTGTAACATAAAATTGATAAGTATTATCATGTCAACTAATAGGTTCTTAGTTTAATTTACTGTTCTAACAATTATTTCACTCCAAAGCAGTATAGGTACAAAGTAAATACAATAGATAATTATTGGGGAGATTCTTTATTATATCTTTGTTATTTATATTGTCTCAAGAATTTTAACTTTTAAGTCTATGATTATTTAAGAAAATTGCCACCAATAGAGCCGCGCAGTAACAACCGTCGCCCACGACCAGCCGCCGCAACGAAACAGTAACTCAATATTTGTAATAACATTAAATTGATCGACCACGCTTCGTCCTGCGGCCGTCACGATGTTCCCACTAACAAAGTTTACCCGCTTTTGTGTATCGAGCACAAAAAGCAAATCAAGTTACAGAGCAAAACAGATAAATCGACAAACAAATACCATTACCACGGCCATTTTCGACTGCCTTCCGCTCGTGATGATGTTTTTCAGGCCATCTCATGATGCGGTCACTAAAATTGCTGTTCATTCGCTGCACGCTTCATCCATTGCTTCTTTTGTTACTTCTTCCAACTAAAGATGTAAAGTCAAGCAGCAATGTACATTCAAATTAGGAATGTCCGTTAAATTAGGCTGCGTCGATGATGAGGGATTCAATTCTCGAGTTGTCTTTTTGGTTTGAGCTAAACAAACTGCGTCGTTGGCCTCAAATCGATTGGTCGCGCCGGATGGTGTACGGGAACGGAGGCGTGACACTGATACCGAAGATTCATTTCAAACAAATATTGATTTTAATTATTTACTTAACTAAATGTGTACATAAGAAAATATGTTATACTGTAGAGTGCCTTTCGTTTGGAAGGGTTTTCCTGCAATCAAGATTTACATAATGGAATTGTTGGAAATGATAATTGCGCAACCATACGCAATTATTTGAACGCTGGTACATTATTGCATGATACTTATTCAAGAAATAAAATGAATACCTTATAAAAAAGTACTTTTAGTTAAGGTACCTTTGCAAGCTATAGCTATATTTATTGTAGTTATTACCTACCTAGTTTCAATATTTTCTAGAATATGGATAACATTTAGAAATCTTATACGTAAATTCAAATCTTAAACGATACCTATTCAAAGTAATTAGTATACAAGAAAATCTCTACGTTTTATACTTATGTGTTTGTCTCTACGTTTTTTAATTTCTTCCTGAAAATTAAGATGAGCTATGACATGGTAACAAAATACCTCCTAAGTCGCTGATATGAAGAAAGATTATAGGCTACAATATGGCGTTATACCATATCAATTAGTATTTCCGAAAAAGACAAATCTTTAATGAAAAACACGTAATACTTCTTGACACATATTACAATGGTTATAATACCTGCCTTCTTTGTTAAAGTTGGTAAGTAGGGGAAAGGGGCCTAAAGTGGGCATAGAGCCTAAAGAGGGCACTCAATATAGTATCGGAATTTTAAATAATGGCGCGCGCGCGACTCGTGAGCACGATCCCCGCACCCCTCCCACCTCGTGGCAGTCGTTGGATTCGCTTGCGAGCACGCATTTACAAGCTGCAACAAATAAATGTTTTTCGACGATTTTTGAAAAATATTGCAAGGTATGTAATATGTGTTCTTTTTATTTTGGTGTTTACAATCCTTTAACCAAAATTTGTAAGTTATAAAGTGGCTATCTGGCCATATTTTGGTTCCATACAAATCCACGTGTCTAAAAATTTTGAAGTAGAATTTCGTCTGAACCTTTCAAATGTCGAAAAAGGCAAAGCGGGCAGGGTAAAGCGGGCACGCGCCCGCTTTGCCCCGTCCGCTAAAATGTTACATTCTTTTGTTAATTTGCTTTTTCCTTTCAGATGACCGCTTATAACCGGCGTCAATATACTTAAGCGTAAAACTTCACAAGCCTCATGGCAACGCTCAACTATGCAGCAAGCAAAACGAGAAGTGCAAGAGTTAGGAAAACCTGTCAAAAAAGTAACAACTAAATATGGGATTCCAAGAACGACATTGCAGACATCTTAAATCGGGTTCGTGTAATGTAAAGCTTGGTAGGTTTACTACTGTCTTTTCTACGGAACAAGAAATGGAGCTTTTGGAATACGTATTCCACATGGACTCTTTATTTTACGGGCTGTGTCTAAACAAGAATTTTTAGGTATACAAGTTCCAAAATTTTTGGAATAATTTCCAGAATTACACTATTTTAGGATTTATAAATATATAAAATAATTGTATCGCTTATTAGAGACTAAAAAAATGATAGACTGTAAACAGGGCGTTATTTTTTTAAATATTATTTCAGATATAACTGGAAATATTGTACCTAAAAGTTTAAAGCTCCTAAGAAGTTCCTTTGTTTCATATATTCATTTAAAAATAATTGTATGACTGTTTGAAATACATAACTTATAAAATATTTTTGTGTCTTTTACTCTATTTATTATTGTATATATTATTTATGGCTGTATATTTTGAAATCTACTGTTTAAATCCAGGCCTGCCCGCTTTACCCAACTACTGCCCGTTTTGCCCTAAACGAAAGCCCGCTTTAGGCCTCCCCTTCGGGCAAAGCGGGCAATCGTAGGCTTTTAGTAATCTGTTAATAATTATTATATACTTTAACTTTTGACAAATTTAACCACTTAGCATTCAAAAGTATTTATTAATGGAACTTTTGGCAAAAAAATAAATGGATTAACTTCTTTTCAAACTTCATTTTTTTTAATTTTCCCGTAAGGTGCCCCCTTTGGGCCCATCTCCCCTAGATTGTCTTACAAAGGCTTTGTGTGAAAAGATTCCAGCTACTTAAATACTTACGTACTTTGTTGAAAACAAACCGAGCTTAAATTAAAGGTTGTTTTAATATGTTTTACCTATTATACATACATACCTGCTTTGGGGAATGGAGATTTTACTTTTTGAACTCTTTTTGTTATTGGTTATTCACAACTACTATTTCGTAGTCTTCGAAAGAACACATAAGGCTCTTATCATAAGGATATTATTCATCTAATAGGTATAGGTATGGTAGAAGACAAGCTAATACGTACCTAGAAGTACCTAGACTCTGTATGGTCTGCAGCATGTGCTGTGAGCTGTATATAATATGGTCGAAGATATAGAGGAACTGCAGCAAATTTGGAATACCTTGGATACTCAATTATTATAAGCGCCATCTGTGTTTTCTTCTTGCAAGATTATCGTCACACCCCATACGAAGCTAATGAGTACTAAAAACAGACTGCCATCTTGACATTCCGGCTGCCAGCCTCGTAGAAGCGAAACGTCAATGTTCAAATTTTTTTCGGTACGAAAGCAATCAGTGATAATCATTTACTATGATATGTAAAATCACAAAATCTTTATTGTAATTATTTACAGTACTCCAAAATTAATAATGCGCATGCAGATCTTCGCTAATTATCGTATTTCCAGAAACACCCGAATCACCCCGAATCAATGAATCGTAAGTGCCCTAAACAATGCACTTGCATCTTGCACCTTGTTCGAAAGAAATAGGAGTCAATTCAGAGTCATACACAATCGAAAACAATACCGGCGATAGGTGACGGTAGCCTATCAGTCAAAAAATTCAAAAATTCGTCAGTCGTCTTTATATACTGGTGGTGACCGCACGTATTATCTCTGTATGGAATTAATATATAGAGCTGCTGTTGTTTCAAAGTTGAATTTTCCGGTAAAATGATTATTTACACAGGTAGCAGATAGCAGTTGGGAAAGTGAAAATTAATAAGAGCATAATGAAAGTTCTGATCATTCTACGATATCAGAAATAGAGATAATCCCTGATTCTGTAAATCCTTTGGACTGAGATTTAAATGATTAGATTTCACAATTTAAATGTAAACCAGTGTTTGAAAATCATTTTTTTAAATATAAACTTTGTCTTATTTTAACCTTCCATACATCCATCATTACGCCAGCTTCAGTAAGACGCTTTAATAGTTCTAAGTATAGAATTTTCCAAGTAAATCAATACAACAAATATATATTCGCAATCGTGTGGCTTATTCTCGCTATTAACTTACATTGAATTATCGAAACAAATTTCGTTACTTATCTCTTTTACCATAAAATCACAATAAAACTCATAATTCTAATAAACTATGCATGAAGAAAATATATTTAACCACTCTATATACATATTGTCTTCGGAGGCTCGGGGAATATGACAGTTGCCGAACAGTGACGAATTTTTCTATGCGCATTATCAGTTTGGGAGTACTGTAAACTAATAAGCGACCTTTTAAGTTTATGGTTTTACTTTTATTGCACGCCTCATAAGCGAAGCGTTGAGGTGGGTACTACTGTCACTTCGCGCAAAACATCTGATTTTTCAAACTTAAAATGTCTTTATGTATCATACATTGCACTTGTAAGATAATACATACACACACATATTAAGAAAAAACACTATTTTTAACATTCATGATATTTTTGATGTCATTTTTGTTATTTAAACTAGTTAAAAAACAGTTTAAAAAAGTTCTGTCTTGGACGTCCGTGTGTCTGTATGTGCGGAGGATTTTCTTGTTAACACGATAGCGACCGAAATACTTTACTAATCGAGTCTTTTTTTTTCTCTTACGCTTGAGTATGCTCAGGAATAGAACCCTTTCATTTTTCAGGGTCTGATTCGATGTGGTTTAATTGTTATTAAATAAACAAAAATAATAATTAATAAATAATTATTAAAAAAAAATTATGAGGCGTGCACTTTTGGATTGTCCAAATTATTTTTTTTGTTAATATTTCTGAAATAAAAAATGTGATATGAAATTTTAGGAAAGGATGTCATGTTGTTAATTTGGAATACCGAAAGTGAATATAATTTGGGATATTCCAAATTTTATGCACATTTTTGTAAGAAGATATCCAATCTTGTTTTTTTTCTAGAAATGTCTGTATCCCATAAGTACAGCACGAGAAAGAAGTGAGACAAGGAGGATATGTCCGCGGCTATTATCGCTGTTCGAGAAAAGAGAATGGGATACTTGGAGGCAGCTACACACTTTAACGTTCCCAGGTCAACTCTTTCGATTTGTTAATAATAAGGACTCCTCGATTGAATCTATAACGAATAAAGCCGTTGGTCGAAGGCCTGTTTTGGGTACAGATATTGAAAACATGCTGGTTGAGTACATAGTAACCATGGAGAATAAGTTTTATGGGCTGACCAGAATGGACTTGCGTCGTTTGGCATATCAATAAACTATAAAAAATAATATTCAAAACGCTTTTACGGATGGATTTGCTGGAAGATACTGGCTAAAGGGATTTTTAAAACGAAATAAGGAAATTTTGTCCTTAAGACAGCCAACTGGAACTTCTCAAGCAAGGGTTCAATGGATGATTTAAGTTCCTAATTTAACACTGATCTGTGATTATTGTGACTGATTATTACTTAATAATTGTATTAGTGTAAGCTATTTTGTTATAAAAATAAGATTTTTTTTTATATATTAAGGAAAAGTGTAAGCAATATCAAAGAAGAAAAGGTGATCATAATTTGGAATACTATATTCCAAATTATATGCACCATAAGTCAAATGAAGCTTTTGGAGTTTATTAGTTTAATTCAAATTTTGATATTGTTCTTAGTTTTCGTTTTGCTTTATTCTTTCTATTATTAAAGTTTATTAATTTTCTAACCATTTGATGTATTTTTTATTGGGCTAAGCCATTTTATTTTCTACTTATTCCCAAAAAACAAACCGGTATTCCAAATTTGCTGCAGTTCCTCTAATATTATGTGATTTTTATAAATAACTAGCGGACCGCCCCGGCCTCGCTCGTGGTACATGTTTTCGTTATCTCTACAAGAACCATCCTCGTACTATTTATAAAAGAAGAATTAACGAAATCGGTTCAGCCGTTCTCGAGTTATGCGCTTACAAACACACTTGCGAATATTTTTTATACATTGCTACCAAAATACAAAGTAAATCATACCAACTTACGTCAACATTTTATTAAAAGTTTTAAATATGATATTACTAATTTTATAACCTTTTTGGTCTGATTTTTTCAGCTTACACGCTTACAATGTATTCCAAATGAAGTTATTGCTTACAAGGGGTCGTAAAATTGTCCCCACGAGCTTACAGTGATTTAGTAAGAGATATAAAACTTTATTGCTTCATTGCACTCAATGGCTAAATTAGTTTTAAATTTTAATACACCTTATTTGCCTCCTATTAAGTAATTTTGATGCACCACTATTACGTAGTACTTTAATGTATTTATTAAAATTATAATAAATCACAAATTTTTTACGGTTTCTGGAAGAGTAGTGGATTAGAAATTAATAAATAGATTAGTCATTGAAATCTTTTCAACAGAAGACTTATTTATAAAATATATTGTAAGAAACTTTTTAAAATATTATTTGATGTGGATCACACAACAAAAGCTTTTTTAAAAGTTGAGTAAATAAATTATTTCATAAATAAATAAATAGCATACTTACGGTCTGTATCGAAAAAATGTAATAAATTTTAAACAATTAATAAATAATTTGAAAGCATATAGGTATTTCAATATACGTAGGTATATGCTAGAATATCAATATGTAGGTAGAGCTCTACCTACGCCTTCTCAAAAACGAATATATGCCAAAAATAAGTATAGTAAATCATTTATTACATTAAATAAAGAAAGAACAAGTTCCTAATATTAATACATAAATAACCAGTTTATATAAGTGGACCATTCGTCACCCAGCTTCTTTCCGCGCCGCCGCCCACGCAGCGGATGTAGCAAGTCTTTAATAAATGACATTTCATGTAAATCCGGAAAGCAGTTTTAGTTTTGGATGCGATGTAGTTTCTCGCACAATTAACCTTATTTTTAGAATGAAAACTTTTGGATAGTTAGGTATATTATTTACAGTAACAAAGCAAGCGATTTTTATTAAAGTCTATAAGTGGGCATAAGAAATAACCTATTTTATTAATTAAAGCCAGAAAGAGACATATGAGCTTGAGAAAGATTTCATGTTATATTAATTAAATTAAATTAAATAATTATATAAAGGCGAAAGTTTGTAAGTATGGATGTATGGATGTATGGATGTTTGTTACTCTTTCACGCAAATACTACTGAACCGATTACAATGAAATTTAGCACACATATAGAGGGTAATTTGGATTAACACATAGGATAGGTTTTATCCCGGAAATCCCACGGGAACGGGAACTATGCGGATTTTTCTTTGAAAACGCGGGCGAAGCCGCGGGCGGAAAGCTAGTATTAAATAATGTTATTCTTTATGATAAAGTTTAAAGTATGTATTCAATGACCTATCGCTCCTAATTATTTGTTTACTGTATATTTCAATCGCTTTGGTAATTTCTTTCGCTACATTGCTATACATTGTACTTTATTCTGTTAAAGCAAATATTATATTATCAACTTCTTATTCACTTTTATAGACAACGTATATGTCGCCCCTATGCCAATATGTATGTTATCGAACCGAATAGAGACAAAAGATACGTCCACACCGCGCTAAATATATTTCAAATTACAACAAAACTAGTGACCACCATTTATACATAATATAACACTGAGTAAAAATGTGTCATATTATCAGAATGAATATCAGCCATCAATCATACGTCTAAAGGGATTCGCCCACTTAGCTGTATTACCGTTTTATATAACCATAACTGTTTAGAAAGTCTAAATCGACTTTTAATTAGTGAGATAAGGGGCTCATTACACTGCCATTATTGTGACAAGTGCTTTTGTGTTTTACATTAGGGTTCCGTGTGCATATTTTATTTAATAAATATAATTATATATTATTAATGAAAAGGAAAATATTCATCATTTGCATCACCTTCATCAATAGTATTTGTCTCCTATGTCAGAGTAAGGTAAAATATTTCTGAAATTCACAACTTCTTTTATAATAATTTTAATTTTTCAACAAATGCAGTGAAAGATCATATAATAAATATATATATTTAAGAAGGTAGGATTTGTGACAGATTAGCTTTAAATCGATGTTTTTTATGTATTATATATCTTATAGGTACATCTTTATATATCTGAGGGAGTGAGGAGAGTTGTTGTATTCATTCATGAATTCATGTTATATTCGAAGGTGAATTGTACAGAACCGTCTCAAGATTTCCATCCACAGATTATGTTTACACGGAGAGCGTGACACCTCAGTAATGTTATTTTAACAGATGCTAATGCATTCTGCCTTTTGAAGCTTCCGTGGAAAATTGTTTAGTTCATTATTTTATAGCGATAGCAGATTTATGATTTGGTAGACTTTATTATATAACTACGTGTAGTTAGGGAAATTTCCAACTTACTCTACAATAGACCTTTCATTGCAGTTATATTTTTAATATTTAAATTAATCATTATCTGCTGCGTACCTAATAGATAAAGAGTGCCAACTATTCATAATTTATATGTTACCTATTTCTTATCATTAAAACGGCAATACACATAATATACAATACCCAAACTATAATAACCTTGAATACCTCCTAGTAAACTAAATAATTGAAATTATAATAAAACAAGCCACATCGAATGTATAATTCATTTCTCGCAACAAGAATCAATAAAATATGATGCTAATTCAATGATTGGGCCCATTACCTACACTTAGGCATCCAGGGAATAGCACCAAATGATATGTTGGAGCAAGTCCCACGCCGTAATCTTACCAACACATTACGAGACAATTTTCACGGCTCGATAATTTAATATAATCCAAAGGAATAGAATTCGATAAAACGCAACTGCCAATCGATTCTCGCATCGGCCGTAATCGATTTCTTGCCATCACTATAACGTTAACAAAACAATGACTCTTAAATTGATGGAATACGATTCAATTCGCGAAGTCTCTAGCCCGCCCGTAGAACATGGCTCCTATAGTGATGTAGATAGAGATGTCGATATTTTTAACAAAAATCGTGATTCGAATCATCGTATTGATCACGACGTTAAAGATTCCATTAGTTTGGATCGAGGATGGTTGTTTTGATTTCCAATTTGCGCTTGCACCGTTTGGGTGCTAAATAGCAGCACGTATATTATGGATACACTTTTGATTCGTATTGCGATTTTCGATTACAAATTGTATCGCTTTGAGCGTAATACTTCATGTAACTCCAATATTTGAAACGTGTGTGAAATTTTACGGCGTTCTTTCAAGGCGTGGAAAAATATAGGTAAGTGCTGCAGTCTGTGTGAATTGAGCGCCTTCTGGAAATAGGTATCTAAGTATGATCACAGCTGTTCACTGAATGAACGTAGATATGTATAATTTTAGAAACCAGTGGGTACATATAATAAGACACTTTGCAAGCGTGAATTTAAAATATAACATAATGATTAAATTCAAACAAAAAAAAAATATACCCACACGCAAATTCTGAACCTTAAGTCCAATTATAAAATCGCAAGCCATAATTCACAATTATTAATACTTATTACAAAGCTAATTTGGACTTAATCACGATCGTAGTCGAAATCGATAAAGTCACGTACACGGCCCTAATGTTAGGGTTGTCTAATTCAAATGTGTAATTCCAACTCGTATTATTACTAAAATGGCCGTTTATGGCAGTCACATCCGCTTATGTTTTATATCTATAATGGATTTCAATTAGGTAATGGCGCCAAGAATTCAGTGACTATCTACGAGTAGCTATTTTTTTAACATTTATCATATATAGGTATGTGCACCTGAAAATAGGCTGACTCAAGTTTTTTAGACTGCATATTATTTCTATAGGTATAATATTATCTTACCTTTATTATAAACGCAAAGTAATGATATATATGAATGATTACTATTTCAATTCCACGCAAATAGTCATATCAAGTTTGGTCATTTGGTGCAGTAAGTTTAGAGAGTAGAAATATGATGCTGTGCCGCGCGGTTTCACACGCAGGCGAACCCGCGGGCCGCGGCAAATTCATGTATTTCTATATCTTATGTGTTATTCTGATGTCCTATATTACTGTAAAGTTTCATCTAAAGCCGTCGGAGTACATTTTCTTGAAAGAGTAACAAACATCCCTCCATCTGTAGAAGGACTAGTTTCGCCGCGCGGTTTTACCCGCGGAAAATCTCTCGAAACCGAAGGGCAAGCATTTCTATAAATTGTTTACTATTCTAGTATAGAAACTATTTCAAGTATTATCAAAATCCGTTCAATGGTTTTCCCGTGAATTAGTAAGATAAGATAAGACAGGTACCTAATACCTATAGATTATTGACAACATCTAAACTCCATCAATGATCCAGAAAGTACACATTCCTTACTTCTGTTTTCTGAATTTGGATTATCTTGGAAAGAATTAAAGTCTATGGAAAAATCTTGCAATGTGTTCTTCCATAGGTATATAAATACTTTTCGATTAGGTACGTAATTACTTTTCACTGAAACCCAAACAGCCGTACAAATAAAAACTTGCTTATTCAAACCTTATGCAATGAATACATATGATAAGAATAAATAAAGAATAAGGATGTCATAATTTCTTACAAATAAATTTGGAATAAGGTCGATGTAACTATGCTCACGCTATGCAATAGGCGCGAAGCGGCAACGTAGCAATTCATTCACAAAATTATGAAAAACATTGAAATTGTCTACGGTTAAGCCTTGGTGCTGTCATTTTGACGCTCGTTTGACTTCGTCGAATTTGTTGTGAAGTTTCATCATACATTGTTCTGTTTATTTATTTTTTAAATATTTATTTGAAATAATTTAAATATATCATTAAATATGCAAGCAAATGAAAGAGAACGCTATCCAATATCCGGAGAACAGAAGATAAACCCACCTTGAGATAGAGAGTTGCCAAATAACTGGTACTCAAAACATACAACTCCAGGCTTAGAAGATTTATATTTTCAACGAAAGTTTATATTATTGTGATAAGTTTAGAAATTAGAAAAGTGTTTTATGTATGTATGGTTTGGCGCATGTCGTAAATAAATAAATTATTATAAATATCAAAAGGATTTTTCATAATTTCGTATATTTTGACATTTCATACAAAATTTTCCATTTCAATAGGTACGTAATGAAATTATTAATTTGCTCAACTTTTTCTACTTCTCGTATTACTCTCATTGCTATTATCTCAAATTTAGATTGAAAATTGGTTCTAAAACTTGTAAAACACAGCACAATGTATTAAAAGATAGCTTATTATTCAGTTATGTCAGACTTATACTAGGGTGGTAGCCGGAATAAGGACGAAATAGCATTAGTATGAATACTTATTACGAAGTTATACCTACTAGGTTTCATTTATTACGTGTTTATTTGTATGATTTTTCCTTATTCTTAGTTTATTCTTTTCATAAAATGTTATAACTCGTTTATTTGTACGGCTGTTAAAGTATAGATAGCTAAATAGTTACAGATATATACATTCAATTAATTTGTAATATAAATATAAAAAAATACTATATCTTATAAACACAGGCAAAAATATTACACAAGAAAAATAATTACATTCAAATAAAATTATAATCATTCAAGTTTTAAATTAATTTTAGGATTCCATTTGTAATGATCGTAAAAAATTGTGAAATAAATTTTATCAACCTGTAAGCATAGATATTAATTTAAAAACTCACAAGTGAAGCAAAAATTGTTCTTGACCTTTAAATAACACATTTAATTAAATAAGAATCGACAACGACACTTACGGCGTTAGTACACCGACGCAAGACCGACGCATTCGCGTGCGGCAGCGAAACAACGAAAAATCTGTCAGTAGTGTGGCAGGATTTCGCATATGATATGTCTCACTCTAGCACATAGATAGATGAAATAGTTGCGTCCTTGTCAGTATTGTTTCGCAAGGAACTGCGAAATGGCCATTACACAGACGCATTGCGAAAAAGTTGCGAAAACATTGCTGTGTACTAACGATATTTCGCTACGCAGTAGTTTCGCAGAGATTCGCTGCCGCACGCGAATGCGTAGGTGTACTAACGGCGAACATTTAATTTTTAATGAATGATGGCTGATCCAATTTGCGGCATTGTTCTGAAAAGGTTCCGAATATATTCCAAAGTTTACACAATTGTTGATTTTAATTGTATGTATTGGAGATACCTAGACACCACTCCGCAGGGTTCAAGGGAAGTTTCCGATACAGTGCCACCAAGTGTTGGAATAATCTACCACCACCACTACGTAATTTGCGCAATAAGGAAAATTTTCGACGCAAATATCGAAATCTCTTACTTTTAAACCCTCCATAGGGGACTTGGTGGCGCTGTGTGTAACTTCCTTTGTAAATATGTAATATTTGTATTGTGTTGTATGTAAAATAAAAAAAGGTTATGTTTTAGTTTAAGTTTCTTGATTTTCAATTGTTTTTTCTCAAGTGTGATCGCATGATTTGCTTTGATTCTCTTATGGTTTTATTTATTTTATTTTATTTTTAATCTTTTATTCGTTTTGTTTTCTTTACTTTATTTTTTATTATTTTTATCTCTTTTAGGTTTAAGGTGTAATGTAGTTTTTATTATCTTACTGTTCAGTGGGTAATTGTCTACTCCAAATGTCATAAGGGGCCACTGAAAATCAGTGGTGCGAATGGTCCATCTCATCATTCGTGCCAGATACTGAGTTGGTCCCTTTTATCAACAGAGAAATGTCCAGTACCTATTATATACATTTTTTTATTATATTTTATTATTATTGTTATTTTTTCTTTTTTACTTAGAGTGTTACTTTTGTTTTATTTTTTTTTTTAATCTTGTATTGTATGTTGTGTGTGCTGTTGATAATAAATGTTTTATTATTATTATTATTATTATTATTATTAATTTTTACTAATTTAATGTCATGGTTACGAACAACGTATATTTAACTTTATTATTTAAAAGAGAGGGTATAAAATACAAGGTATGTTCTATAATATTGATATTTTTTTCTATAACTTTGACATATCAACCTTTTCGCAAAACAATGAAAAAATTGACACCGTAACGTTCTGATAGTAATTGTAAAATGCCACCTGACATAAGTATTACTAGCGGTCCGCCCCGGCTTCGCCCGTGGTAGTCTCTCCATAAGAACCATCCTCGTACTTCAAGGAATATTATAAAAAAAATAATTAACGAAATCAGTTCAGCCGTTCTCGAGATAACTCATTTGGCGATTCATTTTTATTATTTAGAAGATAAATATTAGAGATGAAACGGATAGCAGTTTGGCCGGATACCGGATACCGGATATTCGGCCGACCAAGTGGCCGGATAGCCGAATATCCGGCCGCCGAATATCCGGCGAAACTTAGCCGTTTGCGTAGGCGTCGCGCGAACGATAGGATGGACTCGGTTCGATTCGGGTCTTTTCGTTGATGAGTGAAGTTAACAATTGTACAATTTTATTATTGTGTCGATTGCATGCAGGGCAGACACGTGCGTGATCGTTTTTAGGTTATAATTTTATATTTTGTGCTCTTATTATTTTAAGTACATACATATATACATAGGTCTAAAAGATTTAGCAACGAGAAATGGCATCGGTGAAGAAAAGATCGTCTTTATGGGAATACTTTGACATAAGCAGTGAAAATAAAAAGTTAGCTCTTTGTTTATTATGCAATGTTAATATTTCTCGTGGCGGCGAAGCGAAAAAAGCAGGTAATGTATCTAATAATAAATAATCTAATTGCAATAATTTTAATACCTATCAATTAAAATAATATCTTGCAAGTTTCGTAACATATTCAATAATTATTGATTTCGGGGAAATGTGATTCTTGCTAAATAAAGCAAATAATTACTCAAAAATATGTTTCTTTTATCCAGCAATTTTTTTTTAAACGGCCGGATGTATATCCGGCCGAATAGTAGCTTTCCGGTATTCGGCCGGATAGTATTATGGCGGCCGGATAGGCCGGATACCGGATAGTTACCGGATATCCGTTTCATCTCTAATAAATATGTCGCAGGTGATTTTTTTATTTTTTAGATACCTACATATATTATTATATTCCATGCAATATAATATCTAAGAAAGTACTTTTTGGCTTAGGATCTTTTCCATATTACATAAATACCTTATAGGTACTACATGGTACTACCACAGTATTACCATATTTCCTACAGTATGGCGACGAATGTACTTGTGCAGAGAAACGGAGGGGAACTGGCGGGGGGTCGGGCGACGCGGGCCGCTTAATGCAATCACGCTGAGTTTGCATTAACTATCGCGAAAGGACGACGCAGTCGTATTTTTTGTGAAATAATTTTATTATACATAGGTACTAACATATTCTATTATGGCGCGCAAAAACTGTTCCGTTTACGGATGTAAATCTACATTGAAATCCCAGAAGGAAACAATATTTCAGAAAGATTGTATTAATTGTATCTGTTGAATTAAAATCAAAGCTATGTATATGTTGTCCTCATTATTTTCTAATCAGATTGTACATCCCAATGCGAATGCATTACTTAGTTAAATGGTATAATATACAATTAAGAACATCCAAAAATAAAGTGTCCACGTAAATAATATTTAGCAGTGCAATATCTGTAATCTATACTAATAGTATAAAGAGGAAAGGTTTGTATGTATGTATGTATGGTTTTCACGCATAAACTACTGGACCGATTTTGATGAAATTTGGCACAGATAATCTTTAGACCCTGAGAAAGAACATAGGCTACCTTTAATTGCGAAATATGTACCACGGGCGAAGCCGGGGCGGACCGCTAGTAATTATATATTTATGAACAAATAATTACATCAGATTTAATAATCCCAATTATTTTGAATGTACATATGAATAAATGATTTCATCATAATATTAATATTCACAATTGTTTTATTTCCCATTTGTTGCAACCCTAGCGTATTTTCGTGTGGCAGCGTAAGTACCTACGCTGGCGGCGGCATCGCGCGACATCAAAGGCGATTCCTTACTGTAGGAAATAATATTGTAATACTGTGGTACTACTAAGGTTTAATCTGTAACACAATATGCTCTACGATAGATGAATTACACAACACACTTACACAGTGCACATACAAAAAAAAATATTGTAAGTACTTACGTGTTTTCATAAAAAAAACGAACTTTTATTTTCAGTTTAACTATCGCCAACGTCCATACCACATTGAATACACCGGTTCTCGTCCGATCACCGAAGTTAAGCAACGTCGGGCGCGGTCAGTACTTGGATGGGTGACCGCCTGGGAACACCGCGTGATGTTGGCTTTTTGCAAGAATTTTATTGATTTTAAATAAGTTGATACAAAATAATTTTTTGCTAATATTTCTGAAAGTTTATTTGCATTTAAAAACCATAATATTAAAGATTAAGCTGATTTTGTATGCAGATGAATATTATAGTCTTCTCTTTATCAGGCAGCTAAATATAGTTGTTCTTTATAAGTAACATTATTTACTTTAATGTAGACGAAGTGTAAACGTTATCAGTGGTAAATGAGACGTGAAAGATAACAGACCTACAGAGGGACTCGGTAATGAAACAAGGCACGCGAACCAATGTGTGTTAACTAGTTAGGTACTAAAACGTTATGGAAACAAACTAACTAAAACAGATAATTTAGAATGATTTGATTTCAACAAGGAAAATAATTATTGTAAAAGACTTGTTGGCTGAAAAATTAAAAAATTCAGACCCACTTCTTTAAATAACATTTTTTAACACATCCCGCGTTTTTAAATAAAAAATAAAAATTATAAACCATTGTCTCCTTGCTTACAAGTTGCCAAATTTTGTTATTGTTCTCAACAAATAATAGTTTATAATAAATGTATCTATCATAATATTATAAAAAAATGAGCATACCTAGATACTTAGGTATAATATAATTTATCATTTTATGATTTCTTTTTCTAAGTAATCTTATATAAAATATGTAAGTAAGACTTTGACTGTTTGATTGTTTGATTACTAAGTACATCATGTCTCGGAAACCCTAATTATTATCATATATCTTATTATTTATTAATGTTATTATTTAAGGTCTACATTTTTTTAACTAGTCTATTAAATGCAGTTAAAATGATTGTGTAATATTTTGTTCACTATTAGAAATTAGAATGCATTTAATAATTTAAATTCGATCTATTTGTAACTAAAAACTGTTTAGGCCTATACGTATTTTTCAAAATTAGAGACGAAGTTTCCTTAAAAACTATGACTAGTCACTAGGTACCTACTGTATCATAGTTTTTAAACGAGAATACTTAGGTACCACTGCATCAGTTGGTTAATATACGGTATAATTGCACTAATTTACTTGATTAGGGCATTAAAAGCAAATCTAATTTGTTTGGCGCATTACCGTGTGTTCTTTACTGCGGATTTGCATGTCCCAGTCATGGGTTAGATGCAATTAGTTTTATAGCCATGTCTGCTTTTTGTTAGTTATTTGTTAACTATTTAGTAATGTTTGATTTAACTTCATTAGAATAATAATTAGAAAATTATTAAAAGTCGTTCTTCGGCTCAGTTCTACCGTCTACGGTGATGTCATAGATGAAGACTCCGTTGATTAATTTGAATAAAAAATCTTATATATAAAATTCTCGTGTCACAATGTTAGTCTGCATACTCCTCCGAAACGGGTGGACCGATTCTCATGAAATTTTCTGTGCATATCGGGTAAGTCTGAGAATCGGCCAACATCTATTTTTCATATGTACCACGGGCGAAGCCGGGGCGGACCGCTAGTATTTTATAAATTTTGAAATTCAAACAAAGCATCTATACGATAAAACAAATAGAAAAAAAAATAACTAAAAAAATAACAACATTATTTATTTATTGCTTGTAATACAATACATTATTTCGTGTCGATCATCGTCAACGTCCATACCACGTTGAATACACCGGTTCTCGTCCGATCACCGAAGTTAAGCAACGTCGGGCGCGGTCAGTACTTGGATGGGTGACCGCCTGGGAACACCGCGTGATGTTGGCCTTTTGCTGTTTTTTTTAAATAATTTTTAACTTTTTTATAAATATTGAATTATTAAGATATTACTCAATTAACAAAGCAAACCAGGATAAAGTAGTTAAAAGTAAATCTAATTTGAAGATTGGCTGATGTAGACAAAGCTATTTACGTAAATTTAATATTTATGGTTTCATCGCGTGATCAAACTTCTAAGACTAAAGATTTAAAGCCGCATTTCGAAATCACACGACTACATTATATTTTTTTTATTCTATGTTAAAAATTACTACATATTTCTTAATATTAAAATTAATAAAATATTAATGCTAAGTATACTATGTATGTATATTGAAAAAGAAAATAATATATTGTTATAGAATATAGATGCTCATTGGCGAAAATAATAAACAAGTAACAAAGATTCAAAACAAAATTGTAGATTTTTTATCAAAATCAGCACGTATAACAAATGAAGAGCTATTTCAAACGGCCCCGCATCGGCACCGTGGCTTAGTTGGTTAAAGCGCCTGTCTAGTAAACAGGAGATCGTGAGTTCGAATCTCGCCGGCGCCTGATATTTTTATCCTTTTAACTATTTTTTTTATTTGCACGTGTTTGATTTTTTAAAATTGTATTTTTTTATAAATTTTAATTTCAACCGATAATAGAACTTTAAACATTTGATTGCTAACAAAAAATATTACATCCAAATATAATTAATTTTGTTTCAATCTAAAAAATAAATAAACCTGTTCAGTGTTCACTTAAGTCTTAAGTCAAAAGTTATGAATAGTATTTCCTTGGACAATCGTAGCCCATAACAATAACAAGGGTAATCAAAATAATAAATGGCGGCGGGGAGCGGATCGCTTTTTGTTTCCAATTATTTTTATTGGTGTTCTGTTAATTACATTCTTTAGCGAGAGCCGGCCGCGACCCGTAAGAACATTGAGGACCCTATTCTTAAATCATTCGATCATCATTAGAAAAATAACTAAATATATTATAATTTGTACGGAACCTTTCAAAAGTAAATTTTAGTTTGATTTGACGAATTTTTTGACCACTAATTAATGTATGCACCTTGAACTAAATTTGCAATTTTGCCGTAGGCGTTCTGCAACCTGCTGTTCATAATAACATAAGTATACAGTCGACTCTCGATAATTCGAAACTCGAGGGACTCTTAAAATATTACGAATTATCGAGTGTTTGAAATATCAAATGGTTCGAAATTTGTGAGAGTAAATAAATAAAACTTCGAATTCTTAAGTGTTGATCAATTATTATTTATTAACTCCTATTCTATAACAATGACAAAAGTTTAGAGGTACATTCGTGTACATACATGTAATCATAATGTGAATTAACTAAGTTTTCGAAAGAATTCTGTTATACTGGTTTGCTTCAAAGCATATTACACAAACCAATTCGTTAGAGTGCATGTCAAATAGTCAAACTAATCATAACAAAAAGGATACACGTTTGAACTTGTCGCAAAATCGTATTTGTACTAACAATCTTTCCGCCTCTTTCTCTCTGCAACTTTGAATTGTCGAATGTTGAACGCCGATGAGTTCGAATTAACGCGTCGTTTTGTTATATAGCAATGATTTTTTCGTTTGAATTACCAAGTGCACAAAAATGTATGGATTTAGTTCGAAATATAAAGAGATTTCGTAGGGAACTCGTGATAACTTTGAATTATAGAGAGGTTCGAATTATCGCAGGTTTGAATTAACGAGAGTCGACTGTATCTGTAATCATGATTAAAGCGTTAATTAATGATTCAACCTCTTTATAATATAAAATTATATCACCCTTAATATTATATAAATAATTGGTAAAATTATAAAATTAGACTTAGAATTAGAGATTTTACTTACCTAAACCAACTTTATTTGTAGACGTAATAATACCTAAAATCAAGATTCAAGTTTTTTTTCTAGTGGGGTTATTTTCCTAAGATACCCATGCCTCCTGAGGAAAGGGCCGTGGATTATGTCGGATTCCTACACGTTGCTTTAGACGGGATGCGAGAACACTTCGTACCTATTCTTCAATTTAAGTATCGCACGACACCACAATAGTGTACCCCATCGTCCGAGAATGCACTTAAAAGCGCCTGTTCGCAGTAACAAAGTAGAGTGTTATGTTTTTGCTAAGCATTTATTGATTGAGCTATACAGAGCCGCGAATTTTTATTGGCTTAATGAAAGCGGTGTCGGTAAAGGAATAAGCGGTTAGTTGTTAATGGCCGAGAGATGGTTATTTGAAACGATTAAAGGCAAAGCCAAGATTTCATGCTTGTTATATTTCGTTATACATAGGCTGTATTATATGTATAGGAAGAAATATGGGAATGATATTCCTTACGATTAAGCTGATGCAAAGAAATCTATAAATGTGAAGAAAAGGTAGGTATTATGCGAAAACTACCTAAGGTATTATAGTGGAAATGGTGAGAAAATATGACTATGATAAGGATCATAATATCAAAAAAGCTAAATTGAAAATGTAAGAAGTTACCGTTTTGAGTGAAGTGGATTCAATTTCAGCGTGAGAAGATTTAACAAATTAATTCATATATACCTAATAGGTATGTATAAGTCATAGGTATACTAAGTATATCTAGAAATTGTTTTTTTAGGTTACGAATTTCACTTACACAAGTAAGTAGTAAGTAAGTACTATTTTTTTTGGACAGCAATTTGATCTGTATTATTGAATATTTCGGAAATCCGATTTCAATTTTTAAACAGTCAATTTCAGATATCTACAGCCTGCTCTTTCTTTACTTTACTTTACTTTTCGAGCTTTACATAATCATTAAATAAAATGAGTAAAGCTCGAAAAGGGACGTAGACAGAGAAATTTCTCTGTCTACGAAAAGGGACTAGGTAATATTTAGATTCTGTTACCTATTACCCGTCATTAATTTGTTTTATCTCTCCACACAGTTAATGGTTTAATCATAAAGAGTAGACATGGCGCCAAACAAAGTTAATTACGAATAATAGTCTAATATAGCGTGTATAATCTGTGATATCCAATAATTCATAATTATCATTGCGAGCGCCTAACGAATGCGATTGGAGCTATTCCGGGGAATTTTATTAAGTGGCCGTGTAATTGTTTGTAATTAACATGTTTGTAGAAAAATCTGGAAATTATATCGATTATTTTGGGTTCCTTTTTTTCCTTCTATGTAATCTAGCGCAGGAGTTACATATTCTGGTTTTGTTAAAATTTTGATATCCTCTATAGGTATGTGTGCTAAATTTCATTGTAATCGGTTCACTAGTTTATGCGTGAAAACCATACATACATACATACAAACCTTTCCTCTTTTTATAAAGAGGAAAGGTTTGTACTTATGTATACATGTATACTAATATTATTATTAGTATAGATATACCTACCTAGAAAATATGTAAGTAGGTAAACAAGTTTAGAGTATTTTTTCTAACAATATTCTTGGCGGAAGAGGCGGGTTCGAATCCCGCTTGCGCCATGAAGTGTTCGACATTTTTTTACTCTTAAAAATTATAACAATATTCTATCAAATTATAAATAACTAACTACATTATGTATAATTTTATAAGTACTTAAACTTTAAACCAAACAAGATAGATCACAATCCTAAAAAATATTAAGCGTTCCGCTTTCCTCTACACAGTCACAATAACATAACTAATAAAAGGATCATAAACAAATTTGTAACAATCAAATGGGTCGTAAAGCTCGATCTACGAAATTATATCACATCGGGAACACGGCCGCATTTTATTGCCTAATTTTCTTGATTTGTCTAATGAGCGCTGTACCTATGTTCCACTAACAATCGAAAAAAGCAACGAACAATCAGCAAAAAGACAAAAAATCAACCAATTTTTTACTCTATGTCAATGCTAATAAGATTCTATAACGTTTTTGAAATAGAACACGAATTTTGTCGAACCTTATTATTAGTTTTATAGTCTCGTAATTGGATGAAACGCTTGCTTTGTTTCGGATGTCGGCTATTTAGATGTTTTCCCAATATCCATGTTGATATAAAATATAATGTGATTGTAATTTATTATCATTCTTATTAAGCGAAGATGGTTTGAGCACGAATAGATTTCTTGATTATAATTTAACATGGGAAAGTTTGATGTTTTGCGTGTTTCAATAATTCTTAAACCAGATAATAAACACACATTCATACTAAAAAATATATAAATTTACTGACAATTGAAATGAAAAATTTTAATAGCGTTTTAATGAGAAATAAACTCCTTTTTTTTCACATATTAACCTACTCTGTACATAAAAAAAACGTTAGTACTAACAGCTTGTACCTATAACTTGAAATTAAATGATAAATAGTTTGGAAAATCCAAAAGTGCACGCCTCATAATTTTTTTTTAATAATTATTTATTAATTATTATTTTTGTTTATTTAATAACAATTAAACCACATCGAATCAGACCCTGAAAAATGAAAGGGTTCTATTCCTGAGCATACTCAAGCGTAAGAGAAAAAAAAAGACTCGATTAGTAAAGTATTTCGGTCGCTATCGTGTTAACAAGAAAAAGGATCCGCACATACAGACACACGGACGTCCAAGACAGAACTTTTTTAAACTGTTTTTTAACTAGTTTAAATACTTAACAAAAATGACATCAAAAATATCATGAACGTTAAAAATAGTGTTTTTTCTTAATATGTGTGTGTATGTATTATCTTACAAGTGCAATGTATGATACATAAAGACATTTTAAGTTTGAAAAATCAGATGTTTTGCGCGAAGTGACAGTAGTACCCACCTCAACGCTTCGCTTATGAGGCGTGCAAAAGATTAAAAAATTAAAAAATTAGAAATTATATGATTATTATTGGTTATTGTTTAAAAATAATAATCTGAATAAACAATCAATGCATTAGCATGGGATGATAAGCAAAGATAGAGCCATAATTGGTTGTGTAACTAACTATAACTGGCTTTAACAAACTTAAGTTTTGTATTTACACAATCATTACACATAATTAATGTATTAATTACCAGAATATTAATTAGCCTGGTATGAATTGATTGACATCATGAGGGGCGGACAGCAGCGCGCCGCTCCGCCCAACGCCTACTGTGATTTACAAGGAATTATTGCGTAATAAAGTACAGTATAGAGTATTTTTTCTATTTAATATTAAGGGTGTTATTCAAAGCTTTTTACTGAAATCTAATCATATTTTTTTCTGAATAAAATTGCAGACTGTTCTGTCTTAGGGAATATCTAAGATATTATGGAACATTTTACTAATCATTTTGTAATACAATAGTAAATCAGATAATTTTTCAACAATTTTAAACATTTCAAAGCAAAATCTCTTCCACAAATATGTAACAACTAGGCACATCTAGGTATTTTTGAGCAAAGCACACGTTGTATTTTTACACATAATTAGGTATAAATATTATATTTATTAAATTTCGTTTCGATTCTTCATCTTTGTCCAGTGTTGCAATCGCTCTACATCTTGCAAGGATTCGCTTAACGAGGGTCTTATTAGCCAATTACCGGCTGTGGACAACCCGCGGAGAACGCCATTTTCAACAACCAATTATATATTGGATACTTATTTAATAACTGATATTCATGTGTTTCGCACTTGAGGGTATAACTTCGCTCAACGAAATCTAAAAGGAGTATTTTTTATTTAATTAATAGGTAGGTACACTAAGGACTGTAATGTGTTTAACCTACACCTAAGTAGGTATCTATGTATATTAAATATCTTTTGAAACGAATTCTTACAATCGGTAAATACAATAAAGGTAAATATTATATTTAGGTAACTTATTTTTTAGTGCTCTCTATGGAACAATGACTAAATTAATTAATCTACAAATTTATTCCATTCCATTTTACTGTACCTAAGTTAATTTGACTTATAATTGAAATGTCCACTTATAAATGTTGTATTAATTATAATTAATGTAGGTAACCGTTAGGGCAAATTAATCACTTAGGTATCCTAATTTTCGAATGATTCATGGAAAATTTAATTTAAGCTATAATATAGGCTCTCTACATACTATAGAAATCTAAATAACAAGACACATAGAAGTGCTATAATGTCATAATTCGTATGAAAACCGCTGTCGCCAAAATCAACACATTTAAACCGATAGCTAAACAGTACACACAAGTAAACTATGCCTTTTATTGGACAGCTTGATTTTAGTGAAAACTAACTTAAATATTAAATTAAGCTTTTTAATATGTATCCTAACGCACGAATTTACGGTTTATTTTAGAATAACATCCCCAAGTATATGAGACGTTTTGTTTATTTTTGCTCCAATACGCAAAAATTCGGCTTTTCTACAACAGAGGTTGTCAATTTTCAATAGATATAACTTTGAACATAAACTCATAGAAATAAGGTTGAAATTTGTGTTAAACGTGACAATAACAATGGTCGACTTTCATTGTTATTTCGATTACTATGGTGACACTCGTAATACTTGTAAATATTCTATAATTTTTAGGAAAAACGGCAATATTTATAAACAAAAATACTTACCGGTGAAATTTTATTCCTTTATTAGTATAATTACAATTTATGGAAGAATTTCCGCACTGGGAAATGCTGTAACACACCATGTTTACTCACGCACGTGTCAGGAACAACTGAACAAGCGACCACCAAGCGACGAACAGACTTGTGGCATGGTAACCACCTGAGCGGCGACAATGTCACGCGCGCTTACGACTTCTATTGCCTTGTTATTTAGATTTCTATGCTACATACCTATTAGTACCTTCTATTTAATCTAGTAATCAAATATGTACCAGAATTATTGTATACCAAAATATAATTAATAATTATGTATTTAATTCAACACATTTCCACATAATAATGCAGTTCAAAACATACAATCTTAAATTTGAACATCGATACGCGTCAATTAGACACAAAACGAATGCTTTACGCACCAACACAATAACTTAAGCTCGTACCCACAGAATAAGTTACTGTCGACGCCATTTTGTATTGAAATTCAAGCACAATATATTACGTTTGTTTGTTAAGTTAATTGCTAAATGGACTTCGTTATTCAGGCGCATATTTTATTAACTATCAGTGCTCGCGAGTCAAATAAATATCTTTGATTGTGAAAGATGTATCCTCTTTTCGGTTCCCTGAACGAAACGCCCGCGGCTGTTTATTTGAACAATATTTTTCAAAGTATTGAAACGTTTGAGGATTACGTTTTAAAGGTTTGGGTTGTTGATGTACCTAATTAACGCTTGGTGAGTGATATTCAATTATAGAACTCTACCTAGAGATAAAGTTAATGACTAAGCACATTGGATGATTACACAGAGATCTATGTGGATATTTATTTTCTTATATGTTTCAAATTATTATTAATATAATTTCTTATTTAATAATGCAATATGTTCTCGTTTATTTTTAAGAGAAAATCCAAACAGCCGTCGTTTGATAGGTATATTTTAAGTAGGTATAAGCTGTAAAAACAAATACATAGTATAACTAGCAGCCTTCTACTAAAAACACATACTAGAAATAATTCCATAGTACGACGTTAAATGATCCTAATAAACACTAACACACTTCCTATACAAATAAACATTCGAGCATCCTATCAATCCGCCCGAGGCGAAACAAGCAATTTAATTTATTTTCCGAGTCTGACCGCCATTTGCATAAAACGTTAATAATTTATCCACATAAAAAATTAACCTCTTACCCCAAACTTAATTAGACTCCACTAAGAAAGGCATACTTAAACTTTAATTACTTACAAGTTTTATTCAGTTAATTTTGTTTCAGTGAACGTCATAAGTCAAGTTATCAATTAGTCAATCAGTATGATGGATGGACGTCGAATATTTTGGCAGTGAAGAAATAAAATGTACCTTCCTACGCGGGGCCCCGCTGTTCTACTAGCGTATTAATATGTTCGTAATTTATTTAAATTTATTTAAATTTTTTATTGAAACCTACAGCGATCTTTCTCCTGCACATGGATAAGCTTCAAGTAGCCTGAACAATTTTGTAAAATAAAAGTAATTTTATAATATTAACATAGGATTCCATGACAATTTGTGATTTTTTAAATCTTTATTTTATTAAAAAAACCAACATATTCCTAAATCCAATTTAAACGATTCGGTTGGTATAGTTACTCTAACTTTACGTTTCTCAGTATTTTGGACAAAATCCAATATCCATTACCAATTATAATGAAAAATTAGGCACGTTACGTAATATATTAGACCGTATCCACACAACTAGAGTTGGTCAGCAACATAATTGGAAAGGCCCGAGGCTTCAGTTATTTATGCGCACCATACATCATCTGTTGAGACAAACAAACAATCACACGCAAATACGTTTAATGTAATGATGTTTGTGATCACTTGTTGAAATGTTATATTTATGTTGATGTGTAAATTTTATTTATCATTTAGATTTTAGAAGGTAGAAGATTTACCTAGGTAACTGTTTTGATACGTACCTATACTAAGGAAGGTAATCTTTGCTATTTCCAACGATATTATTTAAATTTATTAATAGAGACAGTTATAACGATAAATGATGATAATTGTAACGTGTTGATTTATGTATTAGTATGTAGTACCTTGTAGAATGCTTGTAGAAATTCAAACATTATTAGGTACTGCAAGGTAAGCTACATTTATTATTTTTTCTGTATAGGTAAACGTTACAGTACCTAAATGCAGATTAATAGTTTTAGAAAGAATAAAAAGGAAATTTTATTAAATAAGAAGACGAGTTATCGAGTATATATAGATAGAGAATATGCTCTCCTTACTACCCCTCTACAGCTCTAACTTGTTAAAAAGGTAAACATTACGTTAAAATATATTTATAAAATATAGAAGCTTTTCCTCCTTCGTTTTCTCAACCGATTATGATCATCGATAAATGTATAATTAATTTAATAGTGGATTAGAGTAAATACTGCTACACAGGTCGCTCCAAGCCGCACCGCGTGACGCCGCGGTCTGCACCTACCACCTACCTACTGAGAATTCTCACATTATAATCGTTTTATTGATAGGATTAGTATTATATTATCTGTAGTATTATTACTTATTGAACAAACCTTTTCTCATCATAATAGAGAATGTTGATATGGCTCAATTTTTAATTGCGTTTATCAAAATACGATAGTGTTTCAATGTAGGTACCTAAAACAATAATTGCTAGATGAATTTCTGCTGATTGAATGATATGTTTTATTAGCGTAATAGCGTACACCTAATGCATTATGGTAAAATCTATCCTCATTTATTTTATCTGCATAATTCAGGGATCTACAACATTACAGAATATTAATAATAGCGAGCAATAGTGACGTCATTAGGCAAAGCTCTACAATTACAAAATGGCAAAAAGTAGAGCAAATTAAATACTTACTTCGAATGTTTACAAGCAGATAACCAATGATAACGTTCAGTATGACTAACTCGAACTGTCATCTCAACAGCGTAAATCGTACTTATCGTTAGATTCAGTGAAATGTCCCATAAAGTGATAACATAATTGAATCGAACAGTGGTCTGCCCACGTATGGTAATTAGACAATTGCCTGCGTGGTGTGACGCCACGCTGGGTCCGTAAGATAGACCTACGATTCTATTAGGTGCGGTTAATATGGGTTTTGTTTTGTATGGACTGTATCTATGCCTAGAATAAAGACGAAGTATGAAGATTCAAGATATTCTATGTGATGAGGTGCCAAAAATTGCACGGGTAAAGTTTTAAGAACGTTGTTTTTCAGGATGACTGGATAGAGCAAGGATTATAAATTTAAATAAAAATTTATTATAAAAATATAGTTAACTATTCTAGGATTTTATTCTTACTATAAATTTACTTTTTTATCAAGAAATTATAAAGCAAATTCTTAAAATTCTATCACTTGTTTGTCACCTATGGATATAATGAAATATTTTAATAGATACTTTCAGAAAATGTCATGTATAATTGTACCAAGTTTCAGTATATCATAAATTATGATAGTCTTAAAAACCACAATATCATGGTCATAATCACATTGTTGTTTAGATTTCCTGTGAAATGTCTTTAAGAAAACCATCTAAGGACTGGCTTATCGTGACACAGATCTTCTGAATACACAATTGCTGCAATTTTATATGAAATATTATTAAGATTGTGTCGTAAAATAGGAACTAGACGAGGTAATAAAGTGGATAACGGATTAATTATTATAAGATGTGTTAAGTTATTCATATGTCTTAAATAAATTATGAATACCTATGTTAATTGGTTATAGGTAACGAGAGCTACTTTGAAACTTGCATTATAATTTTATTTAAGTAACTACTAACTACATCCCTAATTTTAAATATAAGTAAAAAACGTCGGTAGGTCGTAACGTGTTTTTGGACATACTCCTTAAATAAATAAATAAATATTATAGGACATTATTACACAAATCGACCTAGTCCCACAGTAAGCTCAATTAAGGCTTGTGTTGTGGGTACTAGGCGACGATAAATATAATATTTAATAAATACATATATAGATAACACCCAGACCCAAGAACAAATCATTGAGTTCATCACACAAATATTTGCCCTGACCGGGGATCGAACCCGGGACCGTCGGCTCAGTAGGCAGTTACTTTACCACTGCGCCAATCGCGTCGTCAAATTAATACAACTTACCTATAACCTAGGTATTTTTCCTTTTGTTGATACTTAAAATATTTAAATAAGTAATAAAACACGAAACAAACTTATTAATTAGCCATCGTAGCGTAAAGTTAAAGCAGCGATAATTGGCCTGTTTATTGCGCCTACCCACCTTTGCATCACCCCATTCTAACTAACCAATTTTCCGGTCGATTTACCAAAATACGTAGGTAGGTGCCCTCACGAAAACGCCACGGCAGGAACAAAAAGAAATCAACCTAACAGAACCTCATTGTGTATAATTAATTACTTGTAAACAAGGGCGATGATTTTACGAAAAGTAAATAATAATATTGTAGAAAGCTAGCCGGTGTCGGAATAACAATGCTACTTGATTTTATGCTTTTTTTCTTGAATGGAACAAGGTATTCATCAGAGCGATGTTTCCTTTGTGAACCAATGAATTGTTTGTTCCGTTGTGGGTTTATTTAATCACCTAAGGTGAAATAGAATTACCTAGTAGTTTGTTTGAGTAATATGTGCTTCATGAGGGTTTTTAAGGTATGTATTTGGACTGGACACTTTTTATTTATAGGTCTACAATCCACCGAGTTTCAAGTTACTTTTATTTAATAACTCAGGCCCCGGAATCACAGACACAATAGAAAATCTATTGTGTCGTGGCCCGATCGGGCCGTTCGGGGCTCAATGGGTTAAACTCTACACGTTTTATTATATAAGCTAAATCTTCTTTATATATAAAAATGAATCGCAAAATGTGTTGGTAAGCGCATAACTCGAGAACGGCTGAACCGATTTCGATAATTCTTTTTTTATTATATTCCTTGAAGTACGAGGATGGTTTTTATGTAGAGAAAACGTAAATATGTACCACGGGCGAAGCCGGGGCGGACCGCTAGTATGTTATTAAAGTAATGATGTAGATGTTTATAGTAAGAAATAATTAAAGTTAGTATCTATTAATACAAACAGTAAAACATTACAACAGTTTATTTCTAAGTCTTCCTCAGTTTGAAAAGAACACTTCATAGTACTTTTAGTACAGGCGGCTTGTTCCTTATCCATTCCTTTGACTACCGCAAACCCCTTAATTTTCACAAATATCTCAGCATTTCTACAATTAAGACCATCTGTTTACATGCTTCTCACAATGAATAGTTGCTCCGTCTGGCGCCAGCCTAAGCCAAAGCAGGGCGGGGCCGCTAACTTGCTAGTCAGCTTCCAGCGATTAAGCGGGCACGCCTCGACATTCGACTATCGGAACAGAATTACCCGCAACTTTTTAATAAATTGAATTTTTTGTACGCCCGTTTCCGTATTAAGGTGCACGTGTTTTTTCTTTAACTCGCTTGTTGGTGTTTGATTTTGAGGGTTCTATTAAAATATGTATAGTATGGAAGTATCTACCTAGTACCTATGTTTAGTTTAACTTTCAGAGGATTGTAAAAATGGTGAATAATATGCTTATTTGGTTGGTGAGAGATACGTTTATTATATGTAGCGACGCGCCACCCGTCCCGGTTACGCACGAATGCAGTGTTGCTCTACTATAATATTCTGCATGTTACATTTCTACATAATATTTTTTTTTTATTTTGAATGATTAAATTAAATATCAATCTCAAAATTGATGTGTTTCATTTCCATAAAAGATATGCACTAGATAAAGCAACAGTGCTGCCTGCTTAATATAAATTAAGCATATTAAAAAGTTATAGTATCAGCCTTGAAAGATCATAATTAAGGCAGATGACTTAAATTATGATTACATTCATGTGCTTGTTTTCATTTATGATTTTTCATGATTCATATTCATGTATATAATATATTGTATTGAGCTGTAGCCAACCTATATCCCATCTAGCCGCTGTATACCTAACTAAATGGATCTTTTAAGGGTTTTGTAAATAAGTACAACATTTCAAAATTGTATAAGTATCTTTATTTGTATCTACATATAAACACGTGGGTACGATAAGAATTAATACACCATTAAGACGAGTGCATTACGAATACATACAAGTCCGTTCCAGTCTTTGGCACAATCTCTTTGAAGACAAAGACTCCATCACTTCCTTTATAATTCCTAAATACTAGTTTATACACAACATATAATCAAATTCACAGGACATAAATATATAGATTATTATTTTGATATAATATGTTTCATTGCAACATAAAATTATTTTTGAATAATTTCGAACATAAATATATTGACAGGCTCCTAGAAAGAAAAAAACAAAAATTATAATTATTTTAATGTACAATAAAATATGCAACCAAAACTTTATCTATTCAAAAAAAGTAAAAAATACATCTAGCAAAATGTGAACCTGACAAAAACTAAAGTTACTTATATTAAAGAAAATCATAAGTAACATCACAACGTAAAAAGCACAATGTCATGGTAACAAAAACAAAATTTCGCATGAAAAAAATTACACCAAATACATAATACATTTTTATCTAAGTGCATATTACAATCATTATACTAAATAAAATAGAAATTATTAATCACAAAAATCGTATTACATAAAATACTTTACATCATATCCTTATAATAAGAATTGACTACATTAAAAATGACGAGAATCAAAATTATCCTACAAGTTTAAAGATCTATGCTGCCCTGCTAAGCGCAAAAGCGGTATCTCAAAAAAAATCGTAAAATTGATTTTTATGCCATCGGATAGCTTTAAAAAATACGCATCTACTGGACTAAGCCATTTAGCACTATCTTGTTCAAAACGTATGAAAAAACCTTAAGAAAGATTTTTCTATCTCAGTTTTACCATATATCACTAAGGGTGTTAGAGGTATATTAATATTACGTAGGCAACCAGCCGCAAATTTAAATATCGCTAAAATTCTTAAATAAATACACAACTTTTGCTTAGCCGATAAGCGGTAAGTAGGATGAGTAAAATCAGTAATGAGTTACCGCTATAATGCTTAGTATTTTAATGCTTGCATAATACGCAAATTGTTTTGAATTAGTGAGATACGGTTGCAATAGCAAAATTAAATTAGCCCTTATGGTTTTACTGGATAAGATCGAATTTCTAATACATTTTACAGTGATTTATCCCTGCCCTTGGCAAATTCGTTCGCAAATTCGTGTCATAACTTGTTTGTTTTTGTTGTGAAGAGGTCATGATATTTGTGCAAAATTAAGAAAAAAACTGTAAATTAAGGTGCTTAATGGGGTAACTTCATACATTGACATTCAGGTAAGTCCTATTAAATATTATTTTAGCATTTTGTAACCATAATCATTGCAAAATTAGAAATTTTGTGTTAAACTTTCTTGCGGTTGGCGTGCGCGCCCTCGTACGCATTCGTACTTAGCAAAATTGACCTTGATCTACCAGAACATAAAGTACATTATTTTTAATCATATTTTCCCAGCCATACGGTTATTGTTGTTCCGATGATAATAAGTTGATTTGCACTTTACATTACGTAAGTGCAATATTTTAATTTATTTCCCAAATATATAATTTGTATTATGTTTGTTAAAGATAACTAAACGTTTTTGATGAATAAAATAATTCAGTTATACTTATTAAATATTGTTACAGATAAACCATGTCGCAAAGAAATACGAAAATGATGATGCTTTTAGCACAAAAAAATAAGGCGTTGAGAGAAAAGTTTAAGGAATCCAAACAATTACAACGTAATATTAAAACGATCGATCCCGACTTTTTTCCTACTAGTGATTCAGATGATGATCCCGCATTTTCAAGATTCAACAGTGCTGATCAATTACTAGCTCCGATTCTTCCTTCCTCAAATGGTTTCGACTTTGAAGATTCACATTTTTTATCGGGTCCGTGTACATCAAACGTTGATTATTTCGCTATGCATCAGGATGATCAAAACACAGAAATCGGGAATAACAACAAATCCCCTAACTCGTTGATCACATTGACAACTGTGCCAATTATTGAACATAATGATTTAAGTGACATATCATCGCCAGGCTTTTGTTTTAATACACACAACATACACAATGTTTTTAATTGCGGTAATCCAGAACCTTTGATCACAGATACTATTGAAGATCAACAAAGATCCTGTATTTTTCAAGATGATACAGAAAAAATATTGATAACTGCTTCCGATAATACTATTTGCACTTCTGAATCTCTTAGGAATAATTCAAATGTGATAAGTGTTCAATACGAAAAATCTGTTGAGAATTCATCTCAAGGACACGAAGTGACACCAAATGATAATCTTAGGGACACCGAGAATCTGACACAAAACGAGATAGCTGATGGAAATACACATAATCTTACAACTTATACTAAGGCCGGTACAATTAGGAAAAGAAAAAAACACGACCAACCTCTCAAAGTCAGAAATGAAGTGAAAAAAAGTGAGATTAGAGAGAAACATAACGTTAAACCACCCTGTCCTGCTTCATGCAAAAAGCAGTGTATCCAAAATATATCGGAAGAGCAGCGAAAAATTATAAATGAGAGCTTCTGGAGTTTGCATGACAAAGAGAGGAAGGCTTATATGCTGCATCACACCTCAGCTAAATCTGTGAAACAAAGAACAGTAACAAGATTTGAATCAGAGGAGTACAGAAAAAAAGTAAGCTACAGTTATTCACTTAAGGACGTGCTCGGTACAAAGTATGGAGTATGTAAAACCTTCTTTTTGACAACTTTGGGCTACAAATCATCTAATGACAAACCTTTACATACGGCTTTGGCCAATTCTAACGACACGGTTGCACCACCAGTAGACAAAAGACTGGGAGCTACTCCTCACAATAAAATTGAATCTACTCCTATTAAGGAACATATAATGAGCTTTGAGCCGAGTATATCTCATTACAGGCGTGAACACGCTCCCAATCGCTTATACTTACCCAGTGATTTGACAATCAGTGCGATGCATAAAGACTTTTTAGAAAAAAATCCGTCTTGCAAAGTATCTTACGATAAATATCGAGAAGTAGTCGCAGAATTAAATATTTCTTTTGTAAAGCTTGGCCACGAAGAGTGTGAGGACTGTGAAGAGTTCCGTTTACACGATGATACACATACCAAAGAAAACCTTAAAGAAGACTGTCTAGGTTGCACGAAGTGGAAAAGTCATAACAAACGGGCATACATGTCCAGAGAGCAGTATAAATTAGACAGTGAGCTAAATGAAACTGATACTGTTGTATATTCTGCTGATTTACAAAAAGTTATCATGCTGCCCAGGATAGACATGTTCAAAACTGCTATTTTTACTCATAGGATAGTGGTTTACAACGAAAGTTTCGTGCCAACTGGTCAAGGCCGAAAAGATTTGAGTGTTTTTCCTGTACTATGGTATGAAGGGTTGTTTGGACGTTCCAAAGCCGAAATTATAAGTGCATACTATCAATTTTTTATTTTTCATCGGGATAAAAAAAATATCATACTATGGGTTGATAATTGTTCCTCCCAGAACAAAAACTGGACGTTTTTTTCTTTCTTAATTTATATTATAAATTCTAAGGATATCAACGCCGACAAGATTGTCATCAAATATTTTGAATCCGGCCACACCTTTATGTCAGCTGATAGTTTCCATCATAGGGTAGAGCTGTCCATAAAACGCATGAAAAACAAAATTTATGATTTCGCAGATTTTTCTCAGGCAGTTAGCACTGCAGGAAAAAATGTAAAACTTAAAGAGATGAACATGCAAGACTTTTATGACTGGGATGATTATACCACACAATATGCACTGTCTCGAATTAAACCGCGTCCATATGTCAGCGAAATGGTTGAAGTTGAAGTTAAAAGAGGCAGTTTTGATATCACCTACAAAACAGGATTCGATCAAAATGCAATTACTGCTAGCATTATAGGAAAAAAAATTTTAAAAAGTCATGTCTTGCCTCCACCAAAAAAGAAAACTGCTCCGGAAGGAATTTCAAGAAACAAAAAAGAAAATATTTTGAAATCTTTTCAAAATATAATACCACAAAATAGAATGTCCTTTTGGAGAGAACTCCCTACTTTTGACTACTAAAATTCCTTCCAAAAACCGTTTGTTTTTAAATATTTTTTTATGTAATTTCAAATTTTAATAATAAAAAAACGTTATATATATATACTTTAATTGTTTTTTTTTTCAAATAATACATATTTTATTCGATAAAAAATACATTCCTTTTTGTATACACACATGTTTGAGAAGAGCTAACGAAAAAGCGGTATCTCAATTTTAATTCTATAGTTTACTAAGCGGTGTAACCGTATCTCATGAATAAAGTACATTATTATACATTTTTGATAATTTAACTAATGTGATAACAAATACACCCTATATAATATATAAATAATATTTAACAAATAAAAAAAAACTATACATAAAGTATATATATAACTATTTTTACATAACTTCAATTATCTCAAAACTCGCTTTCTTTGAGTTACCGCTTTTGCGCTTAGTTGGGCAGTATGAGTATTAAAAGATTTATCAAATCGGTGGTGAAGAAACTAGAAACTTTTGTGATTTAGAATGAGAATTAAAGACAAATATATTTACAGCACGTAATCGAAAATAATAATATTTAACTAATAATAGTTTAAGTACAAGTAACTGTACGATATCTACATTACCATTTTGGGCGCCATTTTTTATCTGTGTCTACGCCGTAAGTGGCGCGAAAATATAAAGATTAACGTACACAGCCAAGATAATAATATACGGTTTATTAGTGCTATTATTTAAATAATGGTCGATGCTGACCAAAAATTACAAATTTGTTATTATCGTAGTATGTAATCAACACATTTTACTGCAATCGGTTTCAAATTGGACGAAATCCATAACTTCCTAGTTAGTAAAACTACACAAAATCTACGTAAGCTCGCAGATGCTGATCCCAATACTATGTAATCGTTATTGCCTTTCATTGAACTGTAAAACTACGAAACGTATCAGTTTTCTAGAAAACTTTAGAATAATGTTCCCGTCGCCGTTCCCCTCTCACATTACTCGTGTACCTACTACGCTACAAACGTAGCTCGTTTTATTTATTTTAATGTTTGTTTTGTGGTTTTAAAAAGGTGTAGATGATCAATATATCTCATTAATATGATAGGTACATATTTCACTGCTGTCTAAAAACAAGATATGTTCAATACTATATATTTACGTTTACTATGAGTCCATTACAAAAACAACTAATGAACCATTAAAATCTAAGTACACCTTTTTAATCTTCCATTGCTTTCTTTATTATTTTTCCTATTTATTGTTATTATATCCTCTTTTATTGATGTTTTTCCCACTAATAACAACTTCTACCATTTTAAGGCATCTACGTGAGAGACATTAATGAATAACAGCTACGCAACGTGTGTAAATGTTCAAAAATGTCGTTAAATTCGTGTGTGTTTCCTAATTGAAGCTAATAGCTATGCAACGTTTAAAAATGAACAAGTGTATGTGCTTCTAAATTGTTTTAAATGATAACAACGATTAAACAATCGATTTCGTATCACAATGTCGTGTCGTAAGATCATTTTCGAATTTTAATTTTTCCATATTTTGTAACCATTTAGTTAATGGACCTAATTTCATATAAAGTAATGTTTTGGAAAAAACGACCATTTCGTCTAATTCTTATATTCCATAGTTACAACTTGTAACGCACTTCTCAATACGAATACATTGTACATTTATATAGATACAAAAATTGTGTAAAATATCACTACATTTAACCGGTGCATTTTTAGAATTTGTTGTGCGTTGAATTTGCAGGCACTAAGGTGCGATAAGTACCTTATATTTAAGGTCTAATAATATCCTGCTTTATAGAGCAGTTCATTTCGAAGTTTGTTACGTTTTTTATTATATAGTATTACCATACAATAGTATGGTAACACCAATCGGTCGAAAAATTGCACCTATAATTATTATGAATCGATATACATTTCAATTTATGCTATATAAGTATTGCTAATTTATTATTAATGTTACAATGTCTAATGAAAAGCGTACGTCGTTATATGTGCGAGTGAGATAGCATGGGTTCAAATGCTAATGTAGAAATGAGATGACATGAAAATGGTCAACGAATAATGGAGTCCTAATTATGCAATTAAATATGTCCTAAAAATATAAACTTTAAGTATAATATGACACATGATTTAAAAGAACTAATTCAGAATTATTTTTATTTCTTATGCCTTCTATTTTTATAATAGTACTTACATTTAATAAGTAAAATTGGACAGATGTTAGAAGAGTTATTATTTTTAATTTTCCTTATCAAATTTGGTTTAATTTGACTAGCTCTACTTCGGTACAATGAAAGTAGATTTATGGAAACAGATTGCAACAAATAAATTGATGAAATTATTATCTATACTTTTTATTTTTTTTATCCATTTATCGACTAATATTTTTCGCGTTTTATTTTTATATTTTGTTCTTTTCGCGTATTTCTCAAGTTCTACGAAGCCTTAAGATCAAGGAGTAGACGAAGATAATTACTAATAATTACAGGAACTATTCTAATTACCGATCTAAAACCGACACTGACGAATAAATATATCGGTATATTATTCTGTAAGTTTAGGATGGTCACGCGACATGATAATTTGAAAATTAAAATATAATATGTATTATTAGTCATGAGAAACGAAAAATCTAATAATATTGCACATTATATTTTGTCGATTTTAAACTTTACAAAACTGAAATACATCATTAATGTTTTAAACTAATAGCAGTAATAATATCATGAAGTAATAATGAGCATTTCAATAGAGAAATGAAAAAATATCAATCCATATGTAAGAGTCTATACTCTATATACATATGAATATGCAGTGGAAAATTTCCCCATACTTTATAGCGCTTTACCTTCACGTATCACAAATCAAAATTATACATAATATACGTCGTAGTAATTAAAACCAAACTATCGAATGTCTGTTTCATATCAACACATACGAACATAGGATAAAGTTATTTGTAACGTTTGCTTTCCCTTGTAGAAAGTCGAATTTCATCCACTACTCGACCACAGTAAACAGATACAATCAGTAGCGCAACTCCCTACAAAACGTTCGAACCCGCTCATTCAGCAGCCTGTTTTATATGGAATTTCACTACTGTTCGTGTCTGTTTACTGTGGCTCGATCCAACAATCACGCGACCAAACTAAAACCACATAGTTTAGAGCAGGATATTAGATTCGGGTGCTAAAGCCAGTTTGCGCTAGGTGGGCGGAGTGGCCACTGGTATGGAGCTTGGTGAGAGAGCCTCCTTAATAACCGAATGTCTTCGTAATAATTCGGTTACTGTGATAGCCACTTGTACTGTTCCCTTGCCTTCTAGCACGTCCGCCGCGCAGCACATCAGCTTCTATAACAATGTTTGATGGTTATAAAAATTATAACGTTGAAGATTCTGTAAAAATTGATGGTTATACGTCTTATAATATCTTATAAGTTTGGTTATAAGACTGACTAATATCACAGCTAATATATATAGATAGGTAATTTTATAGTTAAAAAGGCTGATTGTTAAGCTCTTAAAGGTGTGTATGTCAAAATCAGAAAATATAGAAAAAAGAAACGTATTCCTAAACAGATTATGTTTATATTGGTTTGTCTTACAAAACATGCATTTGTATATACAAATTTCATGTTAAGTTTGGCTCAATTGATAACATTTTTAATTTTATTTTGTAAAGAGGAAAAAATAGAATAGATAAGAATCCCAATTATTAATGAAATCAAACATCTGTATCATAAATTTTTACTGCATACTGTCTACTGATGATTTATAATTTAAGTAATCGTATAGGACGGTAATTTTATTTTAGTCAATACCATTCAATCTGATATATGTATCCAATTTATAATCTATTTTCTATTATTTTCCAAAGCGAATAATAAGGAAGGAATCAATAAAAATAAAACAACAATTTGCAATAAGAAATGTAAATTTTAATTCGAGAAAAAAACATTGTAAGTACATAAGAGAAAACATACACTTTACAAAAAAGAAAATATTTCAAAACATACACCGAACAAATCTCGAATAATTATAATAAGAAATGCAGAATAACTTAAAAATTTAATAAATAAAACAACGACAATTCAACGTTACACAAATTAAATGCTTATACATGGAATTGAATGAAAGACTGGTTATTATCGTAAATAGTAGTATCGTAGTAGAAATTAGAAGTAACAGTTATTATAAGTTTAGAAATAGTTTATAATAATGTTTTAGGTGTAGAAGACAGTCACAGGATGGATGTGCAATATGAAGACAATCTTCTTATCAAACTTCATTTGACGTTTTTGAAATCAATCTTAATGTAATGGTATATTGTTGTTATTTGTCGTGTATATCAATTTATATATGAAAGGATATACTTGAAACCAGTGTCTATAAAAATTAACAATATATACTCCAAAAATATTCAAGAATAGAATCAACACAAAGCTAAAGAAAAATAGATATATTATTTAAAACCAGTCATAAAATACACACCCAAGCACCAAACAAAAAAAAAAGACAAAAATAATACAATCAGTAAGCATAAATTATTATTATATTACTTTATATCTATGTAGTTGTATACAGAATATATTAAAATTGTACTTGTAATTTTAAAGCTCAAAAACATACAGACAAGCTTCGGAAAATCTTAGTACTTATAAGAAAAAAATACTCGTATTAATAAGGGCAAATATGAAAAGCGCAATTTAATTTTTTCACTTATAATACCACAAGAGCTTCAAAATTATCGGGTATTTTCCGATAGGTTCGTTGCAAACAAATGAAGGAGTCAAGTTTTTAGTCAAGGTTAAAAAATCACGAGCGCGAAGCGCGAGTGATTTTTCCTGAAAAACTTGACGACTTTATTTGTTTGCAGGGAACCTTGAGGGAAATGCCAGATAATTTAGAAGCTCGTGTGGTATTCGGGGGATTATTTTTCCGTCCCAAATGTCGGCCAATAATTTCACAATTGAATTCAACCTGTCAGTTTGACGTCAACGACCAGAGAAAATTTTCAAAAAATTATCAGTATAATACCATGTAGGTTGTACCACGTGACGTCGAATGGTGCAATTCTATTGGTCGATATTTGGGTCGGAAAAATAATCAGTATAATACCATGTAGGTTGTACCACGTGACGTCGAATGGTGCAATTCTATTGGTCGATATTTGGGTCGGAAAAATAATCTATATTATTTCATAAAGAAACCACTGCATTAATAACTATTGGATATTTACTCAGCAAAATTAAAAGAAGCACTCATTTTGAAACTAGCTCATATGTAAACGAAGATATTATAAAGTAAATAAAAAGTACAAGTCTACAGTCTTTGAATATAACATCTTTGGAATGCTCGTGACAATTTTAATATAAACACATGAAACATTTAGTAATTCCATTAATTTCTATAATGTATTCAGTAAGAAAAATCATTAAAAATGCAGTCTGTAGGGATTTTCGCTCTACAAAAAGTGGAGTAGAAGCTATTTTGACATATTTGATTTTTATTACGCCCCCATACCTAAACATGTCATATGTCAAAATCGCTTTTACTCCACATTTGTCAAACAAAGGCTTTTGTATGCACCTACAGACTGGATTATACATCGTTTATTATTTCCAAAATTGCATTTAATACGAGCCTTTGTTTCATCGTCATAAAATCAGCATAATTATATTTGGTAATGATGCTTCATTTGCAAATACATAAAACTGAAACGAAACTTTTGGAAAATTTGTTCTGTCGAATTAAAATAATCGATTTTTTTCAATGCAGTTTGTCAAATAGCTGCTTTTGTGTACAACCACTACGTTGAAAATTAGTTTTTAATACTCTAGGTTTAAATGCAATAAAAATTCTTAAAGATTAAAAAATGTTAGTTGGCAATATTCGGTCTCCGATTGGCTTTTATTTTTTATTATAGTAATAAGTAGGTTAATTTTATAAATTAATAAAACGTGTCTTTTACAAATATTATTTCGAAAAGCCTCAAAATACAGTCTAATTATTATCACTACTCACTACTAAAACGACCGTTTACAGCATTTTCAGTAAATTCTAACATAATGTTAGTGGTTCAGAATATTTAAATTGTTATATTTAGTGCATTGACCTACGAAATAAATCGATTGTGGGAAGTATGAATTTAAAGTGACATTGCAATTTCCTATCGAACATATAGATTGATTTTCTTTAAAAAATAAGAAAATTTTACCCAACAACTTTGACTCAATTTGACATATTTCTTGCATACCCAAAATCTGTTAGGTCAATGCGACTAAATTATACTGTAAAACGGTCCATAGTAAAACACTAATAAGTGCTTGCATCACATACAATAGATATGAATTCCATTAAGGCATACAATTCTTATTTAATAAGAAACATGTAACACATAAGTGGGCTTAATATTAAATGTATATAACACTTTTCGTCACTATGTTGAACGCACCAACATTTCATTATATTTTATTGTACTTTGGAAGTTATGATTTGTAGAGGATTTAAATAAACTTATGGGAATAATCATAATATTTCGAATTAAGTAAGGTATGTGATAAAAATGGTAATGTTTCACAAATACGATTTATACCTTAAAACGGATTATTTGAAGGGCCAGCATATTTAATTTCAAAAATCGTATAAAATTGAACCAACGATATGTTTTAACTAGCATAAAATGGGCATACTACGAATCAGCGATAAAATTTAGAATATTTTTCTTCAAAATTACCATTTGCATCTCATAGCTTGTAGATAAAACTTAATGTCTAACACCTATAACGTATAAAACCCTTAAATTTTAAAGTGCAAAACTACCATGTGAATATAAATGCACCAAACCTTGTAAAAAACTAAAATTACATAATTCAAATGAGAAACAGCGTCGTAAAGCACCATTGTCTTATATTATCGTTATATGAACACTACCAGCAAAGTGATGTCTAAATGTTTCTATCAATTTAATCTGCTTTAGGAACTTTATTTGGCGTATTTTGATCCATTACCGGCGTTTTCTTAAGTGAATTACGTAATTGAAGTGTAGAAAAAGAACAACATAAATGTACACTTACACAATAAATAATGTCAACCAAAACTGAGATCCTTCGAAAATAAAATCAAGCAAACAAAACATTTTCCCGTAAACAATCAAAAAGCAATTTATACAAACGCAACACTATATCTACCGAAATGCCTGTATTAGGAATGAATCAAATATATCTTAACACTATAACAGACAGTTAGTATAAAGATATAAATTTAAATGAGAAATATATTAAAAGACAAGCGTAAACAACATTTAGTTCATATCAGAAAATCCTCTACAGTGCCGACATTAATAATGTGCATGACCTTATATAGCCAAAAACTACAATCGGAACATGTCAGTAAGTACCTAAAAGAACCTTAAAGCGCAAAAATGCAATATACTTCTAATAAATTCCATTCATACATTGTTTGAAAAAAAAAAACAATCTAGCCACGATCGCATGATATGCTCCGAATACTGTCAAACCGAATTTAACTCGGGACAAAGTCCCTTTCAATGCAATACTAATCATTTCATCAGTCTCAACGATCAATTCTCAATAGCCTCACGTTAACGGATCACAGTTACACTGTTAATAAGGCAAATTTGTGACAATCGAAACATTACACAGCGAGACTATCCAAAAACCTTACACTAAATTACAGAGGATAGATAATAAGAATAATAGTGGATACAATAAAGCTTCCGAGACAGAGGACCGTGAAGAAAATTCGATTCTCAAATTCCTTGGCGGTCTCTCGGACCATCGCGTTCAAATTGTCCTCGATGTCGAGGTTCATTTTGCCGCGGTCGTATCTCTGGAGGTCTTCCTCTCGCATGGCAACTGGAAAGTCGACTTCGTCCGTGTCGTATATTTCCATATTCTCTCCTGTTAGCAGACCTCCGCGTTTACAGAACGGCGTGACAAATTGTATCCTGTTGTACGCTTCTGGGTATGCGTCGTCTTCGTCCATTTCGTCGATGGTGTAATTAAAATTGGCTATATACCTGTCGTCGCTGTACCTCCTGTGGGGGGGCTCGTAACTGAGCTGCAAGGCGTCGGGGGGGTTATCCATTCGGTGCGCGTGTTCCAGGGCGGCGATCGTGTGCGAGAGAGGGACCAGTGTACTGCCCCCGGCGCCCGGGAGCTCCGGGTGGTGGCACAGAATGTCCTCTGGCGAGCAGATCGCGTCCTGGAACACACGCCACCGGTCTCTTAGTTTATGTCATTTTGTCTCGATATTTTTTTTTTGTTGCGTACGGCACGCGATTTTACGATCCCGTTACGTTCTTACGCGCGTATCATACATTTTTTTTCGAGCCGGGTTTATGGCTGAACACCGTATTCATAATTTTTCATTCGACGCGGTTTGTAAATCGATAAGTTTAAATAATTATAAAATGTTCGTAAAATAAAGAATAAAAAATAAGATAAAAAATGAAAATGAAAACTAAAATGTACGCCTCACCTCTTCGACGCCAATCTTCCGACACGCCTCCAAGAAGTTGTCCACGTTCCTTCGACATCTCGCCATTGTAAGCTTTGGCTGAAAAGAAAAAAAATAATATTATAAAAATGTACACAATATTTCATATGGACTACAGATAAATTAACATGAATTTTTGATTTGGTTTGCGCTATAAGTTACGTACATTTTACTCATTGTGAATTGTCGTTATGCACTTGAGGAATATTTTGTCATAGGAATAGAGTGTGTGCTTGTGTTCCCACGTGCATGTCGTTCCTAATTTTTGTCTTTGATAATATGCATGTGTATGTTCGCTTGCTAACATCTCTGTATGTAAGACTAGATTTCCGCCCGCGGCTTCGCCCGCGTTTTCAAAGGAAAACCCGCATAGTTCCCGTTCCCGTGGGATTTCCGGGATAAAACCTATCCTATGTGTTAATCCAAGTTACCCTCTATATGTGTGCTAAATTTCATTGTAATCGGTTCAGTAGTTTTTGCGTGAAAGAGTAACAAACATCCATACATCCATACATCCATACTTACAAACTTTCGCCTTTATAATAGTATATTAAGATATTCACGCGTGGTACGTTTGTGTGTGCATAAGCGTGCGCATCTTTGCATCTTTATCTGCAATCATGTAATGGTGTCTGTTTTGTAAGTTGTCCTAAATAAATAAATGTCGTGTGTACGTGTGTACGTGTGTGTGTGTGTGTGTGTGTGTGTGTGTGTGTGTGTGTGTGTGTGTGTGTGTGTGTGTGTGTGTGTGTGTGTGTGTGTGTGTGTGTGTGTGTGTGTGTGTGTGTGGGGCGTCTTTCCATGTATATCATGTCGTGTGTACGTGTGTGTGTGTGTGTGTATGTGTGGCACCTTTCCATGTATATAATGTCGTGTGTACGTGTGTGTGTATGTGTGTGTGTGTGTTTGTGTATGTGTGTGTGTATACCTGCGCGGGCGAGGGCACGTGCACGGAGGCGACGGCGCGCGGGCGCAGCTGGTTGGCGAGGTGGCACAGCACCACGCCGTCCGCCAGCACCGGCGCCAGCTGCTCCGGCAGCGACATTTTGAGCCGGCTCTCGATTATCTGCATCGTGTTAAATATTTTACATATTTATATTTTATTTATTTATGAAAAAGAAAAATACATCTAATATATATTATAAAGGCGAAAGTTTGTAAGGATGTATGGATGTATGGATGTATGGATGTTTGTTACTCTTTCACGTAAAAACTACTGAACCGATTACAATGAAATTTAGCACACATATAGAGGGTAACTTGGATTAACACATAGGATAGTTTTTATCCCGGAAATCCCACGGGAACGGGAACTATGCGGGTTTTCCTTTGCAAACGCGGGCGAAGCCACGGGCGGAAATCTAGTGTTATAAATAAATTGACATGCCAAAAACCATACAGATTTGTCCGGCATGCAATGCAATCTAACCACGACAACTTCGATAAACAGCGCGCTCATGTGCTCGCGTCAAGTTAAAGACGATTATTAGAGCAGGCTCCAAGGAGATGTTCGTTTGCAAAAATAGCGGACCTAAATCTGACTTCTGATATATATTGTATAGATCCCAGACATCCTATAGACAGATGTTGCCAACCAGTTTTGCGGCCCCCCTCCCCCCACCCCGGTAATTAAATATGGCATACAAAGAAAAAAATAAAAATTTCCAAAACATGCCGTGTGGGGTATCAAATGAAAGAGCTTATTGAGTAGATCACGAATATATAGCATACTATAACATTTCTTTCACTTTCTCTAAGATTTTTTAGAAAATTCACGAAAATGCTCCATTTTTGAGTTAACTTTAAACCACTATAGATTGAAAACTCATGAATATATTTTTTAAATTATTATTTTAAATAATTAACAATAGTCCATTGTTTACGATTCAATAGTTCGTACAGTGAAATAGTTGCATGGGATGTAAAATTAATAAATTGCTTAGGTATGAAATTAGTTATAAACATGTTCGAACGAAAATGTAATTGTACTATACGTATGTTATAGTTAATATCATTAAAAATAATTAGATCACACATTACCATCCATAGCACTCAATTTAACAGTAAGTTGTTAAATTTTTTTTCTTACTATAATCGATTCAGATAAGATTATGGTTGCTTAAAGAACTGGGTTGGTTAAGGAGACAATTTGATAAAATAATTTTTAATAAAATAACGCAAACTCACCGTTCTCAACTGGTGCAACAGATCCGACTCTTCCTTTTGCTTATCGAACTCCCTCTTCATAGTGAAGCTGAGCTTATCGGTCACCGCGTCCTTATTCCACGCCATTTTGTTCGGCGGCTTCGCTCCACCACCTTTCAAATACGACACCGATGTTGTTAACAATTTCGCGTCCCCATTCTGCCTGGGAATATTCGACTTATAGCCTAGCGTGTTGGTTGGAGATTTTGTCGGTGACGTCGGTTTAGCGTACACTGTAGCGTCCGAGCCGTTGACCCGCGTATAGTCAACGTTTCCGTTTATTGGTGTGAACGTTTTGGCGACATTTCGAGACGGGACGACCTTTTGCACTGGCCGTTTGTTTTCTTCTATTTTTTCAACACCGTTCTGGCTCTGAAACCTCCGCGGGGTCGAGTGGAGGAGGGGGGAGTTTGGCACGTTGGAATTGTTGGGGGAGTTTGATGAAAGGGATCTATTGTATGATACGTTACTGTATCCGTTGACGGGCGAGCTGGACTTCTGGAAGTGCACCGGACTTTGGTTTTGGGATTGGGGCGAGGAGTCTAGTTCTGGGGAGGGCTGGTCGGTGCGGGGGCGGTACACGTCTTGCTGGCGTTGCTGTCTTAGGGCTTCTTTGTATTGTCTGGAAATTGATAAACATTCTTATTACTTAATATTCTTGTTTACTTTTTGTAATAGAAATAATTTGAAGTTTAGTGTTTAGTTAGAATTGCGATATTTTTTTGTATTTTTTATTGGCCAATGTGCAATCATATGAGTTTAAACGTATTACAATTTAACTCATATTTAAGCGTGTGACGCTCCCGTACATTGCGTAATTAGTTAGAACATGGTTATTTACAATAACATAAAACCAACTCAACATCTGTTTTTTTGTACGTTCACAAGATTGTACTGAAGCAAAGCACATTTACAAAGCCATACAGCGCAGTATATGTAAACGTAAGCGTGTTGTGTGTGTTTTGTCTTTATATTGTTGGAGTTAATAATTTATGTTCAATCGACGGGAGAGTTCCCTTACAATAACAATCAATATTACATTTCGATTAACAGGTAAAAAGTAGAAAGATTAACTGATCTACCTAAACAACGTAAGCATTTTATAGAGACAATAAACTATAGTTTGATAAACTTTCAGTTTTAATGTTTAGTGTTATTATATGTTTTGCCGGCATTACATTTGCTAAATACATTTAGGATAGTAAAAATTCTGCGAAGCGTATATTTTAAATATATTATCTTATATTTCATAAAAATAAATAACAAATCCTACTAAATAAACCTTAACCTGTATAAATCTCAAAACTACTCATCAAAATAATCAACCTAATAAAATCTACCTACCCAACAATCCTAATCAGCGCTTCATCTCTTTCACTCTCAACCACCCGTCCTAAGAGCGAAAGAGACAAACAGCTGATGCACAATTAGTAAGCACATAAACGCACAGCCTAACAAACCAGCGCATACTCCGCCCACATTAGTACCAACACATGCAACACATAGACGTTACATACATAACATACATATAAATAGTTATATAATACGGTGCGTATGCGTGTGAGCGTCGTGCGCATGAGTGATTGTACCTGTATGTCTGTTGTTGTGCTAATTTACTCTTATCCTCGCCGTTCCCTTCGGGTGATATACGGACGCTGAAAGGGACAACACCGGGGTTAATATAAGGGGGGGTGAATGCAGCAGGCCCACGTACAATTCGCATTTGGTCATCTGCAAATCTTTTTATTTATATCGTCGCAGAGACGTCATTTATAATAACAGTTACAATACCACCGATTTATTGCCGTTAATTACTCTTATACTCTGTGATTTAAAAAATCTGTTATACACTTTGAAATATGAGTTGCATTATTGATGTTTTTGCAATTGAATTTTACACGCAATCGATTCCATATTTTATAAACCAAATTATTAAAATCTCAGACATACAATATATTTGTATTCGTATTATCGATCCAAGTATATTTCATAAAAAAAATAAGTAATACATATAATATTTTGTACGGGACCCTACTGTACTAAATGAATGGAGGATGAAGATGACATCTGATAACGACGGTAACTCAAACTCTTTACCTCTGCTCCCGTCAACGGTAGAAAAATAAAAACAAATTAAATAAGCCAATGGTTCAATGTTAGCCCATATCTAATAAAAAATAGAAAAACATAATATGTATAAAACCTCGCCAGTTAATTTATAAAATAAGTAAAAAAAATATAATATATAACAAATACTTTCTAATGGTTATCAAAAACTACTCTCGTAAGTATAGAAATAATCCCAATTATATCTTATACATATTACAGTAGATAAAAATAAATCATATCATAACAGCACCATTCTGTATAATTTCCAAATTCCCAAATACCTAAAACTAAGCATAAACAATATAAAATAACGCAATTAAGCAATATTTTTTAATATTCTTTTAATTCGTACATATCAATTCCAATTATTTCATTATAATCTTTTAAATTATTATAATATTACAACCTATATTTAATTTACATTAAAAATATACCTAATATAAAACCCTGCTCTTCCAGTACTACATACCTGACCTAAAAATGTACCTATAAGCCCCGCAAGTTGATATTGCGATGGAACCTTGTCACAATAACAGCCGCGTGACGTCATCCGTCGAAACAAAGTAAAGATAGCAAAAAAATTTTTTAATAAAAAGTAAATATGTTTATTCTAAGAAATTTCGGCACCATAAAAAACTAGTTTTGTATGCTGCTTATAAAAAAAACAATGATTACACCCTTAAGTACGTAACTAATAATTATGTTGTTGATGTGTAAATATGAAAATATTTTTTAATTAATGTTATGTAATTATAAATTACTAGCTTACCGCCCACGGCTTCGCCCGCTTCGTCTCAAATCTAATAATTATACACTAAAACCTTCCTATTGAATCACTCTATGTATTAAAAAAAACCGACAACAATATAACTCAACAATAAAACAGGATAATTAGCGCGGGCTGAATTTGCGAACGGTACTGATGGGTCGACGTCGACTACGTCACCAAGATGGCCGCCAATCGCAATATCAACTTGCGGGGCTTATACAATACTAGCTGCTCCGCGCGGTTTCACCCCCGTGGCTCCACTCCTGTTGGTCGTAGCGTGATGATATATAGCCTATAACCTTCCTCGATAAATGGGCTATCTAACACCGAAAGAATTTTTCAAATCGGACCAGTAGTTCCCGAGATTAGCGCGTTCAAACAAACAAACAAACAAACTTCAGCTTTATAATATTAGTATAGATTACATTCATCGCATCTGCAACGCAAAACTTCTAAAACATTCTAGAACCTTCCAGAAAGTTCTAGTACATTCTCGAACGTTCCCGTACTCACCCGGTGAGGATGGGCGTGAGGGGCGCGAGGGGGGACTCGCTGGACAGGGACTGCGCGCGGGATAGCGCCGCGCCCGGCGATAGTGTTGATGGCGTGCTTGGTGTCGACCGGCCTGACCCTCCACCCGCTTCGCCTCCCGCTAAAACAATAAAGTAAGTATTTTTTTTATTATTGATCCTAGAAATAGGAATTCAATACATATTCAATCTTTATTTAGGTTCAGGATCATCTTAATACCTTCAGCCAAATAGCCATTTAATATGGTAAGTAAAACCTGCTATTAGGTGGCTAAATTGTTTATTTAAAAAGTATTGTATCAGCAAAACAAAAAAAACATTTTTGAAGATCATAATATTGTTTTAAATGTGAAATTAAAACGTTAAGCAAATCCAAGAACTCTTGATTAAAACGAAACAGGTCATACATATTGTTCAAAAGTTTCATGTTGATTTGAAAAAAAAAAAGCACAAAGAATGATTTTTTATGCAGTTTATACAACAAACAACATAAACACAGCAAAATGTATTTCCCGTAAAATTATTGATTTATAATAGAAAATTTCGAAGTCGTCTTCACGGCCCGGATAGCTCAGTCGGTAGAGCATTGGACTTTTAATCCAAGGGTCCAGGGTTCAAGTCCCTGTTCGGGCGGCCTACTTTTTTTATTTTTTTATTTTCAGATTTCAAGCACCGCACTGTAATCGTTATATATTTATATATATTTCGGTTTTTATATTTCTATTTAATCATATTTTTTACATAGAATTCATATTTCTTTAATCAAAAATGTATGTTTTTACAAAAAGTATTGTAGGTATAAAAGTCACAGCACAAATTCAATAATTTTTTTAAGTTCACTGCAATTAATGATTTTTTTTTTATTTGCAGTTTTAATATCAAATCGGTCTTATTATAAAACTGATATAACCTTGATCCTTTTTAAAATGAAAGAATCTGGTCCTATATTTCGTCAATAACACAGTAGAACAAAATCAATTATTACCTACTCAAAACCCCTGAAACTTACCTTCACACATTCACATTTTAACAAAATACCCTCAATTTATCAAATCTATTTACTCACCGTCATTCGACCACCTCTTATCCACGCCATCCGTACAATATCCGCTATCGACCACATGCCTGGGTTTATGCCTCAAGCAGTCAATGGTGGCGTTACCAGACGTGATCTGCGCTTGTCCGGGCGAGTTGAAAGACGTGTGTTTTGTGGACCGTCGGGTGTCATCTACCCGTCGGTGAGCTAGCGAGTCTTTATTCGCCATGTTCTCTAGGTATTTGAATATGTGCACGCGCCCGCGCATGCATATCTGTAATTTTTAGAAGAGTTTTCATTGAGAATTTGGTCTACTCCGAAAGATTTTTCTAGTAAAGAAAACTTTTATAAATTAATGGTTATTTTAGGTCGAGCCAATGATCTTTGCAACTTAACAGTCCTTTTAAGAAAAATATTTTCACACCAACACAACATAGTAACTAGAGAATAAGCTATTTGTATTTTATCGTTTCTTTACCTATCAATTCAAATGGCCAACCTCATATTATACAGCAATTAATAAAATCAATTAAAAATATGTATACCAATAAATGTGATAACATTGACTTTATTTCCAGAATTCCTTGTAAAGAAGGCGGCCTATCGCACGGATAAAAATGAGGAGTATCTGCTAATATTTCTATTTCTACAATTACTTTATCTTTGAAAGAACTGGCAAAAATTTACATATAGTTTCTGAGATATACTTACAGTGGTAGGTGGTGAAACTAGCGGGTTATTATCCAGGTTTAACGTGACGATGGACGACATATTGCGCAGTTCCAGGGGCAGGGATGAGATACAGTTGCAGCTTACATCTAGGTGCTCTAGGCGGAGGTATGTGATTTCTGGAATTAGATAATGTTTGGCTTTTATAATATACCAGGTATATATTACAGTTACGATTTTGTTTTGCAGGATAAAATAAGCTTTTCATATCACAATAGTTTGTGGAATAATATAAATGAAATGAGAGCCTTCAATCCAATTGTATTATGTATTGGTATAGGTTACCCGCAACGTAAGCGATGCATTCGAACTTAATTTCACATTGGACGGAAATTCAAATCTGACCAAACAAACATTATACCCTAATCACTTCCATTAGCAACAGTACTCACGCAGTGGCAACAATCCAAGTTGATTATTGCTCAGATCGAGACTCCTGAGGCCGGTGCAATCACCCAGCGTCATCGGCACCTGCGTCAGCCTGTTGTTCGACGCGTCCAGCTCGGCCAGCGTCGTCATCTTGCCGATTTCTTTGGGCAGGCTGAGCAGCATATTGTCCTGCACTAGCAAAACTTGTAGTGGCATCTGACATACTTCACGTGGTAGCTCCGTGAGCTGGTTTGAACTGGAATAGAGAAGTTCATTTGTGCATCAGACTTTTGTATTTTATGAGTCCTTATACCTATATGATACCAACTAAATAAGTATGGTACCTATATGATACCAACTAAATAAGTAAACGCTTCTGCTTTGCTTCTATAATTAGGTGCTCGTCTCATACGTATGCTCTACGTGTTTAAGAGTAAGTAGTAAGTACCTACTCTTTCTATGGATTGTAGCTAAGATTGTATTGTATTAGAAATATTACCGTGAAAGAAGGTAGATATATACAGGGTGTCCCACTGTTGGTATACTAAGCTCAAAGGAGGTAATAGTTCAGCATACGCTGAGTTCGTAAAAAATACTTATAAAATTCCAGACGCATTTTTATTTCAAACTAGCGGTCCGCCCCGGCTTCGCCCGTGGTACATGTTTACGTTTTCTCTACATAAGAACCATCCTCGTACTTCAAGGAATATAATAAAAAAAGAATTATCGAAATCGGTTCAGCCGTTCTCGAGTTATGCGCTTACCAACACATTTTGCGATTCATTTTTATATATAAGAAAAAGATAGATAGATGAATTCTTAAAACTCTATGTGTATACCCATAACAAGCAACCCGCCCAACTTTGAAACCAGCACGTGAGCTATCGTTTAAGATTATGTTTTCATAAACAAAATGCTCACATTAGCGAAGCGGTATTTGCTGGCTGCGCGAAGCTAGAGAAGAAAACACGGATTTTCAGGAAACATTTAGCAAAAATTTTTTCACGTAATTTTGTTATGTTTAAGTATTTTTTACGTGATCAGTGTATGCAAAACTACAAGTCCCTTCGCGCTTAGTATACCAATAGTGGGACACCCTGTATAGACAAGGGCGTCGCCAAGGGGGGGCAGGGAGGGGCAGCTGCCCCCCCCTAGAGATTCTAAAAAAGTTGAAAATTTTGATCGCTCTTCCATGCACGACGTGTACGGTAGAGCGATCGTTTAGCAGCCTCAGGAGACTAAAAACCTGGCTAAGAAGCACTATGAGTGAAAATCGCCTCAATGGTTTGGCCATGATGAGTGTGCATCGAAAACTTATGCATGGAAACTTACAAGATTTTAATAATAAAGTGGTCGAGAAGTTTACAATGAATCCCCGAAAATTATGTTTTAATTAACCTAATACAAACAACGACCCCTATAATATTAAAATCTGTTAATTAAAAAAAAATACGCTGTACGCTGTACATTTATTCAAATTCAAACTCCTTTTATCCTTATTTTTCTAATAAATGTTATTATAACTTATAATTACAAGTTTTTTATTGCATAGTCAAGAGCTCGTGCTCGTGTAGCTTTACACATTGGACTCTGTACTTACTATCACAGAATATATACAGGATAGAGCAAGTTTTTAAAAACCAAACGGAAAACTTATTTTATGTGATTTTATTTTTTTACGGGCTCTTGAAGTTGTGAACATACTGGGTAATTTTATCTTTCTTGGCATTTAATTATTTTTTTTTATTCCATTCAAAGATCTAACGATGGTAAATAATGAATTGACCTATCTTTCAGCTTAGCACACAAAAAAATCAAGCATCTACCGCAATAATTGACGTCACCATGAGTAAAAATCTCATCGTACTCGGCGATAGGTGAAAAATTGAAAAAGTCATAACTCGAAACTACGAAAAATCGCATAACATACATGGGGGTGATTCGGATAGCCCTCTAGGTCCTCTACCTCCTGGCTTCAGTATATCCATACTTCTTGGGACACCCTGTATGTATATATGTAGTACTAAGATACTGTTGTTATTACAATCGCTGTAGATGTAAGGCTCGTAGTACAAGTGGAAAGCTTCATGGGCTGTCGACTTTACCTACAATTCATACCTACTTTTCTCATTCATAGAGAATGAGAAAAGTATGAATTGTAGTAGGTAAAGCCACCTTGCCCCCCCCCCCCCCCTGCGCCATCGGCTGGCGACGCCCTTGTGTATAGATCTTGAAGAAATAAATCAATAAAACGGTAAATTAATGCAAGTTAAAAAAACAGTATTTGTTCGTGTAGTGCTTACACTATTTCAATATGAAGGAAAAATCTCAAGAGCCAACACTTGAGTGCAACTCTTTTAAGACGTCGAAGCGAGCACTTGTAGTTACCGGCTATAAAGCCGATGAAAACATAAATACATGCACCTCATCAACACACCGCCAGCTATTTATAGTCCTGGAACCTAGTTTGAGATCGCGTGTTATGAGATCGAAGTGAGCGTAAATCGTTCCACGCCTTGTCTAACGCGTTTACAGGGTTGCCTTTAATAAAAATAAAGTTTATATCCTTGGCATTGATTCAATATAATTTTAAATACTGCAACAAAAATAAATACATAGTTATATCATCATAATATAACTGTAGACACTTAGAGAATTTATCATGGGAATACTGCGTTAATTTATTGAGCTTTCGCCCACGGCGTCGCTCACGTGCAATTCACGTAATTGTACAAAATTATTTACATCCCCTATTTACATAGATTTTTTCTTGACATAAGCATTGTAGTATGTTATTTTCTAAAGGTATTTAGTTTCGGTCTGTTTTCTTACTCATGAAAGATTTCTTCACTTATGAAGAATGATAAAATATGTCTGCATATTGAAATAGTAGCAGTTAAGAATATTTAACGAGAAGTGACAGCCCTGCGCGTAACGTAACGTTAAGAAAATATTATTATAACTTAACTACTCCATTAAAGCTTACTCTATATAGAAATAACCGGCCAAGTGCGAGTCGGACTCGCGCACCGAGGGTTCCGTACATTGCTGTTTCTTTTGATTGCGTTGACATAGAAGTTTGATTTTGTTACAGCTTAAAGGTATTATAGACCTGAGTATTTGGTATGAATTTCAATTTAATACCTCTACGCGTTTATGAGGAAATGGGTAGTAAGTTTAAAATTATTAAAAAAAAAATATATTATGTGATGTAACTAAAAATTTATGGTTTTCGTAATTTTTCCTTTATCTATGCTATAAGACGTTGCTTCGTACCAAATTTCAAGATTCTGAGTTCACGGGAAGCACCCTGTAGGTTTTGATTCCCTTGCAAGTGTCGAAAATTTGCGGCATAAACGGCTGTATCTTTTGATTGCATAGGCTTAGAAGTTTGATTTTTTCACAGCTTCAAGGGACAGTAGACCTGAGTAATTGATATATATTTCAGCTTCATACCTCCACGCGTTCCTGAGAAAAAGGGTCTTGATAGACGGACGGACGGACGGACGGACGGACAGACGGACAACAAAGTGATCCTATAAGGGTTCCGTTTTTTCCTCTTGAGGTACGGAACCCTAATAACATTACTTAGTGTACTCAGCTTAAAAAGCGTGTAAAACTTCAGTTACAGAAAACTATAGGAATACGTTTTGTACGTAAGATTGGATTTAGAGATATTGTTTGAAACTACTCCTGTTTTCAGATAGTTGTTTGTTGTCAGCTAGAGTATGCCGATGTCATACATTATATATTTGATACCCATAGGAACTACTGTAACCTTCCTTTAGCAGTCTCTTTTAATTATGTCAGATGTGGCATACAGTACCAAGTTCAATGCAGTTCAACGAATCAGTCAGTGATACAATCAACACGGGCATTGTCCAGTTTGTAAACAACATGGCCAAACAGCGAGTAACGGCTTTATGTGAAACATAAAAACGCTTTCACCGGCCGTGCGTTTATGCATTATGAATGTAATACATAATAATAAAGTAGGATTTCATGGAATACGCTTCTACCACGCTTCTACTATACATAATTTTATAGTCTGCCCAAAGGTTGTACTTAAATGGAATTATTAACAGGGCGAGCGGTGGAGCTTTTTTATTAGAGATTTAAGAAAGATGTAATATTATACCCGAATATACCTTTATAAAAAGGTATATAAAATTCTAAACATGGTTAGCATAATTGTCTTCAGAGCTTAACAATACTTAGAGGTAAGATGTTTACCATAATTGCTTTGACATCATCAGATGATTAGATATGCATGAAGCTTTCAAAAACGCGTAGGGTTTCATAAAGATGTTTTATGTCACCTAGTAGAGGTATATAGAAGAGCATTCGCATAAAGGAATATTCTGTCCTCCAGTACACCTATTTCAATAAATACATTTTAACAGTAAAAATGGCTGTAAATTTAACATTTTTCACACACGCTTCTTGTACTTTTATACATTATTAGTTATTACATTACATTAAACAGTCGTTTAAACTGAAATAAGTTAATCATTTAGTGCACGTTCAGGCCATGCCATTTTATTGTTGTCTGAAACCCTATACATTATGTTCTCATCGAGCTTTAAGGTTAGCTTGATCAGAACCTCTTCATCTGAAGGCTTCAGCCTTTGTTCAAATACTTAAGTTCTGTCTTTGTTCTATGCCAATTGAATGTTAACACAAATGCAATGAAGTGCAGAACTGGCATTTTTATTTTTATTTTTCTTCTTTTAGTTTCATCGATGTTATCAGTATATTTTTATGAAAAATTTCAATGATATTTCTACGGCAAATGCATCCATCACAATTGGAGTTTTATTTAGGGGTATTTTTCATTCAGTTTGTCCCGATACTAACTTCAAACTACTTTCTTTTAAAATACAAATTCATTACAAACTGCTCTACTGTCTATATTGATAACGATAGATGAAGCTACCACGATACATGATACCACGAAGTTTTACCGATATGTCTTTGGCATCACACGAACTGCTACATAAAGCTTAGTATAATACTACTTTTAAATCGATTAAACTATGTAGCGATCTCGATGTCTTATACCGTTTTAATTCCATATAGGGTACAGCTATGTACAAACGAGTGCCTATAAAGGAAATGTTCTCATCAACGCATCCGTAACAGTCATTAGGATACAATCAACGCCATACGTTTTTAATCGTAACAACTAAATCATTGATGTGAACTTAGACTGGGTAGATATCAAATAACGTCTTTTAGAAACTATGTTGCCGCTCTGATAGAGTTACATGTTATGTATTACTTAATCATGAATTATTTCTAAAATTACATAATCTTTATAAGCTTAGCCCTTGGATACTTTACATTCTGTTGAAAAATATTGCCAGGTCTCAAAGTAGCTGTCCATATTTGTTCATTTCAGAATAAAACCTGAACCAGATTCTGAACCCCAGTTTATAAAATTGCGATATATTGGTACTAGATCTACCTCCGACTCTTTCAGATCAGCTAAATGGAAGTCTATTTCACGTGTATAAAACTAGTGTGGCTAGGGACAGGAGTTTTTGACGTGACAACGTCTTAAATTAGGTTGCGACTGGGAGTCACTTATGAAAAAGTGTAACGCTCGGTAACGTTACGATGAGTCACCGAACGAGAGAGAGGCCCGCGGTCTGCCGCGCGCGCAGCACATAAATATTCTACCGAGAAAAAGACGTTGTCACGTAAAATTTCCGCCCGTAAAACCGACTTTACAGGCAACCATTTTTTTTGTTACGAAACCATAGCGTCTAGACATTCTGCTTTGAAACTGGATTCAGTAGCGGAGACAGGGATTAATAATAGACAGGTCATTGGACGATGCATTTAAAGAAACATTTTCATTCATGTTATCGTTGAAAAAAATAAACACCTTAAAATTGTTGTATGAAATATTTTTCAGAAGTACGTAATGTATGTAGGTTGTTTTTCGTGTAAATAAACTTAGAAATTTATAAATTAATCGACCTAAATGTATTGGAATTTAAAGAGACAGTTTCCGCATTTTTATTGCTTACATAACCTCAGTAAAGGGGTAAATTGAAGTAGCCCTGAAGATGAGCAAGTAAGCCATATATTGAAATCAAGGCTACAATACTATATGAGCGAGAAAACTGCTGTAATTTTTCTTCTAGATTTTACTACAAGAATTTCTTTTTCAATCCTATTTCAAAGATTCCTTACTTCTTATAATTGTGTTTTACAAATATAAATACTTATTGCGCATTGTAATTTGTGAACTGTTACATCTGAGAATGATTCCATATAATTAAATGCTTTACGAAGTTATAGCAAGTGACCGTACATGGCTTTCGACATGCAGTTTCACCGGTATACTGGACTCAAGTTTGTCAACGGTCTACTATGCGTTTGTATAAAAACATAATTATCGTCATTTTATCAAATAAAATCGGTTTGAGCAAGGAACGAGTATTTATATCGGGACTTTACTATGCCAAGGCAAAACTAAAATTTACCCTCGATTAATGTAAACGTTTCACGATTCGTCTGGAGTCTAGACTGAACACGCCTTGTTCATTTATACAATTAGCTTACGATATTCGATAAAATTCATCAAGGGTCTAATAAACTGTTGCCGTAGAGTGTTTAGGCAAATTGCCAATAATTCAGTTAAATTATACAATTGATTATTATTATCCATTTGTTATGTTAGTATCTGAAAAGGAGATGAAAAGGTTTATACTTAAATAAATAGGAACAGATGAGAATTTGCAATCCCTATTGATAAAGTGTGGCCACTAATACTACTTCAGTATATTTCTACAAGTACATATACATGGATGGTACTCAAGTCGATACTCGATAATATGTTGGCAGCACACAGCGTGAGGCATACAGCATCCGCTCATTAACATGGAAGATATGTTGCTGTAATTACAGAGGCCAATAACACCTGCATCGTATTTATAAATATACTAACAAAAAAACCTTTGAATTTTACTTGATTGCATATTGGATACGCACTTACTACTTCATATGTATTAAAATGGCGAAATTAATTATGAATTAATGACAGCTTTAAGCACCTTTAAAAGTCTGAATCAAGGAACGTGTGCCATCATTATTAAATTTTAAATTGCGTCTGATGTAACAGAGTAAACAAGTAATATCTCATTCTAGAGAACTTGGCACAGCAAACAATTTTCAGACGGTCGTGTAATTTTTAATTTTGTTTAGACGCAATGAAGGCAAGACGTTAGACTAGGCCATAACAAATGGGTAATTTTATCCACAACGTGTTTATTGAAGCGAGGGTCGATTGTAAACGAGGAATCTATTTTATGCCCGTCTCCCAGACATTACGCACTAATTAATTATTGTTTCACATTATATCATCCACTTATTCGTTACAAGAACATGACGCAAGTACGTGAATTCGATCTCTGTTGGATACATAACAGTTTCGAGTTGTTAAGAGCAAGTATGAAATTATTAAAACGAATAGAAAACAAAATACTCTGGAAGGCTTTGAATCAAACATCAGAATTGCTGCTTCGAAATTGAAATACTTTCGCTTGAATACTTTCGCAAATGATGGTACAAAAGGAAGCGACCTCGAAGCTATCGATTGATTTTCTTTTCTCACATAATTATTCTGAAATATATTAGTGACCCCTGTTCCTGCCTATTAGTTTTTCCCCTCCAAAGTGCAAATTATAATCCCGTTCCTGCTGGGCGTTTCAAGGTCGATATAATATTGATTTATCTTTCACTGGGGGAACAGCGACACGTGTGGGTTAATTGCAAAAGATTAGTTGATAAGTATACGTCGTCATATGGGCGAATTTAGGTAGCGCTTTTGTAACGGTGCAAATGTGAGTTTTTTCTGGTTATGGTAGTCTGGTTTTAAAGACATGTTCATATCCCTGAAGCAACAAGCAGATTTGTTTTGGGACATATTTGTTTAAATTGACCACATGAAGATCTATTTTCCTGGAAATATTATGAAAAAGTTTACTTGTAATGAAATTTACCAAACGCAATTTTGTCCAACAAACAATAATGAGATCAAAAGTATCAAAAAAAAACGAAGATACGGGACATGCACAGTCGCGAACAATACAACGGATGTAAACAACATTTTACACTTCCTAATCTTGCGCAACACTTCGTTATAAGCGAGTAATTACCAATTATCATAATTATACCATTCTGCGTGAGCGAGTGTGAAATAACTTTCGTAACACACAAAATACACCTATATTTTGTGGTTTTTGTGAAAATTGCGCGAATTCCCATTGATGCATCTGGCAGCTTTTGTTATTCTATGACGAGTTTTGTTCGACATGGTGTTTCGGTTCCACTAGCACTGTAGCCTATAGGAGAGCGGTAAAAACTAGCTCCATACAATTCGGCAGTTACGCAAACCGTCCATTGTAAAGTGACACGTCACACGCGTGAACTACTTTCCGCCTGCATTTTATCACAACGGCCATGGTAACAATGACAACTCTTTCTATGGGTTAGTGTTATATTCAGAGTCAAATTAGGTAAATGGAATGATTGTATACAATTTTATACAGTTTTGCTACAACAATTTCTATTTTGTATGAGATGAATAACCTTTTTTGTATTTAAATATAATAGGTTATCCTACTAGAGGAAAATACCTCAATTCACTCCAGTTAAAACTACAACATTCAATTTGTTTTCGAATAACCTTAAGTCTATACGACCATAACCATTACGACCGAGTATAATGTCACGGTGTACGCGTGCGCGCCGATGCGCACGCGCAACGCGTCGTTGGGGCGCTTTATTACTGTGTTTCGCCAACTCCATGAGCAATAATCGAGTTTTGATAGCTGAATATGGCTATTGTTTTCGTAACGCTTTTATTATATTGCTGGATATTTTCGATAATACTATAGGCACGATACCTGAGTGATTGACATCATTGGCATGATTCACAAGTTGCTATCGGTAGAATAAACTTACAATACAGAAAATGATGATGCAAAAACATAATATCGATTCGATAAGAATTTCTGAAAACACATCGTTATATCTTTACCACAAAATCTATTATACACTACTCAAAACAAAATAGGGCCCACCCTGATTTTTTGCTGTGTTGTAAAAACTCTTCACTTTTTTCTTATTTTATGAATGGGTATAAACGAACAAGGTGTAGGACAATTGTTTTAACGTAAACTTAAGCAAAAATTAGCGATTTTATGAAAATTATGCAAAATTAACAGTATTAGAGAAAAATTGCACAAATAAGACAAATGACAAAAGTTTGAATAAAACCTTTATTAACAAAAAAAATCTGGTTTATTTTGTAATTAGTAGCGTGTGGGACCCCCTCTGCTCCGTATGCACTCTCTGAGCCTATCTGGGACACTTTCAATCAAATGGGTTACATTTTCGTCAGGTATTTGCTCCCAACAGACTTTAAGAGCATTTATGAGATCTTGTTGGCTGTTTACGCGGCTGAAATTTGCTTTGACGCTCCTTTTTAATTGATCCCACATATGCTCTATTGGATTGAGGTCAGGACTCATGGCTGGCCACGGCAGAACTCTTATATTGGCATCAGAGAGTGCTCTTTGAGTGATACGGGCTGTATGTGGGCGGGCATTATCTTGCATTAAGATGAATTCTTCGCCAATTCTTTGTGAAAATGGGATCACGTGAGGCCGGATGACCCGTTCGACATAGGTAAAGTCCGGTCGCGGAGCAGGAAGAATTTCGTACATTGACCTGTTATTACCTGTCACTGTCACTCCAACGTAAAAATAATGTGTCTTGCTCGCACAGGTGCAATGACCGTCGTCCTTAGGGATTGTAAACCTTTAACCTGAGAGCGTAAGGTTTGTGTTTGCTTGATTGGTGTCAGGTGTTCAATTATGATTTTGTGAATTCAAAATTTATAAGAATAAACCTCAAACTCTTTATGTCCAATCAAAATCCGCCTAAGTCGAAATCGCGTGTTAGACTAACGTACACAGACATACATTAAGATCTTAATGTATGTCTGTGCTAACGTATTTCTGTAATATTGTATATAGTAAATTATTTTTTGAAAAATAAGGTCATAAAGAAGTTTCACTCACTTTTTTTATATAATATATCGTGGTTATTGAAAAAGTTAAAATGTAACGAACTAATAAGTATTGTAAATGAATAAAGGACATTTATTTAATAAGTTAGTAAAAAACATTTTCTCCTCCAAATATTTCATGTAAACTGCACTTCATTCAAAAATGTTTGTGACCACTGTCAGTAGGTAAAGAGGTCATTGTACGAAATTCTTTCTGCTCCGCGACCGGACTTTAGTAGCAGTCACGGTACCTCCATCAAGAACTACGAGCTCCGTTTTGCCATGTAGGCTTATGCCGCCCCACACCATGACGCTTGGACCTCCAAATCGGTCTGCTCCGTGGACACAAGGTTTAGAAAAACGTTCACCTTCCCTTCTCCATACACGCACTCGACGATCGTCACTTAAAAACTTCACTTTAGTTTCGTCCGTAAACAGTACTGTCCCCCAGTTATCCATAGACCAGTCTGAGTGATCACGAGCAAACCTTAATCGTGCTGCACGATGAGCACTTGTCATTTTCAGTCGAACAGCGCGAGTTCTGGACATTTGGCCACCTTCATGAAGTCGATTTCGAATGGTTTGATCACTCACTCGCGTGCCAGTAGATTGCCGCAGTTGATTTTGTAAGGCACGGGCGGTTACCGTCCGCTGCCGACGCGCTGTTAGTCTGATGTACCGGTCCTCTTGGGCTGTTGTAGCCCGAGTACTTCCTGTTCCACGTCTTCTAGCAACACTACCTGTCTCTTGATAACGATCCAAAGCATTTCGGATAGCTCGACGTGACACACCAAGACGTATTGCCACCGACCTCTGAGAATTTCCTTCTTGAAGCAAAGCAACCGCTCTTGCTGCCGTTTCCATATCCATATGAACGCGAGATCCAGGCATAATAATCACGAATAATACCGAAACCAAATTAAACTTTAAAAAATAACAATGTGCTACAGTAACATTCAGAATGAGACTTTGAACACAAGTGATTGAGAATTTGGAAAGAACGTGATTTTGAAATATTTAACTTTTTCTGGTTACCCACTTGAGAATAACATTAAAAAGAATAGTTAAAACAGCAATAAAGTTTCGTTAACATGTCAACAACGTAAGGGAATACTCAAGTACCCCAATAACTACCCTATAAATTACATGTAGGCAAAACTTTGAGATAAGTGTAGGTGGGCCCTATTTTGTTTTGAGTAGTGTAATATGTCTAGAACTTTAGCAGATAGAAGGAAGTTCGATAATTGCAGGCGTACATACCCGGAAGATGTTGTTAGCGTATGCTCAGCATCATACTATGCTCTATCTTTCAAATGAGACAAACACACTCTAGCCTTATTCACAAAATCCCCAAAAACTTTACTAAGTATGAACCTTATTTCTACTATGTACTTATGTACTGGAAACGAGGAATTAAAATATTTTTAACGCTGCAACTCGGTAGAGATTCCAATCCTGGTATGGAAGACCGGACACACTGAACAGATTTTATTTCGAGATTTCTAGTTAGGAAGACGTTTGCATTTGCTTGTGAATGCGTATGATATGATAAAAGGTAAATTTTGAGATATTAGAGAGCCAATATACCAGGTTAAAAGACGGAAAATGTAGTAATTGGAGGAGGTAGTGACCTCCTCTACTTCTTTTTCCAGTCAATCAAGAAAGTAGTCCTCGTCTTCTAGACTATAATGCAGCTCACACTTTATTTTGGATTTAGCTAGCTCTTAAATGTTTATCTTATCAATGTTGAAACAAAGAACATCGTGGGTGCACAAATTATAATAGTCTACTTATAAACAATGTAATTGCATCAAACTACGACGATAATCTAACATGACACTAATTTTGTAAGCCGCGCTTAACATCGATTACCTAACTATGCATTAGCATAAGTATAACAAAGTTTTTCTCAGCAGATAAGATGTTACGTAATTTATAACGCGCCAGACAGCACGTGTGTACACACAGGCTTATAAAATTCCTTTTATGCAATGTTTAGGAAGTTATATCGAGTGTACACAACTCTTTATACAGGACCATGACACCTCCGGTCGTTCACCCCGCCCACTGATCTTTATGCCGACCGGCGACCCACAAACGTGCTGCTATCAGACGACGTTACGTTGTTACGGCGACAATAGGTGTGAATATCATTTTTAATAGAATGCGGATTATTACGAAATGGTTCTAAAATAGATTCTCTTAATGAATATTAGCCCGTCGCGTGTACAGAACTAGTACCCACCTACTGATCAATTAGTAAATTGAGGTGTGCCTGGAAACAGTTTGCTGTCTACCTTGAAAATGATATTAGCACTTAACAGTGGCGTATGTTTTGCCCTAAAAGCAATAATGGGGCAACATACTCCCAATGTCAAACGTAACAATGGTAAGAAATAAATTATGTGACTTTCTTGATATAAAAGCGGTTCTTTTCCTGTTATGAACGCATGATCATTAGTGAAAATCAAATGTATAGAAATAATACCAAAAATTGTCTACTCTACTTCGTTCTTATCGGAGAAACAGCATCATATCAGATATGAGCAGATACTTATAGGGTAATCAGTAATTATATTTTGATCTGCGTGTGGCATTCAAGTAGTCCGTTAAATTCCGTCATAAAGTGGGCTATTAAAAATAGCTGGGTGTTATATTCGTATCCCAAATTAACAGATGTGCGAGGCTTTATTTACAGAGTCGTTAAATAGATTTGGTAATTTACTTTATTCTTGGTAGGTAGATACTATAGATACTCTTATGAACTAATAGAAAAATATTTGTCTACATTTTATTAACAATAAACATTTATTTTTTCATTCACTACTTTAAACCTTTGTTGATAGGATCACTGATTTGGAATTTGGGTGTACTTGGACGTTTCATTAGAATTTAGATGATATTGTTAGCTTAACTTTATTTAATTCGAAACCAAGAAAAAAATAGTACCTACGACGAATACGATCATTCAACATACTAAGATTATAAATCATCGTTAAAACACACACACATTCAATTCCACAAATTGCATCCCGCTTAACAGAACTAAGACAAACTCTGAATCAGACACAGCAAGAAATACATCAGAAAAGTAACAACCAATTTACTACTTACTGGAAACGACTCCCATATCAAAAAGAACAACGATACACAAGATCGTCTACCATAAAATCAACAATGAGTATCAGTTAAACATGTCATTGACTCGGTAATTCGCAACCAGATGCCAATAACGTCTCAATGCAGAAGCCAGTGGTACTCACAGTCAGTTATTTCCAACCATAAGTGCCATAATATCAAACAAGCAAAGGGCAACGTCTTTTGGAAACATTTGTCTATTTATATTCGTGAATTTGGCGCCACGACATAATTAACGAGCAGGAGACGATGATTTTAAGGCAGCTTATCGGTTTGGTTGAAAGAATTTACAGGCATATTTATGTTATTTTTGGAATTATGAAACTGAAATAACAAAAAGTACATAATATAAGGTTCTTCACCGTTAAAAAACAGATTTGGTATACCAAAATTAAGAGACAAATATTCAAAATGGAAATAAAAATCAAGCATATTGATGAACTAAAAGTTTTATTTTAATTTAAATTTGAATTTCTATGCTTTTTAACATCATTCATCACTAATCTGTTTAAGCTTGTGCTTACTAAGATGAGATCATTAGCTAAGATTGTAGTACCAAAAATGTTATTGCAATCATCTAGGTCAAGAGATTAAGCTTTGATCACGACTAAGATCAATTTGTATTTCAACTGAACCTTTTGTGACTGAACTTAATATTTTGTGTTGTTTATACGTAGGAGTAGCAGTATTTCAAATAATAGTACAGTACGTACTTTAATTTTGTTTTGATAACCTTAATGACATTGTCGGTTAAAATGATATGGAAATGAATTTAGTTAAAGGTTATTTTAAATTAACTTATAATTAAACAATTGTCATTTTGCAAACATATTAGAATACGAAGTAGTCAATGGATAGTCGTATTACTGTACATTTTGAAAGGAGGCGGTTTCCTTAAAAACTAATATTTCTGTTACAATAACCACATTGTGGACATTCGAAGGACCAAATATAAACCGCGAAGTCTTATAAAGGAAGGAAATATCATTTTATATGAATTCTATCGAATGTTGTACAGGTTTTATTATTATTCATCTTAGTTATTTCCCTATCTACCGAGTGGTAGAGTAAGGAATAACGTATGAAATACGTAATTCATTGATTAGGTACTTTATTTGCGTCTAACTATAACAATATGTACTGTAAAGTTTATACTTGTTTTGTCCCTTTAAAACTGTCATAACGTGAACTACAAAATGAAAATGAAAATTTAATACAATTTGAATGAAATGCTAACGCAGTTTACTTTTAATTTGGTTCAGAGCTTAAATTCAATGGAACTTTCAGTTTCATTTCTATTTCAATACCACGAATAGGACTAAAAAAATCTCAATTAATTACTGCTATTTTTGTCATCTCCCATATCTAGGTCAAACTTATCTTATTCTATTTTTATGACATCATTCCGATTACGTTGAGTTGTTTGGTCATACTAAACTTACCTATTCAAGCATTTCCTTTTGATAATTGTTATCGTTTATTTCAGATAGGTTTGCAATTTGTATAATCTCTTTTAATCTCTTTTAATGCTCTCTGAATGTAAAGCGGTAACACGAGGAGTGCCTCAAGGATCTATTTTGGGGCCCCTCTTATATATACTGTACAGTGCAGACATAGTGACGCGAATAAAATCGTGTCGGTACCACATTTATGCAGATGACGTACAGTTATATATTTCATTCCGCCCACATGAGACGCAAGTTGCAGAAGAAAAGCTGAATTCAGATTTGGACTCAATACGAATGTGGTCGGAAAATAACTCTCTTGTTCTCAACCCCAATAAGACCAAATATATGATACTCGGAACCCCCTCTACTGTCAAAATAATAAAAAATAAGCTGCCATCTGTATCTTTATGCATAGACGGGGTACCTATACAGCGTGTTGAGGAGGTTAGAAACCTGGGCATCATTTTTGATGAGAATCTGAGATTTGAGAAGTACATTAGCACTACAGCAGCTAATTGTTTCTATAGACTTAAGGTTTTATATCGCATCAGACAATATATTGAACCCAGTCTCAGACTCAAATTATGTGATAGTCTAGTTCTATCAAAGTTCAATTATATGGATGTGATGTATGGACACCGGTTATTAGGTCGTACAAAACGTGTAATCCAGCGAGTGCAGAACGCATGTGCACGGTTCTGCTGGAATGTCCCACCGAGGGATCACATCACGCCCTATCTTAATAATGCGCGATGTCTAAACATGGAGCACCGCAGGCAATTGCACTTTGCATCCCTTCTCTTTGGTGTTGTCAAAACAGAATCGCCTCACTATCTGTTCGAAAAACTTATTTGGAGGAGTGAACAAAACACCAAATACAACACCAGGGATGCTGCCAATAAACTCCTCGTACCCAAACACCATTCCGCTTGTTTTAAGGGTAGCTTTAAATATAACGCCACTAAATGCTGGAACAACTTGCCTCCACCGTTACGGAATCTACGAACACTATATACTTTTAAATCTAAATTTAAAAGTATATTATTAGCTCACCAAATCCAGTTTTAGTGGTAAATTAAATTAAATTTACGTGAAAATTGTCCTGAAATATTTATTATTTATTTATTTATTATGTATTTATATTCGTCGTTAGTCGCGTTGTATCATCGTACCTATCTATAAGTTTATTATATCTCATTTATTTAATTTTTTTGTGTATTTATGTATATATGTAAACCTAGGTTACTCCTTTCGTCCCAACTCGAAGCCTTCATAATAAAGGGGGCACTGAAAAACAGCGCTGGCAATGTTCCTGAACGTTGCAGCATATGCTGAGCTGTCTCCTTTTTGTCAGGATCGTATGACACACCTTAATAAAAAATACTGATTATTAATTTTATTTTCTCTACGTGCTTTTTTTATGTTATTAATTTTAATGTTATTGTTGCTATTTTCTTGTCGTGGTGCTTTATTATTTATCTTTTACGGTTCTTTATGTTTTATGTGTGTGTGTTGTGCTGTCCTTGATAAATAAATGTTTCTTTCTTTCTTTCTTTCTTTCTAATTTGCAGCCGACAAAGAATCATAAAAACAAATACTTATCAATGAGTACATTTGCTCCAACTGGTCATACGACTTACCTACCGAGTTGGTCGCTATAACCGATGAAAGTTATCCCTAATCTGCCCTAGCCTAATAATTTTATAGAAAGGAGGTTAAACTAACTGATATAGTGCATATCGCTTGATTACGTTTTTTTCCAGTCACACCACATTCCGTTCTAAAACTAAAATTGCCGATGATCGCAAATCATGGTAACGCCTTGGGGACGTCTTTGTCCATTGTCTTGTTTGAGGGGACACAATAGCCAATCGGTTAATATTATAATAGATGCTAAGATACCATAATTATGTTTACGTACCACAAAATATATACTTAGAGATTAAATAGGGTATTTAGTTACGCATCCACCCCAACCCTCTGTATTAGGTTGAGCAATAGCCTTCCGCTGGCCTCAGCAAGACCACCGGAGAGTTCTTGCAATTTAGCATAAGCATTGCAGTTATTGAAAAACATTTGTTTCGCAATATTCTATCGATGGTACCATGTATGTAATTCTGAGCATTAACATTTGTGACTCCAAATCGTCCACTTGTTATAGTTAAGTAATTAAATAAGTTTAATTTTAATTTAATTTTATTTCTTTTAAAAAAAAGTCAAATCGCTCCCGCAAAGTTTAACTGGCGCAGCCGGTAGGATAGCCATATAAGGTCTGCATTTCTAGAGGTCTTCAAAATTAGCCCTAGAACATTGCTATAAAGGCCGTGCTATCCTAAAAGAACCAAATAATAAATTTGTTAAACGACCACGACGAGGACATGGGATCGACGATCGGTTGGTGAGTAAAACTTTTTGCCATCCTTTCTGATATATTCCCATATCCTTTTCACGAGAGTGTAATTTTGACTTTTAACTATTTTTAACTGTTATTTTGGGATTGAACGTCTCGCATTATAACGGATCTGGTTTTAATATGAAATTCTATTAAATCAGTAATTAGTTATACATAAGAAATATCGTATTTAATTCTAAGAAATTGTCTTGCATAAAACTCTGCACAGACTAATTAACTATAGAGTGTAACTTAATTAAAAGTTTTAAATTAGAAAATTAAATGATTTTTGCATAAAGAAATATCAATATTAATTGATTTAATAGATCTCAAAATCGATCGTAATTCAATTAATATTTTTTTATATTTTATATATGTGATTTTATATTTTACTTCAAGTTTAAATTTTTATAGTAATTTAATAACATATAATATTTTTATTGTGCTATATTTTACGAATTTTTATTATATTGTGTTTTTAATTGATTTCTGTGTGTGTGATTTTTATAATTCGAAATTATTGTAATTGGTTAAAGACTTCAGAACTTTAATTACTCTGTACTTATTTAACATGGAAAGCGTAAACGTAATAACAATTCCGAGTGATATGTTAAAGCTTATTCCCCTTTTTGGTGGAGACAAAAGAATTTTGAATCTATTCTTTCGAAAATGTGAATATATAATTAATAAATTTAGAGGGCATGAAGAGCAGAATATTTACGTTTTACATGCCATAACTAGTAGATTAATAGGCGATGCCGCCGCGTTATTATCCGAGCGCGAAGATATTAATACTTGGCCCGCGCTAAAAGAATTACTGGAACAACATTTTGGTGATCCTCGTAGTGAGGATTGCATAAAAATCTCTCTCGAGTCCTGTAAAATAAAATCCGGGGAAAGTTATCTTGAATTTTGTAATAGGATACAGAATATTAGATCGTTACTAATATCGAAGGTTAATTTATCGGTAGATACGGAAATTTAACGCGCGAAAATTGCGATTTATAATCATACAGCCCTGAACGTTTTCTTGTATAATTTGCCCGAAAGCATGGTGCGTATTGTTAGACTGAAATCGCCTAGTACATAAGAACAGGCTCTAGAAATTTTGTTAGAAGAAGTTAATTTTCACGAACAATATCATTCGCGCAATCGTATCCATAATAATACAACGGTGCCCCAATTTTTACAAAATCCTCAACAAAGATTTAATTTTGGGATACCAAATGTACCTCAAAAATTTGGTTTTAAATTCACACCCCAACAACCGTTTAATAAAAATCCACAATTTGGTTATAAGCCACCGTTTAATAAAAACCCACAGTTCGGGTATAGGCCTTCATTAAATCAAAATCCACAATTTGGTTATAGGCCAACATTTAATCAAAACCCACAATTTGGTTATAGGCCTCCTGAAACTTTTGGTATGACGCCACAGAATTTCGGTCAAAGACCTCCTCAAAATAACCGCTTTGAGTCTGCTGACGTTTCCATGAGGACGGCACCCCCTCGACCACAAAATATAACTCAGCAAGGTTTTAGAGTGAATGAAACCGACTTACATAATGACAATAATTACTATGGCTGTAATCCTTACGACTATACGAATTACGAATACGATGAGAATGAGATTTATACACCCACTGACGATACTCAAGACATTAATGTGCTTCCGTCTGATGAAGAAAATTTTCAAACGAAAGCCTCTACAAAGAAAAAATCATAGAATTAAATTGCGATCCAAATCTGAAATTGCCACACATTTATATTCCTGAAACTAATTCCAAATTTATGATTGATACTGGGAAGCAAAATTTTAACGCGGACGCTTTACCTAGAATTAGAGTTAACGCTACGCATTCCGATAATGAAAACGAATCTATGGTTGTTAATATAGGCGATAGAGACAATAGGCCAAGAACGCGTAACGACTCTAGTACAATTTCTATACCAGAACGCGATTCTAGTGAAACGATATCTATTCCCGACTCTGAAACTCTATCGGCGCTAAGTTCTCCTAGAACATGTGACTACCCAGTCAGGTCACCATCTCTAACGTCAAAATCGGATACAGTTCATTCAGCTAATATAGTAGAATCGTCCGGTATACCTATATTACATGAAGCAATAGATACGAAACCAAATCAAATTTTAGTATATACGTGGTTTAAGAACGAAATGCAAGTTCACGACCTTTCACGTGAAAAGCAAAAAGTAAAGGATAGGAGAGGTGGTGAAGATCAAATCAGTCTCCCTTCAGGAAAAATTATATTTGCGAAAGACGTTAATAAGCGAAAAAGCAAGGATAAGCCGCGATTCCATAAAGCTAAGGTTATAGGTCAAGGTTCAAGGAACGTTATACCGATAGAGATTGGTAAAAGGAAGACTATGTCCCTATTAAAAATGTAAAACGCCTTCCGCGTTGTGGTGTTGGCTGATAGTGATGAAGTCCGCGCTGGCCCTTCAACTACAACCTCTTAAACATAACCGGAAATTTAGACTATAGTGACGCAATGAGATACGATAAACTTACAGCTAAACTTGAAAACGATCAAACTATCATTAGAAATAAAATTACTTTAATATCTAAAATGCTCGATAGTTTTATCAATTCTACTGAAGTCTTCAATCAAAATTCTAATATATTAGATAAGCGTTTAAAAATTGTAGAATCTATGATTAAGGAATTAGCATCTAAGGATAATCATTGGGTTTATACTACTTATGTTGTAAGCCTTTTAAATTTATTTGTTAGTAATTTTCGTTCTATTTTTATAAAATTAGGATAAATAGAGACTGCTCTAGCATTTAGTAAAGTATCCATATTACATCAAAGTATTATTAATTCTACTGAGTTGTTGCAACATTTAATTCTTATATCTCAAACTGAAAATTTAGTGTTTAAAGCGAGTGAGGCAAATTAAGTAAAACTAGAAGAAACTATTAATATTAAATCGTATATTAAACAAAACCAGATTACGTTAATAATGGAGGTTCCAATTACAGATAATTATACTTATAACTATTTCAAATTATACTCTACACCTATGTACCGTGCATCCGATAGTTAAACCATTTCCATTTTTCCTAAATATCCTTACCTGTTGGCAAAGGAGATGAAATACTTACCGATCGTAAAACCGTGCCGATCGCTCGCTGCTGGAGAACAATTTCTATGCGATGAACAAAATCAAACGCCATATCCTGAAACTACATGCATAGAACAACTGCTTAAATTTGAAGGAAACCCAATGCACTGCGAACAACAGCTAATCAATATAGAGAATGTGAGAATTCAAAGAATCACACCTATAAGTTGGATACTTTTCTCAAAATACAGAAATACTCTGACTCAAATTTGGAATGGTGATGTCAGAAAATATCCCGTCGTTGGCACATACATAATGACCATCGACGAACCATGTAGCATCGAGATCCAGAATATAACGATTCGCCCTCACCAAGTAATCACTGAGAATGATCCTGTAGAACCAACAAAAATTATAGTTTTGCCGCAATTACCTGTGAATAGAACTCCAATATTATCCAGTACACGTGTACTCAATATGCGAGGCATCAACTTGGACGAAGTTAAATATATGTCAACGATATTAAAGCAATCAGTGTTCAGTGATAGTGAAATGGTTAACAGTGAAAGAAATTTTAGATTCAGTGCTACTTTAGGCTATACGTCTCTATTTTTAATCTTTGTACTTGTAATTCTATTTTTACCTTACTTACTTCGTTATAAGATATTAAATGTAACATGTCTGCGAAATCATCGGATAGTTATTAAAAATGAACAAACCGATAATTTCGCACTTAAGGAGGGAGGAGTTACGCATCCACCCCAACCCTCTGTATTAGGTTGAGCAATAGCCTTCCGCTGGCCTCAGCAAGACCACCTGAGAGTTCTTGCAATTTAGCATAAGCATTGCAGTTATTGAAAAACATTTGTTTCGCAATATTCTATCGATGGTACCATGTATGTAATTCTGAGCATTAACATTTGTGACTCCAAATCGTCCACTTGTTATAGTTAAGTAATTAAATAAGTTTAATTTTAATTTAATTTTATTTCTTTTAAAAAAAAGTCAAATCGCTCCCGCAAAGTTTAACTATTTCGCATAGGTACTTTGTTATTACTTTTTATCTTATCTCGCGTGTTTTATTTTGATACGTGTGCTGTTTCAGATATTCTTCGAAATATACCTACGCTATGACTGCAAAATCCAAATGTATTAAGTAAATGGTTCAAATAAATTTGTACCTATATTATTCACGATTATATACAGACCCTTGAACTTAATAGTATTTAGGTTAACGCCGATAAGAATTTAGGTTAGGTTATAAATTAAATACTTCTATGTATTCTACATGTATAGATTTGGGATAAGAATTAATTTATTTGTTCTGGTATAAAAGCTTAAATAATAATTTTCATAGGAGCTTTTTACAAACCATGTAAAGTTATATCAAACTAAGTAGGTTTAGATTTTTTTCTTATTTTTTATCTTACATTTAGAATATTTTGATATTAAATCAAAATACTTTAATAAGAAATACATCTGCTTAATTTGATCTACCTACTAACAACAAGGCTATATGTAATTACAAACGGTCAAAAAGTTGCGTTCCTGCTTAATATATTATCATTTAACATACGAAACATCATTCAAACGAATGGTGGTCAATGGTCACAAGGGTTGCCAACACTTCATCATCAAAATAATTTTCCAAAATAAAGTGTAAAAAATATAGTACATTTAAAAAAAATATAGTATTTTATGGGAAAAACAAAAAAAATAGACAAATATATATTTATTTTTATAAAAACTATATTTTTTTGCACTTCTTGCACTGTGTAACAGCTTTTGACGTGACGTCTTATAATTCGATAGAGCCGCCTGCACGCACGAAAAAACATAACTCATGCGGCGTTACCTCGCTCTGAGGCGTTCCGTGTAAGGCTTGAAGTGCGAGCGAGAGCGCGGAACGAACGACAAAGAAGCACAATCGGACGTTGTCACGTTCAATTACTAACGTCAGTGAACCGACTTTACAGACAACCAATTTTTTGTTTAAAATCGTCAAAAGTGTCAAGCTTTGTCACATTCAATTTTTAAATTAATATAAATCAAAAGCTCATTTTTTATTAATGATACACTACTTCTGTTTCTTTCTTCTCGCCACTGGTATATGCGCAATAGGTTATATGACTTAGCCAGACGATAAAAACCCATGGAGGGTTGTCGCGTAAAAACCACAGGACAGTTCTTTGGCATATTATGATATATTATGTAGTTAGATATAAGTTACATATTATGTAATATTGACATGATTTTAAAAGAGCAACTATGGAGTTTCTTGCCGATTCTTCTCCATAGATACTGCTTTCCGAATCGGTGGTAAATGTTAAAAATACTTATGTAATGAGTAATGACGATTCGAAAGTGCTACTAAATAGTAGTCTAATTGAATAAATGAATGTTTGAGTTTGATTTGAGTTTGAGTTTCTTAGTTCAATTAAAAGGCGCGTTCTTATTTTTTTTTAATGAAGGATTTGTTTGTAACATTTGTCCGTGTTGAAAATATAGTATTTTTGCGTACTATATATGTTTTCAACAGTATATAGTACGCAGACCCGAAATATAGTACAATACTATATATTATTATAGTACGGTTGGCAACCCTAATGGTCACACACAAAAGTTTAAAAAGTTGCGTTCATAGCTGTTCATACGAAACATCATTCAAACGAACAATCAACAACGCGAACGAAGCATAACAAAAACGTCACACACAAAACGCCAAGTGTGTCGTGGACGCGCGGCGTCGACTCGCGATATCCCTTCTAGCCCGCCCGCCGCGCCGCGCCGCACCCGTCGGCCGTCGCGTCGTGATCGTTGTTCGCTCAGTTTCCATACATTTCGCACCACGCGGGACTTTGACATGTTTTGATCATATTGTGTGACAATTTGTAAGGTGAATGTATGAATCGTTAGAAGTTGAATGAATATATAATTTACGTTGTGTTCAATATGTTCCCGATTGTTATCGCATCAAAAATAATAATACTTTTTATAAAGATAAATTAAATTCCTACATAGAAATCGGTAAGATTGGCTTTTATTATTTTATACAATAAATGACGCAGTATGTTATTTGTTAAAATATAGATCTTTAATAAATAAGACAAAAAAAATACTAGTTTAAATATTATATATGTACCTCTATCTATTAAAAACTTAAGCAATTTAAACGGGACAGTTTCCATCCAACTTAACGCGTGTACACCTCACCGCAAGCGGCCGCCATGATGGCAAGTAACCGCGCGTTCCCCCCGCCGCGGCCTGCCGCCTGCGCGTCAGTCGCCCGCCGGCCGCCGCGCGTACCCTGCATGCGTTCAGACGCCACTACACAATGCAATTCGAATACGAGCCCGAGACACTGATTGAGGCGGTGAAAAAACGCCCCGGCATATGGGACTTCGAGAACCGCGAGTACAGATCGAAAGCTGCGCGACACACGCTGTGGTTGGAGGTCGTGCGAGAGGTGGCCGGGAATGACGTCAACGTCACGAAGAGCGAGATGCGTGAGTTGGGTAAGCGACAATCACTGACTAGTTGCAAATCGGCGTGTCTAATCCTGTTTGTGGTACGGCAATGATAATATATTAAAAGTTTCAATGTTGTAGGTCCAACCACATAGAATTATTAGGTACTTAATTTTTGTTCCATTGGATGTAAAATAAAGTTTTTGGACTAAGCACATATTTACAAAATTATATTATTTTTTTGTTGTTTAATTGTTATAATCTAGGTCAAAAACGACTCGAGCGTTTTTTTTTTAATATTTTACCTTTAGATACTACATCTTCGCCGATAAGCTATTCCATTGTATCTCTGGATCGAAGCAAGCGAAGCCGGGGCAAGAGACTAGTAGTAGTAGTATTAGTCATTTAATAAATGAAAAAGTCTAATCGATGTTTTAATTTCAGAGCTTCAACTGCAAAAGAAATGGAAGAGTATACGCGACTGTTTTCAAAAATACATATCAAATCCGAACAGAACAAAAAAACCGTACGTCTATTGTCGTCTCTTAGAATTCCTGTTAAAAAATCAGTCATTACCTTCCCGCGACACGGGCGGGGGTAGCGACTCTGAAGAAGATGCGGCTAAAAAGAAGGTATGGAGACCCGTGAAGAAATTGAAATTGACCAAAATGAGTTCAGATGAAGAAAACGACAATTATATGGACGATACACAATCAAATGACGGCATAGAGTTGGAAGTGACGCCGTCAAAGCCAACTATAAACGAATTTGCATTCGCAAATGTCTCAGATATAGCCAATAAAAGTGAAAGCGAAGATCCAGACAAAATGTTCCTCTTATCATTACTGCCACACTTGAAAGCCGTTCCTGAAGAATTCCGCCTCAACGTGAAAATGGACATGATGCAAGTGTTGAGGAACGCTAGTTATCACATGGTGAACGATCATAAAATAATGTGAATTGTTATATTACATTTTGTACAGTAGTTATTAAGTGAACATTGAATTTGTAATACGGTATGTATTTTAAAGGTATCAAACATTCCTTAATATAAGAGATATATACAATGAAAAGTATTTTTATTTCGGCTTACCTTAAATCTAAATATGTAAGCGACTGAAGGCCTCCAACGGCATCAGGTATACTCCTTATAATATTTTGTGATAGTAATAACTTTTCTAAAAATATATATGTGGTCACTTCATCAGGCAATTCACAAAATCGGTTTTTTGATAAATCTGAAACAAACAAAAATCGTGATAAGTTTATTGTTAGTTAATTTCATGTGTGATTATTTTTGTTAATAAATCACTAGCAAGACTCTTCGTTGACTTCTTTAATGTAACGTAAAACATTGACGTCAAATTAAATAACCTTATTTCTCATTAATTTGAAAGGTTGTCGATTATTTCTATGAGTCCTGCTCCTGCCTCAAAGAAATACACGCAGTTTTTACTCCTAGTCATAAACAACCCTATTGCAAAGAGTTACCAACTAACGTATCCACCCCGCGCCGTAATAAATTTGCCGGCAGATAATGTGCAAGGGAATCACGAAATGGAACATTTCATTTTCGTAACGTACGAAAAACTAGGAGATAGCTAGCGCCGATTGCGTTTGTATACAAACAACTGCTAGATATTCTTACGCAAACCAGTCGATAGGTTCGTTGGCACCAAACGCTGAACGTCGGTGGTTAGATTATATTACTAAATCCACCGCAGCCACTTTGATTTGTGCGATTCGAGATAATTGCGTCAGAAAGGATCTCTATTACCTAGACGCTAGTTAGAGCGATAGTTTTATTAAAATATTCACTGGTCACTTCCATTAATGCGGAATACGCTCGTAAATTTTGCACCTAAGTACCTAATGGTTTATGAACAAATCAATTTAGCAATATAGCATAGAAACAAAAGCTCTACATAATAGAGTTCTCTAATATAGCCTCAGTTAATAACACTATATGGGTACTCCGGCTTTCAGGCCAGTAATTAAACAAGTTGGATTATAGAACTTCATAAATACTTGATACTTTCAAAGTTCTGGTTAAATGAACGCTTGAAGCGAGTAGGTATATGGCGAGGATAATCATAGAGAAGAGCACTTATAATAATTAATATGCGCGTTGGTTTCCGCTACATATCGAAATGCGGTCTATAAAGTTTGAGTCATGTTGTTTATTTGAGAATCTCGGCTAATAGGAACGATTCTTACGCTTAGATGACTTTAATATAACAACTACGAATACTTAGTATGGTACTTGAGCCAATGATGGATATACAGCTTTAAAATTCCATTGAGATTGTCGAGAAATTATAGAATATTAAACTGCATTTAATGCTAACAGCAAGAAGAAAGTGCTTGAAAAATAATGTGCTACGACTCAGTGCTACAACCTATACAACAGCTTAATAGTTGGATATTTATAACTCTTTTCATACTTGTTAAAATAAAATTGCTCTATACACATAGGTTACCGTTCAAAGGGGTTGCTTTTGCCCGATTAATTTCTGTTGCCTCCAGCTTATTTATGTTAAAGGTTATATAAAACAGATAAAGGCACGAGGGAGATCAATACGGGCCGTTATACGTGACTGACATTGCCACCATAAAGGTTACCTATATATAGTAACTAATCTATATTACAAAATGACAGGCGTAAAAGCTTTGTGCTATCTACTTTTAGTAAGGTCGTAATAATAGACTCCTCTAACCAAGAAGCTTATATCTAATACACTGGAGATTTCGGTATGAACATTAACGTGTAACAAGAAAATATTGCCCAGTTGTTGTTTTTTATCACTTTCACACCTAACTTGGTATTGCCACTGTTAATACGAAGTTTTCCCAAGGCTACTATGTATGCTGTAATATTCTGTGCAAAAGGTTAGTTTTTGTACATGAGTTTGTTGATAAATTGCCAACAACGTCATTCAGAAGCATTGTTGGATGAGACAATTATTATTTATGCTAAATAAAATAAGTATCTGAACCAATTATTAAAAAGCGATACTCCCTGATTATGGGTAGTCACCATAATAAAATTGTAGCAACTCTCACTTTGTCAATATGGCATGTGTGTCAAAAAAATTGCGTCGCTTCGAATATTTAAGTTAATATTGTTGCTTATTTAATAAATATTTTCCGAATATAAAGAATGCATTGTATTGTGCAAAATTGCAGAAGTGTTTGGACACCAAATTCTGGCATAGAATTTCACAGGCAAGTGTATATTTACGTTATTTACAATATTCCTCAATACTCCTGCATTTACCTGTTTAGAATCATAACAATGGCAAAAATTGTAAAATTTTGCATCATTTTAGTAAGCAGTCATGTTAAATTTGTTATTTTCCTAATACTTTATCATTTTTCAACAAGTTTTCAATAAACAAATTTAACAAGTAAGGTAACCATGATGACGAGTTTTTATGGATAGCGAAGAGAATATATTGTAATAACAATATTATGATGAAATTTAGAACACCATTTTCAAGATTGTTACTAGTAATGAAACAACACACGACATCGGTATTGCACTCACATGTAGTTATAAGATTGTTCGTTTTTACATTGAAATTTATACTTTTTTAACTTACCTCATATTTTTTTTGTTTTACGTATTTCAGCTTTCCAAAAAGTAAAATAAAAAGAAATATATGTGCCCATCAAGGGTAAAATTACTGAGGATTACGACCCAGAAAAAAATACCTTTTGAAAAATAAACTTTGTAAAGTTAGCTGAAATTTGTGCAAGGCTGCTATAAACAGTTTTTCTTTGATGATTTTGGCTTGAAATTGACCCGTCGAAGCAACGCGTTTTAAAAGAAGATCTGAGTAGCTTACAATTTGGTAAACAGCATCTGATGCAAAACACAACTTTCCTCTATTTACAAAGGATGTTAATGCTATATATTGGTTCATATCCAAGCTTTGTAGCCAAAAGTTATTTAAAACTATCATTCTATACCAATTAAAATTGTATGTACCTATAAAGTATGACCAGTAATATTATAATATAAATACTGTTAAAAATATATGTCGTTATTATTTATAGACCATGATTTTTAGTTTTTTCTATTTCGAAAAATCCTGAATATATACAAACCAGCGTGGTCACTCCACAGAAAGAGACAAAAAACAACACTGACGTCATTCAAGGTCTTATTTTCTTGTTACAAGTTAATGGTCATAGTGCAATCTCCAGTGTATTAGATATAAGCTTCTTGCCTCTAACCAACAAATATAAGCCTCATAATTAAAACAGAAAGAGTGATATCCATACAAGTCAATCGAATTCACACATATTTTTTTCACGTTATATGTTTTAAACATGTTATTCTCATTCAAAATGTTCCTATCAATCACCCCAAACATCAAAAAAATATAGTCAGTAGAAATAAAAGCATAATTTATTAAATTGTGGTAAAACCCCATTATGGTTGACACAGTTTTGTCAAAAACTCTTTAATTAGCTTTGCCATTAAGGTCATATTTTTGCACCAGGGAATTTCATAAAAACACGAAACTGGATTTCTATACTCAATATTAAAACGAGTTGCTATGAATTTTTTTACCGATGTTAATAAACGTCCTCGAAAAATAACCGCCACCACGTGGCATTAACGAGCGAGCTTTTTTAACTCTCAACAGCTGATTTCGCTCTTAGCCCCTGGTAGTGATTTATTAACTTATTCATGCTTTGAATGGTGAGTATAATCGCCCCTCTCACAGCCTGGTAATTACAGCCTTTACGGCTATTCCTTATGGAATTCGCTGCTCCAGATTTACAGTAACTCTACGTTTTCAAAGGATATTTTTCCAGTATTCAAACATCAAAAGGATTCCGTAATAAAAGAAAACCGGATAGTGACACTGATGAAACTGTTACATTAAAATAATTTTCTCAGATTTTTTTAATAGGACATTATATACGAAGTTGATATACTATAGCTCTAGCTCATAGACAACATAATCATTTGGTACCTACAAAAGTTGAGACATTACAGATTACGACATACTTCTATACAACCGTCTAGCATTAGGAGTTGCGGTAATACACGATAAATATCAATGCGCCTGTCAGATGTGGTGCCAAGAGCTCCATTGCGGACTGCGGGCCTCTACAACCTTGACCGGCGATCGCGTGCAATCTTAAAACAATCAACTTAATATCTGCTGAATTGAATAGGTTGAAACTTTGCTAAAAGCTTTATAATAAGGTCATCTTTAAAATAGCACGTTCATATATATTTAGATTTTGTCTTCCACTTCATTTTAGTAGATATTCCTACCTAGAGGGTTTTCTTGAAGTGTTCTTTTATACCCAAATTGTATTTCAGACAAATACTTCAAATGTGTTTAAACCTTGCTCGAAAAGAAAATCTATTCTGGTTCCAGCAAAATTTATTATAAATAGTATTAATGTGGCATAAAGTGCCAATTATTTCAAGAATGTCGGACACGTCATGGAGTACGCGGTCGTATGCATCATCCTTATAGATTATGGTACCGACTTTATATTCGCTCATACAGTTGTAAAGCTAACGGTAGTAACTATAACGTCAATGTTTATACTCAATTCTCCATTATCGACCTACTAACGTGACAGTTATAATTCATTGTCGTCAAAGAAATGAATCGTAATCACAGAATAGATATCGTAGCGGAACTTATGTCGAGATAAATGGTGCTAACACCATTCTGTACACGTTATCTATGTAGACTACGGAATCGGAGAAAATAAGGATACATTAAAATTTGAAGCATGTAAGTATAATTCATATTTAATTTAAGAGACGTAAAATTTGAACTAGTTCCGATAAGAGTCCTATAATAAATATTAATAAATAGAATAATTATATTTTATACTTCAACTCCAAAGATCATTTAAGAATATTTCGCGGAACCAGCAAGTTTCACGTGTAGTCTGATCAATACATTAGTCGGGACGTCGACCAGCCGGCGCGGCATGGCGTGTCACCCCAAACACAGCTGATTCCACCACCCTCCGCCAGTGTATTCACCCCTCGCATCCACTCTTCAAGCCCTCGTGTACTTTCGATCTCGGCAAAATACGTACAAAAGGCAAATCAAGATTCCCTTTTTCATTAATTTGCGGAAATCCTAATTTTTGGGCAAATTAAACGATATTCGTCAATATTTTCATATCACCTCAAATCCAGTTGGCATTGAGCCAATGTCAAACTGTAAACAATGCAATTCAATAGAACGTATGTTATACAAGATAAGATGTCGTATAGAGCAATATCTCAGTCTTTGCCTTCTGATATACGCGATGGTTACACTGAACAGCAACAACAACAGTATACGAAATATTTAAAACAGTTACTAGGTGAATTTCAAGGACGATGGTGTAAGAAACCTCAATCTTCAATTAACTTTTGTGATCTCGATCACTTAAGAACTTTAGGTACTGGCGCATTTGGAAGAGTTGTTCTAGTGCGACACTCAAACACAAATAAATATTATGCTATGAAAGTGTTGGAAAAAGAAAAGGTAATAAAAATGAAACAGGTCGATCATACCCTGTACGAAAAGCGTATACTTGAAGCCATTAGATTTCCTTTTACTGTTTCAATGGAGAATTGTTTCAAGGACAACAGTTACATTTATTTTATAATGCCATTTGTCCCAGGTGGTGAAATGTTTACGCATCTTAGAAAAATGGGAAAATTTGAAGAACCTCTTGCGAAATTTTACGCTTGTCAGGTTGTACTGGCATTGGAGTATCTGCATTTTTGCAATTTAGTCTATCGCGACTTAAAGCCTGAAAACATTTTGATTGATAAAACTGGTTATTTAAAAATAACTGATTTCGGATTTTGTAAAATATTACAAGGTAGAACGTGGACACTGTGCGGCACACCAGAATATCTTGCACCAGAATTGATTCTAAGTAAAGGATATGGATTTTCCGTTGATTGGTGGTCATTTGGAGTTCTGTTGTTTGAAATGAGTGCTGGTTATCCTCCATTTTATGCAAGTGAGCCAATGAAGACATATGAAAGAATTGTAGCTGGAAAATATAGATGTCCATCAGGTTTCAATACAGATTTACGTGATCTCATTCGAAACACTTTACAAGTCGACATAAGTAAACGATTTGGGGTGATGAAAAATGGAGTAATGGATTTTAAAAATCACAAATGGTTTAAGGGAATTGAATGGGAAGCAATTTTAAATTGCCGATGGCCAGCTCCATTCGTGCCTAAGTGTAAGCATTCAGGAGATTCAACGAACTTTGACCATTGCGATGAGGAGCCATTACAGCCGGCTTCATATTGTCGCTTTGAATCGGAGTTTATAGATTTTTAATTAGGATAGCATTTTGTCATTCAGCAGTTTAAATATAAAATAAAATTAATGATTACCTATTCGTTTCTCTGCCGTAAATTCTAATGTTCCAACAATTCTTCTTTTATACCAAAGTCATTGTTTATTCCTAACACGCAAACCTTGTCGATTTTAATGATGACAAAGGAAAACATCCTCTTCCATAATCGCTTATCTCCAAGGCTCTTCGTTTATTTTGTACCCGATTTGAATGTGTGATTGAGCACGTGCGTAGAGCTCCCCTCACATGCGCCGGCGCAAGGGACATTAACGCTGTGGGGCACACGACAACCATTTATTTTTAAACAACTGTCGAGAGGAACAAACAATTGTGTCAATAACTAACCCTAGTATCAATTTAAAGCACCTACCACTTTTGGTTACAATTTAGATTTTATTATGTTTACGTGAATCTACACGTATATAATAAATCTATAGTTTGTATTTATGTTGAGTGCATATTTTTTTTGTGTGGTGTCTCTCAATGTTTAATAGGATGTATATCAAGAATTAGCAAACAAACCAAAGAGAAATAGTAATCCTAATAGTATTTGACCTGAATATCATTGCTGTTGCCAAGATTAGCCCGGCTAATGAAATGTGTTTATTGCTCGCTTTTGAAGCGCAAAACTGACGTTTTGTTAATAATAATTCAAGCACAACAAAATGAGATAATAAATACACTATTGCCGAAATTACTTTCTCTTTTCGCTTGTGAAATTGCTGATCCGTTCTTTCCATATTTTCAATTGATAAATACACATTGATGATGTAATACAATGGCTTTTTACTTGCATTGTAAGATAATCTTGTATCAAATTGCGACAATGGCATATCCGTGGTGGGAAAGGGTTGTTCGACAAAACCAAGCAAGTGTAACTAACGCAAAGGAAGCGTGGTTCCGGTGCATTGACATAGCCTTGTAAACATTTTTAAAACTATATTCCTAAAATAATAGCAATAGGTATATTACTAACAAGATAAACACGCCAAGATCTTTCCCGTTTAGACACACGATGCAAACAAATAAAACGCTATAAAGCATGCAAATATTTACTCGTCTTCTAGACCCCTATTTATTTTATAGCCTATAAAAGTGTAATGAGTGAAATGGGCGACGGCTATAATAATATCGGTATGGAATATAATGCCTTTTAATCATAATAAATAAATTGTTAATTTCTGCCCTCTAAGATTATCCCTAGGTCGTAGATCAAATAATTTTATTGTAAGAAATAAACTCGAATCACAGTGCAATATTTCAATTCCTTACTTGATAATTGATATGTGAAATTCAGTACTATTAAATCACTGACTTTCAACAGTTGGCTCATAGATAAGTTTTGTGTGGGATTGATTTATTACAAGCGCTGTCCATAATTTACTGGTCAAAGTGGTTGCCATTTTATCAATCTGGGTTTGATTAACCAAATACGTGAATTATATAAATTCAATCGGACAGGACCTTTATCGGATCGATGTCCCTATATGGCGCCAGAGGAACTTATCAATCTTGTCACAGACATATGCCAAGTGGGAAGTGGGAACTGCAAAGGATACGAGTTACACAATGTGGCATGGAGTATACAAATGAGATGGAAGATTTACAGGCTGATTTTTATAACTTTAGTATGTAGCGTATGATGCAATGTACATACAACTACTGAATAATGAATTTAATTATGAAAAAACAACTAAAACCATAAGTATATTAAAACATTACAACACGTACAGATATAGATACTAGATAGGTAGTTACCGTATGTATCATCTTTATTAACTGAAGTCATAAAAGACAATTATTTTATAAGCTGTGATAAAACTGTGGATCCTCGCATTTAGAATAGCTCAGATAAAATGCTACTTTAAATGATTCTACAATTAATGGCCATAAAATTGATCAAAGGTTGTTAGGAAGAATACAGTTTACACAGAACGAAATAAATCGCCAGTAGACCATTAACTAAGAAGAAGAAAATAACAATCATCCAAGTAGGCATGATAGGCACAAAGACTCAAGTGACTTCGTTGGTATGGTATTTGGTTACAAATAAAATATTAAATGAATTGACATCTCTCTGTTTGAACCAGAGTGGTCCTCCTGAGTAGTAAGCCTGTTCTTTCATGCCAGAAGATAAATTCATAAAGAAATGGGTCAGCGTGTCAATTAACTGTGCCAATTCAGTACAAAGAATGAGCATCGCGCTGTGCAATCGTTCATAATACAACAATATAACGAGGAGGGTAGCACTCTTTAAGGCTTTTAAGTACTCAGCTGTTAAGAATATGGGTCAGTGGCTTTGCATCCATATGATCCAGTGAGTCGTACGGGGCGAGATGAGAGGGTCAGATTGGTACACAATGGGTACACATTATCTGAATTCACTATTCTACTATTTTTATGCAGATTTATGCACTGAGCGTAACGTGTACTGAGCACAGCTGCGTGCTCAATTATCTCAGTATAAATAAAATACGAGGAAATTTACTAAGCCACTTACGACATTCACGGAATGAATTTGAAACTTTAGCGATACTTCTTAATACTATTATAAAGGCGAAAGTTTGTATGGATGTATGGATGTATGGATGTTTGTTACTCTTTCACGTAAAAACTACTGAACCGATTACAATGAAATTTAGCACACATATAGAGGGTAACTTGGATTAACACATAGGATAGGTTTTATCCCGGAAATCCCACGGGAACGGGAACTATGCGGGTTTTCCTTTGAAAACGCGGGCGAAGCCGCGGGCGGAAATCTAGTTTTTGTTATAAATTGATCTTATCACATACCTATTCTTGGTACTTAATTTTATTCGGTAGCATAAACAGTTGAAACGCTATGGCAAAACGTTAAAGTTAAGATATACATATTTAAACCACTTGGATTTATTTATTGAAACGAAAAGGCTAGCTTTGAATGGGCCAACATTTTAACATACAGTTAAATTAAAACTTTCTCATAATGTTATTATTTTGCATATTTAATCCAGTTTAAATAAATTTAATTATACATATTTTACTCAAATTAACCATCATAATATAACATATAATATTCAGTAACAAAATACAAGCAACTCAATCCACATAACTACGAATTACGATACATAAACGAGTAAGTATGTGGCTGACGCAAATCGAAATGAAACCAATCCAATTTCCCTTCAATACCAATGTAATTCTCACGTTGATGTGAGTCTTATAACGGCTAGAAGCAGTATATAATACTTGGTTACAGTTTTTGCTACTGAGCATGCACATCACTCATCAACTTGTGTGCCATAACTTATTATTTACGATTCTCGTTAAACCAAAGCTTCAAATCATCTTTTGTTTTGCGAGAGATCGTGAAATTCGTGTTTTCTAATAGCACTAAACACTTTCACACGATCTCACATAAAACTGGAAAATTTCACGACACAACACTAACAAGATAGCCAATTTTTTAGTCTGGAACATGCAAGGTGTATGCAAATTTAAGAGGACACGACCAGACAAAGCCGGCGCAAAGGAAACTTGGAGAGAGCATTTGATGCATACCAATTCGTTTCAATAAACGTACTAACCGACCGAATAAAAATGAAACCATTCAGTTGTATTGTCCTGGGATTCAACGTTATATAAGTTAAGTCGCACAATCATCAGTATTCTCAGTGTAGCTTCGATCCAACTGGAATAAAAATGACGTCTGCGCCTATTGTAATGTTGGCGTCGCTAAAAACATGGAGCCAAGAATTCAAGGTGCGATACAAGGTACTATTGAGTTGGTAATTACATAAACATCTAGCCTATATTCGATTAAAGGCCTTTGTTATAGCCCCCGTGGAAATTTGCCAACTGAAGCGGCGAAATGGAAATTTAAAAGGGTGTAATTTATTTCGCTCGCTTTGCAACCTTATTAAAAATACACCGGCGCACCTACACACTCTCCACAGAGGTCTGCATTTATAATTCAAAGAGGTCTGTAAAGCCTGACTTTTATAGCGTTGGTTATATTTGCACTTCCGTTGTGCTGTTATCATACTGAACGAAATCCAATAAAACATGCAAGGAAAAGAGAAAGTATGAATTTATATTTTTGGTTTTTATGGCATTCAAATGCTTTATAAATATAAATTTATAAAGAATAGAAAAAATTCGATCACGAGGCGGGACTCGAACCCGCATCCTTCGCGCCATTCCGGGGCGGATGCCTCACCAACTCAGCCACTCGTGACCCGCCCGAGTGATCGAATTTATTCTATTCTTTCAGTTTTATGTGTCTGAAGGGACACACCGCGCGCCATCTATTGAGATGATTAACAACCATTTCAACCAATATGAAGCACTTTTCAGTGAATACAATATTGTAACGATGGAACACGACCTTTTTTGTTGAATTTATATTTTTGGTTTTTATGGCATTCAAATGCTTTATAAATATAAATTTATAAAGAATAGAAAAAATTCGATCACGAGGCGGGACTCGAACCCGCATCCTTCGCGCCATTCCGGGGCGGATGCCTCACCAACTCAGCCACTCGTGACCCGCCCGAGTGATCGAATTTATTCTATTCTTTCAGTTTTATGTGTCTGAAGGGACACACCGCGCGCCATCTATTGAGATGATTAACAACCATTTCAACCAATATGAAGCACTTTTCAGTGAATACAATATTGTAACGATGGAACACGACCTTTTTTGTTGAATTTATATTTTTGGTTTTTATGGCATTCAAATGCTTTATAAATATAAATTTATAAAGAATAGAAAAAATTCGATCACGAGGCGGGACTCGAACCCGCATCCTTCGCGCCATTCCGGGGCGGATGCCTCACCAACTCAGCCACTCGTGACCCGCCCGAGTGATCGAATTTATTCTATTCTTTCAGTTTTATGTGTCTGAAGGGACACACCGCGCGCCATCTATTGAGATGATTAACAACCATTTCAACCAATATGAAGCACTTTTCAGTGAATACAATATTGTAACGATGGAACACGACCTTTTTTGTTGAATTTATATTTTTGGTTTTTATGGCATTCAAATGCTTTATAAATATAAATTTATAAAGAATAGAAAAAATTCGATCACGAGGCGGGACTCGAACCCGCATCCTTCGCGCCATTCCGGGGCGGATGCCTCACCAACTCAGCCACTCGTGACCCGCCCGAGTGATCGAATTTATTCTATTCTTTCAGTTTTATGTGTCTGAAGGGACACACCGCGCGCCATCTATTGAGATGATTAACAACCATTTCAACCAATATGAAGCACTTTTCAGTGAATACAATATTGTAACGATGGAACACGACCTTTTTTGTTGAATTTATATTTTTGGTTTTTATGGCATTCAAATGCTTTATAAATATAAATTTATAAAGAATAGAAAAAATTCGATCACGAGGCGGGACTCGAACCCGCATCCTTCGCGCCATTCCGGGGCGGATGCCTCACCAACTCAGCCACTCGTGACCCGCCCGAGTGATCGAATTTATTCTATTCTTTCAGTTTTATGTGTCTGAAGGGACACACCGCGCGCCATCTATTGAGATGATTAACAACCATTTCAACCAATATGAAGCACTTTTCAGTGAATACAATATTGTAACGATGGAACACGACCTTTTTTGTTGAATTTATATTTTTGGTTTTTATGGCATTCAAATGCTTTATAAATATAAATTTATAAAGAATAGAAAAAATTCGATCACGAGGCGGGACTCGAACCCGCATCCTTCGCGCCATTCCGGGGCGGATGCCTCACCAACTCAGCCACTCGTGACCCGCCCGAGTGATCGAATTTATTCTATTCTTTCAGTTTTATGTGTCTGAAGGGACACACCGCGCGCCATCTATTGAGATGATTAACAACCATTTCAACCAATATGAAGCACTTTTCAGTGAATACAATATTGTAACGATGGAACACGACCTTTTTTGTTGAATTTATATTTTTGGTTTTTATGGCATTCAAATGCTTTATAAATATAAATTTATAAAGAATAGAAAAAATTCGATCACGAGGCGGGACTCGAACCCGCATCCTTCGCGCCATTCCGGGGCGGATGCCTCACCAACTCAGCCACTCGTGACCCGCCCGAGTGATCGAATTTATTCTATTCTTTCAGTTTTATGTGTCTGAAGGGACACACCGCGCGCCATCTATTGAGATGATTAACAACCATTTCAACCAATATGAAGCACTTTTCAGTGAATACAATATTGTAACGATGGAACACGACCTTTTTTGTTGAATTTATATTTTTGGTTTTTATGGCATTCAAATGCTTTATAAATATAAATTTATAAAGAATAGAAAAAATTCGATCACGAGGCGGGACTCGAACCCGCATCCTTCGCGCCATTCCGGGGCGGATGCCTCACCAACTCAGCCACTCGTGACCCGCCCGAGTGATCGAATTTATTCTATTCTTTCAGTTTTATGTGTCTGAAGGGACACACCGCGCGCCATCTATTGAGATGATTAACAACCATTTCAACCAATATGAAGCACTTTTCAGTGAATACAATATTGTAACGATGGAACACGACCTTTTTTGTTGAATTTATATTTTTGGTTTTTATGGCATTCAAATGCTTTATAAATATAAATTTATAAAGAATAGAAAAAATTCGATCACGAGGCGGGACTCGAACCCGCATCCTTCGCGCCATTCCGGGGCGGATGCCTCACCAACTCAGCCACTCGTGACCCGCCCGAGTGATCGAATTTATTCTATTCTTTCAGTTTTATGTGTCTGAAGGGACACACCGCGCGCCATCTATTGAGATGATTAACAACCATTTCAACCAATATGAAGCACTTTTCAGTGAATACAATATTGTAACGATGGAACACGACCTTTTTTGTTGAATTTATATTTTTGGTTTTTATGGCATTCAAATGCTTTATAAATATAAATTTATAAAGAATAGAAAAAATTCGATCACGAGGCGGGACTCGAACCCGCATCCTTCGCGCCATTCCGGGGCGGATGCCTCACCAACTCAGCCACTCGTGACCCGCCCGAGTGATCGAATTTATTCTATTCTTTCAGTTAGTTTTCCCTTCAGACACATAAAACTGAAAGAATAGAATAAATTCGATCACTCGGGCGGGTCACGAGTGGCTGAGTTGGTGAGGCATCCGCCCCGGAATGGCGCGAAGGATGCGGGTTCGAGTCCCGCCTCGTGATCGAATTTTTTCTATTCTTTATAAATTTATATTTATAAAGCATTTGAATGCCATAAAAACCAAAAATATAAATTCAACAAAAAAGGTCGTGTTCCATCGTTACAATATTGTATTCACTGAAAAGTGCTTCATATTGGTTGAAATGGTTGTTAATCATCTCAATAGATGGCGCGCGGTGTGTCCCTTCAGACACATAAAACTGAAAGAATAGAATAAATTCGATCACTCGGGCGGGTCACGAGTGGCTGAGTTGGTGAGGCATCCGCCCCGGAATGGCGCGAAGGATGCGGGTTCGAGTCCCGCCTCGTGATCGAATTTTTTCTATTCTTTATAAATTTATATTTATAAAGCATTTGAATGCCATAAAAACCAAAAATATAAATTCAACAAAAAAGGTCGTGTTCCATCGTTACAATATTGTATTCACTGAAAAGTGCTTCATATTGGTTGAAATGGTTGTTAATCATCTCAATAGATGGCGCGCGGTGTGTCCCTTCAGACACATAAAACTGAAAGAATAGAATAAATTCGATCACTCGGGCGGGTCACGAGTGGCTGAGTTGGTGAGGCATCCGCCCCGGAATGGCGCGAAGGATGCGGGTTCGAGTCCCGCCTCGTGATCGAATTTTTTCTATTCTTTATAAATTTATATTTATAAAGCATTTGAATGCCATAAAAACCAAAAATATAAATTCAACAAAAAAGGTCGTGTTCCATCGTTACAATATTGTATTCACTGAAAAGTGCTTCATATTGGTTGAAATGGTTGTTAATCATCTCAATAGATGGCGCGCGGTGTGTCCCTTCAGACACATAAAACTGAAAGAATAGAATAAATTCGATCACTCGGGCGGGTCACGAGTGGCTGAGTTGGTGAGGCATCCGCCCCGGAATGGCGCGAAGGATGCGGGTTCGAGTCCCGCCTCGTGATCGAATTTTTTCTATTCTTTATAAATTTATATTTATAAAGCATTTGAATGCCATAAAAACCAAAAATATAAATTCAACAAAAAAGGTCGTGTTCCATCGTTACAATATTGTATTCACTGAAAAGTGCTTCATATTGGTTGAAATGGTTGTTAATCATCTCAATAGATGGCGCGCGGTGTGTCCCTTCAGACACATAAAACTGAAAGAATAGAATAAATTCGATCACTCGGGCGGGTCACGAGTGGCTGAGTTGGTGAGGCATCCGCCCCGGAATGGCGCGAAGGATGCGGGTTCGAGTCCCGCCTCGTGATCGAATTTTTTCTATTCTTTATAAATTTATATTTATAAAGAGAAAGTATAGTAACAAATAAAAATATGTTAATAAATTTTAATTTACATTTTCTGAATGAAAATAATCATTATGCTAATGGATAGATTAAATCAATGTTGTCAAATATTATGTAAAACGAAGTTGTTTATAAATATTTTAGCGTGGGTATTGGACATCGGTTAGTAAAACGAATTAAAACGGTAACTAATGCGACGGAACACAATCTGTTTACTTTTTTTTCCGGCACTCTTACATACCACGCCCATATCGAAACAGGTTATAGATACTTACCTGCATCGTGCCGTGTGAATGAAGATTTCTTAAAAATGTGTTACTCTGCCGCGCATTTAGATGTGTTCGATAGTAATATGTTGTATTAGATTGTCGTTTGTTTATAATATAAAATGTAAAATAATAATTAAATAAAATATAAACACAATTATCCTTAAGGGTACCAAAAGTGTTAAAACATAAAAGTAAGATACTTTGCACATAATAATTCGCGAATCTTTATGCAATACCTCCTGCAGTAAAGTTCGAAGTGATTAGAAAACGCTTTGCCAAAAGACCACCAAAACTCCAGGAGAGAACAAGACCCCTGATTTCAACTGGAGCTTTATTTCAACACCCATAAGGTTGAATTTGTTTATGGGTTAATTAATTATATATTCAGTTATATTGCATGCAGAGGACTGGAATTGCTGGTACAATCGTCCCCCTATATCCGGAGTGTCGCAACGGCTCGGCGAGCACGTTTATGCACCTGTCGCCATCATTGTATGCTTTTCTATAGAAAAGTTAGTCAAGTATGGTACACGGCAACAAAGGCAAACAAAGTTTGTTAGTAAATTGTAACGTACTAGCGGTTCCGCCCTGGCGCCATAGCCCGTAACTTATCACAGGTTAATCCTGTACGGTGATAAACTCTCCAAAATATTCTGTTATAGGTGAAGTACACAAAGATAAGTCTTACCTAACGCCAAAAATACTTGAAAGATGGAATTCTATGGAAATGCTCGAGGTTAACCTTAATAAATACCGTAAAAATACGTTTCATCTTCCCCATACTACTAAATTCAATTTAACGTGTTGCTTGGGTAATATGAGAAGCTCTTTTAAATTCAAGCATGCCCTAAGCTGCAAGTCATTTCGTTCCCTTTAGCTGCTCATGAGGGAGATATCTAGATAACAGCGTGCTTGCTAATGTGACATGATTTAACCTTTGAGTGGTGGGAAGTTAAACGTATAAAGTATAGACGTTTCTTTTGCTGAGTGCACCAACATCAGACACGAAGGGTGATCCCCTTTCCAAATACTTGACAAATGAGAGGTGCTTGGTGGTTTCTAGCCAGAATTAATTGTCAACATACTTCTTTGAACTATTTTTAGGATAAATGTTTCTCACTTGGGAAATAATCTTTGTAAAACTGTTGCTACTATATTATCTAGTCTATACCCTTAAATTTTAATGGAAATGCAGAGAAATGAATTTAGTATCGTTACTTTCAAAGGAAGTTGAAATAGAAGAAGAAATAGATACTTTCTTTAAAGATTCATGGCTTTTTAAATTGAACAAATTTACATAAAAATATGGCGTAGAAGAATGTAGATTGTTATCAGTCACTGCTTAGTAATAATAAATTGGTCAGATTTAATTACAACATGGTTTTAAATAATTAATTATAATTTGTACAAGTAGATAACGTGTAGAATGCTCATTCAGCTTTCGAGTAAGTCAATTACGAATTATACGAGAAAGCCAGTTTCTCTACAAAGCGTAGGTTTGAAACAATAAATTCAACCATTCGTAAACATACCTACCCTCTTTACATGATGTTATATTTAGAATAACAAAACTTTAATATGTATTTAAGCAAAAATACAGAGAGAATTAAATAATAATTTTAGATTTAAAGATTAGATTTTGAAACTAGAGATGAAATATGGAAATTTTCAGTAGGTACACGAAGCAAGACAATTTTGAAGAAAATTGCACGTCACTCCGTAATATTTGGCGAATAAACAACAAATCTTGAAGCTTTATTGCATTATTTAAGATAGAGACGTCAACTTGAAGAGAAAGTGGACATGTTCAATCGATTTCTGAATCTACAAATATATACCTATTACTTGCAACCAATTTCTAAAAGACTTTTTAACGGATTTTAAACGCGATTTATTCATTCTATTATTTTCCCGACGTTTCGAACACTTTACAGCGAGCGTGGTCACGGGGAGACTCAACGTCGGGAAACGTCGGGAAAATAATAGAATGAATAAATCGCGTTTAAAATCCGTTAAAAAGTCTTTAATTTCTAAATGTATAATACTCGCGTAAAATCAAACATCAGAAAATACAATTTCTAAAAGCTAGCGTGATTTATTCCATCTAGATTCCACCTTGATAGTGCATTCCAGTTATTTATTTATACACGTTTCAGAACAGTTTCACCGCAATTTTATCATTTGCAACAAATAGATGTATTGTTCAGAACGCCATCGTCCTAAATAAATATCTACCAAATACCGCATTCAATCTCTTATTTATTTATTTATTTATTTAATCATTTATTGTACCACACCATTTAATATTACAATGTACATCATAATATATATCTGTTTGGATGCGAAGTACAATAAAGTTAAAACAGTTTGGTCAATTATTAATGGTGAAATGGGTAAAAGCAAATCAAGTAATACCATAAAACTTGTAAATAATGACAGGGTTATTGACAAAAGTGCTGATGTTGCGCTTGCTTTTGAAGAATTCTTCAGTAGTGTCCCTGCTACTATTACTAATAGTTTAAATTCGTCTTCAGCACTTGCAGAAACCTTTTTGAGGGACCATGTTGCGGGGTGCAGTACATTATTTGAATTACGACACGTAACTGCTAGTGATATTGTTACTGCCTTTAAGACGCTTAATCTAAAAAATACTTGTGATCTTTGGGGAATGTCCGTAAATTTAGTTAATAATATAATAGAAAATATTGCGAAAAATTTAGCTTTCATATTTAATAAGTGTTGTGACTATGGTACATTTCCTAATTTACTAAAGCTTAGTAAAGTTATACCTCTATTTAAGAAGGGCGATCAAGAAGACTGTAACAATTATAGACCTATCTCTATTTTACCAACATTAAGTAAGGTATTCGAGAAGTTAATATTAAACCCATTGAGTAGTCATTTTGCATCTAATAATTTACTGCACACCAAACAGTTTGGTTTCACAAAGGGGCGCTCAACCACAGATGCTGGAGTTGCACTTCTAACACATATATATAAAGCATGGGAAAACTCAAAAAATGCTCTAGGGATATTTTGTGACCTCTCCAAGGCATTTGACTGCGTTGAACATTGTACTTTGTTACGTAAACTTAATCACTATGGAATTAAAGGAAAAGCCCAGAACCTCATAGCGTCATACCTGCATGATAGGATACAGACTGTAGTTGTTAATGGAGAACGTTCTAGCGGTGCGTCAATTAACATTGGTGTTCCACAGGGGTCAATTTTAGGTCCCTTCTTGTTCTTGGTATATATCAATGATCTTCCCTATTATTTGCAGGATAGGTGTGAAATAGTTCTGTTTGCAGATGATACCTCATTAATTTTTAATGTGGATAGGCGTGACCCAAATGTTGACGAAGTGAACAGTGCTCTTTTACACATATCTGAATGGTTTACTGCCAATAATTTATTATTAAATGCCAAAAAAACCACTTGTGTTGAATTTTTACTTCCTAATGTAAAAAAGTTGAACAGAGATATTGCCTTGAACGGGGAGGTATTGCATCCTACTGAGTCTACTGTATTTCTAGGGTTAACATTGGACGAGAAACTACAGTGGGGAGCCCATGTCAACACCGCTGCAGGTAAGCTCAGTTCTGCTGCATATGCAGTCCGAAAAATAAGGCATCTCACCGATGAAGATACGGCTAGATTGGTTTATTTCAGCTACTTTCATAGCATTATGTCCTATGGAATTCTACTGTGGGGCAGGGCTGCAGATATAGAAACTATATTTATCTTACAGAAAAGAGCCATTCGCTCTATATATAATTTACGTGCTCGGGACTCACTAAGAGATCATTTTAAGAATACTGGTATCCTTACTGTACCATCACAGTATATATTTAATAATATTTTGCATGTACACAAAAGCTCTGACTTACACACAAGAGTAGGAGATAGACACGATTATGGCACAAGGAACAGGAATAGAATTGAAATGCCATTTTTCCGATAAGCTAAAGTTAAAAATTCATTTATGGGTCAAGGTATACGCTTATACAATAGAATTCCTCACAATATTAAAGAGTTTAGTAGTTCTAAATTTAAAACTTACATAAAAAATGTACTAGTTTAGAGAGCGTACTACAGTATTCAGGAATGTATGGACGATAAAGACCCATGGAGGGTTGTCGCGTAAAAACCACAGGACAGTTCTTTGGCATATTATGTAGTTAGATATAAGTTACATATTATGTAAATTTATTGACATTATTTTAAAAGAGCAACTATGGAGTTTCTTGCCGATTCTTCTCCATAGATACTGCTTTCCGAATCGGTGGTAAATGTTAAAAATACTATGTAATGACGATTCGAAAGTGCTACTAAATAGTAGTCTAATTGAATAAATGAATGTTTGAGTTTGAGTTTGAGTTTGAAAAGGTGACCTTATCGCTTAAAAGCGATTTCTTCCAGGCCACCTAAGGTAGAGGATAGATATATTATAATACATATAATTAATGTAACGCGGGTGGCTGAAAAAGTAAAAGAGAAAAGAAAAATATATATATATATATATATATTATTATTATGAGATAAAAATAAAATAGGAAGTAATATAATATATTACATATTATTATTATGTTATAGAGAAACCTGTATTAATCATAATAGAATACAATAAAGTAACTATAATGTGTATATAAATATAAATAAATAAAATACATAACATCTCTTACTTAATTCAGTAACGTTAATGTTCATCTTCGATTATATATTTTTAAAGGAAAGTCGTGTTAAGGTACGGTAGTATGGTTCTTACTAATAAGTGTTGGAAATGGATTTTAATTAATATTATTTTCCTGATCTTGTCGGAACTTGGAACTTTAATTAAAAAAAAAAAAAACTTCTACCCAGATGGTAGATCCGACCAGCATTTTTATGTTTCCATCTCTTTCTCTTCGGCCCTTTTCTGGCCACTACTGGGCATAGGCTATTCATGAAGCACGCTTTTTTTAATGTTTTATAGTATTAGATTTTCAATGCAGATTTATTTACAATTATATGAGTACAATATTATAAAATAATACTTTATTCTCATTTTTTATAGCTTTAAAATTTGACAAAAACAACAATAGACCAGACCTTGTAGCCAGAAGATTGCAATCTTGGGTAACATTGAGATCTCTAATAAGATATTGGCTGCATCCAATTGCACCAACATTATATCTAGTCTACGTTAAGGAACATTAGATTTGTTTACCATATATACATATGTATATACATATATACATATGTACAGCAAATAGCAACCATACATTTGTTTCCTTAGCTTCAACAAAGGCCTTTCCTTTTTCCTCCTTCCCAGTCACAACAACAAAACACGCTGCGCAAATAAACGCATCTAACCCTCGTGTTATTGTATCTAGCATTTGTAGCCAGCCAGTAAAGAAAATTAAACACTCTACGTCACGTAGTATAACATAAACATTCCCTAACGGTGCATTTACATCAAACGAACATAGAGTTATAGCTAGAGCAAGAGCATTCTTTCGTGTTTCTTTTAGTGTAAACGAAAACTCGTATTCAGTGTTGTTCAATATTAGAACATTGCATAGAATCTTTTCGAAAGCACTAAGAACAACGAAAGAATGCTCTATGCCTGTTTACACTCAAAGAATTTGACATAGTGGGTTTAGAATGAGCATTCGCTCGTTTGATGTAAATGCACCATAACAAAAACATAAGCACTTGTAACGTGGACTGTTTTAACAACTATCGGGATGACAAGCTATGAGTGAACACAGCTGGCTCCGAAGCGCTCATACGTGATGATTTATCGCCATAAGTGTGTTAAAACTATTTCATCTATGTGATATACAGTTATAATATATGTACATTTCAATACGTAATATTATGGAGTAAATTACCCATATACCAAGTTAATCTCGTATTAGTATATTTAATTTGCGTAGTTTTACTTCACACGCTAATAACAGTTTTGTCATTAAATTTAGAAGTACCTACTTATACTTCTTACCTAAATTCCTAATTTCCAGGACATTAAAAAGTGCGCAGTTTTAGTATACTATGTAAAAAAAGAACTACCTAATTGTTTTACAAATCGAAGATAGGGCGTGCGTACAGTACAAATTATATGTATAGTTGAGAAGGGACCTGTACATTTTTTAAATCTTTTAAACGCTGTAGCACGTGAAAGCTCACTTAAATCTTCAGGATCGAAATAGCTTATCATTTCACAGTCAATTATTCACAGTTTATCGAACTTTACAGTCGAAGGAAAACTAACTTATTAAACCGACCTACGCGTTCTTTATGCAACTATAAAAATATACTGAAATAAAGTCTACTTTTTAACACCATACATAACATGAGAGCTTTTTAATATCGTATATAACATGAAATCTCTAAACTACGATTTCTTACCAACCAAGGATTTCTTATTTTCCACTTACATGTGCCGATTCAATATGTCGCGCGCGTGTCACATTCGCTCAAATATTTTCTACTCGAAATGTATGTACACACGTTGAAAGAATCTGCATAATCTAGTACAATCACGACTATCATTCGTCACACAATCACATGCCTAAGGTGAAACACCTCCGCAGGCGCCTAATGTATACGCATTACGCACACCACGTCACGTCAGACGGTAGCAAAAACGGTGAATTAAAAAGCTTTTTTACGAACCGTTTCATTGCTTATTGTCGTAAAAATAAACTGCGAAATTTAACGGCTGATTGGTGTTAGGTGTTATTATAGAATTATAAGAAAACTTGATAAAAAAAGGTTTGCAGCAACTTTCTTCATCATTGGCTATTATAACGAAGCTGAAGTTATTAGGTGGCATTATTAATTTTGTGAAAGAGCTAAATATGCTCTTTCTACTAATAAAACTAAAGGGATTAAATTGTCACACAATTTAATCTAGCAATAGAAAGCTATTTAGATTAGACTACACTAATCCTTATCAAACTGAATCATTGAGCCCCGAACGGCCAGATCCGACCGCGACACAATAGATTTTCTATTGTGTCTGTGATTCCGGGGCCTGATGGATTAAATCAATTTTATTATAATAGTTTATCATAGTTTTAAACTAATGAAATAAAGCTGTATTATTAATATTGACATAGGTACTATTTAGTTGTACAAAAGTGTATCAATAAAAAAATTCTTCCGTTAACTTAAATATATGTGAGGTCCAGAAAAGTTTGTACTCCAACCTGTTATTTGGAGATCCATGTCTTAGACAGTATTACGAAATAAAAACGAGATAAAGTTCCCAAAACACCAAGATATATTTTTATTAAGATCAATACTAAAAAGTAATTAAGAATTACCTCCCTATATTAATTTATTGTCTCAGTCTTTCAATAACTTTAATATCAAACTACATGTATAACCAAATAAAATCTACTGTGAGAATTCATAACTGAAATATTATTATTTCCTATAGAATGATTGATATGAATACAGTAACACACCCATTGCAATTAATAGCCCTATAGTCCATTTCCTAGATTGTAAACAATCATAATATGTAAATGTTTACAATTTTCATTATTTGCGTTCAATTCCATTATTATATTAGGTTACTTATCACAATCAGATTAATTATTAATATTGAGCACAAGATATTAAATATTAGCTATGCCCTACGGTTTTACTGTATGTTCAAGCAAACAAACAAACTCTTCAGCTTTATAATATTAGTATAGAATACTTACTTATAATATTTTTATATATTAACCCATTGAGCCCCAAACGGCCCGATCGGTCCCAGACACAATAGATTTTCTATTGTGTCTGTGGTTCCGGGGCCTGAGTTAACTTAAGCAAGACCATCATGCTACGACATTTAAAAGAATGAGGTCTTTATAATGGTAGTGCAGTAATAAAATATGCCTGATATAGCTTCCACAGTGGAGCTCTTTATAGTTTCAAAATGTCTTTGTCTCCAGGGATATGACAGTAACTACCCAGCTGTATTATGTGTCACCATAAATAATGGGATGATGTTTTGTATATCATTTTAATGTAGTAAGTACATGCTTCAATTAAAGACTAAATTTAATAAAAATGTTATTATTTTAGAATAAAATAAAACTTTATATTTAAGAGTGTGTACTCTTCAGTGCTTTTTTGTTCAGGAGATTAAATGTTATTAGGTTAACTTTAAATTACATATTTCTTCTTAAAATAAATATACAAATTAAATAAATTCAAAGAGTGTCACACCGGTGCCTGAAGCTAGAGATAAAAGTTTGCTCCTGTTTTTTATAACTGATAATTATCTTTTGAAATTTTAAATATCAGCCTTCTTTTCATTCCATGATATTAAGGGCCGATTTTTCAATGCTTGGTAAAAACTTATTCGTTGAATAATGTATAAAATCACCATTCTACCATTTTAAAACGTATTCTAATTCTAAGTGTAATACTTTATTGGACGGATAAGTTTAATCCAAGCATTGAAAAATCGGCCCTAAATTATGTAACATTAAAGCACAATGAAGAAGGGCTTTAAGGAAAACGGTTACAAGACATTAAATAACCTAATAATGTTTCAGTGTTTTTTAAAACATTTTTTTATTTAAAATGGGCCTTGAACCTATTGGCTTCTGTTTTATAATGTATTATTTAGATGACCTTCATATTGGACACAATGAGGTACAATAATATAATATCTCATGTGCTCATATAGTTAGATTTACAAATTGTATGTTTGTATTTGCAGTAGATTTAATCAATAGTATTGTATTTTTTTTTAGGAATTATCAAAATAACACCAAATTTAATATTGGAAACAGTATCTGTTGAACAGTAAAGCGATATTAGTGCCATGTTTATAGCAAGGTTTATTCCTATAAGAAATGATTAATGGTTTTATATAGTTAGCTACATAGTTAAATAGATGTTTTATTTGTCATACACTTCAACTTAAAGCGAATGTAAAATATCAATTTTTCTAAGAATGTTTACGTTATATGTAACGATTGTTTTTGAATTTTTCATACAATAGGTAACTAACAAGTAAAAGTAACGAGTTACTGTAGAGATTGCAAATTCTTAAAATAATACTTTATATATTATACTCGTAGCTTAAACATACTGTAGGTGCTACATATCAAAATATCTCGATCAAATCGATTTTACCACGCCGGGCGCAGGTTCAAAAGCCGGTACATAAACAAAAGTGAATTAAATACACTCAAATAAACGATAAGATAACATAAATAACATCTGTGACAAAGTTTAACATAAGAAAATATATTTATAAGAACTATTTGACTTATTTATAAAAATCAACTTACCAGCAATAACTGTATCACTCAAGTCAAACTTCACTGGTTTTGGAAACTCCCGCAACTTACGTCCGCTCAATTTTAATTCACCACTTAAACAAGCGTCTTCCAAAATTCGTTCTAAGGATTTTGTTAACTGACTATGAATATTATTATGACCGTTCATATTTACACTCACATTTGGGCCTAACACGGCCATATTCTTTTTAAACTGAAACACAACTGAGTTAGTTGTGTTTCAGTCACGTCAGTTGAACTGACGTTATTCGTTTTTTTTCACGGGAATACCAACATTCTGTGCCAACATTAGATTATGTCTATGGACTTGAACATAGATTATATTACTAGGATACATACACAGAACAGTAAAGTAGATAGAAGTGTGATGTGGGCGTGGCCCACGTGTCACTTGTAAGGTAAGATCACCTAACTTGCTCCCAGTTGTGCGCAGAAAAATATTCGAGTCGGTTGTCAGCTGTCAAACCTTTTTTCCATATTTATTCATTAATTAGAACGTGTTGTTCGGTATTAGAGTGCAAAAATGATAGAAGACGAAATAATATCAGCAATGGAGGCATTTCATACCATCGGTAAGTCTTATTTTTATTTATTTTACATATAATATTTTATGTTATTACTTCGCTTGTAATTTGTCAAAATTGTATACAAATATCTAGTCAAAATGAACCTTAATCCGTAAGAAATTAGTACTATTATAGATTGAACAGCAAACAAGAATTTCTGGAATATTATTGCAATAAACAAACGAATGTCGCTTTAGTGATGCTTGTGGCGCATATCGACAGTATCGATACTTTAGAAAAGACAAACATTATAAATATTAAATTTTATTTTATTTTTCCTTAGCTTTCATTTGTCCAATTTATTTATAGATTTCCCAAAGAGGCTAATTTAAAAGAGAAATGGATAAATGCAACGTGACGAGTTAACTGGATGCCGAACAGCACTAAGCAGTCTAACAAAGGCCACCGATACATCAAACCTACGGCAGTTCCAAGATTTAAAATAATGCATATTTTCTGTTTGTATTTTGTAAATATAGATTAATACTATTCTATTCCGTTTTTTATTTAATAATAATAATATAAAAAGACGTACTTAGTAGTAATAAACATACTCCAAAATGTGACACATTATACTATACTCATATAATAGAAAGAAAAAAAAATACACAAAAAATATTTATTTGTGAATAATTATCGATAACAAGGCTGACATCCCTCAGGGCATAGCATCAGATAAATATCAAGTTAATGACATTAATGTTGAGTGATACAAATTTCAACCTTATCTCTATGTGTTGAGGTTCAAAGTTATATCTATCGAAAACTAACGCCCTCTGTTGTGGAGTAGCTGAATGTTTTCGAATTTGGAATTTCTGAGCAATGAGAAACAAAACAGCTAATATACCTAGGGATGTTATAATAAAATAAACCGTAACTTGGTGCGTTAGGGTACATATTGAAATGCTGAATTTATAACCTAAGTCAGTTTTTACTCAAATTAAGCTGTCCAATCAAAGGCATAGTTTACTTGTAGTGTACTGTATAACTATCGGTTTAAATGTGTGGGTTTGGCGACACTGGTTTTCATACTAATTATGACATTATAGCACTTCTATATGTTCTTAATGTTCTGTGGTTATGCCCGTAAGTATAATCTGTGCTATTGCAATACGTGCAACAGTATTCAGAACTTGTGTCAGAACTGAAATCATCATGTAAATAATGATCTTAATCTGTAAAAAATCACATGTAATACCTATTTACAACTATTTATACATCATGATCACATTCCTTCCTTTGTTCTTTACATTGACTCTACGTATTAAATCATGAGAAAAGGGCTATTATACAATTAATATTCTCTTTCTATTTACACCTTCCTACATTATTCACCAAATTAATATAAATGTAGTAAAATCTTAGAGTATATATTACAGTAGTATAGAGCGCGTGTATTGCACAAATTGCTTAGTGCACATCGTAGGCAGATGAGCTATAGATACTATATAGATGTGTGTGTGACCAATAGGGATGGGTAGGTATCAATTGCGTGTTGAGCTATCGATAAGTTATGTAAATAAATATGTATCTTAAGTAAATTTTATGTTCAATATGTTATTAAAGGAGAAATGTATGAATAAAGTATTTAAATATGTAATTTTAAATTTGTTTACAAACTGAATAAAGTTTCTTTATTCCATTTCAATATTTCTTGTATTAATTATTATAAGTACTTTAAAAAAATGTTTAATTGGAATATCTGAAAAACGTGTGGACTTCTTAAATATTAAAGTTAATAAAATAAAAGATCGGGTTTAGTACTATTTTTTTTTAATAAATCAAATATATAATAAGTAATAGTATTTAAAAAATGTTAAATAAAAATAAGAAATAATTAACTAATAATTTAAAATGAAATAATAAATAATGTTAATAATTTTTTTATTAAATTTTATCAATTCTATACCTACTAAAATCTTCAAAATAAATTTAGCGGTTCATAAAATATATCGTAACATTACATACACACTACAATATATTTACACTATAATACATTTTCATTCATAATATTAGAAAGTGTATCATACAAAACACACCACAAATTTATTTATAATACATTTTTAAAAGAGCTTTCATTTTAAAGTTAAATAAATAATTTGTTAAAATATAGTTCTTCTAGTAAACTTTATATCGAGTACAGCGTTGATCAGGTCACATCACTACGATCACGTGGTGGCAGTGAGGCGCGCGAGCGAGCCTGCGCGTGTCCGCCTCTCACCTCCCCTTCACCCCCGCGATGCTAGATTTATTTTCATAAAAATAAGCATAACAATCGACTTACTGATTAAATGTGATACTGGATTTCAATTTTATGTATTTTCTACTATCGTTTTTGCAAGATAGAACTGCACATTTCACCATGTTTATTCGTAAATATGAAAAAAAATCCAGAGCAACGCACTTCGACAGCACTCAACCACGACTACGAGCGCTCGCGGCGGGAACGTCGTGTTGTTCCCACCTGTGCCTACTGTTCCCACTTGGTTGTTCGCACTCTAATATAGTATATATGTTATGGACCAAGTGATAAATTGGGCAGTATACATAATGCACGGTCATTATGAAAAATGCCCAAATTGAGAGTGCAATTTGATAATAATTATTCAAATAATCAAATTGACCGGGCATTATACATATTGCCCATCACCTTTTGGGCAGAGTAATACAAACATATTTAATTACTATTTTTTTATTGTTATTGTCATTTAACTTAAAATAAACTAAATATTAAACCACTTAAACAATCAGGCTCATTATTGGGATTAATTACCAAGGACTTCTACCTTAAAAATCCACTAGTTTTTGCATTTAAAACTTAAGGAAAGTCATATTACAGTACTCCAAAATTAATAATGCGCATGCAAATCTTGAGATTTTAATGATTAGATTTAAATGGTTTAAATGTAAACCTGGGTTTGAAAACCATATTTTATACAATATAAATTTTGTGTTATTTTAACCTTCTTTTCTTCCATCATTACACCAGCTTCAGTAAGAAACTTTAAAAGTACTATAAAATTTTCCAAGTAAATCAATCCAACAAAGATATATAGTTATTCGCAATCGTGGGGTTATCCTCGCTATTGACAAGGAATTATCTAATACTAACAAGGAATTATCGAAACAAAATCGTTACTTACAAATAAATATTAATCTCTTTTAGTACAAAACGCATAATTTGACTAAATTATGCAAGAAGAAAATGCATTTTACCCCTCTATATACATATCATCTTCGGACGCTCCGGGAATATGACAGTTGCCGAACAGTGACGAAGATTTCTATGCGCATTATTACTTTTGGAGTACTGTAAAAATATAACATAAAATATAATTAAATTTAAAACAAAAATTTCACAACATACCTTTGTTTTATAGAAATGACTTATTATTATGAAACATAAAATAAACTAAAGTTTAAGCAATCAGACTCATTATTTGGCATAATTAGCAATTACTCTTAATAAACGAAATGTAAAGAAGTAAAATAGAACATAAAATTGAAAACAATAATTATACAATATGTAGCAAGTAACAGGTTTATTTATTAGAACATCTGCCACTGTGATGGCATTTTGAGGTACACAACTTTTTGGCTTTGCGACAACTTTTCAAGCGTTATTATCAAATTGCCCAATTGTCATGTAGCATTATAATAATGACCGTGCAATGTGATAAATAATGAATTTAAGATAGTAATTAATCACTTAGCCCAATAAAGCTAGACATTATTCATAATGCTCGTGCATTATAAATAATGCCCGCATTAATCACCTGGTCCATAACATATATACTCTAAGAGTAAAATATACAGCTGCTGTATAGAAAAAAAAAAAAAAAATACAAGCGAACGCAAAATTTTAAGTGACAATAATAATTGACATTGACACTGGCAAAAAGGCTTCACTCATTGTCTTATTTGAAAAAAAAAAATACATTTGACATTGACATACAAGTTGCGAGAATCGAGAATTCGACTTTCGAGATGAGTTTTTAGGTTATAATTCGCGACGGGATAAATCGGCATACAATATTTCTAGAATTTTTTATCCCTATTTATGTAATTTATACTGAATAACATAAAATCAACACACTTGATAAAATGACCGTGTTAAATATGTTACGAATAGGTCATTTAACAAAAATAGCAAAACAGTCGAGTGTATTACAAGTTCAGGTAAAATCAATTCATGGATTTTCTTTACGTAATTCATAAATGTAATAATTTATAGTTTTGTTACATATATTACAAGGTGTATTCTTCATTTCTTTATATCGAATAGATTTGACAATGTTTATATGTTTAACATATATAAACTATTGCATTAGAATATGTGATTACCTTGATTAGGATTAAGTTTATGAAATTAAATTATTAACTTTCATTTTAAACTTTAACTCTTGTCAGAATGATTTATAGCTTACTTAATAATATTTTTATTTAACAGACCAGGAATTAAAATGAAGTGAAATTGTTTACAGAATTATTCCTCATACGTTAAATATGCAGAACACAAGGCATTGGAAAAGATTAGAAATATTGGTATTTCGGCTCATATTGACTCAGGAAAAACCACACTTACAGAGCGAGTGTTATTCTACACAGGCAGAATTGATCAAATGCATGAGGTTAGTATAAATGACTGGAATTAATTATTTTATCTATGGATAACAGGTGCTTTCTACCAGTAGGTTACATTTGCAAAAAAATTCATCAATACTAAAATCTTATTGATTACTACTGATTGCGGTTACATAAATAGTTTAAAATCATACCTCTCAAAATAGTCATCTACCAATTTAATTTATGTAATTTCATCCAAAAGGTAAAAGGCAAAGACAATGTCGGCGCTGTCATGGACTCAATGGAGCTAGAGAGGCAGCGGGGTATCACAATCCAGTCAGCAGCCACATACACAATATGGAAGGACCATAACATAAACATCATAGACACACCAGGTCACGTGGACTTCACAGTGGAGGTGGAGAGAGCGTTGCGAGTGTTGGACGGCGCTGTTCTTGTATTGTGCGCTGTGGGTGGTGTACAGAGTCAGACGTTGACTGTTAATAGACAGATGAAGAGGTACAATGTACCGTGCCTTGCTTTTATTAATAAGCTGGATAGGTTGGGCGCTAATCCTGAGAGGTGAGTTTTGTATTTGAGTTTTTTATTTATTTATTTATTGTTGAGAAATGAAGAAAAGTGCCTTCCATTGAATAGGTCAATGGACAGGTTATTAAGTTACATTACAAGTTTTTAACCATTTAATTTTTTTCAGTATCTGGCTTTGCATTGATTATTGTAATTGCAAAGTCTTTCTTAAATAATTGTAAGAAAAAAAAAAAAGACGGGTTGCACTCCGGGAGTGCCGGCAGAAGTGAAAACGCGCGTAGTAGAGAGGGGATAGCTGTCTACTCTCCATCCGTCTTACGCTTTTTCGATCAGGTCACGTGTCCTGACGCGAGTTTAAGATTTTATACCCATTGCAGAAAAAGTGCTCAACTTAAAACTTCTTTAGCGGCGCTAAAGAAGTTTTCACTTCAAAATACTGTTTTATTATAATATTGAATGCCGAAAAATAACAATGACTCAATTTTCTTTTAGAGTTCTAAAACAAATGCGCACCAAAATGAATCACAATGCGGCATTCCTGCACCTACCAATAGGTTTGGAGAAAGATTGCCAAGGAATTATAGATCTAGTTGAGGAGAAGGCTATTTATTTTGATGGTGACTATGGTGAGATTGTGAGATGGGATGAGATCCCGAAAGATAGACGAGCGGAAGCAAGTGATAAGCGTCATGAGCTGATTGAACACTTGTCTAATGTTGATGAAAAACTTGGTAAGATTTTTGTAGTTTTTTTAGAAAATTTTTAGAAAATCATTGAAGCTATTTTATAATTTTATTGAATTATTCATCAATGAGGTTCTATTTATCTTACAAGTTAAAAGCTCACAGTTCACACTTACAATGTGATAATTTCTATATTAAATTTATTAATGATTTATATTATATTGGATTTAGAGTACAATTTAGGTCTAACACATATTCTAATCATTAACATATGTGTTGATTTCAGGGGAAATGTTCCTCGAAGAGAGAAAGCCAGTTATCTCCGAACTAAAAGAGGCGATACGTCGCACGGCTCTCAAGAGAACGTTCACACCAGTCCTAGTAGGCACTGCATTAAAGAACAAAGGTGTTCAGCCATTATTAGACGCTGTGTTGGACTATCTCCCGCACCCTGGGGAAGTAGAAAACACCGCTATAGTCGGAGAAAGGAAGGGAGACGAAGGGGAAACTGTGATATTAGATCCTAAAAGAGATGGCTCTAAACCGTTTGTCGGTTTGGCTTTTAAATTGGAGTTGAGCAAGTTCGGTCAATTGACATATTTGAGGTGTTACCAAGGCATGTTGAAGCGGGGGGAGTATATTTATAATTCGAGGACTACTAAAAGGGTAAGTTCGAATTTACTCCAGTTTGTTTATTTGTTTTAAACTATTCTTTAAAACATTAAAGAACAACAAGTATGAAAACAGATGATTCATAAAAAAAGTACATGAGTATTCTTCATTGTTTTATACATATAATTATTATCTGTTTAACTATATATGACACACACTTTTTAAATGTTGGGATATGCATTTACGCAACCTATTAAATCTATTAAAATTTAAAATTATCAAAATATAAGTATTAAAATATAATTTTTACAATAATTCTTAAAATTTCAGGTAAAAATCTCACGTCTAGTGCGCATGCACTCAAACAACATGGAAGAAGTGACTGAAGTGCTCGCTGGCGATATTTTCGCGTTGTTCGGTGTAGATTGCGCGTCCGGAGACACGTTTGTTAATGATAGCAAGCTACAGTTGTCAATGGAATCTATACATATACCTGATCCGGTCGTCTCTATGTCGATAAAGCCAAAGAATAATAAGGATAGAGATAACTTTTCGAAGGCGGTCGCCAGGTGAATTTTGTTTTCATTTGCGTTGTGATATTTATTATCATTTTATTATAAAATATAGTCTTTGAAGATGAAGTAGATGTAGCTGAAAATTATCCTAAGATAGAAAAAAATGTTCAAAAAAAAACATTGTGCACATAGTTTTTATTTTAAAAATGTCTATTACATGTCACTTGTATAAACCTACAAAAAATGTTTGAGGCTTAAAAAATGTTAATCTCTGTTTTTGTCACTCGCTATCTACGTATTAATCATACATTTTATTCAACCATAGATTTACAAAAGAGGATCCAACATTCCAATTCCGTTACGACGGTGATAACAAGGAAACAGTGGTCTCTGGTATGGGGGAGTTGCATTTGGAAATTTATGCGCAGAGAATGGAGAGAGAGTACAATTGTCCGGTTGAATTGGGCAAGCCCAAGGTCGCTTTTAGGTGAGGCTATTATGTAAAATACTTGTTGCATGATTTTTAAAATAGATTTATAAGCATTTTATTGCCAGAAAACAAAAAATTGAAATGCAGGTTGCATGTTTTGTCATAGATTAGTATATTAGAGTTTAATGAAATATGCAATAGTCATCTCTTCTTACCTTAGTACACAACTGGCTTTGTATTGATATTGTTTGGTATGTCGACAATAAAAAAATAAATGAATGAAATGAACTTAATACCTCTTCTTAATATTTCTCTCTGTAAGGAGACAAGTATTTTATGTTGTTAACAAAATAAATTCTGCCAAGATGATATTTGATTTATTTATGACTAGCTTTCCGCCCGCGGCTTCGCCTGCTTTGTCTAAAACATAATAAATTATATACTAAAACCTTCCTCTTGAATCACTCTTTCTATTAAAAAAAACCGCATCAAAATCCGTTGCGTAGTTTTAAAGATTTAAGCATACATAGGGACATAGAGACAGAGGGACAGAGAAAGCGACTTTGTTTTATACTATGTAGTGATGATGAGATAAGTTTATTTCTGCATTTGTAAATTGCCCATAATACTGGCCATCCATTAATTACCATAAACCATGTTAGATATATATTTATATACTAGCTTTTGCCCGCGACTTCGTCCGCGTGGAATAGTGACTTCCGGCAGAAAAGTATAGATAGCTGTGCCCGCGACTACGTCAGCGTGTAACTCCTTGTGTATTATTAATTTAAAATGTATTGGTAATTGTCTGTGTCTTCAGGCAAAAGAGATCCTATCAAATGGTAAACCTGACCTTGTATTTTAAAAGTAGGCATGAAAGGACCTTCGGAGATTTGTTGAGCACCAAAGGATGTCATCTGAAACGCACTATTATAAGTGCGAATGTTGTCGAAAAACTGTTTAGATTGCACATGTTCCCCTAATAGTAATGATTTCAAAGGTTCCGGTGGGTCTTCGAATGAAGGCAAATTTATTTTACCTCCAGAACAACAGAATCCAGCCGACTCCTTACTCCACTTTAAAGCATTACAAAAAGAACATACCACGTTCATATCGCCTATTACAGAAGATGATCTGTAATCAATTGTGAAGTTATAAGCAAACCCACTTTTATATTTGTCGGACCACGCCACCGTATTTCTAGATTGATCTTCTATGTGTACATCTAAGTTATTAAGACTATGTCGAAATCTGTCTGCAGTAAGACGGGCCTCTCGCTGTTCGTCCGTTTCAAGAGACCGAATATTTTCGATTCTTAATCTTTCATTAGACAAACTTATTAATCGTTCTTGTGTCAAAGAATTGTAATGTTCGCGTACCGACTCTAGTCGTTGTTCATGCTCATGTTCATCTTCGAGTGATCGAACAATATTATGGTGCACCCTATCATTTGTCAAACGGTCTTCATATTGAGTAAAAGTTTCAGATTCTCGAGATAAAATATGACGTTCGCGGTCAGCTGTGAGACGTAATTCCCTCTCAGTGAAGGTTTCTGACTCGCGAGACAATATATGACGTTCGCGGTCAGCTGTGAGACGTAATTCCCTCTCAGTGAAGGTTTCTGACTCGCGAGACAATATATGACGTTCGCGGTCAGCTGTGAGACGTAATTCCCTCTCAGTGAAGGTTTCTGACTCGCGAGACAATATATGACGTTCGCGGTCAGCTGTAAGACGTAATTCCCTCTCAGTGAAGGTTTCTGACTCGCGAGACAATATATGACGTTCGCGGTCAGCTGTAAGACGTAATTCCCTCTCAGTGAAGGTTTCTGACTCGCGAGATAATGTATGCCGTTCGCGGTCAGCTGTGAGACGTAATTCCCTTTCAGTAAATGTTTCGGACTCGCGAGATAATGTATGTCGTTCGCGGTCAGCTGTGAGACGTAATTCCCTTTCAGTAAATGTTTCGGACTCGCGAGATAATGTATGTCGTTCGCGGTCAGCTGTGAGACGCAATTCTCGTTGTGAAGCAGTTTCAGCTGCTCGGGATAACACATGTTGTTCTTGGTCAATGGTAAGCCTTAGCTCTCGTTGAGAAAAGCTTTGAGACGCCCGTGATGTAGCTCGTCTCGCTCTGTCAGCTGCTAATCGCATCTCTCTCTCTGAAGAGCTTTCATTGGCTCGAGAAGTTGAGGCACTAACTCTCATAGAGTTTAACCGATGTGCTCTTTCCTCTGCCGATTCTTGAGAACGCGCATTTCTCATCCTCTTAGCATCTCTAGAATTTCGAGATAAAGATGGTCTTTTTTTAGGTGGCATTGTGTATTTTTAATCAACAGTAACTGAAGCTACCTTGCACTTATGAAATCTATTAATATTATATTATAATATAAACACTACTAAAATAACTAAAATGCGTACCTACTACTACTTATAAAGGAATAAAATGTAAACTAATAATATGCTTAAACACTACCGAAACCTATAGAATAACAACAAAAGAAATCTATAAATGAACTATAATAATTATAGTTAAACACTACTATAATAAATATATGATAATTACGAAAATAAACTATTAATATCTACCAAAATAACAAAGATACGTACCTACTGCTACTTCACTTATAAAGAAATAAAATGTAAACTAATAATATGCTTAAACACCACCAAAACCTATAGAAAAACAAATAATTACGACAATAAACTATTGATATAATTAAACACTACCAAAATAACTAAAATACGTACCAACTGCTACTTCACTTATAAAGAAATAAAATGTAAACTATTAATATGCTTAAACACTACCAAAACCTATAGAAAAACAAATAATTACGAAAATAAACTATTAATATAATTAAACACTTCCAAAATAACTAAAATGCGTACCTACTGGTACTTCACTTATAAAGAAATAAAATGTAAACTAATAATATGCTTTAACACTACTAAAACCTATAGAAAAACAACAAAAGAAATCTGTCAATAAGGTCGAACACTCTGTCACGATGAGTGAGAGTGTTGTAAACGTAAGAGTCGACAAATATAATCAGAAAGCTCCGAATTGCTAAGCTATTGAAACTACGTGTTATTGTGAGTCAATTTTAAAAGATAGACATATTATGCTGTCTAGGAATTTATTTTTATATAATAATAATAATTTAAGAACATTTGTGTCGTACATGATTTCTATGTAGCTTTAACCATTAAGGCTGCACACGCGACGGAAGCTTAAAAAATGGAGTAACTTCTCCCGTTTTCCCAATATTTCACTTCACTGCTCTGCTCATATTGATCGTAGCGTAATAAAAAGTATACTATAACCTGCCCAGGAGTATGAAGAATAATTGTGCCAAATTTCGTTAAAATCCGTCGTGTAGTTTTTGTTTCTATAACGAATATACAGACAGACAGACAGACAGACAGACAAAAATTTTACTGATTGCATTTTTGGCATCAGTAGCGATCCCTTATCACCCCTTCATAGTTTTTTTTTTAATATATTTCATGTACAGAATTGGCCTCTCTACAGATTTATTATAAGTATAGATTTACAGAGAAACAATGATGTCACCATGTTCGTTTGACTACTTGCACAAGAAACAATCAGGAGGTGCTGGTCAGTACGCTAGAGTTAGCGGCATTATGGAACCGTTGCCGCCACATCAGAATACTTGTAAGTATTGGAAAAAGATAAGATAGTCTATATGATCGTTATAATATGTACAAGTATGAACAGTTGTTGCAGGGAGTTTAGAATAGGTTAGAAAAATGAGGGTAGTTAGAGTTTCTATGGAACGAGTGTAATAAGATTATAATATGGTATGTGAGTACACTCAATACTAAAGATTTTACATTTTGAAAAAAGAAAATAGATAAGTTCTATCAAATTCTGAAAAAAAAAACTTGCTAAAGTGGTGGATTGGCTGATTACGACTGTCTAAACATCGCCTTTCGTTTAGACATTGACCCTTTCATCAGGGTTTTTACATAAAAAATAATTTTTAAGCTTCTGTATTAATTTTGAATTAAGTTATTCAAAATTAAGTTATTCAAAATTAATACAGAAGCTTAAAAATTATTTTTTATGTAAAAACCCTGATGAAAGGGTATATGTCGTAATCAGTCAATCCACCACTTTAGTATGTTTTTTTTTTATATATAGTAGTAGTATTAATTTTGAATTAAGTTAATTCCTAATATATTCAGGCCTTCAAGAAAAAAGCTTATTTGTCCTTATAGGGCCGGCAAAGAAACTGTGACACCATCAGTGTTTAGTGGGCGGTGGCGACCACTTAACATGAGATGTGATAACCCAACCGCCCTTTGCTTGCGCTGACATACTAAAAAACGACGTGTGGCACTCGGGGACTGCCGCGGTAAAGCTATTGCATGCTATGCCTTCAAGCCACACCTCCGCCCGTCGGAGTGGGGAGCGTGAGGTTTTTTCGTTACGGAATTTCTCGATTCGGTCCCCGCGCTCAAGGCCCGCGATAGAAGCTATGCAATAGCTTAATAAATAAAAAATAATCATTCTATTTCAGTACTAGAGTTCGTCGACGAAACGATAGGTACGAACGTGCCGAAGCAATTCGTGCCCGGCATAGAAAAGGGTTTCCTCGACACTTGCCAGAAGGGATATCTCTCGGGACACAAGGTGTCCGGTGTGAAGTTCCGATTGCAAGATGGCGCCCATCATATCGTGGATTCCAGTGAATTGGCCTTCTTCTTGGCGGCCAAGGGGGCTGTTAAGGAAGGTATGATTGATGGTCTAATATCTTTCAGTGAATAATTTTTTTTTAATTTATCGGCAAGTTGAAATTTATCGACAATTAAAATAAAAAGAAACAATATCCAGTATTGTAAGCATTGATTTTGTCCGTAAAATCAGCAGAAAATATTTTTTTGTTACGAAGTAACTGTCTCAGCTACTCAAATAAATAGGAAAGTGTTAATTTTAAGTTTTTTTACCCCAGTAATTTTAGTTGCTATCATTAAATTAATATTCCCTTTCTTCCAGTATTCGACGAAGGCGTGTGGCAAATCCTCGAACCTATAATGTTCGTCGAAGTGACGACGCCCGACGAATTCCACGGCACAGTGATAGGGCAGCTGAACAAGCGCGGCGGTATCATCACGGGCACGGAGGGCGCGGAGGGATGGACCACTATATACGCGGAGGTGCCGCTCAACAACATGTTCGGGTATGCGGGGGAGTTGAGGTGAGTTGGAACACATATATTACTGTTCATAACGTTCGTCGAAGTGACGACTAAGTAGTTGTACGATGAGAGATGCAATCTTGCAAACTACTGTTTTATATGCGGACTGCGGAAGTGCGACTTAATAACATGTGCGGTTCAGCGACGGAGTTGACATGACACGACTCTAATTTATGAAGATACAATTATATACCTTACTTATTTGCGTGTTATAGACGTACGCTTTGAATCAACTTCTTGAAGGCGAAGTAACGTCTTTTAATGTCTAACGTCTAACGAAGGAACGTCGTTCTTTAGTTTCTGCCAATTTGAACTTATTATTTCAGCAATATGTAAAATTAATTATCTATATTATAAATTTGAATTTTAATTATTATCACGAAAGTGTTTTGACTTGCCCTAAAATGTGACCGCACATTTTTCGCTAAAATTGGTTACATCAGCCATCTTTGGGCGTAAGACAGGGCATTGTTGACCCACCCCATCGACGATACATAACAACGCTGTAGCCTAAATCGGCAAGTAGCGATTATTGTGTATAAAATTGTTTGGGCATTTAGGGAAGTTGAAGTACGATGGGATCTTTTCCTTCTTCTTTTGGAGCTACTTTTTTACTTCAAGATGAAAGGAATGCCAGTGTCATTTTTGTTAAAAAACTTTTATGTCTGACGAATTAAATATTAATAATATATTATATTTTTTTCTTATTTCAAATATTTTTTTTTTACTTTTGTTTTTTTTTTCAGATCACAAACACAAGGCAAAGGTGAGTTCAGTATGGAGTACAGTCGCTACTCGCCGTGCTTGCCCGATGTACAAGAACAACTCATACGGAAACATCAAGAGGAAATGGGCATTTTACCAGACCAAAGGAAAAAGAAGAATTAATGCCGCCTAGACCAATTAGGATAATTTATTTAATGATATTGTATTAATGTTATTATGTAATATACAGTTTTAAGATTAATTGTGGTTTTATTTTGAAGTTGTTAGTGAAATATTTCATTTTTAGACATTTGTCTCAAAAATCACTTAGCGAAAATACTAGCTTAAACAGTAGGTATCATATAGAACTATATTTTTTAAAGCCATTATAACTATAGAGCAAAACTTTATAGTTTTATAATTAGGTATTATTGCTTATGCAATAATACCTAATTATTAATTATACAAACTTGGCTTTTATATATTTTATTAATAAATATATTTGTCTTCTTTGTAGCATTTTCTATCAATAAGGTACCTACCTATTAGATTAGAGAAATAAAACACCAAATACATTTATAAAAACATTTATTCTCAACACTCAAGATCAAAAAATAAACGCGTAACAAACACATTCAACCAGGTACAATGATATTACCGTAAACACACAAATCCAAATACGTATACAATACTTAAACTAGGAAGCATACATCAGATGATATTAATAAGTATTTAATGATTTCTTTGTGAACATAGGAAAGTTCCAAAAGTGGCAGAAGGAAAATCGATTGTAAGATAAACTTTAATCTATACTAATATTATAAAGCTGAAGAGTTTGTTTGTTTGTTTGAACGCGCTAATCTCGGGAACTACTGGTCCGATTTGAAAAATTGTTTCGGTGTTAGATAGCTCATTTATCGAGGAAGGTTATAGGCTATATATCATCACGCCTCGACCAACAGGAGTGGAGCCACGGGGATGAAACCGCGTGGAGCAGCTAGTCATGTATAATAAAACAGAAACTAAATCACAAAAAGAAGTTACATGTCTTTTATTTTTTTGCAAACGTACAAAACATTATGAAATGGTGTTTCCTTTCATGCTGAAAATAGCAATTACACCACAAATTACACCTTACATCTATAATGTCATATTTAGATTAACCCGAGTTTCAGACATCTGGATACATTTTCCTAAACCTATGTTTTTGTTGCCATGTTTGCGTTAACTCGGCTCTTAAACTCCCAATACTACTTAATTACTAAAACGTGAATACACGACACAGTATCTAGTACATTTAGATTATAAATTATAATAAAACTAATGGTGTTTCTCTATTGGCACTTGCTTACATGCCTACATAAACTAGTGGTTATTTCTAGACATTACCCATTCGGGTCGAAATAAATATCAAACTACTAGTAAAGTGCCTGGGGGTCTTCACCTCGGATTAGAGTTATAGTGAATGAATTAATATGATCGATGTGGGATATTGTTTTTTAAACTATAAATTGCAATGTTTACCCAATTTTTTTTGTGCACTCCATTGTTTCATTGTTTAAACAAATTATTGTGAAAAATTCATGTTTGACCATAGAGGGTGTCCCAAGAAGTAGTGATATACTGAAGCTGGGAGGTAGAGGACATAAAGGGCTATCCGAATCACCCCCATGTATATTATGCGATTTTTCGTATTTTCGGAGTTATGACGTTTTTTTTTCAAATTTTCACCTACCGCCGAGTACGTAGAGATTTTGATTTATGGTGACGTGAATTATGGCGGTAAATGCTTGATTTTTTTGTGTGCTAAGCTGAAAGATAGGCCAATTCAGTATAGTAACATTTACTATCGTTAGATCTTCGAATGGAATAAAAAAAAGAATTTAATGCCAAGAAAGATAAAATTACCCAGTATGTTCATAACTTCAAGGGCCCGTAAAAAATAAAATCACATAAAAAATATCCGTTTGGCTTTTTAAAAACTTACTCTATCTATGAGGTAGCTACCCTGAAAATTTCATTTTATTATTCATAAGGCTTCAATCGAAAAATTGAAATCTAAAAGTGGTAAGTGCAAAATTTTAATGCGAACAAAATAAAACCATAAATAAATTACAAGGTGTTTAATTACAATAAATTTTCAAAATGACCCCCCCTGTTGCTCACTGCAATTGCAACATCACCGGAAAAAGTTGTCTTTTAACCCTAGATCACTAATCATTCGTCTCACAGTCGACCGGCACCTGTCGCGTTCGATGTTTAGGTATGTTCCCAACACTTTCTCGCCCCACCCCTCTCAGTACCTTCCTGATTGGCAATTTAGTGACCCGTGTGGAGACGACGCGGACGCACGCTTCCTAGTTCCGGAGTTATAGCAAAATAGTCGACTCACAGACGAATGTGTAGTGACTACGCGTGCAAAGTGAACAAAGGTGTATTTTTGAATAATCGTTTTTTTTATTGTTTACTAGCTGTTGCCCGCGACTTCGTCCGCGATTAGGTCGTTTTTCGTCATTCGTCGTTTAAAAAAAATACGTGACACTTTATTTTTGAATGTTCTTAATTATTGTCTCTTATAAAATTTAACTACTTACATTAAAATTGAACACTGAAGAAAACATGAATGAATGTGATTTAAATTCTACATTACTTAGTATCAAAATATAATAATCTAAATTAAATGTAGATTAACAGTTTGAGCACACCATTATAGAATATGTACTTAAGTATTAAATTACGTTAGTTAACATAGTAACTTTACTAAAAACACGATGACTTTCTTTCGCGCTTGGTACCACAAACTAAGCATGTTTGTGGTAAGTGGCCCGCCTGACGCGTCACTTGACCCCCCGCGAGTTCCCCTCCGTTGCTATGCGAAAATACATTCGTTGCTCTATTTTAGGAAAAATTTGTAATACTGTGGCCTGGGCGTTATAACACGTCCAGGGAGTTCCTGAGTGCCGATATCACCATCTTGAGGAAAAGCTTCTAATGTCGATTTAAAACTGCATACATACGAATTAACCTGTTCTAAAATTGTGAAATGAGTTCAGTTTTAAATTTGAGAAATATTGATTTCTTGTATTCCACTATTCGTTGTAGTCGAATACAAAATATAGGTATTTAAACAAACTTAGGTTGGCCTACAGGCAAAAGGGATCCTATCAAATGGTAAACTTGACCTTGTATCTTAAAAGTAAGCATGAACGGACCTTCTGATAATTATTGAGCACCAAAGGATCATTTGAAACGCGCTACTATAAGAGCGAATATTGTCTAATAACAGTTTACATTGCACAGTATGTTCCTCTAAAAGTAGTGATTTCAAAGGTTCCGGTGTATCTTCAAATGAAAGCCGACTCCTTACTACACTTTAAAGCATTACAAAAAGAACATACTACGCCTTTACAGAAGATGATCTGTAATCAATTGTGAGGTTATAAGCAAACCCACTTTTATATTTGTCAGACCACACACCGAATTCGTAGAGTGTTTACCTCAAGTCATTAAGACTATGACGAAATCTGTCTGCAGTAAGACGGGCCTCTCGCTATTCTTCCGTTTCCAGAGACCGAATAGTTTCAATTCTTAATCTTTCATTAAACAAACTTATTAATCGTTCTTGTCTCATATAATTGTAATATTCGCGTCCCTACTCTAGTCATTGCTTATACTCATGTTCATCTTCAAGAGATCGAATAATATTATGATGCACCCTATCATTTGTCAAATGGTCTTGAGACGTAATTCCCTCTCAGTGAGGGTTTCGGTCTCACGGGATAGGTAGTACAATATGCCGTTTGCGATCAGCTGTGAGACGTCATACCCTCTCAGTGAAGGTTTCGGTCTCACGGGATAGTAGGGGAGACCGGGTTTGGTTGTCTCACGGGTTGGTTGTCACAGCGGTCTTAACACAAAACTGAACTATCGAATAAGTCTGTTGAACAGCGTGGCAAGAGCGATACAGTGACAACGCTGTCCCCACTTCGCGTCAGACCGCCCCGATCTGCCGTGAGGGCCTCACACGTGTTTATTGTTTTCGCACAGATTTTTTATGATATGAGGACCGAATATGCTCCTCATAACATCACTTTTTGTGAACGAAACGACAGCGCGGTTTAATTTAATGCCAACACCATTAGAAAAAAGGATTATTATTAATTGTGAAAAAATATCATGATTTACACTATTAACACTCTTTTAACATAAAATATAAGTCTGTGAGTGTGTAAAAATAAATCCAGCTAATTACACATCAAACTTATGTTTATAATTAGGTATACGACATGAAAATATATTAATTACCAAGCAATAATAATACAGATAAGCAGTGGTGGCTCAGTGGTGAGACCTCGGACTTCGAATCGATAAGTCCGGGGTTCGAGACCAGGCGAGCGCGCAGGAAATAAATTGATTTTTCAATTTATCTGCGCATGTTGTAACATCACCACTGCTCGAACGGTGAAGGAAAACATCGTGAGGAAACCGACATGTCGAAGAATTAAAAAGTTCGATGACATGTGTCATCCGCCAACACGCACTTGGCCAGCGTGGTGGATTATGGCCTGTACCCTCATAGGAGGCCCGTGTCCCAGCAGTGGGAACGTATATGGGCTGATGATGATGAATAATACAGATAAATACTGAACATAAGTAGGTATAATAGATATTAAGTAGTATTAGTTAAAATATACTTTGACTGTTAGTCAAAGTTTATTTTTACTAACAACATGTAAATGAAGAAGAAATAATAATTACCAACGAACTAACCTTTTCTATAATACTTAACACGGCACATTTTTCAAATTATCTTGCTCAACCCTGCTCAAAAATTTGAGGGTTTTGTTGGAACTTTAATATGTCAAAACTATGATATATCTAAACTACGATACAACTTGCTTGCGGAAATGCTCATTACAATTGTGAATCTAAAGAATAACTAACAACATACTATTCAATTTTATTGAGCTGATGAATATCTTTTGCCTGGAAGAAATCACCGTCGCCTAATAAATATACTGTGTTTTCTTATAAAACCGTTACATAATTTATTTTATCTACTTAAATAATGAAAATGATATTATATTTATAAAATATAAAACATATTATGTAAAATGATTAAAAATAAATAAATGAAGCAACTACGATTCAAAGAAAACATCTTTTTCAGTGTTAAAATGCTCTTAGCAATTCTGGATGATGAACATGTACTCTGGATGATGATCATGTACTCTGATCCCAGTACGGTCGGTACCTCGATAGCCATAACGATAAATATTATAATCAGATAACCGCAAAGTCAAAATAAAAACATTACTTGTACAGTTGTGAGTGCAAAATTTACGTTTCATTTGGAATAACATTTTTTTCGGTACTAAAACGTAGTCGTTTGATATGTGGTTGGCTGCCCCTCCTCTCCTTCCTGAAAAATATCCTCCAAAATTTCCCGAGATACTTCCAATGATTGAACCATTGGACGTTGGACATTAACTTCAGTCAAAAATTGACGAAGCGGATGATTACTAATTTCCACTTAATCCTCGCTGCTACTATCTTTACCATCAAATCATCAATTTTCAAGTGGTGTTGTAAAAATATCAGCAGAAATCGTCTTCCAAAGGCGATATAATTTTATGAGCATTGAATCTGTAAATAACAAAATCAAAAGTTAACTGTAAATCTATAAAAAAAGCTACTTACAAATAAAATTTTATCAAAAACTACTGTTCCCAATGCACCTCAAAATAATAAAAGAATTCATCATTTTATTATTTCATTCTAAAAGTGTAATATAATACCTACCAACAAAAAACATGAATTGCTATCATTATAAAAAATAAATACCTATAAGTAACAACTTACTTTTTGTGGGAACGCATGATGGTGAAAATTCACAAAACACGAAGATTGCATTTGATATTTTTGGTTTTATGGCATTCAATTGATTTATAAATATCACTACATAGTATAAAAAAAGTCGCTTTCTCTGTCCCTATGTCCCTTTGTATGCTTAAATCTTTAAAACTTCGCAACGGATTTTGATGCGGTTTTTTTAATAGATAGACTGATTCAAGAGGAAGGTTTTAGTATATAATTTATTAGGTTTTAGACAAAGCGGACGAACCCGCGGGCGGTAAGCTAGTAAATTTATGAAATACGAAGATTTTTAAAATTGTAACTAATGAACGCAATCAATATTAGATTAACTGTAGATAATGGTGTCTAGTTTTACTTAAAATAATAAACATCTACCCTCACTTTAAAAAAATGTAGTATATTTATTATTTACACGAAATATACCTTATAGGGAAGGGAAGATATGGGCTAAAGAGTTAAATAAATAACATAATTATATTTAAATTATTAATTTCCAACTGTGTATTCAGTAGTGTTAACATCTAAATTGATTTGATTTTTACGAAATCTCATAGATGGCGCTGTTACAAAATTAACATTATACAACTTACATTCTTTAAACTATGTTTCTCTTCCCAAGTTACTTAAATGGCATAATTTTTATAGTGTCAATCTAGATATTGTCAAACAACATTTATATATGCGTCATTTGATTATTAATTTCCAATAGTTAACGTGTGTTTGATTTTTCTAACACTTCATAGATGGCGCTGTTTCAAATTTGTCTTTATACTGCTAAGATTCATTTAACTGTTTCTCTGCCCAAATTACGTAAATGACATAGTTTTTATTTTGTAAAGCTAGATAATAGCATGGCTTACTCGAAACCAACATTTAAACATGAGTCTTTAGATTGTACGCTGTCGTAGTACACGGAATATGTAAGAAAAATAAAGGCTCACAGCTCCTCCCCCGAAGGTGATATCATGATAATATGTTTAAACTATCCTCACCCGACCTCTTAGGAATATTCATGCAAAATTTGAAGTAAATCTATGCAGTACTTTTCGAGATTAGCCCGGTCAAACATACAGACAAACAGACAAACAGACAAACAGACAAAAATTCTAAAAACTATATTTTTGGCTTCTATATCGATTATAGATCATGGATTATGTATTCTTTTAAAAAAATATTCAATGTACAGTTTTGACTTTCCTACGATTTTATTATATGTATAGATTGATACCGATTTATAATAAATATTGTACAATACTTATCGTAGAAAGTTTATCTGCCTTTTTGCTAGTAATGTATACTGTTTCCTTTAACAGTTTTTGTAATAATACGAAGTAAAAAATTTAACCTTCCTTTTATTGTATAGATGAATTTAGAGAGAGATCAGGAGAAGATATTGAGTATTCTTGAAGAATGCGACAGCCACAATGAAGAGGACGAGACACTTGAACATCAGTTTGATGGTTATCGTAGCTCAGATTCCCAAGGCGAAGACAATTTAGAGAGAGATTTAGCAATCGCTACTGATCAAAGTGAACAAGAATCTGATACGTCTTTTGACCAAGAATTCAATGTTAGAGGGAGAACCATTGTATAAGGAGGATAATAGACTCTGACGAGGATACCAGCTCGCAGCCAGAAGGCCGCCACCAGCTATAATAGCAACAAAGGCGCCGTCGACTCAGTTGACCAAATGTGCTCAACAATCAGAAGACCAATAGGTGGCCTTAGGCTATATTTTATAATATTATAAATTTATGCATGCTTAATATGTCATTTATGTATCTAACATAGTGAGGCTGCGTCAAAAAACCATTAAAACTAAGAACTTTCATTCAAAAAATGGCAGATGGCCTAACTGAACCATGGTTGCAGGAGCGGTACAATACACCAACTTTGAGGAAAAATATCAAAACATACATAAAAGATATTCTAAAAATCGATGATATTTTTCCTAGTACGTCTCAAGGACGGACAAATAAACGCAAAATATGCCGATTTTGTCCATATAAAAAACGCAGAATGACTAAAAACTCATGCCACTCATGCAGAAAGGCAATTTGCGGCGAGCACACAATTCCTACATGTAATGACTGCAAAGATTGGAAAAAAAAGACCTTCTTATTTCTTGTAATAATATTTAGATAACTAACTTGGCTATGTTGTTAATTATTTCACTTAAATATAACAAATAAATAAAATACATGCATTTTAATTTGTTCGTCTGTAAGTCGAATGTTTAGTGTCAAAGTTACACCGAAATATGTTTAGTGAGCTAGGGTTAAACGTCTGAATACCCTTTTATTATTTTAATGGTTTCTTCTGCTACTCTCAATTTCCGGGTTAATTCGTCCAAATTGCGGCATTCTCTCGAGTAGACGAGGTCTTTGTAGTATCTCCATACAAAAAAATGCCGGCGTAGTCAGATTTCATACATCAACACTTCAACTTTGAATGAATCCATCACGAATTTTATAGCCGTCCAGAAAACCGATTATTATCGAGATATCCAGAAAAGGATTTCTGGTATAACCGACTAGAGACACTTGCAGCAAAATATCATTCGGATTATTATAATTTGCTGAATATTTCAATTCACCTCAGTAATGTTGAAAAGAAAATTAATCTAAGTAGATGCAGCAATGGAGCAAATATACAAGTACCTACATAGAAGAGAATGATGATTGCCAATTTGCCATGCAAAAGTTGAAAAACGTCATCACTACAGAGCATATCCCGGTAGAAAAAACTATTAAAAAACGACTAATAGAACGCTTTCACGATGATATTATCATTTCAACTAAATATTTGATGTAGGCAACAATGTAGGTAATTGTAATATATTTAAATAAACAGATTTGGTACTAATTTTTTTTTTCTTTTCATTAGTCGTAATTAATTACCTTATTTTTTTAAATGTACTCAATAGAGTACGTTTAATTTATAATTAAACCGGCCGAGAAATTCCATTGTACATACTACATAGCAGTTGTGGCTCCGCTCTCCCCTCCACGTTTTTCTATCTATTCGAGATGCCTACTGCTATTTTTATACACAGGTATCTTTGAAAAATATTCCTATATGTCTACTCGAAAAAAAAAAAAAGAAATACTGTTTAAAGTGAAAATATATTATGGTCAAACATTAATTTTTCATAACATTTTTTTAAACAACGAAACAATGGAGTGCACAAAAAAAATTTGGGTAAACATTGCAATTTATAGTTTAAAAAACAATATCCCACATCGATCATATTAATTCATTCACTATAACTCTAATCCGAGGTTATACGGTTTTGAATGCTCCAGGCACTCCACTATACATACTTAATAAATTAACTAGCTAGGTATACAGAAACGGTAAATGGCTCATACATCGAGAAACGACATCAATGTTCACAATAATTATCATTAATTGCCTATTTTAATAATTGCTTACAAAGTTTGTGCCAATGTTTCAATTCTTAGTCTAGTACTTTAAATAAAATTAACAGTAAATAATTCACTAAAATAGGACAACAACTAAGTGAAAAAATCTTCATGTGAATAGTGAACACAAAAAGCTTTAAATAACAAATTATAACAACGTTTATTTAAGTAACATACATCACAAATTATATTAAAGTTACTTAATGAATAAAATAATGTGGTTACTACTTAGATACGACATAATTATATTAATTGAGGAGGTATTAAATGTATCATAAAATTAATACGTCTACTCTCTATAATATTTAAAATCTTAGTTTATATACGTAGATAGGTATAGTACAATTCTTAATGGATGCAATAAAAACGAACATATTATCAATAATTGATCTTATATTCTAAAGAGAATTTTGAATTTGGGACCATTTTAGTTCAGGACATTGGTAGGAAAATATCATTACATGAATTCCAGTAATTTGTAAAGATTAAAATTACTACAACATTGAACAACGAACACTTATTAAAAAAATAAAGACTTAAATACAATCTTGGAGTATGCACTATGCAGGTAAACAATCTCACAAAAATGGTGTAGCTTATTGCCATTCTTTACAAATAATATCTAAGTAGTTAGACCGATGTCTCAGCAGATACGTTGTTTTTCTTGCATTCGCTTTTGCCGCTCAAACTCCAAGAATTCCTTCGCTTCAGAAGTTCGCTCTGTAATACAATTTCAATAAAAGAGAACACGATTAGATTAGTCGTTAACAGGTCTGATGCCGACACAGACAAATTGCATGCAAAACAGCCAAGAAACATGCCAAAAAATCTACGCGGCTAGGAATTAGGATAATCTAATAAGAATACATGATAATACTTGTACGAGTATAATAAGTTGATAAATAACGTCTAGGAATAATAAATCTAAAAAATACAATCCTACAAAATTCAAAATAGAAGATAATAATATTAATATAAAACTAGGTTTAGTTTTGATGTGCTGATAAACGGGGCAGAGAGTTAAAAACAGTAAAAAGCACATAAACTAATTATTAGGTATTTGGACATAGAAAAATAAAATGAAAATTAAAAGAAATAATGCTTTGAAAGCCGATGCGTTTGCTCATGCTAGTGTGGGGTACCGTGTCATGCCGTCTCGTTGGTGCTACCGAGTCAATTAGAATTTCGTAACTTTGACGCACACCTTCATTGAGTCATCTTCCTCAACCTCGTCCATCGTGGAGAGACGCCTCTCGACCTCTGAATGGAAGTTCTTTGACATAAGCTTCTTGTGTTTAGTGCTAGAAATGGAAAATACATAGGTTTATTCAAAAACAGCATATAACCCAAGTTGGTCACGTTTAGATTAATTTGATGATTGTCTCATTAGATAGAAGCAGTTAAAATATTTAAGAATCCAGTAGATGTTGGCTGTAAATCAAATGAACTTACGACTTTTTCCCAGATTTAGCCTTTGAATTTCTCCCCTCATCGCATCCCTTGCTCAAATTACTGTTATTAACTTGCTTCCATATTCCAGTTTTATTCATTTCTTCAGAAATATTGATAGATGCCAGGGGTATGTTCATTATGTTCCCATTTATTAATGGGATTTGTAAATTCTCTTGATATTCAGGTGGATTGTTCTTGTTGTTGTCCTACAATTGAATAGCCTAAGAATTGTTTTGAGTAAGACATATTCTTAAATGATGTATCTTTTACTTGTGCATAATGCGCTACATGATAGTGTCGTGTATTTACAAAATTATACACAATCTTACATTAAATTTCTACAAACATGAATTGAGCGGGTACTGATCCAATAAAAAAACACATCGATAAACATTGGCTTTATTTACAAAAAATAATTTTGGGTACTAAAATACGTATGAGAACTACGTACGAACGATGACATAATCAAATTGCGTTGGATAAGCTTATTTCAGATGACAAAGGGTGAACAGTTTTGCATGCCATCCCACCTCTCCGTCACCAAGTTCCCGAAGCTCATCTTGATTCCTTTTCGTCATTTCAGGCATGACGTCATCTAGAATTTTAAGTTCTCTTCTCGTGAAGAATAAATCCAACGCCTTTCTGATACCTATCATCACAACTAACATAAGCGGGAACAAGATTGATGTTGAGGAAAAGGATTTTATCAACCAGAGGCAAATTAGGCAAGTCAGCTGTATAGCTGTGAATATATGTACGCGGCGGATTGGTACCTGAAAAATAAGACATTATCGTCAGTCATCGTAATTAAAAAAAAAATAAAGGTCTATAGGAAATAGTATTATTCGTACCTGTCGAAGAAACATGTGATCCGGCTGATATTTTTGTGGCATAAACATGATCAAAATTCTATCAAAGAATTGAAGACCTTTGAGGGATGCAACACCCATGTAAAGGAAGACTCCGAACAGAACTGGCATAGGTATGTGTCGTAATACTGGTGTGAGTACAACAGAACAACCGATTGTCAAAAATATCAATATATGCGTGACTCTTTGTTCTCTTACTCCTAAGAATTGTGGCTTTTCACCTGGAGCAGCACATTCAGATTCAACTTTCAAGGAATTGACGTGGTTAATACTCAGGACAGTAGCCGCCACAAACCAGGGCAATCCCATGATCGAACATATTTGTATTAAAATAGCCAATACAAACAGATCTAGATGGTATCCACAGCCTTTCTTAAGTTTATTTTCTTTACGGTTAACGATAACTGCAGTGATCTGTTGATCCATAAATATCAGAATTGTCCCTAATAGTGCTGGTAGGATTGCGACAAGAGCGGACCAAATTGGATTGCCATTAAAAGGAGTGATCACCCATTGCCTCGATGGCAAAGTTGGTTTGAACTCAGATGGAACTTCAAGTTTTGGTGTTTTTACTCCAACTTTATAATCTAGGAAGGACATTGATAGAATAGCTATGATAACAGAAAAGTCACTTATAATTTGTCGAACCTAAAACAAACAGAATAATTATTAGTATGTTTAATTTATGTGTATGTGATTAAATTGTATGATATTATTACCTTTGCTGGGAAAAACAATGAGTTCTTAAAGTCTTTCAAAATTATAGAAATTGCAAAAGTTCCGAGGAATAATATAATGGACATCAAAAACACATCTGGAACATATACTTTTGTATCGCATCCCCCGCCGGCAAGAGTCCCATTATAGAACTGAAAAAGTTTAATATTTTTTATATAATAGACGAGTATAACATGTGTCCATTGTTTGGAAAATAATTACTTACTTTACAAGACTCTTTATCAAGGGAGGTCCAATTAAATTGCTCAGGCACTCTTGAGTAATTGCTTGGTAAACAGTAACATTCATAATTGAGAATTTCATCAGGGCGTGTCTTTAGAGGGAATTTTTTCCCGATAGAAATAACATTCTCAACCGCCTGCAATTTTTTAAATTTATGGATTAATTATATTCCTTTTATGCCCTTTAGTAAATTGTTGTATGTTTTGAAATGTTTACCTTGTAAATAAATATGAATGCAATTAGCGTGGCGAAATTTTCTTCAGTAAATCTGGTAATATAGCAAACAAATGCACTAGCATCAATTGCTACTAGTGTGATCAAAATAATAGTTGTCCAAGTACCGATGCAAAATCTAAATGACATATAGTTCCAACCGACTTGTTTACAGAATTCAAATACAATTGTTTCGAATACTAAAACAGGTCCCGTTGATCCTAAAATTGTCAAAGGTTGTCCTGAAAAAAAGCCATAACCCATTCCGCATACAAATCCGGAAACCAAGGATTCCATGGCTGCCATATTTTTGCCGGTCGCTTCGCCTAGAAGTCCCCCAAAAGTTATAATAGGTGATAAACAAGCAAAATACAAAAATATCCAGGACGCTATGCATTGTATTGCTAGAGCGTCTTTAAAGTCAGACCAATACCATGGCATTTTTCTTTTTAAATCATTTATTAAACCACCAAATAGTTTTCCACTTCGAGCTAAACCTGATTCTTCGCGTTGACGTTGTTCCTCCTCTTCTTCGTCAGGTTCTTCTTTTATATTGTTATCAGTTGGCCGCTTACGAGGATCTTGAGATGGAATTGCTGCAGGAGGTTCAATTCTAATAGCGGGATCCCACTCGCCAGGTGGGAGAACTGTAACGGCGTCTAAAAACTCATCAATTCCTGCTAGTAAATGGTCACGTCTTTTTGCTCGATAAGCTACTTCGTGAAAGATCTCGTCTGACATTAAAGTAGCCATTGCCCTACCGATTTCATGAAAACTAGAATTACTATTGGGTGGACCTAGCAATACAAACATAAATCGCGTTGGTACTGGCACTTCCGTTAAATCTCCCATAATTGTTCCTGTTTTCAATCTAACAAACGCTGATAAGGTTTTTTCGAGGAAATCAACTTCGCCGACTAATATGTTGGAAGCTTCAGCGCCCGGTGGGATTTTGCGCATAAAGTGAGTATTACTTTTATGATTAACATCTCCATTCATTGTAACATCGTGATTATGTTGCATAGATGCACTGCTTGGACTTTTTACCATACCTTCATCGTGTGGTGCGCCTGAAAATAAATTAAACGTAAACTATCGTCTTGTATTGTATTGTGAACATGCGCAGTAGGTACCATAACAAGACTTATAAATCGATTTATATAGTGGTTAATTTATCTTGAAAACGTGTAATGGAATTGGAACAAAAGCATGGCCAAAATGATGATTGTAGTCATTTTGATAAAAGTGAATAAATGATTTGATGGTGACATTTATGTGCATCATGTGATTGACTTCATAAATTATTAGATATCATCTAGCAGTTATAAAGATGATGAAAATTTAGATTGATAAAGCACGAGCAAAGCTTGTAATTTTGATGTGGCGAGAACACATTGAATTCACAACAACTATGAAAGTTAGCGTTTAGCCAAAAATAATATGGAGTAAAAACATGAGTAAGGTACATAAAACATTAAGAGATACCAATTAATATAAAATAATAAAGTTTAGAGGAAAAAACATCAATAAAAATTTTAGCGGTTACCCGCAAGAGGGATGCCTAGGAAACGACCAATATCTCCTTTGTGAGATTGTCCACTGGTTGTACTGCCCTCTTCAACTGAAATATAATGCCATGTGATCGCAAAGGAATACTCATTACGATGGAAATTGGAAATTTTGGTTGGGGTAGGTATATCATAATATATATACGAGTATACATATAGATTACCGATACTTGGTGTTATGTAACCTAGGCTAGCCAAGTGCACGTGTCTCACGCAATTTTACATAGCGTGTTTGGTGGTATTTGGTGCACATTAATTGTTTTACTGAGCTGACCTGGGACAGCTAGATAGCAACCTCTTGTGTCGCTCGCATGAAGAAGAGCAGTGTTAGGCGACGAGGTAGGTCCCCGAATGATTTTTGAGCTACTTCTGACATCCCTTTCCTGTAAATCTGATAGGATATCGCCAAATATCCGAGTTCATTAAGAATAACTATTATTAATGTTTCAACTATACTAATAGTACTACTCACTTTTACACGAAGAATGGTTCCTTCCAATGTCGGCCAACGATCGAATCAACGGTAGCCTTGACATATTATTATGATGATGATGATGATGATGATTGCGTTTTTCGTGCTGATGTCGGTGTCGTCTCAATAGAGCGTCCTTAACTTTTTCCCTATTATCGTAGCCTAGAAATCCATCCATCACCATATTGTCTAACACATGTTCTGCTACTTGTTCTAATGAATTTGCTTCCATGTCAAGTATAACGGAACCGTTTAAAATTAGACTTCGTAGCTCGAACAGTGAGTGTAAAGATAGAGTGGCTACGTGTGGTTTTGACCATCTATTGCCACCTTCTTCGACGTCTTCTTCGAACTTAATCCATCGTGCCGTTTCCTTCCATTCAAGTTCATCGCCGTCTTTTACAAGTTCTTCCATTTCGGAAAAAAGTGGATGGGATTCCATTGTGGAGTCATCGACATCTTCACCTAGAATAAACTGCACTCTTTGTGCTGGTGGTGTCACTGAAATATTGAATGATGATTACAAATAAATAAGAGCAAAGACATCAGTTTTAATTTTGAACACAAAATATAAGAGAAACCATAGATAAATGAATGTCAGGTATTTTAAACGATAAAGAAAACAAACAAAATAATTTTTCAGTCAGTTCAATGTCTGTTCAATATATAATCCGTAAATGAGATCTACAGGAAGATGTTTTGTTCAATTAAAAATAACTGAAGACAGTAGGAAAATCGAATCTAGACGAGAACATGCTAAGATTCTATGACATCTATATCTAATCAATCTAACCCAAATCTAACCATGCTTGATATGACATATGAATTGTTAAAGGGAAAATAAATTGAAACCGAAAATAATGAAATGGCTCGCGAATTTACATATTATCTTACATGTTTCCCCGTCATCCGTCACACTCAGCCTTCTAACGCGGGCCATTATCGCAGAGCCTACGAATCGAACATATTATGCATATATGCGAAGAATATATGGAACTTAGAAATGTATGGAACACACTACTGTTTGAATAACTATCCAAACATTTGCCTGTTTAGTATCTATAGAAACCGCGTATAACGGGGCGTGTTCGCTAATTGATTAATACTTTATGATGAATATATTTTGTTTGTAACGAAATAATTTAATATAGTCTGTTTATTGTATAATTAGTCAGTATTTTATAAATGTTCATAATTAATTATTATCACTAATACTATTAGAACATTCCGTATATTATAATTAGTATTTATAGTTCTAAACTACGGCTATAATGTCTAAAGGGTTCAAGATCAAAGTGATCATGGTTTGTAAGATGTAAAGGGTATTTCAGAAACAAGGCACCTTGTTAAAGCCTCACAAATACCTGCCGAGAAATAACTTTTGGAGTGTAATTTATAAATTATAGGAGCAAATTAAGTCTAGGTTTAGATTTCACACTAATGTGGCGATATAACTTATTTTATCACATATTTTTAAGTTTCGTTTTTATACACTTAATTTATATAGAAGTAGCTGAGCTTGAAATAATTATATCGCGTGTGGAAATAATGTTTTATAAATAGTAAAAATGTTGGCGGCATCGCTGCTCAGGTTTATAAATTATCAGATAATATAGAAACCATAAATCAGTTTTTTACTGTTATTTTATTCTTTTTATATTTGAGTCTATGTTACGATGTGTGGATTGGATTTAATTATTTATTACATTTTATGAATATAATATCATTAAATGAATTTACTTAACCAAGTGTTTATTATTTATACTTTTAAAAGTTATTTTAAATTTCACTAGCTGACCCGACAGACGTTGTTCTGTGTGTTTTCGCATTTTCCCTTCCCTTCCCCTGACAATAAGGAACACATCAAAATAAGTATTATTGGTATCGGTCCAGCATTTCACGCGTGATACCGTGACCAAGGGTAATGGGGATTCATTGTGATATAGAGATTTCAGGCAAACTATTTTAATAATTTCGATTTATCATTTTTAAATAACTCAGTATTTCCTAACTATACATTAGTTAATAATCACACGAGGATTACATATTAGCATATAAGTCTATTAACTATTTGGTTCATTAAGCGCATTCATGAATGCTTAGAGCTTATGAGCTTTGCTACATCAATATGTCTATAAGCTATTTGCATCAGTAACTACCGTTAGTTTGTTCAGATTATATTAATTTATATAAGATAATAATCTAAAAATACTGTGATAATAATCCATCTAGCTAGCCAGTGTTTTACGTTTTATTTCTTTTTATCTTCTTATGCATATAAATAAAACATTTCCAACAAATATGAAAAAGAAATAGACTATCTATTTGGATTGAGATACATAATGTATGTAACAATAGTGTTGATAGTTGATTCTTAAAGATTTACTTAACCATTGAAAACTCAAATTCTTTTGATATATTATTTGCTAAGAATGTTAAGTACCTTGGTGACTTCCCGTACACAATGCCTTAGTAAATTAATTAAAAAAGTTTTCAAGGAGTCTAGACATCATTTGATTTACATGTTTTTAGTGGACGGAAAATTCCAATTTTTCCTTTAAGATTTAAATATTCAAACGGAGGTCTTACATCGTCTCCCAAGAGATAAGGGTCATGCATTTCAATGAAGGATCACTCGATCGCTCTCGTAAAAAGCGAATGAAAAATATATTTTGCGTACAACTTGTGTGGTTTTTACTTTCGTACATTTTATTTAAAATCAGTTATCCCACTACAAATTCATGCGGTGTAGATAAAATGTTTACTTTTAATTTATATACTTTTTATTTTGATGTTTAGAAAATAAATATTTAGCCGTTTAGATAATACACCTTTACGTAGAGTTTTAATATTCTTATATTATTTACTAAATGAAAAAATAACGAACAAATTCAGTATTAAAAATATAAAGCCCTTGGGGTCCAATATACTTCATATTAAATAAGAACAAAACAGAAAGAAGGCATGCTATAACAACATAGTATACTTACTAGGTTTCTCAGGGTCCTTTTCAGTGCGATGGTGATGTTTGTGTTTCCGATGAGAGTGCCGGCGAGTCGGCACGTGAACACCCACGAACACGGTGTGCGCCCGGTGACCTGTCAGGTGCAATTCATTAATTCGACATACATTGACGCTATTATTAGACCAGCCACACAATACCGCCTGAAAATGCACATGTGTACTTCAAAAACATTTACGTGAACGATACAGTCGCTTTATCGTTACACGTGCTGGATTTTGAACGGATTCTAGGAAAATAATTGAATTATGCGAGCGGACATGGGATAATGGAAAACCGTTTTGTGAAACACAAATAAAGTAAGTTCCTGGTACATTCTTCTATCGTTTCAAGCTACATTTCTCGGAAATCCCTCATCATTTGAAAAGTACACTGTACATAAACGTATCACGTGTATTGCTTCCGTAACAGCACCATATAATAAATAATAAAATAATAAACTTTTTTTTATAATTTTTAAATCGATCTCAAAGACTCCAAACCTAACAAAAAATCTGATTTTGTGAACAGTCAACAGACAAATCAAATATTCTCCATTAAAGCAAATCAATAGATATGCAACGTAACTGACCCAGTTTTATTCCAACATAAATTCATAAAAATAAATCGATTTACAGCTTTTGATTTAACAAACTCAAATTTAACACATTTAACTGAAATCAGTATTTAATTAATAGCTAGAGTTCTACCATCAAACATTATAATTAAATAGAGGATTTCACAGTCTAGAAATTGTTTGGACCACAAATATTTAACAAGAGATTTTCGCGCCTACGCTAAAATTGTTTATTAAATATTCCATAGTTATAATTTGATTTTGTGGTCCTTCGTCTTTGTTGTCGGACGTCGGAAGGTCTTTATGGTGTTAACAACGGTGTTAACTTTGATAATGGCCGTTTGGGAATATCATATTTGTTGTTAATTGGTCGGGCTGGTGCTTAAATGTTATGCGTAGAAATGTTAAGCGAATAACACGTAGGATATCGTGTAACTTAATATAACAGTTAAATAAATTTAAATTAATATTTGTGTGTCGGAAAGACTAGATCCCGAGTCAGTAGAATCATGATAGGTAAAAGGGAAGTTTAAGAGGTACTTTAATTCTCACTATTGTATTTTGTATAACAGAAGCTTTGTTGTGTAGGTTTGTTCAAAAAAAAGCAGAAACTTAGATGCTGTAAATTTATTCGAGGAAATATTATGTTTTTTTGTATAACAGAAGCTTTGTTGTGTAGGTTTGTTCAAAAAAAAGCAGAAACTTAGATGCTGTAAATTTATTCGAGGAAATATTATGTTTTCTTGACTTAATTTCCAACCAAAATGATTCTTAGCATTTTAAAATTTCACTAAAAATTTCGCGCGGTTTCACCCGCGTGGCTCCGCTCCTGTTGGTCTTAGCGTGATAATATATAGCCTATATTACTCGTGGATAATGTAGCTTTCGAATGGTGAAAGAATTTTTAAAATCGGTCCAGTAGTTTATGAGCTTATTCATTACAATCAAACAAACAAAGTTTTCCTCTTTATAATATTAGTGTAGACAAGTCTGTACTAGAAGCGTTTGCTTGAATGATATGTAAATATTCGCGTCAAGTATTTCAATTCTTGCCAAACATTTCTCATATACTGCCAACAATAGCAACTAGGTATCAACTCAAAAACTGACATTAAAAGCATCGATTATAGCTACAGTTCATACGATTGTCTAGACTAGACTGTATTTGGTAATTGGTATTGATCGGAACTGAAATCCGGTGTATTTTGGAAACTGTAATGGACCCTCCACACAATAGGCAGCATTGGCCCAACAAATGATCGTCGATGTTTACCTCTTTTACTGCGATTATGAAAATACATCTACATCGAAGGCCAATCGTAGACATTTAGGCCCTCTACACTATCGTGATTGCCTCTACTCGCCCAACGCTGCCCACTGTGCAGAGGGCCCATTAAAACGTTCGATTCAATTAAAACTGTTTTTGTTTTGTTCCAGTCTAAATGACATATTTTTGTATAACTTTTGAACAACGAAATCGAAGTATGAAAATAGTAATTAAACAACTCTGGAGACTGTGTCAATGTAAATCATAGATTCGTTAAACATTATTTCGAGTTATAGCCTAACTAATACATAATCGTGATCATATCTTTATTGAAAAAATATACCTTTTAATATTGTAGCGTTTGGATAGAGCTCATAAATATAGCCATCATTTGTTATCGCAACAATCGGATAGAAGAAAATATCGTTCATTTCGGTACAATGTGTATTCCTTTGAACGTATGTAGTTATTACAAATGTAATAAATATAAACTAGAATAACAAAATAGATAGATTATGTTTATGGAGTATTATTTTATTGATATTTTATAGCTATAATAATAGTTCTTAAGCTGTCGTTAACATGTTTGTCATGGCATACACATTTTCATTACTTAAGAAATAAGGGGATGAAAATGTCTCTCTCCCTCTCCAAGTACGTGTTCTTCAGAGTTTGAAGTGACGTAAGTCAAGGAAAAAAAACATGTAATAGCCTAATTGCCTAATTTTATAATTTATGGCACAATTCATGTTTGGTTTTAGAAATGGACCTAGGTATAATCATTTTTTCAACACAATATCTATACACATTCGTAGAACGTGAGAAAATTTAATATAACATTAAATAATTTAAAGAAAGATCCCTTTATTGGCTATAATGTTGCCATCGCTACAATTCGTATTCGATTATTTAGCAGTATAATCGAATGCCTTTGCTCTACCACTAATCCTCTTTCGCCTTTAAATCACTTACACCTGACCTTGTAATAAGGCTTCGTTGTTCACCTCACCGCATTTTTTATAGCTATTTATAATCTGTGGCAAGGTAGGATTTATAAACCTATCAGTGTAATTAATTTTACCTAATAACTTAATGCGAGTGCAATGTTAATAATTCAATTGATTCAAGATCAGAATTGAAGACGTTCAATCTTGTTTTACTTCAGGTTATTATTAAACTTTAGTTTATTGAATAAAGCAGTAGTAGTATAGTAAGTATCTACGTAAGTAATCGTAGAATTTGGATTTTATTAAAAAAAAAATAGAATTCTTACGACCATTTATTAATCTCTAAACGTCAAACTAAGTATCTAATAATTACATACGAAGAGTTCAAGTTATTGACTTAAAATTTGAAAAGGATTGATATAACATATTAATCTGTATATTATATATGTATATTTACACATTCCATGATTGCTTTGCACCTGACATCTAAAAGCTTCTCTACAAAAATATATATTTTCTCGGTTTGTTCCAGCTTATGAAATGAGCCTTTTAAATTTTAATATCAATTAATTAATCAACACCAGCCCATTTTAATCATCGCCTGATAAATTCAACTCAGAGGGTGTAAATCCTTTCCCAATCCAATGTTATAATGAAAGGATTTTGATGGAATATTTACTGTTCCCTAAATAGAAACCAATAAAATCGAATAGTTACAATCCGATTAATTGTGGAGAATTGCCTATACGAGCATAATATATTGGTGTTAATTGGGAAGCCTTAATAAATCTTTGTACATATTATATTGTATTACGAATGACACAATTAGCATAATTATATACACGTGGCAGGAAATAACCTATTTGAACATAGGTTAAAAGCCTACAATGTAGCTACTCTCAAGTGCCATCAATAGTCATTTAAACACTCGACCTTCAACGTTTTCTATAGCTAGATGAGCGAAAGATTATTCTCGAAGTTTATATTGTATGCCTGTATGGATTTAAAAGCACAACTCAAACCTAACTTTAAATGTCAGAGGTAAACAGCGTAACTTCTGTTAAAGTGGAGTTTATAACTTTGGTTCTAGTTATCTGGGTAATCTGTGTTTTATAATATGTTTCTTTAATATATCTGCGTATATTAAGCTAGCTAGTCGATCGCCTGGGCTAATGTTACTTTTTTGTAAGTTTTATAAATCTATTGTACTAATCCAGGAAGATAAATCCGACAATCCTATATAATCACTAAAAACCCCGTTTAACTGCAGTAAATAAATAAATCCTACTACTATTATAAAGGCGAAAGTTTGTAAGTATGGATGTATGGATGTTTGTTACTCTTTCACGTAAAAACTACTGAATGGATTACAATGAAATTTAGCACACATATAGAAAGTAACTTGGATTAACACATAGGGTAGGTTTTATCCCGGAAATCCCACGGGAACGGGAACTATGCGGGTTTTCCTTTGAAAATGCGGGCGAAGCCGCGGGCGGAAATCTAGTAATCTATATATATAAAACTCAAAGGTGACTGATATAGTGATCTATCAACGCACAGCCCAAACCACTGGACGTATCGGGCTGAAATTTGTCATGCAGGTAGATGTTAGGACGTAGGCGTCCGCTAAGAAAGGATTTCCCGAAATTCTTGCGGGAACGGGGAAAAACGGGGATGCACGTACAAAGTCGTGGGCGGAAGCTAGTTATTTATAATATGTAATTAATATCTACATATTGGTTGCTTTATAATTGTTTAATCAGAGTATATTTTTAATCTTAAGTCAAATTTGTATTTCTCAAATTAAAACTTAAGATATGAATTATTTTTCTGTAGCCGTCAAATAAATTACATCTAAGATAAAAAGAAACAGATAAGATAATGAAATTCTTTGTAGAAATAAAAATAATTTATTCTTGCTATTTTTTGAAGGTGAAAGTTCAATGTTGAGCCAATTTTATGAAATAGATTGACACGAATTTAAAGAGATCTTTGATCACTAATGTATTACGTAATAATTAATTTGCTACATTTTCGGGCCATTGAGAAAGTATTTCATTACACTAATAAATCTACATATTTTTTTTGAAAATTGTCCTTTTTACTTGATTTGATATTTCTCCTAGACCACGTTTTAGATGCCTGATACATATATATTTTTTAAATAATACGATATATATTATGTTAACAACAGAATTGTAAAAAGCTCCAAAGAAAGAACAAAAAAGCTTTAAAAATAATTCCCTTCTTTTTATCAATGGAAAATTTAATTAAAATATATTTAAAAGATACTTTAAGCGTAAACGTAACCAAAATGATGAAACTATTAAAATCACTTTTAAGCGCTATAGAAATTTTTGCAACTCATTATTAAATAAAGCTAAAAGAGAATATAATAAAAAGGAAATTCTTAATGCTAGGGGTAATAGTAAAAGTCTGTGGAGGGCTGTTAAAAATATTACAAACTATGATAAACAAAAACATAGTTCTTCAAATTTAATTACGTCTAACGATCCAAAAAGCTGTCTTAATAATATAAATAATTTCTTTTCAAACATCGGATCTAACTTAGCACAAAAAATTTTTTCCTCTAATCAACTATGCGCCTCTCACCAAACACTCACACTCTCACATTCGTCACCACTCAATTCATTAGTACTACTTCCTACGAGTGAAGATGAGATCTCACTAATAATAAAAAATCTTAAGGACAGTCCTGCCGCTGGCAGTGACTTGATCACTGCTAAAATTGTCAAGAGATACATTGATATCCTCGTCCCTCCAATTACCTACATATGCAACCTAGCAATGGATACAGGAATGTTTCCAAATGCTTTTAAAGTTGCTTTTATCACCCCTGTACACAAAAATGGGGATAGAAGCTGTGTCGATAACTATAGGCCAATTTCAATATTGCCAACTTTATCAAAAATATTAGAGCGCGTTGTCAATAAACGGCTAGTAAATTTTCTAGAGACAAATAATCTCCTCTCAACAAATCAATTTGGATTTAGACACGGTAAGAATACAAATGATGCTGTTCATGAACTAGTGGATAATATTATCACCAATTTAGATGCCAGGCGTAAATGTCTAGCAATTTTCCTAGATTTGGCCAAGGCTTTCGACACAGTTTCTATCCCTCGATTGTTAAATAAGCTGGAATATATTGGTGTAAGAGGAGTCCCCTTAAAATTCTTGAAAAATTATCTGAGTGATAGGTTTCAAAGGGTTAGGATAGATCAGACGGTAAGCGACAAGTTACCGGTCAATTATGGCGTACCTCAAGGCAGTATAATCGGCCCTACGCTCTTCTTAGTATACATTAATGATTTGTGTAGTTTAAACCTAACTGGGGGTAAAATTTTTACGTTTGCAGATGACACCGCTCTTTTCTTTACCGACGTCACTTGGGACAATCTTTTTAAAACTGCGCAAGCTGGCTTTGACAGGGTCTATGATTGGCTTACAACTAATTTGCTTACCCTGAATGTAAACAAGACCAAATATATTGCATTTGCCCACAAAACTCACCTTTTACCATCACCGCTACTATCCATTACAGCTCATACTTGCAACCACATTTCATTAACCTGCCAATGCTTATCACTTCAAAGGGCTGATAATATAAAATATCTTGGTGTCATGATCGACCAATGTCTCACCTTTAGGTGCCACATAGACTCTCTTATTTGTAGGATGCGAAAATTAATCTATATTTTTAAAAGTTTAAGAAATATTTCTGATCGTAACACCATTAAAATGGTATATTTTGCACTAGTACAATCGATAATAAACTATTGTATTCTAACTTGGGGTGGTAGTGCGAAAACTCATTTGATTGAAGTGGAAAGGGCCCAACGAGTTATACTAAAGGTAGGTGCTGGTCTTCCCTACCGGTTCCCTACTGCTAACCTTTTCAAAATGTGGGATGTTTTATCTATCAGACAATCATTTATATTACAAGTGATTTTGAAGAAACACTCCCAACTAAATTTCGATCCTGATCTCTATAACAAAAAACGCCGCAAGTATAACGTATGTCAAACCGTATCTTTCAACACTTTCCATTCTCACCGCTTCTTCTGCTATCTTGGTCCATTTTTATACAACAAGTTTAACAATCTATTTAACATTTATATACAAAATAAAACTAATTGTAAAAAAACTGTCACTAATTACCTTAAGTCCCAAACATACGAAGAAACTGAAAATCTGCTATCTCCACCGACGTAATGTTTTATATACTTTTCTCCCAGACTTTAACTATGTACATTTGCACCCAAATGTTTCCAACTTCAATTTCACCCACATACATACAGATTAAACACATCACAAATACAAGCACATTAATATACTCGCACAGACACATTCACATCTATAAGATTTGGTAGGAATTTAAAATAGGTTATTCTTTCTTGTATTATATAGTATTTTTTTTTTTTTACGGAAAATTGTCTACTGGTAAAATTTGTATACTTTTGTGCATTATTTAGGTGCGTAAACTTTAATTAACCTACTTTGTATGATATCCGCGAGGGGGGCTGGTGACCTGTACCTCAGACTTCTATTTAGTCTATTTCAGGCACCAGTTTCTCACAACGTTATCCTCTCTTTGTGTAGTATAATTGAGTTTTGTAACCTTTTAATGTTGTGAGAACCAAATAAAGATGATTTTTATTTATTATTATTTATTTATTATTAAGCTCTTTGTGAATAAAACCCATCAGAAATTGAATAAAAGCTATCGAATAGTGCAATGGCGTTTCGATAATAAGAGCAATTAATTCGTTGGTTGTTGCCAGCTGTATGCCGTGAATTTTATATCAATAGCTCATAGAAAATTCTTGTGGTTGCCACCTTTTAGTGGCAATTGCGATTTAGGTATTTTGGAATAGAAAATGACTTCGTTTCGGTAAATGTGAAATAATAATTGGTTTAATGGGTTTATTATAAACGATTTTAACTCAGTGATTGAAAATGGTAATTTTTGTAGTATACTAGCGGGCCGCCCCGGCTTCACTTGTGGTACATGTTTACGTTTTCTCACCATAAGGACCATCCTCATACTTCAAGGAATGTTATAAAAAAATCGGTTCAGCCGTTCTCGAGTTTTGCGTTACCAACACATTTGGTGATTTATTTTTATAACACAGATTCATTACAGATACACGAATTGCTGATTTTTAAATTCATCATAACTCAGATTAAATATGTTTATCATTTTGTCCAATTAAATTTTACGTTTTAAAAATACGATGTAAGAAAAATAGTAAATACGTACTTCTTTATAATGGCTCGATTTTTAAATGCATAAAGGTGATCAATTAGGTACTCCGCCTTTATTTACCAAAACCTCTGTATTCACTAATTGAAAGGCTCTAATGAATTCCGAATTATATAGATCATTCATTGAATTCCTACCTCTTACTTCTTAATTTATCAAATAAAAATATGTAGGTAGGTACATAAGTGATTTATATTTTAACTCGGGATAAAAAAGATAATATAGCAGATAATACAATACTTTAGATGTAGCCTTTGACACTCTATTAAAAATTTTAATCGTTAGAGAAAATTGAATTTGAGTAAATTGTTTAGGTGTTTTTGATTAAAATAGTAAACACACAAATCGAAACGTTGTTACGTTGTTCTGCCTAATACGTATTAACATAAAAAATTATATTATAAAGAGAAAAGATTGGACCTTTTGTTTGTGTGTTTACTATTTTAATCAAAAATACCTCAACAAACAAGTAGACATTATTAAGATACGTTCAGAAAAAATGATTAAAATAGATAATGAAAAACGTGTTAAACTTCGAAGAGTTTTATATTAAAATGTGAGCGCTTTATTCACAAGGCTGCGTAGGTGTAAGCTTAGTTGTAAGCCTGAAGCGTAGTTCAATCATACAGATATAGGTAGGTGCTTTTTAAGCCAAATGTAATCAAAAACGTAAGCTCTTTTTGCTGTATGTACATTTATATATTTTTACTTATTTATTGATAATTTTGTAATGTCATTTCAAACTTTTGTAACTTATGTTCTTTATGAAAATATGTAAGAAAAGATTTTTAAACATTGACTCAATAAAATAACAGATAGTAGACTGTACAGTGTACTACGTTTAAATTTTTTGTAACATTTCAAGCAGGATTAAAGGGGGATAGAAAATTGCATAATCTAGTGTCATTAAGTAAGAAAAAATGTATCACACAAGTCAATGAACGAAATGTCGTCCTAAATGTAACAATGTCGGTATCGATAATAGAATCACTCCATTTCCCTCCGAGCGTAAGTATTTGCGAAAACTCAATGTTTTGATTCAATTTTGTATATAGACGTAAGCCACTCTGTTTTCCGAAACAAATAAGATTATTCGAAATGCCCATACAAACATTACATTTGAGTTACATATTGTGCCCCGCGGTTTCACCCGCGTGGCTCAGCTCCTGTTGGTCTTAGCGTGATGATATTATATAGCCTCCATTGATAAATGGGCTATCTAACACCGAAATAATTTTTCAAATCGGACCAGTAGTTCCTGAGATAAGCGCGATTAAACAAACAAACTCTTCATCTTTATAATATTAGTATAAATAAAAAGGGGCAAAGGTCAACTCTAATATTTTGCTACATGCCCATAAAGAGAATTCACTGAACAGATAATTGTAATAAATAAGGTTAATCACAATAGACAGGCCGTGGGCTGGCAATTACTGACGAAATCGTTTACGGTCTTCTGAATATTTTTGTGGTAAATATTAGATGGTAAATAATATACTTAATACTACAGATAATCATTTTGTTTTTGATGAGCGACTAACTAAAATAAGATCATGTTATCTTGCCAATAAAACTGCCCCTTTAGTCAAACGTCAAAACGCAAAGGAATAGAATCCGCTAGCGATACTAATTGTCATAAGCGTACGATATTTCGCTAAGGATTTGTTCACCCTACCAACGACGAAGACGACTACAAACAAAATTTTCATCCAGTCGCAATTTAACAAAATTGTGAAAAACACACTTAAAAATAAAATATTAAAATTTCCTGTCGTTCTGGTGATTGGAATTTATTTTTTGCGAATAATGAATGAAAACATAGATTTTTCGTAGAAACGGTGAAAACGGAGAAAAAAATGTATTGGGAGTTTTTTATAGATAATATTATGATCTACAATTTTGGTCCCAGGTAATTATATGATTAGCTTACCGTTAACCTATTTTTTTATAAATTGACCTCGAATTTTTTTTCTTCTGAGTACCAGTATGACGGGAAATTTTAATATTTTATTTTGAACGAATTTTGTCTGGATGGGAATTTTGGTCGTTGTCGTCCTCGTCGTTGGTAGTGTGACCGAACCATTACTAAAATGTCATGAGCTTATGTCAATAATTAGCGATAGCAGTTTCTATTCCTTAGCGTTTATTCTATTCTCTGCCGTTAGTCTCGGCCTGCTGATTGGCAGCAGCCAGCAATTAATAATCCCAGTCAGGCATTTTATTATACAGAACTCTCGAATAAATGAATTCAATTATTTGTTTGTAAATATCAGGAAACATACAGGAGACTATAAACCAAAATGGAAGATAGAATTATGGAAGATTACCTACTTATATTTATAACATTTATTTCGAATAAAAGAAAAATATACCATTTAAGAAAATAAAAACGTACTTGTAACTGCAAACAGATTTTTAAAAATATCCGATGTATTTTTTTTAATAAACAGTAAGTTTATCACTTTTATTAAAATTGTAGAGTATGTGTAATACCCACTTTTAAAATAGATTTTTCACTACATTATAATGAAAATAAAGTAAACAAATAAGTCTTGCCTTCAAAGTCTTGTTCTGTATAATCATGGTGGTTGTGCTTTCGCGCCGCGGGGTCTGGCGGGGGCTCGTCGTCGTCTGCCCTGGTGTCCATTGTTTTAACTGAAACAATAAAATATTATTAAAATATAGTTTACTAGGTTCGCGGCTTCGCCCGCGCAGTCAAAGAAGAACCCGCATAGTTCCCGTTCCCGTGGGATTTCCGGGATTGCATCATTTTCCCGGGATAAAAAGTAGCCTATGTCCTTTCTCGGGTATCAAAATATCTCCATACCAAATTTCATGAAAATTGGTTCAGTAGTTTAGGCGTGATTGAGTAACAGACAGACAGACTGAGTTACTTTCGCATTTATAATATTAGTATGGATTTGTCAGTCACAATATGTTACGGCATAGAAGTTTTAGTAGTTACTATTCATAAAGCAATTTAAAACGGACACAAAGTCTAGTTTGAATTATTTTTAGTACAAAGTAGGTAATATATTATGTAAAGAAAGTATTGTAAATATTTTCTGGTCACAATATATTTAATATCGTACTATATACCGTGTTTTAATCTTTAAACAACATCTATCTATGAAAATACTGTGTCGTAGTTCCTATATATTTTAAGGTGTGTAGTAGTAGTTTTACGTAAAGTTCTTTTTCGTACTCAGAAACTTAGATTCGTAATAGTAAGTATTAATTCGTATGTCTGTATATATCTTGAATTTATTATCTGTGGTATATAATATGCTCTTTTAAAGATCCACATATAAATACGTATGTATTTTAATCACTGATGTGTAAGATATGCGTTTGATGTTCTCGTTCTTAATAAGTGCGTAGAATATGTAGTAAGTAACAGGAAAGGGTTTTACTTTATACATTAAAATTGTTATTATAAGAGCTGTTGCTCTTAAGATAATAATATCATAGGTACCTAGGTGTTTTAGTAAGACGGAGTTACCCGCAAAGATTATGTTATTACCGACTACCGAGGCCTAGTCATTTGATTAAATTCAATTTCATTCTTATCTCTTTAAAGACATTAATTATTTCCTTTTATATTAAACTGTGATCATTCGATCAGAGTATTAAATAGAGTAACTTCACTTTTCAAATTCAGTCCTTCAGTAGCAAGAGCTTTTATTAAACCACGTTTATACAAAATAAATGAGTAATACGATACGATATCTTAATTAATATTTAGGCAATTAATAACCCTAGACCCAAACCAAGTCTTAGCGATATCTAAGATTTAGGTATAATAAATTAGACTCTAAATTCTAAAGCCAGATGAATTTCAAGATAAACTCTAAACTTACGTTAATTAACTAGGTACTAAATTAAGACCGCTTCATTAATTTTCTTCTTATTTTTATAGTGTTTTTTTTAACAATGGTTTAACTTATATTGCAAAGTATCAAGAGTCTAAATTAAAGAATAAGGTTTAAGAACCAATAAATTAACTCAAATTGTTATATCTCAATATAAGTCTTCACAATTGTCCAAAATAAGTAACATACCTAATAAAATAATAACATACCTAGGTATAGTATGTAGGTATGGAAAGACTTATATTTTATAACGCAAATACAACAGAATAATATAATTATAACATTTGCCAAATACATTTATGCTCATTTAGAAACAATAGTTCACAGGTTCACATATTATACTGATGATGGCTTTATTCCCGTTCACCCAGTGCTCAGTTAAACCATCCAGTAATAATACATAAACAATTACCTTAACCTAGTGGAGAAATTGTCTAAGAGGCCCTAATCTAGATGGCTTTGAATTTACGTCACCTTTGATAGTACCTGAAGCCTTGCATGCGACTTACCGTGCAAACAATGTAAGGTAGATAAATGTCACATATTTATATAATGTCCAATAAGTCGGGTCCATAGAGCGAGCAGCCTCGCGAGGCAATTACAGTGCGAAACATCTAGGTCTCGCTCAGCCTATGTGCACGTGGCTCTGCCGAGGAAAATGACAGCACTCGTCTATTTTTTCCTTGGCTTATGTGGTCGATCCGAGGTCGGAGGCACGGTCATTGTGGACGCAGGGCCAACGAAAAAAACGTGTAGGTACTGTATTTTCCTTGGCCGAGCTACATCCACATTAACCGAGCCAAGTCCACACTGACCAAGCTACTTCGTTTAATTACTGCTTTGCGAGGCTGTTCGCTCTTTGGGGCCGCCTATTGGCTAGCTATTATAATGTAGCTCATAGGTTTAATAATATTATATGATTTTATAGTCGCACGAGCGTAATGAGATTCAAATTGGATTGTTATACGCAGTGTATTAAAATGTGAAATACTAACATCTATGTATTTAGAAACCAAACTTAATAAAAACTAATTAACGCTTTTATATAAAAGCTTTTATTTTATTTTTTTTATATGACCGGGCTCAATGGCGTGCCATGACTGCGTATGTCCAGCAGTGGACAAACATGGGCTGTTAATGATGATGCTGATGATGATATAAAAGAAACAAAAACCTGTATCATTTATTCATTTATCTTGACTATTCAAAATTAGACTTAAATATAGCACTGAGGATATAGCGTTGTGGCGATTGTGTGTTATAAAAATTGTTCCAGTAGTTTATAGTAATATAGTAATAAAAATAAAAAAAAATAATATTATTATAGTTAAGTTGTAAATAAAAATAAAAAAATATTAATCGTAGCACGTGTAGTTTTAGGTCTACATAAAAAAACTAACCTTCATTAAACCAAAAACACATTCAAATGTATCCATTATTTCATTCAAAGGCAATCCGTGTAAAGCTTATTTGTTAACCGAAGTGAAAAAATCAGTGATTGGATGGAAATAGAGCGGAATCATCTATTTGCATGTCTGAGGATCGTTAATTTGTAACGCGCTAAGGTATTCACGTGTGCACACTGATAGTTGTTTAATTAACAGCTACTTACATAATGGAAGAGATAATTGTTTCAATTTTGGATTGGATTAACAAAAAATACGTTTATTTCCCCATTGCGAAAGTAGGAAGGCTTTTTTTCGTGTGTATGTAAGTAATACTTCGCGTCGTAGCTTACACGGCTAGATGAGATTTAGCCACATATTTTTTCTAATTTATAGTGACATTAGGTACGGTACATACTATGTTTTTGAATACTGTATTTGATGTGATTTAGTCTTCATACATATTTCAAAATCTATCGATACTGAACATTTCAAGTTTCAATTTTCAATGTAATCAGGGTTTATGTTATTTCACCTTATGTTTGTTTCTAGACACTACTAAGGCATCTAAAATAAACTTGACTATAATTGAAACCAAGGCTTGCTGTATAACCCCCAGGGGAACCGCAAACGTGGTTTTGTTCAAATACATGCGATTTCGAGTTTAATTGTGTATTTATAATAAAAGCCGTATACTACACAGACCGCCTCCTTTGTACAGTGGTTGACGCATGAGCGTAGAACCGAGGGGTCCTGGGTTCGATTCCCGGTGGAGACGAAGAAAAATGTCTCGGTCTGGCAGGACACAGAAGGCCGATCACCTACTTGTCCCTAAAGAAAATCGATCAGTGAAACAGATGTACGGATAATGCACCTGCCCCTTACCCCACTACACGGGACTTCACTTTCACTTACTGGTTTGCTCTACATATTGTAATAATGGCCATATTCTAACTAGTAAGAATATTTTCCTTTCATTATTTAACCGTAGTACTAGCTGTTAGCCTCAGCTTCGCCCATGTTGAACCGGTATAAAAAATTGCCTGAATTCTATTCGTGAAATAATTTTCATGATCAGATCATTTATTCGCAGATTATTCTCTACAAAATTTGTACTTACATACATTTAACATACAATGCAATAAATATTTTATATGGATAGTATAGTACCTAGTTAATAGGTAACAACATAGGTACTGAAATATTCTAGATAAAGTATCCTATACAGAGAGAGAGGCTGTATTAAAAAAAATCCAATAGACATTTTGAATATTATACAACAGGTCGCTGGAGGGTCGGCATCGTCATGAATAAGTTAATAGCGTTTCTAAAATATCTGTAATCAAGTTACCCTTAAATTGACCTGTATAATTAAGTCTCTGTATTTTGTGGTAAATAACCATTTATTGATCAAGTTACCTTGTAGCCATTTTACAATTATAATTATTTTGAGTGTCGTTATAAATCAACCGCTAACTACAATTCCATAATGTACTTATCACATTACCTAATTATATAAATAAAGAGCAAAGCTTTTTTTACAATTTCATTAGAAAATGGATTAATTTTCACTATAATATTAGTTATTATACAATTCTACGTTATATTTGAAAGTGTATTTTGACGTAAGAAAATATAAAAAATTACAACAAAAATATACATATCCTACGAGTATTTACTATATAGTTATTAATCTTAAATGTTATTCAAAATCTACTTACAAAAACAATACACTTATACACACATTTTAAATCCAAGAAGCAAGGAGAAAGCAATTTCTCTGCAGGACTGTGCTTACACGGAGCTATTGTCACAATATGAAAGTATACGATGGTTTAGCTTCAATGGCTGTTAGAAGTCGAGGCGTGTGATAGGGAGGCGAGGGATTCATGTGAATCATGTGAATGTGAACACATATAGTGATAAATAACTATCTATCTATATATAATATTTGATTTGAAATATAAGCCATACTTATTTCCTTGTTTATAATGTAATATGGGTAAGAATTTCGGAGAAGTAAGAACGTCCACAAACATATTTGTTACAGTTTATTTCGATAAATATTATTGGTATAATGTACGGGAGTAATAAAGCTTGAGAACAGGTTTTCTCTAGTTACAAATATTTATTATTTCCGAAGTTATTTCATATTATACTTCAGTGATATGGCCACTTGATAGAAATTATGAATTGCTGGAAAATAAAATTCTTGTATCAGGGATTTTTATATACAATTTACGTATATACCAACAATCTACATCATAATATATAGTTTGTATGTAAAACTATTATATTTGAACTAAGGTATATAATATTTAGGTATATCGAATATTTTATCACATGCTATCTTTTTTGTACTTTGAGTTTTAAAAATGAAATATATCAAGGAGTGACTTTTTCATCACATCGACTTCATGTTGTCATCACGGTCACAGCGTCCACGGTCCAATTATGTTACAAACATGTAACAGACAGCTCTTTGATTTTTTGCAGATAGCAAAATTCTTTACTCTGTTATGGATAGAAACGAAATTAATCATTTTATTCCGATTTCATTTGAAACAAGATTATCCTCAAGATTATTTATGTTTCCTGCAGTATTTTTGTAGCGTATTAAGAGCGTACTATTGAAAATTAGAAGTTAAGAACGAGATAATATTATATTAAACGCTTATTAGAGATATTAGAGATTTCGTACTTGATTTTATCGTAAAATCCTATAGATTTATTTTTGTATTATTAATAGAAAAATTAGGAATTGTAAATAAAAGCTAATATGTATCTGCAAAAGAAGAGCTACAACGTCATCGATACCAAATTGATCCTTTCGAACAAGTTGTGTGTGGTTAGTTTATTTTCTTACAACTTAACGTTACAGTATTTTTATTTTTATTTTTAAAGTGAAACTTTTATTACATCGTCTCAAACTTTTTGGTCTGTGTAGCGCATGTCGCGTGTATCGCGGCTGCCGAGTAGGTATACCTACTCGGCAGCCGACCGACACGCGACATGCGCTACACAAAGCAGTGTTCGGAACCGTTCGAACAGTTTCACTTTTACCGTGGTTTCATAAAACCACACAACATTTTTTTATTATTTCAGAGTTAAATAAATACACAAAGTTATAGGTGAACGAAATGATGCTAATTTTGGCGTCTTTCCTTCAGAAAATAAGATCCATATATTCATATAACTAATCTAACAAATTCGGTGAAAGTTACAATGAATTGGAAGGAAACTTATTTCATTACTTACTTTGACAAGACAGTTTTTCCTGAGAACAAGATTTTTCCCTATAAATGGTCCAATTTTATTGTAATAATAATATAAGCTATTTTCTTTCCTAACTTATATTATAATTATATTACTTCATGCTAATATAGGTACTGAATATTTTATCTTATAAAATGTTTTATGATCGAAAGCATCAAACATCATTATAATTTAGCATTTACATATCCTACGAATATAAACCTTACATCTAGGTAAAAGTTTGGATGTAAAAATATTGCGGTTTATTTTTCTCAAAAAAACAACTGAGGAACTAGTGATGATGGATTATATAGACTTGAAATTGATATTATTGGTTTTATGGCATTCAAATGCTTTATAAATATAAATTTATAAAGAATAGAAAAAAATTATAAATTTAGATTATAGACTTTTTTAAAGGAGTAGCTTGGAAAAATATGAACATTTTAAGGTATTTTTTCTTTGTTAACAAGCCCCAGGCTCCTAATTCAAGATATAATTATTTGTATTTCATATTATCAGCCTGCAGGGTTTGTACAATATTTATGTGAAACAGGGCAAATATGTTTTCAGATTATATTTATAGTCCCGGCAACCGTTCAGAATTTCATATGATTATTAAGTACACTTTAATAGCTTTCATTGTAATAGCTTTGCTGAACAAAATTCAAATGTGATATGATAATAAGATTGGCAATGAATTGGCATATTTATAGTTAATATTATAAATGAATGTTTATTACTATCACTACATATTATAAATCAAAGTCCTGATCCGCGTCTGTCCGTTCGCGATAAATTCAAAAACTGCATTACCGCTTTTCATTCTGTTTTACTCAATAGATAGCGTTGTCCTGGAAAGTTTAAGTATATAAATAAAATGAATGCAGAACCGACAGTGACAAATAGACATAAATTTTAAATTGATGCGCCAGAATTGACTAGGGCACAAAACTTTGACAAATAAGGAAGCATTTATTTCGTTTATGTCTTCATTGTCGACAGTTTACGAGTACTTTATGGGACAAGAAGCCCTTATTAATGGCTTCCTACTTTAACTGGACACATTTTGTTGTTGACTGTCTATAAATGTTTTACTTCTAGTGCAACTTTCCATAAAATAAAATGTATAGTTTAAGAGAATTAAAACGTTTTGATCGTTTAAACTTATAACATAAGTTTATTACATAATATCTATACTAATATTATAAAGAGGAAAGGTTTGTATGTATGTATGTATGGTTTTCACGCATAAACTACTGGACCGATTTTGATGAAATTTGGCACAGATAATCTTTAGACCCTAAGAAAGAACATAGGCTACCTTTTATTGCGAAATATGTACCACGGGCGAAGCCGGGGCGGACCGCTAGTCCTTGATAAGAGCACAAGATACAATATTTGAATTAAATCTGTCAGTTTAAAATGGGTCGAAAGGAGTTCACACAAACATAAAAGCATAAAAACATACAAGTGAAACTAATAAACAGTTTTTAAAATGGCGTAATTTAAAATCATTGTGCAACTAAAGGTAAAATAATATTCTATGCAATTTTTTAAAAAATAAAAGGTTTTTTTTTTCATTTTATGACCAGGCGTTCAAATTATGACGATATTTTCCAGTTTCTTTATACAATTATAATTTGACGTGATTTATAATCTTCTAACGTATGATCTTACTCCCATGTCTCATTCAGCTTCTTTCCTATTATACATCCTTAAAGTGAACAAAGCCTTGAGCCATATAAAAAGGCATTTTGCACTTACAAAGTGGACTTGATGCTTCTTGAAGTTGACTTAAACACTTTGGAAAACTGTTTTTACCACTTTTAAGGTCCTTCACACAAGAGCCAAAGTGTCAAAGTTTTAAGAGATGATTCTACCGCCTGTTAACGCAAGTGTTAACGTTAAAAGAATTGAAATGGTTAATATCTTAGTAAAAAATTATAAAAGCTAGTATGGTAGGTATATATTAGAAAATTTCGTGCAATTGCAATATTTTGCTGAAAAGGCGAAGAAATGCGTATTCATAAACTAAAATTAATATTATGATAAAACAATATTTACGACGAAAAGCATAATTTCACTATCTAATTAATAAATAAACGCATTAAACAATCCCAACATATTATAATCGGCGTTTAAGACTAATACCGGCATACGGGTGCTTTTCCACCAATAATGTGCGAGTAATGTGTTTGTAAATAACCAATAGCATCGCTTCAAGCGCTAAACGCTTCAAACTTTAAACTAAACAAACATTATTGGTAGAAAAGCACTCTAATGTTAATAACAACAAGAGAAACGACAAAATCACTCAACTATTAGCAAAGCTTTTACTAAATGTAATTAGAGAATGTGTATTAAATTAGATCATTACTTGTTAGTTTTAGTAGCAAGGGAGGGTTCGCTAAATTTCATTTTCATCATAAGAGCGGGAATTACCTTTTTTAGTGGGAGACTGACCTACTTCAACACTTTACGACAACACTGCGCCTGGATTACTAATCAGGTTTAATCTTACGTTTAATTAAAATTTGGTTTTTGTGTACTAAGTCTAAGGTGCGGTAAGGTTTTGGTCTATCACTACATAGTATAAAACAAAGTCGCTTTATCTGTCCCTATGTATGCTAAAATCTTTAAAACTACGCAACGGATTTTGATGCGGTTTTTTTTAGTAGATAGAGTGATTCAAGAGGAAGGTTTTAGTATATAATTTATTATGTTTTAGACAAAGCGGGCAAATCCGCGGGCGGAAAGCTAGTTAAGTATATAATATGTATATTGTATACACTGTGCTGTGGTTTATAATACTATGTATACAGTGTACCTACTTAAGAGTGTAATGTTTCATATCTTACTTCTTTTCAACTTATGGGGTTGTATATTATATTTAAAGGTCTTTCTATGTACAATTATTTCATTTAGCGTCCTTATTCGTAAACATATTAGTTTCCAGCCGAGATTATAAGCTGAAAGCTGCTACATTGAAGTTAACTTGAACTAATAATAAATTTTATCTAATTTCACATTACACAAACATTATCTTTACAAGATAATTCAAAGAAATATCCTTAACTTTTAATCGTGAACTGCAATATTTTAACAAAACAAACTTTATGATCTTTCATAATAACACCGACGCAAGTTTTAATTTTATTACTAACCAAATGCTAAAGGCTTTATTATGAAAACAAGGAACTTTGTTAACAGGGAGATACGGAACGTTCCAATGTATAATGTAGTATAAACATCAACATCTTTATTAAAAAGCTTATATGAAGAATAATAAAATTTTTTTTATGTGTTGGGTTTCTGACTGTTTTTCCCGGAAAAACGTTATTTAACTCTATCCTCAATCTGTACCATAATGTATCAGTAAAAATATCGTTGTGCTCTACTAAACACATAAACAATATCATTCATAATAATAGATTTGAAATATTATCACGAAAATGTTGCCTCGTTGATGCTGTCATTTAAGTCATATTTTAACTATAGTTGTAGTGCGAAGTTTTCTTGTTTTTTATTTGATACTAGCGGTCCGCCCCGGCTTCGCCCGTGGTACATATTTCGCAATATAAGGTATGTTCTTTCTCAGGGTCTAAAGATTATCTGTGCCAAATTTCATCAAAATCGGTCCAGTAGTTTATGCGTGAAAACCATACATACATACATACAAACCTTTCCTCTTTATAAGATTAGAGAGTATAGATTGTCGTGTCCACCTCAACAGTAAGATAAATACACATAAATTAAGGACAGTAGAATAAACCCGCTACGCTTTTGTTTAAACTAATGTTAGTCAATGCACTTGTATAAGTGAAAACCAGTAGGGTGTATACCCTATGAAAAATAATCTGCTTGTACATAATATCATGCGTAAGATCTAAAATTGTTTTTATTCTTGCCATGTAACAACCACTGCCTAATTCTACTATTTTTCTCGTGGGATTGAGACAGATTTTACGTGTGGTATTAATCGATATTCTTTCGAGCCAGTATTTATTTATTTATTTACAAAGGAAAGCTAACAATTGTTAACACTATCTATAGACATACAAGGAATGAAGATGGTCAATCTATAATTGTGGATCGAACTCCGAACCTATCGACTCTATCGTAATGTTTAACCAAAAAGTATTAATCATATACATAATACAAAAAGTATTAATAATAACCCGGAAATTCATAATAGCAGAAGAAACCATTAAAAATGATAAAAGGGCATTCAGACATTTAAAAGACAACTTTTTAGGGTGCGGTCGCACTTGCACTGAGCAACAGCGGGGTCATTTTAAAAATTTCTGGTAAATAAACACTTTGTTATTGGTTTTAATTTGTTTTTATTAATCATCATGTTAATTAAATTTTTGCACTTACCACATTTAGATTTCAATTTTTCGATTGAAGCCTTCTGAATAATAAAATTAAATTTTTAAGGTAGCTACCTGATGGATAGAGCAAGTTTTTAAAAGCCAAACAGAAAACTTTTTTTATGTGATTTTCTTTTTTTACGGGCCCTTGAAGTGGTGAACATACTGGGTAGTTTTATCTTTCTTGGCATTTAATTCTTTTTTTTATTCCATTCAAAGATCTAACGATAGTAAATGTTACCATACTGAATTGGCCTATCTTTCAGCTTAGCACACAAAAAAAATCAAGCATCTTCCGCAATAAATGACGTCACCATGAGTGAAAATATCATCGTACCCAGCGATAGATGAAAAATTGAAAAAAACGTCATATCTCCGAAAATACGAAAAATCGCATAACATACATGGGGGTGATTCGGATAGCCCTTTAGGTCCTCTACCTCCCAGCTTCCGTTCATCACTACTTTTTGGGACACCCTGTAGTTTCACTAGCTGCTCCACGCGGTTTCACCCCCGTGGTTCCACTCCTGTTGGTCGTAGCGTGATGAAATATAGCCTATAACCTTCCTCGATAAATGGGCTATCTAACACCGAAAGAATTTTTCAAATCGGACCAGTAGTTCCCGAGATTAGCGCGTTCAAACAAACAAACAAACAAACTCTTCAGCTTTATAATATTAGTATAGATGAAACAGAAATAGAAGATATCATGTTGGTTAATGAATAAATGGCATTAGCAGGATTGATTCATTATGTACTGGGGAAAATGGGTGATCTGTCTTCTATGATTTGTCATACTGTTCCTGTTTACTTCCATCTGGAATAAAATAAATATATTGTGGCAGTAACGTTATTTTCATAAAACATTTTATCTTCAGAATTATTCTTGACTATATTTTCTGTATTCATCTCTGTGAAGGATTTGTTATGGACGCGGTTGAAGACATATTATACTTGTGGCATATTAATTTATAATGTACTAGCTTTGCAGACCGGCTCCACCCGTCGCCCTGTGGAAGTTTGGTCGAAGCAACTCAGAAACCTTCGTGAAGATGAACCTGCCTTTGCTGAAGATCATCACATCAACAATTCTTTCGTTTTCTTATGTAGAACAATAGTTTATCTATGATACATCTGACATTACCCCAATGCTTCAAGCTGAGTACCTATCAAGAGGCAGGTGGTTTTCTTTGTGTAACACAATAGCTTCCGAAGAGCCATCCACTGCAGCAAACTGTTTAACAGAACAAATACTAACGACGTAACCTATCAGCGGATTAACTTGTTTGTTTAGCGTTAATAATCTATGGGTATACTGAATGTATTTATAAATGGATAATAGTCAGGCTATAGCTAGAAATTGAATAGGTACTTTTCGTGTTTTTAGTGAAACTTATTTAGGCGCGTTGAGAGTAAAATTTCAAGGTAGCGTCATGGCAATACCGTCATGTCATGGAGTAAGGCGACGATTTTGGTATGTTTGAATCTTGCAAAGATGTTTCATTACTGACACGTGTGCTTGGCACACTCGCTGGTCGCTCTTTCAATTTCATTATCTTTAACTTCGTACGTTCAATTCGTGCGAATATGGTCCGATTGACCAATGTTTAATATGAATTTGAAGTAAATAAGAGTAAACTTCAAATAAGATTAATTTTCATTGTCATATTTTGTAATTATATTTCCAGTATATTTTGGTTTGTATCTCTGCTCAAATTTTCTTATCTGCGGATGAATTTTATTAATTTTCAGAATTAATTAAATAGAAGGCTTGTTACAGGCAATTACGCCAATGGACCTATTACTCTTTCTTCCAATTGTAATTGCGTGACCTTAGGTGGTAAATAAAATTGAAACCCAATTCTGTAACAAACAGAGAAAAGGGTAGAACCTACATTTTTTCTTCGTACTATAGCAATTAATTATGAACTTTAGTTTCGTCCAGCTTTTAAATACCTATAACATAATTTAGTAAATAATAAAATGGCAATCTAAAACTAACTAAAAATGCTAAAATATTAAGGTTAATAAGTCTAATTCTAATATTTATAATCCCATGGAGAATTTTGGCTCAATTGTTAATTGAAACCCTTTATTACTTATCACTAGAGCAAACAAGTTTATTATAAACATAGTTTAAATAAAAAATAAAAGCTTCCGTTCTCATTACCAAGTGGAAACAAATGAACGACAGCTTTGCGTCGCGAACAATCACTTTCTAGCTGAAGTGCATTCAACTGGAAGACAATATCGCTTAAAATCTTTTAAACACGTGTATCTGGTTTTCCTTAATTATATCTATATTTAGGGCAAATATGTAAGTGAAGGGACAACCATGACAACTATCCATGATAAATTACAAAAAATACATTTGTTTCATAATCAATTTTATCAGTGTGTTATTACGGACTATTACATACAAAAAACAAACTATCTTCTTATAGAGGTAGAAAATTATTATTTTATGTACTAAATATAAGATATGGTATGCCTTGTTTTGAGAATGTTTAATGTACATTCCTTAAAAGAGGCTATAGGATTTGCTCGTAAGATTTAAGCCAGTAAATCCAAGTTGAAATATTAAGATATATCAATCTTCTTCATGAAGCGCTGTTATTTATACTACTTTTACATCATTAAAATGATAATATACAGTTACATATTTTGTAAAATTAAATTGTTATACTGACATGATTTAAAAGAGCAACTATGGACTTTCTTGCCGATTCTTCTCCGTAGATACTGCTTTCCGATTCGGTGGTAAATGTTAAAAATATGTAATGACGTTTCAAAAGTGCTTCTCCAAGAAGTCTAATTGAATAAATAAATGTTTAAGTTTTGAAAAATATATATTTAAATACAAGTTTATCACGTTCACATTGCTTAAGTTTTCGTAATTTATTGGCAAGACATTCATAAAAAGTTACCCCTGTTTTTCGTTCTCAAAGCTGAAATATTCAAAATGTCTTTCGAGCGTGATTATTTATACAAATATGTAAGTGTTGTAAATTTCAGCTCCTTAAGGTCATGGTTTTAATATAAAGCTAAAGTTCGTAGTAATATTATTAGTGCGAAAATCTTGTTTCGAAGTTGAACTTTGAAATGAAAATAGTTGAGATCCAAGGTCAATCATATTTATCAAAAATCGACCCCTAAAGCGTGAAATAGGGATATTATTTACATGTCTCACTCAATGTTCATTGAAGGTTTATAGGTTTATAGCATTATTATCAAAAACTACTTTTAGATATTATGTACTTTTTAGCTTAAAATAATCTACGTAAACATACGTATCATACGTACACAGCAACAGTTTCTTAATATCTTATAAGATAAACGTCTATTCAAGGCACTAGTGTAGATTGTTCCTGGGAAATACAGCGGAAATAGGCACTTCAATCGAAAAGCCCGTAGCAACGTAGACACACGTAGCGCTACGTAGCTCGTAGCAGTCAATGTCAATTGAGTAAACGGAATTTTCTCATTAGGCGTGAGGGCAGTCTAATTATGTATCTGTGCCCTTGTGAATGATGAAGCTATAACGATGTGAAATTTAGAAAAAGAAAATCAATTTTATTAATAAAATTAGAAGTTTTAATTAAAGTAAGACGGTACTGTCTCTATTTTTACGATTTTCAAAATACGTTTTGATAATATAGTACTTACTGCTGTTAGGTGTGTAAAAGGATTTCAGTTCTTTATTAATGTAAGATGAACGCAATTATTTCATGTGAATAAATACTATGTGGTATTTCAATTGCCTCTTTTTGGATTCGTCTAATTTTTAAGATTATTTAGAAATAGCTTTTTTTTACTAAATCTACATAAGCTTCAGCTTCATCTTCTAAAACTAAATAGATTTACTTGGTAAAATATCTTATAAGAACTATAAAGGCATCATAAAAGAGCAATTTAAAACCGTAATAAATAGTTATCTCCAAAGACAAAGGTCTCAGTTGAAACAAGTTGAGGAAAGCACTCAAGAATTCTTTGATGTGGTAAATTTGATTATTCCATTTCCTCGTAGTGAGAAATGTAGACCAGGCTTTAAAATTTTGTGGTATTAAAATGATGACAACTGTGGACAATAAATTGCAGGAAAACTTCGCATTTTTCATGAATTGTATAATTTTTTAACTCTGTACCTACTGCAAATAATTAATATTGTTACACTATTATTTTATGTTTTGGCATTTTTATGCTAGTATGTCGTTACCATGTATGATATAATAATATTTACTTTCATACCTGTTAGTAAAAAAGCGTTAAACGCTTTTTTATCATTTAGTACTTGCTTCAAATGGTCTATTAAGTAGGTACTAAAATTTTGTATTCTTTGTTTTGTTATTGTTCATGACAGATCATTAGATTGTATAAAGTTAAATTAGTTCGTTAAGTTAATCATAGGTGGCGGTAATTTATTTTAAGCGTTTTTAAATCTCGCTATAGTTATTTTTTTGTAAGACCATAATATTAATTTCAGTTCAACATTTGTTAGTGGTAATACAGATCAATCAGAGTACAAGGCTGGTTTCATTTAGACGAACCCCGACAGTACCATTTTAATACCGCGAATCGGGAGTGCAGTGAAGGTGTCCCACAGGGGTGCCTTCTCGAACATTGGTCCAATCGAACCGGATCATACGGTCAATCGTACTAGAAAGGGGCAGTGGATCGCTGTCGAAAGTACGCGCGAGTGCAAAAGAAGACAGCAAGAACACCAGGCGGAGAAGACCAGTCAAGGGCAGCCGGGGCGGCCAGCGGAGCGAGCGAGAGGGAGAATATCCGTGACGTTAGCGGCAGTGGAGCGAGCGAGAGGGAGAACAACCGTGACGGCAGTGGAGCGAGCGAGAGGGAGAACATCCGTGACGTCAGCGGCAGTGGAGCGAGCGAGAGGGAGAACAACCGTGACGGCAGTGGAGCGAGCGAGAGGGAGAACATCCGTGACGTCAGCGGCAGTGGAGCGAGCGAGAGGGAGAACATCCCTGACGTCAGCGGCAGTGGAGCGAGCGAGAGGGAGAACATCCGTGACGTCAGCGGCAGTGGAGCGAGGTGAGAGGGAGACAACCGAATCCGGAGCACAGGTGTGAGGGAGAAGAACTAACAAGCAGTGAGTGAAGTTGAAGTTTAATTAATCAAATTGGAATTCGGCCATGGAAGGCTCTTTAAATTCTTTAAAAAATTTGCAAAATATAATCGGGAAAAGCTTAGTCAATTTTAAAAAAAGTCCCAAGGAGAGAGTAACTCGAGAATACGTCGAAGCGAGATTGGAGCTCTTGGAAAAGGATTGGGGGAAGTTTTCCGACATTAACACGAAATTATTCGAAAATTTTGATTTTGACACCATCGAACAAAAAATAAGAGATATTTACGATAACACCGAAGACGTTTATATTACATATAAAACTTTATTGAGGGCAGCATTGGGTGGCTTTAGGGAAAACTATCAGGATAATCATAGACCGAACTCCTCCGATCCACCAGTCAAGTTGCCCAAAATTAGTATACCAGTCTTCTCGGGTAAGTATTCGGAGTGGACAACCTTTTCAGACTTATTCCAATCTTTAGTTCACAAAAATAAATCATTAGACAATGTCCAAAAACTCCACTACTTAAAGGGTCACTTGACTGGCGAAGCGGAGCAGTTGATTAGGCAAACGCCCATCACCGATGCAAATTATGAGCCATGTTGGCAGCTGTTGCTGCAAAGATACAGTAATAGGAAGTATCTATGTAATTGCATCCTGCAAAGATTGTTTAGTCAAAAACGTATGAATGTGGAATCGGCTGCATTATTAAAAGAATTACTAGACACTACTTGTGATTGTTTAAATGCTCTCAAAAATTTAGACATAGATGTAAGCACCTGGGATGTTATTATTACACATATTGTTACATTTAAATTAGATACAGAAACGCGAAAGCAATGGGAATTAAATATATCTAGTAATAATTCTAAAAATGAATTGCCATCTTTTGAACAATTTAAGTCGTTTATTGAGAACCGTTTTCGTGCGTTAGAGTGTGTAGAACCAAAAAGGTCACCTGGGTATCAGTCGAATAGTACAGCGGCGCACAAACCACGAGCGTTGATCGCGTCGACTCCAAATTTAAGTTGTGAGTTTTGCACAGAATCGCATAAGCTCTGTTTTTGTAAAAAGTTTGCTAAACAAACTTTGGAAAACAGACGCGATTTTGTAGCTAAAAATAAAATCTGTTTTAATTGTCTGGGTAGTAATCACATAGTCTATGAATGTAAGAAGCCTACTTCATGTAGACTCTGTCAAAAGCGGCATCATTCTTTGCTTCATCCTTCAGGAGAGGCTGAGCATAAAGGTCAACCCACCTTGAAGAAGCATGATCATGGAAGTACTAATGCGCCTATTAGTACTGATCCAATAGTTTCATGTTTTTCTTCAGGCGAGGTTTCTAAACCAAGACAGGTTTTATTAGCCACAGCGCTAATAAAAGCCGAGTCCAAAATGGGTCACTACCTAACGGTACGTGCGTTACTTGACCAAGGGTCACAGGCTTGTTTCATTACAGAGGCCACAGTTCAACTTTTGAGACTGAAGAAGATCCCAATTAAGGGCTCTGTTTCAGGTCTAGGTCATAGTTCAACCATGATAAAATACATGGTACATTTAACGATTCAATCCCGGTTAAATTCTGAATTTAGCCTAAGATTGAATGCATATGTATTAAAAAATATTACTGCCTACTTACCAGAGAAGGATCTTAGTACAAGTTCCTTCGACTGGTTAAGTTTAAGCGATAGTAAACTGGCAGATCCTGAGTTCAACACTCCCAATAAAATAGATGTTCTATTGGGTGCTGACGTATACGGTAGTATCATCCTGGAAGGTATACTGAAAAATTCTTCGGGGGCTCTAGTGGCCCAGAACACTACCTTCGGCTGGGTACTATCTGGAGCTATCGAATCTGAAAATAATAGATCAAACAATTTTAGAGCAATGCATTTACATATTCAAAATGAAGATGATGAAATTTTGAAAAAGTTTTGGGAAATAGAAGAACAAAATAGTACAAAAAAGTTATACTCACCGGAAGAAACAAAGTGTGAAGAGTTCTATACAAAAACCACTACAAGAGATGCTAGTGGTAGATATATAGTTAAGTTACCGTTTCGTGACGAGGATCCTCCTTGTACAGCTGGTAACTCACGTGCAATAGCTGAAAAAAGATTTAAAGCATTAGAAAGAAGATTAGAAAAGGACAAGGATTTGAAAGAAAAATACACAGAAGTTATTAATGAATACTTACGGTTAGGACACATGAGGCAGGTTAAGGACAACGATAATAAAAAGAATGAAGCAGTATACTTACCTCACCACGCGGTCGTAAGAAACGACAAAAGTACAACCAAGGTACGTGTGGTTTTCAACGCATCTGAAAAAAATAGCAATGGAATATCTTTGAATGATACGTTAATGATCGGACCCACGTTACAAGCAGACCTCAGACACACAATTTTAAGATGGAGATTACATCCTATTGGATTAGTCGCGGACATTATTAAGATGTACCGTCAAGTCCTTATATCAGAAGATGATGCGATGTTTCAGCGGATCCTTTGGCGCGAGAGTCCTGATAAGAATATTGAAGATTATGAACTTATAACGGTTACCTTTGGAACAGCATCTGCACCATATCAAGCAGTTAGAACACTACATGAAGTTGCTTATGACGAGGGAGCAAACTACCCCGTCGCCTCAGATAAAATTCTAAATTGTTTTTATATGGATGATTTAATGACAGGGTCAGAAAGTGTTGAAGAAGGAATTAGAATTTACAAGGAAATGAAAGAATTATTACGAAAGGGTGGATTCGTGTTACAAAAATGGAATAGTAATAATAAGGAAATATTGGAAAGGATCAGGTCAATTGAAGGGAATGAAAATATAGAACAAACCCTACATACGGGAATCATAAATAATGAAGAAAAGGAAAATTTTAATATTAAGCTTGATAGTACAATAAAAATCTTAGGACTTACCTGGAACCGCAGCGAAGATAACTTCCAGTACTCGGTGAATATCTCGATGTCGACGACTGCACCTGAAACTAAAAGGTCAATTATTTCGGAAATAGCTCGTTTGTTCGATCCACTAGGCTGGTTAGCTCCTAGTGTGGTCATTGCCAAGGTTTTTATACAAAAGTTGTGGGTAGCAGGAGTAGGATGGGACGATAAGGTGAATGCAGAAATGATGGAGGAATGGAATGCTTACCGTAGTCAGTTGTCCCAACTTACCAGAATTCGGATTCCTCGATGGCTGGGAACAAAGTTGAACGATCGACTGGAGCTTCATGGTTTCAGCGATGCATCTAAAAGTGCTTTTGCGGCGGTAATCTACCTTCGCATAATCGATGCCGAAGGTGGAGTAACGGTTTCGTTGCTGGTTGCCAGAACGCGAGTAGCACCCGTCAAACAGATTAGCATTCCTCGTTTGGAATTGTGCGGTGCGCTTCTGGTATCTAGGCTGCTTGCAGAAGCAGCAAATGTACTTAACATTTCTAAGAACAATATAACGGCTTGGACTGATTCCACAGTTGTATTGGCATGGTTGAATAGCCATCCAAGCAGATGGAAACCGTTCATAGCAAATAGGACATCAGAGATTTTAACCATCATGAAACCCACTCAATGGTATCATGTTTTATCTAAGGACAATCCAGCAGATTGTGCCTCAAGAGGCGTATTACCAAATTTGCTTATGGATAATCAGATATGGTTTTCAGGACCGTCGTTTCTCAAGCAGAAATGTATTGAGTACAATAGGCCAAAGGAAATGAGCACAGATTTAGAACAAAGTGTCAAGACATTTACTGTTGCTGTAAAAGAAGAAAGAGAGATTACAATGTTAGAACGATTTTCATCTTTACAAAGATTAATACGGGTTATTGCCTATTGTCGAAGATTTTTAAGGGGATATCGCAGAAGAACAAATAAAGAGAAATATTTACAAAGTTTTGAATTGGAGGAGGCATTAGAATGTTGCATAAAGATTACTCAAAGGGATATATTTAAAGAAGAATATTTACAGTTAAGGAACAAGGGTGATATACTAAATAAGAATACATTAAAAGCACTATTTCCTTACCTTGACGATAAGGGTATAATCAGAATACGTGGCAGAATTGAAATGTCACAACTAAGTAATGAAACCAAACATCCAATTATTTTGCCTAAAAGTAGCCATTTAACTCACCTAATTATAGCAAACGCTCACATAAAGACGTTGCACGGAGGGCCCCAATTGATGATTAATTATTTGAGAACAGCCTATTGGATTATAGGGGTTAGAACTTTAGTTAAACAACACGTTAGGAGTTGCGTTAAGTGTATTCGATTAAGAGCTAGCACTCAGTCTCCATTAATGGGTTCACTTCCAACAGTTCGTTGTACGCCAGCTAGACCATTTTTGCATAGCGGTGTGGATTATGCTGGTCCAATAAACATAAGGACAACCAAAGGCCGAGGACACCACTCATACAAGGGCTACATATGTTTATTCGTGTGTATGGCAACTCGTGCCATTCACTTAGAGGTCGTAAGTGACATGAGCACACCAGCATTTCTGGCTGCTTTTCGACGTTTCGTTTCCAGACGAGGTCACTGTGCCAAGCTTTGGAGCGACAACGGGACTACTTTTGTAGGAGCATCCCGTGAGCTCCAGTCAGCTCTTTCATCGGTGGGTGAACAGTTGGAAGCGAATGGTACTGAGTGGCATTTCATTCCTCCGCACAGCCCTAACTTCGGCGGACTTTGGGAAGCGGGAGTGAAATCCACGAAGTTTCACCTCAAGCGAGTGATAGGAGAAACCACCCTCACTTACGAGGAGATGAGTACTCTTCTTGCTCAGGTAGAAGCTTGCTTAAATTCTAGGCCAATTACAGTCGATACATCAGACCCTAACGAGCCTGCACCTCTAACGCCGGGTCATTTTTTAATCGGTGGACCTTTGTTAGGTATACCCGATGTATATAATTACTTAGATTCTAACGTGAGTTCGTTGAGTAGATGGCAACTTATTCAAAGAATGTTTCAGTCGTTTTGGGATCGCTGGTCAAAGGAATATCTGTCGAATGTAATGATAAGGTATAAATGGAAGTCCAAAACCAGCGAGCCTAATATAGGAGATATTGTCCTCATAAAGGAAGATGATCTTCCGCCGATGCGGTGGATCATGGGTAAAATCATAGACAAACATCCAGGTCACGATAAAGTTACTAGAGTTGTCAGTATCTTAGTTAAAAAAAGTATTATTAAAAGACCTGTTAACAAATTGTGTATTTTATTAAGGAAAGAATAATTGTTATATTATATTGTATTTTTGAAGATGTTTAAAGTGTATTTGTATAAGTTGAGTTATGTTATAGAAAGTGATATTGTTGCGTAGATAAAATGTTTGCGAGTAAAATGTAAGAAGATTAATTTAAGTTCATATACAATGTAAGTTTCAGTTTGTATAATTATATTTAAAGATGTTCCCTCAAGGTGGGTGGATTTTGTTTGTAAGGACATTTCCTCAATAAATGTCCTTGGTGGGCGGTATGTTCATGACAGATCATTAGATTGTATAAAGTTAAATTAGTTCGTTAAGTTAATCATAGGTGGCGGTAATTTATTTTAAGCGTTTTTAAATCTCGCTATAGTTATTTTTTTGTAAGACCATAATATTAATTTCAGTTCAACATTTGTTAGTGTTGCGGGCGCACGGGCATTTGTGGCAGTGCGTGCGACGGTGCCAGCTCGGCGGTTGCGCGTCTCCTTGCGGAAGATGGGACAGTTCGCATTATTAGCCGTGTGGGCGCCGCCACAATTGGCGCACGTTGGTGGTTCCTCGCGCGGACGTTGACACTCCTTCGCCGGGTGGTTCTCACCGCACCGCACACAGGCTATTGGCCGGTGGCAGTTTTGGGAGGAGTGCCTAAATTGCTGGCAGCGATGGCATTGCGCGGGCCCCTTTCTGCCGCGCCAGGCCTCAATAGTGATCCCAGGCATACAGAGCAGTTCGCTCACCTCATAAATGCCTGGGATGAGATCCGGGGTCCGCTGCAATTGCGCGAACATCAAACAGCCCGGCCTACCTGGACGAGCGGGGATTGCGCGCACGTGCTCTGGGATGAACCCGAGTTCTCGCAGCTCTGTCTCCACTAGTGCCGGTTCTGTGTTAGCCGGCAGGCCGCGGATCGCTACTTTAACGCTTCTTTCAGCGGGCAGCGAGTAGCAAAACCAGGAGATTCCGGTATTGCTCTCCAGCTGCGTAAGATAGCGCTGGATGAGTCGGAACTCCTGGTCCGTCTTTGGTATGAAGCGGACGCCCTTGCCAAATGGACGTCCGTTTGGGGTATGCCCGAGGACCTTCTTTAACTCTCTAAAGTGGGTGGGCCAGTCGGGCAGCGTCTCCACGATAAGCGGGGGGTAGCGGTTGGGCTGTTTGGTAGGGGGCGCGGCGCTTGTGGCGCCGGCAGCAGCAGAGGTGGAGGCATAGGCAGTAGTGTCGGTCGCAGTCGAGGTGGAGTTGGTCGCGGCGGGCGCAACGGCGGCGGAGGAGGTGGAGGGTGTAGGTGCTGGGGATTTTTGAGACGCGGCTATGTTCGCGTATGAAGTGCCGGTTGTCCCGGTTTCCATAGGAGAACCCGGTGACATCATCGGCATATTCAGCGTATTCAGCGTAGGCGGAGACGAGGATGCTGTGATGGCTTTCTCTCCTACTCTATGTGGAGGGGAGGGAAAGCGTCCCACCGGAATACCCGGTAAAGGGGCGGGGAAGCGCGGAGTGCGCGGCAGTGGTGCCTGTGCGGCGCGCTTCAAAGTGCCCGGCATTAGAGTGGCGGCGCATGCCGGGGCCTGTCGACGACTCGGTGTGATCGAGCGAGCACTTGATGTCATCTCCGACCACCAAGCCGTCCTCCTGACGCTGACAATGACTCCATTGACGACATCGCTGCCTTCTCCAAAGCATCGTCAGGACTGGAGAATCTTCGCCAAACACATGGCCGAACACTCGCCGTCCTTTAGAGTAGAGAGCCCTGCAGACGTCGATCGACTCGCAACGGACCTCAGCGCAGTCATGTCCAATGCGCTTCGAGAGTCCAGACTCGATGCTGCAACTACTCGTAGAAAACCCCAGCTCCCTGCCTACATACTAGCGATGTTAGAGGAGAAGAGGAAGCTGCGTAGACTATGGCAAAACCTGCGATGCCCGGCCATGAAGACGCGGCTGAACGCCCTGGCAGCCAAGATATCAGACGCACTGGAAACGGTAGCAGTCGAATCTTGGCACACCGCCATCGAGCGAGCCGGCGATGACTGGTCCGGCATGCACCGCCTTTGCCGCCAGCTCTCCAGGAAGCCCTCTCCGATTAGACCCCTCATGGCCGGTGACGGAACCCCACGTTACCGCGCCGAGGATCGAGCGGAGATTTTCGCAGACTTCCTGGAGAAGCAGTTTACGCCTAATCCGACTGCGAATGTGCAGCACGTAGAGACCATCAAGCGACATGTGATGGACTACTTAGAATTGCCGATACCGCCGACAGAAGATCCCGTCGTGTTCTCCCCTGGTCGAGTCCAAAGGATGATTCGCCGAACTAAACTGCGCAAAGCCCCCGGTCCCGACCGAGTCACCAACGAAGCGCTGCGTCACCTACCCCCGCGAGCCTTCGCAACGCTGACGCGGCTCTTCAATGGAATCCTCCGTACCGGGCACTTTCCATCCCCGTGGAAGCTCGGCCGAGTCATCCTGATTCCCAAGCAAGGCAAGAACATCATGCTGCCTGAGAGCTATCGCCCCATCACTCTTCTGTCCTCGACCTCGAAAGTTTTCGAGAAACTACTGTTGCTGCACATTACGCCCCACCTTCAGCCACGCGACGAACAGTTCGGGTTCCGCGCCGAACACTCCACCACTTTACAAGTGACGAGAGTACTGCACCACCTCGCTACCGCCTACAACAAGCGAGAACAATCGGTCGCAGTATTTCTTGATATGGAGAAGGCGTTCGATCGCGTCTGGCACACCGGACTCGTCTACAAGCTGTCCACGTCTACTACTCCGCGTCGAGTAGTTAAGACTGTGGCCACCTTCCTGCAAAACAGGCGTTTTCAAGTGGCGGTTGAAGACGCTTTGTCCACAGAGCGCCCCATCCGAGCCGGTGTGCCCCAGGGAAGCTGCCTGTCGCCCGTCTGCTATAGCAGATACACGGACGACATTCCAGTCGCTGGCGGAGCTATTTTAGCGTTGTATGCCGACGACGCTGCGTTTATCACCACCTCGCTGAACGCCAAGCACGCATCGGTAAAGATGCAGCGAGCACTGGATGCGCTTCCCTCATGGCTGGAGGACTGGAGACTCAAGGTCAACGTGGGTAAAACTCAGGCGATTTCCATCGGGCGGGCGCGCCTTCTACCGCCCCCGGTGTCTCTCATGGGCGAGAGCGTCGAATGGTCACCGACGGCCAAGTACCTTGGTGTGACCATCGACAAAACGCTCTCGATGCGGCCCCATGTGAAGAACGTAGTTGCCCAGACGCGTGCCGTGCGGAACATACTCCGCCCCATGCTAGCATCTCACCTGCCTCTCCGTACGAAGCTGTGCATCTACAAGGCGTACGTTCGCACGCGACTCACCTATGCGGCCCCAGCGTGGTTCGCGTTAACCAAAGAGACAGACCGCAAGTCGCTGCGAGCGCAGCAGTCGCTAGCGCTCCGCACCATCTCCGGAGCACCACGCTTCGTACGGAATCAGGTCATCTCCAGGGACCTGCACATGGAGAGCCTGGACGACTTCGTCCGTCGCCTGAGTTCCTCTATGTTCGCGCGCGCCGACGGAGCGCGATCCCAGCATTTGCAGGGCATCGCGCCATACCATCGGAGACCGCCGGACATAAGAGGCCTACCACGTGACCTAGTCTCCTAGGACACGACCGCTTCCTCGCCGTTGGCTGATGGGCGCCCCCCGGCACCTTGCCGGCGGGCTCGACCTCGCTAAGCGGCGGGAGGCCTCACCCACGGACATTCCGCCCTGCAGCAGCTAGCAGATCGCCCGCGATACATGCGGGCTCGATCGCACTGCAGCAGGACACCTCCCGGACACGACACCTCGGACCACTAGGTCCCACCCAGTGCCCCGCCTGTAGTTGCAGGCGGCGTTGCCACCACTGAAAGGGGCCGTCGCCCCGAACAGTTATCCCGAGGCCTGTGAAGGCCTGCGTGGAAGACCCGATGATGATGATTTGTTAGTGGTAATAAAGATCAATCAGAGTACAAGGCTGGTTTCATTTAGACGAACCCCTACAGTACCATTTTAATACCGCGAATCGGGAGTGCAGTGAAGGTGTCCCACAGGGGTGCCTTCTCGAACAGTTATTAATTGAAAATACAAATTAAATTATGAAATGATAGACTGCTTATTATTCAAAACGATGTTTCAATATCTTTACATTGAACCCGGTTAAGGCACAGGTCCTTTGCTCGATTGCAAATTAATTTCGTATATTTAATTGAATTCATTATTGGCTCACTCTCACTTCTCTAGGGAATAATTTTAACTATTAGGATACTATTGAACCTTATACTCGATATTATGTTCGTATTCGAATTACTATACTTACCCAAACTTAAACATTTTTTCATTCAATAAGATGTCAGTAGCGTTTTTGAATCAAACTCAGTCAAACTGAGGTCAAACAACACAATAAAAAATTTGTGATACCGATTCGATTATCTAACGAGAAACCGAAAATTAACGCTGTAGTTGCTTTTAAAAACCATGTAAGCTGTACAAATATTTGATCTTTCGCGTAGTTCCTATCAATATTTATTTGATACAGATAATTGCAAAGTAATCTCTTATTCAGTTTGAAGATAAATGTAATAGTAATCATTCAAACATTCTTTATAAATTCTTCTTAATATTGACTTAAAAAAAAAACTCACTCATCTGACGGATAATCCTTCTCAATACTTAAAGTACATTTCAATAAAAAATATAATCTGAAAGTTAATTTAGAGACGGGAATCAAGTCACGTAGCGGCTCTCACCGGTGAGTTGCCTCTCTGAATATTCTTCCGAACACTTTCAGCTAAGGTTCGTATTAATAAATTATTTATATTTATAAAATATACGTATAATATAATACTAGAATATAAATATAAACCTACACACTTATTATTATAAAATAAAACAAACAGCTACATTATAAAAAAAAAAATGTTGACAAAATATGTGAACAAAAACTCCCTTTTTATGTATCGCTTTCAGTTTAATTCCTTCCAACAAACATTAAGATGCCACAAATGATAATGAGTAATGACAATGCAAATTGCAATTCGTGTGAACAATAAAAATATAACATAAAGTGACGGTAGGTCGAAAAACATACGTCGTAAACATACAGCCCACCAAGGACAAATTTTCAAAATTTTCCTTAATACAATTAACCGATCAAAACATGAATACTAACGAAAGTCTTTACGCGAATTTAACATCAAATACAGAAAAAATACAAAATAAAATATTACCACATTGCATGCTTTCTTACTAATACGTGCTAATACGAACATAATATGAGACTCGAGAGCCAACAAAAAAAATCAACATTAGTTGGTAATTGGCAAAAAACACAATTTAGAAACAGGACGTTTAATTACATTGTTTTTACATTTAAGACTGACAACTCGCGTAATTCCGTCCAATCCGGGATGTTTTTCAACTATAATACCATATAACCATCTTCCAGGTGGAAGATCATCCTCCACTACTAACACTAAATCTCCAATTGTAGGTTCAGGAACAATATTGTTCCATTTATAACGATGGTAGAACTGAGTCAAATATTCATTTGACCAACGACGCCAAAAATCTTGTGTCATTTTTTGAGTCATTTGCCACCGTCTGAGATTTGTGATATTGGATGTTTCGTAATTGACATCGGGGGGTAAAACCAGAGGTTCTCCCACCAAAAAGTGTCCTGGTGTCAGTGGGATTGGATTGTCTGGATTCTCAGTAATTTTAGAAATAGGCCGAGAATTCAGACAAGATTCTATTTGACAAAGTAATGTTGTCATTTCTTCGAATGTTAAAGTTGAATTCCCAACAATGCGTCTTAAATGATGTTTCGTCGATTTTACCCCTGCCTCCCATAGTCCTCCAAAATTTGGGGAATGGGGAGGGATAAAATGCCATTCAGTCCCATTTGTAGCCAGTTGATCTGCAATTTCCTGCGCTATACTCGACCTCTCATGAGCATATAAAGATTTGAGTTCTCGTGCTGCACCCACAAAATTTGTCCCATTATCGCTCCATACTTCAGCGCAATGACCACGGCGTGCTATAAAACGCTTAAACGCTGCTAGAAATCCCTGAGCTGTAAGGTCACTTACTGCTTCGAGATGGATAGCGCGTGTGGCCATACAAATGAATAAGCAAATATATCCCTTGAATGACCGATTACCTCTGCCTTTGGAGATTCTTATATTAATAGGCCCTGCATAGTCTACTCCACTCTTTAAGAAAGGTCGACAAGCAGTAGATCTTTCAACCGGTAGTTGTCCCATCAACTGGTGTCTTGTGCGAGCGGCATATCGTACACAACGAACGCATTTACGAACACACAGTCGTACTAAATCCTTCGCACTTATTATCCAGTATTTTGATTGCAAATAATTTTGCATCAATTGGGGACCGCCGTGAAATGTTCTCTCATGAGCATCCGCAATAATAAAAGTTGTAAACTGTGATTTGCGCGGAAGAATGATAGGATGTTTTCTCTCATCACTAAGGATTGCCTGCTGCAGTCTGCCACCTACTCGTAGAATACCGTCTTCGTCAATTATTGGATTAAGTGAGGTAAGTTTACTTTTTTTATTTATTTCTTTTTTATTTCTTAAATCTGCAAGCTCTTCACCGAAATGTTTTTCTTGGCATCTTTTAATACATACTTTTAAACTTTCTCTTATTTCAAAACTTGTTATCCAATCCTTCTGATCTTCTACTTCCTTTTTTCTCATCCTTTTAATTAGTCTTTTACAGAGTGCAGTAACCCGGAGCAGTCTTCTCAAAGATGAAAACCGTGAGTATATTTCTTCTTCGGGATCTGCTTCATCACCGTAAGTATTTATTAAACAAATTTTCATTTTTCTTTCTTCTAGATGTGTATCTTCTATTTGACGTCTTGTAAAATTAATATTCTTTTCTTGCAGCCACTTCGGCCCTTCCTTCCAGAATTGAACATCCCATTGCGTACCGCCACGCGATGCACAATCTGCAGGATTATCCTTGGTAGATACGTGCTGCCATTGCTGCGGTTCCAACGAAGTAATAATCTCCGACACACGGTTGGCGACAAAGGTTTTCCAACGACTAGGTTGTCCTTGAAGCCAAGCGAGCACAATTTGTGAGTCGGTCCACGCATGAATAGAAGATTTCTCCATACCCATGGCTTGAGACACTTCTAGTAGCAGTCTTGTGAGTAGTACAGCTCCACAAAGCTCCAATCTCGGAATCGAAACTTGTTTAATGGGCGCTACCTTTGTTTTGGAAGCGATTAATGCAACATTAATTTCCCCATTGGAGTTAACCACTCGCAAGTACACAACTGCCGCAAATGCAACATTTGAAGCATCGCAGAAGCCATGCAATTCGCGAACTGTATCATCATTATTGATGTTAATCCAGCGTGGGATACTAAATTTGGTAAGTGTATCTAATTCACTTCTATACTTGAGCCAGTCCTTCAGTAATTGTGGAGGAAGTTCATCATCCCACTCAATTCCCGAGAGCCATAATTTCTGTATAAAAACTTTGGCTGAAATTATTACTGGCGCAAGCCAACCAACAGGATCAAATAATCGAGAAATTTCTGAAATAACCTTTCTTTTTGTTACAGGAGGAGAGAGTGGTGGAAGGTGTACTACGTATTCAAATTCATCACTTCTTCTGTTCCAGGTAAGTCCTAAAATTTTCATAATTTCATCTATTTTTAGTTTCAGGTTTTCTGCTTGATCTTCAACATCTTCATTAATCTCTTTAAGTATTTCTTCGCTATTACTACTCCATTTTTGCAAGACAAATCCACCTCCTTGTAGAAGTTGTGTTATTTCCTTGTAAATTTGCTTACCTTCTTCCACAGAAAAGCAGCCTGACATAAAATCATCCATGTAAAAATCATGAAGTACCCTTTCAGCAGCCAGCGGATACTTTACTCCATCGTCGTGTGCCACTTGCTGTAATGATTTAACAGCGAGATACGGTGCTGAAGCCGTACCAAAGGTAACTCGTAAGAGGCGCAGATGCTGCAGTCTTTGATCTGGATCTTCGCGCCACACAAAACGTTGAAAATCTGTATGTAATTCAGATATTTTTACCTGTCTATACATTTTTATAATGTCAGCGACAAGACAAATTGGATATTGACGCCAACGCATTACAATGTGACGTAAGTCAGGTTGTAGTGATGGGCCTACCATAAGTTCGTCATTCAATGTGATGCCATTGGTTCCTGGACAAGAAGCGTTGAAGACAACTCGGACCTTGGTAGTATCCTTATCCTCTCGGATCACTGCATGGTGAGGTAAGTATACAGCATCAGCCGAATCTTCTTCATGAGCTGGCACAGTTTCCACGTGACCTAAATTTTTATATTCTTCTATGACAGCAGCATACTCAGCCTTAAGTTTGGGATTTTTTAATAAACTATTCTCAAGCCGATTAAATTGTTTTATTGCAATAGCCTTTGAATTACCATATTTGCAATTTGGATCATCGGTTCGAAATGGTAAATTAACTATATAGCGTCCTGAACTATCCCTCCTAGTAGTTGATGTGTATATACTCTCACATTTAATTTCCTCCTCTGTAAGAAGTGATTTATCAGAGGCGAATTGATCCGATTCAAGCTCCCAAAACTTCTTCATAAGTTCGTATTCATCATTTTGATGAATATGATTGCACCAAATAGTGCTGGAGCTCGATCTGGATTGAATTGGACCCGATAGAATCCAGCCCAGCTGTGTATTTTGCGCGATTAATGCACTGGGTGAATCCTTGATCAGACCTTCCAGCAAAATCTGACCATAAACATCTGCTCCAAGGAGCATGTCAATTTTATTTGGTGTTGCAAAGAAAGGATCTGCTAAAACTAATTTAGAAACTTCAGGACTAAGATTAACAACAGCATTCCTTTCCGGAAGTACTGAGGTGAGCTTATTGAGCACAAAAGCTTGGACGCAAATTTTAAAGTTGCAATGGCGTGATTCAATCTCAATTTCTACCCTCGCTTTAGAGGCAACAGAACTTGAGTGGTCACTACCCAAACCAATAATGGAGCTTTTGTGTGGAATCTTTCTTAGCCCAAGAAGTTGAACTGCAGCTTCAGTCAAAAATGAAGCCTGTGATCCTTGATCAATGAGACATCTTAACGTGATCAATGAGCCTGTGTGTGACCTGGCATTAACTAATGCGGTGGCAAGTAAAACTTGTCCACTGAAACGCGAAAAGCAGGCTCTGATATTATTAATATTTTTTACCTGTGTTGATGTAGATGCTGTTGCTTCTTTAGCATCTGGTTCTGCCTCACTCATTTGAGGCTCCGACGGAAGCGATACATTTTTGGGATGTAGTAAAGAATGATGTTTCTTCTTGCAAATACGACACCTGGAAGACTGGCGACACGAATATACATTGTGACCTGCACCAAGACAATTAAAACAAAGATTATGTGATTGGACAAAATTACGTCGAGTATCAGTCATTTCTCTTGAAAAGCTTTTACAATTTCTTAAATGATGATCATTAGAACAATAAATACATTTTAAATTTGAAATATGAAACGCTTTCGGAGTAACATTAGTTCTATATTGTTGACTATTTTGTTTAGCTACCTTAGGATCAATAAATTCTAATGAACGTGAGCGGATTTCTAAAAATTCTATAAATTCTTTATATGTTGGTAATAAATTACAATTTTTACTACTTTGCAGTTCCCACTGCTTACGGGACTCGGAATCTAATTTTAAGCTTACAATATAAATAACAATAGTGTCCCAAGTACTTACATCTATTGACAAATTTTTAAGTGCAAACATACATTCATTAGTAGTATCTAATATTTCGCGTAACGCTGTAGCTGATTCAGTTGTTACAGTTTTTTGATTCATAAATTTCTTTAAGATACAATTGGCAAGATACTTTTTGTTGCTGTACCGATCTTCAAGCTGTTTCCAACATAAATTATAATTTTCTGCAGTTATTGGTATGTGTCGCAAGAACTGTTCCGCTTCTCCAGTGAGTTGACATTTTAAATAATGTAAACGTTGAACGTCATCCAATGTAGGGTTACTATGTACCAGTGACAAAAACAGGTCTCGAAAGCTCGTCCATTCTGCATATTTCCCGGAGAAATGTGGAATAGCAATCTTTGGTAATTTAAAACCTTGTTGTTTCGAATCTGTAGAGGTGGTGCTGCCATCTGGCGCATGATGTACAGTGGTTGATTTAACCGCTAAATTAGCTCGAGCTTCCCGCAACTCATACTTATAATCGATGTATTGTTCTTCGCAATTGCCATATGTATCAGCCTTGACATAAGTAGTAGCATTCAATTTATCACTTTCCGAAACTTGAATAATTTGCGTGTGAGTTTGCAAAAACTGAGACCAAAGTTCTTCAAGCGCATCTAATCTTGTCGATAAATACGCATCATTCGCTAAACGTTCTTTAGGCGATTTCTTAAAATTAGATCTAGCTTTTGTAATTCGATCATATATATTGTTTTGCACTTTAATATAAGATTCCATCTTTTACAATAAACAAAATTAATATACAAACAACTTTATGAATATCTATAGGTTAAATATTGTACATATGTAATCTAATAAATTAAATATATTAACTTGATATTTACTATAATCCGACAAATCCGACAAAGATTTATAAATACAATATTCATAAACTGACACGTATATTCACAGATTATAATAAGTAGGTTATTACTTAACTATAATTGTTTTAAGTTTCAGCGAAACACGTTAGCTACGTGACCTTGACCTATATTTTAACACGTCAATCTTTAATGTACAAATCAATTTATTTTGTAATAGCAATTTGCAATTAGCAAGTTTTATGTACGATTTAAACTTAAAGTCCCAATATATTAAAGTCCAATTATGTATTAAATTTAATTTTTGATATCTCGAATGTACTCACGGTTTGTCCACTTATTTACTCACTCACAGCACTTATACACAAAATAACCTCCAGATGCAGATGTGAAGACGCGATGATAGAACACCCAACTCGATGTCACGTATTAGTCGTAATCCACCAATAATAATTTCATCAATATTGTCGTAACTCCAAAGCCAGTATTCTCCAGTATCGTTATATATTATTTAATATATCCGGCAATCGTAAGGACCATGAACAAAAACTCCCTTTTTATGTATCGCTTTCAGTTTAATTCCTTCCAACAAACATTAAGATGACACAAATGATAATGAGTAATGACAATGCAAATTGCAATTCGTGTGAACAATAAAAATATAACATAAAGTGACGGTAGGTCGAAAAACATACGTCGTAAACAATATGAATGTTCAGAAAGCAGCCATTCATGCTGGGCGAAGCAGCTTGGCCACTGGTCAGTGTAGACGTGGCGGACCGAGAAAAATGGCAAACGCTTTTTTCTCAACCCAACGTGGAAAATGCTACGCGAAGCTGTTCTCTCTGAGTGGACCCGCCGAGTACAGATCGTCATTTTTTAGATAATTTTTAATTTGTATCAGACTTCCTTCTTTTCCTTTATCTTTATTTATTGTTAGAAATGCAATAACATACTTGAAATATGGTTAACACAACTCTTGAATGAATTTGATTTGGGTAAGGTTCAAACTCCAATGGGTTTGGGATTCGAGGTGGGATTGTAAGGAAAAGTAAAAGGCCTCTTGTTTTGTTATTTATTACACTTGTTTTGACTGGCATGATAACAATGTAACATGGTTATTCCTGAACGACTGCCACGATGTAATGTTTCATTTTTTAACCGACTTCAAAAAAAGGAGGAGGTTATCAATTCGGCCGGTATGTTTTTTTTTTATTTTTTTTATGTATGTACACCGATTACTCCGAGGTTTCTGAACCGATTTACGTGATTCTTTTTTTGTTTGATGCGAAATGGTGTCGAATTGGTCCCATAAAAATTTCATTTGGATAGGCCCAGTAGTTTTTATTTTATGAGCATTTTTGTCTGATATCGATGACTTAATTGAAATGTAGCAAGTAACTTTGATTCACTAAAAAGTATTAAATAAAAATAACTACGTTATTCACGATAAAATATTATTGAAATCAACAAAACTTAGGATTATGTTTCACAATTTGTCAATGGTTTTTTAAAAATTGTAGGATGTAGGATATGTACTCGTATTATTTGTACTCATAATATCATAAAAATAGTAAGTGGATGAATGAAAATATATATTTACCACGAGACTGAAATTAAAAATGTAGACGATTCGTTTTTTTAGTAGAAATGGTCTAACTTTTATAATTCAAAGTTTGTTTAATTTCGTTTTCTTTTATTAGACACAAGAGATCAAGTTAAAATAATGTCAAATAAATAATAACTGTTAGTGTTTATGAAAATGATGTGTTAGATAAAGCAACACAAAATTGTTGGAAAGTAGGAATTTGTAAAAACATACCAAGAACAAGAAATTAATAGCTTTTTACTGTGTTACTAATATTCATTTCACTCGAGTCTTCGCGGTTGACTATTTCGGGTATTTAAGCCCTTTTAATTATTCAATATTTTAAGATTAGACGCAGGGCTTCTCAGTTGTATTTTTATATTCTGTACCATAAATTAAGGATATAAATTACACAAAGAAAATATAAATCTATATTTTCTTTAAGATAATATATATGATAAGTAAGATAAAATAAAAATAGTGCTTGTTACGTGTCTTATGTATTTGTTCAATCAGCACTATTTGTTTGGTCTCTGAATAGTATAATTTATTCAAACGAACCGCAATCAACGTTTCATACGAAAATAGAAATACTCTTGTGATAAACAGAAATTTTACTTATATTTTCTACCGACTTGAAAAAAGAAGGTTGTATTCAATTCGATTGTATTTTCGTTATCTTTGTTACCTCAGATGCAGAGCTCTGAACTGACTGAATCGATTTTGATATTTTTTTCTTTATTTGAAAGTTTTTCCATCTTGTCATTTTGAAAACTTAAATTTTGTCCAGTTCCGATGATAATTTGAAGGCGGTTTAGCTTTGTATTTGTCGTAGTTGATTTTTTATTATTATAAAAAAACAAGTCTATATTCACGAGAATAGTAGGTATTTATTTTTAAATATAACGTGTTGTGATAGCGCCATTTTGCAGCTTTGAACGTGAATTTGTATTTTATTTATTCATATGTGATCTGTTGAATAAAAATAAAATGCTGCAATGTATGACTGTCAAACTGCTTCAAATTGTATATATTTTTTTATTCTTTTTTCCCTGAGTTTTTTTACATTATATTTTTAAATAGAAACAAAAGGATTAACAAACAGTTGAAGCTAGTTTACACTGATAGTATGAAAATAATTAATTGCTTTATTATTATTCTTAGATAATATTTAGGTAAGTGTAGCAATAGTAAAACATCAACAGATTCCCATAAAAATGTCAAATTCTTCAAAGTATTGATGAAAGAGGACAGTGAGCTTATTTCAAACAAATTAAGATTCAGGAAAAGTATGCAAAAATAAAGAAAATTATAACACGCGACTGCCTTCGTAATAATCCCAACAAAAGAGAAATATTTTCTTCTTCACTGAGTGTATAAATACATTTACCTTTGAAAAGCCAAATGGCTTTTGTTTTGAACAATAAATTGAAATACGATGGTACGGTTTTAGTATTTTAAATCTCTGTCTAATGGAATGCTGTTAATTAAAATATTTGAGAATGTTTGAGATATATTTTAAATCATTGTTGGTTTTTCAAATCTAGAAAATATTCATTTTGGGAAAGTGTAAAACCACGCGAACGCATGAGAACAACTTAACTTTTTCATTAAAGTCCAGTTGGATTTAAATCAAGCCGAATGAAATTCAGGACAACACACACTAGCTATCATTATAGACTTTTTTGCACCCATCCTCGCAACGCAGGTTTTTGCTTATTGTACCTACATATATAAAATACACAGTTACGCAATACTAGTTATATAGTTTATAGTCCCACCGTGTATTACACCGTGTATTATAGTCATATAAAAGCCCATGTCCATATTGTTACACGCAAATGGTTACACATTACACGTGTATATAGACTTATCTTTTGTCTCGAAAGTCTTTTATGTAATTCTCGATCTGGTAAATGAATGAAAATAGCTTATGGAACTCACACTAACAAAAGAGGAGTAACAGGTAATATTCAACAGGGGATTTCGCATAAATAATAAAAACGAAATACTAAAACAATAAGAAAATAGAAACGACACTAATATTTTTCATGTCAAGTTTGATGAAGATATTAAAAGAAAAGGAAAGCCACAGCAAGAAAGTGCTTTGTTCTTTAAAAAGTATTATCATATTTTAGAAGACAGGCGTCGAGTTGCTTCGGCGAATAGCCAAAGCATGCAAGATAAACCGCGACTCCTTGACCGCAAAATCGACGCGAACAAAGTCACGGACGTAGCCAGTAGCTTAAATAAATTATTATTTTATTAAGATAATATTAATTATTACTTAATTTTACATAATATCATCTTCAATCTCTGTAAGATATTCGAGTTTTGAATTTGAATTTATAACAACTAGCCGCACCCCGCGGTTTCAACCGCGTGGTTCCGCTCCTGTTGGTCTTAGCGTGATGACTGATGATAATATATGTATAGCCTATAACCTTCCTCGATAAATGGGCTATCTAACACGGCAAGAATTTTTCAAATCGGACCGGTAGTTCCTGAGATTAGCGCGTTCAAACAAACAAAACTCTTCAGCTTTATTATATTAGTAGATATAGAAGTATGGACAGCGCTAGTCGTCCGCTAAACGGATGAATAAAATAAATTAGTCGTCCGATTACCGGATGAATAAAATAATTTAATCGTCCGATAACATCTATTTATCTATATAGTTAGGTTATCGGGGTTTCTTTAGAGAACTGCCGCACGTATTATAGGTTTTTTGTGGGGGGAGGAGGGCACACGTAGGTATTTGATTTTTTTTTGCGCGTCGACGGAGCCCCGCTTCGCGGGGCTCCTATTTCTGTGTAGTTTTTTTTTAAGAAACCTAACCTAACCTAACCTAACGGCTAACCTAACCTAAACTTGATTTGCGCGTCGACGGAGCCCCGCTTTGCGGGGCTCCTATTTCTGTGTAGTTTTTTTTTTAAGAAACCTAACCTAACCTAACCTAACGGCTAACCTAACCTAAAATTGATTTTTTTTTTGCGCGTCAACGGAGCCCCGCTTCGCGGGGCTCCTATTTCTGTGTAGTTTTTTTTTAAGAACCTAACCTAACCTAACCTAACGGCTAACCTAACCTAAACTTGATTTTTTTTTGCGCGTCGACGGAGCCCCGCTTCGCGGGGCTCCTATTTCTGTGTAGTTTTTTTTTAAGAAACCTAACCTAACCTAACCTAAAGGCTAACCTAACCTAACGAATTGAGGGCGAATATCTCGGCCATTTTTGATTTTAGAGAAAAGTTGTTCCTATAAAACATGCTTATATTAGCGTAATCTTTACGATAAAACAATAATAAATAGGTGTTATAATGACACCAACTCCATCAAAAATCAAAGTCCTGCGCCCCCTTTGCTTTAGTCCAACCCAACTAGCTTTAGTGTTAAAAGGTTATCTAGTAATCCGAATAATCGGACGATTAAATTATTTTATTCATCCGGTAATTGGACGATTAAATTATTTTATTCATCCGGTAATCGGACGACTAATTTATTTTATTCATCCGTTCAGCGGACGACTAGACACTTCGTTAGTGTTAAAAGGTTATCTAGTAATCCGAACAATCGGACGATTAAATTATTTTATTCATCCGGTAATTGGACGATTAAATTATTTTATTCATCCGGTAATCGGACGACTAATTTATTTTATTCATCCGTTTAGCGGACGACTAGACACTTCGATAGAAGTATAGTATAGATAAATCATTTTTTATATACGCCGTCACGTTTACTGCATATAAACGTAAAGTCGACTTCAAGGAGTGTGGACACAGAATTAAGTGCATTCACCGCTCGTCATATAGGATATTGGATTATCGCATTATGCACAAACACGCTGGCCACAAGTGTCATGCTAGCGAGATGATCGTTTTATCTTGTTTTGTTTCTTGTTTCTTGAGTAATTCTAGAATAATACGAGTTGGTATTAAATACGAATGTATGTATTTTAGGATAATGAATTTATGTTTATTTATTCATATCGATACAATACATGTTTTATACTACGCAACCCAATTGAACCTAACCCTGGACTACTTATTTTGCCAAAAATCAACCAAAAGCTTGAAATAGGGGCTTGAATAGGGGTAATTTGTCTATAGGTTTAACCACGAGTCGTTGCAATAAATAAATAGGCACATAACCCGTTTAGCATTAAATAAAAATGAAATTTTGTCGCCCGAAATAGACCATATATTTCACAGCTGGTTGTTGAAAATAGCGTATCGTGACTTTTGTCTAACGAATTAATGTTTTGCATGTATAGATGTAATAACTATTTTATTACTAGGTTTACTAACATTTATAACGAAAGTTCTGAATGCAGTGTTATTCTAGATCCGAATATCCTTTCCTATTCCATATTAGTTACGTTATCTGTATCCATGAGGGCGACTATTGTGCAATCCATACTAATATTATAAATGCGAAAGTAACTCTGTCTGTCTGTCTGTTACTCAATCACGCCTAAACTACTGAACCAATTTTCATGAAATTTGGTATGGCGATATTTTGATACCCGAGAAAGGACATAGGCTACTTTTTATCCCGGGAAAATGACGCAATCCCGGAAATCCCACGGGAATGGGAACTATGCAGGTTTTTCTTTGACTGCGCGGGCGAAGCCGCGGGCGGAAACCTAGTTTATGTATATTTTTTTAATGTTATTTCTTTACTTTGGTGTGTACAATAAATCTTTAATTCATTTATTCATTTATAATATCATCAAAATTACCTAATACTTCAGTTAACATTGAATTAATATGTAAATTATCACACGTTTCCAAATATATCCGGAAAACGATCAATGGAAGAAGCCACGAATTTACATCAAATGTATAATGTATCATATTATATACATTTGATATAAATTCGTGGAATGTATTATATTACGGATTCTATAAATATGTTCGTTGAATTTGTTTAATGTGTAAATGTTAGATACGGTATTCATAAATAACTAGCGGTCCGCCCCGGCTTCGCCCGTGGTACCTACATGTTTAAACTATCCTATCTCTCAAGTTGGATCGAACTGCACATGGTGTGCGAATTTTATTATAATCGGTTAAGTGGTTTAGGAGTCCATTGAGGACAAACATTGTGACACGAGATTTATATATATATATATATTAGAATATATTTTTGCTGAAAGTCAATCAAAAACAAAAACGCCACCAATCAAAGAAACAAAATAATTTCTAAAACTTTAACAAAGGTCTTCATAAAAATTCTTTTTAATTATTCATGAAAACTCCCGTAATTTAATTAAATTTAATGAGACAAAGAGAGTATTTTACTGTAAAATAAACGATTCTTTCGTTTTATTTCAGCCTGGGAGATTAGCAATGATGCTAATAATATTTTATATTACATATTTACTATACTAGGTATACTCTATTAGATAATGTATGAAAAGTAAGTTCAAGATATATAGAACAATGAATAGTATATTTATATATTATATTATGCTGTTATATTTCTTTTAATATTATTTAATACATTTAAAACTTAACACTTCCAATCAAGTAGGAATTATAACAGTGCGATCATAAACAATATGATAGGTATGTTTTAAGAAGAATTATAAAGATGCACATTAAACTTTTAGATATAAAATCAAATGCTTGAGCCATACGCTTTAATTTTTTAAAGCGTTGTGTTAATATTTAATTAATGTGAGAATTTCAACTCATTCAAAAATTAAAACATTAAACATGTTCACCAGTTGAATAATGTTACAAACATATACCTAATATATCAGAGAAATATTTAATTAAAACGAATTTCCCTTTACAAATATGTAATTTATGTCTAGTGGGTACATATACATTTTAAATAACTTACTGCTCTAGCCGGATCGCTCAGAGATTTCTCTGACCGAAATCACACATTCACTGGCGGTGGTGTATAAAAAAGTCCATTTCAGCTAACAATTCCACAACACAACAGTACAATACCATGTAATATTAACGTATACACAGTAACACGGTGCCTTTCATACAAAATTAATTTAAAACTTGGATTTTTGAAAAGAGCGTCGCGTTGTAATGGTGCGCCTCATCTGAGTCGAGAGGGTTGTTGTTGCTAACCACGCATGCGCTCAACTATCTCGGCTTTCCAACTACGTGCACAGAAAAATGTGCACGTTATAATGTACGTGGTTTTATTGATAGACGAACACAATAGAACACTGTGTGCTCGCGAGATGTGGTTACGGAACGCAAAAATGGAGGTAAACTTGGATTGTTCTAAAATCGCGCACGTTGTTGTTCTATTCTGGACCTTCCTTCATGGTTTTTCCTTATATCGATTATGTTTTTGTATTTTTTTACGGCTTGTAAGTACATGAATGAAATAGTAAATTGACATAAGTATTGGTAATCATTGAACTATTAATTATGGAATAATATGCCGGTAAAAAATATACAATTTTTTGTAGATATACTTACTACAAATATTTTTTTTTTTGTATAAAACATTCGAAGAACTTGCATCAGGTATTATTCTTTCCAATCGACAACACTGATATAGCTGCTCATGACAGTAGGCATACATAATTCATTAACATGACCTGCTTTCTACCCTCAATTTGTGAATAGAAATATCCCAAGTTAAGGAAAGGTCCCTCGGTTGTTTTCTGATATTAAATTCTTTCATATAAGTTGTGTTATTATACGATAAAAACTACATACTATGCTATTTTTACTTCCCGGAGAATTAAGTTTTATAAAAAATATGTTTAATACTTAAGTTCAAATCTTATAGCGAACTATAAGATTTAAAAATACTAGCGGCCAAATTTCGATAGGCAACCTGGTAGATTGACCTGAGAAATTTGGGTTTTAGCAAAAAAAAAGATGATAAACGCACTAATCCTACTGCGCTATTGCTGCAAGACTATTAAATTCATCTCGAGGTTTTCACAAAAAATAAAATAATAGTAGTTAGTTGCATCGTGAACTAAGGAAATACTTTATATAATTTTATAGTGATTGCCGATTGGACAGGTCTGAATTCTGGAACGCTCATACCTATAAATTATGTCTAAAATTTTATTAAAATGTACACATTTCTCAAACAATTCGGTTCATATTACTGAAACTGTAACACCTGTTTATAATAGAAAGCAATGTATTCGAAGGAAACACTACAAAGTCTCAATTGTTCTTGAGACTAAGATAAACGTCAAGAGACAAGCCTAAGGCTTTTAGCAAACGTAAAAATATTTTCTAATTTAATTGAGTCGCTATTTCTAAAGACGATACCTACTTATTTCTTGAGAAGAGCTTCCAAGAAATTCATTTGGGCTTCCCTTTATTTTGTTTTAGGTGTGTTTTTTAGGTCTTCAATCTTCAATTAACCTTTATATTTGAGGTTAAAAATGATATAAAATACCAAGGTGTAATATCAGTAGGTATAGGTAATACTAATACTAGTAGTCAAACCTTGCTTTGTCGCTAAACCGAAATTATTTCGTAAAAATTCCGAACTTTATAATATTGATCTTGAATTTAAGATCTAGTTACACATTTTCAAAAGTAGTTTCGAGTTGATATCGTAATTGTTTCTTATGGTCAATTACTGATTGCGATTAGAACAAATGGATACCTTTTGTTCAATAAAAATCGTTAAGGTAAGTCGAAGGTCTGAGGGTGACTTAATCGGCTCAGTACACTGCTGTTGACCACTATTAACCAAACAATACTGAAAGTAAAATATTCTGTAAATAGATAAAATACCGTGCTCCAGTGAATAGTTAAATAATAAAGGACATATAATTTCTTTTTTGGACCAATTTTTACATGAGCCTTAAATACCTATATAAAGACTGATTTTATTATACTATCATAAATTGATACGCCCACATTCACTAGTTTGGAGTTTGGAATTCTTATTTATAGAAACTGTTGTTGAATAAAAAAAGTATACATACATTTGAATAACGAAATAAAATCCTTTAAATTTAAATAAATACAGTTTTATTGTAATATTTCAACGAACAGACGTAATTTCCTGTGGTTTTATAAAATTAATGTAGGTAGGTATATCATTTGTAATGGAATGAAGCAAATAAACACTTGGCTTGGAAAAAATGACAAAATAAATTATCCTTTGTATTATATTAGAAATAATGAACAAGCGTTATAGTTTGATAGATTAGATTGCTCCATCAATGTAAACTTTAGTGTTATCTTCAACAAAATTCGCATCCAGTTACAAACCAGAAATTTAAATAAAAGCCCAGACGTTTATATTGTAGAGGAACATACTTACATACATACATTTCACGGTAGATTATTGCACTTGCACCTAATTCCGGGAACATTTTCATATAAAATCTACCTGAGATAGTTTATCTGCTAGACAATCCAGACAAGGGCATTGCCTGTCTAGCCAGGCTGGTTATCGACCAGGCTGGGTTCAGCAATGCAATAATGTGTCTGTTTCATTGTTAGGTACTAAATTTTGTGTATGTCCAAGTGTTGCCAGATTTGTTCAAATTAATACATGTCCCGCAGAAGATATTTCAAAGCTATGGGTATGTTATACATTCAAGACTGTAACTTATGAAGGCTGGTAGGCTTTTCTCAAAAGAGTGGGATTAAATATTTAATATTTAATTGGCTAATAAAACATCATGTGGTTTACAGACCACGGTGTATGAAATTTACTAAGCAGTTATAAATGTTATAGACCAGGTGAAAAATAGGAAACAATGAGATAATAGAAAAAGATTCAGTCGTTTCGAATAGATTTGGCCAGGGTCGACGTTTGAAACTGTATAGAAATACCAACCCAAGAAGCGACTCTGTAAGCTTACACTGTATGCCCAATTATAATAAAAATGCCCATATTTATCACTGGGCCAATAACACGTCCAAATTGTTAAAGTACCCACCTTTTTACAATTTGTGTGTGTAAATTATGTATCCTGAAGATTTTCCATCAGGTACCTAATCCATCTGTTCAAATGCCTTCTAAAAGGGAACTGGGAACTACAGAAACGTATATTTCTATTCAATACAATATTTACCTCTCATGAAATGTTCAATGGTTTGATAGAAATGGCGGCGTAAGGGTTTAATTTATGTTTTCCTTTTATGTCTGAAAAATATGGCTAGCGGCTGCTACTTTAAGTGAGCAAGATACATGGGAAATATTTTGCTTGATTAAAGGTATTGAAGGTGCCTATCTATAAAAGTGTAACGTATCGTTTGCTATAAATAATATTTTAATTTGTCACATTAATAATTATAGTCTTATAAAAATTGCCACATAATATGTACAAAATATTGCAGCTTCACTACATACAGTATAAAACAAAGTCGCTTTCTCTGTCCCTATATCCCTATGTTATGCTTAAATCTTTAAAACTACCCAACGGATTTTGATGCGGTTTTTTCAGACAGATTCAAGAGGAAGGTTTTAGTACATAATTTATTAGGTTTTATATAAAGCGGGCGAAGCCGCGGGCCGGTATGTAGTAATTAATAAATATGGGTAGTTCTACAAAGTAAGGAATTTTTAGCGGCTCAGCCAAATTATACTAAAAAAAACGTTTCAAAGTAATTAATTTGTACGGAATACTGTTATTTAAAGCTGGTTCTTGTTGGTCACTGAAAATCTATCTATACATATAATAAATCTGTAGAAGGGTCAATTCTGTACATTGAAAATATTGAAAAAATAAATAGCAGGGGGTGTTACTGGATCGATACCAAACCCAAATATGTGATTAAAAAAATTTTTATCTGTCTGTCTGTCTGTCTGTCTGTCTGTCTGTCTGTCTGTCTGTATGTTCAGGCATCACGTGAAAACTAACGGTTCGATTTCGATGAAACTTGGTATAATTATACGTTATTATCCTGGGCGTAAAATAGGATACTTTTTATCCTGGAAAAATACGTAGAAAAAAAATAATCTTAATTTTTCAGTTTTATCCATAGACGTTCTGTAGAACCGCGAACACACGTTGGGTATTATTATAGGCCTAGCCGTATTTGGGTCCAATAGATATTTATAAGATGTTAGTGTCAGAGTTACTCAAAATGGAGAAATAAACCATCCACGCGAAGACCGACATCCGCGCGGACGGAGTCGCGGGCGGAAGCTAGTCTATACATATAATAAATCTGTAGAAGGGTCAATTCTGTACATTGAAAATATTGAAAAAATAAATAGCAGGGGGTGTTACTGGATCGATACCAAACCCAAATATGTGATTAAAAAAATTTTTGTCTGTCTGTCTGTCTGTCTGTCTGTCTGTATGTTCAGGCATCACGTGAAAACTAACGGTTCGATTTCGATGAAACTTGGTATAATTATACGTTATTATCCTGGGCGTAAAATAGGATACTTTTTATCCTGGAAAAATACGTAGAAAAAAAATAATCTTAATTTTTCAGTTTTATCCATAGACGTTCTGTAGAACCGCGAACACACGTTGGGTATTATTATAGGCCTAGCCGTATTTGGGTCCAATAGATATTTATAAGATGTTAGTGTCAGAGTTACTCAAAATGGAGAAATAAACCATCCACGCGAAGACCGACATCCGCGCGGACGGAGTCGCGGGCGGAAGCTATCTATACATATAATAAATCTGTAGAAGGGTCAATTCTGTACATTGAAAATATTGAAAAAATAAATAGCAGGGGGTGTTACTGGATCGATACCAAACCCAAATATGTGATTAAAAAAATTTTTGTCTGTCTGTCTGTCTGTCTGTATGTTCAGGCATCACGTGAAAACTAACGGTTCGATTTCGATGAAACTTGGTATAATTATACCTTATTATCCTGGGCGTAAAATAGGATACTTTTTATCCTGGAAAAATACGTAGAAAAAAAATAATCTTAATTTTTCAGTTTTATCCATAGACGTTCTGTAGAACCGCGAACACACGTTGGGTATTATTATAGGCCTAGCCGTATTTGGGTCCAATAGATATTTATAAGATGTTAGTGTCAGAGTTACTCAAAATGGAGAAATAAACCATCCACGCGAAGACCGACATCCGCGCGGACGGAGTCGCGGGCGGAAGCTAGTAATTAATAAAAACATTTATTTATGCCACTAAATCTTTGTCCAAAGTGTCAAATTCTCAGGATCCTGAACTGTCCCTCGGACAAATTCTGGTTTAAAGTTCGTCGTGATTTATTTACTTTTCTGTATCAAGGTAATTTGAAAGCCAAATCGGTGAGTTTACTGTGTTTTCTTGCTAGGTAGAATAATTATTATCTTATTTTCCCAAAAAAACATTAAAAAAATATTGTCAACATTTTGTCCCCACGCTTTCATATCAGGATCCTGGTCGATGTAAAATAAGCAAATAACAGCTAGGTTTTTTGTCGTGCGAATTTGCCGTTCAGCTGAGTCAATCAGACGTACGAAAGAGACAAAGAATATCATCTAGCTATTCACACCTAGCGCGTAGTACAATCAGCCCGGCGCGGTAAGTAAGGGAAGTGGTGTCGTAATCAGTGAAGTTCCCAGAATCCTGGTAAGATATTTTTTACGTAATTAATAAATAATATTAGGAAATATAGCGTTTTGATACGTAAGATGCTGACGCAAAGGCCTAGTTTTGCTTAATTCTGGTTAAATGTTGTAAATTGATATGTTTTTTTAAATATTAGACAGATATTCTCAGGATCCTGGTCTCAGGTTCCTGTCAAATTGAAAGCCAGGATACTGAGGACCATCCAGGATCCTGATAAGTTCACACTAAAACATTGTTTCTGCATAAGATAATTTAAAACTTTCTACCTATAAACATTAAACTACGTATAAATTAATGAAATAAATCATTTGAGTAGCTGTCGTAATTAAATATCTACAGATAATTAGTATTGGTAATGGTCTTCTTTAAGTATGCACGTAATCTTTTAGAAACTTCGGAAAAAAGCATAAAACATTACTTTTACCGATCTTGGCAGTTCCTAGTACTATTTTGACTGTAGGTGTTTACACTACAACTTAACTTATGTCATGACTTAGTAGAAAAATAAATCTTTAATAGTCTAATAACAATGATTATACACATGTAAGTGTAAAATAGGGTTGGTTGCATTGCACTGTATTTTGAACACTAAATATTATATTTTGTTGTACAGAAAAAAATTGCGAAACCAAAGAAAAGCTAGAAATTGAGGTATGAAAAATTAAAATAGATCCCCTGAGATTGGCAGCTGAAAAAGAAAAAAGACAGACTACGATAAAAAACAGACTCAAAACAGAAGCGAAAATTGAATTCCAAGAAATGTAGAGGCAAAGAAAAAAAATGGAAAGGAAAATAAATACACTGACTGTGAGTGCCTTATCTGTGGTGGTCTCAAAGCGAAGATACTACAGGAAATGACTGGTTCCAGTGTCTAGTATGCAATAATTGGGCACATGATGGATGCATTAAAGGCGATTCTATATTGTTTACATGCCCTGACTGCTCAGCTGACTGTAATTTTAAAATTTAGCATAAAAATAATATAGTATTGAAACCGCCAAAGTTTAAATTTATAAAGAATAGAAAAAATTAGATCACGAGGTGGGACTCGAACCCGCATCCTTTCACGCCATTTTGAGGCGGATGCCTGACCAATTCAGCCACTCGTGACCCACCAGAGCAACCGAATTTATTCTATTCTTTCAGTTTTATGTGTCTAAGGGACACACCGCGCGCCATCTATTGAGATGATTAACAACCATCTCAACCAATATGAAACACTTTTCAGTGAATACAATATTGTAACGATGGAACACGACCTTTTTTTTTGAAATTGATATTTTTTGTTTTATGGCATTCAAATGCTTTATAAATATAAATTTATAAAGAATAGAAATATAAATTTATATTTATAAAGCATTTGAATGCCATAAAACAAAAAATATCAATTTCAACCGCCAAAGTTATTAATACCTACCTTTTTTATTATTTACTAGCTTCCGCCCGCGACTCCGTCCGCGCGGATGTCGGTCTTCGCGTGGATGGTTTATTTCTCCATTTTGAGTAACTCTGACACTAACATCTTATAAATATCTATTGGACCCAAATACGGCTAGGCCTATAATAATACCCAACGTGTGTTCGCGGTTCTACAGAACGTCTATGGATAAAACTGAAAAATTAAGATTATTTTTTTTCTACGTATTTTTCCAGGATAAAAAGTATCCTATTTTACGCCCAGGATAATAAGGTATAATTATACCAAGTTTCATCGAAATCGAACCGTTAGTTTTCACGTGATGCCTGAACATACAGACAGACAGACAGACAGACAGACAGACAGACAGACAAAAATTTTTTTAACCCCTTGACCACCGAGCGGCCCGATCGGGCCACGACACAATAGATTTTCTATTATGTCTGTGATTCCGGGGGCTGAGGCATTAATCACATATTTGGGTTTGGTATCGATCCAGTAACACCCCCTGCTATTTATTTTTTCAATATTTTCAATGTACAGAATTGACCCTTCTACAGATTTATTATATGTATAGATTTTTACTAGATTTAAGTACAATGCTAGTATGAAGTGTCATTATGTCTCAGACTTCATTATTTTCATGTTGTTAACTATCTTTAAGAAGATTTTACTGAATTAAACTTAGAATTAGATTTTACTTAATTCTTAATGCTCAATGATCATTTGATGAATGGAGTTCCTGTTCAAGACTCTTTAAGTATAGAATTAGTATGTAAGCCAAGCATAGAGCTATTTTTCGTTATTATTAAAGGTACTAGTACCATTAAAAATTTATTTAATAATATAAATTCATGTAAAACATGATAAATAAACGTTGATCTCTACAGATTTTTGTTGTTTTTCTCAGTTTCCTGGTGACCTGCTCAGTTTCCTGTGGCTTGATTTCCTTAAAATGGTCATAAATCGAAAACTATTACATATTCTGACTGTTCCGCTCTATATACTTTTAGAGACGTTGTACTCTTGTCATTAGACTGAATTCCGCAAACAAAACGTTTAAAAAAATGAGGGCCGAAATGAGACTCATTTTCTTCCATACTTTGTAGAACTACCCATATATAGTTTCCTAAAGTAGTATTGCCGAATTTTGAAGGTTATTTTAACGTCTTTATTTCGGCAATGACCTACAAAGAACCCGCGAATAACCCCGTTTAATATAATAATTATGATAACCGTCAATTGAATGTAAACACGCTACCCTTAAATAAATTCATTATAACTAATAAACATAATATGTACAAAACTATTATTCCTACTGGCTATCTGTTCACCCCTAGCTCAATTGTTAATAGATAAATTACATCAACAATATGCATTAAATGATATTTCATACTAGCAGTCCGCCCAGGCTTCACTCGTGGTACATATTATCATGTAGCCTACCAAAAGTTAAAGAATTTTGAATAGGTCCAGTAATCAGTTTATATTCAGCGCTGAGATAAGCGCATTCAAAAAACAAACTCTAGGCTTTTCTAGGGTTCCGAACGTCAAAAGGAAAAACCCGGAACCGTTATTAGTAGGATCACATTGTTTTCCGTCTGTCTGTGTGACGGCCTGTCTGTCAAGACCCTTTGTCTCCGGAAAGCGTGGAGGTATCAAGCTGAAATTTATATTGAATACTCAAGTCTACCGTCGCTCGAAGCTGTATTAAACTTATAAATGCAAATTTGCGAAAATTTTGACATTCGGAAGGGACTCAAAACTTACTGGGTACTCCGTGATCACAAAATCTTCAAATTAGGTTCAAGTCTTATAGTACAGATAAAAGAAAATTTATGAAAAGTAAACATTTACAGTTACAACATATAAAAAACAGGTTTACACAGAACCCTCTGTGCGCCAGCCCGACTCGCGCTTGGCCGATTTATAGTAGTAATATATTGAAAATGAAAATCAACCAATCAAACCGCCAACTTTCAATTTATCAATGCATCCATTAGATGCCATCACAGATAATCTAATAATATACTATGTCATCTACACATATTGTTTACAAGTAAAGAGTACAGACATGCGACGAAGGCACGACAAATTGTGTACCATAACATAACCTACTTGGCTATACGCCAGGGGTGAATGACCCTTGGCTGGTTGCAACTTTGGTTTGGTATCGAACGGTTTGTACTTGGCGTGGTTTCGGCAGCTGTTGGTATGAGTTTTTCTTCTTAGTTTTGTGTATCTGTGGGCGTGATCGGATTGTCATTTGTTATGGAAGTTATATTAGTTGAAAAAGATGTATAAGTATTAATTCATGTGATGTGTTGATTGTAGGTACAAACAAATTGTTTATAAGCAAAGCAACATAAATTGTTAGCCTTCACAATTTTAATGAGATTTGAATATAAATCAAAGTTTGTTAATTTGTCAATTCGGAGTAACCAAGGTTACCGTCCAATTTAAACTTTGATTAAATTTTATTGACGTTCAATTATTTTGTCAAGTAAAACAATAAGAAAAAAAACAATTTAATTTGGAAAATTTGTTACTGAAATTGAAAATGTGTCTTAAATGAAGAGTCATCAAGCTCGCTTATAGTGTCCAACATTTGAGGGTTCAATATTTGCTCAGTCTAACAAACTTACTCCGATGTACGATGCGTTGGATTCGGCATATACTGGTTTTAAATAAACCAAGACATTAAAATTTCGGTTATACCAAATTAAATATATTTGTATCAAAATTCCTATTTGTGTGTAGGAGCATTTCAAATCGAATGCTGTGGCAACATCTATATAAATTGTAATTAATATTCTAAAGAGGAAACAGAAGCGTACAGTGTGAAAATATGAAATTATTAAAAAATTGTATAATTTTAATTGTGTTTTTTATTTATAATTTTTTTTCTAATAGATCTAATATTAATACAGAAAGCAAAAGCTTGAAAAATATATAGCTTATGATGTTCTGGTAAATAAGCTAAAGCGCTTTCAATCATCCTAATAATCCTTTCAGTTATATTTGTTTAAAAAAGCAACAAACATCTATCCACTATCAAAATCTTTCACGTTTATAATATTAGTGGCATTTACTCTACCTTATGAAATATTTGGCGACGTTTGTATTTTTACCTCTAGTCTATAAATGTTGAAGGAAGTGATTCAATTAACAGATATAATATAATATATAAATAAATGCCATATCCTACAGTCACACATCGCCACAAATTGCGCGGATCAATACGCGGTCCCGGTGCTCCGCCCGCGTATCCATCTGGGCCTAAGAGCTGAAAATCGACATATTTGCACATTAACCATACAATTTACATCTCAACAGTAATTGCTAGAACGTTCCAGAAAAGTTAGAGATTCTCAATTCGTAATATAATATATGAAGATCTATGAATGCTAGAGTTTATCCGTCTGTCGACGTTGCCTTCACGGCATAAATACAGCACCGATTTGGAAGAAAAACATTCAACAAATATATTTAAGTTTTTTTTTGTTCATCAGTAAAACCGCGAGCAACAAATGTTTTTAAAATACACATGGTCCATTGATCACCTGGTGATCAACTTACGACCACTCACAACTTACGCACTCTCATCTGCGTCCAATGCACGTATCGGGATGAATGCATTTTAGAAATCTGCGTTACAACTTTAAAAATAAAAAGGTGCTGTCTTTTTTAGACCGTCGCTTATTAACGATATTATGTATCATTGTGACCAGTAGAGGCAACACTTAAAAATACTTATGGTAATACGTAAAGGAGCCTAATGTCTTTTAATCAAAAGATGATGATATTATGAGCGGCTCTTTGATTCAAAATTACATAGTAAATTCTTCTAAACCGCTTTGGTAATTAATTGTATCTCAAATGACATAATTAGAGAAACCACATTAGCCAGAACAATATATAATATTTTGTATAATATGTTATAGTGTTGGAAATGTGTCTCGTGAAATGGCCGTCTCTGGAATAAATTTTGATATGGAGAAGTAATTGTTAAGTGTATTAACTATATATTCTTATATAGGATAGGACTCACAGATATTACGATCTATGATCTAAAATAATTTCAGTGTTAAAATATATTGTTTGGTTAAGGAAAACGTCAGCGAGGCATAATAGATGAGTAGAGATTTTAATGTTAAAAATAAAAGTTGGTGTTTACCTATAACAATATTAGTCTCTACATAATACATAACACACACACACACACACACACACACACATTAATTGTGTCTCACCGAAGGTTTTAATTCTTATCAATAAGTTATATGAAGTGTAAACTTAGCAAGTTTTCAAACAATTTGCCAATGTACGCTCAATATTATCAAAAATAGCTGTTTTGAAATTAACTTTACCAGTTTATATCTGCTCAGCATAATATAAACTTGGCGAAAATTTGAACTTATTTTTCCACGACTCAGCAGAAATTGCAATAGGTACGTTTATTAAGAAATTGGAGTCACTAGGTTCTGTGCACTATTATCGCTATAAGATTGATCATTTCATCATGAAAAACGACTGATGTTGTCTCTGAAAACCAAATGATTTAATAATCATTTTAATTGAATTAAAAGTTTAAAAATACAAATCTTGAAATAACGTAATATGTACGTATAACAGTTAAAAATAGTAACTCCATTCAATATGGAATGCATGCGTTCGCTAGACTTATTGACTAATGTATGTACTTAATGATTTCTTAGTTTACTAATACCTTTTTTGGAAAGGTCCCACCCTCTGATTATCTATCGGTGACACCTTTGTCTCACTAACTATTAGTTCATTTAGTAATCGTTTTGTTGGCGGCGTCATTACTTTCAAGTCACTAATTATTTAATAATGTGATCGATTAATCATGTTTACTTCTAGTGTGATAACAGTTGTTGTGTATTTCACAGTTTCGTGTTTCGCGTTGCAAAATGTTCAAGGGTGAGGCTTTTGTAGTTGTATCTAATACCGTTTTCATTTATGCCGTGAGAATTATGTAGATACAATAAAAAATACAAATTGGGTTTAAACCCAATTTAGCATAAGTTGACGCAGCAGTTGAAATATATCCTACAATTTAGTCATTAGTGGATTGTACTATCATTTTTATAGGATCAATTGTTAATAATTTAATGTAACCGATGAAACGCTGATACGATGACATTATTCTTCTTATCAATAACGAAATTCTTACATTTTCAGAACAAAACCGGTACTCCAGAAAACTGTGGAAGCAATATTTATCGATAGATCTGATACAACATACCCCGGAACATGCCAAGTTTTTATATCATCAACGAAACAGACTAAAATTTGCAAACGGGAACCAAGCCTACCAAAAGTGTTGCAGACAGCAAAAGCACAGGCGATAAATGCTTGCATTGAAACGTTCCAATATGACCGATGGAATTGCTCTTTAGTCTTCAATAGAAAAGCTAATAAGAGTATTTTCAATAAGATATATAGAGAGACTGCCTTTATCCACGCTTTAATAGCAGCTTCTATAACTCATGCTGTCGCGAAAGGTTGCGCCTCGGGCGATATAACTAGATGTTCATGTATAGGAAGTTTCAAGAACGCGTCATGGCAAATAAAAGGATGCGGAGACGATTTCAAATATGGGAAGAAGTTGACGAAGAATTTTCTTTATCTGAAACACGCTGGAAATGATCAGATTGGCGAAATTCTCAAACAAGACGTTCACATCGGTATGGATGCTATCGGTGAACAATTGAAGGAGGTTTGCAAATGCCACGGTTTCTCTGGTTCGTGTACAACGAAGACTTGTTGGAAGAAGTTAGCACCATTCAACTCAGCGATGGGGATCTTAAAGAAACACTATCACCACGCGATTAAGAAGAAATTGGTAAACTATACGACGAAACGTGCTATAGCGCCAAAAGCAAGACGAAGATTGGAGAAGGATAGGAAGAATTTGCTGTATTTGCAGAAAACGCCTAATCTGTGTGTTAGTACGAAGGGCAGGGCTTGTAAAGACAGAAATAATTGTGCTACTTTATGTTGTGGAAGAGGCTTCGTGGTTACAAAAAGGTTTGTTCGGTCCAGATGTAGGTGTAAGATGGTCGATTGCTGTGTTGTTAAATGTGATACGTGCGTGGAAGAAGTAGAAAGTTTTACTTGTAAATAATGGTTAATATATTTTATTTACAATGTGGCAGATAGGTTTTGAGCCTAGGTGTTCAATGAGAAAGAAAACAGAAATTAATTTAACAAAATATTTAAAAATGCCTACTATAAGATATAGATTAAAATGTGAAAAAAGGAATAGGAATCTGGATTCGATGAGATATTGAATTAGAAAAGACTGTGATATAATAAGGTTAAGGTTTGGAGGGAATATTATCAAAGAGATTTTATGGAAGAACTAAGGAAATGTAATAAATTATTTTGTTATTATCAGCATGTAATTAATTATTTTTTAAAAGTATCAGTTATACAATTATTAAATTTTTATGTAACATTATGCTTTTTATTTTATTCCAAAATAAGCTAACTAACTACGCATGTTAAAATAAATTAGTAATTCTAATTTAAATGTATACGGTTTTATCCTTTTTATACGATTATTAACAAAAAAAAAATATTATTTACACATCCTTATTTACTTTCAGTTCATTTATTTTCATGCAATTTTAGGTGCTTTTTACAGATTTCACACCCATTAATAATAGCGCTATCTACACAAATCTTAAAGAACTACAATTGCAACTGACATGAATGTCTCGTCGTTTTTCATTTTCAAACAAGGTTTCAATAGTGATTTCAAGCTGTGATACTAGATGGCGCTGTAATAAAAAAGTAAAATGGTCCTATTTTCTTCGTGATTGAGATGTTTGTTTGTATTATAATCAAATTGAAATTCCTGATAGTCAATGAAGACGTGCGTTTCGCGTGAATGCGGAGCATCGATGATAAGATCTAATGTTCCTTCGCGAAATTTTATATGCGTGAATTATCTTGTTATTTTGTTTCCTTGTAGCCAGAAGGAAGTGTTTATGAAAAATAATATCACCTAGTAATATTTGAATATTTTTTTACGAACGACTGCCATTAAAATAATTTATTTTCAAGTTTGATATAAATATGGTGGTACATTTAATTAATTTTACAGGTATGAAAAGATGCTTACTGTAGCTTTAGTCAGTTTGTTTTTGTTCATGCCCGAGAAGCCTACTAGAACATAATATTTTTTTATTATATTTTACTTAGACAAGTAAGTAGGTACTGCAAAATTTACTGCTACGAATAATAATTTTCATAACATTCTTAAATTTAATGTTATATCCGAGATAAGAAATACCTACGTTCTGAATATATATTCTAATTTATAACATTAAAATATGTTCACCTGATTGTGAATTAATCAAGAATTCGTATATTTTTTACAACATAGCGTTTGTGTGCACAAACGACATTCGAATATTTACTAAAAAAATATTTAATGTAAAATATTTTGTTAATTTACTAAAAAATATTTAATGTAAAAAACCATTATTATTACATCTTAAAAAATTGCAAACTAAATATTCGCATCCGCGTGGGACTGGGCAAATTAATCAAAACGGGTCCGATTTACAAAAAACCTGGTCATAATGACTAATGAATACCGCGGCCAGTGTATTACTGGCCTAAAGACCCAACATTATTATTATGACGCCTATAATTGACCCATAAACCATTAAGGCTGGCTCAGATTGTGGTTTGTTTTCGATGCCAACGCACATAATTATAGCGTTATTATTAAAAAGTTAAAAAACAGCAGCTTTGAGATTTATTTATTGAACTTTGGAACGTTACCAGTTAAAATCGAAGCTTGTTGGGTTTGTCGTTGTTTTCACTGTTTCGAGTTTCATGCGATAAAATGAGCACTCTTTCCAGATGTTAGAAGGTACCTATGTTTTGAACAGACGTTCATTCGGATCTCTGAAAATAACATTTACATACATAATACAATACACTGTAAAATGCATACGGTTAGCCTTCAGCTTATGGTATAATAGGTAGTAGATATTTACTACAGTAATGTATTTTGTTATGCAGCTTTTCTTTTAATCGATAAAACTTCCTGAAATCTAGAAACAAAATATAATATCTCGAAAGAATACTATTTCTATTTATATGTATCTGATTCTTAATATATGTACTTAGAATCGAGAACAAAATGAGTTCGAGTTGCAATAGTAGTATCTAAGTTGTGATGGCGAGCCGAGACAATGACTATAAAAATTATGTTATCCCGGCCAATTACAGACTATTATACAAAAGATTTTATTACTATGTAGTTTCTCACTGTTATACGAATGTTCGGTTTGTTGAATTGATTTTGTTTTAATTCAAATTCATTAGTTGATTATGACAGGAGTTTTATGCCTTTTTATGGTAGTGAGTCTTATGATCTTGCTGTGGAGGTTTGCGGTTTAAATTTACTAGAAAATAATAATAAGTTTGATAAAGTGGTGGTAGGTACCAAATAATAATGGGCTAATTCATAAGTATTTCATAAGACAGATATTGGAGTTTGAATGGTGAAGGTAACGACATCCTCAGATACCGTGAAAATTGAAAAAAAAAAGTAACAAAACATACCTAATGAGTACTATGTTATGACTATGTTACCTAACATAACCTACTGAATTAAATATGAATATGGCGTCCACAGCGTTAAATGATTTTTAATAGATACTTTTAAGATACATCGAATAGACTCATTGTAAGTCTCTCAAAAATAGCTATTTAAAGATAATATCATTCATACGTTCACAATCCTTAAGCGAAAAGAAAGTCACAATTCCTTGCTTATAGATAACGCATTCCATTCGATGTATCGAATAAAAAATCGATTCGAACGGAAATCAAACGTCACGATCGATTATTAATGTACGCTTAAACCGATGAAGTTGTCGATAGGATGCATGAAAACGTTAACAAAATAAAAAGTTAAACACTACTTGTTGTTTTGTCCATCTGTCCTGAGTCTCGCTTAATTAATTATTTTAAATACGATATTATGCATATCGTAACACGCATCGATTAACTTGGAATTTCGGTTTATTTGTGATACAATTGTATCTGAGTTAGATACTAATGACATTTTTTAATCAACAGGTTCGTTATTCTTGTATTGAATAATCCTTTAAGAATTAAGATAATAGCAAATTTGTGATCAATTTTATTGTAATCTTCTTACTTGATAAAAAACAATCTCGTGTCTTAATTCTAAGCTAATTCTTTGTGTTTTTGTCGCATTAAAATTGATTAAAAAACATACTTCCAGTAGGTAGAGCTTTTTAATATGTTTAAAAAACTCAAGATAACAATAGAGCATCTCACCAAAATGAATTGAGCATTCATTGTGATTCTTAAGTAGGCAAGTAGCATTACACCACCCACAATTTTGCTTAACGTACTAAATACTTAACCAAGTTTATTTAAATTATACAAACCAGCGCAATGCTTTGAAAGTGTACCCGAGTAATCTCTTAAATCAAGTGCTTACGAGTTTGTCCGAGGATTACAAAACAATGTCGTATTCATGGCAGAGTATTTAGTGAAAATCGACAATACGTTAACAGTCGACGTCACAGCTATAGATAATTAGGGTCCGAAACTGACGCTTTGCAATTTTTTCAGTAGTCAAAAGATTTAGCATCATTAACGAAGTCAGTGGATTGGAAAATTGGTCTCGTGAATGTGAGAGAGGGTTAATAACTTAAAATGCACAAATTGCAGCTTCTGGGAATTTTATTTGGGCTCCAGTTGGGTAGCAATGAATTTTATGTATTTATTATATTCGTTATTTGGTGAATATTATGGATATCAACATAATATATTTAATTATATACTTTATAAGGCAGCTGTAAGTTGCAGAAGTAGGCATGCTTAAAAGCTTTTAAGATTTATTTACATTTGGATCGTTTCCAAATAAAAAATAATAATTTTGAGCAATTTGCTTTTGTTGTGATGATGTAATAAATATAGCGTAATTTATAATACAGCGTAATTTTCATTAAACATCATGAATAATAATTCAAAAAACATCTTGTTATCTAAAAGTATTAACTATACAATAAATTTATCGAAGTTTCCACCTAAAGTTTTTGACATAAAAATAGCAGTTTGCAAAGTCCATTCACGAATACGTCAGTATGTTGAGCATAAGCGGTGTTACAAAAGATTACTATATAACTCTACCAGAGCGAATCGTACCAATTATAATGGCTTTCGCATCTTTTACCTGATGTTTAATCCCCGCACAATGCACGGATCAATATAATATGTATGTTTTGTTTGTGATCCATTTTACAGTTATGGCTTTTCGTGGCTCGTGGACCATGATGCTGGAGGATTTTGTACGCTGGCGCCGTATTGATTTAAATTGGAGTTTTGAAACTTCAAAATTTTTATACTTGTATGTTTTGTAATATTGATTTATTATATTAAAGGTTGTTTGAAACTTCCTATTTTTATACTTTATTTTTTCTATATTTTTTTATGTAATTCGAATATGGGTCAAAACATGACCAAGAAAAGAGGACTTGACACTATTTGTGTGAAAACATAATTCATTGAACATATTTACATGACAACATGCAGATTTAAATAAAACCCGTGTAGTTAAGCAACTTGTAATGTTTACAAGTTAAATGTTCTATAATAATTATGGTTGTGATATATGACTGTTACTGATATATTTAGTCTGTTTTCTTGTATTTCCTAAAACCATGTTATAATTAAAAATACGTTATATATAATACCCCTATTATGTATTATTGCACTGGTATATAATTGAATCTCAACGTTTAAGAATTCAAATATAATGAGAAAGGTTTTTGCACATTAATAAAATTAGGGCTTTTGAAAATAGTGCTTTAAATACAATACATTGTAGTTCTATATTACAGTATACATACTAGAGGTAAGAGGTGTCTTCAACTATTTAATTATGTAATTCTCTTGAGACGCGTGGATAATCAAGAACGAAGTCAGTCAAGTTCTGTTAATGAATTAATCTCTATATTTGAAGCCAATAACTCATAACCCGTTGTATAATTGAATTACTCTTACTATGACGTGATGTTAGTACATCAATCTATATTATAATAAATAAAATAAATAAATTATATTTCAGGACAATTTGCACACACGGCACGATCTGATCCCATACTAAGCTTTCGCTTGTGTTATGGAAACCAGATGGATGATAAACATACATATATTATATAATTTTAAATAAATACTTATATAGATAATTAACACCCAGACACAGAGCAAACATCTATGTTCATCACACAAATATTTGCCCCGTGTGGGAATCGAACCCACGACCTCTGGCTTGGAAGGCAGGGCCACTACCAACCAAGCCAACCGGTCAGTCAAAAATAATGAAGCTGATATCTCAATTAGACCTATTATAAGACATTTAACATCTGGTTGTGTTGTGATCTATGAATGAAACTTTTAATTGAAAAATTTTGAAGTGAAACTTCTTTAGGCGCGTTAAGAGCAAAATTTCAAGGTCACGTCATGGCAATATCGTCACGTCATGGAGGCGAGGCGAGGTCAAAGTCTTTGAATCTTGTCAAAGAAGTTTCACTTCTGACACGTATGCTTAGCACACACGCTCTTTTTTTATTATGTGTCATATTCTTACAATATACTCTAGCCTAGAACTTAAACAAAAAAATATAAGTGTATTTACAATTAAAATTGTATAATATTTCCATGAAACTTTCTAGATTCTCCATAAGAATTTATTAAAATCAACAACCAGACGCCATGTGTGGTACAAAAACATTATTTTAAAGTAAAACACCGTTTTTCCGTGCGCTACAAAATTCTATAGCCTCTAATTATGTATGACACCGGCCAGGTAATGTATTATTTAACACGCTCCGTTTGGAGACATTTCTACAGGCACCCTGCGGTTGTGTGGTGGAAGTGACAGCGATTTTAGGGGGAAGCGTATTTACTAGGAAATATCCCTAAAAATAAATTCAAAATATTTCTCAATTAATGTACTTACATTTTTATATTTGGAAGTTGTAAGCAAAATGTTTGTTTTTAAATGAAATTCAGCTAAGAATAAGATATCTAGTAAATAATATACCTAGATAAATCTGTATTGTATTACGAACGTAATAAATAAATTTAAAATTATTATTCTATACTTTACTTCTTTAAAAAGCTCCCTGTACAGAGTTCAAAATTGTTAAACATAAATAATATTGTTTTTGAATAAAACTGCCATGCTATGTGTGTTAAAATATAATAATATTCCAGACGATTTAAAGAAATTGGACGCAAAACAATCAAAAGACAAAACTTTATATGTGATGGCTATCAAGAAAAAATTTTATGATGTAAGGGACTTTTTGGATGATAAAATGTAAATATTGACATGTATAATAATTAATAGATACTTGAATATAATGTTTATATATTATAATTTTTTTTTCTGATTATGCGGAGCTGTAAAACTATGTTTGCGTGCCAGTGTAACTGGCGAATGTGCTGTACTTTTTAATAACTTGTAAACCACATTTGAGCAAATAAAGATATTTTTATTTATTTACTTATTTAATAAAAGTATTACATTATAAAACATTTGAATGCTTTTAAAATAAATATCAAAATATTAACTATTATTGGAAACAAATAATTACATTTGTATATTATATAAAAGATGACAATTCTTATAACTTGAAGCAAAGAAAGCTGCATATATTGGCTTCCACATTGACAGCAGGAACGGGTTACTGCTATACCTACTGTTTTGTCAATCAAGTCGCGGAAAGGTTTAGCATGAATTTTTAGTTAATTCTAATTCACTTCCTAGTATCACAACTCCATTGAGGCCATTGATGAAGAAAATAAAAGAAAATCACGTTTTATTCAATGATTATTTTTCCGACCCAAATATCGACCAATAGAATTGCACCATTCGACGTCACGTGGTACAACCTACATGGTATTATACTGATAATTTTTTGAAAATTTTCTCTGGTCGTTGACGTCAAACTGACAGGTTGAATTCAATTGTGAAATTATTGGCCGACATTTGGGACGGAAAAATAATCCCCCGAATACCACACGAGCTTCAAAATTATCTGGCATTTCCCTCAAGGTTCCCTGCAAACAAATAAAGTCGTCAAGTTTTTCAGGAAAAATCATTTTTTAACCTTGACTAAAAACTTGACTCCTTCATTTGTTTGCAACGAACCTATCAGAAAATACCCGATAATTTTGAAGCTCTTGTGGTATTATAAGTGAGTATTTTTAAATACGTAGACTGTAGAGCGTGAATAAAGCTTCTTGTTTTTTGCTTTCCATAGAGCATGTGATGGTTACTAATAAGCATGATGGTTTTTCTTATTAATAAAGTGTATGATTCCAATTTTATACCATAAAATTTTAAAATCTTAACAGACAGAGTTAACATTCTTCGTAAAGTTTCGAAAGCGCTGCGCTCTCTGTATAAGTTACAGCTCAAACTTGACGCTTTTACGTCTTCTTAAATACCCTCAAATTAGTATTCACACATTATTAGCATTCAAATCAGCAACAATCAAAAGCCTACCCTTAATAAAATCACAATAATAAACACATGAATGAAACTGCGTGTAGAGCGATTTGTATCAACATTACCGCGTATTAAACGCGACACTTGACTCCAGCGCAATCGTAAGATCTAGAACACACTAGATCGGTTAATTAACGCCTCTCTCACACCTCGCAATGATATATTTTATCAATAAATAACATGAAGTACGTCCGATTAAAGTTGCGTGCAAAATAAAATACGTTGCGGCGAGATATACATCAACACGGCATGAATGGTAAATTTTTTCGAAGTTACATTCTTTATTATAGATAGTGGATTATATTTAGAATATCATTTACTTTCGTTATTTGGCTGCGAGCTGATAGGGAATTCTTGGGTACGGCATTTTGTGCTGACTCTTTTTGAGATGTGAAAATTCTTCTGTTTTTTTGTTAATTTGTTAGTTAATGAAATGTTGTGTTCGCTCCTGCTATGAGTTGGTCAATTTGGTTTACAATGAAAATCACTGAAGGATCTATGCATCATTACTAGGTATATTATAATATTCTCTCTTTATACTTTATGAAAAACGTAATATCTGTATTTATTGATGAATTAAGTGTACATTACCTACAATGTCTTAAATGTATATCAGTAGACTAAGCTAGGTCAATTGTCAAGTGTGACAAGTGTCAATTAATATTTTATAAAATATAATAAAGACAATTATACGAAGGTGTGAAATAAATATTATTTTCAGATGGCCTTGTGTGATACCGAGTGTTGGCAGCAAAAGTTTAACATGATATCTCATATCTGTATCAATTATAAGTGTAAATGGATGTTTTATTATTTATTTAAATTTAATTAAAATGTTGAGCTTGATCATATTGATCCTTGTATTGTGACGATGGATTAATATAATGAGCACACATTACCTATACCAAAGGTATTTTATGGAGTTTATTTTCTTCTTGATTATACACATTTTATATTTCTTCCAGATGTATTTCTGGACTCTAGGAAGAAGAGACGAAGACAAATTTTCAATGAATTGGTATTAAATGAAAAATGTATTTGAAGTGGATATTATTCTGTTGTGGCTTATTCTCGTAACGACTGCTCAATTACAACTGTTTAATGTTAATATGGATTTCAACTCTTCTAATAACCAGAAGAAAAAAAAAACTAACATTATCAATTATATCTTCATTACAGAAAACGTAGGTGTATTCATCAATAAAAAACATTTTCTCACACTCTTGGCTATAAAGAAAAATGATGTATCTTCACTCTACTCTACAATTGTAACCCTAAACACTATGGCACTCGAATCGAACTTTCTAGTTAATTACCCCTTGAATTACGTAATAATGTTGGCGCCAAAGTAAAACCGTTGGGTTACCCTTTGTTCTAACGTTCATTCATCGGTATCCCATTAAGGCAATAAAATTTCATTCAAGTTTACCTGTCATGCGCTTCGTTGGTGGGAATTGAAATGCAATAGCTTCAGTCCACATAGGTCCACATAGGTCATCCTTAATGTTTTAATAAATTATAAGTTATTTTTAATAGTTAATAGTTTATTTATTTTTATTTATTGTTAATAGTTTGTAAAGAAAAGTGTAATTCCTGACTTATGTTGCTAGTTCGTAGCAACTATGATTAATTATTTTTGTATTTAATACACGGGTATTTTACTATTTATTTCCAAAAATTACATGAGCGAATTATCACATAATTTTTAAAAATATAGTCGGAATGGCTTTTGGTTATTACCTATAATAATTTAAACGACTGAAATTATCACGACAAGCAGAAATGATTCTCACGACAAAATCGACTATTGATGTCCAATCAGTAAGTTAATAAATAAATACAATAAGTATAAACTTTATACAAGATAAATAATGTGTTTTTTTTTCAAAATACGTTTATAAAACAATCTGATAAAATCTTCAGTGTTCTCTTTATAAAACATTCGTACATAGCTACATGAAAACAAACACAAAACCGTATTCCCGGCCACCATGAAGCGCGAAACGTCCGAATCTAACACATTAATTTATTTATGTCAAGACAAGAATGAACAACACAAAAATAAATATGTAACCGACGCCCATTACGCGAAGGTACGCCTTAGAACACCTTTCGGGGTCCTTCGTGCCGGCGCTAGCTCTCACAAAGGTAACAAAGAGAAAAATAAGAAAAAATATGTCTGTTCATTTGGGGTGCAAGGCAAGAGCAAGCGCGGACAAACGCATGGATATTTTAATATACTTGTAACCAACCTTGCAACTTTATATTTGACGTAAGAGTGATAATTAAATTAAATTACGAGGTAGTATGGATTTGAACTTTTCAAAACTTCAACTGTTTATTGTGATTAAATATATAAATATTTCGTCAGTAAAGAAATTTTATTAAAGTACAAGTTGTCGTAATATTATTCAAGTTCAAATTTAATTTCTTAAAATGATAAAATTGCGAATAGATACATATTATAATACTGAACGTATAAATTGTTAAGGCCGTGTACGCGGTCCGTGCGCTGTTTGGCTCAAATATGTGATTTTTCAAACCAGATTGTCCATCAACCACTTATCTTACAAACATATGAATTACTAATAATTTTAGGAAATTTTATTATCTATGTAGTTAGTTAAGGGTTTTTTTCAATTAATACAGTATTTGTGAATACCATCAAGATAACTGAGCCGATGATTACTTGATTTCACTTTTAGTGTCAATTTCGAAGCTAAAAATATCTGAAATTGCTGACAGATCTAACACACAATTATTTTTAACTAACTGCAAAAATCCTTATTAAAATAGTTAGTTAAAAGATTTTTTTATTTTGGACTCCTAACTTACGAAATTAAAATCCGAACAATGTGAATTTTTTTAGAAATTATAGTCGACAAAATGATTATTTTCACCAAGATATTTGACTTTATTGAATATAATTTATACATATTGCAATAAAAGAATGTCTTACTTATAAGATAAAATTTAAAAAATCAACTAAGGTACCTCTAGTATTTTTCTACAAATTTTTTTAAAGTACTATAAAACACTGCGCGCGACCCGATTAAAATCAGTCGGCAGCGAGCCTTTCCAGAGAGAGGACATGTTGCTCGGCGCTCTCCTGTGGACCTATGCTGTTCATAGTAAAAGGATAGCGCAAGCCGCGATCTATCGTAATAGATCGCGGAGATTTTGACTTGCGTTAAATTGAATATGCGCTCTTAAGCAACTATCATAGTTCATAGGAACATTGATGGCACCTTTTCATGCGTACAAAATCTTAAGAATTTATAAGAATATAATTATATAATAATATAGATTACGTGAAGTTACAATACAAGTAATGAAGTATAGTTGTATTTACAATATTATATTTTTAGACAAGCTTAAGATAAAAAATACAATTCTCTACAAACATCGCCAGTAGTTTTCCAATCGCTTGCGCGTATCCCATACACCATACGAAGGGGCAATGGCGGGGCTTTAAAGAAAATTTGGATGAGTCTGGTGCGAGATTTTTTCAACCGTTCACGTGGGAGGTGGGATGTAATTGCCGAAATTCCTAATTTTTGACAATCAATGGACAGGATATTGCTATTATGATGTACCGAAACGATACCATCGTAAGTGGCGTGTTTTATAAAATATCAAGCGTTTTTGTTAGCCTTTTATCTTTTGACAGATTTGGATGTTTCACTTTGTTACTTTTTGGATTTGAAAAGAGTGGAATTTTATAAAGTAATCTATGTATTCATAAAAAATACGTATAATAGAAAATATATAGATCTGACTTATTGTCTAGTGACTAGTAGACTTATTGACCTATGTAATAAAATATATTATGTTCCTGATAACTGATATAATTTATGAGCTGCTGAAAGCATTGAAACAGTTACAATAAACAAAATTAAATCTAAATCATCACACAAACTTAAATAAACTTAAATTAACACTCGCCACAAAAACTTTCGCCTTGAACCAATAAAATACATTTCATTCAGCCCACAAAAACTATTCATAATTTACTGAACATAATAGAGGGCGGAACATTCCAGCATATTTGTACAATGGTTCCTTACAAACGAATCGTAATACATTAAATAATTTACACTGATTGTATCACCCGTCTCTGTTGGACCCACACGTTGAAATTGATGTTTTAATATCATCTTCCATCCCACTCTTTTAGGTGGTTATGAAAAGAGATACGTATAAAAGGCTATTCTATGATTAGATTCGTTATTAATTGTTAAGCTGAAGGAATGTTTTGTGAAAAAATATCAGCCCGGTACGAAATAAAAGAAAACATCTCTGTTGTATTTAATGCGAGTTGTGTTTTCAGGGTTTATGTATGAATGAGGCCTTCTTATTTAGTTTTATAATTTTTGATTGAATAGAAGCATAATAAGATAGCATTAGAGCATGATAAGATAGCATTGAATGAAAGCATCTTTGAAACAGCTGTCTCAGCTACAGAACAAAGGTTAGGGAAAATTTTGATTGCTACTAATCTACTAGTGTGTTAAAGATACATTTCATCGTGTTCTCTTACAAAAGAATCCTAGGAAAATAGGAATGAAACATGAAACATTTCTTAATCGCTATGGTCAGTGTTTAGTATTTACACTCATTTTATAAAACAAAACAACAATCCAACAAAGCGAACCACATCAAGTTTATCCCAACATTATTGATTTGTGCCAATGAAAAATATGTCTTCACATTAAAAAAGCCAAACAAAAAGTGTTCCCATCCGAGAACCACGCCTCTATCCATTAATAACATGGTCGGTCCTTAAAATATATAACACTCATCTCACAGAATGTGGTGACTTTGTCGCGTAATTTGTTAAAATTGCTCCTTTTCGGAGCTATTGGCGAAATGAGTTAGCGATTATGACGCCCTGTGTGTTCGAAAGATTAATTATTATATGAATCATTTTGTAGTTTTTGACGACGGGATGTCTTAACCTACCTGAGTCGTGGGAGGCGTGGAAGTAAGAGCCTCCGTACGCATTCTAATTGGCTTTCTGATTTGAATTTTTACTGATGGATTGTTAACAAATAAAATATCATGTCCGATTGTGATGATGACTCGTATTTTATAACTTTTTTGGTGTCAAAAAATAACCCACTTTTTATATTTTATTTTAACGAAACACAGGTTGATTATAAATCGATTTTTTGCGTAGAGCACGTCAAGCCTACGCCGTTAGTACACCGACGCATTCGCGTGCGGCAGCGAAACAACGAAAAATCTGTCAGTAGTATGGCAGGTTTTCGCATATGATATGTCTCACTCTAGCACATAGATAGATGAAATAGTTGCGTCCTTGTCAGTATTGTTTCGCAAGGAACTGCGAAATGGCCATTACACAGACGCATTGCGAAAAAGTTGCGAAAACATTGCTGTTTACTAAGGTTCCTCAGATATTTCGCTACGCAGTAGTTTCGCAGAGATTCGCTGCCGCACGCGAATGCGTCGGTGTACTAACGGCGTTAATGTTTAAAATTCATTAAATTTCTCAGATTTAGGCCAGAAAACGTTTCTTAGGTATGTTTTTTGAAACAATTTTATTTTACTCCTTTGTTACTTCAATGCATACTGTTTAAGGTCATAGTAACCAACCAGAATTATATACGATGCTATACAGCATGCAACTAAACAAAGTACTACTATCTGACCATATGCCATTATCACCGCTAATCCAAGCCATTAACGTTTATTGCACTATTAAAGCATTCGCGAAGTTTACAAAACCATAAATAACTTTAACCCAAATATATGCAAAGACAATAGAGCCTAATCCTTTGTTTACATAATAGTTACGAAAATCCATTGCACTTGCGATTTCGGTATTCACAAAGATGTTTTCTTAGAAGCCTTATCAGTTAACATGTACACGATAATGACGCCAATTATTCTTCAAGGTGCAAGTGTCTACGTGTTTGGTTAAAAATTGTAAAAATCAAAAGGAGCTGGTAACCCGATCTATAAAGTTTACAACCTTGCCTTACTGTTGGATAACTGTTCTATTTTGGGTACTGGAAAGTACCTACATTATATGAAGCGAGTACTGAAGCATTATTTTATTTAAAGGAAAATATACGTGTGTTCTTGCATTGCTTATCAAGAAGGAGTTTTAGGGATGAATCAGTTGAATTAGTATGCAAGTGTATGTATGGTTCTTTTAAAAGCATTTCAATTGAAATGATCGAGTTACCCTATGTGAAAATTAAAATCTATTATTTCTGCATATTATTTATGTTCTGTTCCTTTATTATTCCTATAAATACGCCTTGTGGTGCCTTTTCAGCATGCATGTATCGTGTTGACTTGAATAGTTAATGGTCGTCCTAGTAGAGTATTTCAAAAACTTTAAAAAATTTACTAACTAAATAAATGTTTCTTTCTTTCTTTCTTTCTTTCTAACTACTAACTATAGGTTCAAAAAATTTAAAAGCAAGATTGCTTGTTCACATATTTGTAAAAAATATTGAATACATTTAAAAGAAGTTTTTCAGAAGTAACTCAGTTTATTACCCAGTATGTAGTATTCAACGACAGCTGCAAAATTTTCAGTAACGATGGTATTGTAGTCTAAAAGGATTAGCTAAGTACATTGTTTTGCTACAAAGAGGCCGGTGTTCCCATTACGACTTCGAGTGTAAACAAGAGATTCCTTATCAGATAAGGATTGTGAAATATAATGTATTTCACAGAGGCAAGGCACTTCCTCGTTGCACCTAAGTGATAATATTCATAGATACTGGGTCAGTAATGTTCTTAGAAAGCGACACATTATTACCTTTGGTACAGTTATTTTTGTTTAGACTCTTTGAAATTTTTTTCTTCTTGTGCCTAATGATTGAGTTTATTTTTTTATTTTTCAGTGTGTTAAATATTTAAATATGGTTTATATAGCAAATGATGACAAAAAAATGGCATTTAGATAAGAGAAAAACGTTTAAAAATGAAAAATGATAGAGAAGACTAGTTTACATCCAAATTAAACGCTAAAATGTATCGAGATTAATCTAAATAACCTTTCACATACTTGCCATGATTTTGTTTAATTTTATTTCACTTTTTAAATAATTACAGATAATTAATACTTCAGACAACTTGTTCTTTTTCAACTTAAAAGTGAGGCATATAAACTATATCAATGTCAGCTCGTAATTTCACATGAACGCTGCAACTGGTTGCTGACGTTTTTATAAAAAAATGTAGTAAAAAGAAAGTGGCTTTAAATAAATGACCCTGTTATACTAATTTACGTTACAATAATTTACTTAAAATTTCATCAAGGAATTGGAACATTGATCTGTGTGGTCTTAAAATAATTTACATTATTTTACTACGATAAAAATAAAAGAATGTTCATGCAGCGGAAGTTTTCAACCAATCGACACGGACACAAGAATTCAGCACGTTTTCTAAATAATATCGTCATTCTTTTTTGCTGTTAATTTAACAACTATTAATGCTTACCTAATTTCGGTTGTGGTCACGATAAAATCTTAATTTATGCGAGAAGTATCGGCTTGTGTGACTCCTGTAATGGATTTCGTTAATCGGAAATACCGCAATGACGGTTTCCAGCGTTGGGTGGCATTCGAATGTAAAGATCACGCTAAATCGACTTTAATTAAGTAAGACGTATTTATAAAAAAATACGAAGATATAAATTTACATTTCGAGGTTAGATTTATTATATATTTCGAATTAAATTATAACGTTGAAATGTTGCAAAAATAGACATTAAAAATATCATGCAGCAATTAACAACTCTTACCATAACTTTTTGCGTAACCCAAACTATTACATAGTTTACTACAACAAAATATTCTAGCCTATAAATTAAAAAGCCACTAATTTAAAATCTGTATCAAAAAGATAATAAAATATAACATTTATTATAATTACTTAATAAGATAGCCCATAAAGCCGTCATGTTGGCTATAAAACGTTTTGTTGACAAAATATTTACAAAATTTATCTATTTCGATCGAGCAGTTTAAAGTATATGGGGTAATAAATTAGTCGACTGGGCTATCTTAATTATATGTTCAGTTTTATCAAGCCTTTCCGGTAATAACACTATTTGCGGCGTTTATCATTAATTATTTTTCTTACATTAACGGCATTTAGTACAACGGTATATTTTTATCTTCCTACTAGCTAATTATTTATACGCACATAAGTAAGGAAATAGTAATTTTTAAGTATTTAATTGCGTAATATTAATATAAAGTAGGTAGTAATGTTATTTTTTGTTGAATCTATACTAATATTATAAAGTTGAAGAGTTTGTTTGTTTGTTTGAACGCGATAATCTCGGGAACTACTGGTCCGATTTGAAAAATTCTTTCGGTGTTAGATAGCTCATTTATCGAGGAAGGCTATAGGCTATAGGTATATCATCACGCTACGACCAACAGGAGTGGAGCCACGGGGGTGAAACCGCGTGGAGCAGCTAGTTTAGTAATAAACATGACATTTATTTTACGCCGAGAAATGATTTCTGAAGGTCACTATTTATACCAATTAATTCAGTAGAAATTTATTTTTTATTTGACATTGAGTATATTTTAAATTATTATTAATCCAATGTTATTAATACACCACTTATATGAAGACAGGAAGTTCGACCCCATACTATTTGAGAGAGCTTTAGTTTGACAGGAGGGTTGAGCACTTGAGTTAGCTAAAAATAGAAACTTTGCAAAATTGTTTTCGGAAATATCCTATCAACATAACTAACATGCGTGTACACATTTATATTGGAATATTTGAATATGGTCTTTAAATTATAATTTGAGTATTTGACTTACCTACTTATCTATAAAATTTTTTTTTACAAATCATCCAACAAGTGGTTTATATCAATACTACATATAATATTAATATCAGTGTACCTAATGCAGCTTAATTCGAGAAGCTACAGTATCAAATCAAAAGCTCATATTATCTATCAATAGTCAAATCACCTTCCAACATTGCCATAGACTTGATTAGAAATTCCTCTATAAAGATTATGAACTGACAATGATTGCGGGAGGTCGAACAACAAAAACCTACAAGCATCAATCGAAAACCTTGCGTAATCAATCCAATTTACTGTTTTAACTAAGAGGATTAATATGACGTTCAGCCGTCTAGACTGATTAAAATCCATTCAAAAATGATTTTTTACGCGCCGCACTTTTTGTGGTCATGACTAAGGCTCGATATTAAAATGCTATTAGTATAAATGATAGTCAAGGGCGGCGATTTTATCGCTCCTAAATTTGAACAAGAATTTAGATGTCTCAATTTTTTGCGTGGTTCGGGTCAGATATTGTACCTAATTCGAAATGAATGGTTGTTGGTGTAAAATCTCACGGTGATTCCGATGAATTTGCTAATGATTAGCTAGGAAATGAGGCGCCTGTGGTCGCTGTAGTGATGAATATTGATATCAATCAATTGTAAGGTCAGTTTGGCAAAAAGTTGAGGTTGAGTGGATCTTTTTGCATTTGATATATAATATGATTTTAATATTAGTATCGTCACTTTTATGTTGGGAACATTGACTGAACAGTTTATATTTTATATGTATTTTTCTATTGATGGATTAAGTTTTTAGACGTGATTTGCTGAACATAACAAGTTTGTCTTGTAAATAAATTCTAAGTGTTTAAAATAAATATAAAATTAATAAGTAGATAGATAGTTAGATCATTTACTTTTATTATTTTTGTATTAAATATGATTCTCATAGTCCTTAAACATTAAACCATGAAATAACGATCGGATTAAAAAGATGACATCGTATATTTTATGCTATTATTTGAGCACAAACTTGCTCCGTCATAGATAAATCATTACCCTAGTCCCTACCGAGTGTCGAATTTAGCGTTTCTTTAACAATTCCTATACAAAAATGAGCTACTAACACAGTTGTCATCATCATAAAACCCTTTCAAATTGATCGCGCTGGGAGGCGACCACACCGCTTTGAACTGCCAACCGCGTCTATCTGTAAACATAATAAAAATTATTACTTCCAGCAATAAACATACATTGAAAGGAGTAATGTTATCCGGGAATACTTGCTTAGTAATACTCAACTGTAATATAAAACAATACGGTTTAATTTTGATCGTAGTGGTGGGCATCAGATAGGTCGTTCTAAAGGTAAGGTTTTATGGTATATTTGTTGCGTATTGTCTTAGAAGAGGGATTTTTGTGTTGAGATAAGCGAAGGATGGGAAAGTTGTGTGAATCACTTATAGTTTTTGGCAGTAAGCTGTTTGTTTTTCTTGGTAGAATGTTAGTTGGGACAATTGTTGGGCAAATAACGTCTCCGATTTCGTTTTCATAGCAATGTAAATATAATAAGAAATATCACAGTTTATTCTTTTCGTTTGGATGATGCGTGAGATTGATGTCTGACAGAAAATCGATATACATTGATTGGTAGATCGGTAAGACTAAGGCCGTGTCCGCACTGCGGATATTTTCCGCACGTATATTTTTTATCCGCAATTCTGTAACACATTGAATACAAGAGTATGAAGTTTTAATAAAATTAACAAAATAGATTATTCAACTTGTTACTACTTAGGTAGGAACTTCATGTTATACTGGCTTAACATTAAAAATAAAACATGTTTTAGTTGCACGTGAATGTGACAATTTAAATTTTATTTTTCAGGATGCTTCTTTTATTTGTACCTATACTTTCCTTTCTTGAAATTTATATAACACTATTATTAACATGTACGAAAACGGAAAAAAACGATGATACTTTAGTCAGAGTAATAATAAAATAAAAAAGAAATTAATCAAAGCGAGCTCTAAATAAAATTTTACGGTATCAGTTGGAGACTTAGATCATTAAGTAATGGATGAAGTACGCTGGCAAATGTTCTAACTAAACTTTCTGCTGATTTTGGTGCGGGGAGGGTAACTCACACTGATGAAACACAATGAAACACAATCACACATTCACAAAAATAATTTGTGTCACGAAAGTCGTAAAAATTTACGACCTTTTAAGCGACGAGTTTTTAAATTCAACTGTATCACTAAGTTCATAAAGATTAAATTTGTATTTCATTCCAAGATAGTCTCGTGGGGAGTGCGGTTCAATACCGCGTTCTAAATTCAACTTTATCACTTAGTTCATAAAGATTAAATTTGTATTTCTTTACAAGATAGTCTCGTAAGGAATGCGGTTCATTATCGCGTTTTAAATTCAACTTTATCTCTTAGTGCATAAAGATTAAATTTGTATATTTTCTTTCCATGATAGTCTCGTGGGGCCGCATCAATGATCGAGTAAACATGACTCGATTATTTGTCTTGATCATATCGCTAAACGATACATCGACGATTATTATAAATTGCATTTAATTAGAAATGTACGTTAAAAAAATAAAAAAACATACACAAATGAAAGGTTATTCCATCTTTTTTAATATTCGACATGTTTGAATTGCTTCTGCAAGACTTGACAGTACAAAACGGCATTTTTAGCGGAGCACTCGCAGACGTCCTTTCCATGTTTTACGAATACGCAGAGTGTTTGTAATCGATTACGCAAGTAGTTTTTATGAAAGCATAAGATTTTTCGATTCGAATAATCTTATACCTCGGCAAAAGGGGAAGCGCCTGTGAGTGTTATCCATTACTTAATGATCTAAGGTTGGAGACTTACACTTTAGAATCCATAGAAATAATTTTTATAGATAATTTGAGCTTTAACTGTCCAATCATAAAGTTTAAATTCATTGTCGGTTGCCACAAAATAAATGCTTGTAATAATAATTGACACTTCTGTTTCACCAAACATTTAGCTGGCTTGCTTTTTGTATTGAAATATGAACTTTATCGCGTTGCAATACAGTACATATTACAATGAGTGTAACTTAAGTAGTGCTCAGAAGTGTAACTCAGGAATGTCATGGCAAATTATTGAGAATAAGTCCGTTAATTATTTCACTGCAGTCACAAAATGCTGTAAATTATAATTGTTTCCTACTGTTCGGTTATTTAGAGATGTATATCGTTTATTGTTGTGAAGGAAGGAGCTAGATTCTGGTTTAGGTATATCAATGGACGCTCTCATTACTATTTTTATTATTTTCTTTTGACTCATTGTTAGAGTTTATTGGCACATTATTGCAATTATCACTGTTCAATTATTGATTATACAAAGACTAAAGAGATGGATAATGTTAAATGTTTCGTACTGTAACTTAAAATTCTTCTTAAGGTACTTCAAATAGAAATAGATGATTTTTGTTCGAATGAATGAACACTGGATTTTTTGTTTATATGTATTACTATACACTATACCTACTGGTAAAATTATTTTATTATTATTAAATTTGGGATTTAATATGCACAGATTTGCTAAAATAAAAGATCAATCGGCAAAAATTTTGTGAGCCTGATCGCGAATATCTAACAAGGTATTTACTATAGCTTATCAGTGAAATGATAAAAAGTATTTAATACACAACATAAGTACACACTCCCAGCTTCCTCAGACATCTGTAGGAAACATGAAATCGCAATTAAGTCATAAATAACATATGTCAAATAGGAACACATGTTTGAGCACGCGACATAGTTTTTGTGATTGTTTTTGTAATTTTGTAATGTTTAAGTTTTACTTAAGTTGAGTTGGATAAAATATTGAGTGATTTTTTAATGAAGGGAATTGAAAATGTGGGTCATGTCAGCCCTGGGTGGTTGTTTGTGAAAACACTATTATATGTAACCTAAGAGAGAAGGAATACTTACCTACAAAAGAGATCATAATAATTTAGCATCAAATACCTACTACAGTTTTTAAACAAATACATTTATTTCATAATTACCTACATAAAAAAGTTCAATGGATATTGATGAAATTAATATGTAGGTACCTAATTGAACATTTAGAAATTATTTATAGTGAAGGAGGTGTTGTTATATTTAAAGTATCTTTTGTGACTGATAAATGGAGATAGAGAGGAGAATGATGATAAAAGGAATGTGATTTCAATTATATACCAATTACAATGATAATAGAATGATTGTAGATACCTATTCGGAAGGCGTGCATAAATTTTAGGAATTTACAGAAGAAGCGTGAACAACGCGTTGATGTCTTTTCTTTAGAACTACTACTCTCGGCGATTATTTGAAAGCTTCCATGCAAAAACGAATATTATTCGTTTTGCATTCAGAAATAAAAATAAAAAATATGAACGGCGGTTAGGTACGGCGATTATTTGAAAGCTTCCATGCAAAAACGAATATTATTCGTTTTGCATTCAGAAATAAAAATAAAAAATATGAACAATCAGAAATTTATTTACTACATGCATAATAAAATTTTCAATGATATTTATGTAATCAAATTTATTTTTAAAATAATTTTGTGTCAAATCATTATTCATTAGAAACAGTCTTCTGTATAACAAATTAAAATATAACAAAAAATATAATTTTTGAAAGTTTCAAAATAAAATTATTTATTAAAAAATCGTAAGGAACGCGCTACCCGCGCGCTTGGAGCACGTGTAGTGGCACTCGTGCGCAGTGAGCAAGCGTCCGGCGCTCTGATTGGTCGCCGCCGCCCCTCCTACTCGCGCGCAAGCCGCCCGCGCATTGCATACGAACAAATTCTGTAAGTGCAATGATTTTAATATATGTATTTTTTAATTTAACCTTGATTTATTTAAATATTCGAATGCAAGAATATATGGGTGTCAAAATTATTGTCTTTTCATTTTATTCAATAGCAGAAACATGTTTTTATTTATAAGTAGGTGATTCAATTGCAATCATTGCACGTACCTACTTTATAAAATACAAACAGGTAGATATATAAATAAGAAGGCACGAAAAGAATGTAACATACAATAAAGTTTTATTTTTTTATTAATTAAGATAGGTACCTACTAAAAGTTAAAACTTATTAAGTAAAACAACGAATAGAAAACTTTTAAAATTAAAAAAAAACGAAAGTTACCTGTCACACTCGCTTATAATAAAAATTATTGCCCTAGGTTACCCCGTTTCTATGCCTTTTTAAATAGGTAAAATAAAAAAAATATACCACACTTATAAGGAAGCGCACTTACTAGGTAATTCGCATACCCAGAACCAGTATCTAACAACCCCTTAACAAACAGATATATAGAACAATGTAAGTTATTGCCCTATTGTGTGTGCTCATAATGTATCTATTGTGAATAAGGTCAGAAAAGGTTATTCGCCATTTTTATGGTGCTGGTTTCTACGTATTCGTGTTGTCGACTTTGTTAAAACATTGATTAAAAAAGTGTTATTACTTATTTCATACATCGCGTAGTTATATTTATAAAATTTAAAACGAAAAAATCATTACTTAATTTATTTTAAATTATTAAAATTATTTGCGTCATTTTAAAAATATATTTAAAATCAAATAAAGCTTCTTTATTCAAAGCTTAATTAAATAACAAACAGCTAATTCCATTTAAAAGGTTCTAAAGTATCACCTAATATAGGTAAGAAAACAACTTACGACAAATTAAAAAAATGCCGTATCTATAAACAATCGGTCGCATCGCTTTAATGAGCGGCGAACAAAGATGCTCATAATCCAATAGCATTATCTAACTGAATTGCATAACTCAATGACCGAGGTAAAAAAAGTGTGAGCGGGAACGGGCGGTGGCCGGCCGCAGGTATACTCCCACCATGAGCGACCCCGCCTTGGCGACGTCGCCGGACGCTCGTCAGATCGAACCGTGCTGCGAACGATCGCGCTCATGTGAAGCCACGGGTCCGCCCATCGCAGAATGAAGTGTCTGTGCTTGTTTGTGCTGTTTCTGTGTTTGAGGTGCGAGGCTGGCAGCAAGCCGCGCAGGGGCCGCGGCAGCATGTGGTGGTGAGTGACGTCCTATGTTCCGATGTTTCGACTACGTGACATTGCACGTCAATGTCACTTGTGTTTATTAGAGTTTGTTGATGTCTCTGTTAGAATTAGTTTACGTGTTTATTGTGATTGTAAATCAACATTTGCATTAAAGTTGAACGATAAAATTGTGCGTACATTCCATCGCCAGATGTTAAAATATCTCCCATAATTAGCGGATCATTAACGAAGATATAAACAGAACCGCGTAAGATCGATAATTGCGCAGTAAAAGTTAATAACGAAATAAAATCCGTGTTCTACCAGCCGTATGAGTTACTGAGATGTTAAATGGTCGATACTAATCAATGGAGAGACGTACACTGGAATGTTGTAGTAATTCTTTACTGAACGTTGAACTTATTATGGGTTTATTGCCTTACTTGGCTTTTAATAGTTCGACACAGATTGTAAAAATGATTAAAATATGTAGTGTGTAAGGAATTTGTTGCATTAAAATGTATGAAACTTAAAGTTAAAAATCTAGAGCAATGTTAACATTAATAACTTTATGAGAATATGTAGTTCCTAGTTCAAGTAGTAAAGTCCATAAATAAAAAAATATCTACTTAAATACTTCAATCACAATATCTATAATATACTAGGTACCAAATTAAAGTAAAACAACAAGTCATACTTATTATCATTCAAAGTTACTAAGATAAAAGTAAAAGTTTATAACTTAGCCAGACTGATGAGATGTCTCGTATGAGTGACAGGAGCGTCAAGTTATATTTGAATACACTATCACTATCTCTGGTATCTGTGTGTATAATCTATGTCATAGAGTAAAGAATTAATAGAGTAACATATTAAAAAAAAAACATAATTAAAATTTTAAAATTAAACGTTGTAAAATTTAATAAGGATAAGTAATTCCTAGAAGAACATAATATTCTGAAAAAAAAAATGAGAATAAATTTATTTATTTATGCTTTATTAAAAAACAATTAATAATATTATTTATAAAATTAATAATATTATTTTTTTTATTATTTTAATATTATTATTTTATATTGAATAAATTACAAATTGAGACTTAGCCTAGAATATACATTGTAACAAACGGCGGCCTTGTAGCTAAATAGCGATTTCTTCCAGACAGACAACATTTAATATTATTTAAAAATAAAACGTTGTTAAATTTAAAAAGGATATCGATTTATACCTACTCACTTAAAAAATAACACATATACTTAAGTAAATAAATTTTGTAAACATTAATAAAAATAAAACGTAAATTTAATTACTGGTAACAATAATAAAAATAAGGTGTTACTTCATATCCGCGTTCATTAAACCAAAATAAAGTGCAAAGTAATTTACGAAGGGAACAGGGCGTAAACATTATATTTACGGCTAATAAAATTAATCGCGTTTAACCATTAACGTATTTATGACTGAATTCTGATGCGATTTTTATCTTATTGCTTGTAAAAATTATGCAAACCAATACATATTCCATTATATTTAAAACAAACAAATTGTATTAATTTCATAAAAAATGATTATTTTATTATTTAATGTTTTAAAGAAAATGTAATTTTGATAATTTAATACGCATATTTGTATTTTGTGTATTATTTATTTATTTATTGATACACTACAAAATCGTAATGACTTAATATTTAAACAGAATATAATAATAATGTTCATAATATTATAAAGAAAAAGTATCAAGTATTCAGGACTGCGTCGGCCGTCGGCATCATTTTATATAGATACCTAAAGTTGTGAATTATTTGTAGCTATTATTTATCATAATTTAAATGAGATTATAATACAGATCGGATGTAATTTTAATAGTTATAACAAATATTTGATTATTTAACGTTTTTATGGACTAATTAATAGTTCATAAATTATTGAGATTCACTTATTTATAAAACATTTTTGCATTCAACAAAATGGTAGATATAAAATGAATGAAAGTGTTTTTTTTTCTAATATTAATTATTAATAATTTAAATTGTATTTAAATATTTTATTAATTAAAATAATAACGCATCTATAAAATTGTATATCTACAATATAACTTATCTCTTCCTATCATTTTGTTAACAAAAAGTGGCGCGTGCGCGTTACGCTGAACAAACATACTTTTTTGTTATTAATTATTGTATAACTGAGATTTTATTCACAATTTACAAAACATAAAATGTCTATCTAAAAAATAAAAATTTGCCTTTGCCGTCGGAAAGATTTTGTACCTACTTAGTTAGGTATTGCGCTTAATTTTTATAATAGGTATCTATAGCTTAAATTTTCTAGTTCATTCATAACTAAATAAATATTTCATTCGAGAATGATATTATAATAGCTCTTTAAAATAATTTATAATCATATACCAAATCAATTTTACTATCTAGGTACTTCTTGACATTGTTAACTGCTATAATTTCATCAATTTTTGTTCTTATTCTCTAAGTATAAAAAATAAATCTTTTTTTATAAATAAATACCTATCTTATATGCTGTAGAAACTGTCCTAAGAAATAACACCAACTTGGTAGATATTATAGACGGTCGTAAATTTAAAAATAGTAATCAAATATTGAAATAATTTAGCAAAACACAGTTTGTAACCATAGCACGTACGTCATATTACATTACAATGGAAATCGTGTTGCGGATTATTTTGATAATACAACCATTGTAAGAGGAACTGTATTTTAAGATATAATTCTTCAAGATAGGAACACGGTGACAGGTCACATTAGACTGGTCGAAAACTTGAAATTTTGACGCCTGCGATGGCAACAAATTAAATAATAAAAGCTTAATTTGTATTCAACGCGCGTGTCTCGAATCGCCAACACGCTGCAGACGTTTAAGAGGCAGTCTTGTCACAATTATCTTTTTGATGGTAGTTCTGTGTTATCGGAGTGATTAAGGGGGAATGTGATCCAAATTAATTACTTCATATAAAACGTTTGGATAAAAATATAATCAAAATATCCACTTGAATATGTAGAAACGACCAGCCAACGCTAAAGTACTTTGTTTGTTTATAAACCCTTATTTAATCATTAAATTGCCAAACCGATGATTATATATTTAAATGAATGCATCGTGTAGTAAGCTTGAAAGTATCAATTACTTACACAAGAAAGGTAACCGCTGTTAAACGAATAGCATTGCCATTGTCGGCTCGCTTAATTTATTCAAAACTTGGAAAAAGTGATGAATAAAGTAGCCGTGTACAACACGAGGTAATTAAGCATGAAACATTTAAACAAGTTGGCCGGCGAAAAACTAGTAACTGTAAACAGGTCACACCGTTCACTGAGCTATTGAATAAACGATTTCGTATCTAAAATATACTAATTAATCCACATCCAAATACGGATAACGAATGCTAAAAGAAGCAAAGAGAAATTTTAATTACCCAAGGCAAGAACTCGAAAAAATAATTGTTATTTTGACACATTCACACAGTCTTTATTACTGTATAAACATTGCGTTTACCCGTGAAAGGTATTCATTATTTTTTCTTGAGGATCTCTGTTATATTTGATTTCCTACCAAAGTGACAAGTGTAGAGGACTTTACGCACGGATGGACAAATATGGATCCTTTGCTTTGTTTTTAGTTATGTCAATATGATCTCGCTGTAAGAACGGCCGCTCATCTTTCGTTTGTATTTTTCTGTTCAATTTTAAATTTACATATATCAACTAAAAGATCGCTTATGCTATATATGTAATGTAATATTATATATTAACATTTAAATTAACATTTAGAGATGTAAATACCTACATTACTAATTAATTAACCAATTTTACATGACATTAAATGGTACAGATGTTGTTTTTGTTTTTTTCGAGATGACATCAAATTACCGTTCTATGCGTTAAGAGCACTATAACTTTTGAAGAATGTATCCTAAAAACATATCATAGCTCTAAAACTCGAGCCGTACGAACCACAAATTCTCGGAGGAAACAGAATTTCCGACGAACACGTTCATATTTACGTAACACTTGACTACAAAGAAAGGTAAATATAATACGATTTCCAGCTCAGAGTGCACTACGTTTTTGTGAGACAAACCTTCATTATGTAATACTAAATACATACAAACATAGCTAGATATGAAACACGTAATGTGTATTGCGTGTTTGTGGATAGAATAAAAGAATCTGAGCGTGGGTGGCGAGCAATGGACGTTATATTCTATTTGAAAGCGATGTTTCGCATGTGTACGTATGCGGTGAGCCGGAGCGCGGTCAGGGCAGAGTCAATAGGTTGAGATGTGGATCGGCCCACTGTTTGTTCGCTTAGCCCTTGAGGATTAATGCGCGACGCAAATATTTATCTAAACGTCTGCGGATTGACAGTTCGGTCGTCAATTGTTTGTTGTCTTTGCCTTCCCAAATGAGCATTTCATTTTGAGTTGCACCCATTGCCTTAAGTGGCGTTCCGGTTTATTGGGATTATTTTTTTAGCGTTTCAGTGCATTTGGGGTGTTGTTTTTTGCATTGTTTTTAGATAACCGTTATGCAACGTGAGCTTTTGTCATGTTCTTGACTACTAATCTGCTGTTTTTTATGCATTCAAGGAAGTTAATAGTTAAAACAATGTTTCATTAAATTTATGTAATCTACGATGGAAGCGTATACTTACCTTCTTGTCTCCACATTATTCAATTTTGATCTCTAAGTCCACACACTAAGATCTATATCCATTCGCAGGGGCATAGCAAAAGCGGGTGAACCGAACAATCTGTCCCCGCTGTCACCTGGTGTGCTATACATGGACCCAGCAGTCCACGCCACATTACGACGAAAGCAGCGCCGCTTGGCGCGAGAGAACCCTGGTGTGCTAGCCGCAGTCGCCAAGGGAGCCAGCATGGCTGTCACCGAGTGCCAACACCAGTTCAAATATAGGAGATGGAACTGTTCCACGAGAAACTTTTTGAGAGGCAAAAATTTATTCGGCAAAATTGTTGATAGAGGTGAGTCAAAAATTTCAAACCATTTTTATATTTTATAGTTCACTTTGTATAGATTTGTGCGTTTTATTCCCATAGATATAAATGTGTACCAGCTGACGTACTGACACAATTTTTACCAAATAAAATAAGATCCAAAGTAGATATCTACGTACAACAAATTCTAAATTTCTAATTTGTAATTTTATTTCAATGTTATAACATCTATGAAGAACATACGGCCTACGGGGCCCGGGGGTCTTTAAAATATTTCGCAACCGTAGACTAAATAAATCGCTATTTTAATTTGTTTAACTAATTCTATTTCCTATAAAGCGAAGTCGCACCATATTCGGATACTCAAACAACTAATGATGCAAGCCAAAAACTCAAAGTTGTTTATAAATATTTATTATTACCTACATAATATAAATATTAATCACAAAATGTCCTCAAGTATTTGAAAAGAATCATTATAGATTTTAATAAACAGAGAACTCGAATTCAATACGATTAAGATTTCAACAGCCGATAAACTAAATATCATTTGGATAACAATACTTAAAAGGTACTTATGGAGATCTTGACAAAACGACAGACGACAATATTGAGTATATAATTACGATCGCCTACCTACTGCAGAGCATATATCCCCAATAAATACAAAATTTTAGTTATATAAATTGTTTATTATGGACTTAATTAAGTATAAATTCTGATAAAGACTGACAAGTTAATGTCCGGACCCCGATTATCCTTTGCCAATATTAAATAAAAAATATAACAAAGAAACATAAATAGCGAATATAAGAACACGCGTCATTCGTTTGTCTCAATTTTGTCCTCACAAAAGGAACAAAACGTTTAAAATAACATAAGAAGATAAGCCGTAAATATCCCTGGCGATACTAAAAAACATAATATGAGACATTGAGACGTTTAAGTGAAGTAATCTCTTAAAAAATACGATCAAAACTGTATTTCAATGCAGAATTTGTTAAAAAACGTTGTACACAAAAAAGGTTTGTATCCAAGCTAATCCCGGTTACAAAGAGTGGCTACAAATTAAGTGATATCTTTAGTTGGCAACCCTTTTAGAGATGTTATCTGCATTCACCGGGAGGGTAGCGCGTTGGGGGCACATATAAAGGGCTCATCAAGATAAAACATCCCGTATCGATTACACAAACGAATGACGTTCAAAATCCCGTTCGTGTATGGCTCTTTTTATTTTTAACTTCGAATTAGATAACTTTATTATACTGGCAACTTTGATCTTAATAGACTCTTCGATTGATAGTTCGAATCATTCTAAAATGTTTCATTCCAAGACACAAAAGATTTCTATTATCCATTTCATTCAATTACTTTGAATAGATGCGATTTTATCGATAGATACAAATCAGCAAATATATCCATTACCGTCAGAAAACCTGTTATACTACTAAATTCAGTGGGCACATACTAATTTATCTCAGACTTAATAACTCACTAGAGAAAGTCACATACATTTTATTTTGTATGGATAATGTTGTAATGGGTACGTAATAATAAAGAGGCGAGATTAAATTCATAAAAGGTGCACTTACGAAAATTAAAATGTTAACAACAAAAAGCTTTTTGCGTAATATTTATTCGACATAGCGCGCTATTTCTCGGTGATAAGGTTTAAAATGGTTGTGGCGTGTAGTTTTATAACTGCATAAGTTATTTTGTAGCTTGAATCAGGACTGCCCTATCTCCGGTGTCCAATTTCGATGCTTTGTACGCGATACGCCTTATTATGAGCCTGCGAACTGCGAACATCTGGCTGGTACAACAAGACATTTAGCAAAAAACGGCTAGTATTGTAAATCAAATCTCGATCTTTCGATCTCATGTTATTTAAAACCAAAACAAACGTGAGTTGAAGGAACGTAACGTTTTAGAAGGAAATGCATTTATCAGTACAAAAAACGTTTCCCAGACATAGACCGGAGTTTAGCCTGCATTAAGGAGGTTATCTTCGGAATTAAGAGCATACGCAGCCGTATCTCGGTCTAATTCGATCTCATTTTGAATTCGGGGCGATATCGGGATGACTTAGGAAGCCGGGCGCCACGGTTATTGACCCTTGTCTCTTCTGTTAATGAAATGCGCAAACGCTTTCTGTAAATGATGCTTCTATTAACTCGCTCTTTGAACACAGTCCAGCGGTCGAGACGAGACACAGCGTCTGTTGCCACGACTTAAAAGCTTCCAAACAGAACAGATATCGTAATTTAAAGCGTACACATTTAAACAGCACGTTCATATTCGCTGTATGTGAATAATTATTCATAAATATATTAATAATCTATGAATACAAATTCGATATCAATCAGATCTATAAATAATTATGATAATATGGTCGCATGGAGGTCAATCGGAAACATACAAATTGATATTATGTCGCGTAGGCTACAAATATTTTGAACGTTCGTTTGGAAGATAATTGGTAACAAATAGCAATTAGATTTATATGTTTACACAACATTAATATTTTATCGATTGAAAAAAACGAGTCGGATCGAGCGCCGGAGGCAAGAATAGACCTGTTAGCTTCGAGAATGTACAGGTAAATCAAAAAGAATTGGACCCAAAGCGATTAGCTCCGTCTTATTTATGTAAGTAGAATAATGTAAATTGCTGAGACAGAACCAATTAAGGCGATAAAATTCATTAATACGAGACCCGCAATTACTCAGTTAGATAGTCTTTTTTTATTAGCCCAAGCGACGGACAGCGGGGCATACGAATTAAATTATTATACCTCTGCCAATCATAAATCGAAACGCCTAGAGCATTTAAAATATTCAATATTTTTATTTCAAACCAAACGATAAGAATAATTTTTCTAAATTAAAACGAGATAAGGCGAGTATATGCGGACCACCGTCATGATAATTTAAGTCTATAAAAAGAGTAAGAGGCGATACAAAATTTATGTTATATGCGTGTGCATTTAGAGAATATTACTTTATTAAGGGCAGCCAGGGCGGGCGATCATGCGGCCGGTGTTATGGCCGGCCGCAAATATCTCGCGATAAACCTTTTAATACATTGCAATTACGTTCATTTGAGAAAAACATAAAAACGCACGGCCGCACCGCGGGAGCTCATCACAACGCTACTCATTAAACAATCGTAAATATGCGATTTCGTATCGCCACAGTCCGTCCGATTCGCTGAATAGACTCTCCCCGTTATAATTACAGTCGGGGCTAACAAAGCCCCCCCAGACGGAACACGAATCATCGCTAATATACATGTCGACACGCCATTGATGAGTTGATGCGACATCTTCATCTCATTGTGGTGTAAACCTCAAGGATCGTATTAACACAAATGATGACAACGGTACAATAGTCCAGTTTTTATGTGACGGGTCATTGTTGACCCGAGAATAGAGAAATATATGGGACCGGGGTCCCGCAGGGAGGCCCCCTGTGGCGCGGTTTGGCGATGCGACTGTATCGCAACACGCTCCACGGAAGCCACGATTACACCTATCGATGCCCCTAATAGCAGGTAACTCGGCCAATAAAACGACCTCCACCAAACATTTCCTGTTTTAAGGTCTCGTACGCGGAGCCTTCATCTCGTGGATTCCATCGCCGTGGGCGGATAAAACGTATAAAATCATATTAACCGAAAATAAAACGGATATAAAATTCCCTCGATGAAATATTTAATGCTCAATCGTTCAAAGCGTTTTGGGTTTTATGTTTTGTATTGTTTTCAATAACGATCGATTCGATGCCGGGTCTCATGCAGTTGTTCGCAAATAACGTTGTTTCATCTATAAGTTTAGTCTTTCAAAAGCGTCGTTCATTATCATCAGCGGACAGCTTGTTTTAAATCAAATTATTTTCGCTACTTTTTCTGTAGTATGGAAACAAATGTCTTTGTTCATTGCGTGAATGGGTAGACTGGTAGCGAGTGGTAGCTCGAAGTGCTTTGTGCCACTCACAATGAGTGGATATATTGCTGCTCCGGAGTTTTGAATTGTCGCAGTGCCCACCGGTGCGCTGTTGTGAGGAAATTATCACCCTCAGATAGCATAACGAAAATGAATTATTTCTCTTTATTACTCTATTCAAACTGTTCTCCAAATTACTGTTAATTTACCCTTGTATGTAACGATTTACTAAACAAAAGCATAAATAATGTCACGAAAATGTGCTACTCAGAACAAAAAACTAATATAGTAGCTTATAATGCAATAAAATAGTGGCATAATGCGCTCGTAAAATAAAAAGACACTGAATGAATGACTTCATTGCCCTTCTCTGATAGAACGATTTCTAAACCGGCAAAACATCGTATTATAAAACGCGGTGATTTATGGTTGTTTTGAGTAATTACGGCTCATCAAATTTGAATAATGCCACTTGCAATAAATAATAATGTGCAAGGAGCGCGACGCGGGAAACCCTCATAAGTCAATCCTTCAAATTAATCTTTTCGGAACACTTGGAAGTGATGGCTTAATGCGATGGAATATATTTAATTAGTACATTAATTTCGAATTATTTAATGGTCTGCTCTGTGAGGCCAGGTGTTCATCAAATGTCAACAGTGATTAAGTTTTATTTAACGCTCTCGCTCGGTTGGATTTACGATTTTTTGACTTTTATAAATCGTGAACGCCTCGCATTAACTGTCAATCGAGCAGGACGCATTATCGCTCGATGCTTGCGCTGTAAACCGCCTTCGGGATCATTTATTATCGACGCAGATAATCAACCGACAGCACTTTATTATCAGTTATAATAATAATTTACTTTTATAGATTCACATTACTCATGTCTGTTCTTATTTGACTGCGGTTTGATGGGGCTGGATTGTCTCAATAAAATAATACTGAGTCATTATAACGCATGTCTTACATAGACATAGATTCGGCGATTCCGGGCCTAATTGTTATTTGCATTTAGACATGAATAGTGCCAGATTATTTGGCCAGTTAATTAGCTGTATAGAATGAATTTGCATTTTATTTAATGCCATGACTAATGCGTTCTCTCGAGCGAAGCCTTCTTACATCTGTCATAATTTTTCTACGTCGCAATTTATTCGCAATGCGACAATCGGCTTTTGTTGTCCCGAGAAATCGATGGTGGACGCCAGCGATATATAAATTATTGAATTATTTATAGTTTTATATAAATATTTCGCGTCTTATTAGCGTAACAAAGAGTAGTCGAGACGTCGTCAGACGGGTTAGGCGTAGTGAATCACTCGCGGACCAATTAAAAATATTCCGGTTGCCGTTTAATTGGTTAATATTCCGTTATGTCATCAATAGATAAGTAAAAGTAGCGAATAAAAATCTCAGCGGGGGCACTCATGTGGAGCCAGTCGCCAGATGTGTGGTGTGTGAAGACATGTAAGGCCCAGCACGTGGTAGATTCCACCTGGCGAAGGCGCCCCGCCGACAGACCTCCGATACACTGACTCATACCTCATATCCGTGTGTTTATCGCTTTATGATCCGATTATAATCGTAGTCGATCGGTTTGTCTTCTAGAAGCGATTACTTTGTTAACTTATTACTCGAAAATAGTCGATAGAAAAAGAAGTTGTTGACTATTAATAGTACGTTAACGTTATTATTAGCTGCACTAGAATCACGAGACCCGTTGACCTATTGAAACGGATTTCGATTTCAAGTTAATTTACAACTATCATCGGTTACTTCATACGCATTTATGACTGTTTTTTGCTCACTTTAATAGTCACAACCCACACGAATGTCCCACTTGCCAGTGAATGTAGTCAACTCATTACGTTGAACGTTGTTTAAATTAATGTCCTGCTATTGAATGACAAAATTGACATTAAAATTCCAAGTCCAACGTCCCAAGTAATTGCTGAATAAAATACTTTTCTGTTACATCCCAAATGGAAAGGCAAAAAGCGAATCGCGAACCTCAGCGTTGTGTTCAGGCTGAGCGTAATTTATATCTCCGAACGATGACAACTCAATAAAAAATGATTCCATTTGCTTATTGAGCCCTTAATAACGATCTTCGCTTGTTCCACATAATATTATAAATAACGAGAAATACGCGTCGTACTTTTTATTGCACAGCGTTTTTATGTACATGCGAGGTGGCCGGAAGCCCACCAGAGGAGATGTTTCATATCACGAATATTATGAGATGAATATTCAAATAGAATTGCTGTATCGAATTCGGTACTCATTAGTTGGTATTGATATTCATATTGCTCAGAAGTTAGTGAAGACATTACAGATAAATATGGTCAGTGTGGAGTGACATTAGATTTAAAATAATTATGCGCACTGCGTGGAGCTTTTGATGAGTCATGTTTGCTAGTTTATTTTTTGGTTATTTATTAAATATAGATTAACCAATTAATAAGCATCAGTCAAAGATAAAATGACTTTTCTGAGATCGAAATTGGAACATAATATTGTATTGTGTTTTTTGTATAAATATTTCTTTTAATTTTAAATGTTTCCGGTTGTTGGAAAAGGAATCATTCACAAATTAACTAAATAGACCCCGAAATGTAGTAGATAAGCAAATGAAAAAGAAATTTGAATAACAAGTGTTGTCTGATGACACATCATATTATTTATGCAAATATAATATCATATAGGTAATAGAATAAATAAATTAAACGTACATATACCGTTCTGTCTATATTAATCGATGAAGAACTCAAATTTAATCGATGTTTAAGAAATTCGATGCGCGTCAAAATCGATTGTAATGACCAAATTTATAATCGCTCGGGTAGGTAAGTTTCCTTCTTTTATTTTCCATCGAGATATACTCTTTCTTTAATTGTATTTTATGAGTATTTGATTCTAATGCTGGACCATTAATTATTTATAGTATTCGATACGGAATATCGATTTATTCGTTCGAGATGAATGAATATTTCATCGATTATATTGTAATCATGTCTCAATTATAATTTCGGTTTTATATTTTGTACATACATGTTGTTGGAATAATATTGTCACTGAAAATTGGATTGATTTTTTTTGATCAGTTATGATAACCTCATAGTTTTGTTTTAGAATAGAATGTGTTTTATTTATTTTATTTTCATAGAAGACTAACAACAAACATCATAGTAATATAAAGTAAAAACAATCTGCGTAATGCCATTCTGTGATCGTCGGGGTCTAAAGCCCTTCCCACTGCAATTTGCTTGTTCGAATATTTTGGTTATTTTAATACCAAACATATTAATGTGATGAGAATTTTTTGTTCCTTTACCCCGAGCAGTAATAAAGTTTGATTAAAATATGGGACCCTCCGTTGTTGGGATGAATTAATTATACGAATACCAAACATATCTATGTGAAATACCATAAACTGTATATTCTTATTATCAAAACAATAATATTAAGACGAAAAAGAGACTCGCTACCTGCCTTTTACAGGTTTTTAGCAATCTACGTAATCTTTGGACACTTGAGTTGTTTCGTATAATATATTGCTTTTTAACAAAGAACGCTAATTGTAATGGAGCTTAAAAATACGATATAATATATTATTTTAAATTGTATTAATTCTACATATATGTTTTTGTTGTCCTAGGTTGTCGAGAGACTGCATTCATATATGCGATCACGAGCGCTGGAGTGACACACGCAGTGTCACGCGCATGCGCGGAGGGTTCCATCGAGTCGTGTACGTGCGACTACTCGCACGTGGACCGCGCCCCGCACCGCTCCAGGGCGGCGGCTGCAGCCAACGTGCGGGTCTGGAAGTGGGGCGGCTGCAGCGACAACATCGGCTTCGGCTTCAAGTTCAGCAGAGAGTTCGTCGACACCGGCGAGAGAGGCAAAACCCTCAGAGAGAAAATGAATCTTCACAACAACGAAGCCGGCAGAATGGTGCGTATCTCGAATCACTCATCGGCCTCTTACACTAGTCCATTAAACGGCCAAGTAGCTGATGACGTATCATGTTTACATCAGCATTACGGGTGACGATCGTTCGTCAGCCACTTGACGTGTCGCTTATGACTAAAATTAATTATGCGCCGGATGGCTCAGCCCATTGAGCGACGACTGCGCAACAGGTACTCATTCGTTGCGCTCGGACATCTCCCTCCCACCGCACACCCACATTTGCATACCCACAATTCTTCCCAAAATTCATCAAAAGGGACGTTTGGCGCCGCGAGCCACCCAAACGAATAATTAACTAAATTCCTTTCACGACCAACGAACTGGGTGTCCTCCTGATGAATATTTACACCATTCTGACAATTGTTTAACACGTATTTGGATAATATCGTACGGCCACGCTGTTATCTACATGTGAAAGGCACAAATAACTCTGTGTGCCCTATGAGATAGGAAAATATTTACTGTCTCCATCCTCGCGTCATTTATCTACATTTTGAGAATGATGAATGTCCATAGAGCATGATTTATGATCTGCCCACGCGTTGTGACGATCGGCCCACCTTCTATCGATTTGTAACAATTTGCTTGATCGTAAGATTCGATCGATGAAGTGAGCTTTGAACATCATCGATCACTCGCATCGACGCTTATCAAATGAGTCGATGATATTCGAACATTAATATGGATCCCTTTTATTTTTATCAATTCAATATAGAGACGAGCTAATTTTATTGTTTTTGTCCATACAGCACGTGCAAACGGAGATGCGTCAGGAATGCAAATGCCACGGTATGTCGGGGTCCTGCACGGTGAAAACGTGTTGGATGAGGCTGCCCAGTTTCCGCTCCGTCGGGGACGCGCTAAAAGACCGTTTCGACGGCGCATCGAGAGTGATGATGTCCAACACAGACTTGGAAGCGCCAGTGCAGCGGAACGACGCGGCGCCCCACAGAGTGCCGCGAAGGGATCGATATCGATTCCAATTGCGGCCGCACAATCCCGACCACAAATCACCGGGATCTAAGGACCTCGTGTACCTGGAATCATCGCCGGGCTTCTGCGAAAAGAACCCAAGGCTGGGCATTCCCGGCACGCACGGGCGTACCTGCAACGACACGAGTATCGGCGTCGACGGCTGCGACCTCATGTGTTGCGGGCGCGGCTACCGGACTGAGACTATGTTCGTCGTGGAACGGTGTAACTGCACGTTCCACTGGTGTTGTGAAGTTAAGTGCAAAATGTGTCGCACAGAAAAAGTGGTTCATACGTGTTTATAGACTCGCTGCTAATTAGTGAGAGACTATGTATCCAATCAGTGCCTCGGACTTCTTGTGAAGTATTTTGTATTGAGTTACGAACGGGAATCGTGTATATGATCACTTCCCATTTTGACTTATGTAAATATTTTTTAAACTGTTTATACAATTGAACAATGCTATTTATCTGGCGTGATATTAAAATGCTGTTACTCTTTAGAGTAATTTATTCAACTATTAAGTGTGAATGTGATCTAGTATTTTACACTGTTGTAGAGATACTAATAAGACCAGTTCAGGACGATTTATATAAGTCAAAGTCATCAATTTATAAAAGTAACTGGATTTATTGGTTTCATTACACGGTGAAGCGTAATTTATTATTTATTTGATAATGGACTTCTGTTATTAGAATTCACCCCAAGCGCGAATGTAAAGACTACTTTAAATGGTATTTCCTAATATCATTTCAAAGTTATATAAATTATATTGCAATTTTGTTATACTTCGAGTACAACATAAATAATTCCTGCCATACCATTTAAAATTTCAATTTTATAGACGTTAGCGTTGGGTGTACGGTCACATTATCTGTTTTGAGGCTCGAGAGCGAAATTATCTTGTAATTAAAATTTTATATTAATTATTAAGTTGTTTTATGCAAATTGCACCTTTAATGCATTCGGATTAAGTGCCTTCTTGGGTGTTCACCTTCCGAGGCTGCTAGCTGTTCTTATCAGTGTATAAGTAGCACCATCGTAAAAGTGTCCCACATTACGAGATAAACGCTCTCGAGAATGTTAATTAAATATTAAAAGAATTAAATAATCAGTATTATACGTATAATATTGTATACGTGCTGCGGCCGATATTCGAAGATAAAGCTGCGCGTACAGTCCTGAGTCTTGACAGTTGTTATAGATTTTAAACAGTTGCTCGTGAGACAGTTGTTCTTTATTTATTAAAGCATGTACAGATCGCTTTTATTATATTTAATTAGGGTACGCAAACTGTTGATTTGGAATTACATACGTAACTTTCTAACCGTGCTACTGACTACCTCTGATAAAATATAACTACTAATTTATTCGACAGATTTAATAGAGCAAGTGCTAAACAGGTTTCCTTCATGATTTTGACAGGCCTCGTCAACAGTTTTCCAGTTGAAAATAGAGCTTTATTAGAGATATATCAACGTGAATGATATTTTCATACTATGTGATATAAAATAATAACAAGTATTGCTAGGATAGGTCTTGTAATGTTACATTTGTATTATAATGAATTTAATGATAAAATAATTTCAGACCAGTTTTTAAATTAAGGTATTTATTAAAGCTTTGGTTTTTGTAGGATTTTTCAATTGAAACGGTTGTGTTATTTGGAGTACTGTACATATCTTTAATTGGTAAAATGAACCTCGAATTTATAGGTATTTTAATGGATAGTTTAGACAGTGACAATAATTTTTTAAGTAGAAAAGTTTTGCTAATAAAAGACTGATGTATTTTCTATTATTCCGTGCGATAAAGCTGTTTATTATTATTTATTTAAATGTGATAATGTAACTGAAGTAGGTATTATAAAATAGAATTGGATAGTACCTAATATGAAATAAATTTGTTTCCATTACCACTTTTACGTCTGACAGCTTTTTTTAATCATCTGCCAAAATAAACTAGTATACTTACAAAATTTTAAGCATGTACATAATAATTTTATTCTTATTTTATTAAGTTATTTATGTGAATGTAGCATTTTAATTGTTAATATTAGTTTAATGCAATTAAAATCAGCTGAACTAAACTGAATCTCAATTCCTATTATTGTATAGTGAAATATTGTTGAAATTATTTCGTCCAGTGACCGTCTTGGGGTTGACGCATTATTATAATGCCAATTGTACATTAGTATCTATTTATGATTAAAATATTGATTAGTTGTTACTAAAAATATAAAATCAATCAAATATACCATTTTTTATTTCACCATCCACCAATTCATCTAATTTTTACTCTTTGAATCTTATATAAATTTATCTTTCTTATATTTATTTATCTATCTTATATAAATTCATTAAATATTTTTGACATAGCTTTTATAAAAAAATTCATAAAACTATCAAGATTAATTTTATTTTTCATTTTTTACTAATTTCCATAAAAAAATTCTAAAGCCATAAACAAAAATTATTAACAGAAACAACACGCAGAGATCGATTCTGACAACATTATTACAAGCAATGACATATTATGGTCTTGAAATGTACAAGCCGAACCCATAACATTTATCTGCAAGCTACATGCTTGTTCCAGCGGCCATTAAAGGACTGTGATAAAATACACTACGTTTAGAATCGTGTAGACACAGCCTTAGTTTTCATATGACTGAGTACTTATGAAGTTGCAAAAACGGCAATAGAATTTTCTGGATCTTATTCAAAATTTCTTTAAATATGTTCAAATGGAGTCCTGCTAGTGCTGTAAACACGAAAGTTTGTATGGATGTATTGATTAATGTTTGATAATACAACACAATAAACGATAAATCAGTTATTGTAGGGATAACTTAGGACCGATTAATACTTTTTAAACAGTTACCACGGGAGTCACGCCGCCGCGCCACTTCCAGTTCTGGTACTTAATAATTATTATACATATATTATTATTGTTGTCGTAATTCGGGTACCTATTACCTACTGGGATGTTGATTGATTTGTTAATATCATACTAAGCTACAAAAGATTATTTATTAAATTTAAATTCATCAAATTCTGATATCCTTCACAGATATTAAAATCGGTTTAGAGCTTCCATAAATCAGTTTGGAACATATCGAAGTCATACTATTCCATATTTTGTTTTATTGCGAACGCAACTATAGGGTTTTGACTTTTGATAGTGCAATTTTCTGAAACGGCTTTATTTCTAAATAGATGATGGTTATTTTTTAATGGAAATTGTATCTTAACCCGTAAACATAGGGTTGAAATTTGTAGGGATTGAACGTCGAAAGTGAAAAGTTTGTCGATCTTGGTGGTCGGCAGTGCCTCAAGCGTGTTCCCACGAGTATCGAGCGCAAGAGAAAATTTATGTTTACGAACTAAGAAATCTGTCATAAGAGATACGAATGGCGTGGCTGAATCTGAAACAGCGTGAATAATTTTTCACGCAGGACCTTGTATGTTGAAGTGGGTTGGATTTTTTGCGATTAATGCACTTTTTTTGTTCTATCGCTGTATTCATTTCTCTGTGGTCTGTGCTGGTTATATTACTTAAATCTGATAATCGTTTGATAAACATTTTTGTGTTTTGAAAATAATTTCAACATCAATGAGATTCTAAATACCATACAAAAATGTTACAGTGTGTATTCTATTGGTATCGAATTGAAATAAAGAAATGCATTAGAGATAAAAATTCGTATATTGTAATTTTATTGAAGCATAAAATAAATCGCGAATCGATTTTATTGAAAAATAAAATAGTAGGTAGTTATTGATTTACTAAATCAAATATTTTGTTCAAACATGAGTCATTGGTCTGTACGAATTTTCTGCATTATCTTTGTTCTTTTTTATTTAATTCACAATAGTAAGTAATGTAACATTTATAAGTTACTTCTTGAATATATTTTTTAGATATATAGTTTAATGACGGTAAATTCAAAATTCTTCCTTTAATTTATGCTTACATGCATTTAATTCAGATTTCTACGTTCATGGAGCTATAACGCTTCTGAGACATTTAAGAAAGGGATCAGAAGAATTGAAACATGTTGACAATGAAGATAATATTGAAGAAGCTGGGTTTGATTTGGATCAAGATGAAATGAATAAATTCCACATTTGGCCATTCGGAATTATACCTTATTATATTGATGACTATTCCTTTGGTTGAGTATAAAAATTAAATTTTATAAAAAAAATTCAATGTAAATTCAAGTGAGATTGCACAGTTCGATAAGATTAGTTTTATGATCACTTTTAGAATAAAGTATGTTAATGAGGACATAAATTTATTTTCAGATAAAGTATTAAGGGATACAATTCGAGCATTTTTAGACCACGCAGGTCGAATAACTGGGTTGCGATTCCTGGAGTTGCTGCAGCCACCAGAAGATGGCAGCCGATGGGTCTTCTTTATTAATCGTCAAGGTCTTTTAGGTTGTCAAGATCATCCTTTCAATAATTTTACAAACGAAGGAGTACAGGTAAAACTATCTATAAAGAATAAACGTTACTACAGTATCTTGTATCATTATATTCATAACTTTTTTTCAGAAAGTAGTATTAGGTTATGACTGTTTAAAAAGTGAAAACGGTATGGGGGAAATTATTTTATCTCTGGTAGGGGTACCTCCACAACACAATGCACCTAATAGAGATAATTTCATCAAAATTAAAAAAGATAACATTATGCCCGGTAAGATTTAATTTCAAATATTTTGAAGCGTCAGAATTATAACGAAAATATATAAAAAAAATAATTTGCAGATAAGTTAAAATTGTTTAAAATATTGAGAGACGACGAGTGGCTTTTTCATGACATTGAATACGATTTTAAAAGTGTTGGACATTATGATTCTCATAAGTGTACAGTGAATGGAGCAGCCACAATTTTGCCACAGGTAAATGTAATATAAAAGAGAGGTTAATCTATTAAATTTTAACTATAATTCAACATCACAAATATTATAGGATGCTACATTGGACATGGAAATTGGACCTGGAAAGTGTTTCAGCTATAGAGATATCCAAAAAATTAAGATGTTATACAATTTTATTATATCAAAACACAAGGATAATGCGCGTCTTCCTGAATGTCTTAAAATATTTTCACCGGGGCCCAAATTTAAGAGTTACAAACCAAAAAATAAAGATGCAATAGCTCCAAGAAAGAAACCAAATAAATATTTAGGAATAAAAGATGAAGAGCCTGAAAAATTAGTTGACGTATCAGGTTCTAAAGAAACGAAGGATAAAAAGAAGTCTATTAAAAAAGAAGATACACAAGATGGAACGCTAGAAAACGTTAAACATGAATCTCATGAGGAGCACGACAAATCTCATGATTATTTAGAAAAAGATGGCAACACTGTACAAAGTGATAAAAATGAAGATAAAAATAGTGACCAATCAGATAAATTAAAAAGAGATAAGGATGATACTACACCTAGGTCATTAAAATCAAAATATGATAAAAAAAACTCAAACAAGGATTTACTAAATCTATCTGATTACGCAACAGGAGAGGAGAATTAAAACGAATACATAGTTTGTTAAAATTATTTATTTAATTAACCATTTAATACATTATCTATCACATTATAAGCACGTTTGTATGTCACGTTTCACATAACATGTTTCACATATAACTTCGCAACACCATTTGAATTGACAATTACAATTTTCAGTCTCCCTAATTGTATTTTGTACATAACCTCTCCTACAGCATAGTTGATCGCAGCTGTCTGTGCCAGCTGAGCTAATATTACATTGGCGTCCTTGGGTGCCTAGAGATCCAGTCTTCAAATTTGGCAAACAGAAGTCTGGCGATTCTTCAGAATATATAATATCCTTCTTGCCAGGCCGTTTTATGATTGGACTCTCTGGCATAAAGCTATCACCATCGTTGTTGGCGATTACCTGTTAAAATATCAGAACTATAGATCTATTTAAATAAAAATTAAGTTATGTGTAGTGGTTGCTCACATTTCCAATTAAGATTTATGTCAAAATAGAAAATATTTTTATGCAAATATATGCGGGACGTAATCTTTCACGGGCAATAAAAATTTATAACCTGATAAGTTATAATAAAATTGTAATATTTTGAATTTAAAAAATATCGTAATCGCATTTAAATTCGTATACATTATGAAAACATTTCATTCTTATTTGTTACTATTTAATGTACTTTACCTTAGCAGCGCCTTCAAATTTGTCTCTTAACTTATCACCGACTTCTCTAAATGTTGGCATTCTCCACCAGCAAGTTCTGAGGGTGCACGAACCTGACAAGCCATGGCACTTGCACTCTACCCTCATGTTGGCCTTGATTGCCTAAGTAATAGAAATAGTAGTTAATAATCATGGATAATTACTTAAGTATGCTTTATACTTTTTGGTTTTCTTATAGCCATCTAGGTAACTGGATTCGATTAACGTCCGTTTTGAAGTTCCAGTTTACTGGTGATAACTAGATGTTACCTTGGAGCAAATCGAAGAAATACTAACATAAATGATAAGTACTTTGTTAAATTTATTTTTCCTACGTGGGCATAACCGTCATAATTCATAATTTCTGCTACAATTAAAACGACATCGAGAAACAAATTAACAAAATTCTTACTAACCAACCTCCCAGCGTTGTGATTATGGAGCTTTATAAGCGTTTTGATATCGCTTCGTTTTCTATATCTGCTGTCCATGAATTCCCTGGACTTTTGTAGGCCGAAGCGAACGTTGTCACTGCAGCCGCCCCACTGCCATCGGTCCGTTTGCGCTGGCGCAGGTGGGAGGGGTATCGTTGCTACGCGTCCACGACGAGGCTTTGGTACTTCCTGTATGGGAACATTAGATTTGTTATAAATTTTAATCACTGCCACTTCTAATGCTCTAAACATACCTAATAGGGAATCAGTGGTGATAGCTAAGAGGGAGTCAGATAAGATAGATAATAATTATTATCTCCGTGGATATATTGTTCACCTTTTCACACGAGCATTCGAGCAGTGATCCCGCCGTGCACGCTCTGGTGATAGCATAGGTGACACCGGCAGCTGTGATGGCATTCACGAACCCGGTCTCCCTGGTGTCTGTAACAAAAAATATTAGTTAGCTCTCCATTTTTTTTTATAAACATAGTTGGTTACTTAAAATAATCCCTAGTATTTAGAATGTTGTAATTTTGATGTGTATGTTAATATGATGATACTGTTATTTAGGTAGTAGAGTTTTCTCTTCCTTGAATATTTTTTTTAAATATTCCTATACCTCAAATTTTATGAAATTATTTATAACCTATATTAAGACTACATAATATTAGTTTCAGTATATAAACTGTGTGACAACATTTAAACGAATTATTAGGAGGCCAGGTATTCCTCAATTTTAACCCCAATAGTGTTCTGTTAGACCTATATGTATTCTATGAAATTGAATGTATTATGTACATGCTATTTCTATAGCATACTATTGGACTACCAAGTAAGGAGAAATATTATAGTTTTTTTTTGTTGAATTTATATTTTTGGTTTTATGGCATTCAAATGCTTTATAAATATAAATTTATAAAGAATCGAAAAAATTCGATCACGAGGCGGGACTCGAACCCGCATCCTTCGCGCCATTCCGGGGCGGATGCCTCACCAACTCAGCCACTCGTGACCCGCCCGAGTGATCGAATTTATTCTATTCTTTCAGTTTTATGTGTCTGAAGGGACACACCGCGCGCCATCTATTGAGATGATTAACAACCATTTCAACCAATATGAAGCACTTTTCAGTGAATACAATATTGTAACGATGGAACACGACCTTTTTTTTTTTTTTTTGTTGAATTTATATTTTTGGTTTTATGGCATTCAAATGCTTTATAAATATAAATTTATAAAGAATCGAAAAAATTCGATCACGAGGCGGGACTCGAACCCGCATCCTTCGCGCCATTCCGGGGCGGATGCCTCACCAACTCAGCCACTCGTGACCCGCCCGAGTGATCGAATTTATTCTATTCTTTCAGTTTTATGTGTCTGAAGGGACACACCGCGCGCCATCTATTGAGATGATTAACAACCATTTCAACCAATATGAAGCACTTTTCAGTGAATACAATATTGTAACGATGGAACACGACCTTTTTTTTTTTTTTGTTGAATTTATATTTTTGGTTTTATGGCATTCAAATGCTTTATAAATATAAATTTATAAAGAATCGAAAAAATTCGATCACGAGGCGGGACTCGAACCCGCATCCTTCGCGCCATTCCGGGGCGGATGCCTCACCAACTCAGCCACTCGTGACCCGCCCGAGTGATCGAATTTATTCTATTCTTTCAGTTTTATGTGTCTGAAGGGACACACCGCGCGCCATCTATTGAGATGATTAACAACCATTTCAACCAATATGAAGCACTTTTCAGTGAATACAATATTGTAACGATGGAACACGACCTTTTTTTTTTTTTTTGTTGAATTTATATTTTTGGTTTTATGGCATTCAAATGCTTTATAAATATAAATTTATAAAGAATCGAAAAAATTCGATCACGAGGCGGGACTCGAACCCGCATCCTTCGCGCCATTCCGGGGCGGATGCCTCACCAACTCAGCCACTCGTGACCCGCCCGAGTGATCGAATTTATTCTATTCTTTCAGTTTTATGTGTCTGAAGGGACACACCGCGCGCCATCTATTGAGATGATTAACAACCATTTCAACCAATATGAAGCACTTTTCAGTGAATACAATATTGTAACGATGGAACACGACCTTTTTTTTTTTTTTTTGTTGAATTTATATTTTTGGTTTTATGGCATTCAAATGCTTTATAAATATAAATTTATAAAGAATCGAAAAAATTCGATCACGAGGCGGGACTCGAACCCGCATCCTTCGCGCCATTCCGGGGCGGATGCCTCACCAACTCAGCCACTCGTGACCCGCCCGAGTGATCGAATTTATTCTATTCTTTCAGTTTTATGTGTCTGAAGGGACACACCGCGCGCCATCTATTGAGATGATTAACAACCATTTCAACCAATATGAAGCACTTTTCAGTGAATACAATATTGTAACGATGGAACACGACCTTTTTTTTTTTTTTTTGTTGAATTTATATTTTTGGTTTTATGGCATTCAAATGCTTTATAAATATAAATTTATAAAGAATCGAAAAAATTCGATCACGAGGCGGGACTCGAACCCGCATCCTTCGCGCCATTCCGGGGCGGATGCCTCACCAACTCAGCCACTCGTGACCCGCCCGAGTGATCGAATTTATTCTATTCTTTCAGTTTTATGTGTCTGAAGGGACACACCGCGCGCCATCTATTGAGATGATTAACAACCATTTCAACCAATATGAAGCACTTTTCAGTGAATACAATATTGTAACGATGGAACACGACCTTTTTTTTTTTTTTGTTGAATTTATATTTTTGGTTTTATGGCATTCAAATGCTTTATAAATATAAATTTATAAAGAATCGAAAAAATTCGATCACGAGGCGGGACTCGAACCCGCATCCTTCGCGCCATTCCGGGGCGGATGCCTCACCAACTCAGCCACTCGTGACCCGCCCGAGTGATCGAATTTATTCTATTCTTTCAGTTTTATGTGTCTGAAGGGACACACCGCGCGCCATCTATTGAGATGATTAACAACCATTTCAACCAATATGAAGCACTTTTCAGTGAATACAATATTGTAACGATGGAACACGACCTTTTTTTTTTTTTGTTGAATTTATATTTTTGGTTTTATGGCATTCAAATGCTTTATAAATATAAATTTATAAAGAATCGAAAAAATTCGATCACGAGGCGGGACTCGAACCCGCATCCTTCGCGCCATTCCGGGGCGGATGCCTCACCAACTCAGCCACTCGTGACCCGCCCGAGTGATCGAATTTATTCTATTCTTTCAGTTTTATGTGTCTGAAGGGACACACCGCGCGCCATCTATTGAGATGATTAACAACCATTTCAACCAATATGAAGCACTTTTCAGTGAATACAATATTGTAACGATGGAACACGACCTTTTTTTTTTTTTTTGTTGAATTTATATTTTTGGTTTTATGGCATTCAAATGCTTTATAAATATAAATTTATAAAGAATCGAAAAAATTCGATCACGAGGCGGGACTCGAACCCGCATCCTTCGCGCCATATATATATATATATATATATTTATAAAGCATTTGAATGCCATAAAACCAAAAATATAAATTCAACAAAAAAAAAAAAAAGGTCGTGTTCCATCGTTACAATATTGTATTCACTGAAAAGTGCTTCATATTGGTTGAAATGGTTGTTAATCATCTCAATAGATGGCGCGCGGTGTGTCCCTTCAGACACATAAAACTGAAAGAATAGAATAAATTCGATCACTCGGGCGGGTCACGAGTGGCTGAGTTGGTGAGGCATCCGCCCCGGAATGGCGCGAAGGATGCGGGTTCGAGTCCCGCCTCGTGATCGAATTTTTTCGATTCTTTATAAATTTATATTTATAAAGCATTTGAATGCCATAAAACCAAAAATATAAATTCAACAAAAAAAAAAAAAAAGGTCGTGTTCCATCGTTACAATATTGTATTCACTGAAAAGTGCTTCATATTGGTTGAAATGGTTGTTAATCATCTCAATAGATGGCGCGCGGTGTGTCCCTTCAGACACATAAAACTGAAAGAATAGAATAAATTCGATCACTCGGGCGGGTCACGAGTGGCTGAGTTGGTGAGGCATCCGCCCCGGAATGGCGCGAAGGATGCGGGTTCGAGTCCCGCCTCGTGATCGAATTTTTTCGATTCTTTATAAATTTATATTTATAAAGCATTTGAATGCCATAAAACCAAAAATATAAATTCAACAAAAAAAAAAAAAAGGTCGTGTTCCATCGTTACAATATTGTATTCACTGAAAAGTGCTTCATATTGGTTGAAATGGTTGTTAATCATCTCAATAGATGGCGCGCGGTGTGTCCCTTCAGACACATAAAACTGAAAGAATAGAATAAATTCGATCACTCGGGCGGGTCACGAGTGGCTGAGTTGGTGAGGCATCCGCCCCGGAATGGCGCGAAGGATGCGGGTTCGAGTCCCGCCTCGTGATCGAATTTTTTCGATTCTTTATAAATTTATATTTATAAAGCATTTGAATGCCATAAAACCAAAAATATAAATTCAACAAAAAAAAAAAAAAGGTCGTGTTCCATCGTTACAATATTGTATTCACTGAAAAGTGCTTCATATTGGTTGAAATGGTTGTTAATCATCTCAATAGATGGCGCGCGGTGTGTCCCTTCAGACACATAAAACTGAAAGAATAGAATAAATTCGATCACTCGGGCGGGTCACGAGTGGCTGAGTTGGTGAGGCATCCGCCCCGGAATGGCGCGAAGGATGCGGGTTCGAGTCCCGCCTCGTGATCGAATTTTTTCGATTCTTTATAAATTTATATTTATAAAGCATTTGAATGCCATAAAACCAAAAATATAAATTCAACAAAAAAAAAAAAAAGGTCGTGTTCCATCGTTACAATATTGTATTCACTGAAAAGTGCTTCATATTGGTTGAAATGGTTGTTAATCATCTCAATAGATGGCGCGCGGTGTGTCCCTTCAGACACATAAAACTGAAAGAATAGAATAAATTCGATCACTCGGGCGGGTCACGAGTGGCTGAGTTGGTGAGGCATCCGCCCCGGAATGGCGCGAAGGATGCGGGTTCGAGTCCCGCCTCGTGATCGAATTTTTTCGATTCTTTATAAATTTATATTTATAAAGCATTTGAATGCCATAAAACCAAAAATATAAATTCAACAAAAAAAAAAAAAAAAAGGTCGTGTTCCATCGTTACAATATTGTATTCACTGAAAAGTGCTTCATATTGGTTGAAATGGTTGTTAATCATCTCAATAGATGGCGCGCGGTGTGTCCCTTCAGACACATAAAACTGAAAGAATAGAATAAATTCGATCACTCGGGCGGGTCACGAGTGGCTGAGTTGGTGAGGCATCCGCCCCGGAATGGCGCGAAGGATGCGGGTTCGAGTCCCGCCTCGTGATCGAATTTTTTCGATTCTTTATAAATTTATATTTATAAAGCATTTGAATGCCATAAAACCAAAAATATAAATTCAACAAAAAAAAAAAAAGGTCGTGTTCCATCGTTACAATATTGTATTCACTGAAAAGTGCTTCATATTGGTTGAAATGGTTGTTAATCATCTCAATAGATGGCGCGCGGTGTGTCCCTTCAGACACATAAAACTGAAAGAATAGAATAAATTCGATCACTCGGGCGGGTCACGAGTGGCTGAGTTGGTGAGGCATCCGCCCCGGAATGGCGCGAAGGATGCGGGTTCGAGTCCCGCCTCGTGATCGAATTTTTTCGATTCTTTATAAATTTATATTTATAAAGCATTTGAATGCCATAAAACCAAAAATATAAATTCAACAAAAAAAAAAAAAAGGTCGTGTTCCATCGTTACAATATTGTATTCACTGAAAAGTGCTTCATATTGGTTGAAATGGTTGTTAATCATCTCAATAGATGGCGCGCGGTGTGTCCCTTCAGACACATAAAACTGAAAGAATAGAATAAATTCGATCACTCGGGCGGGTCACGAGTGGCTGAGTTGGTGAGGCATCCGCCCCGGAATGGCGCGAAGGATGCGGGTTCGAGTCCCGCCTCGTGATCGAATTTTTTCGATTCTTTATAAATTTATATTTATAAGCATTTGAATGCCATAAAACCAAAAATATAAATTCAACAAAAAAAAAAAAAGGTCGTGTTCCATCGTTACAATATTGTATTCACTGAAAAGTGCTTCATATTGGTTGAAATGGTTGTTAATCATCTCAATAGATGGCGCGCGGTGTGTCCCTTCAGACACATAAAACTGAAAGAATAGAATAAATTCGATCACTCGGGCGGGTCACGAGTGGCTGAGTTGGTGAGGCATCCGCCCCGGAATGGCGCGAAGGATGCGGGTTCGAGTCCCGCCTCGTGATCGAATTTTTTCGATTCTTTATAAATTTATAATATTATAGTTATCTAAAATTCACACTCAAGAAACAATGGAACCACAATTAAATATAACCGTTGTCGTTTACTAAAATAAAGTTTAGTGTTACTTTGGCAGATTCGTTACGGTACCTAACTTAGGTTTTAAATGAATACTAACATAACATTACAATGTGAAGTTGTTGACCCAAAAATCAATATTCACACGGCCATAGTAATAAATAGAGATGGGCTTGACGAATTGCAGTTCGATACATAAAATATTTGAACATGTTACACAGTTCGTTAGTTACACTACTAGAGAGTAAGGATCATTTGACATGAAACTGTATGGAAATTAATATTTAGCTAGAGTGGATACGAAATGTGGACTAATAAATGATAATAATGATTAATAAATAAACTCTGTTAGTTAAAAACAGTTTAGCGACGACACACTGAGGTCTCGGTATTTATTTATTTCTGATTCCTTACAGCTATTCTCACAATAATTACATAATAATTGAACACGTATTGTTCGTAATTTATCAAACAAACGGCGCATATACCTACGTATTCATTGGTGTAAGGAAGTATGAAATAAGTATTTTATATTCAGACTACTTTTTTAGTCTTTGTGGACAGCCGATCTTAAAGCAACAATCGAAGTAATCAAAAATTTAGAGTAGGTAGGTGACTCGAAAAGTTACCTAACTAGGAGGTAATAAAATGTAATACCATGATAACCTTTTCAATATAAGTTAAATTCCAAAAAAAAATATGGTCATTAGTCATCCAAAAAAAAAAAAAATATCTACAAATTGTTCTATTAAAACTATTTCGCTCACAATAATGTATTCGAACCGTCGTTACCACATAATTTACCATGACTAACCATTTAGAATCGTGTTTGCGGTTCTTAATTCGGTACTATCGCGGTTATAAAGATTTACTGACTAGACGGAGATTCCTGGACCATTTTTATAATTGATTACTGTCAAGCCAATTTACGTGAATTTGCGTTTTGTGGAGATGCCCAACTTTTTATTTCTTTCGATTGTGGTAACTAACGTCCAGTCTATAAGAAAATATTGGGAATAAAAAAATATTTTTAAATAATAATGGAATACGTGCCCACATACAAACGAAAGTAATGATTGGATTCATTACATTGCTACTTGGACTTTCTTCTATATGTGCATAGCAGTAATGAACTGTAGGTACAGTGGAGGCAATGTATAACGATGTAGGATGTTCATTGTTAGTCAAAATAATAAGAATGAAACAAATAATAAAATTCATTTCAGTTCACATACGAAACAAGAAAATGTAACAAAAAATGTAATAAAGAAAATCTATTCCCAATTCAATATCATAGAATGACACGCATAAGACACGCACACGCATGACACGCATTTATTAACAAATGGAAGTAATAAACAAAATTTTAAACCTATCTTAGGGCTCAATCGTTGGAGTGTTCATTAAATTGAGATTAGATAACTACGGGTTTACGCAATGCTACAGTTGACAGCAGATCGGCATCGCCTGCGCCTATCGATGCCATGCTAATTGGGCCTCATATACTCGAGGCCTCGCATCCTCGCATTCCACCATCCGTCCCAAGATACAGAGAAATTTATTGCACAAACAATTTATATAATTGACGTGCGACAAAAAAGCGAGAGTGCACACCCATCAGACGCAGAATTCAAGCAGTAATTACAGCGCTTACCGCTGTAGTCTGCGATATTTCATGGGTATTTTTATCTTCGATTAAATTTCGCCCGGCATCGTCAAGGATGCGTCCTCCGCTGGAATTATGAAAGGAATGTCAATTTCGAAATATCTCGCTAGACATTTGGATGGTGGAAAAAGTTGAGGGGGGACGATGGGAACGGGAATGGCGCGGATGCCCGGCCCGTGGCCGACAAGTTTTAGGGAATTTCAAGAAGTTTACGTTAACAATTTACATGTTACTCTTCTTTATATTTGGTATTATACGCTCGCTAAGCAATGCGGATTTTTTACAACACTAGAAGACGACAGTGTTTTAATATAAAACAAAAAAATCTGATATTACATTTTTGCCATCTACAAAGTATTCGAGTTGCTTTAATTGAGCAGCGCCTAATATTTTATATAGACTGCGGGCAATAGCTGATTCATTATGAAATTCCTGTTCCAGCAGGAGGCGTCATTGTATTTTTTACGCTCAGTGCGATTCGCTGTCAATAGGACAGCGCGGTCGCGACACTCGACCGTCATTATAAATCTGTGGCGGTGAGCTCAGAGCGGAGCATTCCCCGCGAGCCTCCCGCGTTATGCACTGTAATTATCGCAAAACTCGACCCCGACTCACAAATATGTCGTTGGGAACGAGGGACATGACATTCTCATCACCAAACGCTAAGTTTTTTCTATCGTCTCCGCTCGTCGAGTATGCGGTGCCCTGAGACACTCCCACGACGTCCGTCTTCAATATTTGGCTGTTTACGACATTGCTTTTTGCGGGCGACACGAGCGCGCGGAATGCCGCTATTCGTGTCCGTCTGAATAATTCAGCGAAATTTTAAATCGATCAATAATCGATGGTTCGAATTGATTCACACTTGCGGGCTGTACGGCTTCCATAATATCGGTTTTTGTAGCGTCAAAATACTTGGAGTCGTTCCAGCCGTGACATGCTGTCGATCAGGGCACGTGCTGAGGCGGCTTTTTGTACGTGTATTGTAAAATTATACTTTAAAAGACGTGCTTGTTCATACATAATTGTTACCAGAGTTTACACTGAAATTAATTCGATAAACTAATGGTCATGCTTCAGTTTTTAAAGAGGAGCTATTTTTTATAATTTATGAAATAAATTTTCAAGAAAACCTTATCACTACATAGTATAAAACAAAGTCGCTTTCTCTGTCCCTATGTCCCTATGTCCCTTTGTACGCTTAAATCTTTGAAACTACGCAACGGATTTTGATGCGGTTTTTTTTAATAGATAGAGTGATTCAAGAGAAAGGTTTATATGTATAATAACATCCATTAAATAGTGGAGAAGTACTGTTATTTTTGAGGTTTCTAATGTGATGTCGTAAAAAATTACATTTTTTCCGCTTACATTGCAAACGCAGGCTGAACCCTACGAGTTTTATCAAAATAATGTACTAAGTATTATACACATTGAAAAGGTCTACAGAAAAGTCCATGATGGTATATGTCTATCTCTTATGGATAACCCACAATAACTTTTTTTTGTTATTTACTTTTTTACGACAAATAATGGCTAATTTTCGAAGCGATTTTAACCAATACAGCATTAATCCTTAACCAATTAAATACCTTGAATACATTGTTCATTTAATATAGATCTATATGGCCCATTACACCGTATGATTTAAGTGAATATTTTCGAAGATATTACAGATTTAAAAATTGCGGGACGTAGCGTTTGCGGCGGTACCGGCCGGCCGCCCGGCTATACCTATATTTTATACCCGTGCGAAGCCGGAGCGGGCCGCTATGTTTTTATATACAACGTTCACAGTTTTTCTGTAGTGTATTTAGTATCAGCATTGCACCCGTGCGAAGCCGGGGCGGGTCGCTAGTTATAAATACTTATTAATGTGGCCACAACCTAAGCAAAAGTTGACAGCGCATATCGATACTCCTTGATCAACATTTTTGATTAACAACTTTTGATTACAATTGTCATTACACCCAAAAATAAACATCGATAATATTTACTAACCAGAAAAAGCTTGATAAAATGTGAGTTTAAATTATATTCAACATGGATCCAGTAATGATATTCCACTATTTTACTTTCGGAGTTGTTCTGTACATGTCTATATTTGATGAAAGGGGTCCTCCTTCACCGCACGAGTTGAAATTCTTTCAAGATCCAGATGATGAAGACGAGTGATAATGTTTATATTATATGAGATTGTATGGTAAAATGTATAATATATAAATTTAAAGGTATGGTCTATTTCCTTAATATTAGTTTTTGCTAAAACTCGTTAAAGGAAATGATAATAGAATCATTTGGACATTTCCTGATACCTACAGAACTTAGAGTTGAAAGAGAACTTTAGTACCTGTGTGATATTCTCCTAAAATCAAAGTAACTACTTGAGAAGGAATTAAGGAATTGTAATAATTGATTTTATAATTTAATTACAAGTAGCCTTACCTTTCCATACCAAAAAATATCATCAATTAAGCTAAACACAGTCAAAACTTAATATGGAGAACAATTCATAAATCACATTCCAAACCCGATCATAATAATTCCAAATTCCCAAACGACTTGCAAAAACATAGCATGGATTAATAAAAACCCGCATTGTTTGATACCCTTTCACAATCATTAGGGGTCTGATATATTTAAAGGACATCAGCGAAATAATTTCCAAAACAACATCCGCGATAGTAGCTGCAATTAGTATAAATGGACGCTAAAAACAAAGATTTAGGTCTCGCGACAGTTTCCTCTCGGATAAAATTTGATTTGTCCGTCGATGACGGCAGCCCAAACTTTTTGCCCGCCGACACGCAGTATGAATCACATGTAATTACCCTTAATAACCCGTTACAAGTTTCAGGGCTTTAATGATCGTATTTAAAAAGGTCCAATTACAACATTAATCAATTGCAATAGCGATATAAATTATATTGATATAAGCGGAGAGCGAATACCTCTGTGTACGTCAAATTGTGTAGATAAGACTCGCGGCGACCGAGATGATCTTTCGCAGGCCATATGTGAAATTGCTGGGATTTTGCAATTTTAATTTTATTTATAACGATGCGGTGAAAGGCAGAAATGTTAGCAAGAAGGGTTAATCTGAAGCGTAGAGTTTAAGTAAGATATTCCTGCATACAGGCGAATTATAAATTAAGAAGTGCTGCTGAAATTCCGCATCCTCACATAGATATGAACATAATATGAAAAGCTTCATTTATTTCATCTATTTCGTAACTTAACATCACGAAAATTAAATATCTAACGGACAATTTTCAATAATGTTCAGTTACATTTTTGTAAACGTTTCTTATGTTTTCACGTTACAAGTCACAGAGTTCAAGTAGCGAATAGGTATATTAAATAGATTAAAGGCGAGAATTTATAATTAGTCTATCAAGTAATAGGAAGCTAGGAGGTAAATAATAAAATTGAAATGTCCTACTAAATAAATAAATCGCTATAAGCTCACACTTGGCCCACGAACCAAGCGGACGTACCCGCTAGATAGTGATAACTGAAACCCGCTCTCAGATAATGATCGTGTTTGTCTGTGGCAACTTTAAATTGAGCATTCACGCACACCCCCGTAGGAATTTTAGATTTGATATGGACATCAAGCGACACTTCTGCCCTTTGTCGTTAACAACTTTCAGTTTATTTTATTGTAATTCCGATTAATAACTGATATATTGTATTCATTATAAGCTACGTTTTGGCTCGGTTCATTTGGCATTGAATGTGGTCACTGTTCTTTTGGATTACTTTTATTTCTTGTGGAAATTCATGAAATAGTCTACGGTATGTATGGACTCGAATTTCAAGTATTGATCGATTAAACTTTAACATGGTTTATGTTTATCGTGTGAATAAAATACGAACCGTAGTAAATGGGATACTTTTGTAATTACAAATATAAATACAATTAATCTTATTGAAGATACGCTTAAAGAAAATATCAAGATGCAATGGCATACGGTGAATTAACGATGCTTCCTAGATAGGTATTCAGTCCGAGCTATTACTATAAAGTACCTAAGTAATATTTTTTATAGTTAAACGGCTATAAACTCTAAATTCCTGCACGTAATACTCCAACCCCATAAGTTGCGAAGAGTGAAACATGGGTGATGTTTCCTAGACCGAGAAGGCCGTCGCGTATCGGGTGTCGCGCAAAACCGCTGTCATAAAACATGTATGCTGCACTACCTACGCGTTTGCGGAACATTACCTTCATAAAATTATCATACTAGTTTTTACCGCGACATATAAATGAGACGACAACCGAACGCGCCACAGCGAAGCCTCCACCGTCTCTGTCCAAACACAAAAAATAATTTTAATACTTTCCCCTTTGAAATTGAATTAAGATTACACATTTATGACACGCTCTTAAGCTTATTTATGCCACATAAATCGTCAAATATAACGACTTAAATTATCCAAGCGTAGCACTATAAAAAGAGAACAGATGACTTCTTTAAAGAGGATCAGTTTAATACCGGGACAATACATCGAGTTGTCACAGCGACCGCATCGGAATGTTTGAACGAACACGAGCATTTTATCTCATCTGATTAATTCAAATATTTAGCGCAATAAATACAGGGCCGGGGCGGAGGGGGTGCGCGTTTCGACTGTCGGGTGACATGGTAGATGGGGGACGGCGCGCAATTGCGTCAGTGTCAGCTTGTCAGTGCGCACCCATTGTGGGCTCCTCTGGCCGATATACGAGCGCCGCAGTCGCAACGTGCTCCTGATTTATCGACGTCCCATAGAGGCTCTACGACGGGCCCCGCTGTCGCCGAATAAAGCGAATTCTCACGCTACCGATCGCACGCGCTCCCGTCTTCCACCCGTATTTAAATTGAACGATCGTTTCTCATTCCTTTCCCCCAGATATTTTACGTCGAGTAATACGATACGACACTGTCCGGCTCTTTTTGCAGTTTTCGCGTTCCTTTTTTCCCTCGGCCCGCTATTGTTCACTTGTCAATTTCTTTAGCTAATGCGAGTAAACGTCTCATTATGCGGTGCGGTGCGTCCGCGACGCGCATTGCGTGTTGTGACAGCAACCACCCACCGGAAGGAGCACCGTCATTCAGCCGCACACAAAACGCGAATACTTTATTCAACGTACGTCCGATGGCTAATTTGAATGGATTGTGCTCGCTTAATAGGAATAATTAGCTCTGTTAAAGCGTGCATCCCGAGACGACGCGACGCTGTGTCTCCGTTATGAGTGGTTTGTCCAGTTATCTTCCTTTTCCTAGTTAAACATTAACCTTCGAAGGACATGCGCGTTCGAGGTTGCGTCACATGGCATTAAATTATGGTTACGGATATGCAGCGATACGTCTTATTTAATACTTAATACATATAAATGTTATAGCTTTTTGAAGTAATGAGCGTGTTTTAGCGCAGACATAAACCTCGACACCATTATCGTCATGAAGCGAACGATATTTTATTCATAAAAGGCACCTTACAGCTGTTATTAAGATAAATTATACAAATTACATATAAAAACGCCAATTACAAGGCACACCAATAATAGTCCAATTGTGTGACAACAAGAGGTAAACTAAAAGGGAACAATAATTGTTTTCTTTTTCTTTAACAAAAGTACAACAATTGTTCTTGATGAAACATAAAACGTACATGAAAAATAAATGTGACTTCTAGTAAACAAGCAACATCAACAAAATAACATTAAAGTTGAGAAAAAACAAAAATAAAAATGAGCCTGTGTGTGTGACTGTGTGAGTGAATGAGTGGATGTGTGAGTGAGTGTGTGTGAGTGTGTGTGTGTGTATGTGTGTGTTACTTATTCAAATTATTGATAATCTGAAGAATTGCACTTTTAAATCTAGGACGTGACAAACTAAATATATCAGCTGAGCAAAATTTATTATTGTATACTTCAGGGAGTCTGAAATATGGAGAATTTTTAAGATAGTTTGTAGATGTTGAGGGCACTAAGAACAGATTTTTTTGACGAGTGCCTTGACTTGGAACCCGAAAATTTAAAGGATTCAAAATAGAGATACAGTCAAATTTATTATTTAAAATATCAAACAAGAACATTACGTCGATTAGATCTCTTCTGTCCGATAATGCGTTAATATTATAATGTAGGCAAGCTTGCTCGTAGCTTGCAGGGAAATGTTTAGATTTAAAATTTAATTTCTTAAAAAATATCTTTTGTATCTTTTCTAGCCTATGGATATAACATTTGTAGACTGGTCGCCATATTACACATGCGAACTCAAGGATACTCCGAACATATGCGAAGTATAAGACCTTTAAGCATCGTATATCATCAAAAGGTTCAGCTGTGCGCAAAACAAACCCTAAATTAGCAAAAGCCTTTTTTGTGACGTAGTCAATGTGATCGTTGTACGTGAGTTTCTCATCCAGTATCACGCCCAAATCCCTTACTGTATTCGTGGAAGGAATTTTTTCGTTGCAGATTGAATATTCAAAATTTATAATATTTTTTTTATTTCTAGAGAAAGTTATTTTTTGGCATTTATTAATATTAACGGATATCTTATTTATGTTGTAGTAGTTTGTTAATCTATTAAGGTCGTTTTGAAGTGATAGACAATCATCTAAGCTAGCTATTTTAGTAAATATCTTTTTATCGTCCGCATATAAAAGAAATTTAGAACTATGAAAGCATTTATCTATGTATATCATAAAGATAGATATTGTACAGCAAAGGCCCCATGTGCGAACCCTGGGGCACACCTGAAGGGATATCTACAAAGTTAGACCTATAACCACCAACTACAACGGCTTGACAACGATTTCTTATGTAAGAATCTATCCATCTTAGTAGGTTACCTTTGATATTAACGTCTGAAAGCTTGCCTATTAGAACATCGTAATTTACTCTGTCAAATGCCTTCTCAAAGTCTGCATATATTACATCAACCTGTACTTTGTCACTCATATTGATGTTGAGATAGTGGGTAAGATCCAATAAGTTCGTTAAGACATTTCGTGATTTTATAAAACCGTGTTGATTATGTGGAATATAATTCAGAGCATGTTTGTAAATACTTTTATACACTAGTTTTTCAAGCAATTTTGAGAATATGTTAAGCAATGAAATACCCCTATAGTTAGTTATTTCTTTTTTAGAATTCTTTTTATGGATCGGTACAATTAAGGCTTCCTTCCAACGTTTCGGAAAAACTCCTTCGGTGACTGAACGATTAAATAATATTTTTAAAGGCAAAAGAAGACCAGACTGACATTTTTTGACGAATATAGCTGGTATACCATCAGAACCAGCGCCTTTCTTAACATCTAAATCCTTAAGTAGTTTTAATATTTCTCCTTCATTACAAGATATAGTGTGTAAGCAGTCAGTTACATCAGATTCATAGGCATTAGGCGTTACGCTGGAGGAGATAGTCCTTTGAAACACGCTATGAAAATATTAGTTTAAAGCATTACAAATATCGCTACCATTTGTGAGAACACGTCCATTATAATTCATATTGCATGGTAAATTTGAATTATTACGCTTGCTGTTAATGTAGGTCCAAGATTGCTTTGGGTCTTTAATGATGCTGTCTTGACAACGAGATAAATAGTTGGAATGACATTCATCCTGTAAGTTTTTAACTCTCTTTCTAAATAGAGAGAAGGATGCGTAGTCATTAGGGTTTTTGAAAATTTTCCATCGATTATGAAATTTTGATTTCTCTTTAATTGCATTAATAAGAGCCGGCGTGTACCACTTAGGGTAATGGCGTCGAGAAGATATCTTTATACATGGGACAAACATATCGATGAGGGTATTAATCTTGCTGTAAAATATGTCTACGCATTCGTCCAAAGAACCTATTGTTAGAAGTTCGTACCAGTTTATTTTATTCAATTCAGAATTTATGGCATCATAGTCTGCTCTATAAAATTTCCTCAGCTTAGAAAACACAGGTCGCAATTTTTTAAAACATATATCGTGTACACAAATAAACAATGGGCTATGAAATTTATCTATATTTACGAGTGCATCGGAATATACCGTGCAATCGACAGAAAAATTCGAGAAGACAAGATCGAGAGTATTGCCACAGTGGTTCTGTGTGACGTTAAACTGTCGAGCTCCCATTAAATTTATAATATCGAGCAGATCTAATGCAGATTCAAGTAAATAAGAATCACAATATTTGCTTATTTTATACGTGTTGTCAGTCGACCATAAAATAAAAGGTAAGTTAAAATCGCCAATAATAAGAAATAGGTCATTCGGATGCCGATCATAAAGATTACGTAAAGCTTGATTAAATATTTTTAGGGTATTATGTGCGTCTGAATTAGGGGGTAGATAAAGCGCAAGAACGTGCAAATTCCTAATTCATATCCTGTGTCTTAAATTTAAAAACATTCCCTGGTATCGTCAACCAAACACTTTCAAGGTCATCAGGAACGTTATGCAAGTTATGACTCAAAAATGTTTTTTTAATGCAAATCATAACACCCCCGCCCTTCTTTTTGGTTATTCTGTCACATCTAAATACATCGTAACGCCTATCACATAGTTCCGTATCCAATATCCCGTTACATAACCAACTTTCAGTAATAATAATTAAGTCGTAATTATTTTTTTCAACATTTTTAAAGAAGATTGGTAATTTTGTGCGTAATCCGCGTGCATTTTGATAGTAAATATTTAAACTATTGTTTATTGGCATTATATAAGAAGGAAGAAATTATATATTAAACTATATTATTTAAAAAATCGGAATTAATTTCGTCTGAAATTATATAATCGACAATATTTTATAACAAAATAACTCTTATTAATATCGCGGTTACGCATCAAATAATATAATATTCTATTAATGCATAATAAACAAGTAGATTCATCATTCACAGACACGAAAAAATATAGTCATTGAGGGTATGTGAAAAAATTTTGTTCAATATTGTTACTGTGCGTTCACTTTTTAAAGCAGTCAGGGGTGGTAAACATAATATTATTACAACAACGTTCATTGATATTTGTATAACAATATTAAAGGAAGATTTAATAAGTGCATTCTTCTGTAAATAAAGTGTATGTGAAAAGTGTGTGTATATATAGTATAAGTAAAAGTAATTTGGAAAATTATGTAAATTAATGTGATGTGGCTCATAATATAGAAAGCTATATTTTAATAGTGACTCGATCGTAGCAGTAAACAAAAAAACTATTTTAAAGTCTCTAAAAAAATATTCAAGTCTTCTTCCGAAGTTATGGCCTTTGCTGGAGACTTCTCACTGGCGCGTAAGTAAATAACGCAATTTTTAACCCATACGAACTTTATATTACGCTCTTTTGCACGTTGTTTACAGGTATTTAACAAGATTTTGTTCGCGATAGTGAGATGTTCATTAATGAAAATCTTTACAAAGTTACCTCCAAAACCAAGGTCGTGCGACGATAGGCCTTTATTCTTGTTGCATTTTTAAAATTGGCTATTAAAACATCCTTGCTCATTTTATTATTTAACTTCGCCACGATCTTTTTTGAAGCTCCTTGTTTACCATGTAAAGGTTGGATTCTGGTAATAAAATCTAAGTCTTCTTTTTTCAGATTACAGTCTAAGGCAGCTGCTAAGCGTAAAAATTCTTCAACTAAGTTTTCATTGGGTTTTTCCGGTAAGCCAACTATTTCAACGTTTAAGAATCTGTTCTTTTGTTGAGTACGTCGTTGCTCGAGTTCCAAGGCTGCAATAGCCTTCTGAAGACGTTCGTGATCCTCTTTTCTCTTAGAAGCTTCGATTTCATAAGCCTTAAATTTGTCTTCCATAATAAGCACTTGTGATTGAACTTTTTGCATATTCTCTTTAATTGTGTCCGCTATTTTTAACTTTGAATCGATGTCCTCAAGTCTTTTATAAATATCTTCAATAACACTGGTATTAAAAGTAGAGGTTAGTTCATTTAAATCATAACGAAGCTTTTCAACTTGTTCCGGAAGTGAAGAAAGCGGCGAAAGCATGTCTTCGATTCTCTTCAATGATAATTGATAAGAACTTAAGTCTTCTAAGTTTTTCGTGGTACATCCAGATGATAACGTATTTTTACAATCCTGACAAAGCCATGAGGTTTGACGTTCAATCCCGAGTCTCCGCCAACCGATTTCTGAATATCCCGCACATTGAAAGTGGTAATTACACCGACAGCTGGAGCAAGCGGTACCGTCAGAAACAGTCTCATTACAACGCTTACACGAGTTCATGCCGAAGGTTGCGAATACTGGCGTTACGTAGATAGGACGAAACAAGAAACGGATGACTCAATTCACGTAGTGATTCTTAGCTTGTTTGGCGTAGCGCGCGGCGCCGCGGACCGAGAAGTCACAGAGTCCAGGTTCAAATCCACTCAAGAATATTTTTAAATATTAAATTTTAAATTCCACTTTACGACAAAAACTACGTTCTTGCACACACAGATCTCACGACAGACTGAATTGACTGACTATTATTATGCGTTAAAGAGTGCTTCATAAAAAGTAATCTTGATCTCACGCTATTTTGCCATAGTGAAGGCATTTTCTTTAATTTGGCGTTGGCTGAGGCGACGTTGACAAGTGCGAATTGTCGCAAGCGCGCGCGGCTGTCACGGTTGACAGACGGACGGCCGTTTGTCCAAAGAAAATACAAAAAATAAAGTGGAATAATCCAGTATTCGGTCGCGGGTGAAAGGGACGTATGCTCTAATGTAGGTTTGAAAGAGACGTGGAATCTCGAAGACTTGTCTTGTGGATTCTCTACGTGATGCTTGTGAGATATAGCATCTACTAACAATTTCGTGCTTGAGACGTCGATTACGTTGGTTGATGTTTGAATTTCAAATAGCCCAGTGGAGCTATTGTTTATTGCAGCATGAGCCAAAGAGCTGACATGAGTTATATCGAGTACTTATAAACATTTATTTAAAATACATTTGGTGATTTTCAATCAAATCGGTCTTACACTCAGGTTCAGCACTTATAATTTTAACTTCGAGTCAATAAAACTGTTGCGTTATAACAATCAACATTTTGATTTTAATATTTTTCAAAGGTATGAACTAATTTATTTTTAAAAGCCACGATTGAGCATTAAACTTTTTTATTAATTTCGAGAAATACCTTATCTCGTATAAAAACCGAAGTATCAAGTTTCCATTCGCTTATTGTAATTAACATTTAAAAACGTATTGAATGCATCGAATCGAAAGCCGAATTAGTAATCAATATCGAAATTAAGACCATTATCCGCATGGAGGCTGCATGGGAGCGACCATACGAGTGAACAGATTAGATATAACAAAAATACTCCGGATATTACACTATAATTAAGAACATTTACGTGTTTAGGGCGCCAAATTTATCGCCGAGTTTTTTGTTGATATGAAGCCATTCCTGGGTATTTATGGCTCGCTGTGCGGGTACGTGTGAGGTCCGTACGGGCAGTAGTCGGGTTATCGCGTGGTATCTTTATGTGATCCCGCTGCTCCTTCCAACCTGTCGACACTTAATGGTTCCCCGAGATTAGTACGCGATCCCAATATTTTGGGAGACCGTGTTGCGGGATTGTTTATAGCTTAATTAGGCTGTTTTGTATTTAACTCGAAATTGGTCGCTGCGGCTCTAGCCAGATAACGTGTCGGGGATTTACGATTTGATGTCCTAGTACTGACGTATACCACGGGGTTTGGTGTACGTGTTTTGTTTTTATTCACTTTTACGATTCTAAATTCCCGACAAACTAGTAAATTCAGTGGGTTTGTATTTATTTACTGCTGGTTGATTTATGTTATCGAGAGATGTGAAATTAAGTTGAATAAACCACGTTAAGTTTACGATTAATTAACGCATAGTTATTGACAGTTTTAAATTTTTTTAAATTGTGTCAAATATTATACAGTCGATATTGTTCTAGATATTTTAAAATACGTCCTCTAAGATAGAATTCCTTCCCGGTCCTGCTTAGTTTTTCTAGACTAGCGCGAACCAACGCACAGACAGACAAAAATACTAAAAATCACTATAAATTGTGCTTTAATGAAGAACCCGAAATGTAATATAACTAAAGGTGTGTGTGAAAATCATATTTTTTCGTCTTTAATGAACTAAATTTTTTAATTATTCCTACAGACACGATTAAAAAAGTCATGAAAAACGCACTAAATATATCGCCATACCTAAACATACATTTATATAAATTTTAAGATAACAGGATTATAAGTATTAAAATGAAATATTATAATTAAGTACCAATATATTACTTACGCTCGGTGGTCACTCGGCAGTAAGTGAAGTGATAAGGTTGTTTAAGTAAAAATGAAATCCTTATACATTGATAACATTTTGACACAGAAAAAAGAACGAAGCGAGGAATGCACGGAGTTACTAATGAAAGGGACCAATTAACGATTTTTTCCGTCACTGATTATACAGGTTGCTTTAATTTGTAAGGAAATGAATTACTTAATTATGAAGTTTTTAACATAAAATTCATTAATAAGTATACTTAGATTAATAAGAATATTAGAATTCATTATGTTGTAAAGAGGTTTCAATAACTCTTAATTGTTCAAAGCAATCGTACACAAACTGAAATAAACTCAAACAGATTCGGCAAAATACAGTCAATAACACCGATACGATATTATATATCCTCTAACAGGTAATCTTCCAATATAGAAGACATTTAATGAAGTTGATAGATACTATTTAATTTTGTACTGTATTATAATATAAATTGTTAATCTATTCAGTTGAAGGGAATGTGTATACTTCAGTTTTGTACATTGAAAAGCTATGGAATCTTTAAAGTTCGTTATATTCATGATATGAATAAGGTAAATCCGGTCAAATTTCGTGAACGTACTGAAGTACGAATATTTGTTGTTACTTATAATTTGAATGGTATTTTTTTTGTTTAAAGCATGAATAAACCTATGACTATAACTGTAAAATTATTCAAAGCGTCCTATCATTACATAATATACATATAATAGGTACTATCTCATTTTTTAATTAAATAATAAAAAAATAATTTAATAAAAAAACATCACGCTGTATATAATACTGTCCCCATCAGTGTGTGATAAAAAACCGGGACTAATTCAGTTTTGTATCCCGTAGCCCGCCACCCAAAGCTGTTGGCAGCAATTTATAAGCTTTTAACCTAATTTGTTGCTATACCGCCTTACTATAAAACACTCGTGTCTTATTCTATTTGAAGTGAAATGTTCCCATTGATATACAGGGTAGGTAAATTTTTACATAAATTAATTAACTACTAGGAAAGTTTATAGCGTTTTAGTACATGAGGACCTATTATAAGACTTTATGTTCATCAATCCAAGTCAAAACTGATTATGACTATACGATTACTGTGTTACATTATATTTTAAATACAAAATAAACAGTTTCATTCGCGCAGTGAGGCTTCAAACTCAAACCTAAACGGGAAAGTCCATTAAAGCATGAATGTCTTGTATCTGAAATTTTGATAATGATAGAAGAATTATATTAATTATCAAATTAATGCAGTCAAAATATAACAATCCTAAAAAAGTTTTAAAACTTTGTATTGATTGTAAAACTGTTACTCCAAATACAAGCTTTGCTTATTATGTTCATTAATTCAAATTGAAACAAATGGAAACTCGAACAGTCTCGTAAAAACATTGGGTGCAATAAACAAGCAAAAATAAAATACATTTAAAGTAGTCTAAAGACTAAATGATAAATTATTGCAGCAAAAAACGTTACACCATAATTGCAAATCGCATAATGATAAATAACCAGATAAAACAGTAATTCAGTTCTTATTTCATATAAATATCAAAAACGAATAAATAAACCAACGAATTAAGCTATCGTTCCAAACAATAAAACATTTAATTAATGTATTTTACATTAACAAAACGTTCGATACCCAAAAAACAATAAAAACGCGTTGACATTTCCAACGACTCATCTCACAATAAATATATTCGGATTAACATTATTTGTTTTCATTTCTCGACTTCTGGGTCAAAAAGTGAACAGTAACAAACACGAGAAAAAAACATTAATTTATTCAGGTTTATAAATATTTCTCGTGTCTGGCGAATTTGTGACAAATACCACTTAATTGAATCACGCGAATGCACGTCGAGTTAATTATCCTGCAAAAAGTTTGCATATTAATTAAAAATCAACGCAACTAATACATTATTGAAATAAAAAAGACGTCATCATATTTCTCATAAAAAATATAAACCTATATTATACAGTGATTAAATCATCAATAAAATGAAACAATCAAAAGTCATTAACGGGGTATCGATTTGGAAATCGTCAGACAGGCATAAATAGCGATATCTCAGCGCATTAGATATACGAGCGGGCGCATAAAATCAACTCTTTAGGACTAATCGAATTAGCCAGAGATAGCTTTTAGATTTAACACATTTTGCATTCTTTTGTCCATCGACTAATAAAGGTGGCAGGTAGCGATCCTCGCCCAAATTTTACAATATCTTAAATGCTGATGAACTCATCGCATCGTACCGATAAATCTATTGATGTTTCTTTTTATTTTCGTCTTTCAATAAAATGTTATTAGCGGCAAAGTATCATGATACATTATTACGTAAAGGCGAAGTGTACTAATTAGTTTTATATAGCAGTTTTTTGTGAGTTGATATTTTTTAAGGAGCGTCTACATTTTTATTATATTATGGTGCTGCGTATAATATGAACTTTTGGACATAAATGGTATTATTTAATTATAAAAGAGTTTATGTGTGTGAATTAAAAGTGAAATCAAATAAATTTTCATCATTTTTCTTTATACATGTATGATTCTATAGGTACTAAATATCGACATTATTCTTGACTTAAGTTTCCTCTAAAGATATAACTTATAGCTTCTTGGTTTTTTCTCTCTACTTATAGGACTACTCTTATTAGACTTATCTCTATACCAAGGAGACGATCAAAGAGTTTCTTTCGCCAGTTTCAAATAGTATCGAAATTCAAACCAAGAATGTTTCTTTGTTTCACAGATAATATAATACTATGTAAAATCTAACCTCTCATTAATATTTTCCGCATACTGCGCCTTTGCGTAGTACAATTCCAACGTCTATTTCTGAACTGGTGCGCGCACTCCGTAGCCCCGAGGGTCACGCCTCGTGTGATCTCCTTCAGCAGACCAGTCTCGTTCCTGCAGATTTGCGCCAGACGGCCTCGGGTGCGCCGGTTCTTCTTGCAGACCATGCGAGGGTCCAGGATTACTGCGCTGCCAGACGCCCTGGAACGAATGACATTGTTGAGTTGGTTGAGCTTTGAAAGATGTATTTGTGCGTGTGTATGTGTATGGTGTGTTTGTGAGTGTGTATCTAGATTGTTTTCGGTAAATAAAGCGGGGTTGTAAACTTTATTTATTTATTTATTTATTTAAACTGTTGTGACTTTGAATTATGATTGACTTTAATGTTTTAATATTTTTCATGAACGCTATTTTGCTCCTCCGTGAATCCTCTTTGTAGTTTTAAGTAATTTGTAATGTATAGACTGCGTTTTTATTATTATTCATTAAATTATCTAGCTTGTTAATGTTAACTTGGTTGAATTATTCAAGGCAGTGCTTTTGACTGGAATTGAGACATGAATCTGTGGGTGTTCTTGCATTGTTTAGGATGTAGTGTTTATTACAACTAATAGGTACTGAATATTGATGATAAATAACATGTTGGTGGTGTTATATACATACATCATAGTGATTTGTTTATTAAGAGAAATCTATTATGTATTATTTTGTATTATTCATAGAGAATAATCACTACTTTTATGACTTTTTTTATTTACATTAACTATTACTATTAGTTAATGTAATACACATTCAATTTGATAATAACGTTTATTTACAAAAATCTACTTTTTCCAAATATCCTACGCACAACAAACGCAGCAATATACAACGAAAATACTTTTTAAACAAATACATACAGTAATCCAAAAGTAATAATGCGCATGCAAATCTTCGCTAATTGTCGTATTTCCGAAGACACTCGAATCATTGAATCGTAAGAGCCCTAAACAACGCACTTGCATTTTACACCTTGTTCAAAAGAAATAGATGTCAATTCACGGTCATACACAATCAAAAACAAATCGGGCGGTAGGTGACGGTAGCCTGTCAGTCAAAAAACTCAAAAATACGTCAGTCGTCTTTAAATATTGGTGGTGATTGCACGTGTTCTCTCTGTGTGGAATTATATAGAGCTGCTATTACATACCCTTCTTGCCTCTTGGTTTTGTTTTTAAAGGTGAATTGAATTAATCGATGAAATGATTAACACAGGTGATGGCAGTAGGGAAAGTGAAAATGAAGAAGAGCATAATGAAAGTTCCGATGTACGTAAAATGTCAGAAATAAAGATAATCCCTGATTTTGATTGTTTTTATTTTTATTTTTTTGTAATTGTCATAATATTGAAGAATGATCACTGTAAATACTTTTGAACTGAGATTTTAATGATTAGATTTATATGGTTTAAATATATAAACCTGTGTTTGAAAACCATATTTTATAGAATATAAATTTTGTGTTATTTAACCTTCTTTTCTTCCATCATTACACCAGTTTCAGTAAGACACTTTAAAAGTACTATAAAATTTTCCAAGTAAATCAATCCAACAAAGATATATTCGCAATCGTGGGGTTATACTCGCTAATTTACTTACAAGGAATTATCGAAACAAAATCGTTACTTACAAATACATATTAATCTCTTTTAGCACAAAACATATAATTTGACTAAATTACGCATGAAGAAAATGCATTTAACCACTCTATATAGATATCATCTTCGGACGCTCCGGGAATATGACAGTTGCCGAACAGTGACGAAGATTTCTATGCGCATTATTACTTTTGGATTACTGTACTTATATTATTTCATACTTTTTAAAATTAATACATAATATTTTTGTTATTGCATCTGTTAATTGCGTTTGGATAGATATTAGTCAATACTTTTCACCCACGTAGCCGTGGGAGGTAAAAAAACCTGAGGCTATTATGTACAAGTTGTTTTTGATATTGAATAAAATGACAATCATTTTTATTGGTGTTTTGTATTGTTTTATGGCATTTTATTTGCTGAATGGATTTGTCAATATTAAGACAAATTATTAGATAATATTTTATATAAATTACCATGATTAATAACCTAGTTGTACATAATTAATATTATATTCTATGTAGGAGTTCCTACTGCTGAGGCACTTTTGGATGTATATTGAACATTTAGTCACCAATCTGTTTGCTGCTTGACTTCAAGATCTAAATAGCATTATTATATTCAGCTACGTATTTTTTTTACAATGTTTACATAGTTAAAAGAAAAGACTGTTTAAATAGTAAAATGAAAATTCACAAGAACATTATTTGCATTAATCAAATACCAAGCACTTTTTACAATAGTTACTTAAATAGTTACAACAAACACCATGTACCAAAATAAACAAACCAGCGCATAACCTAAAAATTTCGCAAACTTCCCGCGCGTCACAATCTGTTATCAATATATCATCAAATATGTATGATATTTGTTACTCAATCACTACGTCTAACTTGTGAATGAAGTTTATTTTAGCCTGTTTACATCACACGTCGTCTCAATCCGATGAGATGCAGATGGAGTTATAGGAAAACAATTTTAAGCGACGCTTATCAGCTCAATTGCTTTGTCGTACCAAGTATTATATCGCCTTGATTTTTTTGTATGAGCAAGTAGTGTAGAGTTTTGATATTATATTGTCAAAAATATATTTTGTAAATCAAACAAAATATATTTTTCACAAATTGTGAAAAATATATTTTGTTTGATTTACTGTAAGTATGGTGATTTCAAGTTTTGTGACAACAAAGGTAGGAAGGTTCTAGAATTTATTAAGGATTTGTCAATCTTATAGGTACAGAGCTTTGTGAATTTAGTTCGAAAGCTTCGAAGCTTTTCATTAGCTTTCAAAAGCTTTCCGTCTCTGTTGAATTTAATTAAATAAAATTGAGGTATTTCTTACAGAATAAGATTCTTTAAGACATCATTTATTTATTTATTTATTTATTAAAAAGGTTCATCACCAGTTGTTACATATGTATCATTCACGTAAAACAGTAACATAGGATTTACACATTATTATGCACAACTATTACAGATGAACACTACATTCACAAAGATTAATAATAAATTAGGCGATATCTTCTTCTATACACAATATATCTATACAATTAAACAAAAAAGAAATGTGTGTGCTCTTATCATTAAAGAGTTTTGATTAATTACAACAGGCAATATAAAAGTTATTAGGTACATTAAATATTTCATCTATATATTACGGAAATAAAGACAATTATAATGTTTGAATTTGAAAAAGAATTAAGTCTTAATGTTAAGCATTGCTTTCCGAAACTTATAGAGGGAGTCTGAGAAAATATCCACTGAGTTGCTATATTTATTGTGTAAGGTGCATAGTCTAGGAATGGGGGAGTTGCGACCCAGAACAGTTCTGTTTTGACGTGCAAATAGCAAGTTCGTAATTTGTTTCCTTGGATAATGCTTAGGGATATTGAATTTAAATTGACTAAGTACCTTCTCACAGTCAATTGCATTATGAAAGACTTTGTACAGAAAAACCATATCCAACAGATCTCTGCGTTGTTCCAACGATGTCATATTAAACTTTTTCAGTCGGCTTTCATACGATTTCAGATTTTTTGATTCGCCTGCGTAGAACACTAAATGGTTTGTGAACCTGCGTTGAATACGCTCTAATCTGAGGATATGTGTTGCATAGTGTGGGCGCCAGACAACAGAACCGTATTCTATTATACTTCTTACTATAGAGTTGTATAAGATAATTTTTGTTTGGGCATTTTTAAACATTTTTGTATTGCGAGTAACAAACCCTAAAGTTTTTGAAGCTCTTTTTACTATGTCATCTATCTGCGGTAAAAAAGTTAACTTTTTGTCCACCAATATACCCAAATCTCTTATAGTGTCGACTTCATTAATAGCGGTGTTGTTAATAACATACTCGTGCGAGATAAGACCACTTACCCTTCGGCAAAAATTCATATGAAAACATTTTTTAGTGTTCAGTATCATGTTGTGATTTTTGCACCAGGTAACGATTCTATCCACGTCGTTTTGTAGGGTAACACAATCTGATGGTGATTCAATAACCTTCAGTAACTTCAGATCGTCTGCGTACATGAAGGGAGTCGAGCTATGTATGCATTGAGTAATATCGTTTACAAATATGTTAAAGAGAATAGGGCCTAAATTTGACCCTTGGGGAACTCCAGAGGTAATGTTATATTTCATTGATTCAAATCCATTAAGAACTACGTAGAATGATCTTCCCTGTATGTATGATTTGAGCCAATGCAAAAGTGAACCTGCTAAACCATATTCCTCACATTTTGAAGCAAGTACGTGATGCGGTACCTTGTCAAAGGCTTTGCTAAGGTCTGTGTAAATAACATGTACTTGTTTTCCCATATCTAATGCCTGTGCAATGCTATCAAGATAGGTGACAAGATTTGTAGTGGTTGATCTCATTTTAATGAATCCGTGCTGGTGACTGGAGATATAGGGTTTGAAATATTCCTGCAACTTACGACTAACGAATGATTCTAGTATTTTACCAAATGCACAAAGTAACGAAATAGGCCTGTAATTTTCTATATTAGAGTTATCATCACTTTTATAAATAGGTACAACCTTAGCCACTTTCCAAGTCGCAGGGAATGTGCCCGTACTCAATGAACGGTTATAGATGGTAAGTAAGGGCTCAACTAATGTATTTGCACATTTCCTGATGAAAATATTTGGTACGCCATCGTAGCCAGATCCCTTGTCAATCTGTAGGTTAATTAGGTCTTGGAGTAGTTCTTTCCGCGATATTTTAATACATGCAAATGAGTCTGATGTGCGAGTAAAGTTTTTGGTAGTTGAGGTACTTGGGTTTGTCGTTACACTACTATGGACAGATGAGAAATATGCCCCAAACATATTGCAAATTCTTATACCGTTACTGGAACTCTCATTATTGTAAGTCATCAATGATGGAAAGTTCTGGTTATTATTTTTGCGTGAGTGAATGTAAGCCCAAAATTTTTTGGGATTCTGTCTCAATTGAGCCTCTGTTTTGATCATATACGCGTTATAGCATTGCATAAGTAATTTATCACAGCGTTTCTTTAGTAATTTTTATTCTAAGTTATCTAGTGGATTTTTATACTTTTTATAACGCTTTCTTAACTTCTCTTTTTCTCTCAGTCTTTTTATAAGATTATGTGAAAACCAAGGTGGATATTTTTTACTCTTAACAGGAAAGTAAGGGACGTTTGTTCTAATAATATCATCAATATAGGCATAAAATGCTTCGACCATCTCATTCACATCTTTACAATTATTCAAAACACTCTTCCAATCTGTATCATGTAGAGTTTTATTAATTTCGGCGTAATTTGCTTTAAAAAAATTATATTTCAACTTAGTGGGATTCGAGGCAAGGCAGTTTGTAATTTTCAATGACGTGTTTTCAGTTTGTAATTTTCAAATCATGCAACATGTTTGCGTTTTGAACTGGACGGAAATTTACAGGGCGTACTCTATAAACACGATCATTTTAAGTGCTATGCAATGTAAAACATCTCCAAACAAAAATCTATGATCAATTTCAAAATCGTTACGTTACATAATTACAGAAACAGTCGTAAAAGTCGACTTTTACTACAACTAGCTTCTCGCCGGTAAATATCGATTTACGATCCGACTCGATTGGTGAGAGATGTGCGCCAGGACGCGCTAACGGATCGACTGTTTACTCGATAAGAGTTCATTGTCAGAGAAGCAGAGTGCAAAGCTAGTTCGAATAAATTTAGACACGTCTGAATACTTTACCGAGAACCGGGTCTCGATACTGATCGATTGTTTTACATTCGTTTTAAGACTAACGATTCGATAATAACAGTGTGTAAGAATAGAATCGTTGTTTGATCGATAAGCGGACTGGTTATCTTTTCCGCTTTTTGTCAGATGTGCACTGTTTACGACTTTTTATGTTCTACAAAAGTAAAAAAGCGTGTGTGCCGAGCATACTTGTAAAAATTGAAACTTCTTCGGCAAGATTCAAAGATACCAAAATCGTCGTTATCACGTCATGACGTGACGGTATTGCCATGACGCGACCTTGAAAATTTACTCTTAACGCGCCTAAAGAAGTTTCACTTCAAAAATAAGATTTTGCTTATAAATATATATTTTTTAAAATATTTTGTCTCGTATATTATATAGTGCATAAATTATTTTAATTCTTATGTATTGTGCTTTGTATTCTAATACTAATTCCAGACGGGTTATTAATAAAAATCGTCAAATAACGTCCACAGCATTGACAACTTGATCCAAATTATGACATTTATTTATGTGCCTGATACATTGCGCAATTAATGAGGAAAGTCTGATAACAGTCGCTCTGTGTGCGGGCGGACGACTTATTTTAATTAAAATTGTCGAAAGCGAAAGCCGTAGGTACTTGTTTTTTTTTTTTTTATGATCAATTACGATTTTTATTATGTTTGATATTGATAGATGATTGGAATATTTATTGAATATTTTTAAAGTTGTGGTATAAGGTAAAGGGAAGTGTGAGGCGAATTTTGGACACTTTTACTGCTGAACATTTAACAGTAAGAGTTTCTGAATTGAAAATTAAGAAAAACAAAGTCTAGCATCGCTGATGTCACGAAGAACAAGGTTTGGAATAAGCTCCAAATGGCCGATTAAAGTTTGTTTCATACAGTTCCCCTAACTACCTTGCTCCCATAAACGCAATTTTTGGAAATCAGTTTACAAAATCGTGTATAAACACACCACTTATTTACATTACACCACAAAAAACTAACCTACAAGAATTCTACAAATATTTATATTAAACAATATCTTTTATAGTAACTTTTATACAAATAAAGCTATTAAACAAGGAATTTGCAACAATGAACCCGGTTTCGGGCCTTCTTACTCATTGCAAAACCATGAAGTTTACAGGAAAGAGTTTTCAATCAAGAATTTAATTAATATAAACAACTAGTGGTAACGTTGTTTTACTACAACAGTAAAAGTCAAGATGCGTCTGATTTACGAGCAAGCCGCGCGATTGCAAGCGTAGGAAATGATTTTATTAACATCATACTTTCAGTGTTTACGGGCTTTCATTTATGGTTGCTGGCTGAGCTTGTGGTTAAGTCAAGGCTTCAAAAAACTTTAAAAAATATATTTTCTGGATTCAGTCAAAGTATTTTCAAGTTGAAAAATGGTCGACTGAATACAGGCGTTTCATTATAAATGTCGTTGTTATAATATCATAAAAAATACATAGTGCGTAATTAAGTATCGATTAAGTCCAAGAAAAAGATTTGCACCCAAAAAGCACTCCTAACCTATGAGTGTGTAGAAACAATCTTTCCCAAACATAATACTAAATTTTTTAATATGTATGTGAATGTGCAGAAATAGCCTAACCCTTAATAGAACAACATTTTGGTATATATTATTAGTTGTACAAATATTTACCCAATGCTTACAGTAGGTATAACAAGACCTCAATGTTCTTGTTAATATTTCATAGGAATCTAGCCGCTCACTGATTGAAAGATTTGCCAAAAATGGTCCGCGTATTTATCTACACTTTAGATCGTTTCACACCGCAATTTTGAGTTTATGTACTTGTTAAAATTATTTAACGTTTAATATTTATTTTGCAGAATTATTTATAGATTTTGATTTATTTAAAAATCGAGTAAAACACTGAAAATGTATAGACGTTTTATATATTTGAAAATAACTGAAACACTTATTAACTAGATTTATCTCTATATTCTTTCTGCAATCCAAACTTTAGTGTTAAACACATAATGTCACCTATGATCATTATGTATTTTGTACCATATAAAACAATTATGAACTGGTATATAATTCATCATTCTTCTTTTTTTTGCATTATATGTTAATTTCTGAACTCAAAAAGATCTAAACTACAATTTATTTAAATTAGAATGAAAATCCTATTTGATTTTTGACAGTAAACTCATAAGTCCAGATCGTTATCATCTGGGTAACAAAGGAAAACTGCCTTTCGGTAACCTAACTTTTAAACATTTCGTATAATAGTGCAAAATCAACAATTACTTGACCTAGCAGTGTTGCTATCGTTAATCTAGGTTCAAAGATTTAAATCTCACAAGATCAGGCGAATCATTACCGACGCTTACATTAGTTGAGTCAATCGTAGCAAGAATGGCATGACAATGGCAACTCAGTGACAGTTAAGAGTTACGATATATGTGGCTAAACACATATGCCATTTTCAAGCGATTTCTGAGAAACTGTAGCTGTTTTTGTATGCATTCACGCTATTAATATGAGTTTAAAAAACTTACGTCAATACATAAATAACGTTACAAACAGTTTATTGCACATAAGAAAATAAATAAGTAAAGGTACAATAATTATTAGTAGAGTGGATAAATATTAGGAAAAACGGGGAAATAGGTCGCCTATTTTTATAGCCTCATTAATAAGATATTTCTATCTATTCAGACAATTCTCTTTTACCGAAACTGTTTCTTTTTTCAGACGAAGTAATTATTATCTTTACTTTTAGTTTCAATGTGATACTGGATAAAAAATATGATAAAACACGTATTAAAGAACCGAGTTGACGTTAAAATATGTATTTTGTCTATTAACTAATGGTAGTCGGATAAATAAATGCTGATCTGTTCAATTTATCTCGAATGCCGGGAAATTTCTACGTAACTCGTTTCGCATCGTCTAGGGTGGTAATTTTATTCACACTTATACAAGATTAAATGGCTGAAAGGCTCCTTAAGAAGCTATACGTTTATAAATGAATGAGATTAGTTAAGTGGTTTGAGGAAAAAACATGGTTATCTATACACTTGTGTATTTATAGAAAAAAGAAGTAGTGGAACTTGCGTAAGAATTTTGTTGCGTATGGTTATTCCCATTCATGGTTTAATACAATGAAGGGCTTTAAATTAGGCCTGATCGAATGCTGTTTGTATAGGTTTCAGCCTTTTTGTTTACTCAGGCTCAAATCTGAACTATACCTATCAGTGTAAAATCATCAAAATCACACCATAGTTTGAAGCGATTGCGAATTATTATACATTTTTAGCATATTTAGCATAACTTTTCCATTTAAAACATTAAGTATACAATTTAAAGATTACATGGAACGCATCGTAAAACCACAGAGGATGATCACCATATCTAGCTGGTGCGATAACCATAAAAATATATTTCAAATATCTTTTAGCACATTGTCATCGTATTCAGAGTGACTAATTTTGTAGTCGACTAATATTAGCTAAAATAATTATTAAATATCGGCTCAAGAGTACTGTTACGAATTACGTCACTGAACGGTTTAGGTTTATTTTGGCTTCAATTTAAGTGTATCTTAGTGACAGGAGTGTTTCAATGAAGTAAGAAAATGTTATCACTTCGTATTGAGATCGAAAATGAACTTTATGCACCGGTGTTTAGGTTGACAATAGCGCGTTGCAGATATGTGTGGATAGCTGCCAAGTCGGTGACAAACCTGTGTCTATCCAGACGAATAAATTAACTGTGATAAGTTGTATGTCAATTAATTATTCTTCAAAGCACCATCTGGTGTGAAAGTCGGCTAACCGGGGTGAGGAAGCGGTGTAATGATGGACAGGCGAGCGTAAGACGGATTACACGCTCTATATCTGTGGAAGTCCGGGATGGGTTGCGGACAAACCCGGATGTAGTGTGCTCGTGGCTTATATACGACAAAACTATAGTAGATTTACACTAGTGTGATTGCTTGTTCGAACATCGAAAGGATCATAAGATAGAGTCCCTAATAGGTGGAATAGAAAATGTTTTGAAAGGTTTCAATTTCACTCGACGTCATAATATTACGAGTATGTGTTGGTTTTGGAATAGCGTGCATGTATGTAGAGCATGTAAGCAGTCGGTTCTTCACCAAATTTCTATATACAATCGTGGTATTCTGACCTTTGAAGTTACCTTTGCATTATAATGCTTCTTGCGCATTAAGGTAGAGCCTAATTAGTCAAGACTTATGAAGCTAAATAGTTTAAAGAGGTGCTTAATATTTCGACTGTGTGCTCTCTGCTACACATTGCACATGTACTTACAAAAGGCGTTATTCTTAAAGCACTTTTAAATTGTGATTATTGACCTTTTGAAAAGCTTATAAGCTTATTAATATGTATTTGATGTTGGCGGTGATGGATAAGTCATAAGATAGAAACAATTCATAAATTTAAGTGAGCTGGTAACATTTTGTGTAGCGACTTACTGTTCTAGAATATCCTGATAATAAATTATATACAATTAAATATAGCAGGAAAGGTTTAAATACCTATCATTTAATTAGGAAAGAAAATATCGTAACAGGCCGATCGTATCTTGACCTAGGTTAACAATAAGATCGTTTGGCACAAACACAATTCTCTTTATCGTTAATACTGATATATTTACAGTCACTAATTACTGGGGATTTATGCGGTTCATTGGGCCAGGATTGGCGTGTCCTCTTTTCGTTTCAGGGTAGACAAACTGTGACCTATAATAATAATTGATCTTATATTTATTAGTTGAACTTCTTATACAACGAATTATTAATACAATACCAAAACAAATTGTTTATATCATCATCCTTTTTTATTTATTCAATTTCAATTCGACTCGTGTTAGGTTAGGTGTTCAAAATCTTTCGGTATGAGGTTTTTAGCAACGTTGATTGCATGAAAAACCACCCGAAACTTTTATAGAAGCCAGCGAGCACGAAACAACCAAAGATTACCAAACCAGAGCTCAATGTATCCATACTAACGCCTGAATTATGAACACCAATCATAGGTATTTCCTATTCATTCAACACGACATAGACTAGCACCAGGTAACATCCAAAATTGTCCCATCTACGTTACATTAAGAAACTGGTCCATTTAGCACCACTAGAGCGATGCCCTGCGTCGCACACGGCGCGGGCCGCCCGCGCATGTTTGTGTACCGCTTAGCGGGCGGACGCTAACCGGTGTCGTTGTGATATGGAGCGTCATAGATTAGGTAGGGGTTGCTTTCATGGTATAGTGATATATTAAAGGATATATTGAGTACTAGCGCTTCGCTCGCGCTGTCTAAAACTTAACACACTATACCCCTCTTGAAGTAACAACGTTTCGCAATTTTAAAGATCTAAGCATAAATAGCAAGAAGCGAGTTAAAATGAAATGAAAATGAAAAATAGTACAAGAGCACAATATAGTTATTACATCTATAGGTAATGTTTGTAACATTATATACAATCACGCAAGATATTATTGAGTCATAATATAATGTTAATTATAAAACGTAAAATAATAATGAAATCGCTATTTCCTCATGCACCCATTGAGTTGCTATGTACTACGTACTAGAGAGGCCATCGCTACTACACTATTTGTAACACGACTTAGAGACAATCGTCTCAAACCAATTTTTTTTTGTTAATGTAACAAAAAAAATTGGTTCGTTTTAATTGATAAGTTTATTCATATTTTTTTAACAAGATAAACAATATTTATTTGTTACATTGATTGGTTTTAATTTATAAGTAATAAGAGGCAGAATATCTACAAAGTGTATGACTCACTAGCCGTCCCGCGCCGCCGCGCTTGTCGCACAGATTTTGTTCGTGGTGTCCTCTCTATATAATAATACCTCAATGCGTGCACCTCGCCTTTACATTGTCTCCAAAGAAACGATTTTAAATTTACTGAACTTAATATGTTTGTATGACTCGTGACAGTGTATTAATAAACTAACGAAGTAATTATTCTCATATACACATAATCATCAAATGAAATATATAACATACCTACCGAACATATTCCACATATTATAAAAAATTAACCGTAAATTGGGAAGACATCATTTCATGCAAAGTTTACTCTAATTGTAGAGTTTTTCGTTCGTTTTGTTTAATATTAATTATTAACAAAGAATATATGTATCTTACAAGTTACAAAACACATAATTTTTACCAGTTCTGTTTATAACATAATCTTTGGCAATGCGTTCAGCGTACAGAGAACTTCATTGTGCGTAGCATCACCAATTATCGGAACGCAGCCATTATGGCTATGTCAGTATGACCTGCACTGGCGCTAAATAATATTTATTTTATATATTTTTTAACCTTATTAGTTATGTATTTCTTTAAGAATAGGTGGAGGTACAAGGTTATTATTGTAACTGAGTATTTCTCTCATATCATTACATCCATTATGACGGTAATAATGAGTGTAGTGATTTATATACATAGAGAAAAACATATAGGTGAAAATAATCATGAATTAGAAAATTTGTACGACACGTTTTTCATTCTGCTCTCCAGTTATTTGAGTAATACAATAAGATAAACTTATCACGTATAATTTTAGTTGTCATGTCGTGTAATTGTTGACTATTGGAAATAATAACTGTAGGTTTCAGGTTTATCATAAAAAAAATAAAATAAATATATATAACGGTATTTTATCATAGTGAAAAACTATTGGTAAATCAAACATACTTTATACTCCGAAAGATTTTTCGAATGTCGAGCACAAAGCGTCTATGAAAATAAGAAAAATGTAGCACCATTAAGATATTATTGTCAAACTATTTCAAAACCCAACTAAGTCGAACGACTTCGAGACCATTTAAATAAACAGCAAACATAGAGCATGAGCATCTATGATGTGTGCTCTAAAATCTTGAGACAACATTGCTTATCGTCACCTTATACTTTTAAAAGCGTTTACATACTACAATGTGACAGAACTATCTCTGTCCATTGCTGAGTATTGACTAATGTTTCGAGTAGTGCGCCTTTCTGGTATTTGGGTTCTTAGTGCTTTGGGATAGGGTTGTGTTTTGTGTGAATGCGGGTAGTGGTATATTTGTGACGGTGTTGGTAATGATGTGTACAGTTAAGTCGTCATGTAGTCGCTAATCGCGGACAGTCGCGCGTTAGCGCCTCGCCCGGTGTCCGCAAACAGTGTAATTCATTGTCACCGGTTGAATGGAGATCAATCTGCGTTGATAAGTGCATGCTGAAGTATATCTCACGATTTTCCTTGAATGGTGGGAGTGAATGAAAGCATCTTTACGTATTAACATGTTAAATCGTTTGTCTTAGATGTGTGAAGACTGATACCTAGACTATACTGACTAGGTACTATATAGTTTTGGATTGATATATTTTAGGATTTGTTCAATTTTGATTAAGTTGTAGTTGTGTAGTGTATATCACCTTATTTTTTTCATTTGGTTAATAACAACATTCTATATTCCTCACCGATTTTTTAATAAAGTGAGCTTCAAATATGTAGTATAATTACAATGAAACCGTATCTACATAATATTTTCTTACATACATAACTCAAGAAAAGAATGATAAATACAATCAATTAAAACCTAGCAAGTAAAACCCACATTAATGATGCAATAAATCGCTTAAAACTAGGGATGTAACGATACCGATACCGATATATCGGCCGATATAATCGGCAAGCCGATATATCGGTATCGCCGATTATAAAACAACCGATACCGATATCAAACAATTCAAAAAACCGCGCCCAATGAACGATGCGGGAGGCCGCCCGCGCGTGCGCACTTTGTTTTCTGAAAAAACTCTACCAATAGTAAACTTTTATTAGGTACTGATTGTATGTGTATAACTTAAAGTTTAACTGACTTTGTAAAATAATAATACTAAAATAAATGGTTTTCTTTTTTTTTGATTCGGCATTGTTATTTAAAAGAATACGATTTACAGTTGAGTCTCTGTTAAATGTTGGTAACTTTTATGCATAATTCACTATTTATTTTTCTACCAAGCCATCGATATCGGTATCGGTATCGGTATCGCCGATATTTTATTACAAATATCGGTATCGGTATCGTATCGGCAAAATCATGTATCGTTACATCCCTACTTAAAACCATATAAATAACGTCAAACCACACATAACAATGTTAGATAAATAGTTTCAAATTGAAATAATCGATCAGTCGTTTTACTAGCTCATTACAGAATCGGCCGTTAAGTAAATATAATTGTGTAGACTATAAAGTTTTAATAACTCAACCTGTGCTACAAACGCCAGATTGGCCGAGAAAGCCGCTAATAAACACAGTTTAGCGGTTTTATTATGCGTTTCTACTTGGGTAGAATTATTAGTGATGTTTAATTCATAATTGTAAACTGTACAGAAAATTCATTTCGTAAAATAAGAATCACTGAGAAAAGTGAGCTTTTAGATGACTATAAATGTTTTCAGTATTCATGTAGACAACTTTCTTTCATCACAACTTCTAAATGCACGAACTGATTTCGATATTACATATATATATAGATACTAGATAGTCTTACGTTTTATATTTTTCAATCGTTTAGCAGGTCATATAATATATTATGACCCTATCTTATTAAATGTCCTATGTAATCATTAAAAATATGCTCTACATCTTCGTAGCACAACCTAAGCAAGGAAAGCTAGGGCTTATCTAGCACTGAACTTAGAAAAGGTGCAGACAAACATACAAGAAATAAACGACTAAAATAAAGTTACAAGTTGCATTGCGATAGCCTGCACCTGACACACTTTTATCGTATTTAATTACCGATGTCCGTCATTACGAAGTGGACATTAAAATAAAAACGTAATTAATTTGGTAATCGTTGTTTTGGCGGTAGTCTGTGGGCGAAACGATTTGATTCATGTACAGATAACATGATGTATGTTTTTAATTAGGTACCCGTTTTGATTGAAAAGTATCGGTTGATTTATAATGCATATTGTTTTAGTATAGAGTGGTTTAGAGCTAGAAATTGCGTGTGCTTTTATGTTATAGGATGTTTAGTCAGAGTAATTAAAAAGTATATAAGAACAGGTAAATAAAATATAGTAGAAAGTTATCTTTATAGCTCTTAAGTAGTCTAGACTAGCGTTGATTTGATATCCAATTAAAGTTTCAATTAAAACTATGTCTGGCATATAAATGGTCTATACCTACTATCTATAGGTAGTATATACCTTTACACTTTGTTTAGTAATAAATAAATAATAATAAATAAATAAAATAAATAAATAAATAATGTTTAATGTAAATGCGTTATAATAGCGTTATAATTTGAGAATGACAGTGAAAGCTACATTCATATACAGCTATTGCAGCTATTCTACTACAGCCTACTACAGCCATCTTTACCGTACGCTAAGGTCTGAAGTCAACTTTTTGTAAGATCTTACTAATTATTAATGTAACCATTAATCTGCATGTTACAATAAAACACATTCCACACGATTTCCTAGCATGAACTAACCCCTGTCCGAAGCTATCCATGCCATATAATTATAAGGACCGCTCCTGGAGAAATCTTTAGTAAGTTACAACTAATTAATGCAACTATACATCTGCATGTAACAATAAAAACATTCCACACGATTTCCTAGCATGAACTAACCCCTGTGCAAGCTATAAATACGTTAACCGGTCCAATAAATATGATAAATAAGTAATACCTACCGCGAGGCGTGAGACTCCCTTATCACACGGTGTATCTAAACCATTACATAGTACATGGAACGTGACAGATGATTCTATGAAATAATCGCACGTAGCTATCAATTATGTTGTGGAAAAGTTATGGTAGATCCGGAGGTTAGGAAACACTTTCGTTTACTGTTAGACGCCTACTTATTCCCTTTTTGATTGAAAACACTCATTAGTATTTATTTATGTTTTATCTAAATAAATTAAGTTTACATGTAATATGTAGTTTTACATTTAACGTGAATTAAGGTTTATTGATCAAATAGTCAACGTGCGGGATTTACAAATTTTAAGAAGTGTACCGTTTCTAGATGAACAATGGACATATCCAGACACAAATATATGTACATATTTAATTTGTATATAATAATTGATGTAATATATATTTCTTTTGTTTTTATGAAAATGTTTGATCTGTACATGTGAGGTTAAAAAGGTAGCCAGCAATATTTGATAGAGAATAATACCATAAATTTAATACTCAGAAGTTTTAGTCAAAAGACTTTAAAACTTTAAAACTAAATCTAACGTGGAAATTTTTCACAGAATAAAAATTGTCTCGCATTTCATTTTCTATAATTATATAGTTCAGTTCAGTTAAACTATAAAGTTATAATCGTCGTATTATTATAATTAATTACCTATTGTATTTTTCAGTATTCAATTTCACCCAAATCTTAAGCCTTGTGCCTACTTAAAATATTTTCGATTCACATTCAACTCTTTAGTAAAATAACAATTTGCAACCAAGTTGAAGATCTTCAACTTTTATTGAATAAGATATCTTATTAACCTACGGCCGCAATTAGCCTTTAATTTTGTAAAATAACTTCGAATACTAGTCATAAAATTTTATCATTACCGTTTAATAAATATCTCAGATATTAAATATAATAATTATTATTATGTATAGGCAGATAAATCCCATGATATTAATTAAACATTAATCAGCTATGTTATTACAGATGAAAATCACATGAAAATTGAGTAATTTTTCTTCATTATGACATGTTTTTTTTTTCATTGGATATCAGTTAATTGGCTGTCATTTTAAAGATTGATTTAAAAAAAATATAACGGCCATGTGTGGGTTGGAATGAAAGCTTTCATATTTATTTCATATTTGTGTTGAACCTTCAGGATCACTGTAAGTTTATAGGTACTATAACTGTTCTATACGTAATACATTATTTTATGCATTTATTTTTCCTGTTTTAACTGCATACTTAATATATACAAAAAATATTTACAGAAGACTAATTTCTTCAAATATTCAAGGTAAAAAAAGAGCTTTTTCACTTCTCCATCGTATGATAATTGTACAAAAAAATATTTTAAAATGATATACCTAAGCTAATTTCGATTTTTTTTCCAATTAAATATTTTATAATATATTCTAAAATGATAAAAAAAGAGGTCGTATACCATTTACGTTATATCTTCATAATTAATTTATAGCTTCCGTTATTATTATATTCATTTATAATTATAATATTATTTACATTCCAATAAGTCATTCTAATTATTTTATAATCTTAATTGTGGCGCATTAATAATTAATTAATAATTATTAAAAAGGCATAAAAATATATCTCAAATATTTATTTTTATTTTTTGAAGCGAAATAGTAAATACTATTACATAATATATCTATTATGTAATTGTTACGTATCAAATTTTATACAAAAGGACTTGGTAGGATCCGTATAGACTCTACCTACAACTTTGATTATAAGCTGCATACAAGATCTTCTCGGATACATCAAACTTAATTAAACATTAGATTTACTAATAATAAACAAGTCACAATTATTATTTCAACGTTTACGAACTTTATAGGAATACATAGCGAGCCGTCTTCTAGTAAAAACCTATTTTAGAGAGTGCTTAGTTGATAGTTCGTATTTCTATTCGTAGTTCGTAGTTCGCAAACAGAGGTCGTAGTTTTAAAAAGAGTTTAATTCAATATTAGAAAGTTATTCAAAGTGAAAATATGAAAATTTTCAATAAAAAAAGAAAATTATAGAAAATCAGGTATCAAATCTTAATAAAACATATTTTTCAACATTTTGAACAATTAATTAGAAACAAAACCCGTTGTACCCTACGCTTTACCTTCTCAATTTTTGTTAATCATGCCCGAATCAGCTAATTTAGGGTCCGCTTTGATAAATTGCATATTAAACCCCGTACGGAGGTACCACGATATGACTTTATTGAATTTCTTACCGTGATTTATGCGATGTATTACAAATTTATTATTATCGGATGAAAGCGTTGCGATTATGGCCTTTTGTTGAAAGTTTTTTGATTGCGGTCTTAATTTTTTTAATTTTGGCAACGGTTTATTAAGTTGCATAGGGCAGATGTTCGTCTGTGATATGATTTTCCTTATGTGAAAATTTTGATGATTTTGATTTTCGAAAATGATGGAAATCTGAAAATTTGGTTTTTATTTCATTTTATATAGAAATATTAAACTCACATTGCATCTAGTGTCGGTATATCATATTATTCCAAGCTAGAGCAAGCAAAAATCTACTTTCTATAGCATTAAGGCGTATTACTATACCTAAAAATTTACTTTTCATTCTTCTGAGTATAGTTTTTTAATCAAGCACATCTTGTACCCGAATTTATTTTAAAATAATAATAGTGTTAAACATCATCAATAGCGATTAATATTATAGAGCCTAAGCTTAAAGTCTAAATTTCTATACAGGTGTATAAATCATAGTATATTTAACGACGCATTAATCTTTTAGCTGGTAATTTATTAAATACAGCCAATCGCGTGCTGACTTATATCATGATGAAATAAAAAAAGACAATGTTAATAAATGATAGTAACTAATATAGGTGGGATAGTACATTTAATTATTTGTCTTACCTACGTACCTATAACATTCTACGTTGGATGATAATGGCGATATTTTCTTTAGGTTACTGTGTCTTTTCAAATATATGTTTCTTAGACAAAAGTAAGAAATAACCTACTGATAATCCTAGCCCCTAGGTATACATTAGAACATAGGTACAAGGGAATCATAAACTAAAACTGCATATGTGCAAATTTTCTTATTTTTACAAAAAATGCTTGTGGTCGTTTTTGAACATAAAGATTATATTACAGAAGATCATTAGAGTAAGACCACTTTTGGGATTTGGATTATAGCCTAACAAGCGACACCATCTTCTATATTATAACTTCAATAGATATCTATATTTAAGCCTTATTTTGTTTGTTTCTAGATATGAAAATATCATCAGAGTGTTATTGATTCAATAGTCGATAGTTTAATAGTTATTACATACCTATTCTTCTTGTATACCCATTTAAAAGATTTTTATTATATTATCACGGCTTATAAGCCTTCCTCGGTGAATTTTTTACCGGATACACTTTGGTGAGTGCGCTGCGGAACTACACGAACTTGTTCCGCCATCCCCGTTCTTCCATCGATCGTCGAGGCGCACAGATTCTAGGCATCGCCATATGGTGGACGTTCCATGTACCCGGACTAAGCGGTTCGATTCCACATTCTTCATCCGAACCGCGAGGGACTGGAACGCGCTTCCTGAATCTGTGTTCCCCGACGAGTACAATATGGGGGTCTTCAAGCGAAGAGTGAACCGGTACCTACTAGGGAAGCGCGTACCATCTTAGACCGCATCTTAGCTTTCCATCAGGCGAGATTGTGGTCAAGCGCTTCCCTATCTAGAGTAAAAAAAAAAAAAAAAAATAACAACGAAAGAATTCAAATCGGACCAGTATAGTTCCGGAGATTAGCGCGTTCAAATAGACAAACAAACTCTTCAGCTTTATTATATTAGTATAGATAGATAACACAAACTTCATTATTTAAGAAACATGCAATGCTAAACACACAAACGCGGTACAAAACGTTCAATTGAGTTTGACATACAAACCTAGATCATGTACGCTGATTGTTTCATTAACTCCTGACATTTTGTCGACGCTTTAAATAAATATATGTATTTATAATTATATGTATTATCGTCTATCATATGTGTTAATTTATTGTGGAATATACAAAGTATACGTTAGTTAACAGAGACCAGACTAATGAATTCGAATTTAAAATCATTCTGTGTTGCTAGCAAAATAAAGTTTCCTTTATTTGTAAGTAAGTGTATAACAGGAAGATATTTTGCACTGGTAGATAATATTACTACAGCCTTAAACTATTAAAAGTATATTCTCTTGTTTTTAAAAACAAACTTTCTTTGAAAGTCATACTAGATGCAGTTGCTCTTGCTAAAGTTACTAAAAGTATTTAATTTTCCTATAGAAATGAACAACACAAATTTATTTCGTGGAAAATGAAGAAAGTATAAGTTAAAGTGGCAGAAAAGATTATCAATTTATACAATAGTAACATCATATTAACGAAATCAGAAACAGCACAATTAAATCAGTAAATAATTGCATCAAATACTACAATATGGTAAGATTAATCTCTTGATTCTGTTAATATTATTTTATAATCATTATTCTTGGACGTCATAAAACGCCTTTGGGTAGTACCTACAGTCTACACTTTAATAAATTGCTTCATTGATTTCTACATCATAATTACATTTTCTACACAATATCATTTGAAATATGTAATTATACTTATTATATGTATAGCAGCTTTGCACAAACATTTCTTGGAGCTTTTACAAATAACCAATTGTCACAGGCATGTCAGAGTAATTAACCTATACAGTATGTATATGAATTAATTTATGTGATAATATTTGTATAGAAAAAAATGTTACAATAATACCAAGATTTTCCTTAAGTCTAGTTGAGAAATAAGAAAATACTAAAGTATTTTATATTTTAATTTGAAGCCAATTAAAGTTAATTGATAACATAAGATTTATAGCTTAATATATTCATTAATTTACTATTGATTGATGAGCTATTGTACAATACATGCGTTTAAAGAATAAAAAGGTCTGGGACGGTAATTCTTAGAAATTAATAATAAGGATTTTCCGCAACATACAAAACTATAGAAATAAGCTTTAAGCGAATGATCCTTTATATAAATCTACATAGTTTTTAAAATTACTACGGTAATAACTTAATTAAAAATGTATTAAATTAACGGAATGCATTTTTAAAGCTCGCTTCTGTTGAAAAGCTTACAAAGACAAAAGCTCGGCATCGGCATATACCTACAGTAATTAAAAAATAGTCTTTAGAATAAATATATTTTTTCTTACAGCTGATTCAGAATTTTATCAATGCACATAGAGGGGTACACCAAGAACTTACCACCAAGAGTCAGTGATGGGCGCAAGCAGCAACAAGCAGGCGGCGACGACGACCGGCCGCATTGTCCCGTGACATCACTGCCTGCCCCCTGCCCTAACCATTCCGTGTATACACGAACTCCATTCGAATAACAAGTCTACGCAAGTGCAAATTGTTCAATATCGTTCGGTACCGAAAATTCGCGGCGTGGCGTGCCCTGTCCGCGGGAGACCAAGCACCGACTGACGTTCACCTGAGAACACCCCGCCGCACGCGCACAGCAAAACAATTTTCGCGCTATTTTGGCTAATATTAAGCGAATTAAGCTCCGAATGATTAGAAATGCGGAGGGGATACGTGTGTGGGCGATAATAAATTAGCGCTTAGCTCCGATTAATGTATAATCCTGTTTTGGGGTGTAATTAAATTCGTATCGATGTCGATTGCCCGTAATAGATGTTTTATGTTCGATCTTTTTAGTTGAATTAGTATGATAGCCATAAAAATAAAACTCCTGTATTATTTTATATTGTTTATTGCTAATAATCGCTCGGCTTTAGTTCTCGAATAGATTAGCTAAGGTTATTTGTAAATTTGATGGACATTATAAACAGATGATGAGGCGAATCGTGCTCATTTTTCTCTAGAAATTTTAACAAAGCTTAAGAGCTTACGAAAGTTTTGAGCTATTTAATCATATTACATATTTATTTGCTGTATTAAAAATATAGGAATTAAATTATATTTCTAATCTAATAATATAAATTGATTACATTTCATGAATTGAAATTAAATATCTACAAAAATTAATCATATAACAGTAAATCTATTTTCTTACATATGTTTTGAATGTCCTTAATATCCACGAAACAGTCAGTTATATAAATTCGATAGATACAATGCACATTAGAACACAAAACCATTCTAACAATTTATCCAACCATTATTTTTCCAGCGCACATATAAAACATGAAAATCTCGCAATCTCTTTGCCTAACGAATGTATAAAACGAAACAGATTCATAGATTGTAAGCGTTTGATGGACAGCGAGGCGGGCTACAGATATAAATAGATCACAGGTGAGAAACAGTAATTGTGTTATACAAACAATTCACAAACACCTGGCCCTAATGCGCCGAATTGACAAGAATACTGGATGTTTCCTTGTTTAGATACTGAACGTTTTGTATACTGGACCCAGTGCTGCGGTATGAAAGTATGACAACTGTTACAGAAGAATTATATGTGTATGTTATAGTGTTTTAATCATTTTAAGTATTTGCTGAAGAATTTTCCATTATAAAGTGCATTTTATTGTATGATAATTATAGTTAACCAAAATATTGTATTATTATTTGAGCGTAGGCTGGTAGTAGTAGTATAGAGTATGTTGTCAGAAAGTATACTTTTAATTACTAATTTTCACTTCGCTTCGTTTTGGTAGGTATTTATATTTATATATTTTAGATATTATGTGAAATATACGATTATTAAATGCTTTTTATACTGTACTTGTAAATTAGTTTTTGGTTATGTTTCATTAATAAAGTCCAGGAAATACTTAATTCAATTTAATATAATAAATCAATTTTATGTAAGAAGCCAGACCACGCGTATAAAACAGTGCTTTTCAAAGTACAATTACCTAATTCCAAAATCACCTTAACGGGAATACGACAGGGCAATACCAATCAAAGCTACACAGATGGATTCCAGACAGTATAATTTATTATGTCTTTGTCACTGACCACCTAACACAAACACTACGTTAATATTTATGTAGTTTTCTATCAACGGGCGAAGCGCATTATAATACTGGCTCAATAAATCTAACCACTGTTTACAATAGTGTATGTTTTTGACATTAATGGCGTAATAAAAAGCATTAGTTAAGTGGGAGTCGGTAATGGTATTCAGGTATTATGTCTAATTCATGAAGTTTGCGCTTTTATGGATTGGTAGTTGCGTTTAATTGGGTTATATATTTGTTATACAAATATTATGATGATGTAAAATTAAGATTTTAATTTCCAATTAACGAGAGTGATTTATTTGAGACAAAAATAAGATGAGAAATGATGATTTTTCTAAATAATAGATAAAATAGGTATCGTATAAAATATATTTAAAATGCTGTGATGACGTAATACTAAGGTTTTTCATAGTATCTAATTAAATAGTGTGATTTAAATAAGACGTAAAAGTCTTAAAGTAATAATCTTTCTATATAATAGAATAGTAAAAAATTGTAATAAATTATTAAACATTGGTAAATATTAAATAAAACGATTACACAAGTCTAAACAATAAAAAATTACGAAAGATTATTCTAACTTCTACGAGCTGAACATCAAAGAACAAATGAATTGTTTGAAAAGTATTTTACAAACGGTTCAAGGAAAGTATATTTTGTGTATTTTGTATGGAGTATTGCGAAGTTCTGTGTATCAGTTGTTTGTATTAAAAGCGAATATTTGCAGCTGTGCGAAGTTGATGAAATCGTAATATTATTATTATGATAGACGTTTTGTAATATTTGAAAATTGGAAATAAGTTTTCCTTTGTGTTCTTTGCTGGTGAATCTGTTTCTAAAGAACAGTCTTGGGCTCGTTTGTTATCAAACTAGACCAATTTTTCAATTTTCGGTAAATAAAAATAGATTTTTTGAAAAATTACATAATATCATTAAATTCAAAATAGAAATATGGTTGGTTTAAACAATCATTCTTTAATTTCGTATATGTATATGTGTAGGTATATATATAAATATATATATATATATAAATATATATATATATATATATATATATATATATAAATATATATATATATAAATATATATATATATATATATATATATATATATATGTATGTATGTATGTATGTAATAAGTTATTATATGTATATAAGTTATTATGTATTTATTTATATATTTATTATTTACGTAATAATTATTTATAGATTTTGTTCAATTTTAAAGCAAAATGTACCCAAATGTAATGCACCATCACCATAAAATTATGTTATCCTTATGGTTTTGCGGGTTGTCTGGCAGAAATCGCTTACAGCGATAAGACCGCCCTCTGTACATATTTTAACTTTTATCGCTCTTCTTTTGTAATCCTGTATGTGTGTGCAATGAAGAATTTTTCATTCATTCATTCTTCAATCATGCATACCAATACCTATAAGAAAGATAATTATAATTTGAAATATTTATTAGTTAAATACGTTTAAGAATTAAGTTCCTACTTTGTAACAAACATCAAATTATGTAAAAAGCTGTATTTGCATTTTTTTTAATATTATATACCTACTTACCTAAAGCTTTAACACAAAGTCGGGGTATATAACTAGTCATCCTGTAGAACCAATACTCATGACTAAATAACTCACTTGTACGTAGGTACTTGGGCGCAAACAAAATAAGTGAAGAATACTTGAGCACTTCACTTAAAACGATTCCGATGTACCAACTATTTAAACTATTTAAACCTTTTTTCAATAAGGAAAATAGATTTTTGAGTTAGTTAAAATTTAATCCTATAATATTAGTTTTTAAATTTTTTGATTTAATAATGCAAAAAAGTCTAAAAAAATAAATGAATATTAACAAATAATGGCTTTGTATTGGCATATAAAAATAAACTATTTTTATATTTTTACGACCATTTAATTACGGAATAAAATACTTACCTATATATTATCATTATGAGAAACGAATTGCATGACAGTAGGTACCTATATTATTTTTCTAGAATATTTATAATAATAGACTGCAATACTAAATATTCAAATAAATCATTTTAAATTCTCAGTGTTAATTAATTCATTACTTAAATCAAGTTATTTCATGTAGATCTTAATAACTTACTCATGTTCGATGACTATAAACCATTTAGTTTACGACTTAAAAAGCTTAAAACTAATGGTTGTTCAATCATCAAATATAATTTAAGAATAATAGCCAATCAATTAAAATTATGCTAAGAATTCATTCACCTTTAGTGACGTAACCATGCATGTAACCACATGTCGACAGAATAGATTATTATACAAAGGCCCGGGCTTTATTGACTCCTTGCTTTACATTATTTAAATTTAACTATTAAAAAATAAGCGTTAGTGATGCCTCATAATATTATGTAGATTGTAGAAACATCGGTATAAGTCACAGAAAGAAATTGTAGCGAAAATTATACTACTTAATACAATACGTGCAATATGGTCAATTGTACAATTAAATTGGTCTTTGCATTTATAAATAATGTTAAGGCAAAAATTATTCAATAACTGATACAAAATTTTATTATTTCAATCCTTAGATTGTGATTCCTATTTCAGTCCAAAATTTATTATTATTAATTTGCAAACCCATTCCACGGAAACAAATCACGATTTTAAAATGTTATTATTTTTTATATACATTGAATTAATTGTTGCTAAAGCAAAATAATACAATAAAACATCACGTGATATTTTAATTAAAATTGAAAATACATCGATGCTCTAATGTGACATCACTATCGTTATCGCATCATCGATTAAAACATTTTGATTAGCTTTCAACTTACGAACGTCATCTCAGCTTAACAAAAACGTCGTAAACGCCGTGCAGGTTACTACAAAACCTGACATACCAGTTACGTTGGTAAATTAAATCCATACATTAGATCCATAATATGGTGCTAGATGGCTGTAACAGAATAAGACGTGATGCCACCCTAGTCAAGTGACTGTGCATGATTGTATCGATAAGATCTTAGATCAGTGTATCGATATGTCTGTAACGGACACTCGACATCCCTATTCAAGTCGTGAGCTTGACGAAAAATATAATGAATTGTGACTTTTAATGACTCGAATAGAATAAGATATGTATTGCTGATGGTCTAATGGAAGGATAGATATAATCGAATATTTCGAATGCTTTTAATTATTTCGATACATTTAATGTTCGATTACGTGGTAGTTTGATCATGGATGTTTTTCTCACAGCGTTATATTATATCATTGTAAGATGTAGTACATAGTTAAAAATTTAACGTAGTTATTAAATATCTTGCAATACATGATATTAGTTATTATATTTTATGCATCTTAACAAATATTATGATAGCCACTAGTATTAGCATTTTGCATGATTAATTTCATAGGCCCGATGAAAATTAACGTATGAAAAAAATATCTACAATAATTATATTTTAATTAGGTACAAATTTAACAAGAAATATTTCATATCACTCAGTATAAACACAGGTTCTGAAAACTCTATTATGTATAGATTTAGGCTATAATAATTACTTCTTATACTAAATTAAAATTTTAAATTCCTAAATGCTACGATTGAGATAGGTCCAGCTCTATAGTACGTAGCATTTTTCATTTTGTTTTCATGAATCAAATGTTATCTACTTATGAGACTTTACTGACAAATAATTTATGAAAATAGACCGTATAAGATATAAAAAAAGACGGGTTGCACTCCGGGAGTGCCGGCAGAAGTGAAAACTTGATTATTAACGTTCAGCATGTTTGATATTTTGGAATGGTATCCGTCTTACGCATGGAATATAAGGGCTAAAAAAAAATGTTGTGTGGTTTTATGAAACCACGGTAAAAGTGAAACTGTTCGAACGGTTCCGAACACTGCTTTGTGTAGCGCATGTCGCGTGTCGGTCGGCTGCCGAGTAGGTATAGGTACCTACACGGCAGCCGCTATACACGCGACATGCGCTACACAGACCAAAAAGTTTGAGACGATGTAATAAAAGTTTCACTTTAAAAAAAAAAGTCCGTCTTACGCTTTTTCGATCAGGTCACGTGTCCTGACGCGAGTTTAAGATTTTATACCCAACGCCGCTAAAGAAGTTTTCACTTCAAAAAATGGCTTTCATTATCAATAGGTGGTTAAACCTTCTAACCTTCAAATTTCAATAAAATTAAACTTTTGGTATAACTTTAGTCAAATTTCCTACAGTAATGACCATAAAGGTAAGTGTCAAAGTGCGAAGCGGCAAATATATTGTTTTGCGATTTGCCGGTGACCGAATTGTGAAAATAATTAGCGCTTCAAAAATGCTCTTTTGCTCTGCGTAATAAATGTTTACGATTCATTGTTCTGTTAGACGGGGAATACTGTGGATATAGCTGGTAAATGTTGGCATTTTATTAGACATTTTCTTTACTGCCCTCTTGGTCTAGTTGATACTATGTAGACTTTATATTTGAGAACGGTGGCTGAATATAATGTTAAGGTTTAGGAATTATAAAGCTCTTGAGATAAAAATTCGTACTTTTTACGACTATAGTAGGTTAAAAGAGAGAAAGCTTTAAAATTAAAAAAAAGAGAGAGAAAGCTTTAAAATTTTCATTGATAAGTATTTAGTCATCCGTAGTATTTAGAGCGTGATAGAACGTAGTAAGATAAAATTGTATGCATTTACCAGAGATTTTTGTCAAAATTTTCACTTATAATACCACAAGAGCTTCAAAATTATCGGGTATTTTCCGATAGGTTCGTTGCAAACAAATGAAGGAGTCAAGTTTTTAGTCAAGGTTAAAAAATCACGAGCGCGAAGCGCGAGTGATTTTTCCTGAAAAACTTGACGACTTTATTTGTTTGCAGGGAACCTTGAGGGAAATGCCAGATAATTTTGAAGCTCGTGTGGTATTCGGGGGATTATTTTTCCGTCCCAAATGTCGGCCAATAATTTCACAATTGAATTCAACCTGTCAGTTTGACGTCAACGACCAGAGAAAATTTTCAAAAAATTATCAGTATAATACCATGTAGGTTGTACCACGTGACGTCGAATGGTGCAATTCTATTGGTCGATATTTGGGTCGGAAAAATAATCAATCTTATTACTTACATGATAGCAAATGAATTGTATTTAAGTATGATTACGGTTTACCTTTTAACTTCAATTCGTTAAAATAATTACTAACATTAAACGTATCCTCACTAATCTTACTCACTTTAAAACAAACGGTGTCGGAAAATTCATAACAGCACAAGTATTAATATTTCATTAGTAGCAGACCATTAAAGAAATGTTTAACTAATTAGTCGAACAACCATTGTTTATGTTATTGGTGAAGCGGGTACTTCTGTGGTGTAGTTGTACTCAATTAGTGAGCAATGTTGAATTGTGTCAGTATATATTAATCTAGAACACAGTAAGGCAATCCTAAGATAATTTATATTTTGTATACCTATATAATATAATGACTAGCTTCGCCCGCGTAGTCAACGAAAAACCCGCGCCATTAATTTTTCCAAAACAAAATGTAATGAAAGCAGAGTTTTGACCTTTTCCTTCTTCAATTTTTCGAATAGATCATGATTGGAATTCAATAAATAATGCTTTACGCCAGCTTAAAGCTACTTTTGTAAATGACTCTTTGTACTACTTATGGAAAGAATTTTAGTTGTGTTTTCGTCTTTTACATACAATCAAGTATTTGCTTTGCGAATAATAAGTCTTTGTTATGTACAGATGAAGACAAAAAACTTCATGATACGGGTAAAAATTCTCCAGCGCTTTGCAAAACTTCCATGCGTTTACCTTCCAATTATACCCGATTAAGTTAATAGTGACCCCTTCATGTGTCACATATATTTAAATGCCTCAACTGAGTCATTTGTATCCAGCAAATGAGTCACAATATGAATTCAACTAATTTGTTATGTTCCCATGGTTCTGTTGGTCGGAGCGCGAGGAATTTTGGCGCTTTCGACCATACTGTTCCCACACCTACCTACCGCGATTTGGCTAATTTATTGATTAATATGGGCCATTAATAATAATGTCCTCTGCGCTGAATTGCAAGGGATAAGCCTGAGGCGACAGGAGTATGGGCGAAGTTAAAAATGTCTTAAGTACGTTCGTACTCGGGGGCAAGGTTCGCATAACGCATTGTACATGACCAAAACAGAGTATTTTTCTCGATACGAATTACTTTAAATTTAGGAGATTTAAAGTAATTCGCATCTAATCATTTTTCGTAAAGGTCTGCTCGCTATTTTGTTTAGCCTTTGACCATATTTTATACATAACTAGCTTTCCGCCTGCGGCTTCGCCCGCGTTTTCAAAGAAAAACCCGCATAGTTCCCGTTCCCGTGGGATTTCCGGGATAAAACCTAGCCTATGTTACTCGTGGATAATGTAGCTTTCGAATGGTGAAAGAATTTTTAAAATCGGTCCAGTAGTTTATGAGCCTATTCATTACAATCAAACAAACAAACAAACAAACAAAGTTTTCCTCTTTATAATATTATTGTAGATATAATATTCTCATAAATTGATCAATTTATTTCTCGGCGAAAAAAAATATTTCTGTTTAAAAATTATGAATCAGACTACTTATAATTAATATCCAGTTACAAACAGTTCTGGGGTATGAAGAATAAAAAAAAGTGCATGCACTGCCCGGGAATCGAACCCGGGTCGCAAGAATGGGAATCTTGCATGATACCACTACACCAGCAGTGCTTGCTGAAAGGACTCGAAATTATAGATTATGTCCTTATTTAAGCTGTTACATTGGTTACAGCTTTTAAATTATTTTTTACTAGCGACCCGCCCCGGCTTCGCACGGGTGCAATGGCGGCCGGCCGGTACCGCCGCAAACGCTACGTCCCGCAATTTTTAAATCTGTAATATCTTTGAAAATATTCACTTAAATCATACGGTGTAAAGGGCCATATAGATCTATATTAAATGAACAATGTATTCAAGGTATTTAATTGGTTAAGGATTAATGCTGTATTGGTTAAAATCGCTTCGAAAATTAGCCATTATTTGTCGTAAAAAGTAAATGACAAAAAAAAGTTATTGTGAGTTATCCAGAAGAGATAGACATATACCATCACGGACTTTTCTGTAGACCTTTTCAATGTGTACAATACTTAGTACATTATTTTGATAAAACTCGTAGGGTTCAGCCTGCGTTTGCAATGTAAGCGGAAAAAAATGTTATTATTTACGACATCACATTAGAAACCTCAAAAATAACAGTACTTCTCCACTATTTAATGGATGTTATTATACATATAAACCTGCCTCTTGAATAACTCTATCTATTAAAAAAAACCGCATCAAAATCCGTTGCGTAGTTTCAAAGATTTAAGCGTACAAAGGGACATAGGGACAGAGAAAGCGACTTTGTTTTATACTATGTAGTGATAACGAAATTACAATAAAATTGTTGTCCAATATTTTTTACGTATTTGTACTGTATTTTTTTAATGAAAACATATTATGAAAAAGGATAACAATTAAATCAATATATAAATACCACGTAAAATAAATTTACAATTTACTGTCAAGCGAAATAAAATACCACATGTAGATTGTAGGTATCATTTATTATCCTATATCTTTTATAATATAAAACCAACACGCCACCTACACTCCACAATCTGTACTTCTACCGGACGCCGGCATATAAACACGGTTCGGCGCGCGCGCAATAAAAACGCTGTAAAATTTTGATGTTTCTATTCAACATTATCCGTCTCTTTCCCCCCCATTCAACGTTATACACCCATCCCGCTCCAGCACATGAGAATAGCCGAGATTATTATCAATGCACTTTACACAAAGCAGAAGTCCCGAAGTGAGCTGACGTTAATGTGATTTTGAAAGTAAATCGTGTAGGTTTAGTGGCTGATAAGTGGCACGTGAACGAGGTGTCAAGTAATAAAATTAATAAATGGAGCTAGATTTCATCTCTAGGAATTGGACTTCTGACGACGTATGCGCGCCTAGTACAACTGGGATGTAAATCGGGGAATAAAATGTATTATGAATTATCCATCTACGAATTTGTAGAGCTATTATGCGTCCATTTTGTTTACAAATTACTACAAATCTGTTATTATTATTGACTAGCTGTGCCCCGCGGTTTCACCAGCATTGCTTCGCTCTCATTGGTCTTAGCGTGACATGACATGATAAAATTATCGATGAAGATATTATTTAGAAAATAATTTACTTTAATCGCTAACAGTCCTTTTTCTTCTGTCGAGTTAGAGGTAGAGCTTTAAGAATTTTCTTTCCTTAAACGAAACTTGGGAAGTTGATATTAATTTCAATCACCTCTCATACATTATGTATTCCGTTATTATTTTCAATCCCGTAATAATTTGTCAAAATATTCCACCAAACTTAACAACTTAATTATAACTGTTTTCAAAAGGCGGTCGCATAATAACGAAAAGGTGGTATAATTGAGGAGTCAACATAATTACCCCCCAGATCTTATCGCTACCAATATCAACGGAATGCTGAATTCGATATAATTTCTTAATGGACCACTAATAGCCTTAAATGGGCACCTAAAATGCTGCAAATGATATTAAAGAAATTGTATGTTTTTTCAATTTCCTTCATTTCCTTCGTATAATAAAATAATATTACAAAAATATTTTGTGGAATACAAAATAATAACGAGCTAAATAGCGGTATGGTTTGGCATACAAATATCAAAGAAAACGCAAGTACCTATGTAAAAGCAAATCCAAATTCAGAACAATTTATTAAATAAATAATGTAAACTTTACATATTATACAAATATGTATGATTATGTAGTCCTTTTACAACTTGAAAGGAATATCACTTCTACCTAAAAGAATTGAAAATAAATTATTATAAGATTTTAAAGATATATCAAAGTAGTTTGATTTACGTAGTCCTAAAATCTGAATTGCACTCGCACTTGTTAATTTTTGGAAATTGCAATTTTAAAAAGGTTATTTAATATTCTAAAAAATTGGAAAACTACAAGATTCTCTTTAATAACGTAATAATGAAAAAGAATAACTGTTCAAATATTATCTAGTAGGTACCTCAACATGTACATTGTACATAAGATGATCTATTTAACCCATATAACAATTAAAATTTTGTTTTAAGTTGTAAAAACTAACAAAGGATGACTCAATGCAAAAATCAGATCTTATATTAATTTTTTACTACTCCTATAATTGTTGGAGCGTCATTTTACCGCTCTCATCCAGCGAAAGACTTCAGTGTGAAATCATATTAAATTAGTCATCGATGTTATTAAGGCTGGAACGATTCGTCATTTCAGGGGGTTTTCACATGAATCACAATTTGTAGATATACCTACTTAGTAATTGCGGATATAAAGTAGGTACCTATATCCTATAGATGTTGTAAATTCTCGAGTTCGAATGCAAGAGCTTTGTTATGCTTTCACGCAAAAGCTGAATATAAATTTAGTATGCAGATGGATTTTAATTAGATAATTAATGTTTAATTAGATAAATAATTAACTAAATTTCGATATATTTATAGAAGACATGCAATCTGTTGATCAGGAAAACATTATTCACATTTTTTTTATTTTTTTATTTTTCAATAGGTATAGCAAATTATTATAATAGGTAACCGTAAACATAACCGATATCATAAAGTGCAACTTAATATAGAAACTATTATTCCATAAACCAGAACTAGGTACTCCTCTTCAATGTAAGATCATACAAATTACAGATTAGTCTATATTTATATCGCAAGCGAACCATCAATACGTCGAAACAAGTCCAACCCATCATCACAAAGCCCAGTGACGCAGCGGACTCCCATCGCAACTCGAAAATTAAATAAAAATTAATTACATAAACGCAAACTCGAACTGTCAATTACCCAATAATCTTTGTAATCGCGCCCAAATTAATAGTTACCTCTTGAAGTCATTCTCACGGGCGGATAGCCATTATTAATAACGTCTCTTCAGGGATTGACACGTCAATATGGTGGAATACAAACTTAAGTCTACACGGTGTTACGCGATTGTGAACTCTATTACATTGCTATAGGGTTTATGGAACTGTACAGGTTATGTTTGTGCGATCCTTGATAGCATCGAGAGCTTTCCGTGAGACCGCGTCTCGTCATCTTGAGACAAAATGATTTTGACACGTCATAAGGTAATTATTTGCGTACCATTGGCTGGGGCTCCGTACTCATAGTGAGTGGACAACTTTTAAACTATGATGTTGTGATGGATATTGGTGGCTTTTTTGTTTGACATGTTGAGGTTGATGGCTTTATTTGATTTTGTACTTTAATGTGACAATCGTTTAGGAAGGGTTAGATTAATGTTGAAACATGCAATGCGGTTAAATAATTTGCTCTATTTTAGTTATTATTACTTTTTACATATTATATGAATAACATATTATAAGATTAGGAAGTAAGGTTAATACTTTTATTTTTAACATACTCGATATAATGTAAGATACTTTTATGATTACGACATCACGCACTATCTATCGAAAATTATTTAATTACCTATTCGAGTTATTTCCAACAAGTATCTAGACTAGCAACAAAAAAACAGAATGATACCTACCTACGATAATATTGCTCGTGCAGCTATTTATAACAATTTTTCTTAAAAATACTTTTCCATAAAATAATTTATAGGAAAAATGGGAAATATTATGAAAATTTATACTAACTACGTTAAGAGCTCGACTCCGCCCCTTCACGCCCATCGCCCCCACTTCGAATTTCCCGCTTTTTCATTTCAAATTCCGAACTGTCAAAATCTGAATTTTTCAACGTCGAAAAATTCCGCGCTAAATTAACTGGAAGCTCGAATTTCAAATTCATTTGTTTTTTTTTTTTATTGAGGTAGGTAGGTAGTCGTGTCTACAATTTTTTATGGGTTTTAATTTTAAATATTCTAGAATAAAAAATAATAAAGCAATTGACAATCATTTCACATCTTGACAAAGAATATTTGAAATGTTTTCGTCGTATTTTTTTTTTAGCTTTATGTTGTATAAGGTTATTTGAGGTACTAAAGCAATAATGCGAGTAAAACAATAAAATACATATTCATAAGCAATAATACATTAATCGTGCGTACAATAGCATCGAATCACGGCCACAATGGGAGGTAATTAAACCACAATCCCAATACTCTAGGCGGATCTCGGATGGTGGTCGCAATAATAAAATATGAATGTAGATTAAGAAACGTATGCAGTTTATGTTAGTGCCAAATGGTGAAGAGCCTCTGAGAGGCAATGTGTTAAAAATTGTAATGGTAAAGTTCGCTGTGACGTTCATGGTTTTTATCCTTAACAGTATGGAAAATCTAAATAAGATACTTTTGGTTTTGGTATATTTGTAGTTCATGCGGCAATTTATTTAATTTAAAAACAGTGAGAGTAAATAATAATAAACTTATCACAAGTTATTAATCCTATGACACATAAGTGTATCAAATATCTATATCATTTTTATAAAAAATCTAACCTAGATTACATGAATGTATGATCTTAAAAAGTCGAAAAAGGGGATAATTCCCAATTAGTTTACTGTGCACTGCATAAACAAACTCAGTAGGTACCCATATGCACATTTCTCAAAATATCTCATCTTGGAGAGCATCAAATACAATATCAGTAAATCAGTGTATACTGTATCTGTATATTCGTTAGTCTTTTACATTAGAATGACTACGCACCACGGTGGCTTTCCCACACCGACCTCCATCGATTCGAACTGACGAAATTCGATCGATTAACATGATAAACATATCGATATTATCGATTATTGACAAATCGATACCAACTGTACTACTGACAAATTATCCTACCCGAAAATATATACCTACATGTTTACATTTATCCTGTTGCGGCCGCTTTACACGGTCGCAACGTGCCTCCTTGACGAAGGGCGCCGGGCGGTGGAACGGGGAATTTAATCCATCGTCCGGTGCGGTGAGGCGGCTTGAGACGTGTTCCGCTCATGCCGCCAACGGGAGGGAAGAGCAGGCAAACCACCTTTCCTGTTCTTGGCTTGCGCCTGGCCTGGAGATGGGCTGCCGCCGAGGGGGTCGCGGAAGAATTCTAACAAATACCCGCGGCCCCATCATTAAAGCGGCTCGACGGAACACAGTGGGGTTTTAGTCGGTAAGAATCCGACATAACCCACGGCTCCTTCCCCGGGGGCCGTGGGTATCTTTGGAAGATTTCCCCACTATAAAAAAAAAAAAAAAAAAAAAAGGAGTGGTTAAGAAAATAATTGAAAATACTTAATGAAAATAGAACAATATTTTACCAATATTATTTGAAATTGTTAATTATAATTTATAATCCAATGTTATTATTGAGGCTTAAGATTGAATTACTTATTGATTTTGATTTGTACATCTTTTGTGTCAATGTATTTTTCGGAAACATGCAAATAATACAAAGAGATTCATACAAAAATTAATTTAACTTCATTGTGAATTATATTGTTTCTACGCAACATAATCAATGCCACAAACAAGAGCACCATCAGTGGCTTACCATTGCTCACTAACAAAATTCGATCTACTAAATCGATAATCTTATCGACTATTAACAAATCGATTTTATCGACACCGCTGACAAATTATCCTGTGCCTGTCCGTTCTCAAAGAGATCTGGAACGTAATAAAACAAAATAGATTTAAACATATTTAATTGCATTCATGTTAATGCTGGAGCAATTATTAATATCTTAATTTATGCGTTCATAAGTCCGTTTCAATTTACTTTGCAAATTGTCTTATTTATGTTCAACCAAGTTAGCATGCTTTTAATGTAGCGTATAAATTGAGATTATATCTGGTTAGATCGTTTGTTATCAGTTAGCTGGCTACATCTAGGCTCCATAAATAACAGTTTACTTACTGATAATATAGACAGGTTTCAATACTCAAGATATTTTTTTCAAACAAAAATGAATTGGCGAAAATATATTTAATTAGCTTGGGATAATACATCAAGCTATGTTTCTGATAGGAATAGAGTCATCATTGACTTACTTACTTACTTAGACTTCATAGTCTACGCTAAATTTGTGCAACTCTAATTATTATGTGTATCCTGAAAAATAAGTGGTAGGTACCAGTGCAACCTTAAAGGTATTTTCTTCAAATCTTCGTATTCATTGTATATGAATTCTACTCCTTAAAAATAAGCAATAAATTATTAATATGTACAATCCTAATAAAGAATACATCCGACTCTAAATCCCTATTTCAATACCATATTAAAACTTGAATCTACAATAAATACAATATCCCTAATAAATTTTGTTCCCACCTCACCAAACCACAGTCCACGACCGGATAAACATTTTATTTATACAAATTATCAACGCAGCATAATAAACACGGACAAAGCAGCTGGACCGAAAGCGATGAAGTTTATAAGTTTATAGCTATGCTTCAATTATCGCTCATCCATATGGTATAGAATGCTAATAGAATCGATAGAATTTATGATTTATAGATCAGTTATGTAGACGTGGTAGTTGGTAGGATGTATTTAAGATGATGGATATTGAAAATGTTATGTTCTGTATGTATCTGTCGTAGGTATATAATGTACGTATGTATGTATCTGTTATAATATGTGTGTAATTATTGGATACTTTTAATTTCTGATGTGAAGACGAAGTTATATAAGTTTAAGATATATCTGTGTGTTCGGCAGATGGGTGATTAGATTTGGTAACAACATTTTTTAATAGAAAATTATGCTTCTAGGCAGGTTTTACCTATGTTTGGTGCATATAGAAGCAGCCTGGATTAGTCGTGATAATACTTATTTTTGAAAAATAACTATCGTTCTCCATCACTATTTTACCCTTTCATATTGTATTACATTCACATTAGAACCTTTTTAATTTTTTGTACCCAATTTTACAAGAAAACTTATTAAAAAATACCACGATTTAAAGATAGTCTCTCACGAAGTATTAAAAACGCATCTGCGGTCAGTACTCAGCGAATGCATTTTATCAAGATGGGTAAATGCTCGCAATTAGCCCATGTGAAATGTCGCATACACTTGCTAACAAGATCCCTGAGCTTAGCCGGCTACGGACACTATTAGCCACACTGTATTATAATATCTTCAGGGTTGGCGTTCATTGGAGGAGGAAAATTCAACTTTGTGAGGGCATTTTATTTTTCTCGTTAAATTGAAACAGGCTTATTACATTACTCAAGAAGCATATCTATACTAATATGTATTATAAAGCTGAAGAGTTTGTTTGTTTGAACGCGCTAATCTCGGGAACTACTGGTCCGATTTGAAAAATTCTTTCAGTGTTAGATAGCTCATTTATAGAGGAAGGCTATAGGCTATATATCATCACCGAGTGGAGCCACGGGGGTGAAACCGCGCGGAGCAGCTAGTCATAATTGGGAAAATCAATTCAGATCGCTACAGCAACAACATTTCCTTCGCAAAGGCCTTGCTAAATATCCGCTTTCGATCACCGTTAGGTACCGAAATTAAAAGTCTCATTCGATATTAACACCAAATATATAATTCAATAACCACACCAACCAAATATATTTTCAATATATAATGAAATAGGACATAAATTATATTTTAAATGTAAATTTTAGCAATCTATTGTAGCCAAGAGGAATTAATGAAATATTTACATTTGCATACCTACTTACATCACATTTTCGCGCTGCATTGTCGTTTTTTTATTCCAGTGAGCGCGCGTACTAAAATATCGCATTCGACCCTCCACTGATTTATGGCCCTTTTATATAGCCCCTAAAGTTTTCTAATTGTGCCTGTGTTCGACGTCATCTTAACAAACTTTTGTGTAATTAGCACGGTTTTACAACAATTTTATATGAGAATACTGTTTAATATCTAAATTATGTGATAATACTTTGTATTATTGACAGTTGACTCATGCATAGAAAATTTATTAATGTATGCATTATTGCTCTAAACAAATGTTATAAAATAACGTATTTGTGCGTTCAAAATTACAAAATAAGAAGAGATATAATGTTGCAAATGAAAACCTATCTATAAATAAATATTAATAACATTTATAATTACTAATGAAAATAACTGTAAATAAAACGTTACGACCCTAATAATAATAAATAGTAGGAAAATGAACGTTAACTGAATACAAGTATTAAATTAATCCTTTCATTTCCCCGTAAAATTCATAAAATACACATTATGCCTTTAACGGTTAACCATAGGCACGGTGGATATTTGCATCATAGGCCTCAGCAGCTGGTAGTATTTACTATTCGTAGCTCCAGGCACCAAACGGAAACCAAGACATAGCCATAATAACTGTACCTAACGGTTAATTTCACACCCCCAGGGTGAACTTAACATTCGAATTAAGCGTTCACCGTGTGAGAGAACAAATAATATAAAATTTAACACAAAACACGGAGATTACATTCTTGCGGTTGGCAATTTTGTAGCTGGCTACATTTCCCACCACGAGAGATTCGCAGAGTAATTGATAATAACAGAAAATGATCCGTGTCAGTAGCTGGCAGCTATGTGTTGAACAATTGCTGTATTGAGTGTTGCCAGTTTATTTTTTGTACGGAAAATATGGCATTATTTCGATAACATGAATGATGTATGGATAACACCGGTGGTCTCCCATCTGCTGAAGAAAAAAAGGGAAAAAATATATTAATGCATGCTCTGCTTACAGGATACATTTCATAAATTGCAATAATAAGAATAAATTAAGCACATACATAGTTACCAAAATATTAAATACTTACGATTTATAACTTCATACGTTACATTGTTCGATAAAATTTATCGCATAGACCATCTCTGATAGCTTAGAACTTTTATAAATACCGAAGTTCTAAGTGCTTCAACAGTGTTTGTTAAACACAAAACTTGTTATATTTATAGAATTTCCTATAACGTTTACAGTATAGTAAAGAATACGTGCTACTTTTTACGGCCACTTCATAATATTGTTATTGTGAAATAACTTTATCGCTAAATTCATAACAGGCCTTTAACTGAATCCTTTACAATATATGAATAAATAATAAATCAAAACTTTATAGACTTCTATTGAGGAAAGATTGTATTAGAACGCATTACTATACGATAAAACCTTTATACCGCATATATAACTTTATGTTTAGTACCTCTAAGTAATAAAGAGAGAAGAGTGTCTGAATTAAGCTTAATACAATTTAAGATTATCATTTATGGTACCACCCGAGGTTTACAGTTTGTAATACAAGTGTTAATAGGATGACTAGAATCAATCTTATCAGCAAAATCTGGTGCTAATTAGAGAAACTGTGTGCTCAGAGCAAAGATGTATTGTGGTATACTTGTGTAGGAAGGTTAAAGATAAGTTTGATTTAAGTCATATTTTTTTGATAAAGTAACTACCTATGCTTTTTGTGTACGGTTCTACTAGATGCCCAATCTGTAAAGAAGCTTCGTGTAAAAGCTAAATCGCTGTATGAGGACTCTACAAAATTTTAATATCACGCCGTCTGAAATTTGTCCTTTCCAATCTCAAGTCTCACACACGATCGACAACTCTACATCGTAGTAATGTAGAGTTTTATAATGTAGAGTCATATACTCAATAAAATAATGTAGAAATTATGATAGAGTGTTACTCAATAAAATAATGTAGAGTTTATGATAGAGTTATATGTAAATGAAACTGACTGTAAAAAAATTAAGCCATCATCGGTACCATACGCTACAACTATCTGAAGACCCTTAATTCTGTTTATTATTGTATCACTGACCAACTATGTTTGGGTAAACAGAGCGGAATCTCAAGACTCTTCACTCAAGAGCGCACGCGTGGCGTCGACATCAAAGCAATGCCTGACTGTGCATAATGCACATTGTAATTTGTAACGAAGCCAATCATTTACTTGGACATGACTTCAGTGAATACGTTGTTTGTTGAAGTTCTTGATAGCTATTAGAGCTCCTATAGTTTCTTGAAGTTGTAGAGTTGATTACCTATATCTGCTGTTGTATAGTTTAAAGTACCTATGTGTTTGTTCGCTATATTTATTTAGTACCTATAAATGTGGGATAAGAATCAGTATGGTTTAATTCCTACGGATATTTTTTTCTTTTTGATTTTGTAAATTATACATATATAGGACCGTATAGTTTTTGATTTCGATTACTATACAGATAATTCTTATAAGCAGTAAGTATACTTCAGACAAAATGCATTCACAATAAATATATTGCTATAGTATTTATGTTGTGATTCGCAGTATTTCTTTGCGATTTAGAAATTTTAAATATGTAATACCCTTTGAATTGCTAACGTGTTACTAACCTAAATAACGTCCAAAATATCACCCTTCTTGTTAAAATATCGGTCACATTAAAATTATTAAAGTAGTACAACAATGTTATGTTAATTATTTTTATTTAATAATGATATCAAGCCCTTCGCATATTAAAATTCCTGGTATACATGTCCCCGATGTCATTTATGCAAAATATATTTATTTAGTGATGTTTGTGCGCAAGCGACTCACCCTTAAAGGGGTTCTAACCCTTAACCAAGGGTTGTTATCACTCTATAGTACAGAGCTCTCAATGAACTATTTAGTATTTACCCTTTAAGTGAATGGGATGACAATTTGTTGTAGTGAATGCGATGCGAATGACAATGGTTAAAACTTAAGTTTAATAATGAACGATTAATAAAAATATGAACTAATATAAAATTTTTAGTTAGCTTAGTTGTCTACATTTTGCTATAAGTTTTACGCTAAACATTTTTTATCTATATAGCTAAATTACATTTTATTAAGGTAAATATTGTTTGTATGTATACCTACCTACCATAGGTATTAGAGAATCATCTATGAATGAAAATTCAAGTGGAAAAAGTAAAAATCATTTTTTTATTATTAAATAGCAATACGAATATAATATCTTGAATTATTGTTTTCTAAATTTTTATATCGCAATATATTTTATGTTATTTTCGATAGGTATATACCTATTTTACTTATCTATAAAATCGTCACGTTATATTATTTAAAAAGTAATTGCTATAATCATTACACTTACAATGGGGAATTATTACCCGGGTAAAACGCGTGGGGCGGCATTTTATAAGCAGGGATTGCGTCCAGGGTGCCACTGTGAAACGCGGTCGCTCTCCGAACACACGGGCTTAGCTCATCAAAGCAACAGTTTTGTGCCGAATTATCGACGAATAATTGCGTAAACAAGGATAATCAACGAGTAGGTGGAGCCGGCGGCGGCCGCACGCCCCTCTAAACTTTTTTCTCGTCGTCTGGGCGGCGCGGAGAGCACGCCTCGCGTCCCACGCGAACATCCATGCCCGGCCAAAGACGCTCTATAGACAACCCGACGGCAACGCGCCGACGGCGTAACGTAAACAAACATTTGATACACTCCAATCGACTGTGGTGAATTCGAACCGAACTCTCCGATGCGGCCGTGCCGGTGATCCTCCCCCAATTAGCAATCAATAACGTCCATTTCAGCGATACAAAATAGCTTTTTAATTGACGCCCGATAAATCATGAAATTCCCGCACGGACTAAACTATTCGTAAAATGTTTCCGAACCAGTTTACACTCGTTCTTTAGTGTATTAAAAATGTGTGGCTCTCGATTTTGTATAAGTTGAGCAAGTGAACGGCAAACGATGAGACAATACGAGGATGTAGTGTTGCCGACATGAATATAGCTAGAGTCGCCGGGGAAAACTGCAGAATGTCCTGGACATTCCCAGCGATAATAATCCTATTCGTCCCACTGTTGAACATGGCGAGGTGAGTTTTTATAACTATTCACGGATCGATGTGAATTTAAATCACAATACCTATTATTGTAATGAGACGTGTGCGCGCGTAATTCACATTCAAACAAGCACGGTATTATGGTTCTTAGAGCTCCGTGATTTGGTTTGCATTAGCGTACTTCAACTAATCACTGAGATCGTAATGATACGAGTGTCAAACGATGGGGCGTCGCAGTGCATACGAGACAAAAACATCAGAACACTAATCATGCAAAACGTAAGTAGACAACGAGCGTTTAATGAATAATGCTAATGATAATGCATGTAAATTTAAGAGGTGACAATTATTAGTCGGGCCACCCAATGGTAATGCTGCCGATGTTAATAGCCGTCGATATGCACGCGGCTGCATAATGAAGTATGAACAAGTTAACTGTGTGATTGATATTCCACCGATGGATGCCGCTGGCAGCCACACAAATTAGACTCAAGCCTGTCTATTAAACTCGGCGGCTGCTTAACATGCGCTTGATAATAAATATTGCAAATTGCAATACAGATAGATTAAATGGACAAGCTTTGTATTTATATAATAAATCGCAATCAATTAGTAAATAACTTGATGATTTATATTTTGCAAAACTTCGATCGATTCTCAAATGTGATGTGATTTTTTTACAATAATGTGACAACGACTCAAAATTATAAAGATAGAGTAAATAAACTAATATAATATAAACTTTCTCACTTGATACATTTTTTTTAAATATTATTTAACATTTTCATTATTGTTAATAAGCAAATACATTAAAAGATAACAAAAATTTGATACATATTATGTATTCTTTTTCAAATTTGATTAATTATTGCTCTATAAAAAATTACAAACAAATAAATAATTTTACAAGATAGGTATCTACTTATATCTTATGGCTTAGCCATACATAAGAACTCTATATAATTTAAAATCTATTTAAAACTAATGACTCAATAACAAATGTTAATTTGAAATTTAACGCAGTCAAAATTAAATAATAATTAATCACAAAATCGCTTCTAGCTTTAAAATCCATGTTTAGTATTCAATTTGAAATGAAATTGATAATAATCTGCTCATTAATTGGCTTATTTGCTTAAAGATATAATATGTTAATGAGATAATAATATATTCATAACATTATTAATCCCCGTATCTATCAATTAATTTGACATAAAAATATTTATCTCCAAAAGTCCACCCATTTCCCGTAGACAGCTAAAAGTACAAACAGTAATTTCTTAGCAGACTTTCAAAGAAACTAAACCTGGACAAATTGCATTTTATCAAGCTCCAAAAGCCTAACGAATATATAACAAAATAAATTCCCGAGATATTGATTATCTCGAGAAATATTTCTCCCTCGATCGATTTCAATACACTTAACTCCTTTGCGTTAAAAATCCCTTATCTTTAGTACTAATTGCCTATATTGGTACTTAAAGGTTACGCCAACAAATCACACTGTTTACTTATCCATTGTAGATTATAACCCGTACAAATAGGTACTAAGCCATCGTACACATTGTTGGTACATGGAATTTCAATCAGAGCTTGCAAATTCTACTACGGAACGTCGTAAGTTATTGTAACTTTCATGCAAATAAAGCCTCTATGCTGTTTGGAGTAAAGCAGGGATTGGGACACAGTAAAGGTGACTTAGGATCATCGTGCAATAGAGCCGTCGAGAAAAGTATGTGCAGAATCGTCGGTATGCAGAGAGAGGCAACGCAAGTAGTTGTAATTTGTATTAAAATAACCTTTCTGAATGAGTATCTCTACGTTTCATCAGTCCGACTCAGATTTATTGTTTTTTACTGGCGTTCGCTTAAAGCACGAAATTATTGTTTTTATCTCGTCCGCGTGGAATTTTCGATGCAATTATATTAAGCTCAGCTCGGATTTTTAATTGGATCACTGAGTTTAACGATGCTAAAAAGCCGTTGGTTACATCCGATAATTCTACTTGAGCGACAAAGTACTGTGTCATATTGGTAAGAAGTAAATATAGGCAAAATGAATGCGTTTAAACGACTCTTCTTTGTTTGCTATTCTGTGATTAAGAAAAGGTTAAACAATAAGAGATATAAATAATATTTATTTGCGTTATGCACCTGCGCTTGGAAATCATTACAATAATAGGTGTGTAGAGTTTTTGCTGTCTTTAGAATATTTTTCTTATGTGGTTTTACTTCGACGTAAGTAATTACATTGTAATGATTTACTTCTGTAATGTATGTTTAATTCAATAAACACAAATAGAAGCTAACTCAGGATATCACAATATACATAATATAAAAAACGTATGTTTATCTTAAAACATGTGAAGAAATAGCATAAGTTTTAATTAAATGACTCTATCAAAAACAAAGTTGCATCTTTTAGATATTATGTTTTTTTTTACATCGTTTTTTTAAGATACAGTTAAAACGTGAAGATTCAGTTAAAAACATTTGTACATAAAACCTTCTTATCTCGAAGAAACCAAATCCATGTTACAATGTATGAAAATTTGAAACGAACGATTTTATAGGAAAGCGTATATTATAACCTCTTATTCCTACTAATATTATAAACGCGAAAGTTTGTGAGTATGGATGGATGAAATTTGGTATATGATAGCTGAAAACCCAGAATCAGACATAGACTATTTTATCCCGGAAATCCCACAGGAACGGGAAATTTATGGGATTTTATTCGAAAACGCAGGCGAAGCCGCGGGCGGAAACCTAGTTTTCACAATACCTTTGAATGAAAACTGCACTAGGAAACTACAATACATATACATAAGACGTATTTACATAGCATGCTATGTAGCTTTCCTTCACGTCGTACGTCACAAGATGTCACACACAACATCCAAGCCGCGTATTAATAAATAGAAAGATGCAAAAAATGATAACGATTATAATGATTGCGTTTCATTAAGAACATTAAATGTATATAATTCGTTTTCCGAGCATCCCTTAATGATACGGCCGCATTCCCGGACCGTGGGAAGAGTTGAGATAACTTAAACAGTTATGCAAAGACGGAAAACACTGTTTATCTTTTGTTACGATTATTTTTAGTGTTCCTCGCTCGGTGGAAATGTGTTTCAATTAGAAAGTGTAATAGACAACTGAAAAGTATAATATTCAGGTTATTGTATTGATATAATCGCAAATAATGTATTGAAAAGGTTCTACTTTGATTCTTATTATGTGATAAAATACGGAATAGAATTTCCGGAGCAATCTATATTTCTGCTTTCGTATCTAAATTGACTAGGTACAAACTATAAAGACGATCTCAATATTTTATATTTATAGGTATAAATATAAATAAATGAGCATTTAAGCTATCTGTAATCTGTTTATAGTTCCACCCTAGATTCGCACCATTTTCAAAGATATGAGTCCGTTAACATTCAATAGTTTAAGAACCACAATTATAACTTATATACAGAACCACTATAATATCTTGACAAACTCAACCATTTACAACAGAACTGATAAGGAACGCTCTCATTCATGGAAGTAAAATAGAAAAGTACACAGTCCAAACAATATGAGTCAGTAACGAGTACAAACAATTGACACGCGTGTTAGAATTAAAATAAACGGTTGTTTGAGTGAAAGGAATTAGAAGTTGACCTTATTTATCATAAACTTATTAATTACTACCTTTCTCCCGCGGCTTCGCCCGCGTGGTGTTTTGATAAAAGGTAGCCTATGTTTTTTCTATGGGTCTAAAGATTGTCTGTGCCAAATTTCATCAAAATCGGTTGAGAGGTTTAAGGACGCTGTCACATATCTGCGTTACTCAAATTTAGGTATATAACGTCGCAACGTGGTTCGCGGGACATCACGCTCACGTAAACATAGCGCAATCCATTTTATAGATCATCTTCATACTTGATATTATTTTCTTTTTTATATTTTTATTGAAATTGATTCCAGAAGATTACTGGGAACTTTAAAAATTCATTTTGTTACTTTTATTAGTAGGTAGGTACGATCCTTATAAGTATTTTATTCAACCAACTTAAAAAAGTGTGACTATTTTACAACAATTTGAATATGAATTGTATGTATTATTGTATACAATATCGAAGCTTTTTAAGAAATGTATAAAATACTTTTTTAAGAATTATTATCATACATAATATTATGTTACCGGCAATATATTAAACCCGGCATTGTATGCAGTTCTTAGTAAATGTATGTTATTCCGAGAAACAGTCGGAATGAAATAAATTAAATTCGTCACATTACCTATATCTTTAAATCTGAACTTTTCCTAAGTAGCAAACACATTTGCAAATGTGGGTGGTTTTAGGGGTAGCTATTAACCAATATGAGGTCAAAACTAAAATCCAAGATGGCGCCGACGAAAATTTGAAATCTTTTCGTCATGGGTGTCATTTTCAAGGAGTTGGAGTAGCTATTAATCAATATGAGGTCAAATCTAAAATCCAAAATGGCGTCGACGAAAATTTGACATCATTTCGTCACAGGTGTCATTTTCATGGTTTTTGGGGTAGCTATTAACCAATATGAGGTCAAAACTAAAATCCAAGATGGCGCCGACGAAAATTTTACATATTTTCGTCATGGGTGTCATTTTCATGGTTATTGGGGTATCTATTAACCAATATGAGGTCAAAACTAAAATCCAAGATGGCGCCGACGAAAACTTTACATCTTTTCGACACGGGTGTCATTTTCATGGTTATTGGGGTAGCTATTAACCAATATGAGGTGAAAACTAAAATCGAAGATGGCGCTGACGAAAATTTTACATCTTTTCATCACGGGTGTCATTTTCATGGTTTTTGGGGTAGCTATTTACCAATATGAGGTCAAAGCTAAAATCCAAGATGGTGTCGACGAAACTTTTACATCTTTTCGGCATGGGTGTCATTTTCAAGGTTTTTGAGACAGCTATTACCAAATCCCCAATGTAACCGTCGATAATTAGGTATATTTTTCTTACTCCTTTAAAGTAAACTTAAATAAAATAACAAAAACGTTAACAACTACAGTTTTGTAGAAAGTCTTAAAAAAAACAATTTTAAAGAACATTGAAATGCATATTTAGAAATGTAATATAAAACGCAACTCTGTGGCAATCATCATCTGTGTTAATATTCTGACAGATATTATTAACTTTAAATATATTCGCTAAACTTTATTTAAAATAAAGTTTATCTAAAACATTTAAACGAAGATAATAAAATAAAAAAGAACGTGTGTGCCGAGAAAACGTGTCAGGAGTGAAACTTCTTTGGCGAGATTCATAGATACCAAAATCGCCGCCTTGCTCCATAACGCGACAGTATTACCATGACGCGATCTTGAAATTCGACGACCATCTTGGATTTTAGTTTTGACCTCATATTCGTTAATAGCTACCCCAAAAACCATGAAAATGACACCCATCACGAAAAAAGTCAAATTTTCGTCAGCGCCATCTTGGATTATAGTTTTCACCTCATATTCGTTAATAGCTACCCCAAAAACCATGAAAATGACACCCATGATGAAAAGATGTCAAATTTTTCGTCGGCGCCATCTTGGATTTTAGTTTTGACCTCAAATTGGTTAATATCTACCCCAAAAACCATGAAAATGACACCCATGACGAAAAGATGTAAAATTTTCGTCGGCGCCATCTTGGATTTCAGTTTTGACCTCATATTGGTTAATAGCTACCCCAAAAACCATGAAAATGACACCCATGACGAAAAGATGTAAAATTTTTGTCGGCGCCATCTTGGATTATAGTTTTGACCTCATATTCGTTAATAGCTACCCCAAAAACCATGAAAATGACACCCATAACGAAAAGATGTAAAATTTTTGTCGGCGCCATATTGGATTTTAGTTTTGACCTCATATTGGTTAATACCTACCCCAAAAACCATGAAAATGACACCCATGGCGAAAAGATGTAAAAGTTTCGTCGGCGCCATCTTGAATTATAATTTTGACCTCATATTCGTTAATAGCTACCCTAAAAACCATGAAAATGACACCCATCACGAAAAAAAGTCAAATTTTCGTCAGCGCCATCTTGGATTATAGTTTTGACCTCATATTCGTTAATAGCTACCCCAAAAACCATGAAAATGACACCCATGACGAAAATATGTCAAATTTTTAGTCGGCGCCATCTTGGATTTTAGTTTTGACCTCATATTGGTTAATAGCTACCCCAAAAACCATGAAAATGACACCCATGACGAAAAGATGTACAATTTTCGTCGGCGCCATCTTGGAATTCAGTTTTGACCTCATATTCGTTAATAGCTACCCCAAAAACTATGAAAATGACACCCATCACGAAAAAAGTCAAATTTTCGTCGACGCCATCTTGAATTGTTTTACCCCACCAATCTATTCAACAACCCATAAAAAAGAGGATCTCAGGCAAGGTAATTTTTAAAACATAATTTTAAATTACAAATAATTGGAATATGAAACTTATACAGTTTACTCTTATAAAGTATCAAAATCAAATATTTCAAATCACGAAAAAGACAGTGCACGCACAATAATCTTTTTTATTTCGTTTTTATTTTTGGCACGAGGAGCGATACACCCGTCCTTCCAAGAGCGCTTCTGAGCGCGGTCTGACGAACCGCGAGAACAAAATGTATGAAGAAATCGACAAGTATTTTTAATTTAGCTCATAATTGAAATAAAATTTTGATTTAGATTCATAAAAATTACACCATATATAAAGGACTATATATCCCTCAATAAGATATAGTTAAGAAGATAGATTAGGCTCTTAATTTTCCTAAAATGGTACCGTTTTAGACCCCATTTTTTTGCATTTTATGCGTTTATTGTGATGGGAAAAACGTATTTCAGCGATAATTTTGTATGACGTCGTACAATTTTTATAAGATGAACGTAGAGCTGAATATATTATCTTTAAATTAAGATATTACTATGTTCTCACGTGTAATTGCTTTAAGTTAAAATGGTACCGTAAAACAGCGGGTTTTTGTAAAAATACGTAATAGCGTCCTTAGCGGGAAAGCGTAACAGACAGACAGGCATACAGAGTTACTTTCGCATTTATAATATTGAATGAAATGGGATGAATCAAATAATTGTTCTGGAAGATGTAATGAGTAAAAAGCTCTTATTTCAAATAAGCTTCCACAGATTTTTATCTTAAACATTACAAATGCTAAAACCATCTTTGGGAATCACCCTATTAATTACCTAAATAAAAAAAACGTATCAAAATCCATAGTTTTAAAGATCTAAGCTTTCATAGGGATAGTAATGAAAAAGCTCTGATTCCCAATGCTAAAAGCTTTGTGAACGTTTTTTCATTTTCTGAATAAAATGACGAATTTTAGCATAGAGCATAGCATAGATTTAATGTAGGTATACATACTGCTTCAGCATTAGTGAAGTCCCATGTCCCCTAGTGGGGTGAGGGGCAGATGCATTATACATCTGTTTCACTGATCGCGGATTTGCTTGTAGGGACAAGTAGGTGATCAGCCTTCTGTGTCCTACCAGACAATTTTTTTTAGGTGCTACGCTCACGCGTCAACCACTGTACCAAGGAGGCGGTCAAGCATTAACGTGGATAAAATAGATATACCCGGTACCTACATAATACGTAACTTGGATTGCGATGCAAAAGCTCATTCTAGAGCATTTTCACATATTAATTATTTCATTGAGTTCTAAGTGTTACGTTTTTGACATGTAATTTATAAAAGTACATTAACAATTCCCCAATAACATAAAGGAGCTTTTAAGTATTTATAACCACAATAAAGTAAAACGTATTTGAATCGAAATGGAGTAAAAATATTTAGATAATAAAATAATGAAAACAAGTCTTTTTCCTAAATACCAGTCACACATTGCAAGCAAATAAACATTAAAAAAATGTAACAAAAGCACGTCTCGCTCATATCAAAGTGACTATAAAGCTAAGTGTCGAATCACGTAGACACAAGACATCAGATCAACGTGAATGTGATGCCTGCTATCTTGACCCGGAAAAGTGGTTAAAATTATTTTATTAATATTTTTATTGTGACACTTTTTGAAAATTGTGCGTATAACTAACTACCTATAAGATGTAATAAGAACAAGTCTGTGTATGTTTTGAAGCTCGAAGGCAAGGAAAAATAATAAAAATGCAGTGAGCATTACGTATTATCTATACGTAATATATCTATCACATAAAAGCTTTGCAACATAGCACCTGATAAAAAAAAATTCTCCCCTATACTAAAAAATGTCTTTCAATAACGAATATATTCGGACCTAAAATTTGATGCTCTTACATATTTTATTATCTCATACAGGAAAATTATATTAAATTATATCGAGATCTTCCGAACATTGAAATAATTTTCCCCAACACATTAATACCTCAACAAACGGTAAGTGTGGTAATTTAATATTAATATCCGTATTACCCGAAGTCAAAGCGGGTGGTCGCTCACGAGGCATCAACAACAACTTTAATCAAACGAGATTCGAGAACAATCCATAACAGAACATTCCACGACCGAAACCCCGTACAATAATATTAATTAAAATCTTATACCGTCAAATACTTCACAAATATTTGTCGGAGAACGGGAGCCCTTACAAATTGTTTCATTTACAAACTATTCTCAACCCGTGCGATACCATCTGCTTAGAATAAATTAATTATAATGAAGTTTATTTTTCGAACGGCTACCAATTAACGCGTAATATGTTTTAATATAAAATGTACGATATTGACATTCGATGACTTTTAGATAATTATGTTAATTTTATTTATAGACGGCATAAAACTATGTTATACACCGTAACGTCTACATATTAATAAAATTAATCTTAATTAAATGTGTTCTGTGACTTATTGGTCTACAGGCTCGTGTAACTTTTTGCGATGACATTTACAGCTTACGAATTAATAACATAATGTAGCGGAAAATCTATTTATAAACAGTAAATCAACGATTATTTTATATCTTAATTTGGCAAATGTAGTTTATAATTTATACATATAAATAATAAAATTAATTTAGAAATAAACATAATTTGTATTAATGATTTCGACAGGTAATGTCGAAATCATTATTCTTTGCATCCAACATATTAAACGAAATTGTATTCTTGCGCACAATCCAATTATTGTTAGATTTTTCTGAACATGAAATCATAATTGATTATTACGTGTATTAGCAATTTACATTTTACATACATCTTCTAACTTTCGGCCCAGAAATAGTAGGTACCTTATAAATAAGTACATTTTCAGTACATTATTTCAACGCATTACCCAAAATTACAGCTCAAGAGGCGAACTTCTGAATCTCAACTCTGCGCTCGCGTGCCGTTTCGTGCGTGGCCTAACCCGTGAACAGAGGACCATCTGCCATGATGCGCCGGACACCGCGTCTGTCGCCTTCGAAGGTCTGCAGCTGGCTGTGAAGGAGTGCCAGCATCAGTTCCGCTGGCATAGGTGGAACTGTACAAGCCTGTTGACGAAGAGCTCTAACCCGCATGCTAGCGCGCTGATGAAGCGAGGTGAGGTGTTTTTTGGCATGACGATTTTCTGTAGTAAAGATTTAAAAAACAGTTCATTTGCAAAAGTATTAACATTTTTTAAACTTTTATGGCGCGATCTTGTTAAGTATATTTATATGAAGGGCTCCACGAAGTGAAAAATTTTACCGACAATTATTTAAACATTTTTTTTAATGTGCAATAAGGACGGAAGTTAAAAAAAATTTCGTTAGTTAACATTTGTCTAATTTGTTGAAAAATTAACTTTAAGTAAAATTTCCAACGGGAGCAAATTCTTTGAAGTGTTCGGAATACACCATAATTTTTTTAAATTTTTGAATTAATATTTAATACCTTAAAAAAATAATTAGTGTGACGTGCTCGGTTTTGAAGCCGCGCGCGATAACTAAAAATGCCGCGCGGAGGGCTATTTTCAGCGTTAAATTAAAATTATAAATAATGGAGATAGAATTCCGGGAGTCGGAAGATTTTCGTTGGAAATTTCCTCCTCTTTAAGAATCTTTTTTCAAAATTTCTGAAATGTTAATAATTTCGGAGTTATTAACAATAAACGAAATACCTTTTTTTTTGCAACTTAATTTGTTTATAACTTTTGCAATTTTTTGTGTGCTAATAAACATTTCCGATACATTTTTCTAGACGTCATTCCGAATCAAATGAGCTATCGCACGTATTTTTAAGAGACTTATCTCTAGTTTACGCCATTTTCAACTTATCAAGTAGACTATTAGGCTAACGAAGAAAATATATTTTTATTCAATAAGCATTCATATTATCAGCATTCAATAAGCAACATTTTAAAATCCATATTAACAACTAAAATAACATTTCGCAAATAAAATTAAATAAGTAATAGGTACATTAGTCCTAAACGTAATAAATTTAGAAAATATAGTAAAAGCGGTAGCCAATATGGAAAAGACGCAGTAAAATAGTAGACACAAATACGTCTCTTTGTTTAATTATTTATCATTACAAGACACTAAGTCTAAGTACTTACAGGGGCACTACTGTAAAACATACCCATATTTTGTTCATGTCAACCTCAAGACGCTACTTCATTATGCAGGATAATAAAATATGCAAAGCGATAGTAAAACACACGGATTTATTTATGAAAGCCTTGTCGCAAACGGTTGACAAGCAATTACTTGGCCCGCGTCATTCCGCGTAGGTGGCAATCGAGCCAGCTCGCATATGAGCTTTATAAACTGAACCAATTGCAAGCGGTTCGATCCGAATTTATTACGACGAAAAATTATCTACGCGTATTAATACAGTCGGGAATGCGGTCGCATTATGCCGTATATTTACAGATTTCTTTATGTCTGTATCTCTGGGTGTGAAGGGCTTTGTGTTTTTTCCATCGTCGCACACGTTGACGTGGAAATTTACGAGCATGGAGGATGGGAGACAACAAATAATAAGACGGACCTTCGTTGCCAGGTGGGTTCGCTCCCGAGGCCGCGATTTCACGCTACGTGTGGGTCCGGCCAACGCCCCTCCCTCACCTCACCAATTAATATTTTAACTGAAATTGTCTGAACGGATTCCAGTGAGACTTGTTTAATATCCTACACGTCCTCTGGTAAAATATTTTGTAATCGTGAAACTGCATTTTTGTGGTAGGTATTCGATTTAATCGAAAATGGACATGCATAGTGAAATTTTTGATGGTAATTTTGACAGCACTACATGATTGCGATACAACTTGACAGGTTTAATAGATTATCCGTAAATACGTAAATCTGGCCATTGTGTGCGAGACACAGATCTCTATTAGTATTGCTAACGCGCCGGAACGACACCTTCCGGCCCTTCAACAACACGATTCTGTTTAAATTGAAAAATAGTGAAAAAATAGCGTAACTAAATACTTAAACATCTTTCTTAACTTGCCCATTGTTGGGGTCCCGAATTGAAACGTTGACGGGTGAAAAAAAGAGAACAAATCTAAGAGATGTATTTAAATAAGATAATAGCGATCGATGATCGACGAAGAAAGATAATAATGATTCCGGACCGTTGGATTTTTTCATCGACGTATCTGCATCGATGAAAGAGCGCTCGAACGTCCCATTTTGTATGTGTTACGGAATTCGTCACGCTTCCCTGAGATCCTCCACACGTTGTTAGCGCTCTTGTGTACGTGACGCTTATGTAAAGGGACAATGAGGACAATTTAATGACTTTTGTGGAGCTAATGAGACGATTGTTGGAATCGACCTCGCCTAATAGCCAATGATGGGGAGATTAGCGCAAGATGTGAGATGACGCGTCAGATGTCGGCACAATGGGCATATAGCAGGGTGGCGAGACGACGTGTCGATACGATCGAGTGCACGTGACCAGCATCCACGCCGCGAACGTCATAAAATAGTGACATTTATTGGCATTTTATATCAACAACGTGTCAGGTGACAGACAATGCGCGGTTATGATGCTGCAAAAACGAGCATGTCTTATCTGACGGCATGTCGTGGGAATTCTCTCGAGCGATGTGACGTCTTAATTTCATATCATCGCAGAACGTAAGCTCGCGGAATTAGAGCGCATGTCAATATTTAATGCAAGGGGCGGGAGGGGTGTTATTGTAATGGCCTAAAATAACATTTTAAGACCAAAGGACGTGTCGAAATGTCTCAATGTGGCCGACATCTAATGGCCACGATAACATCTCCTTGGCGCGTTACTGAATCGTGCTCCTTCGGATGCCTCTCAACTGTGAGAAAAAACACAAAAGGGCCCATAAAAATATGAAATTGTCCAGAGTACTGCGTTCCCGGCTCGGACGTGACATTGAGTGGTTTTTTGTGTGCTTCCATTGTTCAGTGGGATTGCACGAGCTTAAGTACTTAATTAGGTAAAGGTAATGATGTTGCAAAATTATAAGGAGGGTAATAGAAACGGTACCTACTTCACGCTTGTTGTGTGAGTTGTTTGGTTTCTAATAGAAGTAAATTTTGAGTGACTGTTACGTTTTGAACGTGTCTGGTTTCCTGTAAAAATAAAATGTAATTAAGAATATTTATAATTTATTAAAATATAATGTTCTAGTTTAAAATAAATATAATATAATAAAAATTAAAATACTTACAAAACAATTAGGCGGATTCTATTGTTTTTATAACATCAACCTTTTGATTCAAACATACCTTCACAAAAGTAGGTACTTAAAAATCCATAATTTATCCCAAAAATTCAAACAATTACGATTCCTTGCATAAAGCTAAATGATGGGCAAAGTTCTGGATAACCTTCAGCCGAGCATCGAACCCGGGGCGCGAGGACTCATTGTTCGGTTTTGGTAATTAGCAATTCGTAACGCACAATCTAAACCATTTCCACACGCCTTAATTGGCACAAAATTCTGGGGCTGACGCTTTCGTAAAAAGTTAATTAAATGTGGATAAATATTTATGTGTGACGCGACTATTAAAATTGTGATATTTTCGGATTTATGTAGCGGGCGAAGCGAATTGCGAGCGTTTTAATTAATGGTTTATTGGAAGATTGTTAATTTGTCGGTTAGTAATTAGAGTCAAATTATGGTATAGTATAATCACTAGCAATGTAAAAATTAATAACTGAAATGTCTTTCTAGACTATTTACGCATTACCTACATAGATACAGGTGCATGCTATACATGTTATGTTTATTTTCGAGGTGTGATACATTCATACAGGTCTTGACTTAATTAACAGTTATTTTAAGATTAAATTATTAGAAAATAATATAATAAACTAACAATCTTACTTACAATTACTGACAATTTAGTTACGCAGTAGGTATTAAATTGTAATACCTACTTAAAAAATTGGTTGTCTGTAAAGTCGGTTTACTGGCGATAGTTGAACGTGACAACGTCCGATTGTGCTTCTTTGTCGCTCGTTCCGCGCTCTCGCTTGCACTTCAAGCCTTACATGGAACGCCTCAGAGCGAGGTAACGCCGCATGAGTCATGTTTTTTCGTGCGTGCATCCGGCTCTATCGAATTATAAGACGTTGTCACGTCAAAAAAAATTATAATTTTGATTTAAAATACAATACATAAATCATTTCATTCTTGTCCATTTGTTAGTCGGAAATACAGATCAAAGAATTCGAAGCTTTTGAGAGTTTTAGCTTATTGTTAGATTAAAACAACTTATAAAAGTTGTCTTCGATTTCACGGTTTAAACGAAAGTTATAACTTTATACTTACTTACCGTAAAATACCTATTTTAAAATTTCATAAATACAGTGAATAAAAATATATAATAAAATATTATTTCATGTTTTGTAAAACGATAGTTACCTAAAAATGATATTAATAAACAATAAATATACAACCACAAGAAATACATCAAATAATATACCAATAAAAATTAAAAAAGGTAAGTTATATATAAAAATATTGATTTCATTATTGAAAGCCAATCAGTCCCAGGTGTGTTTACGACAAAAGTCGTAAAGCTCAACCCTTTAGGTTACTTTTTCACCTTAGATTCGTTACGAACTTCAATAGTAAAAAGACAATATAATACAGACAATAAAAGTACACACCTGTGATCTCTTCATTGCAATTGCAATTACGATTCCGTCATATAAATACGCTGAAAACAGTGTTCCCATGAAGTATGTTAATAAGAAGCCCACCGACTTGAGAACGGGATCAACACTCGACTTAATAATTAATTAATTATTCAACAAGCTGGTAACGTCCGCATTTACATAGTCAGATGCGTAAAGCAAAAAAAATCCGAATCACAATGGCAATTGCTGTTAAACAGATCACAAACCTTACCATACCCTTATTTAATTAGGTATACTCAACAAAAAAAGTCGTTAATTCATTCAGTATACTGAGAAAATTTACAGTTTATACACACGGACGCGAGAAGCGTTGAAAAAACATTAAATCGAAATCACGGTACTCGTAAATCACATCGAGTGACCACGCTGCGCACACGCCTCAAAAACTTTGTAGCACAATATGGAAAAAGCAGACCACCTCAAGCGGGTCTTGGAAAAACCTTGCATTATGCGCATCCGATTACATAAGGGTCTGATAAGGTCCATCTTCTAGTGGTACGAGCGAAGAGCTTTTCAGCGTTGGCAAAAGATGAAGGATAGAAAACTGAAATGTCAAATTTAAGGTTTCAAGTTTCCTTCACAAGAAAGCTTTTGCAGATAATTTTATCAAAATGTGCTACTAATAAATCACATACCTTAAAAAAATTACATTTCGTTTTCATTGGGCAATTATTTAGATTGTAATTTATTGGCGTTAAATATATCGATTAACATACGTACACATAATATCAAAAGGCAGTACTTTCTGAAGTCCAAAAGTTACAGTCGCTCACGCTTACGCGTATTCTCAAGAAAATTGTTCTCTCTTCGCTCCGCTCCACTGGCTTACTACCCTTATCAGTACTTTAAAACGAATTGGAGTTAAAATAAAACGTACGAAATGATAATTGAAATTTGTATTTACTTAGGCGCGCTGTGAATTTTTTGCGCTCCGGCGCCGTTTCCATAAACGGCACGAATGGAGATTTGCCAATTTTATTTTATCCGCGGTTCTGGGAAGCGCGACGTGATCGTTTATCTACTCTAAGTTATATTGTTTATCATAATTTTAGTATCGTACATGAAAATGGAGATATGCCAAGTATGTACAAAGAATAAACACGTCACTTGGTACCTTCATATACTACTAGCTCAGAAAAAAATAGCTCCACAAATTCCTGTAAAAGAAATTAAGCCACCTTCTCTTTTTTATCAAATAATCTCCCTGTTCTCGTTTAATAGGATATTAAAGAATTTTCAACAGGTGACATAATGTTGTAAAAACGTAAATACGTTGGTACTTTTAAAATTATTAGATGTAGAGAAGATAAGTTACCTAGATAAGATTAGCCTGATATTTATTTATGTCCACTCTCCAAATCCTGAGACATATTTTTTCGTGAGCCTTACCAAAAATAATTAAATGTCATGCATTATTGAAAGGTGGATAAAAAGCAAAGATACAAGTGTAAGGGAAGAATTTAAAATCTGTCACCCGCTCGCGATTCGCGGTATTTGGCTTAAAAAGCTCAGCGTTTAAGTAGAATGCATTGGAATCGATCAAGAACCCAGATTGCGAGATAAACATATTAGTCTACAGGAATTAAATACTTACATTACTCGTTATTTTTATGATGTAGTTGATTAATTTTAACAAATGTGAAACTAAAAACATTTATTGGAGCTACGCATTATTATGTAGAGATAAATATTCCACTATAGATATAGTCATACATTCCATACTTATTGAAGTGAATGATTTTTAATCATTTATTAATGCAAATCTTCTTTTTATTCGTTTATAACCCATCGTTTGGAAACCTTCACGGGCGTAGTCACACATCCTGCAAAGACTACCACAACATACAATTACAGTACTCCCAAACTGATAATGCGCATAGAAAAATTCGTCACTGTTCGGCAACTGTCATATTCCCCGAGCCTCCGAAGACGATATGTATATAGAGTGGTTAAATGTATTTTCTTCATGCATAGTTTATTAGAATTATGAGTTTTATTGTGATTTTATGGTTAAAGAGATAAGTAACGAAATTTGTTTCGATATTTCAATGTAAGTTAATAGCGAGGATAAGCCACACGATTGCGAATATATATTTGTTGTATTGATTTACTTGGAAAATTCTATACTTAGAACTATTAAAGTGGCTTACTGAAGTTGGCGTAATGATGGATGTATGGAATGTTAAAATAAGACAAAGTTTATACATATTTAAAAAAATGATTTTCAAACACTGGTTTACATTTAAATTGTGAAATCTAATCATTAAAATCTCAGTCCAAAGGATTTACAGAATCAGGAATTATCTCTATTTCTGATATCGTAGAATGATCAGAACTTTCATTATGCTCCTATTAATTTTCACTTTCCCCACTACTATCTGCTACCTATGTAAATAATCATTTTACCGGAAAATTCAACTTTGAAACAAAACTAAGAAGGGTATGTAACAGCAGCTCTATATAATTCCATACAGAGATAATCCGTGCGGTCACCACCAATATCTATAGACGACTGACGGATTTTTGAATTTTTTGACTGACAGGCTACCGTCACCAATCGCCCGAATTGTTTTCGATTGTGTATGACTCTGAATTGACTCCTATTTCTTTCGAACAAGGTGCAAGATGCAAGTGCATTGTTTAGGGCACTTACGATTCAATGATTCGGGGTGATTCGGGTGTTTCTGGAAATACGATAATTAGCGAAGATCTGCATGCGCATTATTAATTTTGGAGTACTGTAAATAATTTGTTAGAAAACCGTCATATTCCACACCGCTACTACTAAAACTCAACAGATCTACTCTATAAAACATTCAAACAAAACAGCTATTATATATAAATCCTCCATACACGCGTTCCGGTCACCCATAACTCTAACCTTCGAAGTCGATCAATCGAGCGTGGTATATATTGCTACAGATCGATGCTATCGAGTTTCAACGCATCAGCAAATATAAATTTGTCACTGAGCTCTTGGAAAAAGCGGAATCTTATAAATAAACAATAATCGCCCTATACGGCCGGTACACCGTAACATTATTCGGAAATGAAACCGATGTTATTGATAACGTGGTCGTGTTTTATATGATACGATATTTTGAAAAGTATGTAAGAGAAGGCAAAGTCGTATGTAACAAAAAGTCCAGAGAAGCAATTGAACAACCATAAAGTAGGACCTCATTTTCATCATCTCTGTACATTTCTGTACTCTGTACTGGAATTACAAACTTTTAAGCTTATCAGTTCTTCTTACCGTAGTCTTAAATTGTTTGACAATATCGAATGCAAAAAAATATGTCATATTGCTGCTTAATAAATGTTAGTGGGATAAATTCTGTTTAAATTGTCTATGAAAATATTAAAGATAATTCTACAGAATTTCATTATATACTACGTGAATCATAATCTCTGTTCTTCCACACCCATTATCCAAAACTTCAGCTTATCGCTAAGACTGTCATAACTTCACGACACGACAAACCGTAGGTATCGTAACTTATAAACGTCCCTCCAATCACAAAGTATTAATTCACTTGACAAGAGATGATCGCAGCAGATAATGCTTGATTTATAATGATTATCATTATATTATACTTGAATCATCCTAAATCATGTGCTGTCCAGTTTTTGCTGTAAGTTTGATGACCTAGAATCGAGGACTTTTACGAACTTATGCATCTTTCATGCGCTCACTCGTACTGTATTGTACATTTGATTTATATGGCACGACTGCTATATTTTTAATACTATTTTACTGGAAGGCAGAATTAAAGCGAATAGATATAGAATTTATGTAATTAAATAAATTAAATATTTCAGGACAATTTTCACACACGACACGATCCAATCCCATAGTAAGCTTTTCGCTTGTGTTATGGAAACCAGATGGCTGATAAACATACATATATAATTTGTTTAAATAAATACTTATATAGATAATTAACACCCAGACACAGAGCAAACATCTATGTTCATCACACAAATATTTGCCCAGGGTGGGAATCGAACCCAGGACCTCTACCAACCAAGCCAACCGGTCAGTCAGTCAATTGAAGCGAACAATAGTAAAAAAATACCACGGAAGTTTAATCGAAGTGAACCTGTATGAGAAATGTTCCGTATATCCTCCTCCTCCTCCATCCTATACTTATGTTTAAAGTTTATGTTATATGTAGTTAACACAAGTCATAGGCAAAATTATTTAGACAAATTCAAAACACGCTCGTTCACGCACGTTCATGCAATATTGTAGTCGTAGTCAACCAAAGGAATAGTGTGTGATATTAGTTAGCTCTTTACTGTGATATAGGATTAAGTTGAGTGTTTTTGTGCCGTGTTTTTACCGAATTTTTATAATAATTTTAATTTTATAGCATTTTAAGCAATTATGGTATATTTTAGTCATTTTATTTGTAATTTAATCCAGTATTTTTTTTTTATTGTTTTAAAGTAGTATGTTATATTGTATTTTTGACGTGACAACGTCTTAAATTAGGTTGCGACTGGGAGTCACTTATGAAAAAGTGTAACGCTCGGTAACGTTACGATGAGTCACCGAACGAGAGAGAGGCCCGCGGTCTGCCGCGCGCGCAGCACATAAATATTCTACCGAGAAAAAGACGTTGTCACGTAAAATCTTCGCCCGTAAAACCGACTTTACAGGCAACCATTTTTTTATTGTATTTTAATATTATCCATACAAAAAAAAAAAAATAAAAGCAAAAAATGTCTCTGGACTATAATCCAGAGGTGGCGCGAACACCCTGTGATGACGGGTGCCTTTAAAAAAAAAAAAATACCTATTAACTCAGAATTCTCTATTATATTTCATTTTCTTTACAGTACTCCAAAATTAATAATGCGCATGCAGATCTTCGCTAATTATCGTATTTCCAGAAACACCCGAATCACCCCGAATCATTGAATCGTAAGTGCCCTAAACAATGCACTTGCATCTTGCACCTTGTTCGAAAGAAATAGGAGTCAATTCAGAGTCATACACAATCGAAAACAATTCGGCCGGTAGGTGACAGCCTGTCAGTCAAAAAATTCAAAAATCCGTCAGTCGTCTTTTTATATTGGTGGTGACCGTACGTATTATCTCTGTATGGAATTATATAGAGCTGCTGTTACATACCCTTCTTAGTTTTGTTTCAAAGTTGAATTTTCCGATAAAATGATTATTTACACAGGTAGCAGATAGCAGTGGGGAAAGTGAAAATTAATAAGAGCATAATGAACGTTCTGATCATTCTACGATATCAGAAATAGAGATAATCCCTGATTCTGTAAAATCTTTGGACTGAGATTTTAATGTTAGATTTCTAAAATTTCAATGTAAACCAGTATTTGAAAATCATTTTTTTAAATATAAACTTTGTCTTATTTTAACCTTGCATACATCCATCATTACGCCAGCTTCAGTAAGACACTTTAATAGTTCTAAGTATAGAATTTTCCAAGTAAATCAATACAACAAATATATTCGCAATCGTGTGGCTTATCCTCGCTATTAACTTACATTGAATTATCGAAACAAATTTCGTTACTTATCTCTTTTACCATAAAATCACAATAAAACTCATTATTCTAATAAACTACGCATGAAGAAAATACATTTAACCACTCTATATACATATCGTCTTCGGAGGCTCGGGGAATATGACAGTTGCCGAACAGTGACGAATTTTTCTATGCGCATTATCAGTTTGGGAGTACTGTACGTAAGTTTTTATGGACGTCACTTTATACGTCTTTAATATCCCGTACCCAAAAAAAAAATATAAATAACTGGTATTAATTAGCCCACTGCATATGCATCATATCACGCTATCCCATAATAAAAACTCCTTAATTCTAATCAACCGTATCTCGACGTCAATTAGACTGCTCACTATCCTAATCCATTGATAACGCGGCAATCGTATTAATCACTCGATACAATCGAATTAATTTACTCGATTCTGATATCGATTCATCAGCCCCGTTTAATGCACTGTGAGAATTATTTTTATTTTATTTTTTTCTTCTATAGGTATTCCCTGTAGTTTCTTAATAGTAACTCGTCATTCATGAGACCTTTGTGCTATTGTAGTTATGACTATGTAAATTGGTACAGACTTTTCTCCTAGAAGTAACTCTGATAATCATATATTTAGCATTTTAGTCTTCGTATTTTATCTGTTAATGTATGATGTACCTATTTATAAAAAGAGTTACAGAAAAAGAGTCTTCATAAATATTGTAGCGTAGTTCAAACGTTATTAAGTAATCGTAAGTATTAGCACTCTTGTAAGTTAACAGTTTCTCAAAAAAAAAACGTTGAATTTAATAACGTATCTTTTTATATTGACTGAACAACGATTACAATATATCTCATATATCCACAATATTTAAATCGTCAACTCATCCCATAGTAAAAATAAATTGTAAGGTAAGACGCACAAATCATTAAAAAGTCGAGTCTATAATTAAAACCCAAGAATTCTAAGATGAAATCAACTAGCTAAAGCTCTTAAGCCCTAGCATCTACATCAACCCTTTAATTTAAAACAACACGACTTTTTAAGACACTTTAAGATTACGCAGAGAATAAATTGCTTGTAGTATAAGGAAAAGAATTCCGCACATTTATCAATTACAGATAACCGTAAACACTATAAAAACCAGGAATCGAATCGGAGAGCAGGTGGTCGAACGCTTACAGCATCTTAATTGCCTATTAAAGCATGAGGGCTCTTAAAATCGTTTTAATACCAACATCACAGCGTCCATTCAGGCCGACACAATGAAATAGCCAGAATAGCACATTATTAACCTTCGGAGAGTTACAAGCGACAATTAACTGACCGAACATAACCTAAGTCAAATGCAAATACCCTATGATTCTGTTTAAGGTAAAAAGATTACATTGTCCAAAGGCAATAGCTTATCTTCGCATCTCGAATGGTTCACAGTTTAATTTATTGCAATAGAATAGATAAATGTTCGATCGAACGTCCGCGTTCTTTGGTATTGGCGGCAATGCGACAGATACAGCGGAGATATGCTGCCTACATCTTTGGATTATGTATAAGATTTAGAGCGAACTTAGCGGCTTCCTGATGGCTTGCGATATTGCTCCTGATATGCGCTAAACTTGTACGCTTCATAAATACCTCATTGTTTTGTTATTTTGTTAAATATTACTCTTCGCCGTTTTATACATTGATCTGTAGCTATTAAAATTACTGAATTGTGATTGATCGGTCGTCTCTGTAGACGACCCAGATGGAGCTTTTCGAACAGGTGAGGTGATACTAAAAAAGTGCTTTATAAAATGTAAGAATTGATGAGTAATAATAATAATTATACGTTAATATTTAGTAAGTATTTATTTATCTCTATCACAAGAATAGATATAAAATATGTGCACAATTTCGTCATCCAGTATTACGAAATATTTTTAAAATTATGTTTATTATGCTAAACATATAGGCACTACAAGTAACTTAAAAATAAACTTGAAAAAATATAGAAGTATAGTGCCGTTATTTAGTTATCATGCAATTATAATTTTTACGACTTAAGTGTTTATGAAAGTTATTAGTGATCAGAATAAAATATCATCTACATATATTCTATATCCTTAGTTTGCGTAGACCACACTGAATATGGAAAATAAAGAAACAGGCTTTCATTGATGTTCCTGCATAGAGGCTTTTATTGGAAGTTAATTAACATAATTCTTGAATATAGCGGACATAAAGGCAAAGACACTAATAGCTGAATGGGAGACTGGGAGTGCTAGTCGTTTGTAAAAAAAATTGAAATCACATAGAGTAACTTTATACGTTGCTGTTTATAGTCCCATAAAAAACTTACAAATTCTTTTAAAAACTGTCTTGTAGTTTCTCATTTTTGATGTGAAACCATCACGTCATGGAGTAAGGCGACCATTTTGGTATCTTTGAATCTTGCCAATGAAGCACTTTGGCAAGTGTGCTCAGCACACGCTCTTTTTAAACGACTTAAAAATAAGGAGGAGGTTCTCAATTTGACCGTAGGTAGGTATATATTTTTTTTAAATTGTTAATGCCTTCTATTTTAACAACAAATCTGCAAATTTATTTAAAACAGACTGATATCATTTACATTTACCAAAATAACATTTCCTTTCAGCTATATCACCTTATATCCAAAGCTTGCCAAACTAACTATACTTTAAATTCTAGGTTTCCGCGAGTCCTCGTTCCTGTACGCGCTTTCCGCCGCGGGTGTGGTCCACTCGATAGCCCGCGCCTGCGCACAAGGCCGCCTGCTATCTTGCGGTTGCGACCCCGTGGGGTACCGGGCCTCCCACGACCCCAGAGGGCGGTTGCGCGCCAACAAATGGGAGTGGAGCGGCTGCTCTCACAACCTAGCGTATGGCATAGAGTTCTCGAAGAAGTTTCTGGATGTTAGAGACCAGGTGGACGATCTGCAGTCGAAGATTAATGTGCATAACAATAATGCGGGTAGATCAGTGAGTATAGTTAGATTTCTACAATATTATAACGAAAAAGTTCGTCAGGATGGATGGATGTTTATATTACTCATTCACGAAAAAACTAATGGATGGATTTGGATGAAACTTTGCAGAGATGTAGGTTAAGTAGCAGAATAAAACAAAAGGTTTAGAGAAACCGCGCGGCATAGCTTAAATAGTTATATTCTTTCGTATTAATCGCGTGCATACTGTTTATTAATGATTAAAACATAACCTACAAATTACAACGTATGTTCAAAGTATACCTACCTTTCTTAGTGAAACGCAAGTTTCTTCAGAAAGCGGCTCTACCTCGTTGTGCATGCTTATAAAGTTTATACGAGTATTTTTTTTACATGTACCTACATTTGATTACACGAAATTTAGAATTAAACAATATGACATGTTCTTCTATCTTTGTCTATCAATTCGAAACCTTAAAACAGTGTAGGAGTATGAAAAAGAAGAATTCTTTGATAAGAATAACACCGGCTGTAGAGAATAAGTATAATCTACACTAAAAGCGTATATATACAGATAGACAGGTTAAGGGGAACTGTTTCATAATATATTACCTATGACTATTATAAGTACCCGCAAGGGATCACGTGACTACAATCGAGTAGCGTTTTAATCCCCAATAGAATAGAGACAAGACGATTGAATTAATGTATATAATTCGTTTGATCTACAAAGAGAGCCAAAAGACTGCACTAGTGTTGATGGCCCTCCAATTTCTTTATTAGACGAATACTTGTATTGCCGCGGGGTGAATACAAAATTAACAACTAATTGGACGTGAAATCACAAAGCTTACTTTTAAATTCTTTGTTATTTTTGTTCATGCAGAAATAATTAGGTACTTATACTCAAATAACTTATCAAATAAGTATATTTGTTTAACGTGAATTAATTTATTACAATAAAATATTTAAATAATATGTTTCTAAGTATTAGAATTACACGGAAAAGAAATAAATGATAGAGACTAATTTATATCTAAAAAGAGACTTGCTATAGGTACCTACTTACCGTTTTCTCAATATCCATCTATTCTAAAAAACTTAAGCGGCAGCTTTCAAGCATATCAATCAGTCATATTTTGGAGACCAAATCCACTATCACATTGCATTTCGCATCCAGTAACATAAGCATTTTATAACCCATTTCAAATAAGAGCATAATAATATTCTATTATTAATACCTTGTTTTCCACCGCCCACGTGTGGTATATAAACAAGGGTTAAACAAAATGGTCGACGAAGGCGTTAAAGACATCCAGAATCGAAGTGAAGGGGCGTGGCTGTAATCACAAATCTGGGTGGTCCCGTACATTCACTTAAAATACACAATTATATTGCCCAGCTGTGACGGCCTCATAAAATACAATGTTCATTATATCAATACCGAGGCTTAATCGAATTTTATTACGATAAAACTTATCAGCTTGTAAAACGAGTTGATTTTTAAACTGATTATCAAAGTTTACCTTTACATACTGATTGCAAATACAAAACTATTTGCGTCAAGCTAATCTAATATTAAATAAAATATGAAATAAAAACACGCAGCCCGCCTAAGTCCGCTGTTAAATCATGAGGTACAGTCGAGTCGAGCACGTGTCTCACACATAAATATGTCACTTACTGATTTGTTATTGTCCATCAACTAATCTGCCACGCCAGTCAACTGGGAGCTAAGCATAGCTAAGCCAAAATACCGGACCTACCGTACCGGATTACTTATAATAATTTAATAAGCCTCTACTAATACATAATAAACATGTCAAGTCGTTGTTAAATACTATCGTATACAGTTTGAAATGCTGTTCGTATTTGAATGTTTTACTTGTGGAATTTGATCGTATACCATGACTAATATCATAATATGACGTTGTTAAGAATATTATCGTCTCTACATTCTTCTAAAGTAGGCACTAAAGTAGCATAATCGACTTCGCGATGCATTTTTTGGAAACTAGATGTTTTACATTTCTTCTGACCTTAAGCCTATAAGTTTTTTCGTAGACATACGTAATGTAGGTAAATAAACTAGTATTAAACAAATCAACTTTAGTACCCATAAGTCTCATAATTAAACCTCAACACCAGAATTATCATCCACGCGTAATTTAAAAAATGTACAACAATTACTTAAACAATTTTATTCACGCCTGTACTTTTTTATAATACAAACAGCGCATAGGTACAAATTATTTAATTTGTGATTCGTTTATAGAGGTTAATTATATGGTGGAGGCGAGCGCCTAATTTATATCGCGGCTTCGCCCGCCGGTTGTCTGTGACATTTATAGTGAGATAATTACGTCTTCTACAACTATTATTATTTTTTATTTCACCTAAATAGTCTCGAAGCTGCAAAATCTTTTAATTATAATGTTTATAACGCCTAATAGATTCATTGGAACGTGATAAACTGTTTACTTGGAATATGATTTATTTTATATTCTGTTTGATTTCTTGATAAACTAATATCTATTAGTCTGTGCTAATATTGAATGTAAGTTTAAGAAATGTCAGACTAAAGCGCGTCACACACGGTGAAGATACTATAATATTTTATCTTAAGATACTGTTATATTTTATATCACAGTATCTTAACGCATCCGGTATCAGCGTTCGGACCATCATTTTTATTTTTGTCATTGCGTACTAAGACCCCTGTAGAACCGCCATCCTGTTACAAATGACCCACAAAATTTCGCGTCATACTACAGATAATACACATAATACAGAAAGCTCATGCCATATAGTACTGATATTATACAAGCTATTTTTACACGTTAATATCTCAATGCAAAAATGGGAAACTGAGTAATATTGCCATTGAATTTTCAAGATATTTTTACTGTCAGTTTGTCGTAAATTAACAAAATTAATGTGAACAATTATCCAGTAGCGATGCAAAAAAGCAGTTTATTACATAAATTAATATAAACACGTGGTTTTATTTGACATTTTATGGTCGTCCACTGTGGCCCCTGTTTAACGATAATTAAGTAACAAAGTTGCGTTTATGGCATAAAGTGGAGATTAGTAGTTATATGAATTTCCGTGGATACAGAATGAAATATTATATAGCCTATTCATTATGATAATTTATTTACTGAGATTATGCTCAATTTGTTAACTTTTATTATGCTTTTATGTATACGAAAGAGAAGGTGATCGTGTGTTTTTTTATAAGTCTGAACAATGACTTTTATTGTTAAAAATTTTCCAGTTTCACTTTTATACGTAGGTACATATTAAGTGCTTATAATTGTCCTTTACAATAATTAAAATTCTTGACATTTTTTCAGTCTTAAAGTGAGAAAAATCTTGCGGTTAATGCGTACCTACTACTCAATCATTAGGTACTTGGTACTTCAATCATGATCAAGATACACTTCATAGAAGAAGTGATTACAGTATAAAATTACCTTAATAGAGGCGTAAACTTTTTAAATTACATCTGACGTCATAACCATGACCTATCACGGGAATTAGCTACAAATATGTAACGCAGGCGGTGGTCCGGACCCCACACTTGACCATTGTTCGTTCTAATATTTTGTTTTGTGGGGATATAATTAACAGCCTCCCAGAGAGATCTCAGTTAGACACGCTCGCCGTAATAACCTGCGATGATATTTATATTAATGTCAAAATAAAGTCGGCTTCTATTGCACCGTGGTGTAACAGAGTTGGGTGACTTGGTGGAAGTCATTTTGGTGTTAATCTGAACATTACAATAGAAGGATGATAAGGAGAACTTCTGCTTTTATTTTTTTATTAGAGAGCCCAAAAAATGTGAATTGACAACTGCACTATATAAATTATGAATCCCGAACTTTGGAATATTAAATAAAAATGCATACTTAGTTGCACTAAGTTGGAATAACACTAAAAGAATTCATGTAAAAATATTGTAATTATAATAGTTACAATCATAACATACATCCATATTTTAACGCCTAATCGGTATTTTATTTAATAATTGGTGTTTCAAAGTTTGTTTCGGTGTAACAATGGCCACTTTTCTTCAGCCGACTAACAAAAGATACATCTCAACCCACACAAAATTAGGTATCACATTAGAGAACCGAAGTGATAATTATATTACAAAAATCTATTCGAAGAGTTAATATTTTGTTATGCGTGTATTTGATTGTGGATTTGATTTTAATTATTGACTATATATTACTAGCTTCCGCCCGCGGCTTCGCCCGCGTGGTGTTTTGATAAAAGGTAGCCTATGTTCTTTCTCAGGGTCTAAAGATTGTCTGTGCCAAATTTCATCAAAATCGGTTGAGAGGTTTAAGCGAAAGCGTAACAGACAGACATACAGACAGAGCTACTTTCGCATTTATAATATTAGTACGGATTAAAAATAGTCTCAATATGGACATGTAGCCCATTTTATGAGTAACTAATAACACCTAATTGGCAATGAAATTAAGCTTATGGGGCTTCGTAATTCGCATTATCTCGAGATTATCTTCCAAATCTCGTAGACTATTGCCCTTATAATTCCGCAAATATAATTCTGCAACACGCTATATATATAATACAATACAATTTTAGTTGGTACTATAAATCAATATTATATAATATGTAGTACGTATTATAAGGCCATACACTACACAAAACAATTTAATTCTATTATCGGCTGGCTTATGCACGCATACGGCGTTACGTGATCGAGAACACGGTGTAAATGAGATTTGAAATATTTTATTAAATTAGAACTCGATGGGAATATATGTTCGATTTTGGATGTATAAAATATATTTTTGGGTTCATTAATTTTCGGAAAGAGGTACCTACCTACTGAAGAATCTCTATACTAGAGAGACAGACTTAATTTGCCTACATACACACACATGTATACAAGTTACTCTATATTATATCTTAAGAAAAAGATACGAACAAATACTCAAAACAAAAAGTAACCTCTACCTACATTTATGAGACATTACAGATACATACTAAAAGTGTATCAAGGATTTTTCCCTAATCTATCATCTGAAATTCTAAGACTTCATTCAGGTCACTCGGAACCTCTTCAATTCAATTACAAATCAACTGCGTAGTTACAAATTAGCATCATCCAATAAGCGACTTCACCGATTTATTACTAGTTCCACAAAATTTATGAACCAAATGGAAAGTGGTATTTATTAATTAGATTTATCCATCAAAATGCCTCATTGAAAAGATATCGCGAGTATTCTAAATGCAGTTGAGTAAAGCCGGCCTACTCACCTACCTGCCGCAGGGGCAATATTGGAACAATCTCGGTTGCGAGGCGGTTGAAGCATTAAGTCAGCTGTTCTCGAAATTGCCCCTGCTTGCCTATACACATCACAATTAAGGACCTAATTAAGGGTGCAATTCCAATGTTGCCCCTGCTGCAGATACGTAAGTAGCCGGCTTTATGAAATGACCAGCTTCGACTCTAGGACATTCCGATGGTTTAGTAATTCATTTGTCCGTCGCATTAGCTTCGGTCATCTCAAACCTATTAGCATTATTCAGTGCTAATCGCTCAAGAGATTACGCAAACATTCACGATAGTTGAGATATTGCTAAAGACTAGTATTTATTTCCTGTAGATTAATGGGTAAGTACGCAGCATGGATGACATTATGCTGTTTATGTAGTAGATTTGAACGAATTGAAAAGAGTAAAAATTTGTATTACATAACTATTCAGTAAAGAATACAACATATCCAAAAACATACTACTTCATTGTCATTTTTCAAGAATGAGCTTAAACATGCATCTCTGAAAACAATAGACGTTAAAAAATCGTTAAAAAATATTTGCGTAAAGAGAGCAATACTGCATCGTTCAAATCTTCTGCCTCTATTAATTTCCAATAAAAATAGAAAATAACTTTCAAAACAAAGCAATTAAAATTATATTTTCATTGTTCTTGTTAAAATAAAATTATTTATTTATCCGTAAGAAACAATTATGCGACAATTGCCGTAAGCGTACTGTATTTTTTTTTATTTTTATTTTTTAAGCTCGTATGTAAAACTCATTATTACAACGAAGTAGCGTTGTTTTATTTTAGCAATTTTCGTAATTATATAATATCTAAACTTGTACTTAAATCCCAAAACAACCTTGAGACAAAGTCACCTCCGCGATATTTATAAGGTGCGTCAAACAAAATTACATACTACGGGGCATTTTTAATTGGGCTATTGTATATAATGATAGGTTAAAACATACTGTATGATTATTTGTCTAGTTTTTGCTACCATTTCTGAACCAGTTCTTAATGACATCATATTTACTCAGCGTCGGAAATGATGGTGTAATGTGTGCGTCCATCGACACTACATAAACACTTTATATTCATGAACGGCTCAATTAAAGTAGCTGATGACATGTACTTATGTATTTTTAATACTCCTTCATATTATGTACCTTAATATTCATACATTAATCATTACAATGATGCGTTAATAGCGAGAACAAAGATATAAGTTAACTTGGATGAAGTGTCTTTTTGTTTGTATTTTATGATTTTTCATTAAAGTAAGCAGGTACTAAAGGCATAATTTAGAAATAATATAAAAAGTGTCAATGATAAAAATCATAATCTATAAAAATGAAGATAATAATCCATATATTATGTCTACACAAAATATGCAAATAAAACATGAGATACAATCGAAGCACGAAATTACCTTATAATAAATCAATACAACGTAATCATTAGCCCCATCGAGACCCGGCTAAAGTGTTATAGAAAGTGGCTTTATTGAAACTATTGATAGTCGGGCCGGCGCGGCTGCGGGCCCACATTAACCCGCCGTATTTCACGAATCGCCCGCTGAGGTGAGAACATAATAAGCGGTTCGACTCCATTTTTAATATTCCAGCTTCATTACGTCGTATTACAAACGTCATGGGTGGCGAATTCTATCGCGAACGCTCTTAATGCCACGTTATTAAGGCACCGGGATAGGAGGGCGGGCCATTGCTCCGATTTATTTGAAGTTTTCGTACCGACTCAATTTGGGAAATTATTTCGCCGGCGGCGCTCGCGAAATTAAGACGTCAGCGTGATTGCACTGAGGCGTTTAATTATGTAAATGTTATGAGCTAGCGGTGGGTGGTTCGTGTAATTGTGGCGAGATGTGGTCACGTAGCTACAACAGATTTATGATTCCGTTCGCCGCCTTTGAAAAATGAGTGACGTGAATGCAATAACTTTATCGACTCGCGTCCCGAGGGGTCGGTTAAGATGAGCGGAATTACGGCGTGAATAGTATGAACAGAGACTACATTGTATGTAATGCTATATCCTTAGATACGGATAAATAAAACTCATTTCGCTATTAACTAACTGCCCGAAGAAAATGTATGTTATTTTGATGGCCAATGAAAGGAAGATCGTCTTGTTTTCTTTATGGCGTAGATTTATATCCACTTTGTATGTAGGTTCGTAGTGCGATGTAAATAATGTAATTTACGACTTTACTTCAATAAAGGTTAGAAAAACAAAATATTTATTCAACATTCGATAGCGCGTATAAGGCGCGTATAGACACTAGATATCTACATTATTATACAGGGTGTCCCAAAAAGTAGTGATGAACGGAAGCTGGGAGGTAGAGGACCTAGAGGGCTAACCGAATCACCCCCATGTATGTTATGCGATTTTTCGTATTTTCGGAGTTATGACGTTGTTTTCAATTTTTCACCTATCGCCGAGTACGATGATATTTTCACTCATGGTGACGTCAATTATTGCGGAAGATGCTTGATTTTTTTGTGTGCTAAGCTGAAAGATAGGCTAATTCAGTATGGTAACATTTACTATCGTTAGATCTTTGAATGGAATAAAAAAAAGAATTAAAGGCCAAGAAAGATAAAATTACCCAGTATGTTCACCACTTCAAGGGCCCGTAAAAAAATAAAATCACATAAAAAAAAGATTTCCGTTTGGCTTTTAAAAACTTGCTCTATCTATCAGGTAGCTACCCTGAAAATTTCATTTTATTATTCAGAAGGCTTCAATCGAAAAATTGAAATCTAAATGTTGTAAGTGCAAAAATTGAATTAACGTGATGACAAGGTGTTTAATTACCAGAAATTTTTAAAATGACCCCGCTGTTGCTCAGGTCAAGTGCGACATCACCGTAAAAAGTTGTCTTTTAAATGTCTGAATGCCCTTTTATCATTATAAATTTATAAAGAATAGAAAAAATTCGATCACGAGGCGGGACTCGAACCCGCATCCTTCGCGCCATTCCGGGGCGGATGCCTCACCAACTCAGCCACTCGTGACCCGCCCGAGTGATCGAATTTATTCTATTCTTTCAGTTTTATGTGTCTGAAGGGACACACCGCGCGCCATCTATTGAGATGATTAACAACCATTTCAACCAATATGAAGCACTTTTCAGTGAATACAATATTGTAACGATGGAACACGACCTTTTTTGTTGAATTTATATTTTTGGTTTTATGGCATTCAAATGCTTTATAAATATAAATTTATAAAGAATAGAAAAAATTCGATCACGAGGCGGGACTCGAACCCGCATCCTTCGCGCCATTCCGGGGCGGATGCCTCACCAACTCAGCCACTCGTGACCCGCCCGAGTGATCGAATTTATTCTATTCTTTCAGTTTTATGTGTCTGAAGGGACACACCGCGCGCCATCTATTGAGATGATTAACAACCATTTCAACCAATATGAAGCACTTTTCAGTGAATACAATATTGTAACGATGGAACACGACCTTTTTTGTTGAATTTATATTTTTGGTTTTATGGCATTCAAATGCTTTATAAATATAAATTTATAAAGAATAGAAAAAATTCGATCACGAGGCGGGACTCGAACCCGCATCCTTCGCGCCATTCCGGGGCGGATGCCTCACCAACTCAGCCACTCGTGACCCGCCCGAGTGATCGAATTTATTCTATTCTTTCAGTTTTATGTGTCTGAAGGGACACACCGCGCGCCATCTATTGAGATGATTAACAACCATTTCAACCAATATGAAGCACTTTTCAGTGAATACAATATTGTAACGATGGAACACGACCTTTTTTGTTGAATTTATATTTTTGGTTTTATGGCATTCAAATGCTTTATAAATATAAATTTATAAAGAATAGAAAAAAAAAAATTAAAATTAGAAAAAAATAAATTCGATCACTCGGGCGGGTCACGAGTGGCTGAGTTGGTGAGGCATCCGCCCCGGAATGGCGCGAAGGATGCGGGTTCGAGTCCCGCCTCGTGATCGAATTTTTTCTATTCTTTATAAATTTATATTTATAAAGCATTTGAATGCCATAAAACCAAAAATATAAATTCAACAAAAAAGGTCGTGTTCCATCGTTACAATATTGTATTCACTGAAAAGTGCTTCATATTGGTTGAAATGGTTGTTAATCATCTCAATAGATGGCGCGCGGTGTGTCCCTTCAGACACATAAAACTGAAAGAATAGAATAAATTCGATCACTCGGGCGGGTCACGAGTGGCTGAGTTGGTGAGGCATCCGCCCCGGAATGGCGCGAAGGATGCGGGTTCGAGTCCCGCCTCGTGATCGAATTTTTTCTATTCTTTATAAATTTATATTTATAAAGCATTTGAATGCCATAAAACCAAAAATATAAATTCAACAAAAAAGGTCGTGTTCCATCGTTACAATATTGTATTCACTGAAAAGTGCTTCATATTGGTTGAAATGGTTGTTAATCATCTCAATAGATGGCGCGCGGTGTGTCCCTTCAGACACATGAAACTGAAAGAATAGAATAAATTCGATCACTCGGGCGGGTCACGAGTGGCTGAGTTGGTGAGGCATCCGCCCCGGAATGGCGCGAAGGATGCGGGTTCGAGTCCCGCCTCGTGATCGAATTTTTTCTATTCTTTATAAATTTATATTTATAAAGCATTTGAATGCCATAAAACCAAAAATATAAATTCAACAAAAAAGGTCGTGTTCCATCGTTACAATATTGTATTCACTGAAAAGTGCTTCATATTGGTTGAAATGGTTGTTAATCATCTCAATAGATGGCGCGCGGTGTGTCCCTTCAGACACATAAAACTGAAAGAATAGAATAAATTCGATCACTCGGGCGGGTCACGAGTGGCTGAGTTGGTGAGGCATCCGCCCCGGAATGGCGCGAAGGATGCGGGTTCGAGTCCCGCCTCGTGATCGAATTTTTTCTATTCTTTATAAATTTATATTTATAAAGCATTTGAATGCCATAAAACCAAAAATATAAATTCAACAAAAAAGGTCGTGTTCCATCGTTACAATATTGTATTCACTGAAAAGTGCTTCATATTGGTTGAAATGGTTGTTAATCATCTCAATAGATGGCGCGCGGTGTGTCCCTTCAGACACATAAAACTGAAAGAATAGAATAAATTCGATCACTCGGGCGGGTCACGAGTGGCTGAGTTGGTGAGGCATCCGCCCCGGAATGGCGCGAAGGATGCGGGTTCGAGTCCCGCCTCGTGATCGAATTTTTTCTATTCTTTATAAATTTATATTTATAAAGCATTTGAATGCCATAAAACCAAAAATATAAATTCAACAAAAAAGGTCGTGTTCCATCGTTACAATATTGTATTCACTGAAAAGTGCTTCATATTGGTTGAAATGGTTGTTAATCATCTCAATAGATGGCGCGCGGTGTGTCCCTTCAGACACATAAAACTGAAAGAATAGAATAAATTCGATCACTCGGGCGGGTCACGAGTGGCTGAGTTGGTGAGGCATCCGCCCCGGAATGGCGCGAAGGATGCGGGTTCGAGTCCCGCCTCGTGATCGAATTTTTTCTATTCTTTATAAATTTATATTTATAAAGCATTTGAATGCCATAAAACCAAAAATATAAATTCAACAAAAAAGGTCGTGTTCCATCGTTACAATATTGTATTCACTGAAAAGTGCTTCATATTGGTTGAAATGGTTGTTAATCATCTCAATAGATGGCGCGCGGTGTGTCCCTTCAGACACATAAAACTGAAAGAATAGAATAAATTCGATCACTCGGGCGGGTCACGAGTGGCTGAGTTGGTGAGGCATCCGCCCCGGAATGGCGCGAAGGATGCGGGTTCGAGTCCCGCCTCGTGATCGAATTTTTTCTATTCTTTATAAATTTATATTTATAAAGCATTTGAATGCCATAAAACCAAAAATATAAATTCAACAAAAAAGGTCGTGTTCCATCGTTACAATATTGTATTCACTGAAAAGTGCTTCATATTGGTTGAAATGGTTGTTAATCATCTCAATAGATGGCGCGCGGTGTGTCCCTTCAGACACATAAAACTGAAAGAATAGAATAAATTCGATCACTCGGGCGGGTCACGAGTGGCTGAGTTGGTGAGGCATCCGCCCCGGAATGGCGCGAAGGATGCGGGTTCGAGTCCCGCCTCGTGATCGAATTTTTTCTATTCTTTATAAATTTATATTTATAAAGCATTTGAATGCCATAAAACCAAAAATATAAATTCAACAAAAAAGGTCGTGTTCCATCGTTACAATATTGTATTCACTGAAAAGTGCTTCATATTGGTTGAAATGGTTGTTAATCATCTCAATAGATGGCGCGCGGTGTGTCCCTTCAGACACATAAAACTGAAAGAATAGAATAAATTCGATCACTCGGGCGGGTCACGAGTGGCTGAGTTGGTGAGGCATCCGCCCCGGAATGGCGCGAAGGATGCGGGTTCGAGTCCCGCCTCGTGATCGAATTTTTTCTATTCTTTATAAATTTATATTTATAAAGCATTTGAATGCCATAAAACCAAAAATATAAATTCAACAAAAAAGGTCGTGTTCCATCGTTACAATATTGTATTCACTGAAAAGTGCTTCATATTGGTTGAAATGGTTGTTAATCATCTCAATAGATGGCGCGCGGTGTGTCCCTTCAGACACATAAAACTGAAAGAATAGAATAAATTCGATCACTCGGGCGGGTCACGAGTGGCTGAGTTGGTGAGGCATCCGCCCCGGAATGGCGCGAAGGATGCGGGTTCGAGTCCCGCCTCGTGATCGAATTTTTTCTATTCTTTATAAATTTATATTTATAAAGCATTTGAATGCCATAAAACCAAAAATATAAATTCAACAAAAAAGGTCGTGTTCCATCGTTACAATATTGTATTCACTGAAAAGTGCTTCATATTGGTTGAAATGGTTGTTAATCATCTCAATAGATGGCGCGCGGTGTGTCCCTTCAGACACATAAAACTGAAAGAATAGAATAAATTCGATCACTCGGGCGGGTCACGAGTGGCTGAGTTGGTGAGGCATCCGCCCCGGAATGGCGCGAAGGATGCGGGTTCGAGTCCCGCCTCGTGATCGAATTTTTTCTATTCTTTATAAATTTATATTTATAAAGCATTTGAATGCCATAAAACCAAAAATATAAATTCAACAAAAAAGGTCGTGTTCCATCGTTACAATATTGTATTCACTGAAAAGTGCTTCATATTGGTTGAAATGGTTGTTAATCATCTCAATAGATGGCGCGCGGTGTGTCCCTTCAGACACATAAAACTGAAAGAATAGAATAAATTCGATCACTCGGGCGGGTCACGAGTGGCTGAGTTGGTGAGGCATCCGCCCCGGAATGGCGCGAAGGATGCGGGTTCGAGTCCCGCCTCGTGATCGAATTTTTTCTATTCTTTATAAATTTATATTTATAAAGCATTTGAATGCCATAAAACCAAAAATATAAAGCCCTTTTATCATTTTTAATGGTTTCTTCTGCTACTATGAATTTTCGGGTTATTTCGTCCAAATTGTGGCAGTCGCTCGTCTTTGTAGTATCCCCACGGAAAAAAATCAATAGGGTTTATGTCCAGGGACCGTGGAGGCCAGGCTAAAGGGCAAAGATACCCTGAAAGATGGATTGGGCGTTGCAGCCTGCGCATGCGCCGGTGACGCCTGCCTTAAAGCCTGGCCTCCACGGTCCCTCGACCTAAACCCCATTGATTTGTTTCAATGGGGATACTAAAAAGACCTCGGCTACTAGATAGAATGCCACAATTTGGACGAAATAACCCGGAAATGCATAGTAGCAGAAGAAACCATTAAAAATGATAAAAGGGCATACAGACATTTAAAATACAACTTTTTACGGTGATGTCGCACTTGCATTGAGCAACAGCGGCGTTTTTAAAAAAATTCTGGTAATTAAACACCTATTTATTGGTTTTAATTTGGTTTTAATGATCATCATGTTAATAAAATTTTTGCACTTACCACATTTAGATTTCAATTTTTCGATTGAAGCCTTCTGAATAATAAAATGAAATTTTTAGGGTAGCTACCTGATAGATAGAGCAAGTTTTTAAAAGCCAAATGGAAAACTTTTTTTATGTGATTTTATTTTTTTATGGCATCTTGAAGTTGTGAACATACTGGGTAATTTTATCTTTCTTGGCATTTAATTCTTTTTTTTATTCCATTCGAAGATTTAACGATAGTAAATGTTACCATACTGAATTGGCCTATCTTCTAGCTTAGCACACAAAAAAAAACAAGCATCTAGCGCAATAATTCACGTCACCATAAATAAAAATCTCATCGTACTCAGCGATAGATGAAAAATTGAAAAAAATGTCATAACTCCGAAAATACGAAAAATCGCATAACATACATGGGGGTGATTCGGATAGCCCTCTAGGTCCTCTACCTCCCAGCTTCCGTTCATCACTACTTTTTGGGACACCCTGTATAGGTACCAATTAGATAATAAGGTTTTTTTGATGAACACTTTGCTAATGTCTTTATTTTGTATTCCCAATAATTTTATTTCTTCAGATATTAGCATCTCACATGGAGGTCCGGTGCAAATGCCACGGGCTATCCGGGAGTTGCCAAGTGCGCACGTGTTGGCGAGCAACACCGGACTTCAGAGTTGTAGCGACCACTATTAAGAGACAGTATCGTAAGGTAATTTGTCGTTATATAGTAAGGTATATATTGCGTAATATTATAAGGTATTTTCATAAAAGTTCATTTCGGGAAAAAGCTTGGTGGTGAGTCACATGCGATACCCTAGATGTTAGTACACCTTATTTTTGCTAATTTCAAATGGGATTAAAATTGAGGAAGGTATACTGTCATTATAATAAACTAAATGGAATAGACAAGAAGTTATATTTCCTAATGAAAAATATTATCTACAAATATTCTTTTGTTCGCCAAAGTTGGATCGGAGCCGATATTTTAAGTGAATTTTCTTTTATATTTTCCATGTCTCATGAATTTATATTTCTATGTATAACTTAATTTAATTTCAGGCTCTGATGGTAGCTCAAGAAGAGCTCAACAACGGTGTGTCCATATTAAGAGGAAGACCTCGCGGGCGAAGGAAGAGCCGACCGCGACCAGCGCCGAAAACTAGCCTCTTGTTCTTCGAAAAGTAAGCATACACAAAAAAACGCTATTAAACAAAAGACCCTATAAATGATTTACAAATCTTCAGAAATAATAATTAACATATGAAATATTATAATAACATTATTACATACGATGATTCATAATTATACTAGACTCATTTTCCGAGTTATTAATAGATTATAGTAAATATACTTCATTTCATCAATCATCATGCCATCACTATCCAATCACTACCCACCCTACCTACCTTACAAAACTTCCCAATTTTAATTACCTTCTCCTTCCAGATCGCCCAGTTTCTGCGAAGCGGATCCCAAGCTCGAATCATCAGGCACGTCAGGCCGTGTCTGCCGTACTGGCAGAACATCGCGGACCGGCTCTTGCGACTTGCTGTGCTGTGGTCGAGGCCACGACCTCATCAGGAAGTCCAGCATCAAGCCCTGTAACTGCACCTTCCACTGGTGTTGTAGAGTTGATTGTCAGAAGTGCCAAGACGATAAATGGGTGGCAGTTTGCAAATGAAAATGCAAAAATGAATCGAATAGTTCGAATTTCGCAGCATACCAGAGTTATTTGTGTTGTAGACTTCTGAAGGTATTATCTCAAATATTGAAAACATTGGCCCTGTTGTTGGTCATTGAATATATGAAAAAAATGAGACACCCATGTCCCATATACATTGTGACAAAAATGCCCAATTTTTATGCCCAAAGGCAAAACTACTGCTATTGAAGACAAATTCGCATTAGACGAGTGTTATGTAAATTATTTTGTAGGAAAAGAAAACCAAGAAAACGGAAACAAAAACAAGAAAGAAAAACAGTTTTTTAAAATTCATCCTGGATTGAATCTTGGTAACCAAATTTCAATAAAATTTGTGGTATAAATAAGTACGTAGTAAGTATTTTAATAGTTAAAAATCTTTGTAAAAAACATTACATATTCTCAAACTTTTGATCCATGTAAAAAAGTGTATAAATATTAGCTACCAATATGTTAACTATTATTAATTATTATGCTATCAGTATTAAATCTAGGCAATACTTAGAATTATCAATTCTTTAGACTTGTATACATTCCCTGTTGTAAATAAGCATTCCTTTAAAATCATTCCAGTGCCGTATTATTTATTATTTTTAATATTTATTTTAGATTTAATGCAATTTGTAATGTTTTAATAAAATTTCCTAGAGTATCATGCAGTTTTAGTCCCCTACAAAAGATTTAAAATTATTCCTTCCCATAAAATTTGTGATTTTTAGAACAGTACTTCTTTTTATGGAGATAGTGTTATAATAGAGACCCCAGTTTTTTGGTTATAAACATCACAATTACAAGCTATCCCTTGATTCTTAACAACAAGAATGTTAAAATAAATAGTTAAATTGAATACTATGTAATATAGTTGACGCTCTTTGAATCTTATATATTGAGCAGGCGGTTGAGTTTACAATGCAATGATTCTTTGTTTTTGCGAATTGACCACCAATCCTAATTACCTTTGTAGCTTTTTAGGACGTATTTTAATTATGTATTTGCAATCACTTGAAAGAAGTGTTTATATCATATCAACATAAAGGCAGGTAGCAAATAATAATGAATATCCTTTCAGTTTCAGACAAACATATTTAATAATACTTGTGCAATACAGGAAACTATCAGGTAAACAGTTTTAATAATATCTAGTGGTACAGTTTTCTTAGAAATATTCGATGATTCGATTTGATGGATTAACCCATGATTAACGTTCTTGCATATGAGTTATTTTTTTGTCAAAATAGAAGTATACGAAACATACATGAAAAAAATATACCGTACCATAGCACTGTCATACGATTATTTATTATAGGTAGGTAGATATTTATTTTATTGATTAAGTGCTTTATACACGATCGAATTTTTAGTTTAAAAATAGATATTATAATCTTTTTAAAAATTATTGCTATATTATTAAAGTTTATGTATTACTAGCGATAAACGATCAAAAAGTAAAGGATCAAACATTTATATATATTTTATACTACTTTATTTATATTTAATTGCTACTTTTCACTAAACACACAGCTCACGAAGGCATTAGAAGAACTTAAATGAATATCAACAATACTTTAACTAACTGTATATTTCAATTTTTAATCTTCATTACTTACGAAAACGCAGATTTATATTTATATAGAAAAAAAAATAAAATTGCGTATCTTTCCATAGTGTATAGGCGGCTTAATTTAACCTTAATAGCGTTACAATAGTAAAGAGATTATTTCTTTTAATACCATGAAGCCCCGGCACTTTTCAGGGCTCGTCGCTACTGGTTTAATTTCCCACTGTGAGTCGTGAAATCGCAACAAGCGGACACGGTAAGGTATTTTGTTTTATAGAATTTTAATTCATAAATTATAGATTCAATTTAGTTTGAATTATGATAGAGTTTATTTTAGTTGGTGTTTCTTTATAATTTACATTGAGAGCTTATTTTTATAGAATTGTCTTTTCTTTTAAAGACTCACAAATTTAAAAATTATCATTTGGTAAATCAACGAAAAATTGGTTAACCCATGAAACTCAACCAATAGTTATATAAGAAGTAAAGATGAGGGATGGATTGAGTATATCGTCCTTGGCGAGTCCACATGACCGCTACAAAATCGAAAAGAAACTTGGATCTGGAATTTTCGGAAAAGTTTTTCAAGCAACAGACGATCAAGCTGCAGGCAAAGCAGTTGCTGTAAAAGTAATTACCTTAACAGATTCAAAAGAACAACACATTCAAGATGAATATAAAATCCTAAGGGATTTCACTAAACACCCCAATATTATTGACTTTTACGGCGTGTTCTGTGAACGTTCTGAATACGCTAAGAAAATATGGTTCGTTGTCGAGGTAAGTCCCCATTTCAATACAATATAAATTATGTTATCAGAATCGTTCGAATCGCCAGTATATTTTCCCGTATGTGGCATAATGCGTCGTTTCTTCCAGATTTGCGAATTCGGATCTGTCATCGACATTGTCAGAAAATTGAAAGCGGCGGACAAAAAAATGTCCGAGGAACACATCGCTTACATCCTCAAATATACGATCAAGGTAAGGCCACATCCGAATGACTATAAACATGTCGTTCGTCACATGCAAGTGGATGGCCGTTTATAAAACAAAGGGCCTGCCAGTCGAGCTTTCAGCGAGTGAATCAATTGGTGCTTACTTTGAATGCAAACTCAATTGTTCTCGGATCTGTGCTCTCCGATTGTTACTTGCGTGACATCGAATAAAATATGGCTGCGACCGTCCACGTACTAAAATACTATCTAGGGCCATTACTTAAAATGCACGCCGCTTTATTCGATGTGATTCGCGACGCAACGGTCGAAGTTGTCGATGTGAATGTCTGCGCTCGACAACACCGTGATGGCCCCCCATCGCGGAGCATCGCTCAATTATCGTAAATAATGCTCGCACACAGAAGATATACGGGTCCAAGCTGCGGTAGCCCGAGATCCCTCAGACCCGTTCCCACTGACACACGGCCTCTCTTACACCCTTAGATATACAGCCTGGAATCCCTAACGCGGAATGATATTTAGAGCTCTGGCTGAATTAGAGCAGTTTAAATGGATATTATCTTTATGTAAGCCACTTGGTCCTCAATACGCGATGCCTCATTTACGTCGTGTCGAGTGTATTCTTCATATCGATTTTGTATTGTCTATCTAATCTTAGGACAGAATGTATTTATGTTTGCCGAGCAAAATCAGTTTTAAATCTTGTATTGTGTTGTACACTGTTCGTTTCATTACGAAACGCATTGCGATGTAGCGATAATAGAACATTAGATAAAATTGCATACGTATTTGTAGGTAAAAAAACATTCCGCGTTTAATGGTCATCATCACATTACGTATGTTACTTATAAAATTATCTTTCACTTTTATAAGTCTTACGTCCCGCTATTGCATATAGAGGCAGCCCTTTTACGAGTTACAAACGCATTAACCAACTGATGTATCAGACAAGAGCTGCGACAGGCCCGCCTGATATGTATGCAAATAGCTCCCAATGAATCACATGGGCGTGGGCCATTGAGTGACGTTGATGGTAGCGTCATTGAGGCGTCACAGGCCATTTGTTAGGGCGGTCGCTCCATCACTCCGAGTCAAAGCTTTTCTCTCGCTATTGGCTCAATCTCTTTAACACAATTCATGTTTAATGTTTTTTTTAAATGGACTTTAATTTTCGTTTTAGAACTAATCATAATATTAATAATACGACATTGTGTTTAATTACATGGTTATTTTTGTTTCTAAATGTTCTATTTGTTTTGTTTCTTTGGGAAAAAAATCACATATGAATACAATTTTAGGCACTCGTATATCTACACGAAAATAAAGTGATGCACCGCAACATAAAAGCTAGCAACATTCTAATAAAGAGCAATGGTGAAATAAAAATCTGCGATTTTGCATTATCATGTAAACTTAATGATGCTCTCGATAAAACGACATCATATATCGGCTCGCCAAGCTGGATGGCACCAGAGATTGTTATTGGAGGCGAAGAAGGGTATGATAACAGAGTTGATGTCTGGGCACTTGGAATTAGTACAATCGAAATGGTTGATGGTAAAGCACCTTTCGAAGACATGCATCCTACCGGAGCGCTGTTCCAAATTGTCAGGAACCCTCCACCAGGTGTTGCAAAACCAGCAATGTCATCCAACGATATTAACGATTTTATCAACGAGTAAGTATAATATCAATTTCTATTTAATCAATGAGTAATAACACCTTATATTAATTTCTACAACAAAAAAGGTTAAAATACATAGCAAAAATATGTTTTAGGTGCCTTGAAAAAAATCCGGAGCATCGGCCCTTCATCATGGAGTTGGAGGAACATCCATTTATTCAGTCCGTCCCAGAAAATGACTTCCATGTAAGTAAATGTTTATTTTTATCTTTTATGAATTTCCATGTATACTTAAAATTGTTCATATATTACAGCTATCCACTGAGATAAAAATGTTAGCTAATGATCTACAAGAAAAAGAATTACCACCAAAAAAACCTGAACGTATCATAAAAGACGGTCTTCTAATTACTCAAGGAAGACACGAACCAGAAACAATGCAAGTAGAAGATTTAGCAGCATTAGAATACTTATCTGAAGAAAACATTTTAACAGAAATTCACACTAAATTAGAAAAGGGCTCTTTTATGTCTTTTATTGGCGATATATTGCTCATTCTTAATCCTAATTCTACTGATGACATTTATAATGAAGAGGTAAAGTAATATCTCCATAACTTAATTGTGAATAATATATTTGAAAAAAAAAAGACTATATATTGATATTAATAACAACCTTAACATTATTTCAGTATCATAAAAAATATGAGTGCAAATCTAGATCTGATAATGAGCCCCATATATTTGCTGTTGCGGATAGCGCATATCAAAATGCCTTACATCACAACGAACAGCAGTATATTGTATTTTCTGGGGAAAGTAAATCTGGCAAAACAACAAATGTGCTTCATGCGCTGTCCCACTTAACTTATTTAGGCGCTATGAAAAATAACACAGGAGAGAGAATAAAAAATGCAACAACAGTAATTCTAGCCTGCATTAGTGCTGCCACTCCAATACATTCTAACTCCACACGAGGAATTTTCCATATACAAGTGACGTATGGAAGCTCAAGTAAATTAAGCGGTGCTATATTTTGGTTATATCAACTCGAAAAATGGAGGGTGTCATCTACTGATATGTAAGTTGCAGTAACTTTAACATTTAAATTATATATTAAATAAACTTCACATTAATTAACTATAATGGTTGAAATTATACAGGTCACATGCCAATTTCAACATTATGTATTACTTCTATGATGCGAAGGAAGCTGATGATAAATTGAGTGAATTCAGCTTGGAGAAGAATAGAAAACATCGGTATTTGAGAATTTTAGACGAATCAGTAAGGGGTGTTCAAGGAGCACGTGAAAATCCAAAAGATGTGAATGCAAAACGCTACAAAGATATTGTTGAATATTTAAAAATGTTGGATTGGCAAGAAGATGAAATTAAATTTTTCGAGACTGTGCTAGCATCGATACTCGTACTTGGAAATGTAAGATTTAGAGATGGGAAAAATGGTTCTGCTGAAATAGAAAATCCAGATGAAGCTAAGAAAGTTGCAAAGTTGTTGTCTTTGGATGAAGTAAAATTTTTGTGGGCTCTACTCAACTACTGTTTAATAGAGAATGGATCTGCTGTTAAGAGGAAGCACTCCACTGATGAAGCTAGAGATGCTAGAGATACGTTAGCAAGTACTCTATACAAAAGGCTTATTGATTGGATGATAAATCTCATCAATGCAAAATTATCATTCATGCGATCAGTCTTGTAAGTTGGCAAATACAAAGAGGCACTTTGTTTTTTTTTACCATACTGTTATTTTAATTCACTGATCATACTTCTTTCAGTGGTGATAAATATTCCGTCAGCCTAATCGACATGTTTGGTTTCGAATGCTACCATAGAAATCGATTGGAACAGTTGCTTGTGAATACAACTAATGAACAACTCCAGTTCCTTTACAATCAGAAGATATTTGCTTGGGAGATGCAGGAAGAGGAGGAAGAAGAAGTTCCAGTTTTGCCTCTTCATTACTATGATAATAAGAACTCGGTTGATCAGCTAATGGCAAAACCTCATGGCATATTCTACATACTAGATGAAGCAAGTCGCACTGGCAGTGGACAGGAATTTATAATGAGTAAGTAGCTTTCAATTAATTGGATTGTGGATGAGGTATAAAAGATAATCCAATACTTATATTTTTTTAGGTACCATACGAGCATCCTGCAAAGGTCCATACGTAAAACTAGCTGGAAGTCACGAATTCAGTGTTGCTCATTATACTGGTAAAGTCAACTATGATACCAGGGAGATGGCTGATAAGAATAAAGATTTCCTACCTCCAGAAATGATTGAAACAATGCGAGTTTCCACTAATGCTACGATGCAGCAACTGTTTAAAAACCGGCTCACAAAAACTGGAAACCTTACTCTTGCCCCATGCGAATCTTCTGCAAATCGAACAAAATCACAAAAAGAAATGGAAAATATTAAAGCCCGGGTACGTAAATTTAATTTTGAAGTAACATTGTTTAACTGTTAAACCAGCTTTACTTAAGTATTTATAAGAGTACAGCTAGGAATAAGACCAAATGTTAATCCTGCGACCTAACCCATGAAACCATATAAATTCTTACAGAAATTCAACACCGTGTCCAAGGGCCAATACTCGCAAGTGCGTCGAATGAGGACAGCCGCTGCTACCTACAGAGTGACTAGCTTGGAAATTCTGAAACAACTGTCAGCTAGTGGTGGAATACATTTCGTGAGATGCATCAGAACGGATTTGAATGATAACCCCCGCGGCTTCCAAAGCGAAGTTGTTAAGCAACAGCTAAGAGCAATGGCAGTTTTGGACACAGCAAAGGCCCGTCAATGCGGTTTCTCCTACCGTATTCCATTTGCTGAATTTATTCGAAGGTTTATATAAATTACAATAAAACATTTTCTTACCTTTATTGTTTAATAATATTGATTGTTGCTCTGGATTTCATCATTTTTGTTGATGCGACAAAATTTGGAGTCATCACCTTTTATTTATCTCTAGAAATAATCTTATAATAATTACATAGTATACTAACCTAAACATCAAATTATTGTATGTGAATTTTGCATTTCAGATATCGTTTTCTTGCATTTGATTTCGACGAAAATGTAGATGAGACTAAAGACAATTGCAGGCTTTTATTGATTCGACTTAAAATGGAAGGCTGGGAGTTGGGAAAATCAAAAGTATTTTTGAAGTATTACAATGAAGAGTTTCTATCCAGGTAAGAAAATAATTTTATTTTACATTTAGGGCTTTTTCCAAATAGGTGAATTGTAACTTACAATTTGTAAGTGATCGACATAATACTTAATTTTACAGATTGTATGAGACGCAGGTCAAGAAAATTGTAAAAGTGCAGAGCATGATGCGGACATTCTTAGCAAAAAGAAAGGCCGTGCAAAATAAATCGAAAGTGATGCATAGTGAGTGAAATAAAAAGTTATAAATAAGGGCGCTTATGTTGCCATCTAAAGTGACTGTAACACAAAGAATCGTAGCGCCTGACGGAAGATAAATAAAAAGTCCGACATATGCATTTTTGCTAACATAAAAGCAGGCGAACAATTTTACTAATTAAAAGAAAAGAGGAATGGATGTAATTAAAACGAAGTTGTGATAGTTTTAACTATTAAGCTCACTATTCTTTCAAGTAGACCAAACAAGCGAAGCTAGTCTATACGATTAATGAGTAACGATAGTTTGCTTTTGAAGTATGAAAATATTTAGATATAACATAAGTAAAGAGGCTATGCAGTCACTGTTGGCAATGTTCCGTCCGTCTGCGCTCCATCATTGCATGCAACCATAACTACCCACTTTAAAAATCTCTTTCAGTCAAGGAGTTGAAAAAACAGAAGTCCGCCGCAATGAATGACGAGGAAGCTGCTTTAGTGATACAGAAAGGTATTTTTTTATAATCTAATTATTCATCCTATTTCAGACATCTTGAGTCGCGTTAATTAATTACGCCTACAGGTCTATAACATTTTAATATATTTTATTTATCATCAAAATGAGGAAATAAATTTGTGTAGTAACGAGATTATCTTACTTCAATACCATATTTACCATTTTAAGAACTCAACCATTTTCACTCTGTTTTTCCAGCATACAGAGGATTTGTCGTTCGCAAAGCATATGGTCCGCTTGTCAACAAATCTACTGGACAAATAGACGAAGAGACGTCGTCTTTTCTGAAGCGCTTTGCGAGAAAGTGGAAGAGCAGATCGCTGTTCCAAGTGCTACTGCAGTATAGAGCAGTGCGGTACCAGGACTTAGTGAATCTGTCCCAACAGGTATGCTCCTGCAAAACCCTAAAATATAATAAGGTTTATTAATTTTGGTAAAACCACTCACATTGTATTATTCTGACACAAGTACTTACATGCTGATTTTAACTACACTGCTGTCCATATGATACATTTTCTTTATATCTTCCACGTTATATTTTGAGGAACACTATAGAAAATTTGTACGTTAACACTATGTTAGGTTCAACTTGAAGATTTATATCATCGTTGCTTTTACAGATACACATTTACAACCAAGCACTCGTGGAAGGCTTACTAAACACAAACTCCTCTGTATTACTAGAGCGCATAGATCCTCACGCCAAAAAAAACTTCCTCGGAGACCCCCGTCCCACAGTTTGGAAACTACCCTTCCGACTTGACGAAATCCAATATTTCGATACATCGCATATGTGTGATCCCAAAGTCAAAAGCAAGTACGTATCAAATATCAATTCATTTTCATAATTATTATCATTGGTTACATTTAAATGCGTTCTTGTATACCAGAAAGTTTTTAAGAATCTTGAAGGTAAACTGCGACTTACTTTACTTATACTTAGTCACTATCTTGAATACAAAAACGTATAATATGCAATAAATTTCTAATTAAGCTCGCAGCATACCTCTCTCTAATTCTAACTAACTGGTTTCTCATTATAGTGACACATTTGCCAGTCAATACGATTCCGACCACGAGCAGTGGGACGAACCTTTCAAACATCGGTTTAGTTCTTCAGGCTCAACGACGAGCAGAACGACGAGTACACAGACCCTCCTTAGCGTGCCCTTCTGCAGAGATCCAACGCAGCCCATGCCAAAGCTCCCCGACGAACCCAAACGCGTGGAGTACACTCCCAACAGACCTGTGGTCTACAAAAAGAAATACGTCACTTCTCCCCAGAAATTTTACCAACCACCGACACCTTGGGCGTCCAATATGGACGAGGATTCTGATAATATACACAGGCGCAGAGCTAGCTATGGGGTCGATTCTGACGCGTGCGATCCAATACGCGAACTGCAAGCTCTGGCCAAATCTTCTGGGGAAGGAAACGACGATGACAATCCCCCGTTCAACTTTCAAGCTATGTTGAAAAAGACGCCTAAAAATAGAGCGTCGATGAAGCGATACGGAGAAATGGAAGACATGCTTGAAAGGAAGCAAGCTCCACCCAAACGACTTATTGCGCCGATGGGTCAGACAAATGCTTACGGACCAAGGCGTTCAGAAACAGCTGGAGATCTCACATACAGTGCTAAATCCCCGCCTCCTACCCCAACCTCGCCTCAAGGCAGACACACATCTAGTAACTATAAGAATAATCAAAATTACATCGACAACAGAGACGAGAAAGTTGAAATAGCACCGGGTATTTCCGTAGAGGGCACTGTGACTGATTTGTAAAAGAAAATGCTTTTGACTTTCGTAAAAATATATTTGAATCTCGTTCTTAAGTCTAATTACTCTAATATCATGGTGTTACATATACATCTGACAATTTTATTGTTAAAGCCATAAGTTACATGTTAATAGGTCAATAGATTTTTGTTGTATCAAAATTGGAAATTTTCGTTCTGAGTATGAAAATATAACCTCTATGCAATTAATTGCTAAACTCACATTTCAAACCGCGACATATTCATGACATCATACAAAAATATAATATGCTTTTGACTATAATTAATCTTAATAAATTGCTTTGGTAACTTATTATTATGAGTACTTAAATACTATCTATTCTTAATTAAGTGGTCGTGTTCTTATAACTACAAGAAAAATTCAAGGAAATTTAAAGTTTTAAATGTTTGTTGTCCCTTTAGTTAATTGTTCCTTAAAGATAAATTAGTACCACATTGTCATGTTATAAAACGCTAGGCTTTTTGGGGTTGTATAATTCTAAATACTGTATCCAAATTTATTAACCTTATTTATTATTTTGTTTAAAAATATTTTCAAAGGCAATTTCTTATTTATTTACGTATGCGTTAAGCTCATTCCTATCATTTGTACAATAATTTGATATGTTATTCAAAATATATAGCGGTGTGATTTTACATATTTATTTAAAATTTAATAAAGTAATAATATGTGTTACGAATTGTTGTTTTTATTAATTGACCCTAATTCGTTTGGAACAAATATTTTCCTGTTTAGAGATTATAAAAATTCATAATATATTATTAGTTAAGAAAGATATAACCATTAACCACTACAATGCAATAACTAGTTACCTATCTTAATCACTGCAACATGCTGCTTATGTATTTTCTTGGTTATATTGTCAAATAGCGTAATACAAAATACAATATTATGGACAACGAACGAATTTTTGTCAAAACTTACTCAATAAAATATAAGTTTTGCATATTATTAACGCCATAAAACGTGGTACTGGACACGAGTGAAACCCACGTAATAAAATAGTTTACATTGAACATTAGCGCTTCGTTTTTGTAATGATAAAAAATATATAAAATGGTACATAAGATATTTTTGTTACACAATTTTTATATAATTGATAGTCACACCCTTAATATTATTGCTTCATAATTGACTTAAGACTAGTTGAATACAATACAAAAGCATTATAAAAATATTTTCCAAATCTTAAACTCTATCCACACAGTCGATTCAGTAGATAATATTTTTAATGATAAACTTTAATAATAAAATATTTAATGTTTATATAAAATAATACAGAATACTGTAGATTTGAACAAAAATTCCTTCAAATGTGAGAATCTAATTTATTGATAAAGCTAAATACTTACATTGAAAAAATGTAAAAAAATATTGCATTAAAAAGAAAAATCATTTTCCTCAAAAAAATTGTAGATTTATAAATATTCAATATTATTTCATAACAAATGAAATTAAAAACATTGAAAAAAAATTGATAACTGCAAGACTAACCATTACAATATAATTCAAGGAATTATTATTTTTCTATTCTAAAAACATTAGAGTGTAGATATTAATTACTACCTATAAATAGGTAATTCGTATTAATTATACATCGTTCGGGATAGAATCGATCCTTAATTTAAATTATAAGCACACAAACCACAAATGTGACCAATGCATTGAGGTAAATTTAATATATTTTATAGATATTACTTATCTAATCATAAGATTCTTAATCTAGACTCTGACTTGCGTTATGTGAGATCAAAATTAAAAATACAAATTAGAATAAACTTAAAATATTTACTTTTAAAATGTAAATTAATTATGCAACTGACCACAAAAAAAGTATTATTATTTTATTATGGCAACTTTTGTCAAAATGACAATTCTAAATTATTAAACAAGGTTATATTTATTAACCAAAAAGGTGAAACATTACTTTAAATTATAAAAAAAACATTATATAAAACGACCAGACTTATCTCACTAATATTAATTTACCAATCTCATATAAAAATATATCAAATCCCATTATGAGTATATATTATAAAAATAAATATAAGTAAGTAATTCATATGAAGATTATTGCTTACCACACAGTATGTAAATATTCATCCAAAACATACATTTATATCAGTGTATACAAAAACCACAACAATGACGTCACCATATTGAACGACGCAGCTACAGACAAATATGACGCAGTTTCAATACGAGAAAGTTTTTCTTTACGCGTCGAATTTTATAAATATTTATATTATATACCATCATAATTTTCAAACAAATCCCTATATACTCTAGAAATATGACAGACGGAAGAATTTTTTTTTTATAATAGTCCACTCATTATATTATACATTTAAAAAAGAAAGTGAATTTGCGCATCTAATTTGTTGATATATTGTAGGGGATACCTAGAAAAGCTTAACTTGAGTTTTTCGACCAAGATTTCCTATGAGCTTTCGTCGCCATTAGATACGCAAATTCACTTTCTTTTATTTGCCTTTTATTCGGACGAAATGAGTGGACTATAAATCTTTATACTCCTATTTCTTCTATTAAATATATTATTATTTTATATGTTATACTTTTACTCCAGTATAAGATTGTTTACAAAATCCGACGTGTAAAAAAATATGGAATCGTATTATTAAGTCGCTACGCGTATATACCACACAGTTCATATCTACGAAGATATTTTAGTACATAATATAAAATTCATCCAACCTAAAGTCCATAAAATTCTGATCTTCAAGACTTATTACATTCAATATCATCTCTAAAAAATACCCCTTCCTACAAATAAACTTACTGGCACATATATTAAAAATTTTCAAGAGACTCTCAATATCAAACTGGTACACACAAATATCATTTCATTGAGAACAATAATATTATAAGTACAAAGGTGTAGATAGTTTACCAATACAACATTTGATCTTCAAAAACGGTATACTAACGCACACATGATTAGACGTCATAGTGAGATGGCATGATTCAACTATTGTGAGCGAAAAAGAGACAACTAAAGTCAATTCTAGAAAATTGACCAGAATTTCACTTGCCTCTAATGTAACTTACAGAGCACTTTTCCTATCTACACATTTCTACTTATAATAGATTCTCTTTAACATCATCAATCTTGCATAAACAACAAAATCAATTCATCGGCAAGTTTTCAAAAGTTTTACAAACCATACATTTTATAGAATAGAAAACGATCATGAATGGCAAAAAGTATCCTGCCTTCTCTAAAGTTTCTATCCTTAAAAATGTATCAAGTAAATAACTAATTGGACGGCCGGTTGGACGACCTAAGTATCGCTGGCGCGATCGAGTAGAGGCGGACCTTCGCGTGCTACGAGCCAATAATAACACTGGTCTGCAAAGAAATCCTCCTTTGAATAAAAATATGATAAACATGGAGATCTTAACATGCTGAATCTAGATCTGCTTTCATTTTTTTCGTATCACATCAAAAATTTTTTTTATTGTCGTTTTTAAATATCTTAAAATTCTGTATTGTTTGGTAGTCTCTCTTGCAATAATGCTATTTTATTCGGTCTATATGATATTTTTATCACAAGAACGACTTGAATTTATAAAAAGCAAGAACGATATCTACTGAAGACATTATTTTTACACTAATTTGTAGGGAATTTATGGGCTTCCGTAGTTCTCATCATGACTCCGCGGAGCTCAGTTCAAAGTAAAGTTTTAAGGTGACGGTTGATGATTTTAACCTAATATTTTGGTAAAATTTTTATATTGTACTGATACATTGATGATAATTTGCGTATAATTTCAACCATAAAGTAAAATTGAATCACGTGTTATGGATTTTTAAACGACGCAACATTGAAAGCGCGAGTCCTGTGTGGTCCCTAAAGGACTGCAAATGCGGGAGCTTAGATAAGTCTTAAATTATGAAATTAAGCAGACTAAAGCTGTAAAAAGAGTATCTGGTGACCACTATGAAAGATTTCACCAGAAGTTTGAGAGGAGATACGGAAAAGCTAACTGAAAATATAGATAATAAGTTGGCAGCAAAGCTTGCTGATTTTACTTGATCGATTCGTCGCGAAACTCCTCATAAAATATTAAAAGAAAAGAAAACTACTAATTGAAACAATGTAAATAATGTGTAATTATATTGTCTTATAGTTTTAAATGGTTTTCTTGACATAATTTGTAATATTTAAACCTAATTATTAAAATAACGATGTATTCTTAGAACAAAAAAATGGGTTTCTTTCAAATTAAACCACAAAAAATCTAGACGTGATACAAATTTTTTAAAACTTAATTTCTGTTCAGAAGTATCACTTCTATAATAATCTTGTGCAAAAATAAGAAGGAGCGCAAAAAAAAATTTTTTTGCAGACCAGTGTAATTGGCAAGAGACCGCTCAGGACCGGGGAAGATGGAGAGTTCTCGTCTCAGAGGCCAAGACCCACTTTGGGGTTTCAGCGCCAGAGGAGTAAGTAAGTAAGTAAATAACTAATTAGTCTTCTCACTCACACCTCCATTAGCATCCATACCCACTTGTCCTAGTAGTTGTGCAACACTGGGCTCGTTGAGGGTCAGTACAGCGTGAGCTTCCACCATCACTACAAGGGAATTCCTCGCTTCTTCGTGGGGAACACCATGCGTTTTGGTCGCGTGGGAGTACCACGCGCCTGTGGATGGCAACACTGATACGCACCACTTGCAGGATAATCTGAAATGAACATATAAGAATATAATAATTCATATTTATAAATTTCTTCCATCTCGCCTCTTCCTTTGGCATGGCGAAAGACGCGGGTTTAAATCCCGCCACGCGATCGTTTTTTTTCTATTCTTTAAACATTTATATTTATTAAGCATTCGAATGCTAAAAACTAAATAACAAAATCGTTTACAATTTTTATTAGAAAAAACTAAAGCATAAATTGCTATTGAAATTCCTTCCTATCAATTCCTAATCTGTTCAAAATTAGTGATAATTGTAATACCATAATTGTTTAACTAAATATAAAAGATTTCTGATAGATAGAAGATAGATTCTAACACTTAAAAACTGAATCATTCTTAATATAATGTGGTGTGCAGATAAGTTTAATGAAATTAACATATTTTTCTATCTACAGTTGCACGCACACACAGATGCAGTGTCAATGTAAATATGTATTGCTATGAATAATACAAACAATCTTGTATAAATGTAATCAAAGACTTACCTGTTGGTCATATGCCGTGACTTAACATGTCTGCGTCTATATCCCCAGCTGTTGTACACTCGGGGACAAAATGGACACGGGAATGATGGATTTGCATATGTTATACCAGATTTATCTGAAAATCAGTGGAAATGTATAAGTGACATTGTTTCTATTGAAAAAATAAGGTTAAAAATGTTGTGTGGTTTTATGAAACCACGGTAAAAGTGAAACTGTTCGAACGGTTCCGAACACTGCTTTGTGTAGCGCATGTCGCGTGTCGGTCGGCTGCCGAGTAGGTATAGGTACCTACTCGGCAGCCGCGATACACGCGACATGCGCTACACAGACCAAAAAGTTTGAGACGATGTAATAAAAGTTTCACTTTAAAATACTCAATAACTATTAACATGTACTATATTATGCACAATTATGATATATAGAATTCAGACTATACATTACTAGTGCTAGCTATTGCCTGTAGTAAATAATATTTACTATGGCAGTCAGAGATCATATAAAATCCAGCGGCAAAATAATTTTTGTAACCGGTCTAGAAGTTTCTAAGATTTGTAAGTTGTAACGATATCTTCATGTTTATATTGTTAAATGTGTAAATATAGAGAATATTAGTTCAACTTACCCTTATCATTAAGTTCATTGCTAACAAAACCCATGTTCTCTGTGGCTATATTCAAAGACTCCACTATTGTTCCGCTCTGCAGTACCGTCTCAACTTCTTTATCAATTTCAATTTCCTTTTCATCTTTGTCCTTTTCCAAACTTGTATTTAAACATGGCTGAGTGCTGCTCACTTCATTTATCCATTTTTTTGTAGTCTCATTAGATGTAAGTAACTTATTAGGAGGGGTATCGGAGGTGACTGAGTATTTCTTCTCTATATTATCATCAAGCACTGCAATGTCTGTGTCATTTGTGTTGTCGCCGGAGTAATCGGTCAATGGGGAATCAATGGGTTCTATTTTGGGTGTTATATTCTATAAACATAGTTAACATTAATATGAATATGACACAATAGTTTAGATAAAAGAAAACTATTAAACGTAGACTCAACACAACAGAAACTAATGACCTACATATAATTATTATAAGACATGAATGGTGGAGATTGTGTGTGGGCTGGCCATTGCAAACACATTTATTTTAGTATTTACAGTGTTTTTTATACTTACATGAGCTTTAATACTGTCAGAATTAGATACATTACTTGTTGTTTCTGACTTTTTAACTTGCATAGGTTTCTTTACTTTATTATTATTATCTTCATGTTCACTCTTTTTACGTTTTTTTGTGTTTGTTTGTATACTTGTTGTAGACTTCTAGAAAAAATAAAATCAGTATTGTATACTTAGTATTTATTTGATAAAAGTTATTATAATGTAATGACGTACAAAATATATAATTTAGAGTACAAACCTCTTCTTTTTTCGGATTATCTTCTTCACGACTAGTTTCGCTTCCTGTAGACAATCCACAGATCCTTAAAGTCTCAGCAGTTTTTAAGAGAACTGGCAGAAATTCTTCGGTTACATTAACTTCTCCATTATACATAAACGTTAGAAGAGTCCGTAAAGAGTTCGTGTTGATGTCATGAAGCACTATAATTGGATCCTTGTGGGGGTTTTGCTGAGAACAAACGTGGGCGTAGAGATATGTTACTCACGTACATACTAGTGCCAAATGTTCAAAGAAATCTGTTACAATATACTATTACTTACCTGAAAGATAGTTCTAAATACTGTGCTGTTGGCAGAAAGAATAACTTTATGAGCTTTAAAGCTATGCCCATCTGAAACTAGAGTGACGTCCGATAAGCCCTCGTCTTTAAATAATTCCTTCACATTGTATAATATATTGTTCTGATAGCCATTCCACTTTAAACTTATTTCTTGATTCGACATAATGTGCCTTCATGCAGATTGTTTTTAAAAACAAAATAATACTAAACGTAGAAAAACAAACAACTAACATGTATCAATAGCGCGCTGAAAGTTAACAATAAATGTTGCCATTGCATGCTGGCTGTCTGGCTTTCATAAATTTGCCGTTGTGTTACCATTCCTAAAAAATATATTACTCAAATATTTTGTATGTTGAGAATAAATTAAATTATTTATTATTAATAAATTTGTGCATACAATAATTATAATTATTACACCAGTGACCAGATATTCGTAAAACGCTTTATATATAGCAATTACCGTATGGCTTACCGTATGGTTGTTGACTGTTGCACTGTGGATGCAATAATTTTATTCGTAAGTGGTGACCACCACACCTTTAAATGATTATTATTGACAATATTATCCTAATCTTCAATTAAATCATATTCTAATGAACACTTTTTTCTTTGAATAGAAGTTTCCTTCTAAGCCGCAGTAAGAAATATCATGTTTACGAACAAAAATAATATTCTACAATAAATACTTAGATAAGTAGGTACCTTAGGTTAAGCCTTAAGTAAAAATATATTTAATTGATTTGAATTGATTCAATTCTAAGGATGAGACTAAAATATGCAGATGAAAAAGCCTTGACCGTTTTTTATTACCGATAAGAATAAGAAGGCCGATTATCAATTCAAATTTATTTAGTTAATTAGGTTCTAATTTCGCAACACAATGATATTATCTATACCTACTGTGATTATGTTTTGTTTATTCACATAATTCCGATCGGAAAAAATACATATAAAGAAAATAATAATATCTACCCTTGTTTGTACACTGTACAATGTTTCCTTTTTTTCTCTGATCCGCAATTTGATGTACCTACCTACTTATCACTACATAGTATAAAACAAAGTCGCTTTCTCTATCCCTATGTCCATTTTTATGCTTACATCTTTAAAACTTCGCAACGGATTTTGATGCGATTTTTTTAATAGATAGAGTGATTCAAGAGCAAGCTTTTAGTATATAATTTATTAGAATTTAGACAAAGCGGGCGAAGCCGCGGGTGGTAAGCTAGTTTAGAATAAATAAATATTATTACATTAAAAAAGCGCTTATTGTCCTTTCTGTATTTCTTTAACAATAATTAATTAGGTAGTGTATGGACGATAAATACCTACTTCTATTGAAAAAAATTGGTTAAATGTTGTTGTAGTATTGTAATTGTATACTCTACAATATAAAAAAGTAGGTATAATAATCAGTACGGCAAATGCAAAACACTCAAAGTGAAGTCTCTACATCAACACATTCAAAGCAAAGCGAACCGAGGACAACTAACTAGTTAAACTTATAATAACAATTAATCCAAAACATCAAAGATATCATTGAAGGGTTACTTATCATCGAATAATCTCTGAATTAGTTACTCATTAGTTCTGTGAGAACAGTTCTTACATGACGAAAATGTTGTTTAAAGTTTGTATGATAAAAATTATACTAGCATTTCATGCTATTTACGTACATTTAGAAAATACTGACGACTACGACTTAAGGGACACAGATCCGAGTATTATAGAAGATTCTACTTTGGATACGGTGAGATGATGAAAATATTAATTATGCTATGTATTTTATATGCTGTATGTTCAGTGTTCTCTTTAAAAAAAAAATGTTGTGTGGTTTTATGAAACCACGGTAAAAGTGAAACTGTTCGAACGGTTCCGAACACTGCTTTGTGTAGCGCATGTCGCGTGTCGGTCGGCTGCCGAGTAGGTATACCTACTCGGCAGCCGCGATACACGCGACATGCGCTACACAGACCAAAGAGTTTGAGACGATGTAATAAAAGTTTCACTTTAAAAAATAGTTCGAATTTTTAACGTTTTTTATTTTTTTATACTTACTCGGTGTGTAATAGCTGTACTTAAATAAATAGGAATCAAATTTAAAATGTTATGTGACCAACAACCGTTAAACACAAATATATTTTATATGTTTGCATGTCTTGCAATATTATATACCTAATACCAGGCCTCCGTCACTCGCTCAAGGTCGCGCTATAAGTGCCTACCGCACAGTAGGTCGGTACCGACCACGGTTCCCAACTTAGGGGTTTTCCCCCCAGATTTAGGGGGTAAATAAGTGAGATAGGATTTTTTTAGGGGTCTGAAATTTTTAGGGGTATTTTCAGGGATTTTTTGACTCTTTAATATTTTTAAATTGATAATTACTTAGCTAGTTTTAATATTTATTTCTTGACCTAGCGACTCATACCGATATCTAGTGATGTCGAATTATCTTCAGATGAAGACGAAATATTTTATAACTTGTAATAAAAAGACTTTTGAAACATATTACAGCATATTATTAAGCTATTGCATAGCTTCTATCGCGGGCCTTGAGCGCGGGGACCGAATCCAGAAATTTAGTAACGAAAAACCTCACGCTCCCCACTCAGACGGGCGCGGAGGTGTGGCTTGAAGGCATAGCATGCAATAGCTTTACCGCGGCAGTCCCCGAGTGCCACACGTCTTTTTTTCTAAATCATTATGAATTTATATTTGTATATTTTTTTAGGGGGACAACTGAATAATTTAGGCGTTTTTAGGGGTTTTTGACACAAACTTAGGGATAAATATTTTTGAGAGTTGGTAACACTGGTACCGACCCAAGCGGCAGTTGGTTGGCACACGCGAGACTGCGCACCCGCGTCACGTTTCCCGCGCTCGCTACCAAGATGCCCGGTTATTGCGATGTGGACGGGTGTCGGAGTTCATTCCGCCTTGCCCTTGCTTTCCAAAAGATTATTTATTAAAATTATTTTACAACGAAAAGATTTTAGAAGATTTTAAGATTCAGAATTTTTACAACAGTTAAATTGAATAACCGTAAGTTCAGCGATGGTAAAAATAACATTGAACATTTCATAAAATTAAAGCACATATAATTTTTATCTGTATTGGTCTTGTGGCCGCAGATTCACCCGAATGAACCCTCTACCCGTGAACCCGTAAATCTCAGCCATATAGTCAGCAGCTCCCGAGCCACGCAGTAACAAAGAAACTTACAAACCTACCAGGCTACTTTTTATCCAGGAGACACATATAGCGGGTCCACGCGGGTGAAACCGAAGGAAACAACTACTATCAATAAGATTTCATTTTTTTTATTGTATAATGTAACAAATATAATTAACAATAAAAAATTAAGTGTTTCAGCAACTCTGTGTTTAATTTACGCGCTCGGTACAACCCTAAAGTTTTCGTTTGATGACGCAATCACGCGGCGTGCGCGGGAAACTCGCTTCTCGGTGCGTGTTCGTAGAGTACATTTCTTACTGCAGCCGAGTTGCGGCGCATTTTGTAGGTAAATATAGCGTAGGTATTTTAGCTTTTGTATGGGAGTGATGTATCTGTTACGAAGTAACTATTCTCTAATCTGTGCTAATACTATCTATTATCTACTCCGCATGAAGTAAAGATTTGAAAAATATTTGTTCAATAGTTATATTTATAAAATAATATGTCTTAAGGGCTTGGTCTAGTAGTGCAAACAAATGCATCCTGTCATCATATATATAAATAATTTGGAAAATCCAAAAGTGCACGCCTCATAATTTTTTTTTAATAATTATTTATTAATTATTATTTTTGTTTATTTAATAACAATTAATCCACATCGAATCAGACCCTGAAAAATGAAAGGGTTCTATTCCTGAGCATACTCAAGCGTAAGAGAAAAAAAAAGACTCGATTAGTAAAGTATTTCGGTCGCTATCGTGTTAACAAGAAAATCCTCCGCACATACAGACACACGGACGTCCAAGACAGAACTTTTTTAAACTGTTTTTTAACTAGTTTAAATAACAAAAAACCGGCCAAGTGCGAGTCGGGCTCGCGCACAAAGGGTTCCGTAGCAGCAAATATAATAAATTACAGTTAAATCAACCTATCTCAAAAACTATAAGAGATACTTTGATCAAACCAAAAATCGTTGAAAGAGTTAATTAGCATGCATCACCTCTATTTTTTTAGAATTTTATACCCCGTAGTTATAAAAATAGAGGGGGGGGGACATACTTTTTACGACTTTGAGAGCTGATATCTCAAAAACCGTTCACTTTAAGAAAAATGTTTTTTAGAAAACTTTATATCATTTTAAAAGACCTTTCCATTGATACCCCACACGGGTATGTACATCGAAAAAAAAAATTTCATCCCTCAGTTACATGTATGGGGGGCCCCACCCCCAATTCTTTTTTTTACTATTTAGTGTCATATTTTTGTAGCGGTTCATACAACACATATTCCCATCAAATTTCATCACTGTAGTACTTATAGTTTCCGAGTAAATCGGCTGTGACAGACGGACAGACGGACAGACGGACAGACGGACATGACGAAACTATAAGGGTTCCGTTTTTGCCATTTTGGCTACGGAACCCTAAAAATGACATCAAAAATATCATGAATGTTAAAAATAGTGTTTTTTCTTAATATGTGTGTGTATGTATTATCTTACAAGTGCAATGTATGATACATAAAGACATTTTAAGTTTGAAAAATCAGATGTTTTGCGCGAAGTGACAGTAGTACCCACCTCAACGCTTCGCTTATGAGGCGTGCAATAATACAAATGTACTAAGGGAAAGTTGCTCCACTTAATTTTTAAAAATTAAATCATTCGTATGCATAATTTAATATTCGTAATAAGTACCTAAAATGACAATTTGAAACAATTTTCGTGAAAATTACACCGGGTGATTCTTTTTATCAGTACACAAAATTTGCGAATACGTTCTATTGATATCTTCAACTTCATGTTGATATAACTGATCAACTTTTACAAAGAAATTTGGACGAAATATAAAAAAAAAATAAGCTTTCCATACAAAATGCATAACTCTATACATTTTTTTCGACCTAAGTTTCTTAGTGAAAGTTGTTCAGTTTCACTAATAAAACGGATAAACAAATTTTGTATATATAATAAAAAAAATGTAATGATTGTGTAAAAAATTATAAAATAGAAAAATGCGCAAATGAAAACAAAAGATATTTATTTCTGACTAGCTTCCGCCCGCGACTCCGTCCGCGCGGATGTCGGTCTTCGCGTGGATGGTTTATTTCTCCATTTTGAACTGGGAAGACATTTCTCACTAAAATAATATTAGACGATCATGATTCACTCCAGTCCAAACAGCAAATAAGTAGACTTCTGCTTCTGCACGTTGAGTTGTCCCTGAATTTGGAAAAAATAGTCATGATTCTTATCTATGACAAAAGTGTTATTTTTTTGCATTGTATTTCAAATATTATTTTTTTTATTTTTAACCGCATCTTCCGCATTCATGTCTTTTGCCAGAATTAGACATTTAACTTCTACTAGTCCCATTTTCCCTTCTTGATATGGGAGTGTATAAAGTAAATTTTTTAGATATTTCTCGTTATACTTTTAAAAAGTTATTATTGTCATTTTGCTCATTAGGTAAAGTAATTTCGATATCAGTTTTAAGTTTTTTGATACCTGCAATAATAACGTCATAATCGCCTGCACATACTTATCGATTACACCCTATATACAATCCACCATCCACATTCATAATGTTTTCCTGTCCTCCTCTCCTTTACGCTGTTCACCGATACATTTTAAATGAGTAAATCTGCTACCACTGAAGGATGTTTCATTGTGATCAGCAAATTTTCACCACTGTTGTCGATTATTTGTTTTTCATTTTTAATCAGCAATTGGGAATCATCAGTTTTGTTTTTTGCAGATTGGTGATGTACCCTAACAATACGTCGAAAAGGGAATGCATCAACGAATTATCGTTTTCGTCCTCTTTTTTTATTCTTCGCGTCTCTGTTACTTGTGTTTGTTTAGTTCTCAACACCCATTGAATTTTCTATGTTATTGTGATCTTCCATTACATCTGAGTTTTGATGATGTGATGATAATCCATTCGTTTTAATATTGGTACTTAGAGTTGGTGGACTAAACTAGAAATGGTAGACTAAATTTGTCAGCGCGTCTGTAAGATCAGAATATAAAACCAACATCCTGTATTTAAGTTACAAAATTAATAATCAAACAACATGCCGCTACGTTCAAAATGACTAGAAGAAAAAATTAAAACACCTCGACATATTTGGAATTTTGGAGTAAACAAATCATTTTCCCCGTATGTCCCAAGTTCAAGTTCTCAATACAAGTTTATATTATATTTCGTATTTCTCAAACGAAAAATAAACATTTTTGGAACTTCAAAAAAAAATTATATTATAAGAAAATTTATGAGCTTACTTTAGTTTTAAAGAAATATACATCCCTTTACTGACTATTTGGTTTCATTAACTTCATGTTCGAAGATAATTTTTTTTCTAGTAGTTACACGCATATTTTTTTCGTTTATTTTCCATATCGAAATCAAATGTTTAAAAATACGAATATTTGCACAAAACTAAGATAAAAATAATCAATTAACAAAAATATTAAATTTAATGAAGTAGAGCAACTTTCACTTCGGTATGAAGGAAAATCGAGCGTAGAGCACACGTCAGAACGCTCCGGCCCAAGGAGCGCGACTAAAGAAATTCGCTAGGATTTTTCCTAATTATTTTAAATATTTTTTTAATATTTAAAGAATTATCAAAATTCAAAAAAAAAAATTTAAAGGATTAATACTCATTGGTCTTCAACCAACTCGAATAAATTAATGGAAAAAGTAGATAACTTTTAGCAGTATTTATCAATAGTTTTTTGTAAGGCAAAAAATGGGAAATTTAATGAATTTATAACGTTCTAATTAGGAAAATCATAAGTTTTTCGGCAATTGTATTCAGCAGATTTTAATTACGACTATATAAGGATAATAATGCGCTGATCAAATTGTATAAATTGTAATCGGTTGCAACGTAGTGAGTGCACAAACTTAGCTCGAAATGTCTTTGGTGGAAAGAGACTTATCTTGAAGGCCTGATTAAGGTAATATAAAGTAACTTTATAAATGTGAAAAAATTCACGCGCATTGCGTATATAACACTACCTAATTGATAAACAAGAAAAAAAAATCAGTTTATCATTTCAATAGCCGGGAAAAAATTGTCAAATAACTTGTTGAAAACGCAATTTTGCTAGACTGCAGCCTTAAGTGCCATTGTAAAAAAAGTAAAAAAAAAAACCACCTTATCATACAAATCGGTTTACCAGTTAAAGAGTCGTACTGCCACACAAACGCACAAACATTCACGTGGTGTGATATTCTAATTTACTGTCCTAGATAATAATATATAACCGATAATCTTCCGATAATATTATGTGTAGACTGTAGAGTCAAACCTAAAAGACAAGGGGATTTTTATTTTGTTTTCCAGTTTGCCTCTACACTCTTCTATATTCTTCTCTTCTCTTTTAAAGTCGGCAAGGGGTTTCAATTTTTTAAAATAACATACTTTTTTTAGTTCACGTTAATTAAGAAATATGGATTCCCTTGCGAAATACACAGGGTGTATACGGAAGATAAATATATACTGGAAGTACACAGGGTTCCGTATGGCAAACGTAATTCAACGAGAGAGAATCGTCCTGTGGTATTTTTGCAGCACGGTCTTTTATCCTCGTCCGCAGAATTTGTGCTAATGAGACCCGACAAAGGACTAGGTTTGTAAAAGCTATACATTTCTATATTTATTTATCTATCCACAATTCTAAAGAACACAATAAGTAAATATGTTTATATGCAAAACAAATAAAACATATTATATTTGTTTACTCCAAATATATGAGAGTTTGAGTAAACAACTTTGAACATCATTACAGCATATCTCCTTGCTGAAGCGGGCTATGACGTCTGGATGGGTAACGCAAGGGGTAATACATACTCTCGGAACCACGCGGTTCTAAAGCCCACGTCGTCAGAATTTTGGAAGTTTAGCTGGCACGAAATTGGCCATTACGATGTCCCTGCTATGATTGATTACGTCATTAAGGAGACGGGAGTCCAGAAAATACAATACATTGGCTTCTCCCAAGGGACTACCGCGTTTTGGGTCATGACTTCTACTAGACCGGAATACAATGACAAATTTCTAGCCATGCATGCAATGGCGCCAATCGCGTATGTTGGAAATATTCGAAGTCCTATAATCAGAGCAGTTGCCCCTTTCACAAATTCTTTAGAAGTGAGTTTAATTACTTATTATTTAATTAAGATTGTATGGATAATTTTTTTTTCTAATAAAACCAGGTAAAAAGAATACCTGCACATTTTATTGAAGAGGATTTATTATTATACTAGCTGTGCCCGCGACTTCGTCCGCGTGGAATAGTGACTGTATAGTAGTTACTACTTAACTTTTATTGAGTAAACACGTACTACCATAAATAATTAAAAGAACTGTTAGTAAAATTTATGACTAAACTGAGCTACAAAATAAAAAAGAAATGCCTAATTAATTTTTTACGTAAAATTTCTTTTAAATTATGTCATATTATTTTTTAGGCACCAGGGTCGAGGGGAGCAAATTTATTTACCTTCCTTTCTTGTATGCGTGTTTTTAACAATGTATCGTGCAGCAACTGAGCGCCGAGACAAACGTCAAAACGCAAAGGAATAGAATCCGCTATCGATACTAATTGACATAAGCGTATGATGTTTTGCTAAGGATTTGTTCACCCTACCAACGACGACGACGACCACGAACAAAATTTTCATTCAGTCGCAATTTAACAAAATTGTGCAAAACACAATTAAAAATAAAATATTAAAATTTCCTGTCGTTCTGGTGCCTGGAATTTTTTTTGAGATCAATGAATGAAAAAATATATTTTTCGTAGAAACGTGGCTCCTAGAAAAAAATGTATTTGAAGTTTTTTATAGATAATTTTATGATCTACAATTTTGGTAAAAGATGATTATATGATTAACTTACCGTCTATTTTTATATTAATTATCCTCGAATTTTTTTTTCTTTTCGAGTACCAGTATGACGGGAAATTTTAATATTTTTTTTAAACCAATTTTGTCTGGAGGACAATTTTGGTCGTAGTCGTCGTCGCCGTTGGTAGTGTGACCGAACCATTACTAAAATATCATGAGTTTATGTAAAAAATTAGCGATAGTAGTTTCTATTCTTTAGCGTTATTCTATTCTCTGACATTAGTCTTGGCCTGCTGATCAGCTTAATCGATACTCAGTTTTTATCAAATCCAGCACCAAATCCAAATCAGATCTTTCCTGTCTCACGCATGTAGTAATTAATTACCGTTTAGACCATGCAATAAAAATTAAATTAAAAAACACCCAACGCAACGAATAAAAGTGCATAGAAAAAGGAATAAATAATTTCACAAACTTCCCGACGATCTTTAAAAATAAATACCATCTATACTGATATTATAAAGAGGAAATGTTTGTAATTATGTATGTATGTATGGTTTTCACGCATAAACTACTGGAACGATTTCAAAAATTCTTTCACCATCAGAAAGCTGCATCTTCACTGAGCAAAATAGGCTAGGTTTTATCCCGGAAACGGCCGCAGGCGGAAAGCTAGTTTTAAATATTTATAAAAATAAAAAACAAAGTCGTCGGGGCTGCCATGCCATCATTATCATAATATGTATATCATATTTTTTCTTTTATAATGGTACTTAATTTTAAAGATCGTCGGAAAGTTTGTAAAATTATTTATTCCTAAAATTTTTTCTTCATTGCGTTGGGTTTTTTTTATTAAATTTTCTTTTATAATTTAATTTTCTTATTTTCATGTAATATTTTCAAGTGAGCGAGACCGAGCTATCAATTCTACCTCCATATTACATTCCTACATCATATTGATATCTATAAGCTTTTTGCTCCTTGAAATCTTTTAAGTTGGGCCGTAACCGTGCACAAATTGCAATGGACCACAGTGGCAAAAGAAGTAGGAAGAAGGTATATTTAGGAAAAAAAATTGCCAAGGGCCAGGCCTATGTGGCTATGAGTAGAGTTCAAAATTTCCAGGGTGTGGCTATCCTCTCGCTCCCATGTCCCCTCTTCTTTCACAGACTTCCCTTTCCAACCCTAGTAAATGGCAGAACCGATTTTGATGTAAACCATATCTAATTGTATCTATATGTACACGTCATATCCTGTCGTTTGATTTATTTATCCAACAACTGTCACCCCTAAAGTAGGACTGTTGATATTTTTTAAAATATCGGATTTTCGATGTATCGATATTTTCAAATATATCAGTATCGGAGTTCGATATATCGAAAAAAATATCGATATTTCGATATATCGGCTTTATTTAAAAAAAATCGTAAGTCAGCTCAAAAATGATTACACAATTTATAGTCTAGTAGATTTATTAAACAAATTAAATTATGAATGTATCTACATACGTAGTAGGATATAGTTCTTGGTAATTACTTTTTAAATTTAAATAAGACAATTATGTATACCAATACCAATATTTTTCTGTAAGAGTTTTTAAAAATACTCTTTGTTTTAAATATGTTCAGCTGTTTGGCTACTAAGATTGTTAGGCACTGAAAGATTGATTGAAGAAGCAACTCGTTCAGATGATAAAAAATTGTCAAGCGACTGCTAACATTAAGTTTACGACGATTTTTTAGATTAAATAAATTACGGAAAAAAAATTATTAAAAAAAATATCGACCATCGATATCGATACCGAACTATCGATATATCGTCCAAAAAATATTAGTAATAAATATCGATATTTCGAAATAATAATATCGATATTTCGATATATAGATATTTTGTCAACAGTCCTACCCTAAAGTGCCCTATCCATACTATATATATATATATTATATATATATATATATATAGTATAATATATATATATATATATAGTATATTATATATATATATATATATAATATTATAAATGCGAAAGTAACTCTGTCTGTCTGTCTGTTACTCAATCACGCCTTAACTACTGAACCAATTTGCATGAAATTTGGTATAGAGATATTTTGATTCCCGAGAAAGGACATAGGATAGGTTTTATCCCGGAAATCCTACGGGAACGGGTTTTTCTTTCAAAACGCGGGCGAAGCCGCGGGCGGAAAGCTAGTATGTAATAAACGGATGAACCGATTTCTATAAAACATTACTAACTAATTGTAATTCACACGTTGCCCTTTCATATTTTGATATGCCGCTTGAGTATATTATTTGACCACATTCGATTATTGTTCATTCCCACTTTTACCTCTGTAGTCTAACAAATGGATAAACCGAATTGGATAAAAATATAACTAACTGTACTTCACCCGTTATGCACATTCATTTGATATATGTCTCTTAGGTATATTTGACAACATTCGTTTTTTTCATTCCCCCTTTTATCTATATATAGGTATAGTAAATGGATGAACCGATTTTGATTAAATACGTCTAATTAAACTTTACACGTCATGCCCTTTCATTTCATATGTCACTTGAGTATAATTGACAAAATTCATTTTTTTATTACCGCTTTTATATCGCTACCGCTTTATATCAAATACATGGATGAACCGATTTTGATAAAACGTTCACTTTCATTTAATATATATCACTTAGATTCGACAACTTTAATTTTTTTCATTCCCACTTTTACCCCTATAGGTAGGTATAATAAATGGATGAACCGATTTTGATACACTTTATCTAAGAACCAGCGTCGGAAAATATGCTGCCTAACAAAAAACCGCATCTAATTCGGATTACCTGTTAGCGAGCTACGGTGGAACAAACAGATACACACACACAGACACACATAGCGGTCAAACACTTATCACTCATCTTTTTGCGTCGGGGCTTAAAAATATATGTAATACGACATAATTTAAAGGACATTTTATGTATAAAATTTACCTAAAAATAAGCATAATTTTAATTTGCCCCTCCCCCCTACTACCTCAGCTTACCCCCCCACCCCCACCCCACCCTTGGGGACTTTCGACATGATCACCTGGACATTTCATAGAAATAACTGTAGCGTATAACAGATAACTTACGTTTTATCGTACACTGTATAATAGTGTACCATAGAATGCCTTAGCAAATGTTCGCCGTGAATACTTAAATGGTCATAACTTTTTTATTTATAAACCGATTGACATGAAATAAACACTAAATGTTAAATGAAGATTACCACAATATATTAGTGAAAACCGCATTTAAATCGGATAAGCCGTTTCTGAGATTAGCGTGTTCAAACATACAGACAAACAGACAAACGGACAAACGGACAAACGGACAAACAGACAAACAGACAAAAAAAATTTTAACGACAGTTTTGGGTTTGGGATCGATTTAGTAATAACCCCTGCTAAATTTTTTTTACATATTTTCATTGTACAGACACCACTTTTCTAGAATTTTATTATATGTATTGATTACTTTAGATATTATTGATATTAAACTAGAACCTGAAAGAACTAGAAAATGTTTATATCTATCCAAATATAACTATAATAATTATAGGTAAGTAGGATACAATAGGATTGGATTAATAAAGGATGTGTCATCTCTCATTCGGTAAAAGCCTAGTTCTTTATCTCAAGTGTTTACTTGTTGACAAATACAATATACAGTGCTTAATGTTTTAAGGGTCCTCCAGTTTATATCGGTCAATAGATATTATTATTTATTACAGCGTATACTAAAACTCATAGGAGCTAATGAAATCTTGCCAAATGGGATGCTTAACAAATTAGCTGGCGAAAAGTTGTGTCTCGAAGAAGCGATAACTCAAGTTCTCTGTAAGAACTTACTGTTTCTTTTCTGTGGATTTGATGCAGAACAATTAAATACTGTAAGTATTGTGTTATCTTTGAAGACATTGTAAATTTTGATCATGTTGGCAATAGAATTTGTGACTATAATTCAATCTTCTTTTGTCTATATTCTCATGAATTATTCTATTTTTCAGACCATGCTACCAGTTGTTTTAGGACACACACCAGCAGGTGCGTCAACGAGACAATTCATACATTTCGGCCAAATGTATAAATCGAAGAAATTTGCATACTTTGACCAGGGTTGGTTTCGTAACAGACGCAACTATGGTACCTTTAAGCCACCTTCTTACAATATTAGTGCCATCAGAACGCCTATCTTCCTGCATTACGCTGACAACGATTGGCTTTCAACCCCAAAAGATGTCGACAAATTCTTCAAAGAAGCTAAAACAGTGGTCGGAAAGTACCGAGTGCCGTTGGACAAATTCAACCACTTGGACTTCGTTTTTGCAAATGATGCCAAAAAGTTAATCTATGACCGTATTATAAGAATCATGTCACAGTTTATATGAATTAATAAAAACATGTAAATCTATAATGGACATCATTTATTAACGAAATACTTAACGGACACACATTTGCTCTTGAATTATTCAGTGGTTGAAACCTGAAATAAAAACACAAAATTAATACAAAAAAATATTATACCTATTGAATTTACATTGACAATCCAATAATAGTTAATATGGCTCATAGTATGTTTGAAGGTATCGTTTTATTATTTTAATAACAAAAAACTTACAAAAACTGAAGCCGAAGACACCGAATGCACTGACATTGTGGTACGTGATGGCGCCGACTTACTAGACGTTACATTGAAATAAGTAGCATTGATTAGTGACGTCTTCTTCTTTTCTGGTCTTTCAGTCACTATAGAAATTTCCCGTTTAACAAAAGATCCAAAGGTTTCTTGTACTAGAAATAAAACATTACTCATAAATACACGATACCTTAGTGAAGTTACTGCAGGCTGACAACACCGATCTAACCATAATAATCAACGCCGTATCGATGTACAACGGTCTACCAATGAGAAATAAATAAGATTAATCTTGTTACAAAAAACGGACTGGATTTTTAGGTTTTTATAAGGAAGAAAAAAAATACCTTTATTCAAGAGTTCGATTGGGTCTTCTTGCTTATTACAATATTGTTCTTTAAGAGATCTTTTTACCGAAGGCTCGTTTGACTTATGTATCACTTGTAAAAGTGATATGTTTTTATAATTCTAAAAAAACAATGCTGTTATAAATTTTATTATTCCCCGTTTTTTTCTAAGTTCACAAAAAAGTAAGTTCTAGAACTTACTAAATGTAGAAATATTGTCTCTTTAAAAATGAAATGACTAAAAACTTTAAAACATTTACTAAATAATAAGCTACATTATGAAAATATTATGCGGTACCTGGTTTTTGCAATTCTTTAACGTTATAATCATCTCTGAATCGGTACTCATAGGTAAACTCTCGTCACAACTCTCAAAGGGTTCTGGAATATCTTCAATTGGGTTTTGCAAAGCTGGCCGTGTATTGTACGCCTTATCCCAATTATGCGTCCTATAAATTTGCTGTAATTCCAATCTCATTGATACATTTTCTTTAGTCAGTCTACTCAATTCAATATTCTGCATTTCTAATCTTTTTTGCAAATAATCAACATTATTTCTATACGCAACTAGATCGCTATTTTCAAGATCACACGTTTCACCACAGTCGACTGTTTTTATATTCACAGATACGCTTTGATTAATCTTCTTACATGACTTTTTGTTTAAAACGATGTAACTTCCTCCTGTTGCCACACATTTGTCTTCTTTTATAATAATATTTGGTTTACTTTCTATTGGTGTGAGAATTTCAATGTCATTGTTATATATTTTAAATCGTATGGAACTTATCGGTTTATCTATTTTTCCATGTGATCTTGTATCGTCGTCTTTAAAATGATTGTTTCTAGCCGGCATTGAGTTTTTTACATAAATAGCTTGTTCCACAATTTCATCTTGAAAAGTTTTAGCAATATTTTGAACACTAGTATAATAAGCACTCTTACACTCGTCTTCAGTTGGAAGATTGATACGAAAGATTTTTTCTAAAATTATTCTCCAAAACATTTTTATATTCTTAAATGCTTCTAAACATTTTTCACATGGCCAAGTGCTTGTTTCAAATTCTTCCTTAAAGGATAAGGAATTAAAATTAATAATTAACAAGGAGAATTATGGACAAATTTGCTAATTCATGATACAGAAATTGTAACAAACTTACGTCTTGAAAATACTTTTCAAATGCTTCTTCATTCTTCAGACACTCTTTGATAGCATGAGTAGACTCGCAAATGCTCTCAAGGATGACTTTAGATTTACAATTTGGATGACAGCGTGGAGCTACCTGTAATGCATGTACATAAATATGATATTGTAGTACATTGTCATACTTTATCATCCTAATTTTATAGGAAAGTAATGAACGTCATTTAAAGTAGCATTAAAATGAACATTAAACTGATGGGGAGATTAGCTGTTAATACAGGGTGGCCCGTTTATAGTGGTCCAAAAAAGTTTTTTCAGCTTGAGAGAATCATGAGTAATCATTTAAAACAAACTTTAGTTACGCGAAAACTTATGGTTTAGAAATTATGATTTTTTTTATAAATAATCCGGAGTTTCAATATTTTTGACACAAAACCACTCTGTTATGAAAACTACTGGACCGAATTGAATGAAATTTGGTATAGGTATAGCGCAATAACCTACCTATCGCACTATAGGCTCATCTTGTGTAAATAATTAGACTGCATTTTTTTATTTTAACTTTTTCTGTAGTTTTTTGAATTTCTCGGCAAAATATGGATTTTTCGAAAAAATCCTGTGAAAAAAAAATGTACCACCAAGGTTTTGCTGGTACTGCTAAAAACTACCTTAACATAGGGTTATTCTTGACACAAAAAATCATAGTTGTCCTTCGATTGTAACATCTTCAAAAACAACATCATGTACATTAACACTTGGAAATCGAAAAATTACGATATTTACCATAATTTAATTTTAATCATTTGGAAAGGCCAATTTTTGATTAAAGAACCATTTATTGCCATAAAAGTCATTACAAATCAGTATTCACATGGCTATAAAACTTAAAATGAATGAAATAAAATTTTAACCTGCCAGCCAAGATAACTTAACTTTATTCTAATGTCAATTTATTGAGTTTTTTTTGTTGTTTAGTTTTTATGATTAAATCTTAATAAAAGGTTTGGAGAATTAATAAAACAACATAAATATTAATTAATATATTGTTTATTTTTTACAAAAGGTTTTTGAAATGCCGTCCGCCTTAACTAAATATAATCTGCGTTTGCGTAAGAAATTTCTTCGCAGCCTTTTAAATGGCTGCCGGCTTTCTTTAATGGCTGTTATAGCCACTTGAATTTATGCCTATAAATAACCATAAATTCATTATACATAGGTACATTTGTATACCAATTTATGGTATTATACCATTTTTTACCATAGGTTCATACCTAAAAATTCAAGTGGATATAACAGCCATTAAGAAAGCCGGCAGCCATTTAAACTAATACCAAATAAACAATATGTTAATTAATATTTAATTTGTTTTATTAATTCTCCAAACCTTTTATTAAGATTTAAACATAAAAACTAAACAACAAAAAAAACTCAATAAATTGACATTAGAATAAAGTTAAGTTATCTTGGCTGGCAGGTTAAAATTTTATTTCATTCATTTTAAGTTTTATAGCCATGTGAATACTGATTTGTAATGACTTTTATGGCAATAAATGGTTCTTTAATCAAAAATTGGCCGTTCCAAATGATTAAAATTAAGTTATGGTAAATTTCGTAATTTTTCGATTTCCATGTGTTAATGTACATGATGTTGTTTTTGAAGATGTTACAATCGAAGGACAACTATGATTTTTTGTGTCAAGAATAACCCTATGTTAAGGTAGTTTTTAACAGTACCAGCAAAACCTTGGTGGTACATTTTTTTTTCACAGGATTTTTTCGAAAAATCCATATTTTGCCGAGAAATTCAAAAAACTACAGAAAAAGTTAAAATAAAAAAATGCAGTCTAATTATTTACACAAGATGAGCCTATAGTGCGATAGGTAGGTTATTGCGCTATACCTATACCAAATTTCATTCAATTCGGTCCAGTAGTTTTCATAACAGAGTGGTTTTGTGACAAAAATATTGAAACTCCGGATTATTTATAAAAAAAATCATAATTTCTAAACCATAAGTTTTCGCTTAACTAAAGTTTGTTTTAAATGATTACTCATGATGCTCTCAAGCTGAAAAAAATTTTTGGACCACTATAAACGGGCCACCCTGTATAATAAAAAGCAAAGAAGATTATTTTAGGTCTTGAAGCTTTGCTTTAAGACCTAAAATTCAATAAATATTTTAATTCAATACACCTATCAAAAAATATCATTACCTTCGCTCGATTCCTCCAAGTCATATTTCTTAAAAAGCTGGACACAGTACTTGTGGGTAAAACACAAATTGGCATGTCGCTTTTCATCCAATCCCTAAGGTAACAGTTTCGTGTTTGTAAATCATGACTCCATGCTCTAAGGTCGATACAAGAATCATAAGATTTTATCTTGCCTTCGTTTCGTGACAATAAGCGCAGCTTTTGACGATGTGAACAGTTCATTGAATACGATATGGACAAAACAACCCTACCTACATCTTTATTATGAAATTGTTACGCAAAATTTCGAGTTCACATGCGATGTAAAAATTCAATTGTCACATTATGTCACCGATGATCAGCCGATCAGCCGAAAAAGTTTTTATTTTATAGATAGATAAGTATAATAATTTATTATGACACTGTTCTGTGATTATGACTGTATTGTGGACTGTATGTAGGTAGTCGTATCACGCCTTATTTTATAAAATATTTTCTTGTTTATTCAAAAATGACATTCTATTTTAACTCACTGTTTCGTCTCGATTTTTCAATGACAGTCCAAAATATTTGCTATTTTTCGATATTTACATTTTACAGTAAGATATTTTAAGATTGTAAACAATTGTGAGCACAGATTTATCATCGCATAGTAATGCTTAAAATGGATGGTGACGAAAAGTAAATTTAATAAATAGTAGTTTGTTTTTTAAATCTATATAATTGTAAGTTGACCGTTGGCGATGTCGTTCATAACAAAAAGAGAAAGAGTATTCAATGAATGTGATCTATACGATTTACCATCGAGGAATGAGGGGAAGATTAAAGCATATGCGTCGTGCACTGACGCAAGAGCATGGTCACATTTCTGTTCCGATAAAACTGAACATCTGGTAGAAATTATAAAGAGAAACAATGAAACCTGTAGACCCAAGTATATTCCGACTGATGTTATCGTAAACACTTTGATGGGGGCAAAGAATGCAGAAATTAGTCGCCTCAAACGTAAGATTGGTGAATTTGAGCAAATGATAGCTGCTTACGACCAGCTAGAGCTCACATGCGATCAGAAATGTGATATAGCAAATGCTGTAAGTATCAATGAGGGAAAACAAATCTATCAGCTAAAATAAGTACATGTAGAAAATAATCGCATCTCTTTTTAGCATGCTGCAATTAGAGCTGCGAATAAAGAGCTTGACGAAATGGTAAGTTCTATTAAATACCTATTAAGAATGATATTTTGATTCGAAGCTTTGATAGATAATTTAAATTTGATTTATTGCAGTGCTTGGATCTGGACTTATCTGGATTTACGGAGGTAGATAAGCCCACAATGTAACATAATAAATCATATTTTTATTCAGATTTCACGTACCTATTAATATTTTACCTTTTTTCAGGGTATTGATTCAGAAGCATTTGAGGTATAGTTTACTTTAATAATAAAAATATTATTTATGAATTCGTAATTTTTTTTAATATTTTCATTGTTCTTCCAGACCGGTAAATCGAGAGGTGACGATGTAAGTTATTGCTATATTATTATGAATAAGGTATATTATAATTAATAATTCAATCTTAACAACTTTTACATGATTATTATTTCTTTTAGATCACGAGATCGATCCGTGATGAGGTGGGTATTGTTTTAGATGTATGTGGTATGATGGTAAGTGATGGAATGCATCAATGCATTAACTTGGTTCAATATTCCATCAGGCCCCGGAATCACAGACACAATAGAAAATCTATTGTTTCGCGGTCGGATCTGGCCGTTCGGGGCTCAATGGGATATGATGATTGTATGAATAATTGAATACTCATGGAAATTTTTATTTTAAAAATATTTTAAAACAAAATATACTTAAGTAGTAAAGATAAAAATTTTAATTTCAGACAGGAAAATCTAAAGGTTACGAGGTAAGTATTCCTTTCTTTTTTATGACAGAGCATAACAATTATAATAGCCGTTTAAATAACCTATTTTTTCGCTTTTCTTAACTATTAAGTAAATCTTTAAAATTTGTAAGTCAAAATACTCATATAATAAATAATCGCCGTACAAACTTATTAAATCAAACAATTATTTTCAGACTGGTAAATCAAAGGGAGACGAGGTATACTTATTCATTTTTTAACTATATTATACTTTTTAATTTCAAACGTTTTGTAATACTTAGAATTTTTTCAGACCGAAAAATCAAGAGGCGAAGATGTAAGAATCACTGGCTATTTTAAACTTGCTTAGTTTGCATCTGAAGTAAATATTCCTAATGCATTGTATTAAGTATTTCATTAAACTATTTTTATAGTGGACGCTCATAAAACCGCGATCAACGAAGAAGGAATCAAAGAGCAATCAAGTTGGTGAAGGAGCAATATTATCATGCCCTTGCGATGCTAGTACATGTAAGAAATGTAACTCTTATACATACGACAAATACATTTATTTAAAAAGAAGAAGCAGATATAATTAAGAAGAAAGAAGAAAGTACAGAGTAACTGCAGAGGAAGTTAATGGTCACTGTTATAGTGACTAAAAAAGAGTATTTAGCATTAGCTATATAATTAGTATTAGCTTTATAAGGATAGTTGAGTCAAACATCGGTTAACAATATACGGTGACGAGGCATAATCTTTGATAACGCCCCGTGATGTGATGTGCAGTCACTTTTCTCTATATTTTATACAAAAAAATAAACTACAATTATTATCTAATACTAATATGTACAATATAGATTACTAAAATAGTTAATACTAAAAATGAATCAATATAAGGATTAATTAGCCATATTTCCATTACAGCTGCCTACGATACGAGGTTAGACGACATGCAAGAAACAATTATTAGGAAAGATGCCAAATTGAATGCTATGCAAAATAGAATTGCAGTGAGTACTGCCTTGAAAACATTTAGAATAATCATTCGTAACGCACATTAATGTGTAAATAATTGTATTTCAAGGTAATGGAAAACGATGTGTGTGAACCGTATTGCATATATGTTCATATATACACTGCACTAGAAAAAATATTTGGCACGCTTTGCCAAAATGGAAAGTATAAACAGTACTTAAACTTACTGGTAATAATTATTATTTCTTAGTACTACTTACTTACAGCACTTTATAAGCATCTGACATTAATATTTTTATTTTAGACGGCTGGAAAGGATACCCGTTGCTTAGATATAAAAGGCAAAATTCTTTTTCAAATGAAAGTTTTGGAAAAGTTTTGTCTTGCTCTGATCGCACCGTGCTCTCAAGAATTTAGCGAACACACATCAACACACGATTGTTCCTGTTACCGCGCTGAAATAATTGCCCATGTAGAACCCGCATTGGCTATTACTTCAACCGAGTCGAACAAAAATCACTTAGATGATAGAAGAGCTCAGTTAGTAGCTGATATCATTGATAACGAAGAAATGAAAGAAATCTTAAGTAAAGATAGCATTTTAGCTAAGAATGAACAACGTGATGAAAATTACGGATTTGATAGCTGCAGTATAGATACAGAGAGTCTAAACAGGTTAAAAAATTTACAGGCAAATTATGATGAATTATTAACTTGTTACGATAATCTAAAACATGAAAAAGATTGTCTATTTTTACGATGCCAAAAATATAATGACCTAGAAAAAGAATGTGAGTGTATGCAAAATCGCTTGAGAGAATACAAACAACTTTGGACTGAAAAAGAATATTATCGAAAACGATCAGAAAATCTAGATACATTAAAAGAATCATACTATGTTTTATCTGAAGAAACAACGAATTTAGAAACGAAACTTAAAGCAGAAACGGAAATAAATAAAATAAAGTGTAATAACATCACACGCTTACAAAGCGAAAATGTTGCTTTAGAAAAGAAACTGCAGGAATTAAATTTAGTATTTGAAACTGAAAAAAATTCTTTAATCTGTAAATTAAAGGAATATGAATGTAATGTAATGTGTAAAGATCAACAAATTAAAGCCTTGTCTCGACAGATAGATAAATTTCTTGAACAAGGCCATGAAGAAGCAAGTATTGAATTTTATTTGTTTACCTATATTATATTTTCCATCTTATATGAATTGGATTGTTTTGTTGTAGATGCAATCAGATGAGGCAGCGAGATCCGTTGAATTGTTGAATGAAATTGAATCACAAAAAGAACAAATAAGAAATTTAAGACAGGCATTATTATGCAATGAAGAAGAAAAAGAGTTGCTGCAGGAAGACTTCCAAAAAAAACTCGAATTAATAAATGAATTGAAAATGGAAATAGAAAATTTAAAGGGTAAATTATATACAGTAATTCAAATTTAAATAAATATTTAATTACTTGGCTTTGTCATATTTTTTATTTCACAGATAAATCAGAAAAACTTCTTCAAACTAACATATGTCTGGAAGAATATACAAGATATTACCAAAGAGAAATACAGCAGCTTCGAGATCAAAATACAATGTTGGTCCAAGAAATAGAGGATAAAAAATCTAGTGTTGATAATTTGAAGGAAATAGTTGATTCAAAATCACATGAAATTAATAACTTAACAAACATTGTAGAGAGTAAGAGTAGCAAAAATTTAGAACTTTTACAACAATTAAATAATAACGAAGAAAGGTACAACAAAAAGTTATCTTTGATTAATCATGAAAATGAAACAGCAATTGATTCTCTTAAATCTGCACAACGTGAAAGTTATGAAGTTTTAGCAGCATTTAGAAGCTATATACAAAAAAATGAACCTAAGCAATCAGAAAGTTTACCTAAAGAGCAGAAAAATATAAATAACGACGAAGATGGTGGTGATAGTTTAAATAGTAATAGTTCTGTTCTACTACATGAGATTAAAAAATTCCATGAAGTAAGCATACATAGTTTACATTCTTTACTCGATGAAAATATTCGAAACAAAGAATCTCTAGACATTTCCAGAAAAGAGAGTAAAATATTGGCGAAAAAAGTACAGGATATTGAGGAACTACGCGAAAAATTAAATGATCTGAAACATTCTCATGACAATCTATTAAAAGAAAAGAGCACACTTCAAAATGAACTGAATGACAAAAAGCGGGAACTCGAGGACTTAATAAATTCTTTTCTACTGACAAAAAAAGAAAGTAATGAGTTATTAGAGCGACTAAATAAGAATGAAAATATAAAAGACGAATTTCTAAAATTGAATGCGCTACATAAAAAATTGGGAAATGAACGAAACGTTTTAAAAAAAGAGCTTCAAAATAAAGAAAAGGAACTAGAAAATTTAACAAATGATTTAGATTATTGCAGAAAAGAAAATGCTCAATTACTTTCAGAAAATAAACGTATTCGAGATCTGGAAGCTAAGCTGATAGAATTAGAATCAGACTATAGAAATCTCAATACCGAAAGAGAACGTTTACAAGAGATGTTTGATGCAAAAACAGAAGAAATGAATAATTTATATAATAACTTTGAACTCAAAATCGAAGAAAACAGGCATTTATTTGATAAAATAGACCAGTTGCAAGTTAACGAATCTATGGCGCAGACCAACATTTTAGACCTAAAGCACGAAAATTTAAATATCAAAAATAATTTGATGCTTGTTAAGAAGGAAAGTGCTTTAATACTTAAGAAAGTAGAGACCGATCTCGATAACTTGAAACATGCTTATGATACTGTTAATAAAGAAAAACAGCGAATTGAAATGGAATTTGAGGCACAACAAAAGCATTTGCAAAAAATTAATGAAGAGAATAAAATGTTATACAATCAGAAGCAGGAATTAATAATGCATTCGGAAGATTTAGAAAACTCACTTATTAATGCTCGTACTGCGGTAAAGACTTTTTTTATGATTATTTAAGTAAGATTAAGTTTAAATATTTATAGTTTTAATATATTTATAGTTAAAAGAACAAGCAAGTTCACCCAAAGATTATTTCAATAACGTGAAAGATGAAATAGAAGCGATGAAAAAAGAGAAAATACTGCAACAGAAAAATATAAGGGAATTAACCGATAGATTAGATGAATCGGTAAGTTGATTAAAAAGTACTTTACATGATATAGCTACTATTTTTCAGTGGGTCCCATAATTTTAATATTGGTATAGTGATAATGATAATCTTGGTACAATATTGATATAGTGATTATTTTAATGTTTCATTAATGTTATCCAGGATTTAATAATATCAGACCTCCGAGAAGATATTGCTATGCGTGACAGTAAAATAGCCACCTTACAAAATTATATAAATGAATTAGAAGAGGAAGTAAGGCATCTTAATGATAATATAGCGGTTGCAGTGGAATCCAGTGAGCAAATATTGGACAATAGTCATAAAAGAATAGATGAATCTTTAAAAATGTTAGATGCACATCGTAAGTTGAATTTGTTTTGCCGTTATACGTTAAACACATTTTAACTTTTGAAAATAGTTCTCAAGCGATCAAAAATACATCGCAAAAATCGGCTGCTTTTAACAAATTCAAAATTAAAAAAAAATCATAGTAAATAAAAGAATGCTAAATATTTCATTCCTCCTGACATGTTTAAATTGAAAGTACTTTTATAGTTAAATTCTAAAGAACTAATACTGTAAATAAACTCTTTTGTAGATTCTAAGGCAACTCATAACATGAAAATGGATTTAACAAAACTGAAAAAAGAATATTCTCTCTTAGAAGATCAACTTTCCAATACAAAAAGCCAAATCGAAGAGGTTAATAAAGAGAAATACAAATACATGAATGACATAAGAGATTTACAAGACGAAAGAGATGTTATGTTACAAAATATTAAAGAGTTAGAATTAATATGTGCAGGAGATAGCAATTTATCAATCAGTATATGCACTATTAATGATATTTTAACTTCATTGAATCGAATTCGAAAATGTGTTGCGGCTAGAAGTTCTAAAAGTACTTCGCTTGAACAAACATTGCTGACAGTTCAGAATTCATCTCGTTTACTTTTAAGTAAAGCAGATGAAGCCAAAAAAATTGCTGAGAACGAAAAACAAAAGATAGCAGCCGAAAAAGAGGAAGCAGTTCGAGAAAGACTTGTAATGGAGAAACAACTGGCTATATTAGAAACAAAATTGGAAGATCAAATAGCTAAAGATCAAGAGCTAATAAATAATTTGGAAGCGAAACTTTTAAACCAAAAACTAATGTTTGAAAAAATTAGCGAATCGTCACAAATTTATATCAGAAAATTAGAAACCGAAATAATAAACCTTCAAGGCTTATACAATAATTCACTCTCAAAAATAGGTGAACTACAAGAAAAGACTTTCTCTGTTTCTGAAGAAAATAATAAAAAGATAGAAGAAATAGAAAAAGTCACTAAAAATTTAGAAAAAAAATCAAAAGAAATATCTCAGCTCAGAAAATTTATTGAAGATCTGAAAAACAGACCAATGGAATGTATTGATACACAAACTGACAAATTTGTATCTACGGTGGATGTTTCATGTCAAACTGACTTCAATACAATAAATGAAAATGATACACGTAATAATTTTACAAAAAGTAATGAAAATTTGAATTTCGTGAAAGACAATGTTGAAAAACTTACAAATGAAGTTACACAAGTTTATAAATTAATAAAAAAGGATGAATACATTAGTTTAGATTTTATTAAACATGTTTATTTGAATTACAAAATCAAAAAATTGAGCCCGACTTTATTAGAGCAATGTTCTATATCATGTACTAATATTGAAGAAAGTAAAAATAAAGGGAGTATTTCTGAAGTTGAAACATCTGATGCTATAATATCCGAAGAAAAGAAAAATAATGTTAATGATATTCGACATCATCACAAAATAATAGATATCTACAACACGCATTCAGTTTTTACCCATAATACGGAATTAAGCAGTAAAAGCCCGGACATGGGTTCTACTTTCGAACTGACTAACGAGATATTTGAGAATGAAAATGGCCGCAAAGATGGTAAAAAATTAAACAAAATTGATAGTTCTGGGCAAGCTACAGATAATGATTTATTTCTCATTTATAAGGATAGCGATGTAAATCAATCTGATTTTGATAAAAAGTCGTGGCCTAATCAAATGCAGTCAAAAGTAGTTGTGGAGGCTGCTACGGTTGATCACACGATAGATTATGCTAATGCAAAGATGAAGACTTTCTATCAAAGTAACGAACTGACAACTTATAACCCAGAAGTCGATAGCAATCAAGATGATGATAGCGTAAAACCTAAACTGACTCTCAGTTTACCGAGAGTCTATACCGATAGCTTATCAAAAGCAACAAATTCAGAGAATGATAACAAATCAATGTCTTTAGATTCGTATACAGGAGCTATTTATGCATCAGAAAAATATACACAATCTGATTTGGATTTGAATGCTTCATATTCTAGTAAAAATAAAAAAGTTTCACGAGGACCGCTTGAAAATAAGGACCGAACGGAATATAATAATGACGATATAAATCAAATTATTGACAGTGTATCAATAAAGCCCGAAACACTCAAGGAATATAGAAAAAAAAATCAAAAACAAATATCATCACATAAAAAACATAAGTCAAAATTAAACGTATACATGGATGAACCTGAAGACGGTGTTAATGAAGTTGAGGATTCTGAAAAATATAATAGGCCAAATAATATGTCTAAGAATCCAAATATAAATCTAAACAATAACAAAAAAACTAACAAGAAAAGTTCAAACTATGGTTTAAAATATATTTTAGAATCCGTGCAGCAAGGCGTCAATGTTAATAATTTTAAAATTAAAAGTAGTAGTATGCGGAGAAGTCAAAGTGATGATAATTTCTTCTTTACCAAAGATTATGTCAGTGAGCGCAGTGGATCTAGGTCACTAAGTCCTTTGTTGAGATCATTTACAGACAATAGAACTACTTCAAAAGATGTTAGTAAAACCAGTAAAAACGGTCCATCTAGTTTTTCAATAGAACAGGGTGTACTTGCAAAGTTAGATAACATTCAAGAATATGAGAGTAAAATAAAAGAACTCACAACCACCTTAGATAATATTGAAAGGCATTATAAAATGAAAATTGAAGCAGTAAAAGCACAATATGACAACAATATAAAAAACATTATTAATGAACATAATCAAGGTGTCGTTAGTATACAGAGCTTACACGAAGAAACACTTAACGACGTTATAAGGAGTCATGAAAGTGAGGTTGAAAACTTAAGATCTATGAGCATCGAAGCAATGCGCAAAGTGGAATTACTTGAGAAAGAAAACACAATATATAAACTGAAACTTCATGAGCAACATCTGAATGATAACAATGAGGTATGTAGATGAATATGGGCGGTGGATTCGCTTAACACCAGGCGAGCCTGTTTTCAAATAAGCGGCAAATTGTTTATTTTTATCAGATGTAGTAAACTGAAAATATTATTTGTTATTTCAGGAACCCGTAAAAATGCCTTCCCCTGAAATGAGAAAACGTAAACATAGAAGAAGTGATACAAGACTGTTAACGAAAACAAATATAGAAGCGTTCAACGTTAGGCCGAAACCTCGGTCTCATGGACCTTGTACATGTTCTTTAGATTCTAATATTTCGGACACAATTCGAAATATTTTCGAACAAGTAGACGTAGACCAACGACGTATGGCTGAACATGCATATATTAAATATATAGCAAATAAAATAATAAATAATAATGTAGAGGTAATTAATCTATTTTTTCCTTGCAATATAAATTGGCTTCTGTCACCGCAGTCTTTTTAATTAATTTATTATTTTAAGGGTTTGGACGCACAAGAATTAGCATTCCTCCATTTAAAAGTATGTCGCACGTGGAAAACTATGCTAAGTAAGGAAGAGGTGCTTAAAAAACGTATTGATTCATTGGAAAGCGAATTAATAAATAAACAACGTCAAACACAAAAACACAGTATGTTTTTAATATTTAATGAAAATGAAACCTCTGAATAATATTTAACTTTTTTTTGCTTTAATTTTTTTTTAAACATTTGTAACATTTTTAACCTTAAAATTGAAGTCATTAAGACGAGCTATTTTATCCTATCCTATGATCTAGATATAAGCAAATACTTTCTAATAGGGTGCCACGCGAGAAGCCAGAACTTTCCATTGAGAATTAAAATAAGTGAAGATAGAATCTCATATAATTATTATGTTATTAACATCACAATGTAGTAGCAGAGCTGGACCGTAAAGTGGCTGAGGAGAGGCGGCGTTTACAAGAAGTACGTGAAGCGGTATGCAGGAACACCCCGGCCAACTCCCGTGAGAGTAGCCCTCAGTCGCATCTGCCTGTTCCAGAAAAAGATGTGTACGTATCAAAACGGCATACACACCACCTAACCCTAGGTTCACGTGTCACGGTTTTTTCTACCGAATCGGTTTTTTGCAGGATTCAGTTTAATGGTACCAGAATTTCAATGAAAGAGTACACACAAGCATTCGGTTTCAAGATCAAAGAAAAACGGAATCTTGTTGAAGTTAAGATCCGATTTTGCGACTACAAACCGATCTGGCCGTACTGCAAAATTTCAGATGGTGCAGTGGTTCACAGGGAGACACGATTTGCCAAATCTTATTTTCATTGGATCTGGAAAAACCGAACGTTGTATTCACATAGCACATCTTGAATTGTCGTATTCCTCAACAAATATTTACCATAAATATGAGGCTTTATGCTTAATTTTAACATTGCAGCTGCAAATGTTGTTCAACATCATGCAACACGGACGTGGAAGAAAGACTTTCAGCTGGAGACCTGCAGCTCGGCGTTGCAGCCTGCACGCTGCGCCCGCGACGGCAGAAACAAGAGAGTAATCGGGTAGGCTTTTGGGCATAAATTTATTTTAAATACAAACAAAATATTCGTAGTCGGTTACATATAAAATGATGCATCATTTATAACGCAAGAATGACACAAGAGACGCAAATTCGTCATCTTTTAAATTCTGCGCTTTAGGTATTTAATATGATGAAGATAGAAAATTTATGACGAGATTCCAAGCTTGCAGTCTACCTACGTCTGAATTGTTTTTCCTATTTAGCTGGTTTAAAACTGATTGAATTAAAATACCCTAGAATTAAATGGAAATTCTCTAGTGTAAAGATTTCCACTGATGAATATGTATGTATGTATGTGTATTGTGTATATGTGTGTTTGTTTTTACAGGCGGTATCAGCAAAATTGGATTTGCACGAACGCAAGGAGAAAAAACATTATCACGATGAGCAGCCTATTCGATTGAGGCGATCTCAAGACCGTCCTACTAAGAGCGGTCATAAAAAATGACAGTGTTAAAAATTTCATAAAAACTGGTCATATTTAGCTATCATAGTTATGTTCGTAACACGAATTTTTCTATGGCTAAATATTGACCAGGGTTTATGAAATTTAAGTTTTCGACTCTATTGGCAACGCACACTCGATTTGCTAAGGTTAATCTATATAAGTCAAATTAAGTAGAAACCATTTTAAATTTCTTGGAATGATCAATGATTGCTAGTAGATCCAGATGCATTTTTTTCGAAATTAATGAATGGTTTTTGAATTGTTTTACAAAGTTTTGTTATTTATACGTATTATTTATATTTATCTGTGTGTAACATTGTAAATTATCAAAGTTCGTATTAAAAAGGATTAAAACCTTAGTGTGTATTATTCAGTCTTTGCCTCAAAATTACAAACTACACTTTTTTATATATATTTATTTTAGTTTTCCATCAGTGACAAACATGAGTAATAAACATGCTAAAATAACCCTTAAATATTCCGACGTTTTTCTTGATTTGTTACTCAAAAACTGGATTTCTAAACCTTTTTTATTATTAAAATATTTCACTGAACAAACGTACTAAGTTAACTTATTAATAATTTTACGAACGCGCACAATTAGGATTATACGCAGGATTAGTAAAGTTTACAGCGGGCGGTTGGTAATGAGGGTTGTCTTCGTCAACACCGGCTGCAAGAGCGCTCTCAAACTTTTGGTACTCCCGCTCGTCGTGGAGATCAGCCAAGTACTTCCATACCACCAATGTTAGCAAACCAATGAGGAGGACTGCGGCTATCGTACTCACGACGGTGACTGGAAAACAATTTCATGAATAGGCAGTGATGTGCTAACGTGCTATTATTCTTAGATAAATTAATACCAATAAAAAAAATACCTCTAGTCTTTTTCCAAGCCAATTAGTCAATAACATAATCCTACTAATATTATAAACTAGATTTCCGCCCGCGGCTTCGCCCGCGTTTTCAAAGGAAAACCCGCATAGTTCCCGTTCCCGTGGGATTTCCGGGATAAAACCTATCCTATGTGTTAATCCAAGTTACCCTCTATATGTGTGCTAAATTTCATTCTAATCGGTTCAGTAGTTTTTACGTGAAAGAGTAACAAACATCCATACATCCATACATCCATACTTACAAACTTTCGCCTTTATAATAGTATTAAGAAAGATGCGAAAGTTTGTAAGTATGGATGTATGGATGTTTGTTACTCTTTCACGCAAATACTACTGAACCGATTACAATGAAATTTAGCACACATATAGAAGGTAACTTGGATTAACACATAGGGTAGGTTTTATACCGGAAATCCCACGGGAACGGGAACTATGCGGGTTTTCCTTTGAAAACGCGGGCGAAGCCGCGGGCGGAAATCTAGTATTATTATGCATTGATTATAAAGTTAAAAATAAATTAAAAGCAAGCAACTAGCTATTTAATCAATCCTATTGTATGATAATTCTTACAACAAATTTAACTATTTAAGAAGCCTTACCCCAAACATCAGCCTTAATAGGTAACTCCAATTCTTTCTGTATCATGATTTCCAACGTATTCGTGGACGATGGTGGATAATAATAAATGAAAATCAAGAAGCTGTCATCATCCAAGGCTTTACGACACCATTTAGCTTTATGTTGATGTTCAAGCGTATCTATTTCAGTTTTGTTCACAAATGTTACACCAGTTGAAGTTTGATTATATCTTTCATCACATTCAGTTTTATTAAAATTATAATTGCAATAGGCATAGTCTTCTAGCTCCTTGCATCGCTTTTGCTTCAGTTCGTCGCAGTCATCGCAAAAGCGTCCCGAGCAAATTTCATTCGTATCCTCCTTTTGTTCGCAAATACATGCACCACATTTGCATGTTCCTTTGCCAGAGCATTCCTAAACAAAAACACACTTCTTAATTAAGAACAAAATAATAAACTATTTAAGTTAAACTTTTTACAATAACCTCTAACAACTTATTTTCAAAATTAACAAAATCGGGGGACATGTAAGGTAAATATAGCTGTGTCTTGGACAACATAAAAAATACAACTTGCCTCGTTAGATATCGGTGCTATACAACTTCTATTATTATCTGGGCACTGACAGTCGTCTCCAATCCAATGTGGGTTACATTCACATCGCCCAAACTTGCATTTTCCGTTGCCAGCACAAAGCAAGCTGCCAGGTCGGGGGCAAGCGTTGTCATCAAACTCGCAATAATCACCAGAGAAACCGCTTTGACATTCACATTTCCCACATCTATATGTAAATACAAGATTAGGTAAATAGTACAGAGACAAAGCTTCATACATGTAAGTGTAGATAATAATGATTAGAATAGTTAATTGAACATCAGAAATTAATAAAATGTTATAAATTGACTCTATCGCATTTTCATTTTCTCATCTCACGCAGCAATTACCGAAATTCATTTTATATGTAACTAGCTGCGCTTCGCGGTTTCACCTGCGTGGCTCCGCTCCTGTTGGTCCGTAATGATATATTATATATAGCTATCTAGAGTTAGTAGAGAAGAATTTTTCAAATCGGACCAGTAGTTCTTGAGATGAGCGCGTTCTTAGTTAATATTGTAATTTGTAAAGAAAATCTTATTATGATGACGGATGCCTCTTACCGCTAAAATTAATAAGAATTAATGATTGGAATGATATGAATCATGAATTTTCTATAATACCTGCAAATACCACGGCCACTGCAAAAATTTAAGTCGGTAATATTGGCTTTACACAGATCTAAGTCATTTGTTTCTGATGATGCACCGACGCAACTACAGGTACTGCCATATCTAAAAAAAATAATGCATACTTTAATATGTGTGTATGATATCAATCACTTAAATATATCTCACAATAAAGTACCAAATCTATTAAATTATGATTAATACAACTTTACCTTTTTCCTTTACAGTCACATATACCACACTGGTAAATACCAGCACTACTACATTTTGCCGAATCTTCTTCCCCGTGCTTTTCACAATCACACTGGCATTGCGTTTCTACTTCGATTTCCAATTTTTCGTCCAACGATACTGGTCCAATACTTAATAAATATTTCATCTCTTTGTCAGTAGGACATGTCTTTATCTTCAAGGTACCTTTAATGTTTACAGGTTTTTCATGCCTAACTCGACAATTATCCTTTTGAGAACAGTCTGGATCTAGTTTTAGTTCCATGAAAGATGGTAGATTTGAGTCAATACTCAACGTTCTTACCAATTCCTAAAGATGATATAAAGTTTTTATATTATACACCAAGCATACAATATAGTTAAATCATAAATGTAAGATTTCGATAACTTACCAAATATTCGTTCTTAATCATGTCAACAACATCGGTGTTTGCATTAAATGGTACATACTTTGACCCCTGTATACTCTTCTCTAAAGCTTCATAGTGTCGTTTAGCTTTAGAGTCAACTGCGAATATAATTTTTGTATTTGTTTCCGTCGCTACTTTATTAATTTGACTAACTGATGGGTAATCATAAAAAAGAGACATGTCTTTTTCTTTACTATCCATGTAGCACTCCATAGTGTGTGGTCGTATAGCACCAACAAATTTTCCATCTCCAGCGCTATGGTATGTTGAGTCGGAACACAAAACAATAATTCGTCTGGCTCCACTTCGCCAACCTATTTGTTTAGGACAAACCATGACTTGCATTAAGGCGTCAAAACTATCTTCTGGTGTGTCATAATTCGTACCATTTGGGCCATCTTTAAGAGCATCCAGGAATAATTTCGTATTTTCCGTCAGAGATATATGATTTTTAAATGAATAAGATATTCCCTTACGTACACTGCAAGATGAAATTAAAATTAATACGCACACTTCTTGAAAGATCTGAATGAAAATTATCTAAAATACATACTCGGCAAATGGCATCGCAGGCTTTTCAACAAAACTGCCAATTCCTAAACGAACGTTGTTGGTTAAACTTGTGAGTTCTTTATATATCTCTAGTCCCTGATCCCGTAGGACCGATGCATAAGTTCTCATGGTGTATGAATAATCCATTAGATAATAAACATCTAACGGATAATCTTTTGCTGGTTTATAGGACATATTTATTGGTATAGGAACACCTGGACGAGCTTTGATTTTGAGTTTTTGCGGTGCAAATTGAACAACACCCGTGTTATTTATTCCAGGACTAAAATTGCGATTTTCCATCACGTTAATGGTAACTTGAGGGTCATAAACAGGTTCTTTACACCATCCCCTATTTGCATCGGCTTCCGTTTTGGATTGACATCTTCTGCCATCATGTTCTGCCTAAATGAATAAAACATTGATTATGCAAATGAATATTTGAAAACATACTTTGATTCAATGGTTAATTATGTTTATAAAAAAACGACTGCCGTCTAACATATTATAATATAAAAAGAATTTAAAATGTATTAGTTCGATTAGTTCCCATAATTTGGTACATAAATAAAAATATTCTACTTACAGCGGAACACCACACACATGTATCATAAGCATATCCGATGCATCCACCACATGTTTTAAAGTTTTTACATTCTGATTCACACAAAATTACACCTATATTTAAATAAATGCACGTAAGTAATATTGTAACCTTCATGGTTCCAGAATTTAACTACAAATGTACATGTACATTATATTGAGTACTTGTGATAAATTTGTTTTATACAAGGATAATGCCCGTTAAATTTCAACTATGACGTTATTATAAATGTATTTGTTTATTTCTGAAAATAGAAGCTTACCATTTTCCTGTATTGTCAATTATTATACCCAGGAATTAGATTAGTTCAATGTACTGCGTGGATCAAATGACAATTTAATTAAAAATGAACATGTTATTTATATTAATAGTCTTTGTAATTAAAAAATCATACTCTCTTGATGTCTGTGAAAGTCAGAAAACATGCGAGGAATGTATAAAGCAGTCATACGATTGCATCTGGTGTTCCATGGTAAATATCAATGTTTTATACTTTACAAGAATTACTACTAGAGATAGGTGTACTTATCTCTGATCTTAAATTCCTAAATTTTAAATTTTAAAGCTTTCGTAGGGTAGCTTATCATCATCATCAGCATCACAGCTTATCATTATTCATTATATACATACATATATATTCTTATTATTATATTTTCGCATTTTCCCCTTTCCATTTGCACATCATATTGTTTTTATCGATAATGCGTTTGTCTATAATACTAATAAGTTGCACAGATAACAAAGTGAAACTAGCGAGGCTACACGAAGGACCATTTGGGTGTAGTGGTCAGTGGCTTGTTGGTAATAAAATTCTACTTAATTCCAGGATAACGTCACAGATCGATGCAAATCAAACCCTGCAGACCTCAATAGCTGGTGTTTAGATTTAACGCATAGAATCAGTCCTCTTAACTCACGTACGATCGAACAAAATTTAAACTTTTCTTCAGATATCGGTCATATTATTCAAATGAAACCACAGAAGATAAAATTGGACTTGAGATTAGGCCACCCTTTACCTTTTGATTTTTCATTTAAAAGCGCAAGTGACTACCCGGTAGATCTCTACTTCTTAATGGATGGATCGATATCAATGAAATTAATAAAAGAAAAAACAGCTTACCAAAGTGAAAACATATACAATATGATGAAAACCATAACTAAAAACGTATTTTTGGGAATGGGTACATTCGTGGATAAAAATGCTTTGCCGTTTACACAGTGAGTTTACATTTTGATTTTTTCTTTATTTATTTTAGTTATATTATCTAATATTGTTATGTGTATTACAATTTATTGTTTCAGAAAAAAAAATAGTACGTTAACATATTCTTTTAAAAATCACTTAAAGTTAATCGATAATTTTGAAGTCTTCCGTAAAATTGTGAATGATACACCATTCGGAATGAATCATGACGAACAAGAAGGGACTCTAGATGCACTTGCCCAGGTAATAGTGTGTAAAAAAGAAATTGGTTGGCGGAGTGAATCGAGGAAAATTATAGTTGTTCTCACTGGAGGCCCGTTGCATGCTGCCGGAGACGGTCAGTGGGCGGGTATTATAAAACCCAACGATGGTAAATGTTACACAGAAGATGGTGTCTACACGAAGGAACTAGAAATGGATTACCCATCTATCAGCCTCATAAATAAATTGGCATCAGACGAACAAATGACGATCATATTTGCAGTCACCAAAGATATGCATAATCTCTACAAAGATCTGAGCGATAACATCAGTGGATCGAGGATAACAACATACGATAATGAAATTGTCAACATTCTGAGATCAATTTATGAGGTTAGTCCTAGTGAAATGTCCCTTCATGTTTTTTAGCAAATTAGGTGAGGGTTTTCTTTTATATTTTATTTTTATTCCAGGATATTACTAGTAATTTAAAAATAAACATTAACATGAAAAGAAAGTATCGAAACATGCTGAAAATAACAACTGAGCCGGATTGTATTACAACAAACAATGACAGACAATGTGTGGTCAAACAAAACCAAGAAAAGAAGATAAATGCGACGATTGAATTATTACAATATGACAACAATATCACAAATATGTCTATCGATATTGTTGTGGAAGGTATCAAAGAAAAATTAAATCTCGATATTAATTTAATAAGCACGTGCAATTGTGAGAACGAAGTTAATTCAAAAATGTGCTCATATAACGGCAAAAAAAGATGTGGTATTTGTGAGTGTAGTGGAGGAAAGTGAGTAAAAATTAAAGTTGATAAAATTTGTATAAGTGTACATGAGATTAAAGCACATGAATAATAATTAGATAATAATATATTATCATTAGGTAGCTTTATACAATTTTAAATCAATCTATTTTAGCTGGGGAGATAAATGCCAATGTTCATCGAGTAATTCAACATCGTTTTATGACAAAACAATATGCAAGGCACCAAATTCTACAGAAGATTGTAGTGGACATGGAATTTGTAAATGCGGAACGTGTGTATGTAGGAATAGGTAAACATGTTCCAAACATTGCTATTTTAAATTTAAATAGATACAAAAGAATTTATGGAAGTTAATTCTATCACAAATTAAAATACTATGAACAGAAGAATTGTCTTAAGCAGTTATCATCCTAGTTATATGCTATACATAAAGCAATACAGTCTGCTTAGTTTTCTCAATCTTACAGGTTCGAAGGACGATACTGTGAATGTAACAAGGACAGCTGCCCAAGAGGGGACAACAACGCTCTCTGTTCCGATCAAGGGGACTGCAACTGTGGGAAGTGCAAATGCAATCAGGGATGGACCGGTGACGCCTGTAACTGTGCGACGTCATCCGCTAGATGTACCACTGGTGATACAGTAAGATGATGTTACGGTCTAATAGCCAGTACCTAAATAAAAAAAAATATCTTTATTGAGTAAAAAAATTAATACATACAGTAAAGGTAATACCTACTTACTTATATGATGATCATTAGAGTTTTACTATTCCGTAGAACCATATTTTTGGACATTTACGTAACTAAGTATATTAAAATTAACTACATGTCTGTATACCAAACTTAAACGTAATCTTTTAAGTAGTTTATCCCAAAAGCTCATGACATCCTCATTTCTTTAACTTTTCACTACGTTTCAGGACAATTACAAATATTTATTTCCTTTAACCTTGCCTTTCAGATCTGCAACGAGCGGGGTAAATGCATCTGCGGTAAATGTGACTGCAATCCCATCGCAGAGTGGGATGCACGGAGCGAACAAGATATCCGCTGCGTAGTACAGCCCTGTGACAATAACCAAGACTCCTGCCATAACTCACAATGTAACATACTCGAATCCTGCGCAATTTGCAGTAGAGAGACAGAAAATAGCACGAAATGTGCCGATTGTTTCGACTTTAACGTCACAGTGGTCAAAAACATAACTGATGAAAATTCGTGGGCCATATGCCCCGATGTGCCAGTGATCGTCGGATGCGAAATGAAATTCGGATATCGATATGCTATGAATCGTTACGGTATCGATATTATAGTTCAATCTGATATCAATTGCGCGAAAAGTTATTATAGTAAGTTATCCCTATACTTATATAATGATAAAATTACATGATTATGAAAAAATAGATACTATATATGTAATTGTTTTAGTGTTCGGGGGAGGCGTTCTAGCGGCCATACTTGCTATTGGCATAGGAACGATTTGCCTTTGGAAATGTATATCTGATGCTCGGGACAAGAGAGAATATGAAAGGTTTCTAAGTGAAGTAAATAATCCATCGTCTGCTGTCAAGTGCGAAGAAAATCCAGTATTCGCATCTGCATCTATGACGTACCGTAATCCGGCATTTAGAAAAAAATCTTTATTTTAAATGTGATTTAATAATTTTGTAAAAAAAATTCAGTGTCATATTGTGTATCATGTTATATTATAATTTCATAATAAACAATTGAAATTGACGGTTGAAAGCTGATTTTAAAAATAAGGACGTAATTTTTTAAAGATTTTTCAGTGTCATATTATATTGTTTATCGTGTTCACGGAAATATAAGTGTATACAGGGTGTAATCGTTAAGTGTGCACAGGCGATTATTCCGTAACTATTGCAGATATCAAAAAACGTTATACCTACTGATATCGAAAGCCCTTTACCTAATGAGTAAAATGACAATAATAACATTTAAAAAATAAAACGGGAAATATCCAAAAAAGTTACATTAAACACTCCCATACATTGAATTTTCCATACATTTTGTGTTCAAAGCAAATGTTCGAAGTGACGTCCTCATTTTGGATTACCATTGTATTCCACATCGAGCTCTGTGTACAGTTTCTAAATGAATTTTTATTAAAATTTGCGAAGTAATTTAAGTACAAATTCAAAAGAAGAACCAAAATTTTTCATATTACATGTTTAGGATATAGTCATATCTCATATTAATTAATGTATGGGAGTGTTTGGTGTAAAATTTTTGGATATTTCCCGTTTTATTTAAAAAAAAGTTATTGTTGTCATTTTACTCATTAGGTAAAGGGCTTTCGATATCAGTATAAAGTTTTTTGATATCTGCAATAGTTACGGAATAATCGCCTGTGCACACTTAACAATTACACCCTGTATACCTACATTTCCATGTTCGTGTTTTATTAATTTCATAATAAACAATTGAAATTGACAGATCTTTTTTTTTTAAATCATCTACCAAATTATTATTTTTAGCATATGAGCAAATATAAAAATCTGTTAATGAATATAATGACAATGATTAGCTTCGAATCTGGAATGAAAATATGAATAAGAAGACAGGAACTTCTAAAACTTTTGAATGAAAAAAGGGACAATATTTTTATTTAAATTGAAAAACATGCATTGTTATTTCAGACAAACTCTTCATATTACTATGTACTTACTAATTTATTATATCGTCTACATTTAAGTTCGAGTAAGAATTAAGAAAAACCTAAGTACATAGTTGCTCCCTACAAGGGTTAAGTGCTCAAAAAGTTATGACTCCACACTGCTAGATGGCACTGATCTGTACAAAATACTAAAATAATAAAACGAGGATGTCTATATTTGTGGCAAATCTATCATTTTGTTTTTGTTTATTTATTCCACGTATAATATAAAAGCCAATGGCTTTAAAGAAATATTAGTATTTTCTAATGAAAACATTTCGCCACTCATCCAGAAGATGTCAGTTTTGTGTTTCAATCACCACCCGGTAGATGGTGCCGTTTGCAGTTTTACTTGAAACAATTTAATGTCAATTTTAAACAGTCTATATTATTCATTTTCCAATAAGAAAACACATAACTTTTCTAATAAGCAAGATGCAATCCAAAAAACAAATTTTAGCGCCTGTTATAATTGTACAGGCAATAAATTGCTAACTCGCGCTATCGAAGTGCGTTGCACCGCGCGGTATATAAGGAAATTAGTTGACCATAGTAAATGGAGTCCGATTCTACTCAGTAAAGCAGATTCCTCGGTCAGATCTGTGCTAACGCTGACCTGAAGCAATACGCTAACGCGGTTGTGGATCCCTCGGACGCAACGCCGTCAACCTACAAAGCAAAAGAACTAACACATCGTCAAATTAGACCTAACAATATGAGAAGAGTACACGAATGAAAATGAAAAATGTAAATAATAAAACGAATAAACTAAACATCAAAATGCGAATCATGACACTTACTAAACACTGACGTAGAACACTGAAGTAGAAGCTTTGACTCTATTTTTGTGTTTTTTTTTTTTCAATTCAATATTATAAATCAATTGCAATTTCGGAAACAAATTTAAATATTATGACTCAAGCTTTTATATTATTAATCAATGGCGTAATAAACTATTTTATGAGCAAGTTTAACTCAATAAGTTTTTAAATAATTTTGATCATACTAGGAATCTAAAGGTACCTTAACAATTACTTAAAATTCGTAAATTTTATTAAATACTATACCAAAACAAACAATAAAATAAAAATAATGGTCAATTAAAAGTAGAAACACAAAAACGCGCGCCATACCGTTACAAATACCCCCGAAATCCGAATCGCTAAGAAAAAGCAATTTCCGCGAATTTTTCTCAGCGCGACCCGATGATTCATCTCGTCTGATGCAGTTAACGATGTCGCGTAGTCGCAACTCACAATTTTGTAGTCTGTGACCAAACGCGCTTCGGTTCGCGCGTATTCTTATTTGAATTTCGAACGCGTCAGTTTGAATACGACTTCGATTTTATTAGTGGTCGAGTGATTTTTTTTTAAATACGGTGCGCGTTTTAGAAAAAAATAAAAAAATGGCGGCAGTGTGGTTGGTTGTGCTTACACTTTTTTCGAGTCAGGAGATTTTTGCAAGTTATCGTGACTGTTCGAATATTGGAAATATACGGAATTGTGACGAATGCATTCGATGTGCTGGGCACTGGTGCAACGATCCTAATGAAGTAAGTATATTAATATCTTATTAATTAGGTACACTTTAGAATGTGGGCACTAATGCATTTCACGGAAAGTTACTTAACTATATTGAATCAGATTATCTGTAAAAAAATATTAATTGGTCAGGCTGCTTTGTGTTGCAGTTGATAAGTTATTGGTTTTATATCTATTCTGCTTGATAATTACGTGACAATATTATGTAAACAGATTCACGGATGGTTATCGGAAATTTATATCTAAACATGACCATTTTGGTAGAGTCTAATAAGTTCACAAGCGTTGATAATTATTTATGACACTATTTCAATTTGAAACAGTCATTATTGGATATAAATAAATTGGTATGTTTGTTGAGATAGGACTATATTATTTATTGAATTATGAATTTATGAGATCTAAGAAAATATTATATTTACAATAAGTATAGATGTAGTTATTTCCGAAACTCTACATATTACGAACATAACTAATTGCCTGATAGCTTTAAACCACTTCTCATCATAATAGAAATATTTACATGTAACGGGATATTTAACCCATTGAGCCCCGAACGGCCCGATCGGTCCACGACACAATAGATTTTCTATTGTGTCTGTGATTCCGGGGCCTGAGTTATTAAATTATAAAGTAGGTACCTAAATCAATAAAAGTTGAAAATATAGAGGGTACCTATAATACCTATATTTATTAAATTTATTTACTTGTGCTGTAGACTATTATTTTGTATTCTGTTTATTTATGGTAGTCAACATTTTTATAGTGCCAATGTAATTGGAATTTTCTTCTCTTTAACTATTACCTATGTGAATCGTCAGTTCAAAAAGTTTTAGGTATTGATTGTTTAAATTTTCCATTCTTGTCACTTGTCTGAGGATCCAGAAAAATATCTAAATGAATGACTTAATACTAGGTACTAGACTAAAGAATACAAGCGATTCTATATTATGTTTTATGAAAACTGTAATCTCATCTAATAGTTGAGATAAGCGCTAGAGAAAACTTAGAAATAGGGTTGTTTAAGAGAAAAAAAGATAATTCAAACGAACGGAAGGTAAGTAAGAATATAACCGATTCTATGTTTTTTTATGAAAACTGTTATCTCATATAATAGGTACCTAGTTGAGAAATAAGCGCTAGAGAAAACTTAGAAATAGGGTTGCTCATAAGAAAAAAAGAGAATTCAAACGAACGGAAGGAAACAATTGAATCAATAAGCTGGATGCGATGGTCAAGTGCACAATTGATCTTTATTTTTTTATAAATCGGCGAAAGACGGTTGAACTTTATCCTTTCATAATTATCTTAACAAGCCGCGCATTTAAGATTATTTTTCTTTACTTTGTCCTGGTAATACCACAGATTATTAATATGTAGTTACTATCTAAGTGTAATGCGAACTAAGAAAAATTTGATGCAGTTATTGAGTATAATATGTGCGAACATACGTGTCTGTAATTATTTTTTATTTATATTTTAGACTATAGGTTTAATAAAATTTACTTATCACATAAAATATTACATATTATACGGTCGATTTTATTTCATTGAGAATTTGAGAATAATATACCTATAGGTTTGTATAGAGGTCGTGGTTGCATTGGTCAGTCCCTATGGGAACTGACGGCCGTTGCATTATTCCAATTGGTATGGAGTTATCTACACTCCATAGCAATTGGATTGATTCTCATAGTGGAGTAGATAACATTTAAATGTCCGTATAAATAATTGAGGTTTTAAGCTTTTGCATAAATATTATTTTTAATTTCGGCTTCAATAAATAAAAATACAAAAAGAGTGGTCGTATTCATAATTTCTGCACATATTTTTATATAATATGATAACATAAATTTAAATCCACTCATATTAAAATTTAATACGCAAGTTTTCAAAAATCTTCACTTCAGGCTTAATGCTAATAAATACCAATGTCAATGAACAAGAACAAACGATAAGCAATTAATCGTTAAATTCCCAATCAGTCGGATGATTTAGTTCTTAATTGCTGACGGTACTTTCGTTTCTATACTTCTTTTCATTTTCATTCGACTTCAAACTTTTTTCCTCCCTTGAGGTTGTTCTAATTTCAATTGTATTTTTTTGCACAACTTACCCCTGGATGTGATTCTTTATTTATTTGAAAGCCGGTGTTTTCTGAAATAAATAATTATTCAGACCGTAAAACAGTACAAAATATGTACGTTTTAAAATATTCGACGTAAAAGTAACAAAGATAAAATACTGATCGTCTGAGTTCATTAGTAAATGGCTTAACCTAGATTCATATTTAATTAAATATATTTTATGAGTAGCGTGATGTATTGTTGTTAGATAATATACGACAAACATTTAGAAGAGGTTAAATGGAAGACTTATAAGTAATGATGATTAATAGTATTCTCCTAAATCTATACTAATGTTATAAAAGCTGAGGAGTTTGAAGAGTTTATTTATTTGATTGTTAGACGCGCTAATCTCGGAAACTACGTGTTCTTTTGGAAAAATTCTTTCAGTGGTAGATAGCCAATTTATTGAGAAAGGCTATAGGCTAAATACATATCAACACGCTAAGACCAATAGGAGCAGATCAATGCGGGTAAAACCGGGAGACACAGGTAGTTGCTATATAAAACTTGTTCAACATTAGCACTCGTCGTTCGTAGTATATTTATTATATATAGGGTAAAAGTGGGATAGATGCCCCACTTTTTGAAATAGCCTCATAATTTTAAAAACATGAATCTTATACGAACACTTTGTATGCATAAAGCTAGGTTAATTATCTGTTTTGAATTACTATATATATTTTTTATCCTATCATTTATAGATAATGTGTAATAAATATTTTTGTAGAACACCTTTTTTGAGGATAGATGCCTACCTAGTTGGATAGTTGCCCCACCATGAAAATACTAAGGAGGATAGATGCCTGCAGAGTGGGATAGATGCCTTACATACTCTATAAACGCGAAATCTAATAAAATTTATATGATAAACTAGCAAATGTCATGTTAACATAGTTGTTCTGTTGTCCAAGAATATACTTGCGCTCGCACTCCTTCTTTTCTTTTGTATTTTCGTGGCGTGGTTCTCCTACAATCAGTATAAGGGCAGATCATTAATAAGTAAGTATACAAAGCAAAGGGCATCTATCCCTTGAAAAAAAAGGGGCAACTATACTTTTTGATAAGCTGCCCCAGTATTTTTTTTATGAAATAAAAACAAAAGAGCCACTATTTTCACTTAGATTTGTACTTAATGAACCAGTGTATATACATAATAAGAAATATAGTGAAATTTATTAATACTTATAAAGTTATGCAAAGGCAAATATCAACCTTTTTAAATTTTAACGTGTTCGTGAAGTTCGCCGCGGATATTATAACACGCACTAGCGAAACACGTCTTCACCAAACAAGAGCTCATGCGTACCCGAGGTGCGGGGTGATAGGAGCTCCTATTTAAATCATTAATTCGTAGTCACGACTCTGGGAAGTGAGGTTTTTTGAAAATGAGGCATCTATCCCGGTGCGGCGTCTATCCCACTTTTACCCTAATACAATATTTTTTATAATTTTCACTCTAATAATTAATTATTTAATTTTATATTATCGACACAGATTATCGAGGACGATAACAATTTCAAATATTCTATTTCTTGTTTACTAACGAAACAATGACACAAGCTTAGAATAATTACACAAGATTGGGTTAACTACTAGTAATTTGATAACTGCTTTATCTGGTAATATCGTAATGACAATTCGAATCACAATAATAATTTAAATATCTAATAATTGCTCTAATTATTTCCATGTATTTTGTAAAAAACACGTATACAAAAATCGTCAGACAAAAATTTTTGTTGTATGAATTATGATAGAGCGCGGAAATATGATATAATTTATTTCCTATGATAATATTTGTTTACAGATAGAAAGTTATGCGAGGTTAGTAAAAAACAAACTCATGTACTTAATCATATTATAAACACTGAAATAGAAATGAGTTGGATTTTTAATTCAAATATTTTTGTGCATTTAAAGTAAACTGAGATAAATTAAAAGTTAATTGATAAAATAATATAACCTGAAAAGATTACATTGTACATACCTATAATATTATGTAAATATTTGAACCTCATGTACATATAAGATATCATTTGTACTCTCCAATCATACTTATTTGATTACGAAAACTGACCTATAGCTATACAAAAGTATAGCCAGTCATTGACCTCAATTGGCCATTTTTCACCATCGAAGTGTGGCTACAAATATTTGGCTACACACAATTACTGTATTGTGAGTACAGTAAAGTGTACATTCGCTTGCACAATATTGTTAATTGTAATTTACAATTTTGTATGAACCTGACCGTCTAATAGGCTAGCGCTAATGACCTGGCTAATTCTTACATAAGCGTAGTAATTGTGTAAAATTAGGATGTTGCAAGATGAAATTGGTGCTGTCGGGGTTAATGTATGAAAATTAATTCTAAAAATGAATCTTTATGATAAACTCTATACATGAATTCATACAATATTCACAAAATAAAATTGAAAGCAACAACAGATATATTCGTAGTTCATTGATGTATTTCAATGCCTTGACCAAAATAAACAAGCCTGTAAAATATCGGCATAATGATGAGTCTACACAATCAAGAGAAGTGGTCCCGTGGAGTGGATCGATACACAAATTTCCTGAGTAACCCCATTTTCCAATATCCTGTCTTGTTTCAAACCTCTTGGTTTTACCTCATAACTTAATTTGTATCGTTAATGGATTTTTAAATCATTATAAATGACTTGTTACCGCGTAGAATTACATTACATTAAATACCTAACAGGCTTGTGTAGAAGGAGCTAATCAATTAGGTAAAAACAAACAAAAAAATATTCGTAGATGTTTGTTGTATCTACTAGTATCGCATTTAATATCAATAATAAAATTGAATCAGAAATAGTTTTCAAATAATTTGGAAAATCCAAAAGTGCACGCCTCATAATTTTTTTTAATAATTATTTATTAATTATTATTTTTGTTTATTTAATAACAATTAAACCACATCGAATCAGACCCTGAAAAATGAAAGGGTTCTATTCCTGAGCATACTCAAGCGTAAGAGAAAAAAAAAGACTCGATTAGTAAAGTATTTCGGTCGCTATCGTGTTAACAAGAAAATCCTCCGCACATACAGACACACGGACGTCCAAGACAGAACTTTTTTAAACTGTTTTTTAACTAGTTTAAATAACAAAAATGACATCAAAAATATCATGAATGTTAAAAATAGTGTTTTTTCTTAATATGTGTGTGTATGTATTATCTTACAAGTGCAATGTATGATACATAAAGACATTTTAAGTTTGAAAAATCAGATGTTTTGCGCGAAGTGACAGTAGTACCCACCTCAACGCTTCGCTTATGAGGCGTGCAAAATTATCTTAATAATATCCCCAAAATAGGTGATAGTATGAACTCTACCTAAACTCTATTTAAATTTTCAATAGACCTAACCATAAACCCACCGCCTTGATTACTTATGTTCTGATAAAATCGTTTTGCTCTTAGTGAGTCATTTGAAGGAATAAACCGCTGGCGTGTTGCCATCTCCACGATATGAATGTTCATAGTCAGCATTTGCATAAAATAATTGTACCTACGTAGGAATCGATTTATACCCATATTGTATGAATCCACAATTGATTATAAGCCGTGTCGGAATGCTAATTGGTCATCGAAATGTTGAAACAGTAGATTGAAAAGCGTGTTGTAATTGATACAATGTACCTCGGCTAGTATTTCTCCTCATTCATTCCTTCAAAGAAAACATTTTCTAATTGTTTCATAGTTTGTCCTTAATACGTTCGTCTTTATACACATAAGTGTATAAAGAATGAGAAGGTATAGGAATGTGAATACATTAATATAACACACAATTATAAAGCATACTTCAACAAACTTTCGTTAAAACAACACTTAAAACAAATGTTTACAATCGCATATTAAGAGGTTCTCAAGACAATATCTTCACGGTAACATTTCTTTTCCCAATTAACGTCATTAAGGCATGTTTACAGAAGCTATACAATGTAACCCTCGTGTATGCTTCGTATTAGCGCGCAAACATTATCGAAACACACAAACATCCGATACGGGGAATATTAATAACCTACTAACCCAAATCGGCTATGTTTTGGACATTAACTTGCATAATTTTATATGCGGTTGACTTCACATGCAACCGCGTTTAACGAAATTAAATACAGATGCGCTTTTCATTTTCCAAGAACCTAATCTACGTTATCTAGGCGTGTGTAGGTATATTATTATCCAGTTTTAGTAACATTTTGACTCATTTCGAGATGAAGATGAGAATGAATTTTCAAATTAAAAGTAATGTCGTTAAATTTGCTTAAAAAACAAACTTACAAAATCCTTTTAATGTTACCACATTTAAAATAACCTTTCGTAATGCGTTAAACTTCTCTCATTTGTTAATACTTTTACTTAACTTAATCGCTTTTTCATGAACTTTACGTTGCAACTTGCAACATATCCGATTCAGCAAATATATATTTTTGCTCAGTGATTAAGGATAATAACCTACTTGAGTTATGATTTATTGTGGGCTGGTAATTATTGTGCGGGTGTTACCACACTGATGTTGGCATTTCCAACGGCGCCTTTGACCTGTTTGCTTTTGATTGAAAATTGTGTAAATTTCACTTAAATTGTGCCACATGTAGCCGTTTAAAAGAGTAATGAGTATCAATTTATTGTGCAAAATCACCATGGTTAAAATGTTCATAAGAGGTGTTTATTGTGTCAGTAATTTATCAAAATTATTGAAGCTTTCATTCACATTATTGTCACTGGTAAAACACAAGCTATCTCAGCACTGTTTCGATGAAACATTTATTCTATGTAATGTTAAGTGTCATTTAAACTTACACTTTAATTTAAAAGTTTTTGGGAATACAAATTTAATCATCCAATTACATTAATTAATTACTACACATTAACACTTCATAGACAAAAACTAAAAAGTCATAATTAATAAATCGAAAACTTCCTTCTTTTATGACAACTCCGGCCAAACCCAAGGGTCAAATAGATTAAATTATTATCAAAGGGTGGTCGCAAATGCCAGTTTCAAATATCTGTGTAACCAAGTGGTGGTGATAAGTGTGAGTTTTATTACATTCTAGAGTTACGAAACCACCAATAAAACAACATAATATCATTAAGTATACAAGCAAGTTTCGACTTACAATAAATATATGGTCGTATTAATTAGCTTGATACATAATTTGATTGAAATTGCATACAAAAAACATATTTCCAATAAACACAAGATTTGAATGACAAAGAGCCAATAACAATTTCTCTGTAGGCAGAGCCTTAATATATCAAATTGTAGGTTATTTCTATTCTGTGGAATTATATTTATGTGTAAACACAGCAAATGTAAAAAAATTAAAGCAACTGCTCTTAAATCTTTTATTTTCACGAATTGAGTATAGACGCTTAGGCTAGAAGCCAACAAAATCCAGGTATTTAGGAATCAGCTAAAAGTATTACAACATGAGTAATTTGAACTTTCGTACGTTTGTTTGTGTGGCTTCAGTTCACAGATCTTTTTAGTGTATTCAAGTAATACCATCTACCTGCTCTTTGTCCTAGATTAAATTTTATCCAATTACTATGAAAATAGCAGAACTTTGAAACATGACGTGCTTTAAAGTAGTAAGCTGAAGTACCTATTATCACAGATTATTATATAGTTTATTATGCATATTACCTATGAGCCTCAAGAAAATCTTATAATTGTCAATTTGTAATTATTTTAAAATTAAAAATAATATAGTCAAGAAACTAAGCTTGAAATTTATATTTTTTTACATTAAAGGTCAAGTATAATTTGAGTATACTTGTATAAATTTTTATTAAATGTTTAAAAAGCAAAAAAAACAAAATTTTGAGCGGCTTTTTGAAAGCTGTTATAAAGAAAACTTAACACCTGGCCGCTAAACACTCGATTTTATTAAACCCTTCTAAATAATGCATAAATAACTGACCTTATATTTAATGGGCAATGAGATTGTGATTTAAAAACATTTTATATTTGAAATATTTATTTTAACTATACCTATTTATAACTTGTGTACCTATACAACGAAAATATAAATTAAAAATAGGAGGTAAAGTTTTGATCATCGATTAAAAATACTTATCTAAATTTATTGGTAACGATTATAATATGTAATTAAAATAACTAGTGATTCTCTTGTTTAAAAAAATGCATAAAAATTAAGTTCAAAAACTCTATCATGATATTATATTATGATCTAGCGACTTTCTCTAGTACATCTAAGTTGGATATTATTACGTTTTAATCTATATAAAATAACATTAAGCATATATTTTTCTAAGCAAGCTCTCACACTAAATAACCTTTGAACTCGACAAGCATCGGAAACGTTTTATCGCTGAAGTGCTCTTAAATTTTAAATAAAATTTATTATTTGGGTTGATGAAAAGCTTAAAATGCCTTTGTTTATATATTTTGTACTTAAAACTGATCCCATATAATAACTATAACCTACATAATGTATTTTGAAATTTACAAATGTTTTAAGCAATCTGGTTTAAATGTTATAGAGACAATTTAAGATAACAATAAAAAATATATATATATATATACATATATATTAAAATAGATATCGTTAAGATTTATTTTCTACTCTCGGTTAAATTTAACTTTCAATTCACAAACCGGGTTAACAGCTCGATATCACTAACACATTTCTAACTGGAATCCATCTTGGAAAGTTTAATTAATATTTATTTAGATAATTGTATCACTTTTTGTTCATAGGGGGTCGTTCATAAAATACGTTCGCATACAAGGGGGGGAGGGGTTTTCGCAAGTGTGACAAGATGTGACAAGGGGGTACAGGGGGTCTACGGCAGCGTGACGTTCGCCGTTCATTAAAAATGTTTACTAAGTATTCGTTCTCTCGACTTTTTTTTTCAATTTTGTAATGATAGAAGTCATTTATTTCGTATTAGCAAATATACAGATATTGAAATGTTATTTTTTTCAACATGAGCGCTAATATTTAAATATTATTACAAAAATAAAAATAAAATTCTAATATCAAAATTTGTGTATTATCAATCAAAATTTATCATGTTTAGGGGGGAGGGGTCTTAGTTTTTGTGACGATTTATTTCCAGGGGGGGTCACAGAAAGTGTGACACAGCGTGACAACCGGGGGGGAGGGGGTCAAAAAACGTTAATTTTAGTGTGACGTATTTTATGAACGGCCCCTAGACAGACTTTTTAATTTGTAAGATTAAGGAATGTCGTTTCTCTAGAATGCTTACCTATATAGTATATATACCTATTACCTACATACCTACCTACGAACAAATTTCTTACCTTAAGGTAACAAAGGTACAAAAGAAATATGTTATGTTTAAACATAACTATAATCCTTTCTCTGATACAATTTAATCGTATGTACGTTATCGTATGATATGGTTTTACGATTCTACACTGTAGACGATAAGATTTCAGTTAACAACATATTTCATAGGTAATACTTATGATTATCTTTGATATATTTATCAAGTATCATTTATTAATAAAACAAAGTAGGTACATTGGTTAAAAACATCTCAACACAATCAGCGAATCAATTTATCAACAAAAACATGAAGCATTGACCGTCGATGCTCGGCCATGGCTCAAATCTATTTGACAATTATTCTTGTTATGGCGATTAAGTGCTGTCATGAAAAAACTGGTCTTCTACCAGTCTGACATTGGAGATATTCCATCAATGTTTCAAATAGATATATTTTGTATTTGTGTATAATTCTTAGAATATACCGGTATTGCTTTAGACTTAAGAGTAATGTAGAATATAGATAATACTTAATAGATACACATATACATGTATACACCTAAAAGCTTTATTTAAAGTCATTATACAAATAAGATAACATTTTAAAATATGTAGAGCTCAGTATATATCACTCTCATTTAATTCATTCCTGCTGCACTGTTATATGCATATTAAAACCAATAAACACTATAATATCAGACACGTTCCATAAATAAATCAATGACAACATAACACCTTTAAAAATTCCTAATTACTTGCAACACCTACGAAACGTGAATTATGAGTTCTTCACCAATATCAATCAAGGCAATTAACGACCCCAGTGTTCCACTTACCTTTAACTTATTAACACGATGAAGAACATAAAGCATCGGTGAGGTATTAACATTTTCGCAAGATAAAATTGACTATAAAGGCCGCGTTGTCCGAATGCCGAAATGCAATATCTTAATGCAATTCCGTGTTCGGTGTAAGTGAGAAACGTATAGTTTTGTATTTGAGGCTATTATGAAAAATATATCATAGAACTAAGGCTAAAAGTTTATTTAAAATGTGGGTAGATATTATTTGCTTTTGTTCTTCATTTAAGACCTTTCATATTAAGCACACGACTCGATGCTTTAGTCTTTACATAGCACATCAAATAGTTTATCGTATCATCTCCCGAACGTTTTTATTGTTTCAACATGGCAAGTATTTACATGGAATTGTCTTAAATTAAAATAAAAGATAATAATATTTTAAATTTATTGTCTCAATGTTTACGTCTATCTACCTGAAAGTCAATCTCCTTAAGAAACTGTAACACTTCACCTAAAAATAAAATATTAATTCTACTACCTTAGTATTGGATGTATTCCAAGTAGTGTCTTTTCGTATGTGGGTCAACTCTTCGGATGAGAGTCAAGTTCAACGAACTACAACTATTTCTACTAATGCAAAAAAATATAAGAGCTTTGTTACTAATTTTTATATGAACACAATTTATTTTTTATTAGAGTTCAGTGACATTTTACATCTTTCTTGTTTGTATTTTTTGAATACTGAAATTTTCGCTACAACATATGTGAATATGCAACAATATATTCCAAACCTAAAAACAAAGTTCATCGTTCTCGGCTACATATGAATACTTACTTAGTATAAGCTGATAATGCGCTATGCAGGAGGTAATTCTATGGTCTCTAAGAAATATTTTAATCGCTTATAACTTAACAAGCTTTAGCTCGCGCGGATCATATTTCTTATCTACGAGTAAATATAGTAAACTTCCTACTGTAAGGCGTCTGGGTTGCAGCCAAGAACCTATAGATTTTTCTTGCGCTTTTCCTACATTTCAGTCTAGTACAGAGGGCAATGCCCTTTTAATATTTATGTGGAAGACGAGACGATGTGTCTAGCCTTAAGTCATATGCTTTAGTCTCTTTGTCCCGTTTGTTATTATTTTTATCTAATTACAAGACAAGGAAATTTCATCCCACTTTCATCCAGAATGTTCGCATATTTTCATAATCTATTATTTAAAATAACACATTATAAATTGTAATGTGTACGTGGTGTGAAATTACCAACAAACGCCCGTGATGCGGGTGATTTCATTATTCGTAAAACAATAGTCTTTTGTTGGAAATAAATTATCAATTTAAAAGCTGTCGTCTCATCTTGAAGTAATGGGGAAAACATATTATGAGGAAAATACGTGTCCTTGTTTAAAGCTGAAAAATCTATCAAGCATTCTTAATGGAAATGTTTGCGAAATAACGACGGGATAGTGTAATATTTTGTTCTTTTTTAAACTATTTTGAGATGCAAGTTCAATGCCTCAAGATTATGCTTTTAATAATATAAAAACTGGTTACTCCGAGTACTTACTAGTACCGTGGGTGTTACTCGTAGCAGGGACTCCAGTTAGGTTATAATGCCACCTACACAACCTTAAAAGGCTTGACGTCTTTGTGTAGGGAACAACGTGAAATGACTGTAATTTGGTACCGAACTATATTGTACGCATAAGTAATTGGTAAAGATCTAAGAACTTCGCCTTAACAAATATACCTTAAATATACAGTACCAATATATTTGCTTTATAGAGTTTATTAGATGTTGAAACATTGGACACATGAAAAGTTACCCATTTTAATTTAACAGATACATATGTTTTATTAGGTAAAAATAGTATAATATTTCAATTTGAAAACATTCTCTCATAAACTATATTTATTTATGTTATGTACATACTTTATAGTTATGCAGTCAAAATAGGATATGAAATATAACGTAATATAAGGACTAAAGTGCAATAGTATCATTTGTTTCGTATGGTAATGTAATTAGCATGTTACAATTCACATGACGGCAAGAAGATAATTGAAACAATATGAACATTCAAGATCTTTTTGTAATGTAGAGCGACAGAAATCGATGAAAAAAAGAAATAATCAATATTTATATGATTAAATATTAAAAACATTACGAGTGGAATTATTTAATTAGGCATAGAGATAATTTATCATAAATCATTCCGTTATGAATTTAAGCTTATTACTCTCGATTTAATCCGAATCGGGGAACGAATCTTCATAATTGTTTTTTGTAGGCGTTTTATAGGCATTATAACGTGCTCTATAATTTATGTATAAGTGTTCTAAATATTAAATTGTACCTTGTAAATAAATTGGCCTTTTCTAGTTATATTAGTTATTTTTACAAAGGAATGTATAAGTAGGTATAATATTGCGGGATACTTTTACCTTATATAGTAGTTTGTGAACCGTAATATCAAGTTTCTATAACATATAATCTATGTAGTTCTATGTTAAACTTAAAGAAAGAAAGGTAATAAAAAGTACAATTTGAATACGAAAAAGTATAAAACATGCTTGTATATTTTTACGGAATTTTACGAGACTAAAACAAATAAATCGTTGCAGCGAGCTATATCTATCCCGGCTTTACAACACATATATTACCTACGACACTTGATTATAAATTTTATTTTACTGCATATAAAATATAACATGGGCTATAATGTGGATCACTAATTTACATAAGTCCCTAGACACGATTTCATCACACTACATACGTGACAATATTATAACTGTCGTTTGAAAATGCATTTGTCCCTGTTGTTTTATGAGTGAGCGAAAGGAATGGAAGATTCGATTAAAATGAGTATGATTCAAAGGGAATAATCAGTGAGATCTCGGCTATTATTGCTACACCCACACACCCCGTACATGCCGAGAAGGGTTTATTGCCCTTGTAAGTATCATTTCATAACGGTTTAGGCGTTAACTTTCTCTAGTTATTAATAGTGATTATTTATTTAAGATTGAAGAATTCAAAATTGATTATTATCTGGATAATTTATTTACTCTTAGCTTGAGACATACGTACCGAGCCTTTCATAAACCAATTTATGAGATTAATATTAACAAGACGTCCAGTAAAACAGTTGTCTGGATCATCTAAGTGATTTCAAGATACATATTATCAGTTATTTTAAACCAACAACTAACTAGTATTGCAAATAATTTGTGTTTTATATAAATTCTCATGTCCCTTGAAAATGTTATTCCTCGACAAATTACGACTGCAGTTGCAATAATTTTATTGCAATCACCATTCGCGAACGATAATCTGAAATTGCATTACGCAGAGAATGAACGAATGAGTAAAGTATGTTTTGAGCTTTTTAAATCAATTAGTTCTTTTTATATTTAATTTATTCGGATAGTGTTATGTCCTTTTTTTTTTTTTTTTTTTTTTTTTTTTTTTTTTTTTTTTTTTTAATAGTGGGGAAATCTTCCAAAGATACCCACGGCCCCCGGGGAAGGAGCCGTGGGTTATGTCGGATTCTTACCGACTAAAACCCCACTGTGTTCCGTCGAGCCGCTTTAATGATGGGGCCGCGGGTATTTGTTAGAATTCTTCCGCGACCCCCTCGGCCAGGCCAGGCGCAAGCCAAGAACAGGAAAGGTGGTTTGCCTGCTCTTCCCTCCCGTTGGCGGCATGAGCGGAACACGTCTCAAGCCGCCTCACCGCACCGGACGATGGATTAAATTCCCCGTTCCACCGCCCGGGTAGTGTTATGTCCTAGAGTCAAGATATTCGGAGAAAAGGAATGAATAAAAAAAAAGGGATAAGGGATTTAGGTCGCCGTCTCTACTTGGCAAATGAAATGGCGATATAATACGAAGCAATTAAAATGCTAATGTAATAAAATAGCAGACAGGATGGTCTCGTGACTGCGCTGAATTCTCTCCTTCAAAATATAATTGGGGAAATTCGTTAAATATATTGCTCTTTTAGCGCATCGTCGTTGCACATTAATAATTAAAATTATCATGTGTTAAACTATTTCATTTATAAATAATAAAAGGAGAAGATAAATATGTGAAGATTTACGACTAACTTTTTCCTTATTTTCTGTCACTGAGAAAGATTGAACTGGAAATGAACAGTTCATTAATTATAATTACATTCAAAACATTCTGGTTCACGCGTTCAGGATTATTAAAAATACATCTCAAGTGCTCGAAGCCGGTCATATGTTTATCATATTAAAGTAACGAGTAGTCAAGTAGCAAACCGGTCGGTTAGCCACCTGCTTTTTACCATATCGATGTAGCGATTTAATGGATAATGTATGCGAATAAAAAGCTCAGTATTATATGCACTGATAGGTGTATTGCGATTAACTAACTGACTGACATAATCGTTTTTCATTATGATGCATCATGTTTTCAAAATGAAAATTATGATCTATATAATTTGGAGTATGTATATTTTGTAATAATTCATAATTTAACTTCCTCGTGTGGGAACCGTCAAATGATGTCATTTATAAGGAAATTTTGTCACCATATATTTATCTTGTACATACGTCAACACATAATAACATAATTACTTCGTAATTAATAAAAAATTGGGTACTTCCGTCCTTAACTTGTGTTTTGCAAGTTCCTGTCTAAATTAATTCTAAAAAGTCCTAATATAATAATAACAAGGTAGAAAGTACCGCTCAAGTTTATCATTCGTAGGTATATGTTTGTATGTGTCCACGTCGCGGCGCCGCGCGGCCACCGTACACCGATATACAATTGGATTGGAAGAACCCAGTCATTATTTACTCCTGGTGTATTATATTTGCAAATATAAATAAACTGGTGATAATTATTGTGTTTGCTGTACACGTCGAGCGATCACTGATAGATTAAATTCCTTGTTAATTTGTTAGAACATGGTAAACACATGTAGTTATGCACGGATAAAGACAATCTTCAAGAATTATAGATATTAAGAACCTTGTCATTCTTACTAAATTTATGATTAAACAACATTCAAACCGAATATTTGACTAAAGCTTTTTTATCTATATGAAACGGCAACTTATTCAATAAACATATTATGCTTGTTATTTAAACCTAGTTGCGACTTTATCATACTTCTGTTCAAACCAATTATAAATAAAATATTTCATTTTACTATGACATAAACAATGTTGTTTTAATCAATCATGTATATCTTTTACATAATTGCTTGTCTTATAATGGCTATGAAAATTAATAAGCAATTAACATATTCCAAAACAATTATAATGTAATTTGAATTTCGTATGTAGATCGTTGTATAAACCAAGAACGCTTTGTATGTAAATGCTCAATACAATTACATTCTTTCCAATGATCTATATTGAAAAACTGACAATTAGGTATAGTACCTCTTGTGTTTTAAACTAGTATAATAATTTGTCCTTGAGTTGTAGACCGTATTCACCTACAAAATATTCGAAATATTCACAGAAGCTTGCCGCTTCCACAGATTTTAACTCTTGGAATGCTGTTATTTTAACTAGTTTCAATCTGAACTGCACCGTGCTAGCAATTACGTTATTTTATGTCTAGATCCAGATGCCAACTTCTCCATATAAAGAGCTCTTTGCCATAAAGGCGGAATTCAGTCCATTACCTTGCTTTTAATCTTAATTAAAGAGTAGTTCTTTGTTAACGAAGGTATTCAAACTTGTAGGGGTGCATGGTAGATTGCAAAAGTTTTTCCTTGATTAAAGTACGTACGAAGATGTGATTGAATTCTATAATAAAACTTGGAATTTTTCAAGGTATATCTATCAGCTTAATTACCATGTTTTATTATGTATTGAAATATAGATTTAGATGGAGCTCCATCTAAATCTATAATCTAATTTAAGCAAATATTTTTACGTATTTCTCAATTCTCACTCTTTTAGTGGTAAATATATTTTCTGGGCCTACGAAAATTTTCTTTATTTTCTTGACTTCCACCAACAAAAACATGAGCTTTACACATAGATTAATTTACAATATTCTTCACAGAGCAGAAGATGTACGATCGAGCGGTTCGATGACTGGTGTCCTGGACAGCAAGAGACGCTGACATATCAGCAGGAAGTCACTGAACCTGGACAGCACTTCAAGCCGAAGTTCATGCTGAGAAACATTCGCAGCGGCGCGGATGACAGCGTGACGATCGATTTTAAATCTAGTAGTAAGAACCCAAAGGTATGTATTTCTTTCGCTTTACAATTATCAAATTAAAGACCACATTTATTCAGTCTTCATCTAAACTTAATTTCTAGTATCTACGTACAGTTTAATAATTTTTTATTACTGGTTCTACAAAAGCTACCCCCACACCAAATTTATTGAAACATTTTTTTCTGATTTTCTCTATCGTTATCATCAAATTCAATTGAAAAGTCCCAAATTCAATTGCATAATAATACAATCATTAAACCGTTAAATATTGTTATTACAATTAACCAGAAAATGTACCAGGCCTTATTATTATATACTTAGAGAAACAGAAGTATTTTCTCACAGTTTCTGAGTAAATTTTAATTGTACATGCCCATAGATTATGAGAAATATGTCATTACGTGCAAACATAATCATCAGGTAATCATTATTACCATAACAAGATTATAATGATGTTTTTATACGACTCGTGAGCATTGCTGTAGGTAATTTATAGATCATGCAGCTATTACCCTCATATTTATAAAAAACTTTTTTTGGACGTAAGCGACTGTAGAAATAAGACTAAAATCTGTAACGTGGGTACTTTACTTAAAAAGTTTTGGAATTTCAAACACCTGCTCATTATACAGTGTGTCCGGACATGACATACCGATATTTGAAGGGGCTATTCTCCAGGTATTTTTATCGACAATTCAACCCCTCTACAGTCCCCTACCTCACCCCCCTCAAAATGGTTTTCGAATTTTTTAAAGTATGTTTCATCACTCTTATCAATTAAATGATATTGTTCAAATAAAACCAAATTTAGTATTTTGTGACACTCACTTTCGAAGTTATTACAATTTTCATAAATTCACTATCCGAATTGATAGGTTTGCCATTTTGAGGGGGGTGAGGTAGGGGACTGTAGAGGGGTTGAATTGTCGATAAAAATACCTGGAGAATAGTCCCTTCAAATATCGGTATGTCATGTCCGGACACACTGTATATAGAGCGGTTATTATGTCTCTACATTTATTTTGTTTTATCTCCCTTCCTAAAATTAGAATAATCATGCATAAAATATGCAGGGACTAGGATTAATTAATACACACATGCTACAATATATCCCCTGCGTAGTCTCCGTCAGTTGATTAATCGTTGTGGACAAAATTGAAGTTACCGCATTATTTATATTCTTAAAACTATTATTACAGTCATCTACTTGTAATCTCATTAATCCTTAACTTATTTTTAGTTCCAACCATTTTTACACGACCTTTTATTCCAGATTGATGTTGTCTTCAACACAACACAAAGAAATTTGAGTCCCGAAACGAGCGTCAAATGTGAGAATGGAGTTTGCCGTACCACCATTGAAGTACTAACAGATACCGACTTCTGTGAAGCCAAAGGACATACTTCAGAGTTCTTCAATATAAAGCTGAAAGTTGATAATATAAGTGAAGAAGCAGTTATGAAGTTCCATGTCCCTTGCGCGTGCGGTTGTAGTGAAAAAGTGCAATTACGGTCGCCAAGGTGCAATGGAAGAGGCGATTTTACCTGTGGCGTGTGTACTTGTGATAAAGATTGGTAAGATATTGTTTATCAGAAATGTAAAAGGGATTTAACACTCCACAGATATCATTACTTTAGTTACATATTCATCGCTCTACAAAATATTATTCATGTCTCTACATATTATTCATAACGCTTCAAAAATTGAGAAAGCCTGTGATGTTCAATCTTCTAAAGTTTCATTTTGACGAAATTTAGTTTTTTATGCTCATCACAAGCTCTTCTGTATTTACATATTTAAAATGTGTAACCTAAAAAAATAACCTAAATTTAAAACCACTTCATTAATCAAAGAAACGAACTTGCAATCATTTTAATGCCCAACCAACTCTCTAAAAGCCATCCATACGCATTTCTCTTTTATCCTTTTACAAAACAAAGGTATACATTATTCAAACTAAGTAGCACATTTGATTGCATTTACATTGATATGTTCATTGCTATTGTCCATTTAACTAATTCCAATTGCAAGTATAAAAGATCCCTTGTTACATCGCTGCAAAGTTAATTATAGAGATGAACAGGCCCACTTTCCTCTGTCGGCATCATTAAAAATACTCCATTATGCCTAACTAATGACTACACTCCTTGTTTTTATAATCAAGAGATGACATAAGTAGATTATTCAATTCACACTAATTTTTATGGAAAGTTATGTAACCCTCAATATGATGTCGCGTCTTAGAGAACAAGTCTAAATTGCAAAAAATACATAAATATATTCGAATTTCAAAAAACTTCACCGTTTATGGAAAAAAACCTAATGTTAAACGCAACTTATATTACATAATAAAGTTGAAAAAAAGATAGAATAACATAACAGTCAAATAGCTGTTTATTCCAATCCTCTATTCCTTTCATATCATGCATCATCCTTTGTTTACAATAACAGTATAATAATATTATATTATCTAGTATATCGACATAGAAACAATTGTTCAAATCAATATTCATCTTATGTATCGCAAAAAGCTGTTAAAAGGCTAAAAGCGCTATAAACATTTCACCTTGACGTGAATATCAATTAGCTGTTCTGAATACGACTGTTAGCTTGAAGTATTACTTTTTAATGGACATTAACCCTTAAAGCTATTTACATAAACGTTATATTGGTTTATATTAAAATTGATTATAAATTAACAATGTAGATGAAAAAGTTACAAGCGTTAAAGAGATCGAGGAAGATTAAATGTTAAAAGCATAAAAATGAATAGTTCCTAATTATTTCTTATTCTTTAGGACAGGAACGTTTTGCGAAACTCCGATTTGTCACAAGAAACGCGGTGATGTCCCTTGCACTGACTCCACTAGAAGCGATGTAAGTACAACAAATTATACCATTCGTTAAAGCTTTGTGATGTTTAGTTTTTCCTTTTATAATTGTTTTCGCTGTAATTTTAATTTTTTTGTAACAAAAAGAAACTTAAATTAAGAAGCCCATAACTTCTATACTTTATATTGATTCTCCATCACTAACTCTTACTTTTTATTCTTATTTCTTTCAAGATCTTGAATATCGCTTGAATTTTTTAACTGACTACGACTATTTCTTCGTCATCTAATAATACAACCACATTATTATTAACGAAATAATCTACTCTAAATGAACCATCAAACACTAAATCATTATAAAAAAACATCTATAGCATCAAATCTCCCTCAGGTGGAATGCTCCGGCAACGGAGTGTGCAGCGCTTGCGACGAATGCGTTTGCTTCACCGACAGAGTTGGATCCCAATACTTCGACAAGGACAATTATTGCGCTGACATTTGCACAATAACCAACGATTGTGACGATTGCTTCAAAAACCCGATGCCTGGGAGATGTGATCTATGCCATTTCCCCCTCATCCATAAGCCTTATAACCAAAGTTTGATCCAGGAAAAAGATGATTTCAATAGAAATGTCTGGGTCACCTGCAATGATACGTTGGATGGTTGCTTCTTCGAATACGTAGCGATGAAAGACGCGAATGATGATACGTATTACATGGTCACCAAGTCCTGCAATCCTGTTGAGGAGAAACAAGTCGTTGGAGGCGGTGTTAATTGTAAGTTATCTTTGAAAATTTATATTATTAATGTGATTAGTGTAGTATAAGTTAGTTAATTTTATGAAACTGGTCTTGAACCAGCTAGATAAACATGAAGGATATGGCAAATTAAAGTCAAAACCTTCAAAGTTCAGTCAAGTGAAACCAAATCTAATTGGTAGACTGCCTGTTTATTTACTTCTTTTTTACAGTATATTTTTTTTTTGTTTAATTTTATAAAAATATATTGAGCGCAGCTGAGGGCCATTCAATAGAATATTTTTTACGTAAAAAAACAAGCTAGTTGCAAGTACACCAAACCCGAAACTTCTCACAACAGAAACGAAAATAATGTGACTAGCAAACATAAACATGCTAATACAAACGCTGCATTCAAATTTACTATCCCTGTTTATTTTGTCATCTGTAATTTATGATTCTATGTAATGTTTGGCTTATCCATTCAGGAACCAAATATCGTTCATTATAAACATTTCTGTATGAATAAATATTACAATTTATGGTCTCATAACATCGCCAAGCGTGATATTGTGTAATCCGTTTACACAGTTGCAACTTGAACGCAAAACAAATACTCGACCACCAGCTGTCTTGTCTCATATTTTTTGTCCCTATCATTTGTATTCAATATTCCCACCCTCGATATATCGTTCTCTGTTCCACAAATGGTAACATCATTAGTGATATTATGATAAAGTAATTATGTATTTGTTTGTCCGTGCCACCATAAATGCATAGCCGTTAATCTAATTCTGTTTAAACGACAGCGAGTTCATAATTATTTATACGGGATTCGTATGCTTATAATGTATTATTATGTATTTAATAATATAATTATTAAAGACAATTGCATTCAAAGAAGGATTTGGAATGTAGTATTTTATATCACTATAGTCTCGATATCTGTATTGATTTAAGAATTGCAGATGGTTTTAAAAATAGGTAGGTAGATTTTATATTTTTAAATTGAAATTTAACACAGATTGAACTATTTTCACGCAAATTTTTGTGCACCACAACATTTCGTGCATATTATTATCCAGCAATCGACGATACAATAAACGTGTATATCGGACTAAACTCTGTGTTCCGTTGAGCTGTCCTGGGGGATCACTGATACAGTTTAGAATTCATTCAAGATTGTTGATTATCGTTTGATGTCGATTAGGCGGGTCCATACTGAGCTAGTTGCATTGTGAATCATTTTGCAGCTTGGCCAGTGTGAATGTGGATAGGCAGGGGAAAGTGTGTGCGCCATTTTCTTCGGCCGAAATGCTCGTGCGGATATTCGCTCTATGTGAACCCGCCTATTGGACACAGCTAGTTAAACACCAAGGCAACACGCACTTTGGCCGAGTCACGTCTACATATACTACTTCGCAAGGCTACTCGGTTTGTGTAGATACACCAATTTGACGTAGCTAGTTAAACACCAAGACACACGCACTTTCCTCGGTCGAGCCACATCCACATATACAAGGCTGCTCGATCTATGTGAACCCACCTTTTTGCATACATCTTTGACTATTGACACAGCTCAACACCAACATATTACCCACAGTAACCCTCCTCATCGTGCCTTCGCAAGGCTGCTCGATTTACGTGAACCTGCCTTTTTTCATACATCATTGACTATTCACACAACTAGTAAAGCACTAAGTGCTTGTCTACAGTAACCCTTCCCATCGTACCTTCGCAAGGCTACCCGATCTACGTGAACCCACCTTTTTTCATACATCATTGACTATTCACACAACTAGTAAAGCACTAAGTGCTTGTCTACAGTAACCCTTCCCATCGTGCCTTCGCAAGGCTACCCGATCTACGTGAACCCACCTTTTTTCATACATCATTGACTATTGACACAGCTCAACACCAACTCCACAGTAACTCTCCCCATCGTGCCTTCGCAAGGCTACTCGATCTACGTGAACCCACCTTTTTTCATACATCATTGACTATTGACACAGCTCAACACCAACTCCACAGTAACTCTCCCCATCGTGCCTTCGCAAGGCTACTCGATCTACGTGAACCCACCTTTTTTCATACATCATTGACTATTGACACAGCTCAACACCAACTCCACAGTAACTCTCCCCATCGTGCCTTCGCAAGGCTACCCTCTACGTGAACCCACCTTTTTTCATACATCTTTGTATACACGGCTTAAACACCAACTTATTACCCACAGTGACCCTCCCCATCGCGCTGTGCGCGATAGGCGCAGTAGTAGCGCTCGCAGCGACGGGCGGCTACCTGCTGTACCGGTGCCGGCCGCCCGCGCCGCCGCTCGCCGACCCGCTGTACCAGAACATCGGCGCGGAGGACTGCACGGGGGAGAACCCGCTGTATAAACCGCCTACGTCGTCCTTCAAGAATCCTACGTATGGGAAGTGGTAGTTGGTAAGTTTCCTTAATATACTTTCTTATATATAACTAGCTTACCGCCCGCGGCTTCGCCCGCTTTGTCTAAGACCTAATAAATTATATACTAAAACCTTCCTCTCGAATCACTCTATCTACTAAAAAAACCGCATCAAAATCCGTTGCGTAGTTTTAAAGATTTAAGCATACAAAGGGACATAGGGACAGAGAAAGCGACTTTGTTTTATACTATGTAGTGACTAGCTATATAGCTGCGCTTCGCGAATTCACGAGTGTGGCTCCGCTCCTGTTGGTCTTAGCGTAATGATATATAGCCTTATAGCCTTCCTCGATAGATGGGCTATCTAACACCGAAATAATTTTCCAGTAGTTCCTGAAATTAGCGCGTTCAAACAAACTCTTCAGCTTTATAATATTAGTATAGATTTTAGACTATAAAGTACAGATTTACCATTGGTCTCGAAGGACCGATCACTACTAATGAGAAATACCACAATCAATGGGAAGTGGTAGTATATTGCTCTATTTATTTATTTTTCAAAACCTCGGCTTCATCCTCAATGACCACACCAATCTTAAGATTTGAATATTAATTTGGTTTATTAGATAAACGTACGTAACTCTCAAATCTTATCTAGGACGACTTGTTCAAATGGACTTATTAATTTGACCTTGTGTACCGTAATTCTGTATGGGCAAAATGACTCACAAAAATATTTGTTTATACATACTACATTTTTAAATGAACGTATTTTATTACAAGAACCGCAATGGCTTCTCGGAAATTGTTTTTTTTTTTAGAAATTTTCTCTATTTTAAATTATTTTTAATATTTTGACGGAAAAATACAAAAATATGATGAGTTGAATATTTTTTTTATTATTTATATTCGATGGACGTTTAGAATTGAGGTAGAGAAAATTATTACATTAAAATTAAGTTAAATTAACGAAATCTGTTTAAAATTTTTGTTATTTTTTATTCAGTCTCGTATAAATTATAAGCAGGTAGCTTACAGTTTCATAGGGTAAAAAATATTTTTCTCCATACACAAAGTTTTACCTACAGAACTATAAGTTTCCGTACATAACTATTGCATTATCACCTGCGTAAAACATAAAAATCTCCTCTAAAAATAAATGCATTATTAAGTACACTGCAACCACAAAACAAGGTCGTTTAAGTGAGTTGAATATCTCAGATTCAACCTACTTTAGCTCCGTTTTATCTCGTACTAAAGGTCAAGTAAATATAATAAACAAAATACTCGAATTGTTCGCACTATCCATTAATTCCATTATACATAGCAGTGTTGCAACATTTGGAATACATTTTTATCCCTCATTAGAACGGAAACTTTTCGAGTTTAGGATTTCCTAGCCAAATTGTGACAACGACAGTAGTTGCAGTTTATTAAATTTATAGCATTTATACCAATTCATTCTTTAATATCGGTACGCTGTTACGTGAAAGAAAAAACTAATTAGAACACTTTTGCATTTAAAATTTTAATAAAGACACAGATAATACTATAATGCTATACTGCAAGGATAAAGTGTTAATTTCACACAAACAGTAAAACAAGTATAATGTATTTATGAGTAAAACATCGGAGGGGCCAAGATTGTGTTACTACTTGCAATAAATAGTAGCAATCAAGTCGCGAATTGCGGTACGTGACTTGCTGCAGACGTGCACTGTGGCTCTACCACATCGCGCGGGTTCTATTTAATTTTAATATGAATATTATGTTTTATAAATATGTCATATTTTATAAAAATTTATTATATGCGTAATGGACATGTGTTTATTTCAAGTTTCTTTCAAATATCAAGGACAAATGTCGAAAATTATTTGTCTTCTTTTTCACTAAAAATTCTGATTCACGTTTTAAACGGCGTAAAGATCGTAGGAAAAAGAAGATATATATATGTACTTATGTAGATTTTAATATTTTTTTTTATAAAAATATAGTAAATACATAACATAGTCAAATTTTATGCCACCGAAAGTTAATTTTTTCCTTTTTTTCGAGCATCATAAGATTATAGTGTAAACTGAAACCTTACTGAAACTTTTCATTTAATTTTCCTCTATTCATCATGTCATGTGTTGACGTAATATTTATCTTTAATAGTTCAATATGGATAAAAAAAACTTCACAGCATCCGCATTATATACGGCAAACTCATTCAATTATCTTTATGATCTTAAGGAAACATTTACTACATATCCTTATAAAGAGAGCATAAAAAATTAATACGATAACTGCGTCAATGAATTTATTAAATTGTAGAGACATCCCTTTTCTTCGTATTTTCCATGATATTTATTTAAAGTACGTATATACTTAACTTGTATCAAAAGCTTGCTTAAAAGTCTTTTAAAAGTAGACACAAGAACTACAATACTGAATTAGGATAAGAACTTAAAATATAACGAGATTCACATATCCACTTTCAAAAAGTTTTCTGCATTTCCATCCATTTCATTGTCCATCTCCGAACTATAAATAAACTTTACGCGCGAAGTTGCAAGAAATAAAAAAGTTGAAAAGAAAAAAAACTGTCCGCGCATGTGTGAGCTCCAAGTATGCACCTTACTCGTGAATTATTTCGCATGAAGCTTGTCAACGACCCCTTTTATTCGAGATAACTGTACAGATTTTTTGACAGTCACTTGAGACGATGTGTACATTTCTTGTTGAGAATCCTTGAGTGACCTGAAAGTATCTTATTTTTAAAGTTTTGAGAATCTTCAGTTGAAATTTTTCATGTTTATGAAAATAAATCTTTAGCTCTGCAATAAGAAAATAATCATAAACCATCTTGTTTATAAGGATATTATATTATTCAGCCTTCTTTTATATTTATTTATTTTATTAGGCTTGATTTAATCCAAACATGTTTGCCTTTTTTGTTGTCGAAGGTGGTTTCAATGAGCTGTCGCACTACATATAATTTTTATATGTTCATATAAATTGTAAAGCGTTCACAAAAATTATAAAATATACAATAGTCTTTTTATTGCCATAATATGTAGCATATAGATGAAATAAATTATATCAACTATATTATATAAAAAAATATTATATCTAACATTTGCTACTAAATTCAGATTACGTGATAAGTATTACCATAAGCATAAGTATATTATATCTCTGAAAAAATGTGTACGTCTTACTAATTAACCACATAAAATATTGACAGGCTTAGTGATCATATTTATTTAAATTACTTTGTTGTCGATAAAAACTTGTAGTATAGCAACCACAACAAATATATATTCTATTACAATATGCATGTAAATATGTAATATTATGTGCACAACAAAAGAATAATTGTGACACATTATGATTGCTTATAGGTAACTATTAAATTTATAATCGTAGGTTACAATAAATTACTTTATGCAGAACAAATCACATTCTTTGTATAAATTACACTCGATTATTTATTAAAAAGGCGCTATGGCGCCATGGTTTATCCTTGATTGAGTTATGTATAATTACAAGATTAACAACTGACTGAATGCGAAAAAAATCATAAATATTTAATATGCATTATGAAGTGGAATTGTCGAGGAAATATTACCAGCATGTGTTTTTATATTACACCTACAAAGAAGCAAAATATTGCAGTCATTCTCGTAAAGTTTCTTCATACTGCGACTTTTCCGGATAACATTTATCACGACTCAACAGTTCTAAAGACAGTTCTTTTAAGATGTGCATTATATTTATGTCCGGAAATACATGAAAAATATTCTGAAGATATATATATTTTTTTTTTTATACACCTATAACCGACTCTGTAATACTGCGTTGACATTATTATAAAAAAAAACCTGACCTTACTTCATACACCATTATATTTTACAAAATTAATGATATCGTATCTGCCTACAAAATCAGTATTTTCCACTTTTAATCACACATCAATAACGGTGTAATATTCCATTTTAGATAACCAAAACGGTATCATCTTTACAATCGAACCGCAATGTTCATTGAAGTGTACTCGCTATGGAGTGTTAAGTTAAAGTGTCGTCTTAACGGTACAGTATTGTTGTGCGATATTTATCAGTCTGGAGACAGTCACCTCCCAAGCACGCGGCCTTCCGGAGTTCAACGTACGCATTCTACACTTGACCTTACTAATATGATTGTAAAATCAAACAAAGATAATTCGAGTTTGAGGTTAGAAAAACAAAATCCTCGATCGACATATTTCGATCCGTTATTTCAATAATATTAAATATGTGACAATCAAAACTCGTCGGTCAAAACCACTTTTGACTGCAAAAATCAGTTAAAAACGTTTTTGATCGATGCCCAGTCAAATAAGTTTGGCCTTAGGCAAAGAGTTCTGACTATAACAGTTATAGGTACTTACATTGAATATACATTGATATCAGGAAGATCTAAATTGTAAATGAGTGAAAAGCTGACAGGTTCATGTTAATCTAAAAATATTAACAACAACTTAAATTCCTCTAATGTTGACGTTTACATATTCTGCTTCTAAATGCATCGATTGTATTTAGTTAATGATCTAAGGATTGTATATGACAGCCACAAATTGCACTCATTATAACCATACGTAAGATAAATATACTTCTCTATTTAGCATTTATAGAGAAATATGTTTGTAAATGCAACTATAAACCAATTTATTCCTATTACCTAACTTCTTTAACAATTTACGAGTTGTAAACGTATTTTATGACTCCTATAAATTATACGTGTAAGATTTTAATACGTAATCTTAATGGTCATTAAATTTTGAATTTCTTAGCGACGAGACAAATGATTTACAACTATGCGCTTATTAAATAGTTTAATTTACGTTTTTGTGCCCATTGTCTCCTGTAAGTATATTGTATAGTAAACAATAATCAACACTTCATTCATATTTTTTATTGGATAGCTCGTAGGCGTTGCTATTACTAACAATGCATTCTATATATTATCATATAATAAATTTAAAGTGGCTGTCGATTGTTTTATAATAATAGTATCGATTTATAAACTAATTAATAATATAAAGGGGAATAGGCATGACGAAAGATTTTGAAATCCTCTTCCATAATGTGTGTATACGTTTACTATACAAGAAAAACCCTATATTTCGGTAATATACTTAAATTTAACGAAGATAAAAGCCATTTTCCAAAAAATATTTATTAACTGTGCCAAAACAGCTCGCAGGTGTCATGGCGTAGGCGTGACGTCACACTTTGGTAAATACGTAATTATTTGTACGCATTGCGAAGAAAATTAAAAAAAATATTTATTTAATATGTGTTATAGAAACGAATTTCAAAGTTTATAAGTGGTGTGCAGTATTGCAGTGTGAATCCACATAAAAATAATGCTCAAAAATGTGTTAGTGAGAAAATAATAAGAAATGATTGTATAAAGTTGGCGCGGAGAACCCCGAACCATGTATTCGTGAATTCGCAATTATATTTCTGTTCTGAGTCGATAAAGCATACGTGAAACAATAGAAAATAAATAAAAATGCGTATTCTCAACATATTCATAACAACAAAAAACATCTGACGTGAGTTGTTTACTTAAGCGTGACGTCACGCGTGTTTTAGTCAAAATGGCCAACTGCAGTATTTCAATGTTTTATTTTATTGATAATCTCATTAATCTTAATGTTTTTAAGATTTCTAAGTCACTATATGTAATTTATCTATTATACATTTTCCCTTAAAAACACTAATACGATCATTTATGGATACTGTCGTCATGCCTATTGTGAAAGTCCGCTCACTCGACCTTTCCGGCTAATGTTGATAAAAGTCAAGGATACGATTGCTTACCGAGTAGAGATCACAAAAACTACAGCCATGAACCAAAAATTATAAACAAATGTATATTTAATAAAGCTATAATCATAAATATTATATTAAACCTATTTTTATAAACATAACGTAGCATGAGTACAATTACACGTATTACTCACAACGTGTTCTCTGCATAATTATTAAAATTGTAGGCTCAATTGCTATAATTACAAAAATATGTTACACTTATAATAAAGATAAAATAAACACAAATTACCAAGTGTGGAAAGATCAAAAGCCAACTTGCGTAATTTGCATTTGATTTTATTGAACAAAACAAAGCCTATAATTTTACTTATAACGCCAATCTTGTATAAATTAACTTGTTATGAAACACACTTATTCACTATTACCACCTCGCCACTGTAATCAGAGATCATTAAAATTAAATGTTACTTCTAGGCGTCCATATTAATCGTTTAGATACAAACATTGCCCATACATAGTACTCAATACTTCAAAATAGACGTTTCCTACAAAATCTCTATCATGCCTAGTAAGGGTTTTTGACGCATGAAGCGAGAGACTACCGCATGATTACATTAATTTATGTTTAGGATTACCTATTGCAATTAATTGCATTTTAAATATACGAGTATTAATAATTGTTAAAAGATTTTCTTTCGAAATCAGATGATAAATCGACTGTATTTATTGTAATTTTCAAATAAGGCATTGCTTTCAAACAATTAGGTATAATAATATGTGTATCAAATACGCAATATAACTTGTAACTTCATCATTGTATAGTCTTTAAAATAAACAAATGCGTCAATCAGAAACCACAGGAACAGATGAAGTCATAGTGTCATGTTGAACTCTCAATGACATCAACCACAACCCATATTTAATTCAATCTGCTTTCAAAGGAAGTGTTCGTAGATAGAAAATCCCTAGAATTATTACGTTGAAAACAACTTGAATACATCTTTATTTTAAGGAAACAGTCAGTAACAGAATATATATCATTTGTTATTAATTTAACTATATTTGTTCATAAGGTAGAGAGGTAGAGATGGACAAAATAATATTTAGAGATGGTACCTAATGGACTATTGGTTAAGTATAGGTACGTGTAAATACTAAAAAAAAATTGATTCCTTATCCTAAGATCAAGCATCACATATCTTTTTATTACTTTGATCAAACTTTCTTGTAAAATTACAAAGTACGTGACTTGGATTCACAATTACGACGTGCATATTACATACTACGGAAAACATCAGTTAGTTTCTTGGAAAGATCTCAGTTCGAACATGTGTTAATATTATTCAATTTAGAATGATCATTAAGTTCAAAATAGCAAGACTTCGTATTTTGTACGTATATAATTGCGGTTAATTCGATTACCTCTATATTTGATATGGAATGGTATGTTGGATCTTCTTGTAAATTAATAAGTATGTTTAAAGTTCTTTGAAGTTTGCACTATGTAGGAAGATATAATTAAACGAATCCACAATAGAATTCATGATTCACACATATTTGCATAAAAATGTTTGGTAGCGTCTATTGACAATGTGACAAATTATTTCGGCAAACAATATCTCGACTCTCGAGTAACTACCTAACTATAAATTTGCTTATTATCTAAACTTTTATGAATAATATCCTAACGTGGAATAAAATAAGTTTCAAAAGATGTTCTTAAATTATGAAAAATAACAGCGTCTTTCTGGATTGCACTTTTGAATAAAGTTACTTTTAAGTCGTCGTCATACTTCATTTTAAAGTTGAATTGTAAAGTAGCATGTGTTTGCTTCCAAAAAAAATGCATATCTCCAATTGAAACGTTGGAAACGCATCAATTAATCATCGCAAAAACCAAAACGTTTAAATTATAATAACATTTGTTGCGACACAACAAGATGCATGAAACATGGATAATGTCAGTTAATCGTTAGATAACCAATAGGCGAGATAGCTAGTAAACTATTTAGTAATCTCTGGCTAGCACGAGTACCTGCTAGACGCCCACGCTGTGGACAATTTGTGATCGTTTCCCGTTTACCCGACACCGTGTGGGAGGAATCCAGTTCTCAAACATACAATTACTACCGCGATACATATTTCAAGCTACGTAATAACCGATAGCGATACTTCGATACTCCTATCTTTCGCTGTCAGTTTCTATGCAGGCTATAATATTGTCCAGAGTGATAGTGGTTGTAAATAAATATAAAAATATGCGCAAAATGTATGAATCAAATTTGAATTTTGAATACTTATTTATATACATTTGCATAATATCATTTAATCGTATTGGTAAGATGGACTTTAAATAAAGATGATTTAAAATAACAACACAACGTTCCTTTTAAAAGCGCTTAACTCTTTTTTGCCAGCTCCGTGAAAGTAGAATGCGCTACACATGACCCCATTTTTTATTGAGCCACTCGAAATGATCTGAAAAAAGTGCCATAGTTTTTTGCTTGAGTGTATAAATCAATGTTAAGTTAAGTATTGGTACATAGTTCAACACTTAAGATTTAAAAGTTAATTAAAAAAGTACAGTCATTTAGATTTTTGTTTTTACATACCTACCTACCTACGATTTAACTTGTTCGGAAATATGTACTACTAGCGTTCCGCCCCGGCTTCGCCCGTGGTACCTACATATTTCGCAATAAAAGGTAGCCTATGTTCTTTCTCAGGGTCTAAAAATTATCTGTGCCAAATTTCATCAAAATCGGTCCAGTAGTTTATGCGTGAAAACCATACATACATACATACATACATACTTACAAACCTTTCCTCTTTATAATATTAGTATAGATAAAAGACGTAAGCTTATGAGTATCAATTAATTTTATAAGCTGACTAATGTGCTTTATCAAACAAAGGCATAACGCGATGTTTAAACGCATGTTTATACACTCAATACCTGTTTTGCATCTCTTCACTCAAGAATGGACTTAATTTGTTCCAATCAAAGCATACTTTCCTTGTTTGGTCCTAAACGATATTTCGTACGCGCAAAAACAAACATTTACATATTTATCACGAACTGACTCATCCTTCAATATCGTCTTTATGGCAATTCATCAAACGTGCCTTCATTTTAATCGAATAAAGCGCATCACACACGATGAAGATACTATAATATTTTATGTTAAGATTCTCTAATATAAAATATTACAGTATCTTAAGGTATCCGGTATCAGCGTTCTGACCATCATTTTTCTTTTTGTCATTGCGTAGGTACTAAGACCCCTGTAGAACCGCCATCCTGTTACAAATGACCCGAAACACTGACACAAAATTTAGGGTTTATGAATTGTAGTTATTAAATATAATATTTATTACGATTATTATTCCACATCGTAATTTATACATGTTACTATTAGGTATATCCACTGAATACAGGATTCAAATCCCTTCGATATTTTAATATACTTGTTCCGGGTTCAACAACTTGCTCAATAATAGTCTTACTTTACGTGGAGGAAATTAAAGTCAATTTATAATCATTTTCAATCTTGTTTTTCTCGTTATTTTACTGTCTAAAAAATATAAACAACTACCTAGCAAGTTATTTACCCTAGGTATGTACATATTTTTCTTTTATTTTATTTTATTTGTCATTATTTATTTTGAGTCACTGGTATTCGCAGTTAATCAATTTCGATTAAAAAGGAAATTATATATTCTTCTTTCTTGCGCATGAATATTGCTTCAAATACATTACGATATCCTTTTGATAATGTATTATGTATTTTACAGCTTATAAAATAACCACCCAAGTATTGCACCGCCCATGTTGGGCACATAAAGTATATTATTAATTCCTTATCTTTATATTAAACAAGGTTGCACTTTATCTCCCAAAAGATAGTGTCACTCAATCTCAAAATAATTACGTAGTTTCGGCCTTAAACTTTCTCTGGATATCATATTTTAACAAATTTACAAGTTACAACGTGTTAAGTATTTACGAGGTGCAATGATACTGAATTGCAATTTATTTAAGGCATTAATTAATTTTTTACATATTAAGTTAATCAATTAATTAAATTCATATTCACACTGGGCGCAGTGAACAAAATATGTGACGATAAATGCAATATTATTAAGACATCGTTCAACCCTTGTCCAATAATATCTTATTATCATTATAATTTTAAATTTATTATCTTATTATAATGGTATCTAATATCAATCGACTATCAGTTCCTTGAAATGACGTTACAAGTATGTACGTAGACAGTGCGTTCGATAGTCACCAACATTTTATACCGTCAATAAAAGATAAGCATTTCCAGGCACCGCTCCGACAGCCCTAGTTAAATATGAACGTGGTCATTTATGCAGTCTGACTGATACGAACTCAGATAAAGGGTCAAGACCCGCAGGATGTCTTCATACAATAAGCGTGTTTGTTACGGATTCCTTCCCAAAGTGATCAGGATGTGCGAGGTGTCGTCTATAAACATTGATTTTTATTGCCATAATGCACTGTCGTAAAACTATATTCAATATCCTTTTATAGAGCCAATTGACGTTTACAACCAGCTTTTACTTGTGGCCTCGGGGAATAGAATCGCTTGCTGTACGAGATATAGAATAATAGCATGTATTTCGCTACGTGCAAAGTCTGATTTAACAGTAGTAAATTAAGTACCTATGTCTTTCTCATAAAGTTGTATAGTAGATGTTGGAAATTTTTATACAAATCAGTAGATTTTTTACAATTTTTTGTAGAGATTGTTTAATTATGAATAAGATAGCAGATTGAAGTTTCCTTTACTTTAAAATAAGCTTACAGCTTTTTAGGCTTTTTCTTAAATTAAAAGGCCCTGAACTCACAAATATAAGCTGTTAAATACAGAACTTAATTATTTACCAACTACTTCGAACTATTTTGTGATGTAATAATAGTTATACGATGCAATTGCTTCTAAAAACAAGACATTGCGTAATTGACGGTGACAAAATCAATGTCCCGGCACTCGGCAATTCAAGCAATGTTCAATCGAATTAAATCTCTGTCGCGCTCTCCGTGAGACATCAATTAAATTCTTGATGCCTACATTATCGAAAATAGCGATTCGCTTTGCGAGCTCTTTCGTTCAATAATTATTTTAAAGCACATAAAGATCGAGAGTACTTATACTTACGTACTTTAATATTGCATGTTGTATTTTAAGTATTATGTAGGTATGTATTTTGCAGACTCATAATTATACTGCGGATATACAATTATTTACTTTGTGAAAAAATATTCGAGGATGTTATTGAATTTCCTATCAATTCATAGTTTAATTTTGTTATTTCCCTAACATAGAACCGGTCAAGCTCGTCATTGCGATTGGATATAAAAGTTGGAAGGTCTCTAACAAACGTCAATGGTCATTGTGACCGCGAAATATTCTGACTCACTTTTACGTCATGAGATCCTATATGACTCACGCTAATATAGTGGCATACTTAACGTTTTCTTTTCTCCATAGGTGTTACCTGATTCACGCCTTTCGGCACAGCGAAGCATTGGGCTGAGTTCAATGAAACCCATTCTAACACTGCCTGTGATCAACGCCGTATGATGGGAAAATTGCGAGCGTCCGGTGTCAACGCCGCAAATACTACGTATGTATTATATAGGGATGTAACGATACATGATTTTGCCGATACGATACCGATACCGATATTTGTAGTAAAAAATCGGCGATACCGATACCGATATCGATGGCTTGGTAGAAAAATAAATAGTGAATTATGCATAAAAGTTACCAACATTTAACAGAGACTCAACTGTAAATTGTATTCTTTTAAATAAAAATGCCAAATCAAAAAACAAGAAAATCATTTATTTTAGTATTATTATTTTACAAAGTCAGTTGAACTTTAAGTAATACACATACAATCAGTAATCAAAGTTTACTATAATTGGTAGAGTTTTTTTTTCAGAAAACAAAGTGCCCGCGCGCGGGTGACCTCCCGCATCGTTCATTGGGCGCGGTTTTTTTATTTGTTTGATTTCGATATCGGTTGTTTTATAATCGGCGATACCGATATATCGGCTTGCCGATTATATCGGCCGATATGTCGGTATCGGTATCGGTATCGTTACATCCCTAGTATTATATAAGCGCGTTTATGCCTCTGTGATATTTAAGACGATTAAGTAATTCGTATGACTCATTCATTATCATGTTTGATTTGTAATCTCGTATAGTAAATATGGTTGACGCATCGTATTGTTCGACCTTACTTACACTCGCCTAGAAAAATTATTGTATTTAATGTGTACCATGTATCGCTTATGAAACCATTAAGTAGTGAGCTCATTAGTTACTCATGGTCTAATAGTTGGACGCGTGTCACCAAATGGTAAAAATACTCTCCCGATATTATGACAGTGTGATCTCAATTGTTGTCCGGTTATTTGGTTATGAGTAAATATTTATATTTCGTAGATTTAAAAATATAATTAGGAATATCATTGTGAAGTTGATCTGGTGCTTAATTTAGTTTCATTATAAGTAAGAAAACTTCTGCTATGAAACTTTCGATGTTTTCGATTCATCACGAAGCGAACTTAATATTTTTCTGCAACTTTGTTACAATAAATAGTTTATATCGATATAATAATGTATCATGTTAAGTTTTAATTTTTATTGAATTTGTAATCTTGGCACATTATAAAAGTGTGAGTGGTTCGTATATTCGTTCCACACCTTGGATAAAGATCTTTTTGCAAGTGAAAGTGGGATGCTCCGAGCTATAGAGAATTTTACAAAGGCTTTTATTGGGAGCGAGGCGCGTGGGATGGCTCATGGCGCGAACCAACGGAACTCGTATTCAAATGACTAATGATCTTACCGCGAACTCTGACACACGAAATATAGAAAATTAGCATCCAATTTAAGACGCTAATTTACGAACAATAATACCATAATCATAAGCCGGTAAAGCAAACTTTGTGGGTTTAATATAATGTTGAAATACTTACATTCAGAAATTACGTTTGAGAATCACCAGAGAACAAGAATGACAATTAATTAAGTTTATTTAATATCGAGTAGCAATAATATGAACCTACTTGTATTGGGCCAAAGTTCTAACATCGATTTATTATTATAAACCATTGGCAATAAGAATAACATGTCGATTGTCGAATGAATAAAAAATTCTAACTGTTTCGCTCAATTATAAAACATGCAGCATTTGTCTTTTAATTTTATGCAAGGATTTTTTGTAATGGAAAACTTGTTCTATGATTGTGTGAGCTATTGTTGTGTATATTTTTATTTTAGTTAGAACAATCGAATATAATTTGTAACATTCTGTAGATATAAAATTAGGCTATGATGACTGCATTGTACTTGATAACGTATTATTGTAAATACTGTTAACCTTAATTTAAGTTGCTAACATAATGATAATTAAAATATTTTGTTGTATACTCTACCGTTTAGTTTCCAATTAATATACTTTAAGTATTTGGTTATATTAACATCACATATTATAATTACGTCATACGTTTCTTAACGAGATCTGTCCTACTTTACATGTTTGCACACTATTTGTATCGAATCTCCTAAATATAGAGTTTAAGATTTTTTATAGAGATGATTGTAATCGAGTAGATTTTTATACATTTTGTAATTCTGGAAACGTATGATAAACTAGTCAATAAAAATTAAAGAAATATATATTTTGTTTTATTTTAATTAAGTACCTACCCTTCCTTATAACCTACTGCTAAAAAACTTGCAAATTCATTTAACTAAGTACCACAAATTTTCTCGCACATACAAGCTCTTCGAAACACTATATTTTCTTGATCATCAAAAAACTGCAAAAATTAGAGAAACCTCTCGTTTCAAGCAAATCATAGTTGCATACTTTTTTATACTTATTTAAAGTTTTTCCTTGTGAGTATTATACCAAAGCTATGTACTCAGAATACCTACAGTTTTATTACCCACTGCATGAATCATTGCAGAACCTTTGTTGTTATTGTATATGACTGATCCGATCAGGGGTTTTTACGGTTTGTTACTGATTTATATTTAGGTCAGCGAGGAAAGTTACATACTATTAATGCTATGTTAGGTGATATCCTTCCTTGAGAAGAATATCATTGGTACTTTAACTATTAAAATCGCATTCAACGATTTGACGATTTCAGCAAGATTTGAGCGACATAATATTTTAGTCGTTAGAAATTCAACATAATAAATAAAATAAAAGCAAGCATCTTACTTTCTGAATAGAAAATTATTAGATAATATTTTGATTGTCTTGCTAATTAATCATTAATTAAATGTAAGACCGATTATGAATCACATTAAGAGGATGAGTTATAAAAATATAGTCAATTGAGCTGTACCTGAATGCAATGAAAACTAGCTGCTTGCCCCAGTTCTGCCCGGATAGACGTTTTTTAACCCCTTGACCACCGAGCGGCCCAATGAGACCGCGACACAATAGATTTTCTATTGTGTCCAGTGTCTGCGATTCCTGGGGCTGAGGGATTAAGTTTCTAAATTTTTTTTAGTTCCATCATAATGCTTTTGAAGACACCATAAGAATCTGTTCAGTCTTTCTTAAGTAATTAGAGGTCTCTAATTATTACGAAATTCTTTTATACATATACATAATAATCTATTACTTTGTAGTAACAAATTATTTATTTCAATTGTTAATTGTTATGTCATATTTGTAATATTTGAAAATAATTTGATATTGCGAGGTAAGATAAAATAAAACAAAACACATCCAAAATTAAATAACTTCTTTTATTTCAGAGTCAAATTTGTTTCTACATAAACGTGTTAGAATGATAGACGCCGTAACATTAATTGACCATCACTAATGGTACGCGTCGATGTTAATACAGTGCATCAGTGGAGGGCCTTATTTTTTATTTTTTATATTTTATCTGTAGCGCGCAACTTCACACGTCATTCTGACAGCCCGCATGCGCATACCACATGTATTTCGCAACGTCCTGTATAAAACGCTATTTTATATCACAGTTACAGATGTTTCATAAGAATGTTTATACGGCTCGTATCGGAATGACGCACGCAGCGACGCTTAGCACTATTACTTTAATTAATATAGATTTATCGACTATGCGCATTCACATAATATATCCGTACGACGCTCACCCGCGAACGGTAACAACTACGAACCACTACCGAGCTTGGAGCCGTGCTTTCAGAACACCTTCGGACGAACCCTCACAACACTCGCTGTTTCAGAACGCGAGTTTCACACGAACGAAGGAAACACGCGTATACGGTGAAACAGGGAGTGTGAGAGGGACGGCAACAACAAATATATAATACAAAGCGTTTAGCTCTCTCAATGTTAGCCAGAAGGGCTTCTACATTTTAACGCGGACGCGGGGGTGAACTGAAGGTTCACCCTGGTAGCGACATGCACAAGGGGGGACGCCCTTGTGCATGTCGCTACCAGGGTGAACCTTCAGTTCACCCCCGCGTCCGCGTTAAAATGTAGAAGCCCTTCTGGCAACCATTGAGAGACACCACAAAAAAAAAAAAAAAAAATTATTGGTCATTCCGGCCCCGTCTCACGCCGACGTCACATCAACTACCGACGCTCGAACACCCTAATTTTAATCAATAATCAACAATTATTCGCCCTTCTAACGCTACACGCTTTAAAATAGAGTGGAAAAATATTATTTTTTCTGATTTTTTTCTCCATCCAAATAAACATAACATCTCCATGCTGGACACACATGGCAAAACAAATTACAAGGCGAGACGCGTCGTGGAAGAGGTGCGGACTTAAAACTACGCGTCTAAGGCAGCGTCTGTTCGCGCGGCCGATGGGTTGATGCTCTTGCTACAGATTACAGATTAAATAAAACGGCTGTGTATCTTTTAAGAAAAGGTAAGTACATACAAGAAAGAGAAAAGAATTGAAAAGAAATTATACTCTTACAATATTATTACAATTTACAATAGCATTATCAGCAAGCGCATCGACACATCTGCCGTCGCGAGAATGACATTTACACACTTGTAAAAATAAAAAACAATCGTGCCGTCTCACTCTACCCTAACGCATTTCACAGTATTGGAGCGAGAGGGCACGATTTTAATTTGGTTCTCTGCTACGATTCACAAGAATCACCTTAGATTAAGGAAATCGGTAATACTATAGTGTATGAATTCCACCAGAGCGTTTATATGATGTATTGAAATGTTTTGGAATGTGTGCACCGCGCACACTATCACATAAGACAGACACACATATAAACTCCTTTGGTGCAACAATCTCGCTATACAAGTAACATCGAGCCGCTTCCACGACGCGGTTTATTGCTAATATACTATATTCGTACGCTTATAAGAACACTTCATAAACAGCATCTCTTTATACACTACACAATTTACACATTTATATGGTTTACAATTTTTACACAGCAATAATAATTGTTTTTGTAGTCTTCATATTATATATAATCTATAATCCGAATCGCTAAATATTGTCGCATATATAAGCATGTTCATACAAACACCGAATGGTCGTTGGTGCCTCAATACTATAAATTCACAGTATCAGTTACGCTTCCCCGTAATTTAATAATAAAAATTAATACATATTTAGCAACAAGTGATTCGATATTACACATCTCCGTTAGTCGCGGATTTATATTTCCCTAAATAACCACTAAGAACGCTAACTCAAAACTAGACTATGAAAAAAATAATAACAAAAAAAACTTTTTTTTTTTTCAAAACGGTCACAGTGCATCTCCACAATGAATAAGGACGTAATTTCAACAAAATGGGAACAATAAAATCTATAAATGCTGACAATTCTGTCTTTTGTCTGGAATGACACTAAGAAACACTAGCGAAAAATCAACAAATTCAAATTTTTTAATAAATACAATTACTTTTCACGATACCAATACCCCAACTACGGTTAGTAAATTTTAAAGACGAACGTATGGCAAAAATATTGGCGATGTCCCTCACGAATATAAATAAAAGTGTGACGAACGAACCGAACCTCCAAACGACAGGAATTAAACTAAGTGACAGGGCATGCGTTACCACGTATTAAAATTAAAATAAGTGAAAAAAATACACAAAAAAATGGTACGAGAACAGATATAGTATCCGTTGCATGATATTTGCATAACTAATGCACATAATTAAATAATAAGACGTAAAAATCTTAAGCATTCATTACGTTATTTCTCTATGGCATTGCAACTTTTGTGACTCGATTGCGGCTACACTACTCCGAACACAATGTTTTCACATATTGCTTTTATAGGAAGACCATTTTGGTATAGTTACAATATTTTAAATTTTACACACGTAATAACAAATTGCAATTAAAATAAAGAAAAATGCTAACACAAACACCAAAAAAAAAACACAATTGATCACTAATAATTAATAATTATAATTTTAGAAAAATATTTTATCATTACATAAAACGTAACAAATTTAAAGCAGTTTTATATCGCGATAATTATCATGTAAACATTTTACTTTACAATACTGAACAGTCGTTAGGATAGAAACAAAATTTTACATATTGTCAACTGGATTTACGAATGTATTGTTTATTTGTCTTATTTAGTACGTATGCGTGTGAAATTTGGTGAGATATCATAATAGTATTGTGGTACGATGAGGCAGTGCCGTACCGTACAGTGCGGTACAGTCTCGTGCTGTACGTACGGTACATTCTCGTGCTGTACGTGCGGTACAGTCTCGTGCTGTACGTACGGTACGGTTTCGTACTGTACGGTACGGTCGCAGTGTGTGACGGTGTAGCCGCGGGAAGGAAACGAGAGCACAGCGACGCGGACGAGTCCAATAGGGTAGGTTACATGTCCCTGGAAATAAATGTTTTATTAGTACACACACTTTTATCGTACTTAATATATTAAGATTAATATAATTTTAAAATTACTTATTAGTGTTAAAATTAATTTTTGATTCAGTTGAACACTAACGAGTTAAAAGTTTCGATAGTGTTAAGATTTCTAGATAAAATTCTCTACGTTTTTGCCTCGAAACTTATAAGATTTTAAGAACATTAAATATTTTAAACATTTTTTTGAATAATTATAAATCATATCCCGATGTACAAGTAACAAAAGCATATTATTTATAGTTACGTTGTATCATCTATTATAATTTGGTTTTAAAATGGAAAACATAAACATTCAATTGTATTATTTTAACAGACTAAAATTATAAATAGAAATAACGAAAATGCTAAAATGACTGAAGTTCTGGAAATACACATCAAAACACGTTAGCACAATATTGTTATGAAAACAATATTAGCAGAAACATCCTGTTTGAACATTATAATTTGTGTGTGTTTTCTTAATAATATTCGAGTGCAATAATTCATCAATATAAATTCTACATATATACATATTAGTCTAATTACCTGAAGCAAATAGAACCTACTATACTTTATTCTATGGGAGAAACAAAGCAATGCATAAAAGCATGTTCATTTTAATGTTATCTGCGAAGGGATTGATTCTTATTAGTTCTAATCCTTTTTTTTAAACAACCGCCTGACCGTTCTTTTTTTGCGAATGTATGTATATAATTATTTGGCTGTTTTTATTTATAAACTACTGCACCGATTTTCATTTTGCTATCACTAACCGAAAGTGCGGTCCTCGAGGAATATTTAGTATATAATTTTTTAGGTTTCAAGGAAGGTTTAAGTATATAATTTGTAAAATTTAACCTGCGGGTGGAAAGTTATACTAATATTATGATAAAGAAAATGACATGTGTAGTGTATCTATGAAATAGATATACACATTGTCTCACATACACATTACCATTAGTCGCGCCCGCATTATTGAGTGTAGGAGTAAGCCAGTGCAATTCTACCTTAGAACAGTAGAACAGTACAACATGTAAATAATTTGTTAAGTTTAAAGCTGCGGGTGGAAAATTAGTAACACTAATATAATAGAATAAACAAAAATGGATACCGTACCTACCTCATCCAGTGGTGCGAGTTGTGTGCGGGCGGCGCCGGCTGGTGGGACTGCGTCGCCACCCGCTGGACCACCTGCACATTGGAGATAAATCAAAATTATAAATTGTAAACATTCATAGTGAATCTGACTTTGGAAAAGTTTAACGGCCTTACTAATAAAAAGTTAAACAATGGATAAATTTCAACCATTTTCTACCATAGCTGTGTCCTGCTCTTGCTCACATGAAGCGTCAATCATAAAAACTAGACAGGTTATTGCAATAACTAATCCATTGAATAGCGAATGGGTAACATTTTATAAGTAAAACCGTATGAGTGTGTCGGATTAAGAAATATTTTAGGTACATACATATTTTAAATTCATTTAACCAAAAGTTTGTGATTTTATGTTCAGACATTACATTATCATATCTATATAGTAAGCACTAGTAACAGCACATTAAATTTACAAATTCTGGCAACGCCAGAATCTAACACTATCGGCACGCAATAAGTTATTTCAATTATTGCTTGTTGCAGCGTTCTATACTCTGCTCAGACATTATTTGACAAACTTATAATATGCGATTGTCAGTCTAGTTCCAGAGTAAACCACTACTCGCATTGCTCGCAACCAAGAAGCTTATATCTAATACACTGGAGATTTCAGTATGAACATTAACTTGTAACAAGAAAATATGACGTTGAATGACGCCTGTATGTTTTTTTATCCCTTTCACACCTAGGTAGTTAGTTAGGTGTGAAAGGGATAAAAAAACATACAGGCGTCATTCAAGGTCATATTTTCTTTTTACAAGTTAATGTTCATACTGAAATCTCCAGTGTATTAGATATAAGCTTCTTGCTCGCAACGCATCACCACGGCCAACCACAGTACGCGTCGGCTTATCTGTGCCATTCTTCATAGCTTGTTTACAATAATATTTTATTTTCGAAGCCTACATACACCTCCAGACATCCGTACCTATAAGGAAATAAGACAAGTGCATACTTGCTGCACGCCGTTTAGATGTACCAGACTGTAAGGAAATAAAGCTAGTGCATTTGACTGACCGGTTGGCTTGTATGGTAGTGGCCTTCCAAGCCAGAGGTCGCGGGTTCGATTCCCACCCGAGGCAAATATTTGTGTGATGAACATAGATGTTTGCTCTGTGTCTGGGTGTTAATTATCTATATAAGTATTTATTTATCGCTTCGCTTTATTATTAATCGCTTTATGGCCCCGCGAGACAGGCTGTGCTTAGTGCGGGGTCCGCTGTCGTAATCTGTACTTTTTTTTAATAACCTTCTTTTGGCAAATAAATATAATTTTATTTTTATTTTTTTTTTTATTAAAAAATTATATATGTATGTTTATCAGCCATCTGGTTCGCATAACACAAGCGAAAGCTTAGTATGGGATCAGATTGTGCCGTGTGTGAAAATTGTCCTGAAAAAATATCCTGAAATATCTTAATAATATATATATAAATCTCGTGTCACAATGTTTGTCCTCAATGGACTCCTAAACCACTTAACCGATTATAATAAAATTCGCACACCATGTGCAGTTCGATCCAACTTGAGAGATAGGATAGTTTAAACATGTAGGTACCACGGGCGAAGCCGGGGCGGACCGCTAGTTTATTAGTATAAATTTATAAAGAATAGAAAAATATGATCAGTGTACCTGTTGCACGAACGCGCGCGTGAGGTGCGGCGCGCTGCGCTCGGCGAGCTCGAAGGCGCGTCGCAGCTCTTCGATCGCCGACGCGCTGCCCGGCCCGTGCTTGCGGGATAGCTGCAATGTATCACATTATTATTATTTCATTTATTTATTAAGCTATTGCATACTTCTAGAAATTCCGTAACGAAAAAACCTCACGCTCCCCCCCCCCCACGGGGACGGGCACGGAGGTGTGGCTTGAAGGCATAGCATGCAATAGCTTTACCGCGGCAGTCCCCGAGTGCCACACGTTATTTATTTTTTTAGTAATCCAACAGCTTTACATGTAATAAGATTTCACTGTTTTATTGTTTAATTGTACAAATTGCCAATAAGGGCATTATTATTCAAACTTTTCTTTCTTAAAATCTTTCTCCTGACAATAAAGAACACATAAAGGATTATCGAATTCATTGTTACAATAGATAGAGTAGTTCCTGTATTGTAATAATGTTCCATATAGAAGCAAAACTTCACATCCCAAACGTGAAATATCGTAGATCTCCCGCAAATAGTACTTGCACGATTGCATTCGAGACAGGGAATTTATGCAGAGAGCACATAAATAGCAAATTTTGATCCGACTCAAAGGACCAATATATACGGATTTCTGGTGACCGTGCAAGAATTATACTATCGTCTAAAAATCAATTAACAATAAATTTAGTATCATATAGTAAGGTTAATATTTTTTTATATACTAAATATTGTCATTAAGTATGGATAAAGAATAAAAGAGAAAAATGTTAATACCTCATTGAGTAACGGGTAAATAAGTTGCTGTAGATAGGCGTGCCGTCGCACTTTGTTCTCTTCGTTATTTGATCCTCTGTGGTCCAACGGTGACGCCTGGAAACAATATCAAATAATGTGAGTAATTAAATTAAGTTTTATTGACACATATTAAACAAGAGAAAATTAAAATGCAAAAATTAGTGTAATGTTCCAAAAATAATCGTCAATACATTACTCTTATTTGTGCTTCGTGGCTATGAGGTACATAAACACAAAGACATTTGCCTAAACCAATCAACGAACATAAAAAACGTTCTATTTCTATTCCAAATTCAAACTCACTGGCTTATTATAAACGCCACTATCTCTATTGGCCGCGTGTTCTCGCTCGGTGCGCTCCTTTCTCTCCTCGCGCTCCCTATCTCTGTCCCTTTCCCTCTCCCGCTCGCGGTCGCGCTCTCTGTCTCGCTCCTTCGTGCTTCTCTGTTCCACGGGAGTTGATACGATTGGCGACTGTCGAGACTGGAATAGAATTAGTAATTTGTTTAGTATTTTAAATACATTGATTGATATGTAGTGATGTACAGATGTAAACTATGAATATTTATATGAAATAAATATTACATGTTACGATATAAGATAAAGAATACATACTAGAAAAATACAAGCCCCGGATTGGCGTGAAAGACGCGGGTTCGAACCCCGCCTCGTGATCGGATTTTTAAAATTCTTTATACATTTATGTTACAAGTACATATTTATATTATGTAAGATAACAGCAGCACCGCTCAGGCACCACGCTCCTGTTCTACCGCACTTAATATTTCACTATATAAACGCAACGTAAATAAATACGTCAAAAGTACACACTTTCGGCGTATTTATTTATCATGGTGTTAAACTCTAATCCGTTCTGCAGCTTCTGCCTCGTCTATACACTCGGCTGCTCTGATACATACATTGAGATATACATATGGACACGACACCGCCTACATCACTTATGTTTTTTTTAATGGTTTTAAAGTGAAACGCATCAAATATGCCTTCGTGTGTGTTACGATATTGCACAAATAATACAAATAATACGGAAAAGTGCAAAGGAATAACTTTCATCGGTAAGTACCTAACTAGATAATAATTTTTAAAACTTAGTTAGAGCAAAAAAATGGCGCACAGATTTTGTTCGTGGTGTCTCCTCCATACGTAGTAATATTATCTCAATGGATACATACGGGCTGCTTGTCCTGCGTGTTGTTGTTGAGCGGCCGGTCGGCGGGCGGCTCGTCGCGGAGCAGCGCGCCGTTCTGCTTCGGCGCCGCACCCGTTGGCGACGTTGGTGACGCGGGAGCTGGAATAGACATACAAATATTAATTAAAATTTACATGCTATTAAAATTCAATATCAAATTCTAATCTACACTAATAATATTATAAAGCTTAAGAGTTTGTTTGTTTGTTTGAACGCGCTAATCTCGGGAACTACTGGTCCGATTTGAAAAATTCTTTAGTTGTTAGATACCCCATTTATCGAGGAAGGCTATAGGCTATATTTCATCACGATAAGACCAGCAGGAGCGGAGCAATGCGGGTGAAACCGCGGAGCCCAGCTAGTTGTAAATAAAATCCCCGTTGTCATCAGTCACATCTATTCAAATCCCCATATCTAGCTTTCACAGTGAGCATTGATTGTCCCTGAATAGGGTAAAATCATTATCAAAGAGGAAGAACTATTTCAACAAATCTAATAACTCACGCGGGTAAAACAAAAGAGACAAAAGAGACAACAAAGACAACTCACGCGGGTCATCGTGCACGCGTCTCTTCTCATCATCGTGCACGTGCGAGTTTGCGTGCGAGTGCGAGTTGGCGTGCGAGTTGGCGTGCGAGTTGGCGTGCGAGTGCGCGTGCGAGTGTAACGCTCGCGCTCCGCCCGCCCCGCGTACTGTCATTATCCACGGCTCATCCGCTTCGCTATCGCCGCGGCTCATGTCTTCGCTGTAATGTGCAAATTCAAGTTTAATATATCACATAAACTAATTTTTTATTTAATTTAGAGACGCTTTTAAAAGTTTAAAAAACAAAGTATAATTGGGCAGTGGTAAATAATTTCGATCGACGTAGTTACTTATCATTTCTATAATTGACAGTTTTATTTAGAAGATAGAGAGAAGAAGACATACATACGATAAACTCTCTTCATGGTTACACAAATAAACAAAAATCCTTTCTAATACTATAATAGTAAAGATAAATGTTGCCACGTTTATTTAAAAGTGAATACATAAACCAGAACATTTACTACAAATATAACAAGGTTTATTATAAAGAATATGTAGCAATGCAGTACTCACGAGTCAGAGTTCTCAGATTCCGTTTCGCTCTCCTCGCTCCTCTGCGACTTCCATTTCTTATACCTATCTATAAGATCCATTAGATACGAATTCTTTTTCGCCTTTCTGATGAATTGAAATTTTAGCAGCTCCTTTGCTGTCGGCCTCTGAAATATTACAAATAGTCTTTTAATATTGTTTTATTTTTAATAATTTTATTGAGATGTTAATTGCATTCATCTATATATGCGGTAACAAATAAAGCATAAGTATACATTTAATAACAAAGGGAACTAAGAAAATGTCACAGAAAATATAAATCTCAGATAACCCAAAAGAAAAATTCCAGCAATCATTTTACGCCAAAAAACACCATAAAATGAACTACCACTAGACCGCTATATCCCCTCGAGGCTAAACGGAATGGACTACATACATTTTCCGGGTCCTTATTGAGGCACGCCTCGACGAACTCTTTGAAGGGCTTCGAGTAACTGCCGGTCAGTTGCGGGGGGTTGTTCTTCGGTATAAGGAACAGCACTCTCATGGGGTGCAGCTCCGAGTTGGGCGGTTCACCCTTGGCCAGTTCTATGGCGGTGATGCCCAGGGACCAGATGTCCGCTTTGCTGTCGTAGCACGACTGTTTGATCACTTCTGGCGCCATCCAGAACGGCGTGCCGACGAATGTGTTTCGTTTGCTTGTTGTGTTCGTCAGTTGGCCTGCTACACCTGGAATTTGATATAACAGAAATTTAATTATATTATCTACTTATTCCTGTCTAGGAAAATCCGGTTGTGATCCTATGAGCTAGATTCGCATAACGTTCGTAAATAATAGTTATTAATCAATGCAGATTAAGCACATTTCCATAGATATGATAATATAACATCAAATTCAATTACTACAAATTGTGAAACAACAGCGCTCAAGTTTTGATTTCTTTACGTTAGTTTCAGTTGAAACTTGAAATTTAGCGCAATGCCTCGGGCGAGGACCTATCATCGAGTTTGATTAACTTTATGTGCTAAGTAAATATTATATTAATAATATAACAGTTTCTAAGAGGGACCTTGCTACCTGGTATGACATTAAATTCATCGAGACAATCAACCCTAACAAGAAGAGAAAGATACGGCAAAAAGCTTATTACCCCAACAACGATAACTAAAGAGTCAAAAGCCTTTATGCAAAATAAGCCCATTTTATAAACCAAGCACCGTCCAACTTTAAGAATAACCAATATCACAGAATCATAGGCTTGCAAGTTTTACAATAGATTTAAAACGAGATAACAGCAACTTTCAAACACGTCCGACGAACAGCCCAAAGGCAATTGCCGTCTAACTTTTATTTCCTCAGACATAATAAAATAAGTTCAAGCGGTGCCAGCGCTTTACAACTTGCAAATAGCACGCTACATACAAGGGTGATGTATTGTGTACATGTCGTCGTCATCTGGTTGAATCTACTATTTGATTGAATGACTAGCGCGTTTATTGAATGACGACATTCAATTGAATGGCTAGGCCGAACGTTTATTTTAAAAGCGTCACTCAACGTCTAAATATTTATTGTATTGTTACATAACTAACGTCCACAAGTAGACGCTGAAATGACGTTCAGCCAACACAGTCATGTTACATGTACAACTTGACGAGTTGTACTTTAGTCATTCAATCAAATAGCAGATTCAACCGGATGCCTGCGACATATACCATCATATTATACACTATACAGTCGGTCCCCGAATGGCACTAATATTGAATGTTGGCTGTCAGCCAGTGCGGGTCCAATTGAAGGGTAACGCAGTGGGTGTTGAGGCCTCTATCAACACTACACCAGCATTGAAGTATTCGTCAACAAAATTAACGGTTCCGACGTCTGTGTACATACACGGGATACGTAAGTACATAATATACATTCCGAGTAGATTAAACACACTTTCGGGCCATTGGATTAGCTCTATGGAAAATAGTATTTCGGTGTTAATGATTGTTGAAGACATTCTGATTCAGTATCTTTATCGCGTTAGAAATAATCACTACCGATTATGAAAAAGCAATTTAATGTAAACCATGTCTTATTAATTATTATTAATCGTAATTACATTGAAAACATTACCTTTTTTATGTTTTTAACGCTATTAATCTAACATATACAAACTTTAATGTCATCTTACACCAATCTACCAAGGAAGGACATAATTCTTTAACTTAAACTATTCATTGTATTTAAAATAAATAGATTTCGTGATCAATCTTCGCGCGCCGCTGATTTCATCCCGGAAGAGGTGCAGCGATCCGTCTTTTGGCTGGTGACGTTAGTCGATCATGATTTATGGATATCGAATGGTTCCTACTTTAGATTCGTTTTTAATACTTTTCTAGCATAGGCAATAGCATCTTTAATATATCATTTTTAGAAAAATGTAATCGACTCTGAGAATACACACAACGCACACAGTAGGTACCTACGCTTAAAACTTGAAAAATAGTTTGTTCTATGTTTGGTTGGTTGAACGACCTAAACTCAGGCACTATGGGTCCGATTTGAAAATTTATTTCAGTGATAGATAGCTTAATTATTGTGGAAGGCTAATTGGGCATATATCATCATACTGAGACCAATAGGAACAGAGCAATGTGGGTATATCACAACATAAGCAAGATACATATATGCGAAAATTAATAAATAATAAAAAGCTACACGGGAAAAACTACATTAAATATATTTTTTATGCTAAAATTTTATTGCTTGACGTTATAATCAACAAAGACGCCGGAAGAATAGAGCTATAAATCTATAATTATATCGGAAAAATAACTTTCAGCTGTATAATATAATAAACAGGCAGACTTATTGATATTTAAAACTATCGTTAGAATATTATAATGAATGTGTTGATATTAATATACTAACGCAAATTATACATTCTTCAGGGACTCAATTAATTAATTACCTACGTTATTTATCAATTTAATGATGAAGGTCTATTTAGTTTTAATTTATAGATAAGAATTACAATTAACGTGTATTCTGATTTCGTGTATGACGATTTTTATTTATAAATAAAGATTTTTTTTACAAACAATCGCATGTTTTTCTTTTCTACCAGCTGTATCCAATCTTGATTATTTTATGGCTAATTTTATTCATAATATATTGTTAGATGAAAACAAACAAACCCATGTTTATTATAACGATAGTAATATAAATAAACCGTAGAAAAGTCGTGGAATACATTCGCAATTATAATTTATATTTCCAACATCTGCTGATCAATAATATCCACTCAACGGAATCTCGATGTAATACCGATATTATATCCGCTTAATAACTTTGAAAGAAATCTACTTTCCAACTATCTTTGTCGGGAATCTTTCTCTCGTTATATAATGGGAAAATTCTCATATCAGGCAGGCGAAAAAAGGATTTTCGATACATATAAATTAACTTTAGAGGTACTTGGGGTATCTACACAATAGGTATATTATGGGCTACTTTAACATAATAACTGCATTAAAATTTATCACAAAAGAAAACTATTAGGTACTATGGCTATAACGATTATCGCTAGACCCAGATAGTTTGTCCGTTTAGATCACTACTTCGCGTACAAAGCACTCCCTAATCCGTATGGTAAGAAACAAGCCTAACATGCAAAAGTTAGTTACCAAAATCTGCCAATTTGACGTCTCCCATTTCGCTGAGCAACACGTTCGCCGCCTTTATATCTCGATGCAGCTTCCTCTCCGAGTGCAGATAGTCGAGACCACGTAGAACTTCGCGCAGTATGACAGCTATGTGCATCTCTTCGAAGCTGCCCGCCTTCATCAGGTCTAAGGCAGACCCGCCGCCGAGGTACTCCATTATGATCCATAGTTTTGTTCCCTGGAAGGAGTAATGTAGAATTTAGTAAGCTAGTCGATAGTAGGTTTTGTAGAGAATATTAGCTAAATGAATAGTAAAATTATCTGCATTTTGAAGTGCATTAAATATTGGTTCTAAATTCCTTTACGAACTAGATTTTTCCTAGAACCATGAGTCCAAAAATATACATAGGTAAGCAAAAGAATTTGTTTGGTTAACACGCATTATAGTCAAGATTTCCTACCTACGTAGAAATTTCAATCAATTCCATAAATTCCGTAACATCGATTCTCCGCATCCGAGTGCACTCCACAACTACCTACAGAGCGATCGATCAGAACACATCTCAAAAGTCACTCAATTAACGAACTGTTACCGTACATACAGTGGAACAAGATCGACTCGAGCGTAATGAAGATTAACGATCACGTCACACTGGTCCACCGTGTTCTGGCCACTGCTAAGTAATCATGAGATTGATTTTAATTCATCTTCATGATGGCGATAGAGATTACCATCATTGCGGCTGCCAGTTTTATATGTATAGATAGATACCTGAGCAAATTATGTATGCTTATTACCTACTTAGTAATTGCGAACGGTTTATAAGGAACGTTAGAATCGAATGATGTTGTCGTTTTACAAGCTCGTTGTCTAACATTCTCTACATATATGTATAGAAGTTATTAATCATCAAAACCACATCTACTACCCATTGCATTAACTTTTATTGTCCTATATTACCTTTAATGTTTTTATTTAAACTGAAAATTAAAACTCAAAAACAAACCAATTAGGAAGTTCACACCAAATACGAAGTCCTCATTACGCGCTACGCTACATTATACCTCCAAAGTTTGGACGCATATTTAACAATAAAACCGTCGGCACCGTGGGGAGTGTTCAAAATATGGTTATGATAGTCTCGGGTTATATTTTACTGGCATCCGCACATGTGAATGTTATACGGAAGAGGACAATAGCAGGAAAAGCGGTGGCGCACGGTGCACGTTCCGGTGCAGTTAACGCCCCATCGGCTATCATGACAGGGCTTGCTCTATATAATATGCGAACGAGCCAACTGTACTTTGAAACCTTCTTTGGGACGTTATGGTACTAATTTAGAATGCAGTGTTGCGGCAAACTGCATACAAACATGAAACATAACGAACAGCAAATTGAATAATTGATCATTTATTTATGATAAAATGTTTAAAGATACATTGATCATAAAGTAAAATATAAGATGTGTTAAATATAACATGGCAGAGATTGTTGTGTAGCAATAAGGCCGCCTATTGTGCAAAATTGTTGTACCTTATTAGATTGTACTAGATTTCCTACATTGTTTTGTACAATAAAGTATTATAAATAAATAAATAAACAGGTGTTAAATATAACAAACGTTTATTAAATCACATTTAAATATAATAAATTATACAACACTTTATCTTTTCAGTAGAGAATCATACCCACTTCCCTATCATTCCACAGAGACAACATATTTTTTTCCGACCGAATACCAGATACAAAGGAAAAATTCAGAATAGCATTTACATAATATGAAGTATGACGAGCTCGTCAATCGCGAAACATGTTCCGTCACAAAGGACGACACAAATCCAAAATAATATACATAATGCCGGTTTGTTACATTCCCATTTACATAACACGAGGGACCGGTGTGTTATTAAACCCGTACCAAAAATTTGCAAAACTTTTTGGGTCTGTTTATTTTTGGCAGCCCTAAATCGGAAGTTGTAACCGCATGCAATATTTTATATACAGTATTACGTATCCCAGGTACATTTTATATGAACCCAAATTGCGTTTCGTTAACATATATATGAACAAAAAAAAACAAATATTCTCTATTTCATATGAAGATACCGCGCACAAAACAAAATGTTGGTAAACAATATGACAGAGACTATTTACTCACACGACATACGAACACCGTTCTTATTTGACGAAAAAAATTCGACAGAGATCCTTAACCGCGCGGCAAAAGGTATCAACACAAAACACCTGAAGATAATGCCGTGTAAATACAACAATTATACAGCGTTGTAGCTATCTCGTCTGGCAAACACGCTTTAACGAATGTTAAATAAAATGAGAAGAACAAACGTAATATTCTTCCCGTCAGATTACGCGGCGTAGCGCCTCAAAGTAAACTCGGCATTTACTCAGTCGCAGGCTGGCAATCGACGCTCTCTTGTTTTAACATTTGCGAACGTTTCATATTAAAAGTGAGCCCGAATGAAATTAACTTCATGTTAATAAAAGTACGAAGACCGACTACGGCACTTGTATGAATACATTCTGCGTCATTTACATACGTACGTAAATAACGAAGACATACAAAGCTTTCGTTTCTTACGCGTTGATAATAATTAATAATTCATTTTTGTTTGGTTACTATCATGTAGAACTATATCCATTCAACATTTGATATAGTATTTACTATTTATTAAAATTTAAAACATTAGGCAAAATCTTGAAAACCCTTCAAAATTTATTAGTTAACGTGCCGTGTGGTGGATTTTCTTCAATGTAGAGTATGTGAACGTGAAGCCCTTTGTCCTGGAACAACCTCACTTGACCCCTCGCGAGCGAACTTAGATTAAAAAAAGTGTAGGTATAACTTCAAAAGGAGGCAGGTAAATCTCTTTGTAGTCGCGAAATCTTAATCAAACACTCCACTACTACGTTACTTTGCCGTTATTTTATTTTTTGAAGCAATACGCGAAAGCTCTCTGTATAACTTTCAATATGTTTTATAAAGGTGTTTTAAAGCTACGTTTGTTAAAGTAAGAGTAAAACGAGGCAACAACCTGACTGTTCAAACAAAACACAACGAACGATGATTAATATTTTGATAAAAATAAATACTTACGTAATATAGTCATAATATAATCAAGAATAGGAATAATATTTACTTTATTTAATAACTCGATATTATTCAATAAATACTAGAAACACAAACGCATTTTAAAGCGTAAATAGCGTAAAATGAAAGACTATTTGCCTATAATCGGATTTAACGCATTGGTAAGCACGAGCCATTTTAAAATATATACCTATGTTTGCAGTATTTCTAGATTTTCTCGGCTTCAAACCTATTATGCTATTTATATTAAAAGTTTTCCCATGAAATAAGCTTAAGAAATGCACATTCAGTCTTTTGCTGTATACAGTTTCAGCAAAACGTGCAATTTAAGGAGGGCCTGTATATAATTGCGTATTATTTTAAATGTGAACATTAAGCATACATTATAAATACCTACACGTGAACAGTTTCATATTTCAATTGCCAATGCACACTACTTTTTTTTCAATTTATAAACTACTCCATTTACTTAACCATAAATTAATCCATCCCATAGGTATCCGTTACCATGGCAACACGGAGCGTCGGTCAAAGACCTCTCCGTCGCGACATACAAAGTAAAACAAGAATGCAGAACTATCAATTCTAGAGATATTTAAACAGGGGTGTATTTACAAAGGCAATGTATTGTGCATACTATTTGTGTATTAATTGGGGATGATCTCAAACTCGCATGATGAAAAGCGAACTCCAAACTCGTTAATTCATTATAACTTGATTCATTATGGCCGCCTTTTATTGTGCAAAGTTTGGGAGAAACGTTTAATCGTATCAGGCGCTAACACGCGACAATTATCTATTATTAAAAGAGCTTTCAGTGTAAATAAATTTGTAATAAAGATGTTTTTAACTCAATTATTATTCATTGTTCCGTCAACGTTTATATTAATTAAGGCCTGAATCGGGTAGAATTCCCTTTTAATACCGAAAATTAACTCTAGTTATAACCGTTTTTCTTCTTAGATTCTTAATGTACATATCTAAAAAAAATGTATATTAAAGTTTCGAATATGATAAAGGGCATGGTTGTTTTAATTTGTTTATTTTACAATCAGGTTTTTTGGAAAAAAATCATGAACTGAGGTAGATTTTTGGACTTTAAACCAAAACGCTAAGTCAATATAACGTCAATTATTGTAGTGTTTTTACAGTGTGTTTATGAAATTGAAACACAGGGCATGGTTGTTTTAAATTTTGATTCCATATCCAAATATCTTTTTAATAATTTTTATACATACTTTTACTACGGTAGATTCGCGCCGGCGCGGTCCCCCGATCCCGCCTTGTAAATCACCTAGCAAGGTCGCTAGCCCCTATTAAGGCCTTAAGGCTTTTTACGACTTATAAATTATAAGACCTAAAGTTAACAAGTTCAGAAATTAAACAGTTACCATAAATAAATGTATTTATTCAAATGTACCAATATTTATTTATCACTTAATAGCTTACTCAGCACTTTTTTTCATCGACAAAATTCTTAGATACAGGTTTAGCCTAGTTAAGACAGTTAATACAGTAATATCGTGGTTCAATGTATGTATTATAATAATATAAAAAAAATAAATTTAGCTATTTTTATTAGCCACTGATTTAAGAATAGCTTTTCTGATTATCCATGTAATAAACAGCCAAAATAGACACACGGACAAAAAAGAATTACAAAGTAAATCACGGAAAACTACTATCTACAACAACCATATATTCCATCCAATAACATTTAAGTAATAGTATCCACTGAAGCCCCTAGATCCTTAGACTTGCACGCAACTGAACGAGAAGCGAGGGGCAAATTTTTCCGTTAAACTAATTCAAGAGACACGTCGCCATGGCAACGCTTAGAGGGCGTCTCCTCGTCTTCCATCGGCCTATATAATTTACCGCGTGATTGGATTGCGCTAGTGGTGTAAAAACTTCTGTTTTTGGAACATCTAATGTAATGGAATTATTTTTGGTGGCTGCAGATAAATTTCTTACAAGATCGTGACTGAAATCAAAACTTTAGTCTGAAAACTTAGAAATGGTTTTTCTTTCATTTATTAGGAAATTGGGGTATTTATCCATGAAAGATGACTTAAAAAAATTGCTCCTTAAAATAAGTGCCTACTATAAATATTCCTACATCATTATAATACACAATTTCCATAAATGATAAAGCACAAAATTTCGTCAAGTTATTAATTTCAAAACATATTCTGAGATTTATGATTAAAAAGAATTTATAATACAGCAGACGAAATACAAATGTTTACAAGTCTGGCTTGAATTCAATCGAGGCTGGATTTTATTCAGTATGCTTGACAAGAAAATCAAATTGAAATATGGATTTAATATTTGCCGTTCCATTAAATTTCATAGAATCACTCCATTCTTGAGCTACTCTATTGAAAGGAAATACAATTGTTAGTAAACAGGCACTGTAAACATTCCGGAGCCAATTTCCAATATTTGCTATTGGAACTTCGAGATCCAACTTTTCAATCAACAACAAAATTAATTCAATTCACTTCAAATCTACACCAGCGGCGTACGAATGAATTCTGATTGAAAAGTCACTAATGGATTTTTAGCACACGTTTCCCTTATCCTGGCGTAGAAATAAATTGATAAAATCAATTATGCCTGACAAAAATTAGTGCAAAACTTTTGGTGAAACAAACAAACAAGAAGGTAATTTTTGGATTGATTGATAAAACTTTTCCGAAGGTAGAACGAATCAGGAAGTTGGACGGAAAGTTGCTACTTCCAAAAATTGGCAACAAAGCATTTAGCTATACAATAAATCTTTGTTCCTTCTATATCGTTGACGTATCCGCGAAGTTAGGTTCGTCAGAGAAGTTCTCGGACGTCGTCTCATTTGTCATCTGGGGCAACGGGACCAAAGTTCGGCATTAAACCTGACATTACACGGAATTATACCTCGGGGGTCTTGTATTTCGAAGTAACCACCTCGAAATGATGTATTATTACTTGCGAAAGCGTACGAGTTTAACTACTCGATACTGTGTAAGGTTAATGTAACAATAATTTTACGTAGAGATGTGTGAGTTGGAAGTAATACTTTTCACAGTGTTCAAACTTTATTATTTTATGAACTTCTTTTTCTTTTTACTTTTGTTTATAGATAAGGATGGTGTCAAATAAAAAGGCATAATCGCAAAATTAGAATTTTATGTTCTAACTGGTAATATTATAGCAAAATATAAACAAGGATTTTTATACTAAATCGTTAAGGGGCCAAGTGAGGCTACGATCATAAAACATTGATACTCATCCCATAAAATCCCCCGCAAGGACCCTCGACGGTATCGCAACTTAAGGCGAAAACTGCAAATAACGTTGCGAGTGTCAAAACATAAAAAGTTTCATATTGACGAAGCTCGTGTTACATTATTACTTTGTACTTTAAAAAATTCATCCGTAGATACGAAAGGTAAAGAAGATACATGTTCTGAAATAATTTCAAAGCAATAATTGATTCTTGTTGAGCAAAAAACCAAATTCCGCATTCTCAGAACGGAAAAATCCTGAACATCCATCATCCATCCAAATTGCTAACCAAAAGAAAATCCAAACAAATGCAAATAAGACAATTGCACGGATACACTTTAAATAACAATTTAAAATGGTAGGGGAAAGAAATCTTAAATAGCGCAACTTTTCAGACACCATTCTCTGTATCAGACATCGAGGGTTCGGCGACTTTATTCTAGACAAAATTAATGCGTCTGGGTACATGGCAAATACAATTTAATCTATTAGCGCTAACGGCAATCTTATTTTTACGATAGAACTTTATAGGTGTTATTTAATCGAATGATATACAGAAAATCGTGAATTGGAATCAATATTTCACATTAATTTTTGATACTGAAAGTAGTGCAACTATTATGTTGTTTTTTTATGTAAGAAATTTTTAATACGTATAGTATGACACATGAACATTTACTACAACGATTTATCTACTGTTATATTACAATTGGAAACATTTGAATATCTCATCTCATAAAAGGCAACATCTATTACAAAAATCAATTTACCTTCTGAAGATTAAGCCGTTGTACATTTAGTCACATTTTTCCATCCGTAATAAATAAATATGTATATCGAACTCGAATCGGTTGGAGAGACAGCGGATTTCATTTCACGAATGATCGGCTTAAGATATTTATTCAGCTTCACCACAAAGGGATACACGGTTTATATCTTCGGTTATTACTCACGAATTCAGTTTATGAATTTTTAATGACAGCATTTTATGTACAAATAACTTTCCCCTACGTCGTTTTTTGAACATCGATAATATTATTTCCATAAAAGTAGAGTTCTACAAGCCAAAAAAACTGTAGGTAGTTACTACAAAGAGTGTAATTCACGTCTAACAATCATAATGTATTTATAAAAGGTTCAGGTCCTGAGATAGCAATTGACATTCAGAAACAGCAGTATTTTATCAGATAGGGTAAGGAATGAGGCAGTGAATACCAAGTGTAAGCCAATGAAATCTCATTACAACATCACTCGTGTTGACTTTTACATGAGGACGACTTCAAAAAAGCCCTAAAAAAGGTTAAATATTTCCCTCTTTTGTGCCATCGTATTATCATCTAGTTAAATGAATACGGAGCCATTTTGGCGACTATATTTCATACATAAGATAACAAGAATGTGCCGTGTCCGAGTTCATGATAAATAATAGAACCTTTTAGAGCCGTTTCTAGGAAAAGCTTTTAGAACTTCGTATTACAAGAAGGATAGCTTCATGCATTCGAGAGCCATATAACATAATCTGTTGCTTTGGGACCGTAGATACCTTCCATAGATTAATATAACTCTACTCAGTTTAAACCAAAATTGTTTAGAATATAGATTGAACATACCGAAAATGTTTAACTCGGAAATTGATTATAGTGACTTCACTAAACATTAATTCAATTTAATCAGGTAATTTTTAAGATTTTATAGATATAAAACTTCTAGAAAATATTCTCTACACTGGTATGTAAAATCGACACATATCTAATGATCTCTACAAATAAAACAAAACAACAATTCATATCTAATAATAATTAATAAATCAAAACATAACAGGAAAAATAAAACCATAATCCCCAAACATTAATAACGGCCAATTTTATTGTGACTTATCCACGAAATCTACACGGGCGTTGCAATGACCTTTCCCAAAACCATATTCCAAGAAACCCTTACTAATTTCGTTTCAAACGAATGCTTCCCTTCGCTTCCCTTAGCGTGGCGGATATTGGGAGAATACGAATTCTAAGGTAATATTGCGCCATCCGGCACTAGGACTGACTCACATTACGAGACTCATAGGCCACGTGCATTGGGACACGATTTAATGCCAGATTAAGTGGGTCAATCTTATATTAACTGCGGTATTTAAACGTGCAGTAAGCAGTTACATTGTCTCGTTGTAATGTGTATGTTGCCTATGGATTGGGAGATTTAATAAAGTACACAGCATTGACAATGCGATTATAGAGTAAACATTGTTGTGTACATAATATATGTAACACGTCTAATTCATTCGTAATCAATGTTTAATTTTCGTACACATGGTGGTCACTGATGGTCTCAAAAATAATACGGAATATTATGTTTTAGGCGCTTATTTCAGTTTGTATACAAATACGAGAAAAATAATATAAACAAAGCGCTCAACGCAAACGTCTAGTTTTCAATAATAAAACATTACTCACCATTATCTTATTATAACTGTTATCTAATTTCTCTCTTCATTACGTAAATTTGTCACTTAAATTAATTCCATAGTTTCGGGCCGGGCGCGTGCTACATTTCGCTTTAATTCCGTCATCCTCTCATTATCTGAATAGTCTAATGAATGAGTTTATGTCCCAGTAAACGACGCCATAAACACTTAAGAGCGAAGTCATTAATCATGAGGGAAACTTTTTTTCTTTCCTTCAGCGACTCGAAAGGGAATCGGGGATTCATCATCGTTTTGATGAATGTAAATCAGTTTTAATAACGCCGTCAGGATATTTTTGTGGCATTTAATTAAATCCTCGGATATATAAATCCACTCTTATCTACAATACACGTCATGATTTACTTCACCTGGTATTAAAAATCTCATCATTTAGCCAATATACTCATTATTCTAATCGCACTCACTCAGTAGTTTCAGTTAAACATATATTATTATAAACGAGGTTTATAATTATCACCCGCTCATCTCCATCTCATAAAGCAAAAACTCTACTCGCCTGCCGATAACTCTCACACCAAAAAAAACACTGTCATGCCGATCTGTAATTCGCTTTAACGTTCATTAGTTCAATGTACCTCAAAGCGTTACTAGAACAATTAAACACATAAGGCAATTCCATTGAACCATTAGCATTAGTGCAATCGGCAAACCATTGCCAATGTGAACGTAAGCTCGTTAACAAATCTCATGGTCCTTGACCCACCCGCAACTAGCCGGTTTCGTTTCATGTTTCGATTCGCACGACGCCTCCATCTAGACAAGGACTAGGTGATATGGATATTTGTATGAAATCCGATGCAAAATACTACTTTACTATGTTTGTGAAGATGTCAATTTTACCATGATTAACCATTCACATTTACGAAATATGTAGAAGTTAAGATTATAGCATCATCAGAAAAAAAGATTGAAAATATTACAAGTAACTAAATTCTTGCAATTATTCTTCAGAGCGATCGCGACTATGTAAGGACTAAGGAGTAAACGCCATGCATATTTGAAATACACTCATGCTAATGAACACAGAAATCTCCTTATCATAATTATACCATTGGTATGAAGTAATTTGAAATAAATTGTACGAAACAGGTACAAAATTGTATTTTGTAAAGTCACGATATTATCTTGCATACCTACTCAAGTCTTATTAAATGAAGGGGAAACACCTATTATCAAGCGAATGATGTTATAATGAAATTTTCTATTAATTGGCAATCTCATACTTAGAGGAAAGGAAACATTTATGAAACTGGCAATAAAAATATTATACATACTTAGCATTCCAAAACTAACTATTGAAATATTTGCATAAATATATAATATCGTGGGAAGTAACAGTAGCATGTAGTCCAAGCGGGTATGCAAACGAAGACAAGTTTTACCACAGTATCACAACTATGCTTATAAGTTAAATTTAATTATGAATTCTTATAAAATTCGTCGTTCGAGCACCTTTTTTTTTTAACGTTGGGAAATGCATTGACGCATCCCCCTCTACAGTTTTACTGCTCGAGGGGGTATGTGGGACTCGCATGAAGCCCTACCCACTAAAATCCAACGGTGGCCACCGTTCATCTTCAGCGACAGGGGTTAACAGCCAGGCCTTGTACCCCCGAGTCGTTCGAGCACCTGCTTAAGCATTCACAAAGCAGATTTTCTTTTTGTTGCTCCATGAAAATCCACGTCGAAAATTTTTGATTAAAAATTTCCAGAGGTGCCCCATTAACTCAACATTATTAAAAGTTTGATAACATTGCAGACGAGAGAGAAAAAGCTGAAGATTTCAAATGATGCCCATCAAACTTGTAATTCAATGTATAAAATAAGCTCTGAACATTATTTCGTGTTTATCTGCGATATACTTATTATGTAAAAGCTTTTTCTCTCGAAACCGATGTTATAAATGTATCTTAAATTGATTGCAAGATAACTGATAAGTATTATTTTTTATTATTTTATACAGGATGGCTATATTACTCGTCTTTTGAATTATTTGTAAGTGAACATTGAATAATAAACGGAAAATTCTTAAATACCAGTCACCATGTTTGTCCTAACCACATAGTTTTTACTTCTTATAAACTAACCACAGCTCAAGTAGATACTCACAGATTATGAGAAATCTTTGTCCTTTGTTTATAATTTATATTTCAATCCTCCTACTAATAATTATTAGTATCTGACTTTTATTGCTTCAAAGAACTTCTGTATGCTTACAGTTAGATATAATTAATTTTATCACGTTTAATAATAAGTTAGATTTGTTCAAATTAAAAATGCCACATGATCATACGTAAACATCAGAAATCTTGTAAGTTCAACCAAATTAGAGCATGAGGACTTATATAGATTCCCTTCTACATTTGAAACACGAGTTCTAAAAACATTCGATAATATGATTGAAAACACTGTAAATACTCAAAAATCTCTCGAACACGATCATCATAACCACAACGTAATGTTTGCCATGTTAAGTACACCCACAAATCATACAATACGCGAATGCGAGTCCCACGCAAACGGAACGCCTAGTCTCTACTCCTCTCGAGTAGGGTTGTTGAGGATTCCTCTTCCGCTTCCTCATAATGCGGAACTTCCGCAATATTTTGGGTTCCTCAACCGTTACCGCATCCTCAAAAATGAAAAGAAAAAAATCCTCTTCCGCTATCGCTTCCTCAAAATTTAGAGGAAATTTATGAGGATGCCATATCTACGGCAACGCACTCGCGGCTGCATCGCAATGCGCCGGGCCGATCCGATCGGGCGGCGAATTTACAAAGCCTATTTATTATACAATACTAGCTTACCGCCCGCGGCTTCGCCCGCTTTGTCTAAAACCTAATAAATTATATACTAAAACCTTCCTCCTATCTATTAAAAAAAACCGCATCAAAATCCGTTGCGTAGTTTTAAAGATTTAAGCATACAAAGGGACATAGGGACAGAGAAAGCGACTTTGTTTTATACTATGTAGTGATATAATATATATACTATTGAGTCACGAGTCGGCCTCTAATAGATTAGCTTTGGTTTATGCATATTTCTCGACAAAACCTAATCTATCTCAGTAAACAAGGGACTCAAACTAAGGGACTAGGTTTTGTTCGTAAATAAATAAATAAATCGTATTTGCAAGCAAACATGGTATACAATACATAGGTGTTAGCATACAGCATGTTTAGCCGTCATTCAACGGCATGCAAATTACTTACTTAAATAATAAATTAGATTATACATTTTATATGTCACATTTTTCGTATGTATTGTTTGAAAATATATCGATAAAAGCTAATTCCTTTGAGTCACTTTTTTACCGAGATAGATTAGGTTTTGTCGAGTAATAGGTATGCATAAAGCAAATCTCATCTGAGTCCGACTAGTGACTCAAATAGTATAGTTATAGGCTTTTTAAATTCGCGATCGGGCGAGCGAGACCTCCCCTCCCGCCACCCGCGCGTTTCCTTGCTTGTTTCTACTTGTCTTTTTCTTGTTGTTGAGTTTTTAAAGTGAAACTTTTATTACATCGTCTCAAACTTTTTGGTCTGTGTAGCGCATGTCGCGTGTATCGCGGCTGCCGAGTAGGTATACCTACTCGGCAGCCGACCGACACGCGACATGCGCTACACAAAGCAGTGTTCGGAACCGTTCGAACAGTTTCACTTTTACCGTGGTTTCATAAAACCACACAACATTTTTTTTTTAATTTTGATTATAATTTCCTATCATCCGCTTCCTCTTCCGCTTCCTCATCCGCATCCTCTTCCTCAAAAAAATATCCTCATCCTCATCCGCATCCCCTAAATTTGCGTGTGAAAATTCCTCTTCCTCCTCCTCTTCCTCATAATCACTTCCTCAACAACCCTACTCTCGAGTACACGTGATGTCGCCTAACTGCCCATTATTACAATGAATAGCTGTTCATGACGAAACATCTTACTTTCTAATGATACAATGCTCTGTTATTTCATCTGTTTGTTGCTCGTAATGACCGATACAGTGTAGGTACCTAGTTGAACAAAGCGCACCGGTTGTAATGTACCTGTAGTAAAAACATTCCAAATTGCATATTTGGTGAAATAGTGCGATGTAAATAATTTAAAACTGCAATTAAATATCCAGCGCGTTAATTGAAAGTTCCAAACGCAAACAATAACTTTTATACATGACCTGAATGAGGTTATCTCATTAAGCAGTGGCATACTGACCGACTGACCTTGATTCGATTATATTTTAAATGAAAATACAGCGATAGTTCTCTCAATATCGGTGACGCGTTACGTAAACTATTACAGAGGTTTATTTTAGAGAGGAAGTGTTGCGGTTAATTAAAATATGAGCCCGATAACACTGTTGTGTATCAAAATATGTTTGCGTTAGATACCTAGGTGTACGTGTTTCGGTATGATTAGGTAATCTACTCGTTAGCGAACATAAATAAAATATAAAAATAATGTTACGTAATAATATATCGGATGTTGAGCATTTAAAATCTTTTCCACGTGTTAACATCTACGTAAACGAGCTTACTAATTATTTCTAGGAATGTATTCAAACAACTCATATACATGTTTATAAGTTTTGCTTTTTACTCGCGACAATCTCTCTTAATTAAATTACCTACTAGTAGAAACTCAACATCAACACGCTACTCAGTTAGAGATACGGTCAATAAACTACTAATTTATTCGCAGCGCAGACAATCAACAAAGGGCTTATAAGTTAAATAAACAAACAGCGGATTCCCCCATCCCTTCATCTAATCAGTCGGCATCCAAAATAAATAAACTGTATTTCGGTGAGGTGCTAGATCTTGAGTCGCCGGCCTCGAGGCTTCGGAGCACATCAATTTTGAGCGCTCCCCTCCCGCCCATCAAATCCCACTTGCTCAACTCCTACGGTCGTCATTACAGCTTATATTGACTCCACTTTTACGAGCTTCCTTTAAATTTTCCCCACTTGAGTTATTCTTGGGAATGTTCAAAGTTTTTAAGGCTGTAGCCTGTATCTGTTACTGTGATGAGTTTAATAAAACGGTTTGATGGAAGATGTTATAATAAGTTTGGGCAACGATAATGATATAAGGAACAAGTGTTATTTATGCATTTCATCTAGTAGATGGTAGTTTAAACTGTCAGTGTAAGCACGTGTAAGTTTGCTTCCGAATATTCCTTTCATGTAGGTTCCTAAATACTTAACACATTATATTTCATCATAATGGACAGTTCATATTATCTTTACTAGCTATACATATAGACAACAAGTAACACAAAACGCAGCGGTCCGATAGAGACATTTATCCCACGGCAACTAGGATCGTCCTTGGCGTGAGGTTTTATTTACCCTCGCCAGTGTTCATTTCCACACATTTTCACTCTTGTTTATTTATACTGCTATTATGTTTCACGTTCGCAACTTCGTAAGGATGCCTCGTGGAGTAAAGTGGGAGTTTTTCTTTCATTTCTTACAATATCATACATCATACAAATATCATATTTTGGTACAGAAGACATTAAAATAATTTCTAATTGAAACAAAATGTTTGATTTTATATAAGGAATGCTCTTCATTTAATATTATTACAAAATGTATGAGTAAAACTTCATACAAACTTAGCAGGTACCTACGTCTAAAGCTAATCAACATCAAGCTTATCGACCTCGAACATTTTAACTCAATATACCAATAATCTCCCAAGTCCCTACACCTAAAAATACCTCAATAAAAACGAATCAAAATCAGCATTAGACCGCTAACATACGCAAACGCGAACCCTGGGAGCATCGCGTGCGCTCGCGACATAACGGGCCCGGCACCGTTCAGTGCATTTTGTGTTACGGCTTGCTAACCAGCCGCTGCATTGTCGACTGCCATAACGATCTTGTTCCTATGTTTCCTAATATATACCTACGTGTATATCTGGCTAATGTTATTGGACAAACAATTACGGTACATACTAAATAGGTATAGGTTGCCTGTAACAACTAGGAAGCGTACAAAAGATGATTTTATATTTTGTTGACGTTTCAATTTCGACTGTTCGGTCAAAAGCAGTTCGTACTGTTTCTAGGTAGAAGTGTTTTATGAAAAAAAGTTTAAGCTTAGCAACTAAGTTTAATAAATATGTCCTAGTAATGTTCCTGCTATATCATACTATACTATAAAAGAATTGTTCAATTTACTACACCTATAAAAACACTGCACTATAGGATATCGCAATTAGCTAGTACAAAATGATAGTAGAGAACACGTACGTAATTAAGTGTACGTCGCATCGCTTTGGGAACACATTATTATTATGTACCGTCATTTCTTGGTAAGCGCTCAGCACATTTAACAATGGCACCTTGATGAGTGATTGAATTTCTTACATTAATAATAATCACTATAACATTCTCACTGTCGTCTTAAGAAAATCCGTTGTACTTTGTGCCTAATCGTCTTTATAATACAGTACCGAATATTATCATACCTATTCGTTCAAAACCACAAGTATAATATAGTGTATGCACAACTGTATCAAGAGACGCGCGACGATAATCACAACATGATCCATTATATGAAAATTCATAAGCCACATTCTGTCTTCAAAGTAATATATAATATGTTAACCAAATTGGGGAGCGAGCAGCGAGGTTTACCAGTCATTAATATTACGCTGTGTAAACTAAATTTGTCAACACGTCCGCTCTGATTTTGGACATTCAATCGTTCACCAGACGACTTAATTAACTGTACGAATAACGATTATCCTTCTAAGATGATAAGTATAATAGGATTATCTTAATACTGAACAACATAAGTTTATTCAATTATGTTTATTATGAGACAGACAAAGAATTACATACGTGTGGGTTCAGAGTTAATGGTGAAAGGTTTCACTCACACCCATCCAATTAACATAACGTAATAGCCAATATTAGAAATAATATTTCAAATAATTTGATAATAGAAAAATTTCATACAAAAAATGATTGATGTTTTATTCAATCAAATTCAAAAACGAATCAACAAGAGTAGAACTTTTTATCGTATTATCACTTTATTCAAGTTGTTAATGATAAATTCGAAAAACATCTGCATGTCGCTATAGGGGAAGAACCCTCAAATTCAATAAACAAAATATGTTACCCTCTTTTAAAATTGAGACGTATTCTTATTATACTTTCAACAAACGTTACCATCGCAATTGCTTATGTTCGAAAATTATTATGTACATACTTTCTTTGAAGTTCCGACTTCCTTCAACCCATAAGACACCCTGTATGAAGTCATTCCCGATACATATAAAGCCATAGACATTCAAAGTCTATTTATTATATGAACAACTAGTATGGCAGTGCGATACGTGCGCTGAGTCAATCTCGAGTCTCGAGTTCATTGTCATACCACCTAGAGAGACCGCCGCTTGAACTGAGATTAATGAGTTCAAATACCGTGCTTACATTACAGGCCTTCAGTTATTTTCTACAAAAGCCACTATAAATAATAAACAATAGAATAATTACGCATTGATGATTCACTCCGCGCTAAGAGTCGATTGCATAGCAGGTTTTTAATGTGATATCTGTGTAATCTATATCAAATCGTGTAATTAAAAATGAAATCCCTTAACGAATTATAAAGAAAGAATAACAAAATGAGCAGGTAATAACAGCCAAATACACAAAATACTAATCACTTCCTGATATAAGTAGAGCGAACAACAGCAAACTATTCCAAAACACGGAACAATAAACAACAGTAATACTTACGTAGAAACGTGGATTTTCATCGACCGTGAACGTAGCCAAGGGCGCTCCCACACGAGGTAATGGAAAATCATATCTTACAAACGTAATAAGATGTAAGCCGCGGAAAGGTTGTAAGAAGATAACGTTGAGGGCATCATAGGTAATGATGTAACTTGAACATTCCTACAGTATTGAACATTATTACCTTTCACAAAGGAAATTGTTACTTTCCCCCTTTGTTACAGAAATACATCAGATTGACATCGAAAATAAAATATGATTCAATTTCACTTATGCATCTTGAGCGTACAAACAAGTTTGTTATTTAATAGCAATACAGAAATAGTCTACTACGAACTAGGATGTGTGTTAATAAAATAGACTTACCCCTATACCTCCCAGCTCCCTGACGCCGACACAGACTGTCTACAGTCTACGCTATAAAATTACCAAAAACTAGACGACAACGAGGCGGCGACATGAAACAGCTCAATAAAATCGAAGGCAAAACTGCAGAAAATTTTCAACGGACCGTCAAATAAGTGGAGACGTCGCCAGACGCAGGGAGACGTGAACAATTTAGCGCCCAGCGGCGTGCTGTAGCCGAAGCAACGGCCCGAATAAACGCAGCCCCTATTAAATGTACATTAACTGAAGGCCTTTGCACCGAGCCACTGTCTAGTGCGCCAATAAAAAAAGTTCCTCCCCTAAATTGGACGCCCCTTTGAGCACTAGAATTCATTTTATTTGCTTACTTACTGAGTGCATTTACCGGCGTGGTAAAGATTTATGCTCGTACAAAGACAAAGGTATTGTTTGAAATGCATTCTCACTTATTTGAACCATATTATGGACATAAATTTTATATTTTATTTAATATATAACAATGTTTGAAGAGTTTTATTATGTATGCGTCAATAAAGTTGGAAACGTATGAGCTTTAACGGCAACGCGCTTTGTAGAACAGCGATCTAGTAAAATATACGGAATGTAACTCTCAGAGAGGATCATTAAATTTTAACACCAAGAAAAGCACAGTTAATGAAATAAAATTATAGTAAAATATTTTACACCTTACTATATTATTGTAACTACTATGCAAATATTAAAAAAAGGGCTGTAATAATGCTGCGATACAACTTACGTTCAATTTTAACTTTTACGCGTAACCTTGTACTATTAACAACTCTTAAAATTATATCGATAGTCGATACATTGAAATAAACAAGAGTACTACTTTCATCAATTTCATGATAACGAAATGTATCGTGAATAATGCATACATCGTGATAGCAGGAATTGGAACCGTATGCTTAGTATATAGGGCACAATTTCACTTGACACATATATGTAACTATTAAAGACATGTTCCCGCTTCAAACGAAACTACGCACTATAAAAGCACGCGAAAAACAAACACATGAAAATGTATTCAAGTGTTCACAATAAAGTTGCGTCACAGACCTTGAAGCCGGTTATAGTGATAAGCGTAAAATGTTTTCACGTTACCTGTAACAAAAAGGAATAAAAGATTAACATTTACATAATTAAATATCATGTGCACATAAATATAAGATAATGTTGTATATTTATTTTTCAAAATAACGTCTAGAATCTAGATATACAGGTAAGATTAGAAATGTTGATTTACAATGTAGCTACTACGATGGTACTACGTGTACGCCTTAACTTTTTTTGATTGATTTTTATCATAAAATAATAAAATATATTATAAGCTAAGACTTAAGACGTAGGAAAACATTCCTGGTCACAATTCAACATGACCACTGGTTAAAAAGCCAACCAACTTGTACAACATTTAATATGTAAACTATAACCTGTTAATCGAGTTTTACATACATTCTATATCTGCGATTGAATAACATCTCATAATTCAATTATCATTCAGCCACATTTGTGTACACTGTACACACTTCGCTTGTGACGCTTACGTTTATTTTTAAACTTATTAACGTTAATTATGGTCAGAGCGGATTAAGATTTTTTTTAATTATCCTATAATCCAATCAAGTTTGTGACGAAAACAAACAATGAAATACAGATTTGTTTACACGTTGGTAATTGGTATGACGACTACGAAGGCTTCGTGAAAGAAGAATGTAGATACTTAGACTATTCAAACCTTCAATTAATTTTTACTCAATTGAAAAAAAACATTTAAATATCAAAACATACATTTACATTTCAAACTTATTTATGAATAGTAAATATTTAATTAATACTAGTTTCAGTTGATACAAGACGGTACAAAGGTGTCATGTGGGTATGAATGTTGGCACCCAAAACTTAGCAAAATTAATTATCATACGGAACATTCCCAACCGCACACAGCGTTGACATGTTCTACCCCAACAAGGAAACTACTATGAAAGCAATAAATCAGCAGTGTCATTTCGCAAAATTGGCCAAATCTTCAAGGCGTCACCTTTCCTTCCGTCCTTTTCACCGCGGATATAATGTTTTATGGCTTCCGACCGCTTCCACTTTACAAAGTGCACTACCTTTCATTGCGGAAGCTTCATACACAAAGTCACAAACTATTTAAGAAATGGGCTTCATGACAATTTGATTGTCTACAATTTATTCATTGAGCAGTAACCAAGAGGCTCATTTAAAATATTCAATTGTTCGTTTGTCTTCATTCAACCAATAAACTAAATCAAACGACGAAATATTTTTGCCGAAATAAACATTGCATAATATATGTACTTGTTCTTTATCCTAATCTTTCAAACTACGTCCCAAACAATGTTATCTCCGAGCATCTTAAACGAAATCAAATAAGCTGGAACTGTAGCGGCCATCAAACATTACAGGCACATAAATTCAATATAAAAGCGTAGCTCGGGAGCGGCTCCGGCGTCACAATGGCATACTGTCCTTGAATTAGCACCGGAACCATTGTCAATGCGCACAATAACGAGGGATAGGCTTCGCCTAGATTTTACCGGCTCGCGCTGTCCGACTGCCAACTATGCAATGGATAGTTCAAAACTAGTGCCTAGACCTTGATGTCACTTCCATGCCCATAATGCGACTAGAGTATAGCAAGGAACTTAGATAAAAAACGGTTATGCAAATTTCATTTGTATAAACTATAAAGTATGTAAACATGTGAATGTGATTTATATCGAAACAATGTCCATAGCCGGTCACTTGACGACACGGTTCGGGTGGCATTTTGATGGCTTCAATTTGTTATCTTCATTTGAGCGCTCCATCAAAGTCCGAGGGGCGACAGCTATGGCAGTCAATGGGGGTAATGAAGTCTATTATACCCCGTAATTAACTCACGCTTATGACATTGTAAAATTAGTGTAATCAATAAATCATGGATGTTGTCCCTAGTTTCATTAAGATCACCTTTACGTAATCCGATCTTTGTTAAATGTTAATTCTGGCGTGAACCCGTCCATCAAATTTCTATCTCATTAATAATGTAAAGAACATTTAAATGCACTCGAATTTTCCTCAGAACCGTATAAATAATATAATGTGGGTCAGTCGGCCATCGTACCTGCAGCCGACAGCGCATCCCTTCGTTTACGAATTTTATTTATAAAATCAACCTCACGTGCCCCTAATTATAGCAGTTGCGAGAGAACCCACTCTGCATTAAAATGCAGTGTTTTTAGCAAACAAAATTCTCAACTCTAATAAAAAGCGAGAATGGTAAACCATGCATCGTAAACTATATTGCCAGGCAAAATACTGAATATATTCTGGCTAACGGTGGTAGCGTTCGCAAAACAAGCGAGTTTAATAAATAAAAATAAAACTTTATTTACATCGTTGGCTTTATAGGTTTATCACAAAGTTCATCTTGGCTTAACACGTTTATATTTAGCCCCTAGAAATATCACGAACTACGATAGGCTATAAATAAGTTTGTGCATTAGATTAGCCTGTGACCCGCTCGATTAATTATTCGTTGTAGCGAGCACAATTAAGCTTTAATTCTACATCTGGAAATGGGGTCCGATCGATCGATACCTATAAGTGCAAAACTGATTAAGATAAAAGCTGTGTAATTTACATTAGGGCGATATTGATGTATCGAGATAGCGCTAGTATGCGGCCTAGTAATGCGTCATCGTTATCGATTTACTAGAGAATAAGTCTCTTGATATAGGCTCGGAGAATAGAAAGGTTGTTGTCAACCCACACACCCGCCAGAAGGACGTGGAGCCACGGGGGAGGCGGCGGAGGTCATGTTAGTCAATACAATTAAACGTGATAAGATAAAGGATATCTTAACAACTCATACGTTGCTTAATTAGCTGTGTGTGATGAATTTCAATAAGAGAAAATGAACAGAGATAGTTGTTAGTACATACAAAATACATGTACAACAATAATAGGATTCAATTATTTGTCAAAATATAATAAAGTAGGGCCGATAAACAGTTTCCCTATATTAAATGTGAACGTCAAAACAGACCCATGTAAAAGTGAAATAAAAATGCTTTGTAATATTTTGTCAACGAGTAAAATATTCAATACTAGGTTTCCGCCCGCGGCTTCGCCCGCGCAGTCAAAGAAAAACCCGCATAGTTCCCGTTCCCGTGGGATTTCCGGGATTGCGTCATTTTCCCGGGATAAAAAGTAGCCTATGTCCTTTCTCGGGTATCAAAATATCTCCATACCAAATTTCATGAAAATTGGTTCAGTAGTTTAGGCGTGATTGAGTAACAGACAGACAGACAGAGTTACTTTCGCATTTATAATATTAGTATGGATTCAATACAAAACAACATTACCGGACGGCGGACGCCAAAAAACACTTTTCCACTGGCACAATCAGAGGATTTACTCTGATCGAAACTAACTGACCCAGAAACAGTGATTGAATTCCAATGTAGTACCTACCTACAAACAACGGGGCTATATTTTATACTGACTGATTATTCGCTTTTCAATTTACAAAAAGCTCATTTATATGTTAAATGGGAGTAAACGCTTAATCGCTTCATTATTAAGCAGGGTAATGAAACGCGCATCTCCATTAATTAAGTATCACAAACACCGAATCTAATAATGTTAAAATCTCTACCGCCCGCTCGCCATTAATTATTTATTATACTCTGGGATATGAAAATTAAAAAGCTATATTTGGTCATAATTTTACCACCGCGCAGAGTAAACGTAAGCTTTATGACGTCATAAATTCCACTACTTAATCGCTTCGTTAAACCTGCGAACTGCGAACTTGGTTGCACATTAGCATAGTAGAGCAGTTATTGAAAATTCGAGAGCACAACGCGCAACTTCTCGTCTCAATGTCTGTAGACTGTAGACACAACTCGTGTAGGATTTCACGATCGCAAGATCAGCGAAATAAAAAACAACGTATGGGACTATTCTGAACCCTTTATCGTTAGTTGAGTCACGGCCGCCCGCGGCGTCGTATTTAGGTTAAACATGGGCTGTTGCAACTCGATAACTTGACGCGTCGATGCATATCGATATACGGGTGTATGATACGTGTTCGATGGCCCTTTCCGTGTTATCATAGTAACTGTACCTATCAGTTTTCACTAATGTTAAATGGGCTTTGACTCTATGGGGCTAGGTACATGTGGGAATAATAGCGGTAATATGTATCTGTTATCATTTAGGTACCCCTAACGTATTGAATAGAAAGGAAATATATAATTGAAATAATATTCAATCACAATATTAATTTGCATTTCATTTTCACGATAAATCTGAGATCTGAGTTAAATTATAATTAATCAGACTTATAAAGATTACACTATCTTCAATATCAGTATCTACAGTTATCCATAATCGAAATCTAAATATCCGTTGTGAGCATATTGTATGTATGAACATGTGATCGTCACATAATTGCCAATACCTACGACCGAACACCATACCGGTAATTGAATACATCGGCAATGAATCTTCAACCAGACGGGAATGAAACCACGATACATATACCTACAACGCTAACAAACAGTTCATTGCGTAAACAAAATAATGACAAACATCGATGACTAATTAATTTTAACTTACACCCAGTGCTAGCAACTAAATAAGTCTGTCGGGAGACACGTCGGCGGTAAACAATACCCGCTGATTCATGGCGTGGATAATGCAACTGTTTTGTATACAATGCCAGTACATAAGCCACTTAGCGTCAGATGGTGTTATGACGCGAGATGAATTTCGAGTGGCGTCACATGCACAAAGAACAATTTTTAGTAAAATAACTTTGTTCATAGAACTGCGAGTGATTTATTCTAAATCATATAAGATTTCATTGAAGCAAAAGCTCCAAATTAAATTATTCTCCATTTAATATATAAAATAATACTATTTTAATCATTCCAAAAACAATACTGCAGTACCTACCTACATAAAATTTATACATATACAAATACCATTTTAGAGCATCTTTTCAAAACTTCATTGTCTATGCCGTTGACCTCAATTCTTAAGTTTTAACTTGACAGCGCAGCACTTCGCAAAATATATTCTACAGCCGAAAGTATAGAAAAATCATTCTTAGGTGGAAGTAAGAAGGTTTATTTCCAAAAGAGCGTTAAGTCTAGGGGCTAAGCGCATTAATAGCGCTGATGCGATTATGTCACCTGCACTAACTTGATTAAAAAATCCAGGTTTATAAGTCAGAAAAGCGAAATACCGAGGAAGGAATTCAATTAAGCGTTACCGTAGCGGTACGGGTGAGCGAGCGGCCACTCTTCTGTATAATGAAAATTTCGATAACGGTCAAATTGCCTGCATGATTGCTACATACAGGTTTTTGCAGTGCCGTAAAGGGTTACCGATACCCCCGTTTATTTGGTATGCGATCAAATTTGGGCCGTGCAATTAAAGAAACGAACTTGATTGTCCCGTAATATGCTTGGTGCGTTGACGTACCCAGACCATGTAGTCATTGCGATATGTTTATCGACTCGAATAGAATACAACAAATTTGACATTGATATACATACAGTCAAATTCATTAACAATAATTGATAAGATAAGATATGAAAATTCGAGCTAAATAATAATCATAAGTACTTGCAACGAACAAAGACAGTGAGCCTCAATAATCGGGGACAAGACCCTATGTAATAATGTGACTAAATGATCCGTCAATGTCAATTCATCAAAACAAATATTTGCGCGGCCTACACCTTAATGAATAAACAAAGGGCCGATAAATTACATTATTAAGGTGGATGTTCCGACCGTCCCTCCATACATTTTTGATGACGACTAAACACTTAACACAGACACTATTTCTTTAAAACTAATCATTTTATCACTTCTCTACAATGAAATGTGTCCGCGTTCGACCTTTTTAATCAATAACTTACATTATTTACTTAGAAAAACAACAGTGAAATACCGGCAAAATTTGACACTTCTACAGTAGTGTGCGTGACTTTTGCCAAGCGAAACACGACATAAAGCACGACATCTAGCGCGTCAATGTCTAAACGAATGGCGATGTTTAGACATTGACGCGCTAGATGTCGTGCATTCGCGTTCGTTATCTTATACATAATTCGCATAATTCTAATAAATCAAAGTTCTATGTGTAATAATTGAGTAATTTCATTTCCAATCGTTCAAAGAAAATAACAATAAAATAAAATAAAACTAATGACCTTAGAAACTATGTTTTTTTTTGTAAACAATTTATTACTCATTATTGTTCGTCCGTCGTAGGTCTGTAAACTGTATTGTACACTGAAGGTAAATGGTACTGTAGGTACTTTAGTTCGGCGTCGTCGTCGGCTTGATATAAAATTACATTCTTGATTTCATTGACACGCGCTATGATTTGCGCGCGGAATTTCTTGTGTTGTGAATTTATTTTTGTATGCTATGCATTTTAATTGATTCAAATTGCAATATTTCTCTAGTATGCATTTGAGACTATATTGTAAATTGTAATAATTGATCGTGGGTATAGTAATTAATTATTCTAATAACGCAATTAGTAATATATGTATTTTGGGTGTGATTCAAAACAAAAAATTGGCCCGTGATTTTTATGAAATTTCACCACATTGCAAATCACATCAATCATAGTTCATACACATGTATGACGAAAGTGATTAGTATTGTGGCTAACATTGACTCATCAGTTCATCACTGAAACCAGGGATAAATCAGTACCTATATAATATTGTGTTTGAATATTTTTAAACAATGATATAAGTATACAATTATTATAAATCGGTAAACTATCAAAGTAATCACAAACTTGCAAACATTGGTAAAATGTCCAGTAGTTTATGAGCCTATTCATTACAATCAAACAAACAAACAAAGTTTTCCTCTTTATAATATTAGTGTAGACAAACACTATGAATACGATCACGAATGCAAATTCGGGGATTTTCTAATTATTGCTAAATAATAATTGAATTCGTTTTGAAATACTCTATAATTTTTAGTGTATAAATAGACATTTATAATGTGGTGTTCATTTTTTTTGTACTGCTAACGCTATTGTAGGTACCTATTTTCGTTGTTTTATTTCAAGTGAACACGGCCATACAATTTTATCACGAGCCGCCTATGATTGTAGGTACTTTTGTTAGGCTCCTTCGTCGTCCGCGTCGGCTCGAAAGTTCTTGATTTCATTGTCACGCGCTATGATTTGCGCGCGGATTTTCTTGTGTTGTGAATTTATTTTTGTATTATTATTATTTTTTATTTTTTTTATTTTATTGATTCAAATAAAATATTTCACTAGTATGCATTTGAGACTATATTGTATTATGTATAATTTATCGTAGGTATAGTTATTCTTATAACGCAGTTATATTTTCGGTGGGACAATTTGACCCGTGATTTTTCTGAAATATCACCACGTTGCAAATCACATCAATCATACACACGTATGACGAAAGTATAGTGGCTAACATTGACTCATCAGTTCATCACTGAAACCAGTGATAAATCAGTACCTATATCATATTGTGTTTGAATATTTTTAAACAATGATAATTATAAGTATACAATTATTATAAATCGATAAACTATCAAAGTAATCACAAACTTGCAAACATTGGTAAAATATGCTTTAGCGAATTTTCAGACAGACACACAATTTTATTACTTAGTTTGTTTTAGCAAAGTAGGTACCTACTCCGTTTACGTCACGCGTCGGCCGTCGCGTCGTCGAAAACGGTGCACCCAGAAACAAACATACCTAATTACCTAATTCAGTTACAATCCTTCTTTTGTTCCAATACGATTTTTTTTCCTGATAGCTAATAGCAAAACCATATGTTACTTTGTTTTCGTAAATATGTTTTTCACCTTCCTGGTTATTTTCACATAATGAAATATATTAAAATAATAAATAGTGTATTAGATTTGTTATTGTATCTTGTATACGAATTATTATTACTTGTTGGTTATGAAATGTTCAAATACCTATTGAAATAATTTACTGTTACAAATCATTAGTGTTATTAGTTTTGAGTGAATAGGCATGGATCAGAAATTCAGAATATTATATGCTGCTAACTACTCAAATACATACATGTTTTGATAAAAAAAAACAATAGTGTACAGTGAAATTAGTCTCGAGAAATTTTTGCATATGTAGTGGTGTGTATATTACTCAGATCTTAGAGCGCGTTTCCATTATATCGTTCTAGCCTATACAAAAATGTTTCGATATCCTAACATTACTATTTAATTTTATACTTATCCCTAGCAATACTCTGATTTATGTTTTAAAGAAAATGGTTTTGACTTTATAAAAAAAATAATATATCATTCAATTTTACGTCCTTGAGCCAATGACAAGGCGAATACCGTGAAACAATAAAATATCTTGTTCATAATAATTTGTTTCGTAATTAATATTTGACCATAATAATTACGAAACAAAACAAATAAATAAATCGTCACTTGATAGTGGAAAGTGGAAACACGCACAAAACCAGAATAAACCAGTTTACGCTGTCCGCAGGTGCCTCGTGCAGTCCGGCGTCAGTCGCTGCGCTTGGTACCGTTAGAACATAAAGCACACATTTCATTCGAAAATTATAATTATTACGTAGTTTAATTGTTAAATTTTGTATTTGTTGATTGTTGTTATTGTTTGTTATTGTTGTTATTGTTTGTTATTAAAGTGAAACTTTTATTACATCGTCTCAAACTTTTTGGTCTGTGTAGCGCATGTCGCGTGTATCGCGGCTGCCGAGTAGGTATACCTACTCGGCAGCCGACCGTCACGCGACATGCGCTACACAAAGCAGTGTTCGGAACCGTTCGAACAGTTTCACTTTTACCGTGGTTTACATTTTTGGCCGGAGAACACCTAATTCATACACGTCTTCACTGAAGTAAAAATCGGCACTGCTTGTAATGTTTGGAACTAATAAAATATTAATAATACTAATATTATATACTTGAATAAAAACTAAAAATAAAATGTTGTTTTTTTTTATTTGCTGACCATACACTACTACAAACGCAAAAATTTCTCCAAGCTAATTTACCTGTAATGTAATAAAATAAAACTGCGTTTTATTGTAATCAATTTTGACATTATTTATTTTCCAAAATTAATGATGAATAAAATAGTTTACGCCAACAAATATGTATAACTTTTATTTTTATAACAATCGTTCATACCGTAGCAGGTAGCGTTTTGAGTCTCACGCAACGTTGCCGCATCGCATGACAGCAGCAATTGCGCGCGACGTTGCCATTCCTTTCAAACACTATGGATACCTACGCGTAGGTACGCTCGCGAATGCAAATTCGGTGATTTACTAATTATTGATAATCATTGAATTCGTTTTGAAATAGCCTGTACTTTGTAATTTTTAGTGTTATAGACATTTATAAAATGTGGTGCTCATTTTTTTTTGTAATAAATTATCCCGCTACGCTATTGTATTTTCGTTGTTTTATTTCAAGTGAACACCCATACAATTTTGTCACGAGCCGCCTCTGGCCTCTGCACTGGGTGAAATCAACCAGTCAAATAATATTTTTACCTATTATTTTACTAAAAGTCGAGTGCATCGAAATCGTAAATATGTTTTTCACCTTCCTGGTTTTTTTTCCATAGTAAATAGTGTTTTTGATTTGTTGTTGTATGAATAATTATTCTTACTTGTTGGTTATGAAATGTATATTGAAATAATTTACTTTTACAAATCATTAGTGATATTAGTTTTGAGTGAAAATGCTTGGATCAGCATAATATCATATATGCTACTTCAAATACATGTTTTGATAAAAAAAACAATAGTGTAATGTAATAAAATAAAACTGCTTTTTATTGTAATCAATTTTGACATTATTTATTTCCCAAAATTACAATAAAATAGTTTACTTACACCAACAAATATAACTTTTATTTTTATAACAATCCTACTTCCTACTAATGCGAAAGTTTGTGAGGATGTGTATGTGTGTGTTTCACGCAAATACTACTGAACCGATTACAATGAAATTGAGCACACATATAGAACGTAACTTGGACACATTGAATAGGTTTTATCCCGGAAATCCCACGGGAACGGGAACTATGCGGGTTTTTTTTTAAATGCGGGCGGAAAGCTAATCGTTCATAATATAAACCGTAGCAGGTGGCGTTTTTAAGTTTTGTCTACCCATACAGAAAAATGGAAAACTTGTTTTAGATTCACGCCATCTAGAGTTAAATCTTTATCATTTTTGTATACGTCTGTGTTTCACGATTCACGCCATCTAGAGTTAAATCTTTATCATTTTTGTATACGTCTGTGTGTGTAAACGACCCTGTATGCAATGACAGATGTTATAACGCAATTTTTTACCGAATAGGGTGGATTTTAAGGCAATGATATGACATATTTCAATAAAATATAATATTTAGTAACCGCCATGACTATTCCTACGACTTTAAGGTTTTCCAATTACGCAAAAACTCAAATAAACTAGAAATGTAGAATTCAGCGCCATCTAGCGGGACATTGGCTGGGAACAGATCGTAGCAATCACCTTAATAACGACAACGCTTATGAATCGCAAAATTATTGTTATTAAAATTATATCGTTTATGAACAGAGATTTCGGATTTAGGTCCCTACTTGTCCATTATTTCTGCTTTTACATGTTTTACATTTTAATTTAATTCTGTCTAATCAATGGAATTTTGCAGATAACATCGCATCAGATAAATATCTACTATGATTTCTATCTAATCTATTAAAGAAACATATATCTGACGTCGAAAAAAAAATATAAATCTTTTCATTTACTAAAATATTCGGCACATTATCCACTATCCAGCAACCCTCAACACGATCGGAACACTCCACATCAGATGTTTCCTGACGCGCACGAAATTGTATAGAAATCTGTGGAAATGAAAAGATGAGGAAGGAAACTAGGCATCCAGATGTTAGCCGGTATCCGTAATAACTACACTCGCAAACAAAATGAAAATATACAAACGATATTTATCGGTATCGCATTTCATTACGTAACTTGTTAATAAACCTTTCAGCGATGGAACTATCGCCGGCCGTAAATCAACAGCGAATACGATAAAACAGTATATATCACTACATAGTATAAAACAAAGTCGCTTTCTCTGTCCCTATTTCCCTATGTCCCTTTGTATGCTTAAATCTTTAAAACTACGCAACGGATTTTGATGCGGTTTTTTTTAATAGACAGAGTGATTCAAGAGGAAGGTTTTAGTATATAATTTATTAGGTTTTAGACAAAGCGGGCGAAGCCGCGGGCGGTAAGCTAGTTTTGAATAATTAAGAGAAACATTTATAAGTTACTTTCGTATTCAAGCTTCAATATAATGGAATCGTTACAATTGATATCATCCCGATTGTTTGCCCAGACATGTTTGGTTTAATCTGGGTAGACAGATTTCCTCTAGTCCCCCGGCCGATATAACAAAGAACGTTTATCGCTATTATAACGTACCAATTATGAGTTATCTCCCCTAGCTCATATCAGGGGGGCTCCACTCCAGTCCATCATGCGATAGACAACGGAAGAGATGTGAGGGTTAGGAAATTGAATCCTATTCATCGTTCAATCCGTTCAGTTGGCTATAGATAAAATTCTAACTTTACCGGGATGACATTTCATCGTGATATATAGTTTTCGTTCAGTATGTATATTGTATATCTAGTCAATAGTCATGCTAAAGTTTTACGCACACGTAATTAAATATGTAAAAACTCAAACATTTATTCAGCTTTTCTATCGTTTTATAAGTACATATGTACATATATCTTTTATCGTTCGTATATAAATCAAAAGTCTTATTACATAAATCTCTTAAAATAACACAAATCATATTTCTAAATATCCATTACCATAATTAGAATCATAAAATACGTATGCATCTTAAACGCCGTAATGTATTTGGAATGCATCCAAACATGCTTCGTTGATTAATATCTAACCAATAATTTATACCCAAATTACCTCCTATTGGCTGTTATTCATACTCATTAATCTACTCAAATATACACTCCAATACACTATACAGACGTAGGTATTATTTTATAGTTCGGAAATAGATACTTGTAGTTATGGTATACTTTTACAATTCATATAAACAGCAGGAAATTTTTGAATAAAACTTAAATAAATGTTGATACACCATCTTATGCAATCCTATCACGTTGCAAGAAGTATGCAGTTAAATAAGATCGTCGGTACGAGATTTCAGGTGAAATCATTCATTTATAATATAAATAATATATGAGTTATTAATAATAACAAGAGAAGTTGCAACTCATTAATTAAAATACAGATATGTAATTAACCCTTCAGCTCCAATGAACAATTGGCTATGACGGTTACTAATGAAACTCTTACTACTGAATGTTTAAGTAGGACTAGGGTTGCCAGATCCAGGCTGATCATTTCCGGGACATTTCTGGGACCCCGAACGGAATAAGAGTTTTGGTCTTTGGTCCGAGGCTAAACTTAGTAAGAATTATCTAGAACTATTAGTTGATGAAAAAAAAATACTTTTTTTGGAAAAAAATTGTACTTAATTCAACTTTTCTAAGTAACTTTAAGGCCTAAATATTAAATGTTGAACATAAACATGACAAATGAACTTAAAACAGAATCTGAGATACTCTTTCAGTTACCTATCTGTTATCCCGAAACACAATTTCTTCGCGGAAGGACTGGTTTATCTTAGGTTTGGCAAAAGCCATCAGGCAATCCTTGAAATACATTACTCAAACCTAGGAGCTCCTAACTTTTGAGTCAAACGTCGAATGTAAATTGTTCTGTTTTGGTTTTGGTCTGGTCAATTCTAGAAGCGACTGCAAAACTCGGTCAATCGTCGATCTAATTTTTTATTTAAACAATAAACATTAAAATCAAGAAAAAGTATAATTTTTCATTTATATTTTTAATAGATTATTTCAACAAACAATAAGATTTCAAAATATTATTTTTTCATACCTAATCTTACAAACTAACCTCCGTATATTCCAAAGCACAGAACATATAAATGAGGTTCCAAAGCATCTCAAATACAAAGTGAAAATCACGTAAACTGTCATATCAGGTATCAGAACGGGCTGAGTTAAATCAATCGATTCCTAAGACTTACGTAAGCTGCTAAAATGATAAAATTCTTTTAAATACAGGTTGTCCCACTATTGGTATACTAAGCGCGAAGGGACTTGTAGTTTTGCATACACTGATCACGTAAAAAATACTTAAACAACAAAATTACGTTAAAAAATTTTTGCTAAAATTTTCCTGAAAATCCATGTTTTCTTCTCTAGCTTCGCGCAGCCGGCATATACCGCTTCTCTAATGTGAGCATTTTGTCTATGAAAACATAATCTTAAACGATAGCTCACGTGCTGGTGGCAAAGTTGGGCGGGTTGCTTGTTATGGGTGTACAACATAGTTTTAAGAGTTCATCTATTTGAAAAAATAATGCGTCTGGAATTTTATAAGTATTTTTTAAGTATACCAACAGTGAGCCTCCTTTGAGCTTAGTATACCAACAGTGGGACATCCTGTATACTGAAATAATACATTTTATACCAAATTCAAGTTTTAATGGTCAATGCCCGATTTAATAAAATGGTGTTTTGACGTTTGCCTGACCAAATTAGTTTCTCCCAGGTTTGACGAAAATTGTTAAGTAAAAGGCCGAAATATTACATTTATTTGGACTTTGACCAAGTCATTATGTCAGACCTGAGGATTGACCAGTCCAACCTACGAGCGCTCGAGCTTCGGGGTTTGACTATTAAATATCAATTAAACTTTGATAGGAAAACAACACCAGGTATTTTGTAACATAAATAAAATGTAGAACAAATATTGAGCACTTAATAACAATTACTAAAACTTTGGTAGATAATAATCATCATTTATTATCTAATATAAAAAAACTAACGGAGTGCGGGTGGCGACTTGTCGAGCGACACGAAGCGAGCTGCTCACTCCTTTCCTCGCTCACGAGAACGCGCTGTTTGTATTGACTTTTGCAGCCGTAGTAACTTAGTAAAAACTAGTATTTTTTTCATTCCGGGACAGCAAAGTAAAATTACTGGACACGGGACAGCACGCAAAATTCCGGGACAATCCCGGAAATCCCGGCCATCTGGCAACCCTAAGTAGGACCGAAATAAAAGCAATCTATTCGTTCATCTCACATCTGTAACTTTCAGGCGCGCGGAAACGTTCTTTTTCTCTTTGGAATAAGCGTCAAAGTTCATTAAGAAGTGGGTCCAACTTTTTGTAGCGTATTCACTATTCAGCCAATTGGTTAAAATGTACAAGACAGTACAAACAGGCTTGAACACAAAACACATGCAAATCGTTTATTGGCCGGACAATCAGATCGCGACCATCCAGTCAAGCGTGCACCGGTCATTGCCTCCTGTGACACGACTCCGCGACTCTAATAAATAATTATTCAACTAATGAGATGCAAGACATATTGTTTGTTAATGGGCGCTACGAAATAATCGAACGAGGGCAACATTTAATTAATGCGAACGGAACTGATAAATTCAAATTATTACGAGTAGTAAGTATCGAAAATTTAAGGAAAAGGAACGAATAAAAATGGAATAAACATTTTACACATAAACCCCGCAAACTCAAAGTTCAAACAACTCAATATTTCTGATAATCAAGCTTTAACATTACAAATTTTACCATTATCTTTATTGTATCATAATTTGGAACCAGAAGTACAGCAAGAGCAACGTCTTGAAAGACGTTGAGCATGGTATACTTCAAATAAATTATTAATGAACAACTCAATTTATCTCGTCAAAATACCGACATCTGCCGAACTCATTCAATATTCCAAGCCACCACGCAAATCATCAATTATTTACACGAAGGTGAATTTGCACTTACACTTAGGTGATAAGGTAAAGGCTGAATACTGATAATGTTTTAATATAAATGGATATCTTCCCTGGCTCCGTCAGTTCCATTAGGGAAAGTAATTGTAGATGCCATTCAGTGTTTATGGGTTAGAAGACTATATATTACCATACTGTTATACAAGATGTTTAAACTTTAAATGCACTCCTCATGAATCCTTCTGAAGTTTAATAATTATCTTTATATAACGTATATTCGCTTCGTCACATCACATGTGTGAGAGCCTTCTCCATTTCATACAGCCTACATAAATACCATCTTAGTGAGATAGATGGCAAGTCCTCTTTCAATTAATATTTATGTTTATGACGTCATTACTGTCCACCGTAAGTGCACGTAGATAAGAAGCACTCGACTATATTTTATCTTATAATGTTTACGAGTGATACGGTGGACTACCGGATTCCTATCACGAACACATCCCTATAATAATATCCATATCTAGTTCAATATAATGAGCGTCAATTTATGAGGCATACCGAATAGTTATTATACCTAAATAGGCAGTGCGTCGTCTTATCTTTCGTATGTTAAGGTGTTCCCTGCACATGCTGAAACATATATCTTATGATTATTATTTATTTCACCGTAACATATTCGAAGAGGAAAGTCGATTTGCTACCAGCCGATAATTCAAGTTGTAATTATGAACTCTCACATCGTCGTGCTTCCTTTTTCTTTATTCTTATTAACGATTAATATCAATTCTATTCACCAAAATTAATCCAATGTTTTGCCGATCCCTATAGACCGGACTCTCAGTGGAGTTTCGTTTGCAAAAATAGCGGACCTAAATCTGACTTCTGATATATATTGTATAGATCCCAGACATCCTATAGACAGATGTTGCCAACCAGTTTTGTGGTCCCCCTCCCCCCACCCCGGTAATTAAATATGGCATACAAAGAAAAAAATAAAAATTTCCAAAACATGCCGTGTGGGGTATCAAATGAAAGAGCTTATTGAGTAGATCACGAATATATAGCATACTATAACATTTCTTACACTTTCTCTAAGATTTTTTAGAAAATTTACGAAAATGCTCCATTTTTGAGTTAACTTTAAACCACTATAGATTGAAAACTCATGAATATATTTTTTAAATTATTATTTTAAATAATTAACAATAGTCCATTGTTTACGATTCAATAGTTCGTACAGTGAAATAGTTGCATGGGGGAGTGGGGGGAGCATTCAAAGATGGCGAGTATATTTTCAAGTTTATGCCAGAAATAAAGGCCTAATACAAAAATATCGGTGTCAGGGCTTAGAATAATTTATGAAAAATATGGCAGAACATTCTTGAATCAGCCTCTGTGTGATTAGATTTCAAATCGGTAACTTCAGTGAAAGTTGCGCCTTGCAATTTAAAACATTTTGTGGGGTCATCAAATCCACCACATACATATAGCTCACTTATATTATATTACGAACTATTGAATCGTAAACAATGGACTATTGTTAATTATTTAAAATAATAATTTAAAAAATATATTCATGAGTTTTCAATCTATAGTGGTTTAAAGTTAACTCAAAAATGGAGCATTTTCGTAAATTTTCTAAAAAATCTTAGAGAAAGTGTAAGAAATGTTATAGTATGCTATATATTCGTGATCTACTCAATAAGCTCTTTCATTTGATACCCCACACGGCATGTTTTGGAAATTTTTATTTTTTTCTTTGTATGCCATATTTAATTACCGGGGTGGGGGGAGGGGGACCACAAAACTGGTTGGCAACATCTGTCTATAGGATGTCTGGGATCTATACAATATATATCAGAAGTCAGATTTAGGTCCGCTATTTTTGCAAACGAACATCTCCTTGGAGCCTGCTCTACTAACGATACATCATTTATTTTTGGCCATCGGCAACAGAATAACTATTAAAATGGATTATTTCATGCTGGTTAGGTATGATAAAAGTAATTTATAAAAAGCTGGCTGGTGGTATGCCTATAATAGGACTGAGGGGGAGCGAGCGTCCTTGGTATTCACCTGTCATATTTAATTGACCTTTAAGTAAAATATATTTGATCTATTTATAGTACCTAGTGTACCTATGCACAATAATGATGATAAACATATAATGTATAGTTATTCGACATATCCATATCTTCACAGTTTAGGGGATGAATCAAATAATAATAAAATGTATCCAATAAATAATTATTTAGAATAAAAAATTTGTTTTCAATTACATATAATAAAATATATATTTTCAGACTACAGCCAAATTACCAAAAACGTTATTTTCAGCACATACATCATATCGAATATCGTCAGGCCTTGGCTTAAATGGGGGCACTAATAAAGGGACACTTGATACCACGTGTAGCGCAAATAGACCCCATACAGCGGGGCCCGGGGACAATGGATCGTTTCCGTGCCTTGCCACCTCATTACTTGGAGGATGGGCCTTTTAATCTAATTTGTTTGATCTCGTTGTAGGTAATTTATTCAGACTTTATAACGGTGTGTATTTTGCACGATTACGACTGGCGAGGTCCGGATACGTTCCGTTTTGGTGTGCGTGACAGTTTACTTTGCATACAATACAGAGTTAACATATCGCATCTCTTTCTTTTTCTACAGAGTTTAATGTGTTTGATCTTAGTCTTTATCACTTATCTTTTAAAGTCTACGAACATTTAAAACTTTACTATGAGTCAGCTTATTATCGCTAATGGTGCGTCCCCATGTAGAATGGCAAAAGTTGGGTCGTCTTTCTTTTTAACACTTAATACTTTTTACTGTTACTTTAATAGCTGCATTCATCGTCATTTTAGATAAATTAATGATATTATAGCGTCATCAAGGGAGGTGTGTGAGTTGCGTTAGTTTTATTGACATGATTTTAAAAGAGCAACTTTCTTGTCCGTTCATCTCCATAGATACTGCTTTCCGAATTGATGGTAAATGGTAAAAATATGTTATGACATTTAAAAAATGCTTCTAGAAGAAGACTAATTGAATAAATAAATGATTGAGTTTGAGTTTTTCAACCCGTCTTCGAGTGAAACAAAAATGCGGAACACAACAGTGAGAGCGGCTATAATTGTGCTCGGCACTTAGCAGTTAGCAGCTTCGGCGACATCGGCCCACTGGGGCTCTAATCATATCTTCCGGCCAATAAACAGCTAGAAACAATGTCTTTAACGACAGCTTTGTAAAAGTATTGGAACGAGGAAAAGTATAAAATGTTCAAATACATTCAATATTGAGCAATCAGAAACGTTCTGCTTAAAGATCTTTGACATTCCATCGGTATGTCGTAAAATAATGTTGTTGGGATTCAATTATAATTGAGCAACATGTATTCTTATATTCAACAGTATATCACTACATAGTATAAAACAAAGTCGCTTTCTCTGTCCCTATGTATGCTTAAATCTTTGAAACTACGCAACGGATTTTGATGCGGTTTTTTTAATAGATAGAGTGATTCAAGAGGAAGGTTTATATGTATAATAACATCCATTAAATAGTGGAGAAGTACTGTTATTTTTGAGGTTTCTAATGTGATGTCGTAAATAATTACATTTTTTCCGCTTACATTGCAAACGCAGGCTGAACCCTACGAGTTTTATCAAAATAATGTACTAAGTATTGTACACATTGAAAAGGTCTACAGAAAAGTCCGTGATGGTATATGTCTATCTCTTATGGATAACCCACAATAACTTTTTTTTGTCATTTACTTTTTACGACAAATAATGGCTAATTTTCGAAGCCATTTTAACCAATACAACATTAATCCTTAACCAATTAAGTACCTTGAATACATTTTTCATTTAATATAGATCTATATGGCCCTTTACACCGTATGATTTAAGTGAATATTTTCGAAGATATTACAGATTTAAAAATTGCGGGACGTAGCGTTTGCGGCGGTACCGGCCGGCCGCCATTGCACCCGTGCGAAGCCGGGGCGGGTCGCTAGTTTAATAATGTAACAATAGTCTTTGAAAAACGTCTGTATTCAGATAATAATTTAGATTAATTAGTTATTTGCCTTTTACTTTTACATTACATAACTCATATATTATGAAACATTTAAAATTCATCGTTGATATAATAAAGCGAAATAGCAATGTTTCACTTTTCGCATCTAAAATCTGTCGAGTGCAAACTGTAAACAAGTTTCACTTCTAATCGTTTAGCCAGCTCATCTAATCACGTAAAGTGATATAAATAATACTTCCTGGTGTGTCTACTTTCCGCGTACACTGCTATATTACAAAACCACATCATATTATGTGATCGAAACCTCATATGTGTGAAACTCCAAGCCAACATCAATATGTATTTTATATCTTATCAAACGGTCTCAGTTTTCGTAATGACCAGTGCATCAACCGCAGCGAAACGACCTGTGTTAATGGCAATGTTTTATTGGCTTGGCCTAATTGCCTCCCGCCCCGCATTAACATCGTTTTCGTGGCGACCTAGATAAAATATTGTGCGACTTGTTTTCCGAATTTTCCGCGGTTTCTTGAGAAATAACGTTGGTGCATAAATCACTGCGCATTCTTTACAACTGTATTTTGTAATCCGATTATACCGCTCGATTTATTTTAAATCAAATTCCGATCATGAGTTTATCGCGTCAAAACCACGTGGCACGTGCGATCAAGTAAAAGATATGTAGGTCCAGTAGCGGCGGCAACATTTTCAATTTTCCAAGCGAGCAGTCAGCTGAGCCCGAAATGTATCCAACGTTTTTAGGATGGATGAGAGCCCGACGCCTTTCAATCACCTGCCCTGACAGTCACACAAAAGAAAAACGAAATAGCAAACGCTCTACAAAGTTATCGATTTTATCTTCAATACATAATGGATGAAACGTCGAAGCGCGATATTTACACGTTATAGCGAATCGTTGGGTTTTTACTAGACTTCTCGTTTATAATTTATATATTACGAAGAAATAAATAAAGTTAAGCGTAAATTACGTTATACGATAAAATAAACGTGTTGTTAATAGCGACAGTGTATTAAACAAATGCTATAAATAATAGACCTACCTCCGGACCGGTTGCGACGGTCGTGAGGTAATGCGTACATATGAACATTACAGTTGTAGCTGTAAAAACTAGTATCCGCAACAGGTGGGATTACATCTTAGGCTAGGTATAACGAGCGCACAGCGAGCCGGTTCTGTCGTCGATCGGCTAGATTGGCATCAGCAGACGTTCGCATTAAATTCAGAATTAAACACTGGGACAAATATTTGATCGGACCGAACGATGTGTATGATGCATTGAGTGCCGTCGATTGCCTTGAATGAAAAGGAAATCCTCGAGTAAGGTGAATAAGTTTACATGAGTAATGGCATAAAACAAGTTTATACCAAGTCACGATGTAGCCCTGATTAATTACGAAGACAAGCAAAAAAGCTATCATTTATAAACGATTGTACTAAATAACGATACTATCAATGACTGAATGGCGATGAAAGAAGTCAAAACTTAGAAAGCAATTTCATGCAATGAAGTATGAACCGAGAGCATCGGCCCAAGTGACGCATGCGCGCCTCCTGCGCAACGGTCAATTTACTAAATTTATAGCAGCTGCAAGGTCGCACAAGGATAACGACCCGGCCCACATATTACGAAACAAATATTCAGGTATGAAAAAACTTTTTCGTCGAGATTATCACGATAACACGATTACCGTCTTCCTCGCGTAACGATGCTCTCCAAATCGATTAATTAAATTAAATTTCGACTCTGACCTCCACAATTATTAATCAAAGACGAAATGTAACGTAAAAAATAAATTACTCAGAGCAGACAGATTGTCGGCATAATTGAATCGCTCTAAACGAAACGTGTTCATCCCAAATTGAATGGTTAACAAAAAAGCAGTGGATTTAACATCGTCATCTCCGCTAACTCGTTCCCAGCTCGGAGATTGATCTATTCCTTTTCATTACAATGTGAATGGAAAAAAAGATGAATCATAAAATGGACATTTCCAAGATTCGTTCAATAAAATTGAGTAGAAATCTTTACGAGAATTAACTTGTATAACACACCATTCAATTTCAGATTATCGTATGTTTATCCATGCTTTAATTATTTAATGGCTGCGGTTAACATCATAACTGAATCTTTTGTGATGTAAACAGGAACGCCATGTTTACGGGTTAAAACTGATCGGTCGAAAGCGCTCGTTATCGAGTTAACGCTAATTTTCTCTAATAGCATTACCTCCAGCCCGATCCATGTACTGCTCGTATAACCAATTTACAATCACTAAAATTTTACCGATATTTACGGACTTATTGATTACATTATTTCTTAATATTTAGAAAGTTAACACCTCAAAGTTGATATGCTGCTGTTAAAGACACAAATAACAATAGCAATCATAACTTATACCGATATTAAAATATCTAAAATTGAAATGCATCTATGATTTTTTTCACCAAAATTTTACGGGCAATATACGGTAGAAGGATATAAGTACGATTAATATCAAAGTGCATTTCTCATCACATGCATTTCTCATGGCGTGTTCAGGAACTAGATTAGCGAGAACAAGCATTACTCATTCAAATATGCTTCCTTACAAGCTCACGAAGGACCTCCAATAATGTTTGAAACTATTACTTACACGCAAAAACAAAGGGACCATATTGCTATCATAAATCCCCTTTCTTACAACGAATACGACGCGAACGTGGTTCCATTTCATAACTAGTATTAGATTTATGACCATGTTTGCATTTTTTGTTTTAGGTTTTATCCTATCAAATTAAGCCTGTAAAGATAGGTTACCCATAAGTAAGCGACCATTATCTGAAGCACCAAAAACAGATATTAAAATTATCCCGATGGTCATCCATTAACCCTACCATACATTCGCTAATCCCACAATATTTTTCAACGCATCCCCTTTATTACCCTACAAAAGAGAAAGAGCAAGAGCAATATTAGCTACCTACCCACATACCTACACACACGGATAATTAACAGGAAATGTAACGTACGCAATATTGGATTGGCCCGTCGATTCGTGACAAGTGAGGCATTAGAGGCCACACCGTTTAAGTTATTATGGAAGCCTCTTCAGTTCTCCCTCTAATGGGATTATCCAACTTCCCTCTGACGTGAGCCGACGTGTGGCACATTACACCGCCGTTTCGATTCGCCTCACTCATGACCATTTGCTTATTAGATTTATAATAATCATGGAATAAGCGCTTCGAGATTATGACATAACCGAGCGTTTAAACAAACATTGAAGATTCTAGAAATATTTTCTTTGCGTTCTTAGTTCAAATCATAACCAATCGTACCTACTAAGTTTGGAGTCGTAATTTTTTTACAAAAACACGCATGTCTAAATTTAATAAAATGCGACGCATAAAATTGAACCTACTCGTGTACTATCACTATTTCATGAATCATGCATTCTGAGAGCAATTTCTACGCAATATCATATTTAAAATATTACAATGCAATAGAGCAATTTAAATCGAGAACAATTACAAAATTTGAAACACGTATTTCACTAACGCATACCATAATGTGTTTATACAAATATAAAATAATGCTATTTAAACTATTCGCTCGTACGTGTTTATCAACACAGAGCATTTTCTTAATAATAATGGTTCCCGTCTTTTCAGCCAGCGCAAACAATACAATTCGTAAAGTAAACGTTATCACCGCGATCCTCGAGAGGAGAGCATAAATACGAATTGTTTTAAACTCCAATGACGCCCGCGCCCGCTTTTGTAAACATTTTGAACGCTGCATGCAATTATATTTGAAACAAAAGCAGAAATATATTCGCCCAAATTATTGTTGCCAGTAATTTTTAAACAATGAAAATCTAGACTTGCTAGTTTATTGCACGTTAACGGTCGTACTAAAATCTATTTTAAATATCTTCGAACCATGTATGAATTATATAGCCAGTAAGTTTAAAATTATTTTAATACAAAAAAGTAGTTTTATGTGTATAATTTCGGCCTCAAGACCAGGACCAATGATGGATGGAATAAGATAGGAAAATATCAATATATGTTTAATGATGTTTTAATGAAATACATATCATCAATGTTTCATACGGCAGACAAGGCATCAAACAATACTGTCACACAGTTCTAGTTCTTGACTATATCATAAGCGCAAGTACGTACGAATTACATATCGCAACTGCAGTTAATGTACCGTAAACACCCATAATACCATATGTCAGAGGTCGGGCCAGCTATCAACGTCAATAATTCTCGTAATCTTGTTTACCGTTCCGTATGTTACATGTTTATGTGTCTATCGAATTATAAACACACGTTACGGCAGCTGTAAAACTCTCATTGAAATTTAAATTTAATTAAATTCAAAAATTATTTTCGAGACGCGCGTTCGCTTGGACTTCAGCATGTTTACACTGAAATTCGCCTGTCAAAAGCATTTGTTGATATCTCTTTCAAATATTATCGAAAAACGAAATTAACCAAATTTTTTTAAATATAAACCGTTGAAAAAATTGCTTGTAATACTTCAAATTGATTAAACAAATAAGCTCTGAAAAGTCCCAATATTGAAGACCCTCCCTTTTATCGAATACAAACGGGATCTTCCATTAGCAAAGTCAACAATAATCATAAAAATCTTCAAAAAGAATTTCATCAGAACAATAGCCAAATGACAAATGTATTTGTGACCGGTGACCTTAACCTCAGCCGAACTCCAATTGAAACTTAAAGCTTGCCCTCCAATTACTGGGATCCAATCACTTCACAATCATTTCTGCCGTTAAGAACCTCTGAACTTTTTACGTTCATTATAGATTGCAATACCATGATAAGTCTTTATTTGAAGAACAAAGATATTTCAGAAGATTCCTACAATACCATAGGTCGTCATTCAACTATCCATTTGATCATGTGATGATCTTCAGCATAAGCCAAGCTTTGACAGTGTACCAAAAGCGAAACTGGATTGCCCAGCTAGCTAATAAAACAATTTCCTGCATTTTGAAGTGTTATCTGCAGTTCAGTTAACATATGCGATACATCTTACTAATCTAAAATATCACAGTTTGAAACGACGATGTAAACGCTTGGCCTCGTTTCGCAAGCCATGATGAAGATGTATAGCTACACAAAAGCATCTTGCCAAATACTCATGAATAATCCGTGTTTACGAAGAGATTAAGATAACGGAATCTCAATAATATTGAATCGATATTGCTTGCTTACAAGGCACCTAGATACTTCATACATCTAATTATTTAAAAATGTAAGAATCAAGGAATTTAATCTTAAGATGGCAAATTTTCACATGGTAAGTTTCATAAGGTTTTCACTGATGTGCAAAGGCAATCAGTTTTAATGAAGAAGGCATAAATTAAAGATGGCTTCCGTGATTTTTATAACGTTAGCCATGAGCAACGCCTAGTTATACAATTAAAGGCACCCTCCCAACTTAATCACAACTCAATTTTTCCAAGTATAAATAAAGCCAACCGTACCTACCAAACCCTAAACTTCGCAAAGTCAATAAAACGTTTAATAAAATAATAACTTCGTCACAATCGGGTCCCGATCGAATCGTTGGCCTCCGAACTGTCGATAAAGCAAATTTAGAAGTTTCATTGCGACCTTACAACTTCGAGCGCGAACCCCGCCTCTATCCCGCAATGCAGTCTACATCAAGGACGAATATAATCCCAACTTGACAACCTGGGTGAATCATGCCTTCATGCCTTTACTCGGGACGAATAATTCGCGACGGTCATCGACCTATAGTCTACACTGTATACGAATGGAAAGCGAACTCTTTATTAGAGAACGTCCAGACAACAAAAACTAATTTATGTGCAGTCCCTCAATAGATCGAATGCGAAACAATCAGCCGCTCGTGTCAGGGTTGGCGCCGCCATTCAATACTTAATTTGTTAACTGCTTAGCAATATACGACGATTCTACCAATAACATAACTAATGTATTAAAATATTATCTATTGTTGAATTGCTTGTTCATTGAACATCGTTTAACAAAATATAGTATTATACGACTGTTTTCACTTAATGAAGAACAGACGATTTCGTTATTAAAATGGGGGCTTAATCGATAGTCGACATAATTATCATCCTTGACCTTTTGCATGAATAGGTTTTGGTACGCGTAGGGTATTTCCGATTACTACGCGAAAATTAACTACCTCACTGAAACAGGGAAGTGAATGTAGAACTGTAGTGTTAAAGGAATTGTAAATACATAGTAAGATAACACTTCAAGAAAACTATGCAATTCTCATTAGTTTCGTACAAAAAGGCGATTGTAAAATCATAATGAAAAATATAAACAATTCATATAATATATTTAAAACTGCAAAACTCTCGAGTAAAAGTCATTGTGCCGTACCGCGCACCTCTACAAAAAGCAATTCACCTTAAACAATACGTATTTCTTTGCCGAATACCCAAAGATCATTCACGCTGACATACAACCTTCTCCGCGAAGTTTAACTGTTGTTCGATTCTTGTTCCGCAACTTTCAATGTACAAAACTTATTGAGAGAATAAATCTTGAGCCATTTTGATTAAGTAACCTCTCTAATTGCTGGTACTTTTGTTTGTTTCAGAATCGCTCCTCCCTAAAGGATCTTGATGCGAAACATAAATAAGGATAAGCGCTTTAGTAATCTAAATTAATTATCTCAAACACCATTTTGGCCCAAACCTATACCTGCCTATATTCTCCAACACAATGAAACTGGATGGCTATCGGTTTCGCATAACGTGTGATATGGCATACGTGTAGCATTAGCAATTACGTTTCCGCCACAACCAGTTCCGTGGGTCGGTCGAGTAAAGCTTCCAACTGCGTGGATCGTTGACATTTTTTTTCCTTAAGGTCGAACGCCCCGTGACTCATCGCGACCTTCACCTCACTCGTTTTACATCCGTCTTCCAAATACTGCAGTGTGTTTTTGGTAAAGTCCACTGGCATTTACAATTTATACACACACATTGCAGTTTTATACCGCTAAATATTCGTAATTAGTACATTCATAGTATGAATCCATACTAATATTATAAATGCGAAAGTAACTCTGTCTGTCTATCTGTTACTCAATCACGCCTAAACTGCTGAACCAATTTTCATGAAATTTGGTATGGAGATATTTTTATACCCGAGAAAGGACATAGGCTACTTTTTATCCCGGGAAAATGACGCAATCCCGGAAATCCCACGGGAACGGGAACTATGCGGGTTTTTCTTTGACTGCGCGGGCGAAGCCGCGGGCGGAAAGCTAGTATGGTATAAAATGAAATAAGGTAAAAACAGGCCACGAAAATCATCTTCCAACTTGAGCGTCGGTCGTGGCCTTTACGTCACATTTAAAATAATTGCGCTGATGTAATTGACGAGATTCCTCTCTTTTGTACTCTGACCGCCTGGTACTTTAAAGTGCCTTCATTACGTCTTTCTTAATAATTTTAAGAAATATACAGTTGTACCTCTCAGGTAGGTACGCAGAAGCACTTTTTTGTTGAATGAATCTCTTTAGCTAAACAATTCTTTACAACTATCGTAAACTACCATTATTTTTGAAGTGAACATTACTATTACAACTTCCTCTTGCAAAAAACTACGTAAGTCTACGCAAACAATTAAACTTAACTTCCTAGTAACGACACTCTCGTTGTCACCCATTAAGTGTCTACTTGATACCTGGTAAAAAACCACCAGGTGGACCGTCACTTTTCCCTATAATTAACCGTATACCATTACACAAAAAACTCATCAAGCACGACAATACACGAACCGTTTCTTACGACACGAAACCAACATAACACTTTCTAAAGACGCAAACCCACTACCCGCACTAAATTACGCTACAAATGCGGACGTTAGTTGTTTTAAAACTATTTTTATGTCGTGTTAATAATGCGTATGATTGATGTATATAATTGAAAGGAAAGTTATTCGAGCATTGTAAGCATACATTTTCAATTGGTTATATTATATAGTACAATATTAGTGGTACAGAATACCGCGTGTAAAATAAAGTTAACTGTGATGCGGTAGAATAACATTAACATAAATGGAATGGTATTCTACTTTCCCTTTATACGTAAAGATGACTTTATTAATCTGATTGAGATAAAGAACCTTGTTCTTGACATGATAATTGTTATCATGATTCTTAAACGAAAACTCTGTAAAGTTTTGGTGAATTTCTAACTCTTAAATTATGTGTTTGACCTACTTTAGTCACAACTAATAATCAAACTGAATGCAAATGATCTAAGTTATACAATCTTATTTAATTATAGGTAATTAATTTGGTAGGTAGTTAAATACTTATTGAAGTAGTTACGTATTTATATCGAGAAATAATAATCGCCTTGAAAACGATTGCTTTTAAATAAATTCGTTTATTGCCCTAAAAATAACTTCAAAAAAGACGTTTACTTATATTTTTGCGCAAATGTATTTTATCAAGGACAAATCGCATTAATTAGTTTGACGTACGTTCATTACATGCAGAAAAATTACCAACACATGTGATTTTTAACATTCTTCCGTCAGAAATCAATTAAAAATATACACTCTACTGTTTTGTATTCACATTATATAAAACCATACTTCAACCAAAATTGAATTGTACCTAACTACAATAGCCAATTACACTTCTAATTCTAATAAACTAGCACAAGCGTTTAATCCACGTGTAAATTATATGATCTTGAAAATACGTTTTCCCTGAGAAAACTTTGCGCGTGTCATACCCTTAACAAGGTTGTAATGTGACAAAGCTCTCGATACTAAAAGGATCGGAGCGTAACCGGTGCCCATAAACATGTTTGTCACATCACACGTGTCTCAAGTTCATTTTGCTAATTGAGCCACGCTCTTCCCTTTACGTCACATAATACTCACTCGTGCGAGCGAAACTGCCCTGCAAATGACTTATATTTCAGAAGTCATAAACGACCTTATTGCTAAGTACTAACAATCATAAACTTCGCCCATAGGTAACTGGTAAGGTAGTTACTAAATCTAATATTAAAATTCATAACCACTACCTACCGTTTATCTAACCGTTTAATTATAGCAGTGATGTACAAACATTTTAGGAACCTGATATTTGACATAACTGATGTCGTCAGCATAGCCAAAAATTTACGTAAAAAATTATTTGTGAACTTTATTTATGGTGGTGTGTCAATGTTAGCTGTTTCACGAATAGAATTAAAATATACGTATCTTGCTTTGCGCATTTTCCCAATAAATCTAAGGCAATTTATAAAGTAAGCGAAATTAACCTAACATTCAAGACAAGGAAGATGACTACTGCACTAATGTATAATAAATAAGTATAAAATATCGCAACACCAACGCTCCGGGTGCCTATGAAATGACTGCGAATGCGAATGTATTGCGAATTCGAGTGCCGACTCGTTTACATTGCATCGTATTTTGCAAGGCACGCATAACAACAGCTTTCGAAAGTATGTCAAGATTGCAATAGCAGTACAGCAGACTCAATCAACAAAGCGAGAAATGCAACGCATCAAAACCTTTCATTTACTAGCATTGCAACGTGAACTTAATAAAGTATGCACTTGAATTTTTTACAATAAAACACCGAGTTGTTTGACGACGTCGTTCTATAAAATGGGATGGAGGTCTGTGTTTGTTAGTTGACGCTATATAGGTATCTGTTGATGTATTTAACATACTGCAGCAGTGTTTGAAGATAAATTAATATTTCAAGATGAAGTCTTTATACGACTGCTAGACTGTAAACATGAGATAATATTTCAAGATGAAGTCTTTATACGACTGCTAGACTGTAAACATGAGATGAAAAATCGATTATGATATTCATAGTGCAGACGCTATTGTCAATTCTGGCTGAGTGCCACCAATTCTATGATCAAAGGGATTATCATATATGAAATCCTATCGTTTCCATTGTGACCACTATCCCGCAATAACATAGAATGGCGACCACAGCCACTATAATCAATACACCTGACAACGGCGAGTAGATATAACGGGACTTCGACAAACGTGGAGCTTAAATATTACGCCGAATTACCGCTCTATGAATAGTCGTATTTACGAAACAATCAACAGCCCATTGTTTAATACGCCATTCGAGGCAACACCCACATAGAATCATGACTCTCATCGTGTCAGGTAAGAACTACAATGAGCGTGCGATGAATGAGCCTAACGTCGAGTCAATTTGTTTCCGCACTAATTTATCGAGATCGGGGTAAATCATGACTAATCCTCTCATAATGGGAACATGTTGTCCATTAAGCTTAAGATAAACGCCAAAAAAGCTTTTATTTAATGCATTGTTAGCTGAAAGATGTAAGAATAAAGAAACCGGTTTTATGTTGATGTCGTGTTCTGACCTCGAAGAGTTCGTGACGGAGTGGGCTGTTACTGCACCATTGATCACGCGAACGCAATGCACGATCGGGCGAATGGACTTTAAATTTTGCCGCCGATACAGCACCAGTGAAACGAATATTACGTAATCAAGATCTCAGATACTGCGATAAAGGCCGCTTTCAAAAATCCGCAGCAGACCGCCTACCTGCCGAGATAGCTACCCAACTAGTTCAATAAGCTTTCGTATACCCACATCATGGAAATATAGGTAATAAGAAGTACACTACATTGGTTTAGGGAAATTAACGTACATAAAATTATATCAATACAGAAAGAGCGTATACATTCACAACATATTGCTCTCTAACATTAGCCAATGTCAATCACCAAATAATAGGATCCATTACGTATGATCCTTTAACAAAAATATCTGTAGTTTGTAAAATATCCTGAGACAATGATTGATGCGGGGTTTGAAGGGAAATGGTAATATCGGACAGAATACTGATATGTTCCTGTATGAAGAACGCAAATATAAACTATCTTGCTACTGCCAAATACAACATGATTCGTAATTATTTTATTGAAATGTTATGTTGGAAAATATTTTGATAACTCGTTATAGACAACTCGATAAACACACAGTAGGTGTAATATTGAACAAATAGATTTTACGTCACATTTACTAACTTGTACATACATTTCGGTATACCTATATTAAGAAGAGCTGGAACGTCAACACATTTACACATTGCACATGTTAGGCCGGGAGATACTGACACAAAATTTCGGGTCATTTGTAACAGGATGGCGGTCTAGAGGGGTCTTAGTACGCAATGACAAAAAGAAAAATGATGGTCAGAACGCTGGTACCGGCGGACTAGTCGCGTGGGCGTTAGTCACACTCGTCGGATAAATAGCGAAAGTCCAACGATTTGTAACACAAAAATTTTAGAATTTACCGATAGCCCTTAAAAAAGATGTAGGCGGTAGTGTCATGCCATACTTTTACGATGTGACTTACAGTCCGCCATACCGACGTGAATGCGTTGATTTAAAAAAAACAATTCAACCATTTGTACCGGGCTAACTTTTGCACAGGTAACCATCGTCGTGCAGCCATTTACTAAAATCGCCATGCCATACTTTTCGGACGATTCCAAACCGCTTCCAAATTCCAATTCCGATTCCGATTCCAAACCGCACTACCGCCTACATCTTTTTTATGGGCTATCGGTAAATTCTAAAACTTTTGTGATACAAATCGTTTGACTTTCGCTATTTATCCGACGAGTTCGACTAACGCCCACGCGACTAGTCCGCCGGTACCAGCGTTCTGACCATCATTTTTCTTTTAGTCATTGCGTAATAAGACGTCTGTAGAACCGCCATTCTGTTACAAATGACCCGAAATTTTGTGTCAGTATCTCCCGGCCTATGTATGTGTCATATTTTGCAATTGTTTATAAATACAGGGTGATGTAATTGGTGTAGTACGAATATCTAAAAATCTATGAAGAATTTTGTGATACAGTAAATGGAAGAATTATAGACTACTAGTGGTCCGCCCCGGCTTCGCCCGTGGTACATATTTCGCAATATAAGGTAGCCTATGTCCTTTCTCGGGTATCAAAACATCTCCATACCAAATTTCATGCAAATTGGTTCAGTAGTTTAGGCGTGATTGAGTAACAGACAGACAGACAGAGTTACTTTCGCATTTATAATATTAGTATGGATTTTACAGTATTTAATAAAATCATTTAATTTTTTGTTCATTTTCATTAGAAATGTCAATTTTTCTCACCAATGTGGAAATTTGGATGATAAGGATCTTGTTAGAAAAATATAAATTTTGACTAAAATCGGCATTTTTTTTTCAAAAATCAAATTACTAATTAATAATCAGAGTTATCACCATTTACATTAATTTACAAACGATATCGGTTGTTCTTACTTAAAATTGAATACCAATGTCTTATTGCGGTATGTGTTCTTTGGAAGTGTTCGTAAAGTTGTTGATCCGTAATTAAATTTTGCGGAAAATCTTTTAGAGCGCTTAGTTGTGACATATCCTAAGCATATTCAATAGAATTAAAAGACGAGCGAATATGCAAGCCAGTCTAAAACTTGAATATTTTGGTCTCGAAGAGCGGCCGTTCCCTGTCATGTCGTATGCGAAGGGACATTATCATTCATGAGTAAGAATTTCTGGTCCATTTTTACTTTGTATGAGACAATACTTTTTAATTTACTACTACTTTTTAATTTACTACTTTAATTTACTACCTCCTCGTGTTTTTATACTACCTTTGTAACCAACAAACGCGCTGGGTTCATGCGCCAAAGTAGACTCCTGATCCGGACCCACATTATGATATTCCCGTGATGATATAGATGTACCTCCTGAGGATGCCACAGATGGCTAACTATCCCAAGCGTTTCTCCGGCTCGTGTTCTTCGTGGATCCGGATGAAAACCTAACCGGAATCATTGGTAAATAACAGCAAAGGCGTCAACTTGCACCACATATGCTAAACGCTCTCATCAATTACTGAAAACTAGCTTCGTCGGTCACATAAACACAGTACATAAGCTAAGATAGTAAAATCAGTGGTTGGGGTGGCTATTCGCCTAAAAAATAGAACTCCATCCTATTGAAACTGTCCTGGCTTGTCAACTAGCTAACTAGTTTTCTAGCTTAGAAACGAATCTAGTTTTGTCTACACGAAGCCAGAAGCTTGCTAGCTGACTGACACTAGCTTGCTATCATAGCATAAAAAACTAGCTTTTTGGATCTCGGGCATAAGGGAAAAGCATTCCTAAGCATAGATAATATTTATTTCCAAATTTACCACCTCAGTCAGTTTTAGTACTCGATAATGCATCATACCACAACGTCGTATCGGATCCAGTGCCCACATCGAATTCAAGAAAAAGTGACATGTTAGCTTGGTTGGACAAACATAATATACCATATCCAGAAAGAAACACAATACCTATTCTTTATGACATTATTAAAAAAAATAAGGCAAACTATACACAATTTTTACTTGATGCAATCCTCAAAGATCATGGACATAGTGTATTGCGCCTTCCACCATCCAGAACTCAACCCAATAGAGTTACTATGGGGCATAATTAAAGGGAAAGTAGCATCACAAAATGTGAACTTTAACTTGAAAACTGTGGAAGAATTATTTAGAAAGGAAGCAAATGCTATTAGTCTGGATATGTTTAGTGACGTTTGGAGAAAGACACGAGAACATGAGGAAAAATATATTCAATTATAACCAAAAGTAGATAATTACACTGACTCATTTATAATAACATTAAGAAATTCCGACAACGAAACATCGAGTTCTTCGAGCGATGAAAGTTTCAGTGAAGTAGAAGATTACGATTATGATTAAATAGATTCTTCTTCTTCTCCATAGATACTGCTTTCTGAATTGGTGGTAAATGTTAAAACTGTTAAACTGTTATGACGATTCAAAAGTGCTTTTAGAAGAAGTCTAATTGTATAAATGTTTGAGTTTGAGAAAACCAATAGTGTGAAAATTATACAATAAACATGTAACACATATTTGTTAGCGCGTATTGGTAGGTATTACGTACTTACTACAAATATAATATTTCTTAGATATCTTTACTCGACCAAAGTCAGGACAAGACTGCTCCGCAACTGCAGAAGACGTCCGCAGGGTTGCCAATCTGTGGGGAATTCCCCAAACTGCGGGGAATCTCAAGTTGGTTGGGGATTTATTGGGGATTGGCATTATGTGGGGAAAATGCGGAGATTTTGATGACATCATACCCTCGGAAAATATTTCATCGTTTATTATCGATAACAACATTTTTTTTGAATCATTATGTATAGCTCATGTACTTATAACGGTCTCGTAACGAAAAATCAAATTACCGGTAATTGCACATCTCTATGTAGGTATGGCACATGACACATCCCTAGTTTGTCAGTTGTCTGTCTTGTCTACAAGGGAAGCGATTAAAAAACTGGGCGGCAGTGTTAAGTTTAACCCTTCGAACAAAATGCTTTCGACTAATATATGGAAAAAAATATAAAAGACAAACAATAAATATTATTTAAATAATTGATTATAGTTTCATTTTACTAAAAATTTTTGAGGGGAACTTTTGGGGAATCAGCGGAATTTTATCCCCAAATTTGGGGAATTCGATCACGATTTTTGGGGATTTGGATGAATTAGCTTTGGCAACCCTGGACGTCCGTTATTTAAATCATTATCAAAACAACCATCCGTGTGTTGGGAGTGAGCGCACGTGTTATTTGTATTGTTTTTATGACCTGAAATTTAATTATTATTTGATAATTGAATGATTATTAATACTTTTATCCAATTGATTATTATTAGAATAAATAATTAATTAAAGTGAAACTTTTATTACATCGTCTCAAACTTTTTGGTCTGGGTAGCGCATGTCGCGTGTATCGCGGCTGCCGAGTAGGATACTCGGCAGCCGACCGTCACGCGACATGCGCTACACAAAGCAGTGTTCGGAACCGTTCGAACAGTTTCACTTTTACCGTGGTTTTTAAGTTCATCAATTGATTTACTTTTAAATTATAATTTTACAGGTAAATTATGAGAGCTTTCATAATTATATTAGCATATATTTATCTACAACGCACCATTTTACAATTCAAGTCTAAAATGAAACTAGAGTCGCATTTATTTTTGAACATACTGTAAGTGAAATTGCATAAGTGTGAGTACTGTGAACATGCCAGCTTTCCCTAATTGACCGATACGTACTTTGCTAACCTAATCATCGTTTCCATTAAAAGACCCTCATTATTATGGGCAAATTCTATTACAACTTTTCTGCATTTAATTCCTATGCATTTTTGTTTAATCTAGTTATCAAATCGGTATTTAATTAAGTGTTTGTTTATCAACTAATTAGGCAATGTATATCCCAGCGTAATCTATAATACATAGGAGCGCATCGCCAACAAACTGTTTTACAGTTTGGCGTAAATTTGTTAAGGTTATATAGTGTTAATAAAGTGTAAATTAATAAAATAAAAAAAAAATACATTTCTCCTCAACTTAAATAAACTCAAATAACTCACCTTCAAGTATGATCCGTAATATTTAGTAACGTACGGGCTGTCACACTGCGACAGCACCATAATCTCCTGCTGTATGTCTTCGATCTCATCTTCAGCCTCTTCGAGATCTATTATCTTGATGGCGACCACTTGCTGTGTCCTATTGTCTACACCCTTGAACACCTCGCCGAACGATCCCTTGCCGATCTTCTCTTGCTTCGTGAAGATCAGCTCAGGGTCGACCTTCTGGAACAATGGAGGGTTCTTGAATATCTTTTGTATTAACATTTATTTATATTAACATACTATCTTTCCACCCGCGGCATCGCCCGCACAGTCAAAGAAAAACCCGCAGAGTTCCCGTTCCCGTGGGAATTCCGGGATAAAACCTATCCTATGTCCCGGGGTAAAAAATAGCCTATGTCCTTTCTCGTTCGTTGACATAAATATTTGTGGCGATTTTATAGTGAATATAGATACTTTATCAAATAGTACATGTTATTCTAAATATTATCTTAAAACGTAATATATGTCCCACAATGATATGCGCGTGTTATATTAGAAAATTCAATTTAAACAAACATCAAAAATGTACGGATTATACTTATCAACACATCGCGATTAAGATAATCACTTTTTAAAAGCATTATGATACCATTTCCTGTGATAGGTACAGAACAAATAGCATTACAGATTATAAAAATAGACAAAATGAAAATGTTTTTAAAAACAAACCGGTGTTTTGAATTATTATGACTGGTAGTGTGATAAAATATCATAGTACTCAACATTCTGTACCTACACTGCTGACTGCATTCCCAACAGCTTTAAAATATGTATCTGTCTTTGTACGGTCTTCGTACCAAAGTTTAAACTAGGGATGTAACGATACCGATACCGATATATCAGCCGATATAATCGGCTTGCCGATTATCGGTATCGCCGATTATACAACAACCGATATCGAAATCAAACAATTCAAAAAACCGCGCCCAATGAACGATGCGGGAGGTCGCCCGCGCGCGGGCACTTTGTTTTCTGAAAAAACTCTACCAATAGTAAACTTTGATTACTGATTGTATGTGTATAAAGTTTAACTGACTTTGTAAAATAATAATACTAAAATAAATGTTTTTCTTGTTTTTTGATTTCGCATTTTTATTTAAAAGAATACGATTTACAGTTGAGTCTCTGTTAAATGTTGGTAACTTTTATGCATAATTCACTATTTATTTTTCTACCAAGCCATCGATATCGGTATCGGTATCGGTATCGCCGATTTTTTACTACAAATATCGGTATCGGTATCATATCGGCAAAATCATGTATCGTTACATCACTAGTTTAAACCATCTTACTTGAACAATATATACGTTAATTTATTGGCAAAAATATGATGGTTTGATACATTATAATAACCATACCCATTTTCGATTCATAAAGTACCTAATGAGTGAAATCATGATATCAACATAATAATAGACGTCCTTGGAAATACGAAAATAAATTGCTACCCCCAATTCTTTAATCACCTTCGCTATTCCTCAGTCATAAGCGTGTAGTATAATTCAAAAACCTTTTGGCATTTGGCTGACATTGCCACGGAGTCAAGGTTTCTTGCGAACGCAAAGCGATCCAACATTTCTCTACGCAACATTTCTCTACCTTTACAAAACACGCTACACTATGCAAATGGCGGATACTAAGGCGGGAAAAACTGCTACCAGTTATGTTAATACTTGAACTATTTTTAAACTATGTATTTCGTTTTATTGCTTTGATTGATTTGCATAAAAATTTAATGATTATTATTATATAATAAACAAATCGTTATAGGATATTCTTATAAACAATCTATTTGACTTCGACCATATCTAGAATTTAAACTGAAATAGATTAGTAAATGGGATCTTAATAAGAAATGCAACGAATTTTCCAGAAATATCTAAAACACGACTGTATTTTTCGAAGCACGTGGATCAATTTATCGGGTTTAGCCGGCCGAACATAGTGGGGGAGACGTGACACGAATGATAAATAGCACAAAATTGGAGCACATTGTGATATAAATCTTATAACATTCATAATCTGGAGGTGAAATCTGCGAGAAGAAAATGGAAAGTGACGCTCTTGATGGATAGTTCAATACGATTACATTCCCAGAAGAAATATCAAAGTGTGAACGTACTTCTAAATATGATTACCACTTAAAACAAGCTATGATCTGAACGAGCATAATTGATTCAATGAAACACATCGGAAAGCCTTATTTTGTATGCAATAAAGATATATTTTGTGCGATGAGTATGATTACAAAGAGGCGGAAATAACGACATTACGCCCTCTTTAAATTCTACTCGTAAAGGAACCTATAGGGAGTCATAAAACGAAAGACTCATTGCAGAGAGGACAAAAACGTTTATTATGTTTTGCTGGGTTAATTCAAAAAGTTTAATATAGCTAAGCTATTTGCAGGCGTTTTTATGCAAAAGCCAATACAGACCAATATCTGACGTGGCTGTGCTGTTTTATCTATCTCTTAATTAAAATATTTTGCAGATCTTGGTTTCTTAGTTTTTATACAATAAGTGCCTGACGTAACTTTTAACTATTTCAAAGTGTTTAAGTAGTTAAAAGTTTAAAATTTGGAATTGTATTTGTAATGAACATTTTTTTAAGCATGACTCTTCTCTGTAGTACGTAGGTAACAATATATTTTGAATTGTACCTAATAAAAAGAACTAAAGTACAAAAGGACTCGTAAATAACATAAAATCTCAGTTCTATGTATCATTTCAGTAAGGATAAGTAATAAATTCAAAATTCCTCTTAAAGATAACAGAATTTACGACAAAAGTTGCGACAAGAAATAATAATATGTGCTTCGTTATAGTTACGATATAAAATATTCTTGTTATTTTTGTTTTAACCCATTGAGCCCCAAGCGGCCCGATCGGTCCCAGACACAATAGATTTTCAATTGTGTCTGTGGTTCCGGGGCCTGAGTTATTAAACGATAATAAAACTTATGTTTCACTTATTTTATTCCATATTTTTTTTTGTAATTAAATTTCATCACACTTTTATCATTAAGATAGGGGAACATCGTATGTGGAAAATGCATCATTACTCTTATCAGCTATTTTTGATAATTAAACAATTTTATTATTTATTTATTTATTTAATACGTCAATAAGTGATTAAAATGTTTACTTAATTAATAATCAAAGTTCTATAAATATGTTTTCTTTCAATGATAATTTATTCTCTGGGTAATTAATTTAAGCACTTAATCGTTATAAACCAGGGCTTTTTACTTTCCAACGAAGAATTGATCCTTTATTTCATTGAACTTACTTATAGCATGAACTTATACTGGACAGATTTCAATCTGGATATTTATAATATATGTGATTCATGAGTGTTTTAAATACAAGTATGTATTACGGGCGCACCGCTAGTTAGCGAATATTAAAATGTTGTAGAACAAGAAATTATAACACACTGACTTATAAAAAAAAACGTTGCCAAAACATAATGGAAGCGAAATATCCATATAAAATATAAGACCAACTTGTAAAAGACATTCATTTCTTCAAAACGTTCACGAATCACACAAAGCAAGAGCTACATATTAAAATAATCGTAAATCAATACTGGTATGGCAACCACTAAATATACTTTTCTTCCATACAATTACTACATACTTTACAGTTACCATGTTTAATGGTACGGGAGCTATTAACGTTTTAAAAAAAGTCATTTTAGTATAGTTGGGTTTTTGATATACTGTTTCTCTTGCTATTTCGGTTAGAGTCCGGGCTGTCTGGCTGGCGGTAGTGGTTGCGTTTATTAGTGCGCACAGGAAAATATCCGTAATTTAAAGTCATTTATTAACGCGTAATTTTTAATCTTTTGCCTTTAGATAGATCCATCAGACATAAATTTTTTATTGCAAGACGTTTTTTTCGTTGTTATACAGGGTGTCCCACTGTTGGTATACTAAGCTCAAAGGAGTTTATAGTTTTGCATACGCTGAGTACGTAAAAAGTACTTATAAAATTCCAGACGCAGTTTTTTTTTTCAAATAGATGAATTCTTAAAATTCTATGTGTACACCCATAACAAGCAACCCGGCCAACTTTGCCACCAGCACGTGAGCTATCGCTAAAGATTATTTTTTTTATAGACAAAATGCTCACATTAGAGAAGCGGTATATTCCGGTTACGCGAAGCTAGAGAAGAAAACATGGATTTTCAGGAAAAATTTAGTAAAAAATTTTTGACGTAATTTTGTTGTTTAAGTATTTTTTACGTGATCAGTGTATGCAAAACTACAAGTCCCTTCGCGCTTAGTATACCGATAGTGGGACACCCTGTATAGGTGCCAAACGCAATTTTTTATTTCAAAAAAATTAAAATGTCATCGAAATAAGTGAAATTACATCAACATGAGTCCGCTTAAAAGGTAAGTAATAACTTTATTACTTATATTATATTATCCTTTTTTAATACATACTTATATTGAATAATTAGTAAACTAATATTTTTAATAGATGGTTTCATATTTATTACACTTTTGGGTATTAATATGAATTTTATATTTGGTTTTTATCAAGTTTACATTAACGTCCCATTTGAGGTTCGTTGGGAAAAGGAGGCACCATGGTAGATTGTTGCTAAAAAATTGTAAATAGTAAGATGAATATTATACATAGTATATCCTTCACGGGGACTCATGTTGATGGAATTTCACTTATTTCGATGACATTTTAATGATTTTGAAATAAAAAATTGCGTCTGGCACCTATTTAACAACGATAAAAACGTCTTGCAATAAACAATTTATGTCTGATGGATCTATCTAAAGGCAAAAGATTAAAAATTACGCGTTAATAAATGACTTTAAATTACGGATATTTTCCTGTGCAGATAAGATGCGCACTAATAAACGCAACCACTGCGGCCAGCCAGACAGCCCGGACTCTAACCGAAATAGGAAGAGAAACAGTATATCAAAGAACCAACTATACTAAAATTCCCTCTTGTCAACGTTGGTAGCTCCTATACGATAAGCATTCACCAAATACAAGCTGGTAAGATGCGGATTGCGACAGTAATTCATTAGGTGATGGTGAGCCCCTTTTAAGAAAACCTACAATCTGTTTAAGGTATGTGAGAACCCGTTTGGATACTTTTTGTACCTCGAGCATTACGCCATTATACCATATAGTAATTTCACCAACGCGTAAATCTATATTTTAACATTTTTTTTATTCTAGAATATTATTGGAGGTAGGATTAGGACAGATAGTAAACCCTGGCGAACGGCGAATGGCGGACTTAATACTAAACCAAATGCCAGTTTTTATGTTCACTGTCCTACGAGGGTAAATCTTAAGTAGATATAACCTGAAACTTCCTTTTTATCGTTATATCTTTTGTACATTTATTGTTACTAAGTATAGAACACCTACATTTAATTGCACAAAACCTAATGAATAAGCAAAACGATGTTGAAATACTATTAGCATTGCAGAGGCGTATTCAAGAGATAAAAGGTCGGCTCTGATTTGCACTGGGTACATCTCTTGTCTATCTATTATTATAATACAAAGAAAATAATATTGCAAATCGTTTAAATAAATATTTGGTACACAACTGCTTTAATGTCAATTGTAAATATATTTTGTGATTTTAAGAAAAAAATACGATCTGGCGGATTAGCACCTACCTACCTAAATAATAAAGAGTTTAGCAGTACTGGTTTATACTGTAAATTTAAATACATATATAAATAACAATGAACAAACAAAATGATTCCTTAAAAACGTCTCTTCGTTTCATAATAATCGTCGTACAATTGGTTAATCTGAAAGAATTGTAAAATAACACTTATATAACTTCCTGGCTTTAGATTATGCGATTATCACAACTATTTATAAGGAATATAATAACGTACTATTAAGCGACAATAGAGCGATGTATTATTAATGTCAATAATGTTTTTATTAACTGTTGGAGTGTATGATAGCAATTGCTTTATTTACTTCATTTAATAGAAAGCGTCGGGTATAGCTGTAAGTAATTATTATCAGCCGGACTAACGATTGTAACTTTAACTAGATCCACCAGGATTTAATAAATTACCTGCAATGAAAGGGCGTTACGACTTGTTCGCGATTAAATGGCGCTTAATTGACACTATCCGCACGCAGCGTTTCCAGCTATTAAAACCTTACTTTTTCAAACCTGTTTTCAATGAAAGTGACGTAGTTCCTCGTTTCATTGTTTGAGTCATGCGAATAGGTGATTTATTGCTGCAATGCTAGCGGAGATTGCAACTATAAAGATTTAGACTACGACACAAATTGCAACATAAATATAACTGACATTTTCAACGACACTGATTTCACGGCGCATACATGTCTAATGTGCACGATGGACACAAAGAAGAGTCGTATTTATATCGAATATGTTGTACATATATATTGGAACAATAATCACGAAGTATGCTGATTTCATAGTGTCACAGAAGCCGCATACCTTGGGTGTATATTAGAAACGCATTCGTGTCGGGTGACGCGTGCGCAGCCGACATCCGACACGCATTGCGAGAGACGAGGAAATAAAGTTGTAATTCTAAACGATTAATAAACGCGCGGAGCGTAAGAAATTATTGCTTTCTTATGCGTTCACGGTGTGAATGAAAAAACCAAATGAGAATGTAGTAATGGAAGTCGTTATATAAATTTTTACATTTTTAATATCTTCTTTAGATCTAGTTTTCATTTACATAATTAAGAAAAAGACGCACATTTGGCACAACCAACCAAACCAAATTTAAATAGGTACCTAGATCAGTAAAACGAAATTGAACCAATCGTCATGTATGAACTTACGTTAGCGGCATGTCGATTATGCGACGGTCGATGTGGTGCCGGCCTGGCTGGCTGCGGAGGCACTTTGAGCTGCCTACGATCAAACGAAGACGCATTGCTGCCAGACCAGCTCCACCGACCGGGACCGTTGCTCCCGTGCGGCAGGGAATACGAAGACTGAGGCCTCAGATGCCTCACACTGGGTCCGGACAGTATTGGACCCGCAGGACCGCGTTGCGGCATCGGCCCCGCGGGACCTTGGACGTAATGGTAATGAGGAGGAGTAGACACCGCAGCGCCCCACATTTTGTATAACTTATCACTCACAACACTTTTCAAATCACAATTCACATCACCTCATTATAACAGCAGTGATTGCTAACTGATCCACATTACACTACATAACTGGCCGCTGCCTTATCATCCCTACACCTGATAATATTATAATTAGCCGATTAATTTTTATTTTTATGAAATGATAAGTCGCGCAATACCAGAAGCGAGCGAAACTGGCCACAGTTTGAACTATAATGACTACTTGGAAACGTTGACACTTTGAAAGCAAGACCTCACCGGACGTAAGTAAGACGCGATTGGAATTAATTCACGTTTGATGGACAATGGTCTCACCGAATATGGTCGCTAATGAACCTAAAGTAATTTAAACGTATTTTTGTTTAGAAATATTGCGGTCAGTGAAGTCATTTAAAGTCACTACACTGTTAAAGGCCAAAATTACAACGGTACCGCGTCTACCAGTAGAATATAATGGGAAGATCCGAAAACGTGGCACTGAACTGCGTTTTAAAGTTCACGTCACTGAATATTACAATCCAATGGTAACTTAAACAACAGCCACACGGTTTCCACTCCGTCGAACAGCACAAGAGAAATCAGTCCCGACACGACAAATCCATAGTGATGGATGGCGTGTGAGTTACAACGCATTTGAGTGTAGACTGTTGCGTGCTGGCTGCGGTCGTAAAGCGTTCCACATCGGCCGTCCTGGCAATTGCATTATAATTTTTCGCAAGGGAGCGCGGGGGCGCAACGATTGCGCGGGCGGCGGGCGGAGAGCGGCGCCAACAGACCGTGCAGCACCAGCTGCTTCGGCGCGCCGCTTCGCTTCCACGCTAAACATTACACAGAGCACCGCGGTGAACCACCAGCCGCGTGATTCGTAACGCGACCGACCGCAATCACCGCTAAACTACGAATTGCCCACTCTAAAACTGTAAGCCTGCAACGTTATCATTGCACGTAACGCTACATTGTCAGCTGCTGAATAAAACTAGGCCTCAATAATGGCACCATAAAAAATACCCGCAGTTGAAAGATAAAGTTAATGAACACATTTGCAACACAATCAAATCTGTCTGTGGACTGCTGCAAAACAATAGATGCCCTCGCGTCAAAATAGTATCTACCTACTACGAGAAACATGTATAGGATGAATCGTTCTCAAAACAAAGAACAAATTGAAGGAACAATGACAAATTGGTTTTAGGCGTTCCCGTTAACGAGCGCGAAAGTCAGTGAAACAAAGGCATTACGAAACTTTCGTTGACCTGCTCTAGCAAGTATTTGGCTTGACGCACACTATGTACAAAGGATTAGTATTCCGTTTACGACATTCCACGGCAATGGCAGTGGCTTGGACTGTTCTGAGGAGTCACCGGCCTCAGCCGTGATGTGAATACCGACCGATGTCACTCCATACTTTTACAGCAGCGCTTCACATCACCATAACCGTACGATATTGGTCGACGTGACCCACATATATTATTTGGGCTTAGGTCCGTTAGGTCCTTTTTTTGGGATACATCTAAACTGATACAGACACAAGCTTGTTGTTAACAATCAAAATAAAACTAATAAGAATATGGCGTTTTAGTCATGATCTACATGATCATAATAAAACCTACACAAGATGGCTCTCTCTTATTTAAATTCCGCATACGTATCTTAATCACCTTGACAAATTTTAGGCGTTATCATTAGCTTAACTTTAATACCAAGATAAGACGAGAGTGAAAACCTTGTCAAATTTATAAAACACACACACCGAACGCTAGAACAAATACTTTTTAGTGCCAATAAAAACGAAGTATAAGACCTCAAAGTCTAAAAGGTTAAACAACCGATAGACACCGAGGCCTACGCGTGACTAAAAGAAGCAAGGAGTAATCATTTAACAATAAATTCTGAGAATAATAGAAGCACGTATCGTAGGATGTACGCATTTATACAAATATGGACCTTAAGATGTAAAATTGATTGAAGATATTCCAATCAATTGTACATGAGTACTATTACGAAAAGTGTTAAATGAAATTTCCTAACTATCCATTGATCTCCACTTCAAAACAAGATAATGTTATCTTGATTCATGACATTCCATGTTCTATCTATAGAAGGAAAAGATAAAAGATTAACCATATAAAATGATTGTGCAAAATATTGTTCGTTGTTTTAAAAATATAAAGGAAGTATTATACATGCTCATACCATAACAAAGCTTTATGAAGCGATGGCAAATGGGATCAATTTTGCAAAGAAGTTAGGTAATAATATATAAACAGATCTATTCTCTAATTGTAAACATCACTGTATACCTTACGAACAAAAGTCGAATAAAAATAGCCTCAAACGCAATATTTACCCATCATTTATAAACATAGAACTGGATTGCAGTAAAATTAAATACCTGTGCACGCTAGGAAGCTGGATCTAGTTGCCGGTGCTTCAGAACATAAATCATCTAAACACAACAGTTCCAAAATTTATCGCCACAACTTAAGTATTCACTGTACGCGGAAATCGCCCGACTGTTTCATTTACCATTAAATAACATTGTTATTGGACGGGAATAAACGGCGATAGAAATACATTGAAGCAGTTCCGATTCACCGCATACGTGCTTTTGATCGGTGGAGAATTGAACTGTTTCGTGTTACATTCTTTTTATAGCGATACAGCATATCGTTTTGAACTCGTCTAAGTAAACAACGAAAATTCAATGCAATGCAGTAAATTGTTTTCAACTGGTTGTGAGATTATTTTAAATTCGACTAAAAGTTCGCAAAACGGCATATTTCTAATAATTCTTGATTATTTTACAGACATACCAAACAATAAAAAAATATTCTTTATTTTTATTTTAACACTCACAATAAAAATAAAGATATAACATTGATTTAAAACTATTATGAGGCAATTACGTAACCATTATCTTATATAACCACAAAGTAAACTATCAAAAACCGTGTGAACAAGAAAGAGCCAGCCATTAGCTTCGAATGACGTAAGAAGTGTTATTGAAATGATCTAGTTATTAGACAGTGACCATTGCGAGCACAAAACATCCCATTTGCGTCACATCGGAAACGCATTAAGTGAACGAGTACAGCGCCATGAAAGCGCAATATCCGACCGACACACCAGCACCCGGTTGTTGCTGTAATAGCGTCGATATTAACGTATGAGACCAATGACAACGAATCAACTTACAATCACCGGCTCGCCAGCCTTTCCATTCAACAAAAAGCCAATTTGCTATATCAACATTGACGTCTTAAGAATTTTCAAAAAAACGGACTTTGTGAAACACTGGCCAGAATCCCATAAAACTTAATTTAATTTTCTATAAAAGCCGCTTAAGGAAATTAAATCATTTTAATGTCATAACTTCGGACGATTCTCTAATAATCCCTAAAAGCTGTCCCTGTTAATTAATGTTAATTTACCGCTTCAAGCAGAAACTTAAATGATTTCAAAACTCTGCCTTCAAATTAAGCAATGGGCGATTCAATTAAGATCTACAAGCTTTGTGTTACTTCTTTAGGCTTTAGAGGCCGATTAAATTTAAGAACAGTTTTTATGTTGGTGTCCTTTTATAACATGAAAAATCAAGCTTCGTTATTTTGTTTCTTATTCTTTGAAATTAAATCCACTATAACCATAATCAATAAATTCTAAAGATTTCAAACATGTTATCTTTCATTTCCACATAGCAGATATATATATACGTGAGCGTATAGACATAAATCGGATGTTCCGCAAAAAGGAAGACCAATAAAATGTTCCCATTCCGACGGCGTCTTATTTAAGAGCTCTCGATTATTCAACGTGAACCGACTCGTGTGCAGTGAATGCAGCGGCAATGGTCCGAAAACAGCTATTTCCACCTCGCGCCTCGCGAAGAAAGAGAAAATCGATGTTCCACCGACGTGCTCCTCCTGGCGCTGTGTAACAACTGTGTTCGACAAACTACAGGTGACGACATACGTGTTATGACTGCTCCAGTGCTTCTACCTACTTTAAACTTCAAACAGAACTGAGAAATACAATCTTATTCTTATGTATGCACTAATTGTGTTTGCAAAATTGGAAATGCAGAAGTGAATCAATTATTTTACATGACATACCAACCCCATAAGTATCCACAATAATTAGTACAGGGTGATTGACATCCGAAAATGAGAGAGTTTGGTAGGCGAAGAAACGAAGGGGTTGTATATTCGTTTATCTCACCCCATCCATCACCGTAGAAAACTATAAGAAACTGTTAAGATACTTATACTATTAGAACCTCCATCTATTTTGGAATCATTATCCAGAATATCTATATAAATAACTGCAATAAATAGTATGGGATGTTTACGACAAAAAAGCTTCCGAAACTTATCACCAAGTTTGCCAAAGTGAAGCTGACGACTGGGCCACTTTTGTCAATATTAATTTAAGATAGCTCTTGACATGTGTACATAATTTGGACAAGATGTAGACGGCATTTGAAAAGGTCTGTCTACTTTGATCACCATTTCATGTTGTTAGCTGAAACTTGTGGGTAGCGACATCGCCGTTATTAAAAAAATGACATACAGATGTAGACTTTCAATCGAAATTTCCATTCAGATTTACCAATATGTCGAAATAAAAAATAAATACATACAATGATAATAAAAAATTACAAAAAATGGAAATAATTTAGTTTAAACAAGTACATAATGCTGGACAAATATATGACTACAATGTGTAGTATATAATCTATATGGTACAAGCGTCGCGACCTTAAAATACGATAGGTTATGCGGCTTACCACCGAGATGAAAGTTCACACTGTATCTCATTACCTAGGTGTTAGAAAGCGGAGCAACCAGCAGGTCCATTATAATCTATTGATGTATATAAATAACAGTAATTATGGGAACTTAATATTGTCACTTATAATACCACAAGAGCTTCAAAATTATCGGGTATTTTCCGATAGGTTCGTTGCAAACAAATGAAGGAGTCAAGTTTTTAGTCAAGGTTAAAAAATCACGAGCGCGAAGCGCGAGTGATTTTTCCTGAAAAACTTGACGACTTTATTTGTTTGCAGGGAACCTTGAGGGAAATGCCAGATAATTTTGAAGCTCGTGTGGTATTCGGGGGATTATTTTTCCGTCCCAAATGTCGGCCAATAATTTCACAATTGAATTCAACCTGTCAGTTTGACGTCAACGACCAGAGAAAATTTTAAAAAAATTATCAGTATAATACCATGTAGGTTGTACCACGTGACGTCGAATGGTGCAATTCTATTGGTCGATATTTGGGTCGGAAAAATAATCAGTATAATACCATGTAGGTTGTACCACGTGACGTCGAATGGTGCAATTCTATTGGTCGATATTTGGGTCGGAAAAATAATCATAATTATTTCATAATAACAATAGCTTTATGATGGCATCATATTGTATGCTTAATGATATTTGTTTCTCTTGTTAAATTCCATTAAAGTTAGTTGTAACGATATCCAATAGTTTCTTACAAAATGCTTTCCTCTCATTGCTTCCGCATGAATAATACACTCCCGAAATGTGTTACAAAAATATCCTCATGTCAGCTTCGTGCACATATTTTCCTCTCAAGAAAATCTATTTACTCTTAAACAATACTGTGAATGAAAGTAATTTTTGAAAGTGGCCGCGGTGCGATCACGCAACCGAAGAGCCGATTAAATGGACGCAATCAGTATAAACTACAACGTTATCGCAATAATTATTTTACGAAATTATTACACATTTGTGTATCGTCTTATATAATGGCGGATTATATTTTAAAGTAGATTTTTTAAATACATTTTGTATACTATGTAAATAACATGTGTTGAACGGTGTTCGATTAAATTAGTATAAATTATTACATTTAATACATTCAGTATACAAATATATCAGTAACTATAAACATACTAATAATGAGGTAGATTATCGTTATAATATGTATATTGCCATTTGTTAGGACATATTATTATCAATTTGATATAATAAAAAGAAGTGAAATCAGCAATAATATATATAAAAACTATTACAAAATATATTTATTTCGCATTATACAAAACTTGTAATATTTCAAATAACTACAACGTCCAGGAAAATGCACTAAACGAGGAAACTTGTGTGTTTTAATAACGCCATTACAGTTTTATTCCTTGATAAAAAGAATCGTTTGTAAAAACATGGTACTTTCCCAGTGATTATTAGTATAAAGTTATCTTGTATTAAAACTATTTCATAGCGACACTCAGAAATATTTCCACTATAGTTTTTAATCACTTCATATCTAACTTATCTCTGTTATAGCCGATAATCTATACTCTATAGTAACTGTGAATCATTAAGTGTATGTGAATATTAGTCACATTTATTTACAATACTCAAATAATTTAAGGATTTCTATATATGAAACTAAGTATATATATAATTTAAATAAATGAACCTAACGATAATAAGGAACGCGAGTCGTGTATGATTTCTGTTACTATTCATCTTAGCAATTACATACCATCTTTTTTAAACAATGTGCCTAACAAACATGCAGCGAAAGGTATCAACACCTGATTTTATCTACAGTTGTAAATCCAATCAATTTTCATAATAGGGAAGCATAGCGTTTCGTTCAGAAACCGGCATTCATTATCGACCTAACGACATAGTAATAATTACATTCTTTACACTAACACAATCTAATGTAAGTGTTTGTGTAACGAGTAAACTATGAGTTAATATAGTCTAAGATCCCACCGCAGGATCAGTGCGCTCATCGGTTTTTTGCTGAAAACCGAATTTTTATGTATATTTATAATTAGGAAAATATATATCGACTAGGTTGCCAGTCAAAATTTGGCCGCAAGCATGTTAAATTAAAATTTTTCTAATCGATTTTTGGGAAAAAAATTCGTTCACTTGTTTTTTGAATAAAATGTAGTCTACATCACGTCAAATGATATAAAAATTCTAAAAAATCACGGTTGCCACTTTTCACCTGGCCGCAACATCTTGGCAGCCTGGTGCAAACAGGTATGATTTCGATTTATTTTTACGTTCATAACGCACATTCATGAATCATATATCAAATTAAAGCTAATTTTTTTCTATTTATTATCATATATGGTTGCCTAATTAAATCCCGCCGCAAATAAGGGTTGCTGGCTTTTAAAAATTATAAATATAGGATTAGTGCGTTCATCGGTTTTTGCTAAAAACCGAATTTTTATGTATATTTATAATTAGGAGAATATATATCGACTAGGTTGCCAGTCAAAATTTGGCCGCAAGCATGTTTAATTAAAATTTTTCTAATCGGTTTTTGGGAAAAAAAATCGTTCACTTGTTTTTTGAATAAAATGTAGTCTACATCACGTCAAATGATATAAAAATTCAAAAAAATCACGGTTGCCGCTTTTCACCTGACCGCAACATCTTGGCAGCCTGGTGCAAACAGGTATAATTTCGATTCATTTTTACGTTCATAACGCACATTTATGAATCATATATCAAATTAAAGCTATTTTTTTTCTATTTATTATCATATATGGTTGCCTAATTAAATCCGGCCGCAAATAAGGGTTGCCGGCTGTTAAAGATGTTGAATATTTAAGGTTGAGTGTAAACATGCTTGCGGCCAAATTTTGACTGGCAACCTAGTCGATATATATTCTCCTAATTATAAATACATATAGTTACATAAAAATTTGGTTTTCAGCAAAAAACCGATGAATGCACTAATCCTATATTTATAATTTTTATAAGCCAGCAACCCTTATTTGCGGCCGGATTTAATTAGGCAACCATATATTATAATAAATAGAAAAAAATTAGCTTTAATTTGATATATGATTCATAAATGTGCGTTATGAACGTAAAAATAAATCGAAATCATACCTGTTTGCACCAGGCTGCCAAGATGTTGCGGCCAGGTGAAAAGCGGCAACCGTGATTTTTTAGAATTTTTATATCATTTGTCGTGATGTAGACTACATTTTATTCAAAAAACAAGTGAACGAATTTTTTTCCCAAAAATCTATTAGAAAAATTTTAATTAAACATGCTTGCGGCCAAATTTTGACTGGCAACCTAGTCGATATATATTCTCCTAATTATAAATATACATAAAAATTCGGTTTTCAGCAAAAAACCGATGAACGCACTGATCCTGCAGCCGGATCTCGTACTAATAGCTTACTCAACAGTCAACACAAGCATTGCCGTGAGCGTGAAGATGGCACGGCTATTGAACAAACGGGGGACCTGTGCCCGCGCAGCGCAAGGTCACTGTGACATTACTGACCGGACAATTAGCATGAATTAGTTACTGCCATTTCGCAAATGAGTTGTAAACAACAACACGTAGTGGAGCGCCTGGGGGTTTTCACCTCGGATTAGAGTTATAGTGAATGAATTAATATGATCGATGTGGGATATTGTTAAATAAGCTATAAATTGCAATGTTTACCCATTTTTTTTTGTGCACTCCATTGTTTCATTAGTCCGTTTTCTTATGGGAAAAGGTATACATTTTTGAGTAAAGCAATGCCATTTGGTACGAATGTTATACTCGTCTACCTAAGCCCAAATCGCCCGGTAGCCAGTCATTACTCCCCGGCAGGAGGTAGGGAGGGGGGGTTAAAGAACAGAGCGCCCGGCGCTCCGAAAAAAAATTCTGGCGGATTAATTTGGACCTTTGAGTCAAGTTTGGTGTCGTTATCAGGTAACTAGATAATGCTCGATTCATTCCCCATACCAGGTTTTTAGGGTTCCATAGTAAAATATGTCACAATCCTTAAAATAATAAACTTTTAGTAGTGAAAAAATCCAAACAAACCAGTATAGTTTTATATTTTTATATGAAACTTGGTTTATAAAAAATACTGTCTGAAAGGCCATTTAATGCAGATTATAAAAACATTAACATGTAACATATATTTTATCATTTTAAATGTAAAAAAAAATATACAAAGTACAGAAACGTTCGACAGCGCAGCGTAGGGGACGGCTAATAGACCCGAAAAACAAGCAATACTAACAAAAAACAAACAGCCAAATGCGAGCCTGACTCACTCATCGAGTGATTCGTACTTATATATCCAATACCATGTTAACTGGTATGGTAGGACCTGGATATCTGATACTCACAAGATTTCGTCTATATAATATTAGTGTGATTTTCAATCATCTTTAAATTATAAATGAAGTCAGGTAACATTGTTAAAAATAAAGATATATAATAATAGAACGTTATAGTATTAATAATAATGACAACCACTTCAATAATTACATAATTAGGTACCTATATTTGAGCTGGCGTTTAGAACACTTCAATCTGGAACTGCAAGATTTCACGCACCAATATCTTATTAATTCAAAGCTTCTCTTTTCTTTTTATTTCAGATGGGGAAGGAATATTCAGATTTTTTTGTAGGTCCCCAAATATACACAGCCTGTAAAACTGCCCTTAAGGTTGTTTAAGGGCAGCTTCTGTGGGAGGCAAATTTTCTATTTGCTTTTATGTTAAAAATTGTTTGCGACCCTCATTTACTGTCACAGCGGGGTATGATCTGAAAAACAAACATGTACTTATAATACTTATAAAAATATAAGTTCTGGATAAGAGTATCTTTAAAATATCGTGACCGTCCTTACCTATCATGCATTGTAATCACAAACTTTTCAATTTTACTGTCTGCATATTTGCCACTGTAAAGTGCTTCATACCCTCGTGTGGCTTTAGGATATGCTTTCCATGCCTCAAATGCAGTTTATTTGCGTCTTACATACTTGGTAAAAGAATGGAATGCAGGCAAAACGTGTGTTCTTTGTGGGCCTGATACAAGAAAACCATTTCTTAAGTATTATTTGTCAAGAAATTAATTTGGGTTGTAAACTGAAACTGTAACATTTATTTATTTAATTAGTCTTCTTATAAAAGCAATTTTGAATCGTCATAACATTTTTTTAACATTTATCACCGATTCGGAAAGCAGATGTATGGAGAAGAACCGGAAAAAAGAAACTCCTTATTTGCTCTTTTAAAATCGTGTCAATATTAAGGTACAATTTAATTTTACATAATAATATGTAACTACTAATAAGACCATTATTTAAACATGAAGCTAGCATTGTTACATGCCAGGTATTGATGATTTCGTCCTGTGCCGATGTGTACCCATAGTTCTTTTAGACCTTCTAGCTTTGGAACACACGATATAGTAATATGTAGTAGCCAAAATAATGTTAGGAACAGTCGACACATATAGCTAGTACAGAATATCATGTGTTCCAAAGCTAGAATGTCTATAAGAACTATGGGTACATATGCATTTGAGGCATAGAAGGCATATACGAATGTCATACGAAATATGCAGACAGTGAAATTGAAAAGTTTGTGATTACAATGCATGATAGGTAAGGACAGTCACGATATTTTAAAGATACTCTTATCCAGAACTTATATTTTTATAAGTATTGTAAGAACATGTTTGTTTTTCAGATCATACCCCGCTGTGACAGTAAATGAGGGTCGCAAACAATTTTTAACATAAAAGCAAATAAAAAATTTGCCTCCCACAGAACAACCTTAAGGGCAGTTTTACAGGCTGTGTATATTTAGGGGCCTATAAAAAAATCTGAATATTCCTTCCCCATCTGAAATAAAAAGAAAAGAGAAGCTTTGAATTAATAAGATATCGGTGCGTGAAATTTTGCAGTTCCAAATTGAAGTGTTTTAAACGCCAGCTCTAATATAGGTACCTAATTATGTAATTATGGAGGTGGTTGTCATTATTATTAATACTATAACGTTCTATTATTATATATCTTTATTTTTAACAATGTTACCTGACTTCATTTATAATTTAAAGATGATTAAAAATCACACTAATATCATATAGACGAAAGTTTGTGAGTATCAGATATCCAGGTCCTACCAGACCAGTTAACATGGTATTGGACAAATAAGTACGAATCACTCGATGAGTGAGTCAGACTCGCACTTGGCTGTTTGTTTTTGTTAGTATTGCTTTTTTTCGGGTCTATTAGCCGTCCCCTACGCTGCGCTGTCGAACGTTTCTGTACTTTGTATATTTTTTTTTACATTTAAAATGATAAAATATATGTTACATGTTAATGTTTTTATAATCTGCATTAAATGGCCTTTCAGACAGTATTTTTTATAAACCAAGTTTCATATAAAAATATAAAACTATACTGGTTTGTTTGGATTTTTTCACTACTAAAAGTTTATTATTTTAAGGATTGTGACATATTTTGCTATGGAATCCTAAAAACCTGGTATGGGGAATGAATCGGGCATTATCTAGTTACCTGATAACGACACCAAACTCGACTCAAAGGTCCAAATTAATCCGCCAGAATTTTTTTTCGGAGCGCCGGGCGCTCTGTTCTTTAACCCCAACTCCCTCCCTCCTGCCGGGGAGTAATGACTGGCTACCGGGCGATTTGGGCTTAGGTGGACAAGTACAACATTCCTACCAAATGGCATTGCTTTACTCAAAAATGTATACCTTTCCATACAAGCATGCCCATAAGAAAACGGACTACATTGTTTAACACGTTCAGTACGGCATCGGGTCGAAAACACCTGAAGTGAACTATTCGCGCGGGCCGGAGAGAGATTTCTATTGCTATCGCATGGGCCGGGGTAGTTTACTTTAGGATTTTTTGTAGTGAGAGTGTGACAGATATATTGACTGGTATTCTGCCACTAAATAGTACCCATAAAAGGAAAAATATTGTATCGGATCTTAAAGACCTGATACGGCCTGCAAAGAAATTTTGTCCTTGCAGGACGGATATCGGATCTAAAAGACCCGATGCCTGATAACCCGATAGCCGGCCCTTGGTGACAGGTCAGTTAATTAGTGATGTGCATAATAATTAGACGTTGCGATTTTGTATTGATATCTATTATTATATATCTAACAAAATTTTACGATTATGACGCGGCAATGGATGCCGTGGTTGAGATTTTTGATAGTTAGAAAAAACATTTTTTTCAAAGAGAAAAACAAATTTTGGAAAATAGATTTTACATTTTTATAGTGATTCCAAGAACTTTTTGATTCACCCTCGTATTGTCATAACTGTTATAATGAAGCGCATACTGTTTTTGAGGTAAAAATAAATAGATTTTTTTTAATTATATAGTCGATTCATTTGACATCATTAGCAATCATATTCACTAGTGCCGGGATCAGGTGTATAAGATCCTATAATTTTACTACTAATTTAACCTCCTTTAATGATATTTTTTTCAAAAACGGGTCTAATGTTGTTATGCAGTGATTCAATAACAATACATTTCAAGAAAGAATATTCAAAAAAGTCTTCAACTGGATGACACATTTGATTTTAATGTCAAAAGGTGTAACAGGTCCTTTCCACCTGATGCCGGCCGTAAATGAAGTTCACCAACAGGTCTTGTAAGCCCTATGCCGGCCCAACGATAAGTAGCCAAAATCGGGCCCCGTCTTGAACGTGTTAAACAAATTATTGTGAAAAATTCATGTTTGACCATAGAGGGTGTCCCAAGAAGTAGTGATATACTGAAGCTGGGAGGTAGAGGACATAAAGAGCTATCCGAATCACCCCCATGTATATTATGCGATTTTTCGTATTTTCGGAGTTATGACGTTTTTTCAAATTTTCACCTATCGCCGAGTACGTAGAGATTTTGATTTATGGTGACGTGAATTATGGCGGTAAATGCTTGATTTTTTTTGTGTGCTAAGCTGAAAGAAAGGCCAATTCAGTATAGTAACATTTACTATCGTTAGATCTTCGAATGGAAAAAAAAAAAAGAATTTATTGCCAAGAAAGATAAAATTACCCAGTATGTTCATAACTTCAAGGGCCCGTAAAAAATAAAATCACATAAAAAATATCCGTTTTGCTTTTTAAAAACTTACTCTATCTATGAGGTAGCTACCCTGAAAATTTCATTTTATTATTCATAAGGCTTCAATCGAAAAATTGAAATCTAAAAGTGGTAAGTGCAAAATTTTAATGCAAACAAAATAAAACCAATTACAAGTGCAACATCACCGGAAAAAGTTGTCTTTTAAACGTCTGAATACCCTTTTATTATTTTAATGGTTTCTTCTGCTACTCTCAATTTCCGGGTTAATTCGTCCAAATTGCGGCATTCTCTCGAGTAGACGAGGTCTTTGTAGTATCTCCATACAAAAAAATGCCGGCGTAGTCAGATTTCATACATCAACACTTCAACTTTGAATGAATCCATCATGAATTTTATAGCCGTCCAGAAAACCGATTATTATAGAGATTATATCGAGTATAACCGACTTAGAGACACTTGCAGCAAAATATCATTCGGATTATTATAATTTGCTGAAAAATTCAATTCACCTCAGTAATGTTGAAAAGAAAATTAATCTAAGTAGATGCAGCAATGGAGCAAATATACAAGTACCTACATAGAAGAGAATGATGATTGCCAATTTACCATGCAAAAGTTGAAAAACGTCATCACTACAGAGCATATCCCGGTAGAAAAACTATTAAAAAACGACTAATAGAACGCTTTCACGATGATATTATCATTTCAACTAAGTATTTGATGTAGGCAACAATGTAGGTAATTGTAATATATTTAAATAAACAGATCTGGTACTAATAATTTTTTTTCTTTTCATTAGTCGTAATTAATTACCTTATTTTTTTAAATTTAATCAATAGAGTACGTTTAATTTATAATTAAACCGGCCGAGAAATTCCATTGTACATAGCAGTTGTGGCTCCGCTCTCCCCTCCACGTTTTTCTATCTGTTTGAGATCCCTACTGCTATTTTTATACACAGGTATCTTTGAAAAATATTCCTATAATATGTCTACTCGAATAAAAAAAAGAAATACTGTTTAAAGTGAAAATATATGGTCAAACATTAATTTTTCATAACATTTTTTTTTTAAACAACGAAACAATGGAGTGCACAAAAAAAATTTGGGTAAACATTGCAATTTATAGTTTAAGAAACAATATCCCACATCGATCGTATTAATTCATTCACTATAACTCTAATCCGAGCTTTTACGGTTTTGTATGCTCCAGGCACTGCACTAACGGTGGAATGTATCGACAAATATGACAGATGTAAAACTTGTCTCAACTAATTATGATAATAACCTATTTGTGAATGTGATAACATAACAAAAAATTGCCTTCATGGTCGTAGAAATTTAGACAAATTAAAGCAAATCAGTAAAATAGCATGAAATATTTATCCTTGAAAGTTGGCAACTTTTACATTACCAACATTAGGTAAACTCTGATAATTTCTGTCACGAATTTGTAACTCCACGCTAACAGTAGTTTGTTTACTACGCACCTCTGCACAATATTTTTAGCATAAACAAAGAATCGCGTGTACTACAATAATCTATAAGGCCAAGGGCAGATGGGCACGCAGAAACAATTATTGCATTCATTATTTTATCATACCATTATTTTATTTCAGAGAATTCTTGACATTAAATGACCAGAGCCGGGGACTTCCTAAGTTAAAGTTCCTAAGTTAAGCAAAGGAAAATGCTACTGAAATTGCAATCTCATGACATTGAACATTCATAATTTGTGTTATTCCGTACTACAATACCTTGGTATTAGTAGGTTAATATTATAGACTAATAAGACATAGGCCGGGAAATATACGTCCATCTCACGCAGTGGTATAAGACAAAATATAATATTACTCTGCAAAATGCAAATGCAGTTATTTGGCCCGTCAATATAGCATCTAATGCCGAAGATCAACAAAGCAAAAACTGAATGTAATCGATTTATTAAAATTGAATCGCTCCGGCACGTGGACCCACTACATGTGATTACAAAAAGCGCAATCAAAGGAAGATAGATGAGTTCCATGTGCAGGTCTGTGATTAGGAAGCCGCTCTCTTATTGCATAATATACTGGTATCGAACGAAGCAATCTATGTTATTTAGCACATTTATTGCCAAGCCCACCAAGACAGCTTCATTATAATCCAACGCTATCTATATACTGACGCTGTTCCATATAGTACCTAGGTAATATAAAACTGTATTTAATGTGTGATTTTTTTATAAAATTTCAACACTGTAATTTAATATAGTCCGTTTTCTTATGGGCATGCTTGTATGGAAAGGTATACATTTTTGAGTAAAGCAATGCCATTTGGTACGAATGTTGTACTCGTCCACCTAAGCTCAAATCGCCTGGTAGCCAGTGTCTACTTCCCGGCAGAAGGGAGGGAGGGGGGGTTATAGAACAGAGCGCCCGGCGCTCGGAAATAAAATTCTGGCGGATTCATTTGGCCCTTTGAGTCGAGTTTGGTGTCGTTATCAGGTAACTAGATGATGCCCGATTCATTCCCCATACCAGTTTTTTAGGGTTCCGTAGCAAAATATGTCACAATCTTTAAAATAATAAACTTTTGGCAGTGGCAAAATCCAAACAAACCAGTATATTTGTATATTTTTGTATCAAACTTGGTTTATAAAAAATACTGTCTGAAAGGCCATTTCATGCAGATTATAAAAACATTAACATGTAACATATATCTTACCATTTTCAATGTGAAATAAATTATAGAAAGTACAGGAACGTTCGTCAGCGCAGCGTAGGGGACGGCTAATAGACCCGAAAAATAAGCAATAACATAAAACAAAAACCAGTCAAGTGCGAGTCTGACTCGCCCATCGAGTGTTTCGTACTTATTTGTCCTATACCATGTTATCTTGTCTGGTAGGACCTGGTTAACTGATACACACACACTTTCGTCTTTATAATATTAGTGTGATTTTTAATCATCTTTAAATTATAAACGAAGTCAGGTAACATTGTTAAAAATAAAGATATATAATAATAGAACGTTTTTGTATTAATAATAATGACAACCACCTCCACAATTACATAATTCGGTACATTTGAGCTGGCGTATAAAACACTTCAATCTGGAATTGCAAGATTTCACGCACCGACATCTTATCAATTCAAAGCTTCTCTTTTCTTTGTATTTCAGATGGGCAAGGAATATTTTGATTTTTTTAGGTCCCTAAATATATACAGCCTGTAAAACTGCCCTTAAGGTGTGTTGTTTAAGGGCAGCTTCTGTGGGAGGCAAAATTTTGATTTGCCTGTCCGTTTTTGTTAAAAATTTGTTTGCGACCCTCATTTACCGTCACAGCGGGGTACAATGTAAAAAACAAACATGTACTTATAATAATTATAAAAAAAAAATATAAGTTCTGGATAAGAGTATCCTTAAAATATCGTGACCGTCCTTACCTATCATGCATTGTAATCACAAACTTTTCAATTTCACTGTCTGCATATTTGCCACTGTAAAGTGCTTCAAATCCTCGTATGACATTCGGATATGCCTTCTATACCTGAAATGCAGGTGTACCTATAGTTCTTTTAGACCTTCTAGCTTTGGAACACACGATATAGTAGTAGTAGTAGCCAAAATGTTAAGAACAGTCGACAGATATGGCTAGTACAGAATATCATGTATTCCAAGGTAGAAGGTCTAAAAGAACTATAGGTACACCTGCATTTGAGGTATGGAAGGCATATCCGAATGTCACACGAGGATTTGAAGCACTTTACAGTGGCAAATATGCAGACAGTGAAATTGAAAAGTTTGTGATTACAATGCATGATAGGTAAGGACGGTCACGGTATTTTAAGGATACTCTTATCCAGAACTTATATTTTTTTTATAATTATTATAAGTACATGTTTGTTTTTCACATTGTACCCCGCTGTGACAGTAAATGAGGGTCGCAAACAAATTTTTAACAAAAACGGACAGGCAAATCGAAAATTTGCCTCCCACAGAAGCTGCCCTTAAACAACACACCTTAAGGGCAGTTTTACAGGCTGTATATATTTAGGGACCTAAAATAATCAAAATATTCCTTGCCCATCTGAAATACAAAGAAAAGAGAAGCTTTGAATTGATAAGATGTCGGTGCGTGAAATCTTGCAATTCCAGATTGAAGTGTTTTATACGCCAGCTCAAATGTACTGAATTATGTAATTGTGGAGGTGGTTGTCATTATTATTAATACAAAAACGTTCTATTATTATATATCTTTATTTTTAACAATGTTACCTGACTTCGTTTATAATTTAAAGATGATTAAAAATCACACTAATATTATAAAGACGAAAGTGTGTGTGTATCAGTTAACCAGGTCCTACCAGACAAGATAACATGGTATAGGACAAATAAGTACGAAACACTCGATGGGCTAGTCAGACTCGCACTTGACTGGTTTTTGTTTTATGTTATTGCTTATTTTTCGGGTCTATTAGCCGTCCCCTACGCTGCGCTGACGAACGTTCCTGTACTTTCTATAATTTATTTCACATTGAAAATGGTAAGATATATGTTACATGTTAATGTTTTTATAATCTGCATGAAATGGCCTTTCAGACAGTATTTTTTTATAAACCAAGTTTGATACAAAAATATAAAAATATACTGGTTTGTTTGGATTTTGCCACTGCCAAAAGTTTATTATTTTAAAGATTGTGACATATTTTGCTACGGAACCCTAAAAAACTGGTATGGGGAATGAATCGGGCATCATCTAGTTACCTGATAACGACACCAAACTCGACTCAAAGGGCCAAATGAATCCGCCAGAATTTTTTTTCCGAGCGCCGGGCGCTCTGTTCTATAACCCCCCCTCCCTCCCTTCTGCCGGGGAGTAGACACTGGCTACCAGGCGATTTGGGCTTAGGTGGACGAGTACAACATTCGTACCAAATGGCATTGCTTTACTCAAAAATGTATACCTTTTCCCATAAGAAAACGGACTAATACAAATGTTTAACGTTTAAGCTTCATCCAAAGCTATGTAATTAGTAATTTTTATAATTTATTTTCGTACTGACACGTGTTAAATATCAAACTCGTCTCTCGTTTCGGATCCAGATGACAGATCGTAATCACAATGCATATTTATAATCTTCTCAATTTCACATTGCATTAATATTTAATATTTATTAATTATAAAAATTTTCAATGTTTTCTCTACAAGTATGTATAGAATTTAGTATTATAATCGACTCGAACTTTCTGGCAGGTACAATGGTTAACAGACAATAACTTAGGAGTTCAAACTTCTAACAACTATGTTTTCTCAACTAACAAAAAAGAAATCTCGATCCCATGGGGCAATGAACGCTGCCACCTCATCTGCCCTGACCCAATCTATCTGCCCCATTCCATACCTCACTAGGGAACAAGGGGTTTTATATTTCTATTCGATTATAGACAGTCCCATTGTAAGAATCGGCTTATAACATAAATGGTTGTGCAAGTCTAAATATTTTTCATGGCAAAAGAAAGACCATTGTTTCCGCATCTTGAACAGCCGAAAATAAAACATTTATATTCAATTCGCTTCACTCGAATTGCTTAAAGTATAATCTGATTTGTGTTCAATCCCGGAAATGAAGCCTTATACAACCGTATCGCAATTTATTGGGGAAGCCTAGAAACCTTTTAAATTATAAAAAATAAATGCGAAAGTCCACCTTGCGAATTGCTTAACAGATGGACGCCTTACACAATTTCATGAAAAAAAATATTTTGCTCTACATTTTCACCCAATTACTATTTCGTCATGAATTCTAAATGTAAGAAAATATGTTGGCATGTATGTGTGTCTTCTTATAGAGAAATATGACGTCCTAATCGTAACGTTTGTATGGTTATAAGAATTTAGTTATCACTACATAGTATAAAACAAAGTCGCTTTCTCTGTCCCTATGTCCCTTTGTACGCTTAAATCTTTGAAACTACGCAACGGATTTTGAAGGTTTATATGTATAATAACATCCATTAAATAGTGGAGAAGTACTGTTATTTTTGAGGTTTCTAATGTGATGTCGTAAAAAATTACATTTTTTCCGCTTACATTGCAAACGCAGGCTGAACCCTACGAGTTTTATCAAAATAATGTACTAAGTACACACATTGAAAAGGTCTACAGAAAAGTCCGTGATGGTATATGTCTATCTCTTATGGATAACCCACAATAACTTTTTTTTGCCATTTACTTTTTACGACAAATAATGGCTAATTTTCGAAGCGATTTTAACCAATACAGCATTAATCCTTAACCAATTAAATACCTTGAATACATTGTTCATTTAATATAGATCTATATGGCCCTTTACACCGTATGATTTAAGTGAATATTGTCGAAGATATTACAGATTTAAAAATTGCGGGACGTAGCGTTTGCGGCGGTACCGCCCGGCCGCCCGGCTATATATTTTATACCCGTGCGAAGCCGGAGCGGGCCGCTATGTTTTTATATACAACATTCACAGTTTTTCTGTAGTGTATTTAGTATCAGCATTGCACCCGTGCGAAGCCGGGGCGGGTCGCTAGTAACGTAATAAAGTTTACATCTTAATTTCTAATGTTTAACAAGTTTCAATTCAATGTTTTATTTAGTTATATGCCTGATCGTTATATACTGGTGATTTATTACACTGTAAAATTTGATTGGTCAATGGTCATATTATACGCCATAACTTTCAATGAAATAAAATTCAAAAAACATAACTCACAAAGTTTCACATAAACAATTTATAAATAGTAAGAGACAATAACCGCTTTGATTGATTGTTCTTAATTACTTTTTCGTGACCTTCGATATTGCGAATGGTCTGAAAAGAAATTGGGAAATTAAAAATTTTTATCGTACAATATCATAACTATAACTTGCTTACGCGATATACCAAATTAAACATAATGTGTATGGTCGAGCATGTAAAAACCCCTAGCAATTTATATCATCAATAAATTATAAGTGGCGACTTGTTAAATGGTTTGTAAGTAGGACAAAAAAGGGGACGGTGGGGTTCCTGCGACTCGGCTAAAACGAATGGTGACAAAACCTTACCCCACCACCTCTCACCCGCAGGTCAAAGGTCAATTATGGCTTGTACCATAAATAGAACCTTTCAACACTGCATTTTACAATTTTACACCAAATCCTTTTTTTAAGTTTTATTTAATTTGAATCATTTTCGATCGAATTAGTGGCCTATTAACTATACCTAGCTAACTACTACTGTTCGACTTTATATTAACAAAATGCACCGCATAGTATATTGGACTTTATTCATTATAGGTGTAACATATTTTAAAGAAACTTTTTTAACGATCAAGATGTGCACATGTGAAATCGATTTATAAGTTTTAACAATACGTGATGCATAAAGAAATTGATAGACGGAGATAAATGTATGTTGCTCGTTACAGAAAATACTTATCGATATAGTTTATTAGTTATTACTGCTAACATAATGACTTATTATCAGGGTTGTTACAAAAAAACATCGTTGTTTAAAACATCATGTTTAAAACAAGTTTAAAACAAATTGTAAAAAAAACATGTTTTTTTCCACCTGTTTTAAATCAATGTTTTATACATTGTTTTAAACAGGTTTTAAACTTACAAGTGGGATAGATAAATAAAACAATTTCAAATGGGAAATTATTATTATTGCGATATTTTATTATTGCGAAATGTTAATTTAATTAACTTAATTATATTATTATATAACACTAGTCATTCAGCTAATAAGATAAATAAAACATTTCAAATAAAGAAACTTTAATTTTAACATTATTATAATTATTTAACTTAATACTTAGTCAACTAATAAGGATTCCTCCAAATGCTCTAAATGGCCACTCTGGGAGATTGTATTTTTTTTATTCATATTTTTAAAAACTGAAACAAGCTAACGTCAGTGTCAAACTGTCAACAAAAGCGCGCTCGCTCCTAAGTACATAGTAGGTACATACATCGCGTTCCGATTCACACAACATTGGGCGCGTTACTACGGACATGAGTGATTGCAATCGCGGTCATCGCTGACTGTAATCGCGTCCAGAAAACATAAAGCCTATGGGTGATTAAAACATATTAATCAATGTTTTAAACATGAATAAAACACAGTAAAAGTACAAAGAAAAAACATTGAATTAAACATAAAACATTGAACAAAACCAAAAAAACAAAAAAAACATGTTTTTTCTCATAATTTACTGTTTTTTTTGCAACCCTGCTTATTATGATAACAGTAATACTCTGAGGAGTCGCTGGGTTCACTTTAGACACCAGAAATATACCACCAGACTGCTCACGCAGCCAGGGTGTTCGCACAGCACACATCCTCTTCAATGTAACTAAACTACTTAGGTTGCACGAGTATTTATAAACGATCGTTTCGTTGGCTTCACGTCGCAGTCAAAGGGTAACTTCATTCAAAAAGGTTAAATATAAATGCACCGTTGTCGGTTGTACTTGTACTGTACCTACTGGCAATTTATTAACAATAGCGTCTACGGAGTTTGTCCGCAACTCTGGAATTATGCACGATTCTATACACAAAAACTAACTGTTAAATTTTGTCTCTCGTTACCGAAAATTTTGAAAGTGCGTTTTGTTTTTAAATATAAATCACATAAAGTGGGGTATAAATTAGAATGTGAGATACATTGATACATAATTAATTTGAACCTATATGATGCAATGTGATTGTTAAAATATTGATGTCAATTAGGTACTTTCCCGAAATTTAAAACAATAGAATTTGTAATAAACAAGGTACATCGATAGTTGAATATGTAAATATTTTAACTTTATTCATAGTTTCCTATGAAGTTGATTGTTGATAAATCCGGGTCAACGACCTATGCGCACGACTGCCTTACTGAAAATGTTTTAAATCGACAAGATGACTAACAATAATTTTGAATAGACTTTTTATTAACACACTGCACCACTACGACCACGGTAGTAGTAAGTAAAAAAATAAATTAGTTGGCATAATATAATGATGGAGCTAAATCTACAATTGAACCACATTTATAAAAGAAAATCAGATAAAGATTATCGCGCAAAAAAACCTTTTGTTCGACGTGAGTGAATAACAATCGTGGTAAATTATAATACGTATAAATGCGCAGATAAAAAATAAAAATGTCCTTTTAAAAGTATAAATCGCGAATTGCAATTTCCTGAGAGTAGACGAAACAAGTTTATGTTTCGTTAGCTACAGTCAAGTTTAACTTCTTTGTTCTGTCAACTCCAGTCCAAGGATTTATTAAAGACTTGACCTTACATGTTTTGTAACAAGTACACGCCGCGCTGTAATAATTGAAACAAGAAACTCTCGAGTGATTTAAAGTCTATAAACTCACGCACGGTCAATTAGGCGGTTTCTGAATACAAATGAAATTATATTTTTGGTTTTATGGCATTCAAATGCTTTATAAATATAAATTTATAAAGAATAGAAAAAATTCGATCACGAGGCGGGACTCGAACCCGCATCCTTCGCGCCATTCCGGGGCGGATGCCTCACCAACTCTGAGTTGGTGAGGCATCCGCCCCGGAATGGCGCGAAGGATGCGGGTTCGAGTCCCGCCTCGTGATCGAATTTTTTCTATTCTTTATAAATTTATATTTATAAAGCATTTGAATGCCATAAAACCAAAAATATAAATTCAACAAAAAAGGTCGTGTTCCATCGTTACAATATTGTATTCACTGAAAAGTGCTTCATATTGGTTGAAATGGTTGTTAATCATCTCAATAGATGGCGCGCGGTGTGTCCCTTCAGACACATAAAACTGAAAGAATAGAATAAATTCGATCACTCGGGCGGGTCACGAGTGGCTGAGTTGGTGAGGCATCCGCCCCGGAATGGCGCGAAGGATGCGGGTTCGAGTCCCGCCTCGTGATCGAATTTTTTCTATTCTTTATAAATTTATACAAATGAAATTTTCTACAACAATGACAGAGAGCTAGTAAGGCCAGGACTAAAAAACAATACTAAGGTTTGTTTTACTGATTACTTCTATACATGATCAATATTTTTATTTCAATGCTCCTGTTTAATTTATAAATTTGAAGTCAGGCTTCGTGTATTTGAAATGGGATATGCAAACGCATGGAATATATCCAATATCAAGACTTTTAATAAAATATAGTAGTATCGGAATGCAAACATTGAAGCCGTCGTCGACATTTACAAAGCTTATTTGGTTTGCCTAACGCAACCAATTGCGGGGGACACGTCTGAATGCGCCTTGCATTGTTGCCTCGATAAAAAATTATATTATTCCTGAGCAATAACAGTTCAAGCTGAGCTGGTCATATGTGCCGAGTTTACACTGATGTACGGGTGCAACCGGAGGCCCTGTGAGGAAACCACGGCCCACATAGATAACGCTAGTCACAATACAAACATCACGACCGCGACGTTTGTTTTAACGTGTAGATGGTACCGTTTTTTTTCGCTTCAACATGTAAAAAAGCTGACTCATAGAAGCTTACAAAATTATCATTAATCCGCATTAATAAATGTGCAATCATTGTATCTATCACAAATGGAATTCCGAACATTTCATTAGACGATCGACAATTATTATTAACTAGGTACACAGATTAGCCGCCTCCTTGGTACAGTGGTTGACGCGTGAGCGTAGCACCGAGGGGTCCTGAGTTCGATTCCCGGTGGAGACGAAGAAAAAAAAATGTCTCGGTCTGGTAGGACACAGAAGGCTGATCACCTACTAGTCCCTAAGGAAAATCGATCAGTGAAACGATGTATAATGCATCTGCCCCTTACCCGACTAGGGGACATGGGACTTCACTTTACACAGATTAAATATGTACCCTATAATGATAAAAACGTAATTACGTGTAGTCAATTAAGTGCTGACTAGGGCACGCAGCTGAATCACATCTTGTCCGTTAAAGACGAAATCATTGACGGCTCGTTAACAGGGTCAACAAGTACGCATTTTATAAACTAGTTACAGTACAATCTGACCTCCGAAAATGTAATAGTGGGGTCTCACGATAACCGCCTCAGCGGCCGAGCCACGCACACGCTCTCCTACGAATAACAATTGTATCGTGGGAAACCGCAAACAAATGTTACAATTACGAAATGATATCGCTAATGTAAAGTTTACCGAATGTACCGCATTATATCCAAATTACGCTATATTTATTTACTGTTATTTCCTGTACAAATGAATGGAAATAGGTGCATATTGGAGCATATTCAACATATTTAGTAGCATTCAAGTTACAGATCCACAACAAAGCAAATTTTCCATTTCTGAGAAAATTTTAAAAGTACATATCCAAAATCTATTAATAAAATATCTTAAATATGTATTGTAAAAAACAAAATAATTGCTACTGACAGAACTACATAGTTATTTGACCATTATTTAATTACATGTCTGCATTACTGTACTATTATAGATACCTAATTTCATCATTCATGAATTGAATAGTATTTACTAAAGGTATTTAACTAATTAGTGATGATTTAATTCCATAAAGTCCAAGTTGAATAGAAAAATACTATGTTATAGCCTATGTGTATTCAAATCTGTATTGTATAAACCACAGACATGTATCAAGATAGACTAAGCGAGTGTATGTACTTCCCGTGTCCAAACTAAGTTTATGAAACTTACTTGACGCTGGCCTACACTCAGTCCGCGCTTGCAGTTCGCCAAGGAAAGACGTGAAGCTGAATAAAGTAAAATGCCGAATTGCGCCGTTATAAACTGTAGAAACTCCACAGCTGTGAGTGGCCGAGTTAGCAGAGATGTTTCCTTCCACCGGTAAGTAATTTTCTAATCAGAATATGCACTATTTATTTTAAAATCAAATAAAGAATATCTGTGGAAAACGATCGTGACAAACACGGATACCAAATCATACGAAATGATTCGGAATACATTGCGGCTTTTACTTGGCACGGTAAAGATCGCGTCGTATGATAACAAGCAATGAATAGCGTCTTCTCATTTTTCTGTTCTCATTTTTCTGTCCAATTTTGTGGTTAGTGATGTTCATTTGATGCAACAGTTCTCGATTCTAATCGATTTTATAATCGAACAGAAAAATGATAATTTTAAGGAGCAATTTTTCAGAAAAAAAGGCATAGATTTTTTTTGTCATTTAATACGACTTGACCTAGAACTTTTAAGTATTTTAATACAAAGGTACTAAAAATAAATATTATGACATGGACGCCATTAGTTAAAGTGTCATCTTGGGAGTTTTTTTAAGAAAACTCCTTATTGCTTAGACTATGTTTGTTTTTTCAGTTTTCCAAGTAACCCGAACATAAAAGAAAAATGGATCGATGCAACGGGACATAAAGATTGATTGATTGACAGTTTCATTACTTTCTTTCGATGGCCTCTCTAGTACGTAGTACATGGTAACTCAATGGGCATATGTAAGAAAAAGCTAAAACACATTAGTTTACTTATTAGAATATTAAAAGGTTTATAACTTTATTTTATCATTCCTCTGTCTATGGTAATTATCATTTTTCTATCTTGAATCGATTTAGTAATCGATTACGATTCATTTATTTAACTACCTCTTAGACATAGATCTAGTTTGATCTGATTTCTTTCGATTTACTTCGATGGGATAGGACGATACTAGAATCGCCGCGCGAGTGGCGTCCTAATCAATTTAGCGTAAAATGAAATTACCATCACTAAAAAGCGCTCGTGACGTCATAACGCGTCAAGGTCAGTACAAAAAATATGACACGCTTGGTTTTCATACAGATCGCGGTACTTGCGTTGTCTACTTAATATACATGTCTGTGGTATAAACCACCTATTCTGGGGAATACCTAAGCACATCTTTAAAGAACAAAGTTTGAGTTAACATTGTATTGCGATAGCAGAAAGAAATAGAATTTGTCGAACCAACATCCTTATTACAAAAGAGTTTAAATTTACCTGTATTATTACATTCCCAATAAAATGCATATATATATATATATATATATATATATGCATAGCTTAATACTATCTATATAATTACAAATGAATTTAAATAAAACAGCTTTTTATTTCTCATGGATTAAATAAATATTTATTTATAGTTACATTAACTTTAAACTTATAACATTAGTTTAATAAACGGAAACATTTAGTTCTGTCAAAATTTATCAAAATATACTGAAATTATTTTCTCGAATAACACACCTGTGTTCATGAGTATATCCAATAATCCAACAATAATTTCTTAAAGATAAAATTATTATACAAAATAATGATAACTGTTTATTGTAATTCTAAATATAAAAAAAAACTTTATTACATTTACTGATAAATTAAATGTTCAAACTATCAATATTCTATACAAGATAAGATGTATCACATATTTATATTTGATGATGCAACTGATGATGTTACTATTAAAATATTCATTCTAAAAGCAGGCAAATTTTTCAAATTATCTGATTAAATTATTGTCTCTCCATTTTTCGTTCTATTAAATAAATTATATCTTCATTCATTTATATGAGTTAAAAACTTCACTATCAACCAGAAGTTGTGTTTATCTAGAGGGATATAGATATAATAAATTCTATGAAATTATCAATTATCAGTAGAATCATACATTCTTTGTGGGATTTACAGTTGATAATAACAATTGCAAATATACTGACTGTGGCTGCAAAAAATTGTATCACATGGTTACACATCACTGATTAAACTGTCCACCGATTTCAATAAATAATTTTCACTTCAATGAAGCTGATACAATTTAAAAATCTAGTAAGAGAATTATAAGTATAAACAAAAAATAAGAAGAACGATTTTTTATTCCACTTAAAATATAAAACAAACAAGTTATCTTACCTCACAGGCCATCACTCCTGTCGAGTCCGACCTTCTCAATGTAATTTATCACGTTCTATCAAAACAAATAGTTCACGCTTTTGTTTCCCAACATTGAAAACAGTCCCGACATCTAACATCCCCACGACACAAAAACATCTAAACTCTGTAGCTTCACTCACTGCGCAAGAACAAAATTTTAACTCGAAAACGAAAACACCTGACCGAATCACAAATCACTGAAAAAAACCAACATTCCTCAGGTGGGATAGATGCACATCTAAGTTATAAATTATGCCAAAATCCCGAAATCTGAATAAACACTTCGCGACTTTTTAAATTTATATATTGTTAGTAAATTCAAAAATATTTAAGAAACCAAAACGACAAATGACATCAAATGTGTGTTGAAGTAACACGAAGCGAACGATCAACCGGAGATGAACTCGCCATCTTGCTTTCATGTCATATTCAGGGGCACCAACTGCACGGAAAAAGACTGTCAAGTGCTATCGGATACGACAACATAACGACGTGATGCGTGAAGTTAGCCGTGGTATTGCCATGTGTAGGTCGTAATGACAAGGTAATGACCTTTTCATACCATTCACTGATTCCGCAACACCCAAAACATGTTGTAATAATTTAATGTTATATTTTGCTTTATTATGTTAATGATATTGTAATATATTGTAACATTCTACTTAACATACTATCCAACAATTTGAAAAAATCCTGTGGCATGTTTAAATTTTTTTACAATAGTGTATTTAAATTTATAATAAAGAAAATATATAGAATAATATAACCCAAAGACTCCTATATAGTTAAATTTGATAAACATTATAGTTTTGTCGTTCAGATATTATTACATTATTATATTATTACCGTACAGTGAAATAGAGCAATAATTATTGGTCTTACACAGTCTTATACCTATAGGAACTTCTTCAAATATTCAAAACTAATGTTATTGACTATTTGACAATTTTAACAACAATGCATAGTTGAATAGCATAACAGAATAAATTTGCAGTTGAAAAATTATAATAACAGTCATTATTCTTATTTTTGTGATCATTATCTACCTTTAACCCAGTTTTCTAATTACCGTACCAGATACATTCTAAAAACGGTGAGAGTAATTTATTGGTTTTACTAATTTCCGTATACATTTGCACGCTCCACGAAGGACGTATGTTTGTGACGTCATTAACACAGTGCCAGCCCGTGATGAGTACGGATGCCTCCATACTAGGAAGGAACTCCTGATGTAGGTTAAATAAACTAGGTTATTGCACTGTAAATCTGATCCGATATAAAGTCAGTTCCTTATCATCAGGTGTACTGCACAGACGTCCCGATGAAATAAATTTTAACAATGACCCCTACGATCTATAAATATTTTTCCAGAATACACATAAGATATAAAGGTTTCCCATGGCTATAACTATGGATTTGGAAGAGAGCGTCTCTGACTCGAAGCTTCATAAGGATAGTATAGCGAAAAAAGAATTTCGACCAACTAGCGCTGTATCTCTATCGAAATCTGATCATGGCCCAGGTTTAGTCATTCTTAAACTAGAGTTTGATACTATGATGATTTGATGAGATTTCTCATTCTTATTTATCATTTAAACACGAATAACCATTTTCTTATTTCAGTGGAGACAACGTCTTCTTTGGAACAGTTGAAGGAATATAAAAGTTGGGTGAGTCCAGAAAGATGGAATGAGTTAAAGAAGATTGCGGACACGGCAATGAGAGAGCGTAAAGTATTTATGATAAAGGGTGGCGGATTTCCTGCTGTCCGGCGTGCACTACTTGAAAGAGGTTGGATCGAGAAGTATGAATCTCACAAGGTAACAGAAATATATCTTAACTTCATTATTTTTTTTTTTTTTTTTTGTATACCTACCTTCATATTTTTTCGTTCTAATTCCGGTAAAATTATTACCTTGAAAAATATTTAATTGTGTGCAGGTTCGTCATCCACCAGTAAATGTCGATCCCAGAAAAGTATCTGGAAAAGAGTTGACGAAAGTAGAAAGAATGATTTTATATAAATTTATGGAACACCATTCAGTTGATTTTCTTTGGACAACCAAGCGAGATAAATACGATTGGTTGCTCAGTAACAAGGAAGTTATTATAAGCAGGTATAAAAGTTCTCTAGATGCGACATAAATCTTTGTGTCTATACATATTTTATAGCGTTTAACTAAAATAACTTTTTTTAGATTCTGTAGATCGATATTCACTACTAAAGAAGGTTTAACGTCTTCACTGACGCAAATGCATTGGTATACGGATCCAGGAGTAGCATTAACGCGGTTTCCTCGTTGCTACAACATTTACAATTCTGATAGTCTGGAAGAATTTATCGATGACTTTAGAATCACGGCCTGCATCAGTGTCCTTAAATGGCTTTCCATCAGTCTTCAAGCGAAGGGAGACCAAGGATTAATATCAGCTCATGGAAAGGTCCCTTTTAGTTCTATAGAATTCGCAATATCGAGACTCAACGAATATATTACATTCTTTACGCATAAAGATATTGATGACACAGAAGATCAATCGCCGCACGTTTGGGAACATGAATGGGACCAATTCCTCACACACCATTATCTCCTGGTACACGAAAATTCTAAATTTTCTGAAGACAAAAATGTAAACATACGGTATGTTTATTTTCCATAAAGATGCAAATTAGATTTTAAAACAAACACGTTCGATAATAATCGAATTATATCGTAGTGAGATCACCTAATGGTGCGTCATTAAAAACAATTATGATAACATGCTATGTAATGTGCGCTTGTTTATTGGAATGTAAATATTAATTCTGATTTTAATATTATATCAGATATGTTCATAATTTATATACAACTGCACGACATATTTATTTAAAAAAATGGTAGAAAAGAAAATATCTGAGCGTGGGGTCCGATTTGAGCCTACGCCTTTTGCTTAGCGAATTTCTTCAATTCTCTCGGTTTTATGAGTACCTAAGATGATTGTTATATCATCACATCTTCACCGACACCATACATTAAATTCTAATTTCCAACATATCTTTACAATGTTGTTTCAATAGAACTCAAAAATTTTGAGAGACAATATTTTTAGTATTTTCACGATATATTATTTCCATTTTTTCAAATTTCTTGCTATTGCGTAACAGCCATTTAATGATATTCAAGCAACAAAAATACTAAAAAATAAATCATTTGCAGGCAATTAGAACGTAAAGCAGCTAAAACATTAGGTACAATGGTAAAATTTTGGCCCCAAATGGATATCGATGGAGTACTCAATATCTGGATAGTGAAACCTGGCAATAAATGTCGTGGCAAAGGCATTCAGTTAATGAACAACATTAAAGACATAATTGGTCTCATAAACGTTCCCGCGCAGAAGACTAGATATGTCGTTCAAAAATATATTGGTATTAATATTATTAATAGTTATAAGGGACTAGCTTTTCACAATAAAATATTGTTGCTTATTTTCAGAAAATCCTTTGGTTATTTATGAAACAAAATTCGATATACGACAATGGTTTTTGATAACAAATTGTCAGCCGCTAACAATTTGGGTTTACAAGTAAGAAAGTAGTAAGATTTTTAATTAGTCCATCGTATATTACTGAGAAATTTAGTAACAAGCAATCTTTTTTCAGAGATAGTTATTTAAGATTTAGTTCTCAAATATTCAGTTTGTCAAATTATCACGAATCAGTTCATCTAACGAACAATGCAATACAGACGAAATATAAAAATACTGGTGAACGGGATAAAGCTCTGCCCGATGAGAATATGTGGGACTGTCACACCTTTAAAGCATATCTGAGGTAAATATTACACTTATAAAACACTATCACTAATTATTTAAAATTTCACTAATGGTTGTAATTGCGTATTCAATTTTTGAAGACAGATAGGTAAATATGAAATGTGGGACACCAAAATCTACCCTGGAATTAAACAATGCCTTATTGGTGCTATGTTAGCGTGCCAAGAATCGATGGACAAAAGACAGAATAGTTTTGAATTATATGGTGCTGATTTTATGTTAACAGAAGATTTTACTCCGTGGCTTATTGAAATTAATTCTAGTCCAGATTTAGCGCCCACTACATCGGTAACAGCAAGGTTATGTCCGCAATGTCTTGAGGATGTTGTAAAAGGTATGAGTTTTGAAAGACTTTAAGACGATTATGTTTCAAAAAGTTACACAAGCAAAATTTATGTAATTTCTTATTTCAGTGGTTTTAGATCGACGTGCCAATCCAGAAGCTGATACGGGAACCTTTGAATTAGTTTATCGGCAAATTATACCAAAAGCTCCTGCATATCTTGGTTTGCAATTATGTATCAACGGCAAAAGGCTGTTGAAAAAGACTAAAGACAAGAAGTTTGAACAAAAAAGTGTTACACCGTTCAATCCCCCATTACCAGTAGGCGACATAACGCTAGATGTAGATCAGCCTGTTCCAGCTGAATACAGTGGTCCCATAATAACAGACTTTTTGACGTGGCTTAATCCCTACGATGCTTTACCCACTAATAAAGACGGTATTTTAGTAGGTCCAAAGGATTCGCTCACGGTACGCCAAGCTGTCACGGCCATGAAATCAAATATCAGTTTAAAAAACGGTTCCAAAAAGCGTAAAACATCTGCCGTCTCTTTTAGGACACATCGAGGAACACGAGAAAGAAACACAGAATCTAAACGGCGGGTGAAGCTCCATTCATGCTGTCGTCCTGAAGATAACCAAACACTCAACCACGTTAGTAAATACCGTACCGAGTCAGCGAAGAAATCGGAGAAGCCAAAGATTGATAGGTCGGTTGGTAACAAACGTTGTTACATAGATCCTATTGAATGGGAACGGGAAACTGCAAGTATTCTTCGATCTACTATTTCTGTACAAAACAAAATTTCTGATAGGAATGATGCTGTGACATCAATACGACAAACTAAATCGAGCGTCATGCAGGGAAGTATAAAACAAATTTTGGAACCATCATGTTCCCGCAGTTTTCCAAACGATTTAAATCCAATTAAAAAATTAAGTGCTATCGGTAGAAGCATCAGTAAAATGCGTGAAGAAAATAAATCAAAACAAAAATCCATAACATTTTCCAAAAGCTGTACGTCTATTTACGCACCATACAGGGTTATCGACTCTCCTTTAATCGAGGAAGAGGATTTGTTGTTTAAAAATAGTAATAAAAATATGTTCTCATGAAATCTCAATAATTTTTGCATAATGCTCACTCGTTGTAGTCTTTAAATTGTTACAAAGCTTCTAAATTTTAAAATTTGTTATCGAATACAAATTATATAAGGAAAATATAGTAATCATTATTTTATTCATTCTACTTTTTTACCTATTCCTCATAGTATATCCCATTCATATAACCGTATCCTTAGTCCAAACTCCAACCCACGCCAAGGACCAACCTTAGTCGTTGCTTTTCTGTGTTGCTTTTCGTAAAGTTCCGCTTCACACTGGCAATAACCGTGCAATAAACTCTTGAATAAACTCATTTCTCTTGAAAGAAAGTGACGATAATAATTGACATAATATATTGTCTAATCTGTAAATTACATCACAATATTATCTGAATTAATCAAAATCGTTTATATCGAAAATATGTTTTAAATAAAAAGCAACACAATAATGATTTGGAACGAAAATATAAAGGTATTAAAAGGTTCTCATTATCCGCATTAATAAGTGGTTATGAGTTTATGACTTCTATGATTCGTTTGATAATTACATAATTATATTATGTTGACCAACAAAAGGAACACGCAAATCTTAGGCAAACAAAACGATATGTAGACCGAAATAGAGTTCCCTATATAAAAAGATATGCTAATATAAATAATATTATAAAGTGCACTTGCCAAAGATCGCCTGTTTTACACTAAAAGTAATACCGTATATTTTTCAGAAATTATTAGTATCCTAAATCTATTGGGGATGAATAAAGAGCCTTTATCACAATGCCAATAGGAAAAAAGAAATATGTAAAAAGGAAGAAAGTGAGCGTTTAATTTTTAATTAATCTTTACCTACACATACCATCATCATAATATCAAACGTTGTACATAATAAAGTTACATATTTTTATTCGTAGAAAATAACGAAATCAAAATCTGTTCCTAAAGAGGCTACAAGGCTATTGGCAATTGAAAATTCTGCCAGTGCTTCAGGACCGGGGCTAGTTAAAGTAAGAAATTCCACCCAATTCTCGATCCTAATTTATATTTCGAATATTATTAAATATTTATAAATACTAAGTTATATAGTAAAGTAGTACGTACAATTGTTATAATTTCAGAAATTTTATGACAAAGTTGGTGTCAAACGAATTTATACTCCATTTCATACGTTTGGGTACAGCCAGATAAAACGAATGGAGAAGAATCAAATAACTTCTCACGCAGGGCTTTCGCCAAAGGAGAAAAGCTACGTGATTTGCACATGTGAAGCAAAATCTACGAAGTATGTAAGCCTGAAAACAAAAGCAGCTGAAGCAATACGAGAAGCTAAAATATTTTCCATCCAAGGGAACTGTAGTCCCGTTCGAAAAGCTCTTCTTGATCGTGGATGGCTGGAGAAGTTGCCTCCAAATCGAATGAATCTAACAAAATTACGACGTGGTACATTTTCCAATAAAACGGATGTGCAAAGTGAGCTTGAACGGTTGCTTCTTTCAAATTTTGTTGAAAAATGCAGTCCCAATTTTGTTTGGCGCACTCGTGATGATCGAAGAGACACAACAATAGACATGACTAAAGATTACAATACTATTATCAATAAATTAGAAATTGATGCTATGTGGACTTCTAAACAAGGGCTATGCTCTTCAATGAAAAGAAATTACTGGTTCTATATTGAAGATATTGCAGAAGTAAATGGTCCGCGATCGTATAATATACCTGAGCCTGGCGAAATAGAGGGGTTTATAAAAGATTACAAAATTACTGCCTGCACTAGTTTATTGAAGTGGTTACTTTCAATGGTAGCGAATAACAGACCAGTATTTGTTGATGATGGCGAAATTTCTATGAATGTCATCGTATTTGCTTTAAAAAGATGCAAAGAGTATTTGCTACGTAAACAGCATAAAGACATTGATCGGGAGATAAACATAATAACTAACGAACAGTGGAATTCATTTTTGAAAAAATACTATTGTATAATTGCTAAAGACGAAATATTTCGAAAAGATAAGTATGATAAGTTACCGTTGTATTTATGCTATGCTAAATTTTTATTAAAAGAAATTCATAGATATAGACCACAATTAAGTTGTGAAGGATGTCATAATATTTGGATAATAAAACCTGCACATTGTTCAAGAGGGAGAGGTATACGAATGGCTTCAAAATTAGGTGTTATCACTGATTTGTTGAATAAAGCAAGTGCAAAACATGTTATTCAAAAATATATTGGTAAGGATGAGCTACAATTTTGTTACTACTTTGCTAAAAAATATTCTTCGTTTATTATTAAAAAATTCTTTGCGTTTTCAGAAGAACCACTTTTAATCCATGATACTAAATTTGATATCAGACAATATTACTTGGTCACCAGTACGTATCCTTTAGTTATTTGGATGTACAAGGACTGTTATTTAAAATTTAGTTCACAAAAGTATAGTCTGAAAAATTACCATGAATCAATCCATTTGACGAATAATGCTGTACAAAGAAAGTATACAAATTGTGAAGGAAGACACTCTGAACTTCCATCGAATAATATGTGGGATTTAGACAAATACAAAAATTATTTGGATAACATCGGAAAGGATAAAGTTTGGGATAACATTATTTACCCAGGAATGAAAAAATCAATTATTGGAATAATGCTTAGTTGCCAAGACACCTTGTCCGTTTGCAAAAATCGATTTGAATTATATGGATGTGATTTTATTTTGGACAAAGAATTCAAACCGTGGTTGATAGAAATAAATTCATGTCCCGATCTCAATAGTACGACTCTAGTAACTGGAAAAATTTGTCCAGCTGTTGTATCCGATATAATAAAAGGTAATAAATATATATTTTTTAATTACTACAGCTACTTATAGCTGTAATTTAATCAAAATATGTTTATGAATATTATTATTGCTTTACAGTCGTTATCGATTATGCACACAATCATAAAGCTTCGACCGGAAAATTTGAATGTATTCATCGACAACCTATGACACTACCGAAATATGGCAATGCAGCGGATATGACCGTACAAGGTCATTCATTACCCTATGACTATTTTTATAGAGGTAATATAGAAATAAAAGAATCTTATGATGACATTGAAATGGGGACAGAGTATAATATTCGTGCCGTCCTAAACAAACTTAAGCGTTTACATGGAACAGACACAGTAATGAAAAAACCTATCGAAGACACTAATTATGGTAATTCAAAGGAAAGTAATGACTCTTGCACTCATAGTACTCTGTCAGAAAACGAAATGAGTCCTAGTTCGGAAAGGCAAAGCGATAGATCTGGAGATATTCTTGTAATTGAAGATGTTAATTCTGAAAAAAGTTTGTCTTCAAAAAATATTCCGGTAACAGACTGTTCAGTTTCTAATTCTAGCTCCAATCATTCGAAACAAATACAGAACGTTTGTAGTGTTACGGATCTCATTTCATTCCTTAACCGCTTTCAGAAAACGGAAATAAAGCAATCATTCAGTTTCAGTACATTAGATGATGGACCTCTTGGAAAAGCAAGTTTTAATGATATTTTATCAGAGAAAAAGAAAAAAATGGATTCGGCACTATCATTATATGACAAGAAAAGTAATAATTTGAATATTACCTCACTTATACCAAACGGAGAATTATTGTTAGCTAATTGTCATAAAAATGATAGTATGTTTATGGCGGCATCAAAAATAATAACATTTATTAAGGAAAAAGAAAAAGAGTATGAAGCAGAATAATAAATAATTTCCTTTTTCCAAACCAATGCTAAAAATATGTATCAATTCAAATTATACATGTATTTTTTAGTACCTGTGTGTTTAATTTAAATCCAAATAAAATATTCATAGCCCGTTTCAAGACTATCGGGTTTGTTACTATTAGATTATCAGCTGTCAGTTAGGTATTAAAATGAATTATTGAGTCAATGGCAACAGACCGAAAAACTTATTAGAGCCACCCAGCACCACGTCATCGTTCGGCGTCAACTGCTTCTTGACGGATGGTCCACGGGTGAACGACGCGTGGTCAACGAGTGGATATCGCTGGGACCGCGTATTTTTGAGTAGTCTAGTGTTACTATAGGCACTAGATCGACACGTGTTTTTCGATAGGACATGTACGAATGTTCAAAAGAAAGGCGAAGAATGAGAGCGATCGGCGCATTGACAACGCGTGGTCCTCGCGTGAATTAAACGCGGCCAATTACTTGCTCTGTGATCGCGGCAAGCGTGAGAGCAAAGAATTGTCACCGAGTCATCAACCCGCAGACCACGGCGTGGCCCTAATGACTTAATGAGTCTCTTTGACTACACTTGGGTTGCTTTTATTGCTGTTGTTATAACTATCAAATCATAAAAATGCACACTACGTATGATCACGTATGATCCAGTAGAAGTAAGTACAACAGTCGTTCAATGATAAAATATTTTAACGATACTGAAAAATAATGGTACGGGAGCCAGGAACAGATTTTATGACCAAGTTCCTCTCAAGCGGTAATTAGTAAAATGCATCAAAGTATAGTATTATGAAGCCTCGTGAACGTCAGCTGGAGCTCGGTTGGGGGGGAAGAGCGGTTGTAGCCTCCCACGCACGTAGGAAAAAAAATACATTCATTCATTTCCTCTCAGCTAAAAATTTGTCAAATTGTAGCTAACCCAATATCTCAACGAAAAAAAATAATCAGCTGGTTACAACATGGTGTATTATACGTCAGCTGGTGTCTCGAACATGAAAAAAAAATTATTATTTTCCGTGATTTCCTCTCAAACAAAAATTTACCTGATGATAGCTTATATGTAACTGTGGATAAATATATATAGGTCAGCTGGCTGTATCTTGGTGGAAAAACCGTCAGCTGATACTTTGAAAGTTATTACATAGGAGTTAGACAGAAGCATCTATTGCCAATTTATATGCATCAGCTGACTAGGTTTTCCTCAACTTATTGCTAGCTGATTTTTTTATTTATCGCATCAGTATATTAACAATCAGCTCACAAATTTTCATCTGAGAGGAAATGACGTATCTTTAATTATTCGACATTGCGCTTCAATATAAGAGTTGAGTTGAAATAAACATTCAGTACAAATATTTTTGAAACGAATAAGTATATAATCAAATAATTTTATATATTTAAATAATTAAATAATCAATTAGCAATAAATGAACTAGTTACTCGATAAATAATATTTATTATATAAACTTGATAAAAAATGATAATGCGAATAACAATATGATTTATTAAAGTGAAACTTTTATTACATCGTCTCAAACTTTTTGGTCTGTGTAGCGCATGTCGCGTGTATCGCGGCTGCCGAGTAGGTATACCTACTCGGCAGCCGACCGACACGCGACATGCGCTACACAAAGCAGTGTTCGGAACCGTTCGAACAGTTTCACTTTTACCGTGGTTTCATAAAACCACACAACATTTTTCGTTTTCGCTCTGGCTTGAGTCACTTTCCTCTCTTTCGGATTCATTATCAGAGTCGCTGTCAGAACTGTCTGCTGTTGTTTTCATCGTCATCATCTGTACAAAAATTAAAAAAAATATTAGGATTCGTATTTTAGCATTATATAATCAAAATGATAAAAAAATGTTACCTTTTTCGGGCTGAATAGTTATTTCATCAATCGATGTTGGTAACTGACTTCCAGAAAACCATTAACGTATATAAACGTATTGGAGGCGTCTAAAAATGGCATTTATTAATTTTAACGTAGCTTTATGCCATTAAAATTATATTCCGTTGGAATTATAACAATTCTTAACATTTACGAGAAATTATTTCAATCTGACTTTACGTTGACGTCCTGCAAAACTTACATCGTTGGTATTTATCGACTCTGATAATGAATCAGAAAGAGAGGAAAGTGACTCAAGCCAGAACGAAAACGAATAAATCATATTGTTATTCTCATTATCATTTTTTATATAATAAATATTATCGAGTAACTAGTTCATTTATTGCTAATTGATTATTTAATTATTTAAATATATAAAATTATTTGATTACATACTTATTCGTTTCAAAAATATTGATACTGAATGTTTATTTCAACTCAACTCTTATATTGAAGCGCAATGTCGAATAATTAAAGATACGTCATTTCCTCTCAGATGAAAATTTGTGAGCTGATTGTTAATATACTGATGCGATAAATAAAAAAAATCAGCTATAGCAATAAGTTGAGGAAAACCTAGTCAGCTGATGCATATAAATTGGCAATAGATGCTTCTGTCTAACTCCTATGTAATAACTTTCAAAGTATCAGCTGACGGTTTTTCCACCAAGATACAGCCAGCTGACCTATATATATTTATCCACAGTTACATATAAGCTATCATCAGGTAAATTTTTGTTTGAGAGGAAATCACGGAAAATAATAATTTTTTTTTTCATGTTCGAGACACCAGCTGACGTATAATACACCATGTTGTAACCAGCTGATTATTTTTTTTCGTTGAGATATTGGGTTAGCTACAATTTGACAAATTTTTAGCTGAGAGGAAATGAATGAATGTATTTTTTTTTTCCTACGTGCGTGGGAGGCGGTTGTAGCCTCACCCCCCCCACCGAGCGCCAGCTGACGTTCACTAGGCTTTATAATACTATACTCTGATGCGTCTGACGAATTATCTCTTGAGAGGAAATAATTAATCAAATTTGCACCTGGCTCCCGTACCATAACGTTTTGATATAAACAGTAGAAACTACACTCGTGAGTCGCGATTTGTCCAAAGATAAATAATAATTAATCATTACGATACAGTGAGAACGCGCCTTATGTTCCCTTTATATTTACACCTTCATATCCCGTTGATCGAGCAAATGAGCAAATAGACAAGTTAATACAAATTTATGTATATTTACAATTAAATTCTTTTTAAAGCACTATTAAATCAATATAAATAAACTATTAATCAATATAAATCAATTAAAAATCAATATAAATCTATAAAGATAAAAATGAAACCCGTTTCCTTGGTCACGGCATCACGCGTGAACGGGTGGACCGATTTCGATAATTCTTTTTTTATTATATTCCTTGAAGTACGAGGATGGTTCTTATGTAGAGAAAACGTAAATATGTACCACGGGCGAAGCCAGGGCGGACCGCTAGTACCACAATAAACAATAAATACACAAACGTATTAGAAATGTTGCCGTTTTAAAAAAATGCTGTTTGCTTTACTGTATCTGTTCTCATAAAATTATACGCTTCTATTATCTGTATCTCGTATATTAAAAAGTCTTATTTTACAAGGCGGAGTGCATCTTGCATTGGTGTAATTTTAAATTGTTTGGACTATTATTATAATTACTGCATGATAATGGGGCGCTCAAGATCAAGAAGTAAATCCCCTCGTCGGCATCATAAAAGTAGTAAACATTCAAGGAAGAAAAGTCGATCCAAAGACAGATCCTCATCGCGTAGTAGAAGCACAAAACATGCCGAAAAATCAAGAGAAAGAAGTTCTAAATCACGGTATTTACTACATTCCATATGAATTTATTTTTATAATTTTACAATAACCAATAAATCATCGGCTTATCGATTATTTACAGGAAAAGGTCGCATTCAGTTTCTTCTTCTTCAAGTACTGGTGGATCTTACGATGGCAGCCGGGGTAGGAAAAAGTCAAAAGGCCGTAGCAAAATGGATGAAGTGGATCGTCTAGCTGAAATGGAAAGACAGAGACGTGTTAGAGAAGCGGAACAAAAGGTAAATATGGTAATAATTTGTAGCTATGCTTTTATTTTTATATTTGAAATTGCTACCTATATGTTTAGTTTCGTCATAATAAACACTAAAGATTAAATTATCACGTTATAAAGGTCGTTGAAGAAGAAGCGGCGAAAAGAATAGAACTTCTCGTGAAGAAGAGAGTAGAAGAGGAATTAGAAAAACGAAAAGATGAAATAGAGAGAGAAGTGGCAAAAAGAGTTGAAGAGGCGAAGCAAAAAATGGAACAAGAAATGATGCAAGAACTGGAGAAACAGAGGGAACAGCAGAAGCGGGAGGAAATGGCAAGACAGGTAACTGCTACTATAATCTATCAGTCATATGTAAAAGCAATCATTCACAAAATTGCTTTTACATGTGACATCCGCTAAATCAAACTTGCTCTTGCAGCCCAAACATATAAGTATACATCCTTGTGTTATATACAAATGTATTCTGCAACACTAATAATCGAATTCTTTCGATCATATCTGTTAAAGGTCCAGTCAGGTGTAGTTCGAGTTTACAAGAACTTAAAAAATTGTCACTTGTTAAGAATATGTATAATATATCCAATTAACATGCATATCATTTGCACTCACCAAAATAGACTTGTTATTATACTATAAGAATGCCATTAAGGCTTTCGGCTAGCATTTTAAAATTGTTCGCTTGACTGTCCTTGGCAGTCACGTAGTCTATAAGTCAGGTCGGAAGACTGTGCAAGACGCGAAGCTGTAAGAATTTTTACGGAGTTGCCGCTTGAGGATCAGCCCCTGAAGCCGAAGGTATTTTTTGAATCTATTTTTTGTATAACAATTTTTTGTTTCATGCTACTAAGGATTATGTAAATCAAGTTACTCTCTGCTAGCTATGATGATTTAAAGATAATGTTATTGTGAACATGTTCATTTGTACAGAAAAATATAATATGATGATGTATTTTACAAAACAAAATTATTTGTATACTTTTATATCAATGTAAATAGGCAGTTTATAATGTTTCATAAGAGTTGTAAAGATGAATATAGAGACACGCAATATAATAAAATGTACACACCAAGTGTTTTAGGGATCTCATAATATGGTAGAAATAACAAAATACAATTTGTAACAACCAGGTGACAGTGCTGGTATATGTGATAACATGATGTTTTTATTATACAGGCTGAAGAGGAACGTAAAAGGAAAGAGTTGGAGGATATCATGGCTGAAAATAATAGAAAGATAGAAGAGGCTCAACGCAAATTGGTGAGTAACCTGTTTTTAAACATACTAGCTGTGCCCCGCGGTTTCACCCTCGTGACTCTGATTGGTTGTCCGAGAACTCCTGTTGGTTATAGCATGATGATATATAACCTTCCTTGATAAATGGGCTATCTAACACCAAAAGAATTTTTCAAATCGGACCAGTTGTTCGATGTTGATTAGTGCGTTTAAACAAACATATAAAATCTTCAGCTTTATAATATTGTTTTAGATTCAATCTCAAGACATTTATTATTTAACTTTATTCATGTTAGTTATGTGTGTTGTTTTCAATTTATTCATGTGCTTTTAAATCATTGTAAAATAAAATTATAGTACTGGTTCTGAAAGCACTTTTTGATAAGCTTTTGATATGACCCCCATTACATCTAAAATTAAATTAAATGTATTTCAATTCACATTCATAAATTTACATTTTTTACAAACCACAAATAACTACAATATCATTAAATATGTATTGCCATTTTGTTGGCATTAAGTCATCCATATAGTTAGCACTATGAGGAAGTCATTATAAAAACTGGTTTTATTTCTTATCACAATATGTATAATATAGTCTACATAAGTATAATTTTAATTAAGAAAGTACAGTAAATTTTTCTGTTTTATGTAATACTAGCTGTGCCGCGCAGTTTCACCCGCATTGCTCCGCTCCTGTTGGTCTTATCGTGATGATATATAGCCTATAGCCTTCCTTGATAAATGGGCTATGTAACATCGAAAGAATTTAAACCAAATCGGACCAGTAGTTCCTGAGATTAGCGCTTTCAAACAAACTAACAAACTCTTCAGCTTGATAATATTACAGTATAGATGTGTAGTTCTAAAAATCTGAAGAATTCAATAGATTATTTAATACATTATTTAGCTTGACATTGATTGAACGCTACAGCAAACATGGTCACGAGGAGGATGTCTAAATTTTGGCGTGAAATAAAACTACATCTTTAAATATAACATTTACTTCACAAATTTTATAAATTAAATAAAATATCAATTAATTTAAAAAAATGCCAAAAAATAAGTTTTACCCGTAATAGAAATAATAATATTATTTGTTTTGATTATAAAATTAATAGTGAATCTATACCTGCTGTTACTTCAGTAAGGGACCTAGGTGTGATTCTGGACGTCAAACTTGCATATCGTACACACGTGGATTTTATTGTTCATGAAGCCTACAAAAATCTTGGTTTCATCTTGCGACAAGCTGATCCATTTAACGACATTACTTGCTTGAAAGTTCTTTATTTTGCCTACGTACGTAGTGTTCTCGAATTTGCAAGTGTGATCTGGCGACCGCAATATAAATGTCACATTAAAAGATTAGAAGCAATACAAAAAATATTTGTGAACAAAATGAATTATAAAACAAAACATTATTCGTTGAATTATGAACAGGCTTGCTCACATTATGGGTTAAATACTTTGGAGGATAGGAGAGATATAATAGACATTATGTTGTTATACGATATCGTGAACAACAAGTTTGACTATTCCACAGCGTTGGAAAATATAAAGTATCTTGTACCCACACAGCGTACTCGCCATACACGCCTATTCCACGTGCCGGCTACATCAACTAATTATCTAAAAATGTCACCGCTCCATAGGCTCCCGGACATTTATAATAAAAAATTTTCTTGTGTGGATCCCTTCTGTTTATCGCGTACTAGTTTTAAAAAGCAAATTTTACAATTAATCAATACTGAAGCTCAGCTCACATAATAATATAATACATTAGCTTTTTACACTCACTGCTATTACACTCACACATTCTCATACACGCACTTTCACACACACACACACACACACACACTCACAATCACATCCTACTTACCAGGTTTTACTTAATATTAAATTAAGTTGGTTTTAATTTATTATGAATTCGTAGATATTTAAAACATTTCCTTTCTTTATAAATACTTATTGGGCTTGATCAATGCTTACTTTACCTACATGAAATTAAAATATTTTCTCTTATCATTTGTAAAATTCTTATACTAGTCTTTGTTCACATACGTATATTATTTTTACTACTTATTGGTGTACCTTTTAATTGGCGTAGCTTAGTATTTATTCATCTCAAAAATTGTATCACTAGCTGTAAGGTACCTTATCATAAATAAATAAATAAATAAATAAATAAATAAATAAACAAGCATTAGAATAATTTGGATTGTATTTTGTGACTTAGTACTCATTTTTATTGGTAAACTTTTCCATACAGAATGGTTTAAAATTATGTATACTTTTTGATGTGAACCATTCTGGGCATAAATTATGTAACTTTTGTAACATAAATTCTTATTTGCACAGGCTGAAGAAAGGCTAGCAATGATAGAAGAACAACGAAAAATGGATGAAGAACGGCAAAAGTTGAAGAAAGAACAAGAAAAGAGAGTAAAGGAGGAACAAAAGAAAATATTAGGCAAAAATAATTCAAGACCCAAATTATCATTTTCATTGAAACCACTTTGATAGGTCTGTCTACGTTTTAATTATTCAGATACTTTCCAGTTAGTTTTCCGCGCATTTATATGTATGTTATTTTAAACTGGCAACAAAAAATTGCATCGGTTTATTTTATTCACCATTATTTCTATGGATAACTGTAAATATATTTTAAGGTAGTATTTGTTGTAGGTTAATAAAATTGCGGTATTGTTTATTTTGTCATTAATTTAATGTACAATAGTATGTATGCGTTTATCACAAATGTATGTAAACATATTGAACAAAGAATTCGTCATTTTAATATTTTTATAAGTATCACCATATATTTGATTTTGTTCTATAGGTCTAGTCCAGCCTGATTTTTCTCTCCCAAAGGTGATGGTCAATTATCTAAAACCAAATATTTTGTTTGTTTCTGTATAATTTGGAAAATTAAAATACATTTAGTTTCAAGTGTTTTTCTAAAATTTGATAACACAATAAAAAAATGTTTGCTTATTGAGTCACTTTTTTTACTATACATGTAGATTTTGAAACCATACACTAGATTTTTTTTCCGAAATAGTTTTTTCAGCTCATTATTCTTGAAAGTGTTAATTTTTAATTTAGAGATACATCCTCAATTTTGTATAGTAATTTGGTTAACAGTTTTTTTTTTAAACTTGTGTTGAATGAAATAGTTTTATATAAAATAATAATAATAATGATGATCCTAAACATTATATCAATATTGTTGTGTATAATTTTAATCTGATCTTGAAGAACTCATCGCCTAAAAAACTAAATAGCTGTGTGCTTCCCAATAGTAAAATATATTGAATATTGACTTTTAAAATGTAAAAGATTTGCTTATATAAATTACTTAATTATAAGCACACATATTTAAAAATATTTTTTTTTTAATTCAAACATGAAGTTGTAACAAATAAAAATATAAAGCTGCTGTATATACTTAACTATTTAATGGTTGACTTAAAAAATTAAATTTAAGAATGTTTATATATTTTTTGCAGAAACAATACAAGAATTTAATAATAAAATAATTAAAAAATTCTAGTGCTTTGTATAATTTTTATTATCTAGCCATCGCCACATGTAAGGGACTTTTCAATAAATTTTAATGCCACATATTCGTGTATTTCTTTTTTACCTTATTCCTTTATAATACGGTGTATTATGCTTTGATCGAGAAGGTCCGTCCATTTAAGGCTGTGTCCGCACAACGATATTTCACAATTAGTAGGTATGCGAAACAGTGCGGTTTATTTCCGCTTGAATATTTCGTGCAGTATAAACTATAAATAGTCCGTTGAAAAATTACATATTTTGTGGTTGCATTTTTTAGAGGACGCTATTTTATTTTTTTGATGTGTAAGGGAGGTCAGTGTGAAGTTATCACCAAGTTTCTGGGGTCGCCACCCTCGTCCCACGGCCGCCATCTTGAAAATAGCGGTTGATATGGTTTTTACGATATATCTCTTCAACTATTAATTTGATAAAAAAAATTTGTTAACATTATTTGTTGCAAATTAAATTCTCTACAACTTTGGTCCTGCAACTTTTAGTCGTAGAACTATAAATAAAAAAGTTATAAGCGAAAATGTTCAGAAATTATAGCTATTTATATTTTTCAATAAAACTTATTTTTTATAATTTTACGAAGAAATGATATCAGACCATTTTTGTAGATTGTTTTTCGAGGAACAACTTTTATATACAACATCATTTCATTAAGTAAATAGCTAAGGTTTTACAGAACTCTGAAGTGAGTACTAATTTTCAGTACTCTGAACTATACAGTATACTTATATTATGTGTGTACTAATAATAATTTGTCATCAGTAATTGTTTTTTTTTTTTTGTTGTTATAACTTATAATATTTTTAATAATTAATTTTGCAATATTATTAATAATTAATTATTTAATCTTCTCCCCACCACCCAGGAGGTAGAGTCCGGAAGCGCGTTTTTTTTTACGTCGAAAAGCAGGGCTGAAATGTTCTGCAGTGTGCTTCTATTGTTCTGGAGTATGGGAAAAGAGCCAATAGCCAATATATGTATAGTTAAGAGTACTGAAAAATAGTACTCACTTCAGAGCGCTGTAAAACCTTAGTTATTGACATAATGAAAAAATGTTGTACATAAAAGTTGTACCTCGAAAAACAATCTACAAAAATGGTCTGATATCATTTCTTCGTAAAAAGTTTTATTTAAAAATATAAATAGCTATAATTTCCGAACATTTTCGCTTATAACTTTTTTATTTATATAGTTCTACGACGAAAAGTTACTGCACCAAAGTTGTAGAGAATTTAATTTGCAACAAATAATGTTAACCATATTTTTTTATCAGATAAATAGTTTATGAGATATATCGTAAAAACCATTTCAACCACTATTTTCACGATGGCGGCCGTGGGACAAGGGTGGCGACCCCATAAACTTGGTTTTAGCTTCACACTGACCCCCCCTACATATTAAAAAAACAAAATTGCGTCCTCTAAAAAACGCAAGGTTAGGCCTAAAAAATGTAACATTTCAATGGACAAAAAGTAAGTATGGCTATATATTGTCCGTACTGCGCACAGTACTGCGGATTATAATTCGCGCGCTTCGCTCTGTCGCGTCGTGCAACGGCGCTTTTGAGAAGATCCTTCTATCTTACATATGCCTCGCTTGGAAATGGAATTTAACTGACAAAAATGGCGCGATATTTTATTCTCAGTGCATACTAAATTCTGCCTGCGTAATTTGAAACGCGAGAATAAAAACTTCGCGGTGAAATACCTACCGCTGTGCGGACACGTCAGCCCAATTGGTTCTCGGTTCGCTGTGGGGCTCACGGCTCACATTTAGGTATAGTACTCCAAAAGTAATAATGCGCACAGAAATCTTCGTCACTGTTCGGCAACTGTCATATTCCCGGAGCGTCCGAAGATGATATTCATATAGAGTGGTTAAATGCATTTTCTTCATGCAATTTAGTCAAATTATGTGTTTTGTGCTAAAAGAGATTAATATTGATTTGTAAGTAACGATTTTGTTTCGATAATTCCTTGTAAGTAAATAGCGAGGATAACCCCACGATTGTGAATATATCTTTGTTGGATTGATTTACTTGGAAAATTTTATAGTACTTTTAAAGTGTCTTACTGAAGCTGGTGTAGTGATGGAAGAAAAGAAGGTTAAAATAACACAACATTTATATTGTATAAAATATTGTTTTCAAACACAGGTTTACATTTAAACCATATTATAAATCTAACCATTAAAATCTCAGCTCAAAAGTATTTAAAGTACTGATCATTCTTGAATATTATGACATATACAAGAAAATAAAAATAAAAACAATCAAAATCAGGGATTATCTTTATTTCTGACATTTTAGATACATCGGAACTTTCATTATGTTATTCTTCATTTTCACTTTCCCTACTGCCATCAACTGTGTAAATCATTTCATCGATTAATTCAATTCACCTTTAAAAACAAAACCAAGAAGGGTATGTAATAGCAGCTCTATATAATTCCACACAGAGAGAACACGTGCAGTCACCACCAATATTTAAAGACGACTGACGGATTTTTCAGTTTTTTGACTGACAGGCTACCGTCACCTACCGCCCCTACCGCCCGAATTGTTTTTGATTGTGTATGACCGTGAATTGACTTCTATTTCTTTTGAACAAGGTGTAAAATGCAAGTGCATTGTTTAGGGCTCTTACGATTCAATGATTCGAGTGTTTTCGGAAATACGATAATTAGCGAAGATTTGCATGCGCATTATTAATTTTGGAGTACTGTACGTGGTTTGGTTTAATGCTCTAAGCTTAGAGTATATATTACAATAGTATATATACTCTAAGGCTCTAAGGTGAAAACCATACATACATACATACAAACCTTTCCTCTTTATAATATTATTATCTAGATTAAAAAGAAAAATAATTAACATTTTCGTCAAATGGTAACACCAAATTTATACCGCATCAAATAAAAAGCTACACGTCAGCCACTTTATTTAGGGCTGCTACAAGAGGAAAAAAATTGAAGTTGAGTCAACGTTGGTCGTTGAGTACGAACATATTTTGCGTTCATCGTTGTTGCTTGTTACAGCGTACACGTTTATTGTGTATCGAACGTGAATAAGATGGAATATTAAACACATTTATATATAAATAAAATATTATATATTTATGTAAAAGTATAGAAATATAAAAAGGCTAAATATAACAAACAATGTATGCAAGCCAATGTTTCCTGTGTTTAGGAAAAACAGCTTGCCTCTTAAATAAAAATTATGTTTGTATAGTTAATACTGTGACGAGACTGACGACAATAATAGATTATATATAATTACTAGTTGTTACCAATTTGAGTTAGTTTATCTCGGAGTGACAATGAAATAAATATTTTTATATTTGTATTTGTTATGTTTTTTTTTAAGCTGGTTAATGATCCAGGTTCAGCCCTATGTTTACAATGTTGCAAGTGACATTTTTTCTGACAAATCAGTAATGTCAAATTGGTTGAAAATTGAAATCATTACAAATTTACGATTTGTACTTGATGTGTACTTGATGAACTCGGGTCATTTGAATTAAATTAAAAAAAAATTGAAGATAACATAGTAGTAATATTTTTCAGTGTCATGAACGAAACTTTTAAAAACTTTACGCGTGTTATTACATAGGATAAATATTGGAAACTTAAGCCTTAGAAATTATACCTCATAGTTGTAAAAGATATTCTCAATATGGGGGATTTTATAAAGGGTTTATTGGTATCTGCTTTATCTAAAAAGTGTTTTAATGAGTACTTTACAAAATACAACTTTTTTGATGGTGAGACTGTATTAATTATTTTTATTATAATTATTTATGTAACACAGTGTATTAACGTTGCGCTATTTATTTTCAGTTCCCTGTTTTAAAAGCTCGCTAAGTACAGGTCTTGGTATCGGCATTATTGCTGGATCTATATTGGTGAAAGTACCACAAATATTAAAAATCCTTAACAGTAAGAGTGCTGAGGGAATCAATATTTTTGGTGTATACTTGGAACTGTTTGCCATAACTGCAAATTTTACGTACAGTTATGTTATGAACTTTCCCTTTAGGTGAGTAACATTACTTATGTTGAGAAAATATTAATATTATTAAATTTTAATATTAGAGCAGGCTCCAAGGAGATGTTCGTTTGCAAAAATAGCGGACCTAAATCTGACTTCTGATATATATTGTATAGATCCCAGACATCCTATAGACAGATGTTGCCAACCAGTTTTGTGGTCCCCCTCCCCCCACCCCGGTAATTAAATATGGCATACAAAGAAAAAAATAAAAATTTCCAAAACATGCCGTGTGGGGTATCAAATGAAAGAGCTTATTGAGTAGATCACGAATATATAGCATACTATAACATTTCTTACATTTTCTCTAAGATTTTTTAGAAAATTTACGAAAATGCTCCATTTTTGAGTTAACTTTAAACCACTATAGATTGAAAACTCATGAATATATTTTTTAAATTATTATTTTAAATAATTAACAATAGTCCATTGTTTACGATTCAATAGTTCGTACAGTGAAATAGTTGCATGGGGGAGTGGGGGGAGCATTCAAAGATGGCGAGTATATTTTCAAGTTTATGCCAGAAATAAAGGCCTAATACAAAAATATCGGTGTCACTGTCGTTGTGTTTGACAGAATGAAAAATATGGCAGAACATTCTTGAATCAGCCTCTGTGTGATTAGATTTCAAATCGGTAACTTCAGTGAAAGTTGCACCTTGCAATTTTGTGGGGTCATCAAATCCACCACATACATATAGCTCACTTATATTATATTACGAACTATTGAATCGTAAACAATGGACTTATTGTTAATTATTTAAAATAATAATTTAAAAAATATATTCATGAGTTTTCAATCTATAGTGGTTTAAAGTTAACTCAAAAATGGAGCATTTTCGTAAATTTTCTAAAAAATCTTAGAGAAAGTGTAAGAAATGTTATAGTATGCTATATATTCGTGATCTACTCAATAAGCTCTTTCATTTGATACCCCACACGGCATGTTTTGGAAATATTTATTATTTTCTTTGTATGCCATATTTAATTACCGGGGTGCGGGGAGGGGGACCACAAAACTGGTTGGCAACATCTGTCTATAGGATGTCTGGGATCTATACAATATATATCAGAACGAACGAACGAAACGAACATCTCCTTGGAGCCTGCTCTATATGACTGATAAAGGTATTTTCAAAATGATTTTTAGAATAGATATGTATTTATTGCAGTGCATGGGGTGAAGGAACATTTCTTGCAATTCAAACAGCAACTATATCTGCTCTAGTATTGCACTATGGTGGATCTCCGACACAGGCTGCTATCTTCTTGTCTACTTACCCGGCGGTAGTATCTGGGCTAGTCAGCGGGTACACTCCATTAAATGTGTTATGGACTATGCAGGCTGTGAATGTGCCTATAATTTTGATAGCTAAGGTAATATATTTAATTATTATAAATTAATAACTTATATTGTCTCTAGAGTTTTGAAATTAAATCAAAACTGTGTCCATTATTTTTACTTGAATTTTTAATAGAATAAAACATCAAATATAGGTACTTAAATATTATATTGTAATGATTACTCATTGTATTTAAATGTTAATGTATGTTTCAGGCAATTCAAGTAGTCACTAATTATAAAAATGGCAGCACTGGCCAGTTGTCAGCAGTTACATGCTTCCTTCTATTTGCTGGAAGCATTGCAAGGATATTCACATCTATCCAAGAGACAGGAGACATGATCATCATTGTCACATACTGTGTGTCAACTATAGCCAATGCAGCATTAGTCTTCCAATTATTCTGGTATTGGAATGTTGATACAAAATCAACAAAAAATAAGAACAAAAAGAAGAAGCGCACATAGGCTGTGGATTTTTATAAGTGGAACAATAAATGATTTTATTTATTACTGATTTTGTTTTATTTCTTAAAAAACATGCCTTTATTATCGCCGCAATTAATAATGATGATAATGATAATGATTAATAAGATTTGTTAGTGTAAATGGAGCCTACTGTTCTAAGGCAAATTCAATTTATACAATTTTGCATGATTTAAATTACTGTCGTGCAATTGCGTACATTTTATTGCTTGCTATAATAATATATTATGACAGTCACGCCAATAAATACTAACCAAACCTGTTCAAAGGTTAAATAAAGAGAAACGAGTAAAAAAGAAGCCTTTTTGCTGTTTCGTTATACCTAATATGTTGTTAATGCCCTACGCAACATCATTGTATCAAACTCATCTCAAAATGAATATTTTTCCTGCTTTTGCAATATCTTTCATTGCTGGTCAAGGTCGGTACATGTGTTGATATGTAGGCAATTTATTGTACGACCAAAATTAGTAGGTATTGTATACCATGTCTTTGATAAGCACCTACGATTCTTTCTTAATTTGCATAAGGCTAAGCGCGCACCACGATTTTAATTTTTGCGACACGATTTCAAAATCGCGCTGTAGAAAATTGCAGAGAGTACGGTGCGCGCACAGCGATAATTTAATAGTGATCATTACTCAATTTCATCATTGATTTCGTACAAGTTGCTTGTCTTTATTTACTACTTCGGAGGATAAGAAAAAAAAAAAGAAAATTCGTCAATATTGGACTCATCCTTTTACAGCAGATAGAATTGTCAAAGGTTTCTTTTATCAGAAATACAATGAACTTCGGATGTATCCCAAAAAATTCTTTGGCTATTATACAGGGTGTCCCAAGTAGTGATGAACGGAAGCTGGGAGGTAGAGGACCTAAAGGGCTATCCGAATCACCCCCATGTATGTTATGCGATTTTTCGTATTTTCGGAGTTATGAAATTTTTTTCAATTTTTCATCTATCTTCGAGTACGATGAGATTTTTATTTATGGTGACGTGAATTATTGCGCTAGATGCTTGATTTTTTTCGTGTGCTAAGCTGAAAGATAGGCCAATTCAGTATGGTAACATTTAATATCGTTAAATCTTCGAATGGAATAAAAAAAGAATTAAATGCCAAGAAAGATAAAATTACCCAGTATGTTCACAACTTCAAGGGCCCATAAAAAAATAAAATCAAATAATAAAAGTTTTCCATTTGGCTTTTAAAAACTTGCTCTATCTATCAGGTAGCTACCCTAAAAATTTCATTTTATTATTCAGAAGGCTTCAATCGAAAAATTGAAATCTAATTTTGGTAAGTGCAAACAATTTTTTATTCAAATTAACATGATGATTAACTCCGAAAATACGAAAAATCGCATAACATACATGGGGGTGATTCGGATAGCCCTCTAGGTCCTCTACCTCCCAGCTTCAGTATATCACTACTTTTTGGGACACCCTGTAGAATGAAAATTCCCCCAAAAGGCCGCCCATTGTGCTTTTTTATTTTTATTTTTTTTATTATTGTAACCTTTATGTAGTTATATTTTGATTCTTGCACAATAAAGTGTTAAATAAATAAATACAAACTTTTGACAGTTTATGTTTACCAAACAGTATCTACCTATACCACTACGATGTTTACTGTTGGACAGACGAAACTCAAGTGAAGTGCCGGCCGGGCCCGAGTGTGCGATTTTATCATCGCAGTGCGCGCGGTACCATACAATTTCATATTCTGCATTTCATTTTCGCGACAATCGCGTCGCGAGCAGTCGCAGCAAAATGTGACAAATCACAATTTTAAAATCGCTGCGATTATTTAATCGCATGTGCGCGCATTGTCATATTAACTCATACGTTGTATTTCTGCGATAAAATAATCACGCTGCATAAAGTCGTGGTGCGCGCTAGCTCTAACAATACAAAAACAATCCTACAATTAGACATTTTCTTAGAAAATGGAATTACTAGATCAATCTATGATTGCGACATTTATTTTAAGATTGAATTTTATTATCATTAGGCGTTAGCCGCCCTTGATAAATGAAACATCGATATAAAAAGTTGTTTTTCGAAGTTTAATTCGAGCCGAGTGTTCTTGAGATTGATGCGTATTAAACCAAAAAAACAAATTCTTCAGCTTTATATTGGCACGATTCCCTGATCATTGTGAGCATATTTACTAGTTAATAAGGTTTTTGGGATGCAGGTAAAATAAAAGAAATTTACTTTTTTAATGTTTATTAATTCATGTGCTTGAAAACCACAATATTTAAAATTTAGATTAGAATGAACGAATATTTTGTTAGCGACATTAATTGTAGTGAATTATCAAAACGCCAAACTTGACACAAACCGTTACAATAATATTCAAGCGACAAATTGTATTATAATACCTTTTATATTTACATGTATGGCTAAATGAATCTTACTATTCTAAAGGCAAATGTGCTTAGTAAAGCAATTTATGTTCTAAATACAGAGAACATCTAAACCGTTACATTTTTATTAATCTTTTAACCATCAGCCTATAGTTTATACTGTCAGTATATTGTTTAGAGCGCTATATATCTATTCCTTTGGCGGGGGTGGTTCGGGTTGCTCTTCGGTGTGATTCCTTTCGGGCTCGTTGCCATCTGCCCACTTTCCGTCGTACTCCTTCCTGTCCACGTATCTCTCTTCTTCGTACTCGCCTTCGCTGCGGTGGCTGTCCCGTTCAGAGTAGCGGGAGTAGCTGGACCAAACACATTTACATTATTACAAACAGATTTATGAATTTTTATCAAATTTAGAAATTTACACTTTCTGTTACACAATTAAAAGTATTCTTATACATCATTTTTAAGATGTTCAATCAACTAAATTCCCAAAAACTTGGCCAGTGTCAATTTAATTAATACGATATTGATAAGCCCAATCTACACAAATTATTTCTATTTTTTCTACTCAATATGTTAATTATTTTTATCGCAACACAACAAGTTTATCGCAATCACAAAATTAACACTAATTAACAAAATAAAGCTTGTCTCCATACCTGTCCCTGTCCTTATCCCTGCGCTCGGGGCTGTAGGACCGCGAGCGGCGCGGGCGCTCCGGGCTGCGCGAGCGCGAGTAGCGCCCGCCGCGACGCTCGCGGAAGTCGCGGAATCCACCCCTGTGCACAATAGACATTATATTTAAGGATTTTGCATTATTTTCTTGTTTATCTACACTAATATTATAAAGAGGAAAACTTTGTTTGTTTGTTTGTTTGATTGTAATGAATAGGCTCATAAACCACTGGACCGATTTTAAAAATTCTTTCACCATTAGAAAGCTACATTATCCACGAGTAATATAGGCTATATATCATCATGCTAAGACCAACAGGAGCGGAGTAATGCGGATGAAACCGCGCGGCACAGCTAGTAATATACAACCATCTATATTGCAATGCTGAATGTTGGATTTGTTGTAAGGCTAGATTTGGCATGTTTTGTGTGTATAGAAAATATAATTTTACAACAAGCTAGAGATGAATATGACAAGGAACAACAAAATCAAATCAACAATAAAAATTACAAGATTAATCCTACATAACCTAATAGCTTGTATATTACTGAACAAAATATATTTATCAGCATGTCTTTTAGCACTTGTAGGCATTTACATACCTGAACGGTCTGCCACGTCCACCTCCCCCGCGTCTTGGTCTGAAGGGTCTTCCACCTCTCGAACGGTTATCCCTCCACTCATGTTGGAACCGTCGTCCGTCATCACGCCGAAAGTCCCCGCGACCACGCCCGCGCCCGCCGCCGTTGTACGCGTTGAAGCGCGGCCGGTAGTACGTGCCGCGCTCGTAGCCGCCGCGACCGCGCCAGTTGCCGCGACGGTTGAAGCGGCGGAATCTGTGTGAACAATGTCACATATTATATGAATAAATATAAATACATAATACAACAATAATAACAAGTGATATTGTACATTTTTGTGAGTAACATACAGCGATTCAGTAGTTCTTTTAAAACAAAGCACAACCAGCAAAAATGAAGCTAATTAATACTTTCCATTGTTATATTTTGATTAAACACATGATGAGGTATAAATTTACATAGCATCCAACATAACACACTATGGAAAAGAAAGAAACAGATAGCTAACCTAACTGACATTCTCTGTTTCAATTGTATCATGTACATTTTACATAACATTATTTTCATTCAAATTTAAAATTAACCTAATGAAGCAATAGTCTAGTCTAGGCTTATAAAACAGCAACATAGTATACCTTTCCCTGGAGCCAGAGCGTGAACGAGATCGACTCCTCGAATAGTACGAGCGGCTCGCGTCAGAGCGCGAGCGGGAGCGCGGCGAGTTGGAGCGGCGGCGGCGCGACGCCATCGAGCCACTCGCGCTGGAGCCGGAGCGGGAGCGCGAGCCGGAACGCGAGCGGTACTTGCGCGGACGGGACCTGCAACAGTATATCTTGTTAGCAAACAAGATCTAAAAAAATAGCTTCGTAACAGTTATTACTTGTTCATCACGGACAAGCCTACGAGTAAACGTAAAACGTAGCATACGTGTTATATTTGAACATAAGCTAAACAGTGTTCAAAAATTAGTATAGTACTTTTAAATGATTAAGTTACAAATATGTTTTCATGAAAAGGTCCCTACTTTCGCATAAGAAATATATATGAACAGAAAGTAAATAAACATTAATTTGCATACAAGTTATCAATAATCTTCAATCAGATAAAATCTCGAAATGGTAATCTACTCTACTCTATTCAATAAAACATACCGGCTGCGAGACCGTTTCCCTGAACGTCTATCATCTGACGAGTTGGATCCGCTGCGGCGGCGCGGTGAAGGCGGTGATCTCGGGCGACGCGACGTCGGTGATGGGGGCTTGATGCGCGTCACAAACTGCTCCGGCCGCTGCTCGCCCACTGAGACCGGCGTCTCGCCCTCCTTGGCGAGACGGAACGAGCCAAACTTGTCCAGCACTATGTTGCCTTTGCGGACCATCTGTAAGGAAATAAATGAAGTAAGAAATAGTGCTAAAACACAACGTAAATGTATTCTTCTTATCATAGACATGAAAGTTACTAAAGTTGTAGAAACAAAGATTATTAGGGCTTATATCATACTAATATTATAAACGCCGAAAATGGATAAATGAATGATTGTTACTGTTTCATGTAAAAGCTACTTGAAAGGAATATAGGTAACATCACAATAAAACATGAATAGCTATAGATTGATTTTGCACAAAGGTTCGTCAGCTGGTGAAACCGCGCAGCACAGCTTTCATCTAGATACAATTATTTTTATAGTAGCGTCACAGAATACATAATAGTAGCTAAACGCTACAGAACGGACACTCTCCGCCTCCCGCCAAAATTAAACACTTACCTCACCCCACATGATCACGCTTTAGATGGCCCGCATTTTTCCGTAAGGACGATAAGCAACGAAGATTGACAACATTAATCAAATTGACTTAAAGTAATTTTATTATTTTGGATTTGTGATTATCGTTTTTCGTAGAAAATGGTTAGATATTGTATTGTTTACGGTTGTATTTCATCAGAAAAACGCGAATTTCTTTACGCTAGTCACAATTAATGTGCGAACCCTAAAGCGTTTACACACACATTTGCACTCTCTTCAGTGTGACTGTCAAAACGATAATTTTGTATAGTGTCCGGGGTGTGGTAGCGTTCTATCGCTGGTCTACTCACCGGCGGGTGGTGCGAGTGGTGCGCCGAGTGCGGCGTGTCGACGCCGGGCGGGTCGGGCTCGCGGCTCTTGGGCGGCGGCGCGCTCGGCAGCGGCGGCGGCTCCTTCATCGCCATCGCGCGGCGCACCGACACGTTCTTGTCGCCCGGGGACGCCTAGCAATACAAATACACATTTATATAAGCTGATTAAAGAAAATATGTTTTATAGTGATTAAGAATTTTTCATAAAAAGTATTTACACATGCTTAACCCATTGAGCCCCGAACGGCCCTATCGGGCCACGACACAATAGATTTTCTATTGTGTCTGTGATTCCGGGGCCTGAGTTATTAATAAACCTTAATGTTTAGTCAGGCACTTTTCTTATATTTATATTGTAATCTGGCCAGAAGTCTAAACAATGTTATCAGTAAAAAACAATATATTTATTTTTAACATTACAGATACTGAACACCTTTGAGGTAAATTTTAGTACAAAAAAATACATACAAATAAAAACAAAATTGTAAAACTCACCTTTGGTGGTTCCTGAGAATCATCAGAACTATCTTCAAATGCATATCTCTCCTTGTATCCTTTTTGTACTGGTGTATCTTTTTTCTTAACCCTGTTTTAACATAGCATAACATTTTACAAGTTAAAATTGCAACAAAAAATATATTTTTTGTAAGTTACTGCATATTATATGAAAACTAGCTTTCCGCCCGCGTTTTCAAAGAAAACCTGTATAGTTCCCGTTCCCGTGGGATTTCCGGGATAAAACCTGTTAATGTTAATGTGTGTTATGTTAATCCAAGTTACCCTCTATATGTGTGCTAAATTTCATTGTAATCGGTTCAGTAGTATTTGCGTGAAAGAGTAACAGATAAACACACACACATCCTCAAAAACTTTCGCATTTATAATATTAGTAGGATAAGGTAATTTCGAAGGATACTCGCGGTTCTTTAACTGCTCCCATGGTCATTTTCCATTTGGGTTTTTCTAATGGTGGTGGTGGTGCTTGGTCTATGGGACTTATTGACGATCTATCTCGTTTTCCCAGTACTTCCTTTTCGACCATAGAATGGTAGGCGTTTAGTTTTGACTCCAGTTCTTCCAAGCCGTGCATGTCATCCATAATACGACTAGAAAATGATATTATGTTTAATATTGAATCAATTATTGATAAAATAAGGCATATTGGACAACATTTCCCTTCCTATGTCAACATCAGTACACTGTTATTACTTTTATAACAACGGAAATTACTGTAAATATACCATATACTTGGAAGTTACCTTTTATCACCATGTTTTCTGTCATATTCTCCATCTGAACTTAGATCCCTCTTTGATTTTCCTTTTAATTCTTTCCTGTAGAGGGAAGTAAGATAAATTTTATAATAGGTAAAATTCGATAGACAATTATAAATGCAAATTTTAATTGTTAGAAATAACATACCTAATGGCATCTCTTAATTTCTTATCACCAATATTTTCCAATTCCCGTAAAGTATAATTATCCGAATTATTCGACATGCGCGATAATTTCGCCTTTCTCTTTTCATCTCTTTCTTGCTCCTTGCGTTTCCGCTTAGACTCTTTCTTCTTTTTCCTTAAAAAGAGAATTTAATATTAATATTATTAGAGCTTAATACAAATTGAAAACATGAGTTTTAAAAAGCATTTGAAGCAGTGTGTAATGAATATTTAAAATGGATGAATACATACAATTTTAAAGATAACTTACTTATCCTTCTTTTTCTTTTTCTTCTTTTCATGGTCAGCAGTGGGCTGCGGTTGCTGTCCAAGCTCTTGCATTTTACGGTTCCGCTTATATTGTGCCGTTTCTTCTAGGAAGTTACGCACCTTCTCTTCGTAATCCGAATCTTCTTTGGTCATTTCAAGGAATTTGCGAACCTATAAAATCAGTTGTTAATTATGGTATTTGTTGTACAATGTAATTTATATACACTTGTGCACTCATTTATATTTATGTGCTACTTTAAAAAAAATCTGAATAATTACTCAAAAAAAAAAATATAGCTGTAGCTCTGAAAATTAGCAGATACATACAATATACCGAAAAAATTTAAAAGCTAAGAATTTTGTCCGATTTTTTATTTATTTACATACCTTTAATTCATAATCAATATCAGCCTGCGATCTCATAGGCGCAGCGGCCGGCTCTTCTATAGGCGGTGGGGGGGGTTGATACCCATATGGATGGTTGAACTGCGAGTTATGAGTCCGTGACGCAGAGTCCCCATCGCCTAACATCGCCATGCGCTTGCTGAGCGGCGAGAGTGACCGCTGCCGCTTGTTCGACTGCGAGCGACGCTTCTTCTTGCGGTTCGGACCTTCGGAGTCTATACCAGTTATAGGAATTATTTTAGATAATGGGAGGCGTATGGTATAGCCTATATGTCTAAATATCATGGTGTAATAAATGAAATAGGAGCCGATAATAATAAATAATAATAAATAAAAAAGTTGATAGAAAGTGAAATAGAAGGTGACAACTGACAAGTGATAAGAAACAGATATAAATTGCAGCTGCTTACACTTACAAATGGGTAAAATTCTTGAGTTTCTTAATCTATACTTAACCCATAAGTATATATTAGCAAGAATTTCTCATTGCTTTATTTAAATTTTAAATGACTTTTTTTGGTTAGATTTTTTTGTATTAAGCACTATTTACATCTTTACTTATAGTATGATAAAGAACAGTTGTAAAACATATTGTATATATAAATAAACATAATATAGGGGCACTATGTTAGAAGTGTTTTACCACTAGTATCAGACGATGACGACGACGACTCTGAAGAATCACTAGAGCTGCTCGAATCGCTCGAAGACGACGACGAACTGCTGGAGCGTTTCTTTTTACCCTTGCCTCGCTTCTTCTTTTTCTTCTTCTCTTTCTTTTCAGTTAAATTCAACAATTGTTTTAATGTCTCCTTCATTTCAAACGACTTTGCTCCCGTCAATCCAGGCAAAAGCAATTCTTCAGGCTCTATCAATGGTTTTGTAGTAGACGTTTTACTTTTGAGGAAATCAAGTGAATTCTGAGCTTCCTCATGAAAAGGAATGATGGCTAAACAGTCTTCGTAAGCTTTCTGTGCCTCTGCAATTTTATTTTCATCTTCATAACTTCTTCCTAGAGCAACTAAAGTCTCTCCCAAATATTTTCTGGCATTGGCATGATTTGGATTCAATTTTAATGAAGTTTCAAAGTCTTCAATAGCCTTTTTAAATGTTCCGCTGTTGGCATATAGAGCTCCTCTTGCAACTAGACCTTCTACATTTCTGGGATCAATACTTAATGCCTTATTGAGACATTGGAATGCTTCAGAATGTCTTCCAGCCTTGAAATGTTCTATTCCTTCAGCGACAGATCTGAATGCCCATTTACTTGCTTGAGCTTGTCTTAATTCATCCGCATATTCAGTCGTAGGAAATCCGCCTCTGTTAAAATTAGATAATAAAATTATATTTTATAACAATTTAAAATTAATATTATCATAAAAATGTATAATCAGGTGGTTATTACAAAATCAGGAACACTTCAGATAAAAAAAGAGGAAAATTAGTACCATATTATTTGGCACGATTAAAAAAAAAAGTAATATAATTACCTCAAAGACATGAAGTTTGTGCAGTGCATGTTGGAGATTCCAAGAAGTTCTGACAGATATTGTATACAGTTGGGGTTATTGAAGCCTGGACTCTTCTCTAATATTGCTTCATAGCTTTCACCCTTCATTTCCATTGTTTTCCTAGCACAAAAATACAATAGTTAGTAATGAGAAATTCAGTAAAAAATGCCATGTTTCTTTGATTTGACAGTGCCATTATATTTTGACTGTAATAGTTCCTGAATTTAATGTTAATGTAATCTCAAGTGTATCCTATCAAAACAGTCAGTCTTTAATGTCACACATACTTGTCCTCACCTGTTCCATGGAGCTGTTCAAAAAATGTTATTTAACTTGTTTTTATTGCTTTCACACACAAATATAACATCATATATTAGGTGATGTCGCCTCAACTATGTGACGTTAATATTACCAGAATGTTTCAGCTACAGTCACAACACAATGGATATAGAAAGATTGGGACTCGTACTAAACCTAGAAAAAAACACCCTAAAATAATGGAGTTGTATCTTTGGACAATTGATGTTTTTGCCTTTTCGGGTACTAAAGAACTGAGTCAGCCTGGTTGATAAACATAAATCCATGTCCAAAAGTCTCGCATCTGCTAAAACTGATTGCCTGGCTTATATTCCGATAATTGTATAATAATTAAATAACGCCAACATCCAACAATGTTGAATACATAAAGTCCAATCAATTGTTTGATATAATGCTGCAATGTTAAACATTAGCTTTAATACAGAGTAACAAGGTTTCTTTTCAAAGATAACAGAATATGACCCTACATTATTGTACTGACCTTTTCCACTCTATTTCATATTTGATTTCTAAATAAAAAATGATCCTCAACAAAAAACTTGAAAATCGAAAACACTTCATGGGAGAGTTGGCCGAGAACATCCTTGTAATATGTAGATTGAAAACTGATACAAACAGGTGCATTGTCATTCTTAATATTGGTGTATTGTGTTTTAAAACTGAAAAAGTGATCAAAAATGGTGAAACACATATCCACACTTGCTGCATAAATAAGCAACGGAGACATCACTCAAATGACAGTTTGTGAGTTCCAGATACACATATAAAACAGAGGTATTCTTTATTTTCCATGTCCAGCAATATCCTGCTTGATAGATAAGTGTTCATAAGTTTTTTTATATTTTAAAGCAGCCAGCGTCATTACAATGTCCACATCATCTAAACACTGTCATTCACAAAACCAAAATATCACTGTTTTAACTCCACCAAAATCTTCACAAAACAGATTTGAATACATATATAGAGTACAAGCTGTGTTTAAACCTGCAAGTGTATGAATCTGAGAATTAGTCACCATTGAGTTGGATATACATACTTGTATATAAGAGGGAAGTCGTCAGTGCTCAGGAGGCCTAGGGGTGGTTTGGGGGGAGGGTCATCAGGCCCTCGAGTAACACCCTTCATGCCGCACACCATTTTGTCCGTGTCAGGAATAACTTCAATGACTTCACAGCAGACAGTATCATTCATTAAGTAGTTTCTTGAGACATTTTTCTTGTCAACCGCTGGTATGATATTGGCAACTGGCAGAAATGCCTACATGGAAAAACAAGAAATAATTAGGTTTAGAGACATTTATTTCAAAGAATTTTACAATTCACTTATTCTAATGTTTCGTTTAATTGTATAAAATTAATTTAAAACATTTTGTATTATAAAAGTTATTTATATTTTAACCATTGTGTTTCTTTGTTACAGAAAGTAGATATTTCAAAATATTATGCAATAAAATAGCACAGTCACCTTAACATTGATATCAGCTACATATCTAGAAGTGGGTCCTGCGGTGCAGAGAACTTTCAGCATCATACCAGATGCGGTCCTATTGATGACTGCTCCAATAATGAGCTCTCCTGTTTTCACATTCTGCCAAGAAGATAATACTTAATGTATGTGATATACTTAATTATCAAGACCACAAATTCAAAAACATAAATTATTAATTTATTTCGCATCAGCTTTCCATAGTTTCATCCATTTACATAACCCATACTATTTGGGTTAATGTAAATGAAACAACCCAATAATTTCAAAACTAAACACATTTAAGATAAAAGTAGTAATCAACATTATCCAAATGTCCAAACTAATAAAATTATCACTGATAAAACATTACAAATGAAATTTTTACAGTCGCCGTTCAAGGTATAAATGAATCTATGAAAAAATAATGAAACTTACATCAAAGAAATGGCGTAATCTTGCAGACTTGTCCACATTTAGGAATGTTTCAAACGGTGGCATTAATGCATACAAATCTGTAACAAGGAATAGTTTTACATACAAAGTCTAGATTTCAGATGAAGACATTACCTATTGTTAGTGTGTCTGTCTCCATGAAAGAATACATAATTCTGTGGATCCTTGCATTATTAGGGGAGGATATATCAGTTCACCAATTAACGTTTAATAAAGAGAAGAAGAGATCAATGTCCAATTTGAGTGATAAGAACAAGAAAAATACAATTTATTTATTTACCTGATATTTTAATTGTATCAATAGATAAATAATACGTGAAACTTCATAGAATTAGTATTCTAGTATTACACAAATGTAAATTAATAACCCAAGTTGGATTTATTTGAATTTAACACAAGAAAAAGTGAACAGACCATATTTTAAAGGGAATACTTACTGTCCTCTGGTGTCAAAGAATCAGCTCCTAAACTGGAGGATGATGGTGCCTCTTCAAGTAACGATGCATCGAACAGAGCATTAGCTTCTTTGGCAATGAATTGGTGAAGTTTTAGTCGCTTTCCTCGATCTTGGAAAGTTAGGTGCTTATGTCGCGACTGATATACGGCGAAATCTAACGCCCCCACACCTAACTTAGCGAGGTCATCTTCTCCTCGCTCATTCTCCCACGTTTTTTGTAACTGCTGCCCATGGTAGTTTATGGATTGCGCCACTAAGGACGCATCCAATGATGGTTCCATCACGAATCCTAAAAGTTATTAAATAAATAGATTATACATCACAGCAATAATTTTATGTATTTTACGTAAAAAATATCTAAATAATTTTATGTTATGGCGAAGTTCGATCCTCCGCCATTTTGATCTCTTCCATTTTCGGAATAATTTTTTGTAATTAAATAATATATTAAAAGGTACAATGATTGATAAATTACCTTCAATACCTAATTATAGGTTTGATAATATAACAAATTATGAACAATTAACACTTTTGTACGAAATATACCACAGAGCACTTCAAACAACACTGTGTATCGCCTGCAAAATGGCGACTGAAATTTCAATGATGGCGGCTAAAATGGCGATTGGCGTTCGAAGTTCGAACTTCAAAATGTCAAATTAATGTTGCCATATTCCTATATCTATTTTTATCTGTGATTTTTATGTTATATATTATAGTCTGGCCTTTGGCCGAAAGATGAGACTGGAAAAATGCGACAAATACAAAAAATCATCCTATTATTGCAACTTAGGTTTTAGTTGGAAATATAGTTTCGATACTTTTATTTATTATTTTCTCGTACGAGTAAAAAAAAAAACAACAAACTCTTCATCTGTTAATATTATTATGCTTTATGTAATATAGTACAGTTATGTGATACAGAAAAAAAAAATAAATAAAAATACAATTAAATTTTATTTAATCAATATAATCATAATTAAATATGAAAATTCAGCCGCGAACGAAGAGTAAGAATCACTATCGTTATCTCTGATTCTTATTATGAACTCTTCCATATAATGCAGTTATTCCATCTCGTTTTTTGTACTGCTCTTCAACATGAATAACATGTTAGGGTCATAGAAGAAATCTCGTCAAGATACTGATTTTGTGTCTTTAAACATTCTCTATGGAACAGATCATTTAATTTTTCAATCTTTACGAACCTCGGAGCAATTATCAAGCCTGGAGAAGTAACAATTAATTGAACAATAAAGCACTAGTTTGGCCTTTTTGGCTTATGGCAAAATGTCATGCGAAAAAAGAGGACAGATATATGTCAGTTCGACAGTTTGAAATGACATGTAGCCATTACAATTTGTTTTAGTGACCAGTCTGGTCACTAACGCATGGTGATTTTAATTATTGTTTTTGAAGTGAAAAACGTGTTTTCTAGTTTGTTATGTTATTTTCTGAAAAGATAATTTACTAAAGATTACATGGCTTGTGTTGTTCACGGCTGTAAAAGCCGTAGTACTGGGAAATCGGATGAAGATTGGAATTTGTCTTTTCACAGGTTAGTGTTTTGATCAATTTTTTTGTTAATTGTATTATAAATAAGTTAATTTACGTTATTTTCATAATCATCTATGTTTTATCTAACCGTAATCATTGAAATGAAATCATAATCAGCTTAGTTTTTAGAAAAAATGCAAAATATAACTTCCATAGTGTTGTGCAATTATCGATACTTGAGTAGGTACGAAGTACTTCATTGATAATGACTGCTTTAGGTTAGGAGAAAAAAAAAGGTATTTAAGTATGGATTTTATTGTTATTTGCAGGTTTCTGGCTTGAGAAAAATTAAAAGATGTTTGGGTTAAAGCTATAGCACAGGGAAAATTGGAAGCCTTCAAAACATTCTCGGCCTTGTTCAAATCATTTCGAATCAGACGGGAAGAAAAGTAAAGTGCTTTGCAGAGATGCTGTGCCACAAGTTTAAGGTGGCATCTATTTTAAATAATAAATAATAAGTATCGAAATAAAATGTTGCAAAAAAAAATTTTAAATTTTATTTGTTTTATTTGAAGCAATTTATTTTAAACTTTTACCAATTTTTTCCTGTGGGAATGAGTTATTTTCCCGCGGTAAATTGTAGCCTATATGTTATTCTGATGTTTAATCTATAATATGTATAATTGGAAAGTTCCATAAAAACTCATTCAGTAGTTTTTTCGTGAAAGAATATCAAATGTCCATTCTTATATATTTTTGCTTTTATAATATTAGTAGAATAGATATTAATATTAATAGAATGAATCTATGAAAACAGGAAAAAATACGTACCCTTTTACTAAATCATAAAAAACAACCTAAACCGAAATACCTAATAATATTTTTTTATAAATACAACTTACCATACAATGCAAGGCAGTCAATACGCATCGTAAATGAATAATTCCAAATTAAACGAATCTTAAAATTTGGAATTACCTATCCATAATTCAAAATTAAAAGAATCTTAAATTATCTTCAAGCAATTTTGTAACTTAATTTTTTTATTTATCGATATTTTAGTATTCGATAAAGTGGCAAGCACTACCTTTTTAGAACAAAAAGTGGCTACATGTGGATTTGAATGCCAAGCCGATAACAGTGTGTTGTCTCTTTCTATCGCATTAATTAGGGTATTGAATAAAAGAGAGCCACTATATAAGAAACGTTCAATTAATTGTTACTTCTCCAGGCTTGTTAATTGCTCCGAGACCTATATAGTTTTCTGAAAAACTTTTTTTTTTCTGTTATGGCAAGAAGGTAAAACTATTTGCCAGTGTCAAGTAAAAGGTAGGGAATCCATACACGGGAAAATAGGATAGGACGATATTTTGCAAGGTGATGAAGAGTTAGGCCAAAAATAATACAAGTTACATTATAATATTACATATTATTTACATTAACTAAATATATTATTATTAAAATACTAGCTTTCCGCAGCAGTTTCGCGCAGCGCAGTCAAAGAAAACCCGCATAGTTCCCGATCCCGTGGGATTTCCGGGATAAAACCTATCCCATGTCCCGGGGTAAAAAGTAGCCTATGTCCTTTCTCGGGTATCAAAATATCTCTATACCAAATTTCATGCAAATTGGTTCAGTAGTTAAGGCGTGATTGAGTAACAGACAGACAGAGTTATCTACTTTCGCATTTATAATATTAATAGTATGGATTTTTTAGGATACATAAATAGATATGACATACGAGTAGGAAGATCCTAAATATCCAAGTTCCGTGGTGAAAAAAATTAACATTATTAAGGAAAATAAAAAAAAATGTTGTGTGGTTTTATGAAACCACGGTAAAAGTGAAACTGTTCGAACGGTTCCGAACACTGCTTTGTGTAGCGCATGTCGCGTGTATCGCGGCTGCCGAGTAGGTATACCTACTCGGCAGCCGCGATACACGCGACATGCGCTACACAGACCAAAAAGTTTGAGACGATGTAATAAAAGTTTCACTTAAAAAAAAATATATGAAATGTTTTTATTTTTTACTAGCGCCGCCCCGGCTACGCCCTTGGAACATATTTACGTTTTCCGGGATAAAATATAGCCTATGCCCTATACGGATTCGGAAGAATCCCTCTAAGTAATGGTAAAAGAAATTTTGAAATCGGTCCAGTAGTTTTTGAGCCTATTCAATACAAACATACAAAAATACAAAGGTTTCCTCTTTATAATATTAGTATAGACGTAGTATATTATTATTAGTCTGTGGTATAGTTAGATTAAAGACCTTTTAATATACTATAATTCTACCATTAATTAAAATATCACAAAATTCTCAATAGATTTTGAGATATCCTACCTATGATGCCTTTTTGATGCAATGCCAAATATTATCACTGGACTTTGTTGATGTCCTAACAATGTTTAAACGTGGGGTAAATTTAGCGCGAACAATGATTTATTTTAAGTAAAAAGGGGTAGTTGAATAAAAAAATTTGAACTTGATAGTATGATGGACGAGAAATAAGTATCTTCTGACCTATTATTTCCAGACAGTTTACGCCGTGAATTGAACTGACAGGCAAATTCATATTATGATCCCAATAACCAGGCAACCTGCCCTGGTTATTGCGATCATAATATGAATTTGCGAAGCCCAACCGTCAAATTTTTTATTGGCCTTAACCACCTTACCGCCTTGCCTCGGAAAACTACCAATATTTGAACTAGGGCAATAAATTTACTATACTAACTAGGTACTTCCAGTGAACATAGTCTTGAAATTTGGTTTAACGCAAGGTCTTTAAAAAATTGCTAAAAACATACATTATAAAGTTACAACCTAATAAGAAATAGGTTTGTTGAGAGCCCCCGGGGCGCGAGTCCGACACGTACTTGGCCAGTTTTATTTAAAAAGGAAAATCTTTACCAAGTAACCGGGCGAAGGCAGGAAAAGCGGTTAGTGAGTTGTAGGTACATAAAAGAAACAGAAGAAAGAACTAATTTTAGATTTAAAGAACATTCTTCACATTTTTTCGAGAATATACTTGAATATGTTCTAAATGAATAATTTAATAACATGGACGCGTATGTCTTTATCTCTCATACTTCAAAGCCATAAAGCGTCATTGGAAAGGTCTCACTTCAATAGAAGTAGCGAACACAAAAGACGAAAAGAGGGCTAGGTAATGGTAGACACAATGGAAACACTGTTTGGACTAAGACCGCCCTCACAATTGTGAACCGCGAAACTTATTTTATTCTTTACACTCATTTAATATATTATGATAGGTAGATTTTTAGTACTTATGTGGGCGCTATAGAATCTTACTTTTCTTCACAATAACGACATAACAACGTTAAGTCCTTTTGTTTGTTATTTCACAATAATTATAGAAGATTTGCTATGGTTATACATGGTCTATTTAGAAAATATTTATTTTCAAGACGTAGAGCTTGAAATGTACTCTATCAGGATTCATTAATAAATCAGGCATATTTTTTATTCATATTTCGAAAGCACACTGTAACTAGTACCTGTAAATAACTACATACTTATAAATTTTTAATAACTCAGGCCCCGGAACCACAGACACAATAGAAAATCTATTGTGTCTGGGACCGATCGGGCCGCTTGGGGCTCAATGGGTTAATACTTAATTTGTTAAGGCTTATACATGCGCTAATAACCTTGACCATACTAGACGGATCTCAAACCTCTCCCGCTGCACCTTCTTTTTTCCTCGCATTTTGTATTTAAAAAGATACTAATCAGTGAAACAAAAAATCCTCGTCAGGGACTGTTGTGTAACTGATAATTTATTAAACATAAAATTTTCAGAGCTCTAAGTCAGCAGGTTACGAAGTTTATAGAGTATTTGCGGAAAAATCGATGACCACGGCACATTTTTTTTCTAGAAATCTATTAACTTTGGAAAAAAATCCTCGCGAGCAATTAAAGATCAAAGACCATCCTATTTTATATATTTTTTTCGGTATTGTGCTTTATGTTGTACCAGACTTTATAGAGGTTGAACATAGTCGAAATTGCCGGGTAACGCCTTAAATGCTACTATTGACATCCGGTGATAGCCAGAAATTATAACTAAAATGCATAATTTCCTTCAGACCTACTTACTTTAATGCAATATAAACATAGAGCACTAATAAGAACATAATATTCCTTTTTGATTTATGGGCTCCTTATGATAAAATTACCGATAAAAATTTATTGTAATTTTATTGAGGTAAAGCACGACGGTGATTGAATATCTTCAGTGACAGTGAGTACGAATGTACCGAAGTTTGAAAATGATTCAAGAAATATTTAGTTGAAATACCAAACATCAGACTATGTACAGTTACAAATTATACATAACATAATATTTTTATTACTAACTTTATTTTTAAATTCCAATTGAATGCAAAGTAACATACATATAGGATATAATTTGTCTCGTAAATCATATACATATCATCAATAGGAATGTTTTTCATTTTAAACGTTTTATGGGTATTCAAATAGATGGTGATGATTTTTGGCCCTTATTATAACTGCATAAGGTAGTTAATTGCATGTCAATTTCTTTAAATAGTAAAGTAAATTGGTTATGTTTGTATGTGCAGGCATTGTGCGGGTTGACACAATACAGCGCGAGGCTTTGTGCCGTTCGCGCCATTGTCATCGGACATATTACCTAACATTTTCACATTATATCAAAACCCGCTGGATTCTTTTCAGACACTTGTCTTGTTTGTTAAACCTTCAGAAGTCTCTTGAACATTTGTACATTTTCTTATAAGAATCCAAAATGAATGCTGAGGGATAATAAAGAATGTAGAGCCAAGGCTCTACATTTTATATTTACATATAACATTTGGTAAAAACTCTACAAAAATGTAGATTACCCTTGATACGTTAAAATTAACTATTTGCACAAAATTTTCTTTAGTTTAACTAAATCATAGTTAAGTACATATGTATATTATTTTTTTTATAAAAAGAAAATCAATAGAAATTTTATTGAATAAGTATGTCGAACGATAAGGTTGTTTTACGTTTTTCGCAATACTAGACTAGCCAGACTGAACACTTCAGTAAAATGCATAAGAAGTGCATAGATAGGGTGATCTGCGAGGCGCGAAAGCCAAAATGCGAAACCGCGAGGGGCGGCCGCAAAGGGTGTCAGCGAAGCGTAGTGCGCAAGGATTCGGCGCGGCAAAGCAGCAGCACATTCTGCCGGCCGGTAGTTTGACACAGTCGTTTACACAGCGCGCCTGAACAGTCGCGAGGCTGAATGAACTTTTTCGCTCGCACCGATTCCCGCCAAGTTATTCTTTTTTTAAATTCCCTTTTTTGATCTGTGATTTTTTTTATGTGAGCAACATTGGTGGCGACGTGAGTTTTTATTAGTGGTGTTGCTAATTGGAAAATTGGATTGGATTACGGAGAAATATCGCGGTAAGTTTTAGATTTACTAATTTATTTATTTCAGATTTTTTATAATGTAAATTTTCAGTATTCCTAATATTTCATTTATTAATACTTTAAATATTAATATTTATCCTCGTATGATTCAATTAATTATTTAATCAGCCTTTTTTGCGTATTTGTATCATTAAATAATAAATATTATTTCGTGATTATCTACAATCATTGTCTAACTAGAAAATCTTTGGAATTTAAGTTGATATGAGCTTATTTGGCCTTTTGTGATCAACCACATTAAGTTACTTTTATTATTAATCTTTAATCTCTTGTAAGAATCAAACTTGTGACTGTTTCTTGGTAATGAACGTGATGTTAGTTGGATTCATTAACTAAGGACCAAATTGTTTTGCACAGGAAGGTAAGTGTTTTTGTTAAGTTTTTTTGAATAAAATACCTATAAATATAAATTCAAGTTATCGAGACTTCTTATCTACTTATTACATTGTACCTGAAATATCGTCAAATAATATCATATTTTCAATAAATCTGAAAAGAGATCATCAAGGATGATGATCCTTGATATCATCATCGAGGTGATGAGGCTCTACATTTTTCAAGGTGGTGAAAAATGTAGGCTCTACAAAAGGCTCTACATTTTTATTCACCGGCATTCCTATTGGATGTATACAAGAAAATATACAAATGTTCTAGAGACTTCTGAAATCAGAAAAATCTTAACTAAAATATTCGATAATATAAGAAAACTAAATTTCAAAGCAATACATATTTCTTTTTAAAACATCAAAGGCGAAAAAAGTACATAGATATACAAATGTTATTTTTGGGGTTAACAAATGAGATTTTAATTGGGCAGATACTATTGCGTACAATGTTGATTTATAATATGTAAAATGAAAAAAAAAACAATATTTGCTGTTTCGGCTCTTCCACCACCAGCAGCTCGTTTGTCATCTACTTAAAAATAATAGGTAGCAAACAATGCGAACAGTTGCAGTGCGCTGAATGGCGCCAACAGTAGCGATACAAAAGCCGATCGTGATCAAATCGATTGATGCGATAAAGTTACAAACAACAAAATAATAGCAGAGTCGGGGAATTAACGCTTCTATTGTGTTAGTACAATAATCCGCTATCTAGGCCAGGCTCAGTGCTGCAGACGAACCTTTTGTCTTTCATGTTCGCCGTTAATAATGGCGGGCACCGAAACAGCCGCGCACAATACCGCGAAATTTGCGCGTTTTCATTTGCAAGACAAAACGTGCTTTGTTGTATGTCCGCTCAATACTGAATTTATGGCGGGTGGACCAAGCCGTATTGACGGGCCGCTAACGAATGGCCGATGCATTTTGATCGCCATTCGCCCATCTCATAGCGAGAGCTATTAATACTTGCACCATTAACGATCGATGTGCTGCATTTTATATATAAAAAACTGGCCGACCTTTAGAAAGCTCTTCGTCGACTCGAGACATACAACTTTTCCTAAGAAGGACGATAAAGTAATTCTTCAGTTCTGCTATACAATATTGATAAAGTTTTGCAAAGGATGTGAAAATGTGAATTCCCTTTACTGCCCTCTATTATCGTCAGAGTATTTTCCTTATAATATCCTTTTTTTTCGTAGGTATTTTTATTGATATTTTGCAATTGGGAGCTTATATTCTATTTCAGTATTTGTAAACAGTTGACAAACATATATAGGTCGTCCTTACCTGTAGATAAATATTGCAAAAACAGTAAAGGTAAAGCGATGATTTCAATGCATCAACAGTGTAGGGATTATTTAGAACAATATACATCATTAACTATCTATACCAACAACCAACACAAAGCCCAATCCATTACAAACTATAATCTAATAAAAAATTCTTTATTAGAATTCCAAACAATAGAAACTAAATAGAAACATAAAATTGGCTATAATAAGCGTGATAAAAGAATCGAGTAACTCAAAGAGCCATTGTAACGTCGTCGTCACTTATTGGAAAATATTCTTATTTAATAGATCCGTACCTAGATCTATTATATAGAGACGGTTCTTTACATTCGTCCGAAAGACTTCAATAGAAAGGGAGGCGAAGAAACGGAAAGGTAACCGCAAAAGCTTTGCGTTCAGTCGGTTGGTCAGCCAAAGGATTGCTTACTCTTTGGGTTCTTCTAAATATTTTAATATATACTTTATACGTTAAACATTATTTAAAAGGAATGTGGAATGCACGCTTCTATATCTGTAAATCATATGTTTCGTTAGTATTTAAAAGGGTCTTATTTTTCTAGTTTAAGTTGGCAAATGCTTCTATAATTTGTTTAGAATTTAACAATATCACAATGCTTACTACGCTTGTCAACTTATTTCGTAATCCGAAATATTTAAGGTATTTTTATAAATTGCCTGCGCTTTATTTTAAAGTTACCGATTATGTATTCCCATATTTTCCTTTGCTTGAAGGAATTTCTGATAAAAGATAAGGCTTGGTGATCCCTGTTGTTGGACATCTGTTAAATCTGGTACATTTAAACAAATATAATATTTAGTACAAGAAAACAAATATATTATTTCGCCGTTAACGATCTCTACATCTCTATATTGAATCTTTATGTATTCATCAATCTATAAGGCTAATAAAAGATCCTTTATTTACACGCCAACATAAACACGTATCTCCTACATAATGGTTAATTACATTCAGTACTAACTGAATAACCACAGAGAAATCATCAAAACTGAACAGAGGCTTCCCCGCACAAAAGTTACTCTCAAGTCTTCGAGAGGTCGCGTCGCCACAAAAGCGTCGTAATTGGCCCGTACTTTTTCTACTTCCCTGAAGCATTCATAGCCAATGAAACGTGTGCATTTAAATGACGTTCCACAGCTTTGTGGGGGTCACACTAAAGTTGTTCGTGAAACCGCGTATACGACTTTTGTATAGCCCGCGTCGGAGGGACTGGTAAAAAGAACCTGCTCTTTACTTGTTAAGAACTCATTAGTCATGCTTATTTGAAAATGTAATAATGCAGTGTAACTTTGTTCGCTGTAATCTGGATGCAAAATTGAAATCATTAATTTTTATAAACATTACCTACTATATTTACTTTTATAAACATTACCTACCTACACATATTATATCGAAACTTGTTAAAAAAATATTTTCTTCGTCATAATACAAATTACAACTGCACAAACAAATGATTTGAGTACATTTCTTAAATACCTAGTTTGAAATTCACAAACATCAAGAGTCAAGACATAAAAATATAATATTACATATTATATGAATGCTCCACGAGCTCTTTGTTAAAGCTCAATACCTTCAGGCTTCCACATATAAAAATAAATTTATGATCCATTGTTAGTATGAAGCACTAAATACACTTACGTAACACATCCCTTTTCTGCTATTCAATAGTCATCTCCCACCTCCCACTTCCATTCATTCTTCGTAGCTTTTGTACAAACGCTGAGGCTTTTTGTAACATTCCACTGAGAATATCTCGCTGACGAAATATTGTTACATTCAAATGTACGGGAATCTATCAATATTGAAACAGTATATGGACTAATGAAGTGTACCTATGCACTTGTTGCTAACTAATAATATAGTTTCTATAGTAGACCTTAAAATCTCTACATCTCTAATCTCTATGCATACTATAAGTAGGTATTCTGCAAATGTATTTTAATTTTAACATGTATTAAAAAGTAATCGCGTTTATTGATCAATTCAGTCCACACAAAATTATGTTTTATTTATTGTTTCTGCGTCTTATCAAAATAAAACATACATATCCAAAAGATGAATACATATGTAATGTGGAGACATAATTGCTAAAAAATCTATCAGGTGGCTACGCGTGTAAACCCACGAGGCGTAGCTATACAATATAAGTTGAAATTCGAATTTCCTTCCACTTCACTAATTCAATTTCGCGATTACATTGTCGCTGCCATCGATAATGTACATAAAAGAAGAGTATTAAAGTAAACAATGGTTAGTCACCTATTCGGGTGGGGAAAGGGGGTTTGGACGATCGGTATTTGGTGCTCGCATTGTCGTTGAATAACTTTTGTCCCTATTGTGTAGCTGAAAGAGCCACAAAGACTCGCGGCGTTGAACGTAAACCGAAATTCATCAGGCTGCCGAACTCCTATCTCTATAGTGTTTGAAGCTCAAGCGTCAAGTTTGTTGAAGGATTTTGTAAAGACCGTTCACGTTTCTTTGTAAAATACTTCTATTATGTTATGACCTTTGCTGTATATTGATAATAGGTAGATACGTATCTTACCCATTCAAGTGTCTACTGTTAAGCTCTATACATTTGGAAATAACGCTATTCTTATTTGAATCTTATTAGTAGCTAATTTTCTAGTTTTGCAATATTTATGAGTTATGTGATATAAATAACATTGAAACGCCATTATTTAAATAAAATAAATAATTATATGACCATACCTACCCATTGCATTTTACACACTAACTCAAGTACCCATTCGTTAATGTTTCAAGGTTTTTGTCAATTCTATACAAAAAGATCTCTTGTAACCCTTATGCAAGTCGTGGTCTATCTCGGATTTATTGAACTATAATCTCTTTGTCTGTGATAATATTCCTACGCGTTGTTAATTTAAACTGACCCAATTTAGAAGCGTGTTTATATTGCATTTTGTAGTTCACGTTTAGTTTGTGTCATAATCTAAACACAGAATAGAATTTGTTATTATGATAATTAGGTACAAAATCAACCCTTATTTATAGTATGCCATGCCACCAAATATCTTGAAAAATATATTCGTACATCAGAATTCCTGAAAAATCGTATTAGATTTTAACAAACAACATCTACAAATGCGATGAGGGGTAAAAGGAAATAAATCACCAATAAACAAACTTAGGTACCTACCTATATTGCTGAAAAAATGACCTCTATTTTTAAGCTATTTAAGTGAAGCCAATGTCTCTAGAATAGCATTCGTGCTGTAGCCGTAGGGTACGTGCCTACAGGTGGCACGGCAATTAACGTTTCTCCCAAAAATAAGCCCTAGTCTGTGCCCTAGTCAAGTAGCAGAACAAATAGCAATGTCTACCTATACGTCACGTTTATATTTCCCGATTTTCAAGTCTTCACAAGTGTCACCTATTTTCCATTCTTTGAATGTTGTCCTCATTCTTTACATCTATTGTGTGATCCATAGCGAAGCGACTTCTAAAGTAAAGAATGTAAGAAAACTGAATGTTTGCGTCCGTACCTACTATACAATTTACCTCCATGATATATTATTGACGAAGACTACAATAGTGTTTTCAGAACTTCTATTGATAACATGAATGGTTCATTTGAGTGAAGAAATATACTGACAAATGAACTATTATATCAATATTCATTTAAAATTTTTGCTCTATCATATAAAAAGGACTGGAGAGTTAGAACTTGGTCTCCAGTTTTTCACAAGAAGCAAAATGTTATTATTAATTTTTCAACGATTGAATACTAATTATAAGTCATGCCACAAGTGCATCTGCATCGTCACCTATTGAACCTGATTTATGAACGTTTTAAAAGATTCTTGAAATAAATTTTATGTATTGATAACATGAGTAACGAGGAACAATAGTACAATAATATGTAGAGAAGATGCAGAGTATTCAATGTTACAGTTATAAAAAGTCCAATCAAGCTCACCCACATAATTTAGTCACATTACGTCGAATGTGCAATATTGGGCTATTCATGGATGATAATAACTTTGCGTGGGGTGTACGCATATTAACTGGGGGGCACGCGATGGTCACGGTACGTAATTTTACCATTTTTAGTATTATTCCTATTGTCATTTTTGTTTTTTTATCTGATATGTTTTCGGTAATATGGTTGGAACTGTAGGACGAGGTGAGTATAGATACAACTTTCTTCTTATAATCGATCGCGTTGTGTATATAAAAGCAATAAAAACAGTCAAGTTTCAGTACCTATATATATTTGTGGGTAGAAAACCTTTTCCGATTAATGAAAAAGTCATAATTCGTATAAATACCAAAAAGGTGGTATAAATACCACCCTGAAAAACACTTGATATTTTCATTTGTAATCTATAAATTAAGTTGAAGCAAGTGACGAGACCCACTTGTTTGGTATCCTTTTTAACAGCTACAGAAAATTCTTATTCACGAACGAATCTAATATAAAAGATCGACACTTCATGCAAAAGAATTGCATTATTATAAGATATCTTATAAACGACTGTTAGATGAACTTGATTGTGCACCAATAAATGCTATTAAGACGATGAACTTCACATGAATTCCAGTGTTACCCTTACACGGTTCCCTAGTTGGAAAAACGCCAAAGCTTTTTATCGTATGCCCTAAACAATAGCCATGAGACACAATAGTTGTGAATGGCACGCGATCATAGATTAGTCATGGCACCCTTATACTTCCACAGATTAAGACTTCGGATTTAAATAATAAAAGACGCTATTATTGCATAGATCCTTTAGAATGAAAATGAGTAATGAAAATGGGAAATAGGGTATAGAAGTTGGGAGTTGGGACGCTACAAAGAGCAGATTGATGCATATTTTTGGAGCCAGTGTTTCTATTGAATGTTTGTTTACCCTTTTTAAGACCATATAATTTTGTAATGTTATTATGATATATTCAAGCTATGTTTCGTAAGAACGATGAGGTGAGAGTCTGCATTTATAAAATATAAAAATTAAACGAGATAAAATCTATTAAATTTTTAACTTGTCATTTTCATCGTTTTTGGTTCGACTGTTCGATACACGATTTGGTAAAATGATACAATAATAACATCACTTAAGTATGTGTAGGAGGACGTCATAAGCAAATAGGGTAAATAAAGATGGAAGTCGAGGTAAATGCTTTTTAAGTGAGATCAAATAAAACAACTTCCTATGTCGCTGGAGCCTGGAGGACTTTGCGTATTTCACTTTTACCGATTAAACGCGTAATGGTAGTCGATATCTGTGTCGATATTTTGTAAATAAAAATAAACTTATCTAATATTATTGGTAAATTAGTAAAACCAGATGGTAAGTAAATAAATTTTTAATTGTTTCAACTAGGTATTTAACCGAGAAGAAAGCAATGTATGGAATATTGTTATACCCTTTAAAGGTTCGTTAATTTATTCTTTATTCATTTACAATAAGAACCGAACAAGAATTTGTAAGAAAAGCTACCTACCAGTGGCTTTACAAACGTAATCAAAGAAAGAATGTTTTAAAATTTACGTAAAGATGTTTTACCTCCTATAATACATTGTGCAAACCGAACTGAAAGGCGGGTTTCAGAATACCTGCGCAGTAGACTATATATTACACACTTCATTTGTTTCAAGACTTAGCCAAAAGTTAGCATGAGCCAAGCTCTGAACAAAAGCATTTCGCCGCTCTAATTACAACATCCACGTTGTATTACTATATCATATTTGTCGACAATGGCATCCTTTATGTAGCAAACAATCGAGTTGCTGATGAATTTCGGTCTATGTCTGCGCCGTGTCTTTGTGTAAGCCTCCCTTTAGTGGACAACACAATGGAACAAAAGTTGTTCAATAGCGACGCAGCACCTAATACCCAAGCCCTCCCCTCATTGTTTTGGGTAATGTTCGACTTTTATGGATATTTTCAATGGATCGCTATAATCTGGTGAATGAAGTTGCGAACTCTTGGCCATTAATCGTTTCGTCGAGAAGTGGTTTCTGAGGTTTTGTGCTTGCTTATCACAATGCGAGTTTATACGCAATTCAATTATACAAAAAAGGTTAAAGGTTGTTTTAACGATTTCTATTCTTTTTAATGTTAGGTATATCCACATTGAGATACATGTACTACGTAGTACATATTAACTCAATGTATATCCACGACAAAAAAATACGTGGCTCTGCGAGTCGAGTACAAAGAATTGTAATGTTCTTAATAATGCATGGAAAACAATGTAGGCTTAATGGAAACTGTCGATGGACTTTAGAACTTAGTGTAGGAAACGTGCAGATTATTTTAGTTGCGTTCGCCGCTCAGATAACTCATAATGCAGTTTGCCGTTGAAAGCCATACTTTCCTCGATCGGATTTTCCACGATTATCGTGACAAAAGAACTTTGCGGACTATATTCTATGAAGTTTTGAGTTAACGCACACAACACACAGCCTATTCATATCGAGGCGACGGATAAGCGCCATAGAATATCGTGTTCATTCGTTTATTAAACAAAAGCGAGTAGATTTGCAGTAAATACACATACAATGAATGATGATAATGGAAACGCTTTGTATGGTGCGTTTGAATTCATAGATTTGTGATTTACGGACAATACTTGATTAACTGTTGTGAATATCACAATACGGATGATAATAACGCCGGTGAATTGATTTGTTAATCACGATTTTCTGATGACCCGCTTGTAAAATGGAAATCAGTATGGAATCGGACAGGTATTATTTGGCCTGATATTTTAACATCGAGGAAAATGTTCGATTTTATTTTTCTGTGCCATTCACTAAAAACTGAATATGTGTGAATTAATGTATAGGTAATATGGGGGAGAAATTGTATCTATAGGTATATGTATTGTCATTTGTCACAATATGGGGGTTGATACCGGAAACACTTCAAATGAAGTGCAAAGCAAACAATCAATTAGCGAATCGTTAAGGAGGAATGATGGCGTAAAATTACACGTTGTTTGCAACAATTATAAATATCTAGTGTGTATCTAGTGTGTGCGCTGAAAACATGAAAATGAAGTAATTTGTTAAAAAAATCAGAAAATGCACGCATAACTTACATTGGCGGATATGAAAGTATATAATTAGCTTTGCATAAATATTTTTTGATATTTAGTGTTGCTTGGTCAAATGCGAACATTTATATTTAAAATCGTCTAGTTGCCTATATGACAGTAATGTTACTTCTACGATTTTGAAAGGATTACCTAAATAGTACTAGGTACCTAAGTGAGAGAAGATCATTGAGATTCTTTGAAGGAATAAAGATCTTAATCTCATCTTCTTCTTTTTTCTTAAAATTTAAACACGTAATGTAAAATTAGATATACAAATTGGGTCAGTTTATCACTTGATGTATGCCTCGATGGTAGATATATCTACCTAATTAAAATTCTGGGTCCACCATAGTACCAGTGCAATATATGAACAATAATGGGAAACTGGTAACAGTGACATTAATGAATTCATTGAAATCATTACTTATTATTAATACTTATATCAGAGGACTTAAAGCTGCGGATTGTTGAAGATGTAAAAAAAATCTAGATGTTTATTTAGATTACGCCTTCTGACTGATGTTCAAAGAAACAATCAAATCTTCTGTTTTTCTCATTAGCACAACGAGTATTCGACAGTTTTACATGCTTGAAACTCTTATTGTGTACCATCATGTGAAGAATATGCTTTTCTCCTCCCTACATTCATTTGCAGTAAGCACTATTCAAGAAAAGCAAAACAATAGTGTTGAGCGTGGGCGTGTATGTTAAGAAGCATGTGTTTGTTTCAGTCTATTTACCTTAAGTCAACAATACATTACAGTACATAGTGATTGCGCTACGTTTCAATACACCACGTATCAACATAGATCACATCTCAAAGACAACAGATGCAAGTTAGGTATATTATATGAAATAGTAATGTTATCTAATTAGATCGCGACGGCACCGCGGTCTATTGTGGCAAGGACAATGAGTACTAATTCCTGATCCATGTAACTTGGCATTGTTCTCATGTTGACAGATTTTCCTATTATCATCCCTAACAATGTGCCCACTTGTGGTACATTGATAATTTAGTACGTGACTGATGTATTATCTGTGCCACGTTTCTGAAAGTTCTGGAATCAAATTTCGTGAGATTGAATAAAACGAATGGGACAGATAATTTTGTGAACGCTTTGTCGTAGGATTTACCTAACTAACGTATTGAATTTGCTGCTTACTATTATTATATTAAAACTAATATCTTAGATATTAGTTTTAGTATAAACTAGAAAAGGAAAGCTCTGAAATCAAGCCTTGATTTGTAAAGGCAATATGGCCTTTACAAATCAAGCTAACTAGTTTAAGAGTTATTTATTTGAAATCAGTTTTACCTACCTAATCTGAAATTTAATTGAAGTCGTGATGGTAATCGAGCTCTTAAGAAATCCGATAGCGCTAAATAATATAAAATGAAAATAAAACCAGAAAAAAAACTACTTACTACGTAGGTACTTCTCTCCATGAAAAGTTAGAAAAAAATATGAATAGGACGTTAAAAAAAAACAACCACCTATTTCAGCATTTGTTCAGTACTTCCTGATTTGAAACTTGGTAACATTATAATTGTTTACGCGAGTGCAAATCAACAGCAGAGCGTGAACGATAACACGCCAATAACCAGCGATACATGATGACCCTTATCTATGAAATCCCTCATTGATAGGGTTGCCAAGAGTGCTTTATTTGTTGATCTCTGAATCAATTTTTAAAAATACGAATTATTTTATAATCTGGTACCTAATGTGGTTCTTAAGCTAGTTAAAATATACAAAATATTACTAATTTTAGATTTTTTTTCATATTATTACCTATGTTTAGACTTTAAACTTTTAATACGATCCTGTATCACACAGTGCTTTATATTATACCTACTCTACTCAATAAGGGTTGTCAACGAGGCAAATATGCCTAAAACCGTCAATACGCATGCCTCTATCAGGATATCTTAACTCTATGTCATGTATTTCGCGCAATTTTCTTCAATATCCGGGTCTTAGAATAAATTCAGTTTTGGATGTCATTGCCACTTGTAGTTCACTGACAGCCCTACGTGGGTCATTTCAATATACCCTCGGATAACAGCACGTATATTTGTTTCCTGACACGAGTACACGATATATCATTGATTCCGCTTTGATTCCGCTACAAGTCTGGTATTGTGACATGTATATGACAAATGGGTAGGTACACAGACTAATAATAATATACTACGTATACAAGTAGGTAGGACCTTTGTGTTTTAAATTTTATTATAAGTGTTCCTTGAGTAAAATAATAATAAATATTGCAGAACATTTTTTCACACACGGCATAATCTGATCCCATACTAAGCTTGTGTTATGGTTTCCTAACAAATAATAAGACAAATGGAACAAATGTTTTTCATTGAGTCGGCACCGCTTGCGGGACCGCTTTTTCGACACCTCTCGAGAAGCTATATCTGAATGGAATTGGATAGATTATTATCAATTATCATCTCTCTGACGAATAGACAGAGGGACCCTTCGACAGTTTTTGCAAATACTTTCACTAGTCTCGAAATAAATTTATCAAGCACTAAAGGAAAGCCAATTTAACATCATCGATGACATTGTACCAGTGATCTAGGTACTCTATAAATTAATACAATATATTATGAAATTCACTATGTATTCCTCTTGGCAAACTTAGCATTGCCCTTGGCCACGGCACAACCCGTGAAAAGCGGTTTGGCATAGTACCACTCCGGGCTTTAAATCCACTACAAGAGTCCTCGTATTCCTGAAATATAACTGGATATACAATTGTTGCAATGTCATTATATTCTTTAATGCTACCATACGGCGGTATGTGCTCGAAAGTGATTTCTAAGCAGTTTCTTAAGCCAATAAGTTCCTTTCCCTAATAAACTTCTATTCGACGATTAGGCGATCTTCACACTTCCCCGCATCATGCTGCATGTTGCGTGTTGAAGCACCTACGCGCGTTCCTGCGGGAGTGCAGATCTGCATCATCGTGCGGGTTTTTTGCGCACTCACGCGCGTAGGTGCGTTTGTAGATTCACGCACGGCGGCTCTCATTTATTCGCCGTTCTCTGTGGTGGTCGTGCAATATAGGCGATCCTCACACTGCCCCGCATCATGCTGCATGTTGCGTGACTGCGTGTTTAACGTTACTTGTAAGTATCTCCGTTTGTATAGAAAACACGCACAGTCCAACACACTGAAAATGCAACCACGCGCGTTCATGCGGATCACGCGCATACACGCGGAGAAACATGCATCCCCGCGCGTAGATGCGGGGCGAGACGCAAGGTATGGCACACCGAATCCCGCAGTGCCGCGCGTGATTTTGAATGGGCGTGACGTATGTGTTAGAAAATGGATCTCGATATCGATCGATTTATTAACAAATGACCCATTTAAAGATCTTGTTTGTAAATAAGGATGTACCCAGTATCTTCTATAGGCACGATTTCTTTTAATTTGACCGTACAAAAACCAAACAGTTAGTATAATGGCAGCGTCCTGAATGAGTTCCACACTATTAACCATTTTTATCAAAACTATCGTGATGCTCACACCACAGAGAACGGCGAATAAATGATTCATGAGAGCCGCCGCGCCGTGCGTGAATCTACAAATGCACCTACGCGCGTGAGTGCGCAAAAAACCCGCACGATGATGCAGATCTGCACTCCCACAGGAACGCGCGTAGGTGCTTCGACATGCAACATGCAGCGTGATGCGGGGCAGTGTGAGGATCGCCATACTGAGCATCACGACGCGCGGCACTGCGGGTTCGGTGTGCCATACCTTGCGTCTCGCCCCGCACCTACGCGCGGGGATGCATGTTTCTCCGCGTGTATGCGCGTGATCCGCATGAACGCGCGTGGTTGCATTTTCAGTGTGTTGGACTGTGCGTGTTTTCTATACAAACGGAGATACTTACAAGTAACGTTAAACCCGCAGTCACGCAACATGCAGCGTGGTGCGGGGCAGTGTGAAGATCGCCTTAGAATAACCAAAGTAGTTGTTGTTTTATTGGGCTATTGTGGAAGAAAATAGTAATGAATCCTAACTTTTTTCATATAATAGTTCGGTGGAGCTCAACAGTAGCAGATCGAAGTCCATTGTTGGAGGCGACACCTAAAAGCATTGTGCCAAGCACAATCGCACCATTACCGCCTCTATTGTGACAATGTTAACATATCGTTATCTAGATCAAACGCCATCTATTGTCCGCCGACGGGAACTTTTGTGAAAGAATTCCTTCTTTTAGCGGGAGTTGGATGACTTGATGTGATACCGTACCTCACGACAATCGTCGAACAAGTGTTGACCTTAGGATTGAACTTCAAGAACACAATAGTAAATAGACTGTTCCTAGAAGAAATATACTATATTTGTCTCTGGAGTCAGCACATATTATGTTTGGATTGAAAGTTCTTTGTATAAAGGTACTTTTGTATGATACATACAAAAGCACAGCTTATACATTCTATATCCAGCTTATACTGGACACTATTTTCTATTGTTTGATTTAAATAAAGTAATCATTGTTAGGATAAATATTATAGAAATTACTTTTTAATGAAACAGATGGGACACCTTACCATAGTGATGGTTTTATTTCACCATAAGAATTTAATTTTATCCACAAAGCAAGTTAATTTAATAATTATCCTTACCTTGGCCAGCCTGGAAGGGAAGCGTAAAAGGTAAGCGATAAGGCCGCCAATATAGTACTGTATCAATCTTAATTTTAACCAAGTGTGGTACCACATTAAATTGTTAAATAAATAAATAAAAATTAAAATGAACCGCACTTCACTCACACTACAGAGACGTGTACTGTACTGAAATGAGAGTCGTTGGTTGGTGATGAGCATATTCAAGAGATCCAATAAAAAAGTTAGTAAAGCATTAATACCTATTAGGTAAATAAAACAAACCCTAACAATAAACATCATCTATTGAATTCAAACTTTGGTTAAAATATAGAAAAAATACCAATTAAATCTGACCCGTAAAATAATTTTAATTACGAAATGATTTATAACTCGTCCAATAGAGCCGAAAGCCTAGCGTAATAACCCTTTGTGGCACAAGTATGGAAGGATGACGCGATTGCTTAGGTGCGCGCTGACCACTGCCTTTGTTCACCACCACCACAATGACTCGTTAATGAGATCAGATCCATCCTTACTGGACAAAAGCCACCCCCACCCGTCCCCTTTATTTTATTAATTAATTCATTACAATAGAACCGAACCTGAGCTTCGGGAACTATCAACCTATTGTTCGACTGATAGTGACTTAGCAACACAGATCGCTAGGAATGCTGATACGTAATTGGATAATGAATAAATTGAATATTGTTTAGCTAGTTCTGCGCTTTGTTACCTATAACCTTAGTGTAAAATTGAGTTTCTTATTAATTCATTGGTTATAATTTTAGATAGCACAACTTTAAATACTGTTCAAAACAGCCAGGTACTCGTATGTTAATTGCATCTGTGAAAATTTGTACGTCTTCTATTTCTTCTTCAAAGGCTCATCACAGGATATTTGCACTCTAAGACCTGGTATAGATATTTTAAATGAAAACTTGATGAAAACGATAAATCTATTTGGCTCTATCTACCTACTGAATTTACCGCCTCCCTGGTATAGTGGTTGACGCGTGAGCGTAGAACCGAGGGGTCCAGGGTTCGATTCCCGGTGGAGACGAAGAAAAAAAAAAATGTCTCGGTCTGGCAGGACACAGAAGGCTGATCACCTACTTGTCCCTAAAGAAAATCGATCAGTGAAACAGATGTATGCATAATGCATCTGCCCCTTACCCCACTTGGGGACATGGGACTTCACACCTACTGAATTTCATTTAACAAGTTATACATTTAATTAGTTAGGTATCATAGCAATATCACTACAAAGTATAAAAGCTTTCTCTGTCCCTATATCCATATGTATGCTTTAATCTTTAAAACTACGTAACAGATTTTAATGCAGTTTTTTTAATAGATAGAGTGATTCAAGAGGTAGGTTTATGTATATAATTTATTGGGTATTAGCACAGAATAATTAATAGAACAGGTATTAGGCAAAGCGGGTGAAGCCGGGGGCGGAAAGCTGGTTTATTATAAAAGCTTTTCGCCAGCTCCGTCCGAAGTTCCGAACGACAAAGAGACGCTTTCCTTACTTCGTTTTTAATTTTTTTAACATTTAATCTGATTTTTCTCATGATGGTTACAATCAATCCTGTCGCCCCGTTTTGGCTTGACGTTGAGTTTTGGGACACCCTGTATATTTATTTTGCTTCATAGGTAGTGATTATGGACAAGACACACATTTTAACTAAGTGGTAGAGTTGCTTGTAGAGTTACATATGGTAACTTTTTGGCAGATAGTGGTGAGCTGATAATATTTGGAGACAGACTTCCTAGAATTATAACCAAATTGAGTATACAGTATACTAATTTGGTAATTGGTATGGTAATTAATCAAAAATGTAAAACCTAAAAATAGATATAACTAATTAGTAGGTATCCATTATTATGTTAATATAGTGTTAATATATTATTATAGACGATTGACGAATTAAAATTTTCATCGAATTTCGTCACGCAATCAAATTTTTTTCACATTTACCATTTTTTTTGGTCTCATACACAGTTGTTCGTACCGCGCTCCAAACATTTGTACTTGCCACTCTTTCGCAATGAAAATGATTAGGAATGTGTAGTTTACATAATCAAAACTGATAGCAAAAACACATAGGTATTATTTTTTCAACCAAAAAGCCAGTCCCTACTGGCTACTGCACTGATAAATCAGAAAATGCATTCGAAGCAAAAAGAGGGAAAAATCAAATTTCAATTTGAATATGGCAATGTAATAGTAAAAGATTGAATTTTGATACGTGCCCGCGAGAGCCGGGGCCATTGAAACTCGTCCGAGCGTGGTGGATTCTGCTTTTGGTAATATTTGCTTGAATGTGGTTTGCTTATTTCATTTACATGCAAAATATGTCTAATCTGCATCTTTAGTGAGTGCTTTGGAATTTTGGTTCGTGATTTTAGTCTACATTATATGTAGGTATGTCTATTGTATTGTCTTCATTTGGGTCTTGGGAAGTATCTCCTCATGAGTATCTCGAACTATTATTGATGAGCAAAACGTTGATCAATCAATATCTGGATGAAAATCTGTGTTTTTTTTCTGCTTATAGCATTTTATTACGTTAATGACATTTTGCTAACAATCAGCAAATCTTGGAATTGAGGTACTTTCGACTTAAACAGAAAATTCTAAATACATACTACATCTGCATTCATAACTATTACTAATAAGCACAAAAAGCTTTCAATTATAATTTTCTAATAAAAATGAACCCTTACATTCTATTCAAATTCATCCCTTTTTAGCCGATAGCACTATAGGATTCATAAGGCGTAAGATCAAACGTTGGTATATCTTTTTGCCCGTAATGATGCTCCATTCCGCTGGACTGATATGGACAAATAATAAAATATAGTTAGAGTGAATGTAGTTAGGCTTCGAGAATGGACGGTCATAAGTACAAGTTTATAATGCCCATTTTGAGAGACACTAATTGACTCCTTAGCCGCTTCGTAGATATTTTTTTACAAAACAAGTTGAAGATTTGCGTGTTGTGTGTGACTATTATTAGGTAGAACCAATTGAGTAGAAGAGTTAAAGCGACGTGTTTATCACATTTTTTTTTTGAAAAAAAATGGAAACCACCACACGAAAGTGATAGGAATAGAGGTTCGAGACTCTTTCCACTATACGACTCGCAAATCTAGCAATTTACACATTTGGACTACCTACTACTGATTTTAAGGTGGCGATAGGTTGAACTGTGTCGACATTATATGCTTATCATGTACCTATATGTATACGAATCATTTCATCATTCTTTCAAGTAGGTGATAATATTATATAATTGAAATACTGACCATCTTTTCTTAATGTCATTAATCAGCGCTGGTAAATTTAATTAAAATTTTTGTTTGGTAAATTTAATTTTGTTTTAGTTAGGGCTTAGCAAATGGGAGTGAAATTAAAAATATGACTTCCACTGGATAACAGCATAGTGTCGTTGCAATCTCAAGCTAGACCACAATACAAGGTAAACAAAGTAAATTACATATAATCATGACCCAGTGAGTGCGTTGCGCACAAAGCTCGTCAAGCAAGGCCATCACAGCATGTCAAGTTCGCGTACATATTTCGCTAAAGCGTCGCTACAGTAACAATAATGGCTGAGTTTCCATTGTTTGGGCCCGTGGCACATTACGCTTTTGTCTCTGCCCTCTCCCGTTCCTCACAATGCGGCCAGGAAACAAGTGAGCCTTTATTTCGCCTCTTTTTGTCTCCGAGTATCGCTGCTTATTGTCTTCATTCGATTGTTCGGAGCTCTTCAGAGGGCACATTGTTGTGGACTCCGTTGTTAGTGCTGAGCTTGCGGATGTTCTATGTTCTAAGTGCCGTTTGGATTTTAATATGCCGATAAGTGTGTGTTTACTCCCATATGTGCGGCCCACAGTATGCTCTTGCCGCAATTTGTTATATCCTGTATTAAATTGATATAATGAAGTCGAAGAACATTTCTGGTTCTGAAAATATACTGCATAAGTGAAATAAATCTAATATGATATTAATTAGAATTATTTTGTAGCTGCCTTAACATGTTAGGTATAATTCTTAGGTACAATTTTACTTTTTACCGTTTTCAACCTAGAGCGTTTCCACGTGGTTCCCCTCATCTTTCAACAGCGATACCTATAGCCTAATTATGTGCCATATAATTAGTCAGAAAGTGGTTCTTGGCAAGTGCCGACTGTTGTGTCGATGGTGCCGTCTTTATCTGCGAATGATACAAGCGCCAGCATCTCTAGTTAGCATTGTTCCCGCGGCCCTATTGTATAGGTGGCTTTGTTCAGGCACGCCCCGATTTTTCCTTTTCGCTTTCGCAGTGATGTAGCACTGGAAAACCAAGGGCCACAAGGGTTCCCTGTGATATTTCATGTTCGCAACGAATGTTTGTGGTGTCATTGTAATTGTTATAATTATTTTTAACATTACCTACCAACAGTCTACACTTTATAGTTACGCTAGTAAGGCTTCATTAACAGGTAAATACTATAGTACTTACCTCAAATTAACTTTTGCTGAATATAAGCGTAGGTAATTGTTGGCGCACATTGAATGAAACTTTCAGAAAGCAATTTGCGCTCGCATTTATCACGTAACAAAATGCATAGAATAGAAGCCGAAGCGTCATAATGTCAAACGTTCTAGTGTGAGAATTGTTGAATATTCTCGTTGAGAGCTCTTTAGAAAACCGCCCCATTGCGTGTCCCTTTCCACGAAACTCCATTCATATTCCCCGCGTTTTCCATACACAATATTGCGACTTTGTGAGGCTGCACGCTTCTCAAGTCTCCAAATAGTCCATTGACGAGCGTCGAGCAAATTCGCTATAGCGAATTAACACTATTCACGAGAAGTTTTGAAAGAGGACTACTCTCATACAATTTGGTGGCATTCAAAGATTCACTCCTTAGCTAGCTCGATGAATACCTTTGTGGAAAATGTTCTATATTTTAGTTTGAGCACGAGTGAAGAACTAATTTCAAGAAAATACACGGAATTTTTGTTTTTCCAGTTTTATTATAATTCATTTAAGTGATGGATGTTTTGAGGGCACGTATTACAAATCATAACGTTGATAACATTTAAGAGATGAGCCTTATTAAATTAAAACATTTGGGTAAATCGTTATAAGTTCTTTCCTGTAATCATAATTCCAAATTCACCTTACATTAAACGTAAACTATAAATAATTAAACACTCACCATTTAACTTTGAGCAATAGTTTCTTTTAAACCAAATTGATGCCTACCCTTAATGGTGCAGACTCAACACCAAATTACCGAGTCATTAAGTAACCCTCGAGTAGCAAGGAACAATTAACTCCGCAACAATACTGTACCATTGTAAGGCTATCGTTCTAACAGTTGTTGCAGGCTTCTGAAAGAAGGCGAGTTCAGAACAAAAGATGGCCCAATTGTGTTACCAGCCACTTTCTCTCTCTCTCACTCGCTCAATTGGAATTAATACAATGGTAGAGTCAAATATGAATGTTTTTATGGAGTTTTTACTTAAGTAGCTACTAAATAAGTTTTTCTGTAAGAAATATAGTTATTTTATAATAAGTAAGTAAGTAACAGACTTGAAACAGTCTATAACATAGAGTAGAGTGTACTCTACATCATAATGTAGAGTACACTCTACTCTACTTTCTCTATATTAAAGAGCACAATTATTTCTTGTATTTTTCACGGATCAATCATTATTTTTGGAAAATTTAAGATACGAGTACAATCTAACTAATTAAAGCTCGTATGGCCCCCATAATCAGCCCCTCGCTAGACCTGACGGACATGTTGGTAAAGGTGTAGTGTGTAATGTATCATGTATGTTTTGTATGTGTGCGTCATACTATATAGTCCTGTGGTTCTTCAGTTTAAGAGCAGTTGAATACATTATAATACAAGCTTACAGTCAAGCAGTGTTTCATTACCACTAACCATTGCATGGCGACCCTGCCAGTGCTGCCTCGCGGCAGTACTGAGCTATGGATCATTTTTGAAAAATAATATTTTAAAAGTAAAATTTAAACAAATAATTTTTATGCGTATTCGCAAATCGCAATGTACCAGTTAGAAAATTTATCAATATAATAAAAAAAATCGACGAACGTGAAAGTTTTTTTAAAACAAAAATAAAACTATGGAGATTTGGAATATCATCTATTTATGAAAAATTGTGAAATAAAATTGGAGATTTGGAAGGATGCAGCTGGAGCCGGGAGATCAGCCAGTGTGAATAGCAGACATTTTCCCAAATTCACCAGAATCCCGAATGTCCCGAAATTCAAGAGTGACGACGGAATACAAGTTTAATTTCGTGAAAAAAAAAGCTAAAAGTGAAATTTAAAGTTCAAGCAGTGTATTTTACATTAATGTAAGGTAACGAATTATTTTACTTAAAAGATTTATTTTTTTTTTATCAAAAACCATTATTATGTTATATTTATTATACATAAATATATATAGCTATGTATAATCAAAGTACTTAGTAACAGATAATTCTATTAGTTCATTGTTTGTTTTATAAAGCGCTACCAAATAGGGAAATGGTATGCAGCGTCTGTAATTTCGTCTCATATTTCGTGTTACCATGTAGGTAACTAGGTAGTCACAATGCATCGTTCTGTGCATTTTATAAAATGTTCGTAATGAAATACGATCTTGTCAATTCAATTTAATGTGAAACTTTAATTTTTTTAATTAACATTTTGGATTCGGAGGATTTAACTAATTTCGTAAATAATAAATTATTGTAACTAATAAAATGTAATTAAATTTATATTTCAAGATGATTTATAGGTATACGACCGAGGTAAGGATAGATAATATAGGTATACGACCATATACGACCAATTAAGTATATTCTTATTTGATTAAATGAATTACCATGATAAATCTAGAAGAATAGAAGAAGAGAAAAATTAAATATTTGTCGTTGTATGAGTACAACAAAATTTACTCAGATTGTTTTTTTTTTATGTTAGGGTATAGATGGAATCTTAGCTTGATCACCTAAGTTTTTCTTTTATATTCCTATCAAAAATTAAATAATGTGACATTTAATTACTCGAAGAAATAAGAATTACCTAATATTGTATGAAAAATAAAAATAAATTAATATGTAAGCCTGAGAGCTACAATAATTGAAAAGTGAAATGATATGATTTATTGTTAGAAAAAGGTACACCAGGATACAAGACAGGCACGGAATCCTTGTAATTCTGATCATGATTAGGTCGAGCTACCACTCGTGAAGATAACTTGGACACATGGTACCTACCTATGAATAAAGGTATAAAATATATGATAATGTAATGATGTGTTAAAAGAACTGCCTGAATTAATGTTAATGTTATAAATAAATAAATATATTTCTTGTATCTTGAATTATTGAATATAGGTAGTAAGATGAATAATATAAAACACGACGGTGTTATTAATTATAATTATGATAAATATTAAGAGGGAAGATTACCCTAAATGAAATAAATTGTGTATCTTGATATTGTTGTACGTATGAGGAAGTACATAAAGAGTAAAATATATGAAGAAAATTGAATACAGATAATGAATATTATGTCGTTTCTAAGTATGATGTGTAAACTGTAAGCACATAAATAAACGTATTCTATGAGGATATATCGTAAGATTTATTGAAAGATAATTATTATTTACTCGGATATGACTATTAATAATTAATTACGGACTGTGACATTTTTAAATACGGATAAATATTTTTAAATATTTTCTAATATTGTATAATTTTTCCATTATTTTCGTACATGAGAAGTTAATTAAAATTATTTTCTTTAATCTATTAGTATTAGTTACTATGTAGTGTGTGAGCCAATGTGTAAGCGTGTAGAATGTTCTTTTCTTGGGGTTTTAAAAATAAGTACTTAGTAATAAGTTGAAATTCATGCTATTGTTTTAATTTTAATTGTTATTCTATTTACTCGTTTATATCATAAGATTTGTAACCAAAATGTGTTATACCTACGTGTACATACGAAGCCAAAATTAGCATTATATTTAGCTAAAAAAAAATGTTAATTACTATTTTTTTTATTATTTTCTATGAGGGGAGATGTAGTGTGTAATGTATCATGTATGTTTTGTATGTGTGCGTCATACTATATAGTCCTGTGGTTCTTCAGTTTAAGAGCAGTTGTAATAGCAGTTCAATCCATTATTATACAGCCTACAGTCTAGTAAAGTGTTTCATTACCACCAAACCATTGCAAAGGCTTACGGTATTGTGCGATTCCAATAGTATGTTACTACCCTTAAGATTGTGTAACATGATGAAAATAGTTATGGAAAACCGAAAACCCGTGTACGAATAAACATCACTACAATACCGCTTTTCTGTTTGTTTGAGTGTAAAGATCTATGATAAAAATTTATCATTAAGCCCTGATGAAAACAATATGTTTATCAACCTGTTATAAGCTGTGGTTATAAGCAATTCCGATAGATATCCATTACAATTATATTTATAATCTGTTAGGCATTTTGACAACTGGCTGCCAACATCAAATTTGTATCCTTCTAAATTATCGTCTGTAATCAATCTGTAATACATTGTTGATAATATAATAAATGTTTAATATTTACATGTAAATCGTCGAAAGCGTTGACCATGTATTCAGTATTTAATTGGAACGTGTAGACATGCCTTTTCGTTTTAAAAAACCTCCATGTGAAACATATGTAGAGGAGATTGAACCCGATAGTACTTCCAAGGGTTTGGATATAAAATGTTGCTTGAAAGCAGGAGTTTTCGCTGTTATATTAATAGCTCAGCTTGCATGCTTCTTTATTTTCTTCTGGCAACGAGGTCCACCATAAACTTATAGCATATTATGTAGTTTATATTAAATAGATTGTAATTTATTCGATTTTTATTATTTGATATTATTACAGCATTAGATTGATTATAATTATTTTTAGGTCCTCTACAGATCTAGCTCATGCTTGCGTTTTGGGCAGACTTTTCTTATCACTTTCCTGTGTTGGCTAAAGCTGATACTTATATACTTTATGGAGTAAGATTGATTTTACGAAAATGACCAGAAACCTAGTAACAGATTAACAGCCACCTTCCACATGTTTCAATTTCCTTGTTTTATGTCGCTATAAGCGTTACAAAAATTTTATATTTCATCAAAACATAATTAATATAATTGGTCTGCTACTTATTGGAGGAATAAGTCAATGATAGTTTCAACCTCAGGGTTCAACGTTTAGTTCGCCCGCGTTTTAAAACCGATGATAAAACGTACCTAATCTATCCATTTTCCCAAGCATTAATTTTTTAATACTAACTTTTAATTGATTTACCTCCCATCTAAACTTAGTCAAATACATACGTACAGTTACGTTTACATAATATAATGATAGTAATATTATGTTTATATTCATGCTAATTGTACATAGTAGAGTCCACAGGTAGAGTCACTTTAATAGATTATTCTTTATGTAGAGATTTAAATTAAAAATACAGTTCACTGTATTTTTTTTCTTTCTAAATACTAACACTGAACCAATTCGACATTAAAATTTTTGCAAATTGTGCATGGCATGTACAAAATCCAGAATATACGTGCAAAGAATTTATTATGATGATGAAAATTGACAAAGCTCTTCATAATTTAATCATTTAAGTATCCCTATATTTTCTACAAGCAATGATATAACTTGATTGTAAATTGAATATTTCTTAACCCTGGTTTCCAATGTGAATCTGATGAGTGCTGTATCAGTCTAATAAGCTCACGAGTTCGATTTTAAGCCTTGAATGTCAATAGGTACGGGAGGAAACGTGGTGTAATCACGCTTGCTTCCAATTTTGCTCTATTCAACCGATCGCGACTCGCATCGAAGTCCTATTTTGCTTTACGCAATAACGCGCTTCATTTTTATGGTGGTTGGAGTATGGTATCTAATCAAACATTTTGATAAATAGCTTGATGATTGATTAGTGTTTTTGCGTAGGTATTTATTAGTTAGTCGTTAGAAGGCTGTGGAGGAATTAGAGGACGATTTTATTAGGATTTCCACGTGTAAATTGTACTTCAAATACTCTCTCTAGTATTAGATCCACGCGAGAAATAACAAAGTTATTGTTTTGAGCGTAAACATTGTTATTTTGGCGGTGGGAAGGTATATTATATAATATGATTGGTAACAAATAACAATGAAATAACTTTTACAATATTGTCATATTTCAATACAATAACTATTTCCATTTGTATTTTGTGTTTGATTGAAATGGAAGTGTATGACAATTTCCTATTTTGTCTCCTATTTTTCCTTATGATCAAAAACGTGATTACAGGCTATTTGTGCTATTATTATATAAAACGATGTCTTTTTCTACAATGGCAACACTGCGCAACCCGCAATATCTTTGATTCCCGCCTTTTGTACAGCTGATAAAAGCGACACTTCGCGCCCATCTGGTTGAATGCACCCATTATACCAACACAAAAGTGGATATTACAAACAAAACAATCGCTATCATTACCGCGGGGAACAAATGTAAATTTCGCCAACAACATGAAATCGTAATAACATTTTAAAAGTACTTATCTCAGTAAATTGAATAGGTACCTACTGTTTTTAGTATGGCTTCAACAAACAAGTGCCGAGGTAAATTGCTGTAATAGTCAATTTATTATTATTTTGACTTTATAAAATCCTGGAGGTGGAATTTATTAAATGTAAAGCTGAGTTCAGTTAATATATTTAAATGGAAGAAATTTACTTTGAAGCCTATCAATTCAACTTAGGTACAGCTAGAAAATAATTAATTACAAATAAAAGTATATTGAAGCTTCATAAAGTTCTCAATCATTCAATTACAGTATCATAGATACCCAACTAGTAACTAGAGAAGTAACTAGTAGTTGTAGAATTTAGGAGATGTAGGTAGGAGATTAATATTCCAACTGCATATTTTCTTAGGCATATTTAGATTTGCTTATTCATATTTATATTTCGTAGAGATTTTATTTTCACGTAACTATAGTCTATATTCTATAATATAAAAAAATAAATTGAAAATTTATTTGGCTCTACACTCCATGAGTAGTTATAGGTTTATACGTATGCAAAATAAATGTAGCCAGATCTATCCATCAGATGTCGCGATATGATTGTGAAATAGAAATCCATCAATCGAGGTATGTTTGAAAATATTGGGTACATTTTGAAATCTTCTATGGCCAAATATTCACACCAGTTAATACCTCCTTATTATTTACCTAGCAGATACGTACTTACCTACATCTGTGCTGAAAATGAAAGCTGAATATAGGAAAGCATCTACTAGTGAATACGAAAATAAGGTGGTTGCCGGTATAGGTAATCGATAATCCGCCCATTTTCTAAACCTTTTTAGGGTTCCTTACCGAAAGGGTAAACTCAAACTCAAACATTTATTTATTCAATTGGACTTTTGAATCGTCATAACTATATTTTTTACATTTACCACCGATTCGGAAAGCTGTTAAGGTATCTATGGAGAAGAAACGGCAAGAAATACCATAGATGCTCTTTTAAAATCCTTAAACTGTGATAGCTAGAAAGCTGAAATTTTCACAAATGATGAGCTATTTCCGTTGTCGCTATAACAAAAAATACTAAGAAAGACGTGTGGCACTCGGGGACTGCCGCGGTAAAGCTATTGCATAGCATGCCTTCAAGCCACACCTCCGAGCCCGTCGCGTCGGAGTGGGGAGCGTGAGGTTTTTTCGTTACGGAATTTCTCGATTCGGTCCCCGCGCTCAAGGCCCGCGATAGAAGCTATGCAATAGCTTAAAATTAAAAAAAATAAGGGGTCCCCATAGTAGGTACGCCACTCGTCGTGCGCGAGTCGGACTCGCACCGGCCGGTTTTTTTTAAGTTAGGTAGTTACCTCCAAGGTACCTACATATTTTTCTTTATTTTCGGCACTTGGTTGGCGGGCGGGCGTAGGTATGATTTTTTTTTTTTTGATTTGCTGATGCATAAATGTTTACAAAGAAGCCTTTTACCTTATAATAATCGTTTAGTGAAACTAATTTTAAGGCATTTACTTAATTTTCTTCAGACATTATGTATGAGCGATAAAGTTGCGGTTACGTTAATTTTAATTTATGTAGGCAATTGTAATTATAGAAATGGGTTAATGGGATGAGTAAAATTGACATAAGGAAAAATTATAACCGTAATGAAAATGAAATGAAATGAAAGTACTCACACACTACACTACTCAAGTAGGTACCTACTGCGTGGCAAGTTTAAAGGTCTAGGAACAACATTGGCGCCACTTGCCAGTTACTATTTTTGACATCTGAGCGTTTTCAAAAAAAAGTGTACCCCTCACTTTCGGCCTGTCCCCTGTGTTTCAAGTCGAATAACAAGTAAAATTTATATTATGGCTAATTATTGTAATGCTTGAAAAGTATTAAATACATCATAATTTGATAAATGCAAACAATTAATTCACGGAAACATTGCGTACTATTTTTGAAATAATCATTTTTAAAACTAAAGTGTCAGTTTTTGGCGTGTCCCCATCCAAGTTCTTCGATGTTAGAGAAGCGATTCTAAAAAGTTTTATACCAGGGTACCATAAGTTTTAGTCTCGTTAAAAAGTATGTACATTTATTTGCGAATCGTCGCATGTAGTTCATAATTACGGCCTTATAATCGTTTAAAAACAATTTGATTTCCAAAAATATCTTAAAAAGTGGTACCGACCGGACATGTCGGGTTTACCACGGCTAATAATGCCACTTAGAAATTTTAGATTAAGTACTATTTGAATTTTTTTAATGGCAAAATTATCGTTTACATTCTTCTTCTTCTTCTTCTTATCAGCCGTGGGACGTCCACTGCTGGACAAAGGCCTCCCTCAAGGATTTCCAGTACGATTTATTTATCGTTTACATTCACCGTCCGCCAATTTAAAAAAGCTTATTTTCAATTACATTTCGAGTAAAACAGACGTGTTTTGTGAGTGCAACGGCCGTTGAAATTTCTACTGTCTGGTTTGAGACATATTATTACTTGATACAGGTAAGTAGGTAAACATCGTTTAAATACTTTCAGCAGATGAGCAATATATTCATTAACCGTTATTTACATTTGATAATGAGTGTAGGCACATTTTTTCGTCAGAATATAATTTTGACTAAGAACTGAGAAGAAAACGTCACGTCAGTTTTGCAACATTTTGCTTCGTGACCTATAGGCTGACAAGAAAAGTCGCAAAACTGACAGCATAAAGCCAAGTCTAGATTGTCATTGTAATATTCTTCATAATTTTTATAATTTTTTTCATATTTTTAGGTTTCACTAATCTCGGGACCAAAAAGGACATGTATAATTTGCAAAAAATGGTATTGCAATGAATGCGTTGATCAGCATGTATGGAAAGTTAAAAGGTGTAGTGTATTTATTTCTTCTGAAGCTTGAGATTAGTTTTTTTTGTCTTATCATAAATACCCTTAACTATTACATTCTTCCTACTGTTATAGGAGTTTGCTGGAAGTTTTGATACTTTAACCACTTATCTTTTTTTTCTTTTTTTCAGATTGGAAAACATTCTAAGTTCCACAAAGCTCCAACAACATGGTTATTTTTCAGTTGCAACTGATCTCTATTAAATTTATAAGGAACGGTTCCTAAATTGTGATAAGGTTCCAGTTAATATAATGTTCGTAATTTTTTACATCGTTTTTTTATTCGTATTACACTTCGTGTCCTAAGAAGTAGTATTTACCTAAACGGTATCTTATTATTTATTTAGACTTATTGGGTTAACAGTACTTCTAAAGATATCTGTATAACCGGCTAAAGATATATCCTACTTAGGTATATTTTGCGAAACTCGCCATAACTCTGAGTTTTACCCTAAAATTGATATTGTGTCCAAACTGTGCGTTGGTGTATTTTTTTTATGAGACTAAAATAAAATTTTTGTAAACGTATTCTCGGTTTTATTTAACCACTAGTGGTCCGCCCCGGCTTCGCCCGTGGTACATATTTCGCAATAAAAGGTAGCCTATGTCCTTTCTCGGTTATCAAAATATCTCCATACCAAATTTCATGCAAATTGGTTCAGTAGTTTAGGCGTGATTGAGTAACAGACAGACAGACAGAGTTACTTTCGCATTTATAATATTAGTATGGATGTAAATTGGATTCAATATAAACCTAGCCTTATAAAAAATGGTCTATCGGTTTTGCGACAGTCCCCCGTTTTGCGACAAGAAAATTTTTAGTTTTTACATTTTTTTATTATAAGGGACACAAATAATTTGATTTCAATATTTAAAATGGTTTAACTGTTCCGAAATAAAATAATCACTTTGCCGATTTTAATCGAAATGTATTAAGTATCGTAAAAGTAACGGCTACTTTGGCATCAGCTGTGGCAAAACAGAACTTAAAGCTAGTTTAATAGGAATTTTATTAATTTGTCGACTTCAATTTTCTATTTTTTAAATAATGTATGTTATAATCTTCGTAACACAATCAAAATATTTTGCGTCTTTCTTCGTAGTTAATAGTTACATGAGCATTGATGACTGTCGCAAAACTGACACTTTTTTTCACAGTCCCAATTTATTTTGATGATTTCTCGTAAAACAAATTAATCTGCAAGCAATTAAATATAATTTCACTTACTATGATGTATATTTAAAATTACTAAATCAAAATTTCATTAAAAATGCAACATTTAAAATTTATCCATAAATTCAGTCATGGTACACTTTTTTTTGAAAACGCTCATCTACAGCTACGCCGCGGCCGACCACCAAAGTTTGAGTGCTCAAATCGTGCAAAGCGCCATCTATGTGCAATGGATGCAAGTTACGTTCTGTAAAATGCCCTCTCTCAGATTCGAGTTTCAAACTTCTCTCAATAGATGGCTCTGTACCTTGTTTTATTACTTGAACTATTTTGCTAGATGGCGGTAGGGTGCGACATGACATAAAAGTTCCATCCAATTCCAATAGATGGCGGGTTTCAAACAATAAATTCCAATAGGTAATTCACACGTAATTCAAGTCTCAAGTGCCTTCACGGATGAATTCATTATGAGGATCCATAAAATTAAGTTCTAAAAAGAACATTACACCATTTACTTAAATGTTAGTTAGAAATAATGTTATGTTCATTGTTAGGTTATTCAATAATTCTAAAAAGTACCTAGTAGCACAGACTAATAATAATATACTACGTATACAACTAGTAGGGTAAGTACTAAGTACTCTATTAAGTACTAGGTACCTACCTATTATGCGTTTGAAAAGGACATCGATTTTCCTTTTTTCAATTATTTCCACAGGTTTACAATTTCTGCGTAACCGTCAACGAATATTTAATAATCTAAGCTTTTACCTACATAACAAATAACAATACCTACTGAGCCAAAAGTAATTAAGTAGGTTATAGGTACCTATGTTTGGAAATTAGGCAGTCCAAATCTTGATGACAATATGACAAAATAAATATTGATATTATGAGGTACTTATATTATGCGAGGTACCTATATAATAATATATACCTACCTACGATGGATATACTTGCGATCATAATATCAAGTAGGTACCTATATGAGATTAAGAATCCTCGGGCTGAAAGCTACCTATTACGTTTTGCGATTTCTCACATTAGTGCACAATTAAACATAGGTCATGTCACATCAGTCAAGACTCAAGAAATTGAAAATTTACCAAATTACATTTTTATTTTATTTTAGAAACAGATGTCAATTACATTACAATATACACTTATATCCATCAATCATTTAAATATTTAATAATAGTTAATAGTAATCTGAAACCAAAGTGATAAATTCAACTTATACTAAAATGTACCTACCACAGATGTGCATACATTTAAACCTAAAAACACGATTAATTAATTATTATCACCAATATAACAATAATGTTATGAAGGAAAAAAAACAAGGGTGGTCGACCTTCTAGTGATTAATCCGCACATATTACGTACACAAGTGCACAAGACCTTGTCGTAAATTCTTAGCGACATATTGTCTGACTGCTAGTTTATTTTTAAACTATATACATACATAACTAATGCATATTAAATAAAAGCGGTAATTTAGAACGTTCAAAAATATACACAATCATCGTTATTCACCCAGAACGTTCATTTTTGGCAGGGTGCCTGTCTTACATTCAGAAAACGTGACGATAATCACATGCTTGGCTAAAAAATACGAGTTTATTTCTGTATGTATTTAACAAACAATGTTTGTTTACATTGTGTTGCTATAGACCTATGTGAATCATAATTACGCTAAGTGGATTGCGTAACTGTAAAGCTTTGATTTACCTTGTATGTAAATATAGTCAGGTATGGTCGGTACATTAAGGGCGACTGCATAATAAAACGACAATGTTTTACATATAAAAATATTTATTAAAAACATTTTGGTAACATTTAATAAGAACACTTAGGTAAAAATAAATCGACCTCAAAATTATTTCAAAAGAACAGCCTGGACTGGAAGTTCACGGAGGAAGCCGGAACAGCAAAAAACTAAAATAAATAAAACAATGATAACACTAGGCAGAAGTCTAATTGACAACCAGAATTAAGGCATCGCAAGAATAATTATTTAAGTACGATAAAATACCTACGGCTATTATTATAATTACAACAAATAAAACGCCTAACGTCTATTCGTTCAGTAAAGTCCGCGCGGCGCCGTGCGGAGACCGCGCCGGCGACCTGTACAGTCTCTTGGCAGAATTTATCGGAGTATTATTGCCACTAACATTATTATTTATTTCACTCACGAGACATTTCGCTTGCCACTACGCCGTAATTATACAACTACTAAATACTAAAAACATCCCAATTATACGAAGCTATGTTAAAATTTTACCTAACTAATAATATTAACATCTTCGGCTAATTTGATACTAGAATGATATAACATCCTCTCATATTGTACTCTTAATATTACGCTTGATTTAATAATAAGTGAGGAATTAACATGTTACACATAATATTGCAAGCATTACTGAGATTGTGCATGTTACGTGATTTACAATTTACATGTATTTTGAAACTTAGTGTACAGGATGGAAGTTTGCTTATACTGTAGTTATCGAGGGTGGAAGGACCTCGGCCGAGGCCGAGCTCTTACAAAAAGCTACATTAAAGGAACAGTCATAAAGATTAAATTACGAGCATTGGCACTTTCAATATTAAATCTTAATTACACTCTCGAAATAGCACTGCATATTAATCAACTTAAAAACTAAATTCAGATCAGTCATTTATGATATCACATCAAAATAAACAGGGAAAAATACATATGTGATAATAGTTTGGATATATTATAATATAGTATATTATATTCTTTTTAAAAGAGGTATTAATTTTCTTAAGGGTTACTAAAATATTGAGCTCTGCGTCGCTCGCGACGCACTATATCACCATAATACGAGAACAACATTAAACCAATAAAAGTTTTGGTACTTGGAGTTTATCTCCTCGTTAATTCTATTTTGCTAAACCTACATAATGCTTATCAGATATAATATTATGTAATACCGGCGAAGCGCGCTTCTGCCTGCAGGCGACCCGGGGCCGCGTGCAGGCATCCGACACGTTTCTTCACCTTCAACCCTTCAATCCCCATACAATTTTCATTATAAAAATACTGTCATTTGACTACAGTTCAATGAGAAAAATTATTTATCATAAATACAAATGAACAATAGATACTACATCACACTATATAATATAATATCATGTATATGATTTGACTAAACAAAATAAAATGCATAAAATTGAAATGATTTAAACATCGTAAAAATATTTGACACTAACAATGGAAGGTACTAAATTTGATTATTACATGAAACAAAAAAATAACTCATTCAAATAAATAAATAAATAGCACAACAACCAAAATATTTGGCAATGCGGATAAAATAAACATTAACAACTATTACCCTCGGCTGCTAACTTAATACAAAATTGGAATGCAAATATTGCATCGCACCTTGGCCTCGCTGGGTGTGGGGCTGGGCCTGGCAAGCGGCCGCTCTCTGGGCCGATCATACAACTAACTTAACATCCACTACAAGAGCTACTGTGTAAAATGTGCGTATCGCTCCCAATACATTACTTTGCACTACATTCGATTTAAGTTTTGTCATATAACATTATTTTATTAACTTAAAATATTCTGAATGCAACATCTGATTTACAAAATCCATAACGACCGCTTTGTATGCGTGTGACTGAGCAGAAAGCACACTAGATTGACTAAACATACACAAGCCTTGAGTGTATATTGATTGAAGAAAAATGTCATTTGTTAGGCAAATTATATTCATTAGCTGCATTCTGAGATCCATGCTATTATGTTCAGTCGAGAACCACTGAATCATAATTATATTAAAATAAAATTTTGTAAATTATTCACTTATTTGATTACAACTTATTTAGTTCATAGCCCAGCAATAGAAGAGGAAGAAAGTATAATATAATATTGATGACTCAAAACAATAATAAACGATAAAAAAAAGATAAAGCAATTGATAAAATGCAATGTATACTTGGACTGATAAGACGCTGATTTCAAAATGATAATAACTACTGGAAACAATCATGTTATGATTCAAATAATTATAAATTTTTGGATGTTGGTCCCTTCCAAAAAATTGCCAAACCTCACAGCGAATTAACAACAATATTATAAAGAAAATTTTTTGAAAACTACAACTGTATTGTCACATATCAACATTTTTTATAAAAATAACTTTGTGTGAAATATGTCAACATTATCATGTACAAATACTCCAGTTCCATTTTAAAGCTGTTCACAACATAGCAGAACCAAAGTTACACAGAAGGACAGTATTAATTTGTTAATAGTTATAGTTAGTATAAATATGTTACACATTACTTACACATACTTTACAAGACTCACACTATTAAATATCTTGACTAAGTTAAAGAGACCATGGATATTACAATTTATATATGCATTTACATAGATATATTTACCAGTCTGTTCACGACACTTACTATAACTTTACTAGAACCCAGTATCTGGGCACATCAATGACTTAAAACATTTTAAAACGGTCTGTAACAACTACTAATACCTTAGGACATCTAATCACTGTTTAAATTTGTGATGATATGCACTGATAACCCATTTGACTTTGTTTTATATGGGCTCGTCATATTTTAAATGAGCTGAAGCTTTCACACTGAGTAAATAGGAAGTAGATAGGGAGACATCAAGATTGTATCCACTAGATTATGTGATTACTATTATAATGTAATGCACGGACGGTACAACCAACAAACACCAATAATTAGACCTTAAAATTAAACTACAGCTTGGCTTAAATTCGTGCCTTCTCGTCGTATCGTTTATGTTAACGAGAAGCAGACTTTTGGTTTAAACATGTCGATAATATCGAAAATGACTGTGGAATATATCAAATCCATAAATTAGCTCTAGGAGACTCTACAGTAGTACTTACAAAACAATATTTAAATAATAAATATTAATATGATTTAATGGTGGGAATAGCTCATAAGGAAAGTTTAAAATTTAAATATTGCTTCAATAAATCCAACATTTGACCACCTTAAACAATTTGATCTAAGTCACCAATTCATACAAATTGTATATTCCAACAATTTATAGAAAATATAATTTGAAATATTAAATAATTAAATTCTTTGGACAATAAATTATTAAAATTTCTAAGAGGAACTAATGTAGTGTACTAATAGTATAATTAAATTAATTTTCTGTCTTTAAATTAACTTATGATATGGAATTTGAGGTTTGAGTAGTGATCCCTATATGGATCTAAAATGCCGATTTCATATTTGTAGGTATATCATTAACATAATAAATATATAAAATAACCTTAACATTATCACACAATCAATAAGTTAAAACAAAAAAAAAAAAACGAAAACATATATGCATCGTCACGCACTTATAGAATTTGTCAAAAATTGCTTTGTTTAAATTAAGATCACAGTTTTAAGTCACATTTAAAATGTAATTCTACAATTTCACGGACGATAACCATATACATATTCCACAGTCATCCATAGCAGCATAGACTCATCAAGACAACATTATGGTTTATAATTTAGGAATGTCAAAACCAGCAACTTTAGTTTATGAGAAGAAATACTAGTAACAAACATTTACTTAAAATCATAATTATTATAGTCTAGAGGCATTTCCTGGCAAATAGCTAAAGACAGGTCGTCATAGAATAATATTAATAGTTCCAACTAAATTTGCTGGTTCGTTGTCAAAAGGTGGTTGGAGCACCGTTTTGTGACTGCACCAAAAAGTATCTTGATGTGTTCTAGTTGCATTTTGTTCGGAATTTATGCTGACGCATGGTTTTGCTAATCTGTGGCAGCTACGACCCATGAGAAGCCACAGTCGCGACAGGAGTCTTTTACATACTGTGTGCGTGTCCCATACGGCCCCAGGCGGTGGTATTGAGAGCGATTTGCGAAGAACAGTGCAGGGTTGTTGGGAGGCAGCACTGTCGCGCGGTAGTTCCATCGCGGATCTCTGAGATTGGCCATTAAATTGAGAATGTCACGGCCTCCGGATACTACTTTGACATCCTGTTTTCTTTCTTTTGGACGTGGCTGGGGTTGCACAACCGAATCAAATAATTTCTGAAATGTTGATTAAGTGTTCATTATTAACATTGTTTATATTAAGTAACCATAAATCACATTGGAATATTTAATTTCAGTAGTTGATAGACGAAATTGGCACTAGCAATTGTTTACGCAAATGGATTAATTATATATTCAAACGTATAAACATATAAATACATCAGAACTTTTATAGTTAATAAAGATAATAAACAACGTGTCAAACATAACATAAGGTCTTCAAAAATCTTTCCATTATCACACGTCAATAATTACACACAACATTGATAGCATAAGACGTTCGCCATTACGGAATATTATGAAAATAGAGAGGTCAAGGACAGGACGAACGCAAACAAAAAAGCATAATAATATACAATGTAATTAGCTCACCTTCTCTGTGGTTTGAGGACTAGATGGCAAAGAGTCGCTGTTTACAGACTCTGATTTGAGCGAAACCAATGAGCCGATACCGCTAGATTCACTGGATACAGACGGGCTGGGGCTCGTTTGAGACTTTGATAGGCCCGCTATGTCTATGATATGGCTGAAGGAATTGAAATTTTCTGTCTCCAATCCCGATAAAGGTAGTGCAACTGATAATGCCATGTCTGTAAGACAAAAATAACAGTTGAATTTCGTTTACACGTGCATTTAACGCCACTCACCACTGCGTGCTTTATACAGCTATGTTGACATAATCCAACGCGCCAAATTTTTCCGCTCACAATACAGCATTTTAATTATCACATTTAACTCTAATCGTTATGAGTATAAAAATAACAACAATAAACACTACATTACAATAAAAACAATAATTACCGAAAAGCGCAATTCCCAAAACGTACAAGCCTCGACGTAGCGAAAAGAGATCGAACATTTACGAAGTGAAGTTGGTTTCATTACAATATTATCTCGCGTTTGCGTGTGCGTGATGTAGTTTAGCGGGCGGCAAACGGAAGTTACCAATGTCGGTAAAACAGTTTATTACGCAGCAAACAAAGAAAATTTCAAGTAAATAGTAAAAAGTATTTGTAATGTAGTTTTGATTACTGTTTGAAACAAACCATTTAATTTCATGATAATATTAAAAAATATTAATTGATCTGATAAGAAAAAAATGCAATCTTTGCATGTAAGCTAACGCCATCTATTGAAAACAGATAGAACTACAGCTACAACTCTCGTCTGCTCACATCTCTGACATTCCAAGTGAAATCGATGTTCCGTGTGAACACGATAGATGGCGCTGTAAAACATAATTAAAAAATATTTTATTTATTTTTTTAAATTATGTTTTGACAATTCAAACCTCGATCTGTGCACCTCATAATAATTATTACAGTACTTGTTCTTGTAATATAATTTTACAGGGAAAGCTTGGAAAATATTTGTTTTGAATATAATGGTATCTAATGGGTAGGCATTTATAATTATATTAAACGAAATTATTTCGGTATCATAATATATTATTAAGTATATTATAAATGAAAAAAATATTAAGATAGGTAGGTACTTGGTAGGTAGTTTATTTTCAAATAAGTATTTACTTATTCTAGTGTAGAAACCACATTGAAAGTATATTTTATGTTTTTCATATAATATTATCTATAGGTATATCGTATACTTTAAAATTTCAACGTACCTACCTACCTAATGGACAAAATTATGATTCTTTTTTAAGTGAAGCTTATTTATGTGCGTTGAGAGGAAACATTTGGTATCTTTGAATCTTGCCAAAGAAGTTTCTCTTCTGACACGTGACACGTCGTGTGCTCGGCACACAAGCTCTTTTTTTAACAAAATATTAATAAGCTTAAAGTTGTCAGAACTAAACTAGGATGATGATTTAGATGGGATTACATGGCAGTCAACAGCTTTCAAATAAGTAAGTAAAAAAAAAATATTATCAAAATCCGTTCACCCAGTCAAAAGTTCTGAGGTAAGAAGCCTGTATCAAACCTGAAAAAAAAAAATTAAATCTAGGTACTTTTTTAATTCGGTTAAAAATAAGTTCTGTCACTTGATTGGCATAAACAGAATCTGTGATTTTACTTAGGTAGGTAGGTACTACCGTACTAGGTACTGTAGTAGTAGGCAGGTATTTATATTGAACTTACTAGCTTTTCGCCTGCAGCTTCGCCTGAGTAGTCAAACTCGCATTTATAATATTAGTATTTAGTAGAGATGTAGGTACCTACTATATGTAGTAGGTACACTAAAGATAATAAATAATAATTTAGGTTTATTCATTTTATATTAACGTGTCTTTTTTTCTTCTTGTTGCGCATTGATAAATAAAATTTCCCTGGTCATTCCTTGTTGTTTTCAGATTGGTTCCAACAACCAACATAAATATTTCCTGGAACGTGTTTCAGGATTTTTATCAATTTGTGTTTAATTGTTATTAATAATTTTCTTCAGTTACAAAACTGCACATCATCTAACCATAATAGGCCAACAAAAGGTAGGTACTTATATTCTGCCTGAAACATTTTTGCGACACAAAAAGCTAGCAATTAAAAATTGCATTTTACTTAACTACATAACTTTTTGATACTTAGCTATAATATTCTAATTAATAGGTAGGTAGGTACGTACTTCCCTACCTCATTTTATAATAAGTATTATACTAGCTTTCCGCCCGCTAGCTTGAATCACTATCTATTAAAAAAAACCGCATCCAAATCCGTTGCGTAGTTTTAACGATTTAAACATAGGTACATATAGGGACATAGGGAATAGGGACAGAGAAAGCGACTTTGTTTTATACTATGTAGTGATAGATACCTATTAGAGGACATTTAGGTAGTTATATAGTAACTACTTAAATGCCCTGTAGCTTAGATTAATAAATAGTTTATGACCATTTATCTATTGATTTTTATAGCAATAAAAAACTAATGAAAAAAGTAAAACCTAATGCTCTACATTCTACAAAGCAATTTTAAAAGATACATTTTTGTAACGTGTTAGGTAGATAAGTTTAGATTTCAATTCACCCACGACATTGTGTGTTTAGATATTTTTCTAGTACATATTACCTAGATAGTATAGGTACCTACAGGTATATCTAACATTTTCATAACCTATCCTATAAAAAATGCATGTTTATTGGTAAAGAAATAAAAAGAAACGATGTTAACAAATAATAAATAGTTACTCTTTTAATTGCCTAGATATTAGTTTATTTTATTTATTTTAGCTAGAGTAAGTAGATTCCCATTCAAACAATATTATATTTTATAAGAAGGTATATAGGTTGGTACTTTCTCAAAGCTCAATCCATGAAAAATATAATTATAAAGTTACCTACTAAGCATTGGCAGACCATTATATTATATTAATTTTTATCACAAAACCTAAATATACCCAGTAAAAGGATTTTTGCTACTTAATCATAATTTTATATCCGAATATGTAAAGTGATATAGGTAATATTAAAAATCCATTAAGTACCTACCTACATTTAAAAATACCTAAGTACTTATAACCTAAACGGTAAACCTTTCCGGCTCTATGACGTAGCTCTACATAAAGTTGGCAAAGCAATAATCTTAATATATATAAATCTCGTGTCACAATGTTTGTCCTCAATGGACTCCTAAACCACTTAACCGCGATTATAATAAAATTCGCACACCATGTGCAGTTCGATCCAACTTGAGAGATTGGATAGTTTAAACATGTAGGTACCACGGGCGAAGCCGGGGCGGACCACTAGTAATTATATATTATGTACGTACTTTATTCTTAGTTAAGTACCTACCTACTTATTAGTAGACAGTAACAAATTGTATAAATACATATTATAAATAAATTTAAAAACTTGCTATCTACTCATTTTTATTTGGACTATCTCATCGTCTTTTATTTATTTCATGTTAATTAAGTCAATATTATGTAGATGTCGTGGCCATATCGTAGATTTGCTCATTTCATGAAATGACCAATTTAGTTTGGCCAGATCGTTAAATCGTCAACGTTTCACGATTTGGTCATCCACATTTGGCCAGATCGACGATCTGGCCAAACGTGGATGGCCATTTCACGAAATGCGACCATTTTTGTTTCTTTTTTAAAAAGCGATTCGCTTCTGGCACTCGCCGGCCGCTGCCGCGGCACGCTCGCTTTGCTCGCTCGGCTCGTGCGTTGTTTATTAAAGTCTAACCTAACCTAACCTAACTGTTTTCTATTGAAAAAACCATTCGCTTCTGGTATTCGCCGGCGCTACCGCGGCACTAACTTAAATGACAATAAACAAGTTCTTAAAATATTCTGAATTTTTTAATGTTTTATGGACTCTCTAAGATATTTTATACGATCTGGCCAAATGTCGATGATCAAATCGTGAAACGTTGACGATTTAACGATCTGATCAAACTATGTTGGCCATTTCATGAAATAAGCAAATCTACGATATGACCACGACATAGATACACATTTATTATGTAGACAGGTCTTTATAACTTTAAAAATACGAGTCTGTGCCTAAAGTTTATTCTGAAACCTACTTAGACTTTCATATGTATTCAAAGTGAATATATTAAATAATAAATCGCCATTTTCAGTATGAATTCCTATATTAATATAATTCCGAGATAGACATGTAAAATGTAATCACGTCGGCGAGCATCTCCGAGCGTCATTATGCAAATGTTTGGTACGAGTCAAAGATCGGAAATTCGGTAATTGCTCATCTCGGTGTTCCGATACGCGAATTCTTATTTCGCCACTTAGTCCGTTCAATAAAATAATAATAGTAAACATCCGTGCAAATGGCCGGCGGGCCGAGGGGCCGGTGAGGCGCGCGGGGTGGGCCGCGCGGGGGGGTGGAGTGAGCTTATCGATTCGCGCCCGCGCGACACACTGTATCTATCCTCTCATCGAAGCCCGTTTGCGGGCCTCACAAAGAAAGAGATAGGTTTCGCCGACTTTGATCCTTTTGTTTTTGGGCAGCGTCCGGCGATGCGGGCGGGGGCTGAAAAATGTGAAGGGGCGCTGATTGGCCGGGCGAGCCCCGCCCCCCGCCCGCTCAGCCTCCGCGAGAGCCTCCGGACCTCGTCTCAGTCAGCTTCAGTCTAAGGCCCTCAGTTCAAGGGCGGTTGTCGCAGTGACGATTTGTTTGGGTTCATCTATTTATAAACTAGCAACTTATAATAATACTTTCAAGGACACCACTAAACGCATTTATTACTATGAATATGCCAATCATAATTTGTATGAATAAATATGTGTTTTATTTTTAACAAATCTCTACAGGGGTCCATAAATTTTGCAATCAAGTCTGCACTCCTAATCTATTTCCTTATTCTCTTGATCCACTTATGTTAAGAAGAAAATGTTATGCGATTTGTTTAAATTAGAATACAAGGAAATTGTAGGTATGTACCTAAAATATGAATAATAATTTTATTCATATTTTAGGTTTTACTATATTTTTATACTATATTTTTAGTTTTTTCCATACAAAGGAATTATTTATTTTTATTGTTATATTTGAAGTGAAAACTTCTTTAGCGGCGTTGGGTATACCTAAAATCTTAAACTCGCGTCAGAACACGTGGCCTGATCGAAAAAGCGTAAGACGGGTTCTTTTTTTTTTTAAAGTGAAACTTTTATTACATCGTCTCAAACTTTTTGGTCTGTGTAGCGCATGTCGCGTGACGTACGATAATTATCGTACAAATACGATAATTATCGTAAGTTTCACTTTTACCGTGGTTTCATAAAACCACACAACATTTTTTTTTAGCCCTTATATTCCATGCGTAAGACGGATACCATTCCAAAATATCAAACATGCTGAACGTTAATAATTAAGTTTTCACTTCTGCCGGCACTCCCGGAGTGCAACCCGTCTTTTTTTTTGTTACCTAATTCAGCTCTCCCTGTTAGGCACTGACTTCCTGAATAAAAAAATTCAACCGCATTATACCCAATTTACTTTTAAATTAATTAATAAGTACCTAGTCAATTAATAAATAATAACACATCTATTAAGAGATTTCATTTGTACCTACCTACATATCTCTATGTAGAGCGCAAAATATGCAACTTTCTCTGAATACGTAATGCCTTTGAGCCGTTTGCGTTCTGTTATTGTTATATTCTTCCACATACGCACAATATAAATTTTATTTTTTTACTCAATTTAAATAAAAAAGCCAAAGCGATAAAATAAAAGTATGACAGAAATATTAGCTCTATCATAAAATGTGATAATTTTATTTTGTGAGAGTAACTATTATACTAGTGAGTCTGTGAGGAAATATATTATTACCTACGTTTGTATTAATGCAATACCTAATGGAATGAATTTAGTTATGTTCATATAATTTTGATTAAAATATTTTTTGCTATCATTATGTACCTACCCTACTTCTATTAAAGCCACTTCTAGTAAAATAATTAAATTATTCCTTCTTTACACCAATTTAAATAATATACGCACTGGCTCCTCATACAGTTATATAGGTATAACTGTATGAGTAGCCAATATAATAGGTTATATTATCTGTTTTTCAGGAGCCTGTATATTTTAGCCAATATATTTACTGCATCAATCTATAGGTACCTATAGTAGGTGTAATGTAGGTATCCATAATTTTTTGGTAACTTTATTTTTGTTCTATTTTTGTTATCCTTCGATTGTATTAATTATATTAGGTAATCGAAGAATATAAACATTTCAATCAATACCTTTACCTAATGTATACTTTCACGACATTTGAAAAATTAGATAGGTACATGTTAAGTAGGTTGTTGGGTTATTTTGAGTATTTGGAGTAAGCAACTGACCCGCTTATATCACATTACCTACTTAAAAATACATGTTTTAAATACCTTTTAATACTGATCACAAATTTTAATGCACTGATTAAAAATAGTAATTAAGAACCAATTAAATAATTTCCAAGCTTAATTGCACTTGAAAACTAATTAAATAATGCCAAAAAATTGGCAACAAATACAAATAATGGAAATATTTATTTACAATAGGTAGGTAGGTACATAAAAAAGTTCCACAAGTGGTAACATATCTAGTAGTTGCTGGCCGTAACGCCCCCTTGGTACGCTCGGTAAAATTAGTAAATGAGTTACTCGCTCTGCTACCGGAGACAGATTTATTTAATACTTCTTTAAATGCGTATAAATCAAATGTTTTTAGATTCTTAAGTAGGTAATTTAATGAAATTTGTATTCTATTTTTAATAATATTATCTTGTATAAAACTAAACATGTAATGCTTTGGGGTAAAACCTGTTAATTACTTGTTGTGAAATAAATAAATAAATAAATATCTTAACCTTCTTAGCTGTTGGAAATTGTTACACAATATTGCACAGCCATAATAATAAGCACATCGACTGTGTTATACAACGTTAGGATGACATTTAAACTGGCTAGGCATATCGAATGTTTCAGGCTGTGTGATAACAAACGGGCCTTGGTGTCGCGTCGATCATTCCTCGCTTCGATGAAACGGTGTCTTTCCACGGAATTCGTAGATACGGTCCTGAAGTCGGCGCGAAACGCGGCGTTTTTGGAATGTAGAAGCTAATGTACCTAATATTGGAATCGTTTTTGTTTAAGCTAGATGAATACCGAATACGTCACTTGGTTTACAAATGAAATTATTTTTCTGATAATCAAAATTTATTCAAACTAAGTAGGTAAGCTTCTAATATTTATATCAATAGGTATCACAACCCCAAATCTCCAATCTCTCAATTAAACATTAAAATCATTATGATGTACCTATTACATTGTATCCTAAGTACCTACTCTACCTAAATAAGATTGTAGAGATAAGGCTATTTATATAAAAATAAATAAATATGTACGTAAACCTATTTTTAACTGTTGTGTATAAAACTCTTAAACTACCGTTGTATTTCGCGTCTATTGTCTTATATGTTTATGACGTAGGCTGTACGGTCACTGATCGAGTTCGGTTCCGTGTTTGTTCACTCTGAGTTGTGAGTCGTGACAGAGTGACAGGTAAATGAACGCGACCATTCGAGACTGCGACATGTCAATATGATGATATATCTCAATGTACACGATAAAATGTACCCTTTTGTGTCGCCATAGGATTTAAAATGCAATACAGTGAAGAATACGCGTATATCAAACCGTTCTATGATTTCTGACTGAGATTGATTTGTCCATTTTGTTTCGTAGTTCCGGAACGAAAATGCAATCGTTTTCACACAAAAAGAAACATAAGCGGAGTCAGAAATATGGAACTGAAAATTTGAATGTATAATCTTAACGTCGTTAACGTGTAAGGGTATATTTACCTTGTTTCCCTAAGCGACGAAATATTTAAATAGATATCCACGATCCATCCATGGCTATCTTTAGATAAAACGCCCCAATTCACATGCGTGAGCTGTGTGATGGATGAGTCCGACGATCAGTCCCTTGCCCCCCCTCCCTCCGAAATTTGCCTTCCTCACCCCCTCGCCGACAACAACCCGGCCTAAGTCCTGTAGGTGATCCATTACGCTGGCATTTTTGCGTAATCCTCGTTTATAAATATGAAATTGAAGGAAGACCTAGTGATGCTTAATCGACTGGAGGTCGGGGTCATCCCGTCCCTCTGTTGCGAATAATTTATGGCCTGCGGAAAAAATATCGAAAAAATCGTGTCATTTTACACCTCCTTCAGCGAGTGAACGATGAACGATCGAACGATTACTGAAAACAAACGTTTCAGATTACCGCAACGGCAAGGGGCAGTTAATCGGGATGCAAATGATAGTAATTGTAATCAATATATTGTGCAGTGATTATACACGAGGTATGCTCTGATTATAGATAATAATAGTTGGGGGAGGTTGGGGCTGATGAGCGATTTGGGTATTATTTGCGCTTTATTTGGGTATTTAATGCGCTCGAGTGACGACGCAGATATACGTCGGGTTATACAGCGTGTCCCCAGAGGGCTTCACCCTTCGACTGCGCACCGCGGACATTGATTTAGTAATGTTAACAGGGAGCGAATTTAAATATTTTAGTAGCTGATTATTGCAAATGATTTGGATTGTAAATATACTTATCTAGTTATCGAATTAAGAAGAAAATTACACATGTATATGTACATTATATTACATGCATTACACATGCAGTCTTTAGTTCAATGTTCTAAAATTTTTATATTTTACTATATGTACATATACTTCAGCATTATTATATATTTTCTTTTTACAAAAGTATTAGAAGTTAGTTAATAAATTAATTTCTTATTTACCTACTACCGCATACTATGCAGGAATAAGCGTATAAAGAATTATGTCAAAGAAAAAAGCACAAAACGTATTCTTGTATTTTTAGACTCTCATAACTTTTCTTTTAACTATCATGATATTAAAAATTAAACACAAGTAAGTACCTATCATATAACTTTCCAAATGCAACACAATCACCTAACGCTTATATACCATAACGATAAATATAAATTAGTCTATACATAATTGAGAACAATACACAGATACTGTTACCCGACCTGAGGCGCATAACAATCAAATTTCCACACGAACGGTCTCATAACAATATCCGACACTAATAAAGGTCTTAATCCTTTGAGCTGTACAATATTGTGTACTCTAATTGGCATTAAAGTCTGTTGAAAGAATTGAGGTAACCCCAAACAGGCGCTTATCACCACATCACCGAACCCTTGTTGCATCACAGATATAAAATATCGCCCCCAGATATTAACCACTACACACCGCATACCTATTTTATTTTACGAATTTCAATGTTTATGTGGCTTTAATGTGTATATGGATTGGTTATTTCCATTTGTATTGTATTTAAATATTTCTTACTTGTATAAATAAATGTATAATCATTTTTGTAGGTACTGAAATTCAGCGAATTCAACTTTATACGTAACTTATTTTGCTTGTTGCAAAAATGCACGAAGAAAATCATTGATATTAAAATCAATTAACAGTATGTTCAGGATTTTTTTCGAGAAATGGAAAAAACAAGGCATTTAATACAAAAGGCTCTTATCCAGCGCACTGATAATATTTTACGACATGAAGTTTCATATAAAGCTTTTTCTAAACGTTTATATTATGTAATCGTCAAAAAGCTCCAAAGACACGTTTAATATAAGCACAGTAATCAAAAACAATCACTCTTACCTCTAACAATGTAGTATATAGATAAAAAAGCTCCGATTTTGAAGTGATTGCGTTATAGCATTGTATTGTGGTAGGGAATTGGCGTAATCTTCATAATTGTTTGCGGTGTAGGTACTCGCTCCACTGCGCGTTTCGTAGCAACGCATAAATTGGACTCGATCGCTTTGTTTGCTAAGATGTACATAATTCTCCAATACCTAAATATATTCAATATTATGGAGATAGAATTGTTTCGGAATTAACTGTTTAAAGACGCCAATTAAGGTTTTTTGAGTGTAACAATTTTCCTCGTAGAAATCTATAAAAACTCTACTATTTACTTATCTATATTGAAATTTTAAATTCGTAGATTGAAGTTTTTTATAAACAAATTTAAACTACGTTTAGTATCAAGCTTAGTAATATTTAATATATCATTTACGAACTATCATTTTCCGTTCTTACTAAGAGCATATAGTTACGAATAATTTTTTTTGTACAATGAGTGAAATACATTCAATTGTTCCCAAAATGCATTTGTGTAATAAACAAGACAATGGATAAACGTAATACATGTTTAATATTCCAAAACAATTTCTTACATAAACTCACATTCATCAAAACATTAATCTGAGATGATGGATCGTCAATACATTTCGCCCCAAACATGGTTTTTTAACAAGTGCTGATTTCTCACGATGCCGCTATAAAACAGTATGGTTAATTAATTGCATTATTTCGTGTTAGATAAATATTAATGGTTAACTATTAGGGGATGCTGCACCCTTCTAATTATTTACAGAGATCGTTTGTTATATTGTAATGGTTATATGAGTTATTGGATTAATTATTATCGCTATGATTGCGAGCGAAATTGGCAGCGAAATTTTACGTTTTTGTCTGTAAGATTTTTGAAGTATGATTAAATTTATCTATGATTGAATTATTTATTCAATTTACCAACCTTTAAACCAATAAAATATTTTTTTATTGGGATATATTTTTGCTACATTTATCGAAATCGTAGATTGATTAAACAGATCAAAACAAAAAGAAGTTTTACACATATACAATACACTTCGTTATTTAACCCGTTTATACGTAACATTTACCAGTGTAGGTACCCGAACGTGACCATTGGAAGGAAGCAAACTAATCTTTTGTTTAGCTTAAACTGATTGTCGTAGAACGATGTAGCAGTCCCCAAGGGGCCTTGGCGAGCCGCTGTCCGGGGCGCAGTATTTCACGAGCGGCTGCCCGTCTGACCTTTCCGACTCCGGGGACCGAAATGCCATCATGTTTTCATTTTTTCTGCAACGCTCACTCGACGACACTCGATTAATTTTTCACGGTACGCTTGTCAAAATGTGATTTAATATCGCACGCAAGGGTTGACCGTGCTTTGACGTACGATGCGTGCAGTGTGCACGTCTAGCTGGCTAGCTGCAGTGGCTACGTTTTCGTTGTGAACAACCGATTCTTTTGATAGTGTAGACTGTAGGTAGTAGTGAATGAATTCGCATTTATGATTTTCGGTTACGAGTGGAATTATCAATAACGCCAAAAATAGGTACCGCAATTTCCAATTTGCCGCGTCACTCCGGATTCCAATAGGAAGCGGGGATAAATGGAGTCACATTCCAATATGTCACGAGCGGGGTTCGACCATTTCGCTTTTCGGCATTCGGCATTCGCGGTTTCAGATATTCGCACCGAGGTACATTCGTGGAATAGTGCCCGCGCATTCCGAATCCGCACCCTAATGAGATCCTAACGCTCAATACACACCGTAATTGCTTTCTCACTTGCTAATTTTATGAGCTAATTTTTTGGTCTGATTGGGTAATTTTTGTAATACATACTAATGTGCTGTATTGGAATCGATATATTTATTGATTATATTAACTGTGATGTACAATACATATTTTAATATTGATAGCAATATAACGAAATGACTTTTAGTTTTAAAAATCCTACTCTACAATTCATTCCTCGATTTTCCAATGTAATTCCACTCATACCGTATTCAGCGCACTCATATCAATCTTTTACAAAACACAGACTAAATAAGGTGAAAGGCCTTATGCGACCCTTTCAGGGCCGCATTAGGCAGGCTACACACGAGCGGCATGCATGTCACGTCAATCGTTATTGCCTGTATATCGCCGCCATTGCCCGAACTGATTCGAAATATTTTCACGGAATCACTTATACGCCTCGCAAGCACGTTAAAAGGAGGTGTTCGCAATGCCTAAATATAGTAATGTAATTTGCATTGTTTTGGTATTCATGTGTAGTGCCTCTTATTTCTTCAAATGTGTGACTCTACATCGCATACCTCTTGTATAAGTTACTTTATGACACAATCTTTAACATAGAACATTTCAGCTATCTTGTTTTGCCTATTGTCTTATAATGTTATGAAGATCTAATTAGAGTTTAATGTTCTTCATAAATATATGAATCGAATTGTTACATCCAGTATAGACTTTTACACAATGAGACAACTTTTCGAGTTCCAACCTATGTATACCTGACCTCCTATTCCCTACCTAATTTTGTTATTGTTTTTATTATTTAAAGTCACCAATATATAAACAAACACTTTCCATTCATCTACCTATAGCCTCTTCTATACCATTTTTAACTTTTATCTACGGTATTATAGTGTCAAATTCAGTAAGGTGTATGTATTCGTGTCGCGTACGATCTAATGGGGTTACGATTCGTACCGGCACTTGTAGCAATCAGACCTCGCGTATTACATGTGCCCTTGGAGTGTAGGTGTGTATGCTTTCTTACGATTTTAATAGTTGTATGTGTTGTTTTAAGTGTTACGTCTATGAGTGGTTTTCAGTAGCTTCTTTAAGACGTTTCTATTTAATCAACGCTGGAATTTGTGAAATTATTAGATTCCGTTGTTTGCTAGGAGAAGAAAAAAGTGGTGCCGACCGGAAATCTAATAATGCACAAATGCGGTCATATTTTAATATCAAACTATCATTTTCATTTTTTTTTATTTGCATTTATTGCGAGGTTATTTATTAAAAATATTAAATAAATTAAAATAATTCTTTACCCATTGTACACAAACGTGAAATAATTAAAATCCGTATCCGTGACAAATTATCCGAAAATATCATAAATGATTTAGGCGTAAATCAGAGAGCAGATGGCAACCGCGGGAGTCCTGTAGATTGGCGCGAAATACCTACAAAACTGTCATCGTTAAAAAATCGATTAAATCTTACGCAAGCCGACAGAGCCTTGAGCAGCTGTGCGCGTGCGCATCACCTGTCCCACGTGGCAAGAGATAATAGCGATCACAAAGCAACCGAAAACTCCTATTGTTATGGTCCTCACGCGCTTTGATTTTAAGAAAATGGCAGTTCTATTCTTGGGCGCTGGGACACCTGTCTGGTAAATGGTCCGCTTACATATTTGCATTTATTTATAGGTACCATACATTTAAAGCAATCAATCCTTTCAGTTGGCTCTTACCGATTTCTCATGGAATGGTTTTCATTGCTTTTACAAGCAGTAGGCGTAGTTTCGACACATTAGTCGACATCGATCTCGACCGAAATCGGTCGGTAACTAACGATGTTCAGTAACTATAGTATGGACCTAAAAAATTTAGTGTTGTTTTTCCAAGAAATTTACCTTGATATAATGGAATATATAGTAAATTAAAATTAGTTACATAAATTTTTCGCATTATTACAAATACAATTGCATATGAAAAAAGCACATGTTATGCACAAAAAACATGGCAGTTAATTTAATTTTAATCAAATTCGATATTTTTTTATATCAATCGTTTAATTAATGTTCTATTTATATTTATATATACATATTCATGGAATCCAAAATTCCATGTATGGCAATCTCTTTATTTACTTTTTTGACATTTGACATCAAACAATCAAAATAATATTTCTATCAAAATAAATATAAATTTTGTGTTTTCAAGAGGATAATTTTTAATTATATTAAATCTATTGGATAACAAAATATATCCTAAGAAAATATCAATCTGCTTTATGTTTTTATATAGTTAAAGCTATTAGTTTTAGTTAAGTAATATTTTGTTATTTGTGAAGTGCAATAAAATTCTAATCAAAAGACTCTAAAAGATCTACAAGATAATTCTGCTCAATTCGAAGCCTTTCGAGAAATCTTTAAGACATCATAGAAACGGACGGAAGTTTTAGGACGGAACGGATAATTTGTATCACTTGTATTTTTAGCTTGTATTATTATATTATATTATGTGCATCATTGTATATTTTATTACAGTTAATAAGCAAAGGATGAATATATGCAATTGATTTAGCGGTTCACGGGTAATTATTTATGTAACAAATATAAATATTTATCTATAAATTTTATATTTTACAGATGAACAAGTTACTAGAATTATGTTGGTGAGAGATGATGGTTTTGAGCCAAATGTTCAACTACGCTATTATAAACTGTTAAATTAAATTTTTCTAATAAATTTTTTTCGTAATTGGATCGTTTTTATTTTATTTGTATTCATCTGTATAATTTTATTATCCTAGAAGTTCAGAAAGAAATTAATCGAATATGAATGCAATAATTTAGGCTGAATAAACGCAGACAGCAGTACACTATTTTAATATTTATTTAATATAATATAAGAGGCTTCTTAACATTTTCAATAAAATTTTGAAACCATCTTAAAAATAAAACATTATCTGTTTATTTTATTTTAATTGCAATAACATTAAATAAGAGAAAACAATATTGCGTTAAATCATGTAGCATCGGAAGTGTGAAATATCTTCTTATATATAAAATTCTCGTGTCACAATGTTAGTCTGCATACTCCTCCGAAACGGGTGGACCGATTCTCATGAAATTTTCTGTGCATATCGGGTAAGTCTGAGAATCGGCCAACATCTATTTTTCATATGTACCACGGGCGAAGCCGGGGCGAAGCCGGGGCGAACCGCTAGTTTTATTATAAAATTATAATAATCTATAATTTTTCTGACATTATCAACCGTGTCTACAAACCCACACAAACCGTAAGGCCCTTCTCCCATTACGATACTTCTAGAATACGATACTCGAGTAGAATACTAGTTAGATATTTGCTCGCTACCCGATACCCGCATATTATGCGACTGAAAAATGACTAAATTCATCATTATTGTGCCTCGTTTTTGTAGACGGACGCTATGTCGAGCGATTCCAGTGACGACGTAAAAGTAGGAAGTAGGTACTGGATTCATCCATATATTGAAAGAAACATAAATTGTAGAGTTTTTATAGCCGCACGAGAACTACAACATGATGATAAGAATTTTTTATCTTTCTACCGAAGAGATACGCGCGAAACGCGACGCAAAAGCGACCAATTAAACTAGTCGCGGACGTGTAGGATACCGGTAGCGTAATGGGAGAAGGGCCTTCGAAATCTTGTCGAGATCAAACGTCGGTATCATAACGATTGACAATGTCAAAGAATAATTTGTTTTGACAATATTCGAATGTGTTGCAAAGAAATGATTTTCCAAATCCATGAAATCTATATTTTATTTATTTTTCATATATCTACGGAATTGAAATAAAGATGTTATTAATTTAGATAAAAATGCATTGCTACAAGGCTATTATTATATAAATATTTTGACGCATAACGGAAAGTTTTGTGAAGAATAAAAATTATAAACAAATATGTATCCATTGTATACTTCCATCAAATTGGGGAGAGGTATTAAGCGACATCATTTTCATTGCTGAAGACGGGACTATAAATTAGTTGTCGGTAATTACCGACTATTTTGTACAGACTAGGGCCCCAGGTAACTGTAAATTTCTAATATTATGTCCAATTATCATCAACATTGTTACAACTTACAACCTTTCCTATTTTTCCTTAACATTAGAAAATACTCGCTAGTCTTCCAATAGACATTTTCTTTAAATTATAGTAGGTACTATTTCTAAATATCTTCACATATGCTCTAGCTATTTTTAAAAGGGCCTAGGAGTTTTAAAATGGCTACATTCGTCTTAAATAATGTAACACTTTCGAATTAATAATTTTAGTAGGTAAGTGCTATAAAATATTAAAAATAAAATATTAATTTAGATTTTTTTAGAACATAAGAAAATAGGTGCATTCCAAATGTCTTATTTTATTTGCTAATTTAATTTCACTTATTACCTACGACCACAAATATTAAAAATTAAAATGAAATTTTGGTCAATACTCTTGAAAAATTATTTAAATGATTACAGTAATTGAGTTACTATGTACTACGTACTAGAGAGGGCATCGCTACTACACTATTTGTAACACGAGTTAGAGCCAAGCGTCGCTTATATTAGTGACTAACTAGCCGCAACACGCGCGCCCCGTACCGCCGCGATTGTCGCACAGATTTTGTTCGTGATGTCCTCTCTATACGTAGTAATAATACCTCAATGATTACAGTCCAGTTTCTATGACCTATACAATATTATAGATCAAACTAAACGTTTAGTGTTACAAGAAAACAGCTGTATGTATGCTGTTTATTGTTTATCTTTTTAAACAAAAGGTGTTCGGTGTTCCCCAAAACCACTGAAATAATATATTACACAAGTTGCGTTTGTTACTACCGATATTAATTCTTTTCATTCATTCATAGATCACGCACCGAGTGCAAGAAGCTATACATTTACCTGTACGACTTTTAATTTATAGATATTATTGTTTTATTTAAATCCGACCTTAATGGGTGGTGTTACAGTCGTTTTATGAATGCAGTTAAGGTGCTAGAGTATTGTCCTGCAGTGCGATCGACAATTGCTTCTCGATTGTCACCGTTGATGTGAGTCGTATTTTAAACATTTTTACGACAGGTCGTATTTTATTAGATCGCCTGTCGAGGTGGCCCGATCTATATTATGAAAAAAAATGTATATAATGTACATTAATCTCTCGTCAACTACGCGTTACCAAGATATTCAACTTTCTTTTGTTATACATAGAAAGTTGCATATTTTATTATACAATGTTCCGTAGTATAATTACCAGTCCGCAATATTTCGCGTAGACATAATATATCCCATACAAATATCATGCAGAATTATTTCAAGCAACAAATAAGATTGACCTAAGCATAATATTATTCAGATTCGCTTCAACATTTAATCATTTAAGTTTTCACTCACATTACCTACCTTAGCTTACTTACCTTGCTTAAATTTATAAAATTGGTTACTTTCATAATTTTTACACAAAATATATTTAACATCTCCGAACATGATTTGCAAAGCCGAAGATTATAAAACCCCTTAAAACTTAATATCACTAAGTCTTAATTTTTTTCACAATTTTCGTTCAAGTACACGTAATTAATCTTTGGTTACCTGACTTGCGAGCGCACTACGCAGAAACGCACAATGGTCTTTAAATTTTTTTCGGTTTTTCGGCACACATTCCAAAAGGACACCTGGTCGGAAACGAGCCCCGGGGGTCCCTGCCCTGATTGATAGAGGTCCCGTCGAAAACGTGATTTTCGCAACACAATACCAGAAAAATTCATGCTCGCTTGATTTGAAACGGTCGTCGGCGTCGTGGAGTCTGTAAAACAATGAATGATAGAGTTTGTGAATGGTGTGTGAAACAAAGATCCTTTTTCATCTGGAAGTGGGTGGGCAGGATGGCAGGTGAATTGTTCAGTGCATCGCCAATTGGATCAATGAATGACGTCGATTTGACAAAGGTTGTAGTAATGTTGGCTAAAATAAGAACATACAGTGTAATACTGCACTAAGTTCGAATTAAAAATGTAACTTTATAACTCAATGTTAAAAGATAACATAAAATCAACTCGCGTAAAGTTGAAGCTAACTACGATATGTGTAAATAATGACACGCCCCTTTCATAATTTATTCATCCAAACGCATGACATACATTTCTCATTTGCACCCCTTGAATCGAAATTTATGCCCAAGGAAGTAAACAGCAGGGCACCAACGCTACCAACACATTCATGATTGATCTCATAATGAATATGCAGATATGTTAAGTCAAGATAAGATCCCGCAAAATAAAGCTGACTCCCAGAGGAGTGATTGTCGACGCCTGCTGCCTACCTCAGTGCCAACCAGATTTTAATCTCAGATAACTGAAACGAGCTGTGAACATTTTACATAAATTCTAAAGTTACTACCTTGTTAACAAACTGCAGCATTTGATTATGAGATTGTTGATAAATATGCGAATTGTTACTGCTGTGGAAGTTAATTTGACTCTGAAGAATGGAGCTGTATATGCCCAAATGTTATTGTATAACGTAATAAATTAAAAATTAATTGAAGTAAGCTTTAATTAATGTACCGAAATTGTTTTAACACAACAATTTTAGAATTCACACAATATTAACACATTTCTTATTATTAAACACATTATATAAACATACCTATTGTTAAAACCAAATTCAGTTACACTCCTAACACTAAATCATTTAAATGAACGCTATATTTAAAACTTAGCAAGATATAATATTTTCAACCCCTTCTAATTAATAGCCATCACTGTCTCTTCCACTCTCGAGGGCTGACAACGCTTTCAAGTTTTTTTTAATATGCTTCCTCACCTCCGAGAAACAGAAAGGATAATTGCTTTTTTCCACTAGCAACTCTCAAGTATAGGAGTACTTCAATCTCGTTACAATTATGAACTTTCATATTTGGAGGATATTTAAAGAGTTCGTATTAGCTCTAATTAACGAAAACATTTTGGGAAATGCAACGCTTAAGTTCGTACTTGTGCTCCAATTGAATAAAAGCAATTGTGACCGTAATAATTAACAAGAATAATTTTTAGTTTTGATTGAATGTCATCAACTTGATGTTATTTTAATACCAAAATCTGTATGAAATTCTACATCATTTATAAGTTAACATGAAATTATAAACATATACTTACGACATTTATTTTAATAGTCGGAACAGTTCAGTAATTTCATTGTAATTATATGGAATTATATGGCGTAATAAACTTGTCCTGCGTCTGGATATAAAATAATAAAGAAAAACCGTAAGACGTGGACAATTCTATAGGCTGAAAATTGAATAGTTGGATTACGAGATCTGCTAGGGTGGGCTTCATCAGGGTTGACTGTAATGTTGTTTTATTAATAGAAATATATAATAATAATTAATTGTTTGTCAAGTTTGTTTGGTAAAGTAGGTCTATATTATCTGAAATTGAAGACTTTACTTTTTCGATTCACAAAATTGCTTACTCATATTTTCAATTAATTCATATTATAGTGTAGTAATTATTGTATACAAGTTCCTTGACGATAAAGCAATTAACTAATACACTGTTAAAACAATAAAGCAATGAGTGTTAATTACTGAATATGCACTCGAACAATGTGATTGCTATGAAGTAATTTCCTTTTAAAAAATCTTTCCCCGTTCAACCCTAACGACAACTGCAGGTATTGTAGAAGACTCGCGGCCTGATTACTCCTGCTATTGTGTCTCAGACATAGGACGCAATTAAGTATTAGTCTGATTTTTTTCATACTTTAATACACAGGAAACAAAATATAAACCGACAAATTTACTATTATACAACAGTTAAACTTGTTTTACTTTAAAATCACCTAGAAACAAACTAATTCTAAAATGAAAAATCGCGCAACCGAATTAGTAAACATTGATAAGTAAAACCGCAGACTTGTTAACAAGTGCAGTACCATTGCACGCCACTTAAGTGGTAAATTTGAGGAAGCTGTCATCTGAACACAGCTCGTCGCGATCGCTGAAGTGGTCTGCTAACGAACACGCGTGTCAAAGCGAAACACTTCATTAGGTGAGCGATGCTCCCCGCCCCCGGCCCGCGGCCCCTCGCCGCTCCTTGCTCCAGCCTCTATTTAGTGGGCGTCTTACCGACTCCGCTGCGCTAATTAGACGACGCCGACTCTCTTCTCATTAGTGGCGAAATTATGCAGTTTGCTGGAATTCGGGTTAAATGTGAGGTCGAGATGTCGAGCGCTCTGAAAAATATAAAATATTTTCAGGCCGAAAGATACCCGATAATAAACATCAAATTCGCTTTTATCTCGGCATTTTTCTGAATACCCAACCCACTAGAAGTGATATGGTACGGCACATAAATTTAATTAGAATAAACAAAAGAACGGCAGCTAATTAAAATGCGGAGCTGAAATGTGTCCGAAAATGCAAACGATAAAATTCCCTCCTCATTTAGGTAAACTGGCGAAAACCAGCATATTTGTAAGGGAACGTCCTCTCGGGCAAACAACGTTTATCTACAGCACATTGGGTTAATGAATAGGGGAGGAAGAATGAGAAGTAGGCATTATTTTAATTAGGAAAAAATGTTGAACATTCCTACGGAACCTAGGGGAACCTCGTGAGCGCGATGAGTAGGCTAGGGTAATGGACGCATCAGTGATGTTGGCTAACTGAGCAAGTTAATAAATTGCGCTCAATTCTGACGGTGCCTCTTTACAGCAAAGAGCTTGCATGCGCTGTGTTTTCGATGTAGGCAAACAGCTAGAAAAAAAGCTTCCGATTCAACGGGCCGTGCACTAAAAATAAACAGATGAGTTTAAGCTTAAAGTAATTCGCTATTAGTAAAATGAGGAATGTAAATCGACAACAAAATATTATGATTCGCTTGTTCTCGGTAGCGCTACTACGATGAGTAGAGGTTTTATGTAATTTAATGGAATCGGCTGCTACTATTACCTGTCCATTAGGCACCTAAATAAACACAGCAAAGTGAGAAATTTAGCTGCGTTAACACCGCCCCACCCATTTTCTAACAAAACGGAGAGCGTGGTAGCGACAAAAAACGCCGCATCATAGTTAAATCATTTACGAAATATTGACAACAATAAGCGACGAGGACTTTAAAAAATGCCTGTTATTAATATTTGTTTTCTTTGTCCGGGACCACGTGCCCCACACCTGATCTCTGCGAATGACATTGCCAAATAAAAAATTGCAAAAAATATCCGACGCCAGGCGAAAAGAGCAGAGGCGCAAACAGACAACAGGCCGTTTGAATGATTGCTTCCCTGATAGAGCGAAGTCCATTTTTCACAAGTGCCATTCACCGCTTTCATGTTACCTACGCACTGTGTATTTATGTATTTTTTTATTTATCGGCCTCCCTCCCGCGGCCCTCCGCCAAATTGATATTCCAAATGTGAATTTACGCCGTCCAATTTCTCACTGTTTTATTCATTTAGTGATTTCGCGATGGTAAACTCGCAGGTAGATGTGTTTAATTTCGAAATGAATGTTTATTGGCGCGTTTCCGTTTTGTTTTCCATGCTGTTACGCGATGTATGCGCTGCAGCGGACAGTGTTGGTGTCCGTGTCGTTATTTGTATTGTAACATTGCTATCAATTAATGCTTTACTGGTCAAATTCCTGACGCTAGTTTAATTGCGGAAATCGGACGTCCGAAATATTTGTAAATGTTTCTAGTGGATATAGATATTTCATATTAATTGCTATTTCAATTAGTTTTAGTCTGTATGCTACTCTAGAACAATAAATTTGTATTTAAAATCAACGTTTTAATAAATAGTTATTTGAAACTGGCACTACTTTGAAAAAATCATTATATTAAGGGCTTGGTCTAGTAGTGCAAACAAATGCAGGATGCATTCCATCATCCTATATGTAAATAATACAAATGTACTAAGGGAAAGTTGCTCCACTTAATTTTTAAAAATTAAATCATTCGTATGCATAATTTAATATTCTTAATAAGTACCTAAAATGACAATTTGAAACAATTTTCGTGAAAATTACACCGGGTGATTCTTTTTATCAGTACACAAAATTTGCGAATACGTTCTATTGATATCTTCAACTTCATGTTTATATAACTGATCAACTTTTACAAAGAAATTTGGACGAAATATAAAAAAAAATAAGCTTTCCATACAAAATGCATAACTCTATACATTTTTTTCGACCTAAGTATTTTAGTTAAAGTTGTTCAGTTTCACTAATAAAACGGATAAACAAATTTTGTATATAATAAAAAAAAAAATGTAATGTTTGTGTAAAAAATTATAAAATAGAAAAATGCGCAAATGAAAACAAAAGATATTTATTTCTGACTAGCTTCCGCCCGTGACTCCGTCCGCGCGGATGTCGGTCTTCGCGTGGATGGTTTATTTCTCCATTTTGAACTGGGAAGACGTTTCTCACTAAATTAATATTAGACGATCATGATTCACTCCAGTCCAAACAGCAAATAAGCAGACTTCTGCTTCTGCAACGTTTAGTTGTCCCTGAATTTGGAAAAAATAGTCACGATTCTTATCTATGACAAAAGTGTTATTTTTTTGCATTGTATTTCAAATATTAATTTTTTTATTTTTAACCGCATCTTCCGCATTCATGTCTTTTGCCGGAATTAGACATTTAACTTCTACTAGTCCCATTTTCCCTTTTTGATATGGGAGTGTATAAAGTAAATTTTTTAGATATTTCTCGTTATACTTTTAAAAAGTTATTATTGTCATTTTGCTCATTAGGTAAAGTAATTTCGATATCAGTTTTAAGTTTTTTGATACCTGCAATAATAACGTCATAATCGCCTGCACATACTTATCGATTACACCCTGTATACAATCCACCATCCACATTCATAATGTTTTCCTGTCCTCCTCTCCTTTAGCTTTTTATCTTACCTTTATTTTTAATCTGCTACCACTGAAGGATGTTTCATTGTGATCAGCAAATTTTCACCACTGTTGTCGATTATTTGTTTTTCATTTTTAATCAGCAATTGGGAATCATCAGTTTTGTTTTTTGCAGATTGGTGATGTACCCTAACAATACGTCGAAAAGGGAAAGCATCAACGAATTATCGTTTTCGTCCTCTTTTTTTATTCTGTGCGTCTCTGTTACTTGTGTTTGTTTAGTTCTCAACACCCATTGAATTTTCTATGTTATTGTGATATTCCATTACATCTGAGTTTTGATGATGTGATGATAATCCATTCGTTTTAATATTGGTACTTAGAGTTGGTGGACCAAACTAGAAATGGTGGACTAAATTTGTCAGCGCGTCTGTAAGATCAGAATATAAAACCAACATCCTGTATTTAAGTTACAAAATTAATAATCAAACAACATGCCGCTACGTTGAAAATGACTAGAAGAAAAAATTAAAACACCTCGACATATTTGGAATTTTGGAGTAAACAAATCATTTTCCCCGTATGTCCCAAGTTCAAGTTCTCAATACAAGTTTATATTATATTTCGTATTTCTCAAACGAAAAATAAACATTTGTGGAACTTCAAAAAAAAAACCGGCCAAGTGCGAGTCGGACTCGCGCACCGAGGGTTCCGTACAAACCTGCAATTGATTTTGTTACAGCTTAAAGGTATTATAGACCTGAGTATTTGGTATGAATTTCAATTTAATACCTCTACGCGTTTATGAGGAAATGGGTAGTAAGTTTAAAAATATTAAAAAAATATATATTATGTGATGTAACTAAAAATTTATGGTTTTCGTAATTTTTCCTTTATCTATGCTATAAGACGTTGCTTCGTACCAAATTTCAAGATTCTGAGTTCACGGGAAGCACCCTGTAGGTTTTGATTCCCTTGCAAGTGTCGAAAATTTGCGGCATAAACGGCTGTATCTTTTGATTGCGTTGGCTTAGAAGTTTGATTTTTTCACAGCTTCAAGGGACAGTAGACCTGAGTAATTGATATAAATTTCAGCTTCATACCTCCACGCGTTCCTGAGAAAAAGGGTCTTGACAGACGGACGGACGGACGGACGGACAGACGGACAACAAAGTGATCCTATAAGGGTTCCATTTTTTTCCTTTTGAGGTACGGAACCCTAAAAATTATATTATTATAAGAAAATTTATGAGCTTACTTTAGTTTTAACTAGCGACCCGCCCATGCTTCGCATGGGTGCAATGGCGCGGCCGCGACGGCCGGCCGGTACCGCCGCAAACGCTACGTCCCGCAATTTTTAAATCTGTACTATCTTCGAAAATATTCACTTAAATCATACGGTGTAAAGGGCCATATAGATCTATATTAAATGAACAATGTATTTAAGGTATTTAATTGGTTAAGGATTAATGCTGTATTGGTTAAAATCGCTTCGAAAATTAGCCATTATTTGTCGTAAAAAGTAAATGACAAAAAAAAGTTATTGTGGGTTATCCATAAGAGATAGACATATACCATTACGGACTTTTCTGTAGACCTTTTCAATGTGTACAATACTTAGTACATTATTTTGATAAAACTCGTAGGGTTCAGCCTGCGTTTGCAATGTAAGCGGAAAAAATGTAATTATTTACGACATCACATTAGAAACCTCAAAAATAACAGTACTTCTCCACTATTTAATGGATGTTATTATACATATAAACCTTCCTCTTGAATCACTCTATCTATTAAAAAAAACCACATCAAAATCCGTTGCGTAGTTTCAAAGATTTAAGCGTACAAAGGGACATAGGGACAGAGAAAGCGACTTTGTTTTATACTATGTAGTGAAGAAACATACATCCCTTTACTGACACCCCGTAAAATAAAGAAATTGTTGCCAATCACCTTTGTAATCTATTTGGTTTCATTAACTTTATGTTCGAAGATAATTTTTTTTCTAGTAGTTACACGCATATTTTTTTCGTTTATTTTCCATATCGAAATCAAATGTTTAAAAATATGAATATTTGCATAAAACTAAGATAAAAATAATCAATTAACAAAAATATTAAATTTAATGAAGTAGAGCAACTTTCACATCGGTATGAAGGAAAATCGAGCGTAGAGCACACGTCAGAACGCTCCGGCCCAAGGAGCGCGACTGAAGAAATTCGCTAGGATTTTTCCCAATTATTTTAAATATTTTTTTAATATTTAAAGAATTATCAAAATTAAAAAAAAAAAAAAATGGTTGCCTGTAAAGTCGGTTTTACGGGCGAAGATTTTACGTGACAACGTCTTTTTCTCGGTAGAATATTTATGTGCTGCGCGCGCGGCAGACCGCGGGCCTCTCTCTCGTTCGGTGACTCATCGTAACGTTACCGAGCGTTACACTTTTTCATAAGTGACTCCCAGTCGCAACCTAATTTAAGACGTTGTCACGTCAAAAATTAAAGGATTAATACTCATTGGTCTTCAACCAACTCGAATAAATTAATGGAAAAAATAACTTTTAGCAGTATTTATCAATAGTTTTTTGTAAGGCAAAAAATGGGAAATTTAATGAATTTATAACGTTCTAATTAGGAAAATCATAAGTTTTTCGGCAATTGTATTCAGCAGATTTGAATTACGACTATATAAGGATATTTATGCGCTGATCAAATTGTGTAGGTAAATTGTAATCGGTTGCAACGTAGTGAGTGCACAAACTTAGCTCGAAATGTCTTTGGGGGAAAGAGACTTATCTTGAAGGCCTGGTTAAGGTAACATAAAGTAACTTTATAAATGTGAAAAAATTCACGCGCATTGCGTATATAACACTAATTGATAAACAAGAAAAAAAAATTCAGTTTATCATTTCATTAGCCGGGAAAAAATTGTCAAATAACTTGTTGAAAACGCAATTTTGCTAGACTGCAGCCTTAAATAGAATATTTTGTGTTCAATTCACATTATGATAATAATTAAATAAGTTGTGTATACCTTATAAAATAAACATTTCACGTAGGTTGTATCATAGTGGCTTGTAAAAATCTTAACTGCGGCAAAATCATAGGTACTTCATAAAATATATACCTAATGGATTAAACGTTACTCAATTATAAAATAAATTATGTCACACATAATATAACCACATTTTTATAAGCATTTTATGATCTCCAAAAAGCGTATAAGCCACATCTCTGTCCTTTCAGCTCATAATCGATTCATCGCAACCGTAACTCCCTGATCCAGTGTGATGTCTAATGACGTAAAAAGTATGTCCCCACTGTAATACTGAGGCCAATTTATAGATTATTTAATATAAATACGCAGATACGATACTTCAAATTAGTTTATGGTAGAGACGTTTTAGTTTAACTGAATTGTTACCTATTATTACGTATTTATAATTAACATATTGTGAAAAGCCTTGTATATGATGTTATAGAGTGGGTTATGTAATTATACTTCTTATGAAACATTAAATAACCTTACATTATTTTAAGCTGTATGTTCTCTCTTTGATTGTTGTCCTATAGAATCACGACTCTACATTTGTATTATTTAATAGATAAACAAAACATTTCTACAATTTTTTTTAAGAAGTGTTGGTTAACTTTTAACTTTTACTGGTTACTGTTCAACAACAATCCCGGAAATCGTATCATATAAATAGGTAGTTTCTACATCTCACATACTGGTATCACCTAAAAGTTTTCTTCAAAAACCCGTTCTGCACTATCTAATCTATGCAGGTTATAGACAAGGCAGGGGTCGCGAAAGCACGCCGTCATCGGTCGGCAATTTGAATGTGGCCGCTTAGCCGCTGGCAGCTATGACTGATGAGGCAAGGGTGAAGATCGCCCGATCGCCTGTCATCCACCCTGTATATAATTTTGCATGTCCCCCCGCACCGAGGTCACGGCATTATATGGCTCAGGTGGATTTATTGACATAATAATGTCGCGCGGGTGTGTGTGTTTTTTCGTCAGTAACGGAGTTACTCTAAATAAGTAATCTGTGATGCAGAATTCCATAATTCATTTGCATTGTGTAAATAACAAAAAAGAAGCCATCAAATTACACTAACATATCTATTTATTTCATACTACCTAATTATATTTTCATTATTATTTTATTAGTATTGCACTATGGCTACTGCAGAGGAAGTTTTTACACATTTTCCTCCATGTTTTATTGACTGAAAGTGAGATTAGATTCATGTATTTAAATAAAACAACAAAAAGTGAAAGCCGTAAATGGCAGTGGTCATCATTGCTTCAAGTAAATGTCTCGATCCATTTTGCGATGTCGAACGCGCTTGGCTATGCTAATGCCTTCCCGTTGTGGCATTTACGGCTTATTGCTTTAAAGCAAGGGTGAAAGTAAATAAAATACAATTCATTTAATTGATTTTATATCTTTATTATTTTTGATACGTTTTGTTTTACACTTCTTATCGTGAAATGTCGCTTAACACGTTCACGGCGGCACCTAAAATGCCAAACTTACCGTTGTTGCGGCATGTCTTCCATACTTCACATCGGCAAGTTCACCACTGTGCGTCATGAGCCATTTTTATCACATCGCACCTTCTGACTTTGAAGGTTAATAATTTCATGAAATTTCAAGATATTTCAAAATTTTTTTTTCAGATAATAGTATTATATAGTCTAGTATATACCGCATAAATAGCTTTTAGTTTGACCCAATAGTTTAAAAGATATGAGGGAAAATGTAAACCCCTGATTTTGTGAAAAATTATTTGCCATCCCGCACTGCGTTGATACGGCATGTTTACAGAAATAGCGATGGGAAACACTGTAAAATAAAACATCGATATCGATATAAATCAATTTTGTGTATTTCAGTCTGTTTGTTAGTACAGATAACGAGATCGTCGATACAAAAAAAAAAAAAACACATATAAAACAAGGTACTTGATAGAGTACCTACTATCAGGAAATTGTTCAGTAACTTTTGTTTTAATGTTTTATATTATTTTCACAACTGTCATCACATTTTTGCATTTATGCTACGAAATAAAAGAAAGTAAAAAAACTAAAGCCTCTAAGTTATCATTGTCATTTAAAAATTTGATAACGACGCGTGCGGTCCTGGTACATCACTATGCGAGACTGACACGCGGCGCGCTCGCAGTACAGTGCGGCATGAGGTGCTTGTCCATGGCAAAATATTTGACATGCCGCACACAAAAGAAACGGTTTCTTTTCTATGCGTTGTGTCCAATATTTTGCCATACGATTTTTAAGCGAAATTGAGTCCTACTTCAAACTGTGATCACAAAAATATATTTGTCTCTTTTCTAGTCATTGATTAACATATAAAAAACCTCGCCGCACCACGGTGAAAACTGCGATTTTGGGCGCCGCACTGTGGTGTAGTCGCTGATGGCCCGATACTGGACATGCCGCAGTGAACGTGTTAAAATGTTTGTCATAATATGCAAATGCAATAGTCCTTTTACGACTGATGTATATTGGACATAGTATCTGGTAGAGATTGGTAGTGAGAGCTAAAACGGTCGTCCGCATAAACTTCTCAAGATAGAACAAACACGAAAAATATATTCATAATTACGTTCTTCAGGTTTGGCATGTAATCTGCCCTATTATGCGAAATAGATAAGCATCTAACCTAAATATATTTATTCACTATCCCAATTCATAACATATTATTTCCTTTAAACTTACAGTTGCTCCAATAACGCAAACTCGACACGATTCCCAAAACACCTAAGATAATGGAATGCACTCGAAGGCGAGGTGGGCAAAGTGAGGTAAATCTAACCACGTCCAAGGTGCAATCACGGCGTAGATTGGCTCCAAATATATAGCCGGGTAAATTTGCGAGCTCAACGTTGAATTGCAATGAGTCGTGGCGTCGACAATCGGGCAGGCCGTTTGCGGCGACGCCAATTCGTATTCATTCATGGCCCATTGGCGCCCGACTCTAGTATTCGACCATAACGTTATGCGAATTTAGAAATGTGTCATACGGTAATGTTTGGTCATCAGTCAAACGTAGATTATTGTTTACAGTTCATGTAGAAATTATGTATTTGTGTGATGTGATTTAGCGTTAATCTAATAAGCACGCTTTTCAGTGGTTTCATCTGTATTGTTTACAATTTTATTATAGTCACGTACGAAATATGTAAATTGAACATATGAATTTCAAGAGCTATACTGTATTCATTAAAATATCTAAATACTTCCAAAAATATGTTTTAGCAGATTTGAATAAACTTTTGGCAAATAATCCTAAAAAGTGCTTACTTGTTATAAAATTAATACATGACATTCGCTTGTTTTATTACAACACATGTGCATGAAAAATTCAAAACTGTTTCAATTAGCTTTTATTGACGTGACAACGTCTTAAATTAGGTTGCCAGCCGCGCCACTTATGAAAAAGTGTAACGCTCGGTAACGTTACGATGAGTCACCGAACGAGAGAGAGGCCCGCCGAATGCCTTGCGTCTCTCTCCCACTCAACTATGATCGTTGTCACGTAAAATCTTCGCCCGTAAAACCGACTTTACAGGCAACCATTTTTTAAATTCTATAGTCCTTTTCACCTATGATGATTCCTGTGACACTTCACCGTGTTCCGAATTACGTATTTTATGTTTAAAAAGCCAAAATAATTTTAGTGCATAATATTTTTATTTTATGGCCAAAAATATAAAAATGAAACATCTTAAGCTTATAAAACAAAAACACTATTGTTTAGTTTAACATAATGAAAAATAAAATAAAATAACACAAAAATATAATACCTACGCAATTCGTGTACATGAAATGGATCGTTGAAAAATCATAGAGTTGGAAAATCATAATTATAATCGGCGCCCATCTTGTGATCGTTTGTCAATCGAGTCAATCGTCTGTACGAGTGCGTCAGTCTTGTATAAAAGTTGCATTTTTATATTGAGACTTTACGTGGTATTCTGTTATTGTTACTAATAATTGTTATTGTTGACTTTTTGTTGCTGTTGTTTGCTAAGTTTCCTTATAGAGCAGGCTCCAAGGAGATGTTCGTTTGCAAAAATAGAGGACCTAAATCTGACTTCTGATATATATTGTATAGATCCCAGACATCCTATAGACAGATCTTGCCAACCAGTTTTGTGGTCCCCCTCCCCCCACCCCGGTAATTAAATATGGCATACAAAGAAAAAAATAAAAATTTCCAAAACATGCCGTGTGGGGTATCAAATGAAAGAGCTTATTGAGTAGATCACGAATATATAGCATACTATAACATTTCTTACACTTTCTCTAAGATTTTTTAGAAAATTTACGAAAATGCTCCATTTTTGAGTTAACTTTAAACCACTATAGATTGAAAACTCATGAATATATTTTTTAAATTATTATTTTAAATAATTAACAATAGTCCATTGTTTACGATTCAATAGTTCGTAATATAATATAAGTGAGCTATATGTATGTGGTGGATTTGATGACCCCACAAAATGTTTTAAATTGCAAGGCGCAACTTTCAGTGAAGTTACCGATTTGAAATCTAATCACACAGAGGCTGATTCAAGAATGGTCTGCCATATTTTTCATTCTGTCAAACACAACGACAGTGCAGAGATAATTATTCTAAGCCACCGATATTTTTGTATTAGGCCTTTATTTCTGGCATAAACTTGAAAATATACTCGCCATCTTTGAATGCTCCCCCCACTCCCCCATGCAACTATTTCACTGTACGAACTATTGAATCGTAAACAATGGACTATTGTTAATTATTTAAAATAATAATTTAAAAAATATATTCATGAGTTTTCAATCTATAGTGGTTTAAAGTTAACTCAAAAATGGAGCATTTTCGTAAATTTTCTAAAAAATCTTAGAGAAAGTGTAAGAAATGTTATAGTATGCTATATATTCGTGATCTACTCAATAAGCTCTTTCATTTGATACCCCACACGGCATGTTTTGGAAATTTTTATTTTTTTCTTTGTATGCCATATTTAATTACCGGGGTGGGGAGAGGGAGACCACAAAACTGGTTGGCAACATCTGTCTATAGGATGTCTGGGATCTATACAATATATATCAGAAGTCAGATTTAGGTCCGCTATTTTTGCAAACGAAACTCCACTGAGAGTCCGGTCTATTAGTTAATTGTTGGCGAAATGCCGAAAAAACTAATTTTGGTACTTTATTCAAATCGATTTCATTTCCATATAAAATATTATCGATTATCGGAAACAATTGATACGATTTCAGTAAAGGACATCTCTACACGTGTCAAAAATCGATGTGTCACAGAAATCATCTCAGGTGGAAAGGACTATAATTAGTTGATGCAATGCATTTTAAACTCTCACTTTTAATTAAAATAACATTAATTTAATAAATCGTCGCTCCACTACATGAAAACATTGCAAAACAGACACTACTTCAGCACCGTGCTTACTAAGAAAATTAAGCAGTATACATAAGCAATAATTACCAACAGCTAATTTATTACCTTAAGATGCGATAGCTAATTTTCTCAAAGCGATTTTCCTCGCAACACCAAAGTTATTATCTGACTAAATATTATGATACAGCGCAAAATTTCGCCGTGGAAATAAATTAAAAACGCAACAACAAGGTTGTAACGAGCGTTGAACAAAGCCACCCAATAAATCAAGGCGGGCAGGTGAGGTAGGCGAGTGCTGTTTGTGCATTAAGAAAGCCTTTCCACACGGCCTTTCTCGGCCCTTTCTTCGCGTTTTAAAAAGCAGTCGACACCCGATATTTTCGCGTAGTCATCGACATCACATAAATATTGGAAATGGGGCGGCCCCTTTTCTTGTCTTGTTCGAATAATTAATGCGCCATTCGTATCTATGTCGCGACTTGTTTTGTTGCCAGGAACGATCGCTGGAAATTGGCCGCACCAACGGGTTGCTTTATTGTTTATGGAGACTAATTTTCGTCTGTGATAAAAAGTCGTGAAGAATGTTTGTTGATATTGTGAAGAAAATAAGTAGAAGAGGAGTTTCTTCATTTATTTATAAGATATTAATTTTATAACTTATTTGTGTTTTAATGTAAAACAATGTTAGCACTCACAAGCAGTAACTTCAGTAGAGATTGTGATAAAAATAATAAAAGATTCAATAAATATTGGCTTATGTTTTACCTTAACGAGAATAAGATTAAATTTATTTCTACATGTTTTAATCTTCCACTTTTTATGAAATATTGAGTTATAGGGATGTATTTCATAAGTGATACAAAACTTTTTCTTACTTAACTCTATTTCTCATTAAAAAAAAAGAGAAGCAGGAGTAAAACATGCTTTAAAATGTTTCAGATTCAGGTATTCTATATTAATATGTCCTCAACTTATCATTAAAAATGCCGTTGCCTGTCACATTGTTAATTTTCTATCAATTCCTAGAATTGGGAAAATATAATGGTTAAAATTGTTTATTAGGTACGTCAGAGATAAACGAAGGAGCATACCTAAATGAAAATTTGAAATGTTTTAAAACAAAATAATATGACATTCACATACAAAACAAACGAATCTCTTATCGGCCCTCACGAAAGCGGAACGGAAACCTCAAAAACAAAAGGGCCAAATATATCAAAGTGTTGTTCGCAAAAAATTGCCTTATCTCACACACGCAATTTGAGCCGACAATTTTCGTCGCTTCCTCTCATTACCCTGCCGTGATATATTTGCGTGTTTATTACTGCAATTACTTAGAGTAAATCTCACGTCCTTCCTCCCCCCCTCCGGCCGGAGGGTCGCGCCCTCCACCGCCATTTTACCCTCTTTCCGGCCGGCCCTGCCCTTAAGTCTTATGTACTTCGTAAGTTTCTTCGCGGACTCGGTAACCGGATTCAAATTGGGGCGAATTTAGTAGCAATTAATTATAGAGCCATGGAAGTGTCGCCAGTACTGGCCGTACCCTCGATTCCCGTTATTAATATAACGATTCTGAATAATTTTATGATTTAGTGACGGAAAAGGTCTGTAATAATTACCGGGTTTAGCGACTTTTCTAAAGATTCGATGAGCGTGAAGGAAGTTCTGCTAATGATATGCGTGATTAAATGAATATTAAATGATTGAAACTTAATTGTTGAATACTTTTTGTCGTATAAAAGCCTAGAATATAAATATAGTATGTACCTACTACGAAATTATAAAATAATATTTACATTTATTTTGGAAAGTGTAGGTATCGACATTGAAATTTATTGCGGAGGCGATGAAGGTAGAGCTTTATATGAATAAACACATTTTTTTTAATATTTACTTTAAAATTATTTTACTATTGGCTTTAGCATAGGTAGGTACTTAATTTTATATAAAAATAGTAATTCGAGCCATAGCGGAAATTTATCTAAAATTCTTATAAGACTTAATTTAAAGAATATTTCCATTATAAAGTAGGTAAATGTATAAGTGTTTGATATTTATTAATTTATATAATAACAGTTTGACGAAAATTATTTTTTATAAATTATAACCGTTATTTCATAATTTTTTATTCACAAATAATACACAATTTCACTTTGATGTCTCCGTAGTCAAGTAAAATATTAGATCAAACATTTCCTTCACTGAAACTATTAACTCGCAGTCCTCGAAATCCCTCAAGCATTTTGCACGTTATAAACAGTGACATAACAATTAAAACTGTTAAGTTACAAGTTATTCACAAGAAAATTCAACGCAGCGAGTTAAACCCAGATATTAATCTTTCGACGGCATCCGAGCGCTGGATTCGCCATTTTGCGCTTAAATATGATAAACTTTCCCCCGAATTTCTTCGCCCCCACCCGTTTCTTGGCGAGAAGAATGCCCCCTGTGGGGGGCGATCCCTCCCAAGCCAAGTCTTACAGCCCTGCTTTTAAACTAAGCTCGTTAATTAATTACAGCCAAGTCGACTGCCGAGGGTACTGGCTTACATAGCGTTATGTGCCAGTTTAATATCGCATTGCCTATGTATATGTTATATTGTAAACTAGTTTACCACCCGCGGCTTCGCCCGCTTTGTCTAAAACCTAATAAATTATATACTAAAACCTTCCTCTTGAATCACTCGTTCTATAAAAAAAAACCGCATCAAAATCCGTTGCGTATAGTTTTAAAGATTTAAGCATACATAGGGACATAGGGACAGAGAAAGCGACTTTGTTTTATACTATGTAGTGATTAAAGCGAAATTTTATCTATTAATTAACATAATTGAAACTCTAATGTGATGTATTTTGGACCTCGCTAACCTACGTCTTATATTTACCTAATTACTTTGTCCGATTCGAGTTTCATATAAGAAATATTCGTAATTTTTCGTAAAATAATAATAAACTAAATGTATTTTTTTTTGTGAAATAATCCTAATCATCATAAATTGACCTTGAATAAATCTTTAATAATAATGTTAATTTATAAGTATAGTTAGTTTAATTAAAGTTTAAACATATTCCACACATACGAAATATCGCAAGATATTATATCAAGAAAATTTATAACCTCAGTATTTTCTTCATTCACAACTCAAATACGCTGCTAATTTTAGCGCCATTTTTCACAACCACTTCTGGCACAAAAACTAAAAAAACACTATTTAAATTATGAAATAACATACTCCGAATGAAAGAATCGTCAAGAAAACCTCCTTATGCAGATTTCTTTTTAATAATTTATGAGGGATTTTTTATTTTATATTCAGTTTGTGGAGTATCTTAAGCAAGAGTGTTGTCGTTTTGAGGCCGCTGGCGTGATGTAATGTACGACTTATGAGTGAGTGTCGAGAGGTACCTACACGTGTACGTACATTGGTAGGTACGCACTCCCTCACTTGCTTATTTTAATGAGTACTTATTTTCGTTGGTTTTATTTATATTTCAAGTATTTTGTGCTTACAGAAGAGTTCTATGAAGGTGACATGCTACTATACTGCATTATGCAGTTACATGGGTTTCATCATTAATTTCATGAAGTTACAAATCTAATTAAATACAACTAGTTGAAAAGCGTTTTTATTTGTTTTAAATTTGATATTTTATAATAGGATATTTCTAAAGAAATAGAACGGAGATGCGATACACACGTATTAAAATGAAGTTTCTATCTCTTCATTATTCTGTTTAAGAAGTATCATAATTAAACAGTATCGAGAAAAACAAAGCAAGTGATACATCGAAACGTCTGATATAAACCCATTGCTCAAAAAGTCTTAATTTCCTCTGAACGAAGTTCGCAGACGAGCGGCCGTTTCATTAAAACTTGTGTGACGTGTCATTAAGTCCCCGCTCGTGATAATTATTAATATTCAAATCATAATTTCGAGTAAGCGGAGTGAAAAAGCAAAGACGTGTCAGGTTATGAATAAATTAAATAAAAGTTTTCGCTGTGAAGTTGTTTAATCTGTACAAGTATGTTGGGTGTGTTTACATCGCTGTAACATGATCTTTGTGGGTAGTATCGTTTTGTGAACATAGACAGTTATAATGTAACTTTATTTGGCAATTTTAATTCAGGATATTGTCGAACTACTGTAGGTACTGTAATAGGCAAATATAAACTTTTTTCGAAAATCATGGACTGTTTGGAAAAACGGGTCAATAGTCAATGCTACATTAATTTAATTATGTTATGACATGCTATTTCTAAGTAATATTCTCATTACTTAATGTTCATTTCGGGTGATATAATATTTTAGATACAGAAATAATCGATGCAATATAATCGTTTAAAATAATAAGTGTAAAAGTTCATGAAATAGTTACCAACCTATTTCCATAGATGTTTAAATTATATTCATATATTGATATTAAATATAGAACTCCAATATAAGAAGGCAATACCAATAAACATTCCACTTTACAACACGAATATCAAATGTTCCCTAATCTATTTACTGGCAATTTACCTACCAAAACAAAACTAAACAGCTCATACAGTACATAAACATGCAATATTAACACGATTCGCGTTCAAGAGAGCGAAAAATAAAATAACACAGGATAGGCGCGGTTTCTCGCCTGGGGAAAGAGGTTTGTAATTTTTCTGGATATTTCATATTTTACTCGTAGACAGCCGCGGGCGTTACTACGACGTAGCGCTACGTCAGCGCGAAATATAATATACGTAGCGGTTTATTTGCGGCGAACATAATTATTGTTAATTGCTTAACTTGTATATAGATTTATTATATGTTATTTTGTTAAAATATTTATTATTCAACTGTCATGTAAGAGGAACGTTATATGTAGATACAATGCGACTATGCAGTCATAGAGCCAATGGTATTTTACAAAAAGCACACAAAAAATCGATCGATTAAAAAGTGTTTCCCTTATATCATAGTTAATTGTATAATCAGATTTTATACATGGATTTTGGACATTTTATGGATGCAAAATATTATTAACCTACCATGATTTTAAATAGAACATAACAAGTAAAGCCTAAATAATGCCTTTTAGAGATAGTAAAGGAAAGAAAATTAATATACAAAGCTAAAATAATGCCCATTAAAGATAGTAAGCGAAAGCTGAAAGTCGCTGCCGCGTGCCGTACCCGGCCCGGGTCCGGACTCCGGACGTCGGATCAGGAAAGCTATTACGCCCAAATGAATTCCCCGCCGTTTCCGGACCGCGACAAATCCGACACACCCAAGATCCTTTTTATCAGGGCTACTGTTTCTGAAAAATAATTAGATGGAACAGCTTTGATTGTTTATCTCAAGTATGTTTACTAAATGTTTGTTTAGTAGATAATTATATTTATCGATATGTTTACAGCATTTGAGTAAGTACATAATTTATTATTACGTTAAAATAACGTTCAAGCTCGAACGACAGCTTTGGAAAAAAAAACAAGAGATTACGTAAGTTTATTATAGGCTTATTTAAATGAAAACTCTTATGTTAATTGAATCAAATTAAGTAAATTAAAAAAGGAAATGATAGAGTCTTTCAATATTACGTGACTCTGTAGTCTATAAAATGCATTCGCTATAAACACGAAATGATTCGAAAATAACAAGAATATTATTAAAATTTTTAAATTAATTATCATAATATAATATCTTACAGTATTCTGGAATAAATATTAACTTTAATATAAAATGTCAACCCTAAAAATGATCGCCCTCAGATTTGACCGAGCGGAATTTTAATGAAATATCTAGAAATCACTTTCACGTCTTTTGTTATTTATTCAATCGTACCGATTTTCACTTATAATACCACAAGAGCTTCAAAATTATCGGGTATTTTCTGATAGGTTCGTTGCAAACAAATGAAGGAGTCAAGTTTTTAGTCAAGGTTAAAAAATCACGAGCGCGAAGCGCGAGTGATTTTTCCTGAAAAACTTGACGACTTTATTTGTTTGCAGGGAACCTTGAGGGAAATGCCAGATAATTTTGAAGCTCGTGTGGTATTCGGGAGATTATTTTTCCGTCCCAAATGTCGGCCAATAATTTCACAATTGAATTGAACCTGTCAGTTTGACGTCAAGGACCAGAGAAAATTTTCAAAAAATTATCATTATAATACCATGTAGGTTGTACCACGTGACGTCGAATGGTGCAATTCTATTGGTCGATATTTGGGTCGGAAAAATAATCATAAATAAACTGCATTATTTTGTATATACATAGTTAAAAAATTTCATTTTGTCTATACCTAATGAAAAATTATTATTTATATTACGGAAACAAGTAACAACGCTTATTACTTAGTTGTTATTTTTTACTTAGACAGTTAGACATTAACAGAAATATTTTAATTTAGCCCATTATATAGTCTGTCATGATTAATTCCTACTTAATAAAACTATTTAAACAAAATTCCTTCCAAAACCAGTTTAAATATATTTGCTTCTGTCGCCATGAATATGGTAAAATGAATAGCCAGTTGCAAGGTAGCGTGTCGCGCGATGACGTCACTGTATTGTTACGCAACTCACAAATCAACATTTCCCTTTCGACCGACGCATCAATCTTGCTGATATGATTTATCGCTACTGTAGTTAAAATACCGCCCTCATTAACTCAACCGAACAGGTAAAAATGTCACATCGTAAAGAATTGCCTCGAAATTTATTGACAATTCCACCGATGTGGACAAGCTTTAATTGATTCGGATAGCGCTTATTAAAAAAGGTACTTTTCGACTGGCGAGGATGCGGTCGCCATGGCAACGGAGGGGAGCCTCGTCATATTTATATGTATTTCGTGATAGCTTCCGAACCCCGCCTGAAAACAATTTGTGATAATATAACAGAACATTAACTAACAAGCTTCATTCAACGTTATGTTTTTATTTATTTGAGCATAATCTTTTATTTGTTTATTTTATAATGTGTTTGTATTTTATATATTGTATATTGGAACTGTTAACACGATATTACATACATAAACAATCTGTTTACTTTATACACATATATTATATCAAATATATTTCATGAAAAGCGTGAAGAAATTAAACGGAAAATCAATTCGCGGAAATATAAAAGCCGCTTATTGGCAATCTTCTATTTTAATACAATGCTTATAAAGACTTCAATGAGGAGCGTTAATAGGAAAACTTTGAAGGCGGGTTCTAGCCGATTTCCATAAGCCCGTTCAGCGATCGACAGGTGACAGAAAAATAAATAGCTCTAATAACTTGCAACTCGACAGTTTCTAATTTGTTCTGTATCCAGTGAAAATATAAAATGAGTGGATATATTCGATCGGAGCTTTGGAGCGTTGAAAATTGGTTTTCTATTTGGCCTTCGCGAGCTCGGCTGACGTGGTGCCTATTTTTTCAGTTGTATTTCTTTTCACGAAGCTCTCTCGTTTTATGGGTCATGCGACTATGCGAGACTATTTTTAATGGATGCGAGATACCAGTTTTCATTTTTCTCCCGGTGATAAATTGACTCCACGTTCACGATGAATGATCATATTTTTGATGCGGTTTCCGCTTTTGATTTTGTTCTCTTCGTTGTGTAATCACAATTTATTCTCGGAATTGCGTTTTCAAAGTAGTTTAATATGAAATGCAGTTTGTTATTTTTCTGTGCGATGTGTAGGAAAAATGTTGGTATATTTTAAAGTAGGTACTGTTAATTGATACGTTCTATTTATGTAAGTACTGGTGTACACGTGTACTTAATTAACATTGACAATGTTTTGAAAACACAATTTAAATGTTTTTAACCATATTAAAATATTTTTAACAATTCCTTGCGGTATTGGAAGTTAACACCGCGGAGTGCGTTCGAACAATAGATTGTTAGGAGTCGCAGTAAAAAAAAGGAAAATCGAACACAAATTCACGTTCAATTTAGCTTGATTTATATGCAGCGATAGTTGAAGCACGTATGCGCCGGCGCTTCCTCCGTGTTATTAGTTTAGCGAGAAGTGATTGGACGGCGCAGCACTCCGGTCGGACGTGACCAGACTCTGCCTAATGGATGGCTATGGAGTGCTTATGTTATCCCCGTAAAAGGGTTTCGTTTAGTCCCACTTCACCTTTAGAATCGAAATTTTTTCCTCAATGACAAATGCGCACGTGTGTTTCATTTCATTGAGTAGGTATTGGGTATGCACGACCTTCTTGTACCCACCTATAAGGTAAGTAATTTTATAACATGGATAATAATATATATGGAATTTAGAATTTTTGAATAAAAAGTTAAGATATTAGATTTAGAGTGACATTTATTTCTTCCTTCACCAACCTGAAGTAAGAAATAAATGTCACTATAATATTCAGTATGAAACCTATAATTGCTTCCCAAAGTGGTTCTTCAATTTTCCCATGGGTTATCGAAACATCAAACAAACGATGTACCTACTCTACGAAAAACATTTGTCCATGTTCGACATGTCAGGCAATTGTCGAAGACACTCGCTATCTCAAGCATCATGTCCTGCAAATTGATAAGATCAAGAGAGGGAGGGTCGTGGGCCCCGCAGCTTAGCGCAGCCATTACGCCGCATCCACGATTTGTCTCACAACTTCGTGGTATTATGGCAAATTTATGTCAAGTATTAATAATAATTTACTTCAGTTGTCGCACTGCAAGTTTGTCGGGTTCCGTCGACTTCGAGAACTCCAGACTTTCTACGATTAAATATTTATTCGACTTGCCTTAGTAACTCGGCGTTAACTTATCAATGTAACTTTCCAAGTTTCGCTTTAATAATACGAAAATTTTTGAGTTAAAAGTGAGTTCGCGAGTTTACACTTTCGATACGATTTTGAAATGGATCTGTTCCTGCGGAATGTGAATTTTCTTTAAGGAGTTAGTTCATGTTGTAGCATTCGTTAAATCTTAATAAGATGCTTCTACTGACAACATCCTACATTCGAAAAAGTAATATATATGTTGAATATTATAAGTGGGTTCATATTATTTTAGTTTGTTTATTTTGACCAATTACCTATATATTACTTTGGTACTTTAACACGTTCCGGGACAGTACGTCGAGAGGCGGGCCGCAGATTCCTATGCAAATTGACACATGAATTTCCCATACAATTTCGCCCCCCGCCTGACGACGTTGTGACATATCACGAGTTTTCTGTGGGGTGCTATATGACACTACGTCTGTCGACGTCCGACGTCTGTCGACAAACTCCTTCGAATCCGATTTCCAGTTTGAGAAAATCGAGGCCGGGTGTCAAAAATACTATCACTGGAGTCAGACTCGTCTTCTGGGGGTTCATAATTTCTGTCGGCTGCGTATTCTCCATCCCCGTCGGAAAAAGGATCATGATTTTCAGACTCTGATACTTCTTCACCGGTGACCGTTTTCTTCGTCCAGAAGACATCTACATCTTTGTATTACTTGGTTATACAACTAAGTATAACCACTAACACAAAAATTGCAGAAATAGCATACCTACCTACAGATAATAGGTATAATCTTTAACACTATAGAAATTCAAGGATTTCGACAAGATTTAACAACAATATTTACATTTTATACGTTTGTACTTATTCGTGAACACATTTTATAACAACACAACTATAAAATACAATTAATTATGAAATAATACCTACATTTTGCGATCGTGTTCCGTGGCGTTGACTCGAGCGACTCGAGGCTCCCGCGATGTGACACAGTTCTGACTGAAGTGGGGGGATGCGTATACGCGTACCCGCCTCAGGCCGTTGTGTCACAACACGAGACGAGTTTGCATGAGTGCGTGTAGGGTTTACTTGTGTGCTCATAAAACTTCACGATGTGACACTAGATAGTTCTAAGTTCTTGTAATACGACACTAATACGTCAGCCTACTATATATTGTATGGTTGACGCCCGTTGCTCGACGGTCTGTCATATTTCGAAGCTCAAAATCAGCCGTCGACAGACGTTGTGTCGTAATATATAGGAATTTGCGGCCCGCCTCTCGACGTACTGTCCCGGAACGTGTTAAAAAAGTTTTATTCAGTTTAACAATGCGACATTAAAGAGTTCTTAAACTTTCTAAAGAAACCAATACCTCAGTTGAAAATAAATTTGAAAACGTATGTATTTTATAAAACAATTTAGTTATTTGAGCGTTAGGGATGAATCTCGAAGGGGGTTATTAGCTAAATAAATTTGCTCACCCAATATGCTCGGTAACTCGATTTAATGGCGATAGAATTGATTCATTCAATTACGAGGAATTTTTAGTGCCCCAGTGAGTGTAACTTTGGGGTGCGGAGCGAGGGATAGTTTCTCACGATTTCGTTACGTGCATGTGGATTTGAATAAAGATTTTTCTTATTGTTTAATACTGATATATATTTAATTTGTCAAAAACTTTGATTTTTGGCGTAAAAAAGGATATTTTCGCTCTAGGAAACTTTAAACTTAGACTTTGTAATCATGATGGTTTATAACCCTCAAATGCCTTTAACAGAATAACAGCCTTGTTCAGTCAACAACTACAAACAATTTTATGTTATAACTCTATTCAAGTCAGAATATCCGGATATTATCAGACATCTTATCCTATATACCTTGTACATACTACACACTAGATTACCCAGCGTCGCCTAAATTTGACATGAATTTATGTGTAAACGTCACCGACCAAAACCATTAGTGCTGCTAATGCCGCCATTACCGGCGGGGGGGCATCTGCCGCTTGTTTTAGTTAATTTATTGCCTGCCTGGAAAGGTGAGCGATGTATATGAATGTGCGTAAAGATGTTCATTGGGATATGGACTTAAATGTAGAGGTTTTGGTATATGTGTTGTGTGTTTGTTTTTGGTTGATAAAAAATGTTTTATTTACTCAAGATTATTCTTTAGATTGGATACTGCAGTACGTTATAAGGATGTATTTTCAATTTTTATAGGTAGTAAAATTGTGATCGTCGATATTTTGTTTAGATATGGAGCTTAAAGCGTGTAAATATGTTGAGAATGTTGTTTCAGATTTGTGTTGTATCTAAATGGCAAAACATGTCATATTTACTTTTTCTACTGATGAATTGGAGTAAGTATTCAAGGATTTTATTATGTTAAAACACGTAAAAGGCTAAAGTACATTGTCAGTATGTCTTTAAAAAAATCTTTCTATTTATTGCCACATTCGAAATGTTTATGTCCCATTTAAAAACCAAAAGAACGTCTTTCTAATTAGAACTAACAAGTGGCCCAGTAAATTTTATTTCAATTACGATTGTTAACGGCATAATCAGCAGGCGTTTGGTACAATCGTTGGGCAGGCTAATCCAGATTTATAGGAGCAGGGCCGGATTAAGGTGGCGTGAATTACACGTTTATAGGCCATAAAGAGTGATCCAGTGGCGTGCAGGCACTTCAGATTTAGTTACGATTTTGGTGCGCACTGTCTGAATACAGGGTGCTGTATTTTTTCAAGAGCGTTAAATTAAATGTTATACAGTTTTTTTTAACTGTAATTATTATAGGGAATATGTCGTTGTATAATATAGTAGATGTTTTAATGTATGGGTATTTTAATTCTTAATTGTTTTACTTGTTAATGAAATTGATTTAGCGATCAATCAGTTTTATTTCGGGACTTGATTTCAAATGATTTTCTGTACCTACCTTCAGTTATCTATACTAATATTATAAAGCTGAAGAGTATGTTTGTTTGTTTGTTTGTTTGAACGCGCTAATCTCGCGAACTACTGGTCTGATTTGAAAAATTCTTTCGGTGTTAGATAGCCCATTTATCGAGGAAGGTTATAGGCTATATATCATCACGCTACGACCAACAGGAGTGGAGCCACGGGGGTGAAACCGCGCGGAGCAGCTAGTATTATTATAATATTTTACATAAGGTGTACAGAATATAACATTATACATATAAGAGTTTTTCGATAATAGCTAAGTAGTTTTTAGGTTTTATTTTTTCAGTATTATATTGCTAAGTAGTTAAAAATACGTAAATTTTCATATGGTTACTTCTATAAAATAATCTGGCTGTATACTTTGTCCAGTAGTTAGTGGGCACGCATCTCGTTGGTCGCAAGTTATGGCACGCCCACGCTTCGCTCGCGCGCGTATGAATGACCCATTCAATCATTGCTAACTTATTTTTGTTTACTTATGCTGTCCGCTAATTATATGGATGTCTTTGCTACTAGTATAGGAGTTTAGTATTTTAATAAGTATGGTGGGGCTTGAGACATGGGGAAGAGATAATTGTTTTTAAGTGCTACATTTAAGAAATATTCTAACTTTTCAGTGCTTTTAATATATGGATGTCATCACAGAAGTCTGTAAATTTTTAAAGTTTTTGAATAAAAATTATCTAACTACCTGTAAATAAGTATAATGAGGGAAATGTAGCTCTATATTGTCTTAATGTAGAGTTAATATAAGTCAATAAATATGCTATGCGTAACGAGCATTGCTATCTTTAATTATATATTTTAAATCCATAGTAGAAGGATTCTTTTAATGAAATAAAGAAATTTCTATGACGTCAATCTCATATAATGTTCAACACTACTGAAATAAAGTGTATAAAAAAGATACGTTACACGTGCTACACTTTCAAAAAAAAGTTTCCTGACTAGTTTTACTTCCCAGGTACACAGGAATAAAAAGGAAAAATGTTCGTTTAGCGTCGCTTTAGAAGCAGGATTTGGTATAAAAGCCTTGTGAGACAATGTAGCCGTTCTATGCTCATAAACATCAGAGGTCGTCTCACTTTATATGCTCAACATTTTTGCAATTTATTGCCGATTATTTGATATTTTGTTTGTATTTCTTAAATTGCTATCGCTCTTTGTATTTTCATACAAACTTGGTTATCACGATAGCTTTATTCCTGCGATAGGTAGGATAAATATGCTGTGTTTATGCGATATACGGCTTATACTTTCCTTGTGGGATGTCTCATTCACGATGAATAACAATTATTGCAAAATATTCATTCATCTTCAATACATCTTAAACAGGTTGTGTCTTTATTTTATTCCGAAATCAGTTCGCCAAATCCGTGGGTGGGGGGCCAAGTAGCACAAATCTCGAGGAAAAATAAAAGAAGTAAAAATGACAAGACGTTATTTGCATCCCGCTAATGGCCGCTACCGTCGTAATGCGGGGGTAGATGAACAAATATTGCTTTATCCAGTCGCACAATTTATTCTTACAGGTTTTTATACGCCATTCCAACGGCTCGAGTCAGGAGGGAAGTCGAGAAATGGTGGCATTTAGATTTTTAAACGATTCACAAATCATTCCGCTTAATCGAGTGACCTTATTTGTTGTTTGCCTTATTTTTAAACTGTATTAGCTTATTTTGATTGTTTAAGTCTACAACTCCCATTAATTTTTATTAACTAAAATGAATGTTTTAGTTCTGTTCGTAACCCTGTCTACGTTTATACGGCATAGCGTCGCAGCTCTTATCTAAATAAGTACTACGCTTGTGCAATTTTCCTCTTTCACTTTTACGTTTTTGCTGACGAAGTTTGTCGCGTGAAAATGACTCTTCGTAATCAAGTATACCAATCTGCCGCCTGTAAAATCTCAAATTGACATGGAAACGTTTTGCAAAAACAAAAGCATCCAATGCGTTTTTCGTGAATTATACGAAAAAAAAAATGCAAATTAAAATAAGTCTCAAATCCCAACTCAACCGTGTCGGAGCTTAATCCGCGAAGTGACAACGGCATTCTGACGAGGCGCCGGAGCTGGGAATTATTAAAACGAACGCCAACTTTTTCACTAAGCCCCGTCGCAAAGCCGTTTCAATTGCGCTGCGCTGAAGATAATTCCGACTGACGTCATCTTTTTTTTCAAATTCTCGACTCGGCTACGTTTCTCTGTGCAGCAATTATAACATTTCCACCGACTAGGAAAACAGAAACACGTGAGAGCGCGTCGAATCGTACCGTTAGTAATTTAAATTTAGATGGAAATTTAATGATGCATTCACAAAGGGCGCTCGTAAAGTCGGTTGCGAGATATTTTTTTACGAGGATCTCGCGAACTATTGCGCGCTTAACGACTCCGAAGCAAGATCGCCCTCGCTTTAATGAGCGCCCGATAAACGTGTTAACTGCCTCGACCTTATTTAATATCGATGTGAAATTGCTGAAAACGGATTCATTACCGCGCGTCAAACTGAACATAGGCTGCGATTGTAGAGTTTTTCTCGCCGCTGTTTTTGGTGTAGTGGGTAGGAAGTGAATGAACGCTCGGGAAGGTAGACCGTGGCTATGTTTAATATATGAGGGCAGGCGACGCAGCATGGGTAAACACGAGGCAACCTTCACTCCTGTTGGCCGCTGTTTGCTCACCGTTCTAGTCTCGAGAGAAAATATGTTTGCTCTGCATACCTAACTGCAACGTGCTCTGAGCCAGAATATACCTGTTTTTCCTTGACATGTTTTCTTATACATTTTGTAAATATTGTGGCATATAAGCTGTCGTTATTTTTTTATTTGGAAAGCAAAGAATATTGCAAGTGTGAAAAGCACCTATCGTTGTACGATGAATGTTTTTTTTGTATTATTTTTTGTGATTTTTTTCAACCGGCTATCAGAATGATATTGTACGAACCATCGAATGCGACTCATCAAATCGTGAACTTATTTCGATCGATATTAGAAATCATAACCGATGTTTGTTGAAGTGCTGAGCTCCCGGCCATAATCCTCTCCGTAGCTCCACTTAACAAACGTATAAATAATATTCAAGGAGGGAACATATTCAAGGGTAGTGAGGGTAGTTTGACGGCGTAACGAATCGAAAAACCAAATCATCGAGTAGCACCCCTGCTACACCGCTACATGATAGTTTACAATCGAATGCATGGAGTCGATGTTGGTGCTTTCATTTTTATATTTTAGTTAATGCATACAAAAACATTGCTCATTGTTAACGATACAACAGGCTATAAAAATCACATTGTTAATAAGCTGGTAAAGTATTTACCTATGTTGTTCATTGTTATTGTTTGATAATTTTACATTAAACGAATAAACCAAATTATAGGTAAATGTAATAAAAAAATATTTAGAAATTTATAAATATACACTTAACAAATAAAAATAAATAATATTTGCTCATTTCTGTGTTCTGCATTGTGTTAAATAATGTTGAGAAAATTAATTTTAGACGACTCTATCACATTCTTGTTCTCTTAAATCTTTAGGGCTGCCGCTTAGCGGTCTGTTGAGAGTACTCGTAGTAGTTTTTTATATATTTTAATTTTAATTTCATATCGGGCGCTAATGGCGGGGCCGCAGCCCTGCGTGCCGAATCGAGCCAAATGTATTCATGCCGTAATAAAACTTAATGTAGCGGGTGAACTAATATTGTTTTATTCAATATTTAATTTTCAAATAAAAATTTGAGCAATTTTTGCGATTCATAAATTTTATTAAAGTGTATGATGGGAAAGGGAAAGGCGAGATTTATCGTTCATGTAAGCGGAGTATCCGGCGATCGGCTCTAGTTGTTATTGATATTTTGTTTGACATTCGTTTTGGTAAAGGGTAGTTATATTTCATGAATTTTGCTTTTGCGTCGTGAGTGTTCATCCGCTATGTTACGATGCATATTGTTGTAGATAAAGTGGAGTAAAGTGGAGCTACATATAGTAGAAATAAATGTTAAATAAATTCTGACTTTTATAAATAAAAAATAATATATTTAGGGTCCTCCCTACAGCAAAAGGGTTCCTACCCTTTTGAGTACTCTTGATACTTGGATATCTATATGAGGCTGTTCATAAATTTATCGAATGACGTCAACTTTCGAAACGTTTAAAAATTCTGCTTTATTTTAAAAGCGGCGATGACCTATCCGTTAACCTCATTGCATACGCATGACATGTTAAACTGATGTAAAGCAGATAGTGTATCAAATAACCTTTAAGCCGTCAACCCTCACGTACTGAGCAAACACTGGAGTCAAATCAGCGCTAAGTTAATCCGTTTAGGTGTGCGAACCCACTTGATTAAGTTTAATTTATTTTAAAAATCAGCGCGGGCCGTACGCCGCCTACGGCGCTGGGTCCCTTCGAAATACATTATTCAGTGTTTTAGAATAATTTTCAAATTCGATTACATAGGGCCGACCCTTCGTAAGTGGGTGGGCCGGGCGACGCGGCGGGCGTATTTAGCCAACACGGGGGTCTCGCGCGTGCTATGCTGATTTGAATATACGCCGCACGTGGCTCCGGGCCCGCGGCACCCGAGGGACTCCACTGATCATATTTCAAATGTCACCAGCGATGTCTCACTCAGATACTATCGCGCGATAAACGGCTAGAGACCGGCAAGGGTGGAATAGTGAGATCTGGGAGCAATTTTTTACTCCGCGATTATCGCCTGCGTTTGACACCTAGATATTACTTTTCGCTCAGCGCACTCGTACACTGCGTATAAAGGCATTTTGCGGGTAAGCGTAGTGTGCTTGAAGTTTATTGGCATGGCAATTTTCTTGATAAAAAATTTTCAACTGAATTGTATATTTTAGCATAAACGAACATATTTTATGTCTAGTGTAATTCAACAAACCATATCTACTCCATTGAAAAGTTACATTTGGGGTTGCATTTTTTAGAGGACGCAATTTTATTTTTTTGATGTGTAGGGGGGGTCAGTATGAAGCTATCACCAAGTTTGTGGGGTCGCCACCCTTGTCCCACGGCCGCCATCTTGAAAATAGCGGTTGATATGGTTTTTACGATATATCTCTTAAACTATTTATTTGATGAAAAACATTGAGTAACATTATTTGTTGCAAATTAAATTCTCTACAACTTTGGTCCAGTAACTTTTTGTCGTAGAACTATAAATAAAAAAGTTATAAGCGAAAATGTTCAGAAATTAGAGATATTTATATTTTTCAATAAAACTTTTTTTTATAATTTTAAGAAGAAATGATATCAGACCATTTTTGAAGATTGTTTTTCGAGGAACAACTTTTATATACAACATTTTGTCATTAAGTAAATAGCTAAGGTTTTACAGCGCTCCGAAGTGAGTACTAATTTTCAGTACTCTGATCTATACAGTATACTTATATTATGTGTGTAAATAATAATTTGTCATCAGTAATTGTTTTTTTTTTGTTATTATAATATTTTTAATAATTAATTTTGCAATATTATTAATAATTAATTATTGAATCTTTTCCCCACCACCCAGGAGATAGAGTCTGGAAGCGCGTTTTTTTTACGTCGAAAAGCAGGGCTGAAATGTTCTGCAGAGTGCTTCTATTGTTCTGGAGTATGGGAAAAGAGCCAATAGCCAATATATGTATAGTTAAGAGTACTGAAAAATAGTACTCACTTCAGAGCGCTGTAAAACCTTAGTTATTGACGTAATGAAAAAATGTTGTATATAAAAGTTGTTCCTCGAAAAACAATCTACAAAAATGGTCTGATATCATTTCTTCGTAAAATTATAAAAAAAAGTTTTATTGAAAAATATAAACATCTCTAATTTCTGAACATTTTCGCTTATAACTTTTTTATTTATAGTTCTACGACAAAAAGTTACTGGACCAAAGTTGTAGAGAATTTAATTTGCAACAAATAATGTTAACGATATTTTTTTATCAAATAAATAGTTTAAGAGATATATCGTAAAAACCGTTCCAACTGCTATTTTCAAGATGGCGGCCGTGGGACAAGGGTGGCGACCCCACAAACTTGGTTTTAGCTTCACACTGACCCCCCCTACATATCAAAAAAAACAAAATTGCGTCCTCTAAAAAACGCAAGGTTAGGCCTAAAAAATGTAACATTTCAATGAACTAATCCACATTTGGTTTAATATGTACTCGATCCTTCTTCAACTTCAAATGACATAAAAAAAATATTTTGTTATCTATGTGAATAAAATCATGTAAATAAAACCGTGACTAGATTCCATCCATAAATCTAAACAAATGACTCCTAGTGTTACAAGTGTTTATGGGCGGTGGTGACCACTTAACATCAGGTGGCCCATCTGCTCCTTTGCTTGCTCTGACATAAAAAAAAAAAAAACAAACAAAGGTACCTAATTTTATACACAAAATATTTTCAAAAAGCACAAATCAATTAATGTAAACGCGATGCTAGTTGTGGCACATTTAATTTGCGAAAATTCTCACATGATGGTAGCATAATATAATCGGTGGGAGTGCACGCGCGAGCGGCGCCGCGGGTCGGCACGTGGCTTGCCACTCCATTACTGCAGCTCATCATAGCTACCGAATATTAAATATTTTTAAGCTTGAGATATTCCTGGGATTTGGATGTGGTAAATATTAGAACACTTTTAAATTCGATAGAATAGGTGGTATATATAGGTAGTTGATATTTTGTGTCTCTATTATCAGGTAACAACTCATAGTTAAGTAAGTAAGTAGTAAAAAATTTCAAAATATGTGGGTTATATCGAAAAACAATAAAGTAAAACTAATTCAAGGTGTTGCAACATTAGAGTGCAGGCAGCAATAGATAGCAAATACTATTATTGTTATAAAGTAATGTAATAAACAAATAAACACAAATCAGAATTGTTAAGAAATTCAATAACCGTCTACAATTCTTTGGATTGTCACCCCAATGGGAGAGTCCCTGTGCATAATCGTTATTTGAATGCAATAAGGTTCATTTTCGAATAGCAAAGAGGGACAGGAAAATTTTCGTAATTTGGTACAAATCCCTTCGATTGAGGGCTAGCTCCCGATTATTACTTGAATCTCGACCTCGCTACACCATTCGATGTATTGCACTTTATTAAAACAAATACAGTGGAAGAATGTAGCTCTTAGTAGATAGAAACGCAATAGATTTTACGTATTTGTCTCTACATAGAGTAAGTCATTAATATTTATTTAACGATAAAATGTGGGGTAGGTAAAATAAATATATTCGACTACCTACATACATACGTAATATGATAATGAATTGTGAGATATATTACGATGTTATACTCCGTTCTAAATTCTAAAAAATCATCAAAAGCAGTTCAGCAATTCCACAAAACGAAAATTCGCATTTTCATACACACCATCCAATATTGCACAGAGCTTACCATCCTCCAATCGGCCATATGTTGCGTAGAATTGATTATTTTATTATATTTTTATTTAGCATCCGCGGGGACGAGTGTTTAAGCCGACATTTATGATATTCTCATGTGGTTACAATCAGAGGGGTGTATATGCGCTATTGTTTTCACCCCACTTCCCAATGATTGATTCATTCACTTTTGTTGCGTAAGTTTAAGACAGACGCTGTTTGATTTGATTTGGGGATATTTGTTTTAAATACGTTCGAGACGTAATTAAAAATGCTGGTGGTAATCTTTTTGGAATAACAAAATAATGTTTCATTTGTCGTTAATAATCTTTATTCTTGATGAAACAATTTCAGTAAAGTAAAATTTCAGCCCTTCTAACATAATACAACGAAAGTTCGCATACAGCGAAACTTGGATATAAATCCAAGTTTTTATACGTTTTGTATGTATAATAAAACTTTATAAAAAAGCTTCACCTGATTAGTATTTATTTTTTGAAGTGCTCACAAGTTTTAAAAATATAAAATACTAATAAAAAACTATTTTTTTTCAATAAGTTGGGTTTTATAAATTTAATCTTATTGTTATGATATGATCATTGTTAACACCTTAAAGACAGAAATGGAATCAAAACCAACGACATTCAGCATCTATAAAATCAGTACAATGACGTACTTTCCGTGAAGTACAGTTCAATAACAGTATCGAGTATCGATTTAAAGTATCGATAACGTCGATTCGAATACTAACTCGATGCAATATTTTAAATCGCTCCCCATTGTATAGTTGATAGCAGATGAAAATGCTCGAAAGTGCGCCGATCCCCGTGATCCGCGCTTGCTTCGATATTATTTCCATAGCACAAAGGGACCCATCAAATCACGCATCGACCTCCGGGTACTGAAAAATGAAACTTGTAATCGGAATAGCTGATGACGATATTTTTTTATGCATCATTGGTTTACGTCAGACGGAACGAGGTATGTTATTGCGCAATCAATTAGTTAATTTGTTTCTGGATTGCTTTGATCGCTGATTAATATAGTTTATATTTTATTTCGTAGCTTTCAAATTAAATATTTTTAAAAGTGGTTCATATAACTGTGATATGGGGATTTTCAGCCATATCGTATTATTATAAGGTACTTAAATTTGATTGAATAATTTTATACAATGCAAACTTTATGTATTAAATAAGGTTGTGTTATATGTTGGGAAGGTATACATAATGTAGAGGCTGAGTGTAGAGTATTATAGAGGTTTATGCATATACCTATGTTATCAATTCATACAAATAGACATCTTAATATAATTTTGTAAAGACACATTCAACAATCATTGACAAACGATATATCTATCTAAGGCAAAATAAAAAACTATTCATTCATAAGTTTGATCAAATATATAGATAGATATCTTTAGCACTAGGTAGCCATTTATATAAAAACTGTCACCTTATATAAACATATCAAGAATTTGAATAAACACATTCGTCAATATGAAATCGTAGATCTGTCATGTGCAAATTAAAAAAAATATTCATTCATAAGTTTGATTGACGGTGGTGCGTCGAGCAGCTCTGCGGGACACCTTAAGGGTTGTTGGGAATGCCACCGACCCGCCTTGTTTCACCATAGTGGGGTAAGACTCACTCGCAGGCGATCTCAATGCTGCCAATTTATTTGGTGTAGTTCTATATTGGTATATTATTTTCCTATCAGGACATATATATGGGAAAACAAAATATGATGTGTAACTAAGCATAAAGATGTGATTTGGTTGTGCTTTCTTAATAAATTAAAAGCTCGAAAGAAAACAGGGATCCAAATTAAATCGTATATAAATCATTCAATTGTGTTTTTATATCAATCTTAGTGTTTTTTCCTCAACGATATCCTACATAATTGCTGTTATTTTTTATGAATTTATAAAAACAACTTTAATTCATTATGAGCTATAAGTATAGGTAGGTACTAGTACACTAGATTTGCCAAGCTCATTAAGCACCTGTACCACCCAGGTACCTGACCACAGACTCAACACCCCGTGTGTTTGCACATGATTTCATTAGATCCCCAAAAATCTTTAGATCGTGTCCCTCTCAGATGAAACTGATAGATAAGTATGGGGTCCGTTAATAGATGAAGCCTTATTTGAATATTGTCCCCGATTCGCGGGGGGTAGTGTAAATTAAATCGCTAGGTGCCTATTGTACTTATACGTGAATTTTATTAGGATGAGTAATGAAATTAGATTTGCTCGGTTTGGTTTTCCTTTGATGGTTACTATGGCTTTACGGGAAATGTTGTTGTTTTTTCTTCGCGATATAAATACGTGGGCGTATTCTTGCAACATTTAGAATGGAAATGTTTCAGCTAAAGTTTTCGCATTGTAATGTTACATTTTGAGTGAAGCAATGTTTTAATATAAAAATATACCAACGTTAATTAAGTCACACAAAGAGGTATCAGTGTTCCGGATATAATCAAAATCGTTTCTATAGACTTATCTGTAAGAATATTTAATCAAAATTCTAAACAACATACAGTGATTGCACTGTGTGTTGTTTAGAATTTTGATTAAGTATTGACTTACCACTCAATAAATAGGTGTATGGGAAATACAATAAGTGGCGAATTCTCGAATGTATCGTAATGTAGAAAAGTCACTCAGTTTTTTTCATATTTTTAACATAATCTAAATTCGTCATATTTAGGGCGAGTTCTCACAGTTTGAAAAATGAGGTAGCCGTGATAGCGAGCGCGTGGCCACCCGCCTAATGAACTAGAACACGATAGCGTGTGCGCGCACCCTTACTTTATAGATAGAATTTTGAAGTCAACATTTGATGATATTGTTTTTCCATAGTGTAACTATATAACAATTTATAGGAGGAATCCAAAAGCATTTGTGTTGCAGTATTAAGATCGTATTACAGTATTGTGAATAAATAAAAAACAGATCTGGAATATTGTTTCTTTTTTGGGAGGTATAAATTATTACGTAAGAGGATTTTTCTTGCATTTTTTTTTCAGAATTTTTATTTGAAAATATGTTATATGTAATACCTATTATAAAAATTGTTTAATATATAAAAATTTGCCAAATGTCAGTTTATAAAGTTACTTAGTTTTTCCTTACCGTATTGAATTATCTTGTTTCGTCTCATTGTCTAAAATTACAAATGTAAAATATCCATTATGAAACTTATCCAAAATTATACGTAATTATATTAGCCTTACTATATTTTAATGTCACAGATACTCTATGAGGTTTACTATTTATCTCCATAGGCTCCATATTTCTAAAAAGCAAGCGCAACATCTAATAGATATTAAATCTATATTTGGGCAATATTCTCGGAAGAAATAACAGATTGATGGGATGGAAGGATGTGGAGCGGTCGAGGAAAGAAATTGTCAAAATCCGGGCGCACATGGGCCAATAAGCTAAATTGAAATAGCTTCCAATACGACTCTCAGAGTAATTGGTTGTCGGAGCTTCGTTACGATTAGGGAAGACATTTTACATTTCAAGCGAATACAGGTAATGCGTTAAATTGTTACTGTATTTGGGTTAGTTTGTTAAAGTTATAGAGCTATAAGTTTTATAAAACTAATTTCTTATGTAAGGGAAGAATTTAGTATTTAATCGTCTTTTTTATTAGTCGAATTTCATGTTAGTATCAAAGTAAAAAAAGTTAGTAAGCTGGCATAATTTTTATTAATTTATAGGATTGCGGAAACACTATAATCTAATACACTACTTATACTTCTTAAATAAATATATTGCAATTAAAATAACGTGAGTCAGTCATATCATATTTTTAGCATTGTAATACATCTCAATTCCTTCACATCATCATCTCAAAAATAATTTCATCCCAAACAAATTCCTATCAAAATTACGTACAAGATGAATATCTAAAATAAATTGGTACACCGATTACATAAAGCATGAACATTTTCTCAAGCAGTGATTTCCTCAAAAAAGGGGCGCTTTCAATACATTAGCAAGGACATCTCAGTGCCGTCCTGCATTCATCTACTAAGTGAAGGCAAACTGCTTTGACGAACATTGCTAAACAGACGATTGAAGCTTGAAAAGGAGTCTAGACTTTTTTTAAATCCTTAAACGATTTGTGAGTTTATTGGATTAATGTAGGACAAATTGAATGTTTGAGGGATTGTAGTTATAGGAATACATTGTCTTTCATAAAGTAAAATGTATATTATAGCACTTCTTAAAAATGAGCAGTAAAAAGAACACAGTTTATCCTATGGAGTTGTTTACCTATACTTTATGCATAATTTATTGGCAATTTTTTAACTTTTCTATTTATACGGGGTAAGCTACAGGTACCCTGAGAAATACAAACACGTTATTTCAATTCACTTTTAGTGAAAAATCTTATACAAGATAAGAATTCTCTTTATAGAGTTAAAGCAGTATATCAAATAGCAAGGCGACATATGGAAGGGTGTGCAATGGTGCATTAGGGTGGTCATAGGAGCCATTGACGTGGCATGTCATGCTTCATCAGATCGCCTGAACGTTGGCTTGTGGACTCACATTCGTATTGATTTAAAGTATTATTGATTTACTGTGGTATTAAATGGTTTATCTCACTATACTGATGGGAATTATGGTCAAACAATTTTACATTTAATTCCGGTTGACTCGTCCTATTATCATATCAGGATTCACGGTTATTAAAATACAACGACGACAATTTTCAGGCCTACCGAATGTAAAAAAAAAATCATAAAAACCGGTCAAGCTGATTTGGAAGAGTTTGGACAAACCTGTGACACAAGAATTTTATACAAATAATGTTATGTAATATAATATCATATTAAAAATCAAAACCAAAGCCAGCCTTATAAAACTATTATTCACAGCACATAGTAGTATAATAAGTAAATAGAAATTTTACAGTTCAATATCATCATAAAATTGCCATTCTTCGTTCCCAATCATTGAATATTAGGTATTTTTCCCGATTCTGAGCACTTGATTAATTCTCGCTAGTAATTATTTCCCGGGCCCGCCCGCGGGGGATTTGTATAATCCTGATTGGCTGAGTGTAGCGAGTCGATGGAGTGTGGCCTCGCACGTGTCCTCCGCGATAGAAATGATCAGCTCATGTTAATTTTCTTTAAACATCACTCGGATAGATTTAATTTGGAGATAGGGATTAGATGCCAATGGGGATTAATAGCTCGTGAGACCTTGGTGATAGTTATATTTTGGGCATTTCAGTTTAGTATGACCGTACTACGAGAAATATTTTCAGCCATCAGTTTGGTTTATTTTGAAATATTTTATATTGTCATTGTGTTGGTCATGTGTGGAATATTTTATTTATAGGGGTAGTAAATGAAAGCTTGTAGTTATTAATTTATTAAACTAAAAAGGAAAGCATTAGCCCTAGATTGGTTATCATTGCAAACACAAACTATAATATTACGTCTCTGCAAACAGCTTAAAGCTTTTTCATTTAAGTATTTTTAATAAAAAGATTATTTCAAGATTCCTACTAAATACTAAGTATGCTTTACATTGACTTTCTTCCATAAATCCATAATCTACATAACTCTACAAAAAACATGTTTACAATTATTACAAAACACGCAATTAACCGAACGCAATGAACTCGTCACGAATGTCTGTACAATATTTAACTGATGAAAACCAAATTAAAAATTCGCTTAGCAGAATGGTATTAAAGTTGCAGTGCAGGCCTGAGGGTTGCCGATAACGCCACAATAGGAATTTACCGTTCGCACCGACCCAGTGTTATTGCTATCCCATAACCCAATTAGTGGTGTATTTCTTAATGAAATTTCCAAATTATTTGTCAATTATTTGTATAACTACGTTTAGAATGTGGTGCGTTTGGTTGTAGTTAGGTCATTACATTCTGTTTTAGTGATAAGTTCGAATTTTTAGTAGGTAGCAGACGTTACAACTTATATGAGTTTTATACGTAGACGCAGGAACATTTTACATAGGAAGAGGTCAAAACCAATGTTGGTAGAAACTTTTCCTCTCTATTTTCCTACACATTAATACGTTAGATAACATTGCGTAATATTAAATGTGCAACTACTCTAAATACTTCAGTAAAGTATTGATACATATCTATACGAATTGTATACCTACTCAAAGTTTTACTTGTGTTTGTAAATTCTTTTACGTGTACATTAAACTCCACACATTTTAAAAAAGTGAAACATAACATTTTTTGTTGATTTTTACACAAGCAAGACATCATTTCAATATCCAACAATACTTGATATTAATATAATTATTATATAAGTACTAGGGTCTAGGTGCATATCAAGTCATGCTCGGTCGGGTCCAAGACACCCCTTCGGTGTTCGCTCGGGTGAAACAAAATCAATTTATTTTTCCTGCACCCACCCTGTTGTTTCTTACCTGTGAGAAATTAATCAAGTCCCGGTATAACATTCTGATAATGTAAGATGAGTTCTGAGCTTGATTTGTATGGAATTTGCTTATTATTTCTTAGCGGGAGATACAGGATGGTGTTTATGCTTTACACAAATTACACATGGAATAATCTTTACAGATTATTTAAGTACCTATTCTTAAGTATTCTTCAAAAACCGTTTTTATTTTGATGAAATTTTTCAGTAATAAGTTAAACAGATGGTTAATACGAACTTTTGGTGATTAAAAGGTAAAAAAGAAAAAAAAGATAGGTATAGGTAAAGGTATAGGTATAGGTGAAGAAAGAAAGTACAATAATTTATTTCGAAATACACATATAAAGTAAGAATAATTAACAATTAATTTTGTTTTTTTCAATTATAGGTATGTACTCTAGAATAAGAACAAAAAAAATATTGGATGATCATAAACAGTCGTCGCGGAACCGGTTTAGCGAGTGCTCGCTGTCGCGCGTTGTATTCAATGCGATAACATTATGCTGTGTGAATTGTTTGCGTATTATTCGCAATATTAATCATGACGGAACGTAAAGTTATTATAAATGAACTTTTAACATTTATTCAAAATAAAATTGATGTATTGGACGAATTGAGCGTTCTTCAAATATGTGCCTCGAACTTTACGGACCTGGAAGTTGAAACTGCAAAAATAGAATTATATTCTACTTTGAGTTGTAGTCAACATATTATACGGCGTAAGGGTGATGACAAAATGAAGAAAAATATAAAAGATATAATAAAGGTTTTAAAGGAGACTGATCCTGACGACCAGCCAATATTCGTGGCTAGGGATCTCAATCGATTACCTCCTATTACATTTGACTATGTCGATGTTACTCGACTTTTAAAAGACTTGACATTTCTTAAAAATGAAATAAATTGTATGCGAACTGAATGTATCACAAAATCCGAATTGACCCATTTTGAAACCTCATTACGTAGTGAATTGACTCAGTTGCGCCCTCGTGATGTGGATATGACCATGAATGATAGTAATAAATTGACGCGTACAGTTCATATGCAGAAAACAAAACGGATCAGAGACAAAACTGCAAGTAAAGCATCCCAACCAGCGCCACGAACCATTACCGAATCGACGGAGTCCGCAGCATCTTCTGCAGGACTTCGCGAACCCGACGACAACCTATCTACATCTAACCTCTCACTAGAAACGGACTCAGTTGTAATTCCTACATACAGGGATATTGTGACGACGCAATCATTACCAATGACAAAGAAATTGGACAATCAAGGTGTAAATAACGAATTTCAACTAGTAGAATATAAGAAACGTAAACACAAAACTAACATGCGTGGAACTTTGACTAATAAAGGACGAATACAAGTAATGCTTTCCCAGGCGTCTGTATATGTCTCGCGGACAAAAAAGACTGTAAATGAAGCAGACATCATAGCGCATATTCAAGATATGGGTGAGGAGTTCATATCCGTCGAACTTCTGCAACAGAATGTTGAGACGACATTTAATTCATTTAAAGTGGTAGTTTCAGCGGACCGTTTGAATAGATTTTTGGACCCTAATTTCTGGCCCACAGGATTAGTGTTTCGTCGATTTCGTGAACGTTTCGCAAAGACGCACTCCGAACGTAGTAACAACAATTAAAATATGGGTAAAAAGTTAACAATGGCATAATTTAATTGTAGATCATTAAAACGATCTCTTGATCAAGTACGGTCGTTATGCAAAACAAATGACATTATTGCATTGCAGGAGACGTGGCTTCTTCCACATGACTTAAACTTAGTAAATGAAATTGACTCTAAATTTAGTGCCTTTGCTAAATCATCGGTGGATACCTCAGTGGGCGTCCTACGCGGGCGTCCTTATGGAGGAATAGCTATCCTGTGGAGGCAGACATTATTTTCTAGCGTTGTCTCAGTAGAATGTACAAGTGATAGGCTAGCTGCGGTCCGTATCTCTATGGATGACCGCCACTTTTTGGTGATGAGCGTATATTTACCGACAGACATGGAAGAGAATCTTATAGATTTTACGTCAACGTTTGCACAAATGTCTGCAATAATAGAGGATAGCGACGTTGAGGCGGCCTATTGTCTTGGCGATTTTAATGCTGATCCGAATGGGAGATTTGGACGCCAATTAATGAACTTTTGTAACGAACACGATCTTTTATGTGCCGACCTAGAAATTTTAGGTAAAGACTCCAATGAATACACGTACGTAAGTGATGTCTATTATACGAGATCTTGGCTGGATCATTGTGTTGTGACCAAAGCGGCTTTTCCTAGTATAACTTCGATAAATGTATTACACGATGTGTATTGGTCAGATCACCTACCGCTTATAGTACAGTGTGACATTGAAGTTGTTCAGTGTAAGGTACATTGCAGTAGCAAGGGATTAAATAGTGGTGTTATTTGGGGTAATAGAGACCTAAATCAAATTAATGTTTATAGTAAGCAATGCTGTGATAACTTAATTAAATTAAAATATTCTAGTCAATGTAAGATCTGTGATACGGTTAATTGTAAAAACCATTTATTTTTAATTAATGAATACTATGACAAAATTGTTCAAACACTACAGAATGCAGCAATTGTAAGTTCTGGGTGTCATCGTAAGGTTAGGAGGATGAATATAACTGGTTGGAATTATCATGTTCGGGAATTGCACCAGAGAGCGAGATTGCATTTTAAAAATTGGGTAGCTGCAGGTAAGCCAATGACTGGGGACTTATTTATTAATATGGTTAACAGTAAAAGGACTTTTAAAAACAAACTAAAATGGTGTCAAAACAATCAGGAGAAGATAAGAATGGACATCTTAGCAATGCATAAACAGAATAAAAATTTCATAAAATTCTGGGAGTCGACAAAAAAGTTACAGGGCAAAACATCTGCACCCGCTTGTATAAATAATGTTCAGAAACCAAAAGAAATCGCTGATTTATTTGCTAAGCATTTTCAAATAGAACCAATAATAAACTCAAGCTCGGTTACTAATGCCAGTGATAAAGTTATAAATAATAGTGAAAACCCCTGTAAATATACGGCTAAGGATATCGCTAAGACGGTAAAGGGCATGTCACGTGGTAAGTCCCCAGGCATTGACGGACTTAGTTTAGAGCATATAATACACGCAGGGCCGGAAATTTTTCGCGTTTTGGCAGACTTGTATAATTTATGTCTAAACTTTTCTTATCTTCCTCCTTATCTTATGAAGACCGTTGTGGTGCCAGTTCCTAAAAATAAAACGGGTGAACTTTCGAATTTAAACAATTACAGACCTATTTCACTGGGCACAATTCTGGGAAAAATTCTTGAAAGACTTATTTACCCAGAATTGTCGAAGAATGTTGTAATACACGACGCTCAGTTTGGTTTTCGTCCCGGGCTCTCAACAGATTCTGCAATTTTTAGCGTAAAAAGTGTTATAAATTATTATAAAACTCGAGATACGTCCGTGTACGCATGTTTTTTGGACCTCAGCCGCGCTTTTGATCTTGTAAATTATAAACTACTTTGGAATAAACTGTCTAATAGTTCTGTTCCATCAAATGTTGTTGATTTGTTGAGATACTGGTACGAGAACCAAACCAATTGTGTGCGATGGGGCGACTCGCTGTCTAACGAATATAGGTTAAACTGCGGAGTGCGTCAAGGTGGGCTTACCTCACCAGATTTGTTCAACTTGTATATAAATGACCTGATTGAGGAACTGAGTAAAACGAAGGTGGGTTGTCATATTGGCAGTACTTGTGTTAACAACTTGAGCAACGCCGACGACATGGTTCTTCTCAGTCCCTCAATCAATGGTCTCAGGCGCATGCTCTCAATCTGTGAGCGTTATGTGCTTGAGCATGGTCTGAAGTATAATGTTGGGAAATCACAGGTGATGGTGTTTAAGGCAGGTCGAGGGCCGGATATGGTTCCTAACGTTTACTTGAATAGTACACCCGTTGAACGTGTGGGGCGGTTTAAGTACTTGGGACACTTTCTCACAGAAAACCTAAATGATGATGAGGATATTGAACGTGAGCGACGAGCGCTTGCCGTCAGATGCAACATGCTAGCACGCAGATTTTCTAAATGTAATGAAGAGGTAAAATCGATTCTATTCAAAACATATTGTCAAAATTTGTATACTTGTCAATTATGGTCAAATTTCACTAGAAAAGCTTTTGGCACCATTAGGGTGCAGTATAATGATGCATACCGCATCCTAATGAAATTGCCTAGGTACTGCAGTGCGTCTAGCATGTTCGCAGATGGCGGCATCAATGACTTCTTCGCAATTATTAGATTGCGAATAGCATCTTTTTGGTCACGTATACGCTCCTCTAATAACAAAATCATAAATACGCTCTCCGAGTGCTTGAACAGTCCCATTCTTAGGTATTGGTTGTGTGTTCATTTAGGTAGGAACCGTAAATAGTTCAATTGTTTTTTATACTGATAAATAAGTTAAAGTTAAATGTTGTTAAGTTAAATGTCCCAAATATATGCCAAATTGTAAATGTATGTGTAATTATATTATGTATGGATATTGATATCTGAAATAAAGATTTATTTATTTATTATTATTTATTTATAAAAAAGTTCAATGAGCTTATTCAATATAACTTTAATAAGCTCCATTATTACATTGATAATTTTCTTACAAATAACATCACTGGTGATTTTATTTAGTAAATAACTTCCGACCAATGAAGACATCCAAGTACCATCGAACGCACTGCAACTAGTAATTAGTTATCAATACCCTCGATCTAATATAACGCGTATTGAATTTAATCTCAGAAAAAAATCAAAGTAGAAATTAATTAATCGACAAGTGCTCCCGGCGACCAGTAAAATGTTTTCTCATTAACGTCTCCACTAAGATTATTTTGCCATAAGCCCCCGCCGCATTACTAATCACTGCTTCAAACAGCGCCCCCATGCGGCCGTCGGCAGAACCCTCCCTTGGCCGAATTGAAAACGTATAGCACACACGGTATATCAAAGCAGTCGTAAACAAGCTAAGATTTATTTAAATTTAGAAGGGCGCCAACCGAACGCTATTATTGCTCACCCAAGAAGCTTATATCTAACCTAACTTGGCAAGTGGGTGTGAAAGGGATAAAAAAATATACAGGCTTCATTCAAGGTCATATTTTCTTGTTACAAGTTAATGTTCATACTGAAATCTCCAGTGTATTAGATATAAGCTTCTTGTGCTCACCCAATATAATTAAGAGGATTGCTCGCTCATTGTTTTATGTTCTAAGTAATTTTAAATTAATTTTTATCCAATTGTTTAGAGCTCTATGTAGAGGCATGATATATTAAATATTTTTATAAAATTTTGATTATTTATTATCACAAGAAGCTAATCACAATCAAAACATATCTATTGAAGGTGTAGAACTTTCTTCCTGTATTGTTAAAAAGTAAACAGTCTGATCACTTAATGCTCAATTTCGATTGGTTCGAAAAGCAGCAAAGTGAATTACTTGTACTATTTGCAATCGAAACTACGTACAACTGTACAATAAACGAACGGACGCTTGGAAACATTTTCTTTCGTTTGTTTCCATTCACATTATCGTAGAAGGGGATGGACGTACGGATTCTGCATTTAAAAGCAATATAAAAAACTTGAGCCTTTATTTCGCAGGATGACCTAAGTGGCCGGGCGGACGGTACAAAACCCCTCTTCTTACCTGTATTTTTCCACTTATTTATCCAGTGTTTTTTTACATCGCCATTTGTTGGTATGCGCTTTGTCCGTTTGGGAAGATCTTGTTTTTTAACGAGTACTTAGGGTCTAATTAAAAGGAAAGCTCCGCACGGACAGCCGAGACCTTTTGATGCCCTCTGTTATAACTCGTATGAATTTAATTTACCTGGAGTTTGGAGTGGCCGTTTTTTATACATTTCGGAATAACATGAGTGGGCTTTAAAGATCTTAAAGATGGTAAATCTTCTGAATGATTATACTTTGAATTTGTTTTATTATACACAACAAACATTATATAGGTATATGAACGCGACCTGTATGTTGATGAGAATGTTTTAATTCATCAAATGATATGTACAGATCAATGGTAAATAATATGATCTTATAGGTATTTCTAATATTTAACATAACTAAATATGTGTTGTTTTAAGTAAGCGCGAATCAATATTTTCATGCATATAAATAAACAAGCATCTACACAACTATATAGAAAATAGGTCACCTTCTACGACCTTTCTATAGAGACACTATTCTAGCGATTTTATATATTTCGTGCACCCTCTTATTTTTCTGAGGCATCTAAACAAAACCAAAGGCTTCCTTTGAAACGAACGCTTAATGTCAAGTACATAGACGCGAATGAATGGTTCTAAGTTCAAGGATATTTTTCAAAAGACAGAACTGATCCGAAACGAGCGAAAAAGGTCAGTGCGTGTGCTTACATCTCCACACTGTATTAACGTTCGTCACACTTGTGTAGAAAGCTTTCGAAGGTTTTCGTGTCTAATCCACACCTCAGTTTGGTGTATTGTGAGGGACGAGAGATTAATTCGTGGACTAAAGGACAATGCTAGCAACTATATAAATTGTTGGTCATGGTCGCTAGTTACTAGAATTGAAATGTAGGCCAAGACAAGATAGTTGTCGCGGAATTTGTGGTAAGGAATTTGAAGGAAGAATGCAATAATAAACTGAAAAAATGAAATCTGCTGTTTGGGAGTAGAAATTGGAGAATTTTATTTTTGAAACAAGAAAACAGTTATGTATAAATTGCTTCGTACCTATATCAAAATACTTATACTGAGAATTACACTTCACAAACTTGTCGAATTACATGAACAAAAAAGGCATCATTTTATACGCACATCATTACCTAATGTTCATCAGGTTTTTATCTTTTGACATGTAATAAATCGGCTGTCGGCTCAGTAATGAGGAAAACATCGGTTTAACCAAGGGTTTAACATTAACTTATGCCCATCGACACTAAATGTCAAGGAACGAATGACACGAGCCGAGATGACTTCTGACCAATTTCAGTTTTATCTCCAGTATGACAGATGGTGCTATAAAATTTATACATTTGGAATAACAGCGATCCCCGTGTAATGAGAAAGCACGTGGCATTTAAGGAAGATATGATATTGGTTTGCTTCGAGAATCTTTGATTTATCGCTTGACTTTAGAACGCATTAAATCATCTTTATATGGAACTTAAAAAAACTATTAGCTTATTATTCGCGAACTTCAAGCTTTGTGAACTGTCTAAGGAACTTTTATTATAGGCACTTTCATGGAAGTTTGCTTGTCATGTGTGACCAACCCGCTACAATAATATTTTTTATATTTTTAAGGTATGCATATTTTTATTTAAAGATGCTTGAAAATAAACTTTCATTATTTTTACACAGTGAAAGTATATTTTCAAACGTAAAAATAAAAGATCCCATGAAATATTGACACAAATGAAATTTAGAAGACATAAATTATCGCGTATTAAATTAACACATCGACACCTACCTTTTGTGTAGGAATGCAAAAAGATGAATGGCTTTTTGGAATTTTATTTACGACGACCATTAATTACCTCCGTATCATTTTTTAGAAACAATTTCTGCTATGGATCGTCAACATTCCAAACATTCCAAACTAGGTAGAGTTAGAGTTGTCTAGAGTATTTAAAATTTGTTGATGTTGCATCAAAACTTGAATAGCAAATCACTTGATTATTAAAAATGTTATGTTTTTTACGCGACATAATGTTGAAAGTTGAAACATTAAAAGAAAAAAAATGTGTGCGTGTACTTAGTGTACACACGTAAGAAGTGAAACTTCTTTATGACCTTATTTTTCAAAAAATAATTTACTATATGCAACTTTACAGAAATACGTTGAATCACGCTTGTTACAACTGTTGTTACAACACTAAATTTTTATAAAGAAGAATAAAGAAGATGAAATTATTTAGATAAAGAATTATGATAAAGAAGTTTCACTTCAAAAAACGTTAATTATTGTGACTCATTTCAATTAAAGCTTTAGTTTATTTTTTAAACTGTACAAATAATTTGAATACCTATTTAACATGATGTAGGTATCATAAAATACAAAATACAAAAAAAAACATGTTGAAGGTTTATCCTTTATAGCCGATATTCCTACAAAATAAATTAAAATTAAACTACAACCTTACTAACTACTACTACTTACTTTAATATTTCGCGAATCTGGTAGAGCACCCAAAAAAGATTTAGGATCTATAAAAAAACAACGCCGCGTGGTGCCACGCTGTCTGGATATAGATAATATCGTGTGGGGTCTTTGATTTTTTTCGGGCATTCTTTAAAAATAACGCTATAAAATAATAATTATTGAAATACAAATAAAAATGTACAATCACCCACTTAATTTAACGTACAAAATATAAACGAAGGTTTTACATTAACAATTTATGAATTACGGTGATAATACAATAGTATTTATTAATATAGCCGTATATAGTTAGTTCTTACTTAAAATAAATCAAAGTTGTGACAAAAATCTGTAAATATGAGAATAATGCATGGTACGGACTACGGTACTTTCAAAAACTCATTGTAAAGAACACCATAGTCTTAGAATTTCTTCATATTTTTAAGTTTTCCACATATGCCTTAAGATCGTCTGATGTGTGTTTTTATAAATACGATTGTAGTGGTAGTTTTAACATACCTACCACAATTAACAAAACAATGCTCTTACCATTATCGAAAGCACCTATTATTTTTATAAGAAAGCTTGTTTACTATAAACCAGAACAAGCATGTCACCTACATTAAGGGTACGAAAACAAACCTACTAATATATTGACAACAATTTTAATTGCTCTGTGAATGCGGTGCAATGACCTCACGTACTGCGGCACAACAATGGGCCAGTGTAATGACGCTGTTTACTCGTTTAATGTGTTTTGCAAAAAGAAAAAAGTTTTGTTTTTAGAAAAAACAAGTTCAAAACAAGATTTCTAATAGAAAACTTAGTTAGTAGCAGGCGGGTACACATTCGCAAACATAGTTAAAATAAAACTTATGTGAACCCACGCGCACGCACAAAATTGTCCACGCGCAAATCAGGCAAAATACAATTTTAGAGAATGAGCAGCACAACCTCCTCGTCCGACAGTTCGAGCTACAGTGCCGCCCGTCGCCCGCGCACGGACCCGCTCATTTCATTTCACTTAGAAAACAGTGAGTAATTATTTGTAGCTCAATAAGAACTTGCCTTGTCTCGCCAAACGTACAATTTGTGACAAACACCTTTTAAAATATTATTGTGAAAGAAAAATAGTAAAACTCCATACCGTTTAGACGTAGTTACGAAAATTCAAACAAGAAATGCTCTACTTTGGAATATTTTTTCGGACATTATTTTTATAGATAGAATTATTTAAAACGTTCAAATTAAAGTTTAAGGTCTAATGAGTATATATTTTTTTTGGACATTTATATTCACTAACCGAAGAGTAGTTAGACGAAGAAAACAGGTAATTGGCAGTAAGTGGCCCCTTAAGGTGGGTACTGACCGGCGTTACGGGGCGTAATGTAACGTGTTACACCGCGAGCATTCGTGCAGTCAGTACGTCGTGTTACGGGGAAACCAGCGAGCAACGAGCCGCTCGTTGCTCGCTTTGAGTGCTCCACCCGGCTGTCGGTTTTTTGGCGAATCCTTTGAGTGTTACGCGGTTCGGTCAGTACGCTCATGCAAGTCGTCCCGAGCGCTTTGATACCGTCCAGTAATCATTTGGTTTTTTAAAATTGCTATCAATGACAAACCACCACATACGCCTCTGTTTTTAAATAAGTTTGATGTCCAGCGTTTTTTCTTCTTCTTAATTTGGATGAAACAATAATTAAGTAGAATCAAAGATACCAACGCGTCCTCGCTGTCGGCCATCTTGAGTGAACTAACGGCAAAAGCGGAGCACAGAGTTTTGACGAGCATGTTACGTTGATTTTAAAACACAGCGTTACGTCTTTCCTATAAAGCGCGTCACGCACGGTGAAGATACTATAATATTTTATCTTAAGATACTGTAATATTTTATATTACAGTATCTTAAGGCATCCGGTATCAGCGTTCTGACCATCATTTTTCTTTTTGTCATTGCGTACTAAGACCCCTGTAGAACCGCCATCCTGTTACAAATGACCCACAATTCGGGTCATTTGTAACAAGATGGCGGGCATTAAGATACTGTAATATAAAATATTACAGTATCTTAAGATAAAATATTATAGTATCTTCACCGTGTGTGACGCGCTTTATGTTTCAATTATTGTACCTGGAAGAGCAACTTTCACTGGTATATTGTAGTTTGAAAGTCCATCTTCCAGTTGGGAATGAGATGTAAAAATAAGGATACGTAACTAGTTACGATTAGCAATCTATTCTATGCAATAATCTTCTACGTTTTTAGTAATTTTTCATCCTATTATATATCTATATGGAATAGATTTTATTTGATTTCTTTTTTTACCAATAATTTTTTTACAAAAATACAATGTATCGCCTTTATTACCTCCACCATAAAATTAATGTTATGCTCCAAACATTCTGGCTAAAGGGATTTTACATAAAGATAAAATTAACGATTGTATTGACAATATATGATAACACCTCAACGTCGAATGTATAATTGAAATTAAAAACAAACCATTAAACCATTTTAAACGAGAATCTCTAACAAGGACGCTTCCCTTAACCGGATCGGGAGCACACCTGGGTACTCGAAATTTACCCTAAAAGGTCCCAAACGACAATATGAATTATTATCATAATGCAATATGTGAATAATTCTGTTACAGAAAAATGAATTTTACCACAGACAACACACAACTGTCATTTAGCTGTCAATGTCATAATCTGTAGCAGGGTATGGACATAAGTCATTCCGGAAGCAAGGAGATTCGAGATGGTAGATTTTAAAAATGGAACGTTTGATTTGCATTTGAATGAATGCCCCTGGCGACCCAGGTGCGCCGGTACAGTCAAACACCAAAACTTTTTGTTTATTTCCATGCTAGTTAGCAAAAATTAATATGGATGACTAATTGTAATCGACAGTGTCCGATTAGCATACAAATGTATATTCGACGTTCAGGAATTGAAATTGGGAATGGATATTCATTTATTGTGTTATTTCTAAAATATGAATTTGTCGATGTGTACAACAAATAATCCACTTTATTTTTTTTAAATAGATTGTTGTTGTGACTGTACACTTATTATCTTGAGGCGTATGTTATTTTACACGTAATCTTGTTTTAGGGGTGATATTATAACACGTGTACAATACGCCTACTTACTTCTACTCATTTAATTTCAAATTTCATTAAGCCTGTGTGAAATAGTCCTTCAAGATTTTTAATAATAGAATAATCATATACAAAATTACAAGTACCAAGATTTCAGCTACAATAATTTCGTAGCGGTCGTTCGTCCATATTTATTAGCGCTTAAATATAAAGTTTGTCACGTTATATCTTAATATAATTTAACAGTTTTGTAATATAGAGATAGTTATATTTTTATTAAATCTTTTAATTAATTAGTGTATTATATTTATTTATTACATCTAACTGACCTAAGTAGGTAGGTACTATATAAAACTCAAGAGAAAAATTTCTGAGTAAGTCCTCAGTCCTTAAACGGAAACTTACGTATGTAATTTCTTAGATTCAGATTTCATAAACTTTGAACATTACACCCATATAGGAGTAAAAATAACTCGGTCAAGATTACTTTTAAAAAAAATAATTTATTTAAATAAATTACAATTTTTACTTAATCTATGACCTTAACTATAGAGAGCTGGTGTGAGAATGACGAGTTTACTTGTGAATTGCTTATATATCCGAGATATCCTCCTGCCTGGTGGTCCGGTGGTGGTCCGATACCGTATAACCATTAAATTAATATCCCTTTGTTTTATCAATTACGCATTGTCCACTAAATGGGCGTATTGTTCAAGTTGATACGTTCCTTCTTGGATGTCCACGGTGTTATCATAATAAGTTCACTGGAATTCGCATAATGATCTTGTAACTTAGGTATTTGCCTTTTATTATTTATTTTAAAATTAAGTGTGGCCTTTTGCTTTGCTTTACTGTCCCCCTCCAAATTCGAAGTACAGGTTTTCGAACGAAACCTGGATCTGAGAATTTTAACATAGATTAGGCACATTATTATTACAATAGTTATAAATGTTATCCAGCTATATTGAACAATATCGTGAGTTTCAAAATTAAATGCTGGAATCCTCTTCAATTCATTTAACTTAGATGAAATCTTCTTTCTATCATACTTGCTAAGTTCTATTTCAGTTACAGTCTCCATTGGTTGTAAATCCACTTTACCAATAATTATTTTGTCCGTTGATTCCCTCGTGTGAAATAAAGTTTTTCCTGAAACATTCAACTCACAATTTTCTCCATATAATATATTAGTATACTTAGTCCACAAAGTTTCTTTATGATTATTACACTTGATTCCAACTTCAGTTGTCTTATTAAAATACATATAAATGGCTTTTGGGGATATCTCAAAAATTTCCTCTTTAGGACACTTTATTGCTACCATTTGACATTTTTCGCTATTCATTGTATTTAATATTTCAGATTCACAAGTATCTTTCGTCAAAATATTTCCTTTACAAATTAATTCATTTATTTCAATACAATCTTCAGCTTCATACATTTCTTCTTCATTGTAAGCTAAAGTAACCGTTCGCATAATAGGATAGGAACAGGATAGGTTATGTTGGATAATAGGTACAATTTTTCTTGTCCTAAATACACTATTCTTAACTAATGGTATTTCAATTACAAAATATACTATTCCATTAATAATTTGACAATCTACAGTAATAAACTTTTCTAAATCATTAACATTTCTAGATATAACAATTTCTTTTGGAATACTATTAATTGTATCTTCTAACAATTGAGATTGCAAAATACTATAATGATACATTTTATGTTCAGCAAACGTAATAGCTGTTGTTAATCTTTCACTTACATCTTGTAAAGTTTGAGCTTGTAATAACAAAGATATAGCAACCTTTTGTTGCGCTTTACTAGTTAACATAGATAACAATTGATTATTAATCTCTTCCTGAATTAAAGTAATATTTGCAATCTGCTTATTATATTCCTCTAAAGTTTCATCAGTTATCGATATTTGTTTATTATAAGCAATTCTTACAGTTTCTAAATCTCTTTGAATTAAATCTAAATCATTTTGATCTAAATTACCAGTTATCGACTTAATAACACTTCCTAAACCATTAATTAATCCTCTTTTAATCCTATTCTTACTTTGAATATTTAAATGTTTACATATCTCTCTAACATGTTCTAATATAATATTAATTCTCTGATATATATGATTAACATCATCTATCTTAGAATTTCTATAAGCATGGTTTACAGATTGTTGTATACTCTCTAAATTTAATACAATTGGTTTTATTTCTAACTTATGAATAATATACCACTTTCCTTCTAAAATTCGAGCAGGCTTCAACTCAACTATTATTACATTTTCTGAAGGTTCTAACTGCTTGAACTTGTATCCGAAACTGACGTAGATTCTGAAACAATTAGTTCCTCTACATGATATATTTTGCCATTGCTTATTTTATATTTGTTATGAGGTTCCACGCTTAATATTTTGTATGGACCTAAAAATCTTGACTTCGTCTTATGTCTGTCCGCCATAGAGTTTTTCAAATAAACTGTATCACCTATCTTAAATATTTTCGGGGGTTTAATTCTCTCATTCAATCTTTTATTCCTATCATGCTTTTGCTTCTTTAACAATTTATGAACATTTTGATTTAACTCTTTCGCAAAATCTCTATGCTGGGCAGTATATCTCTGTATAGCTACTTTTAAATTATCAAAACTACGCAACTTAGGCTTTCTACCAAAATGCACTTCAAATGGCGTCATATTTATCGCACTATGCATTGTATTATTATAAGAATGTACAATAAAATTAATCTTTTGATTTTGGTCTAAATCTGATTCACGTTGTAAACGAAACAACTCTTGTATAGTACTATGTAAACGCTCAACATCCGAATTTGATTTATGATGTTGCGGTGACGTAGTATGGTTAATAATATTATAAGTTTTAAAAAGTTCCGTGACAATCTCACTACAAAACGATTGTTCACCATCATGCACTATCTTATTAGGTGCCCCTATAAATGCAAATATTTCATATAATACATCATATACTCTACTTTTATCTACTGGCTTAATAATCGCATATTTTGAAAACTTATCTATAATTGTAAGGTACCACTGTCTTTCTAAAGACATAAAATCTATATGCCATACTGACATTGGTTCATGTGGAGTTTCTGTCTCCGAATACAATGTATTATTAGGATGCCTATTATATTTTTCCTTTCTACACAATTCGCAATTTAATATATACTTCTTAATATTTTTCCGCATATTCTCCCAATAATATTTTTCACGCAATTGTTTATACACAATTTCTATACCTGCATGTCTATTATTTAGTAAGTGACATTCTTTAATTAAATTTAATTGTTCTTCTTTATTATCTATTTCTATTAACGATTTAATGTATCTAGTTGGCTTAAACTTACTATGATCAAAATACTTTCTATAAACTTCAGATATTTTATAATATAATTCGTCGTTTGGTATTATAAAAGCATATTTTTCTTTACTTAAATACTCTAACATATATTTTTTAATAACTTCTTCCTCATTATTAGGTGGAATATAAAAATACCACATACCTTTTTCAAACTTCGCGTTCTCGTATGGAGCACTTTCAAACACAACACGTCTGAGACGTTTAGGTGGGTAACTATCAATGATTGGAATACCTGTATCGCTGTCTTGTTGACAAGAGTGTATTGTATTACTCAACGATCTATTGTCTGAGCAACAGGAATTCGATTCAGTGCTTATCGCTGTATCATTATTACGCGGTGTACTGTCTAACGATAATTCTTCGCCACAATGCGCTGCTAAGGAATCTACACTTGTGTGGTTTATTTGAATTCTACTTAATGCATCAGCTACGTAATTTTCTTTACCCTTGACGTGCTCAATTTTATAATCGTAATCTTGCAATTTAAGTTTCCATCTCGTTAATCTTTGATTTGGCTCTTTTAGTTTAGATAACCATATTAATGCTTTATGATCTGTTCTTAAGATAAATCTCCTACCATAAATATAGGGTCTGAATTGATTAACAGCCCATATAATACCTAACAATTCTTTTTCCGTAGTGTTATAATTTCTTTCTGTTTCGCTTAAAATTCTCGACGCATACGCTATCGGATGATTTTCTTGACTTAATACTGCACCTAGAGCTATGTCCGATGCATCCGTTGTTAAAACAAACGTTTTATTAAAATCAGGGAATGCTAAAATTGGAGCATTCATTAATAAATGTTTACACGACTCGAATGCTTCTTTAAACTTATTATTATTAATGTCAATAATCGCGTTCTTCTTAGTCGTATCCGTTAAAGGCTTAACTATCTTACTTAAATTAGGAATAAACTTTCTATAATAACCTATTAATCCTAAAAAACTTCTAACTTGTTTTAATGTTTTTGGAATCGGAAATTTCTTAATTGCCTCTATCTTTGACTGATTTGGCTTTAGTCCGTCTTTGTTAAGAACATGACCTAGAAATTCGATTTCCTCTTCCATAAATACGCATTTATTTTTATTTAATTTTAGATTAACTCTACGTAACGCTTCAAAAACTTGCTGCAACCTATTTATGTGATCTTGCTTAGTTTTTGAATATATAATTATGTCATCTAAATAAACTAAACAAATATTTCTACTTATTTCCGTTTTTAAAATATTGTTCATCATTCTTTGAAATGTCGCGGGAGCGTTCTTTAAACCAAAAGGCATCCGTAAAAATTCATAATGCCCATTAGGCGTACTAAATGCCGTTTTCTCGATGGAATCTGTATCCATTAAAATTTGGTGATATCCCGAAGTTAAATCTAAGGTAGAGAAATATTTATTTCCTTGTAACTTGGAAAATAACTCCTCAATATTTGGCAATGGAAATTTATCGGATTTTGTTATTTCATTTAACCTCCTATAGTCAATAACCATTCTCCATTTCTTAACGCCTGACTGATCTATTTTCTTAGGCACTATGTGCACTGGAGATGACCATGGCGACTCGGAAGGTTGAATTATTTTCTCGTTTAATAATTTAATTATTTGTTTATTAACTTCCTCTTGTTGTATTTGCGGCAAACGAAAAGGACGTTGGTAAATCGGTTCATTAGTAATTAAATTAATTTTATGCTTAATAGATGTAGTTGCGCTATTCGTTACATCCTCCGTAAATAAATCTCTATACGTTTCGCACAAATTATTAATGTCTGAATAATTTTCATTTGTCATGTGATGAATTAAAATTTCACTATTTGGTAAAATTAATTTTCGTTCTTTTAAATCTATTTTAGCATTAACTTGCTCTATCATATCTGTTCCCATTAAAATATCATATTGATCGCTAAAATTAAACACATAGAACTTCATTGTTCCTTCACCCGTATCGAAGTACTTATACCAAAACGGAGTTTCTATTAAACCTACATGGGTCGACGTACCGTGAGATGTACGCACCGAAAATTTCTCAGGCTTATAATAGCTTTTAAAATATTTTGAAGCCTTTTCAGTCATAAACGACCTTTGACTACCCGTATCTATTAAGATTTTTAATTTTGGCTCATCCGTTTCGAAATATGGCAAATAAGACTTAACAAAATTAAATTCTATGGCCCTTTCTTTTGAGAGGCCTTTTTGTAAAAATTTGCTTCATCTATATTATTAGTATGGAAAACTTCCTCTGCGACTAACCCTTTACCTAGATTTGTTTGACCTGGGCGTAACTGAGGCGCTGTCCGCATGGACACGTCTTCCGTTTCATTTACATTTCTATTAACCGGGCGATATTGATTACGCTTGAAATAACTATTCTGAGGCTTATTGAACACATTATTTGGATTTGGCTTCCATGGATATTTTTGATGGAAATTATTATTACTTTGGTTATGATTATGATTATAATTGTTATTATTATAATTTATCCTTGGATTTTGTGGATAATTAGGATAACTATGCTTTTGATTTACAAAATTGGGTTTATGTTGCGAGTACCCCTGCTGAACAATTCGCGGCGGTGGTAAAATGCTCGAAAACTTTTGCTTAATATTGTCGAACCTACCCTCTGCTTCTAATTGTAAAATTCGGGCGGCCGTTTCCTCAAAACCACAGTTTGACACGTAAATTTGGTCATGGTACGGTAAGCTGTTTCTTAATGCATTTTGCGCGGTATTAATATACGGCTCCATCACTTCATCGACTAACGTTTTCTCACTATATTTATCTAACAACTTACTTCTAATAAAAAATAATTTCTGTTTTAACTCAAAAATTAAATCCTTATAGCTACCTTTTCTTTTAACATTCGACAATTCAATTAATAAGGTATTGAACTCCCTATTATCTCCACATTCTTTTTTTAATGTTAATTCTATATTTTTCCACTTAAAGTCATGATCTACCATGGAGATAGTCATGGCAGCTTTCGATTCTAATTTGCTTAATAACAACATTACATTAGGTGGTGTGTCTCCACCTGCGATCTGTAACCAATGTTTGGCACAGTTTATAAAATTATAAAGATTAAATGCGTCACCATCATATGTGGGAACGAACGATAACAAGGTTTTTGGATCCATATTGTCTATGACAGTTGGATTATTACTGCAATTTGAATAACTCAAATCACTAAGACTGCTCTCACTTTCAGAAGGAGAGTGATTCTCTCCAGTATCCCTATAGCTATATACAAAAGTCGGGGGTTTCAAGTGGAAAGGAATGGTGAAAGGATTATGCTACGGTACTTACAGCACAAATCCGATGATGGCCTCCTTTTTCATTTCTTCCCTCGAACTTTTCACTGATTTTACTAATTTGTTTGTGAGTTGCCTAACTTCAATCTTGAAAGATTTTCGTGAACTTTTTCGTAATTTACGATGTATTTACTTTAAATTCACTCGTTAGGCCCCTAAGTTGGGCGCCAGTAAAAATAACTCGGTCAAGATTACTTTTAAAAAAAATAATTTATTTAAATAAATTACAATTTTTACTTAATCTATGACCTTAACTATAGAGAGCTGGTGTGAGAATGACGAGTTTACTTGTGAATTGCTTATATATCCGAGATATCCTCCTGCCTGGTGGTCCGGTGGTGGTCCGATACCGTATAACCATTAAATTAATATCCCTTTGTTTTATCAATTACGCATTGTCCACTAAATGGGCGTATTGTTCAAGTTGATACGTTCCTTCTTGGATGTCCACGGTGTTATCATAATAAGTTCACTGGAATTCGCATAATGATCTTGTAACTTAGGTATTTGCCTTTTATTATTTATTTTAAAATTAAGTGTGGCCTTTTGCTTTGCTTTACTTAGGTACCGTAATTATCTCGCTAGCACGATCTCAAAGTGAGTACATACAAACATCCCGATTTCGCTTGGGAACGTAATAAGAGAAAGACTACACATAATAATTTTTATCTTTCAAGTGGGGCGTGTTGGAGGCGACTCGGTCTCTGTGCCCTCATTGTTTGAGTTTTTATTATTATCGTGAACAAAGCGCGTAAACGGTAGCACAAGTTATCGGTGCCTCTGATCAACCTTATACCGCAGATAGTATAATACTTGTACTAGTGCGTACTGATTTATTTTTTAAATTTTTAGTAAGCCGAGATGCGTTTGTGCGGGCGCGATATGTGATACGAATCGGTTCATTCGTGTTTGATGCTTGAGTGATGTTACTCAAATGCGCATTTTTGATGACGTTAAACTTGCGGTGAAGTTGAGGAATATATTTAACAGTCGATGAGTTGGTTTGGTTTTTAAACAAATAGACGAATAGTAGAATGTAGAGAAAATGTAGAGTATACTCATATGCGGTTATTTTTTTACATTTTTTTATTATAGTTAATAGCCAATAAGATATTTTTATTTATTATTTAGCACGCTGTTACTGACACTCTAGATATTTATTTTATAGTTATAATCTTTGGCACTTGTTAAAGTTAAAATTCTGTTTGTGGACAACTTATTAATAAAAAACAGTATCCAAATTTTTAGGCTTTCGCTCAAAAACAATTTAGGGACACTACTGATATAAGCATTTAAATAAGTATTATCTATAGATTAATTAAAAGTGACCGCATATAATATTATAATGAAAGTTAATGAAAATAATATACATATTTTGTTAAAATATAAATAAGAGAATACAAATTTTTAATATTAACAAATTTTACCTTAGAATCTGTAAGAACATCATAAGTAAACAGTAAAAAAGAACCTTCATAATTATAAAAGTGTATTTTATAAAATAAGAAATAGATTTAGAAATCTTTTATAAATTAGAAAATAATATTAACCCTAGAAGCCTAATCTACGCCTGCGAGGCGTACACGAATTCGAATATCGGATGTCTCTTTCTAACGGTTGAAGCTAGCGCGTCGTACTCTTTAGTTATCTCAGTGGTCGACGGGAGCTAGAGGACGGTGCCTGTATCGTTATGGTAAGACCCGCCATTTTTGATTTATTGAAGTGTTGCATGCCTGCGAGGCGTATGTTTAGGCTTTGTGTAACTTTTAACTAAGATTAAGTGATTTTTTCTTTTGATTGTTTTTCATGTATTTTATATCTTTTTTCGAAATTGTTTCAGTTATAAATATAATACGGTCCAATATATTAAATGAAGACGACATAATCGCAATTTAGAACGGAGAAGACAGTCCTCACGAGGATTCAGATTCCGAAGTTGAGGATGACCAGATTATCGACGACGTTCAAAGCGAGGGCTAAAATAATGAGGTGTCTGAGTTCGTTGCGTCATTACAAGAATCTGGGCCTTCTGAAGAAACTAATCCAACCATGAATTTCAAAATTAGTGTGTAATAAATATAAAAAAATCTGTGTGTGGCGAGCACAAGGTTGATTTATGTGTAGTCTGGTCCTAAAGTTAAACTAGTCCTCTAAAGACTGGTTAGTTGTAATGTTTGATCTAAAAATATATAATTAGCGTAAAAAAAATTGATACTCTATAAAAATAATATATGTTTTAGTTGATTTTGAAGAAGTTAATTTTTTTGTTCCAATTTATGCATATTGTTTTTTATGTTGTAATAAACAACTTTGATTATAGTTATAATTGATAACAGTGTAGTTTTATTTTTAGTTTATTTCCCAAATTCAAATTTCCGCTTTATTAAAACAATAATAATTAAATAATATACCTAAAATAAGGGCTTTTATATGTGTACGCCTCTGAGACGTATATTAAGGCTTTGTGTACGTTCCATATAGATTAGGCTTCTAGGGTTAACCGCCAAGAGCCCGCATGAGTCCTTTTATAATGAAACATTGTTGCTTTTATAATTACCTGCACAGCCTTGTTTCAATAAAGAAAAAATATAAATAAAGAAATCAAACTAATTCTATAAAAATCTTTCGGATGTTATATTTCAGAGCTCTGAAATGGTAAATTATTTATTATCATATTGGTTTTTAACTATATGCTATCTTAACATGTATTTTTTTATAAATTATTTTCCTTTGTAGAGTACATCCCACAAAGTAATAGAGTCAGATGCATTTTATATTTTTTTTTATTAAAGTAGGCATTCGCCTCCAACCTTCACTGTCTGAAGATTTCTCGCCTATAGAACGTATGTGTACGTTATCTCTTTAGCCTTTTGCCTTCTTCGCATAAATAGGTATCTACTGCTATAAGTGGAAAATATCCAACAAATGAATAGGCAATACACCTCGAAACCAAAAAATAACTACAACTTCTAAAACATACGGGGGAAAAACGCAACCAGCGCTGCAATCCCATTACATCGGCAAAAATTACAATAGACACAGCGTCAAAATAACAAATGTTAAAAATAAACACGACGAATAAGTGTGATCTCAACACGGTGAAACTTGTTACTGGGATGCGGACTCTCAACTATTGACCTCGTTAGTTTGAACAAAGCAGCACGTAAAACAACCGCGACACTCAACGCTTGCCTTTTCTCAAAAATAACTCATCTCTTGACGAGGTATCATTAAGTCGGGCTTTGCGTCTGCAACCGCTTGCGTTACGTTAATGGCGCACTCAACGATCCTTATTTTTTTACCTCATTAACAAAACGTTTTAATGTTTTGCTGTAAATATCAACGCATTAGACTTGTCTAGGCGGTAGGGTTGTTAATTAAACTCTATCGTTTCGCGGAGGCTCCATTGTCGTGAGCTCAGTTCAACGAGCAGCCACGCTTCAATGGTAATGAAACAACCAATCGCTGGAATTTGTGATATACATCAAGAATCACCTTGTACCCTAATACATGCGTGGGATGGAATATTTTTCTATATCTAATGTTTTGTTTAATGTTTTTCTATGGGGAAATTTGTAACAATTTATTAAGGCGACTCTATAACAGTTTCTATAACGAAATGATTAATTATGTGAGTATATAAGGTAGTAATATTATATCCAATTCATTATACTAGTAATAGGAAAGGCGAAGTAATGAGAAATTGTATTTATAACGAGCCCGAAAACATTTCTTGGAAAAACGACATAAATATGAACGTTGTTCTCTAAATATTCAAGTACCTATATATATTACACATATTATTTCATAACACACATTAGATTAAAGCTAGACAACATAGTTCACAAAGATATTATTACAACTATTCCATTAATAATTAAAACAACCAGAATCTCAAAACAAAGCTGCACAGAACGTTCTAGAAAGCAATATTGCATAACTCGCCTAAGAAAATATGTGCGGACAATAATTTTTGATTTTCCCGGCCTCGACCCTCAAGCCGGCGACCTCCAGCTTTGCTTTTAATTACTGAGGCCGCCTCGAGAAAATATTTAACCACGCGTCCGCACCAACCACCCTTAATTACTAATGAGCTTTTATTTCTCTATTATACTGCATATTACTTCATTATTATTAGAATTAATTTATGTGTTTTTTTATTATTTGTTTATAATTGTACTGGGTGATTGATGCCTTATCCTTATTTGCTGGGAAACACACACAATTCAGATTTAAATTAAATTATTATAGAACAAAGATTATTTACATAAGATGTGATAAATTGAATGTAGAGGCATTATATAAAATTGCGATACTTATCACTGTGATCATATGAATTTAAAACCATTATTAGCAGAGGAATGTACAATAAAAACACAGCACAGACGTGTACACAAAAGCATAAATCCACGACACGAACACACACATAGTCGTTTTCATTTCAAGGAGTACATCTTCGTCGGGCGACGGAAAAATAAGAGGAAACCTCCGGGAGCAAATTAGAGAGGCTCGCTTCCGTAATAAGAGTGGACCCTGGGACCCTATTAACTGAGGCCCATATTGTTGTATTATTTTTTCATCTGCTCATATTCTCCGCTTTTGCATTTGTGTTTTTTAATTTCGTTTCGTAAATGCGCTCTGTTTAAGAACTTCACAAACATTCGCAAATATGCAATGCTATTTTAATCAACGTTACAACAGTTTTCTATTATTAAACGACGTCGGTATAGTTAGTTTGTTAGTTTTAAATCATTAGAGCGTGTTTTGTGTAAGACCAAAGGAAATATTTGAGGGATATTCAATACATAAGAGATTGCATGGCTATAGATATGCTCCATGGCTATACATGTCATTTTGAGCCTAAAGTTTAATTTTACCGAAATTGATATATATACGATAGTAGAAGATTAGAAAACTTATTTAAAATCTATATACTTACTTACCTACCTATTGTAGCGTCTCTAATCTCTATACACTCCTAAATATTCTTTTATACGTGCCTTATGTGCGTTAAAATCGTATATTTTATTTTTCAATGTAGGTAATTATTGAACACTTCTAAATTCATGGTACTTTGTAGGTGATCCTAAGTGGATAGAGAGGGAATATTCGTTTGATCAAACGCCTACCAACTACTAGCATTATTTCATCTCATTTGGCATTAAATTAATTAGTTATCGCAACCATAGCTCATAGACTGCACTCCCGCTTCGCGTTAATTTCATAGCAATTAATTAATTTGACAATTAATTGGTACAAAAAGAGGCGGGGTGTAGCTTTGAAATCGCAACGGAATCGCGGCGGGATCACAGTAAATCACATTCGCACAATGCCGGCAGGTGGCGGCAGCGTCGCACGATAATGCTCGCGTTTAATTACGCGGAATAATTAGTGAACGGAATATTTTCCGGGCCCTAACTATCTCCGCCTTCTTCCGGCGATAACTAGGCGGTAATTGCGGATTAACCTCGCATTCAGAATTTAATAGGTGCTCGAATTGAAGCTCCACGCTCCCACTCGTACCCCAATAATGCTATTTGTTTAGTGACGCCGAATTAATCGCACACCATATACGATACGAGATATTATTCACAACATATTCCGAACGCGCCTTAATGGATATCGGTCGCGAAATGTATCGCGTTTGCGATATTAAAAACGTTTCGTACGAGTGCAAGTCAATAGATATCGGGGAAATTTAATATGCGAAAGTGGTGTGTGGATTTGCAATATTTTAAACTGAGCCGCTCGGCACCCAGTGGCGATTGTTTTAGATCGCATCCTGCGGGAATGGCAGTGTTGCAGGCGGCACGTGCTGGCGATGTAATTTGCGCTTTATGGCACGTGAATAATTCGCGATAATCCCTCACCCGACCCGCCCTCCCACCTTCCACGTAACCACGACGACGTTTGATCTGTGTAATAAAAACTGAAAAATAATAATATAAGCGCATTTGACGCTCACCTGCGACAATTCCTCCGAAGTGTAGTTATTGCCGACCCGGGGGTGGCTAGTTGAGCGTGAACTTTTGATATTGGCGCGAAATATTAATTTCTCAGCGCCAATAAACAGCCGAGCGTACGTAATGCTGGCAAATTAAGCTGAGTGCCTTTAATATTATTTCGTAGAAAATTTTAATTTATGGAACGATATTACCGCGTAGCGACGTCGATGGAATTTATTTTAGAGCTAATTATTTTGTTGTGAAATATTGAGGTGGCTATTTCAATTGTTAACGCTTTTGAATTACCAAAATAAGGCTTGATTTATTACCAGCCATAATGCAAAATGTTTTATAGCGTAATTGTATGTACCTAATTACATTGCTAATTACAATGTTTAGAATCAATATTAGTGTTTACATGCTAACAATTAATCTCTACAATATTTCATTTACTTATTGGTTTGATTTCAAGTCTAATAAATGAGTTCGCATTGTACCTACAATCTACACTGCTATGTGCGAACACATGCAAACATTTATTCATCTTCAAACAGGGGTAAGAACTAAGAACAGGTAAAATACTCAAACATTTTTGAGCTACGTACAAAAACTGAATAATATGCAACCTGCTGGCAGTCGATTTGAATAATAAACAAAACGCCCGGTGAATTTCAATTCTGAAAAAGTTTTTGAACGGTACTGTTGTGGGGCAATTACCAATATTACTTAGTACCTAGTCGGGCTTTGAGCGCGCCAGATGGCGTTAGGGTGATGATTTAAAAATCACTGCACATTGTTCAGAGAGCAACTAATTGCAGGGAAAGTGGGGTCGAATGGACTCCGACTAAATCATTTACTAATAGAAACGGGCGGAATGTACGAGATGCGTTTTAGAGTAATCGGATGATTGAATTTGCGCAATATTCGATGTATTCATTTCATTTTGTTTGTTTCAGATTGGATTTGACGAATTGCTATTGGATTTACGTTCATGTAAGTATTGTTGGTGTTTATCATAGATGTCTGTATACAAAAAACAGTATCTTGATATTTTTGATGTTGAACTTCCATGAGTCATGTAATCTTATAAATTGTATAGTTTATAGTAATGTAGTATTTAGCAATTTGCATGAAATATACCTACCACTGTTTAATTGTCTTAAATCGTGATACTTAATAAACTATTAGGAACATTATTATCAAAGTATGTGTGGTACTATGTATAAGTTATAGTAGAATATTTAAAAAGTAGATGTCTACTGCATGTTAGAATGATCAAAGTACCTATAGGAATACCTGTAACTTCCATTAAGTAATTTTGTAAAATTTAGTAGAGCTTGTAGTATTTGATTGTAACTAGTTGTAATATGTATAATATTGTATTATCTGTGCTAGTATGTTACAATAGTAAAGTAAAGTACCTAGTAGTAGTATGTTAAAATGTAAAATTAACAAGTTAAACAGATCGTCATATCCCACACTAGATTACATAATTTAACAAGAGCAGTTAAAAGTGACCGTGTCGGTTGAATGAACCGAATTGGATCACTGAATAAATCTCCTATTTCCTGTGAATCAGATTCATTTCCTTTTTACTAGGCCGATGTACATTTGTCAATACATTTCGGCTACGAGGCCTGTAATTTGTCGATTGATTTTAATAATGCTAAGTGCACTTGTGTTTTTTGTGTTTTGTGTTTTGTCTAGGAGAGAACTGCGAGTATTATGTTTTTGCCTCTTCATTGAATGCTTGATGCAAATTAGACGTATACTTTTATTAGTTTACCTAAATATTATTAAAATTACTTTTTACTAAATATCTTTAGTGAGCTTATAGATTGAAGACCAAGTGTCTTCGACTTTTCCAACGAAAGTAGTTGGATGGAAAAATTTCTTGATTGTTGCTTCTCTATATTACCAAAGTAACTTGCACCTATATGTTTCATAACTTATACTGTTAATACTTTTAACTCATTAATATATTGATAGAATAAGTTTAATTCATAAATTAACTATCAATTTTGTTTGTTTAAATTATCATTACTTAAACAATAAAGATACTACAATAATTTAGCACCAATTTTTATGCACCGTCCAGTGAACCTTGAAACTGACGTACCACTATCGTTCCACTCGATGGAACAGAACCCGCTATCCAGACCTGAAGATTATCTGAGAAATATCCTCAGCTTCCGCGCCATCGCCGTCCGAATGCTTTTTTAGCCAGAGCTTTATCACTTCCGTGGGGACGTGTGCGACGGAACATGGACGTAGAGAAACTAGATTGTTTGTACTATTTTGGTTTCAACTTTTAAATAGTTATTGTATTGTATAGAGTAGTACTGTATTGTTAATTGTTTGTTATTAACTTTAATCTAGACTTGTCGTGTATATATAATCTAGAACTTTAAATCTTACTTCGTGTTAGTTATAGTTAATAACCACTGCAATATGCTTTTAGTACCTACTGTAATTATGTAGTTCTTGTGTGTATGTCAACGTACTTTTGAATATTTAATGATGTGTGTTGTTTTGATAGTATGTATGAGATGTACCAGACTTGTGTAGGTATTTTGTGTACCCAGAACACATAATTGTAGAGTCGGTAAGGGTGAATGTAGTAACAGTAGTTATAGTAGATTTAGATAGTAGGTACTAATTTAAATGAACAATAAACGTAAGTAAATTATGACACTAGAATATTTCAGATACCTAATCAAAATGATATTCAATTTAAAGGCAGGTAAGAAATGGTATCAACTCAGTACAGTATTTTTAATATTTATATGTATATTCATATGTATATTCATTTTTGAAGGTAGATAAAATGCCACACTGTGAGATATGTAAAAGTTATAAGGACATAATTTAGTTTATATTTTAGATCAAGACTAGCTAACTATCTGAGAAAATTGTTATTTTAAAAGCTCATTGAGATTAAATATAACAACTTAATTAATGAAACTTAATACGACTCTACGAATAAAATGGCACGTCCAGTAATTCTATCAAATGCTGGCTAGTGCAGAATGCAGGCATTTGATCACTTTTATAGCCGGATGCAGTAAAATAAATGTCGCGGTCCATCGCTGGCCCCGTCTAATGATACCCCACATATTATCTACTTTGTATGTTGGTAGTAATGGATTGACCAACATACTCACTTGTATTGTTGTTGTTGTGTGATAAAATCTGTATGGCTTTTTGATGATTTGAAGTTGTTTTTTTTTCGAAAAAAGAAAATGGGACATATATATATTAAAATCTCTTTATCGACAATGTGAAAGTAGTGGTGGTGTGTACTTTGGAATGAATAATTATAGAACACTCGTGAATTTTTTTTCATTATCCAGGACCATCGTATATGATATGACCAATTAGTAGTATGTAAAGTCAGGTTTTAATCACATCATACATCTAATTGAACGAGTATTAATACAGCTAAGATATTATGTAACAGTTTCCCAGTTAACAATGAAGCAATAAACATGCAAGTTTGATTCAAACATTTGAAATATCAACACTATGGCTGATGTTCATAGGAAACCTACTTCAGGCAGTTAAACAGGAAATAGTTTAATGTTACGTATAAATTACAATGTACATACAACGATACATTCTTATACGTGTTTCTTTTTATGATGTGTAAGTGTGGATAAAAATATAATAATATTTTTAACAAATAGGTACCTACTTATGACAAAATATTGTATTTTCACACATCGAAGTGATAATCAATTTATGTAGTTATTATATAATTACATTAATATAAAATAAATTAAGATTTATTTTTTAACACCAGACTACGATTTTCGAGACATAGCATACACACCAGACTCCAATTTTCGAAACAGAGCAAACAGGCCACGCTCACAGGCGAATCAGAAACTAGTTTAGAATAAACATTTCCTTATCAGGCGGGTAGCTGGCGATCGGCAATATATTGCAGATTTCCTGCCCTGCTGGCGAGTAATGTGCTTCCGCCCGGCCCCGCCCTGGCCGCGTTACGCACGGCCCAAACTTAATTTTACAAAGGAGTGTAATTATGCTTTGATTTATTTGAATGTAGCTTAAAAAAATGGTTTACATTGTACACTTTTGGTGTTGTGGACTGGTGAAGATTTCATGGTTTTGTGCTGTGTGAATATTGTCTCGTTGTATTTGTTGAAATATAGGATTTTCATTTAACTAATCATATTCGTACATACCTATTAAATTTTACAAAACTTAAAATTTAACTCTGCTACCTTATATGAACACGCAATACGTTATTACACATGAGTTTACCTGCTATTGAATATGAGGAAAAGTTATGTAGATTTTCATTTTTACATGTTCTCATTTTTTCATGACTTAATTTCATTTATGTATCACCCCTTTTTTTTTTTTTTATAGTGGGGAAATCTTCTTAGATACCCCCGGCTCCCGGGGATGGAGCCGTGGTTATGTCGGATTTCTACCGACTAAAACCCCACTCTGTTCCATCGCGCTGCTTTGGACGGAACTGCGGGAACGGTTACGACTCTACCGCGTGTCCCGCCCAGCAGATGCCCGTTTCCAGGCCCACCACTAGAACCCCCCTCGCTGGTGGCTGCTGGAACGAAGGCTTACGCCACCAACGCGCAGACAATGGATCTTTCCCCGCTCCATCATCCGCGTTCCCCCGAACCCCCGACCCCATCACCGTCCGGCCGGAGGGTGCACGCCGGAAGGTCCTCCGACGTGTGACACGTCGGGGGACCTTCCGGCGCACTTTTATAGAGATTACCTCGCAGCCCCCACCTCACCAGAGGTGGCGGCCCTCGGTCCGGCCCCACGGACCGGATTACGAGTTGGCAGACGGCCGTTTTACAGCGGCCGCCGCCCCACACCTCTCTGCAGGAGTCTCCGCGCGTCATCACAATGACGCGTCGGGATCCCGCCCTCCGCTGCACGGCGTGGCTTGCTAAACCAGCGAGCCCGCCGCGCCGCGACCTCTGGCCGCCATCCACCGCCGCATAAAAGCCGGCTCCTCTCTGGCCCACAAACAGGACCTCTGCCGTCGGGTCACTCGAGGCTTTCCAACCCCAACTGCCGTTCAGCGCCACCTTTGCCTAGTGGACACGGGGTCCGCCAAGCCACGACCTTTGGCCGCCATCCCACGCCGCACACAGCGGCCGCTGGGCCACACCTAGCCCTGGCCGTCGGGCCGGTCGAATCTCCCCGACTCTAAACCAGCCGTTCAGCCCTTCGCTGGTCCAATTTCGCTTCACTCAGAGGGCCATAACTCTGAGCTACTGAGCCCCTCCGCCGCGACAAGGCCTGGACCGTTGGGGGGTTTACGTATCACCCCTGCATTTCATTGATTAATCATTGATAAATCCACTAGGTATGTAATTTATTTTCTATTTCTAAATTTTTAAAATAACAATCGCCTCTATCGATAAGAACCAAAGTATTATTTCTAGTGCATCATTATCAAGACACACGTTGAGACGAAGCATTTTATGTTTAACTGAACTTATCGTATAACCGTATATAAAACGCTCATATATCTTGGAAAATGTGCATCTTAGAGCGGTCATTTTTCACTGGTCACATTAAGGTCCAAGGCGGAAGTGGCGACCCTAAATAAATATATTCTATGGGTAATCGACGGTGAACTAGCAAGGGGCCATTTGTTACTTGATGAACTATACTGTTTTAATAGAAAATATTGACTGTGAAAATAGATGATTGTTGTAGTTGGTACGAATTACATAGCAGTAAGATTGTAAGTATATGGTAGAGCTGAAAAGTACAATTGACTATTACTAAAATGTCGTTAGATTTTTATGTTAAGATGAGACTTGATTATGATTTTAGATATTAATAGATTCAAATGAAAACTACTAAACCGATTTGGTTTAAACTTATAAAACATCTTCCAATTCCTTCAATCATTAGTAGAAGATAAGCTACGTTTTTGAGATAATGTTAAGTTGAGTTCGTTGATTTTATAGAGGACAAACGCCAACTTATTCAATACATACACATCAATTGAATTATTATTTAATTGTTTAATTGAAATTATGTTCATTTAGATTTTATAGAAGTGAAACTTTTCTGCAGACGCGCTCGTTTTTTTTCATTTCAATTTTAACAGAACATAATAACTAAAAATTATTGAAACAGTTATTACTAACATGTTAAAACATGGATAAATCAATAAAACAATATTAATAACAAACATTTTGACACAAGTCGGTGTCATTCCGTGCCTCGAGCGTGACTCGTCACGCAATCAGTAATTTCCGCTCACAATTAATCATTTCACCTGATATTACTTTAATAACACTTCAATTTGATAGTTTATACGAAATAACTGGTTTAATAAAATAAGCATCGGGAATAATTGAAAATCATAACGTGTCAACCATATATATATGCTACAGTCAAAACCCTGAACCAGTCAATATCCTTATTGACGGTTATTAAGGTTATTGACTAAGGGTGTCGGTCAATATCCTTATTAACTGATTTTATCTGACAAAATCAGTTAATAAGAATATTGACCGACACCCTTAGTTAATAACCTTATTGACTGATTTAAAGAGCAGACATTCAGTCAATATAGTTTTTAACCAACGTACTGAATAGATTTTAACACTTAAATCTTTCTGTAATGGGCAAGTAAAACAAAAGCGAGTTTTACTTGCCCATTACAGAAAGATTTAAGTGTCAAATTCGACCCAGTAGGTTAGGTTAGGTTTGAACTGCGACCCTCACGCACGAGCCGAGCGAGCGAAGCGAGCGTGCCGCGGCAGCGGCCGGCGAGTGCCAGAACCGACTCGCTATTGTTTTACTTGCCCAGTGTTCAGTGTTTATTCAGTACGTTGGTTAAAACCTATATTGACTGAATGTCTGCTCTTTAAATCAGTCAATAAGGACATTGACTGGTTCAGGGTTTTGACTGTAACATATACAAAGAATAAATCATTGTTTGTCTTCCAATTTTCAATTCCAAACATGACTGGACTAAATACCTTCCTGTAAAAAATCGTCATAAGAAATAATCACGCGCTACAGTAAATTTTCAATCAACGATTGATAATTCCCAATTCGCACTTATACAAGAACAACTCCCACCGATACAAGAACAACTCCCAACGTGCAAGACCGTATAAACTAATAAGCACGCACAATTAGTGGTCCCCACCAGGCACCATTGCCACGCGTGCCCTCAAGAACACTCCGCCGGCCACCGACTGCGGTTGCTAATTGCCTTATTGATTCCCTCCGTAACCGTATCGCTTGCTAATTATAACTGGTGCATTGTTATTTGTTAGCTACATTGAAAATTTTTACAGTTAAGGTATCGATTGCATCGAGGGTAATTATAGATATATGATACATTTGAAAAATTCAATCTTTGTTAACTCAAGTTCTTTATCAATCGCTGTAAATTAAATGTAACATTTTAACCTTTAGTGCTGTTCAGCAGATGCTGCGACAGTTTCAATTATTGTATTTTCCATCTCCTCGAAGGACTGCAGGACAATTGAGGACAATATCCTTAGCCTTAAAGATTTTATTCGAAAATCACATCTCCACAGCAATCTCCATTTTAATCATACTAAGTAACTATTTTTCAGCAATGAATTTTTGTTTTACAAAGATAAAATGAAAGATATCTATAAATGTTAGATATTTATATATGTTACCGGAAATGTATATAATCCGTCATTGTATACAATTCCTAGGAAATGTATGTAATTCCTAAAATCGCACGGAAATGTGTAATAAATTATTTTATACACATTTCCTAGGAAATCTGTACATTTCCTAAATAGCGATCGGAAATGTAAATCATTTAAGATATTGATATGTCGCAGGCAAATTATCTGGCCGTTTACAAACGGTCGGCATTTTGTAATATGCCGATAATTCGTAATCAGAAATGTTTGGTTTGGATAAGGGGGTGGGTTAGGTTAGGTTCGTGTTTTTTAAATCTTCACAGAAATAGGAGCCTCACGAAGTGGGGCTCCGTCGGCTCGCGACCGTCTTTTTGTAGAATTTTGGAAAAAGACGAATTTTCGGCATATTCTAGCCGTAATGTAATACGGCGGATTATACAATCCGACTGCGACAGATATACGCGGGGACAGCGGGACGAGGGGACTGATTACTTGCCAAATGAAAATTTGATTTTATAAGAATAAAATATATAAGTTGATTTTGTGATATTTACGTTAAAAGTTAATAGATTGTTGATTTTAAAAATGTTAATTAGTAAGATAATAATATGAACATAATATTATTATTATTTTACGGTATGACTGTTACCCGATTGTATCAATAAGAGCTATAATAAAAAAAATTAACAACGTGTTTTATTACAGAAAGCATTTACTTTACACATTTCCTAATACGATATTGGAATTGTATACAATTCCGAGGAAGATTATACATTTCCTAGGATATCCATGCATTAAATAGTTTTTTAAACAATATTTTATACATTTCCTAAATGGTATCGGAATTGTACACATTTCCTAGGATTTGTATACAATTCCTTGATTTCATACATTTCCGGTAACATATACAAAACAATCAAATAAAGCTATATTTAACATAACTGGAAATTAAAAAATAATTCGTAAAGATCACTTAACTCAACACTTCATCCATTTCAAATCTAAATCAATCTACGATCATGAACGCATATATTTTCTCTCGATTCGTAACGGGCCAAGAACAAAACGGTGTCTTGCTCTCTATAGTACTAGCATGATTGATAGAACTACGCATGATACCAAAAAACTCTAATAGCTGGCTTTAAAAACATACGATACTCCATAATGGCGGGCTTTAAAAATATACGATAGTCGTCACTTCGGAGAGCTAATGGCGTCGATATGTTACACGCATCAATCCTCTATTCTGTGCATGTCTGCGCGGCGGGATCTAATTAATTATGGTAATTAAACAGCCTGAAATAGTGTTGCGGACGTGACAGTTCACTGGGGATTTTGTCCCGCTAGATTTTGGTTTTACAACTGATAAATTGGGTGGTGTTAGAGATTTTCGTGAAGTTTTTTTATGTGGTAGAGTGGTTTAAAAATTGCTCTTTCAAAAATAAATATGTGGGAAAGTCGCATCGCATATTTTGCACTCGTAATATTTTAAGGTGTTTAACTCCTTTGTTAAAACAACCAAGAAAGTGTAAAGGATAGAAATAAAAAGCATAAGCAACTAAATCTAAGAGACACTTAGCTTAGTATATTATTTACTGAAAGGACTTTGGTTCACGATCTGATTCATCATGATATCTGCTAAAATCTTACATGATTCTAAATTAAATACCTATCTGTATAAAATTAATATAAGGTATATTACAGGCTACAGGTGAGTATTATGTATAACAATACAGTTAGGGCTTTATTTGGAAATTAACAATGTTATGAAAGAAACACAATTTTTAACCCATACCACATACAAACATATTCCTACGTACAGACCGTGGTACACATAACGCAATGATGTTATAGCAAGACAGAGTTATTATTCCCTGTCAACACTTAATAAATGAAGATGAAATTATTTCTCAGTACGTCTGCGAATGCAACGTCAATAGCGATCTTTGTACCTCGCATTCGTAGCAGAAAAAGTTCATACGCACGCCTGCGATTCTCCAACTCTGTAATGATGGGACTCAAGTTATAAGTGAAAAGTTTCGATGTAGCGGAGTATATTTCTAGTTTCGTAACGTTCATGGATACATGATTGAAGAAGTGTAAGTATGAATATTTCTTTTATGAATGAGCTTTTTCTGTTTTCAAATTCTTTAAACAATGCAAAGTTTTCTAATTTTAATATAGATAAAATATTCCAGGATGCTGAAATGGGTTATTTAAATAGTTGGCATTCGACTTGAATTTCCGATTTATGAAACCTTACAAAGAGCTATTCAAACAAAAGTCAATAAAAACATTCGAATATTTTCAGACGTAACTAGTCGATATTTTTGTTTGACTTACTTTTAATTGATTTAAATTAATTGAATATATTATATTTTAAGTACCACTTACCTTATTTGCAATCAGGAAGGGTTGCAGGCCTACGATACAAGCTGTCTTAGTGTAGGCCTGCAGGTCATATTATCTTTTTAATCATCAGGTCCTATTATATCCTTGTATTTTTTTTATGTTTAATTAATTAAGATAATGATTTCTATGTATTTAATTTTGTATTTATGGTGAATAAATGATTATGATTATGATTATGAATTATGCCAATCTTAAATTTTTGAATATAAGACACCTATTATTGATCGGAAGTCTAACACAGTTTCAGCTCCATTTTTCCCAGTTACCCTGGCCATGTAGCGTCGCCTCTGCGCGTCCCTTGTAACATACGAGCACATTCCTGACGAAGAATGATGCTTTCGGCTGCTCGCGAGTAGGTAGTGCTTTGTTCGAGTGATTAAGTACCTCGGGACGGCGTTCCTAAGCCCTTCAGCTAATGAGTTGAAAGTCGGTATTAATCATGATGACGAACCGGACGAGCCCTGACGGATTGTGGGTGGTTTTGTTGACGGCTCTGAACTTGAGATGTTTACGTAAAAAAGTGTGATCAATGATCTTTCGGCGGCGGTGCCTTTTGGACACTTGTAGAATTTCAAATGGATTCCTATCATCTTAATATACATAAAAGTACCTAAAGTGTTGAAGCTTATTTACGTGACATGATAGGTCGTAATATGTAGGCCATAATATTATATAATCGTTGAGTATTTTCGACTACTTCTGTTTCAGGAAGTGATAAATTTTTAAGCATCTTTCCGGTATAATTAAATTTTTATAAGGCTTTTTAATTTTTATAACTATTGAATTAATTTAATCTTTCAGTGTATTATGGCAATAATATTGTGTTTAAAAAAATTGCACCAGGTGTCGTCGTTAAGTTTATACTTCTCTAAAACAAAAGAAAAGCAATCTTATGAAAAAAACCAAGTTAACCTTCAGTATAATGAAGTAATTTTATGACATAGCTGGTACTGTTTCTATTATAAAAGTATTCTATGGTGTGAGGGTGACTAGTAAGTACGTATTCAGAACATTGAGACGTGTCGCGCGCGAAGACGCGCGGATGACTGAGCCGTCGCGCAAATTAATGTTCTTTTTTAAGAGTTTATTTTTTAAATCACACAAAGGCAACGTGAGTAATGTCTTTTGGTTTTTTAACGGATTAAAATTTTATATTCGTCACAATTTGATCGGGACGTGATGGCATGTGACATTAACATGACAAATTGGCTAATTATTCTTAATCCGACCGAATCCTTTGTGCTACATGAACCGCTATGTGAAGGAAATATATTTTTTACTTCATATACCTATGTATTTATGTCCTATGTAGTTAATTAAAATTGTAAACCCGTATTGAAGTTAAAAAATGTTCCACAATTTAAATAATAGGTAAGGATATATGTAATTTAAAAGGCGCAGAAAGTCCGTCTTTTCATTTATTCGGAGACAAAAGTAGCGTACCTATATGCGTAAAATTGCAAGCTCCGGGAATTTTGTATTCACATTAATGTCGCGTTTTATTATAATAATAACCGGAGACATTACCCGTTTAGTTTGCCACAAATGCGTACATTTTTCGTTGCAACCGATCTGCAGGTAAACCGAGGTCAAATACTTGGACTGACTATTCTTAATATTATGAAAAAAATTGGATTAAATTTATGTTAGAAGGACAATGAAAATATTTTATTAATACCACTAATACACCAATTAACTATATTTCATTTTAAATGAAAAATGATAAATAACAATAAACAGTAAATCTTAATTATATTTCACGGTCACGTAAACATTCATGTGTCGTTTTTCATCATAATAATCTGCAACAGACTTCATTGAAATTTTCCATAAATGATTATTTTAAAAATAGTACCACAAGTATCATAACCATTTCGTCCTTAACGAACGTCAGCTGACAATAGTCAAGTAACGTGGAAACAGTGGCTGAGATTCCGCGCCATTCCGCGAATCCCGGAAAAACTGACGAATATGTCCCCGCGGATATAAATTAAAGTGAGTGGCGGTTTATGGTAATGCGCTCTTGTCATAGTTTTGTTCCACTGTTTCGTACCGTGGTTTGTTGCTATTTAAAACGGGACTATTTCCATGTAAAATCCACGTATATTGCTACGATGCATGTGAAAATAACATGCACTTTTAACCTTTATCATGAATGCGCTTCACTCGTGGGTCTGAGCCTCGTGTCTCGTCGATCGATTTTTGTCAATGTTTTAAGCTCGTTTCTGTAAAAGGCATCATAAAAATAAGTCCATAAGCATGTTCGAGCTCAAATCGGTATGTTTTCAATGTTATTAAAATACATACTTTCCTATCCTTATATTCATGTTTTTCCATGACTTAAAAGGATCCAATTTCTCTCAGATATACATAGAAAGACATAAAGTGGGAGAAATGGTATTAAAATAGAATACAGTATTACACATCTGTCCTTTGAAAGGGCATTTACTGGGATGGACAATAGGCAGTGCCTGGATCGGCGTCTTGTGAGAGCATACATCATGCATGTAGAACATACATGCCAATGCGCATTCACAATAATAGGTCATATGCTATAGCATTGTGGGCGTCCTGTGTAGATCGTTCTAGACGTTTGCGGGATATAATTAGCGTGAAACAATTAATTCCATATATTATATTTAGCTGGATTAAATGGTGTGGATATATTCCTAGAATTATCATTGAATCGGAATACTTATTTTCGTTGTAAATATTTCTAGAAAGATTTGTTTAATCTATTTCTAATATCTACTGAGAGTAGTGTGGTAAATACATAATTAGTAGTGTTTATTGTGACAAATATGATTTAATAAAGAGTTGAGAGGAACATTGATCTAGTAAAATAACGACTATCACTATACATACTGTACCTTCTTATAACACGCGAATTATCATCATCGCAAGGTACCCGATATCTCATATTCACAAACGCTATGACGTTCAATAGTCAATGCAAGTGAAACGAATGCTTAGGGCGTTAATTCAGCGGAGACACCCAAACAAGTGCTTTGTGAATCACCTGTTGGTTCAATAGGTCAATGTTACACAAGGAGTTTAGTAAAACAGACTTTTGTGGCTGTTGAATGGTACGCAGTCGCTATTGTGATCGCGGACAAAGGCGTATGCGCGATTGAATCGTTTGGTGCTTGCGTCTCCGGTGAAATTGAGAGTGCCGAAAGATTCGTATTGCTGTTGTATGGGTTGGGAGTGTTTAGTTGCAATTTTAATGGTGTTATGGATGTGTTGGAGTTGATTGTATCGTAATCGTAATTTCGGATAATCTTAATTCATTTCAGTTTGCGACTAATTGCAAATTCGATAATTTGGTAAAAATATATATTAGATAATAATAAATATGTTCATAGACGAAGTACCAACATTTGTCGATTTAAGTGTAGTGTAAAAATAGACAAGTTTGCAATATACCTACCAATCTTAGGTAGGTAGAGTCCATTAATTATTTACTGTATACTGTTTTTCATACTGTAGTTATCGTAAACAGGACTAAAATCGATTTAATAAAGCCTTAAAAAATTAAAGAAATATTTCACAGAAAAAATTAAAGTGTTTATTTCGTATCGTACAGGCTAACATATTTTATGGAAACACATACATATATGTATAATCTTTTATATACGACTATAATACAGAAAATAAGAATGCATTTTGCAATCGAATACACGATTTCATGCGAATCTAGTCTAGTATCCGTCAAACGCGAACGGATTACCGGCATTCGATCCTACAAAAATATCTCACGGGCTGCAATAATATCTACGTAAACACACATTTATTATTCTCGAAAGATAATATTAATAAATACCGGTACCAATTCAAACATTTGCGGAGAAAACACGCTACTGCCCGCCGAACAATGGCTATGAGGTTCCTTCAAAACCACTTAACATGGGGCTGACAGGTTACTTCGATTACTATTATACGCCCTCAGGCAAGCAATTGGAGTTTATTTTTTGTCCATAAAAACATTTTTCTGATTCAGGGAGTTATATCGGTAAGCTGTTCTCACGGCTATATTCGCAGCTTTGATGACGTCAGACTTAGGGTGGACAGTATCAAATATTGCATGGAGATTTTTTATCATGCGTATTTGAACTCTGACTAGAAGTTTAACAGTTTAAAAAGTATATATTTAGTTATAGCCTTGGGGATAAAATAATTCATTTTATCAGGAGTATTTTAAGCATTAACGTAGGAAATTGGAATGAATTATTATAATATACTTAGATTGAATTTCGTTAGCGATATTAATTTGCGAAGATAATAAATTGTAACATAGAGCCTGCTAAATAACTTTGTGATCATGTGTCGATTCATCGCATCACGCATGTAATGTCTAATATTGTTTATATTTATTTTATTAATGTTATCGACAAATGAACACAGAGTGTAAGGAATACAACACTACCATGAAGAAAATTTCAATTTTATTGAAGCTTTGTTACAGATAACTATTTTTGGGGTCTGTAATTATTAAATGTTTCATTATTTTATAAAATGAATTCCTACTCATCCTATATAAGATCCTACTACACAAAAAAATACACACCTATCCGTAACGCTTTAACGATAATATAAATCCGTACATAACCAGAAGCCAACACCAAAATAGCTGAACGTGATGTAAGTATTGTTTCTAAATTATTACGTGCAAAAACTTCGGAATAAGTTACCGAGGGCTGTTTTGAAATGTAGCGACGTCATAGCTATTCGATCCGTGGAACAATGACGTAACGGAGTGGGGGAACGTCCACGGTAAACATTTACTCAGAAATGCTTGGTTTCTTTCCTCCGCTTCATATGTTTTCACTCATAATGGGAGCCGGAGGCGATGTGGACAAATAGGGAATAATTTCGTAGTAATTATGGGTGGATTAATTTTTTGTCTGGATTCGTTTTGAATGGAATTGTTGCAATTTTTAACACACTTAAATGTTACATAAATATTTAACTAAATATTTTAATATTTAAATAGATAAAATATACGAAGTGTCTAGTCGTCCGCTAAACGGATGAATAAAATAAATTAGTCGATTACCGGATGAATAAAATAACTTAATCGTCCGATTACCGGATGAATAAAATAATTTAATCGTCCGATTATTCGGATTACTAGATAACCTTTTAACACTAAAGCTAGTTGGGTTGGACTAAAGCAAAGGGGGCGCAGGACTTCGAAAATTTTTGATGGAGTTGGTGTCATTACAACACCTATTTATTATTGTTTTATCGTAAAAATTACGCTAATATAAGCATGTTTTATAGGAACAACTTTTCTCTATTCGCCCTCAATTCGTTAGGTTAGGTTTAGGTTAGGTTAGCCGTTAGGTTAGGTTAGGTTAGGTTTCTTAAAAAAAAAACTACACAGAAATAGGAGCCCCGCGAAGCGGGGCTCCGTCGACGCGCAAAAAAAATCAAGTTTAGGTTAGGTTAGCCGTTAGGTTAGGTTAGGTTAGGTTTCTTAAAAAAAAAAACTACACAGAAATAGGAGCCCCGCTTCGCGGGGCTCCGTCAACGCGCAAAAAAAAATCAAGTTTAGGTTAGGTTAGCCGTTAGGTTAGCCGTTAGGTTAGGTTAGGTTTCTTAAAAAAAAAACTACACAGAAATAGGAGCCCCGCGAAGCGGGGCTCCGTCGACGCGCAAAAAAAATCAAGTTTAGGTTAGGTTAGCCGTTAGGTTAGCCGTTAGGTTAGGTTAGGTTTCTTAAAAAAAAAACTACACAGAAATAGGAGCCCCGCGAAGCGGGGCTCCGTCGACGCGCAAAAAAAAATCAAGTTTAGGTTAGGTTAGCCGTTAGGTTAGGTTAGGTTTCTTAAAAAAAAAACTACATAGAAATAGGAGCCCCGCGAAGCGGGGCTCCGTCAACGCGCAAAAAAAAAATCAAGTTTAGGTTAGGTTAGCCGTTAGGTTAGGTTAGGTTTCTTAAAAAAAAAACTACACAGAAATAGGAGCCCCGTGAAGCGGGGCTCCGTCGACGCGCAAAAAAAATCAAGTTTAGGTTAGGTTAGCCGTTAGGTTAGGTTAGGTTAGGTTTCTTAAAAAAAAAACTACACAGAAATAGGAGCCCCGCGAAGCGGGGCTCCGTCGACGCGCAAAAAAAATCAAGTTTAGGTTAGGTTAGGTTAGGTTAGGTTTCTTAAAAAAAAAACTATCCAGAAATAGGAGCCCCGCGAAGCGGGGCTCCGTCGACGCGCAAAAAAAAAATCAAATACCTACGTGTGCCCACCTCCCCCCTCTCCTCCCCCCACAAAAAACCTATAATACGTGCGGCAGTTCTCTAAAGAATTATCGGACGATTAAATTATTTTATTCATCCGGTAATCGGACAACTAATTTATTTTATTCATCCGTTTAGCGGACGACTAGCGCTGTCCTAAAATATATAGATGTTATAATTATGACTTAAATTAATATATTTTTCTTTGTTTTCAGACTTCTTAAAATCTTTTGTGGTAGAGACGACCACAATTTTATTTCGTAAATACGTAATGATATTTTTTTTTATTGTAATAAGTACCTACAGGTTTTATCGAAAAGCAGGGATTTCAAAATAAATTAATGTATCTACTTTTTTATTACGATTACGTTTACGTTATCAAATAAATTTATGTAGTGAGTGTTTTTATACCTCCAACTCCAAGCTCTACAAGCATGTTTCACTAGATATGGTCTACTAATTATTTTAGATTTAAAAACGCATATTCCTAAAATTTCACTATCAAAACTAGTGACAAAAAAACTTAGAAAATAAAGGCGATTCTCAGTAGCTTTTCCGAGGGGTGGTACACACAGTTGCCGGTTTAATGAATTGCATTAATATTGCATTACCGGGTTAGTGGCCCCTCCTACGTAAACAATCATTAGAGCGACTGCACTGTTTGCAAACGAGATTTGTTTGCGAATACAAATTGACATTAAGATTTTTATTTGTGCCACTTTAGGATGATTCTTCGAGTGGCTTTGTGATCGTCGATTTGGATTTTGTTATAGTTTTGGTAGCAGAATTTTAGTATTTCTTGCATAAGAATGTATTATTTATTGCCATTTGAAAATTGCACCTAAACGGGAAATATATAAACTTCTTTACTTTCACGTATTCTAAGAGGTTCAGTAAATCTCCACTTATTCTAAGAATTTCACTTGTAATATTATTGTTAAACTAAATTAATTATATCTCTCTATTATCTAATATAGTCAATATTAAATTGTTACTGATATATTATATAGAATACGTTACAGTTGTTCATCTACTTTCTACATAAACATCGTCATCAATAGTAGGTACCTACGTCATGTAAAACTTTTGTTGTAACATTTTAACTTAAGCTGGCGCTGCTGTGCTGTTATTTTGTACATATAATCTCTAATCGGATCATTACTACATCACCATAATATTGCTCGGTATGTATTCCGTCTATAATTCTTCAGAAATAACTACCTGAAAATGTCAGTCATACGCTGCTGTAATATTACATCAACGACATAATTTACGTTCAAAGTCTGTCATTCAACTCATCGCGTTGTCTGACCAACAAATATAGTCTGTAGCCGGAAAATTGGACGTCGCCGTCTGCCCAATCACACGCGACACTCCACGCAGATTAGCACTCTCCCCCTAACCAGCTCTGAAATACTATGAAAATTCCCACACGGCCGCTGTCCATTGAACCCTAATTCCGGCGTCACCGAACACCTTCTGCAGATAAAGCCGAATTGTACGTTGTTACGATTATTATTCGACCAAAAGCGATCAGGTATTGTAACCGTATATGGCTTTCCGTGCTTGTCTGAATATTATGAGGCGCGAATATTGACTTGAAATGTGAAATATGTGAAGTACGTGTTGAATTTGTTCTTTGAATGCCGTTCACGGCCGTTTTATGGTTACAAGGAGGTGTTTATGTGCTATTTTTAATGAATATTTTAAATATAGTTAGTGGAATTTAAAACTTGTTATTACTTATGCAAATCTTTAAAAAGAAGTAATTTAAGAAATAAAAAGCATAGTCTCGATATTCAATTAATAATCAAAATAAATATGTAGTTATAAAATCAAATAAAGTATATGTAACCTTATCCTTACCATATAATATATGTATTCCAGTACTTATTGTAGGTACTACATACTTACACAAAGCAATCCCCTTACCGTATCAACCATAATCGTAAACTGAAGCTTGATTCGATTCGATTGAATTCAGAAAGGAAGTCAAAGCTTGTCCGACTCCGGGTAAAAAACCAACCCACAGACGTGACACGCCTAAGTCGCCATCAGGTTGCGCCGTGCGTCCCGACCCATTGAAATCTTTATTTAGCATTCTAAGTACCGGCGGCTTTAATTTTTACGTTCACTATAACGTCCATACCATATTCACCTCGCGTTCCCACCACACTTACAGGTATGTACCTAGTTAATGGTGGACTGTGCGGAGTGGATCGACCCCGCCGGATTCTATGTGACAAGGCGATCAATGGATATTGTGTCCTGCGGTCCAAAAGTTAGAGTTTAAATTTATCCGTCGAAGCTGATGAGTTACGGCGTTTGTTCACGAGACCGCGCCCGGAGAAGTAGTTTGCATAGTTATGTGCGCGTTTATCTAAGCTATATCGGGCGGTAGCGTCGACATGGGCTCGGCATTTGACTGGGCGGATCGACGCTTCATACATGTCTGAAACAATCAATTGTTTTAAGGGAAAATTTTTTTTGTGTTTTTTGTTATGATTAAAAATTTGTGTCTTTTTTATGCTATGGAGAATGTGGAAACAATAAGAATAATAAGTATTTGTGATATAACAACAATAGCATCTAGAAACTATTTTTATTTTTTGTAAAGTAAAAAGTATTTTTTTTTTCTATTTCTGTTTGATGGTGAAGTTACGCATTGTCTGAAGTAGGTATAGATTATATTATATAACTTTAAACAACTATAATAACAAGAACACATTCACTTTTTTTTCAATTCCCGATCAATACACAATCCAGCATACAAAATGCAGCACAAATTAGGCAGGTTCTCCGTTGTATTGACTCCATTACCCTGCGAGGCTCGTATCAAGTATTTATAGTGTTTGAGGTGCTTCATAAATATGCAGCAGTAGGCGCTCGCCTTACACACCAGCTATTCAGAAGACGGGTTGCCGCTAGTTGCGAGCGGTAAGCGAGTTTGGTGATTATCGTATCATGTTAATGTTAATTGGGAACGATCCTAGAAACAGATAGGTTTCCATAGATAATTACTAATTAGTGTACAGTTTCTACATGACAAAGTATAAGAACAAGTCACGATGGATCTAGATTCTAAAGTCAAGATTATACCTACATCTACCAATGGAAATTTTAAAGTGAAACTTTTATTACATCGTCTCAAACTTTTTGGTCTGTGTAGCGCATGTCGCGTGACGGTCGGCTGCCGAGTAGGTATAAAGCAGTGTTCGGAACCGTTCGAACAGTTTCACTTTTACCGTGGTTTCATAAAACCACACAACATTTTTTATATTATCACTCTTTATATTGCTCTATTTAATATAATTTGAGATTATTATTTTTTATTCCTTCAATCAGTATTCTACCCCATAAATATATACCTGAAAATTACAGAAAGGAATGAATCCACATTACCTACTATATATTCAGTCTTAAATGTTACATCATATAATTTACAGGAGAACTTATGATACAAATTAAAACACAAATTTAAAACATTAAAAGCTTTACCATGTTCATAAAAATTCAAAATCTTATCTTTGCTATAGATACTATACGATACTAACTTAGATCTAATAGTTTTCCATTGAAAATATGCATAGAATCCTAAAATTAGGATTTGGCTCTAGCTAGAGCAAATTAGTTTTTCTTCAGATCGCAGATTTTGAACAGGAGATTATTTTTAAATCAAATCAACTTTTTTTATAGTTTATAGTTTTACATATGTATATTTATCTATAAAAGTATGAAAACGCTGTGCGCTCGTACGTTCCCCCGTTTCCTTAGCGGCACGGTTGGTTAGTTGCAACGCTCCGTGCGTTACCTCACTTTCAACAGAAACTTCGCGATGTATTTTCCTGTGCATTTTTTAGAGGATCGCTTTTGTAGGCTCTACTTGTTTTAATACTAAAGTAGTGTGAGATTTTCTCAATCCTGTTTTTACTAAGCGCTGTTTATTTTTTAACACTCCAACTTGTTAAGAAAACCCCGAGTAAGAGATTAATATAAGTATGTTTATTTTGTGTAAGGCTCCTCGTTTTATAAGGCTTTAATTTAACAAACTCATTAAACTCGACGTGTTTCTTGAGAAATGTTAAAAAAGTATTTAAGTTACAAATTTAGCTGAACTGAAATAATCTTAAGATAAAGTTTAAAACAGCCATGTTGTATAAGAAGGCGTCATAATGATAAAAATAATAAAGTTGTAACTGAGTGCTCTTTGTAATTTAGTGGTGAATTAAAAGTTATATACATATAGATAACCTAGAGCAATGTGAAAAAATACGATTATGTATTGAATGCCTCAATATTACTCACGACATAAGTCACAGCCCACAGGTATAACATGTTTTATTAACCAAAATACGTAAACATGTACCTGTAGATTAGATGTTAACAATGGCAGCTATCTTATCAGGCCGCCCCAATACCCACTGATTGTACGCACTCGCGTAACCCCATTGACGCGGTTGACATCTCACCTGTCAGTAACCTCCGACGATAGTTATCGAAAAAACCCATTCCTGAACCACCGATTGTTAGATTTTCAAAGACCGCCCCCGAATTATAAAGGTTTGATAAACATATCAAAGACTCGTCCATTGTACAGTAAGTACAAGTTTTTAAGACATACGACACCTGTTTTTTAACAGTCTCACGGATTCAATGAGTCCTTTGTGTACACACAATCGGGACAAATATCGATTATCAGCATTCAATTCGAATCGAACGAGGTTTTTATCGATTACGAGACCTCCCACGAGCAATTATGACTACACAATCATATTCTGCTATTTCAGAAAGAAATTTTTGTAAGAAACTGAAACAATTATAAAAACGTACCTAAATAGAATTTCGTTGTTGTCATTACCTAAATAATTATAAAAGTTGTTGCTTAGCCCCTTACGAATAACTTAAATGAATATTTTTGTTTGAAAAGTTGTTTATAAAACAGAAATCTGGCGTTCTGAGTTGAAAAGTTACGTCTTACTTCCAACTCCCTTTAATCGGTTACCTAATTTTAGATTCCCTTTGTGAAGGTTTCATAACGTGTCAGAAATACTCGAGACTTAGAAGGTTTGAAAAGTAAGAATATGACGATTCACGTGAATTCGAATCTTACGTAACTTTTATTTCAACGAAGCAAGTTTCTTTTTGGCAATTCTTATTTTAGATTAGGCTTTGGTAACCTTTATGATAACTTAATTATTACGAGTTGGTGTTGAGTTTTAATTTTCCATAGATTGTTGCAAGAGTTACATGGCTGGTATTTCTGTGTTAGGAAATAAAAATATTGAGTTGAATATGCATTTATGAGAAATATTTTATTTAAATGGTTCAATAGGGTTAAAAACCTACGAAACTTAAGGCGGTGTCGTACTACATCATAAAAAATGTATTGATATTAAAATAAATTGTATATAACGTTTTGTGTGATAGCTGTGTAGGTATGCAATAACTTTTGCCTATCTATTCCTTTTATTATTTATATTCATATTACTTTATTATTCATTCGAAATTACTTCATTAAATTATTACGACTTATAAACTAAATATACCCACCATATTTAATAAATATTCGACTAATCGTTAATATAGTGCCTACTTAAGACTTTATCTCCTCTGTAGCATGTAATTCCTTAGCGTATCTATTATTTATCCATCATTTAAGAGCCGGTAACACATTTTCAGAGGCTCTACCTTTGCAAATGTGTGGTGAATAAGAATCTCCTTTTGAATTATTCTTCCAAGTTTTAAATTACTCATTTTAATATCAATTTTTGAATAATTCTTCCAAGTTGTAAATAACTAAACAAATGGCTGTGATAATGAAGTGAACCACAGCAAGGGGTACACCGCAAGCACGTGGCCGAGTGTGCGTGACGGCGACGCGACGTGACGGAGTGCCGATTAGCCTGGCTCTGGTGTTTTGCATAACTAGCTGTATAGGTTGCCGTTTTTCTAGATTGAGAGGTGAATATTTTTTAAGTGCTTTTTTTTCGAAGATTAATAAAGTTTTACATTGCATTGGCAGGACTGACGATTAGCCATGTCTCCACGGTATTTTTTGCATAAGAAGCTTTATAGGTTGCCGTTTTTATAAATTGAGAGATGAATATTTTTTTAAAGGTTTAATTCAAAGATTAATAAAATTTTACATCGCATTGGCAGGACTGACGATTAGCCATGTCTACGCGGCATATTTTGCATAACTAGCTGTATAGGTTGCCGTTTTTCTAGACTGAGAGGTGAAGATCAAGGAATTTTCTACATTTCATAATCCTGTATATTAATATATTTCCACTTAAAATTATGTCCCGGACAAAATAAAATATATACGAGAAAATATAATCAATATTAATACACGGTATACCTATGTAAGAAAATCGAATATGTATATTTGATGGCAACATTTTAGTTACCTTTTAATAAAATTAAAATGAGTTAATTTTTGTTTCGATAAATAAGATAAACAAATGTTATAATTTTTTCATTGTATACTTAAATAATATTAATTAACAAAATAATAAATCAAAGCCAAATTAGAGGAATAGTTGAATAAAATCGAAACGGCGTCTCTGCAAACTTGGGCGAAACAATCCGCAAACTTGCTAACTCCCAAATAGTTTATCTTCGAACATTGCGGCGCAAACATTGAACAAAACAAGAACTTGTGACACCTACCTACTGTTTTACACAGATTCCTATCCTTAACTACACACTTGAGTGCTCTGTCTCGCTCCCGCTAAGAAAATGAAGCGAACCAATGAGGGGGTGGGGTGACACGCATTTCCGTGCCCGGCTCCAATCATCTGCTAGAACAAAGGAGTCGCGATTGCTACTTACCTACGAGTAGCTACAGCCCAGGGGCTAAGTAAAACTTCATTCCGGTCCTCGTGCGCGAAAAAACGCCATGTGTTCTCATGCACACTACGTATTTAAGTGTTGTGTACACTTGTTACGATATATTACTATGTAGGCGTTTTAGTCTAGCGCCCGAGTAGAGACTTTGACAACGGCAAGGTTTGAAAACATCGCGTTAATTAATATACTTTCATGTTATACATTTTTAACATACGTTTTAAAACTCTTAATTTTCCTTATAAGATATACCTAAATGAACAATTCAATATTTATTATAACTATTGTACTCTCATCTTAGTTAAATATGGCTAAAATGCTAAATTAAAATAGCATTAAGCAATTGAATATAAATTCGCATCAAGAGACTATTTGTCATAATTATCCTCGTCTGAACGAAACCGAGTATTACACTTTAATTTGTTGAGAATACAAAAGTAAAAGAGGCATTATCCTGAATGACATCCTGTTACGGCTTATTTCGACTTCAGAATCCTCACGTCGTTAAAGGTACATTTTTCTTTCGCAGTGCTCATGTGTCGTACTCGCCGTATCCAAGGACCCTTCCTCCCGACTTTGTAATGCAAATCGAGCCTTATACGTCAGTAACAAAGCTGCAAATGTAATAATTTAATAGCAACGCGCTCGCTAAGACTACAATTTGACTATCGCGAATTTCCTGCGTGGCTACAGCTTTAAAATGTTTGATGAGGCGTAGTAATCGCGATGTGAATTGTACTTTATATTTCCGTAAGAAAGTTTAGTTTTCCTTGGAGGTCGTTGAGACGGTGAAAACAAATCTGCGTAAGGTACGGGGTGTCGAGTAACTCGTGTTCTTACCCTCTCGCCTTTGTTCGGGCCGGAAGAGTACGCTAGAATTACATGCTCGAGTCTGATGTGCGCTTATTTTTTACGGCGCTGTATGGTGCTTCCAACTTAGTATAGTTATGCAATTCAACGACTGAAGAAATAAGGGGGTGGTTGAGTAGGTAAACAAAACATGTTTGCAGTTTTGATTTAGGGAAACGAGAAAGCTATAGCTTTTATGAAAATAGAATAGGAAAGTTTGAGTCTTACATCATTCCATTGTTTACAAATAGGGATGGGTTCATAACACAATTTAACTTACGGCTTTTAAATTTTATTAAAAAATGAATGATATATATCGGTTTTTAAGAAAGGTGTCTTTCTTAAAAAATGGGTAAGTATGTATAGTTATAAGTAGATTTGTAGCTAGAGTAATATTGCGTTTTATCGAAAGTCAAGCAAGACCTTTTTGTTGATTTTCCCGAAGGTCCAGGGTCGATTGGTTTTCATGAGTCGTCGGTACGCGCCGCGCCGCATACTGATATCCGGATTAAATTACTCACCCAACTATTTTACACAAAACCAAGGCCATAATTAAAGTCCGAAGCGAAAATGGGGGGAATCAAACGTCTTATCTGACCAGCGAGAAATAGCGTTTCTTCAGTGAATAGTTTCCGACTCTGCTTGGGAGTGAGCGGAATAAATAATTATTACGGCAATCTAAAGTTGGTGTTAGTTGCTCGAGGAAGCGATAGTTACTGAGATATCTAATGAATGAACTATCCTTTGCTTCTGATATATAATTCAATGGAGATTGTCGTATTACCGAGAAGTATGCTTTGAATACAAACTACATTAGATTTTAAGTCTTGATGCAGATTCTGAAAAAGAAAGATAGGACAGAGAAGGTTTTAAGAAACAGATACTTAAATGGAGAAAATCCACAATCTCATTACAAGTTAATTGATTCAAGAACTGTAATTAATTTCAATACATACCCTCGCATAAAATCAATAGGCACAAGGAAATACAATTCAGTATCACAGTGTCTGAAATAAACCATTCCTTGCATTGAAAGGGGAATAATCTCGGCATAGCAGCGGGAGTTTAATCAGAATCCGTGAATTGCTTTAAATCGAGGAAAACGCAGGAAATCACTTTGTGTCGACAATTTCCCGACATGCGTGCGGATAATGTGTTATCGGCGCGTAATGACTTCCCTTATTAATTCGTAATATTGCCGCGTCTTGCGAGCGCCAAGCTTTCACTTTCCCGCTATACTAGCGGTGTGTGGAAACTGAGAGGAGCGAGCATGTGTAGTCTCAATACAACATGTTGGTTTGACCTTTGACCCTAAATATATATCTGATGCGATACATACCCACATTGAATAAGTATATAGCTTCTGACGCTCAACCGTTTTCGTGGTTTATTCTTACTGAAATAGCTAACAAAGACCTTTGTTTTTAAATATTTTTTATAAAGTTCTCTTTTAAAAGGTCGCATTAATTTTAACAAAATATATCGTGTTATATAAAGCTTCTTTGCGCGTAACACGTACAATTTATAATTCGTTATCCTCATCCTCAAATAAACTTTATACAACTTCGTTTGATAACAATTACTGACGCATGTAAACATCTCATTACATTCTGTTTCGAATACGAGATTGTAAAACATGAAAAATCATATAAATCAATACTTTACATAAGCGTGTACATAAGTTCGCGAATAAGCGATCTCAAGTAGGAAGAGGGCTCGTCGCCATAGCACCGGAGGCAGTAAGAAGTTATTTTAGGGGAATATTACGCGACATCAGAGGCTTATCTTTACGGCAGGTGTTCCGTCCCCCCAGTGGGACAAATTCGCCAAATATGTACCGACTTATGAGGATCATAGTGACGCCTGGGATCTGTTTATGAGATATGCTACATATTTTAGTACTGTCGTTAAACTGTTCAGGAAAGTTTTATTCATTTTAAAATATGTCCTACTAATATTATAAATGCGGAAGTTTGTGAGGATGTGTGTGTGTGTGTGTGTTTGTAACTATTTCACGCAAATACTAAACCGATTACAATGAAATTTAGCACACATATAGAGGGTAACTTGGATTAACACATAGGATAGGTTTTATCCCGGAAATCCCACGAAATGTTTTCCTTTGAAAACGCGGGCGAAGCCGCGGGCGGAATTCTAGTATTTTTATATATATATCACCTTCATTTTCACTTCTTTATTACCAATGGCCATACCTTCCTACTTTTATTATGAAACCGAAACTTTTTAACGAAAGTAAAAAATAAAAATCTAATTAAGAATTTCTTTTGCAATTTTTTAACTTGTTGTTTTACTCTCATAATGTGTTTAAATAATAAAAACGATTTTCCTTGAGTTGGTAATACCGTGAACGTTCTATTTTAAAACATAATTGGACAATCACGGTTAATATGCGATTAATTAGAGCTATAAAGGGGCTTTATTGATGTATATTTTGATATAAATTTGCTCGCACAAGGTAACTTACGTAAGTAGGTACCTACAAGCGATTCTCATGACACGTTCCCCGTTCAAAGCTACAAGATTTCTCATTAATTCACGCCACTACACATGTAAGCGAAGTCGCTGCGTTAATAAGCAATTAAATAGATTAATAAAGATATTTACGGTATTCTACCAATTTACTATTCAGCCTTTGATTTGGCGCTTTGATCTTGAGAAGCTGGCACATGAATGATTTGTACGCATTGTTTTATTGTTTAGTGACATTCAACTTAATTCATTGTTGTGGATCTAATATGATGATACTTGTTAGGTAACTATTTATTTAGTATCTTCAGAAAATGTTACAACACAAACAAACAACCTAGTTCAGTAGCTTGGGGGTAAAATGTTCCTAAGAGCATATCTAACTTCGTTCTGTTGATTTTCTTTGTTTATTTAGATTTAAGGACTTTCAAGTTCTTCAATGTGCTCATAAATAAACTTCAATTTGCATTAAACAGTAGCGATTATTATTTTTCTTTATTAGCATAAACAATTACTTTATTTTCATTGTAACAAGCGCAGCGGTACGCCACGTATTTGTTGCGGTGCCGAGCAGTGAAATTCTAAACGTTTACTCTTTGTTTCATAACAGCATACAAAAGTTTGTGAAACCTAAACATTCAAATAAACTGTTGCGCACGTCAGTTAAATAAAAATTACGCCAGAGACGTCCCCAGGGAGCGGTTTCATTGTGAATGTGTCCACAATGAGCGCGCCTGATTGGCGGAAGGATGTTCTCAGTAAATAAAAAAATATCGTCGCGTCATTTCGTGCAATTTTCGTCGAATTTTCAAACGATAAAACCTGTCATTTCGCTGTTGACGCGCCTATAAAATATTCATGCAGACGCGAGAGATGAGCGATTTTTTCTTCGATTTACGCGTCGAAATAAGATGTCATTTTCCGTCTCATTAGCGGCGACTTGGAACGTCGCGGCACTATTTATACGCAAATACGATAAAAATGACGCCCGGCCGATCGACTGCTTGACACGCCATTGATAAATTGCGATCTTTTCAAATTTATATCATTTTTTCCGGTACCTTTATTTCCCATTTGCAATTGATTGCCGTTTTTGGGCTTGTTCAGATATGACAGTTACGCATATTTTATTTACACCCCTGACGACTCTTTGCATTAAGAGTGATTGCTTTAAAAGACATTTCTTTTTAAATAAATACAAGATATCAGTTTCTATATCATGAAGAAAACTTTTTATATTTATAATAATATAATGATTATATGATTTACAGTTTGCATTTGAAATACGACTATAGGAACATGAAAAACAAAATATAAACATATCAAAGCTAATGCCATAACGATTTAACCGCCCACGAACAAAATTCAGTTCTGAAAATGATTACGGATCTCTCGATGCACGGTATTTCGTTATTTCACGATAAACATGTTCGGTTAGTAATAAGATGAGTGCAGGTGTCGGCACTCGTACGCTCATAGCAGCAAATTCGATTGGAATAAAACTCAGATAGTGGGAAGTGGGAGCGCTGAGCCATCTCTTTGTGGCGAAATCGGGCGGACTGGTTTATCTCGCCCGCTCACTTGCTCGCTATCGACAAGCAAAGGAATCTAGACTGATAATCTGGAAGCTATGACTGTCTATTGCTGTAATACGATGGGCATAAATGTTGAATACAATGTAGTTGTGGAAGATGTACTTGATTTAGAAGAAAGAAAAAAGAAGGCTATAAAAGAACACGCTTGAATATCCTGTAGAAGTCAGAAGAAATGTTACTTTAAGTGAACAGGAATTATATTTGAAATAAAATATATATGTCTAAGCTTTGATCAGCGAATTGCATATGTGTGTCCCTACAATACTAAATAGACTAACTTCTAAAGTTTAATATTAACAACAAAACAATCCTAACTGATTATTGTATCACGTTTGTCAGAAATCCCAAACATCCAAAGCTCGCCAAATCAAAACTTTTTACGTAAATATTCACTAAAACTTCAAGTGAAACTATACAAAAAGTAGTCTATTAATAAAATAATATCCACATTCGTATTCCGCAGTGTTTGGGCGGCTTATTACGGCCCCACATCGGGCGCCAGAGCCACGACAATATTGCGCTGCCCGTGTCCCCGACTAATCCGAGGATTCATTTATTTTTGACAACGCAATACGATTTTATCTCACGGCTTCTGATGCTGTTTGCCGTCTGTTATTATGCTCCCACCATATTCGGACTACTTATTTATTTACTTTATCACCCCTTGTTGGGGTTTGACTTTTAATAACCCGCGTTTAGTGGCTGATTCAATTTTGAGATTTCGGAATACTCATTTCGACGTCGCGTGTTGTCAACTTAATCAATATTTCATTACCTTTTGTTTTCATTTGTTGGTTTAAATATGGTGGAAGAATGCATTATGATGGTGTTAATTTTAAAATATCAGTAATAATATTCTGAAAAATAATTAAAATTAGCGTTAGGCACTTCATATTACGTACGCAGACAAATGACTTTTTTCAAACACACAAAAAAAATTAAATGTGAAAAATCTCTTAAATCATTTTGACACATTTTATTCAATCGATTGTAATCATGAATAATCACTTATAATACCACAAGAGCTTCAAAATTATCGGGTATTTTCCGATAGGTTCGTTGCAAACAAATGAAGGAGTCAAGTTTTTAGTCAAGGTTAAAAAATCACGAGCGCGAAGCGCGAGTGATTTTTCCTGAAAAACTTGACGACTTTATTTGTTTGCAGGGAACCTTGAGGGAAATGCCAGATAATTTTGAAGCTCGTGTGGTATTCGGGGGATTATTTTTCCGTCCCAAATGTCGGCCAATAATTTCACAATTGAATTCAACCTGTCAGTTTGACGTCAACGACCAGAGAAATTTTCAAACAATTATCAGTATAATACCATGTAGGTTGTACCACGTGACGTTGAATGGTGCAATTCTATTGGTCGATATTTGGGTCGGAAAAATAATCTATAAAATTTTCGAAAGGAGGCATTGCCCAAACAGCATGTCAGAAATTTGCATACCTACCTTATTAAACTTCTGACGCGGACGTCAAGATAAAAATGAAAATGAGACACCTCAACGGAAGGAACGTCGAAATACTCACGGAACAATAGTTATTTTGGGTGATGAGAAAAAGGCGAAGGTTTTATTATGGAAAATACGGGTAAATACTTTGCATTTTCTTTATTTTCTCTGTCCTCGAGCAAGAGATCTGTTTTTTAATTATCGTGTTTGGCAATTAGTTTCGGGAAACGGCCCTTTTTTCCCTATTTCCTCCCATTCGCAGACAACTTGTCTACGCTTAATGAGGTAATTTATAGTCTAAATACAGCCGCGCCTAACTTCAAATTGGAGTTTTTCTTTTTACAGTGAAATGGATTCGTTTGAACTTAGCAGATACTTTTTTGGTGACCTCGTTAGTTTAAAATATCATTTAAAAGATTAAAACCTGAAATCAAATAAAAGAAATAACGTCCACTTATTTGCATAATATTTGCTTAAACCCTTTCAAGTCTAAATGGAAATAATTACTGTCGCAATTCTAAATAAAAGACAGTTACATCTGCATTTTCGAGAATGATTTTGCTTGACGTTTGGCAAGAGATGTTTTAAATAAATGAAAACATTTAAAAAGTATCCATAATGACCACGCTTAAATTGAAAATTCATTCTGTGTTCCACTTTTTGTACTTTTTGGATGTTATGAAATTTCGTTCTTTCAAAACAGTCGTTCCAAAATTTTGATTAATAGGCGTACAAAAAGCTCCCGAGCTCGCTTTAGTGCGGTTATAATTAGGCTTAAAGCGAGAAATTTAGTTCACTGTCGTTTATATTCCTTACTATACAGCTTAAAAAACCTTATCCCAATACATTGAAACCTAATTCATCGGGGAAGCGTGCTTTGAAGTGGGCAAACAAATTGCGAACACTTGACAGGATTCCAACAGCGCTGTTCCCCAAATGACACACCGGCAAGAGTGGGATTATATATCGATTGAAGCCGCAAGAATTATGGAAAGTGACCGGAGTTTGATTTGATAGTGAATATTGATATACATAATAGCAAGAAGTTTTTGTCGTGTGTTGCTACATTGCATCTTAAGTATGTAAATGTAAAATGATTATTTTAATAAAAGTAATTTCAACTGCTTGTCGTGTTTGTTATAATCCTTATAGGTTGGTATAGGTACATTTACGTGATGCAAGTTGATAATTAATGACGTATGATGCATGTGTTGCTAAATTTTTTCCTGTTTTCAGGAAATAATTTCGTGTTCCGAGGCTACTTTTAGCATATTACTGATTTTTAATACATAGAATATTACATATATGAATAGAATTCAATCACTCGGAGTTGTCAAACATAGAAACATGATTAAGAGAACCTAGTTACAACCTCAACAATTTGTATGCAACTGTTTCAACAGATGTCTTACAAGTACCAAATGATGACAATATCCGAACCGCAGTGCCCTTGTTTTTTACGGAGGGTTGCGACTAATCCGCGACGGAGCACCTATCATGTGGAGTAATTCCTACCCCTGTATTAGTGTTCTCGATTTAATGGGGACAGCTATTTGGAGATTTACAAGCTTCTTTATTATTTTCATCTATATCTATTTCAATGTTTTAATTATTCACTACTACAGGTTTTGATTACGAGGCTTTTGATATTATGATTTAAGTCTGATTTATTTCTATGCTAACAAATTTAAAATAATTCTCTTTAAATGAATGAAAGGAAATACCTGCCTTTTATCGTTAACAAATCTAATCATCGCTAACACAATTTTTATAATAATTAAGAAATTCAAGACCATTAAGCGAGGAGCTTTCGTTCATCGACAAGAGTGACTCGAATCAGGGAAATTAAAATTCTCAAACAGAGGGCATTTACACGAAATCCCGGCACTAAAACTCATATATATAGCTCGGCGGGCGTTGTAAAAAATCATTGCCTACCCTCGGCCCCAGCGAGGGGAAAATCTAATCTGTGCATTTTTTGCGGGACCGCGATGCCACAAAGAATTTCATTTCCCACTGTTCATCTATCTCTATTTCACTGACGGCTCTTGTTCTTCATCTTCCCTCCCGCCCGCGCCGTCCCGCGTCCTCCTTCCCCGCGAGGCCCTCAGCCGTTTTTTAGACTTCCTCGATCGGAGATAAGGTTAAGCGAACGTCGTCTTATTAGTGTTTTGTACGAGTAGGTATACGACATTCGTAGTCTCGTTTTAATTTATTACGGCTGCATCGCCTGTCTCCCGGTTTTTGTGCTGGTCCTGATTAAATTCCAAACGTCGTGACAACGTTATGTACAAACATTTAATGCTGTAGCCATTCGTTACTTAAAATACGGAAGCTACCAATCATAAAAATTAAATAAATGATCGATGTCACACGAGTTTATCATAATAATGGATAACAAAGAATTCGATGAGCGAAAGTTAAACTATAATTGTGTTCCTGCCACAATCAAAATGAGCCTCCACGAAAAACAGCATTATACAATTGTATACAATTGACATTCAAATCTGTGGACATTGTCGCTTTGTGCTTTTATTGCCACTTATTGACGCGTAATTGTCAATAAATTCCTACGGGATCGGAACGTAATGTGGGTTTGGGTGAAAAAAGTTATGTTTTATTAATATTTTACGAGAGCGTTTAGGCCCGATAAGATCTGTCGTTGGGAAGTTTTTTCTTTCAATTTCCGTCACGATTTGTAGACTCATTATTGGTGAGGCGATGGGGGCGATAGGGGCACTGGTCGCATGCTATCAGACGCGATGTTATCGTATCTTAGCGACTTTCATCGGGCTTTCGATTGTCCCCGTCTCCTGCTTTATTGTAGCTATCAAATGTTATTTTAATGACGATCGCTCGCTTTTTGAAATATACAATTTATTTCAAACGGTCACCGATCGGCGATCAGTCTGTGGTTCTTGTTTGTTATGTTGCAATTAAATTATCACATGCTAATTCAAAATTCCGTTAAGACATTTTAAACAAGAAAAGTTTCGGCAGTTGTTTTTAATGGTTTTAAAATAATCCACATCATCCACATGTTAATTTGCATCAGGATTGAGTCGGTGATAAATGTAATTTAAACTTCATCAATAAAGACAACTATGTCTGTAGATACTAATCTAATCCATTTAAAATTTAAGAAACACAAACATAAGATAAGCTTTTCTCAATTTTTCCCTGCCACTATACACTACACTTGTGTGTCTCCTCATAGCAAAATATTCTGCCCTTATCTTGGGTATAATATTAACATCCAAAATTCAGTATATTAAAGCGCAATAAGAGAAGACAGTCATATTAGTGTGCGTGTATTGTTGTGACGTCATAAGTAAGGATTAATTCAGGGCACGTCGGATGATTATCTGATCTTAGGGTCCTGTAGGGGCTCACTGATACCGCGCTTATTATTTACTCGACCATATCATTTCATGATGAAGTTGCCGGTTATTTCAGCAAATTGATCGCTAAATTGCTTTATTATGGTGTAAATTATGTTTTATCTTATTGTTCTGATAATATTGCTGTGTTGGTTCATTTGTTTAATGAAATAAATTACCGTATTATAACTTGCTCTTATTGGTCAAATACAGTAGAGTTAATAGTTAGTAATTATGACATAAGAGTTATAAAATGAGGGTAATATTTTAAAAATTTTAATTTTCGTAATATAGCATGTTTTCGCTAAACAAACATCATTTAAAATTCCATAATTATAGAACTAAAATTAATATACACCGAAAATTTAACATCATTCATTAAATTGAAAGCGTTTCGCGGAATGTAGTGATAAAATTAATATTTTAACTATATTACGGTTCATTATTCGGGCACTCAATTTCGGCTTTAGTTAGAATATAGCACTTAAACATTTTCATGTAAATTACAAAAATTACATAACCAAAATGATTTGTACGAACATTTGGTTAGATAAACAAACGGTTCGGTTGAATGTTGTACGCAGTCGGTACAAGATAAAGCTTATTAACCACGTCGCTCCTGATGACACTATCTACCCTCAATCAGTGCTAGGGCGATGCGTAATAGAAAAATGGTCGTCATTTTGTATTAAAGACTTCTGTCAACTAAAAATTGCGAAACAAAAGACTACGGTTTCATTGTGAAAGTATATTTGACTATTACGATAGTACACGTTTATTTTTCTAGGTATTTCCCGGTAATTTGATATTAGACGTTAGCAGAATACTTCATCACGTCAATTACTTTGATTGATAGCATTCTTATACGTTACACGCCCACGAAAGGATAAATATATCCGGGTAAACTTAAAGAGAAACTATGTCGTCAAAGTCTGAAAAAACGTAAATAGTTTCAAAGGTTGGTCAAGATCTGCTTTGCTTGTATCGTAAATAGAATGACATCAAACAGCATTTTTTTTTCAATCATCAAATTGATCTATCCGCGTGCCATCTGGCCCGTGAGTAAAATGCTTTCGAGCGCCGTCAGCCGAGGAATTAATTCATATAAAACACATATCGTTTCGTTGAGAGGCCGGTATCACTCGATATACGGTCGATTGCGAGACATTGTTGCTGAAATGTGATGGGTTTTATCTTGATTTTTGGTTGGCCTGTCGAAGTTTGTGAGAAAGGGTTATGTGGTTTAATTTATAATAGATATAAACTTTAATTAAATTTGTTAGGTACTTGTGTTTCCTACTTACAAGGTGAATTAAAAAAGTATAGAAAATATAATAGTGTAGGTACCCTACCTACATCAAATTTGCGATGTATTTGTTGCGATTAATACAACGTACAAAGAAAAAGTTGTAAAGAAATCTCATGTACATTTGTTGAAGAAAAAAAATTGTATTGTAGCTTGTGCATTTGTCATCTCTACACTGGTAATTTGATCTTTTTAATGATGCATTAACAAAAAAAAAAAACAAATGAGACTTTTAAAATAATGAACGCGTATGGTTCGTACGATTTTAAAGCCTGGTCAAAATGCTGCATCAAAAGTTATTGTGCATAAAAATACTACTTTTAGTTAACATACTTTTAACAGAAAGCTACAAAACATTTCCATATTCTGGCTCTGGAAAATTGTTACTTTTTCCTGGCGCAAGCTCGGGCGTCTGGCGTAACGTAGGGCGTGTACACACGTGCGCTCATCAACTAATGGTCCGTGCGCGCATTTGAACCGAGCCTACATTCACAAAACAACTGGCTGACTATAGTCGCAGGCCCGCTTTCGGCGAAAAATTATAACGTGTAAAACACGGCCTCTCCTTGCATTCCGCGCACGGGATTTTTATGAATAGCGCGATTATTATTCGCATTTTAAACTCGAATGCAGCGCTATTCTCCCCGAGACGTATATAGCAATATTCGTAACGAGTTTTCTCAACGCTGCTACCTAATTTCAGGTCGAGGGCGGCAGCGGGGCGATGAGTGTAGATTGCTATGCGGCGTGCCCCGCTGGCGTCCATTTGCCGTGCGCTGCCGTGCTGCAGGCTGACTATGGAATCAAACGCGATTGCAAATTTATTAACGGCGAGTCGCCGGTCCGCGGGCGCACGTACGCGTACTTGTTTTCACTCTTCGTGTATTTTTTTCTCGACGTGGCTCCGCTCTCCCCTTTTGTTCTCAAGTGGACCAGCTGTCATTATACGCCATGCTACTGTTATTTTTTTCGACGTTTTTATAGAGTTTTGCGTCGAGAGGGCGTTCCGTTCGGAAAAATGTTCGTTTTGCGTGCGTCCTGAAAAGTTTGCGTGTTGAGTGACGTCGACGCCGTCGATTGTAAATGAGTTATGCGATTTCATTTCATATTTAATTCTCGTATAGTTTAAGTGCGCTTTGTTTGTCGACTACAATACACGCTAGAGCCACGTTGAGATATTTTAATACAGTTTAATAACAATTTGTACACTTGAGAGGGAAATCGCCCAACTGATCGTCCAACCCCACAATTACACGACCGAAATGTAACATGTGTCATAGCAGTTTTCAAGTGGTTTCTGTTTGATAATTTAAGCGAACCCTTTCAGCTGTGGGTCCCTCGAGTGTGTAATCAATGAAAGACATAGTTTGCATCTACATTTGCGTAACGAGGATGTTTATAACTAGACATCGGATTATATGCATTTGCATGTTTGCATATGCAAATGCATATAACTCTCTAATTACGCCGTTAGTGCATATTTTAGCCTTTTTCCCCAATCGTGCATATTTCGTTAAGTAGCGGGAGTTTTGATTGGTTGACAAACCATTATTAGCCAATCAGAACGCTCAGCGAGTAAACAAACCCTATTTTGGCACGGTAAAATGGCAAAAAATTACAAAATGGGCTCCATTTTAAGTAAATTTTGAGCCATCGAAAATAGGGCTAGATTACCCTTTTGGGGCTATAAACTTAAAACACGGGTTGAATTCCAAAAAAGGCCTAGATTTACCCCGAAAAGGTGGCAACACTGGGCTCGTTGGTGACAAACGTCACAAATTTGCGCTAGAAAATTTGCTAGAAAAGCTTAATAATTGTATATTGCCACAAAAACTATACTTAATTTTAAGAAAACTTCGCTGTTTTCGTACAAGCTTTGATTAAAATATATAAAAATAATAAAGGTATATAGTTAGGCATAAGGCATATCAGTCGTTTTTAGTGCATATTTCGGCCTTTTTTAGTGCATATTTGCATGCATATTTTGGCATTTTGTTAGTGCATATAATCCGATGTCTATTTATAACAGTTCGGCTTGAGTAGGGCACACACGGTCTAATTGAAACCGTTTTAATTTGAGTTCGGCATGCAAGAAAATTTTCATTTAAATAGATAATATTCAAAACTACTCGAGGACTTTCCAATGCTTACTTATACATATAATATTAACACTTGAAAACATTGAAAATGTTTCCAGACTCGAAAACAATAATGTATTATCATATTTTTTATTCCTAAAACCTCATTACTTCTCAAACAAGAAACTAACTAAAAAGAATATCTCTATCATTTACCATTACCTCCAGACTATTTTGCCATACTTTAAAACATTTGATAGTAACGAAAGAATGAGATATGAGACGCTCCATCAAATAATGTTGGCTTTTGTCGAGTCCGTTACTCGTAAGCGGGTGTCATCTTTATAAGTAGAACATTATTCGTGAGACTCAGAACATTCCCTTGCATACAAATGACACTGAGTCACGTTTTTCACGACGACTTATAACTAATTTATGTTAATTATACGTGAGTGAGACATAAATATGGGCATCACGTACTCGTGTGGAGTTTCTCGTTGCGAGATGGACAATAATACGAGTGTATATTTCCTTATATTGGTTCTTCAGCAGCTATATTACGGTTTCAGGAAAATATTATGTACAAGGGATATACTATATATAAATAAAATGGCAAAACTATACTACCTCTACTTATTACTTAACGTATTTTCGATGGATGATAATAAATAAAAATATGGTCAAAGATTTATCATCATTTAACATTTCCATGTAACGAAAACGTAGGCACCTGAAAACGTCAAATCGCATGTTCTTTGTATAGTAATTATATAAATACGAAAAATCCTGTTTATATAATTACTATACAAAGAACAGATTACATAAACAAAATCAACCTACCTTGCATCTTCATAATCACCAGTCAGTCAGCACATACGCTTATATAAGTCCCAAATAACCTCGTGAGGGTTCATAGACCGCGATACACTTATCTCAATTTAGGGCTCCGAGTTCGTCTCAGACTGTAGTGTCAGAGATACAATGGAGCATTCCCGACGTCTTATCGATCTGCTGGGACGTCATCGATAGCTGGCGCAAAAAGCGTGTCAGTGTGGCGGACAAAGCCTTTGTGGGGCCGGACGCCGCTCGCCGTCAGCTTTGTTTGCGTTCGAAGTGGTGATGGACCTGTGATGAATATTCGTAATTAATAGCAAAAGAATATACAAGTAACAAAATTTGACTGTACCTATGGAATGTTACGTCTCGTATTTTCTTTATACTTATATTTGCTACAAACTTTCATGGAGTGACCGAGTGAGTGAGGCATTATTAAATTATCACAGAAATAAGTTAGGAGGCTATAAATCCTAAAGTGGACGTGACCTTAGAATCTTTAAGATTTACTAATCTATTTGGGTATTTATAAAAAATGTAGAGTCTATCTCCTGGTCATTGTAAAAATGTGTTAGAAAACTTATTTCTGCGTGATGTAACCATCGTATTATTTTTTAACGTATTTGTGTTACTTCTAAAGAGGAAACCTCTACATAAGGAATGATAAAACACAACTAAATTTATATCCTATAATATTAATTAGTTGATAATTACAAACTTATTAAGCGTAAAATTTCAAGGAAAAAACGTGTGTGCCTAGTTAAATATGAAGGCTAACATCCATACTAATATTATAAATGCGAAAGTAACTCTGTCTGTCTGTCTGTTACTCAATCACGCCTAAACTACTGAACCAATTTGCATGAAATTTGGTATGGAGATATTTTGATACCCGAGAAAGGACATAGGCTACCTTTTATTGCGAAATATGTACCACGGGCGAAGCCGGGGCGGACCTCTAGTATTATATAAGTACATAGAGGCGAGAACGCTACCCTATCTGAGCGGGGACAAACTTACTTGAGGCGACGAAACTCCAAGATGTTTTCACTCAAAATAATAACTTCCAAGTAAATTTTTTGCGAAACTCGGTGTAATGGATTGTTGGGAACTTCGATAACTTGCGGAAGTTGCTCTTCGATTTTATTTTGCTAAGGAATTTTTTAGCCAATTTCTCTCGAACTTAGAAATCTTGCAGTCACCCTTCAGTGCCTGGCGCCCCAAGATTTTGTTGGTGGTTATCGTTGGAAAATCTTTTATTGTGTACGAGTCTTGTTGTGGAGACGATACTAATTAATTATATTGGTTATAGTACCTAACCTTTTTTTACAACATTTTTATTTGAAAAAGACTAATGGTTAGTATACACATATGTAATTACAATAAGCTCTGTTTTTTGCAATGCTCTAGCCATCGGCGTAATTGAAACATGTCCAATGGAAATAATATAGTGATTAAAATTACAATTCTTGTCCAAGATAAGATCTCTAAAAACAACAACACTACTACATCAATTAAAGAAAGAAAAAAGTTCAAGTTAACACGATAATATTTAATTAACACAAATGATAAAGATGGCGGCTGCATTCAAAGAGAACAATAATGACCGCAATTATGAGTTCCAATCACTTCATAATGAGCGTTAGATGGCTTGTCAGGTCCAAGCATATTCGTAAATGGAATAACTAACGTTTTCTACCGAGGTCGTAACCCCACAATATCTGTGCTTGGCACATTGATGGCGCGTAAAACAAATACCAATACTGAGCCGCGAGGAGGCGCTGGGGTGCGAAACTTAATAAAATTCATGTATCGGAAACTTATAGCCGTAAAATATTGTTTGCGAGGGCACAACCCTTGGCTTTCTTTTAAGAATGAAATTACGTCAAGATTCTGAAAAGTTGGCTAATAAAATTGACGCTATGACACGGAAAACGAAAACATTTTTATCGCATTTGTCTGTCTGTCAAGTTCTATTATATTCTTTATATTTTGTTCTCAACTTTCAATATCTGTTATTTTAGTAATTGATTTGTATATTTTGGTATAATTTGACATCTATCGTTAATAAAACACCAAAAACTCAACATATTCATACCATAAACAAGCAATATAAATTATAAACTTCGTGCATTAGTCCGGTCTCCAGATTAGCAAGGAAACGAGACACGTTGGCACCGACCACATCAGCATTAAAATAAAAATAAGACTGGTCATAAATAGCCGGTTACAAAGACAAGATATACGGTTATAGCTGGTCGCGCGTGCCCGCCTCCCGTTCCTAGACGTATTAAAAACAATCACTTTTCTATTGCAATCGTACTTTATCTGAACGATCTAATAAAACGTTATTTAAGGCACTGAAGACATTTATTTTATTATTAGAATTCAGATAGGAATTTCACAGAAACCTAACATATGACCTACCCCTATAAAATGCTTTTCTAGACTATTGATGAAAATTTACGTAATAAAAAACCACTTTTTTACCAGTCTACGTATTCTAAATGAGATCTGAATTTTAAAGTGATTATGAAACCATGTTTTTTAAAAATAGTTTCCAGCGACTTATAGCAAGTTATAGTTGTTGAAAAGTCACGTTACCCGAAGCTATCGGTCATCGTACATCCCTTCAAAAGGTCGTACTTGAGTTTGGTGTAGAGGACCAGAAATAAATAGCTAAGGCTTCAATCGCCGTCAACCCCTTACCCTTTTATAGCCCAGGTGATAGATGAATGTTCTTCATTACGGTTTGATATTTCGACAAAAATGTCTGGTGTGAAATATTTTAAAGATTTTATATTTCTACGTTGGTACGTGTGACGTTATTTTAAAAGTGATTATTAATTGTGTATAATAAACATTATCATATAGCTTTCATTAATTATTTATGCCTGCAGCCTGTTTACCTAAGTATATAAAAGTAAGTCTTGTGAGTAGAACCATTTACAACTGAAGATCGGGTGGATGGATTTTTTATTTGTCAATTTGTAAAAAAGAACGAGAAAGAACCTGAGAAATGATTTCGAAGATATCCCTATAAGATATTGGTCAAATCACTATAAGCATACATACGAAGCAATACATAAATTCATTCCAAAATAACGAACATAAAACTCAATCCTTTGAGTTCTAAAAAATAAGAGTTCGCCGTGGTTGACAAGCAATCTTCGTGAAATTATGAAAACTCGAAATGAAGCTCACGATAAATATAGGGCGTCCAAGTGCGAGAGTGATAAGTCATACTACAAATCTTTGAAAATTTTTACTAATATATGTATGCAACAAGAAAAGTTGGCTTTTTATCAGTCTCAGATCCAATCACATTCCCATAACTCAAAGCTACTTTGGAAGAATTTGAAAAAATACGTACTGCCCAATTTTCGCGACAGTACTGATATACCTGACCATTTACGGGATCCAGATGCAATAAATTCCCATTTTCTAAAATATATCCCAGCTCCAAATACGACTCATAAACCTACCTTAGATTACTTTAACAATCATAAATTCACAACGGGATACTTTTCTTTGAAACCTGTCGACGAGGAAACCGTGGGGAAGCTAATACTTGCGATAAAATCGAATGCGCAAGGCCACGATAAAATATCGAGAGAGATGATTTTGCTTACATTGCCAACCACATTAAAAGCCATGACCGCTATTCTAAATCGTTCACTTGAAACTTTAATTTTTCCATCTGCTTGGAAGATAGCTTTAGTCCGACCACTACCTAAAAACAATGAACCTTCAGAATTTAAAGACCTAAGGCCAATTAGTTTGCTTCCGTATTTTTCAAAATTATTGGAAATAATCGTGTACAATCAAATAGTTATTTATTGTGAAGAGAATAATATCTTACCGAAGTACCAATCAGGTTTCCGGAAGAGCCATAGCACCTGCTCGGCCTTGCTGAATGTCGTAGACGATCTCTTATCTAATGAAGATATGGGCAGCGCGTCTTTGCTCGCACTGTTGGACTTTTCGAGAGCTTTACGATCGATAGTTACTTGCGAGACCGTGTACAGAGGGTAGTTCTGAACAACAACGATGGCTCTTCTAACGTCTCTTCGGAGCTCTTGCTGACACGTGGTGTTCCCCAGGGCCTCGATATTGGGCCCTCTTTTGTTCATAATTTACTCAGCAGACATTACGCGGTGCCTTATCAACTCCAACTACCATCTATATGCGGACGACCTGCAAATATACTCTCGAATAAAATACGATAACGTCGCGGCGACTATGTCTGGTTTCTCAGCGGATTTGAGTCGTATTGCAACCTGGGCATCTAACAACTCTCTGCTATTAAACCCCGTCAAGTCTAAATATATGATTATCGGGACAAAGGGGCAGGTTCATAAAGCAAAAAATCTGAATTTGTCAATATCCATTGATGGCTTCCCGATTCAAGAAGTGGTAGAGGCTCGTAATTTGGGAGTGATCTTTGACAGTAATCTCAAATTCGAAAGCCATATTCTTGAGATTGTTAAAGGGTGCTTCTATCGTCTAAAAGTAATGTATAAGTTGCGTCCCTTTATTAATACGGATCTCCGAATTGTGTTGTGCGAGTCCCTTGTCCTTTCTAGACTCAATTACTGCATTAACGTATTCGGGTCTTGTCTACTGGAACGGTCACGGAGGCTTTTGCAAAGAGTTCAGAACGCCTGTGCCAGATTCTGCTTTAATATTCCTGCCAGGTCCCACATAACACCTTTTCTTAACTCTTCAAAGATGCTTAACATGAGGAATAGACACAAGCTCTTCATGGCATGCTTCCTGTTTGATCTTGTGAAAACTAAACGCCCATTGTATCTATTTGAGAAGCTTGTCTGGCGTAAGGACACAAGCCGGAATCCTTTAAGATCTAATGTTGATGTACTCTCAGTACCGAAGCATCATAGCATGGCTTTTCGTGGTTGCTTTAAATACTGTGCCACAAAATGCTGGAATAATATACCGCCGCCTCTGCGTCAACTTCGATCCAAAATCACTTTTAAACAAAAGTTAAAACATCTACTTCTGGCAGAACAGTAGTTACTGCATAGTATTTAAAGCACCAATCAACCAATCAACACCGCATCTCTTATCATTTAAATTCATATTCATATTTATTTATTTATTAATATCTATTATTTGTATTAGTTAACTATCTATTTATTATTTATATTATTATTTTTCTGTAGCAAATCAGTGGAAAGTCGAAAGCACACCCTCCATCGGTCTTGACAGAATACCAGCGCTGTAGTCGCAGCTTGCTGCGATTATGGCAGAAAGCTGAGTCAAGACCCTTTTCTGGAAATGCAGTGCACACACAGTACCAGATTCTCAACAAACATGGCGCCTAATTTATGTCTAATTTTATTATGTATCGTACTTTCTTTCTTCTTCTATTTTGTGTTTTCTTCTTGTGTGTGTACCTTTATCTAGAAATAAATGTTTTTTCTTTCTTTTCTTTCTTTCTTCAATCCCAGTAAAGAAAAGCGGAGTAAAATTTAATAATGATCGCGAAAGCTCAACCGAACGGTCCGGAAGCTCGCACTCACGCGACACGACTTACCCATTTATTTTGCTAGAACTGCTTGACGTCGGACTATTTTATACTGTTTGTTTTATGGCAAATCAAGTATTGGACGTATAAAATTCAGGGGAATTTACTTTCTTGTTTCTTGAGTTTAACAAAATCTTGCTCAAACCCACCTATGATAAGAGTCCACGTCGAATATTGGAAATGAAGATTGCTTTTAAAATATTTGTAAATTAGTTAACGAGAGACGTACTTAATTTCCTTAAAATGTAATATAACTTGTTTTATAATTTCCAAATGGTACAAATTTATCTGCATATTTCATGAGTTGTGGTACTTTCGAGAACAAGCTCATAACAAACATACAAGCTCCTCACAGCATGAGCACTAAAAACGTTGAGAAAATATTGATAGTAACATTGTGAATATTCAGTAACAATGCAGCTAATCAATTGATCGCGTGCTGGCCGAAGGGACGAATGCATTCGGATGCATTAACGCCGTTTCCGGGGTCGCCCTAACAAACCTACACTTTTTGGGGTCCCACTCATAAAAATGCTAACACAGATATAAATTCTATTCAGAAATATTCATGACGTAATTTGCTTACTTAGAAGCTTTAATGATGGCTGAAATGAGATGGTTTTTCCGGAATTAAACAGTTCGCTCTAATGTAACCAAGAAGATTGCATTTTTGATGATGTTGGAATGGTTTTTTTTTTTAATCTAGGTATAATTTGCAGCAAGCAATTTAATTGAAGATTTTAAATTTAATTATATCAAACACTAGCTGCTTCACGTGGTTTCACCCCCGTGGCTCCACTCCTGTTGGTCGTAGCGTGATGATCTATAGCATAGCCTTCCTCGATAAATGAGCTATCTAACACCGAAAGAATATTTCAAATCGGACTAGTAGTTCCCGAGATTAGCGCGTTCAAATAAACAAACAAACAAACAAACAAACAAACAAACAAACAAACTCTTCAGCTTTATAATAATAGTATAGATATCAAAAAAGTGAAAAATATATCTTTAGACTTTAGTATTGTAGACTTGTAGAGTGTCTAGCGCATTTTTAACCGACTTCAAAAAAAGGAGGAGGAAAACAACCGTCTCAAATATTCAATTAGGGCGGCACAAAGTTTGTAACAATTTGTCATTAACATACCCAAAAATACTTTTAAATTCTCGTTCTTGTCGCGGGTTGCTTGATAGAAGGGTAGTGTTTCCTTTTCCTGAAAGGGCCGTGGGTGGGAGGGGGAAGGGGGGAGCGGTCCTCTTTGTGTTGCGATAACCGGAACCGGAGGGCCCGAAGGACCGAGGGTAATGTCAACCGTGAGGCATTTTTTAAGTTTCTTCCCAAAGTGTTGATTATTCTCGCTGTTGGTTTATGTTTAATGTAATTAGTGTTGCGTGACGGTGTGGTTACGAGTGTTTGTTTACGTAGTAACGTTTCTGTTTATCTGAGGACCATTTCTCTTATAGGTACTCATCTCACCATCAAATCATTTCCTTAAACTTCTCGAATCCTTTTTATTTAAATTTTAAATTTTTCTTAGGTATAATTAATCTGTGAATGGATTGGATGGATAATTTGATAGATAAGGCAATTTGTTATAGAATAGGTAATTTTTGCGCAATGAATCAATTTTAGCTTTTTACCGTTATAGACCAACGACCACCTGATTATGCTAAAAGTCTAACCAAGAACAAAGACAAACTTAATTTAAATACGCTCCCATATATCACTATGAATAATATATGAAATATTACAACAAAACGAACAGCTCAATGAATCAGGTATCGTATTTTAAATGCTTTCTGCATTTAAGCAGTAATCGCGTATGAAGGTCCGTCAGCAATTGAGCAAATGACTACTTTTAGTGGACAATAATATTTTTTAGTTCTGCCGAGTGCCGATAATGGCTACAATTTCCGACTATTAGCCGAACGATGGCTACACTTGTAAACGGCTAATGACTCCTTCAAGTGCACGTCTGACTTTCTATGTGTAACGGTTTCAATTTTGTGTTACTTTAGCCTTTTTGTTGTTGAAATATCAATTAGCAATGTCATGTTTTCTGAGTAATCATTAATTAAAGTAAATAATATTATCACTGTTTTATATCGTAGCAGTGTAAACTTACTGTTACCATTTTCAATAGATCTTGGAGGTGAAATAATCTATTAACGTACGTTATTTAATAAACGTTATGGAGAATTAATTGTTTTTCAGAAGACATTTGTAACGAGAAACTATTTTTAAAACGGAGGAGTCGAGCATTAAATTAAGGTCTTTTGTGTCTATTTTTAAGAGAATCGTTCATCGTGACAGATATTATTACGAATTAGGGATGAATGTAAATAATGCTCTACATTATAGCTTTAGTTCTATATCTCTAAATGATTTTTTCCGTTATTTAATAATCAATACTCTACATTTTTCATTTTCTTACGCATTTAACAATTTTGTTCAATATATTTCCATTCAATTTTACCATTAGATACAATTTATATTATTCTTCTTTTGCTTTCTTCTGTATCCAGCAGTAGGTACCTAAACTGAAAACTTATATCAGAATCAAGTAAGTATGCAAATCTTTCTTTTTAAACTTTTTCCGTATTTAACAAATCTAAGATTGATTAAGGCAATATAAAAATACATGAACAAGTCAAGTAATGAAACCTAATCTTTTCAAATTTGCAATAACCTATGGAATCCACCGTACCCTATACCTACAAAATGACGCCGATTTAACCCGTAACCAAAACTAAAAGTCATATCAACAAAAGCGCCTATCCCCGTGACATCACACCCCGTATCCGAGGCAAAGCCACACTTTGATAAATATTTGCAATTTATTTTATTCCTGAAGCAATTTTTTGAGAACGCGTCGTAAAGAGGCGAAATGGCGTCGCGCGCTGTGATCGCCGAAGCGTCACTGAAGTTTGGCGGGAAAATAAAAACGCGTTTAACTTTGTGTTAATATTATATTGTGCCATTATTACGCCATTTATTATAATCCCGCGGAAGGGATGGGGTTGAGAGTTCGCGTTTAATGGACGTTTTGTTTGGGAAAAAACATTTTTAACGATTTTCAGCAAACCTACCGGAAGGGAATGATTTTCATAGCGATATTTTGTGTTTCATATAATTTGATTTGGGTATTGTTATGATAATTGCGTTTTGTTTCTAATGTTGATTTCAATGTATTTGAATATGAATGGTGTTTGACGTCAAATAGGTAATACCTATGCATGCTGAAGATTTATTATTGGAACGAAGTTCCTTATTTATTCATATTGAAACGTTTCTTATATTTTTTGTTTTTACCTACCATATTACTGACCTAAAATCTTATTTTATATTAAAAATTCTTAGAATTTCATTAAATCCTATAAAAAACATAGTCATAAACATGCGGTTAGCGTGCTACATTAACGGTACGATGAACACTTTGTACAAAAATCATTAATTATCATCGCAATCTAACCCTTTATAGCTTTAGCCCCGCGGTTAAGCCCTAAGGACATTCATTATACCTCAAAATGAGGTTAGTAATGAAAATCAGAAAACACTAGATGTATACAAGCCATAGCTTGTACTGACTTTGCGTTTTCGTTTTGCATATACCTAAACAATTATTTAAGAAATGTGCTTAGAACTTATTTGATTGGACATTGGAGTTTTGATTCAATGAAGGACAGGGTGAAAATATTACCTAAAAAAATAAAAATAAAAAAATATATATCTAGTGTGTACCTAATACCTAGTAAATTTCTTCATACATAAGGCATTAATTAAACAACTTTATCAGTAGGTAGGTAACTATACCTACCTACTGATAATGATTCTATCTTATGTACTAACATATAAACAATTAGGCATTTGAGTAACACTAGAATACGTACAATAATTTTAAACACTTAAAAATTATACCTAGGTACCTACCAACTCTGTTAAAGAGATAAAGTTGGTTTAGAAAATATTTCATCACTACAAAATAGAAAAAAATATCAAAGGCGCGAATCGGTTAACATTAAACTATCTCGTCACAAGCCAATTAAGTATAAATTAGCCACCGCTATATGTATACTAGATAACCTTCATAGTATCCGTAGCTGCGACATTGACACGTCTCTTCGCTGGATGGTGCTCAGCATAGCCGCCACTTGAACCTGTCGAGAGCCATCGTTGCACATTCATGCCTACCATGCGCTTCTAGTGGCTATATACCTGGGTTCGTATTAATAACCAAGTTACAATCAATGGGAGATTTGGTCACTGGAAAAAAAATTACAACGTCAAATGGTGCTTATGTAGGTATAAAATAAATCTGCTCTTCTTTCATTCGTGTACAATTTTATGATCTAAATTCTAAAAAGTCTGACATTGTGTAGGTATTTATTTCAACCATGTAAGCTTTTTCCTCCACTTTCATTCGTAGCGACCAAAGTTCATTTATAAGACTTGCTAACTATGTAATCCTTCATAAGTAATTTTTTACTAACTTTTAGGTACTTGCCTTATTATTTTCGAGCACCTTATCTTATACTTAGTAGGTAGGTTACCTATATTAAAGTTATACCTAATTACCAATTTTATTATTAAATATTTTTTATAACAAACTTAGGTAGGCACATGAAATATTTGTGACTATAGTTAAAAAACCTACCCTTAAATAAAAAATAAAAATAAATAAATAAAGCTTTATTTGATCCATAAGATACAGTAGTAGTTACAATTACAATTTAAGTACAATATTAGAACAGTTTAGATACTAATCAAGATAATATAATTTAATAAAGTTTACCTTACATGAATATAAAAATTACCATAAAATATCATAAACCACACATAACCCTACAGGGCATCTCAAGTAGCTGCGCGCCACCCACACCCCGACACCCTTCCCGGCAACCTGCAGAGTCTTTAATTGAATAATCCCATTCATTAATCATTACACCCCGTCTGGAGGTGAGCTTCAATTATTTTCAGTCAATCTACTGGATTGCTTAATACATTCTTATTACTTACCTAGAAACTTTCAAAAGTTCCTCCAATTTTTATTGTAAGAAATGTCAAAAAAATTTACAAAGTTAAAAATATTATAAATTGTTAATAAACAACTAGCATTGTGGTTAAAATAATTTATGTCGATGAATTTCTCTTAAATATTTCGATCACTATAATATGTTACATAGGTAATCCGAAAGGGCCGTACCTACATCAAAATCAAGACACCGAACACGTACCTACTCGCCAGTCGCCACATAACACGACCCGTGCCAGCCCACGCCTTACCTACCTTACATGCAGACAGGAAGCTTTACTCCTTAACGCACACAACCAATACTACACTATTAAATCACACGCACACAACTCATCGCCCCTTTGTCTTAGCTAAGTGTCAACCAATAAAAACAAAGGATTCGAAAATGGAACAAAAAGAGTCGTCCAATCGCGCCGCGCGTCACGCATGCTGATGCGCGGCTATTGGTTTGAAAAATCCGTTTAGCTCCGATGACTTTGGCTAGACGCCGAGATTGATCGGAGGAATTTTATATTAATTCTTTCTGCTGATTCTTGTATGTACACATAACTAGTTCATATGCATTGAAACGTTTCTCCGGAAGCAAATTTTATTTTTATGACCTAAAATCTACGAAATGTGAATAAAATGTTATTTGTATGGGGGGTATCTATAATATTTCTCTACAGACTTTCTCATTATGTTATCAATATTCGTCACGAGTCCTTCGGCATTCAAGCCGTTATCACATCTCGTTTAAATGCAGACTTATGTAAGTAAACATCCAGAATAAGGAGAATGCCGCGTGTGTTCACGTGTGAACGAGGGCCGGGAAGCGGGGAGAGAGTCTTCGGAGGGTCATTTATCATTCATATCATCTTCGCTCTACTTCGCTCGCCGCACCGCTGTAAATAAATAAGAACAGACTCATCTTTTACAGTCGGAATCGACAATTGGAATAGAAGAAGCACTCTAATCACATGAGGATAGAGACGATAATCATTTGCAATGAACAGTGTCTTATGACGTTACATTAACTAGGTAATATATAGGTAACTATGCGTGTTTTAGACAGTCGTGTATGTTTTGTTGAATATATTTCTGCCAATATTTGTATTGCTTGTGAATCATACAATTAAGATGAAATTAATACTTTATAAATTCTCTCCAATAAAAGTTATTTTGATAACTCTTAGGTATGTTTCATAACAAATTTAAATGGATAAGGTAAAGATGAAAATAAACTTGGTTAACATATTGATGTATCCAGTATCCACTGTTAAAATAAATACACGACTTAAATTTGGACGAGGTATATTATTAACCATAGGTACAATAAATTGAAAGATTCCAAAGCTCAGACCAGACCAAATATTGGCTGTCAGTGTTCTTATTAAATCTAATCTTAGGTGAAAAAGTGATATCCTAAATTAGATGTATTGTCGAATAGCGATGTATTGATAACAATTTGATTTAGTTATACCTTACAACCGTATATCGTGAACAATTGGGAAACCTTCTATTATCTAAGCATATTAGATGCTTACAGTACAAATAATTACTTTCGCTCGTCTATAAGAAGATTAAGAACGATTGGATGTCCCGACGAGGTCGGTACGACACGATTTCCAACATAATGGTGAGCTATAGGTACTTAGAGAACGGTTCATCAATCTGGGCAGACCACTCTAGATCGATTACTGACCGCCTCGAGCGTCGGCTTAGGAATTGAAACACACCTAACTGTAACACAGACGCAATCACCGCATAAGACAGGACACGTTACATTAGTTGCGTCCCAGTAATTGAAAGGTAGAACGTGTATAAACTCAAATCGTTTGTTTAGTCCGTCATAATTGCTCGGCTGCACCTCTGAGCTGACGAGTCGCCGGCACAAAAACTCCTAAATCCAGTTCATTAGGGCTCTATTCACAGCCCACCCCTGGATGGAGATACGCGGTGATTACTGCAACCGCTCCCGACGGCTCACGAATAAAGACTGCATCATAATTTCACCAGATACACCCTCGGGACGGATAACGGGGAATATAAATCTTAATCCGCGATGTTTAAAGTTTACTTTCGAGCAACTTTCACGCATGCCACTTGCACAATGACATGTAAAAATAATGAACAAACTTACGCTTTCTACGAAGGAAGTTAAGTCTTGGTACGAGAGCGGGAAGAATTATTATCACGTGAGATATGATTTGTAAATTAATAAGAGGTAAAGTTTTGCGGGACGTCGCACCGGCAAGGTTGTCGCAGTTGTGATTCAATTTGGACGGTAATTTAATGACGTTGTCGCGGAGGCAAACAAATTGATATTCATATGGGACCACCGTCGCTTTCATTTTGTTTATATTTTTATTTTATGTCGATTTCCTTGCGTCATTAGTTGGAAAATATGAGCGTTTTTACTTAATGTGATGATTTATTATGTGCCTTTAATTTTAAGGTGTGTGTACACTGGAGTATTATAAACATGAATGCTGAATACACTTTTATTTCAAACTAAATATATTTTGATATATAGAACATGAGCATTTCAGCACTTTGCAAAATTAACTTTTCCTGGTGGAAAATAAGAAACAAAAAACCCAAACATTGCGACAAACATGATTCAAGGATTGATATCATACATTACGGTCAATATTCGCACCCCGGAACATGACAGTTCTCAGCTCAACGAGGTAATTGGCCTCGCCGACTGCGTCCGCGCATTGTTGGTGTCGTCTTTATTCAATTCAACAATTGCTGCGCCTTGTTTCGTAGACGTATTGAGGCTAATCTACTTAGCGTCCAAGTCTTGGTACGTCTGACATCATGGTTTGGTAGACGTTGTTAGGTTTGAAATCATTTCCTTCAGATAGTCTTCGAGATATCTCTTTTGGATGTAGATGAAATATATTTTTTCTATTTGAGTTGATGCATTCATATAGTATATCATTACAAATACCTAACTCCTTGTGTCTATCTGACTAATCAATATTAAATTTGATTTCTGCCTATGGCCTAAAACTAAATAAAGACTTGGTCTCATATCAAACTTGAGGGGTAAGAGTCATAGCAATTAACACACCACCAAAAATTGCAGTTCCATATGCAATTTTGTTAAAAACGTAATACCCAATACCTATTAGGTAAATCGGCTTACATTGAAGGGGCGCAAGACACTAGGTATCGAGACTGCTAGGTACCCGTAAAACTCGCGCATTCAGAGGGTATTTAGGAGGCTAAGCCGAGCTGTAAGGTGCAGATAAACGCGGCCAAAATAATCCTCTTTGTGTAAAAATGTCCCCTGTCGCCCCCCATCGACACAACTTTATTAAAAAGCAAGTAATCTCCACTACTGGACTGGGTAACGCGATTACTCTATAACAACTCACTATGAATGATATGAAATTGAATTTTTAAATCCGTTTGGGTTGATGACATTGTAGTTAATTTGAGCATATGTCGGTCCGTTTGTAGTAGAAACAGTTTATTAAATTTAAATAATTGCATATTGAGTTTTATATTTTCTAGTTAGTTACTGCGATCAATTTATTGTGTTTAGGTAATACCTAAATTTGATTTCACAAATGGGTAGATAACGGATAGATGAGATTATATTTTTATAATCCCAGTCTTATACAAGTAGCACATAATAATAATTATAGTACCTACCTACTACGTTCGTTGTTCTAATACAACGAAAATGAAAAATACTTGATACAAATATCTTTTACAAACATCCATCCATTTTTCCATCCAAATTTATATTAAATACGACCAGCCTGATATAAAATCCTATTAGAAATACCGTCACGTCAATTCCAATAAGAATCACGTCCGAGATTAAAATATACGAAAATAACGCATTATATTACGCGATTCAGGAAATAGGGAGGAATATCCTTCATTACGCGCACATCAAACAATCGTACCGTCGCCGCCATCTTAGCGGAAGTGACGTCACTGACGTGCCGCGATCTCTTTAATCTCACAAAAATAACGCTCATTCTCTAATTCTGTCCCTTGAAAGCCTCCGTCAGGTTTGCGTTTTAAATGTAATTGCTTTGCTATCATATAAGTATCCAAGTCATGTGATAAAAAAATAGAATAAACTAACATTATTTTTAATAATTTTACAAAAATAAAAAGTCAGTAAGAATATCGTGCTCATCACACACAAAAAGCGATAAAAATTAAAAAAATGACAAAATTTATACTAAGTATCCACTCTACACCGCGACCGTACACGTCACCTTCAAAAGAAAACTCAAAAAATTAATATTCACACCAGTAGCCTAAGTTTACACTGACGAAGATTTGTGAATATTTTTTGTTTATCACCCACATCTCAGGACACCTGTGTAATCCTTTCATCGTACATAATATGGCTTTAATTCTCTTGATACGCCATGACACCTACCGCTTTGTACCACCGGTCCTTCCCTACCACAATAAAGGATATTCCATTGTCTTGATATGACACACTTTTTACTAAAACTGTTTAGAATAAAATGATTTATACGTTTTGTTTAGATTTATTGTAACTAGAGTGTCAAGTTCGCGGCTCCTCGTGTGAAGACGGTTTGGTGGTTGATAAAAAATAGATAAAAGGAACTGATTAAGGTGCTGTTACAAGCATATAATGATTGAATTTTACGGATAAAATGTTATTGTAAGAGGATTAATAAAAAAAATGTGCTTTCTTTGTTTTATTATTGTTTAATTACGTGACCCGCGTCGTTTCTTATCCCTCACAACATAATATCACTAGTAGTTTTATTTCCAATTTAACACATTATCTAAATTGCAAAATCTCCGTAGATGTATCCTTATGAAAATTAGAAATTCACACAGTTCCAAAGGAAAGAATACAGGAAACCCAGAATTTCGTTATTTATTTTGTTATATGTTTGCTCTACATTTTATATTTTATAAAACCTATGTGTTTAAAAAAAATAAAATATGGTACCTTCTATTTCTGTATCATACACTTTTGTAAGACTTTTGTTAACCGATGATCTAGAACTAAAAACTGGATCATTCGTATTGTACATTCGTGTGAAAGTCAAATGTTGACGTTCGATATTTTGCACGTGTAGCGAACCGACCATTAACCTCCATCAAGTAAACTCCACGAATGTCATTTGCGATGCACTTTGTCTAGCATCTCACGTTACCTGTCACAGCCACCCATTAGCTCTGACCTCCCTAACTTACCCTATGGAAACTTACCCTCTACGTCTTACCAGAACATTGCGGGGAAACAAAAATCCACCACGACTCAAATATCAAAGCGGTAAGGTCTCATATCTCTCGATGTTTCGTTCCCGAATGTTTGCAAATGAATCCTGACCCATAACTTGTCATTTGCTAGCGATTTCTCGCTATACAGAAATCTTAGTACATTTGACATGTTACATCGGTAGTTATTAGTGAGTGTCGGTTACAGCTTTGATATTATTGACGTTTTGTTTTGAGGAAATACTGATATTTTAGTTAACTAACATGCTCAATTAATGGATGTTGATAATATAAATAAATATCCTTCAAATGATTGCATTAAGAGTATAAATGATTTAGGTATTTATGTATTCTGGAATACACATTTTAAAATTTCTAACGCTACGAAAACATCACAAATTAATGACCGGGCACAAAATTACGTTTCCATAACTCGAGCACTCTTATTTAAATTGCGAAACGCAAACGTCGCGAAAGTGTCGGTGAAAAAATCACGAATTCCTTTACACGACAACTCCACTCTTGTTCAGTGCAATTCGAATAACAATATTATTCGTTCACCGCAGGAAATGACAATTATTTTTGGTCCAATCCTTAAGGACTGAGAGAATATTTTTTCACACGGGCAAAATACCTTGAAGGACCCCTTTGTATGCGAGTGCACGACACACCGGGACAAAAAATTGTCCATTCACAAAAATAGGTTAGTCGCGAAACTTATACGATGCATCAGTCGCACACAGACTCATGTCAGCGATCGTTCGTCTCAACAATCAGCCTTATTATTATAACAGTAATTTTCAAATTAGTTAAGCACTACGTTCCTTTTAAGCGAGCCGTCTTTAAACTTAATGACATAAATCACGAACGTGTCATGTGAGTCATTGATGAGACTCGAAAGTACCTAACAGGTAAGCAATTTTAGCCGTAAATTGTATCTATAATTTTATCTAATATTCACACTATCGTTAAAACTAATTTATAGATAATCACTGAAGTAATAACCATCATTAGACATGACACCATCGAATTACGACCATAAAGAACATGAGAATCGGTGTTAATAATCTTATTCAAACGGCTAAATGATTAAAATACGTATATAATATAATGATGATGAGAAGTAAAGTTACTAAAGCATTTCATATCGTTTCGGGGCGGTACAGAATTAAAAATAAAAAAAAGTACCTACGAAGGAACAATGCCACGCTGTCTGCCGGTGGACAGGTATATGACGGGGCGCATTTTATTGGTTTTCCGAAACATTCTCTTGCCCTATTAATAAATGAGTGGCGGGATAAAAACTCTTAGAATCCATTTGTCAGGAGTTCGGTGATTTATGGGCAAGGACTTTCTGGATTCCTAGAAGAAGACTATTTTGTTCTATTTACTTACCTGTCACTATGATTTAGAGCGGGACTGGTAACTTTCGGTTTTGCCGCATAAAATACCTATCATTAAAAATTAATGTCGCATTGGTTTTTGAATCCCCATAAATTTAGGTAGTGAATTTACGTATAAACTTGTAAGTATATATCAAAATTTCCAAAATATCGTAATATCTCTTGCTCACCTTCAATCATGTTCAAAATAATTACAATGATTTAAATGAGATAAAACAACCTTAATTTTCTTCTCAATCAATACCATTACCTAATCCAAATAATTTAACAGAAAAATTTGGTTTAAAAATATAAAATGGGACTTTCAATTTCACCGATAACTGTTATCGATTGTACCATAAAATAGCAAATAACATGTTAGACATAAAACAGCATTCCCTTTCATGAACTGGACAGTTCACGGAGTGTTCGAATTACCGATATCGCATCGTCACGGCGATACCATCGATACGTCGGCGGTATCACACCGCGATCGCGCCGAGAAATGTGCTGACCTCATCTAGGTGTTACTTATCGATATTGGAAATGTTTTAGCATTACTTGCCATCGATTTGTACTTCAAAATTTATGAAAACCTCCAAGTATGCACTAAATAATCACATTGTCTCTACATGGTCTCTACACATGACAAATAAATGTAAATATTGAACACTAGAGATTACCTCGTTATCGATACGATCAACATACTTTCCCAAGAAGAACTCGATCAGGGCTTATCCTCTCACGCAATACTTCAACACTACCCGGAAGACTATTGTTCAATGGACTCTGAAAATATAGAGATGCGCCAAATCTCTCGTCTAATCGAAAACGGTTCGAATTTTTGCACACACAAAAAATAGCTAATCCGCGGCTCCTTTGATTTAAACATAGACAAGGATGGATGCAGGTTTGTTTCACGGGATATCTTTAAAAAAGTTTCGGATTATCGATTTCTCCGAAATGGCTTTGTGCTTTACGGACCGGGAACGAATTACTCGTTGTTATTATAATTTTCGTACAAATTTTAACAATCTTGTTCCATAATTTGAGTGGTTACCTGCGAATTTAAGACCAGTTTTAGCATCGATGATCAATCTACAATAATTTAGACAGTATGGCTGTGAGGGTATCCGAAATATAGCTGCACAATTAATGATGCAGTCAAAGAGTCCGACTCGGGTGTACGGTGAAGCGTGATCGATCAAAATAATAATTAATAATAGATCGCCTTCGAGTGCTGACTGTGATGGATCCCGCCACTTAGTCATCGTCTTTAATTAAAAATTGTGGCGTAAATTAACGGTTACATTAAAAATTTTGTACTCTTCATTAACGCCTTTCTTTCACTACTGTCGTACTTGCGCAATTTGAAATAAATAAGTGGATAGATTTATAATATTATTATAATCATTAATCAAGTTTTGCAAGAGCTAGCCTGAATAATATTGCAGCTTCCAATAGTGTTCCACTCGTTAAAAATGTCGCAAATCACAATTATGTTTGATTGTGAATGATTGCCTTGAGTTTAATTTTAATAGATAGGCAAATCTTTATTTTCGTTTTAATGCACAAAACAGTTTGATGATATTTGAATCTGATTTCCGATGAAAGAAAAGAGACTAGGTGGGTACTCGTAAATTCGAAAATTTCAATTAGTTTAGTTTAAAAGCCATCATAATATGACCTTATTAATTTAAAAGCCATCTTTCTCAAATGTTTTAATTGATGTTTTTATTGGTACATAAAAAGAGGACTACAAAATTGGTCCGAATTACTTTGGCGCAAAAGCTAGGCGTACACACGTAAGCATGAAAGGTTTGCGGTTAATACTAAAGTGCAGAGGTGTTGTAACATAATAAATGAGCGGTTTCCTATCAGCGAATGATCGATCAAAGACAAGTGCGTTAGTTGCAGTTATATAATTGGATTATCTTCGATGGAGTTTAATTGCTGAGCGCGCGCATCGGCTGATGGACGTACGCCGCGGGGCGCTCTCTTGCGACTGCGCCGACCAATTATATCGAGCTAGATATTATGCTTGTGGATAATTCTTTGAGTACAATAATTTTGTTGATACTTTTACTATAATATTATAGTAAGCAAAAATAAAAACACAATAATCTTTAACTCTAGCATAGGTTGCTATTGAACAGAAGTAAAGATCGTAAAATAGCCTTCTCTATATTTGAATGTTTCCCTATTTTGCATATTATCTTTCAAATTGTTAAGAAGTCTTGTTTCTATTATGCTATTTTTTTAACTTTAATATCATTATCTCAAATCAGATTTAATAATCTAAGTTTGAAATATGAGATATCTTACGTTGTTAGGGTGTCCTTTTTGTATTGATTCCGGAATCATGAATCCGGATTTTTTTTTGTCTAATACCTAAATATATTCTGCAATGATTACTCTATTAATAGTATTAATATTTAGTTAATGTATAAAAAAATATAGAAATTATGAACTCGTAATTGCGAAGCCTTCCCAAATCACATAAGGTCAGCAAATTCAAGCTCATCAAGCGCTTATCGCTATTTATAATATGTTACATTAAAAATTAAAATAATCACATAATAATAAAGTGTAATGTCCACAATAATAGAGTGCGCAAAGGCAATCTGCAGAGCGGCGGGAGGTGCCCGATCGAGGTAATGATAACGGTCGATCGGATTATTACATTACAACGGCCACTTCGCACCTTCTAGACGTTTACTATGAACATCGTGACCCTTCAGCATTTTTCTTTTCGATCTGGTCATCGACTCTAGTCATCATTTTAAGTTTTAACGTTTTTCTATCTTAAAATTACATAGGTATATCGTTCAGGATCAGGTTAATAATTAATTACATTACATCTGATTAATGATAAGTTTTCGTAAATTTTCATAGGTTAGCTTTTCTACGTCATTTGATATAAATGTGGCGAATACAGATTATCGTAAATGTTTAAAATTTTCTTCTTAAACTTATTTAAAGAAACCACCCTTTACTGAGAAGTCAGTGTCACACATTTTCCGTGGAACCTCAAAGAGGTCAAACGGTAATTAGAAAGTCGGAAAACGAGACAATACTAGTTGGAACGCTCTTCCTGCTCAACTCGTTGAACGCTCACGATATAAGCGATCATGATAGACGCAACAATCGGTATCGTGCGATATAAATACTGCGTATTCGAATGGAGCTGATTAGCAGACGCGGCGATGAATGGGCGATCAGGGCGCCGCGGCCGCTGGCCAGGCCGACAAAGGCTCACGCACGGAATCCACAGACAATCCGCCGAGTATCGATCTCCCGCGACCCTTCGAATGAACCGAGCCTAGCACAATGCCGCAGCTCTTTATTATAGCATCTCACATTGTTGTCATTGTTATTATTATGATTCTTTACCGCTTTCCATTGTCGGCTGGCGTTGTGGCGGTGCTTTTTCATGGCCCGCGTTTAGTCTGGGCATTGGGATCGCGACGCTCGCACGCTTAGTCGCGGAAAACGTGTTTTCCATGTGGAAATTTCGATAGTTTTGTGGTTTTTGCTTTGTGTGCGGAATGCGCGCGCAACGCGCTGTGAGGATGGAAGCGATCTGGATGTCGCTCGTCAGCTGATTCTACGCAGAGGACATGTGAAGAGACAAGAGATTGGACTATATGTTGCTAGTCAATGACGGTCTACTATTTTTGTATGTTTTCCTATAAATAAATAGTTGCTATAGTGTGCCAAACACAGATATGTACCTTTATAAAATGTTAAGAATTTCCAATTAGAAATCTGCGCCAGGTTTCATCTGCCAGGTGTACCTACCTATTTTTCATTGATATTTTTACCATTTGTTTTTACGACTGCTTTATTTCATTCTTGTGTGTGTTGTTACAAGAGAAGTTATAGGTACATGGTTATACTTAAACTATAAAGATTAAAGTCGCTTTCTGGATGTTTAATCAAAACCGCAAAGATCTAGTTTGAGTGATTTATTGATTGTTTTCATCGCTTACAGTATATTTATATTAAACTTTCGAATGTTGCAAAAAACAATAGCATAAATTTGCAATTTTTTAAATACCGAACTTATAGAGGTACATAGATTTTAGCCGAGTACCGAACTTATACATAGATTTTAGCTTGTATGTCTATCTTTTACTCTAGGTATGCTATTTATAGTTTCACAATGTATTAATTAAAGCCTTATAAATGTGACCTTTACAAATCCAAATGTACATAACGCTCATAATTATACATAACAATAATGTTAAAGAAATAATTATTTTATTTAAACGTACATGTATGTAATCGTTGAATGATGTGACCTTATATCTGTCGACTTACGTAGAAGGTCAATTAATTAATCCTGGTTATGAATATACAAATGAGAAAATATGTTTTAAGCAATATAAATAATAAATATAAATTATGAAGGCGATGGTAGATGACATACACTTTTTGTAAAACTAAAGTACCTAATGAAGAAATACCTACCTATCCAAAATAACAAAGACTACAATCGCACAGCTTTGTAGCAATAATTTCTCCATTTTAGAAAAAACATATGGGTGGGTTTTAAATACATACCTACTTACATGTACCTACCTGCCGAAATATTATAAAATCAAATAGGTATAGATATTATAATATATCATATTACTATTTAAGGTATTCCAGTTGAATATAAGTTACATTTTAAAATAACCACTTACCTTTTCAGGATGTTCATACAATTAACTAAACAAATCAATCTAAAAGTGTAACGTACAGTAAGGAATAAGGACAAAGGATTGTATATATTTATTAAGCTAGGAGCTCACGGCACAGGCACAGTTCAATGCATGTCACCATTTAATTTGCGGATGGCTCGCCTCCAAGATAGGCCTGATGAGTCGGAGACAGTGGCCGGAAGGACCCTCCCGCCTCCAACCTCCAGCCGACCCTCCGACGTAGATAATGTATGTACTGAGCTATTCAAACCTTACGCGTCACAAATTCTACTAAATGTTAATAAAACGAAATCATTTCAACATTTAACGCATAAATGACATCTCTTTTTAACCATTATGAAATGACGCTACTAAACCGCTTCGCCTAATTTATTTTAATAGCACCTAAACGATACAAATTTTTCTAATTTCATAAAGTTTTCACTGTACTATAAAAGTATAATTCTTGTTCAAATATACAGGTATAATGCTAAATGTTTTTAAGTAATTTTGACGGTTGTAAAAAGGATGTAAATTGTGAAAGCGAGCGCATATTCAATCAAGCAAATGGATTCAGAACGTTAAATAAAAATGTTATTTTCTATCAAAACATTTTGTATATTAAATGAATATTCTTTAATTTTTGTTAATATATTCTAATCTAAATTAAATGAATGTCTTTTATGTTTCTTTTAGAAAATAAGTCGAAAGGTTGAAGCTCTTGTACGAAAGCTATTTCATAGAGACGCAGTCACTTATTTTATTCAGTAGTTTTGTATGAAAAAGGACAACCCAATTTCTTTATCTACGAATTTATCATGATAACGAATTTACTAAAGGAGACGTAATTCATTAAAGCTTTTGATATGTATTGTGTATCATTCATCGTTTTATTTAACGCATTTATATTGACTTTAATTGCACCTACTTTTAATTCAAACGCGATTTGAAAAAAATAGCAAAAATAATCAAGTTAAACATACTAAACAATAATCTTGTATTCATAATGTGAAATAAATACGAATTTTGTGTCAAAGTTTTTTGTTAGATCTATGAGGCAGCTAGTCTGTAGAAAGAGGGAGGCACCCCCCTCACAAGGAGCCAAGATAGCACTTACGTATGCGGTCTTGTTTGTGTCCACTGCTCTCCTGTCCAGCCTAATATTAGGCTTTCATTAGCATACGGGTGATTTTCTTCTATAAGAGCGATATTTGTCTTCACAGTTATATATTATTCATATTATAACGATGTAAAATAAACCTTTATGGTATTGTTTCTCTTCTTTTATGTCTATTAATTAAAATGGCATGTACCTGTAGATTGAAGATTTAATTAAAAATAACTAACCTTCAAAAATTTATCCCATTTTCACTCAATATCAAATTAGCAGTAAAAATAAAATGGCATCCGCAAGACGTACTTTTTAATTATAAAACCACCGGTAATGAAGAGCTGAAATAAAATTGCAATTAAAACTTAAAATTAGTCATTACGACAAATTGATAATTGGGAAATTATACCAACGATTCCCGCCAACAATGCACGGCGGCCATATTGCGGCGTCGCGTCACCTCAGTGTTGCCAGGCGTGATAATTATTAATTTGCAGCGACACTCGCGCCACTCGCGGTTGTCATTAGTGACACCTGGCACCAATTAGGACGCCTAGAGTGTTTGATGCTCGCTTTTTATTTAACACCAGCAATTATTGAATGACTCGCGATGCGTTGTCACTAGTGGTTTTCAGTTGTTCGGAGGTGTGAAATTTTATTTTTTGCACCCAACAGTCGATATTTTTACTGCACTTAAATTACCGTCGAGACTCGAGTGTGAATGAGCGCTTTTGTAGAATAATGTGATACCTAACCGCGTTTTTATAGTTTGACTTTTTCCTCGTTAGGTACCTATCTACAAATATTTAAGTCATAACGGGTAGAATTTTCTTATGAAAATGACAATGCTTCTTTAAATGAACAAGGCATTTATTCAATCACGTAATATTTATTACATCTTCTTGAATTTTTAATTTAGTATTTTTTTGTTTAATGGTAAAAGTTACAAATTAATTAATTACCTTTTTTATAATATACCGAGTGATAAAAAAAAATGTTGTGTGGTTTTATGAAACCACGGTAAAAGTGAAACTTACGATAATTATCGTATTTGTACGATAATTATCGTACGTCACGCGACATGCGCTACACAGACCAAAAAGTTTGAGACGATGTAATAAAAGTTTCACTTTAAAAATAACAGAACCTACCAGTCTTATTTTATTTTCTCGTAGTAGGAACTAGGAAGTCTAGTAGGAACCTACAGTACCTAAACTTTACAATAGACAGCCTACTTCTATGTACCTATTTACCAAGGAGGTATATTTATCAAAAAGTATAAGTAATTTTAAAAAGGCTAAAAAAATTCACTTTTAATGCTGGTAACAAATCCTATAAAAAATAAATGTATAAATAATAGGTATTTATAATGAATATTGAATACCTATTTTATTCGGTGCTTTTATAAAATATAGTGTGTATAACATTGTATTTTTCCTGAAATGTTTTTTATTTACATAATAAACTTAACATGCACTTGTCATGTTCAAATAAATGTTGTTGTATTATTTTTGCATTCACCCAACCACCCTTCCTCCATCCACTCCATACACTCCTATAGCAAATATTTCAAATATGTGGTTAAAAGCTACCAACATTCAGGCATTAACCCATAAAAAAATATGTTTTATCTTTCTCTAATGCCTGCAATAAATCGATTAAGTAAATAAAGCTAACACAGATGTTTATAATAGATAACAGTGAAAGTACCTATCAAAACCGCCGACTAATTAATAATTTACAAATGAAGAAATATTTGCCTATTTTAAAACATTATCTCAAATACAGATATCAGTTACGGGAATCGCTTGAAACAATGGGTCCTTCTTGGAGTTAGTAACTCTAGAGAAATTAAAGATTCCCAGAATTGTACCTGAGTAACCCATCTCCTTTGTCTGTCCATTTGTTATGTACCGTTATTTATATACCTACAATGTTATGGGATAAATAAAACATTTATTTGAATAATTTATGCCAATTGACTACTGAAGTAAACTGTAGGTACATTTCAAGTGATTGAATTTTTTGAAGAATATTAATTTATAGTTAGTATGTAACTACTAGACAGTTGGCAGATGTTCCTACCTACCTTAAATAGGTACATAGATACTAATTTCATATTAAGGAACCTATATTTTTACCTATAGCTACACCTTCAATAATAATAGGTAGGTAGGTAAGTAATAAGTAGATACTGGTGGTAGGAAGATATCTTTTATTCAAACGACAAAAAATTGTTTTACGTAAGACCTCGGTGAACATTTATTAAAACTTGTGGTAAATATAGGTAGACAAGATTTATACCTACGAGTTTTCTCATAAATAACTCAAAAAATAACCTAAATAGAATTTATAAATCTCTAATTCTAATAGGTAATCTAATTTAATGGTCAGACAGATTTTAATGTTAAACAAGTTAGTTATACACTTAGGTTAGGTTATAGGTACACAACTGAGTTGTTGCTATGGCAACACATAGGTAATAAAAAATTAATGTATTGCAATTATGGCAACCTGTGATGGCAACACATAGGTAGTAGGTAAGAAATATAAGAAGGTAGTTAATATCCTTGAGCAAAGTAGGTATTTTAATCTTGTTGGATATCAATAACCTTCTAACACAAAAAAGTATATGTAGGTGGGTAGGTACCTGCTAGCTACCTAGTCCCCATACTTGAAAAATTATTTATCCAGATTCTTATACAATTACCTATACAGAAATGTCAATAGGTAAATCCTCAACATATTGTTAACTAAAAGAAATGATAAATTCTTTTTTTTTTCATCAAGAAAGATTAAAATAAATTCAAAACAGTTACTTATTGTAAGAGTTCAATGCTTTGTCTTGCAAAAATAAAAGATTTCAAATTATTGATTGTTTACATATAGGTATTATGCAACAATTGAATGAGTGGCTGAATTGAGTAGTAGTAGCTATTGTCAGATTTTAACAAAGAAGTTTATTGTAAGTGATCATCAATGATTCTCCAAAACAATATACCTAGGCGTTTCATTCTTATCACTCTGGTGTTCAGAGCCTTGACCTTAGCCGTGCCAACTGTGTAAACTGTTCTATTGTTATTGAATAACTATTTTATACTTAATTCATGCGTTAAGGCCATTTATAAATGAAGATCATATTAAATTACTACTTGTCTTTTCAGTTGCTAGCTTATTTAATATCAGTTTTAAACATCTGAAAACATAAATAACGTACAAAAGAGCTCGACTTAGAAATTTCAATTTCAAATCACATACATTCAATAAAGAAAAAGATAACATATTGTTTACATCATAAAACTGAGGTCAAGAAGGATCAAACACCGTCGGCAAACAGAAATTGTGATTTGCATGAGGCGGTGCGGACGAGCCGTACGATCGCCTCGCTCGCCACGCGATTAAAAATGCAGGGCGCGGCGGGTGGGAGCGCGCGGGAGGGGCGGGGCCAGCGGAGCGCCGCCATTGGCGCGCGCGGCTCGCGGGCGGGCCCGGGGTTGCGGCGGGGGGGACTCCGCAGGCACCGCCGCCCGGCCGTCGACCACCTCACAACGCACGTAGCCTTCGCGCCGTACGGTATCGCGACACGTACCCCGACGCGCACCGCCGCGAGTCCATGTGAGCGACCGACAGTTCTCTTGTTGTGTACCGTGAACGAAGGATCGGCAAGCTGTACGCGCCGCAGGAAGACGACATGTTGACGATGGAGACGGATCTCAAAGGCGGCAGCCTGCATGCCACGGTGCCGCCGCATCACGCGCTCCAGCACGGCTACGGCTCGCTGGGCGCGCTCGGAGGCATGATGTCTCTGCCTCAGCAGCAGCCGCTCGGCCAGCACCAGCCGCTGCAGCACCACCAGCACCAGCCGCTGCCCCAGCACCACGCGCAGCCCCAACAACAACACCATCAACCGCCAAACAACAACAACAACACCACCAGTAAGAACTCTAACGCAGAACGTGTCAAGCGACCGATGAACGCGTTCATGGTGTGGTCGCGCGGGCAACGCAGAAAAATGGCTTCCGACAATCCTAAAATGCACAATTCTGAAATATCAAAACGCCTAGGTGCACAGTGGAAAGATTTATCTGAATCTGAGAAGCGACCGTTCATCGACGAAGCTAAGAGATTGCGAGCCGTTCACATGAAGGAACATCCCGATTATAAATATAGACCAAGGCGGAAAACGAAGACCCTCGCCAAAAAACAGGAAAAATATCCGTTAGGAGGTGGAGCGTTATTGGGTGCCAGTGACGCGCAAAGAACGGCTGCCCCGTCGGCACAACAACCTCGCGACGTTTATCAAATGACTCCAAACGGTTACATGCCCAATGGATACATGATGCACGATCCCAGTGCATATCAACAGCAAGCGTATGGATATCCCCGTTACGACGTATCGCAGATGCAACAAGGCGGATACGGTGGCGGCTACTACGGAGGTGGCCAAGGATCGCCGTACCTCCCGCAGCCGCCCTCGCCCTCGGCGTACGGGCTGGGGCCCGGCTCGCCGGGAGGCTATGCGCTGCCGGCGTCCTGCGCCTCGCATTCACCGAGCGGCTCGTCGGCCAAGTCGGAACCCGTGTCCCCTGGACCGCCGGGGCTCAAGAGAGAGTTCGTAAGCCACGAGCCGGCGGCGCAGCTGAAGCGCGAGTACGGGCACGTCCCGCAGGGGCACCCGCACGAGCAGCTGACCATGAAGCGCGAGTACGGGCAGCAGGACCTCAGCCACATCATCAACATGTACCACGTGCCCGACGAGCAGCGGTACGCGGCGGCGGGCGAGCGCGCCATGCCGCTCATCTGAGAATCACCCTTCGCGTGCGACATCGACATCCCGCCGCTATGAGCGCGCGTCGCACGCCCTCAGTGACTTACTATCGCGTTAGGACAGTGATCGTTAAACCCAGCCGTACATACTTCTAGGTATGTCAATTTATTTGTTTTATAAGTAGCCGGGAACGGCTCCTGTTAGTGTTGCGCGAACTGTTGACTTTAGATATCGGTCCGCCGGCCGTCGGCCAAACGTTCAATTTAATGTTGTTGATTAATCTTGTATTATATTACGATTATTGTATTTTTTCATGGTTTAAGTTAAAATATTCTAAGTTGTGTCGTGCGGACGGAAGGCTGCGGAGTGATATTTGCGTGAGAGACGATGTAGTGAATGAGATTATTTGAATACCAAAAAATTTTTTGATCAAATTGTAAATATAGTGTTAAAGCTAGAGAAGTTGGAGTTAGTGGATAATCGTAGGTAGATAGTATTAAGACGTGCCACGGCGAACACTCGGACCCGTCGTGTATTGTACAAAGTATTTGTTATATCTAATCGAAAGTTATAGAGCCTCGAAAGACTAAAATATTGTAATACGAAAATGTACAGTGAGTGTTATATAGTCAGTGGACACAAAAGTATATTGAAAGAAGATGAAGTTATCAATAAACGACGCGTTAAAATTGTAATATGCTGTTTTGTTCCATTATCCCAAACAACCCATACAAAAAAAAAATTACCACACACACTATCCATAAGTGATACAAATTTTAAAGTGATGTTATCTTTTAAAATATTTTACAGATAAAAAATGCACTTATCAATCGTATAAAAGATTTCAACGCGTCATACTATTCATCCTTAACATTCTATGATTTTTATTATAATATTATTTTGTATGATAATAAAAAGAATAATTTTCTTAAAATCTGTAAATCTGTATTAAATTAAATTGCCTATATTCATGTGTTCTGCTCAATTAATTGCTTAATTTTACCTTTTAAATGCCCCATTTATTAAGTTTTTTATTGTGAAAATATTTTATATTAAGTATAAACACACAATTTGGTAAATTTAATACATTTAGCAAAAGTGCAATTTATTATAATAGAGTATTCAAAGCATTTGAGAAATTTTAAAAGCCATTACAATACACACTGTTAAGAAACTGCAATTTATTATTAAAAAACTGCGAAATTAATATATTGCAAAAGTAAATGCCTTTTTAATTTTAACACTAGGTATTATGATTGACATTATATTATATTCCTTACAGTAGATATTTAAATTATTATTTACACAAGTTTAATTATCTCGATACTTGCAAACTGGTCAACATAGAAAACTAAATCAAATCTACGTAAGTTAACATGCAAATGTGGTTAAGTAGGGTATTATGTCGAATTCAATATATATCTGTCAACACAAGGGGTGAATTTAATCAAATACCTTCGTACTTGATAGATTCGGGCACTTTTCCTCTGGGAGATAACGCCCCAGTGTTCATTCACACTACACACGTCAACAAAGTCTAGGGATATTTTGTTTTTTACAAATTATCCCTGGACTCTGTATAAAATAATTTTATTTTGCATATAAAAGACCTTTAAATAAATAAAAAATAAATAATAAATGAGCTATAAATCTTCCATTTAGGTACAATTTCACAAAATTATTCACAGATTTTTTGATATTTGTTAAATATAAAATATCCCTAGACTTTGTTAGTGTATTTTCAATTACGTGAATGATTTTGAGGTCTTATAATGACTTACAATATATTAAATCATTTATTTGAATAACTGGTTACTCAAATAAATGATTTTTTTTTTAACTACCATCACGAGTTAAAGCAAATACAAATTATGGGTGTGTTTTACGACCATTTATTAAAGTTTTATACAATTTTGGGTAATATTTTTTCAGGAATATGAAGTGATTCATTTATTGCTTGCTTATCTGCATCAGTATAATACACACAAAAAGTACTTGCACATTAAAAAAACATACCTACATTTTATTATCTAAATATTTTTTTCAGAGCTTTCAAAAAGCTATATTTATAATTACCTATGAACATGGCTTTTTGAATTAGGTAATAGTTTATAATTAAATTTATCAAGTATTAACGGTACTTTTTATTCAGACAAAATCAACATATTTATTTTATCTCTCTTTTTACATTTAACAAATGATATTGAAATTTTAAATTAAAAAAAATAAATTAGTGTAATACAGTATTTAGCAATAAAATAGTGTTTAGTAATGCAAGAGTGTACATTACTTATATTACTATTAATATTCTAATGTCTCAAATATCGAAACATAAAACAAAACCCGGATAAGAACGCATTTCGCACCCCACCGGGCGTCGAACCCGCGGCCGAGGGTGGACAATCACGTTCCCACGGCACCGCATTGTTTTCTCTCACGCTTGGCGACATATCACTGATTACTGTTATGCTCTTATCACGCAATGATTGTCTTCAACGTCTTGTGGTAGTTTGAATTTTAAACTAGGTACTAGCACAGACTAATAATAATATACTACGGTACTAGGTATTTACTAGGTATCTTGATAAATATAGGCTCCCACTTAGTACGCAGATACAACGTACAAAAAATAGCTAAGAAGAAATTTACCTACATGACAACATATTTTTAACATCTCTGCCCTATATGCCTTCATTTAATTCGTAGTGTTTTTTATCTTCTACGAAGTTACTGTAGTCAACCATTTAAACTTAATTATTTAGAATGTGTCATATCAATTACTGAGCCTTATAATAAGTATCCACGCATGAAATTACAGTCATGAAATACTATACTAACATCTATGAAATATTGGCAATTACAAAAACGTATACTATTTCTCAACTCAACACATTGAAGTTTCACAGCAAACTCTAACATGCGTATCGGGTTCCAATCTAATCTTAACTGCATCTGTTCGTACATCCGCTGCACATTTGCGTTTTTTTTCAATCTAATTTCCCAAACGCCGACGGGCAAACAAACTAGTGTTGTCACGTAATTCGTTCGTCAAACATTCGTATTTGTTCTTTAGATCGACACCCTTCGTCCCTTTGTTTTTATGTTCCTTGTCAATATTTGGTCTCATTTGTCATTAAGTGGCTTCAAACGATTCGTCGCCAAAGTGGGTGGTGTTTGTATGTTTAACTTATGTGATATGTGATACATGACACCAGTCTTGTCGTATTTAAGGAAGCGTGGGTGGGGTCAAAGTTAGATTGACGCGTGTTCTGATGTAAATAAGATAAAATACTACCAGAGACGATGTTTGATACAAGATATGTTTTTGTGTTGATTGAAATTGTTGTTCGCATATTGGATTAAATTTCTAATAATACCTACTATGATAATGTATTCAATTATTTACCTGAATATTTCCGTATTTTAATAATCAAAGATACATCCTAACAATTTTTCTTTACTAAAGTTTTAGACAAAAACATACATACAGCACTAACTTTCACAAAAAATAAACCAGCATATTCTAAACGTAACACAAGGGATCTATACATACCGAAGGTCAGGACTGGCTATATAAAAATTTATTTTTATTAAATATTATTTTTTTATTAATTATGTTATATTTAACTTTTTCAGTAATAAGAATTTTTATATTTTATTTATTTTTTGAAGGTAGATTAATTCCTACTTTAATTTTAATTTTAGGGTGAGGGTATCAGCCTGAGCGTGGACAGAAATGCATTACATTTGAAGGTGCCCAATTTTATAATAAACTAACCAGTGACATAAAAACAGCTAAATCAATTTATGCATTTAAAAAGCGCCTAGCTGATCACATACTTAATGACCAATCACTTCTGGAATAAAACAACTTACCTTTGGAATAGCTGTGCCCGGACGACTGTTAGATTATTTATTTACTTTGTTATGTTATTCTCATGTAATTAGCTTTAAGTCTTTAAATGAGAATAAATGATTCTTTAAACCTTAGTAGGTACCTAGGTAATATCTAAAAGTAAGTAATCAATTTGGATGTTAAAACAAAGCCTGTTAATGGAAAAATTTAACTAAGTAGGTATGTACGTATGTACCGTGTAAATGATTATGCAAACTGCAAGGTATTAGCTGAAAGAATTTTCAATTCCCCGAAGAGGCGGCCATTCTCTATTTACTAAGAATTTGGCCATGTCGCAGTTGCTGTAAGGAAAAAAAATAAATGGAGTTTTAGCTTTAGTGCGTATGACCTTCTTGGAATCGTTGCTAACGGTACGCCGTCCTATAGGCTACAGGTAGGCTTTTGCTGACCACTGCCGAGGCTTACGTTTTATTATGATGGTTTAAGTTGTTGTTGTTATTAAAAATTTTCACAAACGAGAAAATAACTTGTAGGTTTGCGAAAATTATCTAGGCTATAGTAATCCAATAAATCTAGGCTAAATTATAATTATATAAAAATTTGAATATCTATGCGAAAATGGGTACATCTTTGTTTGTAAGGAAAAATAAATGAAAGATTTGTAACGAAAATCTAATTAATTCTAATAATTACTTTCACTGTGTGAAGTCTTAATTTCTTTCTTTCCACAAACCAGGCTCTATTTCATGCAATAACCGATGAAAAATTTTGTATCCTATGTTTTCTCAAATATTTATTTATTAGATAATAATATAGGTATATCTCGGTTTTGGAAAAATTGTCATAATAAATTTATTAAAAAAGCAGGGTCGATTTAACGGTCTCAATTAGTTCTCTTCACTTTGTCCTGGAATTCCCAAGAAGCAAATGTCGATAGACAAGGGTGGTCGAGTATTTTTTCATAAAAACGACACAACTTTTATCACACATTGTCAAACACGTTACAGAAAACAACAACAAAAAACAACAGAGTTTGTTCTCTTACGTAGAGTTTAGTTTGTTCAAGAATAAAAAATATATGTAGGTAACAAAAAAGTTAAATGTAATTAATAATTAAATATCTTTGATAAATGCTTAAACACAGCATACAATTTCGTCAACATACTGATAGCATAGTGATTTTACCACAGAGAGTTAGAGAGAAGTAATGTGGATTTTACCATCTTTACAATATAAAAATGAATAGTCCGTTTTCTTATGGGCATGCTTGTATGGAAAGGTATACATTTTTGAGTAAAGCAATGCCATTTGGTACTCGTCCACCTAAGCCCAAATCGCCTGGTAGCCAGTGTCTACTCCCCGGCAGAAGGGAGGGAGGGGGGGTTATAGAACAGAGCGCCCGGCGCTCGGAAATAAAATTCTGGCGGATTCATTTGGCCCTTTGAGTCGAGTTTGGTGTCGTTATCAGGTAACTAGATGATGCCCGATTCATTCCCCATACCAGGTTTTTAGGGTTCCGTAGCAAAATATGTCACAATCTTTAAAATAATAAACTTTTGGCAGTGGCAAAATCCAAACAAACCAGTATATTTTTATATTTTTGTATCAAACTTGGTTTATAAAAAAATACTGTCTGAAAGGCCATTTCATGCAGATTATAAAAACATTAACATGTAACATATATCTTACCATTTTCAATGTGAAATAAATTATAGAAAGTACAGGAACGTTCGTCAGCGCAGCGTAGGGGACGGCTAATAGACCCGAAAAATAAGCAATAACATAAAACAAAAACCAGTCAAGTGCGAGTCTGACTCGCCCATCGAGTGTTTCGTACTTATTTGTCCTATACCATGTTATCTTGTCTGGTAGGACCTGGTTAACTGATACACACACACTTTCGTCTTCTTTATAATATTAGTGTGATTTTTAATCATCTTTAAATTATAAACGAAGTCAGGTAACATTGTTAAAAATAAAGATATATAATAATAGAACGTTTTTGTATTAATAATAATGACAACCACGTAAGGACGGTCACGATATTTTAAGGATACTCTTATCCAGAACTTATATTTTTTTTTTATAATTATTATAAGTACATGTTTGTTTTTCACATTGTACCCCGCTGTGACAGTAAATGAGGGTCGCAAACAAATTTTTAACAAAAACGGACAGGCAAATCGAAAATTTGCCTCCCACAGAAGCTGCCCTTAAACAACACACCTTAAGGGCAGTTTTACAGGCTGTATATATTTAGGGACCTAAAATAATCAAAATATTCCTTGCCCATCTGAAATACAAAGAAAAGAGAAGCTTTGAATTGATAAGATGTCGGTGCGTGAAATCTTGCAATTCCAGATTGAAGTGTTTTATACGCCAGCTCAAATGTACTGAATTATGTAATTGTGGAGGTGGTTGTCATTATTATTAATACAAAAACGTTCTATTATTATATATCTTTATTTTTAACAATGTTACCTGACTTCGTTTATAATTTAAAGATGATTAAAAATCACACTAATATTATAAAGAAGACGAAAGTGTGTGTGTATCAGTTAACCAGGTCCTACCAGACAAGATAACATGGTATAGGACAAATAAGTACGAAACACTCGATGGGCTAGTCAGACTCGCACTTGACTGGTTTTTGTTTTATGTTATTGCTTATTTTTCGGGTCTATTAGCCGTCCCCTACGCTGCGCTGACGAACGTTCCTGTACTTTCTATAATTTATTTCACATTGAAAATGGTAAGATATATGTTACATGTTAATGTTTTTATAATCTGCATGAAATGGCCTTTCAGACAGTATTTTTTTATAAACCAAGTTTGATACAAAAATATAAAAATATACTGGTTTGTTTGGATTTTGCCACTGCCAAAAGTTTATTATTTTAAAGATTGTGACATATTTTGCTACGGAACCCTAAAAAACTGGTATGGGGAATGAATCGGGCATCATCTAGTTACCTGATAACGACACCAAACTCGACTCAAAGGGCCAAATGAATCCGCCAGAATTTTTTTTCCGAGCGCCGGGCGCTCTGTTCTATAACCCCCCCTCCCTCCCTTCTGCCGGGGAGTAGACACTGGCTACCAGGCGATTTGGGCTTAGGTGGACGAGTACAACATTCGTACCAAATGGCATTGCTTTACTCAAAAATGTATACCTTTTCCCATAAGAAAACGGACTAGAATCCCAAAATGTGTTGGTAAGCGCATAACTTGAGAACGGCTGAACCGATTTCGTTAATTCTTTTTTTATTATATTCCTTGAAGTACGAGGATGGTTCTTATGTAGAGAAAACGTAAATATGTACCACGGGCGAAGCCGGGGCGGACTGCTAGTAGATAATATAATAGGTACTATGGAAAATAGATTTTATGTTTACTCAGTAAATCTTGTATTAAAAAAAACATTTATCAAAGTTGTGTAAACAACATTTATACGTACCTATAGATACCAAATAATCAGATTTGCGGCTTCATAAAAATATATTTTTCAATAAATAAAATTTGACGATAGCTAAATTTCTTATTTAGGAACAAATGCCACCATCCCGCGGTAGTCCAACAGAAAAGGGTAATAAAATTATTTTTTGGAAAGTTTTATGACGGCAAGGGTACGTACCGTGGGGCAGGAATTATAAAACAATTTGACTTTGACCATAAACGCGCCGCCGTGTTTGCCTAACTGTAATCGGTTTTGTTTTCAGAAATTACCATGTCCATGTCACTTTTACGATTTATTAACTAATGGTTGATGCTCTTTGTTTTGACTAAATCCGTTATCGTGCGGTCTGGGAGTACATAATTAGCAGTGGGAAAGATATTGCCAGTAAATATTATAAGATAAAGCTTTAGTATCAATTGCTATGACACAAAATGGGTATCTGAAACAGAAATTGTCATATTGTCCAATCGCAATTTTAATTGAATGTAGGTATAAATTAGGAAGATAACTGTGGTATTTTTTTATATCTATATTATTTAGGTATAGGTTTGTACAAAATTTTCAAAATTATCTAATAGGTATAGATTATAATTAGTATAGATGTTCTAATCTATCACATAAAATTCAATACAATACAAGTATGTACTTATTTTCATAGAAACTCATATATTCGTTATGTACCTACAAGTAGGAACAACTACCATACAGTACATAAGTACCGACTTAACTTATGATCATATTATTTTAACATCCAGTACCAATTTTCACAAATTAATATTATGACGAAGAAATATTTATCTTGAAAAATAAATTATCAGTCCCTTGTCATGCAATCTTCAAATTCCTTTAAACTGGTTAATGAGCAATCAATGTTTATCTGACTGATAAACTTACTAGAAATGATAAGAAGCTTATCAGTGACGATTTCATGTAAGTACTTTATGACTTATAAGCTTACCTTAAAGCTTAAGTATTATTCATATTATTGAGCAATCACTTATGTCGTAGCATCTTTGTGTAGGTATAGGTACGAAAAATCTATACTAATATTATAAAGCTGAAGAGATTGTTTGTTTGTTTGAAAGCGCTAATCTCAGGAACTACTGGTCCGATTTGAAAAATTATTTCGGTGTTACATAGCCCATTTATCGAGGAAGGCTATCATGCTTAGACCAACAGGAGCGGAGCACAGCTAGAAAGGTATATTTTTTGTTCTTAACTAAACTAAAATATAAAAATACAAGAATATTCAGGTAATTGGTTACAATTATACGTAGGGTCGTACCTACTAAGAATTTTTTGTTTTGTAGGTAAGTAGGTACTAATAATTATTCTGGCTTTCATGAAATTTGTTTATCTAATTTTAGGTGATAAAAAAAATTGTCATTAATCATATTAATATCTTTAGTTAATTATATTATAATATTGTATTATCATAGTAAAATTAGCTTAATTTTTAAGAGAAGCCCCGATCAAAACTAAGTATTCAAAACTCTACAAACTTTATCATGAATATAACGAAATACATAGTTTCCTTATTTAATTAAAACCATTAAAACACTAATTGCCAGAACTGTCAACATTTTTACAATGCCATCAATTAGTTGTCATCTTATTAAATAATTTATAGATTCGAATTTAAATTAAATGTTAATATCATTGAAATATGTTAACTTGATGTTGACATCACGTTTACGTAATGTGTATTTTTATGAATGAGAAGTATAATTATTATAGAATTTATATGTTTTACAATACATAATGTAAGACTCAAAAAATCAGCAGCAGCTAAGCTACGTACAGTCATGTGCAGCTACGAGTAACGTTGAAGATATTGCTTTTAACTATCATCACTACATAGTAGGTATAAAACAAAGTCGCTTTCGCTGTCCCTATGTCCCTTTGTATGCTTAAATCTTTAAAACTACGCAACGGATTTTGATGCGGTTTTTTGTAATAGATAGAGTTATTCAAGAGGAAGGTTTTAGTATATAATTTATTCGGTTTTAGACAAAGCGGGCGAAGCCGCGGGCAGTATGCTAGTTATAAATAAAAACAAATGGCCATATTAGTTTTGATTAAATTGAGCACAAACAAACTCCTTATAACATCAGTATAGATGTTATATTATACATCATCGAAGCAATGAAATTATCAAGACTTCGCTTTGTAATATTATTGGCAAGATCCAAGCTTGTCGAAGGACTACTTAAATACTGCATGTACATTGCTCGGTATTCATAATGCACTGATTGCGTGATCACTACGGAGATGGTAATGAAACACTAAAAGGTTTTCAAACTACCCTCCGATAGCGTAACTTAATAGCCGGTAGTTTTTAATGAACGGTTCGTACTTTATCATTTAACTTTGTGTTACGATTTTTATGATTTAATGTGTTGAGGTTGTTGTATAGTATTATGAATGAATTTGGTGTTTATTTTACTTAATATTACAGTAGAAGAAAACTTTTAAAAGTAGGTAAAGTTGTGAACGGGTAACTATGTTCATAAAGTTATTTACAAGGAATGGTATTACAAAAAAAATCCTGTAAGCCAACTAAACCACTCTTTTTTACTACATCATAATCATTAGTTTTTATTTTATTACTGTAGTGGTTAAAATATGTCCAATACCAACATTCACACAATCTGTTCACTAATAAACAATTAAATATTTTGTTTGTTTTTATACAGTTCTTAGGCTAGTCCATCAGGCAGAAACAAAAAACAAAGGGCTTGGGGCCACTCGTAAATCGGCCGATAGAGTCATTATCCAGGGGCGGACTTGAATAATTAAAAACAAATAAACTCGACACGGATTACCTTATCTTGTTCAATCTTGATTTATATTTTTCGTTTTCTGATTGTTCACGGATATGACTGTGGTTTGTGTATAATTGATGAAAAGGACGTAGTTAGGTTTTTATGGCGATAATGTCGTTTGGGTCACGCTTGCGTGTCCGACTTTCTGTTAAGTTAATTTTAGTGGGTTTGATTTTTTTATATTTTTTTATATTAAATTCGCATTATAATTCAGTAAATATGTATCCAAGGATGTTTATTTAATCTTTGTAAAACTTATTTGTATACAACCATTAAATCGATGTCTAATGTTTGTATTTATCTAGTTAAATGTACCTATTACAGTGTAATAATTCTGAAAGTTTTTGCATAATCGTAGATACATATTTTTAAAAAATCGTATTCTGCTTTCCACCTCCGCTGCGCCGCGCCGTCTCTGTAAATAATAATTTACCTTCATGATATGCGATGAGTCTTAAAAACTATGTTTATATTTTTTATTAAAACGTTATTAATTCAAACTTGCTACTTTATACCATTACAACCATAATTTATTATAGCATCTCGAATAAAATTAATTTTCATATCAAAGAATTAGGTTTATAGGTGGATAAAGTTTGTATGTTTATAAATATGTGGCACAACTTTGTCAGTTTTAAGAATACATGATTTACATATATCATCCCATTACACGCTTGTTATAAATAGTAAAAGTTGATCTGAATTTCGACATTCGACCCGCCCACGGCCGGAGCTACAAGTACAACCAACATAAATCGGCCGAAAAACTCCGACAATGTTATTCTTACTTATCTCCAAATGAACCATAACAAATACGAAGAAAATGTAACGGAATTAAAACAACGCAATAGCTGTATGTGTGTGTGTGTCCGAGTGACAGATAAGTGTTTGTTCAATTTATATGTGAAGGGTGCTCCACTCTGAGACGCGCCGGCGCCTTATGGGCTCACGACTGATCAATATTTGTATTATTACAACTATTATTTTACTTATATAATATTTCATTTTATAATGTACAATTTTTGCAATCCTCATGGGTCGTGGTGATCGCCTCATCAGGTCAGACCTATGCACCAGCTTGGTTTCCTGCAGAAATAAAAAAAAGCTTTATATAATATTTATTTTTTCAGAGTGGTGAAAAATATTACAAGTTAAATCACTGAAAATTGTCTTTATAATGTTTTAAATTTAAATTTCAGTTTCGCTTCTTCTTGTAGGATAGAAAAACAAACAAAAAACTGAATTTTAATTAATTGCGTTAGGGCAATAAAATCCTTCTTCCTTAAAAAATTTTCATAACCCATTTAGATATTACAAAAGGTTTTAGAGCCTATTACTTGAGTAATATTTGTCTGTATGTATTATTCTAGATACGATTGTATTAATAAACACTTCGTATAGTGTTACAAAATTAATTCACTAAACGGTTTAAGTAACGGTACGCCTGAAGACTCATCTCCTAGTTCCTCTCTCCTCCCAATGTAGTGTCTGTATCGACTAATTCGTCAAGCGATTCACATCTTACAATCTATTGAAATACAGGTGTAAACAGCTTGCATATATTAAATACGGCAAGCTAGCTTGAAATGGTCGACGGTAAATAAACAGTTGATACATACGATACATTATTGCATCAAATATGCTATCCTGTTTGTGATCAAAATGGCACTCATTGTTGTTATCAATAGAGGTGACAATAGCGTGAATCGATAGAATTTCTTATCGTAGTGGGTTAGTGGGCAAGAGTAGTCGGGTCAAACGTTTAGCAAACAGCCAGAGCCATACGGATTCGTTTTGCAGACTATTTGTAGTGGCTACAACGAAATGGCTAGAAAAGCACTCGGTCCTTCTAACAATGTTGATCGTGTTTCGTTTCGCTGAAAACCTGGTGAGGTTTCGTTTAGAAAACTCCGTCTACTAGCACTCTGTAACTCCCAGAAGGAAATAACACTTACATTTCAAACTCATTCGACTGTTGCAAAATTAAATGTTTGAAACATTTTAAGAACGTGCACCTGACATGCAAATTTAAGTTAACTTCAATAGCTATTACAAAATAACGAAACATCCACGTCGTTAAACAAACAAAAAACATCTGATGAATCGAGGATATATAAAGAATCAATAGAAAATTAATCAAACAGCAAACTTTAAAACATCGCTATGTCTTAACCGAGCAACTCGGAAGCATCTTCGGATCACATTCAAAAGTAATCGCCCATCAATCAACCTTCCCAATTCCAACAAAAAACTCTTTGTCGGAACAAAACCGCCAGTAATTGTTGGCGAAAAAACAAAAGTGGGAATTTATAACGAGATGAAACTTCTAAATCATTCCGTTTAGTGCGAAATTATAGTGTTTTAAACTGGACGTTTAGGTGATTTGTGCGTCTGTAATAGTCTTATATTGAGGTAGCGTGCCTCTGCCGAAACTCAATAATGCCGCAATCTATTAGCTGAACAAAAAGTGAGCTTAATTTCACACCTGTTTACCTTTAATTCCATAATAAGCAGGCCTCGAGAGTTTTTACGGATCCTGTAGTGGCTTTTAATTTTCACGGGGGTTTGTTTGCACAGTTAAAATTTCACTGCTTTTTCGATTTATTATTTGTGCAGTGTAAATTAATATATCATTAATTTTGTGTAAATCGTCCATTTTACTCGAGCGTATTCGTGTCAATTATTGCATGATTGGCAGAGTAATTATTGTGATGAAATTAAATGTAGATATATTTTAAACCACTATTTTGTGTAGGTAATAAAGAATATACTCATATTTATAATGTAACAATAAAGGGAGAACTCAAATATTTAATCATAAGTCATAATCACTACAACGATAAATAAATAAGTTGGTAGATACCTCTTAATATAATTGGATAGAAACCTATATGACTTATTCTTCAAGGCAAAGAATTCTAAACGAGTGTCTATTAGGTATTTAACAATATGTTTTTTTTTTTCATCTTACTCGAACAGAAAGATTGCAGAGTTTTTATATTCATCTTAATCTTAAACAAGATTGAATACCTTTTTCCAATGCCAGTTTGCTATTTATTATCGTCGTGGCAATAAACTTAGAGTGTACGAATCAGGAACACCATCTTTTATTAATTAATAATTTCGTATCGGGAGTTACTTAAATTTGGAAATTTATGAGATATATTTCTGTATGTTCTGAATGTTTTTAATACCACATAATAGGTATTATACAATATATGAGATTCAACATCTGTCGCGTGGACCTATATGACACTGCTTCCAAAGATTACCCAGGACAAACAAGCTACCAATAAATTTTCCTGCATCTAATACCTATAGTCTACCATGTACAATCATCAATTGTTGACCGGCGAGTTAAACAACTCTGCTTTCCAAAGATGCCTTCTTGACACAAACCTTTTAAACAGACTTGTGCATCTAATATCTACCCATAGTTTCTCAAGTAATCATCAATTGCTGACCGGCCGCAGGACGCTGACGTCACAGCGTGGGTGCCGACACGTCGTCGTCACGCTCCACAAAGCGCGAGGTTAGCGCAGCCTTGGCGTCGCCTCACATTGCGCACCGGCTTAGAACAACTGTTTTTCAACTGTATGATCGGCGATCAAGGAATCGGGTCAAGTGGCTTCCTGAAATGGTTACAAAAGGTGTAAATTAGCTTGCCATTTTATCTCCATACGTAAAGTAACAATGTTGTAGAATGGTAATACCTACCATCAGTCAGTAAACTATGAAAAATCAAAGCAGTTTACTACTTATTAACTATACACATAACAAATCATAATATAAAAAAAAAAACATTCAAGACACCAGGGATAGCGGTACATAATATTCAATCATCGGGCATACTTGGTATCTATCATCTGGTAAGTAATGCGATAAAGTTTTAATTTAATAGTTTCAACTCATTTGATATACCTAATATAATTTTATATTATATACAGAATAAACGATAGAATTCTTGACCAATTTGTATTATTTAAATTGGGATATAAACAATCCAGAAACAAATAATATTAAAAATCACTTAATTAAAGACTCCACAATACCCTAAAACTGTCGCTTTAATAACTTATTTACTTTTGTCTAAGTAATAACGACTTATTTTCGTCTCAATACACAGCATAACAAGCAGTACATTAAACATTACCTATCACAAAAGAAAATAATTCCAAAGAGAAATAAAATAATTTCACCACGGTCACCTAGAATCAGGTAGTAAAGAACAAAATGGCCAATAAAGTAATAAAGGAAGAGCAATGTCATAAATCGCATGTGTCTCGTCTTGGGCATGTCTAATGACTTGTCGATATTAAGACAATGGCTCAGCGTGATCCTCATAAAACTGGGCCCGTGACGACAGCGTCGTCCAAAATATTTATACGCGTGACAAATGTCCTTTTTGTCTCTAAAGGCCTGTCTCGCCGATTGGACATGGTCTTAGGTGCTCTTCGCTGAAAATATCCGTTCCGTATTAAATTTACTGTGAGGGACGCATGTGATGTTCGAACCTAAATGGTGGTTTTGGGAATGTTCTTTTGATAGTTATTTCAAATATTATTTTAGATTTTAATTAAAAAAATATTTAATTTGTAAAAATAACTCCTGGCTAATGAGAGCCCTGATGATAATTAAAATGTATGACATCTCAACTGTTATAAAAATAAAAGACTAAAAATATGGAAGATAAAATTTATTTTTCAATTCCTCTTAATAAAGATAAGAAACGACTTTGAATGAATATAATTGGTAAGTGTAAAACTTTAGCTCTAAAAGGGACAAGCTTTTATACGTTTGTTAAAAACAACAGCGCTGTAATATAAAAAGATTTGTAGCAATAAATATTACTCTTAATCTTGTCTTAATTAAGTCGTAGCACGTGCCAAAGCTCCGAGTATTCACATGTAGGCGTTTTATATAATCTCTGGCATTTGTCGTTTTATTTCGAATTGTAAGTAATAAATTCAGGCGGCGATGACCGATGGCTGTGAAAGTTCACACAATAATTTAAGTTTTTAACACTACGCTGCCACCGGCAGATGGCTCTCATTAGCCGGTAGTGCTAATATGTATCGATACTATAATATTTTGTAGTTGTTTTTCTTTTTGGAGATTGTAAAAACAATCTGACATCTTTACTTTAAAGTTTAAAGACGTATGAACATAGTCCATACACATTACTACACAAGATACCGTTTACCAGGAATACAAAAAGCTCTATACTTAATAAAGTTAATAACAATGAAGCAAAGGTAGAATGTAGTGCATGTCTAAATATAATATGTAAGTACCCATACTAAATTCGATAATGACTAATCCCTTTCAAAATCTGACACAGGAAATAATACATTTCCGATACACCTAACAACACGTCACAGATGAGTACAGCTTAAATAATCTAATGATAAACCGAGTTTCGTAAGCGAATATTTTCTATCTAGACTCTTTAAAAAACGACCTCCATCACGAATGTCATTTGCACGGCGTGCCGTTGAAAAAGCAATTATTTCAATAGCCCGCGCCGGCACCCAGCGACAAAAAGTGGGCAGCACGCGCGCCGTGACTGGTCAGTGGTCGGCAAGAAAGTTGGGAGACGAAGGACACTGCTGGTTTGGGTAAATACTGTTTAGAGTTACCGTGTACTAGGTGCATCGTGAAGGTAAGTAGAGAAAAGTATTTTGGGTCATATATGTTACAAGGTAAAACTGGAAAAGAGAAACGAATTATGATAACTGATTATATTATCTACCTATTAATCTATACTAATATTATAAAGCTGAAAAGTTTGTTTGTTTGTTTTTTTAGCATTTATCATCTCGCTAAGACCAACAGGATCGGAGCACTGCGGGTAAAACCGCGGAGCACAGCTAGTGCAAGATGTATTGACAGTAAACACAGTATGTTAGCACACATAAGACACTATTTTGTAGGTGTGGGTAAATTCATTTTCTGTGCAAATTGGAATGCAATAAATGTTATGTTATGAATTAATGTTAAGTAATCCTCTATAAACATAAATACGTTAGCAAGATACTCATAAAATCTACTCTGTCTATAGCTATTCAAGACTATAAAATGTATGTCAACAAGTTAATCGATGAAAAATTAAATACAATTTATTCATTACAACAATAGTGCTTATCTTATTTTTAAATTCTCGGCAGCAAAAACTAATTGGCTTTCCACTCTGCTTGGTTTTGATAAACTTCAACAATCGATCGTCTATTTCCGCTCATCAATTAGCCTTTTAACGAATAATATTACAAGGTTAAACTGATTTTATAACATGCTTAACTAGGCATATGATCAAAAAATGTATCCTGTATTTATGGATATTGGAATAAGTGCTCGGTCGCTTAAGTGGCAAACTTTTACGAGTGTCATTGGGATGACAATGCAATAGGCATCGAGTGGCCATTGCCTCTACCACAGCTCACAAGTCACAATCAATGATTTTACTTCGAGTAGCTACGTATTTTATTCGTCCAAATTTAGAACATGTTTTGGACTTAAATAAATATGTTGTACACGTCTTAATGATTGATTGTTTGTTTAATATCATAGAAATAAATCCTAATCTGTCATGAAAATTTAGTTTTAATGTCTGTTCTAAGAACGTTAAAATACATGATTTAAATAAGAAATCACCTTTTTAAATTACATTAAAAACAAAGCAACGGTTGTCGTAACAATAAAAGCAATCGTTCGACAAACCACAAACACCCTTGGCACGGATTGTTACCGGTGTTACGTTGTAATGATCTAAGAAATACTTTTCTTGATACATTTTCAATTATAATATGAATATATTTAGAAATGTGCATTGCATTTGAAAGCATATTTTTGCATTTTCTTGCAGCATTTTAAACTATTGTGTAATAAACTGCGATTGATTTTTTTCGCTTTCACGTCATAGTCGTTATCGTTTAGTTATAAGTATAATAGCTGGGTCATTTGGTTTGATTCCTGCTTGGGATACAGTGAAACAGATGCTCTATTTTCACTTTCTTATTAAGTACCAAGATTTACCTTTATAAGTACCAAGAAATAAAGTCTCCGAATTTAGTATGGCATACCTTATCTTAATTCATAAATATTTTCTATAACTTTAATGTCAAAAATGTTAAAATTCTTATAATTTATAAAGCTTTCTTGAAAACTACATTCTAAACTTAAGACTGACGTACGAAAAGTAGGTTAGGTAGAGTGTAGACTGATTAAAGGTCAGTTTTCCTTCAATGACCCAGAATTTAATACAAAATTTTTACAGATACGCTTTTTGGCCTTCAGGCAGATTTTTATGATGTGGTTAACTATTTATTTAGTACCACACAGCTGACGACGCCATAGTAATTTCCTGAAAAGATAGGTTTAGTTTCGAGTTAATTACAAAATTACATACCTACTAGGCTACTAAACGTATGGAAGAAGTTAATGCAATAACAAAAGAGGAAACAGCGGCTAGTGAAACAATAATTAAACTTGAAGACTGTTTAGTACGGCCACAACGAGCTAATCCATAGCCGACAACAAATATTTACTTATTTATTTTTATTTCATCTTAAACCTTAAATAAACATTCACTGCACAACAATGATTTCAATCACATCTGTGAAGATAGACTTTTAACTGAGAAAAATTAAAGCGCGCAAAAACTTTCTACGTTGAATTGTCCCATACCTAATTTCAGTTACAAAGCATATTCGAATTATATTAGGAGGCGACAAATAGAGCGGATTACTGTTATCTCGTGATTAATAGTAGGGCCGTAACGGGACGATGCAAGTGTGTCGCCCGCCAATCACTGCACTCTGCTTGTAAATTATGTTCTGTAGAAAGCACTGGCGCGTCCGTTGACATCGTACATAGTATGTTCTAGAATTTCGTTTTTGTTCGACCTCTTTTGTATTTAAGACGTGAACTGGCAGCTAAGATTTTGTGTTTTTTTAAAAATGAAATTATCTAAGAAAAAAGAATAAATTGTTTTGTTTTTAAATATCTGTGTATTTTTAATACGCAGTGGGTACTCTTGCCGTACGTATTTTAGAGAGTTCTCACTGAGTTTTGTCATGATACATAATATTATTAATTATACGGTTGCCTTCGTGTTAGAATGCAGATTTCTCGAATGTATTTTATCGCAATATGTGCAGTAGAACGCATTGCAGGCATGTGAGAGTTGTTCGAATATTGTCAAGCAAACATTGTAGATTCCTCTCTATCTATTATTTTATTATATTGATGATAGAATTTGTAACTTCTTTGAGTTTATGTCTGAATGATCAAATTAGAAGAACAGAATTCAAACAAATCATAATATGTGCATTGAGCCAAGGCGCAAGTTCTGCGAGGCGTTATAACTAAGCAATTGAAAGTACCGTCAAAAGGTTTTTACTATTAATCAGCATAAAAAAGTCTGATTCATTTATCTCGTAGCGTCATAGACATAAATCTGAAATGCTCTAGACGCCCTCAGCCACGGAGGCTACTTAACACCATGCCAATTGCACGAAAGTGCGCTCTCCATGGTTTTTGCGCCATTCCTACTTGTAAATTATTTGCAAGTACTTTGGGAATATTTTTCTCGAATAGTATCCGTGGAAGTCGTTATGTGGCAATTCAGGTAAAGCTCGATAGGTAGGTCACATAGAACATGCGTTGTCACCTACGGAAGAGAAACGTCACTGAACGTCGAACATGAAATATGATAAATGTTTCTCAGAGGTACGGAGTTGCTACACGCTTGTATAGTACTGGAAGCGGCCTGATGTTCATGTAGGTATTCCGAGAGTTGATTGTACAAAGCCGAATGCATTTGAAATATTGATAACATTTTGCATTGATGTATTGATTCACGTACCTACCTACATAGGTTACTGAGTTACTCTGTATAAATTAGCTCAAAGGAATAAAATAAATCTTAGAATAAGCATATTACATATACCTATGTATGATGGATCATATCTCATAATATCATAAATTCCTTTGTGTTGTGAACATTTTTTACATAATATGGGACTCAATGAATTTGTGCCCAACTTTCAGATTGGTACGTTAATAGTTTAATTTAATTTTTCCATGAATCAAAATGTTAAACTGTTATACTAAAATAAAGTCACTACCCATAAAACTATATAACAAACATACCAAACTACCATCACTGTTACCCATACAAACATGTTCACATCCAGTACTCTAACCCACTGGTATGCCAATCAGCTATACCCAATGCAGGTCTGACAGCGAGGTTAGAGCTTGCTGATTCCTTAATTGGCGTGACGTTTTGGTGTCACATTCCACAGTGTAGATGCTACTTAAGACTACCAGTGTGGAAACACCTTTACATTGCTAAATCGCGGTTGAGTGTAACTAAACTAACCTTACTTAATGTATTGGGAAATATAAAATGGTTTATGGATCTACCTAATGTATTGGCAGATTTATTATGTTTGGTTTATGTGATGGTTTTAAAACATTATTTGTGATATGGAGCACTGGAGGTAATACGAGGCTTAATAATCTATGATAATTGAAGGAATGTTACACTTTTCACATAACTTTAAATTAATTTATATCTAGGTACTTGAACAATAATTTACAAAGAAAAGGTAAAAAATTGTCTATAAAAAAAGCTTTTTAGTAGATAGTCTTGACAATTTGCTACTTCTTAGCCAGAAATAGTATGGTATTTCCCGCAGATTTACTTTTCATTGTTATCCTGCCATAATAAACAGTAAACCTTATTTATTACTCAATCAACATAGCAACGCCTTAACGTGTATTTGGTAAAATCCAAAAATGGACATAACATTGTCACGGTTATGAATCGACAAATGAATAAAACTATTATAACAACATTATTAAGCGTGTCTAAACATTTATTCCGACTGTAAATCCAACGTGCTAAAGAGGGCATGAATAAATTACATCGAAATCTATAAAAAACGTGTTTCAAAACAAAATTATTTGGACGAGGGTATCTCATTCACACATTAGTGACGCTACTCGCCGCGTCCGATGGTAATTATTAAAAAGTTACGTTCAGTTTTTCATTTTTTACGTTTTGTCGTTCGGAAATTTCGTGTGTCGTGAGCGTTAAGTAGTATTTATGCGATATCCAGCAGCGATGAGGTGCAAGGAACTCGGACAGTCTACGCAGACCTGCCTTTGGAGTTATTTTTATTAAAAATCGGAGCAGATATTGATGAAGGTGAAACAACTCTGAGATGTAGTGGCATCTTACAGCGAAATGTTATTAAAGTTGTTTGAAGCATTTTTAGGTTTGGTAACATAAAACTTCCTGATACATATTTTAAAATGATGTTTTGCACAGAACTATACATATATCCATAGTTCTGTGATGTTTTGCCAATTCAAAAATGGGCCAAAGAAGTAATGTAACTCTTTGCTTCTAAGTATTGAATAAAGTAGGTATTATATACGAGTATAGGGTACCAATAATTTCTGTTTTTATTTCAGTCTGTGTATTTATAAGTACAACTTTTGGTATCACGTAGCTGTTCCATTTTTATGTTCTCCAATTTAAGAACAATAAAAAGTACCAACAAAGAATATTTTCAGTAGCAAATATGAAATCCGTGCATAAATCAGAAGCAACGTGTCAAATAGACTTTCCGCTATATAACTTACATTATCTTACCTGCCTCTGCGATATTAAAACATTTCAACTCTTTACCTCCTCGCGGCCCGGCATAAATTCAGCCTGGACACTTCGGAGCGGATCGCCAGGGCTAATTCTGTTTTGATTAATGCTCCTTGCACATTGCCACTCTAGCACACATTTACCAACTTATTATATGCCCCTAATTGTGGATAGATCGAATTTCAACTCTATGACGATGAAATAGAATTTTTAGTTGCAAAGTTCAGGTCTGTGCAGGAAAAAGGAACTTGGCCTGAATAATATGTAGATCCTAAAAGTATCTGGCTACCGAACGCTCGCGTTTCTCACGCAAGAGCCAACAATTAAATAAGCCTGCATGTTATATGATTAAAACAGTGATTGGTCAAGATTTGTGGACGATACTTCATTTGCAGAATCGCTCCCGGCGGTTTTTTATGCATATTGATTGTTTTTGAGTTCATTCTTACTATTATTTTTTTTGTTTCAACCATTTTATATCTCGTTGTTAAGTTACCAAGTTCAAAAATCGTAAAATTTCAAATAAAATTTACTAAAATGACCACCCCGAATTTTTTTTTTATTTTATTGTATATGTACCTAGTGATTGCTTGGCTTGGCTTGGTCTAAAATTTCTTATAATAATTATTTCAAAAGTTGCAAGAACAGTAAATCTATTTGACATTTTGTAGCTATTTTGTAACAATGACATTTCATTTAATTATCAGCATCAATCACACAATAATTTCGAATCATAATTACAGGTGAAACAATCATAATGTGATATCAATAACTTATATCATGTCTTCAATATTACAGAGCAATTATTCTTAATCCGAGCGACACCAAGGTGATTATTACGCAATCAATCACTCAATCTCGATACGTATCAGAACATTTATCTCTGAAATCGAATGGAAAAGGTACATTTATCACAAACATCGTACGACATCCCTTGTAGCGTTTCTCGACATAATTTCATATAAATTACTTAAAATCAAAAGGGGAATTAGGAAGGACTAATGCCCGTTTCGCATGTTCACTCTAACCTTTACGTAACTTATTATTTCTAATTTAACCCTGTTTTGTAGTGGGCGGTATACGTTTAACTGTAATACGTCATCGCGCCGGGATGGCTATAATCGTTTAGTTATTATTGGAAGTAAATGACTTTTTCCATTTTGTATAGCCGTGCGACACAATTCACACGCTTGTTTTGGGTTGAGAAGACAGCTGACAAAATTGTATGCGAAACGATGTTTTCTATTTGCTCGCAATCATTTACTCCTTTTGTGTTCAGTTACGCAATAGGTATGACTTTAATGATGTTTGCAGTTTGCATCATTTTTTACCGATGTAAATATGAGAAATGTTATAAGATGGATAGTAACTCATAAACTGCCCAATACATAGCCGTGCATAATTTGTTACTTTGTCATTAAATTCCAACTATGTATTATGTAGGTGCGGATCACGTAGAGAAAAGATTAATTTAATAAAACGTACCTAATGACCGATACTGGTGTACTTATACCACTTAAAAAGCTTAAGAAATTCGAAATGTGTTGAAAGCATCCTATACAGGGGCCTCAAAGACTTTTTAGGCTTCAGTCTGGATGCATAAGTCACTTATCGATATATCATAATCAATTTTTTTACATTCACGTCATCATCAATACGAAATACCTACATAACGTAATTGACTATTACGGCAACGAGACATATCACATTACATTTTACATCAATACACGTAGTATCGCTTACTCGCAATTAATACCACTTCGCTTATAACTTCACCAGCTCCTAATAACCCCCTTCGATGCGTGATTGACGTTCGGTTTTAGGCAGCTAATGTAATTATATATCATAACGGAATTTTAATAGATCGCTCAGTACGGAGGCGTCCATGGGTCACGTGTAGCGCTACTTTGGCAAGACATATGTACCTACTTCCTCATTTGAATATTGTACCTATGTAATTTATTTTTTATACAACGCCGCTAGGTTGGCCTTTATACAGAATATTATTAAAACACGAGAACGTAAACAAGGTTGAACTACTTAACTCATATCAAAGTATGTACCTATTTAAGATCAAAAGAGATCACGAGATATCAGATAAATAATTTCTGTAGTTCTTACCATCGTAGCTATCTTACTTAAAAACAAATGCTTTATTAAAATATATTACTTATGGCATCAAAACTAAGTTAAAGCTTAATATTTATACATATTAAATCATTTAAAACCCACTTACCATTCATCAAACGAATGTGCATTCATTCATTCATAATATGTATTATCAAGAAATTGTTACGTTAATTTTTGCCAATCGGCAACATCAACCAAAAATAAATCACAGGACAAATAAAAATCAAAACTATCCTAATTTGTATGTGAATAGAGCATAATTTTGAAGTACTTATCGCATTGCAATTTGTTCTAACAAAGCTTTTTCAATCGTATACCTGGTGCAATACCTTCCTGGAAACAGTAATAGCGAACGCAGTAATCCTCTTCGACTGAATCTACGATCTGCGAAGGTAAATTGATAATTTTTAACTAGAAACAGCCAACAGGGCTGCTACACGTGTACAATAATCTAGTTAAAAGAATATTTTATTATTGCAAAGAAATCATGAAGAAATTAGGTCAAAATAAAAATGCGATTATGATGTATCTTTTTCTTATTACCTAATACATTAAGGTTGTGATTCAGACCTAATTGAAATGTATTTAAATAACATTAAAGAAGTAAAAAACGATGCACGGAATTTGTATGTATCTGTGATGTAAACTTTGAGGCTTTAAATACCGTTTTCCATATTATATGTAATTGATAGAAACAGTCAACCCTAGACACCTGGATAATTTACGCGAAGCGATTAGCAATATCATTTCGGCGTCACAAAGTCTGCCGAAAGCTGGATGCGCCGGAAAGGATTACGTCCACTTTTTGCAGATTAAACAAGGGTACCTGGAGATCAATCATCTATGTGTTTACTGTTTATAAGCCGCTGTTTTATTGCTTCCCCGAAATATGTACAGCTATGTAAATAAACTGAGTTTTCTTAGTTATGTAGGTGTTGGATAAGAGGGATTGTGAAGTTTCCAATTCCGCAACATAAAAATATTTCCAAGATAAAAAAGTTTAAATCACAAAATAAAAGGCTAATTTACTAGTTTATAAGGAAACAAAACATACATTGTTTGTTAATTATAAATTCATAACACTTTTATAACTGTAAAAGCTGCATTGATAAGTTACTATTCACACATAGATTTTAGGGTTATTTTATTGGTATGCCATGTCAATATTTTACACTGAATTATAGTTACAAAAACAAAGAATTGTTTTGTATGTATAATGGTATAATTTGAACTAGGGAAGAATGTAGAAAGCTGAAAGGCCTAAAACATGGCACTGCCAGAAAAACAACAAAAACACAAGTAAATTATATTTTGAGTTCCGTATACATTAAATCAATATCCAATAAAACTAATTTAATACTTCTTATTAATATTGCATTACGTTTATGTTGTTTGACATTTTATTACCGCAATAAAATAATATTCAGTAATAACTCACTAGGCCATGTTATGAATAAGTAAATGACTTGATTATGATTTTAATTAAGTGCCAATTATAATGTCGGTGGTCCAATGATATACGTTGTTTAGAACGTAGAAGTTTATCATAAGTTACATAATAAAGTTACAGTATGATTACATAAACAAGTAATTAATCAATTATTATTGGTAACTCTTTAGGTATATGAATTCTTTTCATTTTTGGAATGGCATCCCAAGACTATTGACAGATTATTGAACGTGTCAAGGTATCGAATTAAAAGATGATTGTTAACAAATTCCCGCATCCCTCGAATACCGACATCTCACCTCCTTGACAAGACAAAACGTAAAAAGCCACGGTACATATGACAAGATAGCAACCAATTACTGGTCTGGTGCAGTTGTTTATCGGCCGAGCTTACTCATCTTAGCGTAGGTACAATTCACACCATCATCTCGCAAGTGTCGGGGGTTTTTCGTTTTTTTGGACACACTTCAATGGACGAGCGAACGTTCTGGAATCGATACGGTTAGTAACTTCTAAATTGTGTACTTTTTAACTAGCTAGATATCTGACGTGATGAAGAGGTGCTCTTACCGATTTGCGTTGTCAAAATTAGCAGCATTGAGGGACATGATTCAAATTATTACATCTATGAATCAAATCTTTTTATCTGTATTTTAATTAAGTATATTATATAGGTATTTAATTCTACTAAGTGTTTTTAATACCCTGCTTTCAGTGCTTTTGGAATGTATCATGCCTTCAGAGTAAAAATATACTTAGGTACTCGAGTTTTGTAAATTTAAGAAAGTTTAAGCTCTAGTCGTAGTTACTATTTTGTAATCTGAGTTATAGTTTACACGCTCTAACTCAATAATTGTACCATCACCACCTCATGGTTTTGTTGCTGATCGAGCGATGTCGAACGTCGGCTGCCTTCAAAGGTTTTGGTCTGCGCCTGCGCCGGTGACTCGGCATTTTGCTCTTGGACGATGTAAACTTTTCCTCAACGCCTATAAAATACTTCTAATTTCAAAATAAAATATCAAGTTTTGATTACCATTAATCACTGTAAGATGAGTTTATTTATGGAAAATGAACCACAAACATTAACCTGCTGTGCCGTAGTCAGTTTGGTATTCTACTTCCTAATAATTGCAGAGATATACCTAAAAGTGATAGATTTGTACCATATTAATAAACTTTATTAACTCTGTCATTTTAAAAAATAAGTATAAGAAACTACTCAAAAAACGCTAAGGACATCTTCAATTACATATAAAGAGTCCCATTCGTCTACCTGATTTCAATTACATCCGTTCGGATATGCTAACAAAATAATCGAGGACTTCCTACCGTTACACCCAAACATACTCAATTTCGGCTGTAAAAAGCAACCACTCATTATATATAATCTGTGCAACGGAATGGGTTAAACTTGAGCGGGAGTTTCCGCTCCTTTGTCATTGGGATTAGACTGATCCCGATAGTATAAGATACCGATCAGCCATATTCCGAATTTAAAGACTGCTTTTTTTGTACAAGTCGTTAAGTTTTGTCCAAGTGTTTCCAAGTACTTTTAAGACTTAAACTTTTTATACTTAGAACAAATCGTGAAACGCTTAAAAAGTACGTAAAATCATTTCTCAAATTGCCACTTTATTTCACTACCAAAACTAAAAAGTAAAATGAGCAAACGCAAAAGGCAACTTTAATTTAACAGAATCGAAACGCGATTCCGTGAATAACGTAAGTCGTAAGTTCGTAATTCGGCAGCCATTTTGTGTAAAACGTCAAACGTACACGTGCAACTGGTGTAGTCTTTCAGGCAGTAACCTAACCCCGCCTTTCGGTCTCACGGTCACGGCTGAAGCAAAAAACGTTGGTAACTGAACACCGGCGGGGGTGTGCGATATGTCATGATTTTGGAGGGGGTCTGAATGTACCTACCACGCTATATAGAAATTGTTTGTTTTATATAGCAGGGAATTTTAGACTAAACGTTTCCATGTGAAAGAAAGGACTAAATTATTAATTTCATTAATTATTGAATTTAGTAACTTACAAACGTAGTTTGATTGAACATTATTCAAGGAGGTAATCAAAATATGCATTAGGTACTTTAGGCACGATAAGCAAGAGCCATACGCACCTAAGTAAGTATATATTTAACAAAACAAAAGGAAAATATAATCAAAAGTTAAACAGAAGCATATCCATTCCACGAAAATCTACGTAACTTAAGTGTTTGAATCAATATTGTTCATTAAAAGCAGACAAATGAAAACAAGACATTGTGCTATAATTCGGGCAATCCCAAACAGTGGCTGTACACAATCACGTGCCAATTGTTATGAATGTTTACCACATAATTACGTTAATCGTCGCACAAAAGACACAACAGACAAAATGTTCGCGACTATTGATATTACAATATCACGCTTTTAAAACCTATCCAACGTAACGCGACCTCCGCGGCTACACTCCTGCGAACAAAAATGGTCCAGGGAAGGGTAAATGAACTGAACATCAAAGGTCTTAATAAAAAGGTTGAATTATAAAGAGCTATCGCGTGAATTGTACACTTGTAAAGTTGCTTTGTTACACGGCGCCTGGCATTGTGAGCTGACAATACAACTTGTAAGGAATGTTTTTTAGAAATACTCCATTCACGAAACTGTTAGATGCGTTGGTTTTGTGGCAAATTTGATAATGTAACCTGTTGCTTTATTCAATGAGAGTGAATTCATTCAAATCATTGACAATGTCGCTTTATTGCCTTTTGAGGTTTATCTAGTTCCGCCTTTATTGGTATTTTTATGTTAACTACATTGTATATTGTAGCTATTCATTATTCAAGGAGGTAATCTTTTTGAAATTAACAATTTTAAGTATATTTGAGTCGTTTAACTTTAACCTTTAAATAAAATAAACACATTTTATATTATTGTAAGTTCCTAAATTACGACAAATGAGAAGTCACACCTAGGTATGTTGTCGTCCAATTATTTAATCTGTATAATTATAATCACTTAAAAAACATTTCTGCATATTTTACACATTTTACTTTATTCATATTTTACTTTATTTCCCTTGAAAATAAATACGGTCAATTTTTTACATTTATGTATATTATGTACATATCTACATTGACTTCTACTTATGTATAATCGTAATACACCAAACTATCATACTCAAGGTTTCAACCTTTTTATCTAAGTCATACATACCTACCTACAGTTTTAAACACATAAATCTACACAAACATCTCGCAATAACCTAAATAAACTCACCTATTTACTACATACATACATACCCACGTGTGTGTGCATGCATGCGTGTGTGTGTGCGTGTTCACGCATGCGCGGTGAGGAAGCTGCGCGTGAGATCCGAGGCGCGCAGCTGCGGCGGCCAGGTGTTCGGAGCCCCTCATGGCAAGTACTATCGTGGTGAGAAAGTGACTTGATTTTGGATGAACAGATTTATTTATGCCGTGTATGTAGAATGAACGAGATAATGTTGTTTTTATAAACTGTTCGATAGGATTTTGCGTTGAAGCGATATGTTGATTAAATAAAAATAAATGAATTAGTAAAATCGCGTGTGTGCTTATTTATTAAGAAGCAATTTTTTTAAGTGTCAATTTTTGTAAAAACTATAACTGACACATGGTATATCCTTGGTTTACAGTTACTGCATATTTATTAGATAGATGGATATTTTCCTTTTATCTTATTTTGTTTTAAACATGACACTTATGAAGAATAAATACAAGCTTATGGATAAGCTACGTGATGTTCGGCTTTCTCATAAAAATTTACTGTAAAATATTGAAAACGCAAGCTAAACATAATATATAATTCAATACAATCATCATATAATCATATATTCATAATTATGCATACCTATATTTAAAATGGAAATTAAACACAACAACTTCCGATCACGACAGTACCATACAACCCCAACTAAATCTGTGAATGCTTGCGCAAACCCGCTTCCATGACATAAACAGTCCATCAAGTATAACATTTATTTCGACCGCGACGGGCCAAAATATACCTTAAAAATCAAATACTTACTCGGAACCCTCGTGGAACCCCGAGCAATTATCCTACATGTTTTTATATCTGATTCTAGTGTATTATTATTCACGGTTTTAGTTAATATGACGGAATTATTCAAATGCATGGAAATTATTTCGATATACTGGACTAGCGACGCTTTGTATGTTGAATTTTCCTCCTATATTTTATCATGTTGTTTTGCCACAACGCGAAGTATTTTTTTAAAGAAATGCTTAGCGTTTTTGCATTTTTTTACAAAATATAGGTGATGATTTTGTATTTTTATTCTGCATTTGGCTTGGTAAAAAGTTATAGTACCATTTACTAATCTATGTATTGTGTAGTAATCGTTGTCAATATTGTAGATATTTAAAAATATTGAGAAAAGTCAATCCATAATCACAGACTGAGTTGTAAATATAACTGTAGGTAATTCATTCTTGCCTTTAAATTAATAATTAGTTCATCCAGTTTATATAAATAGATATACCAATTTAAAATAATTTATCCTACAACGGTCCTTTACAATACGGCTTCCCCATACAAATTCAGCAAAACCAACAAAGAACAAGGAAATTCAAGAGTATTATTCAATGATTTAGAAAAACAACAACAAATTACGATACGTCATAAGAACTCTTATTTAACTTATTTGTGGCTCTCATAATATAGATGCCTACAGGACATAAATAACATTAACATAAATTATTATTAGATGCACGTATAATAACTATAGTTCTATGTTTATTTTTAATATCATTTTGGTCTTTCATAATATGTTTAAAAACATTTATTTAGTTTCTTAATCTATTTACGCCTAATCCGTTTAAAACGCAATGTTTTAAAGTAAAGCACCTGTGTAAAACACACATAATATGGTAGGTATATGAAAAAAAGATCATAGTGGTTGGAAATAAGCTTCCACTCTATGTTCGCAAAATCCTTAGAATGTGCTTTTAATTACTTTTTTAAACATTCTACGTTTAAATAGTCATGTATTTATTCAAAGACATTATTATTCTTGTTATAATTTATTTAAAATATAAAGACTCAGTTGGATCTTTTACGAATTATGAATACATAATTTGATTCATAAAAATTTAAATTCATACTCCATAAAGAGCTAGCCGTGCCTAATTGTATAATTTAAAAGTCCAAATGTTCTGATATTATATGCAAAGAAATTAAAATGCAATAAGATTAAAAGCTTGTTTATTATATTCCGCCTTTTTTCTATTAAGGATTCGCTCTTAAATTATCTAATTTAAAAACCGTTAGTTTAGAAACTCCTTTAACCTTATACAAAATAGATAGTTCATGAATATTTTTTCAATGATACCTACGTAGATATTGTAAGTTAATCAAAAGCTTTTAAGTTTAAAGCCTTGTATATTCGATACAGGAATTGTTTATTTTATTAGCTCTTATTTTATCTACGTAACGTGATTAGGTACTTAGCCTATAAAAAGTTGAGCATCCATAAGGAAGTGATAATTATTACCTATTACATATTAATTTTTGATTTTGCTTCGTAGAAATTGTATGGATAACCGACGATTATCCGACTTTTAAATTTAAAATCATGTTATTGAATATTCATGTTCATGAAACACGGATTTGCTAAAAACTGTACTTAGTACTGGATCATGGAAACTCTTTGTCTCAACCACAGGTCTCAACATTTTACAACACGCATAGAAATATCTTTGCAATACTAGTTTTTCCTAATAAAATTATATTCACAGCAGTGATGAATCACCCATAATACACGTACATTCATAAGATTTAACATGTAAATCTCTAAATAATTCCAGTGCACATTAAAGTCATAATATTGTAATTGCAAAAGTGTGGCGACGTTTTGTCTAATTCCCTGAGCGATTAGGAGCGTGCGAGCTCGACCCGGCCACACATGCTCATCTTTCTTTTGGACTGTATATCATTTATACGGCACGATCACGATACGATTATTTATTAGTGAATACGTGTGTAGTAAATCTTTCTTTATTGATTTTTTCCATAACTTGGTATTAGGTTTTGGGTGCTAGACACTTTCTGTTTCACGTTTTGACATTTTAGATAGTGTTATGTTAAATAGTAAATACTTAACTGTATTCTGATCTTTAAGGATTTGGCTAACAGTCACACAATTATTAATTAAAAAAATGAAGAATTAATTGTTAAATGAAGAGGGAACAATTTTAAAGTGAAAGAAATGATGATGTTTCTTCGTAACTAATGCAAATTCGAAAGACATTAAAAAATAATTTAAAAAAACTTTCTAATTAAAGACACAACTACTGCTTAAATCATCGTAAAACGATATCAAAAGTATCGTAACATATAAAGCATCGCTAGCGCGTATCGCACGGTATGAGGACCGAAGCGCGAGCGCACGGCGATTTGTCGCATTTCACGGAGGTCACGGCGGCCGCGGCGGGTCACGCCCGCTAATGTCACGAGGAGCTTTCCAAACTCACGACACGCTAAACTCTTCCGATTATTGTTTCCCGTGTCGTCGACAGTTAAGTGCTTTTCCTCATTTCAGATTTATCATGAAGTTTCAAAGCTATTTGTTACGTACGTTTTCGTAGCTGCTATATTAAAACAGATCAAAATGAAAGTTTGTCATGCTTTAATTTATTATTTTATAAGAGCTTCATAATTTAGGAGATTAGTAAACCTTAATGTGAATATTGAGGTAAAATATGACGTTAGTATGCATAAGTATGCGTTCATTGTTTATCATAAATAATACTAAGAGAGGAATGCAAAATGGAGGTACTATACGAGGTATGCAATTTTCATAAATCAACATAATTGATGACCTTAAACGTTTCTAATTATTAGCCTTAATACCTACAAATCTAACACCAAATTCTTCATTCCCCTATCCTATTTGTAAGTTATAAGATAAATACAAAAAGGTTGTGAGGATGGATTGATGCTTGTAATACTTATATGACAAATAGGCATCTCTACAAAATTTGGCACAGAGACGAGAGTATACCCTATATTTTCACATGGGCGACGTATCTGACTATAACGATGTAGCCGATGGATTCAAGCTAATTTTTACAAAATCAGGCAAGTAAAAAAAACAAATCGAGTCCATCCTCCACACAACGATGATTTTAATTGTATCATGTCGTAACGCGGTGACCAACCTAGTGATTCGACCAGCAACCAGCGCACCCGTGCTTCCGTTTCCGGCGGCGCGGGCGCAGCATCCGCGACCAACAGACCGACACAATCTACGTGTGTGTTAGTTATTAGTAACATGAATTTTAATGTGGCTATATTTCCTGAAGTGGACTTTGACCTTGTGAGTAAAGAGAACTAATTTACTAAAGAAAAATATTCTACGACACATTTTTGTTCTATTACCTACATTCCTCTTGGACCTCGGTATACTGTTACGATATCACTACAGAAATGACAGATGAGGTATATCATCACGCTAAGACCAACAGGAGCAAAGCAATGCGGGTGAAACCGTGGAGCACAGCTAGTATTCACATATATTACATATCGTACAGTTTGCTAAAAAATATAAACAGTGAAACATGAAATCAACGCATGCATATCCATATAAAATTCGCATGCGTCAGACGTCGGATGGCTGCCCATTACGCCGTCCGTCCGTTTCCGACGCGCGACATCGCGACGGACGGACTGAACAATGTGTGACAATGTGCTGACGTCACACCCTCTTAAATGTGATTTGTTTGTGTTTATCACACCTATGTGCGTCAAACGCATAACACGTATGTAGAAACAAAAAAGAATCAGTAAGTGTAGGAAAACAACTAAATTTGTTAAGGGCAATCAGTATCGAAAATAATAAAGCTAGACGTACTTAAACATCATTTACCCAGAGCCAATGTAGAGTTTTCAGTTTTAACTTGAACTTAAGTATATTTTAATGCTTCATAGATTGACAGATAACGATAATCTGTGATATTATACTTTCTTTGACGATAGCTAAGCACACGTCTGTGATAAAATTTCATTAAGACCATTGATTTAACATTGCAACATCCATGCAATCGGATATAGTACGATCGTCCGGCTAGGCTAAGACAGAACAGGTTTGTAAGGGGATATAGAGGATAGCTGGCATAGCGGGCACGCGCCCGCATCCTGCGCGAGATGAGACGCGCCTTCCGCCGGGCGGTTGCACGCGCGGCCGAGCGCGACGGGGCGACTGGACCTATTGGATGTGTGTATTTTTATATTTTATAGCAAATAAAAACAAATATAAAGAGGGAATTGATAAATAACACAGGATCAAGTTTTCAGGTAAATTTAACATACCTAAATGTTTTAAAACATGTATGTGCACTTTTCTTAACGTAATGATGATGTTTGCTGCAGACAAGAAAGTGTTCGAAGCTTTTTGTGTTGACTTAAGTCCAAAATCATTATTTTAACTTGTTCAAATCGAAATTAGGACTACGTTGACCTAACAAAAAAGTGCTGAGATAGGTACTTGTGTTTACGTTATATAGGTATGTAAAATTTATTCTTATACAAAACTAGTATGTTATACAGTAAAAACGTAAAAAGATGAAATAAACTGAGAATGCCACATTTGTTCTGCAAACATTTCGCATCCGTTTAAGTCAAAGAAATTGAATAGGAAGCCACTAAAGCTTACCTACTCTGAAAATAGTTGTGGAAATAGAAAAATAGCTCCTAGTAAAATATTCCCACGTGATAGATATACATAAATAACGTTCTGAATAAATTTTGTACTCCGTTAAAACTAAAACATAGGTAGGTTTTGTTCCTTCAACATTTTTTGTTCATTGTTTTACAAGAAAATAAAAGAAAATAAATTGATTGACCATTTCACCTCAAGCTCCCCAATAGCTCACATCTGCATCGGTGTAACATTACTAGCCAGCCGCTGGACATCGCGCGCTCACCGTACAATCACAACCATTTGTTAATTATCCAACCATAGGTATGATAATTAGTACAGGTAGGTATCTTATTTTTATAATTCTAGAAGGAATACTACCTAGAGAGAGTTGAGTTCCAATGTGAATGACAAGGTCAAGTTCACGTCGATTATCATCTTTGGTACTAGAGAAACAAAAGATTAATTATCTATTAGAAGCTTTTAGAAGTAAACACACTTTCATCTCTCAAATCAACCATTATTGTCTAGATTACATTTATTTTAATTTATTTCATAAATTAATTATTGTAAATTGTAATTTAATTAGGATCATGTTTTCTTGTCAATATAAAGAAAAGTTATTTTACAGTGATACATAAATCACCACAAACAGCATCATTGTCGAGTATTAAACAGTCAACTACATATAAAATTCACTTCCATTCATGTAATCCTTGAATGAAGACGCGCGTTGAAATCTTTTAAAAGTATCCTATTTGGCCCTTTATCATTGATTCCGATTTACATATGAAAGTGCTTGCGCTAAACTTTAATATTATATAAATTGGCTATTAAATGAACATTAACTATTGATGTATAAAATCTCTTAAAGTACAATGGACGATCAATGCGGTAGCTTCCAATTCATAGATGATTGATTGTCAATGGATATCAAACTTATTGAAATTATGTAAATTCCTTGACACGCGCTGTTAAAAGTATTCATTTGTATCTTTTTGATGGGGTAGCAATAAACTGTACAATTAATTTGCATAGATATAGGTTTATTGATGTATGCCAGATAATGAAAAATGATATGTATTTGTTAAAAGAACTAAAGGTCGGTGTAGTGCAACGGCAAAATTATTTTATTACGTGTAAATTATCGTAAAACTAGATTACTAATAAACATATGGGCATAAAGATATTAAATCATTATCTATTGAATATTACCTAGGTACTCACGCTGCGGCCTCGGCCGTTACGATGAAATATAGACTATGTTCATTTTATTTACCTTCTTAGCTGAAATGTTAAAAACTAAATCTCTTCTTTCTATAGTTAACTCTTGTAATATTTTTTATTCACATTACTCTAAATAATATCCAACCAATATGTAACTTTTAAAGCCAAACATAAATTCAATACTAAAATATCTATTACTATATTACTATTTTCCATATTCGGTCTCTCAGAGGTAATGGCTCCATACAAGGTTGTCTCATATAATCGACCTTTACCGCCTAGTCTATTATCACCTTAAACTTACACGCCATCTGATAGCATTACGAACAATACATATTTAAATAATTATCAAAACAACTTAACAATGAACAGGTGGAGCAAAAAATGCGGGTTCATTGACACCACATCTATACAAACGTGTCATTTTAAAGTATTGTATTGATGAAAATTTTAAACGCATCGGCACCTCGTGGCTCTTTGTATTCGTATTATTGGCTTAATTGTTTGGCAATTAAGATGGTCATTGGGTCAAAGCCTTTATAGATCTGTTTGCTTATGATTATTCGATTACATTGTAATTAGTTTTTGTAGTGGTTATCTACAATATTAACTGAATCGCTTTCTTTTGGTGTGTTTATTCTCTAGGTGTTAATGCTTTTCTATTTTAACAGTCTATGGAAAATAATGTATAAGAAAATATATTTCATTTAGTTATTTTTTCATAATTTATTATATGATATCATAAAGAGAAAACCAAATAATATTTTCTAACTTTGTATAAATTAATACATGTATCGATACATCGCATTTAATATTGATTATTTAAACACGTGCACATTCGTATTAATTCAAACTTGAAATAAATATCGCACAACAAATTATTTCTGCTCTGAATAAATTTTATACGCATTTTAAAATATCTTTTGAAAACGAACGTGAGATTTATGGCGGCGAAACCCGTTCGAAGGGTGGCTTTAAGACGAAGGGAGAGTCTCCCTTACCATTTTCTTATATTTTTTTCGCCCTGACAAACCCCAGCTGCTTTAATACATGTTATAAATAAAAATCGCGATTTTGACCCGTCACGCGTGTAAGGATCGCAATATTTCACAAACTTTTATTTACAGTAACACCTTCCTTTATTAGCTTGTATTAAAGTTTAAATTTCAATAAACAAAATTTTTAACGCGTGTTATTTTTCTTTTGGCGCATTTGGCACAGAACATCCTCTCTGCTTTGTCGTAATTATTATTACATCAAACCGGAACAGTTTGAAACGGTAAACTATACTATTTAAATTGATAGTTGATACTACAACTTCAATTGGTTGTGATAAAATTACATACTCATACAAAACTGCAAAAATATTTTTGGACTGTTATGAAAATCTATAATCATATTAAAATAAATTTCGTACTATGTATCAAAATATTTTATAAGCAAAATTACAGGAAATACTACTTATGAAATATCATATCCATCTTTAACACGTCTTGTAAATCTGGTTTAGTTTTAGAACAATAACTATGATGATTGAAGAACATTATTGATACTAGTATATAATATGATATGATTTTAAAAACAAACACAAGACATCGAGAAGCTTCTTGTGCTATCAATTAGGTTTGCGATAGGCCCTTAATTGCAGTCCCTGATACCGCAGCCTTCCTGCACACCGTGGGAACAACCACCCCTTGTAGCTGCAACCCTGGTACCCTTACGACATTGTTACACTCACCTTACAACTGTTTGTATTTAATTAATCGAATTACGCCAAGTTTTTATAACAACTCCGACGTGGAAGTTTTTGAAATTAATATTTTAATACACACGATTTAATTTTCAATTTAATTTCATAAAAAATCGCAAATTAAAAAGCATTTGCAATACATGTTTTTGTCGTTCTCTTGTTACCTCATGAATTTTGCAATATCCTCGTAATGAAAACTATAATTTGTGATCGTACGACCGATCGAGTGTGAAATCACATCCACGAAACTAAATTAAACATCAAATGATGTAACTTACCGTCGCTTGATGTGTCTTACTCACTACGCAACGCGATGTCGCGCGTGAATGTACAAAACTTACATTGGAGCACTTTGTGAACGAGTCTACACTGTATTGCAGTAAACATTTCTAGTTACATTATTAGTTTAATAAAACAGTATTATGTATGTGTATTATCAACAACCCATATGCAACCAACTGCGGGGTCGTGAGCTTTCTATAATGAAAGTTTATGCTATAATGCAACATGCTGACCAAAAGGCTCGTTAACGATGTCTTAAAATTAAAAATCTTATCAGATTTTGCACGTTCGCCTCGAAAATTCGACAGCCTACAGTCTACACTGAACTGCAGAACTGTGCTTGTTAATAAAATATCGTATGATGCTGTATAAGAAGGGAAAACATTAGGTGCATTATGCATAACACATTTCTGAATAATACTAGTGATATTATTTCTAAAATAAGATAATAGCTAATAACTATGATGACGATGAAGTGATTTATTAAGTTGCAGTATAATGCAAGTTTTATTTACTATTAGTACATATAATAAATCAATAGAAAGCCACGGACAATAAAACGCACCGTCAGTTAACTATTCGAGCATAAGTTTTAAATATCATAGTAACAAATAACAGCGACTCATAACGAATGAACCAAAAAATAAGCCAGATCGTGACGTATTTTAGATCAATATAACGGTAAACTGTCTCGTCTTAACTTTTGCAAAGTTTTTTCGAAAACAACGTTTTACACGCTTAATTTAATTTAATTTTTATTGAACGATCTCTCTTGATGATAATGGGATGTTCTTGTGAAAAAGATAACAATTAGATACCTGACGTTAATCAACAAATACTTACGTCTGCAGGCTAAACTGTTCAATTTAATTATTTTTCAAAATAATCGGAAATGAAGTATCTACAAAACACGTGCTTTTTATACTGCTGACAGGGTACTCCATTTTTCAATCGATATTTGATTGTTTAAGTAGGTACAACATATTTGAACCGTAGATTTTCTTATCCTGAATTTTCATACGAAACATTGGTAGTTCATTATAATGTTTTTCGGCATGTGTCACTCGCATGATAATATTAATATGTGCTGTATACCTATGCAATATTTTTAAGTCCTTAGCCAACATTTCAGTATAGGTATTCTGAAATAAAAACAAAAAATATATAGTTGAATGGATAGTACGTACGATTCGTATCAGTAGATAACGTTGTAGTTTAAATATCAGTAGATATATCGAGTTTATCACATTTTCACCCCGTTACTACCAACAAAATATGTAGGTACCTATAACGGTCGCACACTGTCTCAAAAGCATGCCCCCCTATTACCCAAAAATATTGTAATTTAATAACCCCATCGACCAAGTTCAACTGGTTCCAATCTATTCACTTGTGAAAATCGCACAATTGATCACTTGTCAACCGACACCCATTGTGAACGATCAATGCTATGTAAATTTTTATTATAAGAACTGTTTTCGCTCGTAAATCCGCAGAGAATCGCCAAATGTAGATTCGTATCATAACACGTGGTAATTTATATGGTGATTCCAAGATAATTCCAATGGCTCATTGCTTAACTAATCGTTTGTTCAGGTTGTATAGATAATATCGCCCTACTTTTTAACTTGCTAACTTGTTGCTAAGAAAGGGAGGAACTGCTCCGTACGTTTTAATGGTGTGCTAACATTGGAGGTATGTTACGCGGATTACATGTATTGAAATGGAAGAAATAATTATGATTGATGAACAAATAAATATATATTCGTAAATAAGTGAAATGTAGCAAATTATCTGGAATTTAGAAAAATACAAGTAACTAACAAGGTTCAAAATACAAATCAGCTTAACATTGCGATCACAGTCTGTTTAAAGAACATGAACATCCACAATGAGTTACTAAATGACCAATCCATACAATAGGTCCCAATAGAAAGCGATGTGAAGTTCAAGGCCGAATAATCGAACACACGATAGCACAAAGGGTGACCTTGGCGGCTTATCATAATAAAAAAAAACCGGCCAAGTGCGAGTCGGACTCGCGCACCGAGGGTTCCGTACAAACCTGCATTTTTTTTTTCACGGGTTAAAGGCAATTAGATCTAAGTATTTGATATGAATTTCAACTTGATAGCTCTACGCGTTCATGAGGAAAAAAGTAATAAGTTTATATTTATTAAAAAATAAATATATATTTTGTAATGTAACTAAAAATTTAAGGTTTTCGGAATTTTTCCTTTATGTGTGCTATAAAACGTTGCTTCATGCCAAATTTCAAGATTCTAGGTCGACTGGAAGTACCCTTTAGGTTTTGATTCCCTTGCGAGTACTTGCGAGTTTCAAAATATGCAGCTTAAATTGCTGTTTCTTTTGATTGCGTTGACATAGAAGTTTGATTTTGTTACAGCTTAAAGGTATTATAGACCTGAGTATTTGGTATGAATTTCAATTTAATACCTCTACGCGTTTATGAGGAAATGGGTAGTAAGTTGAAAATTATCAAAAAAAAAATATATTATGTGATGTAACTAAAAATTTATGGTTTTCGTAATTTTTCCTTTATCTATGCTATAAGATGTTGCTTCGTACCAAATTTCAAGCTTCTGAGTTCACGGGAAGCACCCTGTAGGTTTTGATTCCCTTGCAATTAGTGTCGAAAATTTGCGGCATAAACGGCTGTATCTTTTGATTGCGTTGGCTTAGAAGTTTGATTTTTTCACAGCTTCAAGGGACAGTAGACTTGAGTAATTGATATAAATTTCAGCTTCATACCTCCACGCGTTCCTGAGAAAAAGGGTCTTGACAGACGGACGGACGGACAACAAAGTGATCCTATAAGGGTTCCGTTTTTTTCCTTTTGAGGTACGGAACCCTAAAAAGGTTCATTTACACTGCTGCAACTGTTATTTTGAGGAGCTATTGTGAGAGGACACAGCGCCCACACGGACTAACAGGTGTTGCATTGTTATATGCAAATTACACTTTCGCTCTCAGCCTATATGATTTTTGGGAGTAACGGACACTAGACAATAGCCAATTTTATTCAGTATGATCTTTAAAAGAAAGTAAAACTGATAATGTGTTTTTAATATCGCAGATTTTATTCGGAAATGCGCAATATACATTTTCAATCAATCTTTGAATAAATCGTAATATATTTAAGTACTTAGTAGGTTCATAAAAGTAAGCGTAATTTGACTGGAAAGTGAAAGATAATTTATTTATTCTTATCTTTATGGTCTGTCCTGTAAAGTCTAACAATTTATAGTTTCTGAAGACATACTTTATCGAGTAGGTAGGTAATAGGTACATACATACTAGGAACGGATAATAACTTAATTGGCAATACCGAACAGTACAACTGAATCTATGAATCTTTTTCGATATTAATTAATGTCTCAGATATTTAAGACATCCTAATACATTTACATTAAATGTGAATAACGTATATTTTCACTTGCATATCAATACCTATTAAAAATGTTTTTTTTCTGTTTCAGATTCGCGAAATTCGATCAACTGGACAGCAAAGCAACAATTGTACAATAGTTAATTTATCACTTTTCTTGTAACTAAGTTTAACACCTATAACGGTCAGCTAAACCAGTTGATACCCTCAAATTATAGCGAAATTTAAATTAAAACTAGTTGTGATAGACGGCTTGTTAATCGCCATTGTTGGTCTATGTATCGAGTTAAGGAGTTTACACGCCATTTAATTCGCATAAGATGACAACTGTCTATTAATACAGTATTATGTCTAGAAGGGAAAATTACGGGTAGCCGTAGCGTGGGAATGAGCTATATTTATAGAAGGGTTATTTTTGCACGTAGGTATCTTAATTTATTTTATTTTATTACGGGTTTATTTTTGTGTTTGTTTGTGAGTGTGTTTTCGCGAAAATGTGACCTTTGTTGCTAAGTCTTTCAAGGTCTTTCATGATATTTATTTTATAATAACGATCTTCTGTCATCTCGTGCACAAAAAGCTTGAACTTTTTATAATAGCCTTTAATAAATACATAAATTAAAAATAATTCATAAAGCAATGATTTCTTGTATAGATACTTAACCATCTCATTTTTCAATCAAAAGTAGCAAATCTGAATAAATACTTAAATTCACATGTTTAAATATGTCCTCTAGATGACGGTGGTTTACAGTTGACACAGGTGCGCTCCAGATACGTACTTCATCTGTGTGTTTATGGCAACGTAACCACTCAAATATGTTGTTTCGTTATACTTGGCAAATATGAGAACCTTATCTATACTAGCTGTGCCCCGCGGATCTACCCGCAGACAAGAATTTCTATAGTTTGTGTTACTCTGGTACATAACTGTAGGTAGCTGCCAAATGCCGTTCATGGAAATTTCCTGGCACATAAGATAGATCACTGCCAAATCATCATCAAAATATGTTCAGTGGTTTTTTATCGGACGATAGGGAAGCTTTTGACCACGATTTCACATACTGGTTACCTTAGATTCTATCAATTGTATTTATTTTGCGACGTTACTAAATTGTGAAAGCTTATAAGTGATACCTTCATAATTTTAAATACACGGATACAAAAAAAAACATTTCTTCAGGGTACCTCAAAGAAGAGCAGGTCCATAAACAATATTAATAAAACATACCTACAATAGAGTGATTAACTATTGCTAAAACATATTAAAGCTCATTCTATGTAATGCGAGTAAATTCGAAGTTTTCGTGACAAGTTCATTTTAATTTAATTACTTATTGTTTAAACACATATGCATATTTATTTATTTGTTTATCATTAACATCAATCTATTTAAAACATATTACAATATACAAGTCATAATTAATTTCATTTTTAAAGGGTAAGATGTTGGAAAATTTACAACCATAATGTAACTCGGTAACGTTTTCGCAACAATAAAGCTTTTTTTCATTATACAATGGCTTATTTTTAGAACCTCAGTGAAATTAATAAGAGATGTAATTTATTTTTCTCGACCATGAATTAAACAAAGTAATTTCATCACCTGGGTATTTAGAAGAAATTAAAATTAAAGGCTTCTTAGTAAACTGTTATAAAAATGTAATTGTATATGATTGGAGGCCGTAAGTGATTTCCAAAAGGGATGTAAAGCTAATATAACAATGAAATATAATTTTGTACGTAGGTATGTTAATATTTTGTTTATTATTTTAAGGAAAGTATCTCTAAATTACATATACCTCTTTCCCTTTTTTATAATAAAAAAAAACTTTAACTTTAGAAAACTGCCACTTGAAAGCTAGATTAATCTGGAGTAACCTGGTTTATTGATATAAGGTATTACTATAAATTCAAATAATACAATTTTGATAGGTTCATATTCAATATTCATTTCTATTTTCTTAGCATACCTAATTCAATGTCACGTTTGTTCGGCAAAAGTAAAAAGGTCATTGCCCAAGGTTTACTCCAATTCTGATACATCAAAGAAATGGTTTACTTATAGGTACAATATTTGATGTATGAAATGAGACGTGTCGGGGAAATAGGGAAAATTTGTAATCCACGTTCTACGCGAAGTTATTATTAAAAATATTGTTTCTTCCCTTACTTTTTATTAGATGTATCTTACGTGTTTAATTAAAAATAATAAAACTTAATATTAATTATTATCACGTTCTTACAATCTCTTGAGATACGAAACAGCACTGCCTTCTTAGTTCTAAATATAACGTTCTGTAGGCTTATTGGGTGTTAAAACCATTGTTATCTTGTGTGTAGGAATATACGCTAGTCCTTGCGTAGTCTTTGTACTGAATGACGCAAGAAAAATGTATCTATTTACAGTTAATTAAATCTGCCCACGCTAAAGTAGAACGTTCGACACGCCTCACGCCGCCGCGGCGCTTAGATAACTTTTAATTAGTGAAAGGATTAACTTTACAATTTCTATTTTGATTCACTCCATTATACTCTAGTTTCTCCAAAATCTACATATAGAATAAATGACTAGAAATAAATACCACTATTCCAAATCATTTCCAAAACAATCCATCCATTTCACTTGAAACTGATAAGTTAATCTGTAGTCTATACAAATCAAATGGGGAAAGCATTTTCTAATCAAATCAAGAAATTGACATCAAATATGGCCAGCACATTATATTAATCTAATGAAAAGTTAGCATTAGAAAGGCAACTGCGAAGGAAATGCAATTTTCAAAGTCTAGCTCTGCGTGCGCGTAACGAGCACTCGTCAACACCTACCGATAGCATCGCTATGACTGGCTGGAAATTATTCCGAATGGTAATTACGGCGATTATTCACGGCCGGCCGGGGGCGGCAGCCATTTTTCAACAGTCACCATTCTTAATTATGAGCCGCGCTGGACGCCTGTCGAAGCTTTGAGCCGCGCCGTCACCTCGGGCCGACTTTTGCTATCGTAAGACGACGACTATTCTGAAATCGGACGATATATTTACGCAGATGTTCAAAAGCTGGGTGTGATCCATCCTTACATACATCCAGCTTTTGGAAAATCCTGGATTAATTTAAGAATATATGTTGTAATTTAATATTTAGTTTTATAGCATTCAATGTACGTTGTAATTTTTATATCTATATAGACATTTATGGAATAAAATTTCAAATAAAGAGTGGTCCATATTCCAAAACATAGAAACGTCTTTTGTAAGAATATACAAAAGTTTTCTTTTTATCTTACACCTTCTATTTATCTCTACCCTATACCTTACATATTATGAAACGCAGCCCTTAAAATTTACGGCGTTTGAATCTCCTAAAATTATCGCATACGAAAAGTCACAATGCTCTACGTGTAGAGCGATACAATAATAGCCCTCTACAGTGAAACTCCACACGAGAACTTGACTAGTGTTTATTTATCGTTTTTGAAGGCTTAAGGAAGACAGATGGAATGTGTTTTTTACATGGACATGAGGTGTAAAATAAGATTTTTAAACGATATGTAAACACTGAACAGACGCGAGTTTTTAGTCTTTACAAACACTGGAAAGTAGTCCTAAAACAATGCCTTGTCAAAACTTCACCGTGTAAATTCCCCCAAAAAATTCTAACGCTTTACATGTTATACTCGTAATTTATTGCTTAAATTGTTTTATTTATTAATTGTAACCAATGGATTAATGTTATCTATAAAAAATACAGCAGTTTCTTTGGATGTTAATTGTTTTTTTTTTGCATCTTTCAGAGATACTTAGTTATAGTTATATATTCTTTATTTTTATTATATATTCTTTAGTAATATATGCTAAATAGCAATTTCTTCCAAGCAACCAATACTTCTCGGTTATCGCTTTTAATGATATCAGCTAGACTAAAGATTTATCAAGCCATACCCATAGGCCATAGAACATACACGAATGATGACTTTGATGTGATGTGTTACTAGCCTAAGACTAAGAGTATTTTATGTATTGTGATAGTAAAATACAAATATACGGTCTGTTTTATATTGTCACATAATTCGGATTCACAATTCTTTTTCTTTTTCTTGTTCAATTTCTAACGTTGTGAAAGCGCAGTGAACAGTTTTGGCATCACACTAATCTTCTTATTGTTCCTTTGCATTGTCAAACACGGAATCTTAGAAATTTATATTATAGATATTTTAAAATTAAAAATTTTCAAAACTTATAAATTGCTACAATAATTAAAATTTAAATTTAAAACTATTTAAAACGATATGAACTTACTACCCTATTACCATTTGGGCATAATATAACAATTGAATTCTATGCATAGTGGGCATCTATATAGTATCTTCGTAATATTTAACCTTAATTAATTTTGAGTTCATAAATAAAACATTACGTTATAAATGTGTTTTTAATAGCACTTATTTTGTTTAAAATTACTTCAAAAAGTTAAAATTTCACATCTTTTCTTTTTCTGTTTTTCGAGATGTTATCCTTATTTTTTTCTTTGTTTCGATTTCTTTTCTTCTTAATGGAATTTTTATTAAAAATATGCTATGGCTTAAATTAGATGTTGACTTTGCCAATTATGAAATGTTACAGCCAAAGAGTGTTATAATCAAAGTTAACTTAAACCTGAACTCAAAGCTTCAGTTTAACTTCCATTAGGCCTTACACAAGTACGAAAATTGTTTTATGCAACGGTAAATTTAATCCAATTTTTTCGAAACTCAAGTTTTTGTTTATTTTACGACATTTATGTCTATATAAAAATGGGATAACAGTGTGATTAAAATTACAACCTCACTGAGAAACGACTTCCAGATAATAATTGAAATTGCCGTTTGGTCACGACCATATCAAGTACAATCGACATCAAAAGTCTATTTCATATTGAACCATCAAATTCCCTATGAATAACTTCACAAACACTTTTCACGAACCTTTTATTCAATTTATAAGATTATGTGAAAGGTCCAATTCTGAGAATTATGCTACCCTATGAAGAATACAATTTTATTTAAAAATTGTGAAAATTTTATTTGTAAGACATGGCCAAAAGGTTTATTCTATTCGTTTTATACAATATCCATTTTTCATCCATACCCATATACGTTATCCTGGGTCTTTTAATCATCATTGTTCCTGAGAAAAATATATTTTACACAGTTGCTCAGTCACGATGCGTCGAATTTGTGAATTTTATTGTATACGTCTTTTGTTCATTTTTTTGTGTTAAGTACTGTTTTTTAACCCAAATAAAGAAAAATAAAATTTATCCCAAATAAATATGAAGTATGGAACATAAGTCCTCATTTATCCACCATCACTACAATTTTTCGATCATTAAATTTTTCCACTAAAAAACATTTAAAAGGGGAATACACTTCTCTACACGCGTGTACTCCCCGATTCCCGGGCGTGCTGACGCCGGCGAGTCTAATCGGCGTTTATTGGAGAAAACCGATTACTGGCGACCACGGCCGAAACCGTTTCAACATGTCACCATCGCCAGTGACAGGCCACTGAAGAGTAACTATACGGAATACAAATTAATTCTCTCCGTACTGGATTTTAAGGCGAATTTTGGCGTGGTGAAAAGTTGATAGCTTTCGCATTTTAGTGCTCAATTTTCATATGCAAGATACAATGATCTGTAAGTTTGGTTCAGTTAATTACGGATACTAGAAATTACCTACTATGTTATTATTTGTAGTTAGTAAGTATAGTAATAAGATTAAGAAACTATATTGAAAGTTTATATTGCAAAGCCTATTAAAGTTTTTTTCAATCATCGCCTCCACGGTACAGTGGTCAGTGTATTAGCGAGTTTATAATTGGAGACCTCAATTCGATCCTCTGTGAAGGCTTATAGATAAATAACTTGGTGTAGAGGCACAGCTTAAATACTGCTACAACGATAGCAAAAAACAAAATCCATTTGGCTTTGCAAATATTCTTTCTATTTATTGAAAGTCAAAAATACATTTCATCTCCAAAAACTAGAGGTTAATAAATTGACGACAGAATCAGAAACAATCAAATTATTAATGAAAGCTCTCGTCACAGCAATAACAAAACTGTAATCATTAGAGGACGTTGACTTGCCGTACTTTATAGTTATGTGGTAACAAAAAGTCGAAAACAAATGCAATGAACATTGTGTAATTGAAACTAACATTTCGATATCGTAACTGGTAATTGATATTGGTTTTGTAAATAATTAAATTGATTGAAAACACTATAATGTAGTGTGCTTGGTGCCTGGCGCAAAACCGGGCCACAACATGCGGAGTCACGGCTTGCTTTCTGGTAAAAACTACAAAAACTAAATTATATTGATGGAATCGACTCCATTTGATTGATGATGAGTGAGCATTTTTTAATTTATTTCAAGTATTTCGGTCCTCACTCCCCGAGGTCGGTGCGGATCGATGTTTTGTTGGATTAGTTTATTAATTATTTAAGGTTCAAAACACACGTTCTGTATGGAAATTCAGTAGAATAAAAGCTTTATAATATTTTAGTGTAGCAAAAATGGAATGTGTTTGTAAAATGCGTTCGGGAAAGGTTTTTGATTAGGCGTTTACTAAGTGATTAAGCGCAAACCAAAACTAGAATTTCTTTAACAGTAATCTGTTAAGAAATACTACTTTATATCAATTCTACACTCTAAACAATCACACAAAGTAATGATACTTAAACTTTAAATTAATTTACAATCGTAACGGATCCCCAATAAAAAGTAAAACAAGAGCCGCTTGGTCTCGGGCGGACGCGCGGTTTTTTCTAACCGAAATTTTGGCTCAGGTGTCTATTAATATTAATTGACGTTTGTGAAATTTGGCCTCAAATATACTAAGAACAATGACGATGCATACTTGCCAATGATTGATAAACGTGAGCTCAATTTCTTTTTAAAAACATTTAATTATATGGCGTTCGCTTCCAGGTTTAATGATATTTTATATGTAGCTATATTTAAGTCGCTTATAACTGAATATTAGATTCGCTAATTGGATTGATTAGAGAAAGCTACAGCTGCTTATAGTTGAAACGTAAGGTTTTGTTACGTAGACCTTACGTAGTTTTCTTTAATCCTCATTTGTACCTATATATGTAAAAGCTACTATAATGTGCAGACTTATGTGCAGATATAAAAACAAGTTTGTTTTCGATTCCTCCACGACTGCCTCTTCAGTCGCCTTTACTTGTGTAGGTTTTGCTGTCATTCATCAAATAGGTACCTACTGATTAAATTTTAGGACAAAAGGCTTCATTAGGGAAGTAAAAGTTTTAGTTTGTAAGTAAAAAACCGGATTTTCACCGATTTTAACTTTGATCTGTCAGAACAAATTTCGTTTATTATGCCATCAAATGTGGCATATTGTAAATACCTTTACACATTAATTAAATTGCTCACATTAATGTAACAAATAAAATTATATTTTTTGTTGTTTGCATCATTTTCCAAAGTCTAATCTAACCTTCAAGTAATGAGTTAATGGTCCATACTTATAAATGGCAACTTTAATTGACAGGGTTCAAGTACATTTATAATGAATATCAAGTTTAGATTAAGATTATTATAATTAAATATTAAAAAATCCAATAAAATAACCTCCAATGTCATATCAATTATATTTAAGGGAAATATGACCATTGGGTTTGCATACTTATTCATATCTTTGCCAATTAACGCCTTTGGGTACTGGCCTTCGAGTAAAAGGAATAAAAAATAATTAGGAATTCTGTAACAATTGTTTTTCAATCTTGTAGTTAAGAAGGTTGTATGGTTAGAGGTCGCTAAAGACCGCGTTTTTCAATAAAATTTATACCTATTATTGCTGTATCGTGTTCATTTGCATTTTCCGTTCATCCATTCTACTATTAAAGATATCTTAAATATTATTGATAATATTTAATATTGATATATTGAACTAAAATTATCTAGAACTAAAATACAGATTATTAATATCGTTGATTACGAAATATTTAGACATAATAACAGATAATAACAACCACTATTCTAAAACCAGTAAAGGACCACTTGAGGCAGATAGATGTTTTATAAAATAATAATTCGTAGGTATATGTATTCTTCTTATTTTAAAAATATAAATTGTACCTTAAATCTAGGCTAATGAAATATTCAAAAACCTTGTTTATTTCAAATCTCCGTGTTAACTAAGTAGGTTAAAGTATAGAAAACGCGTCTTGATGATAAATCACAACTAATCGCCGGTCTCGTCATCCGTAACGAAAGATATTATTTAGTATTTTTAATTATTTACCTGTCCTTCCAAAAGTAAACTCAATAGAACATACTGGAAGGGCTAGATTAATTTTTAAAGAGTTATTCGATTGTAATTGAAGGATGATAAAAGGTATAGTGGGCATGTTGGGTATCAATGCGTTGTTTTCTATTCACATAGATAATAATTTATGTAGATAGGTATACAGATATTATCAAAACCTTAATTTTATGTACATTTCTATCGGAAAATATTATTATGCATTATTCAAGGTATATTAATTGAAGAGCTTGAAAGAAATACATATATTTATAGTCTAAAAGCGATAAATCTTTGTTCTCCTAACGATAAATATAGCGGTAGAAGCCTTTTGACTTTGCAATATGTTTTGCTACAGTTATACTAAAATACTAACGTACATAATAATGAATATTATAAATATAGTTAATAAAAACAATATAATTTTAAATTTAATAAAGCATTTATTTTATTATCTCTTCCAGATTTTTATATCCACTTCAAGGTAGCTACCGTCCGGGCGTCCGTGCGTGTTATAATGACTGTAATTTTAACTAGCCCTTGTTTTAATTGAGTTATGGTCACTTTCACGCTTATAATCTCTCCTCCATATCTTATGTCTACAACCACTCATTAATTTTCAAAACTAATTTGCAGCGCATCTATTACCACATTATTCTAATGTGTTATTTAAGTTCCTCTTCTAAACATCAAAAGATCTTCTGATATTGTCTATAATCTAAACTCTAAACGAAAAAAAAAATGTTGTCAACTTTTTTGCCAAAATGTCACGGTTGAAATTCCCTTACTACAATTACTTACTCAATACTCATATTACCCATTAACCTATTTGTACACGTATCTTTCACATATTCGCCGTAATTCCCGTTAATAAAGCTGATTACATATCACATAAAACAATACGTTCTCACGCCGCGACACATGTATTTTGAACGTAGCTACGAATAACGTAATGATATCAGTTTTATTATGCACGTGAAAGTGTCCTTCTCATGTTTATATTGTGATTTTGCATAAATGAAAATCGGTTTTTGGAAATTTTGGAGTGATTTCATTTTAATTTGTGACACTATATCTTGTTATGCTATAATAACAATGTTTACTTTTTAATTTTGTTGTTATTATTAGAGCCTATAAACAAATCAACAACTCTTAAAAGTCATGCGTTTGTAATTTAGTAATAACATTAGCAGGTAGCTTTTTCCACGTTAAGACTTTCTTACCAGCATTCACTGTCACAGTGGAAGTAAAATATGAATTACGATGAACAATGATTACGCACAAGGTAGCGTATAGACTATAGTAGGTAAGGTTTCTTAAGTTACATAATGTCCCAAAATAAGTCTTATTCGATTTAGTTAACAATTTCTTTGTTGTTTGTGAAAAATCGCATGTAATCTATTAGCTTCTGACGTTACATCGTGCGTCATAAACGGTATAGGATACGAATTGAGGATATCATATTTTGGAAAATATAGTTATAAATTCAAGGGACCGGTTATACATTGGTATATAGTCTCTGTGTGACCAATTTATATTTTGTTTGTACAATGAAATTACATCTTAATATATCTATTTCAAAGTTCAGACTAAACAAGTAAACAATCACCAAATACACGTAAAGGAGTCCCAATTAAAAGGCAACAGAATAAATCAGAAGTGAAATATTGGTCGATAGTCGAATAACGAGCGGCGGACTCGCTTCCGAAAACCATCACGCCGCGCCACGACCACGGTAGAAACAAAAAGACACTCGTCCCCACTGCACTTCCGATTGCTATGCCAACGCTGAAAAATTACAGGCCAAGTGGAGTTAATATATTACGAACGCTGCAACACAAATCATGTTTTTGTACGAATGTTTATATGGTAATGGGGGTGCAGTGAGATTCAGTTGCAACTTCAATGATGATTACTTTTAAATTCTGTTAAAAACCTAGTATTGGCTGATAATTTTCTATTGAAATTCAATTGAAGATATTCTTCTTTTTCTTTTTTCAAATTTTATTTTTTACTATAGTAAGTATGGCTATAGCCATAAAACTTAAACAAACTTATCCAAATTGTATCCAAAAAGGACCAACCGGGCAATGAACTAAAATTAAGATTTAAGAAATTATGACAAGGACGCCATTACTCACGTCGTTTGATTTGTTTTTAATGTAACAACACGATATATGATGATGAACCGTAATAAACAATGCAATTTGTCATTAAGTCACAAGAAGGACCTAATTTAAAACCGCAAATGTTAATACAGTTGCACTAATTTCGCCCCTACATAACAGAATATGTCCTTCAAACCTTCCGAGAAACAATGACGCACGGAGATTTTGTAAAAAATACAATTACAACTTTGTTGTTGCGATGGGTCGTTCGTGGAACAAAATACTGTTTTGTTTCCTAGCGATCGCCGCAGCAAATTGACTTGGCGACTTTCAACAATATTTGACGTATTTCTCTTTATAATTTCTGGACCACTTAATGTGTTTATTGCCGTTTATAAATCTTTTAGTACCTATTGCTGCATTGTAAATGTTTATGGTTAATTTAGATGTCTGCTAGATAGTTATCAACGTCTTAAACTAAGATAAAATCATAAAGAAGTGGTTCACTGTTTATTATTTTGACGACCCGATTGGCGCTGATCATCACACCATGTACAATATTATAATAGAACTTAGAAGACTATTGTTTTTGTTACGCACATTGCGTACCTAAATAAACTTTACTTTTTTGTAAGAATTGACATGAAGAAGGTGGAATATTTTCTTTTTTTCGGAAAGAAAAATGAGAACGAGATTTTAAGGAGGCGTCCTTATTTGTCCTCCTATCTTCAACAAACATAAAAATCATATCATGAATTCGCTGTAACGTGAAATAAAGACAAAGAAACACTTTCGCAATTATAGTATTAGGTAAAAGGAATTGAGAAGCTAGTGTACCAGGAAGATAAACACTATTTTAGTGTCACAATTTACTCATCTTCCGTACACAACATAGTTAAAACATAACTTGCCTCGCAACACCTAACTCGCGGAAGACCTCACAATGTCATTTCAAGCATGTTTCAACTAAACAATATTTCGCAATAATTTGTCCTCTGTCAAGTCTGTCATTATTGCCTTCACATATCACTCATCGATACGACATTGTAGCAAGTAAACACACGACTAATGCCCACTATAGCATTTAACAATCAGCCATAACAATCCTGGTTACATTTAATGTCTTCCAATTACAGTCTTCATCGGTTTAACGATTTCGCTGAGCGCTAACTATTCCAATTTTATGTTTGTACCGAAACGCGAATTCCTGGACTGTGTTAAAACATTAATGTTTGCAAATAAATATTCAATATGTAATTATATAAATACTAGCGTTTCCTTTAAGTGCCTATAAAAAACAATTTTAAGATGAATATTGTTGTTAAATGTTTCTTTCTTCTTGATTTATTTGGTTAAGCTGGTGACTAGACATGGATAGAATTGAAACGATATGGAAAATTGTATCACTAATAAAATTTAACGTTGACATATTTTATACAACAGTTACCATAATTAATTAAGCTGTGAACTTCATTAAATTCTCAATTTATCTCTATTTTCCTCATTTCCTGGACATATAATAAACAAGCCTCAATTTTTAGTATTTAAATTATTAATTACCATCTTCTCTTTCCAATTATTTTACCCAAAAATTTTTAGGTTTAAATTCTCTAGGCATTAAAGTTTTGCATTATAAAATACCGACTTTCATACAGATTCCATAATTTCACGTCACATGGTAAGTACCTACTATGATTTCGCAGGAATTGCATTTAATCCAGATTTGTCAGATCTAAACTGCTTTTGCACTTTTGTCTTGCTCACGGTGACTTACGAATTTTATTATCTATGGCTTAAAATGATATATGGCCGCTCTTAACTGGAGAATCATAAAATATTTTCTGTTTGTAAAATATTTCTGAAGCAATAAAGCAATAATTCACTACGGGACTACGGGAAAGATGGCGAGCTTTATTTGCTGCCATAAACGGCATTTATGGTGTACTTTTTTGCTGGCCCTACCTTGTGCGGTGCGTACACGCACATAAAGAGCGGTATAACACTGAAATTAAAGATCTCGTGAAATGCAATTACTTTTTTAAATCTAATAATGTTAGCCATTTCCAAAGCTAAACCTTAATGTTTATCGTGGTACAGTGTATTGCACGCCTCATAAGCGAAGCGTTGAGGTGGGTACTACTGTCACTTCGCGCAAAACATCTGATTTTTCAAACTTAAAATGTCTTTATGTATCATACATTGCACTTGTAAGATAATACATACACACACATATTAAGAAAAAACACTATTTTTAACATTCATGATATTTTTGATGTCATTTTTGTTATTTAAACTAGTTAAAAAACAGTTTAAAAAAGTTCTGTCTTGGACGTCCGTGTGTCTGTATGTGCGGAGGATTTTCTTGTTAACACGATAGCGACCGAAATACTTTACTAATCGAGTCTTTTTTTTCTCTTACGCTTGAGTATGCTCAGGAATAGAACCCTTTCATTTTTCAGGGTCTGATTCGATGTGGTTTAATTGTTATTAAATAAACAAAAATAATAATTAATAAATAATTATTAAAAAAAAATTATGAGGCGTGCACTTTTGGATTTTCCAAATTATTTTACATTTACTTAAGTTAATTACCTTTGCTCATCGTAGGTGAAAAGCATAGGCATTTTCCATACCTAGTAATTTCAAGAAACTATCAACATTGTTATCTCGAAATAAATCAAAACCGACGAGAGGCATCGCTCAGTCGGCGTTCACACTTCGCTTGTGTGAAACTTTGGAAGTGTCGACGGGGGGCTCCATTAGTCAGCGTGATTAGTTCGAGTTATGTTTCAATGAGATGAATAATCGCCGGTAACAGAGACAAATGCGTTATTGCTCGTGCGCACCTGTACCTCTGTACCCTTTCCATCAAACGCACCGCGCTATCACTCAAAGATGTTATATTCTCTGTAGATGAAGTTGTATTCTCTCCTGAAATACTTTCCTAGGCTGTTTACTGCAAATAAGCCGGTATGAAAATGTTTAAGCTTAAAATCATGTTCCTAATTTTTGTGTAGATACTCTCTCTCACTCTATTGTATAGAGATAACAAAGAGCAAAAATAACAGAACCGATCTAATTATGAAATCAATTTAGTTTCTTCACTATGCTCTTTTAATATGAGAAGCGAAATGTTATATGAAGGTCATTAGAGTTATACTGTTTTTTAAGCCTTTTAAATTTACTCCTTTGTTTAAAAAGCGATTAAAAAAGTAATATCGATGTAAGATCGTACATCGTGCGTCGTTTGAACTCGGCCGCTGTGTCCAGAAGATTTACAACAGAGGTAATAGCTACTGTGATAATATTGCACTATCGATATTGCCCTCCCTTCTCAGAATTGATATGTTTCATAGCGATTTTAATATATGCTCTAGATTTTAAATGGAGTTGAGTTAAACTGAATGACCAAATTAATAGACCTGTCCAATCATAAATTTCCATAGTCGATTTTCCCTTGATGTGTTTGGGAAAATGTTATAATGTGTTATCGTTAACTTTATTACAGCCGCTATGACCCTAAGGAACTGTTATAGGGCACAAGTGCGTATTTGTGCAGGTCTTCCGAGTTCCATCTTATTAAGAATACTCCTAGAGCCTATGATATTTTCGACTTATAACGGTAAAATCAAGGGCGATAAAAACAATGAAAATCATAAGGTTGAAGAACACCCTGAGGTGATCAAATCGATGGAATTATATCACCGGCAAATCAATTAAATTATCTTACTAGCTATTATACTCCAATTGATAACACAAACCAAAATTTTCAAATTAGCGTTACGCTTGGATAGTACCGTAGTACCTACGTAGTAGATATCCATTAATGTTATATTAATGGATATCTACTTACAACATATTATGATTTTAAAACAATTAATGAGTTTTACTTTTCAAAAAAAAGCCTCTGAAAATGCTCATCATGTCATTAGCTTCATTTCCTCAAATATATAAAATATGGTCAGCATCAAATACTAAAGAGACGTGTTATGTGATGAAGGATACATCACTCAAGAGGTCCAGGTAGGGATGATACAAGCCGACTCATCAATTGAGATGCACCATAAATCATTGCGTTGTGATTAATCAAGTGCCAGCAACATTTAACTATCCAAAAGATATTTATGGGATAAGATGTTGATATGACTGGTACTTTCTACTGATCTTTTAAAGTTTAACATGTACTTGACTTCAAATGCAAATGGAGTACTAATTTTTAGGAAAATCGGTCTATCTTCTACTACTATAATTAATTGTCATTCCTCACAATAATGACAGATCGCGGAAGACATAATATATCAGAGAAACTCGACAGCGAAATAACTTTCTATATCTAGTTATAATTTGTCCAAATATTTTTAATTCCTAAAGACAACACGATAGCAATAAAGGAGAAAATCCACAGAGAAAATCAATATCATTATAACGAAACTAAATCAAACATAATATTGTAATTTATAAGTTAGGCGACCAACTTCACGTCAAGATGATGTTGCGTTTTCGAGCGTCGGCCTCATTTGTAAAATGGGTTGTTTCTTACCTTTTTTATGTCTATAAATATTTTATGATACATTCCAGACTGCCATTCGATTGTAATCAGATTAATATTCATCGAACGCGATCAAAGGATAAAAAATATTAGGTACCTACATTTGAGTTATTTTAACAACTAAAAAACATTCCGATGCTACAAATCACCTTTTGATTGGACATTTGGACACATATCTTAAATATTAATGATATTTGTATTCATTTATGGAACTAAGTGCTTAAAATATCTTTGACTAAACTATAATTAATAACGTTGATAGTAACAATATCAGTAGAGAATTGGGTTCGGCTAGATTTCTATGCAGAAGTTATAACAAGCACTGGGTTAACACACTAAAGACAAAGTCATCGGCGTATAAAAACTCTACTGGGAGCTTTGTTTCAATATGATATCATGGGAAATTATTCCGAAATACGGCACCAATTTGTACGTAAATATCTTTGTAATTTAAAAAACAAAGTTTTTTTATAAATTAACATGTTCAGATTTATTGAGATTCCCTTGATCTGTAGGCTTATCGTGTAGTTTTTGCGCCAATATACATTCATATCGAAAATGATTACTATCGTTGAATCTATAAAGTTCAAATTCATTTGAAGATAATGTAGATTCCAGTGAGGTTCGAGTTGAGTCCATCCACGAATGTCAAAGTTATGACGTGTTAGATTGATTATCGGATGGATGTTAAAATACGTTTTATGACTTTTTATGACGAGCTTTCTGTATAAACGTCTTAGCAGATACGTTCTTGGCCACTATAGGTATATCTGTAGAAATGAGAAAATATTTTATACTCATATAAAAGAACATACTTATACCATTAAAATAAGCAAAGTTTATGCGCCATTTTAAGTGTTTCTTTTTTTCAAGGGTAGGATTGTATTTACTAGATATATTTTGAAGTTAGCCTTGTGGGCAATCGAAAATGATTCAACCACTAAATAGACAACTCAAATGCATTTTTATTCTCGACTGTACGATTTTAAAATAAGATTCTTGTTTAATTAGACAATCTGTTTGATAAGTTTTATTTACTACACGATAGATACATTTTTCTTCGAACTACAATTCCCTGAAAAAAGCGTATCTAGAGTAACATGTCGAACTGACCAACCACATACATTTAACTTGCCTTTAACTTTCAATTGCGCACATGTTGATATCTTCTCGCTATTCGATAATTTAGTGCGCAAATTGTCTGATAGCCGGTGGCATGACATGCCTCTACATATCCGGTAAAAATGGGTTCATTGCACGCGACCACCCATCGGCCCGTGACGCCTAAACATACTATCCAGTTTGTGTATCGTTATTTATAGGAGACACAAATCATAAACAAATTGATAAATATACCTGTATACTAACATCCTGGGTCCTTAATGCAAAGCTATGCCAATTAGATAACTTAAATTTATTTCATGATAGGCGCTTTCCCCGGCTCTGATATAATAACTAAATACATACAAATAGAATATTCATATGAGTAATGATTTAATAAGCTCCGATATAAATTAATCACAGATGATTTTTGTGCATCAAACTATAAAGCCAATAAAGAATACAGACGAATTGAGAAGTAATTAGTACATTGTACATACATCATAATATTATTTATTACCTTCTAATGCTACTGTGGTCAATGTGACCATTATAAAACTACAGACACTCTTGCTCACCGCCTCTTCTTCTGTAGTATCCAATATATGTTGTACTATTCCAGATTATAACTTATTTCTATGTCAAATTGAAAAGAGAACTGGTTAAAAATGATTAAACATTATCAATAGATCAAGTTTATCATTAGTGTAGCACTGAAGTCCAATTTTGGTGTCAGTTACTCAAGAGATTCATCATTAACACCATCAAAAAATAAATAACAGATTTTGAGATTTACACTAGATATTTTTACATTAACTTGGAACCGGAAGCTGCTCCTACAGCGTAGTTCCAGTGCGATTCGTAGCGAACGTAAATCTTGTTATCCATTGGTAGGCGATACTTTATTTCTACGCACCTAATAATTAATGATTTTTATGACATACTCAATATTATTTAAATTTAAAGAAATTAACAACAGTTAGCATATGATTCAGTCTTTTTTGTATACTTTACTAGAAGCGAAATGGTATCCTTACATAGACGAGTTTTATAAAATTTTACTAGTCTCTGGTTAGTGTCCTTTGTCGAATCTTACATAAGATCATGCCAAGTTTTCTTCTTTCAATTATTATGAACTGCCCTTAGAACACATCTGCAACACATATATTTAAATAATTTCTATAATGAAAGGAAGATATTTCACCGTATAAAAATATTTTACGCATTATTTGCACATCATAATTTAAAGGTTTTTTATTGACATACGTACACATTGAAATTGTTGTTATTTTATTTACATTTAAGATACTCAAAAGTATAAAAATAATACCTACCTTTATACAGGTATAATGTCATTACAAAGTTTCAAAAAAGCTGGTTAATATCATAGCTTCACGTGGATAAACAGCATTGCCAACTTAACCATGTCACTTCCGGTTTTACCTATAACGAGCTAACTGTACTTCGTGTTATTTTATGCTTTTTTTTGTATCGTACAATTAGTACATAAATTCTTCAATTTCAAGTTATATGAAGCTGTGCTGTATGTATACATGCTACATGTTATTTATTTTGTAATTATTAAGTTGAAACCCGATTTTTTCAATTTTATTCGTACCCACTACACAAAGCTGTCGAAAGTTCAATATTTAACCCATATCTACCCCTAGTATCTTAGTCCATTGAAATGTTACATTTTTAGGCCTAACCTTGCGTTTTTTAGAGGACGCAATTTTGTTTTTTTGATATGTAGGGGGGGTCAGTGTGAAGCTAAAACCAAGTTTGTGGGGTCGCCACCCTTGTCCCACGGCCGCCATCTTGAAAATAGCAGTTGCAATGGTTTTTACGATATATCTCTTAAACTATTTATCTGATAAAAAAATATCGTTGACATTATTTGTTGCAAATTAAATTCCCTACAACTTTGGTGCAGTAACTTTTTGCCGTAGTAATAAAAAATAAATAGAAAAGTTATAAGCGAAAATGTTCAGAAATTAGAGATATTTATATTTTTCAATAAAACTTTTTTTTTTATAATTTTACGAAGAAATAATATCAGACCATTTTTGTAGATTGTTTTTCGAGGAACAACTTTCATGTACAACATTTTTTCATTACGTCAATAACTAAGGTTTTACAGCGCTCTGAAGTGAGTACTGAAGTGAGTTCTGAACATTTTCGCTTATAACTTTTTATTTATAGATCTACGACAAAAACTTACTGGACCAAAGTTGTAGAGAATTTAATTTGCAACAAATAATGTAAACAAATTTTTTTTATCAAATAAATAGTTTAAGAGATATAGCGTAAAAACCATATCAACCGCTGTTTTTAAGATGGCGGCCGTAGGACAAGGGTGGCGACCCCACAAACTTGGTGATAGCTTCACACTGACCCCCCCTACACATCAAAAAAATAAAATTGCGTCCTCTTAAAAATGCAACCCCAAATGTAACTTTTCAATGGACTATCTACCAATTTTTAATCCGTCATCATAAACGTCTAAAATGAACTAATAAAGCGCCGCGGAAGCGTCTAATGACACGAACCACTACGTGCATCCCAATTTACCCTTTACAAAGATTAAACATGTTAAACCCCTCATTAGTATCGGTAGCGTGCGATTTAATACAATTTCTTTCACGAAATCATTTCTGGTTAAGGCGCCATTTGGCTAAAAAGGGTGGTTAGATAACACGCGCAATTTTCCTTTAAATAACTCATAACACGATTCCAACCTAATTACGAGCTTCGTGCGATTGGATATTGTTCATTATGGTAATTAGGTCGTTTCTTGCTCGTGAGAGATTCGAGTTATGAAATTGGAGTAAAAAATATGCTACAGATTGAGATCCTCCTTCGGTTTTTGGGAGACGTACAAATGAATTATGTCACGTCACGTCAAGTTACGTACTGTTTCATTGAAAATTCATAATAGTACTTATGGCTATGGGTGTATCAACGTTCACTTTTACTAGGTAGGTAACCACCACAGATGTAGCACATTCTTTCCGGGTCTGCGGTTGTTATTTCTACATTGGAAATGTGAAAATAGAAGCCACTTAGTTTGTCATATTGCTCCGGGGACCCTATTGCGTTTCATGTTAGATCGCCGCGTTCCTGTGATATGTTTTGGGATTATCCATCGTGGAGGCTTTAGTGCGTAAGAATCCCATATGCTTTTTCCCCCAAAAGACAGAGTATATGATGAAGATTTCCAGTTTCCAAAAAATGTTAACTTTATAATATGTTTAAACTGTAATATGTTTTTAATACAGTTCAAAACGGTGTTTTACCTACCTTCTATTTCTACCTTTCCAACATAAGTAAATTATTATCGATACTCTGTACGGTTCTAAAACCTACGTTGGTAGGAGGTGCATCGTTCATATCTTACCTGGTTTCCCATGCATCATTTCAAACGACAAAAAATTGTAAACATAAATGTGTCGTAGTATGATGAATGGTTGTTCCTGTTTTACGTTAAATCGTGGCTAGCTCTCCGCCCGCGACTTCAATCGAGTGCATTTCCGTTGTTCAGTTCTCAACATTTTCCATCCTTAAAAATCTGCGTCTAAATTCGTTGCGTAGTTTTATTGATCGAAACATACATAGATACAGACCGCGCGAAGCGACTTTTTTATACTTTGTGAGTTATTTTTTTATACCTACATTTCAAGTTTCTGGGGCCGTATTACCTTTTATTCCCAATCAGTTTACGCCAACGTGAATTGAACTGACTGGCAAATTCATATACATAATACCATAATTATTTAACCATGGCTGGTTATTGCGATCATAATATGAATTTGCCAGTCAGTTCAATTCACGGCGTAATCTGTCTGGAAATAAGAGGTCATGATAAGGCCCTGGGCAAAAGAGAGCAGAATTACTTTCAGATTTGATATCTATTCATGTTTGACAGCGAAATTTGTAGTTTGCTTAACAGTACAGCAGCATAAATAAAAGCTTGTTAAAAATCTAAGCTCGCATCTTATCAATATTCGCGTTATAGAAACAATATCGCTAGACAGTGTGTCTACACGGTGCGCAGGCATGAATGGCCGGTACCCCGCGGCTCGTGAGTTATGCGCGGCCCCCGGGGTGCGCCGCTGCTTTCACACCTCCGCCCGCGTGTGGTCTTGCTTTACGAGACGGGCTCGGCTGCTGCGCGCGCGCGGGATGCTGTGTGCGAGAGTGGAACAGAGTCGATAGAAAATATGCTCATAGATGAATTGGGAATACATATTAAAAAGACGCGCATCTTTAAGATCAGATAAGATTATCCTTAATGGTTCCCTTATTTTAGATTAATTTGTAACTAATTAAACAAACTGAAGAAGTAAATCAGTTAATATCAAAATATAACCTGTTTCAGCTGCGATGAGTAAAAATATATTTTAAATATTTACAATTTTTAATGTAAAATAATAATTTTAAAATAATAATAAAAAATAATATAAAATAATAATAATTTTATCTATAAAAATAATAATAATTGTATATATCCTTATTATCAAAGGGTAGTACTGTACACTGCACAAAATTGTTGGTCCATTTATTTCTACAAAAATCACCTCTTGCATACCGCCGTCCAAACCGCACCTAAATCTTGCTGCGTACTACTAGACGTCCAACGCGGCCGATATTATAATATTAGTCGCATTAGTGTGTATACTTCACTTTGAAATTATTTTATTCCTCAGACTTATTACGACCTGCCGGCTCCCCGAGATACGATAGCCGCCGTGCTTTTTATTGGACAGGAAGGAAATTCTTACATTCAATATACTAGTGTTATTTATTCAAATGTCCAGGAATATCGATCCGGTAAATGCGACGCATTTTATAGTAGCCACGAGACATTGGAGATATAATGTTTCAGAGTATAATGTGACGTCTAAATGTGACAGCGGTAGATTCATGGATGAGTTAGGAGTATGACTGAAATCTGAGACAGATTCATTGGTGTTGCACACCATCTAATCTAACCTTTCTTATTATGATTGACTATTTATGCCAAATGCAAATTACTGATTCAAAAGACGATTCGTATAAAAATAAGCTCATAGATGTCCTTGATGGTTTTCTTTATAATATTTTTGAAGTGAAACTTTGAGAGTAAAATTTTAAGGTCGCGTCATGGCAATACCGTCATGTCATGGAGTACGGTGACGTTTTTCTGTATCTTAGGACCTTGCCAAAGAATTTTCACTTCTGACACATGTACACTGAACATACGCTCTTACTTTTATTGGCTATGAAGAATATGATATGGAGATTGCTGGATGCGATTTTATTTGTTTTTCTTAATTAGGTATTTCAATTTTAGGGGCTTCTTAAAAAGCAGTTAATATAGTATTCTACTCTCTACACAGTAAAATTTACAATTACAAAATCGTTCGTCTCTTCTCATTTCCCATAGGAATTCCCCAGGTAGTTAGGTAGGTCCAAAATTCAGTCCCATAAAAATTTCGTGACGTAATTATCTAATGATTATACATTTAACTGGGTACGTTACGTGCATTATGCATCTTACGGTTTGCGGCTCGGCGGTTGCGTTAAGCCGCCTTATTTATCGCCGTCCCTCTGCCCGCTAGAGATTTATGCGGCCGCGGGAAATCACTGCGATTCTTTTATTTTATTTTTTTAAATTTCGAATGTTTATTTGGTGGTCACTCTATAGTTTATGGTTTTGATTTTTTGTGTTTATTTTAAGTGCGTATAATAATGTTGGTAGTATGATAGTTCGCGTATAGAAACAAATAATATGATCACGTTGAACTACACGAGGTACGTTACCTTGAAGCGTTTACAATATTATCAAATTAGTTGGTCGTTTAAAAACTCTTTTTTTGCTACTTTTATGGTTGCTCATATATTTTTCTGCAATACGTCTTTTATTTTATGTAATATTATTTGAAATTCCAAGAAAATATTTCATCACGCAGAAATAAAAATAAACAATAGCTTGAATAAGTACTTCTTATAAAAAACAAAACTAATGATTTCGCATCCCATTCTTGATATCGCCTAATGAATGCGGGAGTGCGGGGGCGTCGAGTGCAGGAGATTTATTGAACGGCTACTTGTATTTACTTATTTAGCATATACAGATAATATATTTTATTTCGGACATTCGAGCCCATACTCGTTCATGTATGCATTATAATTTTTGGAATTTAAATTCCGATCTTTTACAAATATAATAGTTCTAACGATTATATAGTTTCTACGATTTTCTGGAAGAATCCTATAATTCAGAAGTACACTAGGTATGTACCTATATCTATGAGAGAATAAATACAAATCAATTTGTTAGTAAAGCATGCGTAGTAAGTTCTTAGATTTTTTTTTTCACTGTAGGTATGTAATCGCCAATCCGTACCAACTTACAAGTTACTTTCTTATATACCCTTTAGCCTTCGCTTCTTTGGAATGATGTAGTGTTCATGTAGTCAAATAATTTAAAAAATACTTTAATTTTTAATTTTTATATTTTAATCATAAATCGCACTTTATTAGCAAAGATTATACATACTATGCACACATCTCAAACCATAATTGAACTCCTCATGCCCAGATATAATATTACAGCAGAGAAGATAGTGGGAAATATTACGAGCATATACAATCGGCGACAGGCGACAGCTAGAGAAATGACAGTGAAAAACGCGAACAACACAAGCCCAGCAAGATTAAACCCCGTTCGTAGATTTCATTCGCAGATTTCATTCTCTTAGATTAAGTTGCTAGTACGGCTCTTGGCTCATTGTTCAGATTTCATGAGAACCTTATTGCATGCTAGTGGGGACGCTACTGTATCATACCTATGGGCTACGGCCAGTGTATAAAAGCGGGCCCTCTAGAGTGCAGCTAGGATATTTTTAATCTAGCGCACACAGCACATTGCGTATGAAAGTTGTTATATAATACCTAATGTGTAGATACTTCCCATTGAGTAGGTATATGAAATAATTAAAATTGCCTTGATATTCTCCAAGATATGTTCAATTTTTATGCCGCAAATGTATCAAAAACTATATTTAACTTAGTGTCGTCTTAAATTTACTCAAATAAAAGTAAAATTAACTTTTTGTAAAAAATATTTTTTTTTATATTTACCTGGCAGGTGACATTAATGAAATAGAAAAAAGTATTATACACAAAAAGCAATAATTTTTAATGAATATATCTATCAATTCAAAGTTCTACCTCATATCACCACAACCAGAACTAATAATCACAATATCATAGTAGAGCTGAGTATCGATGTAACAGTCCCCGTTCAATATACAGGCTGTACTGTTTAAGTGCAAGATTAATTGGGGAGCTATCCTATAATATCTCGCTAATAAGCACCAATATGTTAACGTAGCTGATAACAAGTTCCCCGTAAGCGCGGTAGGCTGGAGTATCGTGTTAAGACATTAAGCTGCTGTATGTAGATCCAATCTCGGTAAACAAATAGCGTCGCGCTCTGTAGGCGATTGAGTTATTACATCTTCCTGTTGGGCTACTTGTTTTTGTAGAATGCTTGTTTTATTAATTACGCGTCATAAATAATAAATATTTTATGTAATACGATACGCAGGTACGATGCGGGCGAAAGGACGCGACTCCATTGTGTCATTAGTCAACTTTTTATCGATGTATTGTTTTTCTTGTGTACGTTTAATTTTTATTGATTTATTTGAGTGTCTTTGATGTGTTATATTTTTGAAAAATTTTATCAATTGTAAAAATAGAGTAAATAATAAGGCACGTTACTTAGTACGTACTGAGTATTTTTATTGATTATTCTTAGTTACATAAGTATGTTTTATAAACAAGTTTTAATCAGAAATGGCAGAGGATCTACTATAACTAGGTACCCAGAATTTTTACGTAACTAAACCTAAAACCAGTGAATTTTAAATGTTTCGTAACTTTTAACTTGATTTTCAAAACTTTTCCTTTATATCTTTCTTAGTAACTACAGTGAAATATAGTTATTAAACAAATATGAAACTAAAAGATCTAGAACCGTTATCTTGAGGCAAAGAAAATCTAGCATTTATATTTTAACACTAACGACGCTTCATTACAAGTCATGACTGTGCAGACGAGGGTCTCGTTATTTCTATCGAGACAAACTTTATTTCGCATTTTATTAAAATTAAAATATTTTTTTATTGTTTTATAACAATATAGAATATACTATAAACTCGAACAATATAATTTATTACTTACCTACTTTACGTCTTTATTCTGTAATCGATTATTATTGGCGCTTATCAACAATGCTTTCTTATGTACCTATCTTCAGGAAAATAAGGACATGTAGATATTTTTTCGTACAATAATGTACGGTCTACCTATATTGTATGTGGATCATGTTTTTTTATAACTATCGGAGTTATGTCATAATTAATAAAAGCTAGTTTCTAATTTTGATTAACACAGATTTATTTTTTACTAGCTTTCCGCCCGCGGCTTCGCCTGCGTTTTCAGAGAAAAACCTGCATAGTTCCCGTTCCCGTAGGATTTCCGGGATAAAACCTATCCTATGTGTTAATCCAAGTTACCCTCTATATGTGTGCTAAATATCATTGTAATCGGTTCAGTAGTATTTGCGTGAAAGAGTAACAAACACACACACATCATCACAAACTTTCGCATTTATAATACATATTAGTAGGATAACTATATAAACGAAGACGGGATGAGTTTCTAGTGAAATTTAAAATCCAAATGTGTAAGTAAATCATTCCCCGAATATGCCTAAATGTAACCTGCGGGCTTCCCATACGAAATAAAATAATAATATGTAGTATACAAGTGAAACTCCAAGTTTGTCATTACCCGCCATTACCGTCGCTAATACGCCACTGTAACATGACGAAATTATTTCACAAATTCCACACATATTTTAAAACACACGTGCCTTACATAACTGCGTGAAAGTATACAGTAATAATTTACGTTTTACATATGCCGTTTCATTTTCATTTTAAGTAAAATTTATTGTATTTATTATATTCTGTCATTTTTAGGGTTCCGTACCTCAAAAGGAAAAAACGGAACCCTTATAGGATCACTTTGTTGTCCGTCCGTCCGTCTGTCAAGACCCTTTTTCTCAGGAACGCGTGGAGGTATGAAGCTGAAATTTATATCAATTACTCAGGTCTACTGTCCCTTGAAGCTGTGAAAAAATCAAACTTCTAAGCCAACGCAATCAAAAGATACAGCCGTTTATGCCGCAAATTTTCGACACTTGCAAGGGAATCAAAACCTACAGGGTGCTTCCCGTGAACTTAGAATCTTGAAATTTGGTACGAAGCAACGTCTTATAGCATAGATAAAGGAAAAATTACGAAAACCATAAATTTTTAGTTACATCACATAATATATTTTTTTTTAATAATTTTAAACTTACTACCCATTTCCTCATAAACGCGTAGAGGTATTAAATTGAAATTCATACCAAATACTCAGGTCTATAATACCTTTAAGCTGTAACAAACCTTGCAGGTTTGTACGGAACCCTCGGTGCGCGAGTCCGACTCGCACTTGGCCGGTTTTTTCTTCTTGACTAATATGAGTTGCAAAAGCAGAGCATAGGCACCTTCTTAAATTCAGTCGTGTGTCCTAATATTATTCAGTTTAGAACATTTTATTTTAATTAATTGCTGATATTGCGTTTTTGCAGTACTAGTACCTATCTATTTAAGTATTTAGTAATCTATGATATTGCTGTATATCAAATCTTAATATTTTAATTTTTAATACACATCTTTTCCTATTATACCAATTTATAAAACTCGGTTTTATTTAAACTTCTGTTTGATACTTTGAAGTTCAGTCCGAAGAGCCACAAAAAGCGATATTTTGACGCTATTAATACTAAAATAGTGATGGTTAACATTGATTAGGCACGTCACATTAAGACGGGGGTCTGAATCGCGACGTCCGAACACATGTCGATTTCAATCAGTCGATTAATGAGCAACCTCACCACGGGTCCTCGACCGAACTCCTTTGAAATAAATGGATTCCGTTCTTAGCTTATTACTTTAGTTTTGAATATAGGTCATCGATTAGTCATAGCTTAGTATTGTGTTGTTTTTTCTAATTACGAATGTATCAGATTGTAGAGTTTATGAGCGTACCTGCAACTATTAAAGCCTAGTTTAATAGATATCCGGAAAAATTATTTATAAAAACTTGACTGTGACAATAATTACATAAATTATTTATATTGTGCCATTGAACATCATAACTACATGTGTGTATAAATGAATACCTTATAATTATTTAAAAATTAATAAGATATTTTCCATTGTTTCAGATATCTCATCGAGTGTGTGACTTCACCGATTGTTGACGACAGCCGAACTAGAAATGAAGTTATAAACAGTATAAAATGTTTAATCAAAAAATTATGTATTACGTTCTGATAATATTTCCATTGTTAATATGTATCATATAGTTTAAGCATTATTATGAGTTAGACAGATGTAAAACATCTGCATTAGTGCAAATTATAGAGTAGATAAGAAATAAGTACATTAAAAATGTGAATCTATAAAATAAAATATTTTTATTAAATGGATTGTTTTATTTTGAAAAATATCCCAATGGCTACGTCACATGCGACGGACGTAGCACTTAGTCGAAATTAAAAAAAAAACAATTATTTTAAATATAGGTCATAATATACATATTTATTATTGTCCAAAACAGTGCATTTGCAACAAGAATAATATTTATTCAATAAACTTTCAGACCAATCTTCGAAATAATACTCTCAAAAAGGGGTATCTGTTTTTTCCAAAACGTTAAACCGTAATCACGAGAATGCTGATTCGTTTCAGTCTCGCTTTGTCTCTACTAATGTGCACACGTCGTCACCCTCAGCATCACATTAAGAATAGATAAAAATGGTCCTGGTCACGCCTGTCTGTGTTATTCGTCAAATTAATATTGAATTAATGATAGCTTGTTTTGACGTGATAACGTCTTTAAAATCGTTTTAGTCGGGTGACATGTTCAGAAACTTATGTCACACCAAAACCTCACGAGCGCGATCGCAGGTATAACGAGAGAGAGACGGACCGATCTCCCGTCTCATCTCGAGCGCTGCCACTGCATTATGTTATCACGTAAACATCTCGATCGTAAACCTACTTTACAAACAACCATTTTTTTTATAAATTAATAACTTCTGAACTAGTGTCTTCTTTACCGATGCATAAACACAATAAAATTTCATAGAGCAACATGTTGACTACCTTATTCTTAGAAAAACTCCATCCCGAACCAAGCTGCTCGTAAAGAATGTTTGATTTTTTTAATATTATTTTACATACAATATAATACAAATTTAAAACTATTTAATTAGGTATTTATTTAAACCACATATTTTCATAACAGATTGCAAATTAGTAAGAAATTAAACTAAGATGCTTGTAATTTTACACATGTCGCACTCTTCAACGAAAGATCATATCAAGAGGGCGTAAAAAGGAAACATGACTAATTACTACTAACTACCGCTACTAAACTATATTTTAATTCGCCGTTTTAAAAAATTGTGTATCCGAACGAATAAAACATTTTCATTACACTGCTGCATATTCATCGCTACAACTTGTAATCCTGTTGTGAAGCAGCAATGGATATTGAATATAGTTTATGGTCGTGACTTCGCTTTTGTATATGAATGTTCCTCGCGTGAGTTGTAGGGAACCGATGTTGGTAGTCGACATATGGGCATGACCGCTGTCAGGTGGTTTGGAGGGCACCTGTCAATATTTTGAAATAAATGAAGAACTGACATCTAGACACCCAACGGAGTTCCTTGGGGTCAAATCAACTTGAACTGTAATCTTTATACAGGGTGGCCGGTCAATTGACGTCACAAAAAAAAATTTAGGTCCGGTATGTTGTGGAGTATCCGAATCACCCCCATGTATGTTCCGCGATTTTTTATAGTTTCGGAGTTATGATTTTTTTTAGATCTTTTGAGGAATTTCGACTTGACCATCTTAAAAAAATTTCTAAAAAAAAAGCATAGACTTTTGAGAGTTTATTTTATTTGCAACTGAGTTCCTATGAGTTGCACTTTTATGCATAAAATAATCAGCTTCGTAACTTTGATGAAAGTTATGAAACTGTTGGTCTAAAATTAAAAATTTTCGTTCCGTGAATTATGACTTAAATTAAACTTTTTACTTTTTTAACTTGAAATTAAAAATCTAAACAGGTGACCTTATGATTTCTTAGTTAGTCTTAAAACTGCGCCAGACTCTCAGCTTTCATAATAATAATAATAAAGTGGTACTTAATGGGGGGAATTTGGCTAAAATCGGTCTTCAAAGACAGCAAGGTGGAAAATTCTTAAAATTAGCCAACTGATTAAAAAGAAATTTATCATTCCTACGGCTAATTTAATGATTAGAGAATGCTGAAAACCTATCGTGTTGGTTGGATAAGGAAAGTTTTAAGTAAGAAGTAGATCATAATGTAAAAATAATTTAATATTTTTTAAATTTACAATAGATTTTCAAAGTGGCCACCTCCAGCAGCAATACACATTCTACACCTTCGTAAGAAATTGTGTTTCAATCGTCTAAATGCTTCTCTGTTCTCCTTGACAACACGTTTGGCTTCTGTAATCTTCTGCCTCAGCTCTTGTTCACTCGAACATTCTCGAGCGTATGCTATTTCCTTGTAATAGCCCCAAATGAAAAAATCGATGGGGTTGAGGTCAGGTGAGCGTGGAGGCCATCTAATTGGTCCACTGCGTCCTATCCATCTGTTGGGGTATGCTTCATTTAAATAATTTCGGACTTGTGTTGCGTAGTGACACGGTGCGCCGTCATTTTGAAACACCATAGTGCGTCTAAGTTCGAGATTCACATCTTGCAGCAACAATGGAAGTTCATTTTCCAAGAAGTTTCTGTAGGTTGCTCCATCAAGTCTAGTCGGCAATTCAAACGGACCAATTAGTTCGCCATTGAGGACACCAGACCACAAGTTAACGCTAAAACGATGTTGAAACGTTGAAGCTCTCACAGCGTGTGGATTTTCCATCGCCCACGTGTGGTAATTATGAATATTGAATATTCCAGATCGCTCAAATCTTGATTCATCTGACCATAAAACTTTATTAAAAAATCCAGGATCATCTTGCTCTTTTCTTAACATGGTTTGGCAAAAATCAATGCGCAATTGGTGGTCTGTCGGCTGTAAAGCTTGGACTCGTCGAAAGTGGAACGCGTGGTATCCTTCATCGTGAAGTATGGCTTGGATAGAAGTCCTTGGGATGTCTAAAGCACGAGCTATAGCTCTCGTACTCGTAGACGGATTTTGCTGAACTGCTTCCAGCACCACTTCTGTGCGATCCAGGTCTGCTCTAAAGATTCCTTGACGATTGCCGCGTTGGCCAGGAATGCGGCCTGCCATCAAGGTGTTGTGTGTGTTAATAAAAACACGATGGTCGGGATATCGCAGAGGTTGTGGTCCACCACGGCGTTGAAGTTGTTCGCGATACAGATTCGCTGCTTCAACGCCGTTTCCTCGTGCAACTCCATAAAAATAATGCATTTCTGCATATTCACTTAACGTGTAACTCATCTCTTACACTTCCAAGTAAACAAAGTCCAAATCACAATGCAAAACACAGTCCAATAAACGAGCTAAGTAGTCAAACAAGTAAGCAGCGGCGGAGTCCGTGGGTAATAAAATGGCGACACGAGTAGCAATAAACACAATGTGAGCACAACTGAGGTCGGTAACTACAAACTTGTTTTGCATTGGATTTGGTCGGTTGCGCTCGGCCCCTCACGCCACCGAGAGTGAGAGAGATAGCAATACGGTCTCTTATCCTTTCAGCCCATTGTTATTGCAGGTAAAAGTTGCCGTTTCTTACCAAGGTGTACAATGTGTAATACTGCTGGAGGTGGCCACTTTAAAACCTATTGTAAATTTTAAAAATATTAAATGATTTTTACATTAGGATCTACTTCTTACTTAAAACATTCCATAACCAACCAACACGATAGGTTTTCAGCATTCTCTAATCATTAAATTAGTCGTAGGAATGATAGTTTTTTTTAATCAAGTGGGCTAATTTTAAGAATTTTAGACCTTGCTGTCTTTGAAGACCGATTTTAGCCAAATTCCCCCCATTAAGTACCACTTTTTTATTATTATTATGAAAGCTGAGAGTCTGGCGCAGTTTTAAGACTAACTAAGAAATCATAAGGTCACCTGTTTAGATTTTTAATTTCAAGTTGAAAATTTAAGTCATAATTCACGGAACGTAAATTTTTAACTTTAGACCAACATTTTCATAACTTTCATCAAAGTTACGAAGCTGATTATTTTAGGCATAAAAGTGCAACTCATAGGAACTCAGTTGCAAAAAAAATAAACTCTAAAAAGTCTATGCTTTTTTTTTAGAAATTTTTTAAGATGATCAAGTCGAAATTCCTCAAAAAATCGAAAAAAAATCATAACTCCGAAACTATAAAAAATCGCGGAACATACATGGGGGTGATTCGGATACTCCACAACATACCGGACCTACATTTTTTTTTTGTGACGTCAATTGACCGGCCACCCTGTATGTAGCTCATAATCAGACGGTGTACCGACCTATTCACCATTTCTGGAGAAATTATATCTTATCTAGTAACAACTTAAAATCAGACCAATGTCAATAAGCTGACTATGACTGTACAAAAACTACCTATATGATAAATTTTCTCATTTATAAAGCATTTGAATTCTATAAAACTAAAAATTACCTAAAACCAAAATTAAATTAATCTGAAAATTATGTCTGAAGTAGGTTAGTATTAAAAATTTGTTAAATAGGTCAACACCATATCTATCCCAGCATTAATTCCCCAAGATTTCATATTCAATCTGAGTCCAACGATCCAACAAATATGAGACGCTGCTAAAACTAGTAAAACCTAAGTAATATTTTCAAACTTCAGACGTGTCCGAGATAAGTGCGTCCTCTCACAGCATTCAATTGTCGCGAACGAATTCATTTCACAAACTCATCTTGTGAGCTCTGACTGGACCATAGATTACAATTCGAAAAACTCATGGAAGTGACCCCATTTTCATTTAAAATTAGATGACAATCAATCAAGAATTCCATTTTTTTCTATTTGGTGACTTCATAGTAGAATTTAAAATTTGGGACAAACAGTTTTTATACATTAATTACATTACATTACAGTACATTCAAATAATTTCCCTGAAATCGTTTTACAAAAGAGATTGTTGATAAAACATATACATTTTCTTTAAAAACATACCAATTAGTGTCACTTAACTTTCCAAAGACCGTCATATGAATCGCATATAGTGCATACAGTGAATTAAAACTGCAAAAGCCATAGTGAACCAAAGCGTGTCCGTTCTAGATGCATCTATTCCAGTGTCAGCGACGGCGGCGACGCGTGCCCGGAAGCGTCACGGTCGCGTGAAGACCGGAAATGGACAGGATGACCGGATCCTATCTCCGCTTGTCTACCTGCCGCCATGTTGTGACGTCACTCACTGTGAGATCGCTGATAGATTTTGGAACCGTTGTGTTGTTGGACACAAATCATTGTGTGGCTTTTGACGACTGAAAAAGGGTGAAATCACTTGACGGACTATTCACTTTTCTGATATTTCCTCGCATATTTTGTTAGAAATAAATAAACAAAACCTCCCCGACATGCGTGCATACCAATAACTCGTGTATAAAATTGCACCAAAATATTTATTTGTACGTCATAATGCGTCAGAAGAAAGCACTGAGTGCTTCGCATTGAATGAATGCGAACGTAAGAAGCTTATATTTTCCAGGTAGAATTCCAAGAAGCGGAGATTTTTAAAATCCCCTAAGCTAGGCTCCATTCCGAGACGGTTTGGAGGCAGCATCTACCAGTTATCATTGCGAGAGTATATAATTGTTGGCAATTTTATGTCTCCATTCAACCCATGAATAGCAACCATTAGTCAGAGCACTCACTGCGCCCTCCTCAGCTAATAAGTGCATTTCGCTTTACAGGACTCCTTAGTGCCATTTACCTACGTAGTTTTTAAAATGCCCAGAGAAACCATTCCGCATAAGCTAAATTGTAATACGGATTGTTTAATTGACGCCATTAAGCTATTTTGTTGCTTGAGTAATTAATAAATGAGGCAGTATGGCGCGGCTGTAGCACTGTTAACATCGACCAATTATGTTTAATTTACAATTAAGGTATTAAAGCTTTAAAATGTCTAATTTTTGATACATTTGTAATTTTTTTTTACAATAAGTTATAATTTTTTACAATTAGTTTACCTACTTACATAATTGATCACATAGGTTAGCTTCTTAATATTCAGCGTTAAAGGAAACATGCTTTATATTGGCGCTGAAAAAAACCTAGATGAAACATGAAATTGAACTAGGCATATAGATTATAGGTATTCTTATTTACATTTTTCTTAATTTAACGTTTTAAGTCCATATTCATATCTACGCTAATAAGACGACTCTACAAAGCTGCGAATGTTCATTGCGTTACCTACCCGCTTTTAAAGGAGTGACGATAGGAATAATGAAATGGACTAGGACCTTTCCTAGTCCATATTTCTTAAGAGGTAAAGGAAACGGACCTCCATGTATGACTAGTTCTATCATTCTATTTCTTAAAAGAGATATTGAAATTTTAATAAAGTTATGGTACTAATATTATTGCATATTTTTTTTATTCTGAGACAAAATACTCGTATTTAAAAAAAGTTTAAAAAAAGTTAGTAACGTTTTTTTTGAGCTCTGAGTTTATAAAAGTTTTAAAAATAATTTATAGCAATTTTTCACTATAAATCTATGAGTCTGTAAAGTATTACACCTACCAGCATATCATCCTTACTTTGATTTCCCTTTATTTGCAAAAAAACACAAACACTGGTTTATTACTGGTATTAAGATGGAGAACTTGAAAGAAAACATTGCACAGATGACTGAGAATTTTAACACCAGGATGGCAGAGTTCCAAAAACAATTGCAAACTAACAACACACCTGCCTCCCCTAATATTACAACGGAATTTTCACTCTTCCAAAATTTTATATTGTCTTCGCTGAAAATCCTGCAGAGCGAAGTGGAGATGTTGTACAAGCTACATGACATACAGGAAATGCGGTCTCGTCGCAAGATTCTTCTTCTGCACGGAGTTAAGGAAGACCACAATGAAGACACAAAAGCAGTAGTGTTAGCGACTTTATCTAGCAAGCTTCAGTCATTGAACCTTGATGCGGACTCCTTCAGTCGCTGTCACAGGATGGGTCATGTGAGTACTAGTGCTGTCAAGCCTCGTCCTTTATTAGTTAAGTTCAGAGATGTAGCAACGAAGAATACTGTCTGGTTTTCAAAAACTAAGTTCAAAAACAGTGGTGTCACTCTCTCTGAATTCCTCACTAAATCTCGACACGAAACTTTCATGGCCGCTAGGAAGAAGTTCGGGCTCCCCAAATGTTGGACCAAGGATGGCAATGTGTTCATTATTGGTTCTGATGGCGATAAGTACCAAGCAACCTGCCTAAACGATTTAAACACTATTCCGTGCGCGCGAGTGGATAATGTGCAATTGACCTCAAGTGTTCCTATGTTAAGCGATTCAAATAACTGTACTAAAGCCGCTTCTAGACCTAAAAGAATGGGTAATAAGATTAAATAAACTTATTAATATGCACATTATAATATTACATTGTATGTCCTTCTCAAACTAATTTCACCTTTATTGTTGTGTCTTATGTATCCTTTTTCTTTATAATCACCTTCCGCATGTCCGATTACTCTTTTTTACCCTCTTTTGTGTATTTTAAATCATTGTTAATTTTTGTGTCGTTTTTCAAATATTGTCTTCTTCTTCTTCTCTTAAATAATGGCTCCACCCAATAAAAAGGGACTTCGCCAATGTCCAGTATATATGGGAGAGACAGGACTCAAATTTCAGTCAGTTAGACTTGTGCGGATTTGACATTTAACATTTGGTACTGAGTGGGAAAATGCAGAAATTTTGATCAACTTGGAGCGGCTAGAACAAACACATAAGACAATACAGGTTATATTATATTACAGACAACAGGAAACACTAATATGATTTATAAATATAATAAGGGGTTAATACTTTAGTTTATTATAGGAAATAAATTTAGATAGAATTTCAACAAATTTGGAAGGCACTAAGGACAACAGACATTTAAAATTTGTGGGACGAGGGATTTCAGGAGGGAGGACATCCAGTAATGAAGAACGAAGCTTGGTACATTCAAAGAACAGGTGGTCAGTAGTACCTTCGTCCAATCCACACTCACAAATAGAGTGATCTCGTACTCTGATTTTCGCCAGATGGACAGGAGTACACGCATGGCCGAAGCGAAGCCGACAGATAGTGGATGTTACTGGTTTGTCGAATTTACGAAAGCGGAAAAACCACGGTTTGTGTGGAATAGTAGGCTGAATGTCCCAATAAAATTTACCTTTTGTGCGGCTGGACTCTTGCCAAAGATTCAACCACTTCCTATCTAAACGTGATTTTGATAGTGGAACAAGGTCTTGACTGTAATTACTAAAGTGAGTATTGCAACCCACTTGCGTAGCAGACTTAGCCAAAGAGTCAGCCATCTCGTTACCCCCTATACCAATATGACCTGGTATATAAGTGATTTGAACGTGGAGACCCTTATTGAGGCAATTTAAAAGAGCCACACGGATTCTTAAAATCAAGGGGTGACAAGATCTGGATCGAAAGGGATTAGATAGGAGAGCCTGGAGGCAGCTTAATGAGTCAGAAAATATAACAGCTTTATTAAGGTTGTGAGAGCTAATGAAAGTGAGGGCTTCGAGAATGCCTGTAGCTTCACCAGTATAAACAGTAGATAAAGGGGGGCACTTTAACTGGAGAATAATGCTGGATTGAGGGTACCAAACAGCGACTCCTACACATGACATATCGGACATTTTCGAGGCATCGGTAAAAAAGAGGTGCCAATTGGGCCATTTATTGGCTACAATTTCATTAAATGTAGCATTTGCATTAATTGTATGTTTAGTTACGCCACAATTTAAAAGTATAGGTGGATTGTACGTAAGGGACTGGAAGTTAACAGAGAAGAGAGGATATAGTTCAAACTGAACAGTAGGGTCAGGCAGACGGGAGAATCTTATGAAGCTTTTCAGTAAACAAGGAAAATTAGCAGAGGGACGGAGATTTTGACTAGTGGAGATTTGAAGGAGATTATGGAGCTTGGGCCAAAGGATATGGGAAGAGTTATAAATAGATTTAAAAAAATATTTATCACACAGATACTGTCTGCGAAGAGCTAGGGGAGGGTCAACACACTCAACCTGCAGGGCGTTAACCGGGGTAGATTTCATTGCTCCGGTAATCAAGCGTAGACAGCGAGATTGCACTTTGTCTAGTTTATTCAGTGCCGTCTTATTACATGGATCGAGTATGAAAGACGCATAGTCTAAGTGACTACGCACCACGGCATTATAAATAAGTTTCTGACAGTATGGGTGGGCCCCCCACCACACTCCTGCCAGAGAACGTAATATATTAATCCCTTTTTCGCATTTTTGACTGATGTAGTTAACATGAGGGGAACCAGATAACCTAGAATCTAATATAACGCCCAGATACTTAACTTTATTGGTGACTGGAATTGGCTCATCGCCAAGTATTAAGGTTGGTGCGGGAATGTGACGCTTTTTAGTGAAAACTACAACACAACATTTTGGTACAGACACAGACATACCATGCTCTGATAGCCAGTCACGAAGATAGGACAAAGCTGAATTAAGGCGCGAGGTGATTTCATCCATGTCATGGGAATGAGCAAATAGGGTTATGTCGTCTGCATATTGAAGTATGTCACAGAAAGATGTGACTGTCGTATCCAAGTTGAAAGTGTAGATCGCATATAGGAGAGGACTTAATACCGATCCTTGAGGGAGCCCCTTCCAGGTAAGCCTAGTGGAAGAAATATGAGAGTTATGGCGCACTTGGATGGATCTTGACATTAAAAGATTGCAGATAAATCGTATCATCCTCACTGGGATACTCAGCTGTAACAATTTATTTCTGAGTAACGGAAGAAGTACGTTATCGTAAGCTGACGCTATATCTAAAAAGACGCCTACCAAATACTGTTTTCTTTCAAAGGCCGATCGAATGTCTGTGGATAAAATGCCTAAACAATCCAGTACACTCATACCCTTTCTAAATCCAAATTGAGACCTGGATAACAGTCCCCTATTTTCTACAAGCCACTCAAGTCTATTTTTAACCATGTGTTCAGCTATCTTAGACAGACACGAAGAAAGAGCGATTGGTCGATAGGAGTCGGCACAAGAGGCTTGTTTGCCTGGTTTTAGTATAGGAATTATGAGATGTGATTTCCAAGAGTCAGGGATGTAACCGAATTCATAAAATAAATTTACTAAGTTTAAAAAGTACTGTTTGGTTATGGGACCGGATTGGCGTATGAAAGAATAAGGAATGCCATCTAATCCGGGAGAGGAGTCTAAGAGGCCGCTGAGGGCTACATTTAGCTCTTCCAGGGAGAATATGGCTTCCATATTGTTATCATGAGACGAGACGAGCGGACCAGTGGCCATAGGGAAAGAATCTAAAGAAGGGACAAAGGGAGGGGAGAACTTATCAGCGAACTCTTCAAGCCACACTGAGGAGTCATTGGAATCTATGTCGTTACAAGAAAGAGAGCCACGAAATTTACGTATGTTCTTCCAAATAACTGTTGCAGGTGTTCTAGGCGACAGACTCTCGCAAAATGTTTGCCAGCCTGCTTTCTTTTTATTTTTAAGAAAAAGCTTGGTACGCGCGGCTATTCTTTTATAATATATAAAATTGTCAACGGACATGGAAGCATTATACTGAATTTCGGCCTCTCTCCTTGAGTTGACAGAAGCTGAGCATTCATCGTCCCACCATGGCGGAGAGACTTTGCGAGAACCAGAGTTAGAAACGGATTTAAGAGGGATATTATTCGCTGCTGCGTTTTTAATACAATCCACAAAGTCAGAATAAGTACGTAGATCATTATCAAGAGAAACGGAAGGAAGGGACTCAACCAGATTGTCAAGACCAGTAGCATAATCCTGCCAGTTTGCTTTACAAAGTCTATACATGAGTAGGGGTGGGAAAGGGGAAGTCAATGGGATAACAGACTGGGAAAGAGAAGAAAGAAGAGGAAAGTGGTCGCTACCATGAGTACTAGAAAGAGTTAAATTGGTGAGGGATGGAGCCAAGGAGGAAGAGCAAATACATAGATCAACTACAGAGGAGAGACTCTGATTAGGAAGGACTCTCCTAGTGGGAGATCCATCGTTAATTACACAGAGGTCAAGGTCATCAAGCAGATCCATTAGCAGGTGCCCAAATGTATTGCAAACAGAAGATCCCCAAGAAGTGTGCTGAGCATTAAAATCGCCCAATACTAAAAGAGGAGACGGTACGGAGGAAAGTATAAGTGAAAGATCAGGTATAATAGAAGGATGAGGATGAGAAATGTAGACAGAAATAATAGAGACATTATTGCATCTTGCAGCCACAGCGTTAATACGCTGATCATGCATAGGCAATAGAATACGAGAGAAATTTAAACAATGTTTAAGTAAAAGTGCTGTTCCAGCATACCCATCGGCTCTGTCATCTCGCAGACAGAAAAAGCCAGGAATCCGAAAGTGACTTCCGCGAACTAGCCATGTCTCCGAGATGGCAAAAGCTATAGGGTTGTGGGTTGAAATAAGGTCAAGTACTTCATGACATTTCGGACGAATGCTTTGAGCGTTCCACTGGAGGATTGTGAGGGCCATTACTGTTAAATAGAGAGATGAGATTTATAAGTCTATGGGCAACGTTGGTCGGTATTGAATCTGTTTTTTTAAGAAAAGTTTCTAAGGCTGAAACATAAAGCTCAACATTAGAGCTAAGTACAACCGGGGGGTCAGGGTTTTGGGATAAGGCACAACCATTCGGTTGAGTAGAGGGTAATTCCTGAGTTATTTGGCGGTGTGCAGCTACAACAATTATGATATAAGTATGTTTTTGTTTCGTTTCATGTAATTTTGCAATAACCTGTTTTATATTGTATTTGCTGGGGGTGTAGAAAAAAATAAGCGTTTGTTTGCTTATATTATATAATTTGTGTTGTGTATATACGTATATATTATAATATACATATATTATTTAATATTTATTTTATTGTCTATTGTATATAGCACGTATCTATTTAATAAATTCTAATAATCTATTTTACTCTTAAATCTTTTCGGTGTTTGTAAGTAAGGTGTATAAACTGTTTACTTTTGCAATTAATGGTTAACGACGACTCATCTAGTGATCTTAACTATATGTCTCTATCTTCCGAAGATGATAGTAGTGACGATAGTTTTCGCAGTTCTTCCTTTGTTCCGTTAAATAATTTCCTATCCTCTTGTCTCCCTCCCAGCTTGAAAAGTTTCAATGTAATCCATATAAATGCCCAAAGTTTGCCTGCACACTATCCTGATTTCCTCTCCTCCTTCGACTCTATTAATGCCCACGCTATCCTTATTTCCGAGTCTTGGCTCAAACCCAGCCTTCCTTCCTCTGCCTACTCACTTCCTGGTTTCCACTTAATACGGAATGATCGCTCGGGGAGGGGTGGGGGAGGCGTCGCAATTTATCTACGGTCTCACATTCCATTTAATATTGTAAGCGTATCGCCGCAACCCCCTCCCCCTGACGCTGCTGAACATCTCATTATTGAAGTTTCCTTATCCCATAAAAAAATCCTCTTGGGTGTGTTTTATAGTCCTTCCCTCTCCATTAATTACTTCCACTCCTTCGAAACCATCCTCGAAAAATTTATTCCTATCTATGAGCATTCCATCCTTATGGGGGATTTTAACACCTGCCTCCTTAAAAACGATTCCCGAGCCAAGACTCTCCTTTCTATTACTGAATCTAACAACCTACATCCTCTCTCCTTAAAACCTACTCACTCTATTCCAAACTGTTCTCCTTCTCTCCTCGACCTAATCTTTGTCTCCTCTCCTAACCTCGTCCTAAAATATGGTCAGTATGATGCTAGTGCATTCTCTCATCACGACCTTATTTTCCTCTGTTACAATTTGCGATCTCCCAAACCTAAACCCAAACTCGTGATGCGACGCAATTTTGCTGGGATAGACATCGAAAGTCTTCACCGTGATGCCGGTAAGATTGACTGGTCTGTTATATTATCTGCCGATACAATGGACTCGAAAGTTGATTTGTTTACTTCACTTCTGACTCAGCTATACGACCAACACGCACCCCTCAGACCAGTCAAACTTAAACATTTACCTGCTCCCTGGCTCACGGATGACCTCAAGTCACTGTTAAATTTAAAAGCGAAAGCTAAAGCCAAACTTAAGTCGAATAACAATGACTTGAACAGGGAAAAGTATGTCAAGATTCGGAATCGTTGCAATACATGTTGTAGAGATGCACAACGACGCCATATTCACTCATCTGTCGAGAACGGCGACTCCAGTAAAATCTGGAAATTCTTAAAATCCATAGGAATTGGTAATAAACCTAGTAACCCCCTTCCTGATAACATTAATATAGATCTTCTAAATCAGCATTTCACCGCTTCTTCTCCTATTTTAGATAATAACACAAAATCAAACTCTCTCCAATATATTTCTTCTTTACCAATTCCTGATTTCCCCCCGTTCCATCTGAGCCATTTCGCTAATGGTGATGTTAAGAAGAGCATAATGTCAGTATCGTCTAATGCAGTCGGTAGTGACGGCATAAGTCGTAACATGATCATCCCTATCCTTGACCTCATCATTCCTTTCGTAACTCATATTTTAAACTTTTCCATCTCCTCGGGTACTTTTCCCTCTGCTTGGAAAAGTGCTCAGGTTATTCCTCTCCCTAAAAAGTCCAAACCCTCCTCCCACAGTGATTTCCGACCAATTTCTATTTTACCGTTCCTGTCAAAAGTTCTTGAAAAATTAGTGCATCAACAATTCAGTATTTTCCTTAACAGACATAATTTATTCAATCCTTTCCAATCCGGTTTCCGTCCTGGTCATGGGACGACTACTGCTCTCACCAAAATCACCGATGACATTAGACTTGGCATGGACAACAAACAACTCACCGTACTTACGCTACTTGACTTCAGCAATGCTTTTGGCTCTGGCCTCTGTTGACTTCGAGTTACTGCTGGGTTTGCTACGTTCACTTAACTTATCGCCATTAGCGTGTGATTGGTTTCGTAGTTATTTATACGGGCGCCGGCAGCGAATTGCACTCGATGACATTTCATCGTCCTGGCGCAATATCAATGCCGGCGTGCCTCAAGGTTGCGTCTTGTCCCCTCTTCTCTTTGCAATTTTCATTAATACTTTAACTCACTCTTTAACTTCTCTCTACCACATGTATGCCGACGATGTCCAGATCTACACCCAAGCGACTCTGGAAGACTTGCCCAAAGCAATCAGCAAGGTCAACAATGATTTGTCGACCATTGTAAACTGGAGCAAGAGTTTTGGTCTATTACTCAACCCATCAAAAACTCAGACAATCATTATCGGCAGCGCGTCATTTCTCTCAAGGATTGATTGGGCAACTCTTCCGGAAGTTTTGTTGGACGGCATACAGATTGGATATAGTACCCACGTTAAAAACTTGGGTATTTTTATCGATCAGACCCTGTCGTGGGATGTCCATATGAAGGAAGTTAGTAGGAGGATGTTTGCTTCTGCTGGCTCACTTCGGCGCCTGCGCAACTTTCTGCCTATCCCAACCAAAATAATGCTAGCTCATTCCCTTTTCCTATCCCACCTTGATTACGCCGACACCTCTTTCCTTGATCTTTCGGAAGTCCAGTTGAATAGACTCAAGTCTATTCAACAAAATTTTTGCATTCGTTTCATCTTTGGTTTGCGCAAGTTCGACCATGTGTCGGACTATCGCAAAAAACTCAACTGGCTTCCCATCCGCTTCCGCCGCAACTCCCATATCCTACATCTTCTTTTCTCCATCCTCTTTGATCCTAAAACTCCTCACTATCTCAAAGATCAGTTTGACTTTTTCACTTCTCCCTTCCCACGTTCTTCCAAAACTCTTCTTCTGCGTGTCCCTGTCTCGAAGACCAAATTTTATGGTAATTCCTTTGCAGTTCGTGCAGCCAAACTTTGGAATGAACTCCCACTAGAAGTGCGTCAGGCACAAACCTTAAGAAGTTTTAAGCACCTACTTAAGTTACATTATCTCTCTCTTACCTAGCTTATTTCACTCTTCTTTATTGTAATCGTATCTTCTTTCCTATCCTTATTTTGTTATATATTATTATATTTATTCATTGTATATGATATATTAATTTTATTTTGTTCATTTACGCCTTATTTTTTGCTCACCCACCTCAATCAAAATCTCTCCTTACGCATATACATACGGTAGCCTGGAAGAGATCGCTACCTAGCGATAAGGCCGCCGTTTGTACATGTCTTTCTCTATTTTATGTTCTTTCTGTATTTGTACTTTCTGATGTGTGTGCAATAAAGTATAAAATAAATAAATAAATAAATAAATATTTAAAAGGTGTGTCCTTGGCAGTTGATACGTGATAGCGATCGTGCGCACCGCCCAGTTGTGGCTTTCTGTGTTTTCTCATTCGTACACCAGCTGCCGTCGATCATTACGAGCTTAATATTTACCGTATCAATAATTACAGTAATCATTCCTTACCGGTAACGATTATCCCCTCTTAGGACCTATAATTTTACTTTACATAAGGTACTTGAAGATTCGTAGGTCATATTACTACGTTAAAATATTCCAATGTATAAAAATAACTGGCCAAGCCTGAGAATATTCGGTTAATATAAAATATCGGTTATATCGGTTCTGTGGTTTCAGCTATGAAACTTAGTAAGTATGGAGATACTTACTTAATATTAGTAGGTAAGTATCTTCGAAAAATATCTAAATTTTCTAGGTCCGTTGAGCTTTCGAAATAGATAGGTCTACATATATAAATTATTAGATACGAAAACAATAACAAAGCGACGATAACTTTAACTTCGAATTGATAACAAAAAGCAACATAACTATTGATAACAGCTGCATAAATTAATTAACAATAATTCTAAAATAGATCAACAAAAAGTTAGGTACACCTTCTCCTCAGCACATGATCGCGTGACAGTTCAGAGATTACGTAGCTACTTAATTGGCAATTTAACTTACATTGTACGAGTAAATCATTTAAATGATATTCTTCATTATTTCAATGGGTGTTATGCCACACAATGGCGGACCGAGGTAAGTCACGACTTAGTCCCGCGGGTGCCCACCTGTGCTCCCGAAATGAAAATTTAGTTATATTTTCTTAAATTTCAACTCATTATGGGTACACGACGGGATCGTGCATGGAGCGGCGTCTTTGAACATTTTCGGAATGCTGAGATTGCAGTATGGTTTTTGAATGGAGATTATTCACTGCCTGATGTTACGTATGGTAATGGCAAGTAATGAGTGTTGTTCCGCTGTAGGCGAGGTAAATTAAACATATTTAAATTTCATCACACTTATAATAAAGTGACAGAATCGGGTACATGTATTGCCTCTTGGGCGTTTTCGTGTTCATCTTCACCGCGGCAGTACAGCTTTTTTTCTAGTTTCACAACCTCGCTACGAACCAACATGATCACGTAGAATTGCATTGCTGAAATAAAGACAAGTTTTTTTTAATTACATATTATGTATTTTGTATTTCTTACTACATAAAAGCACTTTTAACTTTTAATGAGTGCTCTATAAGTATTTAGGTACTTATCTACTGAGTACTGACTGATTATTTTCTTAAATGCATTGATGTAAAATACATACAAAAAAGAATACAACAAATTATGTTAGCAAAGTAATTAAAAATGCATACCTATAGCGAATAATGAGACAGCACCGTCAATATAAACTCGACGAGATATAAGAAAGAACGTCGGCACCAGAGCGGCCAGGGACGTCGTCACAGCGTAGTAGTTGAACAGACGTAACATTGAGAGATCCTTCTAAAATATACATGTATTTTTTACATATTATTAAGTAGGAAACTACATTATTCCTGTAGGTTTTATACTTAGTATGGCAATTAAAATTTGAACTGTTATAATAATTTTAAGTAGGATACCTATTGGATAATATTGTTATTTTTACCTACTTACTTTAATTAAATCCTATCCTATCTAGTCCTATCCTTCCTACTAGTAATATTATAAATGCGAAAGTTTGGGAGGATGGATGTATATGTGTATGTATGTATGTTTGTTACTCTTTAACGCAAATACTACTGAAACAATTACAATGAAATTTAGCACACATGTAGAGGGTAACTTGGATTAACACATAGGATAGGTTTTATCCCGGAAATCCCACCAGAACGGCAATAATGAGGGGTTTTTCTTTTAAAACACGGGCGAAGCCGCGGGTGGAAAGCTAGTAGTTATTAATATATTTTTTTATTAAAAGGGGCTTTACTGTACCTTACATCTGTACCTACCAATTTTTTATATCAGAGCACTTATAAACAGAATGTATAAATTATAATTATAGAATAAAAATATGCATTAATATTTAATTACAAACCTGATAAGCGGCGACTAAAAGTAGAAAGTTAAGAATGACTCCCATCCCGAGTATACTGAACAAGATGGTAGAGGTCAGGACCTCCACTGAAGAATCATTCGTTAGTGTGTACTTCTGCATCTCTGTATTTATTACCAGTACCGCCACCGTTAAGACGAGGAAAATCTAAAAAAAATAAAAACCAACTTTTTCACAAATAATAAACAGGTGATTAGAAGTTTCTCGAACTTTTCGCAATAAAATTTTAAAATGTTTGCCGTCTTAATTAGTCACAAAGAGAAATCAATCGGAAATATATTTTGAAAATCCAGAAAAAAGCAAACTACCTAATTCCTATCATCATCATTTTTATTTTTTATAATTGGCAAAGAATACTTACTATATTTATGTATGCAAAAATTATAATCCCAGACCGTAATGGAATACAAAAACAACACCTTTTTACATCTGGAACCTTCATTTTTAATTCAGTACAAAATCTATTAAAATCACCGTACACAAACTAATAACAAGTTGAATTAAATACGATTACGCAAATAACACTGTTTGAATTATTAAGACTGTGTACTAAAATATAGTCAAAGTTAGTTGCAAGCGCAAATCAATTTTATTTCTTTGTATTAAGAACTATAATCCAAATTCCGATGTGCAAAGATGACATATAAGATCATAAAATACATGAACCAACTTCAATAACCTTAAACAAAAATAATGTGATAAACGTACATCAGTTCAATGACACATTAAAATGCAACAATAACTTGCAGACGACACTTATCGCATAACTTAATCCATTCACGATTTAATTTTGTTTAGTCCAATATTTTGGATTCCTTGGGTAAAAACAGACATCTTGTATTTCGACTGTTTTTTGAAGTGAAACTTCTTTATCGGGGTTGGAAAAAAATTTAGTGTAACATTTTTTCGTTACGCGTGACATTTTTCCGTTACGCGCCATCTTTTTAATATCCCTACCACGCGTGATTCGACGTATTTGTGTAAAGTTGCATATAGTTAATTATTTTTTGAAAAATAAGGTCATAAGGAGTTTCACTTCTTACGTGTACTAACACGCACACATTTTTGAAGTGAAACTTCTTTATCGGGGTTGGACAAAATTTAGTGTAACATTTTTGCGTTACGCCGTACGCGTGACATTTTTGCGTTACGCCATACTCGTGACATTTTTAAGGTCATAAAGAAGTTTCACTTCTTACGTGTGTACTCTAGTACACGCATACATTTTTTTTTAAATTATTATCTAGGGCCTAGGCCATTAAAATTCAATGCTTTATTTCTTTTTTAACATTAAATGAATAAATTCCATTGATTAATTCCACTAATAATTGCCCCACATGTCCTTTCCGTTGATCAACAAATATATAAAAACAATAAAATGTCTCGAAGAAATTACAAGGCATCAGAAGTAATAAGACAATCGGTCTTAATTCAATCGACCGCGGCCAGTGTCTTGACAAGTTTCATAATTCACTTATTAATTTATATTGCATAATTGAGCCACCCATGTTCGACCCTCAACAGACTTGCGCAGATTATCCCCTCATCGTTTGTTTATTTTTCGTTCAATTACCATCTGGTTACTGCTAACGCTAATTCGATTAACAATATGTTTGGGTTAAAAATTGCATTGCAATTTGCAGTAGGGATATAGAATCCCAATTTGATGCTTGAAATTGGACTCAAATGAGGATTAATAAGATTTCTTTATAATTAACTGGACATAGCTATGTAAGTATGTCTATTAGAGTTTTTAGCATTAGAAAGTAGAAACATATGTCTCTATAACAATACCTACATAATATTGTACATAGATCAATGACTAAAATAGTGAATAGTGAACACTGACTGAAATAGGGAAAAATTAATAGCGAGAACATTATTCTGCTATTGTAGGTATTTAGTAAAATTGAATTGAGCTGGTGGTCGGTTCCCTGATGGAAAACGACCATCACTGCCCATGTAGGTACATAAAGCAAATGGGTTGTCGGCTTTTTACGGAAAAAGGAATCATGATCATTTTAAGGGTTCCGAACCTCAAAAGGAAAAAAACGGAACCTATAACAGATCACTTTGTTGTCTGTCTGTCTGTCTATCAAAACCCTTTTTGTCAGAAACGCGTGGAGGTTGTGAAGCTGATATTGATACTCTTGATACTCAAGTCTACAGTCACTTGAAGCTATGAAAAAATAAATTTATTAAAGCCAGATTTAACAGCCGTTTATGTTGCAAATTTTCGTAAATTTCGACATTCGCAAGGGAATCAAAACCTGGAGGCAACAGCAAATAAAAAGTATCATCAAAATCTCCTCCTCCTTTTTTGAAATCGGTTGAAAATGAAATATAAGGTAGATGTTTATAAAATATATAGGGCGTATTCAGAAAGAAAGCTTGAAACTTATAAGCGCTTATAAGCGCTTATCAGCGCTTGTCAGCGCTGGTAACCCGCGCAGGAAAATATATGAACATGCGCCGATAAGCGCTGATCGGCGCCGACAAGTTCTGACAAGCTTCAACAAGCGCTGGTCAGCGCTGGGCGCTGCCATATAAAATTTGTTTTGGTCTGCTTCAACCTGCTTCCTTTGTGTAGAACGAACCAGCGTTGACAAGCGCCGATAAGCGCTTATAAGTTTCAAGCTTTCTTTCTGAATACGCCCATAGTTAGGTCTTTTCGGTTTTTTACTGAAGTAAATGTCATAAAAAATGTAGTTTATAGTGTGTTTATACGAGCGAAGCCTCAGGCAAAAAGCTAGTTTTAAAAATTTAATGAAAAATAATAATCATCAAAACATATTTAAAAAAATATTTTAAACAAGTTTTATACCACATACCCACAGCACATACCCATACAAGGTTTAATTTTTGACAGCTGGTGTAACTATTAATTATCTACATTCTACACTGCGAGTAATATTGGTTATATTTTTTATATAGGTACTCTGTGCGAATTCGGAGTTACAGTTTCTCAATCTTTTTAATTCTTACGTGACTGAGAATAGTGAATTTTAGATTATATTTAGGGAAATATTGATATATTCTACTATAACAAGTTAAAGTTATAAATTACACATAATACAGGTAATAAATTTCGATGTTTTATATTCCAAATAACTTACAAACTTGACTCTAATGCGGTTTTGAGGTTATGTTTCAAAGATTGTAGGAAAAAATGCTACATAAATCTACTACACCCATGGAATTTCATAATAAATTTAAAATTGCCCAATAATTACTGTTTAATTTACTTTAAACAAGTAAAGATCTCGATTCCATGATAACTTAAATTTATCTACAGCAACGCCGATCAACATCAATATCCAAAAATTCCTTATTTACTTTATCAATCTTAATACATTTTCAGAATGGCTGGACAGCTTTTCAATCGCATCGGCCAACTTGGCTTGGGAGTTGCTCTGGTCGGAGGAGTCGTAAATTCAGCTTTATATAATGGTAACTATTTTATTCTAATAAAGAATAAACGACCAAAGAATAAATGACCAAAATAATAAAAATCTTTCTTAGCTTTTATTCTGAACCAAATAATGGTAATAATCATAATTAAATAAAGCTCACCCATTGAAATAATATTAATGCAGTATGTGCCTACCTGTTTAACAATATTTTTGTTTTAATTTATGCTATAATTTCAATCACTATTCTTTCAGTCGATGGTGGCCACAGAGCAGTTATTTTCGACAGGTTTCAAGGTGTCAAAAACTTGGTAGTCGGTGAAGGTACTCACTTCTTCATACCCTGGATTCAGAGACCAATAACCTTTGACATAAGATCGAGACCTCGTAATGTTCCCACAGTTACAGGAAGCAAAGGTATAGTAAATTAATTTTATCAATATAAATAATTAATTTTATAGCTACTTATGTATTAGGACTACTACTACTATATAGAACAAACTGATAATAAATAGTGTTAAATATACTAGGCCAGTTTTTTTGTAAGAAAACAATATGATTAACAAACACACTTGTACCAATGTTTACATACAGGCTATGTAATTAATTTACAAAAAATATTTCTATTAATTATCACATTTCAAAAGGAGGCACCCTTTTGAAATGTTGAAATGTTTGAATTTAATTATTATATTTATCATTAATATCTTTTAATTTAAATTAATTAAAATAAATAATGTATTAAAATTAAATTTTTCAGATCTTCAAAATGTAAACATCACCCTGCGTATCCTGTTCAGACCAGTTCCTGACCAGCTGCCAAAGATCTATACTATTCTTGGTGTTGACTATGATGAGAGGGTGCTCCCATCCATAACAGCTGAAGTCCTAAAGGCTGTGGTGGCGCAGTTTGATGCAGGAGAATTGATTACACAGAGAGAGGTAAGATTTCACAGTTCCACCACCGGACCACACGCCGTAAAAACCAGTTCCATCCGCACCATCTGGATGGTTGGCGCTCCACCACTGTTCGCTTCACCCGCAACTTCCTTCCGCGTACGGTGAAACTGTGGAACGACTTGCCACCTGCGGTGTTCCCGAACAACTACGACATTGGGGCCTTCAAGAAAAGAGCTTATTTGTCCATAAAAGGCCGGCAAAGCACCTGCAACACTTCTAGTGTTACAAGTGTCTATGGGCGGTGGTGACCACTTAACATCAGGTGGCCCGCCTGCCAAAAAAAAAAAAAAAATTTGCCCGGTTGTATACGGACTGTTAACGGCAAGGACGGCAGTTAACGGTTGAGCAACGTACACGGACTGCTTGAGCGTGGTTGTTGACTGCTGGAGCTGTCGCTACAAACCGCGCAGTTGATGGCTTGAAGCGGTCGCGACTGCTTGAGCAGTCTGTGTACGGCCACCCTATCTAACAATTTTCTCAAAAATAAGAGTTTGTCAAGTATTTTATAGGTGGATAAAAAGGAGAAGGTATATAGATATTGACCTTTAAACTTTAATTCATGAACTGTCAGACACATTACTACACCTTCCTGCTCCTTCCTGTTATGGTCATAGTAATTATGATAATATGTTGAAGTGGGAAAATTCCTTCAAAGTTAATTGTTGTACACATTTTCTTTATAAGCATTTTCATTATCACTACATAATATAAAACAAAGTCGCTTTCTCTGTCCCTATGTCCCTTTGTATGCTTAAATCTTTAAAACTACGCAACGGATTTTGATGCGGTTTTTTTTAATAGATAAAGTGAATCAAGAGGAAGGATTTAGTATATAATTTATTAGGTTTTAGAAAAAGCGGGCGAAGCCGCGGGCGGTAAGCTAGTGTAATATAAAATGTAGAATTAAAGATATGAGAGATCTTCCATAGTCATTTTAATAGAAGTTTACTTTTAATAAAAATATTTAAGTACAATTTCTTTTTTTTAATTTCAATAATGTATTATGTACAAGTTAAGTTATGTATAGTTAATGCTCATGAGAACATTAATTCCATTTATTAATTTTTATTCATATTTATTTCAGATTGTTTCACAAAAAGTAAACGAGAGCTTAACAGAAAGAGCAGCCCAGTTTGGTCTTATTTTGGATGACATTTCCATTACACATTTAACATTCGGCAAGGAATTCACGCAGGCCGTTGAATTAAAGCAAGTAGCGCAACAAGAAGCTGAGAAGGCTAGGTTCCTCGTAGAGAAGGCGGAACAACAAAAGAAGGCAGCCATTATTACCGCGGAGGGTGACGCCCAAGCCGCTGTGTTATTGGCCAAGTCATTCGGCACTGCCGGTGAAGGTCTCGTAGAGCTTCGACGTATCGAAGCCGCCGAAGACATCGCCTACCAACTATCCAAATCCCGTAATGTTACTTATTTACCTCAAGGCCAGAACGTCCTGCTAAACCTTCCAACACAAAACTAAATGTGTTCATAACTTTAATTCATTACTGGTGTACAATAAGATGTGATTGGCACTGTGCAATTGCATTTGTAATTACTTTAATGATAAGAAAACTGCATTTGGAGATGTTATGGTTACAACAATAGACTGTAGTATGTATTAGCTTTATAAAAATTATAATTATGCAATAAACTATTCTTTGTTGAGCTTTGTTTTTCTTTTGAAACATTTATTACTAGCTTATTTTCGTGTTTAATTATTGTAAGGAAAATTTACCAATTACCAAGAAAGGAAAATCATTATACATAGTTTTTTATTTAAACAAAATAGATTACTGCACTTATAGATGATTTAGATTTTATCAAAAAGATAATAATTTTTTCCTTAATATAATATCACAAAAATGCACTCCTTACTTCTTATGGTAGATAAAAAAAATGTTTAAGATTTTCAATTACATATAGTCTAAAACGTCATATTCGTTTTCTAGCTCTGCAGATTTTGCATCATCCTTATCCAATAAATAATCTGCTTGTATTTTATTAAAAAATACATTTTCTCGAACACATGCTTCTTTTATATATTCTATTTCTAAGGAATTCATTCCTGCTGGCAAGGTTAACTTGCACAAATCCATATTTTCTTTGAAGTTTTTAATTAAACTATCAACTTCTTTTTTAAAATCGCTGTCCACTGTGTCCCTATCAGCCGGTCTGTTTTCCAATGATTTCTTTAGATTATAATCATTACTCATTTTTTCTAGTAAATCAAATTCAACCTTGAGCTCATTATTATTGGGGCATAGGTTTATGGCACGTTTGAGTTTTTTCTCGGCCAAGCCAAATTGTCCTATCATTCTCAAAGCTTTAGCATTCTGGTAAAGCACTTTACCGTTATTCCACAAACTTTCCAATCTATTCAGCTCATTACATGCAATGCATACTTTGTATGGCTGCTTGGTTATATTATAACATATAGCTAGATTAGTGTATAATTTAATCAACAACTTCTTCTGAATTTCTTCTTCATCCTCATCTGCTAAGCGGCATCTGTGTAACATACTGACACCTTTCCTAAATAGTTGTATTGCAGAGGTATAGTTGTTTAATTTATGCCATTTTAAGCCTGATACATATAACATTTTTACTTCTTTGTGTACTCTTACAAAAGTGTTTGGCTCTGATAGATTAAGTGGTCTGAAAACAAAAAATATCGGCTAAATAATTATGTTAACAGTTACCGAAAGTATTGAATGAAGTTAAATAATATTTACCCTTCTATTGGTGTAAGTATACTCTTCATTAATTTTACATAGAAAACACATTTTGCCTTAGGTTTAATTCTTGGGGGCACTCCCAGCTCACCATACATTAATTCATGAGACAAAAGGAATATTGAAGTTTCTCCAACTAACATAGACTTAACTGCAAGTAAAAGCCCAGGCAACAAGCCATTGTCTTTCAGATCTACCACCTGTAATAACAAGTATTACATCATGTATGTATTTTAAAAACAATAAAGTTTAAACAAGAATGATACCCAAATGGAGGATTTTATAAACATTGATATCTTTTTTTTTATCAAAAAATCCTACAAAAACTAGCTAATAAGAAATAGAATTACCAACCATTGGTTTACATGGTTTTTGTATATCAAAGGGGTCTGATTCATTTTCCCAATAACCTGAAAACGCTATTGAAACGGTGCATCCTTCATGCAAAGGCATCCCCCCACCTTCTTCCAAAATCTTTTTCTTCACATAGCCTTGTTCATCTACATTCGTTAAATGTTTTTCAATTGTACTGAATGATTTCACTGGTTCACCAATTATATCAAGGCCTTTATTTTTAGTTTCTTCATTTACTGTTTGAATATTATGGTCTAAATCATCATAATCTTCATTTATTTGTAAAACAGATCCAGATGTCAATAACTGCCTAAAAGTAATCAATTCATAATTATTATGTACTATATGATAAAATGAAATTCTTATTTAAAATTATAAGTAATTCAGATATAATTAATATGACTAATGTTTGGAGATCCTTACTTTATATCCAGTCCATTTTCTAAAGCTACAAGAGGCGCCGTTCCGTCCATTTTCATCAAAACAAAAGTACCTCCGTGTGAAGAATGAAATCGTCTAAAGTTTCTTCTAATGTAAATTCTATCAACAACTGCATAAGAGGTAGGTAGGTACGATTAAGATGTGGTTTTGCAATGCAATAAAATGTTTGATGAAATTAAAAAGATGATATGATAATACTGAGGTTTTTGTATATTTTTAAGTTATACATACTTTGCAATGCAATGCAAAAATGCAATGCAAATGAGCCAAGTAACATAAAAAGTACTATAAATATTGCTAAATTGATTCAAATTTCAAATTGGTGACAAGTTAAAAGTTTATTTTTTACATGACATTCGCAAGACACAAATGGACGCATACTGCAAAATGACATTTATTATTAAGCTTTGAGTTTGACATAATAAACGTCACTACGCACACGGCACAATGTCGCTATGAAAGATGTCCCACGACGAACCTATGAACTTAATTTGACAGGTCGGCCATATTGCAGAAAAAGGTCAAGAGTTGCCACCACCACAGCCACCACGTTGCGACTATGAATTGAACCAAGAAGCTTATATCTAATACACTGGAGATTTCAGTATGAACATTAACTTGTAACAAAAGAAAATATGACCTTGAATGACGCCTGTATGTTTTTTTATCCCTTTCACACCTAACTTGGCAAGTGGGTGTGAAAGGGATAAAAAAACATACAGGCGTCATTCAAGGTCATATTTTCTTGTTACAAGGTAATGTTCATACTGAAATCTCCAGTGTATTAGATATAAGCTTCTTGAATTGAACACTAAAAAATTGGGTGTGTTAAAAAATGAATCCCATTCTATAGGGCGTATTCAGAAAGAAAGCTTGAAACTTATAAGCGCTTATAAGCGCTTATCGGCGCTTATAAGCGCTGGTTACCCGCGCAGGAAAATATATGAACATGCGCTTATAAGCGCTGATAGGCGCCGACAAGTTCCAACAAGTTTCAACAAACTTGTCGGCGCCGATCAGCGCTTATAAGCGCATGTTCATATATTTTCCTGCGCGGGTTACCAGCGCTTATAAGCGCCGATAAGCGCTTATAAGCGCTTATAAGTTTCAAGCTTTCTTTCTGAATACGCCCATACTTGCGCAGCGGTATGACCTGGGCTTCACTCGTGATACATATAATATTATTACTTATAAGCATTCTCGAATCACGGACAAATCTAAGGGTGATTTTTTTTTTGAAAAGCATGAACTATTTTAGGATATTATTAGTATAGATAACGTATAGATAATATAAAGCTAATTATATCATTATATACACGACGGCTTAACTTACAACGTACAATTTAGATGTACCTAACATTTTTAACCCATTATGAAATTAGGGTATAATTATTAAAACACACAAAAAAATTACGTAGATATTATTTATTTAATGTTTAAAAATATAATCTGTACAAGATTGTAAATTAAAAAATAATAATAAATATAAAATATTATTATTGCTTGCGTGTCTTCTGGTTTAATGCTTGTCTCAAAACAGCAATGTATGAAGAAATAAGGTCATCCATTTTATATCCTAAAGATGTTTCACATAATATTTTTGTACCTCGCATAAAACTCCCCATTGTCATATGAAAGAATGTATTCCCTGATGACCAATTCGACAATTGTGAAAATGGATATGTTACAAGTACATCCTGAAAGTAAAGATTTTATTGATTACATTCGACGAGTTTCTCAACAAGCAATACATATTTAAAAAAAATCTATAGATACTATATGCCTAACATTTTTGGATATACCCACCAGATCAGGATATAACCAGTAATAAAAATTTAAAGAGAAGAAGTATTAGTAATCCATTGACTAACCCGTGTTTGTGGGTGAATCACACTAACGCCTTGCTTATTTATACCAATAACAACCATTTCCGGGTACGTTGGATCCGACGTCTGTTTTACTTCAAAAAAAGCTGTACCAAATGTAGGTAATTGATAAATTTTCTTCAAAAATTGTTCTTTAGCCTCATTCTCCATCATTTGTCCGTGCTTAAAATATGCCGCACTTATCGAAGATTTCCACTGAGAATTCGACATTATTTTTAACATATCTATGGGTACAAATTCTTCTAGCATTTGTGTGATTTGCGGTAATAATGACTGATCATCTCCAAATCTAGATCTGTAAATGAGAGCAGCTAATTCGACTAAATCATGCTTCGTTGTCTTGTGATAGCCACGCAAGTATTTTGGAAGTTCTTGCGGAAAATAAAAAATTTCATCTGCGTTCTTGTCTTTACCAGGAACTGCGTTTATCCACAATTTTTTCATGAAGAATATTTGGTAATTCATTTGTAGTTGGCCACCTAAAAATAAAAATTGATATTGATTATAAATATAGCTATACGAAAATGAGCTTATCAACCAATTAATATAATATATTACCTCCACGAACTGGGCGAGTCTGTTTCATCCATTCAACAAGTTCATGTATAAAATCAAAAAAATAGTAATTTTCTGGAACTGAAAACACCTTATCCGCTATTTTAACGAATAAACTAAAGCCATCACTATTTCTCAGATTAAGGCGACCAGTTATCTGTTCGCACAAATCTCTCGCTTTTGTCGAAGAGTCAACTTCAAAAGCTTCATCTGTGTCATCAGGGAAATACACCTTATGATAAATTTGCATACTTCTGTGTTGTATAGCTTCCACCTCAACAACATACGGCGAATAAAATCTTGGTCCACCTCTTTGAATTTTAAATACTCGTTTTAAACAATCTTTCGCTATAGGATGTGGTCTTGTCTTTAGAAATTCAACTAATTCTTTCATAAGGGTTTGCCCACAAGCAAAAACACCAGTAGCTAGCCACATTAACTCCCATCCTCTTTCTTCACTCAACTGTATTCGATTATTTGTTAGTTGTTTCATTATTTGGCAGTAAATTTCGTCACGTAATGTAAGATCTTTCATTCCTGGCCTAAAAATGTCATCGGTGTATTCTGTGGTTGACCTCGCTTTCGGAGAAGGCATGTCACCCATATATTTCAAAATAGCAAAGAATGATGAAACTGCAGCCTTACACAATTTTTCGTTATCCATCAGCTTTTTCAATAAAGGCATCCTAATTGGTTCACGCGTGTGAGCCCATAAGTCACCCAATACAGATTTCTTAGCCATAGTGAGCGTTGATTGTTTGGATACTGTAGTTTGTATGTCATAGTTTTCCCTAAAGTGTTCCTTTGCATATTTTTCAAGTGTGTGCATTCTTTTCCGTTGCAGCGTGTTGTATTGAGATGTAACCTTCTTATCATTATTTATATTACCCTTCTTGAAAACTTCTAATATAGAGTTGGACGGTAATGAAAGCGTGGGCAATATATACACCTGTTCTGTGGGGAACAAACCCTCTTTTCCGTTACATAGTCCGTGTCCCCATGTTGCATTCATAAGTGTTTCACCATTAAAGTCTTGTAAGAGCGTAATTAGATCACCTTTTTTGTATTGTAAAAATGAAGCTGCATCACTATAACCTTGTGTATCACTTTGTGCAATGACATATATCGAACGCCTTTTCAGACCATCAATAAGATATATTATAAGTGAGCTCATTTCACTAGCTTCAACGCTTTGGAATACAAATTCTTCCTGTTCTATTGTTTTAATCGTCACTCTTCCAATATTATCATAATCTTTATCATCACTATACGCTACATATGTTACCTCAGCATACGACATTTCTAAAAGAATATGCTCTGATTGATCCACAATATAAATTCCAGTCCAATTGATTGCTACTATAACAATGTCTTTGTTTATTGAATCGCCTTTTAATTTTATGGCCTCAAAGAATCTGGAGAATAGCATAGGCCATTTTATTTTTGCAAATATTACGATGTCTTCTTTACATCGTAAAGGATCTACTTTAGATTGTATGCTTTCGTTAGTTTCAAATGCTTTCGTGACGAGGTGCTCCCACTTTGTTAATGCTGCATCGTTACTTTGAATGAATTGGTTAGGTATATAATTGACAATAACTTTTCTCAGAACGTTTGGTTCAATATGTGGTCCATATTCAATATAATGCTGTTGTGCAGCAATCATAGCTAAGTCTCCTTCAGAACTGCAGCGGTATTCACCGAATTTTACTCCTTTAACAACTTGGTGATATATCAAAGTTGTAGCGACAGGATCGTCGCAAGGATTATGCCAAGGAGTGAACACTTCCTTGCGATAGAACAATCGCCATGGTGCATTCTTTTCTGGTGTACCTTGCTCTTTGGCATATTGTTCACATTGAGAAATTGCATCCATGATATGCTCTCCTTCACTGCCTAAGGACAATACTTTATCATAGAGTGTTATATAAAGCGAAAATCCAAAAGTATCAGTTAAACCAATATTGTCGGCAATTTGCAAGCAAACTTCTTCAGACGTTGTAGCTGAATCGGATTCAATTGTTTTTAATGATTCATCCATAAGTGTGACGGTCAAAAGTATGGGTTTTTTTGATTTTGTAGCTTGCAATTCGAGACAGCTGGGAGGTTGAGTTCTCGCACCATTTTTAAAAGTTCTCATAAGCCGTCCCTCGCAGTAAGGAGCATAACCAGGCGGACCATCCCTGATAAAGGATCTTAAATATTTGACAAATCTTTCTGAAGGTGGGAAACAGCCAACACACAATGATAATAATATCCAACCACGGGCGTAAGATGCTTTTGACGGGTTATTTGTAAGCTGTTTACAAAGCTGACAAAATATTTCGTCTCTGAAACATATACATAGATTTTTAGTAGTTACTTTAACAAAAAAAAAAAAATAAGTTAACAATATTTACGATTAGTTTTTTAATTGATACCTTAGCTCTTTTCTTATTATTCCGTGACCTATAATGAAATGTAATTTTTCCAGATTAGAGGTACGACGTGAATTTAACCAATTGTTATACATCTCTGAAGTTTGTTCATCATTATACAATGACTTCATAAAGTCTTCATCTAATTTTGACTTATTTTTTAGGGTCCTTTGTACTAATTTACTTTTAGTGTCACTGTTATCTTTTAAATATTCCTGAAATATATTAACGTTATTAACAAAAATAATAGTTTATTTACAATTTTTTTGGTGAATGTTTTTTATATGGCTACATAACTAACTATCAATGGAAATTCATGAAATAATTGTAAAGAAAATATGAGATACTAAAAACCTACCTCAAATTCTTTGCTTTTCTGGAAAGCGCGACCCACCGTGTCGTTCAATTTTGTCATAATTGGTACATTATCTTTCTTATCATCAATATATTTCGGTTCAGCAATATCACCCATAAATCTTAAGATTGTAATCCACAAAGCATGCGACGCTGCCTTATCAACTGGGGACGGTAAATCGAGTAAGGAATGTTTCAGAGGTTTGCGAGAATATTGGTGGCTCATATTTCCCAAAAAATACGTCGCAGCAAACTTCTTGAAGTTAAATTCGTCGAATGGCTCTTCTTCAAACTCTTTCTGTAAGGGAATGTTTATTACGTCCACAATTGAGGGTTTTTCGGTTGTTTCCTGAAATAATATAAAAAATTAAAACTTCAACATAATTAAATCTCTCTTCTCTATACTTAATTTGTTAATATTTAATTGTATCGTTCAAATACTCAGTTCCAAAATTTAAATGCTTATTTTTTGAAAGAAAATTAGTAAAGTTCGTGATAATTAGGTGCCTATAAAATTGATATAAAAGGAACTTACTACACCGAATCCTGTCCTTCTAATCGTCCCCGCTGGCGTCGCAGTATCCTTTAAAAAACCAAACACATCATCAACGTATCTATCATCAATAATTGTTGTATTTTGCGCATTTCCATCCACGCCCAAATCTTTTCCTACCCACACAGCTCTCATAAGATCGGAATACTTTTTCTCATATTCATCCTCTCCCCTACTAGTGTTCTGATTGTTTTGTTTTTCATTTTTAAATTCTGCCAGTTTCATTTTAATTAGATGCATTTTTTCATTTATCATTCTTCGTACGAGATAACCTTTGCATTCAGCTTGGAATTTTGTGAAGAAAACTCTCAAATTTAAGAATGTCTTTCTGAGTTCTCGAGACTTCAATGTAGCCTGTAATCGCAAATAACCGCGTAGCATAGCCAAATATTTACTTCGATATCCGCGCGCTCGGAAATGTTTTTGTACGGTAATCGCTGCGGCACGTAATCGTAAATATCTTCGTCGATAGATAAATCTCCGTCCATTCGTTTGAACCCTTATCACTGCAGCTATGAGTATTTTATGCCTTAATTCTTCTAACATACTATCGTGGTGATCTTTGAGAAACACTTTCGTGTGCCCAAGTCTGAAGTCTTGATCTTTAAGTACTTCTTCGCATATCTTTTTAGCAGCTTGTTTACAATCAGCTTTTTCTACAGGTGGTATCCCTGAAACTACGAGCCGGTAGCGATGTACAAATTCAGCATACGAATATCTAATAGGATATCCAGCTTGTCTTATTTTTGCAGTTTCCATTAACCCGGCGTAACGTAACTGACGAACGCAAAGAGGTCGATCAAAGATCTGAAAATTATTAATGCAATAATTTAATCGGTAATTCAAATAAAGTTAAAAAGTTATTTATTTACTAAATAATCAAAATTAATAAAATATCATACTCTTGGCTTTTTCAATTCATTTGGCTTGATGCAACGAACAAAAAAGGGGTGACATGCGTACAACGTTTTCATAAGCGATTCGAGTGATGCCTTAAATTGGTGACTCAGCGATAAAGTTTTACGACTTCCACTATGTCCAGTCACTGAATCCAAATCAAATATTTTCTTCAAGAATGTATTATTTGAATCTATTAACAGCTCCCGTAAGTCGGTTGTTAGCATGTCTCTATTCTTGTCTAAGAAACCTAAGGAAAGATATAAAATATTAGGGGGTATATTTTGTTTTAAATTTCTTAATTTAATGAAGTCATACTAACCTTTAACGTTATAATAAACGTCGCCAGCAAAATGTTTTACACCAAACCTGTGGTCACGTGTTGACTTAGGAGACACATAACATTTTTTACTGCTATGGTTGCTGTTTAATTTGTCCAGTAAAGTTATATCTGTCCCTTTAGGGAACCTGGACTCTTCATCAATCAAAGATAACAAATTCATAGGTTTTATACCAATTACATCGAGGTTTTCTTGATTATCGACATAGTTAATGTTTGTCCATGTTATACCTTCTTTTTGATACTGTTCTTGTTCAAGTTTAAATATATGCCTAACAAAAAATTGTTGAAGGTTTTCATTTGCATAATTAATACAAAGTTGCTCAAAACTATTACTGTCAAAATTTTCAAAGCCGAAAATATCTAATATACCAATTGAGTTATTAGAGAGCCTTTCGTCCTTGTGTAGTGTTTTATTTATATTTTCAACGATATAAACGAAAATGTGTCCATAAATTGCTTTAACTAATGCGTCTCTCCCCTCGATTGCTGAGGATACAGATATAGTGGAAACAATTTTTTCCCCGTGAGCAATTAATGTTTTCCTTGTCAGGGCCTCGCATAATTGTGCTTTATTTACACCAAGTAAGCTAGCACTTCTATTCGCATTTACAGCGTCCGCCACTTCTGATGATTCAATATTATTGGTGCTATATGACTTAAATTTTAAATTTCCCATGTGAAGAATACCTGCCAATAAATTGAATACGCCCCAAACTTCCTCATCTGCAAAATTCAATACTTTAAATGCTGATCTAATGTCCGAAAACTCTATAGCATCATTTCGACCATCGCACGTTAACATATTTCCGGAATTAAGATATTCGTAGTCTTGAGGTATAGTAAGTTCCAGTTTCTTTTTTTCGTCAGCCGATAATCCCGTCACAAGTGAGTAGAATATGTGGTAATTCCTCTCCCCTTTGTTTTGTCGGACGATACGAGATTTTTCCAGCAAGTACTGATCAATGTTTCCTCCTTCTATCACACCGTCTTTAGTGAAATAAATATTAATATATTTTCCAAATCTGGACGAATTGTCGTTTTTTACCGTCTTTGCATTTCCAAAAGCTTCTAAAATTGGATTGGTCTCCTGAATTTGTTGCTCTATCCAAGAGTGCTTTCCACTTGCTGCTGCCAAATACTGCAGCAACAACTTTGTACTTTCCGTTTTACCCGCACCACTCTCTCCACTAAAATTAGAATTTTATTTTACATAGTCTGTTCTTAAAAAAATTACAAATAAGTAACTATTAATATTATGATGCTTTTGCTAATCAAAAATAAAGTTTATCAATGCAATTATAAGGAGATAATTCGTTCGCTTGCACTGTGATTTAATTAATTCCTAATAATACCTGATAACAACACATTGATTTGAGCTAGATTCAACCAATTCTCTATAGGAATCACTCCCAATTGCGAATATATGCGGCGGCATGTCCCCAATGTTCCTTTCTTGATAAAAATGAATTTGATCCATCGTGTATATGGGCAATATTTCGTATGGATTGATGGCAATTAACATAGATCCAGTATACGTCTAAAAAGTTAAACAAATAATTGTAAGAACAATCCATAAACGATATTATCATGTTAATTGCAACACTTGTTGCAAATCAAGAACGGCTGAACTGATTAGAATGAGTTTTTTTTTTTTGTTGGATTTGTATTCGACTGAATGAGGATATAATGACTTTTAAAAATTTTAAATACTGCAATTAAGATGGACTACCCGGGCAGTGGCGGGGCAAGCAAAGTGTTAATATAACAAACAGCAAATCAATACTTATATTACGTGTCAGTCATAGCTAAAATCAATGCGATTAGAATTTACGTAGGTACGTTATACGTTAGAATTCAAAATAGCAAACTATGGATAGGTACAGCAAGTGGCATTTTGAGCATCACAGTTTTATAGTCCGTTTTCTTATGGGCATGCTTGTATGGAAAGGTATACATTTTTGAGTAAAGCAATGCCATTTGGTACGAATGTTGTACTCGTCAACCTAAGCCCAAATCGCCCGGTACCAGCCATTACTCCCCGGAAGGAGGGAGGGAGGGGGGGTTAAAGAACAGAGCGCCCGGCGCTCGGAAAAAAAATTCTGGCGGATGAATTTGGACCTTTGAGTCGAATTTGGTGTCGTTATCAGGTAACTAGATGATGCCCAATTGATTCCCCATACCAGGTTTTTAGGGTTCCATAGCAAAATATGTCACAATCCTTAAAATAAAAAACTTTTAGTAGTGAAAAAATCCAAACAAACCAGTATAGTTTTATATTTTTGTATGAAACTTGGTTTATAAAAAATACTGCCTGAAAGGCACTTTAATGCAGATTATAAAAACATTAACATGTAACATATATTTTATCATTTTAAATGTAAAAAAAATTATACAAAGTACAAAAACGTTCGACAGCGCAGCGTAGGGGACGGCTCATAGACCCGAAAAAAAAGCAATATTAACAAAAAAAAAACCGGCCAAGTGCGAGTCGGACTCGCGCACCGAGGGTTCCGTACAACACCTGCAATATATATTTTGTAATGTAACTAAAAATTTAAGGTTTTCGGAATTTTTCCTTTATGTGTGCTATAAAACGTTGCTTCATTCCAAATTTCAAGATTGTAGGTCGACTGGAAGTACCCTTTAGGTTTTGATTCCCTTGCGAGTACTTGCGAGTTTCAAAATATGCAGCTTAAATTGCTGTTTCTTTTGATTGCGTTGACATAGAAGTTTGATTTTGTTACAGCTTAAAGGTATTATAGACCTGAGTATTTGGTATGAATTTCAATTTAATACCTCTACGCGTTTATGAGGAAATGGGTAGTAAGTTTAAAATTATTAAAAAAAATATATTATGTGATGTAACTAAAAATTTATGGTTTTCGTAATTTTTCCTTTATCTATGCTATAAGACGTTGCTTCGTACCAAATTTCAAGATTCTGAGTTCACGGGAAGCATCCTGTAGGTTTTGATTCCCTTGCAAGTGTCGAAAATTTGCGGCATAAACGGCTGTATCTTTTGATTGCGTTGGCTTAGAAGTTTGATTTTTTCACAGCTTCAAGGGACAGTAGACCTGAGTAATTGATATAAATTTCAGCTTCATACCTCCACGCGTTCCTGAGAAAAAGGGTCTTGACAGACGGACGGACGGACGGACGGACGGACGGACGGACAGACGGACAACAAAGTGATCCTATAAGGGTTCCGTTTTTTCCTTTTGAGGTACGGAACCCTAAAAACCAGCCAAGTGCGAGTCTGACTCACTCATTGAATGTTTCGTACTTATTTGTCCCATACCATGTTAACTGGTCTGGTAGGACCTAGATATCTGATACTCACAAACTTTCGTCTTTATAATATTAGTGTGATTTTTAATCATCTTTAAATTATAAATGAAGTCAGGTAACATTGTTAAAAATAAAGATATATAATAATAGAACATTATAGTATTAATAATAATGACAACCACCTCCACAATTGCATAATTCGGTACATTTGAGCTGGCGTTTAAAACACTTCAATCTGGAACTGCAAGATTTCACGCACCGACATCTTATTAATTCAAAGCTTCTCTTTTCTTTTTATTTCAGATGGGGAAGGAATATTCAGATTTTTTTGTAGGCCCCCAAATATACACAGCCTGTAAAACTGCCCTTAAGGTGTGTTGTTTATGGGGAAGCTTCTGTGGGAAGCAAATTTTCTATTTGCATGTCCTTTTATGTGAAAAATTGTTTGCGACCCTCATTTACTGTCACAGTGAGGTATGATCTGAAAAACAAACATGTACGTATAATACTTATATAAAAATATAAGTCTGTATAAGAGTATCTTCAAAATATCGTGTTCGTCCTTACCTATCATGCATTGTAATCACAAACTTTTCAATTTCACTGTCTGCATATTTCGTATGACATTCGTATATGCCTTCCATACCTCAAATTCATGTGTTCCATAGTTCCAAAGCTAGAAGGTTTAAAATAACTATGGGTACACATCGGCACAGGACGAAATCATCAATACCTGGCATGTAACAATGCTATCTTCATGTTTAAATAATGGACTTATTAGTAGTTACATATTACTATGTAAAATTAAATTGTACCTTAATATTGACACGATTTTAAAAGAGCAAATAAGGAGTTTCTTTTTTCCGGTTCTCCTCCATACATACTGCTTTCCGAATCGGTGATAAATGTTAAAAAAATGTTATGACGATTCAAAATTGCTTTTATAAGAAGTCTTATTAAATAAATAAATGTTAAGAGTTTCAGTTTAGTACCCAAATTAATTTCTTGACAAATAATATTTAAGAAATGGTTTTCTTGTATCAGGTCCACAAAGAACACACGCTTTGCCGTTATTCTATTCTTTTACCAGATGTTACACAAACTCATATTTAATGTAAGAAGCAAATAAACTGCATTTGAGGCATGGAAGGCATATCCTAAAGCCACACGAGGGTATGAAGCACTTTACAGTGGCAAATATGCAGACAGTGAAATTGAAAAGTTTGTGATTACAAGGCATGATAGGTAAGGACGGTCACGATATTTTAAAGATTCTCTTAACCAGAACTTATATTTTTATAAGTACATATTATAAGTACATGTTTATTTTTCAGGTCATACCTCGCTGTGGCAGTAAATGAGGGTCGAAAACAATTTTAAACATAAAAGGATATGCAAATAGAAAATTTGCCTCCCACAGAAGCTGCCCTTAAACAACACACCTTAGGGGCAGTTTTACAGGCTGTGTATATTTGGGGGCCTACAAAAAAATCTGAATATTCCTTCCCCATCTGAAATATAAAGAAAAGAGAAGCTTTGAATTAATAAGATGTCGGTGCGTGAAATCTTGCAGTTCCAGATTGAAGTGTTTTAAACGCCAGCTCAAATGTACCGAATTATGCAATTGTGGATGTGGTTGTCATTATTATTAATACTATAACGTTATATTATTATATATCTTTATTTTTAACAATGTTACCTGACTTCATTTATAATTTAAAGATGATTAAAAATCACACTAATATTATATAGACGAAAGTTTGTGAGTATCAGATATCTAGGTCCTACCAGACCAGTTAACATGGTATGGGACAAATAAGTACGAAACACTCGAGTGTGAGTCAGACTCGTACTTGGCTATTTTTTTTTTTTTGTTAGTATTGCTTGTTTTTCGGGTCTATTAGCCGTCCCCTACGCTGCGCTGTCGAACGTTTTTGTACATTGTATAATTTTTTTTTACATTTAAAATGATAAAATATATGTTACATGTTAATGTTTTTATAATCTGCATTAAAGTGCCTTTCAGGCAGTATTTTTTATAAACCAAGTTTCATACAAAAATATAAAACTATACTGGTTTGTTTGGATTTTTTCACTACTGAAAGTTTTTTATTTTAAGGATTGTGACATATTTTGCTATGGAACCCTAAAAACCTGGTATGGGGAATCAATTGGGCATCATCTAGTTACCTGATAACGACACCAAATTCGACTCAAAGGTCCAAATTCATCCGCCAGAATTTTTTTTCCGAGCGCCGGGCGCTCTGTTCTTTAACCCCCCCTCCCTCCCTCCTTCCGGGGAGTAATGGCTGGCTACCGGGCGATTTGGGCTTAGGTTGACGAGTACAACATTCGTACCAAATGGCATTGCTTTACTCAAAAATGTATACCTTTTCCCATAAGAAAACGGACTATTATACTTACATTGCGTAAAATCATATTGATAGCTCAATTGATAGTTAATCCAGCTCTATGTTTATTACGGTAGTATTTTAAAAAAAGATTGAAACAGAAACGGAAAATGCTTCTTCAATATTTACGAATAAAGTTCGTGGTCTGTATTGAAATTGACACGACTACACAAATTCCGGAAGTGCACCGAGTTAAGGCCGGCGAATAAATAGTACACTGTTACTGTTAAGATAAAGTAATATATTAGATACTTACATAAATTAGCTGTTCATTATAGCGTATATGCAGATTACGTAAAATCGTAAACTCTTGGAGTTCCCCCAATGTGATCATATCTTCGACGCTTGAGATCGATGTGGCATGTAAGGGTTTGAGAACATTCGACACTTCCGTAACAAATTTGCGTCCATCATCATCCCTCACTTCAAGTTTTCCTCCAGAACTGTTTAAAACCTTCACCGCGAGGGGTATGTCGAATTCGGACTTCCCCTCTGGTTTCAACCAGACCATATCCTACAAACATCATAATATGATAAGCACACAATTCATTGAAATGGCAAAATGAATCGTGAATTATTTACTTACCGATAATTGTATGTGTCCTGCCATTTTGAGGTTTTAAAATATCCTGTTTATGTTAAATTTCATAGTCACCCCAGTACACAACCACCTTGCCACATGATATCACTATAAAAACTGACGTTATATTATCAATGTTCTAGATTACTTATCATTATTGTGTTCATGATAAGTTAAGTTATCGAAAGTATTTCTCGATACTAGATGGCTACCTATTAAAATATCAATGATAATGAAATTATTTTTGTTTTATAAATAATCTATAATTTACACTAGTACAGGATCCACCCAATAATAAAACAAATAAGTTTATTAATGAAATTTATTATTATAATTTGAATTACAAACAAACTTAAAACTATAAGTTAATTTAATTTACTTCTTTTTCTCTTCTTTCTCTTTCTTGTCTCCTTTTGCTTTGTCTTCTGACTTTTTATCATCCTTATCATCTTTCTTCTCTTTCTTATCCTTGGCTTCTTCTTTCTTTCCTTCTTCAGCATCTCTATTTGTGATTTTGTTGTTAATAAGGTTGTGCAGGGCAATGATGGATCTTACAAGTGCAGCAAGATATACAACAAGGGATTGGTCATTTGTTTTAATGTAAAGATTGTCAGCAAAATTATCACTGGCTATATCAGGTAAAAGGTTGAAAATATCTTGCAATTGGTAGATAATTTGATGATTCATTGGGAGAGAGCCTTGGCCAACTTGTACTAGGTAATCTCTAATTTCGCTCAACTGTGAATGAAGACCTCTGAGCCCCAGTAGCTGGTTAGTTATTCGCTGAGATAGACTTCCCACAGTTGTATCCTTAATATCTCTTAATAGGTGCTCAACACCTACTTCTTCAGCCTCTTCCGCACCAATCTCACTTGGCACATGCTCAAATGTGCGTGTAGTAGGACTGCCATCATCATGAACTTCCTCCACTGCTTGGTAAGCCTCAGTTGGCAGGCCTAAGTCTTTTGGTTTAGCATCAATGATGACAAGGACTGAATTTGGACAGTACCGTCTGATCAATTCATTTATAGCAACATCATTTTGATGAAGTTTAGGCCCTGTGTGATACCACCCAACTACTTTCTCTCTTGCATTTACCTTTTTGAACATGCCGTACATGTTTTCTAAGTAATCATGATCCAAGAACCAGACAGATTTATCTTTGTCATCTTCATCAAATGGAACTGAAAACATAAATTAAATCTTATTTATATAAAATTCTCGTGTTACAATGATAGTTAGTAGTTACCATAGTCCTCCAAAATTGACTTAGGTCTACATATAATTATTAATATTGTTAAAAGCTACTTTTCTTCTTAGGAAGTGTATGAAAATTCAGATGTTTCAAACAAAAGATAACCTTTTGGAATATTTTATTATAAATCCATAAGATGTACTGTATATAATTCATACTACAATTACAAAAAAATATAATATCACTTACTAAAATATCATGTTTGATATTATGATTTCAGCAAAAGTTCAACAGCCTGTTTGTTTTGTGCAAAGAAACGATCTATGTTTAAAATTTATTTTATAATAAACAAACCTGCAAAACTGTTGGACACATCCAGTACTCCTTTTGCTCTCCAACAGCCAAGAAGTACCCCTACAACCCGCTTTTGGTTTCCAATTTTGCCCATACGATTGAAATGGTCAACAACACTAAGTAATACGAGTGGATGGACCACAACTTTAGTGGTTACAACTTCTTGACTAGGCATTGTTATGCTTATTGAATTTAAAACAATAAAAATGAAGTCTCACCGATTATTCAGTACGAATGAGTACCTACTTTAAAAAAATATATCGGCAAATATTCACGACAAACGAAGATGAAACAGCAAACTAAAATTTGACAGTCATTACAGAAAAAGAAACGGCTTGTTTATGCCACGGCATAGACTAACTTATGTTGCGTACACACAGAATAAAAAAAACAGTGAAGCTGATAAACATGTGATTATTTGTTATAATTGAGATTTTCAATAAATGCAATATATAGTTTTCCATTGGTAAGTTGCTTTTTTATGTTAACTATAGCAATTGCAATCCCAAAATGTCACCGTCAGGCGTCACCAGTATCCTAAAGTGCACAGCTAAAGTGTATCGTTTATCGTAGTACGTCAATGTCGTTCTAAGTGTCACTGTCACAGCTGATTTTATAGGTTATGTGTAGTATGTTATATTATCAATATATGATCAATCTGCAAGATTTACATATAAACTAAAGTTAAATTCAACTTAATAACTACCATTTCTGGAATTCCCAATAATCTACATGAAAATGTCACATAGAGCCTTGACATTTGTTACGGGAAACATAAAGAAATTAGAAGAGGTTAAGGTTATTTTAGGGAACAATTTCCCTCTTGAAGTAACAAATCATAAATTAGATCTACCAGAATTACAAGGTGAGATCAATGAGGTTTCAATTCAGAAGTGCCGAGAGGCAGCGAGACGTCTTAAAAAGCCGGTGATAATCGAAGATACATGCTTATGTTTTAACGCTTTACAAGGGTTACCGGGTCCATATATTAAGTGGTTTTTGGATAAATTGAAACCCGAAGGCCTACATCAACTACTAGCTGGATGGGAGGATAAATCTGCAGAAGCAGTTTGTACATTTGCTTACTCTCCTGGTAATCCTGAAGATGAAGTTATTTTATTTCAAGGAATAACTACAGGCACAATTGTATCTCCTAGGGGAACAAGAGACTTTGGCTGGGATTGTATATTTCAACCAGATGGCTATGATAAGACTTATGCTGAATTACCAAAGGAAGAGAAGAATAAAATCTCTCATAGATTCAAGGCATTAGATAAGTTAAAAACTTATTTTGCTCAAAATAGTAGCTAATTTTAATAAATAAAAGACAATAAAACATAGTTTAATCTATATTAAGGCAGCAATGTTAATGTACAAAGTATAATACTTAAAACAATATATGGTTTTGATATAACATTTTTTGATGTTCTTGATTTATGTATACCTGGTGCTATGTAGGGTTCTAAATTAGACTTATTATAGTTTTTGAAATACCATTCCTTGTCAGCCTCATGTAGTGATTTAATTTTAGTATTATCAAATTCTGAAAACCTAGTCTTTGCTTCTCTGTTTATAACTGGAGAGTAGGTACTGCGTAAATCATAATGTTCTGCATGGGGCATATTGACTTTAGTTATTGTTGCCGCTCTACTGTTATTCCATTTCAAATCATCATCCTTTGGTAAGAGAACTGCAGATAAAGCTGTAGGCTGACTTTCAATATGCTTCTTCATTTGAGGCTTTGTTATTGAACCAGGAGTTGGAATGGGACTACTAGTTGTATCCAGCCATGTTGGTAGTAACATGTCATTACTTGTATCTGTTGTTATAATTCCTTCCTTTTCTGTTACATGTGTTATAGTGAAGTTGGACTCCATCATATTGTATTTACTTAAATTGGTAGGGTCACTGTTTTGCTCTTCTACATTCTTTGTTCTGTTATATGCTATATGGGTGCTATTATCATTATCTAAATAAGCTTGTACCTCATGAACTTCACTTTTTGTTTTCTTGTGTGTTGTGCTATTTTTAACAGTATCATATGCCATAAAACTTTTATTGACTGTTCCTACATTTGCATAGCTTATTTTACCTCCATCGCTTACTACCATTTTCGTAGCATTTACATTTGTAGGATGTGGGATGGGTAGAAATCCACCAGATGTAGGAGGCAGCATAGGTGTGAAACCCCCTGTTTCAAATTTCGGTTGTTCTGTTACAGGGTACTTTTTGTAGTGCTCTGGACCTTTTTTATCAGACCAGTCTATTTTTCTGCCTGTATTCAATAATTTTCCCATGTCTATAGAAGGTATAGGCAAGCCAAAGAAGGTAAATCCACTATTAGATGTTGTTTCAGGGGGCTTTATGGTACTCGCCTTTTTATCAGTTACATTATTCATGGCAGCATATAAAGTTGGCGTATTCCCGAATTTCTTTATGTTGTTAGTTTGATTGATATTATTGTAATCAATTAATGTTTCATTGTAAGGATAGTCCACATAGTCATCATAAAAATATTCTGATTCTTCTGGGGAAGGTTTATTGTTTATTTTATTTGCATGATACTTGTTTTCTATATGTGTAGCATAATCCTTTATTTTATCGAGAGAGGAAAACACCTGTGATGTTGCCAAATTTGGAAGCAATGCTTCATTTTCATGAGTCAAACATCTCTTTTCGTCGTTAACTATTGGAATATTTTTGCAGTCATTTCTATCGAAAGGCATCTGTTTCACGTATGTACCATCCGCACATCTCGGACCTATTGAAGATGACTCAGAGAGCCAAGCTTTGAACCACATAATCCCACAATTACAGATGATCGGATTGCCTAGAAAAGTTAAAAACATTGAAAATTTTGTAAATATAATATGTATTATAAATAAAAAATCGGTACATTTTAACACTTACCATTAATATCAAAAATTGCAATATTATGTCTTAGCTTCATAAAATTATTTTCAAATACAGTCGTTAATTTATTATGTCGTAACGATAATACTTTCAATCTCGGCATAAAATCAAAAGGATGACCATTTATGGAGCAAATATGGTTGTTATCTAGATTGAGTTCAACAAGCCATTCCATGTATTGAAATGATTCCTTTGTGACCATAGTTAATTTATTAAAACTGAGATCTAAAACTTCTAGTGTTGTTAATTGCTTGATGCCGGAATTTTCCAGGTTGGTCAGTTGATTATTACTTAGATTTAAATACTGCACATAAGGCAAATTTTCAAACGCCCTCATAGAAATAAATTGGAGTCGGTTCCCTTGCAGTTCTATTATTTTTAATCTATTAAGATTAGAAAAAACTCTGTCTGGTAAATCGATTATATGATTCCTGCTCAAATAAATTGATATAAGATTCGGCAGATTTGTAATTGCAAGAGGATGTATCACCTCAATCTGATTATTATCTAAATCAATAATTTGTAAGTCCTGTAGATTTTTAAATGTACCAGTGCGTAATTCAATTATCTTGTTGCTTGGCATTTTTATTTCTTTAAGAGTTTGTATATTGTTAATAGAATTTCCGTCAAAGTGTTTCAAGTGGTTATTGCTTATGTCTATTACTTTTAAATTGGACAACATATTAAAGCTGCTGGGCAATTCATATAAGTTGTTTGAGGAAATGTTCAATATTTCCACGTCCACTGCCTGTTTTATTATACTAGGAGATATACTTTTTAAACGATTTTTACTAAAATCTATAGCTGACAGTGCAACATTATCTTTGATCGCGATAAAATCAAAAGTTTCCATATTGTTTCCGTGCAAGTTTACTTGTTTTAATTCAGTCAGCTTATCGAAACTTCGTGGATGCACCGACATTATTTGATTTTCACTTATATCTAAAAGTTCTAGGTGCTGTAAATCGCTAAATGTCATAGCTTCAACCTGTTTCAAACGATTTCGTTTCATAAAAAGCCTTCGTAAATTGTGCAAAGTCTTCATTCCACCAAAGGGTATCTTTTGAATACCATTATTAGAAATATCCAATGTTCTCAGAGATGGAAGATCTAAATCCGGAGAGGGAGGTGCGGGTAAATTTGTTATTTGGTTTTTCTGCAAATACAGTTGCTCCAAGCCACGAGGAAGACCCGGTAGGAATTCGACTAATCTGTTGGAACTTGCGTCAATCTCATATAAATTTACCAGATTTCTAAAAGTAGCTGGATGTACAGATATAAGCGCATTACCAGAGATATTAATATGTTCTAACAGAGGAGACTCCATGAATGTTATTGGGTCAATTATGGCTATTTGGTTATCGCTCAGATTTATTCTTCGTAAAGCTGGTAAATTATAAAATAGTTTCGGCTGAAGGCGTTGAAAATGATTATTGGATAAATCTAATCCTTTTAAGGTGGGAAGATTCCAGAACGGTCCTTCACTAATATCACTCAATGAATTATTACTCAAATGCAATTCTCTTAATGCAGGCATAGCTACGATGGCATCGGTTTCTATAAAATTGATATTATTTTTATTCAAATGCAGGCGTTCTAAACTCGGATGTCCGCGAAGTGCACCCCTCGGAATATCCTGAAGGAAGTTTTCACTCAAATCCAAAAACTTCAGTCGTGTTAGAGCATCGAGTAATGATCGAAATTCTGATATATGCCTTATTTTGTTTCCAATAAGAGTTAATTCTTCTACTCCACTTCCAGATGGTTGTAGAAAAGATTCAGGATGAATTCTGATTATTTCATTGTAGTTTAAATCCACTATTCTCAATTTAGGAACACGGTGAAAGGCTCCATGGTGGATGATATTTATATTATTGTGGGATAATAATAAGATTTCCAACATGGGTTGATCAACGAAGGCACCCTCACTTAATTTAGTAATATAGTTGTAGCTTAAGTTTAACACAGAAAGCATTGGCAAGTCTCTTGTTGCTCTACCAACCATAGTAGCGTCAGAAATAAAATTATTACTAAAAGATAATTCATTCAATACCGGCAATAGCGAAAGAGCTCGCATATGTATATTTGTAATACCACAATTTTTAATTTCAAGCTTCGTGAGTTTCGGTAAATCATAAAAGGCATTTTCTTTAAGACTGTTCAGATTAGAGCTCCCTTCAATGAAAAGTTTATCCAAACTGGGTAATTTTTCAAATGTATGTTCTTTAATACTGCTTAAACTTTCTGACTGAATATTTATATATCGCAATCTGTCCAAATTTATCAAGGTGGGTATTCTTTTAAGGCTTTGCGATTGAATAGTGATAGCTTGTAAATTTTTAAGTTTTGTTAAACTTTCCGCTGGTAGGCTTTTTAAATCATTTTCTACGATAAATATCTCAACTATATTATTTTCCTGTGTTTCAAGCCACGCTGCCGAAACTCTCTCCATTCCATTATGTCTCAACATTAATCTAGCAATATTTACATTTTGAAACACTTTTCCAGGTAGTGAAGGAAGGTAGTTATTTTCTACTATCAACTCGTCTATTGGTTTTTTTATCATTTGACCCACTTTCTGAATACCCTTCATCACTTGTATTAAGTCGCTGTGCGTGCACCTGAAATCAGATAAAATTTATAAGGAGTGCAATATAAATTAATTTATTATAAATATCACATCTCTTACCATATTTGAAGATCTTCGTTTCTACTTGTACAAATACATGGTAGGATGCTCTCTGGCGCAGGACATAATGTCCCCAGACTAATCGAAGATTGTGATATCAGGAGAGTAAACCACAATAATATTCTTTTAGAATCCATTCCTTAACTTTTAGGCTTGTCATTGTATCATAGTCTTGATTTCTGGAAAGTTTACCTGAAATAGAATTACGTTTAAATGTACCTACTCTCATTTACTATCGGCAACCTCTTCCAATTTATAACTTAATACCTATCGATTTGTATAAATTTATACAGTCAAAGATAATTATTTCGCAAGATAACGAATATCTCTGCTGCGTTCTGCAAATACCAAAAATAAAGTAAGTGTACCTTCCTAGCCAAAATAAAATAACGGATTTATGTTTAAACGTTATCCGGTTGCGTCAAGGCCGGTGCCGATTAAAACAATAAAATCGGGAAACAATAGCCTGGTGGATCAACGTGATTGTTGGGTTACACTTTCACTATTGTTCTTATTTAGTAGTTTAGGTGTTAGGTCGGTACTTACGTTATCATTAAATGTTACACAATAAATACATACTTCCAATAGGAAGACAACAAAGATACTCCAGCTACAAAAATTGATCGATTAGTCTAGCTTGGCACGATCAAGATTCAGGACTGCTGGAGTTCATGGATTCATGGACTGTAGTTTTTCACAAGGAATTAAAAAAATATTGAAAAATGAGGGTAATTATTGTTTTCTCTGGTTGAATTAAATTAATTGCAATAACTACAGTCATAAATCTAAGTGTAGTGTATTTTATATTTATAGTTTGTGCATAGAGACATAGAGATTAGTAATAAAAAGGAACTATTAGGTAACACCTTCTCGTTTTTGTGTAAAATTAAAAAGAGAACTAGAAACCGCAATACGCATCACAAACAATTTGATTGGTCTAGATCTTTTCTTATTTGTTCTTACTATCCACGTACCGTAATGTGTCACATAATAATCTACCTATATAACGTAACCCATATGCAGTCATTGAGACGAAAGATCATTGTGGTACAGTTACGCAGTTATCTCAAACTAACTGTCATCAGTGGCGACTGCAGCCGTGAATACGATAAACATTTGATTATAGTCTTCTTTATATTGTATGGAGACTAATAATTGTCCTATAAACTTGGCTTTTAGAAAGCGCCATAGATACATAATGCGTTGTAATTATACGCACTTTTAATGTGTTTGTTCTGGTGAAATCTTATAGTACCTAATTAAGTAAGGTTGATATAATAAGCATTAACTATAACCCAAATAAAATTATGCATCATGCATTAAACCATTTGGCTACACGCCTACACGTAAGTTCCAGTTTATCTCTTCTAGATGTACTTCCCTATGCCTAAGTACTACCGTTACAAAGTCAAGTTTTAAAATGCTAATACAGAAACTACGATTCATATTTATTATTATATTAGCTCACACCTCCAATTATTATGCTGGCAGGTAACGCTAATTATTTGACTAAATTTAAAAACAACCTTTATCCATATACATATACAGTAGAACCTCGATAACTTAAACCTCGGTAACATAAAAACCTCTGTAACTTCAAAAAATAATTTGTTCCCTTCCCATCAGAGCCTAAAACCTCTTTAACTTAAAATACGCAACCTCTATAACTTAAATAAATAATCTCTGTATTGGCCCTCAGTAACTTAAAGAAATGTTTCCACAACCTCTATAACATAAAATTGTTTGTCAATGAGTCATTTTGAAAGAGTGTCAAAACAAAAGGTTTCGGTATTTATTGCTTGCACGTGTATACTATATGTATTGTTAACGTAAACAATACATTACCTATTGTTTGCTTTATCGAAATTCTTCAAAGCTTTGCGGCGGTTAGCTTTATGACAACGACTTACTTGCATCATAAGTTTTTGATCGTTGTCCTGGAAACATCGCTTTACTTACTGTGTGATAAAACTGGCTTAAAATGAGTCCAAAAAGAAAACTAACAACCCTCACCTACGCTGATAAATTAAAAGCTATAGAAGCAGTGAAAAATGGATAGACCCTTGATAACTTAAAACCTCTATAACTTAAAATATTGTGTGTTTCCCTTGGACTTTAACTTATCGAGGTTCTACTGTATAAACAGATACCGTCCAAATGTACTAAGGCACAAGCCACAAGCACAGCAAATATGTAGTTACTACATATACTTAGATAAAAAAAGATGAGGTGCCTCTCATCTTTTCTTACAATTTAGACTATCAAGCATGAGTTATGTGTAAGTGTAACATTTATTTGTAAATATAAATTTGGGAAATATGTAGGTACTTGTAATTAAAAACACTATACTTATTTCCTCCTTTCATGACTGCCTGCGTCATGCATTTACATACTCGAAATCCTACATTAAACTGATGTAATATAAATAATAATAAAAGGCACAAATAATTACAATATTAGCTAAAGCAATGCAAAACTACTGAAACTCTATCGCCGGGCAAACAAATTATTACGTGATTGCAGTAACTACAAGACCAAGAAATAACATTGCAAACAATTTGTACGTATATCAATTACCATAAACTTACTCACGTAAATCACTTTTACTTTTATTTCATTCACTTCCAATTTTCTGAAAATTTATTAGGACTTAAATATCACCGATAAGAGATAATTACGCAGAGCTGTCAAATTGTATCGAAGGATTGTAATAGAGCACTAAAAAATGCCACCCTTGTTAAAGCTGTGATAGACAAATACCGACTGGGATGTTGGGTGTATTTCGCATGCAAACACCAGACTTTCGGTTCATGGCTCGATGCGCACCAAGTAACTTATCTTTCACCATTGTGGCGCGTGCCACCAGCGCCAAACGTAGCCCCAACTAAGTATGGATGTAGATGTGTAAATTGGTATAAAACTAAAACTGTACATAGATATCTGTTTTTTATCATTTTTATAATTTTATAAAACAAAAATATTCAGCACCTATAAAGTCAGGAGCACAGGCTACTAAGGCTTTAATCATCAGTTCTCTAAGTGCTATTGCTGCCTAAGTGCAAGGTGCACTTTCACACTTTTTTCCAGTGCCCTGAGCATTTCCTGTGTTTTCCACGAATGAAATAAATCCACATCACCTATATTTCAGCATACGGAGATATATGAAACACAACACAATTAACATCGTGTCTATTCAGTCACTAATCTTTGTCTAAAGTTACAAAATAAAGATTGCACACTCGTTTATCTAGATTAAATCCTTTGATTTTGTAATAAGGAAGGGTCGCACAATGAAATTGACATGTGTTATTTCAGATAATTACTGTGTTCATAAAATTACGATGTTAACTTTTCAATAGAGAAATATTTTATGTGTATTATTTGAAATTAATGCTTATTAGGTAAAGATTAGGTACAATGTAATAATTATGAATTATACTAGGCGTCCGCGCCCTAGCGCGTTTGATAGCAAGGCAGCTGAGCCTTTTTCTGAACAAGAGCACAAAGAGCAAGGATTGATGTATCTACCTAATATCTGAATCTGAAAGCAGGCTTTACTGTTTTGTTTGCAGCTGTTTTTCCAACAAAGCAATATTTTAATACATCTAAAATTGAATAATGGGGAAACCTTTTGTAAATACAAAATATAAAGAGAACAACAAATACAAGGAAAGAAACAATGTAGGTATATCCCAGAGTGAGTAAGCAGGTTCCTATCCACTTGAATGTAGGCGATGGCCTTGCGATGGCATTCCCATAGAGATAATTTTCTACTTGTATAATTTAGTATTAATTTTTATATTACTATAATAATTAGTTCATGATAGTCCTTATTAATTAATTTCTTTTTTTTTAATGGCAATTACATATTTCTTTCTTCACTAATTTTGAGGGTATAATTGCAGTAATAGGTAAGTAACTGCAATTTTACCCTAGGTAAGTACCTATTATTTTTCCACTATTAGAAATTAAAAACAATTAATTCGTGCCCGTTTTTCGCGAATACGTTTCGCAAAGTTTAAATGGGCAATTTATTATTAGTCAAAAAACCGGTTGGTAGAGCGTTGTTAGCTATTGAGATTCGTGTTTGTAAGGTAGATCGCGGAAACTTTACCGATCAAATTATTACATGTTTTGAAAAACTAAAGATTTTCCTCATTCCAATTGTTATTGATTATGCTTCTTATTGAGATTTTGAAAAAGATATAGCGAAACGGAGAATAGTTTACTTTCATTATAACTACCCAAATTCAGAAATATTATGAATTAACAATGAACTTTCAACTGTGTTTCTGTACTTATATATTACATATTTAAATAGGTCTGTGAAAGTAAAAGCCACTCGATTAGAAAGTGTAAATTGCATTGTACTTTCTGGACTCATACATAGGTACAATGCTCTCCTAACGCTTATCCTTACAAAATTATATGAAAAATTAAAACAAAATATTTTTTTCTGACTCTGTTAACATCCAGACTATTTAGTGTACTGTAAAATGTATTCGATTGTGATATTTTGAATGTGAATAGAATTTAATTAGCATATGCGAACAGGTTTTTTTCATAGATAACCTTGTTGTTAACTTCAAACAGCACTCGACTCGAAACACCTCTCAAAATTCTTATACGTAGAATTAGACACACCCACCTCGGCGTCGAATGAAATTGATTAACCACGAACGGCTGTGCTCTGATAAGGATTGAAATAAAGTTCATTTTCCTGTAAATTTTACATATTCTAACGTTGAGGCTTGTGAAAATGACGCGACCTGGTATAACCAGTTCCATTTGAGGCTCTAAATCATATAAACCATTATTGCTTTAGTATGCTATGATCGTTTGTGGAAAGCGCATCTAAAATTGCTCCTAATTATTTATTATATTTTTTAAATAAGCCATGACTTTTCTACGAAATTTATGTCAAAGGACTTTAGCAACGAATTTACGTGCATATTCTGTGAAAGCGATTATTAAGAAACCGCCAAAAATTTTGATTACCGGTAAGTCATAGATTGATAGGACAAGAAATATTTTAATAAACTAGTGCTTATAAAGGACATTAAAATTCTTAGCAAGTCTACATCAATATATACTACTTGTTTATATAAATAAAATATTTCCAAAATAATAACCATGCGCCACGCCACCATAAATATGAAAAAAAAAACAAAACTTAGGTAACTAACTATCTACCTATATATTTAAACTTCATAATTTTTTTCTTTCGAAAATATTGTTTTTGTACCTATTTTTTCTTATACAAAGGTAATCATAGTACATAATATCAGGTGATATTATATATGTATAGTACATAATATTCACTGAAATTGAAATAGGTCGACTTATTTTATGAAAAAATTTCTACCGGATATTATAATAGTTAGTTCAAAAAGTTAATTTATCCGTAAGTTTTAATCAGAAACATATTGTTATAAACATAGAGCTATAAAAGGAGAGGTAAAAGAAGTGATCCTATTTTCTAAAAGGTGTCAAAGAAAAGTATTAATTCGTACTATGTAGGTACTAAGTTCGCACGTGTAACTTTACTATAACTTAATGCCAAAAAATGTAAAAATAACCATGGTCTTGACTTCGAAAATTTATCCGGTTCCGAACCAACATTCTATACTTAATTATAGACAATAAAAAGTGGTTTCATCACTACATAGTATAAAACAAAGTCGCTTTCTCTGTCCCTATGTCCCTTTGTATGCTTAAATCTTTAAAACTACGCAACGGATTTTGATGCGGTTTTTTTTAATAGATAGAGTGATTCAATTGGAAGGTTTTAGTATATAATTTATTAGGTTTTAGACAAAGCGGACGAAGCCGCGGGCGGTAAGCTAGTAATATTATACAGTAGCACCTCGTTAAGTCGAACCTCGATAAGTCAAAAACCTCCAAATCTCGAAAAAATGTTTTGTTCCCTTCCCTTCAAACACCAAAACCTCCATTACTTGAAATCTTGACCCTCTGTTAGTCGAAATAACCACAGAGTCCCTCCAAGCTATTTTAGTACATATTGCACGCCTCATAAGCGAAGCGTTGAGGTGGGTACTACTGTCACTTCGCGCAAAACATCTGATTTTTCAAACTTAAAATGTCTTTATGTATCATACATTGCACTTGTAAGATAATACATACACACACATATTAAGAAAAAACACTATTTTTAACATTCATGATATTTTTGATGTCATTTTTGTTATTTAAACTAGTTAAAAAACAGTTTAAAAAAGTTCTGTCTTGGACGTCCGTGTGTCTGTATGTGCGGAGGATTTTCTTGTTAACACGATAGCGACCGAAATACTTTACTAATCGAGTCTTTTTTTTTCTCTTACGCTTGAGTATGCTCAGGAATAGAACCCTTTCATTTTTCAGGGTCTGATTCGATGTGGTTTAATTGTTATTAAATAAACAAAAATAATAATTAATAAATAATTATTAAAAAAAAATTATGAGGCGTGCACTTTTGGATTTTCCAAATTATTTTCACTCTATAACTCGAAAAATTAAATTTCACCTCTGTATCTCGAACATAGCAACGTTTTATATTATCTACAACCTTTACAACTTGATCATTTGGAATTTATTACCTCTATTGTTCGAACAAAAATAAGTTACCGACTTTAAGAACTTGCCAACAATGTAAGTACACTATTGTTTCTTAGAAAACATTTTAGGAGTATACGATAATAAATTTATGACTCACGTAAACACGTGTTTGCATTATCTGATGTCGAAATTATCGAATCAGTAGCTCAGAAAACCGAAAATGACATAGAAGACGTGAATAGTACATGCGCTCCATGGGTTTCCATCAAAGAGGCGCATTGAATACCTTGCGTAATTTTTATAGAGCAAACCAGTAACTCTGAAAAAGAACAATTTTCTGCTCTTTATAGATTACACAATGCTATAGATAGAGAACAACCAAATTATCTAAAGCAAAAAAAAAATACTGACTTTTTTTAATGCCATATTTTTTATTTTAAAATGATTTGAAATAATGTTGATTTATAATAAATAAAAATATGTCACCTCTGCAAGTTGAATTTTAATTTATTTTACCTCTCTAACTCAGAATTTATAAGAATAAACCTCAAACTCTTTATGTCGAATCAAAATCCGCCTAAGTCGAAATCCTCCATAAGTTGAAAACTCTATTACTCGAATTTTTTGGCGTCTCCCTTGATGTTCGACTTATAGAGGTGCTACTGTATAACACAAAAAATTGATTACATTCCGTTTATGTGCTAGTTTTTACACGACCACGATGTTAATTATTTAATCGCAATATTTACGTCGATATTACTAATATTTGAAATAAAATACTTAGTTAGTTGAATACCTATTAGAAACAAATTATTTTTCGGAATCAATTCACACAAAACGGTTTTCGTCTTCTCTTTTTCATGTGTGGTCTATTTATTTTTTATGTAAAAACAATATTAACGATTTAGAACACGTGATAATTTTTATTTTATATAAATCTGGAGCTTCTACTGTGGTCTCGCTTAAATTTGATCTGACAAGTAGTTTTTTTATCCTTATTATAACGAACCTTAATAACTTCGTCTGCAAGACTAGGTACCTACCTATTTGAAAACAATTTTTTGAACTTATAAATAAGAATACCGTTCTCACTAAGCCTTTTCATATACCTATGTATATCACAGAGCAAAAATAATGCCTGTCTTGGTCCTTTTTGTAGTATTTGGTTTATAAAATTAATATGCATAATTTTGCCGCATAAATCTGTATGGAAATCTCCTCATTTATTTAATTGTATTTAGTGCTGGAAAACATGTTATTTTGTGACACGTGTTTATGAATGTTCAACAGCTTGTGATACAACCATAAAGGAATAAAGATAAAATGGATATATCCTCTAAGATGTTATTATTGTGACGGTGTCATGGATTTAACTTAAAATTTGCGATTAAAGAATAGTTCAGAGGGATAAATATGCAGTTACAGTGATAAGCATACGTCGTAACATTTGTTTAATAATTAGATATTTAAAAAAATATAGTTTTTGGTGCTGGCATACTAACTTGGATATAAAAAGGTAGAAGAACTAAGAAGAATGTTATAATGTTTGTCTGGTTGGAAGTTTTCTCAATTAAAAGTTATTTTATTTAAGACTCAGGCGCTACGTAGAGTCTGTGTAAATATTAAATACAGATGGCTTTATTATAATAAATAACATTTACTTTAAAGCAGGAAGTACCTATACAGATGCGTCATAGAACTGCAGACTATTGGAATATAATTTATTCACACGTTACCTAATTATTTAAGTATGCCACTTGCGTTTGGGTTGTTGTCTAAATGAATATGTATGTGCACAATAAGATTGTAGACATAATATTTAACAATATAATATTATTGTGTAGGTTTTACACATGTAATTTCCCTAAAATTATGCATATTTATTTATAGGTAGGTTACATTGATGTTTAAAAGACTTTTGTCTGGCCTGTCCCATTTCTAACCCTGATATTATTTATTTATTTATTTATTTATAACTCTTTATTGCACAAACTAAAATATGACAAAAATAAAATTAATACATAAGAAAGACATAGTTTGTACAAGAGGCGGCCTTATTGCTAAGCAGCAATCTCTACCAGGCAACCTGATGGAAAGGAAATGTATGAAGTTAATGGGATAGTGCAAAAAGAAGAAAAAAATAATAATAATAATAAATAAATAAAATTATGTAAGTATCAAAGATACCTACTACATAAATACATACTACTACATAGTAATACAAATAAATAAAATACATATATACATACATATGCTTTGTAATAAACATATACATACATATTATTATATAAATAGAATACATATACATACACATACTATAGTACAAACGCAAAAAAATTGAATGATATTAAGTAGTTTATTATTAAAAAAAAACAGTTATATAGTATTTACTATTTACAGTTCATAAAAGATGAATATCATGTTTACATTTGTCTCTTGAAAATACGACGTATTTATTACGTATAGAATGCCATGTGGTTATTGTCGCGTAAATACCATCTACGTAGAACTTGAATAGCTGTTTATGTTGTAAAGATATCAAATTACGAAGCAGAAATGTGTTTAGAAAGGGAACCTACTTGAGATATAGTAACTTATGATCGGAAATCATAAAATTACAGTTATAGTACGCGTAAGAAATAAGATAGAGGTCTAAGAAACGTGCTCTTCAAAATATAGGTAGATAGTAGAAAATTTAGTGCATTAATATACACTCAGCGTATTCACAAATTCGCATATATTAGGATACAACCGGATGTTTTTATAGCGATCCTTGTATGATTATATATTATTTTATTTTCGTTTATATTAAACAAATTAAAGACGTAAAGAGAATCTTTTTAAGTTGAATTTTATTGCTATAACATAAAGAGGCTATTTGTGTTTGCTTTTCTAGCGCCCCTTGTCATATGACGCCTAAATCGACCAATCCTCTCATTCTAACTACTGAGAAACTACCTTGAACTCATTTGAGCGTACATATATTTACTAGTTTTATTATTTACAGGTGGCCTCGGACAACTTGGTGTAGAGTGTGCAAAATATTTAAGAAGGAAATATGGTCAAGAAAATGTTATCCTGTCGGATATAATCAAGCCATCCGCAGAAGTTGTTAACGATGGCCCCTATATATTTGCTGATATTTTAGATTTTAAGGGACTCCAAAAAATAGTTGTGAATCACAGAGTAGATTGGTTGATACATTTCTCGGCTCTGCTTAGTGCCATTGGCGAACAAAACGTCCCACTAGCTGTTAGGGTTAATATAGAAGGCATGCATAATGTAATTGAACTGGCGAAACAGTATAAACTAAGAATTTTTGTACCAAGTACAATTGGGGCTTTCGGACCAGACTCACCGAGAAACCCTACGCCAAACATTACAGTGCAGAGGCCTAGAACAATTTACGGAGTTTCGAAAGTGCATGCGGAACTATTAGGAGAATATTATTATCATAAGTTTGGTTTAGATTTCCGTTGTCTCAGATTTCCTGGCGTAATTTCTAGTGACCCACCTGGTGGTGGTACTACAGGTAAACATAGATTTATTTTACTATTTTGTTGTAGAATATATTTCTTAATCCATTTACACCGATAACATTACTTAGTTCTCGTAAGGTATTGAGTTACAGCAGATCCAGATTATCTTAAAGACATTTGTCAATCACATAAAGTTATTACCGATTAAATTACAGGCAACAAAAATTGCTATTTCATCATCACATTAATATTCCACATTAAATTTTCCAGATTACGCCATAGCGATATTCCACGACATATTACGTAAGGGCCACTACCAATGTTACCTGAAACCAGACACGAGGCTTCCCATGATGCATGTTAAAGATGCTCTACAAGCCCTCTCAAACTTCTTGGAAGCTCCAAACGAATTACTCAATAGACGTGTGTACAATGTCACATCGATGAGTTTCACTCCTGAAGAATTAGCTGAGAAAATAATTAAATATGTCCCTGAATTCAACATAACGTACCAGCCTGATAGTAGACAAGATATAGGTAAGAAATAATAATGCTCCGCAGTCCACCACTGTTTTTCTTTGCTTGTTGTGATATTAAAATAATTAAAAATGAAAATTAAAAAAAAAAAACAAACAGTCTAACTATATATATTTTTTGCACAATAATATTAAGTTCTGGAATTATACCCAAACACAGGCTAATGAAGAAAAACCATCTTACTACTATCACTTACCCGGTGTCAACAAAGACATGGTGTAGATCGTGCTTTGAACAACGCCTTAAATGTTCGAAGCCGATTAATCCCCCTATCTTCTAGAATCCAGTTAGAGTTTAACAGTAGTAACAGAGAAACGCTTGCGCAGGCACTTTATACGAAGCCGCTTACTATGGCCCCTCATGTGTTGAACTGAGATACTAACTATAAAAACATATTAATATAATCTTCCACATTTCTTACAAAATAAATATCTCATCTTATTTCATTTCATAAAATTGTGTCGCACAGTAAAAATGAAGCTTTCTACTTGTGGCATAATTTTCATTTTGGATACGTAATTCCAATACAAAAATACGGACATACTTCCTCGTGGTAAGCATGACCAATAAGTTATAACTGCATTAAATTGTATGAATTTCCAGCCGACTCTTGGCCGCAAGTATTTGACGATAGCGAAGCAAGGAGGGACTGGAATTGGCAGCCCTCCGTGGACTTGGACAACCTCGTCGAGCTTATGATAAAGGAAGTTAAGGAGAAGATAGCTGCCAATGATTGTTAAAACTGTATAATACGTATTTCCGTTTTACCACTTTTTAAAACTGAATCTAGAAAGTTTATTGATAAATATCTGATACTTCAGAATAGCACTTAAGTTGTAAAGGGTATTAATGTAAATAGCTTCTCTTTGCTGGACACATTTTGAAGTGAAACTTTTTTAGCAAGTTGAAAGTAAAATTTCAAGGTCGCGTCATAGCAATACCGTCATGTCATAGAGTAAGGCGACAATTTAGTATCTTTGATTCTTGCCAAAGAAGTTTCGATTCTGACACGTGGTCGGCAATCACGCTCTTTTTTGTAACGAGCTTAAAAAAAGGACCTAAACATTGATATGCAAAATAAAAAACTTATTTAAACAAATGCATTTATTTTGAATCCAATAACCAATAAATCTTAATTACACTTTCAGTTAGTACGCCTTGTGATTATACAAAATTTACAAACATACATCCGATATATCCATTTGTTATTTAAAATACATATAATAAAATAAAGTTTCAGTGATGTTCACAATAATATTATGTAGGTAATTAAAAAAGTTAATGTGCAACGTATAACACTTCGATCAAATATACTTATTAAGTATATGTGTCAGCTCTTAATAAGTGTTCAAACAAATTTAATTAATTCAATTTGTCTTCGCTCTGTATTCAGACCATACGTTACACATTGGACATAATAATACAGGGTGTCCAGTGGCAGATTTCAATGTTTGAGGGCTTGTAAAAAAAGAAGTATTATTTCAAAACAAAATATTTTTATTAAAGTCAAAAGAAGACGAGTGCGGATTTTATCTCCTGAAAATTACATTTTCCAAATGCCGCCCTTCTACTCTCACACACTCCTCAATCTATTCCGCATGTTGAGAAAAACTTGTTTGCAAAGGGAACTGGGAATTCTGTTTATTTCAGCCCGGATATTTTCCTTCAGTTGTCTTATGGTTGTTGGATTTGATTGGTAAACCACAGATTTTAGATAGCCCCACAAGAAAAAGTCACATGGACTTAGGTCTGGTCACCTGGGTGGCCACGGGATGGTGCCGTTTTGGGATATGTGCTTTTCAGGAAATAACTGCCGCACTGAATTCATTGACACATTAGCAGTATGAGCCGTAGCAAATCTTGAATAATCTGAATTTAGTATGGATGGAGCTTAAGTTTTTTTCGCATAATGACCTGTAAAATCGATTTAGGAATTCCCAATATTGACGAACGTGTGCGAAGTGATAAACGAGGATTTTCAATTACAGAATTCATAACAAGTTTAATGTTTTCTATCGTGGATTCTGATGGTGCTGGTCCCGGCCTAGGGTTATTAATGACTGAACCTGTAGCCCTAAACCTTGCTACCCACGACTGTATCAAATTTATCGAAGGTCCATCTCTTAAACGATGAATTTGATAATGGTTATTAAACCGACTGCGTGCTTTCGCCAGCGAAATCACACGAAAAGTATGCCTCAATAGCATAAGCGCGATGCTCTCCGCTCCACTGCTCCATGGCGACTAAAAAATCCGCAGAGCTTACGCGCTGAATGACACCCCCCGCGTCCCCCTCGCAAGTCGCGTTTTAAAACTAGAAGCGTTCAAACATTGAAATCTGCTGCTGGACACCCTGTATATTATGCGTGTGTGTAGACTCATATAGTACGATTCAAACTTAATTGCGGCTCGGAACATCGTACGATCCGATGCGCAGAAAACAATTTTAGGTATTAGCGGGACGTTAAGGGACCTGTGCGCACCCGCACTCGCACCAACTATACCTTGGCCCGCCTCGTCAAAGAAAATTTCAGCGCGGTAAAAAATAGACAATGCCTCCTAACTATCCCCAAACATAAAAATCCTAGTATAAAATCACAGAACAAACAAACTTTCGCATTTATAAAATAAGTTAGGATACAGGCACATCTTAGTGAAATAAATCCATCGCCAAGATTATCACTAACAACTTGGCTAGCGTGGTGAAAGCCTTAACCATTCAAGAACTATTTTTCCTATTAAATAAATCTCCTATCTTTCAGACATAAACTAATCAACGCATATGTTTGAATTTTTATTGAATAAGCAAAGAAAACGTCTAGCACTAAAATATACATTTGATCGAAGTATTATGACCATTTACTTCTACAACGAAAATATGTGCATTACTATATCCACATTGTAAGCGCTGTGATTTAGCAGATCTGCCTAGAACACTATTTTGAGTTAATTTAACTTTCAAACAATAAACTTGTTAATTGTCGCCTTTTTTTAAATCCCAACTGGTATAATCTGTTAAATTTTAATAAAACAATCTAAACTATAATATTAATATTATTTCCATTATGACTTAGATAAAAATATGGTAAGACTTGTAAAAAAAATTGTGTGAACTTATTAATTAAATGTCCGAATCGTAATGGTCAAAATTAAAATATTCTACCTCCTAAACAAATATATTGACTGTTCGTTTTAACTCTACAGCATATTGCACTATAAAATTAAAAAAAGCATTACAACTTAGTCTATACGCTTAATTATTACTATCTAGCTTTACTATAATGAAAGGTGAATTACGAATCACATACACATTCAGTCTTCCATATATTAGTGATCGGCAAAGGTGTCAGCATTCGATCAACAATACCAACTAGATATCGCGCCCGAGAAAAACATCGTCTCGTAAAATAACAGCGCACTTGAGAAGTGAGCTCTTATTTACACGCTTCAGTTCGCTTCACTTATATTTTTGTATGTATCCAACATATATATATGTAACCGACTCCTTTATATTTTAACCCACAAACGCTAAATGAAGCGATATTATTGGTTCTTTACAAACACATCCCTCGCTACGCATCCTCGCACGTCTCTGGTAGAAAAGCACCCTTAAAAGACAGATTGAAATCAAACTTTATACTATTATCAAGGATCCGAACAATATACTAATTTCATGAGATTAAGCGAGCTTCTTATTATTTTGTTTAATTTGCTTGTAACAAAGCCAACGTAGACGCGGCTCTCAGCCGTCAATATTAGATGACTCTGCAATTTGCGACTTTATTACTAGGAACTCACGGAAGTAATTAGATTGAACACTGTTTTAAAACAATTCTCCCTGTTTACTAGGAAACAAATGTAGCTGTTTATACTACCTGTATGATTTGTTGTATACACGGACAGACTTTCTTTGATTTTGGATGTAACCCGTTATCTAGTTGATATTGTTGATCGAAGGGTACAGCTTATACATATAATGGACATATAATATAATGGACAATTTTGTAACATTTAGGCGTAGCTTAGTATTTACACAGGTTTAATTAGTATGTTCGCCAAATTATATGACACTTTACAATATGGTGTATGGTGTTATAAAATATAAATACTGTTGTTAATATTGCTGGTCATTGATAGCACTTGATAATGATAGTTTTAATAAATAGGTATTATTTAAAAATGAAATGAAATCAATGCGTAATATATACAGGCCGATTAAGAAGAGCTGGAACGTCAACACATTTACACATTGCACATGTGTAGTGTCTGTGAAGACGCGCGCAGCGTGACGTCATAATGCATACGCATCATGAAAAGTCTGCCCGTCTCTCTCGCGCGCAGACTAGCTTATGAGAGTGAAGGGGACAATTATTGTTTTTATTTTGCAATTGTTTATAAATACAGGGTGAAGTAATTTAAACAAAGACGTTAGGTATATTATCTACTACTAACTACATTCGACGAGATACTTCGCGGCACGCGGATTAGAATATTTTTTTACTTTACCTAGGTTAAATTATGTAATCATTTTAATAAGTTTTGTAAACAAAATGTAAACGCCGTAAGTTAAAATTTTCACACATAGCTGAACAATACAGCTTTTATTGTAATGTAGCCTTATCTGTTACGTGCTAGGGTTTCACTTGTATTGTTTCTTGGGAGTGAGCGCACGTGTTATTTGTATTGTTTTTATCGTTATTTTGAATATGACATGAAATTTAATTATTATTCGATAATTGAATGATTATCAATACTATACATATATTAAAATTGATTATGAGAATAAATAATTAAGTTCATCGATCGAGTTACTTTTAAATTGTAATTTTACATATAAATTATGAGAGCTTTCATAATTATATTTTATCTACAACGCACCCATTTTACAATTCAAGTCTACAATTAAACTAGAGTCGCATTTATTTTTGAACATACTGTATAGTAAAATTTGCATAAGTGTGTGTGTGAGTACTGTGAAGATGCCAGCTTTCCTTAATCGGCCTGTACATGTTACATTCTAGAATACCGTTATCATATAAGTAATAACAGAAAGCAGATAATAATTTGACATTCAATATCCAAGTGGCAATCTTAGAACAACTAATATTCGCACGACTGTATTTATTTATAATTAGTGTTTATATGTGCACCACTTTTCAAGATATTTTATGCAAAAAAGGAATTTTATTTTCCATTAATAATTGGAAATACATGACTTTTCAAAATTTGTTACAACAAATTATAAACAGCGCCGTCTTAACCAGCGAAAGGTGTAGGTCTGAAATTATTGTACGTAAAAAATATGTATAATTATAATCATATTATAAGTATACAATTTCAATTTTTATTACATTAATATTTCTACGTATGTAAGAAAAGGATAAAAACAAAAAAATCGTTACTCGCCTCACAAATTCTGTTCGCGCGGATTAAGAATGTGGGTATTTATAAAAAACACTTACCGGAGTAACCTTAACCGGAGGAGAAAAGTGTTGTTTCCTACATAATTCATAATTGACATAACCAAAAGTATTCAGATGATTTAAATATTTTTTGACAAAGACTACTCAAAATTCAAAGAACACATAACATCTGAATTTTTATTCTTATTAAAAAATTATAAAGTCAATAATAAAATCATGCTTTTTATACGAAATGCCTCAACTCCCAACCATTAGATGGTTATAAATCGTTAAATACTCGAAAAACAAACAAAGGACTGAATATTGTTATCTACCTCTCTTGACACTATTATCTAATATCTTAATGGAATCGTTAGAAATAAACTTGATAAGGAAATTGGTGAAAACAAAGTTTTTCATGGAATAATAATTTAAGCAAGACTATATGAATATATAATTTTGCAGAATTTGTTTATCACCATAATGCATCATCCATTAATAAAATTTTAGCCTTGATATAATTAGTAAAAGGTAGCCTGATGAAAAGGTGGCCTGGCAGATATCGCTAATAAGCGATAAGGCCTACTGTTGAACATTTTTACACTTAACTTTTATTTTGTTTTATATATGTATTATGTATTTGTGTGTATTTAATAAAGCGTATATTGTATTGTAGCCGACGCGGACGTTACCTATAACAATGGAGCGTCAATCCGTAGCATATTTAGTTATTTTGTAAAACGTCGGCGAAATATATCAGCTGTATAAAATACTAATATTTAAATAAACATATACTTATAAATATTTATTGTTAAGCTCTTAGCATTAAGTACATATTATCAATTAAAGTTGTTTCGTTGAACACATTCAAAAATGCCTGGATAATGTTAATGGGCATATGAATACAGCTATTGATAACAAAATTATGTGATCCGCTAGGTAATTAATAATTTTACACATTTTATTTTTATTTCACGCATAATGTACAAGTGTCATGAACATATCAATGATAATTAATGTATATCCGATTAAATAGTTTTGTACTACCTTAACACACGCGAACTAAACATCGATAAGAAGTCAAGGTTAAAGAAGCGTACATTATTAATACAAGAATTATCACCCATAGCGGTCTTAAAACATCATAATGAAAGTTTGATAAAACGTTAAAGAATCGATAAACACCAGTGCATACAGCTGGTTGAATAATTTCAGCTATTCAAACCAAACAGAAAAACAATGTGCCTCGTTAAAAAAATAAATTGCTATTATTACATTATATTAAAAATATAAGTATAAAATTGACAAGGCAATTATTGCACAATGACTCTATTTTACGCCATTTAGTCCCGAGCCAAAATAATTATTTTATGCACACAAAAGCTACACGAGTATAAATTATCGAAAAAAAAAGCAAAAATTAATGTACACGATGTTCATTATTAGGCCGTTTAAGGGTTACCTATATGTATAATATTTTCTTGTTTTCTATTCAATAAGACCACATTTCAACCAGTGTTGTACTTACTCAAAGGTATATCAAAAAACTCGATTGGAAATAACGAATATCTTAACCCAGAACAAAATTTAAAAGAAAACGTCTTAACCCAGATCTATATCTCTACTATTTAGTACTCAATGGTGAACCTTACGCGTAGTCTTGAATTAACTATGTGCTAACATTTCTCAGAAACTAATTTAGAATCGTGTGTCAATCCCTGTATCTCTTAGGACTACTATGGCAAATGTTCATCCTTGCTAAACATTTTTAAAAATCACCAATAACAAAATATCCAAATTATTGATTTAACGCAGTGATGTAACAACTTGTGCTTCAACATTTACGCGTACGGCAAGTATCGCAAAAGAAACATCATTACGAATAAGTAATTAAAATCCTATACAAAAAAAAACAGCCAACAATTTTATTTCTATCACTAGCAATTTTCAAACTCCTACGCAACGTTGTAAACCACGAACGTTCTAGCAAAAATAATTACCTCTTTACACTAAAATTGACTCGAGTACACTAATCGGACTTGGCGTGTTGCATCGCCTCCCTGTTCATGTTGAGCTCTTTGAGCCTCTGACGTAGTTGTGCCTTCTTCAAGTTTGCCATGATCTGCGTCGACTGGTACAACCAGGAACTCTGAAAGTTTTGTTTGATCGATTAACGTTACGTCTTTAGCGTTGCATGAAAAATTAGAAGGCACCGACTTTTTTCGCGTGGTAGGTACCAACTTGCGAAAATTATGTGATAAACATCTCATTAAAGTTTGCGTAAAAACGTTACAAGCTTACAAACATTCTCACAGAATTTCGTATTCACAATAGTAAAATAATAATAGGGAGGACAGGATGTCATAAATTAGTATCTTCGTCTATGATTGCCATGATAGTTACATTTTACTATTTAATTATGCTTCGTAGTTACAATTATTAATGGGGTAATTATTTTTAATTTTGTGAATTTTGTTTGTTCTTACACCATGTTAATATGAAAATTCATTATTAAATTAGGCATCATTTATCACGAAGTAAAGTTTAGCTCGTGACTTAAAATATCGTACAATCGTAGGTATAAGTGATGTCACTTCTATTTATAATAGAACTTATTTATTTAAAATAATTCAAAATAATGCACGATTTGAGTAGGGAGCACAGAAGGAAGGAAGGAACTAGTGATATGAATTTATAATTGTGGTTATAATTTAATAATAAACACTAATTACTTTTTTATGTATACCCTAGTTGTTTTACAATAAGCTATTGATATGACCTTGCATAAATTTATAAGGATTTGAAAATATGAAGGTAATATCGCGGCCTAATAATTATGTGGCATGTGTTACAAAATAACAAATGTGAAACAATCATGAATTAGTTGATTTGGTTAAATAGGTAAAAGAAAATAATGGAAAATAGATTTTTAAAATAACAGCTGAAAGCTGACCATATATTTGGCAGATTCAAATTCTACAAGGAACTTACGAATAGATACTTAAAAAGAATTGCTAGAAATAAGCGCATAAATGCTATGGCTAATTTAAATTTTCGTAATCTTGCAAATAATACACCTCTAGGCTACTGGCTAGATCCTAGAGGTGAGCCTGATTGGCATCAACTTAATTATTGGTTAATACGTTCGTTGATTAAAGAGGAATTCACATGTTGTGATAAAAAGATTTCTTTAAAGATAACAAGTTTTACATTAAAATAATTCGAGATAATGCTTTTTGTTTACAATATTTTATCTCTGGTAATAAAACATGTATACATTTTATTTAAGTTTTCATTTAAACAGGATGATGTGAGGTTAATAAAGTAAATTAAACTTTATTAAATTATCACTTATAATACCACAAGAGCTTCAAAATTATCGGGTATTTTCCGATAGGTTCGTTGCAAACAAATGAAGGAGTCAAGTTTTTAGTCAAGGTTAAAAAATCACGAGCGCGAAGCGCGAGTGATTTTTCCTGAAAAACTTGACGACTTTATTTGTTTGCAGGGAACCTTGAGGGAAATGCCAGATAATTTTGAAGCTCGTGTGGTATTCGGGAGATTATTTTTCCGTCCCAAATGTCGGCCAATAATTTCACAATTGAATTGAACCTGTCAGTTTGACGTCAACGACCAGAGAAAATTTTCAAAAAATTATCAGTATAATACCATGTAGGTTGTACCACGTGACGTCGAATGGTGCAATTCTATTGGTCGATATTTGGGTCGGAAAAATAATCACTTATAATACCACAAGAGCTTCAAAATTATCGGGTATTTTCCGATAGGTTCGTTGCAAACAAATGAAGGAGTCAAGTTTTTAGTCAAGGTTAAAAAATCACGAGCGCGAAGCGCGAGTGATTTTTCCTGAAAAACTTGACGACTTTATTTGTTTGCAGGGAACCTTGAGGGAAATGCCAGATAATTTTGAAGCTCGTGTGGTATTCGGGGGATTATTTTTCCGTCCCAAATGTCGGCCAATAATTTCACAATTGAATTCAACCTGTCAGTTTGACGTCAACGACCAGAGAAAATTTTCAAAAAATTATCAGTATAATACCATGTAGGTTGTACCACGTGACGTCGAATGGTGCAATTCTATTGGTCGATATTTGGGTCGGAAAAATAATCATAATTAACCCTTTAATTGACTGAAAATTTTCTGAACTGAAGTCTATACCTACTGAAAATAAGTTTGTTTAAGAATTCTGACTAAACATGAAACAATTAAAATGCAAAAATATTGCGTAGGACGAGTTTCAAATCTGCGTGTTACGTAACATTGTTTATGAACATATTTAATTAGTTTGTTTACGTATTAATTAAAGACTAATTTTCGACAAACGCTAGTAAAAATTAAAATTCTCAAAATCAAAAATAGTATCCGCCGCTATGTTTTAATCGAGAATGTATTCAATAGAGATGGGTCTAACATGGGTTTCACCGAATACAAACATTCGGCCGAATATTCGGTATAGCTATATATTGCACTAGCGGTCCGCCCCAGCTTCGCCCGTGGTACATATATCGCAATAAAAGGTAGTCTATGTTCTTTTTGAGGGTCTAAAGATTATCTGTGCCAAATTTCATCAAAATCGGTCCAGTAGTTTATGAGCCTATTCATTACAATCAAACAAACAAAGTTTTCCTTTTTATAATATTAGTGTAGATATATCGCATTAAGTTATTATCTTTTTACCAACCTACTTTTATCTATACTAATAATATTATAAAGCTGAAGAGTTTGTTTGTTTGTTTGAACGCGCTAATCTCGAGAACTACTGGTCCGATTTGAAAAATCCTTCGGTGTTAGATAGCTCATTTATCGAGGAAGGCTATAGGCTGTATGTCATCACGCTACGATCAACAGGAGAGGAGCCACGGGGGTGAAACTGCGCGAAGCAGCTAGTTCAAAATAAAGCTTCAGTGACTACAAAGCAGAGAACTACCCTCTAAAATACTTACCTCATTACACTGTACTACACTGTATACTCAAATCATGATACTACACGGGTCTTAACAGTAAAAGTTTTGAGTATCACTTTTCCGAACATACGGTAATTCAGCAGAATATTCGGCCGAATATGAATATTCGGTAAAGCTGCCGAATATAAAACGAATGTTCGGCCCATCTCTAGTATACAATCCATACTAATATTATAAATGCGAAAGTAACTCAGTCTGTCTGTCTGTTACTCAATCACGCCTAAACTACTGAACCAATTTTCATGAAATTTGGTATGGAGATATTTTGATGCCCGAGAAAGGACATAGGCTACTTTTTATCCCGGGAAAATGACGCAATCCCGGAAATCCCACGGGAACGGGAACTATGCGGGTTTTTCTTTGACTGCGCGGGCGAAGCCGCGGGCGGAAACCTAGTACATTTATAAATGGGTGTATATAATGTTAATTGATACAATGTGTCATGTATATATCGATGCAATCTATCATATTATCTTTAAGAACTGGTACTCAACCGTTATCTATAGAAAATTACTTCACGAATACATTTAAATCCAGGAATAGTTAACGTGAAATGTATAATTATGAAATTATAGGCTCATCTCCAAAAATAAAGGATTAAAAATACTATAAAATAAAGTCGGTGCCTTTAAATAGAATCAAGTGCTTCAACCTTTGAAAGTCCCAGTGTACGCATCGCCGCGCCGCGCCGGTTGCTTACAAGGTTAAAAATAACAACGCATAATCACATCCAGTTTAATAGTACGTTACACTCGTGACTCGTTTATCCATTTACAAATCGAACAACAGCTGTTTTTTAATGTTTTCTATCAGTCAATAACGATTTGGATTGGGATAGGTTTACTAAACACTGAACTGTATAAGATTTGAAAAGTACGGAGAATAACTCTTGTATTTTACGCGTCTCACATTTTTTATATTGCAGAGGAAGTTATCCTTAAAGATCTGTGGCCTTATTCACAGACGACTTTCCGATGGCAAACATATCGGAAATTATAAATTTTGATACCCATATTTGTGTGGGCCGTCTTTGGGTGCTTATGGGCGACGCTGAACGCTTACCATCAGGCGTCGCGTCTACTCTGTTGCCTCCTCTCTCATAAAAAAAAAAAAAAGATTCTCCAGATAACAGTGAAGTCTAGTTGCAAGAAATGATGAATGATTTTTATAAGATAAAAGAAAGAGTGGACGTTTTCGATGCAATCGCAAAATATACTCTACACTCTACAGTCACAAAAAATGTTGTGTGGTTTTATGAAACCACGGTAAAAGTGAAACTGTTCGAACGGTTCCGAACACTGCTTTGTGTAGCGCATGTCGCGTGACGGTCGGCTGCCGAGTAGGTATACCTACTCGGCAGCCGCGATACACGCGACATGCGCTACACAGACCAAAAAGTTTGAGACGATGTAATAAAAGTTTCACTTTAATAATATGTGCCATCAAGTTACAGTGTTTATCATAATATACTATACTAACAAATAAAAATTGCGCAATGAGAACTTTATTTAGTTATATCTACAAATACTTTAATTACGATGATAAGGCTGATTTGCGATCTCAATATTTTCATTAATAAAATAAAATAAAAGTATAATTCTTCCCCCTGTGTATAAACACTGAATATGCTAGACAGTGTAGGGTTCTAGGATTTATTAAGACAGTACATAATATAATATATTGGCAGCGACGTCCCCTCCACATTATTGTGCTAGAAGGTCGCAACTTATTTCTTTTAGTACGCACTCATGTTGATTTAAACAAAATATATTATATGAGAAACAAAACATTTGAGCCAATTCATTGATAAGAAACCTTTAAAACAAATCAGATAGTATTTTCTAGTGTTAGATTTTACGCGAGTATTATACATTAATTACAAATTCAAGATTTTTAACGGATTTTAAACGCGATAATGAATAAAACGCGTTTAAAATCCGTTAAAAATCTTTAATTTACAAATCAGATACATCATTTAAAAAATAAATTACTTTAAATGTATCGACCATATTTTGAATGATAAACTCAGCAAAGATCTCAAAATTCCATTCTAGCCGTCATCTTCTCAGAAGTTATGAGAAGTGTTAACTGTAAGTTAATAGTACTTATAAATATTTTCCTAAAAATTTCTGTTATTTTTTTCTCTATAATATGAACCTTCCATACCTCCAGGTCAAGGTATTTTGCGAATATTTTCGCTTAGCAACACAATTAGGCGATTCATTTCAATTTATAAAGCAAATCGTTTGAAATGTTAATATGTCCGTCAAAACAGTGAAAATTATTATATTTTGTTACATTTACAAATAAGATAAACGATGTTCCTAGCTTCAGTACCCCTAATGGCTGGCGTCCACTAGGCGGATCGGGCCGGGCCGCATCGCAACGCAAAAATACGCCGGCCTATGTTTTGTATGAAACATCGTCCATTAGCAACGGGTCGGGGCGCGGCGGGCCGCAACGCATTGGCGGATCGCTTCGCAGGTGGATTTCTGCCGGCGGTGCGCTGCGGCCCGCCCCGACCCGTCTAGTGGACGCAGGCAGGCGGATGTGAGCGGCGAGCGCACGTGCCGTGCTCAAAAATAAACGAAAATGAAATGCAATGAAAAAGCATTTGAATGCCATAAAACCAAAAATATCAATTTCAACACGTAAGTTAGTTAATTAAATAATTCATTTAAATTCTAGGTTTTTAACCGACTTCAAAAAAGGAGGTTATCAATTCGACCCGTATGTAACTATATGTATTATTGTATATTTTCAGAAATGCCCAGTTTTTGGATATGTTAATCTATCAATCAATCAAATCAATCATCAGCCTTTCGATGTCCACTGCTGGACGTAGGCCTCTCCTAATGCACGCCACTGAGCCCGGTCGTTGGCTCTTTGCCGCCAGTTATGGCCAGCAACCTTGCGGATGTCGTCACTCCACCGTGTAGCAGGGCGTCCTACGCTACGTTTGCCGAGTCGCGGTCTCCACTCTAAGACATGTGTGCCCCAGCGGTTGTCCGTTCTGCGGCACATAAGACCGGCCCACTGCCACTTCAGCTTGCTAATTCGTTGAGCTATGTCGGTTACTTTTGTTCTCTGGCGAATTACTTCGTTTCGGACTTGGTCCCTCAGAGAAATACCGAGCATAGCTCTCTCCATAGCTCGCTGAGCGACTTTGAGCTGGTGGACCAGTCGCACTGTCAGTGTCCACGTCTCGGCTCCGTAGGTCATGACTGGTAGGACGCACTGATTAAATACCTTTGTCTTGAGGCATTGTGGTAGTGACGACGAGAAGACTCGACGCAGTTTACCAAAAGCTGCCCAATCCAGCTGTATCCTCCTGTTGATTTCTCTCTCGAAATTGTTCCCACCTAGTTGGAGCGTCTGCCCTAGGTAGACATACTCTTGAACAATCTCGAGAGAGACTCCTTGGATGTTTATCGGCTCCGGTAAGACATGAGCGTTAATCATAACCTTTGTTTTCTCTGCGTTCATGCGGAGTCCGATGCGTGAGGAAGATTCAACTAGGTCGTTCAACATTTGCTTCAGCTCTTGCAGCGATTCAGCCATAATGACAATGTCATCGGCAAATCGTAAGTGTGAGATGCACTGACCATTGATATTGATGCCTCGTCTTTTCCAATCCAGCGTCCGAAACATATCCTCTAACGCGTTGGTGAACAATTTCGGCGAGATTACGTCACCTTGTACTTGAGAGGGTAGTTCGATCTCTCGAACGTTCAACAGCTGTTTTCTGTTCTGCCTATTTTATTTTACATTTATATTTAATTTAAGTGAATCTAAGTATCAATCTTCTTTGAAAACATTTTTAAGTTCAATCTAAATAATAAAAATAAATAAAATGCAGTGCTCAGCGTGCCACAACCTAATAAAAAAAGACGAAGTCGTTTGTTCTAAGTGTAATGAGTGTTATCATCTGCTATGTATAAATATGAGTGTTACTTATTATAATATTCATTATAAAAATTCCAAACGAAAATGGTTATGTCCAACTTGTTCTAATGTTACGCAACGTAGAAAAGGCGAAAATACACCTGTGAGGAGACTGCATGAACCCGGTATGGAGGACAGTATAATGTCTTGTGAGGACATGGCTCAGGATATGTCAATTACAAGTGTCCCTTTGGAACAAGCCTCTATCACACTTAACCAATTTTCTGCTTTACTTGAGTCTAAATTCGTCGATATGGAGACAAAACTTACCTACTAGTAATTTTAAAACCGAAATTAACATGGCTATGAATGTTGAATTTATATTTTTGGTTTTATGGCATTCAAATGCTTTATAAATTTCCATAACTTCATTGCATTTGAAACTGTCTCAACTATGTAAACAACAGCCTACTTCACAGGAGACCGTAAATATGCACACTACTATCAAACAATTACAACTAGAAATTAATCAACGCGATCAGGCGGGCCTACTTAATGATGTCGAAGTATCAGGTATACCAGAATTCGATGGAGAATCAGCCTCACATATAGCGATTACTTTAGCGAACAAACTCGGGATATCTTTAGATGAACGCGACATCGTGTGCGCGCGTCGTGTCGGCTCTAAACGCCGGCTGACAACTAATGGAACTAATTATGATTTAGATGTAAACAACCGTGTGCGCCCCCTGTGCATTAGTTTTTCAAGACGCTCGCTGCGTGATGATTTCTTAAAAAACGCTCGAGTACGGCGTGGCACTACAACCACGGACCTTGGTCTTCCGAATCATGATGCAAGACGAGTCCATATCCACGAAAGACTGACACCTAAAAATCGTGTCATTTTCGGTAGAGCCAGGTCTATGGGCAAAGCTTTGCAGTGGCGTTATATTTGGTCCCGTGAGGGCCGTGTTTTTGCAAGGCGTACGGATTCTAGTACAATACATAGATTACAAACAGAAGAAGACATTGACCGTGTTTTTAAAATGCATTCTGATCCCCCCTCTAGCTCATAATTTTTATGATAAATTTGTTTAAATTTTTTACACTTTCAGTTTACTTTGTTTCTACACAAACAACTACAAATTCATTGCAATGTGTAATATATTATATTATCTTTTAAAATGTTTCGTATCCAGTTCATGCTTCTGTTATATTATGTTAAAAATTACTCACCTAATTCTATTGTCTTACATAACTATTTTCTGGAAACATAGTTGTAATCAACATGAAGTTAGTATTGCATTTAAGTTTGAATATTATGATGCTAAACTCTTTTGTTTTATACAAACTTTTAATAATGTTTATTTTGTTTTAATTAAACTACATTTTTACTTTAATTGGATATCTATAGTTTATAAGAAATTACTGCCAGTGCACCGTGTTTATTATTTATTATCTTTTTAAGTAATTGTAAATTGGCCTACGATTATTTATCATTTTATATTAAATATAAATATTATATAATGTTATTAGCTTATGTATGTATCTATTATATTCTTAATACGAATTATTTGCTTTTATATTTATTATTTAATTATCCTATTAAAGTAATCAATTTGCCTTATATATTTTTAATATATACTTATTAACCCATGTTTCTTTCCTACTTCATTTATTCAATTCTTTTGTTATGCATCATTAAGCTAATTTCCTATAAAAATGGTTAAGAATAAATTTCTAAAAATTGGTCTCTTTAACGCTGGGTCTATCTGCTCAAAACAAGATGAATTTCAAGTTGCATTCGAAAAACATAAGCCTGATATTTTAGCTATAAATGAGACATGGCTTCGTTCTGGTCAAGACGGTTGCGTTCCACGCATACCCAATTATACGTTTCGCCATATACCACGTCCTCCGGGTGCTCGCTCGCGAGGAGGTGGTGTGGGTTTTTTCATCAGACGTGACATGTCAGTTCGTACTTGTTCCCATCCGACCACCTATCCCTCAGTTGAGCAATTTTGGATTACAACCAATATCAACTGCAACAAAATCTTAATAGGTACAGCTTATCGACCGCCCTGGCAAAATGTTGATCTGTTTTTCGATTCCCTCACAGAATCAGTTTCTTTCTTTTCAGATTATGATTTTATTATCCTACTTGGTGACTTCAACATAAATACTTTAAATGAGAAGGATAATAAATGTAATAGACTTGCTGAATTCCTTCAGTGTTGTGGTCTAGTAAACCACATAAATGAACCTACTCATTTCACATCTCATAGTGAATCATTAATTGATTTGCTATGCACCAATATGAATGTTACCTCCAATGCTGTACATCACATACCGGAACTTGGTGGCCATGCTATGATTTTCGCTGATTTCAAAATAAAAAAACCCAAACCTATTACTAAATTTTTAAGTTACCGACCCTTAAAAGATATAAATTGTGAAGCTTTCAATGCTGACCTTATTTCTATTCCATGGGACGATATTTGTCGCATAAAAAACGTCGACGATATGGTGAATACCTTTAATTCTAGTGTTTTGTCATTATTCGATAAACACGCTACTGTAAAGACTATTTCTGTTAAAGAGAGGCAAACTCCGTGGTTGACATCTAATCTTCGTCTAATGATGTCGGTTCGCGATGAAGCTCATTTGAAATATCGTAATAGTAAATCAACTGAAGACAAATTGTATTATAAATCGCTAAAAACTTTTGTAAACGTATGTATGTATCAAGAAAAGTTGGCTTTTTATGATACTCACATTAATGCTCATATTCAGAATCCAAAGGTTTTATGGAAAAATTTAAAAAGTAAGGTTATACCCAGTTTTAATAACTGTACGGATCTACCTGATCATCTCGCTGACCCAAATGCTATTAATACCCACTTTCTTAATATACCTGGTACCGGTGATGCAGATGTAAGCACACTAAACTACTTCAAAAGCCACAAGTTTTGTCAAAATACTTTTAGGTTTAGTACTATCAATGAAAATATTGTAGGTAAACTTATAGTTTCTATTAAATCAAATGCGCGGGGCTCAGATGATATATCCAGAGACATGATTTTGCTCACTTTGCCATCTACACTAAAAGTAATAACATCTATTATAAAAAAATCCCTGGAAACGTCAATTTTCCCATCACAGTGGAAATTGGCTCTTGTTCGCCCTCTTCCTAAATCTAATAATCCCACAGACCTTAAAGATCTTAGGCCTATTAGTATTCTCCCGTATCTTTCCAAATTATTGGAAAAAATTGTATATAATCAGGTGGTTGAGTACTGTGAAAATAATAACATATTACCGGAACTCCAATCTGGCTTCAGAAAGTCTCGTAGTACTAGTACTGCTTTGCTGAAGGTAGTTGATGATATCCTGTCTACCCAGGATAGTGGCAGCGCATCTATACTTACACTCCTAGACTTTTCGCGTGCTTTTGACTCTCTAAATTTAACCCTCCTTACTAGTAAACTTTCCTATTATGGTTTTAGTGACTCGTCGGTTCAGTGGTTCGATAGTTACCTCAATCATCGCGCCCAGAAGGTTGTCATCACAAAAAATGATGGTACATCTTCTTTTTCCTCGGTACTCCCAGTTACCCGCGGAGTTCCACAAGGTTCGATTCTTGGGCCCCTTCTCTTCACCATCTACGCCGCGGACATAACTGGGTGTATTAAATATTCAAACTATCACCTTTACGCGGATGATTTACAGGTATATGCGCCAATAAGTCGTGTTAATGCCTCGGAGTGCTTAAATGGGTTGTCGCAGGACTTGGATCGCGTATCTACATGGGCTTCTAAGAACTCACTGATATTAAACCCCAACAAGTCCAAATTTATGGTAATTGGTTCGAAGCGGCAGGTGAGATCAATCAAAGATTTGAGTTTATCTGTATGTATAGACAATATTCCAATCGTTGAGGTGGATGAGGCTAAAAATTTAGGGCTACTTTTTGACAATAATCTTAATTTTGAAAGCCATGTGCTGGACATTGTTCGTAATTGTTTTTATCGTTTGAAAGTGATTTATAAACTGCGTCCTTTCATAACTACTGACCTTCGATTACTTTTATGTGAATCAATTGTGCTTTCCAAACTAAATTATTGTATAAATACTTACGGGCCATGCCTTCTTCAGCGATCACAACATTTGATTCAGAGAATTCAGAATGCTTGCATTAGATATTGTTTTAATGTCCCACCTAGATCTCACATCACACCTTTCCTAAACTCAGCAAATATTCTAAATATGAAAGGTAGACAAAAACTATTTATGGCTTGCTTTCTGTTCGACCTCTTGAAGACCAAACGCCCAGCTTACTTATTTGAGAAGCTTATGTGGCGAAAAGATGGTGGTCGTAACCCAGTAAGACTCGGAACCAACATTTTCTCTGTACCAAAACACAGAACTATGGCCTTCCGCGGCAGTTTCAAGTACTGTGCAACAAAATGTTGGAACGACATTCCTCCACCCATGCGCAACATTTGTAGCAAATTAAGATTTAAAACTGTTTATCGGGACCACCTTTTAGGTATCCAAAAATCTAATCAATAATTTTCAATAGTTTTTCTAATTTATCTATTTATTTTCCTCATTTGCACAGTCCTGTTTCTGCCGTGAACCTATAGTATCGTGTTATCTATTTTTGATATTGTGTATTGCTATTTATTGATATTATATACCTTCTAATATTATTTCATTATTTTTCCTTTATCTCCCTATATTTTTAACTTTATTTATTAATTGTTTATTTATTTAAGTTTATTTATTTTTCTGCCCTCTAGAGGCTTTGGCAGAATATCAGCGTCGGGGTTTTTCAATCCCGACATTCATGCTGAGCCAAGGCCTGTTTGTAGAACACTGTGCACATTAAATGTATCCGTTTCTTTTAATATACCGTGTGTTTTGTTTCTGTTAATTGATTTTATGTTTTGTGTTTATATTATGTACCTATATTTTTTGTGTTCTATGAATAAACGAGTTATCTATCTATCTATCTATCTATCTTGTCTCACGCCTCGCTGTAGATGGATACATTTCGTACGCTGGTTCTGTATTTGGACGGACATGGTTGCGGCCTCATACAGTGATCTCAGCACTTCGATATATCGCCAGTCAACCTGGCAGCGCTGCAAAGACTCCAGAACAGACCAGGTCTCAATGCTTGGTCAATGCTGGCTCAATGGTCTCGAAGGCTTTCTCATAGTCCACAAAAGCAATGCACAGGGGCTGATTGTACTCTTGGGTTTTCTGTACTATCTGCCGCACTGTGTGGATGTGGTCTATGGTACTGTATCCACTGCGAAACCCGGCCTGTTCAGGGGGTTGAAATTCATCGAGTCTCCGTTGAAGACGGTTTGTAATAACCCTGGAAAACAACTTGTAGATGTGGCTCAAAAGCGATATGGGCCTGTAATTCTTTAAAAGGGTTTTATCGCCTTTTTTAAAGAAGAGCACCACAATGCTTTTGCTCCACACCTTCGGGGTTCTCCCGGTGAAAAGAACAGAGTTAAATATATCCTTTAGTTCTTTTAGGATAGGGGCTCCACCTGCTTTAAGAAGCTCCGTCGTAACTCCATTCTCTCCCGAGGCTTTCCCGTTTTTGAGTTGCTTTAGGGCCAACTCCATTTCGTCCAGGCTGACTTCAGGAAGCTCATCCGTGTAATGCCGGGTTAAAGTGGCTCTGGGGTCTTTATTAATTGGAGCGGGTTGAGATGCATGTGACTTGTACAAACAGCTGTAGAAGTATTCAACCTCCGACAGAATCTCCGACTCCGACGTTAGGACGCTCCCCGTGGATGACTTCAACTTTGTCAGATGGGATCTTTCCAGTTTTTGTGCAAATACCTTATATCCACGATTTTGCTCAATTGCCTTTTCAATTACAAGAGCATTATGGGATCTAAGGTCGCGTCGTACCATCCTGCTTATTTCCTTATTAAGTGGCCTTTGTTCTGACAAAGCTGATGGTGGGTTATCACGTCGCTTATTCATCAGAGTCAGAGTCTCCCCCGAAAGCTTACTCTTCTTGTTGGCGGGTTTCTTCTTAAAAAGGCTTAATGTTAATCTATATCAGCTTCTAATAAAGACCTGTGCCAAATTTCAAAAGTGTTTGTATGTTTGTCCACGCATATCTCCAAAAGTATAAGTAAAATTTAAATATATATTTTTTTTTGTTGTACTAGATATTGTTCAATTTATTTGAAACCATAACATCTCTTCGTCGGAGCTGTCCATGGTAGCGCGATGTCAGTCCAAGCACGAAAACACGTCTGTTAGATAAAATCCGCCTAGGCGGTCCGCCGCGCCCCGTACAGTTGGACGCAGGAGCATAACAGCGCCGCGGCCCGTTGCGATGCGACCCGCCCCGATCCGTCTCTAATGGACGCCTAGCATAATAGCAGACCTTAACTTTAAATACCAACGTATAATATTATGTAAATTATAAATAATTTATGTATAGGTATTATTGACCTTTCGATCGCGCTGATCTCTTGGCATAGTCTGCCGTTACTGGCCCACAATCACATCGAACAGAATGTCACACATGTTAGCTTCTTTCAATGCTCATGATGTGTACTAACTACTAATTACTAAACGCCTGATTGCTCTTCTGTTTTTGGATGAATGCTATAAGATAAGCATCGCACTATTGAACATGTAGGAAAAACATTGTACATATTTAAGTTTTTACTAGCATATTCTAAAGGTGCTGGAAGGTGCTCAATTCGTAACTTGTTTTGGGTTCTTTAAATCATTCCTAGCATAATAAATGAACCCTACACACTACAAAAAGAACCTAAATTCACGCAAAGTACGAATTTCGAGTAAAGAGCGGTATATACATAAGGGATATAACTTAAGGGAAGCGCAGTCACTACGCTGAATACTAAATGATAATATATTAAAATACATATAAGTATATAAGCACGAAGCCTGAAGGTTTGAAATATGATATTTCACAGTGTCCAAAGCCAGTTAATATACCTACATAGGTACCTAATATTTAAATTAACATCTCACTGTTTGCTTTTTTGATTAAATATGATAATCAAACCTTCAATTAGTGTAAGTAGTGTGGATATCTATTTAAACTGTGGATATAGTCCACATTTTACAAGTTATATGCTTCAAATACAGATTTTTGTTAATTCATTCATAATCATTAAATACTCAGAATGAAAATAAAATTAGTGGCATCACTTTGATAATTACACCATTCATTTAATCAAAATATTCTCAGATAACCTAAATGTTTATTTATATTATATTATTCAACGATTTGGTGCCAATAAATTATTATTATCTGTATGCAAACCAGACAGAGAGATAAATGACTAAACAAGTGAAAACAAATATATTGGCGAGCCATCACAAAAGACACAGGTGCAAATCCTTCAAATAATCTAGTTACATAATAATTAATTATATTCCAAAAATAAGTTCCATTTACATATCTTATTTAGTTCTTCAGTGCAAGTTACCTTATTAAGAGAATTAAAGAATTACTGTTATAGGGTTTCAAATGTCGAAACAAACCCATATACCTATGATTACATGACTTATACATTTAGATTTATGACACTTTTATTTCTAAAAATGGTAGCGATAAGCACTTTACTTCTACAGTAATTACTGAGACATTGATATTATTTTATTAGTACTTTTTTAATTTAAGTGAGAAGATAGAAGCACTTGGGACTACATAAATTTTTATAATAGCTGATAAGTCAAAATAAGGACTTAATAAAAATATGAAAAATTACTTACCACCATGATCATGCAGTTCAACAGTATTGGTATACAGAATACCACTGATATGAACAGTCCTTTGCTGTCAAAATATTGTTGTCTTGAGAATAACATCCAGTTTCTCGCCGCCACTTCATTGATACTTTCAGAGAAGTACACTAAAAGTACTGAAAATGTTGTTATTTATTAGTTTTATTAAAAAAATAATGTAAAATCTACATGTATATTGTTTACATCAAAATGGAATAATAGATGAGTTGTTTTTTTTTTTGTTGTTATTGTACTATTGTGTGCAAAAAATGTGTTTAGCATTATCACAACATCATTCCATTATCTGTTGAATAATCTACTTAATAGTTCGGAATTTTTTTTTCAATGATAATCAGTCTTTAATCAAAACAAAATAACTAAAACTATTATTTACACAACATTACGTTTTTTTTTACAAACAATTGTGACTTAAGTAATAATATATTTAAGCAGGTTTATATAGGTATAATAACCTATACAAACCTGCTTAAATATATTGTTTAAGCTATTTTTCATACAATGTGTTTGCATAATAAGTTCCACCTTCTGACCTTGACAGTTTAAACAGACGTAAATAATTACTCAAGAAAAGAAAATTAATGCAGGTCTGTTGCTGACTTACAATCTTATATTTTAAATTTGTATTTTACTTGAAGTAGGTGTATGTAGGTATTATGTTATTTAATAATATATGATATTTTAGATAATGACTTTAAAGTAAACAAATTTATGCCAATCTAATCTCAAACTAAATCAGATTTTTGAACAACAAAGCAAAATGCAATACAAGTAGTGCATAAAAAAATATATAAAAGAAATATAGAATTCATAACTTAAGTCACAAGACATTTAAAAGCTTATTTGCTGCATAAAGAATTTGATACCTATAACACATAGACCAATTATAAGACATACATTTTACATGTGGCATATTAGTATATAACTTGAATAATTTTAATGTAATTGCTGCTAAGTAATTAATAACTATAAATAAATAAAAAAAAAACATTCAAAGCACTCACAGAGAGTTATGAAGAGAACAATTTGAAAGTTTCCATAGTTCCTTGTTGAAAAGCAGGTAAATGTGACCAGAACATGAAATGATAGCAGGGCCATTAGCCAAGGGTCACGCCATTCAATCTGAAACAAAACATTCATAACTCACCTTCAACAACATTTTTTTTTTTTCAATTTTTATATGAAGAAAAATTTAGCTAGAGTAAAAAAAATTATGGATTTTAAAATTATTTTTGACATCTTTGAATTTGGAATTATAATCAGATATTTTTATTACTGGTGAAGTGAAGCTACCTGCGGGGTTTAAATATAATTATGCAATATACTATTAATGTAATTTAACTCTTTAATTGAAAACAAGTATTTTTCTTGAATCTAATGTTAAATATCTACCTATTTCATCCACAAATACAATAGAATAAGTTTTAGCAGTGCCGGCGTTAGGGGGGGGGCGAGAGGGGGCGATGGCCCAGGGCGACAAGTTCTGGGGGGCGCCAAGGTCTGAAGTTAGTCTCTTGCCTCTCCTGGTGCAAACCTTCAGAACCCCTCAAGTGGGCGCCACAATATTTTCGCCCGGGGTGTCAGTGGGCCTTACACCGGCACTGAGTTTTAGCATACAAATATCATAACACAATATTATCACCTTGTATTACTATGATGCACGAACATATTATATATTTGATGATTATTCATAAAAATTAATTTACACCCGAAGGATACAATTCTTATGAAAACACAAATACAAATTTCCAGTTACTATAATTATTGTATACTCACACTTTTTATGTACGAAACGAAATCCGAAATTTCGTTAACTTCAATAGGTCCTTCCATATCCTTTGTTTTTTTCTTATGAACAAAACTTTACCAATCACTTTTTATTAACTTAGTACACCTATTAAAATATGTCACAATATGAAATAAACACTAAACAGTCAATTCGTTTACAATAATCACTTAACACTGGTTAAATCAATTTAATATCTCCAATGTCAATTATTGTGGACTGTCACCAGTCACCACCGTAGACAGAGAAACAGTCCACCGAGGCAGGACCACAGATTCACAGATCAATTACAGCCTAAAGTCCATTTCAAGAAAGAAGTCCCGCAGACGCAGCGCTCAGCGCTGTGTATCGTTCATTTAGTTTCATTTTATAAACTACTGCGACTCGAATATTTAGATAAAAAAATTGATATATTATGTAATGTATTGGCCGATCTCCCCATCTGTTAAATTAGTTCCATAATTGTCCGCGGGACTTCTTTCTTGAAATGGACTTTAGTTAATTGCTCCGAGATTACAGCTGTCACTGGTTACAAATCTAAAGGCTGGTTAACACTTTGATTAGTGTGAGTGCAGGTGATTAGTGCGAGTGCAGGTGTGTAGTGCGAGTAGTGTCCAATTCACTGCGAGTGCAGGTGATTAGTGCGAGTGCAGGTGAGTAGTGCGAGTAGTGTCCAATTCACTGCGAGTACAGGTGATTAGTGCGAGTGCAGGCACGCTGCGAGTGAGGGGGAAGGGAGGGCGCGCGGGACGTGGCTACTCGCAGTCCACTCGCAAAAAAATAGAACACGCTTCTATTCACTTTACTACACAGCCTACTAATCACTTGCACTAAACAGTCACTGTCCACACCTAGGCACTAATCACCTGCACTAATCACCTGCACTCGCACTAATCAAAGTGTAAACCAGCCTAAAATGATAGTCGGAAGAAGGTCGGAAGTGACGAGTTGCCATTTTCAAAAAAGAAAAGTAAATCACTTAGATGTAAATCATCATATTGACATGATTCTGATTCAAGCTCATAATATAATCGAAATCATGATTAAAATATTATAAGTTACGAACAAAGGATTTGTAAAACCGTGGTCAAGATAAAACAAGATATTAAAAATTATTCAAATCAATACTTAAATTATAATATTTCGCGTTTAATCCATACTAATATTATAAATGCGAAAGTAACTCTGTCTGTCTGTCTGTTACTCAATCACGCCTTAACTACTGAACCAATTTGCATGAAATTTGGTATAGAGATATTTTGATACCCGAGAAAGGACATAGGATAGGTTTTATCCCGGAAATCCTACGGGAACGGGTTTTTCTTTGAAAACGCTGGCGAAGCCGCGGGCGTAAAGCTAGTTATTAATAAAATTGTAGAGTACCTACATATTTTGTTTAAGTTAGAAATATGGCTACAAATATATTTTATGGGTATAAAAAAATATATATTTAAATACATTTACAAAAATGTATATTTCAAAAAAGTTTTTTTTTGTCTTGTAACTTGATGATGTTGTTGTCATTCCTCATTCCTGATTGTTGTTCTTTGATCAACTGTCATTGCATTTCTACATCAAATGCCAAATTAGAAAAAAGCTTGTATATTTTTGCTGATATTGACAAATTTTTCATAAACTGAATAAAATGTGATAGCGAAATAAATCTTGAACAAGTAATAAGTTGTTACAGAATAAAAGTATTTTTAGTATGTGCAGTGCTACGCAATTGTAATAATATTTTAAAAGAAAAAAAAAAAATATAACAACGCAAACTTTGACCGGTGCTTTAAAATGATCTATTCTAGAATTATTTGTGTTCTTGTGATATACTTACTAAATTGTTTTATATGTGCTCAGTCCTTTGGAACTTTTAAATCTGCAAGAGAACGATACAGAGCAGATTTAGGCGAGTGTGGGCCGTTTGAAAAGCAATGTTCACATTTGGACGATGATTTAGCTCTACTTTCTTGTGCACTCAATATAACACACAGTAATAAAACTCAGTTACCGTTTATTTGCCAACATAAAATATGGTTACATCAATCAGAACTCTTGGACAATGTTTTTCTTGAAAGCAAAATAAAAACATCTTGTTTGAATGAACCAATCATTTTAGATTGCTTGAATTCTGTAGACAATATCATTGACTGTGTTTTAAAACGAAAACCAAGTGTCAAAGATAAAACTTGTTGGAAAACAATAAACAAAATTGAGTCTTTAATATTTAATGATTGGCAAATAACCAAAAGTTTTTTGAAGAATTGCTTTGATGACATACAAGCATTATCATGTGGGCGAATACCCCCAGACCCAAGAAGTCTTTCTCAAATGCACACATTAAAATGTATTCAAAACCATGAACAAAGTTTAAAGCCTGAATGCCAATCTGAAATAACTGTACTTCAGGAGATGAAATACAGTACCCTCCAAATGGATAAATTAGTATTTGCTGCATGTAATTTAGATCAGAAAAATTTTTGTCCTGATGAAGTACCTGGAACTCTTTCAATGTATAAATGTCTGATTAGACATAAATATGAGAATGGTAATAGTTGAATTTATATTAAGAATAATTATTTATCATGTTTTTTTCTTGAATTATAGTAAATTTAGGTAAGTTTAGAAAATTTAAATTATGTATTTATTTTTTATTTTTAGGTATGTCAAAAAGATGTCAGGACCAACTATTTTATGCTCAAAGAAATATAGTAATGAACTATAGAATGAGTAAAGGTTTGGTTAAATCATGTAAAGAAGACATAAGAAAATATCATTGTCGTAAAGGTGTAGTTGATGACAAAGATGTGCGTCTTGCTCAAATTTTGCTTTGTTTAGAAAATGTGGCAAGAAATGAGTCATTGAGTGTAACACCAGAATGTATTTCTGAAATGACAGAACATAGAAAAATGCTCATGGATGATTACAGACTTTCACCAGAGCTAATGCATAATTGTGCAAATGACATTACAACTCTGTGCAAAAGTGTTGAAACTGGTGGAAAAACCATACATTGTCTTATGGAACATGCAAGACCAAAAAGACGTAAGGACAAAAGAATTAGCTTAGCATGTCAAAAATCTTTGGAAGTATTGATTCAAGAGGCAGATCCAGCTGAAGACTGGAGGGTAGATCCTATTTTACGTAAAGCATGCAAACCAGTTGTTGATAGAGCCTGCAGAGAGGTCAATGGAGGCAACGGTAGAGTTATGTCCTGTCTAATGGAAAAACTGGGTACTGCACTAATGAGCCCAGATTGTGAAGCTGCTTTGATACAGATACAATATTTTGTGTCAAGGAACTTCCAATTAGATCCACAGTTGTACAAAGCTTGCAGATATGATGCAGTCACTCAGTGTAAAGCTAAATTGCAGTGGGCTGATGCCAGTGAGCATCAGTCACAAAAGGATCCACTAATTCTCCCTTGTCTTTATAAATATGCTTATGAGTCTGAGTTAAAAGGAATGTTGTTACCAGCGTGTGAACAACAAGTCAGAAGAGTAATGCAACAAAGGGCAATAAGTGTTGACCTACTCCCAGAAATAGCTGATACTTGTATAGATGACTTGGCAAATTTATGCTTTGAAAATACAGACAAAGGTGAAGAAATACAATGCCTGCAAAGCAAAATAAAAGAATTGGGACCGAAATGCAGGGAGATAGTCACAAATTTTACAGAAACCCAAAGTGGTCACATAGAACTAAATGCAATAGTTAGTTCTAATTGTAGAGTACCTATAGAAAAATTATGTTCGTCTGAATTGAAGACTAAGACTGAAATGGATGATGGCATTTTAGATTGTCTAATTAGACGAAAAAGTGATCCAGAAATAAAAACAAATTTAAAATGCAGGGCTGCTATTGAGCATGAACAATTGATCTCATTGAAAAATTATAGGTTTACAAGAAAATTTAAAAATGCATGTAAGTCTTATGTATTAAGGTTCTGTCCCAAAGCACAAACAAAAAGCCAGGTTGTGACTTGCTTAAGTGAAATAGTGAGAAATGATACGATAAGTAAAAGAAAACATACAATTTACAAGGAATGTCGCCAACAATTAAGAAGTCAGCTCTTTCAACAAAAGGAAAATGTGGATTTAGACCCTGAACTTAAAGAAGCTTGTAAGAAAGACCTCTTTGAGTTGTGTCCTAGAATCCCACATGGAGAATCAGCAGCTTTGGAATGCCTACAAACAGCAAAAACTAAATTAAGCGAACCTTGTCGAAAAGCTATATTTGTTGTAAGAAAACAAGAATTCACCGATAATGCAATTGATTATCGTCTTGTCACCACTTGTAGTGATATGATTGATTTGTATTGCCATAATACTGATCCCTCCACTTTACTGGATTGCTTGAAGGTAATTTTAAACCAAAAAACATCATATATTACTTTTATACTAGCAAAATGATGTTAATTCAATATTTATCTAATTTTTAGGCTCATCGAGAAGCAGCAGACTTCGATAAGTCCTGTAAATATGTTGTGACGAATAGAATGATCGAACAAAATATGGATTATCGTTTCAACAATAATCTTCAGAATGCTTGCAAGGGAGATATACAAAAGCATTGTTCACAAATTATTTGTAAGTATTCCTTTATTATTAAAAAAAAGAAAAAACACCTTATTAATAAAAGATTGAATTTCTGACATATTATCGTTTCTTTATTTTATTTCAGTAAACGAACCACAGGAGGAATTACAAGGAAAAGTCTTATATTGCTTAAAAGAGCAATTTAGAGCTTCGAAACTTGAAAAGGCGTGTGAGAATGAATTGGCCAATGTACTTAAGGAGCAAGCATTGAATTATCGCCTTGACCCACTTCTTGGAAAATTATGTAAAGCGGAAATACAGACGATTTGTGCCATCCCAAATGATTCAATAACTAATTCTGATGGACAGGCAAGTGTTTTTTTTTATATTTGAGCTTGAGCTCTGTCGCGAATTTAGTGGTTTTCGCGTGAAAGAGTAACAAACACATTCATTCTTATAAACTATTATTTTTTTATCTAGTGGGATTAGTAGGATATTGCAGGAATTTTTATTTATCTTGCCAGTGAACATTATCAGCCATAAAAAAAAAAAAAATCTGCATGATTTAAGCACTTCAAATTTATTACGAAAATTACTGATAACGTAAAATGTGTATGCATGTGTTTACCGATCGCATAGCGGAAACTCGGAGACAACTCGACTTTTTAATTACCTCTGTGAAGCGGCTGACCACTCACAGACCCTTTACCCGTCAGCTCAACTTGTCGTTCTCGGGGATTTTAATGCGTGTCACGCAGATTGGTTGTTCCCATTCCAGAAGACTGACCACGCTGGAAAAGAGGCATTTAATTTTGCAACATCCTTCAACCTTTTTCAGTTAGTCAATGAAGCTACTCGGGTCCCAGATATTGAAAATCATTCTGCTAATTGCCTTGACCTTATTCTGACATCTGATCCAGATCGATATGCGGTTACGGTTTCCGCTCCACTGGGATCATCCGACCACTGTCTGGTTAAATCCGTGTCGACATTTACTCCTCCGGATACTACTTTAAGAGGAAAAAGAACACTTTGGCGATATAAATTAGCTGATTGGGACGAGATGCGCCACTTTTTTGCTTCATATCCATGGCGGCAAGTTTGTTTCTCTTCTACCGACCCGTCAAAAGTTGCAGACGATGTTGCCGATGTTATCCGGCAAGGTATGGAATATTATATTCCATTCTCTGATATTTCCGATGTCAACAAAGCTAGACCGTGGTTTAACAAAGAATGTAGGCATGCAGAACTTGCTAAACAGAACGCCTTTAAATCATGGGTCGATGCTCGGTTCCACAAATTACCGGATGTTGGTGCTAGAAAGAGAATCATTCAATAGAGCTGCCAAGTTATGCAAAAAAGTACTGAAGAGAGCTCGATATGATCATATCCGACGAACAGGTGATAAGCTGGCAAGCTACCCTCCTGGTAGTAAAGCTTTCTGGTCCTTAGCGAAAGCTATAGAGTGTAACTTTTCTCACCCTTCACTGCCACCACTCTTGAAACCTGACGGTAATTTGGCTCATACAGCAAAAGAGAAGGCTGATCTTCTGACGTCACTCTTTGCCAATAATTCACGTCTCGATAATACAAACGCTAGTCCACCTACCATACCCCACTGCGGTTCCTTTATGTCTAAAGTTCGTATTATCCATAAAGATGTTTTAAAAATAATGCAAAATCTTGACGTGAATAAAGCCTGCGGACCTGACGGTATTCCTGGGTTGGTTCTCAAGATCTGTGCACCCGAGTTGTCTCCCATACTGACACGCCTATTTCGCCTTTCTCTTTCTTATGGAATCGTACCTAAAGCTTGGAAGCTTGTCAACGTACAGCCTGTACCAAAAAAGGGAAGCCGTGCTGATCCTACAAATTACCGTCCGATCTCAATCACGTCCATAATCTGTAAGATTATGGAGCGTGCATTGAACAATCAATTGCTCGCATACCTAGAGGCCAATGATCTTTTGAGCGATCGCCAATATGGTTTTCGCCCAAAGAGATCAACTGGGGATCTCCTAGTGCACGCGACTCACTTATGGGGAGAGGCTATTGAGAACCATGGCGAAGCATTAGCAGTGTCATTGGATATCTCGAAGGCCTTTGACAAAGTTTGGCATAATTCCGTTATAAGCAAGCTTCCTTCTTACGGTTTACCTCCACTCCTCACAGCTTGGATAGCCGACTTCTTGAGAGAATGATCCATTCGAGTAGTTATTGATGGCTGCTCGTCTGATCAATTGGCCATTAATGCCGGTGTACCTCAGGGGTCTGTCCTCTCTGCAACTCTCTTCTTGATACACATAAATGATCTACTTCAATCAAACATCTTCGGGTATGCAGATGATTGCACCATTGTAGAGAGGTACCTATCTAATGCTCGTTCTACAGGAGACATGATTCGAATGGAAAGGGAGGCCATGATTCAGCGGGTGAATCTGACACTACAAAATGTATCTCAATGGGGAGAAGCGAATTTAGTCAGATTTAATGCTGCAAAAACCCAGGCTTGTCTTTTTTCAGCCAAAAAGAGTCCTCTCACCTTGACTCCCAGTTTCCAAGGAGTGGCGATAGAATTAGCGGACCACTTGGAGATGCTAGGCGTTTCTTTATCGCCAAATCTCAACTTCGGGCGGTTCATAGTGTCCAAAGCACAACTTGCAGCCAAAAAACTTGGCATACTATCTAAGGTGCGGCAGTATTTCACATCACAACAGCTTCTAAATCTTTACCAAGCGCAAGTTAGATCTTGTGTGGAATACTGCTGCCATCTGTGGGCAGGCACTGCCAAATGCCACCTTGATGTTTTGGAAGCAATGGAAAGACGTGCCAAAAGAATTATAGGCGACGATAACTTAGCTGAGAACCGCCTTCAGAGTCTTACTCATCGCCGAAGAGTTGCCAGTCTTTCGGTGTTCTATCGCTTACACTTCGGCGAATGCGCCACTGAATTGCACAGCATCATCCCTGCTTCCCCTTTTTTTCAACGGACATCCAGGCGCACTGCAGGCTACCATCCTTACTTGGTGGAAATGCCGGCTGCTCGCACTTCTCGCTTTGCGTCGTCATTCTTAGTGCGAACCGCCAAGGAGTGGAACTCCCTGCCAGCGTCTGTCTTTCCAGAGAACTACAATATGGGTTCCTTCAAGAGGCGAATAAATAGGCATTTTCTAGGTAGACATGATTTACCACCATAGACCGCGTTACCGCTTTCCATCAGGTGGGACTGTGGTCAAATGTCTACCTATCCTAATGTAAAAACTCGGCATAGTAACTTTTATTGTTTTAAATTTTTATATTAGTAGTGTATATAATTATATATATTATGTATTATATAATTATATATTATATGTATATATATTTATGGTATATTTGTATAATATAAGTAGACATATGTATAATATTATATAAGTATATTTTTGTATGTACTGTAGTGTCGTATATGTTTATGTACAGTATATAATTTATAAATTGTTATGTGTTTTAATTTTCATATATTTTTATTTTGTTTATAGTTACATCATTATCATTATTATTTTTTTTTTCTTTTTTCTCTCGACCTACCTTTACAACTTAATTGAGCTAATTACCTTCTACCCTGGTTGCCTGGAAGAGATCACTTCTAAGTGATAAGGCCGCCAAATACACTAAACTGCTCCTTGCTTTTATTTTTGTATGTTCTAGTATGTAAGTCTGTTTAGTTGTATTAAAGAGTAAAATAAATAAATAAATAAATAAAATAAAAAAAAAAAACGTAACACGTTTTATTTTATTTTTGAATGAAATTGATAGTTCTAGTGGTTGCTATTATCATTTATGTATGTATTTTTTTTTGTTATTCCTTGAATTATCACTACATAGTATAAAACAAAGTCGCTTTCTCTGTCCCTATGTCCCTTTGTACTATGCTTAAATCTTTAAAAGTACGCAACGGATTTTGATGCGATTTTTGAAGTGAAAACTTCTTTAGCGGCGTTGAGCACTTTTTCTGTAATGGGTATAAAATCTTAAACTCGTGTCAGGACACGTGACCTGATCGAAAAAGCGTAAGACGGATGGATATCAAACATGCTCAACGTTAATAATCAAGTTTTCACTTCTGCCGGCACTCCCGGAGTGCAACCCGTCTTTTTTTTAATAGATAAAGTGATTCAAGAGGAAGGTTTTAGTATATAATTTATTAGGTTTTAGACAAAGCGGGCGAAGCTGCGGGCGGTAAGCTAGTGTTATGATAAACAACATATTTTCCTTACAGGTAGAGGAGTGTTTAAAAAATGCTCTTTTAAATCGTAAAATTGTATCAGCTGAATGTAAAAGAGAAGTAGTACAAATTATAGAGGAAACTGAGGTGGATATTGAAGCCGATCCACTACTGGAGCGAGCTTGTGCTTTAGATTTGCTTAAATATTGTAAAGATTTGGAGCATGGCTCTGGTAGACGTAAGTATAATTAATAAAGAATACGCCATTATTTTTTTTTTTAATAAAGAAACACCCAAAATCTAGTGGTATATTTTTATGAGTGTCATCAGTTGCTCTATAGTTGAAATTCGACCTAAACCACACCCCGGACACTCCATACAAAATTATCGTTTTGACAGTCACACTGTAGAGACTGCAAATGTGTGTGTTAACGCTTTATGGTTGGCACATTTGTGACTAGCGTAAAAAAAAAATTCGCGTTTTTCTGATGAAATACACATTACACAGTAAACAGCACATTATCTAACCATTTTCTACGAAAAACGATAATCACAAATCCAAAATAATAAAATTACTTTAAGTCAATTTGATTAATGTTGTCAATCTTCGTTGCGTATCGTCCTTGCAGAAAAATGTGGCCGATTTTTATTATGATCGTGCGGGGTGAGGTAAGTGTTTAATTTTGGCGGGAGTCGGAGTGTCCGTTCTGTAGCGTTTAGCTACTATTATGTATTCTGTGCCTAAACTATAAACTCAGCATACAACAGCTTTTATGCGTGTGTGTCAAATACATATTGTGATTTGGGTGTAATAATTTTTTATGCTTATTAATAAAGTATTAAATTTCATACTCATCTGTCCACGTAATTTTAGAAAACACATGAAATTAATATTATTTTTTTTCAGGTTTGAAGTGCCTAAAAATAATACTCAACGACGGTAATAGGAAACTTGAAGCAGAATGTGAAAAAGAATTATCTAGTAGACTTGAGATGTATAGATATGTTGCAGCTGTAAGTAATGGATATCACTTTACTCAATACCTTTTTAGTTTAGTTTCCTGAATCTGTTGTATTAATAATTGAATTATTTCAGGTAAATGTTGTTGAAAATCTGGGTGATGTGTACAATGAAATTTCAACATCGCCATCAAAAAAATATTTCTTAGTTGTAGGCTTCTCAATTATAGGTTTAATTTTTATAATTGGTTTGTATTGTGGCAGAGTAACAAAGAAAGCTATGTATGTAAAAAGGAAATAGATAAAATAAGTATATAACTCAATTTAGTATTAATAAAGAAATTGCTATCATGTTTAAGTATTTTTTATTTATTAAAAATTTTCATCGAAATCCATTTCTTCTATATTGCTTTGCTCATTCTTGATGATAGGTTTGCTTTCCTTTTTAGGATCCAACTTAATGCCGCCTTTGACTATTTTTTGACTTTCCTCAAAGTACTGATTGGGATGATTTATCCCTAAACCAAGATCAGAGTTGTGCACTGCATCAAAGTATTTACTGCATGCTATTTGATAATGACCTTTCTTTGCCATTTCCACAACTTCATTGATTGCTGAAACAATAATATAGATAAAAAAAAATGAAAATTTAAATTCTTGCAGAATCTAAACATTTCATGTTATTACAATAACAAATGAATTAAAATTATCCCAGTGAATGTATTATTAATTGGCTCAGTAGTTCAAACCCCCAAGCAAACAATAAATATAAAAAAAGTTATTTATAAAAATTACTAATGCTTGAAATGAATATTATTTTGAAACCACCTCCATTTACCAATATAGATTTACCTTGACCATCATATCCATATCCTTTTAATTTGTTTTTTAAATTACTTGCATCACAGTGTTTAAATGGACAGCCATGGCAATCACCAGGACCCACATTGCCGTTAATAATTCTTAAACAATTTAATGGGGAGTAATTCTTTTTACTACCCTCTTTACCATAATTGAATCTGACATTATAAGCATACTGCTTTTCAAACTTATCTAAATCCATTATCTTTGTGAACTCGTCGCGCCAGAACTTTAAGGAATCTTCTAATGTCACCCCTATGCCTTTAAGAAATAAACCATACTGAAGTCTGCCTCCATGTTTCAAATGATGAGCTGATCTTAGATTCTCATGCAGTTGGCGCATACATAATGGGAATGATTTTACTGAAAGCGAATCAATACTTTCAATTGGAATAGCAGCTTTAGAATCACTATAATCATTTCCTGAATAAGACTGATGCAATCCCTTCAATAAACAAACTAATCTCTCATCCTGTTCTATTTCACTTAAATGATGGTATGCAATTGCAAGACTTTGTTTTAAGTGTGCTCTATATTGTGCTGTTAATACAGATATGAAGTCTTTGTGTGGAATGTATGCATACCCTCCTTTTATATAAACCTTCCTAGCTCTGACTAAATCAAGAACTTCATAAAATTTTACTTTGTAAAATTTCATATTATCAATGTTTTGATGGTGGGTTGATTCCCTTAGATTTATAATAACTTCATTTTTTTCTTCATCCGATATATTTGTATAATATAGATGGTTTAGGGTGAAAAATTTGTCAACAGCATCACTGCTCATGGTCATAAACCGCATCCTGAATAATTCTAATTCCCGTGAAATAAACCAACGCCTGAGTTCTTCAGTTCTGCAATAGGCAAGTCGAAGTATAAAATGAGCTACATGATCTTTGCGTCTTGCTTCTAAATCTGCTTCTGATATACCACAAGCGGATTTTTCACACAACCTAACATAGTACTTTATTCCTTGGTTCCGTAATTCACTTATAACGAATTCGTTCCATTCATCAGAATACATTCGCAGACCTTTTAAAGTAGTTGCAGTAGCTAATGTTCTTAATAATGTAAGCCTTTCTAGAGCTAAAGTTTCAAATTCTTGCAAGCTTATATCTTCAATAGGGGGAATTTTATACATTTGTAAATCATGAGGATATGTTTCTATGCGACTTCCTGTCACTGCAGTTTTCACAGACTTTCTTTTTATTTTAAAATCCATTTTGAAATAAACACTTGATAATAATCCTTGTAATAAGTTTAATAGCGAATTTTAACTTTATTGAATAGTCAAACTGTAATAAATAGGTAGTGATCGTCGATCGATCAATTCGCGCCAAATTTGTTGACAGTTGAACAAAACAATGTCATGACTCATGTGACAAATGTGTGACAATTGACATTGACTTGTACATATTACTTGGGGTGTCTTCCGATATGCACTGCAACCACTGCACAGTGCTATTAGAGTACTTGTATCGAGCGTATACAATTTACATATATTTGTTTCTCTCTATCTAAAGAAAACGTCGTATGAAAGAATGAGATAGCTATAGACTACAAGCTACGTTTCAACATAGTCATGGCACCATTTTTACTATAGGTACGTATTTAGATAGATAGAAGGTGATAGTGATGGGATGTGCTTCAATCGATAAAATCGTGAATGCATTTTGCATTTACGGTTTCGTGAAATAATAAATAATAAAAAAAAAAACAAAATTAATCATTAATTTCAGTTGAATACAATATTTGTTTAATCCTACGAATATAATAAATGCGAAATTATGCGAGAATGGATAACTTTCTCTTTCACTGCTGAACCGATTACAATGAAATTTTGTACATACACACATAGGATAGGTTTTATCCCGGAAATCCCACGTGAACGGGAACTGTGCGGGATTTTCTTTAAAAACGCGGGCGGAAAGCTAGTATATTATAAAATAAATTTTAAAACTTGAAATGTAACTAATTTAAAATAAAGATGGAAATGATGATAAAGTTAAAGGAGTGAGGAGAAAGGCACAGTCAGCATGAGGGAATCATGCAGCATTTTAACAAGTTCATAAAAGGACTTAAAGAAAACATTTTACTTACATCCTACTAATAAAGCGAAAGTTTGTGAGGATGGATGTTTGTTACTCTTTCACGCGAATACTACTAAACCGATTACAATGAAATTTGGAAAAATTACTTTTGATCCCGTAAATCCCACAGGAATGGGAACTATGCGGGTTTTTCTTTGAAAACGCATGTATATTAAGTATGTATTTCAATAGTAGTTTCTCATCTATGAGAACTGTCATTTAATCAACCGTTTAATTTTCACATAGTTACACATTTAAAGCAACTTATGTGTAAAAAAATTTCCAAATAAAACACAAATGTATTTATTATCTACAGGAACAAAAAAAAACGTAAGCGTAACATTGCACAATTCTTCTAGAGTATCCATCTTGATAACACGCAGGCTCGAAATGCAGTGAACACAATCTAGCAAATTTCGACGGCGTCCAATCTACTCGTCTCATGTTTTATACCCATTTTTTATTTATCTCTGGAAATCTAAAACAAAATGAATTTATTAATAATCTAAAAGAGAAAATAATAAACAACAAACTAAACAGATAAGTCAAATAAAACAACCACGTGGTATTTTTTATTTTCCTGCTGTAGAAAATTTACATCTATTATTTGCAACAACAAACTACATATAAATCTGATATAAGAAACAAAATAAATAAATCAACGTTAATATGAAATAGATTTTTTGTCATAAATCGATAATATACGCTAGATGTGTTACAACACTACGGTGGTAAACAAAATGCCAAACGTGATAATATTGTGACATTTTTTAAAAATTGTTTAATTCTTTTGTAGTCCACAACCCCATAAAGTGGGTAAATGTTACAGTTACAACTTAAAATTATAAAAAAGCGCTTGATAAAACCTTCAAATAGGGTTAAAACATAAATATTTATCAATTTGCTGAAAATCACTTACCGATGGAAAGATATTTTTTCATTGTTTTCATCCAAAACTCCCATTCGACTAGTGATAGCCGGTAGCTAAACATACAATAGTCATTTTAGCACACTGACAAATAAAAAGAAACACTATACACTTTATATTTTCTAAATATTTCGTTAAAAACACTTGATGCACTGAGCCCACCAGCTGGTTGGAAAACAAACTGACTGCCGGCACGCTACGTTTGAAGACAGTGCAGATACTCTATCGCTATCTCAATCTGGCTTATGCTGTTATTGACTAAGAGTAAGTAGATTAGAAAATATGTATTTTGTTCTGTCTCAATATAAGAACTCTATAGGTTTATTGCTCTGAGGCTATCACTGTAGAAAAATTCGTTCCGTTATGGACTGCCAGTATACTGCCGCAGTACCCTAGGGAAATTTATGACGTCATTAATCGCCGCCATATTCTACTGTGAGCACTGGCGTCTCGGAGCAATTATCAAGCCTGGAGAAGTAACAATTAATTGAACAATAAAGCACTAGTTTGGCCTTTTTGGCCTCGGAGCAATTAACAAGCCTGGAGAAGTAACAATTAATTGAACGTTTCTTATATAGTGGCTCTCTTTTATTCAATACCCTAATTAATGCGATAGAAAGAGACAACACACTGTTATCGGCTTGGCATTCAAATCCACATGTAGCCACTTTTTGTTCTAAAAAGGTAGTGCTTGCCACTTTATCGAATACTAAAATATCGATAAATAAAAAAAATAATTTATAAAATTGCTTGAAGATAATTTAAGATTCTTTTAATTTTGAATTATGGATAGGTAATTCCAAATTTTAAGATTCGTTTAATTTGGAATTATTCATTTACGATGCGTATTGACTGCCTTGCATTGTATGGTAGTTGTATTTATAAAAAAATATTATTAGGTATTTCGGTTTAGGTTGTTTTTTATGGTTTCGTAAAAAGGTACGTATTTTTTCCTGTTTTCATAGATTAATTCTATTAATATTAATATCTATTCTACTAATATTATAAAAGCAAAAATATATAAGAATGGACATTTGATATTCTTTCACGAAAAAACTACTGAATGAGTTTTTATGGAACTTTCCAATTATACATATTATAGATTAAACATCAGAATAACATATAGGCTACAATTTACCGCGGGAAAATAACTCATTCCCACAGGAAAAAATTGGTAAAAGTTTAAAATAAATTGCTTCAAATAAAACAAATAAAATTTAAAAATTTTTTTTGCAACATTTTATTTCGATACTTAATTAACAAATTACAATATTTATTATTTAAAATAGATGCCACCTTAAACTTGTGGCACAGCATCTCTGCAAAGCACTTTACTTTTCTTCCCGTCTGATTCGAAATGATTTGAACAAGGCCGAGAATGTTTTGAAGGCTTCCAATTTTCCCTGTGCTTATAGCTTTAACCCAAACATCTTTTAATTTTTCTCAAGCCAGAAACCTGCAAATAACAATAAAATTCATACTTAAATACCTTTTTTTTTCTCCTAACCTAAAGCAGTCATTATCAATGAAGTACTTCGTACCTACTCAAGTATCGATAATTGCACAACACTATGGAAGTTATATTTTGCATTTTTTCTAAAAACTAAGCTGATTATGATTTCATTTCAATGATTACGGTTAGATAAAACATAGATGATTATGAAAATAACGTAAATTAACTTATTTATAATACAATTACAAAAAAATTGATCAAAACACTAACCTGTGAAAAGACAAATTCCATGTAATCTTTAGTAAATTATCTTTTCAGAAAATAACATAAGAAACTAGAAAACACGTTTTTCACTTCAAAAACAATAATTAAAATCACCATGCGTTAGTGACCAGACTGGTCACTAAAACAAATTGTAATGGCTACATGTCATTTCAAACTGTCGAACTGACATATATCTGTCCTCTTTTTTCGCATGACATTTTGCCATAAGCCAAAAAGGCCAAACTAGTGCTTTATTGTTCAATTAATTGTTACTTCTCCAGGCTTGATAATTGCTCCGAGTTTTTGGCTTATGGCAAAATGTCATGCGAAAAAAGAGGACAGATATATGTCAGTTCGACAGTTTGAAATGACATGTAGCCATTACAATTTGTTTTAGTGACCAGTCTGGTCACTAACGCATGGTGATTTTAATTATTGTTTTTGAAGTGAAAAACGTGTTTTCTAGTTTCTTATGTTATTTTCTGAAAAGATAATTTACTAAAGATTACATGGCTTGTGTTGTTCACGGCTGTAAAAGCCGTAGTACTGGGAAATCGGATGAAGATTGGAATTTGTCTTTTCACAGGTTAGTGTTTTGATCAATTTTTTTGTTAATTGTATTATAAATAAGTTAATTTACGTTATTTTCATAATCATCTATGTTTTATCTAACCGTAATCATTGAAATGAAATCATAATCAGCTTAGTTTTTAGAAAAAATGCAAAATATAACTTCCATAGTGTTGTGCAATTATCGATACTTGAGTAGGTACGAAGTACTTCATTGATAATGACTGCTTTAGGTTAGGAGAAAAAAAAAGGTATTTAAGTATGGATTTTATTGTTATTTGCAGGTTTCTGGCTTGAGAAAAATTAAAAGATGTTTGGGTTAAAGCTATAGCACAGGGAAAATTGGAAGCCTTCAAAACATTCTCGGCCTTGTTCAAATCATTTCGAATCAGACGGGAAGAAAAGTAAAGTGCTTTGCAGAGATGCTGTGCCACAAGTTTAAGGTGGCATCTATTTTAAATAATAAATATTGTAATTTGTTAATTAAGTATCGAAATAAAATGTTGCAAAAAAAAAATTTAAATTTTATTTGTTTTATTTGAAGCAATTTATTTTAAACTTTTACCAATTTTTTCCTGTGGGAATGAGTTATTTTCCCGCGGTAAATTGTAGCCTATATGTTATTCTGATGTTTAATCTATAATATGTATAATTGGAAAGTTCCATAAAAACTCATTCAGTAGTTTTTTCGTGAAAGAATATCAAATGTCCATTCTTATATATTTTTGCTTTTATAATATTAGTAGAATAGATATTAATATTAATAGAATTAATCTATGAAAACAGGAAAAAATACGTACCTTTTTACGAAACCATAAAAAACAACCTAAACCGAAATACCTAATAATATTTTTTTATAAATACAACTACCATACAATGCAAGGCAGTCAATACGCATCGTAAATGAATAATTCCAAATTAAACGAATCTTAAAATTTGGAATTACCTATCCATAATTCAAAATTAAAAGAATCTAAAATTATCTTCAAGCAATTTTATAACTTAATTTTTTTATTTATCGATATTTTAGTATTCGATAAAGTGGCAAGCACTACCTTTTTAGAACAAAAAGTGGCTACATGTGGATTTGAATGCCAAGCCGATAACAGTGTGTTGTCTCTTTCTATCGCATTAATTAGGGTATTGAATAAAAGAGAGCCACTATATAAGAAACGTTCAATTAATTGTTACTTCTCCAGGCTTGATAATTGCTCCGAGACTGGCGTTTTCGAGGTAAGGTACTCGCAGTACTTTGATCACGTGATCAGTCCACAGACCTATTATACATTATACTCTTTGCCACAGAGCAAGTAATATGATCAGTCAAAACCACTCGAGTGCCTAACGTCTTATAAACAAAGCTACAGTATAATCAGAAAATTTTAAAGTTCTGTAATTAGTTTGGATTAATAAATAAAACAATGGAAGAATTGCAAAAATTAACTTTATTAGACTGTGTTGAAAATGTTCAATACGAGCTGAAAGTTATTTTTTATTCTTTTTTATGAAAAAGTACTTACTTTTATTATATTTTAAATTCAATTTACAATTAATATTAATTAAAATATTTTTAATTGGACAGTACTCCAAAACAGTTTATTTTTATGTTCTAGAAAACTTTAATACACTCATTTTAATGCTGCGTCAAAAAATGCGGCTGACAGTATACTGGATTGCGTTCCGTTTTAAATCGTAACCAGTATAACTGGCTATAAACGAACGGCTTCACAGTATACTGAATTGACGTCACACCTTACAGTGGTCGCAGTGCATAACGGAAGACACCCGCTCTGTTTTACCTAAATATTATTAGATCTGTGACTGTTCCCTAAGGGCGTATTCAGAAAGAAAGCTGGAAACTTATGCGCTTTTATAAGCGCTTCGCGCTATTTGTTTCCAGCTTTCTTTCTGAATACGGCCTAAGAGGTAAACCGCAAAACTCGTGCAATGTGATACGTTCTGTATTACACATACGATTATGAAACTACATATTATATTATGCCGTCAAAGTAAAATAAGTGCCTACATTATAGACCGTAAATTCTATGTATTAATTGTGGCGTGGAATTGCGGTGTATATACCCGCGAGCATATTAATCTGCGATTTAAATCGGTCGCGTGATAAAACCACAAATGAAGCCGCTTATTTGGCTTGCCTTGAAATCAGACTGTTAATAACCGCGCGGGAGGTTTAGCCATAACGTAGTGCAGCTTAATCCTAAATTATGTTTTTTTTAATCCGGAGTTATTGATGTACCAAAATTGAAATTAAATTCTTCACAATAAATTATAGTCTTCATGTTTCGAGGACTAAATAGATTTAATCCCAAAAAAACAGTTTTAGGCCGCGTTTCCATCTGCAAGAAAAGTCTGTCGGACATTTCTTGCGGAAGTTTTCTTGCAGATGGATACGCGGCCTTAGCGCTAAAGCCAGACTATGATAGACAGACAGAGAAATTTTTTTTTTGTTTCGTTTTCGAGTAGATGAGTGAATAGCGCTTCGCTTTTAAGTGCTTATTGTTTGTTATTTTTTTTGTATAAATAATTTATATTAGAGAATATTTAATTTTTAGATTTATTTGGACCACAGATTTGGACATTACGGTCATAGACGAAATGATATTCATGACAAACGTCAAATCTATAATTGTCATCTGTCAATTCGTCAAATGAATAATGATGTGTTCTCGTGTCACAGGTTATTTGAAATCAGTATTTGTGAATTTTTAATTCATTCTTTGACTATAATTATGCACGACATGTGTTAAGCCATGAACATAGAGATATTTTCTAAATAACTCTTGCATTCAAACATATTGTTTAATACAGAGTTTGAAAAATGGTACTCAACAAGCAATCGTCATTAGACGATTTAGTCCAATACACACAGTTGTTTAAGCCGGTGGCGACTGTTTTACAAGGAACTATATTGCCCTTTTTGATTATTTATCCTATTATTTTCTACTGCTGGATATTTGTATATGGTTTCAATGAGAATTTCGAAGCAGGGTTTGTAACAGTTGCTGTTGTGGCAACTATTCAAATTTTAATTTGCCTTTGCTGTTATTGGAGTGTTCATATACAATGTTTCCTGTCTTGTTCACCAGTAAGTTAAATTATATTAGTTCTTTTGGTATGGCGAAATTTTGATGAGTTACTGAACTATAGGTTATTGTTTCAGGAAAGTGATCCTATACGAGCTGAAATTGTTAAAGTAGTTCCAACATCCAATAATGGTTTTCCAGAAATTGTTAGACTACATCATACAAAGGTTAAAAAATAAAAATGATTGCCTTATGTTATATTATAAATTAAATAATAATTATAATAATTAAATATTAACTATATATTGACTAATATGATTTCATAAATTTCATTTCAGTCAACAAAAAAAGGCAGTCCCACTCCAGATGTATGGTTTGTGTTTCAAAAAAGCAAATATCTATATGATTGGGATAAGAAATCTTTTCACACTGTTGAATTTCCTGTCAACAAAACTTATGAAGAATACTTGGAATCTAAGGGCTACTTGGATGATGAGTCTTTGGAAATTGCAGAGAAGGAGTTTGGCAAAAATGAAATGATTATGGTACAATATTTTCCCTTTATATTTTATTATATCTGTAGGGATTTCAATCTAAATATATTTATTTTTCTTTTAGGTGGTTCCTGAATTCATGGAACTATTCAAAGAAAGGGCCACAGCCCCGTTTTTTGTATTCCAAGTTTTCTGTGTTGCTCTATGGTGTCTGGATAAGTATTGGTACTATTCTATATTCACTCTTGTGATGTTGGTCATGTTTGAGTGCACACTGGTACAACAGCAGTTGAGAAACATGGCAGAAATAAGGAAAATGGGAAATAAGCCATACAATATCAACGTCTATAGAAATAGGAGGTGGCGACAAATAATGAGTGACCAATTACTACCAGGTGATATTGTTTCTTTGACTCGCTCTGGTAATGATAATTTAGTTCCATGTGACATTGTTTTAATAAGAGGTTCTTGTATTGTTGATGAATCCATGTTGACTGGTGAAAGTGTACCCCAAATGAAAGAACCCCTGGAAAATGACAAAGACACAAAACAGAATTTGGACCCCGAAGGTGATGGAAAACTGCACATGCTCTTTGGTGGAACTAAAATAGTACAACATTCCTCACCAAGCAAGAATGTAACATCTGCTCTGAAAGCTCCAGACAATGGCTGTATTGGTTATGTTGTACGCAATGGATTTAACACATCACAGGGAAAGCTTTTGAGAACAATTCTCTTTGGAGTTAAAAGAGTAACTGCAAACAATTTGGAAACATTTGGTTTTATACTCTTCCTATTAATTTTCGCAATTGCTGCTGCAGCATATGTGTGGATAAAAGGATGCGAAGACCCTGAGAGAAACAGATATAAACTATTTTTAGAATGTACTTTGATATTGACATCTGTAGTGCCTCCAGAACTACCTATAGAATTATCTCTAGCTGTGAATACTTCTTTATTGTCACTGTCTAAGTTAGCAGTGTTTTGCACAGAGCCATTTAGAATCCCATTTGCTGGCAAAGTTGAAATTTGCTGTTTTGATAAGACTGGCACATTGACTAGTGACAACCTGGTTGTAGAAGGTGTTGCTGGTGTTGGGGATCATACAGATGCTACTGTAATACCACTTTCAGAAGCACCTATGGAAACTATTCAAGTACTGGCATCATGTCATTCTCTAGTACAACTGGATGATGGTGTAGTGGGAGATCCTTTGGAAAAAGCAACTCTCAAAGCTGCAGAGTGGAATTTAACCAAGGGAGATGCTGTTGTGCCAAAAAAAGGAAAGTCCCCAGGCCTTAAAATTGTACACAGAAATCATTTTGCCAGTGCTTTGAAGAGAATGTCAGTAGTGGCCAGTTATCAGGTCAATGAAAGAGGTTTTGTAGAATCACATTATATTAGCAGTGTAAAAGGTGCACCTGAAACTGTAAAGACAATGCTGAAAGAAGTTCCTGAACATTATGACCATGTCTACTTGACTTTATCAAGAAGAGGTGCTCGGGTCTTGGCACTGGGTTATAGAAACTTAGGAAAACTGAATTCTCAAGAAGTGAGGGAGTTGTCAAGAGAGGATGTTGAATCAGATTTGACCTTTGTTGGGTTTGTCATTATATCCTGTCCCTTGAAAACTGATTCTAAAAAGGCTATTGCTGAAATAGTGAATGCATCTCATTCTGTGGTGATGATCACTGGTGATAATCCTCTTACAGCTTGTCATGTAGCGAAAGAGCTTAAATTTACGCAAAAAGACGAAGTTCTTATTCTGACTAAAGGAGATGATGATTGGAGTTGGAAATCAATTAATGATAATGTTGATCTCTCTGTTCAACCGTTTAAAACATCCAAAGAATTGACTTCCAAATATGATCTGTGCATAACTGGAGAGGGGCTTACATTCCTGATTGAAAATCACTATAAATTTCTATTAGAGATAATACCATCTATAAAAGTGTTTGCGAGATTTGCACCAAAGCAGAAAGAATTTGTTATAGTTACATTGAAGTCACTGGGATATGTGACGTTAATGTGTGGTGATGGTACAAATGATGTTGGTGCCTTGAAACATGCCGATGTGAGTAAATTTTTATATTATTTATGTCAAACTTCCTCATATACTGTCAGGATAGGAGAAATTATTAAATAGCAATAATTTAGCATGAATAGTAAACAAATAATTTTAGTTCAAAAATATGCTAAAAGATGTTTTTTTAGGGCATTAAAGTGTTTCCAAATAAACATTATTTTCTCTGTTGTTGATCACAGTACAAATATTGTCCATATTAACAAAAATTAAGTACCTAGTACTGATTAAATGCCTATATTACTATATAATTTATAATTTTTTAGGTGGGTGTGGCCATATTAGCCAACGCTCCTGAAAGACCCCGCGAGAAGCCTCGTGAACTACCACCTCCAGAGATAGAGATCCGTAGACCACCAGGTCCTCGTGACCCTCGCGCGGAAGCCAGGGCTGAAGCAGCAGCTCGTCTCCGGAGAGCCATGAAGAAACTAGAGGAGGAAGACCAGCCGCAGATCGTGAGACTGGGTGACGCTAGTGTAGCCGCACCGTTTACTAGCAGACTGTCGAGTATTTTTTGCAGTGAGTGTTTTCTTTTCTGTGGTATTGACATTATTTTGACTTAAATATCAATAATTATAATCATTTATACACAGTAACGTCTGTGTGGCAGCCAACTACCTTAATAATTAAGAGTCTTATTAATAGGCCAGCTTTTCTAAGAAAAAGAGACATTCAATTAACAGCCTGAATGTTATTCAGTCATTTAATAAAATGACTAAACTTATGATCTAATAAAGTGTAAAATTTTATTTGCAGTAGTAATTAAGTTTAAATCCGATCACTTCTCCCATAAAAAAAATCGATAAGTGAAACAACTCTACCTCTAACCCTATAAGATAAAGCTTAACAAATTAATTTTAATAATTTCTTTTCCAGTATGTCACATAATCAAACAAGGACGCTGTACACTGGTCACAACACTGCAAATGTTCAAGATCTTGGCTTTAAACGCACTAATATTGGCCTACAGTCAGTCTGTATTGTATTTGGACGGCATAAAGTTTAGTGATACGCAGGCAACCCTGCAGAGTTTGTTGCTAGCGTCGTGTTTCCTGTTTATATCACGGTCTAAGGTAAATTATTATACTATTTTCCTTAGTATTAAGTGTAATTCATACATTTATTTCAATTAGAACCTGATTTTAATAACTCAGGCCCTGGAATCACAGACACAATATAAAATCTATTGTGTCGTGGACCGATCGGGCCGTTCGGGGCTCAATGGGTTAAGTTGAGATTTCTAATAGATAAAAAAAAAAACTAAAAAGTAGAAATTGATAAAATTATTTTATTTACAGTTCTTCACTTTTTATAGTAAATTTATTCTGATATTCATGTAAAATCTTTTATCCTCAAATGAATAAGTAACAGTCTAGAATTATGAGTACTTGTTTATTGTTTACAATGTAAGTAATGTAACCAAAATTTTATAAAATAAACTATGTTTGACTGTTTGCAGCTGCCTTCTGCCATATTTTGCCAATTGACTTTTATTTCATTTGACTAATTAAATTTTATTCTAGTTAACAGTTTTCAGTAATAATAGTAGTAATCAACCACAAACGTATTCAATTGTTATACATTTAAACTGAAAGAAAATATACTAACTGATACTAACCAATGAATTTCTTACAGCCCCTAAAACAACTGTCGAAGCAGCGCCCTCTACCGAACATTTTCAACATGTACACAGTAATGACGGTACTTTCACAATTCGCTGTTCACTTCGTCTGTCTCATATATTTGGTGCGGGAAGCGACATTGCGGTCTCCGGATAGGTAATTTTTTAATCTTGGGTTTTTTATATGCTAGAATTTTTAGATTTTGAAGGTAATTTGTGAAAAATCACTCATGGTTTTTTTCTTGATTTGAAAGATAACTTTTGATGATTTATATTTTTAGATTTAAAGAATCATTCAATAAAGGAGAATGGGCATTTTACTATGGAAGTTGGGCCTGAACACTTGAGTTGGACCAATACACATGAGATATTGTTTTTATAATAGATCATAACACATACATAACGGAAAAAATATATATAAAAAAATAATCAACCGGGTTTTTGTACAGTCACATCAAGTTTTATTTCTTTGTGTATAATATTTTTTGCAATTAATAACTGTTATAAGACAATGATAATATCTTTATGTTACTCCAATTCACTTTCACTTACAAAGACGTACTAATCTTAAGCCTTCTAATAACCGAAATACACTAATATTATGTTTTGTAACAGGTACCTATACCGTGTTTATTATAATTCAACGTAGTTATACGTTCTTTGTGGTTAAACTCAGTCACTCCAGTGACATTTAGGTTTATATTTACTTCACTCGAATTAAAAACACCGTTATTGTGCGCAAAATAATAGCCAAATAAATAAAACTTTTTGCCTTGACTGTACAAGAACCCGGTTGATTTATTTTTTTATTTTATTTTTTTCGTTAGGTATGTGTAATGATCTATCACAAAAACAATATTTCGTATGTATTGGTCTTAATCCAAGTTTCAGGCCCAATTTGACGCGTCCTCCTTTGTGAGTGATCTATTTATCTATCTAATAAAAACATGTCTTGACTATTGGAGTAGATATATGGTATGATTGGTTGATTCAAAATGAAAAGCACTTAAATAAGTGATAATTTGAAAATATAGAGTTAATTAAATAATAAATAATAACTTACTTTACCTTTTAGGTGTAATTGTTAAGAAACAACATAATCATAACTAATAAAGTTGTCCCATGTACATTTTTTACACAAGGAATTTACCACTAAATACAAATATCACTATCAAACACTTCTTATTTTTATTGAAAATTATTATTTTTTTTTAGAGATACAACACCAAAACTCGACATGGACCTGGCTGAAGATGAAGAGCGTCCGTTCCAGCCCGATTTGCTCAACAGCACTGTGTACATTATATCAATGGCGTTGCAAATATCTACGTTCGCTATCAATTATAGAGTGAGTATTAAGTCTGATTTTTATGTCCTGCCTTAATGTGTTTTTTTATATGACAACAAAACGAGCCATGAACGAGTACAAGAATGAGTGTTTATATTTTGGTGTAAAGACCCCACTTTCTGGAAAGTTCAAAAAACATTAGGAATATTTCACTTGCATTTTAAATTTATTGAAATTAAAAAAAAAATCCAGTGCGTGCGCAAAACTTTGCGCGAAAAAACAGTGAATTTGCATTGGAAATTAAAATGAGATTATAATTATGACTATATTTTTAGAAACCTTTTTGTGAATAAACCTAAAGATTAAAGTTTGAATTAACGAGATATTATATCCTGAAGAATAAGTTGGCCCTCTTTAAAAATTTAAGTACATTTTTATAACCCACTTATTGTTCTAAACAGGGTGAGCCGTTCATGGAAGGTCTGCGCGACAACAAGCCGCTATTGTACAGTATCCTTATATCTGGTGGAGCGGTGTTGGCGTTAGCCGCTGGCATCTTCCCAGACCTGAGTAATATGTTCGAGATCGTGTATTTCCCACCTGATGTGAGTATTCTAAGATATTTTGTAGATCTACAAAGTATGTTAATACTTAATACTCATTTAAATTGTCAATCTCTACATTTTTAACCCATTCCACGTCTATTTGTGTATCACGCAATATCACTATTTGTGTATTCTATTATGTTTACTGAGTATGAAATGCTCATCTATATTTCTATACTAATATTATAAAGAGGAAAAGTTTGTAATTATGTATGTATGTATTGTTTTCACGCCTAAACCTCTTAACCGATTTTGATGAAATTTGGCACAGACAATCTTTAGACCCTGAGAAAGAACATACCTTTTATTGCGAAATATGTACCACGGGCGAAGCCGGGGCGGACCGCTAGTAAAATATATACTCGGAGTATATTGAGTTAGTAGTGCAGTTTAAATATGTTACCTGATATTTTTTTTGCACTTGGTCATTCCACGATTAAATTGTTTCTTGTTAACAGATTACGTAACTTTTATATTTTTTTGTTACAGTATCGACTAATTTTAGTACAAGTACTGATAGAGGACATGCTGTTCGCGTACTTGGCGGACCGCGTGTGTCTATGGTTGTTCGGTGAAGGGAGGGGCTACGTATCAACGTAGCATAGACAAGGGCACGCACACATCGATATTTAAAGAAAATAATTTATTTTATATACATTTCCAAGGGTATGTCACTTGCCGCTTGGTGTGAGTGTTTGTGACTACCCGCTCAAATAAGATGTGCATTTAATGTATGGATGTGTCAGTGGTATTTTATTTATGGTAATAAATGTGTAGTTAATTGTCTTGCTAGTTTTATTCACTTCATGCCATGCGTGATAAATATAATATACATAAATGTATATAATATTAAAATAACTGTATGAATAATTAGATAACTACCGGTATGGATGTTAATTTCCTGTTTTGAATAATTAATTAAATAAAAGAAAAGTTTCACGCAATATGTACATATATTTTAATTAATTTAGGGTCATAATTACATAATGCCTACCTTAACTAAACTATTGTTTTCACACATTATACCTTAGCGTTCGACTTTCGGAAAAGCAATAGTTTATTATTGACTATATTGTACATGCCCTGTTGTCTTGCGTTTAGCGTCCGTAGTATCCGTGCCCGTGGCCTCCTAGATTCCATGAGCCGTCAATATGTCCGTTGTAACCGAGTCCATCGTGGGACAAACCGCTAGCCCAGTTGTATTGGTCGTATCCGACGTTATTATAGTTGTCGTATCCGCTGTTGCTGGTCGCGAAAGATGTCGCGTGTGAAATGGGCGCGTGCGAAATGGGCGCGTGTGAAATAGGCGCGTGTGAAATAGGTGCGTGTGAAATAGGCGCGTACTGAGTCACAACGGGTTGGGCGACTGGTCGGGCGACCTGTGGATGAACCGCTTGGCCGATCCGTCTGACGATCGCGTTGAAGCCCGATACGGGATCGGCGGTGTAGTCGACTACTCTCACGGTGCCGTCGGGCTCAGCTAGAGAGTACGAACCCCTGACGTAGCCTCCGTCGCGGGTTTCCGACTGGTGCTTGTTGTCACCCGTCACTGGGTCGTTGACGGCGTAGTTGAAATGGTAGCGAGGTACGGCCTGCAAACACAAATCTTTATAAATCAAATGATTAACAATGTAAGGGTAAATTGCTGTTAAAGAACCTTTATAAAGACAATAAGAATTTCTTTACCTACTAATATTTCTGCTCACCGTTTGGGAGAGTAAAAAAGAATATTTAAAATGGTATTTTCTCCAAGTAACTACTTAATATTATAGAAGAAACTTACATCGTAGGTGGAATATCCGACGTCGCCGTGATATGGAGCTGCTGTAGCCACAACGACGAGACACGAAAACTGACAAAGAAAACATACTTCAGTAATATAATGCATAATAAATTAATACGTGCATGTATTGTTCATATTATCCGCATTTTTTATGTGTAACTAATTAGGTTTAATGGCACTGTTTCCTTGTTTTTTTAATATGCTATGTTATTAACTTTTCCGATAATTCCACCCGATAGATTTCTGAGAATCTAGTTATATATTCTTACCGCGATAAACGAAAACATTTTTCACAAAATTTCTCACTAGTATCACGTTACTAAACGTACAGTTGCAGTGTGCGAGGTTTATTATTTGGTCCGGTTTTATACTAGTTACGGCTCCTCGTTGGTTAATTCCTAACTATCCTTCAGTTCACGCTTATTGACTATTCGTACTACAATATTTTCGTAATATCATAAGTTTTATTTATAACCACTACTTACTTACCTATCATGAATAATTGAGTTGAGAATAGCTGATGCGCATAAGTGGCTCTAGTTGGAGGAACGTTTTATAAAACGTATGAAATACACAAATCCTCCTTCTAATATATTTTTAATTATGATACAATAAAATGTAGAAGGTACCTAAAAATTTATATCATGGCTTCAATAATTGCCTTGGCCTCATATAAATAAAAAAAAAGACGGGTTGCACTCCGGGAGTGCCGGCAGAAGTGAAAACTTGATTATTAACGTTGAGCATGTTTGATATCCATCCGTCTTAACCTCCGGGAAGTTGGCACCGCACTTTGAAGTTAGAAAAATTTTAAAGGTTGTTCCAGGTTGTTCTAGGTTTATCTACATTGTTCCAGAATTGCATACAGCTGAGATTAAAACTTTTCGAGAAAATTCAAAAAACCCGATTTTTGAGCTGGCACCGCACTTTTTAGATATCGCGATTCTGGCGGTTGTTCTGAGTTGTTCTAGGTTTGTTCTATATTGTTCCAAAATATCGCGTCCGAAAAAGATTTATTTTCCACAAAATTCGTAAAAAACCAAAAAGAAGTTGGCACCGCACTTTGAAGTTAGAAAAATTTTAAAGGTTGTTCCAGGTTGTTCTAGGTTTGTTCTATATTGTTCCAAAATATCGCGTCCGAAAAAAAATTATTTTCCACAAAATTCGTAAAAAACCAAAAAGAAGTTGGCACCGCACTTTGAAGTTAGAAAAATTTTAAAGGTTGTTCCAGGTTGTTCTAGGTTTGTTCTATATTGTTCCAAAATATCGCGTCCGAAAAAAATTTATTTTCCACAAAATTCGTAAAAAACCAAAAAGAAGTTGGCCTCCGGGAAGTTGGCACCACACTTTGAAGTTAGAAAAATTTTAAAGGTTGTTCCAGGTTGTTCTAGGTTTGTTCTATATTGTTCCAAAATATCGCGTCCGAAAAAAAATTATTTTCCACAAAATTCGTAAAAAACCAAAAAGAAGTTGGCACCGCACTTTGAAGTTAGAAAAATTTTAAAGGTTGTTCCAGGTTGTTCTAGGTTTGTTCTATATTGTTCCAAAATATCGCGTCCGAAAAAAATTTATTTTCCACAAAATTCGTAAAAAACCAAAAAGAAGTTGGCCTCCGGGAAGTTGGCACCACACTTTGAAGTTAGAAAAATTTTAAAGGTTGTTCCAGGTTGTTCTAGGTTTGTTCTATATTGTTCCAAAATATCGCGTCCGAAAAAAATTTATTTTCCACAAAATTCGCAAAAAACCAAAAAGAAGTTGGCACCGCACTTTGAAGTTAGAAAAATTTTAAAGGTTGTTCCAGGTTGTTCTAGGTTTGTTCTATATTGTTCCAAAATATCGCGTCCGAAAAAAATTTATTTTCCACAAAATTCGTAAAAAACCACCTCCGGGAAGTTGGCACCGCACTTTGAAGTTAGAAAAATTTTAAAGGTTGTTCCAGGTTGTTCTAGGTTTGTTCTATATTGTTCCAAAATATCGCGTCCGAAAAAAATTTATTTGCCACAAAATTCGTAAAAAACCAAAAAGAAGCTGGCACCGCACTTTTTTAGATATCACGATTCTGGCGGTTGTTCTTAGTTGTTCTAAGTTTGTTCTATATTGTTCCAAAATATCGCGTCCGAAAAAAATTTTCTAACTTCAAAGTGCGGTGCCAACTTCCCGGAGGTCCAGAATCGTGATAACTAAAAAGTGCGGTGCCAACTTCTTTTTGGTTTTTTACGAATTTTGTGGAAAATAAATTTTTTTCGGACGCGATATTTTGGAACAATATAGAACAAACCTAGAACAACTCAGAACAACCGCCAGAATCGTGATATCTAAAAAGTGCGGTGCCAACTTCTTTTTGGTTTTTTACGAATTTTGTGGAAAATAAATTTTTTTCGGACGCGATATTTTGGAACAATATAGAACAAACCTAGAACAACCTGGAACAACCTTTAAAATTTTTCTAACTTCAAAGTGTGGTGCCAACTTCCCGGAGGCCAACTTCTTTTTGGTTTTTTACGAATTTTGTGGAAAATAAATCTTTTTCGGACGCGATATTTTGGAACAATATAGAACAAACCTAGAACAACTCAGAACAACCGCCAGAATCGCGATATCTAAAAAGTGCGGTGCCAGCTCAAAAATCGGGTTTTTTGAATTTTCTCGAAAAGTTTTAATCTCAGCTGTATGCAATTCTGGAACAATGTAGAACAAACCTAGAACAACCTGGAACAACCTTTAAAATTTTTCTAACTTCAAAGTGCGGTGCCAACTTCCCGGAGGTTCCGTCTTACGCTTTTTCGATCAGGTCACGTGTCCTGACGCGAGTTTAAGATTTTATACCCATTACAGAAAAAGTGCTCAACGCCGCTAAAGAAGTTTTCACTTCAAAAAAAAAGACGGGTTGCACTCCGGGAGTGCCGGCAGAAGTGAAAACTTGATTATTAACGTTGAGCATGTTTGATATCCATCCGTCTTACGCTTTTTCGATCAGGTCACGTGTCCTGACGCGAGTTTAAGATTTTATATCCAACGCCGCTATAATCCGGTCAAATTAAGCTTGAAAATAGTATTGAAATAAGGATAATTCCGACAAAGCCAAATTTTGGTGAGGAGCTAGAGTGTACCATAACAAATAAAAATTGAAAAGTCCCCACTTATCCCATGTGTGCTTCAAAAGTTATTTGGGGTCAAAGGTCAAAATTTCAGATTTTTTCAGTTTTTCTCGAAAACTGTAAATTTAAAAAAAAGGCCTCAAATCAAATTTCTAGATCTTATAATTCTCTACAAAAATGGTCTCTATGATTTTTTTCCCAAGAGTTACCATTCCTGAGATAATGCGATTTGAAGAGACACATCACTACATAGTATAAAACAGTCGCTTTCTCTGTCCCTATGTAACTTTGTATGCTTAAATCTTTAAAACTACGCAACGGATTTTGATGCGGTTTTCTTTAATAGATAGAGTGATTCAAGAGGAAGGTTTTAGTATATAATTTAATTTACGGTTTAAGACAAAGAAATGAATGAAAATGCCTGTGAAATGATTGAAAATCATACTACGTAAAAAACTTGAATGGGGGAGGGGGGTCTTTGCATATACAACAAGTGGTTACCGAGGGGAGGTAGGGGTCGAAAAATCTTAAAAACTAGGTCACATAGTATGGGAACGTTCCCTGAAATTGGCTGTCACCACTCACCAAAATGTATCTCTTCAAATCGCGATATCTCAGAAATAGTAACTCTTGGGAAAGAAATCATAGAGACCTTTTTTGTGGAGAATTATAAGATCTAAAACTTTGGTCTGAAGTCTTTTTTTATAAAATTTACGGTTTTCGAGAAAAATCCAAAAAACCTCAAATTTTGACCTTTGACCCCGAATAACTTTTGAAGCACACATGGGATAAGTGGGGACTTTTCAATTTTTATTTGTTATGGTACACTCCAGCTCCTCACCAAAATTTGGCTTTGTCGGAATTATCCTTATTTCAAATGCTTAACTTGACCGGATTACCTACTAAAGAAGTTTTCACTTCAAAAATAGAAATAGTTTATTTCGTTTTCTAATTTTACAAAAAATGGAGTAGGTAGTAGCTGTGGTAGTAGGGCCCTAGTAAGTTTCAGAGAAAACCTGTGTCAGGCCGACCTTAATTTATCTACACGAAAATAATATATCTGTGTGGACATTAAATATGAAATTTACTTGAGTGCATATTTTATATTTGAGAAATAGATCATAGGTATTTCATGAATACCTACATCAGAAATTTTTGGCAATAATTCTGTACATAGTGTTGATATGATTCATTAATTTGAAACAATGAAACAGATAATGTGAAGTAATGTTTGATTTATATTCATTATACTTTGAACTGTAATTACAGTATAAACAATTTTGCTTGTCAAGTTTAACAATCCAATTAGTTAATTAGGTTTCTGTGGTATGAAAATGTTACGCAAATATCAGTCAATGAAATTGTATTCATTTATTCGCAAATTAAAGTAACAATTTCACAAATCATTTCTTCGCATGTTAATTTAGAATTGAGGCAAGTTTTTAACGAATCTGATTGTAGCAATGTTATATTTTCCGCTAGGACGCGTACATTTACGGAGTCGATGATGAAGTTACTACGATAATGAATTCAATTGTGCATATTTTTGTATAATTGATGAATAATTTTATGTACTGTCATAATGATTTGCCATATATGGTGTCATTTACTTGGTAGTTATTCATACGTTGAACGGTTGAAGTAAAGCAACTGGAGTGCTGAACCATACATTACCTAATCTGAAGTTTATTTACTTATAGGTAGGTATCGATAGGTAAGTACATATTTATATTTCTGAAAGGCGTAATTCATAAATATTATGTTTGAAAATGCACATTTGTATGAGATGTTGAATGTGCAACAGATGTTTTTTACTTTTTGTAGTTCATTAATTATTGTCAAATTTTCAGCCTGGATTAAATGTTATTTGTTACTTTACTCTGGATGAATCATGAAACTTGAGTGTATTGGAATTTAATTATTAAGTAAATCAAATTATAATAGCCACATAGAAACACATTGAACCTAACAAAACATTTATATAACGCATAACATAGTCTAATCTTTTTTATGTATTTATTAATTAGTTTATTAAAGGAACACAGTTCATACAACTAAAATAATAAAATCAAGCATCCCTATATAAAAATACACTATTTCTTTCATACATTTTCAGTTCTTTATATTATTTGATACGTCTAGTAGGTACCTACTACATTTCACAAAGTTTCACAATTTGCTCGCATTTAATTCTCTAAAACTATAAATAATTAAATCATAGTACGACGTATACAAAACATAAAGCGGATAATTAAGCAATTTTGCAAGCAAATTGTAATTTATACGATGCAATTGCAACTAATTCGGCTCCTCTCGACCGCCTCATTACCTCTTTTCAGTGGAAACACTCTTTGCACTCAGACTTACACAAATTCACATTTGCAATCAGACCTCGGAGAAAAGTTCGAGCCACCCCGCGGCCGCGCCCCGCTCCACGCCGCCTTTAATTAACAGAAAGTGGTTCATTAGAGCTTATTCATTAAAGCAAGGAGTAATTAGCGAACTCTAATGAATGCTGTAATAATGTAAGAGCGGCCGCCACGGACTGCGCTCGACTTCTAGATTAATCTGGGAGCTGAGTATAATTTAGTAATAGCGTTAATTTATTAGTGATTGCGGGATAAACGATCTATTAAAACTTCCAAATGCCGATGCGAATACGTTATGATGTGATGTTATGCAAATGGCACGTAATTAATAAGAAATGGAAATAGTTTCTTCTATTAGATAATACTTACGGTAACTATTCGTAATCGATATAAGTATGTTAATGAAATATCGTTATTTATTGGAATTCGGAACTAACAATTACATACCTACACGTGTTTATGTGGAATAAAATAAACTAAGGATTAATATTAACAGACTTCTATGCATATTTATGAAATAAACTTACTTACACGTGAACGGATGTTCTGTAGAAATATATTATTATAAATAATATTTAATATTTATAGTTAAGCGTAAATAGCAAAGGATTATGCTAAGAACAGAACTAATTATTTAAGTATAAGTGAATAAATAAATGTTTTTGTTTCTACATAAAGAAAAAGCACAACAATTATTAGCTCTTACAGCTCTTACAAGCTCTTACAATAAATGTGGTATGCATTTTATTTATTTTTTTTAATTTTAGGTACTTCAAAATTTTAATTTAGATTTTAGGTACTAAAGATTTTTTTTTATTTCCTGGTCATATCTACCACAATATGATTAGGATGAAATTAGAATGCTACATTGTTTCAGCTCGTGACTTCTTTTATTTATTCACGTAGATTTCTCTATGCAAATATCATTAAATTACCTATGGCCACCGATTCTTGATAAGTTTTCAAAGTTTGAATTAAATTAGTACGTTTAAAACTTTAAAGTGGGTTAAATTCGAGACTATAGGTAAAGATTACATAAAACTCACACAGGTAAAGCTAATAAAAAAGCATGTTAAAAGTTCTAATCCCTTGTTTTATTTGCAATATATTAACCTGTGATATTAACTTAGTCAATTATTCTAAACAAACAAGTCTCTCCATAAACAGACCTAATTAAGTTGGCCTTTTAATACACTACCATACAACGATAGTTGAGGAAAATCGACCTTTTATTTATTTAAAATAAATTTACCAACTATTTTCCTACATCTCCATATATCTCTATTAGTACACGTGCCCAATTAGCATAAAGAAAACAGAACAAGGATCTGTAACAGCGGTCCTGAAACGACTTGTTCAATGTCGTTAGGTAAATTTTCTTGCGTTATAGCATGTTCCGTATGCCTGGCTGGACCGTGGACAAGTATAATGATGTATGCTGAGATTATTAAAGTGTATCATTATAAGTCGTGCATGAAAATACACGGCGGACATATTGACGGCAACGCAAAATAACGTAGTTGTTGTAAGGTTCTGAGATTGATAGTCGACACAATTCTATGAATGTATTCAGTAAAGTACAGGAAGTAGAAAGAAGGATTCGTGTGCGTAGGAGTGTACGTTGGATGGAAATTACTTCCTATCACTAGAACGTAAACGTTATTTCAATTTCGATCTTATGTAGGCATGTGTTAATGTTTAACGTTGGAAAACTTATCGCGTGATCTGCGTTGCGTTGATTAATTATTTGCGTGGTTTTATGTTTTATATTAATGAAGAAAGTAATTATTGATTTATTAGTCTAATTAATACAATGATTTTTAAAAGTAAGTAATGCAAATCTTAATACATTCTAGAACCTAGATGTATGCAAATATGGTTCATATTATATTACATTATAATATAAACGTAATCCAACTGTTAAAATAGCATTTAAGCAACTTATCCAGCGTTCCTCTTAAAATGTCCGTAAGTGTACGATATGTTTTGTAAAAGGGTCAGTAAATAACTAAATAGTAATAAAATACAATTCCAAATAGCGAAATCTATAAATCAACTGAGAGAATAAGAACCTATTTTTTGACATGAAACACTAGTATTTGTCTCCATAGTTTTCTTATATAATAGGATTTAAGAATTTATTTTGATTTTATTGTTTTCACATGATACAATATTCATCTTCGATACGTGTTACTACAACTACAACTATGTAGTTGATATATACAACTACATAGTTGATCTTTTATCAGTAGAATGTGAAATTACAGTAAATTTGCTAATGGATGATTTATTTATTTTTATATTATGTTAAACATACTTTAGTAAACGAAACGAGGCAAATTTTGTTATTGAATTTTCACGATAAAGTTACGTTATTAAAAGTTCAAAAAGGGATGTTTTTTCCTCTATGTAATAATTTAAATATCTCCTTATTACAGTAAAAGACTAACACACACAATTATAATACAACAATGTATCCAGTATGTAGATATGATTAATCAGGTTTTTATATTGTAATGATACCATACCAATAATTTATACCAATTATTCAATAAACATTTCTTAAGCTTAACAAAGGGGAAAATGAAATTGCAAAATTCGCAGTATGATACGAGTTTGATTTTTTTGACGAAAAAACAAGTTGATACCTACCATTGTCGATACGCATCGATTCAGCACGTTATTGTAACTGAATAGTGAATACTAAGACAGGTTCGTGGTAATGAACTTTGTGAGAGTTAAATACGTATGGTTATTGGTTAATTGGATTTGTATTCATATTAAAAAAGGGCTTGAATTTGGCTTGAATATACTTCTGAGATTTTGCGTGACTTTGTTGTAATCAAAGATCCCTATTTTAAAAAACTACCTACTTACATTCATCTCCATACATATTTTGTGTGATACGTCGTCGTGTTAGTGTATATTTTTATTTCATATATCAAAAAAATTGCTTTCTTAAAGACGATGCAAATCGCCAATTATTTTGCTTTGCATGTTTTGCCGCCATTTTTGTGTGGAACAAGAAACAACTGTCAACCTCTAGAACACTTCCAAAGAACGTAGAAGACATTTAATTGGGATTCAATTTAATAATGATGATTAAAAAAAACCTAAACAACGAAAAAAAAAATATTACAAAATGTTTGTATTAGTCTTTACTAAAGACTTTGAAATAAGGAACCAATCTTAATTTTACTTCATGAATTTATAGAAAATGTGTGTGAATGTGTGAATGTCGATGGGTATTTAATATTTATACAACAAAGTTATATCCAATTTAAATCGTGAATTATAAAAACAAGCCATAAAATATTTATAACTATACAATTGAAACCCCGCAAGTAATGTTTGCTCACTAATTGAGATTGACCTTTGATTGGCTAGAAAAAAAACATTGTTTCTTGCTCCACGTCTAGCCTTCTGCTAACAAGGCAAGCCGCAGGCGACTATTGATTAGTGACCGGCGTTGCACCCATCATTCATTCATAGCGTCCACACGTCACTCAGGCATCGCACCGTTTTTCGCCTATTTTCGTCTATTTTCGCCATTTCGCGCCGGATCAGGGTACATATTTGATGCTGCATCTGCCAGGAAGGAAGCTGCGTTCGGTAATTGGTCCGGCCTGCGGTAATATTATTCGGATCCATTAAATCACGTGGAGATTTAATCTTGCGCTCATACAATTTTAATGCAAATGTTGATGTATGTGAATTAAAAATGTAATGTAATGCTTGGCTAGAGAACCTCATATACCTTTATTCTGGTCTGCGCTTTTAAGTTGTTTATCATACACTTTTCCACCTTCTCTAATTAGACTGTATTCCTTTAAGGGTTCGTTTAATCTCAGAAATTTCGACTGGGTGAAAAAATAGTACCTACCTTGCTGTTTTGGTACCATTTGAAAGCGGTTTATTTCTTAGTTAAAGTCAAACTACATTTATAAGGTTTATTTTTAAACAATTTTGATCCACCATCAATAACGTATTGTATGTAGGTAACACAGACCAACAAAAAAGGTAAGTAGGGGAGAGCGGGGATGAAAGTCACATTTTTAGCTTTTTTTATGTAACTTCCAAAATACGCTGTTTAGGAATGATATTTGTATACCAAAAGATAGTGTAATTATTCTGTTACATAAGAAATAAACGTATTTTTGTGTAATATTATCATTTGTAGAAATATTTTGTATTTTCACTCTTAAGAAAAATGTGACTTATAACCCCGGGTCAGGGATGGTTGTCACAATGCCTAGGGTAGGTAGTCACATACTAAATAACAGGCAATTTATAAATAGAAAGTCACACTTTGGTCTTATAATTTTACGGAATAGTTTTTAATTAGGAACTCTTAACCAAATGAAACCGTGTCTACGGTCTTTATTTCAGTCTGAATATTAATCAATCACAATTTTAGCAAACAATAATAATCGTGAGTCAATATAGAGTCATCAAGGACAGATGGACTTCCAGCAGGTTTGTTAGGGTGATTTTCCGGTGTTGATTGAAAATTTACGGCTAAAACAAACAACCTCAAAACGCAAATAAAGTCATCTCGCATACAGGGGGCTGGTTGATATGTGACAACCAGCCCCCGAAAATTTGTGACAACGTGCCCCATAACACGTTTTAGGAAAGTAAAATTGAAAATAAATTCCGATCAATGAATATCTAAAAAACTATACTACGATATTATAAAACACATTTCATCATCATCAAATGCACTGAAAGATTATTACTGTAAAACAAGAACGTATAATTACGAGGTTCGACACAGCAGCACAAAAATTTACTTTTGCTGCGCGAAAACAATAAACACGTGTGAGGCCCTCACGGCAGATCGGAGCGGTCTGACGCGAAGTTGGGACAGCGTTTTCACTGTATCGCTCTTGCCACGCTGTTCAACAGACTTATTCGATAGTTCAGTTTTGTGTTGAGACCGCTGTGACAACCAACCCGTGAGACAACCAAACCCGGTCTCCCCTACGTTTTCTTATTTAAATAAACATTTATACATTTCGCATTTATTGTGCTACAAACATCGGGAAGTTACTGAAATCGCACAACATTATTTAAAAATGTTTGCGTATTTATTTCCTTTCAAAATATTTATTCAGTGAAGCGATCATACAATGCGATAATCCAATTGTCGCAGTGTCCAAAACTCGTGCTCAATACGCGAAAAGTGCTTTCAAATGGAAAAAATCTGTATGCTTATTCTATCATTATGTAAGTGTATCGTGTACAATTTTCCTTTATTTTATTTTTATATGCTATTCACAAACAAAAGGTATTTTTTCAATTTTATAGCATATTCGATGTTGGAACACACTTGTGTCTCTGAAAATATATACAAATGTTTGTCCTGCGCTTGATCTGTCCGGTGTCCCCGAATCTTCGAGAGGGACGCGATGTGTTTGGAAAAGGGAGTTGGTTCGCATAGGCCAGAGATCTCCATCTAGTTGCCCGTAAAGAAAATCAGTGAGATATGTGTGAATGTGATTATATTCGGCCCCGTAAGTTTTTAGGTGACTTCACTGTTTCTCGAAGCGCGTATGATATTATCAATACTGTTATGGAATCAGTGGTTCCTATTGCCTGGTTATGTATTATCTATATAATATATACTTTTGGTTTATCGCATCATCACGTTTGGAAGTGTAATAGATACCTACTGTTTCTCTAAAAAACGTTCAACTAGTCCATCATCGAGAAATTAACCTCATTTTTTGCTATGGTCGCTTTGCTCTTTTTTAAGTAGAACAATGATGCAAACTTAATTCAGAAAATAAACCAAAACAATTATTCAGCGTACCCTTTTTTGTTCAAGGGATGGCATACTATTGAAATATATTTAAATAATAATTAAACATCCCCACTAATTTTATCATGATACCACTCAAAAAAGGCTTTGGCGAGGCTTGTTTACATAATCATTCAATTTGCAATGTTAAACAGAGGCGACCATCTGGTTTCTTGCTTTTTAATTCAATATACTGTAACTGTGCTTTTTTCTTAGCCGAATGAGGTAACTCAGCATTAAATTATAATAAACTTAATTGGCTTTTCATTTAACAAAGTTGTAACCTCATTTGCCATATAAGTGCGACATTAAATGTGTGTTGAGTCGTTGAGACAAGTTAAATGTACAAATTTCACCTCAGTTCCATTTGGAAATTATTTCTTTATTAAACGCTTTATCAAACAACGAAAACGAGAAAAAACCGTGTCCAATTGATTAGTGGGTTAAAAATAACTGCTTTAACGACTGCAGTTGTTTTTGCTTACATATTCAATAAGGCGTGTAAAACTCATTCAACCGTTAAGGCAATGTAAAAGACTGTAGGTCTACCATGAGTTTACGCACACGATACTCGCTAGCGATTGTAGTAAGCGGTTTGTATGAAATTTCGTACAGCGCCCCTAGTGTGCCGTAGCGGAACTAAAAAGCCTACCATGAGGTGCATTATAGTATACTACAGTAGATAACGTATAGTTAACTATACTACACTCGCTGTAGTAACCATACTAGTCCGGGATACATCGCCCATTTTTGCAAGTGATTACTATCAAGCTAATTTTTCGTGAGTAGCTTTATTTTGATGAGATGCCCAATAATTTCATGTACAAAACTATCGATTGTGGTAGCTACCAGAGGAAACAAGGATAAAATATTTTGATTTGATGGTTCTCAAATATTAATTACTAACTGAATGTTTTTTTTTGTTCAATCTCAAGATAATTATCTAAATTATTCGAAAAAATATTTGTCCTGCAAAATCTATGGTTTGATCAAAGAGTCCCCCTTTCCAATGTGGGGCCGTTCAAGTATTACGTAAGCACCAAGAGGGGGTGGGGGGGTCTCTGTTTTGCTTATTTTGGATGACATGGGGGGTGGGGGGGTCTAGATGATGATTACGTCATCGTTAGTTATTTAAGTTTTTTCGGGGATTCCCGCAAATAATACATATGCGTAGGCACTCGCTTTGAGAACTGATTAGGGGAATTACCACGCATTAGGGAAATTACCGTGCGCTATTCACTTGTCTAATAATTCACTCTCGTGCCGGCCGGCTGCAAGTGCGCATCTATCAGTATTGTTTTGTTTGGATTCTAAACGTATTGTAAGCATTGAAAGTTAACATTTGTGATGATGTTGATGCAATTAGCCAAAGTTAAACGTTTTAATTATTTAAATTTAAATATCTTATTAGAATGTCATATCATATAGACAAATCCAAGTTATACCAAAAACTGTTCGAAAGTTTTAAAAAATCTCATACTGGGACGAAAGTTTTCTTCCACCACCTGCAAAAGTAAAACAAACAGTTGATGACTTGGTTTTTGGATGAAGGAGGACAATTTCTTGATCTTCCAGTCAATTTAGCTCTACGCTTGAGTACTACCCTCAAAGATTTTTTGCAAATGCCCTACGATTATTTTTGTCCGACGGTAAAATTGAGGCTCTCAAGCCGAACATGCAAAACGTGTGGTCTTTATCATGCTTCCGTCAAATCATTAAATCGTCACATCGAGAAGATCCATAAAAAAGTAAACACGCCCACAGAGGGAAAAGTTAGACCTGTAAGAGTCGCTGCTCGTCGTGCTAATGAATTACTGATGTGCATTATTCAAAATTTAGAGCACCAAGATGTTGAATGGCTCGATGAGAGTAACGTAGACATTCCAAAATCGGATGAAAGTGAGCAGACTCACAACACTGAGCAGCAATCCAATGTCATCGATAACTTAGAATCATGGATTCAGGTTTCATGAACTGAAGACTGTTAATGTTTTCCGAAAATATTCTTTATGTTAGTTATGTTCTTTATTTCTGATTATATTTTTTTGTCATTTACTCTATGTGTATCAGTTAAACCTAATATTTTCATGAATTTTCCTATTTTAAAAATAACAATATAAAAAAACATTTATTACTAAAAATGTTTACGTAAGCATGGGGGGAGGGGGTAAGTGCTTTGCTTACTTTTGATGACAAGGGGGGCGGGGGGGTAAAAAATGGTAAGAAATCTGCTCACGTAATACTTGAACGGCCCCTGTGTATCGATAACGAAGTCATCATAAATGATTACTAACCAGCTGATTTTTTTATTTTCACTTGTTTAATACTTATATAATTCAACAGACATATTGTCCTACAAATTGCGTAATAAATATTTGAGAACCGTCAAATCAAAAATTTTTATCCTTGTTACCTCTGTAAGCTACCACAATCGAGAGTTTCGTACATGAAATTATTGGGCATCTCATCAAAATAAAGCTACTCACGAAAAATTAGCTTGATAGTAATCACTTGCAAAAATGGGCGATGTATCCCGGACTATACAATTTTTGCACCATGAGTTCTAATTTTGACATATGTCATAGTTTATAACTATTCGATGATAGATACGTCATTCACGGAAAATAATCTCGTGAACTATTCACGTTTACTATTGTAGTTACGTCAGACGATTTAACTATGTCAACTCATGGTAGAGGTCTGAGCTCAGTTCATTTCTGCATGGATTGTAAATATTTATTTCAACAGAGTGTGTCTATCACACTCTGTTGAAATAAATATTTCTCTGTTGAAATAAATATTTTTATTTATCATAGAGGGATAGAACAGCAATAATTTATTGAGCATATTTTCCAATTATAGTTTCTTCAATCAATTGTATAATTATTCCCTGGTGAACCACTCTGATAAAGGCGATTAAAAAAGTTTAATTTTATGTATTGCAGCAGTTCACCGTTCTTGTCTGATGCTTACCAAATAAGATACATAATATTTGTAGTTATCTTTTAACACAAATCTTTTTAGTGATCCTTTATAGGTACAGATATTTAGGTACAAGATTTAGTTTAATAATTCGCTATATTTAGCCAAGAAGATGCATCAGAATAAAGCAGTTCTTCGAATTATACATAGTATAATAATTCCTACATGATTGAATCATTTTCTATATACATTTGTTACACAAGCTCATTTATTTTATTTTGAAATCGGTTCAGACGGGATCAGTAGAGTTATATGATGATTAAGGGCTAATTTTTCAATCCTTGGTTAAAACTTATTCATCGAATGTGTTAAACTACCATTTCAAAAATGTATTCTAATTGTCCGTATTTGACAGTTTACAGCCTTACAGGTGACATTTTAATATGTTCGTGTAATACTTTATTGGACGGATAAATTTTAACCAAGGATTGAAAAATCGGCCCTAAATGGAAGGAAATGGATGTTTTTCATTTCAAAATGTTTTGTTTGAGTATATTTTTTGAACATAATATGTACCTAGCTATTTTGTATCTTATTTTCATTTTTGATATCAATGACATTGCGTAATTCATGAAAATTTGTGAAAATGGTCAGCAAATAAATAATCTTTCATCGATATTGTCATGGGTAAGGAAAGAAAACAACACAATTAATTTACAAAATTTAATTTCTCCTGTCGCCATAACTTAGGCTAGATGCAAGTTCTTTCTGTATAGATAAATGTTAAACTGGTAACACGGTAATTGTCTACGTGTATATGTTTATTCTTAACTTTACAACAAGAAGATATTTCGGAGACCACCAAGTCGAATGGTAAATGAATGGCAAGAGTCACTAAACGCTAACATTATGTACGAATGCAATTATACAATACAAATCATAAATGATCCTACAATCTTTACACTTCTCTTGTATACAAAGAGTTCATACTTGTATTTCTGATGCACTGACACTAAATTTAAAACATATGAAACATGCACGATGTTTTAATAATGTACCTAAGAAATGTTAGCGTTTAATATTACATATACGATATTGTAAATACTTTAAAATTTGATTTAATCAACGAATATAATAGTAAATTGTAGTATATAGTACTATATACACAGAGAACATGAGTAACTCGAGTTAAATTTCATTGATGTTGGCATTCCGATTATTGCTACCAATTTTGCGTCTTAGAAGGTACAAGATGTGTCTACTTAAGTCTAAAACGTTTATGCTAGTATGTACAAATTTACTTTTATAAGACGCTATTCGAAGTTTAAGTAACAGCTCGTCAATTAAAAACGAAATAACAAATTTATTCGAGAAATATTTACATAGTAAGATTGGAAATCACAGAGATGCGTAATATAAGGAATTAAAATACAAAAGGTACTCTCACTGGCAAGAATTAACATAAACCGTCACTTGGCTAATATTACGTGCACTTCATCGAAATAAATGATAACGGAAGAATAGTCATTGTTTATAATCTTTCATAGTAAATTCCATATAATAATAATATAAAATAATTTATTTAATATTAAAATTATTTCGTTAATACAACATAAATTACACAGTAGAGTCGGGTACAAAATGACAAGATATACAACAAGCGTAGCTCCACATAACTGCTATTTTACGATATGCAATTTCATTTCAATTATTATCACTTTAAATACAAACAACACGCTTGTGTTTAACACATTCCTTAAGATTCTAAGTAAGAGAATCGAATGATTTATAGAGCAGAGTAAATTTTACATAAATTGCGATTTCACAACCAAAATTAAATACCAGTACAACCGCCATATTCAACGCGAATGTGAATGGTACTACACTCGTCGATATTAAGGGATACCATAGTAGCATTCACATCGAGGTTTGACTATGAATTATAAATTAACAAGAGTCGAGACGTCGCGCGGGAGCGTGTGACGTCGACTGCAGTTCTTTAGTCTTTGCACAACACTGTCACTCAGAGTCGTCGTCGCTTGCTGGTTTGCGAGGTTTGAGAGACGTGGTGAGGTCGAGCGCTGGCTCCATGGTACTGGTCTCCGGAGCGGGCCTGAAGCTGTGACTCGGCTGGCCGGCGTACGGGGGGTTCCAGCAGCTCGGGGTCGCGTCAGGTTTGACACTCGTTGCGCTCAAGTATGAGCAGGCCATCATCTGGAACAATGGAATTGAAATTTAATAGACATTCTAGAAGTACAAATTACATTTCAAATGAAACAAGTCATTTATAAAATAATTTACATTATTCAAATAACAATATGACAGACATGTAATAAACATTTATACAGTATATCTCCACAATAAAAAATGAAACAGTAACATAATCTAACAAAGTGTACCATAATAATTTACAAGAGCAATTTGGCACGTCAAAGATCATCTTTATGTATATTGTGAACGCAATCTCCGGGAGTAGATTGAAGTAAAACAGAGGTTACATAAATAATGAAATATGTAGGTGGTGTTATGAGATGAGGCCTAAAGAATTCGCGAGTGTCGGCTCGTCTAATCATGCTAATAGCCAATGCGCAGCTTCCCCCGCTTTAAGGCTTTTACGCTAATGTGGAGCGAGCGCAAGAGCAGTTGCCCTGAACGGGAACTTCACAGCTTTTATAAGTACCAGACGAGAAATGTTATCAGCTTTTCCTGTTTAATACCTATACAATTTTTTTATTGGTGTATTAATTATCAAACAAGAAACTAAACTTCTAATGTTATAGTAAACAAATATTTATGTTGGCTTTCTATACCCCTCGAAGTTATTTTTTGGAGGTAAAAGGATTCCGAGCAATTTATGGGCTCAATAGACTATTATAACATTTTCATAGTTGATGTTGCGAACAAAGGTCCCCACACAATTGGCAATAGTTCGCGGAAACAGCTGCGCGTATACCGAGTGTTCTAACAATGATATTGTAACTTTAATATTTATTGCACTTGATGAACTCCGCGCAAGTTAGTGCAAGTAACTACCTACGTATAACCCGGCTTCGGGCACGCTATCCTCGCATAAAAAGACACGTATGAGACCATAGGTTTATGTGCCTTCTAAGTGCCTCAAAACAATGTGTACGACTTAATTAACCCGGTGCTCACAGTACGTATAGTGCATAATTAAACCCTTCACGTAAACGCTTTGGTTAATATGTTTAAGCGTCGCTATTGCTTTAGGAGACCTAAACTCTCCTATGAGAATAAACAATCGCTACGGGCGGCTCGTCCTGAGTTTCGCCGCACAAATGAATTAGTGGTGTTGTCCCCCCGCGCTGCCCCCGCCCGGTCTCTGCATAGGGCGGGGGTCATGTTGCGATTAAAATATAATTAGGCGCTCGGCAATTGTTTCGCCATCGAGCCAGGTGGCGCGGCCCGCTAGGTAAATTAAATAGCCGTATAGAGTTTCCAATTACGCTCGCGCGGCCGCGGCGATCGCTTATTGTCTAATAATGCCGATGAACAATATGGGGATCTTGTAGCTGATTAATTATAACGCGGGCTCAAGTCCGCAGGAAGCAGTCGGCATTTGATTGATACAGTGGGCGACGGGGGTCGATGACGCACGTGTAACGCGATATTAATTACGATCGCTGAGACACGGCAATAAATCACGCTCACCTAGTACTTTCGGCAATAATGAATTCAAACGGGCCGTAATTGCGTACCTAATTACGAGTGGACGGGGTTTAATTTATCACTGTCGGATTATGAATTAGAAATGGCGTTCATTAAACATGCATAACATCGTGGAGACGACGTATTGTCGTGGACGGTGCGCCGCGGGCTACGCCGCGTAACAATTAGGTTTCAAACTAATACGGACGCTATTGAAACTTACCCGGCCGTGTGTGCTATTCTCTGCGGCAAGTGGATACAGTCGGCCGCGGCGGTACAAGCTTTCCATGGAAATTATCTGTTTGTGTTTTGGAATTTCTGTATTTTACATGATTTATCAATTAGGCGAGCGTTGTATTATGGATGCTCCCAATGAATTTAGATCTGTTTGAATAATGCGGCTTTGCCATTGAATTATGGCTACTTTAATTAAATAAGTTGGTAATATATTTTACTATTCATTGATTTGTTTGAAGATTGTTTAATATTTTAAGAGCTATGTTGCAATAAAGCTTTAAGATTGGATATTTGGTGTACCTATATGTTGGAAAACATTGATCGAAAATTTTCATGAACACTATAAAAAGAAATGTTAGGTAATAAAAATAATTGTTTATTAATTAAGAAAAATACATTAAGCGCATTATTTCACATACGTGAGGAACTAGCCTTACACCAATACAATTTTATTAGAGGTAAACCATTTCATTACACGGCTAATTAAATTAGTTAGTTAGGAGAGAGGCCCTTGGGCGTTTCTTGTACACATAACACTATAATTGGGTGAGCCTTATATTCTTTATTGCTCTTAGTAAACGTGTTTAACATCTAACTTTAGATTGAGAGTAATGAACGCTGTACGAATGACCTTAGAAGACTGAGGTTGTTTGTTTGGTCTTATTAGATATATTTGATTTCTAATATAGATTTAAGAATAGGTAAATTAGCCACCTGGTTGAACTAGTATTTCTTAATGATTGGATTATAGTCGGACGTTTACAAGCTTTGAAATAATCATAGACTGATCAGTGACTTATTACCGATAATAAGCTGATAACTATATTTGTTCGAGCAGCGAACAAACATTTTATTTTAAACATTTATTACTTATTATCTATAGCTACATTACATATTACAATAATTGAGCAATAACGTAAATGAGGTCAAGCTGCCTCAGCAGTATTATCGTGCGACGGCCGAGCCGGCCGGAAAGCGCAGTTCTTCCATAGCAGCGCCCGAGTGCTAATCTATCCGCTCGAATCCGCGTAAATTATATATAATTATTAGCAGTCATTAAAGTGTTCCCAGTTGTCCCATAATATCATAGCATTATTAGCAGCATTTAGCGCGACCTATATACAGTCCACATTCGATGTAATACGTAAACCGTACATTTTCGAGCCGGATTACCGTAAAAAAGTGTGCCGCGTCGCGAGTGTAAAGTGTGACGTGGAACCGGAAATCCACGTGTCCCTTCTTCCCCCGTGATATTTATTCAGCGTATTATCTTATAACTACAAGCAAGCAGCATATCATTCAACAGCAGCCAAAATTAGCATTTTAACGAGATACAAAATCCAGCATTTTCAAGCCATAAAAGAGCTTGCGTCAGCTCCACGTGTCGCCACGCACATCGCCCCGAGCAAAGTACAGCCAGCCAGCAGCAAAACCCCCTACCAGAATATCTAGCAACAGCATTCGAGCGGAATAGAAATTAACAGAACAGCAGAATTAGCAGAATCAGCGATTATCTATCAGCGACCAGCATATAGCAAGTAGCAATCAGAAATCATCATTCAGCGACCAGCATACAGCAAGTAGCAATCAGCAATCCGTGAACTGCAAAAGGCATCTAGCAACTAGCATCTAGCAACCAGCAATTAGCATCTAGCACTTGGCATCTAGCATCCAGCATCTAGCATATAGCAATCAACTATAAGCGACCAGCAACTAGCATTTAGCATCAGGCATCTAGCATCCAGCAATCAGCATTAAGCGACCAGCAATTGGCATCGAGCATTCAGCAGTCAGCATCTAGCAATCAGCAACTATCAATTAGCATCAGACGATCAGTGACCAAAAATTAGCATCTAGCAAGCAGCAAATAGCCATCAGCAATTAGCAACAAGGAATCAACAACCAGCAACCAGCAAGACGTAAGCCAGCCGCCTACGTCATCAGCACGTGCCACCACGCGTCAACCGCCACGTCAGCCAGCAACAGCAAGCAACCTAAGGTATCCGGGGACGTAGCCACGTCGACCGTATCCGAGACAGCCAAGTAAGAATTTTCCATTTTATTTTTTATTTCTACCGTTTGATTATTTTATATTAACATGGAAGCTTTATATATATATCTTTACGGTCCAACTAGAGATCAAGGAGAAAATAAAGAGGTTATTAGCGAATTTTAAAAAAGATAGTGCAGAGCGTAAGAGTATCGAATATTGCAGACAGCGTTTAGATATATTAGAATCTTTATGGGATGAATGCCAGAAAAATCATGAAAAGCTTTTAAAATATGAATCGACACAGCATCAATATTTTATGCGGGAAGAATTTATTAACATTCACGACATTTATATTCGAACAAAGGAAGCGACCAGTGAAGCATATGATAATTTTTTATTACAAAAGCAAGCCCATCTAGAGCCGAAAGCGGGAGGATCCGGTTTAGAATCGCAAGCGACGCCTAGGTCTACAACATTTCAATCACGGGGGACCAACAGCAAATTAGATGATGTATCTCGAAAGCAGGAAGTCAATTTTAAAGCATTTATCAGAGCAGTAAGAAATATTGATGTGAATAATTTGGAGGAGAAGTGGGAATATGAAGACTCCCTTCGTATTCTCCACAATCGATGGACAGCGGTGGAAAATCTACATTGGGAGATAGTTGGTGAACTTGGAGAGGAAGATGAAGCGTACGAAATTAATTTTACTAAGCATGAAAAAATATATATTAATACAAAGAGAGCTATAAATTCGAAAATGTGTGCAACAAGTCATAGAGATAAATCAACTCCGCAGATGGATATACCGACATTTTCTGGCAATTATCATCAGTGGGTATCATTCAAAGATCTTTTTAATGAAACTATTCAAAGATCTTTTTAATGAAACTATACGCGCAAAAAATGCAATTTTTGAAAGCTAAAGTAAGCGGGGAAGCCGAACGCCTTATACAGCATTTGCCTATCAGCTCCGATAATTATTTAGTTTGTTGGAACATCCTTAATCATCGATTTGATAACAAGAAGCTAATTTTTACATCGCACGTTAACATATTTCTCAATCTACCTAATATACAGCAGCAATCATATCTAGCAATCAAGAAATTACATGACGTCACATTAGAAAGCTTACACGCTATAAAAAACCTAGGCGTAGATATAACTACTTGGGATCCGCTATTGGTACATTTATTATCGCAAAAATTAGACAGCGAAACTTATTCTGAATACGTAGAATCATTAAAAAACACTCGAGAGCTCCCTATACTACAAGAATTTTTGGATTTTCTTGAAAACAAATTTACATCGCTTGAATCATCACGAAGAAACCAAAATTCAGCAGCAGAACAAAGATATAATAGAACATCAAACCAATTATTCGCAACGAACAGACAACCCATACATATTAATTCAAATAGAATTAATATTAATAGTCAAGTAAAGAGGTCACTGACGTCAATGCACACCTAAGCGAAAAAATGCCCCTTATGCAATTTCGAACACGCGCTCACTAATTGTCCACAATTTATTAAATTATCATTTATGAATAAACTACAAACGGTTAAGCAACTACGGTTTTGCATTAATTGCATTTTTGATCACAATGGAAGTCAATGTACTTCGAATAAACGGTGTCATGTGTGTGCTGGCCCACATCACACGTTATTACACGAATGTTTTAAGCAGCAAACTAGCAAGAATTTTAGAAATAAAAAATTGATGAGTAGCAACACCCAAAGACAGGTCTATTACAGCCCCAAAAATCAATCGAATACGTCACAGCAAGATGATTCTGAAGTACTTTTAGCCACCGCATTGGTAAAGGTAACAGCTGAAGATGGCAAACAGCACATAATGCGAGCACTAATTGACCAAGGGTCTCAAATTAGCATCATAACCGAACGAGCAGCACAGCAACTGGGTTTAAAACGTCAAAAAAGCATAGGAATCATCCTTGGTGAAGGGGGCCAAGAAAACAACTGTCGTGGAAAACTCAAGATTAATTGCCAATCTATATATAACAATTTTACCTTCAACGTCGTTACATTCATTATGACTAATCTTATAAAAAATCTACCTAATAGATCGTTTGAAAAACCCGGCTGGTCAAAATGTATAGCGCACTTAAACTTAGCAGATCCAGAATTTAACAAAAGCCGAGCAGTAGATATTTTATTTGGAGCAGATATTTATTCATATATTATGTTAGATGGGATCATTCGAGGCCGCGAAATCTCACAACCACTAGCACAGCAGACACAATTGGGATGGTTATTATGTGGAGGCAGCATAAATACCTTCCACTGCAACGTTATTTTGAATCATATACAAGAAATTCAAGATTTTTGGAAAATAGAGGATATACAGGAGCAAAATGATATGTCAGCGAAAGATAAGCAATGTTTAGATTATTACTTAGCAACTACAAAGCGATTAAAAAACGGGCGTTATGAAGTAAGCATACCTATGGAGGATCAAGCGTTAGAAAAATTGGGATCGTCTGAAAAACTAGCGTTAGCACAATTTAAGAATTTAGAAAATAAACTTAATAAGCAGCATGAATTATCGGAGCAATACAAGCAATTTATGAGCGAATATATACAACTGGGACACATGAAACTAGCAGCATTAAATTCAAGCGTACAATGTTTTTTACCACATCATGGAGTACAGCGAGCAGCATCCAGCACCACTAAACTACGAGTCGTATTTAACGGATCAGCAAAAACCACGACAGGCTACAGCTTAAACGACGTTATGCACAAGGGACCCAATATGCAAAAGGATTTACAAAGTATCATTATCAATTGGAGACTATACCGTTACGCCTATACATCGGATATTGAAAAAATGTATCGACAAATATTAGTAAAAGAAGAAGACCAAAAACTTCAACAGATATGATCAAGCCCAGACCAGCCTATAAAGGCGTATCAATTAACAACTATCACTTACGGAACGAAAGCAGCACCTTTCTTAGCAATTATGACGTTGAATCAGCTAGCACAAGATGAGCAAAATAATTTCCCAAAAGCAGCAAAAAGCATTAAAGAAGAGTTTTATATGGATGACTACATTTCGGGAGCACACACAATTAGCGAAGGTCAACAAAAAATAGCGGAGGTAAATCATGTACTTAGCGGAGCAGGTTTCTTATTGAGAAAATGGATTGCAAATGATAAGAGCCTCATTGAAAACATAATCAGCAAAGAACGAGACGAGCAATCAACATTTATGTTTAAAACGGAAAACACGCCAAAAACCTTAGGCCTACGATGGGACCCTATTAGTGACGTATTTGTATTCGACTATGATAGCGTATTATATGAAAACTCAGCAAAGTTAACGAAAAGAAAATTATTATCGGAAATGTCTAAGCTATTTGACCCACTAGGATGGTTGACGCCGCTTACAACAAAAATTAAGATTTTATTTCAAAAAGTATGGTTACAAGCAGATCTTGAATGGCGTGATCCAGTCTCCCAAGATATAAAAAGCGAATGGATAAAAATAAAAAAGGAGCTAAATACGTTAAAATGTATTAAAATTCCCAGATGGTATAAATGTGATGAGAATAGCATAATTGAATTACATGGATTCTGCGATGCCTCAATAAAAGCCTATGCATGCGTCATATATGCCAGAGTCGTAAAAAATAGCGCAATCTCAACTATAATAATAGCAGCAAAATCCAGATTAGTACCGAATAAAAAAGAAGTATCTTTACCTAGATTAGAATTATGTGCCATAGAGTTATTAACAAAATTAATGAATAAAATAAAAAATAGCATCAACAGCACAAAAGTTGAAATTTATGGTTGGAGCGATTCAATGGTAGCCCTTGGTTGGATTAACGGCAACCCCGACCGTTGGAAGCCCTTTGTAGCAAATCGAGTAAAGAAAATCCACGAAACAATGCAACCTCAATCATGGCGCTATGTAAAAACGAAGGAAAATCCAGCTGACGCAGCGAGTCGAGGTCAAACAGCATTACAATTAAAAGAAAACTTATTATGGTGGCAAGGTCCAGAATGGTTATTGAGTTCAGATTTTAAAAATAAGCAGCAGCACACTAATTATACGACAAATTTAGAAATAAGAAAACAAGTAAATATCATTCAAAAAACATACACATCAAGCATAATAGATAATTTATTAAACAAATATAGTTCATTATTAAAAATAGTACGAGTATTAGCATGGATATTACGAGCGATTACACCGTCATTAAAACAAAGGCCGACGTATCTCACATTACAAGACGTGAGAAAAGCTAAAACGGCAATTATTAAATATGTTCAATCGACTGAATTCTCAGCTGATTTAGAGCAATTAAAAAAGGAAAATAAATTACGATCGAATAGTGCATTATTAAGCTTAAATCCATTTTTAGATGAAAATGGTATTTTAAGAGTTGGAGGTCGTTTAAAGAATGCAAACATCAGCGAAGATATGAAATATCCAATAATTATTCCATATAGCGGGCGTTTAACGGAACTACTGATAAACGAAGCACACGAACTTTCTTTTCACGGTGGAGCAAAAATTACTATTTCAATTTTAAGGCAAAAATACTGGATAGTTAAGGGATATCGAGCAACAAAGAAGCATCTTCGTACCTGTATCACATGTAAAAAGCGAGAGCATACGAAATTACATCAACTAATGGGAGATATGCCTAGCTATCGTGTTAATCCAGCTCCTCCATTTTATCATACAGGAGTTGATTTTACAGGATTCGTCAACGTCAAGATTAATAAAGGTCGAGGAGTAAAAACCACGAAAGGTTAGATAGCGTTATTCATATGCATGGTGACGAAAGCTGTACATATAGAAATAGTTTCTGACCTTAGCAGCACAACTTTCATAGCGGCTCTGCGACGCATGGCAGCACGACGCGGAACCCCAAAGCATATGTATTCAGATAATGGCACGAACTTTGTCGGAGCAAATAAAATTATACAACAAGAATATAATGAATTAATAAGCAATTTTAGCGATAGTTTCTACAAAGAAATCACCGAAATGGAGATAGAATGGCACTGGAACTGTCCATCGTGGCCTAGCGCAGGAGGAATTTGGGAAAGATCGATAAGAAGCCTAAAACAGCATATAAAGAGAGTAGTGGGAGAGCAAGCATTAACCTTTGAAGAATACAGCACAATCCTTGCCCAAATAGAGGGATGCCTTAACTCAAGGCCTTTATGTTCAATTACGGAAGACGTAGAAGATTTAGATTTCTTAACACCTTCACATTTCTTACATCAGCGAGCGGAGAATACTCTAATGGAAACAGCACATGATGCCAGGACTAGATGGTACTTAGTAAATAAAACTTTTAATGATATTTGGAAACGTTGGAAAAATGAATATCTCAGCCAGTTGACGGTTCGAAGCAAAATGGCCGAGTAGTAGAAACCCATCCAGGAAGCGACGGGTTAGTAAGAGTCGTTACATTAAAAACAAAAAATGGGATCTTAAAGCGGCCAGTAGTAAAATTATCATTATTACCACTCGAAGAAAAAAGCAATCATCAGCAAAATAATAATATATCCATTCAAAACAACAGCAGCGAATTGAAAAGCGAAAGAAAGAAAAGTCGAATCAGACAAAATATTCCTTCAAAACTTGTAAGCGTCGTATTATCATTAATATATATTATAAAGGCGAAAGTTTGTAAGGATGTATGGATGTATAGATGTATGGATGTTTGTTACTCTTTCACGTAAAAACTACTGAACCGATTACAATGAAATTTAGCACACATATAGAGGGTAACTTGGATTAACACATAGGATAGGTTTAATCCCGGAAATCCCACGGGAACGGGAACTATGCGGGTTTTCCTTTGAAACGCGGGCGAAGCCGCGGGCGGAAATCTAGTCATTAATATTTTTTATGAGCATTTTATCGTACTCTACAGCAGAATATAAGTTAAAACAGCTTGAAAGCAATCTATCCATATACTTTGACTCGATGGGCGAAATGCAACTAGCTAGAGACAAATGGAAGGTGATAGCATATTTTGACATGTCTCCATATTGGCAAGGGAACAAAGCGGCAGATCTTTTATCGGATTACTTAGAAAAAACCTGCACTAATATGAATGAATCGAATCACTGCCAGACTATCTTGTTACAAATACGTCACGATTACAATGAACTGCAATACTACAACTAGCTGTTACTGAATCAGCATTTCGACGCGCGGTCAAGAACCCGGCGCGGTCTTTTCAATGCGGTCGGCTCAGTGGCTAATTCATTATTCGGAGTACTTGATCAAAGCTTTGCTGAGAAATATGAACAGGAAATCGAGTTGATTCAAAATAACGCCAATCATATAACCCAACTTTGGAAGAACCAAACATCAGTCATAGAAGCCGAATTCAACATATTAAAGCGAACTGAAAAAACCATCGAAACCCAGTACAAAATCTTTAACAGACATTTAAATATCCTAAACAATAAAACAAATGTAATCCAATCTGAAATTGAAGCCATTCAGGAAGTAACCTTATCAGCAATAGCTGCAACAATTTAATACAGAACTTACGTCGAATTCAAGATACTCTATTGGACACTACCACTGAAATTTACCACGGCCAGATAAATGTACACTTATTGTCACCAAAGCAATTACGCGACGAGCTGCAAATTATATCAAGCCAAATTCCCAAGGACGTCACATTACCCATAGAGAACATTCATACAGACCTGTATAAAATCTATAAATTAATAAAGGTAAAAGCTAGAATTACCGAAAACTTCTTTATATTTGAAATACTCATACCATTGATTAGCCGGGACAATTTCCAACTATACAGATTGATACCCATACCCAAGCAAGTTAACAGCAACATGATAAGCATAAAACCAATAGCGGAATATATTTCTATAAACATAAAGAGAGATGCCTACATTACATTAACATTAGCCGAACTACAAGCATGCCAAAACCCGAATGATATTTATTTTTGCCAATTGCACGGTCCCATAATAAGCTTTAGCAATAATGAACGTTTTTGCGAAATGAAAAATAATAAATGTAAATACAATATAAACAGCTGTAAAAGTAGTTGGATACAATTACACGATCTAACTACATATTTATATTTTCAATGCGATACTGCACACTTACGCATTATATGTCACGATGACATACAGTCGCGTCAAGTCAGCAAGGCCGGACTTATATCATTAAGTAAACAATGCATTATAAAGGGACAAGATATCACACTGTACTCATTTAAGCAACTTGAAAACAAGCTATATCTGAAACCGGACATATTAGAAACCAAATTAAATCCTATTCACAATCTGATTAGCTCTGCTCTGCCTATCACAAACTACTCCGACAACGAAGATATCAACACATCATTAAAAACTCTTGGGGAGAAAATAAAAATCATGAAAAACGCTGTCGATAATACGGATACCTTAGGTATTTCACAACACGACCTACACCAATACGCAGTGTCATATGGAACACTAGCATTAACAATATTAGCAAGCATCTTTTTCTTCGTGTGGTGGCGAAGGAGTCGAGCGACTCCACAGCAGAGCGTCCCAGCAGCGCAACAAACTATTCAGTCTCGGACAATACCCCAAGAGTGTGTCGATTCTAGTGTGTGTGTGCATCAAAAAAGTGTTACTAGTGTTCGTGCGTCTCCCTTACCCGAGCGGGGAGAGTGTAGTGAAGTAGCATGTGAACAAAACAGACTCAGACGATGGGCAAGTGCGCGTTTTAAAAGGAGCGATAGGTCGACGTCGCCAATAGCTAACAAACGCTCTGCTATAATAAGTGACTCAGTGGTGGAACTATAATCTTTAAGCATTATAAACATTTCAAGACTTATAAAATTTTTTATATATTTCTTCTGTGGGCCTCGGGAGCATGTTCGAGCAGCGAACAAACATTTTATTTTAAACATTTATTACTTATTATCTATAGCTACATTACATATTACAATAATTGAGCAATAACGTAAATGAGGTCAAGCTGCCTCAGCAGTATTATCGTGCGACGGCCGAGCCAGCCGGAAAGCGCAGTTCTTCCATAGCAGCGCCCGAGTGCTAATCTATCCGCTCGAATCCGCGTAAATTATATATAATTATTAGCAGTAATTAAAGTGTTCCCAGTTGTCCCATAATATCATAGCATTATTAGCAGCATTTAGCGCGACCTATATACAGTCCACATTCGATGTAATACGTAAACCGTACAATATTATTTTGTTATACATTTATTTATAAACATAAAATTTTTGTTGTGACTTGTGAAATGTATTTGTGGTGTTTTTAGTAATACATATATTGATTCTAGATACATTCTACATCATATTACAACCTAGAAACATGGAACTACAAAGTTACAAACTAGTAAAATGGAAATCAATAATTTAATGTTATGCTTGCAATGTTAGATAGATAGATTATATTATTTCTTCATGTACACGATACGTTGATAAAGAAGCTGTCAAGATCTGAAGCAAGTTTAATGGTATTCAGGTGGACTCAGATTTCGATCATTACAGATGCAGTGTGAGAGTCTGGGGGTCGTGGTCAGGGCGGTCAGTTTGTGTAGATTATTTTAGATAACGTTTAAATTGAATTAAACTAGTTATTACGGGTTTTAGAGATTTTGTTAAGAATTTAAAAGCTAAAGTTACAGGGAGGGAATAGTTTCCGAAATTTGTCTATTGTAGTATGTTTCATAAAAATTATAATTAATAATCATGCCGTATCTCCATTCTTCATAACCGATGTATTTTCTAGGTGAAATTAATTTACAAATTTTTACCTCGAATTTACCTATAAATTTAAAATATTTTTCTAGATTTTACTCTGGTTTTCAAATCTCTCATTAGATAATGTCTATCGTCTACTACTTCTTATACGATGTTTCTAGACAACCCGATTACATTGTTAACCGTCCTCTCGGTTCCACGCACGACCATAATGGCGATGTTGAAATCGGTCCAACGCGCTCAATAGTGTACAGGACTACAGCCCATCGGTATCCCATTAACTAGTTGGACAAACATAGACGTATCTCCGGAATAAAGACGGGACACTATTATACGACCAGTTCCAGAAAGCCATTAAACCTGTCTTTATGTTTACTTAAATAAAGCACTCTATTAAGGGTCGGTTTATTGATTGGATCAGCGTTTTGTATGGGATAACTTATGGCGTATATTTTTAGGCTGGGAAATACGTAGATGACACATTTGTGTGTATTTGTCTTATCTTAGGATATCTATTTCTGTCCTACAATTATTGCGGTATAAAGATTGCATTTGTTCAAACTGTTATAGACTAGAGTAGATAATTTTTGAAACAAAAAAAAATCGCAGTCGGATGAAACCCATTAGAAAAGGAGGGGAATATGATGAAAATAAAAGGAAAAATAAATTACGGTCAATCCGAGTTCGGGAAGTGGGAGGGGGGGAGCTTTTAAGAGAAAAAAATGGTTTCTCTCGATTTCCGACAAAACTACAAGTCCTACGGAAAAAATTTTAATGGCAAAGTTGTAGGTAATAAAAAGATCTACAACTTTTGTATTAACAATTTTTTCACATAACCTCAAAATTTAGGTGAAAAATTCAAAAAACCAAGTTTTTGGTTTTTTATTTTTATCTACTTCAAAATTTATTTTTTTTCTACGAAATTTGGTAGAAAATTACTTTATTATGTCCCAAATACACTGTAATTTATTTTATTGAAAATATTTATTTTTTCGCCTTATTTTGAATTAATACCAAAAAAACAACCTAATTTTCAATCGAAAAGTCACCCGTCAAAATATCAGCTTTTTTCAAAAGCTTGGGGAGCCTTTTATTCATTGAAATCTCTACTTTCATATGGTAAAATAATGTAAAAAAAAATAAACATTACCATAGTAAATGTTCTCAGGAAATGCATACAAACAGTGTGAAAATGAGCTTTTACTAAATCAGGCACACTTCTCAAACTACCTGAAATGTTAATATCGACATCATTTTGCTTTTGAATATGCTGTAAAATATTATACTTAGAACAGATAATTTTTTTTCTTTTGAAATATTACCGAAAAGCCGATACAAGAGAAGATATAGAGTTCGAGAAGTGTGCCTGATTTAGTAAAAGCTCATTATCACACTGTTTGTATGCATTTCCTGAGAACATTTACTATGGTAATGTTTATTTTTTTTTACACCATATGAAAGTAGAGATTTCAATGAATAAAAGGCTCCCCAAGTTTTTGAAAAAAGCTGATATTTTGACGGGTGACTTTTCGATTGAAAATTAGGTTGTTTTTTTGGTATTAATTCAAAATAAGGCGAAAAAATAAATATTTTCAATCAAATAAATTACAGTGTATTTGGGACATAATAAAGTAAGTTTCTACCAAATTTCGTAGAAAAAAAAATAAATTTTGAAGTAGATAAAAATAAAAAACCAAAAACTTGGTTTTTTGAATTTTTCACCTAAATTTTGAGGTTGTGTGAAAAAATTGTTAATACAAAAGTTGTAGATCCTTTTATTACCTACAACTTTGCCATTGAACTTTTTTCCGTAGGACTTGTAGTTTTGTCGGAAATCGAGAGAGACCATTTTTTTTCTCTTAAAAGCTCCCCCCTCCCACTTCCCGAACTCGGATTGACCGTAATTTATTTTTCCTTAAATTTTTATCATATTTTCCTCCATTTCTAATGGGTTTCATCCTACTGCGATTTTTTTGCACTTTTTATTATTTTTAAAGGGATCTACCCCAGTGTATTATTTATTTAGCATCTATAAAGTTTATTATTTATTTGTCCTGGTTTACGTCAAATATGATATGTATGGGTTTTTTTAGAGACATATTTCTCCAAATGCGTTTTTATAAAATAAATGTAGATCTAGATAATCAATTCAATAACAATACTATTGTTCCTTTCTGCGATGTAGACAGTTTCCACAATTCGTAATTCATTTGATAAACAACGTCGCAAATTTTCCATAGTTTCCCGCCAAAACTGAATAGATACAAACGGTAAACATTAGGGAGTAGGGACGTCACACTAAACGGTATCAAAACTGTTTATACAACGATGGGACCAAGTTCGCGAGACAATGCCGCGACCGCAGCTAAATAATTTAATAGTGCTCATAGCGTAGAGCCAACAATCGCCTTCTATTGGGCTTTGCGTTTGCTAAATTGTACTAATGTTTGAATAATTGATAGGTATTTTGTGTATAATGAATGTTGGTATTGTTTATTGTATCTGTTGTGTGGGTTGGCTTCTGTCCGATTAGTTTGTATGCGATATTGTAAGGATAATTGTTTGGAGTTTATGGGGAATAATGTCATAGTGTTTGTTTTGTTGCCAATTACGACAGTTTCTAATATTAGGTACTCAATAATAATTACTGAATTAATATATCAAAATTTATAAGCATTACAAATATTTCCCAAAACTCTAAAGTATTGTGCGTAGAAGCATATTTCTCCTATAAAAAGTTTGTAATTAAATCTGAATAAGTATGAAGATACTCGACCAGGCCAAGGCTCTCAGACGGTAATGATCACAAAAGTGGTCAACTACAAACAAACTTGATACCTGAAGATATTTTTACAGAACTGAAAAAATAACAAGCGAAAAATAATTACAGAGACGGCGAAGTTTCGAGAGGCCGCAGATAATTATTGAGGAGGTCCTTTGTAAAGTTTCGCTAGCCTGTAGTGCTGATTCTGACGTCATCTATCGCCATTTGGTCTACATGGGTTCTAAACTTTTGATCTAGATAATTATATAAATATTACAGAAACATTGGCGGTAGAGCAACTACAAAGAATTGTTTTCAGAAAATTTAATGTCTATATTTCAAGAGAGCTTCTAAGAAACGGATTATAGTTCATATTTTGGAAGGCCTTCATTATAATGGAATTGTTCTGAATTAAAACATGTTTTGGTGACCTCAATTTCGCAGTATAGTGCTCGGTAACTGAGGTGAAAATTATTAAATTTTCTTTTGTATAATTTTATAAAGATGTATCTAAGGGCGAATTATAGGAAGAAAGTTTTATGTAGCAAATAGAGATTGGAAAATTCCTCCAAAATATATGCTTGAAATTGGTTGGTAGTTATTACTTTTTAATATCAGTAATATGTTTGCTATTAATATTACTTTACTATTCTATAATGAAACTGAAAGCCTATTATTATATTGTGAAATTAATGTTAAATTATATAAGTTTAATAAATCATAGGCAAAGTTTTCCCACAAATCCGCCATTATTCCAAGTTAGCCGCGAATACAATTAGGCATCCGTACATTCTTTTAGCAGAGATATAGCAAAGAGAGATACGGAGTGATAATACAGGGTGGATATAAATTAGGGCGGCATGGGGTAGGTAGCGTGCAGGCCGGCCGTTTGTCGCGTCGCGTGCGCGCGCGCTCATTCCGTATTCATGCCGCCGCGGCACGCGATGCGATAGCTCCTCGTGTACGCATTAATCATCGCTCGTCTTCAGTTTCAGGATGCCCGCTTTATTGATATCTTTGTACGGAATGTGTGACAAACGTTTACGTTTTCATTGCTTTGTAAATACCTCGTCATTAATATAAAAATTAGTTTGTCAACGATAATGTTCTTAATTAATTATTCCATAAATGCACGATAAAGCTATTAAATTCCCACAACATTATTTTAATTGAACATTAATAAATAACAATCCAGTTGCCATCAATTTGAATAATTCCCAATAAGCGTTCAAATCTTTACATGAAAGCCGCAGTTTCAGTAACAGTTTATTATTAATAAAATTGGGTCGGTTTGTGTGCGGCTCCGGCGGCGCAGCCCGTAACGGTGCCCGCTCGTTATCGGCCGGCCGGTCAGCGCCGCGGAAAATTCGCCCGAAACTGACGCGCGTGAAAATTTAATGAACGGCCGGACGCTAGTTAACTAAAAGGTAAAGTGCACCCTCTTGACGTGTTCGGTAAATATTAATAGTGAGTGTGCTAGCGTAAGCCATTAAAAATGCACGAGTCCGCGGACACGGAGCCCCGGTAGTGTTCATTAGCCTCTTTACACGTGTCCCTCCCAAATTAACTATCGCGATATGCATTCGACGTTCGCTCGATGACACAACTTTTCCACCGGCAACGCGATGCCGTTTCTTTCCGCCGGTTACGCTCCGTGATTATCGAATTCGCCCAATAAAATGCGACGTTCAATATCCAAGTTCCGCGAGCCCGTTCTCTCCGCGCTGGAAACACTTCCTGAGCGGAACAAGTTTCGTATCCAAACCATTTTAAAACTCTTACGACCACTATTAAGGATAATAGAAACTGTCTAGCTCGAACGATGAGTCAAGGAATTATGTGTTCTGCTGGAATGATCGAAGTTAGACGTTCGTTTTGTTTTATTTTGCGGCAGATTAAGGAAATCGGGGAAGGTTTGGTTGAGGGGAGTGTTTGTTACAGAGTAATGAGGATCGTTAATTATGTATCGCAAGGTGCGTTGCCGTTTCAATTCGAAACGGTTGGTCTCAAGCTCTCATGAACGAGGTCAAGGGTTCGCAGCTCTCAACTTTTAAGGGCTGCCAAATTAATGAGGCACTCCTTTGTAATAAAGATATAACAAGAACTGCGCACGCGAAGCCTACTGCCTTCGATGTCATTAGAGGCGTCGCGAAGTCTCGACGTGAGTCGTTATCGCTTCTCTAAACAACTGCGCTTTATTATTTTCAAATGAATTTCTCAAACTAAATGATAGGAAGGAGCGTCGTTAGTGATCTTAATTTAAGGATGCGAGGTATACCTTATAGTTAGATATTCGCTGGTTTCTAAGGGCGTCAAATATAGTATTAACTCGGGCTTTTCTTTATAACTAATATAAAAACAAAGTAAAATATCTTAAAAAGTATCGTAGTAGTATGTGATTTTTTTATTAATTAACTGAATACTGGGGATATAAAAAGTTTTCATTCATTTGTAAATTGTTTCACAAATTCTTTCTCTACGCCGCTACGAAACAAATAAACAGCATAGCAAGAAGCTGATTTAAGTTGTACATAATTAAATGGAAAATTAACATACGAACAAAAAAAAATACTTTTTATTCTACATACAATTTTTTTATATACTTAGTAGTAAAATAATAAACTAAATTTTTGTAAGAGAGAACCAGAATAATGAAAATATGATAATGAAATACTAGCATCATGTCTATAACATTTAACATTATTTATTTAGACCTCCGTAAACTTTGATTATATTACAAAATACCTAAGTAAAAAAAATCTAGACAAATTACTTATAACTAATATATTTTGTGATAAGTGTATGAAAGTGTCAATCAGCTACTAAAGATGTAACCCATAACATACACGAACTACAAAAACGCGCAGTTTATACGTCATGATCTCACGAATCGCATTCCATCAGTTCGGGGAGAGATTACCACAGGGTGGCTTGCGGCCTGGGGTTTCTAAGTCGCGGCTAATTGGATGAGCCCGGCCAGGCCCAATTAGCACCGCTGTGATTCATTTTAATCGAGCTCTCATCACTGCGCTCGCGGATTAAGCCTTACAATCTCACTTTCGCTATGACATAGATCTCGATACCTGTTGCAAGCGTGGAATAGTTTCGTTTGATTTGTACGAAATTGCGTTCGGAAATGAGAAAATTGTTATATTATACAAATATGATAAATATAAAAAAAATATGAATGATCTCTATCAATGTTAATTCTCTGACGACATTTTCAACTTGTATGAAATACAAAAAATATACAAAACAGAAATACTATTTTTTTTATTTTAGTTTTAGTAGGCATAATATTAATAAACAAATTGCATCCAGTTTTGTAGAAATATTAATCAGAAGTGACTCATACTGAAAAAAGAAATAAAATAAATGAATATCTACACGTATCCATTTCAAAAATATCAATCACATTACCAGGTTCCAAAAGTTCCCACCAAAAGAGAACACCAATAACATTTCCCGCCCAAACAAAAGTTAACCGATATTATACGAACGCAGCAGTAGGCAGTACGCAGTAGGCACGTATCCGTCAATCCGGTTACGTTGTTCATAATGCTCACAAGATTGAATTCGGCGAGCCTACCGTTTTCCATTGCGAAATGCATTCAATCGACGCATCAAGTCGTATACGTCCATTAACGGGCGAGTTTACAAAACACGGTGCGAGAGAGGGACGACAAGAGAAACCACTTCCGCGATGAGATGGCGCACTTCCTGTGATTGAGCCGAGCCCGTGATATCCTTTTTTCCTCGCAATAAGCTATTAGTGAATGCTTAAGTGCATGAGCTTTAAGAAGTGCCATAAAATGTGTTCCCCAAATATTTATAGGCTATCATATGCATGGACCAATTTGTCTTGAATTACTTGGACGTATTTTTTATAGCTGACACGTAATACGCTTTCTGAAAGCCTTTTTATCTCAACTGGATATTATCATTACAAAACAGCGGAAAGAAAAAAGGAAACGACACTGCAATACACAAAACACAAACGCAAAATGCAAATTAAGAGCCGGTAATAAAGTCTCTAAAACAACACTCGTCTTAATGTATATTGTCGAGTCTAACAGAGTAGACCATACGAGCCGTAAGCCTAGCACAATCGTATATGCAGTTGTCGGCACCAGAAATGAATGTTGTACCACCCCGTGTAATTTCCAATGCAACCCGTCCCCATCTCTCTCGCTCAGCTAAGTAATGACTTAGATTCATTCTCAGATAAATAGCAAATTGAATGTGTTGAGTGCCACTATCTTGTTTCAAATAAAACTTAATATATTAAGTATGGACGTTGAATTATAAATAACATCAGACGAACTCGGAGAAAAGCGCACTTAATGAAACTATAGTCTGTCTATAAGAACTTTTACCACGTATTTAGAAACGTAAGCTCGTTCCGAAATGGAAAAACAGGTAATTTTGGGTGCAACGAGCATCGTTAAGACTATGTTTTAAAACTAATTCCCGCGGGTAATAGCCGGTTGCGCCGATAACCGGCGAACGTTTACAATGTTTTGGCTGCTCGTATTTTTTGGTTGGTTTTACGGTCGGGGAATATGAAAAGTTTTGAGAGGCTCTCGCGGCGAGGCGTAAAGGCGGTTTACGATGCGTCTTCAAGTTGAATGCGCCACATGTTTGCGTGTAGCGCTGAATTGCTGAATTTCCACGCGGTAAAACCGCATTACACATGCTATGATCTGACCATGAAAATTTTAAACGCTGCAATTCAAACTAAAAGGTTTTCTGTGGCGGCAGTAAAAAGGATAACGTTGAATTTTTTATGGAATTCACTTTTTCTATTTACACGAGCGAACGTTTGTTTACTTTTAAAGGACTTTAATAGGGTCCAGCTGCAAAAATGTTCTCTAAACCGAGACCGCATCTTATAAATTCCCGATTAAATTTTGGATACGAGCGCCAATGAACACAAATTCCTAGAGTCGGTCCAATAAAGGACGCCGTGCAGCCGCGTTAGGAGCCCATAAACGAACGTATTATCCATGTAAGGCGGAATAGCCGTTGCACAATTAATTGTTTCATTTTGGGAAACAATTCCCGCTCCTCATTCAATTAAGAGCGGCGAGTGCGGGCAGAGGGAGACGTCGGGGGCTCTCCCGCTCATGAGACGGACGTATTAATAGCGCCTGCAATATTGATATACTCGTATCGTATCCTACCTACCGCCCGAATACGATATTGTTTGTTAGCGAATTCGATTTGTGTCGATCATAAATCTTGCGCCTTATGTGAATTTCGACTTGATTGAATTCGCACGGAGGGACATTTCTTGCCGAACGTAATTTAAAAACATTTATCTATTTGTTTGTTTCATTTCGTAATGAGCGTGTGTGAGGCGAAGTCGACGCGGGACACAATTAGCAAAAACACACAGAATTAAGGTAGACAAATACTGGAAGCGAGACGCACGATGGCATGCTCTCTGAATTTTATATCATGCATTCGTTATTCATTGTGTTTGTCAAGAAAATTACTGCGAACCTTTTAATATAACTTGTAGTCGCTCAAACGGGGCTACAAATTGGAGTTCTTGAACAAGTTCGCAAGTCACGCTTTAACCTTAGCGATTATTAGTACCCGCGTGTCAACTGGCGAACAAATTTAATTTGCCGCTGTATTATGCGGATCATTAAGCGTATTGGATTCGAGTTATATTAATTAAACAAGTTTTAATTTAAAATAATTGCTGCCGTAATTTATACCCGGGTTGACTTTAATCAAAACAATAATACGAATATGAATAGGGACCTTAATTTCTCAGTTGATTTCGGCCTAGTATACGCGTGTTTAAAAAGATAGAAGAAAAGCCCGTTTCATTATTCAAATAAGCAAATTTTAAAGGATCGTAAATCGTAATACATTAGAGTTTTTAATTAATTAAGCTAATGTATGTAATTCAATTAATAAAAAGATACGTGACGTAGCGAGGCTTTCAAATCAGCGTTCTTAGTTGAAGATTCGAGAGCAATCTGTTAGATTGGTTCATTAAGACCTCCATTAGTGGAGTAATGAGTCGCGATGCATGTTGTTGAGACGAGTGCGAGCAAACGAACGAGTGCTCAATGGAAAAACGCGCGGAAAACGCTGTGTTAAAATCTTACGGGCTACGCACGTTTTTACTGTGTAGGTATACCCCATTATATTGGGTTCTATTAAAAATAACGGCTCATTATATGTTATTAAGTATCTGAAGAGAACGTTGCTGTAATATTTTTCATCTAAATAAATTAATAAATTTATAAAGATTAATAAAGATTAATAAAGATTATTATTACTTTTTTGTCTAAAATAAGTATTCAATGATCATAAATAGCTCTGTGGTTTCATAAAAAATGCTTTAAATATTATTTTCGAGCTTTAGTTAGGAAATAAACCCTACGCAGTTACTTAATACTTTAGGACCTAATTAGAATAATCTTCTACACGCGTTTCTACCACATTCCATAGCATTTAGCAATCCATAGAAACAAGCGTCACGGTCGTCCGTGTATAAAGCGCCTGACGTTTAAGACCAAAATTAGCTGCAGCTTGGAAGATTCCGAGTATGAATGCAGGTCGGGTGCTGTCCATTAGCCTAATTGGAGAAGCAGGTTGTGGTGCCACCTCCTCCTTGTTATCGTCGTGCTATTCGACTGGATAGGAAACGAATAACGTAGTGGATTCGCTTGTTTAATTTTATAACGGTTTGGTGTGGTGTATGGGATTTTTGATATAAATTAGCTATGTACATTTAGGGTTATATGGTTTTAAATATCATTTCTATTAACTGAGTTTATTAAGAATGCTTCTTGTATATTATCTATATAATGTGCGTAAAATAAATAAGGTCATATAATGTTCTAATAATTATCTCGTCGCATTATCTTTTATGCAAAATTAATTCATAAAATATGAATTAATTTTTTATTTAAGTATATAATAATTGCTTAAAATACTATTCCCGTTTTTGGCCCCATTTATTACATAACAAATTTGAATTAAATTTATAAAAGCTTTACGAAATATCAAAAGTCGAAAAATGAAAAATTGTTGTATTTTTTAAATTAATAGGTACGCCAATCTCTTTAGTTAAACCTACAAAAAGTATAAAACGAGCCAATCACTTCATTAATATTTCATATATTCTTTTTCGCCGCAGTGCTGCGAATTTTATAAGGAAATAGGTCGCAGATTGTAGGCGGTAACAGCAACTACATATTTTATATCGCAAAGTGGTAGCGGGCTGTAAGCAGGCATCTTCAATACTTTGGTCGCACTGAAAGTTCTCCAACGCTGTTTTTTATTGCGCGAAATTTAAATGCATTTTTGATGTAAGGAGATGACATGCGGACGTCCGCCCTGCGCCCCTCGGCTACGTCCTATAATTTTCCAAGTTGGACTTCACTACGGTATTAAGAGTTGATTGCTTCAAGAAACTTGAGACATTTTGGCGTATTCTTTAGATTCCCAGGATGCTGCGGTGCGATGTTCGTCTTTGTTGTACATAATACAGTAAGCAATAATTTGGAAATTTTTCAATTTTGTTTAGACCTTACTGCGTATTTCTTTAATGAATATTTTTATGAATTTGCGAGGGAGCTTTTCTAAGGTTGATTAAAATATTTTAGGAAGAGAACTTTTAGTATAAATATCGATTTATTTAAAGAAATAGAACGGTATATTTGTAATTAAAGAGAAGTATTGAGTTGGGCCTGTGACACGACAATACGTTTAGAGGCAGGTAGCAGCTCCACCACGGATTGACTTCCTCCAATAGTTTTTAGCGCTTGCTAAAAGGATTGCCGTGTTCCATTGACGCTTCTCCGTAGTTTTCCTTGAGTTCTTATTTATGACCATTTTAATAATAGTGTTTTGTATTGCTTTATGTTTTATATATGTAAGAAGTATATTTTTTTTCTTCTATGTGTTTGATGTTAGGCTGTGAATGGAGTTTTCATATTCAAAGACTTTTTTCTTCCTTCAATCCTGAACCTATTATGTAAATAGTATAAATGAGAAGCATTTTTCTATTTGATAGCTTAAAACAACTTTTTTGTTTAATGCAAAAGTAAAAAACATTTGCACAATAATTAAAACATATTATTATGAAAGTAAAAATATGCAAGAGGTGTTAAAATAAGTTTAGTAAGAAATAAGTTTGCGGTATTTAATATATAGTCGGTAACATTGCGGTAATCGAGCCGTGTAATAATTAGTTCAGCCGCAAGTGATTGTGCGAGGTGATAGCATTGTTTTCGACCAACATTTTTGCATATTTTCAACGCACGTCGGAAATTAGTGGTCAATGCGTGCATATTTTTCGTTGTCGGGGAAAATGTAATATTATTTTTAGGGCACCTGCCGTTTATACAGTTAAAATTGTGAAAGATTCTTTACAACAATACATTAATAAGACGTAGAGTCTAATGTTTAACAAATAAGATAAGTAAAATGTGTTCTCTTACGTAGTAAATCACAGAAGCACAGTAATAAAATTCTCCACCGAAATATCGTATCAATTACGAAGTGGCTATGAATTCGACCATAAGCGTATTATTCGACAATTTAACAGAAAATTAAAGTAGAGCCGCAAACCGCGGACGTCATTTCGCTATAGTTTGTCCAATTTATCAGTGCCCAGAGTCGTTGGGAAATAATCGTAATCGAAGCGAGCATTGCGCCGAACAATATGGGCCGATGTCGGCCTCTCTAATTGGCCCTTACCTGGAGCGCACTCGAGAATGATAAAGCCCCCATTAGCTGCCCTATTATTTACCTACTCGTCATTAGCGTAGACTTCATTAGGATAACGAGATAACGGAGCCGAGACTCGAGTGGGGAGCCCGTGCCGTATTTTTGGTGTTTTTGAACGGTATGACAAGAAATCTGTGAGAGCTATCGAACGACGGACGCAGGCCAATTATTGTCGGCTTATCCTTGAACGTTAGCGCACTTAAAATGACGAATACTCGAAATTTATGACGCGCGAAACGGCCATTGAGCACCAACGCGCGTGTCATTAAGATTTCGATCGTAACGCCGAAACAGTGTGGTTTCATTGAGCCCACGTTCGACAAAAAACATGCCGAATTTATTGTTAATTATAAAACTCTGGCGGTGAACATTAACTTGGAGATACGATGGCCGATAGCGGCCAGCCTATTTATTTATTATTTAGATATCCGCCGGTGCGGTCACGACTCCATATTGTTTCGCTGTAATGGCATTAATGACCTCGGTTAAAAGTTGAAGTGTTAATTTGATTTAAAATTATGCCCGCGATTACGATCTTTACGTGCAAGTTTTACCCTAAGCTTTAATTACGATCCCTGATGGAATTGCTGTGATATGTTTTACCTTCATATTGCCGTACCTTAAACTGGGCTACGATGTTCGAGTTAATACTTTTTGCAATATTAAAGAAAAATAACAAAGTGTTTTTTTCTAGACGCTTGTTTTTGTTTAAGCGAGACAATTTGGTGTTATATTTAATATTATAAATATTCATTAAATTTTATTTATAAGCGTGTAAAATTACTTTTCGTTTCCGTGTTTCTAAGAAAATGAATGAATAATAAATAAAAGGCAAAGAAGCTCGTAAAGAAAAACGCTAACTTATAACGATAGTTTAGTAACAAGTTGGAAGAGCGGAACTTTATGTTATGTTGTCTCACATTAATTATTCTATTACTTGTTTATCAATTCAACACAGGAAAAATTAATAGTAAATAATTCCACATATTATTTTTTAAACTATATATTTTTATTTTATTTACGTATATGTTTATTATTTTTTATCCCCACGATAAAAAATAATAACCATCTTATTTAAAATTCAGCTTATTTAGATTACGCAGTGTTAGATTTATTCAAGAAAAAAAAGATATTATAAAACATGTTTTTTTAGGTTAAACCCAAAAATGGTACCTTGTCTATATGACTATTTATTTCAGACGGCATAGTTGATAAATATACGGTATTAATTAACCACGTAGGGCTAATAGCATAATCAGAATAGTTGAATGTATAAAAAATTAATTACATTAGATATAACGTTATACAGGCTCCATTCTAATTAAGGCAACCTAAAGTAACTGTTACATTTCATTACGTCTAATTACGTACCTAAGATACACTTTATTGGCTTATTTACATTAAAATCGCTAACGGTTTGCATAATTTGTCACTTAAGCTAAATACTTGAGCTATTAAATAGTAGCCGAGATAATAAAATACACTACTATATTAACACGAGTACGGAATACATTACAAACGTAACATTTTGTTTTTGCATTCATGGGAACTTTATTAAAATTTTATTGAAATCTTGATATACTAATAAGTTTTATTTTAAACAAACAATACTTAAAAAAACAACAGAATGTAGATGTCGATATACGAAACATGGTCTGTAAAATATTAAATTTTTAGTTCATATCAAATCAAAAGGGATGGTGTTACCCTTTACATTTTTACCGTACAATCTTCTATGGCTCCTATATGAGCTAAAGCGTATTCATACCACGTATAAATGATAGAGCATATGCAACTTTCTAAGCGGTACAAAACCAAGTAAATAATCACGCGCATTCGAGTTCATGAGAAAGTTTTAATGTCGTTAATGAATTACATTGAAAATATAATTAATCCATTTGAAGAAACTCATAGAGGTGAGGAGATAAAAATTAGGGATGTAACGATACATGATTTTGCCGATACGATACCGATACCGATATTTGTAATAAAATATCGGCGATACCGATACAGATACCGATATCGATGGCTTGGTAGAAAAATAAATAGTGATTTATGCATAAAAGTTACCAACATTTAACAGAGACTCAACTGTAAATCGTATTCTTTTAAATAACAATGCCAAATCAAAAAACAAGAAAACCATTTATTTTAGTATTATTATTTTGCAAAGTCAGTTAAACTTTAAGTTATACACATACAATCAGTTCCTAATAAAAGTTTACTATTGGTAGAGTTTTTTCAAAAAACAAAGTGCGCACGCGCGGGCGGCCTCCCGCATCGTTCATTGGGCGCGGTTTTTTGAATTGTTTGATATCGGTATCGGTTGTTTTATAATCGGCGATACCGATATATCGGCTTGCCGATTATATCGGCCGATATATCGGTATCAGTATCGGTATCGTTACATCCCTAATAAAAATGTTAATTAAGAGAAAAATGATGTAAAAAATAGTACAAGTAATGAGGCTCGGAGGGCGGGCGGAGTGACTTACGAGTGTCGGTTGTAACCGTCGCATTAATTAGCATTCCGCTAATGAGGAGTTATGGCGCTCTAATGAGATCACTTCAATCAGACGTATTTATTAGCCCCGACAATTATTGACGTGCATTTGTTGGTGGGACATTCTGGAGTTGCTATTTTATTAATTTATATTTCATTTCAAAATGCCGTTTGGACGTTCAACATTCCTTGTGTTATTGATCGATTTATAGACGTCTTTTCGTTTGAAATATTGTGAGTTGATAAAGATAAATAACTTATTTAAAATAAGGTATTTATATTAAAGCTTAAATAAAATACAGCACAAATAAATTATAGCAAGCTGTACTTGTAAGTAAAAATACAACTCGAGTCGAACTTCATTTTTCAAAGTACTACGGATAAGTGTGAACCGCTGTTACAAAACCGCGCAAAACAAAAGCGTCTCCACTGGAGGGGCCGTAAAAAGACGTTAATAATATTCGTCAAAGCACTCTGGTTACATTAAATCAATTTGCCCTTTCCGCGCGGTAAGTAGCGAACGGTGTAATTGATAAGTTGAAACCCTTGTAGCGCGGAGGCTACACTGCTGCTACGAGGCGTGGCGCTCACATGTGTGTACCGACTATTCGGATGTTCCCCCGAATTATGTGTACTATTTCTTTATTTGATTAGTTGTATTGCGTAATAAGTTGTATTAACTGAATAACGGTCTGACTTCTGCCATTATAATACTAAAGTTGATGCTAAGGAAATTTGCTACGAGAATGACGTGAAAGGAATTTTTTGTAGAATTGTTTTGGTAAATTTTAAATTAAAATCTATTTTTTTAATATTTGTTTTATCATAGAATTTTTATGTGCAGATAATATAATAGAGCGTAATTTCCAAATTTTAAAGGATAATTATTTTTATCGTGATAAATATGCATTATAAATGTTTATTCTTCCAAGATAAAGTAAATAAAGATAAAAAAGAATTTATGTAAATGTGATATTTTATAAAAAGGAAAAAAACATTTTAAAATAATAAATTAAAAAAAAAAAATTATTGATCATTCAAAGTTGAAAATTTTCCATCCTCTTACCTCTACAATCGATCAACAAAGATAACACAAAAAAACACATTTAAAAATCTGATTTTTTCCTGTATACGAGGAATTTAAAGAGCATGGTATATCTATGGGTACCTATATCTATGTTTGAAAGTAGAATGGTCTTTAAAGTGAAAGCAACCAGAGACAATCTTATACAACCACAATCAATTCATTATCTTTAATTTGTATATGTAATTAATCATTAGCGTGTACTTAATGAGGCTCACCTACAAATCAATGTAAGATTAATTATACTATGCTATGCGTGTTGTAATCAAAACAAGTTAAAGAGATAGAGATTAGAAAAGCTTATTGATACGAATTTGAGTGAAATATATCGTATAGTTTATTTATTTCTTAATTCTTAATATTTAACTAAATCTATACTAATATTATAAAACTGAAGAGTTTGTTTGTGTGAACGCGCTAATCTCATCAACTACTGGTCCGATTTGAAAAATTCTTTCGGTGTTAAATAGCCCATATATCTAGGAAGGCTATAGGCTATATATCATCACGGAGCGGAGGAGCGGAGCAACGCGGGTAAAACCATGTGGCACAGCTAGTAATATAATTATATTTACGTTCAGAAATAAATTTATAGGTACATGATTTAGTACTAGATTTATTCATTAGCAAGACCCTTCAATCAGACGGCGTATGGACTGTAACCAAACTAAATTTTCTTAGCCTTAAGTTGAATATAACTTAATTAACTATTTAAATATTATGTATTTATTTATTTACTCCACTAAATTAGCATTAAAATTAATTAAGGAAAGATTTTACTTGGCTACAAATTTTAATTAGAGCTTTCCAGTACATTATACTTGTTCGGAACAATAGGTACGAATTTAGTAGATAGCTTATAGTCATTTATAGCCTTTTTGTGTTTTGATAACTTTATTTAAATTTTTATGTTTAATGTCGATAATTTCATAGTTGTATCTCGCTCTGTTAATTTACAAGCGACAGTGAGATGTTCGTGTCTCGCTCTAATGGTACACGCGACAACAAGACAGTTCTATCTCACTCTTGAGATTTGTAATAGCATGATCGCTCTGTCTCGATCTAACAATTCACTTTGTTCAATAATTTAATATGGTAATTTATATTGTTTTTAATATAATTTTTGGTTTACACTATATTATGACAATATAGTTTAATACATAACTTGTGTAAATTCAATAACGTAAAGTCGAAACGTTAAATAGTTTGTTTTGTTTCAATTGCATTTCTTTGTAGTCTAAACGTATTTATCTAAATATGTTTAAGAATGTTTAATAGTAAATATATAGAGAATTACTTGTGTTTAATAATAGATTTAATATAATAGAAATAATAGTTAATTTGTTTGTGTTTATAGTAAAAAGCCATAGTTTGTTTGTATTAATGCTTTCATAGTTATAGTTTTGGGAATTATATAGAGTGATTATTATAGTTATAAATAGTTATATAATATAGAAATAATTATGTAAATAGTGATAGTAATATAGAGAAATTGTGTAAGTTGTCCGAAAATAAACGCGCTATGCCTACCTCCGCACGCACCCCACTAGTCCGCGCATATTAACGCGCAAAAATCGGACTAAAATCACTCTCGTCAGGACTTTCGACGCGTCAACACATTCGTCAAGTACTCTCAAGCATACAGTCCACAAGCTCTACAGTAAGCGGCGAGGCCTGGCATAGCAAAACAATCAACTAGGCATTTTGATTTACTTCAAACCCAGCATCCAAATAGTACGGCGCAAAATAGTAATAGACTTGTGCCGTACAATACTCAAGTATTGCGTACGTAAAAGCACTTGCCCAGTTTCTTGAAAACTTTAACTATATTTAATTGCTGTAGTAAAAGTATTTATAACAAATAAAATACATTTTATGAAAACTTTCTAAATTATATTTCATTATTGAAAAACTCTTCTTATAACTCTTTGAATATAATTTGGCATTTCGTATTAATAGGATCCAAATAACATATAGAATACTTTTATTTTAAAGAAACCCTATAAAAATAAATAATCCGCATTGTTATTTAATTTTCCAACTGCAACTAAAAAAAAAAATAAAGCAGTAATAATTTATCAATCTTGAGGATTATCTTCGTTTCCAACTTATTTTAATGTTTCATAGATTAACAATAATAAAAATATTTACAATTACTATTATTTATTCAAGTCTGAGCAGCTTTTTAAGCTCCACTCTTACAAGCTATTTTAAAACATTACTTTGCGAATTAGAGAAATGAGAACCCGCGGCAACATCAAGGTATGATTTATTAATATTCAATTTCCAAATCGGACAAGGACATGTATAAAGGGAGAAAGGAGTGCAGTGGAACAGATCGCACGACAATATCCTAATTCAGTCGCGCGAATGTAATCCATTAGTGCCCCCTCCTCAGGGCCTCCCTTTCCGCGGCGGTCTGTCATTCATAAACCTCCATATCATTTGTATTGGCACATGTTTCATATAACTAATGGACGGGGACACATTAAATACAGACATCTGCTTATTGCAATCAACAATATCGACATAAAAATCTGAATGTATTTGACTGCGTGTAAATCAACGTTTATTTTTTGTAGCGAGTGCTGATTGGTGAATTGGTTAATAAATCGGGCTGTTTTTGTCTTTAAAGTATCGATTTTTTATTATTTTTCTGGTAAAAAAATACGTATGATATGTGTGGCTTTTCCAGAATAGGATCCGACTCAGATATTATTCAGACTGAATTATACAATTTTTTTTCCTAAAAATATATTGTACCTATTTAAATAGCTGTATCAAGATACACTGTAATCATATTACCCGATTTGAAATTAAGATACACTTAATTAAAATTTCCTATGGCGATTACTTTAAATTAAAACTTTTTACATAAAGTTTTCATAAGAATGTTCTAGAGTGGTAATGAATAGCGTCTATTGTAATTAGCGAGTGACCTCGACAATTGTAATGCGGGTGATCCACTGGCGAGCCGACGAGCCGACGGTTTAGATCGTTGACTCGTTGGCTCGTCGACTCGCGTTGGTGATCCATTAGCGTACCAAACAGTTTACTCTCATCGTTGGCGAAGTCATGGCGTGTTACTTGGGGGTACTTTTAAATCAGGAGAAAGAACAAAAAAAGAAGAAAAGACGCAGATATTGAATGGTGTTTTTAATATCAGATATTGTACCGTTGGGATCATGTTTTAGGTAGATCTCTAAAAGTTTATTGTACGCGGAAGGTTTTAGCAATTTATTTTTATAGTCTCTGCTGATGTACTTCCATAGACAATCATGTTCCTAAAAACATTTTATAAATTCCGACACAAACTCGCGACGAAACGAGCGTAAATCCATTTTTGTAGCTAGACGCAGCGCGTGCGGTCTACACGAAAGTCGCAAAAAGACTGTAGGCTCGCCGGCTCGCCTGATCCACTGGCGGTTTTCTGGACCGCGGACTTAGAATTTCAAGCATGCACAACGAGCCAGCGAGCAAATTCGCCGTTCTTTAAGTCCGCAGACTTTTAAGTGCTCCATTGGCGGTTTAGACCTTTGGCTCGCGAGTTCGTTAGCGTACCAGCAGTTTTGCTCGCCAGTGGATCACCCGCTTTAGATTATCTTGCCAATTATTGTGAGCGGAACACGATCTTTAAATTATCTTAATTGATCTCGGTATGTCGACGAGCTTATTTAATAAATGTGTAGACATTTTCACGATTATTCACGTTGCGTTAGCGGGAACTTGTTTTTAAACAATGTTTGAATAGTCGACGACTTTAATTAAAACAAAAACCGATATATGTAACGTAACTTTAGTTGAGCATAATATAATACGCCTTTAACGTCGCTTCGAGCATTTTAATGGGAAGTGTTGATCAAGATTTTATTAATGAGTATGTGCAAACTAAATGAGCATAACTTATGGATGTAATAGCGAATACTTCAAAGAGTCGTGAAGATTTTTTGCTTTCAGTTAGGAGTACAAAAAATCTCTGTATAACATTAATTACTTTATCGCTTTTGTTTTTGTAAGATTTGTGGTATTGATCGTGATAATAACCAGTGATTGTAATATCACTTACGGTAACAACATAAGCGCAAATTGTGAAAGTTTAATTATTATATAATTTTAATGGTTTTAATATGAGTGTTAACGATGTGAAATTAATGTAAACACGACCGTTGGGGCCGGAGACCGCATAGAGGCGGCTGGCAGTTAGAAATTTTTATATTTATATAGTAGTCTTTTTTATACACATTTCTATGTTACAACTACACGCACAGTATTAAAAGATTAAAAAGCTCATACTTATATTGATCTATTTTTACATTAACTTTTTAATATTACTCCTCCATTAACTGATAAAATATTCACCAAAACCTCAATAGTAATGAATATTCACTCAACGTAATAAAAAGAACGCTTTGATAGTATTTACAATTAATTTTATTAACACGAAATGTATTACTTAACTTTACATTCGGATGTTTGCCCTTCGCAGAGCTTTAATACACTCCACCTATCTACACAGACCCCAGCAGATAACGTTTTCAGAAAAATTAAAGAAAGTAATCAGCGGAATTACGTCGGCTACTAAAATATGTATTCGTCGTAAAAGTATGAGCCGACTTCTGAATAAATATTCATTATGACGGTACGCGTAACGTTTTAGTGGAATTAAATGCTATTATCAGATACGATGCGATGCTCTCCGCCGAATCAATCAAGTACATTTGTTGTTTCGAGACGCATCAATATGTATTCATGATTAATAGCTTTTACATTAAATCCTGATTGTTATCGATCGCTTTCTTTTTCGTATATCCATTAGGGATTCTTGCTCATTTGATATGTACCTAGTTATGGCATTCCGTTGATGACCCCTGCAATTCAAATGCACATTTTTTGTTATATATTTAAAATATAGCGTATAACGCGACACAAAAGTAAATAAAACAAAAGCTTAACATCCACAAATACGACTCGGCTCTTTAAAAAATCTGTAGGTTTTTATTTCTTTGTAACTTACGATAAAAGGCCTCATTGTATGCGAGTTAACCACGCTTAAAAACTTGAGTTATTACTTTTTAAAATCAATGATATATAGTTGTGGCCGATTCAATTGAAAAGCCGGTATTTATGGCATATAAGAAAAGTATTTAGCAAAAACCGGTGTAATTTGTCGAAGACGTCGCTCAATATGTATGAGTTGTAAACAGTAGTAGGGGCCTTCATCCGACTGAAAGCTTTCATTCGACACTAATTAATTACTCAACTCGGTTTCAATTAAATTAACCCGAGAACGGGCATCGACACGCAATGAATCGATTGCGGGCTACGATTGAGATCGTTAATGTCGATCAATTTTCCTTGTTAGCGATCGATAAAGTTATTAGGCTCGCAATGCTATATTGCTATTCATAGAAATACCGATGCTTATTCTTTGAAAGCTTGCAATTAAAATCTCGAACTAACTACTTGTAATTGCCACTTTGAAACAGGCATCGACTATATAACCACTTAATTAATTTATTAACCTTTAATTATAAAGCCGAGCAAAATAGCAAAGAGGTGCTTTAAATATGTAGCACTAAAATTAGATTGCCCCTCAAACTTTAACAGAGTTTTGGTCGATACCCAGTGGAGAGGGACGTTTTAATTACGGCGTTTAAGTAAAAGCGCCGCATCTAGCTAGGTGCATTACAGATATTCAAACCACCAAAAGCCTCCCACTTAGCTAATGAAACATGTTCACGTATAGTGTTCGAGCGTCGTCGCAGAGAGGCCTTCCGAGCATTGTGAAGGGAACGCGATTCGGCAACTCGAGTCCGCAAATCCTCATTTACTTGCATTATTTTAATGGAGCCATTGTGGCCGGATGTCCTTTGTCGCGTGCAGCGGATCCGGCGCACCGGGCTGTGGGAAATGTGCCGGTGCATAGTGCATAAGTGCATCACTGGCCTGGTTCGGCCGGCCGGTTCCGATGTCGGCATAAAGCGCTCCGAATTTAGGGATTCAATGGCTTCCTCGATCCGCGAGTAAAAATAACTCGGTCAAGATTACTTTTAAAAAAATAATTTATTTAAATAAATTACAATTTTTACTTAATCTATGACCTTAACTATAGAGAGCTGGTGTGAGAATGACGAGTTTACTTGTGAATTGCTTATATATCCGAGATATCCTCCTGCCTGGTGGTCCGGTGGTGGTCCGATACCGTATAACCATTAAATTAATATTCCTTTGTTTTATCAATTACGCATTGTCCACTAAATGGGCGTATTGTTCAAGTTGATACGTTCCTTCTTGGATGTCCACGGTGTTATCATAATAAGTTCACTGGAATTCGCATAATGATCTTGTAACTTAGGTATTTGCCTTTTATTATTTATTTTAAAATTAAGTGTGGCCTTTTGCTTTGCTTTACTGTCCCCCTCCAAATTCGAAGTACAGGTTTTCGAACGAAACCTGGATCTGAGAATTTTAACATAGATTAGGCACATTATTATTACAATAGTTATAAATGTTATCCAGCTATATTGAACAATATCGTGAGTTTCAAAATTAAATGCGGGAATCCTCTTCAATTCATTTAACTTAGATGAAATCTTCTTTCTATCATACTTGCTAAGTTCTATTTCAGTTACAGTCTCCATTGGTTGTAAATCCACTTTACCAATAATTATTTTGTCCGTTGATTCCCTCGTGTGAAATAAAGTTTTTCCTGAAACATTCAACTCACAATTTTCTCCATATAATATATTAGTATACTTAGTCCACAAAGTTTCTTTATGATTATTACACTTGATTCCAACTTCAGTTGTCTTATTAAAATACATATAAATGGCTTTTGGGGATATCTCAAAAATTTCCTCTTTAGGACACTTTATTGCTACCATTTGACATTTTTCGCTATTCATTGTATTTAATATTTCAGATTCACAAGTATCTTTCGTCAAAATATTTCCTTTACAAATTAATTCATTTATTTCAATACAATCTTCAGCTTCATACATTTCTTCTTCATTGTAAGCTAAAGTAACCGTTCGCATAATAGGATAGGAACAGGATAGGTTATGTTGGATAATAGGTACAATTTTTCTTGTCCTAAATACACTATTCTTAACTAATGGTATTTCAATTACAAAATATACTATTCCATTAATAATTTGACAATCTACAGTAATAAACTTTTCTAAATCATTAACATTTCTAGATATAACAATTTCTTTTGGAATACTATTAATTGTATCTTCTAACAATTGAGATTGCAAAATACTATAATGATACATTTTATGTTCAGCAAACGTAATAGCTGTTGTTAATCTTTCACTTACATCTTGTAAAGTTTGAGCTTGTAATAACAAAGATATAGCAACCTTTTGTTGCGCTTTACTAGTTAACATAGATAACAATTGATTATTAATCTCTTCCTGAATTAAAGTAATATTTGCAATCTGCTTATTATATTCCTCTAAAGTTTCATCAGTTATCGATATTTGTTTATTATAAGCAATTCTTACAGTTTCTAAATCTCTTTGAATTAAATCTAAATCATTTTGATCTAAATTACCAGTTATCGACTTAATAACACTTCCTAAACCATTAATTAATCCTCTTTTAATCCTATTCTTACTTTGAATATTTAAATGTTTACATATCTCTCTAACATGTTCTAATATAATATTAATTCTCTGATATATATGATTAACATCATCTATCTTAGAATTTCTATAAGCATGGTTTACAGATTGTTGTATACTCTCTAAATTTAATACAATTGGTTTTATTTCTAACTTATGAATAATATACCACTTTCCTTCTAAAATTCGAGCAGGCTTCAACTCAACTATTATTACATTTTCTGAAGGTTCTAACTGCTTGAACTTGTATCCGAAACTGACGTAGATTCTGAAACAATTAGTTCCTCTACATGATATATTTTGCCATTGCTTATTTTATATTTGTTATGAGGTTCCACGCTTAATATTTTGTATGGACCTAAAAATCTTGACTTCGTCTTATGTCTGTCCGCCATAGAGTTTTTCAAATAAACTGTATCACCTATCTTAAATATTTTCGGGGGTTTAATTCTCTCATTCAATCTTTTATTCCTATCATGCTTTTGCTTCTTTAACAATTTATGAACATTTTGATTTAACTCTTTCGCAAAATCTCTATGCTGGGCAGTATATCTCTGTATAGCTACTTTTAAATTATCAAAACTACGCAACTTAGGCTTTCTACCAAAATGCACTTCAAATGGCGTCATATTTATCGCACTATGCATTGTATTATTATAAGAATGTACAATAAAATTAATCTTTTGATTTTGGTCTAAATCTGATTCACGTTGTAAACGAAACAACTCTTGTATAGTACTATGTAAACGCTCAACATCCGAATTTGATTTATGATGTTGCGGTGACGTAGTATGGTTAATAATATTATAAGTTTTAAAAAGTTCCGTGACAATCTCACTACAAAACGATTGTTCACCATCATGCACTATCTTATTAGGTGCCCCTATAAATGCAAATATTTCATATAATACATCATATACTCTACTTTTATCTACTGGCTTAATAATCGCATATTTTGAAAACTTATCTATAATTGTAAGGTACCACTGTCTTTCTAAAGATATAAAATCTATATGCCATACTGACATTGGTTCATGTGGAGTTTCTGTCTCCGAATACAATGTATTATTAGGATGCCTATTATATTTTTCCTTTCTACACAATTCGCAATTTAATATATACTTCTTAATATTTTTCCGCATATTCTCCCAATAATATTTTTCACGCAATTGTTTATACACAATTTCTATACCTGCATGTCTATTATTTAGTAAGTGACATTCTTTAATTAAATTTAATTGTTCTTCTTTATTATCTATTTCTATTAACGATTTAATGTATCTAGTTGGCTTAAACTTACTATGATCAAAATACTTTCTATAAACTTCAGATATTTTATAATATAATTCGTCGTTTGGTATTATAAAAGCATATTTTTCTTTACTTAAATACTCTAACATATATTTTTTAATAACTTCTTCCTCATTATTAGGTGGAATATAAAAATACCACATACCTTTTTCAAACTTCGCGTTCTCGTATGGAGCACTTTCAAACACAACACGTCTGAGACGTTTAGGTGGGTAACTATCAATGATTGGAATACCTGTATCGCTGTCTTGTTGACAAGAGTGTATTGTATTACTCAACGATCTATTGTCTGAGCAACAGGAATTCGATTCAGTGCTTATCGCTGTATCATTATTACGCGGTGTACTGTCTAACGATAATTCTTCGCCACAATGCGCTGCTAAGGAATCTACACTTGTGTGGTTTATTTGAATTCTACTTAATGCATCAGCTACGTAATTTTCTTTACCCTTGACGTGCTCAATTTTATAATCGTAATCTTGCAATTTAAGTTTCCATCTCGTTAATCTTTGATTTGGCTCTTTTAGTTTAGATAACCATATTAATGCTTTATGATCTGTTCTTAAGATAAATCTCCTACCATAAATATAGGGTCTGAATTGATTAACAGCCCATATAATACCTAACAATTCTTTTTCCGTAGTGTTATACTTTCTTTCTGTTTCGCTTAAAATTCTCGACGCATACGCTATCGGATGATTTTCTTGACTTAATACTGCACCTAGAGCTATGTCCGATGCATCCGTTGTTAAAACAAACGTTTTATTAAAATCAGGGAATGCTAAAATTGGAGCATTCATTAATAAATGTTTACACGACTCGAATGCTTCTTTAAACTTATTATTATTAATGTCAATAATCGCGTTCTTCTTAGTCGTATCCGTTAAAGGCTTAACTATCTTACTTAAATTAGGAATAAACTTTCTATAATAACCTATTAATCCTAAAAAACTTCTAACTTGTTTTAATGTTTTTGGAATCGGAAATTTCTTAATTGCCTCTATCTTTGACTGATTTGGCTTTAGTCCGTCTTTGTTAAGAACATGACCAAGAAATTCGATTTCCTCTTCCATAAATACGCATTTATTTTTATTTAATTTTAGATTAACTCTACGTAACGCTTCAAAAACTTGCTGCAACCTATTTATGTGATCTTGCTTAGTTTTTGAATATATAATTATGTCATCTAAATAAACTAAACAAATATTTCTACTTATTTCCGTTTTTAAAATATTGTTCATCATTCTTTGAAATGTCGCGGGAGCGTTCTTTAAACCAAAAGGCATCCGTAAAAATTCATAATGCCCATTAGGCGTACTAAATGCCGTTTTCTCGATGGAATCTGTATCCATTAAAATTTGGTGATATCCCGAAGTTAAATCTAAGGTAGAGAAATATTTATTTCCTTGTAACTTGGAAAATAACTCCTCAATATTTGGCAATGGAAATTTATCGGATTTTGTTATTTCATTTAACCTCCTATAGTCAACAACCATTCTCCATTTCTTAACGCCTGACTGATCTATTTTCTTAGGCACTATGTGCACTGGAGATGACCATGGCGACTCGGAAGGTTGAATTATTTTCTCGTTTAATAATTTAATTATTTGTTTATTAACTTCCTCTTGTTGTATTTGCGGCAAACGAAAAGGACGTTGGTAAATCGGTTCATTAGTAATTAAATTAATTTTATGCTTAATAGATGTAGTTGCGCTATTCGTTACATCCTCCGTAAATAAATCTCTATACGTTTCGCACAAATTATTAATGTCTGAATAATTTTCATTTGTCATGTGATGAATTAAAATTTCACTATTTGGTAAAATTAATTTTCGTTCTTTTAAATCTATTTTAGCATTAACTTGCTCTATCATATCTGTTCCCATTAAAATATCATATTGATCGCTAAAATTAAACACATAGAACTTCATTGTTCCTTCACCCGTATCGAAGTACTTATACCAAAACGGAGTTTCTATTAAACCTACATGGGTCGACGTACCGTGAGATGTACGCACCGAAAATTTCTCAGGCTTATAATAGCTTTTAAAATATTTTGAAGCCTTTTCAGTCATAAACGACCTTTGACTACCCGTATCTATTAAGATTTTTAATTTTGGCTCATCCGTTTCGAAATATGGCAAATAAGACTTAACAAAATTAAATTCTATGGCCCTTTCTTTTGAGAGGCCTTTTTGTAAAAATTTGCTTCATCTATATTATTAGTATGGAAAACTTCCTCTGCGACTAACCCTTTACCTAGATTTGTTTGACCTGGGCGTAACTGAGGCGCTGTCCGCATGGACACGTCTTCCGTTTCATTTACATTTCTATTAACCGGGCGATATTGATTACGCTTGAAATAACTATTCTGAGGCTTATTGAACACATTATTTGGATTTGGCTTCCATGGATATTTTTGATGGAAATTATTATTACTTTGGTTATGATTATGATTATAATTGTTATTATTATAATTTATCCTTGGATTTTGTGGATAATTAGGATAACTATGCTTTTGATTTACAAAATTGGGTTTATGTTGCGAGTACCCCTGCTGAACAATTCGCGGCGGTGGTAAAATGCTCGAAAACTTTTGCTTAATATTGTCGAACCTACCCTCTGCTTCTAATTGTAAAATTCGGGCGGCCGTTTCCTCAAAACCACAGTTTGACACGTAAATTTGGTCATGGTACGGTAAGCTGTTTCTTAATGCATTTTGCGCGGTATTAATATACGGCTCCATCACTTCATCGACTAACGTTTTCTCACTATATTTATCTAACAACTTACTTCTAATAAAAAATAATTTCTGTTTTAACTCAAAAATTAAATCCTTATAGCTACCTTTTCTTTTAACATTCGACAATTCAATTAATAAGGTATTAAACTCCCTATTATCTCCACATTCTTTTTTTAATGTTAATTCTATATTTTTCCACTTAAAGTCATGATCTACCATGGAGATAGTCATGGCAGCTTTCGATTCTAATTTGCTTAATAACAACATTACATTAGGTGGTGTGTCTCCACCTGCGATCTGTAACCAATGTTTGGCACAGTTTATAAAATTATAAAGATTAAATGCGTCACCATCATATGTGGGAACGAACGATAACAAGGTTTTTGGATCCATATTGTCTATGACAGTTGGATTATTACTGCAATTTGAATAACTCAAATCACTAAGACTGCTCTCACTTTCAGAAGGAGAGTGATTCTCTCCAGTATCCCTATAGCTATATACAAAAGTCGGGGGTTTCAAGTGGAAAGGAATGGTGAAAGGATTATGCTACGGTACTTACAGCACAAATCCGATGATGGCCTCCTTTTTCATTTCTTCCCTCGAACTTTTCACTGATTTTACTAATTTGTTTGTGAGTTGCCTAACTTCAATCTTGAAAGATTTTCGTGAACTTTTTCGTAATTTACGATGTATTTACTTTAAATTCACTCGTTAGGCCCCACGTTGGGCGCCAGTAAAAATAACTCGGTCAAGATTACTTTTAAAAAAATAATTTATTTAAATAAATTACAATTTTTACTTAATCTATGACCTTAACTATAGAGAGCTGGTGTGAGAATGACGAGTTTACTTGTGAATTGCTTATATATCCGAGATATCCTCCTGCCTGGTGGTCCGGTGGTGGTCCGATACCGTATAACCATTAAATTAATATTCCTTTGTTTTATCAATTACGCATTGTCCACTAAATGGGCGTATTGTTCAAGTTGATACGTTCCTTCTTGGATGTCCACGGTGTTATCATAATAAGTTCACTGGAATTCGCATAATGATCTTGTAACTTAGGTATTTGCCTTTTATTATTTATTTTAAAATTAAGTGTGGCCTTTTGCTTTGCTTTACTCGCGTATCAAAGAGTGAAATGTAGGTTTATTGTAGTCGTAATGACAGAATAGACGCGTCCGGAAACGTATCCATTAAATTAATTGAGTGGAGCGCAGTCGTTCGGGACCGCGGAGTCCGTGGAGGGATCTCGGTCTTCTAATGGCTCGGCTTTCCTAATAAGCAAAGAGGTTGTCTTACTCGTATAAAAATGCAATCGCCGGGCCTCCGCTCCGCTGGCGACGTCGTACAAACTTTTCAAATTTTCCACCAACGCTGCGGTATTAATTTTAAATTAGAGGCGGAGACGTAAATTGTGCCCACATGTGAACGATTGGCGATGATTAAAGTTCTTGAGTTTTTAACTTTATTAATTACATTTTCTTTCAGTGATTTAATTTCTTCTAATGGATATTTTTCTTTTTCGGTAGGTATTTACTTTCTTCCTATTGGGCATTGCAGAAATTAAATTTTGTTCTATTTTGAAACGTACCGTAGATTCAGGAATAAAATCTTGAAAATATTTATATGTTTCTAAGCATTGCCAGCTCGTAGATTGTGTACTTTTATGGATCATATGACGTCATTATACCTATTTATAGCCCCACACAAGCATAATCAATGCAATAAAAAGCAGTTCCTATTCGTTACTAAAACGTTCAATCAATCAATACAATTTTAATCATAGGCGATTGCTTTAAAAATACAATAATGAGTGTAATGCGACCTTCCTGTCAGTGGATTGATTAATTTCTAAGCCAACCAGCATCGCAATAACTAAACCAGACACGGAGTGGAGCCCAATGAATAAATTAAACACTAATTTCTTGACATACTTTGTTTGAAGCGGATTACCTTGCCCGTAATGCAATTTATAAAGTTTATACTTTGATACTTTAGGTGGATATATTTAATAATTATTCGTCTATGATTTGTATCGCCATCTAGTTAAAAACTATTGTTGGATAGGATTTTTTAATTACTACGAGTAGTACAGAAATAACGTTTGATTAGTGGTTATGGATTTTTATTAAGGACCTAATACAAATATTTATTGACTTATTAAATATTTATTTATTTAAATATTAATCTTTAATTTTGATAAAACTCCGTAAAACTAAAAGCGCTATTCAAGCAAGAGAGAATTCAGGTAAAGTCACATTATATGAGCATTCCTATTTCACAGATATTTTTTCTCCGCCAGACATTCAACCTAACATTTATTTGCAGGTCTACTTACTCTAATAAACCAAAGATGTTAAAAATATAGAAATTTTATTTCAAAGGATGTTTAATTAAATTGAAATACGCAAACATCCCCGTTTTCATTAAACTTACTAATTCTAAGAATAAATTGTTCACAGATCTCGGTAATGGATCAGCCACGGCAAACACTGATTCTGTTTACAACCGCATTTAATTGGAAACTGGTAATTAGTATGAAAATGATTAATGGCCGTTCCCAATATTCAAACTACGGTTATAGATAGACAGCTATCTCCGATAGCTAGTAAGGTTCTATCTATCGTAAGATAGATACAATATTGGGAACGGCCATTACTGGCTGACAGCTGTCAAAACGTTATTGGGACGCTCAAATAGAAAAATATATTCAAAGAGAAAAATATACCTCTAGTAAGCAGTTAGTCCTCCAGACGATAGATAGCGATCAGAGATAGGTTATCTTATCGCTAGTAAGCATATTGGGACGCCAAAACAAAAGATAGATAGCATTTTCTATCTTTAGTAGGGTCAAACCGAAGATAGATACGATATTGGGAACGGCCATAAGGCGAGAGTAGATCATTAGCGGCACGCAACGGTAGCGGGTTCGATGCCCGGCCCGATCTCACGAAGGGCGTCGGTTTCAACAAAAACTTTGTACCTACTTTTAATTAGTTTTCTTACGACATTTTATTTTCAATTTTTACTCGAAGACAAAACAGTAATAGCGCTCTTTTAGTAATTCAGATTTCGTGATGAATTATTTAAATTATTGTTCTGACATTAAAGACACGCCATCGCTAGAGGGTAACATTCAGTTTGAAATAAGGACTGCAATTAGATGCAGTAAAATCGCATTACGTTATAAAAATAAACACAATATACATTGTAATCATTATTTGCACGTTAATTGGACATAATGAAGAAGCTGCGCAAACAACAGATCGGATTTTATTCGTCTAAGCACCAATATTCGAAGCGAGTAAGAACTTTAATAACTATAATTAAAACTTTAATTAAAACGAGTTAAACACGTAGTTAGGTACTTGAGCGCACTCACTTAGCCTTTGACTGAAGATCACCTGTCCAGCGCACAGATCAGAGGGACAGAGTTAGCCCCGAGCTATGCCCTTTGTGAAAAGATTCCCAAAGCGACTTTGATGTCGAGCCCAGCGGGTAATTTGGAAAAACGTTATTTAATTACCATTCGACAAGTCCGAGTTATCGCGTTACAAAGCCGGAACGGTCAAGTCTTTGAACATTCATTTTTACACCAGCCAAAGGTGCTGTCATGTCCAGCTGTTTGCCAATTAACTACGCGCTTTGACCACTACGTACAAAGTAATAGTTGGCTCCCGCTCATTACCGCGCACTCCCTTTATGGGGATATTAACATAACTAATTGCTTCTTGTTGATCATAAATGTTTCATGCTGAATTATTTGAAAAGCAATTAGACGGCAAAAACGGATGATGCATTTATCGCATTGTTTAAAATTGTCATAGTCAATTAAAAGGACATTTTTTCGTGACCAAAACAGGCCTGCAATGCAAATGCAATAATATCTTAAATCTTTTAATATCTTAGCAACATTCAAGTAAATTGAATGGACAATAGTTTTATGAGTTACAAAATAAGTAACCAAAATAAGTTGAGAGTAGGTACTTAAACTTTGGAATTGGTTAATAGTGCATTTTGAGCGCCGTTAGCAAGCAGTGTGGGGTGGCGCCCGCGGCGGTTGGCCACTGGTCGCCTCCGAGATAATTAACTCTATGAACTATCCGAGAAGCACGCCAATTAGAAATTTGCTTCAGAGCCTTAATAAATATCATTAGTCAACTATACTAAAGAAATTGATCAGTTTTGATAATTCTATTTTTCTAGCTTCACGGATCATGCCATTCAGAGTTTACAGGGATGAAAAAAGAAAGCTTAGTTTTCGTGAAATTTCCGCCAATTCCATCTATCGAACAAATTTTTGAGAAAAAAAATAATTACCCAAAAATAAACATAAAAATGGTCATAATAATTTAAACAGCATATTTAAACATTCGAAATTCGTCTGATCGTAACATCTTGCCTAGTTTTTGATGTATAAAATAAATATGCTACGTTACACAATCAGCAAAAATAGTCATGTGGACTATAAATCACATCAAGTTAGTTTTATAGCGCATTAATTTAATTAATGGACAAGATTGCAAGAATTCAATATCACGCATCAGGTTTTAGATAAAAAAATAAATCAAACGAATCTAAATCTTTATATATTTGATATTGAGTGGGCAATTGTATATTTAGCGTTCCATAAATATATTTTTAAAAAGGACAAACGACGTTCCTCAGTAATAAATTTGTTTAACTAGATATAATCCGATTATATTCAACACTAGCTGTGCCCGCGAATTTACCCGCGTAGCTCCGCTCCTGTTGGTCTTAGCGTGCCTTATAGCCTTCCTCGATAAATGGGCTACCTAACACCGAAAGAATTTTTCAAATCGGACCAGTAGTTCCTGAGATTAGCCCGTTCAAACAAACAAACTCTTAAGCTTTATAATATTAGTATAGATTAAATTCACACAAGCTTAATAATTATGAAGTTTAAAATAAGCGATGGTATTCCAACTTTGTGGGATTCGCTCGAGTGAATAGCTCATATAAACAAAGCTAGACTCATCCGCTGTTCAATGAACAGGCTAATACCGTGTCTTCGCCACTTCTTTGTGGTTCATAATTTATAATTGAATTTGTACTTTGGTAATGAGCCTTTCTAACTGCAAGTGCACGGTGGAATAGAGGATTTCGCAAATTTAATAACTTTAATTAATCTGTAGATTTGAATGCATAAGTAATAAATTATAAGTTTTTGTTATTTGTTCATCAAAGATTAATAAAATTAAGTTTTACTTGCATGTAATTATTATAATTATTCTCATAGATTAAAATAAACATATAATATGTTATAAATTATTAGTTTTTGTAATTATTATTAATCATATACTAATTTTATACAGTTTTACTTACAACATTTGTTAGTATAATTACGAAATTAATTAAGGATATCTACGAAAATATATTAAGCAAAATAATTTTGAATATTACCACATTATCTTTTACTAGCTGTGCCGCGCTGTTTCACCCGCATTGCTCCGCTCCTGTTGGTCTTAGCGTGATGATATATAGCCTATAGCCTTCCTCGATAAATTGACTATCCAACACCGAAAGAATTTTTCAAATCGGACCAGTATTAGTTCCTGAGATTAGCGCGTTCAAACAAACAAACTCTTCAGCTTTATAATATTAGTATAGATATACAACATAATTAATAATTTAATTTAAGAACATCAAATTTTTATAAAGTTCTGTTTATTCACACTTTTAAGTCCTCCAGAGATGACATGCATTTTGTTTTTGTTATGCAAATAAAATAGCTTACCAAGTGGCTGCGGTAAAAGCTTCTTTTCAACGACAATATGGAACCAGCGACGAAATATTAACTTTGGTGAACATATAACTTATATTTATATATTAATACGCAATGGGTCTTTTCGTATGTATGTTAGAGTTTATCGTGGAAGTTGATACGGGTGGATTTGTTTTTGTATTACACTTTGTAAAGGAATCGCGATATGTTTTGGATGAAGTAGTCGAGAGTAAGATGGTTAAATTTATATAGGTACATTGTTTGTAAAAGTTACAAAAACTAAAAGATAAATTAATATTTCAAAATATATTAATTATAAAAAGATTATTAATGAATATCAATTAGTTAAAGTATACACGCGGACACGACATAAAACTGTCACAGATTCAAATGAATGCAATCTAACTCAGGTAACAGACGATCAATATTAATTATTTCTTAACGTAAACTTTGAGTCACGACTTAAGCGCTAATTAATTAAATAAAGGTCAGAGCGTGTTTCTACATTTCACGCGATCATTAGTTGAGATGTTTAAAGGGAAAAGGGTAACCTTAACGAGTGTTTATTTATAGAGAATATAAGATGTACCGTGTTTTATTGTTTCTTATCTTCGTATCGGCTTCCTCGTCATAAGAGGTGTTTCTAGGCTGCTTCATCTGCGTCCGAAATTATATCACGATCTAATTTTGATTGCGTAAGAGAAAAATTGTTATTTGTAAAATAAATAATCTAGAAACTAGACTTATTAGAATAACGGTTTTTTGAAAGAAATGTTTTTAGATAAATTGAATGCAATAACAAACAAATCAACTTTTTTTAAATTTTTTGTATAATAAGGTTTGCATATTGAACAGCATGTTATTTTCAGTTCGCGAATTAAATATTTATTAGTTGTAGGTATGTGTTGGCGTGCTAATAAAGCTTGACTTATTGCACTAAACAAAAAGGTAAATAAAAATATAGATTTATTAGATTATTTTCTCTTAAGAAAGAGTTTGATTCAAGATAAGATCTTTTAATATTACTCTGGAATGAATGAATGATTATTTTCAATACATAGACGTATTTACGATGATCAAATTCAATATCCATAGTTTTGTCAACACAATTAATTAAAGAGGGTCCAAATTAACGTTAGCAGAATGGTAGCCCATTCTGCATAACCAAGCTTTACAAACCGTGAATACAATTGATATAATTAATATAGAATATAGTATAATGTACGTTCAATCGTGGCCTATTTCAATTTATAGACGGGACGATAATTGTTTCGCAAATTGCCCATTTAGCAATCAGCATTAAGAGTTCTAACAGACGAACGGCAAGTTGTGAACGGCAGGAGATACTTCAGCCGTCGCCACGTGTCGACGACAGTCGTCGGCACGTCGACGGCAGCAGTGAATATGACGACGGCTGCCGTCGACACGCAAAAACGGATGCCGTCAAACGTCAAACGCTTGCAGTTTGACGTCGACGGCAAACTGCAAGCGTCGCCACCTGTCGACGGCAGCCGTCGACGTATTGACTGCTGCCGCCAATGCTTCGACGACTCTCGACAGGTGGCGACGGCTGAAGTAGCCTCTGCCGTTCACAACTTGCCGTTCGTCTGTAAGAACTCTAAGATATAACAAATAGAAATAAACCATGACTTATTATGAACCTCGTTTTCGAATAGAAAGTTGTGAAAGGTCTAAGATTTATAACAAAGGGAAGGCAGATAAGACGGAAAATATTAGAAGTGTATAATTTATTGATATAATAGCCTAAATAGCTGGTTGCGTAAACAGAATTCGATTATCGACTGTAATGGCTTAGTGGTAGATAGAAGTGATTTAAAACTTTATATCTTGACAAGGTGATTTTGCTGCAGTACCTAAGTTATAGATAATTTTGTCAAGTGATATCTAGGTGTCTCCAGGTGTTAGCTGTATCTGACGTTTGCATAATCAATACAAAAATATGAAAGCCCTATACCTAGTCTATAGTACAAAGTGTAAGTGAAGTCCCATGTCCCCAAGTGAGGTAAGGACTAAGGGGCAGATGCATTATACATCTGTCTCACTGATCGATTTTCTTTAGGGACAAGTAGGTGATCAGCCTTCTGTGTCCTACCAGACCGAGACATTTTTTTCTCTTCGTCTCCACCGGGAATCGAACCCAGGACCTCTCGGTGCTACGCTCACGCGTCAACCACTGTACCAAGGAGACGGTCAGTATAGTACAAATTACAATACACAAAATAATTGAGTATACTATCAGAAAATATAGTAGTTCTTCTAAAGATATGTATGTACCCACAAACATTCAAGCATCTTCTCAAAGTCTTTACAATGTTAAGTTTAAATACTAAAATTTGAATTTGAAAATTTATATCGTAAAAAATATCTTCTATACAAATATTTATAAATGTATGTAGTAAATAATGTACATAAAGCATACCTCTTCAAAGTCCCTGTGCGAGTGTTGTGCAGGCGCGGGCGCTCATTCCCGCGACCGCCGCGGGCGGCCCACCTTGCCCTTGCGCACGGGCGCGCCGGGCGCGGCGTTCGCGCTCTTCATTAGCTTCTGCCAGTCTTGCTCGCACACTAGGGACCCGGCTAGCATGTAGTACCTGGGTACAGGAAATATTATGTAGGTTTAGCTATTGAATCAAACTTTTTTTCTTAGCTGAAGATTTTGGTACCAGTCAGCAGACTAGGAAACTAGTCTGGCAATTGGAAGTTGTGTGTTTGTAGCGAGGTATTTTTTTAGTTAAGGACAGCTGTTATGGTAGGAGATCAGGGAACCGGCATGCATGTAGTAGTAGGGTAATGTTGAATTAGTTTTATGGCAAGATTTTTTTTTTCTTAGTTTAGTTTAGCAGACAGGTTAGGGAGTACCTGGGTAAATTGGATGTGATTAGCTAGCTAGTGTGAAGCAAGCTTTTTCAAATACAGACTTGGTCGCATACTAATGGAATAAGTACTTGATATAATACCCACTAGTAAATGTATTTAGTTTTTACGTGGTTAAATGAATGTACCTATGAGTTTTTCTAGTAGGTACACTATATTATGTACTTTATAAAATATGTATTAGTGAATTTGGTAGTATACAAATCTTAAAAATCATAACCTCGCTCATTGCTCATAATTCATATACATACCTACATCTTACATACATATTATATTAACCACGAACATGAAAGGAAATATGACTATGAAAACCATTTTGTCATATATTTTTTGCTTTAAAAGCTTCAGCTTTAGCCGAATGGTATTGGCGTATCGATTTAATAGATTGTATTTACATTGTTCTGTGGGCAGTGGAAAAAAACGTTTTAAGTTAATATGTACTGTACAAATCTATTGCTTTTTTTAATAAAACACAACTTTAATATCGAAATATATTATGGAAAATTTCAAAATTGAAGTAACTAGGCTACTATTGTTTTATTAAGCATTGCAATATATATGTTGAAACTAGATTTCCGCCCGCGGCTTCGCCCGCGTTTGCAAAGGAAAACCCGCATAGTTCCCGTTCCCGTGGGATTTCCGGGATAAAAACTATCCTATGTGTTAATCCAAGTTACCCTCTATATGTGTGCTAAATTTCATTGTAATCGGTTCAGTAGTTTTTACGTGAAAGAGTAACAAACATCCATACATCCATACATCCATACATCCTTACAAACTTTCGCCTTTATAATATATTATAATTATAATATATATTAGATTAAGATTGTCATTAAATTTTCAAGTTCGTAAATTTAAAGCCTTTATTTTGAATGTCAACCTTTTTCATTCCTTATTTTATATGTATACCTATCACCCTGCATAAGGTGTGACCCGCATTTGGAACACGCGAAGCACTTTATGTGGAAGACGTGTAGAGGCTGCTGCGGCGCGTTCGTCCGCATCACGAACTCGCTCGCGGGGATCGCCTGCCCGCACGCTGCGCACGCGCCGCCCGTACCGAACATTCTGGAACAAGGAACATTGTATTGACGTTACATGGTTTAAGGTACATTACAAGTTATGTAGTATAATTAGTAATCTATGGTTATAGTGAAATGGAATTTTTGAATGTATAGGGAAATAAGCTTTGTTTATAGTGTATATTTTGAAGCAACAAATTATGGGATGATTGTGCTTTTTATGTACGTACTTATTAATTATTTTACACGATAAATATGCTATAAATTTTAGGTTAGTTTAATTTTCGTTCTGAAAAATAAATAGAAAGTTATTTCTATTTATTTTTCAGAACGAAAATTAAACTAACCTAAAAATTAATTAAATTAACCTAGTTCAAAATTTAAGCTCATCCCTATACAATATTCAGGGTAGGAAAGTATGTACTTAAATAAAATATTGTTTATTGCTAAGTAATTACTAATAAGTAAATAGGTACTATAAATAATGTAAAACAATTAGATTGTTTTTTTTTGATATTGAGGTCTTTGACAAGTTTAAAACCTGTATGTAAATGCTATGAAAATTATTAAATCACGTGAATTCATTTAGCCAATTTGTCTTTAAACGGTCCGTAATATACGATTGTACATGACAAGGCTCATATAAATAATGATCCCCAAAATGGCTTTTTGATTTGTACATTCCCAACCCTTATAACTCGAATGAGCTGGAATATAACTGGTCAAAGCCTTTACAGAAATATCGAAGGAAAGCTTTCAATTTATCGGTTCACTTGAGAATGCTAAATTTAATGTGCACGATTATTGCCTCTAACTTTGATAAATGGCTAATAAAGCAATGTAATGACAGGGGTGATAAATCATACGGACGAGAACGTGTAGATAATACTGGCTTAAATAGCAACAGTTTGTATTGCGGACAAATTATTTTGTAACAAAAATTACCAAGAATAATAAATAATTGTTGCCAATGTTTGGCAACTGGAGTATTTAGTTCAAATATAGTAAAATGTTTCTTTTATGAAAGAAGAGAGTACTTTAAACGAAATAGCAGGTTGTTTGACTTGAAAACATACGTTTCCATGGTAACGCAAAAACTCGGAAAAAGCTCAGAAACAATTTATTCGTCTCTAACCGAAAGATGCTGCTGAGCCACGTTTATAAGTTGTTCTCGAGAGTCATCACGAATCGTCTCGAACGCAGGCTAGATGACTTCCAGCCTCCCGAACAAGCCGGTTTCCGAAGAGGCTATAGCACCATGGACCACATTCATACGCTGCGGCAGATTATACAGAAGACGGAGGAGTATAATCTGCCATTATGCTTAGCGTTTGTGGACTATGAAAAAGCCTTTGATTCGATCGAGACTTGGGCCGTGTTGAAGTCTCTCCAGCGTTGCCGCATTGACTATCGGTATGTCGAAGTGTTGAGAAGCTTGTATGATAACGCCACTATGTCAGTCCGGGTTCAGGAGCATTGCACGAAGGCAATTCCTCTGCAGCGCGGCGTCAGACAAGGAGACGTCATATCTCCAAAACTTTTTACCGCTGCTTTGGAAGATGTCTTCAAGCTCCTGGACTGGCAAGGATTTGGCATCAATGTTAATGGCGAGTACATCACTCACCTTCGATTTGCCGACGATATCGTAGTCATGGCGGAGTCCCTGGAGGACCTCAATACAATGCTCGGTGACCTCTACAGAGTTTCACAACAAGTGGGCCTTAGCATGAACATGGACAAGACGAAAATCATGTCGAATGTCCATGTTGTGCCCACTCCGGTTTCAGTTGGAAACTCTGTGCTCGAAATTGTTGACGAGTATATTTACCTGGGACAAACTGTCCAATTAGGTAAGTCCAATTTCGGGAAAGAGGTCAATCGTCGAATCCGACTCGGATGGGCAGCGTTCGGGAAACTATACAACATCTTTTCGTCCAAGATCCCGCAGTGCCTGAAGACGAAAGCCTTCGAGCAGTGTGTGTTGCCAGTGTTGACCTACGGATCTGAGACGTGGTCCCTAACCGCGGGCATTGTGCACAAGCTCCGCGTCGCTCAACGAGCTATGGAAAGGGCTATGCTCGGGGTTTCTTTGCGTGATCGAATCAGAAATGAGGAGATCCGCAAAAGAACTCAAGTCACCGACATAGCCCACCGGATTAGCAAGTTGAAGTGGAGCTGGGCTGAGCACATAGCCCGTAGAACCGATGGCCGTTGGGGCAGAAAGGTTCTCGAATGGAGACCACGTACAGGACGACGCAGCGTAGGACGGCCTCAAACAAGATGGACAGACGACCTGATCAAGGTGGCGGGGAGCCGCTGGATGCAGGCCGCTGGTGATCGGCCGTTCTGGAAGTCTTTGGGGGAGGCCTATGTCCAACAGTGGACGTCCAATGGCTGATGACGACGAACCGAAAGATTAATTATAATATGAATTCACTTTAAGTATATTATATTTTTAGAAATATTTTTCAAAAATTATAAGACCTATAATAATCTAAAGTTATATTTGCGCGCCGAATTAAATTAAAATCACAATGGAAGAGAAACACTAGGTTAGTTTTAAGCATACTTTTTGCATAATGTTATGACGCTGGTAGAAAGAGATTGCAGGGTAATTTTGCTAACGAGGCTGTTTTGGACATCTTAAAATAGAACGGGTTATTAAATTGTTTTTCCTTCAAACAAATAAAAATATTATCCAATTATCACTGTTTATATTTATTCGATTATTTGTAAAATAAATTAGAAACTGAATTTCAAAGCTATCGTCTACTAAAGTGATTTAAAGTAAAATTAATACATACAAATTAATATTCATGAAAATCGTTGAACAAAATGTAAAGGCATTTTTAGGCTATCACAACTGTTATTTCCCTATACACTATCGCGTTTTACCACTTGTCGAGTATTTAAACGCTATCCTTATTTAGTGCGGAAATAAATCACAATGACCATACACGGTTCGGTTTTAGTTCTATTATATTTCATGCGGACGTAAATGCCGCAACACGGGGTATAAATCTTATGCACACATTTCACGAAGGTAATATTCGAATTAGTATATTTTGTCGTATTTTTTAAATTTTATAACTTTAGTTTCTGGGTCTATTGTGGTTTTAATATGCTTGTTTGGTAAGGATACCTATATGAAATAATAAAAAATGTGTTCATTTTCCCGTTTTTATTGGGATTCTAAAAAAAACGGTATGCTACGGTAGGTAGATAACAATTTATTTTATTAAAGTAAAGGTAAAGGTGTTAACAGATGTGAGATGCCACATGTAGGTATTTTAATGATAATTCAATTTAATTGCTTTTTAATTAAAGTTCGTCTTGCAACAAAAAACCGGCAGCCGAAGTCAATTAAGAAGAAGTTAATTTGACTAGTGCAGTTTATTGAGCGGCCAACAAACACGGAACATGCATGAACAACACGGCAGGTTCGCATACAATGTGGACGATATTGCAACGTGTCAATTTACTCAAAGTAACCCTACGGCTGTGAGAACATCGCTGCAGCTGTTTCCCGTTTAATAGCCCTATTTAATACTTAATGAGTAATTATTGCAATGGCCATTAGCGGCGCGGACGTCCATATTATTTACAGCCGGACGGAATATTAATAAATTGAAACAATCCGCCCGAAAGCAATCAAAATTTAATTACCTGACTCTTCGTTCTGAAATTATTTGTGGCGAACATCGCCAAAAGATAAATTTGAAAGTCTTAAAAGATAAATTCACTTCAATCACTCGCAGCAAATAGGATTTCGTTTCATTAACTCCGGTAAGAGCATTTTCAATTAAGGAACGCCCGACAAACAGTAGGTATCGGTGTATGAAGGTAAAATTAATTAAACCGAGCCAAGACAAACATGTACGAATCTATTTGTGTTGGTCGCTCGCGGGAACTGATGCGATACATGATATAATAAATATGTCAATTTATAAAGTTATCGCATACGTGCTTGGCGCGTAATCGACTGACGGCTTTCTGCGACTTGAGCTGCCTTCTTCATTCACATTTTCAATATGTAATGATGCCATTAATTCAGTTTGTATAAGACCTCACAGAAAACTGATTTTAAACTGTTTCAATTCAATTTAACATTTTGTAGTTTCATAAATTTGTACGATATTTCAAATTTTATGAGAAAAGTAATGTAATATCACACAACGAAGACAAACGACAATAAAGACCGTACGAAACTTTCTGCTGCATATAATTCTAGAACTTAACATTTCATTAAATAACTTACGTATTATAGTACAAAGTAATATGAGGGACGTGTATGAATTTGTTTTATTTATTCGGCCGTAAATTCCGTAACTTTAGTCAACTTTCTTACATTACGAAGGGCTCGGAGCAACTCGAAACTGATAAAAGGATTTAGTTGGAAACCTTTCGCATTCGTGATTTTATTTACGCACGACACAAAATTACAATTTCTAATCGGGAATAACTTTAAGGTCTGACATCGATATTAATTAACGTGTGCGTGAATGAGGAAGTTTGTCTCTAGTCGAACTTTGCTCGCCCTCGTTACGTGTAAAATTGAATACGTTGTGAATCCTCATTAATTTAAGATGAAGACTGTATCTTGACATGTTATTTTATTCATTACGGGAACGTCTCAGAACGAGTGTTGTATACGTGTCGACTTCAGATTGTTATAAGGAACATAATTTAAAAGCTCTCAGCGAGATCATTAGTGAGAGAAATAAGAACAGGTGAAAGGATTCTATATAATATCGCTCGAATCCTAAGTGTGAATAAATGAATTCTATTATAAATAAATAAGGTATTCACCATAATTGGTAACAGCATCGAACGAGACGGTAGTTAAATGTTTCAGTTATGAGTACGTAAAGTTATGTTTGAATTGCTAAAAAGCTATTGATAACTGCATCGTGTTTTATTTGTCTTTCGTTGTTCAAAGGAGAATGGCAAACTCCCATAGGACTCTGGGCCTGATCGTTACACTGATGATTTATGGGGGATTAAATAGATAAAAATATACAGATTCTATGAATATAATAATTATAGATCTGTTCTATGGGATAGCAGAGATATTGGGGTGTAAAGTAACAAAAATAAAAGTTAGTTTGCTTGAATTAAATGAACTGCATTGCCTTTTTCTAGGTCCAGGTAAGTTTATTTTCTATCTACATTGTCTAGCTAATAATAGTGTAACAGTAGAAAAGTCAGGTAATAGAAATATTGGATCCAACACATATTATTCAACACACATTTTAACTTACCAAAACATCAACAATCACTAGGTAGGTACATTTCTTATATCTTTATAAATGGATGAATCAGGATTCGCTTTCATAATAAGACTAATCAATTCAAATAATATCTTTAGAGTAAAAATAGACGATTGAGGCAATTTTGAATATAACGTTACTAAAACTTCACTCAAAAGTCAAACAACAAACATAACAAATCACTCATCACTGACCAAGAATCACTGACACAATTATGATTAATAATTTGACATTTATACCAAGCCAGCTACCTAAATAAAAATGTTATAATTATTATTGAAGTAAAATATGTTTTTATTTTATAGAATGACCTAAATAAATTAAGATGTGTGTTAAAAAAAGTTAAGTTTTGCTTCTGATTTTTATAGCATTTGAATTCAATAAAACTAAAAATGAAAAATAAACATTCATTCGTATTTTGTTCGTATTAATCTATATTATATTTGACTATTTTACTCCTGACAACACTGACATCTCTGCTTGATAAGACCGGTAGTGAACGAATTATCTTTTTTTTCTAAGATTTGTTTTCCCATAGAATCAGAAGTCAATATTTTACAAATAATTATTAAAATTAACATAATGAATTTTAAATATATTATGATTTCTGTAACAGTTAGGCCCAGTTTCGCCATTCTCCTTTAATAGCTACTGAATAGTATATTTAATTGACAACATTCACAATGCATACCAATTAATTAAAAGACGTCTTTACACTACTCATATAATGAATTCATTTAGTCTGTAAACATTCCATCACAAAAAGTGGAGCCTTATTAAAAAATAAACGCAAACTCGAGTTATTCGGGTAAAGCGCGCTAATATGGAATCAGTGACGTAATAAGGCCGTGATTGGGATCGATTGGGCGCCGGGCCGCGGGACTTGTTGCTTCCGATCATTGGGCGAAGACGCTGAGTGCCGCTTCATCTGTCAATCTGGGACACTTGGGATGTGCCAGGATTTGGCCTGTTTGGAAAATAATGTGAATGGAGTTTGTCTTTTGATGCGGGTTTAGGGTATTGTTTCCTCAATGGAGCATTGATGGTTTATCAAATATGCAACGTGTAATTTTTTACGATCTGTGAACGCACAAATACTTCTATCTTCAATCTACTACTAATCTTTTCTAATAAATAAACACTATTTTTAAAGGTAGACTGGCTCATTAATCATATTCGAATATTATAAAAATATTAATTTTATTATTTTCAGCATTTCATCCACCATCAAACAGAAAAACGAATAGAACTCAAAATCGTATGCACACTAACAAGTCGCGAATCGCGAAGATTTAACAAGTTACGCTAGTTACCTCAACTAGGCATAAAGTAGAGGTGTTATCGGATGTCGTTATAATCACAATGCATGTTGGGAGGTATCGAGTTCGCACGTCGTTAGCGACACTCGTTAGGCGCGTGGCGGACAAGCCAAGAATCCGCTAATGATTCAAGATGAGTGATACGGTGACGGGAGGAGCGAGAGCGGTTTGGTTTACGCTCGAGGAATGTGTAAGCGCGGCTTTGTGTTTCATGGGCCTCGTCACAATCGAGAGCGTTGGCCCAATAAATGATCGTCGATTCGTCGATGTTTGCTGTCGTTACGACGATAACGAATAAAGATCTACAATGAAGGCCGATCATAGACATTTAGGCCCTCTACACTATCGTGAGTGCCAATGCAAGTGCTGATTAATATCATTCTATAGCTTGTTCTATTGCAACTAAATCAGCGTTCCGAACCACTATTCTCTTTTCATAAATAAAATTGAAATCGCTTCACTTATGAATGTGAACTTAAGAAACGCCGTCTGCAAATCTTACTGTTGACAAATGACTTAACTTACACTATAATTAATAGGCAAGGGACATTATTAAGACGTTTAATAAAATAAAATTAACTGTTTATCTTGTTAATTTGCAATTTCAAACATAAAGACTCACATAAGAGACATAATTATCTTGTGTAACGAGGATAATTTCGACGTGAAACCTCTATAAAAATTAATTTCATTTGAGTTAATGAATTCAATTAATGCAATCACCACGTCGGTAGTTTAATTAATTGCAATAATGTTAAATATAATAATTCTTTAAGGATTTAATTTAATTTGATATAAGGCTTAATTAATTCAAGTTAACAGAGCACTTTCAAAAAATATAAGCAGAAAATTATAATGACGTCAACAAACTAACGGGTAGCTGTGAAGCAATCTAGTATTCAAATTGACATAGCTAGTAAAACAACAGAGCCTCCGGACTAAGTTCCATAAAATCGTTCCCAACTCCCCTACACACTCTATCGGTGATTTTTAATTAAGTCCCTTGCGAGCGTCGAGGAAAGTAACACCATCAATTCATTATCCTAAACTCCGGCCCGATTGTTCCTCGCTCGCTACTTACGCAAACTTTCATTTTAATCAAGCGTTTAATTTAAAATTATCCGAGAAAAACAAAATAAGCCCGTTAGGGCGGTCTGAAACTAATTAAGGCATGCGATGAGTCGGCCGACAACGGGCCGTGAGGTGAGCGTTCTTTAATTAAACGCCTTGTTCCAGCCAGCGCAGCGGTCGCTTAGCGAAACTATTAGTGAGGCGTGGAAAAAGCTCACAAGTGTTAGGGCGGGATCCACTGATTGCGGCTCTCCTGGCCGTGTACTCATTGTTTGTCGTTCGTTTACAGCTCTGTTGCATTCCGCTCCCGCTGTGTACTAAGATGTTTCAGCGGTTGTTAACTAAAGAGATACGCAGGCTAATCATTCGAATAATGCTGTCATATCGCGTTTTCTTGTACCTATAATCATCTTGTGCATGTTGTACCAGATAATTCTGTAAGTACTGATTATCGCTTGTGACTTAGAAACCTGTTTTCATTAAATAATCTATGATTTATTAGAACATTTTCGATTTTAAGAAAAGGAAACATTGATAGTGTTCCTTGAATTCACATACCTATCTATATGTAGATAAATTGGAGCAGTAGCACAACAGCCTTATCCAATAGCTATAACGAGAGTTGGTTCAAACTTTTCTAATTATTGTTAATTAAGCAATTAACTTGCGCTAAAATTGATTATCCTAATATCCCTTGAGATTTTAGACTTTATTAATAACCTTCAATTAATCAGTCTTATAGAATAGTTATAGCCCGTACTGTTAAGCGAATCCGTTATGCCTTTTATTATCTATTTCTATCTTCTTGTCGTATTTAAGATAATTGATAGGTCATTAAAAACATCTAACACATAAGTAATGCTTATATAAATCAATTAATATTTATTGCAAATACATACAACAAGCATTTTATGAACAATGAGAGAAACAATAAATCTGAAAGGCACTCATTTCGAGCATTTAGCTCCAATCGAGCCATTATCCTTATTTGCGTACTTAACAATAGCATACTGCACATAAAACACTAATTATTACAGTCACAATTAATTATAATAATAGGCATCGGTCAAACCCATCAAAATTAATTGGCCACGAGCTCGCGTATTAATTACACCAATTATCTGTAACACTCATAAATAATAATAAATTATTACACGTAACATTTGTCAAAAGCCGCGCTCATACGATGAGCTAATCGACTATCACCGCTAATTGCCCCCGCCGCCCCCCTCCCTCGCCCCCGCGTCCTCGCGCCCCCATCGCCCCACCGGGCGGTTCCCCGCCAACTAATTAGATAAGTTTGCAACTCCACTGTACTTCTGGCGCCCCGCTACCGGTAAGCATCAATCTTTTTAATTAAAACATTTTTGACGCTGCACCGATTAGCCATCGAACTCGTTTCTATGCTAATATTAAATAAATTCATCATTTATATGCTTATTATTGTCGGTACGGCAATAATTGAAGCGCCCGTCTGAGTTTTCGACTTTTAATTAAGAACTAAGCATAAAATAACGTTAACTGAATATTAAAGAAACAGAGATGTTATTATGGCAGTTAATTAAGATTCGAATGTTTTATTTGATTTCAATTATATTTATGTTATTAAATTTCAATATACGTAAACAAGATGTTATGTTGTCGACAATAATAATTTTAAGTGTTATAAGTTACTAGCGACCCGCCCCGGCTTCGCACGGGTGCAATGCTGATACTAAATACACTACAGAAAAACTGTGAACGTTGTATATAAAAACATAGCGGCCCGCTCCGGCTTCGCACGGGTATAAAATATATAGCCGGGCGGCCGGCCGGTACCGCCGCAAACGCTACGTTCTGCAATTTTTAAATCTGTAATATCTTCGAAAATATTCACTAAAATCATACGGTGTAAAGGGCCATATAGATCTATATTAAATGAACAATGTATTCAAGGTAAGGAACAATGTATTTAATTGGTTAAGGATTAATGCTGTATTGGTTAAAATCGCTTCGAAAATTAGCCATTATTTGTCGTAAAAAGTAAATGACAAAAAAAAGTTATTGTGGGTTATCCATAAGAGATAGACATATACCATCACGGACTTTTCTGTAGACCTTTTCAATGTGTACAATACTTAGTACATTATTTTGATAAAACTCGTAGGGTTCAGCCTTTTTTTTTTTTTTTTTTATAGTGGGGAAATCTTCTTAGATACCCTCGGCTCCCGGGGATGGAGCCGTGGTTATGTCGGATTTCTACCGACTAAAACCCCACTCTGTTCCATCGCGCTGCTTTGGACGGAACTGCGGGAACGGTTACGACTCTACCGCGTGTCCCGCCCAGCAGATGCCCGTTTCCAGGCCCACCACTAGAACCCCCCCTCGCTGGTGGCTGCTGGAACGAAGGCTTACGCCACCAACGTGCAGACAATGGATTTTTCCCCGCTCCATCATCCGCGTTCCCCCGAACCCCCGACCCCATCACCGACCGGCCGGAGGGTGCACGCCGGAAGGTCCTCCGATGTGTGAAATATACGGACCCTCCGGCGCACTTTTATAGAGATTACCTCGCAGCCTCCACCTCACTAGAGGTGGCGGCCCTCGGTACGGTCCCACGGACCGGATTACGAGTTGGCAGACGGTCGTTTTACAGCGGCCGCCGCCCCACACCTCTCTGCAGGAGTCTCCGCGCGTCATCACAATGACGCGTCGGGATCCCGCCCTCCGCTGCACGGCGTGGCTTGCTAAACCAGCGAGCCCGCCGCGCCGCGACCTCTGGCCGCTATCCACCGCCGCATAAAAGCCGGCTCCTCTCTGGTCCACAAACAGGACCTCTGCCGTCAGGTCAGTCGAGGCTTTCCAACCCCAACTGCCGTTCAGCGCCACCTTTGCCTAGTGGACACGGGGTCCGCCAAGCCACGACCTCTGGCCGCCATCCCACGCCGCTCACAGCGGCCGCTGGGCCACACCTAGCCCTGGCCGTCGGGCCAGTCGAATCTCCCCGACTCTAAACCAGCCGTTCAGCCCCTCGCTGGTCCAATTTCGCTTCACTCAGAGGGCCATAACTCTGAGCTACTGAGCCCCTCCGCCGCGACAAGGCCTGGACCGTTGGGGGGGTAGGGTTCAGCCTGCGTTTGCAATGTAAGCGGAAAAAATGTAATTTTTTACGACATCACATTACACTATTTAATGGATGTTATTATACATATAAACATTCCTCTTGAATCACTCTATCTATTAAAAAAAACCGCATCAAAATCCGTTGCGTAGTTTCAAAGATTTAAGCATACAAAGGGACATAGGGACAGAGAAAGCGACTTTGTTTTATACTATGTAGTGATAACATTTTCCTATTATCGAAAATACACGTGTAAAGCATACAGAGGCGTGTCATGCAAACACTGAGCAAAACGAGTGTGGTCCTATTATAGATCAGCGGGAAACACTATATCAAGAAGTTACAATAGCACATTGTCCGTCGCTCAGGCTGATTAAATAAATAAAGGGGTGCCGATGCGAGACGATCGCGCAGATATTATCGCATTTCGCGACATTTAGACATGACGGAGGACGCCAAAAAGACCTCTAAACCGAACACGGTAAGGGCCTTAATAGTATCGGGTAAATATTGCAGCTATCTAATCGGTAGCACGGGCTCGAGGGCGCAGCGCGACACAAGATCGAACCTTATTCTGATTGTTTTCGATTGCGTCTCGCGCGGCACACGTCTCGTTAGCTCGCCACGTCGGGACGGAGATGGATGGCGGCCGGTAACTGGGACGGCGAAGGATAGCACTTCATTCTTCATCGATGCGAGTTCGATGACGCGTGAGCTTGAATAATTGCACAAAAAATAAACTGCATAATAGAGAAGGCTGTTCAATTAAGCCAATTATTAACTGAAGCACTGCAAGCACTGAAGCAAGCGTTTAGAGCGGATTCATATTTTTGCATCATTAATGAATCTGTGCACATTTAAGCGGTGTCCGGCGAGGATCGTTAGGGTGCTTTATTTAGGGTAAAGGGCCCAGTAATTGGACAGGCCGGATGCAGCACTCACAGGTGCTCTGCTGTGCATGCGCCCTTGCGGGACGGAAATGAGGCCAATTTAAATTTCTCCTGAGTGGAATTGATTAACTATAATTTATAACAAATTTGAACGAGATTTCAAAATAGCTTTTCATAAATCTATACTCTTAGGCAAGATTTTATTTGACTAGGAATCTCTGAACCGGTTATTATTTACGATAAACCAATATTGTAATCCGATCTTTATAAGTTGCATCTATGAGTGAGTAAACTGAAAACACAGTTAAGAAGGAAGTTCTTAATGTAATTTAAAGTACACACGCAATACACTACAATATAGATTATTAACATAACGTGCAGGTGCTTGCTCATATTGCTATCGACTTTCGCTAATACCTCATTAACGATAAAGATTGCATTAATTAATTTCAGGCAATCAGAGGATTTAAAACGCAAGAGGCTAGCTCAGTTAATTAATTGATTCAATTACTTTACAGCCCACGCATATGACACTTAATTATTCAATACTATTTATATACGTAATTAATATAAGTACGTTAATAATAATCTTCACATTATAATAACTGGATAATTTCTAATAAACTATTTTCTTAATACAAGTTATTTAGAGAAACGTGATGACAAAGCTCTAGTAAAGCTTTCTTATAAAACGACATAATAAACTTGATCACAAAACGAGTTAAAATTACAGTGTTAATATTTTCCACGATCTCAAACGAGGTCTATAAGCGAGTTCATTTTTCAAGATAATAAATTATATCAGCCGATATCAGAACCCATTCCACGGATACCTACAGTAATGAGGTTGTAAACAACGATATAATTAAACTCCTTAATCGCAAAACTCAAACGGTTACCGCTTTTAAAACAAAACCTCGCAATTTTCAGAGCGACCACCGCGTAAATAGCCCCCGTTCTATCGGCCGATCGCGGCTCATTACCTGCAGCCCTCCCTAATTAGACACCCTTCCGTTCGCACCCCACTGACCTTTCTACCTCCGAGATTGTTTTCAAATAAATCCTTTATTTTGACCCGTTTAACTCCTAATTACCGCTGTCCAGGATTCTAACAGGATACAATAAAAGAACCTACCGACACCTCCCTCAACGTGAGATATTACGGTATATTGTATTTTTTAATGCAATGTCGCATTATATAGCCGGTGGCAATAAATTTTGCATTAGAATAGCTAACGATGTATGATGTATCTAATATGTAATAACTCGCAAGAAATTAGTTCGTTAAGAAAATGATTTCCTTTATCAATTTGTTCAGGTTGGATTGGGCGGCAATCTAATGTGACCTTCGAAAAAATTCCTATACAAGTCACGTGGTCACAGTTCATTGAGACAGCGGGCCCGGCGTCGCGTCCCACCTCCCAATACAAAAGGGTTTTTTCCCGTAATAGACATCCCGACATCATTAACGTATCGGCGAAGTTAGCCTCAGTTATTCGCTAATGTGACAACAACAGAGAAAGTCCGCCACAAATGAGGGACCATCTTTTTGGCTTAGGTCTTGGGTACACGTGGAACGTTGAATTCTTTGTTTATACACAAATGTTTCTGTTAAAATTAATGAGAATAATTAAATAGAATTGTAGGAAAATAAATTTGAATGATTACAAATAACTTAACTCGATGTAAAAAATTCATCTTATAATTTTAATTTTTCTTCTAAAGAGCATTTTACTTACTCATTAATTAAACAAGCTACTCATAGATCGATAACGGTCTTAACTTTAAGTTAATAGAATATTTAGTTTATATCTTCGATAATGACGGCAATAACATACTAATAGCTACATTCGTACAAGAACCACCATTAAACGAATAGAAGTCCGTAAAAAGAGTATCTATCGATCATAAGTTAAGCCATTATCACACTAATGAAGTCGTACCTAGTGTGTCCCAGTTGTAGGGGTGTATTCTAATCGCGCGTAGCGTAGCCCGTTTTTGCGCTAACGAACAGGTTGCGTTAAGGCGACGTCGGCGAATCGAGTCGGACGGGGAATTTCGCCTCATTAAAAGTTGTGACCTGCAGAGGAGGCAATTTAGAGTCGCGACTTTGTCTGAAACTTATTAAAGATCCGACTTCACACTATCACTCTCGATATTTGCTCGTTTATTTGGCTGGAACACGTTTGGGGCATAAAAAGCAATTTTAACTTTATAAAATTTCAGTCGATATTTTTATTGCCTAATACGTGAAAATAGATTATGATATGCACTGAAACGTTTCCAACAATTAATACGCAAGAATGCGCTACGGTAGCGCACAGCGGTCACCAGACGCGTCTATTTCGAAACTTTCTAGTACGTAGTTCATCAACAAATTCATTGTGTCGTAAAAGAGCGTGCGCGAGACCGAAATATCGTGGGGATCGTAAAACCGCTCGTAAAGACGTTTGTTTACTAATTCGAGTGGGGCAGGTGGGGCGGCACGAGGGATGCTGCAAATAATAACAGTACTAATATACTACACATAAAATTGAAAAAATTCTGCGCTGAAAACAGCATGCGGGGACATTGCGCGTGCTGAGCGCCTAGGCCCTAGACGTTACAACTTACATTACGGCTGTTTTGGTGCTAGTTACTTTGGTATGTGTGTGGTCTGGTGTCTTTATTAATTACAGAGATAGCTGTAATTAAAGTTGTGTAAAAAATTAATAAGGGAATAGATGCGCGTTGTTATGGCCATTTAGTGGAGATGTGTATTACCATACACATCTCCATCCCACTTGTCTGTCATTTGTGACAACCAATTAAATATAATTTATCATAATTCTTAGAATTTCAATTAATTGTCAAACAAAATATAATAAAAATGAACCGAATGAATAAAAATGAACTTGTCATATTAAACAAACTTTAAAATTTTTATTCTTCTAGGCAACTTTTAATGATTTTAAACCATCACTGATGTGAATTTAAGACAAACTACCGATTTCATTTACGACATTAATACACTTATCTATCTACATCAGAAGCGTCTCATTATATCTCATTACCTAATTCCCACTGATATCCAAGTTCAGGTATCAATAAGCGACTCGTTGAAAGTTGGGCAAAGCGGTAGTTATGCCAGGTTAACACATGAGGTTAATTAAGATCAGGCGTATCGGAACCAGTTGCCACTTGACGCGAGTTAGTGAGGCCTTAATTGACGCGATTTGATCGTCATCACACTCGTATATCTAATCAAATTTACTTTGAAATATGGATGGTGGAATGTTGAGTTAAATGAGTAGTAGTAGTCGAAGTTTAAAAGATGGGACAACCAACGTTGATTTGAGATGTAGATCTAATACAAAATATAGGTATTAAATTTTACGTCTCTTAACTCGGAGAAGAGCATGTACGCGCATAGACAATCAACTTTGTAAACATTATCAAAACACGAATAAATTCTAAGTCCACATACCTACCAACTCCAATCTCTGAATTCATTTTTACTCAAACAAAGATTAATTACATGTCCGACATTTGTTCATTAAAACGTAACCGTTTTGTTTTAATTTTGATTATGTGAAAATGAGTGTAGAGCAAACGATTTAACATAAAAAGTTACAAAAGATTCCCTAAATGCAATGAACCCACTTTTTTAATTGTTACTTTTTACACACGAAACAAGAATGTGAGAACAGTACAATGCTACTTGGAAAGCTAAAGGTACTGGATCAACACAAACAGAATATGAAAAACGGATTAAGCCTGTCAACACTTATACCCTTTCTGGAATTTCAATATTTTTTTTCCAAACATTTGGAATGACAAGTTGATACTACTCCATTCCAATTGAATCTCGGCTAGTTGTATTAAAAATTCCTTTGACAATGCCGATCCAATAATGATTCGTGTACGACTGACGCTGTCATACTTGCGCCAAATTTTCACCTGCGATTTTTTTAATTTTTTTGACGGCTGAACGCCGGGCACTGTGTTTATTTATTAACAAAATTCGTCTCTACCTATCGTCTTGTTCGCTTTCTCGCAGTGATCTAATATAGGCTGTGACACAATGAGATAGAGTTTTGTTTCGTTCGGTGGGCGGCGCAGAGCGCTTTTCCACCGCGCTGGCATCGTTTACGAGGCTGCATAGGCGCGACGCAGCAATGCGCCCGTGTGCTCCACCCATATCAATTTCGAAAAGGTTTCCTATCCTATTCGGTCGGCACATGGAAATTGCATTTTGATCGTTTTGCGTGTAAAACTGTTGCCCTAAATTAAACGCTTTAATAATAGAATAGAAAAAAAGCGAAACTTTCGATTCTGTTGACGGAAGCATCTGCACGTGAAAATGGCGCGGCCGTTTAATATTTGATGAATTAGTCGCTCGTAACTTTAATGTAAATATTGAAGCGTATCGGTGATCGACCGCGTCAATGGTGTATCATTAATTACAAACGAGTTCCAATTAGAGATAGTGCAGTTACAAATCAAATTTAACTGAGAGTCCTGTGCGAGAGCCGTTCACTAATTAGAGTTGCGGGCGAGGTGCCTCCTGCGAACTAATCAGGTGGCTAAATAATGTAGTCGTGACGGCGTCGTTAGCGCTCGTGAGACAGACGTTATTAATTAACATCACTCCGGCCCTCCCCCTCCCCCTACACACATATCCCCCACCCCCGGCTGCCCCATTCTCTGCGTGCATAGGATCGTCTCGTCTACGATATTAATTAATTGGAAAACTTAATAATCTATTATCACGTTTAGTGACGTATTAAAACTCATACTGTGTGTTCGTTGCAGCTTTTAATTAAGTATTTTATATCCTGTAATTACTGTTGATTACGATGCGATTTTTTTTATCCACATTCTCTTCAGAGCGTGCTTTTCTTTCCTGATAAAGTGTTTAAATATTCATTTTTTGTTTACCCCTATTCTGAATATGAAAGATGATCTCTTGAAATGTGTCGTGCGCTAAATTTGCAAACTGCAAGACTCCAATTAAGAAGCCGAAGTCAATTTACGTAACAAAGACTTCGGTACAAGCGACATGATTGAAGCATCTCCTGAATTTCTCTCCTCTTGACACATGAGTATGTCAACTCGGCGACGACGCTACATGACCGTCTACACTTACATCGTTCAATTGATTGCTACAAAATAACAAGTTCCGTACGAATATCGGTTTAGTTTTTATCTGCCTTCAACATTGTATTTGATGCTACCGATCGGTATCTGCATTCTGCTTGCATTGTTTCCTTATAATTTAAAGTGAGATTGCAGAATATTACCTGCTCTGGACTTCTATAAAATGTTACTGTTAATTTCATTAAAACTGTACACGTTAATAGGCTTTTATGAGGCTGAAATTTTATTACAAATAAATTGCATAATTCGATTTGGGTGCACTATGCTGGTCTTTGGAGGGCGCGCTTCATGTCGCACGCAGGAGCCGCGCTAAATTCATCCTGACAAATGCTCCATTACTGTCCGCTTTTAATACGTACAGTACGTACTGCATTATCTGATCCTATAAATGAAATGTAATTTACTTTCATACAGACACAGCATGTTTTTTCACTGTGATTTTTTTTTTGTTGGATTATTTTATTTCCTACATTGGAGCGTTTCCTGTTTAATGTCATATAGGGATATTTAATAAAATATTTTACAATAAGTAAATATGTATTATCACATTATAAATAGTTAATTATCATGTCGCTGTCGTTAAGGCAATAATTGATGAAATGAATCATTTCCTCTATTACGGTAGGCAGCGGTTATGTTATTAAGCGAGGTCGCCGAGTTCGTTAGGTTAAGGGAAACACTGGTATAATTAGAGCTTGTTACACGATATTACCTTATTCAATTTTGCATGATACTAATTAGCAATAATTATTTAGTTATGATTTATAACAAATGTACATAGCAACTGTGTTAAGTCTATTCTCACTGAATATAAATGAAGCGCCAATCTGTAATAGCGTACCCTAACGATATAACTAACTTAACTTCAAAGGTTTGTAGTCTAGTGCAGTCTGGTTCCGATCTGTACAAGTGGTCATCGATAATCAATTTACACATACATCATACGGCCACGTCCATGTTTAGACTTTGTGGCGGCGCTGCGACGGATATACAAAGAGACAAACGAAATTAATTGGTCATGTTGGCGTAATCCAATCCTCTCGAAATACGCCTTGAATGGACCATGGCAAGAAACTTTGTCAAAACTTGCCGGTAAATTGGTTTTGTGTATCGTTCATTCGATGCACTGTGGCTTGCACACATTTGTTGAACTCGTCGAGAGTGCAGTTATAATAAGAACGATTTGCTTTCTTTCTTTTTGAGTATCTAACCATAATCTTAAGCAGCGCTCTCCATACAATATTGGTGTATAAATCTTTGGCATCTTGATGAGAGTTTGTCGACATCAATTTACGTACAATGTCAATTTGCACAAGAGAAACGTTCAGAGCTGGGACACAGTGCCTCATTAGAGGCGAGCGGTTGCAATTAAAGCGTGCGTCTTTTGCGTTAACGAGCGACCAAAATTGGAAGCTCGGACAAGAGCTTAATAAAATGTATTTGGACGTCGTAATAAATATTTAGCACGATAATATCGTGTAATACGTTCGAACAATGTTGGCGGTTGTTTATATTTGATTGATGGTCCATTTAACAGCCTGTATACTGATTATCTGATGATACGGCCTCCCTGATTGGCTCGTTAATGTCGAGACTATTTGATATTTATACTCGTTACTTGAAAAATCGTTTTCTTTATTTATTTAAGAGAAGACGTAAAGTGGAAAATGGAAGCGAAGTTATTTATTAAGCTGTTGATAGTTAATTATTTTTTTGGTTTGAAATATGAGAGCATGTGTTCGATATATTTGGAAATTCTTTTGTACCTATTTTATATCTGCTCTTCAGTGACTCATTGTGTAAAATATATTTAAATGCAAAAATAAAATTGTGTGTATTTAAAAAAATGTGAATGACTAAATAATCAACTTTTTAACGCGTTCATAGCGTGTTAAGATAATATTACTCCTATAAATTCCACACCACACGAAAACCATATCCATAAGCAATTCGCAAAGTTATAAGTTGCAAATGTGGCGAGTTAACAATGAAAGTGTGAGGGAGTAAGAAGTTGGTTTTAGAGGCGGCTCGTTAGCGGCGGCCTGATTGCCGATTGAGCAGCAATTGCCTTGATTGACGCAGCCTAACGAACCTGCTTCAAGAGCCTGGACGTGCGGAGATTTTTACTTCATAAGGCAAGTTTAGAGGGATCGGTTTCTGGGTATTGGTGAATGTTGATCAGCTAAAGTGTGGTGTAGTGTTTTATTGTTTTATGTTTTACAATCCGATCTACTATGTCTAAGTAAATTATTACGCACTATGTATTACCTATAGTTTTTCTTTATTAATTTTATTGTTGTATGTATAAGGTGAAGGTAAAATAGAACGTTATCTATAGTATCATTGCATAGGTATGATACTATAGATAACGCTGTATTTTTATTTCTTTATGGAAGTGCTCAGAAAAATAAATAAAGCTAGAGTCATAATAATAAGATGTGTGTTATTATTTGAAAGGGATGGATAAATCCGCACTTTAATACATCCACCAAGTTAATTCAGACTTTGAGAATTGATCAGAATTGGTCAGTAATTCCAGTTTCGATAACAAAAGAGAGTTGCATTTTTGAGAGTTTTATTAAGCACGATTCGTAAATGGTCTCTTGATGAAGTGCTACGAATAGCGTCAAATAAACAAAAAAAGTGAGTTGCTGTTTTCAAATGCTAATTCGAAAACATGCCGCTGAATATTTCGAGTTTCAGTCTCACTGCGAGTTTTCTGATTGCTTAAAACTTCAGGAGAATAATTTTGTTCGATTGACGCGAGCGAATCACAACGGATACTATTTAGTTTATTTTTAGTTTTAGGTGTAAATGTGGCAGTTTTGGTATTTAAGGATACATATCCAACTATTATGGAGTGATCAGCTATTATGGGTATCTTATTAAATGAACGTAATTTGCTATCTACATTTACTACTACTTTTAGGTAATGCTCAATTATTTTATCAGCACAATTTTTAATAGAAATAAATTTTTAGAAAATGTAAATGTCAATATACATACATCTGTGAATAATAATATAGTATAGGTATAGGTATTGTTTGTGCGCCATTAAGGGCAATCAAACAATCCGACACACCATTAGCGGGACTAAATCTTATCCTGTATGCTTAACAATTGAGAGGAGAAACACTACAGAATACTCTGGCTCACGGTGTTATAATCATATTCCTGATGCTACTTTTAAGATGGGGATTAATCATATCTGATATGTTTACACAACAATTATCCGGCAACAGCATGCGTACACAGTAATCAGCCACGGAACATCAGCAGCGTCGTTTAGTCACAATCCATCATGCCGGGACAAAAGGGGGATGAGCGCAGTATTTGTTTGCGTGAGAACGTTAATTTCGTTAAGGAGTCTCAATCAGGGAAGACGTGTAGTCGCCGCGGGAGCGATTCGAGCGAATTACCTTACCTGGAGGCGCGGGGGCCGACTCGTTAGTTGTTGTTTGCCGAGTGACGCGGGTCAATCAGCAGAGACATGCACGGAACCGCACTTCTTCAGCCCCCTCCCCCCTTGCCGCTCGTTAGGCCGCGCCGTCTCTGTCAACTGTGAGACGAGCTTTATCGAATCTACGACGCACGAGCGTCGCGGTCGGCCCACTCTTCTCTCCTAGTTAGGTTCACGACCGCCGGTAAACAAGGGAAATCAGTGTAAAATGAATTCGTATTTCCTTTTGAATTCCGGCGCATGGATTAACTCGGTTACGTTGCGTGAAGTGGATAATGCGAGAACGATTATAGAGCGCCGTGGAGAAAGGTGGACTTGGCTAATTGGGTCGGATTCCTTGCGTATAACTAATTAGCGCGGAGGTGTCTTGCAGCTGCGGTCCACGTGCGAGCGGCGAGCCCCACCGGCGCCTACACTCTACACCCGTACGATACCAATTACTGCACAGTTTTTATAACATTTTTCACATCATTCTAGTTAAAAATACTTTAATTAAAGTTGAAGTGTTTGTCGAACTTTTATGCTTACAATATCTTTAGAGTTTCATGTTGAGCAAACAACTTCTTTAATTAATTGCTTCCCTACAATTTTTACAAAGGAATACTAAGTTTTTAATAGGAGTTATATTAATTTTATCTATTCTTAACTTTTCATGATATAATTTAATTAAGGCGTAACAAAAACTACAAGAAATTTATGGACAAATGTAATTAAATGTGGTTCACATATCTGGGCTCATCAATCTTAATCCCGCTTGGCTCATGTATATCTTTCACGTATCAATGACAATAAACATGAAGTTTCTTTGTTTAAAAATTACTAACTCAACGTGATTTATATTTGAGAACAAACGCGGGAGGTACAACAACAGCAGTTAATTAGTGACGAAATAAACTAAAAACTTTGCTACCGTCGACCTAAATTAGCCCTTAACGTTTTTTAACGTCTCCAATTTAGTCGGCTTGAGAGATTCCGTCGATCGGCTGCTGTGTGCAAAACTGTACTTTTTGTCCCACACTCAGGTAGAAATACAACGGCTTAAAGCATTTTCATAACAATGCCCGCGGCTTTCTCGGTATTCTTTTTTTGGTTTTCAAAACGTTTGACAGACACGCTATTGTCATCGTTAGATGACGAACTAAAAACTAAACTTATTGACAATCGATGGGAAAGATCGGAGGCATCGGATGCCAGAATCGAATGTGGCACTAATTAAATTTTTCAAACATGGTAAAGGCACGCTATCCCTTAATCACTTGGAGTGGACTCAGTTTGAATTAATACAGTTTATGGAGTAATTGAGGCAAATTTATAATCTCATTACCGTCAACTGCTTTTATAGCATGCGATGATTACAATAATGTTAACATGTTTTATGCATTTCAATTTTTTACTTGCAATTCATTCAATACTATAAGGTGTAACTATGGTGTAATTGCTGCACTACCTTCGTTTTATTGAGTCTATTTGCGAAATTTATTCAGTTATAAGTTAATTTAGGTTAAATGTTAATACAACAACATTAAGTAATAGGTACTTATAACAAGTTTTTGTACGGAAATTAATTTTTATAACGTTGTCTCACTAAACATGTACCTAAAGGAGAATAAAAATAGAAAGAGCTTTATCTCATACGCCAAAGTAATTATTTTTAAGTCATTTCGAAGCAATAAAACTTATCCCGTTAAAAGGAACTCCATCTAATAAATAGCGCAGAAACCTAAAACTAAATCGTAAAGTGTATTTTTACATCGGTATCTGCAACAATTTATTCTGTGAAATCAGATAACTAGCTTCACTGAGAAGGCAATTATTTTGTTAAGTTTTCTTTTTCTTCTCTGCCAACGTATTCGGAATAATAATCACTTTACACTGTTAGCATTATAATTCCAAATAGTTATTTTAAGTTTGTCGATGTAGTAAAATCGATTAAACTAAAATTCGTGTAAAGTATCATATTCATATTATTCACGTGTACTGCACATTGCACAATCATCCCGATAGAGAGAAAAAATTAGTAACGAGATGTAATCAATATGATTTAAATAACTTACCTCGTGTAGTCGCTTTTGCATAAAATCATTCCGGATTTGAAGTAGAACGATCTGCCCATATCCGCGAGTGCTTGCGCGCAGCAGGCGCACTTTAAACAGCCGTGGTGCCAGTATCTGTCCAGGGCGTGGAGGAGGAACCTTTCGACGATCTTGCCACCGCAGCCGGCGCATTCTTTGAGAGCGGGGTTGTTGTTGTTGTGCGGGTAGTCGTGGCCGTTGGAGAACGCCGCTTCGGGGGACGGCGGGTGGGGAGAGCTTAGCTCCGCGTACCCGTGGTAGTGCGGGTTCATGCTCAGTGCGCTCGCAGCCAGCTTGACGGTTGGAGCGGGGACCGCTCGCACTGACCACCACAACTACACGCCCTGCAACAATTCAAACACACGATTAACAATAATCTCACACAGAACCGTTTTGATGGACGAAGATTAAAATATTTTATGCATCCCAGCTCTACGAACCTACAAACAACAGACATGTGATCATATACGTCGCGAGAGGATTTGTGTTTATGACTCGGTAAAATATGCACTTTATACGTCCTGGAATGTAATGTGGAGGTTAGATTATGCAAACTGCTCCATCTGTTTAAATTCTTGCATAGCAAATATTATAAAGACTTCATTTTAGCAACGGTTTTTACTCTAAACAATTTCTGTTTGACCTTCCGGGTCGGCGTCGCCATAGGCCTGCGGGCGGCCGCGTTTATAAAATTTTCCAATTAACAATTTGGTACAATTAGAAACGGGGCGGGGGTCGGCGCGGGACGGGGTGCGTCAACCCGATCCAATTAGCCAGCGGCCGGCGCAGCGGCGGGACGTCTCAACGCTGTCGCCATAAAACTTAATTAAACGTTTTAAAACAAGTATTCATTAAAGAATAATCAAGCTTATGTAGTCATAAATAACAGGATTGTCCCGCGCAGAACGGGTGCCGTAATTAAGACTGCACAGAGTTGATCAAACGCACTGATTTGAAACTACCCTTCATTAAGAGAACGCGAGGCGGGCGCGGGAGCTTCCGCTGCGGTGCAGAAACTAATTAAGAATAACGGACGCTTTAAAAGCGTAATTAATTTAGATTGTAATTCTATTTCTCCGGGAGTAAAGTAGACAATTATTTCAGTAGCCCTTTCTTTTGAAGCGATTTGCTTTGAATCTAATTTGGTTAATTTCTGTGTCCGACGTAATAAAAGGTTGTAGGTGCGGATTATGTTTTTGTAGGTTGACGTGTACGGAATAAAACATCGTGGGCAGAGAAGCGTGTCGGGGTTCGTGAGTGATCTCGAGTCTATGGCGTAGCGCACAGAGTCATTACTGGTTGTCGGGTATGTCTAATGAAGGTTATAAGGTATTGGTGGCGTGTAAAACATAGCACGGTCGACTTGCGTGCGTACTAATGAGCGGCGTCGCATGCGCCTATCGAACTTCGTTAAATCGCACCCGCGGTACGCGCGCCTTTAGGGCTGTCTGTCGCAATTCTATGCATCTCTCAATTTTGCTCAATGTTGCTCAATTGGTATTTCAGAAAATACTATGTAATTATACCTGCCAAAAATATTCTGTAAAATAAAGCATAGTTTAAAAAGGCTCCATTACATTTTTATGTCTTTATGTATTAAACTTGTGAAAAAACTTCTTATCAAGTTTTTATTTTATGACACTCATTTTGTGAAGTTGACAACCCTGGTTGCATACCAAACATTAACGACTTGGTTTCGGTGATACTTTGAACATGTGTTTTGTTACCATTGTATTTGAGATTATGATTGGGTAGTATTTAAACGAGTGACTGTAAATTAAAGTTTTAGTTATCAAAAATAATTAATTGGGGTAACAGAATTACTAAGTGAGCGACTGACTGCGAGCGATGAAAAATTAATAGATCAGCAACTAACAAACATTAATTTGCGTTACATAAAATACAAAATGAGCAGCTTCATAATATTTGAGCGACCTAATATTAATTGTTTGAGTGACAAAATTACGTCTTGTATTATATTCATTATTTGGCATATGATTTATTTATACTGAGTGGCATTTTATCTTAATCGAGGTATTTCGAATAGAAAAATCACTTTGAAAAATACTATAATGGACAGAGTAGGTACTATCAGTTCAATTTGTTTTTGAAAGTTTTATCAAATAACTATTTGAACAATTTATTCTAGTGTTTTTAGTCGCTCTAGATGAGCGTAATTTAGTCGCTCACTTAGTAATCTATTCGCTCAACTAGTAATTTAGTCGCTCATATAGTAATGTAATCACACAGTTAGAATTCTAATATATCAAATGGATTAATCACAATCCTCCTTTAGTACGCTCAATCTGTATTTTATTATCAACTAATATTCGTTGCTTGTTTAGTTTATTTGTCGATTACTCAAATTCATACCGCTCAAGTTATTAAATCAGTATCTCATAATCAGTCGCTCACTTTATTTTCAGTCGCTCGTTTTATTATTCCCCATTATGATTTGAGAACTGTGATATAGGCACAGAATACATAATAGTAGCTAAACGCTACAGAACGGACACTCTCCGCCTCCCGCCAAAATTAAACTTACCTCACCCCCGCGCGATCAGACATAAAATGGGCCATATTTTTCTGCAAGGACGATACGCAACGAAGATTGACAACATTAATCAAATTGACTTAAAGTAATTTTATTATTTTGGATTTGTGATTATCGTTTTTCGTAGAAAATGGTTAGATATTGTGCTGTTTACGGATGTATTTCATCAGAAAAACGCGAATTTTTTTTACGCTAGTCACAAATGTGCCAACCTTAAAGCGTTAACACACACATTTGCAGTCTCTACAGTGTGACTGTCAAAACGATCATTTTGTATGGAGTGTCCGGGGTGTGATATAGGTATGACAGCTTTCACTTTGAATATTTCTTACCTATGTTAATAATTTTAATATAGATCTTTAATTAATTTCAAGGAATGCAGTTAGTAAATAAGTGTTTTCTGTAAATATATATAACATTTAACCATAAAAACAAACCAATTAATTTAAATTTGCCTATAATTTGATAAGCTATATGAACATAAAAACAATATGACAACGAATTATTATTTAAAATATGAGATTTATTCTAAAATATATCTTTAACAATATTATGGACTATAAAAGAATAAAAATAATTTTCGCATTAAAGTGAAAAGAAGATAAAATGACAGTTTTTTCAGAGCACGAAACAATTGTGTATAATTACAAATTTATTTTATCGCTTCACCCGCTTTTAGAGCAAGGAAAAATGAAATGTATTCATAAATATTTTGAGTCTTATATCGCTTGCGTCAGGCTAAGTTGTGCGTGTTTAGGCAGGGGGTGGCCTGGGAACCTGGGCAGGTGCCATTTTCATTATTCAAGCCCCATTGATTGGATACTTTGTTGGCGTTTAAAAATCTTATTAGCAACCGCCCGACAACAAAGAGGTACGACGAGCCTCCTCACAACCCTCTTATTTACAATTTTTTTTCAATTACAGCGATGAACTGCACATTCAAATGTTTGTCGAAAGTGTAAGTCATCTTGTTAGACGTTTTATTAAGCTCCCGTTGAAACTTTGCGTTTGTAAGGAATGACGCGGTGACTGGCCACTTTGCGAAATGAACTTTTCATTGCCTTTAAGAGGTTGGAAATCTTACTTTCCACTAATTAAATAGGCGAGAAAGTTTGTATATATGAGTTCTTATAATTGTATGGACAGGTTAACCAAAACATTATTCAGAAGATTTGAAATAGGAACTAGTTAAGCAGTTTGTGGACTCGGAATATAAAACAAATATGTATAAAACAATTACAAACTCTTCGAATTGCGCCTTTTATTGCACTGATAGTAGATTAGTTTCTTGTAATATGTATTTTCTTCCTTTTCTATAAGGGGACAAGAAATGTCTAGGCGTATTTAAGGTTAAAGTCTTGTTCAATCGGTCACCAGCTTTTACCCCGGGTTAAGAACAACAGCGGCGCGCGAATAACGTAATTAAGGAGAAACCGCCGGCGAAATTAAACTCGAAAACGGAATGAGAATGTGAGCCTAATTAGAGCTGGGGGCGGGAAGACGTTGCATCGCCCCGTCTCATCCCCGCATAGGGTTACAAACTCTGAGTATACACTAAAAATTATCCCAAAAAATAGGCAATTTTGGACTTTTTAATGTGTGATTGTACTGATGGTATGTCTCAACTAATGTTGATATTCTATTCTTATAAAAATTGTAAATAATTGGCAAAATCATAGTTCGAAGTTAAGTAGGTAAATAAGCCTTAAGTTTAGATAGTACAAATTATTAAATTTAAGTTTAAATATTGACCTGTAGCCTTATTATTTTATTTCGATTTTTATAAACCGTATTCACATGTACGAATGGTAACCCTATCCTTAAACGGGCCCGGACCACAGCGATCTTAGCTAAAATGTAACCGTTATGGTGATATTAAAGATGATGCCACGTTATTGTCAACTTAATACGCGGTTATATTATATAAGCATATTCGTGGACGTCCTTTGAGAATTTACGACGTAATTCCTATGTTTTGTACATTATCGTTATTTCAGCAGTTGCTACTACAACTGTATTTATATATAGGATCATCTCAAATAATCGCGTTATAAATATTATGTTTAATTTGAGTACATTTCATGATCTAATTAATAATTGACAACGTCTGAAACATCTCAATATGTATCTTTTAATCGTCGTTCATTTAGAATTAGAATTTTTAATTTTTAGTGACTGCTTATCTTCTTCTAGTTCTTACCAAATTAAAACATTTGCGATCATATTTAGTCTACATACCAATAGAACTACTCCAATAAACCATTAAGTCGCAAGTCACTCGAATATATAAAATTGAGTACCTACTCGCGTCAAACAACTCGAGCCGCACTACTGCAAGCATAACAATTCGTTTTCTCTCACATCCATACTAATTAAAAACTGCGGACAAATTGGAGCCCACTCCTCGCCCACGGGAGAATAAAATATCCATGCCATTGAGGCTGCGTCCGCTATTCAATAATTTTATCCAATCCAATGAGATTTTAACTTGTCTATGTTGTCGCGGGTTATTAATTAGAGAATGTCATGCTACGTTATACACGATGTTTTCATGTTGATTTTAAATGCTTAGCTGTTTGCTTTGGTGAATTTTTGGTTTAATAAACTAATTAAACAGGTTTGGCATGATGCCGGAAATAAATACGTTGTTCCTTATGCTGTTGTTTATTAGTTCTTATATTGTTCTTAATAATATGAAGATCATATCATAATTAAATTGCCGTAGCTATTAACATATCACGTGTAACATTTCTTGAATATTCCATCAAGGCGGGTTTTTTTTTAATTGCCCTGTGCTGCAAATTACAAAGTTAACGGATTTGTAATATCTATCAATAAAAAAAATTTATTAAGAAGTTTAAGGTTTTATACGACGAATTTGCTTAATATATACAGGGTTTATAAGTATAGAACACGCGGTAAATGTGTAATATTATTTGCATATAATGACCGCTAATGTCTCGGGCGCATTATTCATCGGATGTGACCTCAAAATCGCTCGAAGAACCGTTCGAATGTACCATTGCTTTATACTCTTAAATTTTTCTTAAGATTGATTGTGAGAATGTCTTGATTGATTAGTTTAAAAGCCTTTATTAGCCTTAATTTAACTGACATGTTGTAGAAACGAATTTTGTTTATTATTTTAGTTTCAAATTTAGAAATGAAAACTAAACAAGACATTGCATTTTACCTACATGGAAAGTTTTTCCTATGTTTATAAGAATATTCAAAATACATACAGTTTAGTAAAAAAATACGATTGTTTTCAAAATACTGAACATTCGTAGTACGCTCGTCACCTTGGCCCAATAAAACTGGTAGGTTTTAAAGTAGTGTCCGTATAGATGGCCTTAGAATGCTCATTTCCTTATTCATCAAGATCACATTGTAATACCTATCCTGCATTCATTTATTTAGATCTGATGATAAAATACGACTTTTTATAAAGATTGTTGGTTCAATAAATAAAAGTGAAAACTAATATTATAAATTCGAAAGTTTGTAAGGATGGAAGTTTGTTACTCTTTCACGCAAATACTACTGAACCAATTACAATGAAATTTGGTATGTAGGGAGCTAAAGACCCAGAATACGATATAAGCTACTTTTTATCTCGGAAATCCCGCAGGAACGGGAACTATGCGGGTTTTTATTTGAAAACGCGAGCGCAACCGCGGACGGAATGTAGGACCTACTTAGATATAGGTATATATTTTAAAAACATGGTCAGTCTAATTGTATATTTTTTTTTAACTTATAGATTACAATATACTATGTTTACAAAGGGTAGAGTTAGTTGTTACGGCTGTATACGTATACTATCTTGTTGTTCTACACAGATAACGCATTCCTTTGATACCAAGCTGTGGTCACTTAAAAATAATAAATAATTACGTCATTTTTTTTTAATGTGTAATAGATGTAAAATGTCAGTTTTTACGCTGCTATCTACACGAGATTATTATACAATGAGTAATATATTAATAATACGATTACATATGAAAGTTACTATATTAAGATTCTGTAATTTATTGTAAAATAGAAAATTACCTGCTTTAATAATTTAAATTTTACTGAAATACAATTAAGAAAATATAGAGACTTAATTATCCGCACAAATGAAGTAACAAGGATTTAACACAGTCATAGATAATAATAGACGCAAATAAAAAATCATTTTACATTTAAATACAATTTTATAGTTGCCAAGTTACGTGTGATGCATGACAAGTGGGTCGTTGATCGCTCATGGGCCAAAATCATTGTCATCTTTCAGGTATGTGATGAAATCAGGGTAATGACCATATAAGTATAATACCAGACAACTTTCCTCGTCTTATTCTTTACAATTATTATAATCATTGTTACTGCTAAATTTTAGGAAATACATAAATTTTATAAAATTAACTACACGACAAAAAGTTAGGAACAACAACTTAAGATAGAATCGAGATAAGTTTATGATAAATTATACGATACCATATAAAATATACAAAAGATTCAACGTAAATGACTGAACATATAAAATTTTTAATATTATACCAAGGTCTTTTGGGGTAAACGCATTTATAATTAATTATTTACCAAGCTCAATTTAGGGTTCCATATTTAGCTGGCATGTATTTTTTGAGACTATAATGAGACAAAGAATCGTAAGTTGACATTTGTTTTCATATTTTGAATTTTTATTACTCGTTTTATAATATCTGAATTAGTTTTATATATTAAAAGTATACTTTTATTTTCGTAATTATGTTAAAAGAAAACAGTTTCTTTTCTAAGAGAGCGTTATCACGGCCTTCCTAATAAAGCGCGTCACACACGGTGAAGATGACGCGAAATGACGCGAAATTTTGTGGGTCATTTGTAACAGGATGGCGGTTCTACAGGGGTCTTAGTACGCAATGACAAAAATAAAAATGATGGTCCGAACGCTGATACCGGATGCGTTAAGATACTGTGATATAAAATATAACAGTATCTTAAGATAAAATATTATAGTATCTTCACCGTGTGTGACGCGCTTAAGTCTTGTAGTTGTCATTGCTGATACGAAGTCAGCGATAAGAATGCATTTATTGTTCAGACAGTCAATGCACTTTGCACAATCTCAAATCCATTAGCAAATAACAACACAAATAACTAATTAACCAGATTGTATTCGTTACTGTCAATATTTGTGTTTTTATTCTTTAACATTTTGCTGCCTGTATTTGTAAATTAATTTGGTATTTAATTACAAACCTACAGATGAAAACAGAATAATTAAATGTAGATCTTACATTGAAGAATGTTTAAAGAAATTAAAGGTGTAATCAGATTATAATCCAAAGCATTAAAAAAGATTAATGTCGAGTTAAGAAAGACACACTGCATACACCAGTGTTTACTTCATAAAGAATACGGAAAGCTATGGTACTGTATTATGCATGATATTTAAATGACTGGTGAAAATGAATTTCACAAAATAACAGTTAATTTAAGCGGTAAATAACATCCAACCGTTACTGCGCGTGCGATGTCAACCGCGACATTTGATATTATAACTGGATCGGAGCTTTTTGAAACAAGTGTACTGTAAATGAGACATAGAATTTAATTTAACGGGTCTCAATTGTAATCTGCAAATATCGTCTGCTTCTAAAACACCGCTTCGGGCAAATAAAATACAACAATCGATGAAAAAAAAAACAATCCGCAAAATAATTTATGTGATTATAAAATATAACAAATCACATTCCTCTTGGCAATTTTGTCTCATAATTCTCCTTTTACATTGTAATTTATGGCGTACAGATTATTAATAATGGGCGATTAATTACGGGGCTTTGAAGATATCGTATTGCCCGGGGCTATTGAGAATATAAAAGGTTCAATTATAATAAATGTAGCTAATTTCAATCAAATAATACTACTAATTAGCTGACATCGGCGTTCTTTGAGTGCAGCTAACAAATGACTCAATTGACGTTGTTAATATAGTCTGGCCTCCGTGGTCATTATGAGTCATTCGGCTTTTAATCACGACACACTACTCCAACAATTAAATTTAGATTTAAAAAGTAATCATTTCTCACGGAAAATTATATGAGCGACCAAACCTAGTTAATTGATTTGCTAGTTTGAGTTTAGTGGTAAACATTAGTTAAATTTTCCATTTTACTAAAGATCAAGTTTACGAATATCATGATTCATGTGTTATATTTATGATATCGTATAGCGTTCCCTATGACAACTAAACTTTCCAAAACAATAAACATAAAACTGCCTATTAATACAAATATAAAACATATTCAATCATCAATATCAATCTGTTAATTCTCATGCAATTATTACAAGTTTATATTTCAGAAAGTTAATTATAATTGCAAAGAACTAACTCACATCGAAATTGATCATGAAATAAAAGAAAGTCAATAGATACTATTTAATAATTTCTAATAGAAATCGTTCTTATTACCATTCATTATGAATATAATTTACCGCGGTTGAACATCGTTAGCCGAAGTGGCATTAACTTATTGCTAACGTTACTAACCCAGTTAAAACATTTTATGGTAATGCCACATGCAATACTTTTCAATCGATTTAATCTTTGAAAAATAAAAGTTAAGTACCAAAGTGTAAAAATTATAAAAAGTTTAAATTGTGTTGTCTATTTTTAACTTAAAGAAAAAGTTAACAGGTAGTTTAGAATTACAAAGCATCGAGTTTTTATAATTAAAAATTAAAAACCTTCAAAACCTCATTATTACAAGGTGACCTTTATCATTTTTAATACTGACATCTCAGTTTATCTATGAGTTAGTGGCGTGTGAGTCATTTTAAATATATTTTTCAAATGTGAGAGGCTGCAATGGGTTTAAGAGATTTATATTATGTTTATACTTTTAAAATTTATGAATTCACTATATGGTCGTGGGTATATGTCATACATATATATATATATATATATATATATATATATATATATATATATATATATATATAAATACCAACCTGGGCACTAAGTTGATCCAGCCCGACTGCCGTGCATTCCTGATTCCACCTTTTCCCCCATATTACACGACTCCGGTTGCATAGATCTTGCCCGGAGTGGCAACGGCGCAAATTTTTGGGCGATGTTGCCAAACGTATTCATGGAGAAATTGATGTACTCAACATTTTTATTGCTAAGATCTCGAACTTAATCGACTCCGTAACGGCCGAAATTCAGAAACCCATAAACACTTGTTGGCTCCGTTTTATATACCAAATCCAAAGTCGTATGTTGATCAGATCCATATATATTATCAAAATTACAGCTTTATTTGATCCGACAAAACGAAACTGTATATTAAGTAACGTAGATTAATTTTTCGTAAACACTACAGTATTTGTTGGCTCCGTACACAAACATATTATGTTAGGTAATGTTTCATACATTGCTAAATCCGCCTAGACTAGACGAACTCGACTCCGTAACGGTTCAAATTTTGAAATGCTCAAACACTTCTTGACTCCGTTTTATATACCAAATCATAAGTCGTATGTTGATCTGTTCCATTTATATACTGTATCTAGTCATTAATAAATACAAGGTGTTTGTTGTTTGAAAGAAATGGAGAACAACGAGAAGCAAGATGAAGGTATTTTATTTATTTATTTATTTATTTACCTCCAAACAATTCACATCAAACATCAAACATCAAATCTATTTCAGTAAGATATAGGTACATAGCAATTATTACAAATAAACATAAGGTACTTCCCTCCGTGCTAGTCGCTGTCGCCACTGTGTTACAGCAGGGAAGTTTATTTTTATTTATTTATTTTTTGCAAAGTTTACACTACGGTTTATATATTATAAATGTTCTCGTTATACAAGTTCAGGTGCACATACAAAAGATATAAAACTTATGAGGATAAACAATAATTAGGTAACTTTAAGTAATAGGTTCTAGATCAGGGGTTCCCAACCTTTTTTTGTCTACTGCCCACTTTAAGAATAAATTATTTTTTAACGCCCCCCTTTTTAAACATACTTAAAAACCGCTAAGTACTTATAACTGATTATTGAAACGCAATTTTATAGTATTCGGACAGAGTATCTTTTATTGAAAATAAAACAAACATAATCAATTCTTATATAAAAACTAATGTGAAGGTTGAATCTGATGCTGTTCAATAAGTTTGTTGATATCAGGTTCCAATTTACTCAAAAACAGCCGCATGTCGCCACGTTCGGTAACACGCAAACGATTTCTCTTTTTAATAAGCAGCGTTGCCACAGCACTAAATCCACGTTCACACAAATATGACGATGGGAATGCTATCAAGAATCGTTGAACAATTGACCACAATCCAGGGTACAATTGCGGGATCGGTTTTTGTAGCCAAAATTCTTGATATCCATTTTTGAACTTGATTTTTGTTTCTTCGTTTGTTGTCAATTCTATAAGTTCTTCTTCCAGCTGAGGTGACATTGCTGTGTTGACATTTGAAATGGATCCAACACCCAGTCTGGTATTTCCAAGTTTAAAATGTCCTGGTATCGTTCGGTGAAGTCAATGTGGAGGTTTTCCAAATGTTGGCAGTAGGCAAACAAGTCGTCGTTACTGCAGAATACCGATAAATTCGGAAAATTGTGAAACTCACGTCTGCCCATATTCTTTTTGTGCAGAAGCAGTTTGGCTGCGAAAGCAGCAACGACATTTTTTGTTTTAATTAAATTTAGTTCATCGCCTTGCAGTTGGAGGTTCATGTCGTTGAACAATTTATACAGGTCTGTCATGTAAGCTATATCATTCTTTGATGTTATGAGCTTGTTGCGCAGTTCTGTATCTTTAGTTTCCAAGAACTCTATCACAGAGTCAAACAGGTTGTAAAATCGCATCAGACAATTGCCTCTTGACAGCCAACGAACTTCAGTATGAAGCAACAAACGGTTGAAATCTTCGTCATTAGTAGCACAAAGTTGATGAAATAATCTATCATTCAAAGAGCTGCTACGGATTTTATTGACTGCTTTGATGACATATTGCAGTGATTGAAATAGTCGTTCACTTAAGTTTCTAGCAACCAAATGTTGTCTATGAATAACGCAATGTATAGCAAGGACATCTGGAATTTTATTCTTTAAGTATGCTATGAAGCCTTTATGGCGCCCTGTCATAGCCGGAGCGCCATCCGTAGCAACTGATATAATATTTTTCAAAGGAATCTTTTTCTCTTCACAAAACTTTTCCAATGTATTGAATTTGGTTTCGCCTTTTGTATCTGTCTCCAAATTTCTGGCAAACAATAGTTCTTCACATATTTTCTCATCTTTAATAAACCTCCCGTAAGATAGCAACAACGCTTCATTAGTTGGTAAAGTGGACTCATCGAGCTGAATTGAGAATTGACTAGTCCTCAGATGATTGCACAATGATTCTTCAATGTTTTCAGCCATTTCATCAATTCGTCTTTGCACAGAATTATTACTCAAAGGAATTTTTCGGATAATATCTGCGGCCGGTTTATGAAGCACAGCAGTTATTACTTCCTTTATAGCTGGCAATATTAACTCTTCTCCGATGTTGTGTGGTTTGCCTTTTTTGAGCAATTAACAAAGAGATATTGTACGAAGCTCGAAGTCCGTCGTCATCTTGCTGAGCAGCCGCCGAAAATAGTTTTGATACACTTGGCTGAGTATTATGCTTCTTCTCTAGGTCTTGAAAATATGCTACATTCTTGTCTTTCTTATCTGGATGCATTTTATTCAAATTATCTTGCAGTCTTGAAGGCTTCATTGCTTCGTTCGAAAATGTTTTTAGACATAGAAGACACAAAGGCGACGACGGGTTTGTGGGATTTTCAATAAATCCGAATTTAATATATTCCGCAGAGTATTGCCGTCTCTTCTTTTTTACTTCCGACATTGTTTTGTTTTGAGAAATACGTAAGTGTTGAAATCAAGTACTGCTTATCTATTATGCGCGAAACCGCAAATGAAAATAAAATAAATTTACGTCGTTTATATAGGATTGCATAAGCAGCACGCACCAACAGGAATAAGACAAACGTGCTTAAACTCGTTTATCTCATTCGACGCCCAATCGTACTCGACAAGCAAGAACAAGTATTATAGAACCAGCCGATTGATACAGGAATGTACAAATCGGATTATTTAACAAAAACTTGTTAAAACATGATTGTCCGCGGTCTATTATATCGAACCGAGTTTGAGCTATATCTTAATAATTAATATTAGTTGATGTTCACAAGATGTCGACTCTCGAAGTCGAGAGCTCAGTCGGCGTCTAAAAGTCTTCCTAGCTAGGTAGATGAAATTATAAATCGACCCCAAAGCCCTACACAACGCCCCCTTTTTTTTCTGGGTCTCTTACCGCCCCCCTTTAGGCCTGCAGCGCCCACAAGGGGGCGTTATCGCCCACGTTGGGAAAGACTGTTCTAGATGGTACAAACAGTTTTTCTGTCTCGTTGTAGTCGAGGCGAAGCAGAAATTTGTCCAAAGATTTACTGCAAAGGTATCTACTCATTTCTTTTATTTTAATTTTATTGTTAATATAATTATACAAATAGGGAGCAATATAATATGCAAAATTTTTCGCAAAACGAGTTTTACAACCCGGCACAGAGTAAATCTCTTCAATGCGGGTTTTTCTTTTTGTAACAACGGAAGAAGATGGAAGAACTGTGTGCTGCTCCAGGACTATTACTTTGATAAACAATTGCCTCACAGTCAGGACGCGGCATTCGTTGTACAAGAGATTTGTTGGATATCTAAACGGCTTAAATTGCAGTAGGTACTTTTCAGATACATCTCTGTGTGTGCCACCCCAAGCCCGAGATACCATAATTAATGAGCGATTGGCACAAAGACTGATAAACGATTTTGTTCGTGGTTTCATCTATAAGGCGTCTTATTTTTTTTTAAATTGGGATAAGTTTACGTATTCTACTTTTTAAATCATCTATTTGCGGCTTCCAGTTTAAGTTTTTATCTATTGTTATCCCTAAGTATTTTACAGTATCGACAGGACAAAGAGTATAGCAATCGCAGTTTCCTACATTTAAGCACGTATGCGCCTTTATGGTAAAATTTTGGGGAGGTCTAGTATTATTTTTAAGAGAAAAATTTATATATAAATATAAGTTTTTGTAAAATTTAAAGTTAAAAGATTATGATTTAGCCAATTTATTACCAATCGCATGCCTGATTCAGCTGCCAAACGAGCAGATTCCCATGTCTCTCCTTGAAAAACAATAACATTATCATCAGCAAAACTTATTATCTTCGCGTCAGGTATATGTAGATTACATAGGTCATTTAGGTATATTAAAAAGAGCGTAGGGCCGAGTACCGATCCCTGAGGAACGCCAAAATTTATGGATCGCTTTTGACTCTGTACATCACCAATTTTAACAAATTGAGTCCTATTTGATAAATAGTCTCTAAACAATTCTAGAGGGGTACCACGGATTCCCATTGATTCAAGCTTTGCCAGGAGCAGAGGGACAGAGACAGTATCGAACGCTTTCGCCAGATCCAAAAAAACACCCAAACATTTTATCTTCCTGTCTAAATTGTAAGCAATAAGAGACACAAGAGTATTGACTATTGATAGCATCACTGGTTGATTTTTTTGCACGAAAGCCAAATTGATTAATTAAAAGTATGCAATTCTTTTCCAAATAATTAACGAGACGCTTATTAATAAGCTTCTCCAGAACCTTTGATATGGTTGGCAAAAGTGAGATAGGGCGATAGTTGGTTATACTGTCTCTGTCTCCCGACTTGTAAATCGGCACAACTTGAGGTTGCTTTAAACGATCAGGAAACACACCCGATGATAAGCATATATTGCATAATTGCGTGATCGGTTGGCAAATATAGCAAGATTTTTCTTTAAGAAAATAGATGATATGCCATCATATCCTGAAGCATAAGTGTTTTTTAAAGCCAAAATTGTACTATTAACCTCCACTATATCTGTTTCCAATAAAACAAATGAATTAAGTGAAATGGTGCCTTGATTATTTTTAGATTTGAGCTGAATTTCTGATAAATTTAGTTGATTTAAAATATTTGACGCTAATTCATTACCTATATTAATAAAGAAATCATTTATAAATTCAATAGAATGGACTGGAGTGTTCTTAAGTTTAAATAAATTTAAAGCATTTTCAGGGCTTTTTAATGAGTTACTGTTTATATGGCAAATGCGTTTAATAGTTTTCCATGACTTTTTAATATCTTTTCTGTTAATTAATACCTACTGAATGCTGGCTAAAAAATTATGACTTTGTTCCATCCCTAGAGAGCTATCATAGTTACAACACCACAAGACATATAAACCAAAACAGCGGGGTTACTGCGTACATACGTAATAATATTACTGACTAGATTTCCGCCCGCGGCTTCGCCCGCGTTTTCAAAGGAAAACCCGCATAGTTCCCGTCCCCGTGGGATTTCCGGGATAAAACCTATCCTATGTGTTAATCCAAGTTACCCTCTATATGTGTGCTAAATTTCATTGTAATCGGTTCAGTAGTTTTTGCGTGAAAGAGTAACAAACATCCATACATCCATACATCCATACATCCATACATCCATACTTACAAACTTTCGCCTTTATAATAGTATTAAGATATCGAAGTTGTTGAATCAAATTTGGATGACGCTGATGGTCTTATTATAACTATTGCAAAACAACATGCTTTTATTTGTATTTATCGATCTCCCTCTTTTGCGACAATAGACAAATTCCTGCATTCTTTAGACTTAATATTGTGTAGCTTAAGGTTTATTCCTAATATCTACATAATTGGCGACTTAAATATTGACATCAGTAATGAGAACACTGATCAAAGATCTGACGAATATCTAGATTTTCTTGCATGTCACGGATTCTTACCAAGTCACTCTTTACCTACACGTGGTAAAAGCTGTCTTGACCACTGTTTCGTAAAATCTAATATAAAAGTGGCTACTTTTGCATGTGAGTCTGCAATAACGGATCATTCTGCGATATTTCTTACTTTTTCAGAAAAACCAAAAACTAGTATAGCTAAGACAACATGTTTTACAACCAATATAAATTACTCAAAAGCTTCCAAACTACTGTCATTGGTAGATTGGCACAATCTACTATCTACAAATGATCCTAATAGTCTAATTAATTAATTACTTGATACCGTTGCGTTGGTAATATTATAAGCAATAGTTCCCAACCGCTATCATCATCGCTATATTCATATATAAACGCTATAGGAATCATTGCAGTAATATTTTACACACTTCTAAAAACAAGTATGATAAAATTGAGCTTAATAATAACAGAAAAGATATTAAAAAGTCATGGAAAACTATTATCATAATATAAATAAATATCAAGATAATTATCATAATATGTATTTATTGACGTGTAGCGTTCGCCTTTGCCCTGATTCTGATATCAATCTGATAAAATAATTAAAATGTTAGATTTAGGTCAAACAAATGGCTAAGGCCGCAAGCGACCAATGGCTGAGCTCGGTGGGCTCTGATTGGCTCATTTGAATCGGATCAACAAGAGCTAAAACGCAAAAAAGGTGGATTTGTATAAAAAGCACGTAATTATTATTATTACTGATGGTGACACTTGTGGCTCCGTTCGGATCCACATACAGACGGTGGTGTGGCAATGGATCAACAAATACCAACCGGATCAACAAGTGAAAACGGATCAAATAATTACTAACTATATGGCACGTTTGATCAACATAGTGCCCATGGAGATATCTATATATATATATATATATATATATATATATATATTCGTCATCTAAGGTTAAATATGCCATAGGCAATCCATTCGAAAATTCAAGCTGATAATGAAGGCCATAGTATAAGAGTTGTTTTTGTTAGTAACTATCGCAATTTTAACAGTTTTCTAAACCAAAAATCCAATCTCTTAGCACCATGAAAAATAATGAATTTATTTAAGAAATCAAATATAGCTGTATACTGTGTACTGCAGTCCCACGCAAACAATCAAAACGGATTAATCGAAGGTGCCTCATTAGCTCCAGCCGGAGGCATTTGTGTCATTCTATCCAAATGCTTTGTTTTAACTAATTAGACTTCAGATTCTGTTCTGCTTATATTTACAACACTCATTAAGCATTCTGCCATCATATTTGCTTCACGTGTAAACAAAGTTCAAGTCTCTTTTGCGGTCCTTTGAAACTCTTGTTATATTTCTTTGATATTTAAGATCATTATGCTGCTGTTACTTCGAGGTATTCTATCGAAAAAGGACATCTAATTCTATGAAATTTTTTATTATTTTAATAATTCATGAAAATCGGTTCGTTAAAATGTTTCGAAGATTTTTATTGTGGTTGTTATATTTCAAGGTTTTTCATGCGGATACAATATCTCAATTTCACTCTACACTTGTCCAAACAATATTGTTTACAGTACATGCCAATTAAGCGTTTAATGTCAATTATTTTTTATTAAGATTTATAACCGCTTAACATAATATACCACAGCGTTACCAAAAGTGATGCGTGCCATAAAGTGGACATAAAAAATAAATCAGTTCTAGTTTATGGACAAATGCAAGAATGACGGATATTTTTTGTTCTTGGTACGAAGTGACATTGATGGACAGCGCGGCCAGCACTGGTGGGTGGTCTAACCGGAATATTAACTGCTTCTAATTTACCAGCCTATTCTCTCAATCGTAACTGAAAATCCGTTTGAACTGTCAGATTGTAAGTACGTACGAGATTGGCAGGTAACTTTTTTGCTTTTTGCTACTAATCCAACAAATGGGTTACATTATTTCGATTTGGGTATCGATATGATTTTAGTAGTTCATGCGCAGAATTTCTGGAATGCCACGTATTTGAATGAGGTGATACGTAAATTAAAGGATCATTTTTCTGCAGTCAACAGGTACGACAAACGTTATATAACTCAATGTTAACACAAAGTTAAACTATTAAGAATAAAACCATTTTTTTATTGCATCCATATTCAAATTACAAATACATACAAAGAGAAAAATAAAAATAGAATTATAATATATTCCTTTAAATAAATATATTCTAATGTGAAGGGATTTAAAATCACTAAATAACACAACACTAAAGACAGCAGACCAAAATATTCCGACAATAGAAAACATATAAAATATAGAAATCTAACGAACAAAACGTACAGCGGGCATTGTCCATCACGCTTCGTCGCCTCTGACGTATGGATTAAAACATTTGTAAAGTATTACAGTATAAGTGATAGCGGTACCACAATTGACAGGACGTCGCCAGGTGGCCCCCAGCATTTTTACGGCAACCAGATTTAGCGACCTAATTAAATTCATATACTAATGTGTTATTTATGTTGTGGACATAATGGAAATCGATGCCAAGCTTTTATTAATGGTTATCATTTGCGCGTCTATTTTAATTATGTTTACGCACGAGATGGATTTTATTAAAAATTGGCTGGAAGAACTTTGTTGGTTGAGCTAGGTCATAGTAAAATAAATTATTTAATACAAAAACATCGTCGTGCCAATATAAATAATGCTTTCAAAGCTCTAAGTCAAGACAGATTCGAAGCATTAATTAACATTGACAGTGGAATCACAAGATACGGCATTACAAGTAAATACGACATAAATTTAAAAGTAGTAATGAAGCGTTATTGGTATGATAATAAAGCTAAATTGATTAGCGGTGGTCCCAAGCAGGTAGGCCGCATTCCTGACCCGGCCCGTCCCTGCATGTTTGTCATAATGCTAACAGACACAGTATTAATAAAAAGTATTATACAAGCATACAATTCACCTTGACGACAGCCGGCTAGAAATTCTCTCTCCGAGAGAATACACTCAATATTTCGGTTTTAAAATAATTGCATCCAGCACAATGGAGGTAATATGCATTTAGGTTACGCTTGCAGCTCATGTTGTGTTTTCTTTTCGAATTTCATACAATTACGACGGCGGTTTTAATTTATTAACATCTTGCGTTTAAATTAGCCTCTAAGTGCAGTTATTTAATGAAATATATTATAGCAATTGCAATGTTCATTTACTTATAGATTTGACAAAGTATTATTCTGAATTCGTTTGAAAGAAAACATTATAGTATAGGTACTAAATCTAGATTTTGGGCGGTCGAGCAGTTTGGCCTTCACGTCATGTTTACATTCTAGCAGAAGCTCTAATTACTATTTTTAAATTATGACATGTAAATCATAGGAAATATGCGCAGGCGCATGCTATGAAAATGAGCGTAAAATTAATATTAGGTCAAGGATGCCATCAAAGTAGCACTTGGCTTCAGACCAGTGTGTATTTAATGACACTGAGAAAATATTCATTTAACGCAATTGTCGAAAATATAATGTTATTTTTTTTTTATTGTGTCACAGATTTTTTTTCATTATTGATTGAAGGATTTTATCATTTTAAACGTGAAGCTGATGAACTAATACTCTATATAGTCATAATATTAATAATTCACATATTTTATGTTTAATTTTACTTAAATATTAATAAAACTTGTACCCAGACCCTTTTAAAACAATAAAATATTTTTCATACTTCCGCTACAATATTTAATTAACATAAAATAATTGCAATGTCATTTATACATATATACATTAAGGTTGTAGTAACAGTGAAACGACTTTGAGGATTTGGACGTTCTCCCCGCGCTAGCCACGCACCCCCGCTTCATTTTTACGTGCGCAGAGCGTGATCCGCGCTATCGCAACTATCCGCTCGCGTCGCGTTCCGCAGCAGCTCGGGCATTTTTATTACCCGACTAAAAAGAAGGGTTATGTTTTTCGCGCCTATCTTTGTATGTATCTAATATTCTTTATACTCTGATATCTTCCGAACCACTGGATGGATTTCTTTAATTAGGGTATCGTTAGATTCGTCGTATTAGCCCAAGTTTTGTTAGATAGGTGACAAAAAAAAAGAAAAATGTGGGGTGCTAGACTAAAATACAAAAAAAAAATCTTTTTCTGCAATATGGGTATCAAATTAAAGGTATCATAATAAGGATTCCAAAAAAGTTTATCATGCTTATATTACCTACAATAATAAAACAACATAGATTTATTTTTGTGAAATGAAATCAGTGATGATAGGTATTTGTGAACGAAATTTTAAGAGAAAAGCGCCTGAAAGAAATGCAATTTTATTAACATTGTAATTATTCCATTGAAAAGTTACATTTGGGGTTGCATTTTTTAGAGGACGCAATTTTATTTTTTTGATGTGTAGGGTTTTGATTTTCAAGATGGCGGCCGTGGGACAAGGGCGGCGACCCCACAAACTTGGTTTTAGCTTCACACTGACCCCCCCTACATATCAAAAAAACAAAATTGCGTCCTCTAAAAAACGCAAGGTTAGGCCTAAAAAATGTAACATTTCAATGGACTAAATTTTTTCAGGCGCTATTAAAAAACTTTATTTTACTTTTTTATACTGAATTTACTATTTTAATAGTTTAAAAAGGTAAAATTGTACTTTATAGGGCGTGGAGTTGAGAGTCGTAAATTTTTTTGTGGTTAGCTATTGTCCTATGGAACCCAAATCTGAAATTTCACTTTGAGGATACTTTTAGTTTTTGAGTTACGAATTTTTGAAAATCGGAAAATAAGTATAGAAATATACTCCATCTTATTTTTGTTGTTTATTGTTTTGACGTCAGAATGGCGGGACCACTTTGTTTATAGAATATCTTGAAATCCTGTTAGAGTACTAGAAGTTTTTTACGAAAGTATAAAATAGTACCTACTAATTATGCACTAAATTATAGGTACATAATTTTCAAAATGCCTGAGGAAGTCCCGCCATCTTGACGTAACGGGTATTTGGTGTAGGGCTTTGACCTACTAAGCTAATCAATGTGCTACTAAAAAGCATAAAATAAAAAAGTTGTTAAAAAACCCGACTGAGAAAAAAACAAGTTCAAAACAAGATTTCTAATAGAAAACTTAGTTAGTAGCAGGCGGGCACACATTCGCAAACATAGTTAAAAGAAAACTTATGTGAAACCACGCGCACGCACAAAATTGTCCAAAGAAAAATTGCACAAAATTGCCATCCACAATCAGGCAAAATACAATTTTAGAGAATGAGCAGCACAACCTCCTCGTCCGACAGTTCGAGCTACAGTGCCGCCCGTCGCCCGCGCACGGACCCGCTCATTTCATTTCATTTAGAAAACAGTGAATAATTATTTGTAGCTCAATAAGAACTTGCCTTGTCTCGTCAAACGTACAATTTATGACAAACACCTTTTAAAATATTATTGTGAAAGAAAAATAGCAAAACTCCATACCGTTTAGACGTAGTTACGAAAATTCAAACAAGAAATGCTCCACTTTGGAATATTTTTTCGGACATTATTTTTATAGATAGAATTATTTAAAACGTTCAAATTAAAGTTTAAGGTCAACTCTAATAAGTAACATATTTTTTTTGGACATTTATATTCACTAACCGAAGAGTAGTATTTATATTCACTAACGAATTTAAAATGAAACATTTTAATTGTATAACCCTCTCACATGATGCCCTTTATGAATAATTTGTTAACCCCCCGATTCAACCCCATTTTCATTATAACTAATTACATTTTCTACATTCTACTATTGTATGTAATGTAAATGTTAGGTAACCAATCAGTTATATTAATAGCTGATTGAAATGGTAACGTTTCATATTTTAATGTAAAATAACTTTTTAATTACCGAAATCTTTGTATGATATCACATCAATTGATTTTACTTTTAATTTTTAAAATACTTACTGGCCGAAAAATCAACGTCATAAATCACCTAATTATAAGATATTAAATGATTTTCAGAACGTCCTTGTTGTATACAATTTTAGTGGAGAGCGATTATTTTATTGACTGAGCGGCTGCGTAGGCGCAGTAGGTATCCCTACAAGCCGTAAATATATTACGAGCACGGAGCAGTCATAAAAATACATCTAACATATTTCCAACACTTTGATTTGACCCGTTTACACAGATCAAAGCGGATAAATAAAGATTATCAAATCCAACGTCATAACTGCAAGAGAATTTTTGTATTGGTGAGATTTTTGCGCCACTTGCTTATTGAAGCTCGGCGTCTATTGGCTAATTAATACGATAGTGTGATGTTTTGTGTCGACGAGTAAATCTGAGTCCAATTTGTTGGACATTTATCGAAGATTTTAATTAACCTAATGATATTTTTTTCTTGCATTTTTTAGCATAGCTTTCAAGGTATTCCAGGGACAAGTCTACATTATTATAAATGGACCAACACAAATATATCAAAAGATGTGTAAGCAATAACTTTTAAAACTTCTTCAAATAAATAACAGTCCACTCTTCTTTATACGAGTTTCAAGCGGGATTAATCAAAAGATCGGAGTCACGTATACGGCGCGGAGTCATCGTCTCAAATCTCAATGAACTATCTTCGATGGCGCACTCATTCACCAAGATTGGTCGCGCACTGATTACCACCTGGCCACTTCAAGTCTTATCTACCGCAGTACGACCGTACGATGCCGGACAATCTACGACCAGCCGATCTGTCGCACGCCTCACAAAAAGTGCCCACAGCTCGTTTCGACCGAATTTCCTCTTTCCATTCACACCTTTTTATGAGTCTTTTTTCATGAATGAAGTCGTGTTCGGGATAATTATTGAATTTCGCCGATTCGTTACGAATATCGATGAGCCGGAAGCCTATTGGCGCGGGTGATTGCATCGAGTGAACAAATTCCGAAGATCAGAAAGTAATTTTATGGTTTTTAAATACAATTTCTGTTTTAATCTCTTACTTATGTTGATTTATTTTTTTGTGCATACATTATTGTTGAATCATACGATCAAATTAAAATAACAATTTTACGTTATTAATACGTACTCTGAATATGTACATTCAAACAGATTGCGAGTGAATTACCAATAATATTACATTTAATGTTAGAAACTTTGATATTAAATATTTAAGTAAAATAATGATTTCTCAAGAATGCGAACTTGATCTAGATATTAACGGCTCAGTAAACACAGCAATCATAACCGGACCGAACTATAATAACATCGTGAGTATTCCACAATGTAGACTCTAATTAGTTCTCAATAACTGTAATATGTATTGTATAATAATATATTTAGTACAACAAACAGTTCGCAGCCGTCGGATAGATATTAGAGTGGTATTATAAAACGAATCAGTGGTAATAGCGCAGGGGATCTAATTAAATTGCCGCCGATAATAATGGCACTCGGCTTCCCCTAGCAGACCCCTCGACATTTATTATTCCTGCAACAGTTCCCCGGAACCGCGTGCTCCAGTTTGTTCAACATGGAAATGAAGAATTGTATGTGCAAGTAATGACTTTCATTGAAATCTTGCCGTTTGTCTGATGGAGTTATCATCATTTAATTGCTCTCCTTTGAAGCTCGGCTAATCAACGTGTTTAGTGTGCTATACTTTGTTTGTTGCGATGTTTATCGTAGATAAAATATTTTAATCATAATTAATTGTATACAAAAATGCAATCGAATTCTCGATAATATGTGATTAATTAAGATAAGAATTTTTAAAATTTTCGACGGCAAGGTTGCTTTTAAAACTAGATTATACAATTGCGTAAGCTGACGAGGGATTTGTGTCAAGCGATTTGATTCCAGCATTGTATTACCCCCGATTTCGCACGTCCTGCACCGAACTGTCGAATGCAATCTACGGTAATTCATACGCACACCTTTATATTGTTATATCTCCATTTCATTGCTCGCTTGGGACTACATCTGCTCCACCCCACCCTTCCCCCTACGTCCATTAGTGTTTTGTGAATGATTTAAAAGCTCTTTCGGATAACTACTCTGTAAGTGAGTAATTTAAGACTTGCTTCCCATTTTATCAGTGCTCCCTAATTTTGAGTGCGCATTAAAATATTATATGACGGGAATATAGCTGATGTTGGCGTCGGGAATGATTCGAAGTGCTTTTAAATTTTTAATCTAAAAACATCCGTGGAATAAAACACGGATGTACTGCATTAAATCAGCATAAAAGTAAATGTTTTCATTACATTACCTTCAGCTATAAAGGGCAATAGATTATGAAAATCTCAATGCCGATATGAACAGCATTTAGCCTGAGTGCTTTGTAAGGCCCTTCTAATTAAGTAAAGGTTAGATTAGATTCATAAGAGTAATATGTAAAGAGCGAAGTCCAATTAATCAGAACCTGGTATTTACAAAATGTATGAAAAGATTATTAATAAAATATAACATAGTTAAGTTCTTGGAACTGTTTATACAAATATGAATAGCAATCATTACCTAAATGGACTAAATAGTCTTGAAGCACTAGGGAAAGTTCAATACTCGGTCCTAAAAGAAATGACAGCGCGAAGTACAGGTACCTATAGCTACTTAGTAGGTTGTTTAGGTAACTAGTCGTTTCGACAACTTGTTTCACAATACGGTCACCGGTACTTTAATGCTGTATTGGTGAATATTATTTGTACGTTATTGCAATCATAACATGTATTTGTTGGGTATCATTTGAAACTCCTTGCATATATTTTTATTAGGTACAATGGTAACTTTGAATTGATCTTTGAGAATTAATTTCAGCATACGTCATCTAAAATTAAATTTATTGAATTAAAATAACATAAACTTTATGAATCAAATTCGACTTAACCGAACAATTTACGCATATTCATAGAAAAATTGTATTGGATAAATATCGAACTCGAATCCATTTCATAAAGCCGGTGTTACGCTCAATAATTTATAGGGCCTGTAAAAATGTCTGACAAAAGGAATAACCCCTACCATTGGGAAACGGAAGAAAATCCGTCATCTCCCACTCGTAAATAATACGCGTCGGTACATGCAAATGAGTGTTATGTTAATTTATCGGTGGGATGGGGCGGTAATGATAAGATAAGGCTTTTGTTGTGGCAGGAGATACGCCTCGTGGGCCGCGCCGCGCCGCGACGCTGGTTCTGTTTGCCTGGATGTATACCAGCTAGAAGAATTCAAAGCTTGGTGATACATGTAAAATATGATGTAGGTACGTACCTATTTGTGAGTAAGTAGCACATATTTTGTCTTTAATTTGCACTATGGTTAATCTGTTAAATAAAGGCACTTGTAAAAGTTGTGTTTTGAATTTACAGCCATGATCCTAGATATTATACACCGTATTTACGCAAAAGCACCCGTGTTTCGGATGTCGCACGCAACACGAGTATTAAAGTACAAATAAATGACTCATAAATGGGCAATCATACATTGTCTACAACAATCGTATCAAATAATCGTCAATAGATTTACCATCGAGATATCGCTTCATAGGGCGCTAATAGCCCAACAATTCTCGAGATAAACTTCGCAGAATCGATTGTCGCTAAACGATAGCTGTCATCGTGTATCGACAATAGAGTAGATTGGGGTAAATTGCCAGATAAAAATAATTTATCTGTGTTTGTGTAGTTAACGAGCGGCGCAGCGGGATTCCCTCACCCCACACTTCCCCCATAGACTGCGACGCCGTAACTATTATTATTTTAATCATTTCTATAAGACAAATCTGTATTCACATGTGCACTATTATAAATAAAGAATATCGGTTTTAAATTGCGCATACGCAATGAGGCTTTGTTTTGAGTTGAGGTGAGTAACAAAGAAATGTCAAGTATGCTAATGTTCGAGGACATAATAGTTTGCCTTCACTTCTAAATATGTGAGAACGGTGACACAAAACTGTGTATTCTTTTTCGTTTTACTGGAAACACGTTTTGAATGAATATTTCAAGTACATACATTTAAGAATTGTATACTTCTCGTATATGAGTAGATTTAATATAAGTTTGGTACTAACTAACAAGGGATTGTAAACATCAAGATTTAGCGTTAATATAGTTTTATAATATAATATTAATAAGCAAAGAAAAATGATTCATAGTAATAAAGCACATAATTGATAAGTTACAAATACATTAGCGAGTAACCGTCATAATATTGATATTAATAATTTACCAATTGGTTCGATTCACACACATCTTCGCTAATTATTATGATAAACGCAAAAGAGTGTTCTGTTAAAAGGATTCAATAAAAACTGAAAAGCTCCATTAGATAATATTTATTTATAATGAAGTACTTAATACTGTAAATATTAACCTATGCCTAATAGGAATCACTATTTTATCACTTTTATTTTTTTAAATATGTAGCTAAAAATTGCTTCTTAGTTGCAATACATTTGAACAACTACTTACATAGTATACCATAAACATACCTTATAGCATTTAAATGACTACATGTATATTGTATATCCTAATTCCTATCACAGAATTCTACAATACAGAATGAAAAAATCGCAAATCAAATATCCACATAAACATTTGTATTTCGTAACAAGTTCGCAGTAAAAAGATGCGTAATTGATTACATCGACGCTCATTTGGCTGATTGTATGGGACTCCAAATTGCGTATTTAACACACGGGAAGGACCCTCGTGAACGTTGCCAATTTAGACACCCCACTCGCGCACTTATTGAACTTATATTTAAATAACTTTTATATCTACCATGTATAGAGGAAAACAATGCTTAATTAATCTAGCTTAATTAATAAAGCTAATTTAAGCTAGACTAGCTAAGCTAATCTAAGCTAGCTAGCTAAGACTAATTTTCGACTAATATTACGTGATTAGGCCGCCTAATAAACTATACTGTTTTTTTTTTGTAACAATACATTAGCAATAAGTTTCCCATATGTATAGTTTTATTGAAGAGTAATAAATAAATAAATAAATAAAATAAATAATTTTCAACGATCAAAAAGCGTCACAATTTTCGCGTTTATTATAAACAAACAAAAGGCTTATAAACTTATTAAAGAAATATATATGTTTAATATATTTAAACTTTCAGATTTTAAAATATATTTCAGAGAAAAAAAAATATAATGTACAAAATAATAATGTGGTACTAGCCAACTTGGTGATCAAAATCCGGTGTAGTGGCCGGATTTTGTCTGGTCGTGCTCCTTTATGAAAGGATTTGTTTATAATAAAATCGTTGAGTAATTGACAAAATTTCAAAATTATATTGAGAAAATTTGAATGCAAAGACACCTCCGGGAAGTTGGCACCGCACTTTGAAGTTAGAAATATTTTAAAGGTTGTTCCAGGTTGTTCTAGGTTTGTTCTATATTGTTCCAAAATATCGCGTCCGAAAAAAATTTATTTTCCACAAAATTCGTAAAAAACCAAAAAGAAGTTGGCACCGCACTTTTTAGATATCACGATTCTGGCGGTTGTTCTGAGTTGTTCTAGGTTCGCTCTATATTGTTCCAAAATATCGCGTCCGAAAAAAATTTATTTTCCACAAAATTCGTAAAAAACCAAAAAGAAGTTGGCACCGCACTTTTTAGATATCACGATTCTGGCGGTTGTTCTGAGTTGTTCTAGGTTTGTTCTATATTGTTCCAAAATATCGCGTCCGAAAAAAATTTATTTTCCACAAAATTCGTAAAAAACCAAAAAGAAGTTGGCCTCCGGGAAGTTGGCACCACACTTTGAAGTTAGAAAAATTTTAAAGGTTGTTCCAGGTTGTTCTAGGTTTGTTCTATATTGTTCCAAAATATCGCGTTCGAAAAAAATTTATTTGCCACAAAATTCGTAAAAAACCAAAAAGAAGCTGGCACCGCACTTTTTTAGATATCACGATTCTGGACCTCCGGGAAGTTGGCACCGCACTTTGAAGTTAGAAAATTTTTTTCGGACGCGATATTTTGGAACAATATAGAACAAACCTAGAACAACTTAGAACAACCGCCAGAATCGTGATATCTAAAAAAGTGCGGTGCCAGCTTCTTTTTGGTTTTTTACGAATTTTGTGGCAAATAAATTTTTTTCGGACGCGATATTTTGGAACAATATAGAACGAACCTAGAACAACTCAGAACAACCGCCAGAATCGCGATATCTAAAAAGTGCGGTGCCAGCTCAAAAATCGGGTTTTTTGAATTTTCTCGAAAAGTTTTAATCTCAGCTGTATACAATTCTGGAACAATGTAGAACAAACCTAGAACAACCTGGAACAACCTTTAAAATTTTTCTAACTTCAAAGTGCGGTGCCAACTTCCCGGAGGTTGCAAAGACACTCGCAAGACCGTTCTTGTCGCATGTCTATTTGCACAAGTTATTTTAAAATAACATACAAAAATAGACTTCACGATTTTTTTTTATGATAATGATGTAATCATAGGATGTAATAGTTGTGTCGGGTTTATTAATAAACAATATTGCTTTTATCTATACATCGCTTCAAGTGCCAATTTATTATGTTAGTACCATGCATATTACATATATAAATTTCAAATGAACGCAATCAATTTAAAATGTGTAAAATTTTAATGTAAACAGTGTTATTTTACTAATATGTATTATAGGCATAACATTTATCTTTTTGTTTGAAATTATTTCATTAAATTTATATAATATACATATTTAAATTCAAGGCATACATCATGTTTACCTCTAAGTCTAATATGTAAACTTATTAGGTGTTCAATTATTTAAAAGTCCACACTACGGAAAAGTAATAATAATAAAGTATTTGAAATGTAACAAATCGTTAGTGTAAAGTTGCGAAGTATAATGGGTCAATTGCTATATTATCGCCGTGCAAATAATCCCGCCCTGCACAGATTAGATAACTCCATAAGACATCAAACTTTGTGAGAAATAACCTTTTAGCAATAACGTTATACTGATATATAATTTACCGTTTTAATAACCTGGTTTATATTCAGAACAAACTTTGAACAAAAAAACAAGTTGACGTATTTTTCCGTGTTTCATTATAGTGGAGTGCCTGGGAGTCTTTACCTCGGATTAGAGTTATAGTGAATGAATTAATATGATCGATGTGGGATATTGTTTTTTTAACTATAAATTGCAATGTTTACCCAATTTTTTTTTTGTGCACTCCATTGTTTCATTGTTTAAACAAATTATTGTGAAAAATTCATGTTTGACCATAGAGGGTGTCCCAAGAAGTAGTGATATACTGAAGCTGGGAGGTAGAGGACATAGAGGGCTATCCGAATCACCCCCATGTATGTTATGCGATTTTTCGTATTTTCGGAGTTATGACGTTTTTTTTTCAAATTTTCACCTATCGCCGAGTACGTAGAGATTTTGATTTATGGTGACGTGAATTATGGCGGTAAATGCATGATTTTTTTTGTGTGCTAAGCTGAAAGATAGGCCAATTCAGTATGGTAAAATTTAAATATCGTTAGATCTTTGAATGGAATAAAAATAAGAATTTAATGCCAAGAAAGATAAAATTACCCAGTATGTTCACAACTTCAAGGGCCTGTATAAAATAAAATCGCATAAAAAAATTCAAATTCAAATTCAAATTATATTTATTTGCAAGAATGTAGTTAAAAAATATCCGTTTGGCTTTTTAAAAACTTACTCTATCTATGAGGTAGCTACCCTGAACATTTCATTTTATTATTCATAAGGCTTCATTCGAAAAATTGAAATCTAAAAGTGGTAAGTGCAAAATTTTAATGCAAACAATATAAATCAATTACAAGGTGTTTAATTGCAATAAATTTTCAAAATGCCCCCCCCCCCCTGTTACTCACTGCAAGTGCAACATCACCGGAAAAAGTAGTCTTTTAAACGTCTGAATGCCCTTTTATTATTTTAATGGTTTCTTCTGCTACTCTCAATTTCCGGGTTAATTCGTCCAAATTTCTCCCAGCGGCATTCTCTCGAGTAGATGAGGTCTTTGTAGTATCTCCATACAAAAAAATGCCGGCATAGTCAGATTTCATACATCAACACTTCAACTTTGAATGAATCCATCACGAATTTTATAGCCGTCTAGAAAACCGATTATTATCGAGATATCCAGAAAAGGATTTCTGGTACAGTAAAACCTCGATAAGTTAAAGTCCAAGGGAAACGCAAAATATTTTAAGTTATAGAGGTTTTAAGTTATCAAGGGTCTATCCATTTTTACTGCTTCTATAGCTTTTAATTTATGTATGCGTAGATGAGGGTTGTTAATTTTCTTTTTGGACTCATTTTAAGCCAGTTTTATCACACAGTAAGTAAAGTGATGTTTCCAGGACAACGATCAAAAACTTATGATGCAAGTAAGTCGTTGTCATAAAGCTAACCGCCGCAAAGCTTTGAAGAATTTCGATAAAGCAAACAATAGGTAATGTATTGTTTACGTTAACAATACATAGTAAACACGTGCAAGCAATAAATACCGAAACCTTTTGTTCTGACACTCTTTCAAAATGACTCATTGACAAACAATTTTATGTTATAGAGGTTGTGGAAACATTTCTTTAAGTTACTGAGGGCCAATACAGAGATTATTTATTTAAGTTATAGAGGTTGCGTATTTTAAGTTAAAGAGGTTTTGGGCTCTGATGGGAAGGGAACATATTATTTTTTGAAGTTACAGAGGTTTTTATGTTACCGAGGTTTAAGTTATCGAGGTTCAACTGTATAACTTAGAGACACTTGCAGCAAAATATCATTCGGATTGTTATAATTTGCTGAAAAATTCAATTCACCTCAGTAATGTTGAAAAGAAAATAAATCTAAGAATGGTAGATGCAGCAATGGAGCAAATATACAAGTACCTACATAGAAGAGAATGATGATTGCCAATTTACCATGCAATAGTTGAAAAACGTCATCACTACAGAGCATATCCCGGTAGAAAAAACTATTAAAAAACGACTAATATGAACGCTTTCACGATGATATTATCATTTCAACTAAATATTTTATGTAGACAACAATGTAATTGTAATGTATTTAAATAAACAGATTTTGTACTAATAATTTTTTTTCTTTTCATTAGTCGTAATTAATTACCTTATTTTTTTAAATATACTCAATGGAGTACCTACGTTTAATTTATAATTAAACTGGCCGAGAAATTCCATTGTACATAGCAGTTGTGGCTCCGCTCTCCCCTCCACGTTTTTCTATCTGTTCGAGATCCCTACTGCTATTTTTATACACAGGTATCTTTGAAAAATATTCCTATATGTCTACTCAAGTAAGATTTAACATATAAATAAAAAAAAAATACTGTTTAAAGTGAAAATATATGGTCAAACATTAATTTTTCATAATATTTTTTTTAAACAACGAAACAATGGAGTGCACAAAAAAAATTTGGGTAAACATTGCAATTTATAGTTTAAAAAACAATATCCCACATCGATCATATTAATTCATTCACTATAACTCCAATCCGAGGTTTTACGGTTTTGAATGTTCCAGGCACTATACAATATTTCATTTTTACTTCTCAGTTCCTTCACAATTATTCATCATCTTTCTATATGTGATCACTAATTCATAACTTCATTAGAATTTAGAACGTGTGCGAAACATTGCATAAATTTCCACTTCATAAAGAAACATAATCACAGACAATAAATTAAAACAATCCAAATCAATTAAGACATAATCTAAATCTATTATTGGGAATGAATGATCAAATAATAGTAGTGAACAGCACACTGCAATTTGAGTGGAACACGGAAACGGTTTGTCAAAATTTGTATCATTTAATGAATGCGCATAAATTGATGAAAACGGTATGATTTTGCAGGAAGCGGCCGGTAGCCATCTATGCACATCTAAATTGAGAGTAATCGCTCGTTTTAATATAATATGCGTCAGCTGCGATCTATTTGCAGGCACACCGGCAAATATTCGCAGTTTTTACTATTGTTCATTATGACTTTGTAACTATCACAGCGAAACGTGATTGCAATCGTTTTTGTTTTAATTTTTTGACATCCTATCTCGAGAGTTGATTACAATGTTTAATGAATTAATTTGGGTTAAAATATAGATACCGCACTATGCCAATTCTTGTTTGTTTTTTAATGAAGTACAATAAATAATTTGTGATAACACAATCAATATAATATGTATTATGTTCTTAAATTTTTAACCATTCATTTATAGAAAAGATTTAAATACAACGCTCTTAAAACCGGTTCAAAACTGGAAAGACACTTTTGCAATGTATAATTACCCACATCGGAATGGAGGCCCAAACGTGGACGAATGTGACTTATTATTCCACAAATATTTGTCGTGTTTATCATCTGTGTCCTCAAGTGGTATCTGTCAATGGGTCAAGGACATCGTCACACGTCACCATCTTCACAGATGCCTTGTTTTACTCGACAGATAAGCCGTGACGACGTGGCGCAACTCTATGTTGTCATACTATTGTACATGTACATAGTTCACTATACCGGAATATTTATACAAACAAATTAAGCATCAAAAACAACGCTAGATAGAAACGCAAGTTAATATGGATATTAATTTTAATTGATTAAAAGCTTAATGGGGCTGAATAAAGTATGGTTATCAATGACTCAGCCATAAAAGCAAATAATACCATTGTCTTCATTATTATAAAATTAATATCAGAGATGACTCAGCCATCAAAATAAATCAAATTAGACGCTTCACTATATAGGAAACAATGAAACAAAGTATGATGTTAAAAGTCGCAATTAATGGAAGACAATGAGGCAGAGACTAAAGACTGAAGTCTCATCAATCAGCGATTCATCTCTTCTATCTTTGCTTGTTACACATAATTAATCATGAAATATAATTAAAATTCTCGATGACACGCCACAGTCCGTAAATTTGTTTGAAGATTAAAGGACACGGAATCCTTCGATCATTCTTGAAGTTAGTCCCGGCCGGCCTTAGCAATGTTAATTGAAATTTTAGTTGGAATTTTTAATGTCGTCGCGAACGTTTTTAATTTTAGTTACCTCGGCGTTTTTTTTTTTTTGTATACTTCTTAGGTGTAGATATTAAGGCATATTGTTTTTTAAATGGAGAAATATACAACGTCAGGGTACGTGGTTAATAAAAAGAACGTTTATAGATTTTAATTTGAGAATTTTACATTCGAGTCACGTAAACTTTCCAGTTAGATCGAGACAGAATAACGTATTACATTACTTTCTTCTGAACTATGAAATGATTATAGTTGTAAATTCCTTTACAGATTATCCCGACAGTTATGGCATATCATCTATTCAAAGTACCAATTACCATCTGCTCTAATTGCATTCATATGTACTTTCATACATTATTCGCTCCGGTAATCAATTTTTCATTGCAATGTATGTTGTTATCAGTATAAGTGGCCGTGCCTTGTCAACACCGTAAAGTAACATTAACGAGTGTGAGATAATGTTAGATTTGAGGCGCCTGCCGTCTGCCACACTGTAATTACCTTGTGACTCAGCACAGCTTTGTTCAGCATAGGATCCGCGAACAAACTTGTTTTAATTAATTTCGTGTCTCGAACAAGCCTGAAAGCTGATTGTTATCTACTTAGTTGCTGTTAGCGCTCCGGACTCTGATAATGAAGCAACATATTGTAAAGTTATGATGTTGATGGCGATTGTCTTCGTAGAAGGATCTCCTTAGTTAAAGTGGGGTCTTACGTCCCTAAATGGATATATTATGTAATATATTCGTTTGAATAATTTTCGTTGTGTAAGGCAGGCTTTTGTAAGTCAAATTGGACATTGGAGCTTACGATAAAGCTATCAAAATTGCTACATAAAAGAAAAAAAATATAAGCATCAATTGATAACGAAAAAATATTCTAGAAAGGAGATTCCGCAACTGCTTTGATTTCACCCCAAATAAGATCATTTAAGCCCTCTGAAACTTCTTTGACTTACATAAAATTTAATAATTTTGTTTCGACAAGGTTTCTTTGCTAAAATCAAATAAATATAAATAAAAATGTAGGTACTATAAGATAAGCTAAAAATCATTCCAATTTATCGATGCATATTCCTATTGATAGTTACCCTCCATCTTCCTTTAGTGCGTTTATAATTTCACCAAGTTGGACGGACGTGTTTGGGGCGCCGGTTGCCATAGCAACGGGTGAATTATGGACTGTCTTTATATCGTTAGTAGCAATTCGCTATGGACAGTAATTTTCTAATATATGAAGGCACATAAGAATTATAATACCAACTAATGAAAAAAATAAACAAATCAAAATATTTTTTATCCACTTCTTAATATAAATCAGAATAAATAGATATTTATAGTTATCGAGTTTTACAAACTCGTTCGTGTTATTAATGTATTTAATGTAAACATATATTTATTAATGTATTATGAATAAATTTATGAGACAGATTAAAAGACTTCTTTGATAGTAGTAGTCACATGTTTCATTCGACTAATATTAAAATTAAATGACACATCCAAATCGCTTACAACCCATTCAATGACAAAACAAACTACATATAAACATTAACAACATTAAACTTATTCATCATTAATTTTAATAACAACCTTTTTGATACGCCTTTATATTATTTATTGATTCTTCAAATTATAATTAGTAGCAATTACGATACCAAATTCTTGACCGCACCACAATTTAATACCATGACTAGCTAAAGTTGATTGCCCGCACACAGAGTGAGGCCATATCTAAGTCATCACGGTTTACATTGCTGCGGAAGCATGAAGTCTCTCTGCTAGCTGGCTCATAACACAGCAATGGACTAAAAAACTTTGACTAACGCTAGGTGACTAATAGTATAAGGATGAAAGGTTAAAAAAGGTTCTCGCATTAATAAACGAATTATAAGTGGCTGTTATTTCAAAATATGTAAATTTTAATAACGTTTTAGCTGGCCTATGATTATGATCGCACGTGATAGATTCGACGATGGAGATTTTCCTATACATGTTTGTGTATCCTTGTTTGTTTAATTGTGCAGAGGAAACCAGACGTCACTTTCTAATCTCCTTATAATGTATTATCATCACCGGCTATTATTGCGAACCGTTTCAAGGAAATTTCAAAACAAAACGTTCGCTTGTCGAATACTTCCTTTTCCTATGTAATCGTGTTTGAATAAGTTTTTATTATTGAACTAGATTTTAATGAGGTCGAGAATCTAAATATATGAAGAGTAATGGATAAGTTCCTTAAATAAATTGATAACTCCAACGATATCTTACAAAGCATGACCCTTCATAATTCGTTAAATATAATTTTAGGGACCCTAATTTATTTGTACAATTATTAGTTTCCGTAACAGGGGACTGTCATTCAAACAGAACAAATAAACTGTGGGAGACTTTGTTTATTTTTGTTTAAGGCTAAATTGGTTCTTCTGAGAATACGCGGTAAGATCGGTAATCGCTAAGTAAATAAGTGAACACTATGCCCACTAAAATACAGAATCCTTTTGGAAAAACTAACATTCTAAAGGCAATCTAGCAATATACATCCTCAACCAATTTGAGTTTATAAAGATTTTATACAATAAAAGTGGCACGCCCTCGCTTCAGTTGGGAGAAAAGAAAAAATATACGTTTAAATAAAACAACCAGTACAAATTGACCTCTCTGATGTATGACAACGTGAACGTCAAAGAGACCAAACTGTTATTCCGGATTTAGACAATACAATGATCTTAGACAATGATTTTAAAATCTAGCACTTGATTTTTTATTAATAGTTTGAGTAAGGAAAAATATGAATAATATTATCTAATTATAATTTTGGTTCGGTTAGTCGTTATTAAAAGATAAGCTTAACAGACAAAATAAGATTGAGATTACAATTTAAGCTTATTAGTGATAAGTTCCATGGAAATAACAAGAAATATTAATTAATATCTATTGTAAGATTCGCTGCCAAACGCTGTGGCCGACTTCTTAGTTTATAACCTGTAATCCAAACCAGTTTGCCCAACGTAGCCTGAGCGGAGAGGGTATGATACCAAAGCAGGTGTACTGAGCCTACTGACTCAATGAGAATTCCAATTCAACCATATATAGCCTTTAAAAGATTTATTTTACTCGTCGTTTCATTTAAATAATATTCCACAACAATTATGCGACATGCCCGAATGTAGGTATATAACGTCTTGAGACTTTCCTTCGGTAATTGAATTGTTTGTCAGAAACAAAATATATTTGTATATTTTTTATTTAGACAATCGTTGTAATGTTTGATATATAAAAACATTATTATTAATAAACAAAAACCCACTTTTTGATACATTTTGATAGTTTTAATGTAACTAAAAATTTTTGAGACCAAAAAAAAAAATAAATAAATAAATAATTTTTGTATTTTCCATAAATACAAAAATTAGCTACGTGATACGGATATAGGTAACTACATAGTTGTTTTTATTATTATTAGAAACTAAGGTCTTTAAGAAGTACATATTATGTAAAGTGAATTTAAAGAATGCTAGACAAATGTTTCTTGTATCAAACAGTAATAATGGATTCAAGAACAAGTTTGGGGTGGCGTGTCTATAACGCATCTTTAATAATTTAGCGGCCCGGGTCCCTGCCGGCCCTACTTGAATAATGGATGCAACGATAATATGAGTAGACCGTCTGAATATTTTCATGCATAAGTCTATATTATACTTGGATTATTATGTAATGAATTATAGACTTCAGCGTTTATAGAGGAGGTCATGGTATGGTGAGATTGTAGAATTTTGTCAATAAAATCATTGATTGTTTGGTGTTTATTGTAGAACATTGATTTTCTTGTTAATTACGTTTAATTAGTGCGGACATACTTTTCTTGATTCACAATAATGAACATTTTATTAAGGAAAGCAATATCTATAGTCTTCATTCTTCTACAGTAGTCTATATTCTGTTGCTTTATCCGTCAATTAAATTTAAAAAATGTTAACAAGCGCAAACACAGTCGTCTCTAATTGGGGTTAGAATTATTGGTTGTTCTGTTATTATTTCTCAATTTGACCGTTAATTTATAGACGTATCGTATATTTGCATGAGGGTGCACCAGAATGCATTTAATTCGTTAATAAATCAGACGGCGGGGGTGGTCGGGTTCATTAGATAGATCGCCTGGGGCCTTCCGGGTTCTCCTGCCCACTCCATCCGTCCTTCTGTTGCTCCATACATTTAATTTGGCAAGGCTAACGCGTGATAGCCATTTCTTGAAATAGATATTTCACGTCTACAATAAGATGAGGGTTTCCGAAGTTTTGGCGCTACCCAATCATTAATAACTTTGGTATCGATCTCAATTCAATCATAAGCAATTGACGATTATAATTTTCCGTGATCCGTATTCGAACATTAACAAGCGCGCTTATTAAAGGCTTGAAAAAGTTTTAATTTTATCTTCTATTAAAATAGTTGTACCGCGTTGAAAATCTTACTTAAATAAGTTATTAATTGGCTCTCATAACTCGAGCTTATCGCTGGCATAAATTAAGGTAGATATTCGCGCGCGGGCGCCTCGTCAGTCGTCCACGCACGTAGTAAAACTTTTAATTGCATTCGGCTCTGTCAGTGTCGTCAACACTGAAAGTTATGAACACCCCAACAACTATACTCATTAAATACATAAAAATGTTTACAAAACTTATAATAGAATGTTTAAGGACGACATAAGAAAGTTTTTTCAGCAAATTAAATTGTCACTGTTTACGCAGTGGGCAGGGTAAACATAAAACAATAGAGTCCAGGACCGGACGAGAGACTCATTAATTTAGACGATTGTACAATTATCTAAATATAAGCGGAGCGAGACGCCCATGCGGGGGCAGGGTGTAGTGTACTTCAACCCGAAAAGGAGGGAGGGGAGCGGGCACTCGTTTTTAATTAAACCGGCGATGAAATGAAGTGGTCCATGTAATATTACTTATATATATTGTAAAAATTAATTTCAACTTATCTCGTTAATAAAGTTTTTATAACACCCAGAACAGGAATTTCACTTTATTGCCATCTTTATTAGTTTGTAATAGTTTGACGTGTTTACATTTATTAAAATAATTTATGGCTTCGGGATATGGCATACATTCTAGCCCAGTATTCATAACTTGAGTAGCTGCGAGTACTTGGGCATTACAATTCTTAAATTCCGCTATATTGAAGTCTCTGCAGAAGGGTTGTACGCCACGGTCCGCTTCTTTATTTGTTTTTCGTTAAAGCTTTAATTAAAAGTGGGATTATTTTAAAGAAAACTGCTGTTCAAAGTAAATAAATCTGTGATGGTTTAATTATCTCTTTGTAATTGAGTTTTACCTTGTTATTACATGTTTCATTGAAATTAACAAAAAATCTGTTGTTGTTAGAAAGTATTCTGACTCTGTTTCATAAATAAAGCATTGTACCTATACCTCAAATATCTAAGTCTGTAGAATTTGCATAGCATAAGTAAACCCTCGTAAGTCCCTTTAGCTAATAATAATAATGTAAAGTACAAAGGCTGCCGATGCTTGTAACGTCAATGTTTTTGCTTTTAGTTTATGACGTATTGTTTAGTTTCTAAATAATAGTTGATGTTGTTGGCTGGGACTTGATGGTGTCTCGAGGCTGCACGTGGTGTTTGTTCGATGTTCCGTGATATATTTATCTAAATTCTATTCGGCTGTTAAAATAATTTTTAATACAACTTATTTATTAACAAAAAGCACGCAACGCAACAAAATTTGATACTTAATACAAGCAACTTCACTACAATGCAGGACTATTGTTTATTTTACCTGAAGGCTTTTGTCCTCAGAGGTCCGTTAATCGTAAGTCCAGGTTTGGTGCCTCGTGGGGCCGCCGGTCTCTGAATCGACACGATTCACCAAACAAAAAAAATCAACAATAACAAAAAATTCACTAAACTTGTTAACTTAAACTATTCCATCGAAAGTAGTCATGTACTTTTTAAGTTCGACGGAACAAAAGACTCAATGCACAAAAACTTTCTAACAAACTTTAAAACAAAAACTGTGTGTAAAGAGAACTTCGAAAAAAGTAGTTGTTTACGGGGATCGACGACACTTCCCCTCGCAGCGATTCGGTTGCGACTGAAGCACGCGGTCGCTCGCGGTGGGGAGGGGAGCGGGGAAGGGGTCTCCCGGCCCCGCGCCTCACCGTATTATTTGATTAATTCGCCTCCCCTTGTATACTCGGCAAGTCGTCATTACGACGATGAACGTTAAGTTTTTAAATTTTGAATAAGAGAAGCCACAGCCTTCACCTACACTGTTTAATTATTTAATTGAATTAATTAAGATCTACTGACATAAACCAAGATTAGACGTTAATAAGCAAAAAGTTGAAGGATCCGTCCCGTTCTTGGTTAATTACGACGACCGTGATACTACGGCAAAAAATCCTGCTTGAAATAATGAGTAATACCAACCAAGAAACATAAGTCCCGCTAATTGGAGTGCATTTGCATACTGAAGTTAAATAAAGTCTGAGTGAGTTATTTTGACGTAGCGAATACCGGCAAATGGCGGGTTAATAAGGAAGGTATAATAAAGTGCATAATAAAAAATGTTACGGTAAAATATTATGCAGTTTATTAAGCGGGTGACACTAAGGCTTTTTATCGTTTCCATTGTTGGTGACAAATTAATGAAGTAAGGAAGACTTAATCAAGATTAATGGCACGTCCATCAAAGTTTAACTTGCATTAGATATAAAATAATATTACAATCGTCCTTATTATTAGTAGAATGTAAATAAATAGGTAAGTGATAATTAAAATATATTTCAATAACAATTTAAATTATTTTTTAGTCAAATAGATATTTTTGTAATTGTCACTTTTATACCTACCTACCTACTTATAAATTCAGATACTAACAACATTGTAGATTATTGAAGTGAAACTTCTTTATCGGGATTGGAAAAAATTTAGTGTAACATTTTTTCGTTACGCGTGACATTTTTCCGTTACGCGCCATCTTTTTCTTATCCCTACCACGCGTGATTCGACGTATTTCTGTAAAGTTGCATAGGTATATGTAGTAAATTATTTTTTGAAAAATAAGGTCATAAAGAAGTTTCACTTCTTACATGTGTACACTAGTACACGCATTTTTTTTAACCTATAAACCTACCTATCTAACTATCCTTAACCTACTTAATATTTAACGAAATTATCACGTTAATCTTATTACCTAAATATATTTTTTTCTCCTTATTTCATATTTTTGTTCTACAAAAACAACAAGACAAGCTCGATTACGTTATCCACAGATAATATAAAACTATGAGTACTAGACGAAACTATGTATAGATAATAGACATTGAGTTACATGTAAATACCTCAATGTGTATATAGACGAAATAAAATTTTGTTACCTCATTAAAATTTTCTTAAATTAATTAAAAGAGAGATTGACGACATACGAAAACCCGAACAATACACGCAAATGCTACAGTATGAAGACAAAATATGATAAAATAATAACTAGTAAGTAATAACCTAAATATAAAAGTTGGTAAGTAGGTAATTGCAACTTTGCAAGATTAATTTGTTGTATCTTACTGCCCAGAGTCCAGACCAAAGCCAGCCTAAAATTATGATCGAAAATGTATTTTCAATCTACTTATAGGTCAAATCCCTTTGAACAGAAAATTTATTACACGTTTCGTGTCGGGTTACGAGGAAAGATCAGGCTTTAAGAGTTAACTCGGTAATTTTAAGAATCATTGAGCCGATACGCTTTGCCTTGATTGGATCAGCGCGGGCGCATCTTTTGTGGCCAATCGGTAACATATACGTGAGTAATGGTGAAGAATAAGTGTCTATTGTTTCTTAGGCTGCTTTTTTGCTTTGATTTTTATTTTAAAGAAGAGATAAATGTTGCATGCAGTTTTAAAATTTGATAAACCGATTTAATAATTTTGCCTCAACTTTTCACAACAGTGTCAAACAAATAATCCCGAAATGTGTGAAACCATTGCTTGATAAATAATGCTATGAACACTCGGCAAATGTAAGCATGCGATTTAAGCGAGCCGACGCCAATTCAGTGGCCAAAATAATTAGAGCATTAAATAGCAACAAAGCTCCTGGGTTGGATAGAATAAGAGCAATTGACGTTAAATTACTTTGTGAGAAAATAAAAAATACCTTGGCAAATTTAATAAACACCAGCATCATAAGTGGTAAATATCCGACAGAACTTAAAAAAGGCATTGTTCGTCCAATTCATAAAAATGGTAACAGAAACGATTATGACAAATATAGACCAATAACCATATTACCTACTATAGACAAAATAATAGAAAAGTATATTAGTAGCCAAATTTACAGTTTTTATGAACGCAACGACATATTAACAAAAAATCAATACGGATTTCAACCGCATAAAAATACAACACAGCTGCTTTCCACCTTTACAGATAGTCTTTATAAACACCTTGACAGTAAAAAGCATGTCCTAATCGTATTTATTGACTACTAGCAGTCCGCCCCGGCTTCGCCCGTGGTACATATTTACGTTTTCTCTACGTAAGAACCATCCTCGTACTTCAAGGAATATAATAAAAAAAGAATTATCGGAATCGGTTCAGCCGTTCTCGAGTTATGCGCTTACCAACACATTTTGCGATTCATTTTTATATATTGACTATAGTAAGGCGTTTGACACCTTAAGGCACAGCACACTGATAAAAAATCTAAATGATAGCGGTATTAGAGGAAGTCTCTTGACATGGTGTGAGAATTATCTACAAGATAGATCATATCAAGTTCGAGTCCTCAATGCTGACAGCTACCCAGTACACGTTACGGAAGGCACGGCACAGGGCTCGGTCCTCGGACCGCTGCACTATCTAACATATGTAAACAGCCTCTCCAATGCATTAAAACAGTGCGAGATCTATCAGTTTGCTGATGATACGTGCCTAGTTTCAACTGGTAATAGTGTAGATGAGGCTCTAACAAAACTTCAAAGTGATTTTGATACTCTCATTAGGTGGTCCCACGACGCAGGATTAGTACTCAATGCTTGCAAAACAAAATTAATGTATGTTAGTTCAAGTCATAACCGCAGCGCAATTTCACCAAAATTAATAGCTCATAATCATAGTTGCCTACATTCCAAAAAATGTGACGCTATACATGCTTGCTCATGTGACGCTATAGGTCTCGTTAGCATACATATCTTGGCATAATCATTGACGATCGATTAAATTGGAAAGCTCACATAAACCACGTTTGTGATAAGCTAAGAGCCATATTAGCTAAATTCTCAAGTGCCATACAAAACGCTACTGTTACTTTATAAAGCTCTGGTGGAGTCTATAATACTATACGGACTATCAAGTTATGGGAGAACATACAAAACACATCTCGACAGCATTTTTTTTACTATACAGCTACGTATCCTAAAAGTAATTGTGCCAAGTAATCTTAAAACAACTTACAATGACGACTATAGAAAATTATTCTCTTTTCTAAAAATATTACCTATTCACGAACAAGTTGAACTAGTGTTATTAAAACAATACTTTTTTACAGATAATTTCATCAAAATAAAACACTCTTATTATTCAGCTCGTAGGGCGGACCTCTCAGTTCTTCAGTTACCAAGCTATAATAACCTTTATGGAAAAAGAACATTAAACTACGTAATCCCTAACTTAATAAATAGACTACCTAAAACACTTAAAGATACACTAACAGATAAAAATATTAAAATAAAACTAAAAAACTACTATAAACAATTAATTATTGATAAATATTCATAAGTACGAACATGACTAAAAATTATGTATACTTATCTTAGACTAACGCCATAATTTGTATTTGAATATGTGTATATATACATAAAATACACACATACATTATCTACTGACATATAATTGTGTAAAAAATGTAATTCAATTTATCAATTAATTAATTCTGTAAGCGAAAATCAACACCCTGTGGGTGCAGAGTGCAGACCGCAGTTGCGATAAGATGTAGATTATTTTTTATTTCTACCCACGATTGTTATTTCTTATGATAATTAAATAAAAGATGTACTTAGATGTTGCGGGATATTTTTGTTAGTTTTGTGAATGAATGTATGTAATAACTAATATGTATTATTGTTTGTCAATATTATATCGAATCTTTGTTTTCTATGTCGACGGCGCTGGCGCGCGGTAAATCTCTAAAGAGATTATGTTTGTGCCAGTTTAATTTAATTTATAATGAATTGTATTATTGTAATAAATATATAAATAAATAAATAAGATAAAATACCCAAAAAAAAAAAAGTATTGTGATGAAATCTATCCCATCTTAATATGTGCCATGGACTTATGCAGGATATTATAAAATCTAAAGGTAAGAATCGGGCATATATTTCAGTTCATTCGTATCCAAAGATTTTTAAATTTTTAGACGGAATGCTAGTTTCAGAGCTATTTGTTCCAAACGCAAAGAATAGAATATTTAACGAATTTACAACCTGTAGGTATGTCATTAACGTTATCCTATCCTACTTCCTACTAATCCTTATTATAAATGCGAAAGTTTGTGAGGTTGGATGTGTATGTGTATGTTTGTTACTCTTTCGCGCAAATACTACTGAACCAATTACAATGATATTTAGCACACATATAGAGAGTAACTTGGATTAACACATAGGATAGGTTTTATGCCGGAAATCTCACGGGAACGAGAACTATGCGGGCTTTTCTTTGAAAACGCGGGCGCAGCCGCGGGCGGAAAGCTAGTTTAAAATATCAGTGCAAACAGAATATTTACGTGACACCCTCAACTAATATGATATTAAAATTTCTAATAACAACGAATATCTTGTTTAAATGTATCATAAAATTATATAAAAACAAAACTATAACTCCCAGATACAAATTATGATGTATGCAATACACATACAGGGTTAACGTGTTTCAGCGGCACGACCGATATCCGCTTCGAAATTAATCTTAGTTTAAAATTAATGGATCTTATTTATCACGGGTATTACGTTTGGCTGTATAAAATGCTAATTGATGACTCATATAATACTCTAGATATGATGCCTTCAGCTTCGTTGTGATTGTTCTTTTGTGGAACAGAATTTTGTAAAAAAATTGTTTTATATCAGAAAAATGCATGAGATTTCACTTCTTAGTTGGTATATAAATATATAAAATAATATAAATGTACATGAAAATTTTGAAAATGCCTTTGGCCACGTTAGCGTAAAAATTATCGACTACCCTATTTTTTTCAAATAATTTAGATCGCGTCCATAACAGAAAATGGTCATAGTAATGATAACGTGGTATTTAAACTAGTGATCTACAGGACCGTGTTATGATTTTCCTTCACTTTTTTTTAACAACACATACATAATATCGTTGCGAATGCCTATGAAGTTATTAGTGATATGTGTCGTTTTCATAAATTGAATTAAATCACAGCTGGCAGCTGGCTAGGCGTTGTTTTTCCTACTATTAGGTAACTCTTTATTGACGTGACAACGTCTTATAATTCGATAGAGCCGGCTGCACGCACGAAAAAACATGACTCATGCGGCGTTACCTCGCTCTGAGGCGTTCCATAGGCTTGAAGTGCAAGCGAGAGCGCGGAACGAGCGACAAAGAAGCACAATCGGACGTTGTCACGTTCAACTATCGTCAGTAAACCGACTTTACAGACAACCAATTTATTTTTATTGGTTTACATTCTATGAGTGTGTATATGTGTGTATCTATGATGATCTAGTATAGTATTATATTATCTGTGGTTCTAGGTATAAGGTAACTCAAGTATATAGTACCTACTATAAATCACACAGGCCTCCTGGAAGGGTTAAATATTTTTTTCAAAGATTGTGGCAATGGCAAAGTGGATAATGTGCAGATAAACTGTCATGTCAAATATTTTTTACACCCAAATCCTAGTATCAAACATTAGAGCTTTTTTTGCAGTTGGAGACCATAAACATTGATACACCACTGCGTAGGTAATAGATACAAATATAATTATTAAGTTTGATAAAAAAAATTATAAATGAACAACAACATTTTATTAAAATTTAAATTTGTCAACAAAATAGACAGATTACAGACTGTCCGTGACCTCGTAGGAAGTAAAAGATAATTAACTTGTTATTTCATTAAAATTTGTTTTGCTTCTTTTTTTATCTAAATCTGAACACAAGGTAACTTTCCTAGTGCGCTAATAAGTAATAATATAAGTAGTATAATTTTTATATTAGATATAAAATATATTGATTTTTAAATAAATATATGTAGCTCTACCATCATTATCCTCATCCATATTTTTTATTTTTTCAGCTAGAGATAAATAAATACCAATAATCTACTTTTGTATATTAATAAAAAATAAAATTGAAACTATAGGACGTGTTAATGAATATGTACTAAAGTTCATATTAAACAGTTATTGTTACTTATTAAATAAAAGATGCAGCAATGATTGTCAAGTTCCAGAAGCTAACTCAAGAACAGCAATTGGGGTTTCACTTTTCAACAAACACCGCGCACTTAAAGCTAATAATGGTAATTATAAATATTATAATTTCTGTTTATATCTAAACAATGTTGCATGTAACCTATATATACCTCGACGGTCGGAATATTTATTTTCAGATGAACAACTTTGTATTATTTTGCTGCCCTGAGCTCAAATGAATCATTTTTATGCTATGAAGATTTGTTTGAATTTATTAAGTAGGTAAGTGAAATATTAAAAATTTTAAGATTTTAAAAATAATTAAGACTTTCTTTCTTACTTTGTATATCCGTCATGAAGTCAAGTTATGTTTTTATGCGCTTTTCAACAATCATTTGTACTATTGTAGCAAACAGAGCCATGATTTTATTGAAAATAAGAATCTCTATATATAATACTACCTATACATATAGTAGTTCATTTCGTGTTTAACTGTATTAATTAAAAGTCAAATCATATCAAATAAGGTTAATTAAAGTTCAGCATTTTTAATTTCATGTTATTACAATATTACTTTTAAACATGAAACCTTAGTTACTATAACCTATAAGCAATAATTTATGTTATCTTTTGAGGTCTCTGCAATAAATACACAATGTAAGCAAGCCATAGAAGCAATAAAACTATGATTGTAAGTACATACTACAATTAAAATTAATGAGTTTCAATGTCAATGAATTCTGTGTTCAGCCAGCGGATAATCTTGAATAATGTTGCCAGGTGAATCTAATATTATAGCTCTTCCGTACTCCCAAAGATGACACAATACGGTTGATTTTAAGCCGTGCAACTTAGGACAGAGCAATTCATTTGTAGATCTGCGCCTATTGAGCCTAAAATGAAGCTTAACCGCACATAAGTGAAGTGTAAATTCTGCAGCCTGCATGCAAACAAGAGTACAATTAAGGCAACGGCACACTGCATCTGCAGTAAGGGCGGGCATCCAGCTTCGTCCGTCACAATGCGCCAAATGACGGCCGCCCCGTACGCAAATGAAGAATATTGTCGGACTCTCTGAATGCTCCTTAATGATGTACCAAACGCCCGTGTGTTAGACTTCACCCACACAGCTTACATTTGCGTGATTGTTAACTTGTTAATTTAGCATTATTGTACTGTTTTGTCGATTGCTTTCAATGTGTTTCCAAAAGATTTAGCCATCTTCACATACCCGTATGAACTTCGGGGTGTTTTATGTTTTTGTTTCCCACTGAATGCTTATCATGAAAGAATATGGTGAATAAAAGAGTTTCGCTTTATAAACACGTGAAAAACATACCCATAAACTTACGAACTTATAAGGATTTAAAGCAGCTGTTGGCTATTAAAGCGGAAAAAAAAACTACAATTTCCATTATTACACCTACAGTAAATTCGAGAAATTATCCATCGTAATCAGATAAACAACAACAACAGCACAATTACTTCAAACGATACGTTATTACGTATCGTTTGAAGTAATTGTGTATTAAGAGTTTAATAAAACAGCTGTAACTCAACACGAGTCAAGCAGGTGGAAAGATTTACTGTGTACAGTTGACCCAGACCTCTGCCTGCAAATTGCCTTTACAAAGGGAGCGATGACGCGGCGCACAAAACGTTTGACCCCACGACTTAGCCTCCACACTACAACTTAGTATATTACAATAAATAATATTACCAATACCGTTAACCTTTCCGTCGAAAATAAAACAAGATATGCAGTGATCAACGTAATTGGAATATTATCTGAAATGACGAATGACTGCCATTACCCTCCATCACAATTCGGTTAATCAATCAATGAATTTGTCGACCACAATGTCGTGCATTTATGGAGCAGGTAGCGTGGAGCTTTAGTAGGCATCAGTGCGAGTCCCTGGATCTTGAAGGATGTGCAAGGCGATGAAATTGGCGAGACAGGGCCGACCGGCTTAGCGGCTTCATCGAACGAGCGCGCATTACATTCGATTGTAGGGCCTGTGCGGCCTAATTGCCAGCATTGTGTCGGCATGCAGATGTGAATGGGCTTTGATTTGGGCCCGGGGGCGCGGGGCCAGGGGACAAATCGCTCGTTACGGCTGCAGGTAAACTTTCATTGAGCGTCGGAAGGCGTCGGACGTGAGAGGCGGCGGACAAAATGCCCTCGTTATTCGCCGCCGAATCACTCGCTCATTGTGTTCAGGGAAACGGTAGACGCGGTGGCCGAATAACGAAAAAGACTTTAATGAGGCGTGTGAACGCTCCAAATGAACGATTGTACGAAGGACTCGCTTTAATGAAGGATTTATATAAAGAACTATGATTAAACTTTGTTACAACTTACAATGGTTAGCAAATTATTTATTTCAAACAAATTAAATAAAGAGATGCACCGAACATGCTTTATAAAATATATCTATAAATAATCCGATTATTAAAAAAATGCCATGAACATTAGGTGTAAAAAGATTCATATTTGGCTACTTGTCGGTTCATCTAACCACCTGTTGTATTTTGGGAGTGTGAGAAAAACTGAATGGTGGGAGACCGGGAGATACCTCCACCCTCTCGAGCTACGCCAATTAAAACATGACTGTTAGCTTTTGACATGTACCTAGCTGGGTACATTAGAGCCATCGTTAGTTTGTCATACGAAAGTCGTAATTGCATGGCCTATCTGAAATAAAAATATTATAAAATAACTTTGTACAGCTGTCACGATTACATTTATTATGATTAGGTACTGTTATGAAAAATATTTTATTACGAATACAAGAATACTCTAGTTTGATATTTATGATTATTATAACAAAATAATTAAGGCCAATAAAAAAGAGACATAAAACCGTTTTGTCCCTTTGCATTAAAGTTAAAATATTGGAGAGTACGTTTGCTGGTTTTGCACCTTGCCTAATTGCCATTTACTGGTCAGTGTTTTTTATATTTTACTAGATTTCCGCCCGCGGCTTCGCCCGCGTTTTCAAAGGTAAACCCGCATAGTTCCCGTTCCCGTGGGATTTCTGGGATAAAACCTATCCTATGTGTTAATCCAAGTTACCCTCTATATGTGTGCTAAATTTCATTGTAATCGGTTCAGTAGTTTTTACGTGAAAGAGTAACAAACATCCATACAAACTTTCGCCTTTATAATAGTATTAAGATCTACTTGATATAATAACACAAGCTGGAGCCTTTGTCATTGAGTTTTTTAAAATGGAAATTTACCTCGAAATTTAAATGAAATGCATTTTATGTATATTATTAAGGGCAATATAAACAACAAGGCTCTAATTATTCATGTAATATAATTTAAGTCTTTTTTACAATCATTAAAGGTACAGAAGAGGTACCTACATTTTCCAATTGCCTGCAAGTTACCTCTATTTTACTGCATTAATTATTTGTGCGCCATTTTTAAAAGTGTTGTTTTTTTAGATATATTTTTTTATGGACTCTAGTAAAAGTCGAAGTATAAGTTTTAATAGTAAGGTATATACTATATCGTGTAGATTTATATGTAGGCATATTTTTAATAAAATAACATTTATAATCTCGTGAACGTCATACGAGTATACTCTGTTCTAATCAAGAAGTTCTAATTCTAATGCGTGAATTTGCTAAACAAATCTAATATTGTGTTGTCAAGAAAAAAAGAAAAATTGCAAGCACATCTTGACGTGTCCAACGTTAGCGCCGCAAGCAAATCCTGTCCACATGTACATTGATACAAACCACAGAATAAATAATAGTGGATACTACGTAACAATACTAGGTCATTTCTGTTTTTATTTCTGTATCTTCTCATTCTGGAACAGGTAGTTCAAAGCCTGCGGCATAACCGCCTTCTGGCGGTTGAAACATATGCACCCTAGTCCGTGTATCTTACAAAAAATTTAAACTATTTAGTAGTATGTAAATGTGTTGAGTATAAAACCATGTATTACTAATTCATTGACAGTTCAGATTGATTAAGCTATAAAGTGAAAGATACATTAATTTAAGTTTACACGGTAATCATTTTAAATTTTGGTCATAAATTTTCCAACTGACCAACTTTTACTTGAGTTATTTCAAAAATATTTTACTCATGTAGGTAATGGACATCGACATCGGTTGAATAAAATTAAAGTTAGTACTTATTTCAGGGAAGTGCAATAACTGTATGACAAGGAAAGTAAAGAAAATAAAATAGATCTTTGATAATAATCGTTACGTTTTTATTCTTCTTTATCGTATTTTTTTATGTGTGTATTAAAAAATAAATAAAACAAAAATTCACTTAGATTAAATGTGTAGACAGATTTAATGGCATGGAATAATGTATAGATCACTCCTTATCTGAGTAATTTGCAATGCCGTGTATTATGTATGTCAGCAAAGCCATACATTTCAAACCCAACCCGGCTTGGAAAATTAAGATACACAAATTAAATTTCTATAAATAGTTAAAAGTAAAACATATAACGTGAAAAAGTGAAGTCCCGTGTCTCCAAGTGGGGCAAAGCGCAGATGCATTATCCATATTAGGTATATCTGTTTCACTGATCGATTTTCTTTAGAGACAAGTAGGTGATCAACCTTCTGTGTCCTGCTAGACCGAGACATTTTTTTTTCTTCGTATCCACCGGGAATCCAACCCAGGACCCCTCGGTTCTACGCTCACGCGTCAACCACTGTACCTAGGAGGCGGTCAATATAACGTAAAAGCTCAGTATTGAGAGTGCAGCGAGTAAAAAATGCCGTCACAGATAATGAAAACAATTTTTTTTAAATAGGTATAGATTTGATGATAATTCTAAATTTTATACACATTATTTTGCAACTGATTTTGTTTTCGTAGCCAGACTATTTTAAAGGATAAAAAAATATTTGTTGGATATATTCATACTAATTGTAAAATTAAAAATTAGTAGGTAAGTACCTAAAAATTGAGTTGCGTAAATTATTACGACTCACATACTGGCCGGATGCAAAAAATGAAAACAAACTCAGAAAGACATATATAGGTACCTACTTACGTACACAACGAGGACATTTACTATATACACGTGGAGGACTACGAGTATGAGAATAAAATTGTTGACAATAGAGCATTAGGCGTGATAAAAGAAACAAAAGTATAATGTGTTCAGTCATTGTTTAGTTACATAAAAAATAAAAAAGTTAACTCGTGTCAAACACTTGACACCACGATTACGACACTCGGTGAAGATTTATTTATTTTACCATGTTCTTAAGTTTCATGGTAATAAATTTTGATATGAATATGAATTCGTGTAGACTGTAAAGCATATTTTAAGCATCGTAAGTATTTTTGTTTTGTCATATTTGTCAGCTAGTAAAAGCTAGTATCTAATCTGTGGTAAAAGTAAGTAAGTATGTTTATAATACCATAATAAAAACCACTAAAAACGTGGACTAATAAAAATTCTAAACGATTTTTTTCTATATTAATTAACGAACGACCTACTTTCATTGCACTACTCTGAAACATTATCGTTCTACATTGCAAAAACGAGCATCGATTTGTATTCACACATAACGAAGTTTATACACCGTAATCCTAGCTCACCCAATCTAAAACACGGTCAATAGTGGTCAATATTTCATCTCAAAGTCCGCTCAAACGTTCGTACTGCGGTCGGGCCTCACGCGTTCCACTCCTACAATTACGCGCTTGTGTCATATTTACAGCCCAGGTAATTGCCATTCAATTACGAAGAGAGCCTGCTGGGTGTGCGAGCGGGACGCCCGAGCCCGATCCGTGTCGTCCTCTCGCTCGCCCGCGTCGTGCAGCCGGCTAGCTATCAATCATCGAACACCCCCCGCTGGGCTATAGGGATGGGAATTCACAAAGAGTATCTCGGAACAATGCTCGATAAGTGGGCAAACGACACGGTAAATTGATTTGAAAGTGTATCGATTTTGGATGTTATTTAACTAGATTAATTTGGCTTGTCCTTTTTTGTTGTTGTGACACCGTAGAAATTAAAATAAATAATCCAAACGTTATAATTGGAAATGAGGCGAATATTGGGGTAATTTGTTTTGAGTTTATGGACAATACCTAACCTTTTTATTTTTGTTTTGTTGAAAATTTAATTACAATACAATTAGAATCCCATGCATGGTGTAAATAAACCACCTTAATGAATATGGAAACGAATTAAAATATTTTTATGCTGATACTACACTCACTTGCTGTATTTTTATATATTTTATTTCTTAATTAAATTTAAATTAACCGCTTGTGAAACACATTAGAATGAAACTAATTATTTCCTGTTGAGTATTTTTTAACTTCGTTTCAACTTTATTACGTTCAAATTTTCTATAACTTTTTAACATTGAAATAATTTCAAGGTTAGGTAATAAGTTTATGGAGAAAAAAGAAAGTTGGACAAAAAAATATCGATAACGGTGTACATCCCTAGCTCTTGGTTCCAAGTGCCACAGGTATGCAATCTTTTGCTTTTATGCCTTCACCCTATTGCACTTTAATTTGATATTCGCTCCAATCTTTTAAACCGAGTATAATTCGATTCAAACATTAATAATGTGAGTTCATTTTTTGCAAACAAAAATATTTTTGATTTTGCTCATCCGAAGTACGTACGATTGATTTTAGGCATACTGTTTTTTATACCGCAGGCAAGTTTAAAGATTTTGACCTCAATCCCCGGAAGATAAAAGGTTGATAATTATAAGTCCAGTAATTCTTAATAAAATTAGATTATTTGAATTTAGAAAAGTTAGCGAGTCTACAAAAAAGGGAAATTCTGCAACCATTACATTAGGTATATTATGATATGTACTTATTTAGGATAATATAGCTGTACGTATTTATAATGTTATATATTTGTATACCTACAAAAGACAATTTCTACAAAAACAAAAAGAACAGATAAATTATAATTCATTTTATAATGACTCTATTTAGACTAAATATCTAACTAGCCTTGCATTTTTTGCCATATTATAATTATCTTAATAGACTTTAATTACTATAAAAACATAGAAAAAAATACAAAACCATAAAATATTAAGTTATTAAAACAACAAAAAAGAAATTAAGCTTGTATAATAATCAGTTTAATTAATATAATTAAAAATAATTTCAATGTGTACAGATTCGTTCATTATTAGGCAACGTTCCTGTAACAAGGCGAATCCGTTGATTAATTAGCGAGGCTAATTAGCAGGCACAAGTCAAGTCATTAGTAAACGTAATTGAAACAAGCAAGACTCGGACTTTTCCGAGAAAAACCTCCGATTAATTTACCTACAGCGACTAGTTAACCTCATCTCGCAATTTGAATATTAAACCTTTTCATATTTTTTTTTCAGTTCGCTCGACTCTAAATGTAATTTGAATTTTTGTAAATTTAACTAATTACGACGTAAATTAATAAACGCAATATTATTTGTGCCGTCATTCTTCACGTGAATATAGCTTAATTAATGTGATACAGATACGTAAGAAATCTTTATAAAACCGTAGTACGTACATCTATTTCACTAATTGGCTTCGTCACACCAGTCAACAGGATCCGATTTCAATTACCTTTGCTTTGATAACTCAGTTCTGATAATGTTTGTCAGAACTCGGAGATCTACGGTTTCGGTAAACCGTGGTTAGTATTCCTAGAACACCATAGTATTTGTATGGACATTGGACGATACAGTTGTTAAGCTTCAAAGTTATAAATTATGAGGTTACTGAGGGCTTATACAGCAATTAGACGGCTTTGATAGTGTTTACTTTCAATTGTTTCGTTCAAAAACCCATTGCTTGTTCAAAGAACAATAGCTCTACGTCTTTGTTATCTGTGGCGTTCCTATCTACGAAATGATAGATCGCTTTCACTTCACAGCGATAGTGTGTCAGCACAAAATTCATTACAACCAACATTAACTTATCCAATTAAGTGCATTACGCTTATCTAAGCCCTCTCATTATGGTAAGTAATGGTGTTGTAAGTGGTACGAATGGATGCTTCATTATTTAACGTCATAGATCGGGCCCTACGACAATCGGTTACTCGGGGATTAGGGCTGCTACAAATAATTACAGATTATAGATACTATGTTCATTCTAAACGAATCAGATAGCGTACGGATTGGATAAATAACATGATCAAATATAGATAAACGTGTGTATCTTTTTTAATTGCTTAGTATCAACAATACATTTGTTTTGTCTGCACAATCGATACGCGACGTTGCGTTGTGAGGATTGAAATAACTATTTAGTTGAAATCAGGTACAATTCTGGTAAAATTTCTTCAGATCTTACACTTATTTCATTGGAAGTTATTACGAAATAAGGATACAATCATTTTGTTTTTTTTTAAAAATGGATAGTCGATATTCGAACTTACGGAGTCGGGACACATGGCTATTGTAAATATAAAAATATTTTGTATAATATACTTAATACGAGTATGTTTCAGTAACCCTAAACAAGGTGAACAAACTATGCACGCAATTGTGAACCTTATGTCCTAAAAACAATAAAATTACTTTTTTTAAACCAAGCACTTATCCGCCGACACTTGTACCGGTGAAAGCTTGGTTGATATTTCAATCGACAATTCATAAAGTGTACAATGCAAATAGAGTATTTCAATAATGTCGTCAATTATTTAAAAGATAGCGAAGGTGGGAAAATGTATTTTTTGCTGCACTTGTTAGAAACAATTATTGTTAGAAATAGTTTTCTTTAGCAAGGCATGTTTATCTTAATATATATAAATCTCGTGTCACAATGTTTGTCCTCAATGGACTCCTAAACCACTTAACCGATTATAATAAAATTCGCACACCATGTGCAGTTCGATCCAACTTGAGAGATAGGATAGTTTAAACATGTAGGTACCACGGGCGAAGCCGGGGCGGACCACTAGTAGTTTATATAATACACACAGTCTACGATATTTGTATGGTACCTACATATTAAATTATCTGTGGTGTACGATGTTGCCGGTTGCCCGGGTAGTACAGAGTAAATTTTACTCACAAAATAAAACTTGAGTAGAATAATTAAGAATGTAGATATCTATCCTGAAAAAATATACAAGAAATAATACAATTAATGTTACATTGAAAAAATGAGCACAACAGAAAAAATAAATTTATTTAAACCACTTGTCTTGATTTTTCGAAGTTTTATTACTATTTTTGATTTACTATTAATCTTGAAACATATTTAATTTTTAAGAAAAAGCACTATACCTTCTAAGTTTGAGGTTTACGAAATGGGAAGTTTACCAAATGGGAAGTAGCCCTTCTAACTAAAGCCCCGGCAAGTATCATCTTACTCCAAGTCAATATTCAAGAACATAACAACTCAGAACATGAAAAACAACGCATTCAACTTTAATCAGATAAAACCAGATTCAGACAGAACAGGACAGAAGTTGTTTTTAAATCAATTTGCAATATATTCAAAGGATCGGGTTACACTGTATAAATGCAATAAGTAAATATCATTTTTAAAAACCACTATATTTTATTATCCAACATTGATCGTCCAACCTTTACCAACGTAGAGGCACGTAAAAGCTCTATTTTTACCTTGAATTTTATTGACCGAGACGTTTTATTTTTTAGAAATAATCCATTCCAATAATGCAAACTTATTAATAACCAACGATACTAAAAAAATAAACTCAATGCATACTTTGAATTGCGAACTTTTGTCGATCTTAGAAATTAATAAATAATTGAAAATAATTTGAATTTGAATTTAATTTGTATTTTTTTAGAAAGATATATTTCATCGTTGGTTCTGATATTTGAATAATACATTATTAAAACTACCAACAACTGCAGTTTTGTTAGAATTCATTCATAAAAAATACAGCTTTAATTTTAATTAAAATAATTATGAATATTCTTATCTACGAATTAAATAAAGAAATTAAAATCAAATATCCTTATCTTATTTAAGAAATAAAATCAAACATCTCATTTACCCCACGGACTTATAATGATCATTTATATTCAATTATTCATGCACCGAGCAATGTCAAAACAGGACATGACTTCGTAATTAACGTGTATTCATATTCATTAAGCAAGATATATAATTTTATTACGTTTTATACTTAATTAACATTATTCTCTATAAGTTACGTGACTGGAACAATGTTAATATTTTAAACGCATGTCAAATTGTATTGAAAATGCAAAGATGTGCCTTTTATGCATACAATATTTACAATGAATAATATTAGTCTGCACAGTTATGCATGCTTGTACAAGACATGGTCATTTGCATAAATGTTTAACCAAGAAGTACTCGAACCCATACATTATATTACTTAATATATTTCATTATTTAGGTGTTACGTAACCCTGTGTTTATTGTTTTTATCAGTGTGTTTGAGATACACTGGAAAAAAGTTATATAATTCTTTTTATCGAGACCTTGTCGATAATTCGATTTACGTCATTTATTTATTGCATAAGAATACATAAGCATTCCTATTCACCTAGTTATCTTAAATTAATTCTGTATTAAAAAGTCGCATAAATGAACCGTGGTAATAAATACAACATATTTTATAATCTTTATCTAACTCGGATCAGAAGACTGGAAATCGAACCAAACTAAAATTGCCTCCGTACGTCCATGTTAATTACGTAGGTATGCAAAAAAATTACACCAGAGGTCATTGAAATGTAATGGCGAATATTCAAAACACCATAAAATTTAAAATGTAATATTAACAAAAACTTAATGAAATTAATCGAGAACGTCGCGGATGCGGCCCACGGCTCGAAAATGAATCTAATTACGTATTTGCATATTAAATGATATTTACCTATCAGGAAATATTTCAAGCGAGTCCAACGCTCGGTCTCAGTAATTAAACTTAAGCTTTTACTATGGTAATGGTATTCAATTAAAGGGAAATTGCGCGTAGTTACTTGTTGATACTAACTTACGATTGGTTTCTTCCGTTGAAGTTATTTTAATAGTGAGTAGTAGGTTGCGCGTCTCGCGTGAAATTTTTGCATACGTTAGTAGGTAAGTCGTTTTTATTTATAGTATATAATTGTTTGTTGAGTGTTGAGTGTTGCCATGGTTATTTACACATTTGACTTATTATCTCATCTCTCATTATTCATTAAAAGTTTTTGATACGTGATTACAATGTTAGATGAACAAAAGTTCCTCAAGAAAATCGTTGTGATTACAAAGATGGAATCGTAAATAAATAAAAATATTCTGAGACTCATTATAGGTTTTCACGGTCATAAAACTATAACAATTTTGTTATAATAAACTACGTTTGCTGCGGTATGATGCTTAATTATTATCTTAATAATTTTCGTTACAATTATGTTAGTTATTCACATTAAATTAAACGATCCGTACACATTTATATTAAAATAAACATCATTTATATTCTCTGAAAAAAAATATAATTGGATACCTCAAAAGTTTAAAATACTTATTCCTTCAGACAAATTTCATCTATATCCATTCAGCCATTCCTTCTTAATCTCTTAACAAACATCCATCCCATTTACAATCTATACTAATATTATAAAGAGGAAAGGTTTGTATGTATGTATGTATGTATGTATGTATGGTTTTCACGCATAAACTACTGGACCGATTTTGATGAAATTTGGCACAGATAATCTTTAGACCCTGAGAAAGAACATAGGCTACCTTTTATTGCGAAATATGTACCAAGGGCGAAGCCGGGGCGGACCGCTAGTATCAAATAATATCACAAGAACTATATTCGCATATCGATCAATACGCACCCCAATCAGCTCCATCAAAACTCGGGCTCATTACTCAAAATCAATTAGCGTTATTAGTGCGGCGCGTCTTCGTTAGCCCGTGATGGAGGGTAATTTATTGGCATCTCTTAATTAGGGATAAGTCTAATTGGAGGCTTAGTCGTAACGAGGCACTCGAAATCTGACGTTCCGGCAAATAAATTGGTCGGCCGTAGCGGCCCTAGCACGCACTCAAACCGTTCTATTGCCATGATATTTTGACGCGCCAACTCTTGGTGTGCGGAGAAAGCGTTTGGTAATTGGTTATTAACTATTACTCCGTTGTTGTTAATTAGCGGCTTTAATTGCGTTTACCTGTCTTGGATCTTAATGAGGATGAAGTGTTTATTTAGATATGATGGTGCATTAGATACTTTGTCGATGCATTAGTTGTATGTTTGCGTAAGATGCTTGTTGTTGCTTGTTTTCTTCGAGAGATAAATCACAAACTATTATTTTTCTCGTCTATCAGGTACTTAAAAAGTAAGAAGGAGGAAATGACACGAATAAAAGAATCTGATAACCTTATGGGAGATTGATAATCGAGTTGTTTTCCCTGGTTCTAGGTCTATCTTTCCCACATTTTGTGAAAGCAAGAGCGTAGGTTTTTTACGGGATGAATCTGTTTTAGAAAGACGATCTATAAGCTGATATTTTTTGCTCTTCTACGAAACCAAAATTGAATATAATTATATTATTATATATAGATTTAAATTAGATATAGAAATATTGTGGGCTTTATGTGTAGGGCTAATGGTGTACGAAACAGTCTATACAAGCGAAGCATTTTTGTTACAGATATAAAAATCATATCAAGTCTTTTATCTACAATTTTCTTCACATTACCCAAACTACGTTACTTGTCACTGCCCAGACTCATTGCCCAGACCAGCTTGGCAAAAGCTAGTTTTGCAAAAAAAGAACAACCAACACTCTCTTCAAGTTCAAACCACAGATGATTACAGAAACGACCATTGATTTAAGGATGGTTATAAAAGTGCATTTGTGGCTAACTTCATTGCTGAACGATCCGGTCGGTTCCCAAAGCAATATGAAGAAAAAACACAAATAAAAGAGTAGAGACAACGGCAACATCAAGGGTATGGATGTAAACTGATATTTTGTGATGCGCCTCGTCCTGGTATCGTCGATGGCCCGAAAATATGATCTGTATATGAAATATTATATATGCTACATTATGTATAGTGATGTATACTCGATAGTACCTATATGATGAAGATGAAAGCTTCTGGCTCTTTTCTTATAATATATCGGTTTACGCATACAATTAAAACTTTGGAATAGTTTTAAACTAGGAAATAAAAGAATGGGCTTGAAAACAGAATACGCAGACTTATGTATTTAAAGTTAAAATCGAATGAAACCAACGAGCTTTTTCTTTAGTTTCATTTTGGCTGAAACTTATTTATTCCCTCCCTACTACATTTTTTCCCGATTGGTTTTAATTCTTATGTGACTTGAAGTTTTAAAGATTATAGAAATTTTCGTAATCTAAATCTTAACAAGACCTATTGTATAAAGTTAAACAATACAATAAATTAACACCAATGCTATTTTATAAGTTTATAACACAACAAGAAAAAATAAATCACATTTTCGTAAATTTTCCATAAACTTACTGTTGTTCACAGAAATGATTAAATACCAAACAATGATCAATAACCGCAAAAACGAATCTGTTAAATACAATACAATATCTATGTAAATAATTATAATAAACGACAACGATTCGAGCATTAAAACCCCGCGATAAATGGAAAATTTCCCAATAAAAGTTAGCGAAGATTCCACGCATTATCCCCTCAGAACTTCGTCTCAGACTAATGCCCACAATGCTATAATGCATTTAATTTAATAATAACGTAATGAAACGTCTCGTTCTTAGCGCGAGGGGCGTGGGGGACGGGGGGGAAGGAACCGGTCTCCTGAGGTCATCGCCTGCGAGCCTTCCGCGAGTTGCCAGCATAGACCTCATTGAGTTGCCCATTTATGTAATTATTCAAACGAGTGTGATCTGGGACAGTTCAGCACACTGCGCCTTTTTTAGACATCAGTTCAGCCGTGGACTAGCGGATTGTTCACATTAACCTATTATGGGATGGCAGAGGCAACTTTTGTTTTTATTTCTGTTATATTATTAGGATTGTATATAATTTTATATTTGGATTTATGTATCATTAAACAGAAATTAACGAATATGTTCAAGAAACTTGGCGAACTTTGTCAAATATATTAATGTACGCTATCATTCTTTAATACCGTATGTATAAACAAGGCAATATAATTATAAAGGCGGTGAGTAAACTTATTATTCATTCTACTTATGAATATACAATTTAAAATTAACTTGGAACGCATTAAGCTCTATTAATAATCGATCCAGTATAAGTAAAAAACGCGCTAGCAACCCGACGACACTAAAGAGGAATCGAGCGAGCCGCCCGCGCATATGTTAATGCTCCATTAAGATTATACTAATTGAAAGCCAATAAATACAACGGCTATGAATATTAATTTTATTTGGCTTCGCGTGGTTACTTCCAAGGCTCGGCTGGACCAGTTAAATCGCGTGCGATAAATTGCCGAAGCCCATTTATATTATAAACAATTTTTACAACAAATATTTGTTATTTGCAACCGAGTGCTTTCGACCGTTATTTTGAAATTAACTTTGGTAACAATTAGGTTTATAAAAAGACTGAACTTTTCGTGTCCGTACTTTATCTTAATCAAACGCGTCGCGCTCGTGTTAATAAGTTCGCGTAATTTATAGTTGACCGGATAATATTTATAGCGAGTAATCGCTAATTGTAATTTCACGGCTATAAATCGTCCGCAAAGGTCAATAGAGTGTGTTGCGCTTTATATGAGATGTGTATTGACGTCTCGATTCCCGTCAATCTCGCTCGCCGTCGATAACGCAGGACAAATCAATTACCTACCGCTCGCATTCCGCCGGCAGCCGACCGATGAATTCTCTGTCACGATCCTATCGCCCAACGACCACCTCTCATCCAATATGCCACGTCGTCAAGCAACGGAATTCGGGACATTGCGCGGCTAACTAGCCGATCGAAATCCTAGATTGGCAGCTCCAGATCGATGGAAGACGCACTTCAATCTGCTCGCTGGGCATTCCTCGCATTCATCGAACGTACACGCTGGATAGCGTACAGTTACCTGGGCTCCGTCAGATTTGACCACGTCAAGAATTCCGTGTTCGAATCCTGGCCCGGAATGTTATCAGTGCGTCGTATCGGCACTCGCCGTCGGACATGTCAGGCAACATTTGTAAACCGCTATTTATATTGAACGCATTCATTAAAACTTTACGAGTGTAGCTTCAAGTTCTCCTCGATCGCATCCTTCGTTAATGAGTTAATGGGAAATGATTTATTGATGAGTAATTGTAAATTATTGTTATTAAAGCATTTATTATGTCGACGTTTCACATATGCATTGTGATTACTGTCATGAATATTCAGATAATTCCCTTCATAAAGCATACAATAAGAATAAAAATGAGTAGGTAATCGATACCAGGTGCAATTGCGGATGCAGTAGAAATATTTTTGAAATTTACTTTATTGAATGTCGAATTGAATTGTGCTTATATGAAATAACAAGCTTTTCCTCTTAATTTTATTGCTAAAGGGCAATAACTACACGCAAAGTTTGATTTCACAACGGTTGACAGTCGTAAGCACGCGGGTCAATGTTGTCTGGTGCGGTTTTAGTCACAGCGAGGTCGACCATCTCCTAATTATTTTTAATTTTATGTCGCAATTCAATCTTTGAGAGTGGCGGGGCCAAATAATCATACTTATTTCTAATTGAATCTTGAACGTATCTAAGTGTGATTTCCGTAAATCTGGAATAATGCGGTACAACATCTAATACATTTGGGGAACATGTATCCCGTAGCCTAGTATCAGATCCTGCGCCCACGCGGAGCCGTCTCGATTTTATGTTAATCGAAGAGCCATGTTCTTCGTTGAAATGTACACAGGTTTAAGTATTACGGTACATGGAGCTACACAAATGTATTAAACGCGCCATTATCCACAAGCGAGGACAATTTCACATTTACGACTCTATACTGACACCTCGTAAATAAATACTTTATTGATTCTATCCCGAGCTGTACTCTATATTATCTTTTAGCACTTCATAAAGGTTCAGAGGAAATAAATTGTTGTATTAATCAAATGGCTTACTCAAATTGTTACTTAAAACACAATTGTGTATAATTTTTATTGAAAATTAAGTTTTATAAGTGTAACAATGACCCCTTTCTGTAGAATTATTATAAACAAAGAACTAGAACTTATGAAGGTTACTTCCTACACTTTCACGGTGAAGCAGATTCTTTTAATGCTCGATTAAACCGATAAAAGAAAACTTACATATTTTTTTATAGGTTTATGTCTTTTTAATTAAATCCTTCATCCTCCGTACCTTCATTGTTTTCATTTTCAATATTTCGATTTGAAACGTTTTCCATACTGATTGTTTATTATTTATTTTATTTTAAAACCACTTAAAACTATCCACTAAAAAAATTAAGTTTGGAATAAATCATGCCTAATGCCAAAGGCACTTACTTCAAGGGCTAAGTTTAATTTAAGAACAATTTTAGGATAATTAAAAAAATCTTCCGATGTTGCAGGTATGAAATATTATGTAAATAGTCTACACTTACTTGTATACCAAGTAAGTGTAGACTATTTGAAATAATACGAAATGGAATTACATAGGCAATACAATAATTTGTGCTTATATTTGAACAGTAATTAAACAATTGAAACAAAACAGGCAAGGTAAGCATAAGGGCCTCCAGCCCAAATGCCTATTAATTAAGAGGGTTGAACCGCTCTGCCTCTAATTAACTGAAGACCCTGGCCGCATTCAGTGTAATTAGTTTCCTAAGGAGTGCTGTTCTCACGCTCTCGGACCTAAAATACGTGGAATTATATGAATTTCATCGATCCAGCTTATTTGTACAACAAAAGTTACAAAACAGAGTTAACACCGCGCGAAGCAACTCGTAAATCGTCGCAGCGCGCAATGCATGAGTGAGATGTCATTCTTGTACCGTCATTACCAGCGGTCAGCTGTCGCAATTTGTCCGCCCGTACGTGGATGGTGTATTAACCCTGCGTCTACAATTAATATTGCTTACCCGCTTTCTTTCTTTCTATTTGTTTTATTTTAAATTTATTGCATTTCCTATCACTTCATTGTTGTATTTTATGCACCTATTACATTGTAATCACTGTGCATAAGAAACATCACTTGCTAGATAATCGCAAAACGACCGGCAATCGAATTAACAATTCGACATTGTAAAAACAAAGAAAAACTTAATAAGGACTTTCCAAACAACAATACTCCGACGAGGGTGGTCGAGAATCTTTATTAAAATCTCGAGCGAGTAATAAAAGCACAGTTAAATGCGGAGAACTCTGATGAAAATATTAATTAATGTTTCGAAATGGGAAACATGTTGCTAATTAAATGGCGATATCGCATAAAACGTAATTAGAGGTCGGAACATACGTTTCTCACGGGGCGGGCGATGCTCCGTGCCGTACCGGCCGTGCGGCGTGCGGCGTGCGGCGTGCCGGCAGTGCCGTCCCGTGCATCTCCCGCGGAGGAATGCGCCAGCCGACGAGCCGTGCTCCCGCAAAAACAGGTTACGACTCCGTCATACATACTGACATTCAAATACATACGTTTCATTTTAACTTTTTGTTACGACTCCTCGGAGCTTTAAATATTTATCGCTTTCGTCGTAACGAAATCTCAGTCGACGGTATCGATACTGAAAAATACTATGAATTGTCGGAGTTTATAATATAAATTCCGCGAGCGAAACTATGAACATTCCGAAGTCGCTGCGGGCTTTATTAAATGCACTGACTGGCAACTATTAGCAATTATGATCGACGCCTGAATGGGCGGCGTAATTAAAAAAGTCAATGATCACTTATTGTAATTAGCGGTGTATCGAGTTGCCGACAAAAAGGTTATTGTTTCCCGACGGTTATCAATCTGGCTGGCTCAATGGAGAGTCTAACACGTGCGACTCGCCGCCGCCCGCCTCTCGCGCTAGTCACTCGCTCTCTCCAACTCTTTGACGACTGACACGGCTTTTTGTTAAGAAAATTATCGGTATCTGAGGGCCGGCTTATTCATTGTAATAGATATTGGTTTGAGGTATTATCTTCTTATAGTAATAAAGTATTTAATTGTGTGCTTACAATACATGATCTACTAGTTTTGATACTGTAATTTTGTGGTAAATGTTTATATACTCACAAATTTGTATAAATTATTTAAACTCGAAAAGATTTTGCTAAGACTACACAATAGTACATTATTTTGTGTTTGCTTTAACCTTTGGCATGTATGTACAAGCAAATCGATTAGATTACACAGTTGCAATAAATTTTAATTATAAACTTGGAAACTCCCACAAATGATAAGCTCACGAAGCAACGATCATTACAAACGAAACAGATTTTATCCACAATCGAACGGCAGAAGCCCACTTATTTCATAATGAGGTTATTGCCTAGCATTCTGGTCCTTATCTGTCTAGTTTCCCTTAGCGAAGAGCAGCGCCAAATTGGCGTGGAGAGGTCCGCGGGCGAAGCGATGGGCCCACCGATACAGCTAATTACGGGCCGCGCGCTGATCTATTTGGCCAGATCTGGCCGCTGACGTGTGAAAATATCCAATTAATTAACGCGAAACGTTCGGATCGCGGCAATCTACTCGCGTGCTATACACCAGGTCAGCTCCCCGGTTTCAATTGCACGTTTCCTGAACGGGTGACGGAATAATGATGTTGAAGCCATCATTTCGAATGCAATTAGTTTTGATTTTAGTTGGCTAGTAATTGGCGAGTTTCGTTTATATTTGCGAATTACTAGTGATATATGCTTTGCTTTGCGCGTTTGCATTACCACACCCGCATTGATGATCAGCGGTCAGTAAAAGTTTATACATAATTATATCATTGCGCTTTTCATACTGTCGAAGATCGATTTAGACTCTGGGCTTTGATCTTCTTTTTATAGAAAACCTTCCATAATCTATCCGGGATTTTATATTAATAAGATGGCTTAATATTTTGTAAGTATATATTTATTTTAATTCTTATACGAGCAAAATTAAACAGATAAATTCCTATTAAAACGTGTACCTTATAAATAATTACTTATTTGCTACAAACGCGAATATAAACGATTATACCCAATACCTACAATCATCATTAAAATGCCAAGAAGACCCCAACAATTTGTCGGTATGTAACATTAAATTTAATGAAAATTGTAATCATTAAACCGTATACAAAGTTCGATAAATTGCACAATTATCTAGTCGCTTAGATAAACAGCAGTAAGAAGATGCACTCGCAGTGTAAGCGAGTGTTAATAGGCTATTAACCAGAGCCAGTCTAATTGGGCGGCGCAGGCGCATGCTGCCGCTTGTCGATTCTAGTCACGCTAAGCTTTACCTCGAAGCTATGCTCCGTACATGCGTTTGAAGTAATGTACAATGTACATTATAATAAATTAAAATAAGAAACTATGCAAGATACAACACTAACTAGATACGATAAAACCTTGTAGGGTAATGTATTAGTTGCGTACATATGCATGGGCATAATTTTATAGGAACTAGAGAGAGTAATTAAATATGAAAATTATTAAATGTGAAGAAGGGAAGGTAGAAAAAGTTAAAATGAAGTTTCCTATAATTTTGAAGGTTAATTTGTATGGATATTTAAAAACAAGTTACAACATTAAAATAAGTGTAATGTAAAATGGTACAAACTTGACATAAAAGCTTCACAAACATTCAAGTGAAATAGGTTCCAGTTAACTAACATCTATCTGAAACATTTTAAACCACAATAGTTGAAACGAACACTTAAACGAGTAAATATTGTTAATTAAAGCAGATGGAAAGAGAATACGTTGAAAGTCCATTAGTTAATAGAGTCGTAAGCTGAATGACGTGACGTCGCAGGGCTGCCGTCCACTCGTTTTAATTTCCTGGCGACGGATTGTATCGCACTCCAGCGAAGAACCGCAATCCATGCATTTTGGATACAGTTTGTAGCTACTTTAGCCATTTATCTAGTAATGTAAAGACGATTAGCTATGTATTTTTGAACTATTGATTCTTTACTACCAAAAAAATGTCAAGTGAGCTTTTCCTAATCCAGTTGTGTATAATCATTGTCAGCAATAAAATAGTGCAATTTGTAAGAACTTTGGTGTTCGATAATTTTAAACTATCAAATATTGTTTCGTGTTTTAAGGAAGTTTTAAGGAAGCTGACATTCATGCGTTATGGTTTACCAGAACGCATAAATGTCAGCTTCATTATTAATAAACAATATCAAATACAACGGAAAATCTAGTCTACACTTCCCCATTCCCCCAATCTATCCAGTATATTACCCACCTATCTACCGATAACTTCTAAACCCACATACATTATAAACAGAACATTTACTTATGATTATCTTAGCAGTAATTAACTAGCGGTGAGCGCAGACAAGCGGTTCCCAGTAGCCCGCGCGTCGGCGTTTAATTTCCTGACGTGTACGTTGCTTTTCATATTGTAATGACTTACGCCTTTCAAACACTAATTTAATCGATATATTGATTATTGTTTCGTGTGGTTTGGTAGAACAGCATGGATTCTATGCTTTAAGTCAATCATGCGATTAGAATTTATGAGAATTAAACACCAGAGACTAGATATATTTTGACGATGATAATTAATATTGAAAATTTTATTGTTACTTCTGGCTTTCGCAACTGCGATGAAAACAGAAACTTCTGTAATGGATCTTTTGATACTATTTTTTAAGATTTCAATTATAAAAAATATTTTATACCTATCTAATTGTGTGATGAAGATGGTTAGTCTTCAAAAGAAACCTTTCTTATCGTAACGTTTCTATATCAGAATCTGATCATAAGTCTGATGACAATATTTAAATATCAAAGTATTTACTGATAACATCAAAACATAAATACTCTTTAATATTAATCAATGCCACTATCGCTTACAAAGCAAATAATCTCGGAATCTTAATGATAGTCAGTAGGATAATCTGCATTGTGTCGGATGAAAGTGGTCGAATGACGTTTAATTTCCTACGGTTTGTTCTGAACCACAGCTCTTTTGCTTTCTGATTCTGATTAAATTAACGCTGTAGATAGGCATTTTATTTATATAATATTGTTTATAGATTGACATTCCTACTTACATTAGTAAAGGCTCATTCGATAAATAATGATGCTACGAAATACAAATTGGAATCTTAAAATTTATTTTCTGTTCATCCAAATTTAGACGGACTGGTTTTGTTGTTGGTCTTCGTATATTCACGAAATTTTTAATATTTAATTATTAATATTATAGAATGACAATTAGAGTAACCTTATATATAAAATTGCATGCTTGTTTCTTATTAATACAAATTAATAAGAAACAAGCATGCAATTAAAAAAATCAGAAATCAAATGTTTCAAAAGCAACCCTCATTTGACAACACATCTACAAAATTAGCGTCATAAAACTAAAGAAAAAAATAGGGCACCAAATTGTAATGAAATACGATCGAAAACAGCCCATGGAGCAGACACGAGACAATGCAAGGTACATTGGTCTGGTTGAGCGAAACAGCGAAGTAATTTTCCCGGACCCCTTTCATGGAACTCGTCGCGTGTTTGCTAGTTAGAATTCGGGTGTAGTTCGAAAATTAATCAGAGCCCATTGTGGCCGCTTTGTCGCGGACTCTGGTGCCAATTATTGGCTGCGCAGCGCACTCGCGTAATTGAACCCGCCCTGAGGCAGTTTCCAACTCTGCCAGCTCTAATTCTCCAACTTTTTCCGTGGAAATTGTTGGAAATCGATTTCACCAATCATTTCCGTCATATGTAGAACGTGTCCCGCTGGCGCTCGATTGACCGTCCGTATGAACTTTCATGAGTCGACAAGCAACATTTTATTTCAAAACAATCGATTTACGTTCAGTCGTGTGTTATTGATTTGCAATAACAAGCGGACATCACACAAGCATTAATAGCCCTTAACAGCCATTCATTTTATTGTTCTTGATTAAAACTCTTAATGACCGGTAAACAGTAAATAAAAATTGATAACATGTTGAACGGTAATTACATTTAACTTCCAGCGCTGAAAGCGATGAAAAATCTTCACAATCAACAAGATCACAAGTTGATAAAAATCAAAACTGTGCATAAACCTTGAAATAAAGTTAACAAGCACATCATAAGCAATCGTTTGCAAGTGAAATAAATCGCACGTTCCCATTTAAAACATTCGTTCGGAAAAATTTAATAAAAACGTGTTTCGGCCGGAAGCCTCGCAATTTGGCCGGCTGTAACAACCTGCGTACAATCTACTGATTGATTACAATAAAATAATAATTTGCGTGATAGTGCAAACTGATGATAACTATTCATTCGAAAATCGTGCGTGCTGTTTACACATGCCCTACTCTATCTAGAGTTGATATAATAATATCAAGTCAAATGATCTCTTCATTTATCTTCGTGATTGTTTATGGAAAATGAATGTTCATTAATTGAAGTCAAATAGAGTTATGTAATAACCGAACTCTACGCATTTACTGTCTTCATTAGTTTAGCGCCCCTTGCAGGCCTAAACGTGAAATTGAAAATATATCTCTCTAAGCCTTAAGGTTAAACACCTACTTGCGTGTTTTCTAAAACAATGACCTTTCCATTCACACTTATTTAAATTTAATTAATGTTTTAAAATTCCAAAAAGCAACAATACCCCGACCGTACTTAGAGTTCCATAATGCGCATTACTTAACATTTATAGGTGTATAAAAACAAACAAAATGAAAGGCTAAGTACTAAATACCGCGTAATACAGGCGAGGGTTAATGAATTTAAACGTATAATAGTCGTAGGGTAAGCATAAAGCGAAGGCATTAAAACAATAGCGAGTGTAACGCGCTGGTAACCGCCGCCAAATTTGCATTCCTCATTGTTAAAGCACATAAAAATTCTCTCATTAACCTGTGGTGGTCAGCAGCCGCCCGCCTTACTGTCCACTGTGACAGCGAACTGCTCGCTCGCTACAACACGGTGCGACTTTACCAAACAGATAGGTTCTTTTAATAGAAATGAACATTTACCCTAATACTAATGATATGCCCAACTTTTTATGTTGGACACTCATTATAAAGCTAGCTAAAATACTTAATATGAAGAGTCCGCAAAAAGAAGAAAACTACTTTGTATGTAAATTTATGATCCTAATATCAAATTATAATAACATTATACATTAATGTTATTAATATTACTTTAATTGTTATTATGAAGCATGTGTGTAGCCAAATTACAATATGGCATGTTGTATAATTTTCATTGGAGTTTTTTAATTATGAAGATACACATAATGGATTTGTATTCATAACAGAATAAAAAATCCACTTTAAGTAATAACTGTATAATTTTTATGTAAGAAAAACAAACACAATTAGGTATTCCATCGCTTAAACTGGGAATCCCTGTTTTTTTTGTAATTCAGCACAAGGATAACGATAAAAATAAATAATCTTTATTAAACTGCTAGAATACACTGTTTTAGTTTAAACTGTTATAAAACAATACATACTAATAATAATACTTCTATAGAGCGAGCACCGTGTACCTAACTAAAAACCTTCAAATAATTGCTCTTGTACAAGTATGCCGAACATTAAGAACACAAACGTCGCACCCTCTCCCAGCGAGGCGGTAGTATCCAAAGATCTGGCCGCAATTCGATACTTGGCGCCTGCTTCCATTACAGTCTGCTTAACATACCAGCCTCACGTGCATTCCCGAGCACGTGGTCACTTTTTACCGCCATTTATTGTGACCGCACTTCTGTAATTGAATATTTTCGTCTAACTACACCTTTTTTCGTTAGGTACGAGACAGTTTAATGGAAGTTACTGTGTGGAATCCATGGGTTCTACACTTTTTGGTGTTTAGACGTAAACTGTTCATACAGCCAACCTAATTCGCCGCCTGCATTTATCTATACAGTAGTTCAAACATACTTCACTTATACAATAGTGACGTTACTACGATAACACAATGATAATACGCTCTAGAATAAAATGGCTCTAGAGTAGAAATGTTGCTTGTTAATGACATAATTTGTAAAATTATGTCATAAACAAGCAATATTTCTTTATCTACAAGGCACAACTGAGCGACACTCAGGACTCGAACCGAAGACCTCAAATTTGAAAGACCATGTCTTAATGCACGGAGCTTTTCAAAGTTACTGTACCAATAAATATATTTTTAATGACACATTATTATCCTATGGCATCAGAATAATTTTTGGATCTACTGACTAGGTACTATAGATTATTATCTACTAACTTACAATACAACTAGTAGACGTCTACTACGTCGTTACTCCGAATGTGACAACCCTTAACACGTAAAACGATATTGCAATTTAATAAACCATCCTCATTACGTTATTTATTTTCTTTACAGATTTAATATTTATGTTAAACTTGATGAAGGTTTGCGCTTACTCGATTTGTTTACCAAGAACTACACAGATTAAGGCGTAAAATAATAATGAGTTAAGACGCGTACTGAGCATATTCTTAATATTAAATCAGTTTCCATAATAGCAGGCTTCTCGGCGACAAAATTCAAGCCACTACTCAGCATATTGTCCCATTAACACAATTTTATGTTCCATATTAAAATAATAAAAACTTATGCCTCTCTTAATTAAATAATTTAGCGGCGGGTTGAGCAGAGATATGTAAATTGTTTTAGGGGATAGATCAAACAACCCTTTTTTATGACTTTAATATGCGGTCTCCGGGTGGAAGGGGGTCGTGAGAAGCGGGGAGGAGGGGGCGAGGTAAGTTATGAAATATTTAATAACGGCGCACACGATTCCATTTGAATTACTTTCGAGGAAATGACGATGTATTAGGCTTGGGGCACACCGGGCCCTTGGACATTGATCCCTTTGCGATTTGTAATAGGTTTATATGCAAGATTTCATAAAAATAAAAATAATATCTAGCCTGTTAACTGTCATGAGTGATTTAGGTATGCTAATGGTCTGATGTGAATTTATTGATTATCAGAAATAAATGTTTATCTGCAATTAAATGCAATTTATTGGCTTTTAAGTGATATCAATATACCATAGCAGATTATTTAATGACGATATAAAGTTGTGTGTAAATACATTTGAGTAAGAACTTGTTTACGATATTTATAACATGATGCTGATACCGTTATGCAAAAGTGTTTTTCTTTTGTATGTGATTTTATTTATTTAATGCTTTCTAAATTTAAATAATAAAGATATCTTTATATTACCATAGATAATTAAAATTAATTATTCATCACATTTAATCTTGCTTTGCAAATTTGATAAATAAGAGAAGAGTTTTTATGTACAAATAAACGCACGTTGTTGCAGTTTCTATAACGTTCAAAAATGACAATAATTATAAAAATCACGTGCGTATGAAAAAGTCACATATAAATAACAGACTTGAAGGGCATTATATATCGTATTGAATAATTCAAGAATGGAATTTTTTACACTTGCGCTCGTTGTGGAACCGGTATAACGCAAGTCGCTTCACTGTCTCAAATACCGAGGGAGTGTTTTAATTAATGTTCCTCGACAAATTGCGAAAAAAGCCGAGTAATGACGTCACATGGCCCGTGTGTGTAACGAGGCTGATTACTCTGACGAGTTGTCGTCAAATAGCTCTTTTATGCCGATGACTGGCAGAGTAAAGAGGCATGTAAGGATACTCGCGGTATAATGACCTAATTATAATTTAATCTTAATTAAGCCTTTTAAAGGAGAATGGCGAAACTGGGCCTAACTGTTACAGAAATCATAATATATTTAAAATTCATTATGTTAATTTTAATAATTATTTGTAAAATATTGACTTCTGATTCTATGGGAAAACAAATCTTTGAAAAAAAAGATAATTCGTTCACTACCGGTCTTATCAAGCAGAGATGTCTGTGTTGTCAGGAGTAAAATAGTCAAATATATAGATTAATACGAATGAATGTTTATTTTTCATTTTTAGTTTTATTGAATTCAAATGCTATAAAAATCAGAAGCAAAACTTAACTTTATTTAACACACATCTTAATTTATTTAGGTCATTCTATAAAATAAAAACATATTTTACTTAATCAATAATAATTATAACATTTTTATTTAGGTAGCTGGCCATTAATAAATGTCAAATTATTAATCATAATTGTGTCAGTGATGAGTGATTTGTTATGTTTGTTGTTTGACTTTTGAGTGAAGTTTTAGTAACGTTATATTCAAAATTGCCAATCGTCTATTTTTACTCTAAAGATATTATTTGAATTGATTAGTCTTATTATGAAAGCGAATCCTGATTCATCCATTTATAAAGATATAAGAAATGTACCTACCTAGTGATTGTTGATGTTTTGGTAAGTTAAAATGTCTGTTGAATAATATGAGTTGGATACAATATTTCTATTACCTGACTGTTCTACTGTTACACTATTATTAGCTAGACAATGTAGATAGAAAATAAACTTACCTGGACCTAGAAAAAGGCAATGCTATTCATTTAACTCAAGCAAACTAACTTTTATTTTTGTTACTTTACACCCCAATATCTCTGCTATCCCATAGAACAGATCTGTAATTATTATATTCATAGAATCTGTATATTTTTATCTATTTAATTCCCCATAAATCATCAGTGTAACGATCAGGCCCAGAGTCCTATGGGAGTTTGCCATTCTCCTTTCGTTGGCAGCTTGATGTTATTCTTTTTGTGGGTTTACTTACATTTTTAGAGTTATTAATTATTATACTATCATCGTATACATCAAACGCGTCTACGAATTTTGTAGGATTATTTTGTCTGCTCAATTCCTTCGTGTGAATAATTTTTTATTTTTAATTGTGACTATTTATAACACATGATAAGAAGAGCAAAAAGAAGCTTTGTAAAATAATATGCAATGTATGATTGCGGATACGGAATACATTATTTATTTTTTATTGTTTATAAAATTATAATTGTAGAACAAATCTGAATTCTTGTACAATATCAACTCATATAAACGAGACCAGTTAATCGCTAATAAATCGCTATTAATTTGTTTGTGTAATATTGAATAAATTCGAAGCTAAATATGGAACGATTTTAATGCAAAATCATGAACATAATAAGCGTAGTTACGGCAGATAACATTACAAATCGGTAAGGTCAATCTCAATTGCCAATAATCGATACCTCACGAGATAATAACAAATAAGATTTTTTCCTCATATCTTTGTCTGGGAAGTAAGAGGGTTCTCACGGTCGCATTTGTGTATCTTATTTTATATAATGTTGTTGAAACTCATTATGAGTTGTGTGTTTTATTGTAACATTGTTTTACTTGACAATGATTTTGTTTAAAGGTTGTCTTATAGAATATTCTCATCGATATTATATCATTCTCGTATGTTAAGTACACGTGTGACTTGTGAGAGAAAAAATGAACAATTGAAATGTGATATTACATATTTTACCGACACTCGTTCTAATTTTTACTGTCATTTGTTGATATAGGCCCATTAAGAAGAGCTGGAACGTCAACACATTTACACATTGCACATGTTAGGCCGGGAGATACTGACACAAAATTTCGGGTCATTTGTAACAGGATGGCGGTCTAGAGGGGTCTTAGTACGCAATGACAAAAAGAAAAATGATGGTCAGAACGCTGGTACCGGCGGACTAGTCGCGTGGGCGTTAGTCACACTCGTCGGATAAATAGCGAAAGTCCAACGATTTGTAACACAAAAATTTTAGAATTTACCGATAGCCCTTAAAAAAGATGTAGGCGGTATTGTCATGCCATACTTTTACGATGTGACTTACAGTCCGCCATACCGACGTGAATGCGTTGATTTAAAAAAAACAATTCAACCATTTGTACCGGGCTAACTTTTGCACAGGTAACCATCGTCGTGCAGCCATTTACTAAAATCGCCATGCCATACTTTTCGGACGATTCCAAACCGCTTCCAAATTCCAATTCCGATTCCGATTCCAAACCGCACTACCGCCTACATCTTTTTTATGGGCTATCGGTAAATTCTAAAATTTTTGTGTTACAAATCGTTTGACTTTCGCTATTTATCCGACGAGTTCGACTAACGCCCACGCGACTAGTCCGCCGGTACCAGCGTTCTGACCATCATTTTTCTTTTAGTCATTGCGTAATAAGACCTCTGTAGAACCGCCATTCTGTTACAAATGACCCGAAATTTTGTGTCAGTATCTCCCGGCCTATGTATGTGTCATATTTTGCAATTGTTTATAAATACAGGGTGATGTAATTGGTGTAGTACGAATATCTAAAAATCTATGAAGAATTTTGTGATACAGTAAATGGAAGAATTATAGACTATTTTACAGTATTTAATAAAATCATTTAATTTTTTATTCATTTTCATTAGAAATGTCAATTTTTCTCACCAAGGTGGAAATTTGGATGATAAGGATCTTGTTATAAAAATATAAATTTTGACTAAAATCGGCATTTTTTTTTTCAAAAATCAAATTACTAATTAATAATCAGAGTTATCACATTATTAAAAAAAATAAGCCAAACTATACACAATTTTTACTTGATGCAATCCTCAAAGATCATGGACATAGTGTATTGCGCCTTCCACCATACCATCCAGAACTCAACCCAATAGAGTTACTATGGGGCATAATTAAAGGGAAAGTAGCATCACAAAATGTGAACTTTAACTTGAAAACTGTGGAAGAATTATTTAGAAAGGAAGCAAATGCTATTAGTCTGGATATGTTTAGTGACGTTTGGAGAAAGACGCGAGAACATGAGGAAAAATATATTCAATTAGAACCAAAAGTAGATAATTACACTGACTCATTTATAATAACATTAAGAAATTCCGACGGCGAGTTCTTCGAGCGATGAAAGTTTCAGTGAAGTAGAAGATTACGATTATGATTAAATAGATTCTTCTTCTTCTCTATAGATACTGCTTTCTGAATTGGTGGTAAATGTTAAAACTGTTAAACTGTTATGACGATTCAAAAGTGCTTCTAGAAGAAGTCTAATTGTATAAATGTTTGAGTTTGAGTTTAATACCAATAATGTGAAAATTATATGTACAATAAACATGTAACACATATTTGTTAGCGCGTATTGGTAGGTATTACGTACTTACTACAAATATAATATTTCTTAGATATCTTTACTCGACCAAAGTCAGGACAAGACTGCTCCGCAACTGCAGAAGACGTCCGTTATTTAAATCATTATCAAAACAACCATCCGTGTGTTGGGAGTGAGCGCACGTGTTATTTGTATTGTTTTTATGACCTGAAATTTAATTATTATTTGATAATTGAATGATTATTAATACTTTTATCCAATTGATTATTATTAGAATAAATAATTAACTTCATCAATTGATTTACTTTTAAATTATAATTTTACAGGTAAATTATGAGAGCTTTCATAATTATATTTGCATATATTTATCTACAACGCACCCATTTTACAATTCAAGTCTAAAATGAAACTAGAGTCGCATTTATTTTTGAACATACTGTAAGTGAAATTGCATAAGTGTGAGTACTGTGAACATGCCAGCTTTCCTTAATTGACCGATAAAGATAGACATTAGTCTATATATGTTATATATATGATATGTATATATATATGATATATCATTAGTCTATATATATGATATGTTCTACATCAATGAGATAATTACGATACAGTTCTAACACTCAACGGAAATTCCTGTAAACTTTCCACATTTTTAATTCCTAATATTTTTTCTGTTACATTTGCTTAGTTTTGAGTTTCCTGCTATGCTGTTTTATGTCATTCAATTTGACGAGTTCATACAACAATGTCTTAAGATGGATGGCTCGTAGCAGACCTGCATTTTAATCCATACTAATATTATAAATGCGAAAGTAACTCTGTCTGTCTGTCTGTAACTCAATCACGCCTTAACTACTGAACCAATTTGAATGAAATTTGGTAAAGAGATATTTTGATACCCGAGAAAGGACATAGGCTACTTTTTACCCCGGGAAATAGGATAGGTTTTATCCCGGAAATCCCACGGGAACGGGAACTATGCGGGTTTTTCTTTGACTGCGCGGGCGAAGCTGCGGGTGGAAAGCTCTAGTCCATAATTGCATAAACGCAACGCATTACCGCGTCGTATTTATATAAGGGTGTGGGTTTATATTGATTTAAGCTAATGTCACAAAATATTTATTTATTGCATTTGCTGTAGGATATTATGAAGTATTGTTTAAATATACAAATAACTAAACACCTATTTATTTAAGTAATCTATTAAATAAAGATGAGGAATATAGTTAATGTACCTATTTAAAATATTATTTGTTGAAAATGATAATTATTTTAAATTGTTTTATAATTTCAAAATTTATTGCCCGTTGAGGTGTATGATGCACTCCTTGAATTTAAATTAATTTAAAAAGTACTAAAACTTAGTTTAATTTTGTGCTGAAAATAGTTACCTGTTGCATTAAATTAATTTTAAAATTTAATTTACGCAATGTACAATTATATCAGCTTAATATTCGATCTCCTTGCAAGGGTCGTTTAATAGGTATGCGATGTCTTGCTTATATGAGAATCAGGACATATTTTATATTATACTGGTTAATCTGGAATGTCCAGATGACGTCATAATATCCTACCTTAGTATTAAAACTGTTCTCAGTTCTCAATAATGTGTTAGTACTAAATGAAAGCTCATTAAAATGCAAATGCACTTAGAATAAGGTTACATGTGACACAAAGTTATTAAATAATCAAATAATTAATTTCATTTTAGTTAAATAGTTATTCATAAATCTAACGTACATATTGTACAATACTGAATACAAACACAATTTCTCCACGCGATAATAAGATGACGTAATAAATCGAAATACACCCGCATGACGTCATCAATTTCTCTAATCTGCAAGCTCCACTAAATAATCAACACTCGTAATCAATTACAACACTGGGCGTGAATCGAAACAGCGCTGTAAAATCATTGGCAGATAAATCGATTGCTAATTCGTAATGGCTCATTGTTTGTGGCTCACAAAGAAACAACTTTCTTTTACACAATACCTCATACAACTGAAAGAGCCTTTAGTTATTATGGTATTCAATTATATTCATGTTTGTGTTCGTTATACATTCATGAGTGTTAGGGTTTGAGATGCAACTTGGATAAAATAATCTATCTAAACATTTGATATGTTAACTATTCTTTATATTATATGACATATTATATTATATGACATGGGGTGTAAACGGCATTTTACGGTAGGCTCATTGGAAGTACTATAAGCCACCCTTTTGTGAGGGTATAGTTCTCCAAAAACCGTAGATGTTCCATAATCCTCTCACCAGTGGCTCCAAGTAGCTGTAGTGCATGCAGCGGCCACACCCCGGAAAACCGCGTTGGCTCGCGGGCTAAACCTGGATGAGGGGGGCCTTGTTAAGGTCTAATCGCAGACACCTCCTGCACAGTGCACAAAGACTATCTCGGCGATGAAGGCAACCATAGCAGATATGCAGCGGACCTGGCGGATTCGGCGAGATAGCAAAGCAAGGTGGAAGGCTTAGGGCGACGGTTGAGGTGCCAAGAAATCGTCGGCCAGACACATCATCCAATCTCTTTTCGAGTCGTAGCGGTCTCCGTTCCACTGGGCTCAGAAGGGAGAGGACGAGTGCGTGCAATTGTATATGCGCATATACTCTTGCACCTTAATATATCTTTAGCGCAATGGACTGCTATTCTCAACGGACTTCGAGATGTTAAAGACCTATGGCGATGGGTAGAAGTAGAGAGGTCAGGTTGTGATGCATACCTGGCTTTGTCGGAAACCTGCACATAGGCAGCTTGGATTATGATGGTCGCTCCTGTAGTTGCACCTGGGATAACAGCTCAGGTTCGGCAGCATACCGAGTGTCGAAGCAGCCCTATTTAGGGAGACTCTGCTTCCCCCGCTTAGCCGGGGACGGGACTAGAAAAGGTGTCCTAAAAAAGTGTTTATCCCACAACTTGATGGGTGGTAGTAACCACGGCTACCAAGGCATCCCAATTTTTCTCGTGGTCGAAGAAAAATAAAGAACCATATTACAACATCATTAATGACATTTGGCGCATGGAATGTGCGCACCTTACTCGACTCAGACGTAAATCTCTGTCCAGAAAGAAAGACTGCCGTCGTAGCTCGCGAACTCAGCCGTTATAAGGTGGATATAGCTGCACTCAGTGAAACACACTTAGCTGATGAAGGTGAGCTTGTAGAACAAGGCGGTGGGTACAAATTCTTCTGGAAAGGGACCCCTTCTACTGAACCCAGATGCTCTGGCGTTGGATTTGCTATAAAAACCCATATTGCAAAAATACTTGAGGAGTATCCAGTGTACATATCAGATCGCATCATATCTTTACGTTTACATTTGAATAATAACAACTTTCTCAACATAATATGTGTATATGCGCCTACATTGGATAAAGACGAAGAAACTAAAGGAAAGTTTTATGATGAACTTGCTCAGACACTTGCCAAGATTCGACTAAGAGAAAAAGTTTTGCTTATGGGCGACTTTAATGCTCGGGTTGGCTGTGATCATGAGGCGTGGCCCAAAGTTTTAGGGAAACATGGCATTGGCAACATGAACAGCAACGGTCAATTGTTGCTGAGTTTATGTACACAGTTTAACCTGGCCATTACGAATACGCACTTCCAGCTCCCAAACAAATATAAAACTACTTGGATGCACCCTAGATCACGTCACTGGCATCTGATAGATTACACAATTGTACGGCAAGTTGACATGTCCCAGGTCCTTATAACTCGCGTAATGCGTGGTGCTAATTGTTGGTCAGATCACCGACTAATAATAACAAAGTTAAGGCTTCGCATGCGATACCCCCGCCGATCCGGCAGAGTAAAACCCAAAGGTATAAATGTGGACAAGCTTTGGGATCCTGATGTTCGTCAACAGTATGTAAACATGTTAAAGGATGATATCCAGTCAGAGAATGATGGTGATCTTTTATCTAGTTGGACCAAATTCTCATCGCGCCTTATTACAACGGCCGAACGGGCGTTAGGTCTCATTAAACGAAGGAATGAGGACTGGTTTGACGAAAATGATGCCATATTGTCTGAAGCTTTTTGTCGCCATCGCACTCTTCTAAGACAGTTTGACCATAATAGGCATCGGAATAACCATTTACTGGAAAAAATTAAAAAGAGTGGCTCTGACCTCCGGAAACTGACAAGAGACACCAAAGACAACTGGTGGTGTCGTAAAGCGGAATACTTGCAGTGGCTTTCCAGCACCCATCAGCTAGGGGAATTTTACGCTGAACTAAAGAAATTAATAGCAAAAACACCTCGAAGCAGCGCGCCCCTCAGGTCTCAAGATGGCACTCAGCTCCTTGTTGCTAAAGAAGAAATTCTAAGGCGTTGGGCACAATACTTTAATGAATTGCTCAATACTGATCGAGCGCTAAACCTCCAATACATAAATTCTCTTCCTTCTTTGCCACAAGTTCATAAGCTAGATGAACCACCGACGCTACAGGAGGTAACTCGAGCTATCAGTGGTCAAAGCAATAAAAAGGCGGTTGGCGTGGACAATATACCTGGCGAATTGATTAAATACGGTGGCGAGGAGACACATACTGCGATGTGGAAACTTTTTGTACGGATGTGGGATGAAGAACTCCTCCCGCCTGACTTTAAAGTCTCTCGTATATGCACTCTGTTCAAAAACAAAGGTAGTCGTTCTGACTGCAACTCCTACCGTGGCGTGTCGCTCCTCTCGGTACCTGGTAAAATCTTTGCTAGAGTTTTGCTCAATCGTCTTCTTAAGTTATCTGAAGAGCTTCTCCCGGAGACCCAGCTGGGTTTTCGTCCTGGCAGAGGAACCTGCGAAGCTATTTTTTCTGTACGACAGCTTCAGGAAAAAAGTCGCGAACAAAGACGACCATTGTGTCTTTCCTTTGTTGACTTGGAAAAAGCTTTTGTCAGTGTTCCTCGCGAGGCATTATGGACGGTACTGAGCAAGGTCGGTTGTCCGGAGAAGTTTGTACGGATAATAAGGCTTCTTCATGATAATATGAGTTGTTGCGTCGCTGTTAGTGGAGAGCAATCCGATTCCTTTTCTGTCACCTGCGGTGTCAAACAGGGCTGTGTTCTTGCACCAACCCTGTTTGCGATCTACTTCGCGGAGGTAATTAAGGATTGCATAGTTTCGGTCCCTGTAGGAGTATGGGTAAGGTTCCGAATGGATGGGAATCTTTTTAACTTGGACAGACTGCGTGCTCGCACTAAAGTCTCCCATACCATAGTAACTGAAATTATGTATGCGGACGACTTGTGCTTTATTACTGACTCCCCTGATTCTCTTCAAGGGCTTATGACTGGTCTTGGTGAGTCATGCAACAAGTTCGGTCTTAAGATTAATGTCCGAAAGACCGAAGTTATGTCAACAGGTTCAAAAAAACCAACCATTGACGATCTATCTTGACCAAGACGTACTAAAGCCAGTAGAGAAGTTTAAATATCTAGGCAGTCACATATCTTCTACTTGTGACCTTGAGGGCGAAATAAATGCTCGGATTGGTGCCGCATCGGCTGCTTTTGGCAAACTAAGACGAAAGGTTTTTTGCTCTCACGACCTGAAAATGGCAACAAAGGTCTCGGTCTACAGGGCTATAGTCCTACCCAACCTATTATACGCATCGGAGACTTGGTGTCTCTATCGAAAACAAATTCGCATGCTTGATCGCTTTCACTTGCAATGCCTGCGGGATATATTAGGCATCAAGTGGACGGATAGGATCAGAAATACGGAAATACTTCGTCGCACTAACACCTTTGGCATAGAAGCATTCCTGATGCAACGGGAGCTGCGATGGTGTGGCTATGTTTTCCGGATGCCTGACGAAAGAGTAGCCAAGCGCATATTCTACTGTGAGCTACACACTGTGTGAACAACTCCTTCGATACAAGGATGTTCTAAAGCGGAACATGAAAAAATGTGGGATCGATTCCTCCAGATGGGAGGCATTGGCTAATGATCGATCTAAATGGAGACACCTTCTTAAGCAAAACATCAACGCTTTTGAGGAGATACGTTGCAGAGAGCTAGACGCCAAACGCGATGAGCTCAAAGCCCGACCACCTGCGGCAATCAATTATAATTATTGCGGTGGTGTTTTGACGTGCCCCAAATGTGACCGCACATTTTTTGCCAAAATTGGCTACATCAGCCATTTACGTGCGCATGAAAGGGCTGACCCGCCGTGTTGACAATAATTAGCAGTCGCCGTAGCCGAAATCTTCAAGGAGTGATTATTATTATGTTTCTCTCCATAATACACGGGTATCACCAGAAGGAAGATACCCGGTCCTTTGGGAGGCTTACGTGGGGACACAGGTCCAACACGCAGAGGTCCTTTAGAGAATTTTAATGTGTTGTGGGACACCAGCCGCAGCCTGCCCATGACTGCACTGTAGAGATACAGCCCTGGGCAGTCCGCGGCCAATGTAGGACTATTGCAAAATATGGGAATTACGAATCTGGGCTATGGAAAGGAGGTGTTTGGTGGATCGGTAGGTTGGGTCTATGGGGACTATGGACGTCTGCCTTTTCAATATTAAAAATTGAAAGTAATGGCAGACGGTGACTCGCCAGCTCGGCCGATGGGCTCCCAAAAAGGTTACCGAAAATGGCAACAAGGGGGCAACATCAGCTGAGCGGCTAGGGGTGTAGAGAGGTGCGGCACCGGTTTCACCATCGCGGGCCCGCGGGCCCGGAGCGGGTTTCCCCGCTATTACGCCATTAGACACTTCCACCCCCGAGCATATAGCTCTAGCGGCTCAACTCTGGACGGCCAACAAAGGCAAGCCAGAGGTGGGGGATCCTGAACCTCGTCATTGTTCACTCCGAAATGCCACAGAGACAGTCCGAAGGTGAGGACAGGGACCTCCCCCGGGAGCGCTCGGTTCCCGCCGGGTCGCTACTCCTCGACACCTCGCCACAAGGTGCCCTGCGGGGTGACTGACTGCACGGTTGGGATATCTATTGTAGATATGCCATCCGGGGGCGATGGGGTCGTCACATCCCTACGCCTTATTATTATTATGTTTCTCTTCTCCATAATACTCGGGTACCACCAGAAGGACGGTACCCGGTCTTTTGGAAGGCTTACGTGGGGACACGGATCCAACACGCAGAGGCCCTTTTGAGAGTTTTAATGTGTTATGGGACACCAGCCGCAGCCTGCCCATGACTGCACTATATAGAGATACAGTCCTGGGCAGTCCGCGGCCGATGTAGGACTATTACAGAAAATGGAAATAAATAACTGGACTATGGAAAGGGGTGCTATGTGGACAGGTTACTGGGTCTATAGGAACTATGGCGTCTGCCTTTCTACAACAAAGTTTGTAAAAATATATTGGCAGACGGTGACTCGCCCTCTCACAGATGGGCCCTCTAAAAAGTCGCTGTAACTTAGCAACAAGAGGGCAACATGTCGTGAGCAGCTAAGGGTGGAGAGGCGTCCCTGGACTTTAAACGACGATCACGCGCTCCCTGAGGGTCCAGCATCACGTGCCCACTCGCCACTTACGCTTCGCATCCACCCTTCGAGCTAAAAGCTCTCGCGACTCCACTCTGGCCGGCCGGTTAAGGCAAGCCAGAGGTGGGGGTCCTGTCCTCGTTAGGCTTCACTCCGACCGGCCAGTGAAGGCGAGCCGGAGATGAAGACAGGGGCCTCCCCCGGGAGCACTCGGTTCCCGCGGGGTCGCTACTCCCCGACACCTCGCCACAAGGTGTCCTGCGGGTTGACAGATTGCACGGGTGGAATATCTATTGTCACGTAAACAATAGATATCCCAACCGTGGGCGATGGGGTCGTCACATCCCTACTATTATTATATTATATGACAAATTATTTTATTTGGGAGAGCCGATTAGCTTAGTCTATAGCAGTCAATGATCACGTACAATGTACATATCTAACAGTGATAGATCCAATAGTCTTGAGATAAGCGCGGTCTAACGAACAAACTCTTCAATTTTATATTATTTAAATGGGTCCAATGGTCCTGAATTTAGCGCGGTCTTACGAACAAGCAAAAAATAAACATTATGCACCTATTTGTGCATAGATGTACAGTACTCCAAAATTAATAATGCGCATGCAGATCTTCGCCAATTATCGTATTTCCAGAAACACCCGAATCACCCCGAATCATTGAATCGTAAGTGCCCTAAACAATGCACTTGCATCTTGCACCTTGTTCGAAAGAAATAGGAGTCAATTCAGAGTCATACACAATCGAAAACAATTCGGGTGATAGGTGACGGTAGCCTGTCAGTCAAAAAATTCAAAAATCCGTCAGTCGTCTTTATATATTGGTGGTGACCGCACGTATTATAATAATCTCTGTATGGAATTATATAGAGCTGCTGTTACATACCCTTCTTAGTTTTGTTTCAAAGTTGAATTTTCCGATAAAATGATTATTTACACAGGTAGCAGATAGCAATGGGGAAAGTGAAAGTTAATAAGAGCATAATGAAAGTTCTGATCATTCTACGATATCAGAAATAGAGATAATCTCTTATTCTGTAAATCCTTCGGACTGAGATTTTAATGATTAGATTTCTACAATCCAGTGTTTGAAAATATTTTTTTTAAATATAAACTTTGTCTTATTTTAACCTTCCATACATCCATCATCACGCCAGCTTCAGTAAGACACTTTAATAGTTCTATGTATAGAATTTTCCAAGTAAATCAATACAACAAATATATATTCGCAATCGTGTGGTTTATCCTCACTATTAACTTACATTGAATTATCGAAACAAATTTCGTTACTTATCTCTTTTACCATAAAACCACAATAAAACTAATAATTATAATAAACTATGCATGAAGAAAATACATTTAACCACTCTATATACAAGTAAAGCAAAGCAAAAGGCCACACTTAATTTTAAAATAAATAATAAAAGGCAAATACCTAAGCTACAAGATCATTATGCGAATTCCAGTGAACTTATTATGATAACACCGTGGACATCCAAGAAGGAACGTATCAACTTGAACAATACGCCCATTTAGTGGACAATGCGTAATTGATAAAACAAAGGAATATTAATTTAATGGTTATACGGTATCGGACCACCACCGGACCACCAGGCAGGAGGATATCTCGGATATATAAGCAATTCACAAGTAAACTCGTCATTCTCACACCAGCTCTCTATAGTTAAGGTCATAGATTAAGTAAAAATTGTAATTTATTTAAATAAATTATTTTTTTAAAAGTAATCTTGACCGAGTTATTTTTACTGGCGCCCAACGTGGGGCCTAACGAGTGAATTTAAAGTAAATACATCGTAAATTACGAAAAAGTTCACGAAAATCTTTCAAGATTGAAGTTAGGCAACTCACAAACAAATTAGTAAAATCAGTGAAAAGTTCGAGGGAAGAAATGAAAAAGGAGGCCATCATCGGATTTGTGCTGTAAGTACCGTAGCATAATCCTTTCACCATTCCTTTCCACTTGAAACCCCCGACTTTTGTATATAGCTATAGGGATACTGGAGAGAATCACTCTCCTTCTGAAAGTGAGAGCAGTCTTAGTGATTTGAGTTATTCAAATTGCAGTAATAATCCAACTGTCATAGACAATATGGATCCAAAAACCTTGTTATCGTTCGTTCCCACATATGATGGTGACGCATTTAATCTTTATAATTTTATAAACTGTGCCAAACATTGGTTACAGATCGCAGGTGGAGACACACCACCTAATGTAATGTTGTTATTAAGCAAATTAGAATCGAAAGCTGCCATGACTATCTCCATGGTAGATCATGACTTTAAGTGGAAAAATATAGAATTAACATTAAAAAAAGAATGTGGAGATAATAGGGAGTTCAATACCTTATTAATTGAATTGTCGAATGTTAAAAGAAAAGGTAGCTATAAGGATTTAATTTTTGAGTTAAAACAGAAATTATTTTTTATTAGAAGTAAGTTGTTAGATAAATATAGTGAGAAAACGTTAGTCGATGAAGTGATGGAGCCGTATATTAATACCGCGCAAAATGCATTAAGAAACAGCTTACCGTACCATGACCAAATTTACGTGTCAAACTGTGGTTTTGAGGAAACGGCCGCCCGAATTTTACAATTAGAAGCAGAGGGTAGGTTCGACAATATTAAGCAAAAGTTTTCGAGCATTTTACCACCGCCGCGAATTGTTCAGCAGGGGTACTCGCAACATAAACCCAATTTTGTAAATCAAAAGCATAGTTATCCTAATTATCCACAAAATCCAAGGATAAATTATAATAATAACAATTATAATCATAATCATAACCAAAGTAATAATAATTTCCATCAAAAATATCCATGGAAGCCAAATCCAAATAATGTGTTCAATAAGCCTCAGAATAGTTATTTCAAGCGTAATCAATATCGCCCGGTTAATAGAAATGTAAATGAAACGGAAGACGTGTCCATGCGGACAGCGCCTCAGTTACGCCCAGGTCAAACAAATCTAGGTAAAGGGTTAGTCGCAGAGGAAGTTTTCCATACTAATAATATAGATGAAGCAAATTTTTACAAAAAGGCCTCTCAAAAGAAAGGGCCATAGAATTTAATTTTGTTAAGTCTTATTTGCCATATTTCGAAACGGATGAGCCAAAATTAAAAATCTTAATAGATACGGGTAGTCAAAGGTCGTTTATGACTGAAAAGGCTTCAAAATATTTTAAAAGCTATTATAAGCCTGAGAAATTTTCGGTGCGTACATCTCACGGTACGTCGACCCATGTAGGTTTAATAGAAACTCCGTTTTGGTATAAGTACTTCGATACGGGTGAAGGAACAATGAAGTTCTATGTGTTTAATTTTAGCGATCAATATGATATTTTAATGGGAACAGATATGATAGAGCAAGTTAATGCTAAAATAGATTTAAAAGAACGAAAATTAATTTTACCAAATAGTGAAATTTTAATTCATCACATGACAAATGAAAATTATTCAGACATTAATAATTTGTGCGAAACGTATAGAGATTTATTTACGGAGGATGTAACGAATAGCGCAACTACATCTATTAAGCATAAAATTAATTTAATTACTAATGAACCGATTTACCAACGTCCTTTTCGTTTGCCGCAAATACAACAAGAGGAAGTTAATAAACAAATAATTAAATTATTAAACGAGAAAATAATTCAACCTTCCGAGTCGCCATGGTCATCTCCAGTGCACATAGTGCCTAAGAAAATAGATCAGTCAGGCGTTAAGAAATGGAGAATGGTTATTGACTATAGGAGGTTAAATGAAATAACAAAATCCGATAAATTTCCATTGCCAAATATTGAGGAGTTATTTTCCAAGTTACAAGGAAATAAATATTTCTCTACCTTAGATTTAACTTCGGGATATCACCAAATTTTAATGGATACAGATTCCATCGAGAAAACGGCATTTAGTACGCCTAATGGGCATTATGAATTTTTACGGATGCCTTTTGGTTTAAAGAACGCTCCCGCGACATTTCAAAGAATGATGAACAATATTTTAAAAACGGAAATAAGTAGAAATATTTGTTTAGTTTATTTAGATGACATAATTATATATTCAAAAACTAAGCAAGATCACATAAATAGGTTGCAGCAAGTTTTTGAAGCGTTACGTAGAGTTAATCTAAAATTAAATAAAAATAAATGCGTATTTATGGAAGAGGAAATCGAATTTCTTGGTCATGTTCTTAACAAAGACGGACTAAAGCCAAATCAGTCAAAGATAGAGGCAATTAAGAAATTTCCGATTCCAAAAACATTAAAACAAGTTAGAAGTTTTTTAGGATTAATAGGTTATTATAGAAAGTTTATTCCTAATTTAAGTAAGATAGTTAAGCCTTTAACGGATACGACTAAGAAGAACGCGATTATTGACATTAATAATAATAAGTTTAAAGAAGCATTCGAGTCGTGTAAACATTTATTAATGAATGCTCCAATTTTAGCATTCCCTGATTTTAATAAAACGTTTGTTTTAACAACGGATGCATCGGACATAGCTCTAGGTGCAGTATTAAGTCAAGAAAATCATCCGATAGCGTATGCGTCGAGAATTTTAAGCGAAACAGAAAGAAAGTATAACACTACGGAAAAAGAATTGTTAGGTATTATATGGGCTGTTAATCAATTCAGACCCTATATTTATGGTAGGAGATTTATCTTAAGAACAGATCATAAAGCATTAATATGGTTATCTAAACTAAAAGAGCCAAATCAAAGATTAACGAGATGGAAACTTAAATTGCAAGATTACGATTATAAAATTGAGCACGTCAAGGGTAAAGAAAATTACGTAGCTGATGCATTAAGTAGAATTCAAATAAACCACACAAGTGTAGATTCCTTAGCAGCGCATTGTGGCGAAGAATTATCGTTAGACAGTACACCGCGTAATAATGATACAGCGATAAGCACTGAATCGAATTCCTGTTGCTCAGACAATAGATCGTTGAGTAATACAATACACTCTTGTCAACAAGACAGCGATACAGGTATTCCAATCATTGATAGTTACCCACCTAAACGTCTCAGACGTGTTGTGTTTGAAAGTGCTCCATACGAGAACGCGAAGTTTGAAAAAGGTATGTGGTATTTTTATATTCCACCTAATAATGAGGAAGAAGTTATTAAAAAATATATGTTAGAGTATTTAAGTAAAGAAAAATATGCTTTTATAATACCAAACGACGAATTATATTATAAAATATCTGAAGTTTATAGAAAGTATTTTGATCATAGTAAGTTTAAGCCAACTAGATACATTAAATCGTTAATAGAAATAGATAATAAAGAAGAACAATTAAATTTAATTAAAGAATGTCACTTACTAAATAATAGACATGCAGGTATAGAAATTGTGTATAAACAATTGCGTGAAAAATATTATTGGGAGAATATGCGGAAAAATATTAAGAAGTATATATTAAATTGCGAATTGTGTAGAAAGGAAAAATATAATAGGCATCCTAATAATACATTGTATTCGGAGACAGAAACTCCACATGAACCAATGTCAGTATGGCATATAGATTTTATGTCTTTAGAAAGACAGTGGTACCTTACAATTATAGATAAGTTTTCAAAATATGCGATTATTAAGCCAGTAGATAAAAGTAGAGTATATGATGTATTATATGAAATATTTGCATTTATAGGGGCACCTAATAAGATAGTGCATGATGGTGAACAATCGTTTTGTAGTGAGATTGTCACGGAACTTTTTAAAACTTATAATATTATTAACCATACTACGTCACCGCAACATCATAAATCAAATTCGGATGTTGAGCGTTTACATAGTACTATACAAGAGTTGTTTCGTTTACAACGTGAATCAGATTTAGACCAAAATCAAAAGATTAATTTTATTGTACATTCTTATAATAATACAATGCATAGTGCGATAAATATGACGCCATTTGAAGTGCATTTTGGTAGAAAGCCTAAGTTGCGTAGTTTTGATAATTTAAAAGTAGCTATACAGAGATATACTGCCCAGCATAGAGATTTTGCGAAAGAGTTAAATCAAAATGTTCATAAATTGTTAAAGAAGCAAAAGCATGATAGGAATAAAAGATTGAATGAGAGAATTAAACCCCCGAAAATATTTAAGATAGGTGATACAGTTTATTTGAAAAACTCTATGGCGGACAGACATAAGACGAAGTCAAGATTTTTAGGTCCATACAAAATATTAAGCGTGGAACCTCATAACAAATATAAAATAAGCAATGGCAAAATATATCATGTAGAGGAACTAATTGTTTCAGAATCTACGTCAGTTTCGGATACAAGTTCAAGCAGTTAGAACCTTCAGAAAATGTAATAATAGTTGAGTTGAAGCCTGCTCGAATTTTAGAAGGAAAGTGGTATATTATTCATAAGTTAGAAATAAAACCAATTGTATTAAATTTAGAGAGTATACAACAATCTGTAAACCATGCTTATAGAAATTCTAAGATAGATGATGTTAATCATATATATCAGAGAATTAATATTATATTAGAACATGTTAGAGAGATATGTAAACATTTAAATATTCAAAGTAAGAATAGGATTAAAAGAGGATTAATTAATGGTTTAGGAAGTGTTATTAAGTCGATAACTGGTAATTTAGATCAAAATGATTTAGATTTAATTCAAAGAGATTTAGAAACTGTAAGAATTGCTTATAATAAACAAATATCGATAACTGATGAAACTTTAGAGGAATATAATAAGCAGATTGCAAATATTACTTTAATTCAGGAAGAGATTAATAATCAATTGTTATCTATGTTAACTAGTAAAGCGCAACAAAAGGTTGCTATATCTTTGTTATTACAAGCTCAAACTTTACAAGATGTAAGTGAAAGATTAACAACAGCTATTACGTTTGCTGAACATAAAATGTATCATTATAGTATTTTGCAATCTCAATTGTTAGAAGATACAATTAATAGTATTCCAAAAGAAATTGTTATATCTAGAAATGTTAATGATTTAGAAAAGTTTATTACTGTAGATTGTCAAATTATTAATGGAATAGTATATTTTGTAATTGAAATACCATTAGTTAAGAATAGTGTATTTAGGACAAGAAAAATTGTACCTATTATCCAACATAACCTATCCTGTTCCTATCCTATTATGCGAACGGTTACTTTAGCTTACAATGAAGAAGAAATGTATGAAGCTGAAGATTGTATTGAAATAAATGAATTAATTTGTAAAGGAAATATTTTGACGAAAGATACTTGTGAATCTGAAATATTAAATACAATGAATAGCGAAAAATGTCAAATGGTAGCAATAAAGTGTCCTAAAGAGGAAATTTTTGAGATATCCCCAAAAGCCATTTATATGTATTTTAATAAGACAACTGAAGTTGGAATCAAGTGTAATAATCATAAAGAAACTTTGTGGACTAAGTATACTAATATATTATATGGAGAAAATTGTGAGTTGAATGTTTCAGGAAAAACTTTATTTCACACGAGGGAATCAACGGACAAAATAATTATTGGTAAAGTGGATTTACAACCAATGGAGACTGTAACTGAAATAGAACTTAGCAAGTATGATAGAAAGAAGATTTCATCTAAGTTAAATGAATTGAAGAGGATTCCCGCATTTAATTTTGAAACTCACGATATTGTTCAATATAGCTGGATAACATTTATAACTATTGTAATAATAATGTGCCTAATCTATGTTAAAATTCTCAGATCCAGGTTTCGTTCGAAAACCTGTACTTCGAATTTGGAGGGGGACAGTAAAGCAAAGCAAAAGGCCACACTTAATTTTAAAATAAATAATAAAAGGCAAATACCTAAGTTACAAGATCATTATGCGAATTCCAGTGAACTTATTATGATAACACCGTGGACATCCAAGAAGGAACGTATCAACTTGAACAATACGCCCATTTAGTGGACAATGCGTAATTGATAAAACAAAGGAATATTAATTTAATGGTTATACGGTATCGGACCACCACCGGACCACCAGGCAGGAGGATATCTCGGATATATAAGCAATTCACAAGTAAACTCGTCATTCTCACACCAGCTCTCTATAGTTAAGGTCATAGATTAAGTAAAAATTGTAATTTATTTAAATAAATTATTTTTTTAAAAGTAATCTTGACCGAGTTATTTTTACTTACATATCGTCTTCGGAGACTCGGGGAATATGACAGTTGCCGAACAGTGACGAATTTTTCTATGCGCATTATCAGTTTGGGAGTACTGTTTTGTTCACATTAACGAAATAACTGTTATCTAAACACGCATCTAGATTATAGACGGAAGATTTTGACAATTTGATTATCACTAAACTGTCATTATTTAAATGCATGATCCCAAAATAGAATGCTAAAAACCCCATACATAATACGTATCTTACTAAAGTATTAAGACTTTAAAATTGAATTTTTATGCAGAATATTTAATTTTCACAGTTATCCTTTCATTAAGAACGGTGCATGATTTTATGCATCAACTAAGTACTACATACAAATTGTATTTTTATGTTCTACACACGCAAAATATACAATTATATTATATAATAAGATAAGATCATTTAATCAAACGTCAGTGTTTTACGGTCGTGGTTAATGTTGCTGACCTTTAGAACAGCAGTAGCAGGAAACAATTATTTATATGAAAAATATTAAAGCGTTAACTATACTTTTATAACGAAACATGTACATTTTAAATTGTATTCATTGTTTTAGGTACTTTTTTTGCTACAATGAGAACTAATCGAATGAAGGCGAAGATATTCGCATGAATTGATGTTAATAAATTTATTTATTGTAAATACAGCTATAAAATCGCAATGCAAATAAACTAACATTCACTTGTAAATATACGCCAGGATACAAGATAGCCAGCGCAAACATAAGGGCGTGGACACATAGCACGGACAGCGCGTGGGCCACAACATGGCCGCCTAACAACTTAATAAGCGGTTGTGCGTGATTTACGCGGGCCCGCGGCGCCGGCGCACTCGTACCACCATATTTATACTAATTTATGACAGATAAACATCGATTATACTTAGTACTGCTTCGAGCACTAATAAATATAACACAACTTTGTTACCTTTGAGCTTAAAAATAAATAACGCTCGCGGAAAGTTCAAACGCCTTATTAGCACAGATAAATCCACGCTGACGTTTCGCTTCGACTCGAATTAGACTCGAACGGTCTAATCACGCTGCACCCAATAAATTTTTCGTATTATATGGATCGTAAGCGGGCTACAAGTATGCAATTGTATAGTGTCATAGGCCATAGACCCCACTCGACGCGAGAGCGGAGTTATGGCTCTCCGGATGGACTCGACACTAACAATCGTGAATCGAAAATAACCGGAAAATTTCTTCAACTCGTCTAATGGCTTATTGTTGTTTATTTTATTGTTATTATGGCGTGTCTTGTTGTCATGTACATTTTAACTGCCATTTATATCTTGGGGTTAAGGTCAAGCCACACGATAGAGGTTCTATGCTCTGCAGAATTTGCAATTGCTATTTATAGGGAATATAAAGTTTTTAACCTTTTCAACAAAAAATACATTAAGTCTTTGTTATTACCATTACTATAAATTACCAATCTCACTCACTTATAAGAATAGTAGGTGTAAGACCTTTTTAAAGCTCGGATAGATAGCTTTCGATAATTATGGTCCTGTATAGATATATGTAACATCAAACATGTTACGTGTGTACATTTTGTGTAACAAATCAGTCATAAGAACTCTACCAACAAAATAAGAAAAAAAATTGTATTTATTCCACTAGACGTTTACAATCCCAGTTTAAGATTGTCTATTTTTATTGTTACATCCACACTTCGTGCGGTAAAGGGAATAGAAAAAGAGCAATAAAATATTGATACATTAAGATTTCACCGTATTTCGACTCGACTCCGGTTAATCGACTATGAATATTACGAAGTCATTGTTAGATAGCCAATATTATGATGGGAACTTAGTTCTGTACTTACTCTCGCATACATTACCGTCTGTTGGCCCGCACTCTTCGAGAATATTCTGCTATTCACTTGAATCAATTTCATTTACATAATATGAATTTACATCATGCCGTATAAATATTATGATTATATTAGATACAATTTTTAAAAGATTTGCAAGAATACAAGTAATAGGTATATTTATTGTGAATTGTGAAATGATTATAGAGTTAATAATTATTGTAACCTTTTGCTAAGATCTATTATCTTTAAATAAAAAATACGTGCTGCGTACAGCCAATAAATTAAAATACTATATATAGTATATAGGTAGACTGGGTACGGTTGTGCCAGGTCCCGGTAGTGACAGTCGTCATATTTTCGAAAATATAGGGAATAGCAGAGGTCGTGCAAGGGGAAAGAGGAGCGGCTTGCTCGTCTCAACCTGTTTCACAGGGTTGCATCATTTTCCGCGCAGTGAGTACATGAGCAGAAGCCCATTTTGATTTTAACCGCCGAAAAGTAAGTTTTTTCGTTCATTTTCATTTCCAAATTACTGTAATATCTATGCTGATAGGGTATTGAGTGTTATTCATCGATATAAGTCACATATTAGCAGTTTAATATCAATAATTACATTTATTGTAGGTTATTTTGTCTTGGTGTGGTGATTGTATTTTTATAAAAACAGTCTCTGGTTACGGTTGTGACACTTTAACCGGGTACGGTTGTGACATAAGTAAATCTGTTATTTTTGTTTTAGATGCCTAGAAATCGCATCAGAAAAACTCAAAGAGTGTACCATGTACTGTGTCGCAGTACGAAGATGCGCATGATGAAGTAAAACGCAGGACTTCTTTGCGCAGTGCTGCAGATTATTACTTATTTTAATCTAGACTTTCGCACAGCTACTTTATTTTACTATGAGAATATTTTTGTTTTTTTTTTTTGTTTGAAAGATACCATGAGATTCATATTTTTATTTTTTATTTGAAAGATGAGCACTTTTATTACGTTTGGAGTTTTGTTTCAAAGTAAAGTAGAGTTCCTACAAACATAAGTTTTATTGTGATTATGAATGTGATTGACATCATTTTCTTTGATAAGTAGGTATTGTAATTTTAACTAATTTGTTAATGAAGACTATTATAAAAAATCAGTATTAATTGAGACTGATAATATATCTTAAGATACTATAGTGCCTTGAAAGTTGTGAAAGATTAAACTGTTACCAGATTTTATCACTTTTGTAAGGAAAGTAAATTTTGTTAATGAATGACTCATTTTTTGACATTATAAATAAATAAATATTTCTTGTAATGTAAGTAATAAGTAAAGTCATGAAAAAGTATTTCATGATCATTTAGAGCATTTCTATCCTGTTGTGTAATCATTTCACATAATTTTCATACTGTCACTATTGACCCCCAGTACTGTCACAACCGCCCCTGGGATGTGGTCGATTGTGACAATCTTCCTTTGTTTAAATAAATATTTTTCATAATTTAACTATTTGATTTAGACCTAAAGTTTTAACATTTAGTCGTTAACCAATGAATAAACTACATTATAATACAGTTTTTGTTCAGATTATTAGCATAATTTAAAAAATATAGGCGGACAAACTAAAATTGTCACTACCGTACCCAGTCTACCTACTTACAAACAGAGACAATATAATATAAATGATGTAATCGATTGCATAGTTGTACATTGTTAAAAGAAGAAAATAGTATTGTTATTCCAAATATTAATAAACAAAATAACGTAACTTCAACTGCAACTAATAAAGTAACTGCATATTATGCAGTTTGATATCTGCCTCAAGATGTACATAACATATTATGTTATGTACATTTCAAAACCTTCCAAACATATATAATTACCACAATTAAACCGTAACACACAGAATCGTGTCCAAAGAGTTAAGCGGAACGTTAACAAATGAATCTTAAATTTGTCAAGTGGCATAGGAAGAGCATTATCTCGGTAAGGATCGAGACCTCTTCCTCGACAATGGTTCCTCCTAACGAGGTCCTGCGAACGGACGGGCCATTAACGGTCACTCCACTGCGGTGATTATTTTATTATAAAAATACAGCATTCATTATGGATTGTGGATTTTGAAAGGAAATCGAATAACAATCGAGAGAAGGATTTAATGAGAGGGTTGTATGGTTTCGTTGTAATGATGCTGTGTTAGGGTTAGGCAGAGCTTTTAATAAATGTCTGAATAGATGACGTATCATTTAGATGATTCGCATTTTGCAATTGTTGATATATCCTTGAAAATTAAGGATAAGCTTTCATTATTAAATAAACTCAAACAAAATATGTATATATTTGCAATACGCTGAATTCGTATAGTATTTTTTACGAATTCAGCGTATGCAAAACTATAACCTCCTTTGAGCTTAGTATAGCAACAGTGGGACACCCTTTATAGTGAGCAAGCCCATACATAAGTAAGCTGGGAAACCATTTACAATACGACACGTTCGTAAAATGAAATCATTTTCAAATTTCCACGCTAGTAAGTTAGTAACTCAATGTGGTAGAAAAATCGTCGATACAAGATTGTACAGGTAAGTACAGAGATCATTGTGTTTGTGCGCCCGGCTACGTGAACCGGCTTATTCCGTCTCCACGTTTCTCCCGGTACCTCACTCATGTGGAAATATTCAAGAAAACGAACTGTTGGTGACGATTTGTAAGTATTCGGTTCTTACGTTTTTTGAGACGTTTCTGTTGAATAGAAATGTTTACGTTCGATTCAAAAGGTGCGGTTATGCTGTGGTTATACTAATAGACCGGACTCTCAGTGGAGTTTCGTTTGCAAAAATCGCGGACCTAAATCTGACTTCTGATATATATTGTATAGATCCCAGACATCCTATAGACAGATGTTGCCAACCAGTTTTGTGGTCCCCCTGCCCGCACCCCGGTAATTAAATATGGCATACAAAGAAAAAAATAAAAATATCCAAAACATGCCGTGTGGGGTATCAAATGAAAGAGCTTATTGAGTAGATCACGAATATATAGCATACTATATACATTTCTTACACTTTCTCTAAGATTTTTTAGAAAATTTACGAAAATGGTCCATTTTTGAGTTAACTTTAAACCACTATAGATTGAAAACTCATAAATATATTTTTTAAATTATTATTTTAAATAATTAACAATAGTCCATTGTTTACGATTCAATATTTCGTACAGTGAAATAGTTGCATGGGGGAGTGGGGGGAGCATTCAAAGATGGCGAGTATATTTTCAAGTTCATATAGTATATAGTTATTTTCATCAAATCCACCACATAGCTCACTTATATTATATTACGAACTATTGAATCATAAACAATGGACTATTGTTAATTATTTAAAATAATAATTTAAAAAATATATTCATGAGTTTTCAATCTATAGTGGTTTAAAGTTAACTCAAAAATGGACCATTTTCGTAAATTTTCTAAAAAATCTTAGAGAAAGTGTAAGAAATGTATATAGTATGCTATATATTCGTGATCTACTCAATAAGCTCTTTCATTTGATACCCCACACGGCATGTTTTGGAAATTTTTATTTTTTTCTTTGTATGCCATATTTAATTACCGGGGTGCGGGCAGGGGGACCACAAAACTGGTTGGCAACATCTGTCTATAGGATGTCTGGGACCTATACAATATATATCAGAAGTCAGATTTAGGTCCGCTATTTTTGCAAACGAACATCTCCTTGGAGCCTGCTCTATAATATTATAAAGCTGAACAGTTTGTTTGTTTGGTTGGTTGTTTGATTGAACGCGCTATTCTCGGGAACTACAGGTCCGATTTGAAAAATTATTTCGGTGTTAGATAGCCCATTTATCAAGGAAGGCTATAGGCAATATATCATCTCGCTACAGCCACCAGCAGGAGCGGAGCACTGCGGGTTAAACCGCGGAGCACAGCTAGTTTTAATTTTTAAATATATAACATGAAACTGCTTTGTATTGTACTAGCTTTATTGCACGTGGATTCACTCGCATCCACTCAATCGGACAGCAGTAGGTCCCTATACAAATTTCAATAGCTTTTTTATTCAACCTGATATATTATCCTCTTCAATATTTATTTTGTCACATCAAAATAGTCAACTTTCAGCAATTCCATGTCTATCTCTTTTCGATGGTTTTTACATAACAGACAGACAGAGTAGGAGGCTAAAGACAAAGTTAGTATCTATATTTTATGTATATGTTAATTCACCTATAGTATGAAATATAAAGTATAAAATAAGTCCACAATGAGTCTCAAGCAATGGGTCAAGATAATTTTTAGTTGGATTTTAGAAATTTCGGTTTTCAAATTCTAAACCTAAATTTCAAATCTTAAATCTTATTACCTATATAGTAGGTAGTTATGAATTAGTAAGTAGATTCTAATGAAGAAGTTCTATAGCACCAATTACATATTTAAGCTGCGTTCGTATAACGGTGCATTTACTCGTACTGTAATCCGTAATAAAGTACAATTAATCAGTAAAGTATAAATACAAAATTTCATAATTTAATTTATTTATTTTGAAAAAGGTAATTTATACAACATAATGGAACCGGGACAAAAACTGAGTCTCTCTCAAGAATAATGCAGCTCTCTATTCATGAAAGAACGAAAAAAACCTTTTTATTATCCTTTGAATTTATTAATTAATAATTATTACAAACAATTTTAATTAATAACAATTAATTTCTCTTTATAATAGTGGATTGCACTTAATTTAATTAATTGACTTATAATTATTATTTATCTAAACTTTATTATCCCAATTACAATAGAAACATACATTTCACACATCAGTAATTACGCCAGTATATCGATACCGCATCAAACTGTCTTTAATAAACCCAATTAGGCGGTAATAAAACTATAATCCCACTATACAACAAATACAAGGTGAATGTCTGAAATGCGTATTAATAAACAACAACGTATTCATTACCGTGCCTACGATAAGAACGAACCGTGTTATTACCGGCCGGCACCGGTCGTTTTCGATAATTCATAATGTATGTTAATTATGGTGCCTCCTTTGCCCCGAGACTTCCCTTGCCCTGCGAAGATTCATATCGACAAAAAATTTTAACATTTTTTTATGATATAATTACCTGTAAGGATGTAAACGGCTATGACTAAATGATAAAATAATTGGTAAAAGCTTATTAAAAAGTTGTTAAGACCTTTAAGTATCTCTATTTATTAGTTGTAAATTAGTTTATGAAATTAGGTCGGTTCTAATCAAGCAATACATGGATTTCTCTCATGAAGAAATGCTTCCTCTGTCGTGTTTTATAAATATTTCTAAATAATAAAAAGCTTCGATAAATTATTTAGTTGAAATATGAATGTTAATAATATAGCGTAGTATCTCTCGGGTGCAAGCAATTGAGAGCCTGCAATTAGGGAGCCAGCCGTTGGTACTTTGATTCGAAAATTCGCAGTGCGCACAAAACATTCGCTCACAACACTTTTGTGTGTTTTTCACGGCTTCAACGAGTGCGATACTGAAAAGCCTCAGGCTCCTAATTAGACTGAAGTCGGACGTGCCAATTAATTCAAGTTTCAGTCGGAAACTTTGCTGCATCAATTAATTTTCATAGTTAATTAGCAAGCAGGCCCGGACAAAACCGCGTCTGCGAAAGAAAGGCTAACGATGCCTGCCCCAGGCCGCCTACAATGCACCAATTACATCAGCTTTGTTGCCTACAAGAGCGCGGCTATCACGGGTCCATTAAGGGCCGGCGCTCTCTAACCATCTGCAAATATTTTGTGGATTGCGCCGCACACGGCTTACCGCTTACACCCAATCTCCGAGATATTCAATTCGTTTTCAATGGACCACAATCTATTTATGTCATGATATTAATGAGCTCTACTAATTCGTTCGTATTGAATGATGATTTGTAAAGGTTAACATTAATTGTTTAATTGCTTTAATCTGAGTTTTGTGTAAATTAATACCAGGTAGTAGTGGATTTTGTCTTTATTAATTAATGTAGAGTCTAATTAGCTTAATAATCTTATATTAATTAACAAGAACAGTTAGTGAGGAGTGACGCTCAATTCTCTTCTTAAAATTCAAAAAATATGATTGACATACCTATAACAAGAAAATTAATAACACATCGTGTCGAACAATATGAAAATAGCAAAGCAGTCCCGCGAAAACAAGGCCGATGTACCGGGGAGAATTTAACAACAGCACACAGAACTCGGCATTCGGCAATAACTCGCTACAAATAAAATTTTAACCTCTGCTTAATATCTGCCTGAACATTTCGACGAAGTGAACCCGCTAAATTGACAGACAGTAAAATATTTTATTCGCGTAATAATTTCATTTGTAAGAAAAACAAGGCGGGCGCGCTTCGCGGCATCTCTCGAGCTAGTTAATCTGTTAAGCATTTGGGAAATAAACTTCAGTTATTACTCATAAAATTTGGAAATTAAGGAAGGTATATTTATACTTCGTGTTAAAGGAAAAAGTCCCTTATTCTTTGTTGAATAAGGTCCAAAAATTTACTATCGTACAATGTTTTATGATATGTATGATTATACGGCTGTGACCATGATGTAAGTAATGATGTTTGGATGGCCACATTTGATTTTTGTTTTGTTTAAAAATAACCGATAAGTATTTTATAAAACCGTATAACAAATTAGCGAAATACTAAAAAGAAACTGCTATATTTTTTCCTACCTATATAAATAGAACTACTTATAAAAGAAAGCGAATATAAAGACACCTAATTAATTATGCTAATAAAATCAACCTAAAACTATTTGTCTGTAACATGACTTGTAGAAATATAATCTAAACTATCAAAGATCACATGTATAGCCTATTAAGACAAAATTTCTAGATAAGTTCATAACAACACTAAATGCAAAAATTAACACTTAATACTACCTAATGAATAATCATGTAAGTATATTTAAGAGTGATTTCCAATTTCCTTACTTCTATTATCCATATTAAAACATACAAACCTGCCTCATTAGAAGCAAACGTTTAAAACCCATGACAGTTAGTCGCAAAAAAAAAACTACAAATCAATTATAACACATTTCTAATCAGCACAGACTGATTTAGGCGAGTGACGAGCGTCGCCGCGAAGCGACCTCGCTCGCTTTGTTTTCGCCCGCGCTATGTCATTAGTGGAAAAATCTCGATATTTTTGCAGGCATCGATTATTTTTAATGGGCCGCCAACGGCTTGCTGTATGCTCGCAATAGAATATCTGTGGACCTACTATCTTTTCACATGTATAAGTATATTCACAAGTAAGTATAATACCTATTTTAAATTGCGAAACTAAGTGTAGAGATAAAAAGATAACGTACTTTTACATAATTAGTAATATTTTAATAACAAAAAATACTAATTAAAGAATCGTTATGAACCCAAAATAGAATCTACCTATCTGTTAAATAATTATAGGTTTACAAAATCTATCTGTTTATTCGCTTTTATAAACTTGAACTATGTTCATTTATTTTCTTCATAATTAATAATTATATAATTTTTCACGTCATTATTTCATGTAACCGTCTAGAGGTAGACTGTGAGGTATATGACGAATATGACAGATATGTTAGAATTTTTAATTATGTTACAATTGATTATTTGCATGCAATAAGAAACTAAAACTGAAACTAAACAAATATGTATAGAATCTGCTTTAGACGCAAACCTACAATATTCTAGTCGTTAAAATAAGTTTGAACGTAGAGATAGATTTGTTTGTGAGTTTGGAGGTCTGGTGCCGCGGGCGCAATCATTAAGGAATCATTAAACGCTAACGACAACCGCCCTCGTGTCCGATGGCGCGCCATTTCATTCTAAGCACGCCTCACTAAACTGAACTCTTTGCTGTATTTAAAAATAAAAAATAATTTATTTAAACTTTTTTTTTTTAAATAGAACGCGCGCTGTTTTTGTTAACCGCGACATGTAACCACGACGTAATAAATCATTGGTAAGTATTTTCCTGGTTACTTTTCCTGGTAAAAGTGGTTATTTAATTATATTTATATGTTTTAATAATATTTTTAATACAATATAAGTTATAATAGATAAGTTTGCTGGTTTATAATAAAAACATAATTACGCTCTTAAATATTTTAGAATGTATGTAGATAATAGAAATTATAATAATATTAAATTTATTTCAACCGTACAATTTATTTAAAATTTATTTTAATTAATAACGAGTAAATTATAAATCTAACTTTAAATGAATATTATAGATTAACGTTTAATATTCTAATAAATTATATTATTTACCATAAAAAAATAATCCAAACACAACACCCATGGGAGTCTCTATGATCTACTTAAACAGTCAGCAACCACGTAAAACGATTACACAAAGATCATTACGTAGAACGTATCGCTCCAAACAAACCAAATTTCATTCCGTACGTTTATATGACACCGATTTATCAGTAGAGCAGATAGTTAGAGTGAAAAGAGTGCTAACAAAGTCACGCGGCGCTGGTTGTCGCGGCAAGCAAATGAGGCGCGACGCTCACTGCTAACTAAACCAATCGGCCGTACTGCATATACAATATACGGGCGGTTCGAACGCGACGAGTATTTCAGATTTATATACATATGTATAGTTATAATAATTATGTTACAAGTAAATAGTTTGATTTAGTTTGGATTGTGATGCGTTTGAGAGACATTGAGAATACAACAAAAAAATTGGTGAATATAAAATTTAATAAACATGAATATTCATTTTTCAATTGATACATTTCTCTGATATTGCAATTTTACTACTATATTGTCAGTTTTATTATCATTATAAAATTTATATTTATCATAGTCATAAAATTAGCATTTTATTAATATTAATTTCATATCGACATTTTACAATTAGTGTGTTTGGTATTCTACACGATCATAATTCATAACATGTATAAAAAATATTTAATTATGAAAGAGATTGATTATAGGATTCTTTGAGCTGTATATTTTTACATAAAACACGTCATATCAGTACCTGTTCAGGAGCCCTAACTGAATTTTCAAATTAATTTCGACAACTTTAGTTCCAGAAAATAATCTGTATTTAAGTTTAACGTCAATAAATGGTATTTTATGTAGGGGAGAGTGGGGGAATTACGAACACCTAAGGGAAAACTTAAATAAAAAAGGAGAATATAATCACAGAGCTTCTTTTATTAATTAAACAGGAAGTTTACTTATCTGTCTAACAAATTCAGTAATCAACACTTAAATTTTTGTAATAAAATGTAACAATATGAAAAAAAACCAAAACCCTTAGTGTTCGGCTTTACCCGACGTCAGTCGGGTAAAGCCGAACACCAAGTGGGGTAATTACGAACTAACATTAATAACGACAGAGATCACATTTATAACCCCTCGATGTTGATTGTCCATCAGTACAATTCTCATGAGCCCAGTTTTTACACTCGTAGCACATAATCCAATCTTCATTCGGGGGATCTATATATTTTTCTTTACAAAAAACACAAAAGTAGTCTTTCTTTTTCTTTTCTCCTTTTTCTTCTTTTTCTTTTTCTTTCGTATTTTGATTAGAGTCACTAAAGTCTGCAATATTCTTGAAATTCTTTAATACTCTATTAGTCTTTATGATTAAGGGTTTCTTATCACTACATTTCAGTCTTTTCATTTGAGATCCTTTTTGTAATTTATTTTCAGACTTTTTCTTAATGTCTTCTGCTTTAGCTCTTTTTCGGTTTTCCTTTTCTTCTAACTGATCTTTTATAGGCGTGCTCGTAAGAATAGTTGATCTTTTTTTCTTGATATTTCGTTTTGATATTTTTGGAGAAATAATAGGCAATTCAACGATTTCAGCTAGGGACACCGTATGCGTGCTGGTATTTTCGCATTGTGTATTATCAGAAACAGTATCGGAAGCCGGAATATCAAGAACTCCAACTTGGACTACGGCACTTATATCAGCATCATTCGGAGCATCAGAACCTTGCTGTACTTCTGTTGCTTGGGTATCTGAAGGTTGGGTATTCTTATGAAAGTTTTGTGTTTCATTTATTGTTGCTTGTGTAGTATTCTGAGATATATATGGCTCGATTATATCAAAATCAATGGGGCGAAAGGGATATATTCCTGCTGATCTAAATCCACTAGCAGCCTTTTCAAGGTTACTGCAACGGTTAAAAGCTCGTGTAAACAATTCAACCTTTTCAAATTCTGTGATATTCTGACCGATTCTATCTGCCATGTAATTGTCACATTCTTGATTGTATGCCGTTTTAATAGGGCCAAAATATGTCAAATCTAAGGGTTGGAGTTTATGGGAGGTATGTGGTGGCAAAGTAAGCATAATTATTCCATGTTCTCTGCAGAGTGAGAATGCATCAAGACTTATATGACTCTCATGATTGTCTAAAATGAGCAAAACGGGATCTGCAATTGAAGGCTTTGCAAACGATTTAAAATGATGTAGCCAATCCACAAATAGCTTTTCATTTATCCATCCAGAATCAGATACAGTCGCAACCATGTTTGGATTACTACCTTTAAGTAATAATGGATTCATACGCTTTCTTTTGAATATAAAAAATGGAGGAATATATTGGCCAGCTGCACTAAATGCACAAACAACTGTTGTTGTTGTTCCCCTCTCAGCACTCGTTGCTTTACCAACTTGTTTTTGACCTTTAACTGCCACAATTTTTTGGTTTCTTTGGACCGTAGATATACCTGTCTCATCTACATTATAGATTTTATCAGGTTGAATATGATATTTATCTTGTATGGCCTTCAAATTGTCATAAAAAACTTTAACTTCAGTTTCATTGAACGCAGTGATACGATTAAGTGAAGTCGCCTCAGGTGTTCTCAGTGATATGCTGGGATGTCTTTTCATAAAACTGTAATACCAGTCTTTTCCAGCTAGATGTTTAAGTCGGTCGAAATTGTGCGGAAGTTTGTTTTTCTCTGCATATTGGTACGCGATTTGGCGAATTTTTTTTATGGTTAAGCCATAATAGAGTTTACTACACTTTATGATGTAATCTACAAGTTGTGTTTCCTGCTCGTCTGTAAATAAAGGTTTTCGGCCAGACTTTGGCGGTTTTATAACAGCATTTTTAAGGTGATCAAATATGGTTGTTTTGGGAACATTGTAACATTCTGCTGCTTTACCGATAGAGAGTTTTTTGGTTTTGACATCATCTATAGCCTTTTTAAGATCTTCGAGACTATACTTTGTTTCGGTCTTCCTTTTATAATTACGAGGCATCTAAAAATTAAAAAAAAAAAAGAAATTAACGAGGAACGAAAAAAAGGACGGGGTAATGCCGAACGTTCGAGATTGCCCAACATAGAGCGTTCGCTTTTGCCCCACTACATCAAAAACAATAAAATTTAAAGAAAAATAATTGGTTATATTTCTTTTGCCGATTGTGAAATTCTTATTCAACTGATTAATATGTGATTATTCCACTATGTAAAAGTTAATTTACTGTTGTAAGTATAAACAAAGTAATATCCACTTGAATTTACCAAAAAATTACATCAAAATCGAGCAAAATATTGAATAATGCATACCTTGTTTGATACGTGCGTACGCGTGTCTCCTGTCGTTGACCGGCACTGACGGTGGCGTGATCTCCGAAATGGCGGCAAGTGAAATATGACTATCTCTTTCTAACACATTAGAATCAATGGATTCGGGATTACCCCGCGTTCGCGTTTACCCCACTCTCCCCTATTTTTCTACTTCTTTAAGAAAGAAAGGAAGAAAATACATTTATTTGTACGACACGACGCACATTAATACATAAAAAATAAAATTAACTTATAACTAGTTACAACGGCACAAAATGGATAATTGGATAGTATCCACTCAGTGGTTTGAGAATCTAAGGACATAATATAAGACACTTAGATTCTCCACTGATTTTCAGTGGACACCCCATTGACATCCTGACTGTGGCAGTGTACATATTATGAAATAAAAAAATAAATAATTAATAAACAACAACTACAATTAGTATTATCACTTTAGATACAACTATACATTAAGCCTATTAATCGTTTTATAATATTAAGAAACGCAGCTTCTCGCAGCTCTGCCGCTCGTCTGCGCGTTCATTTAGCATCATTTGCGGGGACTTTTATCCCTCATCTAGTTTTAATGTGCTCGGAATCCTTTCGTATTCACTTGTTAGATGCAGTTCACTGTAAAATCAGGTAGAATATCGTGTTTAAAGTTTTCCATTTCTAATGACTCGTATTGTTCTTGTAATCTTGTTGAACATCTCGTTAGGTTTCTATGGCTATGAGCATTTACTGTTCTTGTATTAGATTAACGGGAGTTCAAATTGTTTGTAAATGAACCTTTAAAAGGGGATTCCCCTTGATGGAACAGGAATTGAAATTTTAGAAGGTAAACACACATACGTTATGTGGCTGTTTAAATTGATTCTGAATACACAATAGATACGTACCTACATTTCAATTAGTAATAGCTTATTTTATATTAAGTTAACATATTCTCACTTCATTCTATAGTCTATTTTTTGATTGAAATTAGCCAACTAACTATATTTTCGTCTTACGCAAAATGAGTGTCTACAATCTACTCATAAAACCTACTTCTCATCTCATAAAAGTAAAATGTAAAAATCTTCACAAATATTTGTTATCTGTATCATGACAAAGTCTCCCCAATAGCATAAAAGATCACATTAATTGTACAAATTAGCATAACGTCAGTCCTATAATGTAACTGGCCACGACGGACGTATCTGCTTAATTTTAAGTACTAATTCAGCGGCGCCATTAGTGTCACCACACATAATATAATACTGGGCTAGTGCCACACGCACGTGCCGGATCAAGTGCACTGTTTGGATAATGCAAATAGCTTGAAGACCCATTGTTTGTAATGCACTAATGGTACTGTATTATGAGTTGTATTTATTGCCCTATTATTTAAATCGATTGATTAATGCCTTTTTAAGAAATATGAAAATTAACTAAATTAACATAGAAAATGAAAGTTGAAACAAAGAATAAATAAAAGAAAACTGCTAATTAAATGTCTAACAGCATTTGATTCCGCTTTTATTCATTGATTGTATAATGCTCAAAAGAAAATTTGGAAAGCTTAAATATGAATAGTTTTTGTAGGCTTTGTAATAATTGGTTATTTTTATCGTTCAAGCTTGATTAAATCAGTTAAGTTCATTTGGGTTAGTTAAATAATTCTAGCAGAATATAAAATGCCGATCGTCTTCATCTCTATACAAGCAGTATAAGAACACTCTACTTTTTTAAAAGTTCATCCATTTAGCAATAAGTAGAATTTTTATAACTTAACTTAATTCAACTTTATCGTCATTATCTCATCATCTTCATCTTTCATTGATTTTTTACTTTTACGTAATAACGGCTTTAAACAACGTCAATTCAATTTTTATAAAAGTACGAATCATACAAAACTTTAACATCTTCCAAACCACTGTCATCCATACCTATACATTAATTAATTTCCAATAAAACCTATCTACATAATCACTCATACAAAATATTCCCACACTATTATACCATTATACCACAAGATCTTTGCCAAACTTACGAATCGTGCACAGATAACAACTAACAGCTACCACAGAATACAGATAATATATCGCATCGAGTGAGCGTGTAAATGCATCAATTTGCATGATATCGGTTAGCACATAAGTGTGTCATGCCCGCTCTAATCCGTCACCGTAACGAGCGGGTTCGTTATCGCAACCACATTATAGCGCTGCAGCTTGGATAATGTTTACAAGTCATTTAGAAATATCGTCAATGTGTAAAAGTGAGCGTTACTTTTGTGAGATAGCTACAGAACATCTTAATTTTATTTAAAAAATACCTACTTTGATACAAAAATGGTTATTATAATTAATTAGAATAAAATAATTAAAGTACCAACAAAGAATTACAATATTTTATTAAATACAATTCACTACTCCAGCATTTTTATATAAATTATTTAAATGAGACACCGTAACTGAATAAAAAACGTACGAAAATTGAAACGCTCACATTTCAAGTGCAACAACCCCACAATCAAAACAAGCGCTCTAACCATTACGAAAAGAACTTTTTCAGCGAACTTTCCAGAACAAATAGCATTTGAAAGAGACCATTATTAGAATCGTATGTGAAAACGATCACCGCAAATGCCATAAAAAGGTCGTATACCCAATAAAACCTCTACAGTCAGCAATGATGCTTGCGGGGGAGCGGGGGACGGTAGGACATGGTTTGGGCGGGAGGACATTTTTATCCGGCGCTAGGAAAAACTGCACGATACCAATTGGAATAGATGACGATTGATTTGTGGGGTTTTTTACGTTTTTTGTGACACCTCATCTATTTAATTCTATGATGTTGTGGTAGGTAGTATACATATAAACTTGATTTTTTTACAGAGTGATTTACTATTATTTCATAGAATTAACATTATGTAAATAAATATAATATCTTAAAAGTAGGAAACTAAATCGATAACAAATCTCAATCAGTGGTTTTGTATTTTCCAATAATTTGACGATTTTTCATAAAAATAAAAAAATCTAAAATACAATTCACTATATAAAACTTACGTAGCGTGCGTGGGCGGCCGTGCAAAGTAACAAGCGCAGAGTTTAGCGCTCAACACAAAAACAAAGCAGTCTTATCAGTTCGGAACTTCGAGCATCAATCGAGAGCGATGCAAAGTTACTCAGAGATTCGAGCGCGTGGCGAGTTGCGAATGTCGCGTCAGATAAGCGACTGAAGCCCTCGCAGCTAACGCAAACTATACCGCGCCGGTGGGAGGTTCCACATCCCTGGCCACGCCCACGCCCCGCCCACCCGCAGCCACGCCCACCTGAATTAATAAAGGCGGCAAACACCGCTGGACACGCGGACAATACTGCATTGTCCTATGTCCAAAATAGTTTCAATTAGAATCGAGGACAAGGCACAAAAGCTTCACCAAAGTCGCTTTCAAAACAAAATTGACCGGTACATGGATATAAGCAACGCTGCAACCAACGTGCTATGACTTAGCAATCGCATGGGGCAAAGCTTGTCTCTAATTTTAACTAAAACTGTTTATATTACAAGGTTAAAGCCACAAAATATTCGTCACAGAATATAATATAAAACACCAATTACAGAAAATTACTAAACAGAAAATAATTTCTTAAAAAAACTGTAAATAAATTACATTCAATAAACAATTACATTTATCCTTGACATTTTCAGAACGTCTGTAATATTGTAATTTGTACATCATATTGTCTCCTTAAAAAGGAATTTTCATAAAATAAATTTGTTGTAGAGTCATGTTAAAATTAAATTGAAGATATACATATTTTTCGAAATTATTTTTCTCTTGTGATTTGTATAATTTATTCATAGACAGTAAATATTTGAAAATAAAATATGTATCTACATTGTTTGTTTTTCTATGACAGCTTACACAAAATAATTTTTATAATACACGATTCAGAATATTATCAACTGAATACCACAAAGAGAATAATAATAATTGTAGTTACAACAATTTACATTGTAAATGTTTTGGGGACAATAATCCAAAAGAGGTTATGTATCACAGTCCTAGAGCTTCAGTCAGTTTCTGCCACACAATTTTTATATTTACCGACATACCTAAAATTATCGAAACTAAAATAATTAAAAACTGTAATTTACCAAAATTTTGAGGGAAGCCTGTAACACTCTTTCAAACTAACACAGGCTTTAATTTCTTCAAATATATTAGTTTTATCTCATTTTCAAGTTTTTAATAAAGATTTACAAATGCCCTAGCCGTTGTCTATCTATATCAGACAACGGCTACGAAAGGATGGTAAAATGTACCTTAACAGCATTGAGATATACATATGGAGACGACACCGCCTACATCACTTATGTTCCGCTCAACATACGCCATATGGCGTAACTGCACGCTATTTTTTTATTTGTTTTAAAGTGAAACGCATCAAATATGCCTTCGTGTGTGTTACGATATTGCACAAATAATACAAATAATACGGAAAAGTGCAAAGGAATAACTTTCATCGGTAAGTACCTACCTAACTAGATAATAATTTTTAAAACTTAGAGCAAAAAAATGGCGCACAGATTTTGTTCGTGGTGTCTCCTCCATACGTAGTAATATTATCTCAATGCTTAACAGTCGATTTACTTTCTTGTCCTAAAATAATTTATCTGAATTAATATATCTCGAAAAGATCATTAATATATCTTGAAAAGAAGACATAAGTGCGAATGTTACAATTTTAAAACTCCCTTAAAATCTGGGAACCACGGGTTCGACGGGTTTTTTTAACAAACACAAAAGATTTTGGCGAAATCTGTAAGAAAATTGTAAAAGAAAAGATTTTATTATTCATTCATAGGTAAGTCCTATGCAAAAACACTATATCATTCACTTATGATCAACCCTATGATAAACCTAGATTGTTAACTTAGTATTTTTTTGTGTAATCATAACGTAAATTGTAATTTAAATACCAAGTCTTTTAAGTTGTTTGATGTCTCTTTCACTTTGAACACAGCATTTTATCAAACTAGTCTAATTACCAACTTAAATGTAAATTAAAGGTTATTTCCAGGTTTAAAACTAGGTTTTCCATAATTGACTTGATCTAGAAAACAGATAAAAGAGATTTGATCAGTGGTGAAATACAAGCATTCCTAAACTTCAAATAAATGAGGTTTCAATACTAGATTCGTTATTCCTGCCTTATAAACTTTTAATAATAACTTACTTAATTTATTAATACTAAAAAAATCTGATATTTCATTCAAAAATGTGCACCTTCTTGACTTTCACCGTCCACGTGCCGGCTAACATTTTCCTATTTTGTATATTTTATTATACTTAATCTACAATTTGCAATTTCCTTCCTAAAAATCAATTGCTTGTGTTTTATTTATCATATAAATCTAAATTATAGAGCCTCGGTTTCTAGAAGTTAGGCAAGTAAATACGTCGTTATATTGTAGAGTTCATTGTAAATATAAGTAGAGTCCAATTTATAAATCTTACATTTAACGCAATATCCTACGAGAGTTACGTATACATATATGTACATTTTGAAATTTAAAGCTTTAATAATTTGTTCAGTTGAACTGAATTTTACTCAATGAAAAATTTTGATAATGTTATGTTTGAAATAGCTCATAGGTAAATTTGCAAAAATTTCGTAAACCACAATATGATGAAAACACAAATGGAAAATAAAAAAATGTCTGTCTAGTTTTGCAGACTGTTTCTTTTCTTCTCCTTTTAAGCTATAACGTAACGTCTCGTGTGACGCAAACATAAACACACAAATATAGAGCACCCGTGTTACCTTGACAAGCTTTTACAAGTATCAATTAAAAAAAAAATCAGATCCAATATACTTATAAAAACAAGCATTTGCATATGTATAATTACATTAACCTATGTATAGGTATACCTAATTCCTTTATTTTACAGATGACAGCCCGCTAGTTCCAATGTACGTAAGCTATAGCCACCGGCTCGCCCGAGCAAATAGCCAGTCTAGTTTCAAATATCTGTTCGATTTCAGAACAAACAACCGTGGGGAAGAAGTTGATCTCTCGGCGATTTTCACACTTACTTGATTTATCTAAGGGTGTTTACAGAGGAATGGACGACGGACTACAGTGTGTGCTCTGTCCGGATATTTTGAAAAGCGAGGAGCAAAAGAGAAATGATGTATTTCAATATTCAAAGTTTGAAGTACAATTGTAAGATTCGATAAATAAATAATTAAAAATTAATCAGTGTTTTATTAAATTTATAAATAAAAATATTCACGTAGAAGACATTTGTGTTCATAATTGCTCGACTTTAGGTCGTATTACAAGAAGAGATGAAAAATTTGCCTTTAATTTTATACATAATTATAGTATGAACTATTATAGTCTTTAATTTATTACACATACGTATCTACAACATCATAGTATCTCAATATAACCGGCCTCCCGTTTATCATCATGCAGCATCATACGCTGACGGTATCGGGATTGAAACGGAATCTGGTCAAGAGAACGTGGCAGCACATGTCCTAGTATTTTTCACCCTGTCATACAGCTTAGTTACTCAAAAATTTGTAGACGCTATATTAAGCAACATAATTACATAATTACATAGGTACTTAACATAGAATATTTTATGACATTCGACTGTAGAGTTAACATAAATCGCTCAAATTCTAAGGTAAGTCGTCGTATACATTTACGTCAACCAAATTGATTGTTAAATGTGGAACAAAGGACACTAAAACATCAATCTGCAGATTGTTGTGGCAGGATATTCATAGAATATCTGGATTTATATTCCAACAATAGTTGCATTAACATAAATGTGCACTGACAATGCCACACAAAACCCGAACAAGGTATGCAAAGAAGTAAATAAAGAATATAATATTTTACGAAATAATACGGAGGAAGCACTGTTTGTGTAAAGGTTTTGTAGTTTGAAACATCTTTTTGTATGGGTACATTACATTTGTGGGTAAAATATATAATGGGATTGGATGTTGTAAATAGTTAAATACTAATGTAAGAAACTACCAGAGATAGATTGGGCAATTTGAACGATCTAAAAGACGCGTATGTAGGGACTTTAGTATTTTTTGTACGTGTGGTTTAATTTAACTGAAAAAATATACCCAATAACATCGAAAATGAAAACAATGTAGAGCCGCACAAGGCTTAACGACTAGTTTTTCTGTATGAATAAGGATTTTAATATAATTTTACATATTTTGTGTGTAGATGTCTATCTTTTGGTACCCAAATAAAACTTACAATATCACAAAGTCGGGCGGATCTTCCAATTTAATACTGAATATCTGTAAAACGTTACTCCATTGTGTCACCGTAAGCAAACAGCCGGAGACAATGCAAAATGTTCGGTCACGTGCTCCAATATTTATTTTATCAATATTCAAACGCTTACGATGTCGCGGCGTTAGTTTGTCTTCTACCAACCGAATATTGAAAACCATTGAGTTGCGAAGCCACGGTTGAAAGATTTCTTTACATTTTGAATCAATTTTGGTGGAATTATTAATAATGTTCTGATGGAATAAGGTAAAGCTTAATTCTGTTTATTTCAAAATTATATTATTTCACATTTTGCATTATATATAAGAGACATTATTTTTAGAATAAGTATTTAATTTTCTTTGAAGGAAATAATTATTATACGGAGAAAACGTTTGAATTTGTAAAGCAGAATATATTTAAAGTACTTACTAAAATATGTTCTTAAGTCATATTTTTTCAGTATTTATTTAACTATTCATATATTTATAAATTATAGAAAAAAAAACATTTTAAATCTCCTATTATAATATTTGTATGCACGCCCGCACGCATAAGTGCATGTGACTTATTTATTTATTTATTTATTTGACACTTCATTACACACATTATTTTATAAAATATAAAAGTAAATAATAAATCACAAAGTTACAGCTTTAATATGTGTAACGGGGCGGCCTTATCACTTCAGAGTGATCTCTACCAGGCGACCCCTCAGGCAAAGGACAAGTGTTTGCTGTATAAAGGGAGGCATCAAAATTTATTTAAAAAAAAAACTAAACAATATTTTACAAACATACATATTACTTAATAATTAATAATATATACCTACTAAATGATAAACATACACATATAAAAAAATAGTTATTAATTACTAAAGTATTAAGGTCACTACTCGGAGCCATATTCCAGATCTAAATAATATTTATGTATTAGACGTTTATAAGAAGTTAAAGATTGTGCACGTCTTATATCCACAGGTAAAGAGTTCCACAATCTTACAGCGGTTGAAGCAAATGAATAACTTAGGAATTCAGTTTTTTGAGTAGCCACACGCAGTGTGAGTCTTTCTTTCGACCGTAGAGTATAAGTTTCATTCTGGAGGAATTCAAAGTTATTCTTAAGATATGCAGGCGATTTAGGGTCAAAAAGTACTTGATACAAAAGACGGAGAAAATGTATATTACGACGAGATCGGATTGGCAGCCACTTGAGTTTTTTCCTAAAATACGAAACATGATCGTACTTCCGAAGCCCAAAAATGAAACGTATACAAAAGTTTTGCAGTCGCTCCAGTTTATTTAAAAGCTCCTGTGTAAGATCCGGACAGCAAGCGTCAGCGTAATCGATAATAGGCAAAAGAAGAGATTGTGCTAATATGATTTTCGTGGAGAATGGCAAGAAGTTACGCAAACGCCTTAGCGAGCAAGATGCAGCATAAACCCTACGACTCACCTCTTTTATGTGATCACGCCAAGATAAAGTTGTATCAAGGTACACACCAAGGTTTTTAACAGTTTTGCTAAAAGGTATAACAATGCCATCAATAGAAATAGGTGTGAGGTTCTCCCAGTCAAGCCTTGAGATGAGACGGGGGCTACCAATGATGATGACCTGACTCTTAGATGGATTAATGGTAAGGCCATAGTTTGTGCTCCATTCAACAATCCTGGCTAAATCAGCATTAGTTGAGGCTATAGCATGTGATATATCTTCGAGGCTTGACTGAGTGTATATTTGCAAGTCATCGGCGTACATGTGGTAGAGAGAAGTTAAATTACTTGTGATAGAGTTTATAAATATCGCAAAAAGAAGAGGAGACAACACACCACCCTGCGGGACACCATCAGTAATGGATGACCAGGATGATATTTTATCATCAACTATTATGCGCTGTCGCCGTCCACGCAGGTAACTTTGAAACCAATCAATCACCTCTGGAGATATATTAATTGAACGAAGCAGACCTAACAATACTCTATGATTGACACTATTAAAAACATTACTAAAGTCTAAAAGAGTTAATACGGTTAGCTGCTTATTGTCCATACCTGATCTAATGTCGTCGGTAACCTTAACTAACGCTGTCGTAGTACTGTGACCAGGACGGAAACCGGATTGGAAAGGACTAAGGACGCTGTTTTTGTTCAGAAAGGTGGTAAGTTGTTGATGTATCAAGCGTTCTAGGACTTTGGAGAGGAAGGGTAAAATGAAAATAGGGCGGTAATCAGTGGGATTACTGGGATTATTTTTTTTTGGAAGAGGTATAATTTGAGCAGCTTTCCAAAGGTCAGGAAAACTGCACGTAGTTACGCTACAATTTAAAATATGGGTGAGGATAGGAGAAATTATATCAAGGATGGGAATGATCATACTACGACAGATAAGATCACTTCCGACCGCATTAGAAGATATGGACAGAACGTTCTTCTTAATATCACAGTCGGTGAATTGATTAAAGACGAATGATGGGAATATATTATTATTATAAAACCTAATAACATATGTGTGTCGTTACTTAACTGAACAATTAATAACCATTGAACAAAACACATATTTTTCCATATACATATCTATATTTTTAGCATGCAACACTAAAAACTCAAAGTTCCAGAAATACGTTAATACGTTAACGAGGTGCCATTCTAAGCGACTTTTTCCACAGAGCCGCGCCGCCCGCCGAATGCTAAACAGAGCAATTGACATTCAAGCGGCGACTAATCGACCGGGAAATACACTTGTCATACATTTAACGTGGAATTTTTATGATTGAGGGTAACAAATGCATTCGCTATTGAATATTTTTCTGATCGGATGGAGGATTTGAATTGATTTGAGGTTTACGTACTGTGTTCAGACTATTTTCTTAGAAATTGGATTATATTTATATTGCTTTGCTCTATCTGATTGGCTGGAGTTGTTTGTACATAATAATAAGAAATTGTTTGTTATTTGAATGTTCTTTTTTTTAACTCAACAATGCAATTGACTCGTAAGCTACTAAGTTATCATATAACTTAAGCATGTTTGCGAATATTTATGACTGCTCTTACCCAAATTTTGATGTAATCCCGAGAGGCATTATCAGGACCCTACAAGGAAGTCAAATGTCATGTCCACGTCCGAAAGCCATCATTGTCGAAACATAACTTTGGGCAAAAATAAAGCGAATATATTGTATTACCTTACGTAATTCTTGGAGATCTCTCAATGTCTATCAAATTATTCAGGGTTTTCACTGAGCTTTCTTAAAATTATATAAATCGTTTTACTAATTCGAAATTTTACAAAATTTGTTAATTCTAGCAACTAGATAAATGTAAAATGGATACACTTTAAATAATTTAGTTAATTAAAAATTAGGTAAAGTAATTGAGATATCCTCAAATATATGAATAAAGACGAGTTGTAATCGTGATAATTGCTACTTTAATATATTTTCAAATTGTTTTCAGTAAAACTAATTAATTCCATATAATGTCCCTCAACGCTACGTCGCGTCGCAGCCCTGCTCTACGTCTTCCTTCGACTGACAGCCGGCGACATATTTTATTCACATCGCACCGCCCGTAATTCAGTCGATGCAGATAAATTGTTTTACCTCGCGGTACCACGAGCCACGTCCCGCAACTTTGGCGTTTGCATGATGAGCTCCTTTTTTATGCTCGAATAAAATTGTGTTAGCCACCGGCAATGGAGCGACGTGTGAACGGTGGATTCGCAAGAAATTGTTTTCGGGAAGCCTGCTTTGATATTTATGAAAGTTGGCATGTCGTGGCATCCGTTTAAATGAAGGGTGCACGATGGATTTTATCCTTTGGCCGGTTTGAATTATTAGTTTCCCGTATGTTGAGTATTTTGTAAGAAAGCTTGTTAGATAAGCGTTGTTCACATTTGCGTATAAATATTCTGAATATAATTAATATAGAGAATATATAAATGGGCTAAATATTGAACATTATAATAAGAGCTTTTTAAAATAAGCCTCAAATCATTAAGAAATACTACTATTGAAATATTTGTTCTTTGGTTTGAGGAGGACAAACTCGCAAGAAATGTTAAACCACTTGAGTCGTTAATGCTATTGACGACAGTGTCGACAAACTGCCACTAGTTGCAAGAGGCAAGAGCATATCATGTTCACAGGTACTCAAGTACGTTCGCCGCGGGACCACAGCCTCCGCTATCAATATTAAATCCGCTGGCAAACAGCTCGCGACTGTAAACATCTAGGTTTATTCGATATTCGTGTCTCGATTAACAGAAACTCAATGATTGCTTAATGTGTTTTGCTGCGGTAAATTCGCACCGCAGTTAATCATAGAGATTGACAATTATTAATACTTGAGGTGATGTGACATTTATCTAGCTAGAGTAAAACCTTTTGGGTTCAGGATGTCTGATATATTGACTGTTTTATACATTGACTGAGGTCTTATCATTCAATGTACAATCATTCATTTAAAGTACCTTCATTAGATACTTGTTTTGCAGAGTTTAACCTACAATACAATTTTGCCTAGACGATATTCTGTAACGCTCTTTAGTAAATATATTGGACATTATGGAATTTAACTCTACCTTTCGCTATTTTACAAAGGATTATGTTTATTTTGAAAATAATGCGCGGTTGCGGCGTTCGGTGCAAATATTTGAAGACGTAGTCAAAGGCAGGCTTTTTGCGATGGTCCTTTGAACCGACCGCGGTCTGCGGTCAGATAAACCGATTAGCTGTGCTCGTGCCACTTCCTCCAAACATAAACTTATTATAATCTATACGCTGATAAATTTCATCAAGTTATGACCGCATGTCAACTAGCTACGGCACTGCTACGTCAATGTTTAGATTGGATGAGGCTTGTAACAAAGCTAAATCGAATTTAACTCAATACAATATATTGGGTCAAATTCGATCTCGATGGAGATATCTGTTTGTCAGTTTATTTGCTTTAAATTCGCCTTACAGATAGGTGTGATACTGACACTTTGAAACTGTTTCTAAAAGACTGTATAATTATACTCATGTAATAAACTATTTTTACAAAAGGAGATTGCCCAAGTGACTATGGCACTTGGTATCGCAATCAAACTTATTGTGTCAAGATGAAATATAGCTCAATTTAAAGCTTGATGTTAGTACTTTTAGAAACGATTAAAGTTTTTATGTAAATAAGCCGCAGTTCGCGACAATAAAAATAAAACAATAGTTTTATTCAACACTTCAAAAAAATATTTTATCGAGTTTAAACTAACGATGAACGTTAAGTTTTACATTTATTACATAGGTAATATTTTAATTTACAAGACAAATGTGAAAAGTAAATCGTAATAAACATTATTTCAAAATAAATAACGTCGAACAATGCGTCGAACACATTCATTTCAAATAGGTAGAAACTAGGTATAACATATGACGCTGGCAAGAGAGATAGATATATGTGTCAAAACAAAAACTTTTACTTTTATTTCTATTTATTCGGTATAATTACGACTTAATAGTGATAAATATGATCACTATAAATACAAATAGGAATTAACAATATCACGAACACATGACACAACTAGTATTTTACAGATTCCATACGTGGTCATACATGTTTCAAAACACAAACTTTTACTATTATTTCCATTTATCCGGTATAATAATTAAGACTTAATAGTGATACATATGATCATTATAAATACAAATAGGAATTAACAATATCACAAATACGTGGCACAACTAAAATTTTACCGATACCACCCGTGGTCATTCTCCTTTATTTGTTTCATTTTAATTACAGTTTTTTTATCATCCCCATACACTTGATAAAGTTCTTGCCTTTTACGTGACAAAGGAAAATAAATTGATTTTTACATTTAGCTTTTTTACCAATCATTGAATTAGATATCCAGGATAAAACATAATACTAAAAGGGTAGCAAAATAAAAAACTATTACGTACAAAGGACAAACAGTTCCTGACGTATAATTTAATCCTAAAAACAACATTTCCGTCGAGTTATTCCATGTTATGTTGACTAATTCAGAACCCTTGCCTCGCGGCGCTCAGCGGTTAGGTGTAACTTAACGAACCTCTCTGAATCTTTAATACACTTTCATTTAATGCTAGTTGTAAACTTTGAAATGGTCGTTTTATACGAATCCTTAAAGCGGATAACTTTGAAGACGAATACTGAAAGTGACCCGTATTTTCAAAGGGACGCGGATGGGTTAATGAAATCATATAGGTATAAGGCAGTTCAATAAAGAAACGAATCTTCAATGGCGGCGCTTATCATTCCCTCTCGCTTACACACGGCCGTACGGCATGCAAAAAAAAATGGAAAAATAAAATCACTAAAATGTATTTGATTTTCCCTATAATAGTTTTTATCATAAATTTACAATGACAATTATGCATTTGCGAAAGTAAATAATGTTTTATTGGAATTTGACAAAATATGTTCTTTGGGAAAAGTTGTTCAGTTTTATGGGCTCATTACAAATATTATGGGGATTTTGTTACATTCTGTATACGTAAATATGATAATTCATATAAATACACAAATACCATAACAAAAAAGTTTGTCAACAAACAATTTGAAATAATTAATAAAATAATTATCCATTTACGTTATTTTTATTTTCTTTTTTGCTGACCCTACCATACGTCAGTGTCAGCTTTGGCCGCCATTGAAGATTCGTTTCTTTAATGAACTGCGTAATACCTACGAAACACAAGCTGTGAATAGTTTTTGGGTACACGTGTTAAACTTTTTAGCGTACCAAATTTATATTTAGTTACATTCAAATACCTCTGTGAAATTTGCCATCATACGTAAATTTAGATACCTATATTTAATTTATTATTTTGAAATCTCTAAATGTTGTCTTAACCTTATTTAACGGACAATACCTCCTGTAGCAAAATACGATTCAAATTCAATTATAATAATTGTTTAAACCAACACAAATTAATTGTCATTGACGTTTAAAAAGGCTTTGCTGAGGAGCTCTGAAATTATCGAAGCAAACCCTTCTAAGAACCAAGAGCGGAATTAATTTCATTACTAACACAAACATCTACCTTCACAGCAGGTACTTCTCAAACGCAGCACTCGGTTCCCTAATTCACAAATTAGATTTCGCATAAAGCCTATTTTAATTTGCGCCGTCGCTAAACATTGCGAGCTCTTTAATGTTTAAACGGGTGCACAAACTCTCGCTATTGACTCTCGCAGGGCCGCGGCGACGGCCGGCTAACGTTCATGTACAAAACAAATATGTTCTTGGTGACGCGACCCAGCGGCAGCGGTAATAAGCTTACCGACGTACCTCCCGCGTCTCCGCCCTAACAACAACAACCTAACAAATTATATTAAATTCTTTTGTTGGTCCACTTCGCCGGAATGCCCAGTTATTGTGTGGACTTACGGGATCAAACCCCAATCTCAAATAGAGATTTTCCTTTGAACTCCTGGAAACAACATGTAGCCACATTATACAGTAATATATGCATAAATTAAATTTGAAAGGGTAACAAATAAATGCTGTGTGGATCAAATTATGTGAAAATCAAAATGTAGAGCTTTTAAAAGTTTCATAATTAAAATGTGTTCAGGAACAACTGCGCACCTATTCATATTAAATGCGTGTAATTAAATTTAATCAGACAGTTATAAAATACGCACATAAAATTAAGACGTTGAAATCTGCGCGCTCACCCTCAACGAATTTAGAATAAGCCGCGAGCTTCATTTCGGAAACATTACTCTCTGTTCAACAATAAAACTCATTAATTCGCTCCTGCGGTCGCGTTTTATAAATGTTTCACGTATTAATAAAATTAACAAAGCAGTGTGCGCGAGGGCTGTTTCTAGACAAAAGCGTTGGAGCGAAGTACAATAGAATCTAAAATAAATACGTGGACTTGGCAAACAGACCGTACAAAGCGTCCACCTGGCTGCGCGCGGCCAGAGGACGGACTATTGAAAATTAAGTGCCTGCGACGGACCTCAATTAATGCCCTCGAGGCGTCTGCCCGCCAGAAACTGTCCTGCACTTTATCGACTAAATAAGGCGAGACTGTAAATGTGAAGATTTCACTCTTAACAAATATATATTTTAATTGAGAAATTAAGAGCGCTTATTCAATTTAACGCAAGTCAAAATCTCCGCGATCTATTACGATAGATCGCGGCTTGCGCTATCCTTTTACTATGAACAGCATAGGTCCACAGGAGAGCGCCCAGCAACATGTCCCCTCTCTGGAAAGGCTCGCTGCCGACTGATTTGAATCGGGTCGCGCGCAGTGTTTTATAGTACTTTTAAAAAAATTGTAGAAAAATAATATAGGTACCTTAGTTGATTTTTTAAATTTTATCTTATAAGTAAGACATTCTTTTACTGCAATATGTATAAATTATATTCAATTAAGTCAAATATCTTGGTGAAAATAATCATTTTGTCGACTATAATTTCTAAAAAAATTCACATTGTTCGGATTTTAATTTCGTAAGTTAGGAGTCCAAAATAAAAAAATCTTTTAACTAACTATTTTAATAAGGATTTTTGCAGTTAGTTAAAAAAAATTGTTTGTTAGATCTGTCAGTAATTTCAGATATTTTTAGCTTCGAAATTGACACTAAAAGTGAAATCAAGTAATCATCGGCTCAGTTATCTTGATGGTATTCACAAATACTGTATTAATTGAAAAAAACTCTTAACTAACTACATAGACAATAAAATTTCCTAAAATTATTAGTAATTCATATGTTTGTAAGATAAGTGGTTGATGGACAATGTGGTTTGAAAAATCACATATTTGAGCCAAACAGCGCACGGCCCGCGTGCACGGCCTTAATAAGATTATTGTTATGTATTAAAATCGAATACATTATTTTTATTGATGAGCTAGTTATATAGTCGACATTGTTATTTGAAGACAAATCGATATAAATGTTGTATAGCGAAACATAATAGTAAATTTCATTTCAAATTGTTCACAGCGGAGAGGATGTTATTATAATTATTATTCATTAGTTTTTCTATGTAATGTAAACCTACATTAATAAACTTCGATAGTGAAAACGTGATACCTACATAGCTGACTAGTATCAATAAAATCTACAGTCTACATTATCTGGAGTGTAATCTTTAAAACTTATTTTAGTTAACTTTTTGCCAATAAACATCAGCTTTGCACTCGTAAAACTTGGTAATTTTATGTTACCAATTCAGAAAACTTCGAATCCACGTTTCTTTTAGCACTCGATCGGAAAGGACCCTCATATTGGCAGATCTCTATCTCAATCGTCCATTTGGTGTCGACAAACCGCTGCTTATCACTGATCACGCCATTTTGTCGGACTTGCAAAAACACAAAAAATTTCACCAACGACACATTCGATATAGTAGACGATTTACTTTTACTGACTTGATTTTTGTGAATAGATTTGTTTTTTTTTTTATGATATGATATCTAGATATACAAGATGTTATTGAAATGAACGGAATAGGGTTTGATTGAACATTTTACCAGCTTAAAAATTAAATTTTGTACGTTTAAATTTATTTTGATCATCTTATAAATTTAATTTTCTACGTTGAAATTTTTTGTTAATCCAGATCTTTGCATAGGATTTTGAGATATTTTAAAATATCTGATCAGTTTACACAAAGTTTGGCAAAAACACATAGTTACCAATAATACACTAGATATGAATTGAAAAAGATTGTAAAAGAAAAAAATAATTAGTTTTACTCTATATTTATTTAATTATGTATTTTATTTGTATTCCGAATACAAATAAAGATATAAAAAGTCGGTAATAAACACGACAGCAGGAGGTCTATAGAGATGTGAGTGAAAAATCATGGGATACACCCCAGCTGCTATGGATTTTATTGCCATTCGTATTGAGAGCTAGAGATTTACTTTGACACGTCGAAAATTAGTTTATTCCTTCTTTATTGTTATATTCGTGTTCATATTTGGGAATGCCGAATCAAACACTTAACATTATTCAATTAACTATCAAACGAATAGATACTACCAACGGCATATTCAATAGTAATGCTTCTAGTATAAAATTCTTTAATTTTGCAAAAATCCTATTGTCTAATAATTACAATCTGAATTAGATATATTTCTTTGACAAAATAAAATCAAAATTCTGAAATATTATTACATTATCACTAAACTACAGCACCTACTAGCAGTCGTAGTGTATAAAACATTTCGCAGATTTATCTCAAAATAAATCCCAAGCAAAACTTCACTGAAAACCGTGAACAATTTGTTTATTCCCACAAGACGCTTCACCATATTTCAGCAAGACATAGGTGTATCAATTCATATACATCAGGTAACATTAGAGCGATTTCCTCAGCCTTTGTCTGCACTCAACGAATTACGAGGAAAGGCGAAAATTTAAATACCCGACGGGACTGTTTTACATGTAAGAGATGCACTTTGCATGTAATGTGGCGATAAAATGAGGCGACAAGGCATATCAGGCGATTACAAAGCTCTACGAAGTGTTGTTTTTTCTACGTTGTACTACGATATTTTTATAAAGTTTGCACGTGTATTTTAAATGTGGAATGTTTTATTCTTTCGAGTTTGGTTAAACTGTTGGCAGTTGTTTTTAATTTTTTGTTTTATAACGTTGTTTTATTAGAATCTGTAGCACAGTAGGACAAATGTGCTACGCATTATCGTAGTTTTTATGTTATTTTGTTTTATTGAGTTTTGCAAGAACTGATGAGTTATAGTTTTATTATAGTACCTGAGATTATCTGTAAGCAAACCCTTCAAGAATAATTCCAGCAGTCAACTGTACCTCGAAAAAAATTACGAAAAAATAGGAAACAAAAAACAAAAATTAATTGTTTTTTAAATCGGAACTCCTCCACATCTTACTCGTTCATTCACAGAGCCCGTATTCGTTTGAGGGTGACACTCGCCACAAAGGTGCAAAGTGCAAAGGGAAACTCAATTAAAACAACGCCGTTCTTGTCTCGACCGACTAACATTGCCAGACTATTAGGCTCGGTCTTTGTGCTCGTGTTAATAGCGCAGCTTATGTGCTTATAATAGAATACACACTCATACATCTAACTGGCATTCAGTTATGGAAATCTCCGATTTATGGAGTGGAAGGTTGGCAGGTCCTTTTGAAAAGCTAAACCTGCATTCTGCTAAGTGTTAATGAATTTCTAAGTAAATCACAATTATTGTGTCTTTAATTTTCCACTTCAAACGTAACAAGTTACTTTATTTTAATATTCTCTCTAACAATAATACATTTATCTATCTTCCATTTGATCAACTTCAATTATATGTAATCGAAAAGAATAATAACTTGGATCGAAAGGAATTGTTAAGATAGAGTTATGTTTTGTAAAATTAATACTCTATCAATTATTGATCCTAGTACTAAACAATTGTTTGCCATGTAACCAATTACATTATTATTTAGTAAAGGTACTTAATGAATAAAAACATTAAAATCTCGTTGATTTACTTCGTTCCTAAATTTTATCATCCTGGAATCATTTCCAGTTTATACAGTACCTAATAAAATGTATTTCTATCTATCTAGAACTTTTAATCCTATCACATTAGCGTGATACTCACTCAGGGTAGTCCTTATCTTTTACGCGGTGTGAACAAAACCACATAAGCTCCTAAGAAAAAGATAAGAATGAAGTTAGTCTCAGTCACGTGGCGGTCACAATTTTTATAAGGGGCGTAAATGGGCGAGGGTGCTGAGTGCTGACCAATGGCCTTCGAGGGTGGCCGCTTGAAACGATAAGGAGCGAAAAAATTAACACTTGAGCTTGGACAAATCTTGTAAAAAATCCGCCGTTTTATCTTTTTTACGAGATAAGTTGGTCTGGCTGGTTCGGTCGATTGCTTTTTCGATTTGTGTAGATTCGTGGACTTCAATTTGTGTTGCTTTTGGGGAGACTACCTAAGCCTTAACTATTGTTTGGTTTTTAGATACTTAAAAATAACATATTAACTGTTACTAATTGTAAGAATATAAATAATATGACGTTTATAATATTATGATAGACAAAAATGTAGATAGATATATTATAACAGATAATTAGGTTCGCTGTGCAAAGATTTTTTGACGAATCAAGCCATTTTTTATAATATTAAAGAAATAACATCGAGATTAAATCGAACAATCCCGATCACAGTGATTGTATATCTAAAACAAAACCTTTACCTACAATTTACGCAAACAAATTTAGTACCGAAAGTATTAACTTGTACTTACCTACCGTCTTGTACCATTGAACAGCAGGAATAAGATCCAAAAGTTTTATGTCTGCAAGAAAAATTTAAATGTCGTTAGTTAAAACACCTTTCCCGTCTCGGTGGTGTAATTAATTTGCGAGTTGGCTCATTAATTAATTGGGCGTCTACCGAGATGGCCCGCGTGCTTTTTATGAGAACAATAAAATAATTTGCGTAACTGTCGCTGCGGGTGGTGTTACGCGTTCATTTTAGATGACTATAAACATGGATATAACTGTGTAAGTATATATTATACTAGCTGTGTGCCCGCGACTTCTTTCAACTTTCAAAATTAACGTAGTATAAATGTATCTACTTTATTGGACGTGTATTTCCAAAAAACTTTTTTTAGTACTCACGTGTGATCTTATAAAAAAGATGTGATGGAATAGCTCTATTCTAATTTTTGTTGGGATAATTGTTAGTCTCAGTCTCAGTTTTGATTTTGATCGTGTTTCAGTTTGTAAGGTAAGTATCTGGTGAATATCATCCTCGTCTTCCGATACTATTTATTTTAACCTACTTCCATACTAAACCACCTAGTATAATTATAAACAAAAAAGCTCCCAAAGCTTAATCTTAGTATTTTTTCATTTTCGAGTCAGAGTTCGAGAAATCAAAACAATCTCTTACATAGTGTACACCGTACTCAACAGCTGAAAGACGGTAAGGGAGCATGAAACAGTGAAGGAGCCTTACTTTTATTTCCAGAACACAATTAAACTGTTCTTAGGCCAATTGAGTTTACGACGCGGCTCTACCGACGGCTTTTCGACGCCGGTATCGGATTTACGACTTTTTAACTGGGAATTTGAAAATTTCCTATTTTACTACTGAGAAATAAAAGCTTCCTCTGTCTTTAGGTGAAACTTTGGACTTAAACATCTTGTCGATTGTTGGTGTAAAATGTTACGTTCATTAACATCAAACGAGCGAATGCTCATTCTAGTGGAGGTAGTCAATTTTTTTAGTGTAAGTGAAAAGTGCGAAGAGCATTCTTTCGTTGTTCTTAATGCGTTCGAAAAGATTCTATGCAATTTTCTTATATACTGCATCACTAAATACAAGTTTTCGTTTACACTAAAAGAAGGAACAGGAAATAATGCTCTTGCTCTATGTTCGTTTGATGTAAATGCACTGTTAAATGTGAACGCAAAATGTGAAACATTTCTAAACTTCTTATTTCAATTTTTTTAATTATAACATTGGCAGATTAAATAATTTCAACCCCGACTAGGAAAATTTAAAAAATTAAAAAGCTATGCCTAGTTCTTTCGGTTATTATCAACATTACCATTATTTTGTACCTACCCTCCTACCATATCTCTAACTACCCACATTTAATGCGTTCTACACCCTAATGCAACTTTCAATTCAAATGTAAAACAAGCCAACTTCCCAGCCACCTGTATTTACGTGACTCCCCATAATTTGATAACTTCCAGTTTTACGGAACAAATTGTCGCACGCCTTAAGAATATTTCGCTCGGGAACGACGAACGAATAGGAATTGAAATAATTACACAGTTCTGTGCGTATATTTATTTATTATTTATTAACAAAACGAGATTGTTACAACTTGTATAAAGTACTGTAATACTTATGGTCCATCGTTGGTCAAATTTCAATCAAATTCACAGGTACCTTCATTTTCTTCAATAATTATGGAGGTAACTGGAAAAATACATATTTATGATATTTTTGGGCAGCCAAAAAATTTAACATTTATATTAAGCACCAAACAATGATTATCATAATAAAACAAAATAAATTAAAATCACTTATTTCGCACATTTTACAATACAAATGCAATTTCATTCTGTAAAATAAATCTATATATTTAACAAAATAGAAACCTTTTAAATTAAACAACACTACAGTTTGTGTGATATTTGATACATTCTAAAGTTATTTTAACGAGAAGAAAAATATTTTTTATTATTTCATTTATTTACTGAATACTGAGTACCTATTTCAGATTGTCTAAAGCAAATGCTTCGAAAATATCCTAGCATATATTTATGAGCACCAAAAACAAATAAAAATCTACATAATATATATACAATTATATTAATAAATATCTAAAATATCCTCCCATACATAAAAAATTAACTTTTTTAAGTACTATAAAATACTGTTACTTTAAGGCACTCGTGGTTTATTATTTTAACTTATGCATACTGCTTTTATTATTGTCTGTCTGTCTGTAGTACATTGTTGAAATATACTAAAAATAGTATATTTCAACAATGTACTACAAGACGGGTTTTTTTTTATTTGCCTTACATTTCAGGCCATGGTGGTTTAGTTAATTATATTATAAGTAATTTATATTAATTAATTCGAGAAACCATTCGATAATTTTACTTATTTTAATAAATATAGCGTAATAATTGATTTTGAAAAAATCTAATTGGTCCGTTTTCTATAACTACATTATATAAGGAATGAACTGATAACTAATATTCGAAAATAATATTAAATTGATATTTAACGGCATTTCGAAATATTATCAATTATTTTAGAGACTACTAAAGAACCAACATGGAAATATAAAATACTTATGTTATATTAATTATGTGGACTCGCTAAAGCATCAAATACTCTAAATATCTTATAAAATAAACTTACATAAATAGTTATTTTACTGCTTGTCCTTTTAGAACAAATACCCTATAACTTATACATACTTAATTATATTATTTATTAAATTAAATTATACAGTCACACTTACGACGAATTTACAACAAAAAACATACTTAACTACAATTTTAATTAAATACATTTTACAGCTATATCAGTGGAAAATTTTCAAATCTAAGGGCCGATTTTTCAATGCTTGGATAAAATTTATCCGTCCAATAAAGTATTATACGATAATATTAAAATGTCACGTAAACTGTCAAATACGGGCAATTAGAATACGTTTTTAAAATGGTAGTTTTATACCTTATTCGACGAATAAGTTTTATCCAAGCATTGAAAAATCGGCCCTAAGATTAATAAGTATTCTTGTCATTTTACAAATAAATATGGGTTTAGTAAGAATAATTGCCTACTAATTATCATAGAAAAAATCTGACATAATTATGAATTTAATATAATATTTTTATGTTGTAAAAGATTGATGTTATCAATTCCATAAGAACGAAGGCGTTTACATACATTTTTACACATGTCATACATTAAATAATAATACATTCTTGATTCTAAACAAATTACACACAACAAACTCAACAATTTAATCACAAATCAACCTCTTACATATTACTCCATATTTATTATAATAATAATAATAACCTTCATCTAGTCTCTGGAGGTCTTTCCATCTGAAAAATAAATAATAAAAAGATTAGCAAGTTTTTGTATTATCAGTATCTGCTTTGAAAAGATTCGAAGGATCTAAGATTTGGAAACATGGTTTTGTCTAATCTCTACTATACATTTTTTCTAGAACTAGAAGCTGTTTGAATATTAATTTATTTTTAGGGTTCCGTACTTCGGAAGGAAAAAAACGAAACATTTAAAAGTTTCACTAACTAATAACTATATACTAGTAAGTTAACATAAAGTGACCCAAAATTCACTGTAATAAATATTATATCGTTGTTTTCTGATTACAACGCTGAACGCAGATATATTTATCGTTTGCCGTAGAATCTAAAAATTGAAAATGTTAATAGTTGAATACTTCACAATGTTGTTGGCATGTTGATACTACCAATTGCTAATCATAAAATGTGTAAATCTCGAGTTTTTTAAATATTACCATAAAATCAGGCAAGTATGTTTGTCCGTCGATTTCTTCTACATATTTTTAGTGTATACCTTAATTACACCTTACCTTATTAGCAATCCTGCCCAAAATAAGTGGAGAAGACGGAGCAGGGGAGTCAATCTCTTTCACAGCCAATTTTCTCCTAATTTCCCCCGCTTTTTCTATACATTCTGGTGGCAACCATCTCCATAGCACTGGGGTGAATAATTCCGCGTCCATTTTGGTATCATCTCTTTTGTCGAAAAACCAACCAACTATAGCCCCTACTGTGAGTGTAGCGAGGAGGCCAAGAGGAGCTATCCAGTGATAGGATATCCGGAATAGGGGGAAAATTGTTTCTGGATCCTGTAGATAATAAACTGTTTATTTGGAGTATTTGTGAGTAAATTACTTTCATGGCAATAGTTTTTGCTTCCTTATTGAACTAATTACAATGTGGTTATATTACCAATCGTTATTTGCAAAGTGAATAAGAAGCAAACATATGACAATCATAAATATCTACGGACTCTGACGTAAAATAATAAAATTTATGATATCCATACTAATTGAGTAACCAAATCTAACATGCCTTTCCTTCTTAATTAATTTCGTTTATTGAACCTTATTTCTAAGTTAAAAGATTTACAAAAAGAGTCTGCAAGGGCAAGCAACGGTATTTTATAGATTGTTATTTATAATAGATAAAAAGACGTGTAGCACTCGGGGACTGCCGCGGTAAAGCTATTGCATAGCATGCCTTCAAGCCATGCCTTCAAGCCATACTTCCGAGCCCGTCGGAGTGGGGAGCGTGAGGTTTTTTCGTTACGAAATTTCTCGATTCGGTCCCCGTGCTCAAGGCCCGCGATAGAAGCTATGCAATAGCTTAAAAATAAAATATCTCACAATATTAGTATTTTCCATAACAATCGACGCGTTTCTAGCACACGCCGCGTCGAATTCTAACGGTGGAGCGCGTAATCCTGCTGCGGCTGCTGCTTGCGTGCCCAGGGATGTTACACCTGTATGCCAATATCGATCGTAATTGTATGGGGATAGGTGCTATATTCGTTTGGATATATAGATGATTTATCTACACTAATATTATAAAGAGGAAAACTTTGTTTGTTTGTTTGATTGTAATGAATAGGCTCATAAACTACTGGACCGATTTTAAAAATTCTTTCACCATTCGAAAGCTACATTATCCACGAGTAATATAGGCTATATATCATCATGCTAAGACCAACAGGAGCGGAATAATGCGGGTGAAACCGCGCGGCACAGCTAGTTTATTTATAATTCTTTATTGTACAAAATATGATAAAACAATAGAATGCAAAAAGAAATAGTATTACAAAAATATGATGATGTGTTTGTGACAAAGATTGAAAGAATACCGATAATACATTGTGTTAAATTGTAAAATTAAGTTGGGAACTGCGATATGAAAGGTAAACTGTATATAAACACGAGAGCCTGGTGATGAACTGCGTGATGTGTGATGTGCGCACATTTTCTGTACAGATATAATATGTTCTGTGCAGTGTGTTCCGTACAGTGTATTCTGTCCAGTATATTCCTTACAGTGCGTTCTGTAGTCTGCACTAAATGCTCTATAAATGTAGTACATTACAATATACTACATACCAGCAAGCAATGCACCAGCGATCCCGCCCGCAAGTGCGCCCTTCGGCCCGACCCACCAACAGCACATGCCCAGTGTGAATATACCGCACGTCGCACTTGCTGCTATCGCTGATAGGGCTGTTGCTACACCTGGTAGTAGAATTGAAAATTAATAATGCGAATAGATCATGACCGCTTCGAGCAGTTGAGACTGACGGCTTGAAGCCGCGATCGCGCTGTGAACTATGGACGTTCATTAACTGCCGTACACGGCCTGCTCGAGCCGTCGCGACCGCTTCAAGCCGTCAACTGCGCGGTTTGTAGCTACAGCTCGAGCAGTCAACGACTGACCGCTCCTGCCGCCCGTGTACGATCACTCGGTTCTTATGTTTTAAAATGTTGCAGTACAATATAAATATAATAAAAAGTAAAAGTATCGTTAGAAAATACATTATACACAAATAAATCATAATATTGAGGGTAGTTTCAAATAGTGCTGTTGCTGTGCTGTTTTGTGCAGGAAAAATACGGAAACAGTCATGTGCACTACTGTCAGAAGTCAATAAGTACTATATTTGAATAGAGCGTAGAACCGAGGGGTCCTGGGTTCGATTCCCGGTGGAGATGAAGAAAAAAATGTCTCGGTCTGGCAGGACACAGAAGGCTGATCACCTACTTGTCCGTAAAGAAAATCGATCAGTGAAACAGATGTATGGATAATGCATCTGCCCCTTACCCCACAAGGGGACACGGGACTTCACTTCACTACATAGTATAAAACAAAGTCGCTTTCTCTGTCCCTATGTCCCTTTGTGTGCTTAAATCTTTAAAACTACGAAACGGATTTTGATGCAGTTTTTTTTAATAGATAGAGTGATTGAAGAGGAAGGTTTTAGTATATAATTTATTAGGTTTTAGACAAAGCGGGCGAAGCCGCGGGCGGTAAGCTAGTTATTTATAAAATCCCCTGCCCCCCCCCCACTCACCCAGCACGCCGCCCAGCTGCTGGACGACGACCAGCATGAGCACCGCCACGAGCGCCAGCGCGGCGGTCACGGAGCGCGCTGCTCACTGCCCCACACACTGCCCCCCCCCCCCCCCACTCACCCAGCACGCCGCCCAGCTGCTGGACGACGACCAGCATGAGCACCGCCACGAGCGCCAGCGCGGCGGTCACGGAGCGCGCCAGCACGCCCTCCACCAGCGGCCGGAACCGCACCTTCAGCCACCCGTGCAGCAGATCCTCCACTACCACTAGCGCACACGCGTTTAGCACCGCTGATAGCGAACTGGGGATAAAACGTTTCATTAATAAGTATGGAAATGTTATTTTAAAAAAGGTATTTTGGAAAATTTATCAGAACGTAGCGAGTGTCAGCGGCGCCGCGCGTCCTACGTGAGCCATTCAAACCGTACGCGAGCGTACATAAATATTAGGTATTGGAAAATTCATTTCTTAAGTATCTATATACTTAAGAAATGAATATACTCAAGACGCGTTCTACTGACAAAGCCATAAATAGGATCACTACTTGGGGCAATTTATTTTAATGAGATGATTTTAAAATAAAATTGAGGTCTAACTTCAATATCTTAAAAGTACAAAATCAAAAGTATCTATAAAAACTATCACTTTTAACTAAACACTAAACACTGTATTTATTATTTATGTAGTTGTGTACTTCTGACCTACCTCCTCCTTTATCACTTCACACAGTGGGTTGCCTGGAAGAGATCACTCTTTAGTGATAAGGCCGCCCTCTGTGCTAGTTTGCTATAATTTTTAGTTTTAAGTAATTTGTATAACTAGCATAGTAAAGTGTTATAAATAAATAAATAAATAAACACTCACCTCAACCCAGCTCCAAAGACGCCAGCTAGAAAGACCCCTGCCAACCCCGGCAGCTTCTGCGTCTTCGACACATAAGTAACAAAGGCCGGTAGAAGCCTATCATCCACCAATGGTGCTCCCCGGGGGTCACAACCCCCTTGCACCCAGGCCGTCCAAGCAGCCAACCCACACCATACACAGAGGCTGATGGCGAACATTGCTCCTATGCAGAATATTCCTAACGCGCTGGAATTCGAAAAATCATGTGTGAATCGTATTAAAGACAGTTATTTTTACCCGACTGCGAAATATGGAGGGTTATGTTTTTCAAGTGAATGTATTCTTTGGCACGCCCTACTGCCCAAACCGGTGGACGGATTTTGTCTTTTGAGGAGTCTTTACAATCTCTAGAAATGTGGTAGTGACATAGGCTACAGTCTACACAAATAAGCGGACGGGATTGTTTTTAAATTTATAATAACTAATTTTTGTTTCTTTAGGAATCAAAAAATGTATGACGAAGCCAATTATAAGGTTTTACGAAGTACTTAATCATAATAGGATTGGTCAGTGGGCGAAATTCGACCTCATTCTTACAACTCTCACCCGCGTGCCACTACACGTGTCGCGGTGAAATATACATACATTGTATGTTCCTTTACGTATCACGATTTAAATCATGCGATTTAAATCGAAGTGTGGTATTGTGGAAGTCCTGTCAAATACGTTAGAGAAATGACCCTCAGTATACATGGACATGCCCAAGACATGCCATATCTACTGTTTTTTGTATATCAATGATTAAAACCCATTTTTTCCTTGTGTACATATCGCCTAGCAATATAAATACATTATCAAATTGGTATCATCGATTAAATGTCGATTCATGTCATATTCACATCATAAACAATAATGATTAAAGATTAATATAGTTAATAGTTGCTATATTGGAATATTCCGACAGCATAATAATCAAAAGGTTGTTTAATCAAAAAATATGAATGTCTGTCCAAAAGAGTAAAACAAACAACAAGTTCATAAAGCCTATAAGTTTTAAGAAGTTTATAGTGAATTAACAATTCAATGTAGTGGAGGAATAGTGTACTTAGGAACTATACTGTGACACCTTCGTCCTTCGTGTATATTGCATATGGTTATCCTGAAAAGTATATAGGTAGGCAAAAGTCAAAAACTTACGCAATCGCCTTCCTCTTAGTGGGCAGAGAGATATATCGTTGCACCATAGTTTGGTTGACGGAATTGAAGCAGGTCCAATATAGGAAGCCGCCAACGATTGCGCCCCAGCCCGTCTGACGCTCGTAGGGGGAGAAACTCCAACTAAACGCAAGATATTAAAGTATAAAACAATTATTAAAATTACATGTGAACAGTTTTCTGCATTGAAATCTACAATCAGTTGTATAAAAATGCAGTTAGATTTGAAGATTTAAATTCCTATATCGATTTTCACTTAGGCCAGAAAAGTGACAACTTGTACAGATTTTTAAATAAATTCCGGTTTTTCGCTTTTACTGAGCCTCATCACGTAGAAATCTTATTGATCTTTTCTGTTCTTTATTTTTATAACATTTATGTTCATTTCTGACACAGCCCCAAAATAAAAGAACTGGTTAGAAATACCGGGACAAAAGGTTAGAAATATCGGAATACTGTGGATTATAGACCAGAAAAGCCTCGTGGCCTTTCTAGTCTAGAATCCACAATTTCTAGAAATACCATACTTACTTGGACAAATTCAGTCTCCCCGAAACATCAGCGGTATCAATGACAGTGGCTATCCCCCCCACCGCCAGCGTACCGGCTGTCCCCATCAGCACTATGCCGATGAACATTATCCCGGTTTGTACGGAGTCCGTCCATACCACCGCGCGGAGACCTCCCTACACCAATAATATATGTAAATCTTATGTTCTTAGATATAAATTTATATCTATAAACAAATATAAATCTATATCTGTATCTCGTGTTTGATATTACACTCCTCCGAAACGGCTTGACCAATTCTCGTGAAATTTTGTTTACGGATAGGTAAGAGTAAGTCAGGACAGCATTTTTCGGGTCAGCTAGTAGTTATTATAACAATAACAAGTTCCTATTCCATGTCTATTTAAACTTGAATGGTAGAACTTTTTATAGATGTCCTACTTCCAGAAGTTTCTCCATACGACATACGTCTTTATATAGAACTTGGAAGAGCCATTATTTTTAGAAAGGACGAATTAACTTAAAATAGTTTCGGTCAGCACATATAAAAAATGCATTTTATCTTTTAAAACCAGGAAAATTTTACAGAATCTATATAAACTATAACAGTATTATAAGAAATAGAAGCGCAATGATTTTGGAAAATATATGAAATCTATCTTACCAAAGTAGCTTTTAAAAGAGACGAATAAAACTACATAAAAATTAACGATAGGTACCTATACATTCTTTTCTCACAACATCAAAAGTTACAAATATGTTGCTGGCCTTTTAGGAAGATATAAATAAAAACGCATATATCGATAACTCCAATGTCATTACCGTAGTGCGAATACATGCGGCCCAAATTTTTTGCTCGCCATGAACAACCTTGTTAAATTATTCTAGAATGCCTTGACCCAATGAAAAATGAAGTCAATAAAGAAGTTAACACGCAGGTTAAAAATAACTAACATTGATGAAAATAAATATTACGATCAAAAAGAAAAAGGAAATTATCGTACCTACCATAAGAAATTAAGTTATAACAATGCCATAAATGTAATTTTTCAGTCTGTTACAGTCAAATCAGTTGAAATCTTACACAAAAAAATAGCAAATAATATTTTGCGAGTCGAAATATTGTCGACAGCGCTGAGCGAGTGTAAGTTTTAATACAAGATAGATGGAAATTTACAATTTTTTTGTCTTAAATTCGTAATAATTTGCATAGATAAATTATTTAAATATATACTTACTAATGCAGTATAAAGGCCGCATATTAGTACCATCGCTCCGCCCACGGCGAAAACATTGAACCCTGTCACTGAAAATTTATTACCATATTTAGTTAATATAAATATTCATATAGTCTTAAATGTGTTAAACAAAACAATATATCAACGCAAAAATTAAAAAATATATTGTCTAGGTAGAGCAAGAAGATAATTTAAGTACCTATGTGCAACAATAAGAAAATAATCAACTGTTTCTAAATTGAGGATAACCCGAATGTTCATGACATTTGAAATTACTAAAAATAGAACTAAAATTCTTTTTATTTGCCTTTATTTATTTGCTTGGTGCTCATAGTATATTATGCTTTATCAAAATAAATCAAAAAGTACTTGAGCATGATTATACTTTTATGCATAAAAAATCAATGACCTTACATTGGTTAAATGCCAAAGCTGGAACATATATCACCATCGGCAGAAACAGCACCTATGAACAAAAGGAATTTCTTAATTATATTTTACAAAGATAAATAATAAATCTAACAACCTTACAGACACGCAAATACTTTTCACCTAAAAAAATATTAAACAAAATAATTAAAGTATTTGCGTATGAATATGTGTAAGAAGAATGATTTTCTAATTATTATCTTAGTTGTAAGACAAAGACAATATATAAGACAAGGACATCTGGATAATCTAATTTCCTAGAATATCCTTTTGAATAGATCACTAAAATTTATTTAATTAAATAACTCTTTTCAAATAAAATAAACTGCATTTATTACGTCTTAACATGCTGTGAAGCGAAAAAATGCACTTAAATACTCATTACAAAAGTAAATTATATTTTATTAATATGCTAATTAATTGATTTCAAAGTAAAAAATATACTCATTATATAAGGAGGATTTACAATGTTAATCGGATACCAAATAATGACCTTTACTTACTTTGACCACAATATACAGATACATACAGTAAGGAAACTTCATAGACCGGACTCTCAGTGGAGTTTCGTTTGCAAAAATAGCGGACCTAAATCTGACTTCTGATATATATTGTATAGATCCCAGACATCCTATAGACAGATGTTGCCAACCAGTTTTGTGGTCCCCCTCTCCCCACAACGGTAATTAAATATGGCATACAAAGAAAAAAATAAAAATTTCCAAAACATGCCGTGTGGGGTATCAAATGAAAGAGCTTATTGAGTAGATCACGAATATATAGCATACTATAACATTTCTTACACTTTCTCTAAGATTTTTTAGAAAATTTACGAAAATGCTCCATTTTTGAGTTAACTTTAAACCACTATAGATTGAAAACTCATGAATATATTTTTTAAATTATTATTTTAAATAATTAACAATAGTCCATTGTTTACGATTCAATAGTTCGTACAGTGAAATAGTTGCATGGGGGAGTGGGGGGAGCATTCAAAGATGGCGAGTATATTTTCAAGTTTATGCCAGAAATAAAGGCCTAATACAAAAATATCGGTGTCAGGGCTTAGAATAATTATCTCTGCACTGTCGTTGTGTTTGACAGAATGAAAACTATGGCAGAACATTCTTGAATCAGCCTCTGTGTGATTTCAAATCGGTAACTTCAGTGAAAGTTGCGCCTTGCAATTTAAAACATTTTGTGGGGTCATCAAATCCACCACATATATTACGAACTATTGAATCGTAAACAATGGACTATTGTTAATTATTTAAAGTAATAATTTAAAAAATATATTCATGAGTTTTCAATCTATAGTGGTTTAAAGTTAACTCAAAAATGGAGCATTTTCGTAAATTTTCTAAAAAATCTTAGAGAAAGTGTAAGAAATGTTATAGTATGCTATATATTCGTGATCTACTCAATAAGCTCTTTCATTTGATACCCCACACGGCATGTTTTGGAAATTTTTATTTTTTTCTTTGTATGCCATATTTAATTACCGGGGTGGGGGGAGGGGGACCACAAAACTGGTTGGCAACATCTGTCTATAGGATGTCTGGGATCTATACAATATATATCAGAAGTCAGATTTAGGTCCGCTATTTTTGCAAACGAACATCTCCTTGGAGCCTGCTCTATCATACAAAACGTTCGAAATGGCACACGCACACAAGCAAGCGTGTTTACGAGAATCATAAGGGTATTCAGGGGGATCGATAGTAGCGGGTGACACATCCAAATTCTATGTATCCAAATTCTATTAACACGTTCACTGCGGCACCTAAAATGCCAAACTTATCGTTGTTGCGGCATGTCTTCCATACTTCACATCGGCAAGTTCACCACTGTGCGTCATGAGCCATTTTTATCACATCGCACCTTCTGACTTTGAAGGTTAATAATTTCATGAAATTTCAAGATATTTCAAAATTTTTTTTTTCAGTTAATAGTATATATAGTCTAGTATATACCGCATAAATAGCTTTTAGTTTGACCCAATAGTTTAAAAGATATGAGGGAAAATGTAAACCCCTGATTTTGTGAAAAATTATTTGCCATCCCGCACTGCGTTGATACGGCATGTTTACAGTGATAGCGATGGGAAACACTGTAAAATAAAACATCGATATCGATATAAATCAATTTTGTATATTTCAGTCTGTTTGTTAACAGATAACGAGATCGTCGATACAAAAAAAACACATATAAAACAAGGCACTTGATAGAGTACTATCAGGAAATTGTTCAGTAACTTTTGTTTTAATGTTTTATATTATTTTCACAACTGTCATCACATTTTTGCATTTATGCTACGAAATAAAAGAAAGTAAAAAAACATATCATTGTCATTTAAAAAAACTCAAAAGAAAAGTGATTCGGTCCTGGTGCATCACTATGCGAGACTGACACGCGGCGCGCTCGCAGTACAGTGCGGCATGAGGTGCTTGTCCATGGCAAACGTGTTAACACGTTCACTGCGTCATGTCCAGTATCGGGCCATCAGCGACTACACCACAGTGCGGCGCCCAAAATCGCAGTTTTCACCGTGGTGCGGCGAGGTTTTTTATATGTTAATCAATGACTAGAAAAGAGACAAATATATTTTTGTGATCACAGTTTGAAGTAGGACTCAATTTCGTTTAAAAATCGTATGGCAAAATATTGGACACAACGCATAGAAAAGAAACCATTTCTTTTGTGTGTGGCATGTCAAATATTTTGCCATGGACAAGCACCTCATGCCGCACTGTACTGCGAGCGCGCCGCGTGTCAGTCTCGCATAGTGATGCACCAGGACCACACGCACTTTTCTTTTGAGTTTTTTTAAATGACAATGATACCTTAGAGGCTTTAGTTTTTTAACTTTCTTTTATTTCGTAGCATATATGCAAAAATGTGATGACAGTTGTGAAAATAATATAAAATATTAAAACAAAAGTTACTGAACAAATTAAAACAAGTTACTGAACAATTTCCTGATAGTACTCTATCAAGTACCTTGTTTTATATGTGTTTTTTTTTTTTGTATCGACGATCTCGTTATCTGTTAACAAACAGACTGAAATATACAAAATTGATTTATATCGATATCGATGTTTTATTTTACAGTGCTTCCCATCGCTATTACTGTAAACATGCCGTATCAACGCAGTGCGGGATGGCAAATAATTTTTCACAAAATCAGGGGTTTACATTTTCCCTCATATCTTTTAAACTTTTGGGTCAAACTAAAAGCTATTTATGCGGTATATACTAGACTATATATACTATTATCTGAAAAAAAAAAATTTTTAAATATCTTGAAATTTCATGAAATTATTAACCTTCAAAGTCAGAAGGTGCGATGTGATAAAAATGGCCCATGACGCACAGTGGTGAACTTGCCGATGTGAAGTATGGAAGACATGCCGCAACAACGGTAAGTTTGGCATTTTAGGTGCCGCAGTGAACGTGTTAATAAAAATTATCGTCAGACATAAAGCGAGAGGAAAATCATCAATTTCATTTGAATTTACTACCGGTAAAGAACAATGTAAAATCAACGAAACTATAGGCAATATAAATCACAACTATTCCCTAAATAATTCAATCAACATTTGCAGCTAACATCCTCTAATAATACTTTAAAAACTTCCGCATAGTACAAAACACTAGACAAACAATAATTATGACGTATTGGACAGTGGTCATGGTATTATTCGGTTGCGGTACTCCCGCCCACGTTGCGTCTAACGTGATGTGCTGATTTTGCTTTCAAATACTCAATTGATAGATCATAGATGCTATTGTTTTGTTGTAATAGTTATATTCATAGAATACACGAACATAGTTATTGGAGGTTTACATAATCTTGGAAAAACCCTCGACCCAATGCAGGATGGTTTATATTAGTTTTAAATACTCATATATTATGTGTATTAGACAGAAGTAGAGGCAATCACAAATTAAATTCAGTTCTTTGAAATTATAATGAGTTAACCTCCACGCTAGAAAGCGTCATTATTATGGCTGGCGTCCACTAGGCGGATCGGGCCGGGCCGCATCGCAACGCAAAAATACGCCGGCCTATGTTTTGTATGAAACATCGTCCATTAGCGACGGATCGGGCCGGGGCGGGCCGCAACGCATTGGCGGATATCGCTTCGCAGGCGGATTTCTGCCGGCGGTGCGCTGCGGCCCGGCCCGCCCCGACCCGTCTAGTGGACGCAGGCAGGCGGATGTGAGCGGCGAGCGTCTGTTAGATAAAATCCGCCTAGGGCCTAGGCGGTCCGCCGCGCCCCGTACAGGTGGACGCAGGAGCAAACAGTGCGTCCATTAGAGACGGCCCGTTGCGATGCGGCCCGGCCCGATCCGCCTCTAATGGACGCCTAGCATTAGCATACTTTTTCTTAATACTCGATAAGTAAACGCTAAATAAATATGAATTAACTTATATAAAGCAGAAAAATTAAATTCTCGAATTTTGCAATCTTTCGTTTTATTGCAGCCATAAAACTGCTATATCCAATTCTTTATTTGTTTACAGATTGCTCGTAAATGACGATTGCTAATTTCATGCTTCAACAATGTTTATCCATCACGGGCTTTGCTATGATTAACAACTATTTTTGTAATTATAAGGAGACTTTATTACAGTGATGTAACTATATTTTCCTCTTATTATAAACAGGTTATTTTGCTCCGAAAGGAAAATGCCATGAAAATATATCCGTTTCTATGCATATTCCTTCTTACAATAATATTATAAATGCGAAAGTTTGTTAGGATGTGTGTGTGTTTGTTACTCTTTCACGCAAATACTACTGAACCGATTACAATGAAATTTAGCACACATATAGAGGGTAACTTGGATTAACACATAGGATAGGTTTTATCCCGGAAATCCCACGGAAACGGGAACTATGCGACTTCGCCGCGGGCTGAAAGCTAGTAGGTTCATAAATTACCTATATAATAAGTATACTACAGCTCACGCTCTATTCTCTATACTTATTTTTATTACAACGTCAGCCGCTCCTAATAATAGATATTAAATGATAACAATGAATATCACGAGACATAAAATGCCTGAATAAATACAACGCACGGCTTAATTAGAGCCTCTCTAATAATAATAAATCATTAAAATAATAATCTTGACATTTCATAATTTGCAATATTAATTTACTTAAAGAAAATATCATGACGCTGTTTTTGAAACCTGAAACCTACCTACCTAACTATGGTAATGCCTAAAACCACAAGTAATTTTTCCAATAACTGGCATTTAATTCTATAAAAAAAATGTTTCCTCTAATATTTAATTCTTTGAGTCCATAGATCGACAGACAAACAATTAGTTGTTTGTGTGACGTCAATGAGCCAAGTCCACTACTGAAGAAGCGAATGACCCACGTTATTGTAAAATGAATTGCTGATTACTTATTACCTCAAATAACCTGGCACGGATACATTTACATGCAAATACATATATATGTTTTAATGGTGCTAACCTACTAACATGATATTGTCGGGATATGTAATTTTTGTGAGTTTATATAATACATAGATGTGAACGTAAAAATATAGTTGTAGAGGCTGCAAACTAAACTAGTTCTTAGCTTTAATATTCGCAATACAATAAAATAAGAAGTTATTACTTATCCATTATTGTTAATGTTTCCGTTAACTATATTTTAGTATCAAAGATTAGGTTTTTGGCTGTGCATATAAGTTTGAAAATTATTACGTCAAATATTAATTCTAGAGCGAGGTTTTTCCCAACAAAATATTTATGAGGCATGCAGACAAAAATAAATAAAACAAAAAATAATACGTACTTCGTCCAAAAGAAACAAAATAGATGCAACGGCTCGCACATGTCGATTAAAACGCAACTGTAGATACTGAAATAAAACAAATGCGTGAGTAAATATAATTGCATGCACATGAAAATGAAGAAATAAATATATTAATGAATTGTGGGTAAAGTTTAAAGAATTTATTTAGAAGCTATTTACTTGAAATAGTTATAAACTTATAAAATACAACGTAACATCTCGCAAACATAACTAATGCAAAAGTGCTTGTAAATCAAGTTTTCTATAAACACAAATGCAATTTTTTATAAGTAAAAGTAGATTAAGGAAGTAGAAACGTTTAGAATTGGCTTTGCCGTTTATTTAAACCTACATATTTTAATTTATAAAATCAACTGCTATACATAAAGATAAATATTTCCTGAAACATCATTAACTTTGCCATTCCACCTACACAAAACCAAACCTTTGTTTGGTAAGTTATTCTCTATATGAGCTATTAGAACATTGACCCCTGACCGTTATCACCGCATGCGCAATGAACAAGATATGTGACTGGATTGGATCACTGCCCAATCCATCTATTTGCTATCTATACTGCGCACACAATTCATGAGAGTAAGGACGAAGTCATCATCGTCAAGACAGTATCAAAATATTGACAGATGAACATCGGAACTGTTGTAAAATGAGGGTACGAGCTATACTTATTTCAAAATTAGTTCTATCTGGGTTGATATTTGTAATAGTTTGTTTTTGTCTTTCAGGAAAACCATGTTTACACTATTAATTGAAAAATAAAAATAGTACCTAATCCAACTTCTTTACAGAGAAATAACATGATATCTAACACATTTGTAGTAATTTGTAGGTAACATGACCATATGGATTATTGACGATACAAAAAAACCGCCATTTTCCTCAACTATTATCAACACACTTAAAAAAAGACATCTATCAATGACGAGGATAATATAATGGTAATAGTCCATTGAAATGTTACATTTTTTAGGCCTAACCTTGCGTTTTTTAGAGGACGCAATTTTGTTTTTTTTTTTATATGTAGGGGGGGTCAGTGTGAAGCTAAAACCAAGTTTGTGGGGTCGCCACCCTTGTCCCACGGCCGCCATCTTGAAAATAGCGGTTGAAATGGTTTTTACGATATATCTCTTAAACTATTTGTCTAATAAAAAAATATCGTTAACATTATTTGTTGCAAATTAAATTCTCTACAACTTTGGTGCAGTAAAATTTTGTCGTAGAACTATAAATAAAAAAGTTATAAGCGAAAATGTTCAGAAATTAGAGCTATTTATATTTTTCAATAAAACTTTTTTTATCATTTTACGAAGAAATGATATCAGACCATTTTTGTAGATTGTTTTTCGAGGAACAACTTTTATGTACAACATTTTTTCATTACGTCAATAACTAAGGTTTTACAGCGCTCTGAACCGAGTACTATTTTTCAGTACTCTCTGAGTACTCTATGAGATATATCGTAAAAACCATTTCAACCGCTATTTTCAAGATGGCGGCCGTGGGACAAGGGTGGCGACCCCACAAAGTTGGTGATAGCTTCAAACTGACCCCCTCCTACACATAAAAAAAATAAAATTGCGTCCTCTAAAAAATGCAACCCCAAATGTAACTTTTCAATGGACTATAAATGATTTAGTTATGATAACCCCCATACGTTGCAATTGATGTGAAGATAAGATAGCAAATGACATAATCAATCTAACATTTTTAAACAAACTATCCTCGTGTATTACACGGAAGAAATTGCATATATAGATAACACATGTTACATAATAAAGAATACAGTCCAGAGATATATTGTAACTTTATACTTGGTAACGGCTCTTCAATAACATTTAATGTCAACATAGTTTTATGAATCAACTAGATTTCCGCCCGCGGCTTCGCCCGCGTTTTCAAAGGAAAACCCGCATAGTTCCCGTTCCCGTGGGATTTCCGGGATAAAGCCTATCCTATGTGTTAATCCAAGTTACCCTCTATATGTGTGCTAAATTTCATTGTAATCGGTTCAGTAGTTTTTACGTGAAAGAGTAACAAACATCCATACATCCATACATCCATACATCCATACTTACAAACTTTCGCCTTTATAATAGTACTAGATTTCCGCCCGCGGCTTCGCCCGCGTTTTCAAAGGAAAACCCGCGTAGTTCCCGTTCCCGTGGGATTTCCGGGATAAAACCTATCCTATGTGTTAATCCAAGTTACCCTCTATATGTGTGCTAAATTTCATTGTAATCGGTTCAGTAGTTTTAACGTGAAAGAGTAACAAACATCCATACATCCATACATCCATACATCCATACATCCATACTTACAAACTTTCGCCTTTATAATAGTTATTAAGATTAAGAAAGATGTAAAGTTAAACATCGAGTACTAAGTTATTATAAACTGATCTCGTATCTTTATTTAATAAGTATCTACTTAAAAGTAGGTGTAGGTACATGATGTAAAATCAACAAAGGACGTGATGTACATAATCAGAAATATTAAATACAGCCTGCGTAAGCACTTCATCAATTATTTTTGACGTAGGTATAACATGATGTGAGGTGTCATAAAATAAGCTAATATTCACAATTAAAAAAAAGCATGAACTGCTCTTTTCTAAGGCTATCTTGCAATCGAAATAAAGGAAGACTGAAATTAAAATGATTTTAGAGCTACAAAAGCAATCATGAACTTAGAAGAACCTCTAAGAATACTTACCTCATAAGAAGACGATAACCTCAAAGTGCAGAATACGGGCAGATACACGGTAGCAACAACAAAGCAGCTGAGACACACACCAACAATGACCAGCCAATACTGGGTGCCATAGTTGTATATCTCTGCTGGAGTACCCAGGATAGTGACTCCTGATACGTAACTGCAAAAAAGGAGTAAACTGAACATTTGTAAAGTTGTGCGTTTTTCGGGGGACTCCCCAAAACTTTTATCCCGTCTTTTTTTATCTACACTGAGTATCTTACAATACAGATTTTCGTATGTTGCGTTTCGTATGTTGAAGAGTATAAGAAACAATTAAGTTTGAATTTATACCACGATGCTGTTTTAAAAATAATGTGGCGTACAATTTTTCAGGTTATAATATTTTTTAAATATTACGTCCATTTCGTTTTTTTTAGAATTAAGAACATTTAAATGAGTTCGTTATTCATAATAAATTATTGATTAAACGATTTTCTAATGATATTTTGAATATAGCGTCATTATGATGCATTTCTTGCGTCATTTTATAATGATTTACATTACAATGTCTTATGCTACGGCCACACTACCTTACCGTCTACCGGGCTGTTACCGCAATAATTATGGCATTAAATTACCGTCTAAATTACTGCATGAACTGGTGTGGTTACACTACAGTTTACCTAGATATGTCGGTAATTATTGGCATTTACCGCAGCAAAAAAAAATATTAGTTAATAATTAATATATAATATGGTTTCTGTAATAATTCATCAAGGATTCTTTCTTTTTAAAAAGGATTTTTTCTTTTTCAAATCATCTATTGTACTTGGAAATGATAAATTTTGTTTGATCCGACGCCACGCATCATTGTGTACACTGCGATGTTTATAGTTCTTCTGTTGGGTATCCCCAAGATCCCAAAGAGAAGAATTCCAAGAATTCCAAAAATTTGCGCCATCGAGCGCTTTTTCATTTGACCACTCCATGTCGGTCGATACGTGCGTCGCCGGTGAGCTCATATTGCACACTGGACAAACGGTAGTGTGGCCGCATACGCAATAATTACGGCGGTAATCTTCTTTGATGTGCGAAAGAATACCGCCGCCGGAGCTATTGCCTACCGCCATTTGTCATATTGATTGGCATTGTAGAATTATGGCCATAAGTCGTGGTTACACCTAGGTGTTGTTAAAGTTGTGGCAATAATTATTGGCATATCACGGTAGTGTGGCCGTAGTATTAGAGAGTTGTCATTATCATTATACAAAACATTTGTATCTATGTGCAAACTGCAAAGTAGATAATTATTTTACGTTTTACAGTTAACTTAGCAACACTTAAAATATTACCTAATTCACAATAGTATTTATAATCTAAATTGAAAGCCCATAGAAATTCCAACAAACAAGAAAACCCAACAAAAAAGTTTAGAAAATCTTAATTCGATAATTACCTAGCTATAAGCGACATGGCCACTGGGAACGTGGACATAGATTTGCCTCCCAGCAAATAGTCTTTCAGATCTACAATTGCTTTGGACCGTGAGCCAACAGCACTGTACCATATCCCACCAGCACAAGAGAAGGCGCATAGCACGCCAAAGGCCACATAATCACCCACGCCGAAACCTCCCTCGGTCATTGTGAACCCCATTTTGGATCTGGAAAGATAATTATCATTTAAACCCTCAAAATAACTTAGCGGTAGAATAATGATAAACAATTTTAAATCATTAGTTTAACGTCATAGTAAATCCCCATTTTTACTTGCAAAAAAGACGTCGTTTCAAAATTTATAAAAATCCTCGCGATGAGTTAGAGCTCAAACTTCTCAGTTCTAGATGCACTAAAATGGCTAAGGATAACTATACCCGTTACATGAAGGACCTAGAAAATAAATTTCAGAGTAACCCAAAGCTATTCTGGTCTTACATTAAGTCAAAAAAGGGGTGGCAGTAGCTCCTACCCTGCATCTATGACGAACGGACCTATAACTACCTCTGATGGAGATCAGATTTGTGATATGTTTTCTAGGTTCTTTGCTTCGGTTTATACTAATAATATAGATGATGGTAATGAAGATAGTGACGTTAACAATTTTTGCCCAGTCACTTCTAGCATCTCTCATGAGTTTAGATAAATTGAAAGGAGCTGGCCCTGACGGAATACCCCCTATTTTCATAGTCGAATGTGCACAACACTTAGCTTGGCCCATTACAAAAATTTATAATAAATCACTCTTATCTGGTATTTTTCCAACAGTTTGGAAAATTGCTAAAGTTGTACCCGTTTATAAAACCGGAAATGAGGAATTCATTAATAATTACAGACCTATATCTATTCTGTCGTCCTTTGGTAAAGTGTTGTTCCTTAATTTGCCCAGTATTACACTATCATTTTAAACAGTTTTTTAATATCAGTCAACATGGTTTGATGCCATCTCGGTCTACTTCTACTAACTTGGTAGATTTTTGCGAAAATCTTTCTAGTTCCCTAGATCGCAATGAACAGATTGATGTTATTTACACGGATTTTAGTAAAGCGTTCGACAAGGTTTCACATAAAATATTACTTAAAAAGCTGTTTTTGCACGGCATTTCAAATCAATTTTTGCAATGGATAGATTCTTACTTAACGAAACGAAGTTTTTATGTTGTTGTAAATGGTTTCCGTTCTCAAACGCAAAAAATAACTTCCGGCGTCCCACAGGGCTCTCACTTAGGCCCTATATTATTTAATATATTCGTTAATGAGATACCTGATTTATTGTCTTGCTCCCAGAGTTACATGTACGCTGATGATCTCAAGTTCTGTCGTACAATCAACAACATAACATAATATAGATACTCATAAGCTGCAAAGTGACCTAGATAAACTTGTTGCTTGGTGCGACTCTAACAAAATGGATTTAAATCCTAAGAAGTGTTTCTTGGTAAGGTTCGCACGCAAAGGAAACTTGATACAATATAATTACAATGTAAACTCTGAGAGTATCAAAGAGCTCTATCATGTTAAAGATTTGGGAATTGTTTTTGACAATAAATTGACTTTCGTGCCACACATAAATCAAGTTGCTACACGGGCGGCTAAAATGTTAGGATTTTTAATACGTAACGTTAAACATGTACATAATGTCAAGGCGAAGATATCATTATATAACTGCCTGGTGCGCAGTATATTGGAATACGGTTCTGTGGTTTGGAGACCTCACTATGCGTGCCATTCCTTACGATTGGAAAGGATGCAGAGAAGATTTCTTTTGCACCTTTTTTATGCAAGTGGAAAATCAAAGAAACAGTTACCATCATATAAAAAGCAACTATCTCACTTCAAAATTACATCTCTTGATAATCGTCGGGTACTTCTTGATTTACTCTTTGCCTTGAAATTATTCAATAGTAAAATTGATTGCCCCCAATTGCTTCAAAAATTTAATTTAAAGGTGCCTTCTAGATACCCTCGTAAGGTTTTGTTGCCGCTGTGTCCTCCTCAACGCAGAACCGTATCGGGTCGAAACTCACCCATTGCGAGAATTTGTAAAACTGTAAACGACTACAGTGAGTTGTTTGATATTTTCACAGATTCCCCCAACAAACTCCGCAAAATTTTTAATTCACTTTTTAACGATTAGAATAGATAAGTGCATAATATATATTATAATTTTTTCATTGTTTAAGATACTTAATAGTTAATTCAATAATTGTATACTTTTAAACTTACTTTACGCATGCTGTGTTTATAAGTCTATAAAGTTAAAGTGTGCCTGATTCAAAAATTATCTACTCTAGTCAGAGTAGATAATTTTTGAATCAGGCACACTTCTCGAACTCTATATCTTCTCTTGTATCAGCTTTTCGGTAATATTTCAAAAGAAAAAAAATTATCTGTTCTAAGTATAATATTTTACAGCATATTCAAAAGCAAAATGATGTCGATAAAAACATTTCAGGTAGTTTGAGAAGTGTGCCTGATTTAGTAAAAGCTCATTTTCACACTGTTTGTATGCATTTCCTGAGAACATTTACTATGGTAATGTTTTTTTTTTACACCATATGAAAGTAGAGATTTCAATGAATAAAAGGCTCCCCAAGTTTTTGAAAAAAGCTGATATTTTGACGGGTGACTTTTCGATTGAAAATTAGGGTGTTTTTTTGGTATTAATTCAAAATAAGGCGAAAAAATAAATATTTTCAATCAAATAAATTACAGTGTATTTGGGACATAATAAAGTAAGTTTCCACCAAATTTCGTAGAAAAAAAAATAAATTTTGAAGTAGATAAAAATAAAACCAAAAACTTGGTTTTTGGAATTTTCACCTAAATTTTGAGGTTATGTGAAAAAATTGTAAATACAAAAGTTGTAGATCTTTTTATTACCTACAACTTTGCCATTGAACTTTTTTCCGTAGGACTTGTAGTTTTGTCGGAAATCGAGAGAAACCATTTTTTTCTCTTAAAAGCTCCCCCCTCCCACTTCCCGAACTCGGATTGACCGTAATTTATTTTTCCTTTTATTTTCATCATATTCCCCTCCTTTTCTAATGGGTTTCATCCGACTGCGATTTTTTTGCACTTTTTATTATTTTTAAAGGGATCTACCCCAGTGTATTACCTACCTGTAAGTGTTTTTTTACATTGATCATATAAAATTGTATTTTAACTTTGTTTTATCTGTGATGTAAAGAAACGTTGGTAAACCAAAGAAATAAATAAATAAAATAAATAAAATATATTTTTTTAAAATTTTAAATCAAAGAAACAAACTTTTCTTTTCTTATTTGCATCGAGTAACTTATCTTTACAGAATCGATTTATACGATATTCGACTATCTAGACGGCTCAAGTAGTTTTGATCGATCATAAAGAAATGTTTTAGGATCCAAACTTCTAATTGATTTTTTTATATAAAAGGATGTAGACGTATGCATGCAAGTAGTACCTAGTACTCGTTTAAGTTAAAAAATGATGATGCAAAAATTTAATATTCACGACATTTAAATTACTCAATGAATATAATTACATCGCAATTACAATCTATCATTAATTACAGTAGGTTAAAATTTTTAATTTATACATAGCTTACTTTGTATAAGTGCCTCCTGCACATCCGCAATTAAGTAATATTATTTAGGTATTATTTATTTTTTTTAATTTTAACTAATTTCCGTCACCAATTTAATATATACTTCAAAATCATCTAACTAACGACTGTTGGAAGCAGCTATTAGAATTCAATGAAAACAATCAACCTTCCTTCTGATTCGCGCTAGACTCCAATAGTTCAATATTCAACAATAAATTTTACTGCAGATTCACAACACATATTATCTATGATTAAATCTTAAAAGATATGAACTTGACCTTGACGAGTCCAAAGTACGTATCTTTTTATAGAACAAATTTACACTGAACAATGAAGACAATATGCTGTTGACTTATTACATCAACATTCTATGGATAAACTTCCATTATTACCCACGCTTTTACGCCCGTAGCACACCTCCGCTGCAGAACTGTAACAACGGAACCGCAGTAGTTTCGCTCTGTCTTGTCCCGTGTACGATAAGCGGAACAGTAGCGAAACTGCCTGTTCTAACACATACATCTAACTATTTTTTATCTCTTTCTTCGCGCGGTTTCGCCGATCTCTTCTAACGCCAGCCACACTACCGCGCTCACGCCGGTCGCTATTTTGTTGCGGTGCCGCATTGTTTTCGCGCGTGTTTGTCAAAATCGACAAAAATAAAACGCGGAACTAGGTACATTGTTTTTGTAAAAGAGTATGTAATTCATCAAAACTCTGAGGGGTCATTCTAAAATATTTTTAGAAACGATAAGGAAACGATCTTCATGGGACTCGAGTTCTTTACATAGTAGGTTTTCTCCTAATTTCTTATTTTTTTATTAATCTCATGCACCCAAATTCTACGAGTTTTATGTCTTTTCAAAGTTCAAGTCCACAATAATATTTCTTCTTCCTCTGACTCCGATAACGACGATATTTCGCTTCGATCGTTGCTTCTTGACTGACTCGCATGAGGTTTCTCCGATGCCGGTTCCACTACTCAAACTACACTTGATCACAGCGGAATTCATCTAGCGGTTCCGCGGTCATGGTATCGCAGCGGAGGTGTGCTACGGGCATTATGGTTATAATTAAAATTGTCTGAATGTAACTACAATAATGATGACACACATTTTACATGACATATTTGCAATTAGTATTGTAATAACTTCCGCCACCAATTCGCTGGGTGCGAAGTATTAGGTGGGGGGTAACATAATCTATCGCAGCGCTCATGGTGGTCAAAAGTAGAAATAATGTAAGCTCTGTCATCAGATGTATCTGTCAATTGCAAAGTGATTCTACATAAATACATTTTAATATCATTATTTAATCGCATTAGTCCGCTAATAAACATTACCAAACCATTTACCACTTTGATTATAAACACAATTACATTTAACACTAGTGACTACTCGTGCTCTATTCACGTTTAAAACCGTTTTGTAAGGTGGCAACGTAATAGATGTTTGCCTTATGATGAGAGCATGAATTATTGAACTCTGCCCTTCTTTTGATCTTAATTCTTCTACATTTCGGACATGTCCAGCCAATACCAACAACTTTCCTTTAATTACAGTTTGTGGTTGGAATTTGATATCGTGAGTAACACTCACAAACCCGGTCTTCAAAACAATACTCATTTCGATCTGAAAACGATATTTAATTTATTACTAGCGATACAGGAACATTTAAATGTATTTACTGTTATATAATGAAACCATTACAGTAGCTTTTTCTTATTGTTTTACTGTAAAACTACAACTATAAATGAATTAAACAAACCCTGACACAATCAAAATTAAACACACTTTTTGGACTTACCTCATTTGATTTAAATGACCAAAATAATCTCAACACCTTTTTTCCACCCAAATCGTGGTATCACAACAATTTATTAGTCGAAAATATTTGTTAAAGTGAAACTTTTATGACATCGTCTCAAACTTTTTGGTCTGTGTAGCGCATGTCGCGTGTATCGCGGCTGCCGAGTAGGTATACCTACTCGGCAGCCGACCGACACGCGACATGCGCTACACAAAGCAGTGTTCGGAACCGTTCGAACAGTTTCACTTTTACCGTGGTTTCATAAAACCACACAACATTTTTATTTTTTATTTTTTCATTTCGATATTTTTTCACCAATATACGGCCTAAACGTCAATGTGACAGAGCCCACAAAGTTGTGGACGCTAGTTGGCGCTGTAATCGTGCACAGTCCCAATAACTGGCTCTGATTAAAAATATAGTTAAAATAATGTAACTTGTTTCATTCATGTGTTAATTCTTTAAACACTCGTTTGTTTCTAAGGAAAATATAAAACATTTATATTTACATAAAGGTTACAGCACTCAAAACGCGTATTAACAACAACAAAATTGTTGTACCTACCATCAAAACAAGTCCTTTGAGTCCATGACTAAAGAAAAATTTTCCAATCAATATACGAACACAGGCCGTTAATTCGAATTAGTTAGAGTAAATCTTCCTTTTGTAACACACGTGTGGTAAAAATATAGACATCCCTTATTTATAGTAACTTGAATGTATTGTATGTAGGAGCTATTTTATTCTCATTCATATTTAAAAGCCGATTTCCTTGAAAATCGTTGTTGATATAGCAACTATTGCCATTTTGAACATATTTTTAAATTAAAAATAAATTTTTGGGAAGCTTTCACCGTGTTCCCAGTTGTTTCATAAATCTGAAACTTTCAAATTTAGTTTAATTTTGGATTCTGGAAAGGTGATATCAGTTAGTTTTTTCATTTCGGCTTAGAATATTCTGGGACGTATATCTACTAGAAAAATTAATTATCGATGGAAAAAAGAAAAGTCGTATTTTTGTCTTTAAATAATCTAAAGGTGATATTTTTTTAATTTTAAATTTGTCAGTCGGATCATAAGTTATCCTTATTTTTAAATTTTGATGTCGGATATCAAAGTTAAAAATAATCAAAATAAAAATCAAAAAAATGTCATGTCTTCATTTCTGATAAATCTACATATGATATATCTCAGATTTTATAATTTCTTATTTATTTATTTAATATCCTCATCTCTTGATTTTTTATCCGAAATGGAGAATATCAGGCATGAATTATTCTTTTTTTAATAAATAAAGAAAAACATATTATCAAGGCAATTCAACTGATAATATTCAGCCAAAAATAAGAAATTATGGAATAAAATATTTTCAGTCTGTATATCTTAACCCGGTCAAATTAGACCTATGCAATAACAATAATTCCTACAGAGCTAAATTTTGGTAGGGAGCTGGTGTACCATAACAAATAAAGTTTTATCGGATAAATCCAAAAATAAACTAAATTTAAAAGTTTCAGATTTATGAAACAACTGGGAACACGGTTAAAGCTTCCCAAAAATTTATTTTTAATTTAAAAATATGTTCAAAAATAAAAATAAAATTTTTATTCATTATCATCTGTAGGTAAATCAATGACAAACAATTTCCAATTTGTAAAACTTGAAGAACTTAATTTCGCTTTTAGATATCCCCATCTGAAATTATATTTTGTCTGCTGTCTGCTAAATTCAGGGTCATTCAAAATAGGGATTTGCAGATATCATTATAATATAAAGCGGTCCTTCTATAAAATCAAACAGCCTAAAAAGATTAGAACAATAATAAACAACATAGCTACATAATATTATAATCCTATAAAAATTCCTTTTCATTTAGATCATTATTAGCCTTCACTGCCATCACTGTTATATTAATACATACATAAAGATAAATATTAATTTCTTTGTATGCTGAACAAACAAACAACAAGGTCATTAATATTTTAATAGAATGAATGTCTAGAAATCCTCTCGTCCTCACAATCTACTTTTAATTTGAAACTTGTTTTTCGCATACCAATGCAGAGTTTATCGTGAATCTTTATTGTTTGAATTTATGAATTGGAGAAAATAAGAATTTATAGCAAATCTTTTTTAAAAAATTTTAAAAATATATGGCAATTCAATTTTTCAATACCTTTGTAATTTTATTATTTATCTACACAATTTACAACAGATGCGGAAGTAGACGGTGAATTCTTCACATAAATGGTGTTTTGCCAATGATGCGAGGGCACATGCATGTATCGGCACACAACAATGTCAACTAGTCGATACATTTAAACTACTTTCACTCCACATCACAAACATAACTTTTATCGCGGGAACTTAAATATTATGAGATACAACACGGCATTTCACACTCAAATTTCTATAAAAACTGCTCAAATTTCCCGCGTCCGTCGCGCGTTAAGTCACTGATTAAAATGTCAATGTCATATTTTCATCGTTTCACTCTCAGAGCAATATAGGTTTATTGCTCTGAGGTTTCACTTCACTATATTGTCATACAAAATTATCACTCGCGAAATTTTCAGATACGATACCACGGTGTGATTTAAATAAGTAAATAAAATCGTTTCAAGTTGTTGTATCGACTCATAAAGTCGTGTATTAAAGATTTTTACTTGCTTCCACGATTTTTAAAATAATTACATTGTGACCTGTATTGTGACACACACATCGTTAACCAGCTGTTTAATAAAACACCATACACATTATACACAATTCACTGTTCATAATTTCATAACCGAGATTCGACAATCGCGTACAATAACGCCATCTATGGACACTCACACAAAACTTCCGAGATTTTGAACTGTTTTATCGACATACGTATAAAACGCGGTAAAAGTTTAATTAAACTTTATACTAATATAACAATAACAAAAATGAATTAAACATAAAATGAAGTCTAATATTTATGTTTTTGTGATTTTTTAAAATTTTTAATTAAAGAAAAATATATAATATGTACTGTACCTTAGAGGTTATCACAACTTAAATTTATTTCCTTCTCCTGAAAACTTAACACAATTATTAAAAAAAATGACAATTTCATACTTCGAATTTGGAAGTAGAACTGTTTAGGGCATTATGCAATGCACGCTTAATAATCTAGTTGTTCAATCAATAATATTTATTTAAACTTATGCCACCAAAACCGAAAGAAACTGTTAAAAAGCCTATTCCGCAAGTAGCAAGGCCCAATATTAGCGATGCTTCTCTTAACTATGTTCCTGAAGATGCAGTTGAAGGTATATTTTATTATGTACTCATAATCTAAGCTCATAATATTATAATAACTTCTCTTATTTATCATCGGCAATATTTTATTATATTTTCCTTTTTTTCTTAAAGGATACCAAGACAGAATAGAGAACGGAATAAATTGGACTCTAAGTGATAATGCTGGAAGGTATCATAGGAAGAAGTGCCTTCAAGAAAATATTCCGCAATTATCATTTTCAACCGCATTGCAGAATAAAATTAATAAAAGTATACTAAGTGGTTTCTTCGATGAAACGAATACTTTGAGTCTAGAAGAGCAATGGGAGATTATGTTACCCATAACATTGTGGGATAACGAAAAATTCGCAAACGAAGAAGGAAAAATATGCTTTAACAATTGCAATTGTATCACGGATAATATGATTCAGCTTATTAAAAAGGCCGTCAAAATTAACGATCGAAAATGTTTGAAAGAAGACTTGAAACGGGTCACTGTGTTGAGAGTCAATGATATCGAGGTACTTTTTTAGAATTAATTTCCTCTAACACAATTAACGACTAAAATAATAGATGAATTTGTGGGGCAAATAAAAAATATTCGGCGTTATATTTTTATTTCGTGCATTGTGACTATTGTAGATGACGGAGCTGGATGCAGAATTATTGGAATTTAAAAATCTCATAACACTAAATTTGGCCTGTAACTTCATTGATAAAATAGATGCAAGTTTTCTACCTCGAAGCTTAAAACTGCTTGAACTTCAAGCCAATCGAATAAATAATCTTGATCATTTTGCTGAGTATTTACCAACTGAGCTCACATACTTGGGATTAAGCAGAAATCTATTAAATGACGGTAAGGCGGTATTTAGAAAAGAAACATCTTGCACCAGAAATCTGCCAGGAGATCCTTTTCTTACTCAAATCAATATCTTACCTAACTCAAGCTTAATGGATGTCTTTTATAATTTCAATTCTGATCAAAATTCTAAGGACAATAGCAAACGAAGCCCCAGGATTATCTTTGGCAAATTTTAATGCATCAGAATTAAAGTCTTCAACGTTTAAATCAGATATAAGTACCTACCTAAGTAATCTAGATTCTAGAATACAAAAAAATTGTACAATTTCAAATTATTTATTTATTTCCTTTACAAGAGGTCTTCAACAACAATAATAATTGATTTATCATTGGAAATTATTGTTGTTAAAATGTTTTAGAGGGCATCCAAGGTGTAGCGCGTTTACCTCATCACATCACGGTTCTCGATTTGGCCGACAACGACATCTATGATCTGAACTCTGTACTAGAACCTTTGGCACAACTGCCATGTTTGACGTCTTTACAGTTGGCGGGAAATCCGTGCTCGGTATGTTCATTTAAATTCCAATAGATGGCGCTATTATAAATCCTTAGCAAAAACAATTTTATTGACTTGAATAATAAAATGATTGCATATTTTCAGTATATTACAGGAATTAAGACTATTCAGGTTAATATTTAGATGGGTAACTTTAATAAATTTACTACGCCTACATTATGCTATAATACGCGTTTGAGTTACACAGCTATGCTATTTTTTTGGAGCAGGCGTAGTAAGTTATTGTTGCACAGACTTTAATTTATCTAGCATCAAGTCGAAACCGATTTAAAATAATATATATTTTCGAATTGGGAATAATATTTACTAAGGAAGGAGATGGGTTCTATCACATCACGCTTTTCCTCATTGGAGCGGAGCATCGATGAAAGTTGAAACAATATTTCTTTAGCTATGAATGTCGCAACTCGCAACCAACTAGCAACTCAATTAGCCAATTAACCAAGAGCCTCTATAGTGAAAGGTGGTATTTAATAAAAAAGGCTAGGTTCCTAATTAAACATCAGATTGAGCTATATACCTTACACCTTCCAGGTGTGTGCCGCATACGCACGCACCACACTAACCCGTTTCCCGCGTCTCCAATGGCTGGACTGTCGCGAAGTTCTCCCCACCGACCGGTCTGCAGAACCTTTTGAACCGCATCCGGATGATCTGCGTTCAGCGTACTTTGATTTCACCGTGTTTCGTGTTATATCTGTGCCACAACCGCCGAAGCCAGAAAAGGTAAAATACATGAAAGTTACTCACTTCTTGAGTAAACTCAAGTAGTTGAAGATGCAATAGGTACACTGTATTAGCATCAAAGTAAAATATACTTGTCTAAAATAACTTTCTTATAAGTACCCCACACCCCTTTCTCTACATACATATTTTTCTTGTCTTTAGATATCTCTATCGCAATAAGACTTCCTTCCGTACACTAAAAGTAGCGTATACCTAGAATCCATAGTTACTTTAAAAAGTTGAAATTTTATTTACACACATTTTAATGCAGGGTGCCACAACAGCTTTCCACATTGAACTAGAACTACCCTTATTAGATTCTACTCGAAGACAATTTCTAATGTTCCGTCAAAACGAATCTCTAATTGAAATGATGCCTCCACCAGAAGATGAAGACTGGAACTTCTCCAAGCAAGCTTCTGCTGTGGAGAGCAAAATGATTCTTGGTGCTTATAATATTATTTCTACATACTATTAAATTCACCATTACTGACAGTAACTCAAACGATAATGAGAATATAGTCCAAAACACCAATACATTAGAAAATTAATATTACATATTTTAGATTCGTAATAAACCAATTCAAACAAGTAATGACTAGTTAGCTAATTGGTCAAATTTATTAAGTGATACAATAATTAAGATCATCGACATATAACAAATTCGAAGACACGATGAACGATCCCTCAGACAATTATTTATTTAATTTGACTCCTTCTTGCACTTTGGAATCGTCATAACTTCATCTATCATAAAAAGTATCATGTAACTAAAAATAAGTCTTTCCAAATTCTCAAACATATATCGCACGTGCTATTCAAATAACATCCGAAATCCAAATAAAATTCACACAGCAGATTATGAATGAGTTAAGATAATAAACTGATTTATTACTTTGCAGAACCCGAAGCGTCATCTCACGCGTCTGATATTTATAACCGTTTAACTACCAAGAATTCTCGCATAATTTGCCATTACACCACATTTGAGAGTAATAAAGTGCAGTGGAATAAAATTATGAACTTTCAAGAGCCCACTGTTAGGATATTTTGTCCGAATCTAACGGCTCTGCGGGATACGTTTAGGACTATCGTCACGATACGATTGATATACTCAATGGTAATCAAATATCATCTAAGATTTAATTTATGGATGTTTAGACGTTCCTGTTAGAATTGTTTTTCTCTTTAAATATGCGGTGTTTCCGAAAACTTGTGCAATTGTGGCCTTCTAAAAAAAGTCTATAAAATGTCCATACAAAGCAAGCAAATCATGTTCAGTAAATACTAGTAGATAACCATTTGGATGGTGGTGATCGATTATGAAATACTTATAGTTCTTTTTCTTTTTGTTCGGGTTTTTCAATAATCTGAAATCAATTTCTTCCATAATTAGACATTTGCTGGCAAGCCAGGTAAACCAGACAAAAAAAGCGCAATGTCGTTAAAGCCTCCAGGGGAGCAAAGGGTCACTTTGGCCACAATTAAATGCGCACTCAAGAGAACCGACTGGAGCCAGCCACAGCATTTCCACTGGGACGACTCGCTGGGCACAGAAGATGCTATTCACTGGGGGGATGGCGACCTTTCTGTATGTTATAATAATTATAATTATTACAAATATCAGATGTATTATCTTTATCGTCTATCTTGGAATCTTTAAAAAGTCGTAGTGCATTCGACATTTGAGTATTGACATTAAAAGGTACGCTTTAGGTCAATTTCAATAATTTGGCCAATTTTAATTAAAGTTCATACCATTCAAAGCAGGATATATCGGTATAAAATTTAATAATTAAATTGACTCTACTATTAGAGGAATGAAATACATTCATTAATTACTGTCCAGGTTTTACAATATAGTCTAGGCGCAGTGAAAACAGCGAAAGGCAAGCCAGAAAACGACCCATCTTCCTCAAGGCAGCTCCCACCAGATAACTTGACTTGCCACTTTGGTTTCAGTATTGATACTGTACGATCTTGAATTATTGTGAAATATGAATGAATAAAAATAAATTAAATTGAAAATATTTTTTGTTTAAAATTCCTGACGGCATGTCATTCTGAACAATTTCTACTTTAGTACATACGCACTTGGTACGCACACACATAACACGCATAAACAGACTCCATCATAACACTCGGAACATATACATTTACAGAGAGTTCTTGCAAAAGTTGCAAAATAGTTATTCTAATTCGACTTCAATAACTGTTACTTAACATTATATTTTCTTGTGACTATTAAGAGTGACAGTAACACGCCCCCCAAACAGCAATCAAGGCATATTTATTTTCCATACGGCACTTCACACTAAGCATCCACATCCTCAATTCAGTGGTGACTCGATCTAGGGTCACGACCCGCGTCCAGTGTTTAGCCATCGGTCTACTGCGGTTTAGCTTACGTAGTAACTATTTACTAATCTGTGGTTAAGGCGGGAATGGCGGGTCACGAGCGTTGGGGCAATCAGATCGAGTATCTGCTCTCGTGTTTAGGTTATGCTGTTGGCATTGGAAACATTTGGAGGTTCCCCTATCTGTGCTACCGGAATGGCGGGGGTTTGTACACTTTCTGGTTAAATTATATACCTAGATGCTTGAAAGTTGGAAGAAGAAGAAGAAAATAGTGTTGTTTCTGATATTGACTTTATAAGCAGCATTGATATATAGTAATATAATTGAACTATTTGTATCTCCCAGTTAAAAGACACTTCCTAATTTCAGGTGCGTTTTTAATCCCATATCTCTTGACACTGTTTATTTGTGCAATACCATTAGTATTTTTGGAAACGACATTGGGACAATTTGCTAGTTCAGGATGCATATCAGTATTTAACATCAATCCACTGTTCAAAGGTAAATAATATCCATATTCACATCCATATCATTTGAAAACAAACCAATAAAAACTTTTCCAATAAATGGTTAAACTACATATAAAGGTACTTGGGTCGAGTAAAGACTTTAATCACTTAAATATGAACCCAATTAAAAATCACAGAAACCTTTATCAACACGTGCTCATATCTTCTTCAATTATACATAATGATTTCTCCCTAGCCCCTTCTGAATTATCAAGTGCATGTCGCAACAGTTACTGCTCTACTTCTGATTTATTTCTGCCCATCCTTTAGAGTTTAGCTGTATACCTACAATTTGTCAACAGGGGCCGGCTACGCGGTGATAATTTTAAACGTTATAGCGGTAACATACTTTGCAGTCATTATGTCATACCCGATTCTGTACATACATCATTCCTTCAGCTCGCCACTGCCTTGGCAAGACTGTGATAATTCATGGAACACTGACAAATGCGCGGAGGTAATGATTCGAATTGATGCTTTTGTAAATGTCTTCGTGCCTAGTAAATATTGTAAATGCTATTCATCATTTTTTGTTTAATAATTATTATTTATAAAAAATGTTGTGTGGTTTTATGAAACCACGGTAAAAGTGAAACTGTTCGAACGGTTCCGAACACTGCTTTGTGTAGCGCATGTCGCGTGTCGGTCGGCTGCCGAGTAGGTATACCTACTCGGCAGCCGCGATACACGCGACATGCGCTACACAGACCAAAAAGTTTGAGACGATGTAATAAAAGTTTCACTTTAATAATAAGGGCTAGCGCGCAAAAGCAACTTAGTTGGCCGGCATCTATTTTGTCTCTGTCGGTGTCTCCTCGCAAAGTTTTGAACGATGCGCACACGAAAGCGTCAGCAACGCAACTTTTTCTTTAAAATTTTCCGCATTTATCAATATGGTTTTCGAAGATACGGTTGTGGTCTGTGCACTTGTCCTTAGAAACTGAAGATGACAGTGAAAAAGGCAATATTGGGTGCACTCATTATGGAGTGATAGAATGAGATTGGGTAAATTCCATACAATGTTTTTAAAATTGAGAACATTTCCAAAAAAAATTTTTCGCTACTTCAGAATGAGTATAGAAAGTTTTGATGAACTGTGCAGAATTTTACGACCTCGTATCGCTCATCAAGATACTCGTATTCTGTCTTCAGAAAAACTACTGTTACGAGAATAAATACGTTGACAATAAATACGTACTATCGCTGCGCCGGTTTAGCGGCAACTGGCCGCCGACCGGCAACGTTTTTGTCGCCGTGCGCGCATTTGCATTGAAACCAATAGATGGGGCGATAGTTGCGTCGCGGGCTTGTCTCCGAACCCGCGGACAAAAAAGTCTCCCGGGAGTTGCGTCGCACTTTCTTACTAGCCCATAGAGTTGATGCGAGAGACAAAATAGTTGCGGAGACAGAAGTCGCTCGTGCGCGCTACCACTTAGGTTTACAAACGCAAATGGGTATGATGAGATAAATTATTTTAATACACTCATAAGTTACAAGAAAACAGACTTAAAAGAAAACACTGAGAGAATATGTATTGAATATGATAAACATTTCTAGATTACTAGCACTTCAAGTTTATTATTCAATGGTACGGCGTCAACACCAGAAGATGAATTCTTTCAGTAAGTATCACTGTCATATAAATTTTACGATAGCAGCCGAACGAGGCACTTTCAATATTACTTTTCATGAGTTTCGTGATAGCTTGTATTGTATTATGATAGCATAAACAGTAGCGACTTGGACCTATTAAACAAACAAGGCATACTTAACCGTCAATGCTTAAATAATATTTTCTCATATTAAATTGATGAAACAAACAAACAATTTCCGATTTCGATTCAAACACGTTCCTATTTTCAGTATTCGTATCCTGCAAATGTCACCAAGTATATCCCAAATCGGTGGAGTCGTTTGGCCAGTGTTCTGGTGTAATGTAATTTCCTGGATAATAGTGTACCTTTGCATTTGCAATGGTGTAAAGAGCGTTGGAAAGGTGAATTATAAATCTAGTCTTGTATAACTTCTTACATTCTATCATAAATTAATCATCACATTTTTAAACATACCCTCCGCCTTAGACCATATTTCAAAAAGCCTTAAACATTTTGGTATATTATCATAAAAAATGCTGTTGTATAACTTTTTTAAGTAGAGCAAATTATGCATTACAATTTTACATCTTATTTTCCAGAATAAAAATATAAGAAATAACATTAAATTCTGTTTAAATATTTTACAGATTGTATACTTCACCGTTTTGTTTCCATATGTGGTATTATTTGCATTACTAATACGAGGAACTACATTACCAGGCGCTTGGCAAGGCATCTTGTATTATGTATGGCCCGATTGGAGCCAATTAGCTAAACCAAAGGTACCTACTAATTTCCTAATATTGCTCTCTAATATTTTTATCGATGATCAAGTAAATAAAGTTGGTCACTTTTGTGTTGTTTTTTCAAGTGCTGCACAAATTTATAAAAAATAGCCAAATCCCGCGCCCTTAGCCCACCTCACTATTAAATAACAAAAATGTATTCACAATACCCTCCTTGTTATTCTTGTGATCATCAGCCAAAAATTACTTTCTTTTGAATATTTAATGTAGAAGTTTCCATTTTTGTGATCTATAACTAGATTGTAGATTGGATCAAACTCCGGTCGTGCAGAATCTTCCGAGTTCCGTCCCATAATACTGTGAAAGGATTTGATCACAAGCGGCATTTTAGCTGATCTTTATTAAGATTGGAGGCAAATCACGAAAATCGGTCAGGAGAACCCTATTAACCTAATTTAAAACTTGTATGAACTTGATAATAATAGTCACGTTAACCAAATACGAATGGCTATTAAAAATCGATCAATGAATATCTTTATTTATAATATGTGTTAATTAATTAACATTTTACTTATCTCTATTATAGGGTTTTCCTTTGTGTTCAACGTCACGTTTTAGTATAATGTTTACAGGTATGGGCAGATGCAGCAACCCAAGTGTTCTTTTCTGTAGGCCCTGGCTGGGGAGGATTAGTCAGCATGGCCAGTTTTAACAATTTCCATTACAACTATTTACGGTAAAGTATCTTTTATTTATGTAATTCCATCCTTATGAAGGTATTTATAATTGTTTGCCATGGACAAAACAAAAACAACTAATGAATCAATAAAGTGCATGTCCTATATTATTCGCCAAAGATGTGTGAAACTAGCTACCAGCTAGTTCTTAGTTAGTTAAAACTTAAAACATAGATTATAGTTCAATATTTTTTTAACTGTTCCTTATATTTTGAGTAAGTATAATGTGTTATCACATAATATTCCAGATCGTCCATAATAATACCAGTGATAAACTGCGGCACGAGTATTCTAGCGGGTTTCGTAGTGTTCTCGGTGCTAGGTTTCCTAGCGGATCGGGCGGGTGTGGGAATAAGTGAGGTTGCCTCCGCGGGCCCGGGGTTAGCGTTCGTGACGTACCCGGCCGCTGTGGCCATGATGCCCGTGCCTAACTTCTGGGCGATCGTGTTCTTTGTTATGCTGTTCTTCTTGGGTATTGATACGATGGTCAGTTTTGAGATTTTTTTTAAGTATGTATGTGACATGAACAGTTTGATTGAAATATGAAGAGATTTTTTGAAAAAAGACAAATAAAAAAATAATGAAAGAAAACTATTCGCAAGGCAGGCAATTAAGGAACGCAATTGAGGTAGTACCTAATATTATATTCAGTTGGGTTGGTTTTTTTGTGAATATTGTTTCAGATAAAATTGGTTACAATGTCGCGTGTCGTGAATAAGTCAGAAAAACTGACTTAAGTTCTTCTTTCATCATTTACTTTCCCAATAACAAGTGGTTCAGTCATATTTCTCAAAAAAAAATTTCAATTTCAATTTGTCAGAACTATCCAATAAGGTACAAATAGAAGGCTTGCCAATCGCTCGCGTGCGTGTGCCAAGTTTCAGTGAATCACAGCTTCGACTTATTCACTTCGAGGAAAAAGCTTTCGTGCGATTGAATACGATAAAACATTTTATTTTAACCAGTTACCGTTTAGTGTTCAAATGCTTTGTTAATGCTTTTTGCGTTACAATTCTATTAGTTTGAGAGTAACGTTCGGAAATGCTTTATTTTTATAATACTAGCAAAATTTTTTTGCTTGATTTTTTTACCAAAAAAATGTAGCTAAAGATTGTGGGCTAGTGACTAACTAATTACTTACTACATACAAGATGTCTGCAGTTAGTCAATATATTATGTTGATGTTTAGACAATCAACCAAACCATATCACATTTAATTTATACGAAAAGGGTTCAAAACCGCACTGAAACCTAAATAAAGCTGACCACATAAATAAAGCCCAACTGAATATCATATTACATTCTACAACATTGAAGAAATACAACCTTTATAAAATGACAGTAATATAGTTTTCCTTAGTTAGCCTTCAAAAAGTCCAATAAATTATAAAAATACACTAAACATAAGTCCATACAATCATTCATAAAATTTGTCCCACATTTTTATATATTATATTTTTTTCAGTTCGTAACTATAGAGGCAGTGATAGCGGGTATACTAGACGAATTTCCTCAACTTCGAAGTAGGAAAAAATTAATAACATTTTTAACTTCTATATCGCTCTTTTGCTTGTCTATCTTATGCACAACAGAGGTAAGTGTTTACTAAAGACATATTTTTGTGGCTTAGTTTCATGTCTATTGCAAGCTAAAGGTAGAAAGAAGAAATAATAGTAAGATCTGTCCAATGTACATTTTTAATATGCATATTTTCTTCGATTATAAATCCTTCGATTCATTCATTAATAAAATACGGTCACCAACTATAGTGGCCGTATCTTGAACTCATATTCTTACGTCATGTAACTTACACGGTTTTTTATTTTTCTACTTTTTTGCTTACCTAAAGCAAGCTTTCAGTCTTTCTTTTTATATACTGCATGTCTGTTAGCAAAAAAACTGTAGCTACTATAAAAAAAAATCTTCTTTACCAAGTACTACAAACTGCCTTCAAACAGCATTACATAATTATTCTAGAACTGCACAATTACCTTGATCCATATAACTTTCCCAGAGTTCAGTGACCGCGTAAACCGTGACAAGTGAAACAATGTTGCTGGAGTTTGCAAAATTATTTGTCACGTGAAGTTTGAGCTCATGCAACCCAGTTGTCCTGTTTGCTTAGCTTGATTTATTTCGTGTCGAAATGAACACGACATAAGATATATAGCATACTAGCTTTCCGCCCGCGGCTTCGCCCGCGTTTTCAGAGAAAATCCCGTTCCCGTAGGATTTCCGGGATAAAACCTATCCTATGTCCTTTCTCGGGTATCAAAATATATCTATACCAAATTTCATGCAAATTGGTTCAGTAGTTCAGGCGTGATTGAGTAACAGACAGACAGACAGAGTTACTTTCGCATTTATAATATTAGTATGGATGTATTGTTTGTTCCCTTCAGTTCTGACACCCTAATAGTGGCTATGTGTTGAATTACTTAATTTATTGACGCAAAGGAACTTCCTGAAATATCGAATTTATAAGGATTTTTCACGATAACAATGAAATAAGTCTTCAAAAATTTATTTTTTTTGTTTAATTAGCTATCATGTACATTTTCTACACTAATATTATAAAAAGGAAGGATTTGTTTTTTTAACCGACTTCAAAAAAAACGAGGAGGTTATCAATTCGGCCGGTATATTTTTTTTTTTTTTATGTATGTACACCGATTACTCCGAGGTTTCTGGACCGATTTACGTGATTATTTTTTTGTTCGATGCGGAATGGTGTCGAATTGGTCCCATAAAAATTTTATTCGGATAGGTCCAGTAGTTTTTATTTTATGAGCATTTTTGTCTGATCTCGATGACTTAATTGAAATGTAGCAAGTAACTTTGATTCACTTCCCGGTTACCGATTGAGCTGAAATTTTGTATACGTATGTAAATTGGATAGCGATGAAACATTATCATGACATAGAGCTGATTTGATGATGGAATCGGAAGGTGGCCATAGGATCTCAGTAATATATTGACTGAACTTTATCGAGTTTGGGCTCGTTTGATTCGTGTTGAAAAATACACTAAAAAGTATAATTAAATAAAAATAACTACGTTAAAAACAACCGACTTCAAAAACGGAAAAGTAAAAAATAAAAAAGATTTGATATTATTAATTACTACATATTATTTAGACTAGCTGTGCCCGCGACTTCGTCCGCGTGGAATAGTGACTGCATAGTAGTTACTACTTAACTTTTATTGAATAAACACGCACTACCATAAATAATTAAAAAAACTTTTAGTAAAATTTATTACTAAACTGAGCTAAAAAAGTAAATGCCTAATTAATTTTCTACGTAAAATTTATTTTAAATTATGTCATATTATTTTTTAGGCACCAGGAGGGAAAGGAGCAAATTTATTTTCCTTCCTTCCTTGTATGGATGTTTTTGACAATATATTGTGCAGCAAATGAGTGCCGAGACAAACGTCAAAACGCAAAGGAATAGAATCCGCTATCGATACTAATTGACATAAGCGTACTGATGATGTTTTGCTAAAGATTTGTTCACCCTACCAACGACGACGACGATCACGAACAAAATTTTCATCCAGTCGCAATTTAATAAAATTGTGCAAAACACATCATACGCTTATGACAATTAGTATCGTAGCGGATTCCTTCTATTCCTTTGCGTTTTGACGTTTGTCTCAGCGCTCATCTTTCCTGTCTCGCGCCTGTAGTAACTAAACCGTTTAGACTGTGCAATAAAAATTAAATTAAAAAAAAAACCCAACGCAACGAAGAAAAGTGCATAGAAAAAGGAATAAATAATTTCACAAACTTCCCGAAGATCTTTAAAAATAAATACCATCTTAAATATTTATAAAAATAAAAAAAACAAAGTCGTCGGGGCTGCCATACCATCATTATCATATTATCATAATTTTAAAGATCGTCGGGAAGTTTGTAAAATTATTTATTCCTTTTCCTTCATTGCGTTGGTTTTTTTTTTTTTTAATTTTTAAACTTCGGTTTCTTATTTTCATGTAATATTTTCAAGTGAGCGAGACCTACCTTTACCTCCATAATACATTCCTACATCATATTGATATCTATAAGTTTGTTGCTCCTTGACATCTTTTAAGTTGGGCCGTAACCGTGCACAAATTGTAATGGACCACAGTGGCAAAAGAAGTGGTATATTTAAGAAAAAAATTGCCAAGCGCCGCGCCAGGCCTATGTGGCTTTGAGTAGAATTCAAAATTTCCAGGGTGTGGCTATCCTCTCGCTCCCATATCCCCCTCTTCTTTCACAGACTTTCAACCTTTCCATCCCTAGTAAATGGCAGAACCGATTTTGATGTAAACCATATTATCTAATTGTACCTATATGTACACGACATATCCTGTCGTTTGATGCTCCATTTGGTTTATTTATCTAACCACTGTCACCCCTTAAGTGTAATAAACGGATGAACCGATTTCGATAAATTCAAATTCAAATTCAAATTCAAATTTCATTTATTTACAAGAATGTAGTTACAAAAAAGGTGTTATTACAATGTTAACGTGCTAATACATTCTACCCACTTTCTGGGTGTGCAAATATTTAAATGGAAATAACTTAAATTACACTACACCAACACTACACAAATTCTTCGCGTCACTAATCACTATTGTTAAACGTCACTAATTCTTCCTTGTCACAGATTCCGCAATGTAATAAGTTCTTGAATATCATAAAATTGTTTCTCCATTAACCATTTCGTCAGTTTCTTCTTAAATATATTTACTGGGAGATCCTTAAAGTTATCCGGTATTTTATTATATATTGTAATAGTCATAAATATCACACTATTTTTTGCTTGATTTATTCTACATGTTGGAAAGTGCAGTTTATTTTGATACCTCGTTAACATATGCGAATTTACTTCTCCTTTCTTTTTAAAATATTCTGGGTGGTATTTAACAAATAAACATACTTCTCTTATATATATGCAGGTCAGTGTAAGGATACGTAATTTACCGAACATTGGTTTGCAACTGTCCCTTTGATGTAATCCGCACAGGGCTCGGATACATTTCTTTTGTGCCACAAATACTTTCCGCACCTCGCAAGACTGTCCCCAAAGAATTATTCCGTAAGATAGTATCGACGATATATATGCATGGTAGGCATTTATTGCAGCATTCATAGATACAGTATCTCTTAGGCGACGTAATACATAAACGAAACGATTTATCCTATCACAAATATATTCAATATGACTGTCCCATTTTAGACCTTCGTCTACCAGAACACCTAAGAATTTATGGTGTTTTACCTGTTCGATTACTTGATCATTACATTTTATATCTAGATTAATTTTGGTGCAATTCTTTGTATAATATTGAATTATTTTTGTTTTTACTAAGTTTATTTTCAGATTATTATTTTGTAGCCATTTTACTATATTATGTAATGCTGTATTTATATCTCTCTCATATGTATTTTTATCCGTGCATTTAACAATAAGGGTAGTGTCGTCTGCGAATAAAACTGTTTTGTGTTTCACTGATCTCGGTAAATCGTTAATATATAAGAGGAATAAAAATGGGCCGAGCACACTTCCTTGTGGTACACCTGATTTATTAACTTTTTTCTCTGACCTATATGAATTTCGTGTTTGATTTATCATTTTATGAATCTCCACATACTGATATCTATCATTTAAGTAACTTGCTACCCATTCTTTAGCAATTCCTCTTATCCCATATTTCTCCAACTTAAACAAGAGTAATTGATGGTCCACAAAATCAAATGCTTTGCTCATATCTAAGAATATGGTGGCTGCTGGTTTTTTTTCAATAAAGGCTTGAATAATTTCTTTCACCATGTCGAAGCATGCTAAAGAAGTAGAACTATTTTTTCTAAATCCAAACTGTTCCCGACATAATATCTTGTTTTTATCAACATAATTTTGAAATCTTTCTAAAATTACCTTTTCAAATATCTTAGATAAAACTGGAATTAGTGCTATGGGTCTGTAGTTTTTAATATCTTTTGGATCATCTTTTTTATATAACGGTTTTATAACTGATGTTTTTAGAACATTAGGAAAAGTGCCTTGCTCCATAGATAAATTGACAAGAAAGGATAACGGTTTGCAAATATGTACACTGGAAGCCTTTAATATTTTTGTACTTATACCGTCTGTTCCTACGGAATTCGTGTTATTTAGGGATTTTATTACTTTTAGAATTTCGTCACTACTTGTTGGTGTCAAGAATATAGTATTACATTTTTCCGTAGTCAATGTCGTTTTTATTTGAGTTGCATCGTATTTAAAATTCGTTTGATTTGTTATGTTAATAAAAAAGTTATTAAATTGTTCACATATATCATTCATTGAGTTGTATACATTATTATTGACTACAATCTCTTCTATTTCTTTAATATTGTTTTCGTCATTAATATTATTAGATATCATGTGCCATAAAGCCTTATTTTTATTTTTTGATAATTTAATAATTTTTTCACATTGAATTTGCTTTGACTTAAGAATGCACCTTTTTAGAATATTTTTGTATTTTATATAATAACCCCAACTATTTATAAATGTTTTCCTGTAATATATACTTTTTAAATATAGTAGTCGCTTTCGTACACAACATTTCTTCAATCCTTTGGTTATCCAATTAATGTAAGGTTTTCCTGTGTTTCTCTTAATCCTAATAAATGGGAAACAGAGATTGTAAAACAGTTGGAATAATTCATAAAAAGTATTAAAGCATTCATTTAAGTTATTGAATTCATGTATTTCAGAGAAACTCAATGATGCCATGCACTCACAAAATTTACGTATATTCTGCTTACTGTAATCTCTTTTTGTTTCAAACCAGGACACATTTAATTTGGGCTTAGTCATATTTACTTTTAATATCTGTGCAGTTTCGTGGTCTGATAAACCAAGATGAAGTACTTCTGCGGTTACGCCTCTTTTTATATTTGTCGCTATTTGATCTATGCATGAATTTTTCCTTGTAGGTGTTTTTATTAAACATTCAATATTATAGTTCTGAAGTAAAGTATTGAGTTCATCTGAAAACTTAGTTTTTTTAATAATATCAATATTCCAATCACCGCATATTATTATTTTTTTATTTTTAGTTGCAATTTTTTGCAGTGTAAATTGAAGTTTTTCAATAAAAATATCTATACTTTGACTTGGAATTCTATAAACACAAATTATCACTGTATTTAAATGTTTTAACTCTATACCACAACACTCAAAGAATAAATTACAACCAAGATCCTTTATAAAGTCTAGATTAGTACATGAAATGTCCTCTTTGACCAGAATGCATGTTCCACCTCTTTTCTGTTTGCGAGAAAACGATGATATCAACTTATATCCTGGTAATTTAAGTAGCTGTTCATTTCCTTTTCTAATAAATGTTTCACATAAGCATATAATGTCAATAATGTGGGACTTACTTAATTGAGATATTGCCAAGTACAACTCTTCTGACTTATTTATGGCTCCGGCTATGTTTTGATGTAATATTGTCAAATAACTGGATTTAGGGACGAAAAAAATTTGGATTCGATGAAAAGTTTTTATTGTTCGGTAATATATTACTATTTGATGTATCATCACTGTTCAGTTTTAAAGTGTTTTCATTTATTGTCTTTTTAAAATAATATGGAATTGTACCTTTTTTTACTTGATTTGATTTATTTCCATTGTTTTTTAACAAACTGCATTTTTTTGACGAAGAAAGCCTTTCTAAGATCTTTTTTGTATTTAAAAATGTATTCGAGTATTCGATGCTGTCAATTTCTATGTTTATTTTATTTATTAAATTTTCAATATAATTAATTCTTGAATTATAATATTTGTAATCTTCGTCAATATCAATATATGAACAATTTTTAAAGCCTCTTAAAAATAGCTTTATTTGTGCGTTTAATAATTTTTCATTTAGGTAACGGTTATATCTAATATTTAGAATAAATACTTTGTTATTTTTTAATTTACCCATTAAGTCTAGTAAACCTGAAATAAGTTGATATGGATTTTTGTCGTTGGAACCTAAGCCCAATATTAATATATCTTCATGATTCATAGATTGTATAAAACTTTCACAACTGTTTAATATTTCGCTAGAAGAAGCATGCGGTTTTGTCAAGCCAAATATTTCATAAGAGTCATTCCACTTATTTTTTCGTTTTTCCAGCATACTTATAGACAAATTTCTAACGCGTTCATCACCCATAATTATAATTTTACGTTTTATTACCTTTGTGCTGACATCTGTTATGGTTTGTTGACAATTAGTAATTTTATTTTTGTCGGTACCGTCACATTCTTTGTTTATTATTAGTGGCTTAGTAATGTTGTAGTTCAAAGTATTTTTGTCCAAACCCATATCTGTAGTAAAGTTTTGAGAATTGTGTTTTTTTTGTAAGTTAGTAAATAAAACATTACTAATTGTAATTCACACGTTGCTCTTTCATATTTTGATATGCCGCTTGAGATATTATTTGACCACATTCGATTATTGTTCAAATTCCCACTTTTACCGCTGTAATCTGTGCTGTAATCTAATAAATGGAAAAACCGATTTGGATAAAAATAGAACTATAACTGTACTTCACCCGTTATGCACTTTCATTTGATATGTCACTTAGGTATACTTGACAACAATCGTTTCTTTCATTCCAACTTTTACCCATATATAGGTATAGTAAATGGATGAACCGATTTTGATTAAATATGTCCAATTATACTTTACACGTCATGCCCTTTCATTTCATATGTCACTTGAGTCAAAATTCATATTTTTATTACCTACAACTTTTATACCGTATAAATGGATGAACCGATTTTGATAAAATTTGACTTATTGTTACTGATAGGTCGTTCACTTTCATTTAATATATCACTAAAGTATATTCGATAACTTTAGTTATTTTCATTCCTACTTTTACCTCTATATGTATACCTAGGTATAATAAATGGATTAACCTATTTTGATACAGTTTATCTAAGAACCAGCGTCGGAAAATATGCTGCCTAACAAAAAAACCGCATCTAATTACCTGCTAGCGAGCTACGGTGGCACAAACAGATACACACACAGACAAACATAGCGGTCAAACACTTATCACCCATCTTTTTGCGTCGGGGGTTAAAAATATTATAATACGACATAATTTAAAGGACATTTTATGTATAAAATTTACCTAAAAATAAGCATAATTTTAATTTGACCCCTCCCTCCCTACTACCTCAGCTTACCCCCCCACCCCCGCCCCACCCTTGGGGACTTTCGATATGATCACCTGGACATTTTATAGAAATAACTGTAGCGTATAACAGATAACTTACGTTTTATCGTACATTGTATAATAGTGTACCATAGAATGCCTTAGCAAATGTTCGCCGTGAATACTTAAATGGTCATAACTTTTTTATTTATAAACCGATTGACATGAAATAAACACTAAATGTTAAATGAAGATTACCACAATATATTAGTGAAAACCGCATTTAAATCGGATAAGTCGTTTCTGAGATTAGCGTGTTCAAACATACAGACAAACAGACAAACAGACAAAAAAAATTTTAACGACAGTTTTGGGTTTGGGATCGATTTAGTAATAACCCCTGCTAATTTTTTTTTACATATTTTCATTGTACAGACACCACTTTTCTAGAATTTTATTATATGTATTGATGATGATGATGATGTGCTATTTATTAAATAGGTTTGAAGTTGGTGCCAAGCACTAAACACAGTATTAAGCCCGTGCACCGACATCAAACCTTTTTAGTAAATAGCACATCTAAATAATATGTAGTAATTAATAATATCAAATCTTTTTTATTTTTTACTTTTCCATTTTTGAAGTCGGTTGTTTTTAACGTAGTTATTTTTATTTGTATGTAACGACTAACGAATGAACTCAAAAATACTTGATCGTTTTATTTGTCATTAGAAAGGTAGATTACCAATAACAGGCTTTTAAATTTTCCTTTAAAATTAACTTCGAATCCAATATCAATTTACAAGTTTCCATAAGTAATACTCTTTGTTTGCACACCATTGCATTACATTACCTCTATCGATTTGTACTTTAACGTTGAAACCTACCTCAACATACAAAATATGGCTATGATTGAAGGTTTTGGTTTATTGGGTTTAATACAAAGCGGGCGAAGCCGCGGGCAGAAAGCTAGTCTATAAAAAATGTATGCTAAAGAGTATTCCACAGGGTGGTCTCCATATTATCAGTCTTCTGGACGCCCACGTGGCTATAGCCAGCGTTCCTCTGGTATGTGGCTTGGAGCTAATAGCCGCGGTATATACATATGGGCCTAGGAACCTGGCTGATGACGTAGTGTTCATGACTGGAGCACCGTTGAATAGAATCTGGATGGTGTTGTGGAGATATGTCGTGCCGGTTTTGTTGTTGGTAATTTTTTTTTATATATTTTTTGTACTTGGAATGTTTTTTAAAATGTCTATGTAAGGTTATCTCAGGAACTGCTGGTTCCAATTTAAATACATTCTGTATTGTATACTCGTTGCTCATAATATATTGTTGATTTAAAAATATTGCAAAAAAATTACGAAACATTCCTTTTAGGAGCAGAGCAAATTGCATGGCTCAGATAGTCCAGTCAAGTCGATTTATTTTTGCCCAAAAATAAAAATCTAAGATGACAATCATTAAATGACTAAATTGGAATTTATGATCATATTTATTTTTCAATTTAAGATTATAACATCTTACTCGTTGCGAGAAGCGACTGGTCTCGGTTGGTGCGTCGCATTAGCGTCTGTCATCTTCATCCCCGTATATGCAGTGATACTCGTATTAAAAACTAAGGGATCTTTCTTACAGGTATTATTATTATAATATATGTATAATATGAGAAATTGTGTTTGTTTGTCTTTATTTCACGTCGCAGTAGATCGATAATAAGATTTTTGTGTCTGGAGATACTTAGGATGCTATGGAGTAACTACTTTTTACCAACATGACAACATCTCATTCCCATGGGAGCACCATATATCGAAGTGATCGAACCTAAATAGGTTACGAGGTTATCATTTAAGTTATAGGTGCAGTTTAAAAAAACATTGGAATGATGTAAACTTGGTAAATAAGATATTTATGTAATTATAAGGAGGTAACATGTAGATTATTTTTTATATAATCAGTTTAATTACATATATATTGCTAAATGAACTTGTATGTATGATACAAAATAAAACTGATGGAAAAAAACAGTGTACAATTAGCCTTCAACTTATGTTACCCCAGATCATGTGCTACAGTATACTAAGTCGGTCCAGTAGGTTTTGCATTCATTTATTTAATTATATTAATTTATAAATTAATAAAATTTTCAGCGAATACGAATAAATTGCCGGCCGAACAAATTGTGGGGTCCAACAGATCCTGAAATAAGACTGCGTTGGGAAACTTTGAGAAAGAAATCACTTGTTTTAGAAGCAGCGTCTGATAAAAATACATATTGTGTTAATGGATGAATTTTTGTATGCATATAATAAATTGATTATTTTATTCTTATATATCTTTGTTTTTCCTTTTTGAGAATACTTTATAATATTAATAATCACTGGAAATCTTAGGAAATTATTGTAAATTCTGCTATCAGCAGAGGCTCAAGTAGTGGAGGACGAAAGAGACGAGACCAAACCTCAAAAATTGACTTCTTGTTTAGACTTTTAACAGTATCAATTCTTGTCCTTATCGAAAGTGAGCCTAATTGAAAGTAAATTTTCAAATGTGTCTCCGACCTAATTTTCAAATGTGTCTCCGACCGCATTTTTCTTAAAACGAATATCGCGTTGTCGATCCCTAACTATGACCACGACGCGTTATGAGCAATTTTTCGCTCAATGCACGATTTCTATCTTAAGGCTTAGATATATGTAATAGATATAATTTAATATGTTAAAATGTATAATAGACACAGTTACAGATTCTTTCTAGTTCCCTACAAATCCTTGTCGAACCATACACTACAGCCAAGAAGCTTATATCTAATACACTGGAGATTTCAGTATGAACATTAACTTGTAACAAGAAAATATGACATGGAATGACGCCTGTATGTTTTTTTATCCCTTTCACACCTAACTTGGCAAGTTAGGTTTCAGTGTATTAGATATAAGCTTCTTGACTACAGCAGTAGTAGGTACCTGTGGTAGTCTGTGGTAGTACATACTAAGAGCAACTTGAGCAATTATCGGTCAATTAAGGAAAGCTGGCATGTTCACAGTACTCACACTTATGCAATTTCACTTACAGTATGTTCAAAAATAAATGCGACTCTAGTTTCATTTTAGACTTGAATTGTAAAATGGTTGCGTTGTAGATAAATATATCCAAATATAATTATGAAAGCTCTCATAATTTACCTGTAAAATTATAATTTAAAAGTAAATCAATTGATGAAGTTAATTATTTATTCTAATAATAATCAATTGGATAAAAGTATTAATAATCATTCAATTATCAAATAATAATTAAATTTCACGTCATAAAAACAATACAAATAACACGTGCGCTCACTCCCAACACACGGATGGTTGTTTTGATAATGATTTAAATAACGGACGTCTTCTGCAGTTGCGGAGCAGTCTTGTCCTGACTTTGGTCGAGTAAAGATATCTAAGAAATATTATATTTGTAGTAAGTACGTAATACCTACCAATACGCGCTAACAAATATGTGTTACATGTTTATTGTATAATTTTCACATTATTGGTTTTAAACTCAAACTCAAACATTTATACAATTAGACTTCTTCTAGAAGCACTTTTGAATCGTCATAACAGTTTAACAGTTTTAACATTTACCACCAATTCAGAAAGCAGTATCTATAGAGAAGAAGAAGAATCTATTTAATCATAATCGTAATCTTCTACTTCACTGAAACTTTCATCGCTCGAAGAACTCGCCGTCGGAATTTCTTAATGTTATTATAAATGAGTCAGTGTAATTATCTACTTTTGGTTCTAATTGAATATATTTTTCCTCATGTTCTCGCGTCTTTCTCCAAATGTCACTAAACATATCCAGACTAATAGCATTTGCTTCCTTTCTAAATAATTCTTCCACAGTTTTCAAGTTAAAGTTCACATTTTGTGATCCTACTTTCCCTTTAATTATGCCCCATAGTTGGGTTTATTGGGTTGAGTTCTGGATGGTATGGTGGATGGCGCAATACACTATGTCCATGATCTTTGAGGATTGCATCAAGTAAAAATTGTGTATAGTTTGGCTTATTTTTTTTAATAATGTGATAACTCTGATTATTAATTAGTAATTTGATTTTTGAAAAAAACAATGCCGATTTTAGTCAAAATTTATATTTTTATAACAAGATCCTTATCATCCAAATTTCCACCTTGGCGAGAAAAATTGACATTTCTAATGAAAATGAACAAAAAATTAAATGATTTTATTAAATACTGTAAAATAGTCTATAATTCTTCCATTTACTGTATCACAAAATTCTTCATAGATTTTTAGATATTCGTACTACACCAATTACATCACCCTGTATTTATAAACAATTGCAAAATATGACACATACATAGGCCGGGAGATACTGACACAAAATTTCGGGTCATTTGTAACAGAATGGCGGTTCTACAGAGGTCTTATTACGCAATGACTAAAAGAAAAATTATGGTCAGAACGCTGGTACCTACATCTTTTTTAAGGGCTATCGGTAAATTCTAAAATTTTTGTGTTACAAATCGTTGGACTTTCGCTATTTATCCGACGAGTGTGACTAACGCCCACGCGACTAGTCCGCCGGTACCAGCGTTCTGACCATCATTTTTCTTTTTGTCATTGCGTACTAAGACCCCTCTAGACCGCCATCCTGTTACAAATGACCCGAAATTTTGTGTCAGTATCTCCCGGCCTAACATGTGCAATGTGTAAATGTGTTGACGTTCCAGCTCTTCTTAATGGGCCTATAGCACCTATGATATGATATATTATATTGCCACCTCCGTAGTCCTTAAAAAACAACAACTGTCATGTAGAAATTTGACAATATTTACACAAACATATATCTCGTTGAAGTTTTGGAAAGGGACAAAATTTTTGTGCAATGCTAATTTAAATACAATAAATTTACAGTGATCAAAATTAACAGTTAAATTTTAAGTAACCAGAATCGATAAAATTGAAAATGTCGGACAGTAAAAATGACGCCAAACAAGGAGACGAAAAAGATAAAAGAGTTAAACTACAGGTACAAATTTTACTACTACTACAATTTTTTAAATAAACTTTAGTATGTGTATTGGCTAAACTGTACATTATAGGGCGTGGAGTTGAGAGTCGTAAATTTTTTTGTGGTTAGCTATTGTCCTATGGAACCTAAATCTGAAATTTCACACCGCGAAAACTTTTATTTTTTGAGTCACGAATTTTTGAAAATCGGAAAATTTTACTCCATTTTATCTTTGAAACGCGAACTTACTGTTATGACAGTGTCAAATTGACATACAGCGATTGTCAAACGCGTTTCATTTCAGGTAAAACATTTCTATCTAACAAAAAAAATATTATAATTTAAATTTTATTTATGAAATTTGTATATTTTTTAACAACAACATTAAAAATAATTATTATTAAGTATATTTTTTGTAAAATAGATTAAATAAAATAAAATTATTAATATTCGCAATTTATAATTTAACAACAATATTAATTGTACGCTTTGTACCGTGGAACAAAACAATAACGACGTCATTTTCAGTTACCGTTCGTTTGCCGCCTTTCAGTCGAGATCGTTTCGTGCGTACTCCTGTTAAGCCCTAAAACTGTACAAAACTATTAAACTTTTACTTTTAGTATAAAAATAGGTAGCGAGGAGCGAAGCGACGAGCGTGTTAGGTCAACATTTGAACTGCCGCACGAGCCGAGCGAGCGAAGCGAGCGTGCCGCGGCAGCGGCCGGCGAGTGCCAGAAGCGACTTTAGGGCGATTCCCACTCAAACAAAAAAAAAAACTACAGGTCAAGAAACTTAAAAGAAAAGCAGTTTACTATGAAAAGTCCCTTTATCGATTAGACACCTCAAAATAATGAAGTTCAGGGAGCATGTTTCAAAAATTTAACCATAATGTCTATTACATTAAATCTGTCATATTTCAAATCAAAGAGCTAATGCAATATTACTAGTATTGAAAACTATTATTGTAAAGTAATAATTAATATTAATTGCTTCAGATCAATGTGGAACTGGAAAAAAATACATGCTAGGGTTGGACTAAAGCAAAGGGGGCGCAGGACTTAGAAAATTTTTGATGGAGTTGGTATTATTATAACACCTATTTATTATTGTTTTATCGTAAAGATTACGCTAATAAAAGCATGTTTTGTTGGGGCAACTTTTCTCTAAACTTGATAATTACCAAGATACATGACGGATTGTAAAATGTAATTTTTTTCAATGATGGAATATTATGTATTCAATATTAAGCTGCGAAAGTCCGAATCTAGCTAAAAAACGTTACGCTAAAATAAGCATTGCATTATCATAAGACTTGCCACAGAACCGAAGCTGTCAACCCCGAATTCCACGTGGTCTTGTCTGCCCTACCCCTAGAGTGTATATAAAAAGCCGGAGGCGTGGAGGGAGAGCAGCCCTCGCCCGCCGTGACAAAGCTCGGGAGCTGTGCGGAGCGGAGCGGCTGAGGCTGGTCGCCGAAGGCGACCAACAAGCCGAAGCTGCGAAGCGGAGTACGGGTGACCGTGCTTTGTCACGCAAGGGCGGAAGGGCTGCACTTCCCGTAGCGCCGGAGCTAAGGCAGTGTCTGACACAATATAAAAAAGACATGAGGAGATAGGGAAAGGGTTAGGTTAGGTTTTATCATCAATCTTTGAGGGCGAATATTTCGGCCATTTTTGATTTTAGAGAAAAAGTTTTTTCTATAAAACATGCTTATTTAAGCGTTTTGAATAAAAATTTTCTAAGTATTTTATGATTCCTATACAATTTTCACTTTAGATCAAAAATTTTCTAAGTCCTTACTTTGCGCCCCCTTTGCTTTAGGCGGACCCATGCTAGTTATAAATTGATGTTAATTTGCATCCTTGCCTGCCAAAAAGTGGTAACAATCCAACATAACCTTAAAAACTTCTTTTGTAAATATCTCGAAAACTATTAATTTCCGCGCCCCCCCCTTTACAGGGGAAGTTCCTAGTACCCACCCCCCCTCTCTCCACCCCCCACTACCCCCAAATTCCACGCCCTATAAAGTACAGTTTTACCTGTGTATTCAGCATAAAAAAATTGCCTATATTATTTATCAATAAGAATATACTCTTAATACAATAAAGATGCCTTATAATCTGATAGAAAAAAAAGTTTAAAATATTTTTCAAACAAAAACATCACAAACGTACCTTATAACTTAACTCAAAATCATTACTATAAATGTGTACTTCGAACCCTCAAAGGTGGAAGGTGAAGATGAATTGGTCGAGGGTGAAGGTGGCCGCAGGAAAATGAAACGCTTCCAACTGCCAAACCTCCCTCGGTGGTGGCAAGCCAAAATCATACAATATGCGTAAGTCATCTAAAAAAAATACTCTTTCGACTGTGTAGTATTTCTCAAGTACTATCAGTTCTGGTATATAAATAAATAAATAAATAAATAAACGTTTATTGTCAACATAACACAAATACACCAGAGCATGAGATTTTTCACAATATAAACATTTAGCAACACACATATAATACACACATTTATCATCAATAAGTAATTATCATCAAAATATGTATTCATATAATGTGGGAAGGTACTGGGCATTTTCACGTTGACAAAAGGGACCAACTCAGTATTCGGCACGAATGATAATAAAACCATTCGTGCCACTGATTTTCAGTGGCCCCTAATGACACTTGGAGTTGACAATTACGAAATACAAAAAAAATAAGAATAAAAAAAAATACGAAATTAAAACAATATATATGATAAACAATATATGAACAAAAAAAAATATATGATATTATAATTACACGCTATAAATGTCAAAACCTGGAATGGTATGATTGGTTGGTTAATTATGCTTTTACACTCGTTAATAAATAGGAGACATCAAATACTTCTAACTGGAAAACGTTATAGATTTTTTCATTACAATAAATGTCTAAACCTTCATCAGAACCCCTCTAACCATTTCCAACCGAACCCTGCGGATATTAATTTTTATTATCGATAAGAGAGGTTTCTAAATTCTCAGAATTTGCACGTAATGTAAACAAAATGCATACGTATTTATTAAGTTTTATTGCATCATGTAGACTATGTACTGATATCGAATTTTATTTTAGTAATTTAGTGTTATAAGTTCGCAGAAGTACGAAAGTATTGTAAAATATTGACTAAAATATACTAAAGATAGTGAGTAGTGACTGATAAGAACGATTCGCTAATTGTTTTAAAGTTCTAGAATGAAAACAATATCGTTTGCAGTTGTGATACATAGAATGTTATATAAAAATATATTTTTTTCTAAATATAGAATGCTGTTTATATTTATATTTTATATAAAACATGTAAATAAAGCACATGTCTTATTCTGATGTATTTAAATCTTCTTCTTCTTGTAATATATAAAATTCTCGTGTCACAATGTAAGTAACATTCGTAACAGTAGTAACAGTCGGGGCTCCAAACACGTGACTCGGTACGGCTCTGGTGACAATTCTATTTGTAGTTGTTTTTTATTAATTATAATTATGATGTATCGCGTATTAGTATTGTATCTTCTTGTAGAATGTATTTTGACGTGACAACGTCTTAAATTAGGTTGCGACTGGGAGTCACTTATGAAAAAGTGTAACGCTCGGTAACGTTACGATGAGTCACCGAACGAGAGAGAGGCCCGCGGTCTGCCGCGCGCGCAGCACATAAATATTCTACCGAGAAAAAGACGTTGTCACGTAAAATCTTCGCCCGTAAAACCGACTTTACAGGCAACCATTTTTTATTGTCTGTTATGTAAGTAATAATTCTTTATAATATATATATGTTTCCTATCTATTATATTATATTCTTATATATTATATTATTACTTTTATTTTTATTTTTTCATAATATGTACACTGCCACTGTCAGGATGTCAATGTGGTGTCCACTGAAAATCAGTGGAGAATCTAAGTGTCTTATATGTCCTTAGATTCTCAAACCACTGAGTGGATATTATCCATTTTGTGCCGTTGTAACTAGTTATAAGTTAATTTTATTTAATTTTTATGTATTAATGTGCATCGGTACAAATAAATGTATTTTCTTTCTTTCTTTCTTTCTAACACTCTTCCTCCGAAACAGACAGACCGATTCTCATGAAATTTTGTATGCCAATAGAATCGGCCTGTTTCATACCCCTAAGAAGTATGGAAAAGGCATAACAGCATTTGCCTCATCTGCTTAGCTAGTTTAATTTATAATTATTTATTTATGTATTCGAGCAACAAGTATAGCCTATTTCCCTGTAAAGTTTCATCCAAATCCGTCCAGTAGTTTGTACTGGAGAGAGTAACAAACTGCAAACATCCATAGGTACTTAAAATCTTTCACGTTACATAAGACTAATTTGACAGACTTCCTAACTTTAATTACTCTAGAGTCTAGAGCGAACATCAACTGAAAATATCCTAGCTCAAGCTTGTGTATTCGACCGAGTTAGTTTTTATCAGCCAACCCTTATTATAACTAGGTATTTAACGATTAATGCTTTTATACGAATGATTTGGACAATTATTAGACGGACAAGTTTTATTTATTTTTCTCGTGTTATGGAACAAACAGTACCCTATAGGCAGTATTTTATTTTAAAAAACGCTGTTAGTTTTACGACACAAACACTTTTTATCTTGTGGATAATAAAAAATGGAAGATAGTCAAAAATACACGTGCTTTCAAATACCTATGTTTGATGTTTTGATGAGTAGATATCACATTCTGAGAGGATGTTATTATATGAATACTAAGATTTACAAGACCTGTGCTTAGGACCTGTGCTTATACTCTCAGCGGAGCGAGGACGGGGCCATAATTATCAGCATTATTTGTAACTAGCCGCTTTTCCCGGTTTCACCTGGGCTGACCCGGAATAAAATATAAGTAGTCTTATGTTACCCAGTAAAAATTTCCCTCCCTGAAGTTGAAGTAATATTTGAACTCGGTCGGTTGTTTTTTTAAGTTAAAATGTAACAAACAAACAATGAAAGAAGTATAGGTAATAGTCTACTTGAGGTCCGCAGCTTCATTCGCGAAATACCGACCATACCGAGTTCAAAGTAGCGTGCGTGGTAACGAGTGTAGAATAATATCTCTGTGCCAATTTCCATACAAATCCGATCTATTTTTACGTGAAAGAGTAATAAAAATCCATTCATCCACAGATCCACCCATGTATTTTTAGAAACATTCACGCTTTTAGCATGACTTGGACTTTCTGTACCAAAAATAGCAATGATCTTTACAGTCAAATTATATTCTCATCTATACTAATATTATAAAGCTGAAGAGTTTGTTTGTTTGTTTGTTTAAACGCGCTAATCTCGGGAACTACTGGTCCGATTTGAAAAATTATTTCGGTGTTAGATAGCTCATTTATCGAGGAAGGCTTTAGGGTATATATCATCAGACATCACGCTACGACCAACAGGAGTGGAGCCACGGGTGAAACCGCGCGGAGCAGCTAGTAAAATATATGAATATTTGGGATTTTATGAATACTTGATTTTATGAATAAATGCAATTGCACGTGCCGCGTTCATTGACAAAATTGTATGTATGCATTATATGTATATTTAATAATTATATGGCTTTGAATTTTATCATAATACCTAGCGACCTCTGACTATTTTATCAATTTAGAACGTCACAATGGCTATTATCGGCTATACATACTTGCGTCTTCCTCATGTCAAGCATCCTAATTTAACATCACGTGACTAACTTTATCAAACAAACTCGTAAAAAAATAATTGATTGTTTTTATTCAAATTATTGTTTAAATTACGTATTTGCATAAAAAAGATATAGCAAATTAATAAAGAGCAAAAAGTAAATCATTATAATTTTTTTCCCGTTGAAGTTTTGACTTATTTCCTAATGGATTCTCTATTCGGTTTCGGTTTCAGTATTCCAACTATTTAGCAAAGCGGCGTCAATAAGCATATCTAGCTGACCCGGTCGCAGCCCGCGACGTTGGCGCCATCCGGGTCACCCCAGGTAAACCAGCTACGTAAATTTGCCAAGGGTCGCTAAGCTACATCATTATACAACATTAAACTATTACGACCTTTTCCCATTTTAAAACTAGAACACATGCGCTTATGCACCTGTATCATTAACGCCGACGACCTCGTACATTGTGGTACATCTTCAATTCGCACGCTATTCAAATGTTTGAATTAGACGTCCATCAGTTTGGTGAGCAGATTTAATTAAAACGGCTTTTCAAACGCGAGTGTCGATAAACTTCGGTTTAAATGCGAGGAAAATGATCAGTGAAAGGTGTCAGGGTGCAAGATTAATGTTCGCGTGTGGAACACGTGGGGTGTGGATCGGGGTGGCTCGGGCCGTTTGCCACTTGGCGTCTATAATGGAAGCAGTCATTGCACCTTGAGCCGCGCGTCGAACAGCTTGCATTAGACCAAGACACAATGCAACGGACGTCGTCGTATGCCTCTGAAGGGTTCTGGACTACGATAGAGCTGTTAGCGGGCCGGGATAGAAGAAGATCAGCTGGCGATGTCGATGATACGCCTTATCTCGAACCTCCGGCTAGAGTCGCGTCCGCTCTCAGGTGCCTGTCTGTTTTACCAGTCTTCTTTGCACTTTTCTTATACTTAGTACTATATCATAAGTGCGACCCTATTCAAAGTGATATCAAATGTTATTGCCTAGATTGCCTAATTAGTGTTTACTGTTTATTTTAGCGTTCAACACGCAGGAAGTTGTAAAACTTGGTCACAACGTAATAGACATTTGACACCCATTCGTCTTGCTATATCTATTCATCGTAAAATTAAATTTGTCGGAAATTGTATAGTTGTTGACTAGGAATAAATTCTTAATCACACTATTCTCAAACTTAGGATAGACAATTATTTTCAAAGTTAAATTGTCTATTACACGGAGACGGACGGATCCCAAACCCTCATTAATCATGATGAAACTGCGTGTGTCTCCCTGTGAAATCACTTGACCATCTTACCACGTATTGTTATGATTTTTACAAAAAAGATAAGAGTCTCGCGTCATCATTATGAACTTCTAACATCTTTGTTTACTTTAATCATCGTCGTGCGAAATCACTGACAATAATTAGTGCTAGGAGAAAATTCTTGGAAGTCTGATAACATTATAACAATAATATTTGTCATAAGTTTGAAAGGGATATATCAATTTTAAACAGTTACAGGTAAATTAGCTTGGAGAAATTTTTGCGTTTGTAGTAGTGTATGGTCAGCAAATAAAATAAAACAACATTTTATTTTTAGTTTTTATTTTATACAGGGTTACTTGTAAAACACCAGCAACCTCGCAGGACAAGATAGCTAACATCATAAGTAACAACATTTGTTCTACGACTTTTGGCATAACGCAATAAATTATTTTTAAATGATTTTTTAAACTTTTATTGTACTCTCCTTACATTTGTAAGTCTATGTTCTATTAATTATCGGATGGACGACGCGACGCCCCCTTCCCCCTCTCGTTCGCTTTTTGTTTACGTAATTTTTGGGAGGCGTAGAGTTTATAATATTCAGACGGAAAATTAAATGAATATTTATTTTTGTATGAAAAAAAAATCCAACAAATTATCAAAAGTCGAAATGTTGTTACTTATGATGTTAGCTATCTTGTCCTGCGAGGTTGCCGGTGTTTTACAAGTAACCCTGTATATATAAGGGATTTTAAATTAAACTATATGTGTTTCTCCTCTGAAAAAGATGAGACTTTATTTTAATACTAGCTTCCGCCCGCGACTCCGTCCGCGCGGATGTCGGTCTTCGCCTGGATGGTTTATTTCTCCATTTTGAGTAACTCTGACAGTAACATCTTATAAATATCTATTGGACTCAAATACGGCTAGGCCTATAATAATACCCAACTTGTGTTCGCTGTTCTACAGAACAACGTCTATGGATAAAACTGAAAAATTTAGATTATTTTTTTTCTTCGTATTTTTTCAGGATAAAAAGTATCCTATTTTACGCCCAGGATAATAAGGTATAATTATACCAAGTTTCATCGAAATCGAACCGTTAGTTTTCACGTGATGTCTTCACATACAGACAGACAGACAGACAGACAGACAGACAAAAATTTTTTTAATCACATATTTGGGTTTGGTATCGATCCAGTAACACTCCCTGCTATTTATTTTTTCAATATTTTCAATGTACAGAATTGACCCTTCTACAGATTTATTATATGTATAGATTTGCACATTTAACATACATATAACTTTTACATTAACAATGTTACTAAAATGAAAAATTTACTAACCTGAAAAAGAAACGACATTTAAAGTTTAATTCTTTAGTTTGAGAAGTCAAAGGCTTGCCTCGACCATGTTTTAACACTGGAGCCATATTGAATTAACAATATAAAGTTACAACACTTACACACAAATTAAACACTAGTTATGGCCCTGCCTTCATACAAAACTGCTGAATACGCCGTTCGCACGGGAATAGAATGTGGATGCGATTTCCCTTAGTTAGCATCCAAGCTTACGTCTTTATAATTATTAAACTGTATAAATTCATTCTTTAACTCCGGTCTGCATCGTGCAGACATGGGTGTAAAAGTCTCATTTTAGCTATTAAATGTAGTTTTTAAGTACATCTGAGTTTTCATTTGGGGCCTCCGGCTGCGGGACATGTAATTCACTTCAACAAATATTATAACAATAATAACAAATAATAACAACAATCAACAAATACAAAATTTATCAATTAAACTACGTACATAATAATTATAATTTTTGAATGAAATGTGCTTTATGTTCTAACGGTACCAAACGACTGCACGTGGCACCTGCGGACAGCGTAAACTGGTTTATTCTGGTTTTGTGCGTGTTTCCACTTTCCACTATCAAGTGACGATTTATTTATTTGTTTTGTTTCGTAATTATTATGGTCAAATATTAATTATGAAACAAATTATTATGCACACGATATTTTATTGTTTCACGGTAGTCGCCTTGTCGTTTGCTCAAGGACGTAAAATTGAATGATATATTTTTTTTTATAAAGTCAAAACCATTTTCTTTCAAATAAAAACTTGTTTTTATTGAAAACAAAAGTGTTGCTAGGAATAAGTATAAAATTAAATAGTAATGTTAGGATATCGAAACATTTTTGTATAGGCCAGAACGATATAGTGGAAACGCGCTCTAAGATCTGAGTAATATACACACCACTACATATGCAAAAATTTCTCCAAGCTAATTTACCTGTACATAATATGTCTAGCGAAGTTACTTTAAGCAATATGTGAAAAATAGAGCTATAGATAAATATTTAATTATTTTAAACTACCAAAACAATCTTAAGTAAAATCTGAAAAATGCTCTTTATTTGAGAGATTACTTTCAACGTGTCCTCATTGTTCTAATTATAACTTAAAAGATCGTTTTTGTACGTAAAGAAAAACAATTTTTTATTACCACTCCTTACTACAATGAATCTGATACGAATATAACTATGTGTAAACTTCTGTGAAGGCGAGATCGTAATTCGGTAGAGTATACTTGAACGTTTAGGAAACTATTAAACTGTGACGTACTTTATGAAGACTTTATTTTTAAAAGTATCACGTCTTTCCATTTTACTGCCGACAAGTCTTAACAGCGGCTCGGGAGTTTCTTATTAATCTATAAATCGAAACAATTTATGCACAGCCAGTGCAATAACATTTAACATTCCGTCTTGTCTGTTGAGATTGTTCTACGCAGAAGTTAATCTATAATTGAAAAAAAAAAGACATTTAACGAAAATTGCAGTAAACATTGAAATATAGAGACAAATGCGTCATATTTCTTTTATTATCATGTTTGCGTTTATATTTACGAAGAAACGTGATCCGGTATCTCCACTTTTCCTTATTCGCGACAAAACTTTACATTGAGGAATAAAAGCAGCCGCTCCGGAGATAAGGTTATCTTTGGAGTCTTCAGGATCTTTAACCAATATTGCAACAGAAAGTCTCTCGATTTTATTAAAGTACTTTATTTTTAATAGAGTTTTGTCTTCGATAGAGTAGATATCAACATTACAATTTTAAATTTCTTTATAAGTAAATCTATTAACATGATATTCATAGTTCTTTATTCAATACAAAAAATAAAAACCTGATTCAAAAATGTAAATATTATATTAGTTTATAAACAAGGAAAGTAAATAACCAATATAGCATAAACAATGGTATGCGGAGAGCAAAGCTTTAATAAAGCTTGCTATTTTATTATTGGATTCCATAAACAATATTAAATTGGCTAACAAATTTGTTTACGCAATAAATAGTCAAATATACATTACGATGCTTATTATGAGTAATACTACTATTTTCTCGTGAATTATCTTACAGCTCTTTGAATAGTATTAAATATATTTGCTTCTGTATTGTTTGTTGTTTTTTTTTCGATATGCTTTATTCAGTGGTATTAAGAACCGATAAATGATTCATTTTATTATTGAAAACAGTTTGTAAACCATATTTAATCTGATGAAATAAGTTAGGTACGTAATCAAATACAAAATATACTTTAATTTTTTAATAGCATGAATCTAAAAACTAACTTTTATTGATTTCTACCGCTATCATAAATCGTCACAAAAGTGATGATCTACAAACGAACGTAAAAAAGATATTCCCTTTCCCAAAAGTAGGTTATAATAAAATTGTTTAACCATATAGTCAATGATGTAAGATCGCATAGTTGGCAGTGTCAGAAAGCTTCCGTTTGCTTTCTCAGATCTAATTCATATAACACACCACATTGACGTAATGCCCCATAAAAATGTGTACTATTTATTGGTTATGACTCAAGTAGAGTTTCATCGTTGAGATCTAAATGAGAAAGTTCTTGGCGTAACGCTTACAATGTGATTTATGACAACGCAACATTGCGCTTGTTAAATAAGCATTCCAATGGGTAATAGACTAGTCATATGTTTATTTCCTAACTTGCAAAGGCTAATATCAATGTGTTTTGAAGTAGAACTTTTTGTAATCAAAAGTTTCAGATCAATGTAACAGCAACTTTTTGTAATCTGTTTTGTTGTTTGCGTTGCAAACGTTTATTAGATGAACTGTTGGAGCTTTTTCATGCAAACACCCTCACACCTCATACATATTATAATTACAAATGAACATGAAAATACTGGAAAACTGTGACTTATTTATACCATTGTCATGTTTGTATTAAATTTTCCTATATCATTATGGTCCAGGATCTCCCCTATAACAAAAGCTGTAGGTGTAGTCTTGACACATTAATCGACATCGATCTCGACCGAAATCGGTCGGTAACTAACGATTTTCAGTAACTATAGTATGGACCTAAAAAATTTAGTGTTGTTTTTCCAAGAAATTTACCTTGATATTAGGGAATATATAGTAAATTAAAATTAGTTACATAAATTTTTCGCATTATTACAAATACAATTGCATATGAAAAAAGCACATGTTATGCACAAAAAACATGGCAGTTAATTTAATTTTAATCAAATTCGATATTTTTTTTATATCAATCGTTTAATTAATGTTCTATTTATTACATATTCATGGAATCCAAAATTCCATGTATGGCAATCTCCTTATTTACTTTTTTGACATTTGACATCAATCAATCGAAATAATATTTCTATCAAAATAAATATAAATTTTGTGTTTTCAAGAGGATAATTTTTAATTATGTTCTTAAAAATCCTATAAATCTATGGGATAACAAATATCCTAAGAAAATATCAATCTGCGTTATGTTTTTATATAGTTAAAGCTATTAGTTTTAGTTTAGTAATATTTTGTTATTTGTGAAGTGCAATAAAATTCTAATAAAAAAAAGACTCTAAAAGCTCTACAAGATAATTCTGCTCAATTCGAAGCCTTTCGAGAAATCTTTAAGACCTTATAGAAACGGACGGAACTAAAACTAAGGACGGAACGGATTTAATTTGTATCACTTGTATTTTTAGCTTGTATTATTACATATATTATCGCCGCCATACAACTAAAACCAATTAAATCGAAATTTTGTCAAAAATTACTTATGAATGCCAAAGTACTTAAAATTTTGTGTTCTTACGTCTGCGAAAACCCATTAATCGCTAAGTCTTATAGTTTCGCTGCTAGCTAATAAGAAAACCAATTATTTGAAGCATTTCAAACGATTGTTTTCAAATACAAAACATTAAGCAGATGTAACTTGACTGCCGACATATTTGTCTCCAATGATTATCAGTTAATCTGATAAAGTTGTTTTTCTTCAGGGAGAGCTCATGAAATACTCTATTTTTCACTCAGTAACAACCATTTACTAAGATTTAAATCTCCATACTAGATTAAAATGGTCCAATAAAAGCTATTAAAACAGTTTAATTGATTATACCTGACGAATTCCATTTTAACAATACAATCTAATCGTCTAAGAAAATAATGAATATCTAAATAATGGTTTTTCTCTCATGATACTTATTCACGGATGCAACCTAATCTCTACAGCGAAAAACGATTAAACCTGATTAATTTGTTTTACCTGACGAATTCCACAATATTATATGTATATTACATGCGTAAATTAACTGTATTTAATTTGACAGTGTACGAGAGTGCTCTTCCAAACAATGCATATTGTTTCACTTGGTGAGAAGTAAATGTAAAAAAAGGTAGCGCGGAAATAGGTACTATTTTATACCACTACTTGTCGAATTGCATTCCAAATTCTGTGACTGAAGTAAGCCTATTTTCTTATAAGTGGTCACCACCGCCCATAAACACTTGTAACACTAGAAGTGTTACAGGTGCTTTGCCGGCCTTTTATGGACAAATAAGCTCTTTTCTTGAAGGCCCCAATGTCGTAGTTGTTCGGGAACACCGCAGGTGGCAAATCGTTCCACAGTTTCACCGTACGCGGAAGGAAGTTGCGGGTGAAGCGGACAGTGGTGGAGCGCCAACCATCCAGGTGGTGCGGATGGAACTGGTTTTTACGGCGTGTGGTCCGGTGGTGGAACTGTGCGGCTGGTAAAAGGTGGAAAAATTCCTCAGAGCACTCCCCATAGTAGATTCTGTACAGTTTACAGAGAGACGCAACGTCTCTTCGCACTGACAGTGGATCGAGCCTATCGGAAAGCCTACGGTCATCGACAATTCGAGCTGCTCGACGTTGGATGCGGTCAAGAGGAAGGAGTTGATACTGTGGGGCTCCGGCCCAGAGATGAGAACAGTACTCCATATGCGGTCGCACCTGAGCCTTGTACAGCTGAAGTCGGTGGGCCGGCTTGAAGTACTGTCTCGATCTACTGAGCACACCAAGTTTTTTCAAGGCTAATTTAGCCTTCGCTTCCAAATGACTGCGGAATTGGACGTCACTCGAGATTTCAACTCCGAAGATTCCGATTTTCTCTTAAACCGAGGTTCTACGACAAATGGAGTCTTTTTAGCGGTGAACGCGCAAACCTGTGTCTTTAAGGGATTGAACTCGACAAGATTAAGTTCGCCCAATCCGAGACTTCTTGGAGAGAAGACTCGACTTCAGACACAAGTTTGTTTCGACTCTCATTGAGGCTTTCCTTTGAGGTGTTTGCACGGCCGGGATAAAGAGCATCCCCCGTACTGTCGTCTGCATAGCAATGAATGTTACTGATTTGTAACAGATCATTGATATGCAGAAGAAACAGTGTAGGAGATAGCACGCAGCCTTGTGGGATACCAGCATTCACATGAAGAGGCTTAGAGCAAGAACCGTCGATAACGACCTTAATGCTCCTCTCTTCCAGGAAGCTGGCAACCCAATCGCATAACCTCGCAGGAAGTCCGAAAGATGGTAAGATTTGCTGCAATTATGCAGCAAAGGTGTCATACTAGAGGAGTACCATCCCTGGTTCAACAATTTGAATAGCGATGTTGTTTGTAAAGACAGGGTACCTGATTGCACAGTCTCTGATGACGAACCTACGATATCTGCGGATGATGACTAACAACAACCCAATTCAAAATAGTTTATTTTTGTTCCTATCCTAAGGTATTTTATTTTTACTGTCTTAATTATGTTAATTTAATTTTGATTATAATTGTAATGACATACAGGTTTTACCTAATTAGAAGATGAAAATGCTTAGTCATAAACAAATGACATAATTGTGTTTAGAATTTAAGCTTATCAAAGTAAAAAAAACCCTTGTTTGATTTTCTAATTTGATTATGATTACCTATTATTTCAATTACTTACCTATTCTCGCTACCCAGAATATGAAAGTGCTTAATGTAACTATAAACATTGAAGTAATAAAATATTTTATTTCGAATTTGAAGGTGATTGCGACTTTGCATATTTTATTTTTTCCCAAAAATCATTTTCCCATGGGAATTTCGTGATTTCTTTTTTCCAAGCAGGATTATCAAAGGTACATTTATGTAATATGTAAGATTTTAGACGTCTTGCTCAATAATATTGGCTTTGCTTTGGTATGTCAGTCAGTCGGTTGGTTGGTCATTGGTCACTCAATATAAGTCAGTTTTTCCTTTATTTACATACTTTTTTTGGCACCTATTACTGACATTTGAAGCGCAATTTTATTGTTATTTGAGCTAATTAATCTAAATTGTACTTAATTCATTAATTCGAGTTAAAAATTTGAAAACAAATGAACGTACTGAAATTCTAATAAATTACTTGCTTAACTGTTTAAACTCTTTAATTTTCTGCAGGGAAAACCAATTATCTTGATACATTTTCACTTGTAACTTCACAAGGGACAGCTGTATAGGATTTTTTTTATCATGATTAGTCTTAATTAACTAAAAGTAAAAACTGATTTCTCGGGATTTGCTGTATTCCTATTACCTTATTATTTATAGACATTTATCAGTTCTCAGGGAAAACCAATTAAATGGTTCACCTTGTGACAATAGTTGAAAATTTTATTATAAAGCAATAATTTTTTTAAACCTCAATAGACATGTTTAAATAGAACATTTATCAATGTACTGATGCTATGAAGTAATAATAACAATATAATACTACAAAGGGTATTTTCAACCCCATAAACTTTGTAATCGCGATATCTCGGTTTTCACTTTTTATGATTTAAGGGTGCGTATAAAGCAAAATTACCAATCTTCTATTAGATGATACGTGTAATATTCAAGACCAAATCTAAAAAATAAAATATATATCAAACTAGATGATATGTTCAACGATTCTGTTCAATCAAAAACATAAAATATTAAAATTGACTCGATAAAAAAAAATCACCAAGTTAGCTCTAATTTTCACACTTTTACGTTTTCTACTTGACATGGTAATACTTATTATGATTTCTTTTTCATAAACAATTATATTAAAACATTTGCAAGATATTTGTCAGAGCATTTTGTGTAATTACTTTTAGTTTTGGTTTTATCTGCGATAAACCACTTTTATCGTGACAAAACCAAACGTTTATCTCGAGAAAAAAAGAGCGCCAAAAGTGGTTTATCGCAGATAAAACCAAAACTAAAAGTAATTACACAAAATGCTCTGACAAATATCTTGCAAATGTTTTAATATAATTGTTTATGAAAAAAAAATCATAATAAGTATTACCATGTCAAGTAGAAAACGTAGAAGTGTGAAAATTAGAGCTAACTTGGTGATTTTTTTTTATCGAGTGAATTTTAATATTTTATGTTTTTGATTAAACAGAATCGTTGAACATATCATCTAGTTTGATATATATTTTATTTTTTAGATTTGGTCTTGAATATTACACGTATCATCTAATAGAAGATTGGTAATTTTGCTTTATACGCACCCTTAATTGGTTTTAGTTGTATGGCGGCGTTATATTATGTGCATCATTGTATATTTTATTACAGTTAATAAGCAAAGGATGAATATGTGCAATTGATTTAGCGGGTCACGGGTAATTATTTATGTGTTAAATATAAATATTTATCTATAAATTTTAAAATTTACAGATGAACAAGTTACTAGAATTATGTTGATGAGAGATGATGGTTTTGAGCCAAATTTTCAACTACGCTATTATAAACTGTTAAATTAAATTTTTCTAATAATTTTTTTTCTTAATTCGTTCGTTTTTTATTTGTATTCATCTGTATAATTTTATTATCCTAGAAGTTCAGAAAGAAATTAATCGAATATGAATGCAATAATTTAGGCTGAATAAATACAGACAGCGGTACACTACATATTTTAATATTTATTTAATATAATATAAGAGGCTTCTTAACATTTTCAATAAAATTTTGAAACCATCTTAAAAATCAAACATTATTTGTTTATTTTATTTTAATTGCAATAACATTAAATAAGAGAAAACAATATTGCGTTAAATCATGTAGCATCGGAAGTGTGAAATATCTTTTTATTATAAAATTATAATAATCTATAATTTTTTCTGACATTATCAACCGTATCTACAAACCCACACAAACCGTAAGGCCCTTCTCCCATTACGATACTTCTAGAATACGATACTCTAGTAGAATACTAGTTAGATATTTGCTCGCTACCCGATGCTCGCATATTATGCGACTGAAAAATGACTAAATTCATCATTATTGTGCCTCGTTTTTGTAGACGGACGCTATGTCGAGCGATTCCAGTGACGACGTAAAAGTAGGAAGTAGGTACTGGATTCATCCATATATTGAAAGAAACATAAATTATAGAGTTTTTATAGCCGCACGAGAACTACAACATGATTATAAGAATTTTTATCTTTCTACCGAAGAGATACGCGACCAATTAAACTAGTCGCGGACGTGTAGGATACCGGTAGCGTAATGGGAGAAGGGCCTTCGAAATCTTGTCGAGATCAAAACGTCGGTATCATAACGATTGACAATGTCAAAGAATAATTTGTTTTGACAATATTCGAATGTGTTGCAAAGAAATGATTTTCCAAATCCATGAAATCTATATTTTATTTATTTTTCATATATGATCTACGGAATTGAAATAATGATGTTATTAATTTAGATAAAAATGCATTACTACAAGGCTATTATTATATAAATATTTTGACGCATTACGGAAAGTTTTGTGAAGAATAAAAATTATAAAGAAATATGTATCCATTGTATACTTCCATCAAATTAGGGAGAGGTATTAAGCGACATCATTTTCATTGCTGAAGACGGGACTATAAATTAACTGTCGATAATTACCGACTAATGTGTCGAAACTACGCCTACTGTACTTTTTTAAATCTACTTTAATTAAACGGTATTGGATGTTAAATTACATAAACATTTATAACCTTGCCATACAATTACAATATGATGCAAAATCTAGACCCGGTTAAAGATACAACACGCACGGGGAAATTCTGAAAGAAAAAAACCCTGTACTCTATACTACGTGACTGCAAACCCGCGTCAAACGGATGACGTAGACGTTGCGTCGTCTCGTGCTATTTAGAAGATGTTGAGTGTAAACATTCTGAGAGACTGAAGCACTCACTAATGTAATTTTAAACGGCCGTTGAAGGAAACACCTTGATCACCGGATAAACAAGCTGGAGTATGCCATATTGTATCCAATAACTTCTCAAATTTAGACAATTTATTGTATGTTATTGAGTTTCTAGGCAAGTTAATTTTTTATAAGTTTGTTTTTTTATCAAATTATTTTTATGTATTTCATACCACGTTTACTTCAATTTTATTACTGTAAATTAATGGCACAAACTACAAAGTCCACAACTCAGATGATAAAGAGTAAATAGTCCGACATGCGAGGTCCGAAAGGTTTAATTATTACTTAAATCTTAAATTGGGCTCTATATCAATTCGTTACTGCTATGGAAACAAAATATTTAACGAAAATTTCAAACGATAACCTATTGTTGTCTAAGGTCGTTGTTTTACATTGAAATACAAGCGCAAATCTTTTAAGGAGATAATAAAGGCATAAAAATGTTTTCAATTTTAACATAATTATGCAAAATTATCTTGGATTTTAAAATACGCGTATAAGGTAAATATTTTGGAATAACTAAAAATATTGTAAACATTGACGCAGATTTATCATTTTATGTTATAAAATAGGGTTTCAAACGTTATGTACCTACATAATTGTAAAACGCGCAATCATCAAGAAAGACTCTTTATTTATTCTGAGGACATAAACGTTACACTTTATGATCATCAAGTGTAAGCAGTATTAAAGCACATAAACATACAATAAAGACAATAAAAAATATGAGTATGAATCATGCAATCTTCATTTTTTTAAACGTTTACTGTTAACGGTGTTAACGTATAAAATAATTAATTTATACTAATATTATAAAGCTGAAGAGTTTGTTTGTTTGTTTGTTTGAACGCGCTAATCTCGGGAAGGCTATAGGCTATATTATATCATCACGCTAAGACCAACAGGAGGCCACGCGGGTGAAACCGCGCGGCACAGCTAGTACGATATAAAAGCTAGTCATGATTTAAATTGGCGGGTACGATAACGTTTTGCAGACAACATGTCTATTTGAGCTTTTTGAAAGTCACAAGCTTCATTATAAAGGTTGGATTAATTTCTAGTGCCCATTAAAGTTACAACAATATTTTATAAAGCCTGTTTCACAATGTGATAGTCAATTGTGTAATATAGAAATAATTGGATGGATAACAGTTAGCTTAATTATAACTTAATGATCATTCCTTTCTTTTACGATTGTTAATATACTTTAATTACGAGTAAATGTCTTGTATATATGCATAGAATTGTATTTTGCATACATTATTTGTTAAGTTCAAATCTTAAAATATATGAATTATTTTTAATTAATATAAAAAATGTGTGCGTGTACTAGTGTACACACGAAAGAAGTGAAACTTCTTTATGACCTTATTTTTAAAAAAATAATTTACTCTATGCAACTTTACAGAAATACGTCAATCACGCGTGTAAGGGATAAAAACAAGATGGGGCGTAACGGAAAAATGTCACGCGTAACGAAAAAATGTTACACTAAATTTTTTTCCAACCCCGATAAAGAAGTTTCACTTCAATAAGTTAGGTACTTTGTTCTATATTCTTTGCGTGGACGACCTTAATACCTACTTCTTTATTGTTAAGTTCTTAATACGATAGAAGAATAAGAATTTTAATTAATGTAAATACAAATATTACACATTAAAGTTTTGTATTCCATAGGTAGTTGGTTAAAATTACGACAGAATAAATAGATCATTGATAAAGAAACATGCTTTAGAGCTTCTCAAGGTCCTAAAGCAGACTAGAAGCCCAATTATGAATAAATCTCACAAATGCTCATTACTAAGTCATGTATGACCCTTGGAAAAGCGCTTTGTCACGAAACCTAAAGGTTTGTACTCATAGCTAAAAGAAATCATATTATCAAAATATAAGACTCTTTGTTATCTACTTATAAATTCATTTCAACACCTCAAGTGTAACTTTATTTTATAACGGATTTTCGGATTTTAAGAACTGTATCAAAAATCACTATCACTACATAGTATACAACAAAGTCGCTTTCTCTGTCCCTATGTCCCTTTGTACGCTTAAATCTTTGAAACTACGCAACGGATTTTGATGCGGTTTTTTTAATAGATAGAGTAATTCAAGAGGAAGGTTTATATGTATAATAACATCCATTAAATAGTGGAGAAGTACTGTTATTTTTGAGGTTTCTAATGTGATGTCGTAAATAATTACATTTTTTCCGCTTACATTGCAAACGCAGGCTGAACCCTACGAGTTTTATCAAAATAATGTACTAAGTATTGTACACATTGAAAAGGTCTACAGAAAAGTCCGCGATGGTATATGTCTATCTCTTATGGCTAAGCCCACAATAACTTTTTTTTGTCATTTATTTTTTACGACAAATAATGGTTAATTTTCGAAGCGATTTTAACCAATACAGCATTAATCCTTAACCAATTAAATACCTTGAATACATTGTTCATTTAATATAGATCTATATGGCCCCTTACACCGTATGATTTAAGTGAATATTTTCGAAGATATTACAGATTTAAAAATTGCGGGACGTAGCGTTTGCGGCGGTACCGGCCGGCCGCCATTGCACCCGTGCGAAGCCGGGGCGGGTCGCTAGTATTGAATAAAACGATTAGAGGTAAAGAAGCATTACCTATGGGCTATGATTTCAAATATCTAAAACATCTGTCTCCCCATACAAAAGTTTATGAAGCGAATCGTATAAACACATTTCGCTCGCGGTGTTTCATCGGATTCACTCGCGAATTCAATAATAGCACTCCATTAAATTTCATTTCCTGATTACGGTCGTAAAATTGTGTAGCTATTGCTTTATCAAAGAAAGCGATCGGGTATAAACGCTTCCTTAGACGCGAATTTGAACATGATGTGTTGGCTGGGGTCGTGCCATACTGTGCCAGGGCCATCATATAGCACGGCAATGGTCTCAACTATGACACGGGCGTCAAAAGTACTAAAACTTTACGGCGAAGGAGCCAGACGTTGAGTATCAGCAGCAGTGCTGTTTCTAGTTTGTATTCAAAACGAACGGCCAAAAATCGGAACGACCTCAGCGGTAAGTTTATTGCTTATATGTGGATTAGTTTGTATAAGTATTATATGCGTGTTAAGCGCTAATGGGGTTAAGTATGTTGCATTGTAGACTACAAAATCCGATATTTATGAAGGTGATAAGCTGCTAAAAATTACAAACGAAATATTAACTACTTGTATACCTACTAATAATATGCTTGTATACCTAATTAACCGTATTATATAATTAGTACCTACTCGGTGTAAATAATTCCATTAAAGCGACACCAATCAATACTCTTATTGACACTACAAATATAATGTTTCTATATTTTTCATGTGTTAATTGGAATATTAATTTTCGTATTAACAGCTTCGCGCATCCCCATGTCCGCGCCCGCCTCGAGAAGCACATGGGCTCGAACCTGGTGCGGCTCACGGATAAGAGCTACATGACCGAGCTGGAAGAAAGGATCCGTGCAGTCAACGAAGAAAACCTCAACAAGAGGATATCTAGTAGAGTAGTAAGTGCCACGTATTCAAATACAAAATTATCTACTACTAATCTAACCGTTTTCATTAATTGCTTATATTTATGAGTAGGTCGCGACCTATCGATACATAATATGATAAACCTGTAAGGTAAGAGTAGTTTAGATAAAAATTAAAAAGATCAAAGGTGAAAAATATTTCGAAATGCATTAAATAACCTAATTCTAACTTGCAGCTCGATGAAATGGAGAGATTGAAGCGTCTCATCCTAGTTGGGAAGACGCCGCTCAAGGAATGTCCTCCTGAGTTGTATAACCATCCTGTTTTCGTGTTTTGGAGGATGGTCAACAGGGAGGTCGCCAAGGCGTCCAAGAAACGTGCGGATGCTTACTACAGGAAACTAAAAGCTTCACAGAAATTCGATCAAGTATATATATATATGTATTTTCTTTTATGTCACATCTGACCAATCTAGATATTTCTAATATATAATATTTTGACCTTTGTCCCTTACTGGTACCTACTGCAAACTCAGAAACATTTAACTCTTCACAAATGGGATTTGAGATTGAGATAACTTTGTATGACTCGCATTGTATTATATAATATTATATTTTATAGTTAGAAAGGGATATAGTTCTCAGTACTCTTGTACTTAATCTCTTCAATATTTATTGTATATAAAATATAAAGAGTTACTTTTAATATTTTGTCAAAACATTTGTGAACTATCGTAAAATTCTGTTGTTATGTTAATTCTTAAACTTGTTTCGTATATAATAATGATTTGCTTGTATTTTCTGTCCAGGCTCTTGAGGAGGAAGCAGAAGCTGAGGTAGCGGAAGAAGAAAATGAACAATTAAGCGCTGAACAGCTGCTGGCAAAATGTCATGAAGAATTAGAGGAACTCAAACAAGCTGACATCGAGAAAGGAGTGCGCTTTACAGACGAACAATTTGCGGTGCTGAAATATGAGACAAATGATGTTAAAACTTTGAAAAGCCTTACAGTATGTATCTATATTTTTATAATTTATATAGATATCCTCATATCACCATACATACGGTTATGTTAAGTAAATTCAAAACGTGTTTAAATAATAAATACTATAATAAATAACAGAAAATGCAAAACATAAATAGTAACTTCATGCATACGAATATACTTCGTAGCTATTTAACCAAAATATATCATATTCATTTATTGACAAAGTTAATTCTCTTGTACCGATATCAAACAATCTAAAAATGTAACCAGGCTAATCCAAAACATTGCAAACTTTAAATAACTACTTACGAGACACCAATAAAGTTAACAATGAAGCTTGTGATTTAACTGCATTAAAAATGTCTGGCGGCGCTGTAAAGACGACACTTAGTGCATGCCAAAATGAGTGTGAATGAGTAGTGAATGCCCGAACAACATAAACATGTTTTATTGACTACACTAGAATCATAACAATAGATAGAACAATCTGGATAAACTCATGCGGCTATTAAGTCTGGTTGATAAAACCATATCGAGACCCTAATAATCATAGAGTACATACTCGATTTCAATCCGGATCACCTTTGTTATATCAGACCTATGGACGGCTTGTGTCGAACCGGATTGAACCAGATACTGCCCAGTCTATCATGACCCTTAACACGTTCACTGCGGCATGTCCAGTATCGGGCCATCAGCGACTACACCACAGTGCGGCGCCCAAAATCGCAGTTTTCACCGTGGTGCGGCGAGGTTTTTTATATTATGTTAATCAATGACTAGAAAAGAGACAAATATATTTTTGTGATCACAGTTTGAAGTAGGACTCAATTTCGTTTAAAAATCGTATGGCAAAATATTGGACACAACGCATAGAAAAGAAACCGTTCTTTTGTGTGCGGCATGTCAAATATTTTGCCATGGACAAGCACCTCATGCCGCACTGTACTGCGAGCGCGCCGCGCGTTAGTTTTTTTACTTTCTTTTATTTCGTAGCATAAATGCAAAAATGTGATGACAGTTGTGAAAATAATATAAAACATCAAAACAAAAGTTACTGAACAAATTAAAACAAAAGTTACTGAACAATTTCCTGATAGTACTCTATCAAGTACCTTGTTTTATATGTGTTTTTTTAAAGTGAAACTTTTATTACATCGTCTCAAACTTTTTGGTCTGTGTAGCGCATGTCGCGTGTATCGCGGCTGCCGAGTAGGTATACCTACTCGGCAGCCGACCGACACGCGACATGCGCTACACAAAGCAGTGTTCGGAACCGTTCGAACAGTTTCACTTTTACCGTGGTTTCATAAAACCACACAACATTTTTTTTTTTTTTTGTATCGACGATCTCGTTATCTGTTAACAAACAGACTGAAATATACAAAATTGATTTATATCGATATCGATGTTTTATTTTACAGTGTTTCCCATCGCTATTACTGTAAACATGCCGTATCAACGCAGTGCGGGATGGCAAATAATTTTTCACAAAATCAGGGGTTTACATTTTCCCTCATATCTTTTAAACTATTGGGTCAAACTAAAAGCTATTTATGCGGTATATACTAGACTATATAACTATTATCTGAAAAAAAAATTTGAAATATCTTGAAATTTCATGAAATTATTAACCTTAAAAGTCAGAAGGTGCGATGTGATAAAAATGGCTCATGACGCACAGTGGTGAACTTGCCGATGTGAAGTATGGAAGACATGCCGCAACAACGGTAAGTTTGGCATTTTAGGTGCCGCAGTGAACATGTTAAATAGTTACACAGACTGATAAGAAATGTGATACATATAATACTCGTGTATGACTTGCATTTAAAGCCAAGCGTGATCATTCAAGTGAACTTTGACTGGGCCCTATCACGCCCTATCTATATAAATTATGTTTTTTATCTAATTTTTTAAAACTTCTGAAAAATATAAACTGTTCAAACGATTATTTTTACACGCTTTATATTAGCTTCACCTGTATGTTTGTTTGTTTGTAACCGACTTCTTTGGGCGCGATTTTGACCCACTTTAAACGGCCAGATTTCGTTCAAAGTTTGTAGATTTATTGAGGACCGATGACAATACACTAATTTGATAAAATTTTCTATTTTTTAGTTCGGTTTTCTATAAAAAGGGTGTTTTTTAGTTTTTTTTAACTATTCTTATATTTCTTATACGTGTAATATTTAAGCCGGCTACTCACGTACCTGCAGCAGGGGCAATATTGAAATTGCACCCTTAATTGACTCTTTAATTGTAATATGCATAGGCAAGCAGGGGTAATTTAGAGAGTAGGTGAAATTGCTCCGACCGCCGTACCACCGAGATTGTTTTTATATTGCCCCGGTACGTGAGTAGCCGGCTTAACATTATTTAAATTGAAAACAGTAATCTTGACAACTTTATATTTTCATATAACCAATTTGTTAACCGTTAAAGTGTTTAATAATCCAGAGCTTAAATAAGCTTTTAATTAATAATTCTTAACAAATTTATTGAATTGATGTTATCATTCATAGTTGGATACAACATTCTGTGTAAACCTTAACATATTTTTTTAAGAATGATTTAAAAGAATGTACATTTTACTTTCAATAATCCACCAGCATTCACAAACTAGTCAAACATAAAGTCAAATTATAAGTTTGTTTTGATTTGTTTTATTATTGTTTGTATTGTGTTTGTGTAACAATTCAAATCAAGGTTAATATGCATAATATGCACTTAATAACCTTGCAATAGACTGATAATACAATGAGATGATTAACCTATTACTCGTCTGTAAACTTTTGGATTATAATTAATAGGTTTTATGTATGTTTCGCGGAAGATCTCCTTCACAGAATATAGTTGAAAATATTTTTGAATTAAAGCATCATTTCCTAGTATGAGTACCATAAGCTTAACGAAGTTGTTAAGTTTATGATGTTCATACTTTTTATTGAAGTGAAACTTCTTTATCGGGGTTGGAAAAAAATTTAGTGTAACCTTTTTTCGTTACGCGTGACATTTTTCCGTTACGCGCCATCTTTTTCTTATCCCTACCACGCCTGATTCGACGTATTTCTGTAAAGTTGCAGTAAATTATTTTTTGAAAAATAAGTTCATAAAGAAGTTTCATTTCTTACGTGTGTACACTAGTACACGCACACATTTTTTTTTTGTAAAGTAAAATATGTTATACGTTGTATGAATTATGAAGATATTTCGTAATAGCGGTGGTAATTGTTATGCACAATGAACATATCTAATAAATATATTCTCTTTTTCAGACCGTAGATGAATTGTATGCTCTGGCGGATAAGATCATCGGCACAAAACGTTTATAAATAAATATCAACCATAAATATTCAGTATACTGTAAGCAGATGTTTATTTAATTATATTTTTAACTGTATTTGTGTTTATTGCAAAATGTATCATTAGCTAGTATAAGTATATTATGTCATGTTTCTAGAAAAATAAATTTTATACACCCAATAGTGTGAATTCATTTTTTTTTATAATCACTTCATTATGAAATGAATTATTTACGTAAGGCGCAACTTTCGAATAAAGATATAAGTTATGGCAAGTGTGCGTGGGTAAGCCCTCTTAACCAAGGGAAAAATGAAACGATTCATTAAATCTTAAAAGCCAATTTATTATACTTATATCTTGAATGTTTAAAAACCTTGACTAGATATTATTGTTTTAATTTCAGTTCTATTATTCAACATTTCGACAATAATATGCTTATTACAGCGGAAATATAACAATGCTACGACAAAAACAAGAAATAAATATTACACATCTTTTAGATTTTCTGACAAATTATTTTTGCCGAAAACAAAGAATATTTCGTTATTATATATTCTCAAGACACTACTTTCGGTACTTATAGGATCTCCAGCAGCGTGAAAACGAAAATTATAATCATTTACAAGCATATTTTGCAAATTAAAATAAAGCCTACAACAATATTAGTGTCACAAGTGACTCTTGGGTCTACGGCGTAGCTGCGCGTAGATGAGGCCTGCGGGCTTGTCTATGGGCTGGTAGATGTAGTGGCGGGGGTCTCCCTTCGTCACGTTGGCGGGGAATTTCGAAACGTCGATATTTAGATAATGTTTGTTCGGCATGGTCATTCTTATCCATGTTATCTGTAACAAAAAATGAAAAATGATTAGTGGCTCAATTAATGAAACTTAATTCAAATATGATTCCCTAATTGCGTTACGAATTTAAGATAATTTAACGATCTTTATATTGTGTTAATGAGCATGGCCATAAAAATTAAGCACCAAATTCTATTTTTGGTAGTTAAACATTGTTTTTGATGATAAAGAATTTGCGTTCATCGATCGAGTTTGATGATCACCTTTGATTTATACGCGAATTATATTGTTTTCATTACGAGAACTGATAAAATTGTCGGCAAAAGGAAAAAAGAAAAAAAATAAGCGTCTCCCTATAATACTAGCAAACAATATTACGTAAAAAATTTAAAAAAAAGGTTAGGTAACTAATTCTTAAAGAAAGAATTCAAAAGAATTATCGGCTATTAAAGTTGGGGAAAGGTGGGGGACAAATTATTCTTTACGTCCAAGAATTTATATTTGTTTACATAAATCTATAATAAAAAATTAAATATCGCTTAATTGCGCAGCCGTAGAAATGCTATAAACGCAAAGCTATTGTATTTACTTATCAAAGTTTATCACCGCACGCGCCATATTAATAAATTCATGTTGTACATTGATTTGTTGTTTAATGTCGATAAGATGAATTTATGGTCAACAATTTATTTTTGATACTAGAGTCATATGACCAATGAGTAAACAAATATGTAATTTACTGTGAAATGAGAACGTGTAATCTTTTGTTTGTGAAAAATATAACGGATTTTATATGTATTTAAGATAATTAATGTGCCAATTAGGCGAATTTTAAACATCTTTTGTTGTTCACGATGTTTTCCTGTTGTATATTTATTTTATTGGTATACATTCTAGCCTCTAATAGATGCAATTTTCTATTGATTACTTCTCAATTGAATACATACCTCAGATACTTTTTCTAAAACAGTTTTCTGGGCTTGATACAGCGTGTGCTGTACCGAGGGGGAGTATACGCCGACGTCCGGAGGTCCGGCGAATTTGTCCAAGATCGCATCTTTGACTGTCAACCATGCGTTGTCAAAGTCTGCCGTCCTCATGTTATCGTACGTCCATTCTGCTTCCACGACAGTACTGTAAACATTGTAAAATGTAAAAAATAATGTACATTCTTAATAAGATATGGTTCTATTCTACCATTCAGAGTATAACGTTAATTACCATAATGAGTTGAAATTACCATTTAATTATTCAAACATGATTTGATAGAGATACATTTTGAAAATAGTTATAATTGATAAAATAATAGTTAGTAGCAATCAAAGTAATAAGGTGGTAACGAAGAAAACGATTTAAATATTATCTTTTGAATCAATACTCTCGACCTAAATCGGAATAAGAACCAACCTGAATATTCTTTCCGCGGCATCGGAAAGTGTTGTATATTCATCTTGGACGAAATCCACAAATGCTGACTGAGTAGTCTTCAACACTCGAAGACCGCTTAAGCCAGATTTAACTTTTACCGCCTCTGCCATTAAAAGAAAACATGAATTAATAATTGGTTCCATATTTAACAGACATGACAATAATTATTTTAATACCATTCGTTAAAGTCCACTTGTTGGTAAAAACTCACCATGTCTAGCCTGTGATACTTCACACCATCTCGTTGCAATTGGTGAAAATATGAAAGCGTGGTTATGAGGCGCGCCCGCCTGAAGTCTCTCCCAGGGGTATTCCATTACATGGCACTTGGCTTCTACGACTTGCCTATATGTATAAAGAAAATGATTCACAACCACAGCACCGAACTCTTCGGGAGTTTTTATTCCATATTTTTTAGCGAGAACGTAAACTGTGTTCTTCTGCGAGTCAGTGGCTACGACTTCCTTATTGTCGCCAACAATATATGCTGATTCTGAAGTCAGTTTTAATTCTGTAGAAACTTCAAATTCTCTTATAGCGTGTATGTCACCATCTCTGTGTACGTGAAGTAATTTTACTGAGCTTTTTCCATATCCATGGTCACTGAGTTCGAAGCGACCGCCGGTGTCGGCCGCAGCGGTGGCCGCCGCCGTCGCACCGCTCGCCGGCAATGCTGGTATACCTTCACCCGAGCTCGAGTTAGGTTTCGCATAAATTCTGGAATATTAAAATATTATAAACATATTTTACTCCATGATTTTACTTTACTTTTTATTATAATCCAATAACAATATTTTCCTGTGGCTAATATTATAATCCAATTACCTACTACACATAGTGTGTTGCATTTTTTTACAATTTAACGGAGTTATGAAAGCAAAATTAACTTATTAAAATATTCTATTAATATTACATATACTGCTGCAGTCCAAAATTATTATAATATAATAAAATATACCAAATTTATGAAATAAACATTGTATATTTTTAATTACCTGTTAGTACTTGTCCACGGCATTTTTTAAACTAATTCACTACTTTATTTTGAGCGTGTGTAAGAAACGCCTTCGGCACATTTACACAAGACTGTGATAAATGACATCTCGCCAGCTCATTTATAAGAGTAACCTGTCTTATCAGTAACGAGCACGCGACTAATACGCAAACTGGACGATTGCTTATCACTAAATTTAACTTTATTTAATTTCATAATATCGGACATAAATAAAGACTATTAACGGTTCTACATCAAATTTAGAATGAAAACCAGAGTACCTATCGCTAAACGCACACTTTTGACTTAAGCATACATACATACGAGATAACTAAAACTAATTTGAATACATAAAATTTATTTGATTTAATTTAAGCTTAATTACATTGTTCCGGTCAATTATGTTTAAATCTATTAATTTTTAATCTTTATATTGAAACATAATGTTGAAACAAAGTCCAATATATTAATTTTATGGAGTGCCTCAATTATGTAAAACCCAGGTTTATCTCGAGTACATTAAATTAAACATGTGACCAATAAAAATATATATTTTATCAATTGTGTACACTCAGTACTTAATTTTCCTAAAATAGCTATTGACATCGTTATCTCTGCGCAAATTAACCAATAAATCATGACCCGACAATTATGAACACTAACAAATACATGCAAATAAATTTGGGACATGCGTAATTAAGTATTCAAATTATTTATAGGATACAAGAACTCTATAAAACCTCTATAAAAACTTATCGAATTGGGTCATGCTCGTGCGATACCGGCAACGTTACCGGCAATTGTTTTTAAAAAGACGAGATATTAGAAAAAAATTGAAACTTAATGAAAATATATGATCTAGATTCTTGAGCTTAAAGCTCATTCATTATTTTGTTTCTAGTTTCTAACCCTTTAGAGATTAATTATTATTTATATTTTAAAGGTTTCTAAATTGATTAATCAATTGATTTATCAAGAGATAATTCTCAAGTAAAAACTGAAAAGTTATTAGTCCATAGAAAAGTTACATTTGGGGTTGCATTTTTTAGAGGACGCAATTTTATTTTTTTGATGTGTAGGGGGGTCAGTGTGAAGCTAAAACCAAGTTTGTGGGGTCACCACCCTTGTCCCACGGCCGCCATCTTGAAAATAGCGATTGATATGGTTTTTACGATATATCTCTTAAACTATTTATCTGATATAAAAAATTATAAACATTATTTGTTGCAAATTAAATTCTCTACAACTTTTGTTCAGTAACTTCTTGTCGTAGAACTATAAATAAAAAAGTTATAAGCGAAAATGTTCAGAAATTAGAGATATTTATATTGTTCAATATAACTTGTATTTTATCATTTAACGAAAATATTATATCAGACCATTTTTGTAGATTGTTTTTTGAGGAACAACTTTTACATACAACATTTTTTCATTAAGTCAATAGCTAAGGTTATACAGCGCTCCGAAGTGAGTACTATTTTTCAGTTCTCTTAACTACATGTATATTATACGTGTGTAATAATAATTTGTCATCAGTAATAGTTTTTCTTTGTTATTATATTTTTTTAAATAATTAGTGTTCCAATATTATTAATAATTAATTATTGACTCTTTTCCCCACCATCTAGGAGGTAGAGCCTGGAGGCCTTTTTTTACGGCGAAAAACAGGGCTGAAATGTTCTACAGTGTGATTCCATCGTTCTGGAGTCTGGGAAAAGAGCCAATAGCCAATATATGTATAGTCAAGAGTACTGAAAAATAGTACTCACTTCAGAGCGCTGTAAAACCTTAGCTAATGGCGTAATGAAAAAATGTTGTATGTAAAAGTTGTTCCTCAAAAAACAATCTATAAAAATGGTCAATGTCATTTTTTCGTAAAATGATAAAAAAAAGTTAAATTGAACAATATAAATATCTCTAATTTCTGAACATTTTCGCTTATAACTTTTTTATTTATAGTTCTACGACAAAAAGTTGCTGGACAAAAGTTGTAGAGAATTTAATTTGCAACAAATAATCTTTTTAATTTTTTTTTACCAGATAAATAGTTTAAGAGATATATCGTAAAAACCATATCAACCGCTATTTTCAAGATGGCGGCCGTGGGACAAGGATGGCGACCCCACAAACTTGGTTTTAGCTTCACACTGACCCCCCCTACACATTAGAAAAATAAAATTACGTCCTCTAAAAAACGCAAGGTTAGGCCTAAAAAATGTAACATTTCAATGGACTATATAGGAATTAGTCGTCGTGATTAAATACACATGTGTCAGAGCGAGGGTATTTTCTCCTCTCAATAGATCTCCATGCGTCACTTTTACAAACAATTTTACACCTATTATGGTCATTTCATAGCTGAAAATAAGATCACAAATATATTAGGAAATTATGTAGTTCTCTCTTCTAATTCATTAACTCCATTTCTTATGTTTTTTCGAAAAATAACGAGCGTGTAATGGCTACCCTTTGGATTTTCCAAATTATTTATCATGTGTTAATATTTATAATAGACTCGATCATTATAAATAATCAACCTTTACTCACAAAAGCATAAATATGTACAAATATATGTACCTAACAGTATAATAATAGCCTGCCAAGTCTGTTGACCCGGAACAAGATATTTACTTAATTCTAATCTAGCAATTATATGAAAGATCATAAATAAACTTTAAGTTAAACTTTAACAAGCAATTAATTATGAATAATAATGTATAGTAAAAAATGCTGCTATCCTGCTAAGTATGATTTTTACATGATTTTTAAGATTTAAAAGATGCAGCATGTTTTGGTCTTATACTGAAAAAATAGATGTGGCACTCGAGGACGGCCGCGGTAAAGCTATTGCATAGCATCGCATCGTTGTGCCGGTTGCAGTGGGGGGTGTTAGGTTTTTTGGTTACGGAATTTTTACATTCGGTCGCCGCGCTCAGTCTGAGATAAAATCTATGCACTAGCTTAACAATAATAATATACATTCCCTTTTATTAGTGCAGCTAAATAGTTTGATTTTCCTGTATGGCTAATTGCTGAATATACAACATAAAGCTTTTAGTTGATTTTTATGACTGTAAACTAACTATTCACAAACATGCGATAATCTATCTATACAGGGTGTAATCGTTAAGTGTGCACAGGCGATTATTCCGTAACTATTGCAGATATCAAAAAACTTTATACTGACATCAAAAGCCCTTTACCTAATGAGTAAAATGACAATAATAACTTTTAAAAATAAAACGGGAAATATCCAAAAAAGTCACATTAAACATTCCCATACATTGAATTTTCCATACATTTTGTGTTGAAAGCAAATGTTCGAAGTGACGTCCTCGTTTTGGAATACCATTGTATTCCACATCGAGCTCTGTTTACAGTTTCTAAATTAATTTTTATTAAAATTTGCGAAGTAATTTAAGCACAAATTAAAAAAAAGAACCAAAATTTTTCATATTACATGTTTAGGATAGTCTGCATATCTCATACTAAATGTATGGGAGTGTTTGGTGTAAAATTTTTGGATATTTCCCGTTTTATTTTTAAAAAGTTATTGTTGTCATTTTACTCATTAGGTAAAAGGCTTTCGATATCAGTATAAAGTTTTTTGATATCTGCAATAGTTACGGAATAATCGCCTGTGCACACTTAACGATTACACCCTGTATATGACTCAATGACTGTATTATTCTCGTACATTTAATAACTAAGTAAATGTTATATTTTTGATAATTGCCTTAAGCTTTTCAGGGCAATAAAGGTTACTAAAGGTCATATTTGTGTCTCCCACTCACGTGTTTGCACATGCCATTACTGATAACATTATCTGTTCTTATTTGTTTTTGATTTCTGATCTTACTATTTGAGTAAAAAATAGATATATATCAGCTATTTATGACATCATACTCGATAACATATAAAATCAATCTAAAAGTAACATTGGAGGAACATTTCGCCAGGAGTGGCACGCAATTTTATAGTCACCTCGTAACGTTTTATGTGGTTTACTTTTTATATTTACTTTTTTATGATGTTCAATAGTATGGAGGTATATCATGATATACATATATAGAATAGGAGGTATACATAGAATTTATCATTTCAAATTATTGTATTGCTTAGCTTTTGAACTACATACTAAAAACATCGATATATGAAAAAAGTACCAGGCATATATTAGTGCCCAAACAGTGTTCTAGCCGAACATTTATAAACAACATAGGGTGGTTTATTAATGATAACATTGCGGGAAAAATTTCATCTTATTTAGCAATATAATTTTACTGCTATCCAAATGTCTGTTTAAATAACTATACAGATGAATAAGTATCTAAACAAGAACCATAATACCCATCGAAGTGTGAAATTAATGAGTGTAGTGAATGTTAAATATGGATACGCTTTATCTGTAACCGCTCGCATCGGATATAAGCGTCAGAACGTAAAGAGAAGAGTGTATAGTTGCGAAATATAATAATAAGATTGGGCGGGCGGCACGCGCAGAGGCGCAGTGTGGCCCGACGTTGTCGATAAATTATCGTCTTTATTAGTTAGAGATGTGTTCTGTTTAAGTCTTATATGTAGTACCTATTAGCTTTATATGAAATATATTGATTGGAATTAAAGATATAGATAGATAAGGTGGAGTGAGAAAAATCGAGAAGCTTCGATAAAATATGTCGGTCGTTGAAAGATGATATGAAAATTCGTCCTCACCTAGATATGATATTATAAACATTTCGTGAATGTTTGTAAACGAGTTATCATGATTTATTTATAGAAACACTACATTCATAATATGATTTGAATATTGAATTGAATATACATAAGAAGTTCTTTCGTTTTATTTTGGTACAACTCAAATGTAAAATATTGTTTATTTCATGAGCAAATGTGGCATGAAGATATCAATCAAGAGATCAAAAATATCTACATTATAGATGTTTTCTCATTTCGTCTACCTTTGGACAAACTCTTAGTATCATCATTGATTAGTATTTATGTAATAAGTTCATATAGTTCACATTACATATTATGATCTTAAATAATTAAATTAGTAAGTAGATATAATCTTAATATGTATATATAAATCTCGTGTCACAATGTTTGTCCTCAATGGACTCCTAAACCACATAACCGATTATAATAAAATTCGCACACCATGTGCAGTTCGATCCAACTTGAGAGATAGGATAGTTTTTATGAAAAAAAAACGTAAACATGTAGGTACCACGGGCGAAGCCGGGGCGAACCGCTAGTTATTTATAGTATTGTGTTAGAATGAATCATCAAGCCAGCAAGCTTCAAATTCAAAAGACTTATCGCTGAACAAAGTACAAATGTTAAAGTCAAACGTCATTCATATCGACAAATCTTTGAACATCACTGGGATAGCGGCAAAGCGTAGTGCGCAGGCGCGAAGGCGGGCGGCGGTGTGACGTGCCGCTCGCAGACAGCTGACGGTGCCCGCGTGACGCACGAACGTGCCTAACTCCGCTTTACGGCCCGGGCCACGCGTTGTCTTGGTGATCTGTGGTGATGATGGTGAGAAGGAGCGGCCGCTACACTGTCAGTTGGAGAGGCTTCAGAGACTTCTCGGCCAACAAGCCACCAGACGACGGTGAGCGTTTAACAACCGTATGAATCCGATAAATCAGTATTTTGAACGGATTTGAGCGACTGAACGGATAACGATTTACTGCGGTATCTAAAGGTTACGAAGTACTCGCTTGTTTCTTTAAGGTTCTCACTGGAATGTATGCCAATTTTGATTTTAACTAGAGACACACATAGATTTAAACGATAGAAAAAGCGGGAAAATTTAAAAAAAGAATATTTTTTTATATATTTATACACATTTTAAATGGATCTTACAAAAATTATAAATAAAATAAAAATCCGTATGAGAAGTTTAGAAAAATAAAACGATTCTCAAATGCATCAGATGCAATGCTCGCTTTGTCTTCAAAATAACATTTTTCACGGAAATAACTAAAAATAATCTGTACTCATTTCGATGTCATCACTCCCAGTACGTTAAAAATTTATGAAAGTTAATGAAAAAATAGTTATCAGTAGAATTAACGGACAATTCGATATACAACGGAACCGTACACGTAACCGTTTCTCTAACATTACGCAGGACCTCATCAAAAATCTCTTTTCTATCAAAATTGCTTCCGCAAAATATATTGTACACTTTAGTGCTTAACGATTGGTAAATTGTAATGTTTACTACATTAAAAGCATTATAAATAAATTTTAATGGAGCGTACTATTTCTACAATCTGTTTATATTCAAATGTCTTCATAATTTTTATTCTCTCGATGGTAACACGTGTTACGTAAAGGGGGTTACCGGATCCATTTTCAGAATTAAGCAATGAGCTAAATGTCAACCTAACCTTTTTAAGCGTCTATATTTGTTTCTACTGCAGGAACAAGAGCTTCTTAAGGGATTGGTAATAAAAAAGTTTTACGAGGACGGGTTGATAGATGTCACATACTGACTACCAGAAGTTTTTGATTCCTGGATATGCCGGTTGCGTTACGATGTTTTTCTTATTTGATTGGTAAAAGGTGTTGCCCAAGATAAGGTCACAATAAAGTACAGATATAAGACAGTACAATAATAATTGATTTAAGCTATGTTGAATCCTCAATTTTTTATATAAGTTGTAGTTAAGCCACAACTCTAAAATTTTAAATTATATACTTACATTCTTAGGGTATATTATACAAGAACCTATTCGTATCCAGCCAGTCGTTATTTAGAGACCAGAACATTAGATATCTATTGTTATGCGAACTATTTATTTGTGAACTTGTCAACAATGTATGCACTATGCAACTATGCATTTTACGATTTGAGATAATATTTGCTAAATGCTACCACAGAAACAATTATTCTTAACGTAACAATGTACATATATATAACTCGTAGATATTGATTGCAAGAGACGATTGAATTTTATACTCATTTGTCATTAATTTCAAATCGAAAAGCGATAATTTAATCTCCAACACTACAATAGCCCGTGCAACTATGATATTATCTGTTAAACTAATTTACTTACATCAATTATAAACCTCTTTTTGATTCTTCCGAATCTCTGGTCTATATAATAGGGCTATAAGATGCATAGCCTGCTAATAGCTAAGAATGACTGTAAACCTCATATGGCATTTTTACTAAATAAAATAACTACATATACTATGCCAGTTAAATCGTAGGTATCTAGATTTTAAGGCCACACATGATAGGTGCTGGATGACTCTAATGAACTGTGACCTCAAGGGTCATGCGACATAGGCGAGTTGTATATTAAATAATCAATCTCATTCGCCACTATGATGGCGGTGAAAAGGAAAAAAACAAACTGGTATATCATTAAAGTGGAAGAAATTATTAAAGCCTTGAAAAAAGTCTACAACTAACTTTTTCAAGGATATGTTTAATAGAACAGACTATATTCACGGTTTATTACAGGTAAAATATTATACACTTAGGGACTTAGGTATGTATGGTTTTAGCCTTTTCTTGGTCATCGCTGTTGACAAAGATGGCTTTTTTTTAGATTTTTGTCCGTCTATATGATTAGAATGGTATCCTCGAGGCTCGCGAGGTCGTTGCGGCGCGGCGGCGCGGCGTCCATGCATACTCGACTATAAAAAATGCAGATCCAATAAGATTTCATTTGTTTAAAAAAAATCTTTTTATTTTTCATTTACTTAACTCACCAACTCTACATTATTTTACTTTGCATCCAATTTATGAAAACACGAACGAATTTATATACGAGAGAAAGCTACATAAGTAACTACTTAATACACAACTAATTAAACAAGGATTTACCATAATCTACTTTTGAGCAGCTGTATACTAATTCGGAATTGCCTGGGTGGATAATACGGTCTACGGGAGCAGTATTTCAGGATTTGGATGTTATAATATTATCGTTTACGAAATTATTTAGGCAAGATTACGTAAATTAAATAGGCAAGACAAGTTATGCATCTTTTAAATTTTAATCTTAGTTTGTTCAAATAATCTCATCTACTATTTTTCAGAAAAGGAGGAACAGAAACCTGAAGAAGATTTATCTAATCATGAAGTTATCTTTTTACGGAGCATTGTTGAAAGTCCTGACTTTGCTAGAAAATATGAGGCATGTATCTAACAATTACCTAATATAATCGATATCTACAGTAAATCTATTTTTAATCATTATTAAATACGAGAATTTAATCACTATTGATCGTATAATGAAAATATGACTTTTAGGTTCTTCACCTTCATAATAATATAATAACAGTATCGTACAGTTTGCCTGTTTATAGTAAGAATGAAAATATTGTTACTATAAATTTTACGTTTATTTAAATAATAATTAAAAGAAAATTAAAATATAATTTTAAACGTGTTTTAAACGCAATGCAACATACCAACATACATAAATATTGTTTTATTTAGTCTGTGCCCTAAATACCAAGCTTACTTGACAGATGATATGACACATCGCAAATACTGTGTTTTACTGTGTGTCGATGTTTTAGCTTTGCACTGTGCTAGTTTTCACCGAATCTGGGATAGGAATAGTAACCTTATTCCTTGCATGTAAGGGTTAATGTAAATTGGAGTTATTACTGTCTAACTTGGTATTGGAAATTGATATTTGAAATTATATTATCGTATTGTGTTGTGAAGAGAAGGGTGTGTTCGATAAGTTACGTTATTAATATTGTTTGAAAAACAATATTTGAATAAAGGTAAAACTACCGTGCGTATATTTATTTACTTTTAAACTACAGAAAGAATAGTGATTTAATGTATACGATCTATAATCAAAATGTTCTCATTCAAGTTTTTAATAAAGAGTGCCACGCCTAATCTTGTTTTGATGCACTGTTGCACTAGTATCTGTTTGTTTTATTGTCTTGAACTATTTTTCACAGTCGATCGATTCGGAGGAGGACTTGAGAGTGAAGCCCGTCTCCTTGGATAATGTAAACATTATACGTTCACTCAGTGAATATCGAGGTAACAACATTCGAACTATTGAACAAGCAGAACTTGCTATACTACTGTCAAGAGTTCACTTTAAGGTGTGTATTTAAATATGTTATCGTCAAACATATTAGGATATAAAATAAATAGGTATGCCTGATACCTAAAAGAAAAACATTGTTATTTTTGTAACTATTTATAGTGGATATTATTCGTGATTTAGGCGCTTATAGATGCCCATGACCAAATTGGAAAGATTTGGTTAGAGAGAGGATCAGGAGTAGATGATAAAATAGAAATTAAAGAGGGTGAAAAAGATACAGCGGAAGCATTAGATCCAAGTGCGGAACAAAACGGAGATATGCCTGTAGAAACAGTTAAAGTTGTAGGCCTTAGAAAAGTACCTGGACAACCATTGGGTTTGACTGTGAGTAAAAATATTTTTATATGCATCTTATTAATATTTATTTGACTGCATAAACTTGGATGTTTCTTTGAATACATTAATTCATTTGAGACATAATATAGAATGTGGTTGGAATTATATTTCAATTCAAAATATATTAGAAAAAGGAGAATTTGAGTTTATATGTAGTTCTTAAAGGAATCAATTTCTAGACCTCCTCATCCTTTTTCTATTTAGTGTATTTATGAAATTAGAACTATCATTCATACCTATATTTAAAAATTAAAACTAAACCTTTTTACAGGTAACCACCGATGAACATGGTCAGTTAATAGTGGCTAGGATATTAGCGGGAAGTGCGGCTGCAAAGCAAGCCCTACTCAGTGTTGGGGATGTGTTGCTTGAAGTTGACGGTGTGCAGATAGATTCAGAGGACCAGCTCAAGGAAGCTGTCTCTAAACCTAACGACAGGGTGACCTTGAAAGTGGGACCAAACCTCAAAGATAAGAGTGCTCAATTAACTAATAAACTAAGTGTATGTATTTTGTTTTATACTCTCTGTATGGTTTATTAGTAGTTGCTCGTCCTGACTGTGTCTATATAAAGACTAAAAAATATTAAATTCAAATATAGTAGTACATAATTCATCATAATATTTTTGGTGTAATATACAGTGCCACTATAAAAAACTATTTCCTATTACATTATTTTTGGATTTTGAACATTCAATAACATATTTTTTTCAGTGTTATGTAAGGGCTCTATTCGACTATAGTCCAGCAGAAGACACACTTATTCCATGTAAAGAAATAGGATTAGAGTTTAAAAAAGGTGACATTTTACAAGTGAGTATAACATTTACTATAATGAGATAAGTATGAGGTTGATATTTAAACATTGTTAAATTCAATCTGTTTAAACAGAAATGACAATACATACTTGAAAATTTATAATATTAAATACAATATTTTATCAGGTAAATAATAGTAGGAAGAAAAAATGTCACATTTGGTTAAACTTATTTATTTTATTAATGTTGTTATTTGTTTTTAGATATCTGATAGAAAAGACCCAAACTGGTGGCAAGCAAGTCATGTAGAAAAGCCTGATGTAGTTGGTTTAATACCTTCGCCAGAATTAGAAGAAAGGAGAAAGGCTTATGTACCTCCGGAGGCTGATTTTGTGCATAAGATTAGCATATGTGGTGCTAGAGTAAGTTATCATTGATACCTAATTGACTAACTTCAATTACATTAATTACATTCAATTACATATACCACAATAGTAAATAGTAATAAATTTTCATATCCCATTTTTAATTTTCAAGATTTTTATATAATCTTAACTGTACCTGAACCGGACAAGAAGCATCCAATGAAAGTTGAGGCGACAGTCTCATGAAATTTATGAAATATGTCTGCAAATTGTCATAAAAATTACACTGCATTAAAAAAAGGAATCATTTGGACTGCTCCTGCCATAGAATTTTCTCCTGCCAAAAGTCATGAAACATGGCTATTATAGGAGTTTACATTTCATAAAATCATTTTCACTTCTAGATATCAAGAAAGAAGAAGAAATTTGTCTACGAATCCCGTTCAAGCGTGCAACTAGAGGGTGCGGAATTAGCCCTGTACGAAGAAGTGGCCCGCACACCACCATTCCTTAGACGCGTACTCGCACTCGTGGGCACTCGGGGAGTGGGACGAAGAACGCTGAAAAATAAGATGATACAGGAACACCCGGACCGGTTTGGTGCTGTTGTTCCACGTAAGTGCACTTTTTATGAGACTTTTTTTATGTAAAAGTGAACAAAAACATTTAATTTTATTCAGATGATGATGATGATAAATTTTAGCATTATAAAAATACGTAAATATAAAAAAATAAATAATTACGAATAAGTGAGTTTTTTTTAGTATGACTTTTTTTCACGTTGCAATGGAGCGGTTTTAGGGCATGATTTTTACTATTATATTTATGAACCGTAGCATAAGGTTAGTATTTATACCGTAGCAAAGCTTAAAATTCCTTTCCTTTACTGTTCAAGTTTTCAATGTTTAATATTACTTTATAATCGGTACGCAAAAACATAATAATACGTAATTCACAGACACCTCCCGCCCCCCACGGCCGCTAGAAGAGAACGGCGACTCGTACTGGTTCGTGTCCCGCGAGGAGATGGAGCGCGACGCGCACGCGGGCCGCTTCCTCGAGTACGGCGAGCACAACGGGCACTTGTATGGCACGCACTTGGACTCTATACGCGCCGTTATTAAGGATGGTAACTATACAGATGTTCAGCTGTTTAGGTAACAGACACATAGCACCGAGGCCGCTAGAACATTTCTGTGTAGTTAAAAAAATAACTAAACTAACCCACCCCCTCATCTAAAGCAACGACTATGCTAAATGATGTTCAATCAAGAAGTTGAATGTTACATTAAAAAATTTGACGAGTTGTCCTTTAGTCATTTAATTGCTAGCCATTCAATTGCAGCAATCAAATAGCAGAGTCAACCAGATGACTGCGACATATACATAACAAAAAAAAAATACTGCCGATGAAAATCAGGAATGTTGTACTTTTCCATTAGTGTAATAAGATTTCAAGATAGGTCCAGAAGTATTAAAGTTTAGCCATTACCATTATAAAAAAATCCTCAATTTCAGGCAAAATGTGCATCCTAGACTGTGCACCACAATCACTGAAACTCCTCCACAACAGCAGTGAGTTCTTACCCTTCGTGGTGATGATCGGCGCGCCCGGTATCGACCAACTGCGCAACCTTACCTACGCGTCCAATAGGAATCTGACGGTATTTATATGGAAAAAGATATTTATCATAATATGTCTATTTAAGGTGAATGTTCCGCCCGTCCCTCCATACATTTTTGATGACGTCTAAACACTTAACACAGACACTATTACTTTAAAACTAATCATTTTATCACTTCTCTACAATGAAATGTGTCCGCGTTCGACCTTTTTAATCAATAACTTACATTATTTACTTAGAAAAACAACAGTGAAATACCGGCAAAATTTGACACTTCTACAGTAGTGTGCGTGACTTTTGCCAAGCAAACGAAAGGCGATGTTTAGACATTGACCCGCTAGATGTCGTGCATTCGCGTTCGTTATCTTATACATAATTCTAATAAATCAAAGTTCTATGTGTAATAATTGAGTAATTTCATTTCCAATCGTTCAAAGAAAATAACAATAAAATAAAATAAAACTAATGACCTTAGAAATCTATGTTTTTTTTTGTAAACAATTTATTACTGATTATTGTTGTTTGGTCGTCCGTCGTAGGTCTGTAGACTGTATTGTACACACTGAAGGTCCAATGGTATTGTAGGTACTTTTGTTCGGCGTCGTCGTCGGCTTGATATACAATTACATTTCTTGATAAATCATTGACACGCGCTATGATTTGCGCGCGGAATTTCTTGTGTTGTGAATTTATTTTTATATGCTATGCATTTTAATTGAATCAAATTGCAATATTTCTCTAGTATGCATTTGAGACTATATTGTAATAATTGATCGTGGGTATAGTAATTAATTATTCTAATAACGCAATTATATTTTCGGTGGGATTCAAAACAAAAAATTGGCCCGTGATTTTTATGAAATTTCACCACATTGCAAATGATATACATATACAATTACAATTATTATAAATCGGTAAACTATCAAAGTAATCACAAACTTGCAAACATTGGCAAAATATGCTTTTCCGAATTTTCAGACAGACACACAATTTTATTAATTTGTTTTAGCAAAGTAGGTACCTATTCCCCGTTTTCCAATTACAGCACTAGAGCGCATTATGCGGCATAATGCTTAACGTTGAATGTTCCAACTACAGCAACGCTTCGCACAATCGAGCACTAGAAAAAGTAATGCGCGTGAATTGATGCGTGCAATCGATTTATCGTTAGTAATTATTAATTGTTGGAAAACATTTTAAAGCTTTCGTTTCATTGTAGTTTTTTCGAAATAATCAAAGTTAATTCAAATTGTGTTAAAAAAAATAAATATAAGTATGGATGAAGGTACAAACATTGAAAAAAATGTTAATGAAATAATCAAAATCCAAATTACTTAAAATAACCGTAAATATTTTTCAACCAATTATTATGTATACCACTATATTTACACATTAATGAGGTTATTGCTAACTCTATGAATATTTTTTTTTTCAACACTGAACTTAGCGCAACCTGCTGGTGCGTTTCATGTTCCAATTAAGCATCAGCATAATTCGGCATTGTGCGGCACTGAGTCGCATTATGCTTTGTAATTGGAAAACGGGGATACTCTACTCCGTTTACGCCGCGCGTCGCGTGCGTCGTCGAAAACGGTGCGCCCAGAAACAAACATACCTAATTACCTAATTCAGTTGCAATCCTTTTTTTGTTCCGTAATTTATTGTTTAAATTTATTCTAATACGATTTTTTTTATTCGTCGGCCAGTTCTACCAGGTATAAAAAGATAAAAATGAAATATAATTACTGTAGCGACAACTCGCTCTGAATCGCGCAAGCGAAATTTTTTCGCTACATAACACATATACAACTTTTTGATATCTTTCATTAGGGCTTCAACGGCCGGCCAGTCGAGTAGACTTGTTTATCGATGGAGGAATTCCACCTTCCTTCTTCCACAATTGTAACTCCGACGTTATTTGAACAAGCAATTTCTCCTGATAGCTAATAGCAAAACCATATGTTACTTTGTTTTCGTAAATATGTTTTTCACCTTCCTGGTTATTTTCACATAATAAATAATAAAATAATAAATAGTGTATTAGATTTGTTATTGTATCTTGTATACGAATTATTCTTACTTGTTGGTTATGAAATGTTCAAATACCTATTGAAATAATTTACTGTTACAAATCATTAGTGTTATTAGTTTTGAGTGAATAGGCATGGATCAGAAATTCAGAATATTATATGCTACTAACTACTCAAATACATACATTATGTTTTGATAAAAAAAAACAATAGTGTAATGTAATAAAATAAAACTGCGTTTTATTGTAATCAATTTTGACATTATTTATTTTCCAAAATTAATGATGAATAAAATAGTTTACGCCAACAAATATGTATAACTTTTATTTTTATAACAATCGTTCATAATAAACCGTAGCAGGTAGCGTTTTGAGTCTCACGCAACGTTGCCGCATCGCATGACAGCAGCAATTGCGCGCGACGTTGCCACTCCTATATTATAAACAAACACTATGGATACCTACCTACGCTCGCGAATGCAAATTCGGTGATTTACTAATTATTGATAATCATTGAATTCGTTTTGAAATAGCCTGTACTTTGTAATTTTTAGTGTTATAGACATTTATAAAATGTGGTGCTCATTTTTTTTTTGTAATAAATTATCCCGCTAACGCTATTGTATTTTCGTTGTTTTATTTCAAGTGAACACCCATACAATTTTGTCACGAGCCGCCTCTGGCCTCTGGGTGAAATCAACCAGTCAAATGATTTTTGTTCTAATTGTATTTTGGTAGTAGTTTGTTTAGAATTTACATTACCATTGTTTAATTTTTATTTTGTATTTGCAGTAAAATAAAAAGGTGAAAAACTTCATTAGGTATACTCTACGACACCTCGCTCTGAATCGCGCAAGCGAAATTTTTTCGCTACAGAGCACATATACAACTTTCCGACAATTTTCATTGAGGCTGGCCGGCCAATCGAGTAGGTATGTCGAGAAACTTAACTTATTCGATGGAGGTATTCTACCTTCCTTCCTCCACAGTTGTGTGACCCCGACGCGACGTGCATTGAACACGCAGCTTTCTGATACTAGTAGCTAAAATCAAAACCACAGACATGTCTGTGATCAAAACCATAATAATATTTTTACCTACTATATTTTACTAAAAGTCGAGTGCATCGAAATATAAATAGTGTTTTAGATTTGTTGTTGTATGAATAATTATTCTTACTTGTTGGTTATGAAATGTATATTGAAATAATTTAATTTTACAAATCATTAGTGATATTAGTTTTGAGTGAAAATGCTTGGATCAGCATAATATTATACCTAATTTATATCATATATGCTACTTCAAATACATGTTTTGATAAAAAAAACAATAGTGTAATGTAATAAAATAAAACTGCGTTTTATTGTAGGTAATCAATTTTAACATTATTTATTTCCCAAAATTACAATAAAATAGTTTACGCCAACAATTAATATAACTTTTATTTTTATAACAATCCTACTTCCTATTAATGCGAAAGTTTGTGAGGATGTGTATGTGTGTGTTTCACGCAAATACTACTGAACCGATTACAATGAAATTTAGCACACATATAGAACGTAACTTGGACACATTGAATAGGTTTTATCCCGGAAATCCCACGGGAACGGGAACTATGCTGGTTTTTTTTTGAAAATGCGGGCGGAAAGCTAATCGTTCATAATAATTATAAACCGTAGCAGGTGGCGTTTTGAAGTTTTGTCTACCTATACAGAAAAATGAAAAACTTGTTTTACATTCACGCCATCTAGAGTTAAATCTTTATCATTTTTGTATACGTCTGTGTGTGTAAACGACCCTGTATGCAATGACAGATGTTAAAAAGCGGTATTTTACCGAATTGGGTGGATTTTAAGGCAATGATATGACATATTTCAATTAAATATAATATTCAGTAACCGCCATGACTATTCCTAGGTTTTCCAATTACGCAAAAACTCAAATAAACTAGAAATGTAGAATTCAGCGCTATCTAGCGGGACATTGGCTGGGAACAGACCGTAGCATTCACCTTAACTATCTTGTTAAGTATTTTTTGTTTTGATTTTTCTCTCTTATTAAATTATGTAAACTTGCATTGGTAATGATTATGAATTTGTTTTGAATACAAATTATAGTTTTGCTTGAAAATTTATAAAATATTTTTCCGATTTTCAGTAAAAGCTGCTCCCGATTTAGCATGATTTTTGTCCCTGTCAATTATTGCATAAAAATTTTAGTCATAATTTTGATTTTAATTAAATGATTGATAAATAATAAATGCGTAGACTTACTCTGCGTGCTTGATTTTGCATCGAAAAATTTGTCAAAGTATTCATATATAGTATTGTGATTTTTTTACCAGTATTTTTGTTTCTTGCTTGTGATATGATTTAAAAAAGTGCTGCATTTACATCTAGTGTGAGTTTTGATACTATGTAATAAAATTTTTCGACATCTCTTACAAATATCAAAGAATGTGTCGAAACTTTTATGTAATAGTTATACTGACGATTAATTCGTCCTTTATTAGTTATATTATTCAAAAATACATATCTTATTTTTACATAATTTTACTTCATAATATGTAAATAAACTATTATTTACATAATCACTCAGTAAATATTAATATTTACAACAAACTCACGCTATTTGTACAAAGCATTTAGTGTACGTATGTAGTGGTAGTGTAGTGTAAGTGCGCATGTCTGTGTAGTTCGACCGGCAGAGCTCGATCCGCTACAGCTCGCGGCGCGCGCGCACGCTCGAGTCGCTCGCGTCGCTCTATGAGGTTAGTATTATAGGGTTTTTTTCTTTATAGTGAAGTTTTTCTTTGAGAAATGTGTAGTTGTTTTAATGAAATGTTTAAAAATGTTAATGTTAGTTTATTAGATTAAGTTGTTCCCTTATATTCTGTTAACGTTTTATAAATGAGATCATCTCAAGATTATCTATTGTCAAACAATGATATTAACTCATTCATACTTATTCTAAATTTTTTTATAATAATTGAAAAGATTTTTTTTTTAATTTAGTTTTACTTACGATTAAGCATTTATCTTGAAAAGCTTATTTTAATTTTTCTATGTCCAACTATTCAAACAGGAAGAAGATCTGAAGCAAACACTAGAAGAAAGCGCACGCATACAGCGGCAATACGAGAAATACATCGATCTTGAAATTGTTAACACAAACAACGATACAACCTACTCTAAAATCATGGACGCCCTCCATTCCCTTTCTACCGACCACCAGTGGGTTCCCGTTAGCTGGATTTACTAACACCTTTATGAATGTAGCATTTTCCTAAGCTGTGATAACGCGTGCGATTATAGAAAAACTTAGTGTATCTGTTAAAATAATAGGCAAGATTAAAAGCAGTTTATAAGCTGTACTACGCAACCCAACTAAAAATAGGATCGCCATATTGCCATATTGTGACTTCATAGCTGTTAATTCAATAATCTAAGTTGAGCTATAACCTACATTATATTGTATCTCAATGTTAGGGTAGGGTAAAATAAAATAAACTGTTATTGACTAAAATACTTTATTTTTTAAATGGTATTTTATACCAGAAGGTAGTTGAAAGTTGATAGTTCCTATTCTTAGTTGGATCGCATTATAACTGCGTAAATGCGTTTATGGCTGGCTACTGGCTACATGTGCAATTTAAAGATTTAAAATATATAGCAAAGCTGGTCTTTCACTTTTTATGTTTCATACAAAAATAGGTTTACTATGCTGGTGCATCGAAATAGCTGTTAACTTTATAATATCACAAAGCATGTTTACATTTCAATTGTGAAATGTTCATGGCTCTTAGTTCATAAGACGCATAACTTTAATACCAACGTATTAATTCACGCGTTAGTGTTTCTTTAAAATTTCACATTATTCTTCTTCATACGTTTTATATGAAGCACAAAGCTTACGAAAATGCTACCGCTAAAATTTCGCAAACGAAAAATTATCTAATATTAGCATTTACAAGAACTTCCATATATTATTGTGTCATTTATTACAAAATATTCGAACTTTCTTGAACTAGAGAAACCTAGATTTCTCTGTTTCACACTCTAGTACCTATTCAAAAAGCAAATTGAGATTGGTTTAAACAACATCACATTTTTAAGGCATCCAATTAATTTATTTATACCTACACGTTATTAATTGGCATAAATCTTCATTGTCATTTACTTTACGGCATGTTATAATTAAGATTCAATACTTTGCTTATAACTAAGGACAATTATAAATGATTAATTGTATTATAGATGAGTGGATTACTTTCGAATTTACGTGAATGTGTTTTAAAATAACAAAAAGAATGTTAGTAAATAATTTCCTGGTAGATCTTAAATAGAAGCCTATGTTAGAAACGTTATTATAAATTTAATTAGAAAATTTTTTATGGCGTACTTTGGTTTTTGAAATTATGCAGGAACACATACGATATGTATTAATTAGTTAAGTCTGATGCCATAAAAATATTCTATGTTTATTTATTTATCATTCCATGCCTTTTTCACACAATGTTACCATTTATAAAAACATTTCATTAACCATCTCCTTTTATATCTAATAAAAATAATTTAGTTACATTTGACTGTAAAAGATTCTTCTCTATATAAATATCTAGTAATAAATTACGAATTATTCACATGCTTCAGAAATGGTGTTCAATTTCCCACCAAATAAAATCTCGTATATAACTAAGATATAGTAAGCTCCTTTAAAATGTGTGAACGAAAGCACAAAATTAGCCTTAAATTAAGGACTATGTGACATCTTGTAATTGAGTATTTTAGCCCTCGAATTATTATTTTTTTTTTTATCATAAAGTAGAACGTAGTTAAAATTACTAGTGTTTGTATTAACCAAGAAGCTTATATCTAATACACTGGAGATTGCACTATGACCATTAACTTGTAACAAGAAAATATGACGTTGAATGACGCCTGTATGTTTTTTTATCCCTTTCACACCAACTTGCCAAGTTAGGTGTGAAAGGGATAAAAAAACATACAGGCGTCATTCAACGTCATATTTTCTTGTTACAAGTTAATGGTCATAGTGCAATCTTAATTGTAATGTAAGAGTTATCAAGGCCTAAATTAAGTTTCGAACTTATGTAATTTAGCTATCTGATTTTGTACTGTAATTAGTACTTTTGCATTTAATTATAGAATTTTTAGCATTTGTATTAATGTAGCATATAAATTTCACGAATAGTTCATAGATATATGCTTATTATTATGTAAAAATAAAGACAGTCTCATCACAGTGCTATCACATTAAATGTAATCATGTGATAAACCAGTGTAATTTTAGGATAGTAATAATCAATTTAATATGTAATTAAAATAGTAATTACTAATGTTATGGCTTTTGCAATTTTTTAAATATTTTGCTATTGAATATCAATGTATAAGTTAAGCTTCAAGTTAGCTCGTACTTCATTAAGAATCTCACATTCCGTCCATTTTGTTTTGTTATTTAGCTACAGATTTTATTGTATCGAGAATTTTTCAATATACTTTATGTAAGTAAATGGCTTTTTTATTTTATTTTTCGCTTTATTTTTTTTATTTGATATTTTTAATAAATCACATTGCTGTTGCGCTACAAATTCGTTTATGTTTTTGTCAATCCTCACATGCAAAAAGTATTGGGAAAATAAAACAAGCATTCATTACTCAAATCATTTAATGACAATATTTAATTTCCATATTCGTTTACATTTCTCTGTACCTATGTATGAAAAAAAACCTTCAGTTAGCCGGTCTTGTATTATTCTTGTGATGTCTTGCAGAGGTCTTAAATATGTTAGGGTCGATGTGGTTAAGCCCAGTCTCACTACCGGCAGATATCAAACTAACGTCCGTGTCCGTTTTCTCCAGAAGATGGGGCGCGAGTAGAAGAAATAGTTGCTGTAACAATAACAAAACGTTATATGAAAATGATAGACACGTAATAATAATAATTCCATTGTGCCTTTCACTTTTCAGAAATTCAGCACAAAACAGGATAAACTACTAGGCTACTAACACAATTTTTTCTTGAAATAAGTAATAAGTAGTTTTAAACTCAAGAATTCACGAAAAATCACTAAATATAGTCTATACCTACTACCTATAGTATAATATAAGCAATGTAAGAATCAAAAGCTAGGTACATCGATTATTATATTTTTTTTAGCATTTTCTTTTTATTAAACATCGAACATTCGTTACCTCAGCCCACGGGATGAGTGGCAAATTAGCGAACGCTGCTTGCCAGCCCGGCAAGCCGAGGTGTACCAGAGCCATTCTGAAATAATGCGTGAACGAATCCGCCAACCAGCCCCAGCCACCTTCACGGGTAGCCAACCAGACAGACCACGCGCCGCCCGTGTAAATCAAACATACCTAGTTTTTTTTTAATTTACATGTTGAGAAAGTTTCGAACTATGAACACGAATGATAGGCAAAAAGAAATGTTTTTTTACTAGTTACTTACAAAAAAATAGGTAACTAGGGGAGAGCGGGGATGAAAGTCACATTTTTAACTTTTTTTATGTAACTTCCAAAATACGTTGTTTAGGAATGATATTTGTATACCAAAAGGTAGTGTAATTATTCTGTTACAAAAGAAATAAACGTATTTTTGTGTAATATTATCAGTTGTAGAAATATTTTGTATTTTCACTCTAAAGAAAAATGTGACTTATAACCCCGGGTCAGGGATGGTTGTCACAATGCCTAGGGTAGGTAGTCACATACTAAATAACAGGCAATTTATAAATAGAAAGTCACACTTTGGTCTTATAATTTTACGGAATAGTTTTTAATTAAGAACTCTTAACCAAATGAAACCGTGTCTACGGTCTTTATTTCATTCTGAATATTAATCAATCACAATTTTAGCAAACAATAATAATCGTGAGTCAATATAGAGTCATCAAGGACAGATGGACTTCCAGCAGGTTTGTTAGGGTGATTTTCCGGTGTTGATTGAAAATTTACGGCTAAAACAAACAACCTCAAAACGTAAATAAAGTCATCTCGCATACAGGGGGCTGGTTGATATGTGACAACCAGCCCCCGAAAATTTGTGACAACGAGCCCCATAACACGTTTTAGGAAAATAAAATTGAAAATAAATTCCGATCAATGAATATCTAAAAAACTATACTACGATATTATAAAACACATTTCATCATCATCAAATGACTTGAAAGATTATTACTGTAAAACAAGAACGTATAATTACGAGGTTCGACACAGCAGCACAAAAATTTACTTTTGCTGTGCGAAAACAATAAACACGTGTGAGGCCCTCACGGCAGATCGGAGCGGTCTGACGCGAAGTTGGGACAGCGTTTTCACTGTATCGCTCTTGCCACGCTGTTCAACAGACTTATTCGATAGTTCAGTTTTGTGTTAAGACCGCTGTGACAACCAACCCGTGAGACAACCAAACCCGGTCTCCCCTAAGCATGGCAGGGGTGTGAAAAACCATTGAATAGCATCATCAAATTAAAGAAGTTAACTACTTATAGCAACATACTACTTAACAACAGCTACTAGGCCGATTTTAATGATTCTTAAGTCTTTCTTAGTCTATATTCTAGTAATTTTTCATCTTAAAAGGATGAATACTTAGAGCATTAAGGATAAAATATATGATATAGTAGGCTATAAATTTAATTTTTGACTGGAAAAATACGGAGGGCGATCACAAGTTGGCATAATTTAAACTATGTAGTTCAAAGAGAAGCTTAAGGCATAAGCTCTTACTTTTCCAATATTCCGACATGAGTCCAATTCAAAAACTTTGCTTTTAGTATTGAGAACGGGGCGAGGCCCGGTAGATTGTCTGGTGAGAGAAAAGTCTAACAAATCTTTCAGAGCCGGTGATAAATAAAGTTCATTCAGCGAATTTACACGAATCGATCCAACTGGTAATATTTCATCAGCTGTAAGTTTATAAAAATAATTATTTTAAAATAATAAGTTTTATTATGAAACTGCTATAATTAAAAATTATTGCACCTATAATAATTATAGAACATGAATATATCCGTATTCGGTCTTAGACTTAATTTATTCACTATGAAATAGCAGGCTTTACTTAGAAGGACTATTTTGTTAAACGCTATTAAGTATTCAGTGATATGAGTGAGATTTTTTTGTGGACAACGATTCCTTTTTATTTTTCTGTTTGCGAAAGTTTCATTAAAATCGATACAGTCGTTTTTAGGATAAGACAGACATACATTTTCATAGTTCTTGCTATAAAATGGATATTGGAGACAGTATTCCCTTTCCTGAATATTTATAATGCCATGTGAGTTGAAATCCGTCTGTTGATAGATAAAAGTTACGGAGATCATCAGGTAATATTGCCGAATGCTTTTGTTCCCAATTGGAAAGTGCCACGCGGTCACATGGAGGTCTTCTTTCTACGGCAACATTTGAAATACGAGGATCTGATTCTAAAATAAGGACACAAAAACAAAGATCAATAAATACGTGATTATAAAAATGGTATCATGATAAAAATGTACATACCTACATGGTTAAGTTTATAACTAACTGCGCCGCGCAGTTTTACCCGGGGAGAATCACTGCCAACTATCATGCAAATCCGTTCAGTAGTTTTCGTATGAAATACTTTTAGAACATCACCATTCCATTTATGGTTTAATTTTTATCAATTGTTTGTATCTGTGTCGCTAACATAGGGCGTATTCAGAAAGAAAGCTTGAAACTTATAAGCGCTTATAAGCGCTTCAACAGTTTCTTCACAAGTTTGTTGAAACTTGTTGGAACTTGTCGGCGCCTATCAGCGCTTATAAGCGCATGTTCATATATTTTCCTGCGCGGGTTACCAGCGCTTATAAGCGCCGATAAGCGCTTATAAGCGCTTATAAGTTTCAAGCTTTCTTTCTGAATACGCCCATAGAATACTAGTGATCAGCTGACGCCTGACAATTGAGTAATTGACACTGACTGATTGTCCAATGTGAAATGACAGATGATCGTGATCCTCGGCGTGTGGTCCAATCTTCAAATCTTGATTATAACCTTAATTCTCAAATTTAAGCGATTTTATTTAAAAACAGCACCAGAAAAGGCTATGACTAGTGCGGCAAATAATAATGCGGGTGTGTGTAACATTAAAGAAGAATTTATCATTCATAGAACTGAAAAAAATATTGAAATAATAAACACCGATAATGTAGCAAAAAGAAAGCTCGACGACGAAAATGTTGACTGTGATATTAAAAAGGCAAAATGTAATGATAATTCTTGTTTAGGAAAAGTGAAGAAGAGAGGACAAAATAAAGCTAGACCAAAAACTTATCAAGATGATAAACAAAACAAACCATGTCCAAGTATTATTAATGTTTCATTAAAAGATGAAACGAAACCTTGTCAATATGCAAATTGTAAGTTCATTCATAATTATCTGGAATATTTAAAAATAAAAAAAGAAGATATAGGCCAAGAATGTCACGTTTTTAATCTTAGGGGAAGATGTCCACGCGGTATTGCTTGTCGTTTCGGCTCTAAACATATTTCAGACGAAGGCTACAATATAGTGGATGAGGAGAAGGCTAAAATGTGGTTAGAAGATACGAAAAATACCATGCAATCATCTTTACAAATACAGTTACAAAAAAGGAAATATGACTTCTCTTTGGCTGAAAAATTAGTGAAAGCATTAGATGATGCACGGAAAGCAAAAAAAAACGATCCTAATTGTGATAAAAAATCTGTATCTAATAATGACAGTGATACTAAAGAAAAATGTAGTGGACCTATAACTGATGAGGACCTGATAAAGTTATTACCAAGGGAAAAAAAGGAAATTGATTGGAGGGATAAGTTATATTTGAGTCCACTTACTACAGTGGGTAACCTCCCATTCAGAAGAATCTGTAAGTCATTTGGTGCTGATGTAACATGTGGGGAAATGGCACTTTGTGAATCCTTACTAAAAGGAACAAAACAGGAATGGGCATTAGTCAAAAGGCATGAATCAGAAGATCTATTTGGTGCCCAAATATGTGGAAACAATCCTTTTGCAATCACCAAAGTTGCTCAACTTTTACAAGAGAATGCAGAATTAGATTTTATTGACCTCAACTTAGGATGTCCTATAGATTTAATATATAAAAAAGGTGGTGGCACAGCTATGATGCATAGACTGCCAGCTTTGGAAACTTCTGTAAGGGGAGCTTCAAGTATATTAAGTTTTCCATTCACTATAAAAATGAGAACTGGGGTTTATCAAGATAAGAAAATAGCTCATACCATTGTACCACAAATGAGGGAATGGGGTGCTTCTCTCATTACTTTACATGGCCGATCAAGAGAAGCAAGATACACAAAAATGTCAGATTGGGAATACATTGAAATGTGTGCAAAAGCAGCTTCTCCATGTCCTCTCTACGGGAATGGTGATATTTTATGTTATGATGATTATATACAGCGAAAAGCCTTAGCACCAACAGTTCAAGGTATGATGATTGGTAGGGGAGCACTTATAAAACCATGGATTTTTACAGAAATTAAAGAACAGAGACTTTGGGATATAAGCAGCACTGAAAGGTTTGAGATAATTAAAAAATTTACAAACTATGGACTAGAACATTGGGGTTCTGACACACAAGGTGTAGAAAACACAAGACGCTTTTTATTAGAATGGCTCTCTTTCTTATATCGCTATGTTCCCGTGGGGCTGTTAGAAAGACCACCTCAAAAGATAAATGAAAGGCCCCCTAGTTATTTTGGAAGAAATGATTTAGAGACTTTAATGGCATCTGGAAACTGTTCTGACTGGATTAAAATAAGTGAAATGCTTCTGGGACCTGTACCTGAAGGCTTTATATTTTTACCAAAACATAAGGCTAATTCTTATTAGAATAGCAATGTAGAATAGTCTTATTTTATTATATTTAATAACCAACTAAGCTGTTTTGTTACATTTGTAATGTTTAAGAATGTAAAAATTAGATGAAGATGATTCATGTTTATAGTACTAATAAGAAATTATAGTTGTTATATTATAATACGTTTTTTACTTACCAAGCAGTTTTGTTACACCTAAAGTAATATTTTCGTAAAAAGAATCCTCCGACACTAAATCTACGCAAAAGCTCATTTTACACATATAGGTCTATTCATGAAAAATTTTGATAACATAAATCAATAAACAAGTCATTTCAGTTTCTATAGTAACAATGACATTGCATATACATATGTAATACATAGTGATTATAACAATAATAGGTGTTGTGTGTCAGTTTGAAATATTAGTTCCATCTTACACTAGCTGTGCTCCGCGGTTTCACCCGCTTTGCTCCGCTCCTGTTGGTCTTAGCGTGTTGATATAATATAGCCTTCCTCGATAAATGGGCTATCTAACACCGAAAGAATTTTTCAAATCGGACCAGTAGTTCCTGAGATTAGCGCGTTCAAACTCTTAAGCTTTATAATATTAGTATAGTTAAAATATCACTACAATATTCCTAATTAATGTACTTTTGTCCTACCTCGCAACTCTTTTGCAACTCAGAGAAGTCCCAGTAAATAACTATTAGATGATTTTTATGTTGGGTACCTATTAGAAGTACATAATATGAATGTATAGAGTAGTCATAATATAACAAAACAGATTCCATTAAATTTTTTAAACTAATGACAATTAAGTCTATAATTTACGCAGTTACACATATGAAAAAAAAATTAAAATTTTCATAGGTATTGGGTAATAAAATAATAATTAATTGCTTAAAAATGTTTTTATTTAATATTAAGATGTTACATACTTATCCTTATAAGGTTAAGATCAAATAATTTATGTACCACTCGGTATTTGTATCATGTTCAAAGGTAAATACAAAACAGTCAATTTAGAATTATAATATGAAATTAAATGTGTACTTAGATGCCACGGATGGAACATAGAACATTAGAACAAAGAAACTATTACATATATTGAAACGTTTTACAAATGTGAATTGAAATTATCCCTAAACAACCTATGTGAATATCAAGAGTATTCCATACATTTCGTATTCATAAATGCGTCCTTCATTTTTTATATTTCAGAAGTATAAAACATGGCATTTTTATAAAACCCAATACACAGTTGTAACTTATAATTATTACAATGATTAATAATCAGTTTTGTTTAATATGCAGTACATATTCAAATTAACACAATGTTATGAATGTGGTGTTTAACAGAAAAATTTTTATGTACCTATTAAATTTTTTCAAAATTTGCATTTCTATGCTACAAAATAACACTTTTACACATGGAATGAAGTTGTTTCTATCTTGCTCAGTATAATATATTTGTTCAATGAACTGTCTTCTGTCGTATTTTAGTTTTATCGCCTCCTACGGCGCCGGGAATCTCCATTATACCCGTTTTCTGTAAACAATGAGAGAAAGTTTTTTACATTATTATTTTTCATTTTCACAACTTCCATTAATAGACAAGAATACAGCATAAAATGGCGTATTACCCGTGGTCCCCCCGCTATGACCCACTGTGGGTCTACGGGTAATATTTTTTCCCCGTGGACCCACTGCTATAGAATGATATGACAGTGGGTCTACGGGCACTTGAATTAAAAATACTTTTTACCCGTGGTCCCCCCGCTGCCATACTTTAACCATTATAGACAGGATTAGGTACTATATTATCTGCACTTCCCGGTTTATGTCCTGCGTAATTATTTCGAATTATCCATTAGTTTCAGATAGTTTAGGTTTAAATAGTAAAATAAAAGTATAATTGGTTTGGTTTGGTATTGAAGTGAAACTTCTTTATCGTGGTTGGAAAAAAATTTAGTGTAACATTTTTTCGTTACGCGTGACATTTTTCTGTTACGCGCTCTTTTTCTTATCCCTACCACGCGTGATTCGACGTATTTCTGTAAAGTTGCATATAGTAAATTATTTTTTTGAAAAATAAGGTCATAAAGAAGTTTCACTTCTTACGTGAGTACAGTAGTATACACACTTACATTTTTTTATTATTTACCCGACTGCGACAGAAGAAAGATTATGATTTTCTCGACTATCCTACTAATATTATAAATGCCAAAGTTTGTGAGGATGGATGTATGTGTATGTGTGTATGTTTGTTACTCTTTCACGCAAATACTACTGAACCGATTACAATTAAATTTAGCACACATATAGAGTGTAATTTGGATTAAAACATAGGATAGGTTTTATCACGGAAATCTCACGGGAACGGGAACTATGCGGGTTTTTCTTTGAAAACGCAGGCGAAGCCGCGGGCCGACAGCTAGTGTATGTATATTTTTTCGGCACGCCGCAAAGCAAAAACAGCTTGCAACAATTTTACCTAAGTGGTGTGAGGTGTGTGGGCTTCAGAATTAAAAAAATAAAGCAAAGTAAGGATTTATGGTGACAAAATGTCTCAAAAAGTAATCTCAAAAAATAATGTTTATAAACTTCATTAAATGTGTATGATATCAAAATAAATAATTTTTAACGGTTATCGTCTCTATATCTCTATATTATGTAAAAATGAATTTTTAACGGTTATCGTCTCTATATCTCTATTTCTTCTGGTCATGGCATCACGCGCGAACGGCTCGACCGATTTTGATGATTCTTATTTTGATGTGTTCGTTATTGTCAGGACAAGGAAGGTTTTATTGCAGTTTGGAATATAAATTTTCAGCTTTACAATATTAGTATAGATTTTAGTTAAATCTGATATCCGCAACCATCGATCGTAAGTATTAGAAACTAACTGTTAATTCGAAATAATTACGCAGAACATAAACCGGGAAGTGCAGATAATATAGTACCTAATCCTGTCTCTATAATGGTTAAAGTATGGCAGCGGGGGGACCACGGGTAAAAAGTATTTTTAATTCAAGTGCCCGTAGACCCACTGTCATATCATTCTATAGCAGTGGGTCCACGGGGAAAAAATATTACCCGTAGACCCACAGTGGGTCATAGCGGGGGGACCACGGGTAATACGCCCATAAAATGACGGTAAGGACATTATGTTTATGAGTATTATTGCAATGTTAAAAAGTTTAAAATTTATTAAGTATGGTTAGAGGTGAGACTGCATTGGTTTTCAATATAACAAACCTCAATCGTATTCACCGGCGCTGGCGGTTGCCCTGGCGGTCATTGTGGTATCCCATGGAGCCATTAGCCATCGCGCCGTTGCTCTGATCCAATCCGTCCCCGTACGGTCTGCCGGGGCCGAAGTTTTGTTGTCCATAATAATCCATGCCCATATTGTTTTGATTGTAACATTGATCTCCGTTGTCTTGTGGATTTCTTTTATTTTTGTTTCCGTAAGAACCGAAGGCGGTAAAGTTAGCGCCCTGCGGTCCGACGAAGTCGCCGTTCTGGGGGAGCATGCGCGGCAATAGGCTCCCATGGGATACGTCGAGACCGCCAGGGTCGGGGCCGGGCGCGCCGTGGCCCAGGCCGCCCGAGCCGAGGCCCCCGCTCGCGTAACCCGAGTCGGGGCCGTCGCGGTCGCGTCCTCTTCCGCGCCGGCGCCGGTCGCGGCCGCCGCGCGCGCGACCCTCGTCGGAGCCCAGGCCCCCGCCAGAGCCCAGGCCGCCGTCGCAGCCCAGGCCCCCGGCGGAGCCCAGGCCCCCGCCGGAGCCCAGGCCTCCGCCGGAGCCCAGCCCGCTGCCGTAGCCGAGGCTCTCACCTGAGCCTTGACCTCCGCCGTAGCCTTGGCCACCGGAGCCGAGTCCTCCGCCGCCGTAATGATTCGAGCTCTCTAGCCCGCCAGAACGTCCTCTTTTTCTGGAATCTGACTCTATGCCACTTTGTCCCAAACCAATTTGCCCATAACTTTGCGTATTAGAGGGAGCGGGAGCCGGAGGAGGGGGCGGGGGTGGAGGGGCGCCCCAGTTGGCGGCGTTAAGCATCGGATTTTGAGTGAAAGGCGGGGCCATCATCATGCCATATTGATCGGGAAAATATGTCGGCATGACGAAACCTTGCCCGTTCATGGCGGCCATAGGAGGCATGCACATGTTCATTTGAGGATTCATCGTCATTAAAGGTGGAATGACATTAGGTTGTTGTTGGAAATTATTTACATTTTCAGGGGGGGTACTATTTTCTTGATTGTTACTCTTATTTCTAGATTCATTTCTAGGCGGAGGAGGTGACGCATCTTTCGTATGAGATTTATCATAGAGGTTAGGGGGGAGCTGAGGGCCTATAGGCGTGGGCAAAAGCGGTTTGGGAGTAGGCAATAAGCCTTGTGACGGTATCTGATTCACAGCCGGAGCGTCCTTTATAGGGCTGCACTTGCCTGATCGAGAGCGGCTTCGAGAACGGGAGCGGGAGCGTGAATGGCTTCGCGACGACTTGGACGAGCGACTTCTGGACGATCTTGAGGAGCTGTGTCTGCGACGGCGCCGGTCTCTCGATCGGGAGCGGGACCGCGTGCGGCGGCGCCGGTCCCGGGAGCGGGAGCGCGAGCGCGAGCGACGCCCGCGGCGGTAGCGACCTCCGCGCCCACGGTGACCTGACCAAACATATAACATTCATTAATTATTGTGTACGAGTATGTTAACTCGATATGATTGTTAATAATTGTCATACGAAATATATAATTATGTAATATTTTACTTTAAATATTAAACTTTACACAATTTGGCAACTTAACAAACAACACACAAAAGAAATTAACTTACGTCGCCCGCCACCGCTCCCTCGCTCTGCTAATTCTTGTAATTTAGGATTAACCACTTGTTTCGCTTCTTTTAAAACAGCGACAAGATCCCCAGCTTTTGCAGCATTGGAAGGTGTAAAGAAGGTGTATGCAGTGCCAGTCTTGTTTGTTCGTCCCGTTCTTCCAATGCGATGCACATAATCCTCTGAATTACTGGGGTAGTCAAAGTTTATTACAAACTTTACATCATCAACATCTGCAAACAAAAATGTGATTATTTAGTGAGTCATTAGTTTTACTCAACATGAAATAAGACTAAATCACGAAATAGCTTTCAATACATACCTAAACCTCTGGCAGCAACATCAGTGGCTACAAGTATAGGAGCTTTCCCACTCCGAAAGTCTGAAAATATGTTATTCATTTAATACAATATTTTTTAAATTCAATTTTTCCCGCACCTTGAAAATCAAACCAGTCAGCCATCCATTGTGCTATAAAATTTTTAAGTATAAAATACTCACTGTATACTTATCAAAATATTTTTGAAATACTCTGTAATACAGATATACAAATATAATATATAAATAGTTTTATTTCGAATACAAAAATGCTTCTATTAAATTTGGATTTCTGCAACTATTTCATTTGGATTTCATTGAAAAACTTTATCACTTATTCACTGGATAACATGTTTAAAATAATTTGTGCAGGCATACTGTTTGGGCCGGTTATATATTTGAATAGCCTTTTCCATTATGATACATCCAGCTTTATATAGTGCAAGATTCAATATAAAATTACAAAAATGTTTATGCTATCTTAGCCTCATGTCTAAACATGTTATGTTTAGATTGTAATCTTTTAAGATAGTAACAAATAGTGGAAATACATAAATTATACATATATATTGTAAATATAAAATGGTTCTTAGAACTCAACAGTCATGTCATGTCATGCGTCTGATCTCAACGCTATCTCAATAAACTTACTAATAAAAATAATCCGCAAGTTACAAAATGGCGCAAAATAACTATTAAGGAAAGTGGGCGTCCGGAAGCGCTTGAAGCGCGAATGGACGCGAACGGCGAGGGGGCGGCGCGCGGTGAGGGTCGAGCAGCGAGCGGCCGCCGCACCTCGCCGCTAGCGAGAAGCGGCGCAGTAGCCGCGTGGCAAGGCTCAGTGCATTGGGCTTAGCCCCGGCAACTAGACGGACGCGGCGCCCTTCGCCCGCGAGCCGCCGCCTCCGCCGCCCTGCCGCAGCCCGCCACAGCCTGCACATGCAGACATGTTCTCAGATACTGTTCCCACATTGCACTACACGCACCTGCCACACCCGACTGATCGACTGACCTGACACCGCTTCTCTTAACTCGCTAATTTAATATCAATCTTTAATTACTGTTTAATCTTTACTGTCAATCAAATTTCAAAGCTTTTAAGGATTTCAATCAATATAAAAATAAAAGAAATAAAAGATTTGCAGTCTTTTACTAGTCACATCAGTCTTACCTTGCAATACCCAATCTCTCTCATTTTGAGATTTATCTCCATGTATACATACAGCTGGCCACCTGAAAATATTAAAATTATATAATCCATGTATTTTCATTTGACATTTTAAATATAGCACACAATATCTCAATACTGAAATTGTATGAGAAATTCCTACTTACCCATCCCTTTTCATTTTTCTAGTTATATCATCTACTCTGCGTTTTGTCTCAATGAATATAATAGTTTTATTTTCCTTTTCTGCCATTATTTCTTTAAGAAGTGTACTTAATTTTGTTTCTTTTTCATATTCCATACACACATCAATGATTTGTAAAATATTGTGATTTGCAGCTAATTGCAAGGAACCAACATTAATTTGAAGGTAATCTTTTAAGAATTCTGAAGCTAAACTTTGAACTTCTCTTGGCCAAGTAGCAGACCACATGAGTGTTTGCCGATCTGGTCTAATCTGTTCAATTATTTTTCTTATTTGAGGCTCGAACCCCATATCTAACATTCTATCAGCCTCATCCAAGACCAAATATGTGCATCTTTTTAAATTAGTTCTTGCACTTTCCAAGAAATCTAATAAACGTCCGGGGGTAGCTATTACAATTTCTACACCAGCATCCAAATCTCTGGCTTGAGGACCTTTTGGTGCCCCTCCAAATAAACATGTGTTGTGAATTTTGGATGTATTTGCAAATTTATCACAAACTTCTTGTATTTGTTGAGCCAATTCTCGAGTCGGAGCTAATACTAATGCAATAGGGCCATCTCCTCTACTAGATTTAGGTTGGTTATTAATGTGTACAATAGCTGGTAAAATATATGACAATGTTTTGCCTGAACCAGTTGAAGCTATTCCTACCATATCATATCCACTTAAAGCTATTGGCCAACCTTGGGCTTGAATTGGTGTTGGTTTTGAAAATCCCATTTTATCAATTTCATCCATAACATAATCAGGGAATCCAGCTTCATCGAATGTCAACGTCGGTTTGGGAATGTTTTTACCCTTGAGAGTGATTTCATTAGAACTTCGCCAAGCTTCGACTTCGGAATCGGGTCTTTTCTCAACATCAGGATGAGGGATGTAAAAATCTTTCTTAAAAGGTTTTAATCTGCTAAGGTCCCATTTCGGTTTTCTGAGATTAGCGCCCGGATTGTTTCTCCGCCCTCCTCCGCCATATCCGCCGCCGCCGCCGCCGCCGCCGCCACCACCGGAACCGAGACCATAGCGCGGACTACGACTACGACTTCTACTCCGACTCCTGGTTCGACTACGACGTCTATCGCGACTACGATCTCTAGAAATTTTGAAACATATTTAATATACTGGGACCAGACTAATTACCAAGAGTAATTAATGCAATCGATATGCGCAAATGAATGTTGAAGTAACGTAATTATAAAAAACAAATCGTTTACCTGCCACGACCCATACTCTAAGCGATACCTCTTTTCTTTAAAACTAAACTTAAGTATACTTATAAAGATTTAGAACTATAATTATTGCTTTTCATAGGAATTCAACACTTCAAAACGAATCGGCGATAAAATAATCGATGCACACCAAGACGCCGCATGTAGAATACAAAATGGCGACGGAAATCCGAAATAGTGTTGCCATTAATCAATTTCCCACGACCGCTGCTGCTAAAAAAACACAAAAAATATCAAATTACTCTATATTAATTATTTATTTACCACATTATAAAATGCCTCACTTGGCACGGCTAAACTAATAGATATCTATTGTCTATTTTTTTTATCTTGTTATGGCAAGAAGATATAACTATAATTTCTCTATTTCTAAAATCTATTTTAAAAAAATCATTTGGCGCATTTTTTTTTTTTTTATTATAAAATTAATACACGCGCACCTGCTTTTCCTTAAAAGTTATATCACTTTGCTATCTTTACATTATTAATATAATGACGAATAGTAATATATTATAATATGCGTGATCAACTAAACAGCACACCTTTCCATTATTTTAATCACTAATTTTCGGTTGAAAATAAACAACTGCGTTAGATTTTTAAGTTCAAACACAACAATATACGTAGGTACATAATAATATATTAATAAATAATAAATAAAATCTAATATGGTTACTTAATTACTATGTAAGTTGATATAATATACCTATACGACATTCGAATGTATTTTTAATATTTTCTGCACGTTTTAAATTTTAATACAATATTCGTAAATGGTAGACCACTTTATTTAATAATCAACAACTTATGATTTTACGTGGATTTTACATAAATATCTTAATAATATACACGTACAATTTTTTTAATGATTAGGATCAATGATCATCAAAAACTCACTTGAAAAGGAACGTATTCAGTCGGGATCCATTTTCTGTTGTTGTGACATTTTGGATTTTACTGTATTCGGGTTTCAGCACCTACCTAAAACTAAACTTCTTGCAGGGCAGTGGGACTTTGTGAAAAGAATTTGCAATGGAATAAATAATTTAATATCCATCTATAAATATATTGAAACATAAAGCAGTGATGAATAGTTACACCAATGACTTATGAAAGAAATGTGATTTACGCTTTCAGAATATACACAATGGGTTGAAAAGCAACTGTGCGCGGCATTTACTCTTCACTTTTTATACACGTTATTTTACAGGTCTATTTTACAATCATCTAATATCAATTTATCGAAAATGGAGTTAGATGTATCACCCGTCGAAAGTATGGACATGGAATATTCAGACAATTCCTCTGATAATAAATACTTGACATGCAGTACGAATGAGCAATATACTGTCATTCGCATTCCACAAGATAATGAAAAGCCTAGTAAACATTCCTCCAAAAAACAGTCGAAACGAAGGAAAAAAAGTTCTAACCACTCCAGGCCTTTACCAAGAATCATAGTTAAACCTTTACCTCCACCTCCACCAGCCGAAAACAGAGAATGGACGGCCGCGTCAACATGTACTGAACCATCTTCATCAAATAAACCATCAACAATGCGGGAAGTGTTGGCTAGTATCCCAGGTTTCTGTTTAAAACCAAGAAAAAGAAGTGGAAAAAAATTGTCCACAGCTGCTCAGTTACAACAAACTAGAGAAGGTTGTATTGACTTAGAGACACCAGACTCTATACTTGTTAACACTAATATTAGGCAATTATTAAATAAACATACATTTTCACTATTGCCTCCTTTGTATCAGTGTAAACTTGGACAATTACTTCCCAATGTTGATAGAATTAGTTCTTCAGGAAGGTTAAGTTCATCTAGTCTTAATAATGAATTTTTTGCGCGTGCTTGCTTAGAATGGCAAGAAAGTCTCTCTGGAGGTGAATTTACACCAGAAAATCAGCAGAAAATGAAGACTGAAGCAGAAAAAGAAAAAAGTAAAATAGATCCTTGGAAACTTAAGCATTTCGAGCCATTTTGGGGTGAAAAATCAAGAAAGGAAAAATCTTCAACAAATGTAAATTCAGAACGACCATCATTAAAAACCACAATTAAACTAAGACCAACAGCATCAATAACTAGTAGCAGTACTGTACCCAAAGTTAAGAAAAGTAAATCAAGTAATAGCAAGAGAATGCGTTCTGTCGGAGCTGTGACACGCTCATCCTCAAAAGTTGAAGAAAATGATGAAGATTGTAGCATAGCAACTAACAAAACTGCTGCTCCAATACCAGATTTGTTGCCTATTAAAAATACTAGGGGACACAGTCATGGCTATGTTGAATATCCAATAGATTTTAATTTTTCAGATTCCTCTGTAGTTAGAAATGAAGATACTGTATCAACTACACCTGTTGATCCTCTTCTACTTCCAGACAGTGAAAATGAAATTAAACAAGATCTAGATATGACTGTAGTTAAAATAGAGGAATGCAGTACATCAAAAGATTTCGAAGAAGATAAGTGCAATGATTCTGATAATAATTACACTGAATGTAGTAAAAGATTAAGCAGTGATGATGAAGAGTACAGATTTTCAAAAAGATTAAGGTATGATGAAGAACCCACAACTCCTAAACACTTTGAAGAAGTAAAGTGTTCAACTTCTGATAATGACTCACTGGAAGGCATAAAGAGAATAAACAATGATTGTGATAAATATTCATTTTCTAAGAAAATAAGATTTGAAGCCAATCCTACTAATGACACAGCTTTCATTCCAAAGCATGCAGAACAAACAAGTTGTAATGGTTCTGACATAGAGACAAATGAAAATCCAGATCAATTATACCAAAACAATGATAATGATTACCCAGAGCATGATATTGGTGACACTAACAGTGAAGACAGCAAGGCTACTACATCTGCTTATGAATATGATGAACAAAGTGTTTCTTCTATGTCCAGCTTAAAAATAGAGGCCCATCTTAACAATGTTTCTATCGTAAATGAGTCTAATGACCATGAAAGAGACTATGAAATCAAACAAGACCAAGAAAGCAATAATTTAAGCTCTGAGAGAGAAACAAGAAGTGAAGAGTCTAGAAATAAATTTGTACCTGAACTGTCTGAAAACAGTGAAAATGTTTACATGAATAACATTCCCACACAACCTGAAGCATCTCCAAAAATAACTAAAGATGAAGTAGATGAGGAATCCTATGAAAATATTGAAATGATAAAGGACACTGATGATAAGACACTGGTTCATCAGAATGTGGATTTGCAAAATGATGAAAATGCAAGTGTTCATAAGTCTCCTGAAAAATGTAAAGGTGTACAAGATGCTCCCAACTATTATGATGAACATTTTAAGGATGCTGAGTCATTTATCTTAGAGACTGGTGGCTTACCTATTATTACATCTCGTAAGTGAAACAATATATTTAAATAAAATATACTTAAACATATTATATAATTTATGTATATCAAGTAAATAGGTATATTTTAATTTTATTCAGTACTAGCGGTCCGCCCCGGCTTCGCCCGTGGTATATGTTTACGTTTTCTCTACATAAGCACCATCCTCGTACTTCAAGGAATATAATAAAAAAAGAATTAACGAAATCGGTTCAGCCGTTCTCAAGTTATGCGCTTACCAACACATTTTGGGATTCATTTTTATATTATAGATTAATAAATTTCGTAACTACTTTCGCAACTAAATGTTATTCAGTTCCATTGATAAACATTCTTAAATATTTCAGAGAGTGAAGATGTAAAGTATACACCACAGCCTAATTTCATGGAACTGACATCTTATATGAGTGAAACAAGTAAGTTTTATTCAGATGACAATTGCAGAATAAAAACATACAGGTAAATTAGCTTGGAGAAATTTTTGCATATGTAGTGGTGTGTATATTACTCAGATCTTAGAGCGCGTTTCCACTATATCGTTCTGGCCTATACAAAAATGTTTCGATATCCTAACATTACTATTTAATTTTATACTTATTCCTAGCAACACTTTTGTTTTCAATAAAAACAAGTTTTTATTTGAAAGAAAATGGTTTTGACTTTATAAAAAAAAATATATCATTCAATTTTACGTCCTTGAGCAAACGACAAGGCGACTACCGTGAAACAATAAAATATCGTGTCCATAATAATTTGTTTCATAATTAATATTTGACCATAATAATTACGAAACAAAACAAATAAATAAATCGTCACTTGATAGTGGAAAGTGGAAACACGCACAAAACCAGAATAAACCAGTTTACGCTGTCCGCAGGTGCCACGTGCAGTCGTTTGGTACTGTTAGAACATAAAGCACATTTCATTCAAAAATTATAATTATTATGTACGTAGTTTAAATGATAAGTTTTGTATTTGTTGATTGTTGTTATTATTTGTTATTATTGTTATAATATTTGTTGAAGTGAATTACATGTCCCGCAGCCGGAGGCCCCAAATGAAAACTCAGATGTACTTAAAAACTACATTTAATAGCTAAAATGAGACTTTTACACCCATGTCTGCACGATGCAGACCGGAGTTAAAGAATGAATTTATACAGTTTAATAATTATAAAGACGTAAGCTTGGATGCTAACTAAGGGAAATCGCATCCACATTCTATTCCCGTGCGAACGGCGTATTCAGCAGTTTTGTATGAAGGCAGGGCCATAACTAGTGTTTAATTTGTGTGTAAGTGTTGTAACTTTATATTGTTAATTCAATATGGCTCCAGTGTTAAAACATGGTCGAGGCAAGCCTTTGACTTCTCAAACTAAAGAATTAAACTTTAAATGTCGTTTCTTTTTCAGGTTAGTAAATTTTTCATTTTAGTAACATTGTTAATGTAAAAGTTATATGTATGTTAAATGTGCAAATATTAAAATAAAGTCTCATCTTTTTCAGAGGAGAAACACATATAGTTTAATTTAAAATCCCTTATATATACAGGGTTACTTGTAAAACACCGGCAACCTCGCAGGACAAGATAGCTAAAATCATAAGTAACAACATTTCGACTTTTGATAATTTGTTAGATTTTATTTTCATACAAAAATAAATATTCATTTAATTTTCCGTCTGAATATTATAAACTCTACGCCTCCCAAAAATTACGTAAACAAAAAGCGAACGAGAGGGGGAAGGGGGCGTCGCGTCGTCCATCCGATAATTAATAGAACATAGACTTACAAATGTAAGGAGAGTACAATAAAAGTTTAAAAAATCATTTAAAAATAATTTATTGCGTTATGCCAAAAGTCGTAGAACAAATGTTGTTACTTATGATGTTAGCTATCCTTGTCCTGCGAGGTTGCTGGTGTTTTACAAGTAACCCTGTATAAAATAAAAACTAAAAATAAAATGTTGTTTTATTTTATTTGCTGACCATACACTACTACAAACGCAAAAATTTCTCCAAGCTAATTTACCTGTATGTAGGTAGTTGTTAATTTGTATACTAATTTGTCAGTTAGTTGTCATTTGAAAATTGCTATGGTACTTTACTGAAAATATTATATTTTTTATGACAGTGAATCCTTATTTTAGATGTTACTGCAATAGTCACAATGCCAATGACACAGACTACTTCCTTGCCAATGATGGAAGTGACAAATACATCAGTAAGTGTGGCTTTTTATTTTAACTATTCATTAATTGAAAAAATTCAACAGTAATAAGATTTATTAACTTTTTATAGATGGTATCATACCCTGAAGACATGCAAGACCCAGCCAAACCTAAAAACTCTTCAATTTTATGGAAATCAGAAAATGAATGGGTAAACAATGAAAATATTATAACATTACATAATTTTTCCAACATGAACACAGACAGTGCAAAGTACGTGAGTGAAGACTCAAAAACAAGTATAGAAGATGTAAATATGAATGATGAGAATTGCATGTTTAAAGAGGAGAGAGATGCTAATTTTAATATGGAGTCATCAAATTCGTCGGAGAGCTGTCAATCAATGAAAGACACGTTAAAGCAAGAAACAGATGCGGCACCTAGTTTAGTGTCTAGTACAACTGTAGCAAATCCTCAAGTGAATTCTTCAGTGACACACACAGTTAGATCTTCTGGCAAGAAATCAAAATCGGGAAAAGAGTCGAGCAGGTAAAAATCTGTTGTCTCCACATTATCCCAGTAATAAAATACCATTTACTATGTTGTAAGAATAAAATTGAATTGGTTTATATTTTAATTTTTTTAGGAGTCGCAGCACAAACAAAGTGCCTCCAGGAGCAGTGAACCTTGAAAGGAGCTATCAGATATGTCAAGCTGTAATTCAGAACAGTCCAAACCGAGATGCCCTGCGGAGTCAGTTGAGGCCTCCCCCGGCGCTACTGACGAGACCCACGCGGCAACCTCGCCCACCGCCTCCCGTTCTAGTTAGACAAGTGTCTGGAGCTGTGATACAACACAATGAGGTAATACACGCACAAATATATGCATGAATCCCATTTATTGTAGTCATCTGCTTGATAAGAGCATGATTTCGGTGAAGATGTTCGAACATATGGTACGGAACAAGTGTTGTTTCTATAATAAATATTTCTTCTTCTTTTTCTTTAATCATTATTAAGAACCTTAACCTAAAATGTATTTTTTAATTTAATAACAGTGTAATGAATATTATCATTATTGTATTGTTTGTTCCAGATAAATGAGAATCGGCCACACAATATGGGTCAATATATTCTAGTTCAAAGAACTCCGAATGTTGCGCCTCGAGCATCTAGTGCGCCACCCACCAATCAGAATATAAATATTGTAAGTTACACATTGCTTGCCCAAGGAAATGATTAGATAATTATTTTTTTTTTATACACAATATGTATAATTAAAAGGTACATACTATAAATAATGTTTTTTTGATAAATTTCATTGTTACAATTTACTTATTTGATTGAAACATGAATGGCTTAAAAAAATTTAAAGAATTTGATGTAAATGGAAATTTTTCAGAATTTCAGGAAATACAGCTATTCAGATAATTTCTTCAATTGTTATATATTATTAATGTGAAAGCCTGTCTGTCTTTTTGTCTATTATGCTACCATGGCTAAACCACTGCACCGATTTCGATGAATGATCGATCCCTAAAAGGTCGAAATGGAGCATGAGGGTTTTTGTTCAGAATTTTTCCACTAATATAGGCCCATTAAGAAGAGCTGGAACGTCAACACATTTACACATTGCACATGTTAGGCCGGGAGATACTGACACAAAATTTCGGGTCATTTGTAACAGGATGGCGGTCTAGAGGGGTCTTAGTACGCAATGACAAAAAGAAAAATGATGGTCAGAACGCTGGTACCGGCGGACTAGTCGCGTGGGCGTTAGTCACACTCGTCGGATAAACAGCGAAAGTCCAACGATTTGTAACACAAAAATTTTAGAATTTACCGATAGCCCTTAAAAAAGATGTAGGCGGTAGTGTCATGCCATACTTTTACGATGTGACTTACAGTCCGCCATACCGACGTGAATGCGTTGATTTAAAAAAAACAATTCAACCATTTGTACCGGGCTAACTTTTGCGCAGGTAACCATCGTCGTGCAGCCATTTACTAAAATCGCCATGCCATACTTTTCGGACGATTCCAAACCGCTTCCAAATTCCAATTCCGATTCCGATTCCAAACCGCACTACCGCCTACATCTTTTTTATGGGCTATCGGTAAATTCTAAAATTTTTGTGTTACAAATCGTTTGACTTTCGCTATTTATCCGACGAGTTCGACTAACGCCCACGCGACTAGTCCGCCGGTACCAGCGTTCTGACCATCATTTTTCTTTTAGTCATTGCGTAATAAGACCTCTGTAGAACCGCCATTCTGTTACAAATGACCCGAAATTTTGTGTCAGTATCTCCCGGCCTATGTATGTGTCATATTTTGCAATTGTTTATAAATACAGGGTGATGTAATTGGTGTAGTACGAATATCTAAAAATCTATGAAGAATTTTGTGATACAGTAAATGGAAGAATTATAGACTATTTTACAGTATTTAATAAAATCATTTAATTTTTTGTTCATTTTCATTAGAAATGTCAATTTTTCTCACCAAGGTGGAAATTTGGATGATAAGGATCTTGTTATAAAAATATAAATTTTGACTAAAATCGGCATTTTTTTTTTCAAAAATCAAATTACTAATTAATAATCAGAGTTATCACATTATTAAAAAAAATAGGCCAAACTATACACAATTTTTACTTGATGCAATCCTCAAAGATCATGGACATAGTGTATTGCGCCTTCCACCATACCATCCAGAACTCAACCCAATAGAGTTACTATGGGGCATAATTAAAGGGAAAGTAGCATCACAAAATGTGAACTTTAACTTGAAAACTGTGGAAGAATTATTTAGAAAGGAAGCAAATGCTATTAGTCTGGATATGTTTAGTGACGTTTGGAGAAAGACGCGAGAACATGAGGAAAAATATATTCAATTAGAACCAAAAGTAGATAATTACACTGACTCATTTATAATAACATTAAGAAATTCCGACGGCGAGTTCTTCGAGCGATGAAAGTTTCAGTGAAGTAGAAGATTACGATTATGATTAAATAGATTCTTCTTCTTCTCTATAGATACTGCTTTCTGAATTGGTGGTAAATGTTAAAACTGTTAAACTGTTATGACGATTCAAAAGTGCTTCTAGAAGAAGTCTAATTGTATAAATGTTTGAGTTTGAGTTTAAAACCAATAATGTGAAAATTATACAATAAACATGTAACACATATTTGTTAGCGCGTATTGGTAGGTATTACGTACTTACTACAAATATAATATTTCTTAGATATCTTTACTCGACCAAAGTCAGGACAAGACTGCGCCGCAACTGCAGAAGACGTCCGTTATTTAAATCATTATCAAAACAACCATCCGTGTGTTGGGAGTGAGCGCACGTGTTATTTGTATTGTTTTTATGACCTGAATTATTATTTGATAATTGAATGATTATTAATACTTTTATCCAATTGATTATTATTAGAATAAATAATTAACTTCATCAATTGATTTACTTTTAAATTATAATTTTACAGGTAAATTATGAGAGCTTTCATAATTATATTTGCATATATTTATCTACAACGCACCCATTTTACAATTCAAGTCTAAAATGAAACTAGAGTCACATTTATTTTTGAACATACTGTAAGTGAAATTGCATAAGTGTGAGTACTGTGAACATGCCAGCTTTCCTTAATTGACCGATACAAACACACGGCACAATTTAACTTAAAAATATTTTTTCAGAACGTAACACGATGCAGAAGCGTGGGCGCGGACGATTCGTGCGTGTGCAACTTGCGCGCAATGATTCTGTGCAAGAAGTGCGGCGCCTTCTGCCACGACGACTGCATCGGCTCCGCGGAACTCTGCCTCACCTGTCTTATACGCTGACTACACGAGCTCGTCCGAATACCTTGCCATATCCAAGCAATAGACTGATAATTATTTTAATTTTGTGTTAAGTGCAGTGATACATTGGACGGTAAAGTGAATTATGAAGCCAAATGGAATGTAATGCGGTTGTATGAACGGTGGTGCTAAATGATTTAAACATGTCAAGTCTTCACTTATTTTCGAGAACATTTTAGAACGGAGAGTGGCATGTAGATCAGGACTGTCTCTGAGACACTTTTTATTTATAATTCGGTAAAATAGTGTAAATAAATTGTATCATTTTGATAATAATCACTAGAATGCGAGTGCGGTAATTTTATGAATGAGCAAATGATCCTACAGCGATAGCACTGTGGGATGTCTAGGTGCAGTACTAAAATATGTAAAAGATATATTTATACAGTGTATATTTCAAATTAATTGTACCTTTGTTAGCAATACTTAGCTTGTGGATGGATACATATTATGTATTACAAATTGTTTCTTATTATAGAGTATGATCATTAATAATTGACAAAATTGTACGGGAAATATTTATACATGTGCACAAATGTTTTGTAGTGATATTGTTTAAATAAACAAAATAGGTTATGTATGTAAATTTCACATGGGGATCTATATATAATTATGATTCTTAACAATGAATGGTTATGCACCGAATCATAAATAATATATTTTAAGGTTTATGTTTGGATATCTAGTTATTAGAATAAGATAGTATATTTTTGCCATTCTTATAATTTTTAAAGCATCACAATTTTTTAAGTTTTCGCTCCTTTTCATATCAATATAATGGTACTCAAATCTATAGTCAAGTGAGATGCTTGGAGTTTTCGACAAATGTATCAATAAAGTAAGATTATAAACAGACTTAAATGATTACTGAAAATGTGAGTACATCTAAAAATACTTTATTGAAAGTATTTTTAACTAAGTACATAAAAATTCGTTCGTTCTATACATAATGTTTTTTGAAAATATTCCCATATAAAGATATTCACCAATTACAGTAGAACGCCGACTATCCGAATCGCCAATTATCGAATCGGTCCAAAGTATATATAAAAAATTAAAATCAAGTAATTTTTGTTTTGCTTTGTTGTTACAAGATTGAAATCACTGGAGTTGAGATAAATTTCAAATGATATTGTTGGAAGCATGAAGCAAAACAACGCTAGACACTCCATATTGCGCTTTTTAAAGTTTATTTTATGTGTAACTCTTTGTTTTTCTTTATTACCAGTCTATGTCCGGTTATCCGAATTTTCTATTATCCGAATCAATCCCGGTTGCAATTAATTCGGATAATCGGTTTCTACTGTATAAGAAAATTAAAAAGGTGTAGATAGGTTACCAATACAACATTCGATCTTCAAAAACGGCACACTAAAGCCGGCTCCTCACGTTCCTGCCGCATGGGCAATATTGGAATTGCACCCTTATTTGTGAAGGGTATTTTAGACAAACGGGCAATTTTTTTTATTGGCCTCTTTGGTTTTTTAATTGCTCCGACTGCCGTGCAACCGGTATTGCTCCTGCGGCAAGTGTGTGAGTACCCCGCTTTACATGGCATAGCATGATTCAACTATCGTAAAGATCGACCTCAGAAAGAAACAACTGAAGTAAACTGATTTTCTTTCCAACAACCTATCTACACCTTTTTACTTATAACATTATTGATATCCTCCGCATCTTTCTTGATATTGAATAAGGGAATATGATATTTATTATGCTGATTTTCAATTTATCATAATTAAGTGTTTAAAATTATATAATATATTTGTACTGTTTTTTTTGTAAGTGTATGTACAGATATTTATTATCCCGAGAAGGCTGATGAGTGTAACATCGGATATAGTTTTAAGCGATTGTGTAGATTTAAATATATAATTGAAGCTATCTTGAAAAATTTACACTTCTGTGCAAATTTTCAGTCATTTATAAGTAAGATTTTGTTAAATTAAAAATGCTAAAATATATGACACTCAGTTTTTAATGCAAAGTTTAGTGTACATTGAACATTTGATAGTTTCACACATATATTGTCCTTATTTATAGTACAGAAAATTGCTCATTGTGGTTTTAAAACCACCTGTTTCTTATAATTAAATAATAATCTACAAATTATTTTATGATAAAAGTATTGATAACATTAGCGTACTATTAAACTCGCAAAATATTAATGAAAATAAGTTTTGTAACTCTTATCTTTGGATAATAATAGACTGAAATTGGTGTGGATTTCATACTTGCAAATTTTTTTATACTTACCTAAGAATACTTTTTTGAAAAGAATTGCTGCACACATTCATGCATCCATACTGAACTTATTTTACCTTAGTTTTAACAAAACATGTAGGTACAAGTCAATAGATGTGCGCTAACACATTTTGTCCCATATATTGATAGACATGGCTCAGCTGAAATATGCATATTTTTTCATATCGTGTAGGTGAGCAATAAATACGTTTATAAATAAAAAATAATTTAAATTGGTTGCGACACCTCGCTCTGATTCGCGCAAGCGAAATGTTGAGCATAAATACAACTTTCCGACATCACTAATCGGGGCCTTAATGTCCGGCCAGTCGAGTAGACTGGTCGAGGGTCCTCTCTCTTTCGATGGAGTAATTCCACCTTCTTTGCTTCACAAATTTATTAACAGTTTAACTGTTGTGCCTGTGGCCTTACCGGCCGAGTAATCAAATATCACATCGGATAACGCATATTTTAAAAATTATTTACGGCTCACCTACCTATACCTAAACTAAAGTGCCATTTTATACAAATATTAAGTCTTCGAGAACTTGCGGCTTTCTGCAATTATACAAATATTTATACCCTAGGCTAAGCTATGTGAACATTAGCATTTTCATAGTATTAAAATTGTCCCAATCAAATTTTCAAACCGATACTTTATTTCTTATCTTTTTTGGTAGGTACCTACCTATTTGCATATATTTTTTTGTTTGCACGTTTTCTAGTTTCTGTAACAAGCGGTCTTAATGTTGATTTTATTGAAATATATTTTTGACATGGAGATATACTTGCAAATGATCGTGAATATAAAACGTTTTTCTGTATTTAGTTGTAGGGTATTGGTAATTTTATACCTGCTCAGTAAATATGCTTTTTACGAAGTAGTTTTGTAATGTTTTGCACTGTGTGACAATCTGCGTATTTTCTTTTTTGTCCTGCTTTTTTTTTATCAGCTTAATCTTTGTTCAAAAATAAACGTTTTCTATTGTAAATATTCTAAGGAACCATGGGTTTACATTTCCTTGTCTTGTTGACACAACGTTTATATTATTTACAAATTATACATACATACCAAGGTGCACTTGCTGCTACTGTTTTTTGAATCTTCTGAAAATATCTTCATCACGTATAGCGCCCGGCAAACTTATTGGCCAAAAAGTAGCGTGGTGGGGGAAGCTTGCGCATATAAAAATGTACTAAACTTGATGCGCAAACTTCCCCCACCACGCTACTTTTTGGCCAAAAAGTTTTCCGTGCACTATACTGATGTACAATAGCTTGACCGCAACCGCTGTACCGCGCCCTAGGTATGTGCGGTGAGGCGGGGACCGGGTAAGAAAGAGCACGAGTTAGAAGTTAGAAAGAAACGGAACGGTCGGAACCATGTCGGAACTCTCCCCCGCCTCGCCGCGCACATACCTAAGGCGCGGTACAGCGGTTGCAGTCAAGCTATAGGTACAATTTAATCACTTTCAATATTAGTTTTTTTTATAGCAAATTTTCTTTTTGAAAATATTAATATGTAAACATGGCTTATTTGATATTTCATTAATGCAGCCTACATGTATAGGCATAAATATTATTTAAAATCTTTAATTTTCAGATATAACGTCATTGCCGACAATTTTTATGTTAGGTAGGTATCTAAAATATTTAGTCTTTTATTAGAATACATTCTATTATGATTACTCGGTAAAGATCCGAAATAGTGTTTCATAAATCATCTTAATTATCAATGAATAAATAATTGAGAATAATCCTATAAACTAGTATTTAATGACGTAAATTTTGGGGCATTAAATACCTTGGACTGTTTATTTTTAGAAAACAAAATTACATAATTATGAACCAGTGAATTTATTTATCATCAAAATTACCTATATTCACTGATAACCCAAATATTTCACATGAAAATGTTGGTGGGCTTGCTACGCTCGAAGGAATTTATTTAAAAACAGATAGGTTTATCGGAATACGTATAACAGTAATAACTAGTTCTATTTAAGTTTTCACATCATACAATTATTATGTACAAAATTCGCAATTGTTATTTATTGGTATAAGTTAATTTAAGCACATGAACACTTTCTCTAATTAAAATTATGTTCTTTAGAAATTTTGCGTTTTATTTTTTGGTATAAAGTTCTCTTTCTAAAAGAAACACTTATTATGGACATTGTACTAGGTCTAGCTCTAAAAACAGAATCTCATTTAAATTAAAAATCTCACTGAATGAATATGAAAGAAAGGCTTAAGTAGTTAGTAATTACGAAGGAAATATAAAATGTTTTATGTCCATTAAGTTACCCTATGTATTTTTGGATAGGTTCATTTTTTTAGAAAATAGTACTTATTAGTATCCTACTTCCTACTAATATTATAAATGCGAAAGTTTGTGAGGATGTGTGTGTGTGTGTTTGTTACTCTTTCACGCAAATTCTACTGAACCGATTACAATGCTTATTTCTTTTCGGATGAAGTGATTTTTTATGTGTGTTATAACCATGGACTAATAAATGTTATAACCTCGTCCTTTTTCACAAATATCCATTATTTATAAGCATATTGTTAGCGTTAGCTACTATTTGGCTACTTTTAAGGGGCCGTTCATAAAATACGTCACACTAAAATTAACGTTTTTTGACCCCCTCCCCCCCAGTTGTCACGCTGTGTCACACTTTCTGTGACCCCCCCTGGAAATATTTCGTCACAAAAACTAAGACCCCTCCCCCCTAAACATGATAAATTTTGATTGATAATACACAAATTTTGATATTAGAAAATATTTTTAATATTTAATATTTTTATTTTTATTTTTGTAATAAAATTTAAATATTAGCGCTCATGTTGAAAAAAATAAATATATCAAGTTAAAATTTATTGTATTATAAATATATATAAATTTAAATATCCGTATATTTACTAATACGAAATAAATGACTTCTATCATTACAAAATTGAAAAAAAAGTCGAGAGAACGAATACTCAGTAAAATTTTTTAATGAACGGCGAACGTCACGCTGCTGTAGACCCCCTGTCCCCCCTTGTCACATCTTGTCACACTCGCGAACACCCCTCCCCCCCCTTGTATGCGAACGTATTTTATGAACGGCCCCTAACCCTATTCTGTGATATTGCGTTCTTTGGAAATTGGACACATCTTAATAGTCTGGAGACTGGAAAAAGCGGTAAATTCAAAAAATCTACGCAACCATAACTTCATCGCTCATGCATTACATCTAAGCCATGATCTAAGCACTACATTAGCTGAAGAAAATTAATTAGTTTCATAAAAAATTGAAGATCAGGTTTTTACCTAAATATTTCCTAAAACACCAAGGAGATTTTTTGCACCTGCCAACCTTATTTCACACCAACGCCCCCGGCCCCTCTGAGTGTCATCCAAATGGTCCAAGTACCAAAAAATCCCCATTCCCCGCACCAATCCTGCATCCTTATTCCTTCATGACCTTTCATGACGATTTTCATCACATTTTCATACTATTTCCGTAATAGCAATTCTCACATTTTTCTGTCAAAGGTGTTTTTTTTTTTCTGTTATGGCAAGAACTCGGGCAAGAAGGTCAAAGGTGTTCATAAACAAAACTAGAGGTAACAATACACGTTGAAGCATGAAAATGAACCAATCAGAACAGAACCTTACTGTAGTTTTGACGAGGTTATCCAATCAGCACCCCGGATATATGCAAACTTCTAGAACCTTTATGATTATTCAACATTGACTTACAAAATATGTCAATTTTGCGGTTTGACATGTAGTCAACTAGTCAAATAGTGTTTTTCTACGGCAGTTTAGCGAAAGATTGTTATGGAAAGTGCGTGTACTTGCATACCTACGAAACGAAATTATAATTTTATTATGTAGAGATCCCGTCTATAATATATTTATGCTCCAAAAATGTCGACAGTGCTTTTGGCCGTTGTTGCAGTGATCTTGTGTGTACTTTTCCGAATTTTGAATGTGAATAGTCAACCTCATAAGCCTCTTATTTATGGCCGAGATAAAAATTTCATTGAAAATATTCTATTCATTGCTCCGTTTTTGAATGAACCGTAAGTAACATTTATTTTGTATTATATTTTTATAAAATAATTCCTATAGAGTATGACAAAAATATATTCACTTTTGAGCTTTTAATACATAATTCACTTAAATTATCACTCGAAAACATATGAGTACTTACCTCCAATGATCTATGAATTAAAGACTGGTTATATTTTATAAGTTTGAATTAACAGATACCATATTTCTTAAAAACAAAACTAAATAAAGATTTGATTTAGTGTTATTATTTATATGTGATTCACCAAATAACACATTTGTTTTTATCTCCAATACATTGCAAAGTGATTTAAAATCAGAATGTTGAAGGCATATTTTTTAAATCTGTTGCGATTTATTGTATATTAAAGTAAATAATAGGACTAATTTACCTGATATTACCTAAGGAGGTTTATGTTTTTCTACATTTTATTGTAAAGCAAATAAATAATATAGTCAAATAATAATGCAAAAAGCAAATAAAAATAGAACCAATAAAATGTACATTGTATGTGACAGCATTTCAAACTATACAAATTAAATGATGTAATACTAATAACAAGTTATTATTACTGGTGTGAGATAAACTTTTAACTTGCAGTATATTTTCATTATCAAGTAGGTTGATAACAATCAAAACTGTGTCGATAGATCAAGTGTATTGTAAAATATATCAGTATTAATGCATTATTTATGCATGTGAAGCACGACATCAAAGTTCTTCATATGACTATGTCTAGAACAAATTTTATAGTTAGTCTTCTAATTATTATACCATGCATATAAACATATTGCAAATGTTTATGATTGCATGTTCTTGGTACAATTATTTTCATGGAGACATTAGACATAAGTATCCTATCTTCCACAAGTCTATTGAAATAATCATCAATTGTTGTGATGCCATTCAATTGACATGGCGTATGTTTGAAACATGTGACCAGTCTGTCTATCTAGATTTTATGCCAATTGATGTCAATGACACTTTTGCATTGCGAAGAGAAAATGTGCAATTTAAGAATTTCAGATGTACAGTGAAATTAGTCTCGAGAAATTTTTGCATATGTAGTGGTGTGTATATTACTCAGATCTTAGAGCGCGTTTCCATTATATCGTTCTAGCCTATACAAAAATGTTTCGATATCCTAACATTACTATTTAATTTTATACTTATCCCTAGCAATACTCTGATTTATGTTTTAAAGAAAATGGTTTTGACTTTATAAAAAAAATAATATATCATTCAATTTTACGTCCTTGAGCCAATGACAAGGCGAATACCGTGAAACAATAAAATATCTTGTTCATAATAATTTGTTTCGTAATTAATATTTGACCATAATAATTACGAAACAAAACAAATAAATAAATCGTCACTTGATAGTGGAAAGTGGAAACACGCACAAAACCAGAATAAACCAGTTTACGCTGTCCGCAGGTGCCTCGTGCAGTCCGGCGTCAGTCGCTGCGCTTGGTACCGTTAGAACATAAAGCACACATTTCATTCGAAAATTATAATTATTACGTAGTTTAATTGTTAAATTTTGTATTTGTTGATTGTTGTTATTGTTTGTTATTGTTGTTATTGTTTGTTATTAAAGTGAAACTTTTATTACATCGTCTCAAACTTTTTGGTCCTTGTAGCGCATGTCGCGTGTATCGCTATCGCTATAGGTATACCTACTCGGCAGCCGACCGTCACGCGACATGCGCTACACAAAGCAGTGTTCGGAACCGTTCGAACAGTTTCACTTTTACCGTGGTTTACATTTTTGGCCGGAGAACACCTAATTCATACACGTCTTCACTGAAGTAAAAATCGGCACTGCTTGTAATGTTTGGAACTAATAAAATATTAATAATACTAATATTATATACTTGAATAAAAACTAAAAATAAAATGTTGTTTTTTTTTTATTTGCTGACCATACACTACTACAAACGCAAAAATTTCTCCAAGCTAATTTACCTGTAGTATATGATTCCAAGTTCAATTGAGTATTTGGAATAATAGCTACCAGTTTTAGGTAATTATTATTGTGAACGATTTTGTGTTAAAAAGATAACAAAACTATGCCTTGAATCTATTTATCATTACTTTTATTCTATAAGTAATAAATGTAAGAATATTTGAGTCTAGAAGCAATCCAATAAATGTTGGATTAAATGTCTCATCTTTTCTTGTGCGCTAGGTAGGTATAGATAAACTACGATAACATGGCGCGCCCCTCCAAAATTCAAAACGTTTGAAAGTATTTGTGAAAGTATTTACAATGCACCATAGACTATATACTGCAATGCACCACCAAGATTCACAACGCATGTGTGCGTAATGAGACGGCCGTCAAACAAAAACAAATCCACGGATTTGTTGCTCGACTAGTCACGCTCTAATCGCTCATTATTATTAGTAATGGCGCTGCACTGACGTATTCTATGAAAACGACACGTGCGTTGTCTTGGGCGCTCGGCAACTTATGATTAGTTGACCAACAAATCTGGTAATAAGTGAGATATTACGAGTACTGATTGCAAAAGAACTATGAATTAATTTTATTGTGTTCAAATACTGAAATGTAATTTTATTATTTACTCTATATCTTGCATGTTTAATGTATTCAATAAAATGAAACCTTTATTATGTATTTATAACACATTTATTTTTAGTGACTAGTTAAGACATCAAAATCATTTACAAAAATACGTAATCATCATTTATTTTTTATTATAAGAAAGTTTTTATTATTATGTTACGAGCCAAGTGATAACAAATAATAATATCCTCATTAATCACTTGGCCCACAACATTAATAATGAACTAAATTGATATGTTTTTGTATTATTTCAATAGCTGTGTAACTCTTGCTTGACGATTGTCTTCAGTAGTTTTCCACTCATAACCTCAATCAAGAAGTATACGCCGTAATGTCTCCAAACATCCATCAAAATTTATCTTTTCAGTAAGCACCCTTTTCAGAGCTTTTAATGTTGGATATTGTTTATACTCTCTATGAAAGTTACTAACAGTACACCTTATTACTCCCTTGTCAAATTCATCAATGTTACGCTTTAAACGTTTGCGAGGATTTTTGTTTTTACGCGGTGAACTCATTTGTGTGCCAGTTGCATCACATTTTGCTTTTTCTTTGAGAATTCTTGTTACAGTCCTTTCACTAACCCCCACAGCTCTTGAAGTTCTCCATCTAGCGTCTGTCAAGCGCTCCACTCCATTTTCAGCCTCGTACTTCATATGTTGGTATACTGTAGCTATCACTTCTCGTGCCTAAAATATATAGAAAAGATTTTACATTAATTAATTAATAGACATATAAGTCAATCAAAACATTAAATAAACTTATTTCACAAACAAAATTACCTGACTCCGCATCATTTTTTTTCTTGAATTTTCCATTACTAACTTGTTTTGCAATCAGTACTTTCGTATTACTGAGCGACGTAGAATTAATAACTTGACTGTCTCAGACCGCTGCCGGCCTGCTACTAAAGTACTAAAGACGAATACGTACAACTACATACAAACTCCTTCGTTAAGGATGTCACTACACACATTGAAACAGTAATTTGGAGGGGCGCGCCATGTTATCGTAGTTTATCTTTACATTAATTATTATTAACTAGTTAATTTAGATTCATTTAAATTCTCTAATTATCAATATGAAACTAGTATGTGATAATGTCAATAGCAAAATAAATGTCATTGGCTGAATATATATTTTTTTAATCATAAGATACTATCTTATCTTAATCTTAATCTTAATACTATTATAAAGGCGAAAGTTTGTAAGTATGGATGTATGGATGTATGGATGTATGGATGTTTGTTACTCTTTCACGTAAAAACTACTGAACCGATTACAATGAAATTTAGCACACATATATAGAGGGTAACTTGGATTAACACATAGGATAGGTTTTATCCCGGAAATCCCACGGGAACGGGAACTATGCGGGTTTTCCTTTGAAAACGCGGGCGAAGCCGCGGGCGGAAATCTAGTCTTGTATAATATATACTATTTAATAACTCAGGCCCCGGAACCACAGACACAATAGAAAATCTATTGTGTCTGGAACCGATCGGGCCGCTTGGGGCTCAATGGGTTAAACAATAACAATATTGGTCCTAACAACATACTTAAACTTAACTAATTTCCTTGCGCAATTTCTATATTGCAATTCTGCAAGGAAATTAGTTATGTTGTACTGTATAATAATTTTATCTTGTGAATAATCTATCATTTTGTTACTCTCACAAACAGATCCAATGGTTTTCTAAATTGTTTGTTATATATTTACCAATACCATAACCATTACAACTAATATTAATCACTAAGGAACACCAGCCAAAGAGTCATCCAAATTCCCTTGCCTTGTCTTGTTGTTCTTCATCTATGAATAATGAGCTTAAAAGGATTTATTTTTCTAATCGGTAGAGAAGACACTGTGACACATGGTGATACACCACCTAATTATCATTTATCATCTTTTGATCACCTCATCAGGTTATATGCTGATTACAGATCCTATAAATATTTCAACGAAAACTCACAAACCATATTAGGATTAGAAAAATAGATGATGTACAAAGGTTTTTAATTATTAAATTTCATCAAGATAAAAATATACATACATAATATGTATTGGAATTGTCTCATAAACATTGAACATTCATGTCATTCATACAATTGCTATTTATTAAAAAATAAAATACTTTGAAGTTATTTTACACACACATTTATATGTCTTCCATTGCTTTAGCTCTTCTTAGAGCAGGCTCCAAGGAGATGTTCGTTTGCAAAAATAGCGGACCTAAATCTGACTTCTGATATATATTGTATAGGTCCCAGACATCCTATAGACAGATGTTGCCAACCAGTTTTGTGGTCCCCCTGCCCGCACCCCGGTAATTAAATATGGCATACAAAGAAAAAAATAAAAATTTCCAAAACATGCCGTGTGGGGTATCAAATGAAAGAGCTTATTGAGTAGATCACGAATATATAGCATACTATATACATTTCTTACACTTTCTCTAAGATTTTTTAGAAAATTTACGAAAATGGTCCATTTTTGAGTTAACTTTAAACCACTATAGATTGAAAACTCATGAATATATTTTTTAAATTATTATTTTAAATAATTAACAATAGTCCATTGTTTATGATTCAATAGTTCGTAATATAATATAAGTGAGCTATGTGGTGGATTTGATGAAAATAACTATATACTATATGAACTTGAAAATATACTCGCCATCTTTGAATGCTCCCCCCACTCCCCCATGCAACTATTTCACTGTACGAAATATTGAATCGTAAACAATGGACTATTGTTAATTATTTAAAATAATAATTTAAAAAATATATTCATGAGTTTTCAATCTATAGTGGTTTAAAGTTAACTCAAAAATGGACCATTTTCGTAAATTTTCTAAAAAATCTTAGAGAAAGTGTAAGAAATGTATATAGTATGCTATATATTCGTGATCTACTCAATAAGCTCTTTCATTTGATACCCCACACGGCATGTTTTGGAATTTTTTATTTTTTTCTTTGTATGCCATATTTAATTACCGGGGTGCGGGCAGGGGGACCACAAAACTGGTTGGCAACATCTGTCTATAGGATGTCTGGGATCTATACAATATATATCAGAAGTCAGATTTAGGTCCGCGATTTTTGCAAACGAAACTCCACTGAGAGTCCGGTCTATCTATCATTAAAAATGTAATGGAAGCCGAATGACCTTGTGTAATAGACTACAAGCCCGCATAGGAAAAAAATATGGGTCAAATGAACCACCAGGGGACATATCTAGAGCGATAGAAGAGCATAAAATAATAAGATTCATCACTATGCCGTCACTTGTAAGCTGTCCAACTGAGTGCAGATGAGAATTGAAAAGTACAGGTAGACTCGGTAAATTTTGGTTATATATTTTTGTACGGCATTCTTAACCATCGATAGATCCATTAAAAATAATAAGAAACCGCTCAGTGCCGTACAAAAATGGTGGTCCACCAAGTCGGAATTTTTATTTAATTTCCGAGAGTTACCGGGGGTAAATTTGGTCATTTGACCATGTACGGCATCTGTGTCATACTATTGCTATACTGCTTTTAATCCATTATTCCGCAACGCCGTACAAAAATCATGGGGATAAGGGGAAAAAATCGAGAGTTGCAATCCCCTCTCTTTCCCCACTCCAGGGGGTCATTTGACTAAGTACGGCTTCGGTTCCAAAACATTATCTAGCACTCAAAAGTACTATTAAAAGCAATGCCGTCAAAAAATAATTGTTCTTTTAAATGTATAAGTACCAATAATCATCTTAATTTCATCGAATTCTTGATATAAAGAGCTGTAAGGTCATATGACCCTGTACGGGAACTTTTTTTTTAACATGATATTGTAAAATTCAATTGTTGTATAGTATTGCCGTTCAAAAGAAACCGTTCTAAAAAAAGTTATAGAGAAATGCAACACCGGAAATTTTGTTAAAGTTTAAACATCGTAGATATAATAGTTTTCTACACTTTATTCGTTGTTTTAAATAGTATTAACATAGATAAATTAGGAAAAAACGATGCCGTACATTTTTGTGCTGACCACATCTTTTAGGCTGATGAAAGCGACGAAAGCTACAATTTTAAGGGTGCTTTATGGCTATTTGATACAGTACGGCATTAACATATCTTTACCCAACTACGGCAAAGCAAAAGGAGGGTTATGGTTTTGACAGGTCATGTATGTATGTTCATCTATTCCCTCGTAACTTCTAAACTACTTATCAGAATTCGACAAATGACATATCATTAGAAGCGTCTGGATTGTTCACTGGATAACCAGCGACCAGCTAGCTAAAGGCTATATGGGGTTTCACAAAATCTAATGTTGCGCCCTCTAGCGGACAAAACATACAGAGTAAAAAAATAAAGTTAAGATAAATATGCCGTGTTTGGTATCATTTGAAAGCGCTTTACTTGTACATTTTGAATATGTATATATTACTAGCATTTGCTTGTGACTTTACTTGTATTCATGGGCTGATTGCATATAATTCACATCTTTTCGTTCATAGCTTTTTTATTAGTTCATCAATTTAACGGAGTCCATTCCACCTGACTCCGACTTTCCAAGGTGATAATTAACCACCTCGAGCTTCTTAATATTAATGTATATTTATATTTTATTATCAAAATATAAAGCAAACATTTCGTTATATGGATTTTTTTCTTTTTCAGATTTTTCCCCTTTGAACCAACGAAAATGTACGGCACATGAAAAAATATTATCTATGCATAAAATACTTTAAAAATAAATTTATTTCGTGTTGTGTCAAATGACCCCCTGGAGTGGGGAAAGAGAGGGGATTACAACTCTCGATTTTTTCCCCTTGTCCCCATGATTTTTGTACGGCGTTGCGGAATAATGGATTAAAAGCAGTATAGGCATAGTATGACACAGATGCCGTACATGGTCAAATGACCAAATTTACCCCCGGTAACTCTCGGAAATTAAATAAAAATTCCGACTTGGTGGACCATTATTTTTGTACGGCACTGAGCGGTTTCTTATTATTTTTAATGGATCTATCGATGGTTAAGAATGCCGTACAAAAATATATGACCAAAATTTACCGAGTCTACCTGTACTTTTCAATTCTCATCTGCACTCAGTTGGACAGCTTACAAGTGACGGCATAGTGATGAATCTTATTATTTTTTGCTCTTCTATCGTTCTAGATATGTTCCCTGGTGGTTCATTTGACCCATATTTTTTTCCTATGCGGGCTTGTAGTCTATAATGGAAATATTCTATTTTAATTGTTATAATATTCATTTCTCCGAACCCAAGTGTAGTTTGTATTTCTTCGCTCTTAGTTTAGGCGGATTTGTTTACGCGCAAACAGATGTCTTAAATACGCTTAAAAACACGGCGATATTAATTTGACTACACCCACGCAAATGCATGAGGTAGCGATTGATATTTGAAAGATATATTTCAATCACAATCGTTGTGGTTCAGCAAGCTTATAAATACATATCAATTTCAATAGTCATCTCGTATTAATGTCGTTCGTTTTATTGCAGTTACATACCGACACGGCTATGGGGATTCAGCGGCCACGTGCAGACTATACTACACAGTCTGATTGGTCGTGTCCGTTGTCCTTGGCCGATTGGAGCTAGAATATCCCTAATCTTGCCCGATCGCTCTACTCTCACTTACGATCTGTATGAACCAGTCGGTGCGGAACATGAAGGTAAGAATCGGAGGGTATTTTAATATTTTATTAAAATTTAAAGATACAATGACATCGCAACTACATGCTATCTATTGTAAGGTGACGTTAACTTTACACCGACTTTACTGAGAAAAATATAGTCGTTTGCATTTTTCTTTACAAGTAATTAAAATTGCAGCATTGCTTATGTTTATGCAAATAGGATTATAAATTATTAATATAGTAAGTTGTCTGTTATGAAATAATTTGACTTGTGAAGGAAAAATGGAGAAGATAAAATTGTACTATTTAGGTATAAATCGATCGAATGCGAAGGTTTCAGTAGTTGTTTTTTTCTGATTTATTTCTGCTTGGAAGTGAGCTGATTAGTTAGGAAGTAACAGTTACCAACATTTAATTACGTGTTTACGTAGTGCATAATATAAATAATATAATCGTTTGTTTCCGGATTTTTATATAAAAATGTTGATATTTTAAAAATATTTCCGAGTCAAGAGAAAATACCTACTTACAAGAGGAAAAAAAACATATTCGATCAATCTGTTTGCAAGAAAACTGAATTAATGGTTGAGGTGGTTTTGGTTCAGCAAGCAATAAAAAACTTTTTTGAATTAATTAAACATTTTAAAAATAAAAATACACACTATTTTATGCAATTTCCATTATTATATCCAATTTGGACGGCATAGAAAGTTGAAAGACTTGATTAACAAAAACCAAGGTGCAGCGTTTCATAAGCCAATCGTGTGATTTTGAAGGTTCATTATCACTGCTATAATATTAAGTAAATCTATAATTTTGTGCACTTAAAACATACATATGAGAAGTAGATATAATTGCCTTGAAAAATAAACTGTTAAAAAATTATTTAAATGTTCCCTGTATTGTTTAATTATAAACCTTCGCTTACAAAGTATACCTACAGCAGATTTCTAAACAACGATAAACGCAGGTGTATATTAATACAATGCATATTTTACGCTGGCAACTAATTTAGTTAAAAATCTAAATCGAGCAAAGCCAACGAATTAAATTAATTAACCTTTGTCTTTGTCAAGCTCCTTACGACGAGATCGCGGCTCTCGACCCGCCTACGTTTACCTGTATCTAGTACCTACCTACTCGTAAATTTCCTTTACAATGTGAAGGTCTCTGGCCCTTCGCATATCTTAGGGTCAGCTATGATTTATGGACGAAGTTTGATTCCGTTTATTAGGTAATTTTTAAACGTTTTTGACGAACATAGAGATGGCGTGTATTGAAAAACATGATTTAAATTTACTAAACGCAATCTGTCTCAAAATAAAAATAAAATTTTCCATCAACGGGCCATTCCATTACGACATCAAAGACAGTTAAAATAAATAAGAATGACCTTATATTTTTTTCGTGTTTTTCTTATTAGAATCTCATACAATTTTGGCTCCATGAAATCTTATCTATTACCTAGAACATGATAAAATCTAAAAATTTGTATCTAAACAATCATGTTTTATTAGATTTTCAATCACCTCCATCACTTCCCATTAACAATATTTATAGCTATAACATAAACGCAATAAAGATATTCCATTTTTCCCTAAACAAACACATTTGGGTGCAGATGACGTCACGGTGGCAATCTGTCCCGGCATCGGCAACACATCGGAGAGTGTGTACATACGTACGTATGTGCATTACTCGCAACGCCACGGGTACAGGTGCGCTGTGCTCAACCACATCGGAGCCCTAAATAGCGTGCCTGTTACGGGAACTCGGATATTTTCGTATGGTAAGTGTGTAGAGTTTTTGATGTGTAAAGTTTGAGTGATGCTCAATTTGGCAATTATATTGCATTTGTGATTTGTAATATAATTACTTACATAAATGCCAGTAAATTACATCGATCTGAGAAACTAATATAAAATTTATGGTAGATTCAGCAAAATAGGACATAATAATATTATAGCTTGCTTGTTTTGGTAATGTACCTACTTCACTACCTATACACCTATAGGTACGTATAGAAATAATCTTCATATAAAACAAAACCATGCATATATTTGATCATGGTCATGGATGTGTGTACACTGTACATCTTAGTGTACATAGACATTAGACATGCTGTAACTAAAGAAAATTCAGGCTTGTTTCGGATCACTTATCATTGTAAAATATTCTAATGTTTAATTCTACCAAAAACTTTCCTAATTAGTATTGATAAGATACTCTATTACTATTTCTAACAGACGTGTTTACAACAAAAAACATTTTGAAAAATAGTAATCCAACAGAGATCTTCAGGCGTTATTCATAAATATAATTATATAAATAATATAATTAAACTGATTTCACGTTTTATTCTATATTATGAAACCCTTAAGATATTTTTATTCAATGACTCAGTCTATTGTTTGATGTATAATGAGAAAAAATAACATACACATTCAGTTATACACGATACATTAGTGTAATTTTGCTATCGCTTGTGTTTTGTTTACAGTTGAAAGACCAAGTGGGATTTCAATGACAATACCACCCAATGCTTTTTGATTGTTCTTATAGAATATAGGTACATACATACGTTTTTCTATTTGAGTTGTCCACCTATGATCGAATGATGAATCATTTATATGCACCTATGACCGCATAGTCTATAATTATGGCAATGTATGAGTAATGAAATATTTTGTAGCCGCAAAATGACACTAAGAAAAAATGTTTATCTTTAGAAAAATAAACACCTTTCTTACCGGAAGCTTATGTTGATTATTTTTCAAGATCACATACCTACTCTTTACGTAAGACTGTCTTTATACCATAATCCCGGAAAAGGTTAAATATGTAACCTTGTTGTGTAGTCCGATGATCTATAATTCATTAAACATTTATAACGGTAGTTAAGTGTCGATTAAGAATTAAGATGTGATGTCATCTCTTGTAGCTTGTATAAACGAACACGCGCAGGCTTGACTCATGCTAACCAAAAGGCTATATAATAATTTAGGTGTTGCATTATGTAATGTTTATTTATAGTTCAATGTTGAGGCTTCGGACATATCTTAGTATGACTGTCCTGTTTGAATTTGCTTCTATCAATTTTTAATGACCGTGACCGATCAATACTCTTGCAATCGATTCAGTTGCCTTTGTTCTTAAAAATAATTTCATGTTTATATTACCGGTCAATGCATATTTACACGCACGTGTTTTATAATACATAACTTTACATATTATGTAAAGTTATGTAATAAATAAAGTTATGTATAAAATAAATCATTTAAAATGATTTCTTTTATTTGATTTTATATGTGTAATTCAGTGAAGGATAACATTAAAACAAACAAAGGCATTTTTTATATAAAATATGATAATAACTTTGTATTGATTTATAGATGAATATTTAGGTTAAGAAATAAGTTACTCTTTCAAAATGATTCATTTAAATGTAGTCTGATATATTTTTTCTAATTAAAAACCGAGTAGTGTTAAAAGTTAGTATTCCAACGGTAAACATACTTTCACTTGGCGCTGGAAATAAGTGAAATGTTTAATAAGTAACAAAGCAACTGAAGCAACTATGTATCTACGTTTCATAATACGTGCTAATTATTATATTTCCTCCACACTATAGCTCTATTTAACACCGTTCAGCAAACATCGCATATTCGCAAAATAATTTCCAAATACTCGACTATCACGTAAGTTAAACATGTCATAGTTATCTACAAGGCTAATGATCTTTTCATTGTCCGTCGCGGCGGCTCGTAATGTTCGAAACGATTCGATTTATCTCAAAAACTCATTATTGTTTCAGGTCACACAGATGACTTCAATTACATGATAGAGAATCTCATGGAGCGATATCCCGGCACGAAATTGATTCTAGTCGGCTTCAGTCTCGGCGGAAACTTGATTACGAAGTACTTGGGCGAGGACAGGAAAAGGCCAACGAATATCATCGGCGGGATCTCAATTTGTCAGGGATATAATGCTATCGAGTAAGTATCGGAAAATTCGAGATACGTACGAGAACGTATTTCGAATGTATTGCCGTCGAAAACTGTTTCGATAGACATACATTTACCAATATTATTCGAGACGTAGTTCTTAGGGTAATCTCTGAGAACATAAATATGTAAATGGTACTACTTTTAACTGGTATTTCGCTTACTAGATAGATAGAACCTACTTTAATCTTATATATAAAAATGAATCGCAAAATGTGTTGGTAAGCGCATAACTCGAGAACGGCTGAACCGATTTCAATAATTCTTTTTTTATTATATTCCTTGAAGTACGAGGATGGTTCTTATGTAGAGAAAACGTAAACATGTACCACGGGCGAAGCCGGGGCGGACCGCTAGTTTTTAATATTTTTAGTTCTTTATCTAATTTCCAAGAATTCGATTGACAAGTGACTCATCTTCATACGCAAACTGTCTGACTTATAATATTATTGAAAATAAGGTATATTAGCACGATTGCTTTTTAACCGACTTCAAAAAAAACGAGGAGGTTATCAATTCGGCCGGTATAATTATGTTTTTTTATGTATGTACACCGATTACTCCTAGGTTTCTTAACCGATTTACGTGATTCTTTTTTTGTTCGATGCGGGATGGTGTCGAATTGGTCCCATAAAAATTTTATTCGGATAGGCCCAGTAGTTTTTATTTTATGAGCATTTTTGTCTGTACTCGATGACTTAATTGAAATGTAGCAAGTAACTTTGATTCACTTCCCGGTGACCGATTGAGCTGAAATTTTGTATACGTATGTAAATTGGATAGCGATGAAACATTATCATGACATAGAGCTGATTTGATGATGGAATCGGAAGGTGGCCATAGGAACTCAGTAATATATTGACACAATTTTATCGAGATTGGGCTCGTTGGATTCGTGTTGAAAAATACACTAAAAAGTATTAAATAAAAATAACTGCGTTAAAAACAACCGACTTCAAAAACAGAAAAGTAAAAAATAAAAAAGATTTGATATTATTAATTACTACATATTATTTAGATGTGCTATTTATTAAATAGGTTTGAAGTCGGTGCCAAACACTAAGCTCTTAGTATTAAGCCCGTGCACCGACATCAAACCTTATTAGTAAATAGCACATCTAAATAATATGTAGTAATTAATAATATCAAATCTTTTTTATTTTTTACTTTTCTGTTTTTGAAGTCGGTTGTTTTTAACGCAGTTATTTTTATAAGGTGATATTTTAAATAAACAATAAATACCTAATAATTAGTTAATTTCAAAGAAGAATATGCCTATAGCATTTAAATTCAAAACATTGCTGGCTTTACCGTTGATATAACAATGATAACCCGTTGCTCGAGTTTTGTATTGACTATTGGGCTTATCGCTAAACTGATATAAGTGAGGAAACACACGAATTAAAATGTTTTAATTATTTGGCAATATATGCAATGCTATGTTTTACAATTATTTGAGACCACTGAACAACTCATATTTTGCTACATAACGTTTTAAAACATGACTCCTTAGGTTCTACACCCTAATTTAATATTAAAGATGCTTGGCCTTGATAAAATATTTTTAGGGTATTTAAAACGTCATATAAAGTACATAATAATATCAGCAACAATTGTCTGTCGCTTTGTTTCAGACGTATAATTATCTCTTTTTATTATGAAGACTGAATAAGGCTCCGCGCAGACAGAGAGCTTTCTGCGTTCCGTGTTCTGCGTTCTGCGTTCCGCGTTCTTTGTGATGCGAAGGATCTATAGCGCCGGCGCACACAGAACGCAGTCAGACCGCGGCGGTCATTCGGACGCTTGCGTTCTCGCGTTCTCTGCTCAGAAATACAAAGAACTCGCGTTCTCGCTATGGCTGGTCCGAGCGTTGATATAGAAAAATTGGTTGAATTGGTAGATATAGCTTTTCTCCAATTGGTATCTTGTTTTTCTATTTCAGATTTTACATAGTCATGTAACTCATTGAAGCTATTTATTGACATTCGAAAATAAATATAAAATCTCTCTTCATCTTGAAGCAGCTCAGGGATAAGAATACTAAATTCTCCCATATTATCTCGTTTCGTGTTGATAGGGTGTACCCAATATTTTCTTCTTTTTTTTGACTCCTCTAGACTCCACAAAAGCAAGGCTTCATTTTCGGAAGATGAACTTTCGAGAGACATGTTTCACGTGCGGAGAGTCGAGAAATAGAACGCAAATGTCTTGAACGGCTCCTGTGTGAGCAAGAACGCAGAACGCAGAATGGACGAACGCAGAACGCAGAACGCGGAACGCAGAACGCAGAACGCTGTATGTCTGCGCGGAGCCTTAACGGTACAAATTATGCACGCGCATAAATTACAATAGGAATTTTAGTCGCCATTTCGTAAGCTGTAGGTATTTGTTGTGCAATATTATAACAACTGTTCTTCCAGACAATTACAATATTGCATACCGATCACCGGCGGGAAATAAATATCCTGATTCCGGTAAATATATTCAATGTCACGACTCGTAGAGTAATTAATGTAGAGTAAAAATTGTAAAGAATGCTTGTATAAAAGAAACTGTATTTTGATATCCGTATCTAGCAAAAAGTGCATTTCTTCACAATAGTATTTTTTTTTTTAATTTGGTTCAACTAACTAGGTATAACATACCTAATATTATGTATAAACTTGTATTTTTTTATTACCGCCTCCGTAAAACAAAATTTATATGTTGTTCCACATATAAGAAGTAATCCCATTATAAATGAGGATGATGACACTCGAAATAGTGAATTTCCCCATACTATCACCATGTTTATAACCTGTGGTTTGTAAATATATCGTAGTAGGTAGGAATACATTAGAATTTCCACTTTAGCTAAGTTCAAGGCCGCTACTCAAATTTGTGAATGCCTTAATCGTGTGTATCTAGCCATTAGTGAGATCATAAACCCAAATTATGACACAATAAAGTGATTGTTTAGTAATTTTTCGGTGTGAATTAGGCTTGGCTGGCCGGGAAAAATATGTACATAGGTATTAGGTACTGAATATTGATTTCCCTCCGAACCGCAAATATTTGTATCGTATTGCCTTTTAACTTAATATGCTTCTTAAATTACGTACCAATTTACCATTAGGGGAAGATTCTTATAATCTTTTCCCATTTACCTATATAAATATGTTTTGCGACTTATTATCAATGTAGGTATTTATATAATTTTATAAACTTACGACGCAGATTTTTTTATAATACGGTACTTAATATTTCATATTGAGGTCGAACATGATTTCTCTGTAAACATATTTTATATATCAGTTGTTATTATTAAATTAAATATGCGTTTTGTTTTTATTTAAAATTGGATAAATATTCATGTCAGATAATTATATAGGTATTATATTTAGGAGCATCAAGTCTGTAAATAAATAAAAACAATTAAAAGTACAATTTAGATTTTTAGTTTTTTTACGTCTTCTATTGGTTACCTATTTATGTTTTTGTTAGGATATATTATGTACCTACTCATTATATGGTTCGATTTTAACATTTGCATTATAAACAAACGAAAGCAACAAAACTGAGTTTTAAGTAAAGGCACCATTTTTGGATGTTTAAAAATTAAAAAGATTTAATATTTAGGGCAATGTCGCTCGCCAGTTTACCTTGAAGCTAATAAAATTTTTCGTTTGCTCACATCTTATATAGAAAAAATTCTCATATTCTCCGATTGATAAAAATTAAACAGTTTATATAGTTTCAATTTAATTCTGATTTCATGTTAGTAACTTAAAAGAAGAAAAATAGTAATAATAAAATAATATTTTATTTAAACTAACATATGTTTGTTACCACATTCAATTAATATTTAATAATGACAAAGTGAATAAGTGACCACAAAATTGGCACATGTACTCTAATAGAGCGTTTCTCACGTGAGGTGTTATTTCAATTTTTTGATCCTCCCTCCCCCCATGGTGAGATGTCGTGAGATTTTACTTAACCCCCTCCCTCATCCCCCAATCTCACGTGAGATTTTTCAAAATGTGGGTTTCTTATGTAAACGTATTGATTTATCATTGTAAAAATAAAAAAAAAAATTGCTTCGTGCTTTTATTTACGATAAGTTAAAACTAGAAATTAATATTGCGGAAAGTTATAAGTGTAATAAAAAATTAACATGAGAATACTTAATAGTCCATTGAATGAGTCCCTCCAAGGGGGGTCTAGAGTGCGTGAGTTAGTAACGTAAGATGTTTCTTCGGAAACATGTCAAGAGTCCCTAGGTAATAAACATACTAAAACTCCGGGACACCAGGAGGAGCCCCGGAGTGGGGGGAGGGGGGGAATGATCCATTTTTTCATTTTTCGCTTAAATCTCAAAAACGGTACATGTTAGAGAAAAACTTTCAAGGAAAAGTTGAAAGGCCATAAAATTATCTACAAGTTGTACCTAAATCATTTTTTCCTATATCCTACCGTTTCTGAGTTACACGCAGTAAAAAAATATTTTGGCTCAAACAATTTCCCCATAAAAATACCAGATTCCACCACGGAGGCGTTTACGGGGAATTGAATTTTATTAGGGTAGTTAAAAAGTTGAAGTATCGTAACTACCCTAATAAAACCTCCTAAACGCCTCCATGGTGGAATCTGGTTTTTTTATCAATGATAGACCTAATTATGAGCAATCTATCTTTACCGGTCACAAGTTGCACTTTTGAGTTTTTTGGAAGAAAAAATAAAAAGATCAAGTTCAGTAACTCAAACTACCCTAATATAATATTTTGACAATTGATTCCTCCTAAAGGCTTCCATGGAGGAATGTGTTTATTTTACCAATTATAGACCTAATTAAGAGCAATCTATCAGTACCGGTCACAAGTTGCACTTTTGAGTTTTTTGGAAGAAAAAAAATAAAAAGTTCAAGTATCGTAACTACCCTAATAAAATTCAATTCCCCGTAAACGCCTCCGTGGTGGAATCTGGTATTTTTATCAATGATAGACCTAATTATGAGCAATCTATCTGTATCGGTCACAAGTTGCACTTTTGAGTTTTTTGGAAGAAAAAAATAAAAAGATCAAGTTCAGTAAGTAACTCAAACTACCCTAATATAATATTTTGACAATCGATTCCTCCTAAAGGCTTCCATGGAGGAATGTGTTTATTTTACCAATTATAGACCTAATTAAGAGCAATCTATCAGTACCGGTCACAAGTTGCACATTTGAGTTTTTTGGAAGAAAGAAATATTTTTTGATCGATTGATGTGATAAACATGGGTGTGTAGTATGGGGAAATTGTTTGAGCCAAAATCATTTTTTACTGCGTGTAACTCCGAAACGGTAGGATATGGGAAAAAATGATTTAGGTACAACTTGTAGATAATTTTATGGCCTTTCAACTTTTCCTTGAAAGTTTTTCTCTAACATGTACCGTTTTTGAGATTTAAGCGAAAAATGAAAAAATGGACCCTTTCCCACCTCCCCCACTCCGGGGCTCCTCCTAGTGTCCCGGGGTTTTAGTATGTTTATTAACTAGGCACTCTTGACATGTTTCCGAAGAAACATCTTACGTTACTGACTCACGCACTCTAGAACTTTTTATTCAATGGACTATAAATCATAACCGTGATTAAAATCTTAAGCATGTACAATTTGGATTAAATAGACCAAAAGAGTATAATTATTAGTTTTGTTTCAATCAGAAAAAAAAAATGGCGTGATATTTGCCTAGACCCCCCCTCTCCCCAACGTAAGGTTAGATGAGATTTTATTCGACCCCCTCCCCCCCAAAATCACCTCACGTAATTTATGGACGCCCCCTAGTCAAAAATAATTGCCAGAATATGTAAAAGTAAGCAATGATTAAAACATGTCGTTTATATTTAAATTTTAACATTGTTAATTACCACTTCCAATTGGCTGCTGTGTTTCAATGTTAATTTTAGAAGAAGATTGTTCTATCGGCTTTATATTGACATAGAATTGAATAAAATGAATTTTATCATTGGGTAACATATGTACCTTATATAAAATGAGTAAGTATATATAATGTTTTCAATAAATATCTTCTGAGGAAATCTAATCGAAAATATTAGGTTACTCATACTTGTATAATATTTTCCCCTTACGTAATCCATTATTATAACAACCGATCTATGTTCGATACATACATTAATCGTAAAAGCTGAAGTGACTATGACGTGGAAGCTTCTAGATATTATGATAACATTGATTAAATATCGTGTTCGATCGACTTACATACTCAATTATTATAAAAGAATAAAAATATTGTAGGTATTCCTCCTTCCTTCCCCATATTTGAATACATAATTCAAGCTTATTTACTGAATTGAGCTATGCTTTATTCCTATTTTTAAGACGAGGCTCCCTAACATAATTTCTGGCACTGAGAGACCGGTTACGGTACTAGACGCTAACACAGCCGTAATAAAGTTGAATATCTCGTGCGCTCTTTGATCGCGTTCGAGCTCGAAAAGTAAGTCTCAATTCTTATTTCGTTTATAACTAAAGTAATAATTGATCTAGAGAAAAAATATCTTGGGATTCGATAGTAAACTCTATTTTCTTACTGTTAACATTTATTTTAGACATAAAGTCCAAGTAAATCTTTAAAAAAAATGTAATAATCCTTAAAAAAGGCATAATTTTTGAATAAAAAATGAATCGAGCGAAAATGTTACAATTACGTAACTGTCTTGTACATCGAAAGAAAAAGACCCAATAATTCATATACTAAAGTTCCATTTTGATTGTATGTGTTTCAGAATATTAATGCAAATTCACATAAAATTTAGGGAGCCTCCCCTTAATTGCAAATGTTCAAACTGAATTATGTAATTATATTTAAACACAATGGACAACGAATTTTAATAGGAAATGTAGGAAGTGACATATATTTTTGTCTGTAGGTCGAAAGAATTTCAATTGGCTCATTAATTCATGTACATATTTATTTGTTTTTGTATAAATTATATTTAAAATGTTGTTAGATCTTGTTTTTTTCAATACCATATTAACCATAATATTATAATTAATATATGCGTTATTTACCATAGGTTATCTTATTTTTTATATTTATTTATTAACACATACTACGCATTTGCCCTCAAAGATATGTATAACCCCATAGGGTTATACATATATAATAGCGTCTCAGTTCTAGTTAATATTTAATTTTTTTTATTTGGCACACAAACAATAAATCGATTTCGAATTCCAGCACAATGGTGTACTTGCTCCAATGGCAGAACTTCCGTCGGTTCTACTTATACATAATGACGGACAACTATCGCAACATCATCACGCGGCACAAGCGCATGCTGCTCAGTCCAGAGATGAAGAATAAGTACAGTCTGGATGAGAAGATGATTGTGTCTGCGGGTACTTTGCCAGATTTGGATGAGGCTTATTCTAGGTGAGGGTTAAATTCTAACTATTATTATTGTTATATTAGTTGTAATGAGTTAGTGTTTTATAAGTCTAGTAGTAATATATATCAAAAGTGAGGCAAAAACTTTATACCACTTTTTGCGAAATTGCGTTAAAGACATGAAATTTGGTACACTGATAGTTTATAATGGGAACGAGTGTTGTTTAGGTGTATAAAAACAACACACTATCTATCATGAATTTGCTACAATTACTCATATAATATACTGTTTTGTTTTGCTACTCAGACAAAATTGTTTTATTTTTATTTACATTATGAAGACAGATAAATAATAATTTGATTGATGTTTCTTTCACATGCACTTTATTTGACCCAAGAAAGATAAAATCTTATTTAACTCATTTTAAAGAATGTTTAATATATTTATTATTTACTTCAAAGTACACTTTATTTATTTATTTATTTTATTTCTGTTACAGGAAAGTATACGGGTTCAACTCTGTAGCGGAGTTATACAAGTGGAGTTCCTCAGCATTCTACCTCGAGAAAGTGAAAACGCCGATGATATTTATCAATGCACGCGACGATCCCATCGTTCCTGAACCGCTCTTGCCGATCGTCAGGGAGTTTGTCAGTAAGTACCTATTTTCCGATTAAATTTTATATCAGACTTTAAATTCGTAAAGACAATAAATTTTTACATTATACACCTATCTTTAAACTGTAGGAGCTGCTTTAAATTTACTTGAATTATCACTGATGTACTTATAATTTATGCATTATGCAATTTGATTATGCATTAGGCATATAACATAATTGCCTACCTTGATAAGAGGGTTAATTATTGTTAATTAAAAATCCATTATAACTATGAAAACATGTATGAAGTTTTCAGGTCAATTCAAACTAATAAATTTTCCAGGTTCGCAAGATAAGAAGATGTTCCTAGAACTAGCGCACGGCGGTCACTTGGGCTTCTACGAAGGCGGGTTACTATATGCCAACCCTGTGACGTGGCTTGACCGAGCTCTAGTCGGTCTGGCAGGCGGCTTGCTAATGGCGCACAATAAATGTTCACCAAAAGACTCGCTAATGGCCGCCACAGAATACAACGTGTCTGACGACGAACCAGATCTCATCAAATCCGCCACAATCCTCTACCGCGACCCCTTCGAGAAACACGCACAACAAATATAATTGACATTCCAAATCAAATTTAAAATTCGAATGCATTTCCGTTCCAACGGCGATTTCGCGTGGAACGTTCGAGATTTGTATAGGCGTGATTGACTGTTGCACGATATTTATTAATGAGCGGCTTGAGAGTTTGGAAAATGTGCCTAATGGTATACTTTAGTGTGCCTAGAAATTCTTCAGAATGAGATTTTTTTGTTGTTAGACAAGTAACGATACGAATGATTTTGGTTTTATTTAAATGTTAACTGTAAAATTTTATTTAATGTGCACTAGATTTTAAAGTTGCACAATAATCGCTTACACATAATAATTCCAGTACAACTGATATATTTATGATTTTATGAAAACGATAAGTAGTTGATAAAGTAGTTTTTCCCTATATTGTGATATATTTGTTTGATTAAATTTTAAATCAGCTTGTTATAATATCTGAATAAAAAAATGTATTATATTGCATTTATCTACTTACATAATTCTACATAATAATATTAATGTTTTGATTTATTATTTATTTAAATAGCTTATAATTTACAGTAAATACATTAATATTTATTGTGATATAACTGATTGAAATGTTTAATATAAAGATATTGTCTTTTATACGGAACCATATATGACACAGTTTTTAATTATTGTTATACAACCAAAGTACTTGATGCAAAGTAAACAAAGGACGGGTGAAGTACTAGCAAAATAAATATTTAAATTAAGGCTATTATCACTTTCTTTCCTACATAAATAATTTAAAATAGGTCAGTTTCACAACTTGCTGATAAAATCACTTAACTTTTGTAGTCCGGGATACATCGCCCATTTTTGCAAGTGATTACTATCAAGCTAATTTTTCGTGAGTAGCTTTATTTTGATGAGATGCCCAATAATTTCATGTACGAAACTCTCGATTGTGGTAACTTACAGAGGTAACAAGGATAAAAATTTTTGATTTGACGGTTCTCAAATATTTATTACGCAATTTGTAGGACAATATGTCTGTTGAATTATATAAGTATTAAATAAGTGAAAATAAAAAAATCAGCTGGTTAGTAATCATTGATGATGACTTCGTTATCGATACACATTGGAAAGGGGGACTCTTTGATCAAACCATAGATTTTGTAGGACAAATATTTTTTCGAATAATTTAGATAATTATCTTGAGATTGAACAAAAAAAAAACATTCAGTTAGTAATTAATATTTGAGAACCATCAAATCAAAATATTTTATCCTTGTTTCCTCTGGTAGCTACCACAATCGAGAGTTTCGTACATGAAATTATTGGGCATCTCATCAAAATAAAGCTACTCACGAAAAATTAGCTTGATAGTAATCACTTGCAAAAATGGGCGATGTATCCCGGACTATTGCAGTTGATACTTTTTGATTCTAATTTTCATACATTATGTTGTCTTTTAACTGATAGATTACTTGAATAAAACATAGCCCATAAGTTGTGAAACTGGCTATAAAATGGATAAATTTACTAAGTCGCGGTTATGTATGTTTAAAAGCAATACCTAGTAAACTAATATACAAGGAGTGTTGTGTGGAAACCAATATTTAGTTACCGAGATACGGTGTTTGATATGAGTCATGGCATTATTGGGAATACGTCATACTGTTGACTCAGATGAGTAATTGCAGGCGAATATAGATTTATGAGATTGTGCATTTATATGATTATATATATTTTTTACCAGCTTTAACAAGCTATGTTTTTTAAAATTCTAATCGGCAAGGAGTTTCGTATTTTTCTACAAAATAATTGTTATGAGACAAGGGAATGCGTTGTTTAATTGTATAAATGCATTGAATTTCATTAAAATTTCCTTTGAAATATTTCAATATTTTTTTAAATGTATAAAACCGCAAATATTTTCAGTTGTAATGTTTTATAGCGAAATTTATGTATTGAGAAGTAAATTCAAGCTGGTGATTGCATATCGACGAAATATATGATGACGGTGATAAAGTTGAAGAAATTGTATGTTAAAATGCGAGTCGTGTTTTCCAAAATGTTTACTAGTATAAGTTATACATTCCCACCGCTAGTTACAAATTGGAAACATTGTTAATGCTGTTTTGTTGAATGATTTGAGGTGAACTATTGCATATTATTGCTCATAATATATGAAATTTTACTTCTATATTTATCATCAGAGCCCTATTTATGAGTTACAACATAACAGTAATAATATGCCATGGTTCACTCGAATGGCCTGTCTAAAACATGCGTCCAATATATCATGGGGCCTAGAATGTTCTAGAAGTTGTGATGAATATCAAGAATGAATATGTGTTGTGAGTACAAATTTGTTCACGTATGAGAAAACTTTGTAGATGTAGCTTTGATTGTGAACAGTTTAATGATCACAGAGTTATACGACATCTCCAGAATATTGCGTACTTATAGTAGTGTTGTTGTATAATAATTTTTATGTACAAGTTATAATTGATTATGGTAGAAGATCGGTATGGCATGGTTGTATAGTATGATTGTATAGTTAATATTAACAAATTAGATGCGTAATAAGCATTTTGTCCAAAGTCTATGTATGAAAAGGGAAGTTAAAACATTGTTGATAGTTCTACCATTATCAATTATAATTCTTTAAATCCAGCGAATTATGACTCGATGTAAAGCTTCGTGATAACGCTTTTTGCTTTAGTTTAAATTAATTTACAATTATCTTGATGTGTACATGAAGTACCTAAGTACATAAAAAACTTGTTTCAGACATAGTTGATATTTTTTAATGTATGTATAATCGATAATAAGAACAGTACACGCAGGCAGCTGTGTTGTGTCTTCAAGCACTTTAGTCAGTTTTAGCTTTGTAATAATTCAATAACCATATTTTAATTCACTTCAGATACATATGGAATCTCTTTTATAACTGTATTCAAATATCTCAATATCTTTTAGATTGTGTCTGTTATCTGTAAGTACCAATCTACTCTAGTTTTTTATGTAGTTATGTACTTAGAAAACCAAAATTTTTGTGATCTCACGATTGTCGTGAAACAAGCCTAAGCGTAGCCGAAGGCCTACGTGTAGATATTAAATAAAGTGGAAAACGTATTAAAATGTCCAGATGGTCGTAGAGCGACTAATGTTTTGAGAGCCTTAAGATTTGGCCTGTATAATGTATATTATGTTATTTACAGTAATGTACCGCGGTCATCTCGTTGATTGCGGATTTTCAATTGATGTTCAAAAAAATAAACGAATAACTTGATGAACGTTTTTCATTTATCATTTATTACCTTCTGAGCTAAGATACTAAAGCTTCATAAAGAAGTACAAAATTAATGAATAAGCATAGACAAGTGCGTAATAATTAATAGGTAATTGCGCAGATGCGTCTTTCCATTCTATACAAAGCGCACGCAACGGTGTGAAAGTGCCCGTCCGATTAGGGCCCTTCTGGCCTCCTCCACTCAAGCGACAGCCCAAGCCGAGGTTCGAGATCCCCGTCAAGGGGGGACGCCCTTGTGCATGTCGCTACCAGGGTGAACCTTCAGTTCACCCCCGCGTCCGCGTTAAAATGTAGAAGCCCTTCTGGCTAACATTGAGAGACACCACACAAAAAAAAAAGAAAGGTGTGAAAGTGAAACTAATCACGTGTAGATTGGAAATAACTTTTTTACAAAGTTCTTCCAATCTATACACATGCTGGCGTACTGTTTCGTAGTAAGCGCGGCGTCTTTTGTTTTTAAATTTATTATTACAATGCCTACACGAATGTTGCGTAGGTACTGATGTATAGTTTGTATCGTGAATGCTTGCGTCTCTGATCCCGACTATACTACACAACTTACTTACACTTGACAATTACGGTTGCGAGGCGTATTTAAAAACTGTGTTAAAAACAGAAGAATAAAAGTAGATAGATACAGCTGTACCAGAGGCGGCTCGTGACAAAATTTTATGGGTGTTCACTTGAAATAAAACACTGAAAATACATGGTGTAAAGCAGTACAATTTATTAAAAAAATTACTTATAAAGAAAATGCATACGTGATACGTCTTTCTTTTTGGTGTGCAAAAATATCTATAACTTAAAGCGACAAGACCGATAGACGCCAATTGCAGTTCATTCAACAAATGGTACCGAGATTGTGAATGTTTTTTCATCTTGATTGAAAGATGAGCTAAGTCGTCAACGCCCGTTTCAGTCCAAGCACTCTCACCTCCGCCGGCCGCGCCCGCATTAAATAAAAGACACGGAAAACAAAATAGTTTGTTGCTTTCATCACAACCACACAACCACGGTGTTTTCACATATTGTTCAGATTTAAACACACGCGTATATGTTTTCGTTTTTGTCGTACTTTTTTGCGTCAGATCAAGTTCAGGCCGTGGCGGTCCCTTAGCTTTACATTCAAGCCGAATTTGTAACGTTTTATCACACTTTTTAATGAACGCCACATTATAATTATTGTTCATTTTAACACTCACAAGTAATACTGATAACTACAGGCTATTTCAACACGTATTTTATAATTTTAATTAGAAAATTGCATGAATCGCGCGCGTGCATTGAAGTTGACTCGAGTGTTTGTTTATATTATAGAAGTGGCAACTGGCAACGTCGCGCCGCGCGCGCAATCGCTGTCCTGCCGGGCGGTAAAAACGAACCGGCAACGTTTGCGGGTGCGGCGCTCCGAATTTTGCTACTTTTCCATAGAAAATCTTTTGTTTCACGCGCAGGGCTCTGGCAAAACCCTCTCTTTCACTCCTATTGGAATTCGTATTAGGAAATGTACTAAATCTTTTTTCATTGGAGCGCAATCGTGAGCGCTCCGCTTCGCGCGTTACATAATACAGTAGGTATTATACAGGTGTATGGAATGATGGAATGATGGATATATTCATTGGTATTAACAGTAGTTTTAAAGATTACGATTGATTTTAAATAGTAATAATTAATGTTTATAATTAAATTAAGGAGTATGATTTAAGATTTTATTATAATTATTTATGGGAGTTCACTGCACCAGCGCTCCTTAGGGCGAGCCGCCTCTGAGCTGTACAAGTCTTTGATTACCTATATGAAATATACACGTGTAGTTTCCTATGGTTGCGTTTTGGCTATGCATAGAATGGAAAGACGCTGCGCAGATTCACAAAAAACTTTTTTTCTTGTAAAGTTGTTTTAAGTAGTCGTAGTTGTTTCCTTTTCATAGCAATCAGTTGAATTTTTTGCTTTTCTTTTATTTAATTCTATACTTAGCTGTTGTGTGTGATACTTTTTATCCCAATATCGTCAAGGTTACCTTTGGAGAGGGGTAAAATTTTACAGTTTTAGTAAAATTTTGGCGTTATAACGCTTTACGCTTAGTCTGATTTATTTAATTCCAAATGATAATGCCTATTTAAAACTGGATAATATGAGTTCAAAGTACCTACCAGAATATATCTATGTTAATTACGAAAGACACAAATAAATCAATCCTAGTGGTGCGGGTTTTTCTCTGTCTCAAATATAACTATCTATTAGGTATCCTTCCAACTAAAATTCGGTTACAGTGGCCAATCTTCCATGACATTCTGCATGGACAGTACTGGTTCCTAAGACCTACCGAAAAACTCAAACGAAGAAAATTCAAACGATCTAGTCGTGCTGTTTCTAACAGTGATGGAAAATAACAATGGCTTTCATCAAGATGACGAAATTCTGGACTAAAGGTAGGTAGTTTAATATAAATTATTCAACTACCTAACTATGAAAGTAACAAATAAACATTCTTATTGAAATAATAAATTCTAAATTATTGAGCTAGTTTCTCTTATAGCCTACCCTATATAACTTACCCTAAACAGGATTTTTTAAATAAAAATACCATGTTGTTCGATAAATAAGTATATTTCTAAGTCAATAATATAAAATTTTAAGAGACGGGTGAATTTACGCTGCCTTATATATTAACAAATTACATCTATACTTATATTACTTTGTAATTGGAATAATAATGACGTATAAAGAAAACTAAGAAATCATGGTATAAATTAAAATAATTGAGGAAAAATAAAATAGTGAGCATAATTGAGATTCTGTGTTAAAAATTATTCATATTATAAACAAATACAGCTTAAAATATAACGTTAATAAACAATAGAATTATCGTAATAACGTTATATTTATTCCAAATACAAATATCACAACATTTTTCTTAAAAATTACATTCTCTTTACACATATTATAATCTTAGCAAATACACATCAATTTTAAGTATTTTAGCAGCATAATATATTATGTACTCGTTATTAATTATAATACTAAAATCAGTGCCAGACCATATATTTTAGGAAATCATTCAAAATAGAAAGGAGATCAATAATACAATATTTTAAATTTTACATTCACTAATTACTAATAAAAATGTCACAAGATAATAAAATATGGCCACTAGGAGATTAAAAGGCTTAACCATAATTTTTGTAATAGCCAATAATAGATCATTCGAAAAAAGACGCAATTTTATGTACAAATTAATTTTCACAGAATATTATTTTTAATAAGACGTAATTCATATTATCCACTGAAAAAAATATTCTTTTATTAAAGTTATAACATTCTAACTAGAAATACGAACTGGTATTTTACAGTCTTTCTTTACAAATGGGTTAAATCTGAGTATTTAATAATAAATTAAAGCTTTTATTTTACAGAATATGTAGTGTATAAAATAAATTATGTAAATGCAATCAAATCGTGACTTACATAACTATCATATAGTCAGCATATGGATGATGGATCCCCTTCCATAGTGCATGCTATGTTATCTAATTTATGAGCTAAGTGCATTTTATTTTCTAGACCTAAAACAATTTGTTCTCTATATTTACTAACGTAGATGTACAATTCTTTTAAAGCAGATAACGTATCAAATTCATTCAACTGTTCAACTGAAAGCTGTTGCATTGACGTACTTAACTCTTGGTCTGTTACTTGAGGTAACTGCGATACGGCCTGATAAAAGTGGATAACCATATCCCTGTATGATGGCAAATCTTTAGCAAATAACAATTTATTAGACGGAGAATCTTTACAAAGCCGATGTTCGGATAGAGAGCAAGCGTCCATAAATGTTTGAGCAATCACTGATAGTGATGAATCAACAGTTGCCGTTTTGTTTATATCAAATATGAAATCAGGATTTTTAATTAGGTTGACCCAAAACCTTAGGGGTAAACTGTTAGATTTCCATGCATGAACAACTTCTGGATTTACGATACCGTGCGTTCGTGCAGCGTCATCGAATAAATCAAATAACCATTTAACTGCTGGGGGTAGTACTTCATTAACAGTTAATATGGTACCGAAGAAATCATCGACAAACTTGTGCACCGTACCTTTTGTTGACAATAATCTAGTCAGGAAAATTTCTGGGATGGCTTTATGACTATGTTCTGACGATTTATTGACGATATGTTGATATTCGATGGGTTTTACTAAGTGAAAGTAATGCACGTTTTGATCGGTTATATCATTTTTGTAAACACGTATGTGTGAATTTGTACAATAAATACCAGTACAATTTTTACAGGGTATTTTATATGGTGTGTTAAAGCTATCATTTTGCCTGGGGATAAGGGACATGATGGCCGATTCTTTTACTCCATAATGGGCTAGCGTATTTAATTTTCGCCAACCATTTAGAGTTTTAGTAGTGACATCTTCATCTTGGAGTGTGACATGACCACCTCTACCATGTCGCCACTCTAAATCAACTTCATGGACGGACGGACGCATACTGAATGGTGTATTCTTAAATAAAGCATCTAATATTTTCGCTTTAACTTGGGATATGCTATCACAATCTAACACTTTGCATTGTACTTTGTCATCAAAATCGTCTTGTATTATGTGTAAAGTTACAATTGAATAATCAATTTGTTCTTTAAGCAGTTTCTCTTCTGATAACGAATACCTAGCTTCGTGAGTAATAGCATCAACGACGCCTTTTTCTATTTGATGCTTTATTGCTTTAAATAATAGGAAAAGGGATGATCCGGCGTAATCTTTAAGGTAGTAATACATACAGAGTGCCATCCAATTAGTGAGCATTTTTTCTACAACACTTTCTGTTCTACGCAACATTAATTGTGGATGTTTTGTACATACTGATTTATCAATAAGACGCATTAAAAGAGATTTAAGAATATCAGTTGCATATTCCATTTTGCCCATAAGTATAATCATTAATAGCGATGCTACATTTACCTTATCCCTAATATTGAACGATTTTTGTGATTCTAATGTATCTATAAAAGACAACAAAAAACATTTATTGTTCAATAGCTGTTCAAATTGAATCATAGCAGCGTCGTAATTTGTTCTTGGGGTGTTAATAAATTGACGCTGGACATTAAGTATAGGGTGATCTGATACACCGGGGAAAAATACTTTCATGACGTAATTAACGTGATCAAGTGTTGGAATACCAGAATGCTCAAGATCAGCAGCCAAATCAGACATATCTGTTTGTAATTCTGCAAAAGCTAGTTTACATTCTAATCTCACATTGCTTTCGAGAGTATCCATTTGTATTTGAATCCTTTTATATTCGCGTTCCGCCTTTGTACTGCGTCTTCTATACATGACTAGAACTATCATAAAAATTAAAACCAAGAAGAATGTGCCAGCCGCAATACCAGCAATTGCTTCTGGAGGGAAGTTATAATTTCTTAATAATTCGTAATGCAAATATCCTATAGGAAATCTTAAATTCCTCCCAATTTTAACAACCACTAATGGCAAATTAATATCATTTATTTGGAATCCATTTTCATCTGTATTTGCCGGTTGAATTTCTGGAGGTGTGCAGAGTAGTTGTTGTGTTGTAAGACTTGTAACATTGCAAGGCTGAGTACCTATTGTTACTACTACATCCGACTCATCACTGGCTCTTATTAAATTCTCTCCTTCAATGACTAAAGGATCACCTTTGTATGATTTGATTCTATTAGGAAAATGATAAACATGTGGATCCTCTACAAAAACCATATGTGTTCTTGGTGGATTAAAATATTTTTCTAAATCATGCATAGTTTCAACATTATCCATTACAAATCCTACTTTCATAGCAATTTGGGGAGTATTTGTTTGTGACTTTGTGGCTTGTAATATATCTAAATATTTCTTGTTAATTGCAGGACTGGGACATTCCATTTGGTTGGAATTAAGAACAACACAAGGTGTGGAGTTTACAGGAAGTTCTTCATTTCCATAATATAATAACATAAGAGGCTTTTGAATAGTATGCAAATTAGTGCCATGAACTGTTATCATTCTTCCACCAGAAACAAAGCTCTTTAATGGTTTTATTTCCATTATTGTTGGATCAGCTATGTAATTGAATAAATCACCATACAAAGTGTGATTTGCATTGTCTATGGAAACTGTTAAAGTATGTATTACACGGGGTGTGTTTGCTTTTGGCGTAATACAAATCAGTCTGCTGTTAGAAGTTTGTGTTTTATTAACTGCACATGCCAGTTCATCTAAAAATGCAAATACTGATGATCCTATATTGAGATGTTGTCCGCCTATTGCCAATTGAGTACCTCCGGAAACTGGACCCAAATTAGGATAGATGCCTTGAAGTTTAATGTTTTTGTAGCTAAACAATACAGATGATTCTGTATATCCAGCATCATTTTCCACAATAACTGGTAAGATTGCAGATCCGTTAGATGGTCCAGTCCTACAAGTTATACTAACAGATACCTCAAAGTCAACAATATCACAAAGCACATCCCCAATGCGAACTTTTCCTGTAACTTCTTCAACTCGTAAGCCAAGATTGCTACCTTCTATAGTTAAAATAGTTCCACCTTCCACTGGACCACTGAGGGGTTTTATCATATCAATTCGAGGCTTAGGACATTCAGTCACAGGACTCTCAAGACAAGATTCACTGTATGAACAAGAATTACCACACCATGTACATTGATAAACAGTGTTCCTTGTTATACAGAGTGAGCAGTCAGCATGGTCTCTGTGAGAGCCTAATATTTCACATTTGTATAGTGTTATTGTTATAGTATCAATATAATGCTTATGGTTCCAAAAAACTTTCACACTCACATTATATTCACCAACATCTTCTTCATATGAGTACATAGTTTTATCACACACTATAAAATGATTTGACTCTACTCTCGCTGGTAAAATCATGTTTGCCAATTCAATGCTAACAATACATTGGAAACCTGTGTGACCAGGTTGCAAATGAGGCAAATTTTCAACTTCAAGTTCTAGTTCTTTTGGTACATTATTTGGTAATAATATAGGTTTTTTATATTGCCTAATTCTAGGACAATGTCCAATGCCATGGTTCAGCAACTTTGTTGGATTATTTTCTCCAGAAATAATGGTTCTCTGACATACTGAAATGTCATGTGTACATTTATTATCATAAATACACCAATTACATGCCCATTCACTCATTATGCATGAATGACAAGTTGTGTGCTTAGAACAGTCATAAAAAGCAAAATTACGAGAAACAAAATCCTTATTTGTTTCGGATGAATGAACAGACAAAGGTACATATACATGATCTTGATTTTGGGCAATTTTTGGCCTGTGTTTAATATCTGGAGTTGGGCAAGCAAGACCACTTGATGTGACAGCTGCATCAATTGCTGGTGCATTTCCAAAAACACATTTATATTTAGCGCCAAATGGTAATTCAGGTAATGTGCGAATTACTAACTGAACAGTAGTAACTTCATTGACAGATATTCGGTCAGGTAGAATTTGCTCAAAATCAATACACTGTTGTCCCGTATATTGAGAAAGCCACCTAGGGGCGCTTTGTGTTCCCTTTTGACACATATTTTGTACGGTGCATCGTTTTTCTAAGGAACACCAGCCACAATGGGGGTCATTTGATTCTAAACATGAGGAACAGTTGCTATATTCTGCACATTTCTCTGTGGGTATTTGAATAATTGTATTTTTAGCTAAAACATAGAGGGTTTTCTGAAATGGGGACAATGTTGTATCAGGCAGTATTTTTTGACCTGGTAAAAGAATATCTGCAGAGTATTGTATTGCCTTTTCTGCATCTATCAATACCTTTTTTAGATTTCCACTATTTGTCCCTAAGAATGCTACAGTATGCAGACCAGTAACAGACATAGTAACTGATGTTATTAGAGTATCATTCCATTTAATTATTGCCATAGTTTTGATAGGATATAGACCACTTATTTTTAAACCTACTTCACAAAAGTTAAGTATATTCCCAACTGATCCTACACTGGGACATTTACCATCTGATATCATCCCTGATATGTATCCCATATTACGTGCCTTAGTACTACCATTAAAACACATATGAACATTTTCATTGAACTTAATTTCTATCTCTTGCAAGGAAAATACACAAATAGCAGACTTTGACATAGGTTCATTACTAATACCTTTAGATGGACTAAATGATGCTACTAGAATTGAATCACCAGGTTCTATACCTAATTGTGTTGCAAGATTAATTCCAGCCTTAGAAATTTTAGCATCTTGTACAAGATTATAATTGACAATTTCACTCTTACCATCACTAGATTCTTCTTTAACATGGCACGCTAATGTTACTTCTGTATAGCTATTGTAGTTGTCATCATTAACGCAAGTCCTCGCTAATCTTGACACATATCCAAGTTCTTCATTTCCAGCTAAGTGGGAATGCTTTTGAATAATTAGGAAATAGGCATAGTCACTTGCATTGAACCCATATACATACTGCACTAAAAAATTATCTCTGTATTTCACATCAATTTGAATAGAACTCTGTTTGGAAAAAGTTGATTTTGCCAACTCTAACGACATCAGGTCGCGGCTGGATATTGCAGGAACGTCATGCCTGTATTCTCCATTATTTGTGAAGGTAGTTCCTACATACAATACATTAAAACGGTCCAAGGACGTATATCTTTCAGGTCCAATAAATGCGTAAGTGGAGGCGTCTGCATCGTTGGCTGCAACACTTTCAGGAACAAAATCAGCTTTCGCTGATAAATCACCCAGTTTATATTTGAAGCACGAACCTTGCGCCAATGATCCGCAAGCTATTACTATCCTTGACTCGTGATCTATTACTAATATCTTATTTACATTATCACTCAACGTAGTTTGTATATCAGTCGACGGGCACCCACTTGCATGGCACATCGGGTTATCAAGTTTTGGCCCTGTTCGAATTACGTGTAGAGGTTTCAAGTCTGGACTTAGTTGATGTAGCCAGTTTATAGACCCAGCATACACTTGACCACTTACTCTGTCAACAGCAAGATGATTAAATTGGAATGTCTCATTTGAGTGCATGGGATATTGAGATATGAAATCAAATCCATACACCATTGTGCAGCGGAGCCAAAATGTTATGACTAATAATGTCACAAAAGCAGCCATGATCACATTTTAAGTTCTTCTCACATAAATGTATTTAAACTTTTTCACAACCACTACTGTTTATTTTTCGTTTTCAACCCATTTTATGTTTAAAAAAATAATAGAAAAGCATTCATCGATGCCGTCGCCGATGACATGGTATAAACAATAGAATACCACATAGAATACTTTTTTCAGTATGGTATATTAATTGGACTATGACATTTAGGCAGCCTTAAATTGATTTAGGTTCTTTTTTAACATTTATCTTGGAGATAAAATATTTCTTAATTAATAACGAAAGAAAATGTTCACATAATTACTCGTTACAAGTTAAATAATTTTATCTTTTTTTACTATTTATCCACACCTAAATCAAAAGTAGACAGTAGTGATGAGTTAAGTTACTCGTTCAAATATTATTTTTAATACAATAATCACAGGATTAAATTCTTAACAGATATTAAAATAGAAAGGACGCAATAATTATTGAAATTATTAAGAATAATTATCGATTTTTAGTTTGTTCTATAGTCTATGTTTATGAACGAGCACATCCTTATTTCTCTTACAAAGCTTCAAAATCATTCAAAATCCTAAATCGGCATTTCGCCATGCCATAGTAGAAGAAATAATAGAATTTACAAAGTAACTTTTGATATTTAGTTCTTGTTTTGTTTTGCAGCATAATGTAATAACTAATCGTTATCAGTAGTATTGGCTATCGATAAAAGACTTATAAAAATATCAGTGTCGAATGCCTTAACTTTTGTACAAAATACAAATTATTTAAATAAATATTGAACCTAACGTTTTCAAAAATACTTAAATTAACAATGTGAATAATCTGAATTGGAGTACATTGTTAAACTTCAATTTGGTATCATACCAACTGAAAAATGATGACCACAATGGCAGCCGGAGGGCCGGGGGACCCGCATACTCAAATGAATACATACCGAAGCTATGTAACCATGCTTGCAGACCCGGGAGCAAAGGATGAAATAAAATTAAAAGCGGCACAAGAGCTAAGCGAGAATTTTGAGGTATTTCTTCCTTCTAAAAATTTTAAAATTACCTTCATTTTGTAGTGGATGAATTATATTTTGGATAACACTTTTTATTACTAGTTGCAATATTATGTTACTTACCAATAAAATTGTAAAATATTGTTTAATTTCACCATAACACCATTAATAAAAAGATTATTTTAGCTTATTTATTCCTATTTCAGGTCATTTTAAGTTCTCCACAATACCCTCAATTCCTAGATCATTCATTGAAAATATTTCTTAAAATTTTACAAGAAGGTGAACCGCACTTCATTGCGGAATATAACATACAGCAAGTGAGAAAACTCATTCTGGAAATGATACATCGCTTGCCCATAAGTGAAACACTTAGACCTTACGTTAAGAGTATATTAATTTTAATGTTAAAATTGATGGAGATTGAAAATGAAGAAAATGTTTTGGTTTGTCTCAAAATATTTATGGAATTGCACAAACAATATAGACCCGCTTACTGCGCTGAAGTAGATGTGAGTAAAATAAATGTGAAATTCAAGAAAAAACTAACTAATATTGTGATTTTGCTGTATAATTATTAATTATAATATTTTGTAAATTTCAGATTCACAAGTTCTTACAATGGGTTAAGGCAATATATTCTGACTTACCAAATCATTTGCCAAAAATATTTGAACCCAGACCATCTATAAGGGTTAAAGATTTATCAGAAGTGAATATAGATCAATTACTACAAGAGACTTATACTACAGCACCAATTCATACAGAAAAAAAGTTGTTAGATGGAAGTGTTGTAACGGTAATGCATATAAATACTTATTTAATAAATATAATTTTTTATCAAATTAGAAGGCATAATGTTAAAAACCTTTATTTTTGCAGTACAATTTAATACCAAGGTCAGTTTTATCATTGAAAGTTATACAAGAACTACCAATTATAGTGGTTCTAATGTATCAGCTATACAAACAAAATGTTCATCAAGAAGTTAGTAACTTTATACCTCTTATTATGGAAACTATTACTCTACAACCAACTTCAACACTTAGGTAAGAAACATTACACTTATATACTTTTTTGTCAAGTTATAAATAATACTAAGATGGATTTTTCTTTTGCTCTTTACAGACAGTCAGCTACATTTAATAAGGAAGTTTTTGTTGACTTCATGGGTGCTCAAATTAAAACTTTAGCCTTCTTGGCTTATATAATTCGGATATATCAAGATACCATAGCCAATCATGCTACTATGATGGTCAAAGGTATCATTGGACTATTGACATTATGTCCACCAGAAGTGGCTCATCTTAGGAAAGAATTAGTTATTGCTACAAGACACATTTTGGCAACAGATTTAAGACTGAGTAAGTAATCTTTTGCTTGTCTCAATAATACTTTAATATTTTACTTATATAAATAATTGGAAAAGTATTTTATAAAAGCTTCCAACAAAGAAATGCATTAATAAAAAAATGGTAACATTGTCTATTTTTGTATCATTTAGAATTTGTCCCCTACATGGAGCGTTTGTTTGATGAAGAGGTTTTACTTGGTGGAGGATGGACGGTGCATGAATCATTGCGTCCATTAGCCTATTCAACACTAGCAGATTTAGTGCACCATGTGAGACAGCACTTGCCACTTTCTGACTTGGCAATAGCCGCTCACTTGTTCTCCAAAAATGTACATGATGAGTCCTTGCCAACAAGGTAAGAAATAAACTTAATACTAAAGGCAGTTTTCTGAATTGAGAATTAGAAATTAGAAAATATAGCCATGCTTTTGAAATAGTTTGAGACATCAACGTCAAATATTCTGTTCAGAAAGGGATAGTAAGTATTGTATACCTATTGCTGACTTTGTATTGAATGACAAAATTTAATTAATGATTATTTCAGTATTCAAACAATGTCTTGCAAGTTATTACTCAACTTGGTGGATTGTATCCGACAAAGGTCGGAAAGTGAAAATGCAGCAAGTACTCAACCTCAAGGAAGGCAATTGTTGATGCGTATTTTGGAAGTTTTTGTTCTGAAATTCAAAACTATTTCTAAATTACAACTTCCAGCTCTAATGGCTAAATGGTAAGTTTTTATTGTAAAGATACTTATGTATGTTAGACAAAAAATAAAGGTTTTGTGGCTGTTAAAAATGTTGTCATAAAACACAATGAAACAATAAAAATAGAAGTATCACTTTATAAATATTTGTTTCAAGAATTAACTGGATATAATTTATGAACTCTATTTTTTAGTAAACAAGCAACCCCAGTAACAGTTCCTGCAACAAATGGAGCTACCCCGACTACTCCTACAGCGACTACACCCAGTACATCCACTGTTGAAGTTAAAGTGGAAGATGAGAAACCATCACCAGACTTCTTAGATGGCATCAGTAAAGCAGAGGAAAAGTCTAAAATAGGCTTCCCAATATCACAAATGAGCAACTTGAATGTTGGAGATTACAGAACTTTGGTAAAGACGTTAGTGTGTGGTGTAAAGACAATCACATGGGGATGTGCTTCTTGCAAGGTATGTTACATTTATTACTAATAATACTCTTGTGTGTAATATAATTTATGAACTTGAAAATTACAGCGACTGCATAATTAAACTAAATAACTCATTCTTTATTTATATATTTATTTTGTAATAAAATAATATATTCCTTTTATCACATCAACTGCAATCAGCTTACCGCTTTGTCTTTGATGCCATACTCACAACTGTATTAATCAACAATAATTGACAATAACACAATAAAAATCTATCAATTATCCCCATAGCAAACCACCACAACCGGTGAGGGCACCACAACCAGTACCATAACCGGCCAGAAACAGCTAAGCGCTCGTGAAACACTCGTCTACATCCGCCTAGTAGTGTGGGGGCTACAGTCCCTCGATATATACACGCTGGCGGCTCCGCGCCCGCCCGCACACCCGCCCGCACAGCCACATGTCAGGTCGAAGGAGGAGAAGGAGGTGCTCGAGCATTTTAGCGGCGTGGTGAGTTGATTTTTGTCGTTTTTATAACAATGTTTTATGTTAGAGGGGCCGTACACGGCCAGGTCGAGCAGTTAACGGATGAGCGACGTACACGGACGGCTCGAGCGGCGGTCGTTGACTGCTCGAGCTGTAGCTACAAACCGCGCAGTTGACGGCTTGAAGCGGTCGCGACGGCTCGAGCAGTCCGTGTACGGCAGTGAATGATTGTCCATAGTTCACCGCGCAGTCGCGGCTTTACGCCGTCGGTCTCAACTGCTTGAAGCGGTCCGTGTACCCTTAAATTAAATATTGATGATTGGTAAAGCTGCATTGATATTTTTTATTAAACTTTGATATTTCCACCTCAATATCAAATGGCTTCTCAAACCTGATACATATATGAATTCAGGAGTTACAGTCAACTATATTTGTGATTATTTTCTGTTTTATGAAATAGAAAATTTCTTTAGCAAAAAAATATTAAGTATTTTTGTTCTTTGTCTTTTCAGTTCTCTATGATGAATCCTCAAACGTTCCAAGAAATTTTTACAGCAACTATATCTCACATGGTAGAGAGAATAAATAAGAATACGACATTGCAAATCATAGCTAACACGTTTTTATCTAATCCAGCTACATCGCCAATATTTGCTACTGTACTAGTAGAATATCTTTTAAAAAGAATGGAAGAAATGGGCTCAAATATAGAACGATCCAATTTATACTTGCGGTTGTTTAAATTGGTCTTTGGTTCCGTCAGTCTATTCCCCACTGAAAATGAGCAGATGTTAAGACCTCATTTACACAGCATAGTTAATAAAGCTATGGATTATGCTATGACAGCTAAAGAGCCTTATAATTATTTCTTACTTCTAAGAGCTCTATTTCGTTCTATTGGAGGTGGAAGCCATGACTTGCTTTATCAAGAATTTTTGCCACTATTACCAAATCTGCTGGAAGGCTTGAATAGGCTACAAAGTGGACTTCACAAACAGCACATGAAAGATTTGTTTGTTGAACTATGCCTAACTGTTCCAGTAAGATTGAGCAGTCTTTTACCTTACTTACCAATGCTGATGGATCCACTTGTATCAGCTTTAAATGGATCACATACATTGATATCACAGGGTCTTAGAACTTTAGAATTATGTGTTGATAACTTGCAACCTGACTTTCTGTACGAACATATTCAACCAGTTCGAGCAGATTTGATGCAGGCTCTGTGGAGAACACTACAAAACAACGAAGTTGCGCGGATAGCATTTAGAGTTCTTGGAAAGTTTGGCGGGGGAAATAGAAAGATGATGATTGAACCGCAAAGATTAGAATACCGAGAAACAGATGCACCACCGCCAGCTGTATTAGCATACTTCCAAGATCAAGCAAAACCAATCGATTTTGAAGTTGATAAGGTTATAGAAACTGCATTTTCTGCATTAAAATCTAGCACGACAGATCCATTCTATCGCAGACAATGTTGGGAAGTACTTCGTTGCTATTTGGCGGCATCTCTCAATTTAGATGATGATCGCGCTACTTTACAAAAACTATTTAATCATCCCAATTTCCTTGATGGGAAGATTCCACCTCAAAATGGACCTTATTATAAGTGTTCTAATTCTATTGTGAGAAATACGCACAAAACGGCACTCACAGGAATGTTTGTTGCTGCAGCAATTAAAGAACTTCGTCATCACGTTTTACCAACAATGGTTTCACTCGTACGCCATTACACTTTAGTGGCAATAGCACAAGAGGCCGGTCCTTTTGCAGGATCAGGAGGACCAAAAGAAGGCTTAGATGCACTGGTATTAGTAGATGCAATTGCTGTGGTAATGGGACACGAAGAAAAGGAACTCTGCAAGCCTGGTCACTTGGCGCTTGTACTGATGATAGAGACAGCAGCAACTGTTCTTGGAAGTAAAGAGCGTGCATGTAAACTGCCTCTTATGGAATATTTGGCTGAAAGAATGTCGGCACTTTGCTATGAGCGTGCGTGGTACGCTAAATTAGGCGGATGTATCGCTGTGAAGTTTATGTTCGAGAAGATGGCGCCTGAATGGGTTTACAAGCATGTGTTTACATTTTTGAAGGCAGTTCTTTTCGTGATGATGGATTTGACTGGTGAAGTTTCATCCGGAGCTTTAGATATGGCTACCGTGAACTTAGAACGTTTGGTTCGCGTTTGTGTGACGGGGCCCGGGGGACATGGTATTGAACAAGAAGCCGAAGTAGCAGCTGCGAGAACGCGCGCTCTGCACGATGTATTACAAGAGCTTGTATTGCAAGTTACGAGTCCACATTTATTAGTCCGGCAACAGGTAACTTAATTTGTAATATTTGCGATTATTTTGTAATGTTTTGTGAACAAATTTTCTTATTATGGGATTTTTATAGGCAATGAAATCTTTGGAGCTCATAGCACAACTACAGAATAAATCCGTTACTGATGTCATGGACCCTCACAGAGAGGTGCTAGCTGACATAATTCCGCCAAAGAAACATTTGCTCAGACATCAGCCTGCAAATGCGCAAATGGGTTTGATGGACGGAACAACATTCTGCACAACTTTAAAGCCCAGACTCTTCACAATTGGTAAAATATATTTTATCTTGTACCGAAATACGTGTTTTTTACTGAAATACGTGTTTCTTAATATCGTTATTTATTTAATTTTTTTTAACAGATTTAAACATAAATGAGCACAAAGTGTTCTTCCGTGAGTTGGTATCATTATGTGAAGCTGAGGACTCAATGCTTGGCAAGCTTCCTTGCTACAAAGGTGTGAATCTCATACCTTTACGTATTTCGGCGTTACGAGCACTCGCCGCATGCCATTATATACAGGAGAAACTATGTCGTGAGAAGATATTCCAAGTGCTTTACAAATCGCTGGAGAAGAATGACACTGAATTGCAACAGGCAAGTTGAATTTCTAATATCTTATGATCTGTGCTAAAAATTGTTACGAACAATAGCAGTATTTTAAACCATTATTTCGTGCTCCTAAATGAAATGACCTTGTAGTGAATACTCATTAAAACAAGTTTTATCTTGAACACAAATTTTAAAATTATAATTTTTTCTTTAGGCTGGATTTGAATGCATGCAGAAGTTCTTATCTGGATTCCAAATAGATATGGAGATGGTACACCCAGTGATGCGGCCTTTGTTACTGACACTTGGTGACCATAGGAATCTCAGTGTTAACGGCGCTAAGAGACTTTCTTACCTGACCCAGCTGTTCCCTTCAACGTTTAGCGAGAAACTGTGCGAACAACTGCTGCAGTTGCTCAAGAAATTGCTTGATTATTCTATACAGACCAATAGAGGTAAGTTGCTAAACTATGTTCTCTTTATCATACACAAAGAGTTAAAATTAAGTTATAACTCAGTATAGCAAGCAAGAGTAAAGGTGATTTTTAATGTTTAATTTTTTATTTCTAGGTGGTAACTTCCTTCAAAGTGTTTCAAAGAACATGGAGAATGAACAGAAAATAATAATACTGATTGGAATATTCCACCAAATACCCGCAGCTTCACCTCGTTTTATCGACGTTCTGTGTCGGCTAATATTCCACACGGAAAAATCATTAATGATTGAAGCTGGTTCACCATTCAGAGAACCACTTGTTAAATTTTTACTGAGGTAAGAATGATACTGAAGTAATAATTCATTTAGCTAGTGTTCTTGTTATTGATGTTAATAAAATTGTATTTTTCTTAGGTACCCAAAAGAGACACTAGACCTCATAATGAGTGACAACAATATCAAGGACCAGCAATGGAGTCGCTTTTTAATATTTTTAGTCAAACATGAAGAAGCTGGTCCAGCATTTAGGGAAGCTTTACAAACTACAAAGAAAGCTAGACTATTGCAACTTTTGGCTGCGGCTAGTGGGGGAGCCGGTGCTAATATATCACCACCGGATAAATCGGAAATGCAGTTCCAGGCGATTCGAGTCATCTCCCTGTTAATAAAGTTTGACGATCAGTGGCTGTCCACTCAACATGATCTTATTGAACTGTTGAAACGTATTTGGTCAAGCAATCAATATCATGTAAGAAACTTTATTTTAATTACGATTTTTGTGAATAATTCCTTTTGATGTTTTATTAATAAATGTAAATTATAACACATTTTTTTTTCAGGATATTCACAAGAGAGTGGAACATGTCGAGTGTAGCCATTGGAAAGAACCTAAGCTGATAGTGAAGATTTTGTTGCACTACTTCTGCCATCACCCGTCCAACATTGATCTTTTGTTCCAGTTGTTGCGAGCCTTGTGTGATAGATTCATACCCGATTTCCAAGTATGATCTTCTCTTTTCCTATTGAACATAATATAGTCTATTTTTCGCGAAATTTAGACAATCTTACCTGAATTATATTGAATATTGCAGTTTCTACGCGATTTCCTGGAGAACACCGTGGCACAAAACTACACAGTAGAATGGAAGCGATCAGCATTCTTCCGTTTTGTGGAGCACTTCTCTGGTGACGCTATGTCCCAAGAGCTAAAAGCAAAAGTGTTGCAGATGATTCTAATTCCATGCTTTGCTGTCAGCTTTGAGAAAGGACAGAAGATTGTTGGCGGTCCGCCAGCGCCGTACCAGGATAATCCGGATAATGTGGTCTCGGTGTTCATTAATAATGTAAGTTGACAACTTTGGAGATCTTTAGATTCTTTATATAGATCATGATAAATAAAACTTGTTACGAAAATATTTGTATAATAAAGTCGGGTTACATGAAAATAATTAGTATTACATGAAAATGGAACAATACTTATATTTCATTATTGTCGTTTTTATATTCAAAATTGATTATAGTTTAATCAGATAACTGAATGGATAACTTCTGTTTTTAGGTTATAGATCCAGAAAATCCATTCGCCTGTTCAGATGCAGTGCGCATATCGTTGCTACAGTTTGCGTGCCTGTTGCTCGAACAAGCTTCAGCTCATATTCATGATGCAAACAACAAGAAACAAGGAAATAAGTTGCGACGATTAATGACGTTCGCTTGGCCTTGTCTTTTGGGAAAGAATTATGTCGATCCTGCAACTAGGTAAGAATAAATTTATTATGCTTATGTCTGATTTCTAAATAATTTTAACCTTTGTGTAGTCAGTAGAAATGTATAAAAATTATTCATTTATAATTTTTATTTGCAGGTATCATGGGCACTTATTACTGAGTCACATTATCGCTAAATTCGCAATCCACAAGAGGATTGTGTTGCAAGGTATTAATTTTAAACTAGTGTAGCTGATAATATTAATATCTAGTGGCCAAATGATATTGTCTTGGGTAGAGAAATAAATATGGGATTCCTCAGTTATTCTGGTACACTTTTTATACGGAACTCCTGTATTACACAATTACACAATATCTACTTAAAGTGATGAATTGTATAAAGTAATAACTATCTATAGGCATTTTCCCTCCTGATTAGAGTGGAATTGGAAAATAAACAACAATTTATCCAATTAAAACTTTTTAGTTCATGGATACTAACCGATATTTTCGTTCCAGTATTCCACAGCCTGCTAAAAGCGCACGCGGTCGAAGCGCGCGCAGTAGTACGGGCCGCGCTCGAGATCCTCACGCCCGCGATGCCGCAGCGCATGGAGGACGGCAACACGATGCTCACGCACTGGACCAAGAAGATCATCGTGGAGGACGGCCACTCGGTGCAGCAGCTCTTCCACATACTGCAGCTCGTCGTTAGGCATTATAAGGTGGGTCTTTGGTCACTCTACGGGAGGATTATTTTTTCTGGAGGTCACTTTTCGGTAGGTTATTGTTTTTTGTGACCTGCAATGTCAAATTAAACCACTTATCCGCATTTAAAGATGTAGAAATTACGCAAAAAAATAACTCAAAAAAGCCAAGATTCGTAAGCCATTATTGACCTCGCGATTTAGGTAGCATATAGTGTTATTGTTATGAAGAATGTCCAAACATTTTTCTTACTCATTTAAAAAAAAAATATGCAGTACACATTTTTTAAATCTAATCTTCTTATATATAAAATTCTCGTGTCACAATGTTAGTCTGCATACTCCTCCGAAACGGGTGGACCGATTCTCATGAAATTTTCTGTGCATATCGGGTAAGTCTGAGAATCGGCCAACATCTATTTTTCATATGTACCACGGGCGAAGCCGGGGCGGACCGCTAGTATATATATATATATATATATATATATATATATATATATATATATTATAAAGGCGAAAGTTTGTATGGATGTTTGTTACTCTTTCACGTAAAAACTACTGAACCGATTACAATGAAATTTAGCACACATATAGAGGGTAACTTGGATTAACACATAGGATAGTTTTTATCCCGGAAATCCCACGGGAACAGGAACTATGCGGGTTTTCCTTTGCAAACGCGGGCGAAGCCGCGGGCGGAAATCTAGTATTTTATATTTGTGATAGGTTTACTACCCAGTGCGACACGCACTAGTAGGACACATGGTGGCGGCCATGCAACGTCTTGGGTTCTCCGCCACTGCATCTCTAGAACATCGACGGCTTGCTGTAGACCTCGCTGAGGTGGCGCTCAAGTGGGAGCTGCAAAGGATTCGAGATCATACACCTGAAGATCATGTGGTATGTGCAAACATAATTTACTTAATTGAACACATTGCAAGTGCATGTGTATTATATTCAAAAAACATATTTGGTAAATACAGAAAATTCTGAAAGTGAAAGATATATTTTGACTAAGACTTATTATTATTTAATGTCCCGTTCATCTACAGTTCTATCTCGAATTCAATTAGCTTTAGTTAATTAACTTTTAGTGGAATATTATTTTTTCTTAGTATTTCGTATTGTTAGAAGCGTGAATCCAATAATATGGTTACAATTATAATTATTTTATAAAAAACCAGGTGGCAACATCACCAAGCGGCGCAATGAAGCGCATATCATCCGAAGACAGCGGCAACGAAGTGCGCAAAGCCCTAAACACGGGCTGGGCGAGTCCGCAAGCGTCGAGCTCTCGCGTCGAACCGGACGCGGCCAAACCGCTTGATAGACAACACGTTGACGTCGTCGTCAATCTGTTGCTTAGACTGGCCTGCCAGGTACTGTACACATGGTTCAAATGGTCCTTCGAGACGTTAGCTATTGCATACTAGTGACAATTATGGTGGGATATAGTGAAGAAACACTGGTGGTTTTGGTTATATCGCTTTTTATAGCTGCTTCTTTTCTTCTTTAATTGCTTTTGAGTTTTGAGTTATTATCTTTTCTCTTGTTTTATTTGTTTATCTCATTTTAATTTCATTTGTAAATCGAATAGATTTAACAATTTCTGTTTCACTATGCATTTCTCCATTCTCTTATTTTCATGCAATACTTTAAACAATCCATCTTAATCTCTCTATTTTTTTATTTCCATCGCCCGCATTCTCCCTCCACACTAGCGTACGCATACACGAATATAATATAAAGGTTGCAGTTTGCACAGTTGACGTCCCCGTCGCAGGTGAACGAGACGGCGGTGGGTGGTGGTGCAGGGGCCACCGGTGCGGGGGCCAGTGCGGCGGGGGGCACTGCGCCGGGCAGCGGGGGCTCGCCCGCCGAGCAGCTGTCGCGCCGCTGCGTGCTGCTGCTCAAGGCGGCGCTCAAGCCGGACGTGTGGCCGCATCTTTGTGAACCGAAGCTGGCGTGGTTGGATAAGGTAGAGTTCAAATTGATTGATGCTATTTATAATTTGTGTGTTTCACAATGTTAGTACAAAATGTATTATTTCATTATCCATTATTATGACATACATGTAATGTATTTTAAGCAATTTTCTGTAACGTAATTATAAGGCAATGGTTGTCCTTGTTTACGTTCTATAGTAATAATTTATCATTAGAACTTAACTGCATAACTTTACTTAATTTTTACATTACTCACAAACGTAAGAAAACCATCATTTTAAATATTTTCACTTACACAAATATCTTCTGATTTCAAAAGTAACACTCAAACTATCTTTAAAATCCTAAAGGTGTTCTCGAGCGCCGAAAGCAACGCGGGCGCGTGCGCTAACGCGTGCACAGCGCTTGAACTCCTCGTGTTCCTGCTGGGAGTGTTGCGCCGGGAACAAGTGCTTGCAGCGCTAAAGCCGCTGCAGCGCGGGTTGGCTGCGTGTGTGGCGTCGACTAACCCGAAGATCGTGCGCTTGACGCACAACTTGCTGGCTAAGCTCACTGCGCTCTTCCCCACTGAGCCGTCTGGTGCTGCGCAAGCTTCTAAGGTAAATAATAATAAGAAATCACAAAGACAGTTTTGAACTACTATTTATCATTCTAGGAATGAAATAAAATTTATTATCATTTTTTTACAATATTTTGAGTTTATCACTATTTTTCACAATATTTTTACAAACATTTTGAATACATTTAACAAGATATTTTAATATCTATGATTTTTAATTTTTAGTATGAAGAATTGGAAACACTATACGCGTGTGTAAGCAAGTATGCCTTCGAGGGATTAGCAAATTACGAGAAATCGGCGCCGGGAGGCGGTGCTAACTCGCTTTTGGGACCATTAATGATGTTAAAGGTAAGTCTAACTTAATAATAACTATTTCTTATAATTTATTTAAATTTATTTTATATTAAAATTTGAATACAATTTCACCTTTACCAATATATTTAAATCGAAAGAAGGGCACTTACTTTTTCTGCGTAACATAAAAAAAAAAAAAATATTTACTCAATATTATATATATTCTTATTTTATTTACCCAGGCATGTTGTACATCGAGTGCCGGTTACGTAGACCGACTCTTGCTACCACTTATGCGTGTGTTGCAACGAATGGCCAGGGACCACGTGGCGCCTAACCCGGACACCGCTACTTCAGATTTACTCGTAAGACTATCTATAATTTATATGAAATTGAACTAAATTAAAATGTTCGATCATATAAAAAGAGAAGAAAAAACATAATAGGCCAGTTTCACCACTTGTTGTTTAAGTAGTTGATGATTTTTAAACCCTTTTTGATGCATTCATATCTTGTAGTTGTGAAACTGGCTATTAATTTGAAAACAAATGTTTTATAATATTTTATTGAATAGTCTGTGATTTCCACAGAACAGTAAAAACAAATAGAAGTGCTATAATGTCATAATTAGTATGAAAACCAGTGTCGCCAAACCCACACATTTAAACCGATAGTTATACAGTACACTACAAGTAAACTATGCCTTTGATTGGACAGCTTAATTTGAGTAAAAACTGACTTAGGTTATAAATTCAGCATTTCAATATGTACCCTAACGCACCATGTTACGGTTTATTTTAGTATATAACATCCCTAGGTATATTAGCTGTTTTGTTTCTCATTGCTCAGAAATTCCAAATTCAGCTATTCAGAAAACATTCAGCTATTCCATAACAGAGGGAGTTAGTTTTCGATAGATATAACTTTGAACCTCAACACATAGAGATAAGGTTGAAATTTGTGTCACTCAACATTAATGACTTGATATTTATCTGATGCTATGCCCTGAGGGATGTCAGCCTTGTTATCGATAATTCACAAATAAATATTTTTTGTGTATTTTTTTTTCTTTCTATTATATGACTTATAATGTGTCACATTTTGGAGTATGTTTATTACTACTAAGTACGTCTTTTTATATTATTATTATTAAATAAAAAACGGAATAGAATAGTATTAATCTATATTTACAAAATACAAACAGAAAATATGCATTATTTTAATTCCATTTCTCTTTTAAAAGAAAGATTTCGCCTCTTTGGGAAATCTATAAATAAATTGGACAAATGAAAGCTAAGGAAAAATAAAATAAAATTTAATATTTATAATGTTTGTCTTTTTCTAAAGTATCGATACTGTCGATATGCGCCACAAGCATCACTAAACCGACATTAGTTTGTTTATTGCAATAATATTCCAGAAAGTCTTGTTTGCTGTTCAATCTATAATAGTACTAATTTCTTATGGATTAAGGTTCATTTTGACTAGATATTTGTATACAATTTTGACAAATTACGACAAGCGAAGTTATAACATAAAATATATGTAAAATAAATAAAAATAAGACTTACCGATGCTATGAAATGCCTCCATTGCTAATATTATTTCGTCTGCTATCATTTTTGCACTCTACTACCGAACAACACGTCCTAATTAATGAATAAATATGGAAAAAAGGTTTGACAGCTGACAACCGACTCGAATATTTTTCTGCGCACAACTGAGAGCAAGTTAGGTGATCTTACCTTATTATTGACACGTGGGCCACGGCCACATCACACTTCTATTTGTTTTTACTGTTCTGTGGTGATTTCATTGAATACTTATCGGGTTCTTCTTTTTTTTTAGATTTTAGCACTTGATCTACTGAAGGCGAGAGTATCAGTGATGCCAGTAGAAACCAGGAAGACATTTATTGGAACAATACTTGTTGGCCTAATTGAGAAAACTAATGATGCAAAGGTGAGAAAATATATTAGGTGAATTTTCGAGAGTCTGAAATCATCTATATATATAAAAGAAAGTCGTGTTAGTTACTCCACTTATAACTCACGAACGGCTGAACCGATTTAGCTGAAAATTGGCAGGGAGGTAGTTTAGAGAAGGACATAGGACATACTAAATATGTACCACGGGCGAAGCCGGGGCGGACCACTAGTTACAAATATTGATGTAAAATCTTAGTTAGTCAATTATAGATATTACCTAAGAATGTGATATTTCACAGAAGATGCACTTTGACGTTTTAACTACTAGTTCATTATAGTCTAGGCACAGAAAAAATGTTTTGAATTTGAATTTGTGTACTGAAAATTGTTGGCACTAAATTTACACTACCATATTATGTAAGTGTTAGTGTGTATTATTCAAACACTTAATTTAAAAATACCCTCTTCCAGGTAATGAAAGCAATAACCCGCATGGTAGAAGAGTGGGTGAAACACCGCACAGCGGGTGGCTCTAGTTCTGCAGGAGCCGCTCCTTCACTTAGAGAGAAGTCGATACTCTTGGTCAAACTTATGCAATATGTGGAGAAGAGATTCCCCGATGACTTGGAGTTGAATGCACACTTTTTGGATCTGGTTAATTATGTGTACAGGTAAGGTTTTTTTTATAGTTAAAATTTAATAAAGTCAGTCAAAATATAATCTGGATTTATAAGGGAACTGTTTTTTCTAGGCATTTTTATACCTTGGAAAGAAAAATGCCTAAACGTATTTATTAGATAGAAGTGTAATTCCTTAGCAGACACCTGTATTATTATAATCAATTTAATTTCTCTTTCACCAGGGATGATCAATTAAAAATGACTGAACTATCAATGAAGCTGGAACCTGCTTTCCTAGCGGGCTTGCGTTGTTCCCAACCTCACATTAGAGCTAAATTCTTTGAAGTGTACGACGCGAGCGTAAGACGTCGACTTTTTGATCGGCTGTTGTATATCGTGTGCTCGCAAAATTGGGAACATATTGGACAACATTTCTGGATCAAACAATGCTTGGAGTTGCTATTAGTGACCTGTGTGTCAAGTAAGTATAGGAATGCACTTTAAAATTAAAACAAAAACTTATTCACATTATTTGACGAAAAAAATTAAGTCTTTTTACAATCAATTTCTTAATCGCATTGTTCAATATTTGATATCCAAATGTTTATTATCGTTAACAAATGTTTTTGTTTTTCCTCCAACAGGTACCCAAATTAGACTATCCAATACAAAATATTTATTGCCAAACATAACGGCGGTTATAAACTCGGCTGATAGTGAAGAACGGAAATCATTTGCGATATTTAGTAATGTAAAAGAAGAGTCATCAGATGGCTTCAGTGATTCACTTGATCCCGATAAGGAAGATGTTTTGGATATGGATTTAGACTCCAGTTCAAATCAAAAGGATGACTTAACTAAGAATGTGCCTAATAGGTAAGTGAAGGAAATAGAAAATATGAAAATTATGTCTCAATAAAAAAAAACAAAGTGAGCAGCCTCGTGAAATTATTCCGTGCGACATTGCTAGTGTCGAACTTCAGGCGAAAGTTCGTGTTTTTTATTCAATGATGTTAGTTGTGATTTTTTTTATCTGTACCGAGAATCGTAGAAGTTTTATACAGTATACTAAACAGCACCTGCATTATTAATAACGTTCATACTTGCAGACAACGTGCACTCAACCAGATAGTGGCTAAACAATCCGAGTTCGTGGAACTCGCACGGCGCGTACGCACGGAACAGCTGGTTGCAGCGGCCGCGCAGCTCTGCCACATGGACGACGCGCTAGCACACCACACCTGGCTTCGGCTGTTCCCCAAGCTGTGGACCACCTTCGACGAGCGCCAGCTGCCGGTACGTTACCTTTTTTATAGTGGGGAAATCTTGCATGGATAACCCAGGCTCCCAGGAATAGACGTACGTGACTTGCGCTCGTAATTTGACACAGCTCATAGAGCTCGCGTGGCGCGTGTGCACAGAGCAGTTGGTGGCGAATTAAGAACCTTTTTTTTAGCTAGTAAAGGCTTTATTGATAATCGTCTGACATTTGTTCGTTTTATGTTATAGGAAATTATTTTTATATTCTTATCCCAAAACATTGTACATTGAACAAAACGCGTGGTTCCGAATTGTTGGAAGACTGCCATGGTCCACCCGATCCCTAAAAAAGGTGATCGCACTGATCCAACAAACTACAGACCTATCGCCATAACCTCCTTACTCTCAAAAATAATGGAAAACATTATTAACTGCCAGCTTCTGTGTTATCTAGAAGAAAATCAGCTGTTAAATGATCGCCAATATGGCTTTAGACGCGGCCGATCAGCTGGCGACTTACTATCCTATTTAACACACAAATGGGCGGAAGCAGTTGAGAGTAAGGGAGAGGCGTTGGCTGTTAGTTTGGATGTCGCGAAAGCCTTCGATCGGGTTTGGCACAAAGCGCTTCTTTCAAAACTACCATCTTACGGGCTACCTGGAGGATTGTGCGAATGGATTGCCAGCTGTCTCGCGGAGAGGAGCATCAAGGTCGTTATCGACGGATCATGCTCCGATCCTCTGCCGATAAATGCTGGTGTCCCTCAAGGCTGCGTGCTATCTCCTACTCTGTTCCTTCTGCATATCAATGATATGTTGCAAGTTAGCAACATACATTGCTATGCAGACGACAGTACAGGGGATGCTAGCTATACCGGCCAGGCAAAATCCTCCAGCGAAACTGTTTTCGAGTGTCGAAACAAACTTGTTTCATCAATTGAAACTTCCCTTGAAAAGGTTTCAGAATGGGGTAAACTAAATTTAGTCGAATTTAACCCCAATAAGACTCAAGTTTGCGCGTTCTCCGCCAAACGGTCCCCATTTGTCCATTCACCTCGCTTTCAGAATACTTCCCTTAATATTTCGCCGTCCATCGGAATTCTGGGCGTCGATATTTCGAGTGACGTGCAATTCCGTGGTCATTTGGAAGAAAAAGCAAAACTGGCTTCCAAAAAGTTGGGCGTCCTCAATAGATCGAGAAAGTACTTTGAGCCAAGTCACCTCCTATTATTGTATAAGGCGCAGGTACGTCCTCACTTGGAGTACTGCTCTCATCTATGGGCTGGCGCCCCGCAGTGCCAACTTCTTCCACTTGACCGCATTCAACGTCGGGCAGCTCGAATTATCGCCGATCCCAGGATTACCGATAAGCTTGACCCTCTGTCATTAAGAAGGGACTTAGGGTCTCTTTGCATATTCTACCGATTTTATTATGGGGAGTGTTCTAAAGAACTATTTGACCTCATCCCTGCAGCACAGTTTCACCACCGCACATCCCGTCACAAGAACCTCTTCCATCCACACCACCTGGACGGTTGGCGAAGCACAACTGTGCGCTTTATGCGCAACTTTCTTCCGCGTACTGCTGTACTTTGGAACAAACTGCCAAAGTCTGTATTCCCGAACAGCTTCAATATGGAGGCCTTCAAAAAGAGAGCTTATGACTACCTGAAGGGCCAATAAATTAAGCCACTCCCTGATCCACTGAAGCCATTTCCTTAATATTATTTTTCGTTTTACTAAATATCCTGTCCCTCTCCCTCTACCAGGAGGCAACACCCGTAACCCAGTTTCGGTAGTCTATGGGCGGCGCACTTAGCTTACCATCAGGCAAGGCGTCGGCTCGTTTGCCTTCTTCTACCATAAAAAAAAAAAAAAAAAAAAAAAAAAAAAAAAAAAAAAAATTGAACAGAGATAGTTCGTGTATGGAAAACAATTCAAGACGTAAAAAAACAAATATAAATACATTTTTTTTAATATTTAATTGTTAGTTAAGTGAAAATTTAACGTTAACGCAATCCTTCAACTGATATTTTATTTACAGACAATAATGAATGAGATCGTACCATTTATTATATCCGGGGTCCACGTGATCCAACGCGACCAACCGTTGAGTGCTCTCAACACATTCATTGAAGCTTTAGCACGATGCAATCCTCCAGTTTCTATCAAACCGTAAGTATTTGTTCCCACAGCATTATTCTTAAAAATTTTGACACTATGCCGTATTTTACCTATGTATTCTTCTTTTGCAGACCAATGATGAAATATCTCGGAAAAACACATAACCTCTGGCATCGCATGACCCTCAATATGGAACAGATGGCTATCGATCAAGCGGCGGGAAAGCCTATACGCGATGCGCTTGAAATTTATGATTATGATGTAGAAACAACTACACCATCGGTAACTATTACTTATTAATTTTATTTAAAATTTAGACTAAATATTCAATATTGAAATGTAATCTGTAATTTTGCTTTTCCCAGGAAATCATGGATTCATTGAGTGACATGTACGAATTATTACAAGAGGAAGATATGTGGTCAGGATTGTGGCAGAAACATGCCCGATATCGGGAGACCAATGTAGCCATTGCTTATGAACAACAGGGTTTCTTTGAACAAGCACAGGTAGGATACCAATGACTAGTGTTTTTAATTTATAAGTTCATTAAGTCGAAATTTATTCCTTTCTATATGTTGTAAATTTTTTGTTTATATTTTAGGCTGCATACGACGTTGCTATGGCAAAATTAAAGCAGGAATACGCGACCAATCCATCATCATATAACATGCACAAAGAATGTACACTTTGGACTCAACATTGGATAAAATGTGCCAAAGAATTGAACCAATGGGATTCTTTATTGGAATTGGGTTTAACAAGAAATGTTCGCGACCCGTTTTTGATACTGGAAAGTTCTTGGAGAAATCCAAATTGGCCTACAATGAAAGAAGCACTTGCAGAAGTGGAATATAATTGTCCAAAGGAATTAGGTGAGTAACATTTTCTCTTTCTCGTGTTCTCTTTCTCATGATAATCATGAGATGATGATTTATGATATGATATCAAATATATATCAGAATTTCTCTTCTTATTGATTTTCAGATTATTTTTTGCCACAATCTATATTTTTTTTATTATAACGTTTTTCTTATAGTATGTACTGGTTTTAAGTATTTTTTTCCTATATCGGGTCTAATAATGCTAAAGTCTAAACTCAATAAAGGTCTTACGTTACGTTCATATGGTTGCAGCGTGGGTGGTGAACCTGTACCGCGGGTACCTGTGCATCTGCGCGGGCGGCGAGCAGCAGCTGGGCGGCGTGGAGCGGCACGCGGAAGCGGCCGCGGCGCAGTGCCTGCGCGAGTGGCGCCGCCTGCCGCGCCTCGTGTCGCACGCGCACCTGCCGCTGCTCCGCGCCGCGCAGCAGCTCATGGAGCTCAGCGAGGCGGCGCAGATACACACGGTGGGTATACACCCGTGCAATTACACGGACCTGGATGAAGTGAGACGGAGCTCATGTAACGTGAGTAACCGTGTGGCGGCTGGGTGCAGTGAGGAAGCACAGATACATCGTTAGTGTTGATGCGTGGTGGCCAGCGAAAGTTGAGTAGCGTGGAACGTTACGGGGACGCACTATCTGAACCGCGCCAATAGCAATGGAGACACTATCTATGCCACCTCAATGCCCGTGCGGGATCTTTTTACGAGATGAAAAACAGTCAAGTGTATATTCACGTCTGCACTGCCGTCTCAGGTTTCCAAAATAAAATTGGGTTATTTTTTGCCTTTAATTTTTCTGGGCAATAATAAGTATGATTAACTGATGCGTTCTTGATCACTACAAAAATAACACAAAAGATAAATAATATAACATTTATAATATTAGAGTGCTTAAATATTTTTTCTTTATAGGGCTTAGTTCATAGCCGGCCCACATCGCTACACGATATGAAAGCAATAGTCAAAACATGGCGCAATCGTCTGCCAGTGGTAGCAGATCCGCTGTCTCACTGGGGAGCTATTTTCACGTGGCGACAGCATCACTATCAGTTCATCGCTTCACATTATGACTCGCAAGCGGATCATGCATCCAACCATAGCATGCTAGGCGTACATGCTAGTGCTCAGGTAAAATATAAGCGATTAATTATTAAATTAAATATCTTCACATTTGTAGTACAATTCTTTAAGTAACGTAATAAATCTTTGTTCATACAAATATATATACAAACATTTAATTCCTATTTTTTCAGGCCATAATACACTTTGCCAAAATAGCGAGGAAACATAACTTGTCCGGCGTGTGTCTCGATTCATTGCATCGCATTTACACAATACCAAGTGTTCCCATAGTGGACTGCTTCCAGAAGATTCGACAACAAGTCAAGTGTCACATACAAATGTCTTGGACGGAAGGGAAAGACGAATTGCAAGAAGGCTTGGACATGATAGAATCAACCAACTTCAAATACTTTACGAAAGAAATGACGGCTGAGTTTTACGCGTTCAAGGGACTGCTTTTAGCTCAATTGGGCAGATCTGAAGATGCGAACAAAGCATTCGCAGCAGCTGTTCAACTACATGACACATTGGTGAAGGCTTGGGCACTTTGGGGTGATTATTTGGAGCAAATATTCATAAGGGACCCGAGACAGATATCAGCTGGAGTGTCGGCCATGACTTGCTTCTTGCACGCGTGTCGGCACCAGAATGAATCGAAGTCGAGGAAGTATTGCGCTAAAGTATGTTAAATTTTAATCTAATATTTAACTGAATATTTTTTACGTACCTTTTTTCATTTAAAGATAATATGAAGGGCTTTCCAAATAGATTCGAAAAAATTTCTTTCTACGTTTTTTATTTATCAAAAATTTAAATTATTAGAATGGAACATTTTGAAATAAAATAGGTTTTTTAATTTTAATTTTATTTATTTCTTATATTATCAGGTATTATGGATGTTGAGTTTCGACGACGACAAGAACAGTTTAGCGGACGCGTTGGATAAATATAGTGTTGGTGTACCGCCAGTACAATGGTTGCCATGGATACCACAACTGTTGGCTTGCCTTGTTCAGTATGATAGTAACGTGATACTCAATCTGTTGAGCCATGTGAGTTTCTTATTTTTTATCTTATTTTCTAGTTTCCAAATAATTGTATTTAGATGTGATTGAATTCGTTTAACAAGTACCTTTTTTTACAAAAAATATATTCATTTGAGTTAAAAGCAAATCTTATCGTAATTTAAAGGTTGGAAGATTGTATCCTCAAGCTGTATACTTCCCCATACGCACATTGTACCTGACACTAAAGATAGAACAACGAGAGCGGCATAAGACCGCCGAATTGTCTGCTCATCTACCATCTACATCCACGGTTTGTATAAATTCAATATTATGGTAAATTCTTTTTGAGATTTTCCTCAATTTTGTGTGTTTATTTGGTATAGATTTTTTTAGCATTATTAATTTTTCATTAATTTATTAGATCATCTAAAATGAAAATATGTATAGACCTATAAAATAAACTGTTGCTTATAACTGTCTGACTGACTTATGGTTCTGGTTCTGTGACTGCTCGATTTGAAATGAAAACAAGAAATGTAAAAAAATATGTTGATGAAATAATTTATAAGTTTTTATCTTTATCTACTATAAACAATGAAATCCCTTGTCTTGCCTATGATTTTAGTTTTGAACAATCTTTCCTCAATTCTACCATCTATATAACTCACAGGCGGCAAAGACCAACGAGGGTGGGTCCACACCAAGCAGCACGAGTAGCGGCGGCAGCGCGGGCACGGCAGAAGCTGGTCCCATCAAGGCCACACTGCCCATGTGGCGCTGCTCCAAGATCATGCAGTTACAGCGCGAGATACACCCCACTGTGCTGTCCTCGCTTGAAGGGATCGTGGACCAGGTGTGTATGAATGAGAAAGAATGATAAGTTCATGGTATCAACATCAAAAAGGAAACAATCAATTTACTCAATTTAATGAAAAATTAATTTGTTGAGTACAAATTGAGTTGACCTTAAATTTATTTTAAATTATGACGGAATTCGAAGTCAAAACATTTTTGAGGTAACAAATGTAAAAAAGAAAGATTTTATAAACAATCCTGACCTGCTTTCGTGATGGTTAAGTTTTTTTACGCAAACGTTGTAATTATGATCTATCATCATAAACTTTATTCACGCACAAACAGATTTTTTTATAAAAAATATTCTGTATGAAATTTTGCATCTTTCTACCACGACCTCCAGCCACTACTTACTAACCCATTAACATTTATCCCATAATATCCCCAGATGGTATGGTTCCGCGAGAACTGGTACGAGGAAGTACTCCGGCAGCTCCGCGCCGGGCTCGCCAAGTGCTACGTGGTGGCGTTCCACCACCGCGCCGCTGTGGGCGTGGCCACCGTCACACCGCACACGCTCAACTTTATCAAGAAGGTCGTGTCCACGTTTGGCATTGGCGTTGGAATGAGTGAGTATAGTTGTAGTGTAGTGTTTGTGTGGGGTGGACTTTGATAGTGGGGGGGATGCGTTTCATGTTCATTGATGATCAGCAGCAAGAAATAATAGATAGTTTTGAGTTAGTTTATGAATGGATTGTTTATTATTTTTATCTCTATCGTTATATTTGTCGAATAAATTTTTTGAAGATATTTTATGGAGATGCTGATTGTACCTAGTGATGCGCATGAAGTGTATTCTTAATAAGACTTAAATAATATACTACCCGTTCGCTTCGAGTTGGCCGTCGATGACCGTTACAAAATGACGTCACAGGCTCATCAACTGGTACCGTTGACAAAAAAAAAATAATAACACTCCGAAAAATAAAATAACAAAAACAGTTTGTATAATTACTTACTTCAGCGATTTCCTCGCTAATAGCAGTAAAAAAATATACCTATAAAACTTAACAATAATAAACTTAACAAAACGATCAAATAACATAACCAAAAACAACGGGAGCGATATTAGTGACGAATGGGCGCACGTGATAGCGTTGCTGACGGTACTAACAGGGTCTGTCTAGGAGTGCGGTGCGGTGAAGCGGGAAGGGTGGGAGCGGCCAACTCGAAGCGAACGGGTAGTACAAGGTGTCTCGTTTGTATGCAGCGTATGTAAACCAAAGTTCAATTGACCACAGTAGTCCACATGCGGGACATCCTGTATAAAATGAAATTATAATGTGACTATACATGTTATACTTTATCGTTATAAGTTTCCATTCTCAGAATGTAATACAATGGTAAATTTGTTCGGCTCTAGCATATGATTTTAACGAGCCAGCTATAAACTAATTTCTTAAAAATAAATAAATGAAAACAGAATATAAAATGAAAAGTTTCGCTATTGACCTAAAAGATAAATCTTCAATTCGTAATTTTGAAATTTATTTTGTGTTTTTTGTAGAAACAAATTTTATTTCCTGAAAGTTTATTATCAACGTTTATTATCCGATGAATATCTATCGAAGGGTTATTAAAACGTTTTATACAAAACGAAGTTTTATTAGCTAACATTATTTTTATCATAAATTAATTTGAAGTTTAATTTCAGAGCATTCTGGGAAGGTGAAGGTCGATTAGTTTTTGTTTTTTCCTATTAAGTTTTGATTTCTAATATTGATGAATAGCCAGGATAATCCAAATTTCAATTTCGCCAATAACGATGTGAGAAATTTTGCGAAAGATATATTTAATTCCAAACCAACAAAAAAATGATTAATTTAATAATTTTGGATTATTCTGTAGTAGATATACTAACAATTAATTGACATTACTAACATTTTCTTTGAAATATTTCATTCAGGCATTATCGATGGAAGATAAAGCATTAGATTCAACAAGTAAAAGCTCATCTTACCTCAATGCTTGCAGGCAACAAACATTTTTGTTTATTTTTTTTTTGTGTAATGTTGCTTTCTTCTTCATTAATTATTATTTTAAGTTGGTTTGATTTTATTAGAATGAAATAACGTTGCACTAGGCTCACGTATTTATGGAGATCAATGAAATATTATGCGAGGCACTCGGGATTTCATCGAAATCATTATTTTTTAGCAGCTTCTTTTAAAAGAAACTGTGTGTAGACAGAAATCATTACATTTCTATTTACACCATATATTTGAAAGTGATATTATACCTAGTATTTTATTTTATTAATATTCATCTACATACATACTGAAATTCCTCTTTTAAATTCTCTTTCATGCTGCTATAGCAGACTATCTTAGTGGGTATATCAAATTAAATATGTGTCTGCATCAATTATTTGCAAATGTTATTGATTTATCCTTTATACGTTATGTATGTAACCGAAAGTGTTCCTATCCCATGTTGAGTTAAAAAGTGATTATTTAAAAGTTTATTCACGATATGTATTGCACATATAGTTAAATATCACTTTGTCACAATCCAGTAGATTTTTTTATGTATTCACGCTATGCGATTTTATGTTATTTTGCGGCTACACACCCCTTTTGCATTAGTGGAATGAGCTTTTTATGGAATACTTTGATGTGTGTCAATTCATTGTTGCATATGCGAGCGTCGTTATACACATACTCCATTTTGTATGTCTACAGAAAGTGTTACAAGTTCTGTAAGTGGTGCATTCTCTTCAGCTGCATCGGAGAGCCTCGCGCGGCGCGCGCAGGCCACGGTCCAGGACCCCGTGTTCCACAAGATGAAGACTCAGTTCACCGCGGACTTTGACTTCACCCAGCCCAACGCCATGAAACTGCAGAACCTCATACAGAAGCTGCGCAAGTGGGTCAAGATCCTAGAGGCCAAGACGAAGGTGCTGCCAAAGTAAGTAGAGTCGGGCTCGAGGGCGACGACGAGGTAAATACGCTTATTATCTTTTGTGCCGTCCCTTACATCTAAGGTTATATAGAATAAAGTAGTGGCTTGTCACTTTAACACTCACTAACACCTAACACTTGTAATTTAACGCTCATTCATTTCCGATATTTAATTGATCAATTTTTAATGATATTTTCTATTTTTCCCCGTTTTAGATCGTTCCTAATTGAAGAGAAATGTAGATTCCTATCGAACTTCAGTCTGAAGACTGCGGAAGTGGAACTGCCAGGCGAGTTCCTCTTGCCCAAGCACACTCACTACCACGTGAGGATAGCTCGGTTCATGCCGCGCGTGGAGATCGTTCAGAAACACAACACGTCCGCTCGCCGACTGTACATTCGCGGTCACAATGGAAAGATTTATCCGTACCTAGTTGTGAACGACTCTGGGCTTGGAGACGCAAGGCGGGAAGAGAGGGTATTGCAACTGCTGCGCATGCTGAATCATTACTTGGGCAAACAGAAGGAAACTTCGAGAAGGTTCCTGCACTTCACGGTGCCGAGGGTCGTTTCGGTGTCGCCGCAAATGCGTCTGGTGGAGGACAACCCGAGTTCGTTGTCACTATTGGACATTTATAGAACTGAATGCGCGAACAGGTACGTTTTGTTGTTTTTCAAGATCTGCTAGTGATATATTTTGTACTGTTAAAAAGTAAAAGTATTGTATAATACAGGGGTGTGGAATACGATGCGCCCGTTGCTCGCTACTACGAGCGACTGGCCGCCGTGCAAGCACGCGGTTCACAGGCTTCACATCAAGTGCTACGAGACATACTGAGAGAGGTATGTTGTTTCATCGAGAAAAGAACTAAATGATATTAAAAAAACATTCTGTGACTTGGCTGAATTCTACTAAAAAAAGAATCTTTGATATGGTGAATTCGAATCGATTAATGTTTTTTTTTTTATTATTGTCACTTACCTTTCATGGTTTTTATTAGCAATAATAACATTTTTTTTTGGCTAGGTGTGAAATCTTTTGCATAGTTTCTTTATTATTTATTTATTTATTTATACTTTATTGCTCTGAAAAAAATTACAAATTGAGACTTAATCTAGGATACATTGTAACAAACGGCGGCCTTATAGCGATAATAAATAGCGATTTCTTCCAGACAACCGATTGAATTGTTAATGTGAAAATTTTTAACAAACAATCTCAGTAAAAGCAATAACATTACACCTTATATGAATTCATGTATATCGTTTGCCATTATACACATAAGCTACATATTTCACAGGTGCAAGCTACAATGGTGCCCCGCGGGCTCGTCCGCTCGTGGGCGGCGGGCACGTTCCCCGCGCCCACGGACTACTGGACGTTCCGCAAGATGCTCACACTGCAGCTGGCCCTTGCAGCCGCCGCAGAGTATGCACTGCACCTTACGAGGCTCAGCCCCGACCAGCTCTACGTGCACCAGGACTCTGGGCTGCTCAATGTGGCGTACTTCAAGTTTGACGTGGACGATGTTACGGGTGTGTAAACTGCTCTATCTTAGTAGAGCTTCTTCGTAACGTTCCGCAAGATGCTCACACTGCAGCTGGCCCTTGCAGCCGCCGCAGAGTATGCACTGCACCTTACGAGGCTCAGCCCCGACCAGCTCTACGTGCACCAGGACTCTGGGCTGCTCAATGTGGCGTACTTCAAGTTTGACGTGGACGATGTTACGGGTGTGTAAACTGCTCTATCTTAGTAGAGCTTCTTCGTAACGTTCCGCAAGATGCTCACACTGCAGCTGGCCCTTGCAGCCGCCGCAGAGTATGCACTGCACCTTACGAGGCTCAGCCCCGACCAGCTCTACGTGCACCAGGACTCTGGGCTGCTCAATGTGGCGTACTTCAAGTTTGACGTGGACGATGTTACGGGTGTGTAAACTGCTCTATCTTAGTAGAGCTTCTTCGTAACGTTCCGCAAGATGCTCACACTGCAGCTGGCCCTTGCAGCCGCCGCAGAGTATGCACTGCACCTTACGAGGCTCAGCCCCGACCAGCTCTACGTGCACCAGGACTCTGGGCTGCTCAATGTGGCGTACTTCAAGTTTGACGTGGACGATGTTACGGGTGTGTAAACTGCTCTATCTTAGTAGAGCTTCTTCGTAACGTTCCGCAAGATGCTCACACTGCAGCTGGCGCTGTATCCTAAATAATAACACGCTCTAGCTAGAGCAAGAGCTCTACATAGAGAGATTTTTTACTGAGAGGTTTTACTCAATATTTTATCATAAAATTCATGCTTTTTCTAGCCGTATTCTAGATTTCATCAAGTCTTTTGTAACGACGTTAAAGTTAACCTAACCGCTCTGACTACTCATAATCAGCTGTTATCTATGATGCGTAGAGACACAAACATATGATATAAATGAATACTCCCTGTTCATAAAAATAACATTATCAACAATTAAATAGGATGTTTATTAATGAACGGGTGATCTTTACATGTGTTTGGTTTGAAATGTAATTAAAATATAGGAAATAAAAATAATGCATGATCATAATGAGATACGCCCACTTCACGTTATGAAATGCGAACGTTTGTACAATTCAAATCGTATCAATTTTTATTAATAAAGTATAATTAATACTCTGTCCTATTCAACTTTTAGTCCAGTACAAATGGACACGTAAAATGACATATTGGGAACACGTAATGTTCACTTTGATTGCTTCATAGTGTCACTTTACTTGAATTACGGTTTTGATGGAAGTCGTGTGATTTAGGGCATGCGGTATCTTTAGGAAACTTGTTATATCGTATATGCATATGAACTGATTAGCGAATTAGGTAAATGAGGCGAGTAGGCAACTAAGCAAACTTTTATTTTAATAATATGAAGTAATTACGGCTTAAGCTCGATCCTCCATAAAACAAACGTATAATAATTGTTGATGTATAACAATATAGGTACTACATATACTCTTAAATACTTTCGTTTCTTAGAAACTGAATTGTATTTTAAAAGCGAGCTATTTCAAACTTTCGTAGTGCCTTAAAATCATACTGACATAAAAAAGTAATGAAACCTTATTTAAAATAAAATAGTATAATGTGAACTGGAGATGAAAAACTTTACCTATTGATCTAAGTCAAGTAAAACCTTTAGAAATTTGTAATCAATAAATAGAACTAAAAAACACGAATAAAAACTTGTAGCGTTTGATTGGATATTTATTACTTTTGCATTTTATGGTACTTAATTACAATCATTGTGAACCAATGTGCCGCCCGCGACTTCTCTCGCGAGCATTTAAAATTCTCAGTCGCAATTTCAACGCCTTTCATTATTTTCCCAACAGAAAATATTTTGTCACTACCCAAAAATGTCCATGCATTATTTTAATAAAAAAAATTATCTCTTTCCATTTAGCGTTTAAGGTGTGTAAACGTAACGAACTAAAATATATAATAATTGTCCATGCATTATTTTAATAAAAAAAATTATCCCTTTCCATTTAGCGTTTAAGGTGTGTAAACGTAACGAACTAAAATATATAATAATGTGAATATTTATTTACTGAAACTGTATTATATATCAATGACAAAACACCAATCAAACGAAAACATAATAAGGCTTCTAAGTTCTTCATTAGTTATTAGTTATTACTAAATAGTCCTTGCGTCTAGAAAAGTAATATAATTTTTCTTGGAAGCTTTTTTACCACTGCCAACTTAAAACCAGTAGCTAGTTAATTAAGATTCATCCGAGAATGTGGAGCGGTTTTTATTTTTATGGAGATAAAACACGGTACTAAGGACGATTGATAATTCTCAAATCAATTTATTTTTTTATGGCAAGCACAATCTGGTGGCTATTGAATTTAAAATATTCATACAGTATTTTTGAATTCAATGAATTGGAAATACATTTAGTGGAACAAATAATTGTAGAAGCGCGAATGTATCCTATTATATTATGGGTTAATATTAAAATTTTAAAAATTTATTGTTCTCTGAGATAGCTGTAATATTTATTATGAGAAATACAAATCAAACAGACATTAGTTCTGACACATAATTTATATTTAAGGTAAAAATTTTCACAATTTATTTTAACGATTTATACCAGATCCGCAATAAAACCGTAAAAATGGTTTTCATTATATTTAAGTTCTAAAAGAATATAAGATTAATGGAAGCCCGACAACCTTGCATTCCTTAAACAAGTTTTGCATTTTTATTCTTTTACATAGACTCACTCTGCTTCATTTAATGTTATTCTTTTGAATGTACTTTTTGCGCCATTAAATTTAGCTTTAATAACTCCAAGACGTCCTGTCTTATATTTATATTGCAATATCGATGTCCACTAAACTTTACTACGTATCAAAGGAAGTTTAAATAATCAAAGCTCCAATTTTATATAACAAGGTCGTCACTAGCCGTGTTGTGCAATCACATGGGTGTATGATATTTTATTTTTATGCTATACATGATCCGTAAGTAGGTATATGTTCCAGTGGCTGCCGGATGTATTCGCAATACCTTGCATAATTGAGCAATTTAAATAATAATTAGAAGCTATATTGCTATATGTAAATGTTTTGGCTTATTTTTATTTTAATCCACCATGTCAATGTGCGATCAGCTTCAAGGTAAAATATACACAAACAAACGAATGCATATTAATAATTATAATCTTTCTTACTTATAAAACCAATAATCGGTGCTTTTTATTTCTTTTAAGTTATTTGCAGAACTGCTTTGTCGTGTTCTTGCTGCTCTTGAAATAGAGCGATATATTGAAAAAGATAAAACATTAATAAGGTTAATCATGGATTACTTATGATTATAACTTATAAGAACAGTTAGTTTTATTTATTTTGTGCGATAATAGTGAATTGGGATAATATGTTTTATAAGTAGACTAGCTGCTCCGCGCGGTTTCACCCCCGTGGCTCCACTCCTGTTGGTCGTAGCGTGATGATATATAGCCTATAACCTTCCTCGATAAATGGGCTATCTAACACCGAAAGAATTTTTCAAATCGGACCAGTAGTTCCCGAGATTAGCGCGTTCAAACAAACAAACAAACAAACAAACTCTTCAGCTTTATAATATTAGTATAGATATAACTTTTCAATACATATAATTTTTTTAAGGATGTTATTGAAGATAAAGAAAAAAAATTAAGGTCTCAATTACTTTTTCTTGGAAACCTTCAGTCTACTTTTTCATAAATTAAAATAAAACTACATTTAAACGATTTGAATGTTATCCGCATCCTTATTGATTAGAGAGCGAGTTATCAATCCCAAATCTACAGCCTGCAATACTCGACACTCAAAGCTCTATTTTCTTTGATAAAACTTTTACAACAATAATAACATAATTAACATTATATTCCCAACAGGTGAACTAGACGGCAACCGGCCCGTACCTTTCCGACTCACGCCAAATATATCGGAGCTGCTGACCACCGTCGGCATCACGGGCCCGCTCACAGCATCCATTATAGCGGTCGCTAGATGCCTGGTTACGCCTAACTTTAAGGTAATTATTAGTAGCTGGTTATTATTGAGATAAAATGATTATACAAAAGACACACGCACACATAAACACGCATGCACTCACACATATACATACACGTCAAACTTATAACACCCCATTATTTTTGCGTCGTATGTTAAATATTGCAGTAGCTAGTAGTTCGGGAATGATGTAGCTTTCTGTTGGTGGAAGAATTTTCTAAATTGGTTAAGGCATTCTTCCATAATACATATATAAAACTAAACTTCTCTTCATATTAGTGCAGATAAAATTAATGTATAATTGGATAAGTTATTATGGCAAATTCAACTTTTAATAAATGCATCTTAAAATTTGAATGGGCAAAGCCCACCACTTTTTCTACTACTTATAAGAATAAAAAATAGACACAAGTAATATTATTAAACTATTTTATAAGTACACAACGTTCTGGACTACAGATATTTTTTGTTTAATTCTATTTTAATAGATATCGTTAGTTCACTCTATCAAATGTATAAGTATGGCAATTATTCTGACAATACAAAGAGGCACTTTATTCCTATTTATTTGTACAGATTACTGTGATGCTCTGTGAACTATGTTGTTGTGCCAATGAGTCATACATATTGACTATTAATTTATTTAGTCTCACTTAAAAAAAAATAGAGATACGTTTATATTTTTTAAGATGACGAAATTAACATAGACACCTGGGTGTTGGTTCACAAACGAGTCTTTATCTGACAATTCCGGTTTCTCATTTATAAATTTCATTTCAAAATTAAATTTGTTTTATCCGTGAGAAATTAACTTTTGGTTTCCAATTGTAATTTTTAAAACTTCCGATGACGAAATGATTGATTTTGTGACTCAAAATATTTTATTGAGTTATTATTTACACAAATTGATGAAGTAATATAATTACTAAAGCGTTTCTAATGAAGTGAATATATAAAAATTGCATTTTATTTTGATGTTATTTTTGTTTAAAGTTATCATAAGGAACATTGCTACACTTTTTCAATATAGAAAAGAAGAATTGTCACTTGGTTTTTTAAGGGCTGATTTTTCAATCCTTGGTTAAAACTTATTCGTCGAATAACGTATTAAACTACCATTTCAAAAATGTATTCTTTGCCCGTCTTTGACAGTTTACGGGTGATATTTTAATATTATCGTGTAATACTTTATTTGACGGGTAAGTTTTATCCAAGGATTGAAAAATTGGCCCTTAATCAAATAAACTTATTAGACATTTTCGATGAAACACAGGTAACTATAGTAAGGCAAGAGATGATTTTCGCGTAATTCTATTAATATTTAATTATCTAGTAATATATCTTAACATTTAAAAAATAATATTGACATTTTACAAGTAATTTCAATCTATACATCATTTTGACCATTAGCTAAATCAAGGGTTTGTCTCAAGGCCATAAATTCTTCACCTTATTAATTGTCTCATAAAGATTTTTAAATGCTGGAAATTTTAGCCATCTATAAAATATTGTGTGACTTTGATAAAGGTTATAGTGGCAATGAATATTTTTGACATTTACTCGTGTTGGAGTATTTTAAAGGAAGGCATAATGCAAAATGCAAATTGAATGTTCATTGATTTATTAAAGGTTATCCTGTTTATAATTATTATTCACATCACTTAACCTGTCTAACTTTGTAGGTTGTCGGTTAAATGTGCAATATCGCAGATATTTTAAGCGTTTGTAATCGAATCTATTTTGCTTCCTATCATAATCATTAATATATTATTGTTTCTTTTTTTAAATCAATATGTTAGAAAATTGTAAATGTTACTTCATTTATAGATACAACTAATATGAATATTTCAATCAATTGTATCCAGGCGCGGTCCCAGCCTGACATTTGGGGGGGGGGTCACGCAGCTGGAAAGGTATGCAACCCCCCCCCCCCCATCGTACTCGCTAAATATCGTATTCAATAGAAGTGATAAGCAAAAACTTGAGAAAATTTTTATACATTTTTTGACGTGACAACGTCTTAAATTAGGTTGCGACTGGGAGTCACTTATGAAAAAGTGTAACGCTCGGTAACGTTACGATGAGTCACCGAACGAGAGAGAGGCCCGCGGTCTGCCGCGCGCGCAGCACATAAATATTCTACCGAGAAAAAGACGTTGTCACGTAAAATCTTCGCCCGTAAAACCGACTTTACAGGCAACCATTTTTTTACTTATTTTTAAATTTTACAAAAAAAAACCGGCCAAGTGCGAGTCGGAAGCCGTTAGCTGCAAATTTTCGCTAATTTTGACATTTGCAAGGGATTAAAAACAGGTTTAAACAGAACTTTAGATGTGCGAGTGACTCCGATTCGCACTTAGCCAGTTTTTTTTTTATATTGTACAGTATAAGATTTTTTTTCTATTTTATCGAGTACGATTTTGGGGGGGAGTCATGTCCCCCGTGACCACCCCACTGGGACCGCGCCTGATTGTATCATTTTCTACTCTCAATGGATAATATTATGGATTTCAATGTTAACCATAAGTATTTTCGCAGATACAATCCATCCTAAGGACAATACTCCGCGATGAAATGGTGACGGGCTATCGCAAGCGTTTGGAAGACAAATCTGGCGTGCCCACCCCAGGCACCTCCACAGAGAACAAATCCACGGAAATAGACAACGAGACCATAGTGAATATGGTGAACAAGGCGGTGACAGTAATCATGAATAGACTGAACTCTCTCGCCTTGTTCGACGGACCAGACAGCAAAGTGGCAACCCTGGTCACTGCTGCCAACAGCCATGACAACCTCTGCCGAATGGACCCAGCGTGGCACCCCTGGCTCTAAACTTAAACATACTAGTTATATATTTGTGTTTTATAAATTACCCTATATTGATAAGTTAGTATAAACAGTTATACATGTTAAGGATCTGTTAGTTTATACAAACGGTAAGTATTTTATATTTAAGATAACACTATGTTTTTAAAGATTAAAAAGGGTATGACTGCTAATTAAGTGAAGGACAATCGTGGAATTGGACTTGGACTGTGATCTCGTGTAACTCGAAATTAAATACTATCACATTATCTGTTGTTTTATTTCACATCCCTGTTTTTGTGTCATTTATAAATTATAGCATGTAAGCGCGAAATTGTTTGTAGTATACATATTATTATTAAACGTTAACATTTTTACTACCTCAAATGACAGTATTTAAATACAATGTACATTTATACTGGAGAAAGTATAACAATGTTTCATCAAGAGTACATCCCAGCTACGTAGGTATGTCTTTGCAAAGAAATCAAACAACATTCGTTCACTCATTCATTTGAAGCGCAACAAGCGACGGTCGGAGAACGTACGTCGATCTCACGGGTTTGTTAGATAGTAAAACCGATTCTATCACATAAACAATGTGAAAGAAAGCTTTGTAATAAAGGGGTATCTGGGGAATATTGAATTCTCTATTATGGCACGCCGCGCCATTGAGCTAGTCATAACAGTGTATGAGGCAATAATTAATATTTGTTATTGATAAAGCCTAAAGTAAGCTTTTTATGGAAAGGTTCTTTTATGCAATTGAGATTTAACAGACAATCTAGATAATTAATAATTAACATAGTCTAATGTGATAAAGACTAAAGTCCCAAATAAAAATGATATAAATAGTATGATCTGCAAATTAATGTTATTGGTGATATTATATCATCACACAAGTAATATAAAATATACCTAATAAACTCACAAAAAATTGAAGTACCTAAATATGTTGGCAAAAAACAATAACAACAAAAAATATTATCATTTTTATGTTGTTATTGTTTGTTTGGTTACCGCTAGCCAAAGGACGTCATTCATAGATGTCAATGTAAATATAGGGTCCTAAGCTGTAGGTTGATAGGGTAGGTTCTAGGTAGGTGGTGTCGGCGGTCGGATGGTAGAGACTCGGCGGCGGGTGGCGGCGGGCGGCGGCGGCCAGCGGCCGGTAACAGGTCGCGCGGGGCGGGTTGCCAGGCGCGGTGTCGGCGGCGCGGGGCGCGGCGCGCGGGCGCCACGTCGCCGGCCCCCGCCCGCGCGCCACCCGACCCCCGCCCGCCGCTGCCGCTTCGGTATATTCCCGTGTCTCAGTCAGTCCGCTTCGCGGCGTCCGTTTCATTGACGGTGTGTAGCGCCTCTCGCCCTCTCGTTGCAAGTATCCGACCTCTGGATCAGACCGTTTGTGACATTCGACAACCCCGCCCCGTGCTTTTTCCCGAGTGGCATTTCGATTAGTGCGAAGAGTGCATTTACTGTGCACGACAGGCGACTCCTCCCGCCTTTATTTATGTTGTCGTTGTGGTGTGGTGAATATTTGTGCTGTACGGACGATAACCGGATTATCTGTGCGCTCGAGTTTGTGGATATTATATACGATCTGCGGCTTTTCCGCGAAGGTGAGTGAAATTTTCTCGTAACGTATGTTGTCGTCGTACAAGGGACGTCGTAGTGCTACGACGTGGCGGCCACCAATAGACTACATAAATCATGTAGCGAGCTGGATGAGACGTAGTTCCTGTAAATAGTGCATAAAATATTCATTTTATCAACATTACAATTTCATCTAGCAGACTGAATCTTTTTACACGTAGACACTTCGCATAGATTGTTGACGTGACGTCATTCATTGGCCAGGGCCCAGGACGTAATTCTTGGAATTCGAGATCAATCGGTACTGTATCGCTAAAAGCCGGAGGCACCGGTTAGATTCTTGTTAGAATCGGTGTTATCCCACTATTCCATATGGTGGACGGAAACGAATAGGTAAGAAAACATGGAGGAGAGCGGGCGTAGGCGCGGGGCGGTGCGCGGCCGGTCAAGCGACCGCATTCCATGTGGGAAGCAGGACTGTACGCAATGTCAGTGTGACTCGGAGTTTGCCGCTCCTGCACTGACCAATGCACATTTGCAACACTGTATCCGATGGAATGTTCGTGTGCGTTTCGGAATAATTGTACTATTCCTATGTTAATTGTGGGCGTTGATTGACATGACGGCGCAAGTCTCGTGCTGATGCCACCCACGTTACCTACAATATATTAAGACATTAGACATCATTAATTAAACTGCATTCATTTATTATCAGCTTTTAGGGACTATCCTAAATTATGGAATTTTCTATGAGGAATGTTTTTAAATGGTTTAAAGCTAAGGTTTGATCGAGATACGCTTGTTTACTGTGTGGCTTTTTGTAAACAAACCACTTAGGGTTTCCATATGGACTGGAACCTTCTTAAGTGGTTTTAACAATTACAATTAAAATGTTTTTTTTTCGGAAGCTAAGACTTACAAATTAATTACTTGAAAGCCTTGTAAAAAAATAACATGATTTAATATTTTTACTCATTATTTTTTAATATTTTTTTTTATCTTTCGATTCACATAGGTATTTTATTATAAACATTTCGTTTGAAATGTTTGATGAATCCTCATCTTGTCTACAATTTGAAGTAAAGAATAAACATTCATCAAAGTAATCACAAGTCGATTTAGAAAGTTGTCGCTATCGATATGTTCCAACTTCGATGTGATGTGAGTTGTGACTAGGCTAGCTAGATATTATGTCGAATTGTGATCGATGTTGATGTCGAAAATTCCAGTACAAACAAGTAGGTACAAATAGATAGGCAGGTACCTACTACCTACGAGACTAATTTTTTTGTATTTGTGGAAAGCTTAGGTACCTACATACCTACGCTACCTACCTATACATATTGAAAATTAAAATTAAAGCTCTTGCGATATGGATGCCTAAGCCTAGCCTAACTTAATAATCTTAATCTACCTAAGTATTTGAAACCGGATTTATGTTATGTTTTTGCCAAGGAGTATTGTTGGAAACAGCTTGATGGATGAATAAATGAATACAAAAAACATATTAATTTATGTAGGTAGGTAGTCAAAAAATACTATTTTAATACCTACCTAGTTACGTAAGTACAAAAATATGTAATGGCGATACCTACCTAAATGTTAAAAATATGAAATGACGATTCGAAAGCGCTTCTAAAAGAAGTCTAATTGAATACATATTGAACCATTCGCTTCTACACTTTTTTTAACACGAGTTAGAGTCAATCGTCTCAAACTCAATTTTTATTTGTTACATTGATTGGTTTTAATTGATAAGTTTATTCATATTTTTTAATAAGTTATACAATATTTATTTGTTACATTGATTGGTTTTAATTTTTAAGTAATAAGAATTAAGAGGCATAATATCTACAAAGTGTATGACTCACTAGCCGCCCCGCGCCGCCGCGCCGCGCAACAAATAAATGTTTGAGTTTGAAAAAAACACGATGTTTCATGTTATTGCTGCAATAGCGATTGTTGCAGAACATCTGATGCAGTTCGTAAACCATGAATTTATTTGTTTACATAAGTATATGATAAGTAAATAATTAGTTGTATACGACATATAGGTAGTTGAAAATTAGAATATATATAATATTATATTATAATTTATACTAAAGCAACTTTAAAATGGTTGTTATCAAAAATCGATATTTCGCCCGTATTCCCTAGTGGGCTAGTAACTAGTGAGATACGTCACGTAGGCAATCATAGGCATCCATATCTTGCTGGGTATTTTTAATTCCCATGTGGTTAGAGTCAACATTATTACAACAATCCGCGTAATATTACTAAATGTGAATAATCCCTTGTAAAACCCCCAATAATACATGGTAATATTATACTGCAGGGGCTCGTCTCGTTATTACGACCAAAACATGATCGAGCCAATGAAAATAAAAACCAAAAACTCAAATTTAAAATGAATGAATGAACATTTAAACATGTTTAAATAATTCAAATACCATGGTCTATTACCTACAACTTTCAAGGTTTTCGAATAGCAAACCACTTTTTTCTAATTTATTAATGGCATAGGTAGATAGATGCAACATTTCGTTATTTGCCACGGCACAACGCAGTGTAAGGAATACTTATAACTACTAAAGCAAGTACCTATTTTAGTTTAAATAGAATAATGACAATATAACCACAATCTAGAAACCATATTCACACGATAAGTGATAATAATATGTTCAATATGCGAATGTAATAGATATAATATAACCTATGGACCTTCAATCCAAATGAATTGCTTGCAATTTGTGAAGCATAATATGTTTTAGCTATAATTTAATTGAACTTTAGTGCATAATATATTGAATGATAATGGAAAAAGTAATTTAACATTAAAATGGCGCCCCATTTCATAATAATTAATCATGGGTTCGTAACATCAACCATTTCTCCGTTAATTGATAGAGACCGCAGGGTTCATATTACTAAATTGTTTGGTCAAAAATTACCAACATCCCAAACTAATATTATAATTTATATATGCATTTAAACTACAATAGATATGTATACACTTATACACGAACAACCGTGTTTTGGTAATGCTATCAGAAAGCTAAACAATGTTTTTGAAAAAAATAATAGGTAGGTATGTATAATTTTTAGTAAGTTTAGTATAGATATTTATTACCTATGAAATATTTGAAATTTGGGAATTTGAAATTCTATCCGTGGCAAATTAGCGCCGTAGTAGCTTACAAATAAATAAATATAAACAAACTACGAATACCTACCTATAGCTATGTTATCCAATCTCCAGTCTCTATTAGTTGTAGAGTTTATATTAGGGATGCATCGATACGCCTTTTCGCCGATACGATACCGATACCGATACGCTTACTGTGAATTAAAAACTGAAGGTATAATAAATAAATTACAAGTCAGATTTTTCTTTTATTAATATAAAAAGTAGAGACATAGATTAATAATTTAGCAATAACAATTTTTAGTAATTAAAATTCACATTGATAAGATTTTTGTTTAAAAAACAAAGTAATCTTAAGTTTTGCGGAGAAAGGCGATTTCGCAAGTCTGTTTGAATAAGACCTGCGCTGAAAAATAGTCTCTCAGATGCAACAGAACTCATTTGGAAACTAAAGCACTTCTGCGCAATTTTTTTTAACAAAAATTTGAGTATAAAACGTCATTGCGCCAGAAAACGAATGGATCGGCATCTCTCGATATATTGGGACAACTCAACAACACACTCACAAGTGCGGGGTTTCCCCGAGCATAGTTCATGCCTCGTTTGCAACGGAATAGGCGAGACAACACGCTCGTTTACACTACATTTTTAAATTATAAAGTATCGTTGAATCGGTCATGAAAATATCGTCTATACCGATATATCGGCTAACCCAAAGTATCGCCGATATATAGGTATCGGTATCGGTATCGGATGCACCCCTAGTTTATATTAAAGGTATAGTTTATACTTATAAATTAGTTATTGTATTTTGAATCGTTCATTTTAAGTTTCTTAAAAATTATTGTATATTTTAGACTTATTTTAGATTTTATATTTCAAAATACCTACGTCCCTTTATGGCTTTATTTCACAGACGTCATTCGAAATTAGACATAGGTAATTAATTTCAGTAATGTACCTAAATATAAGGAAGGAAGGAAGTAAAAAGGTACCTATATAAAGACGGAGCTAAAATATTTGTGATGTAAAAATTTAAAATACCTACAGGTAAATTAGCTTGGAGAATTTTTTGCGTTTGTAGTAGTGTATGGTCAGCAAATAAAATAAAACATTTTATTTTTAGTTTTTATTTTATACAGGGTTACTTGTAAAACACCAGCAACCTCGCAGGACAAGATAGCTAACATCATAAGTAACAACATTTGTTCTACGACTTTTGGCATTACGCAATAAATTATTTTTAAATGATTTTTTAAACTTTTATTGTACTCTCCTTACATTTGTAAGTCTATGTTCTATTAATTATCGGATGGACGACGCGACGCCCCCTTCCCCCTCTCGTTCGCTTTTTGTTTACGTAATTTTTGGGAGGCGTAGAGTTTATAATATTCAGACGGAAAATTAAATGAATATTTATTTTTGTATGAAAATAAAATCTAACAAATTATCAAAAGTCGAAATGTTGTTACTTATGATGTTAGCTATCTTGTCCTGCGAGGTTGCCGGTGTTTTACAAGTAACCCTGTATATATAAGGGATTTTAAATTAAACTATATGTGTTTCTCCTCTGAAAAAGATGAGACTTTATTTTAATATTTGCACATTTAACATACATATAACTTTTACATTAACAATGTTACTAAAATGAAAAATTTACTAACCTGAAAAAGAAACGACATTTAAAGTTTAATTCTTTAGTTTGAGAAGTCAAAGGCTTGCCTCGACCATGTTTTAACACTGGAGCCATATTGAATTAACAATATAAAGTTACAACACTTACACACAAATTAAACACTAGTTATGGCCCTGCCTTCATACAAAACTGCTGAATACGCCGTTCGCACGGGAATAGAATGTGGATGCGATTTCCCTTAGTTAGCATCCAAGCTTACGTCTTTATAATTATTAAACTGTATAAATTCATTCTTTAACTCCAGTCTGCATCGTGCAGACATGGGTGTAAAAGTCTCATTTTAGCTATTAAATGTAGTTTTTAAGTACATCTGAGTTTTCATTTGGGGCCTCCGGCTGCGGGACATGTAATTCACTTCAACAAATATTATAACAATAATAACAAATAATAACAACAATCAACAAATACAAAATTTATCAATTAAACTACGTACATAATAATTATAATTTTTGAATGAAATGTGCTTTATGTTCTAACGGTACCAAACGACTGCACGTGGCACCTGCGGACAGCGTAAACTGGTTTATTCTGGTTTTGTGCGTGTTTCCACTTTCCACTATCAAGTGACGATTTATTTATTTGTTCTGTTTCGTAATTATTATGGTCAAATATTAATTATGAAACAAATTATTATGGACACGATATTTTATTGTTTCACGGTAGTCGCCTTGTCGTTTGCTCAAGGACGTAAAATTGAATGATATATTTTTTTTTATAAAGTCAAAACCATTTTCTTTCAAATAAAAACTTGTTTTTATTGAAAACAAAAGTGTTGCTAGGAATAAGTATAAAATTAAATAGTAATGTTAGGATATCGAAACATTTTTGTATAGGCCAGAACGATATAGTGGAAACGCGCTCTAAGATCTGAGTAATATACACACCACTACATATGCAAAAATTTCTCCAAGCTAATTTACCTGTAAGTACCTATAAAAAAACTTACTAGTCTGTGTAAAGATAAATGGATAAAAGGTAATGTTTTTTTTATTATTCATTTTGAAATGTTTATTTAATACTAGCAAACCCGGCGAACTTCGTTTCGCCACCAGAGACAACTTTTCTTTGCTATAAACCTCACGGGGCCCGAGACCTCCGAGACCGTTCCAAGTTCCAACGAATGCAGAACCGTGGAAATCGCTTTGTGCGTTCTGGAGTTATAGCTGTGGTTATAGCGTCAGGAAGGAAACCTCGACTTATTTTTATATAGTAGATTTATTATGTAATTTAAATACTCATAGTAGGATAATGATTAGTGATTACTTAAATTGGTCAATATATAAGCAAGATGTCAAGAAATGCAAATTTTAATGAATAAAAATGCAACGCTCATATTCTTAAAATAAATAGCAATCGTTTTTATGTAAATCTGATAAAATCTTCAGGCGTATTACCCGTGGTCCCCCCGCTATGACCCACTGTGGGTCTACGGGTAATATTTTTTCCCCGTGGACCCACTGCTATAGAATGATATGACAGTGGGTCTACGGGCACTTGAATTAAAAATACTTTTTACCCGTGGTCCCCCCGCTGCCATACTTTGACCATTATAGAGACAGGATTAGGAACTATATTATCTGGATAAAATAATCAATTTACATAAAATGTCAAGGATATAGGTATATTTTGTCATTTTATACACCTGCCATATTTACTTCCGTATTTGAATTTTGAGAACGTGCCTAACTGTGGTGCCTAATTATTCAATCAGAATTTTTACACAATAATTTATTATGTAGGTACATATAAAAATAATGTTAAAATCGTTGATTAAAAACTCAGTATGTAGTATCATTATTATAGTTTGTAATTTCATTTATCTGTCCTAAGGATTATTAACAAGATTCTACCTATTGCAAGCTCGTAATATTATATTATAACAGCAATGAAAGACGCTACACGAGATTAATTACATTAAAGCTCTTAATTACCATATCATAAACTAATTCATAAAAGTAAAAAAAAAATAGTGTCGCGACCGCAAACAAAACAAAGAGATGTGGTGATAACGCGGCCAGTTCCGAGAATTAACAAAGGAGCGTGTTTTAGCTATCTAAAACGAGATTAAAGGTCACCCAGATTGTGTAAATTTGACCCGACACCCGGACACCACGACAGATAATATTTAAATAACACAGTAACAAGATACTTATTAAACATCATTATGTGATTTATGTTTTTTTGTTATACTTATAATTAAATTAATATTGTTTTATAATGGCAAATCGTATTATAATATGATGGGCGATGTTATTTAATGAATTAATGATATACGCATGAATAATTAATTGTAGTATGTAGGCATTTTTTAAATATATTCTTTCTTTTATTTCTTTTTTGCGCTATCCTTATTCTTCTCACATTTCCTTTCCTACCAGGTTGCCTGGCAGAGATTGCTGTGTAGCAATAAGGCCGCCTATTGTGCAAAATTTTTGTACCTCACTAATTTGTACCACATTTCCTATATTGTTTTGTACAATGAAGTGTTATAAATAAATATAAATAAATAATTGATTAATAATCAAGCATGTCATTTTAATTAACTTTTTTTTGAGTACCAACTGATTTATGTTAATTAAATAGTGTTACAAAATGCAAAATATAGACGTTAAATAAGATGACACCTTATAGAATACGTACTCGGATAGACGTATAATATTGTCTTCTGTTTTGGTCAGGAAACCTTCGAGCAATAATTGCATTCCGCGGTGAGACCCCTCTCACCGGTGCGCTGGCACAATGTGCTGTAAATTGCATCGCGAGTACGTCGTCAGTCCTCTTAGCAATTTACTATGAAACATGTCCTTGTCAATGTCCATAGTGTACTAAATTAATTTTCCAACAATCCATTTATTGTCGGGCCAGCGTTAAATTCAATTACGAAATCAATTTTCAATATAATTCGATTTCGTCGAAAGCTGTGGACGTTGTCACAATTTCAGGATTAAAGACAGAATTCGGCAATTGGTTTAGTTTACACTAGGTTTGTACTTAGATGTTGGAAACTTGGAAGGCATAGAAGCGAATAACGGTTCCAACTTCCATCGTGTTTGCAGAGGCAAGCCTGTGCGCGTGTGCGTGCGCGCTCACACGCTCGCACACAGACGCGGACGCAAAACGCTCACTCCGTAGCAGGGCCGTTGAACCGAATACTCGAGGAATTTCTCCACACCGCAGTCACAGTCGCCGTCGCTATAGTAGAAGAAAATTACTACGATGGGGGAGAGATATATTTATATCATATTCACATTTGTAAATATATATATTCTTAACAGAAATGTAACAAAATAAGTAATACCTACGTACAATTATTATCTTTTTATAGAAAGCATAGAAAAATCTACTAGGTAGAGGTCTAGTAGATAGGCTTCTAATTCATGTTGTACAAAGTTAATTACTGTAAGCTGATTCATAATTAAAAAATATTCATGAAATTAATGATTAATCATAATTAATGTCGTAATAAATCTCCGAAGACAGCCCTCTTTGTAACACAATGGGTTATTTTGTTAGGTAACTAGCCATTGTGATATCTAGTATATTCAGTCGCCTTATGAAGTGTTCTAACATCGTGTTCATCAAAATATGACACCTACACAAATTAAACTTGCATTAAATAATTAAAAATAACCCGGCCATTACACACATTCTTGGACATTGTAAATTGCGATATCTATCGGTTACAATTATTAACAATGAAGCATAATTATAATTGAAGGTAATAGAATTTTAAACAAGCAGCACGTATTTATTACAAAGTGACATAACTGTGTGCTACTGACTATTAATTTTAATATCCTAGTTAAGTAAACGAGAATCATTTAGTTTTATTAAGGTATAACTTGTAGATTTATCATCAACGTTCTAATAATAGTAACTTTTATGACTGGAATATCCATTGACAAAACATCTTCGTACATACCAACGAGATCACGACGTCCGCGTCGCGGTAAAAGCTAGTGCAACACTAGCTTTATGTATCAATAGATAAGTTGCATAAGTGAGCATTCTCTTTCATAGTTTCGACATTAACCAGCGCATGAGTTGCACATTGCCCACGTTGCACAAACATCCGCTTAGATGACAATCAGCACTTTTGTTTTGAGAACTAATTCGCAAATCCAAATTACGAACAAAATTTCACTAAGGAAAATCCTCAAATTACAACAGCGTCAGGTTTAGGAGAATGATGATATATGCTAATAAAAACATATCAATAAAACATTTTGCATAACCATAAATTTTTCCAGCAACAAGTTGCCAAAAGTACCACTTAAATTTTGATTGCTACCTACTACGTTAAACACTTTACTTTCACTAATTAGTACTTTTTATTTTTATTTACGAGGGCTGACGATAAATGTTTTAATTTGAATAAATTGAATGTAATGTTAAAATCAAATGAATGGTAGAATTTACTTTCCAATTTAGTGTATCTATGTTAGATGGTTGTTTTGGTTTTTAGTCTGTGTTATGCGGGTTGTGAATCAGTATTCTACATTATCCGACTGATAGGGAGTCTGTGCTGGGTGCTGATCGGTTTGATGTCTGGTGGTTGGAGGCGGCTGGTGGCGGGCGAGTGAACGCCGCGACCTTGGGCCCGTGCCGGCTCGCGGACGTTCGTTGAACTTCATGCCCCGCACCCCGCGCCATCGCAACCCGTTCTGCTGCGATTATGCGTAATTTTCCTAAATTAAATTTAGAATGGATTTCTTACTAATAATAGACAACTAAGTAGTCATTGTCGTTGAGTCATATTTTTAATTTCCACGTCCGTGGTTCGAATAATGAAAGTACCTAACCAAACTTAGCTTACTTAGCCAGAGACTATACTGAGTAGGCATTACCTTTTTAACATGTAAGCAAAATTCCCTCCTCTTCCTAATTTCTTCAGAATGTATAGATATAATTTTATAATACCATTGATATTTTAATTGATTTAAAGATACAAAAACTGAATTTTGTTGCTGTAATCACTTCAATCTACAATGTAGAGTCTATACGATCTACATACCTAGTACTAAAAATGTCGCTTCGTGTAGTAAAGTTTAGGATGTAAGTACCTACCTATGTGTGATATTTTTGCTCTTTAAAGTTCAAGTTCAGAAACGGATATCCGGTAACTATCCGGTATCCGGCCTATCCGGCCGCCATAATACTATCCGGCCGAATACCGGATAATATTATATTATTATATTATTTTTAATGATAATATTATATTATTTTTGAGTAATTATTTGCTTTATTTAGCAAGAATCACATTTCCCCGAAATCAATAATTATTGAATATGTTACGAAACTTGCAAGATATTATTTTACTTGATAGGTATTAAAATTATCGCAATTAGATTATTTATTATTACAATTACATTACCTGCTTTTTTCGCTTCGCCGCCACGAGAAATATTAACATTGCATAATAAACAAAGAGCTAACTTTTTATTTTCACTGCTTATGTCAAAGTATTCCTATAAAGACGATCTTTTCTTCACCGATGCCATTTCTCGTTGCTAAATCTTTTAGACCTATGTATATATGTATGTACTTAAAATAATAAGAGCACAAATAAAATTATAACCTAAAAACGATCACGCACGTGTCTGCCCTGCATGCAATCGACACAATAATAAAATTGTATAATTGTTAACTTCACTCATCAACGAAAAGACCCGAATCGAACCGAGTCCATCCTATCGTTCGCGCGACGCCTACGCAAACGGCTAAGTTTCGCCGGATATTCGGCGGCCGGATATTCGGCTATCCGGCCACTTGGTCGGCCGAATATCCGGTATCCGGTATCCGGCCAAACTGCTATCCGTTTCATCTCTAATAAACAATGTTCGATTTACTTTACTTAAGTATTTCTTATATTAATATTGATCTTTGAACAATACCGTTCATCTATACTAATATTATAAAGAGGAAAGGTTTGTATGTATGTATGTATGGTTTTCACGCATAAACTACTGGACCGATTTTGATGAAATTTGGCACAGATAATCTTTAGACCCTGAGAAAGAACATAGGCTACCTTTTATTGCGAAATATGTACCACGGGCGAAGCCGGGGCGGACCGCTAGTACTATATACTTATACTTACCTAGGTACTTACTTACTGGAGTTACTGGAGTGGCGCCGGGACCCAAAGCACCCCAAAGGTCGCGTTAGAGTGTATATTCTATGCCCAAAGTAAGTCTTGGCCTCCGGCAATAAGAGCCTCCATTTTACTCTATCCTGCGCCCGCTATCTCTTGTCAGTTTTGGATTTGAAGGATTTCTTCATACTTACTATAATAATTTAAATTTGATACACAATCCTATATTGCTGATTTATAATACAAACACCAAATAAACACATTTTCATTTGATTGAACGAGACTAAATTATGAAGATACAGCACAAACGGCAAAAGAATTAATAGGTACCTACTCGCACAATAATTATACATATTTGCTAATTCGTCCGTTGGATTAATAAACATGTCACCAATATCAAATATACATTCAACAAAAACGTGTCGTATTGGCGATGCTAATACTATTACAATTTTTAATTTATTTATTCCTTAACCATTCAACATATGGTCACATTAAGTTATCTGTGGTTTGGGGTAATAATAGGTATGGAATAATGTAGGCAGCTTAAATTCTAGTTAATCTCATACCTGATATTTATGAATTATTAAACTGTTTACTAGCGATAAAAATATATTTCATGATATTTAAAATGCCATGTAACATAGTATGAAGTAATATGAGTCGGTACTTATTTATAATAAATAATATTGATGATATATAAAATAAGCGCTTAAAGATGAGTTTGTTTTTATTTTTGTCTTGAGTCTTCTGGGCGGGTCCAGAGTCCAGACGCCGAACGATGACCGATCCTTTTGCTAAGCTTTAACAAATACCTACCGTAAAAGCCATTTCGTAAAATTAAATTCTAGTCAAAACAATACACCTACAAGATGTAGTTGGAGTATTATTGTTCGATGACAGTTAACTTTTCTCCGGAACTAATCATCCCCTTGTGATCTAGTAACTAGATAGGGGCCGTTCATAAAATACGTTTGCATACAAGGGGGGGAGGGGTCTTCGCGAGTGTGACAAGATGTGACAAGGGGGGACAGGGGGTCTACGGCAGCGTGACGTTCGCTGTTCATTAAAATTTTTTACTGAGTATTCGTTCTCTCGACTTTTTTTTTCAATTTTGTAATGATAGAAGTCATTTATTTCGTATAAGTAAATATACAGATATTTAAATGTATATATATTTATTACAATAAATTGTAACTTGATATATTTATTTTTTTCAACATGACCGAAAAATAGAAACTAGATGAAAATAATATTTCTCATGCATTTATTATTGTATTTTTCTTTTATTCGTCACTTAGATTAGATCATTAAGTAACGGATAGAGTACGCTGGCAAAAAAAAATATTTTCTTATATCAAAATTTGTGTATTATCAATCAAAATTTATCATGTTTAGGGGGGGAGGGGTCTTAGTTTTTGTGACGAAATATTTCCAGGGGGGGTCACAAAAATTGTGACACAGCGTGACAACCGGGGGGGAGGGGGTCAAAAAAAGTAAATTTTAGTGTGACGTATTTTATGAACGACCCCATAGTACTTGTGCCACTATGATGTTAATAATGTTAAGAGTGAATGTGCATATATGCACGTATAAATGACTGCCTAAAATTTAATGTGATAACTGATAGTTAAAAAAGTTTGTTTAGAATTCTGTGTGGATAATAAGTGAAACCTTGACGTGTCGTTTGTTTACTGCTATCGAGCTGACAACAAATGAAAACTAGTGATGTATCGTCAACAAGTCAGGCTATTTAAAACTTTAAGGTTTCTCAGGCACATGCATTCGTGGCAACGAACAGGATGTCAGTTGGATTTTCCTCATTGAGACGGTGACTCGGCGCATCGACGGTGAAACACGTTTATTATTTACTATTTGCGTCTGCATCTCAGATATTATATGTGCCCTAAAACAGGTTACATGCTTATTTAAAGCTCGCTCTCTGAAATTAAATCATCACGAATCATTTACATTCACATCATCAAAGAAACTGGCCTTCATTTCAATCTTCACACACAAGACCAATAAATCTTACGCAATTACAAAACATGATCGTTTAAACTGCCCAATGTGTTGTCATGCGCAATAGAAACGAAATGAGAGCGTTTATAAATTATAGCATTAGTGGTAATTTGTTCGCACGATCAAACGAATATGAAGTGATAAAGTGAGAAATAGAAATGCGAGTGCACTTGCGAGCTGTGGCTTCATTTCAACGATTGTAACCGCTGTTAATGACTTGTATCGCGCAGGTAACAAACTAACGACAGATGTTTGCGATCTCTCCGACGAGTAAACACTTTCTCCGACTGCACTTCATTTATGAGCTCAAGTCACGGTGCATTAGAAGTTAATTTGAGAACTGCCGTCAACCACGAGTAACTAAGTACTGTAAGTGGAATATTTTAGAATTATGGGAGTGCTGAGTGCAGCGACACCAGTAGCGTTTATTGAAGATACTTCAAAGTGCACATCTAATGGAAGCTTAAACATGTCATTTCAAATATCATTTTGTGCAGTTTTTTTATTAAATTAGTTAGAGTTTAAAATATATTAAGTTAATTATGACTATATCTAACATAGCAATTGCTGCCCGCGTCGTCTAAATTATTACCTTCTTTGCGAACCAGACTATCTACAGGTGAAAACAGAAGGAAAATCGGTGCCGCAGGTAGTCTTTTTAATTTATCAATAAGAGTGAATTATGATACATATCCGTTGAAACATCAAAATCTATAATGATAAACGTACCCAATTAAATTGTATTTGTAATGTTAATATCCTTTTTATATAAAAAAAAAACTAAAATCCTCGTTGTAACAAACAGCCTTTTTGGATTGTGATTCATGTTTTCAATGTGTACCTACAGGTCAAACCTCTTTGCAGACCTAATTCAATTTACCATTACCTACGTGTTTTGTATAAGATATCGAATATTATTTGATATTTCAATCTTTATTATACCAAAGTACAGGCATTATTATATTTACGTAGATGTATGGTACCTAATATTTTTGTTTATGCTTTGAAAGGTTCAATCGTGAAAACAAATTACGATGATGTAAACATATTTTTGATTACATAATATTTATGATTGAGCTCAATGACCTATTAATGATGTCTAGAAGTCTATGGTCGATAAGTAGGTAGTTATACCTATGATTTGAGAATAACACTGTGGAATAACAAAAATAAATATGTTACAATAAGACATGTACATAATATTATGTATGTACTACCTACCTAGACGTATTAAAGTCTAGCACATAATAATATTTTTCTATGGGTAATTCATAGACTAATCACAAGAAAACACGAGTTGAATTTGATGATAAATGCTAATTTAATCAATTTTAAACATCTACACGATTTTAATAATAGAAAACAATAACCAAATGCCATTAATACTGGATAAAATGTAGGTGTGTAAAAGATTTGTCGTGTATTCACTATTCATAACTGAACAGAGATGTAACAAGTGGTGCATCGTGGATGCTGTGCGATCGATACGGCGGCGGGAGGCGCGCGCGGCCGCCCACGGCCCTGTAGCTCGCTCTACAAATAGCCGACCTCCCCACCCTACCCCCTAATAAGGTTATTACTATCCCCCTGTTTACCTGAGCTTGAAAGTGCATATTATCATTATATAATCATACAATACGAATTCACATATTTTATATCTCGTGCATTTATTATAAATCCGGGCAACGCTCGTGCAAGTTCTAACCACATCTTCCAGTTATTTATTTATTTATTTATTTATTTATTTATAGATGCACCAACAGTAACTCAATTTGTAACATTATATAAGTAATCGTACATAAAGTCTTAATCTAAATTGGCTACTAATTATAGGTACATACAGCATTACTTGAGAATTGGATTGAATTTAGTATTTAATCTAAATAATTATACACAGAAAAAAAAATGTTAGATATAGAGCAATGTGAAAACAATATTGTCAAAAATAATTGTAGAAATTCAATAACATTTTTACAGTCATTCAAAAATAGTGTCCATAGAGATAATTCTGATAATTTCACAGATCTAGCACTTGTAGATTTGCAATGCTATGGTGAAACGAGACAGATAGCTACGCTTTCATTATGTGAGTGAAGGGGATGTAGATACGTTTTTTTTGTCCTTATCTGCGTGGCCACTTTTTAGATGGCCTACTGTCAAAACTGGGCCAAACAAACAAAGCAGATCTGATATTTAATTAGTTTTCTTGTGTCTACTGTTCTTTTTGGTGATAAATACATTTGGAAGTTAATTATAAAAGTGTTCTGAATGTCCTACGTGTACTGAGTGTTTATAATTATGGGTAGTTGCAGCGTATTAGGCTATAACAGCCGCACGGAAACAAACGCCGATGGAATTTCGTTTCATTCGTAAGTAAACAATTAAATATAGATACATAATATCAGAATCATTATAATTGACTGTTTCCTATCAACTGATCATTCTTATTGTTAATATTTCGTGGTAGTTTTAGGTTTTAAGTGTAAGATAACCTCAATCACAATGTTGCCTGCAAATGGGAAAAAAAGTCCACAAAATTGCAAAAAAATGTTTGTCCAATAGTTTTCCAACGTATTCTGGCATTCGTAAAATATGGATTGATGCTAGTCGGTAAAATTGGGTACCATCTAAAAAGCGAGAATATGTTCAAAGAATTTTAACGCAATTTTTTTGTTTGCAAACCTAAATTATCTCTCCTTCAGTCAAATGCCACGCCAACAATAAGCATGAATGTAATTACTTATCTAAGAATTTATATTTTTTTAGTTTGAATCTGTGCAGTCAGTATCGGCAACACAAAATGATGATCCAAATTCCAATACCATCAACGAGCTATAGAGGAGTTAAAAGGAATAGACAGAAATCAAATGATTAAAATGTGTCCCCAGGTGCTAAAACTCGAAAACTGGTTTGTACTAAAAAATACATCTTAATTAATAAAAATAACAAGTTATTTGGTAATACATACTTAATAATGGATAAAAAATTATAACCGGAGTAAATTAAGCATTAATTCCATTTTATTTGCCATTAATTGTTAGCATTTCTCTTTAAAAATTGTTTTTATTTCTAAAAGCAGAGTTGTTTTGATGCCATAGTTTCAAATTTAATATATTGAAGTATTTTTATTTCTAATTATTTGCTATATATGTATATTAATGTTATACTTTGATACCAATATATTGGTATTAAAATAATTAATATAATGGCCTTGACACAAAAAATACTTTATATTCTAAAATTTATTTTTTCAGTTGCAGAAGCAAAAACAGATATCAGCTAATCGTCTTAAGAAATTGCTTGTTAAATGCTTATAAATATGGAAGAAACAGAAGTTCTCCGCAGCATCGAAAACGGAAATAAAGATTTTCTAAAACTCAAGGAAACGATATTCAAGCCAATTACGCAACTTTTCCTTATATCTAAATTTCATAAGCCCAAAAGCGTACGTTTACGTACGAAAAACATTCGACATCGGGCTATGTAGATTTTGTACCTACTTGATTTTTATGTTCCAATATTTGTAATCGGCCCTTAGCACAGAAATTTATACATGTGTAAAATAACCTATGATAATAAAACACATTGAAACTGTATCTGAATTTAATATTCCTTTATTTGTGGTCTTCCCTTCTCGAATGTATATTATGTATATAAAAACTACAAAGGTAAATTTTCATTAAAAATACGTCCTCAAATTCACCTAATATTATTTATTTATTACACTGAATTGTAATAAATAATTAATGTTAGAGTGAATTTGAGGACGTATTTTTAATGAAAATTTTCCCTAAAATGTAGGAATGTTTATAAAATGGCAACACTCGAAGATAGAGCGAAATCAAGAAGCTTATATCTTATACACTGGAGATTTCGGTATGAACATTTGACGTGTAACAAGAAAATTGTTGTGTTTTATCACTTTCACACCTAACTTGGTATTGCCACTGTTAATACGAAGTTTTCCCAAGGCTACTATGTATGCTGTAATATTCTGTGCAAAAGGTTAGTTTTTGTACATGAGTTTGTTGATAAATTGCCAACAACGTCATTCAGAAGCATTGTTGGATGAGACAATTATTATTTATGCTAAATAAAATAAGTATCTGAACCAATTATTAAAAAGCGATACTCCCTGATTATGGGTAGTTACCATAATAAAATTGTAGCAACTCTCACTTTGACAATATGGCATAAGTGTCAAAAAAATTGCGTCGCTTCGAATATTTAAGTTAATATTGTTGCGTATTTAATAAATATTTTCCGAATATAAATAATGTATTGCATTGTGAAAAATTGCAGAAGTTTTTGGACACCAAATTCTGGCATAAAATTTCACAGGCAAATGTATATTTACGCTATTTACAATATTCCTCAATACTCATGCATTTATCTGTTTAGAATCATTTTCATGGCAAAAATCGTCAATTTTATCATCATTTTAGTAATCAATCATGCTAAATATCTTCTATCTATCTTCTTTTCCTAATAATTTCATCATTTTTCAATAAACCAATTTAACAAGTAAGGTAACCATGATGACGAGTTTTTACGGATAGCGAAGAGAAAATATTGTAATAGTTAACAAAATTATGATGAACATTTAGAACACCATTTCAAAGATTTTTATACTAGTAATGAAACAACGCACGACATCGATATTGCACTCACATGTGGTTTTATGTTTGTTCTTCTTTAACATAGAAATTAATAGTTCTTTTAACTTACCAATTTTTTTTTTGTTTTACTTATTTCAGCTTTCCAAAAATGAAATAAAAAGAAATAAATGGCTGTCTATAGTGCCTATCAAGGGTAAAATTTATCAACATGCCAGAATATGCAGTTTGCATTTTAAGCCTGAGGATTACGGTCAACTGTGGATAAAGTAATTTTAATTATATTATAATTAACCACCATGAAACCATTAGTAACCGTAAGTACAGCTCCTGAAAGACATACGAATTTCTGAGAACTGTAATATCGTTACCACACATCAACACTAGCGATGCAACTCTCCCTTTGGAATATTGAAAAGTTTTAGACTGAAGCTTGAGTAACCAAAACGATGTTTTAATGTATGTAGATGAGATCAAAAGTTATCAAGCGTTATTTAAAACTATCATTCTCTACCAATTAAAATGGTATGTACCTATAAAGATGATAATTATTCATGTAAGTTGACCAGTAATATTATAATATAAATACTGTTAAAAATATATGTCGTTATTATTTATAGACCATGATTTTTAGTTTTTTTTATTTCGAAAAATCCTGAATATACAAACCAGTGTGGTCACCCACAGAAAGAGACAAAAAACAACACTGACGTCATTCAAGGTTATATTTTCTTGTGACAAGTTAATGGTCATAGTGCAATCTCCAGTGTATTAGATATAAGCTTCTTGAGCGAAATGCACTGAGGCCACGCATGTTCGGAATCTAGTATTGCTAGATCTGTGGATAATTTTATTCTTGAAAGACCAAAATGAGTCGTGAAAGATGTCAACATCATTATTTATATTAATCTTATTGAAAGCACGCATTAATCTGTTGATGGGGCTATACTTCTTTAAGTTTGTACGAGACGAAGAGGCAGAAAAAGTATTAACTATCGCATAACGTGGTATTGAACGGGGAACAGTTAAATTAATATAAGTTAAAAGATTGGTGTTTAGATTGCCATTTACGATTTTATGCAAAGTATAAAGATCCAAAAGGTGACGACGATTTTCCAAAGAAATAAGTTTGAAATGCTCTAACCTATCATTGTATGGGGCCCTATAGTTGATGTGAGCATCCTTAAAAGCTAAAAATTTTGTGAATGCCTTTTGTACTTTTTCTATTCGTGCAATGTGTCGTTGATAGTGAGGGTTCCATATTGCACTAGCATATTCTAGCACACTGCGGACGAGAGAATTGAATAAAATAACCAAAGGCGCAGTTCTGTGAAAATCCTTAGTATTCCTTTTGATAAAACCCAACATACGCCATGCTTTTGAAATAATATCCTCAAAGTGATGCGAGAAAGTAAGTTTAGAGTCAAAGTATACACCCAAATCGCGAGCAACAGATACTTCCTTGATAGGTTCCATGTTAATGTTATAATCTGAATTAAATTTTTTAATTTTTCTAGAGAATTTAATATGTAAACACTTGTCAACATTAATTTCCATCCTATTATCAATACACCATTTATGAACAGCATTTATGTCTTGTTGAAGTAAAAATGCATCTGCTAAACTATTTACCGTCCTATACAATTTTAAATCATCTGCAAAAATTGCACATTGACTATATTTTACACAGTCTGAAATATCATTTATAAAAATCAAGAAAAGGGCCGGGCCTAGATGCGAGCCCTGAGGGACACCAGAAGTTGCAACAAATTCATGGGATGTATAACCCCCCACGGTAACTCTTTGTATTCTATTGTGAAGATAAGAACGAAACCAATCCAAAAGACGCCCGTGGAATCCATAATTTTTTAATTTTTGTAAGAGAGTGAAATGATCCACCCTATCGAAAGCACTACTAAAGTCAGTGTATACAGCATCTACTTCACTGCCACTGTCGAGATTATTGCAGATGTAAAAAGCATAATGCAGCAAGTTTGAGACCGTTGAGCGGTTTTTACAAAAACCGTGTTGAAAATCGTTAATTAGATTATTGAAGTATGGCATAATAGTGGAAAGCACCAAGCGTTCAAATACTTTAGAAAACGTGTTCAATATAGATATAGGACGGTAATTTTTGGTGTCATTCTTATCTCCTTTTTTGTGAATAGGTATAACATTAGCAAGTTTCCATTGTTTAGGAAAGAGTGAAGAATCAAGAGATTTTTGAAATATAATTTTCAGAGGAAGTGACAGATTTGTGTATGTTCTAGTTATAAACAAGGGTGGTACACCATCAGGCCCGGCACCTTTACTAGAATCAAGAGATTGAAGTAATTTTGCTATATGGTCTTGACTCAAGGCGATATTGTGGATGAAGAATTGGGGATACTTATCCTCAGTATCAGAAATAAAATTCTTGTCACTCTTGGAATAAATCGACTCAAAATGAGAAGCGAAAAGTTTGCAAATACCCTGCCCCGTATCAGACGTTACATTGCCTAGTTTCATTTCAGATGGAATATTTGATGAACAACCTTTTCGGTTATTTATAAACGCCCAAAATTTCTTAGGGTTTTGTATAATAGATGACTCAATACTAGAAATGTATTCCTTGTAACGGATCTTAATTAGATCGCTTATCCTTTTGTTTAAGATACCTACCTCTAGCTTGTCCCTCGGATTGTGATATATTTTTAGCCTCTTGCGAATTTTTTCCTTCTCAGATATTAGTTTCTTAAGGTCAGTTGTATACCAAATTGGGTATTTATTACTTTTAATAATCCGTTTGGGTACATGAGCATCAATAGTTTCATAAATAATTTTATAAAATTTAGAAACCATGATATTGACATCATCACAAGGCAAAAGTTCCTGTTCCCATTCAATTTTAGACAGTTCAGAGTTGATAACACTGAAATCGGCTTTAAAAAAGTTGTGAATTTCAAGCGGTTTGTGTCTCAAATAATTACATGTAATCGAAGCTATTTTTATACAGATTGCGGGGTGGTAAGGATCTAGTTTTGATAAGGGAACAGTAACCTTTGAAACGTTAATGTTACAAAAACGTCCAAAAACTAAGTCTAACGTCCGTTGTTTAAAATTTTTAATACTGTTAAATTGAATAAGATCATTTTGAGACATAAAGTCAATCAGTGATGTCCCTAAAATAATGGAATAATTACAAGGACGTAATAAGTTATCTTCTAACTCCCAATCAATGAAACCTAAGTTAAAGTCGCCAATTACCAAAACTTCACTAGAATTAGATTGAATTACATTATTGATATTATCTAAAACACAGTTCAAAATATCGGGACACACTGGCGGTGCTATGTAAACCGCGCATATTAAAATATCTTTTACAATACCATTAATCTTACACCTAAGTGATACCCAAAGATCTTCGTGGGGACTTTCCAAGTGTCGAAATCGAACAGAATGGATAGATTTGGATACAGCTATAATAACTCCACCTCCTTTGATTTTTGAAGATTCTGTAGATTCTCGATCTCTTCTATACAATATGTAATTTTCATTAAAAACTTCTTTGTCATATATAGAATTATCGAGCCATGTTTCAGTGCCAATTATTACTTCGTAGTGGTTTTGTAGTGACATAAGTCTTATGTGATCCAATTTCGTCTTCATACCCCGAAAATTTTGATAGTAAATATTGAATGTTAATACAGAAAAAAAAAATAGGTCTAGTTTGATATTTTTTTTTTTTTTAATCTTTATTGAATTTTTGCAAGACACTCGAAATTCTTTATCTGAACAGATTGGGAATACTCGTCCTTACGAGTAAAAATCCTTCCATTCCTTACCCACACGAAGCGAATACCTTTTTCTTTTGCAACATTTCTAGTTTTTGCATGCAGAGATTTGTAAAATGGGGATAAATGTTCTGATATATATAACGGCGATAAAGCCGAAAAGCTGAAGATTTATTGAATTTGGATACTGCAGCAATTATTCCATCTCTGATGTGAGTACTTCGTAATTTGTAAATAACTGATCTGGGTCTTTTGTTGGTGTCGTCTAGTTTCCTTACACGTGTACAAGTAATGATGTCTGATTCTTGAATAGGATATGATATGACTGCACATAGCTGTTTCATAACTGATATTAAATTCTCAGATTTATTCTCTGGCAGACCGTTTAACTCAACATTGTTCTCACGGGCGTGCTGTTCAAGCAAATTAATACGCATAGACAGATCGTTGAGATTGTTTTGCAGCAAGGAGTTCTCTTTTTTCAAGCCTAAAAGAATTTCCTGGTGATTTATTAAATCACCTTTAATTTTATCATAGTCTGCGCTCATAAAATCCAGAGAATTTTTAAATTCTTTCATGAATATAAAAATTCTCAATTTTTATTATAAGTTATGCAATAGATATAGAATAGTAAGTCGGAATTATCTCATTTCCAGCCAAGGAGGTCTTTTCATTCTTCTCTTTGACACCGCTTTGCAAAGCGTTTCACGTTTGTACGCTTTGATTCGGACTATTTAATCAAATGCACGGTCTTTGAAATTAAAATGGTTCGCCATTTATTTGATGCCATCGTTGCTCTTAATCTTTGGAGCCATAACAATTCTGAGAATGAGTGAGACAATAGAAAAGTGAGGCGTTTATTAATATGATCGTAAGTTATTCGCGAGTTGAATTCATAGTTTGAAGTTGTTCGAAATGATGCCACTTACATCACTATTGGAGGAAGGAACTCAGATAAATCACGTCGACTTTCACCGAGTCGTTAACCTGAAATGTAGTTGAATATATTATTACTAGATGCTATAACAGCTATTATGCGAATAAGGATAATCAAGATAAGTGGGATTCGTTAACAATTAGTGAGCATTACCACAAGCATTACTTACTTAACTGCAATAGAGTGCTAGTTTGATTTTTTAATAGTTTTTGCAATCCGTAAATTGAAATCGATAAATAAAAAAAAAACACCTAGAAGACGAAGTTAAGTAGGTAATGCGATATTAAATATGCACGTAAACAAGGTATACCTAAATAGGGAGAAGCATCTGAGAAAACTAATTTGTTGTGATGAAATAATGGAAATGACCTAAGTTGATGTCCGACCCAGTTTTAATATTTATTTCTATAGTCGCACAAAGGATTCAATAGCAGAGATATGCAATTAACTTAATATTGCAAAGTTTAATGTCAATACGCATGTTAAGCTGTTGGTTTCGAAGCCGCAAAAGTGAATAGTATTAATATATACAGGTACCTATTGTGTACTCCGTAAGTAATATATAGCTCTTAAGATAACGGTTATATAAAAAATCCTAATTATAAATCATCCTATCTATGCATCCTTGAAACAATTAGGGCATATTCAAAAATAGCATCCCGCGTTTTACCAAGTCCTAACATTCAGGACAAGTGTTGAGGATATGTACGACGTTGATTTTCTTACATAGTTACTTATGTGAAATATTCCTAGTCTTCTGCATCAACTATAACATTGTATTATCTATATGCTATATGTATAGTATGTAACGAAGGATTTGACTCACAATTTCACCTTCGTCCGTAGGAGTATACCCGGAGTATGGATTCCCTACACGTGGCCCCTGGGTGGTGCTAAACAGGTGACATGGTGGGAGACAATCGTCGCGGCTATAATGACCACCCATCAGCTGAAGACGTGTCGCCAAGCGTCCGTGTTCCGACATGATGAAGCTGATGTAGCCTTGGTGAAGACGGGTCGAATCAGCTGCGCCTATACAACCTGGATGATTTGATGCACACTTACGCTGTTGCACCTGGAGACTAGTCATGGAGGGTAGCGGGATCCGAGGCACGGTGCACCGCTGGCCGACCGCTAGTCAGTAGGGGGCCCAAGTAGCGTGCTAGCCACATGTGAAAGGCTGCCCCGCCAACTAGCGAAAAATCCCAAGATGCGCCATAGTGCCGGTTGGCGACCGGATGAGAGGGCCCTATGGACATCCTTGGGGGGGCTCGGGCGTCCCCGCAGTCTCCAGACTAGTCCCCATCAGTGTAGCTTCTGAGTGTGTGTCTCAGGTCTAGAAGTATAGCGCCTCGATTCACTGCCGTCTTCACACCGACTTCACTCTCTAAATTCTCATGAAAAAAGCAAGGTACAGGAATAAAGTTGTACAGCGGCAGCACTCCCTCTCGCTGAAAGTAGACCTCACTAACATCAGAGGTCTACACTCCAATCTCGCTGCAGTCCATTACCACCTCGAGACTCAAACTCCTTGTATCTTGTTCCTCACGGAGACGCAGATAAGATGTCCGTCTGATCAGGCGTACCTAACTTATCCCGGCTACACCCTGGAGCATAACTTCAAAGCTCGGTCTGGTGTGTGCGCGTACGTACGAGACGACATCTGCTGTCGGCGTCTCCGTTACCTTGAAGACCCCCATCTCTCTGTACTATGGATGCTGGTGGACACAGGCTTGGAGAAACTCATCTATGCTTGTGTCTACCGAGCGCACAGCGGAGACCAGGAGACGATCAGGCTCACAGAGTACCTAAGTGAGGCGGCGGATACTGCTCAACACAAATACCCTTCCGCTCAGCTAGTGCTTCTGGGGGATTTTAATGCCCACCACCAGGAGTGGCTATACCCTTACCAGAGCACTGACCTAGCTGGGAGAGAGACGCGTAAACTCGCTATAGCGTTAAATCTCACCCAGCTGGTTCAAGGAGCGACGCGGGTTCCTGATGTTGAGAGTCATACAGCCAATTGCTTGGACCTTCTGCTGACAACAGATCCAGACCGTTACTCGGTGGCGATTTCATCGCCGCTTGGCAGCTCCGATCACTGTCTGGTGAAATCTGTATCCGTCTACTCGCCGCCCGATCCCAGTCCCAGGGGCTCTCGGCGCGTGTGGCGATACAAGTCGGCAGATTGGGACGAGATGCGTTCTTTCTTTGCATCTTATCCCTGGCGGCCTGTCTGCTTTTCTTCTGAAGACCCTTCAACCTGTGCGGATGCTGTGACTGATGTGCTGCGGCAGGGAATGGAGTACTTTATTCCATTCTCCGATGTAGCCACGTCCAGCAAAGCTCAACCCTGGTTCAGAGCCGATTGCAGACGCGCTGAAGCGCTTAAGCATGAAGCATATCTGGCTTGGGTTGATGCTCGACACCGCAAGGCCAAGGACGTGTCAGAGAAGAAGAAAGCCTTCAACCGGGCCGCCAAGTCCTGCAAAAAGGCTCTACGGAAAGCTCGATTTGACCACGTCAGCCGTATAGGGAACAAACTGGCTTCTTACCCCTCTGGTAGCAAAGCGTTTTGGTCCCTGGCAAAGGCGGTTGAATCGAATTTCTGCCGCCCCTCACTTCCTCCACTGCTGAAACCGGATGGGTCGCTGGCTCACACCGCCGTAGAGAAAGCGAACCTTTTTGCTTCTCTTTTCGCGGAAAATTCTCGTCTTGATCCCGCAAATGCGAAACCTCTTAGTCTACCTGGATGCGAGGTGATTATGCCGGAAATTCGCATCCGTCAGACTGAGGTTCTTAAAACGCTGCGGAATCTTGACGTGAATAAAGCCAGTGGCCCTGATGGAATTCCAGCCTTAGTACTTAAAACCTGTGCACCTGAACTTGCTCCTGTTTTGACGCGCCTCTTTCGCCTCTCGATAGCGACTGGAATAGTACCGAAATCTTGGAAACTTGCCAACGTGCAGCCCGTGCCCAAAAAAGGCAGTCGTGCCGACCCCTCCAACTACAGGCCAATTTCAGTCACGTCCATACTCTGTAAGACTATGGAGCGTGTACTGAACAGCCGGCTCCTGGCACACCTAGAAGCGAACGACCTCCTCAGTGACCGACAATACGGGTTCCGCCGAAACCGGTCCACTGGGGATCTTCTAGCGTACGCCACCTACATCTGGAGCGAGGCCATCGAGAATCATGGTGAAGCACTTGCTGTCTCCCTTGATATCTCGAAGGCCTTCGATAGGGTCTGGCATGATAGTCTTATTGGCAAGCTTCCATCCTACGGTCTGCCTGCTGGTCTCTGCGCCTGGATCTCAGATTTCCTGAGAGACCGGTCGATTCGAGTAGTCGTTGACGGTTGCTCGTCCGATCAATTGGCTATTAATGCCGGGGTCCCTCAGGGATCAGTTCTCTCCGCAACACTCTTTCTGCTACACATTAACGATCTGCTGAGACCCGGTATCTATGGGTACGCAGACGATAGCACTGTTGTGGAGAGATATGCATCCAGCGCGCGAGCCAGTGCGGCACAAATCCAGTCGCTACGGGAGGCGATGGTCGAACGCATGAACTTGTCCTTACAGGCTGTCTCCGAGTGGGGCGAGGCCAATCTGGTCAAGTTCAATGCGACCAAGACCCAGGCGTGTCTATTCTCCGCAAAACGGAGTCCATTCAACCTGACTCCGTCCTTCCAAGGTGTATCCGTGCCGATAACTGACCGCCTCGAGCTTCTTGGAATCACCTTAACGCCTACTCTTAATTTTGGTTCATACATTGAATCCAAAGCCCAAGTAGCCTCGAAAAAGCTTGGTATACTGGCGAAGGTGAGGCAGTATTTCAGTCCGGGACAGTTGCTCAATCTCTACCAAGCACAAGTCCGTTCGTGCATGGAATACTGCTCTCACCTCTGGGATGGATCTGCCAAGTACCAGCTGGAGTCACTTGAGGCAATAGAGAGGCGTGCCAAGAGGCTCATAAACGACGATGTGCTAGTAGGCAAAAAACTCCAGAGCCTCGCTCATCGCCGCAGAGTGGCAAGTCTATCGGTTTTTTACCGGATACACTTTGGAGAGTGCGCTGCGGAATTGCACGACTTAATTCCGCCATCCCCGTTTTTCCATCGTTCGTCGAGGCGCACAGATTCTAGGCATCGCCACATGGTTGACGTTCCATGTACCCGGACTAAGCGGTTCGGATCGACATTCTTTATTCGAACCGCTAGGGACTGGAACATGCTTCCTGAATCTGTGTTCCCCGATGAGTACAATATGGGGGTCTTCAAGAGGAGAGTGAACAGGTACATTCTAGGGAAGCACGCTCCATCTTAGGCCACATCTCAGCTTACCATCAGGCGAGATCGTGGCCAAGTGCTCCCCTATCGCAGCATAAAAAAAAAAAAAAAAAAAAAAAAAAATCTTATGTTTGTCTGCAGGTACGTATGCAGGTAAATGAGCGCGTATTGGAAGCCATCTTGTTGTATGGTAATGTAGGCTTTGTTTTAAAAACTTCTTATTGTTCCGTCCCGGCGGCGCATCATGCACTTCACGTGTGTTCCTGCTATCACACAATACAAATTTAGCATCCCATCTCTGTTGAATACTTATAAAGTTTAATAGGATTATAAACCCTTGAACGGTAAGAAATTACGTCTCAATAACTTTGTTAAAGGCCGAGGTATTTCTGACGCCGCGCTGGATTAGGCATGCAGAAATATTATACTCAAATTACACAAGATACGATATTTACATAATACTTTATTAGCATATATTACACAGAGTAGTTTGCATAGGGTCGCATATACAAGAGAATGATTGTCAATATAAAAAAAAAATGTTGTGTGGTTTTATGAAACCACGGTAAAAGTGAAACTGTTCGAACGGTTCCGAACACTGCTTTGTGTAGCGCCTTTGATTATAAAGTGTAGCGCATGTCGCGTGTCGGTCGGCTGCCGAGTAGGTATACCTACTCGGCAGCCGCGATACACGCGACATGCGCTACACAGACCAAAAAGTTTGAGACGATGTAATAAAAGTTTCACTTTAATAATAACTAACGCGAAGTGACCAGCCGCAGCAGTATGATGAAAAGGTCAATATGTGACAGGAATATGAGCTGGCTCAAATAAAAGTCAATTATAGGTTGAATTGTGCCAATTATTTATCTATTTATGTAAATGTAATTGGTCCAGTGCTCGTCTACTGTGTATATTATTAAATTTATCAATGGATGTTGTGTTATCTTTTTGCCCTTTGACGCTCATTGCAAAATGCTAAGTGAATCACTGGCAAAGCCGAACATTACATAGAAAAACATCTGTGTTGCAAATGACATGTGTATACCACGTGTCATGTATGCTATTATCTCCACAATAAACACCGCGTTTAATTGCCTCATTATATACAACATTATAAAAACCTAATGGCGTGTTTAAACTTTATACATAAGCAAGAGGTGAAACCAAAATTTTATCATGAAAATTGTTAATAAAAAACTTTTAATGTAACAAAGTAATTCTCTCTTACAGTCTCTTTTTAATATTTGAGACTTAAGGATATTGCAGAGAGGATGAGTAATATTATATCCGTTTTTAATGAATTAAAATCCATGCTAATCCTTAAACGAAAGTCTAGCGAGATAATTGCAATTTTTAGATGCTAATCGTTCGAAAATAGCTGCATCAACAAATTGAAGACAATTTAATGACTGCACCAAGTGTGTCCTTAATATCATAAAGATATTCATGTTCGTCTATTCTAAACTCAGTTTAAAGTCTATATGTTATACGGCTATTTAAAATTATATTATTAATCTTGCCAAACCTAGTTAGATGATATGGTAATGAAAATATGTATAGGTATTATTTAATATTTTTCGAGCAGTTTGGTTTCTACAAAAATATGAAATAATTTTCTATATATATAACTATTTCAAGAACCTATCTATTTCCAATGACGAAATAAATACTGAACATTGCAATGTTTAAGTAACAAAATGCAATAAAATGTAATGATATCGAATGAAACACGACAAATGTTCAAATAAATTCGCGTTTACGTCAAACCAAGTTGCAAGCAATTAAGACTGTTATTATAGAGTAGCATTGAAATTTCTAGAAAAATATTTAGAATATTAAGATTATATACGCCACTTATGATCATGAAATCGAACATCATTGCGTGTTCACTTGATTGAATCAAACGAAAGTGGGACAATGCACCTAAACTATAACAAGTGTGTGAGGCGTCGTCGATTGAATTAAATTTTGAGTAGTAAATATACGATACGATGAATATATTATCATACATTAAGCCCGCGTTTAATGTGCACTATATGTTATAAATTGATTTATAAAGGTAGACACAATAAACAAGAATGCAATATAAATGCGATAAGCCTCATTCATATTCACGGAGACATCAAAGGGCTTAGTAAAACATTTGCATCTGGTGTTCGCACAGTCGCCGCGACAGCCGGCAATTTGGAACGGATCCTGCAACATCACTCAGATACTGTGACAGCTCTCGCCAGATTGAGAATACGAGATTTGTGCGTGAGTGCTGTGCGCTGTGCTATATGCATATTTTTTATAATGTTACACGTTACTCATTAGCAGTTAGGATCTGAATATTTATGTCTCACTTGTCTATTCATGATAGAGTAGCCAGAGCACACCAATAAATATGTCAAACTTGTTTTAGATGAGAATAACAGCTGAGTATCAGCTGACGTAGAAGTGTTTTTCACGTCGTTCAAATTGTCCGATTGTCGACGGTCGGGTGAGTTCATCGCTCAAGCTATTCATAGTACGTATATGCAAGCTACACTGTTGATAGAGTCGCCTATTGAATCCGTGGCTCCGGCCCGCCTGCCGGCGCAGCCGTGCGTACACAATTGAGAGGCCACCACGGTGCGATTGGAGATTGCTTCTGGAATGTATGAGATATTGCGCTCAGTACAAACATATTTCCACATAAATTGGATTAATCAAACCGCATACAAAATATGCGAGGTAGATATGTCAAAAGAATTTCATTACTTGCACGGATATTGAATTCGAGATTAAATATTTATCTAGGTATTCGGTCCGATTGTAAAATAGATAGGTGGATGTTTAGTTATATGTTCCAAAAAAGTGTATACCACTAAGAGTTTGAAATCGAAGGCCGCCAGTTCCGTGTGCGGCGTGGTAGCCTGATGGCGTGGTAGCCTGGTGGCGCGGTGTCGCAAGCGAAGGCGCGGGCCGCTCACCTCGCCGCTGTCTACAGTCTACGGGTCACGCGCACCTTCGATTCCTTTCTAAAGTGCTTTCTACATCTATGCACGGTCTGCATCGCTTCAAAGCACTGTCTCACCTTCATGCTTTTCCAGGTGAATTATATTATGTTTCAATGCAACCGAATGAGAATTCGTCGCGGATGTCTTAACACTTCTGGTTGCGACTCGCAACCGAATACATTTATTTATTGAGCGCGGTTGCTTGCATTTTGCATTAACATTCCGATTGCGGTACGTCATTTGATTGCGCTTCAATACGGTGCCGGTATGATGATAATACCGATAGCGTCGTCTACATTCTTTGTATGACATTTAATGAATGTCGTATTCAATATTTTTTGAGGTCACGATTCACGATGTAATGTGTAAATGCTTTGATATTAAGAAAATTGAAAGTGAATAGAGTTGCACAACGCGATTGTCTTCGACTCGTCTACATCGTGTAATTTAACGAACAAGAATCGAGAGGAATCGACTCTTGTTACGCGGCCAGCTAATTACAGCCCATTGCTGTATAAATCCCATTGCACGTCGACAGTAATTATTAGAAAGTTCAGATGACGTAACTATTTCCTTAGCCCTTATTGAAGTGAAAACTTCTTTAGCGGCGTTGGGTATAAAATCTTCATACATTTCCTTTCCCATCAGGTTGCCTGGTAGAGATTGCTGCTTAGCAATAAGGCCGCCTCTTGTACAAACTATGCCTTCCTTTTGTATCTTAATGTAATTTTTGTCCTAATTTTGTTTGTGCAATAAAGTGTTATAAATAAATAAATAAATAAATAAAATCTTAAACTCGCGTCAGGACACGTAGTCCGTTTTCTTATGGGAAAAGGTATACATTTTTGAGTAAAGCAATGCCATTTGGTACGAATGTTGTACTCGTCAACCTAAGCCCAAATCGCCCGGTAGCCAGTCATTACTCCCCGGAAGGAGGGAGGGAGGGAGGGAGGAACTTATATTTTTATAAGTATTATAAGTACATGTTTGTTTTTCAGATCAGTAAATGAGGGTCGCAAACAATTTTAAACATAAAAGGCCATGCAAATAGAAAATTTGCCTTCCACAGAAGCTGCCCTTAATCAACACACCTTAAGGGCAGTTTTACAGGCTGTGTATATTTGGGGGCCTACAAAAAAATCTGAATATTCCTTCCCCATCTGAAATAAAAGGAAAAGAAAAGCTTTGAATTAATAAGATATAGGTGCGTGAAATCTTGCAGTTCCAGAATGAAGTGTTATAAACGCCAGCTCTAATATGGGTACCTAATTATGTAATTGTGGAGGTGGTTGTCATTATTATTAATACTATAACGTTCTATTATTATATATCTTTATTTTTAACAATGTTACCTGACTTCATTTATAATTTAAAGATGATTAAAAATCACACTAATATTTTAAAGACGAAAGTTTGTGAGTATCAGATATCCAGGTCCTACCAGACCAATTAACATGGTATGAAAAATAAGTACGAAACACTCGATGAGCGAGTCAGAATCGCACTTGGCTGTTTTTTTTTTGTTAGTATTGCTTGTTTTTCGGGTCTCTTAGCCGTCCCCTACGCTGCGCTGTCGAACGTTTCTGTACTTTGTATAATTTTTTTTACATTTAAAATGGTAAAATATATGTTACATGTTCATGTTTTTATAATCTGCATTAAATGGCCTTTCAGACAGTATTTTTTTATAAACCAAGTTTGATACAAAAATATAAAACTATACAGGTTTATTTGGATTTTTTCACTACTAAAAGTTTATTATTTTAAGGATTGTGACATATTTTGCTATGGAACCCTAAAAACCTGGTATGGGGAATGAATCGGGCATCATCTAGTTACCTGATAACGACACCAAACTCGACTCAAATTAATCCGCTAGAATTTTTTTCTGAGCGTCGGGCGCTCTGTTCTTTAACCCCCCCTCCCTCCCTCCTGCCGGGGAGTAATGACTGGCTACCGGGCGATTTGGGCTTAGGTGGACGAGTACAACATTCGTACCAAATGGCATTGCTTTACTCAAAAATGTATACCTTTCCATACAAGCATGCCCATAAGAAAACGGACTAACGTGGCCTGATCGAAAAAGCGTAAGACGGATTTTTTTTTTTTTTAGCCCTTATATTCTATGCGTAAGACGGATACCATTCCAAAATATCAAACATGCTGAACGTTAATAATCAAGTTTTCACTTCTGCCGGCACTCCCGGAGTGCAACCCGTCTTTTTTTCTTTTAAGCGTTGTACTGGCGAGTGGCGGTATAGTGTAATTTGTTTTATAATAGTAAATGGAATTGCATAGTTTCTTTGTACTCTCTGGACCGTGGTTCCGGTGTAAAAAGAATGAAAATGGAGACATGCGAACGATTAATGAAGACTCAAGGCAGACGAAAAATCTTTTATGTGAATGTCAAAAACCTCACTACACTGGAGTGAACCACTCATCGACATGGAATGCCGCCAACTTTGCCTGACAAAACACAAGTAACAACGGTATATTAAAAATCTTAGTTGTATTTCTAAATAAACAAAGGTTACTCAAACTTTGAAAAATAATTTTTGGGCAAAGATCTGTGTGTGTTATATAACCTAGTCGATCGATACCGAGGGGCAAAATTAACTCAAATAAAAAAAAAAAACATTGGTTATGAGATTATGACTTATGAGATGTTACGTAATTTATAGGTACATTTTTGTTTGAGCATCTTCACCGAGTAGGGACCTATCTATAAGGTATGTCCTAGGGTATGTACTATGTCTTCGTTCTGTTGTGTCGGTGATGTTTTATGATTTTGTTAAATTGTTAACAAAAATACATAAGTAAACAGAATTCTATTATGTTCCATCTTCTTTATCAACTGATTTTTGCGCGTGGCTGGCATGTTTGCTATCTCGATTATGTATGTTTGGCAGGATATCTTTTAGGTTAAAGATCTAGGTATAATATATGGTATGACAACAAGTATGCTTTTAGCATGCGTCAGACGTCCAGCGCCGCGTCGTGTGAACCTCAAGTTTACGCCTTGTTGCGTGGGTGACTCATGTAGGGTCTAAATTCTTAACCACATCCGAAACACACTCATATAACATGTTATTCCGAATTACTCCTATCCACTAAGATATTCCTACTCAAAAAGCAGCCGTAGAAATTTATAACGATTTTGTTTCGGCAACTATTTTAATTACTGGTATAATTTAAGTTTCTGTTCTACTTGAGAAAATATGTACTTACGTGGGCTACTTTTACAACGCGTGACTTGATAGGCACATTGTGACATTGATAACGCCATTGTTATAACTTATAAACAAAGAGAAAATCGCGTGTCATTACATACGAAATAATCACCCGTGAGGTAATGTTGATGCCTCTATTCCTTCTGATAATATAATGTAGCTCAGAGTTATATTATTCAGAAGGATAAAAAATATTTAAGTACATGCATAAATATTTAAATTTTAAATCATATGTTGTAAGTTCTTTGTCTCTAAGCCTGCTTATTCTATTATAGTCCTTTCCACCTAAGATGATTTCTGTGACACATCGATTTTTGACACGTGTAGAGATGTCCTTTACTGAAATCGTATCAATTGTTTTCGATAATCGATAATATTATATATGGAAATGAAATCGATTTGAATATAGTACCAAAATTAGTTTTTTCATCATTTCGCCAACAATTAACTAAGGAAACTTAGCAAACAACAGCAACAAAAAGTCAACAATAACAATTAGTAACAATAACAGAATACCACGTAAAGTATCAATATAAAAATGCAACTTGTATACAAGGCTAACGCACTCGTACAGACGATTGACTCGATTGACAAACGATCACAAGATGGGCGCCGATTATATGATTTTCCAACTCTATGATTTTTCAACGATCCATTTCATGTACACGAATTGCGTAGGTATTATATTTTTGTGTTATTTTATTTTATTTTTCATTATATTAAACTAAACAATACTGTTTTTGATTTATAAGCTTAAGATGTTTCATTTTTATATTTTTGGTAATAATGCCGCCATAAAATAAAAATATTATGCACTAAAATTATTTTGGCGTTTTAAACATAAAATACGTAATTCGGAACACGATTAAGTGTCACAGGAATCATCATAGGTGAAAAGGACTATAGTTAACCATTTTGGGCAGACATCGTTAATTGTCATTATATCGCTCTAAATCAAGCCGGACATTACTGCGAGCCCCTCGTCCGTTTTATTGACATTCGGTCGGCTCGTGTCTGAATAGAATCATAATATTCACTATTTACTGAGCCGTTTATTGTGTAAGGAGCTGTTCGTTCCAACTTGGCTAGATTCTTTGATATGTATGGTTTCGAATATTTATGTTATAGTTTTCACCTTCAGTAAATTAACATACGGAGATGTTATTCTCTTGTTATCGTGATGTTATCTTAAACTTTTTGAATTTTGCATTCATTTACCTATATGAATTTTGTTGCCCATGTTATATAATATGTTTTTTATCTAGTTTCGCTATATGGTTCTTGTCATGTTGAACTGAACGTTGTGTAAGTAAAAGGCTGATCAAATACTTAGAGTCTAACAAGCTCTTGGATGACACCCAGTTTGGCTTCCGTAAAGCTAAGTCAACGGAAGATGCCGTTAGCCACTTAACAAACTTAGTTTCTTCTCACCTAGATAAAGGAAAGGCTTGCATAGGGGTTTTCCTTGATCTTAAAAAGGCTTTCGATACTGTATCCACACCAATTTTGCTACGTAAGCTCGAATGTATGGGAATTAGAGGCTGTGCGTTAGATTGGTTCCAAAGTTACCTAACAAACAGGACCCAACAACTTAAAATAGATTCCTTTCTGAGTAGGTCTGAACACGTGTCTTTCGGGGTCCCGCAAGGTAGTATCCTGGGTCCTACTCTTTTTCTCGCATACATCAATGACTTGCTTTCATTATCCATTGATCAGGGTGATATGATATGTTACGCAGACGACACAGCCTTGGTTTTCCATGGTTCCACGTGGAAGAATTGTATAACGGCCGCTGAGCGTGGCCTGGCAAAAGTAGCAATGTGGCTAAATAATAACCTCCTCACCTTAAATACACAGAAAACTAAATTTTTGAGATTTCATAAAACTGTTAGGTCAGCGCCTAAAGACAACACTCCTCTCTTCATACACACTTGTGCAATAAGTAGCTCTGCTGATGTCACGGGATGTTGTAGTTGTGTCTCTATCGAAGTATCTCATGAAACTAAATACCTGGGTGTCATCATTGATGAACGATTCTCCTTTCGACCTCACATCAACGCAACTGCTAAACGTTCTAGGAAATTAATATATATAATGAAGAACCTGCGAAATAAAGTAAGTCTTGATATTCTTATGAGGATTTATAAAGTATTATGTCAACCTATTATTACTTACTGCATATCGATCTGGGGTTCTGCTCCATCCTCTGCTCTTATAACACTCGAAAGAGCTCAGAGATCTGTTCTTAAAGTCATGTTAAAGAGACCATTTATTTACCCGACGTCGACCCTCTATTCTGAATGTAAAGTTCTTAGTGTTAGACGCCTTTTCATTTTAAATTCAGTCCTCAGGATTAATAAAGCAACTGCATCTACACAAGACTCCCATAGCAGACGAAATAACTTACCACTTCCCAAATTAAAAACCTCTTTTGCAAAACGTGCACCTAATTATATGTGGCCACTCTTACATAATAAAATAATCAGACACTTGAACCTATCTAAAAATACTTGCATAACTAAAGACATGCTAACAAAATTGCTTCTTTCCTGGGACTATGCTAAGACTGAGCAATTTGTTCGTCTTCAACTTTTTTGAATATTTCTTGTGGCATTTGTTTAAGCCAGTGTGATTGTAATCGGTATGAAACAGGCCTAATTATTGACTATTGCCACAGTATTACCATATTTCCTACAGTAGTGCGACGAATGTACTTGTGCAGAGAAACGGAGGGGAACTGGCGGGGGTCGGGCGACGCGGGCCGCGTAAAGCAATCACGCTGAGATTGCTTTACCTATCGCGAAGGGCAGACGCTTCAGTTTTTTTGTGTAATAATTTATACTTACGTATTCTATAATGGTGGGCATAAACTGTTGTGTTTATGGATGCAAATCTACATTTAAATCCAAGGACATAAAGTTTCATAGATTTCCTCGCGACGCGGACGAGAGGTAGGTTTTTCAAATTCTGTTTAGTACCAATTCAAAGATGTTGAAGATGTTTTTGACTATACATATTTTAAGTAGCTATAAGATATATATAAAATATATTATTGATGATTTTCAAGAAAACCAATTTGTTTCTCTGTTAATTCAAAGTTTTTATTTTAAAGTTTTCACAATAGTTAACATACAAATAGTTTGTTACTACAACAACTTAAAATATGTAATCTCACCTGTAAATTCAAAGAAATGACATTTAAAGTCCACTTATAATAAATCCTCAATTACAGTAAAAGTTCCTTATTCGCGGGGTATATGTTCCATAAATATGCCGCGAATACAGAAACCGTGAATACGGAATGGTAATTTATATGGGATTATAGGGGATACGTTCCTAGGTGACGATTGAGATTTTTTTCGTGTCGAAACTCGTTTCTCATTTTTTTTAGTTGACATTATAAACTAGGAAGAGTGCAGTGGATCACAATTTTTGTAACGAATGTGAAAGACGAAACAATAAAACACGCAAAGCGGCTTTTACTATAAACGGAACTACATTTAAAAATATACTTTATTTATTGAGTTATAAGATTGCTTCCATTCTGTTTATTTACATTCTCAAAAACATCAATCGCAGTAAAGGCGGCTTGCGACAAAGGCGGCTTGTGTCAAAGGCCTCGGCGATATCATTTAACAACATAATATTATGTACTTTAGGCTAACTTGTAATAAGATCTATTTTATTTATTTATTTATACTCTTTATTGTGCTGCCAAAATACATAAAATACAATACATAAGATCTATTTTACTTTCTTATTAGTCCATTTGACAAGGATATTGGGTTAGATACCTATTGGAATAATTTTATTATCATGTATGTACTTATTAAATCCGCGAATAAAAAAATTTTTAATCGTTTCTCGCCATTTTTTCTTTCTGCTACGTCAATCCGAGCCACAGATAACATGAACACGCGAAGCGCGCCAAATTTGAATAATGATGAAATGTTATTTCATTACATATAATATATGTTACCGGAAATGTATGAAATCAAGGAATTGTATATGTTACCAGAAATGTATGAAATCAAGGAATTGTATACAAATCCTAGGAAATGTGTACAATTCCGATACCATTTAGGAAATTTATAAATAAACTATTTAATGCATAGATATCCTAGGAAATGTATAATCTTCCTAGGAATTGTATATAATTCCAATATCGTATTAGGAAATGTATAAAGTAAATTTGAGAATAAGTAAATTTGGTTGTTAATAATTAATCAATAGGCAATGACAATGTCACTGCGGCGACATATTATACTATGTTTCTGTATAAATAATTACATTAGATTCAACAATCACAATTATTTTTAATGTACATGTGAATAAATAATTACATATTAATAGCTATGATAAAAATTGTTTTATTTCCCATTTGGTGACAACCCTAGCATATTTACACGTGGCAGCGTGAGTACCTACACTGGCGGCGGCATCGCGCGACATCAAAGGCGATTCCTTACTGTAGGAAAATAATATTGTAATACTGTGCTATTGCTATGAAATCATATCAATTTTTTTATATTATGACCTTCCTTTTATTCTTAATATTATTTTTACTTTTATTTAATTATTGTTTGTATGAATTTTTAATCTAATTTAATTTTTAATCTGTATTATGTTTATGTATTAAATTTAAATCTGAATTTTAAATATTTACCATAACATAATCGCCGCTCTGTTTATAAAATTCTAATGTTAAACATTTCACGGTCCCGCAGGACAGGCATTGCCTAGTGCGGGAACCAATGATTTTATTTCCTGTATTTTAACGTTTTTCTTTAAGAAACTGTATTAAGCACTATGTAATAATGTATGTATTATGATTTATGACTGATGTACCTACGTGTCTTAAAGAATAAATAATTTTTTTACTTTTTTTTTTTTTTTTTCATGTTCTTGTATTTTGAAAACTTCGTCGACGTAGAAGCAGAAGTTTACGCTTCTCATCTTAAAATATAAAATAATCGATATCTAACATCACTATAGGTAGGTCTTTTCCCATAGAAATCTAAATAACAAGACACATAGAAGTGCTATAATGTCATAATTCGTATGAAAACCGCTGTCGCCAAAATCAACACATTTAAACCGATAGCTAAACAGTACACACAAGTAAACTATGCCTTTTATTGGACAGCTTGATTTTAGTGAAAACTAACTTAAATATTAAATTAAGCTTTTTAATATGTATCCTAACGCACGAATTTACGGTTTATTTTAGAATAACATCCCTAAGTATATGAGACGTTTTGTTTCTTTTTGCTCCAATAAGGTTGAAATTTGTGTAACGTGATAATAAGAATGCTCGACTGTGTCATTCATTGTTATTTCGATTACTATGGTGACACTCGTAATACTTGTAAATATTCTATAATTTTAAGGAAAAACGGCATTATTTCTAAAAAAAAATATTTACCGATGAAATATTATTCCTTTATTAGTATAATTACAACTTGTGGAAGAATTTCCGCAATGGGAAATGCTGAAACACACCATGTTTACACACATACGTCTCCAGAGCAACTGAACTGTGACGAACACACTGGTGGCACAGCTGGTGATGTGAAAGTCACCTGAGTGGCGACAAGGTCACGCGCGCTTACGACTTCTAGTGTCTTGTTATTTAGATTTCTATGTCTTTTCCAGAGTCAATAAACAAATATAAACAAATAACAAATCCGATTATATAAAAACGATAACATTGAATCACGTTCCTACAGTAATCTAATGTCATCGACATTATCGCGCAAAAATATTTCACAAACGTGCGAAGATTGTTTATTGTACTTCTATCGTATCGTAGGTATCTAGTCAGAAGTTAGTGCGTAAGGTCATTGCCGTTTGCACGTCGCTCCCTCCTGGCCCGCCTCGACCCTCATTTTAGGCGTTACTCGCTGTAATTACCAACCTCCTTCGCACTCAATGGAAATGAAAAACGTAGTGAAATGCTCGTGCCAGCGAACGTTTACCGTAAGACCATTGCGTGCAATAAACGGATAACCGTCGACTGCCTACCTTGAACTTGTTCGTTAAATATTACGAGGAAATTATTTTTTGTTGCCGTAGACGATTTTTCGTCGCATTGAACTTGAAGTTGGTGTATTTTTAAATAAACGCTATACATTTTGTAAAATTATAATGACAGTTTTAGATTGTGATAAAGAAATCTTATAAAAGGCAGTGGCGTGCCTAGGGTGTAAGGACTGGGCAAGCCCAAATTTTTAAAAGTGTTTGATGGGTACCCTTTTCATGAATAAGATACCTACCTAGGTATACTGTGTAATTATGTTCGTTATAAAACTTATAAAAAAACGTGAACATACCGAATCAAATCTTTTAAATTTTCACGCGCGCCCGCAAACAGTTGAGTCCAGGCGCGGTCCCAGGGGGGGGGGTCACGGGGGACATGACCCCCCCAAAATCGAACTCGATAAAATAGAAAAAAAAAATTTATACTGTACAAAATATAAAAAAATGCCAAGTGTGAATCGGAGTCGCTCGCACACCTAAAGTTCCGTTTAAACCTGTTTTTAATCCCTTGCGAATGTCGAAATTTGCAGCATAAACAGCTGTAAAACTTAAGATTGCGTTGGCTTTTAAGTTTGATTTTTTTAGAGCTTCAAGGGTAGATTTAAGTATTCAATAAAATTAACAGTCTGATAAATCCACGCGTTCTTTAAAATTAACCGGCCAAGTGCGAGTCGGACTCGCGCACCGAGGGCTCCGAACAAACCTATATTTTATTATGTTGTAATTTTAAAATGTATGTGTTAAGTAATTTTTTCTTTATCTGTGCTATAAGACATTGCTTTTTACCAAATTTCAAGACTCTGTGTTCACTGGAAGTACCTTTTAGGTTTTGATTCCCTTGCAAGTTACAAGTAGTTGCGATTTATATTTCAGAATATGCGGCTTTAATTGCTAATTCTTTTAATTGCGTTGACATAGAAGTTTGATTTTTTTACAACTTAAAGGTATTAAAGAACTGAGTTTTTGATGTGAATATCACTTAAATACAAGTTAGCGTTCATGAGTAAAAGGGTTGTAAGTTTAAAATTTTTAAAAATATTTTTTTATACAATCTAATTAAAAATTCATGTTTTTCGCAATTATTCCTATATTTGTGTTATAAGACGTTACATTGTACCAAATTTTATGACTCTGTGTATACGGTAACTACCCTGTAGGTTTTGATTTCCTTGAGAATCGCGAAATTTGCAAAAAATTTCAGCATTTAGGTACGGCTGTATCTTTTGATTGCGTTGGCTTACACGTTTAATTTTTTCACAGCATCAAAGGACCATAGACAGGAGTATTCGATATAATAATGTGTACGGTGTCTGTCTGTCAACACAATTTTTTCAGGAACGCGTGGATGTATCAAGCTGAAATTTATAACGAATACTCAAGTCTACGGTTCATTGATGCTTTGAAAAAATCAACCTTATAAGCCAACACAATCAAAAGATACAGCCGTAAATGCTGGAAATTTTCGCCAAATTTCAACATTCGCAAGGGAATCACCGAATCAAAACCTACACGGTGTTTCCCATGAACACAAAGTCTTGAAATTTGATACAAAGTAACGTCTTTTAACACACATATAGGAATAATTACGAAAAATATGAATTTATAATTACATTATATAAAAAAAAAAATTTTAAATAATTTTAAACTTACGACCCCTTTACTCATCAATGCTTACATGTATTAAATTGATATTCAAATCAAAAATTCAAGTCTACAATATCTTTAAGCTGTAATAAAATCAAACTTCTTCTCATCTTGTCAATGCAATCAGGAGATACAGCCGTAAATGCTGAAAATTTTCGCAAATTTCGACATTCGCAAGGGTAGCAAAATTTAAAACCTACAGGGTACTTCCAGTGAACTCAGAATCTTGAAATTCGGTACGAAGCAAAATCTTATAGCACAGATAGAGGAATATATACAAAAAATATTTTTTTTAATTACATAATATAAAAAAAAAACTTAATAATTTTAAAGTTTGTCTGTCTGTCAAGACCCTTTTTCTTTTTCAAGCTGAAATTTATATCGAATACTTAAATCTACGCTCTTCAAGATGTCAAAAGATACAGCCGCGGCCGTTTATATTGCAAATTATCGCAAATTTCGACATTCGCAAGGGTATTAAAATATAAAACGTACAGGGTACGTCCCGTTGATACAGAGTCTTGAAATTTGGTTAAAAGCAATGTGTTATAGCACAGATAAAGGAAAAATTGCTAAAACATACATTTTAGAGATATTAAAAACTAGGCTGGTTTTTTTTTATATAAAATATAAAAAAATGTATAGAAATTTTCTCAAGTACGATTTTTGACGAGTTAAATTGGGGGGGGGGGGGGTGTTGCATACCTTTTCAGCCGCGAGACCCCCCCCAAAATGTCAGGCTGGGACCGCGCCTGGTTGAGTCAAACGTTTATCATTAAAATCGATAAATTATATTAAACTGTATGACATTATATTATTACTAAAATTGTACAGATCATTTATATTCTAATTCAAAACGCCAATCTTTCTGAAGGAAAGATTTTATAACATCGGAATTATAGAAAGTAGGCGTTTGTTTTAGAATTCAATTACCTAACAGCTCCTTTTCTATGGCAATTATTGATACCTAATTCAGAAAGGCGTTCTTGGCCTTGTGTATTTCTTAATAATTAATACGTACCTATGAATACGATTTAACGATGAGAAAGCACGCTCCGTGGAAGAACTACTACCTACCTACTTACTAGCAGGAATCGTAACTACCAAATGTGCAAGTTTCAACAGCTGGGGAAAGGCTTCTTCTAAGCAATTCTCATTCATGAAATCGTTCGTAAACATTACAATTATTAAAATTTCGTTTATGTGACTTACTAGTTTCGGTAATGCACAAATCGGGAGTTGGTTTTGATGAAGAAATTAATTGTTGTTTTTCAGTAAAGTTTAATGATTTTACCTTTCCCCCGCTGAGCACAAAGCAAACCATCACAATTTACAACACAATCTGCTGTCGCGACACTCATTTTACCACAAAATTCGAAAAACTTAACCTAAATTACACCGGTATAATCACCCGCTCAAACAAACTATAATATTGATGTTTTGCATTAAAACAAAACATGTATTATGTGTCGAATAAAACACACAGCGTTGGATGAAGAAAGCAGTCTATGAATCCTATATATCTCTATGAAAATAGGGTCACCTTACCGAATATCGATGGATCTTTCACCTCACTAGCAAGAGCGCGTCCCTAGTATGTCATCTGTCATCGCCAATTTGACATCGCCTTTGAAGCGCTGTCATCTGCCAAGCTCATAGCATCTTCATCAGCAAGCAGTAAACTCAACGCTGTGTGTTTTATTCGACACATAATACATGTTTTGTTTTAATGCAAAACATCAATATTATGTGTCTTTCTAAAACACACAGCGTTGGATGAAGATGTGTTTGATATCTGCTGGTGAAGAAAGACATACAAACGCTATGTTGAAAATAAATTATCTTGTTAATATTGTAATACCTAAGAGTGCTGTATTAACAACTTAAATTTCATTCCTTACAGAATGTTAAATGAACCTGTTGTATTGTAAAATAAAGTTATATTTTAAATTCTAAAATCAATACAAGGGGGTTATGTAGCAACAACAAAATTGTTTTTCTTTCATGTAAGAGCTAACCATATATCCTCTAAATTTTAAATCATTCTCCTTAGATAATCTTCTCAATAAGCCAATACTAATGAACTAAGTCTTAGAACCTAAGAACTGCTTAGTTATTTCTCTATATCTTTGAAACAAATCAAAGTTCAAATATAAAGATAAAAATAACATTTTAAAAATTATAACTCAAAGGAAGATCAATGTCACCAAGGATAAACAATGGAGCCTCTAAGGCTAAATACTACAGTAAATAACATCTGTATATAAAATAACTGTAATAACCAATGTTAACACAACTGTACCTTAAGCATTAAGCATGTTTGTTACACATTGATCGTTACTATGATCTTAAATTAATTACACTGAATAAAATAATTCATTAAACAGTTTAAGGTTACCTTAAAGTAAACCAGACTCACTGGTACTGGCTAAATTGACTGATTGACAGTAAAACTTTATAAAGGACTGTATGGTCTTTTCATTGCCTCAACGGGTTGGTGCCCTTACCACCTTCTTGAAGCCACTGCTGGACAGGGCTGCTACGTTTACTGTCTTTAAGATCTGGAAGGACCTTATCTAGCCAGAGATAAAGGTTTGTGTTGCAAGCTTAAAGGGTCCGCCCCTTTATAGACAAGAATCAATTATCTACTTTTAAGACTGAAAATTAGTCCTTTGTTACTTGAACCATCCTTTCCACATGGGTCACTGGGCATATTTATGTGTCTGGGTGTCCTCACAACCGACCACCTGATGGATAATGTGTTGTTGTATCCATTTTATATCCAAATTTAGGTCAGGTTATAATCTTCTTTTGCTGTGATAAAAAACTTTATTTTGAGATCTTCAGAAGTCATGTTCATGTCATGAGCTTCTCGGCCTGACCCCAGTAATAGCATAAAAGCTCCTGAGGGAACAGGGTCAGCTTGCTTATTATAGACTTAAGCTAATTAAATAGAATCTCTGTGTACTAGATTACATGCATTTTTTTTTTTTATTAGCATTGCATTCTTTGCATTATGAAAGTCACCTCCTGCTTGTGGGATCATATGTTGGCACTGTGGGGGGGCACCACAACTTAACTGCTCTTTCTCCTTTGCTTTACAATGGGCTGTTTCCTCCCCCCCCCTTTTCTGACTGAGCAGTTGGGGGATAAGGCCATTCACCAATGGTCTGAGTGCTCATGACTTCAGGGTTAATAAACATATATAACCATAATAGTCAATAACCCTAAGCCATCTTTAGGCGCTTGACGCCGAGTTGCGGAGAAATGTCCGTATATTATTATTATTTATTATATTAACCATAAGCCACCCTTGGGTGCTATGTATCTGCCCCGGTCCCGGGGTGCGAGGTGCGCTAGTACACTTGTAGGATTACCCTTGGAAAGGAATATTCAGTCTAGGCGTCAGCTCCATCAACGACTGCAGATGTCGCAAAATTCGGAGCAGGCTATGGCAAATACGCCTTGGCACTAAAGCACTCCTTTGGGTAGCGACATGGTCCATATCAGGAGCCTCCGAAATATATTTCCTGTTGTACAAGGTAGGAGAAGCCACTCCGGTACAGGTTGATTTCTTGAGAGGCAATCTAAATCAACAGCCATTTAGGCGTCCTGGAAGCTTGCCAAGAGTTATCCTAATTTCTCAGCTAGGCAAAGTTACTCAGTTGTGAGAGCTAAGGGAGTTAGCTACCTTTGTATGTGGGCGACCAAGGTCTGATTGCTAGTTTGGGCTAAAGGATGTGCGCCCCTTTCAATTTGCTCAGAAGCAATAAAGAATTGCATACCTATATATACTACATATAACTCAGAAATTTTAATGCCAAGTCCCTTGCTTCCCTCTCCACTTCTCTGACAGGTAAGTACTGTTCAGATGTCCTACTCAGCCCGCATCCGCGGCATCTGAAGTTAGGAAGTGACAAACTTGTTCTTTTACAAAGACATTTCTGTTTATGTTTCTTTTCCACAACTCTTAAGTCTTGTATAGCATGTAGAGGGATAAAGCCTTTCTCTCTTGGTCTGCTGAGAGCGAGACTCTAGAGAAATACCTGGAGGCGACAACTGTACAGTCTGCCACCTCTCAGTGTTAGATGTATAGAACTGTCTGCAACTCTTTTTTAGTGCAAGACATGATTACTGACTACAATAGTATGCTTTATCTTTGAGGCTTCTGGGACTGGCAATAACACAGACATTTCTATAGTATCACACATGAGGCACAAGTATCCAGGTTTACAATGTACATTTTGTAATTGATGTGCCAAACCTGCTTTCCCAAAATCTCTATGGTCTCCGGGACCTTTAAAGTTAATTGGAACAATCCTTGTAGACAAAAAGATAATTGTCTAACTAGAAGGCTGTGGCTCATTCTGTGGCTTTACTAAAATCTCCATGGTCTCCGAGACCTGTGAAGTTAAATTATTAGAATAATCCTGATAGTCTAACTAAATCAGAGGGCTGTGGCCCTTTTTGTGATTGGAGTGCCAATCAAGCTTTACCAATATCTCCATGGTCTCCGCGACCTGTGAAGTTGAATTGGAATAGTCCTGCCAATCAGGCTTTACCAAAACCTCCATGGTCTCTGCGACCTGTGAAGTTAAATTGGATTAGTCATGGTAGACCCAAAAGATAATTGTCCAACTAAACCAGAAGGCAATGGGCTTTATGTGGCTGTAGTGCCAATCAAGCTTTTCCAAAATCCTCACAGTCTACAAGACCTGTGAAGTTAATTTTGTAACGGTCTCAATAGACCAAAACTTAATAGCTTAAATAAAACAGAAGGAGGGCACCTCCAGCCTGTAGGGTCTCCGCGACCATTTGAAATGGCTGCCATATGCAGGCAGAAAATAGGCCAATGATGCCTGATTGTACAAGCCAATCCTGGCCTTGTAAGAATCTCATTACTGTTACCAATGATGTCTAATTTTACAAGCCAATCCTGGCTTTGTAAAAATTTAATTACCGTTATAACCTGTGATATGTATCAAAATTACCTAGGCGTTTAGGTGTCTCAGGTTGAATATCAACCTGGCGGAGCCATCAGCTCTTATTGCCAGAAGCATATCTGAATGTAAGTATGGCATACATTTTTCTGGGTCTTTCTGGACACTCAGTTCTTTCAGCATAACCATACTAAGCTAATCATGGCTAAGGACGCCTTGTACATATTTTCAGTACATATTTTTGTAGAAGATACAAATAAAAAATACAAAGATTTTGGTTACTTTACTGTTGATATTATAGAATTGTTATCACACCTGAGTGTTAATTTTAAGGCAAGCTCTTTTACTTAAGTAAGAAAGGAAACAGATAAACATCATTATCATCGGTAACATTATAACCAAGAATGATATCATTCAACTGTTCGGGGATACGGTGAATATGGGTCCTTGATGATGATAATGTATATATAAACATATCTACCTCTCATAATATGCAATGTCTATTTCTTATGATTTTTCACTACTAATCAAATAAGTACCCATAGAATCAAAGCTTATTCTGGTATCAATTGACTATGAAAATAAGCTCTTTATTATAATAATTATTTACCGTAAGATAAATTAGGTAATCTCAACTTGCAGTAATAAGTAGCTCCTACTGAATATTGTGTGAGACTGTTGCTCATATTATACACTCTATATCATATCCTAAGTAATGTAAAATCTATATGTGACATGTATCAATATTGAAATGATATTACAATAGTTAGGTAATGTAAAATCTATATGTGACGTATCAATATTGAAATAATATTATAATAGTTAATTAACAATTTCTTCTCTTTAGAATATTGTGATAGACAGGTTCTGTACCTATCTAAAATCTAAGTACCTCTTAATTGTCTTGAATTATTTGTATAGTCAGTGGGCACTAAGTAGTAGGTACTCACTTTTATTGAGGTAGTTACAATTGAATGGTCAAAGTGATTGAGATACCTCACTACCTGCTGCTGGAGCTCGTTAGCCATAGGGGATCACGGTCGATTCCTTATACCTAAGTACCTTCTACCTAAGTAGCCTAACGCTATCTCACAAGTCTGGTTAAAAGCAATACTTGACACATTAACCAATGTGTCTGTGTATGATAAAGAAATCCGATGATAATATAGCGATCTCACTATAGGCATGCACTGTGTTTTATTATTAATTACCTACATCTAAATATTGATGTATTTGTGTCAAATACTGTGAAATGTATGCCACGTGTTGCATGGAATTCTATGCACGAGTCCGGACATGTTCTGACAAGTCTGATTGTACTTACGGAATTTCTCGTCTCCCGGTCTCTTGGGCAGTGACGAACCATTGCTTCTCTCGTCCTCCGAGGACGAAAAAGAGTTCCCGCCACTATTATACATACCAAAGCACCGGTTTTCGAATTTTCTTCCGACAACGCGGTCTTTTGTGTTTCATATTGGAACTAATTCCGTTCTTAGAACACTAGAAAACACCAATTACTACTAAAATTTAACGCTGTGTGTTTACACACACTTAATATTCGAGAATTATAATTATATATATTCGAATTCGAGAATTATATTCTGCGCGATGTTATTGCGCACGAATTCATAAACGCTATGAGCTTGGCAGAATGGCAGATGACAGCGCTTCAAAGGCGATGTCAAATTGGCGATGACAGATGACATACTAGGGACGCGCTCTTGCTAGTGAGGTGAAAGATCCATCGATATTCGGTAAGGTGACCCTATTTTCATAGAGATATATAGGATTCATAGACTGCTTTCTTCATCCAACGCTGTGTGTTTTAGAAAGACACATAATAACAATAATATTCACGACGTTCGTTCGAGCAATCGTAACTATCTTCACACTGTTAAAGCCGGGCTTTTTTCGCCATAGAAATTGCTGTAGTTCTATAGCTAGGTATGTAGCTACTCGGGCGAAATTTCATACGTTAGAAGAGATGAGCGCAAAGCCCGGTAAAAGCCCACGCGTGCAAGCGAGACACCGCACTGTTTATAATCCATCCAATTTAGATTGTAACGTCAAATAAAAGGTACGACCTTATTCCGATAGGAAGAAGGATGAAATTAAAAAGTTTACTCGAATTCGTAATTGTTTTATGCTAGGCGTATTATTATTATAATATATAAAGCTACACTACCACTGACTGACTGACATCGGGTTTCTCGGAAACTACGCGGAAAGTTGGGGGGATTTCGACGTGATCGTGTAGAGGTGCTCCCAGTGACCACCGGAAAAATATAGCGATCTCGATCACCTTCGAATACCGAGTGGACCCCTGGTGGTGCGCAGAAACGGTGCCACCTGGAGGGGGGGTGTCTGAACAAAAAATGCTCGGAACTGGTGGCGATTACCAGGGGTGGTGGAAAAATGGCGATTTTCGCGAAAACAAGATGGCCGCCGTACTTTGCCAAAATCGCCGTTTATGAATCCTTACGTCTCAAATTTGGCACACGTGCTCTGTTCGAGCCGGCGAATCGATCGGTGCCCCGTTCGAGTGGCTCCGGGCCCCCGTTTCCAACTTCCATACAACGTAAAATCCAACGGCCCGCGATAACGGTGAGAGTTGGGTGGGGGGTCCCGGAACTAAAAATGATCACCACCCTGGGACGCTACCAGGGAGCCATAGTGGGTCGCTCGATTTTGGAATTTTTCCATTTTTGGCGCAAACATAAAAACGTAAATTTAGACGAGGTGGCGCAACGGAGAAATACACCAATGATGGATTCTTACTCGCCCAGCTCCCAGGATATCCAGAAAAATACGAAATCTTAAACTTTCCCTCATCTCGCGATGACGGTCAACGGCCCGCGCAAACGGTAGCAGCTGCATCTGGGGTGCTCGAACTAAACTTAGAGTAGACCTCGAGCAATTACCACAGATAGTGAAAAAAATTCAAAATGGCGGAAAAAATGGCCACCGCCATACAAATTCTAAAACGGCCATCGCTGGTCCGATCGCGCTGAAACTTGGCACAGGGGCTTTAATCGAGCCGCACATTAAGTTGGCATACTCATAATCGAGTTTCCACCGCTGGTTTCCGAGTTTCATACAACGCAAAATTCGACGGCTCTCCGAAACGGCGCAAGATAGGTGGGGGGTGTAGAACTAAAAAATGATCAGGAAGATGGGGCGCTACCAGGGCAATGGAGAAATTTCAAATTGGACGCAATTTTTTTTTTCAAAAATGGCCAATTTTTCAAAGCAAGATGGTGGCGCCGGTTACTTTACGATCGGTCTGAAAATTGACTTCTATGCTCTAATCGGCCAGATTTACAAAACTACATACTCAGAATTTCTCTCCGACCCCCGGTTTCCATTTTCCATACATCACGAAATTCAATGGTTCTCTGAACTGGTGGCAGGTAGGTCGGGGTCGCCAAAGTAAAAAATGCTTCAAAACCTGGTCCGCTTCCAGGCATATAATAATTTTTTGTAAAAAGTGAAATTTTTTTTTTCGAAAATTTTGTATAGAAATTTCCATAGTAGGAAGGGTAATTGAATAGCAATGGCAAAAGACGGCGCCGCGGGCTGTTTGCTGCCCGCGCACCGCGCAACCTCGAAGGTCGACAGCTTCCCGGAGTAGAAAATATTTATTAACTTTTGAACTTCCGCACGAGCCAAGCGAGCGAAGCGAGCGAGTCGCGGCAGCGGCCGGCGTAAATATTGAAAGAAGTAGCGAGGAGCGAAGCGACGAGCGAGTTAGGTTAACTTTTGAACTACCGCACTAGCCAAGCGAGCGAAGCGAGCAAGTCACGTCAGCGGCCGGCGTAAATATTCAAAGAAGTAGCGAGGAGCGAAGCGACGAGCGAGTTAGGTTAACTTTTGAACTACCGCACTAGCCAAGCGAGCGAAGCGAGCAAGTCATGTCAGCGGCCGGCGTAAATATCAAAAGAAGCAGCGAGGAGCGAAGCGACGAGCGAGTTAGGTTAACTTTTGAATTACCGCACTAGCCAAGCGAGCGAAGCGAGCAAGTCACGTCAGCGGCCGGCGTAAATATTCAAAGAAGTAGCGAGGAGCGAAGCGACGAGCGAGTTAGGTTAACTTTTGAACTACCGCACTAGCCAAGCGAGCGAAGCGAGCGAGTCGCGGCAGCGGCCGGCGTAAATATCATCATAGGTAGCGAAGAGAGATGCGACGAGCATGTTAAGTAAACTCTTGAATCGAAGCGACTTTAAACTCAAACTCAAACTCAAACTCAAACTCATTTATTTGGCACCAATTTTGACAAACAATGTTATTAAATAAAAAAACGAACAAAGAGAAGAAATACAAAATAAAAATAAAATTAAAATTAAAAAACAAATAAAGTTAGTGTGATGCCAAAAGGGTCCCCACGTCAGCAAAAGTTACAGAGTGTTTCTGCAACACTGGTTTTCAGTGAGGACCAGTAATACTTGCGGCTCAAACAACAGAGCACGAGTGCCAGTCAATATAGCCTGAACGAATATAAATATTTATATAATATATTATACAACAAATATATACTTTAGGGCGATTCCCACTCAAACAAAAAAAACTACGTAGGTTAAAAACTATTAAAACTACGTTAAAAAAAACCGACTTCAAAAACGGAAAAGTAGGTTCTTATATTTAGTGCCAAAAGCATAATGAATTTGATTTTAAACGAAGCTACTAAAAAGACGTTTTCAATATGTAATAATATACACATCTTCACACATTTATTGAGTGAATGAGCCAATCGTTCACGCTTTATAAGCATAGGACTTACACCAAGAGTAGTGTAGGTTTTGTATCGAAAATACCCAATTTTTTGTGTTGCGAATAATGTAATTGAATTGCAAGTAGGTAGTTCTTGTATCGAAATAATCTTAGTTCTTGTATCAAAAAATAGCGTAGTTTAATAAGTGTTTAGTGCTTGGCACCGACTTCAAACCTATATAGTGAATAACACAACTAAATAATATGTAGTAATTAATTATTTTTTACTTTCCCGTTTTTGAAGTCTGTTTTTTTAAAGTAGTTATTTTTATAGTGTAACGAAACGATATGTAATTCGATACACCCTTTGACTGTAGTCCTATGGCTTTCACTTAGATATTTTTAGTGCCGAAAGCATAATGAATTTGATTTTAAACGACGCTACCTACTAAAAAGACTTGAAGTTTTCAATATGTCTTACACATCTTCACACATTTATTAAAGTGAAACTTTTATTACATCGTCTCAAACTTTTTGGTCTGTGTAGCGCATGTCGCGTGACGGTCGGCTGCCGAGTAGGTATAAAGCAGTGTTCGGAACCGTTCGAACAGTTTCACTTTTACCGTGGTTTCATAAAACCACACAACATTTTTTGTCTTGAACAGTTTATTAAGAAAAGTCACCGCTATCGATTAGACACCTCAAAAAAATGAAATTCGGGGATCACGTTTCAAAAAATTAACCAATATTTGAATAAGTAATTTATAAGCCGTTTCGACTGACTGTAGAATCGCTGTTAGCAGATGTAACAAATGGACAGGAAATTCGAATGCATTTTCTAATGACTGAAGATTTCTGCCCTGGGAGAGACGCGAGCTGCTTGCAGCTCGCGCACCACGCATCCTCGAAGGTGGACAGCCCCCCAGAATAGAAAATATTTGAATGGGGAATTTATAATCACTTCTAATTGACTGTGGAATCGCTGTTAGCAGATAATAACAAATTGATGGGAAATTTAAATGTATTTTCAATTGACTGAAGATTTCTGCCCTGGGATGCGCCGCGGGCTGCTTGCAGCCCGCGCACCAAGCACCTTCGAAGGTTGACAGCCTCCTGGAGTAAAAAATACTTGAATGGGGAATTTATAAGCATTACCGACTGACTGTAGAATCGCTGTTAGCAGATGTAACAAATGGACAGGAAATTCGAATGCATTTACAAATGACTGCCCTATTGCTTCAACCCAGGGGCAAAAGGGGCTCGCGGGCTGCTTGCAGCCCGCGCACAACGCACCCTCGAAGGTCGACAGCATTCCAGAATAGAAAATTTATGAATTGGGAATTTATAAGCACTTCCGATTGACTGTGGAATCGCAGTTAGCAGAAAATTATAAATGGACTTGGAATTCTAACACATTTTCTAATGACTGCCCTATTGCTTCAACCCAGGGGCAAAAGGGGCTCGCGGGCTGCTTGCAGCCCGCGCACAACGCACCAGCTAGTTATAATATATAAAGCTACACTACCACTCACTCACTGACTGACATCGCTTTTCTCGGAAACTACGTGGAAAGTGGGGGGGATAACGACGTGATCGTGTAGAGGTGCGCCGAGTGACCAGAGGAAAAATATAGCGATCTCGATCACCTTCGAAAACCGAGTGGACCCCTGGAGGTGCGCAATAACGGTGGTACCTGGAGGGGGGGTGTCTGAACAAAAAATGCTCGGAACTGGTGGCGATTACCAGGGGTGGTGGAAAAATGGCGATTTTCGCGAAAACAAGATGGCCGCCGTACTTTGCCAAAATCGCCGTTTATGAATCCTTACGTCTCAAATTTGGCACACGTGCTCTGTGCGAGCCGGCGAATCGATCGGTGCCCCGTTCGAGTGGCTCCGGGCCCCCGTTTCCGACTTCCATACAACGTAAAATCCAACGGCCCGCGGAAACGGTGCGAGTTGGGTGGGGGGTGTCGGAACTAAAAATGATCACCACCCTGGGACGCTACCAGGGAGCCGTAGTGGGACGCTCGATTTTGGAATTTTTCCATTTTTGGCGCAAACATAAAAACGTAAATTTAGACGAGGTGGCGCAACGGAGAAATACACCAATGATGCATTCGTACTCGCCCAGCTCCCAGGATATCCAGAAAAATACGAAATCTTAAACTTTCCCTCATCTCTCGAAGACGGTCAACGGCCCGCGCAAACGGTAGCAGCTACATCTGGGGTGCTCGAACTAAACTTGTAGTAGACCTCGAGCAATTACCACAGATAGTGAAAAAAAATCAAAATGGCGGAAAAAATGGCCGCCGCCATACAATTTCTAAAACGGCCATCGCTGGGCCGATCGCGCTGAAACTTAGCACAGGGGCTTTAATCGAGCCGCACATTAAGGTGGGATACTCATAATTGAATTTCCACGGCTGGTTTCCGAGTTTCATACAACGCGAAATTCGACGGCTCTCCGAAACGGCGCGAGATAGGTGGGGGGTGTAGAACTAAAAAATGATCAGGAAGATGGGGCGCTACCAGGGCAATGGAGAAATTTCAAATTGGACGCCATTTTTTTTTTCAAAAATGGCCAATTTTTCAAAGCAAGATGGTGGCGCCGGTTACTTTACGATCGGTCTGAAAATTGACTGTTGTGCTCTTATCGGCCATATTTACAAAACTGCATACTCAGAATCTCTCTCTGACCCCTGGTTTCCATTTTCCATACATCACGAAATTCAACGGCTCTCTGAACCGGTGGCACTTAGGTCGGGGTCGCCGAAGTAAAAAATGCTTCAAAACCTGGTCCGCTTCCAGGCACATAAAATTTTTTGGTAAAAAGTGAAATTTTTTTTTTTCGAAAATTTTGTATGGAAATTTCCATAGTAGGAAGGGAAATTGAATATCAACGGCAAAAGGCGGCGCCGCGGGCTGCTTGCTGCCCGCGCATCGCGCACCCTCGAGGGTCGACAGCCTCCCAGAGTAGAAAATATTTGAATAAGTAATTTATAGGCAGTTCAAACTGACTGTGGAATCGCTGATGGCAGATCATAACAAATGGACAGGGAATTGTAATACATTTTCAAATGACTGAAGATTACTGCCCTGGGACGCGCCGCGGGCTGCAGCCCGCGCACCTCGCAACTTCGGTGGAAGATGGCCTCCCGGAGTAGAAAAAAAACTTGAATAGGGAATTTATAAGCATTTCGGACTGACTGTGGAATCGCTTTTAGCAGATAGTAACAAAATATGAACAGGAAATTCTAATGCATTTTCAAATGACTGAAGATTTGTAGATAGGTATTTAAGCCAATAAGTAGTTCAAAAGTAGTTCTACAAAGGCTATTCAAATTCAATACGATACAGACACAATTCCAAATTTTGAACCAATTCGACCTTGGGAAGTTATAAACCGACTTCCTAAAAAAAATTAGCCAATTAGGTAATTTCTTAGTTAATTTTTGATGATGATGATATCAATATAGACCTGCCTACCTAAATTGTTACTTACATCAAAAGTTTTAATGAAACTTGAAAACACTTGAATGTGATTTGTGAATAATTATAGGTATATATTTTTGTACTAGCTCTCCGCGCGCCAGCGTAGTTGAAGAATCCGCATAGTTGTGAAAAATAATACATATAATAATATAGGTAACGAACCGAGATGAGTAATTTCTATTGATGTTATTAAAACAAATTGTAAAAAATCGAGGTTAAACAACCATATTTTTATACAGATTCTCTACGGACGGTTCTCACACAACACTAAGGTTTCCGTATAAGTATGAAACTTCAATATAAGACCTTGCCAAGATTGCTTATCTACGGTTTTTATTATTTTTGTTGTTGAAGCGACATCGACATCATGATCTCTGAAATTTTCAAATGTAGGTATCAAGGTTCATGAGATACAGCCTGGTGGCAGATGGACAAACAGTCAGCCAGTCAGTAATAGGTGGCCCCTTTTTACCCTTTGGGTACAGATTCTTAAGAATAGAACATTTTTATTTTTAATTATAAATTTTTAAATCATTAATATTCAAGATCTGTAGAATAAGTGTGGAACCTATACTATCACATTAAACATTAGGGTGGAGTGATATTGTATGAAATAATTTTTTTTTTGTTTTTTTTCAAATGGCATAGCGACAGAAAGGTGCCTTTTAATGAGTGAATTCAGCATACAAAATATTGTTTACGTGTCTTGATGTTTTGAGGTGCCCCAACCCAATTGAAAATTAGAAAAATATGATTTTTTTAGCAAACTTTGATTTATTTTTTAATCACAGTATTTTTATGGCCTTCAAGTCTATTATATAACAAACTTATTTGAGATACATTAAATAATAGCCTGATAAGTTATTTTAACGTTTTTCATTAATGAAAATTATATTATAGAGGAATGAAAATATCAGAAATAATTAATTATTTAGTTTCACCCGCGTGGCTCAGCTCCTGTTAATCTTAGCATAATGATATATAGCCTTTAGCCTTCCTCGATAAATGGGCTATCTAACACCGAAAGAACTTTTCAAATCGGACCAGTAGTTTTTGACATTAGCGCGTTCAAACAAACAAACTCTTCAGCTTTATAATATTAGTATAAATTACAATATTAGCATAGATAAGGATGGTTTTTTTTTTCAAAACTAGGCATTGGCAGTCGTGATACTGATACTCTTGCCATTATAAAACCATTTTGTTTACTTTCTCAACAAACTGCACTTGAATCTTCTGTCACCAATTTGATAATATGCATTACGGCCTGGGTAAGGCAAAGAAAATCTTTGATATTCTGAAACATGTAGTCAAACCGCTATTCACGATGTCTTTTAAGATTTATTCAGATAAATTAGAAGTCAGAGGCTCAGTGTTCTTACATTCTTGCCACATAGTTAAGTCGGTATAATCTTTTGAGCAAGTACAAGAGAGTTAAAAAAAATGCATTTGCAACTTCAAGTATCAAAATATAACCTTTGGTACCGAGTGACAAAATACTTCAGTTATCTTTTCTTGTTCTTTTTTGTTCGTTTGTCGGTCTTGATAAGGTTTTAATAAGCGTCTATATTAATTTGTCATGGTGTGTCGAATAAGTTGTAGTACTCTGTTAAAGCTAATAGTGGGAAGCGATGCTTTTCGCCACACATCAAACATTTCCGTAGCTAATCTTTCGGATAAATCATGAATTTTGTTATTTTATCAGGTTTAATTCATATCTAATAAATAAGTAATAGTTTCTTAGCATCAGTATAAGTTGGTAATTGAGACACTGGGTACTTCTCTGGCAAACAAAATGCAGGACAACATGTCGTTTGTCGTACTTTGACTTGCAACATTTTACTGTAACAAAGCGAAATTACAGATAGAACTCACATCAAAAATATTAAATTATGATCTTAATTGTATTTACGTGTAAAATGTAATTTAGAATTATTACTAACATTAGTGTTATTTCCTTAACGGCACTGTTTAAAATCAATGTTTCCTACAATAAGAGTAAGCGCAAACGGGCCACCGACCAGAGCCTCTGGTAGCCAGCGATAGCCACTTTTTTATATATTGAAATATTGTGTATTCTGTGTCTTCCCGTTGGCAACCAATGAGATAACACAGAATCTGATTTAGCGTCAATTTGTCAAAATTAAACTTTAATGATTTTCGAAACGAAACGAAATTTTTTGAATTTCTTAAAGTTCATGATGTTGGGGGAACCTCTAAATGTATCATCTGCAAAGTATAATTTTGCATGCGTATTTATGAGCAATAATGACATCTTTTTACAGGTATGCCGAAACGAAAATGAAAAAAAATATTTTTCACTCCACCCTATTAAACATGTATAGTAGTTAATAAGTATTTATCTATTAATAATTATTTATACTGATTTTTTATTTCATTTGGCTTTCACCAATGCAATGTTGTGATAAAAATTCAGTGTGAATAAAATGTACCTACCCACCCTCTTCAAATATTTATATGATTTCAAATCAAATTGGAATAATAAAAATTCATAATCAACAAGCATTCAATGAGAATTTTATAAATCAATACAGTTTACTTTAACATACATGCTATATATGCAAAGTTATCTAACATTAAAATAAAGGTATTTTAAAAAAATATATGAAAGCAATTTAAATTATTTTTTTCTACTTTATGAATATTATTACTAAGAGACACTAGATTGATAAGAAAATGAAACACATTAAAAAGTTTTCATTATAATATACTAGCGACCCGCCCCGGCTTCGCACGGGTGCAATGCTGATACTAAATACACTACAGAAAAACTGTGAACGTTGTATATAAAAACATAGCGGCCCGCTCCGGCTTCGCAAGGGTATAAAATATATAGCCGGGCGGCCGGCCGGTACCGCCGCAAACGCTACGTCCCGCAATTTTTAAATCTGTAATATCTTCGAAAATATTCACTTAAATCATACGGTGTAAAGGGCCATATAGATCTATATTAAATGAACAATGTATTCAAGGTATTTAATTGGTTAAGGATTAATGCTGTATTGGTTAAAATCGCTTCGAAAATTATCCATTATTTGTCGTAAAAAGTAAATGACAAAAAAGTTATTGTGGGTTATCCATAAGAGATAGACTTATACCATCACGGACTTTTCTGTAGACCTTTTCAATGTGTACAATACTTAGTACATTATTTTGATAAAACTCGTAGGGTTCAGCCTGCGTTTGCAATGTAAGCGGAAAAAATGTAATTTTTTTAGACATCACATTAGAAACCTCAAAAATAACAGTACTTCTCCACTATTTAATGGATGTTATAATACATATAAACCTTCCTCTTGAATCACTCTATCTATTAAAAAAAACCGCATCAAAATCCGTTGCGTAGTTTCAAAGATTTAAGCATACATAGGGACATTAGAGACATAGGGACAGAGAAAGCGACTTTGTTTTATACTATGTAGTGATTTACACTGAAAACATAATATCCAAACCATATGATAACTATTTATTTAATTTAATTATAAACATGACTTGGTGTAGGTATAGGTACTATGTTTAAATTAATATTTTAATGATACAGTAACTTTCATTTCATATTTTTGTCAAGACTTCTGCAGGGATCCCGAGTTACATTGTTCTTGAAAGATATTTTTTGGTTAAATAATATATTAAATTTATGATGTTTGGTGAATTAAAATTGATAAAGAGTATGGCCAAATTATTATACTCGGTTCCTTTTTTCTTATAGCAAACAATGTTGTTTAAAATGTAGACGGCTTTCACTTATTAGGTATATTCTGTATATTATAGTAAGAAGTATAAAATGTACAGTAGCAATAGCTATCAAGTTTTCAGAGATATCATGGTTATTCAAATTGAAGTTTATACACTTTATTACTATTTTTCATCTATAATATAATACCATCAATGGGTCAATCAGTCTGAGTTATTCAATATTAATAATACTAATAACTTTCTGGAATCTTAGACAGACACCTCAAATAAATGAAATTCGGGATCACGTTTCAAAAATTTAACCAATATTTGAATAAGTAATTTATAAGCAGTTTCGACTGACTGTAGAATCGCTGTTAGCAGATGTAACAAATGGACAGGAAATTCGAATGCATCAAATGACTGCAGATTTCTGCCCTGGGATGAGCCGCGAGCTGCTTGCAGCTCGCGCACCACGCACCCTCGAAGGTGGACAGCCCCCCGGAATAGAAAATATTTGAATGGGAAATTTATAAGCACTTCCGATTGACTGTGGAATCGCTGTTAGCAGATAATAACAAATTGACGGGGAATTTTAATGCATTTTCAAATGACTGAAGATTTCTGCCCTGGGATGCTTCCGCACCACGCTCCCTCGAAGATGGACAGCCTCCCGGAGTGGAAAATACTTGAATGGGGAATTTATAAGCATTACCGACTGACTGTAGATTCGCTGTTAGCAGATGTAACAAATGGACAGAAAATTCGAATGCATTTTCAAATGACTGCCCTATTGCTTCAACCCAGGGGCAAAAGGGGCTCGCGGGCTGCTTGCAGCCCGCGCACAACGCACCAGCTAGTTATAATATATAAAGCTACACTACCACTCACTCACTGACATCGCTTTTCTCGGAAACTACGTGGAAAGTTGGGGGGATTTCGACGTGATCGTGTAGAGGTGCTCCGATCGACCAGAGGAAAAATATAGCGATCTCGATCACCTTCGAAAACCAAGTGGACCCCTGGAGGTGCGCAAAAACGGTGATACCTGGAGGGGGGGTGTCTGAACAAAAAATGCTCAGAACTGGTGGCGATTACCAGGGGAGGTGGAAAAATGGGGATTTTCGCGAAAACAAGATGGCCGCCGTACTTTGCTAAAATCGCCGTTTATGAATCCTTACGTCTCAAATTTGGCACACGTGCTCTGTTCGAGCCGGCGAATCGATCGGTGCCCCGTTCGAGTGGCTCCGGGCCCCCGTTTCCAACTTCCATACAACGTAAACTCCAACGGCCCGCGGAAACGGTGCGAGTTGGGTGGGGGGTGTCGGAACTAAAAATGATCACCACCCTGGGACGCTACCAGGGAGCCACAGTGGGACGCTCGATTTTGGAATTTTTTCATTTTTGGCGCAAACATAAAAAGGTGCATATAGCCGAGGTGGTGCAATGGAGAAACACACCAATGACGCATTCATACTCGCCCAGCTCCCAGGATATCCAGAAAAATATGAAACCCTGAACTTTCTCACAGCCCGCGAAGACGGTCAACGGCCCGCGCAAACGGTAGAAGCTACATCTGGGGTGCTCAAACTAAACTTGGAGTAGACCTCGAGCAATTACCACAGATAGTGAAAAAAATTCAAAATGGCGGAAAAAATGGCCGCCGCCATACAAATTCTAAAACGGCCATCGCTGGTCCGATCGCGCTGAAACTTGGCACAGGGGCTTTAATCGAGCCGCACATTAAGGTGGGATACTCATAATTGAATTTCCACCGCTGGTTTCCGAGTTTCATACAACGCGAAATTCGACGGCTCTCCGAAACGGCGCTAGATAGGTGGGGGGTGTAGAACTAAAAAATGATCAGGAAGATGGGGCGCTACCAGGGCAATGGAGAAATTTCAAATTGGACGCCATTTTTTTTTTCAAAAATGGCCAATTTTTCAAAGCAAGATGGTGGCGCCGGTTACTTTACGATGGGTCTAAAAATTGACTTTTATGGTCTTATCGGTCATATTTACAAAACTGCATACTCAGAATCTCTCTCCGACCTCTGGTTTCCATTTTCCATACATCACGAAATTCAACGGCTCTCTGAACCGGTGGCAGGTAGGTTGGGGTCATCGAAGTAAAAAATGCTTCAAAACCTGGTCCGCTTCCAGACATGTAAAAATTTTTGGTAAAAAGCGAAAATTTTTTTTTTCGAAAATTTTGTATGGAAATTTCCATAGTATGAAGGGAAATTGAATAGCAACGGCAAAAGACGGCGCCGCGGGCGCCTCCCGGAGTAGAAAATATTTGAATAGGGAATTTATAAGCATTTCGGACTGACTGTGGAATCGCTTTTAGCAGATAGTAACAAAATATGAACAGGAAATTCTAACGCATTTTCAAATGACTGAAGATTTGTAGCAAGATTTGTATTGTATTTAAGCCAATAAGTAGTTAGATATCTACAAAGGCTATTCAAATTCAATACGATACAGACACAATTCCAAATTTTGAACCAATTCGACCTTGGGAAATTATAATCCGACTTCCTAAAAAAAAATTAGCCAATTAGGAAATTTCTTAGTTAATTTTTGATGATGATGGTATCAATATAGACCTGCCTACCTAAATTGTTACTTACATCAAAAGTTTTAATGAAACTTGAAAACACTTGAATGTGATTTGTGAATAATAATTATAGGTATATATTTTTATACTAGCTCTCCGCGCGCCAGCGTAGTTGAAGAATCCGCATAGTTGTGAATAATAATATGATAATATAGGTAACGAACCGAGATGAGTAATTTCTATTGATGTTATTAAAACAAATTGTAAAAAATCGAGGTTAAACAACCATAATATTTTTATACAGATTCTCTACGGACGGTTCTCACACAACACTAAGGTTTCCGTATAAGTATGAAACTTCAATATAAGACCTTGCCAAGATTGCTAATCTACGGTTTTTATTATTTTTGTTGTTGAAGCGACATCGACATCATGATCTCTGAAATTTTCAAATGTAGGTATCAAGGTTCATGAGATACAGCCTGGTGGCAGATGGACAAACAGTCAGCCAGTCAGTAATAGGGTCCCCTTTTTACCCGTTGGGTACAGATTCTTAAGAATATAACATTTTTATTTTTAATTATAAATTTTTAAATCATTAATATTCAAGATCTGTAGAATAAGTGTGGAACCTATACTATCACATTAAACATGTATAGTAATAAGTATTTATCTATTAATAATTATTTATACTGATTTTTTATTTCATTTAGCTTTCACCAATGTTGTAATAAAAATTAAGTGTGAATAAAATGTAACTACCCACCCTCTTCAAATATTTATATGATTTCAAATCAAATTGGAATAATAAAAATTAATAATCAACAAGCATTCAATGAGAATTTTATAAATCAATACAGTTTACTTTAACATACATGCTATATGCAAAGTTATCTAACATTAAAATAAAGGTATTTTAAAAAATTATATGAAAGCAATTTAAATTATTTTTTTCTACTTTATGAATATTACTAGCTTTCCACCCGCGGCTTCGCCCGCGCAGTCAAAGAAAAACCCACATAGTTCCCGTTCCCGTGGGATTTCCGGGATAAAACCTATCCTATGTCCCGGGGTAAAAAGTAGCCTATGTCCTTTCTCGGGTATCAAAATATCTCTATACCAAATTTCATGCAAATTGGTTCAGTAGATAAGGCGTGATTGAGTAACAGACAGACAGACAGAGTTACTTTCGCATTTATAATATTAGTATGGATAAACATATATATACATATATACTCTTTAAAGTAGTAAAATAACTAATCAGAAGTTGTTATGTGAAATTTGAAACAGTATATAAAGTTCTCTCTACGACGAAGCGATATTATATCATTATCCCACTACAACTTTACAAATTACGTATGACTGCATGTGTGTTATATTTTCACTATTTTAATAACATTGTAGATTATTATAAGCACTAGACTTTTTTAAGTTATGTAAAGACCTAATTATTGACATATAGAGTGGCTTAGAGTGGATACAAATAGTAAAGTCTTTATTATTTTTATGTGACGTAATATATCATTGAAACAAATTTTGGCGGTGTTTAATAATAGAATGAAAGTAACTTTCTTTAATACATAAATCTTTAATACTTACAAATTCCCTCTTTATACAATAAATTATTTCTAAGTTGCTGACACCCCTCCAATCTTTCCTCTCCGAAATTTTTTTCTATTCTTAAACTCTTCAATGTTATTTCAACATTTCCCCTTTATAAAATTCAGTAAAAAATTCATCTCAATTTTGTTTTGAACATAATATAATTATAACTTATTGAGTAATTGAGTCCGTAAATTCTGAACTACTTAAAACGATCGAGGTTAAGAATCATTGACTTTTGGAAAATCCTAATCAAGTAAGCTTTTTGGTATCAATATACCAACTAAAATTTAAATTAAATGGAATGGTACATTTTGTATGGAAATTTCCATAGTAGGAAGGATGATTGAATAGCAACGGCAAAAGGTGGTACCGCGGGCTGCTTGCTGCCCGCGCACCGCGCAACCTCGAAGATCGACAGCCTCCCGGAGTAGAAAATATTTGAATAAGTAATTTATAAGCAGTTTCGACTGACTGTGGAATCGCTGTTAGCAGATAATAACAAATGGATAAGGAATTCTAATGCATTTTCAAATGACTGAAGATTTCTGCCCTGGGATGAGCCGCGAGCTGCTTGCAGCTCGCGCACCACTCACCCTCAAAGGTGGACAGCCCCCCGGAATAGAAAATATTTGAATGAGAAATTTATAAGCACTTCCGATTGACTGTGGAATCGCTGTTAGCAGATAATAACAAATTGACGAGGAATTTTAATGCATAATGATTTTGATTTTAATCGACGCTACTAAAAAGACTGAAATTTTCAATATTATGTTTTATACATCTTCACACATATTAAACTGAATTCGCAAGGGTGATATTACAGTTAATCTGTTATTGTTAAGAAGTTATTTAAAGCCTATTTTTCTTTGTTAATTTATGTATGTTATTTTAATTTAGTTAAGTTTATTTTGTTTTATAAAATTGTATCTCTGTCGCATTGGGCATTGTCCTGTAATGGCATGTGATGTTTTTTAAATAAATAAATAAATATTTTATTGAGTGAATAAGCCAATCGTTCACGCTTTATAAGCATAGGACTTACACCAAGAGTAGTACACTACTCTCTGTTTTGGTATCGAAAATAGCGTATTTTTGTATTGCGAATAATGTAGTTCTTGAATTGCAAGTAAGGAAAATAGCACAACTAAATATTATGTAGTAATTAATTAGGTATATTAAATCGTTTTTATTTTTTACTTTTCCGTTTTTGAAGTCGGTTTTTTTAACGAAGTAATTTTTTTTAATACTTTTTAGTGTATTTTTCATCACGAATCAATGATTTTTTATCATTGACTGTAGATTGTAGAATCTCTGTTAGCATATAGTAACAAATGGACAGGAAATTCGAATGCATTTTCAATTGACTGAAGATTTCTGCCCCGGGATGAGACGCACCCGCACCCTCGAAGGTGGACAGCCTCCCAGAGTGGAAAATACTTGAATGGGGAATTTATAAGCATTACCGACTGACTGTAGAATCACTGTTAGCAGATGTAACAAATGGACAGGAAATTCGAATGCATTTTCAAATGACTGCCCTATTGCTTCAACCCAGGGGCAAAAGGGGCTCGCGGGCTGCTTGCAGCCCGCGCACCACGCACCCTCGAAGGTCGACAGCATTCCAGAATAGAAAATATTTGAATAATTGGGAATTTATAAGCACTTCCGGTTGACTGTGGAATCGCTGTTGGCAAATAATAACAAATTGACGGGGGATTTTGATGCATTTTCAAATGACTGCCCTATTGCTTCAACCCAGGGGCAAAAGGGGCTCGCGGGCTGCTTGCAGCCCGCGCACAACGCACCAGCTAGTTATATATTATATTGTAGGTGAGTTTTCATTGAATTTCGGAGCAAATTATGAATTGCTCATTGCGCGCGAATATTCAAACGTGAATATGGGTATTTTCCTGTCTCGTAGCGAATTTCTAAGGCAAGCCGGGCTTTTCGGCTTGTATGAACGTACCGCCACTGATAAAAGGAATACTGCAGTGAATATGAAAACTTATAGTACTTAATCTTTTGCTATGCTATAATATATAAAAAACCTTTCAAAGTTATCTAAGTAGTTTATGGTTAGCATAATGTGACAAAATTCCCTATTCACACACACAATTACAAATAAAAACAACTAAAAACTGTTGAAGCCAGTAAACAGAGATAAAAACCAAGATAAAAACTTATAAATAAATAATTGCATGCCTTTGCGAATAACAAACAATATTTTGTATTTATCTCGAATATCTAGGTTCTAAAAGAATTATAAGGAGAGGGGAGCTGCGCTGACGCAGAGCAATGTAATGTAATTGATCATTGCTTGTGCGTGGGAGCTACACCTGCTCTTTTACTATTTAGACCAAGGTACAACAATTCTATACGCTTGCGTGCATAAATAATTGCTTGAATTACATCAACACATGAGAAAAACACTTCTGAGAAAGTTTAAAACGTAAATATTAGAAAGTCTTCGTGTTTTAGCAGGTATACAAATTAAGATGCAAGATTATATTCAAAAGATACGAGAATCGTTTATGAAATTTTAATTACAACTTGAGTGCAACAAAAAATGTAGCACACACTCGGTACAGTTATCTATCGTAATTATGTTCAATGAACATAACTGAGTCTGCGTGAAATATGAATTCTAAACAGGTTAATAACTCGCAGGACGCACTCTAAATATTACGAAATACATATCTGGTTTTGGTATAAAGTGAGTAAATAAAGTTTTAGTTTTAGATTGAGTTATAACGTGTTATATATACAGGGTGTAATCGTTAAGTGTGCACAGGCGATTATTCCGTAACTATTACACATATCAAAAAACTTTAAACTGATATCGAAAGTACTTAACCTAATGAGTAAAATGGCCATAATAAATTTTTAAAAATAAATCGAAAAATATCTAAAAAATTAACTTTAAACCCTCCCATACATTAAGTATGAGATATGAATATCCCATGTACATTTAATATGAAAGATTTTAGCTTTTTCTTTCTTTTTTTGGTTTTCTGCTTTAATTACTTCGCAAATTTGAAGGGAAGTTCATTTAGAAACTGTTAATAGAGTTCCTCACTGTATTGCATAATGAGGACGTCACTTCGAAAATCTGCTATGAATACAAAATGTATGGGAAATAAAATGTATGGGAGCGCTTAATGTAACATTTTTTGATATTTATATTATGGCCATTTTACTCATTAGGTTAAGTACTTTCGATATCAATTTAAAGTTTTTTGATATCTGCAATAGTTACGGAATAATCGCTTGTGCACACTTAACGATTACACCCTGTATAGTTCATAAATTCAAATAAATATAAATTTGTATGTACAGTAATATAAACGAATGCATTTATTCATTGTTCGAAAAACAATTTTCCTCAAAATCGTTGATCCATGAATCAAGCTGCATTTGTAAAGTGACTAATAATTCCTATAAGTTAACTCATTCTGTTGTCGAAAATGAATGGAGTGGAATATTTGTTCAAGAAAAGATTGTTTACAGTCGAACCGCTTGCTACATCCAATAATAAAAAGTATACCGCGACGCGTGCGCATGACTTTCAGGCACTTCCCCGGAAATAAACCTTATTGAGGTGCTCTCATAATGTTGGTGTTACGTTACAGATAAGCATTGCCTCTATTATCTAGATAATGACTACTTCCCTTTTTATTACATAACTTCAGCTTTGTGATGTTTCATTGGACAATAATTTTATAACGAATTATGAATCTATGTCGATTCTTTAATTTAATTTATTAAACGTGAAAGAAATAAATATCAAATAAATTGGTTTAATGTACTCACAAAAAAATAAGCTAGAGAAAAGAGATAAGGTTGAGACTATATTATTTAGAAAATCATTATGATACCCCTAAAGCTTACATTAGTAAAAAAAATCCAATCAAAACTACCGTTTCCAAAGTAGGTACATTCATTCATAAAATTCGTAAAGCGACATATAATTTAATTATGTAATAAAAGTATCGTTATCATCTCGCAGCGGAACTAATTACCTCCGATTACAAATATTTAACTTGAAAAGGGATAAGCGACGCTATCCGCCACCCACGCGCCATGTTTGCGTCGTGTTGGAATGGACATGGCGGATTTATGTTCTTTCAGAGAAATATACATTAATATTTCCACACGAAGACCGTATTCATTCACAACAATAGCGTGAATGAGTTCCATTAAGGGCTACTAGTACTAATTGAGCGACACCCGTACAATGAGGTGGACACGCCATGCCTTTGTAGTTGTAAAACACACATACCCCATCGTACTTAAATTACAGTAGGTGAGCACTATAAACGACGTTCTATTATGTTTACCGCCTATTAAAGATCTTTTTGGTGGTATCGGAAATTTAAAATTTTCATTAAAGTATGTCATTGTTTGCGAATACGAAACGTGGCGTAGGTGGCGCTATCTCGGTGACTCGACGGAAGAGGCGCCGTATCCTGCGGAAGATAAGCTCTGAGCCTCATCTGCGACAGCGATCCAATCGATACTCTATCCCCTTACTATTAAAAATCACTTTACCTTGCCTCCTCCGTTGCGTTATAAATATATTGCAACTCTGTATTTGCATAGGTGAATAACATATTACCAATACGCGATCTGAATTGGTTCGATTTCAAAACTTCGCTATCGATGACGTGAGTGTAACACTTTACTAACTAGGTAGGCATAATGCTAATGACATTTTTTCGCGCTGGGTTGTTGTGATTGCGTGTGCGCATTCTATTCTGCACATAGTAAATAATACATGTGGCCCGGTTCGTGCTCCATTTACGTTATCATGGTGGTAAAAATTTGCTATGTCCGATATTTACGACACGACAAGATTGCAACGGATAAAATACAGGTTATTTGTAATATTATTATGTGTATGCGTCGTTATAAAATTAATGCACATTCTCGGCCACGCGTGTTCGTTATCGCGCTGTTAGCCGTCATTAAATTGTTATCTCTGCTCTAAATATTTGACTCTACTGTATCAGTCACAAAAATAGGTAGCGGTTGCTTCATTCATTCCTGCCGATGGCGACGTTTGAATTAAAAGGAGCGACCGTTACGAACCGTCTGGTCCGGGAGCCAGCAGCAGATTTTATGACCAAGTTCCTCTCAAGCGGTAATTAGTAAAATGCATCAAAGTATAGTATTATGAAGCCTCGTGAACGTCAGCTGGAGCTCGGTTGGGGGGAAGAGCGGTTGTAGCCTCCCGTATCAGCTGACGGTTTTTCCACCAAGATACAGCCAGCTGACATATATATTTATCCACAGTTACATATAAGCTATCATCAGGTAAATTTTTGTTTGAGAGGAAATAACGGAAAATAAATTTTTCTTTAAATTTAACTTTCATGTTCGAGACACCAGCTGACGTATAATACACCATGTTGTAACCAGCTGACTATTTTTTTTCGTTGAGATATTGGGTTAGCTACAATTTGACAAATTTTTAGCTGAGAGGAAATGAATGAATGAATGTATTTTTTTTCCTATGTGCGTGGGAGGCTACAACCGCTCACCCCCCCAACCGAGCGCCAGCTGACGTTCACGAGGCTTTATAATACTATACTCTCATGCGTCTGACGAATTATCTCTTGAGAGGAAATAGTTAACCAAATTTGCACCTGGCTCCCTAACCAGTCCGTGACGTAAGGCCGAAGTCATATACTAATGTGTGTGATGATTATACGTTTTTTATAATGTATGCAATACGCGCAAGTGATTTGTATTCTGAGCAGGTGCCAGGGAACATGATGGCGGGCGACATTAGCTGCGGCGTCTGACTCGAGTCGCGTTTCGGAGGTCGTTGGACGACCCCTGTAACACGAAACAATTATTTGCACATAATAATAAGTAGCAACATGATAAGCGTGTATCTCATATACGTAATAGTCAATCCCTGTGGTCAATCCGCTTGTGCTTCCTTTTGGGTGTCGAAATTGATCCTTGGTTTTATGATAAATAATATATAATCAGATTAATCACTGTCAGCATTTGAATAATAATACTATTGTTAAATTAAAATTAAAATCTATCGGTTCTTCCAAGGAAGCCCATCGCAAGCGAAAAGTAAGCAAAATTTAAGAATGTTTTTTCGGGAAAATTACATTTCGGATAACTCGCAATGAATCGTAGAAATGATAGTGGGGTGGGTAACGGGCACATAATATTATAAACTAAAACTAGCGACCCGGCCCGGCTTCGCACGGGTGCAATGCTGATACTAAATACACTACAGAAAAACTGTGAACGTTGTATATAAAAATTAAAAACATAGCGGCCCGCTCCGGCTTCACACGGGTATAAAATATACAGCCGGGCGGCCGGCCGGTACCGCCGCAAGCGCTACGTCCCGCAATTTTTAACTCTGTAATATCTTCGAAAATATTCACTTAAATCATACGGTGTAAAGGGCCATATAGATCTATATTAAATGAACAATGTATTCAAGGTATTTAATTCGTTAAGGATTAATGCCGTATTGGTTAAAATCGCTTCGAAAATTAGCCATTATTTGTCGTAAAAAGTAAATGACAAAAAAAAGTTATTGTGGGTTATCCATAAGAGATAGACATATACCATCGCGGACTTTTCTGTAGACTTTTTCAATGTGTACAATACTTAGTACATTATTTTGATAAAACTTGTAGGGTTCAGCCTGCGTTTGCAATGTAAGCGGAAAAAATGTAATTATTTACGACAGCACATTAGAAACCTCAAAAATAACAGTACTTCTCCACTATTTAATGGATGTTATTATACATATAAACCTTCCTCTTGAATCACTCTATCTATTAAAAAAAACCGCATCAAAATCCGTTGCGTAGTTTCAAAGATTTAAGCGTACAAAGGGACATAGGGACATAGGGACATAAGGACATAGGGACAGAGAAAGCGACTTTGTTTTATACTATGTAGTGATGTGACACGTAATTATTAGAGAAGTTGACTTTGCAGCCAGATAAATGATTCATTCGGCGACTTGCCAAATGATAACGGTTGCTATTTGTATTGTGACAAGACTAGGCTATGAACAACTGTGCTATGAAGTACCAAATAGGTACCTACGTATGCAATGGGTTTATGTAAAACCGTAGTGCTTCATAAACATTATCTTTAATAAACAACGTTTAATAAACCTCAGACATACATAATATTTGAACAAATGCTATCATGCCGCTATCACTGCACTTAATTGTTAGAAAGTTATGTGAAATATTTAATTTGTCGTGTTGTAATTAATGATAACAATTTTAAGTGGAATAGGTAATTAGGCGGGAATATTATCTGTAACAATATGAATAATATTGATATTTTTTATTAAATACTATTATTCTACATATCACACTCGTGTAGGTTCATATTCCTATGTGTTTTTATAAGCTTGATATTTTAATTTGAGGCTATTGACCTGTCGAGCTGTTACGAAATAAATAACATAACCACATTCTACATAATAAATAATTCTACGTAGGTAGATAAATAGATTAGAAGATCAAGTCTCCTTTCACCGCCTATTTACGTTCTTCGAAACGAAATAATATTTCTATCACTCAATAAGAATATTAATTATTTTATATTTCTCTCTTATTTTAATATAGGTACGCGACAAGTTGATAGAAAAGATGGAGAAAATTAAGTTACTTGTATATAGTCTGCCATATATGGAACAAATACTTTAGAAGCTAGGATATGCTAGAGCATCCGGTAATAAATAAATAAAATATCTTCGCATTAAAAAATAATTATAATATTTATAGGAAAAAAAAAAACTTCAGGGCATTAAGCCGTGTCCAAATAACAATTAAATTTTCATTACGACCTTGCCATTTGCCTTTCAGATTCTTATAATTACCTGGTTGGCCTTCTCTGGAAGCTGTGTTAAAACTTAAATGTTAAAATTTTAATGTCCTGTTTTGTAAAGCTCGCGAATTATTAAAGAATGCATCGGCTCCTCTCGGAGGCTTCGATTGTTTTTGGTTTCGATGGCCGCAGTGGACCAGCGTGGGTTTGTTTCTCGATGTCATTTCTAGATAAAGTTTGTTCTTACTTCCATGGCATATTACTTGAGGCTGCTATTTCTATGATGATTTTTATAAGTAGGAGGCCGTGCGGGTTGATAGTTCTATTATAGATAGCTCCCAGTCGCGTCATTGGCCTCGATCCAGGAATAGGCCATCTACGGTTCAAGTGCACGCCATTTCCGGTTTAAATGTGCCGTAGTATGCCTGGTTGGCGCCAGGATAATTGTGTAAATGTAATTTTGTAAGTCTGCTCCATTTGTACACATCAATACATGTACCTACTATTAAATTGAGATTTGTAACGCGCATAACGCAATTCGTCCCTATATCAATCATGTTCCAGTAACAAGGGCGTCACCTGAGCTTTTTACTTTTATGAAATTTTCCTTCGCATATTTATGCGATAATTTATTTATATTTGCAACATTTGATAGTTTATCGAAGTAATTAAAAGCTCTTTTACATAATGTAGGCATTTTTGTTCTAATGTGAAAACAAAATCACATAAATGATAAGTGAACCTATAAATCATGGTATCATTTACATTTTATCTTATTTATGCAAAAGTTATATTTAAATGGTAGAACGAGACACGGCAATGTATTAATTTGATACATGATATCCGAATGACAGAAATCCAGTAGGCGTATAAAGGAAAATACCATGTTTTTCAGCAGAACCGTAGTATATAATAACGTCAATGCGTGGGCGCCGCGTCGACCCGGGGCGTCCCGTGGGCGGCCCGGGGAGCCTGGGCCCTGAACCAATTCTACCTACCCTGAAGTGGGTGGCTATTAGTAGGTACCTTCTCTACATCTATATTCTATACCATAGAATACGTTTAATTTAATGACAAAGGGATTGTGTGAAATAACGGAAAAGCTTTTTAAGACATTTTTTTGTAGCTTTTAATTGGTCATTAATTTATCTAGTTATAAAATAAATCATTATTCACAATAAGACATTTTTTATATAATATAATTTTATTACATGGATATTATTATAAAATGATAAAGGCATAAACATCAGACTTGAGAACAATGGCAATCCATTAATGAAATGAAAAGGTAGTATTTCGAAAAGGCATCACATTTTACATTTTTAACAAACAGTTTTCTTACAAAAAATGCATTTTCATGTAAGTACCAAGCATTATGAACAAGAATTACCCTATCGTTAATCATTACAACGCTCTTTTGTTAAAAAAAACAGATAACAGCGACTCTGCAATTCATACTATATTCACTCAGAAGTCTGAAGTACTCGTCCAAAGATGGTGAAACATTGTCTGTTATTTTAGTGGATGATCCAGCAGATTAGATAAGTAAAATTTTATCATGCAACACAACCGCTGTTAATCTGATAAATTATGTAAACATTGACAGCACAACTTATTAATATCTTTTTTAAAATTGCAGGAAAATTTAATCAATACTATCTATATTTTTATATTTTTTCATTTCGTATCATGATATGACATCATAATTACAGGAAAGTTTTTATACACCGGTAAATTAAATATCCACACTATAATATTATAAATGCGAAAGTAACTCTGTCTGTCTGTCTGTTACTCAATCACGCCTAAACTACTGAACCAATTTTCATGGAATTTGGTATGGAGATATTTTGATACCCGAGAAAGGACATAGGCTACTTTTTATCCCGGGAAAATGACGCAATCCCGGAAATCCCACGGGAACGGGAACTATGCGGGTTTTTCTTTGACTGCGCAGGCGAAGCCGCGGGCGGACACCTAGTATTACAATAAATAAATATAATAACGCAAATATAACTCTATACTGATTTCAAAAACATACTCAAATATAATACTGAAAATAAAAACAAATCTACATCGAGTTCGTCAAACAGGGATTACACTTGAGGCTCCTCTTATTTGGTTTGAAATTGGGGATAAAGCAAGCAAAATTTATATTTCGTTGAGGAAATGGATGCAATATGAGTCGTTACTCATGACAGCGCTATCGATATCAAACGTTGACTTTGCGGACTAATATAATGTGAAATACCTATTGGACGATGAAATATTGATCAGAAATAAAAATGTCTTATTGGTTACCAAAACGGTACAATATTGTGGCATTGGTTATTCTAAACGCTATGTTCCAATTAAATGTCTATATATTTGTGTTATTACAAATGAGAAAGAGAATCCCACGCAATAATTTTTATATGTGTGTATTCTAAATATAGGCCATTTAGGTATATGATATTATAATGAATACTTATTCACAAACGTTACACATTTATGTTGTATTTCATCGTTGAATGTTCTCATTTATCTACATTGGTGTACCCGTGTACATGGAGATACTACGTAACGTTATTTAGTATTTAATGCTAGGTGACAGTATAATAATTATTATTTTTTGTCTCTGCACCATAAAAAGACGATCGCAGATCATGCTTTTGATATAAACCTAGATTCAATTCAAAGCAATAGTTAAGTGTTAACACATAAAATAGTTCACAGAATCTGAATCATACACTTATTCTCAACTGGCTCAAGTTTTACGATGGAGCTATCAGCTATGATATAACGTTAATATTATTTCAATTTAATATAACTATTCTAACATTTGAAATACCTACTGCTTTAAGATATAATTTAATGCCTATTTCAGTCAAATTGTCAGGTAATAAAATTAACCAATCGTTAATGGTAAATTGCTGGTATTTGCTTAAATAATTATTTAATCTCGTAATTAAGCTGCCAGTCAACGAAGTGAGTATATTAATGTATAAATAGGTATATAGTAGGCCGGTTCGTGCCGCGTCCTCACATTCGCTGTTTATGAGTTCGCAGAAGTAAACGTCTCGACTCTCGATTCAAGCGAAGCGTATAGATAACTTCCTTTTGCACTTCTTGACATTTGGAAATTCCAATGGAATACACTTAGCGATGCCGATAAAATCACGAGCCATATTCTATTGAGGATAGCATTAGATAGTAGATACGTAATTTCGTTTTATCATATACCTATCATATACCTACCTTAACTAAACACTGTAACTTGTCTTCTGAATTGAATGCAAATAACCACATTATTAAGTTAAAACTTTAATCTTGAATAAGTATAACACTTTAAAGTACCATAAATATTTAATTTTTTATTTTATGGATCTCTGAATAAAGTGAAACAAAAGAGAGATGTAGGTACGTGTTAACAGTGCCCAGTGGTAACCACGATTGAAAGATAACTTAGATTTTTAAATACTTACTAAAATTCAGTATAAAACATTAAATATTGTTATGTTAGTACAATGGATAATATTATCTTAAAAATATATGAACAGCATTACATATTTTCATCCATAATGAGGAGATAACACTGAATTAGTTTTCATAACAGATGTACCTACTCTTTGAGTCTTGTTTGTTTCAAACTGTATCATATCAACAAGAAAAATGTTATTTTACAATTACAAATACATTGTTAAGATCTTAATAGAGAATCGTCATAACTGTGTAAATGGCGATATTTGCGTCAGCAGCGAGATTAGGTATTCGATACTCACGTTTCAATTATCCGAACCCCGATAGGAGTATCATAAAAACGTATCCGCTAAATTGGCTATGCTAGCATGAAATCAATACTGATACCAAGTATAGAAAGTTTTTGTTTTGTTTTCTTAACGTCTGCATACGCCAGTAACAATACGAAGCTGCATTCTTCTCTATATTATTTCACACTTGCTAATGACTGCGACTTTGCCCGCGTATGTTTTTTAAACCTTCCTCTTTTTCCGTAACAAACATTTTCTTACTTATAAGGTTGAAGTGAAAATCTTCTTATTGGAATTCCATTCATTTCGGAAAGAACAAACAGACCAGCAGACACACAATTTTACTTGCACATTTAAATAAACATATTAACCTTGAAATGTAAATTCTATACGTGTTAACTACCAACAAATATTTTGACTATATTTGCGTCTGCCGCCGTCCATGACCCTGCCGGACGGAGTGGACAGAGAGATATTTACATAACAAGAGGACGGAATCCGGCGCGAACGCACCATCGCCACCTCGCCGTTTATTCAATTAAACATAATCAACCGATGAATGATCGTCTCAAATACGCCTAACTTCTACGTACTTTGAATAGAGCATCGAACAGTGTAGTTACGTGATTTTTGGGCTCTTTAAAACGCCTTTTGATCCCTTTGGGATTACCTATATACATTCAATCTTGTTCGTTGTTCTTAACACTTTTAATCTACTTCAACGTCAGTTAAGGCAAAGGTAAATACCTAATGCTAGTCATTATACACAATTTCTGAGATCGATATCCACTTGGGAGCGTCTCTTCAACGTTGTAAACAAATTATCGACCTATTCTTAGAAATTGCATATCAATAACTATTTTACAGAAGACTGATGGTTTTTTCCTCGCCACGCCACACCTACTAATTCAATACCTTATGTAAATAATATATTATGTTACAATAAAAAAGTAATTATGTTCATCATTTACCTGAAGCTCGTTTAGAAGCGAGGGGTTGGTACTTGGTATAAACATTGCGAAAGAAATATGGCAAGTTTGTAAAAAAAAGAAACCCGATTGCGTTTAATAAGTTCAACATAAAATTGTAAAACAAAACTTTGAAAATTACTTCTTTCAATAGGTACGCAAGTCGCAATTCTAGTCTTTGAAGACGTAGGTAGTATGGCTTCAAAGTCAGAGTTCAAAACTTTATTCTTATTAATTTTGATTAATCCAAGTCTAAATCCAGGCAAAATAAAAGTAAAAACGACATGCCTATGTTACTATGTACCATAATTTACTCGAAAACAAAACGCTCCTTGTTGTAGTTGGTTAAATATAAAAATGTGTTTACTATACATAGTTTGCGCTTAAAAAACGTAGTTTGTTTACCGAGCAAGGAAACGCTTTATCAGAACTTAGTTTCTTGTTACTGGGGTAAATCCCGATTGCATTATCGGCTCGAATATCGTAAATTCAAGGGAATTTAATATCTGTCTGAAATAAGTAGGACAGGCAGATGGTCAACTACGTAATTCATATTTTTCTACACCAGCTTTACTTCAACTCATTTTAGCAAAGGCCAGCCTTTGAATTTGAAGATGTCACTGATTTAGATTAAATTCCTAATGCTTTTTAATAAATATATAGTATAAATATGAAGTATGAAAAAACGTAAAGGAACATTTTAAATGTATCTACTAGTAAAATACATGATAGAATACACGTATCGTATCCATCGAGCATAAACATAGACGTCAAGATACTGATGGCATAATCACTGACACAGATTGTGGGCTCATCGACGTACAAGTCGTGAAACTCCATGACAGCCAACCATTTAAAAGGCAAATACCGTCACGATGCGCTTACGCGGATGTCGATTTTTGTTATGCGGTTAATGTAATTAGACCCCGATTAATGTTCTTAATCCTTCTTTATGCCATTATCTATGTTTACGGAACCGACTTCAAGACGTATAAAGGGCATCACAAGTTTTTCTGTGCTTCTTATTTGCGGCAATCATCTTTTTTCTGCATGATAAGACAGAAACATAGGTCACTTGTTGAGCTTGAGCTTCACTAGGTCATCAGCTATAGCCTATAGCAGATGTTATAACACAGGCAAATGCAATACGTTCAACCACAAGCGCCGCTGCTTAACCTACTATACTCACACAAGTACCATTGTTTTATGTGTGGATAAACATATTAATAGCCTTGTTAGATCATTAATTGGTTATGAAATGCCCATGCATAATCCCCGATTGTATCTTTGCAGATTGACGGACGTGTGGCACGTGTGCCGGCGCCACGGATGCGTCGCGGGCGGCGGCGTGCAATGAGCTGCTAGAAGTAGCGATGGTGGGCGTGGGCGTGGCGGAGGGGGGCGGGGGTGCGGGCGGCGCTCCCGACGGCTACTACGGCGAGTACTACCCGCCTGAACCGTACTATGTGCCGCCAGAGATGTGTCCGCACCCGCAGCAGCATCCGCAGCATACGCACATGTGCACCATGCACGCTGATTACAGTAAGTTGCTGAATGAACCACCTGACGCATAGCCACGTCCCCTACATACATACCTACTTATATGGCAAGAGCAAAAGGCAAAGGCAACTTTTTCAGTTGATTTATTTTTTTCAGAGCTTTGTAGTAGAGTGCAACATTTTAATAAGACAATGAAAAGTGAGCGATAGAATAATATATAAAGAGTTTATTTTAAGCTTAACAAGTTAAGAGCACAGTGACAGAACGAGTAACATAGCATGAAAATCGATCAGCACCATGTGGTAAAATTTGTTGGAATAACAATAAATTATTCTGGAAACGATAGCTGTCCTGCATGTTTCCTTGATTTTCTGCAAGTTGTTATTTTTAATGTGGAAAACCTAGCACAGAACTCGCAGCTTACATTGCACATCTTTATATCTCAGTAACTAATTGAAATAAAATTTATCACAAAATATTAAGGCTTTTACATGCGCTAATAACCTTGACCATACTTGACGGATCTCAAACCTCTCCCGCTGCACCTTCTTTTTTCCTCGCATTTTGTATTTAAAAAGATACTAATCAGTGAAACAAAATATCCTCGTCAGGGACTGTTGTGTAACTGATAATTTATTAAACATAAAATTTTCAGAGCTCTAAGTCAGCAGGTTACGAAGTTTATAGAGTATTTGCGGAAAAATCGATGACCACGGCACATTTTTTTTCTAGAAATCTATTAACTTTGGAAAAAAGTCCTCGCGAGCAATTAAAGATCAAAGACCATCCTATTTTATATATTTTTTTCGGTATTGTGCTTTATGTTGTACCAGACTTTATAGAGGTTGAACATAGTCGAAATTGCCGGGTAACGCCTTAAATAGCAAATTACAATTAATTATACATATAAAGTGCGCTAACTGCGAATTGTCGAATCATTCGAATATGCGAATTTACGAAGCGGAACAGACGGCGTCGATGGCAAATTGAGACATGCCACGCTTGGTGTCCCATGTCTTCCGTTGCCATACAATAAGCTCTTGTTACATTGTTACATTACACGTTATAGGTATTATTATTCGGCTTTAAAACTGCCTGGATAATGTAAGAAGTATAAATTTTAATGAAATTTTAAATCAAATCACTTGATATGACATAATAAATAAATAAATAATAAATAAATAAATAAATATTATAGGACATTATTACACAAATCGACCTAGTCCCACAGCAAGCTCAATTAAGGCTTGTGTTGTGGGTACTAGGCGACGATAAATATAATATTTAATAAATACATATATAGATAATAACACCCAGACCCAAGAACAAATAATTGAGTTCATCACACAAATATTTGCCCTGACCGGGGATCGAACCCGGGACCGTCGGCTCAGTAGGCAGTTACTTACCACTGCGCCAACCGCGTCGTCAAATAATTGAAGTATTTTTAATTTTTGTAAACAAAAACAAATTGAATAAGATAAGATATCTCGTTATGCTTACGTAAATGCAAAAAACAAAAGCAAAACTGAGATTAGATACTTAATTCTTACAATCCATTAATAAATCAATAAATCGTTAAAGTGATTAAACGATAGTCTATCTATGTATTTATTATTTAATAGGTATTTTCCAGTTTCCGAAAAAATATTTAAATATTTTTACTCTACATAGAGTTTCAATTTCATTGCAATGCTAATTTACTTCTGTTATATTAGTATATTTAACAACTGTACGACGTTTTTTATGGTGTTAGTCTACCAGCAAATGCATATTTTGCTTACAATATCCTTTTCTGTTATTATAAAAGCCTATACTTACCAGGTGGCATGCCGGTGGTGACCTCAGCAGCCATGATGCCGCAACTAATGCCGCCTGTCCTCGACGAAGGGATGCGCCACTACCTGGTGGCCCACCCTCACGCGCAGCACCCTCACCACGGCCATCACCAGCCTCACCACCCGCCAGCCCACCATCAACCGCCGCCTCACCATCAGCCACCACACCCATATGTAAGTTCTAAGTCGGAGAAGCTGGTCATCCGTGGGATTAGAATGTCCCTTAATGCAAAAGACACGAACGATCATTTTGTTTGAAAATTAAGGTCACCAAATGTAGGCTGACGGAAGGTCGGATGACCATTCAAACTGTCCTAAACTCTTAAGTGACATTCTATCCCAGCTGATGCAGCACGGGCAGAGACTCTATCCTATTGGGCTATTCATCTATCCTTAGACAAGGTCATATATTATCTTTCTATCTCCCGCTGTTGTATTTTTATTTTTAACAAGCTTTAATTAGCTTCACCTGCATGTTTGTAGGTTCCTGTAGACTCTATATTGATCCACCCTAAACGGACAGATTTAATTAAAACTTAGTACACTTATCAAGGATCGGTGAAAATATAATAAATTCATAAGTTTATTTAGCAAATCATATTTTATAGTCTTTTTAAACAATACCAACTACCTATTAACTTTTTTTTTAATTCTATATTAGACTCTAGCTTAGTTCCGGCATTGCTTCGCGTCGGTGGCTTCGGTAGGTATTGTCAGTGGTTACATCTAAAATTTAGATTAGAAAAGCAAGGCGAAAAACAATTCCCACAAATTCTTTAACGAGGAAAATTCCTTACCTACATTCAAAATCACAATATTTTATGGTTATCATGACTATGTTTTATTACCTACAATCTTACATAGGCATTGAAACTCGAGTATAAAAATCAATGTTCAGATTTTTACTTTATTAATTTTGATTAGACCTGTATAGTGACGTGATGTAGGTAGGTAATGTTTTATGCTCAGTTTTATGAAATACATAATATGCATAATTTTTTTATGTAGGTAATCCAGAAATTTTAATAAGTATCTAATGTACTAACCTACTCTAGTAATTTGCATTAATGGTATTTTTGAAAATGCTATAAAGAAAATATTCCTGATTATTAACTCTTAAGATATTTAAATTCATACATGTTTGAATTCGTATTAAATAATAATCTCTTAACCCTTTGATGACAGCCCTTGCCCTTGCGTAAGCTATATTTTAATGTTGGTATTATTGTAATAGAACGCCCCTAAATTGCCATTACCACAGATCACAGAAACTTACAAACTTCCAGAAATGTTTTCCCTAGTTTTGGTAATAATTGGGTACTTTAGTACCACATTTATGTAAAGGTTTCTTTTAATTAATCTAAGCAATGAATGTTATATATACAGCTCAATATAAATTAGAACTTCGAAAAGGATTTATTTAATTTATCTCTTTTACGGTATCAGTTTATTCTAGTGTTTTAAATCACATCGTAATTATATAATTTCATAGGTATTTGACCTATAAAATAAAATAATATCATAATATGATGTGTTTCACCCAAGTTTCACCTATGTAAACATTCACTTCGTTTATCGATTATATCGTGAACAAAACGTCAATACATAGAAATAATACAACCATATAAAATGAACGGCTAAGTATTTGCATTTGCTACTATTATTGTATTATCTGATTTTGGCTTCGTTTTACGGCTGGTAACCTTATCGGTAAATATTGTACAAGTTGGCACTACGTGGCACTGACGTCCACACTTCACTCCGCATTCTTGACAAGCTTGACTGATATCAAGAAGCAAAATTACTGTAGTTTTTAATAAAAATGTGCGATTCGAATGAAACAAACGCTGATAAAGAGAAAACTAAGGTCGGTGGTTAATAAATACAAAAAAATATAGCTTTCCATTTACAAACATGGGGATAAAATCTAAAATTTTAATAGCCGTATGTTTGTTTATGCCGTGGTAATGTTTACAAACATAAAACTAATCTTTCGTAAAACTTTTCTAATCTGTGAATAATAATCCAGTTATAACTACGACAGGTTTCTTTTATAACAGTGTTGTAGCAAAGTGAATAAAATATGTTTTATGTTGTGAGCTATATTGTTTTTTAAAATTGTTATTTAAAATTCCAGGGTCCAGCAAACGGTGCAGGCGCTCCCCAACACTTCTATGGGCCAGGCTACACGGCACATTTCCACCATGTGCCACCACACCACATGCAGCATTCACCACCTCCCCCTATTTATCCAAAGGATGAAAGGACTCAACGCCAATACACAAAGTTAAAACAAAAATTAGAGAGGAAGCAGAATAGTAGGAATAATGGGACAGGTGTGTTTGTGTTCATAAACAGTAATTTTGACTGTTCAGTCTTTATTCAGGTTTTTTATGCTAATTTAAAAAAGCGTGTAATCAGTATTTTTTATTTGATAATGATATTACAAGTAAACTTAATTCTGCTGTCATTATTTTATTATCATGTTTTTATTTTAGTAAAATTCCATTTTATTGCTCAATTTCATTATAATATTTAGTCTAACAACAAAGCAAGCAATGTATGTTTTCTCATGAATTTAATCGAAATTGTTGTAAATTTTTAGAAATAAGCTCTGGGGCGAGCACACCGTCACTGTCTCCTCGCAAGGAACTGAATGGTCGTGGGGGTGGGAGTGGTGGTGCATCATCGGGAACATGGTCTGAAGGGGAGGGCTCCTCGGCGGGTGCTTCCGTGCAAGGAGACGATGAAAACGACACTCAAGCATTACTTGATCTGTTGTCGGCCACAAGAACCCCACAGGTTAGTGTTGTGTCTTTTCATTGTTTAAGTGAATATATCTTCTTAAGTCATAACATATAATCTAAATGATTTTACATTATTTAAACCTAATATTGATAGCTGCTTTTTGAGAATTAACTATTTCAATATTATCATACATAATAATCTTGAATACTTACTTGCAATAGGATTTTTATGTAAACATTATTTCCAATAGAAAATTCATTTTTATGACCTAGTTTGTAAATCCTCAATTGTATATTTACGTTTCAGGTCAGTGACATGACACCTACAAGTGCTCTTGTGCAATGGAACTCGCCAATACCCGAAGGAGTCACATTACCAAATGTGGAACTGACATATGACTTGCTGCTGGGCGATCGGGGACGCTACAAAGCTATATACAGTGGACCCTCATTGTCATGCAGGTAACTATTTCATAATATTTACAAGAGTTTATAGTGTTCTGAGAGATTCTAGTTAAGTGGTAAAAATTACTTTTAAATATTTTATTTTGGATTGAATTTCGGTCTATTCTCTTGCTATATAAAAAAAATAAATTTATTTTATTATGTAGTTCATAATTTTTTAAACTCATTTTTAAATTTATGTAACAGGTGTAAATAAAACACACTTTTATGCAGTATTACTTTATTCAATAAAAAATAAGTTTTACATAGGCCTATTTTAGACAATGAACATTTAACAATTATTATGCTTACACAATACGTGTTTGATTTTTCCAGGGTAAGGGATCTAAGGCCAGGCTGCGAATACTCAGTATGCCTGCAAATTCGAGCGGGGGAGCTGATAGGAGCAGCGAGCGAAGCGGCCACGTTCCGCGCTCCCCCCGCGCCCCCCGACCGCCTGCCGCCCGCGCGCGTCACGCAACGACAACGAACGTCGCTCCTGCTGCGCTGGCCCTCCATCGCGGACAACGGCGCACGCATCACCCACTACATACTCGAAATGGACTCCGGCGAGGGCTTCGCCGAGCTGACCAGGCCGCGCACGCGACAGCACACCGTCAACAACCTGCGGCCCCAGACGCGGTACCGCTTCCGTATCGCCGCAGTCAACGAGTGCGGGCGCGGCGAGTGGAGCGAGGACACCGTGGTGTGGACGGCCGGCTCCCCCCCGCCCGCGCCCGCCCCGCCCGCGCTCACCGACGCCACCTCCACTTCTCTCAAACTCAACTGGGAGCGTCGCTCCGACGAAGAGTTCACCCTTCAGATGGACGACGCGGCGCGCGGCCACGGCTTTCTGCCCGTGTACAGCGGCGCAGATTGCACTTACCTCTGTGAGGGTCTCCGCAAAGCCACCGATTACCGATTTCGTCTGCGCTGCGAGACGACCGACGGTCAGGGCCCGTGGTCGATAGAGGTGACCTATCGAACGCTACCAGAGAAACCGGGCGCTCCCGGCCGACCCACCATCAAAGGAAAGGTGCACTCCCGTGCTTTTAGACTTAAATGGGAACCGCCCAGTGACGATGGAGGATCTAGCATAGAATCGTACACGCTCGAGTTGGACAGTGGAGAAGGGTACAGGTGCGCCTACCAAGGTCCCGAGCGAGAAGCGCACTGTGATAGACTGTCACCGGGAACGTCGTATCGCGCCAGAGTGCGTTGCGTTAACGTGGCGGGAGACAGCGACTGGTCGGTCACCGAAATGGTTTCAACGGAAGCGACTACGCCCGGGGCGAGTAACGCTCCAGAATTGGTCGCCGAGCCGCGGGCCACACTCGCTTCGATAAGCTGGCGACCCCCGGAGTGCACGGGCGGCGCTCCTATCACTGAGTACCGCGTCGAACTCGCGGGAGACGACGGAATAGTGCGGCTCGCCCACACGGGGCCGCAGTGCGACTGCACGGTGCGGGAGCTGGTGCCGGGCTGCCAGTATCGACTGTGGGTGACGGCGTGCAACTCGGTCGGCGCCGGACCGCCATCTGCGGCGCTCCGCTTCGCGACTAGGGCCGCGCCCCCAGATGCGCCCGAACCGCCCATCGCCACGATAGAGAGCGCAAGAAGCGCTCGTCTCGAGTGGACACCCCCCGCCTCCAACGGCGCGCCGATCGTCGACTATCACGTCGAAATGAGCGGGATCAACGTCGACGATTCGTATGCCCACGTATACCACGGCGCCGAGACGAGCTGCGTAGTCGAAAAACTGACCCCGTTCACGCCATATTTCTTCAGAGTGTGCGCCACCAACGCCGCCGGGCGCGGCCCGTGGTCCGCCATCCGCGACGTGCTCATGCCGCGCGCCCCGCCCGGCCCGCCGACCGGCCTGCGCCACGAGGCGACCGCCGACTCGCTGCACCTGCACTGGCGCACGCCGCCCGCGCACGGCGCCGAGGTGCTCTCCTACCGCGTCGAAGTCGGCGAGGAGGCGTTCGACACGGAGGGGCCGACGCCCGAGCAGCTCGTGGAGGGGCTCGAGCCGGACACCGCGTACGGCGTGCGCGTCGCGGCGCTCAACGAGCTCGGGCTCGGCGAGTGGTCGGAGGAGGCGCGCGCGGCGACCCGCCCGCGGCCGCCGGCGCCGCCCCGCCTGCGGTGCGCGCAGGCCGCGCACAACCACCTGCGCCTCGAGTGGAGCTGCGCCGCGGAGGGCGCGCAGTACTGCGTGGAGATGCGGGCGCCCGACGCGCGCGACTTCCGGCCCGTGTACCGCGGCTCGGCGCGCTCGTGCAAGGTCAAGAAGCTGCGCGAGGCGACGACGTACTGGTTCCGCATCCGCGCGAGCGACGAGCGCGGCGGGCGCGGCGCGTGGTCGGCCGCGGTGGAGTGCGGCACGGTGCCGGCGCCGCCGCCCGCGCTCGCCCCGCCCAGCGTGGCGCTGGCCGGCCCGCGCGCCGCACTCGTGCAGTGGGAGCCGCTCGACGACGCCGAGTACGTGCTGCAGTGCGCCCGCGCCAAGGATGCCGTCTATAAACAAGTGAGTGCCCAGCGATTTTGTTTTACAACATTGCTACGTGTTTTCTTATAAACAAAAACTCACAAATTTATATGAGTGAACTAGTGAAAGATTTGTAGAGCTTTTTTTGTAGAGAATAACAAATTAAAACTGATTGAAAAAAAAACTCAAAAAAATATGATTTGTAGAGCTTTTTTTGTAGCAGAATAACAAATTAATACTGATTATTAAAAAGCTCAAAAAATATGATTTGTAGAGCTTTTTTTGTAGAGAATAACAAATTAACACTGATTATAAAAAAGCTCAAAAAAAAAATGATTTGTAGAGCTTTTTTTGTAGAGAATAACAAATTAACACTGATTATAAAAAAGCTCAAAAAATTATGATTTGTAGAGCTTTTTTGTAGAGAATAACAAATTAAAACTGATTATAAAAAAGCTCAAAAAATTATGATTTGTAGAGCTTTTTTGTAGAGAATAACAAATTAACACTGATTATAAAAAAGCTCAAAAAATTATGATTTGTAGAGCTTTTTTGTAGAGAATAACAAATTAAAACTGATTATAAAAAAGCTCAAAAAATTATGATTTGTAGAGCTTTTTGTAGAGAATAACAAATTAACACTGATTATAAAAAAGCTCAAAAAATTATGATTTGTAGAGCTTTTTTGTAGAGAATAACAAATTAACACTGATTAATAAAAAGCTCAAAAAATATGATTTGTAGAGCTTTTTTGTAGAGAATAACAAATTAACACTGATTATAAAAAAGCTCAAAAATATGATTTGTAGAGCTTTTTTGTAGAGAATAACAAATTAACACTGATTATAAAAAAGCTCAAAAAAATATGGTTTGTAGAGCTTTTTTTGTAGAGAATAACAAATTAACACTGATTATAAAAAAGCTCAAAAAATTATGATTTGTAGAGCTTTTTTGTAGAGAATAACAAATTAACACTGATTATAAAAAAGCTCAAAAAATGATTTGTAGAGCTTTTTTGTAGAGAATAACAAATTAACACTGATTAAAAAAAGGTCAAAAAATTATGATTTGTAGAGCTTTTTTGTAGAGAATAACAAATTAACACTGATTATAAAAAAGCTCAAAAAAATATGATTTGTAGAGCTTTTTTTGTAGAGAATAACAAATTAACACTGATTATAAAAAAGCTCAAAAAATTATGATTTGTAGAGCTTTTTTGTAGTAGAATAACAAATTAACACTGATTTAAAAAAAAAAACAAAAAAATATGATTTGTAGAGCTTTTTTGTAGAAAATTAACAATTTAACACTGATTATAAAAAAGCTCAAAAAAATATGATTTGTCGAGCTTTTTTTGTAGAGAATAACAAATTAACACTGATTATAAAAAAGCTCAAAAAATTATGATTTGTAGAGCTTTTTGTAGAGAATAACAAATTAACACTGATTATAAAAAGCTCAAAAAATATGATTTGTAGAGCTTTTTTGTAGAGAATAACAAATTAAAACTGATTTAAAAAAAAAAAAACAAAAAAATATGATTTGTAGAGCTTTTTTTGTAGAAAATTAACAAATTAACACTGATTATAAAAAAGCTCAAAAAAATATGATTTTTCGGCTTTTTTTGTAGTAGAATATCAAATTAACACTGATTATAAAAAAGCTCAAAAAATATGATTTGTAGAGCTTTTTTTGTAGAGAATAACAAATTAACACTGATTATAAAAAAGCTCAAAAAATTATGATTTGTAGAGCTTTTTTGTAGAGAATAACAAATTAACACTGATTATAAAAAAGCTCAAAAAATATGATTTGTAGAGCTTTTTTGTAGAGAATAACAAATTAACACTGATTATAAAAAAGCTCAAAAAAATATGATTTGTAGAGCTTTTTTTGTAGAGAATAACAAATTAACACTGATTATAAAAAAGCTCAAAAAATTATGATTTGTAGAGCTTTTTTGTAGTAGAATAACAAATTAACACTGATTTAAAAAAAAAACAAAAAAATATGATTTGTAGAGCTTTTTTGTAGAAAATTAACAATTTAACACTGATTATAAAAAAGCTCAAAAAATATGATTTGTCGAGCTTTTTTTGTAGAGAATAACAAATTAACACTGATTATAAAAAAGCTCAAAAAATTATGATTTGTAGAGCTTTTTGTAGAGAATAACAAATTAACACTGATTATAAAAAGCTCAAAAAATATGATTTGTAGAGCTTTTTTGTAGAGAATAACAAATTAAAACTGATTTAAAAAAAAAAAACAAAAAAATATGATTTGTAGAGCTTTTTTTGTAGAAAATTAACAAATTAACACTGATTATAAAAAAGCTCAAAAAAATATGATTTGTCGAGCTTTTTTTGTAGAGAATAACAAATTAACACTGATTAAAAAAAGGTCAAAAAATTATGATTTGTAGAGCTTTTTTGTAGAGAATAACAAATTAACACTGATTATAAAAAAGCTCAAAAAAATATGATTTGTAGAGCTTTTTTTGTAGAGAATAACAAATTAACACTGATTATAAAAAAGCTCAAAAAATATGATTTGTAGAGCTTTTTTGTAGAGAATAACAAATTAACACTGATTATAAAAAAGCTCAAAAAATTATGATTTGTAGAGCTTTTTTGTAGAGAATAACAAATTAAAACTGATTATAAAAAAGCTCAAAAAATTATGATTTGTAGAGCTTTTTGTAGAGAATAACAAATTAACACTGATTATAAAAAAGCTCAAAAAATTATGATTTGTAGAGCTTTTTTGTAGAGAATAACAAATTAACACTGATTAATAAAAAGCTCAAAAAATATGATTTGTAGAGCTTTTTTGTAGAGAATAACAAATTAACACTGATTATAAAAAAGCTCAAAAATATGATTTGTAGAGCTTTTTTGTAGAGAATAACAAATTAACACTGATTATAAAAAAGCTCAAAAAAATATGGTTTGTAGAGCTTTTTTTGTAGAGAATAACAAATTAACACTGATTATAAAAAAGCTCAAAAAATTATGATTTGTAGAGCTTTTTTGTAGAGAATAACAAATTAACACTGATTATAAAAAAGCTCAAAAAATGATTTGTAGAGCTTTTTTGTAGAGAATAACAAATTAACACTGATTAAAAAAAGGTCAAAAAATTATGATTTGTAGAGCTTTTTTGTAGAGAATAACAAATTAACACTGATTATAAAAAAGCTCAAAAAAATATGATTTGTAGAGCTTTTTTTGTAGAGAATAACAAATTAACACTGATTATAAAAAAGCTCAAAAAATTATGATTTGTAGAGCTTTTTTGTAGTAGAATAACAAATTAACACTGATTTAAAAAAAAAAACAAAAAAATATGATTTGTAGAGCTTTTTTGTAGAAAATTAACAATTTAACACTGATTATAAAAAAGCTCAAAAAAATATGATTTGTCGAGCTTTTTTTGTAGAGAATAACAAATTAACACTGATTATAAAAAAGCTCAAAAAATTATGATTTGTAGAGCTTTTTGTAGAGAATAACAAATTAACACTGATTATAAAAAGCTCAAAAAATATGATTTGTAGAGCTTTTTTGTAGAGAATAACAAATTAAAACTGATTTAAAAAAAAAAAAACAAAAAAATATGATTTGTAGAGCTTTTTTTGTAGAAAATTAACAAATTAACACTGATTATAAAAAAGCTCAAAAAAATATGATTTTTCGGCTTTTTTTGTAGTAGAATATCAAATTAACACTGATTATAAAAAAGCTCAAAAAATATGATTTGTAGAGCTTTTTTTGTAGAGAATAACAAATTAACACTGATTATAAAAAAGCTCAAAAAATTATGATTTGTAGAGCTTTTTTGTAGAGAATAACAAATTAACACTGATTATAAAAAAGCTCAAAAAATATGATTTGTAGAGCTTTTTTGTAGAGAATAACAAATTAACACTGATTATAAAAAAGCTCAAAAAAATATGATTTGTAGAGCTTTTTTTGTAGAGAATAACAAATTAACACTGATTATAAAAAAGCTCAAAAAATTATGATTTGTAGAGCTTTTTTGTAGTAGAATAACAAATTAACACTGATTTAAAAAAAAAACAAAAAAATATGATTTGTAGAGCTTTTTTGTAGAAAATTAACAATTTAACACTGATTATAAAAAAGCTCAAAAAATATGATTTGTCGAGCTTTTTTTGTAGAGAATAACAAATTAACACTGATTATAAAAAAGCTCAAAAAATTATGATTTGTAGAGCTTTTTGTAGAGAATAACAAATTAACACTGATTATAAAAAGCTCAAAAAATATGATTTGTAGAGCTTTTTTGTAGAGAATAACAAATTAAAACTGATTTAAAAAAAAAAAACAAAAAAATATGATTTGTAGAGCTTTTTTTGTAGAAAATTAACAAATTAACACTGATTATAAAAAAGCTCAAAAAAATATGATTTGTCGAGCTTTTTTTGTAGAGAATAACAAATTAACACTGATTAAAAAAAGGTCAAAAAATTATGATTTGTAGAGCTTTTTTGTAGAGAATAACAAATTAACACTGATTATAAAAAAGCTCAAAAAAATATGATTTGTAGAGCTTTTTTTGTAGAGAATAACAAATTAACACTGATTATAAAAAAGCTCAAAAAATATGATTTGTAGAGCTTTTTTGTAGAGAATAACAAATTAACACTGATTATAAAAAAGCTCAAAAAATTATGATTTGTAGAGCTTATTTGTAGAGCTTTTTTTGTAGAGAATAACAAATTAACACTGATTTTAAAAAAATTCAAAAAAATATATCTTATGAAAGTTTAGTAAAAGAAAAAGCTTCAAAGCTCTTCATATATTTCTTATCTAGTAAAGAGCTCTTTGAAGTATTTTCATAGTTTCTTCTACTAAAATTTTAGTTTCAATATACTGTAATATGTACAAGACCGAAAACTAAAATTAAAGTTGACGATGTAATCATTTTAATGACGCACACCGTCCGCCCCGCAGGTGTACTCCGGCGCGGCGACGCAGTTCCAGCTGGAGGAGCTGGAGCACAGCGCCGAGTACCTGGTGCGCGTGTGCGCGGTGCGCGGCGGGCTGGCGGGCGCGTGGTCGGGCGCCAGCCGCGTGGCGCCGCCGCCGCCCCCCGCCCCGCGCCGCCGCGCCCGGCCCGCGCGCGCGCTGTCCCCGCGCCACGCCGCGCTGCTGCTGGCCGCCGCCTTCCTGCTGCTGGCCATCTTCGTGGCCGCGCTGGTGCAGCGCCTGGTGGAGCCGAGCCCGTGACGCGCGCTGGCGGCGGCGCGCCCGCGGGCGCTCGCCCGCTTCTAGCCGCCCCGCCCCGACCCCCGCCCTCAGTGGCTCGCCCTCGTCGCCGCGATCCTGTACCTGTGCGTTGCGTTCGAACCTCGGGTCCTGTTCGGTGTTGTATTGTGAATTTTTCAAAGATTATTGTCGTTCGTCGAACGCGGGGAACGTCTCCGCTCGTCCGTAGTCGATCGCCGATGCGATGAGGTGGGTTTCGATCCGGGAACAAGGTACGGTGCAATTTTTATAAACCATATTGACACTATTTTGGTCGCGCGGCGAACGTCGCTTTTGGAGTGCAATTATTGTATTTAGGTAGGGGCTAGCCGGTAGCGATGGTGTCCGAATCGATCGTCTCGACCGTACGGACGAGGGTACGCGTCGCCATCTTTTTATATGTCTCTGTGACTCGACGCGTGAATTATATTTAAAGTCGTCGAGATTCGCCCGCCAGTTCCGCTTTGAGTGTCCCCTCGCTTCCGTACCGTTGCATGTGAATCCTTTGAATGTACATAATTAGCGTAACTACATATATTTATAACCGTCTCTGGATCGATGTGCGAAGTCTCGCTTAGTGTAAACGTGTATCTTAATTTCTAATATTTTCGTATATAAATGTTCTCTAAAATATTTTAAGCGAGCTCAAATCGTTGTTCACGTTCGTTTTGTATCGGATCGATTGTGACGCGGCGTATCGCGTCTCCACGGCCTAGCATTTTACGTGACATTCAAAAGAGTGTTGTCCAAACGCGCTGTCACCCCCTACTTATAGGTGTTTTATACGTATGTATGTGATGTTGCCATTTCAAAAATGTAAATTGTATCTTAGAAAGTGTTGCAATCTTTGCATCTTCGTACTTTCTCTAACTTTTGTATCTAGTCTGTTCTCGATTCCGTTATATTAGCATCGTGCGCTTGGTATATTGTATGAAAATGAATTTTTATTTATAGCTTTATGAAATTGCACTTCCGATGGATTTCATTCGTCTTCATAGCTCTGTATGTTTTTCAAACACTTGATATTTTTATAAAAGTTTTTAATTGGTCTGTTGCGTATATTTTATCATAATTAAGCATAGCAAATTAGTAAAGAAGGTGCTCTAATAATAAAGTTCAGTTAAGAGGGACTTGGCCCCTCGCCTTGCAACGAGTTTCCAGTGTGTGTGCTGTGATCATCTCCTTATGCGATTGAGACTGATTTTTTAAAATAAAATGCTTTCTGTCTATAGGATTGTTTTAAAGGCTTTCGTAACCGAGTTTTTAAGTAACAATTTAAGTATTCAAACTTCCGACTGAGACGTTTGAAGATAGCGGATTCGGCCAACTATTGTCTATTAGGGCGGCACGCCGCGCCGTGGATGTTATATGTCAAATTATAATCCTATTTCTTAATATTATTTTTTAACTTCTATGTACCTTTTAACATTTTATGCTAAATATTAATTAATTTGTTTTATTAATAGAACATGACGTTTATTGATGACATTATTGTAATATAGAGTAATTATTGTTTATAAATTTAGAGATTATAAAATTTATTGAGATTGTTACCACCCGGTATTAATAAGGAATTGCCGAAAGCGACGTAATCTTGTAAGGAAATATATTTCACAAAAAAGTAAAAAAAAAAATAGGTCAAAATCCATGTATTGATGTTTGTTACTTTAATTGATATATTAGAAAAAATATTAACAGATATTCTTCTAAATATAATTTTCAATGAAATAGTTTCTATGTAGATAAGCGAAGTAAGTTTTTATTGTATTCATTTGTAAATGGAAATTATAGGAAATGCATTTGCAATTCACATTGATGTTCTTAGTGTCCTTATTCACGAATAATAAATGTTGTTTGATTATGTGAAATAATGTGGTATTATGGTAATAGTAATAAATAATATTGTAATCACATAGGCCTTAATGCATTAAATGTCTACTAGCTCGAGCCGTCAGTGTAACGTTTCATTTGTCTTGGACAAGAGCTTACCATTTGTCTATATTGTAAGGCTTATATTATACTTGCTGTACGTGTATATTACTTCTGTGATCAGCTTATTCTATTCTTTCTATATGTTTATAATTAATGTTATCATACACATTCCTAGGCGTTTTCTTCATTTCAAAATATAGTGACGTCGTTGTTTTATGGCAGGGATAACTTCGTGCCAATCCACGTGTAGTTCGTAGTTTATCGGCAGCACAGCTGGCGACCGCGTTAAATATCTGTTTTTATTTTCGGAAATTTTATAATCATTATGTGCAATTGACACTTAAGTTATTATATGGCTTAATATATTATAATATTTATTATTTTTTTTATAAGAAAATATTATATCAGTGAATTTATAGCTTTGTGAATAAAATGGAGGAATCGTTGTTCCTATATAAATTTTATATATTGTACAAGACACCGATTGCAATCAAAATTATTGTCTACTACAGTGAAGCATTCCAACTTTATTCCACTTGTAAATAGGCCTAATTAAATGACTATTAATGTACATGTTTCTTTCGTGGGAATGTAAATATATTTCTGATGTTTATGATTTTTTGCAACGTGTGTTTCGACACGGCGATGTATGTCAACTGAAACTATTATTACACTATGTTAAAATCATGTTTTTTTTTTAATTAATGACACGTATGATTAATGGGGATAACATCTCATATTGTATTTGTGTTTGAATTAGTAACGTATAACGAAATGTATATGTTTATAATATAATATTTGATGATGTTATGTATACAATTTATTAAACGTGAATATATCAATAAAACTATATTTTGTGTACGACAATCTTTTATTTTATTTCAAGTAAACACTCTACTACTTCCTTATCCTTTTGTTAGTATCACTTAATTTTGTTGTAAACATCAGTATCAATATACAAAGACAATTTTCAAATTTTGTACATACTTACATTTAATAAACGCACCAAAACTTGACCAAAACAATATAAAAGTGAAATTAGACAAGCCGAAAACATAGATAAGATTTTTGTCGACATTTAAGTTATTATACTAAATACTAATTAGAAACATTTAAACTTAAAAAATGTGAACACTAGATGGTACTAAGACTTAAAAATACCAAGAACACGATCTAAACGACTAGAAGATTTTTGTACCATGAGTATTGGACTTACAACTATCTCAACATAAAATATAACAAAGGCATTTAAAAGTGTAAAAATCTAAAAAATATATCATGTGGACGGAAAGGGTTGACACATAAGTATGTTCTCGCTGTAAACGTGTGTGAAGTTCGTGTAAATTTCTTGCTTCGTTGAAATGTGGTCGATACAACCTCGGAAGTTCTCGGGGAATATTTTCCTAACTTCGTAGATATCTTCAGTTACTCCACCTGTAAAATGTTTTCTATTACATTTTATGAAATAATAAGACATATTATGCACCCATTAAAGCACCTATTATTTTGGTTAGGTACTTCTAGTTTTTATACAGTAAGCATGATTACTGGATATATTTTTAAATTAGGTTCCTTAAAATTATAATGCTCATTTTTAATTTTTCCAACTTCCCAAAAATCAAAAAAATGGTCTAGTCAATGAAAAGATTTTTCGAAGATCCAAATTAGGTCTAAGAGTAAGACGGCACGAATTAATCCACATGCATTATTTTTATTTTATTTTAAAGGAATAGGACAAAACCATTGCCGTACAATATAACAACAGTAGACTCTCGATCACCGCCAGATCTGTAGGCTCAACTTTTTCTTACGCGTCTATTAAGCAGAGTTTTCTAATTAGCGATACAATAGAGTTTGAACATTACTGTCTGGAAATAAGGCGCTAATTTCAATGAATGTCTTTGTAGCGCTGCATGGACTTTTTTTAATGCTTTTTTATACACGATTGTAAGTCTAGTCTAAACTAAGTACGTCTATGGACATACCAGACATTTCTCTACTTCTATACCTAAAATACTTACCAATAAACGTGTCAACTTCTACAAATTCATGATCATTACTACACGTTTCATCCACATACGTTTCACCATCGACGTTCAAATATATTTTAGGTCCCAATTTAAAGACCACGGTATGCCAGTCTCCGTCCGCCATAAAGCCAGATTGGATTATCTGGGAGAGAGCTTTTGGCGTATTGGAGTAATTTGCTTCTTCATCGTTACAATGTAATGATAGGGCCAATTTGAGATAGCCGTTCTCGAGGCCTAAACCTACGTAGTTGATTCCCTGAAATAAAAAGTTAATGTAGTATTTTTGTAAGTTGTGGTTTTCTTGCAATACAAAAGTAAAATATAGTAGGTTATACGAGTAGGAACTTTGGTAATTTTTCTTTTAAATTGATTGAGAGGAACTACATACAAATAAACGGAAATAAAAATTCAAATATCAAAATACCTAACTACTCATGCCATTGGGAAAGTCTATGCACTTTCAGCGCTAAACCACTTTACTAATTTAAATAAAAATTAGAAATGAAAATTGTTGGTAGTATGTAGTTTATTTAACGAGTAAAGTTTCAAGGTCGTGTCATGGCAATACCGTCTGAATTTGAATTTTGCCAAAGAAGTTTCACTTCTGACACGTGTTCTCGGCACATACGCTGTTTTTTTAAGTTTTGTGGTGTGATAAGCAACGCAAGAACAAAATAATAATAATTTAATTACCATATTCATCCACAGCAACAAGCCGCTTGGCTCCGCGGTGGTGAAATTGAACGCTATATACCCGGGCGCGGCCGGTAACGTGAGTTGTTCCGTGCGACCGGACGGTGGTCGGGTTAGCGATAGCATTGCGTCCCCGTCGAATTGTGGGATTGTTACTGTTATTTCTGAAATTGTTTAATTGTGTGTTAGCTTCTTTGTAGAATGTGATTTGCTAATAAAGTGCGTATAAAAATAATGTGTTTTATTTCTTTCATTTTGTTTATACCCTGACAAACATTAAACATACCTATCCATACTATATTAATATTATAAATGCGAAAGTAACTATGTCTGTCTGTCTGTTACTCAATCACGCCTAAACTACTGAACCAATTTTCATGAAATTTGGTATGGAGATATTTTGATACCCGAAAAAGGACATAGGCTACTTTTTCTCCCGGGAAAATGACGCAATTCCGGAAATCCCACGGGAACGGGAACTATGGGAGTTTTTCTTTGACTGCGCGGGCGAAGCCGCGGGCGGAAACCTAGTTAGTATTATATGTTTTATTTGTAATTTGAAGTAGTTACAAAAACAGGCACTAATTTAGAATCTCAGCTTTTTCTTGCAGTTTCATAAAATGTGAATCTATATACATATACATATGTGAGTGCGTCTAAATTTATGTATGTGCGTGCAATGAGTACGCATGTATAGTGTGTACGCGTGTGTACTTGTGCGTAGGAAAAAAACACTTACAGTACTCCAAAGTTAATAATGCACATGCAAATCTTCGCTAATTGTCGTATTTCCGAAAACACTCGAATCATTGAATCGTAAGAGCCCTAAACAATGCACTTGCATTTTACACCTTGTTCAAAAGAAATAGAAGTCAATTCACGGTCATACACAATCAAAAACAAATCGGGCGGTAGGTGGCGGTAGCCTGTCAGTCAAAAAACTGAAAAATCCGTCAGTCGTCTTTAAATATTGGTGGTGACTGCACGTATTCTCTCTGTGTGGAATTATATAGAGCTGCTATTACATACCCTTCTTGGTTTTGTTTTTAAAGGTGAATTGAATTAATCGATGAAATGATTTACACAGGTGATGGCAGTAGGAAAAGTGAAAATGAAGAAGAGCTAAAATGTCAGAAATAAAGATAATCCCTGATTTTTATTGATTTTATTATTATTTTTTTGTAAATGTCATAATATTGAAGAATGATCAGTACTTTAAATACTTTTGAGCTGAGATTATAATGATTAGATTTACATATATGGTTTAAATGTAAACCTGTGTTTGAAAACAATATTTTATACAATACTAGCGACCCACCCCGGCTTCGCACGGGTGCAATGGCGGCCGGCCGGTACCGCCGCAAACGCTACGTCCCGCAATTTTTAAATCTGTAATATCTTCGAAAATATTCACTTAAATCATACTGTGTAAAGGGCCATATAGATCTATATTAAATAAACAATGTATTCAAAGTATTTAATTGGTTAAGGATTAATGCTGTATTGGTTAAAATCGCTTCGAAAATTAGCCATTATTTGTCGTAAAAAGTAAATGACAAAAAAAAGTTATTGTGGGTTATCCATAAGAGATAGACATATACCATTACGGACTTTTCTGTAGACCTTTTCAATGTGTACAATACTTAGTACATTATTTTGTTAAAACTCGTAGGGTTCAGCCTGCGTTTGCAATGTAAGCGGAAAAGAATGTAATGTTTACGACATCACGTTAGAAAACTAAAAATAAAAGTACTTCGCCACTATTTAAGGGATGTTATTATACATATAAACCTTCCCCTTGACTCATCACTCTATCTATTAAAAAAAACCGCATCAAAATTCGTTGCGTAGTTTCAAAGATTTAAGCGTACAAAGGGACATAGGGACAGAGAAAGCGACTTTGTTTTATACTATGTAGTGATGATAAATGTTGCGTTATTTTAACCTTCTTTTCTTCCATCATTACACCAGCTTCAGTAAGACACTTTAAAAGTAAGTACTATAAAATTTTCCAAGTAAATCAATCCAACAAAGATAATAATATATTCGCAATCGTGGGGTTAACTTCGCTATTTACTTGCAAGGAATTATCGAAACAAAATCGTCACTTACAAATCAATATTTATCTCTTTTTGCACAAAACACATAATTTGACTAAATTATGCATGAAGAAAATGCATTTAACCACTCTATATAAATATCATCTTCGGACGCTCCGGGAATATGACAGTTGCCGAACAGTGACGAAGATTTCTATGCGCATTATTACTTTTGGATTACTGTAAGTATATATAAGAGCTAGCGCGCACGAGCAACAATGTCTCCGCAACTATTTTGTCTCCGCAACTATTTTGTCTCTCCACCCATGGGCTAGTATGAAAGTGCGCGCACGTAGCGACGCAACTCCCCATACAATTGATGGGAGAGACAAAAAAGTTGCGGAGACAAAGTTGCTCGTGCGCGCTAGCTCTAAAACTCTACTACCTTTTGCGTGTGTGCAAGGAAATTAAGAATACAAACTATGCTCCCACGTGGGCGTGAATTTCAGTGTCGAGGTGTGCACTTGTACATGTGTGGGTGTTATGCCGGCACTACACATATCATACACATATGGTGGCAGTACACATGGGGCCAAGGCGTTGGGCCAACGTGTTGGGAAAAAATGAAGGATATCAAGATTCCTGTTCACACATTGGCGTACTGATCATTCTGCATTGGCGCTTCAAAGATGGACGTAGTCCGTAGAAGTTCTTGCAGCCGCGGCAATTTATTTATACAGTGCGTTTAATTATTACGTACATGTGCACCAATAACAATGAGTGTACTCTGCCGTCTGGCGCGTTGGCAAGCGCGTTGGCCCAGCCACTGGCCCAATGTGTAGAACGGGCGTTGGCGCATTGGCGGTAGGTATTTGAACGTTGGCCGGCGCGCTTGCGAGCTTGCCGCGCGGTGTCGGCAACATCAAAGGACACTTGTCGCAAGCTTGGCGCACCATCCACACATTGGCCGCGCGATCAGTTTGACCGGAGCAGCGATCAAGAGTGCACGTTTTTTTCTTGCGGCGAATTAACACCTAACTTGACGAAATGGCGAACAATATGAGTAACGAGGAAACATTTAAATTTATTGAGCTTTATCAGAGTGAAAACTGCCTGAGGAACCCAAAAAATAAGTACCATAAAAATAAAAATGTGTTTTTTGCTATTTCTTTTTTATCACCCTTTTCTTGTGCACATTTACAAAGTAATTATAAGCTGTGAATAAATATACAGCTGCAGCTGTTAGCGAATCAACATCCATTTTGAATCCGTCCGCACATTGGCTCGAACCAAACCATACTGAACGACCTCCCAATGTGTGGATTACTCACAAGCGCGTTTGCAAGCGCACCGCCATCACTATGGGACAGAACGGTATAAACCATCTCAAAAATCTATAACTTTTTAATTTCTCGTACTTTTTACTTGAATTATGGTATACGCGTTCTTGAATAACTACGCTATAATAAACAAAGTCCATTTTTGTTTTGGTAATTTTTTTTTTGTTTAAAAACAAATACAAACAAACTTTCGTAAATTTTCTTACAAAAATCTTATATTATTTAATAATTTTCCTCTTATCATATAACAGAACAAACATTGTTTATGTATTAAACAAAAAATTTCAAAACTTTATACTTTAAAAAAATTAAAACTTAGAAAATAATAAAATAATTATTGAGTTGAGTACCTATATTAAAAATGTTACAATAAAACAACTGTTCCTCATTAAATACCAGAAGCTGTTTAGATTCTTCAAACAATTCTTTTGGAATTTTTGGTCTTTTTGAAATATGTTGTCTTTATATACTGGATATTATATACCTATAGGGATCTGTTATATACAGCAAGATGTTTCTTCCATTGCAGCTGAACGCGAACACTTTCGGACGTGATTTAGCATATTTATAATGTATTAAATCACTGTATTCGTATCACCGCTGATAGATGAAAATTTTATAGTAAATATTTTTCAAGTTCTTCCGAATTTTACCACTTATTAACAGCGGACATATATCGCGGCTAACACAAACACACTCATTTTTATATTTTTGGACTTTCAACAGTTAGGTTACTGTGAAGAAGTATCTCAATACTTTGTTATAAATGCTGAAATGGTTGGGGTTATATAGGACCCGAGTTTTAATAACTTATGCAAAACCAATGAGAATACTGATAAAAAAATTCCCATACAAATTATTTAACCTATAGGCAGATTACAATTAACGTAATGGATTCTACAACAATATAATTATTAATTAATTATGTTAATGTTGTTATCATAGGTGTGAAGGCTCGGTCAACCGCAAAAAAAAACTATTTTAAGTTATATATATCATTTAGAATTTTAATAACAAGTAGAAACGTTAAATTCGTTTACATAATTTTTTTCTCCCTCTCTTCACATTTCAGCATCTAGCTCGAAAAGGCGCAGTAATGACGCAGGTTTTTTTTTACCTTTTTGGAATCTTGAATAACTAAAGAATCTAAAAATCATAATAACTCAACTTCGGCAGCTTTCGGCAAAGACGAAAACTCAATTTGAAAATGAAAAAGACGATAAAATTCAATGATTCACAAAAAAATTAAAATTAAAATGTGGCAAAATATTTCGCATAAAATATTTACAAATTGATAAACTTCAGATCCTAGTCAATCCAAAAATGTATGATACATATTAATTTTAATGGGAAACTTAGAAATTATCATACGTTAAACTTCAGAAATAGATTACGTGCTAAGTAAGAAAATATGACTACTCAGGTTTACTGTGAAATTTAATGAGATAAAACTGATTTAAATTTAAGTTCATCTATTTTATCAGATAGTTAGTTTATTCAGGAATGTAATGCCACCAAAAAATCATATGTACGACAATTTTGACTCAAACCATTTTAGAGATGGTTTATACCGTTCTGTCCCATAGTGCGCCAGCGCGTTGGCGAATGCGCTGGCCTATGTGTAGAGGCGACTTTAGTGCGAAGCCACGACTCGCGAGCCTAATTTAAAATAAAGTAATAGGCGCATGACTTTCGTGCGAAATTGTACCCATGAGCACACTCTCCGTACGTGGCGTGTACTGTATGACTGTGTGCGTTTTACATGCACACGTTGATACAAACGCAGTAACGCACCGCGCTCGCAGCGTTCGCCCGCGCGTCCCGCGGGGCACACGCAGCGGCGCGCGCGGCAGCGGCCCGACGCGCACGAGCCCGGGCTGCATGTGGCGCGCCGACCGCGGCATCCAACGCATGTACCGCACGCGTCTACGTTCTGGCCCGCTGCAAGTTATTTGTGGTGAAATTGATATTTTTGGTTAAGGCATTCAAATGCTATTCTTTATAAATTTATATTTGTGGTGGTAAATGTGATACTCGATCTATGTTGATGTGACTCAATCGAGCGACATCCACAGAGCTCGAGTTTCCTCGCGCAGCAATTGATTAGGTGGTTTCCCAGAGAGCGAGCAGAAGAAATGAAAGAAGAATATGACAACATCACTTTCCTGAGCCGAGCCACGTACGACAGTACTTTCGCGCGGGAGAAGTTTCATGATGTTATTATTAAAATTATATTCAACGTAATTTTATTAAAATATCGACTTCTTCTCTTGATCTTAGATAATAGAAGTTTACGCGTTTGGAATGTCTATCGCCAATGACGTCCTTGACCTATTCATTAACTTCAAAGTCCCAATAACTTTTAATTTCATGAGATATTTAATAATTATTAATAATTTATTCTTTCAGATGTTTATTTAATCAACCGACGTTATTATTCATGTATCGTGTAAATTACATAATTCATAAAATGCATACAATTTTTTCATTTTCCTCCATAGCTTTGACGCACATAATATTGCATCAAAAAATCCTAGCACAAGGTTAAAAGGAAAACCGCATTCGCTAATTGATAAAATGCAAATTGTAATAGGTAATATTGGAAAATCACCATTCACAGCTTTACCTACATACATACTAAATACATACCTGCAATATTCTGCGGTTCCAATGCCAGTAAAATGTTATTGACGTGGAAATTTCTAAGACAACCCTTATAAGATTCAGGTGGCCCGAGCATGACATCGAAAGGCAGTGTCGCCAAGTCTTCAGCACCACCTACAATTTCATATTAATTGTTGTATAAAATATGCAATAAATAGTTAAAAAAAGGTATTTTGTTTTCATTATTACAATCCGTATCGTCGCGTCGTTCTGCACGCGTGCCATCGCGGCACCGATAGTACTGCATTTACAGTAGTTACGTAGGTAAATTATTATTTTTCTGTATTTTGACGATTCAAAAGCGCTTCTAAACAAAGTCTAGTTAAATAAATAAATGCTTGAGTTTGAGTTTACATGACTCACCCAGCACAATAGAAGCCTCGCTAGCAGTATGAGGATAGGCGTGTGCGACCATAGGCTCAGTAGTAAGAGCCCCATCCACCCACACGTAGAGCCGGGATCCGTACCGGCCCGCTCTTACCGCGTGCCATTGAGTCATGGACAGAACAATGCTTGAGCGGACTAGCGATGTTAGTCCTGATAAACGATCTGGAAGACGAGAAAGTTTTATTATTTAAAAATTTACTCAATAAAAACTATCTTTAAAGTCTATCTTCGCTATCATTAACCATTTGCTCCTCAATTATATAAGGTTTCTCTAGAAACTTCTTTTTCTACCTTTACTTTACACTTATACGTCTACAAAAATACTAACTACGGGACATACCAATATATATGCATTTGCTTTTCTTTTCTTAAAATCACATTCTAAAAAAAATTCTCTGTAATCTTGAATGAAATCAGAATACTAAAGTCTAATCGGAAAATAATAAAAAACCGGCCAAGTGCGAGTCGGACTCGCGCACCGAGGGTTCCGTACATTGCTGTTTCTTTTGATTGCGTTGACATAGAAGTTTGATTTTGTTACAGCTTAAAGGTATTATAGACCTGAGTATTTGGTATGAATTTCAATTTAATACCTCTACGCGTTTATGAGGAAATGGGTAGTAAGTTTAAAATTATTAAAAAAAAATATATTATGTGATGTAACTAAAAATTTATGGTTTTCGTAATTTTTCCTTTATCTATGCTATAAGACGTTGCTTCGTACCAAATTTCAAGATTCTGAGTTCACGGGAAGCACCCTGTAGGTTTTGATTCCCTTGCAAGTGTCGAAAATTTGCGGCATAAACGGCTGTATCTTTTGATTGCGTTGGCTTAGAAGTTTGATTTTTTCACAGCTTCAAGGGACAGTAGACCTGAGTAATTGATATAAATTTCAGCTTCATACCTCCACGCGTTCCTGAGAAAAAGGGTCTTGACAGACGGACGGACGGACGGACGGACGGACAGACGGACAACAAAGTGATCCTATAAGGGTTCCGTTTTTTCCTTTTGAGGTACGGAACCCTAAAAACACTTAATAAAAAAATCCATGCTTACCAGTCCATCGATATTCCAATAATCCCCCTTGTAACGACAGAGCTGTGTAGAAATGAGGCGTCTCCACATACGCTATCAGACCTCTCTCCTTAGTTGGCTTTATTTCTGCTTCAAGTGCTAGAGTCACGCTAGATATAGCTCGTGGATGCAGTTTGAGGTACGAACGCTTGCCCGTGAATAGAATATCGACTGGAAATAATTCTGGAAATAAAAAAGAATGTAATATAATTTTGCTACTATTAGTGATGATGCTCAAATGTGTGATTCATTTTGACGTTAGTATTCAAGGTATGATATATAACCAATTATTTCCTAAGCTCACCATTTTCACAATATGTCCCATTAGTTCCATACGGACAATCGCACTCAGGCTCATGAGCTGTGACGACGCAGCGGCCATGACATGTTTGCCCTGAGAAGTCGCACTGACTTTGCCGACTAGCACACGTTGAACCGAACCAACCCTCGTTACAGATGCATCTGATTAGTGAAAAATCTATTACTTGAACAGTTTGCATGGCATAATTTGTGGTACTTTATAATTTTTTTCTTTTGTTTTCTGGACGGATTGTTTATTTTTGTTTTAAAACAATATTTCAGTATTTTTTTTAGTTAAATGTATCTATATTAAATGAATTTCTCTGCTACACTTAAGAAATTAACACACTGCCACGCATCAAGCTGCCTGTTGCGTGTCAACGCAAGTACGCGCGTAGTTGCGTTTTTTGGATTTATTCGTCATTGACTCATTTATCAAAACCATGCTCATTTAGAATTACGCACGGAACTGTGAGACATTGCGCCTTAAAGCATGCATTCATGTAGGTACTCTACTGCGTGTTGCCTGGTAATGTGTCAATCGCCTTTCTTACCCGTAAGTAGCTGGTGAGCCGCGAGTGTATACACCATCTAAAGCGTGGCTCGGTAAGCGTGCAGTGCGCGACCTCACTGGCCCTGCCACCTCCCACAATCCGTGGCACCTGCTGTGCAGCGGCAGGTCGTGGAAGTGCTCAGAGCAGTTCCAAAAGACACCAACTCACCCGTACGTGGCCGGCGAGTGTATACACACGCCGTGGGGCGAGTGGCACGAGGAGGGCGTGCAGTGCGCGACCCCGCACTGCCCCGCGCCGCGCCCCCCCGCGGCCCCGCGCACCGCCGGCCCCGCCACCTCCCACACGCAGCCGCGCCACCCGCTGTGCAGCGGCAGGTCGTGTGGGAGATCGCGGAAGTGCTCGGACGGGTGCCCGCCTGTACATTCATAGTCGAAAATTGAAAACAGTGAGGGAAATTCAACGAACGCTTCGGAAGCTATGGCATTGGCCAATATAATTTAACACATTTGATATCGAAATACAAGAAGACTTTAGCTCTCATTTCTGATCGACTAAAATTAACAAAGGAATACAGGAAAATTTTGAAATATCAAAACATGAAATAGATAAAAAAAATGAAATAAAAACATTATACATGAAAGCGATTTTTCAAAATCTTATCATCAATATAATTATATCACGTTGCAAATTAAATCAATATCAAAACTATTGAATATTCCATAACATGGCTCAAAATGAAAATACTCACCTATAAAGATATACGGCAGCACATTCATCTTGGTATCATGCGCGGGCGCATTGCCAGACACGTTGTACCGTCCGTCCACACTGAGCCCGGCGGTGCGGCCGCGCCTCCACACGCGCACTGTGTGACCGCCGCGACGGGGGGATAACGCTCGGGAAGTAAATATGCGCCGGGAACCTAATGATTTCGTAATATAAGAAGTATAGAACCATCGACCGGGTGTCTTTTTTAGTAGTCTATTGTGTACATTTTGGAATAAAGTATGTTAAAATATTATATAATATTGTTTTATTTATTCTCCATCACTATCGCACTAACTTTTTCATTTTTTTACCGAGAACCATAAGATCCTTATAATGTATTAAAACTTCATTTAGAAAAATAAAGAAAATTAAATAAAAAAGTCCTTATTATGCCGGGTCCAGACTGGTGAAACGTAACATGCAATGTAACATTCTGCATTTCATTGCATGTTCGCTGCAAGCGTGGACGCATAGCGCGCTCTTAACGCGCATTCACTACGAACGTCCCGCGTTCGTGTTCCTTGCCCCTTTGTGTTCGTTCGAAAAACCGACAAATCACGGATCGCTCCGCGCGCGGCTTGTAATGCTCGTAGCATGCGCGTGTAATGCACAATTCGCGCGCGCAAGACGTCCAAACTATGAGAAATTGTTACAAAGTGTTACCTTAGTTACCTTTCATGATACATTGCAGCAATGTGGACGGTGAATTCTTTCATTGCATGTTACATTTCATGTTACGTTTCACCAGTCTGGACCCGGCATTAGCCAGCGCGAGCGTGATGCAGTCAGCATTATGGTTATCAAAAGTCATGAAAAAACTCAAACTACTTTCTATACAGAAGACTTAGAGGAAAGTAACATGCAGAATGTTTTACTTACCACCTCCCATATTCCAAGTGAGCATAATGTATCGTTTCACAAAAGTCAGCGCCAAATGTTGACTTTTGGAATCGTGACGACCATTTTGTCCTATAAATGCCAGGAGCGCTATTTGGTCCATGTCCTCCGTTTGGAATTTGAGACGCAGATCGAAACGATCAGAATTCATCGCTTGTGATGACAATGGATATATTATGTATGCCGATTTTCCAATCGTTATAGGAGCTAGTGCTGCACGGGCTATCTCTACATCTGAAGTATTGAAGTAAGTAAGTAAATAAGTACATACTTGGAAAATAAATTGCTCAGTGAGATTGGACTTAGTATATCAAAAGCCTTTTTTCGACAGTGATACGTACTATATTCGCAGAAAATTCCATGTTTTCCATAAGGACACATGCACAGGAAACCACTGCCAGGATGTCGGACACAGCTTCCTCCATATTGACAAGGATTGTTGTCACACACTGAATGGTTACAATTTACACCCATCCACCTGCACCAGAAAAATTTAAACATAACGCTAATTAAAAAGTAAACTTCCTGCAAATAGTTGGACCCTATAACCCTATGCCATAATAAAATAAAAATATCTTTGTGTCAGAAATCTATAATTATGTAGGAATTTGTGACCAAAAAAGTAGATATTACTATTACGGAAATTTATCTTACCCGTTAGCACACAAGCAGTGATATCCTTCTCCATGTTCCTTACAAATCCCGCCGTTTAGACAAGGTCCAGATAGGCATCCTAATGAAGAGCATTCAGTTATTTCACTGGCATCCAAGGCATCCCCAAATACCGACCGTTTTTCACCATTTACCTAAATAAAATATTTAAATTATTAACCCGAATTTATTTATACTTATACCATTAAATTCTATTAAATTCTATGGACAGAGGCATAGGTTTGAAAAACTTACAATCAAATCCTTAATACATCCAACAAAAGGCATATGTTCGCTAGCATTTGCATGTGCATTACCAAAAACTAATGTGCTATTGTCATTAAGAATAGTGATGTTGGCAATTTGGCCGCCACTCATAGCCACTGTATCATTGAGACGGAGGGTTGCGTTACAATGCTGCTCTTTTGAATAAAGGTCTAATCTGAAAAAGACAATTATTTATTTTCTTTTATCCAAAACGATGTATCCAACTACTCTTTTTTTGTGTTTATACCTGGTTTCTATTTTCATCGGAAAACCTTTATTGACGAAAGTTTTCAATTCACTCAATAACATAGTCTGGTAACCACAGGAGAATTTAAATTTGAGTAAACCCATATTCATGAAAAGCTCCATATACACCCCCTTCGCTATGTCTACGTGCATTAATTCACCGTCGGTTATTAAAGTTTTTGCATTAAATTCTATATTTAAGGATGTGGAGTTTTTAATGTGGTGTACTATATGGGAATTTCCACTAAAAGCTGCTGATGTGATAAGAATTGGCTCCTCACAATATCTCCCACTATAATTGAATGTACAGTGACACTGAAAAATAAATCACCTAAAAAGTTAGAAAGTCTTAAAGTTCCAAATAGTTTGGAAACGATTGATTATTTTAGATTACGACTTGCACCACTTACTCTTATACCCTGAGGTCCATTAAAACACGTTCCACGATTCTTACACACATTAAGGGTACACTCCGGATATTCAGTGGGATACAACTGTGTACTATCAGTCACAGTACTTATTTCGTATTCTTCTGTAGTTCCTTTTTCATCTATTAATGTAGATTCAGTAGTGATGTGGTCATAAGGAATATTTGTAAATAATTTTTCAGTAGTTATGTCTTGTTTAGTTGTAGAATCCAAGTCACGACCTTCTGCACCAATTGTGGAACTGGTCTTTTGTGTTATAATTATAGCTTCAGTTGATTCTGTAGTAACTGTTAAAGTTGTCTGTTGATCTGTTATTGTTTTTTCTGTATAAACTGTAGGTTCAGAGGTTTTAAATTTGTCTTGTGTTGTTTCGAAGTCTGCTATAGTGCTTATTTTCATTGTGGTGTTACCGCATATACCATTACAATCTGTAGTAGTCTCTGTTTTGGAGTTATCGGAATCAATGCTTTGAGTCTGTTTGGTTAGTACTAAAATTTCAGTCGTAGTATCCAATTTTGATACTGTTGTATCTTCTTGTACCGTAGTTGAGGTAGTTGAAAAAGTTTCACTAAAACCTCCTTTTTCCGTCGCCGATATAACGTCTGGTAATGTGCTGGAAGTTCCTTTTGTTTCAGAATCCGTTGTAACTCTTAAAGTAGTGAAATCCAGAACAGGAATAGATGTAAAAACTGAGGTAGTTGTCGTATTGTATGAAGTTTCAGTAATGGAAGATATATTTGGACTATCAGTAAACAATGTAGTTAAAGCCAATTCTGTAGCGATAGGAAACCGTGTTGGATTGACGTAATCACAGTCGTAACTATTATCATCTAGTATAAGGCATTCACACAAGCTTCCAGTAAGCCTCGGTGGACATGAACATGTAAAGTTGTCCACACCGTCTATACAAGTCCCTCCATTCATGCATCTAAGGAAAAACAGCAGAAGTTACACCATATTTCATAATATTATATTTACTTACATTTAGCTGTTAAGAAAAGGACAAAAAAACACAGACATTTAATTAATTTTTTTTACCTCGGTCCTAACAAACATTCGTCATATTGCAGTTCACAATGTTCCCCGTGGAAATCTGGGACACAATAACATATTTGCTCTCCATCTTCCACGACGCACAGAGCACCATTGCTACAGGAGTTCTCGTCGCAAAACTCTATTTGAGTTTCACAACTCTTGCCTGTAAAACCTGTTCAATAATGTACGTCGAGTTACTATCAAAATGTTTATAAAATATTGCGTAACGAAAAGCAGATAGATAGAACCTAGCCAGCTAGAGCTGACTCGAGGCATTTTATCATAAGAACGATAAAAATATAGCTTGGAAAAATAAGCTATGTGAAGAAAACCAATACTTAATCAAAAATTTACCATAAGTACAAGCGCACATGTAATCCGCATGAGCGTCAATACATATTCCTCCGTTTTGACAAGGATTCGATTCGCACTCATCTATTTGATCTTCGCATTTTGGACCTGTCCAGCCTATTCAATCAAATATTTTTAATTAAGTACATGAATTGAGATTTTAATAAACAATATCTATGTATAAGTATGTGGATTTTAATTGTTTGATCAATGTTGCAAGTAGTTTTGCATACACCGATCGTTTTGCTGGGTATATTTTTCCTACATTACTTATATTAGAAACTTCTCTTGAACCACTTTGGTCTGATTTCAAGTCCTTACCTGGTAAGCACCTACAAAAGAACCTATACCCCGGTCCTTCCACACACTCCCCACCATTATAGCATCGGATCTCTTCAGTAGCGTTACACACAGCAACATCATTCTGACAATGCTCTCCAGAGAAACCGGGCAAGCAGTGACAAACATAGTCGTTGGTCATGTCTATGCAAGTGCCATTGTTGAAACACGGATTAGAATCACATTCGTTGTAGTTGGTTTCACAGTTGTCTCCTGGAAATTTAGAAGAGGCTTTGTAGCTAGATTTTGTAACCTAGGAATCTTTATTTTAAGGTAAGTCATTTAAATTTTCAGGTATTTTCAAGAGTTTTCCTAGCCTGAATTGCACGATACATATACACATATGTATTATTTTTTATTTATTTCCTCCAACAATCAATATTAGATAATATCATTCTAGAATGCAGATTTGTCAAATGCATATAGGTAAAGGTAAAATGCATATTATTATGTTTCTTCGCAATGGCCGTTTATGGCAGGTGGAAATGTTACTAACAACTTAAAAGGTCAAATTTCAGCACTGCACTGGACGCTCGGACTATTATTTATTTTTGAATCGTCATTGTCGTGTGTTTATTTAACGATCTCGCAATAGGTCACATTTTAGTAAGTGTTTGGTTAGTAGTCAATATGTAACTTTCTATTCACAAGGATATAAAATATACATATGTGTTTATTAAAACCAAATGAAATATATGAACGCATTTTTATTTTCGAATTGAAGTAAGTTTTAACAAGTCCTTTTTCCGTAATACAGTCAAAATCAAAACTGTCTCGCCTTTCTGTTTGAAGAATTTTACAAAACTAGGGCAAGTTGGTGACCAGCCTAATAATTGTACCCTAAAAGTTCCTGACTGTTTTTTGTTTTTTACGGGATTCGAATCTACGGTTCTCTGTGTTTTAAACGTTGAAGCGCTCATTACAGAATTAACATCAAGCTAAAAAATCACTAAGCCTCTGAGAGCTGGCTTACCAATAAAGCCTTCAGCGCAAGTGCAGTTGTAGGTTGCTACTCCGTCTATACAGGTACCCCCATTCTGGCAAGGATTCGACCAACATTCATCCCAATTCGTCTGACATTGCACTCCTGTGTAACCGTCGGTACAGTAACAAGCATACGTACTGAAATGTGTTAGCGTGTAGTTATAGGTTATTGATCATTTAAAAATACAAAAAAAAAATGCTTGTATTGATAGATATTTTTATTTATATATTTTACGGAAGTATAAATACTGAGAACTTCATAATATTTTTTATAGAACTATTTGCGTAGGACGTTGGTTCGATAAAAAATTATTATGACACTATTCTCATTTCCGTCTGGAGTTGTTGACTTGTTTTTTTTTAACCATTTTTTTTCTTTACGGGTGGCTTTTTCAGACGTACCCGGTTTTTAACGAATAAAAAATAAATCACGCTCGCAAAAAACTAAGGCAAAAAATCATAAATTTTCCATGCTTTTTTAGATTTGTAAAATAACAATATAATGTTTGTCGATCGCCGTTTATCCGCTTCAGCCTGCGTGTATGCCCATAGGTCCAGTATCGTAGACCGTATACAAAAATTTCAGAAAGAAAATTAAAAGAGTTTTTGCACCAATCATTGAGCAATAACTAAGTAGATATTAGAAATACGAAAGTATTTTTCACATCCATTTGTAGGTGATATGAAATTCATCGGGTCATCTAATTACCTACTATAAAAAGTTCATATGACAATAAATGAAATATCTTACCTATTTATATCATCAATACATATACCATGGATGCAAGGGTTGTTGAGACAAGCTAATCCCGCGGTTACCACCGGTATTAGTATCAATAGACACCAACTGTATCGTATACCTTGCTTCCGTATTTCCAAGAGCATTTTGGAACCTTCTACAATTACTTTTTAAGTCCAGTCATGATAAATTAAAGCTCTGCAATTAATTAAAAAAAGTCTTCTTACAATGCAGATAGCTGGTTAGATGGCATAATAGTAAGGTAGGTACAAACCACTTAACTTGATGATGTATTCATTGGTCTTGAGCTAAATGGTGTAAAATCCATACATTGTAAAAAAATATAAAATTATTGTTTAAAAATAAGAATGTCGACGTTCCACTTGCTCTGATAGTTAGGTACTCACAATTTCGAAATTAATCAAAAAGTCCTTAGTACACTTGAACATTACCTCTGTGCTCTCTAGGATTAAGGTTTTCTGTTCCAACTTCTCTCACGGCTTCAAAAACGAATGTTGAACTTAGATCGATGTTTATTAAATTCGACCTACGACTAATCTATTGATACATTAATGATAAACAAGTTGTAGCTTATAAAAACGGGTTAATGGCACGTAACCAGGCTTACAACAGGCGTGGTCTAGGTTGTCATGGTGACTGGTAAACACAATAGTTCACTTTGGGTTAACTGCTCTCAAATTATTGATATAATTCCCATAGGTGTGTGGCCCCCGGCCATCTAATAATAAGGCATTTTAGTAGGAGAAATACGAATTTAGTACATTATTATAAAATAATTGTAAAAACACACGCAGTTTATGTAGAAAACACACGGTACACTAGGATACACTTAGTTATTTTTACTTTTAATACGCTTGCAAAGAAACTCGACCAAGCTGTCCTCCCCGGGTTCACCTGTGGTACATAATAATATTATACCTATATAGCAGGATCAAGTAAATATATCCAACGGTAAAATAATTTTTGAAATCGGTCCAGCAGATCTTGAGATTAGTGCGTTCAAACAAAAAGCTCTACTGCTGTATATTATAATATTTATTAGGTATGTATAATATTTAATAGATGTTACGTTACATTGTACGAAGCTATGAAAATAGATATCTGCATTGAACTCGATTTGAATTGAGAAAAAAAATCTTTTGTGGTGAAATTATTTCGATCCGTCATCAAGGTCAGAATGGTCAGAATCCATCATTCCAGTTTGCAGTTAGAGGAAAACAATGGAGAAAAATTTTGTTTTTGTACAGTAAATTAAAAAATAGGTATAGCGCCCGGCAAACTTCTTGGCAAAAAGTAGCGTGGTGGGGGAAGCTTGCACATATAAAAATGTACTAAATTTTGATGCGCAAACTTCCCCCACCACGCTACTTTTTGGCCAAGAAGTTTGCCGGGCGCTACCGTGTTTGTGAAATGTGAAGACTGAAAATGCGGATACGCAGTACGCATAATGATACTGTCTACCGACAGTTCTCTAAACTTCTTCGTTGGAAAAATATAGTATAAAAAGTAAAGTTTTTTTTTTTTATAAAACATGCTTGCTAATTTCCACGTCCATGAGCTTTAAAATAATTTAGGTAAGTTTTATTAATATGTACCTACCAGGCTACCACTAGTGATACTAGATACTATAATAATATACATATACTATTAATACTATAAGCTAGGAAATGATTTAATTAATAGAGATACAACACACTTTTTTAATATACATAGGTACAGATAGGTAGGTAGATATAGTTTTCAACGAACACGATTTGAATTAAATTTTTTTACAACGCGTTATAAAAAATAATCGAGATCTTTACATCTTTTCAAGTTACCATTTTAATGATTTTATCTTACGTTCTTTCTTCATTGCATGAATACTTTAAATTAAAAAAAAATGATTATTATAAATATTGCTATAAAATTATTTAATTTAAATTTATGAATTAACCAATGAATAATTAACATATTGTTACGAAAAAAACAGGGGCTTCCATTAAAATTTGAAGTTCGAACGTTCCGTGAACCAGCCAGTGTGGAAATTCATATGTAAAAGATAAAACCACAAACCTATCCATTGTTTTTTCTAGGTATGAAAAAAATTAAAACAGCTCTTATTTCAGTTTAATTTGTACGGTTAACGTTTTAGTATTACTAGTACACATTAGATGGCGTCGTTTTAAATAATCACCACATTACGTTGTGACGAAATTAAAAACAATTATTTCCTAAGAAAATGTAATATAGTAATAAAACACATTTACTAAATTATTTTCTACATTAAAATTTATATTAATTTTTATATAAAGATCATTTCTGTTAGTTTTGTTCAAGAAGCTTATATCTAATACACTGGATACACTGGAGATTGCACTATGAACATTAACTTGTAACAAGAAAATATGACGTTGAATGACGCCCACAGTATTACAATATTATATTACAATATTATTTTCCTACAGTAAGGAATCGCCTTTGATGTCGCGCGATGCCGCCGCCAGTGTAGGTACTCACGCTGCCACGTGTAAATATGCTAGGGTTGTCACCAAATGGGAAAAACATATACAATTCCTTGATTTCATACATTTCCGGTAACATATATTATATGTAATGAAATAACATTTCATCATTATTCAAATTTGGCGCTTCGCGTGTTCATGTTATCTGTGGCTCGGATTGACGTAGCAGAAAGAAAAAATGGCGAGAAACGATTAAATTTTTTTTTATTCGCGGATTTAATAAGTACATACATGATAATAAAATTATTCCAATAGGTATCTAACCCAATATCCTTGTCAAATGGACTAATAAGAAAGTAAAATAGATCTTATTACAAGTTAGCCTAAAGTACATATTATGTTGTTAAATGATATCGCCGAGGCCTTTGACACAAGCCGCCTTTGTCGCAAGCCGCCTTTGCCGCGATTGATGTTTTTGAGAATGTAAATAAACAGAATGGAAGTAACCTTATAACTCAATAAATAAAGTATATTTTTAAATGTAGTTCCGTTTATAGTAAAAGTCGCTTTGCGTGTTTTATTGTTTCGTCTTTCACATTCGTTACAAAAATTGTGATCGAGTAACGTCCACTGCACTCTTCCTAGTTTATAATATCAACTAAAAAAAATGAGAAACGAGTTTCGACACGAAAAAAATCTCAATCGTCACCTAGGAACGTATCCCCTATAATCCCATATAAATTACCATTCCGTATTCACGGTTTCTGTATTCGCGGCATATTTATGGAACATATACCCCGCGAATAAGGAACTTTTACTGTAATTGAGGATTTATTATAAGTGGACTTTAAATGTCGTTTCTTTGAATTTACAGGTGAGATTACATATTTTAAGTTGTTGTAGTAACAAACTATTTGTATGTTAACTATTGTGAAAACTTTAAAATAAAAACTTTGAATTAACAGAGAAACAAATTGGTTTTCTTGAAAATCATCAATAATATATTTTATATATATCTTATAGCTACTTAAAATATGTATAGTCAAAAACATCTTCAACATCTTTGAATTGGTACTAAACAGAATTTGAAAAACCTACCTCTCGTCGCGAGGAAATCTATGAAACTTTATGTCCTTGGATTTAAATGTAGATTTGCATCCATAAACACAACAGTTTATTCCCACCATTATAGAATACGTAAGTTTAAATTATTACACAAAAAAACTCTGAAGCGTCTGCCCTTCGCGATAGGTAAAGCAATCTCAGCGTGATTGCTTTACGCGGCCCGCGTCGCCCGACCCCCGCCAGTTCCCCTCCGTTTCTCTGCACAAGTACATTCGTCGCACTACTGTAGGAAATATGGTAATACTGTGATGACGCCTGTATGTTTTTTTATCCCTTTCACACCAACTTGCCAAGTTAGGTGTGAAAGGGATAAAAAAACGTACAGGCGTCATTCAACGTCATATTTTCTTGTTACAAGTTAATGTTCATATAGTCTGTGTGAAAAGAGAATAGGCGTGGCGTAAAATGGAACTAACGATATGATTTTTACATGGCAACCACGGCAACCCAATCCAGCCGTCTGTCAAACGTCAAACTTGATTTCGTGTCGATACAGCTTTGTTTGTTCTAACGCCTATTATACATTATACTCTTTGTTCTAACGTTTTCCAGTGAATTTTGATTAAAATCATGTCGAAAAGAGGTAAAACCATACACAGTTCAACAAGGGAATTAATATATAATATTATTCGCTTTTGCCAAAGAGAAAAAGCGGCAAAACATACCATTATTGACCTAAACGCAGTCACGAAACGTGTGGCAGCTATGACCGGTATGTAACAGTTTTTCTTAATGTTTTCTAGTCTCCTAGGTAACCTTCGATCCCTGAGATCTCGAAATGTATATAAATTAAAAGTAATTCATTAAATATGTGATGATCTAAATGAATAAATGTTTGTTTTGTTTCAATCAATGTTTTTGGTAGCCGGTATAAAGAGTTTTGATACTTTTCATTTATAATGTGTTTAGACTTATTTAAGATTATTTTTTCCAGGCTTAAATAGAGGTACAATATCTAAAATAAAAAAAGAAGGTTCTACAAATAACAAAAATATTGGGAACAAGACCATTTAATTGAAGATATGCAAGAGATCATCATAAATGTTACAGACTCGAGCACATCCAGTTCTGAAGAAGATAATTCTGTGGATCTCTCCATTAGTTCCAAAGATAGTTCAGTCATGTCCGGCATTGAATATTTAGAATCAGACTTTAGTTATGGTTCTGATCAGGGAGCCAATGAATAAATATAAAAATAGATTTAAATAAATTTTTAGTTTTATTCCTTATACCTACTGCACAAATTTAGTTTACACTGCACATTCAATCAATTTTAATCCATTTAGAAATATATTTCATATTATTTTGTAGCTTTCTTAAACATTTTATTTATAACTTTTTAGGGTTCCGTAGCAAACAAGGAACCCTTATATTATGTAGGTAGTTTCGCCATGTCCGTCTGTCTGTCCGCGGCTTTGCTCAGTGAATTAGTACTAGAAAGCTATTATTTGTCATGGAAGCATACTAATCACGCCGACAGCGGTAAAATAAAATCTTGAAAAAAGACCCTTACTTAAACATATTATAATCTTAATACATACAATACATCAAAACAATTATTAAGACAGTCGTTGAAAATATTATATTCTTTACACAACCTTAAAATATCAAAATGTTACAGTCACACTATAATGACATAACAGTGTTGTCAACATCATAAACACGGAAATTAATCACAGAGGCGCCCTCAAATCTTAGGACGGTTCTCTTTTCACACAGACTCTAGTGCAATCTCCAGTGTATTAGATATAAACTTCTTGGTTTTGTTCATTATTTCCGAACGTAAACCCGAAACGTCAAGAGCTGGAAGGTACTTGAAACTTGAAGGTTGAGCAACTTCAAACTTGAGCAATTGAGCATTGCCATTGAACAATAGTTTTGCTTTCGTTCCCATAGAATTTTGCTTTGTCAGTGTAGTTAGGCCTTTTTACTTAGACCACTTTAACATTTCTATTATTCATTATAGTAGAATTCATTTTCTATAACCAATCACTTTTCTTTATGTGAAAAAACTAAATTAATTCAGTTGCAAAAATGGATCCGGGAATCCTTTGTTTCCACCATTGTGATCATAAAGTTTTTTGCACCATTATTCCTGAGAAATGCCCTGTTTGTCATCAAACACTCGACAGATATGACTACAATCTGTTACCCTTTAGGTATGTATGATAGAATTATTCGAAAATATGTACTGATAGCATACTGGAAGTGTTTTGTTACTAATCATACTATATTTTTCAGAGTGCCCTATCCTTTTGTAAAAGCTTCTCAACATCCACGAGCGATAATTATGAAGCCAACACACGGGGACTTCCTCAAGTAAGTTATCCTTATAGTGAAAACAATTGTTATAATTCTCATTACCAAGAAAATGAGTCACATCCCTTACGATGCGTAACAAACGACATTGTTTCAGTGATTACTATAATTCTAAGGATTTACATATCGGGGTGACTAACTCCCAAGGGTGTGTAATTGAGTTCAGTGAAGAAGGGATAAGAGGTGTTGATCCCTTGACCAAAAAATGGAGTCAATGCAACACTAGTTCAGATTGGGACCAATGTTTGCTATTAGAGCAATTTGATGAAATGTGGAATGAAATTTGGGATGGTATTCTTATCAAGGTATTGCTTTTTACAATATTATTTGGTTACTTATTTTCCATCTATACGATTTTTTTTATTGTTTTCATTTATCAGATAAACATTAAAATGTTAATACATGCTAGTGATCCAAATAATAAAGTCGAGATTATTTATTATCTAGTAACCAACTTAAATAGTCCAATTTCAAATCTCTACATTATTTACAGGTGAGCTCAAGCCCTCTCTGGGAACCTGAGAGGTATAATGAAGAACGTCACAATTGCTTCACTTTTGTGTTAGCTTTTTTGAGAGCATTAGATTGTGGTGAGCTCTCAGAAAAAGCCCAAGACCCAAAGCTATTCTGTAAACAGTATGTGGTGCCGCGAACATCTGCTGCTGGTAAATACATATCTCTATATCGTCAGCTCAAGAGACAAAGCTACTTCATACAGAACCAATGATAGCTTTATGAGTTTTGTTTATGTATTTATTATGATTTTCAGTATTACCTGTGATTGATATTAGATTTAAGGGCCGTGAAATACTGTGCATTTAATTTACCAAAAGGAAAGCTTAATGTAATTTATTAAAAAAAAATGTTATTTTCAATGTGCATTATATTTTTATTAATTAATAATTATTATTGTAATAAATATTTATTGTAGGTTGGAAGATGTTATGTAGAGGTCTAAATCAGGCTGTGTTAGTACTTTATGTCGGTGAATTGTTTTTTGTATTTAATTTCCAATATTTCTATCATTCCATCCGAACGATGATATAAGAAAAATTTCATTTATATTTGTATTAAAATAAAATTCTTCAGGCTGTTATAAGATATATCACTGTCATTCATTTAATAACTGTATGAATACATTTCATATTGCCTTTTAACAGGGGGGTTTCACTCCGAAGTTTAGGTATGTTTCGTGCCATTGTCAACTGAGTTGGCAGTCGAGTACCAACCCTGAGCTATTATAGCTATACAGCTAGATATTATTTATGCCTAAAGTTGACGTTAGGGAGTGAACCTTCTGTACATAGTACTAATATATATTCTGTGCTTTTAATCACAATCATTCATACATTCTTAATCAATAAAACTACTCTTAAACTCACATTATAGCCATCCTTAAGGGAATTGCCATTTAGTAGTCAATTAGTGTTTTAGATCCTTTTACAAATAATACTTAAAGAGTGTACATTTCTTGTAGTTGCTGGATATACTCGTGTATTGTATTGCACTATCTACTTATTGGAATTTTTGTATTATCACTATTCAGTTATATGTTGAGAACTAAATAGTAAGTTTCAGATCTTCTATTAATCCACATTCTTCCAATGTAAAACAGTACCCTTTGATATAATATGTGCGAGATATCTACAATTTTGCTATCATTTAGTGTGTTAAATGGTAATGTTCAAAGCGGATTGGTTATAATTGTATGAGAGATTTTGATAAACAGTTTTTGTAGTATTTTTACTGGATTAGCTTGTAATTATGTAGTTATATCTGTCTTGAAGAATTTATGTTAGCTGGACCACAGGGTAGAAATTGTTTGTGTGTGTATGGCCTACTGACTTTTTTGTATGCATATTAATTGAAGTTGATTCACACTAGCAATAATGTATGCAACAATTTCTATCCTGTTGACTGTATGGGATTGAGTCCCAAAAACTTTCTGCATTATGCATACTGCCACATTTGGGACTAAAATTTAGATATATTTAATGTGTCTATAAATCTTGTCTAATACTCAGTCTTCGAATTAGGATTAATATTAAGTGTTGTAAGTGATATTGTCCTATTGTAAATCTCGATGGTTCTCATAATACGCCCGCAGCTCTAGTTGAGACTTACTTGCTCAAATTTATTATTAAATCTCGAATTATTTGAATCTTGCCCTTTCATTAAGTGCTCAACTAAGCTGGCGGGATGTTCCTACAGTTATATCGAGAATTGAAATTACGGATTTTTAAGGCAAATTTTCTAGGTGCTATGATAGGAATAAAATATTTGTCCATACTTGATGTAGTTTCATTGAAACATCCTATGACCTTTTAATGTTTATTTTATGCATAAAATAATCTAGTTACATTAATAATATTACACAAATACATTAATAATACAGTTTTGAGGTAAAATTAATCTACGGTGTATGTATAATTAGGCGGCAACTTTAACTGGTGCAGATTCTAGGCCAACCCAGAAGACCGCGCCGTTGAGAGCGATGGTAGCCCTGTAGGAAAAGAAAATAATTTCAAAATATTGAATTCATGCACATACGTACCTTTTTACACATTGTAGAAATAAGAACTTATAAAAACTCAAACATTGTGTCGAAAATTTCAGATCTTTCGATTGAATTAAAATTACGGGTAGACAGATGTTTGAAAATCAATCAGAATTTATAGGTAAATAAGGAAGATAAGGATAGATCTTACTATACATAAATGAGCAACAAAGGTTAACCTATTGAGTAGCTTTGTGCAATATTTATGCACGTTCTATTTAAGGAAATAGCCACACCACATAGAATATAGGACGCGACATTCACTAACAGTTACCTAAGTTATTTCGACCTATCTAAATATCAGACAGCAATAATAGATTCTACATTTTACATGCTCATATAAATTTCATGGCAGATCTCGAGCATCAAACTTAAAAATAAAATCATCTAATATTAATTGTTAGTAGGTAAACTCCTAATTACCTGAACTTGATAACATCATTTAAAGTTTTTGGTGAAGTCCAGGTGAAGGTGACAGTCTGCTTGTCGTCCTTAGCGTCGTGTTTTTTGTGGGTGATTGTGTCCTGCAAAAACATTTACATTTATACATAGGCATTAAGTAGTCATTACTGAAATGATATGGTAGCTATGATTGATGATTGTAAGGTAGCATCAAGGCAAATTAATAGTACACTAATCCAGTGTTTACTTGATGTTTTATTGCATTGACCCGAATGTATCTTGGTACTAATTACATTGCGTGTGATTGTAACTTTACAAACTTTGTTTAGATATGCAAATTATGCGCATCGCTTTGTTTTATGTAGCATACGTGCGATTCGATTATAATAATTTAATATACCTACGTACCTACTATGTTAATTACCTGTAAAATAGATCATCCGACACTCACATACCTAAAGATAGCTATTCAAAATGTTATATGGAAAATATCAAATAAGTCAGGTTATTAAATCTTTACCATTGCTCTATGCTGTGGATGTGCATAAATAAATAGGTAATTAGTACCTATACATAAATCGGTAACTTTGTCACTTTGTTTGTTTCTTCTTGAATGATCTTGATCTTGCAGATCTCAATAGAATATAAAATATAGCATTTGATTAAATAAGCAAGTAGTGAAACTCTTTTTTTTCAGGATAGTTCATTAGCTTTTTATAGCTAGTTTAAAAAAAAAGGTAGGTACGTAGGTACTTAATTGATGAGTAAGTATAATATTTTTTATTCCTTTAAACCGGTACCTTGCAACTAAACATAAGGTACTTATAGGTAAATTACAACGTTGGAGCAATTTTGCTGCAGCACTGAAACGTTTGGGTGAACCGTGAATGTGGAGGTCCAAGGCCTCGCAACAATAGCGATTAATTCTATGTTATAAAATGGCAAACACCCAACTCGTATAAAAAATGTAAACGATTACTTATTTTTACTATTGAAAAGCGCAAAAATTAAAATATTCAAATTATTTGCTCTACATGTAAACGAACCGCAATCTTTTGTATACCAGTAGGTATTATAAAGCTGAAGAGCGCGTCATTAGCTTCATTGTTTGTTATTTTTTATCGTACTTATTTCAGTATACCTAACTACTTTTTCGAATTGAAAACAGGAAAATCACGCAAATATTATATATATCCTTTTGAGCATTGTTAATCTAATTAAAATATCATTGCTTTTGAGCAGACAAAGCTGCGTAGGTACCTTTTTTAAACTTTAACGGTCATTTCCTGCCGTAATAGATACTAAACTCCTGCCCTCGCATCAATATTTTTTTTTACTTCTTGGTAAAGCCATTGACAAAAATATTTAACCATTGCATACTATAAAGGAAGTAAATAATTTATACTGCGTGTGCATAACCGTCACATAAGTCCCGCGATCTTGACCTTTCTTTATAAGCCTCTAGTTCCTTTCCTGAGTTCAATTATGTTACTTGGGCTAATATTTATACAATACAGCAAACGATTTAAATAATATTGTACTAACTAGTTGTTAAGTCGTGTTGCTATGAGGGTCGCTGACTTTTAATTACTTATTTTCCACCTTTTGTTCACTATTTTTGTCAGTCATAGACTTTAAAACCTACCCAAAAGTTAAGTTTATCATACAGCGAGGTTCTGTTTATAAGAATACAAATAGCTAAACAGATTTTATAAGAAAACTTTACAATATTATATATGTACTTACCTACCCTATGGCTAACACCAATAATTGCAAAAAAGAAGTCCCTAGCTAGAGGTAGCCTAAGAAAAGCTGATAGTATTTTAATTAGCTAATAGTTCAGTACTTGCATAACCTTTGCATAATTATTTGATTTATGAACGTTACTCATTAAGAAACCAAAGCAAAATAACTGTCAAATGGAAATTTAAATAGGATTCTTATCTACCGCCAAACGTTAGTAGTAATGGTCTATGTTAAAATGCTAAATCAAGATTTAACACACTTGAATACCATCTAGGTAATTACAGCCACGAATTATGTACGTAAATATAAAGTACGTAGGACGTAGGTTAAAGGTAGCCTTGTTTCACATGAGTAGAATTCCGTCTCTCTTTTTGATGCGATATATTTTGTGATAAGGACGTTAATATCTAAACTTAAAAATCTTAAAGATTTGAAATAACGAATAAAGATGGCTTGCGATTCGCATTTTTGTTACAACTTACATCCAATGCCAAAATGTACGTAAAAAACATTAGGAACAAACGAACAATAGGACAAAAGCATAGACAGATCTCTTCTAAGTTTTAACACGTTCGCTGCGAAACAGGGCTTGAAACACCCTGTCCGTGTCTCGTCGTTATAGCGGTAGGAAAAAACTTAAACTTCTCTGTCGTGCGGGAGGCATAACTTCCATCTGGTTCAGTGTAGGAAAGTGATATCTATATATCTGAGATGTGCTATTGATTCCTAGTTCAATGGTATACCGACCTTAATACCGGGTTTCTTAGACCTCGTGCCGCACTGAACAAATAAAAATTCTAACACAGTGCGGAACGAGGTTGCGAACACCTCGTACCACCGCGCACCTCGTACCGCACCCTAAGCTAGCTTCACGCGGTTAGTGTTGTGCAACGCATTCGAGACTATTTGTGGAACAACTTATTGAAGCTTTTACAAAGAAGGACTTGAATGTGGATACAGGTACCTAATTTTCAAACTACTCGTTATAATAAATATCGTTAATAGAAACGTGAATGTGACATGTTGAGTAACTTTCTTCAAATAGGTTGATAATCATGATTACTATTAGTGTGTTTGTTCATTGAATCAACTAGCGGCAAATCCAAAACACCCGGCAATCGGTGTATGGCTCATCAAAATTTAACTCTTGCCCAAGTCAACAAGCCAAAAAACAAGGCACATCATCTCTTAAAGGGATCAAAGAAGAGGAGATGTGTAGGATGTTACGAAAAACTCCGCATCTTCTTAACAAGTCGTGAGGCCGACAAAAAAAGTAAAGGAAATTCTCACAGAATGCACTGGTTGCAAACAATATTCTGGTTTGGCCTGTTTTAATAAAAAACATCCATAAGTTTGATAAATAAATACAATTAAATAAAATCGATATTTCTTTTCCCATCACTAAATTATATGAAAAACTGCTATTGTTCAGTGCGGTATGGGGTACATCAGACCCCACATTTTATTTTACCCATAGAATCTAAACTAACTAATCTAACCACGGGCGGCGGTAGATTTAGGTTAATGAACTCATTGTTAATAATAATCACGACAAAAGCCGCACACTTTGTCTTATTTGGCGCCAAAAAAAGGATTTTGGTCTCCTACGGGCGGTGGGGTTTAATATGCCTCGTGCCGCCACAATCTCTGGTATAGGACAAGGTTTAAAACGACCCGTAACGCAGTAATGGAAAGTACAGATATATCTGTGCCGCAGCGAACGTGTTAACATAATAATGTTATTAATATAACTACAAAATTTTTCGGTTTTCTAGGACCTGGCTCGTATATTTTGCAACTTTTACGTTGTTTTGTGGTTGTACAAATTCTAAAAACCGCCTTTTGTAAAAATTCTACGTTTTCTTCTCATTTCTGTGTAATAACAATAAGTAATGTACTATTATATATTTTTACTTACCCCTTCATTATCGCATTTCATGACTCTTGCCAGGGAGTCGTTGGCGTCAACAGTGAATGTGCCAACGGGCTTGTCATTGCTGGTTCTTGCCTGCAGCATGATACCACGGATGGTATCGGAGGCAGACTTGCCGGAGATCGTTATTTGCATGGGTGTACCGGCTTTGACAACCTGTTTGGTTAATATTGGGAGTTAATTGATGGTAATTAATTGGTTTTACGATCAGGTTGTAAGGAAGAAATTAACGATAACTTGTATACAAAGTATATTATTATTAGTCTGTGCGATAACTAATTAAATTTCTACAAATTTTAAATTAAATAAAAATGTTTATATGTATTTATAAAATCTTTTTAGGCGTAGGTACTTATTTTACTTTTCGAATCTCGAAACAATTTATAGTTCCAGCTACGTTAACCAAATAATAAAACTTAAATTAGTTGTAGGTACTAGTTTATCTTTTTAATAGAAATAACAAAATATTATCGAAAACTACAATTAACACAATAGAAAAATAATTCAATTAATTCCATCAAAATATTTAAGCATTAATTATTACCTTAGTGCTTGTAGTGATAGTGTAGGGCGCCGGTCTCTTCTGTGGGTCCACAGGATGCCTGGGGATCATGTCCTGGCAGGCACTTTCCGGTGCACCGGCAGAGTACGCGTTCGCGCCCATCACAAGCGCAAAAGCCAAACAAATGTAGGTGACCATCATCTTGACAGATATTCTATAAACACACAATAATATATCTTATAGGTATGTGATTTATTAGTAAAGCTAAAGTCCGTCTCGAAATTGTGCACGAAAGGGGGTCACGGTCCTTACTTCTTCAATCCTAAAGTTCTTGCAATGCTATACAGGTTGTGTTATGAAACACATCTGATTGCTTAATATTAAATTAATTTAAAATTATTATTTGTGACAGGTGTTAAGTTTATGAATTTTTTTAAATAATTTAACTGTAGCGGTTCATTTGATCGATACAAATTATTATTCGCGATAATAGAAACAAAACATTGGAAACTTATTGTACATATAAAAAATAACAAATTTTCGCTAGTAGTAATGCAATTCGGTGCATTAGTCAAACAAATTTAAAGACAAATTATAAATTTACTTCAAATAATACTGGACATCCAAAAGCAACGAGGCATCAATTAAACAGAAGAAATTATGATCGTAATGTAATGCATATTAAATAATAATGCATTGTGTATAATTACAACACATATTTGTTATTGAACAAATGAGTTTTAATGGTGATTCTAAAAGCGTATTTTTTACCTTTAAACTTATTCGTGCGCGCGTCAGTGCGTGAATGGAAAGAACGTAGCGACCTCGCAACTTTTAAGCTATATATTGGTTCTTACTCGCAATTGGACTTGGAAGGGCAAAACCACAAACAATACTCATACTGACACTATTCATAAAAATCCAGTTTTTCCCCTGTAATCTGTGAAGATGCCCGAGAGCTTAGTGCTAATATACCTATTATAATTTATTTTTGCAGCCTTTATCCCTAGTTATTTATTTGGTTTCATATTAAGCCCCTCTAAGCTATGTCTTATACATATAAGGAGGTTATATTGTCTGTTTCGAATAGGAGTAAAGTGCTGAGGGATTTGATTCCAATTATTATCAACCGACTTCAAAAAAGGAGTAGGTTCTAAATTCGACTGCTTTTTTTTGGTTTGGTAGGTACCCAGAACTTTCGACTGGGTGAACCGATTTTTTTTTTTTTTTTATGCTATAGGATAGCAAACGAGCAGACGCGTCGCCTGGTGTTAAGCGATACACGCCGCCCATAAGCATCCACTCCACTGGGAAGTGGATGTGTTGCTATCCTCAAAGGGATTTGGAAGGAGTTAGGTAGAAGGGGCGAGGATGGGAGGGAATGAGGATAGGGAAGGAGAGGATGGGTAGGGGATGGGAAGGGATGTGGGCCTCCGGACCGGATTTTGATGATTCTTACTTTTTATTTGAATGCTGATGCCTTCTTTGGCTGGTTTGTCCCATTTACATTTTGTATAGTTCTGACCATTTAAAAGCAGTTTAGTTTTTTACAATTATAATTTTTTAATTGATTAACATTTGCACGCCTCATAAGCGAAGCGTTGAGGTGGGTACTACTGTAAGATAATACATACACACACATATTAAGAAAAAACACTATTTTTAACATTCATGATATTTTTGATGTCATTTTTGTTATTTAAACTAGTTAAAAAACAGTTTAAAAAAGTTCTGTCTTGGACGTCCGTGTGTCTGTATGTGCGGAGGATTTTCTTGTTAACACGATAGCGACCGAAATACTTTACTAATCGAGTCTTTTTTTTTCTCTTACGCTTGAGTATGCTCAGGAATAGAACCCTTTCATTTTTCAGGGTCTGATTCGATGTGGTTTAATTGTTATTAAATAAACAAAAATAATAATTAATAAATAATTATTAAAAAAAAATTATGAGGCGTGCACTTTTGGATTTTCCAAACTTTTTCGACATTGCTTTGCATGTCCAAGACCAACAATATATTAAACAAAAATGTATATACAATCTTCTCTTTATTAAAAACAACATTAATATTTTTTTATTGCATTCATTAGTTTTGACTACCTATGTATAAAAATCACATAAAGTACCAAATAGATATGGAACAAGGGGACTGTTTTCTTTTTTCAGTCGAATTTATTCATCCAGATTTTTATTTCAGTTAATTACCTAGAAAACTCCAATTTTACGCAATACAATAAACATAATATAAATAATGTTACTATTTTCGTTAGGCGATAATGTTAAATTTTATTCTAACCTTGTCCTTGGCCAATGCTTTTAGTTTTATATTATTTACCAATACTTATAGATTCGTTGTAGGCCGTTAACTCGTTTGCCTCTGATATTTCGACTGTCAAATTTGGTAGGAGTTAGGACTTAGGACACCTGCACATCATCTCCTCCTGCATACTGCATAGGACATAGGTTAATAGTGTGGTTAATAGGTATACCTATCCAGTGCTATTAACGATAAAATGATAATAATGGAAATAGTTAATTTAAATTTCGTCATCGTCTGTATTATTATTACCTACTAACTACTTCCTTTTATTAACTTGCAATTATGAGTAGGTAAGAATAGAAAAGCTGTAAGTATGTGAAATTACGCTACTGCAAGCAAAGTTTGCATTTTTTAAGAAATGCAATAGGTAATGTTGCGCTGCAAAATGCACGAGGAAAATAATTTTCCTGTTAAATAAGTAGTTGTTATACTCGAGATCTGTTTATGCACTAAAAAAGGAGGATACTTTTCCAGTATCCTTAAGCTTACGTCGACACTACCTATGTAATGTGTTATGTTCTCTTTACAAGAAAATTAAGTCATATTTTATGAAATGTGCATCAAAAGCAACCCATTTGTCTTCTCAATGTTGTGAATATTCGGCGTCGGCCCCCACCACTGTCCTAATCATATTGTGTGTGTTGTGACTTTGTGAGTTGTGACGTTAAAAATTCTAATGAACGACTGCCGCGCGTTTTCACCCGAGAATTAACCCACGGGAAAAGCAATTTTCTATAGCTTGTGTGTGTATATTCTGGATGCTCTACATCTCTCATTTCTCTAGCATAGCTATACACATGTACACATTGTCGTTGTTAGATTTTAAAAACTCGTGAGATTGCAAATTGTCTAAAAATTGTGATCTTAACATGAATAATACATAATTTAAATTACTTAAATAATCTATCGAAGTGTACCTAATCGTTCGTATGGTATGGATTAAATCTACCGCTATTTATAAAATTTTATCTAATACTTAAGTAATATCAATACTAAGATACTTGTCTATAAGTACTTATAAAGTTTTGTACAAACTATTCACTTTAATTTAAAGTAATTTTTAAGTAGGTACAAGAAACATGTGTTTGATAATTTCAACAGAAAAAAAAACATATTTTATACTAAACTTAGGGTTTTAAAAAATATAGAGACACCACACTACCAGTAGTTATACGAAATGTTACATGATATTTGCTTTTCAAAGCTTTGCATTTTATAAAATTACGTCCTCTATGAAATTCAATATTCAGTCCCATTTCAATGGACACACACTATGTATAGAGATGATAAACAACCATCTCAACCTATATGAAACGTTAATTCAATGATTACAATTTACAATACTGTATCGATGGTAGTACGGCATAATATATGTACATGAAGTTTATGCAATAATGACTACATTTTCATAACACGGTTTTCCCCTTTTTTCCTTTAGGAAAAGTGTCTCCAATATCAATATTATCATTATCATTATCGTATTCATATACGAACACACAGTTACTCATTTGTAAAATAATGTGTAGTAACTACTGTAAAGATATGTTTTCATTGTGAAATATATTTCTCTCGTTAAAATAATGAGATTAGGATATAATGTAGCGCTGTAAAAGTTGTAACTAAATTCATAAATGATAAAACGTAAGTAGGTATGGGTTGTATGTATATCTCAATGATGGGTTGGGTTGTACATATAACGAATAGTAGGTTGCATATAAAATATGAGATTGCAAAAGAATATTCAAATAAGAAATTACCATATAAACAGAACTTACAAACGGTAGTAAGAGTCATGGACTCATGGGCATAGCTTGGGCATTGCCATCATGCCATGGATGAAGTATCCATGGGGTTTTTTTTTTCTGTTATGGCAAGAAGCTAAAACTACTTGCCAGTGTCAAGTAAAAGGTAGGGAATCCATACACGGGAAAATAGGATAGTACGATATTTTTCAAGGTGATCAGAAGAGTTAGGCCAAAATTAATACAAGTTACATTATATTAATACATATTATTTACATACCGTATTCCACGCTTCAAAGAGAAATCGTTTCGGTAATGTTAAGAGATCATGAGAGTAGTTAATGTATGGATACATATCTCTACACTGCACTGCATCCTTGGCCAAGCTATCAGCCCTATCATTTCCGTGGATATATAAATTAAAATGATTGAAATATTTTTAAAACTAATGCCTACACTATTTACTTATTACTGTGCGCTGGTAATATTAGACGTTTAAATTGTATTGACTTTTTAATAAGTATGGCAGCACCACCATACCCATCAATTCTGTCATCACGAATCGTACACGAATACAAACATATCCTGGAATTCGAAATAAGAGATTTGGTACATTCTCCCTCTACGGTTTTAACTAAGTCTCATTTAGAGCAATTAAAAAAGGATTGTGCTTATTTATTATGTGAATTAGATCTGACTTTTTAGGTATCACGCTTCTGCAGTTCCACTGTATTATTTTGGAATCCATGATTACTAAATAAACTATCAATAAAATTACTTTATGTAAAGTGGCAACGTTGGACGGTTTCAGGGTGTTATTTTTCAATTGTGTTTTCAATAGAGTGTTGATAAGTAAAGTAATTATATCCATTATCTGGGAAGTTTCAGATTCATTAGGGGCTACTTGATAACCGCAGCCATTTTGAGGCGTAGGAATCTGAGCTTCCCTAATAATAGCATTATGAGCATTTTTATCAAAACCCTTATTAGTCTTAGGAGGCAATTTTGGTTTTAAAAAATAAGTCTTTTTGTAGGATGAATTTGAACTATTTACATTCAATCTATTTGTGGTTGAAAAAGCAGATGAAGACATTAATACATCCCCATAAGACTTTGAAACATTTGGGTAAAGTTTACTTGCTTCCCCGTAAGATATATTTTTTTCAGACATACTTATTTTAATATCCTTTTGGCGTTTAAATTCTGGACAGATTTTATTAGTTGCGAAATGGAAGCCTGAACATAACAAACATGATGCACAATCTTCTTCGACTGTACAAGTGTCGCCAGAATGATCTTGACCACACTTATTAGACCGGGAGATATTGACACAAAATTTCGAGTCATTTGTAACAGGATGGCGGTTCTACAGGGGTCTTAGTACGCAATGACAAAAAGAAAAATGATGGTGTGAACGCTGGTACCGGTGGCTTAGTCGCGTGGGCGTTAGTCGAACTCGTCGGAAAAATAGCGAAAGTCAAACGATTTGTAACACAAAAATTTTAGAATTTACCGATAGCACATAAAAAAGAAGTGGGCGATAGTGTCATGCCATACTTTTCCGGTGTGACTTACAGCCCGCCATACCGACGCGAATGTGTTGATTTAAATAAAACAATTATTCAACCATTTGTACCAGGCTAACTTTTGCACAGGTAACCATCGTCGTGTAGCCATTTACGAAAATCGCCATGCCATACTTTTCGGACGATTCCAAATGGTCGCCATACCGCCGAAAATCTGCAAAAAAAATTTATTTCGCCAAAATTTTTGTACCAGTATTGCATTTGGATTTTTGGAGAGTATTTGATAAAATGTGACCATTATTATATTTGCCATACTTCTAGTAGGGGGAAAAAGTGCTGTCATACTTGAAAAATTAATTTATATAAGTGAAGATTTCCAACACCTAGATCTCTGAAATTTTGTATTTATATTCGTTGATCCTCAAACTTACAGGAAAAATAAGTGCCATACTGTTACAAATCGTTTGACTTTCGCTATTTTCCGAAGAGTTCGACTAACGCCCACGCGACTAAGCCGCCGGTACCAGGGTTCACACCATCATTTTTCTTTTTGTCATTGCGTACTAAGAACCCTGTAGAACTGCCATCCTGTTACAAATGACTCGAAATTTTGTGTCAATATCTCCCGGTCTATATGTATAACATCTGGGTTTGGAACGACATATATTTTTAGTATATAAACCATATCTACAGCATTGAAAACATTGGATGGTAGGGAAAATGTAAAGATTAACTGGCAGAGAGTTATAACAGGCATTAGGCATACACACGTTCAGGAAGAATTTGACCGTCAAATGTAAGAATAACAGATTGTGTTGGTCTCCAAGAAATGGAACCATCAATAATAACCTTATAATTGATCCTTCTAACTTTTATAATTTTTCCACAGCCAGCTGGAGTCGAAATATTTTCTATTATTTCCTCTTGGGACCATTCAGAAGGTATTCCTTTAACAATACCAATGCGACTTATGTTAAATGTTGGTATTTTTGCACTTGGCTTATTTAATTCTAAATTTTTATTTTTAATAAAATCATTAGCATCCTTTGGCGTTGAAAATGCTACAATACAACGATTTCTCCCTATTTTTTTAACACTACCAGATACTATATTTTTAATATTGTTATTTTTTAAAAATCGACCAAAAGTAATGGGATGCAATGTTGTTCCATCGCCAGGTGTTGACTCTGTACGCTGAACATGAACAATATAAGGGAAGGAGTCAGTAGATAGGTATTCTGAACGTAAATTTGGTAAAGCCGACTGTTCATTCATAGGTATTATTATTATCATTCTTATAGGATTCATTAAAAGTAACATCAGAATTGGACTTTTTATTAGGCTTAGTGCTATCACTGTCCTGTTTCCTTAGCCTGCGTTTTTTAGGAGTGCTTTCCACCCAACTATTTTTTAATGCAAAATCGTTTTCACATTCTATACTTGGAACCGTAATATAACTAGCTACTTCAGGACCAAGTTTCCAACTTGGTCCTGAAGCTATAGGATCGGGAGGATCGTTCATCGATCAGCCCGCCAAAATTTAAGTGCAAAATTTTTTTTACATACTATAAATCAGAATAAAATAGACTTACCAATAAAAAAACTACTAACTACACTAATTTACAAGTTTATATATAGGAAACAAAAGATATATACAAAGCCAAACTCAATTGAACATTAATTTAATTTTTTTTTCAAATTAAATTTCAAAAATTACACCCGGCTCGTTCGAAGATTCCCGCGCTTTTTCTCATCCATGGGGTTGAAATTTTCTCAACCGAAATATTATTTTGTAACCGTCAAATATGTATTATCGACCGTACGATAGATGTCACTAGTTGTCTTTATTAAAATCTATTAAAATAATGAAACGCTAAAATATTTTAGACGTTATGAACCAAAGTATATTTAATTAAATAAATTAAAAGAATATAAAAATAACATTGATTTTATGGCTGTACCATAGACTTCATAGAAGTTTCATTTCTAAAATGCTAGATTTCCAAACTGTTTTATTATATTAAATGTCAATCTCTTTAGTCTATGCTCGACGGGTATGGTGGACGATTTATCAATATTTTTCGTAAATTGTTTGCTGAATTAGGCGGGAAGTTGATTTCGGCAAAATATAAGCAAAATGAGTGTCCAAGAAGATGTAATGAAAATACAAAAGAAATTAACTAAAATGACTTCGGATGACGGAACGGTAGGTTCACAGCTCCACATAGCAATAACGCGGTATATTAATTGTGCCGACAATACCATTTATTTACTCCAAATAAAGATAATTCCTATAAAGAGACAGTTGAAGAATTCATTACATGTGATGATAATATATCCCGCATAACTTCTTATGGTTTTCATTCCGAACATCGTCTAAATACTATTAAGTCAATTTCACTTAGATATATCGTCTTTTGTTCTAGGGTCAGGAAGAAGCATTAGAGCTACTGAAATCATTGCAAACAATGGCTATTAATTTGGATGTTTTGACCAAAACGCGAATAGGTATGACAGTCAATGCTTTGCGTAAGTCCAGCAAGGATGAGGAAGTGATATCTCTATGCAAAACTCTTATTAAAAATTGGAAAAAGTTTTTGTCTCCCAGCACACCGTCCAAAGAGTCCGGAAGCTCATCAAACTCCAAATCAAAAAAAGATTCAAGCAAAGACAAGGATAAAAAGGATGATAAAGAAAAGGAGAAAAAACTACCGGCTTCATTCCCACCACAATCCAATACAACTGATGCGGTGAGGTTAAAATGCCGAGAACTTCTTACACAGGCTTTGAAAGTTGATGGAAATACTTCTAACTCATGTGCCACTCCAGAGGAACTTGCCGAAGAGCTGGAAGAATGTATTTATGCTGAATTTAAGAACACTGATATGAGATATAAAAACAGAGTACGATCCCGGGTGGCCAACTTGAAAGATCCTAAAAATCCTACACTAAGAACTAATTACTTGAATGGGGTGATTTCTGCTGCTCGTTTGGCCAAAATGACCCCTGAAGAAATGGCCAGTGATGAGATGAAGAAACTAAGGGAGAAATTCATTAAAGAGGCAATTGATGATGCTCAACTCGCTACTGTACAGGGTACTAAGACCGAAATGTTAAAATGTGGAAAATGCAAAAAGAAGAACTGCACATATAACCAGCTACAAACCAGGAGTTCTGATGAACCTATGACCACCTTTGTGCTCTGCAATGAGTGTGGCAATCGCTGGAAGTTCTGTTAAGACTGCTTTTAATGGTATACTTGCTGTATCCCTTCAAATGGTACACATGTATCAGGATATTCATTCTACTACCTATTTTATTAATTCCCATGATTGTATGACCTTTCTACTGTCATTGACAATGAAATCGTGTTTAGTAGATAAGGAATCCTTAGTATAATAAATTAAATGCTTTAAGTCAATTTTCCTTTTTATTTTTTTGATTTCTTATTTATTCGACAGGATTTTACATTTTAGGATGATTGAAACTAAATGTCCATAATCACATATTTATTTTGTCAATATTCGTTTATGACAACGGGAATGTGTCCTTTAGGACTAAATTATAATTCTAATTAAAATTAACATTATTTTAGTTTTTCTTATAACATCTTAAACTATGATTTATACATAATATTAAGTAAAATAGTTTTAAGTAGTGATATACTTAATATAGAAACTAATAACAATTTGGTTATTTCTTATTGTCTGCATTTAAATTTTAAAGTAAACATTAATATTAACTTATACTGTCATGAGTATGAAATATGCAAAATAAAAATAATGTACTATAAAAATTTGCTTTAGTCTGATTTTCAACATACATATTCTTATGTTGCATTTACATCAAACGAGACAATGCTCATTGTAACCCAATCAATCCAATATGGGTAAAATAAAATCTTTGTATACTTAATTAAAATAAAATAAAATATTTACATACTTCAATTAAATCTTATTATCAGATTGAAATGGCATTATTTCGGGAACTTAACTGACCTTGTTTCTTCGTCTGATTTACAAATCTTGTATTTATTTAAAAATCCAGAACTTGAATGATAAAGATTTATGAACTCATCACCGTTAGAAAAATTCCTACTAATATATTTTATTATAAAATTTCAATACTTTGCATAATTTATCCATTGTTAAAGATTTATTAAAACTACGGAAAATATTTACTGGCCTTATTAACTACTTGTTTTAAGTTGAAACTTTAAATTTTAAAATATAGTCTGTCTCATATTTTGTCTATTCTATTTCCTAAGATGGCAAGCTACACTTTGGCGAATAATATAAATCGACATAAATATCACTTTTTGAGATTAATAGATATAAAGGATAAGTGATATTACTAGTATTATACATACTAAAAACAAATTAACATTTAATATAATTCTACACTGTCATATAAAATTTATAATAATATAATACACATTATGATTCTCCCATCAGTTCACCGGTTTGAATTTTGACAAAAGTTTTTTCCCCATTACATGGCATTCTTTTCTGGTGTAAATCAATTTTTATTTCGGTCTGATCTTCATCTTCTACATCTAATTTGTTTATAGTGAAGCTTACATCTTCGTTAGCAATATAGCTTTCTGCTACCAAATTCTTCATATAATGAAAATGAGTTTTCAAATGTTCTCTGAGGAAATGTGATTGTATTACAACCAAATCACAAAACGAACATTTATTATTCCCCCCACTATAAACTTCTGTTTCGTCGTGTCTTTTGTAATGATTATGGAGAGCATCTTGCCGTTGATTAGTGTAAGGACACAATAAACACATATGTATTTTTCGATCTTTTGTGGGTGATGGATCATTAGCAATTATCTCACTACTGTTAATAGAACGTTTTCGCTGCAGTATACGAAGTGTTTGTTGATCACTAATTGAAAATTGTTGAAAATCACTTTTTGGCCTTTTTGGCATAGTTTTGATAGCTAATTTGATGTTTTCTTCTTTGTTATCTTGTTTTCCCTCCAGGACGTCGCTTTCGGTTTCCGTCGATCCACTTGAACCCTTTTTTCTTTCCGCCTGTGCTTCATCGTTCATTTGATGTTTTCGCATGTGTTGTACATAATTTGCATAATATTTTACCGAATAATCACATAACTCACATTTATATCGTTGTTTTGAACCATGCAGTGATAAGTGAATTTTGTATTGTTCACGCTTTTCGAATGCTGAAGGACATTTGTGGCACTTGTACCTTTTTTCTTTTTGTCTCCCATTTTTCAGATATGTTGGATAGATAAATTCTGGATTACCATGCATTAAATATCCAAATTGTGGGTCGGCTTGCAATACAGGTGGGAAGTGATCATTTGGTTTAACTAATTTATCTTTATCCGTAAGCACTCGTTTCTGGGCCTCAGTTTTTCGTTGGAATAAGTCTGTTCCGGACAATGGTATATTTTTGTAATCCATATCATCGCCAGATTCATAGTCACATGCAGTTTTACCTTCATTTTCGTGTAAGAGTTCATGTTTTGCGAGGTTCCCAATATTTTTTACTGTATAACTACACTTTTTACATTTATGGTCCCCTTCTCCTCCGTGTAAACTCACGTGGTAGTTTAATGCAGAAGTTTTAAAGAATTTAGCTGGGCATTCCTTACAGAAGTATTGTTTTGGAGTGTGTTTGTTTTCTCCAGATTTTTTTGTACTTTCTGGGTACTCAAAGTTTTTACTAGGATTTGAGACTACCCATGTGCCTTCTGATGAAACTTGACAATGTAGAAATTGAATACGAGGTTCCTTATGGGCTGGATGCAACTTGTGCATAAATTTGAGCATTTTGGATTTGGTATTATATTCATCCGTGTGTACAATGTTATGAACTTCAAGTTCACTTTCTTGAGGTACAGAAAATTCACACGTCTTGCATTTATACGGAAACGTTGAATCATGTAACTTATCGTGAATACGGAGTTCATTATCTGAAAAATATCTAGCGGGACATTTTTGACAGAAGTACATCGTTTTAATTTCCTTATTTTCCCCAGTGACTGCATCGTCACGTGGAACATCATCTGGATTATTGCTTTTTTCCTTTTCAAGCACCTTGCGTAATTTAGCTATCTGTTCTTCATCTGGTATATCCATATCAACTGGACAATAAATACGACCATATATTTCTCCATGAGATTTAGAATGATCAGCTAATCTAGTTTTATTATCACAGGTAAATTTACATTCCAAACACTTATATACGGTAATATCGCTGTTTTCGAAAATAATGAAATGAATTTGTTCGTGATTTGGTATTTTACACTTTTGAGCATTGACGTACGAACAGTAACGACACTTGTACATTTTGTGAAATTCGTCTTTGGCTGATACCCAGACATAAGGGATGTCGTCAGTTTCATTAGATTGTTCTGCTTCGTTATGAATTGAACTAGAAGACATTGTCTCAAGCTCTATATCCGATTCACCTTTTTTAGAGACTATTCCATGAACTCGTAAATGTTGATGGAGTAAATGTCTCTTGGAAACACTGTAATTACATTCAGTACATTTGTATGCAGTATCTGTTGGGTATCGGTGGAATTGTTCGTGATACATAAATTGAGATTTACTATTAGTTTCATATGGACATTCGGAACATTTGTGCCTTTTAGCAGTCGAAGAAATATTAAAATTTAACTGAGAGTTCAATGGATCAGGTAGTGGAGATTTACTTCCTAAGGCCTTTGAAATATATTCTTCAGGGTCATTCACACCGTGCAATACCAAATGTTGTATGAGTTCTTGTTCATCTTTTACGAAATATGGACAAAAATAGCATTTAAATATCGATTGAGGCGATGGTTGATGATGTTGTAAATGTGCCGCAAGCAAGTTTTTGTCGGTAGTTGTAAAGGGGCACTTTGAGCATTTGTCACTGCTGATTTCGTTAGCCGCTGCGTTAGGGTCCGGTTTCGGTTTCAATGTAGTTATGACGTTGATAATCCCATCGTGTTTCAAACGGCAGTGTCTCTGAAAATGATAATGAATAAATTACTAATATATTATCACTATACGTAGTTACATTTTAATATGTTTACTTGATCACGATTTGAAATTTGTAAAGCACACGAGTGAAATAATGGAAAATAATTAAAAGCTTCCAAGCGCTAACGAAAAATGAAAAATGCATTATTTTCTGAACAAATCGAGTGTTTGCATTGGTTTCGAAATGTTTTTCAGCGGTTTTACCTATTTCTCCTTTTTTACGGGCTCTATGACTTATGAGAACTTTTAATGGAACGTACAATAGTCAATATTTGTATTTTGAAGAATGAACTACTCACTTGTATGACGTGTTTCCAATTAGATAGTTGATTGCAATGCCCACATCTGTAGGCCAAGTCTGCTGGGTCTATGGCAATTTCCGCTTTCTTTTGTTGGGACTTTATATCTCCAGCACTATCTTCGGGTCTAGAATGTTCGCGCACATGTTCCAGTAAGGCTTCTTTTGACGAATCTCTGAAATTAAAATATATTTTTTAGGGCTGATTTTTCAATCCTTGGTTAAAACTTATTCATCGAATAACGTATTAAACTACCATTTCAAAAATGTATTCTAATTGTCCGTATATGACAGTTTACAGGTGACATTTTAAAATGTTCGTGTAATACTTTATTGGACGGATAAATTTTAACCAAGGATTGAAAAATCGGCCCTTAGTTTTCAGAGATATCTACTTGCTAAATACTAAACACGTGGCTTACTAAAATTAAAAAAAAAAAAAATATTAAATTGATCGAATTCTCTGTGTCGTAAACAACAAATAATTAATCTTTCTTCGTTATAATATTAGTCCCAATTCAGTAAATGGTCTGCTAAACATTAAAAAAATAAAATAATTCTTACTCACTTGTAATTGCATTTTTTACACTTCCAAATAGTTTTTTTAGGTTTCTTTAGACTTGCATTTAAGTTATCAGAATCATATCTATATTGATTTTGCTGTGTTTGTAAATTAAGTGGTTGCATTTCATATGGAGAATTCATGTTATCACTGATATCTTGTAGTGTATCTTCGTCTAAGGTAGTATCCATAGGCGTATGCGGATCGACGTAATGAAATTCATTTTCTCCTTTATCATTAAGAACGGGCATTGCTAAAAATTTATTATATTTGCTATAATTACGTCTTCCTGTTTCATCAGTCATGAGTACTTTAGCTTCAGCATGGTCTGGATCCCTAGCTGATTTTAATTTTATATGTTTGGTTATATCCCATCGCCAGTTTGATTTATATTTGCATAAGGAACATTCGAAAGGTTTCCTATTTAGATGTGCAACTATATGAACGTGGAATCTTGAGGCAGTGGCTGCCCAAAACATACAGTGTGGACACTTAAAAACTTTCTTACCAACTGCTTGGCTAGGTGATAAATTCATAGTTTCATTATCATCGATAAGATCAGGGTCAAGATGTTTATTTTCTGGGAGTGTACAATCATCATTGATATTAATGCCAAGAGGCGTATCGAATTTATTTGTATCAGTATCAATATTATTCCAAACAAATACAACATTTTCCATTGGATGGGGTTCAACTTCTTTCTCAATAGAGGATGAAGCGGCTTCATTACTATCCTGATTATGCGCTTCTAAATTTTTCTCGTCGCCCCCTTTAACACTTCCACACGTTTTTAAATGATTGATTAAATCTGCGCTAGACTTACATCTATGTCTACAATTCTGGCAACGTGTAGAACTCAGGCTTTGAAGTAAAGTATTACTTGAAGATCTATTTGACTGTACTGTGCAAGTTTTTTCATGGACAGAATGTTCAGATAGGCATTTGCTTTCAAATCCGCAATTTTTACATATTAGTGAACCTTTTTCTCCTGTTTCCGTTAAAAGTCGTTCTTTCAATTTGTCAAAAAATGACTCATTCTTTTTACGGCTGGTAGCTTCTTTGCCTGGCAAGCTATTAACAGGAGTTAAGGTTATATCAATTCCTGAATTATCTTTACTGTTATTTTCTATGGCCTCTGGACTTACTGATTCTTTAAACTTCTTTGCAGGTGGTTCACCTGTTTGAGACTTGTTGTTAGGAGTGGAAGCATTCAGAGGTATAAGCTGCGGTATAGGCCTGGGGATCTTTTTGCTTTGTTTTTTGGTTTCGTCAGAAGTTGTTTGGGTTGGGGAATGTTGGGGCAGCTGCATGTTTTCTTTTAAAATGTCTGATGTCGTGCCTTCATTTAAATCACTATTGCAATTGATCATTTCTTTTCCTATATATTGTAAACCCATGTCCTGTAAAGAGAGAAAATATAAATTTAAATAAGCGTGCTTAATAATCATTCCAATATAACAGTTAAATATTAAATCAATTCTAAAAAAAATACAACTAAAATAATATTTATTTCAGATCATCACTATAATAATAGATGTAATATAAAATCCTTAGATATCATACGGTTTTCTTTAAAATCGTAATGGTTATAAATGTACTGAAATAGAGTAAATAAACTGTTTTTTTTTAATTGGTATAGATAAAATCTATGCAAATAATAAAATAATAGGTATTAAATAAGATCATTAAAATAAAAAATAAAAATAATACTTATAAGTAAGTATAGAAAACTAAAATCGATTGTTCGATTAAAAAAAATGTGCTTATTTACTGTACAAAATAAGCCGAGATAAATAAAAATTTAAAAACTACGACTTATTTTTTAGATAAATATGTCAAAGGGTTTTATTTCTACTATATTAAAAAATAAATAAACAATTTTTAACGCATGCTCTGATTGCAACGACTTTTTTCTAAACAAATGTTTATCTAATAATTATATTATTTATCAACTGCTTATAATGGATATAACGGATACAATACTATTAAATTAATAAATTACAATATTTCATACTACATTAATATTAATTCCTTATTACTAATTTCTTAAATAAATAAACGTCAATCAGATGATTTTTTAGGTAATTAATGCGGCAGTGATAATACGAGTACAACAAATTAAATGAAATTGTTCCTTTATCTTTGCAATCAATACTAGCGTAATAATGATTAATTAATTATCATTGAAAAGTTACGCTTAAAGTAAAATGTAAAAAAGCCATACCTAACACAAATTATCTGATTAGGAGGAGTTCGTCTATGATAAAAAAAAAACATTGATTCATGCATGTCACACAAGCGGAGACCACATGCACACACGAAAGCATGATGCAAGAGTGCGCGAGAGCCGAGCGGAGCCCAGCTGCAGCAGCGTAATCACACCACAGTACTGCTTTGATAACAGTGTGTGACGTCACCGCCGCTGCGGCCTCACGGAACGGGCTTCTGCATTAAATCCGACACTTACCGACGCACAAGGCGACGACTGCGAGTCGCAACTCTCTTCCTCCTTCATAATCAGCGAATCCTCGTCTATATAATCCGCTCCGATCGTCAGGTCACTACCGCCCACCCGATTGCGGCGGCAGTTTGACCTCGCTATTCCCGCATGTGGCGAGTGATGATTTATCTCGTGAACAGTCATACTTTGTCTGATATCGGTTGTGAAGTTGCACACCGTGCAGTGGAAGCTTCCGCCGCCACCGTGGTTCTTCATGTGACGGTCTAAGTTCCACTTATAAGGAGTTCGGAAATCACACACAGTACACTTTATCATTGGCAAAGAATGATATTTAACATGTTTAGTATATCTTGTCTTTATATGTGTAACGTAACTACATTTTTGGCACGTATAGAATTTGTTGTTTGTTTTTGATTCCTTCTTGGTATTACTAGCCATGTTATGTTCTTCAACGTAATGGTTGCGATCGACTGATTCATCGTTGCAGTCCTCGACATCTATTTGTATGTCATCTATTTCCTCTATCTCTTCGAGTAAATCTTCCATGTTTTCGACTTTTGGCTCCGGTTTCTCAGGAGATACAGAGTTGTTTATATCAGATTCCGATTTCACATGAGAAGTCATCTCGTGAACCATTTTTACGTGTCTTATCAATTTTTGATTATGACGTGAAGCATAAATACAATACGGACATTCGTAAATCTTAATTCTTTCAAAATGAACGTCCCGCGAATGCAAGAGATACGCGCGTGGGTTTTGCGTATAAAATTTGCATTTAGTGCAGCTATAATTCCTCTTTATTTTACAATCCGGCAGTTCAATGTCTTCAGCGGCGTCCGAAGAGGCCTCCGATGAGGCATCACCTAACATTCGGCCTTCTAGGGAGCGCACGAGAGTCGCGACCTCGCCAGCTTGCGCGCTCGGCAGCAAAGACATCTGTTGTAGCATACTCCGCTGCAACAAAACAATGGTCGAAGTCGGTTAAACGTTCCGAGACGTGAGACCGGGGCGCGCGGGAGAGGCGAGGGGTCGCGGGGCGGTGCAGCGCGGGAGGAGCGCTACGCTGCAGCGACAGTGTACGGAGCGCGAGGCCGTCGCCGGCAGAATGAGGCGACCGGCAGGCAGGCGACCGGCAAGCGCCGGTGGCGGCTGGCGGTCGGCCCCGAGGGCGCGTGGGTGCGGGACGGGTGCGGAGGGTCCGTCACTCGACATGATGCTTCAACGTTTTTCATCCTCCGTAATACTGGGCGAGGTTAGGGAAACCAGTGCGACGAGCGACATCCACTCGGTCTGATTAGCGTATTAATACCACGAGCCGGCAAGCAGTTAAAATCGCGCCTATGCTAGTTGTATCGAGGTTATGAATTTATGATACATTGCAAATGTTACCGTGACATTGGCAATGCTATGACATAGCCCGGGTCATTAACTCGTAAATTATAAAAACAATCATTGCGTAAAACAATTTGGTTCTTAATAAAGAATACCATTATGTGAAAACGATATCCTCTACACTACTTAAGATAATAATGATATATATTTAAGAATATTATAATGATAATAATTAATTTACCTGGAAAATAATTTGAAAAAAATTGCAAACATTACCCTAAAGACATTACCTCTCAAACAATATGTCGCTGAATGATGCTTTAGCGATATTATGACATTTTTAGACAAAAAGTTTATAAGCCATACCATAAATTTAACATAATAATAATTTACTAGCAGTAAATTTACTAGCAGTCCGCCCCGGCTTCGCCCGTGGTACACGTTTACTTTTTCTCTCCATAAGAACCATTCTCGTACTTCAAAGATTATTAAAAAACAAGAATTATCGAAATCGGTCCATCCGTTCACACGTGATGCTAAGGGAAATAGGGATTCATCACTACATAGTATAAAACAAAGTCGCTTTCTCTGTCCCTATGTCCCTATGTCCCTTTGTACGCTTAAATCTTTGAAACTACGCAACGGATTTTGATGCGGTTTTTTTTAATAGATAGAGTGATTCAAGAGGAAGGTTTATATGTATAATAACATCCATCAAATAGTGGAGAAGTACTGTTATTTTTGAGGTTTCTAATGTGATGTCGTAAAAATTACATTTTTTTCCGCTTACATTGCAAACGCAGGCTGAACCCTACGAGTTTTATCAAAATAATGTACTAAGTATTATACACATTGAAAAGGTCTACAGAAAAGTCCGCGGTGGTATATGTCTATCTCTTATGGATAACCCACAATAACTTTTTTATGTCATTTACTTTTTACGACAAATAATGGCTAAATTTCGAAGCGATTTTAACCAATACAGCATTAATCCTTAACCAATTAAATACCTTGAATACATTGTTCATTTAATATAGATCTATATGGCCCTTTACACCGTATGATTTAAGTGAATATTTTCGAAGATATTAATTTAAAAATTGCGGGACGTAGCGTTTGCGGCGGCACCGGCCGGCCGCCCGGCTATATATTTTATACCCGTGCCAAGCCGGAGCGGGCCGCTATGTTTTTATATACAACGTTCACAGTTTTTCTGTAGTGTATTTAGTATCAGCATGGCACCCGTGCGAAGCCGGGGCGGGTCGCTAGTTTTTATATATAGAGATAAGTAACTATGTACATAATATTATAATGATAGAACCACCCACGATTGAACAGTACAAGAAATGAAATTTAAGTTGAAAGTTTATTCCATACAGTATCGATTAAAAATGAATGGAGGAATAAACATATTATATTATGAACCAAAATCAAACACATGCAGCTACTAATTTTACTAATGAATTAATATTAAAAATATATTTAATGTATGTCTTTGTATAAAAAGAAAGTGTTAAAAATAATGTAAGCGCGCAACATGATTATTGTTAAACTATTAGTTATATTTATATTATCTATTTAGAGGAAAGAAAAAAAGGAAAGCAAGTATTCGATATATTATTCACGAAAAGTGTGATAGGACTCTGATAAGCAACACCTACAAAAAACAGCTATACTAAAATTTGTTTGTTGTTGCTAAATAATTTTGTTTAAAATTCGATGTAGCTGCTATTAAATTTTAATTAATTCCTATATCTTGAGCTTTATCATGGTTTGTACGAAAAAAAAAAGCATTTTCTACCTAACAATGTTTGCCGTTTGCGTTATAAGCTCTTGTTTAATTACCTACCCACTTACTTTATGAATATGAAAATATTTTTTTATGTGATCTCATCGTACTCAGCGATAGATGAAAAATTGAAAAAAATGTCATAACTCCGAAAATAAGAAAAATCGCATAACATACATGGGGGCCCTCTAGGTCCTCTATCTCCCAGCTTCCGTTCATCACTACTTTTTGGGACACCCTGTATGTACTTATATATCGTTTTTGCAAACGATAGCACACGTGAAAGTCTTTTATCTCATCTATGCGTTAGACTTAGAGGAACCTTTTGCATTATACCTACCTATATAATTATACTGTACCTAAAGTCGAAAAAGATATTTTGTGTATCTATTGAAACATTTTTTGCACTTTTTAGGTACTGAGAAATGGATACGGACTGTTTACAAGCAGAATACTCTGGTTTACGTAAAGTTCACATTAATCATCTAACAATTTCTTTTTTTATTGTTTATAAACAAGGTATCCAGCTTATTTATACTGCGGTGCCACTACATACTTTATAGATTAGTTCAAATCTATTTCAAAACAACCTTCTCTGTAGGCCATAGGGTTATTGTTACGAAGTCAAGTTTAACAAAAACTTTTTTTTTGTAGCTTATTTTTTAGTCTACTGCCCGATACTTAGGTCCGATAAAGTACAGAAACGTAATACTTATTCTATTCCTTATTATTATTAAACCTTAGTCACATAATTTAATTAAATTTATCTCGTTACAGAGTCTGCAAAAAGGTAATTACGAAAACGATATACTTAGGTATAAGATTTTTTGATTGAAAATTTACAGTTTAGTAAGTGGTATAAATATAACGAAAATTTATAGGGTCGATTTCCTGGAATTGACCCAAAGATATCCGTATAACCTTATCACGTTTCTCTTTAACAGTCTTGTAGAAGATTATAGTAATCGACTAAAAGTTTAGCCCTCACCTTTAAAACGGCAATCATAATACATAAGGTACCTATTATGATTGCAACGCATGCAAGTGGCAGGGTGAGGTACTTATACCGAGAACGAGTCGTGTGAAGCACTCAGTTGAAGCAGCTGGCAGACGTCCTGATGGGACGACGAAGAGGTCGGGGCGCGGGAGGAACGACCATGCAGACAACTCGACAGGAAACGGCCGGAGAAGGCATCTCAACCGGAGCACAATGGAGCGGCGGCGCGTCGCAGGGGGAGCCCTCGCAATCGATATGGCGTCGCTAAGGTCCGTTGGCCGCTGCGAGCAGTTTGGAGCGCTGCTGAGGCGGATGCCCCGCGCGCCCCTCGCCCGCGCTCGTCCACCACACCTGCTGTGTATTTATAGCGGCACAGCCGGCGCTGGGGATGCAGGGATGTCGGTAACCACGGACTTCTACCTACCTATACCATACGCGGCATCCCAGCGCGCCCGCCCGTTGCGGGTGATGACCGCGTGTTTATTTGTCACAATGAATGTAAAAATAGTTGGCTCATTTAGCAGCAAGTGAACGTTTGCAATGGGTGTCTGCTATGTAGACTTTACGACCACACGCAGAATGTATTGAAATAAAAGTTAGGATTTCAATTTATGAAGTAATGAGTGACTAAATCCCTTCTTGGTTTTATTTCATAGCTCTTCATCAACATTGCAGATGTATATTGCACCAAAGCGTTATGGGTTATCATATCGACTATATAAAATAACAGCCAACATTCCTTTCACTCTCGTCTCTTTCAAGTTCGACTCCCCCATTGCGCGGAACATCGGGCATATCAAGTCATTTGGAGTTATAGAGGACGCGCGAGAAACTTTTGCTTTCATTTGTTTGTCGCTCGTACAGCCGTATCAGGGCCGGGGCCGGTCTGTGCTTGAGTTACTGCTATGATGTGTTTGACCCAACAAAAACTTTATAAACATATTATATTTTTATACAGAATATTCAATATATAAAAACTTCTTGACACTAAACAGAATTTACATTAACTTGTACACATGTTAGCAACAATAATTAATCATTGTGAAAGATTTCTTAAAAAGCTCTATTTTGTGTAAATAAATGAAACCGAATTTGAGACTTATAGATATGTATTACAATTATTAAGTAGGTGTTAGGTATAAATCATTTTTCATTAGTTAAAAAAAGTAAAATGACAAAACATTCATAAACACAGGTACCTAATAAAATTATCCACTACGTCTAATATATGGACAAAGTATGTTATGTGGATGATGTAAAGGAGCAATGTATTTATGAGCTGAGCTGACGATATGTCCGCAATTAATTATTATATTGTGCATTATTGCTCGCACGGTTTAAAGGGCACGCAAATAGTACCTGAATGAGCACTTAATTGTATTAATATGGAAATCTTCATACATGACGGATTGTTAACTTTACAAGCAATACATATAAAATAGCTATCAAGAATATTAATTGTAATTAACAGGACATTTAAATTGAAGAAAATTAAAATATGCAAGTTCTGTGGGCGGATTAGGTTTTTCACATTTTTGCGTATTTATTACCTTTGAGTATTATTATAGCGTAGTATTACGTTATACATCTCATGTATCGTATTGGTAAAGATTTTTCATAATAAAGGTTGAACTTTGTTTTACTGTGAGTAGGTACGTGTGACGTATTGCGATTAACGTAACGTAGGTTTTCCGTCTGAGAAAAAGCTTTTTTCCTTATTACTTATGATTTATAAACGATAGAATCACAGATAACTAAATAATAACTGCGTAGGTAAGTTAGCTCAGCAGATATTGTAGCACGTTGATCACATCTTACAACATATAGAATGTAATGTAGCAATAGCTATTCTATCGCGTATTTTCCTGCAAAAGCAGGGTGTTGGGTCGGGATGAAACACGAAATAAACAACTGCTATGTACGTATTCGTGTTATAGATGTGTGGCTTAAGAGATGGCGTCATGCTCACTGTTCTTGTAGGAGGTTGAGTCGGCGCAGGCATTCCGAGCGTGACTAACCACAGTCGCGTATAAGTAGAACTGGCATGGCCTGTCATACCAGTCACCACTTTGGGTACTTCATACTTTAATAATATAAGTCCATCCGTCTGCATATAACTGCACATATCATGCCTAAGTCCTAACATATACACAGTTGCTATTGTATATGCATGATTCAGAAAATATCTTGTGCAATGTGCATTGTTGAAATTAAAACCATTATTACCTATTATTATTATAAGATTACCTATTAAATTAAGTCTTAACTACGTTTCAACTTTCAATATTAGGTCGGTAGGTGTGATGATTTACCCAGGTACCTACCTATCAATACAAATGATTTCACCATTTATAACCGTACCATGTTATAAAGCATGAACGATCCGTTCGGTATAAGCGAACAACAGGAAATAGCTTGAACATTATTATTCAGAGGTATCTGGTAATACATAACATGTTAGCTATCAGTAGAGGCGGTGTTGCAGCGACGTTGCGGATTTTGCGACGCAAATAATTTGCGCGCCAATTGACCTTTCGTCGGGCGGTGTCATCGGCGCGGTGCGGCGGCGACGGCGGCGGGTGCGGTCGCAGTTCTCAGCTTCGCCAACACAAGCTATATATAGCCGCGACAACACTCCGCTTCCAACCGAGCCGAACACCCGCTAGGGGCCGGCTACGTAGGCAGTTTCCCTTTATCGCCCGCCCGACAGCCTCTAGCCTGGTATTTACGGTACCGCCGTTTGAACCGTCCTCATTGTGGAGACTAGCGATGGGATGCCAACCCACGCCTCCCTATTGAGATCAATACTCTCTGCAAATGGTAGTTCAAGAACATCCAAGAGTCAGCTGTAGGTACATGATAGTTTACTGGACACTTGAATATATGTATCATAGTAAGTTACACATAAAACAAGACAATGTTATGTTTATAATATATCAGTACTTATTATGAATTTATGACGCATTATTAAGACAATTTCGTAGCATAGGCTTTCCCAATTCTTGCTACTGGGTTGCACGTATTGATGTCTGCCAAGGTCTTTATAACGACGAATTATCATAAATATGGGTGAGGTTTGTATAGTGTTGAGACGGAGTCTCGTTTACGATGTCACCGGTCCGACTGGTAATTATTGTAACCTTGAAGACGGTGGCTACTAATCAGTGAGTCGCGCGCGTCGTATCGAGATCGAACAATGAAAGGAGTCCAGTTCGACGGCCATCATAGCAACAGCGTTCTTAAATGGAATTCATACCAACCGTCGATCGGGTGGCGTGCAGCGTGCTCATTTAAAGATGGCTACAATAAGGCGCAATGACGCTCCTCGGGCGCGGGCGTCGTGTCGGCAGCGCGCGTGTGTGCGTGCCGCGCTGAGCCGGTGTGCTGACGCCGTCCCTGGGTCTCCCGTCCCGCGCACCCCGCACCCCGCACCCGCACGTTCCGCAACATGTGCGGCTGACGGCAACTGCGAGTAACTCCGACACCGCCGCCAGCTAGCCAACACAACAGCCGAGCGCAACACGCCCGGAGATAATGGCTCTTATCAAAGCACCAGATATCAGAGGTGCTGTTCGCCCATTCGGATGTCATGGACGCATTCTGATCAACACTTTATATGACCGCAGTCACGCGGCGTGCTTGATCGGTGACTTATGATTCAACGAAATCAATGCAGCAGTATCTTTCAGTTGTTATTGTTTTCCGCCTACATACCTACCTATATAATTAAGAGAATCACTTCTTTCCTTAGTGAAATATGTAATTGGTAGAGCACTTACTACTATATAGTTGTATATTATTTGCTATATAGCTATAGGTATAAACAATTTAAATAATATATAATAAGTAACTATTTTTAACAAATATTTTATTCATATACCTATAAATAAGTAAGGTATTTCCGCAGAATACATTTTCACGAAATATATTGTCTTACTAGCGGTCCGCCCCGGCTTCGCCCGTGGTACCTACATGTTTAAACTATCCTACACAGTATTACAAGTGCTATCCTATCTCTCAAGTTGGATCGAACTGCACATGGTGTGCGAATTTTATTATAATCGGTTAAGTGGTTTAGGAGTCCATTGAGGACAAACATTGTGACACGAGATTTATATATATTAAGATGTTCTTGTAATGTTAAAATATAGATTGCGTAACACAAAAGGTCCTCATGTGAGCATTATTGGCTAAAAATCTATGCAGTATACCTGCGTGTACAAGAGACAGCTGAAAGGTAGCGTAGCTAGGTAAAGGGACTATATCGTGTCGTAAGAAGCAGTTGAAGTAACATAAGCGCAGCAAATTATCAGGGTCGTGCCTCGTGCGACGATGTCGGTTGTTACAAGCATGCGGCGAGTGCGACCGCTGCCGCTACCTACGCGTCCGTCTATACATACTCTATCTATATACTACTGATAGCTATATACCGACAGCTACTCGTGTAAACAACTGCCGAGCGTTGCTTACTCGTAACATTGGAAAAATACGATCGCGGACGTAGCAAGGGACAGCCACTTTACAATGTTCTCCGGCATAACATTTCAAGAGATCGAAGGTGCTTATCGAAGTCACTGTAGAGCGTGAAATTCTGTATAAGATTGCCGATTTTGATGGTATATGACAGCGTAGGATCTTATAGCTTGGTGAGATTTTTAGAACGGCGGTGTGTGTAAAAAAAAAAGTGAAGTCCCATGTCCCCTAGTGGGGTAAGGGGCAGATGCATTATACATCTGTTTCACTGATCGATTTTCTTTAGGGACAAGTAGGTGATCAGCCTTCTGTGTCCTACCAGACCAGGACATTTTTTTTTTCTTCGTCTCCACCGGGAATCGAACCCAGGACCCCTCGGTGTTACGCTCACGCGTCAACCACTGTACCGAGGAGGCGGTCTTATAACGGCGGTGGCCTGCCATATTAAAGTGGAGTGTTTCAAAACAAGTTTCAATGTGTGCAAGCGCAAGCAGCCGGCCGCCAGCTGCTATCGTGTCAGGTGGTGTGTGGCCTCACGGTCACCTCACACAAGCACTTTGCCACCTCTAACGCGTTTGCTCTAAATAACAGTTGCAAGCAAATATCTATTTAGTACATGCTGTTAACGCAGCAACACGAACTACAACATAAGGCTGTTGGCTAACTCTTGTTTCTTCATAGTGATATTAGAATGGTATTTGGTACATCTGAACATGAAAGTACAAAGCAAATAGTTCTTCAATAGTTTACAATCTTACAAAGTTACAATGTACTGTACTAAAAAAAATAATAAAAAATCCAACATACATATTACATATTATGCTTCACGTGCTTCTTTTATACATTGCAATTTTAATAATATCAATAGATACATGCTATATTAACTGCACCCGCAAACGTAGAAACGATATAAACCATTACGTAGTATTCAAGAATATTGATTCTATTCATTTAGAATGACATCTAGATTCTCTATATACTAAAATGTATAGTCACACGTAGGTCACATTAGGTGCTGCAGCGCTTGATCAGCGAGGTCACTGTATCTATATTGTACAGTGCGTCGCCCGTCCACGCTACAAACGACAATACAACATATGGATTTGGTGTCGACCGAAAGCGACCACGCATACATTACGTGCCGCCTACAAAGCACACGAGCGTCTATCTGTAGGTATCTGCACATGGATTATGTTGTTGAATATAGCACTGGCACCGCTCTTTGTTGGCCGGGCGATGGCTGGCGCGAACACGCTATTATATTCGACATAAAAGTATCCTGCTTTTATTAAAAAGTGAACGTACAGTTGCTTCAGACTCGAATGCTCAATGATATCAACTTATAAGAGTGTTTAATAATAACAGTTTATAGAAGTATCTTTAAGCAGTTTTCACTACATTGGCTCGAGTTTGTTGACATGAAATTCAAATTGGGATGTTGCCAGTAACATGCGAGTCGTGCGTCCCAGTATACAAGGGATGTAAGTAAACAAGCTGTAATAAAGAGGCGTACGTGTGAGCGGTAATAGGTTATCCTATGTGGCTTCAGAATCCCCTGAGCAAGGCTATCCGTTGATAACGTTATCTCGGTTGACTTGCGGCGGTGGCAATACAGCGTTAGGCATCTTGTAGTCAACAGTATTTGTCCGAAACACGAAGAGAATGCGTGAATGCCATATCTATTGTTTTAAGACAAATTTACGTCCGAGTATATGAACGAGCAGACTGTTAACTCTATTACGTTAGCAACGAAAGGGAAAGACGATTTAAATCTTGAATTTTAACATAACTCTCATAATAATCAAAATATCTAAAAAAAAATATCAGTCGTGTGTAAATAGTCTTTATTAGTCTGCCCAACACTGTTTTATAACGAAATAACAGCAATTTTAAATGACTCTACTTCTCTACCACAAACTCTACATTTAATCTTTTAAAGTAAATCATGTTATTTTTGTTTAGGCACTCTACATTAAAAAGTAATCGCATTTCCAACACAACATTTTCTTCTATATGTAGGAGGATAGCAGGAACGTAGCCCCCGCGTCGCCCTCCGCCCCCGAGGATGACACGGGAGGTCGATCCGGCCTACACGCGAAGAATTCGACCTTTATCTACATTACACATTTATCCCAGCATTAGAGAAGACATTTCTAGACTTTTCCCCTTGAATTGGATATTGCAAACGCGATAAACTTATTTGATGCCAGCCTCGCAAAATAATTCTATTACTTTTTTTATAGAGTTCATTTGAAAGCTTCAAGTATTCTTGCTTTTCATTTAGTAATACTATGTCATAATACCCTTTTGTTTGCTTAAGTGCATTTCAACCCTCAGGCTGTCATATATTATGTAAATAGACTCTTAATATGTGAAAATATATATGTGATAGATAACAGTTCAATCAATACAAAGATTCACGTGGCATCTCGTGTTATGGACACTCAGTAGGTATATACCAGATAATATTCCTAAAGATTATTACGATGTGTGGTGTATGACGCCGCTGTAAGTTCTTACAGATTAAGACGTGATTAATCTTACATGTGTGGCGACGATAAAGTACAAGATAATTGTGATATTGTTACGATATAACCACGACAAGAACGTTCTTAAATCTTACTCACCAGTCACCATTAAAAATATGATAAGGATTGCATCCTATTGCTTATTGTTGTTAGTTATTACTCAATAGTAAATTTTTGAATTTAATGCCAGCGCCCAGCAGTTTCACAGGTGAATTTAAAAAACACACATTCATACGACATATAAAGACTTCAAAGTCGGATCCATTATAGAGGACAAAATATTTCGAATAATTAAAACCCGGCTTAAAATAACAGTTGTAAATTCAAAAGCTCTAAAAGGACTCTTTAAAATGTAGGTACTACAATCTACTTCGCTGAAATGATGCACGTTTCTAAAAGAGAAGACCTTAAAACATTCTCCACTGTAAAGACTCTTGTATGAAAACTATTTACTATTATATCGGGCCACGTACACTGTTGGTGGAATGAGCCTTTGAGGTGGAAAATACCAACTGACCATTACAACTTATCGGTTTATGCTTTTATATAACGAAAAAATATAACACCGTGTGTTACCTATATTTTTTGTCGGACACAAATCTATTTTAAATATTGTATACAAGCACTAATTATTTCAACGTTATGTAGTGGACAGTTATATTATTTTTTTGCATCTACATTTTATGTAAAAATTAATAAGTTTTAATATTAAATAACGTAGTATAGCTACCATATAATGTGACAGGCAGGTTCATCGAGAAGAATTTCGCTTTACAGTTCGTAATTGAAATAAAAAAAATATACTTCGAATACTATTTCATAATTATTGTTATACTTCCACAAGACCATAACTGAAGGCGGCTAATGTTCACGAAGTGTTCACGTTGTACGCTATTGACTAATTGGGAAGCTTCTGTAGAACTTAGAGCATAAACTCGGTCATTCTGCTTCTTAAAACATTTCTTAACAGTAAAGTTTTCCTGTGACCTCCCTCTGCGTATCGCATGAAAGCTTGTTTTGATTTTACCATCCCATTCATTTTTAAATAAAGAGTGCGTCTGATACAGGTTGCAAATTCTAAGTCATCTTTTAAAATACTATAGCCGTCGAGATAACATCTTTTGCTTTCGGACACCATATTTTGGAATTCAATCCTTTGTCGGGTTTGATCGCCATTTTCGTACAAATACTACGTTCCGCTGGATCGTTTTCTGTCACAAACAGAAGAGTTTTCATTGTATCTTTCAAGGTACATAGGAATATTCGACTAAATTCGACAAAAGTTATAATAGGCTCCATGGCTACTTTATGTTAAATACTATTACAGCCATTTAATTCTCTTTATCACCCTATTCCATTAAAATATCACAAAAATCTTTAACACCGATTGGCGCGAAAATTAGAAAACTCAATGAAAATTATTCATCTAAGCATGCATCTAAGTGACAGATTCCAAATTCAAATGTTTTTTATTTTTTTTATTGTAACAGTATTTGGGGCCAGACTAAAGTAAAATAATTTCGCTTCTCAGATAACTATTTCGTAATAATATTATCATTGTAGCTTGGTATACAAATTAATAAAGTTTTGTATAAAAGAAAAAGACTACGTGAAAACGCTGGGTGTAGTTTTGTCGAGACGAGGTAGCTTAGCTCTTACGAAAACTCGCGCCAAAAGTTTGAAGCTTTTGAAGCTTCCAATTCACATACGAATCAAATTTGGATATTAGTATAATAAATAATGCGTGGGAAGTTTGCATAAGAATACAAAAAATCTACCACCGCTCACATGATGACAATATTGTACATTCCTTGTTATAAGGACAAAGTATATAACTTGCATTCATAGCATCTGTCAAGATTGCTATTTGCTTTGGTACTGCATAGATGCAATACCACCTGCTAAGGTTGCCATATATGAATCGCAGTAGCCTGACACATAGCTACAGATCCATGCTAACAATGATACAGCAGATGTCACATTAGCAAGCAAGACATACATTTAAAATTTTAATGAGTCAAGGAAGCTTATTTCTTGACGCGCATTAACATAGCTTTAATCGACATTAAAAATTCTAATAACGCGCGTTCAACATTCATTCATAAAAAATAAATTCATAACAAATAGATAAAATTTAGAGATACGTTTGTACTTTTAAAGGGAAAACGCAAAGTATTATAAAACATTGGACTTTGTTTCCTCATCCATAACGCTCCGTTCGTAACGTAATTGTATCAAAGAGACGCTGAAATGCTCATACCTCATAAATATTATAATAGGCTAAAATTGGGTTAATATTTTAGTTTACGAAACGATTATCATATTATATATTGTGTATTCTTTGGGTTACCGTAAAAAATTGCAAACGTAATGCACGAACCTGACAAGGGAGGGAACCCACACAGTTGTTGCCGTTGCAAATTATATAATGTGTCACGCTAATTCGATTTTTAGAGGTGTTTTTCTGTAAAATGCCTTTTGTTTAATCTTAAAAAAAGCTTCTAATTCAAAAAAAAAATAATGACCCTTATTATAACAAAATATGTGTATATTAATTAATATAGAGCATGAAAATAATAATTATTTGTCTATACTCTATAGGTACTCGTACATAGTTGCATCAGATCTCTAGATTTTCATCTGCAATGTTATTTAGCTCACACGATTCAGTATGTAAATATATCAAAGTGCACAACACCTCGGCAACAAGCAACAAGTATTGCGAATCGTTTACGTTTCAATCTTCGTTGCATATCCAATTTCGTACTAGACCACTACTGTACTGCGTTGAGAAATGAGAATACAAAAACGTACGTAAGTTTGAACAAACAACGCGCGGCCTAATCGTAGCAAATTAAGACAATGCCACATGTAGACGTAGTAGGATAAATCGAGGACATTGAACGTGCCGCAGATAATATAGCTAGTGTAGGATTCAGTGGCTTGCAGTAAAACGAGCAAGAGCTGGCGACAGCTGCATTGCAGCTGCCGTCGTCCGATGGCGATGTTACCAGGGCATATGCGAATTATTCAACCACCGTCTAACACATTACACAGGTGACTATGTACAGAGTATAGTAATCATCTTTTTTACTCATTTGTTGTTTAAAGGACGAAAACAGATGTAACGACCGCCTAATTGATATGTAATAGATAGGAATGTGTAATTGTGTTTTGTGCTTAATTAATATATCAGTAATGTAAAAAAAAAAACCGGCCAAGTGCGAGTCGGACTCGCGCACCGAGGGTTCCGTACAAACCTGCAAGGTTTGTTACAGCTTAAAGGTATTATAGACCTGAGTATTTGGTATGAATTTCAATTTAATACCTCTACGCGTTTATGAGGAAATGGGTAGTAAGTTTAAAATTATTAAAAAAAATATATTATGTGATGTAACTAAAAATTTATGGTTTTCGTAATTTTTCCTTTATCTATGCTATAAGACGTTACTTCGTACCAAATTTCAAGATTCTGAGTTCACGGGAAGCACCCTGTAGGTTTTGATTCCCTTGCAAGTGTCGAAAATTTGCGGCATAAACGGCTGTATCTTTTGATTGCGTTGGCTTAGAAGTTTGATTTTTTCACAGCTTCAAGGGACAGTAGACCTGAGTAATTGATATAAATTTCAGCTTCATACCTCCACGCGTTCCTGAGAAAAAGGGTCTTGACAGACGGACGGACGGACAACAAAGTGATCCTATAAGGGTTCCGTTTTTTCCTTTTGAGGTACGGAACCCTAAAAAAACTGTTTAATATATAAATGTAATTATGCTTGAAACCATGTTTTTATATTTGAATATGATAAAAATTGAGATTTAGGAGCTTAAATTTCAATCATATTATGTTTTAGGTATTATTAAAAAAAATTGGAATTAAACTCGCAATATTCTATTTACTGATATGTATTTATTCAAGCTTTTCCACCTATTCATTATTTCAACCGCAATTTAATACGTAATTTCATAGTCCGGACTTCGTGCAAAACTTTTTAGCCAGCCATTCTTGCATCACGCCAACATTCATGGAATCGCTTCCACGAAGCAGTGACTATTTGCGACAATTATCAACATACGTAGGCCCTGTTGCCGCTATATTTGCCATTTTAAGTGCTATCCATCGACCGATTAGATATGGACTGTATCTACTGTGAATTCAAACAATATCAAGATTCATCTTGTATGACTTTATTGTACTAACATTGTAATATTTTTAATGGAATACGTGATTTAATTTATCATATTACATCTACATTGTATGATATATAATTATAATACATAAATGACAATAACCATTAACATTAAACCTTTTGTCCACATTAATAGGTGTTAGGTTTACTTAGAAAGAAGCATAAATATTACAATTTTATTCAATCGTTTTTATCGAAACATTGTAATAAAATGTAATGAACATTAATCACTATTAATCGTTATAAACAAATAAATATAAGATTAATATTATAATTATTAATTACATATAATATACCGAATTCATGAAAGTAACCAACTGACTACAGCTGCATTTAGGCTAAACAAGAAACATAATTAGGTACCTAGGTATACGGTTTTGATTAGATATTTAGCGAATTTTTCTCTTTGATTAGACTAGTAATTAAACGAAATTTACATTTATAATCTATTACTTTTTAAACATAGCTTATTACCCGCGTTAAATAGCAGTAACGTTTTATCATAGAAAACATAATATTTTAAAAGTTAGAAAAATCTTTTCTGTCGCTGCTTCAGTTTTTCTCAGTTATCGCCTGGCGAGACGATTTACGTAATGACGGTTACGTCCTTGTTCGGTTTCGTATCTTCCGCCTGGAAAAAATCCCACGAGATGGTAATAGCGGCAAAAATTCCTGTCGATTTTACGTTTAATAACTTGCCTCACAAATACAAATAATGAGCAAGTTGGTTGCGCTGCCGTATTCGAATTTTTATCTACATTTAGCGAATAGTGATTTCCGAATTATTTTTCATTGTTGGATATACTTGATTCCTAGTCCCCATGATCAATACGTATAAGATTTTATCAATAAATAGTACTTTGGAATATAAATTATTGTATAATTTGCAGATGTATATTAAGTTTTATACATCTAGTTACTTTTCTCTAGACATTATAGGCTAAGCTTTTAACTTTTTTATATTTTATACAGCTAAAAGTCTAGGTTCTCATTGTTATTGTTAATTAGTAATTTAAGCAAATTCTTGCCGGATTTGTGAATAAATAACTTTTTGTTTTGATAGTATACAATAACTTATGAATAGTTATAAATTTATAAAGAATAGAAAAAATTCGATCACGAGGCGGGACTCGAACCCGCATCCTTTCGCGCCATTCCGGGGCGGATGCCTGACCAATTCAGCCACTCGTGACCCGCCAGAGCAATAGTTTTTATGAATAGTTTTTATAGAACTCTTGATTGCGGAATTCGTTACTCTACAAAAATGAAAGAAGGCTTTATGAGAACAAAACTAATTTGGTACCTACTTACGTGTACTAATTCTATGATATAGATCCCAAGATCTAATAAGCGTTAACATTTTATTAATCTGTTGAATTCGTGCAAGCAAAGAATTAATAAGATAATTTAATAGGTGTGTCAGGGGCGGACCTGAAACTGGCATTGGCATGATCACGAGAACTTGTCTGTGCCCTGACATGAAACATGGCTTTGACCGCTCATACCCAGCGCCTATGAGATGTACTAATTAGCCGTTTGAGCTCTCAAATGCACGATAATTCTATGTTCGATAGCAGAATTTTGAATGAACAGTTTTTCGTTATTTAAGTTCAAATTCAAAAATTTACGGACACGTTAAAAAACGTTTTATATTACGTTAATACATAGCGACTCGGATTGTTAATTTACTTTGCGACGGCCTCAACGTGAAAGCAGCAGATTTAGCAAATCCTTGGAAGTCCCGGGTCGACCACTCCTGCGGGGAGCGCCACCACCCTACCGTCACCCACCCCCGACTTTCACTCTCTTGTGCGTCGGGGATCTCGACCCTGCTACGGCATTGAAACACTGTTAGTGCGGCCCCCCGAGCACGCGGTATTATGCCTACCGACACCACGTTTAGGTGCTATTTTAGCGTAAATTGAATATAACGAGGCCGTGAGCAGTTCCAACGATGCGTCTAGGGTATACTAAGTACCATTACCGTGGCAAACAATTTTAGGGCGTGCCATATGTTCCATAAGGGCGAGGATCGCGTGTGCCAATTTCATAACACGCAAAACACTTTGCTGGCGAAGACAACACCGGACGAGTGCCGGGTCCCTCGGCAACTCTACACCGTGGTTCGTTCGTTTCGTAAGCGTAATTTTCAAACTATATTTTGCGATCTTTGTTGTATTATGTTTCAGAATAAGAACGTCGGTTGTTGAAGTCACGCGGTGTTGACGTCGACGTCATTGTAACAACCAGCTTGGACATGCCTAAGAATTAACAGCTTATATAGGTAAATCACGACTACCACATTACTGGCTAATTGTACTATCATTGTTATATTTCTGATATAAAAAATAAGAGTTCTAAAGTGCGAAAAAAGATACGTTAAAGCAAAACGAGTAATTCTGATTAAATGCGCGGTATGGAATTGCCGGTATTACGTTGGACGCGGCCTACGAAGATAAATCTAGTAAATAAACGAGATGCGCAAGCATGTCCGTATCTTTATATACCCATACCTACTAAATAACATCGACGCAAGAGCAAAGCAAAGACGGAGCAGATCCCGAGGTCGGTCGCATTTGCGCTGTCATCGAAGTGAGTCCGCGACCCTATGGCTCTCGCGATAAGGCGCACATCGCCGCGCGCGCTTGCTGACCTCACCGTACGCCGACAAATAATAAATATGTAACACTGATAAAGCCGCAGAAACGTTGACCGGCAAGTATTTAGGGATTCTCATTCGCCATACACCGAGCGTAGCCGCTCGGTGTATGGCGAATGGTCTTTGCGATGTACGATATCGGAGAAGATCATGTCGGTGCATATCAACGGCCGTCTCTTGGTACCCAACTGTTATATTCGAAACGGCGGAGCGCAGCGCTTTCTAGCTAAACAAAGAGTGTAATGATGGAGGTAAATAACATGAAGGTCGCGTGCAAAACTTACCTGCGTGCGGGCGGAGATGGTGTCGCGCGCTGCTCGTACAACACTCGTGTCGGGTGGCGCGCGGCTGACTGGCGGGCAGCAGCGAACATCGCCGCGGCAGCAACGGCCCCCTCCCGCACCCCGCAGCGCGCCGCTGCATTCCGTACGCGTGCCCGGTCCCCGGAGCCGTCGGGAGAGTCGCCACTTGTCACTTCAAATAACAAGCAAATCATGATTGCTGCATGCCTAACCCGACGTCGCACCCCGGACTTGCACGCACTACACACGCCACCAGTCTTTAACCTTTGCGTGACCGTCACGACTCAAACCTACACGATGGCCTCGCTACCCGCCAACTATTCCCACTTATTCACACTGCTACTGTTTCAACTCATGTTTCAACGACGACCACATAATAGAACGCCTTCAAAACCTCCAAGATTATACTAATTGGCTAATTATCACTCGCATATTGCGAACAAAACAAATTATGTATGTGCTGACTGCTGGTTATTGTTAATTACCGACCTAATCGAAAGGCGACTGTGAGATTGATTCTACATGTGAAGGCGTTTAAATACCATAATTTTATAATATTGTTACATACAAAATACATTGTAAGTATAGACTATCCATTTCTATCTATTATTAATTAATGTAAGCAAGCAATATGTGGCAAGTGGCAACAAGCGGCAATTCCCATTATGCTGTAGTCATTAACATGCTTATAATATGTTAACTCGAATTAGTTAATTATAAACTACATAAACTTGGAGTCTCGGAACCAGAGCCTGTCTCATTAACAACGCCTTGTAGGAAAGACGAAAAACTAGACGCTCTAATAACAATTGTTTTCTCCTTACCAAACATAACATAATAATTACTGTATACATTGTATTGTAAACTCAATTACACTTGTGATAATTTGTAAGGAGCGGGTGTCTGGTATGGATATTAACCGGTATGTAATATGGCCTATTATCTTGAAGTAATATTGAAAACAACACACATTAGGTCTATAGTCTTCCTATATATACTTAAAGCTTTTGAAAGAAGATGCATTTTAAATAAAAATTGGAAATTTTTACTTTTCAGGCTATATTTTGAATTTTCTCACTTAAAAGATTTTTCTCACGTTTAAAGCAAGATATCATTTTTATTTATACATTTAATAAACAATATTATGGTACCAGAAACATGAAGCACAATTAGCGACCTTATCACTAAGCAGTGATCTCTGCCAGGCAACCACGGGGAGTGAGGCAAAAAATCGAAACATGTATTCAGAAACTTTGTTTTTTTATTTTGAAAATATTATATACTAGCTTTCCACCCGCAGCTTCGCCCGCGCAGTCAAAGAAAAACCCGCATAGTTCCCGTTCCCGTGGGATTTCCGGGATAAAACCTATCCTATTTCCCGGGATAAAAGTAGCCTATGTCCTTTCTCGGGTATCAAAATATCTCTATACCAAATTTCATGCAAATTGGTTCAGTAGTTAAGGTGTGATTGAGTAACAGACAGACAGACAGAGTTACTTTCGCATTTATAATATTAGTATGGATATGTTGAACAGTTCAACATATCCATACTAATATTACTGAAAGGATTTACATTTAAATACATATATTATAATGAAACTCTAGCACATAAAACTACATGTGTTTTATTGATGTGCTTACGAAAGTATGAATTATTATTATTGATATTTATTATCTATTATGTTACCTTTCATTCATCTAAGTGGTAAATAATCTTCAAAAGTATTGTACATTGAATATTCACATAATTAGGACCGGCACCTCCGTGTTCTGAGGGGGTTACGAGTTACGACTCTACAGCAATACGTATCTGAATACTTGTTAGATTTGAAAGTTAGATATACTATCTATGTATCAGTCTATCGTCTAGATAGATGTAAACAGCCAAACGATATGAGAAATTCGTGATTCGATCCTGAAAAAACTGTTTTTAAAACTATCCGGACTGTTGACGTTATTTTCATTCCTAAACCAGGGAAAACAGACTACACGGATGCGAAAGCCCACAGACCTATCAGCCTCACATCCTTTTTACTCAAAACACTAGAACGGCTCTGTGATAGACACATTAGGGATACTGCCCTCGTGCGTATTCCACTACATCGGAACCAACATGCCTACAGCCATGGTAAATCTACCGATTCGGCCTTACACTGTGTGGTGTCCAAAATAGAAGAAGCTCTACAAGAAAAATCAATGTGCCTGGGCACTTTCGTAGACATTGAGGGAGCTTTCGATAAGACACACTACTCAAGTATACAAAACGCCCTATCACAGCATGAGGTTAACCCCACAGTAGCCTCATGGATTATAAACATGCTAGGCAGTAGAGAGATACAACTTAGCAAGGATAAAACAAAGAAAGTGCTGGTCACCAGAGGCTGCCCACAAGGGGGAGTTCTTTCACCGCTCCTGTGGAACCTAGTTGTAAACGACTTGATCAGCACACTAAACAAAAACAAATTCCATACCATTGGATATGCAGATGACCTAGTAATACTTATCTCTGGTAAGTTCACGAGTGTTGTCTGTGAAATTACACGGAGAGCTCTATCAATAGTTGAGCGCTGGTGCAACAAATATGACCTTTCAGTGAACCCGCGCAAGACGGAACTTGTTCTATTCACTAACCGACGCCTTCTAGGAAGCTACCAGCTACCAAAGCTATTTGGCTCCGTACTTCAGTTATCGAAAGAGGTTAAGTACCTCGGGATTACCTTAGACGATAAACTCAACTGGAACAAACACCTTGAGAATAAGATCGAAAAAACAAGCATTTCTTTCTGGCAGTGCCACAAAATGATTGGTAATAAATGGGGGCTCTCCCCGAAAGTCACAATGTGGCTCTACAAAACTGTCATAAGACCAATGCTAACTTACGGCTCTGTGGTTTGGTGGCCAAAGACACAACAATCGGCGGCTATAAGCAAACTGCAGAGATTTCAAAGACTCGCCTGTCTGGCAATCACTGGCAGCATGAGCACAACACCAACTGCTGCGATTGAGGCAATGCTACCCCTACATCTTTTTGTAAGACAAGAAGCTCTAGCGACAGCTGTAAGGTTAAAGACACAAAACCTCTGGAGAATGTTGCCTACAGCACACAGTAAGATCTTAACTATGGCAGCTGAGAAGGAGTCCTCACTCCTTGCCATAAGTGATAAGATCCCAAAACAATTCATCTTTGACAAGAAATATAAGATACAGCTACGTGAATACACGTCAGAACACAACAGTGTTGAAGACCTACTAATCTTCACGGACGGGTCCAAGACTGGAAATGGTACGGGTGCTGGGGTCTTCTCTGAGGACCTAAACATTAACATCTCGCACCCCTTGGGACCCCATAATACAGTCTTTCAGGCTGAATGCCTAGGACTTCTACTTGCAGCTTCGGCCATAATTAAAAGAAATGTAACAAACTATTCGATTCGGATCTTATCGGATAGCAAAGCAGCACTCATGGCAATCAAAAGCCATGAAATCACTTCAGGGTTGACCCTTGAGTGTCACTTAGCCCTAACTAAGGTATGTGACCTGGGAAATTCCCTAGTATTACAATGGATAAAAGGACACAGTAACTCACGTGGAAACGATGCTGCTGATATACTAGCCAGAAGGGCATCTGAAACACCGGTCATGGGACCTTTTCCCATTATACCGCTACCTGCTAGCTGGACCCGGATGATGATTACCCAGCTCACTAGCACTGCTCAGAGAGCAGAATGGTCAAGCAGATCTGACTGCAAGCAAGCCAGAGAAGCCCTACCGGACATTGACTCGAGACTTGCACGTCGGCTTCTCAATCTACGTAGAGTGCAACTACGCGTAATAACAGGGACCCTCACAGGGGCACGGCCCCTTTAACAACCATCTCTTCAATCTAGGGATCACAGACAGTCCGCTATGCAGAGCATGCATGGCGACCGAGGAAACGGCAGCCCACGTCATCATGAAATGTAAGGGGGTTGCGGAGTACAGGGCAAGACACCTGGGGTCTCCTGGGTCCCTCCCCGAAGCCTTTGGCAGCCCTCACAAGCTGCTTGGCTTCATGGAGGAGCTCGGGTGGTTTCAGTTTTAGCTGGTTTCCCCCACCTCCCTCTCTCACGCAAAATAGGCGCTTGACGTCGAGTTGCGGAGAAATGCCCGTCTATTATTTTACTATCCGTTAAAATATATGATTGGTGTCGCAAATACTACATGAAAAGTTTCAAGATTTTTTACATACTGTATTTTTATGCAGGTCCTTCTAAATACAGTAAAAGAGATCTTTTATATCACTAGATGTACATACTTAGTATAAAACTAAGTCGCTTTCTCTGTCCCTATGTATTCTTAAATCTTTAAAACAACGCAACGGATTTGATGCGGTTTTTAATAGATAGAGTGATTTAAGACGAAGGTTTTACTTTATTAGGTTTAAGCCATTAAGCGGGCGAAGTAGCGGGCAGAAAGCTAGGTTTAATATAAAGGAACACGGAAATATAATATACGTTTCTGTGTTAAACTATGTACATCTGACATCTCTACATACAATGATGGTATCGTAAAAGCTTTGCACAGTATTCTGATTTAATAATCTTACGACTCAAGTTTTCTCAACTCAAACCCAAACTCTAACATTTATTAATTCAACTCCTTTAGAAGCGCTTTACCATCGGTTGCGAAAGCAGTTTCTACACAGAAGAGCCAGCAACAAACTCTGAACTTACTCTTTTAAAATTACCTAAAAATTTCTATCTACCAACATTTTTCATATAAAATAACGATGTCAGCTTTAACTTGCTTTTTTTTTATAATTCAGTATTGCCATATATTTTATTACCTGTAGTCCGCAGCTTCGACCGTGTCACGTAATACTGTGGGTTGTGACCGCGTGTTCTAAATAAATTTTCATGGATCACTTTCATCCCCTATGGCCTATGCCTTTGTGGGTATGGGTAATATTTTCCAAAATCCTTTTTAAGCGGATGCCTACTTCTTAGTGGCTATCTGCATACCAAAATTCAATGCCCGATCGGTGAATTAGTTTGGGCTGTGCGTTGATAGAACAGTCTATCACAACCTTTGCTTTTTATATAGGTATGTATTAAGATTTTTTGTGTTAAAGTTATGCTTGATCGTGCATCAGAGCTGTATCATGAAGAAGACCTTCACGTACTATTTTATCAGTGCTTCATTCAACCTCCTTCGCTCGGATATGTCTTTGAATGATCACATTTATGTGAACTTTCATAGAATAGCAAAAAATATATATTTATTACATTCAAAGTTGGTTAGATATATATAATCTCATGTATAGTTAAAAATCTTGAAAGAAGATAATCGTAATGCTGAGATTTTACATAAACGCCATCTATTCGTTTCTACCCAAATTATTAAGAATCGGTCTGAAACTACATCGCGTATGGTGTAAAGAAATCAGTTATGAATAAATCAATGAATAGGTAGCATTATTGGAATAATTTTACACAAATTTCATCAAATGATATCAATCACGATATGTGATCAAACAGATCAATTATGTTTTCATGCAAACACTGAATAGTTAGGCAGTAGGCGTAGTATATTATTTCTAGTCTGTGGCAGTGAGTACCGCGTATCCGGAATAGTGTTTAGAATAAAAAGTTATTTCTCTTTATTTACTTAGCACCTCATCTATTACCTGCATTAATCTTTACTAATATTATAGCCAAAGAACTTGTTTGTTTGTTTGAACGCGGAAGGAACTACTGATCCGATTTGAAAAATTCTTTCGGTGTTAGGAACTTAGGAGGTTGGCTATATATCATCACGCTAAGACCAACATCGAGTGGAAAAATGTGGAGATAAAACCGCTGGGCACAGCTAGTTACATATAAATTGATTAAAAAAAACCAATGAAACCATAGTCAAATGCGAGATATTAAATTGAGTAGAGAGTTTAGTTCTTACTTCATTGCCCATCTTTTTTCTCAGGCGCTATTACTTGCTGTGAGCATTATTAATTTTGAATACCTTAGTTCCTCCCAAGTTCTTTCAATTCGTGGTAGGTACTGTGTGTAAACATCTCAAGTACCTATACAGTGTGCTCTTTTAAAAGCTCTTGAAAATATTTTCAAAATTTCAAGGAAATCCATGACACACATTATTTTCGTATGTTTTATAATATTATCAAAATAAATACAAACTAATATATGTAGTAAATGAACTAAAAGTTTGTTTTTTCTCTCTCAATTTTTTTTAACCTTGAACCAGAAAGACGGTATTATATTATTAATTATTATCATCATATCCTGTCACCTGTGTTGGGCATGATATAAGGGTTTTAAGTAAAATAAAACATGGTTGCTTAGACATGGTTGATTGTGATATATTTATCAAGTTCTGACTCTTTATAACACAGACCAAAAAGTAATTTATGGTAAGGGAGCTAGCAACGTTTTAAAAAAAGTCATTTTAGTATAGTTGGGTTTTTGATATACTGTTTCTCTCTATTTCGGTTAGACAACGGTTCCATGTTGATGGAATTTCACTTATTTCGATGACATTTTAATTATTTTTAAATAAAAAATTGCGTATGGCACCTATTTAACAATGAAAAAAACGCCTGGCAATAAAAAAATTATGTCTGATGGATCTATCTAAAGGCAAAAGATTAAAAATTACGCGTTAATAAATGACTTTAAATTAAGGATATTTTCTTGTGCAGATAAGACGCGCACTAATAAACGCAACCACTGCGGCCAGCCAGACAGCCCGGACTCTAACCGAAATAGGAAGAGAAACAGTATATCAAAGAACCAAGTATTCTAAAATTCTCTCTTGTATCAACAACGTTGCTACCTCCTATACGATTATATAGGTGTTAACAATAAGGATATCCCGCAATAGATGGCAGCACTTGTTCTTGATGCAATCCCATTGTGGTTTCTTTAGTAAATAACTTCTAAAGCACATCGACACGTATTTTTTTCATTTAAGTATGTATATTATTTGTGAATGAAGTTATTGTTTGTGGTACCTTTCATTTGATAAGGAATATTTACAAACTAATCAGGTAAGTGGGTGACAAGAGAACCTATGGACGTAGTATATTATTATTAGTCTGTGCTATGGATGTGTAACAAAATCCATGTAAAATATATTTTTTAGGTTTAAAAGGTCGTTAGTGAGACCGTTGATTACGCAACCAAACATACAATTAAAAAACGTACGTACTACGTACGTATACTATAACAGCATTTTTTACAATTTTTGTCTGTTTGTGTGAACAGCTGGATCGGTTTTAATTGGATTTTCACTGACAATGGATGTAACAAGGAGCTACTTTTTATACAGATATTCCCACAGGAACATGAGGATTTAATGCGAAGACTAATTTACGCGGTTAAAATCGCGGTAAGCGGCTAATACTTAGTTAATAACAATAAAAAATAAGCAACGAATCCCGCAATAGATGGCGGCACTTGTTCATAATGTATTCTCCATAATATTCTCATAATAATTATAAGCACATTGAATACACACTATCATATCTTTCCTTGGATAATTAATTAATTGTTCGATCGATCGTATCGAATGACCGTTGATTTTTATTATTATTTTAGAATGAGTGAATCGAATCTTTATAGGTCTTGCAATCAATTAAAAATAATAAAGTCTTATTAAAATATATATAGGTAAATTTATTTATAGTGTATTGATATGTTGCTCCTGTTTCTTGACAGATTTTGAAGAAACTTTTTAGGATATGAAGATAAGTATATCAATTATATCAAGGTTATCTGTACCGACTGCATCTTTGGTGCAGTGGTTAACGCGTAGAACCGAGGGATCTTAGGTTAGATTCCCGGTTGAGACGAAGAAGAAAAAATATACCTATTGGTCTGGCAGGACACAGAAGGATGATCACAAACAATTGTCCCTCAAGAAATTCGATCAGAGAAGTATGAATAACGCATGTGTCTCATGCCCATTATTGGACACGGGCTTCGCTTTTATAGCAAGGTTAATTTGCTGAGGCATTTGAGGTGTAGAAACATCAACATAGGATAATGGGATGAGGAATTGGGATAAATAAAACATAACTTAATCGATTTTTTTTATTTTATATACAAATATAAATTTTCCCTTACGTTTTAAAACTTACACTATTTTTAAACTTATTTCCTTATACTATTCTGTACAAATTTTGTACGATGGTAAGGGCAGTGCGTGCGGAAGAGATCGCAATTTTTCAACATTATGGCGAGTGCTTGAATAAATACTGTGCTTTTCCTGAATATATGGATTAAAGGATGTTAGCTGTTTAAATAGTTAGACAAAAGAGCTAGGTTGATTTAATCGAACGGATTTTGCTAGAATGTAAAGTGGTGCTTTTCAGAGAGAATCACAGGCGAATGCCACGGTTGGTGCTTCCTACGTAGTTGAGGAGCTCTTCGGAGTCCTCGCAAACGAAGGGTTTCTCGTGATAGCAGGCAACGTCGTGCCAGGCGATACCATCGTTGTACACGTTGTTGAGGATGCTGAGGCAGGATTCAGTGGTGCCGTTGATGTCATACTCGGCGTTGTCAGGTTGACGCGCCTTCTTGTGTCCAGTCTGGGACCATGGGTTGTATCCCCAGCCGTTAGGGATCTGAAAATATCAATTGATCAGGAATCTGGTTTTGGTGTGCTATTTATGGAGATACATTCGCCTTTTAGTAAATCTACAATATTGTTTATTTTTCCTTAGATTGAAGTTGATATATTAGATAGTTTTTTTTTTGTTTGTAAATACGAAATAAGAAATCTATCAGAAATGCATATTTAGGTATGCGTTAGATCAAAGCAACAAACCTGGTTTGTGGGTGATATCCTTTCCCTGTTGGCAGACCAGAACCATCCTAAGAGGTTCTTAGGCTCAAGATCTCTACGCGATTCGCAACCTTTGAAGTCGCACAAACGGCCCGATGTCCAAATGTACGGTACATCATCTGTAATAAGAAGTCATTAATTATGCATGCATTCGTAACAACTTCAACCGCTTCTATTTACTTGCTGTATTTGGAATAAGATTTGTAAACTTTGGTAATAATTTGTAAACAAAATTCCTTGAACGGCTTTTGCAACTCACAGTTAAACATTGCAATTTGCAACTATCTTAACTTGCAATTAAGATGTTATATTTTTTGAATAATTTAACTATAAGGTCATTTATATTTCCAAATAAGTTCTTACTTTGCTGAATCAGTTTGAAGATCAGATTGTTTTCTTCTTGTGTTTCCATGGAGACGAGGTCCATGCAGTATTCGCGGCAGATGTTACGCGCGTCCAACCAATCTACCTTCCTGTTGGCGAGGGCTGGAACATGGCCGCTGTAGAAGTAGTTGTGTCCACGGTAAGTGAACTCCTTTGGTCCTGTAAATAAATAACAATATTATTGTTATGAAAATTTAATGCTCCAAATGCAAAGAATCACGTTATTTTCTTGCTGATCAAAAACCAAAAAAATGTTTTTATTTGTAGGAACTGTTGATTATTTTTCGTAAAGTATGCAACTAAATGGAAAATGTATTTATTGAAGACGATGCTGATTATTGCAAATCCCAAGACTTAGGTACACCTATCATCATACGATGTGATCGCAACTTACTTGGAAATGCATTGACAAGGTTACACAACGACGTGACCTCACGCAAGTGAGAAGCAATGGCATAAATAAATAACTGAATAACAATTTAACAGCTAGAAGCAACGATGAACGTATAGCACTGCGCTAAGTGTCGAGTGTCGACCCTCAGATAGCAGGTCATGTACCCACTGAGCGACCGAAGCACAACCACGGTCATGACATTGAAGTTTTGTGGCCGAATTCAATAATCGTGCTAAACTGTGACCAATGTGTTGAAATACTTCGGAGGAACTCGACTTTACATAATCAACGGTCCGTCCGACCTTTCCGTATTTTGTAATAGCGTCTGGACATGCATTATCGCACCAAAATACCCGGTACTACACGCGTTGAGGTGGTAATAAGAAACTTTTTGTTGATCCAATGACTTCCAGTGACAGTTTTTTTGAGAATCGATTTCAGAAATGTTTGCAATCACCTAAGTAAGTTAATATGTCGGTATTTATTTACCTATTATACTGTGGTTATATGAAATAATTTAAAGATTATAAAAAATATACGTAGTCCAGCATGACTACCGCGCCACAGAGTTCCGAACTTTTTTTAACAATTTTTTGTTTGGTCCTATAATGTTATAGAATTGTGTATGTTTAATGACCTGGGCTGACTGTCTAAAATAGTATTATACAAAAACAGCAATTCGTGCCTTCGGCCCTTCGCCTTACTTTTTATTTTACGTTTTACTGGTGGACCCACTTTTAGTTTTCCTGTGAATTAACATGTGTACATTTGTCATTTAAAGTGAATCAGAAAGCTTCAGAAAATAACAGATAGGTACGTAACGAAATAAACTGCATTGGTATATCCATCTCGAATCGAGATGAGCGACGCGTGCCATCTCTGATCCGGTCGGGGCGCACGGATCGTCCGCTATTTGCTTCTAACTCCCAACCAGGCCAAGGTTCTCAGCCGGATGTACTTTTTATATCTAAACACCTACGAGATGGCGCTAATTTTTATTAAAATATACGACTCATAAAAGTCAAACGTTGAAAACAACATTATTATATTGATAATGATGCAGTTTATAAGCATTTAACATTTCATTGTGTCGTATACGTAGATATAACAATTTATAAATACATATATTTTTTTTAATAAAAAAGAATGATAATGCTTAAGAGTAATTTATGAATATTTATTAAGTTTTGATATTATTTAAGTAAATTTAGAAAAAGAATTTGGGCGGTTTTATTATTTTAGAAGATTTACGAGATTACGAGATAAGGTACCTATCCTATGTTATCACATAAACCTATCATAAGAAGCTCATTCATATTCTAATGAATATTTGCAAAAAGTGACGTGAAAATCCCACGGTAGAGCGTTAGTCGGTGAGTTGCTGACAACTTATGTAACTTTCAATTTATTGTGCTCTGCAAATAGCTTTATCACAAGAATTTCTAGTCCATATTATTTCATAAAACACAATAAATTCGATGAGTGGTCGTGTCGATTTATATAAATACTATAAATCTCTCGATAACTGCCGATGATGCCATTTTTTGTATTGATTAAATATCACTATCCATAAATAGGCAAATTTTATTGAATTTCAAGCAATTTATGGCGCCATTTAAATTGATAGTATTATAACAATTAATTTCAACATCGAAGGAAGTACATACGAAGAAATATTGCAATATTGTTTGATTGTAATGTTTTATTAGTCGGTTACTTCGGCGTGTTGGACGATTATTGCGAATGAGGGGACCTTGCCGCGCCGACAGACAGATGTGTGAACTGTGATTGTATGCTGATCAAGCACATTCACAATGGAAATATACAAATACTTTGTAGTCTTCTCACGGAGCCTGACAGCTACCTAGCATTGTTTCTTTAAACAATATTTGGATACATTCGAAATGAGCATTGGTCAAGTACTTACATTATATTTATTGCGAATCTAAATAATTTTGAAACGAAAAATGACTACGATTTAGAAAATACATCGAGTTTGTTCCTAAATGATATCTTCGGTGAGTAATCAAATTGTTTCATAGTTTAAATAAAATATCTTATTCATTTTATGTAAAGCTACAAAGATAGAGCAATAATAATAAAATAAGAATCGCGTATAAAATATGTACTCATCAAATGCATTTATTTTAAACAAGTTCAGCAGCTCATTTAGGTATATTATGTTTTATAGAAATAAATTCTAAAGGTTTCGAAGCGCAGTTGGCATAATGATAGATGCCTAACTGATAGTTATTTTGAAAGCCTTTGTACTATTGATGATTTACAACCTTTACCTTACCTTTAGAGAACTGACGAAATAACCATCGATAAAAGACGCTTACAATTAAATTGAAGGTTGAAAATGTTAAACTTTAGATGGCATACAGCATGTTTATTATTTAACTACATACGTATAAGATTTGGATAGGAATATTCAGTTATTATCAGAAATCTACGGGATATCTCTACTAAATATTGTAATAACAACGAACTAATAAACAAATATTTGCTATTTCCAATTTAACAACATTTCTACAATTACGTACATAATAAACAAAACAATTTTCTCTAGGAAGCGTGGAAGCAAATTTGTCTTCCATGATAGAACAATACGTATTTGTTATGGTTTACGATATAACATGAATTTCTAAAACACTTTCCTTGACAATCAGTCACCGTGAAGTTCAGTGAACACAATTTCCCGTGTATAATTTACTTGTCGCATAATATGAATGAAAATATGGGTCTTAACCAAAAAAATAAATGTGGGTGGTGCGAAAATAAATCCTATTTATTCTGTGGTAGGACTTAAACGTAATTAATTTATTGCCCTTGCATTTATTACCTTTGTCACATTATAATGTTAATTAGAAAGTCTATGCACGCCTCATCCGCATGCATCTAGATACCTAGTTCCGTAAACCTAAGACTGACGGCAATGTTTATCTTATTCATAGTCGAGTACCTACATGCAATCTTGATGACTACACACATGTATGAAGATTTTAAATTATGTAGATATATCAATACTTCCCACTGCTACTTATTTTACTGCGACGAGGGTGCTCTAATACTTTTTTGTAACCAGACATTTAATTTCACTGTATTTAAACCTGATGTTGCGGCTCATTTTTTACTTCAATTTGTATTATAAAAAAAAAAATCATTATTATATTTACTTATATATCTCTCTAGGCTAACCGCTAACCACAATTCAGGTAAATCAGTCGGATATTTTTCCCGTTTGAGATATAATCTCTAGGTACAAAAACATTCAAATCTCTACATTTATCTTCTCGTCTGTCTATTTAAACTTGCAGATTTTTAAAATAAGTAAGATTATGATTATGATAATGCTTTAAATTATTAATCTTATCTTGTTCATTACATAAATGTTTTGCAGTGAGAAAAATAAAATCAATTTAAAGAATCTTCATGGTGTCAGAATATGACATCTTTAGTGCCGTTGAAAATCGGATCACACTTCACGAATACCATGTGCAACTTTAACATTTACAAACCGGTTATATTATTCTCATTACATGATTCATTCATTTTCACTCTCGTAACCATTGTGTAATGATTTTCACCTAGTAAGCAAGCGTAAACAACTTCGCTTCAATGGGCTAATGGCCCTTTGTATGTGTATTTCAATCGTAAAAGACCTAAAGATAGCAAACATTTAGTGATCGTAAAACTTGTATGTTTGTTGCAGTGGATGTTAAAGTCAATGAGAATTGTTACAAGTTAAATATTAATTAATTTAATTTAATATTAATATTGTAAAAATTAAAATACATATCTACTAATATAATTGTTTCTGTAGTAATACATTCATACAATTCTTCCGCAAAACGAAATGGTTTGGAATGAAATGAAAAATTAAGAGTAAATAGTAATACATAGTTTAACACGATTTTCAGTCCTTTCAAATATGGACCTGTTTAAATGAAGTAGATAATCTCTAGAAAATTAGAACGTAGAATTACAACATTGCTTGAGGCTGGTGTCTGTAGCAATTACTGCTATACATAGATAATAACCGTCGTACATAATCGCTGTCATCTACAATCCTTATTTGTTAAGCAATTTAAATATTGAAGTTACTCACTGCTCGCGCATTTGTCGGGGACTGGTAGGGAGAGGAAGCGGCCAGGCTTCTGGGCAGCTGCCAAAGCGGCCAACGCTGCGGCACATGCCACAACCAACCACGCCTGCATCTGGAACAATCGATGTTTTATTATTATATACCTACTGTAAAAATTATGTGCAGGCACTAAAGTCAAAATTACAATTAAGTGTGTAGTAATTTAAGTGCTTACATAAACGGACTTGGTAAGCTCTATCTCTACAAAAATAACATATAATAAAAAATATTATTTCTAAAATAAACTACGTTATTTAATTATATACAATTCTTAAGGTTCAATAGATTACCACTTATATACTCTAAACTTCAGGTATGCGTTTGAATAACAATAATATTTGTCGTAGAATTAACGTATGTTAAAGGTCAAGAACGTAGTAAAACATACTGAAACCACAGACTAATAATAATATACTACGTATACAACTGAAACTCATAATATTGACGTTACATCTACGAAAGAATCTCCGTCACAAGACCACGCCCGATAATGCATTCCTATAATTACTATAAACAGATACGAGACTGGTTTAGTCTTCGAAGAATTTGTTACGTAAGCGTAATGAGATCTTTTTAAATTATATATAAATATGCTGATACCTGAAGACGTTGTTTAAATGCCAACGAGGTTAATAGATATTTAATAGGCCGTCAGTATCGCAGTGATGAGCTATCGAGCTAGCCTCACGGTTGACTTTTAGATCTAGTATTTGCTGACGAAACTCTAGGCTTGTAAATTTGTGCAGCGTGATGAAGGGCTACCAGTTTTTACAAGGGAACGGGAAAAAAAGAATTCATTCAACTGAGTATACACGTATCAATTTTAGGACATTAGACTCATTTGTATCTGTATGGTTATTTTTTTTTTTAATATGTATATGAATTTACTTATCACATTTAATTCAATGATTAACTAGGAGAATTCAGCGATAATAAAATAAAACCCATAGAGTAAACAATTGTACTATTATCATGCAAATTAATAATCTGTAATGAAATAATCGGCAGCTAATTTTAGCATCCATGTGTGAATTGCATGGTAAAGAATTGTATTCTTCTCACATTCTTGCGCTATAATTTATAAAGCCCTCAACTCGTATCTTAAGATGAAGATAGCGTCGTTTTATTTGTTAAGACGTTGATGAAGTGGCGCCGCGTTGTTATCATTACGTAAGTGGCCAGCCGGTCCACGCCCCGGAGTCGCTTCAGGCGACACAGCTTGACTACAAACATAATAACGAAACACTTCGACCTAATTTATAAACAGGCGTAAAGTTTAACCGTGTCACAAGCCGCGTGACATAAGTAAGCAATCAATGATTCTCTCTTTTCACTTTGCTTATTGTATTTTAACGAACGATGTTCGTTAGGCATGAAGCCTTGCTCCGTAAACGTCAACGAGTACGAGAATAATCTGTTGACTAACGTGGTACGATGTAATCCACGTATGCAAATATAGACTTCATGGTATCATCTTACGAGCACAAATGGCGTGATCAAACACCCGGAAACAGGTGTTGTCAGGCGGATTGCGAAGGAGTCAGATGGTATATGGTAACCTTGACACGCTAAACGACTCTAATGTATGTAGGTAATTGTACTAAGCAGTTAATTACCAATCTAACCATAGGTAAAGCAAGATCACGTCATCGTGACAGGTAAGGATCGATCGGTTTGGAGTAAACTTATTGATTCAAGCGCGACGTCACACACGGTGAAGATACTATAATATTTTATGTTAAGATTCTCTAATATAAAATATTACAGTATCTTAAGGTATCCGGTATCAGCGTTCTGACCATCATTTTTCTTTTTGTCATTGCGTACTAAGACCCCTGTAGAACCGCCATCCTGTTACAAATGACCCGAAATTTTGTGTCAGTGTTTCGGGTCATTTGGTCACTTGTTTCGGTTCGGTTTGTTTGTGGTTTGTGTATTTGTTTTGTATTAATTTTACATTAAACTGAAAATATAATCGTGTCAGATATTATTGCCTCCTAGGTGACGTCACATATTTATGCTGTGAGAGGTTGTCACAATTATTTGCTGTACATTTTCGTCACATAATTTTGATGCCACTTTATTATGCTGCCTACTAATGTCAGATATTTTTGCTGTATACGGGCAGACAGATATTATTGAATTTGTTCTAGTGACAGATATTTTTGCACATCGCCCCCTAGGCATATATTATTGCTCGTGACTGTACATGGTCTGTTCGAGAAACAATGTCATCAATGTAACTCTCGATCGAACTTCTCTTCGAAATAACTTTAAGTAAATTTGAAGTTCTATCTATCTAATTATCACGAAACAGTGGCTGAGGTTATGAGCCGATAATAATTCACATCTGCCGCAGAATGCTTTCAATAGCTATAAACAAATACGAGAATATATCGAAATACCACACGATAATGTCAAGATGACCATTACCGGAGCACATCATTGTATTTACGAGTCTATTGCACAAATCGTGGATTCAAGCGAGGCTCAGGCACAATGCATTTCCACGGGATTTTGCAAGCGGCTCGAGGCCGGCCATCCGTCAGACTCGATCACGATCCTGTGGCATCGTGAGCTGCTCTGTACACTCAATAAACCTTGCCAAATGGATCTTCTTAATAAATTACATTTTTAACATTCACATCCCTGTACAGGTTCTAATCAAGGAGGTCTTAAGCAATCCTATAAAAGTGGTTATCTATCTCATTCAAAAGTTTGTCGGTTTAGTCACCAATGGCCAATACTTAACAATTTTTAAATTATCAGACTATGTATCGATGTAATCAGAATCAGAAGGGAATACAATTAAACAAGAAGTACGACATACGTGTAATAACACGTATTGTTCAAGAACGTCCCACTTTCAATACAACTTGTACAGAGCAAAAAGACTATTTCAACAGATTCCACTTGTTTTGTATCATGTCTGTTGTAGCAGGTCATGTTTAATAATGTTATCGCAACTGGCTCATAAACCTAAATATATCAGTCATTTGCATAAAGCGTTTTATTATTTAATCGAAATCAATTTAATCCAATTGTATAAAAATGCAATAGCAATTCATCGCTCTTTGATACGTGGCAAGCATGGTGTTTAAGTAACTTATACTAACTGTCCTTAAATATTTGGATACAGTTAGTTTATAGATAAAAACACAACGATTTAGCAAACCCCTAATTTATATTCTGGTCATAGTTGACCCGTCATTTGCGTATACGATACTATGTGCTCATCATCAAGAGAAACTTTTATGACCATCCAACGTAACATACGCAAGAAAATCCGTCAAATAAGTACTAATTATCTTTTCAATTCCCATTTCGTACTATCATATCATATTATACAAAATTAAATATCACAGTTTTATTGCTTCGTCGACGAAATAGTTAAATTATTATAATCGCTATTTTAATTTGGAGAGAGACCGTTTCATTTGTCTAATTTATGTTAAGAGCTATTTTTCGATTAATTTTCAAGATGAATTAATTTGTCGATTGTTTGTTTTGGTAAATCTATATATATATAAAACTCAAAGGTGACTGATATAGTGATCTATCAACGCACAGCCCAAACCACTGGACGTATCGGGCTGAAATTTGGCATGCAGGTAGATGTTAGGACGAAGGCATCCGCTAAGAAAGGATTTCCCGAAATTCTTGCGGGAACGGGGAAAAACGGGGATGCACGTACAAAGTCGTGGGCGGAAGCTAGTCAACAATAAATGCTATTAATGTGTTACAGTTATCGTAGAACTGAAGTTATCGCACAAAAACAACAGCAACAACCAAAACCAACAAAAACAATAAGAAACCGTGTCAGCAACTGCAATCAAATGATATATGAAATGGTGTTGAATTGTTGCAAAACAGCAAAAACATGGGAACTTAATGGTGATCGTTGAACAGATACACGAGGACTCGTGATAGGCGACTGGTGAAACACCTTGTCATTTGGCTCATGCAGCATGCAACTTGTTACCTGACGCTAAAAACTCGTGAATTCAATTTGCTATGATACTGTTATTAGTGGCTGCTGAGCGGTGCTCGTGAATAAGCACATGTCATAATATTATATTATGTAGGTACTTCACATTATTCGTAACCACAGATTATATGAGGCTAATAGCCTGTAAAAAATTTATTTGCGGGCAATGAAGTGATCCGCCGAAAATTCTGAAAACGTTAGATTAAAATGATGTTATTTTTTCTTATATTTTTATTGTAAATTTTATCGTGTAAGGAATAAAACTGATGCAAATAGATATACACACATAGAAAATCGTATATTAAAAATAAAGGCGGAAGTCCGTATATTCCGTATAAAAGCGGAACAAACTTATCGAACGCATAAACTATGAAAAAATAGGTTTATAGCTTCAAACAAGAATGAACACTAAGCATAAAAAGCCTTATAAGTACTCATACTTAAACATAAACGCATAATGAAATGAAATGAAATGAAATGAAATGAAATAAATTTGAAATGAAATGAAATAAATTTATTTGTCCATTATATGATTTACAATTAATGTACGACAGTGGGTCCCAAACTAAGTGAAATACTTGTGTCTTGGGACCCTGAGTTGCGCTTCTTGGTTATATACATATGTTATGGACACTAGAAAGTTAACAAGTAGGTAAATAATCTAATGTAATGGAAGTTAATACAATTAATAAAAAATAAAAGAAAAACAAAGTACATTATTTTGCGGTTTGCAGCACGCGTGTTCGTGATAGTGTGTGTGTGTGTGTGTTTACGTGTGTATATATATAATACTTATATATATATATAATACTTCATACATTACAATAATACGCCAAGTTCAAACAAATTTCATGCAGTCTCTAATTTATTAAGCATTCAGCACCAACGCCACCCTTGTTATACCAAATATAACGTTAGATTGCCAATACTATTAATATGTGTGTTATGTTTTTAAACAAACAAAGCCTCGTGACACAATTTATGATGACATCTATCAAATATTATCGCAACGTATTATTTCATCGGTATGTATTACGAAACAAAGCTTTTGGCTTGCTAAATAATCCCAATCCTGGGTCTAAGTCATTATGACACTAATATCTAATGACTGTAATGTTCTATCCACATGATTGACTCGACTTCTAAAGATCTTTGATCAGCATGTGATTGCTTCAGAAATAAATACCGATAGACGTCTTACGCGCATAAACGAGACATCAACGCGCTCATGTTGTAATTTGATAAATTGATAAAGTATTTGTTATAATAATTGAGAACATTTCAATTAAAAATAAATAAGAATGAAATACGAAGCTAGCTTTTTTATTATTATTATACTGGCTCGTCAATGAAGTACCTTGAGTATAATTAAGGAAGTGCAAATAATTATCTATATTATTAGCACTAAGTAAAAAATAGGATTTTAATGTTTAATAAAAAAAATATATATATATTAAATCATCTACGATACCGCTTCATGTGTATATTTTATAAAATAAACAGTCATGAACATAATAATTAGCGCTATAAATATTTCGAAAATCTCACAGAGCTGTTAAAAATAATGTAATTCGTGCTTTTAAATTCCCAGCCAAAGTACATACAATCAAGTCACATTATTACCATTGTAATTACAAGGTCGCTTTGAATGAAGAATCATACGCATCTCTACATCTATTATAAAGCTCTGGCACAATAGAGGGTCGCCAAACAAACTCCACAGATTATACAATAAGAATAGAATAGAAATAGTGTGCTCATTTATAATGTTTCGTAGTACCCTTGAACCATTGCTTAACGCTTGACCTGGTGTATGCCTAATATATAAGATACAAATGAGTAAAACATTTAGGTTAAAACTAGCTCTTGTAACTTGTATATTTTTCTTCTATTTTGGTTTATCAAAATTATCATATTTCAAAACGAACGGTCCACATTTTTGGGACATTCATTCACGTGTTTAAATTTTTTTCTAAGAGAGCTTAAAATTGCGTTGGACAAATTATACCGAGCTTTCAGATTAAAAATTAAAGTCCAGAGTTCTACGGTGCATGCCATATACCTACATGGCATGCCATTTTCCGGGTTAATATGAAATATAAAGTAGCAATGTATAATCAAAATAGATTAATCTGTTTCTAGCTTGCATCGTAAAACAAGAACAAACTAACATTACATATACGTATATATTTATATATATATTAGAATATGTAATTGAAGCTTTGAGAACTTCATGCGAATTCAAAAGAATCTAACACAGAATCTAATCAGAGCGCCGAGACGAACGTCAAAACGCCAAGGAATAGAATACGCTATCGATAGAAATTGACATAAGCGTATGTAATGATGTTTTGCCTAAGGATTCGGTCACCCTACCAACGACAACGACGACCACGAACAAAATTTTCATCCAGTCGCAATTAAATAAAATTGTGCAAAACACAAATAAAAATGAAATTTAAGAATTTCCTGTCGTATTGGTGTTTGGAAAAAAATTTTTTGAGTTCAATGGATAAACAAACAGGTTTTTCATAGAAACGGTGGCTCCTAGAAAAAAAATGTATTTAACCTTTTTTATAGATATTTAGATGATCTACAATTTTGGTTCAGGTGATTGTATGATAAACTTACCGTCTCGGCGAAAATCGCAAAAAACCCTATTTTTTTTATTAATTGACCTCAAAATTTTTTATTTCCGAGTACCAGAATGACGGGAGATTTTAATATTGATTTTGAACAAATTTCGGCAAGATTGGAATTTTGGTCGTGGTCGTCGTCGTCGTTGGTAGTGTGACCGAACCATTACCAAAATGTCAGGAGCTTATGTCAATAATTAGCGTTAGCAGTTTCTATTCCATGGCGTTGCGTACGTTTGTCTAAAGGCCAAGATGACCCTAAATTGATATCTTAAAACATAGCGTAAAATGAACGGTATCGTTAGTAGCAATAATTTTTCTCTCATATTTTGTTTATCTGATGTTTAATAAATTTAGCAATGAAGCGCAAAATTCATGAAAATAACATTTAGTCCGGGATACATCGCCCATTTTTGCAAGTGATTACTATCAAGCTAATTTTTCGTGAGTAGCTTTATTTTGATGAGATGCCCAATAATTTCATGTACGAAACTCTCGATTGTGGTAGCTACCAGAGGAAACAAGGATAAAATATTTTGATTTGATGGTTCTCAAATATTAATTACTAACTGAATGTTTTTTTTTTGTTCAATCTCAAGATAATTATCTAAATTATTCGAAAAAATATTTGTCCTACAAAATCTATGGTTTGATCAAAGAGTCCCCCTTTCCAATGTGTATCGATAACGAAGTCATCATAAATGATTACTAACCAGCTGATTTTTTTATTTTCACTTATTTAATACTTATATAATTCAACAGACATATTGTCCTACAAATTGCGTAATAAATATTTGAGAACCGTCAAATCAAAAATTTTTATCCTTGTTACCTCTGTAAGCTACCACAATCGAGAGTTTCGTACATGAAATTATTGGGCATCTCATCAAAATAAAGCTACTCACGAAAAATTAGCTTGATAGTAATCACTTGCAAAAATGGGCGATGTATCCCGGACTAATTAATATCTTCTTGTTGACACTTTGTAAAGTGCGTTTTTGTTATCGATATTTAACACTACAATGGATGTGTTTGAAAAGGAGCAAATTGAATTAAATATAATTGTTTATATTGTACAAATTCCTCACATAACCTGGTTCTGGATTACACGAAAGTGGTCCAAGTCAACGTAGGTGAGGTCAACGGTTGCTAGGAAGCGATAAATTATTCAAAATAAAACAAAACAACAAAATTTAATATTTCTTCATATCATATGAATAAATAGTCATATACCTCATTTAATTTTTTTTTAATAATAACTAATTCAAGTGCCACTTATTATTACATTGATGAATTAACATTGAAAGAAGATTATGGGTAAAGTTTGTACGATTACATAATATTATTTATTATTCAATATTAAAAAGTTGTAATAAAAACAAAAGGAAAAACTGCAAGTTGTATGAAATGTATGCAAAGAAGAAGATTAACCAGTTCAATGACTTTCAAAAATGAGAAGAATCGTTAATATCACGACCGGCTTTTCTATTTTTAACCACATGCAAATAAGTATTTTTATTTTTGTAAATTAATTACCTACATAAAATAAAGAATTCCTACATTATTCTCACGCATATTATAAACTTATAAAAATGATGTTTTTTATTATAAATATAATATATGTCTTTTAATAACTGAATTAATTTTAAGAGCTAAGGTCAATCAAAATTATTTTATTCTATCAATCTACAACCGGTTTCTCAGTTTAAAAACGCTACATTACTTAATTTTATGTCATATAGGTATTTGAAAGTATACATCGGGTATAAGATCAATGGACCTTCGAAATATTATGAAATTTGACTTTGATTTAATATTAACTACTGATACAAATTTCAAGACGTTAAAATGTAAATTACCGATAATGTTATACATTTAATTTAAATATAAATTATACATTTAAATATTGATAATAACATTATTAATTTAATTAATCAATTCATTATATTAAATTTACAAAGTTCGAATATTATGTTCTACTCCTATGAAAATATATTGAATAAAATATAAATAAAGTTGGGATCAAATAGCAAATAACGAAAGTCTACGATTTTATAGACATGCATCGTATGAATATTATGGAAACCACCAAGAAAAGGGCTTTATTATTTCAGCAATACAGTGGCGCAATTCGGCTTGACATACATACACGTACGATTTTCATTTTAATCTGCACAAACAACCACAACATAATATTAGGACTATAATCGAAACTATCGCTTTGAACTTATTTTCTAAGTGCTTTTCGCGGTCTATAGTTATGTATGTATTTTTAAATTTAAAAAGCGCAAATGAAAATCCTAAAATCTTCATCATAATGTATTTTTAAATGGTATATTATGAATATAAAAAATATATAATCAATTAATTCTAAATTAAAACTATGTATTTGTAATTATTTTCATCACGTTAAGCTATATCGTAACTTTGACCGTAAAAGCTCCTGAATGATAATGGCTGCTCTATTTCTTTCGTTATCCCCTTTGCATGCAAGTCATCCTCGCTTCCCGATTCATCCCTTACTATCCTTAATTGTAAACTTACCTTGTAATTTGATAAAGTAAATATGACGGCGGGACACACACAGGCACTTTTGTAATAGCACGCAGCAGGTTTTGACGATGACTTTTATAGTGAACGTAGCGGGGATGCGCACGTGATGGTGTGGGGACGGCGCGACGCTCACACACCAACAAAATCTGACCTCTGGTCAACGATAACACTATATAATTAAGCAGCATCTAAATCTTCAGCAAACATGCATTACAGTGGCAGTCCCTGGTGGTAGGAGTTGAATGGAACTGAATGCTCAATCGCGTGTATAAATTCGTTACGCGCGCTCGTTCAAGTGTTTGGTGTTGTATGATATATTGTTATATTGTAGGATAATATTTAGGTTCAAATATAATGTTATTCGGGGAAGAAATTAAACTAACACTATAATTTAAAAGATTTTTCGCGACCACAGACATGTTATAATGATATATTGACTACTAAATTACCACTGATAGCAATGAACCTAATTTGAAGAATGAGCCTTGAAATTTCTTATTTTTTGTCTAGTAAAAAAATAAATTATGATATTAATAATAATGAAATTGCATATTTTCGTAAAATTTGTAAATAATGGACTGACAACTACCAATTTTCAGTGGGTAAGTTTAACGAATAAAAATAACATAATAGGTAACTATTAATTATATAACAGCAGCATAGACATTAATGAAAGCAAAATTATATATTAAATCTATTTATGCTGTGAAATCCACAGTTGTTTTCATTGCCTTCTATTTTCTTAAACTTCCCTTCCATTAGGAAACTTTATTTTTATAAAAGTTCAGACAGTAATTTTCAAATAAGTAAATAATACAGTTAACCTTACGTTTACGTATATTTAAGCATGGTATGGTATGCATATTTATAAACAGAGACATTATGGAAAATTAATGATTATTAAAATCACTTTACAAGATCAATATTCATTTATAATTTTTAATACCAAGTTCTTCCTTCGATTACTTTAATTATATTATACTTACGTATGAAAATGAACATAATATTATAACCTACGATGATTAACCGCTTGAGTAATTAAAGCTTTAGGTTTAAAATGGCACGAGCCGATGATATACGACAGTGACCTTAAATCGAAATTATACAATGCTTGTCAAACTTAAATACTAATTCATTATTATCGCGTTGATGAGCGATATTCTCACGCAAACAATGTACTAGTATATTTGCAGTAGGGCATTTTGTAACAATGTGATTTAATAAACTACGGGTAGTTACACGTATTACATGTAAGTGCGAGATAAGTATTTGGTCATCTTCGTAATTTTAGATATTGTTATAAGAAGTTTGATTTGAAATGTACAAAGCTTCGTACGTATAATATTATATTTATTTAATCTTCATGAATGAAGCTTGAAGTACAAGTAGAACCTATATACAACGCAACGTGAGTGTGTGAAATGTAGAGCTCAACAATTAGATAAACTTTAGTGATCCGCCGCGCCGTACAGGATCAAAAACCTGTCGATCGTCGCGTCGAGCATATCTGTTTCTTGCAGACACACCGAATATTAACAAAATTAAGATGTTAAAATAATAATAAAACTTAATAATAAAAAGTAAAATAACTATATTTTTATTTTATTTACCATCATTTAAGAAAAAGTTCTGATCGGAAAACTTTTGAAATGTGCAAGAGGTTATATTATGACATATTTCAGATTTAATGGATTATAATACGATAATATCAGAGGAACCCTCAACAATACGTGCACCAATATGCACTTGGCAGCTTTTATATGAAAAAGTGACAACATAATAAATCTGTTACTCTACCTTTTAATGAATGCAAGGAAAGATTAATAGGTTTCAAGTGAATCGATCATCTTAATATATTACATAGTTGTAGTCGTTGATACTGAATGTTTATTCACGCAAAGCTATCATAATGAAGATAATATCGATATTTTTTATCATAAACAATAAGTTCTAGGTATTTTATAATAAACTAGCGGTCCGCCCCGGCTTCGCCCGTGGTACATATTTACGTTTTCTCTACATAAAAACCATCCTCGTACTTCAAGGAATATAATAAAAAAAGAATTATCGAAATCGGTTCAGCCGTTCTCGAGTTATGCGCTTACCAACACATTTTGCGATTCATTTTTATATATAAGAACTAGCGGTCCGCCCCGGCTTCGCCCGTGGTACATATTTACGTTTTCTCTACATAAGAACCATCCTCGTACTTCAAGGAATATAATAAAAAAAGAATTATCGAAATCGGTTCAGCCGTTCTCGAGTTATGCGCTTACCAACACATTTTGCGATTCATTTTTATATATAAGATTGTAAAATAAAGGCATCCTTATCGGCGTCGTATTTGTTTGCATCCAAGATAGGATAATACCTATAGTTAAAGAAGGAACTGACTCACTGATTAGCTCATTGCTCTAGAAAATCGACATTTCGCATAAAGGTTGACGTAGGCAAGTAAGGGACAAGGGTTGAGATAATCTTAGACTAACATTGTATCATAAGTTTACTAGTCTATTGAGGTTATGACAGGGTTAAGATTAGTGTATCCTTTTGTAATAGATAAACAATATAAATATATATATAGTTAGAGTTAAAAATAACATCAACTACGAAGAGTAAGTCCCATTGGAGCAATAACAAAAGATCGACCCCGAAGCCGACAAATTCAGTGAATTATTACTAGAATATTATGTAATTCGGGATGCAAAAATAAAGAAAGAACTAATATTTTTTCATGTTCAATTCTTAGCAAATGTAATTGCATATTAGTAAGAGAGAAAAAGTGTAACGAGACTACTCCGTACTCTTTACATATTGTAAGAACTAAACTTTAATGACAATTATTAGAAGAAAATTTAAAATACTTCTCATAATATACGTATAGGTACCTAATATCAACTATTTATATTAAAAGTACCTACAGTAAAACAGTGAGATAAGGTAAATATTGAACCTTATCGAAATGATCTCATTTGCTTTTTAACGGTACTAAAAAGTATAAATATTCATGTAGCTTCTTAATGTTTCTCCGTAACATCACGGCCTTTGAATTTAAGTGAGTCATTACGAGTTAAGCCTCACGAATTCGATACAATTTGATGTTTGTGTAGCTGCTATATTGGCCCTGAACTCTTTTGAAAATTATACGCTAGATCCCAGCGAAAACGCAATCGGGATGTTCATAAGCAATATTACAGCATTAATTTTAACATAAAACTACATATCACTTATAACGTGATCTTATCATGAAATATTTTTCGTAAAAGTCGGCAATACACTACATTTATTCTTCAGGTATTATTTATTGTTCAAAAATATCACATGATTTTTCAAAGAAAATGAATAAAAGCCCAAAACTTTTTGCGAAACTATATACTTGTATAATAAAACTTCCGCAAAACTTAAAAGCTTCATGACAAAGCTTAATACTTATTAGAGCAATTACGTTCAAAAGGAAACAATCACTTCCATAAAAAGCTGTTTTTTATTTGTCATTTTTGATATTATTTGAGGAAGAGATTGTATTACTTTCAGGGATAACAGCTTATAACATCATTATATCGATTGCTTCTGATCTCAAATAGCTGATGATCTCAATACACAGCAATTAAACTGAATACATTTATGCAATTCATAATTTACTTGGACGCGTCGTCCTTAACGCATCGATGAGTAGAGCAGACTAATATATCTATGAGCATATTAACAATTTTAATAATACGGCAAATTTTAAATGTATTTAATCATCATAAATTTAAATCAATTAAAGAATGAAAAATTAATAAAGCTTAAAGCTATCTCTCCGTCTGGGATATGGTATCATTGTCTAATGATACCATTGAATGAAAGAATGTCCTATTTTTTTCAATTAAGTTTTATTATCCTCGAGTAGATACCTACCTACATATATATTAAATCGTCATCGATTATTAATGATACTCGGGTTTGTTCTGTATTCCTGTCCAAAATCCATTTCCTATCCCTTCTGCATTTAAAAACGGGCAACGCATTATCAAAGACTCTATTTCTGCAATTTTCATAGGCGGTGGTGATCGTTTATAATCAAGCGAGTCGCTGTTTGCTTTTTATAAATTAGTGGGGCAAAGTATAACAATTGCCTAATATTATGTTAAAACCTAAAACCCATAACATTAAATAGACCATTTTTAGATACAGCGTGGGTGCCCTCATAATAACTTTCATAACATTTACTACCAACCATAACTAATTGTGAGTCAATAAGATAACATTTGGATTTGTGTGTATAATATAAACTTTGAGTAACACCAAATTAATTGCATAATACGAAATCATATAAAAACGTTAACAAGACTCCTTATACCGATTAAGTACAAAGTATATTAAATATAACGTGTTTCATGTATGTAGTTAATATTATAATTATTACAGTATATGACATATTATGTTAAATTATTAATCAATGAAGAATTCGTTTAGAGCAAACGGATCTAACGCGAAAGACGCGGATCTCCGGTTCGTAATGTCTTCTCAGTAAAAAATCAAACTGTTATTTTACTCAATGCAAATATTATTTCTAAATAAATAATAACATCGTTAAACGTGAGATTAAATAAAGATTAAATGGATAATAAAGTATTATACTTTTTGAGCCCACTATTTTTGAACTTAGCTAAAAAATTTCAGGCACAAGGTCGACATAGCAGTTATTTGTAGGTTTCGTGAGTTGCATATTTTGATTTTTGAGCATAGTATATTGAAGCGAAAGTCTATAATAATAATTTATATTAGATACCTAATGTAAATTGTTTATTATTTTAATAAACCGATTGCTCTATATTTACGGCTAATAAAAGAATTTGTAAAAAAGAATCCTCACGCTTAAATATTTTGACTTGTTTATTTTAAATGGTTAATGTACTTACTTAATTAAAAGAATATAAAGTAGCCGACGATAAAACAAACATTGTTATGCAGTAAGGATTGTATGCTAATGGTCGTACCACGTTATGATATGCAGTATTTTTGTATCTGTGCCAATAAAATTGAAACCAAAGACAAACACTTTTCTTGTATATATTCTATCATCTATGCCAAAGGGTAGGTCGCGCCAAAATCATTACTGATCATTACGCAACAGTGATATACACAATGTATGTACCTATGACCAACAGTAAGCTCCACGGGGATGGAAAAAATAAGGTCAGCGCTATTTGCTATTAAACGTGTAGGTACTTATATTCTAGCTATATATTTTTTTATTCCCATATAATCATCAGCTAAGTAGTTAGTGACTTAGTTAATAAAAAACTTATAGACTGTTTGTATTTAATATTTATTCAGTAAAATAAATAACTTCAACAACCATACGTGATACATTTTGCAATATTACTACGTACCTAGTTACGTATATTTTAATAAAGATATAGTCCAGCTATACGGCTCTAATTAATCTTCTATATATTAAATAATGTTTATAAACATATCAGTACTACGCGGATTTGTTTATTTTATTGGCAATTGGTATCATGGTTAACACTAAACAGTCCTCAGTAACTCAGTAAGGCTCACTTTGAGCCTGCATAATATTTACGGTACCTTATCAAAACTCTCAGTTCCTTTAAAAAAATCGACTAGTGAAACAATATTATCTAGAGCTTAGAAATGCAATTATATTAATTTTCTCTTTACCCAAATTCTCATTAAAGACTTCGCATGAAAGACTTCACGTAAAATAAAAACAGTAGGTAGTTAGGTACCTATGCCTAGTTGAGTGTTCATAAAGCTACTAAGTTTTCGAAAGGAAAACCATACTGTGACCATACCGTAGTTCATAATAGGGTAGGTAAGATTAACTTATTTCATTAAAATCATACTAATATATACACCTAAATAGTGAGAATTTCAAGGACAGTCACTGTGTAATAAATAATATTTAAAATAAACCAACCCAATAACGAAAGTAAAATTTTCCCAATCATTATGTATAATATGGTATAATGATAACTTCCAGTAAGCACCGTATAAAAAGCTAAAATGTCAATAATAATAATTATTATTAAATAGAAGGATATCCTCAATGAATAATAGAAATTCTTTTATAATTTCTATAAAAAGTTACTATCATAGTAGGTACAATGATTGAATCTTTGTGGATTAAGCTTATTCAATAAGAAAAGACAATTGCACAACAGCAGCGTCTATTGTTTTGTGATTCAAATCTGCGTCGTGAGAAAATAGTTGTTTGTAGAAATACGGGATCAAACAGCGTGTCATGTATGTAAGCATGCTACAACCTACATGGCTACATACATAGCGCATACCTACCACAGAGTGATACATACCATTGCGAATATCTTTGGAGATAAAGAATAATTCCTAAACAATTTGTTTAAAGTGAAAAATACTTAGTTATACAAGTATAATTCACTAGTGATAAGAGGAAAATAATAGAACCTATTTATAATGATGGTCCGTTCAATTTTTTTAATCAATCAGTAATTGAATCACATAAGTAGGGGTAAAGTCACTAGTAGTTGACCATGTACCTGTAGTTGACCGCTAATGCACATAAACCGTTATAATAAGAATTCGCGGCAATTTTAAAAACTCATTCGTTAATAAGTAGTTAGTGCTGCTATATGGTCAAATAGGCGCGAAAATTGCGCATCCATATCTGTCAAATATAGGGTGTCTTCCGATATGCACTGCAACCACTGCACAGTGCTATCACTGTAGAAAAATTCGTTCCGTTATGGACTGCCAGTATACTGCCGCAGTACCCTAGGGAAATTTATGACGTCATTAATCGCCGCCATATTCTACTGTGAGCACTGGCGTTTTCGAGGTAAGGTACTCGCAGTACTTTGATCACGTGATCAGTCCACAGACCTATTATACATTATACTCTTTGCCACAGAGCAAGTAATATGATCAGTCAAAACCACTCGAGTGCCTAACGTCTTATAAACAAAGCTACAGTATAATCAGAAAATTTTAAAGTTCTGTAATTAGTTTGGATTAATAAATAAAACAATGGAAGAATTGCAAAAATTAACTTTATTAGACTGTGTTGAAAATGTTCAATACGAGCTGAAAGTTCTTTTTTATTCTTTTTTATGAAAAAGTACTTACTTTTATTATATTTTAAAATCAATTTACAATTAATATTAATTAAAATATTTTTAATTGGACAGTACTCCAAAACAGTTTATTTTTATGTTCTAGAAAACTTTAATACACTCATTTTAATGCTGCGTCAAAAAATGCGGCTGACAGTATACTGGATTGCGTTCCGTTTTAAATCGTAACCAGTATAACTGGCTATAAACGAACGGCTTCACAGTATACTGAATTGACGTCACACCTTACAGTGGTCGCAGTGCATAACGGAAGACACCCATAGTAAATGGTTGTCAGTTGTTTGTTGAGTGACGGACCATAAAATCAATAAATTCGTTTTTTGTAATAATATTCGTAGAGATTGAAAAAGTTTGAAGCTGAATACTAGGAACTTTGTCACCTTGTTGACGGTAAGTGTTTTTCGTTTTTTATTCGTTTATGGTTTATTTAAATGACAGGGTAATTAAAATTTAAAGATTTGTTGACAAAATTGAGTTGTGGGGGTGGTCCAATACTGATTCCGTTTGACTGTGATTTTCTAGTAATTGACCATGGTGGTCCATTACCGAATTACCGTTTGACTATGATTTTCTAGTAATTGACCATGGTGGTCAATTTTTGATTATGTTCTGTATCTTTTAAATATACTGCATATAATAATTAATTAAAATAAACTATTTTATTTACTTTAACAATAGATTGATTTTCTTTAGTAGAAGACTAACTTTATGGTACGAATTTATGGTCTATTACTAAAACCAATTTTTATCTTGTAGATGCCTGGGAAAAGGGGCGCATTCCTAAATTATACTGAAGCTGCAATGCTTGCAGCAGTGAACGATGTTCGTCTTCATAAAACACCAATACGAACGGCTGCAAAAAAGTTCGGTGTACCAAGAATAACGCTTACAAATAAAGTAAAAGGGAAGTCACCGATGGAACGAAAAATGGGTCCGACATCCATCCTTACACCAGAAGAGGAGCATAAAATATGCGACTGGGTGCAAAAAATGGCAAAAAATTGCATAAATATGTGCTTGACTATCCCTGGGATGCAGTAGTTGCTCATATAGAGGCTCCCAAGAAGACCAGTTCTACGAGAAATGTATATGATGTTCCAGAGATACATTCCTTGATATGATAAATTTGGCAAAAAGTTTGACGTTTACGCTTTGTGTTTGACAGTGTCCTTTTGTTTTATAACCATCTGTCGGGTCTTTTAGAATCTTGTTTTTATTTAAATTATAGGCTTAAAAAGGCCTTATTATTATTATATTTCAAATAAAACGTTATCTTTTCATCTTATTGCTTCTTATTTAACAAATAACCCAATTAAAATTGTAGCATCTGAGTGGTCACCTACTGATGCAAAATATGGTCATCTTCTAGTTTTTAGATGGTCAACTACTAAATTTCTAATATAAGAACATTTTTAATTTTTTTTAAGTTTATTCGACCATTGTACGTGGTGAAATGCTTGTTCATATGTTAAAACACATTTCACAGGGTTTCCAAAAAAAGAAACTTACTGAATTCATATGATAATTAAAGTCAAACATTTAAAAATAATATTCTGTCTCCTTAAGTGGTCATCTACTGATGCTTTTACCTTAATCTGCATGTTTTTCATTACATAATTAATTTACAAATATTACAATTCATAATGAATGTGGCGAATATGTTTTAAACATATAAAAGAATTTTCAAAATCAATTCAATGATTTGGTTGATAATCTTATATATAAAATTCTCGTGTCACAATGTTAGTCTGCATACTCCTCCGAAACGGGTGGACCGATTCTCATGAAATTTTCTGTGCATATCGGATAAGTCTGAGAATCGGCCAACATCTATTTTTCATATGTACCACGGGCGAAGCCGGGGCGGACGGCTAGTTTCTTTATAAATTTCCTAACTTCAACACTTTCTATAAAATTCTATTGTTAGTACCACAACTATTAATCACCTTGTTAGTGCCTTTATAAAGAAATATTTAATTAGCAAATAGAAATAACAAAACAATGTCCAAAGCACTAATAGTCAACCCACGTAGCGATTGTCACAGGACGAGTATGACAATAATTGAGCTAACCTTAGCATAATTATCATTGAACATCTGCACCGGTTTGTTAGATCGTCTAAATGTTCTCGATGACAATGTTTTCAGGTTTGATACCGCGTTATTCGCGGTTGAGTGAGGTCTCTGCAATTTCTACAAGGTAAAAGTTTTAACTTGTAAGTTTGCGCTACCTTTTGCGATTTTATTCATTCATTATTTTGTAATTCTAAATTCTATGAAACAAAATTTTGTATGAATTTTTTTCGCACTTATTCATTGCATAATAAATAATAATCTACTTATGACAACGCGTATACCTACTGGGCGACCTTATCAAATATCTGAAACAAAAAAGGATTGAAATAGTGTGCCTATCACTCACAGGGTCAGGGAACGGAGTATTGCGTAAAATTTGTGCTTCGCAGAATAAAATGAGACGGATAATGTTATACCTAGCAAAGGTCAGTCAATCGAAGGGGTCTTGACTCGTGACCGAGTCTCTGATCATTATACATGACCCAATGTGGCCATCTGATTTAATTATTACGAACGACGATCTATATGCAAGTACATGCAGACGGTATCGAACTATTTTAATGTAACTTAATGTAAATGAGACCTCAGTCATTGCACGATGTATATTAATGTTTAATCTCGAGATAGGATGCTCAGGTGATACCTTATTTGCATATTTCAAAGAATCTAGATAACTAATATAGGCATATTTTTGTAGAACTTTATTACCTATATCTACTTGTGTGTGAAGTCCCATGTCCCCTAGTGGGGTAAGGGGCAGATGGGCACCCCTGAAACGCTCGAAGCCTGGAAGCGGGAAGCGCGCGATGAAGTGTTCCTAAAATGGCGCCAAGAACTTGATGTGTCCTGCGTGGGGGCCTGGACTCTTAACGCGATTAGCCCGGTGCTGAGAGAATGGGTAGAGAGACGGTGGGGGTCACTCACCTACCGTCTTGTGCAGGTGCTGTCGGGGCATGGATGCTTTGGCAGCTACCTGCATAGGATAGGGCGTGAAGCGGCCCCCGCCTGCCACCACTGCAGCAGCCAGCTGGACACGGCCCTGCACACCTTGGTGGAATGTCCAACATGGACAAGCGAAAGAAGGCCTCTCGAGAGTCTGTTAGGAACACGAAACGAGTTGACCCTGCAAGACCTCGTTAAGTTAATGGTCGCTGGCGAAGCGAATTGGAACATGGTCGTGGCCTTCTGCGATACCATTATGAGGGCAAAGGAGGACGCAGAGAGGGCTAGGGAAAATGACCCAGCGGCTGACCCTCTGCGCCGACGTAAACCAGGCAGACGCAGACGTCTCTACGTCGAACGTCAGCCTTAAATTAATGCGAACAAACACAGGGGGAGGTTTACGTAGAGACGAGCATACTACAGTTATGCTCGCTGCAAGTAAACCGGCCCCCCCTGTGACAGATGGCGGATAGCCCGGTAATATGGTGGCGTTATCATTTTCGATACCGTCACCTATTGCCAACTTATGGGCTTAGTCGGGTCGCCAAGTTGCGGCACTCACCACGTAGGCGGTGGGGGTATAAGGCCTAGCTGTTAACCCCTGTCGCCGAAGGTGAACGGTGGCCACCGTTGGGTTTTAGTGGGTATGGCTTCTTGCGAGTCCCACATACCCCCTCATACAGCAAACTGTAGAGGGGGATGCGTAAAAGCATTTCCCAACGTTAAAAAAAAAAAAAAAAAAAAAAAGGGGCAGATGCATTATACATCTGTTTCACTAATCGGTTTTCTTTGGTGACAAGTAGGTGATCACTGATCAGCCTTCTAAGTCCTTCCAGACCGAGACATTTTTTTTCTTCGTCTCCACCGGGAATCGAACTCACGCGTCAACCACTGTACCAAGGAGACGGATATTTACCTACTTAGTCGGACATATTTTTCGTAAAGTAACAAAATTTACTTATAGTACACTTCAATATCTATATTTACATTCAATTTGATTAAACATGTTGAAAACAAAGGGGGGTTATTATTTCGATTGTCTTCGAAAAACAAAAAATTGCATTGCATTGTTTCATTGTTATTTTATGACGATGGATTTATCTGCTCATACAGTTTTCCATTCGTAATTTGTCAGTATGGATATTAATGACGGATTAATACGGATTAATACGGAAAATTATCTACTGCGTATTTGGACTCCATACATACCTCAACAAAGTTGTAGATCTCCACTAATAACTAATTTTATGGATTTATTAAGATACTAGCTGTGCCCCGCGGTTTTTCCTGCATTGTTCTGCAGTCCGCTCCTATTCGTCTTAGCGTGATAACATAATATTTATATCCTATACATATGGTAGTCTTCCTCGATAAATGTACTATCTAACAGTGAAAAATCTTTTCAAATCGGACGCTTAGTTCTTGAGATTAGCACGTATTATTCGACCAAGCCAACTAGACGCTCGGGTGGAATGCGGCCTCCCCGCCCGCTTACCGCCTCAGGTACCGCGCTCGCCTTAGTACGGACTACGGTTCGCAGCATCGACGCATTCGTACGTTTCGCATCGCTAGTTATTTCTGTACTTTTTATTGTGAAACGTTAAATCTTGTTATTGACTGTTAAGTTTTTTGTTGTTATTTGTTTAAGTTTTACTGTGTTGTTATTCCTATGAATAGCCCTCGAAATGGGGAAAAATAAGACTATTCATAGCGGAGAGCGAACAGTGATATTACGAGTGTTACATTTTTTGCTATCTGTACCCGAGACATGGGCGGGTGACGTCACAGTTGAAAAGGGTCTAGTTGGCTTGGTCACGTAGTAGGTATTATAATTAAAAATACATTCTTGATTTATCTACTTGCCAGTTGTTCTGTTATATAAATATATAATATCAAATGTAACACACTTTATGTCCTTTGTTGGACTTATTTGAACCCTGAAGAAGGAGACAGTTACAGTAGAAATTGTGAGGGTATTTACTGTTTGTATATTCAGATCTATCCAGAAGTGGTTGGAGTGAAAAAACAACACTTATTAAATTATTTTTTATTAGTTACATACTCAATGTAGGTACGTCTCTTAGAAATTAAGTGTACTTAAACAAAGCAACGAATAAGAAAATAAAAACGATTTGTAACATTTTAAAGCTTATACTTTATATCATAAAAGTTAGTATGTTTAATTCAAATTAGTAGTTACATATTAGTTAACCATTGCATTGTTATCATTAATATTTATTATAAAAAAATAATATCATACATATTAATTATTATTGTGTGCTTTTTAAATGCCCCATAGCAACCACATTTTTAAACAAGTTTAAGCTTCATATCTATTATAAAAACTATTTTAATTTTCAACCGTACAAATTACACTTTACTTTGTTCTGACTTAAATTCCTGTCTGTTGATTGGATTCACTTTGCATGTAATTTTATAAGATTCAATCATTTTGACGGAATCCCTAACTAAGATAGTGGATCGAATTGTGAAAGAATGCGAGAAACAAACGCCTCCTTCGCACAGGGCTGTATTAAAACTGAGGTACAAGCGATAGTGAGTCTTATCTGTACGAGCTCTAAGTTTCATTTCCACTCGACCGGGTAATTTATTGCCTTTATGTGGACAACCGACGAATTCGAAATCGTCTAGTGTGACGTCCTTATTATCATCATCGCGAATGCACACATTCCAATTTTGTGGGGCGCCCGTCGAAAATTTTACGTTTTTAATTTCAGTGTCCAAATTGACATTGAAATGAATTATTAGATTGCCCCCTTTCCTATTAATGAATAAGTCGTTTTTATATAGAATTAAGTTATCTGGTTCCACGAATTTTGGGTCCGGGACTCGCACTTTGAATTCTTGGCACACATTTTTCGCTAGATTGAGTATTTTAATGCTGTGGTTGTTAGTATCGGCAATGTACAGATATTTTCCGTCCAAACTGACGGAGAGGCCGGATGGTTCGCAAAACTTAGCGGGTTCTGTTGTTTCTATCATGGTAGGCAATATGGTTGATACTTTTTGCGGTCCAATGTCGACTTTCTTTATTTTGTGGTTATACGTGTCTGCTACGTATAATGTTTTGTTTGACTCGCAATACGCGACACCTAAAGGATGCTGCAGTTTCGCTTCTACGCCGATGTCGTCTACATCTCCAAATGCGAATAGATTCTGTAACGTAAACAATTTTCATATAATAAGAGAAACAATTTGCAGTGAATAGTGTGTTTATAATTATAATTTATATTTTGTATAATTAATTACCAAGGGATTCCTGTCTCCTCCACACAAAGTAGACACATGTCCCGTGGTTAACGCCAGCCTTCGGATGGATGAGCTTTCAGAATCCGCTATGAATATTTCTGGACTAGCTCCTGCAATAAAAATGTGAAGCGGTGACATGTAAAGTAGTTCGTAAAGGTTTTTGGATTTAAAATATTAAACCAACTGGAGTACAAATTGTAAGTACTTAAACCCGAGAGAAAAGATTACAGATAGAAAGTAAGCATCTCTAAAATTTATTTAAGAGATTATAGGGCAACAATTATTTTCCCATATGTATGTTTTAAACACATAATAATTTATGTGCAACGGTATGATTTGCGCTATATTATTTATCTTCTCCACCATATATTCAATTTTACAATATCAACCAATATATACAAAAATATCACCATTTCTAAGTGTAAGTCCGGAAGGTTGCGCAAACGCAGCGGTATTCGGATACGCACTGTTACGCGCCGCTTCTGCGCCCGAACCCGCGATGCGCACGCATGTGCCTGTACATGGGAAATAAAATACATATGTATATCTTCTACGTAATAATTAATATAGTTTCAAAAAACTAAGAAAATCACGATGAAATTATTTTATTATCACCTATACTATATATCATCACGTTAGTCATGCTAATTTGATACATTCTGAGAGGTATTTCAACGATAAAATATAATAAAAATTGGAATTGTTTAGCAAAATTGTTTTCCATATATCTCTAAAACGTGACGTTTTAGACCCATATATTATTTAAAATTTTTGCTCGTCTGTATGTCAGCAATCGAAATATACAAGTTTTATAGTGCGACGCAAAATCTAAAAAAAAAATTGGTTGCCTGTAAAGTCGGTATACGGGCGAAAGTTTTACGTGACAACGACTTTTTATGTCTGTCTCTCTCGCTCTTAGGCGGGCTAACCATGCCCGAGTGGAAGGGACGCGTGCCTCTCACTCGCTCTCATTGTGAGCGCATAACGTGAGCGGAGCGTAACGCAGTTTCTTGAAGTGTCACCCGGCAAACCAATTTATAAGACGTTGTCACGTCAAAAATCAAAATGGCGGACAGGAGGTGTGTAAAAATTAAGTATTAGGTAAAAATTTTCAAACCCCTTTTTAAGTATCTTCCGAAAATATGTTATTCTATGAAATAATAGACAAAAATCTGAAAAGAACATACCTTCAGTATATGTTTTGTATTTCCACCATATTGTATTGTCTAGGAAAAGTGCCCATATTTGATGAGAACCGGCACAAGCTATCAGGAGCACGCGTCGTTTCTCGTCCTTTTTGTCTTTATCTGCAATATGAGAAATATTGTAGAGATAACCATTCAAATTCGTAAAAATATAATTATTATTTATTTAATATTTTATCATTATTGGATACGAGTAATGACATTTTTTTGTGGTGACTGTCAGCCTGTTGTGCCTTACTTTTGTCTTAAAAAAGGGATATGCTTCTACGTAAAGGTACAAGAAAAATTTAATCACGAAGTATCAAATCAACGAATTTGGAAACTGTAGTTCAAAATTTTGAACGAAACTTTCTATGCCAAACAGAAAACATTGTAACATTGACGTACATACAGACAATGGTCCAAAACAAAACTCTACCTACTATTAGTAGTATTAGACAACGTTATCGAAGTGATACAATAGACTTTGGACATTATTGCAACGAAATAAGGTATAAATTTGAATGAATTTATACCTTATTTCGTTTTATACAACATCGCTCGGAGATTTTCTGACGACCTTTAAAAAGGTGAATATAGTTTTTTTATTATATTTTTTAATGTTAATGCATTACAATATTATTTATAATTTCATTAAAACTCATTAATTTTGTAAACAGCGAAAGATCTAGCAGGACCTTTCATTTAATTAAGGCATTTCTAATAAGAAAATAATAATAGAAAAGATTTCTAAAGAAAGTTCCCGTTCCTGTGGGATTTCCGGAATAAAAAATAGCGTATGTCTTATTGTGGGTCTTCAGCTACTTACATACCAAATTTGTAATCGGTTAAGTATTTTTTACGCGACAGAATAACATACATAGTATAATACATCCATCCATCCTTACTTTTTTATAATACTAGCGACCCGCCCCGGCTTCGCACGGGTGCAATGCTGATACTAAATACACTACAGAAAAACTGTGAACGTTCGCGTTGTATATAAAAACATAGAGGCCCGCTCCGGCTTCGCACGGGTATAAAATATATAGCCGGGCGGCCGGCCGGTACCGCCGCAAACGGTACGTCCCGCAATTTTTAAATCTGTAATATCTTCGAAAATATTCACTTAAATCATACGGTGTAAAGGGCCATATAGATCTATATTAAATGAACAATGTATTCAAGGTATTTAATTGGTTAAGGATTAATGCTGTATTGGTTAAAATCGCTTCGAAAATTAGCCATTATTTGTCGTAAAAAGTAAATGACAAAAAAAAGTTATTGTGAGTTATCCATAAGAGATAGACATATACCATCGCGGACTTTTCTGTAGACCTTTTCAATGTGTTTCTTTTCAAAGATGCTAAAATTATTCCTCTCCCGAAGAAAACTAATCCAGCTTCCTTTTCAGATTTCCGTCCAATTTCCATTCTGCCATTTCTCTCCAAAGTCCTTGAACGCCTTATTCACCAACAGCTTAGTTCCTTCCTATATAAAAATAATATCCTCAGTCCATTCCAATCCGGTTTCCGTCCAGGTCATAGTACGACTACTGCACTTGTTAAAGTCACGGACGACATACGTAATGGAATGGAAAAGAAGCAGTTGACAGTTCTTACTCTCCTAGATTTTAGTAACGCCTTTAACACCGTCGATTTCGACATACTGTTACAACTGCTCCATTCTATTAACATATCTCCTACAGTGGTTGATTGGTTTCATAGTTACTTGCACGGTCGCCGACAGCATGTATTATTGGAGGACGAATCATCGTCCTCGTGTGATGTTGTCGCAGGTGTTCCGCAAGGTGGCGTTTTGTCCCCTCTCCTATTTGCTTTATTTATAAATTCTATTACCAAGAATTTATCTTCTCTCTACCACATGTATGCTGACGATCTCCAGATATATACCCAGTCAACCCTTGAAAACTTATCCTCTGCACTCTTAACTACTAATACCGATTTGGAAAGAATTTCGACTTGGAGTCGTAGGTATGGTCTAAAAATTAACCCAAGCAAGAGTCAAGTTATTGTAATTGGTAGCTCCCATTTAATTTCGCGGATTGACTGGGCATGCATCCCTAAAGTTTATATAGATTATATATTTTAGAATTTAAAAGTAATGTCAAAAATCTAGGGGTTCACTTTGACACGACCATGTCTTGGTCGTACCACTTAAAGGAAACAAGTCGTAAACTTTACGCTGCGGCAAGTTCCTTGAGACGTTTACGGCATTTCTTACCGATTTCTACCAAAATTACGTTAGCTAAATCCCTTCTCCTTCCACTCCTTGACTACGCTGACGCCTGTACCACTGATCTTAGTGAAGAGCAATTGAATACACTTGAGCGTCTCCAAAATTTCTGCATTCGTTTTGTTTACGGATTACGCAAATACGACCACGTTTCCCAGTTTCGCAAAAAACTCAAGTGGCTTCCTATTAGACTTCGCCGGAATGCAAATGCATTGAAGTTGTTATATTCCATCCTCTTTAATCCCAATTCTCCCTCCTATCTTAAAAATCAATTTAAATTCTTAGATTCAGGTTCCTACACTCTTCGTTCCGCCGATAACCTTCTCCTTAGCTTTCCTTCTCACCATACTTCCTTCCTCGGTAACTCATTTGTTGTAACCGCTATCAGACTGTGGAATTCTCTGCCTGTGGATGTTAGACGAGCTTCCTCTATAAAATCTTTTAAATCTCTTTTATATAAGCACCTCTCCAATTTAGCATATCCTTCTATTTAATATAATGTATTTTATCCTTTCCTATTATTCATTTTTGTATTTTATGTATTCTATCTTCTATAATCCATATTATTATTTTATGTATTATATCAGCCACCCGCGTAACATGTACGTTTCTTCTTTATCTCTTACCTTGGGCAGTCTGGAAGAGATCGCTAGTAAGCGATAAGGCCGCCTTATGTACCTACCATATTAATCCTCTTTGTATAATTGTAAATATCACTTGGTGTGGTATATTAAATTGTAAAAAAAAAAAAAAAAAAAACCTCAAAAATAACAGTACTTCTCCACTATTTAATGGATGTTATTATACATATAAACCTTCCTCTTGAATCACTCTATCTATTAAAAAAAACCGCACCAAGATCCGTTGCGTAGTTTCAAAGATTTAAGCGTACAAAGGGACATAGGGACATAGGGACATAGGGACAGAGAAAGCGACTTTGTTTTATACTATGTAGTGATTAGTAGAATAATTTACCTTTATCCGCGTCCTTATTTTCCGGCGGTGGCGGGGCGAGGGTAGCAGTAGTTGCTGCGGGGGCGGAGGGCGATCCCGGCGGTGCGGGGGGAGCGGGGGCAGCGGGACGAACAGACATGTCCATATCGGGAGTCGAGTAGAGCAGTATGTCCCAGGGGGACGATAGCGCTTGGAGCCCGAGACATTTACCACCTGTAATGTCACTTAATAGTTATTGACGTGACAACGTCTTATAATTCGATAGAGCCGGCTGCACGCACGAAAAAACATGACTCACGCGGCGTTACCTCGCTCTGAGGCGTTCCATGTAAGGCTTGAAGTGCAAGCGAGAGCGCGGAACGAGCGACAAAGAAGCACAATCGGCCGTTGTCACGTTCAACTATCGTCAGTAAACCGACTTTACAGACAACCAATTTTTTTATTATAGGTTTCAAATTCGTTCAATTCGTTTTAGAATACGACCTTTTGGAATTGCGTTACGCGACTGAAGTTGTATTCATCACGCCCACGCTCTCGGTGGCTACATTTCACTAACATCATGTTATGTGATCCATTCTAAAAGGTCGTATTTAACAACATTTGAACCTACTTATCAGTAAATTTCATGGATTCAACTTAAAATATTAATGAAGTATAAAAGGAGAACATAAAATTACACTATATTTTTCATATTACTATTTTAATTTTTATATGTGAAACCACTGTATTTAAAACAAAAACTTATTAATTGCATTTAGGTTGTTGAAGTAACTAAAAGGATAGCTATCACCACATTTCTTTGCAGTTAAATCTAGTAACAGTGACCAAAGAACAAACCTTGATCACCCGTCGCTGCCTGTTCACCATTACCAGCCAGAACTTCCACGGAACCTTCGTCAAGATGCACAGCTCTTATAGCATGGTTGTTTGTATCACATACTAATAGAACTGAGCTTGACAGCCAACACAGGCCTTGCGGTGAATCAAACTGTGCTTCTATTAGTTCTGAAATGTAATTATATTTAGTCTCGAGTTTTGTGTGTAAAAATACGATATTTTAATTCATTTTTGTATTTTTAAAGGTAATCATGTCAACATGTAAAATATATACTTACGGAATTCCTTATTTCTGTTAATATTAACTATAAATATTAACAAAACAAAATTTTCTTGAATAAATTACAATAAATAAAAATTAATAGAACATACTCCCATCCTTGAATCCTTGTCCGGAACCTCCGATTACTCGTAAAATAATGCCTGTACAGTCAGTCAGCACAATGCGATGGTGGCCAGTATCAGATATAGCGAGGAATGGCTCATCACCGCGGCCACGATAAAATGGATTAAGAGCTAACTGTTGATAAAAGTTATAGTGAATTAAGGTATTATAGTTTTATGTTAAAATAAAAATACTTATATTATCTTTAATATTTAAACCCACATGCACGCATAAAGTATTAAAATCGAATCATCAACATCATTAAAAAAGCAAGTTCAAAATTATAAGAATAAATATATACCTTACTAGGAAAATACAGGATGCTATTTGCTTTCGATTTTATATGTTTAGCTGGTGCAATGGGTAATAATGCTGTCGATATTCTGATTCCAAAATGGCGTATTGCAGCTCCAACATAGGAGACAAGTTCATCTCTATGACCCTCGCCAGTGAAGATAAAAATGGGTTTGTTACCAGGCCCTACAATTAATAGAAGAGGTTTAGTGGTTAGCAAGGTCACAAGCACCTTGTTCCTCACAAGGGTTATGTAAGAAGAATATCTTTGAATATCTATAGAATATGATAATATAGGTAGTTTACTCAATGTTTTCAATTTTTATTTATACTATGTAATTAGCTTGTGAAAGAAGTTAAATATTTTATGATATAATTTAGTTTGTAAATAAATTTTACCCAAAACCAGTAGAGTAGGCCAACACCTTATTCCCAGTGCATCCCACATACAACTTTCTGAATCATTAACTACTGGATGGTGTATGTGATATCTCTGAACAGCTGACAGTATATTATATGATACTTTTTCATTTTCAAACTTCGCACAATGCACACCAATCTGTAAAAATCAATTATTTTTATAATAAATATATCAATCAATTGATAATACTGTCCAGTTACTAATAAATCAATTATTTGATACATACAACCACAAGACCATTTTCAACTTTATACTGTTTCTCCAGATAAGCAAGATCTGGTAAAACATGGTAACAATTAATACAACAATATGTCCAAAAGTCTAAAACAACAACTTTATCCTGACAATGCTGTGCTAAAAAAATTGGCTCCGCAACATTAACCCATTCCAAATCTGAAATTATAAATAAGAAAATATGAACTAAGTAACTGTTATTTGGCATCACAAAAACTATATCTCAGATCAAAACGAATGTACACACTTTTTTTAAAGTCGTCAATAGGTGGAACTACAGTCCAGACTTTTTTTATGTGATTTATTATTATTGTATCCTTTTCAGCTTCATTTGGTGCCGCTTCCAGAGCCTCTGTTAAATCCATGCAAGCCTGAGCTACGTAATCTAAAGGACTTGTTTCCATTTTTAGAACAAATTTTTCGCTACAGCATATAGCACAACATTCATGAAAATATTTGCAATTACACCAGGCGGTGAAAGTTAACTCTTAATTATTCTATTATATGAATTTTTAATTACAATTTCATTAATTTGTACTGAATAATGAATTTATATTTTGTTTTGCTCATGACATCTGTCATCACTCATCAGTCATCACACAGAGTCATCACAATCGTTTCTGAACGTAGACAGAGAATCCAATAGACACCGGCAATGCGTGTCGCAGAAAGAGATAAAAAAGAATACGTCACAATATTTAGGGTTACCGTGTGAGGGAAAATTTACCCCACAATTTGTAAGATACAAATCTCTCAATATCATTATTCACATAACATAAGTGGATAATAATGAGATATCCACATTATGTAGGTACATACTTACATGTCTATACTAATATTATAAAGAGGAAAGGTTTGTAATCATGTATGTATGTATGGTTTTCACGCATAAACTACTGGACAGATTTCAAAAATTCTTTCACCATTAGAAAACTGCATCTTCACTGAGCAACATAGGCTATATTGCATTTTCAAAAAAAAATAGAGATCCTTACCAAAAATGCAATAATGTATCCTTAATAAAAATTCTGTCATCGCGTGCGCTGCGGAATCTATTGAACAAAAAAATGTTCTACGGTATTATAGAATGGAGCAATATCTACAAGAAAGTCCGCGATATTCCATTCAAAAGATATAACGAATTTTTAAAAGTGTCAATTTACATAAGTAGGTATACTGTTTAATACAATGAGGAGGCGTAGTGCGGGACGGGGTGAAGGTGAGGAGGTTTGAAAAATTATTTCAGTGTTAGATAGCCCATTGATCGAGGAAGGCTATAGTAGGCTATATTGTACCATAACACTTAGACCAACAGGAGTGGAGCCACGTGGGTGAAACCGCGGAGCGCAGCTAGTATATAATAAACATATTACTTTTAGAAGGGTAATACATATTATGTATATACACATAGGTACCTATATATTATATCTGTGGCATCTGGGAGACACCTGTTAACTCCATTTTTGGCAAAATTTTGTTAGATACATGTTTGATAAGTACAGAAAGCGCAGATTTTTTTGATCCAGGCGTGATATCTCTACGTCCACGGGAAGTAAATGAAAAAAAATTGTACACTCCTGTTAAATCCAAAATTTTTTGCTACAATCAAGATATATTATAATTATCATTAATATATCATAGTAACTTTTGATGCCAAACCTGATAACTAATATAACAAGTACATAAATGTTAATTCCAAGCTTTATGCCTATGGACTAAAACTTGTTAAGTCCCAGTTACCGCGTATGTACCAAAAACATGAGATACCTACATGTTAATTATTGCAACTTATCAGATTTGGATTTATATTTCCAATTTGGTATATATAACGGTGACTACTAAATAATTAAAATACAGTGTTATTTTAATGTAAATATCTATTTATTTTCAAAATAACCACCATTTTGCCGATGGGGGATAATTGATGTGGCTCCAGGGCGACTAGGAGAGTAAACTCTATCGTTATGGCGGTTATAAGACTGTTCAATCGGAAAAATTTCTTCATCTGTGAAAAAAATATTTTTCCACGCTTCACTAGCGGAGCGCGCTTTCAGTAAGCGACATATTTCAAGGAGTATTTTTTTATCTTTATCACCCAACCGCTGCGCTTTTCGCAGCTTGTATGCTGTTAACTTGAGCTCATTTTTAACAACTCGTTGCAACGTTGAATGACTTACACCTAAATCTCGAGCCATTTTTCTTACCTTGGCTTGTGGATTGCGGGTCAATCTTTGTTTGACGATATGTCGAAGCCTAGGCGTCCTCAGAGTTCTTTTTCTGCCTCTTCCCGGACGATCACCAAGATGGCCAAGCACATCGTATTAAAGTCGCAGTATCTCGCACTGCCGCTTACCATATAAGGATATTATTGCAAAAAATTACTAATTTTTAATTTATTCTCTTCACAAATAACTTTAAGTTGGCGCCAAATCATGTGAAAATAATAATTAAAAAACAAAAGCAACGCAGCATGTCCCATTTTTTAAATTTATTATTTTCAAATTTGTCAACTTAATTTAGAACCACCCTGTATATTACCTGTTATGTATTGTATTGCATTGGCTCAAAAATCTACCCTTAAAGAAATCCACCACAAGTTTCTCGTGCCAGGTCACACTCATTTTATTAGTGTGACGGTGATCATGCGTTGATAGAAAGATTTGTTAAAGAGTACAACCCGAATATTGCAGTTGAATGTTATAAAAATGACAAGCAAAAATTTCTCGGTGAAATTTATGACACAAACCGAATTTTACGGTTTTTCGAAACTACTAAGAATTTTGTCAAAAAAATATTGACACTTCAAAACAATCTTTTGCTTGGAAAAGTATTTTCTGGCTAAAATTTGAAAAAAAATCAGCGGAAGTAAGTTTTAAGTATTCATTGGAGAAATCAGAGCCTTTTAGGACATTTTCAATGAAAAGAAGAGGAAGGCAAAGTATATTTTGTTTAGAAACATTACTCCCTGAACAGGCATATGTCGGAGGATTGGCGATTGATCCATTAAATCTTTAACCAAAAAGTTTAAAGATTTAATGGATCTTATGCAATTCATTGATCCAGTATATCGCGATTTCTATTCTAATTTAAACCAATCAGCTTCTGTTTTGGAAAACTACTCAGATAGCGAAGAAGATTATGATTAGTATCCAAATGAGTGATTCTTTTGTTTTGGTATTTATTTGATATGTGCCTTTATTTAAATTTTTCGTTGCATGTGCACTCCTGTTAAGTCCATACTTTTATTAAAATTAGCCATAAGAGTGATTCCATTGTGAAATTAACTTATAAATAAAGAAATATAACAAAAATAACGTACAATTGTTTTAATTAAATGAATAGCAATGAAATAATCATTATTTTTATTTTGCTCATTTTGAGATAAGTCCACTCCACTGCAATATTTTTTTTTTGGTTAAAATCTGATAAGTCACATTATTCGCTAAACTACTGCGTCAATTTTGTAAACTGTACAAGCAAAAAGAGGGTTAATATATGATATTTCATTATAATATGACATAATTCATTTATATCTTATATCCGATTTTTAGCAGCCAATAATATGTTAAATTGCTTCTCCTGAAAATTTAACTTTTTGGAGTTAACAGGTGTCTCCCAGATACCACAGATATAATATGTATATATCATTATCATTATCATATGAAAATGTGTATGTAATGATAATGTAGATGAAAACTCGATTGTTTATTATTTTTTATAAAATAAAATAAAAAATAAATACAATAATGTTTATTTTCGTAAGTATTAACAGATACACACGTTAATTATATTGACCGACCCGCGAAGGCGCAAAAAAAACGAAATTTACTCAATAATAATTTATTGTAATAAAAAAATTACATTTAAATTATCTCTAACTTAATTAACTACGTCCCTCCGGTTCAATGTTGGAAACAAGAGTGTCCATTATGTCTTCGGCAGGGCAGCGTCGCGGTGGTGGTGATTGCCGTAATACTTTCTAACCTTCGGTTTTGGTTTCCAATCTGTTCGTCCTGTAGCTACAATCCAAATTTGTCGTAAATTATCCGGTTCAGGAAAACTGGAACAAGCCATTGAATATTTCAGACATTTAATTAAATACACACTGCAGAATATATATATTATTATTTCCCATAATAGTGGGTAACAATTTGTAGAAAAGTTGGCAACACAAAATTTTTTAGGTTAAAATTTATAATTGTTATTTTTGTGGTTTTTAAACAATGTATTCAAGTCAACAGCACGTGATACACAATATATTAACACGCTAAAATATCATGAAGGCCTATAAACTGATAAAGAGTTGTATACTTACGAGTGAAAAGACAATCCAGGCATTTTCGTTCCACTATCACTTTTACACCCTTTAACGCTACACCGCACCATGGTATTATTTTATAAGGTATTAACAGTAAGTCTAAATCATTCAAAACCAAACATACTATGAATTACGTAACTTAGAGCATGTAAAAACTATATTTTTATGGAAGACGATAGCTAGCTGTCAAACTTTGTTTATCAAAGTAGGTTGCTATTCTTGAAAAAAGTGGCACGCTGCGTGAAACAAAAAATTTTATCGTTCTCTCTCATTTCTTTACACAACACCGGCATAAGTTGCTCTTTTTCTTGTGTGAATGCGACATAAGATATCAGTTTGTCTATTGGTTTCTCTATCTACGTTTCTGAATCTACCCTCTGACTACCTATACCTTAGAGTATAGATAGTATCTATAGAGCGCGAACAACCAAGTGGGAACAGTAGGCACAGGTGGGAACAACACGACGTTCCCGCCGCGCGCGCTCGTAGTCGTGGTTGAGTGCTGACGAAGTGCGTTGCTCTTGATTTTTATTCATATCTAGGAATAAACATGGTGAAATGTGCAGTTATATCTTGCAAAAACGATACTAGAAAATACACAAAATTTAAATCCAGTATCACATTTCATCGGTAAGTCGATTGTTATACTTATTTTTATGAAAATAAATCTAGCATCGCGGGGGTGAAGGGGAGGTGGAAGGCGGACACGCGCAGGCTCGCTCGCGCGCCTCACTGCCGCCACGTGATCGTAGTGATGTGACCTGACCAACGCTGTACTCGATATAAAGTTTACTAGAAGAACTATATTTTAACAAATTATTTATTTAACTTTAAAATTAAAACTCTTTTAAAAATGTATTATAAATAAATTTGTGGTGTGTTTTGTATGATACACTTTCTAATATTATGAATGCGAATGTATTATAGTGTAAATGTAAAGTAAAGTACCCGTCACGAGAAGCTATAAATTATGTAAACAAACATCTTTTACTAAGTAAACATTTTATACTGCGAGATAATAATAAATTGACCATATTCAATCGACATGAAATATAGACGGGTTATATGAAAGTAACAACCTATTTAATTTAGTCGGATCATATTTTAACGACGCAAAGCGCTATCGTTTGTGTTTCTTGGTACCGGAACGCGTCCGTCGCAGGGATTGTGAACTATCGGGACGCCATTTTGAAATAAACGCATCATTTGAGTTGTTTCATTGCTTTGCATATATCGCGGATCTGGTTGTTATTGTTAATTTTGTTATTGTTTCGTTATCACTTTTTTATTGTTGTTACTTTAATTGTTGCGTTAATTTTATTTGTTATTACGTATAATGGAGCCAGTAGCCAGTACATCTAAGGAAATAAATTCGCCACGAAAAAAACGTCAAAAGGTGCGTAATACAATTTATCTAAAATATATAATAAGTAAAAAGAAAGAGTTGTTTGTTCAAACGCGCTAATCTTTGGAAACTTAAGGTTAATATTAGAAGTAGGTTTTAAATTGTGAAGTAATTGGTTAGGTTAATTGGTATACCTGGAGATATAGCTTGAGCTTCGTGTGACAAGTGACTACCGGTGATAAATCTTAAACAAATTCATTTTTTTTGTTGGTCCAAATGTTGTGAACTCCTGAACACTTGTTTACAAAATTTATAGCTTCTCATGACGGTTACTTTATGTAATGTTACGATATATTTTCTGAACCGCTAAATTGATTTTGAAGATTTTGATAGTAGAATGGATAAAATTAAATAAAAAAATTATTAATATTTATTATATTATCATTTTAAATTATTAATTATTTCTTATTGTTATTTAACATTTTTAAAACATTATTTTTATTGTTTGATTTATTATTAAAGAAATAGCACTAAACCCGATCTTTTATTTATTAACTTTATTATTTAAAAAGTACTCACGTTTTTCTGATATTCCAATTAAACATATTTTTTTAAAGTACTTATAATGAATACAAGAAATATTCAAATGGAATAAACAAACTTTATTCAGTTGGTAAACAAATTTGAAATTACATATTTATGCTTTATTCATATATTTTTCCTTTAATAACTTATTGAACATAAAATTTACTTATAATACATATTTATTTACATAACTTATCGATAGTTCAACACGCAATTGATACCTACCCATCCCTATTTGTCACACACACATCTATATAGTATCTATAGCTCATCTGCCTACGATGTGCACAAAGCAATTTGTGCAATACACTCGCTCTATACTACTGTAATATATACTCTAAGACCTATACCTATTTTATGTTATGCTTTTGTGATGTGTTGTGTTGTCTATAACTAATATTTGTTCTTTGTCAGGTTATACAGCTCCATGTAAGAAGTCTTTGAGTAAATAAAAAGTAAATCATCTCAACCGTGATTTTTCCTCAGCACAGAGCACGCTTAACATGAGCGCGGCGCGGCGGACCGCCTAGGCGGATTTTATCTAACAGACGTGTTTTCGTGCTTGGACTGCTAAGTTGGACTGACATCGCGCTGCATGGACAGCTCCGACGAAGAGATGTTATGGTTTCAAATCAATTGAACAATATTCAAATTCAAATTCAAATTCAAATTATATTTATTTGCAAGAATGTAGTTACAAATTTTAGATGTTTTAATTACAATATTATGTGGCTAATAATACATTCTACCCATTGATTGGGATTAAGATACAAATATCTAGTACAATAAAAAAAAGACGGGTTGCACTCCGGGAGTGCCGGCAGAAGTGAAAACTTGATTATTAACGTTGAGCATGTTTGATATCCATCCGTCTTACGCTTTTTCGATCAGGTCACGTGTCCTGACCAAGAAGCTTATATTATCTAATACACTGGAGATTTCAGTATGAACATTAACTTGTAACAAGAAAATATGACCTTGAATGACGCCTGTATGTTTTTTTATCCCTTTCACACCTAACTTGGCAAGTGGGTGTGAAAGGGATAAAAAAACATACAGGCGTCATTCAAGGTCATATTTTCTTGTTTCAAGTTAATGTTTATACTGAAATCTCCAGTGTATTAGATATAAGCTTCTTGGTCCTGACGCGAGTTTAAGATTTTATACCCATTTTCACGTTTTTTTCGTTCGTTCGTTGTTTCGTTTTCACTTCAAAAAAATATTTAAATCTTACCTACTTATACTTTTGGAGATATGCGTGGACAAACATACAAACACTTTTGAAATTTGGCACAGGTCTATATTAGAAGCTGATATTATAGATTAACATATCCAAAAACTGGGCATTTCTGAAAATATACAATAATACATACATCCGGGTCGAATTGATAACCACCTTTTTTGAAGTCGGTTAAAAACCTAGAATTTAAATGAATTATTAATTAATTAACTAACTTACGTGTTGATTTAACTTACGTGATATTGATATTTTTGGTTTTATGGCATTCAAATGCTTTTTCATTGCATTTCATTTTCGTTTATTGAAGTGAAAACTTCTTTAGCGGCGTTGAGCACTTTTTCTGTAATGGGTATAAAATCTTAAACTCGCGTCAGGACACGTGACCTGATCGAAAAAGCGTAAGACGGATGGATATCAAACATGCTCAACGTTAATAATCAAGTTTTCACTTCTGCCGGCACTCCCGGAGTGCAACCCGTCTTTTTGAAGTGAAAACTTCTTTAGCGGCGTTGAGCACTTTTCTGTAATGGGTATAAAATCTTAAACTCGCGTCAGGACACGTGACCTGATCGAAAAAGCGTAAGACGGATGGATATCAAACATGCTCAACGTTACTAATCAAGTTTTCACTTCTGCCGGCACTCCCGGAGTGCAACCCGTCTTTTTTTTTTGAAGTGAAAACTTCTTTAGCGGCGTTGGGTATAAAATCTTAAACTCGCGTCAGGACACGTGACCCTGATCGAAAAAGCGTAAGACGGATGGATATCAAACATGCTCAACGTTAATAATCAAGTTTTCACTTCTGCCGGCACTCCCGGAGTGCAACCCGTCTTTTTTTTTTTAGCACGGCACGTGCGCTCGCCGCTCACATCCGCCTGCCTGCGTCCACTAGACGGGTCGGGGCGGGCCGCAGCGCACCGCTGGCAGAAATCCGCCTTCGAATCGATGCGTCAATGCGTTGCGGCCCGCCCCGACCCGATCCGTCGCTAATGGACGATGTTTCATACAAAACATAGGCCGGCATAGTTAATTTAGATGGGCCATTGTTTGCAACACGTAAAATGTCATTGAAAACTTAAGTTGTCGATGACGTTTCATGTTTGACATGTTTACAAAACATAACGATACGATATAATCACTACGACGTGACTTGTTTCTTTTTAAATTTTTATTATAAATTTACTTCATTTGTATTGACTACGAATACGAAATAACAATATTGAATAAATCCAGTCATAATTAATTATGTTCAAATATGGATGCCATGTTTGATATTTGTTACCTGACACCCGACGGTAATAACGTTGAACCCGATGATATTCCTAAGACAAAGGAAAATGTGTGGATATTAGGGAAAAAATACAGCCCTGTACAAGGTAATTAATTTGTGTTCGTAGTGTATAAACAGATAGAACAAATACTGAAGCAAGGTTATTTTGATTTCAGACTTGGATCGAATACGTCGAGATATTACTTCGATTTTATGGTTTACATATAGAAAGGGATTCGTTCCGATTGGTGATGAAGGTCTTACGTCAGATAAGGGTTGGGGATGCATGCTACGTTGTGGGCAGATGGTCCTTGGAGTCTCCTTGCTGCGAATACATTTAGCTTCGGACTGGGTGTGGACTCCTGAAACTAGGTACAACATTATTAAATTGATTCTTGAGATTGTTGTTGATGGATATGGCTAGCATAGAAAACAATATTAATAAACATAATTTATAAATCAATGTAAAATTTTGAATTAAAATATATTGTAATAATATGCAATTTGACTATGTAATAGAATTGTTGATAATAATGTCAACATCACTAAACATGAGATAACAACTGATCTGATGATGATGACATACATTTTTACATTATCTTCAACCAATTTATTGCATAGTTAATAGCTATATAATTTATGTATATATAATATGTACATGTGTACATCTAAGTATGTATAATATGTATTTTAAGGAAGTTGTAGTATTATAATAATCTATGTAAAAATTATAATAATATAGCTTTCATTCAAATTATATGCACTTTTATAAATGTCCACAGAGATCCAACCTATTTGAAGATTATTCAAAGATTTGAGGAACGGAAACAGGCTCCATATTCAATACATCAAGTAGCTTTAATGGGTGCCAGTGAAGGCAAGGAAGTGGGTCAGTGGTTTGGACCAAACACAGTGGCACAAGTACTGAAGTTAGTGGAATTTTGTTTCAGTTGCTCGCTCCCAGACAAATCTTTGCCTAAAAAGTCTCATTGTAGTTAGCTGCCTAAAGATCTTACTGTAATTGGTGTTTAATTATGTACTACATCTTTTTTTGAATCTGTAAATGTTATGTTAGTGCCAGTTTGTAAACAACTTTCCAACTTAGGGTTCAGTTTGTAAACTTTCATTTAAATAAATGGATCCAACATAACATTTACAGAATAAAAAAATACAACATATAAGTAGTATGAAGTAGAAAAACTATAGTCTGTTGTTTACTTCCATTTATAATCATTTCCAACTTATATTAATTATTATTAACATATAAATTTGATTTCAGAAAATTAGTTGTTTATGACAAATGGAGCTCTCTTGTTATACATGTTGCTTTAGACAATACAGTGGTGAAAGAAGATATTTGTAAGTATTTATTGTAAGAAGGCTCCAATTATATGTGATATGAAAATAAATATTTATTACTATGGCCCACCCTGGCTCTGCCCGTGGTACATTTAATGCAGCCTATTACCCTTTTAGATCACATACAAATCCAATAAGGAAAGAACTTTTGAAATTAGTCTTGTCCTGAGATTTATGCATTAAAAAAACAAACAAACTCTTTAGCTTTACATTATGAAAATATCCTTTAATCATATTGAGTTTCTACATATTGATATTTCAAAGTCTTTTTGTGTAATGCTACAATGTTTTAAAAATCATTCTTTAGATATATGTATGCTAATTTTATGTAAAATATGTTCTCTAATCTATTACATTTTGATGTTTTTTTTTGGTTGGCATTTAAGAAACTATTTTAAAGATATTTTTAAGACCTTCATGGTTCAAGTTATGATAATATGCATATTGCATACCATTTATAAAGTGCTTCAATATTTCAAAAAATTTCACCTAGCTATTAATATCTAAAAATTTCTCTTAGCAATATAGAAGTGTATCTGAAATTAAGGGCACATTCTCAAACCCGACAGTACAGAGTACAGTTTGTTATTAAATTTATGTAAATAAAAAAATTAAAGATTTACCCAGGTCTTGTTGAGTAAAAATTTCACCAGGTGCACACAATCATTATTATTCCTTGCTTTCTCTGATTGAGTTGGCTAGTAGATTCAATAAAGTTTTATGTATGTTTTAAATATATAACACCTATTTTTATACACTGTAGAAATTATAATAAATATTTTTAAAATTGTTCAATGCAGTATTTCCCAGAAAGAGTAATAGTTCTTTCAGGTTTGATTAAGAGTACTTGTAAATTATAATGTACAATTACAAATAAACCATAGCTCATTAAGTCGGTGTTAAATTAATTTTCAGTACAACAGTGTATAGTAAGAAATGATAATGGTGATACACATGATAATGTTCACATAACTGATTGGATGCCCCTGCTGCTTATAGTGCCGCTCAGACTTGGCCTAAGTGAGATCAACCCTGTATATATTGATGGGTTAAAGGTAATTTATGGATGGTTTTATAATAATATTAGCTGTTGCCCGCAGATTCGCCTGCATGGAAAATATAAATTTTACTTTTACTTTCATCACCCATTTTGTCCCCTTGGGAGTAAAATTGATCAAAATCCTTTCTTAGCGTATGGCTACGTCTTACGTACATCTATCTGCATGCATATTTAGAGATTTACTTGTATGCACTTCTACTTATTAGACTTAAGATACACAAATAACACTTTCACATTAATGATATATTTTTGCTATTACTAAACTTTACTGACCAACTTCAATCCGGATATGGAGAATAGGTAGTCTGTCGTTCGATGGCCACTGCGATCTAGTCTATATAAATTTCCTATAATGTCCTATTAAAAAAAAGAGAAGTGAAACTTCTTTAGCAAGATTCAAAGATACTAAAACCGTCGCCTTACTCTATGACGTAACGGTATTACCATGACCTTGAAATTTTACTCTCAACGCGCCTAAAGAAGTTTCACTTTAACAAAATAAAAATAAATAGTATTTGCTTTATATTCGTTCTACAGATGTGCTTCCAGTCTCCTCAATCGATTGGTGTAATTGGCGGTAAACCAAATCAAGCGCTGTATCTAATAGGGTGCGTTAGCGACGAGGTTATATATTTAGACCCCCACACCACTCAAAGATCTGGTCCCGTCGAAGTGAGTTTGAAGTCATAAATTTAACATAATGATAATGCAATATTAACATCGACATCTGCACAGGTGCTTTTAACGTTTTGAATCCATGAGTAAATAAATTGGCTATAAGCCAATATAAATGCTTATGAAGTACGTAATTTATTTAGAGCAAAAATATCTTGAATGCATGTCAGTGTTGGATAAATGAATTCCGTTATTTTATCGTAAACATTTTGCTTATTTTGAGTTTATTTTTGTTTTCCCTCAATTTATGAAGTTTTAATTCCGTTTTATAGAACAAGCAAACAGATGAGCAAAAAGAAATGGACTGTTCATATCACTGTAAATTCGCTTCTCGTATACCAATACTTACCATGGATCCCTCAGTTGCTGTGGTAAGATAATTAAAGATAATTAACTTTATTATACTTGTTTATGAAGGCAATTTACATTTATCTTAATCTTTTAATTGAATATATTTTTTTAAGTGTTTCCTTTGTCGAACGAGAACTGATTTTGATGAGCTATGCAAAACAATTGAAGAAAATCTGATGAAAGAGTCTCAACCATTATTTGAGATTTGCGAGAAGAGACCCTCACATTGGGGTCCAAATACCAATGATATAGACTTACAGAACACCAATCTCTTTACTGGTAATCATAATTCCACATAAATTACTAATTTTTGATAATTTTCATTCTTCCTGTTTTTAATCTATGATTTTGTTTCAGAATTCGAAGATGTGGATAGACAATTTGATGATTCAGATGATGAATTCGAAATTCTATGAGGTTTAGCTAAGTTTTATGTATTCTTATACAAATTCACATATTCATGATACGAGTATTCCACGTTGGTGGTCCATGTCATGATAACCAATATATTCAAACATGGTAATCAACAAAATGTACATGATTATTATGCAATAATGAACGGAAATTTTATTCAATAGAATCTACTGCATGCCTTAAATAGAAATAAAACTATACAAATTTTCGTAGATAATAAATTTTAAATGGATAAACACTCATGTAATGGTCACGTTAATGACCAATGTACGTAATACATCATTGGATACGTTTTGTAAAGATCATAATATATGATATTATATCAACTTGATAGTTATAGGCAACTGCATAAACGCTCAAATATATTTTTGTTACATTGTTAATAAACAAATTTTGTCTTTATTCTATGCACGATAATGTCTTTTTCATGAATAAAGTTTGTAAATTATTTGCTTAATACAAAAATATATTAGACTGTATAGGATAAGAGAATATTATTTGCAGTGCCTTTTTAAATGAAACATGCAATAAACATCACATGCCCCTCCATATTGTTGTTTTTCTTTGTAAATCTTAGTTGTAAATGGACCAATTCATCACCTATGTAATATAGGTAAACCAGAATCTGATGGCAATTAGGGAAATCAAAATTTTGAGTGTGCAACCCTAGGGAAAATGGACTGAACGATCTTGATACTGCTTATTTTTTAGTTTGTTCTCAATATCATTAGTCACATTACATAAGTGGACAATACTGTACTTAATAATGAGATATCCACTTAATATTATGTAGGTACATACTTACATGTATAATATACATATTACTTTTATACAGGTAATACATATTATTATTTACACATACCTATATTTGTATGTTCATTATCATTATGCCATGTGAAAATATCGATGTTATATCGATAGAAAACTAGACTGCTTATAATTTTTTATAAAATAAAATAAAAATAAAATAAAACTATGTTTATTTTCGTAAGTATTAACAGATACACACATTATAAAATTGACTTGGACAGCTTGGACTTGACGAATAGCCGTATTGGAAACTCCTGTAATAAGTTTTCATAAAATTATATTCCAATCAACAAACAATATTATAGTTACCTACATATCCTTTACGATGTCGATGACATTTTTCCGATTTTCCCTATCCGTCATACCGGGAGCCGGTATGGTCGACAGACAGCGAAATTTTGAGATAGACTTTTACATTAACTCGATTTTCTCCGTATCTAGTACGAATCAAGTTAATTCAAGTTATAAATCTTATTGTAAATTGAATAATCTTTATTCACTTTCAACCATTTCTATATAAATACTCAATTAAAGCTATCACAGAACTTTCAACAGAGGGTAGTGTGATATTTAGATAAGTTTCGGTTATAATTTGAATTAAAACAACATTTGGAAGTAATTAAAACATTTTATTTACAACTTATCACATTAGGTTTAAAATACAACACAAAATTCAAGTGCCACCATACAAATTTTTTACACAACACACGATCTTAATATCGTCACAAAAAACCGCCACTTAATGATGTCATCAAAAGTGGGTATCGTATTTCAACCTAATTTTAAATGACGCATGCCGATTTGGACACGATGTTTTGTTTATTAGAAACTTAAGCTTATAAACTATGTATTACGAAAGTATCGCAGCACTATATTATAAATATCTTGAGTAGGAGCTAAACAAAAATAACTCAAAAATTTGGGTCAAAAATTACGTACATTTAAAAACATAGTTTTTGGAAAAAATATTGCAACTAACGGAACTTTTAGACATTTTCTAAGATTTAGATAGATTAAAGCATCAAAACAAATCAACAGAACAGTACAGTTCTAAGAAATATTTCAAGATATAAGTTGTTAAAAGTAGCAAAAAATTGTTCATTTTGGTACCTGGAGGCTATAAAAGTATGGATACGACTTTTCGTAAAACATAATATTTTCAAGGTATGACTCTTATTAGATGTGTTTGTTTTTTACTATCATACATTCAAAACATCTATTCTGGTCATATTTCGGTAATGTAGCAGTCAGCAATAAATTAAAATTTTAATGCATACAAAAATATTCCTGAGGCATATCCATACTTAGGTAGCATCCTAAAAATACGCAATCTGTCGACGTACCGGCTCCCGGTATGATACTACGTAGTATCATATTTAACTACGTATTTTCATGTTTTTGAAACAAATATAATGCTACCCTATGAAATATATCAAAACTAAGTAGTTTTACGTTTTAGATCTAATATCAACTTACCTTTTTATCCATTTCTGGCTGAAATATAACGACAATTAAATCGTCATCACGCGTTCGACCTTGCACATGCTGATAGTTACAGACCGAATTTTAGTGAAAATTAACAGAACTATTATATAATTAGTATATATAATCAATATTTAATAACCCATCCATCGTTGCTTTTAATATTCAGCGAATCACTTTAAGATTAGAACAAGTTTTCACCAAAACAAAAATACGTAGTCACCACGTGCGATGACGGAGTTTTGAATGACGCGTGTTTAAATTTTTTTCACTAGCGCTGCTCGTGTTTTGGCGTCACTAGCCGGCCTGTTTCTTCTATAAGCATTTGTAATGTGTCAGAAAGGATAGGGTGATATACAATGAGGTTGTTTATACTAAAAAACAAAACACTCGAACCCACACCGGCCCCCGGTATATTAGTCCAAGATCCCAGAGCGATAAGACATAACTTATTTTCTAAAAGATGAATCTTTAAGTTCTGAGTAGTGTCTCATGTACTTTGTATACCTGCGTGTTTGTGAAGTTTGCCCAGTGACACCTGGGCAGGTACCAGGTGAGAAAGGTGACTAAAAATAAGAGTTACTTTACTTAATTTTAGATGGCTGATTTTTAGATATATTTTATAGAATATCATTCTCAAATGGTATCGCAAGTATCAGACATTTTTCATGGACCAAAACTTTTGTCAGACGCTTTAAAGCTCCGCCAAAAATAAATAAACTTTACTTATTTTTTAATGTCTGATTTTTTAATATGTTATCAACATAACTATTACAAAATTATATTTAATCAGTCAGACAAATTGGAATGACCAAAAATCCACTAAACACAAAAAAATATTTGGCCGTGAGTACGAACGCGAGAGCATTATGCATGCGTATTGCGTTTCAGAGCGAGTGAGACGTCCATAGTAACCCGGTTCTCCTTCTTTAACTCACATTCTGTTTCAGTCTACTGTGTATGTGCGCGCAATGTATAGTATTAGACCAAGAGATATTGACACAAAATTTCGAGTCATTTGTAACAGGATGACGGTTCTACAGGGGTCTTAGTACGCAATGACAAAAAGAAAAATGATGGTGTGAACGCTGGTACCGGCGGCTTAGTCGCGTGGGCGTTAGTCAAATTCGTCAGAAAAATAGCGAAAGTCAAACGATTTGTAACAGTATGGCACTTATTTTTCCTGTAAGTTTGAGGATCAACGAATATAAATACAAAATTTCAAAGATCTAGGTGTTGGAAATCTTCATTTATATAAATTAATAATAAATTAATTTTTCAAGTATGACAGCACTTTTTCCCCCTACTAGAAGTATGGCAAATATAATAAGGGTCACATTTTATCAAATACTCTCCAAAAATCCAAATGCAATACTGGTACAAAAAGTTTGGCGAAAAAAAAAATTTTTTGCAGATTTTCGGCGGTATGGCGACCATTTGGAATCGTCAGAAAAGTATGGCATGGCGATTTTCGTAAATGGCTGCACGACGATGGTTACCTGTGCAAAAGTTAGCCTGGTACAAATGGTTGAATAATTGTTTTATTTAAATCAACACATTCGCGTCGGTATGGCGGGCTGTAAGTCACACCGGAAAAGTATGGCATGACACTACCGCCTACTTCTTTTTATGGGCTATCGGTAAATTCTAAAATGTTTGTGTTACAAAATCGTTTGACTTTCGCTATTTTTCCGACGAGTTCGACTAACGCCCACGCGACTAAGCCGCCGGTACCAGCGTTCACACCATCATTTCTCTTTTTGTCATTGCGTACTAAGACCCCTGTAGAACCGTCATCCTGTTACAAATGACTCGAAATTTTGTGTCAATATCTCCCGGTCTAATACTACATTGCGGGCACATACACAGTAGACTGAAACAGAATGTGAGTTAAAGAAGGAGAACCGGGTTACTATGGACGTCTCACTCGCTCTGAAACGCAATACGCATGCATAATGCTCTCGCGTTCGTACTCACGGCCAAATATTTTTTGTGTTTAGTGGATTTTTGGTCATTCCAATTTGTCTGACTGATTAAATATAATTTTGTAATAGTTATGTTGATAACATATTAAAAAATCAGACATTAAAAAATAAGTAAAGTTTATTTATTTTTGGTGGAGCTTTAAAGCGTCTGACAAAAGTTTTGGTCCATGAAAAGTGTCTGATACTTGCGATACCATTTGAGAATGATATTCTATAAAATATATCTAAAAATCAGCCATCTAAATTTAAGTAAAGTAACTCTTATTTTTAGTCACCTTTCTCACCTGGTACCTGCCCAGGTGTCACTGGGCAAACTTCACAAACACGCAGGTATACAAAGTACATGAGACACTACTGAGAACTTAAGGTTTCATCTTTTAGAAAATAAGTTATGTCTTATCGCTCTGGGATCTTACTCTATATCGACATACACGGCGCAAATTTGTTTACACCGGGAGCCGGTATTTCGACATGCAAGAGGCTTTTTAATTGAAAGTATCAAAGCGGGTAAGTCCAATTTACCAATAAAATCTTCTAAATTGAAAATTGTGATGTGTTTGACCCTTCTTCATCAAATATTTTTCTATACACATTATAAACAACACCTCTTGCTTGTGATCACAGCGGCTTTTTCGACATTTTCGAAGATTTTTTAGACAAAATCCCAAAAATTATTTATCAACTGCAAAAAAGACAAATAATTTGACAACCAATTTGATAGTTGTCAAATAAGTTGCCACATGAAAATCTTTTATTTCTTAAATATAAATATGCCATCAGATTCTGGTAGACCTATATTTACAAACTGTCGTGCAATCTTCCCGATTAAGAAAATAAACAATCGGGCGCTAGTAAAGTGTCATGGCTATAATAATTATAACAAAAAATTGACCACCTTGAAATTGTCAGACCTAGACAAAATTTAAATGAGACGTATAGCAGCCTTCCTTAGATTAAAAAGAATCATCAAAATCGGTTCACTCAGTCGAAAGTTTTGAGATAACAAACGTAAAAAAGAAATATAATCAAATTGAGAACCTCCTTTTTGTGAAGTCGGTTGAAGATCTCAAAAATAAATAAATGATGTTTTTGTATCTTGTTGTTTAAGTAGTTATTTATTTATTGTGATTATGCCGCGGCCGATACAAAAAGAGGGTCATCAAGGGCGGTCGTATAGGTTTTTTTCTCGATTTTCCTGTAGAATCATCCGTCAACTATGCACACATCCCATCAGTTGTTTTCTGCGAATTAACCAGTGGGAGTGAGCTTAAAGTCGTAGTCGAGAGTAGGTATGATAAAATTGTAAAATGATAAAAAATATATTTATGCGCATAATGTGTACTAGACTTTATTATACACATGACAATTCACAGCTGTCATTTGTCAGATTTCAGAACCAGAAGCAAGTGTCAGTTATTTAAATTCTGCCAGCCCTATTGTGTATTTTATGGCGAAACTGCAGTTTTTATAATTTTGCGCATTTTATTGCTTATTTTTTATTTCTTTGCGTGGTCATGGAAGACGAATTAGAAGATAGAGTTTTACATCAAACTTATATATCATTTATGAAAATTTTGTCACGCTTTAGTAGCAGCGTAGCTTTTGACACCCCGACGAGCTATTTATGGAAAATGGTGCGACTTTATTTACTACGATCCGAAGTTTTAGTTTTCACATTGGGAGTCGTAGTCTGCTTCATGTATTTACAAACTATAGGACTATGGAGTCGATCTTTACTCAGCAGATTATCACATGCAGTAAATCCCATAAGTGCAGTGCAACGGATGAAGTTGATGGAGGGATCGGACGCTGATAAACAGAGCTGGGAACTTAAAGGGTCACTCAGTGCCGTTTATGCAATAAAAGGCAGAAGGATGCACATGGAGGACAAGTTTATAATAAATGAAAATATAAACAATACAGGCATTTCGTTGTTTGCTATATTTGATGGACACGGTGGCGAGTTTGCCGCCAACTATGCTAAAGATCACCTTATTCAGAACTTGTATAATAAAGTTGTGGAACTGAATGCTTATAAAGATGGTAAGCTTCCAGAGACAGCTAAAATTGAAACACCAGATGAAATAAAAAAGGAAGATAAAGAGAATACTATTAGTGTGGAAAGGAAGAGCAGTTTTAAAAAGTCTGTTAGTACTGCTGATGACACTTCTAAAAAAGAGATAACTGACCCACAGCTATTAGCTCAATTGAACAAAGCCAGGCCAATAACAAGAGAAGTAAGACCAATCAAACCTGTTAAAAATATTTCAGTGCCATTGTCTAGTTATATTGATAAAGGTAAGATCAACTATGGCAAGTTGTTGACTGACGAGGTTTTGGCTGCAGACCGACTACTTGTAGAAGCTGCTAAGCGATCACTGAATGTTGCTGGAACAACAGCACTTATAGCTATATTAGAAGACAACCATTTAATTGTGGCTAATGTTGGTGACTCAAGAGGAGTTATGTGTGACTCTCGTGGAAATGCTATACCAGTTTCTTTTGACCACAAACCACAACAGGTAAAGTAAATGTTCATAGCTTCTTACTTTATAGATTCCTACCATACTTATATTTAAGAAACTAGCTGTGGGCTGGATCTAGTGTAACTTTTTCACTCCTCAATATAAATGATGATCTGCTTTTATCTTTACTGCCAAAATGATAGTTTTATTAGTCCCCACTTGGAAATTTTAGATCATTAGATTTAATAATTACACAAACATACATTGTAGAAGGAAAATAACCATGTGATTACATATTTAATTACTTTTTACACCATTATCAGAAATTAGAAACATACTGAATATTATGGAAAAGTTGAAAGACCATAATATATTATCATGTTATCTTTGAATTCTTTCAAAAATCTATCTTCAATCTATTATTGTTTAACTATTTCTGAAGAAATGTAATGCTTAGTAATTCATCACAATTGTTGATTCATAAATATTGCAAGAATTACATATTTTATAGATTTTATTGAACTGTATTGAGTGCAAATTTGCTTAAAAAGTTACATATATTACCAGTTTTATGTCTTTGTCATGACAAATTAATCAATTTTATGATTCAGGGTTGTCTATTTGAATAAAAAGAAGAAGAAAATAATTATAGATTTTTTTGCATTTAAAATAAAAGTTAAGACAACAAATTAGAAAGCATTCATTAAAATGGTTATCAAGCTCATTTTAATTAAGTATAAACTCAGTAAATTATATTCATATGAAAGTGCTAATTAAACATTCAGACTGTTCATTTGCTTCATGCTAGGTAGTTGTGTTGAAATGCATTAGATTCAGTTATAACATTGAATACTGCATTCCAAAAATTTTACACACAATTCTAATGTATGTGAAAAATATCATGAAAATACTCTTAAAAATATTATTATTATATTTGAAAAGATCAGAAAGAGAAGAAAGAAAGAAAGAAGAGAAAGAAAATTTAAGTGACCTTCTTTATAATAAATGCACTCAAATACAAAACTAGACTTTATAAATTCCAGTCTAATTGCATAATAATATTCACTATACTCGGATTTTTTATTAGACAAAGTAAACTGACGTTTACTGTGTTGTCAGTTTTTGATGAAATAAAAATAACGTTGTCACAAAGTGAATGATTGAAAATCGGGAATGAATGAAATTGAATCGATCGTCTAGTGAATATTTAGTGTGTAACAATATAACACCAAATAAACACAACAATGACAACAAACACAACGTAATAAGTTACAATTAATGAAAAAATTACAAAAACAGTAACGTAAACATCGTAAAAATAAAAATAAATAAAATGATCATAATTACATTCTACTAGTAACTTATATCTTATATAGCTTTATATATTATAATTAGAAATAATGTTATTTTATAGTTTGAAATGATGAACTATTCACACTTATTGTTCATTCATCTGATTGAATGAGAACTGAATTCCTCACTATTACTTTAAATATGGCAACATTATTTTACAAAATGACATTAGCTGCTGTCAGTTTACTTTGTCTAATTAAAAATCCGACTATATAATACGTTCTTGTTTTCTAGGCATTGTTATTTCAAATTATTATCCTGTGTACATTTTTATTCACAGGCTGTGTTTACAAAATAATAATATTGCATACTAAGTAACTTAAATTGATGCTATAAATCTTATTTTTGCTGCAGGTTCGAGAGCAGAAACGAATAGAAGCTGCTGGAGGTTACATTGCATTTAATGGAGTATGGAGGGTAGCTGGAATATTAGCAACATCTCGAGCTATGGGCGACTACCCTCTAAAAGATAAAAACTTTGTTATAGCTGATCCAGATATTTTAACATTCAATTTAGAAGACCATAAGCCTATGTTCTTAGTTCTTGCCTCTGATGGTTTATGGGATACATTTACAAACGAAGAAGCTGTCAAATTTATAAAGGAGAGGTTGGATGAACCTGATTTTGGTGCCAAAAGCCTTACATTGCAAGCATATTACAGAGGATCAGTTGACAACATCACAGTATTAGTCATTAACTTTCTACTTGAACAGTTTTCAACTGCAAACTTAGTACATTAATAAATTTGCAGTGTGAATGAAGTGTTTTGATAAGATATCTAGTGATTGATTGAACTTATTCTCTCACATGATATTATAGAAGAATTGTAAGATGTTGTAGATTCCTATTTACACGTCAATATCTTGATTTATACAATTCAAAAACGAATCTTATTAATAACATAGGTTAATGAATAACTGCAGAGCAGATTTTCTGGTAATAATAATTAATCAGATTTTTGAAAGTTTTACGAGTCTAAAATCTAAATTATTCATAATAGTTGTCCATGTAGAACCAGAAATACTAATAAAAACATATTTTTAAAGTTATATCATTATAAATGTGTAATTATTACCCAATTTAAAATATGGATGGTTGTGATTGTGAAAATATTACTGTTGTGGGTGATTTTAAAAGAATATTAATGTTATTATATTAAATAATGGTTTCCTTTATAGTTTTGTCATTGTGACATAGTTTTGTTATTATATGTAGTAGTAAAGTACAATAAGTAGCTCTATTTTGCCATGAAAATAGATTATGTTTAAAAAATTACCTGTTAAGGCGGCTTTTTATGGCATCAGTGTTGCATTTTCTATGTAAACTTAACATGCTGGTTGCTGATCCCACATTGGTTCTTTTAGGTGAAATGAGATATTTGTAAATTTGTTACTTAATGAATTTGTGTGATCTTATTATGTATTGGTGTTTTACTATGGTGAGTTAGTCTTGAAGCCTTGAAGCATATAACTCCAATTTAATATGCAATATGATCCTAATTTCTCAATAATCATATCATTTATATATTAGATACTTTCAAACGTTACAATTTTGGGCGATAAATAAGTTTAGGATAATTTGGGTGGTTGGGAAAATTGCAATAGTTATCATTAGCGTCATTAGAGTCACTAGCTAAATTAAATTGGAATACTTTTATTATATTATGTATTGTTTTGGTGCTAGTCATTATTTCATTCTTCATTATAAACCAGTGCAATAAACATACCTATAATTTGTTGTGATATGAAGTACTAAAATGTTATGTAACTACTAAGAATATTTTTGTATTTCTTCTACAAGTATTGTCAAGCATTATATAAAATTATGAGTAGACATCTATTTGGAAATAAGATTACTTCTGGCCTACTAAGTACATACAGAACAAGGTAACCTGTTACATTTTATGCATATGGGTCCAAGAATAAAATTGTCAAAATGAATTGAAATTAAATTATGAAATGAATGGAGAGTAAAACTGTGGATTGTAAATTCAACTTGCTGGTCAAGTTTAGCGCCATTATAGTTATGTTGTGATAATGTTTTGTACTAACGTGATACTAATTTTTAATTAACAAGTTTTATTTTCTACATATAGACTGCTTGTAAGTATATTTGTTTTTATGTTTGGGATAGGTTTTCAATAGTATTCGTGTTTTCGATTGCTAGCAGTCAATATTAACATGTTCCAATATCCAATTCGATTCTGGTTTCCATTTTTATAAAAGAAGGTTCTCCACAATATCCTCACAGCATGTATATAAAATGTTTTTAAATTTGTTGTAAACTAATGATGTGTACAATAAATAACTCTTAAATAAAATTGGTGTTTCATCCATGTTTCATCTTATCCTATCCATATTACCAAGATATTACATTTAAAATGTTTTTATTATCATTAGATTTGTTAAAAAAAATACTTTGTATCTCAAGATACATTTAATTTTCTAATTCATGAAAATTTTCACATATTTGAGTAAACTGGATAAAACTGAACAATTGGTTGACTGTATAAAGTTCGATGCATAAATCAAAGTTTTCATTTTTTTTTTCGAAATATGTATAAGTATGCAATTAGCTATCGAAAAAGCACAAAGGGGTTGAAATAAAACAACAATAATTTAGTTATTATAAATGTATTAAAACAGCAGAAATACGATTATGATAGTAAATGATCCAAGTTTTGATCAATGCTTTGTGCATACAAGTTCCTACCTAAATGCTTCATTCATTTTTAAATAGGACGATAATAATTATTATATAAAGGTTATATATGTTTTACCTTAAAATACTTTATGGCATAAAAACAAGGAAAAAAATAACACTAAACCATTAAACGCAAACTAGAACCCACCTAAGGGAGACATTGAAGAGCAACGGTAAACAAATAATAATTTTTTAGGTGACTAAAGTTTGATTCAGAGGGCATTTTTATTTAGTTACTAATAATTGATTTTCAACACAAACTGTCTTTCAGTTCAGTCAAAATAAATGATAAATATTTAATACAATAAAGTATTACAATTTACAACTAAGCTTATTTAAATCTGAAACGAAACATAAACATAACAAAACATAACTGGAATGAAATTGTTATAATATGACGTATTCTATGTGTTAATATTAAAAACAATTACTGAAATAAATTAGGTTAAAATGATTTTAAAGCGTAATACTTAGCACAAAGTAATACCTATTAACAAAAAATAATGGATCAGTTGAATTTTATACATACAAATTCGACAATTTGATCTATACTTAAAAATTTAAGATACCTATAACACATTTTATGATATTATCATCCCTGTGTAATTAGCATGTACACATAAAAAAGGAAATTATGAGAAGCGATGTAAAACAAAAATTAATAATTTAAGTAAGTCTACTATTCATACGAACTTTATGGCTGAGATTCGATAGCGAATTTTACTTGCAATTTTTTTTTCCCAAAAATTAAAAGTACCTATAAAAGCCCACGTGTGTTGTTGCAAGTGAGTTTTCACACTTTGATACTTATAAAATTTAGATATGCCTAACATATGCGCATTAAATATATCATTAAACACTACTACGTAGCTTGTGCTTCTTATTAAATGTATCTATAGGTATTGAGAAAAATTTAGCACAAAAATCAAAAGGAGAGAAAATTTACAACGTTTTTGTAAATAATGAAAGATTCCGTTTTAGAGTATAAAATTATAGTTGACTAATTTTCAAATAATATTAATGTTTTATGCAGCAACTGCGACACTGAATTAGCCGGGCCCACACCGGCCCATCCATCGCACACGGATCGCGCGAGGTAAGCCAATACGTGCGCATGGATCGCGCCCTCCTCCACTCAAGCGACAGCTCAAGCCGAGGTTCGTGGTCCCCGTCAAGGGGGGACGCCCTTGTGCATGTCGCTACCAGGGTGAACCTTCAGTTCACCCCCGCGTCCGCGTTAAAATGTAGAAGCCCTTCTGGCTAACATTGAGAGACACCACAAAAAAAAAAAAAAAAAAAAAAAAATGGATCGCGCGCGGCACGTCCACACCGCCTGCATCTTTGGATCGCGCTCCTGCCGCGCGCGATCGGAGCGCGATGCATCTTCCGGTGTGGACCCGGCTATTGACGCCTGTGACGTAGAATTTGTATCCATACTCGCTGTATGTGTTACAAAATATTATCTATATTTACACGTATAGGATATTATAATAAAGAAGAAAGACAGATTTAACCAATACTTTAAATAATTCATTTATTCAATCAACATTTTTCGCATTTGTTAATTTATTGAGAATTTGGCAAGAATTATAAAGTTTATATTTTTATGCGTTTAAAGTTGTATAAAAAATTAAAATCGAGTTGCAACTCATTGTTTGAGATTAAAGCAACATTGAAATATACTTTGTACTAGCAACTAAATTCTCAAACAATTACATTGTTATAATACAAATAAAATCAGTTATTAATTTTTTTTTTTTTTATTTTCTTTATTGGATTGTTGTTGAATTTATAGAGATGTTTGTTTAATAAAAAGTTTTCATGATACCTTTAAAGTGTGAGCAACAATTAATTACTTACTTTCAAAGTTATTAATATGCTAAACTACATGTTTAATCATTAATATTTTTTTAATGTGTTTTACTTTATCTACGTATAAATGTTGAGAGATTCTTTATTACTTAGTACTTACTTCTATTAAGTACATAGTATATAACTAAGTTATAAAATTGCAATATTGCTATTAATAAAGTAAAGAGTATCAAATGGAATTCGAGTGCAAAGTGTTGTTAGATAATTAATTGGTGTTGGTTTAATGTTTAATTGAAATATGTTTTATTCATCTATTCGGCAGTACTGTGGACGTTTTCTGTAGTTCAATTATCAAATTTAATTGACTTTTATTTGTCTTTGTTATAAAAGTTAGCAAGTATTCGTTTACGTTATTATCAGCATGGGTTATTTAAGAAAAATAATACATTTAAATTTAAAAAAATATCGTTACTCTAAATATTATTTGTCATGCAGTGCTTTTGTTTTATTTTAAGAATATAATGAAAAATACAATAATAAAACTTTATCACTTTTTACTGTGGATCTATGTAAGGAAATTAAAGTATTATTACTCTTAAGTATATTACTTATATGGCATTATGAATTTCAAAGAGATTATTTAAGTGAGTTTGTATTATCCCGTATTAAATATCATTATAATTATTTGTATATTTGTGCGTAGGTTTGAGAAATGGGATAAACAAATTCAGAGATTTTGAAAAGATTCATATAGCAAATCGATTTTTCAATAGGCCTTCAGGTATAATTTCATAATTAAATACCTTTCTACAATGTCACTACATTTTTTTTAAGTTATTAAAGATCGTTTTAGTAATGGCTAATTAGAAAAACCAACATTTAAACATTTTCGATTTCAACCAAGTATTCTTACCAAAAAAAAGTCTGGTAAAATGTGAATGTTGTACATTTTTATGGAAAAACTCGTTATCTTTTTTGACTAAATTTCATCATAATATTTTACCGTCGACTGTCGTATAGTATAACATACAATACATCAATATATTTTATTGAACAAGCCATTTATTTCTCAACAACGTTGTTTTTGCGTGCACGAGATGTCATTCGACAAATTTTATACAAACTACTAGCGGTCCGCCCCGGCTTCGCCCGTGGTACATATGAAAAATAGATGTTGGCCGATTCTCAGACTTACCCGATATGCACAGAAAATTTCATGAGAATCGGTCCACCCGTTTCGGAGGAGTATGCAGACTAACATTGTGACACGAGAATTTTATATATAAGATATATAGAAATGTTGCATCATGACAGAAGAATAATATCAAAACGTCATCAGCACGTGATTTAAGATTTTAAATATGACTAATGACACTTTAATGTTTAATTATGAGGTTTTCAAGCCAACTGTAAGTTTAAATCGAGATTATTTATCGATATTTCTTTTATAAATCGAGATTCGTAAGTATTTGTAGGACTTATTATGAGGATGACATTTTGTGCGCCAAAAATACTAATCTAACAATCTACATAGATAAGAATTTTGTAATTCTTTAGTTTATTAATAACATTACGTAATGAGTGATATTTATTATACGACATTATATCCGAATAAACTAACCATGTTTATTTACGTAAACTTCAGGTATTTCAAACTCATTTTCCAACTGCAAGTTTTCACAATATCGCGACGACATATCGGACCCTTCATTTTATCGCTGACCCCTCTATCCTAGTTAGTACATTCAGGCGATACAATCCTTCTACCCGTTATTTCTTCGTTTGTTCAAGCGTTACTACAGTCCTTTTCCACACCAGTGACGGTAGTACTGAGGTTCCCATTGACCAGTATATCTTGTAGCGGTTGTCCAAGGAAGGTGGAGAGAGAATCGCTTAATTTGTAGTAATTAGCTTCGAGTGCTTCTTGGTAGGACACTTGGTCGGAGCTGATGAGTTTTGCGTTCAGTTGTAACGCCGCGTGGCATACTGTTAGGAACTCTCTGTGGACAAATGGTTTTTAATGAATTTAAATAATAGAGAGAAATAGAATTTTCACGTAGTATATTGTTTTTATTAATGACTTTTGCTGAGAGTATGAAAAATTGAGATATACCAACTTAAAAATTTCTTAAAAACAGAAAACATACGTACAAAAAACTAATTTCTTCACAAAAACCTTAGGTGCATTATTTCTTCATAGACACTCATGCTTATTCCTTTATTCCCTATTAACAATAATATCGCCACGCAATAATCGACACTACGGCACTCACCTGAAGGTCGCTTTCAGCTTGTCAACGAGCTCGTCTGGGTACATGTGCGCGAGTGCCATTGTAAGAAACGCATTCACTTGAAACATCATTACTACTACTTACAAATAAAACCTACGCAATAATAGACTCTATAGCACTCACCTGAAGGTCGCTTTCAGCTTGTCGACAAGCTCGTCCGGGTACATGTGTGCGAGCGCTGCGTCTAAGAACGCATTTGCGTACGCGATCGGCCCCGCGTTCACTTGCACGCACACGCTGCCTTGCAGTCTGTGAAATTATAAGAATATGGGAATTTCATATTTGAAAAATTTATATTTTCAACGTAAATAGTAATTCTAACACTACTACTTAAAATAAACTAGTTTATAAGAGGTCTTTTCCCATGTTATTTACTATTTTTCATTCATGTATACGTATCTTTTGCACTATTTACGTAAAATCAAAGAGTATGAGTAAATCTAAGAGAAATTAGAAGATAAAATGTACCAGAGAACCTATTTAAGACCACACAAGCAACACCAAATGCATATATCATTATTCTATCCAACCCACAATCTCACCTGAGCTGCAGCCTCTTAACATCAGGTGCTTTAGCGTGCACGATCTCGCTGAGCTCAGCCACCTGCCCCTCCATCTCCGCGACGGCCACTTCTATAGGACTACGCTCTTCCACGCGGCACTCGGTGACCGGTATGCGACGCTTCACGTACGGGAACCAATTTTCCGCTGGAAATTTGCAGAAACTTTGTGATTTTTTTTTGTTTTATACTTTTTTTATATTCAAATTACATAATAAATTCGTTACATTTGCCCATAAGGATTTTCATTTCTTGACTGCTAGCTCATTGTAGATATTCATGTATGCCAGTTCTGTCACAAATAATCTTTGATGTTTGAGTCGATCAAAAGTATTAAAAAAAAAATTTTTTTGCTCTACGAAGATCAGATTGTATTAATGACTTCATTTGTGAATATTTATTCAGTTCGAAACGAATACAAAAAAGTAATCAATTATACATGACATTAAATACTTAAATGGATGTTTCTAAAGCATTAATTATAATAATGTGAATATATTTTGGAATAACGACGTTTTTTTCTAAAACTCGATACGTTATTATGAATGTGTAAAAGTTTATACCCAATAATATATACTATTATAGTTAACATTGGAGGAATAAGTCTACACGTGTTTAATTCTGGTTTCACGATACTATACATATATTGAAATAATTATCAAGTCGTCCGACTAATTAAAATAATTATTACCAAATGAGCTATTTATTAATGCTATTTATTTTTATTTTATGTCTGTTATTTTATTGGTAATTTGCATTTAGTCAATTGTACGGTACGCTATGTATTTATTAAAAGATACACAGATGAAAACATATGTCATGTTTAGTTTGTGTTATGTAAATTTTTTTGCATTCTTTATGGAGCAATCGGTTTGATGAGTTGTAGATGAAAAGGTTACATTAATTAATGAATATAAAACTGGTACTACTAGTCAAATTTCAAAAACAGCGTATAGTTTATCAATACAATTGACATAATTTTTTCGTATACCTATTTTTTTATCTTTTTAGGGTTCCGAACCACAAAGGGAAGAAACGGAACCCTTATAGGATCACTTTATTGTCCGTCTGTCTGTCAAGAGCTTTTTTTCTCAGGAATACGAAGCAACGTCTTGTAGCACAAATAATGGATTAATTGCGAAAAGCGTAAGGTTAATCCATCAGGCCCCGGAATCACAGACACAATAGAAAATCTATTGTGTCGCGGTCGGATCTGGCCTCTCGGTGGTTGAGAGGTTAAAGTCCCAACACATAATAAAAAACATTTGTACGGAACCCTCGGTGCACGAATTCGACTTGCACTTAGCCAGTTTTTAAGCTATTGCATAGCTTCTATCGCGGGCCTTCAGTGCGGGGACCGAATCCAGAAATTCCGTAACGAAAAAACCTCACGCTCCCCACTCCGACGGGCGCAGAGGTGTGGCTTGAAGGCATAGCATGCAATAGCTTTACCGCGGCAGTCCCCGAGTGCCACACGTCTTTTTTATATTTTTTATACCTATAAATTTAGTTTCTTTTCCTTAAAATGTTGAAAGTTTTGTTTGTTGGATGACAACAGTCAGCAATAAATTGGATGTATTCGGCCTCACACTACGTACTGTATAGGCAAATTAAAGACCATAGTACTTTTACATATTGTAACAAATGTATACATCTATACTAATATTATAAAGCCGAAGAGTTTGTTTGTTTGAACGCGCTAATCTCAGGAACTACGGGTCTGATTTGAAAAATTCTTTCGGTGTTAGATAGCCCATTTAACGAGGAAGGTTATAGGCTATATATCATCTCGCTAAGACCAACAGGAGCGGAGCAATGCGGATGGAACCGCGGGCCGCAGCTAGTAAAAGATAATTCAAAAAGTGTTAGATAGGCTATCAGCGAGTTTATCAGCAGCTATCATACCGGCGAGATGCGTCGGTAACTTCCCCGGTGCGAGTTTGACCCATTTCGTGCCGAAGCAGTGCTCGACTCCCACTTTAAAGAAACTTCACGTGTTATCGTGCACTAAGAGCCTTTTCACACGACACCGCGGCGGCAGCGTTTTTGGCCGGAGCGGCATAAAGACTCGCCGTCGCCGCCGCGGCGTCGTATGTAAGGCTCCATATATAAATCAAGCAGACTATAGCAGCGATGCCGCGACGGCGACGGTGCCGCTGCCGCTACGGCAAAATGTGTATAACGCATTTCATTAAAGAAACGAATCTTAAATGGCGGCGCTTATCATTCCCTCTCGCTTACACACGGCCGTACGGCATGCAAAAAAAATAGGGAAAAGTAAAATCACTAAAATGTATTTGATTTTCCCTATAATAGTTTTTATCATAAATTTAGAATTACAATTATGTATTTGCGATAGTAAATAATGTTTTATTGGAATTTGACAAAATATGTTCTTTGGGAAAAGTTGTTCAGTTTTATGGGCTCATTACAAGTATTATGGGGATTTTGTTGCATTCTGTATACGTAAATATGATAATTCATAGAAATACACAAATACCATAACAAAAAAGTTTGAAATAATTAATAAAATAATTATCCATTTACGTTATTTTTATTTTCTTTTCTTCTGACCCTACCATATGTCAGTGTCAGCTTTGGCCGCCATTGAAGATTCGTTTCTTTAATGAAACGCGTATTAAGAGGCCTAACCGGTGAGGTGCGTGAGCCGCAGCCACTGGTGGTGCACGGGCCCGCGCGCGGCGCCGTCCCGCGTGAACGGCGTCTCGAACACGAAGCGGCGCACGTTGTGGGCGCGCTCGAACGTGTTCTCGTTCGCGTGTTATCGTGCACTAACCGGTGAGGTGCGTGAGCCGCAGCCACTGGTGGTGCACGGGCCCGCGCGCGGCGCCGTCCCGCGTGAACGGCGTCTCGAACACGAAGCGGCGCACGTTGTGGGCGCGCTCGAACGTGTTCTCGTTCGCGTGTTATCGTGCACTAACCGGTGAGGTGCGTGAGCCGCAGCCACTGGTGGTGCACGGGCCCGCGCGCGGCGCCGTCCCGCGTGAACGGCGTCTCGAACACGAAGCGGCGCACGTTGTGGGCGCGCTCGAACGTGTTCTCGTTCGCGTGTTATCGTGCACTAACCGGTGAGGTGCGTGAGCCGCAGCCACTGGTGGTGCACGGGCCCGCGCGCGGCGCCGTCCCGCGTGAACGGCGTCTCGAACACGAAGCGGCGCACGTTGTGGGCGCGCTCGAACGTGTTCTCGTTCGCGTGTTATCGTGCACTAACCGGTGAGGTGCGTGAGCCGCAGCCACTGGTGGTGCACGGGCCCGCGCGCGGCGCCGTCCCGCGTGAACGGCGTCTCGAACACGAAGCGGCGCACGTTGTGGGCGCGCTCGAACGTGTTCTCGTTCGCGTGTTATCGTGCACTAACCGGTGAGGTGCGTGAGCCGCAGCCACTGGTGGTGCACGGGCCCGCGCGCGGCGCCGTCCCGCGTGAACGGCGTCTCGAACACGAAGCGGCGCACGTTGTGGGCGCGCTCGAACGTGTTCTCGTTCGCGTGTTATCGTGCACTAACCGGTGAGGTGCGTGAGCCGCAGCCACTGGTGGTGCACGGGCCCGCGCGCGGCGCCGTCCCGCGTGAACGGCGTCTCGAACACGAAGCGGCGCACGTTGTGGGCGCGCTCGAACGTGTTCTCGTTCGCGTGTTATCGTGCACTAACCGGTGAGGTGCGTGAGCCGCAGCCACTGGTGGTGCACGGGCCCGCGCGCGGCGCCGTCCCGCGTGAACGGCGTCTCGAACACGAAGCGGCGCACGTTGTGGGCGCGCTCGAACGTGTTCTCGTTCGCGTGTTATCGTGCACTAACCGGTGAGGTGCGTGAGCCGCAGCCACTGGTGGTGCACGGGCCCGCGCGCGGCGCCGTCCCGCGTGAACGGCGTCTCGAACACGAAGCGGCGCACGTTGTGGGCGCGCTCGAACGTGTTCTCGTTCGCGTGTTATCGTGCACTAACCGGTGAGGTGCGTGAGCCGCAGCCACTGGTGGTGCACGGGCCCGCGCGCGGCGCCGTCCCGCGTGAACGGCGTCTCGAACACGAAGCGGCGCACGTTGTGGGCGCGCTCGAACGTGTTCTCGTTCGCGTGTTATCGTGCACTAACCGGTGAGGTGCGTGAGCCGCAGCCACTGGTGGTGCACGGGCCCGCGCGCGGCGCCGTCCCGCGTGAACGGCGTCTCGAACACGAAGCGGCGCACGTTGTGGGCGCGCTCGAACGTGTTCTCGTTCGCGTGTTATCGTGCACTAACCGGTGAGGTGCGTGAGCCGCAGCCACTGGTGGTGCACGGGCCCGCGCGCGGCGCCGTCCCGCGTGAACGGCGTCTCGAACACGAAGCGGCGCACGTTGTGGGCGCGCTCGAACGTGTTCTCGTTCGCGTGTTATCGTGCACTAACCGGTGAGGTGCGTGAGCCGCAGCCACTGGTGGTGCACGGGCCCGCGCGCGGCGCCGTCCCGCGTGAACGGCGTCTCGAACACGAAGCGGCGCACGTTGTGGGCGCGCTCGAACGTGTTCTCGTTCGCGTGTTATCGTGCACTAACCGGTGAGGTGCGTGAGCCGCAGCCACTGGTGGTGCACGGGCCCGCGCGCGGCGCCGTCCCGCGTGAACGGCGTCTCGAACACGAAGCGGCGCACGTTGTGGGCGCGCTCGAACGTGTTCTCGTTCGCGCCCGCACCGGTGCCGCCCTCTGAACGCACCCACGTCACTTGGATGTGGGCTAGCTTGCTGTCTAGCTCCTCTCGCTTGACCTGTTGTGGTATGGAATGTTGTTAAATATAGAGCCAATATGGTTTTGTACAGTATAGTTGTACGAAATCGTACAGACAATGCGACTTCCCGGAATACGATCCGGCTCGAAGGACCAATGTTGTAAAATATATTTTTAGTTTGTAACTATGTATTGGTACATTGTGCACCAACAAACCCATATAGTGTTGGTGCTATTTAATAGAGAATCGCACTAAATTATATTCGTATAATATAGTGATACCTAAATAAAAGTAAAATCGCGTTGTGAGCAATAACATTTGATGCTACACAAACATGTATTGGTTTACTATTAATATTTAATTCTTCATATACCGAATCATCATCAAAAGCACTTGTGTAAATACATATGTATTTTGAAAGTACAGAAGTATATAAAATAACCTTGCTTTGTGACCAAACTAACGTATTCATTATAGTTCTATCACAGTTTAACACATTTTCCTTATTTTTAACTATTCAATATATTATTGTACATATTTTATTCATTTATTTTTTGTAGATTCAATAAAAATAACCAATCCTGTACTATGAGACCTGTCATCATAAAAATTAATATACAAATTAATGCACGTCAAATCATAAAATATATTTATATAAAGGACACTTGAATCGTCACGGGCTTCCCGCAATACCGGGAACAGTACCTTGAGAAAAGTTACCACATTTCGATCCAATTATGAGTAATGTTTGTTCATTGACCAAACGTAATATTTACATACAAAACCAGTTTAATATTAATAAACTAACCGGTGCTGAATCCATGATTATCTTAACGCAGCCGGCGCCAAATTTTTGCTCGTAGAATTGTTGAAGCTTCTCCGAAATCTCGCTGAGTGACGTCAATTTTGGTTCTTTGTAAATGAACTCTACGCCCTCTTCATCTTCGCCAAAGTGGGCCTTCCCGAAGAAGGCGACGCGATAGAATCTACCCAAGAGACGTTTCCCGGAATTCGTCACTTCAATAACTTTCGCGTAGGCTTTGGTCAGATGCTGGTAGCACGCGAGGAGTGCCTGATAATCCTTTCTTCGTTCGTATATCGGTATGACGAGGCGGTACAGTGGACCGAGCAATTCGTATCTTTCAGCTTTGTCAACGTATTCTGTACATAGCATCAGCTGATCGAGGAGGGCTTGTTCGTTGTAGTGAATGTCGGTCATACCTGAAACAAAGTGGCGAAACTATCTGAGAAAGAGGTCGATTGCTAAAATATTAATTTTTAACACTTAGAGATTTTTAATAAGTTCTATTTGATATTTAAATTGATCGTTTTAGAAATCTAAATAATAATAGATGAGATTTTTCATATACTTAATAGTACATATTTGTAGAGCATAGATTAAAAATATATCCCAGTCTATTGCTAGTTTATCAAATCGTCCAACACAAATAGTTGTGTGGGTACACACTAACCGAACACATTTTTTATTACATATATAATACTAGTATATCTATGTGCCCGCATAGCACATTTATGTCATCATAAATCATAAATTATCATAAACAGGTATTGATCAATAAATATTTTTGAGATATCCTATAACCATCGACAAAGTGTTAGTGATGCTTTACATTTTTCATTGCAGTAGATGGTACATTAATAAATAATAAATCCCTACTAATATTAAAAATGCGAAAGTAACTCTGTCTGTCTGTCTGTCTGTTACGCTTTCCCGCTGAAACCTCTAAACCGATTTTGATGAAATTTGGCACAGACAATCTTTAGATCCTGAGAAAGAACATAGGCTACCTTTTATTGCGAAATATGTACCACGGGCGAAGCCGGGGCGGACCGCTACTTCTTATACATGGTAGTTTCCCTGTATCTTTTATTGACTACATTTATATACCTATGTACATTTCTATAAAAAATTTTTAATGGTTTTGGCTCCAAAAATACAAACAGACCGGTAATCAGTTTCTTTTGTATTTATAATATTAGCATACATATTTAAAAAACTTATAACTGGTTCTTTATTCACAAAGTCCTTGAATTCAAGTTATCACCAAAACGGAATCTTGTGCCTAATAATTCGACCACCTACAAAATAAAATAAAAAAGTTTTCGAAATCATAAAAATCTTCGATAGAAAATGTAGCCATTGATTATGTTACTATTCAAATTAATACTCCTTTAGAATTCCGACTAGTGTAATGCTTTTGACAAGGGTATGGTGTCTGCTGTAGGGGGTTTGCCCAATTAATATTTTCCATAACTATTGCCCTAAGTTTCCGAGCTGTGGCGATGACAAATAAACTAGCCGAAATCATCTAACTAACCGCCTAATTGGTATAAATTTCCTTTAAATTTTAAATTAAATGAGGCTTTATGCAAATCGCTATATAAAAGGTGTACATATAAGAACATGTGCAGTCGAAATCTGATCGCGATCGCGCGGACTTCAATGTCATATGTAGTTAAAGGTGATTTTAATCGATAAATATGAAACTCGTGGTATTGTTAACTATACTTTCAATCGGAATATGCCGTTGTCATAACTCACACAAACCGAGCCGTCCCGATAGAGATGATGCTTTAACTAAATATGACATGGTTATGGCTTTTGCGGTACGTCCAAAAAAATTATAATAGTGCTTTCTAACACATATTACAGAGTTGATGGCGTATTGTTCACACAAAAAGTTTAATTAAAATTAATTCATTAGGTTTTTCGACATGGCGACCGGACCCCAGACCACGAGGAGCTTAATAAATATCCAAACTTCAAATTGGAAAAAGATATATTCTTTCCTTTCGGGAAGAAGGCTTTAACAAACGTAAGTAATCAATGTTAATGCAGCATTAATCTAAACGTTCCTAATTTGTGTTGTTGTTTATTAAGAAAAAATGAGTACGCGTGAATAATTGAATGAATCTTACAAGTACAAGATTTAATACATTATGCTAATACAAAGTGTAACAATGGTTAATAGGTTTCGTTGCGCTTAGTTTTTAATTTACCATATACTATAACAGCTCGATATCAATACATATTACAGAGAGGAAAGGAAAGAGCGTATCGCGTGGGTCAATATTTGAGGAATCGATACGATGGATTAATTTCGAAGCTCTATTTTCCTGAAGAGGTTCACGTACAGACGACAGACTACGCTCGGACTAAAATGTCAGTATTGGTGGCTCTGTCTGCTCTGTACCCGCCACAGGCCATGCAGAGGTGGAACCCTCGTCTGAACTGGCAGCCCATACCGTACGACACGCCTCAACGAGATAATGACAGTGTGAGTATTCGTCCATGAATATGCAATCAATATATTTGTATATATGTATATCAATATTATTGCGTTATGCCGTATTATTATGTATTATTATTTGGATATACATAGGTATATATGTGTTTTTAAGATAAATTACGGATAGAAAAAATAATGAAGAAGTTATAAAATTAATTAATAAGATTACATGAAGATTAACTTTCAAAATTATATTTCAGCTACTGCATTTTCTTAACTGTCCAGGTTATGCGCAATTGAAGATCCAATTGTATGATTTGCCAGAGGTTCAATCGTATATGCAAGCATCCAAAGGTTTCTTTAAAACATTAAGGGAAGAATCTGGATATAATTTTACCACTCCGGAGGAAGTTTTCATGTTGAACAACTTATTCCAGGCTTTGGTAAGTTATACGCTTTTGTATAGCGACAGCCTTTTAACAATAATATCACTACATAGTATAAAACAAAGTCGCTTTCTCTGTTCCTATGTCCCTATGTCCCTTTGTACGCTTAAATCTTTGAAACTACGCAACGGATTTTGATGCGGTTTTTTTTAATAGATAGAGTGATTCAAGAGGAAGGTTTATATGTATAATAACATCCATTAAATAGTGGAGAAGTACTGTTATTTTCGAGGTTTCTAATGTGATGTCGTAAAAAATTACATTTTTTCCGCTTACATTGCAAACGCAGGCTGAACCCTACGAGTTTTATCAAAATAATGTACTAAGTATTATACACATTGAAAAGGTCTACAGAAAAGTCCGCGATGGTATATGTCTATCTCTTATGGATAACCCACAGTAACTTTTTTTTGTCATTTACTTTTTACGACAAATAATGGCTAATTTTCGAAGCGATTTTAACCAATACAGCATTAATCCTTAACCAATTAAATACCTTGAATACATTGTTCATTGAATATAGATCTATATGGCCCTTTACACCGTATGATTTAGGTGAATATTTTCGAAGATATTACACATTTAAAAATTGCGGGACGTAGCGTTTGCGGCGGTACCGCCTACCGGCCGACCGCCCGGTGCGGGTCGCTATGTTTTTATATACAACGTTCACAGTTTTTCTGTAGTGCATTTAGTATCAGTATTGCACCTGTGCGAAGCCGGGGCGGGTCGCTTGTATTTAATATTATTGTTATATAATATATTTCTTGCCAAAGTAAGTCTTTTAATTTCGATTTTCAGAACAATGTAGATATACCCACTCCACAATGGGCGCAAAAAATTATGCATCAAATTAAAGAAACGACCAAGTTAGAGTACTCGGTAATGTATTACACCGACGAATTAAAGAGAATAGCAGTAGGTAAGAAGTATTTATAAAAATGAAACTGGTTTATTTAAATAAAACATGTATTAGCGATACATATTAAGTTTAATTACCATCCCATTTCTTAAATTAGAACTTTGATTTCTGGTTTTAGGAGGATTATTAACAGATGTTGTAGAGGCAACAAAAGCAAAGATAGCTGGTGATAACAATCAACCTAAGCTCTTCTTATATTCTGCTCATGAAGACAACGTAGCTTCAATATTAGCAGCGTGCAAGGCGTTCATGCCTCACCAGCCTAAATACGGTTCTACAGTTTCTTTGGAATTGTGGAGAAATCGTGAAACAGGAAAATATGGATTCATGGTATGTTTCTTTTCTTTTTGAATATAAGTAGGTAAGTTGCGCATTGACAGCAAGGAAACAAATACATATTGTAATTCGCTTTGGAGTTGTATAAATATCCACTATCGCAGAAAGGAAATGCATCGGTCGTGCCAAGCTTATTATTATTATAATAATAGGATATATTGAAATCACATTTTGCTTTCATATATATCCGTTAATAGATTATACTGTGACTCTATACCTCGATATTAACAAAAAATTAGATAGAGAATATTTTAAGAAATGCTTATGAAGTAGATAATGATAAACATTATTCTGTTTCAGGTTGTATACGCCCCAGAAATCGGAGGCAGATCAGAGGCATTGCCAGTGGCAGGCTGCGGCGGCGGAATGATTTGCGACTACGACACTTTTCTTGATTTAACCAAAGATTATTTACTACCACACAGTGAATACAAACAGCATTGTACTGTAGCTTAGAGTTTATGAGTAATGAATTTTATATACAGAAATAATAGTACCTACGACAATTATTTGTAATAATATCGTAAGTTTAAGATTAATATAACCATAGGAAACCATCTGGGTATCACCATCTTTGATGCGTGAATAAAGGCTGTTGTAATAAAATATTAGTTGAAAATAAGTAATGCTATATACTAGTTAATAGCCATAGAAACACACAACACATACCTAGTACTATATTGAAGCATAAGAAACAATAATAAATTGGCTGTGATTTGTATGTTTTTTGTTTTCAACTGTCCTTATTTTTATCTCAGACAATACGAACTTTAACGAGAATGCAGATAAAATAATTATATATAACTGTATTTTCATCAAATCTTTTTCCTTTAAATCTGAAGGTTTGTAATTTAAACATTTTATTTATTTACATAAAACACCTTTATATTTGAAACTTAAGTTAATAAAGATAAGAGTGATCTATTTACTTATAAGATAAATAATAAAATGGTTTTCTTTCAGAAATTAGGAAATACGGTATTTGTCATTGAAAATAATCCTAAATGAAGTACTTCTGCTCAAAGTTGTGGAAATGTGCTTATAGGTATTTAGGTCTCTATATTCAACAAACAAAACCTACCAAACAAGTTCTAAATGTAACCGACTAGGTTGTGGAACAAAAAATGAATAGTCTTATACATAATTGCACTTTTTTCTATTCTAAATTTGTACGCTCATCTTTTAGACTGAATTTTTTATTAAATCGGTTGTATGATAAAAATACAATGAAGATATGTAACAATCGATATAATATGTAGAAGTGGGTTTATATACGTCTTCTTTAAACGTTTCATCATCTATCCAGAAAACTAGATACCACTAGATATCATAGTCTCACCGTCTCGTCTATTGAGGGTCTCCAGATTATTTCGCGCTCTAATCACATTACGATCTCGGCCCTCTTCAATGTACCTATCTAGATATAAACTATACGGAGGCTCAGAGCATGGCAGTCGAAATCGACTCGCGGTAGCGCGTGCTACCTGGTCGATTATTGTTTTAAAAATACTTTTTCTTTTTTTTATTAAATTCATATAATGGGGTCTTTGATGGTGTTCGGTTTGCTGTTGGTAGCCGTGTCGTGTAATGAATTGAAGCCAGAGCTTCCTCTAGAAGCGGCTGTGGAGGTCGACAACAAGGTGGACGTAGTAGACAATGGCCTGGCCAACACTGATCTGTTGATGGCTTTTGTGGTATGTTCAATCGTATGATCCGATTTGTATCGGGTCACAGGTGTCACGCCTCTTCCGAGTGATATTGTTTGTATGGCTGGATTGATTATTGTGTTTTATATTTGTATGTACGGTTTATATTACGTACAATTGAATTATTTTTTATAACATACACTTCATACGACTTTTGCGAAATGGCAAGGACAAAAACTTAAACATTCAATTGGTGACCAATTGATGACCTTCGAAATTTACCTATTAACACTATAGAAATAAATTAATATCAGCAACTAGTTTATAATATATTTTACAAAAGAATAATTTCTTGAAACACCTGTTTAATATGTGAATATATTTGCACCCTAAGCAACAATGAGCATAAATGTTATGATACATTTTGCATAATTTTACAGGTTTTTAGACACGGTGACCGAACCCCGGATCAAGAAGAGCTAGACAAATTTCCTTCTGATCAACACTATGATAATATATTTTTTCCTTACGGGAAGAAAGCGCTTACAAACGTTAGTAACATCAATATACTCTCAGAATAAGTATAAAAATTTATATTCAACAAAATATACATACTTAGTTAATTCGTTATTTTTTGCAACAGAAAGGAAAACAGCGCGGGTATCGAGTCGGGGAGTATTTGAGGAGACGTTACAATAATATAATATCTAGTCTTTATTTACCCGATGAGACGCACATTCAGACGACAGATTACGCGCGCACTAAAATGACAGTGTTGACTGCGTTGGCTGCTTTGTTTCCACCACCACCTGCACAAAGATGGAATCCTACCCTTAACTGGCAACCAGTTCCTTATGATACCCCTGCATTTGAAGATGACGATGTATGTACTAAAAAGTATTGAATATTACATTTTAAATAATCCTACTCGTACAAGTCAAAGTAAAAACGATTAACGAACGAGCTCATTAAAGACATAATAGAAGTTAATTGATGCAAACTGGACTGTAAGTGCATGACATAAAGTGTTAAGACAATATAATTCAGATAATACTTAATGCTAATCAGGTAATTGGTATGTAAGTAACCGGTATTTACACGATTTGGATGATTGGTTCATGTGCTGCGGTACCGGTTTTGTAAAAAATTAATCTATTACAGAAAAAGCCGTGCCAGTTAAAGATTTATGGACATTATATAATGTAAATATTTTTCAGTTCATGTATTATTACAATTGCCCGCGATATCTGCAATTACGGGATAAAGTTTACGCTTCGCCTGAATTCCAGAAGAGGATGAAACCATACGAAGGACTGTACAAATACTTGAGCATCAAAACTAGAACCAATATTACGACACCGGAAGATGTCTTTTATTTAGATAATCTATTCCAAACCTTGGTATGAGTGCACTCTATATGTATTTTTATGAATCTTCGTGAAAATATTTGCTATGATTTCTTATTTTTATAGGAAAATGTGGGAGTGCATCCACCGCAATGGGCGATAGAAGTTATGCCAAAGATAAAAGAGGTAACTAAAATCGAATACGCTGCCGAGTTTTATACCAGTGAAATGATACGATTAGCTGCAGGTAATAAAAACGAAAAACAAAAAAGTTAATTGAAACAATTTCCAAGAAAAACATTACTAGTAAAATGACCTTTTGTTTTTAGGAGTGCTCCTCGAGAAAATAGAGAATGTAACGGGGGCGGCTATAGCTGGGGAAAAAGATTTACCTAAACTATGGTTATTCTCGGCTCACGAGAACAATGTAGCAGCTCTGATGTCCGCTGCCCGAGTGTTCAGACCGCACCAGCCCAAATACGGTTCTACCATATCAATTGAATTGAGAAAACGTCGTTTAACCGGCCAGTATGGATTTACGGTAAGATGTAATAATTATTATTTTAGAACGCTACGAAACGATTGGTTGCGCTCGACTACTTTCAATACGATAATGGGAATGATTACTCAAATATTATTTATAGCATTTAGGTTATACTATAAAACTAAGAAGCGTAACTGAGCAAAACTTTTCTCATAGTGTCTAACGGATTTCCATGACTTTATCTAAAAAGTATATTTCCTCATTAATTTATTTTTGAACAATTTACTAAAACGGAAACGGTTTATATCAAATTTTTATAGAATATTTCATAAGTGTTTTTACTCTTACAGGCTGTTTATGCAGCTGAAGCCGGGGGCCCTGGAATTATACTACCGATATCGGGCTGTGGCGGGCTACCCTTGTGCGACTACGACACCTTCCTCTCACTAACACGTGAATTCGTTCTCTCTCATAGCGAATACAAGAAACAATGCGCTACTCCCGTCACATAAGAATCAAAATCGAATAAAATGATCCAGAGATATAATGTTGGAGTAAATGTAGACTGAGTATATGTGAAAAGTAGATTAAGATTAACGTTATTTATGTTAAAGTAACGATTTTCGATATACGAGTAGATCTATATTAAATTGGCTGTGATATGATATTTTTGTGTTTTATTTCATATACTTTAAAGAAAATCTCCTTATATTGGATGGTATGGATTAGAGAAAATAAAAACTGTTTTTGAGAATCCAGAGATAAGAACACAAAATACAATAAACTTAACTAATCTCGGATTACGGGAGAACTAGATCCAACAGTAGAAATTATATGAGAGGGAATAATATGTTACATACAGTTTGTTTTATGGCACAGATTAATGAACAAATAGGCAAATACGATAAGCAAATATAAAAGATATCTTGCTCTGCCTTATCTTCTGAAGGATATCAGAATTAAGCTCGAGTATTCAGAGACACTGATTACTAGTGACAACACCATGCAAATAAGTGCCTAGAATTACGCTTTCTGAGTGATCATCTTTTATTTTTATTTATTAGACTAAATAATGTGATGGTTCATTTGACTAGTATTTTATGTGTCAGGTATGTTTCTTAACTAAATTATGATTTAAGCAACACGCATCCAGCTTGATTATAAGCATGATTCCTAGTTATTAGTTTATAGAAATATATATCATGTTAATTAATAACGACCAGGCCGTAGCCGATTATTCAGATAACATTTATTGATTTACTATGATTTAGTCAATATTTAGGAAATTTAATGAAATGAGAATCCTTAAGAACCACGAATACGGTATCCGACTTAATTACTTAAGGTATAATATAACTTGATCTTCTTATTTACCTGAAAACATCAGTGCTGCAGTACTGTGGGAGAATTACACCACAACGGCGTATTGTACTGTATAGGCATTGAGAAAAAATTAGCTTCAGTCATGTTTAAAAAACAGCACAATACAAATTACATTTTACGCCACATAAAATAGCATTTTATATAGCGGCGACGTAATGATAAAATCTGATCATCCCATTCAAATTGACGTTGACAAGGGCGTAACCGGGGAGTCAGTGCGGCAGATACAAATAGCCGTGATGGTTGCTCTCGCATGTGTAAATAGATACCGTACAATCGATTGGACAAAGTCAATCATCTGAGCAGGTCGCAACGACCGTGAATTCGCGGAGCGTCCCGCGTGGACTCAGTGGGACAGCACTTGGCGCGTCGTGCACTTCCGCCCTTGCATCGTCCGCAATTACGAACAATCCCATTGTATTTGTTTGTGCTATGATTCGAGCATAGTCCTTTGATATGTGCACTACTGAGTGATCAATACGCGGTTCAATATTGGGATACAATGTAGAATTGTCAATCCGGAACAGGAAAATGTAAGTGATAATCGTAATTGCTGATATTGCATTGATAGATGTTAATTATGCTTTAATTAATGTTCGTGTAAAGGAAAGAAGAAGGATGTTTATAACTACTTTAAACAATGTCTTGGACAATACAAAATTCGCCTTGACAAAATTATTTTAAAAGGTACTTCTCTAATCACAATTTTCATGCAATCATAGTTTGTAGAAGTTTAATCAGCGTACTTCATGAATAACTTATCTATTTAAAAGAATGTTAATAGGTATGTATATGTTTTAGCTGAAACAAAATTGGTTGAGGCATTTGTAGATATATTTAAATATAGATTATTTTATTGTAATCGTATTTCTGACTATTTTATGACAAGGATAAAATGAAGTACATATGTGAAAAAGAACCTGTATTTGATAAGATCTGAATACTGAAAGTTGGCATAATTAATAGATAACCTACTTAGACAATTTTGATAATTCTGGTATATATCAGATAAAAAAGAAAGAAAGAAAACTACAACTTCAAATGATTGCAAGAGAACTTGATGAGCGTTATGTCCCTAAGTGGATTGATATTCTGTTAGAATTCTTCGCCATACCAAAAAGGCACGATCATCATTGGTTCTTGGGTGACCAAATTATTGCCTGTTAGTTGTTTTGAGATTGTATCAATATAAAAAGGGCTTCGAGAGAGGTACATAGTTTTAGAAATAATTGTTATATCAGGTTTAAGGACATTGCAGTGTTTACAAAATCTAGTAAGAAAGATAAGTGCTTCAAATTTCAAGGTTTAGTTATTTATAAAAATTAAAATAACTGCTTTGAGGACAACCAAATTATATTATTTCAGGCTAGAGGAACTTCTACTTATTGACTTAGGTTTAAATCTAATAGTACCTGTATCTATTGTAGGATTACGGTTATAAATTAAGAAGAGGTCATTAAAAGATTAAAATATCCTTTGGTAAGAATAAACAAAATTACATTAATCGAATACTTTACGCTACAATTGTCTGATTGGTGTGGACCAATAGTCAGACTATAATTGTGCTTTAATTGACTTCTATTCGAGATTACCCTAAATGACCTTATGACTCATAACTTTCAAACAACGTCTGATCATTTGACTCAGACTTTATCCACTAATAGAAACTACCCTACGCTCATAATAAAAAATTCAAATGTTCTAACAGGAAAGAGGGCGGTCGCGAGGAGGAGCCGACCAACGCGGCGGATGTGGCACCGAGCATGAGGACCGAACATACTTGCTGCTGTCTCGGCGTGTTGGTGGGCGTCTCACTCATAGCCGGTGAGAAAAAATACACCCAGGAAACACTCATAGCAAAGTACTAAAATAAAATAAACACTTGCAAAGCTGGTCAAGCTAATTTCTCGAGTAAATTGTGAAAAGTAAAAAGAATGTTCTGTTGAAGTGTCTTCTTCAACCGATATTATATGGCCAGTGAGTAGTTACATAAAAAGAGCGTACTCTTTCCTTCAACAGTATCCACAACCATTCAGGTTTAGAGGATGATAATGGACTGTGGCTCATGTCGATCAGTCGCTATGGCATTAAAAAAGGGGGTTTTGTTCTACAGCACGAACTAGGAGCATAAATACTTCAAAGATTTGGATCATTGAATTATAGGTCGGTTTGTTTAATGATTAATAATTAATGAATAACAAAAAAATTAATGAATAACAAAAAAATTAATGAATAACAAAAAAATTAAAAAATAATTCCCAAAGTTGAACTTTAACCGAATTCAGGTAAACTGAATTGCTATGTATGTATAACATGAATCATTTCTGATAACAGCCATTTTTGAACTTTCTTTTTTAATTTCAGCAGTAATTGCTTCGAGGAAATTACTTCTGAAACTAATCATAATAGTTGAATGTAATTTTAAATATTTTGTTAAAACAGATACTTAACAATTTAAGTTGCTTATAAAAATCGATTTTTACTTTAGCTTGATAAATGAATTTATAATCAATATCAATTATTTATCATTTAATGTACGCACGTGTATCATCCATATAAGGCCAAGAAAATTTTTATGGTTTTCTCTGCATATGATCTACACGTGAATATTTAGAAGAACGTCATTAACATTCTCAAAGCTACAAGAATGCATAGGAATTAATCAAAGGATTTACATAACAATAAGCTTGTATATATGAATGTTTCGACTTTATTTTTCTCTGACCTGATACAATTTATTCACGTTGCGTTAAGTATACATTTCATTCCTTGTTCACAAAGGTTATGCAAAAATTCATGAACTTATTATTTTCTTACTAGATTCCGAACATGTCGCAAATTAATTTGATTTTTTAATACTTTTTCACGTCCTGTTCTTAACCATATAATATCGGTAAGAGAAGACTTTCTATTGAATTCGAGGGCCTAAAACGCTGACCAAACCATACTATTATTACATTTATAAATTTATAAACCATACTACTCAATAATCCAGTGTCCAATAAGTAAATTAACATTCGTCGTTAATGGTTTATATAGTTACGTATAAATATACTTAATTAATTGTTTATTTCGGTTAACATATTTTTAACTATGAATGACTACACATTATTTTGTACTAAATAGATAAATCTCTAATTATTTCACTATCGAGAAATGCAAGGGTCAAACATCGTATGTTGCCGGGACCATTGACTTCCAAGCCGGAGCAGGAAGTGCTGAATGTCTTTAAGCTATAAACGTAATCAGTCATTCCACCTTTATGAGATGATAATGAGTTTTATTTCACAGCCCTCGTCGCTGTGATTTTGATGAAAGATTCCACCGTCGAAATCACAGTTCTACGGCAAGTTCATGTGGTAAGTTATTTCCATATTGTATTTTTGACTACTTTTTGCAATTTATATTTTTGGTTTTATGGCATTCAAATGCTTTATAAATATAAATTTACGAGTGGCTGAGTTGGTGAGGCATCCGCCCCGGAATGGCGCGAAGGATGCGGGTTCGAGTCCCGCCTCGTGATTGAATTTTTTCTATTCTTTATAAATTTATATTTATAAAGCATTTGAATGCCATAAAACCAAAAATATAAATTCAACAAAAAAGGTCGTGTTCCATCGTTACAATATTGTATTCACTGAAAAGTGCTTCATATTGGTTGAAATGGTTGTTAATCATTTCAATAGATGGCGCGCGGTGTGTCCCTTCAGACACATAAAACTGAAAGAATAGAATAAATTCGATCACTCGGGCGGGTCACGAGTGGCTGAGTTGGTGAGGCATCCGCCCCGGAATGGCGCGAAGGATGCGGGTTCGAGTCCCGCCTCGTGATTGAATTTTTTCTATTCTTTATAAATTTATATTTATAAAGCATTTGAATGCCATAAAACCAAAAATATAAATTCAACAAAAAAGGTCGTGTTCCATCGTTACAATATTGTATTCACTGAAAAGTGCTTCATATTGGTTGAAATGGTTGTTAATCATTTCAATAGATGGCGCGCGGTGTGTCCCTTCAGACACATAAAACTGAAAGAATAGAATAAATTCGATCACTCGGGCGGGTCACGAGTGGCTGAGTTGGTGAGGCATCCGCCCCGGAATGGCGCGAAGGATGCGGGTTCGAGTCCCGCCTCGTGATTGAATTTTTTCTATTCTTTATAAATTTATACTTTTTGCAATTCATAAACAGTAATATAAAGTGATTGTCGAATTGGTTGTTATTGCTGATTGTGTTAAATGGTTCTAATTGACGATAGAAATTGTTTCAATTGGGTGTTATGCTTAGTTTTTATGGTTGACGACAAGAGCATAAATGGGCGTTTCAATCTAAAATAAGAGGTTCATCCAAGCAAACTGAACGTTTTTCTTTTCATTTTGTGATGAAATAAGAAGATTTTTGTCATACTTTAGAATTATAATGTTACTGCAGTCCAATAACGTAAAATTAAACGCGCCAGCCCACTGTTGCACCTAATTATAAACGCATATCAGCAATTCTGCACTTCAACTTAAGCGAACCTTTTTCATCTATATCTAAAGGCGATCTGCTTTGACACTAAGTGAACCTTCATCTATTTCTAGAAGTAAGGGATATCTGGTATAAACATATCAATTGATTTTATTATTCTCGTGCTTAGCTGATGTCTCACGGAGAGCGCACGCCGGACGAGCGTGAACTGTCCATGCTGGGGGCGCCCCCACCCGATCACGTTTTCGTTCCTTACGGCGCAGGTGCCTTAACCAATGTAAGTGAGCTTGCTCTAAATGTATACTATTACTAAACTGCATGTACAGGTAGCAATTAAACTGAGTTATTAAATGGTAGCGCGTGTATCCAAATAGCCGATAAGTAAAAATCATGGATGGAGGCTAGTAAACAATGCATAGCTACCTACAAAATACATGTTTTATGAGAGCAAAGAACCATCATTATATGCACATTGTACACATTTAAAAACGTCCAGGAAGATAATCACAATTCATTTTAAGATTTTACAAATTATTGAATAAGGGTGGATTTACGGAGAAAACCGGATGAGGCGCCTGTTTATTTGGTATTTGGTTCCCTGCCTTCATGAAATTTTGTATATAGAAATGGCAAAATTATAATACTGCATTTGCATATCTATATCTTTTGCAATGTATCAGCCACTATCAGATAAACGACTTTAACGAAGCGTTTACTTCCCGGTGCGAATGCGGGAGGGATCTCGATTCCTGAAGGTCACCGTTTAAACAGGAACGAGGTGTCAGAGTCGCAGATAGCTGTTCAACACTAATAATGATTTATTGCTCGTTGCAACGCACATCCCGCTTGTAGAAAGGCATTCGCCTCGCTGCAATATTTTTAGCACGTCTAGGATTTTGCGAACGGAGTCTTATTGATACATGGACACCAAATATGATTTTGCAGCCATGACTTGTGATCTAATGTTCTCATATTACAATATGATTATTAAGAGAAGAATTGATTTAAGTAAAACTCGTGCACAACATAATCGCATTTTATTATTCACAGGAAGGAAAAATGTTGACTTACGAGATGGGTGCGCTATTAAGAAAAAGATACAATAATTTATTGGGGCCTTATTATGAAGCCGGTAAATATAAAGATATATATTTAATTCGTACACATTTGTTAGATACTTGGGATACCTAGCTGGTTTTCCTTATGAATTAATTTTATCTATAAATTAAATCTGTCTTGACCTTTCCAGCCAGGTATTATTATAATGTTTCAATCTAAAAAATATTATAAAAATAAAAAAAATCAGACTTAAGATATTTGCATTCGTTAATCATTCATTCAGTCTTTTAAAATGTATTATATAATGACTCTGTAAAATTAGGTGCCTCGACAAAATATCATAACCTCTATTATATTGGGCAATACTCAAAGTTGCTTACAAGAAACCTTTTCGGTACGCTACTTCTGCACTATACGCCGACGCAAAAGTTCTGTCAGTCCGTCAACTTTACATTCTGGCTACCGCACAAAAGTTTCACAAAATGTCAAAGCAAACCTTTGCACCAATATCAAGAGCCCCAAGACGAGTCAATTTCACGCTTCCGAAGTGTAATACCTATTTTGTCAAACGTTTTTATAGTTATAGGGGCCCTTTCCTCTACAATAAGTTTATTAAAAGATTAAATGTAAATAAATGCATCAATATATATTTTTAAAAAGAAATTAGAACAATTTTTACTTAACTTAAATTATAGTGAAACTGAAGCTTTGCTTGTCAGTGAAAAATAAAACACACACACATACACACACACACACACACACACACACACACACACACACACACGCACACTCACTCACTCATACACTGGAGTTTGTTAAATATTTTATTTTTGTTTCTTTATACTTCTTACACTGCAATGTATAGTCTTTTAAAAAACTAAAATATAATTTTTAAAAAATCAAAATATATTTCTGTAACATCGGAAGAGACTAGTTTCCCACAACACAGGGGATCCTAGTGTGGGGACTAGTGTATCTCAATTACGTGCCCGTTATTTTAATATGCTATTTGTACTGTATTCAAAACTTATTGTACTACACTGTGAAACAAATAAATGATTTTTATTTTTTTTTTTATTTTTTTTTTATTGTGCAAAAGAAACAAACTTATACATTTCTCTTTACGTATAAGTTCATCATAAAAAAATATACATCTCAAATAGAACTACAACAAGCAACAGAATAATTTCTGGCGACCTGTTAACAAAAGGCACTTCTCCCTTATACTTATTGTATCAGGGAGAAGTGCATTTAATTATCTATCCAAAGATCCTACAAATCCTGCAAAATTAAGTCTTATTTACATAATATAGTCTCGTGTTCCTTGAAATCCTTAACCAATTATTAAACTGTTCAGACAAGAGCATGGTGATAACTTCGGACACGAGTCTAAGTAAGATGACAGCCCTGTTGATAGCGGCGGGTCTCTGGCCTCCTACACAAGATCAGATGTGGAACGACACGTTCTGGTGGCAGCCTGTGCCGTACCAGTATCCTTCCAAAGGCGAAGATTATGTGAGTATTGGAAAAATAGAATAATTATTCCTATCGACATTATCCTTATGGTATTGCGAAAAAAGCAAGATAGGTAGAAGACCGTACAAAATAATAATCAATACATAGTATGAAACAAAGTCGCTTTCTCTGTCCCTTTGTATGTTTAAATCTTTAAAACTACGCAACTGATTAGAGTGATTCAAGAGGATTATAGAGTGATTCAAGAGGAAGGGTTAGTATATAATTTATTAAGTTTTAGACAAAGCGGGCGAAGCCGCGGGCGATAAGATAGTAATTTATAAAATGTATGTCTCTATGTTTATATGCCTTTTTTGAATTTGCACGTGATGACTTGTGTCTGCTCTTCACGAATTTATTATGTTTCATACTATGTTTATTTGCACTTAAAATTTTTTTGTTTTTTTTTTTTTATTTTAATGGACTCGTAAATATAAAGTAATATCGTTTAGGAATAAAAAATATCAATAAAAAATATTGAGCTAGATGATTATTTATTCCAAATAAAATCTTTTACTGAATAATTTTCAGTTGTTATATGAAGAAAACTGTCCGCGATACAATCAAGAGAAACAGAGGCTCTTGAAGGCATTTATAGAAGAGGGACTATTAACGCCTTATAGAGACCTGTTTCATAAAATTGCACAACTTACCGGTACTAATTTTAGTACTCCGCATGACGCCTATCACTTGAACAACTTATTTTTAATTCAGGTATTTATTTAATATATCATTCCATAAATAAATCGTATCAAAGGCACAAATAATTGTTTTGAAAAATAACATATTTGTAAAATTTTAGGACGATATAAAAGTGGCGAATCCTAAATGGGCTAAGCACGTCAAGAGAAAACTAATGGACGTTGCAAGACTGGAGTACACAATGATGTTTCATAATAATCTACTACGAAAATTAAGTGGGGGTAAGATATCATTACATAATTTAGATTCCTAGTTTATTATATTCTTTGGTTTTATTATTCTTCCGTAGTTCCGTAATTTCAAAATTAAAATGTTTATTTTATTATGAACGTCTGTTAATAGCCGGAAGCTTTGAGAAAATAAAATCATATACTTAACCCAAAATAGATTTCTATACGTCCCCTCTCCTCATCTACGAGACAGACATACAGGTTTTTTTGTCTAGCGTTTATAACACTGAAACTTAATTCAACGGCATATTTCCTCTATATTATACTTCAATACTTTCAGGTGCATTACTCTCTCAAATAATAAAAGAAGCGATATCAAATACGCTAGAAGCGAGCACTCCAACAGTGATCGTACGCATCGGCACGCCCGTGTCCGTCGCCGCATTGCTATCCGCGTGCGTCGCTCCCCCACCCCGCTTACCCGACCCTGGCGCGGCCCTACTGTTCGAGTTACACGAAAAACTACCTTCCGCGCAAGGAAAGAAGGATCAAATTGTCTTGTCGCATGGACAGAAATTCGGATTTAAGGTAGGTGGTTTGGTATCGCTCGGTGATTGTATGTATGTATTGGCACGCCCGTATCCGTCGCCGCATTGCTATCCGCGTGCGTCGCACCCCCGCCCCGCTTACCCGACCCTGGCGCGGCCCTACTGTTCGAGTTACACGAAAAACTACCTTCCGCGCAAGGAAAGAAGGATCAAATTGTCTTGTCGCATGGACAGAAATTCGGATTTAAGGTAGGTGGTTTGGTATCGCTCGGTGATTGTATGTATGTATTGGCACGCCCGTATCCGTCGCCGCATTGCTATCCGCGTGCGTCGCACCCCCGCCCCGCTTACCCGACCCTGGCGCGGCCCTACTGTTCGAGTTACACGAAAAACTACCTTCCGCGCAAGGAAAGAAGGATCAAATTGTCTTGTCGCATGGACAGAAATTCGGATTTAAGGTAGGTGGTTTGGTATCGCTCGGTGATTGTATGTATGTATTGGCACGCCCGTATCCGTCGCCGCATTGCTATCCGCGTGCGTCGCACCCCCGCCCCGCTTACCCGACCCTGGCGCGGCCCTACTGTTCGAGTTACACGAAAAGCTACCTTCGATGCAAGGGAAGAAAGATCAAATTGTCTTGTCGCATGGACAGAAATTCGGATTTAAGGTAGGTGGTTTGGTATCGCTCGGTGATTGTATGTATTGGCACGCCCGTATCCGTTGCCGCATTGCTATTCGCGTGCGTCGCTCACCCACCCTGCTTACCCGACCCGGGTGCGGCCCTACTGTTCGAGTTACACGAAAAACTACCTCCCACGCAAGGAAAGAAGGATCAAATTGTCTTGTCGCATGGACAGAAATTCGGATTTAAGGTAGGTTTGGTATCGCACGGTGATCGTACAAATCGGCCCCCCGTGTCCGACCCGGGAGCGGCCCTTGCTGTTCGAGTTAAACGAAAAGCTACCTTCGGCTCAAGGGAAGAAGGATAAAATTATCTTGTCGTATGGACAGAAATTCGGATTTAAGGTACGTACGGTTTTATTAACAACAAAGTAATTGAATGTAAGTTATTTTAAGAGTACGAGGTGATGAAAATCGTTGATAGAGTAAATGAAATGAGACATTGCTATCAATAGTCTATTTACTATAATTTACGAATGTTTGAATGTCAGTTTATCTTAATATGCATTTTAATAGAAATTCAGAGCCATAAAATATAGCCATAAAAATAAATAGGGCATTGTTATCAATTGGAAATTTAATTTAATGTCTGAATTATGATTTAAATTTATTTGACTATGTTCTTATACGTATACAGTCACGTATTGTATTGTATAGGTAAAAGTTGTTAAAACATATGTCATTTCAGATCTATTACTGGGACGACGACTCCGCAGAGCCAAGACTAATGGAAGTGCCTGGATGCAATGCTTTCTGCCCATTGGACACTTTCAAAGAAATAACAAAGTCTATCGTATCGTACAATTATAAGACGGATTGTAAACTTGTTCCTATAACATGATTTATGTGATAACTTGTGTGCAATATTATGAATATGTGATTAAACGTTTAAGTGCTTAAAACACCAAATATAACGAATAGAGCACTTATAATTGAAAAAGAAGTTAAACACGTTGCTTAATAATGTATTTTAATACGTATTTCGTAGATAGGATGATATCGTAATTTAGTTAAGCGCATCCCGTACATTCCAAGTAGTTTGATAAAACATGATAGATGTTAAATATAAAACTTATTTCTGTGACTAACTACTATAATTTATAACTGATAACGTGTAGTTACGATAAAAATTGTGTTTTCGGTTATAGAACCTAATATTCAGCAATTCGTTAACAATTCCATTGTCTTATTTTACGTTTAATAAAAGATGTTTCCAATATCGTTAGTTTTTCTTACCTTCATCGATTTTGAGTCCCGTTTCGTCGTTCGGAATGTTTTTGGATATATCAGCGAATGCATCTGCGCCCCAGGTTAGTACGCCGCGCAGCTTTAGATATTCAGCAATCAGTGCCGCTATGTGCAGTTGACAACACATTGCCTATAGAAAAATATAGGAATCATTAGTCTTATGAATTTATTATATTAAACAAAGAAATAAACGCATAAAAACAAACCTACCCGCGACGTTACTTTATTTTTTGTTGTTGTTAGATTCAGACTTATCTTACAACTGTCAAGTTTTTTGCTACAGTGTGTGTCAAAGAAACATACTTGAATTCACAAGAAAAAATAAAACTTGTTCAGACTTCATCAATCATGACTTGTTATTCATATAATGATTTACAACAATTGAAAATATTCGACTCCAAAACTTTAGTTCAACATAAGTACAAATCGAAATATTGCCTTTATTCGAGAATTAGTTCGCTGACAATTTTTTTGCTTTTCTTCATTTCGATAATTTCCGTTAATTTACCATTACAATAGCCAATTATTAAAACATACCAGGGTTGATAAAACATAATAGGATAAATTTGATTAAAATCTGATTAATTTGATTTAAATGAGATTAATTGGATTTTTTTACTTTCTTGTCTTTTTTATCAATTTACATTTTAACTGACTATAGTTATTTATTTACAGAAACAATGTGGGTATTTTGGTTTATATTATTTAATGTAAAAATTAAAAAGCGAGGTCCAAAGTTTGACTCAAAACTTAAAATAATAAAACGGAACATAACATAATACCATTTCGGTTCCAAAGTATTAATAAACTTAGAATATGTTTATATTATTAAGTTTTTATTATTTAGAATTTAGTTCCAAAGGAAGACTAATTTGGCTGCCTTCTCGGTGCCTAATCTATTTCTTATTTTCCGAGCTGAATGGCTATACTCGTATGTATAGCATGCACGTGTGTGCGCGCCGTAGACTATGTCGGAGGACACTTTTTGGGCGATTTTGTTGCAGTAAAAATTTATTGATTTAAATCAATGATTTTTTTTAAATCACTTTATTAAAATCACGATTAAAATCAGTGATTAAAATCAAGTGATTTAAATCATATCAACCCTGATTAACATACCTCATCATGATCGGCATTCCTAGCGTGTAAATCTGCGAGCGTGGCGAGCCAGGCATGCCTGAGTCTCGGCGTGGCACGGCAAGACGCCGCTAACGCAAATTGTAACTCTGACAGCTGGATACTGCCTGCACCTGTTTCATTTTTTACATTATGTAATATGTTCAAATGGTATTATGTTAGTGTTAAATAATTTCAAGTTTCCCAGCTAGCAACCCTAAATATTATCGTAACTTGCAAGTTAGCTAGGTAGTACGAATTAATAAATAACTAAGAATTGAGCAGCTAAATGTAAATAGGTATTTAACTGAAATTGCATCTTATTTGCCATTTTAATGCTTTTACAAAACTCACTTAGTCAGCAACGTCAGCTTTGTATTTTCGTAAAGAAATCTTTAAAAATCAGAAAACAAATTTTCAAATAACGTACCCGTACCGCCCCCTGCGGCCCCAGCAAGTCTCGCACGCGCGCCCACTACGGTGCGTACGCGCCGCATTAACTCTGCTACTTCACTTGATAAACCTATTTAAACAAATAAACATAAATATTTGTGAATTGAGATCGATTTATTTAGTTCGCTATGGTGAATAGGGAGATATGTAAGAAGATGTTAGGTTTGATTTTACATGTTCCTTTAAAGAAAGGTCAAAAGGACATTCAGGCATTAAAGTGATTAATTTATCTATGAAAAATAAATTATCTAACTGAAGAAGAAAATGGATAACTTTTTTTAACAACAGTCAACATTTACCAGTTCCCTTCATTGCTTTGTCTCCTGTTGCGAAGCAATTGATAACTGAAAGCGATTCTTGAAAACGTTTACAGTTTAATGCTGTCGAGTTATCCAGAAGTTTTGACACGGCGATTATGACCTAAAATAGAAATCAATATTAATTTTGCCTGACTTTATATGTAAACTATCCCAACTGTTACTATTCCAAAGAACCCTACCTACGAACGTTATAACCGATGAGTAGATTGATCGCCATAAAAGATATTTTATGCTTACTAATTGCAAATTACATATTACATTCGATATTCTATAAAAAAAAAAGAATGCTACACGTATGACAAAAACATATTTCCCCCATTAACAACCCCCCCCCCCCCCCTTCAACCAAGTCCACATACCTGTAAATGCACCCTAGTAAGGTTTCCTCCCGTAGCATGTTGGAAATTAGCTCTCATTAATAAGTATAATGCAGCCGCAGCTTCCCGTCGAAGCCAGGCAGCACGAGCCTCGCATAGCTTCACCACTGCGCCTACTATGCCCGCGCATAATGCACTGCCACCTGGATTAGAAATTAAGAAGTTACATCTCAAAATACAAAAGAAAAAGCTCTAGCTTACGATAAATTGAAATAGCAATAAATAGAAACTTTGCTCGTTGGATAGAATAAATATGTGGAAAAAAGAAGGTTGAAATATTAAAAACTAAGCCTGATTTGTAAATTTTAGTTTAATGACAAAAACTTTTTTTAGTCGCGTAAGTTATGTATGTCAGAAAAGAGCAAATTTTTTCCCAACTGAAATTTTTACCATAAAAAAATTAAAAAGTAGGTACTTTTTTATTAATTTATCTCATTGTTTAAACAAACCTTCAAATAGCGTTTCAGAGAACTGATTGATATACGCCCTGAGAGCCGCAAACAGATGTTTATACAGGGTTTCACTTTGTGGAAACTGCAACAACTTCAAATACGGTTTAGCCGCTATCCCCTCCACCGCTCCCATGTTCTTCATGAAGAGGCAAGAGCGGTCTATTATTGTGAGTCCCACTTCTGTTGCTAGGCAACCAGCCGATAGTACTGCGTGTTCTGACATAGCTTCCAATTCTGAGGAAAAAACAACCTAATATAAAATAGCCAAAATATGGAGAAGGATTTCTAATTTTTACAAGGAAATTTCTGGAATTTATAGATAACCTGTATGAAGAAAGAAAGAAGAAGAATCTATATTATATTTGTCTTAATAAACTATGATTATATTTGTTTCTATACACACCTGTGGGAGGTGAGGTGTTAACAAGATTCTCTCTATTCACAGTGTTGTTTTTCTCCACAATTATGGGCGGTTCTTTAGAGAAATCTGGTGGACTCATTCTTGCGGGCAATGTCCTTGCTTTTGCGGGTTTCAGTTTGTCCGTACAATCTGGGGTTGTTACCTTTAACTCTGACAGAATGTTCTTTTTGCCAACGTATTGAAATTGTTCGGCGCATATTCTAAAATGGAAATTTGTAATTTACTAAAACTCTTTTCGGAAATTACATTACTCAACATACATAATTTTCGTAAGAATTACCTTAATTCAATTGTTTTAATCAATAAAATTCGAAAAAGTTTCGAAGATAAGACAATATGAAATAAAAAATAAAAAATTGGAAATCCAAACTGGTCATATTATGATATTTATAGGATGAATGGCAACACTTACTCCAAAACATTAAAGAACGATTGCTGCTGAGCCGGCGAATGTGTTTTCCACCACTCCACAAGTCTTTCCTCGTCCAAATACTTCAACACAAACAAGAAACACAAAAGCACATCCCGAACCTCCTCCGCGGACATCAAACCAAATCTAAACACAAATTAACAATCACAAAAAATACAATTCTAATTCCAATACAAATTTAAGTCTCATCTTATCTTCCATTTTTTAATCCTGTACGATGTTTTGTGTTCTGTAAAAGTTGTTTTTTGCAACATCCAAGCATTTGTGAGCAATACAAATTATTTAAGAAGTTCAGAAATGGGAGAAACTATTTCAGTTCGATACAAACATTACAACTTGAATTACCTGTTAACTTGATCACCAATTTCACTTAAATCTAATCGAGCATTTCTAGGAAGTGAGTCTCCTCCCGACATTGTGGATACAGACTCTAAAGAGCTGTGCGACATATTGTTTGTGTTATCTACAAATATATACATTTTATAATACAAAATAGCAAGGAAAATAATATAGAAGACAATTCAATGTCTTGTTTAGCGAAAGCTTCATGTACATGTACAATAAAGAATAATTTTATACAAGCTATTTGCAGATAACTTGAAACATATTATAAAGACAAAAGGGAGCAAATAAGTACCTTTTCCATACATATTATTGGAAATATTCGGTGGTTCCTTAAAGTGTCCTGAATTTCTAGTGGGTGTATGATCAAAGTGTAAAGTTAATCGATTTCTTCTCGGCGTGCTATTGGCTGAGGCGATTTCTTTTTGCGCATTGCTCAGTATAGGGTTTGGTGTGGCATCACCGTCGATTTTGTCATGGCCGTTTTCTAATACTGGGCTTGCTAGAGTTTTGGTGACCAGGCGATGTGCGTTATCTGATAAAGTAATAGAATTAGAAGTTAATATACAAATTAAACAGATATAATGGTTTGCTAAACTTTTATATTTCAAAAATGGTTGCAATTTTTTCTATCTACTTCGTACAGAACTATGATAACAGAAAAATAATGCAAACACAATTATTTTATAAATAAAAATAATTTTATATCATATCCTATTATAAATTTATAAAGAATAGAAAAAATTCGATCACGAGCGGGAATTTTTTCTATTCTTTATAAATTTATATTTATAAAGCATTTGAATGCCATAAAACCAAAAATATAAATTCATATCCTATTTTCATTTTACAACATGAGGATTGAAATCAGAATCGCAAACATCAAAATAATTTGATAAATTAGTACAGTACTCCAAAATTAATAATGCGCATGCAGATCTTCGCTAATTATCGTATTTCCAGAAACACCCGAATCACCCCGAATCATTGAATCGTAAGTGCCCTAAACAATGCACTTGCATCTTGCACCTTGTTTGAAAGAAATAGGAGTCAATTCAGAGTCATACACAATCGAAAACAATTCGGGCGATAGGTGACGGTAGCCTGTCAGTCAAAAAATTCAAAAATCCGTCAGTCGTCTTTATATATTGGTGGTGACCGCACGTATTATCTCTGTATGGAATTATATAGAGCTGCTGTTACATACCCTTCTTAGTTTTGTTTCAAAGTTGAATTTTCCGGTAAAATGATTATTTACACAGGTAGCAGATAGCAGTGGGGAAAGTGAAAATTAATAAGAGCATAATGAAAGTTCTGATCATTCTACGATATCAGAAATAGAGATAATCCCTGATTCTGTAAATCCTTTGGACTGAGATTTTAATGATTAGATTTCTCAATTTAAATGTAAACCAGTGTTTGAAAACCATTTTTTAAAATATATACTTTGTCTTATTTTAACCTTCCATACATCCATCATTACGCCAGCTTCAGTAAGACAATTTAATAGTTCTAAGTATAGAATTTTCCAAGTAAATCAATACAACAAATATTGATATTCGCAATCGTGTGGCTTATCCTCGCTATTAAGGTGATTGCTACGATCTGTTCCCAGCCAATGTCCCGCTAGATGGCGCTGAATTCTACATTTCTAGTTTATTTGAGTTTTTGCGTAATTGGAAAAGATTAAGGTCGTAGGAATAGTCATGGCGGTTACTGAATATTATATTTTATTGAAATATGTCATATCATTGCCTTAAAATCCACCCAATTCGGTAAAAAAATGCATTATAACATCTGTCATTGCATACAGGGTCGTTTACACACACAGACGTATACAAAAATGATAAAGATTTAAGTCTAGATGGCGTGAATGTAAAACAAGTAGGATTGTTATAAAAATAAAAGTTATATTTGTTGGCGTAAACTATTTTGTTGTAATTTTGGGAAATAAATAATGTCAAAATTGATTACAATAAAACGCAGTTTTATTTTATTACATTACACTATTGTTTTTTTTATCAAAACATGTATTTGAAGTAGCATATACCTATGATATAATATTATGCTAAGAATAATTATTCATACAACAACAAATCTAAAACACTATTTACTATGGAAAAAAACCAGGAAGGTGAAAAAGATATTTACGATTTCGACGCACTCGACTTTTAGTAAAATATAGTAGGTAAAAATTAAACAATGGTAATGTAAATTCTAAACAAACTACTACCAAAATACAATTAGAACAAAAATCATTTGACTTGTTTATTTCACCCAGAGGCCAGAGGCGGCTCGTGACAAAATTGTATAGGTGTTCACTTGAAATAAAACAACGAAAATACAATAGCGTTCGGGATGATTTATTACAAAAAAATGAGCACCACATTTTATAAATGTCTATAACACTAAAAATTACAAAGTACAGGCTATTTCAAAACGAATTCAATGACTAGGTATCAATAATTAGTAAATCACCGAATTTGCATTCGCGAGCGTAGGTATCCATAGTGTTTGTCACTGACGGTCACTGACCTCTATAACTTATAGTTATAGAGGTCAGTGGTGTTTGTTGTGTAAACATGTATGTATTTGAGTAGTTAGTAGCATATTATATTCTGAATTTCTGATCCATGCCTATTCACTCAAAACTAATAACACTAATGATTTGTAACAGTAAATTATTTCAATAGGTAGGTATTTGAACATTTCCCAACAAGACGTAAGAATAATTATTCGTAGGTATACAAGATACAATAACAAATCTAATACACTATTTATTATTTTATTATTTACTAGCGGTCCGCCCCGGCTTCGCCCGTGGTACATGTTTACGTTTTCTCTCCATAAGAAGTAATAGCTAGAGAGCTAGCGCAAAGCTACCTGTATGTATTTGACCAGACCTGGATTTTTGTGTGTTGATTCCCCTATACCTACTATACATGAGATGAGGAGTCACTAAGCCCAGAGTGGTGGACGGGGCGCGCGCTTAGGTAAGACAGGTGGAAATTTTTGGCGAACTTTGAAACCATTTGACCACGTCTGCCATTTTGATATTTGAAAATAGATTATTATTACTATCGGAAAATAACAATGGCAGACCATTATCACGCGGATAACATTCTGGCAGACACTTATGAAAGTGCTGAAAAAAATACAATTTGAAAGTATTTGACCAGATCTGCCATTCATATATTTTATTTATTAGGGTCTTAAAAACTTATTTTCGAAACGGCAGACATTTTCATTGCGTACAGACTTCAGCAGACAACAAAACTTTACAGACTTCAGCAGTCAACAAGACTTAGCTTCTACATGGTCAGATGTATATATGTATTACGTTCCCTGACCTTACATCAATGATTTACTTTATTAATGTTTTTATGGTCATTTACATTTAATTTTGAAAACTATGGAATAAAATTTATAAATTTGATGATACAAAACTAAATATACATTTGTAAAGAATCTCAAATATAAAGTTGTGTTGCAAATAACAAATCATCATTTAAATATTTAGTTTATTTCTTTATTTAAGAAACAATTAACAATTACAAAACAACATAAAAAAACACGCATGCATTTATTGAAATGTTCATTCATCATCACTATCGTATGGCGTTGTGTGACTCGTCTTCATAATCCATTGAATCGGATTCTGTAAAAGTAAAACGTAAATTATATAATAAAAGAAATGAGTCATTATAAACTTACCTAGTAAGGCAATGCCTTTGATGTCGCACGATGCCGCCGCGCCGCGGCCGCCAGTGTAGGTACTTCTGCTGCTACATGAAAATATGCTAGGGTTGCAACAAATGGGAAATAAAACAATTGTGATTATTACTATTATGATGTAATCATTTATTCATATTATGTACATTCAAAACAATTGCTATTATTAAATCTGATGTAATTATTTTTTCATAAATATATAATTATTATTAATTACATAATATATTGCACTGTGAAATATTTACGTATCACTTTATTTTTGATGTTCTTAATTGTCTTTTATAAAATTTAAGTGACGCATTCGCATTGGGATCAACAATCCGATAAGAAAAGAATGGAGACAACATATACATAGCTTTGATTTCAATTCTACAGATACAAAATATACAATCTATCTAAAATGATACAACGGATGTTTCCTGCGTTTTCTCGTCAAAATACCGAAACAACGTAATTATTGTATAGTAGTTGGGCGTGAAAGTAAAAAAACAAATGAAAAGTGTTTTCCATATGATTATTTATTAAATTTACGCGATTAAGAATAATTTCAACGATACAATTTAGTAACCGAGAATTCAGAGGATTAAAGAAAATACCTGCCTGATCATTTTATCAAACTCTAAAAGAATTATGGTTATTTCGCATCACTCGGTTTATTAGTTTGGTAATAATTATTAAAGGTAGTTACAACCCTAGCCATTGAGTCGAACGGTAGGCAACACAATATCGACTTTGTGCGGGTACATATGGTACATTTCTTCTTGCTGTGAAGCGTAATTATTATTATTAAGATTTTTTAGGCTATTTTGAATCAGCTGTTCTAATTTAATTCTAGAAATTTATTAAAACGTGATTTTTTTAAAAGTATATTATGAGTTTATAAATACCTCAACCAATAGTTATTGTGTCCTATCCTCATTTCTTTATATCTTGGTAGTTAACTAAAGTGTTAAATTTACATAACCTCAACAACAACATTTACACTGCCACTGCACTAAAACTAAACTAACTAGCTCTCTAGCTATAAGAACCATCCTCGTACTTCAAGGGATATAATAAAAAAAGAATTATCGAAATCGGTTCAGCCGTTCTCGAGTTATGCGCTTACCAACACATTTTGCGATTCATTTTTATATTAGACTAGCGGTCCGCCCCGGCTTCGCCCGTGGTACATGTTTACGTTTTCTCTACATAAGAACCATCCTCGTACTTCAAGGAATATAATAAAAAAAGAATTATCGAAATCGGTTCAGCCGTTCTCGAGTTATGCGCTTACCAACACATTTTGCGATTCATTTATATATATATACTAGCGGTCCGCCCCGGCTTCGCCCGTGGTACATAATATTTACGTTTTCTCTACATAAAAACCATCCTCGTACTTCAAGGAATATAATAAAAAAAGAATGATCGAAATCGGTTCAGCCGTTCTCGAGTTATGCGCTTACCAACACATTTTGCGATTCATTTTTATATATAAGAGATAAGATTATGTGAAAATAACCAGGAAGGTGAAAAACATATTTACGAAAACATAGTAACATAATATGGCTGTCGCTACAATAATTATATTTCAATTTTATCTTTTTATACCTAGTAGAACTGGCCGACGAATAAAAAAAATCGTATTAGAATAAATACAATAAATTACGGAACAAAAAAAGGATTGTAACTGAATTAGGTATGTTTGTTTCTGGGCGCACCGTTTTCGACGACGCGACGCGCGACGTAAGCGTATAGGTATAGGTACCTACTTTGCTAAAACAAACTAATAAAATTGTGTGTCTGTCTGAAAATTCGGAAAAGCATATTTTGCAAGTTTGTAATTACTTTGATAGTTTACCGATTTATAATAATTGTAATTGTAATTGTATAATATATAATTTGCAATGTGGTGAAATTTCATAAAAATCACGGGCCAATTTTTTGTTTTGAATCCCACCGAAAATATAATTGCGTTATTAGAATAATTAATTACTATACCTACCCACGATCAATTATTACAATATAGTCTCAAATGCATACTAGAGAAATATTGCAATTTGATTCAATTAAAATGCATAGCATACAAAAATAAATTCACAACACAAGAAATTCCGCGCGCAAATCATAGCGCGTGTCAATGAAATCAAGAATGTTTTATATCAAGCCGACGCGGACGACGACGCGACGCCGAACAAAAGTACCTACGACGGACGACCACGCTTCGAGTTGCCAAACAACATGAGTAATAAATTGTTTACAAAAAAAACAAGTTATCCATTTTTCTGTATGAGTAGACAGAACTTCAAAACGCCACCTGCTACGGTTTATATTATGAACGATTGTTATAAAAATAAAAGTTATATTTGTTGGTGTAAACTATTTTATTGATCAATAATTTTGGAATTTAAAATTGTCAACATTGATTACAATAAAACGCAGTTTTATTTTATTACACTATTGTTTTTTTATCAAAACATGTATTTGAAGTACCATATAATATTATGCTGATCCAAGCATTTTCACTCAAAACTAATATCACTAATAATTTGTAAAAGTAAATTATTTCAATATACATTTCATAACCAACATGTAAGAATAATTAATTATTATTATTCCTACCTACAACAACAAACCTAAAACACTATTTACTATGGGAAAATAACCAGGAAGGTGAAAAACATATTATTATTTACGATTTCGACGCACTCGACTTTTAGTAAAATATAGTAGGTAAACATAATATTATGGTTTTGATTTTTGCTACTAGTATAAGAAAACTGCGTGTTCAAACTACTTGTTTGTCTGTCTGAAAATTCGGAAGTACTTTGGTAGTTTACCGATTTATAATAATATTGTATATATCGTTGTTTAAAAAATATTCAAACACAATAAAATATGATATACTGATTTATCACTGGTTTCAGTGATGAACTGATGAGTCAATTATAGCCACTATACTTTCGTCATACGTGTGTATGATTGATGTGATTTGCAACGTGGTGATATTTCAGAAAAATCACGGGTCAAATTGTCCCACCGAAAATATAACTGCGTTATAAGAATAACTATACCTACGATAAATTATACATAATACAATATAGTCTCAAATGCATACTAGTGAAATATTTTATTTGAATCAATAAAATAAAAAAAAAATAAAAAATAATAATAATACAAAAATAAATTCACAACACAAGAAAATCCGCGCGCAAATCATAGCGCGTGACAATGAAATCAAGAACTTTCGAGCCGACGCGACGCGGACGACGAAGGAGCCTAACAAAAGTACCTACAATCATAGGCGGCTCGTGACAAAATTGTATGGCCGTGTTCACTTGAAATAAAACAACGAAAATAGGTACCTACAATAGCGTTAGCAGTACAAAAAAAATGAGCACCACATTATAAATGTCTATTTATACACTAAAAATTATAGAGTATTTCAAAACGAATTCAATTATTATTTAGCAATAATTAGAAAATCCCCGAATTTGCATTCGTGATCGTATTCATAGTGTTTGTCTACACTAATATTATAAAGAGGAAAACTTTGTTTGTTTGTTTGATTGTAATGAATAGGCTCATAAACTACTGGACATTTTACCAATGTTTGCAAGTTTGTGATTACTTTGATAGTTTACCGATTTATAATAATTGTATACTTATATCATTGTTTAAAAATATTCAAACACAATATGATATAGGTACTGATTTATCACTGGTTTCAGTGATGAACTGATGAGTCAATGTTAGCCACAATACTAATCACTTTCGTCATACATGTGTATGAACTATGATTGATGTGATTTGCAATGTGGTGAAATTTCATAAAAATCACGGGCCAATTTTTTGTTTTGAATCCCACCGAAAATACATATATTACTAATTGCGTTATTAGAATAATTAATTACTATACCCACGATCAATTATTACAATTTACAATATAGTCTCAAATGCATACTAGAGAAACATTGCAATTTGAATCAATTAAAATGCATAGCATACAAAAATAAATTCACAACACAAGAAATTCCGCGCGCAAATCATAGCGCGTGTCAATGAAATCAAGAATGTAATTTTATATCAAGCCGATGACGACGCCGAACTAAAGTACCTACAGTACCATTTACCTTCAGTGTACAATACAGTTTACAGACCTACGACGGACGAACAATAATGAGTAATAAATAAAAAAAAACATAGTTTCTAAGGTCATTAGTTTTATTTTATTTTATTGTTATTTTCTTTGAACGATTGGAAATGAAATTACTCAATTTTTACACAGAACTTTGATTTATTAGAATTATGCTCATTATGCATAAGATAACGAACGCGAATGCACGACATCTAGCGCGTCAATGTCTAAACATCGCCTTTCGTTTAGACATTGACGCGCTAGATCTGTAATAAGTATATAGTCTATGCGCTAGATGTCGTGCTTTATGTCGTGTTTCGCTTGGCAAAAGTCACGCACACTACTGTAGAAGTGTCAAATTTTTCCGGTATTTTACTGTTGTTTTTCTAAGTAAATATTGTAAATTATTGATTAAAAAGGTCGAACGCGCACACATTTCATTATAGAGAAGTGATAAAATGATTAGTTTTAAAGAAATAGTGTCTGTGTTAAGTGTTTAGAGGTAATCAAAAATGTATGGAGGGACGGTCGGAACATCAACCTTAACTTACATTGAATTATCGAAACAAATTTCGTTACTTATCTCTTTTACCATAAAATCACAATAAAACTCATAGTTCTAATAAACTACGCATGAAGAAAATACATTTAACCACTCTATATACATATCGTCTTCGGAGGCTCGGGGAATATGACAGTAGCCGAACAGTGACGAATTTTTCTATGCGCATTATCAGTTTGGGAGTACTGTAGTAATTCACACTTGAATAGGAAAGGCAAATCTCCTCTTACGCCAAAAACATCTTTCCAGTACAAGAATACTGAATAACCCACTCACCAAGTACAACAGAAAGCCACGGTGCATACAGTTGTGCGAGTCTCGCTCTAGCCTGCCTTGTTCGATAGCGATCGTCGTGTTCATGCTTAGTGAGTAAGGCACGTAACACGCACAGAGCCACGCGACGTTTTTGCGGCGCTTCACGTAGCGATTGTTCCACCTGTTTATAGATTCAGTAAACAATTTATATTTTGTTTTCCATTGTCAAGTATTAAATCTTTACGTATTCTAAATTTAAAAAAAAGAGCGTGTGCTGAGCACACGCAAATTTAAATTTAAAATACTATCTGAAAAAATTAAATTCCAACTGAAGTTACAAAAAAAAGGACACCTCCAGATGGAAGAACTAAAGCCAGTCTGAACTTTATTACTACAAATTTTTTTTGAAAATATAATTTCAATTTTATTTACCTGTTTTAACAGAATACCAGCTAGAAAATGTCTCATAATGAAATCTTCAGTCAACTTTAACTTGGCTGGTTCTGCAAACAAGTCAATGATTAGAAAACATTTTGCGCATTCATTACTAAAATTAATATACTTTATCATAAGTAGTAATTAATAAAAAAATATTCCTACCTTCATCACAGTCTTTCGCAATTTTATTTGCAGGTAGAGGCAAGTTAAATGGCACGTAATGCTCATGCGAGCAGATTGTTTGTAGGAACGTGAACTTGAAGTCAAATAACGCTTTAGGATCGCACGCTTTGAACTTTTCTAGATATTTTTTTATTTGTCGGAACACAAAACCTCGATCCATGAATGAAAGACATGACTGAAAAAGAGAAAGAATATAGGAAAATTATAAAAACCATATAATTTTAAAGGCAACTCGAAGTGTACAGTAACTAAATTAACTGTAATGGACTTACTTGCAAATATTAATTTACCTTGAGAAATAGGGCCAAGTTCTTGTTGAATATATGTGTTTGCATTGGTTGCTGTAGTATATACGCTGGCTCAACCGTAGTCACTAATTTATCGATATTATCCAATAAATCAGTATGAAACCGTTCATGCCTAGACATCTGAAATGTTCAAAACTATGCATAATATGGAATAGTTACAAAAAAAAATAATAATATTGACACATATAAATTTCTCCAACTACCTCTCTTTTGTAAATCAATGGTTTAACTAATGTATTAAAATATTTCATACCTTAATACGTCCAGTGTTAATCAAATACTGCACCATGCTCTTGACGATAATATCGAAAAAGAAGCCAGAATACTGCATGAACTTATGGCCTAATAGGAAATCTTGTTGTGATGGTTCCACAAACATATACAGTGGCGCTGTAAGCACTGTATGTAGTTTGAATTCGACGCAATTAAATACGTACTGGAATTAAAAAATCTATAGTTTAGTAGGGGTAATAACGACAATAAATTATAATAGAAAGGATCAAAACCTTCATAACATCTGGTAAATGGTTATTCATACGAAAAATATTACCTTTATGTAGCTATCTAGTAGATCCTTACGTCCATATTCGTGTATCATGTGTACAAATTGTACGATCAGCTTTACAACTTGATATCCCATATCGTGGTTGTACCCTTTATCTACTGTCTGAAATATTTATCAAATAAAGTTTAGATTGAAATTATATTAATAAAATCATGTTCCATATTACATAATTAACTTTAGTCCGATAAGAGGAATAGTTTCCAATTGGAATGGTATACTTTATATAATTTCTTAGTAACAATAGATAAAATGATCTACAAGTGAGAGATTAACAAGTAAATTTTCTGATCAATCAAATATCAATACATAATTGCATAAACGTACCATAAGATCGAACAGCTGATTCAATATCGTAGGCAAGAAGGCCACGAGCGAGCTGAGCTGTATACCGTGCGCCGCTTTCAATGCATTCGTGACGTCATTCCACGGAGGGGGGGAGGGACTTGTGGGGGGAGAAGCTGTTTTCATTAGTTTCTCTATAGCACTGAATAGATTGTGCAAGTGAGCGTCTCGAGTACCGACGGTAGAGTCTAGTACGAGTTGGCATCGGAACAGTTGCTTCTCGCCTTCCACCCATACTACTTCGGGACCGGTGTTCTGGAATGTTCAATGAAATGGGCATAATCGTTAATATGAGTTTATTATGAATCGACTAAAGCATATTATTTATATTATTCATGATTAGTTCTGTAATTAAAGTCTGAATAAAACTTTAATTTATTACCTAATAACTTTATAGTAATAAATGAATTCCAATAGTAGAGTTGATATCATATTTGAGACTTTACATACCCCTTTTCCAAGTCCCAATGGTTGAATAGATAAATATCCGGATGGCAAGTGTGTAGCTATAGGCAAATTGATAAACTCATCTATGAATTTATCATTCTTTAATAAAGGTACCCAAGCATATCTGAAATAAGATATTATTGTAATTTATTTAACATTTAATAAAATATTTTTATTAAACACATAATATGTAATTATAATTTAAAAAAGAGCGTGTGTGCCAAGAACACTTGTCAGAAGTAAAACTTCTTTAGCAAGATTCAAAGATCTTTGATCTTTCTTAGATCTTAAGCAAGACTATAATCGTCGCCTTACTCCATGACATGACGATATTGCCATGACTCGACCTTGAAATTTTACTCTCAACGCGTCTAAAGAAGTTTCCCTTCAAAAATGTTATCAGTAAAGTTTTCTTACCCAATACAAGTCTCAACATTTGTGTCATTTTTCTTGGCAAGATCACAGGATATATGATGAAAGGTGAACAATAGATGGTGTTGGTTCGTTATAGTTGTGGGCAGTCGTATTTTAGCTTCATCACACCAAGTGGGGTTAGCGTTGTGATGAAGAACTGAACATTTGTACTGATTTGTCATACCGAGCCGCCCGTGTATAACCTGATAAAACACGTTATTTTGATAACAGATGAGGTTTAATGTGAATTTTAATAAACTAGCTAAGTATTCAATTTTAATATTTTTATTAATTAAGTTATTAGCATGTCTTATTATCTTGCTCTTCTTAATAAATATATTAAAGACCACCACCGCATAGTAATGGTTAAAAATTAAAATTAATTTAAAAATTTAATTGTTACGTTTATGTACTCATGAAGTTACGAAGCGAAAACTTACATCTACGTGTATTGTTATTTTTGTACAAAATTAGTACACTGTTCAATAAAAACATAAATTTTCGAACCTGCAAAGCCCTAACATCCCCCGTATCACTATCCTTCAATTCAATAGTGCAAGCAATGTTCCTCGCTCTCACAAACACTTTTTGCGATTCAAAGTTCAAGGACAGTGGTCGCACATACAAATGATGTATGAACGCTGCATATGGCTGCTCCGGTTCGAGGTTGAAAGTCGCCAGTTCTAACGTGAGCGGCGATGTAGGCGGCAATGGGAACGGTTTCAGTGCTGCGTACGAACTTGTCATACAATCTAGAAATTTTTTATAGAAGTGTTACAATTGAAACTTATATTTATAATCAATCTGTAAGTATTTAAATAAATTTATGTGCGTTTGTCTCCATAAAAGTCGAGAATGACTGAACCGTTTTGGCTAATTTTGTGTAAGTTAAAGGAAGGTTTAAACGATGGAAAAAATAAATAAGTAGTAACTAAAATAATGTTCACAAATATCTCATTATATTTATATAGATTGTGTGAAGTTCATTGGGTCTTCTAGTATTATACAGGGTTACTTTTAAAACACCAGCAACCTCGCAGGACAAGATAGCTAACATCATAAGTAACAACATATTTGTCCTACGACTTTTGATAATTTGTTAGATTTTATTTTCATACAAAAATAAATATTCATTTAATTTTCCGTTTGAATATTATAAACTCTACGCGTATCCCAAAAATTACGTAAACAAGAAGCGAACGAGAGGGGGAAGGTAGGGGTGGAGCGGCGCTAGCGCCTTTGAACTTGACCTATCTGCGACAGTCAGCGCAGGACATTGATGACTGATAAGCGCGCGTCTTGCGAATTACGATCTTGTGTGCCATTCGTATCGATCGATGTATTGCACCTGAACTGAACTAACTGTATAGCATATTTGCTACGAAACCCATGAATATGCTAAATCATTTATGTTAGAATCCATTTGAAAAGCGTGTTATTTATTACTATTATTAGCAGTGAACGCGTGCGCGGGGCGTCGCGTCGTCTTTTCGATAATGAATAGAACATAGACTTACTAATGTTAGCAGAGTACAATAAAAGCTTAAAAAAACATTTAAAAATAATGTATTGCGTTATGCCAATAGTCGTAGAACAAATGTTGTTACTTATGATGTTAGCTATCTTGTCTTGCGAGGTTGCTGGTGTTTTACAAGTAACCCTTTATATATTATACTGGAATTAAAACTGTGTCCATTAAGAAAAAAATCTATTAATACCGCATTAAAGATCAAAGTACAGGCAATGTTATCACAATTGTGCTATCTATGATACAATTGAGTAATTCGTAAATGATCAATTTCAAGTGTTGGCAGTGATCCAGAGATTTAGGAGCACTTTGTTTGTATAAAACAGAAACGAGCGGTGATACAACTCTTAGAATACTTTCATACACAAATATAGCGAGAACTTACATCTACTACACAAATATAGCGAGAACTTACATCTAGTAATCTATACTTAATAGTATAAAGCTGAAGAGTTAAGAGAGAAGAGAGAACTAGGGGTCCGGTTTGAAAAATTATGTCAGCCTTAGCCCATTTATCGAGCAAGGTTATAATCTGCTATACAGGGTGTAATCGTTAAGTGTGCACAGGCGATTATTCCGTAACTATTACAGATATCAAAAAACTTTAAACTGATATCGAAAGTACTTAACCTAATGAGTAAAATGGCCATAATAAATTTTTAAAAATAAAACGAGAAATGTCTAAAAAATAACTTTAAACCCTCCCATACATTTAGTATGAGATATAAATATCCCATGTACATTTAATATGAAAGATTTTAGCTTTTCTTTTTTTTTTTGGTTTTCTACTTTAATTACTTCGCAAATTTGAAGGGAAGTTCATTTAGAAACTGTAAATAGAGCTCTTCATTGTATTGCACAATGAGGACGTCACTTCGAAAATCTGTTATGAATACAAAATGTATGGGAAATAAAATGTATGGGAGCGTTTAGTATAACATTTTTGGACATTTCTCGTTTTATTTAAAAAAAATTATAACGGCCATTTTACTCATTAGGTTAAGTACTTTCGATATCAGTTTAAAGTTTTTTGATATCTGCAATAGTTACGGAATAATCGCTTGTGCACACTTAACGATTACACCCTGTATATCATCACGCTACGATTATAAGAAGGGAGACATGCGGGTAAAACCGCGGGGCACACCAAGTATTAAGTATAATTAAATGTTTGTAATAAAAATATTAATCAAAACCTACTTGGTATTTGTTCATTACTATGTTGTATATTAATAGAGAGCCATCCAGGTATCACAGTTAATTTTGCTAATTTTTCTGGCTTTCGATATTCCAGTAGAATTTTTAATAGATCATCATCTGACATTTTGTTCGGTTCCTGCCGATATATCGCCGGAAATTCGGGTGTTGTATCTAAATCATTACTGTATAATCTAAAAACAAGGAAAATCCATTTATTATATGCCATACTGAATTACTATCATACAAGTTAATCATGCAATATTGTTTTGTTGTAAAAATCTGAAATATTACAGAAATAGTCTCTGCCAATAGCCACATAACAAAAAAATTGTACAAGCTGTTCGACCTTTATTCTTCACTTTCTTTATTAGATCTAAAAGTGCCTTGGCCTTTACATAATAATCTTACCTAAACAAAGGTTTCGCAGCCCAAGCGAAAGGCATTCTATAATTGCCTACGCGATTTGTATACGCTTGAACATTTTTGTGCACTTTCAGTCCCAGGCGAGGATCCTTTGTTGCTTTGAGATATGGCTCCATAACTTGACTAACATGGCCTTGTAAGATTTTATCTATTTTCACCACCAAAAACAGATCAGAATGTGGATTGTTTACTGATAAAACAACCTATGAAGGAGAAATATTTCATTAAAAGAAAATAAACAAAGTAGTATAACTGTTTATTTATATCAAAGTTTATTATTTTTTGTAATAACAAATTTGTCGTGTTTATGATTTATACAAAAGCTATTTTAAACAAGCAAGAGACGAGAGCGAGAAGAGAATTCGAGATGAAATATTTTTTTTTATTTTAAATCATAAGATAGACTTAATAACCATTTTAAAACTGCTAAGCATAAGTAGGTAGTTTTTTTTTCGATATTCAGTCTATTGATCTTTAGTAAGGCAAACCTTGGTCGTTACTTTAGTAGATGCATCGTTAAAATTGCGATAGTTTAACAAATTTCGCTTGGTTTCTAATCAACATATTTCAACATTACCTGTTTCTTTGACTTAAACCACTCATCGGATATCTGTTTAATATCTAACTTAACATCGTAGCTAAAATTCTCAACTAATGACTTTGTGCACTCGTTTTCATTGACTAGATCCTTGACGGCTGTGTGGTTGAGGTCAAAGTGAAAGTTTTCCGTCACTTTCCTGCCGCTCCGAGCGTCGTATACTGCCAGATATGTGAAGTACGGTTCAACTTGACATAGCAGTTCCTTATCGCCGTCTATTGGTGCTTGTAACCTAAACTTTAGACTCTCGCATTTGAGCAATATTCTTTGGCCAAAATGTTCCCTGTTTGACAAAGGAGAGATAAAATTGAGACGATTTTATACTATTTTTGGAACATTACACAAAATTACTTCCTATTAATCTATACTATCTATACTAATATTATAAAGCTGAAGAGTTTGTTTGTTTGAACGCGCTAATCTCAGGAACTTCTGCTCCGATTTGAAAAATTCTTTCGATGTTAGATAGCCCATTTATCGAGGAAGGCTATAGGCAATATATCATTACGCTAAGATCAACAGGAGCGGAGCCTCGCGGGTGAAACCGCGAAGCGCATCTAGTTGTCTTATAAATGGGAAGTACTTTTCCAAAGAAAAAAAAAACATAAAATTGTTGTCTCATCAAGTTGCTCTAGTTACAATAAATCAATTTACTTAACTTATTTTAAAATTGCATACTTTTAATACGTATCTATATGGTTTTAATATATTTAACATAGTCATTAACCAACTTTCCTAAACTCCTAAACAAACAGTACATGCACAGTGATGTATTTGTTATCTGGAAGGTATTAACAAATGAAATTAAAAACATTACCTCATACAAATAAAATGCGCTACATTAAATAAATGAGACCTTTATTTTGCAACATAGTTTTATCGTTCGAATATAATAGGCTCATTATAGTAAATGAGCGTAATCTCTTATCAGAGAACTGGCTTATCCTGTTGTTATAGTCCCGAAAATTTATATTTTGTCAATATCAAATTTTTGTCACCATATATTGAAAAAAAAAATTCCCGCGTCGCAACTGATAAAAATAAAGTAAAAAAACTACTCAACAGATTTCCCTGCGGTTTTCACCCAGTGAGTGATTCATAAGGGAAATTACCTATAAATACTTTTTTTTCTGTATTGCTTTTATAAAACGAAAAACATATAACAATAAACATACTTACTTGAACGGTTCTAACTGAGGTTCGGGAGAGGGTGCTCTTTTGTACGGCAGATTGAATATATTCGAACGACAGTCATTTCGAGCTGCTGCTATGGACAAGTCGGTCTCCCTTGAATAGCGCATTAGCAACGGATTCATACTGTGCTCCAAGCCTTTGAGGGTGCCGTATATAGGGGGAGGAGGTTCGGCAGTTAAGGATATATCTGCATCTGAAATCATTTAATACCATTTAAAAATAAAGCATAGAAAGTATACTACTTACTACCTGAAGTATAAAATTGTATTTTATGTCGAGCTATTGGTACAGTAAATAATATTAATTAAATTTACCTTTGTCTAATACCTCGTCATTAGGATGATTTCCTTGGTCGTTAGTTTTCTTGATAGCCGCTGTAAAAGCATTTATCCAATCTTTCATTTCATCCTCATTTTCGGTGGCAAACGTGTATCCTTTATTCCCTGACATACGCAATTCAAAACAGAATCGCCCCCGTTTGGTATTCTTCAAAAAACAATAAATAAATTTTAACTCTGCACATAACATAGCAAAATTTAAATTACTTTCATTTACCTACAGGATAGTCGTACTTACTCTCACAACATCAGAACAAAAATCCATTACAATCGTGAGTTTTGTATCCGTTTTCTTTTCATCTTTGTAAACTTCAAGTATGTACGTCCCATCAGCTTCTCTGACCATTGAGCAGTATCGTTTCTTAAACGATTTGGAGGCGAGATTACTGAATATCCTATCTGAGCCAATTTCTGGTCCTTTGAGAAGGTAGCCCTCTTTGGTGCCAACATCAACTTTACTTTGAGCTTCATGATCACTTTCTGTTTCAGTATCTATGTCATAGACTTCTACAGGTAGTTTTGTATCTAAGGGTCTGATATTATGTATTTATTAAAGAGGAGTAAGTTTAATTAATATAAAAATACATAAAATTACCAGGTACAGCAGTTTTTCAACATAGTAGTATTAGTATATAGCTTGAATATACTAATGGCTAAAAATATACATAATATCAAGTTATAATTTTTAACTTGTAGTCTAAGTTTTTCCAATTAATAATGGCTAAATCTATTGATACCTAATATCTTAAAATACATGTTTAAATTTAGCAGTAGGTATTCCAAATATACCTACATACATTAACAAAAAATACATAATAACATGTAATCCAATCAAATGGTCAAAGAAAAATGTTCAAAATAAATGTTAGCATTATGTGCAATAAAATATTATGAATAATTTATTGAATAACACACGAAAGACTATGTTACATTTTAATATGAGTAACATTTAAATGCCACCTATTAATATTTAAATGGAAAATATTCGTGACCTTAAAAATACAAATTAACCTTCAAAAATTTTACTTCAATCTACAAACTTTGAATCTGGCCATGAATTCAATTCAAATTGGTTTGCTAATGAGCAACCAAGCATTTCTAAAATTTGTTTGTCTTATGATAACATTCCATGATTCCACTTTATTTAGCATTAATTAAAATATAGGATTGTTCCTTTCTGAATTCTCTGTTATTTCCTGTTCAAGACCTTATCATTTGTGGCTTGATAATAAAAATTATTACAGAATTTTGTAAATGTGAAAATAAGAAAAATATGTTGAAGTTAAGTAATAAGTAAATATGTTGAAGATATTATTCATATTTCAGATAGTATTAATTAGCTATGTTACTGATCAAACATTATGGTACTTAAACATTTTGTCATTTGTGTTTATTCTAATATTATTGGTATATTAACATCAATTGAATAGAACAAACATGATATAACTTAACAGGAAAACAACATACCTAGGCAAGTTTAGATAAGAGCCTGAATAATTGCTATATTTGTAGTGAACCAGATTCCAACTAGACGCATAGCTGAGCAGGGCTTGTCTCGTGAGGAGAGGACATGTTGCAGCCGTTCTGACATCTGGAACAGCTGTTGTTACTGTCCTCCATCTTCGGGGCAGTACTACACTCTACAAACATTTATATGTCAGACAGAATGACAGAAATGAAATCATCAAACAACACCTAACATAAAAAAATTATGTTAGATTTTATTACTTTGAATGATACACCAAATTAATTAAATATGTGTTTTATTTATCAGTTCTACACTTAGACAGGGACTTATAAAATGTGTATCTTTAAATAAGTAACATATCTTAATGAACTAAAAAGGAAATTTTAAACAATTATTTGATGTAACATGCTATTTATCATAGTTTTAACAGAGGTATTAAATGTAAATAAACACTTACAGAAACATCATCAGATGGATACAATAGTATGTCTCTCAATGGATCATTGAGTAATAATGTTTTGTTTTCTTGAATGTATCGCTCGAAATCCAACACTGTACATTTTGTGGTAATGATATTCTGTAACATGATACTTGGCTTTAGAACAACCCACTCAAACCATAAGTGTATAAGAAAGTAAAAAATAACTCATTATATTATGAAAACAGAAGCCAAAGTAGTATTCAACCTTGTCAGGCAATGCATAACATCTAATATTATGTAAATATTATGGATATTTAACAGGCCAATTTCAAACACATGACATAGGTAAACATGTCTCCAGTTAGACTTTAAACAATTAAACAATAATAGAATTTAGAATAAAATTTTCTGTCACAAACAAAAAATTACGCAGTTTCAGTAGCATTAAAGAAAATGTGAAAATATTAAATTGTAAAGTACGTATTCAAGTTACATGTAAAAGCCAGGTGACATAGTTTGCAATACAATAATAGAATACATACTTTTCTCAAATTTTTCTTACAAATAAATTCAACTCAACACTTACAAACGATTATGAGAGTAATAGAAATTAAGTTTATTCATTTCTTATAAATAAATACTTATGTACCTCGTATTCGGCGCCGTTCTTTTTTCCTTTAGAATTCACAGGAGGCATTTTCACAATACCACAATGTGAAGCTTTATTTTAATTTAAAAGTTTCCATTGTTGATATTTTAACCAATACACACCATTTTAACACACACAATTAAGATAAATACCAATTTACTTTTATAGTTATTTAGAAAAATAACACAAAACCGCAGCCGCACGAACTGAGAACTGAAAAGTGAAAATTGTTTTACTTGCTTGACAATTACCTTGACATTTGACATGACAGTCCATAGATAATGATTAGCGCTGGCGAGAGCACTAGAGTGAACGTCACAAAAGAAGTCCCGTGGACGCGGCGCTGTCGGCGCATAAAATGATGTTGCCAGCATTTTTTTAATTCAAATGCCCCCAGTCTTAGGGTAAATAGATATGACAAGATTAATAGGAAATACATTTTATTTGTGTTGAGTATAGTAGTGTGTAGTAGTGACTAGTGAGTATTTATTTATTTTATGGATTATTAATAATATAAATAACAGTAATTATAATATTACTCTGTAACGCTTAAAGGTTTTCTATCAGTTATATAGCACTCATAGACCATAGTCCGCTTGATACAGGTATTGTGTGAAGTGTGAGTTGTCTAAACTGCAATGAGATTCTTCGTTTTCCATAGAATATTTTTTTCTATTTAGTTCAAATCTCAGTGATATAGCGGCAACTCGTGATTTTTTTCTACAATATGGCCGATGATTGATGATTATGTTAAATTTAGTTCCTAGAGTCCATTTCAAGAAAGAAGTCCCGCAGACGCAGCGCTGTATGCGCGCGTAATAATGTTGGCAGGGTTAAATGTGGGGAACACAGAACAGTAAAAACATATAGAAGTGTGATGTGGGCGTGGCCCACGTGTCACTGGTAAGGTAAGATCACCTAACTTGCTCTCAGTTGTGCGCAGAAAAATATTCGAGTCGGTTGTCAGCTGTCAAACCTTTTTTCCATATTTATTCATTAATTAGGACGTGTTGTTCGGTATTAGAGTGCAAAAATGATAGCAGACGAAATAATATCAGCAATGGAGGCATTTCATACCATCGGTAAGTCTTATTTTTATTTATTTTAATTATATTTTATGTTATAACTTCGCTTGTCGTAATTTGTCAAAATTGTATACAAATATCTAGTCAAAATGAACCTTAATTTATAAGAAATTAGTACTTTTATAGATTGAACAGAAAACAAGACTTTCTGGAATATTATTGCAATAAACAAACGAATGTCGGTTTAGTGATGATTGTGGCGCATATCGATAGTATCGATACTTTAGAAAAGACAAACATTATAAATATTAAATTTTATTTTATTTTTCCTTAGCTTTCATTTGTCCAATTTATTTATAGATTTCCCAAAGAGGCTTATTCAAAAGAGAAATGGATAAATGCAACGTGACGAGTTAACTGGATGTCGAACAGCACTAAGCAGTCTAACAAAGGCCACCGATACATCAAACCTACAGCAGTTCCAAGATTTAAAATAATGCATATTTTCTGTTTGTATTTTGTAAATATAGATTTATACTATTCTATTCCGTTTTTTATTTAATAATAATAATATGAAAAGACGTACTTAGTAGTAATAAACATACTCCAAAATGTGACGCATTGTACTATACTCATTTATTAGAAGGAAAAAAAAATGCACAAAAAATATTTATTTGTGAATTATCGATAACAAGGCTGACATCCCTTAGAGCATAGCATCAGATAAATATCAAGTTAATGTCATTAATATTGAGTGACACAAATTTCAACCTTATCTATATGTGTTGAGGTTCAAAGTTATATCTATCGAAAACTAACGCCCTCTGTTGTGGAGTAGCTGAATGTTTTCGAATTTGGAATTTCTGAGCAATGAGAAACAAAACAGCTAATATACCTAGGGATGTTATACTAAAATAAACCGTAACATGGTGCATTAGGGTACATATTTAAATGCTGAATTTATAACCTAAGTCAGTTTCTACTCAAATTAAGCTGTCCAATCAAAGACATAGTTTACTTGTAGTGTACTGTATAACTATCGGTTTAAATGTGTGGGTTTGGCGACACTGGTTTTCATACTAATTATGACATTAAAGCACTTCTATATGTTTTTACTGTTCTGTGGTGGGGAAATCTGTATGGGAAATTATGTATCGTTCATTTAATTTCATTTTATAAACTACTACGACTCGAATATTTAGATAAAATAATTGATATTATGCAATGTATTGGCCGATCTCCCCATCTGTTAAATTAGTTCCATAATTGTCCGCGGGACTTCTTTCTTGAAATGGACTTTACCTTCGCCGTGAGACTTCTTTTGTGGCGGTGATTTATTTATGCATAATATTATCATTTCACCCACAGAACAGTAAAGTAGATAGAAGTGTGATGTGGGCGTGGCCCACGTGTCACTTGTAAGGTAAGATCACCTAACTTGCTCTCAGTTGTGCGCAGAAAAATATTCGAGTCGGTTGTCAGCTGTCAAACCTTTTTTCCATATTTATTCATTAATTAGGACGTGTTGTTCGGTATTAGAGTGCAAAAATGATAGCAGACGAAATAATATCAGCAATGGAAGCATTTCATACCATCGGTAAGTCTTATTTTTACTTATTTTACATATAATATTTTATGTTATAACTTCGCTTGTAATTTGTCAAAATTGTATACAAACACAGAACATTAAAAACAAATAGAAGTGCTATAATGTCATAATTACTATGAAAACCAGTGTCGCCAAACCCACACATTTAATCCGATAGTTATACAGTACACTACAAGTAAACTATGCCTTTGATTGGACAGCTTAATTTGAGTAAAAACTGACTTAGGTTATAAATTCAGCATTTCAATATGTACCCTAACGCACAATGTTACGGTTTATTTTAGAATAACATCCCTAGGTATATTAGCTGTTTTGTTTCTCATTGCACAGAAATTCCAAATTCGAAAACATTCAGCTACTCCACAACAGAGGGCGTTAGTTTTCGATAGATATAACTTTGAACCTCAACACATAGAGATAAGGTTGAAATTTGTGTCACTCAACATTAATGACATTAACTTGATATTTATCTGATGCTATGCCCTGAGGGATGTCAGCCTTGTTATCGATAATTCACAAATAAATATTTTTTTGTGTATTTTTTTTTTCTTTCTATTATATGAGTATAGTATAATGTGTCACATTTTGGAGTATGTTTATTACTACTAAGTACGTCTTTTTATATTATTATTATTAAATAAAAAACGGAATAGAATAGTATTAATCTATATTTACAAAATACAAACAGAAAATATGCATTATTTTAAATCTTCGAACTGCCGTAGGTTTGCTGTATCGGTCGGCCTTTGTTAGACCGCTGTGCTCTTCGGTATCCAGTTAACTCGTCACGTTGCATTTATCCATTTCTCTTTTAAATTAGCCTCTTTGGGAAATCTATAAATAAATTGGACAAATGAAAGCTAAGGAAAAATAAAATAAAATTTAATATTTATAATTTTTGTCTTTTCTAAAGTATCGATACTGTCGATATGCGCCACAAGCATCACTAAAGCGACATTCGTTTGTTTATTGCAATAATATTCCAGAAAGTCTTGTTTGCTGTTCAATCTATAATAGTACTAATTTATTACGGATTAAGGTTCATTTTGACTAGATATTTGTATACAATTTTGACAAATTACAAGCGAAGTTATAACATAAAATATTATATGTAAAATAAATAAAAATAAGACTTACCGATGGTATGAAATGCCTCCATTGCTGATATTATTTCGTCTGCTATCATTTTTGCACTCTAATACCGAACAACACGTCCTAATTATTGAATAAATATGGAAAAAAGGTTTGACAGCTGACAACCGACTCGAATATTTTTCTGCGCACAACTGAGAGCAAGTTAGGTGATCTTACCTTACCAGTGACACGTGGGCCACGCCCACATCACACTTCTATCTACTTTACTGTTCTGTGTATACAAATATCTAGTCAAAATGAACCTTAATCCGTAAGAAATTAGTACTATTATAGATTGAACAGCAAACAAGAATTTCTGGAATATTATTGCAATAAACAAAAGAATGTCGCTTTAGTGATGCTTGTGGCGCATATCGACAGTATCGATACTTTAGAAAAGACAAACATTATAAATATTAAATTTTATTTTATTTTTCCTTAGCTTTCATTTGTCCAATTTATTTATAGATTTCCCAAAGAGGCTAATTTAAAAGAGAAATGGATAAATGCAACGTGACGAGTTAACTGGATGCCGAACAGCACTAAGCGGTCTAACAAAGGCCACCGATACAGCAAACCTACGGCAGTTCCAAGATTTAAAATAATGCATATTTTCTGTTTGTATTTTGTAAATATAGATTAATACTATTCTATTCCGTTTTTTATTTAATAATAATAATATAAAAAGACGTACTTAGTAGTAATAAACATACTCCAAAATGTGACACATTATACTATACTCATATAATAGAACGAAAAAAAAATACACAAAAAATATTTATTTGTGAATTATCGATAACGAGGCTGACATCCCTCAGGGCATAGCATCAGATAAAAATCAAGTTAATGTCATTAATGTTGAGTGACACAAATTTCAACCTTATCTCTTAAGTGTTGAGGTTCAAATTTATATCTATCGAAAACTAACGCCCTCTGTTGTGGAGTAGCTGGATGTTTTCGAATTTGGAATTTCTGTGCAATGAGAAACAAAACAGCTAATATACCTAGGGATGTTATACTAAAATAGACCGTAACATGGTGCGTTAGGGTACATATTGAAATGCTGAATTTATAACCTTAGTCAGTTTTTACTCAAATTAAGCTGTCCAATCAAAGGCATAGATTACTTGTAGTGTACTGTATAACTATCGGTTTAAATGTGTGAGTTTGGCGACACTGGTTTTCATAGTAATTATGACATTATAGCACTTCTATTTGTTTTTAATGTTCTGTGATTTCACCCTTAGAAAATCCTGAAACTTGTAGTATTGAGATCACAGATTGAGATAGAATTATAAGACAGGTTTACTAGTTACTACATTTACAATTATTGTATTTATCCATTATCTAAATAATTGCAACAATTTATTGCTCGAATATAATATTTTTGTACATTTTTCTACCTACCTCCGTTACACATTCCGTAGTTGAATTTATATACATAGTACTAGCTTTCCGCCCGCGGCTTCGTCCGCGTTTTCAAAGAAAAACCCGCATAGTTCCCGTTCACGTGGGATTTTCGGGATAAAACCTATCTACCAACTAAATTAAAAAACTTAGATTCTAAATTATTTTTTAAAAAACTTAACGAATGGCTTCAACAGAAATGTTTTTATAGTGTTAAGGAATTTTTGGACTCATGAATGGGATTGTATATTTGTGACTTGATTTTTATAATATATGTTATAATAAATTTTGAAACTTTTATTGTTTAATGAATAATGTGAATGAATGACAAATGAATTAGACACTGATTATAGATATGTAATAAAATAATTTGCACGCTGTTATATAACGGCTAAACATGCTGTAATATTATATTGTAAATTTTAACACCCTAAAATACCATGTTTAAATGCAAATAAAGGATTTATTTATTTATTTTATTTAAAACCTATCCTATGTGTTAATTGAAGTTACCCTCTATATTATGTGTGCTAAATTTCATTGTAATCGGTTCAGTAGTATTTGCGTGAAAGAGTAACAAACAAACACATACACATATCCTCACAAATTTTCGCATTTATAATATTAGTAGGATAGGAAGTAGGAAGTAGGATAGGATTAGAAGGATGTAGGTTAAATGCCAGGCAATATTAAATTTAAGTATTTTACTAGGTATATAGGCATTATTTCTCCAATCCACATTCAGGATTGTTAACTCTAAAATTTTAAATTATAGTTTAATTTTTATAAGGCTCCTATCACAGCTCCTATATAAAACTTTGTAATTGCAATTTGCAACTCTATCTCATTACATACCTCTTAGAGCATTAAATATATTAGGTACCTACTTGCTCTGTGACCTACATAATAAATATGAGCTCAAGATAAGCTCGCCTTATTTTCATAAACACATGGACGAAGTCGGGAGCTGCTTACTAGCAGCTGCTTATAGGTAGGTACATTTTTTTGCTACATTACGCAAATTAAATTATGCTTCACTTTAGTCTATAACTATAAGATTGGGCAAATTGGATAAATAGGTAATCAATAATCTGCAGGAAAGACTAGTTTATTATTTTATTGGTGAAATGTCTGAACTATTTCTGCTTGCAGATTGTAAAACATACCCAGTTTTATAATGAAGAGCTCTAGAGAGAATAACCATACCTATTACTTACCTCAGTAAATGTGAACAGAATATTAGGATGGCGTTAGTATGTATTTGAAATAATGAAGAATGAATTTATCAGCGGCGAGCCCTTATTTTTGGTAGGTACTGTGTAGGTTCCTACAACAATATAGAAAAATGAACAATACCTAGACTGCTTTCCAAACCAAACTAGACAAAGTTAACTATCTTGAGACTGGTGCTTGCATTGATAAAGGATGTAGGAATACAAACTAGAAACTAGTTACTACTAGGTAGGACTGAGAACGAAACCAATTTTATCATGTTAAATGAAAGATAATTTTTAATTCGAAAATCCAGATAATTTTTACATTTCATAAACTTTTACAAAATTGGCACAGTATACAGTATACACCTGGTTATTATGTTCAGGTATGTTTATATTGACATACCCACTATTGGCTTTTTGAAGCTACATTATAACATTATTTAACAAAAAAATATTAAATAAAATAATATTGTTCGAAGTTATTAAATCATATAGACAAATGCATTTTTTGTAATACACATAAAGTAGGTACGAGAATTTCACAAATCTACATGGGTGATGTGTTGCTGGTTACTATAGGTATATTTTGTATTATAGTATAATAATAAGTTCCAAATGTACAATAATTCGGTTTTTACTAAATTACCTGAATACCAATTACTAGTAGGTAAACAACTATTTTATTATGCAAAATTTCACACAAATCTTGTACCCATAGATTGGCAATTATTAAATTTTATTAGAATATAATATCTATAATATTACATACCTACCTATAAATTTAATATTAAAACGTACAACTATACAAATTAAGTATAAATAAATATTTTTTACCCGCAGAATCAACATAATAGGTAAGTAATGATTAAATTATATTGATTATTTAGGGACATATTCAGATCATATAATAATTTTATATCGATAATGTAAACAACACAATTTTACAAAGTACTGTAGCCTAAAAATACAATTATTTGTATATAAATTTCCATATCCAATGAAATCATTTCTAGTAGGTAGATAAGCATATATTTTTTTTGGTAATGCTATGGCACATTTAATACATTAATATACGTATGTACTCATATTTACTTTATCTCATACACATACAATTCATATTTAACTATATTATATACAATATCACACTAAAATAGTTGAGTATTTCCTCCACAAACCTCTCGTTGCGTTACACGATTAACAGTCAAATTGTTCAATATTCTCACGAGATGAAAAATATGTGAAGGTTGTAAAATTTTGGGCAGCCAGGGGCGAAGTGCGCGGCACATACTGAGACTCTGGTTTTAAAGCTGGACGTCAGGTGTAGTCGTCAATGTCCTCGTCTTCACTGGAATCCGAATCGGGATCTAAGTCGGGAAGTGGTTTTAAATATTCTGCATTGCACGGCGGTTTAGTTGGAATTAAATATCCAGTTGAATCTTGAGGCGGAGGCGGAGGTCGTGGTAATCTTATTTGAGTATTACTTCCACTTGCCGCTGCGGCTACTTCTAATTTTCTACATATTTCATCAAAGCCGATCCTATTTCGAGGATCTGTTGCCCAACATTCCCTCATTAACCTGCAAGCGAATTGCGGGCAGTCGTCCGGAGGAACCAATAATATTCCGTTGATGATACGTTTTGTGGCATCGTCATTATTACATCCATAGTATGGTTGTTTTCCACGACTATAAATTTCCCAAAGCACAACTCCGTAAGACCAGACATCGGATTCATGAGTGAAGCGTGCATAGACTATACTTTCTGGTGACATCCACCGGACTGGCATCGGTCGTTCGCCACCCATTTTGTAATAATCACACGTGTACACATCACGAGACATGCCAAAATCAGCTATTTTAACTGCTAGATTTGCTCCCACTAAGCAATTTCTAGCTGCTAGGTCCCTGTGGACAAATCTTTTTGAAGCTAGATATTGCATGCCATGTGCGACTTGTAGGGCTATGTGAAGTAATGCTGCTTCAACTAAGGTAGGTCCAGCCCTCCCGCCGCCTCTGGATCCTCTTAGAACTCCTGCTAAGTCTCCCCACTCCATATACTCAAATACCATCCAAGGACTAGCATTTATATCATCTGGAAAAAGAAGTTATAAATTGTGGTAAGTATGGAAAATACAAAAAGAGAGCTTTTGATTTTTGAAATCAATCGAAAGAATATACTAACTAATTGCGTGAGTAAAGATTAATAATAATTTTGACGATACGCTATTATTTAAAAAAAATGCAAAAATTAATAAGAATATTACCTCTATATACTACTCCAACCAAGCTCAAAATATTTGGATGTCGGAACGCGGACATTATGGACACCTCTCTGACGAAGTCTTCTTCTGCACTGCGACCGGCACTCTCTTTCAATACTTTTATAGCTACAACTTGTTCACCATTGCTAATACGTAGAACACCTGAAATTCGAAGAATTATTATCACATTGTGGTAGTATACTTGATAACTAATATACTCGTTTAGGAAATTTTATCATTATTAGCGTACATTGATTATAATATTATATTTTACAAATTGACCACCTTTTATGCTTTTACAACTAAACTACAGCACTGAATTGGATGAAATTTGTTATTAAAATAGGTGATAACATAAGATACTTATTGTTTTTTTTTTTTAATTATTTTTATAAAAATAAGTAGCATTATATTATCATAATAGGAGGAAATTCTAATACGTATATCCCACAAGGTATATCCAAATCGTATAGTGGTATACGTATCAACGGGGCAAGAGTCAAAAATTTGTTAAAGATTTCAATAATTATTATGTAAATGAATGTTTAATATTTTTATTAATTTACCTTTATGGACTTTGCCAAAACATCCTTCTCCAACTTCTTCTAGGAATGTGAGGGCGCTACGTTCCAGCAGGGTGACCTGTGGCTCGTTGGCTTCACTCGCATGGATCGGCGCCGGCGACCCCGGCGCTGACGCCAGCGAAGCCACCGTCGCCGCTCCGCACACGCCGTACTGCGGGTTCGTTATATACCGTTCAGCAAGCAGAGGCTCGCCTGGTCGTACACGCTACAAACATAATGTATACTAAGCTGACAATTGCAAAGCGACGTCAACCACGTATGACTAAGGTGACGAGATTCAGTGAGCATTCAATCGGGTGTTAAATGTTAATATGAGAAATGGAATGAAAGTTGTTAGATGTAAAGCTGAAGCTGACGTGATAAAGTTTCTTCCTACCGGTTTTACTTTGCCATCGACGTTGCATATCTTTTTTCTGAGGTAGAAGATAACAATCGGTATGAGGACCAATAGGAAGCAGCCAGCGACCATGCTCACGATGACTGGGGCGCTAGCACTGGCGTGGATTCCTGAGTCGATGAACGAAGGGTCGGTTCCAGTTGTTGCAGGAAGTATTTCACTGCTCTCCAGAGACTTGGCTCCCTGAAAAAATATTTTTTATTAATTCTATATCTATCAGTAAAGGAACTATTTTTCCATTCTCAATTATTGTAGGTATTGAGTGACCTATTTTCTCTTAATTTAGCGAACGGCGAAGTGACGGGTCGGTATCAAACGTTATCACGATTGAATGAATATTTATCAGTGACCATGGAAAAACACTGATTTCATTTGTATCCCGTCTGTCTGCCAGAAAGCTTTTAATAAAGTGCTTGAACGCCAGAAAAAATAACCATTGTTTAACATTCGTTTGTTCTCAGCTAATAATATACTTATTGTATCATTTATATATCATATTTTATAAGGTATAGTTACCTTACCTCATCATACATACATTTAAATATGTATATGTACATACAGGACGTAAATAAAGTGAGGTAGGGTTAAAAAACTATTCTCGTCCTAATCGCAGTGTTTATATAAGACAACATTGTAGCATGATAGATAAGATGATAAGATATAATAGTGATGGATTGTCTTACTTGTGCCGGGGCCGGTGTCTGCGGGAATCTGGGGCCTGTCGCATTTGACGGTCTCGACGGTGGGATGACGTTGTGGATTGCTTTGCTTTGCGTTAGTGGCACTGGAAGTTGATAGATATTCTTAAAACTCTTTAAGTTACAAAAATATATTTTTAAAACTAGTAAATATTTTGACATATTCTTTATTTTCTAAACAATTTGAAAGTAAATTAAAAATATAAAACAGCAAAGGGATAAATTGAAAACATGATTAATTGAAAAAAATGTAATTCTTTACCTGTACTTCTTGGACATGCTTCTTCTTCTCCCTCTCTTACTAATTGCCCATTTGATGTACAAACGCAGTAGTGATAGCTATTGTTAAACGCCTGAATACAACCAAAATCTGGACCACCGCATGATGATGATTCACAACCGCCGGGGATAACGCTTACTGAAATCATTACGTCACCATAAGCAAAATTATATTTAATCTCTCAAAAAAGACTGATTTTTTTAATTAAAAAAATACTTCTACATATAAAACTAAAAAAATAACGAAGCTTCAAATAATAAATGTAAACTTACTGGTTGTGTTTTGAATGAAAAGTTTAGGGCGCGCTTCCTCTCGTGCCACTCGTGCCCGCTTTTCTGATTTCTGCCGCTGCGTCTAAAAGAAAACAAATTTTGTTATATTTTTCTGAAATGGAAATGAAACTATCAGTAATAATAATTCAATGTGGCAATAAGCCGATTTTAACTTTCTATTAGTTGAACTATAAGTTATATGATGATGTCGACGACGCGACGTAGGTGCAATACCTTCAATATTGGTTTATTTCAATTACATATTGACACATTGTGTATATTTCAATACGAGTCTAGTAAATGTTTGCTTATAGAGAGACACTAAATTATGTTGCTATTCTACAAATTTTCTCTGAGTCGTAGGTTTATTACGTATCTCGCATAAATACCGTATTTCCCAAATCATAATCTTTTTATTCATTCCATTCATGTTTACGAATAAAAATAAACTGATTAAGCAGATTGCGATTCGGTAGAGACCAAGTTATAATAATGTACTCTGTGGTCTCAATGTCATGTTCAAAAATCAAAAAGTTTATATTTTTATTGTTATGGTGGTTTTCGCGTTATTTTGTTTTTTCTCACGTCGATTTGGCTTTGTTTTATGGACTTTGGTGGCTCTGTTACATTTATTTGACCTGTGCTCAGGCTGTGCTCTGTTTTGGACTCCGACAACTCTGTTTTTTATCCGAACCCGGCTACATTTTATGGACTCCGATTTGCTACAATGGCGGAAGAAAAAAAGTGTTGTGTGCCAAATTGCGAAGAAGTGAAAATTACGTGCAGATTTTTTACATTCAGTTGGTGTAAGGCCACAAATAAATTATTAAGCGGTATCAATAAACACTTCGATTCTGAAGACTCCATTCAAGTAGAAGCTTTTAATTATTGCAATAAAAGAAGCGGAAATAAATGATATTTATCTCATTTGAGTGTTTTATTTGGATTTAACCCCCAGAAATCGAATAAAATTATAAAACTAGAAATTATTGAAAAGAAAAGCCTGGGGAGTGGGGAGCGCTCTAGGTAATGAGTTGTAGTTCGAACATTGCGTAATAGATGTCGCTAGTAGGAGACCCCGACTGAAGACTCTATACCTAGTTATAATAATGTACTCTGTGGTAGAGACTTTGGATTAACATTATCCTCCTCCCAGGAGGAAAATTAAATATTTCGTAGATAATTATTATGAATAACTAGCGGTCCGCCCCGGCTTCGCCCGTGGTACATGTTTACGTTTTCTCTACATAAGAACCATCCTCGTACTTCAAGGAATATAATAAAAAAAGAATTATCGAAATCGGTTCAGCCGTTCTCGAGTTATGCGCTTACCAACACATTTTGCGATTCATTTTTATATATAAGAAGAAGAAGATAATAGCGAGTGTATTCTCTGGATAAATCTTAATTGCAAAGCAATGTGTGTGTGTTGTGTGTCATGTGTGTGAGTGTGTGTGCACAGTCGGTTCGTGAGGAACAAGGTTGCTTTGTATAAAATGCTTTCAGGAAGCGTATAAGTGAGGCGTACCTACTCGTATACGTTACATGTTCACGAGAAATTGAAGCTCAGATACATATTGAATTTTAAACTCATCCTTATGCTGGAGATTACGCTCATTTCAATATAAATTCAAAATTCAAAAATACTTATTATAAATTCTATAGAAATTCGTTATTTTAAGGCTCAATTTACCGCCGTTCGTTATTTTAAAGCTTAATTTACATATTTTTGAATAATGTTGCTTCACCGTTAATTCCTCCATTTATGTAGATATGTTTTCAAATTAATTATTAAAGAGAGAAGAGATTATTAAAAATGATGTATGAATAAGATGAAAGATATTAAAATAAATATTTGTATCTAGTGACACGTGATTTCATTATCAACAAAAGAATATACATATTATATGGAAAATGTAGAGCTAAAAAGAAAAATAATAAATCAAAAGAAACTACCCACTTAATGTAGAGCAAGCGCGAAATACTGTATCATGTAAATACTTACGAAATATTTGTGTTACAGTTAAATTGGAACAGGGAATCTCCAAACAATGTTACAATCGTTAACTTACGCTAGTAGAAAATATATTTATATATGATACAACATGCAAGTAAACAATGTATTCCTTAGAACGCATTAAAAATACCTCTACACGACCTCATCGTGGACCTTGCTACTCGCTGTCCATGCCAAATAACGTTTAACAGGAGATTCATGCTACTAATTAGAATACATTAAAATATTAATTAACCAACGCGTTCAGAATATTGATTTATTTCCCATGTAAGTAAATACCAGGTTCCTATTGCATTTTACAGATTTATGGAAATCTACATTAGGTATACGTACGAGTGTTCTACCTATTTTCTACGCAATAAATCTTAGTGTGGGCTTGGAAAAATAAAAATAAACTTTTAAGGGTGCGTATAAAGCAAAATTACCAATCTTCTATTAGATGATACGTGTAATATTCAAGACCAAATCTAAAAAATAAAATATATATCAAACTAGATGATATGTTCAACGATTCTGTTCAATCAAAAACATAAAATATTAAAATTGACTCGATAAAAAAAATCACCAAGTTAGCTCTAATTTTCACACTTTTACGTTTTCTACTTGACATGGTAATACTTATTATGATTTTTTTTCATAAACAATTATATTAAAACATTTGCAAGATATTTGTCAGAGCATTTTGTGTAATTACTTTTAGTTTTGGTTTTATCTGCGATAAACCACTTTTATCGTGACAAAACCAAACGTTTATCTCGAGAAAAAAAGAGCGCCAAAAGTGGTTTATCGCAGATAAAACCAAAACTAAAAGTAATTACACAAAATGCTCTGACAAATATCTTGCAAATGTTTTAATATAATTGTTTATGAAAAAAAAATCATAATAAGTATTACCATGTCAAGTAGAAAACGTAAAAGTGTGAAAATTAGAGCTAACTTGGTGATTTTTTTTTATCGAGTCAATTTTAATATTTTATGTTTTTGATTAAACAGAATCGTTGAACATATCATCTAGTTTGATATATATTTTATTTTTTAAATTTGGTCTTGAATATTACACGTATCATCTAATAGAAGATTGGTAATTTTGCTTTATACGCACCCTTAATATATTATAATTCTGTCTTAAATACGTAGTTAAAAGTAGCTCTTGGATAATTTTCACAACACTTTGAACGTCTTATGAACATCTAAGAACCATATTATTTAATTAAGAATTGCGTTATATTAAATTGTATAGTTGTTTTATCTGGAGCGTTTGAGATGTTCAATGTAGTTATTTTGGACATCTTATCGTAGAGCATGGCCGCACTCTGGCGAGCCCGACGTTACGATGTATCATCATAACAAACATAATGAAATATCGATAAACCATTATTTTACAATAACAACTCGAATGATTCTTTAAAAGATCTCAACGTAACTGATTAGGAATGCAATTTACATCATCCATCTTTACTAACGAGCATTACACAACAGTACATCTCGACGTGTCTTGTTAAGTCTTGTACATTGTAAATCAAAACCTGACAATAAAATTAATCCTACATAAATAGTAACACAATATTTCTTAACCATTATATTAACTGAAATGAACGACGATATTTACAAATAGGGCACATTCAGAGGTCTTGACACGTAGGTAAACAACAGCCTAATAGTATACTTTGATACTCTTATTTATTCTGTGTCAATATCTAGCTCAATATCCTCTGATTGTTTTTTTAAATCACGCATTCGCCTACGTATAGTGTAGTGTATTAATTGGCGATCTGATGAGATTTAGATGATGTTTGTCCTCATGAAATTGCTAATTCGCATGGATTTCTGGGAATCCCGCGTGGAATTGCTGCTACTGGTTATACAAGCTCGTCCTTTATTATACCTGTTGCTGAACATTATAGGTGATTCAGGTTTGCAACCTCGCGAAAAATCATAGTGGTCTAAGTTCAACATATCATATTAAAGCAGGTTTTCAGAGGCATCCAAACATTAAAATAATAAGTATTTTATAAAATCATAGAGTTATCTCTTTATACGCTATGGAAGTTTTATGTTCACTGAATAATTCTTATGTTTACTAATTAATTAATAACAATGATATTATGACTCTTCGAACACTGTAGCGGCGTAACTCATGATTTACCATACACGTGAACAAATGCAGACTTTTTAACTCGGTAGTAAAATCAATTTTATGGTGCACAATAAAATTTGGTAACACATAAAATGATATCTGGAGCTTTGAGAAATAAATTTATTAGACGTAACTTATATCGATTGATAAACTGGCACAAATGGAGTACATTAGAACATTTTATATTCTTTTTATCGTCTTAAATATGATATAAGATGCTTTTTAGTGGCAACTCCGAGCTATTTACGAAATCAGACAAAGTGAATCAAGTTAAAAATTCAATATTGAATCGTTTTTAACAACATTTATTACCAGCGAAAACATTTATATACTAACCAAGCGAGTATTTGTAATGTAAATTAGTGTAACTAGAAGTTATTTTGTTATTCAAGCTATTACATGTAATAATATCCGTGTTCTTAAGCTATAGTCATGGTGTATTGCACAATAAACAAGCATTTATCTAACGGGCATAGTTAACGAGACGGTTATTGTGGTCGAAGTAAAATGTGATCGATACGGATCAGTATCATTGCACAGAGATGGCGTCAGATTGCAGCCTCAAGCGATGCCAGCTGAATTTGTAATAATTATTTAATGTATTGTGCCATTCTCTAAAATGAAAGGATTATTAATGACAATATACTTAAATGTATATTACAAAATATTATCTAAGGAATATGTTAACGACACAATAATTATAGATAATAACATAATCAGTACAGTATACAAGTGAATTGTAGGCAAAGGTTTAGGTATTAATGCCTTCAATATTTTAGTCAGGTTCAATTCAGAATTGTTTCAAAAATCTGTTTCCAACCAGTTTAATGAAGAAAGTTTTGTTCCTGTTAACGTTTAATCCAAGGGCTAATGCTCAGGATCTCAGAAAAAAAAAATGGGTATATAATTTATAAACTGCAAGTGTTGCTTTTTCAATGAAAATTAACAATTGTAGCGCCAAGAATGGGAATAGATTTGCCATTCTAGGCTCTACAATCTTATGTTAATTTATCTTAAAAATATTATTTTTTATTTCATTTATAAGTATGTATGTATAACTTTTAGTTTATTTTTAATCGATCTAGTAAAATTTATTAAACGGGACACAGCTTATCGTGAAAGTGGGCATTTTAATAAATAACAATGATTTCCATTTAATATCTAGGTATTTATAATAAGGGTTGCTCCATTAAAATCAAAACGTTATTCGGACAATACTTACATCATTTCCCTTTCAACTTTTGACAGTCTATTTAATATAATCAGAGGTTTATTTCTAACGCCCACATTGGCCACTTGTTAAATTGCGATAGTTAAAGCTTCTTAACGATAGCCTTAAGGTGTAGTTAAATCTGTAGTTGTATTTTTAGCCTTTATATATCTTCCTTTTGTTTCGAACAATACACGTGCTGATTACATAAATATTATCCATTTGTCTCAATCATAAGGTATATAAATCAGTAGTAGGTAAGTAATTGTTTCTTCCCATTTTTGATGTTATTGTTTCCTGGCATATGAAATATCGAAGACAATACATCATGGCAAGATAACTATTGACCTTACTCGTGATAATAATTGTATGTATAGGATAATGAAGCTCCATTTCTCTTTTATTACGAAACAGTTTTATAGATATCAACAATTTATTGATATAATTAAAAATTATGAGCAACTGTATAATGTATATTTATTATAATGTGAAACAGTTAGATGATCCGTTTTTATTACAAGAGGATAATAGGTATTGTCTAAGATTGTTTATGAATATATTTTGTGAGGAAAGCTTTAATTCGATAAATAAATATTTACCAATTTGAAGAATAATAACATAGCGGATGTAACATCTTTAAATAATTTTTAAATAAAACAAGTAGCGGATACCAATTTTAAATTATACTTCAATGATTAATGGTATCGTTTGGACGTCATCAACATTAATAAGAGTGACGTTGAGTAGCTCGGTAAAATGGTGAATGGCTCACTTCCTTGGAATCATAATTTGATTATTGTTACAGGTCATGTCAGGGAATTCTATGAATAGGAACAAAAGAAGTGAGAAGGATTCGGGTTGAGGAGAGTGGGGCCGGACCGTCTGCGTACACCTGGCGGAGCGCGGGCCGATCATTAAAAATGTTTATTTAAAAATCCGACAGCTTAACGCTGCCATAGAGTAGACGACAGTGGAGCATCCCTTCATTTATTTAAATAAATATAAACGGTTTCTTGCAGGCGATAAGATGTTTTCGAATTCATTGGGGCAATATTATTATTTGTAAGTATGTACATAACAAGACATAGCGATCGATCTTAATGTGAAGAGATACTCTACTTAGGTACCTACTATTTAACAAATTAAATATTATATTTCATTAACATCAACAATATATTGAGAACTTTAAACGTTGAAGGTAAAAATATACAATACCTACAAGACGAGCCCTTAATTTGTTGTTTTGTTTATCTTATCAGAATAATTCTATCGGCGCTCTCGATAACATTTAGAGAGCTTCTGTTAATGCTGGCTACCTACAACAAACTATTTGTGCAATGTTATATTTTCGAGCTTCACAGTTTTCAAATATGTCCTATTAACAGAGTGCCTGGGGGTCTTCACCTCGGATTAGAGTTATAGTGAATGAATTAATATGATCGATGTGGGATATTGTTTTTTAAACTATAAATTGCAATGTTTACCCAATTTTTTTTTGTGCACTCCATTGTTTCATTGTTTAAACAAATTATTGTGAAAAATTCATGTTTGACCATAGAGGGTGTCCCAAGAAGAAGTGATATACTGAAGCTGGGAGGTAGAAGACATAAAGGGCTATCCGAATCACCCCCATGTATATTATGCGATTTTTCGTATCTTCGGAGTTATGACGTTTTTTTCAAATTTTCACCTATCGCCGAGTACGTAGAGATTTTGATTTATGGTGACGTGAATTATGGCGGTAAATGCTTGATTTTTTTTTGTGTGCTAAGCTGAAAGATAGGCCAATTCAGTATAGTAACATTTACTATCGTTAGATCTTCGAATGGAATAAAAAAAAAGAATTTAATGCCAAGAAAGATAAAATTACCCAGTATGTTCATAACTTCAAGGGCCCGTAAAAAATAAAATCACATAAAAAATATCCGTTTGGGTTTTTTAAAACTTACTCTATCTATGAGGTAGCTACCCTGAAAATTTCATTTTATTATTCATAAGGCTTCAATCAAAAAATTGAAATCTAAAACTGGTAAGTGCAAAATTTTAATGCAAACAAAATAAAACCAATTACAAGTTGTTTAATTACAATAAATTTTCAAAATGACCCCCCCTGTTGCTCACTGCAAGTGCAACATCACCGGAAAAAGTTGTCTTTTAAACGTCTGAATACCCTTTTATTATATTAAATGGTTTCTTCTGCTACTCTCAATTTCCGGGTTAATTCGTCCAAATTGCGGCATTCTCTCGAGTAGACGAGGTCTTTGTACTTTGTACTATCTCCATACAAAAAAATGCCGGTGTAGTCAGATTTCATACATCAACACTTCAACTTTGAATGAATCCATCACGAATTTTATAGCCATCCAGAAAACCGATTATTATCGAGATATCCAGAAAAGGATTTCTGGTATAACCGACTTAGAGACACTTGCAGCAAAATATCATTCGGATTATTATAATTTGCTGAAAAATTCAATTCACCTCAGTAATGTTGAAAAGAAAATTAATCTAAGTAGATGCAGCAATGGAGCAAATATACAAGTACCTACAGTAGTACATAGAAGAGAATGATGATTGCCAATTTACCATGCAAAAGTTGAAAAACGTCATCACTACAGAGCATATCCCGGTAGAAAAAACTATTAAAAAACGACTAATAGAACGCTTTCACGATGATATTATCATTTCAACTAAATATTTGATGTAGGCAACAATGTAGGTAATTGTAATATATTTAAATAAACTGATTTGGTACTAATATTTTTTTTTCTTTTCATTAGTCGTTATTAATTACCTTATTTTTTTAAATGTACTCAATAGAGTACGTTTAATTTATAATTAAACCGGCCGAGAAATTCCATTGTACATAGCAGTTGTGGCTCCGCTCTCCCCTCCACGTTTTTCTATCTGTTCGAGATCCCTACTGCTATTTTTATACACAGGTATCTTTGAAAAATATTCCTATAATATGTCTACTCGAATAAAAAAAAGGAATACTGTTTAAAGTGAAAATATATGGTCAAACATTAATTTTTCATAACATTTTTTTTAAACAACGAAACAATGGAGTGCACAAAAAAAATTTGGGTAAACATTGCAATTTATAGTTTAAAAAACAATATCCCACATCGATCATATTAATTCATTCACTATAACTCTAATCCGAGGTTATACGGTTTTGAATGCTCCAGGCACTGCACTATATTGAAAGCTACAAAAATAGTTTTGTAGTTGAACTGGACTGTCAAAACACGGAATCCTATAATGTCTCCGCCGCAGTCGAAGAATAATCCCTGAAATGTTTATACAGCAATAAAGGCGCTTAAAGCACACTAAACTATGACATAAAAAGTTTAAAAAGCTCTCAGTAGATCAAACAAGATGAGTGGTGTCGGTCGACAGACGGCATGGTGTCGGGTTACAGGCGGCGGGTCGCATTTGTCCCAAATAATAAACACCAGATTGGTGTCAAAATGAACGCTTTATTATCTCATCAATCCGTGAACCTACAACTCCTTATAATATATAAACGTTTCTTTTCAGTAAATCTTCTGCAAAGGTTAACACGGCCTTTAATAAATTGTATGGCTACATCGACCGTAGTTTCATCTTACACTTAAAATGTTTAAGATTTATTGTAATGCAATTCGACATACAATTGTATATTGTGGTTAACGAAATGGCTTATAGCAGTTTATGTTTCAATAAAACTCAACACAGATTATTTTGGTGCTGCCCTGATTTTCTCTTAATATAATGACTGCACTTGTTGTTTATTTGGCAGTTATATGTGCGAAATGAACGTTTAGCAAATAGAATTGCTTTAACGTGAAATATATTTATAGATTTAAAACTGGATTAAAGGGCCATTGTTTTACGCTGTTTGTAGCGAGTACAAATACGGACAGATAGTCTGTTTGGCCTATATATATTCAAATGTACCTATGTAGTTTTTATTTTTATTTTTTATTAAAACTTTTGAGTTCAATGAAATTGAATACTTACCTAATACCTACTCATTTTATTGTCTTTACATACTTATTTTATAAAATAGCAATAGTAGAGTTATAATAGAGATTAGTAGAGTTCAAGCGTACGTCTACAATTCATTGGAAGGATAATTTATAATCATTATACAATTTAAATAATCAATATGAAAATGTTTGTAAATATATTATATACCTAGATTTTAGCTACCGGGACTGCTGCATGTATCTGAAAAATTCTCATACCACCCTATTCAAGGCGGTCAGATTCTAGGACATAGAACATTCTAAGGACAGATAACTGTTCCAATAGCAGGAAGGCGTGCATTATTAACGATGAAAGTGTAATAATATTTCTACGTATCAGATTTTAGCTTTATCCCTAAAACTTTTTTATTCAAAATATTTTTTTTACCATAACTCGTCGTGGCTTTTCACTTGAAAATGGATACTTAGATAAGAGTATACCTAATTATAAGTATTTCTTCCATTAGCTAGTCTTATGGCATTTTTAAAGTGTAGATAAAAATCTAAGTAAGTGTATGAATTTAGACAAACTTTAATTTTACATTACTCCAGTCTCCACAGTAGGTACCTAATATAAACAGTAATTATCGACCGTTACTATAAACAAATACAAATGTAGCAAAATGAATATCCTGTATCCAATGATTATTTTGATTTCAATAATAATATTGAAATCAAAATAATCATCAAGCGTATAAAAACAAGCTATCAAAAAATACAAGGGAAATAGGAAGTTATACTTCCGGAATTCACACAATTTCGTTTTCCCAAATTAGTCCTAAATGGTTTCCTCTCAAAATTTAAATATCTTTATTTGAATTATACGATTTATCAAGCGATAGTTCATCACGTTCGCTCATAATAATTATAATCAATATAGAAAAAATGTGAAAATTGCTTTTCCTTCATTTCACTCTGATCGAAGCTTAAAGTTACACATTATATTTCGACATAGGTAAACTTTTTCAGTAATAGAATTCGTGAAAAACCGTCTCTATAATCTTATTCCAGGTCACCCTTGACCCTAATACTTTCATTTTTACCCAAGCGTGATTTAATATAAGTGTAAACATTTCTGGGGTATAACAATTTGTATGATTTAAAATTATTGAGAGTGTCTGCGGCACTGGGGCTTAATGCGGAAACAAGCATTTGGGACATCCGAACTGACTAGGTGTGTATTCAGATAAAGCACCCGCATGCTATTTACCTAGACCGAATTAAAGTTCAAGGCCCAATAATAGTGTTAATGTACGAATATAATTTGCAAACAAAACAATGAAAATACCTTATACAATAAATAGGTACCTTATATTTGTTACCTCGCTTTCAATAGTAATTATTCGCTAGAGCGGAAAGAAATTAAATATTACTAAATATTATAAAGGTATTTGAAAGGTGTTTTCAGCGAGCCTTCTTTTGTAACGACGTTATATTTTAAGACACAATTCTTATTATGTATAATGTTAAATTACGTCTCGTTAAATTTATCGACAACTTCATAGACATAGGTCACATAGTATGTATGAAGTTTCGCTGTCTTTATTGTTATTCAACCCCTTTCAGTTGTTCGTTTTATATATAATATAATAAAAACCTTCTCAGCTAAAGGTGGACAAAGCTTCTTTCAAAATAATAGAGAAGATACAAAAAGGTTTAGTTAACCATTTTGTTTCAGACGTCTGTCGCCCCTAAAATTGGAATTCTTGTAATAGCAGTAATGGGTAATATTCGAATAGGTATGAGAATAATCGTAGGTGTTGGGCGTTGATCTACAAATCTCTCGACCCACATGCTTATCACTTCTAATTAGACGTTGCAACGTAACCAAACGTTGCATATCTCATTACGCAATGCATTTGGTTTATTTGTAGTGGCGTTTGCACTTGAAAACGTTCAGTATTAAGATAGATTACCGCCAATAACTTGTAGCATATCTGTATGAATTTTACTATAAATTTCAGCAAATGATTTGTTTTATTTGTATTAAATGAGAAAGCCAACGTGATGCGCTGAGAACATAAAAAATTGGGCAGCGGGCCCAGGTTGTTAAAATAATTGTTGTTAAGTATTATAATAGCGTAGTAATTTATTTTTTCTGTAGAAAATGCCAATATAATGTATATTCAGAAATAAATAGGATAATAAAATATGAATTTATGTAATAAAAAATAAATCGTTGCTTATAAAATGTTCATTTATTTTACTTATGCTCTATAATTTAATATTGATCATTAGACATAGCTTATTGAGTGTGTTACTCAAAATAAAACTTCATAAATATTAAGCGTTTCATTTAATTCTAGTAAACAGAAACTCGATATTATCTTATTTCTTTCTCAAAGGTCCAAAACAATTTAATCAGTGCCTAAGTTACGACGTCTTTTTCTTATAAATGGATAGAAAAATTCATTCCAACTTGATTGATTTCTAAAACCTTATATTTTACGTGAGAAAAATGTTCATTGGAAAGTGGTTTAGAAGCAATTTGCTTGAAGTCTAAATCATGCTTTGTCAAAATAAACTATATATGATTTACCACCCTTATCTACCACAGGTAACTCTGGTTTAGTTTAAAACAACCTAGTCTAGCTTACTCTACCCCATCTTATAATTATATACCTATTAGTAGGTATATATTGGATGATTTTTGATAAATAATTACGTAGGGATAAGTTAATTCATCTTTTGTTGGTTAATAAAATGCAAATATTCCTCTTATGAAAACCAGTCTTACTATTTGTGTAACATCAATTAAGATTTGACATTTTCATTACCAAAATCGAATCGATAAATATTAATAAGAGCTATTATCGGATAACAGCGGCAAAAAACCATGTATCATAACTATCAACGTTGTGCCTAGTGGAAAAACTGACGAATGCCGTATGGCGTATTTCTGGGTAGTATGGTCGTTTTCTCTGTGGCCTCGCTGATAATTCGTGCAAAAGTAAGATTCAATAAAATATTTATATTATCAGCAATGATTCGGTTTGGTAAGTGGTCATGTATCAGCGCATGAGTGCCCGGGGCGTGGGATGTTCCACTAGATACAAAAACGCGTGCGCCCTTGAGCCGCCGGCTCTCTGTTTATTCGACTGTCGTCTAGCACTTAACGCCAACGTGGATATTGGCTATTTTTGCACGATTCACCATCAAGAAAGCATCCGCTATTAGGCAAAGTATAGGTTCAGATTGAACCATCAATAACGAATGAAATTAAAAGGTTTAATGCCAGAGCATCAAATCATGATTGTATTTACCTATGTTAGGTAGAGAGTAGAGACGCGGACGGTTGGAGGAAAATTTATGTTCTTTCTCATCATCTTTTTCTTCCGTAAGTAAAATCAATCTAGGTATCTGGATTATTATTTGTTATGAATGTAAGTAGCTTAAATATGATTTCAAGAATCGATGTACCTAGTCTTTAATATAAAGTGTTTTTTTTTTCTTAATAAGTATAAAACATTGTCCTTAATTTCATAACCAAAAAAATAAAAAGTAACTCAAAGCTTTATTAATTTGCAATATAAAATATTTTGCTCGTACGTAACTAATTAAATTTCCTTTTTAGGAAAAGTATCGTTAATAATTGTATTGCTTCTAAGAACAAATCATTGAAAAAAATACCGATTTCTATTAAATTCTGGGGTTATCGCGCTATAACTTAAAAAAAAAAAACAGAATAAGTACAACCCACGATACAAGTTTTCGATACAAAACCAATAACTGTTAACAAACATCAATTCAATGTACATAAAGAGCTATTGAGTATTGTGGAAGAAAAACGTTAAGAATGTGCAATTTATCCATATATAGTGGTCATGTGTACTAAGTAATGTATTTTATTCACTGCACGGAGAATAAGTGACGTTAATTAGGTGCCATGTTTCGTGAAACCCACGTTTTTATATAAAACTAAAGGCAATGTTTTATTGCAATTACTAAGGCTTTATTTGCGCGAAATTCCATTATTTATAGTCTGGTGTCCGATGAAGGAAAGTTTGTATTTATGTTATTTATTGCTTTCAGAGAACCAAATAAAAGTCACCAGTTTTTTCTAGATATTATGAAGGTGTCTTTTATATACCTACTTATGTACGTATACAATAACTGTTGCAGGTGAAAATTTGCAAAATTCAGTAATGACGGATGTAATTTTTTTATTTGTAGATGCTTCGTGATATAAGACATTTATTTAGGCCTGGAGTTTTTCAATATGTTTTTTATATGTAACCTATGAGTGGGCATAGAGAGCATTGTTTAATCGAGGTCTGTTATAAAAACATAAAAATAAAAAGTATGTTAAACGCATAATAAAAGTTTTATTTATGTTAAAATGAGGTGTGAAATAAATATAGGTATGACACTTAAAACAAAAACAATGTTTCTTTTTCCGTTCAGGTTTATAGTCACCATAAAAGTTAGTGTCTCGATAAAGAACTTTAGCATGAACCGGATCTATAATAATTAATAAGAATAAAATGGAAGTACTCGGTACTTAAATGTTAGTAAATGAGTATGTAGTAGGTATGTACTTCCACATTTTCATCAATAAGGCAATGCAGTTTTCATATTTTCGAAAAAAAGGACCCGCGCAGATATAGGCGAAGCGCAGCGCATTTTTCGATGTCAAACTATAATCGACATTTTTACGAATAAATAATTAATATTTATTGTTTAAACAATAAAGAGCCTTAATTCGATTTGTTTATATAAGTTCAATTAACCTACCTACTTACATCGCTCTTAAACAAATCACGAGCTCATAATGAAAAATATGCCTTTATTTTTATTTAAAATATATATTAATTTACCAACTAAACTGAAATATTGTAATTCTTAAGAGTATAAATCACGTTAACCTCGGGGTCAGAATATACCGAGTTACTATGAACGTGGTGTCAACGGAAAACAATACTCTCAAGTCTCTACTTCTCGGTTACTTACATTTCTTCAAGACATAACTATTATTATTTGTCATTTTAAATAATAAGCTGAAGAAAACTATACAAGTACATAATACTTATATACATTATTCTCTTATGGAGAAGTCTAATCGAACACTTAATAGATGTCGTCTCTTTTTCTTCAACACATTAAATTACATAAACTTCTTTATAGCAAAGGATATTTGCATAAAACTTCCTCGTTTGTTAACATATACATATATTTTACTTATAAGTCTTATAACTGAAATCGCTTAAATATATATATTTAAAATGTTTATGGTGGGTCGTCGAGACACCGTACGCTCATGATTTATTGAAGGCATTAAAAATCATCGTATAGCTTATGTTTGTCATCGTCCTATTATCATTGCTGGTTATAAATAGTTATATAACATGGAAGATGTTTTACGGTCCCAACATTATTTATTTTTACACTTCGTGCATTTTTATGGCGAAGATATATGATGAGATTAACTATGCTATCAGTGGCATTTAAGAATGTTCCTTATTTATTATCTTTTACATAAGTATTGTATATAATAATAATACAAAATTTTAAAAAATGCTAAAGCTCGAAAATTTGGCTACCTTATTTATGGGCTCCTAAATAAAAATATTTTTCTTATAAGTACAAAAGTAGCAGAAAGTTAAAAACTGTTTGTTTACAACTTCCACAAGTTCAATAGTAGGTAGTAGGAGATGAGGAATAGGTATAGGTCCGTACGTTTGAGTCTGCGACTTGAAGACACTCGTGTGTCTTCACTATGTGTCTGTGTTATCTGTAGTTTATCTGAAGAACGTGACCTCTATTATCTATGGACACCGCCCGCCCATCTCACAGCGATCAGTCCGATGCAAATAAATATATGTGAGCAAACGAAACCATTCATTTAGAAATGCCGAACTGTCTTTTGATTGCTTATAATCCACAACGACCACCTTGAATATTAATTTATTAATCGATCTTGAGATAAAGTTTTTTTTACGTTTTTCAGATTTTTTATATTTGTATGTATGATTTACGGTGATTTTACCGGTGGATCCAATACGAAACTGGCAATTATAACGCCCTCACGTTATTCTGTTGTTATTGATTTATTGTAATTATGAGTGGGATTTGTATTTGGATAACTTCTCTTCAAATTACAGAAATTATAAGTAGCATTTGTCTTTGCTAATTCAGCTTTTAACGGATACTTCTACTTATAAATATTTTACTTATTTTGTCTTTTTAGATTTAACGATGAATAAAAATGTCCACTAACATTGCTTGAGGAAAAATTCCGAAATTAATTTTGAAATATTCGGTTTTCGAACCACAACGGCTTTTAGCTGTTTTTTAGCATAAATGCTTAAAATGTAGATAAGACATTGAAGACACATTTGCTGATTCGAAGATAAAACATGAATGTGTGTGTGATAGAGGATGAACCATAGAAATCTAAATAACAAGGCACTGTTATTTAGATTTCTATGGGATGAACGAAGCCTCCTACGAGCAGAAGTTAGTAAGTATAGCAAATAGTTACCTACGTATTATAAAAATAAAACAATAAACATGTTTGTAAGTTTGTACATGTCTGTAAGTTTGATTCTTTAATTGACCAATTTTTTGTATGAACTGAAGAATTACATTTCAAGAGCCGGATTCAAATTCAAAAATATAAATGAAATGATAACAAAATGACGCGTCGGGACCGGACATACCGCGAGGGGTCCGGCGGAGCAACGGCATGGCACGTGGGGCTCAAATGCAATCGGCCCGTAAAAATAAACGCATCTGATTGATCATAATAACAAGTTGGAGGTGAATGAATGAATAAAACATACCAGATACATTTCGAGATACAGAGGCATTGTAGTGCGCTATTTTTGCGTTATCCCCTTATGGTTTCTTTTTCCTTACGCTAAGGTCACTTTGTACATCCATTGAGATTTAACAGTTGTTAATTTATGTGATTGTTACTTTATTTTATTCGTTCTGTAGCGCAACACTAATTTTCTGATATGTATTATTTATTTATTTTATGTTTTATTATATTTGTTTACTTCTATAGGTTTTTTTTTGAAACGGTGGTGGCTCCGTGTTTATATGAAGATTCCGATTTCAACAGAAAAGTCGGAGCTTTGAGACCAGTCGAACGTGGAAAAAATAAATAGGATTTTTATTTTTTTGCACATTACCCAAATTATCACTGTTTGAAAATGTAATGGTAATCATCGTGAGGAAACCGGCCGAGACATGTCCAAAAATCAAAAGTTCGACGACATGTGACATCTTCCAAGCCGCACTTGGCCGACGATGGATATGTATGGTATAAAGGAGTTCTGGGTACAGTGGGAACAAATAATATGATCTTGATGATGATATTTATATTCCTCATACATTTTACAGGTTAAAAACAAATCCAAAAACTAAAAATCAATAAATTTACTTCCAATAGAACATTTCTTTTCATTTATTATTAAAACAGCATATTTAGATTAATAGACGAGCAACTCTGTCCTGCCAATTTTGAATTTACCTTCATCACTTAGGGTTACAAACACTGTAAACCGATAATGTGTTATTTAATTTATCATTAAATATAATTATACTATATTTATAAATAAATCGTACCTACTCCCGAAGGCTGAAGGCAATACCTATCTCTTTAGTAAATTTCCATCCTTAGCTGAGACTCAGGGGATTATTGAGATTTGAGAACTTTGTGGTGCGCAATTTAATTGTTATTAATGATTCTCTCTAACATAATTACATTTTATAGTGCCACACAATTGGCCACACAGTATTAGTTAATTAGCATTTTTTTAATTAAAGTATTTACGATACTATACAATGTGTAAAATAGGAGGAAATAATATGATCCTTTATTAAAGTCGGCGTTCATCAATGAATTACTGGATTACGTCATATTTCTAATATGCTTATTTGTAATAGAAGTATAAATTCGTTTCGCTGATATCAGCTACAAGGGTCAAAGATCTTTCGAATTCAAATATTTGTTACGGTAAGATAATGAACATAAAAGTTTGGTAAGAATGATTCGTAATTTTGGAATAAACTGGTCGAGGTCAAATATGACTAAATTTCCAATGCTGATTCTTTGGAGACAATATTAGTTTTGAGAAAAAGATAACATAATAAGTACGTATCTACTCTTATGTCCAGGAAATTTATATGATTCATCATGATTTTATCTAACGAAAACATTTAAACTTTTAACTGTTTATGGACATAATATTCATATTCAACGAATCGGCGAAAAAACCTGCAAAGATCTTGCAATGCGAGATGTAGTACCTAACCTACCCAAGAAGAAACTACAGTCAATAACCTTAGTACATTAAATTGCGTGCTATGTATTCGGTATATTATCACAGATAAAATCTTAAGTGACACAATACGAACGACGCTTACTAAAATCACACAAAATAAAAAATGCTCAATTTCCTTATACCGCTTAACCATAATTTGTCTCTTAAAAACCTGTGGCAATTTAATATTAGTTTTGATTGCTAAGATATATTTGGCCATAAAATTTATGAATGGGTTTTCATTATAAATGCAAGCCTAGCATGTTTTATTTCTATCAGATTTTTAGGTAATATTCTTAGCGAACTGTAAAGATATTGATCACTATCATAAAAACGTTCTAACATCTAAAAATAGCGTCGAATCATTCATATTTAAAATGCAATGTAATAGAAATAAATTACCAATAAAGTATCAAAAATATATTATATTAATATGATACTTTGAGAATTTATTCGGTATCTACATCGTAAACCTGTATTAACGAAACCATCATGTTGTTATATTGTTGTTTGAGGCGCATAATATTATGATTTCAACTAATGACTTTAAAGAATTTGATAACAATTTATTTGACATGGTGGGGTCATTATTACCCGAAATAAAAATTTATCATCATGAGTGATGTATTTCTTCGAAGCTAAAGTTAAAACTTACACAAACAAACCTACTAAATAAGATTTAAATAGAAAGTAATTGTTTAAATATGGCTTCAGTGAATAAATATAATACAAAAAATTAAAGGAACCCTGAATGGGAGCTGGGACAAAGCTCTTATTGAAATAATGACGTACCTACTACAAAAGTACAATTTAAAGGCCGAAACTAAAATAACATTTTTAGAAATAGAAAATTTGCTATGATCGAAAATCGCTAATACTATTCTGATGATTTTCTTAAAATTGTCCAATGAGGGTTTAAAGTTCAAACAATACTTGAGCTCACCGAAGCATTTAAATTCAATGACGCAAATGCTTGAATCCCATCAAAATAAAATAATGTAAATTGCAATGTTTAAACTGCATAATATGTTACCTTTACAATACATATATGTACGGTGTAGGATAACTTAAACAAAAATGTGTCTAAAAATTCTTATAATTAACTCATGATTTGAGATGAAGATGAGAAGGAAAAAGCTTATAAGCTCACTTCTTTTATTAATGTTTTAATACTTAATTATTATCATTCACTAAAATACTTCAAAAATAATACAATGCTCCTAAATTGACGCTACGAAAAACACTTCCATTTATACTTGTATTCACTTGCAAATTAACAAATGCACAATATTTGAAACGTGAAAAACAAAAGTTTAGTAAAAAAGTGAAACAGTGGAGAGAAATTTGTATAGGTATTAAATACCTATACAAATTTCTCTCCATCACGAATTGTGTAGTGTAGGTACCTAGTATAATTAATACTTTTTACACGCTTTATATTAGCTTCACCTGTATGTTTGTTTGTTTGTAACCGACTTCTTTGGGCGCGATTTTGACCCACTTTAAACGGCCAGATTTCGTTCAAACTTTGTAGATTTATTGAGGACCGATGAGAATACACTAATTTGATAAAATTTTCTATTTTTTAGTTCGGTTTTCTATAAAAAGCGTGTTTTTTAGTTTTTTTTAACTATTATTATTATTTACCTAAACTGTATAATTTATATTCTTTCTTAATTACGCTCTCGGCTCTCTGCTATACTTTTACGCTCTCAGTGTTCAATAAAAAATTATGATTTCAAAAGGCATAAGATTAGTATTACAGTGTAACAAATAACAATATACAATGTATCTATACGATAAGAAAAGTTGTGTTTGTTCGACGAAATATATAATTTGCATGGAAATGGAAACATTTCAACTTGAATTCATATATATCTATTATAGATAATAAATCTACTATAATGTAGGTACAAATAAAAGCAATTTTAATCATTATTATGTATGTTATATACATTTAGAATTATAGATTTATATGTTGATAATAATTTACATTTCAAATTAAATGGTTGTTTCTATAATAGGATGTTTCGCAGAATATACTCTTCCGTGGCAAAAAAGTTATGATTGATTTTTCGAAGAAAAACTAAAATATAGTGATATAAACAGTAGGATGATTATTACTAAATACCTCTTACTGATAAAAATAATTCTATAATACATTTGCGTTAATAACTTCTTAAACTTTTACTCTAACCAATAAAAGATAGGCATAAAAGCTCCATAATTGGGTTGAAGTTATTACAACTAAACCTGAAAAAAAATAGCAGAAGACAGTTAACAGGTTTTTCTTCTGAATCATTGTTCTTATTTATTAATCGTTAATTATTATTATTACCGAAGGTCCCAATAAACAATAATCTCATCGATATTCGACGGAAGATTCTTATGTATACAAGTTATTGTTAGATTAAAGATATAAGTTAACCACACTTAACCATTACATAGCTTTTATTAGATAGATTTTGGATTTTTGTTGTTAGTGTGTAATCTAACCATTTTTAATGTATGTTAAAATATTTATGCCTTATAGTAGATGCTTTATATTTTTGTACTAGCTGTTAGCCGCGGCTTCGTCCGTGTGGGCATAGTAAATTCTCATAAGTATTGGTTGTTTAACCGTGGTTATATTATGTAGCATATTTTATTACTATCAAGCCACCTAACTATATCCAGATCCAGACACAAAAATCATAATTACCATAACATCGCTCAGTTGCGGCTTGAAAGAAAGACCAACAAACAAACCTATATTATTATACCCTACATCCGACATCTATACTGATTGTGACGTATTGACTATCAGACAGCTATTCATTAAAGCCTGTATCATGGAGCAACATACAAATATTGACCATCAAAAAACCTTAGGACGTCAACGTAATGTTTATTTTTATTTATTTATTTATTATACTTTATTGCATTAAAAATACATAAATATATATAACAAAGACAATACTACAGAAACAGCAAAGGGCGGCCTTATCGCTAGGTAGCGATATCTACCAGGCAACCCAACAATCAGAGGAAATTTAACAATATGATGTGGGTGAGCAAAAATAAGGCAATACTAACACATTGAAAAATGTACAAAATAAACGTATACAAAGCTAACTATGTACTTACTAATAGTAATATAAAATACATAAAAATAATGAAATAAATATATACATAAATACGATAATAATTATAATAAATAGTTATACATACACTTACATACTTAATGTTTGTCCCACGAATAAATTCAATTCATATTCTATTCGAAAATTCCAATGCTTTCTCGGTCCCATGTTATATAATAAAATAAATAAACAAATTGATATATATCGTACCACATATACTCAATGCAAAAATAAAATACATAATTGGCTAAAATCACAAAATTATACACAAATTGAAAATTTATTCAAAACCTTGGAATAAGTACATTATTACAACGATCTACTTATCTTCAAACAAATAAAATAATATGTAATCAACATAAACTTTTACTGAATTTAATTTTAACATAAGTGATTTTAATTTTAACATATATATATTTTTTTTTATACAAATTTAAATAACAATACATAAAAAAAAAATCTAATCACAATCGCTACAAACAAAATAAATATAATACACATATACATTTTTTTTTTAAACTTAAATGTGTTAAATTGAGCTTAAGTCCATAACTTTCGTTGTTGTTTTACTAGTCATCAACGATCGGTTAATAAGGTCCATTATTCTTAGAATTATTAAGTACGCAAATGTCAAATCACCGTCTTTGTTATGATAATTTTTGTAACTTTGTGAACGCTTGTATTATTGTGAATAATTAGTTTATATTACATAGTGGGAAGATATTATCGTCTAAGATACAGGCTCGGCCTAGTTTAGACGATAATGTCCATAGTTTTAAGTATTGTGTTTATATAAATTGAGTGGAATACACAGTGTAATTGAAGGTATGGATAAATAAAGATTTTTATTATTAAAGATTTTTATTATTATTATTATTAACAAACACGTTTTCGCATTATTTTCAACTAGATTTCCGCCCGCGGCTTCGCCCGCGTTTTCAAAGGAAAACCCGCATAGTTCCCGTTCCCGTGGGATTTCCGGGATAAAACCTACCCTATGTGTTAATCCAAGTTACCTTCTATATGTGTGCTAAATTTCATTGTAATCGGTTCAGTAGTTTTTACGTGAAAGAGTAACAAGCATCCATACATCCATACAAACTTTCGCCTTTATAATATTAACTAGCTGGTGCGTTGTGCGCGGGCTGCAAGCAGCCCGCGAGCCCCTTTTGCCCCTGGGTTGAAGCAATAGGGCAGTCATTAGAAAATGTGTTAGAATTCCAAGTCCATTTATAATTTTCTGCTAACTGCGATTCCACAGTCAATCGGAAGTGCTTATAAATTCCCAATTCAAAATTTTCTATTCTGGAATGCTGTCGACCTTCGAGGGTGCGTTGTGCGCGGGCTGCAAGCAGCCCGCGAGCCCCTTTTGCCCCTGGGTTGAAGCAATAGGGCAGTCATTTGAAAATGCATCCGAATTTTCTGTCCATTTGTTACATCTGCTAACAGCGAATCTACAGTCAGTCGGTAATGCTTATAAATTCCCCATTCAAGTATTTTCCAATCCGGGAAGCTGTCCACCTTCGAGGGAGCGTGGTGCGGAAGCATCCCAGGGCAGAAATCTTCAGTCATTTGAAAATGCATTAAATATTCCCCGTCAATTTGTTATTATCTGCTAACAGCGATTCCGCAGTCAATCGGAAGTGCTTATAAATTTCCCATTCAAATATTTTCTATTCCGGGGGGCTGTCCACCTTCGAGGGTGCGTGGTGCGCGAGCTGCAAGCAGCTCGCGGAGCTGCCCTGGGAGGGCAGAAATCTTCAGTCATTAGAAAATGCATTCGAATTTCCTGTCCATTTGTTACCTACATCTGCTAACAGCGATTCTACAGTCAGTCGAAACGGCTTATAAATTACTTATTCAAATATTGGTTAATTTTTTGATAGCGGTGACTTTTCTTAAGAAACTTTTCAAGACAAAAAATGTTGTGTGGTTTTATGAAACCACGGTAAAAGTGAAACTGTTCGAACGGTTCCGAACACTGCTTTATACCTACTCGGCAGCCGACCGTCACGCGACATGCGCTACACAGACCAAAAAGTTTGAGACGATGTAATAAAAGTTTCACTTTAATAAATGTGTGAAGATGTGTAAGACATATTGAAAACTTCAAGTCTTTTTAGTAGGTAGCGTCGTTTAAAATCAAATTCATTATGCTTTCGGCACTAAAAATATCTAAGTGAAAGCCATAGGACTACAGTCAAAGGGTGTATCGAATTACATATCGTTACACTATAAAAATAACTACTTTAAAAAAACCGACTTCAAAAACGGGGAAGTAAAAAATAATTAATTACCACACATTATTTAGTTGTGTTATTCACTATATAGGTTTGAAGTCGGTGCCAAGCACTAACACTTATTAAACTACGATATTTTTTGATACAAGAACTACGATTATTTCGATACAAGAACTACCTACTTGCAATTCAATTACATTATTCGCAAATTCGCAATACAAAAAATTAGCTATTTTCGATACAAAAACTACACTACTCTTGGTGTAAGTCCTACGCTTATAAAGCGTGAACGATTGGCTCATTCACTAAATAAATGTGTGAAGATGTGTATATTATTACGTATTGAAAACTTCAGTCTTTTTAGTAGCTTCGTTTAAAATCAAATTCATTATGCTTTCGGCACTAAAAATAAGAACCTACTTTTCCGTTTTTGAAGTCGGTTATTTTTAACGTAGTTTTAATAGTTTTTAACCTACGTAGTTTTTTTGTTTGAGTGGGAATCGCCCTAAAGTCGCTTCTGTTCAAGAGTTTACCTAACACGCTCGTCGCTTCGCTCCTCGCTACCTATTTGAATATTTACGCCGGCCGCTGACGTGACTTGCTCGCTTCGCTCGCTTGGCTGGTGCGGTAGTTCAAAAGTTAACCTAACTGGCTCGTCGCTTCGCTCCTCGCTACTTCTTTGAATATTTACGCCAGCCGCTGACGTGACTTGCTCGCTTCGCTCGCTTGGCTAGTGCGGTAGTTTAAAAGTTAACCTAACTCGCTCGTCGCTTCGCTCCTCGCTAATTCTTTGAATATTTACGCCGGCCGCTGACGTGACTTGCTCGCTTCGCTCGCTTGGCTAGTGCGGTAGTTCAAAAGTTAACCTAACTCGCTCGTCACTTCGCTCCTCGCTACTTCTTTGAATATTTACGCCGGCCGCTGACGTGACTTGCTCGCTTCGCTCGCTTGGCTAGTGCGGTAGTTCAAAAGTTAACCTAACTCGCTCGTCGCTTCACTCCTCGCTACTTATTTGAATATTTACGCCATCCGCTGCCGTGATTCTCTCGCTTCGCTCGCTTGGCTCGTGCGGTAGTTCAAAAGTTAATAAATATTTTCTACTCCGGGAGGCTGTCGACCTTCGAGGTTGCCCGCGGCGCCGCCTTTTGCCGTTGATATTCAATTTCCCTTCCTACTATGGAAATTTCCATACAAAATTTTCGAAAAAAAAAAATTTCGCTTTTTACCAAAAAATTTTATGTGCCTGGAAGCGGACCAGGTTTTGAAGCATTTTTTACTTCGGCGACCCCGACCTAAGTGCCACCGGTTCAGAGAGCCGTTGAATTTCGTGATGTATGGAAAATGGAAACCAGGGGTCGGAGAGAGATTCTGAGTATGCAGTTTTGTAAATATGGCCGATAAGAGCACAAAAGTCAATTTTCAGACCCATCGTAAAGTAACCGGCGCCACCATCTTGCTTTGAAAAATTGGCCATTTTTGAAAAAAAAAATGGCGTCCAATTTAAAATTTATCGATTGCCCTGGTAGCGCCCCATCTTCCTGATCATTTTTTAGTTCTACACCCCCCACCTATCTAGCGCCGTTTCGTAGAGCCGTCGAATTTTGCGTTGTATGAAACTCGGAAACCAGCGGTGGAAACTCGATTATGAGTATGCCAATTTAATGTGCGGCTCGATTAAAGCCCCTGTGCCAAGTTTCAGCGCGATCGGACCAGCGATGGCCGTTTTAGAAATTTGTATGGCGGCGGCCATTTTTCAATTGCTCGAGGTCTACTCCAAGTTTAGTTCGAGCACCCCAGATGCATCTGCTACCGTTTGCGCGGGCCGTTGACCGTCTTCGAGAGATGAGGGAAAGTTTAAGATTTCGTATTTTTCTGGATATCCTGGGAGCTGGGCGAGTACGAATGCATCATTGGTGTATTTCTCCGTTGCGCCACCTCGTCTAAATTTACGTTTTTATGTTTGCGCCAAAAATGGAAAAATTCCAAAATCGAGCGACCCACTATGGCTCCCTGGTAGCGTCCCAGGGTGGTGATCATTTTTAGTTCCGACACCCCCAACCCAACTCGCACCGTTTCCGCGGGCCGTTGGATTTTACGTTGTATGGAAGTCGGAAACGGGGGCTCGGAGCCACTCGAACGGGGCACCGATCGATTTGCCGGCTCGAACAGAGCACGTGTGCCAAATTTGAGACGTAAGGATTCATAAACGGCGATTTTGGCAAAGTACGGCGGCCATCTTGTTTTCGCGAAAATCCCAATTTTTCCACCTCCCCTGGTAATCGCCACCAGTTCCGAGCATTTTTTGTTCAGACACCCCCCCTCCAGGTATCACCGTTTTTGCGCACCTCCAGGGGTCCACTCGGTTTTCGAAGGTGATCGAGATCGCTATATTTTTCCTCTGGTCGATCGGAGCACCTCTACACGATCACGTCGAAATCCCCCCAACTTTCCACGTAGTTTCCGAGAAAACCGATGTCAGTGAGTGAGTGGTAGTGTAGCTTTATATATTATAACTAGCTGGTGCGTTGTGCGCGGGCTGCAAGCAGCCCGCGAGCCCCTTTTGCCCCTGGGTTGAAGCAATAGGGCAGTCATTTGAAAATGCATTCGAATTTCCTGTCCATTTGTTACATCTGCTAACAGCGATTTCACAGTCAATCGGAAGTGCTTATAAATTCCCAATTCAAATATTTTCTATTCTGGAATGCTGTCGACCTTCGAGGGTGCGTGGTGCGCGGGCTGCAAGCAGCCCGCGAGCCCCTTTCTCCCCTGGGTTGAAGCAATAGGGCAGTCATTTGAAAATGCATTCGAATTTCCTGTCCATTTGTTACATCTCCTAACAGCGATTCTACAGTCAGTCGGTAATGCTTATAAATTCCCCATTCAAGTATTTTCCACTTCGGGAGGCTGTCCACCTTCGAGGGTGCGTGGTGCGCGGGCTGCAAGCAGTCCGCGAAGCATCCCAGGGCAGAAATCTTCCGTCATTAATTTTTATTTTGTCAAAAAAAAAGTCCAAGACAACACTAATTACTCAATTAAACAAACAAGTACTTAATCGCAATTAATCGTTTCATAAAAAATATATATAATAATATGACAAAATACGCTAAGAAAAGATCATTGATGTAAAAAAAAATACACCGAAATTGTATGTTTTTTCTATTATAATCATTACCCATGTCACATGTTTCAACAACAGAATGTAATTGGCGATGTAATTTGTGTTTTTTTGTTGTACCAACTAAAAAGAAAATAGCAAACTGACACATTTTTTTAACATACATATAATACCTGTATATTTATGTGTTACATCAATCTATAATATTGTTATTATGATATAGTCGCGAGTTTAAGATTTTATACCCATTACAGAAAAAGTGCTCAACGCCGCTAAAGAAGTTTTCACTTCAAAAATAATCAAATGTTTGAAAATCTTACACCATGTAGGTACTTCATAATTTGATCGATATATTCATTAATAATCATATTATACTATGTATTTTTCTTATTCAAAAGTATAAAAAAACGAAATATAAGAAAAAATGAATAAGTCAATGCTCAGTTTTCGAGCAGCCCAGTCCTTAAGATCCCAGCCGATAAATTACTTGTCTTTAAATATATTATCACTACATAGTATAAAACAAAGTCGCTTTCTCTGTCCCTATGTCCCTATGTCCCTTTGTACGCTTAAATCTTTGAAACTACGCAACGGATTTTGATGCGGTTTTTTGAAGTGAAAACTTCTTTAGCGGCGTTGGGTATAAAATCTTAAACTCGCGTCAGGACACGTGGCCTGATCGAAAAAGCGTAAGACGGATATTTTTTTTTTTTAGCCCTTATAAATATTCCATGCGTAAGACGGATACCATTCCAAAATATCAAACATGCTGAACGTTAATAATCAAGTTTTCACTTCTGCCGGCACTCCCGGAGTGCAACCCGTCTTTTTTTTTTAATAGATAGAGTGATTCAAGAGGAAGGTTTATATGTATAATAACATCCATTAAATAGTGGAGAAGTACTGTTATTTTTGAGGTTTCTTATGTGATGTCGTAAATAATTACATTTTTTCCGCTTACATTGCAAACGCAGGCTGAACCCTACGAGTTTTATCAAAATAATGTACTAAGTATTGTTACACATTGAAAAGGTCTACAGAAAAGTCCGCGATGGTATGTCTATCTCTTATGGATAACCCACAATAACTTTTTTTTGTCATTTACTTTTTACGACAAATAATGGTTAATTTTCGAAGCGATTTTAACCAATACAGCATTAATCCTTAACGAATTAAATACCTTGAATACATTGTTCATTTAATATAGATCTATATGGCCCTTTCCACCGTATGATTTAAGAGAATATTTTCGAAGATATTACAGATTTAAAAATTGCGGGACGTAGCGTTTGCGGCGGTACCGGCCGGCCGCCATTGCACCCGTGCGAAGCCGTGGCGGGTCGCTAGTACAGTTTAATACAAAATTTAAATATCACTAATTTCTCTTTCAGTTTTGAACGACTTCGATATAGAAAGCGATTTTTTTAACAGAAGCAATAATGAAAATAGAAGATTGAAATTATTTAATGAAAAAATGATCTCGAAATTTGCAAAACGTGTTTTTAAAAGATACCTACAATACAAAATAAGATACCTAAATAATGTGTTTTAATTTCATTGAATATATTCATATACCTACTTGAATAAAAATGGTTACCTCTTGTCTTGTTTATAAACTAACAAAAAACTGAATTATATAAACAAGTCCCCCTGTCGAGTGTAGCTGATATTAAAATTAAATGTTAAGTAGGTAATTCGGTATGTAAAACCTCAAAATTAACAAATAGGTAGTTTGTTATCGTTATTTTTCCTTATCTAGTTACATTAAATTGAATTTTGTTGATTTTTTATTGAAGTTGTTTTCTCAATATTTCTAATCCCTTAGGTATTTTAGTAATTTAGCTGCAAGCCAACAATTTAAATAGTTAGGACTATTAATATTAATTAGTTAAAATCTTTAGTTTAATTTTCATTTATTCATTCATCAGTGCTGCTTTTTTGATTCTATCATTTTAAAATTCTCTTTCTCTTTTTAATTTTTATATGATAAGGTATAGTGCCTTTTTTAATTTATGTATCTACTGAATTAGGTGTTACGAAGCCTACTTACCTTTATTATTAATACCTACGTTTATTATAAAAAATATAGTTATAAATATAATATAATGCTACATCGCCATCATTTCATCTTACATAGTAGAATTTTTTAATTTGTTAAGTTCTTCATACACTGTGTTTTTGAATCGAACATGTGAAAAATGATTCATGATCATTAATTAAATGGCATAAGAAAAAGCTAATTTTAAGTAGGTAAGTACTAAACATTATCTTGTGAAGTAGATGGTAGGCAATTTATTTAATCAAAACTTTAATTATTTCAATAATAAAACAGCTATCTACATAGATTAATTATATTAAGTTTCATAAAATCAATATTAATAATTATTTTTGAATTGCGAATAAAACAACAATAATTGAAATTAAAATTATTTTATTAAAATGACTATATTATTCAACTAATGGTAACACATTTTTTCATTTTTAAAGAAAATCTATAGGTATAAAATATAAATTTATACAAAATCAAAATAACAAAAAACGAATAACATACAACTTAAATAAAATCTATACATAAAAAAAACGTAGGAAAATATACTGAATATTTTTATAACACTTGGGGCGTGATCTACAAATTAATAATCGAAGAAGAAAATACGCTACCCCGAGCTAGACGCAAACAGTACTGCATTGATTAACTTCCAAATTTTGAATAAATATTATGAACAGGTCGGATCAACGATAATATAGGCTATACATAATATTATTACATCGTTCCTTAGAAGCAATTGCAAGCAGCCCGCGTCGCATGACGCATCCCAGGGCAGCAATCTTCAGTCATTTGAAAATGCATTCAAATTTCTTGTCCATTTGTTACTATCTGGTAGCAGCGATTCAACAGTCAGTCGGAAATGTTTATAAATACCCCATTCAAATATTTTCTACTCCGGGAGGCTGTCGACCTTCGAGGTTGCGCGGTGCGCGGGCAGCAAGCAGCCCGCGGCGCCGTCTTTTGCCGTTGCTATTCAATTTCCCTTCCTGCTATGGAAATTTCCATACAAAATTTTCGAAAAAAAAAATTCGCTTTTTACCAAAAATTATTATATGCCTGGAAGCGGACCAGATTTTGAAGCATTTTTTACTTCGGCGACCCCGACCTAAGTGCCACCGGTTCAGAGAGCCGTTGAATTTCGTGATGTATGGAAAATGGAAACCAGGGGTCGGAGAGAGATTCTGAGTATGCAGTTTTGTAAATCTGGCCGATTAGAGCACAGAAGTCAATTTTCAGACCGATCGTAAAGTAACCGGCGCCACCATCTTGCCTCGAAAAATTGGCCATTTTTGAAAAAAAAAATGGCGTCCAATTTGAAATTTCTCCATTGCCCTGGTAGCGCCTTATCTTCCTGATCATTTTTTAGTTCTACACCCCCTACCTATCTAGCGCCGTTTCGGAGAGCCGTCGAATTTCGCGTTGTATGAAACTCGGAAACCAGCGGTGGAAATTCAATTATGAGTATGCCAACTTAATGTGCGGCTCGATTAAAGCCCCTGTGCCAAGTTTCAGCGCAATCGGACCAGCGATGGCCGTTTTAGCATTTGTATGGCGGCGGCCATTTTTTCCGCCATTTTGAATTTTTTTCACTATCTGTGGTAATTGCTCGAGGTCTACTACAAGTTTAGTTTGAGCACCCCAGATGTAGCTGCTACCGTTTGCGCGGGCCGTTGACCGTCTCCGCGGGCTGTGAGAAAGTTCAAAATTTCGGATTTTTCTGGATATCCTGGGAGCTGGGCGAGTATGAATGCATCATTGGTGTGTTTCTCCGTTGCGCCACCTCGTCTAAATTTACGTTTTTATGTTTGCGCCAAAAATGGAAAAATTCCAAAATCGAGCGACCCACTATGGCTCCCTGGTAGCGTCCCAGGGTGGTGATCATTTTTAGTTCCGGGACCCCCCACCCAACTCGCACCGTTTCCGCGGGCCGTTGGATTTTCCAATGTATGAAAGTCGGAAACGGGGGCCCGGAGCCACTCGAACGGGGCACCGATCGATTCGCCGGCTCGAACAGAGCACGTGTGCCAAATTTGAGACGTAAGGATTTATAAACGGCGATTTTGGCAAAGTACGGCGGCCATCTTGTTTTCGCGAAAATCCCCATTTTTCCACCACCCCTGGTAATCGCCACCAGTTCTGAGCATTTTTTGTTCAGACACCCCCCCTCCAGGTATCACCGTTTTTGCGCACCTCCAGGGGTCCACTTGGTTTTCGAAGATGATCGAGATCGCTATATTTTTCCTCTGGTCACTCGGCGCACCTCTACACGATCACGTCGTTATCCCCCCCACTTTCCACGTAGTTTCCGAGAAAAGCGATGTCAGTCAGTCAGTGGTAGTGTAGCTTTATATATTATAATAAAATAGGATTTATAACATCATAAAGATTTGATATTGAGATACGTCTTGATGAAGTTGTTATAATTACTGATGCACAATGCATATAAATATACACATTTTAAGGATGAAATTTTATAATTACAGATAATTAAGGCTAAGGCTTAACAATAGGAAGGAGTATAATAGAATACAAATAAGGCACCATTAAGGAATTCAAAGTGCAAAACTTTATAAAAATAAAACTTATAAAAGCTTCCTTCAATTCAATTACATCGGCACTCAAGCCTTGCGAATCGTAAATTATGACCGGTGTGTCGATGTAAAGCTCCTTTATTATAGCTTTATACTGACTCTTTTATTTTAAGCCGAACTCTTATCATGGGTAAATTAAATCATTCATTATTAGGTACCCTTTCAGTGAAATATAATATCCTTTACTAAGAGACAGAATATTTATTATTTAATACATTGTTTTAATAAAATATTCAATTATAAACATATTATGTGTTTCTTTTTACTAACATTATGAAAAGGAATGATTAAACTTAGGTAATAACCTCTTTCAATAAGTGTATGACGGAAGAAATAATGTTATTATTTAACATCATCTTATCTTATATACAGACTAGCTGTGCTCCACGGTTTTACCTGCAGTACTCGGCTCCTGTTGGTCTTAGCGAGATGTAAATATATATCCTTATAGCCTTCCTCGATAAATGGGCTATCTAACACCGAAAGAATTTTTCAAATCGGACCAGTAGTTCCCGAGATTAGCGCGTTCAAACAAACAAACAAAGAAACAAACTCTTCAGCTTTATAATATTATATAGTATAGACTATAGATAAAAGATTATTTATCTATGTTGTTTTTTTAAATGATACCTATAAATAGTTAACATAATATCTTTTCTGTAGATACGGTCGACATGCCAAAAGAAAAAAAAGTAATGAATATTTACAGTTGACAGAAAAAAAATGTTCAGTGGTTTAACTACATTATTATATTACTAGCTTTACGCCTGCGGCTTCACCCGCTTTGTCTAAAACCTAATAAATTATATGTACATATAAACCTTCCTCTTGAATCACTCTATCTATTAAAAAAACAGCATCAAAATCCGTTGCAATTAGTTTTAAAGATTTAAGCTAAGTAAGTTTATCAGACGATCATGAAGAACTTTAAGATAATATTTTTACTGTGATTGTAATCGTAGTTTCTCGTACATATTTATTTGTTGTGCATGTTAGTAGGCAGCTTACTTATATATTATTAATTATTATCAATGCGAAAGTTTGTGAGGATGAATGTAGGTTTGTCAAGAAAAATGATGCACGGCTTTGGATGAAACTATAAAGTAATATTGGTCATCAGAATAAAACATGAGCTATAGAAATACTTAATTTTGCCTGCAAGTTCATTCGCGGATGAAACCGCGAGTAAAAGCTATTGTATAATAATTTAAATGGTATTTTGTAGAGTTCTGTCCTTTTGACTATGTACACAATAGTTGTTAATTTAAATATTATAAAATAAGAATTAATTAGTTACGTAAAATTGTATGAATTTAAACATAATTTAAATCTCAATGTGAGTATTTGTCGTGAGAAAATTAATAGAGCTTTGATCGTTCAGCACTCCCACTCTCTAACTAGAAATTTGCTACTGTGTTTCGTCCGATTAATGTGTGAGGATAAATTAATCATAATATAATATTTTATCTTTCGTAGCGGATGTTTGTTATTATGTAAAAATATATTGAATGTAGGTTGCACACGGAAATGTAAATAACAATATAGCCTCTACGTGTGGGCAGACATAATATAGACTAATCAATAATCAGTGAACGTTAAAATTAAGAGTGATGTATGGATTATCTATATTTAGCGTTACTGATTTACGGCTCCGTTTGATAACGTTATAAATATTGCCGCGGGCATTTGCCTTAAAGCTACTTCAATGCAAGTCAATCGAATTTAATATAACTACAGCTGCTTGAACAAAAAAGTTTTTAGGTCAGAATGTGGAATTAACTACTGGATAGATATTAATATTTTTATATGGTTCTTATGTTTTTATGGGCGGGACTTTTATGGATCGTACACCTGGGTTAAGGAGCTTAAAAGATATAGTGTGAAAAATTTATTAGTGTTATCATAATGTAAATAATTGCGTCGCCATCTCAATATATTTTTATTTCTTCTTTTTTTTTTGTTAAAAAAATGAAAGAGAGTTTTTATATGAGATACTAATATAGCTTGTATATTTTTTTTAATTTAATTAATAAAAGTAAAAAAGTACCTATTTTCATCCTATTGTTATCTATTGTCACTACAGAAAATTATGCAAATTAATATAATTAGCAAAAACATAGTAGGTACACACCAAATACCAACATATTGCTCATAAATATTTAAAAAGTATTTAGACTTGAAACTACTTATAAGAGACTAGATTTCCGCCCGCGGCTTCGCCCGCGTTTTTAAAGGAAAACCCGCATAGTTCCTGTTCCCGTGGGATTTCCGGGATAAAACCTATCCTATGTGTTAATCCAAGTTACCCTCTATATGTGTGCTAAATTTCATTGTAATCGGTTCAGTAGTTTTTACGTGAAAGAGTAACAAACATCTATACATCCATACAAACTTTCGCCTTTTTAATAGTATTAAGGTTAAGATAACTCGATACATTAGTAAAAAAACGGTACAAGAAGATAATGTAATGAATTATTATTGTGCCACGTTCCCTCCATATTAATGTTTTTGCCCTGCTTCAAAACAAACTGATAAACAAATCTCGCGTCTTATCAATTCTAGAACTAACTCACCCTTCTCTTTTTACTCGGTTTTTCCGATGTGTGCACGTGATTCTTCCCTCGGATATTCATTTTTATTAATTAAGTTCACTACAGTATCAATACATTTCACTATATCACAAAGTTATCAAAACATTATGTAGAGTTTATGAATTTTTAAATTTGAACGGAGTAAAATCACTAACACAGCACTTTTCTTTCGCACAAATCCGTAAGAAAGTGATTGTTCGATGCATATTAAGTAACACCGAACGTGCGTGATACTGAAAGTCCGTACGCAGTATACGCGAGTATGAGCTTGCGTAGGGGAACGTCTCGCTACGATAGGAAACTCAATTTGAGTGTTGTGGACTGTGGTCCTGTGGCGCTCTGCCTGCGCCGCGGCCGCACGCGTCCCGCGCCCCGCCACCATCCAAATAGATCACATTGTTTGCTTTTTTCTTAATTAATTCTTTTGTTTATTTCACTGTCTATACACAACAGCCAATTTTCATCTAAATATCAATGACACGCACCTAAATCAATGTTCGATGTAAATTAAAAGTCTCTAGATAGAGATGTAGAGACTTTCAATTTAAATCAAATAATTTTATTGATTTCATATGCCATTTTGTTTATTTATTTAATTAATTATATTAATGTATATCTATCGATGAAAGGAAATAATGAACGTTTGTTTAATAATTTTCACCACATTTTCCGGCAGCGAAGTCGTACGGTTGCTTTTAATGGGATTATTAATCATGCTGTATTTAATCGTGATAAATATGAATACTAAATAAAGTTCTCACTTACACTGAACATGTAGAAGAGTCAAATGTTAATAGCAAGAACTTTGCATAATATATTAATTGATTAATATTATTATTAATGATTATAAATATCAGTTAAACGTGTACGTGTGTATTAGTTACAAAACAGTTTGTTATGATAAACCTTTGGAATCTAAGAGATGAAAATAAGATATTACGTCATAAATGCATTGTACCCAAATATTATTAATTATTTATTTAAGTAGATTATAAATAAGTAATATACCAATGTTTAAAATAGGTAAACATATCTACTTATAATAAATGATAAGAACCATTATTTACTTGAACTAAAACTATGACAGCCTTCGCAAAGCCGTCATGTAACCTACAAAAGAAGTAGAATTTTCAATTTCAACATAAAATTAAATATTTGCACTTAACACGCGAGCTGCAAATTAGCATTGGAGTAACCTGAGAATACAGGCACTTCTCACATAATTTGCCTATTGCTTAGTTCTTTAGAACGCGAAATAACAAGGTTTACATATAAATGCAGGCTACGATGGATAATTTTCACTTAGTGCCGCTTACGTCGCTATCGCTAAAAGCTAATGACTACAACAAGTTTGTAATAAACGTCGGGTTGCATTGACGCCGCATACAAATTGAACGTCTCCACCTATGTCACTTTAAAATATAAACGTGTAAAGTTACGCACTTTGCGGCATTATTTTATGGCTCATAAACACTCACGATCACTTTATTTATGATTTGGTAAAGTATTCGTAAATAATTGCTTTATTAATCAACATTATATCTTTCATAGTATATTGAATAGGTAATTGAATAAGAATTATATAAATTAAATTAGCTCTATGTTGATTTTTTTTTATATATAAATTAGCATTGTTTATGAAACTTATTCAAACTATGTAGACCAACTTTACTGAATTTAACACAAAATACACAAACATTAGCCTCAGTCATCGTTTTGGCACTTATGCAAAAATCTATGTAAGTGAAATGAGGTCAAAGTTTAAACAAACTCTCATTCATTATAAGAAGGTAGACATAAACTTTTCGTTTACAATTTAACAAAATATTTACATATTATTAAAATTAATATACTTAATATTAAAAATAAAAAAAGATCGGCGTGTGTGGTGAGGTGTCAGAAGTGAAACTTCTTCGGTAAGATACAAAGATACCAAAATCGTCGTCTTACTTCATTACGTGACGGTATTACCATGACGCCACCTTGAATTTTTACTCTCAAAACGCGCCTAAAAAAGTTTCACTTCAAAAAAACGATGGACATATTTATAAAAGAGAACCGAACGTTATACGTCGTTATCGTTACGTTATTACGATTTTCTCAAAAATTTAAAAAATCTAGTTTACGATGCTGTAATGAAAACCGATATTTTACTAATAGGTACATCTATAATTATTAAAATTAAAAAAAATATATCAAAACATTTTTGACACCTCACGTAAAAAGGAGTGGTTAGAATCAGGGATTTCAACTGGAAAATCTGTACAAACAAGATTGTATGATATTATTTAAATAAGCAACGAGTTTTTTTCGTATTAGCCAACGGCGATCATATTTCATAAGAATACTCATATGCCGTGACGTCTTAATAAAACTTTATAAAATAAATAAAACGTCCTCGTTTATTTATTGATCTGTTCGTCTCTCATCGATGCATGATGGATGAAAAATTGACCCGCTAATTACAATGCATTGTCTATTGTAGATCTACGAATGATTTATCATCCTTATATCATCATACTTCATACTTCATATTAATATTATAAACGCGAAATTTTATTAGTAAGTACTTATACAAACTCAAACACTCACTCATAACTCCGAAATACAAAAAATCACATAACATACATTGGGGTGATTCGGATAGCCCCCTAGGTCCTCGACCTCCCAGCTTCAGCATATCAATACTTCTTGGGACACCCTGTATAATATGTATGGATGGATGGATCTATGGATATTTGTTAATCTTTCAAGTAAAAACCATTAGACGAATTAGGGTGAATCTTTACCAGGAACTATAGAAATACTTGATTTTGCTCAGGTTCTTCTGCAGGAGAAACAGCGCGGCACAGCTAGTATTAAATTAGAAATGAAACACTGTACGACCAACATACTGATAAACTTATTAATTATTATATTTTTTTTTATGGAAAGTCATACAAAATTTAATTCAAAGTTCATTAGGAATTATTTATGTGCGTCGACTTTATTTTAAAGGAAGATAAACTAGTTGACCCTGCAAGCGCTGCCAGGACATTCTTATCACTTAGGGGTTTAACGAAATAATGTTTATGACTTATTCTCAGACACAAAAAATATCATAAAAATTTGAAGGTGATTTTAGTTACAAACATGAGTTGATAATTTTATGGCTGGCAACATTTTACAGAAATTATGTAGGTAATGTTTTAAAATTTAATAATGAAATTTAAGATTTTTTTTCTATTTAATAAAAAATGTTTTAGGCAAATCAATGGCTCTTGTCAGTCACCAATATTTTAAAAGCCAAAGCAATCATTGACTGGACAATTAAAATTCGGCTGGATGTGAATTTTTAATTTATTTTCGCCAGAGGCAATTTATTAAATGAAAAAAGATGGTTACAATCCTCCATTCACTGGACAATATTAAATGTTAAAAATGTTCCCTTCAAATTTTTATTTAAACTTGAAAATAAAAAGAGAAAATTTTCGGCTTTACAATGTTCAATAAAGAAAATAAATCTCAAATTTTATCTTTTATATGTGAATATGTAATTTGTACAATTGTAAGATGTAATAATAATATACCTACCTGCAACTGATCACAGTCTGTAACATTATTGTCTGCTTGTTTGTAGGGTTTTTCGTGCTTTTATATAAATTGTTCAGAATTTAAGAATATTTTACAATACAATTGACATTAAATAAATACCATAAATTTAATGATTAATCACGACGTAATCATTAAATTATGAAAGTTAAATAAGATCGTAGCGTCCGCGTCGGTGGCACAACGACAGACACACTAACTAGGTAATATATATACCTTAAGAAACAATTTGTAATTCAGTACTTATAATCATAAAGAAGAGATATGTCCAGTATTTGTGTCAGACTTTCAGAGAGCTCACGAACGCAGTAAAACCTACCGGTTTCATAAAATTTGTTAAGTCGTGCCGTGATCGTTTGAAATTTAATTGAAATATTATAGCAATAAAAATATCAAACGCTAATTAATATAATTCACTGTAAAGTTATTTTACCGAGTCTCCATTGCATTGATTTCACTATTTATACATTTGAATTGTGCTCCTAGATTTGATTTGAATATTACGGTGCATTTGATAAAAATGCACGCGGCGCGTCACTGCATTTTATCGTTTGCTTTCGACAATTACTCAAAGTGATTTATGTGATGCCTCCTTGACTAGTGTGCTCCGAGAAATGAGGTTAAACGTGTAGCCTATGCGATATGTCGAGAGAGGTATTATCAAAACACCAACCAACAGTGTCTAAAGAATAACGGTGCTATCTTTGTACGAATCAAATATTGTTACTTATATGTATTTACTTAATTAAGGATCTTGTTATTTTTTAGGCTTTGTTAGATGCCTAGATAAAACTTTTTATCCTGATATGAATTCGGTAATCCAAATGAACCATTGAGAGTCACATTATTACTATTGTTTTCATAGGAGTTCAACAACACATCTGAAGATTTAAAAAAAGTCATTTCCAATAATTATAAATTAAAATTACAATTTGAGTGTGTTTGTTTTTTGTTATTTCTATCACGTCGTAACGTCATGATATTAAATAAAAAAAATTGCCTATAGTTATAGAGATAGAAGCTTGTTAGAAGGCAAGAGAGTGATATATCAGACTTTATTATTTACCGCGGTAAAACATCTCATTTCCGCGGGGTTTTCCTTTGACTATGCAGGTGAAGCCGCGCACGGAGAGCTAGCAGCTCACTACATACACATACGTATTTTGATGTGGTATTTTTAATAGATAGAGAGAACAAATTTAATGGGAGCTCGACAGTTTAACGTCACACAGAACCACTGTGGCAATACTCTCGATCTTGTCTTCTCGAATTTTTCTGTTGACTGCACGGCATGTTCCGATGCACTCGTTCCGATGCACTCTAGGAAGGTTTTTAGTACAAGTATATATAATTTATTATATTTTAGACAAAGAGGGCGAAGCCGCGGGCGGAAAGCTTATTAGTGTTTGTTACATAAATTGTATTTGCATGTTTGTCTAATATTTAATCTATAAATAATTGACAGTCTAACTGGTTTAACTGTAAAATCAAATACGTTAATAGCTTTTATTGAAAGAGTGGCCGACATGCTTGTCTTTGCAGAAATTAGTTCGATTCATTTCCTATCAGAAGTGTCATAGAGTAGATGAAATTTTGATGTATGGACATCTTGATTGTATTTCATTAGACAAGTAATAAACGGCTTGTAATAAATTAGAAATGTTGTATTGAATGTAGAGGTCGATGAAAATAAGATTTATTTATAAAAATAGAAACATTTAAGTTAGGGACTAGCAGTCGTTACAGGGGTACAATAATGTCTTATTTCTGTGAAATAAATAATAGCAAGTATGGTTTTACGATGTTAATTTTGAGAAAAGTTAAATAAGAAAATGACTTTTAAGTCCAATTTTGACACTGCTTTAAAAACTATTCTAGGTTTATAACTCCAGCAGTGGTTACTAAAAATTTGAATGTAAAATTAGAGTCTATAAATCTGATTTATTGACCTTCTGCTACTGAGGGAACGCTAACTTGAGTTTATACGATATACTATTAGTCCCAGAGGCTTCGTTTAATCGTAATGTAAGAAAAAATATTTAATTATATATCCGTGAGGAAACGTTTGATGTATAAGAAACAATTCTCGTTAGGTTCCATGAGATAGAATTTCAATTTATAAATTATTATGATCAAGTCTTTACTTCTGCTTACATAATTTTATGTCAAATTCGTCAGTGATTTAGCCTATTTATTTCATTATTAAAATAAAAGTGGGTTTGAGTAATATTATAAAGAAGAGAAACAACCCACATTAACAATATCTATACAGTACGGAAACGAATGTACTTGCACAGAGAAACGGAGGGGAACTGGCGGGGGGTCGGGCGACGCGAGCCGCGTAATGCAAACACGCTTAGTTTGCATTACCTAGCGCGAAAGGACGACGCATTTTTCGTATTTTTTGTGTAATAATTTTATTATATGTACATACTTACATATTCTATTATGGCGCGCATAAACTGTTCCGTGTACGGATGTAAATCTACATTGAAATCCCAGAAGGAAACAATATTTTAGAAAGATTGTATTTGTATCTGTTGAATTTAAATCAAAGCTATGTATATGTTGTCCTCATTATTTTCTTATCAGATTGTTCATCCCAATGTGCATGCATTACTTAGATAAATGTTATAATAGACAATTAAGAACATCTAAAAATAAAGTGTCACGTAAATATTTAGCATTGCAATATAATATGTAATTATAATATATAAAATAACAAATAATTACATCAGATTTAATAATCGAAATTATTTTGAATGTACATATACATAAATGATTACATCATAATAGTAATAATCACAATTGTTTTAATTCCAATTTGTTGCAATCCTAGCATATTTTCGTGTGGCAGCGTAAGTACTTACACTGGCGGCGGCATCGCGCGACATCAAAGGCGTTGCCTTACTGTAGGAAATAATATTGTAATACTGTGGTAAAGGCACATAAAACGAATGCGTTGCTGGAAAATTTACAATTTTCGTCGTGTGTTTAGGACTGATGTTTTATCTTAATTCATTTTGAATCGTTAAATTTACCTGAATTATTTCATAATATACAGGGTTACAGGTTAAGTCGACCTATTCCTGTTAAGAGCGTGTAGTAGGGGTCAAAACAAACTGATTTGATCTTATAATACCGTATCCAAAAGTTAGCCGTTGAAGAGTTATTGCAATTTTAATTTTTTTCTTGAAAATGCCACTTTATCTTCGCATTTAGCGTTTAATTTTTTATTTTACTTATTTGGTCTGGGTTTTTTTGAGTTTTTATGTAAAGGTTGAGTTAAACAATAATTCTCAGCAATAAAAATCCATATCGCTGCAAACAATTCAAAGAAATGGCTTTTAAACTAAAAATAATAACATTAAATTAAGTTAACTCGTTTTAAACAAAGATATTGAAAAAAATCTCTATGAAAATGTGTCTGCAGATGTTTTTAAAAACATGTGCATGTTCTTAGCTATGTAAAAAGGTATGATAACCTCAGGTAGCATTCGTAGATTCCAAGAAATCGGGGATAAACTTGGTATGGGGAAATAATTCTTAGAATAGCTCATTAACATCGGTCTAGTTATATCTGCCTATGCGAACAATAAAGGGTTGTGCCGCGTGATTATGATGTCTCACTCACACGCTGCAACTATCTCGCTTCCACCTACTGGAGAGAGCGAGCAAGGTGATGGACGAAGCTGTATGGGGCGAAGGATGCCGATTGCCGCTTTGTATTTTTTAGTCTGCTTATGTGATTCGTCCGTAGTAGATGCGATTTCTGTGCTCCTCTGTGTATTGACAACGCGAAATGGCTTTCTTTTTGGACTGATTTTCTTCCGATTCTGTGACCGTGACTCGAAACTGGACTTTGATTTTTGCTTGCGATTTGAATTTTCAAGATGAGTTCGTATACTAACGAAGAATATGCTGACATTTTGATGTGTTACGGGTTTTGTCAAGGTGTATCTGCACATGCTCGTGCGGAATACATGACCCGCTATCCTGACCGTCGTGCACCAGATGTTAGTGTCTTCTAAGGGACCTATCGTCGCCTTAGAGAAACTGGTTCGATTCTAAGACGACGAACAGACGTCGGTCGGCCATCTGTCCGGGATGAGGAAGACGAAGAGGAAAATGAAATTAAGCGATTTTTTCGAATGGATCAACGACATCAACAAACATTGTTGCCCGAGAACTTGGTCTGTCTCAGTGGAAAGTATGGTTCACAATGAACACTTCAGGACCCATATCACTACACGCCCGTGCACGTGATGGAAGAAGGAGATCCTTTAAGAAGACTAGATTTTTGTAGATTCATGTTGAATGCAGATCTGGAAAACCCCTCGTTTTTCAAAAAAATTTTATGGACAGATGAGTCCAAATTTGATCAAGACGGTATCACAAACTACCATAACGCTCACTATTGGGCTCCGAAAGCACGTGGCAATCCTAACAAGAAGAATCCAAAAAAATCACAAAGACGATTCAGTCTTAATGTGTGGATGGGGATAATTTCAAATAAATTACCATACTTCCTTCCGGACAACCTAAATGATGAAAATTATGAGACCTTTCTGCGCCAACATTTAAGCGACCTACTTGAAGACATACCCCTGGCTTTGTTAAGAGACATGTAGTTCCAACATGATGGCTGCCCTGCACATTACAGAAGAAGTGTTAGAGAATGGTTAGACATCAACTATCCAAACAGATGGATCGGAAGAGGTGGGCCCATACCATGGCCGACTAGAAGTCCAGACCTAACCCCCATGGACTTTTACGTATGGGGGCATATGAAGAGTCTGGTGTACAATGAGCCGAACCCGATTCCATCTGTTGATATTTTACGACAAAAAATTATCGATGCAGCCAATAAGATGAGGAACCAATTAACAACTGGGGTAGTCAAGAGTTCTCTACGGAAAAGGTTTCGAATATGTGTTCGCAATAGAGGAAGACATGTTGAGCAGGAACTGTAAAGTTTTTAAGAAAAATAAATTATGACAAAATTTATTCTGATGTTGTACTTTACTAACACTGTCCCATGTTTATCCCCGATTTCTTGGAATCTACGAATGCTACCTGAGGTTATCATACCTTTTTACATAGCTAAGAACATGCACATGTTTTTAAAAACATCTGCAGACACATTTTCATAGAGATTTTTTTCAATATCTTTGTTTAAAACGAGTTAACTTAATTTAATGTTATTATTTTTAGTTTAAAAGCCATTTCTTTGAATTGTTTGCAGCGATATGGATTTTTATTGCTTTGAATTATTGTTTAACTCAACCTTTACATAAAAACTCAAAAAAACCCAGACCAAATAAGTAAAATAAAAAATTAAACGCTAAATGCGAAGATAAAGTGGCATTTTCAAGAAAAAAATTAAAATTGCAATAACTCTTCAACGGCTAACTTTTGGATATGGTATTATAAGATCAAATCAGTTTGTTTTGACCCCTACTACACGCTCTTAACAGGAATAGGTCGACTTAAGGCTTTTACATGCGCTAATAACCTTGACCATACTTGACGGATCTCAAACCTCTCCCGCTGCACCTTCTTTTTTCCTCGCATTTTGTATTTAAAAAGATACTAATCAGTGAAACAAAATATCCTCGTCAGGGAATGTTGTGTAACTGATAATTTATTAAACATAAAATTTTCAGAGCTCTAAGTCAGCAGGTTACGAAGTTTATAGAGTATTTGCGGAAAAATCGATGACCACGGCACATTTTTTTTCTAGAAATCTATTAACTTTGGAAAAAAGTCCTCGCGAGCAATTAAAGATCAAAGACCATCCTATTTTATATATTTTTTTCGGTATTGTGCTTTGTGTTGTACCAGACTTTATAGAGGTTGAACATAGTCGAAATTGCCGGGTAGCGCCTTAACCTGTAACCCTGTATTTAGTGTTTAAATTTTAAGTATGAATGTAGGTAGATAGAGCCTGTCTAAACCATTCATTTCTGCCTATTACCTGTACTATAATGAGCTTTATTTTGTTATCATAAATACTTTAACAAAACAATTCTGAAACAACACAAAATGTTGACAATACCGTTCTTGTTACAATATTTTCATGCTTCAATATTGTGTAAATACAGTTACGATAAAATATTATTTAATTGTGTACAAGTATTCGGCTAAAGGAGCTCTGTGCTCTATTAGGTAAAATAGTCAAACATTATTATAATAAATAAGGTACTAATTTACATGGAACCTGATAAACTATCTCTTTTGCCCGTATTTGGTTGGAACGCAGAGTTAAAGACAGTACTTACCGGCTAAATGAGTGATAAAGTGCCATCGCCCTAATAGGCACTTAATTATCAGCGCCCTACAGGCTCCAACGCCCTACTTGTTTGTCTATGGTCTCTTAACATATTTATTTAGGTGTAATGAGTAAATTTATAAATCTATTAGAAATGGGATTAATATCAACTACTTCTAAAAATAAGCTTAAATCCTGGACGAATGTTGAAATAACAATATGTGATAATTATTACAATAAGAGGGATTTTCAATTTGGTTACATTTGTTATTCCTGTTTTACGATATTATGTTAGTTGTTGGTATCTATATAGTTATACTAGTCTTCCGCCCGCGGCTTCGCCCGCGCAGTCAAAGAAAAACCCGCATAGTTCCCGTTTCCGTGGGATTTCCGGGATTGCGTCATTTTCCCGGGATAAAAAGTAGCCTATGTCCTTTCTCGGGCATCAAAATATCTCCATACCAAATTTCATGAAAATTGGTTCAGTAGTTTAGGCGTGATTGAGTAACAGACAGACAGACAGAGTTACTTTCGCATTTATAATATTACTAGAGGTCCGCCCCGGCTTCGCCCGTGGTACATATTTCGCAATAAAAGGTAGCCTATGTCCTTTCTCGGGTATCAAAATATCTCCATACCAAATTTCATGCAAATTGGTTCAGTAGTTTAGGCGTGATTGAGTAACAGACAGACAGACAGAGTTACTTTCGCATTTATAATATTAGTATGGATATATAGTATGGATTCCTAAGAGATAAATTCAGATTGACGTAAGAGTGTGGGTGGCTAAAATTTTCGTTACGGTTTAAGTATCTAAATAGTTTGTCAAGAATATATTCGTATACAAATAATAACAAGGTACGAATTTGTCTTTATTTCGCTTCGTATTTTTCTAAACAGCTGATGACCGCTATCTCTGCAAATTTCAGAAGGTTGCTTATGTGTTCCTGGAGAGTATATAAATAAAAAGGATTTCCTTTTTGTAGATGCATCGATGAGATTCGTAGAATTCAGAGTACTCGCACCGGTCACAACGCCAAGGGATATGCAACACACGATGAAGTTGGATTCAAGATGTTTTTAAACTGGCTTACAAATATTTTTGATATTTTGATTTATTGCATTTAAACGCTTTATAAATGAGAAATTTTTAAGGAATAGAAAAAAAATCTGGTCACAAATATGTTGTTAAATAAATATAAGTACAATTATAGTACTAACCACTCGTTGCGACTCCGCCCGGGGATAAAAACTAAAAACTCTCCTCTTTAAAATATTATAAGTGTACCTAGATAAATGTACTATCACAAAATACAACATTTAGAGTATTAATATCAAAATACATAAAATATTCTAATTATAATTTATCAAAATTGTCAGAAATACAACAGAATTAATGAATTAGATCATAAGCTGTCTGGAGCACTATCACAAACTGATGGCATTTCTATCTTGGGAATGTTTGTTGTAACTACACGAACACGGCAAATATAAGCTTTCCTCACGATTTCCAACTTACACTGGTAATCTAATCCAGTAGGCCAGTTCTACGCAAGTGCGTGACTGTTTTCAAATTAATCAAATCACGCTAATTGATTGAGCCACGATTAACTTGAGCGCCGTGATAAACTCTAATTGCAATGCAAAGTAGGTACGAAAAGCGGTTTTCGATTCTGAGAAAGAACTATCTATGTTAAAATTGTAGTAGGCAATCAATATTCGATGTCGCTTTACTAATAGCTACACGCTCCAACAATTTCATAGATACAACTATGATATGACTATAGATAAACCAAGAAATATTGTAAATTATTATTCATATTCATTTCAGTAAATAGCATGTATATATAGCTCAATATGTTACCAACTTACACACTTTTTCAAGATAATGGAAGGATGCATTTTGTTGTATCCGTCTTTTTAAACTACAAAGTTCCTTGTATTAAATGTTCTTAAGTGAATAGTGAGTGTCATTACCTGAAGACAATTTGTCTTTTAAATGGTGGGAAAACACATAGTTCACCGAATAGCTTCTGCCACAGATAATATTATTCAAGGCATCCGCGATGTGAATAGACAAGGCTCAATGTAGGTCGCTCCCGTCACGCACGCACGCTGCGCTAGCGACGACATGGTCAGTTAGTATTGTTGAGAACCACAATAGTTTTCTTACAATGACTGATCGATCTTACGTGTAAAGGAGCGTTGTTTCTAATACGGCTTCCAGCTCACGTATACACATGTTATAATAATCACTGATGATACGAATCGTTATCAATTCAGCAGCGGCTACCTACTGAATCTAAAACTCGAGTGATTTCTAGTGACAGATGCTATTTATACTACGGAAGGTAGTTACATTGTAATGTTGATTTCACTCTGTTTCAATTCTTACTATAAAAAAAAAACAATTCACATAATTGTTAAGATATTTACTACCTACCTTTGGGACCAAGAGCTTAGAATTTAAAAAAGCTCATATATATTTTTCAAAAATATTATGAGATTGACACGTGAATTCTATCATATTATATTATCGTATCCAACCACGTGGGAGCTGATGCTAATATGGAATAGGATAAAATTGTAAGTAATAAGTGTAATGGATCATATCTAATCGATATAGTTCTGTGATCATAACTTCAGACTGTATCACGGTCGGTGTACTATATTCAATGGAACTTATAGTTCTTCATACACCGATTACATAAAAAATACAAATAAAGCTCAAAAAGATGAATTATTATAACTCAATGTTACCTTTGCCATCCGCACGCGCACTTACCTTTAACTTATTTTCAGAGACACAATGCCCACATTAGCGGAGCGGTAGTTATATTATGCCGGATGGGCGAAGCTAGGAAAGTAAAAATAGAGTTTAAGAAGAAAAAAACAACTACATAAATACTACGGTCTGATAAATAAATAATTGAAAATACTAAAACACGAACAACAGAAATAAATTTTATTTACATGTACATACTTACTCTAGGTAGGTACCTACCTACCTTGTGTTGTATTTAATTTTAAATTCTATAAGATGAATTTGTAGCAGATTTCAAATTACAAACTTATATAAACAAAAAACCATGAAAAGAACGATTGAACCAATAATAATTAGAAACATCTATCAGAACCGCTAACAAGCTAGCTTTGTATGGGAATAAGGTCAAATGATTAAAAGTCATTCAAGGTCATCTTCCTTCAAGCACTAATTGTATGTTTTTTAATTTACAGAGGAAGATTATGTACCTAATTATGTATTATTAATTATTATTATGTTTCTCATTTCCATAATACTCGGGTACCACCAGAAGGACGGTACCCGGATCTTTGGAAGGCTTACGTGGGGACACGGATCCAACACGCAGAGGCCCTTTCGAGAATTTTAATGTGTTGTGGGACACCAGCCGCAGCCTGCCCATGACTGCACTATAGAGATACAGTCCTAGGCAGTCCGCGGCCGATGTAGGACTATTGCAGGGTATGGAAATTTAATAACTGGGCTATGGATTGGGATGCTAAATGGACTGGTATTGGGGACTATGGGAAACTATGGCACCTGCCTTTCTACTAAAAGAAAGTAAAAATATGTTGGCAGGTGGTGACTCGCCCTCTCACTGTATGGGCCCCCGAAATAAGTCGCTGCAATAGTGCGACAAGGGGGCAACATATTGTGAGCAGCTAAGGGTTGAGAGGCGTCCCTGGACTTTAAACGACGATCACGCGCTCCCTGAGGGTCCAGCATCACGTGCCCACTCGCCACTTATGATTCGCATCCACCCTTCGAGCTAAAAGCTCTCGCGACTCCACTCTGGCCGGCCGGTTAAGGCAAGCCAGAGGTGGGGGTCCTGTCCTCGTCAGGCTTCACTCCGACCGGCCGGTGAAGGCAAGCCGGAGATGAAGACAGGGGCGTCCCCCGGGAGCACTCGGTTCCCGCGGGGTCGCTACTCCCCGACACCACGCCACAAGGTGTCCTGCGGGTTGACTGATTGCACGGGTGGAATATCTGTTGTCACGTAGACAACAGATATTCCAACCGTGGGCGATGGGGTCGTCACATCCCTACGCCCTTATTATTATTATTATGTCTCTCTCCATAATACACGGGCACTACCAGAAGGAAGATACCCGGTCCTTTGGAAGGCTTACGTGGGGACACAGGTCCAACACGCAGAGGCCCTTTAGAGAATTTAATGTGTTGTGGGACACCAGCCGCAGCCTGCCCATGACTGCACTATAGAGATACAGCCCTGGGCAGTCTGCGGCCAATGTAGGACTATTGTAGAAAAATGGAAATTAATAAAACTGGGTTATGGAAGGGGGTGTTAGATGGACTGGTATATTGGTTCTATGGGGACTATGGACGTCTGCCTTTTCAATATTAAAAATTGAAAATTATGGCAGACGGTGACTCGCCAGTTCGGTCGATGGGCTCCCAAAAAGGTTACCGATAATGGTAACAAGGGGGCAACATCAGCTGAACGGCTAGGGGTGTAGAGAGGTGCGGCACCGGTTTCACCATCGCGGGCCCGCAGGCCCGGAGCGGGTTTCCCCGCTATTACGCCATTAGACACTTCCACCCCCGAGCATATACCTAGCTCTAGCGGCTCCACTCTGGACGGCCAACAAAGGCAAGCCAGAGGTGGGGGATCCTGAACCTCGTCATTGTTCACTCTGAACTGCCACTGGGACAGTCCGAAGGTGAGGACAGGGACCTCCCCCGGGAGCGCTCGGTTCCCGCGGGGTCGCTACTCCCCGACACCTCGCCACAAGGTGCCCTGCGGGGTGACTGACTGCACGGCTGGGATATCTATTGTAGATATGCCAACCGGGGGCGATGGGGTCGTCACATCCCTACGCCTTATTATTATTATTATTTATGTTTCTCGGTTCCATAATACTCGGGTACCACCAGAAGGACGGTACCCGGACTTTTGGAAGGCTTACGTGGGGACACGGATCCAACACGCAGAGGCCCTTTCGAGAATTTTACTGTGTTGTGGGACACCAGCCGCAGTCTGCCCATGACTGCACTATAGAGATACAGTCCTGGGCAGTCCGCGGCCGATGTAGGACTATTGTGAGAAATGGAAGCAAAATAAACCGGGCTATGGAATGGGATGCTACATGGACTGGAATTGGGGACTATGGAAACTATGGCACCTGCCTTTCTACTTAAGGGAAGTAAAAATTTGTTGGCAGGTGGTGACTCGCCCTCTCACTGTATGGGCCCCCGAAATAAGTCGCTGCAATAGTGCGACAAGGGGGCAACATATTGTGAGCAGCTAAGGGTGGAGAGGCGTCCCTGGACTTTAAACTACGATCACGCGCTCCCTGAGGGTCCAGCATCACGTGCCCACTCGCCACTTACGATTCGCATCCACCCTTCGAGCTAAAAGCTCTCGCGACTCCACTCTGGCCGGCCGCTTAAGGCAAGCCAGAGGTGGGGGTCCTGTCCTCGTCAGGCTTCACTCCGACCGGCCGGTGAAGGCAAGCCGGAGATGAAGACAGGGGCCTCCCCCGGGAGCACTCGGTTCCCGCGGGGTCGCTACTCCCCGACACCACGCCACAAGGTGTCCTGCGGGTTGACTGACTGCACGGGTGGAATATCTATTGTCACGTAAACAATAGATGTTCCAACCGTGGGCGATGGGGTCGTCACATCCCTACGCCCTTATTATTTATTATTATTATGTTATTTATGTATTTATTATGATTATTTGGATGTGGAACGAATTATTAATTTCAGGATTATACTTACCACAAATTAGTAAATATGTACCTAGATACCGTCGCGTACGCATGAATACTGTTTTCGAAAAAATTAAGCGATAATTCTTATAATTAAGAAATACTTAAGTACATATATTATATGAAACAATCATGATAGCTTGCAGTTACCAAGCTTTTAATAAGAAACTTGCTTATTTTATCCTGTAAGAACGTTATCTTATTTTATTTTCAATCGCGGGTCCTTTTGCCATTGACATAGGTCGTATCCTGTAGCGACTAATGAAAAATTTTTTACTTTGAAGTGTTCAAATTACAATTCTAGTTACGTTTGTAGGTAGGTAATTTAAATATTTTTCATATTTAAACTACAAGCCGTAGAATAAATTGGTTTCTCCATTTTAAATAAGCCCCCAATAACTTCATAGTTTTTTGCTTTAGTCTTTTATTGGTCGAAAAATTAATGGAATTAGTGCGAAACGAAATAAAGGAAATTATATTTAATTTTTCTACCTAATAAATATAAAAAAAAATTCAAAAATTATTCCAAGAACCAAGAAATAATTAACAGTACCTTTGTTCTAGCGTTATGTTAGAAATTAGAATACAATGCATTTAACAGTAATATGTACATGTTAATTGTTAAAATAGTCGTAAGTTTCACAGTTATTTATGATAAGTGGCTTGGTAACTGACAAAGTTTATAAAAGAATTCGGAAACTTGAAATTTAAAAGGTATGATTTATTGCGTGTTTCGTTCAGTTATTTCTCTTGGATGTTATTTTTAAATTTAGTAACATGTTATTGTACCAACAATTTTGGCACTATGACGCAAGTGATTACGTAGAGAGATTAACTGATCTATTCTTTAAAGACATTACAATGTTATAATGATTATAAATCAGCCGCCTGACTGACCACACACGAAGACTCTCGAAGACTCAATTGACGTCCACAGTAACTTCTCTAATTTATTGCTTATCAATGTCTATTCTCCCACACTTTCGAATGCTTTTGACAATATCGTTACCTGCAGCAAAGCTTTCTTAAATTAATTTATTTTGGTAATCTATTGTTTTTCTATATTTAGTTTATAATGATACAAAGTTCAATGTTTGAGCAGCCTCAAATAACAAGCGCAAACCGTAATGTAGCTAAATCATAATGTAAACATCCCTATTTTGATCAACGCTAACTAAAGCTCATCTATGATTAATTAACCGCTCTTGTGGGAAAATGAGAGAAATCTTATGAAATAGGTAGTTAAGGTAAGTTGGAATAAACTTCGTCACTTCATGCCTAGCTTGGGTATGAATATATAGCATTGGTATATAATCTCTAATAATATATAGTAATGAAAAACTAACATTCCCATAGAAATGTTATCATTTTTAAATTTTAATTCATAACAACATTTTTGTAATCCTAGCTCAATAAAATTATCAATGTTAATCCCTGCATTAATTACCTAAGAATATAGAGCAATCACAATGCAATCAATCTAATAGAATACCCATAGAAATCTAAATAACAAGACACATAGAAGTGCTATAATGTCATAATTCGTATGAAAACCGCTGTCGCCAAAATCAACACATTTAAACCGATAGCTAAACAGTACACACAAGTAAACTATGCCTTTTATTGGACAGCTTGATTTTAGTGAAAACTAACTTAAATATTAAATTAAGCTTTTTAATATGTATCCTAACGCACGAATTTACTGTTTATTTTAGAATAACATCCCTAAGTATATGAGACGTTTTGTTTATTTTTGCTCCAATACGAAAAAAAATCGGCTTTTCTACAACATCAGAGGTTGTCAATTTTCAATAGATATAACTTTGAACATAAACTCATAGAAATAAGGTTGAAATTTGTGTTAAACGTGATAATAAGAATGGTCGACTGTGTCATTCATTGTTATTTCGATTACTATGGTGACACTCGTAATACTTGTAAATATTCTATAATTTTAAGGAAAAACGGCAATATTTATAAACAAAAATACTTACCGGTGAAATTTTATTCCTTTATTTGTATAATTACAATTTATGGAAGAATTTACGCACTGGGAAATGCTGTAACACACCATGTTTACTCACGCACGTTTCAGGAACAACTGAAGAGTGACGAACGCACTGGTGGTATGGTGGTGGTATGGTAACCACCTGAGCGGCGACAATGTCACGCGCGCTTACGACTTCTATTGCCTTGTTATTTAGATTTCTATGAGAATACCTATACATCATAGAGTCGTTGTCGGAAAACATATGACATTACAAAATTCATTATAGATAAATCTTGACATAAATTGAGTATCGCCATATTAACAGTTCATAGAACTTAAATTTATGATGTTTATATTTGTTTTTATACGTGTTTGTTTACATGAGTCAATCTGGAGAGTAATTACCTTATCGTACTTGAAGTTGTGTTGCGGAGAAATGGATGCACTCAGAATACATTGGGAACACGTTCTTCGTGATACACTATCACCCCACATTGTCTGTACATTAGCTGTAGATATTTAATGATTAAAACTTCGAACTTTGTGCCTTGTTCTATTGTGATTTGTGAAATGGTGTGAACTCTACTACTGAGCTTTTAGTGCTCTATGGAAAATAGATGTATCCATCTAGTTGTTAAGAGTCTTAAAAACTAGTAGTTCTATTACTGATATTATGTAAAATATACTACTTAAAACAATAAAAAACCCTTTATGCGTGAAGATGAGAACGTTTTATTATTTTAAATTTGAGATATTTGCAGCTCCTAATTTGCCGACTCTACATACCTATTTGATTTCCATTCTATCTAGACGTAAATCATTTTGTAGGTACCTGTACATGCCACTTACAATGTAAACCTCAGAAATATGTTATGTCTATTTCAAAGAATAAAATAATATATTACGTGTCATTTACTCATGATAAAATAAATATACAAACATAAATTATATACGAACATATTTCTGTCTTCATATATTATTCTACACAAGCATAGAATGTATAAAAATTGTACCTGCGCAACATTGCCATTTTCTAAATAGCTTAGAATTGATAATTTATACAGAACAGAAGTTACCTATCGTGAGAAATTGTACGATCGAAACTATCGGAATGAAGCAGAATTTCAATAAGTCGAATAGATAATATTTCTATTGCGTCCGCTACTAGATAGGAAGCTGTGTAGATTGCAAGCATTATTACACTGGAGTAGATCCCTTTAAAAATAATAAAAAGTGCAAAAAAATCGCAGTAGGATGAAACCCTTTAGAAATGGAGGAAAATATGATAAAAATGTAAGGAAAGATAAATTACGGTCAATCCGAGTTCGGGAAGTGGGAGGGGGGAGCTTTTAAGAGAAAAAAATGGTCTCTCTCGATTTCCGACAAAACTACAAGTCCTACGGAAAAAAGTTTAATGGCAAAGTTGTAGGTAATAAAAGGATCTACAACTTTTGTATTAACAATTTTTTCACATAACCTCAAAATTTAGGTGAAAAATTCAAAAAACCAAGTTTTTTTTTTATCTACTTCAAAATTAATTTTTTTTCTACGAAATTTGGTGGAAACTTACTTTATTATGTCCCAAATACACAGTAATTTATTTGATTGAAAATATTTATTTTTTCGCCTTATTTTGAATTAATACCAAAAAAACAACCAAATTTTCAATCGAAAAGTCACCCGTCAAAATATCAGCTTTTTTCAAAAACTTGGGGAGCCTTTTATTCATTGAAATCTCTACTTTCATATGGTGTAAAAAAAAATAAACATTACCACAGTAAATGTTCTCAGGAAATGCATACAAACAGTGTGATAATGAGCTTTTACTAAATCAGGCACACTTCTCGAACTCTATATCTTCTCTTGTATCGGCTTTTCGGTAATATTTCAAAAGAAAAAAAATTATCTGTTCTAAATATAATATTTTACAGCATATTCAAAAGCAAAATGATGTCGATAAAAACATTTCAGGTAGTTTGAGAAGTGTGCCTGATTTAGTAAAAGCTCATTTTCACACTGTTTGTATGCATTTCCTGAGAACATTTACTATGGTAATGTTTATTTTTTTTACATCATATGAAAGTAGAGATTTCAATGAATAAAAGGCTCCCCAAGTTTTTGAAAAAAGCTGATATTTTGACGGGTGACTTTTCGATTGAAAATTAGGTTGTTTTTTTGGTATTAATTCAAAATAAGGCGAAAAAATAAATATTTTCAATCAAATAAATTACAGTGTATTTGAGACATAATAAAGTAAGTTTCCACCAAATTTCGTAGAAAAAAAATAAATTTTGAAGTAGATAAAAATAAAAACCAAAAACTTGGTTTTTTGAATTTTTCACCTAAATTTTGAGGTTATGTGAAAAAATTGTAAATAAAAAAGTTGTAGATCTTTTTATTACCTACAACTTTGCCATTGAATTTTTTTCCGTAGGACTTGTAGTTTTGTCGGAAATCGAGAGAAACCATTTTTTTCTCTTAAAAGCTCCCCCCCTCCCACTTCCCGAACTCGGATTGACCGTAATTTATTTTTCGTTTTATTTTTATCATATTCCCCTCCTTTTCTAATGGGTTTCATCCTACTGCGATTTTTTTTGTTTCAAAAATTATCTACTCTAGTCTATATTGTTAATGAATATGAGTGTACTGTTTCAACTGGGCTTGGTTTATTAAAGTAGGATTTACAGTAACCGCACAAAGCGTGCTAGATGCAAAACAAATCGCTTGTTGTTATTGAGACCGATTATTATTTGTAGTATTTCCTATTAGTCTTGCGGAATTATGCATGCTTTAGATATTATAGTACCTGGTTGCTCAAAGCTTAATAGGATTTGAAGTTTAAGAGACAAGAGTGGAATTTAATTGTTGAGAAGGTATTGTGCGGATGATATTAATGGAAATAGTTTGATGAGTGTAAGTTTACTAATTAAAAGATTAGGCATTTATATTGAATATTGTAAATGTAGCAGCCAGTGCCGTCTTTAGGATCAACGAGGCTATGGGCCAAGGTACTGGCTGGGGCCTATGTAAGGGATGGAAAATCCTTAAATTTTAACTTTATCATTTTTCAGTTTACAATAACGCAATAGGCTAAATCGTAACCCCGTCTCTTAACACCCCACATATGAGAGTTCAATAAATAAATTTTTTGAATTGTGAAAATTTTCAGAATTGTGGGGCCCCTGCCTACCTCGGGGCCTCGGGCCAGGGCCCTGCGGGCCCTGCCTTAAAGACGGCACTGGTAGCAGCATTTACCAAAAAATATATGTTAGATCCAAAATAGTTTGAGCGCATGTTATGTAAGTAAGTTCCTATAGGTGGTACTCTCTATCTTTATTGAGTTTTAATACAATTAAAATAAAATTTTCTGTGGTAGACCTCCATATATCTAATGTGTTCACTTAAAACAATGACGTCGTGTTACCTTAGGTTCAACAGGTCCAAGGCTTTGTTAAAAAATATTCAATTAGTTACATAGTAAATACACCTTCATACAACAGTACAATAAATTCAAGAAGGTTAAACATTTCACACCCTGCGATTTCTTAGAAATAACTTGTACATATCTGGGCAATATCATGAAAGTCGATCTCTGCGGACAGCGAAATTGTCCTCGGCGATGTTCGATTTATCGTGCGGCACAACGCAACCCGTTGTAGGGTTCCGCCTCTTTACACACAGGCCTGGACGCTAGGGTTCCCACAATACATGATAAATACCAAATCCCATTGTAAAATTTACATACACTATGCCACTAGTAACTTAATGAAGTGCTTTTGTTGGTGTGAGTTTGAGAAAATCGATTTCCAATCAGTTACATTTTGAAATGTACTTCATTATGTTTCTTCTGATATTTAGTAAAGTTTTAAATGGAAATCATTAAATTATTTTGGCAATCAAAAGCTAAGAGTAATCTATTTCTAAGAAAGTTTCTATGAACTGTTACAAAGGCAAGCATAAACACGCAAACACAAACTATTCAATTTATGTCAATAGTGAATACAAATATTTACCGAATGCAAACTATTAACAATCATTAATTACAATGTCTAATGGTAATTATAAATAAAAAAGACGGGTTGCACTCCGGGAGTGCCGGCAGAAGTGAAAACTTGATTATTAACGTTGAGCATGTTTGATATTTTGGAATGGTATCCGTCACGCTTTTTCGATCAGGTCACGTGTCCTGACGCGAGTTTAAGATTTTATACCCATTACAGAAAAAGTGCTCAACGCCGCTAAAGAAGTTTTCACTTCAATAATAAATTTTAGGAGTAATGGCAGTAATGAATTAATCACATAATTAACTTTGTAAAATACAACCCTGTAACAGCAGGGAACCGCAAATTAGTAGAGAAGATTGAGTACAAGAGGTGTCGGATTACAAGCCGATGCGAGGGCCTTGGCCCAGCCTCCGTCAAGTACAACTGACAATTTATTAACTTTCTGCATTGGTTTCTAATATACATAAATATTATTTGTAAAATGTGTAGGAGGAGCTTGTAACACATTACTTACTGATGATTTTAGCGTGGGGAGTTAATGAACCTGACGTTTGTACAAGAATTCTAGTATTTCGACATTATGATGTATGTATTATATCATGTATATTTATCTACTTCATCTATTTAGAATATGAAAGAGTACTTACCAATAATCTTATGTTGAAGATTTATATATAAGTCTTTATCTACTCTATTGTGAAAATAACGAAGACAATCTTCTATTAAATCTAATGACTATGCTGCAGAGGTAGAAACGAAACAAGAAAGCCGGTGTAGATGCATTTCCCGGTCAAAGCTGTCTGACCATAATTACAAATTGCGCTCTCATCTCCGGCTTGCTATCGACAGGCCACGGTAAATTAGCAAAAAATAATCATCAAAGTGATTACCGACGGTACAGAATTTATTCATATAACTACGTATATATACGCATTGAAATATAAACGTGATTCACCAGTTTCGCATTATTACATACCTTTCTTTGAATCAGAAATGATTAATATATTCTGAAGATTTAAGCTGTAATTTGATGACTGGTTTCTTGTATTGTGAAGTAAACAAACGATGATCGTTTCTACTTACTTACATTAAATATTTCAATAGATATTTTCTAACAAACGAACATTTTGTGTAAACCAAAAACCGTAGAGTTTAGGCAATATGTGAAAAAATTAAATAACTCTCACAATGCAAACTCAGCGATGTAACGAAAGAGACAGTGATAGGTACTTCGAGTCAGAACAGAATGTAGAGTTTAAAATATTTGTGAAAAACGAATATTTTTTATAGTTGCGAAAAAACGGGATACTTAATATTCAATAACTCTTAATGAATGGCGATTGTGTAGCTACAAAGAGCTTCATATAGCAAGGGTGCTGACCTGACGAGCACCATGCCGACCGCCGACCACCGCATACCATGAAGTTATATCACGTTACATTTACACTTGTAAACATGAAGAATTTTGCGAACGGCGTTTACGTTAATGTTTACAAACAAACAAAAGAGAAGAAATATTAATAATATTTTTATAAGAATTTCGTAATTGGAATGTACACAAGACCGAACAAAGTTACCAATAAAAATACTAACGGCTCATCAATTATTAGGTGCTCGTATCTAAATCTGCGTATTTAATAAAAACAAACACGCAACATGAAACTTTATTTCTAGTTTCTACCGGCTGAATATTTTTTGGTATTTTTTTCAACATAGGTAATTATACATATATTTGAGAAAAACTTACCTTTTTAAGCTATTGCATAGCTTCTATCGCGGGCCTTGAGCGTGGGGACCGAATCCAGAGATTGCGTAACGAAAAACCTCACGCTCCCCACTCCGACGGGCGCGGAGGTGTGGCTTGAAGGCATAGCATGCAATAGCTTTACCGCGGCAGTCCCCGAGTGCCACACATCTTTTTTTTTTTTTTATAGTGGGGAAATCTTCTTAGATACCCAGGCGCGGTCCCAGGGGGAAGGGGGGTCACGGGGGACATGACCCCCCCCCCAAAATCGTACACGATAAAATAGAAAAAAATCTTATTCTGTACAAAATATTAAAAAAAACTGGCCAAGTGCGAATCGGAGTCACTTGCACACCTAAAGTTCCGTTTAAATCTGTTTTTAATCCCTTGCGAATGTCAAAATTTGCGAAAATTTGCAGCATAAACAGCTGTAAAACTTTAGATTGCGTTGGCGCCTAAGTTTGATTTTTTCACATGTTCAAGGGTAGGTTTATTTTTTTTTTTTTATGTCATCAATAAAAAAAAAGACGGGTTGCACTCCGGGAGTGCCGGCAGAAGTGAAAACTTGATTATTAACGTTGAGCATGTTTGATATTTTGGAATGGTATCCGTCTTACGCATGGAATAAGGGCTAAAAAAAAAAATCCGTCTTACGCTTTTTCGATCAGGCCACGTGTCCTGACGCGAGTTTAAGATTTTATACCCAACGCCGCTAAAGAAGTTTTCACTTCAAAAATTAGTTGTCTGTAAAGTCGGTTTATTGACGATAGTTGAACGTGACAACGTCTGATTGTGCTTCTTTGTCGCTCGTTCCGCGCTCTCGCTTGCACTTCAAGCCTTACATGGAACGCCTCAGAGCGAGGTAACGCCGCATGAGTCATGTTTTTTCGTGCGTGCAGCCGGCTTTATCGAATTATAAGACGTTGTCACGTCAATAAAAGTCTGATAAATCCGGCCAAGTTCGAGTCGGACTCACGTGTTCGTGTTCGTTTTCGTGTTCGTGTTCGTGTTCGTGTTCGTGTTCGTGTTCGTGTTCGTGTTCTTGTTCGTGTTCGTGTTCGTGTTCGTGTTCGTGTTCGTGTTCGTGTTCGTGTTCGTGTTCGTGTTCGTGTTCGTGTTCGTGTTCGTGTTCGTGTTCGTGTTCGTGTTCGTGTGCGTGTTCGTGTTCGTGTTCGTGTTCGTGTTCGTGTTCGTGTTCGTGTTCGTGTTCGTGTTCGTGTTCGTGTTCGTGTTCGTGTTCGTGTTCGTGTTCGTGTTCGTGTTGATGATGATGTTGATTTTAGGACAAGATTTCGTTTATCAAAACAATCGGTCTTGGAAGTATTGCAATTAATTGAAGATAAACTCGAATACCCTTCGGATCTGTAAGTAAAACTATCTCGTGAGGTAATATTTATATTTATGTGCATAACAGGTTTCTTCCTACATACTGTATTATTTTCAATTAAACCATAATTATCCTGTGAGTCTATGAATTAATTCTAATTTGAATATACTTAAAATGTAAACTTCACCACTGCTCAGGTAAGGCTCAGGCCTCCTCATGATTATGAAAATATGTACTTATCTTAATTTTAAATTCTGTTTTAGGAATCAAACAGTTTCACCTATAGACCAACTGCTTATTGTAGTGCAGTGCAGTGATGACTCAGTGGTGAAAAACATCGTGAGGAAACCGACATATCGTAGAATCATAAGTTAGACAACATGTGACTCCCAACCCACACTTGGCCAGCGTGGTGGATAATGACCTGATCCCTTACCGTGTTTAAGTTTAAGTTAGCACTACCAATCCCATGTCCCAGCAGTGGGAACGTATATGGGCTGACGATGATGATGATCCTAATTTAATTTTAATGTGACATTGTTATAGAAATATGTAATTTTTAACCGACTTCAAAAAAAGGAGGAGGTTATCAATTCGGCCGGTATTTTTTTTTTGAAGTGAAAACTTCTTTAGCGGCGTTGAGCACTTTTTCTGTAATGGGTATAAAATCTTAAACTCGCGTCAGGACACGTGACCTGATCGAAAAAGCGTAAGACGGATGGATATCAAACATGCTCAACGTTAATAATCAAGTTTTCACTTCTGCCGGCACTCCCGGAGTGCAACCCATCTTTTTTTTATGTATGTAAACCGATTACTCCGAGGTTTCTTAACCGATTTACGTGATTCTTTTTTTGTTCGATGCGGGATGGTGTCGAATTGGTCCCATAAAAATTTTATTCGGATAGGCCCAGTAGTTTTTATTTTATGAGCATTTTTGTCTGTACTCGATGACTTAATTGAAATGTAGCAAGTAACTTTGATTCACTTCCCGGTAACCGATTGAGCTGTTTTGTATGCGTATGTAAATTGGATAGCGATGAAACATTATCATGACATAGAGCTGATTTGATGATGGAATCGGAAGGTGGCCATAGGAACTTAATTATTGACTTATTGACTCAACTTTATCGAGATTGGGCTCGTTTGATTCGTGTTGAAAAATACACTAAAAAGTATTAAATAAAAATAACTGCGTTAAAAACAACCGACTTCAAAAACGAAAAAGTACAAAATAAAAAAGATTTGATATCATTAATAACTACATATTATTTAGATGTGCTATTTATTACTAAATATAGGTTTGATGTCGGTGCACGGGCTTAATACTAAGTGCTTAGTGCTATATTTTTTACTTTTCTGTTTTTGAAGTCGGTTTTTTTAACGTAGTTATTTTTATGAGTACTTAGGCTAAAGTTTCCTACGCAAATATTTTTAACTTAGACCCCTCGGTTACACATAAATATTATATTATGCTGAATAAATGCCATATTACCAGTAGAGAGATACTTACACAAACGCAAAGATCGGAATTTAAAAAATCAAAAGCAGCATTAACGACCAAAAGGCAAACTTCAATCACAGTTGTGAATAGAGGCAGTTTCTTTGAAGTGTAACAGCAGTGTTGTTTACTTCTATAGATGTATTGCACCTTTCTTTCATGGAGTGTCCGTAATAATGGGTTACAGCATTTCATACGTGTTCTGCTGAAGTGCCAAGCGACGAGAAAAGTAAATGTTATGTAACGTTTTATGGCCGCTTTGCACTGGGAAAACATAAATGTCAAACTGCAGGTATTGTTTCATCATTTCGTTTACTGGTAAACTTCACAGCCAAAATGTATGGATATTATAATTTACAGTTTTTATTACACATAATGTAATGTTAATTTTTAATATAAAACTGAAAATTTGTGAAAATCAAAATCATTTTTGTATGAAATATTCAATATGTATTTATGTGAAAAGTCACGTACACTAGGCAGATACAATAAACAATGTTTTTTTTGGAAGCTTGGTTAGTTTAGAACACAGGTTTAGAATAATTGGTAATGAAATATAATATTATATAAAAACCATATAAAAACAGAAGTGAAGTTCAAACTAAAACCATAATAAAGAATAATAGTAAACATGTTATACCTAACCAACAGATGTGTTCAATCAAAATTCATAGAATGTTCAATTGTACGCAAAAAGTTATTCTTAGTTGCAAAGCAAAACATTAATACATATATATTTCACATTAAAAACAAATATTTTATCCAAATGAATCAACTATATGGTGTGTCTGTTTACTTTGAAAGATTTACTTTTGATACTATCTACATGTACAACGGTCTCCCTAGGCTGAAGTATTAAAAAATATATTAAAAACAACATATAACTAAGTAACATGCTAGCAATAGTGACGGTAACTATAAAGTAGTTCCACCAATTGTGTAATGGATTATCAATAGTGGACCACAAAGAAATAAATATCACATTCTCGGCGCTGCAAACGAGAAACCAAAAAATGTGCCACACGCGAACGTGACGGAAACGAATTTTGAACTCCATCAAACAAAACAAATAAATGAACGCCAGGAATATGTAAAACGCCCGCCTAACGGTGGGAGCTTGCGGCACTATTAATAAAAGTAACATTATTTGGTAATGTATAAATAAAACTATTATTGAGAAAAAGGGTGAAAAGTTAATAAATGCGGCTAGAGAAAGCAATCGCGCGACAAAGAATCCGTACCAGCCCAGGAAATGTATGAAAGCAGCCGATACGTCTTGCGGCTCGAGCCCGCGGACCCGCGAGCGCGGCACGCGGCGCGGCAGCTCGGGCTCGTCCTGGATCACTTCCACGTGCTTCCTCCGCGGCGGCGCCGACAGCCACGCCGGAATCGACTCCGCGTTCTCAACCAATTTCTCGGCCCAAACCGCCAAAGAACCCGGCCTCGGAGCATACGTCAGCGGCGGAGGGGTCACGTTCACCTGTTCTATGTTATATGTTTCTCGTCTGCGAGGTGCCACTTTATCTATAATCGATATTGGCCTGACGTACTCGTCGTCGCTGTCCATTACTTCCTGTTTATTTGTCGGTGGCACGTAATCTGAACTTGTATCACTGTCACAATCGCAATCGTCGTCGTAAAACGATGAGATCCTCAACGAATTACGTGGAGAAAATTGTATAAAATCACTATTAACTTTTTCGTTTATGGTATCCGATTGCGTGTTTGATGATAAATGTTCTCTTCTTTGAATAATAGGTTCGTATACGGGCTCGTCGTCGATGCTATTATTTATTTCTTTTTTATGTATATTTTCTATCTGATCGTCGAATATAATTTTCCACGGATATCTCCGGCCGCATATCTTTTCTCTTTCGAATCTTCTATATAGAGTAGCAGTACTCGCCATTCGCAACGAAGATGCAACCAAACTGACCGCTTGAAGGAGCACTTTAAAATAAAAATATGTTTAAGGTAGTTAGGTATTATTTAACAGAAAAACGACTAACGCAAAGACATTTATACTTACTCTTATCGTAAGTAGGATTATTATAATTGGACATCATATCCAATAAGTTTATGACTGCGAGTGGTGCAGAATGTACGAACGCCTGTAGAAATAAATATAGCTCTACCGAAGAAGGGACGCGCGCTTCGGTAAGAGCAACCTGCGTTCTTTCTTCATCTTGTGAATGAGCTGCAAACACAGCTTCTGTCCACCAGAATATAAGATAACTGTACCTGTAATAAAAAAACAATATAATATACCACAATAACAATAAAAGTTACGGTCGTACGTCGTTTCGTTCGTGACTGTAACGCATGATTAAACGCACATATTTTATTCACTATCACGCTTACGATGTGAACAACTTCGGACGAATCAAAAGCTTTATGATAACCCTTGTGTTCAAGGGAAAATACAGTTTATTTACAAAATGTAGAATGAGCCAGATTGGTTCACAACACGTAATCTAAAAGGTTAGTCTCAGTATAAAGGTAATATTCGAGAATAATTAGGTAGGCTTGCGAATGACCATAAATATCCGAAAAATAAAAAAGTGACCGATGATTCGCTGGCATCCTTTTTTTCTTCACATTAATGCTCATAAGTAATGTAAAGTGATTCTTTTGCTCAAAGTATAGCTGTGCTGTAGCGAAAAAGATTTTTAATTTTTTTTAATAATCGTTAAAAAATATCTTACCTGCCAATGGTAGCAATGGGAAAGAAAATAGCATTCCCGAGTTGCATAAAAATCCATCTGACGTCAGATGAATTTATTTTCACGTGAAATGTGTGATCTTCTGGTAGCAATGTAGGTGGTGGAGACGCCAGAGTAAAAACAAGAGATATTACAGCTGGTAAGAATATTATTATCAAGCAGAAAACGGCTAACCTGAGGAAGAAAAACAAAAACAGTATTTAAAGACAATGTCCCTATAGTACGATTCAAACTTAATGGCGGCTCGGAACATCGAAGGTACGATACGATGCGCAGAAAACAATTTTAGATATTAGCGGGACGATAAAGGACCTGTGCGCACCCGCACTCTCACCTGCACCTAACTTCCGAACCGCCATTAAGTTTGAATCGATCTGTACGTATATCTATCATCAGATAGAGAATGTATATCCAATATGTTTTAATATCAATTAAAACATATTGGATATCTAATGTGTTTTAATATCAATTAAAACAAATTGGATATACATTCTCGAAGCTCGAGCCTAACCTAGAGTTCGAACTCTAATTAGATACTTAGGTCCTATTTAATTCGCTCAGGATGGCATTTTATTAGATTAAATTCCTACTGACGTTAAAATATTAGATAATTATTGTTTAAAATAATATAAACGAGAAAGTCTGTTGGGATGGGTGGATGGATGCTTTTACACTTTCATACAAAATAACCTGATCAATTTTGTATGAAATTCGCTACGAAGATAATATATACCCGAGAACCACGGGTACGTGGGAAGCCGAGGACGTCAGGTGTACCTACCTAGTAGTTAAATCAAAATTTAAGTACCTACTGCTATTAAGATTTGAGGCTAAGTAATAATAGCGACGTAAAGGTACATTATCTATTTATTTTCCACAGTCTAAACACGAAAAATTTCGTATCAACAACATTACAATTAGTCCGGGATACATCGCCCATTTTTGCAAGTGATTACTATCAAGCTAATTTTTCGTGAGTAGCTTTATTTTGATGAGATGCCCAATAATTTCATGTACGAAACTCTCGATTGTGGTAGCTTACAGAGGTAACAAGGATAAAAATTTTTGATTTGACGGTTCTCAAATATTTATTACGCAATTTGTAGGACAATATGTCTGTTGAATTATATAAGTATTAAATAAGTGAAAATAAAAAAATCAGCTGGTTAGTAATCATTTAAGATGATTTCGTTATCGATACACATTGGAATGGGGGACTCTTTGATCAAACCATAGATTTTGTAGGACAAATATTTTTTCGAATAATTTAGATAATTATCTTGAGATTGAACAAAAAAAAACATTCAGTTAGTAATTAATATTTGAGAACCATCAAATCAAAATATTTTATCCTTGTTTCCTCTGGTAGCTACCACAATCGAGAGTTTTGTACATGAAATTATTGGGCATCTCATCAAAATAAAGCTACTCACGAAAAATTAGCTTGATAGTAATCACTTGCAAAAATGGGCGATGTATCCCGGACTAAATGTAAATAAGGTTGAATACTCACACATTACTTTTATTCTGATAATGTTCATATACCAAAGCGAAGTCAAAACAAATGATGAAGAGATAATTTACTAATCCCCCGCAAGAGGGGAAAACACGATGTAACAACAACGCTTGCCAAGCTGGAAGCTTCCATCCCAAAATTTCACCAGACACTTCATTATCCAATTCACAAACTCCCATCTTCACCAAAATATACTACAATAACTTTCAAATTATGATTACATTTCAGCCATTCTTTTACTTTTTATTGGCAGTCACATTGTGGTTTTGATTTTAACGTATTTTCCTAGACAATATTTTAAATGAAAAATAACAAATAAAGAGTTAATTTACTATGAAACAAATGAATAAAGGCGAATGCAATGTTGCTCCCACGCCTATTGATAATAAAAGATAAGATAGCTTGTTGACAAAGCGATAACCCTAATGGCATAGTTTTAATGTAGGCACCTAGATTTTTATAGGTACTAAACATTGAGTTTAACTTTGCTCCTGATCCACATATAGGTAGGTGCCGGTAAATAAGCTTATAATCTGAAAAAACACCTAGGTATATACTTACCACACACAAATTTCAATAAAACCACAATTATTTTATAAACCTTACTGCTATTATAAAAGAAAAATTTTTATAAAGTAAGATTTAAGAACTAATTTTTTTTTTAATTTATGCCTTCATTGCGCTTGGAATTACTACTACCTATAACTAATCGATGTTAAAAATCGTAATGTTTTGTTTTTAAAATACCTTTATTATCTTATATAACTGTTATAATCTTAGTTATAATATACCTACGTAGTTCTATGTAAAATCTATACTAATCTATACTAATATTATAAAGCTGAAGAGTTTGTTTGTTTCTTGTTTGTTTGTTTGTTTGAACGCGCTAATCTCGGGAACTACTGGTCCGGTTTGAAAAATTCTTTCGGTGTTAGATAGCGCATTTATCGAGGAAGGCTATAGGCTATATATCATCACGCTAAGACCAACAGGAGCGGAGCAATGCGGGTGAAACCGCGGGGAACAGCTAGTCATCTATAACTCTTAAAACTCGGAACTAAATGATTTTTAATAGTTTTTGAATACATTTTCAGAAAAGTCCTTGATAATAATATGTAGTAAACCTCATTTTATACGTTTATTCGAAGTAAAAATTCGGTTTATATGAATTCTTATCTACATAATTTTATAGCCTATCCGATAATTAATAAACCTTAACTTCGTTGCTTCAACCAGTGCCTTACCTTAACGATGATCTTTATTTACCTAATATAATTATTATATAGGTACGAAAAACTAAGTTAAGTTAAATCAAAGAATAGTAACTGGATAGACTATTATAGCATCAAATATTAATTACCAAATTAATACCTTTGGACCAACGGCGTCTGCTTGAAACCGATGATAACGTTTTTTTTTAAGCATTCTGATTCAAGTTTAAAGTTGGTAGTTAATTTGAAACAAATTATAAATTATTTGAGTGGTGATGCATTTTTTGATATAAACAAAGGGAAGACGAATGTGTAAACAGTGAACGCGTCGACATTCATATACGAATGTTCATAATTTTAAATATCGTCAAGTCACGAGGCCAATAGCGAACACGAATGTGTAAGTGCACCTTAGCATGATATTATCTACACCACAGATCTACACTCAAAATGACATTTGACGGAACTAGACGGAACAGACGAGTGACGACAGACGTCAGATCGTGTGTCATATTTATAACCTAAAAATTTGCTTTGTTTACAAAAACAACCACAGAGCAAGTACTATAGAAAACAACGGATATTTATTCTAACCTTACCAGTGAGCTTTCTAAAATCTTGTATTCATATTTACATTAATTACATTAATATTTCTATAAGCATGTTGAAAATATTAAGGAGAAACGTAAAAACTTTATTAAAATATCAAAGTGTTGTTGAATCAAAAAGACCATTTTACTGTGGGGTTTGTTTAAATAATCCTAGAAACCCTCCAAATAAGCCTTCACCGGGTATAGCTAGTAAATATCAAATTCTATCAGAATCTAACTCGCCTGTTATTGAACATACAGCAGATGAAAACTATAGTATGGAAAATAATTATCCAATCCTTAGTGACGAGTTTGATGGCATAAATTTAGAACGTGAGTACATATTTTATGATACATAGGTTAGATTAATATATTTAAATAAAGTGTACATTATTTTCTGCAAGTTCATACTTTTTACATATTTTAGGAGGCAAAAATGGTGTATTTGACATAGAGGACTTAGTGGAACTACTGCAAAGAGAAAACTCAAAAGATATATTTGTTGCTACTGTGCCAAAAGAAATAAACTATGTAGAATATATCTGTGTTGTTAGTGCCAGAAGTAAGAGACATATTCAGGCATTAGCAGAATTCGTAAGGAAGGTTTATAAGAGAAAATGTAATAAATCTGATCACATACCTAGACTAGAAGGTAAAAATTCTGATGAATGGATTGCTTTAGACTTAGGTAAGTTTATTTTTAGAAATTTAAAAAAAAAAAATTATGCTACTGTTGGGCCGAAATAATGTTCACAAAAATTGTAATCTTATATAGTATTGCAACATGTTTCCATATTATTTATGTATACTTAATTATTATTATATAATATGTTAATGTGTTAATAAATTACTTTTACTGCCAATTCCGACCGTGCAAATTTTTATTCAATTCAATCTATTTACTATTTTTGAGTAGATACATTTTTTCTAAATGTTATTTAATGCATTTTCCTCAATTTTAGTAAGTAGGTTTTACAAATCCCAAACACAATCATACAGTTCTTCATATGACTCACTTATTGGAACTTGACCAAGATAAGCTGTGCTAATAATTTTTCATAATTTCAGGTAATATAGCACTACACATATTCTCAGACAAAGTAAGACAGGTGTATGATCTGGAGACACTATGGTCAGTCGGGGGAGAGTTTGATAAACAGATAAACAAAAGCAGCGATGTTGTTGACATATTAGAAAATTACAGCTCATATTTGAAGGACCTGAAACCATTGGCTTAACTATATATAAACTAGTGTACTGTTTGTATTGTAGATATGTAAAGAAACCTAATGCAATAAGGAACATAATGTGTACTATGAAAGTAAAATATCTAGTTACAATAAAAATCCCATTGAAAGTCTCATATAAAATGTTTATTCTCCTTAATTACAATTAAGATACAATATGTATGAATTCTGAATTACATAACTTAATCATAAAATAAAACAGTATAATTAAAATTAATCAATTCCTATATTGTACAGTTAAAACAAAAAAAAAAAATACTAGATGTATTGCCAACAAAAGTGATATAGATATTTGCCTATCTTAGTTATTGATTGACTAAGTTTACATATTTCACTTTGATTACAAAATAATTTGGCATAATCAATACACATCCTACGTCCAATCTAAATGCATGTTTAAATAATTTTAAAAGAAATGACTAATACATTTACACCACAATCACAAATGCCTTATTTCAGTCAAAAGACAATTTTTCCAATACTATTAATAATCTAAATATACTAAGCAACACAGCTTTGGAAGCAATCTATCAATATTAGTGCTTCTTATTTATAAGAACTTATAATAAACTGGAAGCATATTGTAAAAAGAAAAAAGTCAGTGACAATTAGTATGGGTATAATACAAAAATATTGGACCACAATTTACAAGTCTTTCATTTAAAGATTATCATCATTATATAAAACTGATTGAAATTGTAAAGAGATCAGATCATTAATCTCAAATAATTACAAATGTTTCTATAATTGAATTAATAATTTACAATATTTTAAATAAACCAACTATACTCCCTGTAGATCGCTATGTACGGGCATAACAAATCTCAAGGTCCTTTAAGAAGCAAGTCTACATAATTTTGTTTTGTTAAACTGGTGCAAAAGTTTTAAAGACATTACATATATTATTTTTGGATCCAAATTTTAACTTAGCAATTACGAATCAGGAAAATGTTTACAAAATTATGACAGTATGGCAACACTGCGTCTGACTCCAGCACCAGAATTAACATTGTCTAAACTAGACCACTTCTTTATACCGTTTTTAACTACCTCGGCTGCAATCTTATCTTCCATAACTCTAGACATTGCTTCTAACTTTTGTGCTCTTTCCTTACTCAATGGCTCACTGGGAAAAGCTAAGTCATTAGCTTCTGCTAGTGTGCGCAGATCAAAATAATACTTTGCATATACACTTGACGGTACATTTATGTTAAACTGTAACATTTCTAAAAATTGCCTCTCCAATTCATTCATATCTTCCACTGTGATATCCTTTAAAATTTGGCAGTAATCTACATTCCACACTGCTTGATCATCCCATACTTTACTTGCAAGTAATATTGCTCCCAATACTATTCTTTTCCAATTGGATGGGGCAATATCTAACTCTGCACAAATGAGAAGTCTTTCCAAATACACTAGAGTAATAATAGCACACTCAGCTGTTAATTGGGCAGCATTAAACAGTGTTCGAACAAACTTGTAAATTTGTTTATGTTCAGGATTATACTTATCATAATCATCACTCACGCCATCTTTACTTAAAGGATGTAATTTTTCATCAAAAATGTCTAATCTACGTTCAGAAGTTCGATTCTTTATGTGGTAGTAGATAGCGAGTGCCACACACTTTACAGTATTTTTTAAGTTAGGTTGAGATACAGTACTATCATCTAAATATATAGTAGAACAGGAACTGCTTTTTTTCATCTTATTTTCGGCTATTTGGTGTTGACTTCGTTTTCTCGTGATACCGTTTTCGATCGAAGCCTTCGACCTTTCCATGAAAATGGTCCCAGCAATAGGATCTTGAGAAGGATCAATGTCACCATCGTCAGGTTCTCGTTCGCTGATATGCTGTATATTATTGGAGCTAACTTCTCCTTCGGGAAGGTAATCTTCTAGTTTTACAATATCCTTCCTGATTGGTGATGGACTACGATAGCAACAACAACTATTTTGGTTACCCATGGTCGTAAAGATTAATTATCTGCAAATATGTTTATTCTCGTAGATATTTTATCATTCTGTAAGTATTAACATACATCGAGACACAAAATATAGTGTCAAACCGCAAGTGTGACATAAAAGACCCATACTATCTGAAACAAAAGGAATGATATATCATTACACATACTAGGGAGGTAGAAAAACTGCAAATTTTTGGAATACTATTTGTATTTGGGATTGGTAAAACTAAAATCTTACCTTAACATTTTAGGATATAAGAAAATTATTAAATTTAAAATAAAACTACAAATTAAACGCCTGTCAGAATCAAGTGCATTTTTACATTTGACAGCATCAGCATTCAGCAGTGTTGCCACCGAAGTATCAAGCTACCCACCAGAAGCGACCTCTGAAACCACCAGAAATCCACTAACAAAACTCGCGCCAGTTTAAAAAATCGCTAATTTTTCCACCAACTTTATTTTTAAGCAAATTTTTGTTCATCGCGAAAGAAAACAATATTTAAAAGATACGTTTATTGGAGAAATAACATTAAAATTACACATTATGTAACAAAAATAATGAAATTATATTAATAAGTCATCTTCAGATGAGTCGTTTCCGTCCCCGATAATTAACTGCCATTTTTTTAGAGTTTGTGGCTTTGATTTATTAAAGTGAAACTTTTATTACATCGTCTCAAACTTTTTGGTCTGTGTAGCGCATGTCGCGTGTATCGCGGCTGCCGAGTATGTATACCTACTCGGCAGCCGACCGACACGCGACATGCGCTACACAAAGCAGTGTTCGGAACCGTTCGAACAGTTTCACTTTTACCGTGGTTTCATAAAACCACACAACATTTTTTTTCCTTTTGACTGTTTTACCCACTAGATGAAAGAGTGTTGCTGCACGATTTAATTAAACTCCAAAAACGATACGAGTGGAGTTCATAGTCGTCGTTCCAATATTTGAGAAAAAAAAATACTAAATTCTTAAATTCCACTAGACAAATCCACTAGCCACTAAAGTCAATATTTGTCCGCTAAAAAGCAAGCCAAAACCACCAGATTTAGTGGAAAATCCACTATGTTGGCAACACTGGCATTCAGCAATCAGCATAGATAGATCATAGAAGATATGCAAAGAGCAGGTAAAGTCCATTTCAAGAAAGAAGTCCCGCGGACAATTATGGAACTAATTTAACAGATGGGGAGATCGGCCAATACATTGCATAATATCAATTATTTTATCTAAATATTCGAGTCGTAGTAGTTTATAAAATGAAATTAAATGAACGATACATAATTTCCCCTACAGATTTCCCCACATTTAACCCTGCCAACATTATTACGCGCGCATACAGCGCTGCGTCTGCGGGACTTCTTTCTTGAAATAGACTCTAGCGTAGAATAAAATAAATATTGACAACGGACCACTTTGGTCACGACACCTGGTGTTCAAAAAAAGAACTAGTTTTAGTGTGCACTTAAGTACACAAGTATATTACCGAATCTATTAAAAATTTTTTTTTTTAAATTAATAAAAATTCTTTAAAATTTCGTACTAAAAATAAAAGTAGAGTTTATTGTGCGGTGAACGGTTGTGGTAGTAAATCTCATACGAATTTAGAAGTTAGTTTTCATGCTATACCTAAACCTGGTAGCAGTTTTGTTTATGTTGAAAATTATTTCGGAAAAAAAGAAAAAGTAGATCGATGTAAAGCCTGGCAGCGTGCTTTAAAATTGAAAAATATAAATCCGCATATGAGAGTGTGTTCATTACATTTTCAAAGGAATGATTTTATTGTACCAAGTAAGTTGACAATGTTTAACCTCAAATATAAATGTAAATATAAATCTAAAACTAATTGAAAAATTTGTTTTTCAGGTGTTATTACTAAAAAGATGACTTTAAAAAAAACATGTGTTCCATCGTGTAATCTACCAAGCTCTGCTAGAGAATCAAATAAAGCTAAAAAAAATATAGAGGCACGACATCAGCGTCTAGTAAATCGGAGTATAAAGAAGGATACTGTGAAAAAACATAATGATATTAATGAGGATTCATTAATCCATTCATGATCCAACAAATTGAAAAAAATCATTTATAGAAAACATAAATAATTAAAATTGATGACACTAATTCAATGTAAACTTATGGTTAATTCTTTTGTTGCACACAATACGTAGCCATGTTTTTTAAGCCCCGCCCACTGGTCCATTGTCAATAGTTCCACAAAACAAAATTATCTGTGCATCTGTGATAAAATAATTTTTATATTATATCGTTTAAAATAATGCCCCATTTTATTGTTTAAACTATGTATAAACTGGATTGATTAGGTACTTGCATGAATATATTATAATTTATTAAAAACATAAAAAGACATGTGGCACTCGGGGACTGCCGCGGTAAAGCTATTGCATACTATGCCTTCAAGCCACACCCCCATAGGTCGTCCTAAACTTGTGGGTTTTTATTTTTGTGTGAATGTGAACGTGACCGCTGACCGGCCACGGCACTTTACTATACGAAATTTATAATGATGGCATGGCTTTCTACGCATTAGAACACTGAATAAGTGAATACTGTAGAAGTTTTACGGTTTTACCGCATGTCACACTCCCCGTTTTCCAATTACAGCACTAGAGCGCATTATGCGGCATAATGCTTATGGGGCGATTACACCTAACGAGTACAGTGGCGAGTCAGTAAATAAGCTCTCGGCCGAGAGAGTTGCCGAACCGAGTGGGTGTTTACACGTATTTACACTAGTGGCGAGTCAGTTCAGTTTTGATCACGACGCGACGTCTGCAATGGATCGAAAAAAAAAAGAATTTAAACGGGTTTTAAATCGGCTGTTACCAGATATTACTAACGAATTGTGGGATTTATTAGAAGAGGAAGATCAACGAATTTGGACCAGAAAATGGATTTTAAGGCGAAATGCCCTTGGAGCAACAAATAGCCTTTTTAATAAATTGCAGTAGATCCACTTGTTATTAGCGGCCATTTTAATTGAGATTTTGATAAATGTTTGAAAAAATACACAAACACGCACACTGCTTGATGACGAATAACGAACGAGTGGCGAGTGGCCGAGTGACAAGCGAGTGCGTGTTTATACATGCCGAGCGGGATAGCGAGTCGCTGCGGGGACAGAAGAATGAAGCGGGGTGGTGGGTACTCGGCCGAGTAAACAAATTGGGATTCTAGTGACTCTCTCGCCGCTCTTCTCGGCCGAGTACTCGGCCGAGCACTCGTTAAAGTGTCTATACCAACCGAGCACTCGGCCGAGGACACTGACTCGCCACTGTACTCGTCAGGTGTAATCGCCCCATTAACGTTGAATGTTTCAACTACAGCAACGCTTCGCACAATCGAGCACTCTTAAAAGTAATGCGCGTGAATTGATGCGTGCAATCGATGCCAACTGTGACAGAAAATTAACAAGTGTTTTCCCCTTTAGGTTGGCATTGATCGAAATGTTTTGTTTATATAATATTATCGTTAGTAATATTATTAATTGTTGGAAACAATTTTAAAGCTTTCGTTTCATTGTAGTTTTTTCGAAATAATCAAAGTTAATTCAAATTGTGTTAAAAAAATAAATATAAGTATGGATGAAGGTACAAACACTTTTTTTATATTTCACATTTAAAATGTGAATACAATTTCATTTTAGAATTCGAATCTACAAACAAATTTGTTTACAGGAATATACTTTTGTAAACAACTTTTACAACAACAACTGGTGCATTTGAAAACTAATTCACGTTCCAATTATGCATCAGCATAATTCGGCATTGTGCGCCACTGAGTCGCATTATGCTCTGTAATTGGCCGTAGATAAACAAAAAGGATCCAACCCACAAAATGTTACTTTTGAGTTATTGAAGATTGAAGTTTAACGTGTGATTGTTCATATAGAGACTTGCTTGCGTTTATTGCTTCTTAAGAAAATATGTGTGTGTCAATGCATATTTTATTCTTACATAGAAAATTTTTTGACTTTATTTTTATTTCTTGAAATATTCAGCTAAATGTGTGTTAGGATCCTTTTTGATAAAACCTATTTTAAATTATGTTAAGTGAATTTTCGTTTCGCAAAAACGATTCAAAGCATCTAATTGCTACTAAAATCCTAATTTTTTTTTAATTTCATTAATAAAACAACTAAATTTCAATTTTTTTTTTATTATTTATATAAAACATATTTATTCTATCCGATTTAGGTACTATTCTTCTTCGTGTGCGAAGTCTGGTTCATCGCCATATCGTCATGAAGTCTTGGATTGTCCCTTAAAGATTTATAGAAATCCAGGCAATATTTAGGTATATAGTCAAAAATTGACTCCAAATCGTCTAATTTGGCTTTTCTTTACCATTTGGCGATAGTAATTGGAAATCGTCAGATACCTCCAAAGATTTTCCTTTCGAGCCCGCGGATACATACAACATTTGCGTCGACTAAACTGTTCAGTCGAGTTGTGTTCTCCTCTTGAATTCCACATTCCTTGAGTTCCACATGACTGTTTAGTCTTTGGACGTGCACATACAATCGATTTCAGTCTAAATTTATATCCCAAACAAATCTAACAGTCTTCTATAGGCAACTCAATGTGATAAAGATCATATGAGCGCGTGATCGATAGTTGTCCGAGATTTTTACTTTTTTTGAAGTGAAAACTTCTTTAGCGGCGTTGAGCACTTTTTCTGTAATGGGTATAAAATCTTAAACTCGCGTCAGGACACGTGACCTGATCGAAAAAGCGTAAGACGGATACCATTCCAAAATATCAAACATGCTCAACGTTAATAATCAAGTTTTCACTTCTGCCGGCACTCCCGGAGTGCAACCCGTCTTTTTTTTGTTCCTCTGACATATTCGTCAGCTGTGTAAATTTTTTCATGGTATTTAACAGTGCCTCTATATTAGAAAAATCGGTATAAACAACGGCAAAAATGTGTGACCGGATTCAAGATACTTAAGTGTAATCGTTTTTAATGTTAGATTGTTAGGTATGAACTTAATGCATGCCTTACGCCTAAAGCTGTAAATACATAATATTCGGTCTTTCCAAATGTTCTGGATCGTTTTTGTTATTAAACCAGTATACATTTTTTATTGTTTAAATATAAATTAAGTTTAACAAAAGAGATCCATGCTTTCTGAATCTCTTTAGCGATTTATCTTTTGCATAGGTTTGATTTAATATACAATAATCGAAAAGGATCCACATGCTTTGGATTTTTTTAAACATTTTAGTGTTGTGTCATTTTCTTAGACTGGCCGTTTTACAATATGATCCAAGAAGAATGGATTGTTTTTACGAAACTAAAAAAGGGGTTCTCCATACATGTGGGTTGGTAACCAGTGTCAATTTAACGTCAAAATATTGATATTTTACTAGGATTGTTTTTGCTAAACGAAAATATAGACCTTGACGAGCAGTTTGGTATACTTAACTCATTTTCGGTCATGTTGTGGCTTAGATCATTAAGTAATGGATAACACTCGCAGGCGTTTCCCCTTTTGCCGAGGTATAAGATTATTCGAATCGAAAAATCTTATGCTTTCATAAAAACTACTTGCGTAATCGATTACAAACACTCTGCGTATTCGTAAAACATCGAAAGGACGTCTGCGAGTGCTCCGCTAAAAATGCCGTTTTGCACTGTCAAGACTTGCAGAAGCAATTCAAACATGTCGAATATTAAAAAAGATGGAATAACCTTTCATTTGTGTATATTTTTTTATTTTTTTAACGTACATTTCTAATTAAATGCAATTTCTAATAATCGTCGATGTATCGTTTAGCGATATATCAAGACCTTAGATCAATGATCTAAGTGTTGTGGGTTGGATCCTTTTTGCTTATCTACGGCCAATTGGAAAACAGCCACTGTGTGGATATCTATGGAGCAATTTTGATAGTCTGTAATCTTTATCTGTATCCATGTATGGAAATTTGTAAATTATAATCTGTGCATAATGGCGGCTTTCGGCTTGTGTTTCTTGTGCTAAGTCGCGGATGTTTGGTTATATTTTTTTGTGTTGAATCGTTGATTTTATTCAATAATAATTGTGAGTGCCGTTTCAACATAATTTAAGTTGATACAGTTTATTGATTTACTTTTTTTAATAATTCATTTTTTCATATTTGCAGGCAATGCGTCGTAGGAGTGATAAAGCAGCTACCAAAAAGGCAAAAGCATCGCCTGAAAAAAAAGAAAAGGAAAAACCAGAAAAATTGAAACGTACCAGAAGTAGGCGCAGAAAACAATCATCTTCATCTGAAAATGAGCCTGTCGAAGAAAGTGTTTCCAAACAAATAAACGAAGTTTCTGAACCTGTTCCGGAAGCAGTCCCGGTCGTTGCAAAGGAAGAGAGTCCAGAACAGTCTCAAGAACAGGTATGGCAGGTAAAAGCTGCTGATACTTCTGATGGGGGCGAGATACAAAAACTTAAAATATGTCTTACTCGTCCTCCATCCACTCCTGAAAGAGTTGACAGGTCTCCACGAAGCAAGAGAAAGCATTCGCGCGCTACTAGTTCTAGTGATACGCCTAGTGTTGAAAGTGAAGAAAAAAAGAAACCGAAACATCGTACTAGAAGGTTTACAGCAGAAGCAAAAGATTCTCTAGAAAAAAGTTCATCTGTTCAAAGTGATGAGATGGAGAATGAGAGTCAAGCACAACCTTCAACAAAATCCGATTCTGATATTAGTCAAAGTAATGAATCAAAAGAAACAAAGGAAACTACATCTTATGAGACACCAATGTCAACAACAAACGATGATAAAGATGAAAAAACTGAAACCTCAGAAACAGTTAAAAGTGAATCATTAAATCAGGATAAGGATGAACAGGATAAAATATCTGATGCAGATACAACTGTAGCTTCTCCTAAACAGCAAGAGGAGGTGACTGCTTCTCCAGAGAAGAAAAGTCCTATAAGGAAACGGAGCTCCTCACTTGAAAAATCTGAAGTACTGGAATTACATGCTGAGGATAGTAGGTGTGAATCGTCTGACTTTAATGAACCTCAGGAAGAAGACTCTAAGGACACAAGTGTGAAGCCAAAGGATGAAGAGATCACAGAAGATTCTAATAAGGTAAGTATTAATGAACCAGAAAATGAAGTTTCAGGGAAAACTGAGTCTACTACTGAGGTTCAAACTACTGATACTAAAAATGATGTTGTAGAGGTAAGCAATGAGGAAACAAAAAAAGAATCTGTCAACACACAGGAGATGCCCAGTGAAGCAATGGAAGTTGAGGATAATAAACAGCATACAACAGTTGAGGGCAATGAAGAGCCTGACAATGTGGAAAAACCATGTGATATACAGGAAATTGAAGAAAACAAAACAGAAAACAAAAATAAAGAAGAGATTCAAAAAGACACAGAAGTTGCTAAGCCCTCTGAAGAAATTTCTAATGGCCAAGCAACATCTATAGTGATCAACAGAAAGAGGCGATGGGGGTCTCGCCCCAGTAAACTTACAACCCAAAAGTCTTTAACAATATCAACTGACATTCTAAAAGAAATAATACCAGATGTGAAACCAGCAGAATTTGAAGAAGTTATTGAGGAGAGGAAACATAAACGAATTGAAGTTCCCGAAAGAATTGAGAGACCAGTATTGCCGAAAATTGTAATTGACAACACAGAAAATGTGGAACGAAATAAAAAAGAGTCTGATGATAAGGATAAGGAGAATATTGGAGAGAAAAAGTCTTCAGATTCACAATTAGTCTCATCCAGGAAAATATCAATTGTAAAGGACAATGACAGCATTATTGCCCGACCACCGAGTCCTCCCAGGCATAAGCAATCAAACATTTTGTTCATAACAAATCTGGTCAGACCATTCACATTACCACAGCTCAAGAACTTGCTACAAAGGACTGGAAGGATATCTGAAAATGGCTTTTGGATTGATAGAATCAAGTCAAAATGCTTTGTTATATATGAGAATGAGGAGTGAGTTTTAATTTCTTTAATGTTTATGTATATTTTGTTTGATATTTATAGCAATATAAATCTAATATTTTTATTACAATTTTCAGTCAAGCTGTGGAAACAAGACATGCTCTACATGGGGTGACTTGGCCAGTATCAAATCCTAAAACATTACAAGTTGACTTTTCTACTCAAGAGGAATTTGATAAAGCAAAGGCCAATGAAGATACAGATAATGCTAAAGCGTCCACAATCCCAGGAACGGTAGAAGATTGGCTTCGGGAACAAGATATGAAAAGAGAAAAAGGAGAAATTGTTTCTGTAAGTATTTACAACTTGTAGTATTATAAGTGAAAGTTGTACAATTATTATTAGTACAATAAAGAAATCTATATATATAAAAGAAAGTCGTGTTAGTTACTCCACTTATAACTCAAGAACGGCTGAACCGATTTAGCTAAAAATTGGCAGGGAAGTAGTTTAGAGCCAGGAGAAGGACATAGGATACTAAATATGTACCACGGGCGAAGCTGGGGCGGACCACTAGTATTATATAACACATCTACATGGCTCATTAAGTTTCTGAGACAATAATTTTAAATTTCTCCTTGTAACTTTGGTATAAGAGATTTTCTGACAAAAAGATGAATTTTACATTCAAGTTCATAGCAGAGTATAAATATGCTCATAATCATATATATAATGTTAAAATACCAAAATTTTTATTTTTAGGACCGCCCATGGGAACGAAAAGTGGCAACACGCGAGTGGGATCTTGGCAAAAATGACAAGAGCAAGGAAAAGGACAAGTTACAAAGAGAAGAACGGCAACTAGAGAAGAGAAGACCCCATCGCTCCCCTGAAAGAAGTCCAGAACCAGGTAAGGTGAAATAATAAAGGACACCACTTTTATTTAGAGCAAAGCGAATGAAATCTACAATACTTAATTAAGTGGAATCTGAATGAGACTCAAATATTGATCTTGGAAAGCTGAGTGTATTTTGAGTCATTTCTTAATTTTTAGATACAAATAACCCTAAAGGAAGGTAGATGTTATTTGATTTAATGAAATTAAATTAACTTTAATTATAAATACACATATAAACAAAAAAATAACACAAAATTTTAATGCTCATAGCTTTTAATAAAACCAAACAAATTCAGCCTAATTTTATAACTTAATAGAGCTCATTGTTGTTACTTTAGCACGGAAGTTCAAAAAGAAGGAAGAGGAAGCGCCAGCGAAACTTTTGGATGATTTGTTTAGAAAAACGAAGGCTACTCCTTGCATATATTGGCTACCACTTTCTGCTGAAACGGTAACTATTAATTCAAATAATGTGGTTTGCGAAGTGAGATGATTTTAAATAAATTCTAAATTTTTCTCTTACTTGCATTATAATTGCGTTTCAGATTGCAGTGAAAGAAGAGCAACGTAGACAACATATGGCCGAATTTGAGCGACGAAAGCAGGAGCGTCGCCAGCATCGCAGACACTAGCATGGTCCGTCCCACACACTCACATTGTCATTACACTGTACTCATCACACACACACACTCATTTCAGACTAATCGCAAATAAAACATTCACACGTACAAATAACCACCCGCTCATTGTTTTTTCTTTCTTGCATTCACATTTCTTTCCAGGTACCTATAGCAATACTGTCTCAAAGACAATCGTATCAAAATAAGGTTTAATTTTTAGAAGATTTCCTTAGATGTATTTAAGTTAGTAATAAATAAACTAGAAAAGGAAAATGCGAGAGTGGCGCTGAATGTTTGAATTTATTTTAACGAAATGTTATAGAAAGGCACGCTCGGAGGAAATCCTATCATTTGATCGGTCGGAGTATCGCCGACCGTTGGGAGCTGCGGGAGATGCCCGTTGGCCGACAGTGCCGCGTCGCTGCTGTCATGTGTTGTTTCATTCTGCAGCTCGAAGGATCAATTCAGATTATGTATCAGGTTTATTGATGACGATCTTATGATTCAGAGTATAAAGTTGTTCAACGGAGGAAATGGTGGACGATTTTTTTCTACAATTAGTCGACGAACATCGAATGACGTCATGGGATTTAATCAAGAATATTTAATTATTTGTAATACATATGTTGAGTATTTTGGAGTTTTGGTTGGAGTACTGGATATACGGAATATGGATGGAGCAAAACTTGAAGTTATTATTGAATGTAGGAAGAAGATATTATAATTTGTATGGGAATATTTCTCGTATGTAACATTATTCTTGAAACTAATGTTCAATAAATGTTTCCTGTGACAAATTTGTGTTTTTTTTCTCACTCTTTTTTCCCGAGTTTAAAAATATACACCTTGTACACGTTGTTGTAGTTAAGTATAATAGTAGTGTTGTAATAATAGTAATTAGTTTTTTATCATGTTACATTCCACCAGTTCCCTAAAATTAGAAAGATAAAATGTCTGTAGTTTTTTTTTATTTTATTAAAGACTTTTGTATTCCAGTATCACAATATTTAATAGAATCAAACAGCAGTTTTGCCTGTCTTACCTGTTTATAGTTACCTCAATGTGTAATCCATGTTAATATTATAAATGCGAAAGTAACTCTGTCTGTCTGTTACTCAATCACGCCTGAACCACTGAACCAATTTGCATGAAATTTGGTATAGAGATATTTTGATACCCGAGAAAGGACATAGGCTACTTTTTATCCCGGGAAATAGGAGAGGTTTTATCCCGGAAATCCCACGGGAACGGGAACTATGCGGGTTTTTCTTTGACTGCGCGGGCGAAGCTGCGGATGGAAAGCTAGTATTTTGATAATTCCTTAAAAGATGCAGTCTTTGTCATTACAATAATTGTATTCTGTATTAATTATTGATACAGAATATTATAATATTAAAGAGATAGCTTATCGATTCGGCCTAATGACAAGGCTTTAATATTATTACACCTATTTATCGATATCATGAGATAATACACAGTATCTTGGGATAAGAGGATAATTCTATGGTTGGGTTTATGGAGCAGTTGCGTTGACGGCGTATTACCGTCAACCACTGTGTTGTGATTTCAAAATGGTAAGAAAATAAGCAAATATATTTAGTTTTTACATAATAAATACACGATTCCAATTTTTTAAATGACTCACAGAATTCATCATCTAGATACAACTAACCTTATAAAGTTCCATATGAGTTATGACCATAAGACGTAAAACGTTAATATAAACCTTGCTCTAATCTTATCTGAACATTCCTCTAAATATGTTAAAAAGTGGGTGGCAATATTTTTAAATTTGAGCACAAAAATCTTCTAAAGATTCAAGGCATATACATTATACACCAAGTAGTGTAAATATAGCTATTCAGTACTTTATTGCCAACAGGAGATGAAATTATGATTTGAATTGCTGTAACCCGATATATTGAACCATAATATTATGGAAAAATAGAACCGATAGAAAAAGATCAATAATGTAATATTGTATTATAAACATCGTCCCTAGATAGGTATATGGTGCTTCTGTGTGGCGCTGCTGGCATCCGCAGCAGCACAAAACCCATTTACCCTTGAAGAATTTGTCACTGGACAATTCTCCCAGAGAGGATTCACGGGGAGATGGATTTCTGGTAAGTTCTTAACTACTAATATCTGCTATATAAACTAAAGGCATAGATTTGAAATATGAAATCAATAATTCTGGCAATAGAAAGGACAAATAGTCTTGCGGCTGCTACCAGATTGTTCAGGAAAAATTGCAAATCACTCTTCATCAAATTGTATGTTATTACTGTTAATGCTTATATATTTTTTTTTGAAAAATTATAAGTATAGGTAGAAGATAGCCTCAGAATATAGACAGGCTCCACCTAGCATTGAGGGTAGAGGCATGGGGCTCTAGTCAACGCATTCATAACATTTCTGTTTGCACCGAGCAAATACAATTAGTAGACTTTTCTTGAAATGTTATCAAGTTTCCATAAATGATATTTCTTCATTATAGCAGTATAATGTATCATGTATTTTGGCGCCCTCTACCTTCCGGCGGCAAAAATAGGGTATGATAAGTATGGCGCTTTTGCTTCATGGCTCATGCTTCTCTCTTCCACCCCAGTTCCAGCCTGTTTTCAGTTAAAATTTCAATCATTTCGATTATTTAGATACCTATTGGTTAATACTTTATTATTTATCTCTCTTGCAATAAGATCGGGATAGTCAGTATTTTGAAGTTACCTAATAATTATTATATTTTTTCAAATTTAATGTCTAGGATTTTTTAGTAGTCCTTCAATCGAAATTGATTTTACCTATGTTTTGTAATTTCAGACACGGAATTTACCTTCACGATACCAGGGGAAGCCGGTATCAATGTTTTTGATGTGCCAACCCTGCAAAGCAGGGTGCTTGTATCTGGAGAGCTTATGGTTCGTATAATCCTGTAACTATATACCGTCTATTATTAATCAATAATAATATACGTGTATTGTGCTAATATGATGTTACTTTCAGGGTTTTCTGAACACAAGCAACCCAATACTGTCAGCGGATAGACAGTACATTTTAGCTCCCAGCGAGGTTGAATCTGTAAGTATTTAGTATATTTTTCTAAAATATAAAGTCTACTCATAATTATTTTTATTTTACGTTCAGAGACGTAGATATTATTATTTAAATATCACATCTTAATTTTTTTTTAACAGCCTAGTCTGAATTTAACTATAATTTGGTCAATACCATTTATTTTCATTACCATTATTTATTAAATAGTGCCCACTAATATTAAAAGCCATATAATATTAGATATCTTTATCAACTAGTTATTGTATACTGTATGTCAGTAAATAATATCATAGATAAGATTAAATTATTCATTTATTACACAAGGTCTTATCGAACTTCGAATTAATGAATTTTTTCGTGATATAGGTATCTATAGCAAATTATTTATTTGTAGACGTATTGGCTAAGTACCAGTCACATGTTGCATAAAATGCATTAGGGAAAGCAGCAAGGATTCATTTTGCAGTTGTGAAGGCTATGTGTTTATTATTTCATATTTGTTTGCCATAACAATAACGAGACCCTCAGCAATGCTGTATCGTAAATCGTTATCTCAGTTATATATTCATTGACCATACACCATCTGTTGTCCACATCTCAAGTGCTGTCTACTATAATAACACATGTTCTAACATAAACATGCTCTTAATTTAGTACGCATTTTAGGTATATCGTTATTCGACGACAGCGCGTTATGCACTCTACGAAATTGCCACAGGGTAAGTGAATTCATACCATAAAACAATTCGATACTTTGATATCAGTTTGAAATATCTATTTATATAGACTGGCTTCAAACTCAAACTCATACATTTATTTATTCAATCAGACTTCTTATAAAAGCACTTTTGAATCGTCATAACATTTTTTTAACATTTACCACCGATTCGAAAGATTCTTCAAGTAAGTAGATATTTGCCATCATATTCATACTGATTTTCATTTTCATTGAAAATTATATTAAAAAATAAAATCTTTTACAGCGATGTCACTAACATAGCGAACCACCAACGTCTCCAATTATGTATTTACGGAGGTGGTCACTCACTTGCGTACGTGCTTGATAATAATTTGTATTATCTTCCTGAAAACTCAAACCAACCCATCCAGATTACCACTGATGGTATCCCTGGAGTTATTTATAATGGCCATACTGATTGGGTGTATGAAGGTAAGAAGTTGAGCTTTAGTACCCATGATTATAAAGTTCAAAATTCACATAGTTATAGTTACCTACTCTTTTTTTTTCATTCTCTCTCTTTCTACGTATTCTACAGGATGATTAGATTCTTCTTAGTCACTCATTAAAGAATAATGTGTAACTATAAAGCTTTGACAAATAAAAGATGGATGTAGGTAATTGTTTCTATTCTCTGCAGAAACAAAAATTCTCAACCAATTGATCATAATTCAAGAAACGCGTAATATAAAATACTAATAGCAATTAATCATCTGAATTAATTTAATAAAACAATGCTTTGTATTATAAGATTAAAACATTTGTTTTTATTTTCAGAGGATGTGATGTACACAGGTCAAGCCACATGGTTCTCTCCTGATGGAAGATACTTAGCGTTTGCGAGCTTCAACGATACGCTCGTAGAAACTTATTCTTACTACTACTATGAGGACAAAAGTGATCCAGAAGATTTGTATCCAGAATTAGTTGATCTTAAATATCCCAAGGTAAGAAACAACATTAAAATACATTTTTCGAAATATCACAAAATACCTTCTATTAATATGCTTTAAATTTTAGGTCGGTCGCACTAATCCAACGGTGACGCTTCGTGTTGTTGACTTGAGTGTGATTCAAAATAATGTAAATTACATTGTAATGGAGGCGCCAGGAGAAGTGACTGATGACCATATTCTGGGCGGTGTGACTTGGCCCACAGCAACAGAAATCGCAGCTCATTGGTTGAACAGGCGTCAGAATCAGACTGTACTTAGGATTTGCAACGTTCAGACATTAGTTTGTGAGGTGAGTACAACGACGTTGGGTTAGTACCTATATGTAAATAAAATCCATTTTTTGGCGTAAGGTGATTTTTTTGTATAAAAAAAATTGACATATGCAAAAAAGTATTCAAATTATAAAATTGTTCTTATAGTTTAATTTTAAATATATTTTTCCCCAATCTTAAAATTTTCACAATCTTTAACTGCAATGATTCTTGTTTTATAAATGGATGATGGAACAGTGCGCAACATTTTTTTAATATTCCTTAGAATGAACACCGTGAGCAACCAAACGGTTGGGTACCCATAGCATTACCTCGCTTCAGCAGTAAAGGCGACTACTACGTATCTACCCGCTGGTCGCTACAACAAGCAGATGGAAAGGCGTGGCAACACTTGTATGTCACCATGCGTGTGAACGGCACTTTTGTGTCCAGCTCTGTGACTCCGGGAGCGAGGACAATTAATTCTTTTGTTGGACTCGATGAAGATAATTTGGCATTGTGAGTTGATCGAGAATTTGTTGATGATTAATACATTTTTATTTTGTGTTTGTAGAGGGTTTGTATTTACACAGATAATAAATACTCGTTTTATTTTGATTTTGTAGAGCGTTCGTTTATACACAGATACATATCGTTGTAAAAATTATTTTCTTTCCATAAAAAATTATCATGATCTCGTGCCGCAGTATGATTTCACTAAAACCTAAACCTACTTTTAATGTAAAATATACCTTTTATATCCTTTAATTCCTATTTTGTTATAAATTTTAGTTCCTTTTAAATAATTTCATCCTCAAAATACATGTTTTTGAAGAAACGCATTTCTTACAGCTACTACACAAGCACGGTAGAAGGTAAGCCCTGGCAGTCCGGGGTGCACATAGCGGGCTCCCGGATCGGTTGCCTCAGCTGCGATATAGAGCTGCCAGATAAGGGCCCGTGCACATGGGCCACGGCCACCGCCAGCCAACGCGGCACGTACTTGACCATCACTTGCAGTTCCACTAATGAACCGTCTGCTACTTATATATATGATCCCTTGGTGAGTACAATGTTTTTTAACAGGTTTTTAAATTGACTTTGGTAGATGGAAGAAGACGAACTCTGCTTATTATGATTGCATTGTCAAATAGGAAAATCAAGGATTTGTTCAGGTTAAATAAGTTCATAGAAACAACATATTTTTCAATTGCTAGATAGAAAAAACAATTTGGCGTCAAAGCACGGCATCACGGATCTTTGACCCAACCGGTAAACTGTTAACTTCGCAAGTTTGTTGTTCTGTGATAAATAATAGTATAAATAATCAAATTCGAGTTAGCCAGTGCAAAACTTTGTTTATTTCGAAAGTTCAAGTAACATTCAAAATTAAAACTAACTCTGTTTCTGTGCAATTGAAGAAATAAAGTGTTTCTTTCGTTTAACAATTTCAAAGTAATTAGTGCAACAAAATATCATCTGACGGTACGAAGAAAAAGTGTGATTCATTGTGTATGCGAACGCCACCGTTATTGCTAGTGCGGACGGGTGATTATCGCACGCACAGCCCCAGTGTCGTCGTCTACTCATCGCACGTCAAAGATTAAGGAACTTTCCGATACGTCGAGTGGTAAAACATACGCGTGTGCCTCACAGAGACTAATGATTTAAAAATTTTATCTTTTATTATTTATTGAATTTCATCAAGTTATTTGTAATCAGAATACAAAAGTCTTGTTTATCTTATAGACATATAAGATAAAATAAATGGCGTCTAAAAATAATAATTTGTCCTGTGCTGGATGTTTGAACCCAATCTCCGGGAAACACTTCATACAATGTAGCCTATGTGAAAAGATATATGACATTCTGTGCGCAAACATATCTGAAAGGCGTTTCTTAAATTCTATGACTAAAGAGCACAAGAAGAATTGGACCTGTCAAGCATGTAGAAATAAGCGTCCCAAGGGAGACAATTCCAACACTCCTGTACGTTCGTTAAAGTCGGATACTGGTGCTGAGGTGTCGTGTAGCGATGAGGATAGCATTTCTCCTAACTTTGTCACAGCCCGTCGTCCGACTCACACAAAAGTTCTGGAAGTTAAGGTACCTCCCTCAGGACCTCAATCGATTGTAAGTCCAACTGATCAAGTAGGCGGTTCTTTGAAGGATCAACTTCTCGATTCCCTTAGGCTTGAAATACCATCTTTGCTATCCCAAGTATTAAAGAAGGAATTGGTCATCTTTAAGGAAGAGCTCTTGGAACTTCGTAAATCTGTTTCTTTTTTGAGCGATATGAACGATGAGATGCGTGAAAATATAAAGTCTTTGTCGAAGGATAACAAGCAATTAAAATCTGAAAATGATACTTTAAAATCATCTGTCCATGAATTGTCTGACCGACTTAACAAAATAGAACAAAGTCTTAGGAACAAAAATTTGGAAATAAAAGGTGTTCCTGAGCACCCATCTGAAAATGTCCTTAACTTAATACAGCAGTGCGCTTCTATTGTTGGACACAAAATTGCTGATGGTGATGTCGTGAAGTGTAACCGTGTGGCTAAACAGAACAAAAACACGAATGTTCCTCGTACAATTATTGTGCAATTTAACAGCGAGAGACGACGAGATGAATTTTACTCCGCTGTCTATAGATATAATAAAGCAAATCCTGATAATAAACTCAATACTGCCTTATTAGGTATGGCCGGTGAAAAGAAGCCCGTTTATATATCAGAGCACTTGTCTCCTCAAAATCAGGCTCTACACATTGCAGCAAGAATGAGAGCTAAGGAGTTATCGTACAAATTCCTTTGGGTTCGTAGTGGCCGCATATTTGTGAGAAAAGACCCCGGATCGCAATATATATTCATTAAGGACAGTAAAAGTTTAGATTTAATGCATTAGTTAAATTAATATTTTTATCTTTTTTAGATTAACTTTTTTCTTAATTTTTTCTGGTTTTTGAAAATGGCTTTCTCAATTTATTATCAGAATATACGTGGTATGAAGAGTAAAACCATAGAAATTTCTAATTCCATTTTGATTAATAGTTATGACATCATATGTATTTGTGAAACTTGGTTAAATAATACTGTTCTCTCGAGTGAAATTTTTGATAATAGATATCAAGTGATACGTAGAGATAGAAGCGAAGCATTCTGTAGTGCATATAACAAAAGTCATGGTGGTGGCGTGCTGGTAGCCTTGTCTAAAGATTTTGATGTAGTTGAAAGGAATGATTTGCAGTCCGAACTCTTGGAAGACCTATGGCTACATATTAAATTAAAAAATCGTGCTGTATTAAACCTATGTATTGTGTACCTACCTGATTACTTGTCAACGAGTGTGGTATCTGAATATATGGAAAAATGTTCCCATTTTTTAGGTAGTTCATCTGATTGTAGTACTCTTATATTAGGTGATTTTAACTTTCCCAATTTAATATGGTCAGATAATGGCGGCCTTAATAGTTACTCATGTCCAAAAACAAAATTACTTTACGAATTTTTACAGTGCACGTCTTTATCCCAAATTAACAACATAGCCAACATAAACGGTAGGTTCTTAGATCTCGTAATCACAAATACGCCAGATTTATACAAAATTACTAACGGCGCTCCTTTAAGCCGCCTTGACAATCATCATCCTCCTTTGGAAATCACATTCAGTTACATGCTCGCATCTCTGAATCAAAATAATTCTTTTGACAAGCTGTGTTTTTATAAAACCGATTTCAATAGTTGTAACGACCATATCCAAAAAATAAACTGGCAACAGCTTGCTTTGAACTTACCGATAGATGAATTTGTCCAACTATTTTATAATAATATTCATACTATTATCGAAAAATATACACCACGAATAAAACGCCACCGGAATCACTATCCCATATGGTTCTCGAAGGACTTAAAAAGAATACTTAAATCTAAAGAGAAATTTCATCACCGTTACAAAAAGTACTCCAATCCTCGTGATTATGATACTTTTTCAATTCTAAGATCTAGATCGAAAAAATTAATAGATTCTTGTTTCAGGTCGTATATCGGTAATATCGAATGCAGTCTCACTAAAGATTTGAAGTCTTTCTGGCGATATACAAAAAACAAGAAAATTACAAACGACATTCCTCGCAGTATGTACTACAAAAATCAAGTTGCTGACACAGGACATGATATAGCCAATTTGTTCGCTACATACTTTTCTTCGGTTTATAAGCAAAATTGCAAAGTTGCCTACATTCCCAAATTTGCTTCATCAAATTACATACTAAACAACATACACATATCTGAGAGCGTAGTATTATCTTATCTAAAGAAAATCGACTTAACCAAAAGCACTGGGCCCGATGGCATACCACCAGTCTTTATACGTTTATGTTCCTCATCTCTCGTAAAACCGTTAACTCTGTTATTTAATAAGTCCTTAATCGAAGGAACATTTCCGTCTTTATGGAAGCTAGCCAAAGTGACACCAATTTTCAAATCCGGTGATAAGAGAAATGTCGAAAATTATCGACCAATTAGTATTTTGAACTGCTTTGCTAAAGTGTTTGAAAGCATTATATACGAACATATGTATAGTCATATCAAACATAGATTAAATGACAAACAACATGGGTTTGTAGCTGGTCGCTCAACAAATTCAAACTTACTCATTTATACTAATTATCTGACAGAATCATTTGATAGTAAATTACAGGTGGATTCGGTTTATACAGACTTTTCCAAAGCATTTGATACTGTAAATCACACTATCCTTCTTTCAAAACTCAATCATCTTGGCATACATGGTAGTCTGTATAGGTGGATGAGTTCATATTTAGCTAATAGATCACAATTGGTTGCATTGTATGGCTATGACTCTGTTCCATTCTTATCCCCTTCCGGTGTACCGCAGGGTTCCAATTTGGGGCCACTGCTATTCTTGATATATATTAACGATCTTCTTGAATTAATCTCATGTAATACTCTTGCGTACGCGGATGACGTCAAGATTTTCCACAGAATACAAGATTATAGTGACTGTCAGACCTTACAAAGGGATTTAGATGTCGTCAGTGAATGGTGCAATACCAATCGTATGACCCTCAATGTTAAAAAATGCCAAGTAATGTGTTTTACTAAAAGTAAAAGGCCGATCTTTTTTAATTATAACATTAGTCATGTAACACTGGAACGAGTCAAGGTCGTTAGAGACTTAGGTGTGATGTTCGATTCTTCACTATCATTTAGACCGCACTACGATTACATTGTCAGTAAGGCCAATAAAAGTTTGAGCTTTGTTTTACGTACTGCCTCACCATTCAAAAATCCGAAGTCGTGGATAATATTATATTTAACCCTAGTAAGAAGTATATTGGAATATTGTTCATCGGTGTGGCTTCCAATATACAATAATCACATAAACCGCATTGAAGCTGTGCAGAGGCGTTTCTTACGTACATTATGTGGTAAATTAGGTTTACGGCGTAAAATACCTGAATATGATCAGCGTTTGCGTAAATTCCACCTAATGAATTTAGAAAGCCGTAGGACCCTGACTGATTTGTGCAATCTGCATAAAATAGCCAATGGGTTATTAGGGAACGAGCTTTTGGCTAGCCTTAACTTTAGAGCTCCTACCCGCCCTTCACGCACCCCACGTCTATTCAGCATACCACCTACCAGAAACAATGTTTCGCATAACAATCCTGTACACAGAATGTGCCGCCTGTATAATAATTTAGATCCGGATTGTGACTTATTCTTGGGTAGTCTGAATGTTTTTAGAAGTAATGTTTATAAATTGCTGTAACAACGTATTTTTTTTTTTTTTGTATTTTAAATAGTAGCTTTTTTTTTTTCTCTCTGTTAGAATTTTTTTTTTATTTTTTTTTTGTTCTTGGTTTATGTTTGTTCCTGGCTATAGCTTGGTATCACAGATCTAGTACAACCTTGGTATAGATATAGATTAGGAACAGAAAACATGGTCATAATGTAAACGGTTTTTTCTTTTTTGGTTCAAAGCTGTGTACGGTATTAATTGGGTTGTAGAATTTATATGTATTATTAGGTAAGAGCTAGATATAAGGTATTGTTCTGCAATCTGTTACTGTACCAAAATAAAATAAAATAAAATAAAAAATAAATCAGGTTAGCGCTCTGACGCGCGCTAAGTACGCGTTATAGTTGGCAAAACCATTATAGTGCGTTCCAATTGAAAAATATGTTGTTTCTTTTATATTATCACTTATTTAACGTGAACAAAACCCCTTTCCTTTCTATTTTGTCCAGATTCAAATCTTGATATTAAAATTTTTCAGAACAGAAACATTCTGTACACTTGGGAAACAAACGAAATTGTCCGTGAGCGTCTAAAGACTAAAGTGAAGCCAGTAACACTTATAACAACAGTGCCACTGCAAAATGGCCACCCCGCGCCTGTAAGACTATTCCTGCCTCCAGGACTCGATCAAAATGGTACCACGAAATATCCCCTGGTATACTACGTGTATTCTGGACCTAATACTAATACGGTTTTCGAAACTTTTACCGTTGGTAAGTGGTTACACTTCGTATTTTCGTGTTTGAAAATGTATTCAAAGTTGTTTTATGGTGTGTATAAAAATTGTAGGGAAGGGTAGGATATATTTATATATTGTGTTTATGTTTATATTTTTTCTTTCACAAATCACTAAAATTAGATGTCAGCATTGAATATCTTACTAATATTATAAAGTGAAAGTTGGTGATGACTGATGATAGATGGATGTGTATGATTGTTGCTTTTTCACGCAACAACCACTGAACGGATTTTTACGATACTTGGCAGTGATGTAGCTAATGTATTAGAATAACATAAAATATATAAAAACATACTTGCTTTGGTTCGAGGGTTTGTCCGCGGGTGAAATAGCAGCTCTTCGTTTTTCTTAAGTTTTATTACTCAATGAGTTAATTTTGAACTAGGTTACCACTCATACTTGACCACGAATCGCAACACAATCTACATGTTGGCCGACGGTCGCGGGGCTGGACTCAACGGACAGGACATTTTGTACTCCCTTAATAATGCTCTCGGAACTGTTGAAGTTGAAGACCATTCTGTTATTTTAAAGTAAGTGACATGCAATTTTAATTATACGATTGCGTACTATGTACATTGATTTTAAAAACAAAAATGACAGTGTATTGGATATAAGGCAAATAATTTTTTTAAGTCAAATACATCGAGTTTAAAAATAAAACATAGTTTTAGATTTAGCTATAAAAGCTATTTTTAAATGGAATTTAAATCAATTAATTTTTATTACAAATTACAAAGGCTAAGTTATTCAATTCAAATACAATAAAATGTTAAAAATAGCCAAACATTCGTTCTTGAATGAATCACTCATTTATAAACAATTTAAGACTCAATTAAATACAACTAGTTTTACGCGCGCAAATGGTCAAGGTTTTTTTTAATAACCAATTGTTTGTTAAATAATATGTATTTTTTTATTAACAGACAGGTTCTTAATCGCTACCAATTCATAGACCCCGAAAAGGTTGCTATTTGGGGCCACAGCTATGGTGGTTACGCGACCCTTCTAACTCTACTGCATGATGATGAGCATCTGTTCAAATGTGGGGTCTCTGGGGCTCCTGTCACTTCGTGGTTATACTACAGTAAGTTTTTGAAGCAATAATAACTTTATAGACCTGTATTAATATTTGAAAAAGAAGCAAAAAAACCGCGAAAGAGGCTACATTTTCATAAAAAAAAAAAACAATAGAAAGAATATTATATATATCATAAGTCGGGATAATATTAAAATGAACAGCTCTCTCTAATTGTTGACTATCATCTTTAAGTACTAGCATATTAGACAGATTGTTCATAAGTTTCAGTGTTATTTTTAATTTTATCGTATGAGATTATGCAAGATTAGGCTTTCGATTTTGTCTTATTTTTCTTAAAAACATTTTCTTGAAACACTATTTCCTACCCACAGATACAATGTACACAGAGCGGTACATGGGTCTACCAACCGCAGACGATAATCTAGCAGGCTACGAGCGCGGTGACGTCACACTCCTAGCGGATAAACTTCGCGGGCACGACTTCTATCTGATGCATGGAAATGCGGACGATAATGTACATTACCAAAACGCTGCGAAACTTATGAAGGCGTTGCAAGAGAAGGATATTCCTTTTGAACAAATGGTACGTATTTTGTTTATGTGTGTTTCTTGCCGGTTCTTCTCCATAGATACTGCTTTCCGATTCGGTGGTAAATGTTATAAATATGTAATGCAGAAGAAGTCTAATTGAATATATAAATAAATGTTTGTTTTTTTTTTGTTTTTTGTAACACCCGTAAAGACGGGTATTACCCGTAAAGTCTTTAAACGGAAAAATATTTATTATATGATGAAAATATATTTTTAGAAAAAAAGTAAAAAGGTATAACGCAAGCATTTATATTCGTATTTACGAGCTATTGTCAACAGAAATGACTAATGACATAAATATACTAATTAAATTGCATAAGAATATTCTACAAGGTACAAATAAGCCACTCCCTAAATAAATCAGATCGTGTGTCCATAAGTTTTATGAATTTATTTTTTTTACAGTCATATCCAGACGAAGCCCACAGTTTGGTTGGTGTCAACATGCACAGATACAACACAATGAACCGTTACTGGGAGAAATGCATACAGGTCCCTGGTGAAATAGGGGCGTAATTTTAATATATATTTAAACTTATAAAATTTTATACATGAATAAATCAGTTTTGTTATAGATTTGCAGTTTTATTTTTAAACAATTTAAACCAAACGATCTAATAAGAAATAAGTGCATGTGACTGTTCTTGAACTAGTTTGTTACAATATCTTATCGTATTGTTGTCTCGTTTTTATTCTTAAGACCATAAATAAAAGTAGTTGGACCTAGATAGCATAATGACTGTGATGTGACTATTTTTTTATTATTTCAAAATTCACACCAATGGATGAAAATATATCTGGGGCCGAAGATTAATAAATAATTATTATGTTAATATAATGCATATTGCATTATAGTCTTCTGATCACCACTAGAAGCACCAAGGACCATTGAACGACTGCTTGAAATCCTTTTACTCATTCATGATTGATTGAGTTGTGCCAAATATTACAACTTTGTAAGCAGAATAAGATAATATTTTAAAGATAATATTTTAAATTTAATTTAAATATAAAATAATAATAATTAATATTTTAAAGTTTAATTAGCAATCTGGGTGAAATGTTTTGGCTCAATATCCATGGCCATAAATGGAAGTTATTTCGCGTAATGGTATCCGTGTGAACAAGTTTTTAATAGAATAATTGCCTTATATTCGTCGTCCTTGGAACTAGCAAAGTAACTTTTACTTCCACGTGTTGTGTCTACTGTGGATAATGCGATAAATCTGATCCACGGTACTTGAATTTGATCATTTATTTCGAACATGATTTGATATGGAAATTGTATTTTAAAAACATGTTTGTCACGGAATAACGCGTATAAAAATGCGTAAGGCTTTAGTGCTTTTAGTATTTGAAAACTGCATTGGCAATGAAAATTTTGGTTCCGGTTAAAAACCAAAATTCTCATTTCCAAGTAAATAGTATTTAATATATCGAAATATTCACCTAAATATTAATACTAAGACGAAGCAGTCGTGCGTACATGATCAAAACATCAAAGCAAATATATCCACATGACATACCACGGTGTCCCAAATAGCCCATGCCCTATGACCTACAACATTAAATTATTAAGGATATGGATGATCACGATTGCCTTCTCTTTGTGTCACTATAATACGTATATAATATTATACACTTATACGCAATCGTTGGGACCAGAGGTTGGCGCTCGAAGTGAAAGGGAGACCGGAGATTATACAATAGTATTACATGACCGCATGCTTAGTGTGCATAATGATGGCAATAACAATTAATAATAACCATGCTTTTATTGGAACTGCGAAATACGTACGTTTTACCAATATTCTTAAACTATTAACGAACTTTTATTAATTGTTTTGAAGATGATTCATGATACAAACGTTCCCACGGTTCTTCCTAAAAAAATACGAGAATTTGAACGGTATTTTTATTGGATCAACTATGGCAAAAAATACTGTAATAGGTTTTATCACAGACTAATAATAATATACTAGGTTTTATTAATTTCTTTGCCATAATAAATTCGATACGTATCATCATTACGCCAATAATCCAAACCGCGTCGGTTATGTCAGTAGGTTATAATTGTTTGTATATTCGTCGCTACATCAGCACAGTCAGGAATTGATTGCAGCATGCCTCTCACCAACAATTTGGCATGCAATATGTAATGCATTGTTAAACGCCTGACAAATATTATGAAGCGTATAATTTTAATACTTTTTAATGATAATTTATTGGGTAATTGGTTATATAATGTCATTAATACCAGGAAATTGCACTTGCGTTTGATAAATTATTTACGTACATTGTATATTCACGCTTGCAGTAAATTGCACCAAAAATGCGTTTGATTAATTATTTATGTACCTAAGTGAAGAAATAGGTGATGTTTATACATTGTCATTAAAAGATACATTTTTTTTTCTCTACTATCTTTTAATTAATTGTTGTTATATTATGCTTAGCATAAGACGTAGGAGAAGACTTCAATTAATTTTCTTCGATATCAAATATACCTTCATCGGTTAGCGCTTCATACTTGCCTCATCGCTAGAATGTAGAGCATTGAGGTTTGATGATCGAAAAAGAATGTTTTTAAAATGTTAAATTACAGGAACCATAAATATACCTATTATGATGTTTTGTAGCTAAGTAGGTAGGTAGATGATCTATATTTATTTGCATATTCCTTAACTGATTCAATCGTTCTAAACGGAATCTACATATCTACAAGGGAAATATATGAGCAAGTAGTAGTCAAATAAGTACCTACAAAGTTAAGAAATACATTGGAAAGCCAATTCCAAGTCAAAAGATCTGACCTCGTTGGCACGCTGGAGCTTCTAGTGCATAGTCAAATATGACAAATAGTCTATATGAGAGCAGTTAATGTTTAACATACATAATGTTATAAATTGCACGATACATGGAATTTTAATGACTTATATTTCCAGTAGGTACCTATAGTTGATGCAACAAAATATATCCGTCACGACTCACGAAAAAGATAATTTTACTTTACTTTAATAATTTGTAGTTTCAGAAAAGATATATTATATGGCCAAGTTTACACGGACTTACATTTTAACAATCATTCGGAAAGCGATCTCATAAGCAAAATCATAATATTATGCGACCTTGACTCGACGATGGATTGTTTCGCAAACGATAAGAAAAAATATTGTATAGAAGGTGAAACTTCACTCGGTATGGTAATGCAACAAGCGAGCTGCGCGACATCGTGAGAAGTGACGTGTACTTGCGGATTTTAGTTGCAAACTGTAAACTAATATAAAAACGTATTTTTGCTTTAGGTACTTTGCCACTTAAGATAAACCTAAAGACACATATTGGAAAATTCTGGGCGGATTTCCTCAAATCACTAACTATTTCCTATTTTAACACGCTCATATCTTCATTTATATGTTTGGAAGTAACCGACTCCTTCAGATTCGGTTATTTCCAAACTCCAAGGACCAAGATCCACTTTAAACGGTCAGATTTAATTCAAACTTTGTACACTTGTCAAGCAATCACAGTCACAAGCATCGCTGAAAATACACTAATAAATATTTTTAAAGCGTGTTTTTAAGTTTTTATTATATCTATAAATTGGGTTGGATTTCTGTACGTAAGCAATTACAACTATCCATGAAGATAGCCTCTGCAAATATTTTTCCAGCTTAAAGCAGGATAAGGAGAGGAATATAGGAAACAACTGGGAAGGGCTTATAATACGCAATGCAGTTGAGTACACAATATGGTAAACTATATCTTGCTGATCTTCTGACCAGAGGAGATGGGTAGGTAGGTACCTCTACCGTTGGTAAAGTGAGCTGACCCAAATTGTTCCGAAGCATGATGACCTATAAATATATCCTTCCTATAGGTATCTAATCCCATGAAATGAAACTATAAGTTATAATCAATTTAATTAATTATAAAAAAAATATAAACTCAACTGACTCTATGTGCCTCACCCGACTTGCGTGTTAAATACCTAGTTAGCGCCACACTTACTAGCTCATTCTTTTTTATGGTATTTATTTGAATGGATATTAGCCTCATTCATTCTCATTACATTAATTAAAATAAATAAAAGGTATTTCTTAATAATGTACGATATAGAAGGAATAATTTTAGTTTAAAATTGTGTCCTTCGCAAGCTTTTAAATCTGTAATAGATTACCCACTGTCCTACAATAAAATGGACTAAAAAATTTATTTCATTTCATTAATATTTTTGGAACGGGTATACGTAAACTGACGATTTGTTTATGTTATATAATGAATTTATATAATATTAATGCTTAAATCCTTACGTCATAGGTCGTTGAAATATCAGTAAGTAGGTAAGTGCAGTAAAAACCACTGGAGATTCATAATTGCTTTTTAATTTGATCAACTAAGAATTGAAAAAAACCACTGATTTGGAATGAATGAATGAAACCACACATTCGGAATGATATTTTTATTTGACATAGGTACTTACATATTATTAAAAAAAACATCAACAAGCAGTAGCTAAAAACCTATCTATATTTAAATATACAAAGATGGAACTTATTAGCATTCATTCGAATTGTTATTAAATAAATAATTGAACTTTAATTAATGACATAATTACAGCCAAGCTTGCCTTGTGTTGAATACATTGACATAATTGCAAACGTGTCCACGTAATTAAATTATCATAATGTTGTAGGTATCTTAATATTATGTTAGGTTCATTGTATTGCAGCGTTCATAGAGTAAAATCGAACTATATTTTTGAATTATTGTGTGGAAAATGAATGTTTTTTAAAGAAGTACCCACACCTGTTTCACCGATCAGAAAAGAATTCTGTGTAGATTCGTAACTAGGTGAATCCTTTATGTCCTGCCTGACCGAGGCTTAGTTTTGTAAGTTCCAGGGGTCCTAGGTTTGATTTATACAAACCTAGTACCCTGGGTTATTTGCTCACGCTTTTGCGACTGTACCGAAGACGGTAGCATATAGTTGGATATGGGCATTGCGTGGCTTATGGAATAAAGATCTTAACTTAATCATACTTAGCACCAAAATTTTCTCCTTTTTAGTTACACCATCTTTGATTATTTATTGTATTTTTTAAATAAAATAAATAACACTTACATAATATTAACTGCAGTGTGTTGCTGATGTTGTAATCGAAGTTGGAAGTTACCTTCCAAGTTGGAAGGTAAGGAAGTTCCAACAGGAATTATAATTTTCTAATCTATTATTATCCGTCCCTGAGATATAGGTAGGTACCTGATAAATAAAACCAATCTAACCTAGGTACCTAGGTAGGTGTTCCTTCTTAATTTTAATATTATGCAATATGCTTTATGCAGAGATTAATTATGAGAATAAATATTATAGTTACCTATGTCTGTGTCAGGAATTAAACAGAATTTTCTTCCTTGCTTAGGTACTTTAGGATCTAGATATAACTTTTCTTGTTCTAATCGATATCTACGTTATTAGTTTTTTTGTTATCTGTTAAATTGAGTACAAAATACACTTCTTATTGTTTTTAAAATTGTCGTAGGTATTTGTTTTTTTAATGCAAGTGCACTTGCATTACCTAATTATGCGATAATAGAGGTATCTAGATAATTGAAATGCCAACTTTTTCTGTCATAATTTTAAACTGTTTTATCTTTTTGAAATGGTTGAACAAATTGAGAATCATCATAATATGCACAGCCTACTTATAACAGCTAGACTAGTAAATTCTATCCTTCGTGGACAATGCCGTTGTTTTCAAATAATAAATTATTATTTGTCAGTTAATTTAAATCAAAAGTATTGAAATAAATATTTACATAATAATGTAGGAATCAGAGCGTGGCCGAGTGACACCGAATGTTAACCACCTTCGCTTTTGTTCCTTTAGCGATGTTAACGAGGTTTGAAACCTTGTAAGATGTATTGTTTTGTGGTTGTTGTGAGGATATGTTTTCAAAGAAATATGATAATTATATTTTAAAAAAATGCTGAGTGTATCTAAGTGGAAATTAATTGTTTATACCATACATTTACAAATGTAGGTATCTACTACAAACATTGACGACGACAAATCACAAAGGCTTGGTGGCATTCAGTAAATATAAAACCCTTCAGATTTACGCTTTTTGTAGATATAATTAATATAATCTTTGTTATTTGTATGATAAAGTAACAGAATCTTCATTTTTTCTAAATCTCGTATCATCAACAGCTCAGTTATGAAACTTAAACCAGTATGACAGAGATATAATCTATAGACTAATTTCCAGACCATCGACCTCCGTTGAGGTAATTGGCTTCCTCTACCTCACAAAATAAACGAAAAAAATGCTTAATTTTTTCATTTCTTATAACATGATGGACGTGATGGTTTCCGAGTAATGACGATTGATTTTTTATATTTTTTTATACGTAAACATGACGTAAAAGTTAAAACTTCACAACTATCTGGAGAATTTAATTGTTTACGCCTTTAAAAATCCGATACATCCAAACGCAAAATAAATCTCGTATCGTGCGCGCGCGCAGCAGTCAGCACCGAGTTCCCAAATCCCAGTAAGTGATCGTGCGCTGTTCTGTTTGGTTGTGTGTGATGTAATGTACTTGTGATGACTACATACTTGAACCACTTAACTTATTAATCTCGCTGTGACTTGTGCGCCCATTCACGTAAAAATGGTGAGTGTCAAACATAAATGAAAAATGCAGCAAAGAGAAGGGAAAATGCTACCTGTGTGTAGCTAGATTGGATTTTCTTTGGTTGAAATAGTGCTTGTTAAATTCATCCTAGATAGTAATGTCAACAGGTGTTTAATTAATTTAATTTACCATCATGGACTTCATAATTGGATATTTAATGTTCTCAAATATTGTTATGATGTGATGCTTTATGAACCCAATGTAGTGTTTTAAAGTCTACGTACCTATGTAGGGTCTATTAAACTGTAAATTGTAATGTATATTTGTTGAACGCGGGGATTTTGTGTTTATCACGAATATATTGCGAGATAAGTAAAAGGTTACCTGAATATCTAATTTGTTAACAAAGTTACAGAATTGCAGCTAGTTACTAACAAAACATTCAACAATTTCAACACTGCCTTGCGGAACAGAATCAATTACTAGCATAGCTAATAAAATACACATTAAAAATAAATTACTCTTGTCTTATGATAAAAGAGCATTTTTGTGGAGATTATAAACGTAGGAGCAAAACTTTTTACCATGGCTTACAAATAAATTGTATAATTCTGTAGTTATTGCAGTAAATATTATCCTTATAAAATCGTACTTAAGTACTTTTCTAAATTTAGTGTGTAAGCAATATTTTATATATTCTGTACCTAGTTATGTGTCTCGCATTTTTATTACCTATATTCTAATGTAGGTAGGACCTACCAGTAATCATACACGGTTAATTAATACACAGGGCAAGTTTCTCAAATATTTTACACATGAAATTTCTATTTAAAATTTTGTGGAGAAAAAAATACAATCGCTTATTGTTTGTTATTATGAAGGTCATGGAGTCATCTGGTAAATTTGCTTTTTTATCTAAATATAATTATTATAAATATTTAATCTTTCTGAATTTGTCACACTACACCTTTCCATATTTTCCTTTGTATTCATATAATTTTAATAATACTTATTAAATTAATAAATGGGCAAATAATTAAAAATGACCTAGTTAACTAACTTTAGATTAAAAAAAAAATAATTGCAATTCCACGATACAAAAGCAGCCTTACAAGAATATGTGTTAGATCGGGGAATCACTCTGGTCATAATACCTACCTATGTGTCATACAACTACAAGTCCATGAAAGAGGATAATGTTCGTACTTGATTAAATATGTTTTAATTCGACAATATTAATTAAATTATCATGATCTGAAAAGATCTGAAGACCTTGACCAATCCGTGTTAACAATTCAAAATAGAGCCTAATTTTAATAGCAGTAATAAATTTGGTTAAAATTTGTGTCAAGTCAGAAAATAGAGGCGCTAGAATTCACATAAAATTTAGATTCTTACTATTGTTACAATTTTTTACATACATTAATAACACAATAATAAATAATACAAGAATTTGACCGAATTCTCAATAAACTCACACACCTTATTACCGCCATCAATCTTTCATTCAATAATAAATTTGTTTTCAAAGGCTTTTACGTACTTAAATACGACAATTAAAAGAAACAATAAATAACGAAGATAATTGCGTAGTCGGTACGGGCCCATTGTTTCCTAACAAAACATTTTTGACCGAGATGATGTCGTAATTCATAATCGCATGAATATTGCATACATAAACAATATAATTGTGAAAAAAAAATTGTTATCTTAAATATTATCCGTTCTTCCGTTCGTCCGTTATATTTTTTTAATCGAGGTTTACTTGTAATTTTAAATTTAAGGTCTTTTTTTCTCTTAATATCAATGTCAATACGTATTTCAATAATATCCAAGGTTTTTATTTTTTTCATCATATTTCATCTTTCTCCGTTTCAAATATTTTGAGTACGCAAACTCTATTATTTTTATTATATCTATGGATTACCAACAAAGAATTCAAAGAAACTCAAACATATAGGTAACCCGTAACAGCAATCGTATAAATATAGGTATTCGAACGGATAACAATTAATTTTAAGATAAATTTACATGAAAGAAATTAATCGATATTCTCAAAGTTATTTTATTGTCTATTTTTATCTAGAACTTTCTACTGGAATGAAAATTCACAGTATAAACTGGAGTCATAAAGAATTGTAACCGTATTTAGCTTGTAGGATACACAATATATTTTGAGGTATTTTAATGTTCTTATATTTTTATTCTGCCATTATTTTTCAGGCGGGGTTACCAAATATGTACATCATTTGCACGGCGATAATTGCAACTTTAAATGGTGCCTTGGCTCAAAGAGTTCTAAAAACGTTTACTTTAGAAGAACTAGTGCCTCTTCAAGCAGATTTTGTTCCCGAGAGAGTTGCCGTTCAATGGATATCAGGTATTCATCAGTATACTTAAATACCTACTCGTACATAGCTAAGGTAGATATAATAAGTATCTATATATTATGTATGTATAGACCCAGTTAACATAAAACAAATTTGTATATCTTTTGATTAGAAGTACCTATACATTTATAGCACATACTTGCGTCAGCCTCAGCTCCTTTGTATGAATAATTCCATACACGAATTGCCTGTCTATCTTCCGTGTGCTTTAACGGCTGTGGCAATTGTCGAAAATATGATGAAAAATTAAAATAACAACTAGAACAAAATTTACAGATCTTTATTCAAAACTTGGTAATAAAGGTAAAATAAAAAAGATAAGTATTTAAATATATGAAATATTTATATAAAAATGTCACCCAAACTTCATGATAACGTGGTAGTATTTTACAAATGAAAAATCCAAATTTAATCAACACAGGTTTTCAATTCAACTGTGATTTTGATAATTCTTTTTTTTATTTATTTGAAATCTGGGTTGCCTTGCCTTTCGGTTCGTTCCATTTCAATTTTATCTGTAGTTTTTTGTTGAAAAATAATAATTTTAACTATGACTGCCTTTTGAATTCATAAAAAAGCAAAAAAATATACCTTATATAAAATTATTTAAGGAACTTAATATACTTAATAGTATTGTCATTGCGATTGAATTGAAATTGAATAATAATTTATTATGTGATAATTTATTTTAGATTCCGAGTATATAGTAGCAGAGCCTGGTGCGATACAGAAATACAATGTAGAAACCGACACCTTTACTAAATTAATAAATGAAACTGAATTGGTAAGTAATTTTTACTGAAAAAATATCTTATTCGCATCCCGTGCATTTATTTACGCATGCAAGTATCAAAAACTAAGTTGAGTATAAAAAAATAAATGTCATTTAAATTAAAACTTAAAATTTTGTAAAGGCTATTGCAAATTGCATACAAATATAAACTGTCTCATTTATTTCCTCTTCTAGTAAATTACTGTATAGTAATATCTTAGATATACAAAACAAATTTTTTTTTTCAGACGAATTTAAGTCAATATGCGATGTCAACTTTTTCCAATGATCAAAAATATCTACTTTTGGTTTCCGAGCGGACGAAGGTAAGCATTAAAATACATAAAAAAATGGATAAACCTTATAATGGCATAAATAATATCTCATAATAAATACTTCCAAATTACATTTCTTTGAATTAAGTAGGTATATTAAAATAAGACAAGTTCAAAGGAAAATACAAGACTTAAAATGATTTGGCAGACTAACAAAGTAGGTACTACAACAAAATCTATAGATACCTACATATTTTCTCATGTCACGATTCACTTCGCCAGCCATGTGTACAAACACTGAAATAATATCCTCTTTTTAAATCTTTCTTCTGCGCGGGAAAACAGTAATTCAATTGCGTAAAATTCACTAGATAGTTATTAACGTCACTTTCTAGCTCTAGCATATTTTCCATTCCATGTACCTAACTGAGAAAAGAAAATTATTTCTTCACATAATGGAACGTTCATATAATAATATAAAAAATGTATGAAGATACTTTTACATTATTTGGAATTCAGATTTTAAGCCTTTGTCTGATATGTCAAGGTTTTTTTATAATAATAATTGTAAGTCACTGACATTTAAGCGGTAATAGTTGTCGTGATTAAATTAGTTACGCCGGCGTAATGGTTTTCTTAAACGACTTTATCATTTAAAATAATAGTAAATAAAACTCGTTACAGGTATATCGATATTCGACGTTGGCAAAATATTCTGTATACAACCTCGAAAGCAAGTAAGTGTTGTCTTAATTGTTCATTAGCATAAATATTTCACGGCGTGTGACGCGAATCAATTTGTTGGATTAAGCGTATTTGTTTAATGTTAAAAATTTGTATTGATTTTAATCAAATTGTTACAGCTTATGCTCGGTTCGAAGCGAATTAATCGAATTTTCACGATTATCAGAACCGTAGCAAAATTCAAAACTATAAAAGGCTGTAACTACTAAATTACTAGGAATTTGGACACGTTTTAATAATATTTCTCTTTAATAAAACATTTACTGTGCTAGTTTAAAAAAAAATGTTATTCTATAATATTTAATATATTATATTATTATATTATTTTCGCGTCATTCAACGCACTGTTGAAATGTTTATTAGATTTTAATGAAGCATATCTTATTATCGAATTACCTGTGAAATATCCGTGACTATACATTATTAAATTCTTAACTATATTCCGTAGAACGGTGTCGAAAATAGGAAATGGACACTTACAAGTTGTGCTATGGGACAATGGCCAAGCTATAGCCTATGTGGAAGATAATAACGTATTTTACATTCCTGATGCCGAACATTCTGATAAAGTGAGGCAATTGACCACTGAAGGCATCCCGGGAAAAGTTTACTGTGGTGCTGCTGATTGGATCTATGAAGGTATAAATAATACATTATAGATAATTATTTAAATCTATACTAATATAATAAAGCTGAAGAGTTTGTTTGTTTGTTTGAACGCGCTAATCCAAGGAACTACTGGTCCGATTTGAAAAATTATTTCGGTGTTAGACAGCCTATATATCGAGGAAGGCTATAGGCCATATTATATCATCATGGTACAGCTAGTATGAGAATAATATGTTAAAAAATTACATAATATATTTTTTTCTTTTAGAGGAAATACTGAATGCAGCAGAAGCTATGTGGTTCTCAACAAATGGATCCAATTTGGCTGTTGCTATTTATAACGACACGTCAGTAGAATCTGCGGTATTTCCATACTATGGCAATCCCCTGGACTTTGAGAATCAATATCCTAAAATGATTGAATTTAAATATCCCAAGGTTAGTAGCGGTCTTTCGATATAATATTGCATAAGTAAATTCTCAATAGAATATGCCTGGACACGAATGCCGATGGAGTAATAGTAAGTGTTATAATTCTACATTTATAGCGATTGTTATTCATAGCGTAAGTGTGGTTGGGACACATCACACGATCTTCATTTTTATGACAGTTATTTTTATTTGTCAGGCAGGTCGGCGAAATCCAGCGGTAGAACTACGAGTTTACAAATTAAAAGAGCCGACAAGTGATCCCATACATATAAACGCACCTATCGATGTTATTGGTGAAGATTATATTTTGGGTAGAGTGAGTTGGCCAACGGATAATGATATCTTGGTGCTATGGCTAAACAGAAGACAAAATGTAAGCGTTTTAGTCAAATGTGATTTGATAGAAGATAGATGCTCAGTATTGAAGGAGCATACGGAACCAAACGGTTGGATCGATATACGTGAGCCGCTATTTGATGAAAATGGAACGAAAATGGTGGAAATACAGCCAGAGGAATACGACGGTCAGCGATATTTTCACGTCACGCGCTTTGACTTTGAAACTCTAGAGACGGAGGACTTATCGCCCGGCAACTCAACGATTACCGAGATTTTGGGTTGGAATCAAGAAACGGACACGATCTTTTTCATTGCTTCACCAGCAAATGTACCTTGGCAACGACAATTATGGTCGGTGTCTAAAGGCAATATTTTATGTATGACGTGTACTCAGCCTTCCTGTCACAACGTGGACGGCATGTTTTCTCCTGGCGCTAGCTACGCTATTCTAACTTGCAGTGCATTTAATGTACCACCGATAAATTACTTCTATGTAGCCCAGGTATGTTTACATTTGCGAAAACCAAAATATAAACATGTTTTTAAAATGCTCGTACTGCGTACAAACTATATTAATTACCATTGTTACTATTGCAGAAAAACGGTTTCAAACTGCTCACAAAAAATGCTCGATTGCTTGAAAAACTAAGCCAGTATAAAATGCCCATGGTTATGTACAATATGATGCCATTGGAAGAGAACGTTATGTCACACATTAAATTACAATTGCCTCCTGATATGGAGGAAGGTAAAAAGTATCCGATGATCGTAAGAGTGTATTCTGGACCAGGAACATCCAGAGTTAAGGACGCGTTTGATATGGGTACGGTTTTTAATTAATTTTATTGCAATTTTTGCAAAAATATTTTAAGTGGTCTTAAAAAAAACAATCTGTCCTTATTTATTTTTATTTGTAAAGTCAGGGATTGTTCGAAATTGTACTTTGTTATTTAAATTTCAGCCAAACCATCTGTATTCTAGTTTCGAAATATACAACACATTTTATGCACTTTTATGCGTACATTGACATCAAAACCGCATGCAAATTAATGCAAGTTATATTCGATATATTGAATATATAACTAATCCTATTTTTTAATCCTATTTAAATGTTTCTTCATTTAAAAATATTATCACAAAAATTTGCATTTATCTAAATTTTATTCAACAAAGATTAAAATACGGTGGCAAAATATTCAGTAATAAATGAAAAAAAAAAATTCCAGAATATTACAACACCTATCTATCAGTGAACAGGAGTGTTATAGTGGCATCTATAGATGTTCGAGGTTCAGGAGTAATGGGGTTAGAACCAATGCATGCTCTGAACAGAGCTTTAGGGACAGTTGAGATTACAGACACTTTGGCTGCTATCAGGTACTTATAGATATAATAATTCATCGTAATCTAAACGTGCGAATAATATAATTTTCTTTTATTGTGACTTGTGTTGTGTTTTTGATAGTTAAAAACTAAAAAAGTTAAACTACAGTCTTTTATTCATTTCTTTTATTTGGCAATAGTTAAGTTGGCAATCGATGTTATATTGTTTTTGTTTTATTTTTTTTAAGCTATTGCATAGCTTCTATCGCGGGCCTTGAGCGCGGGGACCGAATCCAGAAATTTAGTAACGAAAAACCTCACGCTCCCCACTCCGACGGGCGCGGAGGTGTGGCTTGAAGGCATAGCATGCAATAGCTTTACCGCGGCAGTCCCCGAGTGCCACACGTCTTTTTTTTTTAATACGAACAAAAAGAATGAACCTTGTGGTTTGTACCTCACAAATAGAAAAATCTAATTATTACAAATGCACATGCTAAATAACCCACTTCCATAATTAATTAATATCATCTTTTTCCGATTTAATTTCAAATGTATCTAATAATAACATGAATCGAATTTTTATTTTATTCATCTTTTTCAGACGATTACTTGACTTGCATACATTCATCGACCGTGAACGGATCGGAGTGTGGGGCTGGAGTTACGGCGGGTACGCGACCACCATGATGCTGGTCAAAGATAGCGAGAAGCTGCTCGCGTGTGGCGCTGCTGTCGCCCCTGTTACGTCTTGGCTTTATTATGGTAAGAGTTAGGGTTAGCGCAAACGGGCCAACGACCACAGCCACCAGTGGTCGATCAGTGGCGACCACTCACTACAGAAGTGTCCGCGATAAAATATATGAAAAATGTGTCAAGTGGTTGTTGCTGGCCACCGGTGGCTGTGGTGGTGGCCCGTTTTCGCTGACCCTACAAGTTTAATTACAAATTATGCGTTGAGGAAAGTGTTGTTAAACTGTAATTATATTAAAACATAGATAATAATATTATAGAAATATGGAGAGATTGAGAGATATATGTAATCAATTATTATTATTAATTATAAGTTATTGTGTTGTTCTTCCTATTAGCATATTTCTGAGGAAGACTATCAATAAACCTCAAGCTGAAGCCATAGTACTCGGTTGTGCACAATTCAGAAATGCGAAGCAAAAAAAAACAGACATCTTTCTACATTTAAATTTGATCAATTATCAAACATTATTTTAGATACAATTTACACGGAGCGTTACATGGACACGCCTCAAGAGAACATGGATGGGTACAGGCAGTCGGATCTCATGTCGCAGGCTGGCAAATTGCGAGGACGTCGTTACCTCCTGGTCCACGGCACTGGGGATGACAACGTACATTTCCAACACAGCATGCAATTCGCCAAGGAATTGCAGAGAGCTGATATACCTTTTGAACAAATGGTAAGACTTGAATAATGGTTACTTGAGAAATGTCCTAAATATGGCAATAAAAATAAATATCGAAGTAAAAGAAACTATGTAGGTTCCATTATTTTTTTTTTAAAGGAATGTCGCCTAAATACCTTAACGATTACCTAGATTGTATCGTATAATATAATGAGTACCTACTTAACTATTGTCGTAATAAAATCTGGCTAGGACCTTTAACTGAAAAATATTGGTAATTAATTGTACGTACATGTATGTATCATACATACCCTTAATATAATAATATTAAGGTTGAATTGAATTGTTCGTTTAAAGCGACTATAATATTCAAATGCTACAATTAAATATGTTTTTTTTATCTTTTTCAGAGTTATGCAGACGAGAATCATTCTTTGAGAGGAGTGAGTCGACATTTCTACCACACATTGGACCGCTTTTGGACGGATTGTTTTAACTAATTATATGAAAAAGTATTATTACTATGTAAAAGACTGTGATCATAAGCCACTGCTGCTGTTTAAAAGAAAATGAGCTTAAAATCTCTAGGGATATACTTAAAATTATATGGATCATATTATGTGTTCTTTGTTTTTTAAGATAAAGTTTGTATTTATTTACAAAATACTTTTACATTATATTAGGCTACTTAAGACGTTGACGATGTGCTGAATATAGTTTATTTTACAAAATATAATTATTGTTGACTATTATTGTTCAACGTGTTTTGATAAACTTTAATTTATTATATAGTATTTGATTACAAGAAAAATAAAACAAATGTATTTATTTGTAAAGTAACAGAACAAAAAGCATTTACTTCGATGCTCATTTTCTTTAGCATAATATGAAATTCGAATAATAAAATGAGATAATTTATAAAAATTATTGTTTTATTGGTGTTTTCCTTCTATTCAAAATGTAGGTAGTTATTAATATATTGTGTGAATTTTAATAAAAGATAGGAATATATCTATATACAGTACTCCAAAATTAATAATGCGCATGCAAATCTTCGCTAATTGTCGTATTTCCGAAAACACTCGAATCATTGAATCGTAAGAGCCCTAAACAATTCACTTGCATTTAACACCTTGTTCAAAAGAAATAGAAGTCAATTCACGGTCATACACAATCAAAAACAAAGGCGACGGTAGCCTGTCAGTCAAAAATGAAAAAACTCAAAAATCCGTCAGTCGTCTTAAAACATTGGTGGTGACTGCACGTGTTCTCTCTATATGAAATTATATAGAGCTGCTATTACATACCCTTCTTGGTTTTGTTTTTAAAGGTGAATTGAATTAATCAATGAAATGATTTACACAGGTGATGGCAGTAGGGAAAGTGAAGTGACATTATGAAGAAGAGCATAATGAAAGTTCCGATGTATCTAAAATGTCAGAAATAAATATAATCCTTGATTTTGATTGTTTTTATTTTTATTTTTTTGTAAATGTCATAATATTGAAGAATAATCAGTACTGTAAATACTTTTGAACTGAGATTTTAATGATTAGATTTATATGGTTTAAATGTAAATTTGTGTTTGAAAACCATATTTTATACAATATAAATTTTGTGTTATTTTAACCTTCTTTTCTTCCATCATTACACCAGCTTCAGTAACACACTTTAAAAGTACTATAAAATTTTCCAAGTAAATCAATCCAACAAAGATATATTCGCAATCGTGGGGTTATCCTCGCTATTTACTTACAAGTAATTATCGAAATTACTTACAAATAAATATTAATCTCTTTTAGCACAAAACACATATAATTTGACTAAATTATGCATGAAGAAAATGCATTTAACCACTCTATATACATATCGTCTTCGGAGGCTCCGGGAATATGACAGTTGCCGAACAAAGGCGAAGATTTCTATGCGCATTATTACTTTTGGAGTACCTATTGAAAAATAAGTTTGTGGTTGTGATGATATCCACAGATTTAGTAGACCAATAAGCCCCTCCCTTGGCCCCTCCATTTGAATCATGCTTTGAAAAAGCACGAGAGACAGAGTAAAATATAACGTCATTGTCAAAATTTTATAATTTCTAATATTGTTTAAAATTTCTGTTTTGTAAATATTCAATAAAATATACTCATGAAAATTATTCAAAAATGTTGTATTAAACACTTGAAGTATTACCAAAAAGTGTTCAGACGATGGTTAGTTTGTAAAGCGATTTTTACATATGGTTAAAAAAACCAATAGATATATAATGATTTTTTTATTAACAGGAAATCAGATAATTCTCCTGTAGTCTTTGATTGCGGTCCTAATATAGATGATCGAGGTATATGTGCCGTAGATGCGTGTGACCCCGAAAAATGTTTCGAAGAGCCTCGTGTAGTGATCATTGGAGCTGGCATGGCCGGACTTTCAGCGGCCGCAAGATTGGCACAGCGGGGAATAAACAATGTTGTTGTTTTGGAAGCTTATGAAAGGTTTTTATATTTTCCTCTTCAGTTTATCAATGTCATCAACGAACACGAGTTTGTGTACACGTTTCGTTCTGGATTGGAATGTTGTCGTATTGCCTATTTTATTTTACGTATCATTTTTACATAAATAGCGCATAATGTTGCCTCGAATCTATCTCGCATTATAGTCTTGGCTTCTATCTACAAACATGAAATAATTAGTGCCTGTATATTGTATTGTAGGCATTAAAGAAGAAACAAATATTGAAACAACAAGCTTCAACGTTCTTTATTTTTAGTAATTATAAATAAAGATAATAAATTAAACGTTTTCTTTTCCACGATTCAACTGAAACATATATAATGTAGGCCATTTTTTTATTATGCTGGAAGCATTCACAAACAAACTAGCACAATGGTAATTTTTGTATTGTTTTTCATTAGGCCCGGCGGGCGCATTCTTTCATGTTGGCTCGGCGATATCGTAGCTGAAATGGGTGCCAGCTGGAAACCAGACAATACTTCAACTCATCCAATTTACACATTATCAACAAGAGAAAATCCACCGCGGCCGGGAGTGCCTGGCGCCGAACATACGCGCGGTTTATTTAATAGCGCTGTCAGCGGTAAAATACCTTTTCCACCCACTATAACAGCTTATCATAAATTTCGTCAAATTGAAGAAGAAGCTGCACAAATTTATTGTTTAGGAGGAAATAAACAACAAGGATCTCTCCTCAATTTTATGAGCTTGAGGATACAACAAGAATTGCATGAATATCCTGAAGAGCAACAACACGATGCAGCGAGAATTATGTTCGGTCTCTCGCATATGCTTAATGCTCGCTCTGGCGATGATATCGGAATGCTCTGTGCTGATAATTTAGGATGCTTTATGAATATGCCAGGAGGCGAAGTACGTGTACCCTTGGGTCTGGTGGGCATTTTAGCTCCTTTGCTTAGACAAATTCCAGAAGGTGCGATTCGATATTGTAAACCTGTCGGCTGTATTTATTGGGGCACTTGTATGAGATCAGGTTATCCTGCAGTTGTGTGTACAACGGACGGAGAAGAATTTCCAGCACACTATGTTATTGTAACAACATCAATAGGTGTTTTATATTCAAATGCCGTAAGATTATTTTGTCCTGAACTTCCAGCATCTAAAGTCAACGCTATTAGAGGTTTGGGTTTGGGTGCGTGCAATAAGATTTACCTTGAGTACTGTCGCCCTTTTTGGTTCTGGCATAAAGGTAACTTAAACTTTAAAATGAATCCACATACAATGTGTGGCCGCACGGATTGGACTAATGGGATACAGTCCATAGAAGTAGCGCCTAACAGTAAACATGTCCTGAGCGTCTTGGTAGCAGGGAAAGAAGCTACTATGATGGAAGGTATTTGTGACAGGGATGTAGCCGAAGGGATTACGGAAGTATTAAAGATGTATACACAAAACCCGAACATACCATATCCAATGACAGTGTTACGATCTGGTTGGTCTTCAGATCCCTACTTTTTAGGGGCATTTTCATTGGACTGTCCGGGTTCTGATGGATCGGCTCAACGAGCTCTGGCCTGTCCAATTCCTGGGCCAAGTGAACCGGTGCCACCAATTCTTCTATTTGCTGGAGAAGCAACGGTCCCTGGTCATAATGGAACAGTATCAGGTGCCCGTTTAAGTGGAATACGAGAAGCAGAAAGAATAGTGCAGCTCACATTTCGATATAAAGGCCCACCTATTCCCGGCAGTTGTAAACCTGCGTAACAAATATACAACAATGTTTCAAGTATTTCGACAGGGTTCTTGTTTTACAAACTTGTACAACTTTTGTTATTGCAATATACGAATGATGTTCATATATTATGTAGTTTATTTTCCTTTGTATCCGTGTTATCTTGGTTATGTAGAGCAGCAAGTTGTATTGTGGAAGGCGCGCCTTAGTTTCGTCAAATATGTTGCGAATACAATAAACCCAACATAACTATGACTGTTATTTATATATTTAAATAATTTTTTTACTATACCTACTATTATAAATAAAATGAAAAATATCTGCTTAGACAGTAGGTAGCTTTTAAGTAATATCATTTAAATACTCTCATACCTACTATCCACTTATAATGTTTATTAATTTAAATTCTTTAGTAATATACTTAACTATATTTAATAATTATGTACCTAATTAACTATTTAATCACAAAACTGATTTTTTTTTTGCGATGAATTATGAAACATGGTCATTATTTATATTTTTTAATTCAAGACAATCTATTTCGCCATTGTTTACTGTAATTATACAAATTTATGGTATCGTATAAAAACTCTGGCACACTGCTTTTCTGGCATACAAGTCGGCGCCAAGCTGTCGGAGCTTCGCTTGAGTGTCGATTGAAAAATCTATTTGATCAACAATCTGTGTAACAGCATATGAATATTAAATACCATAATACTGTATCTAGTGTGTAGTTGCTATAATAATCACAGAGATTAATTCTAATAGCACTCAACAAAGAAATTAAATAGGCATTATATAATTTTTTTAATATTATACATACGAGGACAAAAATTCCCCTATTTCTTCGTAAATAATTAGGTATAACATTCTTCGGATCACTAATAGCTCTATATCAAGAGAAAAATTGTAACGAGCGAGTTGTAACGTAAAAATATATACTTAGTGTTATAATTATGTGTAAAATACTGTAAACATACTGAGCACGCATAGACTATTAGTACCTATAAATTTAGGTGTCCGTACAATTTCCTGATAGCATTTTGAACATAATTTTAACAAAACAAACATCGCTCTAGTTTTTGTTGTGAGTGTCATAAGTCCTTGTCGAAACTACGAAACATGAGCGAGTACAATTTAGATACAGATTTTGCTAACCTTAATTTTAGAATAACTAGCGGTCCGCCCCGGCTTCGCCCGTGGTAAACCGTTTTTTCTCCATAAGAACCATCCTTGTATTACAAGGAATATTACAAAAAAAAATTATCGAAATCGGTCCACCCGTTCACGCGTGATGCCGTGACCAAGGAAAGCGGGTTTCATTTATATATAGATGACTTAAGATGAAATGACGAAAACGGATAGAGCATAGACTACGAAAGGTGTAAGGTCTAAGAATGACTTTTATATTTAATTTTAGTACGTGATTGAATTAGTAAAGTAGGTATCAGGTATCCCTACTTATCTAGTTTACAAATATAAGTTTGCATAGTACCAATACAAAAAAAAAAAAAAATACGTAAGCAAGAATTAGCCGAGTAAGTATCTGAACTTTGCAATCTTGACTTTCAAACTAAGATGATCTGAGGCTATTTGAACCAGTTCTCGACGCCAGTTCATCGCAATTCAAAAGAAATATCCTAGCTCAAAAAGTTTATTGTTAACTGTAATATCTTACACAAAATTCATAAAATTGTATCCATTCGTCTATCTTCCATAAACTCTTCCATAATCTTAATGGATAAAGTGTGTCTTCCTGTCCGTTTGTAAAAAAATACTGCACCGATTTTCATTCTGTTTTCACCAATGGATACAAAGGAGCGAGAAAATTTTAGTCAATTTCTATAGGTATTTTGTATTTTGCATATTTTTTTCAATCGAATTATTTCGGGAAAAAAATCATTTACTACAATAATGAGATAAAAAGATAATATGCGTTTTCTTTCTAATATATGTGTCAATCATTCATAGTAGTAGGGGAGCCCAAGAGGGGATTTTGGGATTTACTCGAGCGCGTCAGATTACTATAAGGGAAGGTACCTTAGCTATTCATTAGAACATCTAGTCAATATGAGCCGTTATGGTTGGTGGGTGCGCTCAGGGGCCCCGCTGGAAAATTTGAAAAAATCTATAATTCCCTAAGGTTGAGCTCGAATCGTCAGATTAGCGAAATGGGGACTTCTTGTATTGTAATTAGCCCCCCCATATATTAATCTGACTCGCTCGAACAATATTACTTTAATTTTTTACCCTTTCTTCATAGCGATTAAATCGCCACTTAAATATTCAGATTAACGTATATTTTATTTCAGTGACGTCCTGGAGCATGTAAAATATCAATATCTAACGCGCGTGAGTATTTCCAAGCCATTTTTTTTCTTTTTTAAATTAAAAAAAATCAAAAAACCCTTCCCCACCGCTAAAAGTGAAAACATTATAGGACCTTTTTTCTCGCTATGGTCTAATCTACCAATTCTAATAGGTTCCCGTGACGCTCGAGTAAATCCACATTTAGCATCATGGGCTCCCCTACTATAGGTATTGATGTAAAACATAAGGTAACAAACGAAGATTATGCAAACCACAGAACAGTAAAGTAGATAGAAGTGTGATGTGGGCGTGGCCCACGTGTCACTGGTAAGGTAAGATCACCTAACTTGCTCTCAGTTATGCGCAGAAAAATATTCGAGTCGGTTGTCAGCTGTCAAACCTTTTTTCCATATTTATTCATTAATTAGGACGTGTTGTTCGGTATTAGAGTGCAAAAATGATAGCAGACGAAATAATATCAGCAATGGAGGCATTTCATACCATCGGTAAGTCTTATTTTTATTTATTTTAATTATATTTTATGTTATAACTACGCTTGTCGTAATTTGTCAAAATTGTATACAAATATCTAGTCAAAATGAACCTTAATCCGTAAGAAATTAGTACTATTATAGATTGAACAGCAAACAAGACTTTCTGGAATATTATTGCAATAAACAAACGAATGTCGCTTTAGTGATGCTTGTGGCGCATATCGACAGTATCGATACTTTACAAAAGACAAACATTATAAATATTAAATTTTATTTTATTTTTCCTTAGCTTTCATTTGTCCAATTTATTTATAGATTTCCCAAAGAGGCTAATTTAAAAGAGAAATGGATAAATGCAACGTGACGAGTTAACTGGATGCCGAACAGCACTAAGCGGTCTAACAAAGGCCACCGATACAGCAAACCTACGGCAGTTCCAAGTTTTAAAATAATGCATATTTTAATTCATAATTTAATTTTCTGTTTGTATTTTGTAAATATAGATTAATACTATTCTATTCCGTTTTTTATTTAATAATAATAATATAAAGAGACGTACTTAGTAGTAATAAACATAGTCCAAAATGTGACACATTATACTATACTCATATAAAAGAAAGAAATGAAAGAAAAATACACAAAAAATATTTATTTGTGAATTATCGATAACAAGGCTGACATCCCTCAGGGCATAGCATCAGATAAATATCAAGTTAATGTCATTAATGTTGAGTGACACAAATTTCAACCTTATCTCTATGTGTTGCGTTTCAAATTTATATCTATCGAAAACTAACGCCCTCTGTTGTGGAGTAGCTGAATGTTTTCGAATTTGGAATTTCTGTGCAATGAGAAACAAAACAGCTAATATACCTAGGGGTGTTATACTAAAATAAACCGTAACATGGTGCGTTAGGGTACATATTGAAATGCTGAATTTATAACCTAAGTCAGTTTTTACTCAAATTAAGCTGTCCAATCAAAGGCATAGTTTACTTGTAGTGTACTGTATAACTATCGGTTTAAATGTGTGGGTTTGGCGACACTGGTTTTCATACTAATTATGACATAATAGCACTTCTATATGTTTTTACTGTTCTGTGATGCAAACCTTTTTTAAAACTGAAATAGGTAGGATAGACATTGTTGTTATAAATTATAATTCGATGCGTGGTTTAAAACGGTCCGGGGACGTGTGACCCCGCGGCTCGCGTCTCTGCAGATGGCGAGTTGCGGGATCACGCAAGAAACCCTCGAAGATGCGTGACGCAGCGCGCAGGATCGGCCCCCCGCCCCGCGCGGTGCGTGCTACCCCCGCAGCTGTATTTCACGGTTTCTCATAAAAAACATCGATATTTACGTCGTGAGGCTGCAGCAGGAGCAGGTGGTCGGTGGTGTGCAGCCGTGGTGGCCGGAGCGTGGTGTCAGTGCAGGCGATGCGTGGCGCCACGGCGCGGTGGTAGCGCGACCCGGGCGGCAGTCGCTCGCTGCAAGCCGCCGGTGCGGGTCGTTCCCGCCCGATCGTACTCGCGCGTATGTTGAGCTCGATACCACCACCAGGTATACGAAGAGCTTTTACTCAATTCACATCCCACAGCTCATATATACCCATTACTATTCACGTAGACACACTTTTCATTCAATCCGTAGCCTTTTCTAAGGAAATGCCGCTAGCATCATCCTGGACCCCCGATTGTATTTATCTTTAAGGAAGGTAGTGATTTTTTCGATTGGAAAAGGTAGAGGAAGTCATAACTGAGATCCGGTAAGAAAAATCGCATCTAGAATTTTTACATAAGATTAGCCTTATTCAGATCCCTCTACATAGCCATTTCAGGATTGTGATATAATGTGAATACCATGAATAAAATCTATTAATTTTACTTACTCAAAATGATGTACTCATCTCAACACTCTATAATTTTAATTTTATTTACAGTATGTCGTAAAACGTGATGAATTTAATCTAAAAGAACTATATGAGAAAGAAAGGAGCGATATATACTGGCCACATGCCAAGTGTCGTCCGCGTTTCTTTTGCAAGAAAGTATTTCAGAATTATTAGAAACATTTTGTTTTAACGCATTTAAAATTACATAAATTTTGCATTATAATGAAACGTCAGAGAGCGCGACCAATCTTAGGGATGGCTCTGCTATATTTTACTCGATATTTCTTTATTCCAAGGGTCGTGACACCCGTGTAATGTATCGCTCTTTTTATTCATTTTTGGGGTAACAATATATTATATTGTGTTAGTCAAGAAAGATATCACGATATTAGGAAAAGAGACGTGAGCCGGTGAGGTTTTTTAGGAATTTCGTGAAGCATGTAGGTAACCATTGTGAAGCTCTACATAAGAATTTTCGCAAACCGGTCATATTTATTGCTTCTTACTGACCTATATACATTTTTCACTCATATTAGGTAGTCATATTATATACTTTTGGTAATCAACTACATAACTAAGTACATAATATGCTAATAGAAAATAACCGAAAGATTCATACAGATTAGAATACATATTTCAATAACCTGCTTTCTTTGCTTTCATTGTACCTTCAGACAAAGTACGATACTACCTACCATGTTTACAATATTCCTATATTTTTTTAAATTAAAATTTCATTAGAAACGAACAGCTTTTTCAGTATAAAGGAACATTAAATTTTTAATAAAACGTGGTACAGCGTTGTTGAGAGCAGTTTATCTGTCTATGCAACTTGATTAAAACGCCGAGTATTGATATTTGGATTGCAGTTTCATTTGGTAACGTTGTTTATGAACTGGATGTTTTGTTGATAAAAATATTCGTCTATATCACGGTTTTGCAATGAAGTAAAAATAAAAATAAAATACAAATACAGATTGAATTGAGAGCTCCGAAGTCAGATGAAATTGTATTCTATTAATTTTATCTTTAGTTATTGAGGAAACTGCTTTTCTTCCACGCGTATTTTAAACTACACGAACATTTTTGTAGATGGAAATTTAGTGTTAATAACTGTAACCGATACTAAGCGAAACATCCGCAATTCGGCACTTAGTTACTCATGCAGTGTTTATTATTATTTTTATGTTGGTGATTTTTTAATAAATCATAAAAAATAACCACATATAAGTATACTTTATATCGTGCTCTTTGCGTGATCTGTTTAATATTTCAATGTTATAAGACAGTACATACGTCATTTAAGATTGCCATGTCTTTTAGTTATCTTACTGGGTTTGAACTGTACGATAAATAATATATCTATTTACAAACGACGTTGTACAATTTGTAGTTCGTTTTTGTTTGTGCTCTACGTTTTCTCTACATTAATCCTATTAGAAATATTTAGAATGTATCTCATGCAGTTCTAAGTTAAATTTGTTTATCGTAAGACATTAAACTAACGAGGTAACCGCAAGGAAAGGGCACACTAAGGTAGCACGAAGTCAGGTTAGACAAACATTACCAACGACCAACTTATACTTAGTTACTTACGACTTTAACACTTGGTGTTTTCTATACATATATAGGAACATGAGCCAAATAATTATTTTGATAATTCACGTACCAAGAATAATCATAATTTCTCGAATATTCTTTGTTTTATGTTTTTCCACAAGAATCCACAATTTAGTTGAAAGTTCTATCTCAAAATCTATCTTGATTTAATTACATTCTGTATCCTCCTCTCGTTGGTGTATCCTCGCTTTCAAATTCAAGTGAAATAAAAAATCAAAATTGTGTGTTTAGAAAGAAGTAATATAGTGGAAATAAACTTATTATTACAATGACACCCATAAAAGCTTGTTAGCTGTGGCACAGGGTGGAACAAGAGCTAACGCCCGCCATGAAAGTTCCACTTATTAAGTATTTCAACAAACATATTATACAAAACACAGAATTAAAAAATTTACAGCAAAGTACAAAAACATGCTGAAAATTTCACCCGTAGAAAAATAATAAATCCTTCAAAACTTGTACTGCGTGAAATAACTTGAGTAAGTTGTTTCCTAGTTCTGAAGTGGAAGTCATAACAAAAGGAATTCAGAGGTCCGAGTCACTAATAGAAAGGCCAAAGTGTCACTTTTAGTCGAGCGTTGCTGACGTTTGGGGCAATTTGGGAGATACCTACCCAAGAGATGCAATTTCCCCTTCCGCCTAATTGCTTTCAAGGCTTCGAACCTAGTTAGTACGACTGCTGGCGGCCTTTGTATCGCCTGAATGACCCGACTTGATCTGCTGAAAATTACCCGTGCTAGTTTGCGGTTCAAATGAAAAACTTAAGCTTTTTACACTTAGAGGAATGAAGTTTCTTATAAATGATCTTGGGTAACTAAATGTAGGTATACGTAATACAATTATTTAAAGAAACTGCTATTTATACGATATACCTATTTGAATCAGTATAATAGAATACTTTGATGAAAATCAGGCTCCAGAGATGTGGTAATCTATGTTTCACCGCATATAACGAAAATTCGCAATATTTTCATAAGGAAAATAACATAAGAAAAATAAGATTCATGATAGATTCGTTCACTGATTACTGTTGTCGGTTATGTAAGATATCCTATTGGATACTTCTGCCTAATTTTTTTTTAAATTATCATACTTCGATCGATTGAATAATAAGATATGAAAGGAATTACATAATATTTTTACGACGTACAGAATGGGGCCGAATATTTTTATATCCGTAAATAGATTATGCTATGGAATTTATGAATAGACAAGCGGGTATATTTACAGAAACGGTCCTTATCGGAAGAAAATGCAATAAACGATGTACCTACCGTCGGCCCGACAGTTTTCCTGTTTTGTTATTTTATATCGACTGAGAAGCAATTACGACAAATTGAACTAGAAAAATTCTCCAGGCCAGAATAGATGTTGTTGTAATTTATAAACTAATTTAATATTTATACATTTGTATCAATAGTATGAAATCTATCATGTTCTATCGCCTTGTTTAATTAATACAGTATTTCTATGCGTAATTTAATGCGTATAATAAATTATGATTAACTTAACACAAGAAACAATAAGATTAATTTTATTCTAGGTTGAATATCAAAATAAATTGAAAGATACTACATCAAAACAGCCTACAAGTATATATTCACGAAGATAAATCAAGTGTGTGTTGCCAACTTTAGGAAAGATAAGAAAAGATTTATGATCATTTTTTATTAGAACCGTAATCTAGCACACCTTTATGTTTTGCGTTTTATCTAGATCTCAATGAATGTATCTACACTTTGAAATAACGTTTAAAAGGGTTTAGATATAAAAATGGGTCAGTAGTAAATCTAAAGAGTAATTTGATAGTTTTTTTATTATTTTAAAAGGTCTTTTCGGAATGCAATATGGATAATCTTATATTAAAATGCGTGAATTTCATTGAGAGAACTATAATTAATAGGTTCAAGAGAACGCAATTTTTCAGCGGTTTCATAAATATATATAAATAGTTTGCAATTCCACTAAACTACTGTTTCTTTTGTTGCAGGTGTAAAACTTCAGCGTTAAACTTCAACATTTCTGTATTAATTTGATCCGATTGCATATAAAGTGCTCGTGGAACACTTAATTTTTAAACTTTAAAGTGCCTGAATCGTTAGTACTAATAGAAACTGAAACCCCCGTTAACTGTTAATGTGCGTGTTAATAAGGTTGTGTTTTTAATCCATACTTTGTATGAAATAAGGCAGTTTTTACTGAACGTGCTCATCAATCATCCTATAATGATATGAAGGTAAGCGTCTGCTTTTTTATAATTAGTGTAATTAGTGTGATTGCGAAAGTTTTTCAATAATTTATTATTTGGTGAGGTTTGTCACAACACTATTTATCTTTATGACGGAAGTAAAAACAACGTGTAATTTTGAAAAAGTATTAAGTATAATATAGAAATAGGGAAATTAATAATAATATTGATTATCAATTCGCTTAAGAGACCTAATCGCGCAAATTCCTGAATTGAATTTAAAACTACTTAGCAGTCTACGCTCACTCGAATACTTCCGAAGTAATACGCAAATGGGGATTTTCCAATTTCATTAATCGGTTTCCCGAATCAAATAGGATTAGTCCGAATTAAGTACTTATCTATTATTGTATTGGCCCCACTCCAAATGTCGCGACACTTGCCGTGGCCTTCTGCAAGGTTAATTATATATACATGATAATATTTACAAGTGCATGCGTTTAGCGTCACCATTCATGTTTTAGTTCAGACTTTCAACTCATCGACTTACAGTTTCTCAACTCAGAAGTTACAGACAGTTAAGAAACAGTTTCAGACTTAAACAGAATAAGATTATACCAATGTAGAATCGATAGTAACAATGCGGCGTCGAATAGCACTAAAAATAGATGCTTACACATTCGTAGTTTCTAAGCAAAGTCCTAAAATTTTAAAGTATCTTTTTTTTTAATTCAGTGATAATGGTATCATTATTTCATGTTCTAGAGTGAAAGCCTTGAAGTGAGAAATTATGTAAAAAGCGATTTAATTAATTATGACTTCACCATTAATATTATGAAGGCTACAATTCCAAATTTCTAAATGAACATGAAATCTGGCATTAGTCCAAGAAATTGATAATAATTTCTCAAATCACTCAATTTATTATACTACAGGGTGTCTCAAAAGAAAGTTTATATTTTGTGGATGAATAAAAAAAAAAGTAAGCGGTGTATTGAAAAAATGTTTATTAATTATTAAAGTGCATAATATGGGAATTTATTTATTGAAAATAATATCGTCCAAATGCAGTCCATTGCGTTCACGGCACTCATTTAATCGAACACTAAAATTATTTATGACAACTCGGCAGGTAGACACAGTGATGGCTGCCATTTCGTGTCGGATATTTTCTTTTAAATGCACTAGAGAAGTTGGTTTTTTGGCATACACTTTAGATTTAAGATACCCCCACAAGAAAAAGTCCATGGGAGTTAAATCAGGGCTGCGTGGAGGCCAATTTATATCACCTCTCCTAGAGATCAATTTTCCCGGAAAAAATTCATGAATTCGAGGTAAAGACATATTGGATGTGTGTGATGTAGCTCCGTCTTGCTGCAACCATGTTCTCTGGTTATAGCCAGGAAAGTTTTGCAGTGCAGGCACTAAAAACTCGTCTACCATCGCTCTGAATTTACTGTAACTGCACGCCCTCTTTCGTCTTCGAAAAAGTAAGGGCCAATAATTCCTCGCTAATTTCTATTCTCGATAATTTCTTGTGGGGGTATCTTAAATCTAAAGTGTATGCCAACAAACCAACTTCTCTAGAGCATTTAAAAGAAAATATCCAGCACGAAATGGCAGCCATCACTGTGTCTACCTGCCGAGCTGTCATAAATACTGTAATTTTACTGTTCGATTAAATGAGTGCCGTGAACGCAATGGACTGCATTTGGACGATATTATTTTTAAGAAATAAATTCCCATATTATGCACTTTAATAATTAATAAACATTTTTTCAATACACCGCTTACTTTTTTTTTTATTCATCCACAAAATATAAACTTTCTTTTGAGACACCCGTTACTACTTCTCTGTTATCTGTCGTATTGAGAAAACTAAGAAGTATTAAAAGAAAGGATAAATAAACAATTTATTTTTACACAACGTATATCTATTAGCACTATGACAGCGTAGCTATTAATTTTCAATTAGGATATAATTTATGATTTATTTCATCTCCGAACAATTCCACGTATTCAATTTAAATATTCATTTTGTTTAATCGTAACTGTTAGTTTCTGCTCTTACGAATGATTTAAAACAGTAAACCGTCAAATAGTCAGCGCTGGAAAATTTATGGGCCCATTCAATGTAGCACATATACACGCGTGCAAAATGTAGTCATGTTTGAGGCATATGAGGCTTGTGTCGACAATTGAATCGTCTGCATTGGCTGCAATTCGAACACAGATAGGCAATTTTGGTCATTGATGGCCTCGTCGCCACCTGGCGTACTGAAAGATTACATCTAGCTTCAATATAGCCTATCTTCATCATCTACGTATTCCAACTATGTTCGTCTTTGGAATGTCATATTAAAATAGAGTTCTATTTTAAAGAAAACATGATCATTGTAAAACTTCCTTGTTGTTTTACGTTTTCAGTAGTGGGTAATACCGAGCTGCGTTGTTGTATTTTACGAACTATTAAATAGCTAATAAACGTTTTAATGACTATGTATTACATTTAAATAGCAATTTCAGAGAACGGCTAGATAATGATTTTTATGACCTTACAACTCTATATAAAAACAGTAAGTATGAGTGTATGTAATTTATGAGCCGTAGCTCGTAACATGGCTTTTGTTGAAAAGGCGTGGCGTTGTGCTTCAATCAACGACAGGAAATTATGGTTAATTTTCATTAAAGCAGCTTTCGGACGTTAGTACCCATATTGTACTTACTCGAAATCGAATGCAATTACAGGTTCCATTTTAGTAAATGCAGTTAATATTATCGCTAATGCCGGCGCAAACACTCTATTAGCTATATATTAGCGAATTAGTTGCAGTAGTCAACACTTAATATAACTATTGTGTAAAAAATATGTCAACAAAATCCAAAGAGCATCTGCAAAGATGTTGCCATAACAATGTATTCAAAGTGCTAGAGCACAAGATATTTCTCAAAGTATCACGACTGTTAGCACGGAGAGCAGGAGTGCGCATAATGTTTACACTAGTACTATTTGGAACGAAGAGAAATGTTTATCAGAAAATCCTTCGATTACACTTGCAAGAAGTTTTCATAATACGTGACAGAAATGTGTATTGAAAAATTCAACACAGATATTTTTCAGTCTCAAAGAAAATGCATTGTCGAAGAATTTCTCTAACTTGTATCTTTTTAGATCTAACTTTGGGGCTCTCGTAAGGCATTGCCTCTAGGGGCGTGTTGAGCTCTGACTTAAATCAATTTTATTTTGTTCAAGATGGCTCCTAAAAGATTCTAACGTTGTTGTAATATCAACATTTCTCAAAGAGATTTTTTAAATGTACTCATATGGTTGAATATATAGTCCGTATTTTTAATAATTTCCAAAATTGTTTCAACGAATTATAAATAACTATAGGTTATTTATAATTCCTATAGTTATTTAGGATATTACTTACATGCTTTATTTAAAAAGAATATCGGCAAAATGCAATTTTATAAGAATTTATTTTGCTCTCCTTTCTTACACACACTATAGTTACGGACAACACAAAGCAAACACAAGGGTTTTCTTTTAAGCTCCAGTGATATCGACTTGGCCCGTATCCCAAGATGCAATTTGGGGCCAGACGTGACCTAACATGAATATCCGCAATCGCCCACTCCAGGATTTTTTTTAACCAAAAACATAGCGAAAATCTTGTTTCATAAGAAAAAATGCCGCTAAATCATCATTTTTAATCAATGTTACCTACACATGTAAAAATATACTTAATTTGTAACTAAACAACAGAACATTCATTACACAATAGCAAATTTATTCCAAAAGGGGACCACAATGTTTTATTTCGACCCCGGCTCTGAATTATACAGTGGTTTTATTTCAAAAAACGTTAAAAATAGGGTTCTTTATGAATTCGTGGATTTATATGGAACGCAAATTATGAGGCAGACCTTCATAGAAATGTTAATTTTGTTTTCATTTGGCTTTATTTTGGTCAACTCTATAGGCAGTTGCATGTCTTCAAGATAATTTCTGTAATATCTATTATTGAAATGAAAACAAGTGGAGTGTGAAGAATATAGACGAAGCAATGTAAACATCAGTATGTTGAAACACCTGTGAAAATTTCCGGTCGTTTGAAAGCTTGTTTAGAACTGGCAAAGTGACGAGCAATTGTTATTGTTGAAAATTCTTATCTTTCTCTAGGGCTCGATATTTATTTAAACTGACAACGAAATTATTATTCTTTACAAAATCTGAGATATTTTCCATCATTCAAAGAGGTCCACGATAAACACTTACCTATATAACACCACCACAATAAACACATAGAGGAGTGGTTTTTCGATCTAAATAAATAATCTTATGTAAGACTAGCTACGCTCCGCGGTTGTTCCCGCATTACTCCGCTCCTGTTGGTCGGAGCGTGATGATATATAGCCTATAGCCTTCCTCGATGAATGGGCTAACACCGAAAGAATTTTTCCAATCAGACCAGTAGTTCCTGAGATTAGCGCGTTCAAACAAACAAACAAACTCTTCAGCTTTATAATATTAGTATAGATATAGAATAAGTAGATACATAACTACATATTACTTACCTATTATATAATAAAACACGTATAAAATGTAAGAGAGGACATGTTATAATAAAAGGTTTCATGAACTTTATAGGATTTTTACTACTGGGTAGAGATTAAGGCGATTAACGGAAGCCATTTGCGAATAAACTTAAATTTGATTTACAGTACCGGACGTACGGATTCAATCGTATCTAAAAATAAAATACTTTTACATTGGGTTTATAATCAAACCAACTATTTTTTTTTATATATGTCGTGTGTAGGAGATAAAGAAACCCTTAAAACTCACTTTTTAAACTCGTTACTAATAATGATACAATGGAAAATGTAATCGTTCGATAAAAATACGATTCACGTAGACCTTGAATAAAATTAAACTGGAATGAAATTACCTTAATTACACATTGAATTAAATAGTTTTATTAGTCCGTTTTCTTATGGGCATGCTTGTATGGAAAGGTATACATTTTTGAGTAAAGCAATGCCATTTGGTACGAATGTTGTACTCGTCCACCTAAGCCCAAATCGCCCGGTAGCCAGTCATTACTCCCCCGCAGGAGGGAGGGAGGGGGGATTAAAGAACAGAGCGCCCGACGCTCAGAAAAAAAATTCTGGCGGATTAATTTGGACCTTTGTGTCGAGTTTGGTGTCGTTATCAGGTAACTAGATGATGCCCAATTCATTCCCCATACCAGGTTTTTAGGGTTCCATAGCAAAATATGTCACAATCCTTAAAATAATAAACTTTTAGTAGTGAAAAAATCCAAACAAACCTGTATAGTTTTATATTTTTGTATCAAACTTGGTTTATAAAAAATACTGTCTGAAAGGCCATTTAATGCAGATTATAAAAACATGAACATGTAACATATATTTTACTATTTTAAATGTAAAAAAAATTATACAAAGTACAGAAACGTTCGACAGCGCAGCGTAGGGGACGGCTAAGAGACCCGAAAAACAAGCAATACTAACAAAAAAAAACAGCCAAGTGCGATTCTGACTCGCTCATCGAGTGTTTCGTACTTATTTTTCCCATACCATGTTAATTGGTCTGGAAGGACCTGGATATCTGATACTCACAAACTTTCGTCTTTATAATATTAGTGTGATTTTTAATCATCTTTAAATTATAAATGAGGATAGGTAACATTGTTAAAAATAAAGATATATAATAATAGGACGTTATAGTAGTAATAATAATGACAACCACCTCCACAATTGCATAATTCGGTACATTTGAGCTGGCGTTTAAAACACTTCAATCTGGAACTGCAAGATTTCATGCACCGATATCTTAATTCAAAGCTTCTCTTTTCTTTTTATTTCAGATGGGGAAGGAATATTCAGATTTTTTTGTAGGCCCCCAAATATACACAGCCTGTAAAACTGCCCTTAAGGTGTGTTGTTTAAGGGCAGCTTCTGTAGGAGAAATTTTCTATTTGCATGTCCTTTTATGTTTATAAAAATGTTTGCGACCCTCATTTACTGTCACAGCGGGGTATGATCTGAAAAACAAACATGTACTTATAATACTTATAAAAATATAAGTTCTGGATAAGAACATTTTTAAAATATCGTGACCGTCCTTACCTATAATCACAAACTTTTCAATTTCACTGTCTGCATATTTCGTCTGACATTCGTATATGCCTTCTATGCCTCAAATGCATGTATATTGTATACCCATAGTTATTTTAGACCTTCTAGCTTTGGAACACATGATATTCTGTACTAGCTATATATGTCAACTGTTCTTAACAATATTTTGGCTACTATTACTATATCGAGTGTTCCAAAGCTAAGGTCTAAAAGAACTAAGGGTACACATCGGCACAGGACGAAATCATCAATACCTGGCATGTAACAATGCTAGCTTCATGTTTAAATATTGGTCTTATTAGTAGTTACATATTACTATGTAAAATTAAATTGTACCTTAATATTGACACGATTTTAAAAGAGTAAATAAGGAGTTTCTTTTTTCCGGTTCTTCTCCATACATACTGCTTTCCGAATCGGTGATAAATGTTAAAAAAATGTTATGACGATTCAAAATTGCTTTTATAAGAAGTCTAATTAAATAAATAAATGTTAGAGTTTCAGATTAGTACCCAAATTAATTTCTTGACAAATAATACTCAAGAAATGGTTTTCTTGTATCAGGTCCACAAAGAACACACGTTTTGCCCTTATTCCATTCTTTTACCAGATGTTACACAAACTCATATTTAATCTATTTAATGCAAGACGCAAATAAACTGCATTTGAGGCATGGAAGGCATATCCTAAAGCCACACGAGGGTATGAAGCACTTTACAGTGACAAATATGCAGACAGTGAAATTGAAAAGTTTGTGATTACAATGCATGATAGGTAAGGACGGTCACGATATTATAAAGATACTCTTAACCAGAACTTATATTTTTATAAGAATTATAAGTACATGTTTGTTTTTCAGATCAGTAAATGAGGGTCGCAAACAATTTTAAACATAAAAGGCCATGCAAATAGAAAATTTGCCTCCCACAGAAGCTGCCCTTAAACAACACACCTTAAGGGCAGTTTTACAGGCTGTGTATATTTGGGGACCTACAAAAAAATCTGAATATTCCTTCCCCATCTGAAATAAAAGGAAAAGAAAAGCTTTGAATTAATAAGATATAGGTGCGTGAAATCTTGCAGTTCCAGATTGAAGTGTTTTAAACGCCAGCTCAAATGTACCGAATTATGCAATTGTGGAGGTGGTTGTCATTATTATTACTACTATAACGTCCTATTATTATATATCTTTATTTTTAACAATGTTACCTATCCTCATTTATAATTTAAAGATGATTAAAAATCACACTAATATTATAAAGACGAAAGTTTGTGAGTATCAGATATCCAGGTCCTACCAGACCAGTTAACATGGTATGGGACAAATAAGTACGAAACACTCGATGAGTGAGTCAGACTCGCACTTGGCTGTTTGTTTTTTGTTAGTATTGCTAGTTTTTCGGGTCTATTAGCCGTCCCCTACGCTGCGCTGTCGAACGTTTCTGTACTTTGTATAATTTTTTTCTCATTTAAAATGATAAAATATATTTTACATGTTCGTGTTTTTATAATCTGCATTAAATGGCCTTTCAGACAGTATTTTTTTATAAACCAAGTTTGATATAAAAATATAAAACTATACAGGTTTGTTTGGATTTTTTCACTACTATAAGTTTATTATTTTAAGGATTGTGACATATTTTGCTACGGAACCCTAAAAACCTGGTATAGGGAATGAATCGGGCATCATCTAGTTACCTGATAACGACACCAAACTCGACTCAAAGGTCCAAATTAATCCGCTAGAATTTTTTTTCCGAGTGCCGGGCGCTCTGTTCTTTAAACCCCCCTCCCTCCCTCCTTCCGGGGAGTAATGACTGGCTACCGGGCGATTTGGGCTTAGGTCGACGAGTACAACATTCGTACCAAATGGCATTGCTTTACTCAAAAATGTATACCTTTTCCCATAAGAAAACGGACTATATGCAAATGACTTGGTATCCAACGTTCTCTTTGTGAATCGTGAACTCTGAACGAATTCAATTATTATTAACAGATTGAATCAACCTTAAAGTTACATTATCGATGTTGTTTTTGGCGAACAATTTGCGTGTAGAGGGGGGGTGGGGTATGACGCACGCGGGCGCGGGTGGGGCGGGGGCGCGGTCCTTACGTCACGTGTAGCGTCAGATGATCCGTTATAACTTGAAGATATTTTTTATAAGGTTAAAGGATCATAAATTGACTTCAAATCTGTGGTGCTATACTTTTGGTATTATAGTATGTTTTCATAGTAGAAAATAAAACGGTATTAAAAATTATCTTAAGGGTTTTCTTGTTCTTTTTGGATGTAGGTATGTGTTTTGATACATTAGTAGGTATCTAATAAGAAATTGATACATATTTTGTCAAAAATCTTGTTCTTTCCTGAATGCTTTGTAAAAATAATCGTGTGTTTACATTTTAATGAAACACCTCTATCTAAAACTATTTTACAATCGTGCACTATCGTCTATCGATTATAAATAAAATTTAAAATAAAAAATTGTATATCAATCTTAAAAAAACATTTTCATTTATCAAGGTCGAGAAAAATATGTAATACGTACAAATGGCAAGGCTGTTGTAAAACGCCAAGCGGTCTGTAGCTACTCTACGCCGTAGCAATGGGTTGCTCATTGTTCTAAGTCTTGCGCACGTTAAACACAACCGTTTATAATACCTAGTGAAACTCAGTTCAGCCATGTACTTGGAGTGAATTCTAAACACCCTGTTTATAGATATTGTCACAATAAATATGTACGTATGCACATTGTGTATGTTAAAGAATTAGTATTGATGTTTTGTAAGAACTGTGCACAAAGATCTTCCACACATTTATTATTTTAGTATTTTTTAAATTTACTCAATTCCTAAGTATCCCTTATATTTGTTAAATTATATTTGTTTAAAAATTGCTTAAATAGAACATACAATATTAGTAATAATATATCTAGAAGAAAAGCTCTGTGATATCGGGTATATTAATTGTAGTATTCATTTTTCGTAGACAGATAAAATTTACACAGATCTGTTTTGGTGAAATTAATCGAGGATACGTTTGCGGTTACTGCCACTTTATTGAGCACTTGATAAGCATAAAATTTTGCCGATTGCCATACACACGTATTTACTTAATGTTTTTATTCGTACCGCTTTAGGAATATATGAACATTGCATTGATACGAATAAACATATCTATAAAAAGCCGGATTCCGGAATACTATGATAATAATCGTTTATTGAATTTACATATTTTCTTACCTCCTTCTTTTACCTTCGACGCTATATTAAATCCGTGTTAATTATTTTAGTAGGAATTATAATTAGTCTTATTTATCATTATCTTCTACCTACTATCAAACTATTTTCGCTTTAAAAAATATGTACTTTTCTAATTTATCTTTATTTTTTCAAGTATGCACCAATCTTGTTATTTAAGTACTTACATTCTTATTTTTACACCGTCAAGTAAAGGTAATATAATTATTCTGAAAATATAATAAACCATCAAAACATAACACACAGCACTTACCCCATTATAACACCTACCATTGAATACATTTAAAATGCTTTTAATGTAGGTGCTAATTAAGGAGTGGTAAGCCGTAAGTGCATACAGTTTTAATATAAAAGAGAGAGATTGATGCTCCGAAAATGGTGGTGTGGTCCGCATTAATGGTCAGCTTTCCGCAAAAGGAGAAAAAACTGTTATTCACTAATGGAACAGTCGAGATTCACGCTATTAGTTACATGTATGATGTTGCTTTTTTCATTCATTTTCTGGCATGCGGAATAGGAGCCAGTATAGTTATGTGTTAGTATTACATCATCTATGTTTAAAAGAAATGACAAGCATGTTTTAATTGTTCCTTTATTAGCACTATTTCCATATTTGAATAAGAATAGAGCTGATATGTAGCGGGCTTACCCTTTTATCACGTCTAAACAAAATATAAAATTATGGAAGCGAATATTTCAATGTTACAATAATTTATTCCTACACAAACCTTATCTTATATTTCGTATTCCATGGGAACTTGTTTTAGGTTAGTTTCGGTTTGATATAAATTTTCCTCAGATATTTGTTTACATGTATTTGAACAATAGTGTAACATGTTTAATTATAGGTATCTATAGTATCTATTATTGCTCATCATTGTTCCTGAATGCAGCACAGATACAAGTCTTACACGGGTTTCAGTATAACATCCCAAAATATACATAATAAATGCATAATATAACGCTTTTTACAAAATTGCGGTGGAATATTTTCTACGACATGCAGTCACGGTTGAACTTGTTGAACTTTCACGTGAGCACACGTGTTTCGTCCTTATACATATGTAATATGGAGCATTATCGCGTGACTAGAATTCTTCGATCAAAATTGGATTCATAACGTCGCGATGCAATTTGGATTGCGAGCTGAACGATATAAAGTAATACCCTTAAACACTTTCTCATTAAAGAAAGTGCTTTAAGAACTTTTACGGAATGAACAGCTAAGTTGCAAGTTACCATGACAAATCAATTTAGTATGGAAATAATTTATGAAATGTTTTGAATTATAAGAACTTCGAACTTACATAATAATATGTAAGTACGTATTTAACTATTATGGTACCTATAAATATGTATTGATATGGTTAAATAAAATATTTAATTCACTTTGGGGTATAAACTATGTTAATAATTTAAATGCTGACCATGGTCTTAATTTTGGGTAGTCGTGCAGCCTTTTAAATCTTTAATTTATTACGTTACTAATCAGTAAAGTTTATTCACAAAATTCTAAAATGTCTAAGGAATAATAAATTGTATTTACACTCAAAAGTTTTCTATTTTCAATCACTCATAAAAGTCTGGATGTCATGTTTGTTTTAATGGCAATTTGACGGACGTTAAAACGACATTATGAAAGCACGAGCAAAATAGAGTCTGATAATAAATTAACGAGTTTTTTGGTAGTTGATTAAGGTTTAGAGCGATTCAATTTCCGTAAATTAATTGAGCAATTTTTGAACAGCTATAAATAGCTGATCAACAAGTTTGAAGCAATTGCGATGAATATAACTATATTAAGGAGTTTCGATCGTGAACCCTTTTCAGTGCTTCGTTAACAACGAATTGTTTATCCAATTAAAAGTTCACAAAACAAACGGGGCTGCAAAAAACAAGCAAGGGCGCGGGCTTCTTGCCTAGTTTGTGCTACGACATCTTTATTGTCTTTATTGATGTGTTTGTGTGATATTTACATTCTAAACGATTCTATGCACATATGCAAAGCTGCTGAAAAGGAAGCTAGATGCAATGCAAAAATGGAAGTCATTGTGAATTTTATTGAAAAACTTCTTTATTAGTCTCTTACACAATTTAATGAATCTTAGCCTTCATTTATTTTTTATGACTACCTTTTCAAAAACACTTTTAGAAAATAAGGATTTATATTTATTAGTATTATTTACATTCATACGTTCTGAATATTTAAAAGCCTGGTTCTCGTGAGATTCAGGAGTTTTGCTTCCTTGGATTTATCTGCGCTTAATTTTTGTATTTCATTATTGTGAAAAGTTAGAAAAACTATACAAAAAAACTATTGGATGGAGAAGTATGATATAAGTTAACACATAATATTATGCTAAACATAGAAATACTCGTAAATAATACAAATTCTAAGCACCTACCTCCTGTATTGTAGGAATAGCGTTTTCGCGTGCAACGAATGATTCGATTTACATTCTAACGGCAGACCAATTTAGAAATATAATCGAGTTTTTTGTTCATAAAAAAATAAAATAATTGTTGCAAAAAGTTCCTGCAAATCAGATAATGTTTCATTGTTAAACGTATTTCCGTTATTTATGAATGCACTCGTTTTACTGCTAATATCTAGATCGTGCATGTTTGTTTTATTATAATTGAATTTTTATATACGTAATAGCCATAATGCATTCTCTTCTTCAGTTGGTGTAAACTATATGTAACAGTTTATTATTATTAACTGACAGCGTAATAACCGCTCTTGAAATATGCTGTTGTTTTTAAAATATATTCCAAAATTAGTGCCAAATTACAACAGATCAGGTGCGCAAAATGGATTTTAATAAATTATCGGTACGCGTGGGCGAAGGTTGGGGAGAAATTTGTCTAATTAGTAAGTGTTTAACTATTTCAATAAGAGTTTATTTGAACAGCTTCCTGTACACATGTTAAGCGCTTGTTCCGAAGGCCGCATTAATCTCTAAAGCGCTGCATGTTCGTTCCAAATTATTGGAAATTAATGATAGCAGGTAACCGACTGATGATGCTTAGTTTTATTAATGGATGTCAGTGATGGCAAATAATTAGTCTCCATATATTGTAACACCATCTGCGTGTTTCACGGCCATGTCACACACTAACACTTATCTTTGTGAACGTGGGTGGAGCTTTCTTTAGAGTTATATTTATGCAGAAACGTGTATTAAATGTATGCGTCGTAAATTGTTGTGAAATCAATCTAAGACGAAAGATATTTATTACTCTGATATCCAATAGTGAGTTCATTTTTATTATGATTTTCGTATTCGTACCAGAAATTTAAATTTAATGATACTAAGAAGTTTTAGCTGAAAAAATTCTCTATAGTTCTATAGTACTCAGTATTATTTTCTCATTCTGAATCTTTCTACAACCATTACGTTAATACGTTCATTTGGATGTCTAACATAGCTAGTGAGGAAGTTAGTGAATTTTCTTCAACAAATTAAATTTATCTCGCTCCGTTAGGCGTCTTACTGTTCATACATGCGAATCCTCTAAGGGCACGTGCGGTAATTTTAATTAAGTAAATTCAGCGAGGCGTGAGCTTCGGGCGTCGAGAGACGTAATAAATGTTCACAGTAAAGGTAACAAATGACTGTACGAGCTGGCTTCTTGCCCCGAGCCTAGCTAGACGGCAGGTGATACCCACTTGCGCGGATCCTTCCTTCCTGAAGCTATAACGTTCAACTTAAAATATATATCATCCTTCCTTTCTAAAATACAGAGCGTATATGCAGTTTCCCCGCTATAATTTATTATCTTACGTAAATCCGCCGCCGTCAAAACTTAGTTTTGAATATGTGGAGTTCCGACTACGAATATTGGCAAACGATCTATTTCATTGGTGTGTGCGGTTCTAGCACATATTTCGTGAAGCTACGACCGTGCTTATAATAAGGATGAGTAATTTTGCCATTATTTTTATCTGAGAAAAGTTGCCTGAATATTGTCCATTGAAATATGTTTTTTTCATTTGTTTAATTTTTTTACATATATATAAAAAATGTAGACAAAATTCAATTTTTATTAACTTTAAGAGCAACCATTTCAACTAACAATTTAGCAACTTGATAGTAACAAAGCTTTATGTAAAAAGGGGGATAAGAATTCAGAGTCGGATTACGTGAATATCAGTGAGTCAGTGAAGGTCTAAATCTTTCAATTCTAAGTCAAGGGATTGAATTTCTTTCGTTGTATTTAGGTCAAGTTTTCCTCGGCCGTAGCCAGCTCCAAAAGTCTACGAAATTGAACGCAAATCCGATTTGTGCGACTCTCAAACTGAATACGCTTTAAACGAATAATGTTCTCCATGCCGAATCTGAAGCCACTTTCATTTGTTACTGCTAAGTAGAGCTAATTTCGGATACTTTACTTTCGAATTATTATTAATGAGTCAAGTCCAGAGGTCCCTAAAATCTCATATTACGTAAACCACACAATACGGTTGGTTAGTGTCTAAAATTTTAAAAATCTATTAGACGAGTACATTTTTATTTTATTCGTTATATTTCGTAGGTATGTATCTGGTGTTCCATGTAGGCACTTGGTCAATGATCTAGTTTTGAATTTATGCATTATTTTACATTCTATACGAATCCCCGTAAAAATAAATTAATTTCATACGACAACAATAAACCAAGTTTGTACATTAATATAATCAAACTTGCAAACTCGAGTATTCACATATTAACAAAGTGTAGGGGCGGTTACGATCATCCAGACGAACTTTGACACTAAATTTCAAAGTTAAAGAGAAACTTATAAAAGCGAGTGAATCTGTTATTCTAGCCAGAGACAGTGCCGAATGGGAGAGGGCTTACAGCATAATATACATAAGGATTAACGACTTAATAAATGTCGTGTTTCAGTCCCTTCATAGTGTAATTTAGGAACAGGGAGCGGCGCACAACTATGCAGATACTTAATAGATTAATTCTGGAACTTCCTTCCATTTTGTGATTGAAATAATAACATTTGTATATTGTATACCTGTTTATTAAAATTAATAATAAAAATAATTTTCCCGTTCTAAGCAAGAAAGTCTAAAAACATTGTTCAAACTTTTATTCGCAATAAAACAATACAAGATATTTTCAGGCTATTTTGCGAAACCCCTGTGAGTTCAATGTCCTACGATACCAATAAAAAAAACACATACTTGTACCATATGAGCCCTTAATCGCATAATCCGCTTCTAGTTCTATTAACGAGTCCAAATATTGGCCCAGTTAATTGGATCCCGTTATCGCTCTTATCACACATGACTGCGTTACGCAACAGAGCCTTCATTATAGGGCTGGGTAAACGCAACAATGGCCCTTGGTCCGGCCTGAAATGACCATAACAACTTCATTTTCTTGGCTACGTAACTTCGTAGAACGCTGAAATTTAAAGGCTCGATTATACAGGGAGTGTCTTTTGCGTATTTGAGTCGAAGATTTATGCAAACATAGCCGTTTTCTCAGACAAAATTACAATTATTAAAAATAATAGTCATGAAAAAGCATACAATAATATTGCAACGCTACGTAAAAACAAATTAAGTTGAAAGGTAATTGGCGAAATACCTAACTAAATAAATTTTATAACGCATAAACTAAAAGCATATCCATGCAACAGTTACGCGACCGTCATACGAGCATTAAACATTGGTGAATAATACTTAGTCTCCACAGACATTTAAGCAGTTCCAATTACTCGCTTTTAGCGAATAATGCAACCGCGACCAATTTTTGTCTCTCTGTGCTAAAAGAGACTTAGTATAGTGTGTGGGTTTCGTCTTTGATACGTTGGATTTTAGCGCCTCGAATAAAAGAACTGTTAAAGAATTGTAAATTCACGAAGTAAAAGGAAGGTTATAAATAATGAAGTATAAATAGAAGTTTGCATGGTCACCTAGGAGGCAATTTAGAAATAATGCTCATAAATATGTTACTCGGCTAAAAGCACGCAAATTTTACAAATTCATTTGAATTTGTAAATGCCATGATTGGATAATAATTAATGGATAAGGTAAATATAGTGTATGTCGAATAATTGGAATATAATTGTTGAATTACGAACAAACATTACGAGTGGATTGAATTTAGTATTATAAATCACATTTATCGCAAATATATTTTCTGTAATTGAATCTATTTTACTGTACATAAACAATATAACATTGCAAAATCCTGACCGCTATATTTCCTGCCATTATAAATTTAAGCAGGGATTAAGAAAGTGCGATTGCATTTTTAAACCTTATTTAGCTTTCAAAGTGGTGTTACGAATACGCAATTAAAGCTAAAAAGGATTTATTATTATGGCTTTCGTGCCAGAACTAATAGAATACTTGAACTCAGATTGCATCTAAATAGTTTCGAAAGGTGCGGCCAACTTTAGTTAAAGTCGAAATTGCTTTGAAAATCCTCGCACATGCAGTCCTTGCTTTTACGAGTTTACCTAGATACAGTTTAAAAAGAAATTGTATTCGTAAAACAGAAGCTCAGTAAGCTTTACCGTTTATTGTTCTATTATTGCTTGATTATAAACATAAGGAGGTGCTGTCTGATAATAAATGCCAAGAACTGAAATAATTTAATAAACACTTCAACAGACATTGTATTAGACAAACGATACTTCTATTGTGGAGGCAATGAGAATCAATACAATGCGAGATGAAGTTGAAAAAGCTTTCTTTCATGGCACATTTTTAACAATGTTGGATGTTCACAACTGCATACAAAAAAAAAACACAAAAAATATGCACTTATCCATTACTATGAGTATATATTCTATGTAAAAAGCAAATATTTGTAAGGTCTAATTAAATTACGTTTATATTAACAAAAGTTAAATACTGGTACTTTTTCTACTTACAAATTCAGAAAATATATTGAACTACACTATATTATTAGACTTTCTTTTAATATTTTGACAGTGCCACTTAAAAGCTTAGCGGCATTGTTAATTTACTGCCTAATGTAATTTTCAAGGTATATTTAAGGTTTAATTATATTTAGCCTTGACATGCGACAACTAAATTTAATGCAACATATTAGAGGCTATTATAAGACCTCGTAGCGCTTGACCTTAAGTTTTAAATCACACGTCACTGATAAGCTTGAGTGACTTTATTATGCCATTTATTTAAAGTGTAATTTTAGCAAGGCTTTCGCTGCAGCATAATCATTTAGGCTTAATATACCTAAACGATTTGCTAGCGACCAGTTAGTAGAAAATTGTATGTACATTTACTATACAATAATTTATATTCGTTGTATATTAAATTTTTAATGGTATGATTTTTAATTAAATGGTATTATGAAGAAAGTAAACTACCGTATTTTATACCCAACGTCGTTATTTACAAATGTAACTGTTATATGACTCATGTTAGATTTTTCTATAAAATTTCAGCTTGAATGCAATTCCGTTGCGAATTCGACGTATATTGGACTAATTCGATTCGGTGGTCGAAGCAAAACGTACATCCATTTTCAGATGGCTTGACCTCAAGGATGCTGGATATTCCGATTTATGTCTTATTTTATGAAGCGTAAACACGTTTAAGGGCCGGCGCCCACTGCCGGCACGGCACGGCATGGCACGGCAGAGCATCCCGCGGCGTGCAATGGCATCCCGCGGCGTGCAGTGGCATCCCGCGGCATTCAGTGGCATGCCGTGGCATCCTGCTAAAAGCCCAGCCACTCTGGCATCCATCAGTTTTGCTCCGCGCTAATGCTGAATAAGTTTCAACCTTATTTCAACTAGCTAGTAATCATAATTCCTCGACCCCAAAGTGACGCATACGCCTCGTAGGATACAATGGCGCGCCGCGGCATCCCTTGGAATGAAACAGCAGGACACGTCATGCCGCCGCATCCTGCGGCGTGCCGCGTCATGCTGCAGCATCCTGCGACACGTCGCGGCATCGTGGCATCGAAATAAAGTAACTTGAATTCTAAACTGATTGAAATAAGATTCAAAATAACTTCATTAGTAATAAAAACCTCTGCCCTGCCATGCCATGCCGTGCCGGCAGTGGGCGCCGGCCCTTACGTGCAAAGACACTTCTTGAGGCAGCGTGGGAAAATAAGTAACAAGTACAATATAAAATAAATAATTTAATTTGTGTGTATTTGTGAAATTTAATATATGTATGATAACATAAATTTTTAATCTCATATGACCTTTCTTTTAAGTAAGTATGTATATGATTTTTAATTCAACATGTGATCTTATGTTAAAACTTTTCTGCCCTAAATAAAAATTAAACAGCACCAAAGACCTATCAACTTCACGAGGGAATTTCTAAACCAATTTTATTTTCAATCTCCTTATCAGAAAACTGAGGAGCCGGTCATTGTTTTTGTAATTTGAAAAAGTGTAACTTATCTTGAACTTATAATTTAATATTGTTTCTCTAAGATTATAAAAGCCCTCGCTAACCAATACTACGATGTAAACAAAGTAGTAATTTGTAAACTTTTCATAATAATTCGACGTACAAAATGCGTGACGAGGTGAAATAAATTTAACGCACTCATGTTTATTAGTTCGAAACTACATTTACTACAAAATTAATTTTTATTTCCATTTCATTTCACACATGCAAAACATTATGTAACTACCTTTGTGTTGTGTGAGATCTCTATTAAAAAGTGAGTTGATAAAATATAATACCGCTCTAGTCTAGTATCATCTGTGCTCGCTCTATAATATTGTAAGTACTGTACATTTTTATGCAAAAAAAAAATGAAAGTGTCAATAAACCAATAGATTGAGAGCCTAGTTAGTGTATTTAAGAAAAAAGTTCTGTAAATGTTTCGTAGGATTGTGCATTGCTTAATAAAACAAGGAAAACTACTACGTATACAATTACATATATTCATTTTTATCATTAAACATATATCTCTATACAAAATTATAAAAATATTAGCGTCATGCACACGCCCAACATTTGTAGAACTAAACTTTGAACAGATGTTCAAAATTTGGTTCTGAATTTTGCCGACAATGTCTGTTCAATTACCATAGAGATAATATATTGGCTTGGTAGTTTGTGTCTAGTCTTACTATACAAATTATGTAGCTAACAATAACTAAAATAAAGTATTTAATTTTATAAAATTACTAAAACGGTAGTCCCAGTAAAAGTTGTTTACTCTTATCTCTATGAAAAGATGTTGTGCGGTTCTCAGACCTGTAGCTGTGGTAGGACACAATTTCATGAGAATTGGTCAAGCCCTTTCGGTGGGGTTTAAATTCAAACACTGTGTCACGAGAATTTTATATATTAGATTGCCCAAAGAGAAAACTATTGCTACGAGCGGTAAAAAAAACAATTAGTGAAACATAATAGCACTTTTAAAAATTGTAGTTGTCGCTAAATTGGGTCAACTTTGTAACGGGAGTATTACCACACTTTCACGGAAAAACGGTGTTAAATTGTAGTTGGCAGTTTAATAATAGTAAGAATTTGAAATAAAATACTTTGTACCGAATGTATAATTAGTTTGGTAAAAGCAATTCGATTTTCGACAAAAATTTATAAAAATTGTCACATTTTAGATTATTTTTATGCTATTAGAATTCTTCATATCTAATTAAATCCTAATTTTTATGGTGAGCGGTATTTAATAGGTATTGAAAAAATAAATATATGATATTTAATGTTGAAGTGAAATCGAATTTCTTAGATCACTTCTTATATCATTGTCTTATTTCAGCAAAGGTTAAATTTAATGGCTCATGCTACCAACAATGCTACCTACGCTTTGAAAGTTAAAAATACCTATTTAACCGACTTTTTTTCAAATGAAACATGACTAAAGTTTATTTAACCTCCGGGAAGTTGGCACCGCACTTTGAAGTTAGAAAAATTTTAAAGGTTGTTCCAGGTTGTTCTAGGTTTGTTCTACATTGTTCCAGAATTGCATACAGCTGAGATTAAAACTTTTCGAGAAAAGTCAAAAAACCCGATTTTTGAGCTGGCACCGCACTTTTTAGATATCGCGATTCTGGCGGTTGTTCCAGGTTGTTCTAGGTTTGTTCTATATTGTTCCAGAATATCGCGTCCGAAAAAAATTTATTTTCCACAAAATTCGTAAAAAACCAAAAAGAAGTTGGCACCGCACTTTGAAGTTAGAAAAATTTTAAAGGTTGTTCCAGGTTGTTCTAGGTTTGTTCTATATTGTTCCAAAATATCGCGTCCGAAAAAAATTTATTTTCCACAAAATTCGCAAAAAACCAAAAGGAAGTTGGCACCGCACTTTGAAGTTAGAAAAATTTTAAAGGTTGTTCCAGGTTGTTCTAGGTTTGTTCTACATTGTTCCAAAATATCGCGTCCGAAAAAAATTTATTTTCCACAAAATTCGCAAAAAACCAAAAAGTAGTTGACCTCCGGGAAGTTGGCACCACACTTTGAAGTTAGAAAAATTTTAAAGGTTGTTCCAGGTTGTTCTAGGTTTGTTCTATATTGTTCCAAAATATCGCGTCCGAAAAAAATTTATTTTCCACAAAATTCGCAAAAAACCAAAAAGAAGTTGGCACCGCACTTTGAAGTTAGAAAAATTTTAAAGGTTGTTCCAGGTTGTTCTAGGTTTGTTCTATATTGTTCCAAAATATCGCGTCCGAAAAAAATTTATTTTCCACAAAATTCGTAAAAAACCAAAAAGAAGCTGGCACCGCACTTTTAAGATATCACAATTCTGGCGGTTGTTCTGAGTTGTTCTAGGTTCGTTCTATATTGTTCCAAAATATCACGTCCGAAAAAAAATTATGTTTCAAAAATTTCGTAAAAAAAATGGCGAATGTTGAGTCTTGTTAGCAATTGGGGGCAGTCAATATTATTGTTTAAAAGTTTAGGTACGAAAATTAGATCAAAAATGTCCCTTCGATTTTCTAGTGAAATCATATTGAAGTTAGAGAGTCGGTCTTTGAGTGTAGTTTTTTCTTTGGTGACCCATCTACAAACTACACTTCTATTATAAAAATAATTCAATTTTTTTGAAGATGTATCATTTTACGAATATTTTATTTTTTACTCAGCAAGTATCACAGACTCAACACCATTCAGCACAACTCTTGTGTTTTTTTTTAGTTTTCGAAAATGGTATGGTCAACTTCTGTAAAAAACTCATTTTTTTGTGTCTTCATTAACGAAAAATTAAATTTTTTCTCCAGCACAACGAGTAGTAGAAAGCAAACTGTACATTTGTACAGTAAAAGTTCCTTATTCTCGGGGTATATGTTCCATAAATATGCCGCGAATACAGAAACCGTGAATACGGAATGGTAATTTTAATTTATATGGGATTATAGGGAAAACGTTCCTAGGTGACGAAATAAAAAAAAAACCGGCCAAGTGCGAGTCGGACTCGCGCACCGAGGGTTCCGTACATTGCTGTTTCTTTTGATTGCGTTGACATAGAAGTTTGATTTTGTTACAGCTTAAAGGTATTATAGACCTGAGTATTTGGTATGAATTTCAATTTAATACCTCTACGCGTTTATGAGGAAATGTGTAGTAAGTTTAAAATTATTAAAAAAAAATATATTATGTGATGTAACTAAAAATTTATGGTTTTCGTAATTTTTCCTTTATCTATGCTATAAGACGTTGCTTCGTACCAAATTTCAAGATTCTGAGTTCACGGGAAGCACCCTGTAGGTTTTGATTCCCTTGCAAGTGTCGAAAATTTGCGGCATAAACGGCTGTATCTTTTGATTGCGTTGGCTTAGAAGTTTGATTTTTTCACAGCTTCAAGGGACAGTAGACCTGAGTAATTGATATAAATTTCAGCTTCATACCTCCACGCGTTCCTGAGAAAAAGGGTCTTGACAGACGGACGGACGGACGGACGGACGGACGGACGGACAACAAAGTGATCCTATAAGGGTTCCGTTTTTTCCTTTTGAGGTACGGAACCCTAAAAAAACATATTATGCATAAAAAATTAATTAAAATTGAAGTTTTTGAACATTTTAATTAATTATCTTAAGACAAGGCAATGGTTTAAAGAATTTTGTAATTTTTTCTTGCTTGGCAGTTTTCAAAAGCTCCTTCAATTCAGACTAATACACAGCAGTCGCATTAGCAATTTGCCTCTTAAACCTTAAGTTCACTTTATGTGGTAACACAGATTTTTTTCGTGTCGAAACTCGTTTCTCATTTTTTTTAGTTGACATTATAAACTAGGAAGAGTGCAGTAGACGATTTACTCTATCACAATTTTTGCAACGAATGTGAAAGACGAAACAATAAAACACGCAAAGCGGCTTTTACTATAAACGGAACTACATTTAAAAATGTACTTTATTTATTGAGTTATAAGGTTGCTTCCATTCTGTTTATTTAAATTCTCAAAAACATCAATCGCGGCAAAGGCCTAGGCGGCTTGCGACAAAGGCGGCTTATGTCAAAGGCCTCGGCGATATCATTTAACAACTTATTATGTACTTTAGGCCAACTTGTAATAAGATCTATTTTACTTTCTTATTAGTCCATTTGACAAGAATATTGGGTTAGCGGACGCGATATTTTGGAACAATATAGAACAAACCTAGAACAACCTGGAACAACCTTTAAAATTTTTCTAACTTCAAAGTGCGGTGCCAACTTCCTTTTGGTTTTTTGCGAATTTTGTGGAAAATAAATTTTTTTCGGACGCGATATTCTGGAACAATATAGAACAAACCTAGAACAACCTGGAACAACCTTTAAAATTTTTCTAACTTCAAAGTGTGGTGCCAACTTCCCGGAGGTCAACTACTTTTTGGTTTTTTGCGAATTTTGTGGAAAATAATTTTTTTTCGGACGCGATATTTTGGAACAATGTAGAACAAACCTAGAACAACCTGGAACAACCTTTAAAATTTTTCTAACTTCAAAGTGCGGTGCCAACTTCTTTTTGGTTTTTTACGAATTTTGGGGAAAATAAATTTTTTTCGGACGCGATATTTTGGAACAATATAGAACAAACCTAGAACAACCTGGAACAACCTTTAAAATTTTTCTAACTTCAAAGTGTGGTGCCAACTTCCCGGAGGTCAACTACTTTTTGGTTTTTTGCGAATTTTGTGGAAAGTAAATTTTTTTCGGACGCGATATTTTGGAACAATGTAGAACAAACCTAGAACAACCTGGAACAACCTTTAAAATTTTTCTAACTTCAAAGTGCGGTGCCAACTTCCCGGAGGTGTTTATTTACATCTTTCAAAGTAAAAACAAACGCGAATAAAAAGTTAGTGTGCTTTGGTTGCGTATTTTATTATAAACGAAACAAAAACGATCGCGTGTCCGACTCGCTTCCTTATTGCCGACATGAATGAAGTTGCCTCGTTGAAAGTTTTTAATCTTTTACACAACTTATAAGTTGCACTCATTACTGTTACTTTTTCTTTGCTTACAAAGGGCATATCCGTTGTGAAATGACTCAATCTCACGCTATGGTGTGTTTTGGGAAACATTCACAAGCTTTGATTAAATTTATCTCGTATTTTGGAGGTGTTATGAAAGGTATTTTATATTTAGACTGAATGAAATTGAAGGAATGAAATGTTTTGCGCACACAGGATGTTAAATTCCTTCTTTTCCGTAAAATAATATTTGAATATTCTCTTATTCGTATCAATCTTAGTAGTCAGTTGATTGATCTCGAGAAAGATTAAATTGTCATTATTATATGCAATGAGTATTTCATCGTACCATTAAATAATAAACTTTACGATATGTAAGCTACGTATAAATAAAGAAATGCCAGTTACTTAACATTTTAAAAATAAAATGCCATTTAAATGTTCTCTCAGAACTATTTACAAAAATACCTTTCATAGTGTAGGTACGTAAGGGTTGCCAAACGATCATTGCGTTTACGTGTCCTGATCAATTCAACACATTTGTGCTTCAATGGCCCTATTGTTATACCACTTAAACCCATACCGCAATCTTATCTAAATTTCAAAAGATGCTTTCGCCGGTCCATCCCGAACTCTCAGGCCAAACGTTTCGTACCAGTCGGCATGGCGTTTATAGATTCTGATTGCAAAAGTTTCCAACTTTTTATTGAACGTTTTGTTTTCGCACGCGATACTATTCATTAAACGCTTTCATAACTCTTGTAAGTTACGGCGATATTGAATTTTTACAGCTTTTAAAGTAACTGATACAACTTTCACGGCGTGTCATGTTTATTCGTTTGTCACGCTTTATGCTGTTTTAGTTTAGAATTTTTAGTAGCTACTAATTATATATGTATCCATGGACACTCTATCCTAAGATCTTAGTGGTATTAAGCTGAATTTTCCTTCGTGTTTCGGTAACTCTACGGAGCAGTTGAAAGTGTACTTTGAATATAAATTACGCAATCGACAGAAGTTTGACGCAGCCTTTGGTTTCGGTTTATCAACGTTACATCGCTATCGATGGCTGCCTTTATAAGAAAATGCTTTTCAATTAAAATTCACTTTCCTTTTTCAGTGTTATCAAGTTTTCAAGAAACTTAAAACCAATGGAATATTGATTTTTTTCACTTTCTTTCACCTCACCTTCTTCTAGTTGGTTTTGTTCTATTAAAGGTAAGGTATCACAACCTTTTACCTTCTTACCAAGCTGGATCATCCATTATGATTCAAAAAATAATTGTTTTACTAAGTATTTAATTATAATTTATTAAATGCACATGTAGAGTTATTCGTACGTTATTCATCAAGAGACATTGATGAATAACGTTTAAAAATAAATAACATGTCAAGACCCCAATATGTTTTAATATGTAACCACGGTTAGAAAGATTAAAGCAACCTCATATTAATTTTTATATTTAATTTACCTTACATTTATCCTTTCATCTCACTGCCAAGTCCGTCTGTGAAATAATAATTTAAAAAGAGTCAACACTAGCTGAAAAGTGAATGAATTAGTGAATTCTAGCAAGATTGCAGAGTCGCGCTAAAAGCATACAAAATTACCACTAGACAGGGAAAGTCCATTAGGTTTTATGGGTTTTGCGCTAGAGGACGAATCGTCGAGCCGAAGCGTGGAAATTAATTAAATTCCGTCTTCAAGTCATATCTCGTAGCAATTTTACGCAGGACTCTTTTTTAACCAACGAATTTATAAGCTTAATTTAGTCCGAAATAAGAAAATGAATCACGAATGAACAATCGAGAATTTTTTCCCTTTGTTGGCAAGTTTATTGAATAAGCCTTTCAAATGCATAATTATTTCATTCAAAAGCAATGTTTGTTAAAGTATTGTCATATTGTGGATCGAAAACAAGGAAGAAGTGTGAAGAAATATTTCAATTCTGCAATAAAAACTTAACAAAGGTGTGTGAAACAGCAAAACGTTCAAAAATAAGTATCCTCTTTCCTTACCTACCCTGTTTTTTCGTAAAAATAAAAACAACGCGTTGTATAAAATCAACTGATTCCAGCATCACCGGCATCACGCTATTATTTAAAACTTAATTGAGTGGTACAAAATATTCTATTATATTTTCACTACATATATGTGTGTGGTTTCGTAATCTGTTCAGCAACAATATCTGAAAGCGTAGTCGCCACAAAACGAGCGAACTAATGCGACTATTAGTTCGCTGATCATCTGAATTTTTAACAATCTCATGATTATTCTCGCAAAAGCTGGGTAGAAAAAACATTTCATTTACTGGCTCCAATATTAAAAAAATAATAATTGATGCTGCAGGAATATTTTATTCCATGCCATAAATGAATGAAAAATATAGGTCTATTTTGCATCTCTACGAATAAAAACTTTCATTTTTAATCTATCAATATAATCTTCTTAAATACTTTTTTATTAAGGACTTTTATATCTTGGAAGCTGTACATAAAGTTATCTCGTAAAACTTATCGTAAGGTCTATCGTGAACCAGTAAACTTCCATCAGTATGGTTTAGCAAAATATCTTTCTAACGGAACCGGTGCGGCCCAAAGTTAAAATTAAGCGTTTCATCCATTCCATCCAAAGTTTAGTCATCAAACCACAACCCAGTTGTTCAAGTTTACAGAAGTAATAAAATAAGAAAATAATTTCAATAATGAAATTAGTTTTTTCCCAAGGACGTATTTAAATTTGTAGGAGATAATTTACAAACAAAACTTCTAAGTTTGTTATATTCTAATATAACAGGGAAAATTTAAAGAAATGAATGAAAGTTTACTACTTTGTTCGAGAGAAATACATTACAAGTATATTTAACGGTTGTTCGCGTTATTCTTAAATGTGGACATAATGTTTTATATTACTGCAGTATTACCGCAATATCAAACGAAATATCTAACAATATTTCACTATATATCTTAAAAAAATGAAAAGGTTCATAACACTACGAAGAAAAATATTACAGTACAACTGTACATAGAGCCATATATACAAGGAAAAGGTTTCGTTACGATTTTGCTTCTTACGGGCGAAAGTTTCTGCAACTTTAAAGTACGCTCTTAAGAAGTATACAAAATTAGGGTAACATGTGTTAGAATGAACAGTATTATAACATAGAGAGGGAACTACTAACTGCCAGTTGAATCCATGTTAAATCCGATGTGTTCTTGGTCGAACCTCGACGGAGAATGTATTTGTTATATCAGACAAGATGTCCGTCTGCATCAGCCACCTACGTCTAAAGGCATTACAAGCATATATATTGGATAAAGGTTGTATTGTACGCATTACGAAATAAGTCAGTTATAATGGAAATGCGCTTTTTATTACGTTCTATGAAATATCGATAAAAATCGTAAGTGGAAGGTATATGTATTGAATTTATTAGGGTTTATTTAAAGTAAAAGTAATAATCTATAATCGAAACGACAACTCTAAATAATTAAATACTATTTCTATTGAAATTAAATTTGTGTGCTTAAAACTTAAATGATGAGGCTAAAACTGTAATATCAAAACTCATTAAGATTACATTTTATTACTCCATAAAAAAGAATTGAAATCCCATTTGCAAAGGCATTAACGAACAACAAGGAATAATTTTCACTTATACAAACATCGGGGCGCATGAATATCAATGAATGGCATCATCAGGACTGCGGTCAACGTCGAATATACGAATATACCACAGATTTATATAGGTAGTGTAATAATTTTATAGGCTTGTCGAGAAGGGTTCGTACATAAGAAGTAGGTATACAAAATTGGGAGGGTGAATTGGCATCGTTGGATATGACAACGGCGCCACTACAACTCATAATTATTTATAAAACATGCATTCTAGAATGAAACCGAAATTCTCTTTTAATTTCTTCGTTATTACTCTTCTATATGCAAATCTTTTATGTTAAGCTGCACTACAGTTTCAATTAATACAAGACAAGTTCTGTTTAAATTAAAGTAAGCGAGCTCTTCTTAAGAGGTTATTTTTCTTACTTTTCTGAGTTAAACAGCAATTAGTCTTGTTTGACCGTTGAGTTAATTATATTTTATAGTCTTCTTTTAAAAGTTTTATTCAAAAGTGTTAATATTTAATTTAGAAACGGTATTAAGTAGATACCTTCAGGTCTACACGTATTAAAATACTATATTAATAATGATTATATTATATTTTTGCTAATATTCGGTAGTTTATAGTATACTTTATACATTCCTGCATAATATTTAAATGCATGGGTGAACTTACATAATATTACAATTTCGTAGTATAATAAAATTTATTATATGGTAATTATTGTTTATATTTATTTCATTGCACTGAATTTAATTATAAATAATATTAGGTAACATACATAAATAATAAGTATCTACGTCTTTATAAAGCACAAGGTGATTAAGGCTTATACATGCGCTAATAACCTTGACCATACTTGACGGATCTCAAATCTCTCCCGCTGCACCTTCTTTTTTCCTCGCATTTTGTATTTAAAAAGATACCAATCAGTGAAACAAAAAATCCTCGTCAGGGAATGTTGTGTAACTGATAATTTATTAAACATAAAATTTTCAGAGCTCTAAGTCAGCAGGTTACGAAGTTTATAGAGTATTTGCGGAAAAATCGATGACCACGGCACATTTTTTTTCTAGAAATCTATTAACTTTGGAAAAAAGTCCTCGCGAGCAATTAAAGATCAAAGACCATCCTATTTTATATATTTTTTTCGGTATTGTGCTTTATGTTGTACCAGACTTTATAGAGGTTGAACATAGTCGAAATTGCCGGGTAACGCCTTAAATTAAACGCGGAAAAGCATTTAATAATATATATAAATGTGTGTCTAATTAGAAAAATTATGTAATCCGCTTATCTAAAGCAGCAGAATGAGAGAGATTTTTTTGTTACGAATGGAACGCGTGTGAAGTGAAAAACTTTTTAAACGGGGTCAAAGGTATGTGAATGCGAGATGTTTTTAAACATAATATTTGAAGTCAAATTCCGTAAGTAACAATTTGTATTTAAAAAAAGAGGACAATATATAAATAAATGTATGAGTAAAATAAAAAAGAACTTAACTTTTTCATTTGCATCGTCACATGGTTAACAATAAAACATGTATTAATACGCTTCCTTAACCATTTATTCAAATTTGTTTTTCTATGCAGCACAACAATAAAAGTTAAAAAATAAACTTAGGCATTGCGTATGGAAATCTAATTCTAGGCCTCCCACGCCTGTCACCGACGAACAGTTTTATATTCAACTAGAGGTCCGTCCCGGCTTCGCCCGTGGTACATATTTCGCAATAAAAGGTAGCCTATGTCCTTTCTCGGGTATCAAAATATCTCCATACCAAATTTCATGCAAATTGGTTCAGTAGTTTAGGCGTGATTGAGTAACAGACAGACAGACAGAGTTACTTTCGCATTTATAATCCAGGAAATTTGATTTCTCCAACTCTGCCCACACGTTTTAGACCCTAGTTTTAAGATATTAAAGCGTTTTAATGTTGCAATATTAAAAATACAAATATAATTTTTACTAATAAACATGTTTTTCAAATAAATATCTTTTAAAGTTGCTTTAAACTCCCATTTGACATAGCTTTCTTCAAAAGAGGTAACAAACAACAAAGAACATTATTGACAGGTCTTTTTACAGTGTTGAGTGACTTGCAATTTACTTCCTTAACAACAGAAGGTTCTACACTCGACTATAATACATCACTGTAGAAGTTAAGGTTTTAGTTAAGAGAAATATACTTGGAATTCTTAGTGACGTTAATCGATTACCTTTTATACCTACACTTATCGCGAATGTTTCACTTTACTTCTTTAAGATCTAAAGTTTCAAACAATATCCGTTTATTTGTGTAAACTTTTAAATCCTACATATTATACATCCAAAATCATCAATGATTATAATCTATAATCAATGATTATAATATTATAAATCTGAAGAGTTTGTTTGTTTGTTTGTTTGAACGCGCTATTCTCGGGAACTACTGGTCCGATTTGAAATATTTCGGTGTTAGATAGCTCATTTATCGAGGAAGGCTATAGGCTATATATATCATCACGCTACGGCCAACAGGAGTGGAGCCACGGGGGTGAAACCGCGCGGAGCAGCTAGTAAATTATAAGTGTCATTACTTATTATAAAAAAACATATTATCTATTTGGGTAACAACATCAGCACCATATTCCAAACATTGAGCTTTTTCGTAAATACTTCTATATTGACTACCTATTTAGTTACAATTTATTTATCAAACCTACAAAATAGGTAACTTATAACACTCACTATTCAGTACAAAACATTACTATTTAGAATTATACAAAAGTCACAATGCTATTTGCATAGCCACAAGCCACAACACGAGGCCCCTTGACCGGAGGAGTGCTCCAGCCAAGTCTAGCTTAAAATCGTTGACATCATGTTGATTGCACTTCTTCCGCTGACTGAGTGCACCCTTGGTTGTTACAAGTGTGAGCTAGACGTCCAATTGTGATGTGTGACCCTGAAATAATAATATTGTTTTATGAGATTGCATGTTTTGTGAAATAAAGTTATTGTCGAAAACGCAATAATGGATAAATAGAAGATTGAATTGATAATCTAGCAAGTTGTGTATTCAATCTTCTAGAGCTACACTCTTAACATAAAATAAGCTTGTAGTATAAAAAATCCCTCATACCTGTAACATTATCAAGTAAATACGATAGAGCCGTTTGAAATTTATACTATGATTTGAAATAATCATGTAAATATGTATTGTAACTGCAATTTATTCATTTGACCGATGTTTGAATAAATTAACGCTTTGAGATACAATTTGAATATCTTATCCGAACCGTCTCTCATCAGGCTGACCGTTGATGGTGAAAAAATTACATACAAAAATATAATAAATTACTTTCCGAAAGCACGCCATCACCAAGTTTGACGTTGTTCTAGAATAGTTTAACATTAATATTGGCTATACATCATACCGCTCACCTTGGTCGTCAGAAAGCGATAATAGAATAATTTCCCCTTGTAATATGGAAGCGGGTTTATCTAGATTTCCTCGGGGCTCACTATTCATCATGTCGGAGACGATTGATCACCGCCAGGTCTCTTGGACGTGCGCCGGTGCGGTCACTTCAGCGCTTAACAACTTGCTATTTTATTCCGCTACATTTTACGCAATTTCTCGTGTATGCATGCAACTGAAGGGGAGTTTATATTTATTTATCAATTGGACGTATTTTGTGTTTGTTGTATACGTGTTGTGTACGTATATTACAAAGGTGGTAGAGCATTACGGCATAAACAAAAAAAACCTGTATAATTTTCAAGATTAATTTCAGTATTGCATTTATGAAGACGTCAAGTATATTTAACAAAAGAGTTTCATAAAAGTAATTTATTGATATAAATGTTTAAAAAAAACATTTAATACGGTTAAATAACAAAACAATATAAGCGTAAACACAAACATCTTGCAAAAGCTTTGATAACTACCTATGATTAAATATTTGATATCCATTTCAAAATATCAAGACTACCAAGTTACAAAAGATAGCATTCAAGTAATAATCGTAACCATAGATCAGAGCGCATAAAGGTTGAGGCAAATTGATATAAAGGGCATGCCGCGTCAATGGGGTCGTTTTAGCAATTCTAGTGTAGTGATGCGATCGCTTACAATGCAACGTGGCTGTTCTACGAAGTACAACCCAGCATAAATAACCACCTTACTCTCACCACGCCCTTGCTGATAAAACTGCACGCAAATGCAAATGCGCTGGAATCATAAAACTATATCGTGTTGCGAACCGACTACATCACTGTTATTATGTCGATCGCGAATGTTATTCTCTTCTATTTCCTTGCGGTATACATTTTCTTAAATTACAGATTTAATAATCTAGATATTAGATTCTAGAATTCTGCATCTCCTGCACGGCTTATTAAGTTGTGTGTGCTACGGATTCGCATTTCGCGCTGTAGCTACGTAAGTAGTAAGTACAGCTAGTTAGGCGCGGGACATATACAAGCGGCGCGGCGCGCATCGGGCGCACTGCGGGCGCGCATCGGGCGCGCATCGGGCGCGCTGCCGGCGTGCATCGGGTGCGCTATTGGCATTTTGTATGAAATAATTTTGGAAAGGCGGCGCAACCGTGGCACAACCGTGGCGTGCCGTCTCGACGCCTGTCCAAAATTCTTTCATACAAAATGTATAAGAAGGACGTGGTGCAAAACAGATTCAAGAGGTGCGCTTATGGCACGCCCGCGCCCGCGCCGCTTGTGTTTGACCCGCGCCTAAGGGTGGACTAGTGAAAATAAGCCTTTGTTCTGTATTTCTTATTTGAATGTAACTTCAAAATAAAGCAATTCTAATGGAGTATTTATAAGCAACTCTTGGATACTGTCCGTTTATAGAAAGACAAAATTTACGCAATAATACAAACCTTGAAATGCGTAAGTAAATAGATACCTTTACGTAATAATGAAAATGAAATTACAAGTACATAAAGCCTAACACTAAATTAAATTAATCTAGCCCTTGATCAAAATTTAAACGCATTTAGTGAGGTAAGGGCAAGTGGGTAATTTGGAGCATTTTGCGATAGCCGTGGGTTTATCATAGCGGCTAAATTAACACCCTTTGTGTTTGTGCCTGGTTCGCGTGCGCCGGCTGATTCCTATCCAGGAAATGGTGTTCGTTACTGCCAGGGTCGTATAACCTTTGATTGTAAATGTGTATATTTTGCTAATTTTTAAGTGTGTAGCCTTTTAGTTTAGGGTGTATTTAATTTAGTTTAATTTTAGGAAAGTTAAGATTTTAAAATGGAAAAGGCTGTCCTATTTTTGATATAATATTTCGTTTTGAATTCGTAGCATTTTTTAGAGCTACGCGCTACGTGTGTTGTAGGTGGATAATCATTTTATTTACTTTTAAGATTAAAATTAATAGATCTACTAAAACATGTACAGAAAATATACACCTACGTACTGAATGCACAACATTATTGCTATTCGGTACTCGATAGAATTAATGAAATAGCAAGCAAACTGTTTAAAAACTGTGATAATTTACTGCCCACATTCAATTTAAAGAATCCAACACAAATCTAACATAGATTGCTCATCAAAATATACGATGTAGGTACATATATTTAACGAGATTTACAGCGCGGTCAGCTAGTTACAAGGAGCGTATATCAATCACTCCGAGCTATCAATCGTCTCGTGATCGCATGTTTATGTAATGACCCGAATTTAAATTATACAACCGATCCCCACTGAATTTGTTTTATTGCTGTATAAAAAGCTGTTATTATAGCAATCTGATAGAGTAAAGAAAGCAATTTTGTTGCGTAACTTGAAAGTGTACATGAATTATCGATATACAATCTAATTTAGTTAATGTAAATGGTCTATGATTGAGGTAGTGTTGACCAAATTTCCAAATTATAACCTTACTTATTGTTTGTAAGTATGAATAATATTTCCTGCAGCACTATGGTATAAGTTTTTGCAAATGGAAGAAACTAACCCAATTAGAATTCGGAGTTTATGCGGCAATACATAATTTATAGATTTGTCTTACCGAACAGTTTGCTCATGGCGTTCACGGTAAACATATAACTGTCGCATGGAGATGAGTTACTCAGCAAATCGGGCTATTAGCTATGTTAATCCTAATAATATCGTAATTAGCTGGCTATGAATTTCATTTAATTTGGAAACTATAAAATCCGGTTGTAAAAGCAAGCAATTCATATTTTAGAGACGATTATTGGTTTAAATTATGCTTAATTTTTTGCAAAGTACCTTCAAAGTATTGACAAAATTATTGAATGATGAATCAAAAGTAGCAACATCAGTATTTTTGTCAAAAATAACATTAATCCGTTATTTTCGGAAAAACACATAAAAGTATAAACTTATTTATTCCCTTTGTACTGTTAATACCTTAAGCAAAAGAAACCATCTATTTGCCTAATTAACAAAAATCGCGAGCCAGGGATCAAAGACAAACACGACAAAGCGTCAAATGGACAAAAGTTACCGGAGTTACCCCACTTCAGAGCTATTGTTCATCTGTGGGAACAAAAAACACATGACATTCATGACAAGTGTAAGAGATGGGCCGGGAAAATATGTCAACACGAGCGAAATTAGGTGCCGTTTTATCGAAATACATATTCCATAGATGGTTGTAAATTGTAATTTAATAAAAGGGTTTATAAATTGTATTGCGGGGTGCAGTACATTATTTGAATTACGACACGTAACTGCTAGTGATATTGTTACTGCCTTTAAGACGCTTAATCTAAAAAATACTTGTGATCTTTGGGTTTGTCCGTAAATTTAGTTAATAATATAATAGAAAATATTGCGAAAAATTTAGCTTTCATATTTAATAAGTGTTGTGACTATGGTACATTTCCTAATTTACTAAAGCTTAGTAAAGTTATACCTCTATTTAAGAAGGGCGATCAAGAAGACTGTAACAATTATAGACCAATCTCTATTTTACCAACATTAAGTAAGGTATTCGAGAAGTTAATATTAAACCAATTGAGTAGTCATTTTGCATCTAATAATTTACTGCACACCAAACAGTTTGGTTTCACAAAGGGGCGCTCAACCACAGATGCTGGAGTTGCACTTCTAACACATATATATAAAGCATGGGAAAACTCAAAAAATGCTCTGGGGATATTTTGTGACCTCTCCAAGGCATTTGACTGCGTTGAACATTGTACTTTGTTACGTAAACTTAATCACTATGGAATTAAAGGAAAAGCCCAGAACCTCATAGCGTCATACCTGCATGATAGGATACAGACTGTAGTTGTTAATGGAGAACGTTCTAGCGGTGCGTCAATTAACATTGGTGTTCCACAGGGGTCAATATTAGGTCCCTTCTTGTTCTTGGTATATATCAATGATCTTCCCTATTATTTGCAGGATAGGTGTGAAATAGTTCTGTTTGCAGATGATACCTCATTAATTTTTAATGTGGATAGGCATGACCCAAATGTTGACGAAGTGAACAGTGCTCTTTTACACATATCTGAATGGTTTACTGCCAATAATTTATTATTAAATGCCAAAAAAAACACTTGTGTTGAATTTTTACTTCCTAACGTAAAAAAGTTGAACAGAGATATTACCTTGAACGGGGAGGTATTGCATCCTACTGAGTCTACTGTATTTCTAGGGTTAACATTGGACGAGAAACTACAGTGGGGAGCCCATGTCAACACCGCTGCAGGTAAGCTCAGTTCAGCTGCATATGCAGTCCGAAAATTAAGGCATCTCACCGATGAAGATACGGCTAGATTGGTTTATTTCAGCTACTTTCATAGCATTATGTCCTATGGAATTCTACTGTGGGGCAGGGCTGCAGATATAGAAACTATATTTATCTTACAGAAAAGAGCCATTCGCTCTATATATAATTTACGTGCTCGGGACTCACTAAGAGATCATTTTAAGAATACTGGTATCCTTACTGTACCATCACAGTATATATTTAATAATATTTTGCATGTACACAAAAGCTCCGACTTACACACAAGAGTAGGAGATAGACACGATTATGGCACAAGGAACAGGAATAGAATTGAAATGCCATTTTTCCGATTAGCTAAAGTTAAAAATTCATTTATGGGTCAAGGTATACGCTTTTACAATAGAATTCCTCACAATATTAAAGAGTTTAGTAGTTCTAAATTTAAAACTTATATAAAAAATGTACTAGTTCAGAGAGCGTACTACAATATTCAGGAATATATGGACGATAAAGACCCATGGAGGGTTGTCGCGTAAAAACCACAGGACAGTTCTTTGGCATATTATGATATATTATGTAGTTAGATATAAGTTACATATTATGTAATATTGACATGATTTTAAAAGAGCAACTATGGAGTTTCTTGCCGATTCTTCTCCATAGATACTGCTTTCCGAATCGGTGGTAAATGTAAAAAATACTTATGTAATGACGATTCGAAAGTGCTACTAAATAGTAGTCTAATTGAATAAATGAATGTTTGAGTTTGAGTTTGAGTTTATTGAGTGGTTAAGCACGTAAAAACTATAAACGTAGATTCTAATGCGCGTCGACCTAAAAGTTTTAAGTAGATATAATATTTTTAAACAATTTGGTAACAGAAAGGATAAAATTTTATTACTTATAAACTTATACCCTCGATCACACGGAAAAGTTCTTAAGACTGCGCAAATGTTAAAGTGGAAACACAAAAAAAACTGTAGAGTTAGCAGTAAAATTCCCACATTTTCGTAGCGTAAAAGAAAAGTCACGTATTCAATGCGAGTTCTCAATTGAATGGACCCTATTCGTGATGAACTAGAATAAACTCCGCAGATTATCTCGCAAATTGCTCGATGGCTAAATAAAAACAAAGCGTTTAATTGCTCGTACTGTAACTGCAGTCAGCCGTACATTTTCATAGACAATACTCGAATAGATTGGCGCGAACTGAATACCGTATTCAAGTTTCAATCTCGCTTCAAATGACAATACTTTTTCTATTGAAATAAGCTACGTATATGGAGCATGTGAGTGTCTGAAGCAATTTGTTTGTTACTGTTTTATTATTAAAGTGAAATCAAATCAAAGTAAAAAGAGAAAGAGAAATGTTGACGTTTGAATTCACAATTTGTCGCATTCTATCTCTGGGATTTATTGGAAAAGTTATGTGAATTGTGTTTTCTTTCCCTAGATACTATCCTTTACCTGCTACTTTTAAAAAAGATGAACACGAAATCTTATCATCGTTTAATCGATGATTGAGCCTTCAAGAACTGAACCAAAATTTTATATTTTATATAAATATTCTTACCTGCAAAATTTGAAACCTTTGTACCTTAATAAATTTTGAAGAAGTTATGTACTGACAACTACAGGCGCGAACTTTTACGAGTCTTATTTAAAGTTTTGTGGTAGAGTAGAGTTCAGTGCAAGAAAGTCGGGAATGCATTAAGTCCGATATACAACTTACACTAGAATCTTGTGTCAATTAAACTTTGTTCGTCTTATTGCTACGCATCATGAGTGTAGTCATAGTATATTGCTATATTAGTCTCTCAATACAAAAACTGTTATTTACAAAATACATAGGTGTTCAACATAGAGTTATTATATGACGGTATAAACTAAGGTATATATTATGCCTTGTATCTTAATGAATTGGATATTTCTTTTGTATAATTTCGTCTTGGATATTTGGAGTATTTAGAATATTAACCCCTTCAACAGTATAAGTAAAAAAGTTGCGAATATAATAATATATTTTACTCGGTATTATAACAATGTAGTTCATACTTCATAATGGATGGATAGCGTGATAGTAGTATTTTACTTTTTAATTAATGTCTAGTATATTTCGCTAACGATGACAATGAATGAAAAGTACTCAAATCCTTATTTAATATGATATTGCACGTTAGTTGTCTGTTTTTCATGGAAATAGACAAACAATTTAAAACTGCAAGTTTATTTTTTTTACAATTATAAACTAAAAGACCTGATGGCCATAACAACTGTCCATTGTAGAAATTTCCCAGAAAAATGAGATGGTTTAATGTATCATAATGATTAACTTTTTAAGTCATTCACAAAAGCAAACCACCATGCTTCATAGACAAAATAACCCTGATTGAGAATATCATCTGTCAATTGGATAAGGGCTCTAGACGACGGCCAAATCCACAGCTTTCGTCAAATTTACATCAGTTTAACTTTCAATGATAGCACTTCCAAACCACTCCGAGCAAAAAATCTGGAGTAATATTTCAATTCATGTCCGTTTCGATCTCAAGCATCGCTTGCTACAGATTTTAGATCTTTTCTTTGCCATCGAAACCAGAAATGAGCTGAAATCGTTCAGATAAAAAGTTGTATTTATAAAAATGTTGCTTTAATGTTTGAATTTTATTAACTGCTATTCCAGTTGTGAAATGTATAAAAAGTGAAGTCACGTGTCTCCTAGTGGGGTATGGGATGCATTATTCATACACTTGTTTCACTGATCGATTTTTCTTTAGGGACAAGTAGGTGATCTGCCTTCTGTGTCCAGACCCAGACTTTTGACGCCAGAAATTGAACTCAGGACCCCTTCCACGCTTACGCATTAATCACTGGTACCAAGGAGTCGGTCTGTTCAATACATGGAAGCAGGAAATATGCTATTTTTTACTGTATCTTTAATCCTTCTTACCGCAGTACAATATGTACGGTATTGTGGAGCAACGAGGGACGATTAAAAGTTTGCGGTTTTGTTATACGAGGTTGTGCAAAAAGGTCGGAAGTAGAATTGCGTTGAGTAGGTGTGGAATGTACGGCAAACTTAGGATAAACATTTCGCTAGAATTCAACTTTATTGTGCAGTCTTAGCTTACAATATCATCATGTTTTGAACTTTTTGAACCTGTAGGTATTTATACTCTGTCTATCTGTTTTCAGAGTTTATCAGCTTCAAGATAAAACATTCTAGAACCTATTCTTAAATATTGGATATAAAATACAGTCTTGAATGTTTTACCTAATATATTTTACTAGCTGCGCTCCGCGGTTTTACTCGCGTGGCTCCGCTTCTGTTGGTCTTATCGTGATGATATATGTATAGCCTATAGCCTTCCTCGATAAATGGGCTATCCAACACCGAAAGAATTTTTCAAATCGGACCAGTAGTTCTTGAGATTAGCGCGTTCAAACAAACAAACAAAAATACTCTTCAGCTTTATAATAGTAGTATAGATGTACGATTCGTTTGGTATTTGAAAGGAAATCTGGATTCCAACTTCAGTGGGAGGATTCTAACGTTTTCCTCTGTAGGCTTCCTTCCGTGACTTTTGTTTAAATGCAAATTCGGCGTGTAGCTACTAAACCTGCTATCTAATCTCTAAAGGGTTGGATGGACTTTATAAATAAATAATCGACTCTTGCACGCAAGCTACCGCTTTTGTCTAAAACTTCCCACGATAAGACTATTTTAAAACTGTTTTATATGATGTCGCTCAACGCCTCACTCTTAAGCGGATTAATAGACCTTTTAATAACATTAGCTGAGAAGTAAATAAGATTACAAGATTTGCAGTGGGTAAGTAATTTAATTACAGAAAAACAGTGTTTTAGGTTTTACATAATACGCTTGAGAATGACTTTGTATTTTTTTGCTGGGCAGTACGATTGCCACTCCAATATTGATGGAATATTTTATAAGTACCTACGTATTTATATTACTTTTGATAGATATTTATCAACTAACTAACCTTTAAATAATGCGAGATTAGCTTCTCATGTTTCGAAGTGGTTCGTAACTCGTAATAACTCCATTTATACGTCTCTTTGTTGCAACACTATAAGATTTCATGCAGCATTATATTGTGGCACGTTCAAAGCATTCGTCAATCACAAATTAACCGATATTTTTGATTCACTAATACTGTTGTTCTATCGTTTCCGTCCCGTTAACGTCATTTTACTGCGAACCGAACTATATCATAGCAGATAAATTTTATGGCATGGTGTTTAAATGGCGTAATGAAAAACCCCTTAAACTCACCGCGGCAGCTTTATAACATCGATAAAATAACTAAATAATCTAATATTAGAACGTCTGTCGATCGATTTTAAGACAGTCGTTATTTTCAAATCGATGTTTTGATTTCGAATGTTTTATTAACGTTCGCTCTGTTGATAGAAATGACATTTGCAGTTGAGTTACAGCAAAAATTATTTGTCTTGTCATGTTTTATGCAGTATAAATAAAATTAAATTTTGAGGGAAAAATATTTGTTTTCCACCCGCATCTTCGCTCTTGTGCTTTAATTCGCATGATAAATTTTCATCATAACAAGCTCCAATAATTAATCCTCTTATTTCTTTATGCAATTTAATAAAGTCGATGGTAAATCCCAGTACATGAAATTGTAACAAATAACCAGGCCAACATTTTTCCGCATCTATGTGAAGGAAGACCGTCGGTTAGCCCCATTTTTTTTTCATTTTATATGGATTAGATTTTTTAGTATATTCAGATTTTAAATTTAGTAGGTATCTTTCTAATTACCTATATTATTTAAAAAGACACTAATATTTTTCTTTATGGGTGTCAATCAAACACATCGGGACTAAACTTAAATTGATAGTGAAGTGAAGTAACATAGATAATTCACATGTAAACAAGAAGCTTATATTATCTAATACACTGGAGATTGCACTATGACCATTAACTTGTAACAAGAAAATATGACCTTGAATGACGCCTGTATGTTTTTTATCCCTTTCACACCTAACTTGGCAAGTTGGTGTGAAAGGGATAAAAAACATACAGGCGTCATTCAAGGTCATATTTTCTTGTTACAAGTTAATGTTCATACTGAAATCTCCAGTGTATTAGATATAAGCTTCTGATGTTAACAATACGGAACTCGAGTAAAACGATACAATAGCGTTCAATTTAATAGACGATACCAAACATCATGCTAGGATGTAGTGTACGAGTGTCATTCGTTCACGTCAAGAGAGTAAGTGCCGAGAGAATCATTGCCAATACGCAATTTATAGTTGACATACTATTTATTAGAATGAATGCTAACACGTATCAATTCAATTGCGTATATACTTTGGTATATTAGTAGGAATTGTATTAGTAACGTATACAAATTACTATTCGTAGAATACGAAGAAAAACCCTTGGCATTCAAGTACATAGGGTGGTGGCACCAATTATCGGCCATGTCAACTTTTTTTGAACTTTGACTGGATGTAATTTTTACATTAATAGCTTTTTCTTTCTTACAGTGCCTTTTTTGGGTAGATAGATATTGAAACTCCATTACTAAATTTGCAAAATTACGAATCTATTGTTACTTTATTAAATATAGAATTTTTATTTCGATTATGCCGATTTCCCTCAATATCGGCCACTAACACCAACCTAACACCCTAATATCTGCCGTCTTTGGCCCTAATATCGGCATGCCTTTTCTAAGGTGAAGTTAGATCAATAAAACTTAAAACTGGTAACATTTTTTATTATCAATAGAGATACAAATCATTTTTTTAACTCACCTATCATGATTGGTCTTTTCGTTACATTGTCTTAAAAATTTAAAGTAATGTACCAAGTTCAGTATTCTTATAAGACAAATAAAGATACGGGGTTAAATGAGACTTGTGTCAATCAACTAGAAAAAGAATTGGCTTGGAAATGTTATAAGAAATCACCCAATCATTAAACCAACATATTCATAGAATACTACTTCACTTCTCATCCACCCACTATTTGATAAACCAAGAAACCAGGAGGATGGTGTGGTATTAAAGATTACTTTTGGTGGTCTACGGATGTAGGGAAAACAACGTAAAGATTCTCCTGCTGCAGATATGACTAGCAAAACATTTATTGTTACTTTTTCACTGCCCTTAGCAACTTCATAAATGTTCTTCCATCTCTTAGGCCCTATTACTTTCCCTGTCTTCGGAAAAATACTAAAGCTCGTCTCATCCCCATTAATATTCTCCGTGAATATTCTCTCACGTCTTCCGTGTCCGATTGATTTTATACCTATTATGTTCTTGTAAGTCATTAAACCACTTTCTTCTGTAACTACAGCCCTGGCTTCTTTCATTTTAAAAACAAGGAATACCACTCTTTCCCTGGTTTTCCATTTTTAAACGGATTGGGTCTTTTATATTCTTTTATAATATTTTTAACGTTATTTATCACGTTGCCACGTGATCTAGGAAAACCGCAGATAGGTAAACTAAGGGTAAACCGTAGATCCGTATCAACCATTGAACAATTTCTTCTTCTTCATTTCGGTTTAAGACGGTATCTCTACCAACTGTGCAATCTGTGTCTATTCTTCCATGAAGTCTATCTTGTAAAGTGGTGATGTCGTATTGTCGAGATGTTTCTCTGATGCTCATATTTTGATTTTTGACGGCATTCACTGTCTCTATAATTTTACTATGGTCAACAAAAAGGACAAACAAAAAGGTCAACAAAAAGGAAAACGTTTGCAATAGCCAACATTTTACTTTTAGTTGATCTTTTGCTAGTTTAGATTGTGCCGGCATGATTTTGGCATAGCAATTAACAAAAATTAAAATACATCACCTCCCTGTTTATTGTAAAGTCCGACGTGAGTCCGACGGTAGTAGAAAAGGTTTTACTAAGGTGGCCGTTATTACGCATCAATTCGCTTTATATCGGCCGTAGCTAATAAAAATCGTTTTTAGGCGGCCGACATTAGGATCAAGTGATCAAACGGAGCTGTTGTTTCATTTCTAACCTTATTAATATCACTGCTAACATATAAAATAGCTAAACATGTTATTTAAAGTTTTCATGCATTACCCAAATATCGACCACCCGGCCGATATTGAGATTTATCAATAAATATAGATCCCTAATCTCGGCCTCGCAATTATTTTATTAAAAAGACAAATAAATGTAAAAACGCACTATCTTATCGATAATTTGACTGTTTTTCTTTAAGAACACATAAAAATAAATACTATAGGTTTGTTTAATTCCATTAAAATACTTATCCACGTAAAGCGTCGACTCAGGGATTTGACTCCGCAATGTCGCCAAACCACGCACCTACGTGCCTGCGCGTGCTCTATGGCTAACTGAATGTTCAACAGTTGAGGTACCCGCACCCAAATTTGGGAGGTTTTGCGTATGTATATAGAGTCGCTTTTTACATAAAAACTTATATGATTTAAGATCAATATTTATAGTTATATTCCATTTCCTCGAAAAGGCCGATATTAGGAGCAGGCCGATAATAGGAGACTCCACCCTACCTTAATCACAGTTCATTTTCGAACTCGCATATAAAGAATAATAATTAACATTAGACAAATTTTAATGAACCAATCATGGCATACAATTTTTGTTTAAAGCAAAAAACTTGCAACAATATAACTGCAACCATCGTTCTATTCAACAATTCCCCCGATTTTCATTTCAGGTCCATTACAAAAATTCACGCGAACACACTCGTGGCGAAACACTTATCAACGAAGTTAATCCAGCGGAGTGATACTCGAGTAAGCACTCGCGGAAACGCGTGAAATATTAATTTGCTGGAAACATTTTTTCTTTACAGAGTATTGGATCGTTAATAGAACTAGTCTACGAGTTTTGTATGATAATGCAGATGTATTAAACCAATACATTGAATACGATACGTAAGTGAACGTTCTATTTTTAGGTAATTTTAATAAATAATAACTATTGCGTTTGCGTCTTACCTAAGAATGTATTATATTATCTGTGGTCTTACAAAGATAACTAAAGCTTTAATTTAAAGACAATTTGGAACAATTATAAAATATATTTGCAGTTATTCGATTATTATTGTTTTGTTATAAATAGCAGTCTCATATAATTTCAAGCAGAATTAAATCCCAAAATATATACAAGCGTACAATTGTAATAACATTAAAACTATTCAGCATTTGTTATCAGCACTTTATGTGCTAACTAAGTAAATAAGTTGAATTTACATTTGCAACTATTTTGCGTGGATTATACGATTAAAGTCACAGTAAATTACAGATAATTAGAACCCTGTTTAAATATTATAAAATGGATTAAAATAATGGCTATGCTATTTGCCATAATCTAATCCAGCATGTTTGTCAGTATAATATTGTCTAAAGTAAAGTAGTGAGCGGAAAATTTCAAGGAGAAAGGCCCAGAATGAAGATAAATTACAAAATGGTAGGAAGTATCTCGTCGAGGCCGGGATCACAAAAGGCAGCAAAATCAATTCGTACTGCGACGCAATATTTCAAATTCTCTTTGATGCAATATTTCTCTTCCTTTCTTGCTTACGTAACGAAGACCACATAGTATCCAAATTTGTTGAGATGTCATTTTCATATTTGATGCCGAGACAACTGCAGTATGTGGACTCAAAGTTTTTATTTAACTTTTGCAGCATCAGCATTTAGCTTCCTGTAGGCGTTAACTACCACGAGTATGACAAACAAATATGGTCGTGTTCAAAGACAAATAAACTCTACTTTCTGGTCTGTAAAGCAAAATTTACAAAGATACTTTTTTGATAAAAGTGCATCTTGTTTACCGTTTCAAAATATAAAAAGAATTTAAATTCCATTTAATAACTACAAATTACTGTTTTGTAGCATTTCTTACGAAGACCGTGATACGGTTTAATCCAGTGTCGAGGCATGATTACGAAAGTTAGGTCACCCTAAGATTAAACACACCCTCACATAACCTTTCAATGTCAACTATATTAGCAATAAGTCCTAAAGAATTGAATAGATTACAAATTCTTCTTGGCATAATATTCCTGGAATACTTCTATGTAATAATATCTACATAGAAGATTATTCTAATTATTTTTCAGAAGTATTGTTAGGAAATGAAAATTCTCATAATATAATTATTTTTCGAATCAATCACGATAAGAAGTGCCGTTTTAATTAAAAATGTTTGAAAATATCTATGAATTGATGCAGTCGACGCGGCCGCGGCGGTTGATATTGAATTTCATGATAAAAAAAATCTACTACAATTATTCAATGCAACAATTTTCATCAATGATACCCTAACTGATTAAAGCGATGGCACTTCGAGGGATAAAGTCTTGTATACTACAATAGCTTGTAATGAAATTTGTCGAACAACGCGGCATTCGGCGCACGTCTCGTGCAAGAGGCGGCACAAATTGCCCCCTAATTAAATTACAGGCTGCAGCCTTTAAGAACAGAATTCATTTGAACGTAAACCAGCAACTGAAACGAGCGGTGCACTAATTTTATTTACGAAATTCACAGACATTTGAGCACGCTTGTTAATTTCCGAATCGGTCAATTTCGTGACGGTAGCGTGTGACAATCAAGTGTTGTTTTATTATCCTGCATCCGTGGTTCGACGCAATGTCCAGGATTTCCGTTTATTCCACGTTATTGATATAAAACTGTCAACTTGTTACATATTTAAAGATAAATGTTATATCATCAGTTATTTTTCAGTAAAGTTGCGTTAAAAATACGTCAATCGTTTCAGAGATTATCTGAGATAAACAATATTATTTTTAATTATTGTTGCTTTTAATAGTTGTTGTTAACACGTACCATAGTTCCCTATATTTTCATGAAATATATATTATTAAATATAAGATATTTTAACATGTTTACAAACGCACATTTCACTCTGAGACAGAGATTGATTCACTGCGCAATATTTCAGTTATTTTATCACTCATCATTAAATACATTTTTCACAAACTTTATAATTTCCATTTCTCGTACAGGAACAAGTACGAAAATAAACGAATACGTTGTAAGCATTCACTGCACAGTGCACACAAAGTATTTACTGCGTTGTTCATGCCATAGAACATTTACTTTTGTCATGGTATGTGAAGGGCTTCTAACGCGTTATAGCGATGAAATTGAATACTGCAGGTCTTTTAGGCATAGAATACTATTGCAACACTTTTATGGTCTCTAGTCTCACCTTTTATGATGTGACAATGAAATAATGTACTTTTTATATAAAATAATGTTGCGGAGCTGATATACTTACCTAATTTGCACGCCATTTAAGGCTAATGTGTTGATTCGACCTATAATGTAATTTTGTTATCTTTGTACTTACACACATTATGCAAATAAAGAAATTTATTTATTAAATTTATTATTTATTCAAGTTCTCACATTCTGCCTATTGCAAGTGCTTTAACATGAAATTAACCATGAAAAACACCATATTTTATATCTTTTCTGTAGCACTCTCGTCAAATTTTAAATAAACGAGCCTTTTTAATCACTGTATAAATTCGCAAGTTTCACGTAAGCATATTGTACTTTCATCTAAATGACTTCGCAGATATCTACCAAACGCTTACATGTCTTCGAAGACTTTAAAATATATTTTATTTCAAACAACCGAAATATAATGTGTACCTAAATATACAAAATCTTTCTTGTTACAGTGTAGTCAACATCGCTGTTACATTATCTACTGTTTACTGTATAAATAAATATATTTTGTAAATATTAAAGAAGCATATTATATATAAATCCAGATGGTTTGTAGCAACATTCCATAGACTCGGGGGAGCTACGGCTCGAATACGACGAAACATCAACCACGAATTGCCCATATATCCCCTGTCTGACCATCGATGCGTTATTTACCCTTTACTGAACGAGCATGAAGGGCCTAAACATTAAACTTATAGACATCTACTATAAATCTACTAGAAAATAGTACAATATACTGTTCATTTAATTAATTGCATAAAATAATATAAGTTATTGCAATTATACTCATGAAAACAATTATTATTTGCCAATAGCCAAGTTATAAAGAAATTCGTCAGGAGTGATAATTTTAAGCTAGTAAAGCCGAACTGCAGTTGTACCTTTTTCATTAAATATTCATCAAGTACAGTAGATACAGTATTTGATGGAATTGGTTAGTAATATGAATCTCCAAACGACTCGCTGCAGAGAGCGTGAGTTATACGTAAGTCGATTGACAATTTGTTACTACTAAATAGGCAATCGTTTCCACCCATATACGTTTCCCATATCCAATATTTGCCAACACGCAAGCACACTCAATTCTGACTATATTCGTTACATATAAATCTAATATTATATAACATGTTTTACCATTGAGAAGTGATCAATCTATATCGAATAAAAAGGTTGCAGTACAGAATTATCAATTAAGGAAAAATATTTCTGGGTCCAAGTTTCCTCAAACTACTCGATTCGCCAAATTGCCCCAGCAATCAATTCAATTTCATAGCGAAAATCGAATCTGAAATATCATGCTTCAGCGGCAGTTTGAATTGGAGGCTATGAGGTTGTATTTTAACAAATGATTTCATTGGAGAGCTCGCCAAGATGTATTACCTAATCCGTTTTCGATCCCAATACCATTGTTTTGGTTGGAAATCAATGACCTGTGACGGGCCGGATTTATTACAAAACAGCTTTTCCAATCAAATCGGATAGCCCAAGACGATATCTGTATATCTTGTATCAAGTTTGCGGCAGTGAAGCTGATTTTTTTCACCAACTTCCGAAAAAAAAGAGGAGGTTTTCATCTATAGATATGTATTTTTATGTTATAGTCTGCTCACATTAACCTGTGTGGGAATGTAAGAATAAAAAAATATAGGAACTGAGTAGGTACGTTATTTTACCATACCTTAGAAATTTCAGAACAAAGGGATAGGAACACGTATTATCCTTTAACATTCCAAAGATTGATGTTATATTAAGACGAGCAGCAGATATCCGCAACTAATTGCATCGGATATTAGACAATATCCAGCATATTGCTATGTCTTACCAGCGATTCAGTCATATCGATGTCTTATACTTAATCGCTTTGAAACTATTTTTTTGTGTAGAGTTTATGTTTTAAAAAGGAAAATAATAGTGAAAGTTTGGTCATTAGGGGGATTCGAACCTGCGTCTTTCGTTGCCTTGAATTACGAGGCCGTTTATATAGATTCTTCATATACGATATTGCATCAACATATAAAATTTTATTTCAGAAATAACTATCTTTATGTCTATAATTTATGTCTCGATATCTACCGCACACAGTATTGGCGTTTAATAAAAGGTGTCATGTGCAGGTTCTCGAACGAAGTTGCGATAATGTGATATTCAATTTTGAACGAAGTGTCTAGTCGTCCGCTAAACGGATGAATAAAATAAATTAGTCGTCCGATTACCGGATGAATAAAATAATTTAATCGTCCGATTACCGGATGAATAAAATAATTTAATCGTCCGATTATTCGGATTACCAGATAACCTTTTAACACTAAAGCTAGTTGGGTTGGACTAAAGCAAAGGGGGCGCAGGACTTAGAAAATTTTTGATGGAGTTGGTGTCATTATAACACCTATTTATTATTGTTTTATCGTAAAGATTACGCTAATATAAGCATGTTTTATAGGAACAATATTACATATTCGCCCTCAATTCGTTAGGTTAGGTTTAGGTTAGGTTAGCCTTTAGGTTAGGTTAGGTTAGGTTTCTTAAAAAAAAAACTACACAGAAATAGGAGCCCCGCGAAGCGGCGCTCCGTCGACGCGCAAAAAAAAAATCAAGTTTAGGTTAGGTTAGCTGTTAGGTTAGGTTAGGTTAGGTTTCTTAAAAAAAAAACTACACAGAAATAGGAGCCCCGCGAAGCGGGGCTCCGTCGACACGCAAAAAAAAATCAAGTTTAGGTTAGGTTAGGTTAGGTTAGGTTTCTTAAAAAAAAACTACACAGAAATAGGAGCCCCGCGAAGCGGGGCTCCGTCGACGCGCAAAAAAAAAATCTAGTTTAGGTTAGGTTAGCCGTTAGGTTAGGTTAGGTTAGGTTTCAAAAAAAAAACTACATAGAAATAGGAGCTTCGCAAAGCGGGGCTCCGTCGACGCGCAAAAAAAAAATAAAGTTTAGGTTAGGTTAGCCGTTAGGTTAGGTTAGGTTAGGTTTCTTAAAAAAAAAACTACACAGAAATAGGAGCCCCGCGAAGCGGGGCTCCGTCGACGCGCAAAAAAAATATCAAATACCTACGTGTGCCCTCCTCCCCCCACAAAAAACCTATAATACGTGCGGCAGTTCTCTAAAGAAACCCCGATAACCTAACTATATAGATAAATAGATGTTATCGGACGATTAAATTATTTTATTCATCCGGTAATCGGACGACTAATTTATTTTATTCATCCGTTTAGCGGACGACTAGCACTGTCCAATTTTGAATTACACCTAGCTGCGGACTGCAAAAATAGTTCAGGCTTCAATTCGAATACACAGCCTTTTTTTGCAATCTTGTTCACTTTTGTCTTAAACTTGACTATATCATGATGTCATATTATCTGTTGCTTTAAATCGTACCTTAATATAATATTCATCTTAAAAACCTACCTCTCAGTTAAAATATCAAACTCAGATTATTGCCACACTATACCAATGTATGCGTATGTTTTCTTCCTTAAACCTGCCCCAATATTATCCTAACTGTGTTCAATTTGTTCATGCCCTCTTTGACCTCAAATGTTTTCCTAAGATAAATGAATTCGACCAAAAACACTTAAGGTATTTATTTGTGGCTTCCTGCTTCCCATGACTAGTCAACTGTAGGATGGGAAAGGATCAAGAGTCTTGGCTTGATGAGATATAACAAATACATTAGGTTAAGCTCGAAATATCTCGATGAGCTCGAATTAGAATCGGGATTTTTAGATAAATCTAAGTCTGTAAGGTTTAATAAAATACATGTATATAATTTATTGAATTGAAAATAATAATTGACCATAATATTTTGTAATGATTGTTTCAGGTACGGTCAGCCAAGAAAGTGGTGTACCAGTTTTGATTTAGTTTCCCGGTCATCGAAAATTACAACAAGGTTCGTTATAAAAAGATATTACTGAAAGAGACAACATTATCATGACGTAAACCTATGTATTTAGTATTCATACGTTATTTAGTATTCATACGTCATATGTCACATATAAGTACATGACATTTTAACCTTTAGTATAAATGAAAAGGACATTAGTTTCTACAAAGCAATTGAAATGTTTCCAAACAAAAGTAATAAAAACTATTTAAATAGACAACCGAATTCCATTTGAAAAAGAAAACTGACAATTGACATTTTGTCAAATATATGCAAAAAATTGATATATTTTCCGTGTTATTTTTCAATCAACTGCATATAAAATCATCTCAATGCCTGCCAACTTGACCATTGCCGAAAGAGCACAAATAATTGCCCAATTTAATGAGGGAAGCAGTATCAGTGCGATATCCCGGAATTTGAATATATCGAGGCATTCTGTCCGCTTTTGGATTCGTCGTGAAGGAGAGGAGGGAAGTTTGTTGGATCACAGAAGAAGTGGTCGCCGGCCTGCACTCTCCAATAACGATAGAGAATTCATGAGACGGGAATATGAAATCAATGGTTTTAAGCCCACAAAACATTTTGCGGAGATGTTCGATGTGAGTGCCCAAACAATAAGGAATCATCTACATTACATGGGGTTGCACCACAGGCATTACGCCAAGAAAATATATTTGACGGATGCTCACAGACTTGCTCGTCTGAACTTCGCCAGAGAGCACTTAGAGTTTGATTGGTCTAATACAGTGTTTTGTGATGAAAAAACGTTTAAATCCAGTCAGCATGGACGTCTTCACCTTTGGCGATATAATTCAACACGGTATAAAGATGATCATGTAATCCCAAATAGAGAATCAGGTCGAATTTCCGTAAATATTTGGGGCTGGATGAGTGCGGATGGTGTAGGAGAATTGTGTTCTCTACCTCCTCGAGCGACGGCTGTAAATTATATCGACGTGCTTCAGAATGCAATGCTACCGACAGTCCGTAATGTTTACCCGGAGAACGAAGTGCCACAATTTGATTTTGTTCAAGATAATTGTTCAATTCATAATGCGAGGATCGTAAGAGCCTGGTTTCGTTCACACACTGACGTAAGGGTAATTCAGTGGCCCTCAAGATCGCCGGACCTCAACCCGATAGAAAATCTTTGGGGCCTTATGGTCCAACGATGGTCGCATCAAAATGAAAGAACCAAACAAGCTCTTATTAGTCACTGTAATTATATTTGGGAAAAATGCGGGGAACCGATATTTGCTCACGGCTTGTTGGTTCAATGAGGTCTCGTCTTTTAGAGGTTATAGAGGCCAACGGCGGTTACACCCGTTTCTAATTTTTAAAAATTTTCAATATCTTCTAAATATTACTATATATGCTATGTTTTTGTTTGTTATAAGTATTTTAAAATTGATTGTAGAAATTTAATAAAAGGATAAATCTATTTTTGCTTGTTTTTTATTGATATTGTAATTACAAGTTTACAGAAATTGTAGGTTTGTGGATTCGCCTTGTGCCTTTACAATTTTATGTAACTTGTTGATTACAATTCTGAATTTGTAGATACAATTTTGTCATCAAAATCTACAGCCCCCCGCCGTTGATTTTACGACGTCATTGGTTCCATCAAGTTCAAACTAAGAACAGCTGTCACGTTACAAACAGTAATAGTCGTTATCAATAATCAGATAAAGACAGCAATAGAAGTTGTCAGATCGATCTGCAAGCGAAACTAATCTTTATCACCTATGAATCTGCAAGCGATATTCAAACTTAGGGTGGTACACCACTTTCTTGGCCGACTGTACGCAGAGAATTGTATATCTATCTACAATCTGTAAGTTATGTCCTATGTCAAATAATATTAATATACATTTTATCGTAATAAATCTTTGTTCGTACAAAGCAAGTGCATCATTTCAAATACATCACTGTAAAGATTGATCATTTATTAACATTTAAATATAAAAGGCCAAAGTTCAGACCGCATATTCATTTTGATGGCAAATGACAAACAATACCAACATCAATCTGTATCAATTAGTTGTGGTTACTGAATATAGTTTCATCAGAATCAGATATTATTATTCATTTCATTTTAATGATGTCCTGTTATACGAAGGTCAATGTATGACGCATCTATATCCATTGGATTGGGACTATTGTAAAACTATCGGTAGGTAAGTACTTATACATACTTTCATAGAGATAAATAAAATAAATAAATAAATATTTTAGGACATTCTTCACACGCGGCTCTATCTTATCCCATACTAAGCTTTCGCTTGTGTTATGGAAACCAAATGGCTTATAAACATACATTTATAATTGAAATAAATACTTATATATCTATATAATATACTATATATAATTATTAACACCCAGACACAGAGCAAACATCGATATTCATCACACAAATATTTACCCTGGGTGGGAATCGAAGCCACGACCTCTGGCTTGGAAGACAGGGTCACTACCAACTAAGCCAACTGGTCAATCTAGTCAAAATAGTCAGCATTTTTACAATGTACATACCATAAAACAATGTTGCATGTAAATGTATGATAATCATAGTTATCTAGTCCACGTGGTAATAAAACGCATCAAAATTCATGGATTTACCCGAGTCATAAATAAAACAGAGGACATTGAAAACCCTAAAAATTGTTGGACCGTTTCGTTTCATTTAAATACCGAAACTTTATTTCACGGTCCACTGGACTTTTTGTAACCAAATTCGAATCTTCCCTCAGCTAATATGTAAGATGCATTCTATTTTCGGAAGCCTGCATAATTAGACCATATTAGGTTTAATTATAGCAATAAATATTTGTATTACCTCCTTAGGGTAGGTATAAGCTTATTTTTACGCTCTAGTTTTGTATGCTAACGGCCTTATTTCTGTATTTTACACCTTACTTATTTTTATGTTTCTATACTATATATGATGATGTAATTAAAAATAATTAGGTAGGAACCAGAATAAAACACGTAATTATAAACTTAATTATGAGCTAAGAAACTGCTGCCGAGGGAAGTGTAGACCATAACCCTCCAGATAATTATAATTATAGTAGAAAACTAAATAGAATTAATATAGCAACATTAAGCACAAGAACTTTAAGAACACAAGATACACTTGCAGAACTGAATATTGCCATCCAAGAGATAAAGTGGGACATACTAGGAATCAGTGAAATGAGAAGAGAAGGCGAAACGATATGTGAATACCAAGATTACATATTGTTTAACAAAGGCGAAAAGGGAGGCAAAAGAGGAGTTGGATTTCTCATAAAGTCGACTCTGAAAAAACAAATACAAAATATCTTTGGTATCTCTGATAGAATGGCAGTGCTTAACATTAAATTACCAAACTATGTAAAGACTTGGACTATCATACAAGCATATGCACCAACCGAGCAAGCTGCAGAATCAGAAACAGAGTCCTTCTATTCCGACCTGGCAAAAGTTATCAGAAATTATACAAACAACCATATCATACTGATGGGTGATTTTAACGCCCAAGTTGGGGAAAAACAAAACAAAGAGGAGTATGTATTGGGCAGATACGGATATGGTAAAAGAAGCTCTAATGGCCAAAAGCTTGTGGAATTCTTGTTAGAATGTGTTCTAACCTAACTCTTCTCAGCAGTATATTCAGAAAACATCCAAAGAACAAATGGACATGGATTTCACCAGATGGCAGATATAGGAACGAAATAGATTATATGATGAGTAATTTTCCCAAAGCGTTTTCAAATACAAGCGTGATTTCAAAATTAAATTTCAATACAGACCATCGGATGATCAGAAGTACAATTCTGGCATCACCACCAAAAAAAGGAAGGAAGAACATTACCACTTATAACCCAATTCTAACCACAACGGAAAATTACACAGAAATTGGCATGTCTATAAAAGATAGTCTACAAGACCTTGCATTTGAAAATGAAAGCGACATCACAGTAAATTATGGAATATTGGAAAAAGAACTTACTACATCTATTAATATCAACAAAACCAAAAAGAAGTACCCACTTAGCGACGAGACAATCCAACTTATTAACCACAGAAAATCCTTACTGGCCCAAGGGAAAAACAAAGAAAACATAAAAACAATTACAGAAGTGAGCAAACAAATCAATAAAAATATGAGGAAAGACCGTAAAAATAAGAGATTAGAAGTGTTAGAGAGACAAATAATGAGAACAGGTGGCGTAAGAAAAGCTCTGAAGGAACTGAGAGAAACAGGAAAAGAGTGGGTGTCCAAACTAAGGAAAAAAGAACATACCATCACAAACAGAAAATGTATACAAGAACTAGCCACGACATTCTACAAAGAACTTTATTCTAACAAAGACGCAGGCAACCACCCCATTCTACCACTATCTCAAAGTAAAACAGCCGAAAGAACACCAGAGACTGAACCCGACATTTTGAAGAGTGAAGTGGAAAAGGCAATAAAAAGTTTAAAAATGGAGAAAGCTCCGGGACCAGACAAAATAAGGAACGAGATGTTAAGGGGCACTATTGACCAACTAGTACCAATACTTACCAAGATGTTCAATCAAATCCTGAAATCTGGGTATGTACCAACACAATGGGAAACTTCACATATAATCCTACTACATAAAAAAGGCGCAAAGGATGACATCAGTAATTACCGGCCAATAATCTTAATGTCGAATGTGTACAAAATTTTTGCAAAGGTCGTTTTGGGCAGGATAAGCGAAAAATTAGACGAAAGCCAACCAATAGAGCAAGCTGGATTCAGACGAAACTTTTCTACAATTGACCACATTCACACACTAAAACAGATAATCGAAAAGTATAACGAGTTCAACAAGACATTGTATATAGCTTTTATAGACTATGCTAAGGCATTTGATTGCATTAGTCATAAAGCAATATGGGAGAGCTTAGGAAGGCAAGGTATACCTGCTACATATATTAACATTATTAAGAATATATATACAAACAGCAAAGCAAGAATACAATTGGAAGCCTTGGGTAAAGAATTCAGGATCAAGAGAGGAGTAAGACAGGGTGACCCAATGTCGCCTAAGTTGTTCTCAGCAGTCTTGGAGAACGTCTTTCGTAATCTGGACTGGGAGCATCTAGGCCTCAACGTAGCTGGAAGAAAACTAAACCATTTAAGATTTGCAGATGATCTTGTTCTACTGGAAGAAAATCCAAAGACACTAGGGAAGATGATCAAATCTCTAAATAAAGAGAGCTTGAAAGTGGGTTTAAAGATGAACATTACAAAAACGAAACTGATGACCAACTCAGTAATGGATCCCATCGTAATCGAAGATCAACAAATAGAATATGTCGATGAATATTGCTACTTGGGTCAGATAATCTCTACTAGAGACCAAACAACCAAAGAACTAAATAAAAGGATTGCCAATGGATGGAAAAGATTTTGGTCTCTAAAGGAAATTGTAAAATCAAAAGATCACAGCATGGCAACGAAACGGAAAGTCTTCAACACCTGTATCCTTCCATGCATCACCTACGGCTGCGAAACATGGTCCCTTACTAAATACCATCGAGATAAATTAGCAAAGTGCCAAAGAAGCATGGAAAGGAGCTTGACAAGAACCAAAAGGCAAGATCGAATAAGTAACCTGCAATTAAGAGCGAAAACAAAACTTACCGATATCCTGGAAAGAATAGACCTCCAAAAATGGAGATGGACCGGCCATATGTTGAGATCTAGACAAGAAAAATGGAGCCAAATTGTCACCAACTGGTATCCAAGGGATGGCAAGAGAAGTCGAGGACGACAACATATGCGCTGGGAAGACGAGCTTAAACTTACCGCGGGACCCAAATGGAGAAGAGTGGCCAAAGACCGGAAGCAATGGAAATTACTGGAGGAGGCCTTTGCCAGAAGGCACACTGAGTTGAGAGATATACTTTAGCGATGAAAACAACACAGCCAAAAATAATAGAAAAACCATTCTCACCCAGTCAAAAAGGCTAAATAAATAAATAAATAAATAAATAAGAAACTGCTAGTGTTATTCAGTTAAAAAATTCATTCAAGCGAGCGAAATAAAATGACGGTACTATAGTATTTAAAAAAAGGAAAAAGTATTTTTCATTTCATGAGCAGGCATTGTGGTGGAGCCATTGTGAAAAATAAAAAATGTATTTATGCAGAGTGATCGTAACGTACAACGCAATGAGTTAGAGAAACTTTCTATACTAACTACGAGTAACAAATGAGTAGAAATAATGTTTGGACGAATTTGTACTTGCAGTGTTAACTAAAGTTGGGTAAAATTGTTTTAAACTATGAGTTTTCATCAAATTTATTTATGTAGGTTTTTAATAATAGCTTGAGCGCAGTTGATTTAGTATTAAATATTTTAAATAGTTTGCTATGGCAATTTTTTTACAAAACAAAAGTTTTTAACACGCTATAAATTTGAAAACTCTACTAATTACGACGCTATCCCGAATTTTTTGTACTTAAGTATTAATATTTTTATAATTAAAAAGTCCCAACTATAGTGGTCTATGTAAAGTTACACAATACACCTAAAGTCGTACTAGTCGTAATAGTACACGTAAAGTCGATAAGATTCAAAAGTTTTATTGGTAAATTTCACTTCTATAGAAGAACAAAAATCTGCACCAAATTTGAATCCAACCAAAAACGACAGGTCCTGTTTGATACAATTTTCTTTCATACCACTTGCAGTGTTTGCGCCGTAAATTTTTTATGACGCGAAACGGAGAGTCCCTGGTGCAGGCAATAAATTGGAATCGGCTCTGTTTGTTCGAGCCGGCTTGGGACTCGGTCATTATGTACACCCGTCACAAGCCAAGAACTTATTTTTACATTTCACCTCGCTCCGAAATAATTCCTCGTACTAGTTTCGTGGGAAATTTATTCACCAGCAATGGCAATAGTTTTACCTGCACCATTTTTCATTGCGTAGCTCAGCACACGAGGCGTGAATTCTCTATGCAATGCCACAAGAATTGAATTTCTTTAATAACCTTACCTACTACTCTTTTCTGATTATAAATATTTCTTCTTGCTAATGGATTAAAATGTTCGCCGACTACAACTCTTTTAACAATCACAATAGCGCAACTTCTCCAAGCTAAGATACGGAGCTCGAAAGAATCAATTACACCTCTCGGATTCTACACTTTATTTATCTTCCATTTCTCTCAGCGAGACTCCAACGATGTTATTAAAAAGAGGAAATAAAATCGGGCATACTTAGTTTACGCAAATAAACATCATCAACGCTAAATCTACTTTTCTTAGTTCCACTTAATCGCTTTGATTGTTTTTGTTTAAATGAATACAGTATAAAGTACAGTTCAACAGGAACATATTATATTGTTTTATAAAATACTAGCTTCCGCCCACGACTTTGTACGTGCATTCCCGTTTTTCCCCGTTCCCGCAAGAATTACGGGAAATCCTTTCTTAGCGGATGCCTACGTCCTAACATCTACCTGAATGCCAAATTTCAGCCCGATACGTCCAGTGGTTTGGGCTGTGCCTTGATAGATCACTATATCAGTCACCTTTGAGTTTTATATATGTATATATATAGAAGATAGTAAAGTTTCTACTGTGAGGTCTTTATCAAAAATAGGAATAAGATTAAACTGGGAAGATGGATATGTTCTTATAATCCAAAATATTGTCATCCACAATTCAATTTGCTTCATCTAATCTGTTATCTAATCTAGTAGTCGTTGGACATGGAATATTACAATTTTACATTCTGGGAGCCTTTGGAGAGATTAGTATCAGTACAATATTGGCTATGAAAATGCATGAATGCGATAGGAACTCCAATTTAATTAGCCACACAAGGAGCGGGGTAAGTAACATCGTGAACATCGACGAGGCGGGGATTAAGGCTATGAACTAATCTCCGCTAGCGAGCCACATAGCTTGTTTGTCATATACCGCCTTTGTGGGTTGTGGATGGCATGTGGCGTGTGCCGTGACGTCACAGTATTACCATATTTCTACAGTATGGCGACGAATGTACTTGTGCAGAGAAACGGAGGGGAACTGGCGGGGGGTCGGGCGACGCGGGCCGCGTAAGGCAATCACGCTGAGATTGCCTTACCTATCGCGAAGGGCAGACGCTTCAGAGTTTTTTTGTCTAATAATTTATACTTACGTATTCTATAATGGTGGGCACAAACTGTTGTGTTTATGGATGCAAATCTACATTTAAATCCAAGGACATAAAGTTTCATAGATTTCCTCGCGACGAGAGGTAGATTTTTCAAATTCTGTATAAATATATTATTGCGGATTTTCAAGAAAACCAATTTGTTTTTCTGTAAATTCAAAGTTTTTATTTTAAAGTTTTCACAATAGTTAACATACAAATAGTTTGTTACTACAACAACTTAAAATATGTAATCTCACCTGTAAATTCAAAGAAACGACATTTAAAGTCCACTTATAATAAATCCTCAATTACAGTAAAAGTTCCTTATTCGCGGGGTATATGTTCCATAAATATGCCGCGAATACAGAAACCGTGAATACGGAATGGTAATTTATATGGGATTATAGGGGATACGTTCCTAGGTGACGATTGAGATTTTTTTCGTGTCGAAACTCGTTTCTCATTTTTTTTAGTTGACATTATAAACTAGGAAGAGTGCAGTGGACGTTACTCGATCACAATTTTTGTAACGAATGTGAAAGACGAAACAATAAAACACGCAAAGCGACTTTTACTATAAACGGAACTACATTTAAAAATATACTTTATTTATTGAGTTATAAGGTTGCTTCCATTCTGTTTATTTACATTCTCAAAAACATCAATCGCGGCAAAGGCGGCTTGCGACAAAGGCGGCTTGTGTCAAAGGCCTCGGCGATATCATTTAACAACATAATAATATGTACTTTAGGCAAACTTGTAATAAGATCTATTTTACTTTCTTATTAGTCCATTTGACAAGGATATTGGGTTAGATACCTATTGGAATAATTTTATTATTATGTATGTACTTATTAAATCCGCGAATAAAAAAATTTTTAATCGTTTTTCGCCATTTTTTCTTTCTGCTACGTCAATCCGAGCCACAGATAACATGAACACGCGAAGCGCGCCAAATTTGAATAATGATGAAATGTTATTTCATTACATATATATGTTACCGGAAATGTATTAATAGATGGCGCATCAAATTTTACAAAATAATAACAATTTCTTTATTTAAATAATTTAAATATAAAGAAAGGACAACGTTGAAAAAAAAATAGAAATGAACATTTAAAATAAATAAATAATAAATTTGAGAATAAGTAAATTTGGTTGTTAATAAGGCAATGACAATGTCACTGCGGCGACATATTATTATACTAAGTATGTTTCTGTATAAATAATTACATTAGATTCAATAATCACAATTATTTTTAATGTACATGTGAATAAATAATTGCATATTAATAGTAATGATAAAAATTGTTTTATTTCCCATTTGGTGACAACCCTAGCATATTTACACGTGGCAGCGAGAGTACCTACACTGGCGGCGGCATCGCGCGACATCAAAGGCGTTTCCTTACTGTAGGAAATAATATTGTAATACTGTGGTGACGTGGCGTGTGACGGTGGCATCTGGCACAGGATGGCCCGTCAACCTGACACTAACTAAGCGTTTGCGTACGACTGACTTGTGCGGAACGACACGACGCGACGTATTAGGATAAATCGAACTGCATGCAGTTCTGACGTAGTGGTTTTATTTGGGTTTTATATTGGGCGGTCCAAACTGTACCCATGGTCAATTTTCCTGTTTAATCAATCATTTAGTTTGTTGCACAGCGTGCTAATATAAAAATAAAAAAAAGACGGGTTGCACTCCGGGAGTGCCGGCAGAAGTGAAAACTTGATTATTAACGTTCAGCATGTTTGATATTTTGGAATGGTATCCGTCTTACGCATGGAATATAAGGGCTAAAAAAAAATTCCGTCTTACGCTTTTTCGATCAGGTCACGTGTCCTGACGCGAGTTTAAGATTTTATACCCACTACAGAAAAAGTGCTCAACGCCGCTAAAGAAGTTTTCACTTCAAAAATACAAACAGGTTATTATTATTCTTACATTAATTACAAACACAACCATTTGAGACCTGATATATACAATACAAATATCAATTTCAATAACTTTATCGTTGACAGCCTTAAACCGGTCCGCGAATTTTAATTAAAAACTTTTTTTTACAAAGTACCAGGCTTAGTTTTTTTACCGAAACGTGTTGTGCCAACTTTGACCGGTAATAATCGAGCGATTTACAAAGTTCGGTGTGATTTACGATTTTTTTTCAAGTTTTACCATATTTTCGTTTAGGTTAAAAATTTTGGATATTTCGAAAAACTTGAATAGAGTGGTTTGCTATTTATACTAAACCAATTTTTTACAAGAGTATTTTTTTTTGTTCGTAAAATAAGAGAAAAATGTATTTCTAGCGATTGCGTAAGAATTTTATTCGATTTCTACTACATTTAATTATATTATTAATTCAGTTTTAAAAAACTGTATGCGCTTATATATTTGAGAATTGTTTGTATTATCAGCTTGAATGCATGAAATACAATTGTTCTTGGCTCCGTGGCAGTAAATTAGGCCAAGACAAAGCGTATAATGAAAACAATTCAAATCCGCCCAAGTAAATAATTTACATAGACGTAACTCCCTCATATGGAAGGAATGGCGGCCGATAGTAGTAGTAATAATATTATGAATTCTGTACTCATATTCATTCCATGTTTTTCATCTACAATCTCCTACCAAATCTTCCTCTAGTTTCTTAATGAAACTGCAAAAACAAACGCAGTTTTGAAGCTTTTATAATAACATTAATCATTATGTAGAAATAGTATCTACTTGGTTCTTGTTAGCTTATGGCCAAAACTAATTTTAATATCGAATATAGATAAAAGAGATTTTTAACTTAAAAATTGGGTAATAACGTAACTCTAACATAAACTTGTTTCATAAGCGGCGGGAAACTGCGGTAGGTGTACGCGAACTTTTGTATCCGATACCGCATCTATTAATTAGCTCTTAGTAAAAAGTTGAATCGATTTAAAACTTATAACAATAGATGCAGTGTCATATTACCTATAAGATAATTTTTGTTAAAGTTGGTTTTACAACGATAAAATGATTTATTTAAATATGGTATAATTACCATACCTAATTAATAGATGCGGTATCGGATACAAAAGTTCGCGTACACCTACCGCAGTTTCCCGCCGCTTATGAAACAAGTTTATGTTAGAGTTACGTTATTACCCAATTTTTAAGTTAAAAATCTCTTTTTATTCGATATTAAAATTAGTTTTGGCCATAAGCTAACAAGAACCAAGTAGATACTATTTCTACATAATGATTAATGTTATTATAAAAGCTTCAAAACTGCGTTTGTTTTTGCAGTTTCATTAAGAAACTAGAGGAAGATTTGGTAGGAGATTGTAGATGAAAAACTACTAAATTAAGAATTATCTTAATTTAGTAGTTTTACAATATTATCTACACGTGTACACAAATTATTTATTTTCCTAGATGCGAGATGTGGTTGCTAGTTTGTAAACGTTAAATAAGTAAAACATCACCTTTTAATATTTTCTAAAAAAAGTCGCACGAAAATTCTGAAAGTTTTTTCAGAAATAATATCGAGCAAATAACAACTAGCCTCCGATAATAGATAGTTGTTCGAAATCACAGATAATATTGTTTACTACGTATAAAATAAACTATTTTAATCGACACAATCGGAAATGCTGAGCAACGCTAGTATGGCGCAACTTGAAGCACGTTTTGCCTCTTTGTAGCACTCCAATCTTGATGAAGACCCAACGTGTCTTGAACCTAGCCTCGATAACTTTTTGAATAATAAAAAATTATACAAATGAGATATTTAAAACTGGTACAGCGGTTCTATTCTGTACCGCACAACCTTTTGCTGAAAGAAAAATTACCTTTTTTCATTCGCTTGGACGTTGAACGAATTTAACTAATTGAAATCGACGTTCTTAAGAATAAAAAATTATTTAATATACTTTAAATAATACCTTTTAGTGTACCTAATTCAATTTATTTCTTTGAATATCTAATTGGTTAGTTTTAAGAAATAATTGCACAGATCCAGTCTGAAATTGACATTGCATTATTATATCATATATCTTTGCTAAGTTCGAATATTTGCTGCCTACTACCATGTAATCTTTCATGTACGAGATGTGTTTGTGCCCGTACAACCAATGAATTGACCACTCTATCACGCCGCTTTACCGCAAAAGCGCAACGCAAACACAGACACACAGATTGCACCTAATAACTCTATGGCAAAGGGCATGCACACCGATACAATTCCAACATGAAACTTTTATCCGAGGCGGTGTCAAAGCAGGTAAAATCCTTATTGCACTCCGAGAGATTTATAGAGTGAATCCGGCACGTTCTGCATACCTATTGTTCAGCCGAGGACCGTTAGCGAATAATGTCATCGTATATCACGAATGTTTTAAGCTCCTTGAATAAGGCTTATGAAAAAGTATTTATGAATATTTCATGAGCGATTTCTATAGCTGTAATATTAAATTGCCAATTACTCGATTACATAACTCATTGCACAAAGCGTATTGCTCGATAATTCGATTCAATAAAATAAAGCGATGCGTTTCAAGTGAATCTTTTGTTGTAAACCGTTATCTGATTGAAATTGAGTTGCAATATAATGAATTTATTAATAGGAAAACTTTATATCAGTTTGTGTTTTAGATTTCATCACATTTTGGAAGTTGGCCACTTCAAAGTTTATTTTTTATTATAGTTTATGAATTGGCCACTCTATCACGCCTTACACGCCTATCACGCCTTATAGTGTTAATATAAATACTTTTATAGATATAGGTATTCGTTAATCACGAAGTAATCAAAGGTGCGTCTGTTGTCCGATGTAATTAGCTGTGTTCAGTCAGCTTCTTTATATGACATGATACTGTAATATGATATAAATCATTTAAACATATTTCCCCTCATTCTTATGTTTGATGCAACATGAATGCAACGAAGACTTAAACACTAACTCAAAGATATTACCATAATCTCTCGCAAATTCTAAATGAAAACTAATTATCTATGACATTACCGTGGAATGCATAATTGCGGACTTGTTAAATTTACATTACTTACTATTGCTGCAATTCCGTAGCTTTCGTAGCAAATTATGCAAGCTTCTACGCTTTTGCGTTAGTTTGCAATGTTCTAATATTATGAATAGATTTAAATACATTTAAAATATTGCTTAGCAATAACTTTGTACTTACTAATAGCATGTTTTCTCTTTTCACTTATTAATGAGTTTTTACTTTTTATGTAGCCCAGTAATTAGAGCTTTTTCAATTTTTCTCGAGTGTTTAGCTGTTGTCTAGTATCTAGTATAATATATGTAGATTTTAAATTCAATCGTTTATCAATTCAAATATTATTGGTATTTCATTGAGTATACTACACACATTAAAATTATATTTTTATACATCGGAATAAAGCGTAGCAATCCACCCTTATTCAACACGGGAAAGAAAACGAAAATGCAAATTACGACGCAGTGTTACTAAATCTGTTACAAGCAATTTGCACGCTGTTTCAAGTTTCAACATTTCCAACATCGAAAAAGGTTTGAAGAATAGTAAAAAACCTAAAAGTCATAGTTCACAAGTCAACAAGCCTAAATTTAACATCAAAGCATAATTTCATAAACGCGCAACATAAACACAAGTTACAACGGCAAAGGAAAATTATTTTACCAATTACTTGGCCCATAATTTGTTCTGTTATTATATTATGTACAATGTTTCTCGAAGTAATTTCGGTACAAACTTCGGCCGAGCCTTCGGTAGGCGGTAGCACGCTGTCATATAATGTGAGCAATATTGCTGACCGTTTAATTTACAACGTGTTGGTATTTAGTTCGTAAATTTGGCAGGCTTATTAATTAGCCGATCAAAAAATTTTAATTAGAACGACTACTTCTAATTTATTTAATTTCTAAGGCAACTTATCGTTACCGTCGTGTATTATAATTTATAACCGGTCATAAAAAAAATGTCAACATGATATCCTTAAATCTAGGTAATTGTTTTCATATACAAATAAAATAGAAGGGTAAATATTTTTTTAACAATTGCGTTTAAAAAGTTACGATAATGGATAATAATCCTCTTTCCATTTGATGTGGCAATAAAGAATTAGCAATTATTATTTAGGTAATATTCTCTATGAACAATATTCCAATCAGGTACGCACGTCCCCTTTTTATATCATACACAACAAACCCTGACGATGTTAGTCAAGGTAGGTAATATTTTCAGCTGCATACAACGAGAGATGGATTACCGTAGCCGTAAATGTACCGTAGAGATAAAGAGATTAACTGCACTCCGTGAGCTCCGGAGTATTCACACCATTTCACTCGACGTGGATTTTTTCCTATTTTAAAACACTTCACCAGAACTTTGCAGCTCGTTTAGCTGAATGCACGCTGGTTTGAACATTCTTAATAGATAAATTTCATTGAATATAGTTTTTGAAAAATACTAATTTGGAAGTTGTTAATTTCAGCATTATAATTTACCTATAGTGTGTAAATGACTTACTTATGAAGACTATGTTTAAATTATTTTGTTTTTATATTATTGTAGACTCAAATGTTCTTTAAAAAAATTCATTATTTCTTTGAACTAAAAATACCGATTATTTTTCTACTTTTGACCAAACCAAATACAGAATAGCAATACAAAGCTGGATAATGTTAAAATTTTGGTTTAATACTGCTTAATAGAATTGGCCACGGGCCAAACGCTATCTCCAAACCAAGCACGTAGGAAATGTTGTTTTTCGATACCTAAATATAAATAGTAACTTACCATTATCAGCACTATTATTTGTCCACGTGGAGGAATAAAACTAATTATCCGTACCCAGTACTTACTAGACAATAGACATGTTTTGTTAGGAAGTACGAAATACAAAATATCTCATTCGATGTTTTTAACAAGGTTTTTTTCATATTTTATGAAGTAAGGTTACAATTAATTTGTTATGCCTACAAGCTATCAACAAATCAGCAAATAAAGAAGATAATATTAATATAAAAAAGTGGTACGATATTCAAATGTTACTAAATAATATACTTCAACGGCAACCCAGCCGGTTCTTTGATGCAATATAACACAAGCAAGTAAAGATCCAAAGACAAGGGTAAGCCAGTTAAGTAGCATTGGATAGAAGATAAGACACGAGAAAGCTTTCGAGACAGAAACAAAAGGGACAATAAAGTTCTTGAAATGAAGCGGATTTTAAACAAAAGCCAATAAGAAATAGCATCTTGAAAGATAAGCATCTTTAAAACGTCTGCCTGGTTACAGTTAGAAAAATGTCACAAAGCATTGCAGTCACTTTTAGTTTTATTATACTGTATCTAAAGTTTTTATCTAGCGGATATGCTATCTGATGGATATTGATATTATCCCTTCCCTTTCTATTATATTCGTTATCATGCTTAGTTTTCAATCCTTTTCTTAAATTATATGGGGTTGATGAAAACTATGAAAAGTGCACCGTCAGCAAATAAAGGGAAAATTTCTCCATTACTTAGGAGCCTCAATATTTTTGAACCTAACAAGGGTGGATGCAATTTAATCATGATTTTACTTTGTAACATTTGGGTGTATTTACAAGAAATTGTTTTTTAATCCCATTGTGTGAATAGAATTGTCTTATAAGGTTTTATTTAGATGAATAAATTTGATATTTAGTTAAAGGAACTTACATAGACTGTTGAATAGGTTTTTGTGTCGAAACACGTACATTAATCACTAATCTATATCTATGTACTGAAAATAAAGCTTAGACTCTACAACACTATGAGTGATCGTTTACTTTTGCGGCATTTATCAATATTTTTTATATTTTCTCGGTATATTTGAAACGTCATCTTTTGTTTATTAATTACCCTAATTGTTTGCTATTGATTTGACCATAATTTAACTTACCACTTACTATTTTAAAAAATAAATAAAATATAAAACTCTCGAGTGAAAAGTATAATTTTCTAAAAAAATATTTATCATGAAAATCAACAGTGGCATAACGTGCATCAATTGAATTAGTAGCTGGCTGTTCGCCAATGTTTTAGTGCTAATATCGAAAAACTTATAACAATGAATAATTGTCTCTGTAAAGTACTTTATCTTAATTTCACACATAATATATCAAACCTCACATTTTTGCAATACATCGTTATAAATATTACCTAGATGTGTACTAATAAAACCATATTCTTGAAATACATTCATAAACATGTAGTATATTTTACGTTAAACATAGTCTTTTACATTAGACTTTAGTACAAAGTTTAAAATGCAGAACTCACGAGAAAAATGAAGCAGTGAATTTAATTTCTACGGCAGCGTTTGAGCTCAATATACTCATTAGCCAAAGCCCGCAGGCCGCAGTGAATCTCGCTAAATTATTACAAATGTGCTAGCGCTTTGCGGCCTAGATAAAAATCTGTGAGAGCCTTCCCCTGATCTTTTCTGGCACTGATTACAATTAGCACGCCTTTCTCTGTGGAGTACTTTGAGTGTCAGCGATTTTCTTGCCAGCGCTGCGTTTATAGCTTCTTCCGTCTTATCTACGGGTTAGACTTAGTGCTTTAACAATCGAAGGCTAAAAATAGAAAGTTATTAAAGTGAAATAAATATATTATACTGTTCTATAAAATACTCTAAGTACATATAGACTAGTATAGGACTATATAGAGTAACATTTGACAAACTTTTAATAACTAGAGAAACATCATTTGTCTTCTCTTCTCTTCTTTTATTATTGTCCGCGCTACAAATTGACAACCAAAGTAACAGCCATACCAATGGTTCATATTTACAATATTATAGAAGAATTAGAACTCACAATACAGAAGCATCAATCTAAAATCTCATCGTAGAACTAAAATAAGCGCTACAGAGTCATAAAGCAGCGCTGGCCGAATGTAAAAGGTGCGGACGCGTGGCCCCGTTGGCGTTTATCCAATTCTTTATCTCTCCACCCCCAAGCTATGAAGAATAAAATAAAGCTACAACGTCTGAAACAATCAATAATCTTTACATATATTAGAACGCTCTTTTATCGTACACATATTGATAGAAGAAAAGGAAAACAATTGTCATTACGCAAAAATCATAATATAACAGCCATAATTCTGTATACCAAGAATAAAAAGACTAATAATCACTATACACTAAATGTAACCGAAGTTTACTTTATTATAAATATTTCCACCTAGAGGGTTAATAGATATTCAATTCAATGTGACGTGACCTAGCATACAATGAGCGGATGATCACGACGACGCTTTAAACTATACCTCATTTTTCAAACTTTTATCAGTAGATATTATGCTAGAACAAGTTAACAGATACATTCATAATGATACAGGTAGATAATTGAGTAATTATTCTGATTTTCACTGCAGTCGATTATTTTTAAATCTAGAGTAATAATAAGTTACACAGCAGCAAGTTATATTTTGTTTTATGACGAAAATGCTATTATAATTTTTGTTAACATAGATACCATGATTTTTTAAAGCATGCTTTAAAAACTAAATATTAACATATATACTACATATTTCTTGAGGTGCTAAATATTTTTATATAGCCAAAACACAAAGCTACCATTAACATAATATATAAATATAAGTATAAATCACAAACGGTTTTGTAAAGCATATTGTAACATGTTGACAAATTACATATTAGCTTGCCGCGGTGCGAGTGCAAACGACGCCAACCCCGAGCGGTGGACGTTGTGGCAATGTTCACATTAGCTCCCATTCTCGTTTTAGTACCTCATAGTGGAGATCCTTTGTATAAATAACAAGTTTATCTAAAACTAGTTAGATTGTATGACTTTATTCAATGTTATTTTCAATACAACCTAACCTGATCTGTCTTCCAAAATTGGATACCTATATTATGTAGTTTCAAAAGGGTTAAAATATGCGTTGCACGAAGAAAGGCTCAAATCTAGACAAAGTAAATAGATTCTTTTAAATAATTGAAATGAATTGTAAGAACAAAACTTGGAATATTTTAGTCGAACCCGCCTACCTAGAAACGCTTCCTTTTCACGTTCATATAAATATTTATTGCTATTCAGGATTACAGCCGCCACTATAACTGAATTGTTTCGAATACATCATATTTTTTTTTAGAATTTTGTAATGGATTTTCTGCTAGGATCTAGATTAAATTTATGTATCTGATTTTTTTGATATGTGTAGAAGAAAGGAATTAAATCTTTGTTGCACAATTAAGTAACAGAACGAAAAAATGTATAGGTATACTTATGTGACAAAAACTTAAAATAGGATTCCGTTTCAGTGATGGAGGCGCTCCCACTGCTTAGCGACGCGGTGGGTCGCGGGCTGCTGGTCCGCGGTTGCGCGGGCGCATAGTGCGGCGCGGTGGCGGGTGCGCGCGGCGTTGCGGCGGCGCATGCACGCCACTGGCCACACGGACCGCTCGGGCGGCGGCGGCGGCGGCGGCTCCTGGCGCCTCCCGCCCGACGAGACCCTGCAAGTCGCCGACCCCAAGTCTGCCAAGGAAGAGGTATGCCCAACTTATAGAAACCTTTATAAGTATATAATCTTCGACTCCATGTATAAGTGGATAGAAGAGTGTGTACACATTTCTGGAGCTAATTTTATATGCAATAGAACTTTTAATAAATAGATAGTAGGTAGGTACGTATCATCCGTATACCATTACAAATTCAAACTGCAAAGATTTTTGCTATAAGACGCACGTATTCATTTTAACTTCAGCCCTATTTTTGCTACTATTCAAACAACCCCTTGTCTCCAAATAGGATACTAATCGTTATTAGCAGATTAGATGGCTAACGTGCTGATTGCCTAACCACTAAGTTTGACAAGAGTTATTTCCCCTAGGCCTTAACTTGCCAGATTTCCCTACTGCTAATCTTGAGCAATACGATATTATTTCAAATATCTTATTAGACTTCAGTATTGTATTGAATTTCATGCAATCTTGTAACCAAGACTAACTTTCTCTTGGATTTTTTAATAATATGGCAGTTTTGAACGAATTCTCTCAGTCAAGATATTATCATTGATGATGATCATAGATAAACAGTGCGAAATATTTAATAATGAAAATATTTTAGGATCTATACCCCGGAGATGGACACAACTGGCGAAGCATCATATTTTCTTTGATGGTCATAAGTTTCGTCATCGCCGGAATCGTTACAGCTATTTATCTATTGGGGTAAGTTATTTGGTATCAAATAAAATATATTATATATTATACATATATATACTACTTACATATATACTATTTTCATAACATGTTCGTGAGATCTGTATCTGACGTCCTTCAGTTAAAAATTCGAGCGGGGATCCAGGAATAATATTTCAATTTCAGTGCATATTTTGTATGATTTTAACAACCTGCAATGATAAATTTCTCTCTCTTTTTAATTCACCTACGTGTCCACTGCAATGCGACGAAGTTAACGTTACTTGTGACCGTTGCATTTAATAAATGGCATCGTATATAAATTCTATTTGGCCGGTTTCCGTTACCGGTCTACCATATTTCCTTGGCCAACTTGCAATATCCGAATAGCCCAAGGTATTCAATTCTGGTGACAAAGAGACGCTATTGCATGCAAGATCGCGTGTGATGCCTTCGCTGAACCGTCTCTTGACAAGGCGTGTCAGTATTTATGCGTTTTAGAATACAATTTAAAGACCCTCAAGTATTGACTGAAAAATGCTATTAAGTTTTAACATTTCCGTGTTTACGGCTATAATTCTTACTTGAATCAACCAAATTTTACTTCAACTCGATTTTTAGGAATGCAAATTTATAATTTACAGACGTAACGTGAACTCGATTTCTACTGATTACAAAATAAGGCATATTAGAAACGTGCTGAATGAGAAATTATATTAGATACAAAAAAAAAACATACAAAAATAAAGTAATCGAACTCAACTTTACATAGTATTACAGCATTATTTAGAAATGCTGATTTTATTTAACCCCACAAACTAAAATTTATTAGTAAGTTGTATGCGGACGCAACTCTACCTATATAGAGACATGTCCCTTTATTTATTTATTTATTTATTAGACACACCAATAATGACTCAATTAAAACAATTTACAGAAGTACATTAATAATTATTTCATAAACTGAATTGGCCATAAAGCAGGCGTATACAACAATTATAAAAAAAAGGTCTTAAAATTTTTCAGTTTTAAAAGTCTAAAAATACATAATCAAATTTATCATCCATTGAAAAAAAAATAAGTATAAATCCCTTGCAGGATCATTACGAAACTAAGCCATCACTGACATTAACACGATAATAATATATTTAGATATGTGGACGAGCTGCTATACTGGTCCGGTCGTCGTATGCGCTTGGACGAATTCCTCCGCGGTGACCTGGCCGGCGACCGGCTACCCACTACCTGGGTCAGCTCGCACCAGCTCGTGTACCAGGCGGATGACGGGGGCCTGCTCGCGTTGGACACCTTTAACAACACCCTGTCTGTGCTAGTCACTAACCATACTTTGGTAAGCCTATTGTCGAGTGTACACTATACAATACCTACTATTCAAATTCAAAATTTATCGCGTTAGACACCTCTAACAACACCCTATCTGAACTAATCACTAATCACACTTTGGTAAGACAAAAGACAGTAGGGTATACAAATTATTTAAAATTTTGTTTGCCCAAAACTTGTGTGTTTCAAACTTGTATAATTAAATTAAACCTATGATAAACTTTATTCACATCCTCAAATACTGGATACAATTAATATGATCCTGATTTATTCCCTTGAGAGACATTTTCTATTCTAGATAACTAACTTATAATAAAGCACAGGCAGTGTCATAGCTAAAAATTTTATTTTAATTTACACACTATAACGTACCAATATTTTTATTAATGTTGAAACTGTGGTTGAAAAATGTTTCAACCACAGTTTCAACATTAAAAAATATGAGTTATACTACTAATATAAGGCTAATGAGCCTTATATTAGTAGTATAACTCATATTCCTATCCAGTCTAAATACTATTAGTCAGGACTCCGAACACCTGTGCCAAGTTCAAAATTGAATGTATAAATGGTTCTATTGAATCCGATATTGGTTATAAATATCCCTTAGTGTCTAAAAGTTTCATTTAGTTTCTACAGTTTTTAGTGAATCGTTTAGCAAGTGAACAAATATACCCGGCCTGGGGCAAAAAGCAAAATATACCGAATACAATAAAGGACAGCGCTAGTCGTCCGCTAAATGGATGAATAAAATAAATTAGTCGTCCGATTACCGGATGAATAAAATAATTTAATCGTCCGATAACATCTATTTATCTATATAGTTAGGTTATCGGGGTTTCTTTAGAGAACTGCCGCACGTATTATAGGTTTTTTGTGGGGGGAGGAGAGGGGGGAGGAGGGCACACGTAGGTATTTGATTTTTTTTTTGCGCGTCGACGGTCCTCTTTCTGTGTAGTTTTTTTATCCTCTTTTAGGCTCCTATTTCTGTGTAGTTTTTTTTTTAAGAAACCTAACCTAACCTAACCTAACGGCTAACCTAACCTAAACTTGATTTTTTTTTTGCGCGTCGACGGAGCCCCGCTTCGCGGGGCTCCTATTTCTGTGTAGTTTTTTTTTTAAGAAACCTAACCTAACCTAACCTAACGGCTAACCTAACCTAAACTTGATTTTTTTTAGCGCGTCGACGGAGCCCCGCTTTGCGGGGCTCCTATTTCTGTGTAGTTTTTTTTTAAGAAACCTAACCTAACCTAACCTAACGGCTAACCTAACCTAAACTTGATTTTTTTTTGCGCGTCGACGGAGCCCCGCTTCGCGGGGCTCCTATTTCTGTGTAGTTTTTTTTTTAAGAAACCTAACCTAACCTAACCTAACGGCTAACCTAACCTAAACTTGATTTTTTTTTGCGCGTCGACGGAGCCCCGCTTTGCGGGGCTCCTATTTCTGTGTAGTTTTTTTTTAAGAAACCTGTGAAGTCCTGCGCCCCCTTTGCTTTAGTCCAACCCAACTAGCTTTAGTGTTAAAAGGTTATCTAGTCATCCGAATAATCGGACGATTAAATTATTTTATTCATCCGGTAATCGGACGATTAAATTATTTTATTCATCCGGTAATCGGACGACTAATTTATTTTATTCATCCGTTTAGCGGACGACTAGACACTTCGTACAATAAAATGAATACACATAATATTATGCTTTAAGTTACTTTCATTTCAAAGGCGTAAAGAATTATGTAAAATTATCCTATGCATTGTAGCATAAAATTAAAAACTGTAACCTAAGAACCGCTAAACATCTTGCGTTAATTATAAAATATTCGTTTACACTTAGCTCATTTGAATTTCTCGGGAGCGATGCAAAACAATGCAAATTCAATTTTCACTACGTAAATAATTGCTCGTTACTTCAACTACCCGCTTCGCAAAGTGATACGCCTGCCTTCCCAATGATTTATACCGGCACTCTATCATCTTATGTAATTACACTCTCGTCTTCTCCAACAAATTACAATGTGCATAACTTTAAATCATATTCCATCTTATTAACCTGTATCACACATAAAACTAGGAAGAGCTGCAGATTATGGAAAACAGACGATGAAAGTGCCTCTTATATTTAATACTAGCTTCCGCCCGCGACTCCGTCCGCGCGGATGTCGGTCTTCGCGTGGATGGTTTATTTCTCTATTTTGAGTAACTCTGACAAAGACATCTTATAAATATCTATTGGACCCAAATACGGCTAGGCCTATAATAATACGCAACGTGTGTTCGCGGTTGTACAGAACAACGTCTATGGATAAAACTCAAAAATTAAGATTATTTTTTTTTTCTGCGTATTTTTCCAGGATAAAAAGTATCCTATTTTACGCCCAGGATAATAAGGTATAATTATACCAAGTTTCATCGAAATCGAACTGTTAGTTTTCACGTGATGTCTTCACATACAGACAGACAGACAGACAGACAGACAGACAGACAAAAATTTTTTTAATCACATATTTGGGTTTGGTATCGATCCAGTAACACCCCCTGCTATTTATTTTTTCAATATTTTCAATGTACAGAATTGACCCTTCTACAGATTTATTATATGTATAGAAGTGCGTGTGTGCCGAGCTCACGTGTCAAAAGTGAAACTTTTTTGGCAAGATTCAAATATACCAAAATCGTCGCCACTCTATGACGTGACGGTATTGCCATGAAATTTTACTCTCAAGGGGCCTAAAGAAGTTTCACTTCAAAAAAACAACAATACCTCTCCACTCACCAACGGAATAATCCGTTAAAGAATATAACAACTCAAGCCTTACGTACTCATCGGTTAAAATAAGATAAATGACGCTTTAAACGAATTATATGGAGCGCATTTAAGATAACGGATGGCACAGCTTAAGCTGTCTATAATTATCGCCGACAATCTTATCCACAAACTTGAGACACATGAAGTTCTACAGCCTCTAATTATTGAGGTCGATTGAGTCGTTAACCCAAGGAATATTATCAGAAATCGCTTCAATTGTTTAACTTGTAGAGTTGATTCGTTTTAAGACCTTTAAAATGTTATGTGATATTCCTATGGATGAGACTGTGTGATTAATAAGATGGAAAATGTAAGAACCCAATAATGTGTATGATTACGTTATTTAGGGAATTCGTGTTAAAAAAATATTATATAGCACACAAAAGCGCTAATTTTATTATCTTTTTAACTGAACACGTCGCAAAAGCTCTCAGGTGTAAAAACATTTTGCTTAAATTAAATACATACTGCATTTAGTTTTTTATTATATGATTCAGGTTTTTATTTAAATAAAATGAAAATATTTTTTGATATTTTTACAGAGACAACTAAACGTTCGCGGCTACCAGTGTTCACCAAACTTACGCTATGTTCTCTTCCAACACAACATTAAAGAAGTGAGTTGAATGAATATATTTGTGTTTATTGTGCTTTAAACTTTGGTCATCTTACGAAGCAACCGCTACTTATACTGACCAAGAACTTACATTGTAATCTTCAAGGGTCTTACCTTTCTTTAAAATTACAATGAACAGTAAAAAAGCTATTAAATTTTTTCGAAGAACGCAAATAATATTTCCCGGCGTTTTTTTTGTTCCATAAGCAATTACGGACGTGTTTACTTTAATTAAGAATCATTAATGAAGGCGTTTCAAGCACGTAATTTTCTGTTTAATTTACAGGTATACAGGCGGACTTTTACGGCGCACTACACCGTTTATGACGTCACAAATGAGTGAGTCGCTTGGTATTTAACATTAAGGTGCTCGCAACGCTCGTGAACTTCATAAACCCTTAAACAACTCATACGTATCATAAATTCTCTCCCTACACCGTTTTGTCTTCATCATATTATACAATGTTAACGTAACTTGGCAAATATCAATATCGTGGGACTGAAAATGTTATGTATGATCTCGTTAAATGTTAGACATAACCGAGACACATATTCGTAAAAGTTTATATCTTCGCAAAAGTGTTAAAAAGTTATATTTACTAAAATTAAGTTTATAATGCATTCGTGTTGTGGTTTTCCCAATATAGTAATCAAATTTTCTTTTGTATTTACTTAATTAAAACTAAATAGACATAACATTAGATAACTGAAATAAAATAAATTTGTACTTCTATACTACGATATAACAACCGACTTAGTTCATACTAATTACGAACTAATTAATGGCATAGTTCTTACGAAGGCAGGGCCGTAAAAGCTTCGCGCAGCTTCATTGTGATTTCACATCGTATATTTCAATAATCCTTTATTGCATCATATTCATACATTTTAATTAAGCTTCGCATTGTTTTGTAGTCAGAGCCAGCTTTGAAAAACGCCAGCTCTTAATGAATAATCTTTAAATAACCCCTAAGTATGAGAATTAAAAAAGTGCATAAATAAACTCCGCGCTCGCATTCTTCGATATTTGAATAAAAATTATGGCGTGCAACTGAATGAAGCTTTTATCCAAACGCTCAAGGCAGTTCCGTTCTGAAAACAAAAGAAATTTTAATCATCAACACTTATTTAGATGGAAACGAGAAAAATACTAGCGGTTAAACGTAGGTTCTTACTACTTATATAGGTTTCTTTATTTGATTAGGTGGTGTGTTTTGATTAATATTATAGAAGTCTGAAGTTTGTAAGGTTATATACCTAATATTACCTATATATAAAATGTATGTGGTATGGTAATATAATATTTTTACTACTATACCTAAACCATTCTATTTATGAAAAATAAATGCGGTTGGTATATGAAATACTTATAGAACAAGGTATTCGCCAAATATATTCATATTCTCACCTATATAAAAGGAATTTTAATGACGTCTCAGCATTTCTTCACGCAAGCTTTGTTTTTCTTTTGATGACGAAGATTACTTCACGAACGAATTTAATTAAACTGTCTCATAACAAAAAGTACATTTATTATAAAACAAAGTATTTTAAAGGCTTTAAAGTTTCAGGTTTCTTCAGTTAAATGCTTGCGTTGGGGATACCTCGTATCTTACAAAGTAGATTTATGGTCTTTACAGCACCTCTACAGGGACTATTCTCGACGGCAAACATTTATACTTCTCTAGAAAATAACTTTGTTTTGTCCGCGTAATCCGTGTCCGACAAACTTCTTGAATATCAAAGCTACAAAGCTTGTTGTTTCATAGTTTTAAAGCATTTTAGCAAATACACTTTAAACGAATTTAAAAAGCGCTGCTGTAGTGAATTTAGTTGAAAATATAATTTTTTGATAGTTTTTGGTTTGTTTTCATTTAATATTGACGATAGGATTTGAGAAATAGTAAAATATAAAATTTACGAAAAACATAATATGATTATCCCTGAGTTCTTTAATAAGTTAGTATAAAAAAGAAGAACAAAAGAATATTAAATATGTAACACAAATTGTCTAATAATGTTACTTTATTTCAATTCCTATTAAAGACTTTCAATTTGTACATTAACAAAACGGACTCAGAAGAACTTACAGGAGCATAGTTACAACTATCATATAAGAGAACAACCAATATGAATATTTTTCAATAATACAGATTCATTATTCTATTCAATATCTTATGTATAATTCATCCTCAGCCACCACATCCCGCTATTCGGCGAAGGCCAAGGCAGCTGGGAATGGCAGCACGCGGCGTGGCTCGGCACGGAAGGGGCGCTGGTTCTCGCGGCGGACAACGAGGTGCTGGCCCGGCCTGCGCCCCCGGCGAGAAGGGCGCCGCTCCTGCGCCTCACCAAGGACGCCAACCCGGGAAACGTTTATAATGGCGTCTCGGATTGGTTATATCAAGGTGTGCTTGCAAGTTTGTGCCTTTTAAAGAGGTAGAGGTATTATAAAATTAATGTATATTTATTTGGGCTTTGTTTTTGGTCATTCGATAGTGGTCTAGAAAAGGACACAGGATACCTTGACAATGGGTAGGTAAGGAAATAAAGACGACTACGCAATCTACAAGAAAATGCAATAATTTGCCAAAATAATCCAAACATTTAGAAACACGATAAACACTTGTAAAAACAGACGTTAATTCAAGTAAACATTCATAAACACGGCTTTGAATACTTGCTACAAAGTTGCAAAGTCTACGGGCGAATAGATTAAGGTCTTGCGGCTAGATAGTGCAGGTTTCGAGTGAAAATATTCCTTATGCAAACAAACTTGTTGCTCCAGCGTTCCGATTACGGTCACGATATGCACGATATAGTTAAACGATTTTAAAGGTAACATTAATTTTTATTCGACATAGGTAAAGTACTTGTTAACAAGTTGTCAGATACTTGAGACTGGCGTACTTACAAAAAAATAAATAAAAATAAAAAGAATGCAAAAAAGATTCAACTAATTCCGGGTTGGAAAAGCTAATAGAAAAGTCCTTTACATATTATTTGGGCACGATCTGGGCGTACAAAACATCCGTTTCGAACACGTAAATTTTATCTGTACCTTTCCGTGCAAAATCGAAGTCAAGCCTACGTAGCAGAAATTGTGCGTTAGCGCTCCAATATATGGCAGACTATTATGTGAACTTTGCTATAAAGATTGGCTACTATTAAATGAACTTTGCTTCTAAACGTTAAAATATATTTTTTATTGCGCTTTATAATGTTAAAACTTGTGCTACGAGAGTTGAATTGACGCAGGCCAATTTACTTATACCCAAAATGATAAGATACAAATACAATATAATCTCGAATTGTTTCTAAATCTCCTTACTGTCATAACAGAGGAGGTGACAAAAACCGCATCAGCGACCTGGGGTTCGTCCGACGGTGCCTTTATTATGTACGTCCGCTACGACGACAGCCTGGTGTCGGAGCTGCGTCTGCCGCGCATCTCTGAAGGCATCGGGGGTGCGGTGGCAGCGAGGTCTGGCTTCCTCCTGCCGGCGATTAACAACAGCATCCCGAATGTCTACCCTGACCATATAAGTGTTAAATATCCTACAGTAAGTGTTCTGCTAATTAGTTTCTTAATGCACGAATTGATATCTAAATTTTTTTACGCGATGCCATGAGGATTTTTTTTAATCACTGTATCATATTTTGTTATCTATTAAGAACTTTCTATTATAGGATTAAAACCAAGTTATTTAATTCAAAACTCTTACTACTAATTATAAGTTAAACATAACTCATAGTACGTTATTATAAATAGTACAATCTTTAATGCTAAGTAAATTTAAAAAGCAGGATTTTAAAAAAGAAACCTTCCAAGTTATAAAGCCTAACATAAATGAGAAAATATTTCGCAATAACGAGCCTCAAAATCCACTAGAGGCAAGTTGGCCACTCGGCGAGGCCTTTCTGGGTAATTTGCAGCCACAATACTAGCGACGACTTTGAAACTAGCTGCCAACAGCCTTCTTCACTTGACTGAAAAGTAGTATTTTATGTGAAATGAAACTATAAACTATACGAAAAGAAGGAAATGTAAGATGTTGGCAAGTGATCAAGTTCTCAATGACGAATAGCAATGTTTTATGTGCAGTTTGATTATATCGCTGTTCAATCGTCATGAGATTCTTCGTCGTCATTTCTTGATTATCTTATAATGTTACATACTACTGGTAGTCTGCATTACTCTATATTATGCATAAGCTGAAGTTTATGATAACCCATTTATATGAAGTCTGAAGAATGAGGAAAATATTGCATGAGAAAATTGTTATTTTTTCTTATATAAAATATATATATCTATTTAATCAATAACTATATTTTTCAGGAGACCGTATTATTGAAGTTTTATTTAAGGAACGTTTGAAAAAGTATTTAAAAAGTTTTTATCTAATTTCAGCCTGGCAGCTCGATCCCGAAAGCTAGACTGTGGATAGTGGAAGTTCAAAATGTAACCTCACCACCTCGGTGGGAGGTAAAACCTCCTAGTACTTTAGATGGAATGTAAGACATTTATTGTTAGTATTTAAATATTTCGTTATTTAAATAGAATATAAATGAACTAGTAATTCATATTATTTTCAGGGAATATTATCTCATATCAGCCCAATGGGTGGGCAAAGAAAACTCGCATGTAGGTGTAGTGTGGATGAATCGAGCGCAAAATCTTACCGTATATAGCAGTTGTTATGCACCCAATTGGACATGTACTGAGGTAAACATTTTAGCAAAATAAATCGGTGAAGAAAAGTAACAGTTAATATATTGTAATGAACCTTAACTACAGTAAAGATCACATTTAACGCTTTCAGACGCATTCAGAAAAAGCTACAGATGAACCCTGGCTAGAAGTTCACCAAAAACCTGTCTACTCTGAAGACGGTAGTGCCTTCCTCCTCTTAGCCGCCGTACAAGAAGGCGGGGGACAATATTATACGCATATCAAACATGTGGATGTGTTGCGTCAACGTATAGCTGTACTCTCACATGGTAAAGTGGAAGTCGCTGAAATCCTGGCGTGGGACCAGGAGAACCACTTAGTATATTATTTAGGTAAACATCCCGTTTTATACGTTTTTGTTTCCTTCTGATAATAATACAATTTTCCGTTAATCTTATTTTCTTCATTAAAGGTTTAGACAAAGGAAAATTGTACATACCTAAACTGCATCCTGATATGGTCAAGGAATCAAATCAAATTAAGTATTTAGATTGATTGCAAATGAGTGATTTGTTGGAGTACTGAAGTTGCGATTTTTACTAACCCCCTTAGACAGGCTTGCTTAGTTCTTCCCGTTTTTCCATGAGGTTCATTTCCCTTTTTATCAACGTGGTCTTGTTTTGCATCATTATGATTTGAAGTGTGTGGTTTCTCATTTTATTTTTGATCGCCTACTAGACACATGAGCAAATCGAACGATATTTTTACAGGTAGTGCTGATAGACCAGGCCAAAGGCAAGTGTATGTAGTGCGAGATCCAAGTTACGGAGGTGGAAGTAACTCGGTTAGAGCTCGGGCAGAACGTGAGGAGCCACGTTGCCTTACTTGTGAATTAGCAGTTTGGCCTGCACGTCTACATTATGCTAATTGTACATTTTGGAGTGCAACTTTTTCTCCAGCAAAACCTAAAGTTGGTATAACGCATTATGTATTAGAATGTGGAGGACCAGGCCCACCTTTAGCGGGACTCCATGATGCTAGAACACATAAATTAGAAAGAATATTATATGACACGAGGCCTTATAGGTAAGTAAATAACTAAATATATTAAAAAAACTTACCTTTTGGGAATGATTAATCAATTATTTTATTATCTTGCAGATCTGTACGATTACGTGAATTAGCCTTACCCACTCGGCGTTCATTTGATGTGCAATTAAGCAGCGGTTCAAAAGCACGCGTTCAACTGTTATTGCCTCCCTCTTGGCGTGAGGAACTACGTGACGCTGCGTTTCCAGTTCTTGTCCACGTGTAAGTAAATATAAATATATGTATTTCAAATGAATGCGAAGTGGTCAAAAAAACGTAAAGCTTAAAAGTAGAGCAACAATACTCACTCCGGAAAGTCCATAAAAGGATTCTCTTTCGCTATCCTGTTTGATGCTTGAACTAATTGATAAAGATTGTCCGCAATTTTTGTCTCCTAAAATTCTAATTATTTTACATTTCGAGTCAAAAATAACCAAAATACACAAAAACAATGTTTCTATAATCTACCAACAAATGTCGCCAATTCGTTTCATTCGTTATTTAACCAATTTACATGTTCCAGCGACGGCAGGCCCGGCAGCCAGCAAGTGACGGACAAATTCGTGGTGGACTGGGGCACGTACATGTCGTCGCGGAACGACGTGGTGTACGTGAAGCTGGACGTGGCGGGCGCGAGGGGGCTGCCGCGCGCGCTGCTGCGGGGCCGCCTGGGAGGGGTCGAGGTGGCGGATCAGTTGGCTGTTATTAGGTGATAGATGAGTTAGATTATGGTTTGTTAATACGTGGCACCTGGCAGCAGCTAAAGAATTTAATTGTAACAATAATGTCAAATATTCTTATAAGGTAGAGTTGATTTATGATGCTCTTGGTCATCTACTTCTAGTGCCGTCCATTGTATAAGTCTTTGTCGTGAAGGCGATTGTTTTTGATAATAATTAATGGTGCAATCATATTCTTTTCAGATATTTATTAGAAACCTTTAAGTTTTTGGATGTAACGCGAGTGGCCGTCTGGGGCTGGGGATATGGAGGCTACGTCACCTCTATGTTACTTGGTTCTCAGCAGGCTACTCTTAAATGCGGCATTGCTGTGTCACCAATCACGGATTGGCTATACTACAGTAAGTAAAAATAAACTATTTTATAAAGGATTACATCTGTATTTAAAAATAAATAAGAAATATTTGTTCCGAAAGGCATTAAATTTATACCTGACCGTTACCAAGGAGGAATAACTTTAAAAAAATAGGCGATGTTTTCCAATAATATGAAAAAATATTTAGAAATTAAACATTAAGGATTTTTAACGCGATTTATTCATTATATTTATTTCCCGACGTTTCTATCATGACTATTTGCTCTTTCTATTTGATATAAAAAAATGTTCTAATTAAATAATCCTCGTAGTCATAATCAAATTGAGCTAAATCAACCAGATGCCGCATTCACGGAGCGCATCCTGGGCCAGCCGTCCGTGAACTACAAGGGCTACGTGGAGGCGGACGCGTCGCAGCGCGCGCACCACGTGCCGCCGCACGCGCTGTACCTCGTGCACGGCATGGCCGACATGAGCGCGCCCTACCCGCACGCGCTGCAGCTCGCGCGCGCTCTTACTGACGCCGGGGTGCTGTTCCGATATCAGGTATAGTTTAGATGTTACACGAAGCTTCACTTGCATGGTCAAAGGAATATGACATGGGAATGAGATTTCGGTGAGGTTAAAAATAACCTTTCGTCCGACTGAGCTCCACTTTGCTTGGCTTCTGTTTCTGTGTAGTTTTTAAATAAAATGAACCTAATGTTATAAATATGAAATGTCCATTTCATTTCATGATTTTACGGTTTCACATCGACAGATTATAATCTACCGAAAAATAATGCGTTAAATTGTAATCAGTACCTAAGTATGTTAAGGATCACAATTGTGATCACAGTGACTAATAGGTACTATGTTACATGAAGTTATTAAATTATTTTTCTTTATGTTTCAGGTATACGCAGACGAGGGCCATGACCTGAAAGGTGTCATAGAACATGTATATCGGTCTATGGAAGACTATTTACGCGAGTGCCTATCTCTCGACCCAGAAGACACCAAGCTGCCTCCACCCGATAGATAATTATCCGACTGCTGTAATCTTCGATAGAAATAAGTTTTATCTAAGAAATAAATCTTCCTTATATGCAGAAACTTAACATCTTATTTGCAGAATATAATTAAACTCAGCAATAACTTAACGTATCAATTACCAAATATACGTATAATGTTTTGTCATAATTTTCTTTGTAAATATGTACAAATAGTGCTTTATATTGTGTTCCCTTTAATTGTTTAGCTGGTTAAATTGACTGTTTTAGAGTAATATGTGAAGGCTAATTGTGATTAGAATAGTGAATAGAGTTCGGTTCTATAGCAGTGGATTGCATGACATGTTGGAATGAATAAGTACTAAATTAGTTTTGTTATATGTCAAATTACTAAATTAGAAACAAATCGAGCTAAACTTAAAACTACTTAAATATTATTCCTATAAGAAAATATTTCGTCGTCGTTTTAGGAGCTTAAGACTAATTACATTTAATTTTATAAATATACCAAAATAAAAAATGAAATTTTAAAGACATGTTAATTTTTATTGTTGAGTGTATACCGACTTATATGAAAATATTAGTCTGTTTCAGAAACACAAATCTAACGAAAGAGATTCCTCATGGCTCTTGGATCCTAAAGCTTTTCACTTGCACTACTATATCGTCAAATTGGTATAAATAATTTGTGACCAACCTTGAAGGTTATAAATTAATAACCCCAGAACTTAAGCGTGTTTTCTTCCTGTATATTACTTACTATAAGAGCTCTTTTTTGATATACTTGTGATCATATTAATGCATGTAGCACCTCGAGCTTCTTCACTTAGGCTTTATTCCATTTTCTACAAATTATCGCCTGAGATAGGATTTCTACACTTCTTATAAAATAAGGTCGCTTATAAAATAATTATCAAAATTTTGGCTTTATTTCCCAAGTAATAAAAATGTTTCATAAAACAATATTTTAAAACTCGTCATCAATCCAATCACGATAATTAACAATGAGCTTAACTTTTAGGAAATTCTAGAGCATTTTGAAGTTTTAGTAATTTTAAAGAATCTGTTTTTATCATTTTAGGAAATAGTTAATTATTGCTATTGTTAACGTAACCCCTTGTGCTAAACAAAAACCTTAATCTGTTATGATTACATCAATTTAAGGAATTTTGTAATGTTAAGGGAAAAAGTGTCCTTGATCATACTCGGCTTTTGTGTCACATCATAAATAGGTTTTCCTCTTTTATTTTGTAAGCTAAACCATAAAATTAAAAAAGTTAAAAATGAAAAACAAATAATTATAACTAAATTTGTAAAAAAACATTTGTTAACTATCAATTGTATATGAAGAATGAATGTGTACAAAGTAAATTAGACATTATGCCACGTGTATTTTGATCTATTATAGTTCACCTTCAAATTCATCGTTTGTAACTTTAATTTCAAGCAACCCCAGATTGGTGTGTTGTGGACATGAATATACCAGTATACTTTTTTTGTATATATACATCATATAATTCTTTAAAATCCGCTCTAGAAAAAAAAAGTGCCGAAGGAAAAAGCTACGTAGAATGTCGATAATGTTGTTAATTCGGCAGTAAATGTATTTGAATAATTAAATAATTATTAGGTAACTCGTTGTTGTTGTATAGATATGAATGTCTACCAGTATTTATTAAGTGTTATCGAATAAATTCATAGACGCATATCGTACATTCCATGTTTGTGAAGACTGCCAATTTGGTCTAAATTTTACAATTAAAATACCTACGATATGTCGATGAAATTAATTTCAATTGCCGTAATGGTCTTAAGGATGCTGTGATTCTTCTATTGCGTAATTTTACCAATATTGTATTAAAATATATTAGATAAATTATAAAAAAAATGTAATATCTTCATTTTACATATACGTAGGGCCTAGGCAGATCGAATTCGTTGTAATTATTAAAAGTAAACTAAGATTAACGTTACTTTAAATATTTTGAAATTCTATGAAAAAATAATAATATTGATATTTGCTTTATTCACCATAAATATATGACAATGATAGACAATATATATTGAAGTCTACGTATACATCACACAACATAATATGAAATTTTATAGATAATATAATACGAGAGAGTTTGGAAACCGGGTGCTTTAAATTTTACATCATGTTAAATTAATTAATTTCATTAGCAAAATCTTTTAAGTAGATAGTTATAGTTGGTTAGGTACATCGTCAGGTTAAAACGAATAACACCATTATTCATTTAAAATTCAAGTGTTTTAAATTTGGATGATCAGTAAATGTATCTTAAATAATTGATATCAACAAAACAATATTATTATGATATTCATAAGTAACTGAGAATAACACCAAATACGTTCATTAGAAATATGATAATTAAAATTGTATACCATGACTATTAGAAAATTGACATGTTGTTTTGCTAAGCCTTCTTTCTTTTCTAAACGTCCCTTAGTCTTCCAATCAGCGAATGCTTCCAGATCATACAAATAATGGTTAAAACAGGAATATAGGAACTATGTGATGACTATGTCAATTATTTCCTTACTCCAACTGATCAGCTAAAATTGTATTTCAAATTTTAATGACGTCTCGTCTGATTAATTAGTTTAGGTTCACCCTAGGTTTCTCGGAGTCTAATGGATGTGTCGTATTCAATGTGAGTAAATGCAGTGCCGTTAGAGACACTCATGCTTAAATTTACTGTACTCGACAAAGACAACACGAATCTTTATTACCTAAAAAGGATCAGAGATATTAAAGAAAAGGAAATATTGTTCTCGACCATCTGGATTCGTAATTATCTAAATCTGGGTTATATCGATGAGTACAGTTAAACCTTAAGCAGGGCAAAATGTACCTTAACACATTGGTAACTTTAGTATGTCGCGAATTGCTCCTTAGTGGTTAGATTGATGGTATGGACAATGTTGAATACAATAATAAATAAATAAAACTATGAGTAAAGCTCCTATTCATTATTCGGTTATTCTCATCAATTGACCCTTTTAATAATTATTAAGCTTAATAAACCTGAAAATAAACGCTTATTATTGTGTTCAATATTGGCGCTTGATTGAAATTGAGGTCTCTATACATTATATGTTAGTGTTAATCTTATTGTCTCGTTTAAGAGTTGCAGTGTTGTATAGTTTCATTTGTAAATTTTAAGATTATTCTGTTATTAATGTAAATTTTCTTTAAACAAATAAAATTTTCATAATCGTTCAGGGTTGAATTTTATTTACCTAATTATTGTACATTACATTGCAATATTTCAGTAGGTATTTCTTATTTATAACAAATAGTAGAAGCATATCTATTAAAATAAACCTCAGAATATTTCATCTATTTATTATTTGCGCGACGTTGAGGACTAGAATTTTTGCTCCACATTTCGATACTTCTGAAATATTTCTCCAACTGTTCATTTTTTGATATCGAATCAAATGGAATGGAACTAGCATTACAAGTTGTAGTACTGAAAGCACTGTCAGAATTACAATTCGAATGAGATAGATTGCGCATAAGCTCGTAATGCGAAAAGTTCATTGACATCATAGAAGCAGTATCTGCGTTACTAGCTGTCGTGAGGTTGTCGTTGAACACACTCCCCGCAGTACTCCGGCGAGAGGGGCTTGTATGAGAGCTGCTACAAGTATATTCATTCACAAATTTGGTCTTTTTTATTCTCCCAAGTGCCAAATCTAATGATCTAACTGCTTCGTTCACGTAAAAAGATTTACGCTTTGCAGGATCACTTTTTAATTTCTTAGCGGTGCCACTGGCCAAAACTTTTCCTTTACTTACAGAAGGGGCTTCGTTATTGGGTACTTCAACATTTTTCTCCATTGAAAACGTAATAATTTAGGAGCTAAAAGCGCTAGAAAATAAAATAAAATCTAGGCCGTACACTCAAACTGTCATGGCATATTTGAAATGGTCAAAAACAAGTCAAATATGACTGCTGATAATATACCATAAAAGCTATTTGCTAATAGCGCCATCTATAAAAATGTATAGAAACGTCGTCATTTACCTATCTTCATGAAAAAGCTTCATCAACCCCATAACCCATCACTCGTGAGCGCCCCATTGAAATACTTTCGACATAGAAAACACTAGATGGCGTTTTAGTTGTTATAATTTATCACACAAGATGTCGCTTATGTCGCTGTGCACTCTTTTTCTTCAGATTTTTACATAAAACCTAATATTTTATTCAACTCGGTACCTACTCGCCCTGATTGACTTTTTAACTTTTAAACTGTTCATTACGTGATTAAATCATAGAATCGAATAGTAATTATAACCTATTTATAAAATTATGTGAATATCCATTTCCAAAGCATAAATAGGTTTTAATTACTATTCGATAATAGGTATACATCAATTATTCCTAATATATAAGATTATTATTAATTCCGAGAAGAGTTAAAATACAAAAAATGGTGACAATTTAAATAATGGTTTGCTCAAATAACTTTCTAAATCTACAAAAATTTTGAAATAGAGAAAATTCTCGAAACTAATAATAAATAATAGAGCGATTAGTTTCCTATTAATAGACAGTAGAGCATACGCAAAACAGGTATTGATTCAAACACATTTACTATTTTTTACATTTTTATTAGAAAAATTTTTTACACTATAACTATTTTCTATCCTAGATATTCAGCTTGTATTATCTTTGAAGGTAGATAGGAATCACAGAGCGCTGCTGTTGATGACGCCAATGCTTCTATCTCTGCCTTTACTCCACTGTCTAGCATTGCTTTTAACTCTTGCTTTATATGAGAACCTGAAATCAAACAACATCAATGCGTCTATAGTCCTTCGAGTATTTTTTTTTTCATAATATTTTTTTTAACATAATATTTTATAATTTCGGCTTTACATTCTTAGAGACGGTTCTTTATTCAGAAAAAAAATACCTATGTATTGTAATTTGAAAATCATATAAAAAAATGACATAGGTACTTTTTTTACATAATATTATCATAAAATAGCGGTGATCACATCGTCACCAAAAGCAGGTCCAAATTAAAATAAAAATATCTATACCCATAGCAGTATTGAGATACGGTCTAGCCAATAAAGACACAAGTTTCCGTTTATCCAAAGCGGTAAGAACAAGCCGAGATGCCTTCGGGGCCAACGTCATGACATCTTGGTGCCGAGCTCCGAGGAGCAATAGCTTGGGACACGCTAGCGATGATGAAAGGTGGGATTGAGCCTGGAATATGTGAATTGGTACTTTGAAAAGATATTGTTTTAAAATTCTTGTTGTTTATAGATGAAAATGTATTGTTGAAACTCTATCGGAGTATGAGGTGTGTTCTAAAGATCCTTTAAAATGTTATTCTGGCCAGTTTCGCAATATCTGTATTTTTTCTGTTAAGCTAATCGTGTCCGATAAGCTAAGCAGTTAAAAAGGAAAAAAATGTGCACAAATGTCAATAAGTGTAGTATAATAGTATAGTGAATAGCAGTGTCTATATCAGGAACCAGCATTTCGACTAATAAGCAAATAATAATTAGAAATGGGTCAAATTAAAAATGAAATAGATAGACATCCATGAATATCGTAAATTCGCTTTAAATTCATGATCACTTATTGTTTTTGATTATCTACTAATAGAATTATATCTAAATGCTTACCAAGGAACCATATTTGTACGTGAGAAATATTTCATAACCGTGCGGATCAGCATCAACAAGAGCTAATGCTTTCAACTTCAATTCCGATACTAGTCTACATAGCAGTTGTCGAGTGCACACGTCGGGGTAACCTTTGCCCTATTAAATTATAAAAAATTAACAAAATTTTAAAGCATACCTTCTTCTAAATGATTATAACTTACGAGGTGATGTGGTCGGACACATTTTTTTTTTATACTCAAGAAAATGTATTTCTTTTCCAGGTTAAGTAAAGCTAATCCAGAAAGCTTGTGCGTGAATTAGAAGCGAGCGCATTTGTGATTTTTTTATTGGAGTTTGAATGTTTTTATTGCAAACAATTCCACATAAAACATTACATAGGAAATTATCGGATTATACTTCTAAACAAAATTGACCAACCGTTATAATAATAACTGGGCGTAACCGGACAAGTGCACCTTCATCAAGTAACTTCTGAAAAACAGCGTCTTTCTCCACTACTAGAATGTACTTCGCAAAAGTCTTGAACTCTTTTATGTTTTGAATATCTTGGGGTACTAATGTACCTGAAATAATTTTATACAGCTTAAAAAAATTACTTCTATACTTGCTAATTTTTAAACTGATAAATAGATAGGTATTACGGAAAATTGTAAACCATGCTTAAATAAGTACCTAAAAATCCGAGTGTGTTTTAAAATTTGCTTTAAAACATGTTATTTTGAACTTACCTCCAGACGTCGAACAATCAGTAACAGAACCATCATTGTTGACTATTTTTAAAGGTCCCGCTATAAGTCCTTTAGCAGTAGCCACAATACCCAGATCCCAAGGTGGACATTCCAGAAGGCAGCACACATCCCTAACTCCTATATCTAAATCACCTTGATTCCTGAATCTAGCCACGTTTTGATAATATAATTCTCTGTAAAAATTCGTAAATAGTACATGATTTTAATAGTCAACAAATCTGTTTAATTCAACCAACCAGGCATATTTCAATTTTGTTCTTTTACTTTAACTACATATTATAGACAAATATTTTCTTTTCTACTCGTACCTTCTATTTTTCCATTAGTCAGAATTTAATTCGAAAGTTCACAATTTCTCTCATATAACTTATATTTAATTTATGTTTAACAAAATACTTAGAAACTCATGCTATTAAACTAGTGATAATATTAATTACCCGCAGTTTATTTAATTCTATACGAGTTTAACATATGTGCTATTAACTGAACTCTAGATAATGGATTACTACTAGATATTACAATGAATGTTCTACAATAGTAGTAAATAGATACCTCCTTGTGACTGTTAAGTTTTTCGTTATAAGTTCATGAACTCTGGTTAAAACGAAGACAATCGTATTGAAACGAGATTTATCTTCAGCTCTTGAATATTGTATGGTAGTAGTTTTAGCAATTTCTAATTCTTTCAATGTAACCCTAGGAAAAAATATATATAAGTAAGTTACATACACCTACTCGGTAACAAAACATTTTAGGAGGACGAAAATTAGTCATGACCGACTCTACATTACGTAGGTATGCTACATTATAGTACCTGCCTCCTTATATAATAATTACAATTTAAGTACATATTTAATAATGACATTGTACTGATACGAAAACATATTCGCAAAAATATATTTTATGATTGTTTATATATTATTATGTTTGTATGAAAATACTTACCTATCAAGATCGTAAACACAGTTGCTCCACAATCTTTGGTTTCTTATTATAAGTTTTGGAGTGTCACCTTCTTCTGCGCGTTTATTTATATCTCCAAGGAACGTTTCTATTTTCCTAAGGATGTTCTTTCTATTATTGTACGTTTCCTTTATCACATTATCCGACGATTTATCTAAAAATTTATTAAAGATTGCATTTAGTTGTAACGGTAGTGTGAATTTAACAATAATAATTATCATGTTTGCAGCAATGCCTTGCGAATAGTGAATTTTAATAAATGTACAATGTTTCACTTTACCGTTTTCAACTGGGGTTTGTTTCAACAATTGATTAACTTCTGTGAAATCTAGTTTACGTTCAGGTAATAACACCGTCTCTCCTAAAACTTCTTTTGTGTTATTATAAAATAGTTTATCGATTGCTGCGACTAACTTGGGATCCTGTTTAAACGGTCCGGAATTTACAGCTAAATCTATCTTCAACATCAATAGATTTTTATTCATTAAGTCCATTCTGAAAAAATTCGTTGCCTCGTATAACCTTTAAAAATCAGTATAGCTGACAAATAAATCCAATAGAACTTTATTAAAACGAACGGCGGGCAAAAGTGACGATGATCCTTAACTACCTATTGGCGAGATGTTTATCGACCGCAAACAATAACAGCTTCACAAAACGGAGCTCATAAAAGGCCACGAGACAATAGGGCAACTTCTCGAGTGTTTTTACAACGAAGTCGGGCAAAGAAGCGAACAGCACAAATTCATCGTCGGTGGCGCATCCGACTTGCGCGCTCTGAAAAAATGACACAATAGATATAATCGAGAGATAGTCGGGGCAGGCGTCTCGAGGAGCAGATGACACGGCGTGACGACCTCACAAAGGGCGTGAAATGACGTCATAATAGCCTCGAATTATCGCCCCCTCTTGTCTCAGGCAAATATTTAACAGCAGCCCTGTTTTTTTGTCCTTCTTCTGCAGGAGATCATAAATAACAGTGCTAAGGTAGACAAATGATGCAAACCGTTACCGCAATGCTTTGTATTCCGTGACATATTGAGACGAGTTGATGTTTATGTCTTATTATGTACCTGTGCGTGAATAATGGTGTAATTCAAACTTGATTATAATTAATTTACATAAAAAAAACGTGTGATACCAGTAAACTTACTACGCTACATTCTAGTAATAAGTGGATGGTATTATTTTTTGTGAATAATGTTCAACGTCGACCGATTGTGTCAGAACATTTTTTTTGTAAATATTATTTTCGTAATTTTTGTTATTGTTTATGGTGATGGTTACATTAATTTTTCAAATGCTTTTGTCTAGCTTCAATCTAAACGTCATTAATTAAATTTAATAACTGATTGAGGTGTGAGAATGTTATAAAACGAGTTCCCAACTTCAAGACCGTAAAGCACCCCTAGAAGCGTCGATAGCATCAGCAGGAGACAGCCCGCACAAATACCATACAAATTACTCGATAGCTCCTTCACATTGATTGTTGCAATTATTCGGCGAACCCTTTCGAGTATCCGCGACCACGGGGAGGTGAGAAAGCTCTTATCTATTTGCTCAATCTCGAAACAACGATCAAACTCTTTGACATCGGTGTGAGTTAACAATTCAATACTGGGAGGTCGCCGCGGGACGGCTCCCGGTTATTCGCCATTATTTTTTGTCACGATCTCGCGATTAAAAGCTGCCTGATAAGACTACCATTTGGTGTTTTAAATGTTTTGTTCGATTTTATGGTGTTACATTCAAGGAAGTGATTTGTGGCGGTATGGTGGATTATTGAAAACCTGCTATTTTTATTTGAGTCTAAATTTTTTAGTTCCCACCAATTTCGGGGATAGAATTGGTCAGTGGTGCGGAAGCAAACGCAACAATTACAAAATGAGAATAAAACATTCGTCACATTGTATATGCGGCGAGTGGTTGGCGCGCAAGCCACAGGGCGTCGCCCAACAATGGACCACCATCGCGCTATCTCGATGGACGATTCACGATACGTTGCCGCCTAATTGACTGCTCAAACGTTATTTTAATACTTTGTTATTGAATTCTGATTCACTTCCATTGATGGTTTGCAAATTAGAAATATTTTTACATACTTGTAGAGTTTTATTGTACTTTTCCCATACGCGGTCGCAATGCATTGTTGCTTGTTCTTCCCGTCTGTGTTAGCATACCTAATTATTTTCTTTAAGAAAATTGATTCAAGATACGAATATTATGATAGAAGATATAATCATTATGAAATATTTTCAATATTCCCCTTGAAATGTAAAATAAACAATTATATGAAACACATTCAACTTATCTAGTTAAATTAAGAAACACAAGTATCTCGAATAAATAACCCAAGATCATCATGATATCATCTATATTATTTTTTAGCTTACATACAGAGTTACTATACAGTTCAGAGTTATAATACTATACAAAGTTGTACTAGGTGTTTAGTAATCAATTCATAAAGAATTAATAAACACCAATTCTATTAGGACCCACATTCTCACACACGATCTTAGTGAAATTGCAACAGTTTCTCACAATATGAAGTAGCTACTTATGGCGTTGTGCAATGAACAATACTTCAATCGCTAATAAGACTATACGTCTACAATTCAGCCTGAAGTGGCCATAAGTGCTGAGGGCATATACATTTGGTGTTCATTCTTGTGTATTGTTTCTTGTGTAAGCGATCGCTTTGTATGCTCATTATAAACGTTTATTTTAAGTACTTTATTTCCGTATTTTATACTATTGTGCGACTGTCCCGAACTCTACCACGTTTAACTTCAATATGAATTCACGATTAGGTACCTACTAATATTTATTTTAATTTGAATCGAATATATTTTTACTTTTCAATATGTTATGCGTAATACCTATTAATAAATACTGCTTACCTTAGATCATTAAGTAACTAATGATCTAAGCTGCTTACCTACTGAAATAAAGTTATCAATTATTAACCAACATCTGTTTACTTCAACGCAAACATAAAAATCGCTAACATAATCCGGATCAAAAATAAATTACCACACTGGACCGTTTCGTAAACAGTTTAAAACAAAATTAAAACACTAACCCCATAATAACCGAGGCCGTGAAGTGGCATCGCTCTGCGCCCCATTATTGGTCTCCGCTAGTTCCCAACTCACTTCACCCCACAATATGCTCCCGGATAAATTTACATTTTACAAAGCGACTGTCACATATTAAAGGTCATAATTACACAAACCATTAGATTTATAGTCGAAAAACAATAGCACTCAAACTATTTGAACCCTTTCGCATGTGTCCGACGAAATGCGTCGCTCATTTGAAATAATTACAAAAGCGTTCTCATGAAAAATAATAGGATTATGTGCAATTAAAAAATCTATTACAGTAAGATGGGGTTATTTAGAACTCGCGAGGCTATTTGAAATTTACGAAAAAAAAGTTTTGATCGTGTTGGTTCAGCTCGTAATTTAAAAAAGCGTTGTGTTTTGAGTGTATTTCGTGCCTGGATAACTTTCGTCTGAAACCCAAAATCTAGACAGGTATGTAAGGATTTGACTAAACTAAGTAATAGTGTGTTTTATGCGCTTTTAAGTGTTTCTATTTGCTCGTTTCTACCTTTTTCGAGCTGGCATATATTTAGATTTTTCTAAATGGGGCTATTTGGTTTCTGTTTCGGGGTTAATTAGAACGAAGTTTCAAATAGCCCCTTTAAAGCTTGTTATACATTGCCAAGGAATTTTATCATAGTTCCAAATAGTCCCAATTGCGAATTTTGGGTATGTTAAGGGCAAGACATTTCTCGCAAAGGTAGGTATGTACTCACAAAATAATTTACCTGTACTGCACTGTATGAAATTAAAAAACATTTCCTACATGTTTAATTTACACCTGAATGATCTTAGTTATTCTTTAGATTCCTTTTTTTCGTTCTATACACTTTTATTTATTTACGATAATATTAAACGCAATTGCATGCGTCCGCGTATTTATTTAATGGAATAATGCGTCGGAATTACATAGGAAAAAATATTTTTTTTATAATGTTCATTTATTTGCTACAGATCAACTTTAATATGGTGCGGACCTACCAACGAAAGTTTACTAACTCGCGCAACGGTAAGAATCATTCACCTTATCTGAGAAGATTTGCAAAAGGCAATAGGGGAAATTCAAAATGGCTCACTGAAATTAATAGAGGCGGCTAATAAATACAACATTCCAAAGAGTACGTTAAGCAGAAAATGTCGAAATATAAATTGCACCCAAGAAAAAGCCGGACACCCTATACTTTTAGGGTGCACTCACACACATCAGTCACCGTCACGGCACGTCACCGGACAGGATTAAAAAAAAATATGTATCAATAGTTCTAGTATGACTCTGTTCCCACACGACAGTCGCCGGCACGAAATCTATCAGTGACGTCACCGGTCAGGCACGTCAAATAATCTTTCCATACATGTATCATACTTTTATCCCCACTCACCCGGTGCCGTCACGTCTCAGTTCAGTCAGCGTCGTGCTACCGTCAATAATTGCTACATGTTCTCTAGCGTGACACGCGTCTAATCACTGACTAACCTGATGTATGTGTTCAATGATTCAGTCAAACCGGCGACGTGACTGACGGACAACATGACGGTGACTGGTGTTTGTGGATACGTACACGAACCGTCACCGATCAGTCATCGGTGACTTGACGGTGACTGATGTGTGTGAGTGCACCCTTAAAAGACAATTTTTGTAGACAATCTTTCTAGAGATGTCATATTTTTGTAGTAAAACCATTGTTTTATAATTATTAATGAGGTACTTAACCATTTAAAAGTTGGTACAGACGCCTATATCTGTCAATTTCATTAATAGATTTTAACCTCCTAAACAGATTGGGGTAGGTTGACATGCTGGCGTCAGTACACAAATACATAAGTATGTAGGTATATTTAACATTTCGAAATCAGTGTGACTAAATACCATAATTTGTAGAAGAAGAATAAATATTGTGATTGACTCAAGTTGTTTTATTTTAATACATAATATAAACATTTCATAAAATAATCACGTCACTGTATATACACAGCTAACTCATTTTGCGCTATACATTTTTATTTGAAACAAGCTGTCCAGCGCGGCTTCACCCACGTAATTTTGCTTGCAAATTTATTATACTTTTCTTTCATAAAAACCTTTTCTTGACAAGAACAAACGCAAAAACAATAATTGCGAAATCTGTTTAGCCTTTCTCGAGTTTTGATCTTAGCAACACATTAAGCAATGCATTTTTATTTACATAGATAGATCGTACTTGCCCTTAAATATTCCAAATATAGCTTCACTTTCATTTACAATACCTTTGATATATTAACATTACATTCCAAATAACCCCAAAGAAGCCATAGATCTCTTAGTGAATAAATATTCCGTTGTTATTTTTGGCTTGTCTGTGGCATATAGAGAGCTAAATTAAGGTGAAATGAAGGCCACATCTAACCCTATAACTTTTCCAAATATAGCTCACTGACTTTAATTTGACACAACTAAAAAAAAAAGAAAAACCGAGGCAAAAAAGTGAGATTACAAATAACCCCATTGATGCGATATTTGGAATAGCAACAATAAAGTATTATATCTTAAAATATATTTACAGAAAGTATACTACGATCATTATTATTTATAGTTTGTTGTGTAATCTACTAAAAAAAAAATATTTCATATCATTTGAGTTAGAATTTTATTTATAAACACCTGTTTGACGAAAAAAGTGTTTTAATTAGCCCCATTTTACGGTATTTTATTTGATAAACAATAAAAAAAGAAGATTTAAATGACGTGACCTTTAAACGTATCATAAACCGGTTTATAGAGATCTGAATGACGTGCTAACTTATATTATGGTTAAATAAGAAATAATATCAATTACTTACTCATTTCGTAATTGATATAGCAAATTGTATACTGTTTATAAATGTTATAAATTAATTCATGTAAGGAAGCGTTAAAAGAAAAAACTAATTTGTTAGCTTCCAATTTATTTACAACTGATTATAATGGCCGACCGACACAGGTGTACAACACTAAAGAGCTATTCCTTTCCTAATGACTTTAGTAAAAACCTCCCGATTAAAATAATCTTCAACAGTAGAAGCACAGACTAATAATAATATACTACGTATACAAGTAGAAGCACGTAATTTGTATTCACATTGCCAATCCCGGGTAATTTGTACGGAAAGTTATGAATCAATGTGTATTTTAACTTATTAATAAAAATGTATTAAATATTTTAACATTTTATGATATTGTGATAAAATGTATAAAATAATGGCAACCTACCGCGTTGAATCTAAATAAAACACAGTTTAAGCTGTGAATACTAAATTGCTACATCCTGAATTAAATGTACCTATTTATCTATACTTAATGTTAAAAAAATATTATTTTATTGAAAAGGAGGAAAATATTAAAATTCAATGTGAGTTGTACAATATAAACATAACCCATGCTATACCAGGCAGGTGTGATTGCAGCTGCAGTAAAATTAAATTAAATCTAGAATTTTTCTATTCCTATTACGTAAATCCTTCTATGTTTATCTATTTTCCTAACACTATTCATGTAAATTTATGATACAACAAAGCGAGCCTACACCTTTCAGTACCTATCTAAATAATAATATATTACTTGTAGTCAAGGGCGGATCCAGCTTTAGTGTCAGGGGGGGGTCACATAGTGGTGGTCGAGTTACAAAAGCTATATTTTAATAAATTTAATTGATACGAAAATTTAATATAATTGATTAAAAAAAACCCGGCCAAGTGCGAGTCGGATTTGCGCACTAAGAGTTCCGTGCAAACATTTTTTTTTATGTTTTAACTTTAAAATATATATTATGCTTTTTGCAATTTTTCCTTTATTCAGACGTAACTTCCTTAATTATTCATAAAATTTTAAGATTTTGTGTTCACCAAGAAGTACCCACATAACATACAGGGACTGTAGGTTTTGATTCCTGGCGACACTTGGCGAAAGTCGAAATTTGCAGCATAAACGGCTGTATCTTTTATTTGCGTTGGCCTATCAGTTTGATTTTTTCAGAACTTGAAGGGACCGTAGATTTAAGTACCTATTCGATATAAATTTCAGCGTGGAGGTATCCACGCGTTCCTGAGAAAAAGGGTCTTTACAGACAGACAACAAGTTATTAAAGATATTTTGTTTTAGTAATCAAGTATCAAGTCTCATATGTAAATTATTTTTTATTTTTGGCAATTATTTCTCTATCTTTGCTATAAGAGGTTGCTTCCTACAAGATGGAAGTACCCTGTAGGTTTTGAATTTTGATTACCTTGCGAATGTCGAAATTTGCGAAAATTTTCAGCACGGCTGTATCTTCTAATTGCGTTGACATAGAGGTTTGATTTTATTACAGCTCAAAGGTAATGCAGGTCTCTCAAGCTAAACCTCAGTTTTTGATGGGAATATCAATTTAATGCATGCGTTCATGAGTAAAGGGATTGTAAGTTTAAAATTATTAAAAATATATTTTTTTATATAATGTGATTAAAAATTCATGTTTTTTCGTAATTATTCCCATATCTGTGTTATAAGATGTTATTCTGTACCAAATTTCAAAACTTTATGGGAAGTAACCCTGTAGGTTTTGATTCCCTTGTGAATGTAGAAATTTGCGAAAATTTTCCGCTCTTACGGCTGTATCTTTTGATTGCGTTGACTTATTAATTTGTAGTTTTTTCATAACATACAGGGACTGTAGACTTTAATACGATATAAATTTCAGCTTGATACCTCCACACGTTCCTGAGAATAAGGAAAAAATCCTATAATAACTTTAAGCTGTAATTTAATTCAACTTCTATGTCAACGCAATCAGAAGAAATGGCAATTAAAACCGCATATTCTGAAACTCGGAACTCAAATCAAAACCTACAAGGTACTTCCCGTGAACACAGAGTCTTGAAATTTGATTAAAAGCACCGTCTTATAAAGAAAAAAATGCTAAAAGCAAAATTTAAAGATACAACATAATAAAAAAAAATAGGTTTGTACCGCAGTCCTCGGTGCGCGAGTCTGACTCGTACTTGGCCGTTTTTTTGTCGTAATTTAATTGTATTTTCTATTGTTATTTACCATTTATTGACCTGAGGGCCGAGACAAATGTCAAAACGAAAAGGAATAGGATCCGCTATCGATACTAATTGACATAAGCGTATGATGTTTTGTTAAGGATTTAGTCACCCTACCAACTATGTTGTCAACCACGAAATTTAACAAAATTGTGCAAAACACAATTAAAAATATTAGAATTTCCTGTAGTTCTGGGGGTTGGAAATTTTTTTTTTGAGATCAATGGTTGAAAAAATCGGATTTTCGTAGAAACGGTGGCTCCTATAAAAAAAATGTATTTTACGTTTTTAGATAATTTTATGATCTACAATTTTGGTCCAAGGTGATTATATGATAAACTTACCGTCTCGGCGTCTCTCTCTTTTGTGAGAAAAGTGCAACAGCAAAAATTGTTAAAAATATTTTAATTACCTACAAGTTTACCATTAAACTTTATTCCGCAGTTTTAGTTATTTGGAAAATCGAGAAAACCTGTTTTTTTGTCCTTAAATCCCGACCCCAGATCGACCGTCAATAACTTTTCCTCTAATTTTTGTTATATTCTCTTACGTTTGTAATTGATTTCATTGTTCTAATTAGGTACTATTATGTTTTAAAAGTTATTAAAAACATCATATTGAACAATATTACTATGTTAATTGAAAAAGTTAATATTAAATTAGTGGTCCACTTAGGTCGTGGACTTAGCCCAGGGGGGCGTCATGACCCCCATGACCCCCCCCCCTGGATCCGCGCTTGCTTGTAGTAATACAAGTTGTAATACAAGTAAAATAAAGATTGTTAGTGAAATATTAAATCCTTACCAATCGTATTGGACTTTGGAGTATGTAGTAATATTCAAACTTAACTAAAAATATATTCACCTCAACTACGCGCCAAATAGAAAAAGAATCTGTAAAAGAATATTTTTAAAATGTTTCTTTTTTTTTAATTCTTTTTTTTATGTCACGCCTGATACTTAGAGCATTTTTCTTTTTTTTATATTTATTTTATAAATTAATTATTTTAAAGTATAACATTAAATTGTAAGATAGGCTAATCTAAAAAGTACAATTTAGAGCACCGACACATTTATCGGTGCAACCACCTACATATTTTAACTTTTTTTTTTTTTATTTAGGCGCGTGCCCAAAATCCACGTGCGCTTGACATGATGTTTATCTGTGTTTACCTACAGCTGTCACTTGATGCACATTGCAGTAGACAATAGATATAAATTAATTTTGTTAAAATTTAGCCATGTCTTTGACCGAAGAAAAAAATTGCATTCTTTAAAAAAAATTATAGTGATTCACATAAAATAATATACTATTTATCAGAAGTACTTCTTCTTCTTCTTCGTCTTTGTTTATGGCCCTTATAAGGAGTAGGGGACACAAATTTAATAGGGTTTTCTTAACCCTATTAAATTCCTGAAAATTTCTCTATACCTTCATTTAATTTAGGTATACTTACTTTGACTAAAAAGGAAGGTCAGAAAATTTGTTTTCGGTATTGGTAGTGGGATATTGCAAATTGTAATGAAACGACTCACTATTTATAATACATAAGTAAGTATATTCGCGACAAAAAATCGATATTTAAAAATTACTTTCTTTCCAATATTCTTCTAATAATAATTTGAAACAGCACAGAGCACGTCGAATTTGATAGGTAATCAAAAATGTTTTATTCAGGCAATTGGTAGCCGTCGTCGAGTGTGGAGGGAGGACATTCCCTCACACCTCGCGTCAGCTGGCGATCCTCCCTCGAACATTCCTATTAACTTCAATTGAGCTCGGTAAATTTACATGCACCTCTGGGCTACGCAAATAGCGGAATAGTGTTGGATGGCACACGCCAGGTACCACACTATTTTTTATTATGTATTATCATAAGCGTGTAATACAGCGTGCATGCATATGTTCTTTAATTCATATGTAATAGTAAAATCTACCTGTCATTTTAAGAGCTTTGGTTTAATAATCGCAAATTAAGATTGATACTCTACCATAATAACTGAATTGACTATTTGAGTATAATGTGTTGATGACAACATAAAAACACAAATGTAATTACGTGTGTAATATTTTTCTATAGAATACTGTATGTCGAGTCTAAAGAAAACTTCGTTTTAGTGGCTCGACTCTGCGCCCGTGCTCTACCACACCATATGGCCGGACCTACCCGACTCAAATCGCTATTATATTGCTTTTAATTGATAACAATTTAAATATATTTGATGATTCACACTTACAAACCTCATTATTATTCATCGACTCATTATCTTTTTGTCCGCTTTTTACCGAATGATGTTATCTTATACACGAATGTGTTTTACTTTTGTGTTTTGTCGTCACGCTATTAATATAATTGTATCTTTTGTTAATTCAACTATTTTATTTAAGGGAAAATTAATGTCACCTATACCATATAACTTGTTTCTTTAGCTCTGTACGCTTGGACGCACCTAACAAATGACTGAAGCAAAAGCAATCTAAATATGCCATTAGACTTTTTGCCATACTTAACGTTAACGTAAAAGGGAAATTATGACCTATAAAGTTATTCCATTTCGTGAAGAAGTTTTATTATTCAATAAAAGTGTATAGTAACAAAGGCACATTGAATCCCTGTGGTTTTCGGAGGCTATAAATCAGGAGCAAGGACCCCTTCAGGCTAGGCGAGAGGCTTCTTGAACTGTCAAGGCCTCGTTGTGGTCATCCGCATTTCTCTTAAAGTGCAAACAAAACGTAGCTCGTTTAAATGCTAATATTTATGCAATTTTTTCAGTGTTACCATGTTACTAAAATAGCGTGAAGATATACCTACTGCATAGAGGTAGGAAATTACTTAATTTGTCAATACGTATTTCATGCAATAAGTGAACTTAATTTAAAAATTGATATTTTACCCTGTTTACATCTTTTAAATTGTCCTTTCAATCATTTACGAGACTACTCTACCACTACGACTACTGTAACAAGACTGTAACTAACTAATCTAAGTAGGTACTGTAATATAGCATCACATTTCTCTAATTCTCTTTTATTGCAATTTAAACCCATAAAATATCTATGATAATAAACTACAATTAAAATTGTCGCGTGTCGATATATGATAAGGATGCAATTCACAGACCATATTGCACCCATGTCATTTACATAATTTGTTGCGATGCATCTGATGCCACTAAATATTTAAATGAGGTTAATAACAGGGAACATGAAAACGTCAAATGAGGAGAAATTACCATCACTACCCTATAAAAGTCAAGCGATTGCGGTTATAAAATAGATTACTGAAAAATTTCTCACTTAGTAAGAATAAAGATGACGAGTGAAGATAAAAGCTTATTAGGATAAGGTGAATATTTGGTTGGTATAATGTTTTATTTATGTATCTGCAAAGAATAAAATTTTAATTTCGGATGATTATTATTAATATAATTTTAAGTGTTCCTGAGATGACAAAAATACATGTAGGTAACTAACGCGTTAAGTTTTGAATGCGGTTAAATGATTATTCATAGGCGTTGTAACTTGTATTAGACACCGTTAAAAAAAAATACTAGGTACTAATTTCAAACGACGATACGCGTATTTTGGACTGAAGTTGGTTATCATTAAAAAATAAAAACTAAATTAATTTTAAAGTTATTATATCATTTATTATTCTGATAGTTAGAACAGAAAAGTAACTTAAATTTCTGTACCTATGCAACTTACGAGGTTTGTACAGATTTATCTATGTTGCAACTGCAAGCTGAATCCATAGTAATTTGTAGGTAACTTGTACACAAATCAAAAAATAATAAACTATATACCTACCTACTACTGCATCATATACAATACACATCTATACTTACATAAATAACCAAAACAATATTCATATAGGTAGGTAGGTGTAAAAGAAAAACACAGAAAAGATAAAGCGCTTTGACCGTACACCTCCAAATTATCCTTGTGCCAGATTCAATGGGCTAATTACATTGCACATATGAGATCAACTAATTAACAAGGATAGACATGAGATTCCGCTGCTCGCTATGTCGAGCTTATCTGGTTATGGAGAGGATACATTCACAAGCGACAGCGTTTCAGATTTATAATAATCTCATCCTGAAATTACTGTATAGCGCGGTATAGCTTGATATTTTTTAATCATGTCAGGTTTGTGTAAATAAGAGACATAATATTTTTTTTCGATTTTAAATAGCTTTATCACTGGAAGCTTTATTAAAATTTTAAATGATACCAAATATATCTACATTATTTCGTTGATCTTATAAAATATTATACCGTAGCCTTACTACTTTTACTTTACTTTTGTCTTAACTATCTACTAAGCATCTTATCCAGCCCGTCTTTATACCTACCCTGCCACCTTCCTTAACACATTCCTTACAGCATAACCAAATATATTGGTTTATTTTCAGACCAACAAAACAACACCAATCATAGTCTCAACAACGTTTATTGCCTATCAAATAAAAACCTCATCCAAATCGCGCAGTTCATTACCAAGTGTCAACACACATTCGCACAAAGGCCTTTGACGTGCGCAGGGAGGAGGGGGCGGCCCGCATGATCGTGCCATCACCGGAGACCTATTTGCGGCTCGTTACACGCTGATAGCACCAAACAAAACACCCCAAGTAATTAAGAAAAGCCTTTTCCAGATACCGTAAGCACTTGTGACTTCTGTTCGCGATATCCACATGCTCTGTGAACGTCCATGTTTGGCGTAAAGTTTATAATGGAGTTGAGGTTGCGGCAAATTTGAGTTTAATCGAAATGCTTTTTCATATTATAATTGTTTAAATAATCCCATAATATTATTATGTTCTTTTAGTAGTGATAGTTTGGACTGTTAAAATAGCTAATAGCTTCTTAAAATGGGAAATACAGAAAGTAAGAATATAATAAAGTGCCAGACATTGTAATAATTATACTAAAAGAGCGAAAGCTGCTACAATTTTACGACCTTACCACAACCAGACTCTCGTATTATGTCTCTATGCTCCTCATAAAAATGTTTTCTTTAAAAACTTAGATTTTAAAAGTTAAACCATAATATATAGATACCTACCTAATCATACATAGTTGGTTAAAACTTACTTTTTTACGTTGATTTTTTTCACAAGCATATCCACATTAAATCGCTGACAGTTCAAAGATCATAATAAACAAGATTTTAATCAAACCTCGTAAATGGAGGCAAGGTGTGACGGGAGCCAGCCAAGACCACACCTGGGGAGTTGACACACGTTTTTTGCTATATACGCCAATCAAGCCAATGTTTACAAAAACTCATGAATAAATCAAGGAATTGACTGACATAATGGATACTAGGAACGAGAAAACAATAATGTACATGTGATGGTTAAACAAGGAAACTAGTCGAGCGCTATACTGAGTTATGACTTATGACAAAAACTCATCAGACGGTAATTAAACACTTTAACAGCCACAAAAAGATCAATAAAGCTGCTGTTTGATTGTATTAGTTACCTATGAGTTTATTTCACTCTAAAATACGTATGGTACACTGGAAAGTGTAACGGTATTGTCTCGCTGGAGTCTAACATCAATCAGTTCATGCGGGTTCACAATTAGTAACACGTGCCGTGGTGGGAAACTTTTAATGCGAATACAAATAAATTTTCATATACAACCATTCAAATGCAATGATTTATAGACATATCTATTTTAATACAATATTACAAAAGCTTCTGGAAATGTATTAATGTCTCAATGAACTAATTACACTAAGTAGAAAAAATATTTAAGCAGGCTAGCTTCTTGCTACTGTAAATCTTATACGAATTAAAAATAGTACTTAACCGAGACAAGATTAAAAACTGGTCTGTAAGAAATCCTTTTCCAGAAGAACATGACTAGATGGTCATATATGGAGCAAACAGGTGCATTATACTTTATAGGAGACACATATTTTTTACAAGATTCATAATTCCTCAGCATCAGTACAAATCATAGGTTTGTGCAAATGTTCCAAAATAATAATAATTATTTCCAGTTTTATTTATTTTGCTAGACTCACATTACGTTATTACTAGCTATTGGCGAAAAAATTAAAATATGTCAAGAAATAAAGAAGACAATCGTTCCTTTCCCGTAAAACCAACTAGGTATATAAATGGCAGAAATAGTAAAAATGGACACACCAAATAGTAGATAAATAGACAAGTTCTGGAACGACACTTAGTAATTGCCTGTAATTTCTAGAAATATTCAATAGTATACAATTTCAAACACATGTCCCAGCTATTTAGGACAATACATAGTTTTGAGTCTGGGTAATTCCAAAGAATACATAATAATGCAGTATTGAATAGAGAGAAAAACATACATGCCTTTAATTTCTTCCTCTTATCTTGTTTAGGTACCAACTTTATTGAACAAATTCAATTTTTTTTGTTCTTAAAGAAAGTGATCCCATGAAAACTTAAGTATCAAAGTAACTAGATACGTACTGATACATTCTTCTTCCTTAAAAATTTAATCAAATAAATTATCATTACATTTACCTACATAATCTACAAAAATTTACAAAAAAACATTAATTGTTTTAAAATACCCATTGATTTTCGCATTTGTTTAATTAAATTTAATCTCTATTCTAACAAAAAAATTGAGATGTTAATAGATCATAAAAAAATTAATGCACACAAGCAAAAACTAAAACCCGTATTTAATTAAAATCAAATAAGTTATATCAATAACGAGCTCATTAAAAGGATACATTAAATAGCGCATAAAATAACATTAATTAAAACACGCACATTTCCATAGCAAAAAGTGCATTGGACATAAACAGTCGAGATATCAAAATCATCACAGGTTCAATGTTCCTTGGCTAACATCTGGAAGTGAGTAGTGAGGACATCCGCGCTTGGACTCATTGCGTAATAATCTAGCTAGGCAGATGTGAGAGCTGATTGCTCTCGTTATATTTAGCTAACAGGTGATAATATGTAATCAACCACGTGGGAGCTTCAGGGTTGCTTCTAACACCACTTCTATAGGGTAAATAAGATATAACAAGAGAGGAAGTGTAAGAAGGATGACGGCTCATTATAAAGACTACATTTTACAAACTTCATGTAAGGAATAGTACCTAAATAAACCATTATCATAATTAATTTCTATTTTAAGTCATAAGTTCTTCTTAATTTGGAATATTTTTTTCGTATAGGTAAAATAAAAAAATAGTGTCTATGTTAAATGTGAATTGCGATGTCTATTTAAAAAAAATGTAGTGACAACCCTTATGTAAAAAAGAATAAACAGGAAAAACCTGTTGTTGCGATTTCAGTTGTGGAGACAGTGGTGGTGGAGTGGACATTGCGAGTGATTACCAATGCGATAATTACAATATATGATGTACAGTGTACACACATGTATTTACTGATTACAGAACTTAACATACGAGTACAATCCTGTTTTTGAACTTCAAGGAATATTATTTTTTCGATATTTTTTTGCGGAACACACACAATAATATAAAATTCAGCAGGATATTTTCACGGCAAATATTTCTAAAGTGTGAACAATGAACATCTTACTTTTTGGTTCCGCCCAGTATTATAGAATAATGAACACAGTATGTTAGAAAATTTAGATTAGTTTTCTAAAATAATTTGGCAAAATTATCATAACCATAAAAAAGTTATACGGTAATGCAACTGCTTGAGCTTCTAAATCATCAAATCATGCATTTTTATACCTGACCTGAGTAGCGCATGATACACTCGAAGCTTTTGCATGACAGCAATCCATCTAAATTCTAAACGATCATGCTGCATGCCAGTTACACTTGCAGGATAGAAAATAGAAAGCTTCAGATGATATTCTATTGTACCTAGTTAAACTACGGCTTAGTATCCTTCGATTAAAATATTTCTAGATTGATAGCGATAATATTATCAAGTAGTTAATACCAATAGGTACAAGTTATTAGCAATAATTTGCAAGAAGTCTCTATGCTATTAATAGAAAGTTATTAAGTTATGTTTCGCAATTACTTTCTTTATTTTGAATACAAATTAGGAATCACGTGCGGCTATTAGAACTATGAATCAGTCGACCGCAGGTGCTTTTCTTGCAGGAAAGTTTTTGCAGAGATATTCAAGGCAGCTGCTGTCGCGAAAATTGCAAGCCCCTATACTAGTCATAATCTAGGAATTAATAGGCTATTGCTAATGACAAAATATAAATACATACGTTTGGTCAAACGCAATGTAATTATCGATAGTACGTTAGGTGTGCAGTTGGTGAGGATACGGGCGAAGACATGTGCACACTTTATATTTGTAAGTAGGTATTAGATAATAAACGAAGAAAACTATTTAAAGACATATAATATATTCCTTATTAATTAGTGCCTATGCTAATGTCTATGCTATAGTTTTATTATATGTTGACTTCCATCTTATCTTCATCTTTATTGTAAAACTATTAAAGCATTTAGTATATGGATATTTTTTACCTAAAATGCTGTAAATATCTGTGGGTAAGAATACGTTATAATTATGGTGTTTGATAAGAAATTACTTCTTCGTCTGCCACTACGAATTGCGATGCCTACACCCAGCGACCTTCCTATCAACAAAATCGAATGTTTATAAATTTAGTATACAAAAATAAAACATCAACAACATTACCCAAATCAATCCAAAATATTGCGAACCTTTTTTGTAAGCGCACATGTGCTCTTAATAATCAAGAAATGAAGCACTTCAAAACGCTTTTCATTTCATTTGAATCGTTCGCGCATTTTGTGCGCACACGCAAGATGAGTCAGACATGATTGCCACAGAATAAATAAAAGAATAGATGTGCCTCTTACAGGTTCAATATTTTTTTGTTTATTTGAAATTCCTAAATTTGATGTGATGATGCAAAAATCACTATTTAATAAGCGAAAATCTGTTCTACATCCATACTACATACATCCAACTTATAAAAAAAAATGCTTAAGTAAACTTTTTCAATATTTATGTTTCATTGTTAATGATCAGGCTTTTGTTTTAGTTACAATATGTATTTTAGAAGCGATATTATCTAAGTTACAATTTTAAACACCATACGAATTGTAAAATGTAGATTCTCTCGTAGAGTGGCGTTCTGTATTGTCGTTAATCTTTGGCCAGGCATAATTAGTAGCACAGTGAGCGTTGTCTCTCAGGAATCCCTTTGAAAGGAGACAAATGAAGGAGGCTATGAGCGAGCAACGTCGATCAATGGGGTATCGTGTATCGGCCACCTGCGCGCGACGGCTTTCAAACTGGGACTGCTGCGTTGTGCAGTTCTGCGTATGCGTCCCCGCCTTTTGGGAGCTGTTAGTATTGAACTGCTTGAATGATATGATTTTATTTTGGATGCAATTTTATGACAGCGAGAGCGAAGGTACCTATGGTAAGTTTCCAGTTTTTGTAAATTATATCCATTCAAGTTATTAGCACACGTTGAAAGTTCAATCCAGGAAGAAAACTTTATTCAAACTTATAACCTTACATAATCGCTTTGAAACAAAACAATAGTTACAAATTGAATAACCAAGACTATACTTTCATTAGCCAACTACTGACTTAACATGAGCGCCATGCACCCAGATACCTACGTCTAATGACACGTAAACCAGTTAAAGAAAGAAACATATTATGTACTAGTATAAATAGTTTTTTTTTTTTTATAGTAATTGAAAAATTTTAAATGTAACATAAAAAAAAATTAACCTCAAACAATTACAACGCAAAAGTCACTAGATCTCACACGAAGATAGGTCACCCCCGAAACCCCCGTGGCTCCTGAGAACGCCACTCATTATCCGTAATATAACTATGTAATCGATACAACGTTAAAATTATCGATCGCAATTGGCGTAGATGCTATCTACCGCCCATTGCGGTTTGGTGGGAAATCCACAAATTTACGACACCCGTGAAGTAATTTTTATAACTATTAGATTAGATGTGTTTTATCGAAATTGGATACATACTACACTCTAAATAAGTTATATCGTTGTATTTCCTGAATTTTCTATCATTATTCTAATTACTTTGGTTAATTTCTATAATACACTTTCTTCTATAATAATCTATATTATCATATGCTATTATTGTCTGTACAATAACTAATAAGGTAAGCTGTTAGGATTAAGTAGCCTTATGAAAATTGCAACATAAAACTTCAGGTACCGTCGTCCGTCGGCCTCAAAGATCTGTGGTCGACCTATAAGCTTGTATGTTTATATGGATAAGCCCTGAATCGTAATTCGAGCACTAATCACGTGTCATTCGCTTACTCATTTGATATCTATCCCTAATGCGTATAATGCTCGGAAAGGGCAAAGACAATGGCGATTATATCTCAGTTAATAGCTCCCATCAGTGGGGCTAAGGGGTACCTTGCTTATCAGTCAGGATTAACTGGACAAACTTAGCGATCTCATAGATACCACGCTACGATTAACTGTTGGTCATGACGTCATCGATTGCTAGTTCTAAATATTGGTGAATATTTTTTGATAAATACTACCTTCTTCATATGTTTGTATTATTTTCGACTCCCTAAAAGTTTTTGAAACATTTTTATTACTATACGCAAATAATAAATTTAAGTTTTTTTTTTAAGAATTGCATGAAATTTAGCAATTATTGATGTATTGGTTTACCGTTTAAATTTATATGAATTGAAATCTTTCTATTGTTAAATGTTTGTTTGTTTATTATTGCTAAAAGGTGACAATCGAGAATCGCACAAAGCAAGCCCATCTTTTGTTATCATTAGAACAAAGTCAAACTATTATACAGCAAACCTAAGCAGCAAACAGGATAACAAAACATCTCTTTAAACAAATCAAAGTTTACTTAGCAGGTACATTTGATCTAGTGGCATACTTAATGAATTGTAATAGAGTCTATTATTCAATATCACAATATTGGTGGATAAAGGGAAGGGGCAATGAATGCATTGTGTTAATATCACAATATGTTGCTGTCAGTTAATTGGAATAGATTATGGGAATGAAGGGAAGAGGAGCGGTTCTGAAGTGGAGAGTGGTCCCGGGGGATGTGCGGTGAGGATCATTTTGTACTTTTTATATCAAGTCATCGAGTGACAATGGCAAAGAGGCGGATTATCACAATATTTTGCGTCGGTCGTGTGGCAGCGCTTCAAATTGACAATATTGAACAAGGCTCAAAATACTCATAATCATCACTCTGTTTAGTATCAACAATTTTACACAATCTATATAATATACTGTTCATTAAAATATAATACATTATAGACCTCTATAGGTACCTACCTAACAGGACAATTGGTAGAGTTTATAATATTTTACTGCGTTTATAACTAATACTAATATCTTATATCTTCACCAAATTTTGACAGCTCACACAATAAACCTCGTAAATTCAGTTGATGATCACTATGCTACAGTAATAAAATAACACGTCCTTCAAATCAAAAGTAGATTTCATTGATAGTTGATCTTGAACGCAGACATGACCCACTGAAGAACCCGCATGTCTGGCAGACGGCTCGGCTCCTTGACTCATGGTAGCACTGACCACGCACAAGACGTCTCAAGTGATACAATTAAGGATATGACTAGTCATGGGACAAATTATAGAGATGGGATTTCAAGGTATCGCCAAGGGCCGTCTGCCGGTGAAAATGTAGACTTGTAATTGATACGTAATTAATTGTGAATTAACTACGTATCAATATTTCAATTTAAAAACGATTTATTGAGCATTGTAGAGCATATATGAATGGTCTGATTTAGGATTTAGCTGACAAATTCATAATAATGCTTGGACTTATTGTACAGATATTCAATGATAAAAGTAGGTAATATAAGATAGTACCTACCTACTCTCTTATGCCATAATTCCAACAGTCATCATCATGGAATCTCTTCTTTGATTCATTTGGTTACCTAGAAATATGTTTACCTAAGTTTTTTAACTTGGCAATTCGATATGTATCAACAAAACTAACATTTTTAACAAAGCAATATTGCTCTAAAAATCGTGTATGAACAGCAAATAAAAGCATCAAAGAAACAACGAAATTACAGCGTGAAAACATACATCGTCCCGTAAAAAATACAAATAATAGATTGTATGAACGCAACAATGCTTTGAAGATGCGCAATAAAAATGCAATAATGTGTTCTTGTGTTAAGAGCTTACAACATGCGTGACCGGCGTGACAATGGAGGCAGCGGCGCGTGCGCACGGGTCGGGACTCGGGACTCGGGACGCACCTTGTTGGCCACGCGTTGGTAGCTGAGGTAGACCGATTTTGTATTGTGTACTATTTGATTTTAGGCTATATATATATCAGTGCAGGTGAAATTATAATAGTAAGTAGGTATTAAGTGAGGCTTTGCCCAGCAGGGACAGCAATGGCTGAATAATTAAAAATAATTAAAAAGTAGGTATTATAAAAATCAGCAGTATATATCCGAATAATCAATTACTTAAATTCCAGTCATATGTTATCAATCACTGTAATTTAAAAGATTAATACTGTATAAATACACTTATAATTTACCGTATATAAAATCCTAAGTTTATTTCTGTCTATTCAGTATACATTTTTATACAAAATTTAATAATACTATGCAGATCAGCAAAATAGGATAAACGATAAGAAAAATATATTTGTAATAACGTCTAAGCTATGTACCAACAAAGCAGTCAAAAGTTACCGCACACGGAATAAAATAATCTCCCACAAGCTACTGTTACAAGTCACAAAAAACAAGCTTATAAAGGAATAAAACCTCCCCAATAATATTGAATAGAAATCTTCAACGGTTCATTGTGTTTTTTCGTATTTGATTTGTTGCTACAAATAGCGGATATGAAAAGCGTTTAAGGTACTTAATGTCCAGTAATTGGCGATCAATGAGGATCAGTGGGCACATTGTGTTAAACTACTGAATGGTTTTGCCCATTGTCCGATTGGGGATAAAAATTAGAAAAAAGCTTAGCCAAGCCACCACCCGTCAAGGGTCAGCACTCTATTGCAAGCTGTCGATGGATGTCAGATTAAAGCTTGGCCAATTCGAGACTTAATTCAAAACTGATGTGCACAATAGCGGATTTAAATTCCATCCGCTAAAACCTCAGTAATGTGACACTTCAATCCGTTAAAAGAACAGTCAAATAATCCACCTAAATATCTCAAGAATGTAACACAGTAATTTATAATCTACAGAGATAAATAATAATTAATAGGGACACTGGATAGTTGTTCTAAAACATTAGTATAATGTGACCGTTTAAACAAAGGGTGAAGAACAAATAAGCTGATCAAGGTGTAAGCTAACGGACTTCATTAAACGTTTTAAATTCAAAGAGTGCATTCGGCGTAATGAAATCACCGGGCGCGGGCGGTCCCACGCACCCTGAATAAGAAATATGAGCTGAACGGATACTGCTATTATCAAAACATTATTACAACACTCGAAACGCATCGCCCTTCCAATGTAAAAATTAAACAACAATTGCCTTTAATATTCGCTCGCTGGTGCCGACCCTCGGGTGGTTTTATAAAAAATCTGTCAATCTGCCGTAGATCAATCATCCTTGCTGAATGGTCGGAGGGGTGAGTAACCACAATCGAACTTAGCAGATAATAAAAGGCGTTCTATATTTACGTAAACGCATCGATTTGATGTTCAATATTGTTCTGAGGTATCTGACACCGTTTGATTGTCCATCTCTTTGTGCGCCCGAAAGTTTGAGTGACGTTGGAAAAGTACAAATGTCAAGTGGGCGGATTGCGGACTGCGGTTAACTTGCTCTATTGTTACCTCCGTAAAATAAACATTTCCTAAAGCTTATTAACAAGACTTACAATAAGAACAGAGCATAAGTGAAGCCACTTAAACAGTATAAGAACAAAAAACTCTTACTAGCAAACAAAATGTTCCAAACCCAGAACAAAATTTAAAATTATATAACCTTCTATATCGGAATATGCATGAAAATAAACAGCTCTACATGGATAAATGTGACACGTTCACATTCGTTCATACTGAACAGAGAATAACTATTACAATTACTTAATACTACATATATTCATCGTGATTAGGACATCAATAGCCAATAAATATTCTAGACAAAGAAATTATCCACAGAAACATAAGAAAGAAAAAGCTTAACCAAAAAGCCACTTATATCACCACATGTTATTTATCACACAACACGTCTGGTCGCAGGTCAGTTTGGTCTCAGTCCATTTGTCCATACAACACGAGTTCGTACTCAGGAGATGCACGCGAATGCCTCCACGTGTGCGCACGCTCCGGCGCGTCCACGTGCCGCGTTTCCACAGGTAATGCACGACGCGTGCCGATAACATTTCGAACTACACCTTAGAGCTTCCTGGTGTTCATATGTTCTGTTGTCTGAACAACTTTTTATGAAATAGGTATAATAGTTTATGCACAAGCCACAAACCTATTTGAGCTGCTGAACTTTGTAGCGCTATATGGATATACATTTCATTAATTCTTGGTCATATATTTAAATAAACTTTATATATCTTAGTACGTTTTCTGTAATTATATAAAGAGATAAATCCAGCGAATCAAATATTTATGTATGATAAAAATCGGATTGTGATCCCTGCAATGTAGACTAACTACTTATCCATTATTTGGATAAAAATGAGAGATACAATGTAATAATTACAATGCCATTCCTTTTAAATTTACCATAGAATCCAACCATAAAAACGGTAAAAAGCTATGGATGTTAACGGATTTATTTTAAGCCCTTAATCGCAGTGGCACCCGTGCACTTTATTACCGGCGCAAATCCTTCGAACAACCCGTCATCTAACGTATTGTTATTCCCAATCAATATCTTTCGACAATCCACTGATTCTAACGTGTTTTAAACAAAAACAAATAGACGCAAATATCGCTGTCGGCTATGGAAGCAAAATTGTAGGTATTAACAGGAATAGGAGAAAACAGCTTCTCATTCTGAGAAGCAAATTACATTTTAATGATACTCATTTACAGTTAAAATTAATGAACATTGAATGCTGATACATGTTTAGTCAAAATACTATTCGCACACAATTAACGATAGATATCACAAAGGCACGCGTGGACATTGTCCTGCGAAACCAATGGCTGGACAATTCATCCCAACCACGGTTAAATGAGCATCAGAACTATTACAATGAGTATTTATCAATTTCAATATAAAATAGTCAGGGGTACATGATTGATCATTGAATATCTATGAATACCTTCTAATTTTTGGTTAAAAGAATGCATGTTTGTATCGTTAATATTTATAATTATATGGTCTTGCCAGCAAAGTAATTTAAGGTTATTTATAGTTTAAATTCTTCTTTGTTACTTCAGCGTATTATAAATTTGGCGTTGTTATTAGATATCTAATTACCGTCCGCAATAACTATAACCATAGATCTCGAGTTTACAAATATTTTCCTAATAACAATAAACATAAAGTATTCGCGGTAACCCTTTCCCACAGCTCTAATTTTACTAATGTGTGTAAGCAGAGGGGTCAAAAAGTATTGGGTTAAACGCATTTAAACGTTGTTTAACATTCGAATTTACAAATTAAAAGATAAATACTGTAATAAGAAATGTCAATATTGAATGGATCTGTTATAGAAGAGTCTCCCTTTAATAAATGTTACAATCTATAAGAGCATCTAAAATCGAGGGTATTTGAAAATGTGCATATAACGCTTACAGTAAGATAGATGCTATTTCCTAGGAGAGGGTGTAAGTTATGTGTAAATCTGACCAATAACTACGTTTTTTTCTTGGTTTTTGTTCGAAAAGCGGTGTCATTACTCCTTTTTATTTTATAAAACAGACCGAGATAACCATTAAGGTTACGATGAACCATCAAACCACAATTCGCGATAGAAAAAACTTGAATATAAATAATGAAAGTAATCATTAAATTTAATGTATATAAACAATAATACTGGCACGCGTCATCATTCGGGATATAGCACCAGAAGCAGGCACGAAACCGAATCCGTTCACATGATGTCCGCTGTCACAATCGTAGCTAATTGCGCATAATGAGCAGAGAAACGAATGCAATATGTTTTTTGCCATTATTTATGCCTTGAACGCCCTGCCGATTTGGCCACCCTTCGCAATTCGCGGGTTGAAATAAAATTTAATGGTCCGTCGGGTGCGTTTTTAAGTTGTCTATGAACGTATTGTGATTTGTGAAATATCGGATTTCCGGGTTTTATATGATCGTTTTATTTTGTGATAATATTAGTTAATATGGAAACGCATCTGCCAATCAGTGAAACGAATGAAAACGTAGGTAATTTTATGATAGTTAAATTATTTTGTTTATACCTACAGAAATAGAATCGTTATGTCACAACTCTATCATTAATATAAAAAAATATACGTACGTACATTATATTCCAGCATCAAAAAAACTATAAAAAATTATATTTTTTATTTATTTAAACTAAAAAATTTGCACACAAATAGAAACAAAATGTAGGTATAAAAAATTATCGTGAATCTCTACAAATACCTTCCATACCTCTTTGCGATGATCAAAACAAAACACTATCATACACTTGGCTCACCATCAGATTAATTTAATTCGTATAAATGTCCTTACAATTTAGTAAGTACTCCTCCCAATTTCCCACGCCTGACCACATGAACTATTAGAGTCCATTAATTAATTTTGCCAATCAAGGTCGGTTCCCACGTCATGATATCGGGAAATCACGCAACATCTTTATTCATTTATTAGATTATTCGACGCTCACCTCTCCGCCCTTTGTTTTGGGGTGAGCGTGAAATGGCCTGACCATAATTACTTTTGGTGTTATGAATCGTCAATTTTAACTCTCATAATAGACCCCATTACTTATGTGTGTGAATTTTTAGATGGTTTAATATTTTACACTATTTTAGAGAACAAAAGCTCAATCTTCGTAACAAAGCTGAGTATAATTTAAATTACTATAGAACTTTTACTATGTTCCACTTAATTTACAAATAAAATTAACGTGAACGCAATAAATAAACACAAATTTCATAGTTTTTAATCAACAATAGCCAAATATCTTCAACATAGAGCAATTTGTATAATTTAGACATAAATCAAAACATTTCCTTTGAATATTTCGGATGTGCAGCGTGTTGCCCATGTTTATGCAAAATTATTCTATTCTGGAAATTTAAATTAGCAAATAGGAAGGGGTTCTACAAATAGCGTAATATTGTCGATAACTAACACTCGTGTTTAAACAGAAATATATTTCGAAACATTAGATTGTTTGAATATTAGTAAGGACATTGTATTATAAATTTTTACGTCGAGTTGTCTATGTTTACGTGGACCATACGATAGATTATCCCCAACTTTTCATATTTATATGTAATTTTCCAATTCAAAAAAAAAAACTTTTTTTTTATTGTAGAAATGGGGAGATCTCGTTCTTTAGCCTAAGCTGGAATGTGGCCTAAGATCTTCTACGAAAGACTACACGCTATTATCTACCAAAAACTGCTGTAGCAGGATCATCAATTGTAAAAAAAAATGATTGAAAAATATGATTACTGTTTCTCAATCCAATGATTGAGAAAAATATGATTACTGCTTCTCAATCCAATGATTGAGAAGAATTCTACAGTACGTTTAAAGTTACACATTATATAATAAATTCAACGATTTTAACAGAATTATTTTTTATCTATGCTTGTAGTTGTCACGTGCTGGGTGTAAAAAGAAGGTAGAGCTATCGCTATGGCTACGCGATCGGCGCACGCGCGCCCGCATATTAAGATAACGGCTGGTAATAAATTAACGACGAACACACGGCTTTTCACAATAAACTTTGTCACTTTTCACCTTGTAGCTTTGCTATCGATTTCAAGGTATATTTTATTCGTTTACGACGAAAGATATTTTCTAGAAACTAGAGAATAACATACTAAATATTTTTTTAATCTCTAATAAAATGTAGGTAGTTTTATAGGTATCCATAATGTTATACTTATCTAACTGTTAACATTTGCGGAAAAGGGATGACGACGGCAGCTACGATTACAACAAATGTAGCAATTATCTTTAAATATATTGTTCCAATGTACTCTCCAATCGCCACATAAACTTATTCTGTAATTGCGCTGGAAAAACAACTCTATCATATCAATACAATTTTCACAAAGTATGTGTAAGAGCCAATTGAAATCCAATTACGACAGTTATGATATAGAGAATCTAACTCTTCCATTAAAAGTAACTTACTCATTCAAAGTTCATAAAAAGCTGCTACATCATACTCCTACATTATTCAAGCCGTATCACTAACAACAGACATGACACCCGGCAAAGCTGAAAATTAAATCAGTATTGCGCATTTCCAAATCATCATTCGTCACAGATACAGGGTGCGAGGTCAATCATAAGCCCATTTGTTGTGTGACAGTTGCGAAATACACCCCCGCATTAACGTATTTGCTCGGAAAATAGTTGTTTGATGAACTCTCTTTCATGTCGCATCGTCGGAACGCGATTGTCTGCAGATTTGTTTAATTTGATCCTTTGTTTGAGCGTCGCTTGTGTGGAAAGGATTATGGCGGGATCAGATGAGACCCGATCGGCTGGGGTTATCGCAGTGTCACTCACAGCGACCTGCGCTTGATTTGCGAATCTGTTGGGCTCCTGTTTTAGCTTGATATGTTACATTTTGGTATAGTGATACAACGTATAATAAAGAAATAGAAGTACAATTATTTAATGTAATATGCGAGTGCTATATTTATTAAAAATTCTTATGTAGAGGCAAATATTAATAATGTGTACTAAAATAGAGATTTTTTTAATTTACTTATAAACATTCAAACATATTTTTTTATTTGTAATCTTAATAAAGCTGACTTCGTACAAAAAGTATAGTTAATACTTTTGACAATGTTCTAACAATAGTGTCTTAAATTTTATAATTATTAGTATGTAGTCGTAATATTAAGGAAAAATGTTAAGTGTTTTCCTACGAATGCCTCAAAAAGCACATACATTGATGATGACATACCTACACTCAACTAATAAAAAAAATCTTATCGGATTCATATTTTATTTAAGGATATTTTGATCACCAGTCAATTAGATATAAATATAATAGAAATTCTAATATCCTAACTTTTAAATTACTCTACATACTAACAAAATGTTACTTTTACTAATAGGATAGGTACCAATGTACAGTTCCTGATTTCACTTTCAGCTTCAGTAAGTTTAAGGTTCAACAACAACAAATTTAACTCCATAAGGTCAACTACCATATTTGCAAAGGTTTCTTATGTAGGTATTTGTTCTCTACCTTCCCTGCCACCTTTCAAAGCATTTACTTTAAGAATTCCTGGTATCACTTAACTTGGGTACCTATTATTTTAGAAAATATATAGGTACTCACCAACCAATAGTTTGATTAGAATGCAAAGTTAGAGCATTTAATCAGTTGCGGAAGAAATTTGAGCACAAAACTAGTTAAATAAATTCTGTTTATAAAATTTATTCGTAAGTATGTGATATTTGAAAGCCTCTGCTGAAAGAACACGACGGAGTCTACTGTATTTTTAATATCAACAAAAAACCGATGGAACTGTGGGCATCCGACTTATTTATACATATTAGATAGGTATATGAATTATCTACCTACAGTCAATAATCTTACTATCAATTGGTTCAGTCGCAGTATGAATGGTGAAGCTATCATCTTATTCTGCGAAGGAATTGTTTTCAATTTTGCGGATTGGCGACTTCCGGAGCAGTGAGGGGACGCAAATTGCTAATACGAGTGCAATTTATTTTTTATTTGGGCGTCAATTGATAGCGAGGCGACGGAAGCACAGCCCCGCCTCTAGATTAGCAAAAAGGTTTTATATTTTGCTATATAAATAAGATTATTGTGTTGCAGTAAATAGAGCTAGTGACTTATATAGCAACCGAATATTTCATTAATAATTGGTATATGGCATAATTCTCAATTTTTATATTGCTTATAGATGGCGACTCTAGATTTTTTCAAAATTGCATTAAATATATTTGTTATAATTGAGTTTAATGTAGGTAGGTACCTACTTACCTGATTGAAAATATACATTTTTTAGATACACAATGAAACAAGTAATATTATCGGTATGTAACATGTTTATTTGTGAATGTTGTGTTTGTTTCAGCAGCGATATAGGTAGGTAGTAGGTACCTAGACAAGACACTGGCAAAGAATAACAACTTATTGCCACTAAAGAATAAAAAAACCTTTAGGTATATTCAATATTTAGTAAAAATAAAACCATCTTAGCTTATAAGGTATGTTTTTAAAATTAGAGGGATATTATATTTCCAAGAACGTTAATTTCGAATGAGATTTAATTTCATCAACAAGCCGCCGGAATCATCAACTGTATTAAAACTACTGTTTCAAATCCATTCGGAAGCTGCTTCAAGTGTAATTTGGAGAAAACCTTATTAAACTGTCTAGAAACTTCTAACAATAATAATGAGATTACTTACATCGTATTTAAACAAAAGATTTTGGTGTTGTAAGTGATTAAATATAATCCAACTAAATAGATTGTCGCCACTGTAGTATTGTTTAAACTTTAAAGGATTAGAGATGTGAAATCAGAGAAATTATCTTAGTTTTATGGCGCTTTCTTTTTATGATAAAATACATGTAATAGAGTAAGATCCCAGAGCGATAAGACATAACTTATTTTCTAAAAGATGAAACTTTAAGTTCTCAGTAGTGTCTCATGTACTTTGTATACCTGCGTGTTTGTGAAGTTTGCCCAGTGACACCTGGGCAGGTACCAGGTGAGAAAGGTGACTAAAAATAAGAGTTACTTTACTTAAATTTAGATGGCTGATTTTTAGATATATTATATAGAATATCATTCTCAAATGGTATCGCAAGTATCAGACACTTTTCATGGACCAAAACTTTTGTCAGACGCTTTAAAGCTCCACCAAAAATAAATAAACTTTACTTATTTTTTAATGTCTGATTTTTTAATATGTTATCAAAATAACTATTACAAAATTATATTTAATCAGTCAGACAAATTGGAATGACCAAAAATCCACTAAACACAAAAAATATTCGGCCGTGAGTACGAACGCGAGAGCATTATGCATGCGTTTCAGAGCGAGTGTATATATATGTGTATAGATAGTAACCCGGATCTCCTTCTTTAACTCACATTCTGTTTCAGTCTACTGTGTATGTGCGCGCAATGTATAGTATACATTATACCGCGGCGAATGATGATTCCTATGACACTGACAGTTATTCTCAAGAGACAAACTTGTAATGGCGTCACCATTAAATTAGAAACGTATTGGAGGCGTCTAAAAATGGCATTTATTAATTTTTATGTAGCTTTATGCCATAACAATGATATTCCGTTGGAATTATAACCATTCTTAACATTTACGAGAAATTATATCAATCTGACTTTGCGTTTACGTCCTACAAAACTTACATCGTTGGCATTTATCGACTAGTGCGGAAAGTATCGATAAACCAATTTCGATAATGGAAACGAGTTCACATTTTTTCCATGCTTAAGCTTCAGTTCATTCACTATTGAATGGAACAGAAGATCGCAGCGTAATTAATTAATTCATTACCGCTCGCGTTAATTTACTTACCTATGATAATATAAGTATTTTAGACAAATTAAATGGGGGCTTCCATTTTCATGATAAAATAATATACACTGTGTTAAACGGGTTAAAAATTACGTGAAAATGATAAGGCGCATTTTTATGCTTTGGAAAACTTTCGTTTTACTTACCTACTTAATCTATGCTAAAAAACTTAAATTAATACAACAACAACATAATAGACGTCAAAAATTTTAGTTAAAATTAATTTTATAATATTTGTAAAAACATGTTTACCAACGTCGCTGAATGCAAATCACGCCTTTGCCTATAAAATAGTAAAGTATCGACACGACCCATCATACGAGCAATCACTAAGACGAACTGTCATAGGAATCATCATTCGCCGCGCCGGGTATAATGTATACTATACATTGCGCGCACATACACAGTAGACTGAAACAGAATGTGAGTTAAAGAAGGAGAACCGGGTTCCTACCTACTATCCTATACACATATATACATATACACTCGCTCTGAAACGCATGCATATTGCATAATGCTCTCGCGTTCGTACTCACGGCCGAATATTTTTTGTGTTTAGTGGATTTTTGGTCATTCCAATTTGTCTGACTAATTAAATATAATTTTGTAATAGTTATGTTGATAACATATTAAAAAATCAGACATTTAAAAATAAGTAAAGTTTATTTATTTTTGGAAGTGGAGCTTTAAAGCGTCTGACAAAAGTTTTGGTCCATGAAAAGTGTCTGATACTTGCGATACCATTTGAGAATGATATTCTATATAATATATCTAAAAATCAGCCATCTAAATTTAAGTAAAGTAACTCTTATTTTTAGTCACCTTTCTCACCTGGTACCTGCCCAGGTGTCACTGGGCAAACTTCACAAACACGCAGGTATACAAAGTACAGGAGACACTACTGAGAACTTAAAGTTTCATCTTTTAGAAAATAAGTTATGTCTTATCGCTCTGGGATCTTGGACTATAACGTCATGTTAAGGGAAAGATTTCAAATGTAAAATGTCCAATGAAATTGAATTGTTTAGTGTACACTGTGCTAATTTATTTATGGTTTTGCACGCTTTTCATAAAAAAGTAGGTACCGTAAACATTTCCACAATATAACTAGGTACCTAATATCTAAATGGTAAATTGTAAACGTAAAAATTGGTAATACCTTAAATCGATGAAATAATGAAATTATTGCGTCGGTGATGAGTATACCCTCTACCTTCATGTTTTAAATCATTAAGAGGTAGGTACATTAAACTTATCCATAGGTACCTATATCTTGATCAACTTTTTTATATAATTCATTTTATTGTATTTGCATAAATTATTTTGATTTAGTAGGTGCTTACAGCAGGTATGACATAATAGGTAGGTACCTAATCATTAATTGAACTAAGCTTAAACAAAAATAAAAACAACGGTTCTCCTTTAAAAATAAAATATTGGCTTATGAAAGGATTACGTATTAGCTCTCAGTTTTAGACAACTATAAATTCTGTAAACCATAAACATGCGAAGACTTAGCGCTAAGAGGATTATGTAGGTCCCTTCTTAGGTATTAGGTACCTAAATGATAATTTAAAGTAAGCAAAAGAAACCGATTCGGTTAAGAAATACAATTAAATTAACCTACCTATCTTTATCTTAAAATTGTAAAAAGTTGCTTGTTAAGTTTACATTTGAAATCAGCCCAAATGAGGTAGGTCCTAGGGTATGTGTAAGAACCAAAATCCATACCTACTCATATTTAAAAAATGGAGGTATGTATACGATACCTATTTAGTATATCTATGCATCCAGGTTTAAAATAAGTTACCTACCTACCGTAAATAGTTCTCCAAAACTCTGTAGGTAATTAAAAAACAAACCTCTATAAAATAGAGAGTTTATTAAAATTTCATTTTACTAACCTAACCTTGTATAAATATTGCGTTTTCCAATTTTTATCAAGTTTAATGAGCGAATACACGTAGGTAAAAGTGTAACGTGCGCGCCCGCATCTTTTTCCCTCTTTCAATCAGCTTGCTTTCTGCATATCTACAAATCTATTATAACTTTGTATCCCCACAATTGCAGTTACATAAATTTAGCACTTTAAAAACAATTTAAAATGACGATTGGTATAACGGCAAATGTATAAAGTATTATTTAATTTACTTAAGCAATTGGTTGTCTAATTACAATAGGTACTACACCAAGTAAAAAAAACCTTAAAAAATACCTAGTTAGATTTAAGATGTTAGATAAGGTACCTACATATTAGATAGGTAGATACCTACACGAAATATACTCTACCGACTTCCGAAGTTCAAGAGGATTAAAATTTTTAGCATTATAATATTATAAGATACAGAATTTTACCATAGGTAGCTTTCACCTATAATAAAATTCAATATAAATGTCCCTTGCATACTAAGATAAATTGAATGAAGCAAACAAAAGGTAGGTATATTATGTCGAATGAGTTATCGCTGCCAAGGTACAATTAACTCGTATAAAAATCAATACGAACCGATAAGTATGTAACTAGGTGATGTATCACTGAAATTTCCCAACATCGGCTTTTCCTGAAAAGCAACAGCTCGTTCCCATTGGTCGAGAGATTGAAACGACATACGTTTTCCCATTGGCTAGTGGGCGGGCGTATTGCATTGCTGCTTTCTGATTGGTCGAGGCACATTACCCTACAGGAGACGACGGTGGGGAGAATCATCCCTGTGTTTATTTTTGTTGTTAAAGTCAGTGAGCTATGAGCTTTCAACGCGGTGACTGCATGCGTGCTTTTGCAGGATTTGTTAATAGTTATTGATAGTTAATACGTGTTGTGCGTGATTGTGATATTGGTTGTTTAAGGACATTGTGTTTATTTCCTGACTACATTTTTGGAGATGGTTATCCTGTAAGTATAAAGATTTTATTATATTTTTGTATGTATGGGGTTTGGTTTGAGAATATGTTTTTTAATGTTTTTTTTTTTTATTAAAATCAATTAGATTGGGTTAGCGGGTAAATTTTAGTTTCTCCTTGATAGGTTTTAAAATAAGAGCTTTTATTCGTAGATAGTTTCCTTGTATTTGCAATGCTTTAAAGTACAATGTATAATAAATATGGATACCTATAAAATATACCGACGTCGGTTGAGAGGTTTTTATTTAAAGTAGGTAAATTAGTCACAATTTGAAAATGATTGCCGAAATTTAGGTAGGTAGGTATTTATGTAGGTACCTACATAATACAACGGGTAGAGTACAAGAATGCTATCATGGACTGTTAAAATTTAATTAAAAAAGGTGTGGATAAAAATAGGTTTAGGTATTTGAAAAAAAAATGCAATTAAAGACATAAATAATAAAAAAAAATACTTGAAATTTTACTCTCAACGCGCCTAAAGAAGTTTCACTTCTAAAAAATCATATGTTTTATGTACCTACTATTTGCATAATTAAGAGAGCTTATTTTTATTTTCAAAAAGGGGTTCTTATTCCAAAGTTCCAAACTCGACTTTATCTTTGATCTATTATCTTTTTTTTTTTTCTTCTTGATTATTCTGCTAATCATGAATCGAAGTTAATGTTTTGCAGTGTTTTTAAGAGAGCTTTATGAATAAGTATTATTATTTTATTTTTTTTAATTTATTCACTTCTTGGTTAATGGTAACAAAAAAAATGGGGGACCATCATATGATAACTCACACGATGTTAACTTTTTTGATTTTGTTGTGCAAACAGTAGTTTTAACATCTCTTCTTAAAATGAATTAATTATCATATCGATCATCGATGGTTGTTTTCATAAAAAAAATATAAAAAATATTGTAACTTTCAATCAAGATATATATATTTATATATTTGAATTATAATATTTGAATGCATAATTATAAGGTATCTATAAACACAATTAATGATCATAATTAAGTTCAGACAGATAGGTACTATGGGTACTACCTACCTATGTGCATTAAAAGTTTAAAATAGTAATTCATAAAATCTTATAGTTATACATAAAAACTTATTTTAATCGCACTTATTAACAGGTTAATAAGAGCTTTATTCTCGCGCACTAAAATTACTTAAATTATCTTACTCCCAAGCCCAAACCAGTCTCTCGTTAGGCACGGTCTATTAACTTGTATTAACTTAAACAACATGACTCAGCGAGTATATTGAAATCGCCCGGGGTTGGTTGAAGGTGTCGGGGGACGGCAATTGGTTTTAATTGAAACTCATTGAAAACGTACAAGGGAACGATACATAAAAAGTTCCTAGATATTCGTAAAGTTCATAGAGTTGAAAGTAAAGCTTTATGGCTTTTGTTTATAAGCGATTTATTTCGATTTACGAAAGCTTCTCATGTCGTTATTAGGAGGAAAGCTAGTAATAAAAACATTTTTTTTAATAATATCGTGTGTTTTAGTCTCATTGTGAGACTATAATGGGAGAGCAAAGTTTGACATTGAGCATCTGAATTATGGAAATCAATTGATCAAAATAATAACTTATTTAAAAAAGATAACTAGGTAGGTACTCGCTAATGCTATATGAATATAAAAATAAAGAAATTTCTACATAAACGCTGTTAAAGTAATTCGAATTTATTAATTCTCCTAATTCTAGATATTAATAAAACAGGTGAACATTGATTGTACAAAAATCAACAAAAAGTACAAACATAAAATCGTTTCAGTTCCTTTTGAAATCGTTTCATCCAATTAGATTGTGCTGCCCCTTCTCAAAGGGCTATTCTAAAGCAATTGGCTTAACGAGAGTTGTAAGGGGGAGCTTTCTTAACGATGTAACCGAAGAGGGGATATCGCAACATTTCGATAGAAAGATTTTAGGTAACATTCGTAATAAGTACTTATATAATCGTAATAACCTACCTACAACACTTATTCGTAGCTTAGTTGATTAATAATTTAACATACGAATTAAATTTAATTAAACGGCTTACTTTCTAAGAAATAAGCATTTATGCGATAGCCTTTTAGATTTAAATAATTTCAAACGAATGTTCACAAAGTAAAAAGAAGTCGTTTTGAATGTAAAGTTCGGCAATGATCAAACGATAAGTAATAAATTGCGTTTACTTTACCTATGCATTTGTTACAGCACCAGGAGTGCGGACATGTCAGAGGGACAAGCCACACCCGAGTGGGATATCAACGACGCTGTAGTCCCCAGAGTGACGCATTTTGACACATTCGGCGAATGGTGCGACGGCCACGTGAGGAGGGTCTACCCTCCCGGCTGTGAAGAAGCAAGGAGACACGCGTCAGGATGGGCGATGAGGAACACCAACAACCATAATGTACATATCTTGAAGAAGAGCTGTCTAGGCGTACTAGTTTGCTCCACGAGGTGTCGACTGCCCGACGGCTCAAGAGTACATCTGCGACCTGCAATCTGTGATAAAGCGAGAAAAAAACAACAAGGTATAAATCTATAAATCAATTTTGCAATCTTAGACTATGATAGACCACAATTGGAACTTTGCTTTTGAAAACATATTTTCAATCTGAAAGTATCTAATAGTCCGGGATACATCGCCCATTTTTGCAAGTGATTACTATCAAGCTAATTTTTCGTGAGTAGCTTTATTTTGATGAGATGCCCAATAATTTCATGTACGAAACTCTCGATTGTGGTAGCTTACAGAGGTAACAAGGATAAAAATTTTTGATTTGACGGTTCTCAAATATTTATTACGCAATTTGTAGGACAATATGTCTGTTGAATTATATAAGTATTAAATAAGTGAAAATAAAAAAATCAGCTGGTTATTAATCATTTATGATGACTTCGTTATCGATACACATTAGAAAGGGGGGCTCTTTGATCAAACCATAGATTTTGTAGGACAAATATTTTTTCGAATAATTTAGATAATTATCTTGAGATTGAACAAAAAAAAACATTCAGTTAGTAATTAATATTTGAGAACCATCAAATCAAAATATTTTATCCTTGTTTCCTCTGGTAGCTACCACAATCGAGAGTTTTGTACATGAAATTATTGGGCATCTCATCAAAATAAAGCTACTCACGAAAAATTAGCTTGATAGTAATCACTTGCAAAAATGGGCGATGTATCCAAGACTATAATAATTTAAATTATCTTTTAGGTAAACCGTGTCCAAATCGCTTGTGCAACGGCGGCAGATTGGAAGTGCAACCGTGTCGCGGACATTGCGGATACCCAGTCACACATTTCTGGAGACATACAGAACACGCAATCTTCTTCCAAGCCAAAGGGTCTCACGATCATCCCCGACCAGAAGCCAAAGGTGCGAGCGAAGTGAGGCGGTCACTCGGCGCTGGTAGACGAGTGCGCGGTCTGGCTTTATTACTAGCCAGAGAAGCAGCAATTGCCGACAAAATACTAAATGTTAAGCCCGAAAAACAAATGCCACATAAAACAAATCCACATCTTCAACCACCTCCGCTGATACCAGACAACCAAAGAGGTAAATGTCTATTATATAACTTATTTAATTAGACTTAACAAATTATAGAGAGGACCCTTGCAAGTAATTTTACAGTCATTAGATATTATTGATCTGATCTGATTTTATTATCGATATTCGATATTAATTAAGTATTTTAAATTGCATTAAATACACTAAATAGATTAAAACAATCAACTTTCGTCTTATCCAAATTATAACGAATGTTTTCTCTTGCAGCATTAACATGTACATGCGGCCCATTCGAGTGCAACTGCCGGTGGCGTCCTGAAATGTCAAATGAGACATTTACCCCCACAACGTGGCCATCGACTGAACACCAACCCTACAATACTTACATCGCACCTTCAATACAAACCCCACACCAACAGCAACAAACATACGACCCTAGTGCATTGCCCTCTGATGACATCTTCCATCCTGAAGAAATATTCCAACTAGACCAACCCATACGCCTCGACTTCCCAATGGAAGAAAACACCTTAGAATCTCCTCCTACGTTCGCTGATCTTAACAGCGAAAACTCTAGACCAGAAGATTCATATTGGTTCGAATGGCAACGAGCCGCTGGAGGATCAGAGTCCAGTGAGACATCTTCACCCGAGCTTTTTGGGAATGGATACCAACAAATGGAACCGTACTGTGATCAACAAGCGTACGCGCATCAACAGTTTTACCCCGAAGAAGCGCAGTACTATCCCGTAGATAATACGAGAGAATCCCCAGTCATGGAAATGGAAGATCAGCGGTATTATAGGTACGGTCAAGACTGTTCACAAAATAACATAGAGATGCAAGGTTGGAACTACACAGACTGCGCCTTCACCTCGCACAACATTCCTGAATGTAAACAGTACTACGACGTTCAACACACACAATCTGTAAACGCATTTAGTGGTCTTTTATAATTCGCTGTTATTAGAAAAAAATATTTGTACATAGCTTGTTAATAATAATAATTGTGTAAATTGTATATTTCTTGTTGTTGTAAGGCTTTGATTTTGTGTTAACTATTAAGTGATGTTAGTTCCTTTTTCTGGGCCCTTCATGTTTGTTATTGAAGCTGGATCGAATAGAATGAATTCGTTTTAAGGAGCAAATAAAAGCGCATTTTTATAAAATGTCTATTTATTGTATATAAAAATTACATTAAAATTGTCAATTTTACATTTCTTTTATTTTCTAAAGATAAAATTGGTCACTACAAAATAGTCCACGAAGCGATTACACGATAAAATTTATTATGCATTCGTAATCGCAAAATATAATATGTACCTTAAGTTGTCCATACGACTATAACTTTAAACAATATCGATAACAATATACCAAAAATGAGTTAATATTTCGACAGAGCGATCGACCGCCTGCTCTGTGTCCACTACGCCATCTGCATGCGCATAGCTCGAAGCCGCTACACGGTGAAGCGCGCAATGGAAATATTAAAACAATTTTGTTTCAACATTTCATCTGAACAAACAAGTATTTACAATAACGATACCTGTTTATACAAGATTCTCTTTATATGCTCATTAGAAAGAAAAAATCATATTCGATTGACAATTATTGTGAACTATAGCAAATTGTGTGTATTATTAAAAACCTTACAGCTAACAATAGACAAATAGATTAACATTATTTAATCACAAAGCGATATCACGTAACGGCTTTTTTAATATTGCAAAATAGGGCCATAAAATTGAACAATTTAATGTAATCACTCCCTTAGATATAACGTTCATTAATATAGGCCCTATCAATTATTATATAGAGATGACGTATTTAGCCCTTCTGTTAACGGGGGTGAGGAGAGCACAGCACGCACTATCACAGCATTCGACAAAGCCGACTGATGCCTCTAACCTTCTCATTTCCATGGCAGTAACTTATACTTCACCAGATTAGAGACACTCGAAGCCCAGAAAGGGCTCATAATAAGGCCACAAACAAATTTCAATTCGAAGCGATGCCCTCTTCTTTACAACGTAACGTTTTGCACATCATTCTATATTTTATAAGAAAAATTACGGACGCAAGAAACCTGTGCTTTGATAATAAGACTAGTTCCTATATGATACTGTATTTATATAAAACCGTATAATATTCCATATTGCATAGTACCCAGTCAAGTAATCGATAAGAATGCCATATAGGAACTAGTTCCTTGGAATTTACCAGTGAGTAAATACTTGATACTATTTCAAATAAACTACAGCTAGAACGATAGAACTATCTAGAAGTAAGAGTTTAATTTGAAGCGAGATCGTTCACGTAAGCGTTTCCGTTTGCTGAAGCCTAAACGCTTATAGTAAGTGTAGAGTAGCGGACAGAAGTCCTATTAATACTATGACTTAGGTATCAATATAGACTTAAAAGTTAAGACAAACATTGAAGATGAAAAGCGAAACTACCTACAGCTGTATTTAGACACGAAGCTATAACATTTTTTTCTTTTACTTTCATAAAATTAATTACGTGTTACTCATAACATTTTGTGCTTTATACAAAAAATATTTTTAATTAGTTATTGGTAAATCGTTAGATAAAAGAATTACTAGAACAAAATGTTAGTTACATCGTTAACAGTTTTAAAGGAACACAAAACACAACGCGAATATTAATATAAAATATGGTGACGCAAAACAACGCTAGTTAAGCTGGGAAGCGACTAAAATTATAATTTGTACTATAGAAGAAAACACGAATTTAAATTCGAGCAAACGCCTTCAAACTCCCAAAAAGGCTATGATTAAGCCCCATCCTTCTTCTTTTATTAATTCAATGTGCAACCTAAACCTTGCTTTGTCTCTTTCACTCTTACGTCAAATAGTCTTAAATGAAAGAGACAAAACAATACTTGGTTAAACATTGCCTATTTATTTTTACAAGTTACCTTCATCTTGAATTATTCAATCCATAAACAAAAAATGAAAAGTTTATCTTTAATATAAGTAAAATAAAAATAATTCCTTGTTACAAAATACAATAATTAATAAAGTGTTCCATGTTCGTTTCTAAATCATGGAAGACTATCTAGGTGGAATATTTCCAATGATATATATTTCAATATTCCTAATAATGGCGGACACGTACCTAATTCATGATACAGAAATGATCTGTACAATAATAATTGTTTAGGACAATTTCTAAAACAGTGTTTTTTTATTTATGATTTAAAACAAAGCTGTTATACTAACGTGGTTACATATAAAATATCATTCAAATTCACATGCAAAATATACATATACAACTTTAACGTTATTCTGACGTGAAAACTTCCCATAATAAAAATTCAGAAAATATTTTTTCATCAACATTACATTTGAAGAGGAATCGCCCAAAATATTGAAAATAAAAATATGATGGCAGAGATAAAATTAATTAGGACATATTTTTTAATATTATGGATTAAATGAATAAGGTGAATAGTTTAGAAATTAAAGACTTTTTAACGGATTTTAAACGCGATTTATTCATTATATTATTTTCTCTAGCGTCTCCCCGTGACCACGCTCGCTGTAAAGTGTTCGAAACGTCGGGAAAATAATATAATGAATAAATCGCGTTTAAAATCCGTTAAAAAGTCTTTAATTTCTAAATGTATAATACTCGCGTAAAATCAAACACTAGAAAATACTAAGGTAAATAGTGATAGATATGATCTTGATCTCGAAAGATATAACAGACAAAATATAACATATGCTTAACCTCCTAAGGACCAATGGCCTCATATAAGTACATAAACACCATCACCATTACAACCCAAAGCACCAAAAAGTTTTTACTAAATTACCAACCACTGTCCTCATCCTATGACAAAATCGAAAATTCGAAATAACTTAAAAAATACCGCGCTTTTCTGCCTATGATCACTGTGTAACGCGATTGGCTGAATTGAACTATTGGGTTTGATAGGTAAATGGGTTATCCAATCACAGAATTTTAAAATACTTTAGTTAAAGTTTTGAAAATGGCTGGTCAACGTAACAGAGGTAAGTTAAATCGTTAATTATCATATTAATCTCTCACTTGATTTTCATTTGGTATTGAAAAATGAATAGTAAAAACAGTACAGGAACGTATTTTAATTAAATTTAACGAAACAATTCATATTGTATTTTTAAAATTCACGGATAATTTTTATGTGATCATGTGAGAACATTGGTCGTTACTTACAATATTATTTTCATTTTTTTTGTACTCAGTTGAAGACATTGGTAGTCAATGACTATAAAACATTTAATTAGTTAATAATTTATTTTGTTGTTTTACAGTAATTTTGAGTGTAATTGTCCTGTTTTATGATTATAATTTATTTAAACTGTCAACAGGAATTACTATTGCAATCAAAATATACAGTTATCTTCCTTGTTTTATCAGTTATTCGTGACGATAATATCATCGATTTCCTAGCCGACTGACGGAGATTTTATTCCTAGTGATGAAGACTTAGGAGACCCACCATTTGTTTCCGAATCGATTTTTAGTTAGCTCATTGATATTTCAAGTTCTTAATATTGTACTTCCAATGTTTTTATTTCTTTTTTTAACATAATATGTTCAGATAGTTTAGATATTTTATTACCTAATATGTAGTAAACTTACACATTTAGAAATTAAGAAAAACTGTTTTTAATTCTTTTGTATACTTTGTAGAGGTTTTTGTATGATCTCATATTTTATAACATAAGTAAATAAAAAAATCTACAAGTAAAACCTTATTTTAATAAAAAAATTTTTGGATTCACTTAGGTCTGATGTGATCACATGAGAACAAAATAAATCGAGTTTTTTTTTTCAGAAATGTATTCTATAAGCTATATTTTACACAGATAAAAAATCCCACAAGTAAATTTTAACTCTAACATTAAAAAAATAAAAAAATACCATTGGGTGGCAGGTCTATTGTATTTTTATGTACTCAGGTGAGAACAATGGGTGGTAATGCAGAATAGGATTTTTTTAGCTTGGTCCTTAGGAGGTTAAGATTCGTTTTATATAAAATTAGTGCATTTATATCAAACAAGCGAATGCTCATTCTAACCCCACTATGTCAAATTCTTATAGTGTAAACAGGCGTAGATCATTATTTCATTGTTCTTAGTGCGGCCGAAAAGATTCTATGCAATGTCCTAATACTGAACAATACTGAATACGAGTTTTCGTTTACACAAAAGATCACGAAAGATTGCTATTACTCTAGCTCTAGCTCGATATTTGTTTGATGTAAATGCAAGACATTCGATCCTTTCTGGATATAAAATATTTTTATTGCCTTTTTTTCATACTTTAAGAGCTGGTAATTAGGACATTTTTGAATAACTTTGATCCTTACAGCGATATACATTAGATTATATGGTTCTTTAACACAGTTGTTCAACATTTGAAGTTGGTGAGCAAAAATACACTAGTATGTATAATATAATATGCACTGAAAAGTGAAATCAAAAGGTGGCCACAATATATCAAAACAATCTTATGCAGAGATATAGAGAACGTGTGAATATGAGAAACAATAAAGTAACTTTACAATATGTATGTTTGTTTTTTTGTCAATTGAATTTCAGTATATCCCGAACCAATGTATTTTTACTTTCCAACCTGTTTAAAACAAGGTATAACACAATCTCCATTCCCCTTTGGCAACAACCCAACAACTAAACCTAGTTTTGTCACACGATAACATAAAACTGCGTTTAAACAGGACAATAGTTGTTAATCGATGTTTTTCAATTTGCGCATTTTACGATCGATTGCAGGCACGGAATCAAGGTTAGTGACTGAGGTGGGTATTAAATAATTTCAAAAAATATTTTTTCTTGTAGAGAATATTAAATTTGTCGTCTCATCCCTCCTCCCCCTTTTGGCATCTTGTTTATTACCTTTTACAATTATAGAGTACGTCGTAATATACTACTAAACGAGTTTATTGTACATTTGAGTAATTTAAATAAATTCGCACACGATAAAAGATCGAAATCACGCAAATTCGTATTCCACCTACCCAACTCTTCAACGACATATTATATCCAAATACTGCCAAAAACTTAATATTTCGAAGTTTTTATTTAAACTCATCCTTTTCAAATCCTTTCAAAATCCACTCAAATTTCCCACGAGCACTAAGTATGTATCATAATATGGTACGGCGAATTCGTTCTTCTACGTATTGCTATAGAGTCCATTATCCAAATCATGTACACCTTAATACACGGCATAGACTCCGTCTGTATACGTCATAGTAATTTCGGTCTTTTGCGTTTAGAAATAGAGTCCATTATCCACCTACTTTACAACGTTAACAATTCGAGCGTATAGTTCTAATCCGCCGTTCTAGTAAGTCTATACCCATAAGCACTGTATCAATATTATACGGCACAGCGAATTCGTCTTTCTGCACATAGAAATAGAGTCCATAATCCACCTACTTTACACCGAGTTAACAATTCACGCGTATAGTTCTAATGCGCCGTTCTAGTTATTCTATACCCATATCTATATTATACGGCACAGCGAATTCGTCTTTCTGCACATAGAAATAGAGTTCATTATCCACCTTTACACCTTACACGCGTAGTACCTAGTTCTGTGTAGTGGTGCGTAGGTGCAAAGTGTTCGGTCGTCAAGGAGTGGCCTCTTCAGCTAGTTCGGAGCCGGGAGGGGCTGATCCTCTGGCCACTACGGCCACTGAGCTGACTGTTAGTTCGAGAGGCTCGAGCCCTGGACACCTGCCCACGCTGCATTCCATGTCCGTTCTGAAATAAGAATAGGACGGTAAGTAATGTTCAAGCAATTGTAGCGTTGATTTTGGTTGTGTTAAGGAAACGATTTTCGATTATATTTAGGTGCGTAAAGTATTTTTTGATACACTTTTTTGATACACATTTTTGATACACATTTTTGATACACATTTTATGTGTACCAAAAGTGGTTGGTAAGCATAAACAATTTAATAATTAAATTTAAATTAATTAATAAACAAAAAATTTATATTTATAAAGCATTTGAATGCCATAAAACAAAAAATATCAATTTCAAGCATAAACAATCAAATCTATGTACGATAACAATTTTATGAGAACTTAAAGTAAGGGACAGAAAATAATATTTATGTCATTTCTTTTCTTTGAGGTTTTTTGATAGACTATTAGAAATATGTATGAGTGTAAAAGCTACGTTTCTGTACCATTCAATGTACCATAGAATAATCTAAGGTAAAGGCTTCAGATTAGACTACATAATATCACATTTTATTGGTTTAAGTTTACAGACACCAAATCAAGTGACTCGCATACTCACAAAGCACTAGCCGTCGACACTTGCATCTTAGCGCTCTGCCACTCGCTCGACTCGATCGAGTCCAGTTGGTCTAAATCCGACTGTGGTGGTGCTGGCGTGATTTCACACGAAACCGGTGACTCCAGGTTAATGAGAGTAGCTGTAGCCACTTCGCCCACTCGACTCGCTTCGTCCGTCGCAGAGCTAGTCGACTGGCTCGTGTCTCCTGACTTTTGGGTATCTGTTCACGGAATAAAGTAGTTAGCACGCAATATTGAAGCCCAGTTTTGTAATAATATAATAATACTTGAATGTTAACACAAAATGTATCACATTATACGGCTATAACATTTTATCTAGAGAGTTATTCAATAATGTGATAATTAATTCTCCAGAAAATAAACTTGACCATCACATTACAGGAATATAGAAGGTTCTTTCAGAACACATAACATTTTTTTAATATGCCAATACTTTTTTTTTACTTCTATTAATCAAGTTCAAAAACATTGTCGAAAATTACCAAAATTTCAAAGCACAACTAAAAAATCGCAACAAAACAAGCGATCAAAACACAAAGCAAGGGGGGACAGAACTAAAAAACATATAAAGCAATAACCTGTTGCATGCATATAGGTCAGCCACTTCTTGACCGGGCGCGCTTCGAGCGCGTTGAGCACGCTGCCCTTCAGCGCGTCTGTAACGTGCACGTGTTACTGTACAATCGACTCCGAACGTGTGTAACGTGTAATGTACGTGTAATTACATATATTCTACGTGTGGACGACACGGTAAAAACAATAAAAAAAATATATACGTTTATATTAGCAAATTTTACATATTCGGTTCACAATTTTGCTCTGTTTTCTAAAATAGGTTATTATTACCTGTGTCTCAGAAAACAGTGCCTTCCCTTATGAGTTCATACAAATATTTTTAAATACATAAACAGAATAGTTTTCAGATCGATTACAATTAAAGAATGAAAAAATACTAATATACTTAACTACAATACGCGTAACATATTTTGAAACCAACATGGGAAAACAAAGGCGCTCGCAGTACTCGTTCACTTTGATTTCGTGTTCCGTCCACACGGTTTGCTCAAAATAATATGACATTACATGTTACACACGTCTGGACTCGGATCAGCGCGCATGCACATACTATGTAGCTGTCTAAGACCTAACTGATTTAACCGTGTCTTACGACGGATATGTGAGGTATCTACTTGCACAGTAGGGAAAACAGCTATGTTTAAAGTAAGAAGGTATTTGATTTGTCTTAAGCCAAAATCGGATCAGTGAGATGTTTGGAAAACTCAATTTATTTTTCCTAACAAATTTTGTTAGAAGCCTGATTGATAAACTAAACTTTCCCTAATCCATCAAAACTGCAAAAATTGCTCTAAAAGAACTATTAATACTTGAGCGGCAAAGCAAAAGGTCATTTTAATAAAAAAAATAATAACTAATAAAACCAATGATTACAACATAAAGAAGGCAAAATGTATCAATAATCATTTTTTCAGACAGCGTCATGTGTCAAAATTTTTTTCAATAATACTATCAAATGAAATTTGAGCGTTTCTAAAATAACTTTAAGACGACGCCGCTTATAAAATGCTAAACAATACAATTTACCTTCTCATTTTTTGTAAATTAAAGAAAAAATCCACATTTTTTGTAAATTTTAATAATATCATACCTTGTTTATGCCTATGGTCACAGCACGAGGGGTGTGGAGGGTGCGGTTTGAGCGGCTTCACGCGCACTCGGTAGAACTTCGAGCCGCGTGGCATTTGAAAACGATTGCCACTCTATACCAAACAAATACTTAATACTTATGAGGAATGAAATAAGAATTTCTTTATAAGATGAAATTTTAGCTTTTTTTTTAATTTGGAATTGGTATTGGTATCTCGGTTCAACTTTCATGTGTTCACTAATAATGCTATAAGAAACTGAGTAGCCGAAGCTAGAAATCGAACCAGTCTAGAAAACTAATATAAATAAATAAAGCCTTTATTAACAATCTAAATGTTACATTTCTTCTAGTCTAGAAAACTACATAATATCAAATATGTATAAATTATTTTTTATATTTTCGATAATTTTTTGATGTTTAACAATGGAATGTTGGATTTTTTTTCAAGGTAATATAAACTTCAAATCTAAATAATCAAAGCAATTAATACCTTTTTAGCATAACAAAACTCTTTAGATTCGACGGTGGCGATGGCATACAGCCGCCTCTCTCTCTCATTCTTGACGTGTATACTGAGATCTAATGAGGCGAGGCAGTCGCTATGCACGAAGTACATTATTGATGCTTCCTGAAATATAAACCGGAATACATTAGGTAACATTATGTTCCCCAAACCATTAGATTCTTATTAATAAGGAAAAAAATTATCAAGTCAAACACTCAAGAAAGCGCAGTAAACCGGCAATTATTCCGGATCTAACACGCATCTACAGAGTTAATGGGTGAATCAAATTATAATTATACTCTTCAATCCTGATAAATATTATCAAACTAGAACTCCTTACAGTATACACTAGACAGTACACCATTACTAAACTAGCATAACTTTCAGATAGGCCGGGAGATATCGCGCGATATCTATAACCGCCATACTGTTACAAATGACCCAAAATATTGTGTCAGTATCTCCCAGCCTAAGACTAGCGTTCTTAAACTAAAAGTAGGCTAATCTCACCTGTAGCACAGTATAATTCAAATGAGCTGGGTCCCACAGCAAGAGGACTGTGTGTCCGGGCAAACAAGACGATAAGCTGAGCGCACCAGCGGACAGGCCCACGGGCGTGTGACAGCGCGTGCGTGCCCGCTTTCCTTCCTCTTTTTTTGGCGATGACGATCTTTAATAGAAAAATGTGTTTTAATATTTTTTCTTTATATAGAAAAAAGAGCACGAGACGGCATTAGGCGAAAGACACAGGTTATATTTTTTATAGTGTAAGTAAGTGAATTTCATCGATTGCAGTTAATTTTTTTTTTTTTTTTGTTTTCAATCTCTTTATTGTTTAAAAATATTGAAGTTTAAAGAAAGACGGCGATATATTAACGTATAACACTTAATAAGCCACTTTATAACCCACTGGTGACATAAAGAAATATAATTTATATCCTGGTTCTGTATTTTATACAATTATAATAATTTGCAGCTTTTATAACTTTGATTACATATTATATAATATGTTAACTTAATATATAACATATTATATATTAACTTAATTCTATATATGGTATTAATTATATGCGTCACATGCTTAAAATATACTACAGATTACGTTAACAAAGTGACAATATTCACGCGGCACGCCTCATGCAAATGCTATACAATATACATATCATTGAACTCTATAACCCTTGTACTATGGCCTTATTTACGCAGCTAGTAATGGGCCAGAAACAAATAGTATTCTTATGTTTACAGCGGTGCTGTGAACATGTGTTCGCGTTACATTTTTGACGTGACAACGTCTTATAATTCGATAGAGCCGGCTGCACGCACGAAAAAACATGACTCATGCGGCGTTACCTCGCTCTGAGGCGTTCCATGTTAAGGCTTGAAGTGCAAGCGAGAGCGCGGAACGAGCGACAAAGAAGCACAATCGGCCTTAAGACGTTGTCACGTTCAACTATCGTCAGTAAATCGACTTTACAGACAACCAATTTTTTTTATGTCGCTTTAAGCGCTATATGGAATGAGTCGAGAAATTATATGCCTTTCTTGTTTGCACTTTCCTAGCAAAATTCTTACTTATTTTTAATTTAGGAACAAACGTCAATGTTTATTTACAATAGACATTTGAGGCCTTTTTATCTTTTTTATATACGTATTTACTTTGCCATTTGAATGGAACTGATCGTGTAAATATTATAATAATATAATTTATTCATTATTCAGGATAAATATGAATTTAAGTAATGGAAGACTAAAATGTGTATAATATTACCATAAAATTTAAATTTCAAGAAAATAAGATAATTGTGGAAAGGATTAATGAAAAAGGTTATTAGGTATGACTTAAAAAAAAGTAATAATAAATAGTAAAAAATATATTAAGGATACGATATGGGACAAAAACAAAGAGAAAACATTGGAAGACTCGTGTTTTATTATCCAAAAAAAAAGTGATAACTTATTTCAAATATACACATCCAAAACTTTGTTATTGATTAATTATAAAGACAGCTGAATAAGTGAAATAAACATTTTCAATTCCAAAAGAAACATGTAAATATACCTACTTAAAACTATAAAAAACCACAAAAAAAATTAGGATTCCATCACTATTTAAAAACATCACCTCACATAATTAAACGCGTTAAAATAATTTTAAAAATATTTGTATCCTACTTATCTTTAATTACCTACTGTAAACTATTCTCTTTTGTTACCTCTCTTTGTATATTTTCGTTAAAACATCATAAGAATGAAGGGTCAAAACAAGGTCAAAAGGATATAGAGTCATACGTGATATTCAAGCTATTATTGATTAGAGTTAAATGTAATTTGTGACATCATGTAAGTAAATAATATTATGGCATAGTCATTTTTAAAAACAAATATGCTTAAAAAGAGCGTGTGTGCCGAGCACACGTGTCAGAAGTGAAACTTCTTTGGCTAGATTAAGATACCAAAATCGTCGCCTTACTCCATGACGTGACGGTATTGCATTTACTCTCAACGCGCCAAAAGAAGTTTCACTTCAATACAATAGTGTTCTAAAGCCATGTATTCATGCTAAACATATTGAGCAACAATTGATGAACACGATATTGTTGGAAACTTTGTTTAAATGTTGTGTGTTGCGTTCCTCGGTTGAGAAAAATAAATTAACATCGCAAAACAAATGTTTATCATGAATATAGCTTTAATTCAAATTACAATCATATTTCAGAGTTAAGTGTTCATACAATCATCAATAAATTATATTGCACAATTATTTTTAAACAATGTCTGTTTGTTATCTGTGATTATTCTATATTTTATGTAATGTGAGGATTGCTAAGGCTTAATAAAAAAAGAGTTACTAAATTGCACATTGAATTGTAAGCAAGCGTAACACATTATAGGCCATCCACACGTCTGCCGAACAACGTGACAAACAACGAACACATAGGGACAGCACTATACGAAGAAAAGAGATGTACTTATTTCCTTCTCGCTTCTCTGTATAGCGCCGTCCCTATGTGTTCGTTGTTTGTCACGTTGTTCGGCAGACGTGTGGATGAACCTTTATATAACAAGCAACGTGTTAAATGTATGTTTAAAAAAAATATAACAAATAGAAAAAATATACTACTAAATACCTTCACTACAAAGTCAATGGAATATTATAACATGGAAAAGGTTAAAAAATATATTCTATAAAAATGGACTGTTGATTCTGAATCCATTTTGTGGTATTCGAAAAACAAACACAAACAATTTTACGTGATACATACTAAAAGTACAAATAAAATGCAAATAAATGCTATTACTTTGAAAATTATTATTTATATGCTAAGGTTTTGTGATCAGTCTTTTTTTTGTGATTGTTTAATATCGATGTTAAATATAAATAAAATATTACATAAACAATACTAAGTATTGTTTTTGAGCATGGACGTCAGTTGTAAAGGATTAACAAAAATGTATAATTGTTAAAAAAATTAAACCTAATCACGAATGCACGCAGTGTCAAAGTTAAAATGGTAGGAAAAAGAATTTAAGTGGCCATATTAAAAAAAATCAGGTGCACAACATACAAAAAAGAACCATAAACATAAAATAAAGATTACAAACTAAGTAAATAACAATCCCCTAACCATTAAAGTAGGTACTATAAACAACTAGACTCACAATGTCATTGAAATTAGCGCCTTATTTCGTTTTCGTAATGGTCAAAGTCTATTGCTTCGTTCATTAGAAAACTCTGCACAACGTCTGTTCGGGCAGAGTTTTGCTTAGGACAATTCCTAAACGTGATTGTCAGTCTAGTCGATAATTGTACCGCAATGTCCGTAACACAAGCAATCCAAGTGCAAAAAAGTGGACAAAAATGTACCGAACTACAATATTAGCGGCTATTGGTTGCATGAACCTCACCTGCCATCGCTATCATCCTCTCTACTTTTCTCCCCTTCGTCTGATCTCTTTTCCAACTCTTTCTTGAGGTCTGCCACTTGTTGTTGCAAGAGCGCTTTCTCGTTTTCCAGGGTCGCAAACTGTAACCATTTTAAATTGATAATTAATGAACGAGAACTATTTTTAGTTATCTACCAAAATTAGTGCCCATCATCAAATAAACAAAAAATATGGCCCATATTACCCAAATAACGTTTACCTTTCTTAACTTAAAATGGTTTTTAACTCTATCAAACAAACGTAAAAAGTCTGTTCTCTTAATAATATGATTGTAAATAAACATGTCTTAATAATTTTAACCCACAAACCTGTGTTTTGAGCAGGCTATCATAATCATTAGTCTCCGGGTCGGTGAGCTGTTGTATGGTATCTCGATATTTACTGCATTCACGTGTTAGCGCTTGTTCGCGTTCTCTAAGCAATTCTAGCTGTCGGTCTTTTTCTATGAGCAAGCGGCGAGTCACGTCGTTTATTGTTACCTTAAAAAAACGGACTATTACAATTTGTCGTGGAATTGAAATTTAGTGATAAAATACGACTGTTTCTGAGATGTGCTAGCCAATACGACATTAACGGTGAGTTGTTTCAAAATCCAAAATAGAACATAGAATGATAATAATGAATAATAAAATCACTTAATTTTGAATCAAGTATACGCAAACATACTAAAAACTTTGTGTTAAGTCTATATATAGCTAAAGAAATATTTTTAACAAAATTTTGTACATGTGTTATTTGAATATCTGACCCTAACTAAGCTACTCTTTCGACACAATTTTACCTACAACATACCTGTTTCTCAGCTTCATACTTCGCTTTGAGCAATGCAATTTCAGCGTTCAACTTCTGTTCCCACTCGACCTTACACTTCTCAACCGTATCTTTGATCGCTTGATCCTTTTCCACCTCAGCATTTTCCTTTGTCTGCATCACGATTGCGTTGTGATGACTTATCTCTATAACATCGGTGCGCTCTATTTTCTCAAGACTCGATTCTGATGGAGACCTATCCATGTTATTTGTAAGGGCTACTAGTCGGAACCTGTAAAAGAACATTTATCTTTAACTATATTTATCTTAAAGGAAAGAAGTTTAGATTTTTTTTTATCGCTTGTCAAAGTCAAGATATAGCCAACTTTAAACTAACGATAGTAAAGCTTACCTTGAACGCATCGATTCTATTTCCGCTTTGTATTCAAGATGCATTTTTTCCTGTACTTCCTTTATTTCTTTAGCCTTCTGGACTTCAGCATCTTCAAATTTCTTTTCAAACGATTTTATTTCTTCACGCGTCTGTTCCAACAAATCCTTTGTACGCTTGTGCTCAGTTTCCAACCTTTCTATATCCTTTTGGTGCTGATTTCTCAACTCTTCCTTTTCCCGTTTTAAAGTTTCAATCAGCTCATCTTTTTCACTGAGCGTCGCTTTCATATCGCTCAGTTCTAATTCGTGATCCACCATTAACCTCTGCTTTTCTTCCCTAAATCTTATTTGTGTTTCTTCATTACTCTGGCTCCAAGCTTCAGTTATTTCTAAACATTTTTCTTGCATGAACCGTTTTTGTTCATCCATATCGTTTTTTAGTTTCGTTAACTCTTCTTTGATTAAAACGATATTTACTTTACACAAAGTACATAGTTTTATTAAGAAATCTTGTAATTTTTCGATGTTTATTTTATGCGTGTCCATGTTGTCCTAAAATTTAAAAGTTAATCTTCATCATTGAATAATATCAATTTTTATCAAATAAATTTATGTTATCCACACTACTTAATCTAATTAAACTACAATAAATAAAGCATATAATTCAGTAAATCATATTACATTAAACTATTCTATATAATATGGGGCCGACGAAGACAGGAGCAACAAAAATAAAAATAACTACAATTTGTAATTTAAAAAATCCACTCAGATATTATTACTTCGTGTTTAAAGGAACAAAAAACAATAAATAAATAAACAATAAAAATAGGTATGTCTGTAAGATGATCATAGTAATTTACTTAGTTTATGATAAAAATAAACGACACAGAACTAAACTATAATTCGATATAGGAGACTACAACAGCATTCATTTACATGTGGGACTCGTTTACCATCACTTAACCACGCAAAAAATGGTCCTTCGAGCCAGATTTTAAAAAATGGTCATTCGAGCCAGATTAGCCAGCACACATTCACAGAAAATTATGACTATTTTTTCGGGAATTATTTCCCACTGCACCATTGTAGCCTCCCAAATCCTAAATCACATAACTGAAAAATCGTTTAAAAAAAGATCTAATTCACAATATCTGAGCGGGAACCGTGTACACTAGAGCACCTGTCGTCCGCGGCCCCACTCGAGGCTGCCGGCGAGCGACTCGTCGATGTAAAACTCAGAGTTGACGAACCCCTCTCTAGCCAGTACCTCGGTCACTGTGCCCGCGCTCGCCGTGTCCGGCGCGCACGTGGTGGGTGTGTCCGTGCAGGGGACGGGTTGACCGGCCAGCTTCTCGAAATCGGCGTCCGATTCGAAGTCCCTGCAATAAATTTATAATGAAAACGATTTTTTATCGCGATTTATACGCGATTTATTTGAAAAGGAAATACATAAAATATAAATTTTTATGTAATTGTTGCATTTTAATGGGTGATTAATTTCGAGAAATATGATGAAAAATCCTGGGACTTTAATTTCGAGAAATTTGACGCAAAATGATGAAATCCAAGCGCGAATTTGTCTCTGTCGATTATTTATGCATTTATTTCGTTTAAGATACAGTTTTAGTTAAATTTAGTCCGGTTACATTCAAATTATTTATACCTGTCAAGATCTACTTGTACGTTCGCATCTCTATCTCCGTGCTCAGTTGTCGATAACCTGAAAGTAAACAGAATATTAATATCATACATCTGTCAATATAATGAAAAATAAATTATATTTCAAGTTAAAATATTCTCTCAGACCTTTGTTGAAAGAATTTCACCGTGGCGTCCATATCGTATTTGGGAACATCCTTCGCAAGTTCTGGGAAAGCGTTTGCCACGAATTCCACATCTTCACTCGTTAGTTTCGGCAATTTCGAGTCAAATGTAGAGGGCGCTTGTGTCGCAAACGTTGGCGGCAAATCCGTCATACCAGGGAACAGACTCTTGAGGAAGTGACCTTCGAAAAGCGTATTGAAATCTTGACGTCTACTAACTTCTTCTTCGTGTATTTTCAACAGCTTCTCCGCTAGATCTGTCGCCCACTGAAATTAATGTTTGAGATTAGATATTTTTGTACCAACAAAGAAGCAATCGAATAAGATTCAAGATGTAATCTTTTGCATTTTGAGCGGTGTAGTTTTTGTTTTGCATTTCCCCCTTCATGACTTGTGAGATCTTCGGCGACTTCGCAGTACACAGTACTGCCCCAGGGGCATGACTCGTGAGGTATTTGGCGACTCATTGGCAGAACACGGTACTATATATACGATACGCTTGAGTTATAGCCACGAGGTTTAAACAGTCAGGCACAGTATTCCAAACTGTGCCTCAACTATCTAAACAGGGCGATTCGTCCTCAAAATGACCCGCCGGTATTCACGGGCGGCGCCAGATACTTGTTGAAGAGGACGAATCGTCCTGAACAACATTACCCACACGGTGAGAGGAACCATGCTGCTGCTTCTAAATAAAAATAATATATGTATGTTTATCAGCCATCTGGTTTCCATAACACAAGCGAAAGCTTAGTATGGGATCAGATCGTGCCGTGTGTGAGAATTGTCCTGAAATATTTATTTATTTATTCTATAGCCACCAGTAATTGCTAATGTCTAGCGGGTAAAAAAGTGGAAACGGGCAGGACACCTGCCTAGATATAAAGATGACAGGTGGACATACCATACCATACCACTAAATGGCAGGGCCCAATCGGCAAAAGGAAAGTGGGAAGGCAGAAGAAGAGGTGGGTGGACGACATAGAGAACATAGCAGGCAAAAACTGGATGCGATCTTTGGTACAAGATGGAGGAGGCTTTTACCCATAAGGGGCCACCTAACAAGGAATAGATAAAAAACTAAAATGTCATATGTATATGTATTTATTAAATTGTAAGGTGGAATAAATAAAGCTTATTATTATTATTATTATAGCCACCAGTGACCTGCAGGTGCGCGTGCGAGAAGGTCCGGCGGCGCGCCACCTCGTGCACGGCGCGCACGAACACGTGCGGCGCGCGGTGCAGCTGCCACACGATGCTGAAGTACCGCGCCAGCCGGTTGAGGCACTGGAACGAGAGCATCGCGTGCGCGTCCTGCACCGACATCGAGTTCTCGATGCGCAGTACCGCCCTGGAAAGATGGCAAAATCATTTTTTTAGTCCTTCAACCGGTTTGACGATAAAAGCCATTAAAGCTGAGCAAAAATTAGCTGTGGTACATGTGCAAACAGATGAAATAGAACATCGATTAAAACATAAAAAGGGGGGGAGAGGAGAAATAATACGTGACCTCGTAAACATTCAAAATATAAAAGAAATTCATGTAGGTATTAGGTTAATGAGGTGACACTTTACTTTGAATGACAGTTTTCCTTTAAGAAATTGTCTTGAAGTTTCAACTGAAAAGTAAATAACTGTTTTGGAACGAAGTTCCTTATCGCGCGGTACACTGTCAAGAGGCTAGGCGATTGTCACGAAAAAACTTGACGACACTTTGGCTATAGTGCGTAGCGCTCTCCGAGCGCATTGTATTGTTAATTTATTGAATTATACCTCCTATAATATTTATTTCAAAACGAAAGAAACTTCATTCCAATTGGGTGCCCCACATGTGAAACCTCGGATACTTATTTTTTATTAATTTTACAATATGAAAAACGGAGTAAAATAAAAACTCACTCTAATCGCGCTTTTAAAACTTGTGATAACTCCTCCTTTGACTTCGCAATTCTTCGGATAATATCCACAATTTTCTGATGACCAACTAAAAGTTTTTCAAGTTGGCAACAATGTGATTGTACTAACGTTGGCAGGACTGTTGGGTCACAGGCGGAATTAAGGCGATCACGACACTAAAAGTACAATAAAAAATATTACAATAAGATATGTATAATATTTTGAAGATAAACATTAAACATATATTTTCTTACTTGTATGATAGAAGTGGCTTGATCCCGTTGGTCCTTTTCAAGCTTTTTAACATCGTTCAACAGCTGATCGAGGCCGTACAAGCGATCCTCGATGCCTTTTATTTGCTTAAGGCCATGCATGTTTGCATATTCCAAGATTTGATATAATTGGGCTTCACGCTCTTTTAGTGGTTCTGCATCGATCTGACAACATAGAGAAATCATGTTTAGATTATATTTTGGTAAAGAAAATTCATGCATAGGTACTATTTGTATTGGCTTTTTGTATAGAAGTCAGACTGTTCTTCAGTTAGGTAAGATTCGGATTACCAAGAGTAAAATCAAGAAATATAAGAATGTCAATTCACAAATCCATAGCAATATTTTGACTTCTCCGTTTACAATAAATACATATATGTGAATGTCCTATGAAGTGATATTTTCGATATTTTAAGATATTTTCGACAGTACAGCGTTAAGCTTAAACGTTAAGTTAATGCAAAGTTTAAACACAGTTATACTGTGTTTAAACTTTGCATTTTATTTTATCGTTAATAAATAATAATGTAAAAATCTTAAAACATCCATTAAAATATTTATAGACCTGTTAAAATATAAAGAATGTAAAAGCGTAAACATTGTCATAATCAAAACACCCATATCTCGTAAATCCAATGTGTCTACTGTATAATGTAAACAAATTTAATGTATTTGCATTATGAATGGAGCGTGCCACGCTCGAAACACGTGATTTTATTTATATTCGCAAATTGCGTTAACCTTAAAACACAATTTGATAATAGGTTTCTTATGCGATAACATTAGTTATACGACTTTTAATAGTTTTCTATGTCGTAGTCCAGTACATACATTATTTACCTTAAACAATACCTATCTAAAACATGCTTATAGAAATGAACTTTAATCAATGATTAATTGACGATAAGTTGTCCTTCCTTCTGCATTAATTGCATCTGCCTATAACAACATAAATTTTTATTATGTATATCAATTTCCTTGCTACTAAGAAAAACTAAATAGCATATTTTGAACAAATAAGATTTTAAATTAACCAAATTTAGTTTAATAAAGAAAACGTTAAGGCCGCAGTATCTCAGAATCTATGAATTTACTTGCAAAATTGGAAAGTAGTTTATACCCACTGCACCCTACTTCAAAATACTTCATTCCTTAAAATTCAATTTAAAATTTTACCTAACATATACAGCTCCTACAATTCCGTTTAAACTACTCTACCAGCAACTCTACCAAGTATACTTACCAAAGCCAAGGCCTTCTGGCAGTAATCCAGTATATCCTGCAGCGAGGCCTTATTCCCTTGCGCTAATATCCAATGCAACAACGTGGGTTCCTCTTTACTCTCAACAGAGGGCGCTTTGAAAGTGACCCCTTCGTCCGATTCTTCGATCTGATGACTCTCTGCGGGAACTTCATCGTGGCTACCCGATGCGTTCTTTTGATCGAACACTGAGGTAATATATTATTATTGAGATTATAAAAAATTATAGGAAAAAAATATTTTGGAGAAGATAGGGAAATTTTTCATTAGCTAAGAGTCTAGCATAAAAGGGCCAAGTTTTTTACAAAAGAAGCCCTATTGCCCTAAAAGGATTGTTCTATAAAGAATCATAACAAACAAGAAACAACCAAAACAGCAGAATACAATAAAAATTATGTGTATATTAAATAACAACTGAGAAAGATCAGATATACGTATCATGAACTAAAGTTTACGTTTCGGAATGCACCTTCACATTCTTACTAAATAAGGTGTACATAAACAGTAAACACAATAAAGCGTAAAATATTTTAATAGTTACAAATAAAGGCATTTTATAGTTTCTTGCTTTGAGACTAGATAAAAAACATAAACAATATTATTACCACGGTATAAATTGAATATAATACGCAGTAATTATGAGAATTCCTTCATTATGACTTATACATTGTTATTACGCATTGCTGTGGCTAATAATCCTAATCCACATTTTACTGAACACAACTAATAAGGAATTATTTATCAAATCAAGTTGATGCTCATAAAATTGTAATGAAAATGTATTTGTGTGGATTCATGTGGAATAATTTGAGCTATACAATAAAGTAAAAGAAACAATAATGCATTAATCTATCTAATCTAGAATGATATTGACTAGAAATACATATATTGATTTTATTCCAAATTGTATTCATTAATTGCAATTATAATCAATTTCAATACAGTAAATTATCAATTATTTGTAAGGAAGCAATACAAAATCGATAATTTTCGATTAACATGTTTTTATTAGACAAGTCTAGGTTATAACCAGTTTTAGAATAATAAACAACACATCATACATAATGAGTCAACATTTATATTGCTTTCCTCCGATCCATCAAATGTAACTACATTTTAATGCAACATAATATTATGATAAAGATATATACAAAACATTGATTTTATTATATGTAGTAACATAATACAAACTTACCATCCTCATCAGACAGCTTAAAGACTCCAACACCGAAATCCTGTGCCGTTCTATTCTCAGAACTAGTGTCCGATCTTTGTTGGCTGCCATAGTGATGACCTTCAAAGTCGGTCTCCTCAAAGACATCGAAAGCAGAGAAACGATGTGCTTCAGCGTGCAATTGCAGCGCCGATAATATTGGAATCTTGCCCAGTGATTCAAGCACTTCGTTCAAACTGTAATAAGACATTATTTTTTTGTAGGAACTTCATAATTTTACTTTATTTTAAGGCTTCTTTAGAACAACAGTCTACCTTACCCCTTAAGATATTTCGTATTTGTCATGCAAACAGATAATTATAAAATTTATTTCAATGATAATAAATGACTCTTATAATGAAAAGGATGGGTCAATCATTCAGAATCCAAAATCTTAAAGTTACACATTCATAAATTGAAAATATTAAAGGTTAATGGTAACTCTATTTTTTGCAAAAGAGAAATATTTTTTTATATAAAAGAAACTGTACTTACGTATTTAGCCTTTCATGATACTCCTCCTTTTTAATTCGATGTTTTTTAAATGACTCTTTGAAACTTCGCGACCTTTCGCAAAATTCGTTGAATATATCTTCTAAATTCGCTACAACAGCTGCCCAGCCCTAATTTAGATAAATAAACTTATTTTAAACATTTATGTTTAACACATACTACTAAACCAGTAAAAAAGTAAAGTAAATGTGTATTTGAGCTCATCAAAACAATTTCAATAAACAATGTCAATTATTCATAGGCACACACCTGATGCTGCAAATGCTGTTCATGTACCAGCTGTTCACAACTCCTCGATACCTCATGAGCGAGGTCACTAAACTGCTTAGCGAGTGACGCACATGACATAACAGTGTTAACATTCGGCTGCATAGAACAACAGACCTCCACGGACTTCCTGAGTTCAGCTACTGACTTTCCATCAAAGGCACTTGAGTCGCTACGAAACTCCCCTGTACTCAATTCTACGATAGGACTGAGATCTCCACACACTAGAAAAAAGGATCAGATATAAAATCTTAGTTACCATGTGCATCTAGAATTGAAAGTTAAAGTGGTGATTAAAAAATATGTCTCCATCTAGCAGGACACAGAAGGCGAATTGTTAACTTGTGCGTAAAATAATTGATTACGGAAAAAAATTATAGTGGCCCATATCAAACAAAGACACCAAAAATAATCTATTCCATTATTATTATACTATCCATCTTAATGCTTTTTAAAATAAAGATAACACAGCATTTATAAAGTAGTAGAATTAAATTTGATTACTCGTTAAACTTAATACAGTGATTACATGTAGATAAGTGCCAACACAATTTTGGTAAATATATTATGTATTTATGTCATGGTCAGCCATTGACTTGTTTGAGATGCTCTACTATAAACTGTTATTGAAATCAATGATTAAACAATAAACCATTTTCATTATAAATAACATTGGGTTAAAGTTTAAGGAAAGTGTTTTGCACTTTTGGCTTCCTATATATTCATTATTCTTGAATATAAAGCAGCTAAAATAGGTCATTGAAATGAAATCATACTCTTAGCACCTTTTTTTTTTTACGTTGGGAAATGCCTTTACGCATCCCCCTCGCCAGTTTTACTGTCCAAGGGGGTATGTGGGACTCGCACGAAGCCATACCCACTAAAACCCAACGGTTGCCGTCTATCGTCTTGAACGGCGGGGGTTAACAGCCAGGCCTTGTACCCCCGCCGTCTGTGGCGACTGCCGCTTCTTGGCGGCCCTTCGAGATCCGGGAGTGCCAATGGGCGACGATATTAAATAATATCGTCGTTCCATTTCCGGACCTAACCACCTTACGCCGCGGGGGGCTCCGGTTTCCTTGCCGCGAGCATAACTAAGGCACGCGCGATACAGGTGCGCGATACAGGTACGCGCATACTATACTCTTAGCACCTGTATCACAATCAAAATAAAACAGAGAAGTTTTTTATATACCAAATAAAATTAGTAATGCCTTGATTATTTTAAAACTAATGTATTTAGCATATTCTTATAATTAATTTCCAGCATTTGTTAAACTTAATTGTAAACTCTTATAGTTTTCTTTGTCAGTATATATAATTGAGTATTATATTTATGTATTAGGAAAAATTTATATGACAAAATGAAATACTCACTAGATTGCTTTATATGACTTTCCTTTACTGAAGGTTTACTAAACATATAAATAGGATTGGTATCAGTCCCAGCGCTGTATGATGACACCATATGGTCAGACTGCAATACTTCACCGCCACTTACAAGAAGCACTAGCGAATGTGCTGGTATCTTTGTCTTTCTTTCTATGGCTGCTTTTAAACTAGCAACACTGAAAAAAAGTATAACTTTAGAAGTTCTTAATTTGAATTTTAACTCAATGTACATAGACTATAGAGTATGAAATATACCTCTGCAGTGTGAGATTCATATCATATGTGGTCATTAAACCAGCATCAACATGGAATACATACAACATGGTGATATATTTATTGTAACAGCTCTTTAAATTAAACAGTTACTGCTTCTGTGGAGTCTCTTCACTCATTCCATGGCTGCAAGAAAATGTAAAATCAACACCAGGATAGTAGAAATTTATTGATTACTGCTATCAATTTTTTAAATACAGAATATTAAACTGTTTATGTTCATTACCTACTATTTAAAACTATTTGAATAAAAAGGTATAAAAGTTTAGTCCATTCTTGATAAATAATTTAAAAATAGGTTGGTATATGATAATTAATCATTCTAATAACTACTAAATAATATTAGTAAATGACAAACAAATCACTCTTCTATTATATAATGACTTGCATTTCAAAATATACATTTATTTAAAAGTACTATATTGAAATATAAGGTCAATAATATAGTCATTTCTGAGTGTAAGTCCTAGAAAGACATCATTATTATTTCAAATCTGCCAAATAAACAAATAAAATTAATGTTTTACAAAACCAGAGCATAAAAAATTAATTAAGTCATCGGCACACTATAGAATTCCTAATTATAAACATAACGAAGCAAATCTATTACTGACTAAAAAAAATTGAACGTAAAAACGTTTTAAAAACAAAGATTCGACACTTACACAAATACTTTTGATAGCCATCTGATTCTATTTTGATAATCATTACAGCACTAATCTATTTTGCACTAAACACACTTTTTCATTTTGAAACATCATTGTTTCCACAAGAGGCAAGAACTCTTGAAAAATTTGCTTGTTCAATTTACAAGTTCAATTTCCATAACCCTTTATTCATAACACCACCATTGCATTATTCTAGACGTAAGACGACAGACGTAAGTCGTAAACTAAACTCAGCTCATCAGCTGACAGCTATGTATTATTGCCATATCAAATAGCAAAAATCAAGAGCATACAGCACATTAATTATATATTTACTCCACATTTACTCTCAAACCATAATTAATTCGTAGGTATATTACCTATACGAAATTTGTTTCTTACATAACTTTGAAAAAATATATTTAGGTACATAAACCATACCAACAGCATAAAAATTAAATTGAAAACGAAAAGTCAAAAGAGTAAAGCTACTTAAGATAAATAATTGATTATTAATGTGTTATTAATGAATATTACACAATGAAGCGGAATTTTCAGGGTATTCTCAATTAAAAATACGTTTCTCATCACTTACCACAACTTTTGAGGGTATTTAAAGTGAATTAATCGATACGGACTTGAAACATTTGTCAATCGAACTTGAAACACATGTCAATTTTAAAATTCATCAGGCGAATCCCTGTCCCAGTAAAATACTTTCTTTCGTAAATTTAAGGAGCAAAATAATTAACACATATAATACATAATTAAAAAAAAACAACGCATTTATATATGATGATTTTTATTCACAAGTAATAGAGTCTGGCCAGCCAAAGCTGAACCCAGTGTTTTTTGTAGCGGCCACATTAGGGAATGTCATCATGGCGTTTCTGCGTAGTTAGTTGTCAGTTTTGTTGAAAACGGTTCAAATCATTTGCTTTAATAACGTTTAAATCCTGCTGTGTTGTGTACCTAATGTACCTATATACTATTGACAACGGACCACTTTGGTCACGACACCTGGTGTTCAAAAAAAGAACTAGTTTTAGTGTGCACTTAAGTACACAAGTATATTACCGAATCTATTAAAAAACAATTTTTTTTTTAAATTAATAAAAATTCTTTAAAATTTCGTACTAAAAATAAAAGTAGAGTTTATTGTGCGGTAAACGGTTGTGGTAGTAAATCTCATACGAATTTAGAAGTTAGTTTTCATGCTATACCTAAACCTGGTAGCAGTTTTGTTTATGTTGAAAATTATTTCGGAAAAAAAGAAAAAGTAGATCGATGTAAAGCCTGGCAGCGTGCTTTAAAATTGAAAAATATAAATCCGCATATGAGAGTGTGTTCATTACATTTTCAAAGGAATGATTTTATTGTACCAAGTAAGTTGACAATGTTTAACCTCAAATATAAATGTAAATATAAATCTAAAACTAATTGAAAAATTTGTTTTTCAGGTGTTATTACTAAAAAGATCACTTTAAAAAAAACATGTGTTCCATCGTGTAATCTACCAAGCTCTGCTAGAGAATCAAATAAAGCTAAAAAAAATATAGAGGCACGACATCAGCGTCTAGTAAATCGGAGTTTAAAGAAGGATACTGTGAAAAAACATAATGATATTAATGAGGATTCATTAATCCATTCATGATCCAACAAATTGAAAAAAAATCATTTATAGAAAACATAAATAATTAAAATTGATGACACTAATTCAATGTAAACTTATGGTTAATTCTTTTGTTGCACACAATACGTAGCCATGTTTTTTAAGCCCCGCCCACTGGTCCGTTGTCAATGGTCACCTATAAGAATATCAAAAGTATCAAAATGTTTTTTTCCTACTAAAGCCGATGTTACCGTCCATGTTTTTTAAATTTGCCGCCCTTTACTGCGTTCAGCTTTGGCTGGCCAGACTCTAAATGCATTCGATTCTAGATGTCAGATTTCGATTTTTAGAGTAAGGCCTCGTTTCCACCTGCAAGTAAACTCGCGGAAGTCTTGCACGAGTTACTTGCAATCCGTGTTTTCCAATTACAGCACTAGAGCGCATTATGCGGCATAATGCTTAACGTTGAATGTTCCAACTACAGCAACGCTTCGCACAATCGAGCACTCTTAAAAGTAATGCGCATGAATTGATGCGTGCAATCGATTTATCGTTAGTAATTATTAATTGTTGGAAAAAAAATTAAAGCTTTCGTTTCATTGTAGTTTTTTCGAAATAATCAAAGTTAATTCAAATTGTGTTAAAAAAATAAATATAAGTATGGATGAAGGTACAAACATTGAAAAAAATGTTAATGAAATAATCAAAATCCAAATTACTTAAAATAACCGTAAATATTTTTCAACCAATTATTATGTATACCACTTTATTTACATATTAATGAGGTTATTGCTAACTCTATGAATATTTTTTTTTTCAACACTGAACTTAGCGCAACCTGCTGGTGCGTTTCACGTTCCAATTAAGCATCAGCATAATTCGGCATTGTGCGCCACTGAGTCGCATTATAACAGCCAATATCGTTTACATATCCTGCAATTTATTGCTGCAATAAATGTCATGCGAGAAGCTCGCGGATCATACTATCGCAACTTATCGCGGAGGTGTTTACACGCCGATCTTGCGAGTGTCGGGATAGGAATTACTGTCACAATTTGTCAAAAATCAAAAGCCGTGCGGGCGATACTTGCAGCTTGCTGCGAGATATACGGAACTAGACCGATAAGCTGCGAGATCTGTCGCGAGTAGACGCAGTCATGCTTACACAAGCTTTCGCAACTTCTCGCAAGAAGCGCTTGACAAACTGTCGCGACAGAACTTGCTACATAGTTTACACTTGCAAGCTGCTGTCAGACAGACTGTCGGACAGTTCTTGCAGAAGTTTACTTGCAGATGGAAACGCCGCCTAACGTCTCTGGTATTTAAAAAGAAAAAAGGTTTATTGACATTTGACACAAAATTGTAGCGACGTCAGTTGTTTAACAGAAATTGTTTATTATGTTTAGAATGGTTTATCAGTAAAATCAAATCTTAAAATTACTTGTATCGGTCATTATTATTATAAATATGTAATCGTGATTGAAATAAGTTAAGCAAATGTGCAGTTCTAACAAAACGAAATATCATGTTATTCTATGGCGTCGTTACTAGGTTACGTTGTTGAATTTGTTGAACTGTCAAATGTTGCCTATAAGAGTATTATTAATTTAATACAAAATACGTACCTAAGTGAAAAAGTTCTGTACCAACTACCATGATATAAATAAAACAAAAAGTAATATTGTATCAACTTTATATTAATAAGAAAAAAAATTGTAAAACTTTCAAAAACCTCCTACTAAACCCCCTTATCTCTAGGCCATAATATTCGACAAAATAAATAGGATAATAAAAAACAAGTTAATTATACTAAAAAGTTGAAACCTCATAGGCTTTTTTATAATTTTTAATTTTTGCTCACAAGCTTCTTATTTAGAAGTAATATAAACAATATTTAAGCAAAGCAACAGATTGTCAGTATCTATGTAACAAATACCTTTAATTAACATATTATAATATTATAATATAAATATAAATTTATAAAGAAAAGAAAGAATTCGATCACGAGGCGGGACTCGAACTCCTTTTGCGCCAAACCGGGGGCGGATGCCTGACCAATTCAGCCACTCATAACCCGCCATCGGAAAATCGAATTTTTTCTATTTTTTTATAATTTTTTTTTTATATTTATATAAAGCATTTGAATGACATTAAACCATAAATATAAAATATTATAATATATTCAATTCACTATTTTCATTTTAAAAGATTATCAGAAAGATATGAATGTCAACATGAAAAATATTTTTTTTACTATTGTAAGGCTTCATATCAGCACCAATGTAATGTTTTCACATTGCTAAATAAAATAACTAAATTAATAATGGACAAAATGCATTACATGTTGAAAGTCTAAGTCAATGTCCATTCTCTGAGCTAATCTGCATTTCAAGGTGACAATTTGACCTCTGCATAATCACTTAGGCTTGACAACTATAGAAATTAAAATAGGTACATACAATAACAAATATTTAATGTGATGTCATTTTTTTAAAGCACTATACAATAAATATTAAAAATTATTAATTACATGAAATTATTCATTTATTCATTAATTTTAATTAATACTATACTTAGAAAAGAAAATGCTGATATTCATACTTTATAACTTCATTGACCTTAAAATGACCTTTGGAAAATTTTGCATGTCACTATCAAAAATGGAATGTTTACTTACAATACATAATATCAGTGTCTATAACATTTGAGTTACATAATATTATGCAACATTATTTTATTATAAATACACACCTTCGAAAGGTACACCATCACCAAATGCAGTAAAAGTGGAAATCTTTAAGAAAGTGTTGGCTTTTGCCATTTGTAGGAGCCAGAATATTTAAAATCATAATGGGCTAGCTTTTCATCTGCCTCTGGTGGTCCCCGAGACCCATAAACATAAGGAACAGGTTTTATATGTTGATCCTCCAATTGTTTAAGGACTGGTGTAAATATACGCCAAGCTTCTTTCAACTCATCATTTCTCACAAAATGCATCTGGGTTCCAGTAAATACATCGAGAATTAACCTTTCATAAGCGTCAGGAACATCAGTCTCCTTGTATCGCATACTGTATGTGAGATCTAGTTCTGTTTCCATTAAATCAAACTTCATGCCGGGTGATTTGCACATTAATTTTAAATACAAGGCTTCTCCAGGTTGGACTCTAATCACAAGCTCATTGCGCTTAGTGTGTCCTTCAAATATGTCTCCAGGTACATCCTTATATTGAATTCGGACTTCTGCTTTCCTCTCATTTAGAGCTTTACCACATCGCAGAATGAATGGCACTCCTTGCCACCTAGAGTTGTTAATATATAAAGCAGCAACTGCATATGTGGGTGTAACTGAATCTTTAGGTACAGTTGGGTCATCCAGATAACCTAACTTTGCTTCACCTTGACCATTAGGGTCACCAATATACTGTCCAACTAATAGATCACTTAACTCAATAGGATTAATGTGCCGTAACACTTTAACTTTTTCATCTCTTATGTCATTAGGACACAGGGTTACTGGTTTTTCCATAGCTACAAGAGACAGGATCTGTAAGAGGTGATTTTGCATAACATCACGGAGAATACCAAAATCATCAAAATATCCACCTCTACCTTCAGTTCCAAATGGTTCCTTAAATGAAATAAGCACTGATGCAATGTTTTCCCTATTCCAGGAAGGGCTAAAGATTTGATTTGCAAATCTAATAGTCATTAAGTTTTGAACCATCTCTTTGCCAAGGTAGTGATCAATTCTGTAAATTTGTTCTTCTCTGAACAACCCACATAAATGATTGCTTAGTTTATCCGAGGATTCGTCGTCGCGACCGAAAGGTTTTTCAATAATGACCCTTGTATAACCTTTAATTGATATACATGCATTCTTAATGTTAACTGTAACATCTTCAAATACTGTAGGGGGTACTGCTAAATAAAAAATTCTGTTCGCTACTAGTTCTTTTTCGTGCTTACTGATATGTTGATTAAGAAACTCAAAGTCAATTCTTTTGTCGTAGGAACCGGCGACATAGTCGTTAGCTTCCCAAAATTTTTCTAATTTTTCCTCGTCGCCAGGTCTAATTTTCATATATTTTTTTGATTTCTCCCGAACATCTTCAATTGTTTGTTTGGTTCGAGCATAGCCAACAAACCTCGTGTTTTTTGGAAGAAGATTGTCTCGGTATAAATACCATATCGTGGGATAAATCTTCTTTTTAGCAAGATCACCTGATGCTCCCAGTAGAACGAATGTATGAGGATATTGAAAATCTTCTTTGTTTTCCATTTTGTCTTTTTAACTAAACTTAAAACACAACCTATAGAATCTATAACTAAAATAAAACTAAAATTAGATGGAAATTGGAATGGAATTGGAAATCAAATGTCAAATTTAGAGAGTAGTTTAATCTTTGATATACACATTTTGACGTCACAGACTGTCAAGTCAGTGTTGCCAGAGGTAGATAGTCAAAAGCTTAGAGTATATATTACAATAGTATAGAGCGAGTGTATTGCACAAATTGCATAGTGCGCATCGTAGGCAGATGAGCTATAGATACTATATAGATGTGTGTGTGACAAATAGGGATGGGTAGGTATCAATTGCGTGTTGAACTATCGATAAGTTATGTAAATAAATATGTATCATAGGTAAATTTTATGTTCAATAAGTTATTAAAGGAAAAATATATGAATAAAGTATAAATATGTAATTTTAAATTTGTTTACCAACTGAATAAAGTTTGTTTATTCCATTTGAATATTAAATATTATATAATAAATTTTCTTGTATTAATTATAAGTACTTTAAAAAAATATGTTTAATTGGAATATCAGAAAAACGTGAGTACTGTTTAAATAATAAAGTTAATAAAATAAAAGATCGGGTTTAGTGCTATTTTTTTAATAATAAATCAAACAATAATAATAATGTTTTAAAAATGGTATAAAATAATAAGGAATAATGAATAATTTAAAATGATAATATAATAAATAATATTAATAATTTTTTTATTTAATTTTATCCATTCTACTATCAAAATCTTCAAAATCAATTTAGCGGTTCAGAAAATATATCGTAACATTACATACCTACTTTACATTTACACTATAATACATTCGCATTCATAATATTAGAAAGTGTATCATACAAAACACACCACAAATTTATTTATAATAAATTTTTAAAAGAGTTTTAATTTTAAAGTTAAATAAATAATTTGTTAAAATATAGTTCTTCTAGTAAACTTTATATCGAGTACAGCGTTGGTCAGGTCACATCACTACGATCACGTGGCGGCAGTGAGGCGCGCGAGCGAGCCTGCGCGTGTCCGCCTCCCACCTCCCCTTCACCCCCGCAATGCTAAATTTATTTTCATAAAAATAAGTATAATAATCGACTTACTGATGAAATGTGATACTGGATTTCAATTTTGTGTATTTTCTAGTATCGTTTTTGCAAAATAGAACTGCACCATCGACCACACAACCACTAGACGCCTAATAATAGACGAACTGTTTCTGTCAACGCATGTGTCTAATAGGACTTATAACCGCTGCCATACGAAACGCAACTATCAGTTTCGGCCAGTTCCGTGATCTGTTAACACGTCCGAAAAAAACCTTAAAAAAAAAGAAACAATGGCTCCTTGTAGTATCAAATGGTGTGGTAAAACGAGTAAAACCTCAAGTTTGCAGAAGGACGGGATTACTTTTCATATTTAAGTAGTTTGTTTGCGTATAATTTAAATATTATTACGAACAATATTTTATCGGAGTTCTTTTTACGCTGGTACTGGTCAATTGACAAAGCGCGTCGATTATATTTGCATCTCTTTCTTTCGTATGCACCTGATTACGCATCCCTTTTCTTCTATGGTGTGGCACGTGTAACTAGTGGCATACCAGTTGTGATTGTGAATTGTATCGATAATAATTATCGAAAACTATTTAGGTTCGCGATTTTATACTAGTTGTTTTCAAAATTAATGACATGAATGACGTTGCATAACATAGTTATATTATAATATAAAATGTTAAGTATTTGTAATAAAATAATATGAATACTATTACATTAAAAATGAAAATCGAGGTTAAGCAAGGGTCATAATTTAGATGGGTGACCGATTTTTTGCAGATTTGTTGTTCTTTAGCCTGTTCGTACGGAACCCTCAGTGTCGCGAGTCCGACTCACGCTGGACTGGTTTTTATTAATATGTATTAACATCGTATTCAATTTCCAATGATAAAGTATGTGTATACAAAATACCTATATCGATAAAGTATGTGAATACAAAATATATCGATAAAGTATACAAATTTACTGTCTCATCTCTAGGACATTTGGTGACCTTGAATTAGCCAATGAGAATGCAGCGCCCCGCTTCACCATACCTCAAGTTGTTGACAGATTGAACTTAGTACATACAAGCTAACATTAGGCGTCTAGTGGTTGTGTGGTCGATGAACTGCACATTTCACCATGTTTATTCGTAAATATTAAAAAAATTCCAGAGCAACGCACTTCGACAGCACTCAACCACGACTACGAGCGCTCGCGGCGGGAACGTCGTGTTGTTCCCACCTGTGCCTACTGTTCCCACTTGGTTATTCGCACTCTATAGATAGTATATATACTCTAAGGTTTGCGTGCTTGAGTATGTGTTTTATCGTGTTTTAGGAATCATTGCTTGTGTAGATTCAAAAATATTGTACGTTTTTGTAAATTTAGAGGTTTTCATGATTTAAAAATAATTATCTATCTAATTTATTCTTTTCAATGACATTTAGATGACGTGACGCTGAGTGTTTTTGGTTTTGTCATTTGACTCATTTGTGTGCGGAAATATTAAAAAAGAAGATAATAATTATTGTGTTTCAGTCATTAAATAGATGCTATAATTTTAATGTGATGAATATTATGTGAACCCCTGTCCTTGTGTTTGTTAATACATAACTTTCAATTACCTATGATAAACGAGTGGATGAAAAGCATTTGTAGATATATTTAGTTCAACGACCTTGTTACTGACAGGTTCATCGTTGTTAACTAAATACTGTATCATAGTGTTTAGACAAAGTATTTAAATTAAAAACGGAGGATGGATTCGAGAGATCCTGGTAAGTAAATTGCTAAGCATGCCTTATTTATTAACCTATTAAGTCTGAACGTTTTGTTCACGTTAACCCTATGAAACTTCAAATGAAGATGTCACCATACCAAATTGGCCTACATGTAAACAACCTTCTCGTATTTTAAAATATTTTTCTATTATTTAATGACACGAAATACTACAATATAAATAACATGAGTCAAATGAAAAAAACAATGGTTGAGGGGGTTGTATAAAATTATATGAGTATGGCCGCCAAAATTTGTACATTCAAGAAAAAAAAAATGTCCTTGTCATTTTATATAACACCAGATTTTTTTATATAGTAATTATGGTAGTTTTTAAATAGTTTCAGCTTCACTATGTTTATATTTATCATTATATTAATAATTTAAATTAATTTTGAGTGCCTTTAACAAGCTCAATATTTTTTTTTTTTGAAATGCTTATTTTCCTTTCCATACTAGAATCATGTGTCCCACTTAGTCATCTCACACTTTGAAGTCACAAAATTATGCAAAAATCTATTGATACTTACCTGTAAAATTTTGGTATTTCTAAATTATTCTGTAAACTTGTGGATACTTTTAACAAGTTCTAATAAAAATAACATAAAAGAAATTAATATAAAACTCACTTAAAACTATGTCTCACTTTTTTTCACGAATGATACTTCACGCACAGTTACCATAAAATAACACCCTAAATAACTAGATATCCAACCCACATAAATATTTTTAAGTAATGGCAACACCAATTTACATGTTGGCCTACCTTTAGAAAAAAAAATCGCCATTTTGTTACTGTAAAAGTTGATCGAAAGGTAGTCGGCATTTTTGTCCCAGAACATTTTAATAATTTTGAGTGAGAATTATGCAAGGTAAGAATACAAATTTACTATATTATTTAAATTATGTGTGTAGCTTTAGTGTTCTAGTAACAAATCAAACTATGCGGCGTCTTATTACTACAAAACTTTGACGAATAAAGGCTTTTTAAGTTGTGTCCAACCATATTTTGATTCACGAATGATACCATGTGTTACTATTGTGTTACGTAACATTTGTGATCGGCTGTTAGGGGTAGTACTCACTAGAGAATCTAAAGTTAAAAATTTACTTTTTTACATAAAGAGAACCCACTTCAAAAACTATCATGTTTCGGAAGTTAGTAACTTTTTTACTATAATAATTCGTATTCATAAGTTGTGAATGATTCTTGCATTTTGTAAGTATTATAGAAATACAAAATTTGAGAAATAAAACTTTTTCTTTAATATTTAAATTTGTTTTATTGAGTTTTAAAGTAATTTAATCAAATAATTTAATTAACAATATAAAACAGAAATGTAAAAAAAATCTCCTGCATTATTAGTTGTAATGTACACTAGGCTTAACAAAATCACGTATGTTACTATCAGTCACATATGTTACGGTGTGTTACAATTTCACAACTGTTATTGTACAATATTTGGCGGCCATACTCATATATAAACAAAAATTATGACCATAAAAAGCAAACTATTACAAACACCTGCAAAGGGTATGGAATACTCAGAGGCGGCGTAAGGCGTGGGCGACGTGGGCCACCGCCTACGGCCTCGCGGTACAAGGGGCCTCGCGCCTCAAAATTTTTTAAAGCGAGAATAAAATAAAATAAAAATAACTACATTAAAAACAACCGACTTCAAAAACGGAAAAGCAAAAATTAAAAAAGATTTGATATTATTAATTACTACATATTATTATTTTAGATATGCTATTTACTAAAAACTAAAAAGGTTTGATGTCAGTGCACGCATTTATTACTAAGTGCTTAGTGCTTGGCACCGACTTCAAACCCATTTAATAAATAGCACATCTGAATAAGTAATATGTAGTAATTAATAATATCAAATCTTTTAATTTTTTGCTTTTCCGTTTTTGAAGTCGGTTGTTTTTAACGTAGTTATTTTTATTTAATCATTTTAGTGTATTTTTCAACACGAATCAAACGAGCCCAAACTTGATAAAGTTAAGTCAATATATTACTGAGTTCCTATGGCCACCTTCCGATTCCATCATCAAATCAGCTCTATATCATGATAATGTTTAATCGCTATCCAATTTATATACGTACCTATACAAAATTTCAGCTCAATTGGTTATCGAGAAGTGAATCAAAGTTACTTGCTACATTTCAATTAAGTCATCGAGATTAGACGAAAAGGCCACCGACCGACCAGAGTTCCAATGCCTTAATAAATTAAAAAAAAAAACAACCAGAGTACGGGGAATCCCTGGTTTTATTTGTTTACTTTCTTGACTAGGAAGACAACCAATCAAGTCAAAGTACGCAATTGTTTTTATTATTTTATAAAATCCGTCTTCAGGTCGCCATAGAACAGGGCCTCGCGAAATCTGTCTTGCCCACATCAAATTTAGGTCTTGCCCCGCCACTGGGAATACTTTATATCTAGACTAAAATTATTCACATTCAAATAGAAGTTATTTAGTATATTCATTTTAGGAGTTATGAAGATATTATAATTATGTGTATTGAATATTAATAGACACCCAGCATCATATTTTTTTTTATTGTATTAATGTTTTACAACCTTTATAAAAAATGTCAAACTTATTAAAATTTATGGATTTGAAAATAGATAAATCATAGGAATATATTGAACAACATGGATTAATTTATTTGTTTTGAATCTGCTTATGTTTGTGCCCTTTATAGGTAGTTAAATATTTTATATTTATATCTGATAAAGGAGCAGTTCTTATAGAATTATAACTGAAGCACTACGAGATAATTACCAATTTATTTGTTAAAATATGTAAATCTTCTTACTATTTCCTAGAGTGAAATGGGAGTATGGTTGTTTTTACATATTTTTAAATCTGTTATACTGTGAGATATAAATTTTCTCTAAAATTATAATGCAATGAGTTGTAGTAAAGAATAATCTTCATTTCAAAACGTTGGCCAGTTTACAATCTTTTTAAACAGTAAAAAGTTTAACTTGTTTGTCTATCTTAATGGAATGTCTCAAAAATTAAAAATTAATAAAATTATATCTGGTTATTGTACAGTAAATAAAATAATTTATTTTGCATTTTCTCCTTTACAACTTCATACAATTAGGATAAGTACATAAATAATTTTAATAGCATACAATGGATTCTATGCATGCCATACATACTATATTAATTAAACTTGGCAGCATCAAAAATCTCAACGAAATATTTAAGAGTCATATCCATATAAATTAAGTCATTCAGTTTCTAGACTTTTATAAAATATATGTATAACTATATTATTTAATTATTTCCATTCACTTTACTATCAGTTCACTGTATTGTCTATCAGTTCATGAAGTTGTACAACATTTAGTTCCCACAGCATCAGCCAGATGGCATTTTATCACGTAATAAGGCACAGAAACTAGGTGGCGTTGAAATCAAATCATTATATCAAGATAACTTTCTGTTCGGGTACACAAGTATTGTATTAAATTTGTAAGTAACTATTATCATAGGATAATAGTATTATTAGGTTGAATTAATTGATCCATCTTAATTTTTTTGTTAAAAAATATGGTGGAATTGATGATCTCTGAAATTTGGCCTTTATTTTAAATATAAACTTTATTGACACTGGATGAAACAACTCAATCTTAGTTAAGTCACAACTCCAAATGATTGATTGATTGATATATTAATTAGCATTTTGAGTCGGTTACTATACCTATAAAATATAGTTTAAATTTCTAGGCAAGTAGGTCTGTAGGTTATGAGGATTCTGTGCTAAAAAGAATCATCAGACAATGCTGCTTATCTATCAGTGCTTAATTGGAATTCACAATATGTGTCATTGTGTTAAAACATTTAGTTTTGAGGGTAATTACAATGTAAATCAGAAGATGTCTCTACACACTATAATAATATTATCACCACTTACCTTTTAGAAACCTGGCTGCCAGGACTGCTTGATCTAGAGAAAATAAATTATGTCTAGATTAAGTATAATAAAATAGCTACTTATAGGAGACCATGGCCATGCTAGGCTATTGAATCATGTTATGACGGAGTAATTTAGTCCGTATTATGAATACAGACTAAATTACTCTGTATTAACTGAGGGAAGGTATTAATATCATGCATTCTCTACTCTGTATTTTACATGGATTTAATTTTCATAATTGTTATCTTAAAGAGTTAAATGACAGATTCTTAGATAGTAGAATGTGTTCTTTTTCTGTAATCGGATATTGGAAAAGAGGTATGTGATCATATTGCATGGTAAGGTTTGCGGTGCCATAGCACGTGTGATGCGTCGCGATAGGCAGCGCGGGCGGACCGCAGGGTGAGGGGTGCGCAGTCGTGTGCAGTGGACCACTCGACGTCGCACAAGGTCAAGGAGAATGATTAACAACGAAAATACAGCAAAACAAACGGTGGCGGCACGGGGCGGGAGGGGAGCCCGGCGCGGCAGTCAGAGCAGCGCCGCCGCTCGCGTCCGTCGCGTTTACGCCGCCGTTCGCGACAATTTGAAAATCGATGCTCGATCCGCAACCAGCGTTTACCACTACTCATTACATTGTAATTTCGATCGTAACTCATAATGACCTACGTCAAGGCAGTCCCCCATGCGCTCCTCACTTTGAAATGAAATGCGTTTGTTTGTATAATAATATGACGGTCGGTTGTGTTGAATGTTCTTGACGAGTCGAAAACAGGATTCTTTTTCAGTATAGATTTTTATCGAAATTAAAATAAAATCGCTTTTAGAAAAAGTCTTACATTTATATCACGTTTCGGAAAACGTTTATATTTATACCACCTATTTTAATTGACCGAAAATTAAATTATAAAAGCCGGTTTTTCAATATTTCATGAACACCTATCTATACACAACGCAGTTTGTTAAACTGAGCTGACGATTGGGTATGTTTGCACACTATTAACCACCTGTAAAAGTATACCATGAGAGATATATAGCGGGAGTTAAAATTAGACTGACGCCTAATAGACAGTCAAAATAAAATATAATTACCTACCTACATTTTGTTCTCAAGCTTGTAGGTAATGTTTTTATGCCCTATGTCTTTATCTGACACGAGTCGTAAAGAGCATTGCAAGGTTGGCAGTGTATTGACTCCCAATATATTCGATATGATATGATTCTAGGCATTGCATTTACATCGTATGATTAACATTTTTAACGAGATAACGAAGTAATATCCCCATATTTTGGTTGTTTGACGTCAGGGTGATGTAACCGGTTGTCGAATACGTGCCAATGTAAGACCGGTACATCTTTGAAACATCCTAAACCTACATTGCACTCTTTATCTTAAATGTATCATGATCTAGTTATTTTTCAACTGTCTTCGCGATCACTGGATAATTGAAGACCATGTTTTCAACGTTCATTCACAATTCTATCACTAATTTCTTAACGTCGTTAAGAGTCTGATTAATCGTACCTAGAGTCGGGCGTTAGCGGTGACAATGGAGAGCTAAGTGCGAAAATTAGTTTAAGATTTTATTACTACACATATAACCGAACCCAATAACATATACATTTAAGTTACTTTCCGTTTATATCAACCCGATAAAGTTACCATGAACTCCTATCGCACTTTATTTTGATATTAACTTTGTGTAATCATACGTGCGCTTATAAAATATTATAATTGGACTATATTTCGTTAACGTTTCTATAAATTTAATATTAATTCATAAATTGTAATGTACCTACCAAATACCTAGGCAGTAAGATTTCGAAAGAATGAAATTGATTTCGTATTTCTTTTAACTCGTCTTTATCGACTCTACAAAATTATTACATAAGTAGGTTATCTTGTATATAAATACTATTTATAAATTATACTATAATAAAATTTTTAATTTTTTTACGTTATAGACAAAAACATACTTTACAAATATATACAAGGTACATGCAGATTGTAGAGATAAAAGAGACCTATGTTTTATTACTGAAAAATTGAAAATCAAAGAAATAAGAAAATACTAACGATTAGATAAAATATAGCTTCGTCCTTCTTGGAAAATGTTAAAATGAATGAGTAATTATTGACAATTTATTAGTGATGTGCTAATTTTATTTGTTACTATGATTTACTTTTGTATCATTTCAAAAATCTTTACATTTCGTTCTTCGTTATGTCTCGGGTAATAAAAAATATGCTGAAATTTGGAAACATTTAAACTTAATAATTCCTTTTTTACGTGTGTTGTCGAAGTAGACATAATTTTAATTTAACTAAATGTAATTCCAATAAGGTGTGAAGTAAACACTTAAACACCAAATGGTGATTTTTATAGCTTGATGCTGAATAATGTGATTAAGATTAATTAGATCAAACATATAAAATTGTAATAATTCATAATTAGCTGTTATTTTAATTAAATAAAGTTAAATTTTATGATTTATGGCGATAGGTTTAACAATACTTGATGATTTTAACGTTTATATATTTAAATAAAAGAAATATGTAGGTAGTCTAAAAATATTTTTTGTATCAAAACTTGAATCTTGATTTCGTCTTAATGTTTTTTTTTTTTTTTTAATTTTAAAATTTTACCAGTATCTTTACTTATAATACAGTAATTAGTGTGTTAAAGCCAAAAGTTCAAAGTTTACTTGCTCTACAGACTACCTACATGTATCAAATCTTACTGAAATAGTGTTCGATGCGCGTTTTCCTCGTAGATAATATTTGATAGAATAATTTCAACAGGTTATATATTGCTAATTGCTATTGGATTTGTTAGAACATATTTTACGTATCGAAGCGACATTGTGTGAGATAAGTTGAATATTTGAGCTTTTACTATTTATATTGTACTATCGGTCCGCCCCAGCTTCACCCGTGGTAAATATTTTATAGTCTTTGGCACTCGGGAATTACGTGTATATGTCGTGGTCATATCGTAGATTTGCTCATTTCATGAAATGGCCAATTTAGTTTGGCCAGATCGTTAAATCGTCAACGTTTCACGATTTGGTCATCCACATTTGGCCAGATCGTCGATCTGGCCAAACGTGGATGGCCATTTCACGAAATGCGACCATTTTTGTTTCTTTTTTAAAAAGCGATTCGCTTCTGGCACTCGCCGGCCGCTGCCGCGGCACGCTCGCTTTGCTCGCTCGGCTCGTGCGTTGTTTATTAAAGTCTAACCTAACCTAACCTAACCTATATTTTATACGATCTGGCCAAATGTCGATGACCAAATCGTGAAACGTTGACGATTTAACGATCTGATCAAACTATGTTGGCCATTTCATGAAATGAGCAAATCTACGATATGGCCACGACATATATTCAGCGGTAAAGGGTTTTTTAAAATCAGTTCAGTAGTTCCTGAGATTTGTGCGTTTTTGTGCGTTCAAACAAAAGCAAAGATTAATGGCGTAATGCTAGTAATTAGTCCATTGAAATGTTACATTTTTTAGGCCTAACCTTGCGTTTTTTAGAGGACGCAATTTTATGTTTTTGATGTGTAGGGGGGGTCAGTGAGTAGCTAAAACCAAGTTTGTGGGGTTGCCACCCTTGTCCCACGGCCGCCATCTTGAAAATAGCGGTTGAAATGGTGTTTACGATATATCTCTTAAACTATTTATCTGATAAAAAAAATTGTTAGCATTATTTGTTGCAAATTAAATTTTCTACAACTTTTGTCCAGTAACTTTTTGTCGTAGAACTATAAATAAAAAAGTTATAAGCGAAAACGTTCAGAAATTAGAGCTATTTATATTTTTCAATAAAACTTTTTTTTATCATTTTACGAAGAAATGATATCAGACCATTTTTGTAGACTGTTTTTCGAGTAACAACTTTTATATACAACATATTTTCATTACGTCAATAGCTAAGGTTTTACAGCGCTCTGAAGTGAGTACTATTTTTCAGTACTCCTAACTATACATATAATGGCTATTGGCTCTTTTCCAGAACAATGGAAGCACACTGCAGAACATTTCTGCCCTGCTTTTCGACGTAAAAAAAAACGCGCTTCCAGACTTCAAGTCAGTTCAGCCAATAATTAATTATTAATAATATTGCAAAATTAATTATTAATTATTAATAATATTATAATAACAAAAAAAAAAACAATTACTGATGACAAATTATTATTAGTACACACATAATATATGTATACTTGTTTTATGTAAAAGTTGTTTCTCGAAACACAATCTACAAAAATGGTCTGATATGATTTCTTCGTAAAATGATAAAAAAAAAGTTTTACTGAAAAATATAAATATCTCTAATTTCTGAACATTTTCGCTTATAACTTTTTTATTTGTAGTTCTATGTCAATAAGTCACTGGACCAAAGTTGTAGAGAATTTAATTTGAAACAAATAATGTTCACAAACTTTTTTTATCAGATAAATAGTTTAAGAGATACATCGTAAAAACCATATCAACCGCTATTTTCAAAATGGCGGCCGTGGGACAAGGGTGGCGACCCCACAAACTTGGTTTTAGCTTCTCACTGACCCCCCCTACACATCAAAAAAATAAAATTGCGTCCTCTAAAAAACGCAACCCCAAATGTAACTTTTCAATGGAGTAAATAGGTACAATTTAACGTTGCAGTTTGTGTATTGAAACCACGTATAATCGCGGACGTGAGCTCTGTACTTTATAAGGCGCTTCCACAAGTATATTGTATCATTATCAAGGTCTTCTAGTTTATTAGAATTCGGTGCCGCCTTCGTGCTAATTCACTTTTGGAGCGGCATACCTTCAGTCCGTGCAGTGCACGTAAACATAGCAGCTACAAAGTTACAAAATGATATGATTGACTCAATGATTATACTGCACTGCGTTATGAACTGTTTTTAGATTCCTTTGCAATATTGAATCTCGTGAAAAAATACGTTTCTGTAAAAAAAAAATGTGTGTATTTACCAAAATGCAATGCCTTACTTGTACCGCCTATTAATTATAATTTAAATGATTATATTTTCCAAAATATAGAGCAAGAGCGTTCTCAGATGCTAGCAAAATAGCATACTGAATATTTACTCGCCTCTTAAGTATCACAATTTTGCTACTTAGTTAATACTAGCTTTCCGCCCGCGGCTTCGCCCGCTTTGTCTAAAACATAATAAATTATATACTAAAACCTTGCTCTTGAATCACTCTATCTATTAAAAAAAACCGCATCAAAATCCGTTGCGTAGTTGTAAAGATTTAAGCATACATAGGGACATAGGGACAGAGAAAGCGACTTTGTTTTATACTATGTAGTGATGCACGCCACTCATAACAATACATATTATATATAGAAATATTTCATTTCGACGAGAATTTTTTGAAGAGGTTCATTTATCAAAAAGTCCATTTCGGTACAATTACAAGTACGCTTGAAGCTTGATAAACTGCACGGACACAAGACACGTATCATTGACAACGTTTCGATTATTTTCTAGCATAGCATTGTTATGAAGTGCGGATAACTGATCGTTGTTGTTATAACAATTGTTATCTTTCGGATAGTCGCGGGTGTGAGCTGGCAGCGTCATGGCTCGGGAAACGTTTGGTCACGGCCAAGGTCTCACGTTATATAATCGCCAGTAAATGATAGATAATATTTCGTATTTCCACTCCATTATACAGTATTACGTTATCACGTTGCTCGTGAGTCGTGACGTATTTCGGCTGAACGACGCATGGTTCATGAATTGGGCTATTATGGATGTTAATTGCAATTAATGCTACGAAAATATACAATATAGGTATTTCCCTTTTGTTTTAGAATTAACACAATAATTCATAGCCCTTATTGTACAATTATTAATTATACTTGTATACTAAATGGGAGTTAAAATATTCATTCAAATGCTACTGCCATAAAACCTTAATAAAGAAATACATAAAGGATATAATAAAATTAAATAAAACATCAGTATTGCAATGCTCTGTGAATTGGCATAATTATGGTGCGCATAGTGAAGCCTTGTGGATATCTCTACAAGTTTGATTGAGTGCGTCTATAAAATTGTTTGTGGTAAAACCAGATAGTATAGAAACATTTTAAAATAAAAATAAACTTGATAAATAATGCATCAGGTTTTGTTTTTATACAGTGAATACTTATATTTATTATTCACTGAAAATTAAACATTTATAAATAGGTATGGAGATAAAGGCCTTATTATTGTAACCAATAACCATATTGACTTTGACTATTGTGTAACAATTAAATAATTTATCAATCTCCAGGTTGCCTTGTAATAAACTGTATTTAATGATTACCTACGTAGAATATTTATGTGTATGTGTAAAGTAGAGGTAAATTATATTTTATTTTCCGCCAGAAATTCTTATACGTACATAATATGCAATGTAAAAACCACTGCGACTTGGTTGTCTCATTCGAAACTTGTTATACGAGCCCATTCTAGTCTTGAGCATTTTTCTAGATACATTCCATTCTTTAGGATAAAAAATACATAAAGTGTTTTGTTGCACTTAAAAATCTTGAATAGGTATTTTCAAAGTTTATTTATTTCGTGTCCGTATACTGGTCAAATTGCCTATAAAGTTCAATAAATTAATGTTCGCTACAATTAATGGTTATTTTATGCGTATGTTTTAATAATAATATTACTAAAGTGGCTATGAAGTTAATTATTATTGCATACTAATATGTAGGTACAATTCAATATAAAATGGCCGTCGCCTGTATATCTATGGATACCTACATATCGGTAATTCCTTTCCCAAACTGCGATTTAAAATGAACAATGCGAAACCATTGTTTTCGATGGAGTTCCGGTTGAATTCTCTCGTCCCGCTCTTTGGTTCGGTGTACGCGGAGTGGCCGTCGAGAATCTGCGATCGCATTAAAAGTGTGCAAACAAAAACCACCTGTAGTCGTCAGAGAATTGCCAAGGTCGCAGGCCCCCGTGGCGTGCTTCTCTGCGTTCCGTTTACCTACATCTCGCGAGTGCACGCGTCGCACCGCCCCCGCTCTTGAGTCACCGCAGTCCGCCGTCCGTACCTGCTACCTCGCCCGCACTCCGGGTCAAGTCTAGGACGCACGTCTGACTCTCGCTTTGGAGGTACAGGGCCGGGTTGGAGTCCTGTTATCACGTGTTAGCTAGTTGGCATTAAATAAATCCACGCAATCCTTACTAATATTATAAATGCGAAAGTAACTCTGTCTGTCTGTCTGTTACTCAATCACGCCTAAACTACTGAACCAATTTGCATGAAATTTGGTATGGAGATATTTTGATACCCGAGAAAGGACAAAGGCTACCTTTTATTGCGAAATATGTACCACGGGCGAAGCTGGGGCGGACCACTAGTGTACCATAAAATACAAAAGGTATACGTAAGTAACGCAATGTCACTTTCGAAGCGGGTTCAATAGTGTGCGAACGCGCGCGTCGGCTATTGTCAATGTTAATTATGGCTGCGTGAAGTCAAGGTCGGTGCAGATCGATAGCGCTGAATGACGACGGACAAGCTTGCAATATGCATTCTTCGCATGCGGCGTACCTACGTGTGCGTTCAAGATCACTGTGTTGAAGAAAGTGAATGAAAGTAGAAACATTCCACTCCGCGCAGCTAGATCTGATGCGGTTTATTTAACATTTTCCACGTGATTTTGTTGAGAAATTTAATACTTAACAAAGTATTCAATGATTATAAAATATTTTCAGCCTGAATTTAATTTTCTTCATTGACTTCTTCTAAAAATATCAATAAGTGTACCCGAAAAAGCAATACATAAAATATTACCAATAGTTATAACAAGATACCTATCTATTTATCAGAAATCACCGGGAGAGAAAATGCGTAGGAATATGTTTGCCACGTGTGGTGGGAGGAAAGTATTGATTTATTTTATCACGTCTTCTTATTCAACAAACGTACGTATATTTATTCGAAATAAATTATTGTTTAGTTTAACGTCAACCTCGGTTAATAATCATGAAAGAGACGATCGCTCGCACAATGTTTACATAATACTTTATAACTGTATAAAAAAATGTCTTATCACCCTTAAGTCTAAGTAAGCTACGTGAATCGCGTTTCTTTTCAAATAAAGTGTGAAAGGAATGATGCAATTAAGAAAGATTAAAAAATTCCGTCCATTAGGTACCTATAATTTTATCCCTAAAAATATGAACGTATATTTTTTATAAATTATGACGTGAAAGCTTGAATCCGCAATAAATTACATAGAGTTGATGATTTCCAAAAAGTGGCTGTGGTTATAAGCATAAACACTGGCTGTGTATTAATTGGTCATTCCATATTTATATAAATACAAAGCAGTAATTCATTTCAAGAGCGATTTAGGCATTTCATATGATTCAAATCGTGATGTTCTAGCAGTTCTAGGAATACATGAAATCCTTGCTGAAAAACATTAGAATCTGATAAAAACATTTCAAAGCCGTTGTTTAGGTGATTTGATTCAAGTCTGTTGGTATCATAAAGATGCAAGAACTGTAGAAATTTGCGGCATGCATGATTACTTTGTTTACATACTTTGAATGCATGTCAAACGGATAAATTCAAATTCATTATATTAAATGCTAACCTTGATCGAAAACATGACAAGCTTCACAAAAAATTGTGATTACATCAAGGTTGTTTTTAGTTTTTATTGAATCATCAATTCAAAATAAGTCATCGGTATAATTATTCTAATAAACATATTGATAATCCAAAATTGTGCGCACAAGTTTATCGATGTTTATATTATCTTTGTCCCTTCCAATCCTGTCGGAATGATAAACACCACGTGACACCACCTTTATATTACTATGTACACGTGTACTATATTTGTCAATGTACCTACGAATGTTATACTTATGGGAACTTGAATTAATGTCTTAGATAAATATTTTGAAGGCGCGTACGTAAAACACCAAGGTCGCACACGTGTAGCTGTAGGGTGTATGTTCCCTACCATATTAGAAGCGACGCGACGCTTCGACTTTTTGTGTACCATCATCATTGAATTGTAAATAAATCGCCAAAATTCTCGCCTTAGTTGCGAGCAAAGTAAAACGCAGTTGGCTATTAAAATTGTAAATATATGTTTTTTTTATCGTTCAACTGAATAATGCAACGTTTCACCGTTCACGTTTCCAACAAAGATAAAAGTGGTCGTGTAGCCGTAGAGGTATTTAAAATAAATGCCCTGCTGATTTTTTTTGATCGATGGTGGCAAAGATTAGTACAGATATTAATCATTGTTTTCAATAAAATTAAGCATTATTTGTCGAATGTGAACAAATGCGATTAATGCGTTTGAGTGACATGGCGAAAAATTTGACGATAGAGGCTAGGTTAGGGTGTTCGGTCTGAGTGACGTTAAACTTAATTACAGAAATGTTTCGCGTCCACGATCACGAAGGCCGTCACCTAACAACTCCAATTATTTAGTTGATTCATATTCTTTCATAGCCATAAATATATGAAACATATACGCGTCGTCGTTCGTCGGTTCCATATAATTTCTTGGATAATGGCAAAAAGTCGATTATGCCAACGCGTTTTTCAACATAAAGTCAGATTTATTCACTTATGATTGTATGCGGACCTTGAGCGCGCCTGTTGAGCTGAGACCTTCATGTTGGTAACCGCGCGGAAGTTGACGGGCACATTTTTTGTCAGTTTTGAGCTTGTTGAATTTTAGCACGCATTAGTCACAAGCTAACCTTCAGCGTCGGTGCTCGCGGGCCATTGTTGACACGTTGCACCGCGATATCTCGGAGTGGAGTGCAATAACAGCCGCTATCACAATGTCATAACGATATCCTTGTCCCCGGCGGCTACGACGATTTCGTATCGCGTATCTCCGTCGTCGGCACACCGGTGCGCGGTATTGTCCACATTATTTACATCATTGTGCGATCGCGTTTTATATGGGACGGTCTTCGTTTGCGGGTCTAGGTGCAGAATATTGGAGCGGTGCGCGAGTGTCGTTGTGTCGGCCGGTAGTGATGTGAGGATGTTAGTGCGCGGTCATGTCGAGTGTGGCGAAGAAAGACAAGCCGACGATGTCTGTGACTGCGCTGATGCAGTGGGCGCGACCGGCGCCGCCGGGGCCGCAGCAGCCGCCACCCGCGACCCCCGCGCCCTCCGCCAACATGCTGCAGTCGCCCGGGACTCCGACAATGTCCAACGTCGATTACTCCATCGACATGCAATGTAATTATTTCAACACATTTACAAATCTATCTATATATACCTAGTCTAGATTTCATTTTATTACAAAGATCGATCAGATTCAATATCTCATTAACCATACTTAGGCTTCTTGTTGAGTGGAAACTGGAGACTGGAATTTAGTCTAAACTGTATTTGATATCTATTTGATAGTTTGAAACTTTGCAACAACAAAGATAATGAGGAGAATAAGTCGTTTGAATAATTGTTTACAGCTTTGTATATATTTTATAGTCGAGTTATGTAAATAAGGTCTGCAAATTATATCGAAAATGTTTACTACATACTTATTCAAAAACACGAGGGGTGTTCATATGATAATATACAGTATCTATTCTTATTTTTTAAATTAAAAAACCTTGGAATGATAGCAATTGAGTTCATACAAAGACTGATAATAATAATATTGATTTTATCAAGTTTGATTCTTTTTCCAGTGAAAGTAAAGGCGGTCAGAAAACATTTTTTCATGCCGTCTGAGCTGTTTTTTTTAATCAATCTCAATTAATGTTGAGAAAATATTGCGAATTGCGAAAAACCGCTGTTTCAAATATTAAATTAAATATTGTTACATACATAAATGCTTACGTTATTTTATCGTTGAATTTATATTAGCATAATGTATTTTATACAAAACTACGCAGACAATGAAGATTATTTATTTAAGTTCTATAATATGTATAGCTAGAGTGCTAAAGTAAGACTTTAGAACTCAACAAAAACACGAACTAAAATTCATTAAATTTCAACACGCTTTAATTGAATTTGATTCGCTATATTAATCGATTATAAAGATTTGCAATAGGTAAATTAACGTTTAAAACCAGTCAAGTACGAGTCGGACTATAGCGCCCCAGGGTTCCGTAACCTGTTGTAACTGTAAATTGACACTTTTCACAATTTTTGTTTATCTGTGCTTCGTTACCGTTATCAAGATGTTATAAGACGTTGCTTCGTACCAATTTTCAAGATTCTGTCTTTACGGGAAGTTCCCTGTAGGCTGTAAGTATATTTTGATTCCCTTGCGCGTGTCTAAATTTGCGAAAATTTGCAGCTTCAAGGGCTATAACTTTTAATTGCGTAATGCGTTGGCTTATAAGTTTGATTAATTCACAGCTTCAAGAGACGGTAGAGTTGAGTATTCAATATAAATTTCAGCTTGATACCTCCACGTGTTATTTAAAAAAAGGGTCTTGACTGACTGACAGACAGACATACAGACATGAAGGATAACGAAGTTTTTTCCTTTTGAGGTTCGGTAACCTAAAAAAATAGGTATAATATCTATTTCGACTACTCAAAATCTAAATTACTTATTTTATACTATACTACATTGCAATTATATCTACTTAGTGGTCGATACGACTATGTCCTTGCAGTAGGAATACGTATGGACTGATGATGCTGATGATGTATTTTAAACTTTGTTGTTGAGAAATTAGATACACAATCATATTTCCAAAAATACCTTAATCCTATTAGAAATCGTATAACTTGTATTATAATAAAGCTGTAATTAATAACTATCGAAAATAAAAGTCGGTGAAAAGCGTCCACTGGCTACACTAGCAAGCAAAAAGTATCCCGATTCAATTTAATAAGTCATGCTGTCGATTCCTGCAAATTTATTTTGAGTGTCATTGTATCATTGTTTCAAGAGACCACTCTACTGGGATATTAGACTGCAAAAAATTATACAATTACATTCATCGGAAATCATTATAATGAAGCTACATTGTTTGCATAAAATAATAAGTTGTGTCTGTATGTCTATATCTTAATATCTTAATATCTTAATATCTTTCTTAATACTATTATAAAGGCGAAAGTTTGTAAGTATGGATGTATGGATGTATGGATGTATGGATGTTTGTTACTCTTTCACGTAAAAACTACTGAACCGATTACAATGAAATTTAGCACACATATAGAGGGTAACTTGGATTAACACATAGGATAGGTTTTATCCCGGAAATCCCACGGGAACGGGAACTACGCGGGTTTTCCTTTGAAAACGCGGGCGAAGCCGCGGGCGGAAATCTAGTGATCCATATAGGTATATGTAGTTACTCATATGGCTTTACTTGATGACAAAAGACAGGCATGCATGTAGATATATTCTAGGTTTTTAAATCAACAAAAATATTACAAATCATAATAATATGTACTCGACGTATTTTAAATACTTAATTATCCAAACCAATTATTATTGATTGAGACTTTTTTTATTACTCTAATAAAATATGTATTTTTTATAATTTTTTCATTAATATACCTGTTTATAAATTTCCTGTCATTGGTTTATAGTTTATATAATATTGTGCATACCTATTCTACTTGTATTAAAATTTAAATAAAATTATGTTCGTGTTTAGGTATGTCGCAGGCAAATTGTATTATTTCGCCGTTTACAAATGCTCGGCATTTTGTAAAATGCTGAGGAATTACTTTTTCCAAAATTCTACAAAAAGACGGTCGCGAGCCGACGGAGCCCCACTTCGTGGGGCTCCTATATCTGTGTAGTTAAAAAAACACAAACCTAACTTAACCCACCCCCTTATCCAAACCAAAAACTTCTGATACGAATTCTCTACATAATATTACAAAATGCCAAGCGTTTGTAAACGGCGAAATAATACAATTTGACTGCGACATATACATTTAGGATTAAAATAAGTTTATTAAGTGTTGTGCTTGTTAATCACCACTACTTAAGTGTTAAAAGTTTAATCATTTATTATATTGTTTATATAAAAATATACGGCAAATTAGTTTTTTCTGATTGCTCGACTCACGCATAATATAAGAACCGGCACGCAAGTTACCTTTGCTATTTAAACATATCAACAGCTAATTAGGTATAATATAAAAATTATACAGGCTCTTTAGATAATGAAACATTGATAAATCTAACTCATAAAAATACGCTTTTAGGAAAGCTCACCATCGTCTCTTTTAGCCCCTATTACGTGAAACAGCAACGATAAAAAACATCTTTTTTATTAGGCTTTTTATGTTAAAAACGTGGCCTTTGTCTAAGCTGAGTTTAAATCTGAGCAAAAAATATTAACTTCTATTCACTGCAAATTGCAGGAAGGAAAATTACACATTAATTAAGTATAATAATTAAAAAGTTAAATCGGAAGTTATAGACTTCGATTTTTTGTTATCATGTGGAAATTTAATGGACCTTACTATCAACGCTGTATATAACAGGTCGTCTGAAACATGAAATTAGCTCTTGGTAGAGTTGTTAACTTGTGCATAATCAAAACCTGGCGTAACATAAAAATCGGTCTGACAGCCCAGGGTCAGAATTTGCGGTGTCTCCTAAAGTCTGGACACCAGACTTTTATTCCTAACTAGCTGTGCCCGCGACTTCGTCCGCGTGGAATAGTGACTGCATAGTAGTTACTACTTAACTTTTATTGAATAAACACGTACTACCATAAATAATTAAAAAAACTTTTAGTAAAATTTATTACTAAACTGAGCTAAAAAATAAATGCCTAATTAATTTTCTACGTAAAATTAAATTATGTCATATTATTTTTAGGCACCAGGAGGGAAAGGAGCAAATTTATTTTCCTTCCTTCCTTGTATGGATGTTTTTGACAATATATTGTGCAGCAAATGAGTGCCGAGACAAACGTCAAAACGCAAAGGAATAGAATCCGCTATCGATACTAATTGACATAAGCGTACTGATGATGTTTTGCTAAAGATTTGTTCACCCTACCAACGACGACGACGATCACGAACAAAATTTTCATCCAGTCGCAATTTAATAAAATTGTGCAAAACACATCATACGCTTATGACAATTAGTATCGTAGCGGATTCCTTCTATTCCTTTGCGTTTTGACGTTTGTCTCAGCGCTCATCTTTCCTGTCTCGCGCCTGTAGTAACTAAACCGTTTAGACTGTGCAATAAAAATTAAATTAAAAAAAAACCAACGCAACGAAGAAAAGTGCATAGAAAAGGAATAAATAATTTCAAAAACTTCCCGAAGATCTTTAAAAATAAATACCATTTTAAATATTTATAAAAATAAAAAAAACAAAGTCGTCGGGGCTGCCATACCATCATTATCATATTATCATAATTTTAAAGATCGTCGGGAAGTTTGTAAAATTATTTATTCCTTTTCCTTCATTGCGTTGGGTTTTTTTTCAATCTTTTAAATTGGGCCGTAACCGTGCACAAATTGTAATGGACCACAGTGGCAAAAGAAGTGGTATATTTAAGAAAAAAATTGCCAAGCGCCGCGCCAGGCCTATGTGGCTTTGAGTAGAATTCAAAATTTCCAGGGTGTGGCTATCCTCTCGCTCCCATATCCCCCTCTTCTTTCACAGACTTTCAACCTTTCCATCCCTAGTATTTACTACTACGGGCAGAACCGATTTTGATGTAAACCATATTATCTAATTGTACCTATATGTACACGACATATCCTGTCGTTTGATGCTCCATTTGGTTTATTTATCTAACCACTGTCACCCCTAAAATGTAATAAACGGATGAACCGATTTCGATAAAACATTACTAATTATTGTAATTCACACGTTGCTCTTTCATATTTTGATATGCCGCTTGAGATATTATTTGACCACATTCGATTATTGTTCATTCCCACTTTTACCGCTGTAATCTGTGCTGTAATCTAATAAATGGAAAAACCGATTTGGATAAAAATAGAACTATAACTGTACTTCACCCGTTATGCACTTTCATTTGATATGTCACTTAGGTATACTTGACAACAATCGTTTCTTTCATTCCAACTTTTACCCATATATAGGTATAGTAAATGGATGAACCGATTTTGATTAAATATGTCCAATTATACTTTACACGTCATGCCCTTTCATTTCATACGTCATTTGAGTCAAAATTCATTTTTTTATTACCTACAACTTTTATACCGTATATCAAATAAATGGATGAACCGATTTTGATAAAATTTGACTTATTGTTACTGATAGGTCGTTCACTGTCATTTAATATATCACTAAAGTATATTCGATAACTTTAGTTATTTTCATTCCTACTTTTACCTCTATATGTATACCTAGGTACAATAAATGGATTAACCTATTTTGATACAGTTTATCTAAGAACCAGCGTCGGAAAATATGCTGCCTAACAAAAAAACCGCATCTAATTACCTGCTAGCGAGCTACGGTGGCACAAACACCCACAACACAGAACACACAGACCCACATAGCGGTCAAACACTTATCACCCATCTTTTTGCGTCGGGGGTTAAAAATATTATAATACCTACGACATAATTTAAAGGACATTTTATGTATAAAATTTACCTAAAAATAAGCATAATTTTAATTTGACCCCTCCCCCTACTACCTCAGCTTACCCCCCCACCCCCACCCCACCCTTGGGGACTTTCGATATGATCACCTGGACATTTTATAGAAATAACTGTAGCGTATAACAGATAACTTACGTTTTATCGTACACTATAATATAATAGTGTACCATAGAATGCCTTAGCAAATGTTCGCCGTGAATACTTAAATGGTCATAACTTTTTTATTTATAAACCGATTGACATGATATAAACACTAAATGTTAAATGAAGATTACCACAATATATTAGTGAAAACCGCATTTAAATCGGATAAGCCGTTTCTGAGATTAGCGTGTTCAAACATACAGACAAACAGACAAACAGACAAAAAAAAATTTAACGACAGTTTTGGGTTTGGGATCGATTTAGTAATAACCCCTGCTAATTTTTTTTTTACATATTTTCATTGTACAGACACCACTTTTCTAGAATTTTATTATATGTATTGATGATATGTAGGTGAACCGACAGGATGAAAAAAGCGAACATGCGTGTGCGCATTTGTTTGTTGTGGTATAATTGCCATATTGTGATTGTGCCATTTGGGATCCTACTTGACTTAAATTAGCCTGTAGGGGAGTTGTTTCAATTCTTAGACCGCCCCAATAGTTTTTTTTAGAAATTGAAAACTTATTATTTCATCGTAATGTAGCACCTCGTTAAGTCGAACCTCGATAAGTCAAAAACCTCCAAATCTTGAAAAAATGTTTTGTTCCCTTCCCTTCAAACCCGAAAACCTCCGTTACTTGAAATCTTGACCCTCTGTTAGTCGAAATTATCACCGAGTCCCTCCAAGCCATTTTGGTACATATTTTCACTCTATAACTCGAAAAATTAAATTTGACCTCTGTATCTCGAACATAGCAACGTTTTATTTTACAACCTTTATAACTTCACGTAAACACGTGCTTGCATTAAGTATCTGATGATGAAATTATCGATTCAGTAGCTCAGAAAACCGATACTAATGACTAAGATGACATAGAATACGTGAATAGTACATGCGCTCCATGGGTTTCCATCAAAGAGGCAAGAGCCGCATTGAATACCTTACGAAATTTTATAGAGCAAACCAGTATCTCTGAAGAAGAAGAATTTTCTGCTCTTTATAGATTAGACAATGCTAGAGAACAAACAAATTATCTAAAGCAAAAAACAACATACTGACTCTTTTTAATGCCATATTTTTTATTTTAAAATGATTTGAAATAATGTTGATTTATAATAAATAAAAACATGTTTGTCACCTCTGCAAGTTGAATTTTAATGTACTTTACCTCTCTAACTCAAAATTTATAAGAATAAACCTCAAACTCTTTATGTCGAATCAAAATCCGTCTAAGTCGAAATCCTCCATAAGTTGAAAACTCTATTACTCGAATTTTTTGGCGTCTCCCTTGATGTTCGAATTATAGAGGTGCTACTATGTATTAATATTATGACATCATTGTTTTGTTATTAGTTATTAAACTCATTTGCGTTTTAATAATCTCGGTTCGGACTTATTTTTGTACGATAAAATTTTGTTTTTATGATGAAAGTTATTAGCTTAACCTTTATTTATTTTATTATTCCCGGATCTATTATATATATATATATTGAATATATGATAGATTTATTAAAAAAAAATTATATTAATTATATACCTACTTTCACTATCATTTTTAGAAAAGTCGTTACGATATCAAACAGATGAAATATATAGAAGAGTAATATGAAAATCAAATCAATTTTGTCAGGTTTCGCGGTAAACTTTTCACGTTTCAGACTTATCCCAATCTGTTGAACAATAATGTCGATATTATAAGTTTTCTTTGTTTATTGGCACTGCGTCATAACTTCTCTTTGATCATATTGAGCAGTAAAAGCTCGATCAACCTTTCTTAGTGTTCCCATGATACCAATAAATGAGTTACAATAACTTGAAGTAATAAATAATTTTATTTAGGTACATCATTACGAGGTGCTACGAGTATATGTACCTGTACGTCATAATAACAACTATTAATTAATAATTTCTGAACTCTCTAAGCTTTAATTGCTGCATTCCCTATTTGTGTAATAATTTTATTACTTTCCTCATTTCAACCTTTGATTACTTGAATTAATTCGTCATAAAATATTGAACGTATAAAAGATTTTATTACAGTCTGTAATATTGATATATAATAATTAATAAGTAATAAACTATTCAATTAATTCAAAAGCCCGTCCAAACATGGTCTGTGGTTAGTCCATGCTAAAGTATCTCTTTCCCGTTGCCATGTTTCCACTATGTATTGTATCCGCTAAGAGGGGTGATTGAAAATATCTATCCGAATTGATATCACATCGTTCCGATGCTTATGACACGAAATTACTTTTCCGCGTATTTATCTTATGATATGATCTTGTCAGTATTATAATAAAGCAAGGATTTTGTAGGAAATTGTACCCTATATATAATGTATGTATATATAAGATAAGTATAATATCTATATAATACAATATAGATATTATACTTATCATATTCGTTATAGTACACGTGGAAACTAAGCGAAACAGTTTATATCCTTCTAATGCTTGTACAACGAGTTGGGCACAAAATATAATTCTTCTATTATCATGCATCTATAGTATTTATTGACTTTGAAATTCATAAGCCAAAGAATATAATATGTACAGCAATATTTATAAATAGTGCTGCAATATTATTTTATAAAATAAACAGTCTTTAATGATTGCGCCAAAGAAACGTAATTGTTTGTTTTCTAAAAGTTCCATGTCCGTAGATAATTAGATGAGGTATATTATTATGTTTATCTTTGTATTACTAAGAAATGAAATCGTTTTATATGCATTCTCTAATAGATTATAATAAAAACAAATGAGTGTATTCTTGTAGTGGAATGAAGGCAAGTTAATTTCGTTGAATGTTTGAAATCTTAACATCGTGTAAAAGAATAATTTAATATTCCATGGTGCATTTCTTCGAAAGTAGATACGACATAATAACTTTTTAGATTATTTATTAAAAATTATGAATTCCTAGTGGACGCTCGATTTCATCGACTTTAATTAACATATTCCATTACGAGCAATTTTTTATTTTAAATTTGTTTACATTTGGAGTTACGCAAATAGATATAGCCACTCATTATTTTAAACGAAAATATGTTCCACTGTGTCATTGGTTCATATATAGTATGTAAAATGTGTCAAAATACTGCATCATATCGCAGTCTAGTTTTCTTTGTGCGATATCATCGTGTGGCATGATCGCCTTATCACGCGTATTCATTGTGTTGATAAAATTTGTTTTCACTTTCTTATCGTCAATACCTAATTAATTTAATATTATGTACTTTTTAAGACTTTTTAAGTATGTATATAAGTTAATTGAATATTGCCGTGAAAGTAACCTAGGGTTTTCCTTCCTAAGTTCCTAAGTTGTTTTTATAATATAGGTATCTACTGATTGAATGTTTATGAGCACATCGATACAAATAGCTACAAATAGAATGAAAAGATTATGTGAAAGTAATAATAATTCCATGTTCTTTCATTTTGTTAAAGATAAAAATGTTGTTATTTTAAAAAATATGGATAAAGACTTTAACTTTGAAACAAAAAAAGGAGATACCAAGCATACAATCGAATTAAATTAAAATATCCGTTTGCCTAAAACATTCTTTTTATCTCGGCGACTCGAAAACAGATTCCTTTGATAAACCTTTCACAAATTTTTGTAAGTTTTGTTTCTATACGTATTTGGAGAGGCTGCGCAATTTATTTTCGGTTTGTCTTTATAACAACATTCAAGTCTCCTTTTGTTCACTGATTTGTATTTTTTTCGCTTTGCAATTGTAATTTAAAATTATTCTGAATGCTAAGGGTCCATTTTCATACATGGTTACCTCGTGGTTTCTGTATCGTGTACCTATAGAATTCATGTTCTACATAATTATGAAAATTCAGCAATAGACTACAAGCCCGCATAGGAAAAAAATATGGGTCAATTGAACCACCAGGGGACATATCTAGAACGATAGAAGAGCATAAAATAATAAGATTCATCACTATGCTGTCACTTGTAAGCTGTCCAACTGAGTGCAGATGAGAATTCAAAAGTACAGGTAGACTCGGTAAATTTTGGTCATATATTTTTGTACGGCATTCTTAACCATCGATAGATCTATTAAAAATAATAAGAAACCGCTCAGTGCCGTACAAAAATGGTGGTCCACAAAGTCGGAATTTTTATTTAATTTCCGAGAGTTACCGGGGGTAAATTTGGTCATTTGACCATGTACGGCATCTGTGTCATACTATTTCTATACTGCTTTTAATCCATTATTCCGCAACGCCGTACAAAAATCATGGGGACAAGGGGAAAAAATTGAGAGTTGCAATCCCCTCTCTTTCCCCACTCCAGGGGGTCATTTGACTAAGTACGGCTTCGGTTCCAAAACATTATCTAGCACTCAAAAGTACTATTAAAAGCAATGCCGTCAAAAAATAATTGTTCTTTTAAATGTATACCAATAATCATCTTAATTTCATCGAATTCTTGATATAAAGAGCTGTAAGGTCATTCGACCTTGTACGGGAACTTTTTTTTTAACATGATATTGTAAAATTTAATTGTTGTATAGTATTGCCGTTCAAAAGAAACCGTTCTAAAAAAAGTTATAAAGAAATGCAAAAACTGAAATTTTGTAAAAGTTTAAACATCGTAGATTAATGAAATATAATAGTTTTCTACACTTTATTCGATGTTTTAAATAGTATTAACATAGATAAATTAGGAAAAAACGATGCCGTACTTTTTTGTGCAGACCACATCTTTTAGGCTGATGAAAGCGACGAAAGCTACAATTTTAAGGGTGCTTTATGGCCATCTGATACAGTACGGCATTAACATATTTTTACCCGACTACGGCAAAGCAAAAGGAGGGTTATGATTTTGACAGGTCATGTATGTATGTTCATCTATTCCCTCGTAACTTCTAAACTACTTATCAGAATTCGACAAATGACATATCATTAGAAGCGTCTGAACCTGTCACTGGATAACCAGCGACCAGCTAGCTAAAGGCTATATGGGGTTTCACAAAATCTAATGTGGCGCCCTCTAGCGGACAAAACATACACAGTAAAAAAATTAAGTTGAGATAAATATGCCGTATTTGGTATCATTTGAAAGCGCTTTACTTGTACATTTTGAATATGTATTTATTACTAGCATTTGCTTGTGACTTTACCTGTATTCATGGGCTGATTGCATATAATTCACATCTTTTCGTTCATAGCTTCTTTATTAGTTTAACGGAGTCCATTCCACCTGACTCCGACTTTCCAAGGTGATAATTAACCACCTCGAGCTTCTTAATATTAATGTATATTTATATTTTATTATCAAAATATAAAGCAAACATTTCGTTATATGGATTTTTTTCTTTTTCAGATTTTTCCCCTTTGAACCAACGAAAATGTACGGCACATGAAAAAATATTATCTATGCATAAAATACTTTAAAAATAAATTGATTTCGTGTTGTGTCAAATGACCCCCTGGAGTGGTGAAAGAGAGGGGATTGCAACTCTCGATTTTTTCCCCTTGTCCCCATGATTTTTGTACGGCGTTGCGGAATAATGGATTAAAAGCAGTATAGAAATAGTATGACACAGATGCCGTACATGGTCAAATGACCAAATTTACCCCCGGTAACTCTCGGAAATTAAATAAAAATTCCGACTTTGTGGACCACCATTTTTGTACGGCACTGAGCGGTTTCTTATTATTTTTAATAGATCTATCGATGGTTAAGAATGCCGTACAAAAATATATGACCAAAATTTACCGAGTCTACCTGTACTTTTGAATTCTCATCTGCACTCAGTTGGACAGCTTACAAGTGACGGCATAGTGATGAATCTTATTATTTTATGCTCTTCTATCGTTCTAGATATGTCCCCTGGTGGTTCAATTGACCCATATTTTTTTCCTATGCGGGCTTGTAGTCTACAAGTTCTTATAAACATTGTTCAAGTTAATTAATGTTATATTGTGTAAATGATTTAACTTACTTATAATACATACCTAAGAGACGCAAAACGATAATTAATGTAATATTATTTATAAAATACACTTCAATACGCTTTAATTATTCACGAAGTCACGCGTCAGTTATTTATGTAATTTGCAAACAATTTTCCATCGGCTGTGCGTAGGCGAATATTTTCCGACAGTGTTTTGTCGACAAACGCCTCCAATTTAGCTAGAAGGTGCCCTCACCATTGAATTTTCATCACGAGGAGGCTGGAGGGATGTTTGTTCACTTTTTGCGGGCTTCTGGAGCCCCCCGTCTAATGGACCGGTTTCTGATTTTTCTGAACAGCCAACTTTCGTTTTTGTTTTATTATCTACGCCATTCGCCTTACCACATTTCGTTTTCAATATGCGAAACTTGTAGGTATTTATTATCATTTAAAGTAGTTTGTAATGAGTTTATAGCATTTACGACTGTTTTCATATTGGCAATCAATATGTTATTTGAATAATATTTACCTATCGGCCGACTTTATTTTGAAAACATTTTATATGGAATTTAGTCACTTAGTATTAATTCATCACTGATATAATACATATTATTGAACAATATGTATAGATTATGCAACAAGTGTTGGTGATGTATGATTATACCTAGATAAAAGATTTTCAAAAATATAAAAATATGTACTACGTATTTTAGTTTTTTTAGTTAATTCTGTAACGTAACGTCTAGAACTATCTCAGTTTGATTGACGTTGTTACACCCATGCCATGTTTTATGTAATTTGCAGCGAGTGTTGCGTCTAAATTTACGTATTAAAAGAGATATTGCTAAAGACATGTATACGATGCTAGCGGATAATTTCAAGAGATATAAATTGTTTTAATATTGACAAGATAAATGGGTACTTGTTCAATTCCAACGATAGCATAATTTACTGCATTGTTACTGTGTCGCGACGACAATAAAGGATGCGATTAACTGATCGTCTTCATGCTGACCTAAATATTAGAGTCGGTATTAGCGGTTAGGTATTGCGAAGCAATTCTAAGGGCATTGTGTTAAGATATGATTTTGATTGCAGGGTTGAACCTGGAGCCAGGTTTTATGTCGCCTATGTCACCGCCTGAAATGAAGCCGGACACAGCGATGCTGGACGGTGGAATGCGTGACGACGCGACGTCTCCCCCTGCGCTCAGGAATTATCCGCCGAACCATCCTCTCAGTGGATCGAAACACTTATGCTCGATATGCGGCGACAGAGCGTCGGGCAAACACTACGGGGTGTACAGGTAGGTAATAAAAGATCATTTTTCGGTGATCATCTCTTGTTACGTCTATAACATATTTTGTGCTCCCGTTTCTAGGAACGCAAAGCACGTGTTACGGGTCACCAGGCCCCCAAAGCATTAACAATCACATCTATAAGATAAACAATGAGCGTGAACATGAAATGAGAAAGAATTAATCGTAACTAAAGTTAAATGAAAAATTAAAATAGAAAAATTACCAATGGACATATTATAAATTATTATAGATGAGGTGAAAGGTTAAAGTGAATTGATATACTATGTGTATAATGTGAGTGTTTGTGTATGCGTGTGTGAGTGTGTGTGTGTGTGAGTGTGCGTATGTGCGCGCGTGTATGTGTGTGTGTGTGTGTGTGAGTGAGTGATTGACGGTAGGTGTGGATGAGTTTTTGCGATGGAGTATGTACGTTTCAGTTTCTCTATTTACCGAATTGAATGAATAAAATTTTCTGATGTTTGATAGTCAAATTTTTTGAGCCATTTACATACCGACGTCTTGCACCTTGATGTACTAAGAGAGTATATTGAGATAGACTTATTGATTTTATTGTATAAAAATGCCCCGAGAAAATAATAAAATCTATGTGATAGACATGAATTAAAAGAGTTGTTTTTACAAATAATATCTTTTCTACGCTTGTCCCTATTGAAATTCGGATCATAGTTTATTTGTGCATGTTGCCTTATTATAATAGATAAGATAAAAGTCTGTCTGACAGTTAGTACATCCCAGCGTTTGTATAGTTCGCAAGTAGGATAGCGAAATGGTAAACCAGCTCCTACTCTGAGTAAGGCTCTTTGTGCTCTTTCAGCTTCTATGAGGTGTACCTTGCAAGCGCCTCCCCAGGAGCTAATACAATAATTAATGATTGAATGACATAGAGCTGAGTATACCATTTTTATTGTCCGGAAATCAGCAATATGTCTCAATATTTTAAATATATATATCAGTTTGCGAATCCGTGTAACTAAAATTTCAATGTGAGGCTTAAATGTGAGAGTTTGATCCAAGTAAACTCCAAGATATTTGATAATGTCAGTTCTTTGAATAGGAGGACAAGAGCAGGTAAGGTTAGTCATAGGTGTGCATGTATGTGAGGTAATTTTGTAACTTACAGGAGGAAGAAGATTTTTTTTTGATGCGAAGGCAATATATTTAGTCTTATCCACATTTAACGTTAAAACATTACATTTTAGCCACTCACAAATCTGATCAAAGCCCTTTTGAGTACTTTGAAACACTTCTGTCCATGAGTCACCCGTGAACAAAAGTGCTGTGTCGTCTGCAAAAGACAGTATTTTACCATGGTCCAGTTGAAGTTGGCATAAATCATTTAAATACACAAGAAATAAGCTAGGTCCAAGAACACTACCCTGAGGGACACCGTACTGCACAAGTAGTTCATCGCTAACCCAATTGTCTATTTTTACACGCTGCTTTCTATGTTTTAAGTAATCTCCCAGTAATTGTAATGGAAGGCCTCTGACACCGATCCTTTCTAACTTAAGTAACAAGAGTGGTATTGATACGGTGTCAAAGGCCTTGGCTAGGTCAAGGAAAACCACAATACATTTCTTTTTCTTATCCAAATTGCAAACAATGTTATTGGTTAGTTCGTGAACAGCATCGTCAGTCGACCTACCTGACCGAAAGCCATATTGTCCTGGTGAAAGTAATTCATTAGACTCTAAAAAGTTCATCAGGCGGTTATTGATCAAGCGTTCCAAGATCTTAGACAGAGTGGGGAGAATAGAAATTGGCCGGTAATTCGTAATGGAGCCTATATCTCCACCTTTGTGGATTGGTTTAACTAGTGCAGTCTTAAAAGCCTGTGGAAAAATACCGGTGGTAAACGATAAGTTACAGATGTATAAAAGTGGAAGTGATATTACTTTGATGTAACGTTTTATGATTTTGCCTGATATGTCATCAATTCCCACCGCAGCATCTTCTCTTAGATCCATAATGATATGTTCAATCTCTGTAACATCAGTTGGAAGCAGGACAAACGATTTGGATATTTGAGAGTGTACATTCTCATAAATGTCAGGTTTATTATGGTTACTGATAATCTTCTCAGCCAAAGTTTTCCCAACACCTATAAAGTAACTGTTAACATGATCAACACTATTTTTCGGGTTGTTCTTATCAATTAGCGCTGAAGCGGACTCTGATCTTTTATTTGTGTTACATATATTTTTAATGACATCCCACAATTTTTTATTATTATTTTTAGTTTTTTCAATTTCTTGTTTTTCGTAGATTCTTTTTTGCTTCTTTAGTAGAGCGTTGCAGAAATTCCTGTATCTTTTGTAGATTAATTTAAGTGATTCATCATCAGGTTTCTTTTTTAGTTTTTTATACAATTTGTTCCTATTGCGTATACATCTCAGTAGGCCTGTAGTAATCCATGGCTTATGAATCCTCTTTTTGTTAGGTACTTTAACAATGGACGAGTTTTCTAATATGGCATTATTTAAAAGTGTGACGAAGTGGTCTGTTGCTAAATTTACGTCGCTGTACTCTATTACTGACTGAAAGTTCATTTTATTGATAGTTTTATCTAATTCAGTATAATTAATTCTTTTTATGGTTGATAGATTAAAGTTAAGTTTAGTCTGCAAATTAACAGTTATAGAAACACTTTCATGATCAGTCACAGATGAGTTAGCTACACAACATGTGGTATCCAATTTTGTTTTGACCATAAAATGATCTAGACATGTGTGTTGGCGGGTGGGTAAAGTATGAGCGGGTAGTATACAATGATACGCCAGAATATTTAAATATTCAAAAGAGCGCTTATCGGTACTATTGGGACCTATGTCAATGTTGATATCTCCACCAATTACTATTGTTTTATAATTATTTAATTTAGTCAGTAGTGTATCTAAAGAATTAATAAAATTAGTAGTATTACGTTGACCTGGAGGGCGATAAAGACCTAAAATACAAATCTCGTTACTAAATTTTAGGCACAAACAATTAGCATCAACTAAATGAGGCTCATCCACCATTACTTCATACCGGTTAAATTCAAATTAATTCGACCATTCACAAATAGCTGAATTCATTTGGATATAATATATTTTAAAATTTAAAAAGTACCTGAGCGTTATTCGACTAGTGTAAATGATATAGAAAAGGTTACAGTTTCAATAATTAACTTAACAATATATAGAGATGGCACAGTATTACAATATTATTTCCTACAGTAAGGAATCGCCTTTGATGTCGCGCGATGCCGCCGCCAGCGTAGGTACTTACGCTGCCACACGAAAATACGCTAGGGTTGCAACAAATGGGAAATAAAACAATTGTGATTATTAATATTATGATGAAATCATTTATTCATATGTACATTCAAAATAATTGCGATTATTAAATCTGATGTAATTATTTGTTCATAAATATATAATTACAGATATTGCACTGCTAAATATTATTTACGTGGACACTTTATTTTTGGATGTTCTTAATTGTATATTATAATTTATAACATTTAACTAAGTAATGCATTTGCATTGGGATGTACAATCTGATTAGAAAATAATGAGGACAACATATACCTACATAGCTTTGATTTTAATTCAACAGATACAATTAATACAATCTTTCTGAAACATTGTTTCCTTCTGGGATTTCAATGTAGATTTACATCCGTAAACGGAACAGTTTGTGCGCGCCATAATAGAATATGTAAGTACCTATGTATAATAAAATTATTACACAAAAAATACGACTGCGTCGTCCTTTCGCGCTAGGTAAAGCAAACTAAGCGTGTTTGCCTTACGCGGCCCGCGTCGCCCGACCCCCGCCAGTTCCCCTCCGTTTCTCTGCACAAGTACATTCGTCGCACTACTGTAGGAAATATGGTAATACTGTGGAGATGGAATGAATATACCATTAGGTAGTTTAATTTAAACAAATATAGTTGTTACAATGCGCATAAAATTATGAAACAAGCGTGCGAGGCATAAAATCCACATTCAGACCAGCTGCGTTTCTGATATTAAACTGCTGATGAGATTCCAATTGATAAAAAATAGCAGGTAATAGGAATTTATTGAACTGAACTTATTGAGACTTTACAGGTTCTCGTATAATAGATAACTATTGAAAAGAAAAGTATGCAATAGAAACACCTACATTATTCGTAGTCTAACGTTTTGTTTTCAATTACTTTTGCATGGCAGATGTTCCATAAATGTGGATAGATTGCGATCCATCAGAGTCAGAGTTATAAATAAACCCACCGAGGCCTATTATCCATTACATAGGTGCTTACGGGATCATGAGAACTGCAGTATAAGTCGGTTTCAACTATTTCCCACACGATTGAACATAATATTCGCTACGTAATACTAGAATATTATTCGCTGCATATGAGATGAAAAGATTAGCTTCACTGTCTGCACGTTCTATCGCCATTTTCGCTATAAAAATGTATATCTACTCGAACATAATTGTATATAAAGACGTCTAGACTCCTAGACGGCAGCTATAGTTTAAAATTAATTGTATATACCATGTAGTTAGGTATTCCTACAGACAGGTACACTGTCAGTGGTATGTAAGTGAACGATTTGACTGTGAAATGCTCAATCGATTTATTATTTTCCCAAGAGCACGGTAGCGTGGGAGGCGCCCTGTGTACGTATAATTCTATTCAACCTTTACTCATTCTGGATTTATACATTATTGAAACAATTTACAATTCTATCGATCGTCGGCCGCTGTAATGTCATGCAAGAGACATTTTATTTTCACCTTGAGAATGCTTTATGTTAACAACGATATAGTCGACGGCAGGTAAAATGGATCATGGGTAGCGGGTGTAAATTAGTTTGGAAATATTTGACTTTCTTTAATGCATTCAGCGAAATGCGTCACGTGCCATCGCGTGTGCAAACATTACAGTGATTGCATTTTCAGACAAGATGAAAATGTCGTCTCTTTTAAGTTTTATTATAGTTAATGTTCTAAACCGCTACTGACATGTGTCACGAACAAAGCATTTTTTAATTCAATTGCAGATCGCGAAATTTCTTTTGACTTGATCGAATTACAAAGTAGTTATAGGTACGTAGTAAGGTATGTTCTTTTTATCTTTTCATTAATAAAGTAATAAGATGGAATATGATTCCAGTTAAATCGTGCATAAGTCAACCACTTGAGAAGTAATCATGTGACTAATGATGGTTGGAGCGAGGGCTCCTGCGATTCACCCGATCTTCATTAGTACTGATGTTGGTACAGCTGACTGTACCTACTTGCCATGTACTCATGTGTAACAAGCATTCCATTTTTTAAGGTTATAACTTATAAGTGGTCACAAAGACTAACTCACAAAGTCGCGCATACGCTTTGCCCTTATTTAAAAAAAAAATCATAGTTGACATGAAATCACATTATCGCGTCTAAATAAATGTATCCTTAATATCCGTGCATACTTATCTGCTGAAAAATATACTATTTATTACAAATAACGTTGGAACGAAATGTAAAATAAATCAACTATAATTGACACAGTATATTCAAAATATACGCCAAGAGAAGAGTCCACACGTTTTCAGGGAGTTGCTAAATATCCTCACGGTCACAGTGTTGATCATTTATCATTTTTCAATAGATCGCAGACGAATAATTGTAGCGGACCGTCCTAACCGATTCGCAACGCTCTGACCATGGCCAGAAAAATGTTTTATCGTTTAACCTCGTCAATCAACAGAATCGATCACATATATCACCTAAATATAATTTATTTTGATTTTATAGTCCTCTTTTGCAGCATTATTAATTATTTGACTTATATTATAGTATTTTGTGTTATTGTATTGATGTTCTGTGTTTAGCCTTTAGCTGTAAATCCGGCTGTATGGAATTTTATATGATGTCATCAAAGTTATTGAGATTAATTCACTTATCCGTACAGTGGAATAAATGAAACAATATGCATGTACCTAGATTGATTTGGTTTGGGACAATTCGTCATCTAAAGAATATAGACTATAGATATTGATAAGGGTTTTTAGATTAAGACAAGTTTTTAAATATGCTACCCTATCTTTAATACTTGTACTACAATACGTTTATAATTCAATTAAATTCGCAAATTTATATTTTCAGTTGCGAAGGATGTAAAGGCTTCTTCAAACGGACGGTTCGAAAGGACCTTACGTACGCGTGTCGAGAAGAAAGGAATTGCATAATAGACAAACGGCAGAGGAATCGATGTCAGTTCTGCCGCTACCAGAAATGTCTCGCGTGTGGTATGAAGCGGGAGGCGGTGCAGGAGGAGCGGCAGAGGGCGGCGCGGGGGGCGGAGGACGCGCATCCTAGCAGTTCTGTACAGGTATACTATACATAATACATTATGTACTAGGGATACACTCTATTTAACACACACATAATCATTCAAAAAAGAAAGCAAAAGGGAAAACTATTGTCTACTGTGCCGCGCGGTTTCACCCGCATTGCTCCGCTCCTGTTGGTCTTAGGGTGATGATATATAGTATAGGCTACCTTCCTCGATAAATTGGCTATCTAACACCGAAAGAATTTTTCAAATCGGACCAGTAGTTCCTGAGATTAGCGCGTTCAAACAACAAACAAACTCTTCAGCTTTATAATATTACTAGCGACCTGCCCCGGCTTCGCACGGGTACAATGCTGATACTAAATACACTACAGAAAAACTGTGAACGTTGTATATAAAAACATAGCGGCCCGCTCCGGCTTCGCACGGGTATAAAATATATAGCCGGGCAGCCGGCCGGTACCGCCGCAAACGCTACGTCCCGCAATTTTTAAATGTATAATATCTTCGAAAATATTCACTTAAATCATACGGTGTAAAGGGCCATATAGATCTATATTAAATGAACAATGTATTCAAGGTATTTAATTGGTTAAGGATTAATGCTGTATTGGTTAAAATCGCTTCGAAAATTAGCCATTATTTGTCGTAAAAAGTAAATGACAAAAAAAGTTATTGTGGGTTATCCATAAGAGATAGACATATACCATCACGGACTTTTCTGTAGACCTTTTCAATGTGTACAATACTTAGTACATTATTTTGATAAAACTCGTAGGGTTCAGCCTGCGTTTGCAATGTAAGCGGAAAAAATGTAATTATTTACGACATCACATTAGAAACCTCAAAAATATACTTCTCCACTATTTAATGGATGTTATTATACATATAAACCTCCCTCTTGAATCACTCTATCTATTAAAAAAACCGCATCAAAATCCGTTGCGTAGTTTCAAAGATTTAAGCGTACAAAGGGACATAGGGACATAGGGTCAGGGAAAGCGACTTTGTTTTATACTATGTAGTGATGATAGTATAGATGTGTTGCGGTTTTGAGCTTGAATGTACATGAATGAATGTCGTTGAATGTCATTGTATATGCCGAATTGTGTCCTTTGCTGTGTGGAAGATAGAAGGCGTTCATAGTAAATCTACACCTAAACTATAAAACTATGATTTACTATTACCATGCTATTTTTTTTTAATTGGTAAATGGTAGGTACCTTACTGGTTACTACTATTGCCACAGCAATTGCTTTTTTTGGACAGAACTGACACCCGTACCAAAATCTCATTGAAGATATTTTAATATCTTACAGTAGGCACTAAATTTACCAATCAATTTCAAGTCTGAAATATATTTTATTAGATAGTAAAGATCAATATTCTACCCTGAGAATACATATAAATAAATATATTCTATGATACTACCTACTTCTTTGTGAAGTTTGTGAATTGTCTTGCGATGATATCATTTTATTTAAATAAAAATAACAAACATTATACGTTGTTGTCTTATACAAAATAAACCTTATAAAATTAAATGTAGGTACCTACTTATGTAACTAATCACTACATAGTATAAAACAAAGTCGGTTTCTCTGTCCCTATTTCCCTATGTCCCTTTGTATGCTTAAATCTTTAAAACTACGCAACGGATTTTGATGCGGTTTTTTTTAATAGATAGAGTGATTCAAGAGGAAGGTTTTAGTATATAATTTATTAGGTTTTAGACAAAGCGGGCGAAGCCGCGGGCGGTAAGCTAGTATACATATAAATCTCCACCCCGTCACAGCTATTTTAAGCACAATCAATGTAGTTAACTATCCATGAGCCTTTCATTGGGTTCACGCTTTATAAACTTGTAAACCAAAATGTATTATACGTTTCATAAACCCTCTGAATTCAATAATATTCTCAGAAAGTCTTTAACGATCAGAGTGCTGATAAAAACTTCAATTCGGTTTAGTTTTCGGATGCGGGTTCGTCTGAATCGTTTGCTATCCAAAAGACGACTTATATCCCATTGAGCCCCGAACGGCCCGATCGGTCCACGACACAATAGATTTTCTATTGTGTCTGTGATTCCGGGGCCTGAGTTAATATTACATACTTAATTGTCATCGATCCGCAGATTATTTGCTGATTAAACATGTGAAGGAATATAAACAAGTTAATTAAACATTGTAATAAAACGAGAACGAATTACTTGTTAATCAAGGGGCCATAAATCTGCTCAGTTTCTAGGTAATCATGAATGCTAGATTGATCCTGAATTATTACAAATGCTGAATTTAATATAATGGCTATTTTTAAGTATGTTTAATACAGCCAGTGGGAAAGGTATTCGCATACAAATAAACGTAATAATTTTATGTTAATTTCGTAAATCAAGGTCGCTCGGTGAAGGCTGCGGTCTTGCAGACAATTCAACAAGTTTATATTCGACTGGACTCCGACATGTTTTTAATTGTTATTACATTTTCCTGTTGTTAAAGGGATCACTTATCTTTTTCCTTGAAATTTTATGTGGGTCGTGGGACAAGCATGTGTTGTGCAAACATTAGAATATGATGGGACTACGTATTTCAATGAAGTCTGTTCTATTTGAAATTATTGAGTAACATATCATCTAATAGGTATAATAATTTAATATAATATGGAGTGTATGTATTAGCTATATTATAGGGTGAGGCGTGTTGTAAGAGACAGAAAATGTGCGTCATGCATGCATGGGATTCATTTTTAGCAGCCAAATACGACCTAGTAATTGAGTATATTTTAATTTTAAACACCATGAGCAAATAAGAGTCACAGTCGATGTGTACTTTATGACTGAAAGTACTGTAGACACCCCACTTTTGGTTATTACAAATAAATACTGTCTACTGCGTGTAATTTGTTATGACCGAGTCTTGTTTCCGGGGCCCTTTATTTACTCAAGGACATTTGTATCGCATCATGTCATCATAATAATATGATGTTATATTTTGAGAGATAACAGGTTATATAATTTGATTTCCTTTTTTGTTTGCGAAAGAATTTAAATATAATATAGCCTTTTTATTTTTGTTGGGAATGCGGGATAATCCGATAAGTAGTCTGTTAAGCATAATATTTCATGAACATTTATAAAATTACATTTAATATTAATGTTTACCAAAAATATATACCTACCTATAGTACTATACAAAATTCGCATTTCCTAGAGGGTCGATAAGTAGGAACGGAAGTCAGATAAAGAACAAATGTCTGATTCTATCGTTCTTTCACGTACAAGTAGGTACATAAAAACTATGTTAGTAGTAGTGTAGTAGTGTTATGTAGCGCTTAAACATGAAGCATATCTAGCCTGGGCTGATGCTCGACACCGCAAGGCCAAGGACGTATCTGAGAAGAAGAAAGCCTTCAACCGGGCCGCGAAGTCCTGCAAAAAGGCTCTACGGAAAGCTCGATTTGACCACGTTAGCCGTATAGGGAACAAACTGGCTTCTTACCCTTCTGGTAGCAAAGCGTTTTGGTCCCTGGCAAAGTCGGTTGAATCGAATTTCTGCCGCCCCTCACTTCCTCCACTGCTGAAACCAGATGGGTCGCTGGCTCACACTGCCACGGAGAAAGCGAACCTACTAGCTACTCTGTTCGCAGAAAATTCACGTCTAGATCCCGCAAGCGCCAAACCTCCCAGTCTACCTGGATGCGAGGTGAGCATGCCAGAAATTCGCATCCGTCAGACTGAGGTTCTGAAAACGCTGCGTAATCTTGACGTGAACAAAGCTAGTGGCCCTGATGGAATACCAGCCATAGTGCTTAAAACCTGTGCGCCTGAGCTCGCTCCTGTCTTGACACGCCTCTTTCGCCTTTCGATGATGACTGGAAAAGTACCGAAATCATGGAAACTTGCCAACGTGCAGCCTGTGCCCAAAAAAGGCAGTCGTGCCGACCCCTCCAATTATAGGCCAATTTCAGTCACGTCCATACTCTGCAAGACTATGGAGCGTGTACTGAACAGCAGGCTAATGGCACACCTAGAAGCGAACGATCTACTCAGTGACCGCCAATACGGATTTCGCCGAAATCGGTCCACTGGGGATCTTCTAGCGTATGCCACCTATATCTGGAGTGAGGCCATCGAGAATCATGGTGAAGCACCCGCAGTCTCCCTCGATATCTCGAAGGCCTTCGATAGGGTCTGGCATGATAGTCTTATCGGCAAGCTTCCATCGTACGGTCTGCCTACTGGTTTTTGCGCATGGATCTCAGATTTCTTGAGAGACCGGTCGATTCGAGTAGTCGTCGACGGTTGCTCGTCCGACCAATTGGCTATTAATGCCGGGGTCCCTCAGGGATCAGTTCTCTCCGCAACACTATTCCTGCTACACATTAACGATCTGCTGAAACCCGGTATCTATGGGTACGCAGACGATAGCACCGTTGTGGAGAGATACGCATCCAGCGCGCGAGTCAGTACGGCACAAATCCAGTCTCTACGGGAGGCGATGGTCGAACGCATGAACTTGTCCTTACAGGCAGTCTCCGAATGGGGCGAGGCCAATCTGGTCAAGTTCAATGCGATCAAGACCCAGGCGTGTCTATTCACCGCTAAACGGAGTCCATTCAACCTAACTCCGTCCTTCCAAAGTGTATCCGTACCGATACCTGACCACCTCGAGCTTCTTGGTATCACCTTAACGCCTACTCTCAACTTTGGTTCATACATTGAATCAAAAGCCCAAGTAGCCTCAAAAAAGCTTGGTATACTGGCAAAGGTGAGGCAGTATTTCAGCCCGGGACAGTTGCTCAACCTCTATCAAGCACAGGTCCGTTCGTGCATGGAATACTGCTCTCACCTCTGGGATGGATCTGCCAAATACCAGCTGGAGACACTTGAGGCGATAGAGAGGCGTGCCAAGAGGCTAATAAACGACGATGAGCTAGTAGGCAAAAAACTCCAGAGCCTCGCCCACCGTCGCAGAGTGGCAAGTTTATCGGTTTTTTACCGGATACACTTTGGAGAGTGCGCTGCGGAATTGCACGACCTAATTCCGCCATCCCCATTTTTCCATCGTTCGTCGAGGCGCACAGATTCTAGGCATCGCCACATGGTTGACGTTCCATGTACCCGGACAAAGCGGTTCGGATCGTCATTCTTTATTCGAACCGCTAGGGACTGGAACATGCTTCCTGAATCTGTGTTCCCCGACGAGTACAATTTGGAGGTCTTCAAGAGGAGAGTGAACAGGTACATTTTAGGGAAGCGCGCTCTATCTTAGGCCACATCTCAGCTTACCATCAGGCGAGATTGTGGCCAAGCGCTCCCCTATTGTACAATAAAAAAAAAAAAAAAAAAAATGTTTTTAGTAAACATATAAAAGTTGTTTTTATGAGCAGAAGTCATAGTTCAACTACAATGAGAAATCTCGTTTGAATTTCATCGTATATCACACAAACATTGTCAAAGATAGAAGGAATACATACCTAATATAGTTTTCCTTTGATAAGTGCTCGGTTTATATAGCAACCTGTACACAAAAACATATCACATCATATGTATTTATTTTCTATATTATTCACATTACTATGAGACAGGTTTTGTACATTTATATTCAAATCCGTGGAAATAATAACACCATATTATAATGTGGAAATACCTATCAGATATCAATGATATATCAAAATTCAAAAGGAAACCTGCGGCTATGAATTTACATTTGTATTTTGATCTTTTATTGAATATATTTCTATCGAGGAATATTCTTTACATCTTTGTTTTGATCATTTCGTAACAGCACCTAAAAAAGCTACGCTTTTTATGTTTATTTAAACATTGCTAATAAGTGATGCCTTACTTTAATGTCGATCGATATTTTTAGATAAATTAAAATACATGTTATCATGTCTAAAATAGGCAATATCAACAAAGAACAAGTTACATATAGATAAATAGAAACGTATAGATAGTATAAAATTTATTTTAAAACCAATTAACTATTTAATCGTGACATATATCCATTAGTACAAACACAACATATCCATTAAGGTTAGACGGGAGACGGAAATACTAGAAAAATATTTTTTATTCTATTTTAATTGTAATATTTTAATATCTATTTCAGGAATTGTCTATTGAGCGGCTGTTAGAAATGGAGTCGTTGGTAGCGGATCCCAGTGAGGAATTTCAGTTTCTGCGCGTAGGGCCCGACACTAACGTGCCGCCGCGGTACCGTGCCCCTGTCTCTAGCCTTTGTCAAATAGGTAAGCAAAACCTTAAAATGAAAATTTTCCAGATGTTACTTAGAAGTACTTCTGATGGAGTAGGGACGCTGTAGAAATAGTGTTGGAGAAATTATTATCAATCATTGTTTACTAGGTTTAAATAAATAATTAAAAATACGGACGCCATCTATTGGCATACAAAGCAATAAACAATACTGGACATCAATGTCCCTAGATGGCGCTATAATGTATAACTTGTTTTCAGTGTACATATTAATTATTATTGAGTGCTGAGTATGTATATTCAATGATTTAAAGATGTGTTGCGAAGTTTTTAAAAATGATTATATTATATCTTTAAAAGAAACAGAAGGGGGTGATTTTGCTTTATACAATGTTATCATCAGCCCATATACGTTTGCAATGCTTGGACACGGGCCTCCTATGAGGGTATAATCCACTACGCTGGCCAAGTTCGGGTTGGCGGATGTCACATGTAGACGAACTTTTGATTCTTTGACCGCACATGTTTTCCTTCACCGTTCGAGCAGTGGTTATTTTAACACCATGCGCAGATAAATCGAATAATCAATTTATTTCTTGCAAGCTCGTCTGATCACGAACCCACAACCGATTTAAAGCCCGAGGTCCTCACCACTGAGCCACCACTGCATATAATATGTAATGATGATTAAATATAAACTCTATAATAATGCACCCATCAAATTGCAGGTAACAAACAAATAGCCGCGCTAGTGGTGTGGGCGCGCGACATCCCCCACTTCAGCCAGCTGGAGATGGACGACCAGGTGCTCCTCATCAAGGCGTCCTGGAACGAGCTGCTGCTGTTCGCGATCGCTTGGCGGTCTATGGAGGTGCGTGCAACTGAATTAGAAATAGATAAATGTATAACTATTAAAAGTAAAACAATTTTAGAGATACGGAAAATGATTATTAGCTTTGGTTCAATAAGATTAGGTACTCTAGTACTCTTTGATTTATTATTATTTCTTATCATTTCCTATCTTATATTTGTATAATTATTTTATTTTGATTGACTTTGCTGTATAATTTTCCTTTTTTTTCAGTTTTTTACTGTTGATATTTGGTCAATTTCGAGGTGTAGTTAAAACAATTGATATTGATAAAAATTGATAGATACCTAATTGTTTTAACAAATTAAAGTATCTTGTGAAATTGATATTAAAAATGTGTTTTAATGTGATTTATATAATCATTGATACTTAAATATAGTGTTACATTAAGCAATTGATATTATTTTCAGTACTTGGAAGACGACCGAGAAAATATGGACGGTACGCGAACTGTCTCGCCGCCGCAGCTCATGTGTCTCATGCCAGGTTACTCTCATTTTATTATTTATAATCTTTAATTCATATATAACATTTTTGGGACAACAAGGAATGTAAATGAGTAACGATCAATTTAACACGAACATTAAGCTTTAATGGTTGGTTTCGGTTGATGTGACGGTTGATTTCACCATTCGCTTATAGATTTGCTTTATCCCCGATAGTCTGTTTGACACATTTTACATACATCATCCGTCGTTTTGTTTGTCAAGCTGTGAAAATAGTCATATGCGATAAATATAAATTTCCCATCGGTGTTATTTAATCTCGTTAGTATTTCGTATTGCAGGCATGACGTTGCACCGTAATTCGGCGCTCCAAGCGGGCGTGGGGCAGATCTTCGACCGCGTGCTGTCGGAGCTGTCGCTGAAGATGCGCGCGCTGCGCATGGACCAGGCGGAGTACGTCGCGCTTAAGGCCATCGTGCTGCTTAACCCCGGTAAGCGGGGAGAGGGGGAAATGTGTTTATAGGGAACTTGATAAATTTGACTGATCACATACAGCTCTCTACACTCGATCTATCCTAATAAATAAAATATTTTCGAAATTGCCTATATCTCACTAGTTCAAAACAATAATTATAAAAGAATTTAAAATCGTAAAATAAAATTTTCAACGCCATTTTAGTTAAACAAGCGAAAAAAAAAAACTATTTCCTCTATATAATATTAAATTAAATGAATAAAGACATGAATATTTTTATTTGCAGATGTTAAGGGCTTGAAGAATCGCCAAGAAGTCGACGTGCTCCGAGAAAAGGTAAGTAATAAAAATATGCAATTATATGCATTTTAAGAATATGAACATAAACTAATCCATATTATGTCATAATTGTTTTGCCTGTATTATTATAGTACTCCAAAAGTAATAATGCGCATAGAAATCTTCGTCACTGTTCGGCAACTGTCATATTCCCGGAGCCTCCGAAGATGATTATGTATATAGAGTGGTTAAATGCATTTTCTTCATGCATAATTTAGTCAAATTATGTGTTTTGTGCTAAAAGAGATTAATATTTATTTGTAAGTAACGATTTTGTTTCGATAATTCCTTGTATAAATAGCGAGGATAACCCCACGATTGCGAATATATCTTTGTTGGATTGATTTACTTGGATAATTTTATAGTACTTTTAAAGTGTCTTGCTGAAGCTGGTGTAATGATGTAAGAAAATAAGGTAAAAATAACACAAAATTTATATTGTATAAAATATGGTTTTCAAACACAGGTTTACATTTAAACCATATAAATCTAATCATTAAAATCTCAGTTCAAAAGTATTTACAGTACTGATCATTCCACAATATTATTACAATTACAAATAAATAAAAAACACAATCAAAATCAGGATTATCTTTATTTCTGACATTGTAGATACATCGGAACTTTCGGAATTGTGCTCTTCTCTCTCATTTTCACTTTCCCTACTGCTATCGACTGTGTAAATAATCATTTCATCGATTAATTCAATCCACCTTTAAAAACAAAACCAAGAAAGGTATGTAATAGCAGCTCTATATAATTCCACACAGAGAGAACACGTGCAGTCACCACCAATATTTAAAGACGACTGAAGGATTTTTGAGTTTTTTGACTGACAGGCTACCGTCACCTACCGCCCGATTTGTTTTTGATTGTGTATGACCGTAAATAGAAGTCTCTATTTCTTTTGATCAAGGTGTAAAATGCAAGTGCATTGTTTAGGGCTGTTACGATTCAATGATTCGAGTGTTTTCGGAAATACGACAATTAGCGAAGATTTGCATGCGCATTATTAATTTTGGAGTACTGTACCTTTATCACTTTTTTATCATAATTCATTCAAACTATTTCATAAAAAATAATTTATTGAGAAAATTGTGAATTATAAAATTAAAAAAATAAGCGGCAACTCATAAATAAAATCAATAATTGAACGATACCCCAATTTATATTAACCAACAATGAATTAATAATTGCCAATTGCGATCAGATGTTCTCGTGCCTGGACGAGTACTGCCGGCGGTCGCACAGCGCGGAGGAGGGCCGGTTCGCGTCGCTGCTGCTGCGCCTGCCCGCGCTGCGCTCCATCTCGCTCAAGGGCTTCGAGCACCTGTTCTTCTTCCACCTGGTGGCCGAGGGCAACATCAGCGGCTTCATCCGCGAGGCGCTGCGCAACCACGCGCCGCCCATCGATGCCAACTCGATGATGTAACCGCACTGGCTCATTCTAGAACGCTCGGCTTGGCAACCTCGCGCGGCGCGTGCGACAACCGCGCCGAGCCGTCTCGAAGCTTCTAGAATCCTTGAGAACTATCGGGCGCATTGGCAACCTCGCGCGGCACGTGCGCTAACCGCGGCGAACCTTCGAGGACTTTTTCGGCAACCTCGCGCAGAACGTTCGCTCATTGGCGCCAAAACTTCTAGAACATTCAAGAACGTTCTGGAACTTTCGAGTTTTGCGGACAGCAGCGCGTAAGTCGCGGTACGCAGTACATACTCTGAGTTACTAGTTCGAATCTTCTTTCTGTCATTGCGTTTCACTCATTTGTAAAACTAATATTGAGCTTAGTGTTTGCAACTGTTTCCTCTAAAGATTAGTTTAGAAGTACATAATTCGTTCTTCTAACTAGCTATGTTTTATGACAATAGAATTTCAGTTACGTACATGTAAACGTACTCGCGGCTTACGAGTTGTAATCTGTCTTGTTAGGATATTAACCTATTCGATCGATTCGAGGTTTGGATTATAGGATTTGTTGTTTAGAATGTTCGAGACAGTGTTAAGTTATATAGCAGTTATTCTGTAACATTAAGTAACCAGTTGAAGTTTATGTTTCATTATGTAATTTTAAATACCTATCCATATTAATTATAATAACTAAAATAAGTATGCGGCGGGGCCGCTTTACATGCAGTGTACAAACTATTTTTGTTTAATTCATACTAAATGTATAACTATCATATTTAGAGTGGAATTATTTTCACACTTCGTTTTGGTCTAAAACTTTTGAACTATATAAATATATTAGCATCGTGTTAATTATTGGGATTAAACGTAATAATATTTTTAAGTTAATTTTAATTTGTGTCACAATATATGTGGCAACCAAAGCTAGAGTTTGTCTATGACGTAAATTTCTTGTATTTATTTTTCTGATACAGTTTATCGTCTATGCATTTAGTTCAAGTTAGAACTTTATTATTTACTACTTATACAAATTTACTATCTAAGAATCATAGGAGAATTACTATTGTAAGGAATTAGGTGTCATTTATAATTAATAAATCTTATACAAGCAGTTGTAAGTATTGTCATTCCGTAGTGTAAAGCCCCAGATTTATGAATATCGTGAAATTTTTAAAGAATTTTATCCAGTCTTGTTTTAATCGAAAAAATCGGCTTACCTTTTGGCTGTTTTAGTTGAAATTTATGCTCTAGTGTCCAAATATAAATATCATAAGTCGAATCTCAATTCGAAGTACAGTGAGAAATAAAACCGTTAGATAGTGTAAATGGGGCCGCCTCTTTTGTAACATAAGTTTATAATGTAATCATCGCATTATTAGTTATATTCTGCATATAGATGTAAACATAAGTAGTTGTTTATTGTTTACCAAAACGTGTATGAAGTACTTGTTGAAGTGCCGTAAAATATTTATCGACTGAGTTACATTTCTACATCACATTGTCTTTGTTCGGTAGGCGCGTGTATTTTTGGTGCTTTAAAATGCATTAAATTGCATATTAATATGCGTAGCAAATAATTTGTAAATATTTATTGCATATAATTTTTATAATTCACATACTGAAGGGCCTATTACTGTATGTATCGTCTAAGGCCAGTTTATTTCTAATCGCGAAGAATAAGTACGAATTTCGAGGACAGCTACTAAAATAGCCAGTATTACGAACCGAAAAGAACGTTATCGATACGATACTGTTATTTACTTTTAAATGTATAAATAGTTGCACTTTTTGAATATCTAGAAGACAGCTCAATTAGTGACTTCAATTTTAAAATTCTGTATTATTAGATAGAAATGTTTAATGTCGTTCTAAAAATAGTATCTATCTATAAAATTATTCAATATATTTTGTTATATTGTATGAATAAACTGTTGATGTTAAAGATTGGTTTATTTCTATGGACGGTTTGAAAATGGAAATGTTGCAGCGGTTGTGAGATGATTTATATTGACGTTCACTAAATATCTGACTAAATTTAAGTTATATTTTTTGTATAGACATAGCTTTAAGATTACTGGTGAATAAATAAATCATCAAAATGTTGTCTTTTATTGTCCTTGCATTCCTCCTTATTTGAAATAACAGCTCACTACATAATAAATTGTATACTCTATATATTACAACACCCAAGGGACTACATATTTAAACGATTTATGAAAAGATTTTATTAGTAGATTTGTAGAGAAAAACAGTTTTGTAAGTTCGGGGAGCAAGCGGGTAAATTAACGAATACTAAGATTGGAACACCATTTTCAATTGATGGTGAATCAGATAAACAAACTAACGAATATTTTTAAAAGTAAATTTATGCTTAGTTTTACTAGAAAACGCTTCACAATGCGAGCAAAAATAGCAGTAGCCAGTGTCTGACTTATTAAATATGTATGTAATAGTTATCTTATATCAAAAAAAGCGTCTGATAAAAGTTTTGGCTCAGGTGGCGCAGGTGTCACTGGTAGAGCTCCACAAACATTCAGATATTAAAAAGTACACTAGAGACTACTGTGAACCGAAACTTATATGCTTTAGAAAATAAGTTGTGTCTAACGGCTCTGGGATCTTACTCTATATAGATTATAAATGTAAAAACTGTTTACGAAACGCTTAGAAAAATGCATTTAGGTAAATCTTGTGGTCATGATCATATTGCGATAGAACACTTACGTTTCGGTGGTCCATGGGTGGTAGTCTTTTTATCAGTTTTCATAAATACTTGTTTTAGACACGCATATTTACCTTCTACTTTAATAAAATGTATAGTAACACACACGTGATTAAAAGTAAAACTATGAGCGCCATGTCGAGTTTTAATTATCGGCCAATTTCTATCGCGACGTCTTGCGCTAAAGTAGTACAGGTAAATTATCTTGGAGAAATTTTTGCGTTTGTAGTAGTGTATGGTCAGCAAATAAAAAAAAAACATTTTATTTTTAGTTTTTATTATATATATATATATATATATATATATATATATATATATATATATATATATATAATAATAAAAATATATACACTAATATATAAACTAATATATAAACTAATATATAAACTATATATCGGTCAATTAAGGAAAGCTGGCATGTTCACAGTACTCACACTTATGCAATTTCACTTACAGTATGTTCAAAAATAAATGCGACTCTAGTTTCATTTTAGACTTGAATTGTAAAATGGTGCGTTGTAGTAAATTAAAGTAGTAAATTAAAAAGTATTGTCTCATACAAAGTAAAAATGGATCAGAAATTCTTACTCATGAATGATAATGTCCCTTCGCATACGACATGACAGGGAACGGCCGCTCTTCGAGACCAAAATATTCAAGTTTTAGACTGGCTTGCATATTCGCTCGTCTTTTAATTCTATTGAATATGCTTAGGATATGTCACAACTAAGCGCTCTAAAAGATTTTCCGCAAAATTTAATTACGGATCAACAACTTTACGAACACTTCCAAAGAACACATACCGCAATAAGACATTGGTATTCAATTTTAAGTAAGAACAACCGATATCGTTTGTAAATTAATGTAAATGGTGATAACTCTGATTATTAATTAGTAATTTGATTTTTGAAAAAAAAAAATGCCGATTTTAGTCAAAATGTATATTTTTCTAACAAGATCCTTATCATCCAAATTTCCACATTGGTGAGAAAAATTGAGATTTCTAATGAAAATGAACAAAAAATTAAATGATTTTATTAAATACTGTAAAATAGTCTATAATTCTTCCATTTACTGTATCACAAAATTCTTCATAGATTTTTAGATATTCGTACTACAGCAATTACATCACCCTGTATTTATAAACAATTGCAAAATAAAAGCTACACATAGGCCGGGAGATACTGACACAAAATTTCGGGTCATTTGTAACAGAATGGCGGTTCTACAGGGGTCTTATTACGCAATGACAAAAAGAAAAATGATGGTCAGAACGCTGGTACCGGCGGACTAGTCGCGTGGGCGTTAGTCGAACTCGTCGGATAAATAGCGAAAGTCAAACGATTTGTAACACAAAAATTTTTGAATTTACCGATAGCCCATAAAAAAGATGTAGGCGGTAGTGTCATGCCATACTTTTCCGGTGTAACTTACAGCCCCCCATACCGACAAATGGCCACCATACCGCCGAAAATCTGCAAAAAAAAATTTTTTTTCGCCAAACAATTTGTACCAGTATTGCATTTGGATTTTTGGAGAGTATTTGATAAAATGTGACCATTATTATATTTGCCATACTTCTAGTAGGGGGAAAAAGTGCTGCCATACTTGAAAAATTAATTTATTCGTCACGTTTCAAAAATACGACTGTACAATACGTAAAATAATTTTTTACAGTATGGAATCATTATATTCTGTTTGTTTGTATACAATTCTACCTAGAAAAAAATATCGCAGATTGCAAACATGGGGCGGATGATTGTAAGACTTAAGCCAAGACGTAAAAAAAATGAAAAGAATTGGCGATTTGTCGTCGTCGGTCGGTCGGTTGTTTGCCGTTGACCAGTACGGCATTTTTGGAAAGTATATGATGCAACGTGACCATTATTATATTTGCCATACTTTTAATAGAGGGAAAAATTAGTGCCATACTGCTACAAATCGTTCAAACTACGAATAAAATCTTACAATAAGAAAAAAATCTTATACACATTCGCCACCTCCCACAGGTATGGCATTATCACACTTCTATTTATAATCATTCAGGAGTTGTTGAAAAAAAATGTAGGGTTGTATAAATCGTTTGGCGAGAAAAAAAAATTAAAAAATTTGCAGATTTTCCGCGGTATGGCGACTATTTGGAATCGTCCGAAAAGTATGGCATGGCGATTTTAGTAAATGGCTGCACGACGATGGTTACCTGTGCAAAAGTTAGCCCGGTACAAATGGTTGAATTGTTTTTTTAAATCAACGCATTCACGTCGGTTAGGCGGACTGTAAGTCACATCGTAAAAGTATGGCATGACACTACCGCCTACATCTTTTTTAAGGGCTATCGGTAAATTCTAAAATTTTTGTGTTACCAATCGTTGGACTTTCGCTATTTATCCGACGAGTGTGACTAACGCCCACGCGACTAGTCCACTGGTACCAGCGTTCTGACCATCATTTTTCTTTTTGTCATTGCGTACTAAGACCCCTCTAGACCGCCATCCTGTTACAAATGACCCGAAATTTTGTGTCAGTATCTCCCGGCCTAACATGTGCAATGTGTAAATGTGTTGACGTTCCAGCTCTTCTTAATATAGGTATACTATATACTATATCGAAAATCGATCGATGTGATAAAAAATTTTTGACCTAATTTTGTTGTACCAACCTGGGCACTAAGTTGATCCAGCCCGACTGCCGTGCATTCCTGACTCCACCTTTTCCCCCATATTACTCGACTCCGGTTGCATAGATCTTGCCCGGAGTGGCAACGGCGCAAATTTTTGGGCGACGTTGCCAAACGTATTCATGGAGAAATTGATGTACTCAACATTTTTATTGCTAAGATCTCGAACTTAACCGACTCCGTAACGGCCGAAATTCAGAAACCCATAAACACTTGTTGGCTCCGTTTTATATACCAAATCCAAAGTCGTATGTTGATCAGATCCATATATATTATCAAAATTACAGCTTTATTTGATCCGACAAAACGAAACTGTATATTAAGTAACGTAGATTAATTTTTCGTAAACACTACAGTATTTGTTGGCTCCGTACACAAACATATTATGTTAGGTAATGTTCCATACATTGCTAAATCCGCCTAGACTAGACGAACTCGACTCCGTAACGGTTCAAATTTTGAAATGCTCAAACACTTCTTGACTCCGTTTTATATACCAAATCATAAGTCGTATGTTGATCTGTTCCATTTATATACTCAAAATTACCGCTTTATTTGATCCGACATAAAGAAACTATAAGAAACGGAGGAAAAATTTTCGCATAAACTTCAGTATTTGTTGGCTCCGTATAAATAATATTTGCAGTGCTCCATACATTACTGCATCCGCTTTGAAATGTGAAGGGCGCGGGGGCCGGGGCACGAACGCCCCGCTCGCGCGCCGGCCGCCTTTATTTTCATTATGACTCCAGCTGTCGAGTTTTGTGCACCACAAGCCGAGATACCATAATTAATGAGCGATTGGCACAAAGACTGATAAACGATTTTGTTCGTGGTTTCATCTTTAAGGCGTCTTATTTTTTAAAAAAATTGGGATAAGTTTACGTATTCTACTTTTTAAATCATCTATTTGCGGCTTCCAGTTTAAGTTTTTATCTATTGTTATCCCTAAGTATTTTATAGTATCGACAGGACAAAGAGTATAGCAATCGCAGTTTCCTACATTTAAGCACGTATGCGCCTTTATGGTAAAATTTTGGGGAGGTCTAGTATTATTTTCAAGAGAAAAATTTATATATTTAGTTTTTGTAAAATTTAAAGTTAAAAGATTATGATTTAGCCAATTTATTACCAATCGCATGCCTGATTCAGCTGCCAAACGAGCAGATTCCCATGTCTCTCCTTGAAAAACAATAACAGTATCATCAGCAAAACTTATTATCTTCGCGTCAGGTATATGTAGATTACATAGGTCATTTAGGTATATTAAAAAGAGCGTAGGGCCGAGTACCGATCCCTGAGGAACGCCAAAATTTATGGACCGCTTTTGACTCTGTACATCACCAATTTTAACAAATTGAGTCCTATTTGATAAATAATCTCTAAACAATTCTAGAGGGGTACCACGGATTCCCATTGATTCAAGCTTTGCTAGGAGCAGAGGGACAGAGACAGTATCGAACGCTTTCGCCAGATCCAAAAAAACACTCAAACATTTTATCTTCCTGTCTAAATTGTTAGCAATAAGAGACACAAGAGTATTGATAGCATCACTGGTTGATTTTTTTGCACGAAAGCCAAATTGATTAATTGAAAGTATGCAATTCTTTTCCAAATAATTAACGAGACGCTTATTAATAAGCTTCTCCAGAACCTTTGATATGGTTGGCAAAAGTGAGATAGGGCGATAGTTGGTTATACTGTCTCTGTCTCCCGACTTGTAAATCGGCACAACTTGAGATTGCTTTAAACGATCAGGAAACACACCCGATGATAAGCATATATTGCATAATTGCGTGATCGGTTGGCCAAATATAGCAAGATTTTTCTTTAAGAAAATAGATGATATGCCATCATATCCTGAAGCATAAGTGTTTTTTAAAGCCAAAATTGTACTATTAACCTCCACTATATCTGTTTCCAATAAAAGAAAAGAATTAAGTGAAATGGTGCCTTGATTATTTTTACATTTGAGCTGAATTTCTGATAAATTTAGTTGATTTAAAAAATTTGACGCTAATTCATTACCTACATTAATAAAGAAATCATTTATAAATTCAATAGAATGGACTGGAGTGTTCTTAAGTTTTAATAAATTTAAAGCATTTTCAGGGCTTTTTAATGAGTTACTGTTTATATGGCAAATGCGTTTAATAGTTTTCCATGACTTTTTAATATCTTTTCTGTTAATTAATACTTACTGAATGCTGGCTAAAAAATTATGACTTTGTTCCACCCCTAGAGAGCTATCATAGTTACAACACTACAAGACATATAAACCAAAACAGCGGGGTTACTGCGTACATACGTAATAATATAACTGATATCGAAGTTGTTGAATCAAATTTGGATGACGCTGATGGTCTAATTATAACTATTGCAAAACAATATGCTTTTGTTTGTATTTATCGATCTCCCTCTTTTGCGACAATAGACAAATTCCTGCATTCTTTAGACTTAATATTGTGTAACTTAAGGTTTATTCCTAATATCTACATAATTGGCGACTTAAATATTGACATCAGTAATGAGAACACTGATCAAAGATCTGACGAATATCTAGATTTTCTTGCATGTCACGGATTCTTACCAAGTCAGTCTTTACCTACACGTGGTAAAAGCTGTCTTGACCACTGTTTCGTAAAATCTAATATAAAAGTGGCTAAATCATTCTGCGATATTTCTTACTTTTTCAGAAAAACCAAAAACTAGTATAGCTAAGACAACATGTTTTACAACCAATATAAATTACTTAAAAGCTTCCAAACTACTGTCATTGGTAGATTGGCACAATCTACTATCTACAAATGATCCTGTGATGAAATAGTATAATTAATTCATTACTTGATACCGTTGGTAATATTATAAGCGATAGTTCCCGATTATTTAAAAAAACTAATAGAAATTCTATTTTACAACCCTGGATTACACCAGGTTTGCTGCGATGTATATGTTGTGGCCATATCGTAGATTTGCTCGCCCGTCCGATTAGGGCCCTTCTGGCCTCCTCCACTCAAGCGACAGCCCAAGCCGAGGTTCGAGATCCCCGTCAAGGGGGGACGCCCTTGTGCATGTCGCTACCAGGGTGAACCTTCAGTTCACCCCCGCGTCCGCGTTAAAATGTAGAAGCCCTTCTGGCTAACATTGAGAGACACCACACAAAAAAAAAAAAAAAAAAGTAGATTTGCTCATTTCATGATATGATCGATCATTTCACGAAATGGTCGCATTTCATGAAATGGCCAACATAGTTTGATCAGATCGTTAAATCGTCAACGTTTCACGATTTGATCATCCACATTTGGCCAGATCGTATAAAATATAAAGAGTCCATAAAATATTAAAAAAATACAGAATATTCTAAAAACTTGTTTAATGTCATTTAAGTTAGTGCCGCGGCAGCGGCCGGCGAATGCCAGAAGCGAATCGTTTTTGCAATAGAAAACAGTTAGGTTAGGTTAGGTTAGACTATGATAAACAACGCACGAGCCGAGCGAGCAAAGCGAGCGTGCCGCGGCAGCGGCCGGCGAGTGCCAGAAGCGGATCGCTTTTTAAAAAACAAACAATTATAATAATATAGTAGGATATATAAATATATATCCTAAAAGAAAAAATGCGTCTTAAATTATTTTATTTAAGACGCATTTTTCTTCAATACATATAAGATATCCACATTTTCCATAGTACTCGAACCTCTTCGTCGTAAATTCTTTGCTATGACTTTCTTCATATTGTTATTAAACGAATTATGAAGTTTTTAACTGCGAATAATTAAATTTTCGCCAGCGGCCGCCATCTTATCACATAACACAGAGCTTGCAGCGCCTCTACCAATGATTAATGTAACTATTTTACGATATGATCAAATAATTTTGATCATTTCATGAAAAAACCGCGCGTTTAGTTGGCCATATCGAGAAACGATTTCTTATCATTGATCTGCTCAAACCACATCATGATGTGGCCAAACTAAATTGGCCATTTCACGAAATGCGACCATTTCGTGAAATGGCCAATCATTTCATGAAATGAGCAAATGTACGATATGGCCACGACATATACGTTTCAGAGATATTTTACACCGCCGAAACAAAAACGATCCAAATAATAAGGAACTTGAACTCATATATAAACGCTATAGGAATCATTGCAGTAATATTTTACACACTTCTAAAAACAAGTATGATAAAATTGAGCTTAATAATAACAGAAAAGATATTAAAAAATCATGGAAAACTATTATCATAATATAAATAAATATCAAGATAATTATCATAATATTTATAGACGTGTAGCGTTCGCCTTTGCCCTGATCCTGATATCAATCTGATAAAATAATTAAAATGTTAGATTTAGGTCAAACAAATGGCTAAGGCCGCAAGCGACCAATGGCTGAGCTCGGTGGGCTCTGATTGGCTCATTTGAATCGGATCAACAAGAGCTAAAACGCAAAAAAGGTGGATTTGTATAAAAAGCACGTAATTATTATTATTACTGATGGTGACACTTGTGGCTCCGTTCGGATCCACATACGGACGGTGGTGTGGCAATGGATCAACAAATACCAACCGGATCAACAAGTGAAAACGGATCAAATAATTACTAACTATATGGCACGTTTGATCAACATAGTGCCCATGGAGATATCTATATATATATATGTATATATATATATATATATAGATATAGATATATATATATATATATATATATATATATGTACATATATACATATATATGTACTGTATATATATACAGTATATATATATATATATATATACATATATATATACAGTATATATATATATATATACAGTATATATATATATATATATATATATATATATATATATATTTGGGATTTTAAATTAAACTATATGTGTTTCGATATATGTTGCTTGAAACCTGAAGTGCTTCCATCTGACCAAGATTTTGAGAGGGTATGTGATGTATTTATATAAGTTTCGTCGGTGTAAACAATTGGTCGGCGTTGTTCACGATATTCAGCAATTTTCATCAAATAATTAATTCGCAAGTATCTAATTTCGTGTTTTTCCATAAGAAGTTTCCGGTTACTTCTGTTTGCTTCCAATTAAAACCTAATGACATGACGTGTTTTCGTAACGTGCTGACACAACCTTTATAATCGATATCTTCTTTCAATTTTGCGTGCAAAGTTTTCAAAGTGGGAACTTCTTTATTTGTGATGTGGAAGTCATGAATTGTTCTTCTGATAACTTGCTGATCAAAGTTATCGATTACTATTGTAGGTTTACGATTCGGTTTCTTTTTAGGAGATTTAAATGTTACTTCCTGATCTGAAGGACAACATTTGCTTTCTGATACTACCTTTCTGACGGATGCTATTGAAATTCCTGTTGATTTAGCAACTAATTGAGTGGGGATCATAATACTGCTCGGGTTGTTATTACACTCATTTTCGAAATATTTGTACAAACAGTACAAAACTTCTTTAGTTTGAGAAGTCAAAGGCTTGCCTCGACCATGTTTTGACACTGGAGCCATTTTGAATTAACAATATAAAGTTACAACACTTACACCCAAATTAAACCCTTCAACAAATATTATAACAATAATAACAAATAATAACAACAATCAACAAATACAAAATTTAACCTTCAACTGGTGACGTGCATATGAGTCACAGTATTGGAGAGGTGACGTCATTTTGACATATCAATATAAAGCCATAAATACTGTAAATTATGTATAGCGGCCTGTGATAGCGGCAATGAAATAGGTCATGTTATGTAAAAGTAGGTTAGTTTGTTTCTAAAATAAAACACTTTTTTTACTTATTAAATGTAAAGTTAACTTTAATCATACACATGAGCTTAACATCAAATTTTGTTCTGTGTTTTGGTAGGCATGAGATCAATCAAAGTGAAATTTTAAAAACTTAAAACAGAAAAAAAAATCAATCTTATTTTCTTATTAAAACTTAAGTTATTATTAAAAGAATATATTTAACAATTAAACTACGTAATAATTATAACTTTTGAATGAAATTTGTGCTTTATGTTCTAACGGTACCAAGCGACTGACAAAAGACTGCACGTGGCACCTGCGGACAGCGTAAACTGGTTTATTCTGGTTTTGTGCGTGTTTCCACTTTCCACTATCAAGTGACGATTTATTCATTTGTTTTGTTTCGTAATTATTATGGTCAAATATTAATAACGAAACAAATTATTATGGACACGATATTTTATTGTTTCACGGTAGTCGCCTTGTCGTTTGCTCAAGGACGTGAAATTGAATGATATATTTTTTTTTATAAAGTCAAAACCATTTTCTTCCAAATAAAAACTTGTTTTTATTGAAAACAAAAATCAGAGTGTTGCTAGGAATAAGTATAAAATTAAATAGTAATGTTAGGATATCGAAACATTTTTGTATAGGCCAGAACGATATAGTGGAAACGCGCTCTAAGATCTGAGTAATATACACACCACTACATATGCAAAAATTTCTCCAAGCTAATTTACCTGTAAGATTCGATTGTTCTTGATATTATTTCTAAATTCATTTCAATTAACGATGCTCAATTTGAATTTAAAAAACAAAGTTCAACAGACTAAGCTATTTTCTCATTGAAGCAGACTGTAAATTATTGTATTGTTTTTTGGACCTTAGTCGTGCTTTCGGCCGTGTAAATTATGATATTTTATGGAAGAAGCTCGAAGTAGCGCGAGTGCCACCTGCTATCATTGGCGTTCTTAAAATGTGGTACACTACACAAAAAAAAATCACGTTCATCGGGGAAACACTTCTCTGATGAGTTTGTATTGTCATGACGTGGGCTTAGACAGGGAGGTTTGACCTCTCCTCTCTTATTTAATATTTATGTTATTGGTCTTGGGTGTACAAAGAAAAAACGAATAGTCCTTGTAAATCACTTTATTAACAAAGATATAAATTCAATATCGGACAAAATTGAGGTCATGCAATAATATTATTTAAGGCACAGCCAAGCAATAAATGACTTTCGGTGTTAACAGGCAACATATAAAAGTAATTAATATAAAATACAAATTGCTTAAAATTCTAAATTGTGTACTTCTTATTTATTAAAGTGAGACGCTTCCATTGACTCGAACGCTTCCAAGTTAATGTTAATTCTGGAACAAAAATAATTTATTAATTAAGTATGAAGACAATTTTGAAAATAATAAGATTGCTGAGCTGGATCATGCATAAGTGGCCGAGTATAGAGTCATTCGCGAAAGACGTAGGTTACAACTCGCGTTATGCTTGATGATCGGAATTCTTAAATATTTATTTTATTTAAATATAAGCTTTTAAATGATATGAAAATAAAAATTAAGATATAAGAAGTCGAAGAGGAATTAAATTGTTCCCCATTAGGTATCAATTGTAATTTTAAATAAATTTTTGATGTTAAAACACCTATACAATATCTCTACAGCCACTAAAATAAGCTTTTTAAAAATCTTTTAATTGCACTCGGCATTTCTCCATGAATTTTTTCCGTTTCTGTATCTGAACAATACTTCCGAAAGACAAATCTTATTTTTTGACGTGACAACGTCATATAATTCGATAGAGCCGGCTGCACGCACGAAAAAACATGACTCATGCGGCGTTACCTCGCTTTGAGGCGTTCCATGTAAGACTTGAAGTGCAAGCGAGAGCGCGGAACGAGCGACAAAGAAGCACTATCGGACGTTGTCACGTTCAACTATCGTCAGTAAACCGACTTTACAGACAACCAATTTTTTGCTTATACCTAAACCATAAAGTACCTCACATTTCTCCTAATGTATCCAAACAATATATTTACAGTAAATTTTTTTAATTTCATATATCAAAAACATAAAATGCACGAAACATACTTAGCAAAGCTATTCTGCAGATCGTTGGCCTTGCTGGGATGGCAGACGATGGCCAGCTTACTGCGCTTGGTGTCGAAGAGTGCGGGCAGCCAGCGCGCTGCAGCTGCGTGTGCTTCTGCCTGAGTGACCGCTGCTATGGCACATATTAGCTCTCTGCAAGGAATCGCAGTGATGAGTGATTTGATTAGAAACTATAATAGAACAAATTCGATCACGAGGCGGTATTCGATCCCATGTAACGATGGAACGCGGGGCCATTTTGCCATTTTTACTATTCTTTTTAAAGTTTATATTTATATAGCACTTGTATAAAACTAAAATATCAATTTCCAGAATTCTATATTTCCATGGGAAATTAAGAATGCTGCTATTGAAGTTTATTTACATTTTATTCTATGTACGTTTATGCAAATATGTGTATTTGTTGGATGTGAATTTGAATTTAATTATATCAGCGATAAGAAATATTAACTGCAAGACGAGATGAAGGAGTCAAAAACAAATATTTAGATGAGATCCTTATAGCATTTGTTTAATGAAAAATAACAATTTTTCATTGCATAATTCAATGAATAAGCTTTTTAAGCACTTTTTAAGATATCTTATATGATGTGCGGTGAAGTGAATTGAATTCGAAATGTAAATTAAGGAACGACTTGACCATTTAATAAATATTAAAAAATCTAAACACAGAATTCCAGTTATCCAATATCAAACGAATTATCGAAACAACACGAAACAAAATGCAACTCACCTATTATAGCAAGTCCCAACCCGTTTCACATAATTAGTGAGCGACTGCCGCACCACGTCCGCGGGACACTTCTCGTTTTCTACAACTTCAAACAAAGCCGTACTCTTCGCAGAGGCAAATAGTTCCTCATCGAATTTGCCTTTGGCGAGATAGTCCTCCTGAAATTTCACATTTTCAGATCTATACAGACAATGTTTTTCATGGAAGCTTTATTATTTATTTAAATACTTTATTGTACTGCAATCAAAAAAAAATACAAAAAGAAAACTTATGCTAAAAGAAGACACAGCACAGATGGCGGCTTTATCACTTATAAGTGATTTCTTCCAGGCAACCAACTGAAGATTTGATAACAAAATAGAAAAAGGTTTATCCTAATTGGTAGAAACAATCTATTGTTATTTTCTTGTCAAATTTAATCTCATAAAATGTGGATGTAGAGTAACAATATTTCATTTCATACATTCAAATTCTTTTTTACAAAAAAAAAGATGAACGTATATCCCTCTATTCATCTTAATGCAGCTTAATGCAGCAGTTCAGCAGGGAAAAACAAGCAATTATAATAGTTTTTTAGCATTGAAATGGGACATTTTTAAGAGTATAAAAAAAAATTCGATCACCCCGTAATCACGATTACTACAGCAGTGCTCACCAAGATAGTCTTCGCCTTAGTATATGCGGCGGGCGCGTTAGTAGCGCGGTAGAGCGACAACACGAGCGCGGCCTCCGCGGGGGCCGCGCGCACCCCGTACCCGTACGAGAGACCACCGCCGCGGATCTCGCGCCACATCGGACCCTGCGAATGAGACTTATGTAATCCCACAGAATATATAATAGTACTACGTACAGAAGGTTCACTCCCTAACAAAAGTCAACTTTAGGAATAAATAATAGCTAGCTATGGTTGGTACTCGCCGCCGATTTATCATAGGTAACGCGAACACACGTCACGCGACCAACGCAGTGAGCGCGTGGACGGCGAGTGGCAGACAACCCGAGCTCGACTGCCAACTCAGTCGGCAATGGCAAGAAACATACCTAAACTTCGGAGTGAAACCCCCCTGGTAATCCTACTAATATTATAAATGCGAAAGTTTGTGAGGATGGATGTATGTGTATGTGTAGGTGTGTATGTTTGTTACTCTTTCACGCAAAAACTACTGAACCGATTACAATTTAGCACACATATAGAGGGTAACTTGGATTAACACATAGAATAGGTTTTATCCCGGAAATCCCACGGGAACGGGAACTACGCGGGTTTTTCTTTGAAAACGCGGGCGCGAAGCCGCGGGCGGAAAGCTAGTTATAACATACAATCAAGGAAAAAATTACAATTTGAATATATTTTTTCGTGTATTAAGTTATAATACTTTAAGGGCTACCGCACACGGGCCACCGGCCACCGGCCACAAAACGCCGCCACCGGCATATTTCCTGCACTTTTCATACATTTTATATAGACTCGCCGCACACGGTTGACGCCTGTGGCGGCCACACGCTACAGGTCGATTAAGAAAAGCTGGCATGTTCACAGTACTCACACTTATGCAATTTTACTATACAGTATGTTCAAAAATAAATTCGACTCTAGTTTAAGTGTAGACTTGAATTGTTAAATGGGTGCGTTGTAGATAAATATATACAAATATAATTATGAAAGCTCTCATAATTTATATGTAAAATTATAATTTTAAAGTAACTCAATTGATGAACACTAACTATTCTAAATAACGATAAAAACAATACAAATAACACGTGCGCTCACTCCCAAGAAACAAGACAAGCGTAACCCTAGCACGTAAGAGATAAGGCCAAATTTCAATAAAAGCTGTATTGTTCAGCTATGTATGAAAATTTTAACTTACGGCGTTTACATTTTGCTTACAAAACTTATTAAAATTATTACATAATTTAACCTAGATAAAGTAAAAAAATATTCTAATCCGCGTGCCGCGAAGTATCTCGTCGAATAGTTAGTAGTATACCTAACGTCTTTGTTTAAATTATATCACCCTGTATTTATAAACAATTACAAAATTACAAAATAAAAACAATAATTGTCCCCTTCACCCTCATAAGCTAGTCTGCGCGCGAGAGAGACGGGCAGACTTTTCATGATGCGTATGCAGTATGACGTCACGCCGCGCGCGTCTTCACAGACACTACACATGTGCAATGTGTAAATGTGTTGATGTTCCAGCTCTTCTTAATCGGCCTATACACGCTTCTAGCTTCTTGTGGCGGCGTTTGTGGCTGTGGCCCGTGGCTCGTGTGCGGCGACGGTAAAGGATTTTTGTATTTTGAATTGTAAATTAATAAAAAAGGGTTGTTTTAAAAGTGTCAGTATTTTTTTTCCAAACTACACGGTTCGATGCAAGACAGTGTACCACAAAGATGAGGACCAAAATAACACTGTTATTTTTCATAAGGAAATTAATTTATGATTTTTTTTTTGTAGACAGAGATTACACAAAAGATGAAAGATATTCTATATCAGATTGTAAATATTTTCATATGCATTCCCCAAACAATGGATATTATAACAAGTGCAAACAGAAACAATTTTTTTTTAATTATTTTCCAGTTCCAACAAACTTAACGTTTAACTAGCATGCTTCGGCACGAATTGGGCCACGCTCGCACCGGGGAAGGTACCACACCCTCACAGAATATCGGCGCCATAGTGACAATTTACTGTCGCGTTCCGTACGGTGAGTGAGGGGTCCGGAGGCCCACATCCTTTTCCATCCCATCCTCTCCTTCCCTATCCTCATTCCCTCCCATCCTCGCCCCTTCTACCTAACTCCTTCCAAATCCCTTTGAGGATAGCAACACATCCACTTCCCAGTGGAGTGGATGCTTATGGGCGGCGTGTATCGCTTAACACCAGGCGACGCGTCTGCTCGTTTGCTATCCTATAGCATAAAAAAAAAAAAGTCACTGTATATCTAGCCTATTATTAGCTATATAACATTACCTCTAATTGCGTAAAGTAGTTAAGAGCGACAGCAAGCGGTGCGGTCTCCAGCAGCTGGTGGCCGCCGGGCCCCGCGCTGAGCTGCGCGAGGAACGACGACTCCAGCCCGCCCACGCCCACCACGAACCCGCCGCCCCAACCAGACATTAGGTCTGAATCGCTGTATAACTTCGGCCTAAAAAGATAATAAAAAAGTATAGGATAATTGAAAAAAGAATTGAAAAAAGTCGTATTCACGACTTTTTTCTATTCTCATCACATCATCACACACATACACACGCGAAGACACACACATTCAGTCACACTCGCACTCGCACTCGACTACTGATACAAACACTTTGCATGCGTTTTTTTTCCTTTTTTAATTTTTTGTTTTTGTACATTTTCTCAATAATTAATAATGTAATTTAAATTAGCATAGTACAATACTATATGGCTAAGGCTAATGTGGAAGGCGTCGGTCGTCTCTAGCACAGGTTTATACCTAGTTGAGGCGATCGTCGAGTTTGTATAATTTATGTCAATGTATTGTTACTCAATAAATGATTTTTATTTTTTATTTTATTTTTATTTATTCTTTTTCCGGATCGGGCGTTCCCGGGCATTCGCCCGGGTTATGATCCCGCATCCTTCGATTAACCGTGGCAATGTTCTACGCATGGTCACTACGCTCGACGCATCGTCATTGCCACCATTCCACTTTAGAAATTAAATTTCTTCCGCTTTTATGTTGATACCCCACATCATCTATTAAATGTTGTTTAAAACATTTAAACTATGTACATAATATGAAACATCATTTTGATGATGGGATTGGGATTTTCAATATTCGAAATTTCTTAAAGCCAAGAAATTCCGATGAGAAAATGAGGTTTCACCATACTCTAAAGTAGCCCAAGTTCCTACATCCGAAAAAACAAATAAACATGCTTTCACATTGATAACGTTAGGATTTTCTGTTCATAAATGCTAAAATTCTAAACTTACTCAACAGGTATAATTTCATTCGGTCTTGCAAACTGCTTCCACGGCTCCGTACTAAGCGTGTATCTCTCCAAATCACTCGCTAGATGCAACCACGGTTTAGCCGTTATATTGTTAAGTGTTTCTCTAGCTTCACTCAACGCGTTCTCAGCTGAGTCTCCACCAGCGTTTAGTGTTTCTATGAGCTCTTTGAGGAACTTCTGTTGGCGTAATACTGACGACCAATGCACGTTACTATCTTTGCTGTATAGGGAATCGCGTAGTATGTCGTATACCATTTTGTGTCCGTTGCGACGGACCTGGAGAATGAACAGAATTTTATATTAAAAACCGTTAAAATATAAAATAAAATACAATAAATAAATGCAATAAAATATCCTAATTTCGCCACTGAAATTACCAGAATAATAGGACTCTTTTAATGGTAAAATTTTGGTATAAGAAAGTTGTATGAAAAATATATCCATACCTGAGCAACATCATTGATAAGTCTTTGAGCAAAGACAAGCAATCGTTCCTTGGTCAACTCAGCAGTATACAATACTTCGTACAAATGATTCACTACTTGTACATAGTCTGCAGGTTCACACTGAAAACCATAAACGATAAATTGTATACAAAAAAAAAAAAAAAACAGAAATAAAAATATATAAATACTAATATACTACACAGCTCATAAATGAAGATCAAATTCCTTCAAATATAAAAAAGAGTAGAAATTTTTTGGGAGAATGATAACCAAATTTATAACACAATGCAAACAATATTTAAGAAATTTGGGAGATTTACAATTTCTGGTAAGGATTTTTACTTTTATCATGTGGATATCCACTTTTGCAAGTAAGTATCTTATATGAAGTAAAACCCTGTTGGGCTTTAATCAATAAAAGGGGCAAAAATTTTCATTATTTTACAATTTACAAAACAAACAGACACTTACCCTCGTCTCAATATGCACAAAGTTGCCATACTGTCCCACAGTGAAGTTCCCCGACTTCCCAAAGCCAATATCATTGCTAAAAGTGACCGTCAATTGTTCAGTTGTAGCGATGACTTCTTCATGTGGTATCAGTTTATCGCCACGTCTTACTGGGCACTCGGCTAGGGCGTTTAGATGTAGGGGGAGCCACTTGCGCGTGTGCTGGTCTATGGACGTCGTGTCTAGGACTATGTTGATCTATGGTTGGGGAAAGTAATATATTTATTGGCAAATATAAATAAAATTACATAGTTTTATCATAGTATCATTCACGAAAAGATACAGTAAATCATTCACAAAAAAAAAATAGAACTTTTGTGAAAATATTGACTAACTGATTTCTTGATTGAATAGAAATAACTCATTACCTTTGTTAAAAAAATATTTATTATGCATAGTAAATTAATGAACCTGTTTTCTGTTTGACGGAGAAAAGATTGTGATAATAAAATTATTCAGCTCTATTTTCAGTCATTTCTTAAATGTTTAATGAATTATCAACTATAGTACATATAGCACACTATTAGCTAAAAAAGCCGACTCACATAAACAAAGTTGGTCTTCAAGCTATGCACTCTAGTGTACAGCGGCACCTCCTTCAAATCGAAGTACGGACAGGGTTCAGTATCTGAGCTCCAAGTGGTGATGTTGTGACACTTCAGGTTGTCACATGATGGCACGGGCACTGATGCTAACGTGCCTGGAGGGGGAGGGCGCTGTAAAAATAAAATATAGTAAGTACTAATAATATAGTCCCGGAAGAATTCAATTAAATATCGGTGGCCCGTCATTAAGCTGCTCGATGGAAGGAACATAGTGGGGGTATTAGTTGGTGAAAATCCGAGAGAACCTACGGCTCCTTCCCCTGCGGGCCGTTGGTATCTATGCAAGATTTCTCCACTAAACAAAAAAAGAGCCGAGAGATGCGTCTCTCAAAGGCCGGCAAAACAATCGCAAAGTTACCCGACGTTGCAATTGCTTTATGGGCGGCGGTGATCACCTTACATCAAGTGCACCGCCCGCTCCGGTTGTAGTATAAAAAAAACGAAGGCACTAATATATAATAGTATGGGAAAGTTTCTAAAACAATAAATTCTTTTACGAAAAAAGAACTGAGAGGATCAGTTATGTTGTATGAAACTATGTACTTTTTATCGGTGTATCATGCTAGTAAAGTCGCAGGATGAATGTGGTAATAGAATAGTTTTTTTTTTGCTAATAGATAGATAGATAGATAGATAGATAGATAGATAGATAATCTATCACACACAGAAATTAACATAAAATACAGATAAAGTAAGACATTAATGTTTGTAACACATTTATATTATCACACAAAGGGATTTTATTACAATGAGAAATAATACAAATAGCATGATATACAAACACTTCTAAAAAGCAATTATATCACATATGACTAACACAGATATTATTTTTTATGATTATGTATTTTATAATAAGCAATAAATATTATCATCAAATGACACATACTTCATAATTGAAAGAAAAATTAACTTAACAAGATAAAGAATCTATCAATCGATATTATCTTTATTTTTAGAACTTTATTGTAAATCTTAATAACCGTTGAACAAACCTCATTGAATTCCATAGCTTGTTCCAGCTCCTTGGCTTTTTGTGCCAAACCCGTTTCTCCTAGCTGCGCTCTTTGTTCTTCCAGACGCTTCTTTTCTTCTTCTGCCATTCTGAAGTAAAAGTGATTAAAACAATTTCTTTAATATAACATCTTCTATTATATAAAAATGAATTGCAAAATGTTGGTAAGCGCATAACTCGAGAACGACTGAACCAATTTCGTTAATCCTTTTTTATAATATTCCTTGTAGTACGAGGATGGTTGTTATGGAGAGAAAATGAAAACATGTACCAGGGGCGAAGCTAGTTTGAAACATAAATGAGAGGCAGGATTCAAAAATGGTTAATAAACTGGCAATATTCATTAATTTTCACACTTTAGACATGGTCTATATTTATTACTACAGTCAGAGTAATATTTCATAGATTAATTTGCTTAAATAAAAGTTAATTTCGATCTGATATCAATATTACAATTATCACAAAATACTTACTTAGCTTGCAGTTCGATACTCGGCGATCCAACAATAGTAATGACGTCATCCGTGAAATACTTCTGCAGTAAGCCCAACCAAAATTCGGAATTTTCCTCTAGCAGTTCATACATTGATTCTTGGGGGTTCATTCTTAGTCGGAACTGTAAAAAAACAGATAAAGGGATCAGATGAGAAAATATAGTGCATTAGGGGAATTCCGGATGTGGGGTAATTCGGAAAATTGTAAATACTACTTCAGAGCATCGTTTTATTGTGAGTATCATGAAGGTATTGTGTGAAAATTAACGGGTTTGATGGTAATAGAATTCATATTGGTTTAATCAATAGTTACGTTTAAATTTAACACTACCTATTGCATTTACCCGTCATCCGGATTTACCCTAATGCACCTTTAATATAATCAAATTGTGGTAATAAAAACCATTTGTACAATATAAATTATTATAAAACGAAAATGCTGAAGTGAACAGAAGACAAAAAAAAAGGCATTACTTTGATTTTAATTAAATTGATGTCATGGTCATAAATTATGTACTTGAGCGTCTCTTCTTTTTAAATAGAACAAAAGATGAAAAAAGTATATTTAGAATGGAAGTTTGCATAAGAATGGCTGCCACACACATACCAAATAATAGAACCTACGTCAGAAACAAACCAGTATTTCTATACAATAAACTTACATCTTCCTCACTCTGTGAATACAACGCGTCACCAATACACCGGAACGCGACAGCATGATGCGGGTCTGACTCCAAGCTCGCTATACTCTCTCTCAACTGCTTTCTTAATAACACTTTCATTCTCTCCATATCGATAACCTCTTCACCATTCCTGAGGCTTTTTAAACATGTTTGTGCTTGCGCACGCGCAGCTTCCAATTTGTCGATCGGTACATTGTCCAGTTCTATCTTGAGTAGGGATGCGATGTTCTCGGTTACGTTGTATGAGACCTGAGGAATTAAGTATTATAAATTTTTCATTTTTATATTATAATTTTTAAAAATTATTAATTTGTACATCCTATGTAATAACCACAATCTATAATAATTAATAGGGCTAAAGAATAGTATTTCTGAGATAGAAAATACATTTAAAGAAATATGATGAAATTAAACAATAATAACTTCCTCACACACTCACTCACATTTTAACACCAAATTTTGTATTAACTTTTCTTTGTATTACGCATATCAGACAGTCTTAGAAAATACAAACTCACATCACCGGCAAGAGCATCTTCCCGCTCCACCAAGCATCGCTGCAGGGGTGCCGCAGCAGTATCACACAGATACCTGAGCAACACTGCACACCCAGTTAGTTCCTTTATCGAATTCGCTTCCGTGAGCAGCGGTCCGCGCCAACCGAACAGAACCTATTTGAAAATGGGATGTATTTGATCATAGATAATTATTGTTTTTTTTTTCTCTTGATTTAATTAATTTTAATCTAAGTATTTTTAAATCAAAGCAAATATGCGTCAACAACCTAACCTACATATTTTAAATTCTTATTAGAATTAAAATTAAGCATATTAAAATAGTAATTAAATTACAAGCAAATGTTGTAACATGATGATTATAAATTATCACACTTTGTTGACACTTTACAATTGTGTGAGTAAAATTATAATCTAATAGATACAATGCTTTATTACAATTTAACAATGTCATGTTATATCTTACTTATGTATAGCAACTTGGAATTTAGTATGCCATAATTAAATAAATAAATATTTCAGGACAATTTTCACACACGGCACGATCTGATCCCATACTAAGCTTTTGCTTGTGTTATGGAAACCAGATGGCTGATAAACATACATATATAATTTTAAATAAATACTTATATAGATAATTAACACCCAGACACAGAGCAAACATCTATGTTCATCACACAAATATTTGCCCCGGGTGGGAATCTAACCCACGACCTCTGGCTTGGAAGGCAGAACCACCACCAACCAAGCCAACCGGTCAGTAAAGTTCTTAAGAATACTAACACCTTTCATACAATTTCATTAATTAGCTCTATATCTCATGTATATTGCTAAAGACCTTGAAATTGAATTTGAACCTTTAACAATAAAATTATAACAAGAATCATACCTGTCCACAGTCTTCTGTATCAGCCGGCCACTGTTCCCTCAAATCTCCATAGTTGGGAGGAGGTGGGATGGTCTGCCATGGCTTCACCCATTCTTCTTGGGTCTCTACCTGCCTCTGTTAATAAAATACAAAAAATTTTTGTGTGATAACTTGCTATATCACTTCTATGGGAGGCCTTGATTATTGTTTTAAAAAATTATATATTCACATAGACTATAAATTGTACCGAATTAGGGCAGTACTTTTTATTACTATTTTCATTTTTATAAGCTTTAAAGCTTCATGATATTTATGGGAATTTAACAGTTGATGTGTTTATAGACATACAACTTATCTATACTAATATTATAAAGAGGAAAGGTTTGTAATTATATATGTATGTATGGTTTTCACGCATAAACTACTGGACCGATTTTGATTAAATATGGCACAGATAATCTTTAGACCCTGAGAAAGAACATAGGCTACCTTTTATTGCGAAATATGTAGCACGGACGAAGCCGGGGCGGCCCGCTAGTACATTGTATAAATAAAAGTAATCCTAATATTTAATAAAAACTACAAATAAATAATTTTTTTTTTCAATTTGATGTGTAAGTGTTGAAAAAGACATTTGACAAATTTATTGTTATCATTAACATTAGAAGTAGAGCATGTCCAATTTTATAAAAGCCAACATTAACGTTACAAAAATCTGAATTCTAAATATGGTCAGCCTTCACAAGGCAATAAAAACAAGTATTCACACAGGTATAATACCAGTTCTAAATCAATCCTACTGCAGGTAAATGGATATATTACTATAGATATGTATGAAGTATGTACTAACCTTTGCAATGATGTCATCCTCCACAGTGGCTAATGCTTTGAACACATCATCCGCTTTAATTTGCCCAGTTAAGATGATTGTCAGATTTTCTGGCCTATAAAACTTCTTGTGAAAGTCTCTTACCTGTGAAAATTATTAATAGAATTGTTAATAAACATGTATTTCGCTGTTTTCTTTTGTGGAAATGCATTAAAACTGCACAAGAATTTTTGATACACTGCCAAAATTGTGTGGTTCAAGATAATTTTAAGGAGCATTTCAATTTCTATGATTGTATGGACTAACTTTAGTGTTACTTGTAGATTCTCGCAGATTCTTCATGACACCACCAGTTTCTGAGGAGTAGCCACTGTTGGGATACATGGCACGTTGCAATCTCAACTGGCATCTGAAACAAATACCAAAGTAAATGTAAAATGAGAAATTTATGGACAAAATCACCATACTCATATTTTAGTCACAGAAAATAGTTTCACTTTAACATAAGTACACATGAACTTATTTAGATTCATTTTCAAGTGCGGAGTTTAATTATGATTTCTAAATAATTGTCTTGTTGGAAAAAAAATTTCATTAGTTTTAATTGTAATAGAAGGTGAAAACTTGATAAGAAATTAGAATTTAATTGAAGATTAAAAAAAGGTAAAATGTTTGTGCCTAGTATTGTATTCAATAAATAAAATATTCTTTCTAATTCTTATAACATTTTTAATGTACCTGCTGTCTGCTGAATTCTCTCTTCCCTGCATTTCACAGTAAACCACGCCAGCATTGTCACCATCTCCATCAATGTGGTGAACTTCCGTTATAAAGCCCTGGTCTGTGAGGGTGGGTCTCAAAATGTGGTCCAGATATATTGGCAGTAATGTTAGCATACCAGCATCACCAGCCGTATAAATCGTGTAGCATGTGTGATCAATGTCTGTCCAAGCATTTGTACCATGGGCCATGCAGCGATTTGCCAATAAATCAAGTATTCCTTTATAGGGATACCGTTCCGATCCCAAAAAGATGAGATGTTCCAGAGTGTGCGGCAATCCATCATCATCGTGTGCCTCCGTCGCTGGTTAGAAATTCACAAATTTAATATGAATTATTAATTAAATACGATATCATCTGGAAAAACGTTAGTGCATCTTTCTATTCTTTGAAGTAAAAGTATTTTATTATTTTTGTGATATCATTGCTACCTACTATAGATGCACGTGTGCTGGTATTTCATAAAATATTAAATATTTAAAAATTACTTACCTAGACAGAAAAATCCATTTACAAGAGGACCTTCGACGTCTGCAATGATAACGGTTAAGCCAGTTTTTTCAGACACATACTTTTTTACCGGTATTACATCGGAAGCTTTAGTGGAAGAAGTAAGTTTAAAATGAGACATTTTAAACAAAAACTCGAGATCGCCTATTCCTAATATGGCAGATATTTAAAAAGTTTACAACTAATTAAAATAAATACCGTCTACTCATCTGTAAATACACAAGTAGAGTAGAAATGCGAAAAAACAACTATTAACTATAACAAGAAGAAATAAATACTTGTGTAGATAAAAAATGTTTAAAATGACTTTGACGTTTAAAATTGTTTAGTCAAATGCATAGACATAGATAGACCACGCAAGTACCGCGATCTGTATGAAAACCAAGCGTGTCATATTTTTTGTACTGACCTTGACGCGTTATGACGTCACGAGTGCTTTTTAGTGATGGGAATTTCATTTTACGCTAAATCGATTAGGGACGACACGCGCGCGGCGATTCTAGTATATATCGTTTTCAGTATATCAATTGTCGGATAGGCTGTTTTTGTCAATAGTCGAAGCTTTTTAACGTGATAACGTTTTTAAAATCGTTTTAGTCGGGTGACATGTTCAGAAACTTGTGTCACACCAAAACCTCACGAGCGCGATCGCAGGTATAACGAGAGAGAGACGGACCGATCTCCCGTCTCATCTCGAGCGCTGCCACCAATAAGACGTTATCACGTAAACATCTCGATCGTAAACCTACTTTACAAACAACCAATTTTTCCTTCAACAAAGCTGGCTTCACTAAAATGTTTAGAGCAAATTGTGCTATATTTTGTTTATAAAAAACCAATATTAAACCAATATTTATGTCCCGTTACCTCGATCCATTTTTCTTTTATGTTCGGGTTACTTGGAAAACTGAAAAAACAAACATAGTCTAAGCAATAAGGAGTTTTCTTAAAAAACTCCCAAGATGACACTTGAACTAATGGCGTCCATGTCATAATATTTATTTTTAGTACGTTTATATTAAAATACTTAAAAGTTCTAGGTCAAGTCATATTAAATGACAAAAAAAATCTATGCCTTTTTTCTGAAAAATTGCTCCTTCAAATTATCATTTTTCTGTTCGATTATAAAATCGATTAGAATCGAGAACTGTTGCATCAAATGAACATCACTAACCACAAAATTGGACAGAAAAATGAGAACAGAAAAATGAGAAGACGCTATTCATTGCTTATTATCATACGACGCGATCTTCACCGTGCCAAGTAAAAGCCGCAATGTATTCCGAATCATTCCGTATGATTTTCTATCCATGTTTGTCACGATCGTTTTCCACAGATATTCTTTATTTGATTTTAAAATAAATAGTGCATATTCTGATTAGAAAATTAATTACCGGTGGAAGGAAACATCTCCGATAACTCGGCCACTCACAGCCGTGGAGTTTCTACTGTTTATAACTGCGCAATTCGGCATTTTACTCTATTCAGTTTCACGTCTTTCCTTGGCGAACTGCAAGCGCGGACTGAGTGTAGGCCAGCGTCAAGTAAGTGCTGTATACTTAGTTTGGACACGAGAAGTACATACACTCGCTTAGTCTATCTTAAATGTATGTCTGTGGTCAAATGTTATCAATCAATGTCAATTTATATACTCGAATCTTTGACTCGAATAGTGCTGTGCTAAAAAAAAATTCCAATTCGATTGTGTTAAACACGGATAAACATATTAATGTAAATAAACTTATAACCTTAGCTGTGCTTGTAACTAACTAATTATGAGGACCTTGAGGAAATTTAAATAAATTACTAATAAGTGGCAACATTGTTCTAGGCCCGACCGCGACAATGACCGTCTACGCTCTACGGGACTTCTTTCATGGCGGCAACTCTAAACTTGCTTTTGTGCTTGCTTTCTATAATTACATTATTAATTTACAAGGTAATTCACTAGACTAGCTAGACGTCGACAAGGTCGACGTCGATGTCCTACCCGTTCAATTTTAGCAGGCTAAATATAAAATTAATATAATTTTATCACATATTCACTAACCTACAGTCTAGGGAATCGATGTATGAGTCGCTTGGTTTTTAATAATTTTGATTCAAGCTTGGAACTTGATAAAGAAAATGAAATAAATACCAACAAGCATATTAAAATCTTACCAATATCTGACCTTTATCTGACTTTATTTTTAGCCAAGTAAACCTGAAAATAGAGCCATGAGAGTTATTTTTAAAATAACCACAAAACTGTTTTTTAAGGTTTATCAAACTTAACTCAAAATTATGCCATAGGACTTCAGTCCAGTTCCAGGCGCGGACATTACAAAATAATATATTTTAAAACCACCTTTATTATAATATACAATACTAGCAGTCCGCCCCGGCTTCACCCGTGGTGTACATGTTTACGTTTTCTCTTCATAAGAACCATCCTCGTACTTCAAAGAAAATTACAAAAAAAGAATTATCGGGACAGGGACGGGAAGCGAACAAGCGTCTTCCGCCAAAGGCGCAAAGAATACTTATACTCTAAAAAAGAGCAAAGGCGACGGCGGACTTTGGCAGAAGACGTGGGTTCGAATCATTGAGCTATTATTACTTTCGAATCCCGCCTTGTTATCGAATTTTTTTCTATTCTATAAAATCTATGAAATTTGTCAAATTTTCAATTGGGAATAAATTAAAATTACCCAAAACGTAAAAAATATAATCCTACAATCGACATGCAAGATGCAGTATTCAGCCGATTTAGCTTTTTCTTTAACCTATTGTATTAACTACAATATGCATTGATATTTGACAAATTTAAAATAGAGGAAAATAATCAATGAAAATAATAAGACATTTAATAATATGCACAAGTTTAATAACGCACAAGCGGTCTTCGGTCATGAAAATTTGATGCTAGCCCACGTAGGTACTCTTTTAAACTCCATCGGGTAACGATAATTATTCTTCGCAAATAATAAGTGATGACATCTGATAACAATATACATTATCCGATAAAGAATTAAATATCCACGATAAATATTTCCCGTTTTGCGTCTTTTATCAGTTAAGCCATTTGCCAGTACTCTGACATATATTTGCTTTGATTTAATACTCCTCTATCGCCTAGCTGTTGTGAAAATATGGCAATAGCTGGTAACGTGAATTTTTATGATTAATTTATTTAACTAATGCAAATATCTACAAATTGTATACGTAGTATATTATTATTAGTCTGTGCTACAAATATATCTACTTAGATGGATTTGAATCGATCACACTATAATATTTTTTGAGATATCTCTTTTAAAATTTAAAATATTCAATATGTTAATGATATTTTATGGTTAAATGAGATGTGTTGCAGATTACCTCTTGTTTCACAACTGATGATAAATATTAAATTCTGTAGACTTTTCCGGTTATATGAAGTATGTACTTACAGTTACATAGTAATACCACAGATACCTACATATCGTCGGGTTCTTTAGTCTTACTTTATGATTATTATGTAAATACATTGAAGTAGGTATCCATTATCCACTGTAGTTAAAACAGTGACTTCATTAATAATTAATAAACAAAACGATTAGTGCCAAATGAATCTTGTTGGCATTAAAACCTAAATAAAGGCACATTGGGTACTATTTATTACAAAGACGTATTAGTGGAAAAATATGAATGGAAAAATATTGCTATTATATTATAGGTAATCTATTAGTAGCTAATGAAATTAGCTTCTAGTAAAATTAATTGAATGGAATAATACAAAAAATCTGATTTCATATTGTATTTTTTGTTGTTTTCAGGAATAGATTTCAGTCGAAAACGAGGTAAAATAACATTTCATTAGTTTTCTTCTCTTCTTTTAATCGTTATACAGCCCATAGTAATTTTTTTTCGCCACCACATGACATGGATAATGTTAATCAGTGCTACAAGGCCATAGATGTCATCGGGCTTAATCGAGCTGCCTTGATATGATGCGAGGAATCTAAAATCACACAAAGTGCCGTTATAAAATAGCAGTTACTATATTAACATGATGGAATGGTTATCGTGCACGCGGTCACCATAAATTATTATGTCCCTATTGTTGTGAGACTTGGAGCAGACGGTTTATATTATACTTACTTTGGATTGTCTTTTTTTAACTTTCTTTTAGATATGAGATGTTCGAGTCACAATTAGCTATTTATCTCTTGCATAGAGTTTTTTGCATTCTTACTGTGCAAATACCAACATAGATTAATTACCTCTTTAATATTTATATTTCATATATTAGATATAGAAATAAATAAACACAAAGATAGAAAAGAAAGCGGATTCCATACTTAGATATCCGCGAAAAATGTTTGATTTCAAATGTAGAGCGTAGATAATAAATAATTAGTTTTTCATGGTAAAATTAAAAACATTCCCCTTGTTTTACAGTTTATTTTCATTGATTCGGTATAATATATGCTCAATGACATGCTCGCTCACGCCTCACAGCAATAGCTCAAAGCGATATATTTTGTTTAAGCTTAAGTATATAAATTTAAAAATATTATTTTATTCTTTCTTACGTAGTTATAAAAAATGATGTAATTTTAGTTAAGTAACTGCCTTGTAATGTTTTGGGTATACATACCTGTAAATTACTTGTGTTGGAAAATAAAGAATAAAGAATAAGAGATTTTTATTAGATACCTATTTAAATGTTTTTCTAAGGAATTGTTAAAATACCGAAGTTTTTATTTATTTCCATAAAATGTATTTGGTGTAAAATTCCCTTTTAAAATTTAAGTATTGATAAAAGTAATGAAGTAAGTAAATATTTTTATTGATAAAACATTGGGTTCTCAATTTTAACAAAGTTATTCAATCCACATATATAAGTAAGCGTTTACTTTAGAAGTTTAGAAGATTCAATAACACCAAGATAAGCGAGGGCATAAAATTTAAAATTAACGAATATCTACGATGAAAGTTTTGCTTTCACTTTGTTAAACCATAAGCGATAGCCACATCAAAGTGTTTAAATGTATCCAGTGTACATATTCAAAGCAGCTTTTTAATTCGCTAACACTCCCTCCATCATAATCGCACGCTCGGGCCGAAGAAAGGTGAGCTGTGAGAGATAGCTTCAATCATATTTAGCACAATAACCAACATCTCGACTTTCGAATGCACTAGTGTCGGAGGCTGATTGGTGTTTTTGTGCACACTTCAATGGTGAGATGCGTTCTTGGTGTTTCTATCTCCCACGGTGCTGTATTATCAGTTGATTACGATCACCCACCCCACCGGGCGCTGCTTTCCGCCTAGTTCAGACATTCACACAGTACCAAGCACGCGTGCTCAGTGGTGGCGTTAACGTCCAATTTTACGATTAGTTCCGATAACATAAGTTCGTGTTTGATTGTATATGTATAAGGGAGACTTTATCAATTGTAAGTGAATACAATTTAATTTTTGTAAATAATTATTGGATTGGAAATTAAGTAGGTAGGTAGATTTAAAACGCGCTTAAATTTATGTGAAGTATGTAGCCATCGCTTAATATTTTTTATGTTAGAAACTACAAATAAAAAAAAGTGATATCTTGTATAATTATGGAGTACATTCCAAGATTCAAACAATTGATAACCAGTGATTATAATTTATACATTTAATAAAACGAATTAAATAAATTTGCTTACTGGCTGTGACATTTTTGCGGACCAAAAGGGATACCTACTTATCATAACATGTAATTAATAAAATAAAAGTACGTGTCTATATTTAAATTTATTTTATTCGTCGTTATTACAGCAAGCTTATAGAATTTTGATTGAAAATAAGTAGATACATAAAGCTATCTCATTCATCTCTACTACGTCTCAAAAATCTAAATAATCTACTTACCTAAAAAAAAATAGTTAACTAAAAAAATATTCATTAGCTACCCCTTATTTTCTTTTAATTAAAAATTTTATAATTTAACTGTACCGTAAATATTGCAGGTAAATAATAAAGACATTAATTCATTTATCTAACTTCGTTTAACTTCGCGTTTATCTCACAAAATTAATATTTTCACACACTGTAATTCAAAAGTCTGATTTCACAATTCACATGAATTAGTGACCATTCATGTGAAATCAGACTTATTTAATGGTTATTTCTGTGAATCCATATTATTTTGAATGTTAAGAGATATTATGTGAAATTTTACTTTCTCGACGACTGAGATTGTTGTGTACAAATTGAGTTAATTGATCTTCACTTTTCAGTCTTCACCGAGAAAATGGGATAGGTATAAGAAATAAACATTGTTTTTTGTACATTTTTAATTGATTTTTGTTTATCGTTTACTCTAAAGATACTATACAAAATGCTAATCCTCTGATGATAACACATTTGTGATTGTTATACTGATTACGTATAGAAAAAACTTATTAAGTCTTATCTTCTTTTACGTAATTAGTAAAGAATATATTATATCATAACTCACTACGTGACTTATTATTTACATACATATTATTTCAATAGGACATTGGTTGCGCGGGTTGCGCATTGTCAGTATAAAATATATGAAACTAAAAGCCTGGTGTTCATGAATTAAAGAACGCAACATTCTTACTTTACGACTTTTTAGCAGTTTACCTTGAAAAAGGACATTTTCCATGCACTTACAATAAAGTAGTGTGGTAGAGACAATGGTCTCTATTAAAATCCATGCTTTGTTTATGAAAGGAGTTGTCATACGTAACGTCAACACTACTTTTTTTAATAACACAGATTGTGTTTCATAACTGCTTGCACCATGTTCCGATTGTTATTATAATATTATATATTATGCTACAATGAAGCGACTATTGCATGCGGAAGCTATTTCTTCATAAACGACTCGTTTTTAATGGCGACATTTCTATCAACTCAGAGATACGGAAAATGGGAGAAATTATTGATCTTACCGCCTTTATAATATATTAATTCCTTATACCGACTTACTTTCAATTTTACTGCTTTCAAATGATATCCTTTCACCTTGATTTCTAGTCGTCATTTCTTCCTATGAGTACTGCTAAATGGAGAAATTAGTTCAAAGAAATTACAAGAAGAAAATATAAATTAATTTAAGTAAATTTCTTCCGTTTTTATAATTATGCGAACCATATATTAATAATCATTAATTAATATTAATATCTTATCTGTTTAACATCTAATAAGAGTAAATAAAATTTAAAATTATAAAGTTAATGAAGGAACAAAAAAACTTCCTTAATAAGCTTAGAGGTCGATTTTGATTAAATATATAATTAAAGCAAATCAAATATAACTGGAATTTTTTTAATAATATTTAAATTAAATTTAACCTTAATATAAAATATGCTAAAAGTTCAAAACAGAGTAAGGTTATGAAAGAAAATAATATAATAAAAACTAAAATAGTGCGCCTGATGTAAACGTTATTAATATTATTGTTTTAAATCACAACCGATTTTTTAATTGCTATTTTATCCTTATCTGTTATTTGAGACAATCTTTGATTAAATACGAATATTATATCCATCAATTTAGATATAACGTATAAAAATAATTTGATTAAAGTAATTAGCAAATAGATTGTTTTTAGTTACTGTAGTCAAGAAACGTACCTATAGGTACATAGGTAGGCAATAAATAGGTAAAGCCATTAACTTTTTCAATCAATCACTTTAACCATTATTATCAATCTATTCTACTATAATGAAGATGTGGTTAATTATAAAGCTATTTAGTTTTACTTTTGAGTGCATTTTCTCTGTCATTTATTGTTTTTCTAGAATTTGCGATAAGTATAATATTATATAAATGTCTTCAAACATATTTTTAAATTAGCTTCCGCCCACGACTTTGTACGTGCATCCCCGTTTTTCCCCGTTCCCGCAAGAATTTCGGGAAATCCTTTCTTAGCGGATGCCTACGTCCTAACATCTACCTGCATGCCAAATTTCAGCCCGATACGTCCAGTGGTTTGGGCTGTGCGCTGATAGATCACTATATCAGTCACCTTTGAGTTTTATATATTATATAGATTATTTATTTATTTATAGTAGGTAAGTAGTATTTACGCGACTGAATCTTTGCGCCATTGGGTGATTTATACTTAATCCTTAACTCCAGCATGAAAATTAATTATTGCTGAATTATTTAAAGATCGGTTTGGCTAGTAGAAAATTTGAAGGAAAGAGTGTAGAAGTACCTACAGCAAAGGAGTAAACAGTAGCACAAGAGTAGGTAGAGTTTCTGTATGGATGACGGATATTTTAATAATGAGATTTTTATCTCTGAGTACTTAGGTAAAAATTTAATGACTATTCATATTGTATGGATGTTGTCACAATAAAGTGCTTCCTATTACCTGTGCTATTACGAAACCAATAATTGTGTTTTACGCAAACAAATTATTACCTATTGTCTGCGTTGCTTATTCTGTGTCAATATGAAGCTAGGTAAATAGCAGTAATGCCTCCGTAAACATATAAATAAGAGCCTACTTTTATTTAATATATTTAATATTAATTAGACCTCGAAGAGGCATTTATTGACGTAAACCTTATAATATTAGGTTTTGCTCCAGTTGTATTTGCGATTTGCAGCCATTTAAAATACGAAACAGTTTAACTTGTATTATTTTTTGGTGGCTCTATATTTATGGCGCATAAAATATACATATAGACATATAGTCAATAATTTAATTTATTTCTTTTAAAATTACCTAAAAGGTCATCCTTTCCAAAGAGCAAGTTTAGTTATAAAATTAATCAATGTTTAATATTAGGTAGGTACTTAAGAAAAATCACAACTTACGAATTTTCAAACCAGTTACCTACCTGTTGTAAAGATTTTATAATAATAATTGTATTTATAATTCAAAGGAATGGTATGCATATAATAATATGCATACAAACAAAGGATGTCACTGTATAGTGCATAGGTACCTACATAAATGAAAAACAACAAGGAACTAGTAAAACTGTATAGTGTATATGTTACCGGAAATGTATGAAATCAAGGAATTGTATACAATTCCTAGGAAATGTGTACAATTCCGATACCATTTAGGAAATGTATAAAATATTGTTTAAAAAACTATTTAATGCATTTATATCCTAGGAAATGTATAATCTTCCTAGGAATTGTATACAATTCCAATATCGTATTAAGAAATGTGTTAAGTAAATGCTTTCTGTAATAAAACACGTTGTTATTTTTTTTTATTATAGCTCTTATAGATACAATCGGGTAACAGTCATACCGTAAAATTGTAATAATATTATGTTCATATTATTATCTTACTAATTAACATTTTAAAAATCAAGTAGGTATCTAACTTTTAACGTAAATATCACAAAATCAACTTATATTTATTCTTATAAAATCAAATTTTCATTTGGCAAGTAATCAGTCCCCTCGTCCCGCTGTCCCCGCGTATATTTGGCGCAGTCGGATAGTATAATCCGCCGTATTACATTACGGCTAGCTGTTTTAATATGCCGAAAATTCGTCTTTTTCCAAAATTCTACAAAAAGACGGTCGCGAGCCGACGGAGCCCCACTTCGTGGGGCTCCTATTTCTGTGTAGTTTTAAAAAACACGAACCTAACCTAACCCACCCCCTTATCCAAACCAAAAATTTCTGATTACGAATTATCGGCATAGTTACTACAAAATGCCGACCGTTTGTAAACGGCCAGATTATATACAATTTGCCTGCGACATATCAATATCTTAAATGTTTTACATTTCCGATAGCTATTTAGGAAATGTATAGATTTCCTAGGAAATGTGTAAGTATAAAATAATTTATTTCACACATTTCCGTGCGATTTTAGGAATTATATACATTTCCTAGGAATTGTATACAATGACGGATTACATACATTTCCGGTAACATATACACAAATGTAAAAACATGAAAAATGAATTACCTACCTATGTTTGTCAGGTTTTCAAATTAAACATTAGCTATATATAGCTATAGTGTGCTGAGCACACGTGTCAGAAGTGAATCTTCTTTGACAAGACTCAAAGATACCAAAATCGTCGCCTTATTCCATTACGTGACGGTATTGCCATGACGCGACCTTGAAATTTTACTCTCAACGCGCCAGAAGTTTCACTTCAAAAATTTCGCTCAAACCATGCTCAAACCACGCTCAAACCATAAATTACAGACTTCTTCAAGGCTATAAGTACCCTTTACTCGTACCTCATGTACTTACAATGAAATCCAATGATGCAACTATGGGGCTAACGTACACTAATTACTTTGTCTTTACCATATAAGAGCGTCAATGCCAGATATTTATGAGTTGAGGGCACCATTACCTCATAGAAATTGCTGTTTTGATGAGATCCCTTTGTTAACAGTATCCCTTGATAAATCTAGTCTATTTTTGTTTTTTATAATGTTGCCTTTAATTCCTGTAATAAAAGATTAAAGTTGTTCCAAGTACCTATTTGATGTCACCTAGTGGCTAGTACGTGGCTAGTACCTTAAATTAACAAATAGGTAGGTATGCAAATAGGTGCCTATCAACAGTCAACTACCTTCTTTACATAGACTCTTTTTTAAAACCGAGCATTTGATCAAAGATCTTGTAACGATTTGATGATGTTATCTAGGCCGGTTAACTAATTAAATACACGCACAGAATCATATAAACTTCTAATATGAAACTGGTCTAAAAAGGTTTACCTAGTTACTAAAATGTAACACGCATTCTCAAGGTAGTATAAGGGTCAATGAGTGGAATTTCGGCCTTTACATCACCAGATATATTTTTTTACTAAAACTTGTATAGTTACGTACATATAACGATAAATTTTAATTATATACGTTTCTGTTAATTATTCAAATATTTTATTAGCCACATCACCGTTTCGGTGTTGAGGTATCAGATATCAGCTCAGGGAGTACTTTCAGGGTTATTATTTATTAATGATTAACAGAATTACATAATACAACACTTGCGAATATTAATAGAAATACATAAAAAGAAAATGACGCAAGTTGTACTCAGTAACATAACCTGTGCCTTTGACCTGTAGTCAGATGAAGATTGAAATAAACAATACACTTTTAAACTTGAAATATAATGGGGGTTATTTTTTTACATTGTAGGTAATACAATATGTATCATATGTACTTATTTGTAAATATCTTGTGTTTTGTTTTATAAAAATAACCTACCTACGTTAAAAAATACACAGTAAAGAAAAGTATTCTAGAATAAATCGAATCGTCGGTTATTAAGTTCAGTTTGAAGCTTATAAAAACATTTTTCAAAAGCCTAAGCATTAGCATTAGCCTTGCAAAAAAATATAGAAAAAATGTGTACCTAGTCTATTAAAATGCATGTCTACATTGTAATGCAATTTTGATAAATGGTGCATGTACGATCGCGAAATCTAATATCTTTTTAGGTCCACGAAAATATTAATTGAATACCCACATCTATTTCGAGTATGGCGTAAACCAATTGCAATAAAGCTGCACGTTTTATTTAAAGTCAATGCCAATCGATAGTGATATGGCATAACAGTTAATATTAGGTAATAACCTGTCGCAGAGCCACTCAACTTGTTTTGAGGTATACGGTGTAGGTCGGCATATGACAGTTTCAAAATAAAATTCACTATCCACACATATTATGTAATTTACTTCCCAATATATTTATATTGGGAAGTAAATTATGCAAGAGGAACTGACAAGACTGTGGAAGAAAGCTTTTCATTTAGGCTGCTTCTTATTACTTTCGCTGTAAGAGAAAATAGGAAATGCTATTAATGCTAAATATTGACTTATTGAGATAATAATTACCATCATCTGGTTTCAAGACTTGAGCAAAATACCCGTAATTCTGATTACATAGTAATAACTTGAGCAGCATGACTATTATTTTGTATGACTATTAGAAGTTTCATTTATAAAATATTATGGTATCTATTATCTAATGATTTTACCATTTCAATTTTTAAAGAAACCCTATGAAAGACCTTCTTCTGAGTCTCGAATTATTTAATCAGTAGATAGCTTATTAATTAATTTCTTTTCCACAGATTTTTATAGGTCTGTAATTTTTGTATTATCTACCGTGTATGTTTTTACATACACGGTAGATAATATCAATATGTTTTTAATTCACCGCTTTATAAATGTATGTATTTTCCGCAAGACCATTTTTGTTTTGCACGCCTCATAAGCGAAGCGTTGAGGTGGGTACTACTGTCACTTCGCGCAAAACATCTGATTTTTCAAACTTAAAATGTCTTTATGTATCATACATTGCACTTGTAAGATAATACATACACACACATATTAAGAAAAAACACTATTTTTAACGTTCATGATATTTTTGATGTCATTTTTGTTATTTAAACTAGTTAAAAAACAGTTTAAAAAAGTTCTGTCTTGGACGTCCGTGTGTCTGTATGTGCGGATCCTTTTTCTTGTTAACACGATAGCGACCGAAATACTTTACTAATCGAGTCTTTTTTTTTCTCTTACGCTTGAGTATGCTCAGGAATAGAACCCTTTCATTTTTCAGGGTCTGATTCGATGTGGTATAATTGTTATTAAATAAACAAAAATAATAATTAATAAATAATTATTAAAAAAAAATTATGAGGCGTGCACTTTTGGATTTTCCAAACTATTTAGCTTTATGTTTCGTATTAAAATCATTGCACAATGATTTTGCAATGCAGCGCAAAAACATTACCAAAGTGGCTTAGGATTTGAATGCAACTCATTCGCGCTCTTGACGATAATGAATAATCATATTATTATAAATTTTTGAGAATATTACTGACTATATAGACATTAGATTTATGTGTAGATATCTTTTTATAGATTTTTAAAATACAACCCAAAAAAATAAATATGTAGTTAAAATATAACTTTAACTTTCGCTATCCACGGCAATCAGCATTCGTGTTTATTCATTGCAATGTTGTTTTGGTTGTATTTATAAATTCCAAGTTCAAACACCTAAGGTCGTACATGACACATAAATTAACCATCTGCAATGAACAAAGACAACTTTGAGTCAAGAGAAAGACAATAGTGTGCATACAAATAAGTTAAACTAATCGAATGCGGTTAATCCTCGGTTTTCAGCTGTTTTTGTATTCACTACACTACTTTTTATTTAACCCTAGAAAGATAATCATATTGAGTAGTACGGGAAAGATAGTCATGCGTCAAATTTACGCATGTTTTTTAGTTAGCTCTAAGTCGCGGTATATTGTTTTTTTTTCTATAAATTGTAAGTTATTATATATTTACAGTTATATTAGAATAATTAATATTACAAATAATTTATTTTTAATTATTTTTTTACATGTAAAAAAACGAAAACATTAAACGTCTGCTTTAAATCTACAATTCTTGTAACACGTATTATTTCTAATAAAAACTTATTTTTGGCCACAATTATCAGACTTTTTTATATGTTATATATATGTTGTACATATAGTTATATAAAAAATAGTGAGAAATAAGTTTAGCACATATCAACGCAAGCTCACGACATATAACTATGTTACATTTTTTGCAGGAGGCATTTGCCTTTCGTCATATTTCAGAAGGACAAAAAGTATAGTAAATACGTTTTTTTTTACTGAAGGCCTCCTCAGTACTTTGTTACGATGTACCAGATACTTCATTTGGCAACAAATTGTAGATATTATCACGCAAATATCTTATCAAAGCTGGTGATTCTAAACACCCACGCATAAACAAAGAAGACGGTTCCATGCTTCTATATTTCATGTTTTTTTGACTCAGATGTTTTTGTGCTTTGTTGTTAACATTGTGGCTATAAATTTAATATGCAATATGCAGGAAATTTTATTGATTCCATAAAATAAAGCCATTGGCCATCTCATTGTCTTCCTACTATTGAACATCAGGGAACACATTCGATTTAATGCATCTACTCCGCCTTTTGCTTGAATGTAATATATCATCTTTGCTTTGTACCTCATCGGGAAAAGCTTCTTCTGTGTCAATTTGCTCGTCATCTTCAATTTCGTGGTCCTCCTACTTCACTATCGGTTTCTTCACAGGGACCCTCATCGCTTTGCATAAGAGCGGCTAGTATACAATATTCTTCCAATTTTCTATCCCCAATTGTTTTCTATATTTGCTTCAATATGTATAAAAATAAATTTTTAACCTAAGTCACAATAAACAGTAAAAATAAGCTAAAAAATATTCAAACTACCATAGAAGTCAAAATCTTAAAAGTCACCGTAAAGATAATCATGCGTAATTTTGACTCACGTAGTCGTTATATTTCAAAATCGGTTACTCTAACTCTATTGACACGTATACCATAGGGTAGCTCTCAGTGACTTATGAAATGTCCTATAAGCACAGTTATGGATTCGCGACATTTAAAAAGATACAGCTATATTTCGAAAACGCAGGAGTCATTTTGACGCAGACTATCTTTCTAGGGTTAAATAAGAATATCTAATAATTTCTTACTACATATTAATTATGGTTTTTTCTTCTTTTTTGCTCATCATTGTTGTGAGGATTGACGTAAAATATTAGGTAGGTACTTACTTACCTTTTTTTAGAATCGGAACAATTTAATTCTAAGAAAAACATATGAAAACGTCAGAATATGTTATATTGATTCAGCTTTTACAAATCATTTTAGTATTCGGTATGAGCAAGATAGAGGCGGTACCTTCCTTACGCCTTACCTCTAGAACATCATCTATGATGATGATCTAGGCTGATGGGGTCACGGGCGAATTCTACCATGCCCGTGGTCCTGTCGTTGATGCGGCTTGACGGAACACAGTAGGGTTTTGGTCGGTAGGAATCCGACATAACCCACGGCCCCTTCCCCGAAGGCCGAGGGTATCTATCACAGACATGTATATTAAGTAGACAACGCAAGTACCGCAATCTGTATGAAAACCAAGCGTGTCATATTTTTTGTACTGACCTTGACGCGTTATGACGTCACGAGTGCTTTTTAGTGATGGTAATTTCATTTTACGCTAAATCGATTAGGACGCCACTCTCGCGGCGATTCTAGTATCGTCCTATCCCATCGAAGTAAATCGAAAGAAATCAGATCAAACTAGATCTATGTCTAACAGGTAGTTAAATAAATGAATCGTAATCGATTACTAAATCGATTCAAGACAGAAAAATGATAATTACCATAGACAGAGGAATGATAAAATAAAGTTATAAACCTTTTAATATTCTAACAAGTAAACTAATGTGTTTTAGCTTTTTCTTACATATGCCCATTGAGTTACCATGTACTACGTACTAGAGAGGCCATCGGAAGAAAGTAATGAAACTGTCAATCTATCAATCTTTATGTCCCGTTGCATCGATCCATTTTTCTTTTATGTTCGGGTTACTTGGAAAACTGAAAAAACAAACATAGTCTAAGCAATAAGGAGTTTTCTTAAAAAACTCCCAAGATGACACTTTAACTAATGGCGTCCATGTCATAATATTTATTTTTACTACCTTTGTATTAAAATACTTAAAAGTTCTAGGTCAAGTCGTATTAAATGACAAAAAAAATCTATGCCTTTTTTTCTGAAAAATTGCTCCTTCAAATTATCATTTTTCTGTTCGATTATAAAATCGATTAGAATCGAGAACTGTTGCATCAAATGAACATCACTAACCACAAAATTGGACAGAAAAATGAGAACAGAAAAATGAGAAGACGCTATTCATTGCTTGTTATCATACGACGCGATCTTTACCGTGCCAAGTAAAAGCCGCAATGTATTCCGAATCATTTCGTATGATTTGGTATCCATGTTTGTCACGATCGTTTTCCACAGATATTCTTTATTTGATTTTAAAATAAATAGTGCATATTCTGATTAGAAAATTACTTACCGGTGGAAGGAAACATCTCTGCTAACTCGGCCACTCACAGCTGTGGAGTTTCTACAGTTTATAACGACGCAATTCGGCATTTTACTTTATTCAGCTTCACGTCTTTCCTTGGCGAACTGCAAGCGCGGACTGAGTGTAGGCCAGCGTCAAGTAAGTTTCATAAACTTAGTTTGGACACGGGAAGTACATACACTCGCTTAGTCTATCTTGATACATGTCTGTGGTATCTATGCAAGATTTCCCCACTAAAAAAAGGGTGTAGAATTTAATTAGGCTGAAGGCTAGAAATTAGTCGACAAGTCATTGGAGGCTCAGCCGGCGGCCGCGGCAAGAAGTTAAAAAGTTTAAAATCCAGTAACGGTTAAAGTATATCTAGTCATATTTTCATATTTGTTATGAACTTAACACATAATAACCTGGATTAATGAGATGGTGAACCACATTTTCACTTTAAAGTAGCGCAAATTTTGCCTATATTTTGCAATGATCAAGAATCATTAACATTCAATATCAATTTATAAGCACTTTTTCTTTATAATACGTAATTTGTATTAGATAATATCTTTATTCTATAGTATTTGCTTTCTCTTTGCAGTTATCGTTCTATGATTTTTAAAAATCACCATATTAATAAATTCTGTCCTGTAATTTAAAGAATAAAATATATGCATCGACAACGTCATAATATGGTAAAAGTTAAGACCTTGGTTAAGACAATACATATTGAAATTCTACCATGTTGCGAAAGGCAGACTCTGCCCTCTGGAATCTTGAGGAATAAAGAAGTTATGTGTACCTATTACGTTCATATAATATCATAGCGAATACAAGGCGAATACGTTTGTATTCAAAAATAGACTGAAATCCCAGTGCATCTTCGCGAGCAATCTAGACTGCTAGGTATAACGTTGCTGTGAAAATTTAGTGAAATTTTGTACAAAACTAAAAGTATAAGATTCTAATTAATGTTTTAATACGACGAAATAATAAGAAATTTTTAACTTTGCGTCTGATATGAGTGAATTCATATGAATAATGAATAAATGAATTTTCATTACAATTTCAATTTCTATTACACTAGTTCCTAGATATGTTAATATACAAAATGTGTTCTTATGATAAATACGTGTCATCAAGCAAGGTTTGTGTAACCAAATTTGCTCATTATCTGCAAAATGTATTGTTGTTACATAATTTGATCTTACTACACAAATCTCCGATGTCTGCGTTATGTTAATTTGTTAGGCTCTAGTAAGTTTAATGACTTTCAAAATATGATAAAATATAAGTCATTGTTACTTAAACTGTCTATTATTACGCAGTACTTTTACGGTGGTGAAGTTTATCATACACATTATTCTTATGCTTCTGTAAGAATAAAAGTAAAGGCTGAACTGTCCTGGCGTTTTGTTAAAGTTTTACTTTGATTAAAATAAAATTATCATGTTTTTTTTTCGTTTGTTAACTTGAGCAAAGGAAATAGATTAGAAGGGTAGGTAAAGCTTAAAATATACTGTACGTAGAAACATCACAATGACATCATGCTCTAAGCGGTTTGTTTGAAACTAAACACATGCTCTAAGCGGTTTGTTTGAAACTAAACAAACATATGAAAATATATTTGCTCTAAAAATACGTGGTCCCAATCCAAATATTAAATTGAGAACAACATGGCATATTTGGCTTAGAGTAACCTAGAACCAGTTATTTTTCTCCTTAAAATGGACAGTACTTTTATCTCATCAATCAATAGAATATTTTCAATACCTAACATACATGTAGCGGAATTACAAGATATTTCAACAAAACTATAGTACATACATATAAACTTGTAATAGAGCACCCAAAATAAGACACTTCACACTTTCTGTCTCAGACAGAAAATGCCTAACATGGCTACTTGATAATAATTATCTAATTAATTAAAATAATAAATGAAATATGGCACGCCATCTGACTTGCAACTCCAGCTAAATTATTCGTTTCTCTTAAAATTTAAACATGCATTTTTAGATTCATTTATTATAATTAATGCACGTGTTAACTTTGATAAATAAAAAGTTTATTGAAAAATGATTATGACTCGCTTTTCATTATTGATATGATATTTCTAAAGCCGAGTAAAATGCTTTCTTGACCACAAAAATCGAACGTGAAGGCTTAGAGCTATGACGAAATTCGATAGCTTCGGTTTCACTCTCTACCACAACGCGATATTATGAAAGTTCATTGACCTTTACTTTCTTTTTGGACTTCCGTCGCGTGCGTTTGATTTACGGATTTACGCTGGAAACAACCTTACTCAAATAGAACTATTATTGTAAAAGTACTCATAAACACAGGTTGTCGTCCTGTCTTATCGATTCGTAAGCCATTTTCAATCTGAAAGAAGTAAATTATATGCAGTAGTTTTATTTACTTTAACGACAGGTAGGTTAATTTATATTTAAATTATATAATATACTAGCTTCCGCCCACGACTTTGTACGTGCATCCCCGTTTTTCCCCGTTCCCGCAAGAATTTCGGGAAATCCTTTCTTAGCGGATGCCTGCGTCCTAACAAGTAACATCTACCTGCATGCCAAATTTCAGCCCGATACGTCCAGTGGTTTGGGCTGTGCGTTGATAGATCACTATATCAGTCACATTTGAGTTTTATATATATATAGATTTTCACAACGTACATATTTTTAATCAAGTAATGGTCAAAATTGATGGCAAGGTGAATCAAAGTTTTTATTCAGCTTCGGTTCTGTAATTTACGGACTTTAAACATTATTTTGTCGAGAACTTTTATTGCATGTAAATTTAGAGGGGCAGGCGTTTTAAATCCATTTCTTTTTTTATTTCTGAACAAGTAATACAACTAAATATCAATTAAAAGACAACATTTAGCCATAAGTACCTAGTTAAATAAATACATATATGTAATAAGGACATTCATTCGATACAAGACCAAGTTCACGTAGGACTTAACCGTAAAAGGATTTACATATAAAATGTAATTTGCGTTCTTTTATTCTTACTAGAGAGTTATTGGATACCTACCTGCCGGAAGATACTGACACAAAATTTAGGGTCATTACGTCATTTGTACCTAACAGGATGGCGGTTCTACAGGGGTCTTAGTACGCAATGAAAAATAATCTCCCGGCCTATAATAGAAGATATAAATAGCAGTTACGGAAAAGTCAAAATTATTGTAACAAAAAGTTTATTTTTAGATCGTTATTTTAATAAAACCCTGACTTTATATCTATTTATAATATCATATCGTGATGTTCCGCATAATATTAGTAGGTACTCAGCTTCCATAGCACTTCGAGGTGCAATTTTTAAAATCAAACTTCATAAAATATATTTATGAATTATTTTCCTACTAGCGACCCGCCCCGGCTTCGCACGGGTGCAATGCTGATACTAAATACACTACAGAAAAACTGTGAACGTTGTATATAAAAACATAGCGGCCCGCTCCGACTTCGTACGCCGTACGGGTATAAAATAGATAGCCGGGCGGCCGGCCGGTACCGCCGCAAACGCTGCGTCCCGCAATTTTTAAATCTGTAATATCTTCGAAAATATTCACTTAAATCATACGGTGTAAGGGCCATATAGATCTATATTAAATGAACAATGTATTCAAGGTATTTAATTGGTTAAGAATTAATGCTGTATTGGTTAAAATCGCATCGAAAATTAGCCATTATTTGTCGTAAAAAGTAAATGACAAAAAAAAGTTATTGTGGGTTATCCATAAGAGATAGACATATACCATCTCGGACTTTTCTGTAGACCTTTTCAATGTGTATAATACTTAGTACATTATTTTGATAAAACTCATAGGTTCAGCCTGCGTTTGCAATGTAAGCGGAAAAAATGTAATTTTTTACGACATCACATAAGAAACCTCAAAAATAACAGTACTTCTCCACTATTTAATGGATGTTATTATACATATAAACCTTCCTCTTGAATCACTCTATCTATTAAAAAAAACCGCATCAAAATCCGTTGCGTAGTTTCAAAGATTTAAGCGTACAAAGGGACATAGGGACATAGGGACATAGGGACATAGGGACATAGGGACATAGGGACAGGGAAAGCGACTTTGTTTTATACTATGTAGTGATGTATAGAAAATGAATTGTACTACATTCTGAACTACATTCACCGGTGGCAAAAATATTTCTCAAATAAATTGCGTGAATTATTTAAACATTTCAAGTTTGTAACAGTAGGTGCTCAATATTATATTATTATAGCATAATGTCTTAATTTTAAAATAAGACTACTGGACAATATTTTTTTTTTATTTCAATTTCAATCAATTAAATTAGGTACTTACTTACGTGCACATAAATAATACTTTTGTTGTTTATGTGCACGTAAGTACCTAATTGTCCCCAAACAAATGTGACCATTTTTAGGAACTTCGTTTTCAAATACCCCAGTTCTCTCCCTAGTTCCCACGCTAAAGCACTTTTACGTCTGTCACCTTCTGTGACAAAAAGTGTGAATACTGAGACATTTTTATTAGATTCATTGTGATTTTACACTTAGAATATTATAGACTTACATCATTATCATCGACAGCACATACATGGTCTTACTGCAGGGACACGGACTTCCTAGGTTTCTAAAAGTACCAACAAAGCTAGGACTAGGGCCATTAGGGCCATTCAATAGATTGAAGATCCTTGATTATACAAGCAGTATCTTTAAAATACAGACAAATTACATTATTTAAGTAAATGGATTTAAAATATTTTGAACAAAATCAAACATCAAATAATGTTGATGCAAACACGTTCATAATTCATTGACACTTTTTTGGAGGTCAAAAACCTGCAGGTGTGTGACAAATTGACAATGTTGATCTTCTTTATGTACTATTTGTGACTGCTCATTATATACGTAATATACCGTGAGTTGCGCAGCATGTAGGTACACAAACATTTTATGTATGTTCACAATCAATGAAGGGACAAATTATATACATATAGGTGTGAATATGGCCTGTTACAAATGACCCGAAACACTGACACAAAATTTCGGGTCATTTGTAACAGGATGGCGGTTCTACAGGGGTCTTAGTACGCAATGACAAAAAGAAAAATGATGGTCAGAACGCTGATACCGGATACCTTAAGATACTGTAATATTTTATATTAGAGAATCTTAACATAAAATATTATAGTATCTTCACCGTGTGTGACGCGCTTAATACTTATAAAAGTATAGTTTCCACTATTATTTCGACATTAACTCAATGACGTAGTAATAGCTTAAAAACATACTAGCTACTCCCTATAAAATGGTACCTAATTATTATTGTTCTTGCGCCATAGTATCTAATCAATGCTAATAAGTTTTGCAAACTTTTCTGCATAACATCTAGGCAGGATACACAATATTCTAGACATATTCGGATTCTTCATTCCAACAGCTAGCTAGATTTAGATTTCAGTGCATTTGCCCTATAGATTTATATTCAAATTCAAATTCCGTACGTACATTTTTTGTTGCAGGCATGAAGATCAAAATGTATGATGATTAGAAGACATTGATGACAAGTCACGTTGGGACATCGCCAGTTGTTAATGATTTTTATTGAGACTGCTGTTTGTACCTCCTAACGATGTCAAATGTCGAGGTGAACGTCGACAATAACATGAATAAGACTGATGTTAAAAATAATAAGCTCGACGTAAGTATACACTGTAGTCTTTACGCGTTGTAAACATATAGGACACCTCACACATATAATGCAGTATAATGCATATACCCTCCAACATTGCATATAAATTATAATCTCCAACATTGTAAATCACTAGGTGCTTGCTGATTACTCAAAATGTTTGAAGTAAAATATACTTTAACGCCTCAGCTGTCGCGGCGCGCCGCGTCAAAAAGGTGCTGTCTGTCGGACAAATTCGAGCGGTCGGCGCTGATTTACCGATTTTTTTCGATATCAAAATTTGTGATATAAACTTTAACCTGTGAGACTCTTGTAAATTTTGATGTTAACTAGATAACCAAACTTTATACCAAATACCTTATTTACTCCCTAGCATGTTTATTTTACTTATTAGAAGCATTTTTTCCCACACATTTTGAAAAAATATGACATTGTAAATACTCATAAAAAAATAATATCAAGGTATTTTAGATTTTTATTTTTGTATTTTCACACTAGAATAGATAATCTTTTGAGAGAATATAACAAAAACATAGGTTTATTATATAAAAATTCGAGAAAGTTGAGTATGAATATCATCGTTTACGCATGAACATAAGTGGACGCGATCTCCACTTACGTTCATACAAATACAGACTTTACAGGATGCTCCAAAATTACAACATTTCAAAATTTTTAACTACTTGTTTTTATTTTTATTTTAATCAAAACTAGATAAAAACTAACAGTAATTTTTTACTTTTTGAAAATATTTAGGTTTTCATTAATGTTTAAAAATCGTCTTATGCCAGAATGACGTCATTCTTATGGTGGACTTTGTTCTAACGTCTGTATGTATAACGTCTCCACATCATTTTTCATTTTAATTTATTTTCTTAAGATTTGCGATTAAGATTTTAGATTAGATATAAAGATTCAGAATAAATAAACAATTATACATCTAAATGTTTTATATATCATTCTAAAAATCAACAATTAATAGGAATCAGTAAACATACTAAATGAAAATCATTATATTATGTCCCTAGTTGTATAGAAGAAAGAATCGTATCATATTCTTGTTTTATTAAAAAAATTGAATGTTATACCTAAATAAAATTAATGCTCTCAATCCTATATTTTATGCATATAATTTAGTCACACGTTACGCAAATAATTTAGTCCCTGGGGTAAATTAGCTTATGAGTAAATAGGTAAGTACTTAAATAAATTTTATTTAACTGATAGCAAAAAAAATCTTATGAAGCTTTGTGTCTGTACTATTTATATACTCATGTGTTTGTAATGTGTGGTGTTGACGCCAACATTGGCCAATAAATAGGAATATTTGCAACTTAGCACAAATAACGTTAACTTCTGTTATTTTTTTATAATAAATCGAACACAACGACCTCTTCGAGACGATGATTTATTACCACGAGGTTCCACTTGAATGTGATCAGCAAAATGATGAACGCTATCCAATCTAGTTTTTATTTTGCTTCAATACATGCAGTATTTCCAAGCATATTGTAATTAAGATATAAACTAATCTGTAAAATTGTATTAAAATCGGTTCAGTAGTTTAGGGAGTCCATAGTACACAAATAGCATGAAACTTAAAAATATTTTGATTGGAATAAAGTAAAACGTGTAATGTGTAGAATTTCATGAAGAATCCTGGTATCAGGAATTAAAATCTGTAAATTCCCAGACACTGATCATGTTAGTATTATCTGTTCATTTAACAAAATATTTCTTGATTTCAAATACTCTTACGTCCTATTATTAAAGTAAGCATTGGAGTGTCTTGTCTTCCATTGCCACAAGGATCGTTGTTTGGATCCACTTGAATTTTCTTTTATTGAAACTCAAATGCTTACGAATCAGAAAAGGTTATCCTATCAAATACAAATTTTTATTTTCAAAAGAAAATTAAAATTTCAAGACGGAAGTTTATTTAGGGTTACCAAGCAAATAAGTAATTATTGATTATGCAGTTTTAGGGCCGATTTATCAATGCTTGGATAAAACTTATTCGTCGAATAATGTATAAAACTACCATTTTAAAAACGTATTCTAATTGCCCGTATTTGACAGTTTACGTGACATTTTAATATTATCGTGTAATACTTTATTGGACGGATAAGTTTTATCCAAGCATTGAAAAATCGGCCCTTAGACGGCAATGTGATATCTTCAAATATAAAAATTGCATTCTTCTTCTGGATAATAGAAGCAGTTTTGACACCAAAAATACAATAATTGTTATCGCTAGTCATTTACAAATTGAGAGGGTAGATTTATATTTGCAGACGTACTGCAAATGATGCATTTAATTCGTTTTATTAAATGTGTAAAGCTCCAAGGCTATTTAAAGTCATGAATGCCAAAAAAATTATTTTCTTCAGACAGCGATCTACATCTATAACATTCTGCCTACGAATGTACTACATCTAGTACATAAGAATAAAAAACCGGCCAAGTGAGAGTCGGACTCGCACACCGAGGGCTCCGAACAAACCAATTTTTTATTATGTTGTAACTCCAAAATTTTATGTTTTTCGAAATTATTCCTCAATTTACGCTATAAGACCTTACTTTTACCCCAATTTCAAGACTCTACGTTCGAGGTAAGTACCCTGTAGGTGTCGATTCCCTTGCGAATGTCGAAATTTGCGAAAAATTTGCAGCATAAACGGCTGTATCTTTTGATTGCGTTGGTTTATACGTTTGATTTTTTCACAGCTTCAATCGACTCGAGTAATCAATATAAATTTCAGCTTAATATCACATCACGCGTTCCTGTGAAAGTGGGTCTTGACAGACAGACAGACAGATGGGCAGATGGGATGGACAGGCGTGATCCTATTAGGGTTCTGGACCCTTAAAAACCAAAACCTTTGGGATGCAGCTGTTAATGCTGCAATTTTTAGCAAATTTCGACATTTTCAAGGGAATCAAAACCGACAGGGTACTTCCCAAGTAGTTACATAGAGTCTTTAAATTTGGTAAAAAGCAATGTTTTATATAACAGATATAAGAATAATCGCAAAGAACATGATTTTTTAATTACACTTTATAAATAAAAAATAATAATTTCAACTTACAAATCATGAACGCCTACATGTATTAACTTGATATTCACATTAAAAACTCAGATCTATAATACCTTTAAACACGTTGTCAAAAGTTAAGTGGAGTTGGTTAAAAGCAAGGTTATAGCACAGATAAAGAAAAATTCACTTAAAACATAAATTTTAAAGTTAAAACATAATAAAAAGTAGGTTTGTTCGGAGTCCTAGAAGCGCGAATCGCATTGAGGTTCAAAACCCTAAAAAAACACTCTTCCGGTTTTAAAGAAACAACCCCAAAATATGTATGTGGTGACATCTATGACATCTCCCGTGTTGTCCTTCATTTTCAAAATAGTGAGACGACAGAAAAACAAAATAAAAGACAGTTAATCAAACTTATGTGCCAACGCAATTAAAAGATACAACCGTTTATGCTGCAAATTTTCGTACCTTTCGACATTCGCAAGGTTATCAAAACTTCCTTTTCGTGAACACAGAGTTTGAAATTTGTTAAATAGCAACGTCTAATAGCACAGATAAAGAATTCTAAAAACTGAATTAAAAGATACAGCATAATAAAAAAAATCGGTTTGTACGAAGCCCTCGGTGCGCGAGTCCGACTCGCACTTGGCCGGTTTTTTATTTTTTCTGGAACTTTGGTTCCCCAATAAATAATATTATGTTGTATTTGTGTTTAATTTCTTTTCGAGTTTGTCCTACACGAATTACATAGTAACATAGTCAATTTGTCCTATATGTATATAGGTCATAGTGAAAACCTTTTTTCCCGATGCAGGTTTTTTTACTATTTTTCCAGCATATATACACTTTTAACCATAATATACTAAAATTAAAAGAATTCCAGAAAATGTGTCTCTGGTTAGCAGGAGGTTACGGACTATAATTTTTGTAGATGAATAAATCGTTTTAAACCTGACGACAATAAATACCACAAAACGATACCTATAAACCTATAAACATAACATACATATTTTTATATTGTTTGAAATTGAAAAAATTAAAATTGAAGACGAAATTAAAAAAAAATGTGACGTTGAATTTGTGAACACCCTGTACGCGGATTTTACGGCGAAATTATTGTCGGTTCTGATTTGAAAACAAAATATCTCTAAAATGGAACACAGTATCAAATTTTGAATTATATTATTAAAATCTTCATAAAATTTCTTGTAAAATGATGCAAAAAACAAATACAATATGTAAAAAAAATACGATTAACTAGGGGTCAAAAACTAAGCAACGTACAGTTAAATGGTAGATACATATTTGGAGCCATTATTTATGGTATAATTGTTGGTAATTTTCATTATTTCGGCACATAAACATTAGGATATATAGTTAATAATAATAAGAAGAGCAATAAATACTTCCTGTTTTTCAACTTTCCGCAAAATTTAACATTTTTTAAAACTTTAAAAGTTAAAAGTTACTCGACTAAAGTATGACATAATTACTGTTATATTTCGAATATTTATCGGTCGAATTATTAATTGTTGGACTTTAAATATTCAGTAATTCATAAGCTATCAACTAAATAGTCGTTTATGCAGATTTGAACTATATTTGCGTTACAATGAGCTAATTTCCAGTACACATCTGACTACAGAAGCCGTCCTCGTGGAAAAACCGGTATTATTTTATTTTAAATGAAAATCATATACATACATAGTTGGAGGGGCCCGCGAAGTGGAACGCAAATGAAAGTTTTGGTTTTGTGAACAGTTCGTGTAGAAAGTTCAGTTGGTGCATGCGTTGAAATACGTTCATCGTGTGCATCTTTCCACCCTTTAACCGATTGTTAGAGATTGGGTAATAAAAGATGAGTTTGTATTAGTCACTATTACGTAACACGTTATCGGTAAACTTATCTCTCAGTGTGTGTTTGGTACCGATATGAAACAGTGTGTTTATGGAATTTAAAACGGTTCAATGTTTTTTTCTAGATTGCATATCCCAGTAGGGACGTGGAAAAAGGAAGTCGTGAAGCAAGTGGTGCTCAAATACCGTGGAAGAGCGTCATCATAATGGTGCTTGCGTTAGCTGTACTAGTCGCCGCGTGCGCAGTGGCTTGGGTGCTACAAGGATGGCAAACAACTCTAATTGTACTGGCTGTTGTGGTTCCAGTGTATTTATTAATTTATTACTGGAGATTCCTATACGTCGTTGTGAAAACTGCACCTAGGGATTTATCGTGAGTAGGATTTTTATGCTTGCTTGCTATGCGTTTTGTTATGCTCTTAAATTTTAATAAGCATGCACTTTCGCAAAGTTGTAATCCACTTGGCTACCTGTCGTATAGCGTATTCGATAAGACGTCAACGTTTGTAGAAAGAGAAACGCTATGAAGCGTAAGCCACTTGACTAGGCCCTCAGATCCCTATTAGATAAAACAAATAGAATTAGAAGTACCCCTTTTATGAAAAATTTAGTTGGCTCATGTAAATTTTTCATAAATATTTTTTGTTTAGTTGGATTTTCCAATTTTTCCATGACGGTCAGCTACGTATTGTTAGTATTAATTACGGTAGTAGTTACTTCAAGAGTCTGCACTCTGCACCTACACAATTACAATAGTACCTATTATAAATAGATTTATATTTTATAGTACCTATAGTGATAACTAATTATATACCTACCTAGGTAACTACTAGAACCTAGGTAATATGTGGTAATACAAAGCTAATCAAATTCTGTTCTGTTTGTATTGATAATATTAGATACGATAGAAATATATATAAATAAGATTATTTTTATGTAATGAATATGCAACTCAACATTCTTTCCCTTACAGGGCATTATACTGTTACATAAAAATATTGCGACTCGCGAATAAATTCACGAAAACTGACTGGTCTATGCCGGATATCTTCCACGATGTTGTTAAACGGCATCCAAATAAGGCTTGCTTCTTATTTGAAGACGAAATATGGACCTTCCAGCAGGTATACTAATAATAACAATAATTTTGTGCTGTGCTTAGGTACAATCTTTTTTGTTATTGGGGTCGAACTCCAAACGATCGAAGTTTTTGTCTAATTGTAAATTTTAATATGATCTTTTACGAAATTTCAGGTGGAAGATTTCAGTCTTCGCGTATCCGCAGCATTAAAGGCTCAAGGGATCAAAAAAGGTGATACAGTGGCTGTTATGGCCAGTAATTATCCCGAAATGCCGTCAATGTGGCTCGGCATCACCCGCATCGGGGGAATAGCTCCATTGATTAACACAAATCAAACTGGAAACACACTTCTTCATTCGATTAATATAGCAAAGTGCGACGCTTTTATTTATGGCAGCGAATTTGAAACCGGTGAGTTTACTTAATATCAACAATGTGGTATCGACAAAAAATAATAACTCGCGACTTTGCGTAAAAACTTTATGATGACGATATACATTTTACGTACCTACCTACTGTATACGAATTATAAATACGTGCATTGTGCAATAGCGGAAACTTTCCAAAATCAAAATACTAATTAATATTAACATTTACAGTCGTAAATGAAGTAAGAAAAGAGCTGAACCCATCATTACGGCTTTTCAAATTCACACGTCGGCCATTGAACACATCGAACGACAGTGTGAAAGTTGCTGAGTCGGCGAGCGACTTGACGCATTTGCTCGAAACAACCGCACCGGCTCCCTGGAGCCCTGCTGAAGGTGAAGGCTTCAATGGCAGGCTGCTTTACATTTACACATCTGGCACGACGGGTCTGCCGAAAGCCGCCGTCATTTCGCCTTCAAGGTAATTGTGTAATTACGCGTAAAAGTTCGAATACGAAAATATTGAATCGCCTTTATTAACTTGAAAGTTTCATATAGAAATCATAATGTTGCACAACAATTATTCAATTTGTATTCGGTTAAAACTGGTTTAAACGAATATAAAAACCAAGCTAAAAAAAATGGTTGCCTGTAAAGTCGGTTTTACGGGCGAAGATTTTACGTGACAACGTCTTTTTCTCGGTAGAATATTTATGTGCTGCGCGCGCGGCAGACCGCGGGCCTCTCTCTCGTTCGGTGACTCATCGTAACGTTACCGAGCGTTACACTTTTTCATAAGTGACTCCCAGTCGCAACCTAATTTAAGACGTTGTCACGTCAAAAAAAATGGTTAACCAAAATCTTTGGAAATTAACGACAGGTGATATTTTGCGAACATAGAGTCGAAACACATAATAATCAGAAACGCCATCGCATCGTTATCACTAAAACTGGAAATTTTGCTTTCAGAATGTGCTTCATGGCATCAGGCGTACACTACTTGGGAAGTTTAAGAAAGACCGATGTTATTTACTGTCCAATGCCTTTGTATCATTCTGCGGGTGGTGTGATCACAATGGGTCAAGCCTTCATCTTCGGCTGCACCGTTGCTCTACGCACCAAGTTCTCAGCGTCTCAATACTTCCCTGATTGTATCAAATTCAAAGCTACAGTGAGTGATTTGTAGTTTAACGAAAAACTAAAACGCCTTCACATTGTCAGAATTGAACAAATTTAAATGAGGTCACATGAAAGGTACAAGCTTTCAAATAAAAAATTGTCATCAAAATTGGTTTACCCAGTCGAAAGTTGTGAGATAACAAACTAAAAAAGAAATACTTAGATTAAATTATTAGATAACCTTTTTTCTATGGTCGAAACTAATAGTTTCAACGGTAGCAATTCAAAACTTTGATCGTAATTTTCCTATATTCCTGAGCGAATGTATGTATTAAAATTGTTTCTTTCTTTTTAAGGCTGCTCACTACATCGGTGAAATGTGCCGCTACATCCTTGCTACTCCTCCCGCGGCTACAGATAGACAACATACAGTTCGCACAGTGTACGGAAACGGGATGAGACCAACGGTAAATTATTTTCTTTAATAGTTTTCTTTTTAGTTTTTAATTGTTACATTTGTAATTTTATATAATATACCTATTAAGTATTCAAACAACAACGTCGCATATATAGTATACTAGATTTCCGCCCGCGGCTTCGCCCGCGTTTTCAAAGGAAAACCCGCATAGTTCCCGTTCCCGTGGGATTTCCGGGATAAAACCTATCCTATGTGTTAATCCAAGTTACCCTCTATATGTGTGCTAAATTTCATTGTAATCGGTTCAGTAGTTTTTACGTGAAAGAGTAACAAACATCCATACATCCATACTTACAAACTTTCGCCTTTATAATAGTATAAGCACAGACTAATAATAATATACTACGTATACAGTATAAGATAAGATTAAGATTAAGATTCTTAAGTATTTAATAATAAATAATGAAACCTATAATGTGCTAAAAACATGATGTCTGTATACGTATTTCACGGAAGCAATCGTAAAAATTTATCACTTATTTTTAATGAACACACCTCCAATTTTATCACAAGATTGGTGGGAATATAATTCCAAAGAATAATTAAAATAATGTTCTACAACTCACTTTATTAACATTTTATTATGACACGTTTTATGGTTAGCTAATGACCCATAAGGCTTAATCTATACTAATATTATAAAGAGGAAAGGTTTGTAATTATGTATGTATGTATGGTTTTCACGCATAAACTACTGGACCGATTTTGATGAAATTTGGCACAGATAATCTTTAGACCCTGAGAAAGAACATAGGCTACCTTTTATTGCGAAATATGTACCACGGGCGAAGCTGGGGCGGACCGCTAGTTATCTTATAAACAATAAGAATACCTTTGTTTAACTCAATGTAAAGTTGTATTATGTAAATAATGTCCACGGTATTCTTTTCATTACAGGTGTGGAATGATTTTGTTGAACGGTTTGGAATAAAGAAGGTTGTCGAATTTTACGGCGCCACTGAAGGAAACGCAAACATAGGTAAAGAAGAACAACATTAATTAATTAAAATGTATAAGTGTTATTGTTAAAAAATTGCTCTAACTATATTTCTTTGAATGCAGTTAATATTGACAACAAGCCAGGCGCCATTGGTTTCATTTCGCGAATCATCCCCGCAGTATATCCCATAGCCATCATAAAAGTAGATGAAGAAACTGGGGAACCTATCAGGGATTCCAAAGGCTTATGTCAGGTAAGGGCAAAAATATTAAATTGCGTGTTTTTTATTACCGGATAAAAGCCTGGACTGTCAGAAAAAGACAGCTATACAATATGTCGTCTACCGTCATCACTTTTTCACACTGGTATAAGTACTGCTTTAAGACCTCAAGTTAAGCCTCCTCTTATCACGACAAATTCTTCTATCAGAAATGATAATTTTGATTTACCTATGTACCTACTTATTAATGATTTTTTTCAGTTGGCAAAACCAAACGAACCAGGAGTATTCATTGGGAAAATAAAACCGAACAATCCTTCAAGAGCGTTTTTGGGTTACGTCGACAAAGAAGCTTCAGAAAAGAAGATTGTTAGAGACGTTCTCAGTCACGGCGACTCTGCATTTATATCTGGTAAGCCAAAGCATAAGTATTTATTTAATGAATTACCTATTATTAAAGAAAACTATTTTATCAAAAATGTAAAATATTTTATATTTATTTAGTTAGTTACTTGAAATTATTTTAACGCTGGGAGATACAAAGATGTTTTATGATGTCATAATTAATATCCATCGTATTTTAAAAATTAATTGGATTTGTGGATTTGAAATAATTATTTCTACTTCCAAAAGTATATTGGAGTTTTAGTTCATTGGATAACAGTATTTCCATTACTTAGGTATAATTGTTTCACAACCGAGAAAATTTTTCTTTGTTTCGTAAATATTTTGTTATTTCGCAAACAAACTGATAATTTATCATTATCTTGTCACTGGTGCATGTAACATATCTTTATCTCGTGAACATAACATGTTTCTTTGTTCCAGGTGATATCCTAATATCCGACGAGTTCGGTTACCTCTACTTCAAGGATCGTACCGGGGACACGTTCCGCTGGCGAGGCGAGAACGTGAGCACCACGGAGGTGGAGGCTGCTATATCCAGGGTGGCTGATCAGCGAGACGCTGTTGTGTTTGGTGTTGAGGTAAGTCGTTAAATAAGTCTGGTATGACATTTATTTTAATGTAATGAGAAAAAAGATGATAACGAATTTTCTAATGGATAAAATGTGTTAATTAAATCTATGCAGTAAATAATAAAAAAAAAAATCATTATTTCAAATTAAATTTTCGACGATAAATATGATAAAATATTATTATACAAGGACCATATCTAGCACACTGGAGAAATTAGAGTGTGACATTTCATAAACTTTTGTTGGTCTCATAAAAAGTTAATGCTCCGAAACCGTACAGCATAATATTATTATATTTCGTTATTTATTCGGTGATTCAGTATGTCTATTAATATTCATACCTAATTTAATTTTTTAAGTCTTATAGTCCGTCCATCTGTTGATAGAAAAAAAAAAATACATCAGTATAGCCGTGAGAACTTAAGAATATACATAATTATTATGATTTCAATTGAATGTGTTTGAACTCAAATTTATATTAAAGGTCCATAACCTTTTTGGATGTTTTTATGCTCAAAATATTTTTTAGATTCCCAACAATGAGGGGCGAGCGGGAATGTGTGGAATCGTGGATACTGATGGAAGTTTAGATTTGGATAAACTGTTAAAAGACATGTCAAAGGACTTGCCGAAGTATGCTAGACCAATAATCCTCAGGACAATGAAGATCATGGATATGACTGGTATGTCGAATATACATTTTTAATAAAAAAGTTTTGAATTCGCATTTCTGCATTGAAATATACTTATTGAAATGTTACATCCCGTTCAAAATACGCACGCTTATTCGATTTTTTCTTAGAGTTTCTCTTGTGTAGTTTAATAAATAACCATTACTTTCGTTTTCAGCGACATTTAAAATACGGAAAGTGGACCTACAAAAGGAGGGATACAATCCATCAGTAATAAAAGACAAGCTTTACTATTTAGATCCAAAGTTAAATAAATATGTTAGCCTAGGACCCGAGGAATACGAAAAAATTATGTCCGGACAAATAAGACTGTGATTATTAATTTATTTAATTAATGCAATGTGGTGCCTTTACCGTGTATTTAGATAAACTTTGTATTATACACTTAATTAAGTTCAAACGTATTTGTGGCCTTGTGGCTAATTACTCTTTATAAATGTGCATTTTAATTTATATCTACGTATTGTAACTATTTATTATAGATGACAATTTTTATATCAAAATGAAATAATTTTTTGTGTATACAGGGATCCAACCGCATTGAGAATGCATGAATTAATAAGAATGTATAAATTTAAATAATTATATGAAATGTTTTTAAGCTCAATTAATTTTAGGACACGAAAGAGAATTATTGTATGTTTCGGATAGTAGGCCTTAACAAATAATAGAATAATAGGTATTTAATGATGGGCATGAGGATATTTTGGTAATCAATTCCTCTAGAATAAGAAAATATTTATAGCGGTACAATACTGAAAATATATCTATAAGAATACTTAAGTACCTACCTATTATAAAAATATGGACTAAGACGTACAAAAGAAAATATAATATAATATAATGAACTTGTGTTTTTTTCCGACCTACCTTTCTTCATTGTTCTTTGTCTCGACTTGGCAAATTAATGTCGAAAAATTGTGATCCGGATAAATTGCTTGCAATTAACGCGCTTAGCGCGTAGCCCAAAGTCCTTCAGATCATCAGATGCGGGACCCCGCACCCGTGCGCCGTGCGTGTCACAGATTAAGTATTAGTTACTACGTGCGTGTTACCATCGAATCACAGAGCAAGTACCTACCTAATATAGCTTCGAAATTCGAATGTTCCTATGTTCATTTCACAATTTAAATTTTAACGGCTTCATATCGAAAGAAATAAAAGGCTTATTAGACCACCCAATTTTTAGGGACCCTAACCCTAACTAAGAGTGGTGTAATAAGACTTAGGGAGTTAGTGTCCCGATTTAGGGCGATCGGGTCTGCCCGATCTGCCTAGCTCCCTAAGCGCCCTGCAGATTGGGTAATGTAATAACGTTTAGGGCGGTTAGGGAGCTCAGTTGCCGCGCGACTAGTACGTGGAGTGGCTGCTTTTGTATGTAAGGTGTCACCAAACTCAACAAGTGTTCAAATTGTTCTGCACCTACTCTAATTAGTTAAAACTCCCGGTTCAAGCACGCTTAGTATTTGCATATTTGAAAGCTTTTCACGTAACCGCAAATACTCTTTCACCCAGATCTTTCTCTTCTTTCTTTTTTTAATACCTATTTGTTATTGCGACAACGGTTGCCACTGCTACAGCAACTTTTTGAAGTTTCGATACTGACGACGGCATAATGTTAAATGCAACAATACGTTTATCTCTCTAGACATTCGCGTATAAACTGAGTTAGGGCCCAATTCGCAGAGAAGTGTAATAAGCGCCACACTAACTAAGGTACACGCCCACCCTGGATGCAGGGCCCTTAATATCGGGTAGTGTAATAAGCCTTTTAGACATAAAAATAAAATTAGAAAAAGATAATGCCACAGAGCAAGTAATAATGCGTAAAATTACAAACAGTACAATATCACAGACAATATTATGATAAATGATTTAATATTTAAAAATTAAATTTATGTTACCATGTATAAAATTAATATTTTTGAATTTAGAAAAAAATGTTGTGTGGTTTTATGAAACCACGGTAAAAGTGAAACTTAGGCACAAAATTATCGTATTTATACGATAATGACTCCGAACACTGCTTTATACCTACTCGGCAGCCGACCGTCACGCGACATGCGCTACACAGACCAAAAAGTTTGAGACGATGTAATAAACGTTTCACTTTAAAAAAGCTGTTTTTTGTTTAAAAAACAAACTGTAGATCAAAGACAATAAACTACTCACTTTTATAGAATAATGAAATAAAAGGAAATAAATATAAAATTATTCCCATTTCCATTATTTTATATTAGGTACTTAATTACAATGAACTATGACCGCATCCTTGGTACAGTGGACAAAAAAAATAAAATGTCTAGCGTTGGCAGAATCAAGCAGAATATAAAAGGCTTACCCCTTAGGCTTACCCTGATTGATCACTGCTTAGATTACAAAATAAAAGACAGATGGAGCGTTGCCGAACTAAACCGAATGATTTATCGTCATTTCCATAGAGCTATGTGTGCTGTCATTTCGCCGCGCCCGCGCCCGCGCCATTGCACTGTACGAACACGGTGCTTCTGTGTGCGTGTTATGTTACCAGATATTGAAAAATTTCCCAAATTTTTGCCCGACTACGGAAGAAAGAGGGTTATGTTTTTCGGGTGTATGTATGTATAATATTTCTTTGACACGCCCTGCAGTATAAACTGTTGAATCGATTTTGAGTTGTGAGGTGTCATTGCAATCATCTGAATTATGAAGGTAGTGGTGGAAGTGACGTAGGCTACATAAATTAGCAGTCATGTTTTAATTTTTATTTTAATATAAATTCGGGTTTATGATATTATTTTATAATATTGTAAAAATTATTTTGTTACATAAAGCACCTATTCACTAAAGTTATATATGGATAAAATAATTTTATTCAATTTTTAATTAAATAAATTATATAAAAAAAAAGTTTTTATTTTTCAAAACATATGAATGCGAATAGCGGTAGTTTTTAGTCGAGAATGCGGGACATTTTATTTTCATCATATCCATCATGGAGTTCACATCATGTTCACATGAATTAAATCGCGAGCGAAAACGACTATGACGCTTTTTATAAAAGTAATGCTTCACTATCATCATCACTACAAAGTCAAACAAAGTCGCTTTCTCTGTCCCTATGTCCCTTTGTATGCTTAAATCTTTAAAACTACGCAACGGATTTTGACGCGGTTTTTTTTAATAGATAGAGTGATTGAAGAGGAAGGTTTTAGTATATAATTTATTAGGTTTTAGACAAAGTGGGCGAAGCCGCGGGCGAAAAGCTAGTATTAAAATAATCTAATAATGATCATGAACCTTTATTGCACTATACAAATAATCACATTCACGATCGAAAAATCCAACAGCACTACCCCGAAGATCTTTTAACCATTTTACCGTTTTACCCATAAAAATGGCAAATTCATTTTCAAATAATGACACTAGAATCGCTATAGCACTGGCGGAGGTTCGTATTCGTTTTTGATTTCGTATTTTCTTTGACAAGGGCGATGCTCCATCTGCCTTTTATTTTGTAATCTAAGGATCACTGATACAATTTACTAAATCAACATTAATGCAAGTTACCCCAGAAAGGTTAGGTTCTTTTTAGCCAGAACCAAGGGCGGATCCAGCCTTAGTGCCAGGGGGGGGTCACATAGACGTGGGCAATTTTCAAAAGCTATATTTTGGTAATTTAATTGATACGTAGATTTAAAAAAAATTGGTCAAGTGCGAGTCGGATTCGCGAACCAAGAGTTCCGTACAAACATTTTTATATGTTTTAATATTAAATTTATGCTCTTTGCAATTTTTTCTTTATCTGTGCTATAAGACGTAAGTTTCTATTAAATAAAGATTAAATATCAAGATTCTGTGTTCACGGGAAGTACCCTCTAGGTTTTGATTCCTGGCAACACTTGCGAATGTTGATAAGCATGAAATGTATGTTTTAGCAATTTTTCCTCCATCTGTGCTGACATTGCTTTTAACCAAATTTCAGAACTCTGTGTTCACGGGAAGTAGTACAATACCTATAGATTTTGATTTCCTTGCGATAATGTCGAAATTTGCGATAATTTACAGCATAAACATCTGTATCTTTTGATTGCGTTGGCTTATAAGTTTGATTTTTTCACAGCTTTAACCGTAGATTTGAGTATTCGGTATGAATTTCAGATTGATACCTCCACGCGTTCCTGAGAAAAAGGGTCTTGACAGGCAGACAAACTTGAAAAAAATATATTTTTTGCAATTATTCCTGTATCTGTACTATAAGATGTTGCTTTGTACCGAATTTCAAGATTCTGAATTTACGGAAAGTACCCTGTAGGTTTTGAGTTTTGATTCCCTTGCGAATGTCGAAATTTGCGAAATTTTTCGGCATTTACGGCTGTATCTTCTGATTCATTGACATAGAAGTATGATTTTATTATAGCGTAAAGGTATTATAGACTTGAGTTTTTGGTATGAATATCAAGTTAATATACATGTCAGTTAATACAGCGTTCATGAGTAACAGGGTTGTACCTAAGTTAAAAAATTTTAAAAATATTTTTTTATATTATAATCTAAGGAAAGATTCATGCTTTTCGCAATTAGTAAACAAAGTCGTTGTCTCTGTGCCTATGTCCCTATGTATGATTAAATCTTTAAAACTACGCAACGAATTTCGATGCAGTTTTTTTTAAAGATAGAGTGATTCAAGGGGAATAGTTGTTATATAATTTATAAGGATTTAGAGAAAGCGGGCGAAGCCGCGGGTGGTAAGCTAGTCTGCGTTATAAGACGTTTGATTGTACTAAATTTCATGACTCTGTGTACTCGGGTACTACCCTGTAGGTTTTGATTTCTTAGGGAGTGTCGAATTTTGCGAAAAATTTCAGCATTTACAGCTGCATCTTTTGATTGCGTTGGCTAAAACGTTTGAATTTTTCACAGCATCAAGGGACCGTAGACCGTAGGATTTCGACATTAGCAAGGGAATCAATACCCTGTCCCGTAAACAGTCTTGAAATTGAGTAAAAAGTATCGTGTTATAGCACAGATGTTGTAATAACTGCGAAAACCCTAATTATTTAATTAAATTAAATAAAAATATACATGTATTTAATTGAGATTCACATCAGAACTCAGGTCTATAATAACTTAAATCTGTTATTTAATTCAAATTCTAAGTCAACGCAATCTGAAGAAAAAGCAATTAGAGCCGCATATTCTGTAATTCGCAACTATACTTGCAAGGGAATCATCAATCAAAACCTACAAGGTATACTTCCCGTGAACACAGTCTTGAAATTTGGTTAAAAGCAACGACTTAAGCACTTACAAGCACAGATAAAGAAAAAAATCCTTTAAACAAAATTGTAAGATACAACATAATGAAAAAATATGTTTGCTCGGAGTCCTCGGTGCGCGAGTCCGACGCGCATTTGGCCGATTTTTTGTTGTAATTTGACTGTATTTTCTGTTGTTCATTTAAAAAAAAATTTTGCTATTTTATGTCTTATCCACGAACTGGGATGTTTCGATATTTGAGGTTTTGTGTGAAAAGTGTAACAGCAAAAGTTGTAGAAAAAAAATGGTTGCCTGTAAAGTCGGTTTTACGGGCGAAGATTTTACGTGACAACGTCTTTTTCTCGGTAGAATATTTATGTGCTGCGCGCGCGGCAGACCGCGGGCCTCTCTCTCGTTCGGTGACTCATCGTAACGTTACCGAGCGTTACACTTTTTCATAAGTGACTCCCAGTCGCAACCTAATTTAAGACGTTGTCACGTCAAAAAAATTAATTACATACAACTTTACCATTACACTTTAATCCGCAGATAAAGATTTTTTAAAAAATCGAAAAACCTGTTTTTTGTCCTTTAATTACGACCACAGGTCGACCCTAATAAACTTTTTCTATAATTTTTGTTATATTCTCTTCCGTTACCGTTTGTAATTGATTTCATTGTTCTATATTACTTTTATGTCTCAAAATTCAATAAAAACATCATGTTGAACAGTATTAATTTGTTAATTTAAAAAAGTTAATATTAAATTAGTGGTCCACTTAGGTCGTGGACCTAGCCCAGGGGGGGGTCATGACCCCGTGACCCCCCCCCCTGGATCCGCGCTTAGCATAAATAATGGCGCATAAATAAATATTTACATATTGTACGACATAATATTATATACGTAGATAAAGTAATTTATTACTAAATGGTTTTGTTACATACATAATATATTTTGTACTTTACATATGTGTAGAAGAGTATCTTCTTAACACCTTCATATTCTTAACAACGATAATATTTTTGAAAGAAAGATGTTTTTGCGGTGTCCCCACAAGGTGTCCCTTGTGGTGTCCCTAAATTAATATGACATTTGTGATTTGACTTATTTTGACTTCTCCTGTCTCCACTTGGCAGAGACTTGGCACTTCTCCTGTTGACCACAGAGCAAGTAATATAGGTACCTACTGTTGACAATCGGAACGTCTGGAGCGTAGACAGAGAAACCAATAGACAAATTGATATCTTATGTCGCATTCACACAAGAAAAAGAGCAACTTATGCCGGTGCTGTGTAAAGAAATGAGAGAGAACGATAAAATTTTTTGTTTCACGCAGCGTGCCACTTTTTTCAAGAATAGCAACCTACTTTGATAAACAAAGTTTGACAGCTAGCTATCGTCTTCCATAAAAATATAGTTTTTACATGTTCTAAGTTACGTAATTCATGGTATGTTTGGTTTTGAATAATTTAGACTTACTGTTAATACCTTAAAAAATAATACCTTGGTGCGGTGTAGCGTTAAAGGGTGTAAAAGTGATAGTGGAACGAAAATGCCTGGATTGTCTTTTCACTCGTAAGTATACAACTCTTTATCAGTTTATAGGCCTTCATGATATTTCAGCGTGTTAATATATTGTGTATCACGTGCTGTTGACTTGAATACATTGTTTAAAAACCACAAAAATAACAATTATAAATTTTAACCTAAAAAATTTAGTGTTGCCAACTTTTCTACAAATTGTTACCCACTATTATGGGAAATAATAATATATATTCTGCAGTGTGTATTTAATTAAATATCTGAAATATTCAATGGCTTGTTCCAGTTTTCCTGAACCGGATAATTTACGACAAATTTGGATTGTAGCTACAGGACGAACAGATTGGAAACCAAAACCGAAGGTTAGAAAGTATTACGGCAATCACCACCACCGCGACGCTGCCCCGCCGAAGACAATGGACACTCTTGGTTCCAACATTGAACCGGAGGGACGTAGTTAATTAAGTTAGAGATAATTTAAATGTAATTTTTTTATTACAATAAATTATTATTAAGTAAATTTCGTTTTTTTTTTTGCGCCTTCGCGGGTCGGTCAATATAATTAACGTGTGTATCTGTTAATACTTACGAAAATAAACATTCTTTTATTTTTTTTATTTTATTTTATAAAAAATAATAAACAATCGAGTTTTCATCTACATTATCATTACATACACATTTTCTTATGGGATTATGATAATGATATAGTATATTCATATTATATAATATATAGGTATGTGACTATGTGTATATACATAATATGTATTACCCATCTAAAAGTAATATGTTTATTATATACTAGCTGCGCTCCGCGGTTTCACCCGCGTGGCTCCACTCCTGTTGGTCTAAGTGTTATGGTACAATATAGCCTACTATAGCCTTCCTCGATCAATGGGCTATCTAACACTGAAAGAATATCCCTTTCCTCCTCACCTTCACCCCGTCCCGCACTACGCCTCCTCATTGTATTAAACAGTATACCTACTATTTTCTGTAAATTGATACTTTTAAAAATTCGTTATATCTTTTGAATGAAATATCGCGGACTTTCTTGTAGATATTGGTCCATTCTATAATACCGTAGAACATTTATTTGTTCTATTTTCAATAGATTCCGCAGCGCACGCGATGATAGAATTTTTATTAAGGATACATTATTGCATTTTTGGTAAGGATCTCTAATTTTTTTGAAAATGAAATATAGCCTATGTTGCTCAGTGAAGATGCAGCTTTCTAATGGTGAAAGAATTTTTGAAATCGGTCCAGTAGTTTATGCGTGAAAACCATACATACATACATACATAATTACAAACATTTCCTCTTTATAATATTAGTATAAATAGTATAAACATGTAAGTATGTAATGTGGATATCTCATTATTATCCACTTATATTATGTGAATAATGATATTGAGAGATTTGTATCTTACAAATTGCGGGGTAAATTTTCCCTCACATGGTAACCCTAAATATTGTGACGTACACAGACATGTATATTAAGTAGACAACGCAAGTACCGCAATCTGTATGAAAACCAAGCGTGTCATATTTTTTGTACTGACCTTGACGCGTTATGACGTCACGAGTGCTTTTTAGTGATGGTAATTTCATTTTACGCTAAATCGATTAGGACGCCACTCTCGCGGCGATTCTAGTATCGTCCTATCCCATCGAAGTAAATCGAAAGAAATCAGATCAAACTAGATCTATGTCTAACAGGTAGTTAAATAAATGAATCGTAATCGATTACTAAATCGATTCAAGACAGAAAAATGATAATTACCATAGACAGAGGAATGATAAAATAAAGTTATAAACCTTTTAATATTCTAACAAGTAAACTAATGTGTTTTAGCTTTTTCTTACATATGCCCATTGAGTTACCATGTACTACGTACTAGAGAGGCCATCGGAAGAAAGTAATGAAACTGTCAATCTATCAATCTTTATGTCCCGTTGCATCGATCCATTTTTCTTTTATGTTCGGGTTACTTGGAAAACTGAAAAAACAAACATAGTCTAAGCAATAAGGAGTTTTCTTAAAAAACTCCCAAGATGACACTTTAACTAATGGCGTCCATGTCATAATATTTATTTTTACTACCTTTGTATTAAAATACTTAAAAGTTCTAGGTCAAGTCGTATTAAATGACAAAAAAAATCTATGCCTTTTTTTCTGAAAAATTGCTCCTTCAAATTATCATTTTTCTGTTCGATTATAAAATCGATTAGAATCGAGAACTGTTGCATCAAATGAACATCACTAACCACAAAATTGGACAGAAAAATGAGAACAGAAAAATGAGAAGACGCTATTCATTGCTTGTTATCATACGACGCGATCTTTACCGTGCCAAGTAAAAGCCGCAATGTATTCCGAATCATTTCGTATGATTTGGTATCCATGTTTGTCACGATCGTTTTCCACAGATATTCTTTATTTGATTTTAAAATAAATAGTGCATATTCTGATTAGAAAATTACTTACCGGTGGAAGGAAACATCTCTGCTAACTCGGCCACTCACAGCTGTGGAGTTTCTACAGTTTATAACGACGCAATTCGGCATTTTACTTTATTCAGCTTCACGTCTTTCCTTGGCGAACTGCAAGCGCGGACTGAGTGTAGGCCAGCGTCAAGTAAGTTTCATAAACTTAGTTTGGACACGGGAAGTACATACACTCGCTTAGTCTATCTTGATACATGTCTGTGGTGACGTATTATTTTTTATCTCTTTCTGCGACACGCATTGCCGGTGTCTATTGGATTCTCTGTCTACGGTCTGGAGCGATCATGATGACATTTTATATTATTCTGAAACTTGAAAGATCGTTCGCTGATAAAAATAATCTAAAGAAAAAAAACCTATCTTTTAATACAAATTGCACAAATGCAAATTTCAAATGAAATCGTTATATATTATTTGATAACTATTCATTCTCTATATAAAATAAGATTTTGAACAAATTTATATCGATCTGCACCGTATGCTTCTTCACCGATCTTTAATCTTTATACAATTAACTGTCCAACACGACGACAGTTACGTTTATGATGTAGTTAAAAGAAGTGTGATTATATTGTTATCAGTGTAATTCAAGACGCCTTACCTTGCGTGAAGGCAAGCGCTATCGCTGAAAGAAACTCGGTATTTGTGCAGTGATTTGTGGAAATCAAAGTGGTTTGGTTTCGCTACTTTCGTCGATCAGTTCGCCGTATATCGTGGCGGAAACTGGTCGCGATGCTTGCTGCACTCGGTACTGCGGTGGCGTTCATCGCCGTGTGCCAATATTTGGGTTTTCTCTTAACAACCATTGTTGCTGTTATTGTGAGTGTGCTGTATCTTCTTACCTTCCATTCAAGATGGTGTTACATCGCGTTGGTTACTACGCCTAGGGATCTTAGGTAATGCAAACCTTTAATGCATAAAAACTTGTTGTAATACTATTATAGGTAACAAGTCTATAAAGTAATTTTAACTGAGTGTATAAAATACACCTTACATGTATACCAGAATAGTATGAGGTCACTCCTCGGAGGAATGTTTTCTCCAGATTCATATATTGTTGATAATATATTTTAAATATTTTATTCAGCATGATATTGAAATCTTTTCATGATTATATTAACATACATCAAAGTTAACATGTATATTCAAATAAAAGTTAATTTTTAGAGCGCTATGGTGCTACCTAAGAGTGTTAATGCTTGCCAAGAAATGCCAAAGGAATAATTCAACTCTACCGGATTTGTTCCATGAAGTAGTTCAAAGACACCCTGAAAAGCCGTGTTTCCTGTTTCAAGATGAAGTTTGGACTTTTAGAGAGGTTTGTGTAATGTTACATACATTTAGTATCAAACATATTTTCAGTTAACTTTACAATAATGTACAAATAACAGAATAAATTAATTTATGCTACTTTTGACAAAGCTATAGATATTTATTCCAACTGTTGGGTTAAAATTATGTGCATACTGATTTATATTATTACAATACAGTTTGATGCAAATTGATACCAAAAATATTTAATTGACATATTAGGTATATAGAATAACATGTAAACTGCAGTCTGTATATTTGTTACAATTTTTGATTTTATCATCATCACATTTCAAACACTGTCTCTTCCAGTCCAGTCTGTAAAATATTTTACATCTTAATTTAGGTACCATATCATTACTATAATTAAAGCTTATTCATTTTAAAGAAGTGTACATAACATGTACAATGTGATATTATGTGTAAATAATATGGAGATCATTTAGATATTACCTGAGGGCTGAGAAACAGGCGATATGATAAAACATTCAACATTCAAATCTGGTATTTATCATCATACTAGCTGTCTAGCTCCTATCGGTCTTAGTGTGACAATACATAGCCTTCCTCAATAAATAGATTATCTTACAGTGAAATAATTTTTCAAATTGGACCTGTGGTTCCTGAGATTAGCGTTTTCAAGCAAACAAACAAACTCATCAGTTTTATAATAATAGTACTTATAGATTATAGATTAATCTTCTTTATGTAAATTAATCATTATTATAAAGTACAAGTTGTAAAGTTATAAAAATATTAAACTAAGAAGAACAATTAATTATATGCAAATACATTTAAATGAAGAACATATTTTTTATTAAATTATTGAGTTATTGCAATGTCAATGCATTTTAAATAGCAATTCCAGACACTGAGAATATATTATCTTAGCACTTTATTTTTCTAATAAATAGATGTTGTTAAAATATTGTATTTAATTTCAAGATTTTATTTTTTATTGTTTGTGTAAGAATATATTGGTGGCAATTTTCCCTATCAATTAATATTTAAATATAGTATCCAAGTTAATTACTTTTAACAAATACAATTTCCAATACTTTTTAATATGAGCCTTGAAATAACATATGCACTTGGATTAAAACAATGAATTAAAGTTCTCAAGGCTGAATAAGAGGTCAATAAAGGACATAAGGATAATTCAACAGGCATTGCCACAAGTTACACAATTCTCATTGAAGAAGTTTTACTTTCTTTTCTAGTAAATTCAGAAATCCAATGTCAAATGAAATAATGTTAGTTAATTAGTGTCTAAATGCACTGTTTTATCACTTACTTATTTGGATTGTTAAATTCTTCTAGTACTTTAGGGCGTTTTACATTTTTTAGACCTTTTCTGTCAGATTTAACTCTAGCCACAAATGAACATTAATTTTATTTGTAAAATGTTATCTTTGTTTAACAATTTAATAAGAATGAAATACTACAGTCTATAGGCTAATATTATTAAATGTTAACAAATTGTCATAGGTCAATAACACAATATGACTTGTATTTATGATAACAAGCTACAAGGTTAGAATTCTATATTTTTAGGTGGAAAACTATAGTTTACGTATGTCAGCGGTTCTAAAAAATGAAGGTATAAAGAAGGGGGATATTGTGGGATTGATGACCAACAACTGCGCCCAAATGCCAGCGCTCTGGATCGGCAGTGCGCGCATTGGTGCAATATCCCCACTTATCAATACAAACCAACGAGGCAACGCGTTAATTCACTCCATAAATGTTGCCAAATGCAATGTCCTCATATTTTCCGACGAATACTTGCCAGGTAAGTTCATTATGCTACTATTGTACTTATTCTCTTGACATAGTAAACATTGGAATACCCAGAAGAGGAAACGTTTTTTTTTGTTTTATGTGCACGTTAAATATTTTGTCGCGATAAAAGCGAGTTCGAGTTTCAATTGTTTTTATGTGTTAAATAGTTTTGACTTTGGAGTAGTTATGTATAGGAACTGAATTTTAAGTATCTATGTTAAATGTTTTTTGTGTTTGTTTATGTACTGTATTTTTTTTGAGTAATCAACGAAAAAAACTACATGTAAGAGTAAAATTAGGTACTTAATTACATAAAATATACTATTAAAACTGCTGAGCCAATACATAACATAACATACATATAACACACCTATTGACATTGAATTTTTATTATAATATTTATAATGCGCACTTTTTTACCTTGGCCGTGACTTTAAGTTACCGTATAAATCATATGTGATTTTTACAATGCATACCTAATATTTGTTATTTAAACGAAATATTTTCTTTTCGTTATCCGCGGCTCATGATTTCAGCTATACAAGAAATATCCGGCCAGCTCGATCCGTCGCTGAAACTTTATAAATTCACTCACCGTCCACTTAACTCTCCCAAGTCTGAGAAGGCCAGTGGTGATGGTATTCCCAATTTGACTGACCTCCTTGAAGCTACTCCACCAGCCCCATGGACCAAGGCTGATGGATATGGTTTCCAGGGAAAGATACTTTACATATACACATCGGGAACTACCGGGTTGCCAAAAGCAGCAGTTATTTCTAACTCTCGGTAAGTTTACATTGATTAACACTCCTTGCTTTATTAGATTTGCTTTACCAACTCGTTAAACGTTGTCGAGATGTGAAACACATATTTTTAACGTATTTGGTATTTAATTAGGTACTATAAGTCTACAACACATCATATAAGATGATTTAGGCGTAAAACATAATAAATTTCAATGACGGTTTTAAATTTTTTCTACATGGTAGAAGGCATCCAGATTTTAATTGTTTCCATCCTATTAAATTTGATATGTTCATTGTACAGTACGTATAAAAAAATAAAACGCTTTTCCTCAATATTTGTATGTTACTATTTAGGTAGTTAGGTACATTAGGAAAAAACAAAAATGTAAGTAACGTTATTTGTAAATTACGTTATCCTTGTTATACATCGGATCTAACTAGGCGCTATATAGCATTTACTGGCCGCCATGCCCCGCGCGCGGTTTTACCAGCATAGCTCCGCTCCTATTGGAATTAGCGTCATGATATACCTATAGTCTAGTGAGCACAGTATTACCATATTTCCTACAGTATGGCGACGAATGTACTTGTGCAGAGAAACGGAGGGGAACTGGCGGGGGGTCGGGCGACGCGGGCCGCTTAATGCAATCACGCTGAGTTTGCATTAACTATCGCGAAAGGACGACGCAGTCGTATTTTTTGTGAAATAATTTTATTATACATAGGTACTTACATATTCTATTATGGCGCGCAAAAACTGTTCCGTTTACGGATGTAAATCTACATTGAAATCCCAGAAGGAAACAATATTTCAGAAAGATTGTATTAATTGTATCTGTTGAATTAAAATCAAAGCTATGTATATGTTGTCCTCATTATTTTCTAATCAGATTGTACATCCCAATGCAAATGCATTACTTAGTTAAATGGTATAATATACAATTAAGAACATCCAAAAATAAAGTGTCCACGTAAATAATATTTAGCAGTGCAATATCTGTAATCTATACTAATAGTATAAAGAGGAAAGGTTTGTATGTATGTATGTATGGTTTTCACGCATAAACTACTGGACCGATTTTGATGAAATTTGGCACAGATAATCTTTAGACCCTGAGAAAGAACATAGGCTACCTTTAATTGCGAAATATGTACCACGGGCGAAGCCGGGGCGGACCGCTAGTAATTATATATTTATGAACAAATAATTACATCAGATTTAATAATCCCAATTATTTTGAATGTACATATGAATAAATGATTTCATCATAATATTAATATTCACAATTGTTTTATTTCCCATTTGTTGCAACCCTAGCGTATTTTCGTGTGGCAGCGTAAGTACCTACGCTGGCGGCGGCATCGCGCGACATCAAAGGCGATTCCTTACTGTAGGAAATAATATTGTAATACTGTGCTAGTGAGTCATAGAAACACTGACTGATCACTGAACCGCTTTTTTCAAATCGGACCCGTTCCTGAGATAAGCCTTCAACCAAGCAAATAAACAAACTCTTTATTTAGCTTTATAATGTTAGTAGAGTATTGAGAAAGTTTATTTATATTAGTTTATTAGTTTCGAGAAAGTACCTGATTACAATTATGTACTTAGTTTATTATCTACTATAAAAAAATTAACACGCATTGATAGAAGAAAGGACAAACATAATCTTTGTGTGTTATTTCCTATAGCTATGAATAAGCCCAGTATGTAGGTATGATCATTTCAAATATGATACAACCCTATAAACTTTGTTTTATATCGATGTTTCGATGTTTTGTGGATTTTTTTGTGTTCATTTTTTACCTACGCTTCTTTTAAGCTAAAAAAACAAAAAAATAATAAAAAAAAGACGGGTTGCACTCCGGGAGTGCCGGCAGAAGTGAAAACTTGATTATTAACGTTCAGCATGTTTGATATTTTGGAATGGTATCCGTCTTACGCATGGAATATAAGGGCTAAAAAAAAAAAATCCGTCTTACGCTTTTTCGATCAGGTCACGTGTCCTGACGCGAGTTTAAGATTTTATACCCATTACAGAAAAAGTGCTCAACGCCGCTAAAGAAGTTTTCACTTCAGTTCGCTGAGAGCCGCGGTTCGCAACAAACGTGTTTGTCGAGTGTATTTACCTACTGTTGATATTTTAACTACGAATAAAAAGTTTCGTTCCGCTCGAACGGTTCGTGTGTTATCAAATGGATGCATTCGATAATGCACCTTATTTACTATGGAGGAAGACATAATTGTCGAGAATATCGAACATACTAACATTTTAATTCAACAAAATGTTGAGAATTCCGAGAATTGTTTATTAGAAAACATGACTCAACAAAACGATATGGACAATTCAAATGAATTGGAAGAGGCCAGTTCACGGCCAAATAAGCGAGCTCGGGAAGTTGATGAAGAGGAGATGTGGGTTACAGTAGGTAGAAATGGAAAGAGGTTAGCCCAAAAAGTTGATCTGTACATAAATAGTTCCGAGAAGCTGCCTAAGCAGTTTACATTTGCTAAATTGCTAGAAGAGAACAACATCAGTAGTGTGAGCCGCATTAAGTATATTAACCCTTATAAAATATTTATTCAGTTTGAAAAGTCTGAAAGTGCGGAAGAACTAATCAATTGTAAGTCTCTGCAGGAGCTTGGCTGGAGGTTTCAAAAGCCGCTCGAGGTTGTAGTATCTTATGGTGTTATTAAGAATGTTGAAGCAGATTTGAGCGAGAAAGAAATATTAGACATTATCTCGAGCAGCAGTGATATTATTTCAGTCAAACGATTAAAACGAAGAAATAATACTGGTAATGGATGGGAAGAGAGTGAATCGGTCCGCTTGGGATTTAAGGGTTCATCATTACAAGCATATGTATTCATCTATGGGATGAAAATAAATGTGGATCCATATGTATTTCCAGTTACTCAATGTTCTAAGTGCTGGAGATTTGGGCATGTTCTACGTGCCTGTCCAAATAAGAAAATAGTGTGTCCCAAGTGTGGTAAGAACCATGGGAACTGTGAAACTACTGCATTTAGGTGTGTCAACTGTACGGGGAACCATATATCTATGGACAGATCGTGCGGGGTGTTCTTGAAGGAGAAACGACTGAGGGCTATAATGGCCGAGTTCAACTGTTCTTACAGAAAGGCGTTGCAAGTATATGTTCCTCCTGAACCTGCTCCACTAAGTGATGAACAATTGATGCCCCCAATATCGGCATTACCCAATCAGCTAGCTGCGTCCATATCTGAGGCCACACAATCTCAGGATACTAACTCGACTACTTACGCAAGCGTGGCACGCACTCCCAAACAATCCAGTGTCAATCAGCATCAACGTAACGTACCTCAACCCGTGGAACAGACTCGTAAAAAAGAGAAGAGTAAGAGAAAGAAACTAAGCCAGGATGAAGTATTTAATTGGGATGTTTCTTCAGACTCAGAAGCAATAAATAATGATGAAGACGGTGAATCGGAAAACGAAGAGCAATCCAGAAATGAAAAAAAAGAGAGAAGAGAGAGAATGAGATCTACGTTAAATTATAGACAATTACTGACAAAACTATATGCGTTAGTAACTAACTCGGAAGTAGATTTGAAAAACAAAATTATCCAAGGAGTGACAATATGTATTGAGTGGTTGACATGTGTAGTAGGACAGTATATACGTAGTTTGCCTTTCAAAAATATGTTTAGCTCATTATGGGTATAAACAAAATAAATATTATTCAATGGAATGCACAAAGTATAAGAGCTAAGCGTACAGAACTTGACCTGTTATTAAGTACAGAAAAAATTCACATAGCAGCTGTGTGTGAAACGTGGCTGAATAACGAGATTATGTTTAAGGTTTTAATATATTCCGTCATGATCGAGAAGATTCGTATGGAGGTGTAGCCATTATAACTCACAATTCTATCAAAGCCCAATTACTGCCAGTACAACTGTCTAACTCAAACATTGAAGTAGTAGCTATCAAAATTTTCAATTGTAAATATATTGAGTACATAATCTCCGTTTATTGCTCACCGTCAATACGAACTTCTCAACATGATTGGGATGAACTGTTTTCTATTTGTAGTCAAAAAACTATTATACTGGGTGATTTTAATGGTCACCATGTAAGTTGGTCATGTAAGACAGATCCGAGGGGTAACAATATTTTTGACTCTTTAATAGAAAGTAATTTTGTGTCGCTTAATGATGGACGACCTACGCGAATAAAATATGTTAACGGAAGCTTACAGGAATCTTCACCGGATATTTCAATTGTATCGTCAGATATAATAATGCATTTAGATTGGAATGTGACGAATGAATCACTAGGTAGCGATCACTTGATAGTCAAAATTAATATTTCATACACGAATACATCGCCGAGTTATATTAAAAAAAAGAAATTATAAAAAAGCAGACTGGATAGAATACCGTAAATATATTGAACGTAACATTTCAAATTTCCATATAATTGAAGATGAACCGCAAAAAAGTTATGACCTATTTCTTAGCATTATTGATGGAGCCGCTGATGCTCATATTCCTTTTTATAAAATTAGTCATGATCCCACAAAACGTTTTATTCCTAAGCCTTAATGGAGTCCTAACCTCTCAAAGGTAGTTGCAGAAAGACGTCTGGCTCTTACTTTATTTAGAAAAAATCCAATTCCTGCTAATTTGAATAAATTAAAGGAACGCATTAGTATTGCCCAAAGATTAATTAGACAGGCCAAAAATGAAGAATTTTCCAAGTTTTGTTCCTCACTTGACGAAACTACCTCTGTAAATGAGCTATGGCGTAAGATGCGGTGGTTAAAAGGCCATAAAATGTCCAAGTCTCATGTAGACGAAGGCTTAGCCAATGATCTTCTGCATAGCTTGTCACCAGATTTTGTTTGTTCAAAGCATCCAATTTTTTCCTCGAAGAATATAAAGATAGAATCATCCTTTTCACTTAACGAACTTAAAAGATGCATTAAAAATAAAGATACTGCACCCGGAGACGATCAGATATCATATTCAATGATTAAACACCTACCAGAAAATGCATTAATAATCTTACTGGAGTTATATAATTTATTTTTCACACTCAGTTTCGTTCCTTATCAATGGCGTGAAATTTATGTTATTCCCATTCCTAAAGTCGGTCGCGATCCCTCTTCAGTTTCAGCGCTAAGACCAATTTCTCTTATGTCCTGCTTTAGTAAGATTTTACATTCTATGTTGAGGAACAGGTTAGAATGGTTAGTTGAAGGCAAAAATCTATTTCATGAAGAGACTACGGGCTTTCGAAAAACTAAATCTTGTCTTGATAATCTCAGTAATCTAGTGAGTAGAATTCAGCTAGGATTTTCCAAAAATTTACTAACAGGTGGATGTTTTATTGACATTGAAAATGCTTATAACAACGTTGACATTAAAGCACTTCTTTTAATTTTGGATCAGCTCGGTGCTGGCTCAAAACTTTGTAAATATTTATGGACTTTTTTGAAGGAGAGAAATATTAATATAAAGATCGACAATACTACATTATCCCGAAGTACAGGACGAGGTTTGGCTCAGGGAGACCCATTGTCCCCTCTATTATTTAATATTGCAACTCTCCAGGTTAGCAAACAGATTTCTAATGTTATGATTTCTCAGTATGCTGATGACTATGTTTTGTATATTTCGGGAAAAAATGTTGAGTGTGTATCTAGGGAATTGCAAATAGCTTTAAACAAAATAAACAATTTACTTGGTGAGTTAGGTTTAGATATTTCTCCAACTAAAACTAAGCTTTGCATTTTCAAAAGAGGTGTCAATAGACAACAAATGTCTCTCAATATAAATAATACTACAATCGAAGTAGTTAACGCTGTTAAATACTTGGGAATGTGGTTAGATCAGTCTTTAAAGTGGAATATACATATTCAAAACTTGGGCAATAAAATATCTAGATACTTAAATATTATCAAAATTCTGACTGGGGCATCATGGGGTGTTCATCCCAGACAACTTAGAAGATTGTACATTGCTATAATAAGGAGTAGACTAGACTATGGATGTTTTTTATATGATAATAGCTACCAGAAGTATACAAGTAAATTAGACAAGATACAAAATCAAGCAATGAGCGTAATCGGTGGTTTTATAAGAACTACTCCAATACATGCCATGGAGAGTGAACTTAGCCTCTCTCCATTGCATGTACGGAGGGCGTATTTAGGTGGTAAATTTCTACTAAAAGCCAAAGCTCGATCAAATAATGTAACTAATCATATATTAGAAGAATTATATATATTTAAAGATCCCAATTATTGGCGTAATAAAAAGAAGCCATTACTTGTGATTCTGTATGAAAAACTATCTAACATAAATATTTATAATACTCGGCAATTGGAGATGTTTTCAATGGATACCTGGGTCACTAATATAAATTTAGATAATATAGTTTATGTTGATATTCCTAGTATAATTAGTGCCAAACGAAATTATAGCTCATTAGATTTAAACTTAGCATGTATGGATTTAATTAATAAGCAATATTTTAATTATTATAAAATATTCACTGACGGCTCCAAGGATGGGGAGGGGGTCGGTTCTGCATTCTACGACATCCAATGCGATATAAATTTAAAACTAAAAATTAATAACAATTACTGTTGTATAATGGAAGCAGAACTTATATCAATTTGTGAGGCTCTGTCCTACGCAACTTCGTTAGTCCAAAATAATATTGTGATATTCAGTGACTCCAAAAGCGCGTTGCAGCATTTAATCCGTTGTACTTTGGGCCTACCAGGTACCCCTATAGCTTACACCATTTTAAGTCACATTTTAAATTTAACTGGTAATTCCAAAACTATTAAATTACAGTGGATTCCATCACATTGTGGACTTGAACATAACGAGCGAGTAGATATGTTGGCTAAACAGGCTATTTCAGATGGAGTGGATTATAATATGTTACCCTATAATAGTTTTTAATTAAACAAATGCAATTCGAGTAATAACTCGAATTGCATTTGTTTAATTAAAAACTACTGCTATAATCTATGGAAAGAATATTTTGATGCGCGTTCAAAAGAAAAAGGCATATGGTATAAAACTGTCCAGCCACAGCCGCTCAGGATTCCATGGTTTGAGCATCACAGGTTTTGTAGAAAGGACATAGTTGTGATTATGAGGCTGCGTACCGGGCATGTCCCATCAAATAAGTTTGCGTTTCTGATGAAGAAGGTCTTGTCACCGAATTGTGAGCAATGCGGTGTTCCAGAGGACCTAACGCATGTATTGATGGAATGTTCCCGTAATGCAGCCTACCGATTATCCGAGTGTAGCAACATATTAAAAACGTTTGCTGACATTAACATTATTTTATCTAACCCCCATGCGAAAGAAATAAAACTTATCATCAAATTATATAAAATAAGTTTCGCCTCGGATCAGTCTCCTTAAATTTGTAGCTAGATATAATTATTAACACTTTGACAGCGGATAACGTCCGACGTACGTGGCGCTTATTTTATGCTAATTAGCCGCATACATAATGAGCGTACCATTCTGGGCGCGCCGGCACTTTTTGACCATTTTGTTAGTTTCATAGAAAAAAAACTATAATAGTTGCGGCCATGATTTTTTTTTCATTGTATTGAAGATATTTTATATTATTATATAAAATAATAAAAACACGTGTAATTGTATTTTTTTTATTATAAAATCAACTTAGAATGAGGCACGTTTTCAAAAAAAACAAAACTCTAACATCAACATTTTTCGAATTTTATGACGTGTAGTCTTTCCTGGTGTGGTATTTTTTGAAGCACGGGTCATAACACAAGGGCACGTTGCAATCTGGGCAGTAAAAATTGTTTCCTTGCGACCTCTCTTACCCGTTTCCTTCTTTGTAGTGTCAGCGCAGACTTTGCAAACTCTTGCTACTTTCGTTTTCGATCCTGTCGCCGGTATCCTTTCCATGAAGTGTCTGCCTGTTAATCTGGAGGTCATACCAGTATGATGTGGACCACGAGATGGGCCTGCATCATCTAAGGATGCATGCTGCACCAGTTCTTCACCACAAGTCATCAAAAACTGCGAAAATCGCAATTTACGACGGTACGGTGTTCTCCTCAATATCCGAATCCTCATCATTTTGCAAAATGTCAATAATATCTCTAGTATCTCTTTCCGAATCCAGACGAAATCGTCGTCGCGAAGTCATTTCGCGCCAAAAATTGTCACACGTCTCGATCGCTTAGCTACGCTGAGGCAACAGGCGCGCGAGAGTCGACCCGGCTCGGGCGATCCTTTGTTTCCCGCACCCCACACACCGCAAGTATTTGAAGTGCGTTTGTGTGTGTAGCCAAAACATTCATCTAAGCTTTGACATGACGCGGATGATCCGCGTAAGCGTGATCCGCGCGGCGCGGATCACGCTTACAGGCCGTTGTTTTAAAGTAAACAGTATTGAAATCCACACACGTACCCAGTACGTGATCAGCGTCTCTAACAAAAAAAACTGTCACGGACAGGGGACGTTATCGGCTGTCAGAGATTGGAAATAGATAAAATACTTAGCTGTCAAAGTGTTAAATTACTGAATTTATGTATTAGCGTGTAAAATAGTTATAAGTATGTGTGTATCTGAGCGACATATTCATATTGTGATTAAGCTCGTTAAATAAAGATTTAAAAAAAAAAGTTTTCACTTCAAAAAACTATAAGAGGCGCCTAGAAGGTTAATACAAAATTGTGGCAACTACTGAACCACCAAAGTATACTGTTAGTAGAATGTTATTTATAGACCGGTACGTAAATAGCAAATTTTCCAAACAATATATGTATATAGATATACCTACCTATATAGAATACTAGCGGTCCGCCACGGCTTCGCCCGTGGTACATGTTTACGTTTTCTCTACATAAGAACCGTCCTCGTACTTCAAGGAATATAATAAAAAAAGAATTATCGAAATCGGTTCAGCCGTTCTCGAGTTATGCGCTTACCAACACATTTTGCGATTCATTTTTATATATAAGATATAATATATATAGTTCGGTAGAAATTTTTTTAAATAAGTTTTAACCGAAGATGTGATATTGGTGCCACTCGACTCTCTGAAAGTGCGGATTTATTAAACACAATGCCGCAGTAGTCAGGGTATCACTGTGTACGACGTACCTACGTGGCCCTTTCTCAAAATGTCATTTACGATATATTAGAGAGAATATTATATTGATTTCCAATATGTATTGAGAACTATGGACGCATGACCATCAGTCTTCTACAACGCGTAGCTCGAAATACGACGTTGAGTTATCAACAGTAGGTTCGTCTAAATCGACGGTATTTAGACGAAATCATTTTTAAATAATAAAATCCGCATCATTCCTGATTATATTGAACTTTTTTTAGTAATTAACCTCTTGCACTAATTAAGTAAATTTAAAGGTTAGAAGCTATTTCAAAAAACTCATTATAGTCGTCAAATAAGGCCCTATATGCAAATGCGACTGAGACCAAGATTGACGCACTTGTAACTGTGTAATTTGTATATTTATCCACTTGAAGCTTTACCTACTTTCATTCCTTGTTATGCTATTTTCATGACCATAAATTATTAGATACGTAAGACTCAATATTGTTAGGTACTTTCTCGATTTGACTTTCTCTTTCGACCCTGGTCATTGCCTTCAAGACGTAACTGCAGGCTTAATCTTATTGTAGCTTTGTATGAAACTTACCTACCTAAGAGGAAAACTAAAACGATGATAAGATTTGTTACCGTTCGAGTCAATATAATGCTAAGTCTAAATGTTAAAGCTATTGGAAAGTATCCGATTTGTTTGTTATAAAGTTTACTCGCTTATGAAATATTCACGCTGATGAATAAATGCGAACTACGCAAATATGTTGCTTATAATAATTACTTCGAACATTGAACTTCGAATAACATTTTATACTCACAATAACGTTACTAGTTATTCATTATTTTGAAACGTACTAACTTGTTCGAGGATAATCTGTAAAAGTAAGAATTTATAATTATTGTCGTACATAATGTTTTGTAATATAGTAAATTGGTTATCGCATCACGTACAATTCGTACAAACGACACGGTCGAAAGTGACCTTGACCCAGTGATACTATGCTAATTAAGGATTCAACGCCTCGCGACTCTAAAACTGGTTTACTAGATCTAGATAATTGTTAAATAATTGATCACCATTTATTATATAATGGTACTGTATTTGTTCGTTACAAAAATTATAATAATTTCGCTGATTGAATAATGGCAGTTAATCGCAATTTAGATTATCCTAGGTGGGGCTTTTTGTACAAATACATATGCGTAAATACTATTACTATTCCTTCGCTTGAATTTTCTAAAATCGTTTATAGGAAGTGCATTGCTTATTTTCCTAATAACATACAATTTACAGCATAAGTGTTTGTTTGACATAGTAGGCGAATAGAAAAGGGCCTAGTTCATGAGGGGTCCTATCTAATACATAAGCTTAATTACTATTTTATATCATAGGTAATTATTATTTTTAATATTATTTAATTACTCAAACTTGTCTACCGAAATAGCATAATACACATAATATTTTTATGTTTTATTATGTAAATTGCTTCATACTTTTATGTTATTTATTATTCTTTGAGATTTCTGTAGAACGTACGTCATAAGCTTTTTGTATTACCACCATAAACATAAGAAATAACGAATTGCGGCTACATGCTAATAAAGCGTATATATTTTTTAATATATGTTGTTCAAAAAACTTACAGTTTAATAATACATATTCGTTACTAATAGATAATAATCTTAGTTATTTGTATATAATGATTTAGTAATTTAACTATGCTCTCATAATGTTTGTAGTTATAACATTATTAAACTTTTTAGTTTAATCTTCATGGTATCCGGCGTGCACTATTTGCGGCTCAACTCGTCGGACATTGTGTACTGCCCCTTACCCCTATATCACACGGCCGGAGGGGTCGTGAGTGTAGGCCAGGCCTTACTATTTGGTTGCACCGTGGTGTTGAAGCCTAAGTTCTCAGCGTCTCAGTTCTTCCCAGACTGCGCCAAATATAAAGCGACGGTAAGTTTGTTTAATGCAGTTATATTGTAAACCTTTTAAAGTAACCTTCGTCTTGGGTTGATGATCGAGTATTTTTCAATACTATATACAACTTGATTTATCACGTAAATTGTTATCTCTTATATATATATAAAAATGAATCGCAAAATTTGTTGGTAAGCGCGTAACTCGAGAACGGCTGAACCGATTTCGATAATTCTTTTTTTATTATATTCCTTGAAGTACGAGGATGGTTCTTATGTAGAGAAAACGTAAACATGTACCACGGGCGAAGCCGGGGCGGACCGCTAGTATGTTATATATTTTAAGGGTCCGTCACCATTAGTCGATTTTTGTTGCTATTCATGACTAAGTTTGCCTAAGTTTAGAATAACATGCATTTAATGACTTGCTAATTTAATTCACAAATAATAGGTTATTTAATATTTTATACAAATGTATTTAAATGCATATTTTAACATTATCTTCAACACATAAAAATATGACAATTGCGTCATTCTTATACAAATTATTAACGATAAATAATTTTATAAATATAGATATTTATTAGTTAATATGTATGCAAAAAACCTAGTCGCACATTTAGTTTTTAAAACGATATATTTTATTTTAATTATTTCAAGACATACAAAATGAAACTTTGTTTTAAAAAGACATTGTAATTAACTTGACAATGTAAAATCTTTCTACTTTACATTAAACCAACGGAATGAAATAAATTAGCCCCTTTTTCTTGAGTGACTAAGCACTTCATTGGAGTCGGAAAACGAGGTCGATTCACAAATTAAATTTATTGAATGAAACGAAAAACAATCAAAGTAATGTACTGTGGTTTCTAGAAAATTCCGCGTACAAACGTTTTTGTTAAATTTGTAAGTTTTCATGCAATTCGACTTGTCTTACCAGCTACCTTGTAAGGTTCACCTGTTGGCATTGAGGTCTTCAATCAATATATAAATAAATTAATAATTGATCTTTCTCGGATCTTTTTACCGACTTCTGAATTTATATCGAAAATAAGACCTGTTCTTGTGGATGTAAGAAAATTTTCAAGTAAATTGGAAAATTATCTTCATTTACTGAATAATTAAGTACCAAATAACATTATGTACTAACATAATTATTCGGTGCGAATACGAACATGTTCTAAATGTGTAAATGTTATTTAAATGTATGCGTTAGCTGATCTATATAAAACTAATAGTTTTGTAGCAATGTAGTTTTACAATAATATCTATTATATAGTAAAACGTACTACTTATAGATATAGGCAGGTCTAGTACTCAAACTTGACTAGTTTTTCTTCAAAACCTGAATACGGAGAAATTTAATTTTGATCTTTTATTATACTACTAGCGGTCCGCCCCGGCTTCGCCCGTGGTACATATTTACGTTTTCTCTACATAAGAACCATCCTCGTACTTCAAGGAATATAATAAAAAAGAATTAACGAAATCGGTTCAGCCGTTCTCAAGTTATGCGCTTACCAACACATTTTGGGATTCATTTTTATATTATAGACTAGCGGTCCGCCACGGCTTCGCCCGTGGTACATGTTTACGTTTTCTCTACATAAGAACCATCCTCGTACTTCAAGGAATATAATAAAAAAAGAATTATCGAAATCGGTTCAGCCGTTCTCGAGTTATGCGCTTACCAACACATTTTGCGATTCATTTTTATATATAAAAGATTTAATTTTGATAATGTATTATATTTCAACTGACCTTTCCTATAAAGCTGGTTGTTTTTAATTCGACCGGTAAACAAATATTCCGTAAAGATTTGAATATCTAAACTTTATTTCGCAAAAAATATATAAACTGGTTTAATTTTGTTATTGTACAAAGGCAGGTGAAATAATAACGTTTAAAAAAACCATTTTACGTAAACAAGGTACAAACTGATCAATATCAATAGCATTATAGTGATTCCATGTAACAAATGGCTTATATTTTCTAGGTAGCCCACTATATAGGCGAGATGTGTCGTTATGTTCTCGCGACCCCGCCGTCGCCCGCCGACAGGCAGCACAACGTGCGCGTCATCTTCGGCAACGGGCTGAGGCCGCAGGTACGTCACTATCTGTCACTTTGTGTAATTGGCGGGAAATGCGGATACTTGACGCGAGAACCTTCTAGAATACCGCGCGGTTTTGTTTTTCTCTTTTTTATCTATGAAAAATGCATATTTGACATATATATGTATATAATTAATAATAATAATTTATTATATTCTCGATTTAAATATAAATTGGTAATCGTTACTATGATAAATTCTGGCAGTGATTTATTGTTGGTTTAAAAATATATTATTTTTGTTAATTTTATAGTAGAGCCATTTTAATAGGCAACATTTGACAGTTCAACAAAATTCAACAACGTAACCTAGTAACGACGACATAGAATAAAATAATATTTCGTTTTGTTAGAACTGCACATTTGCTTAACTTTTTTCAATCACGATTACATAATATTTATAATAATAATGACCGATACAAGTAATTTTAAGATTTGATTTTACTGATAAACCATTCTAAACATAATAAACAATTTCTGATTTAAAGAACTGACGTCGCTACAATTTTGTGTCAATAAACCTTTTTTCTTTTTAAATACCAGAGACATTACTCTAAAAATCGAAATCTGACATCTAGAATCGAATGCATTGATTACTTGTGAATAAAAATCATCATAAATTAATAAATGCGTTGTTTTTTTTTTAATTATGTATTATACTTGTCTTATTTTGCTGCTTAAATTTACGAAAGAAAGTATATTACTGGGACAGGGATTCGCCTGATGAATTTTAAAATTGACATGCTCTTTCTTATAATATACCTACCGTGCATAAAAACGTCTAGAGGACAAACTATGACGAACAATTAAATAACTACGCTACACTGTGTCAATGAAATGATATGAAAATCGTAATCCCTTTATCAGCATTCTGTTTCCATCTGTAATTTATACGTTGTGAATATCATTGTCTTCCAGATTTGGACCGAGTTTGTTAATCGTTTTAACATCAAGTACGTGACCGAATTCTATGGAGCGACCGAGGGAAATGCTAATATTGGTGAGATATAGATACTTAAGTAATTTGACTCATAGTGCACTATAAATAGAGTTCAAAGTTGCAATTCATGGAGGTGAATTAAAAAATGATTAAACCTAATAATTGTAGAGTAGGATAGTAATTGAATAGTTCTTTAATGTATAAATTGTAGGTAATTGTTACATAAATATACAGTTTATTTAATATTATAGATATTACGGCGCTTGAGTAATTTGTCTGGAATTTAACACGTTAACGCGTTAATGTATAATAAGATAACAAGACTTCAATTAAGACTAATAAATAATACAAATTAGTCTCCCCTCATTTTCAAATTTAATTTCAATTACTGATTTCTCAAGAAAATTCAATATTTAATACAAAATATGTTTTTTTTATCTCCAGCAAACACGGATGGAACGCCGGGGGCCATCGGTTTTGTTTCTCGAATCTTCCCTAGTGTTTATCCTATCGCCATCATAAAAGTGGACCAGGAAACTGGGGAGCCCATACGAGATTCTTCAGGATTATGTCAGGTATACAATACATTCTTATATCAGCTCTAATGTAAACTTTAACTTTTTTAACGTATTTGCACAATGGCATACGGGTTTTTAGGATGCTTTTTCACCAATAATGTGCGAGGATGTGTAGCGATGAATGTGTTTGTAAATAACCAATCATATCGCTTTATTAAGTTTGAAGTTTGAAGCGTTTAGCGTTTGAAGCTAAACTAAAAGATACTATTAGTTATTTACAAACACATTCCTCGCTACACATCCTCACACATTATTGGTGGAAAAGCACCCTATTACTTCTACTTTAAAGGTGCACATATAGATATCATACTATTGTTGCTCGAAATCAAATCTTTTCTTTCCTATCATAATATGATAATACATATATGTTTATTATTGTTTTCCAGATCGCAGGCCCCAACGAACCGGGCGTGTTCATTGGCAAGATATCTCCCAATAACCCATCCCGGGAATACCACGGGTATGTGGACAAAGCGGCGTCGGATAAGAAAGTAGTACATGATGTGTTCTCACATGGGGATTCTGCGTTTATATCAGGTGAGATGTTTTGGATTATGGACCAATTTGTTAGGGTCACAAACAGTGTGTGGCACTGATTTTAAAGACTTTTTCCGTCAAAGACTAATGTAGAGGGAAGAGGCGGTTCGTCCTAAGGAGCGCTGGTGCAGTGAACACCCATAAATAATTATAATAAAGTTATACATGGTTATACCTACTCATTCATTTAATAATTAATATCACTATTTAAAATCTACCGTAAAAAACTCCAATATCAATAAAATAAGTAGGTACCTTTTCACATTACAAATAAAATATGTACATCATTACATACACTCTTGTTCCTGTATCATTTCATAAGTAACGCGCAAAACGGAGCGCTCTCGAATGTGCTCCTATGAAACAAGATTCAGTACATTGCCTAAATACGAAATCCGATAAGAGTGAAAGAGAACCTTTGGCCACAGTCCTTGAAACAAAAGATTTACTATGGAAAAATAGCCATATTCCGAGTTCTGCTCACACGCGACGTTGCCGGTTATTACCGCCACGGCCGCGGCCACATCGCATGACAGCAGCAACAGGCATGACGACAGTATCAATAAATGATCGAATTAGTGTTTTTAAGCGAAAATGTATAATAAATGAATTAAATAGTGAATAGTGAATTTAAAACATTAAGATTAATGAGATTTTCAACAAAATTAAACATTGAAATTCTACAGTCGGCCATTTTGACTGAAACACGCGTGACGTCACGCCTATGTAAACAACTTCACGTCAGGTGTGTTTTGTTCTTATGAATATGTTGAGAATACGCATTTTTATTTATTTTCTATTATTTCAAGTATGCTTTATCGACTCAGAACAGAAATATACAGATAACGACGTATTTACTATAGAGTGACGTCACGCCGACGCCATGACACCTGCGAGCTGTTTTGGCACAGTTAATAAATATTTTTTGAAAAATGGCTTTTATCTTCGTTAAATTTAAGTATATTACCGAAATAAAGGGTTTTTCTTGTATAGTAAACGTATACACACATTATGGAAAAGGATTTCAAAATCTTTCGTCATGCCTATTGCGCGCGACGTTGCCACTCGATAAACTAACACTATGAATCGCAAATGCAAATTCGGGGATTTTCTAATTATTTATTGATAATCATTGACTTCGTTTTTTACTTTATAATTTTTAGTGTTTAAATGGACATTAATTATAATGTGGTGTTCATTTTTTGTAACAAATTATTCTGCTAACGCTATCGTATTTTCGTTGTTTTATTTCAAATGAACACCCATAAAATTTTGTCATACATGTCGTACATAGTCGTTCCGGAAATGTATCGCACGTAAGATAGGCTGACGCTTCATAAGCGAGCGGGGTAAATGCATGCATATCACATTTTTACATATAAATGCACCATTAACGTGTACACTCTCTCGCAGGCGACATCCTAGTGGCGGACGAGCTGGGCTACCTGTACTTCCGCGACCGCACCGGCGACACGTTCCGCTGGCGCGGCGAGAACGTCAGCACCAGCGAGGTGGAGGCGGCCGTGTCGCGCGTCGCACAACACCGCGACGCCGTCGTCTACGGCGTGCTGGTGGGTGGATATTGTACGGGCATAAGTGAAGGATTGGTGAATAAAGTGATAGTGATAGTGAAAAAAGAAAGAGCCTTCCGTCTCCTCCACTCATCGCACGAAACGTGGAAGCGTATATATGTTACCATTTGACTACGATCTTCTGCATTGCGAGCGGGCCCGATTCGTGCTGAACCGTGATAGACTGCCACGTAAATTGCGTTGATGTTAACAGTTTTATTGTGTGACAAAGAGAAATAAATAAAAAAATAATAAAAATAAAAGCTGTCACAGACAGTTCAAGATTATCAAAGACGCAGACTTATGATAGTCTACGCTACATCACCGATAGATATATAAACCGGTGATGTAGTGTCAAAAACTTGTGCGATCTCAACCTGTCAAAAATTATTGGTAACATAATATTTTATCGCCAGGTTGCCAACACGGAAGGTAGAGCAGGGATGTGCGGTATTGTGGACCCGGATGGCAGTTTGGATCTAGACAAACTCGCCAAAGATCTAGCCAGAGATCTACCTGCATATGCGAAACCTATCTTCATCAGAGTCATGGATAGTATGGACATGACGGGTGGGTTTAGTTCTAACTTACTTTTATTGATATTAAAACACTACTTTGAAAATTTGATAATGATAAAATAATTTTAAATTTTATGTTAAAAACTCTATTAGCAGAAATTTGGATCATTTGTATCTTTTGGAATTCCAAAGTTATTGAGAATTGTTTAGTTAAGCCGCTTAAAATTACTTATCAATTTCTTTTTTTACAGGAACATTCAAAATGAAGAAAACGGACCTACAGAAGGAAGGATTCGATCCCAGTATAGTAAAAACTGACAAACTGTACTACTTAGATGTAAAACAAAACAAATATTTGCCACTAGGTCCTGAAGAGTACGAAAATATTAATACTGGAAAAATTAGACTGTGATCTTTTAATATATTTAAATGAAAACAATCGAATTGTTGGTATACTCTCGTCTTACTTTACCAAAAATACTCGAATTAGTCTCATATATCGGAGGTACTCATATCGTTATAGAAAAATGTGTGTATAATTCAAAATTGTTTTAGTCATGTTTTTATTCCTATATCTTTAATTTATACATATAAAGTGTTTGACGGCTCTGCCATTATTAAATAATTTGTTTATAGTAATTTTTACGACAAAATTCAAATAAAATAATGGAAAAGGGTTGTTTCTATTGCAATTTGGGTAAATAGGTGATAATAATACTATTAATTTAATTATTAAAATATTGAAATAACTATTTTATTGACACGGATTTTATCCCATAATTACATTTTAAAACAATGACGAGGAATAATCTCTTTAGAATTTGTGAATCTTTATTTTAATTTGTTATAATGTGGCATAGGTGAAAATATTTAATTAATTGTTTTATGTTCAAATTGTTTATTTGTGTTATTATTTAAGTTTAAACAAAATATACAACATATGACTAAAATAACGAAATATATTGTATGCTATCTCAAAATGGAAAATTTAGTTTTACTTTTATTGGGATATATACGAAATGGTTACTTACACAATTAGTATAATTATAATTGGACTATTCAAAAGTATTTGTGAAAGTAAATCTGTAAAAATTTCTGCAATTCATTCCACAGGTTTTATTATATTTTTGCATAGGTTTGCATACGCTGAAAGCTATTTATTAATATATTTCAATTGCTAGTATTTATATACTGAAAACTATCCTATTTTTTTCATTTGGTAAAATACTACTTTACGATAATTTCCAAGGAATTGAGGTATTATATATAATAAATATTAAGGTATGTAAAAATAATTTGTATATAATCCAAAGGGGTAATGGAAGTGAAACTTCCCACATTTATAAAATGCTGTATAATATTTTGCGAAAGGTTTTTGATGTAAATAGTAGTTTTGTATCGATGCTAAGTAGTAAGTATCGAACATCAAGTCAAGGTATGAAATTCTTGTATTAGAAATAATGGTATTTTTGCAGTTGTTTCATTGTTTTATAGTTATAAAATAATTAATTTTCTGAACTTCTGTAAGTATAATATACACTGCTTTGTTGTCGCATTTGTCGGTTTTGCTGCTTAGTTTTGAACCTTAATGCAATAGATTGAAAGTTGTTATCTGTTTGATCATTCCAGTCTCATATTGTAAGACTGATGTGAATCATTTATTTACACTGTGTAGTGGTTAAGGGTGTTGATACCTAGGTAATGTAATAAATTTATATTTTTAAAATTGTGTTTCTTTTTCAATCTGTATTGATAAGGATGACAAACATCTTATTTGTTTTTCTTATCATAGACTTGCGAGATGAAGATTTGATAAAGTTTATGTATAAGCATTATCAGGTCACCATCATATGATCCACTTGTAAAAAAATAAGGTTAAATGTATTTATACATTTTCTTTCGAGTTTTTTCACTCATACCAAGTGTTTTCTTGGAGATGTTTCCACATGGAAAAGGCTTTACCACAGGCTATTCTTTGCTACTTAATAGATTCTACCTTGGATTATGGCTTAGATCTCGTTGAATTAATTACCTTGTTTCCTAAAAAAGGTGAAACACTACCATTATCAATTGATAATTCCAGAGTCGTGCCAAATAACAAAAAAAGAAATGTGTTTCGTTATAAATAAAAATTTTGTACAGTTCATTTTTCAGAGAAAGAATGCTCCCTTCAAAATCTAGATTCAAAATCTAGTCCAATAAGTTGCTATAGGTTACTATTCACGGAATGGTTAATAAGAGTAGTTAAACTAGTATTTGTAAATACTTAAGTCTAGGTCAGGTTTTTCAAGTCTGGATTTTATCAATGAATGAATAAATTTTAAGGAATTAAGAACAAGTTATTTTTATCACCCTCATATCAATTAACATGTGCTTATTTCTAATTAAAAAACAAATATTGTCCCCTCACTGTAAGTTTTAGAAGTACACACATGACACACCTGCATAACGAAGTCTGTGTAAGTTCTGTTGTTTTGCAGAAATATATGATTTCTAGGGTGAAAATAGACACGGCAAAACAGTCTTCTTTTGGGTGTTGACTGTTGGTTGGAAAAAAAAACAACGCCTAAAGCGGATGAAATGCGACAAAGCTACGTATGTGACTGTAGAAGGTACAAACGTACAAACCCATATAAGGTAGGTACATATTACTTTTTCAATCAATTTTAATGAATTCTTTTGGAATTTTACTTTTGACCTTTTATTTTTATAAAGGACGAAGTTAGGTGCCAAAACAAAAAAAGTACAATTAATCTCCTTTTTTGTGTCGGTAAAAAGCAGTTGTACCTACCTACTAAGACTTACAAGGAATACCTAACTCTGAAAAGACATAATATATTTTAAGCTACTACAAAAGATGTACAAAACCACATCAAAACACTATGATAATCAATTATTATTATTCAAATCCACTTGCAATCTATTCCTAATGTTAGGCCGCCTGTCCATCTGCAAGAAAACTTCCGCAAGAAATGTCCGACAGTCTGTCTGACAGTAGCTTGCAAGTCTAATTCCGCGTTTCCACTTGCAAGTAGACTTGCAAGCTGCTGTCAGACCACAGAACAGTAAAAACATATAGAAGTGCTATAATGTCATAATTAGTATGAAAACCAGTGTCGCCAAACCCACACATTTAAACCGATAGTTATACAGTACACTACAAGTAAACTATGCCTTTGATTGCACAGCTTAATTTGAGTAAAAACTGACTTAGGTTATAAATTCAGCATTTCAATATGTACCCTAACGCACCATGTTACGGTCTATTTTAGTATAACATCCCGAGGTATATTAGCTGTTTTGTTTCTCATTGCACAGAAATTCCAAATTCGAAAACATTCAGCTACTCCACAACAGAGGGCGTTAGTTTTCGATAGATATAAATTTGAAACGCAACACATAGAGATAAGGTTGAAATTTGTGTCACTCAACATTAATGACATTAACTTGATATTTATCTGATGCTATGCCCTGAGGGATGTCAGCCTTGTTATCGATAATTCACAAATAAATATTTTTTGTGTATTTTTTTTTCTTTCTTTTATATGAGTATAGTATAATGTGTCACATTTTGGAGTATGTTTATTGTATATGTTTATAGACTAAGTACGTCTTTTTATATTATTATTATTAAATAAAAAACGGAATAGAATAGTATTAATCTATATTTACAAAATACAAACAGAAAATATGCATTATTTTAAATCTTGGAACTGCCGTAGGTTTGCTGTATCGGTGGCCTTTGTTAGACCGCTTAGTGCTGTTCGGCATCCAGTTAACTCGTCACGTTGCATTTATCCATTTCTCTTTTAAATTAGCCTCTTTGGGAAATCTATAAATAAATTGGACAAATGAAAGCTAAGGAAAAATAAAATAAAATTTAATATTTATAATGTTTGTCTTTTCTAAAGTATCGATACTGTCGATATGCGCCACAAGCATCACTAAAGCGACATTCGTTTGTTTATTGCAATAATATTCCAGAAAGTCTTGTTTGCTGTTCAATCTATAATAGTACTAATTTCTTACGGATTAAGGTTCATTTTGACTAGATATTTGTATACAATTTTGACAAATTACAAGCGAAGTTATAACATAAAATATTATATATAAAATAAATAAAAATAAGACTTACCGATGGTATGAAATGCCTTCATTGCTGATATTATTTCGTCTGCTATCATTTTTGCACTCTAATACCGAACAACACGTCCTAATTAATGAATAAATATGGAAAAAAGGTTTGACAGCTGACAACCGACTCGAATATTTTTCTGCGCACAACTGAGAGCAAGTTAGGTGATCTTACCTTACAAGTGACACGTGGGCCACGCCCACATCACACTTCTATCTACTTTACTGTTCTCTGTGTCAGACAGACTGTCGGACATTTCTCGCGGAAGTTTTCTTGCAGATGGAAACGCGGCCTAATTAAGATTGAAACGCACAATAAAACCTTTTTCTACAACTACCTAAAGAAAAAGATTTTAAATTTAAAAGACAAAAACAAAATGGCATTCAGTCAAATCTAAAATACACTGGCGCAAATTTTTTAAAACATTTTACATTTTTACATGACATAGGAACGGTTTTTTTTGTAGATCAAGCTATCCCTTCGGGGATCAGCTGTTCGCGCATGTGCATCTGGCGCCGAGGGGAAGCCAGCCATTGACGCGTTCGGTCCTTGGCGCATTTAGAAAAAACATTCGCGGCCGGCAGACACGCTCGGCACGCGTAGTCCGCGTTACTCGTATTGTTTGGATCTCAGTGCGAAGAGTTCGTCGTGCGTCCCACTGGGCTTGTCGCCAGCATGGACGCTCTGCTGGCAGCTCTCGTCGCCCTCATGGCACTCGCTGCCGCGATGGCCGCCGTGTTGAGCACGCTTTCCAAGGCGGCGATATTTGCCCTGCTCGCCGTCGCACCTTGCATCTACAGATATAGGAAGAGGATTTATGTGATTGTGAAAACATTACCGAGGGATCTCAAGTGAGTACACTTTAATTAGCTGTCTTAAAATCCAATTGCCATTCGTCACATTGAGCCCGGTTCGACACGGTTTAGTTGATCGTTATTTTACCTAAATGTCAAAACATTAGACCAACTAGATCCACTGTGCCCACCTGCGTTCGGAAAATCGTTAAAATGTAATTTCGTCTAATTCGCGACGAAGTAGTATTTTATGTATAATCTAATTATAAGATGACGACCTGTTAATCCTAAGAACAAGTTTTGCAAGGTTTTGGCGAAGGAAATAGGTATAGGTAATAAGTACAACTTTGAAGTAAAAATACTATTATAATACCTATGTAGTATGTACGTCGTTAGATTATAAGATACCTGTACCTACAAACATGCCTACAAACGTATTTTTCAAAACGTCCATACGATATACCTACTAATTCCAACTTGGAACTTATTGTTTTAAATAAACGGTAGTAGACCGTACTTACTGACTACTATCAAACCAAACATGTTAAACTGGATTTAAATTTATTCAGAAATTTTCATAAGGACCAAATAATTTAAATAAAGTCTTCTATCACGAAGTAAAGTATTATGTAAGTAATTTATTTTAAAAATCTCGTTGTGTTAAAGTGATTACGTAGGTATATCACTTCTGAGTAATGTATAGTTTGCACCTATATATTACCTTCATGCAAAGATTTACTGTAGTCTACGTTACGACTTTTAAAACATGTTTAAAAATACGCTCGTAAATCAGTTTCAAGTAGTCTTCATAGCTTAGATAAAAATTCGAAAAGTGACCATTGAACGATATATTTAAGGCATACTTACCTATCTGTATTAGCCTTGGTGTACAAAATATTGAAATTTTAATTACTTTAAGGGCTCTTTGTTGTTCGTTTTATTCTGAATATTTATGACTGCGCAATATCGTACATACCTACAATTGGGCATACATATTATGAACAGGCTTTGTGTACTTGTTCCTCATTTGGACTCACATAATAATGATAATAATGCAGATACAAGTATTATTACTTTCAAAACTTTAATCATTATAATATAGTATCTACACCCATTTACTTATATTTATCGAAAATAAAACTTGGTTCATGTTAAATGTAAATATGTAGTAGGCTTAAATTATATTTTCCCTCATGTGAAGCAAAAATTAAAATTATTTAAGTACCTATAAAAGGCCATCTCATACCAATACTTATCTGGTATTCGTCAATAGGCTTGGTGTAAATAATAAAATATTTTCTAATTATTTTCATTGCAAATACTTGATAGATTACAGCAATAAGCAATCAGCAAGCGCTTTACGACAAATGGCCACGTAATACGTATACAATGCAGTATATGTATATGTGGGCAATATTCCAGCGTTAGGAGTAGCAATCGAAACTTACTTTCTAGGTCAGGGGTTGATTTTTATTAAAGCGTTCCGACGCGTTATTGCGTAATAAATAAAAGTTATAACAGTTAAATATTTGGTTATGGCCAATTGAGGATTTCATCAAATCTTAACAATGTCGATTTTAAATTAAATTCCGCTACTATAGGAATTCATTTCCTTTCTATTACGATGAAACACGGGCGGAATACTAAGTAACCTGAATCACGTACCTATACATATACTGACATTTTGGATGTATAGAATGCTAACGGTTAGTTCTTAGTCACTGCTCATAATAGACTATAACACGTGAATATGCCATTTGTTATGAGTTGCATGGTAGGGTAGGTCAAGTTCAAGAGAACTTCAACCCAAGAGATGTAGGCTACAGACCTTATGAATATAATTATGGATCAATATGTAGAAAACAAAACGTACGCAGGATACAGGTAAAAACATTTTTATTTACCTGAATACTTCATTTTAACCTGGCCTAAAGCTGGCCATACACGCTAGGGTGTACCTGACAGGTTTGCCTGTGCAGTTACGCCTGTCAGGTAAAGTTGAGTTGAGAAGAGGACATACACGCAGCGGTAAACCTGCACAAACTCTCATTTGAAACCATGCCCTCGGCCGCGGCGCTTGATATCGACGCAGTAGCTTTAATTGATTTATTATTTATTTTATTGAAGAAAAAGAAATATAAACGAAGATACCGTGAACGATTGTGCAAATCATGGTTATTGCAAAGTTATTGTTATTATACTCTCATGTGAACTTGTTGAAAGAATTGATATTTGAGCCGAATGATTTTCGCAACTATCTACGATGAAAAGACGTATCTCAAACTATTAGCAGCTATGACTCCTTTACACATATGCACGTGTTTCCCTGCTAGCACTCACTGGACAACTGACGACTACGTCGAACCGCCCCATACACGCTCAGGTTTGCCTGCACAGTTAAACTGCACAGGTATACCCACGCGTAAAAAATATCAATTTTCATATTTTTTCTGTCGCCTGAACAGGTGTGAAAACTTGCACAGTTCTGTAACATACACGCTCCGGTTAGCCTGAACAGGTGACCTGTACAGGCAAACCTGTCAGATACACCCTAGCGTGTATGGCCAGCTTTAGAATTGTTTAAACAGTACGACAATAATTAGGGTAGAGCAGGTAAGCTCGAGCGGGCAGGTACCAAAGTACTGACTACTGAGACACGAACGAAAAAAAAGAATTACAAATGAACTTCAAGGTAGGCATTGTTGTGAAGATTTATTCATGAATTGCTTAAGAACTACATGATTAAATTTAAATTAGTGTGTTTATAGTGAAGTAGGTAGTTGTAATTAGGGAACATATGTAAATAGCGTTTATTTATATATGGATTAACTACTTCGTGCTGTTGACTAAGGGCCGATTTTTCAATGCCCAGATAAACAGCTAGATAGACTTTATTCTTCAGTTAACAAAATATTCAATTTTTCAATAGACGAATAGGACTTATCTATCGAATAACTACGTTATTTGAGGAATAAATCTATTTGCCGCTCCAACGGCCAGATAGCGCGCTATTCGACGGTTAGGCGTTTGAGTTGACAACTGACGCGTCAAATTTGGGATATTTTCGTATGTCATAACATAGAGCGTAGAATTATTAACAATTAAACCTCTTTCTATATAATTATTATCAATTAAAATCATATTGAAATTGATGTTTTTGATAGTACTGATGACCATGCCATTGAAAATTTGCCGAACGCTGCCTTTAAGTATGTCGTTTCCATCGTAAAATATATAAATTGAAACACAAATTTAACCTTTACTCGAATCAAAACAACAATCAACAATCATAGAAGACAAGAGCAATACAAGACAAACTTAAAATGCACTCCTGACGTGAGTCATAATGACGGTTGTTGACAAATTGCAAGAGTTGACTCTATCCCGCTCTAACCTGACTAATTTAATATGTTTGTTTCGCCACTCCGAGAGCAGAGCTGCCAATATGGAAATATTTGGTCAGATAGTTATTCATCAAATAAATCACGATTGAAAAATAGGCGAGCCGTTATGAGTTAGATAAATAATTGAATAAATCTATTCGAGGGGTAGTTATTAGACTGTTTATCTCGGGATTGAAAAATCGGCCCTAAATCAAAGATCAATTCTAATGTGAATGACCAACATTTTGTACTATCAGTGAACGTTCAATAAGCAAATATTTAAAAGAAGACATAGGTACCTTACTATCTATAGTCTATACGCAACAATAAACTAAAAAAAAATTACCCATATTTTTGTGAAGGAAAGATAGGAATGAAAGATAGGTACCAATTTATCTTGGGAAAAATAATTGGGGATTTGATAATCTTTAATGGGGGAGGCTCACCTTGAACGAATTATATTTACATAGCTTATACTCGTACATTGGCCAGAAGAAAGATCTTTTTTTCTATTTATGTCTGTAGACTGTAGTACCTACATATAAGGCTTCATGGGTATAGATTGAGGGGTCTTAGGTACATTCTATTCGTCCGAATTGTGAGATTAGCACAGGTTATTTTTTATAAGAATATATTGTAAACTTTGGAGATTTTTAACGTCCTCAGAACCTATCAAGTGCGGGATTAAATTGAATAATTTTATGTTGAATGTATTATTAAAAATTAAAATGCACATTATAGATTTCTTACTTTGGAATATGTGTGTAGTATGTGTATATTTGTAATAACTAATAAGTAATCGATTGCATTTCGCGTGCCTTTTTTTTTTTTTTTTTTTTTTATAGCGGAGAATGCATTTAGGCATACCCAGGGCACTCGGGGGAAGAGCCCTGGGTTATGTCGGACTCACCCTGCTGAGTGCAGGGTCCTACCGACTAAGCTCCACTGTGTTCCGCCGTGCCGCTTTATTGACGGGGCCGCGGGTATTCGGTAGAACCGCGTCCGCAGAGCATTTCGCGTGCCTATCCTATATCTCATCAATGTAAACGGGACCTTGCGTTCCCAGCTATTTATATCTATTTATGAAGGTCGTAAATGTTATAAAAATGAACATCATGATAACTAGTAACTACATAATTATAGCTGTTTACATTTGGCTAATTATTTTTGTTTATGAACGATGATCAAAAATTTAAGATGTTGTTTTGTTTGTAATAATAAAAATGAACTCAATCTATCAATCACCGACTTTATCGCAAAGTGTAGGTAAGTAATAAGTATTACTAGATCCACACACTTGAATTTTTGTATTGAACAATGCATAATACTTTAGCCCTTTGTTTATTTACCTCCTTCCCCAATTGTACATATAACGATATTAACATAGTTTTCTTTGTGCAAATATGTGATGTTGAACAGTATCAGATCTTGTGTTTACGCACCCGGCAGCCGAGTTATTTTCGGTGTGAACTTTACTCAACCAACCCGTCACTCAGTACTGAGTACATTAACGTTTTGTTACGTTGATTTTCACAAAAGACAAGATTTGAAACAATGCTTGTACAAACTACTGGAATTGTAATAAGGGTACATACAACATTTTAAAGTATAAACTGCTTATATGTCTAAAGTTTGGCCTAGTAAAAATGAAACGCGGTGCACATAAGATTTAAAATTAATTTTTCACAGAGATCGCTGCTACAAAGGGTTTGTCTTTCTATTCCCTTTGTCATTTCTCAGTCGTTTTCGAGGAAATGGTTCATTTATTTAAAAGCAATAAAAAATTACACTAGGAATCTAGAACACATTTTAAAAGCCTTTACCATGAATTTCAATTTTTCAAAATATATTAGCAGGAGAATAGATAGGGCGCGTGTTTGATATCGATTGATAATGAATACGGAGTTGTCACAAGTTGATATACAAAATTGAACTCTGTTATCCTGTAGTAAAACGCGAAATTGCGCTTATGATAACCGAGGTATAATAGGAACGCATGTGACATATTTCACGTGTAAATATTTAACATGAGAACTGAGATACTCACACTGCAGAGAACCGGTGTGTTTGCAATGTTCATGAGAATTAATTTATATAGATACCTATCTGTACGCAAACCTATATGTTCTTACTTCTTACGTAAAGTATCCCTTTGGTAACCTAGGTTACTAAAATAATTTTTACATGAAAACATAAAGAGGTTAGTTCAATACAATCAATATTTAACAAAGGTGAAAAGGAAATAATGTCTTATATGATTCTTCACTTTTTTAATACAACTAACGACATGATGTTAACGAACTGATGTTATCAAGGTTTACCTATATTTTTTATATGACAGAAATTAATTAAAAAAAAAAATTAATTTTCAAATGAAATCATGTATAAACTTGTACTTAAGTCTTAAGTGTATAATTTATCAGTATAAAGTTACATGAGATAATCGTATTTTTTATTTGTTTTAATGATTCTTTGAGTTCATTATCATGTATCGCATACCTATGTATTAAACAAACGTTATAAATTTTAAGTTCTTCGTACGAAAAATCAAACCCGGATTCCTTTTTGAATCCCTCATTCAAGAATTATAATTCAGAGCACGAAGAGTATCTAGTCGAATCGAATAATAATAATCTGTTAATTTAAATCATAATATTATGTTCTTCTAGAAAATGTTAACATAATATTATTCCTTACAGATTCCTATGGCGGTTCGCAAATGCTATGATCCGTACGAGGCGGTGGGCCCGCAACAACACCACGGTCGCCGAATTGTTCACAAAGAGAGCAAAGGAGCATCCAGATGCACCATGCTTCTTTGTCGTTGGAGATCGGACTTGGACTTACAAAGAGGTACAAGTTCTTAAAGTTAATCCAGTACGACTATTGCACGACTCTTTAAACAAAGAACATCACATGCCTTCCAGTCTAGCATACATAATCTCAATCAGCTGGACCGCATTTTTACAATATGCCGTTTCCAAGGAGACGTCTCGCATTATAACTCTAATCACCACTATTTTGTTTTATCTTCTCGTTCTTCAATAAAACGTGGGTGCAGATTGCAGGATGTACCACAATTAACGGATATAAAATATCCTACAATAATATAAATTACTAAAGTGTGTTTTAATCCGGGTTTATTGTATAATGAATCGAACCCTTACTAGTGCTGTGTGATCGAATATCGGAAATTTGTTGACAGTTGGCGGAGAACTCGAACCAAGTGGCGAGGGTCATACAGGAACACCTAGGATTAAAGCGCGGTGACGTCATATGTATATTTATGCCGAACTGTGCGGAGTATGTCTACATGTGGTTGGGCATGGCCAAACTCGGTGTGATCTCAGCTCTCATCAATAGCAACCTGCGACATAAACCACTGCTGCATTGCATTCAAGTGGCTAATGCAAAAGCCATTATCTACTCTGATTCTTTAGCTGGAGGTAAAGTATATGACATATTAATTTCACCTACCTACATGAAATTTTACAGAGCACCGAAAACATACCTATTAACTTAATGTATACAAAATTGTAAAAACATTTTATATATTACATTTTATTGTTTTAGCCATTTCGGAGATTGAGGACCAACTTCCTCCTGGTATAAAACAGTTCCAACTCTACGGCGAGTGTGGTCCTCGAGCAATTGATCTCGTTAAGGAAATGGAGAAACAGTCCAAAGAATATCCAATTGTGACTGAGAAACCAGAGTACAACGATACTCTGCTTTACATCTACACCTCTGGCACTACGGGTATGCCAAAAGCCGCTGTGATGAAGAATTCAAAGTTAGTTTCCATACGTTCAAAAACATTTCGATAATTTTTTCTTAAACTGTCCTATCTCTTTTTGTATAGTAAGACGACACTATAACGGATATTAAAATAGATTTGATTTTATTATCCTATTTTCCACAAAATTGATCCGAAAGTGACCAGAGCCACATTTCCAGGTACCTACTTGTGGCAGTAGCCACGTATCACATGTTGGGACTGCGCTCGGGCGACAGAATGTATAACCCTCTGCCGCTGTACCATCTCGCGGGCGGTCTGGTTGGCACTTCCGCAGCTATCGTGGATGGCATCCCCTCTGTACTGCGGACCAAGTTCTCTGCAACTAATTACTGGCTGGATTGCATCAAATATGAGTGCACGGTGAGTTAGCTTGAGAATGGAGAAGAGTTCTTATAGTGTAAAGGGGTGTTATCGACTGTCCGTCTGCTAGGCTCCAATATATGATTTTTGCAAGTTAAATATTTTACTAGCGTGCAACGCTTATAATCCGAAGTCGCTGTACCACATTGAGAACAATAATTGTAGACAGCATGAGGCATCCCGTCTATTCTGTGAACTAACTTTCTGGATTGCATTCAATATGATAGATTTGATAAAGTTTACGGTGGTATTTCTTGACCTTAAAGAATGGCCTGACCCTGACCTGCCATTAGATCACAATGGATTTTTCCAAATAGTCACGTAGGAAATATTTTATTTTTGCAAAAACAGTTACATAGTTAACTAACCAGTATAATTGTTATACAGCAAAAAATATAATTGTATGTCTTATCGTAGACATTGAAATTAAGTTCCGGAACTTTATTAAAAGCTGGTATAGATAAGGAATGAAAGTGAAATTCGTTTTTAAATGAGAAAACTAATTGTTTTATTAGAAAAAACTAATAGAAATGCTAAGTAATTATACAGTCTCATTACGTTCGTAACTATTATAATAAATGTTTATGACGCAAAACACGTGGTGTTAATATCCAACAGGCGACAGAGCTAATTGGATCGTATTCCAATTCAAAGATCCCATTAGCTGGTTTATCAAACAGCGGGTATTCGCAAACAGTGGGGTATCCAAAACGTGTGATCTCAATTGAGAAAGTTAAACATGATGAAAGTTCACAAATGTTAGCATAATATATTTTGTAGTGGAAATTACGTATCACTACACGGTACAAAATCGCTTTCCGCAGTCTGTTTATATGTTTAGATATTTAAAATTACGCAACAGATTTTGATGTTTTTTTTTAATAGATGGAGTGATTCAAGAGGAAGGTTTATATAATTTGTTAATTTTTCTACAAAGCGGGAAAAGTCACTTGCGGACAGCTAGTTGAAATATACCTATAATATAAAAAATTTGCCTCAAAGTTGCATCTATATGGCGTTAGCTCAAATTATATTTCTGACTAGCTGTGCTCCGCTCCTGTTGGCCTTAGTGTGATGATATATTATAGCCTATAGCATTCGGGCTATCTAACACCGTAAGAATTTCGTATCAAATCAGACCCTACTGGTCTGAGATCTGGTTCCCGAGATTAGCGCGTTCAAACAAACAAACTCTTCAGCTTTATAATATTAGTATAGATTATAATTATTTGATTGCATTTTCAAATGATCGTCTTATAATGGTCGTACAGGTCGCGCAATACATCGGCGAGATGTGCCGCTACCTGCTCGCGCAGCCGGCCAAGCCGACGGACTCGCAGCACCGCGTGCGCATCATGGTCGGCAACGGGATGCGCCCCGCTATCTGGCAGCAGATTGTGGATAGGTGAGCTTACGTTATATAATATACTAGGTTTCCGCCCGCGGCTTCGCCCGCGCAGTCAAAGAAAAACCCGCATAGTTCCCGTTCCCGTGGGATTTCCGGGATAAAACATATCCTATGTCCTTTCTCGGGTATCAAAATATCTCTATACCAAATTTCATGCAAATTGGTTCAGTAGTTAAGGCGTGATTGAGTAACAGACAGACAGACAGACAGAGTTACTTTCGCATTTATAATATTAGTATGGATATCACTACCATAGAGATCTAGAGAGATGCCAATCGCTTGCGCTGAGTACGAAACCTGGTGTCTCATTACAAATTTACGCACACAACAGTAAACAAAATAAAAACAATACTTCGCGTTGTGTGCGTGTCATCACACAAAAATTTGAGAGCGACTATTCGTTCGCACACTAGATTGTAAGTGACGTACGTATACAGCACCACTATAACAGCCGCAAGATATGCGTTTATGATAGGGATTGCTTGTCGATAAAATGAGAAACGTTAAAATTAAAACAATTTATAGGCAATACAGTAACTAGGTAGAAATGGACACCTTGATGGTAGCATTCATGGTGATGAAGTCCATAAAGCATTGCCTATTGACTTATTGTAAAGTAAAATAAGTATGAAATAAGTGACTTCTTTTTTTAATCCATGTATATTATTTACTATAAAATTATTGCTCGAGTACTAGGTTATTATTATTTGATAGGTCAAATAATAATAATACAATCAGATATTAAGCTAATAGTAATACATTATGATATAAAAATAAGGTAGTAAGGTAGTAAAAATCCGAATCTTATCGACATGGACACACTCGATTCGCATCCATAACTAACGACCGCGAGCAGCGGCCGTACTACACGATTGTTATTTGTTAGCTTTAGTATGTTCATTATATACTGCGGTATTCGAACTCCGCGTTTGAATAGAGTCACGTACAGAAGAAGCATTGTAAACTATTTACATAAATTATTGTGACTGTCGTTCTGTCACATAATATAAAAGATAAGAAACCAAGAAATCATTCTACGTAATATTGTTTTTGAAATTTTAGTAAGAAAATCGTATAATTTTCAGTACTTACCGATGGTATGTGATTCCATTTGACTTAAAGATGCTGGTTTCACTTCGGTTTTTACAAACTTTAACGGAACAAAACGGCATTGTCAAATAATACCCGGCCGACGGTCGAACGTCAACTGAATGCATCAAACAGCATGTGTTCTTTTTTTGGGCATATTGCTGCGACACCGGCCCCGCCCCCTAACCATATCTCCCTTTAGTTTCTGTGATCTGTGATCACTACATAGTATAAAACAAAGTCGCTTTCTCTGTCCCTATGTCCCTTTGTATGCTTGAATGTTTAAAACTACGCAACGGCTTTTGATGCGGTTTTTTAATAGATAGAGTGATTCAAGAGGAAGGTTGTAGTATATATAATTGATTAGGTTAGTTAGGCTAGTTGTTTATAAACTTTATTATCTAGAGATTGTGGTCAAGTCAAGCTATTGACAGTAATAAAAACACATATATTATGTAGATTCTAGCGAAAACTTTTTATGGGAGTCGCTTGTTATGCTGGGAAACTCGGTAAATGGACTTTTTTACCACTATCCGGATTCAACTCAATAGAACACGTTTTTTTTGGCAAAACTTTCTTCATATTTTCAGATGCCGATAAGTCTTTATTTCAGTAAATGCGTATAGTAGGTAATATCCCTTCTGGCTTATCCCCGTAAGATGATTGTATTTATCTATTCCCTTTGATGATTGTATTTACAGTTAATTTTAGCATTCACAGTCATGATATTATATACGTATAAATGTGACGTGCGAATAAAATACTTACATGCAAAACCAAATTTGTTGATTTGCACTTTATATTCAGTATATTTATTTAACCTTTAGATAAGTTCAGTAAATACCACAGATCACGTTTCACACAAAATAAATAGTTATAGGTAAATAGCGATAAATTTTAACACCGAGGTCGATAACGCCAATTTTGAGCAAAGAAACTTTATAAAATAAAAACTCAGAGGCTTGGTGACTCATAAAACAATTATTATTATTGAAATATGCTTGATACAGATTATATAAAAACGTATGTATTTAAAATGATCTTTTATATATAGGACAATATTTTTTTGGTAATATAACACCATTGACTCGCTGCAGTACCTACCCATAACAATAAAACAGAAAAATAAGAAAACTTCCTCGTCGTTATCAACTTTGTTTTCCAAAATTTGTCGTTATTACATCGTATGTATGGTTTTGGTATGTGATTATATCCATAAGCTTTCCATAAAAACGAGCTCGTAAAGGATGTCAGTAATTACGTGCTCGTAAAGGCAGTCTCGAATATATCATTTCCTTATACTCACGAGTAAATCGTGATTGTTATATTATTTCCATAATAAGGTACAAAAAATATGTTAACATAGAGAAACATGTATCTATGCGAGCTTGTTTGCTTAACGATGTTTGTCTTTGTATTTACAACAGGTTCAAAGTACCGCAGATAAACGAAATATATGGAGCAACCGAAGGCAACGCAAATATAAGTAAGTAGACTGAATGTAGGTACATAATATTATAAATGCGTAGTTATACCGTTTGCAAATACTATGCCCGCTTATCGGTTATAGATAATAGAAGTACTTTGTATTGTTCTATATTATCCACTCCGCTCGAAGTGACTTGTGCTGATTTTATTGTCGCTATATTTTATTTTTTATGGCACTGACCTTTGAAGGCAATTGTTGAAAATATACGAAAACAGCATATGGAATTTTTATATCCTTTTATTTGAAGATTAGAAGATGAAAGATGTTGAAGATTAGACTTTTCAGCATCAGGATAGTGCTCATCATTAGAAAGGACCAGAAATGTAGGCCATAGATACAATCATAGACCACAAAATAACATGTATGCATGAAAAGAGCATCTTAAGTTAAAATTCGGATATTACGGAGTAATAAAACTGTTTAAATATTAGGTTCACGCGTCGGCTGGGAGTGACGGAAAGCGTTTCCCGATTGGGGTCATTGCCACGTCCGGTGCAATATCAAATGTATACAAATATAATTATGATATATTGTATACTTTAATGAAATACAAAGCGGTGACTAACTGCTCCAAAATTGTATATGGATTCTGAATTTTATTATAAGCCATTTAATTGGACAAACGTTTATTCGTAATCAATCACTTTGACAGTGAATAAATCCAGGGAAATAAAAGCCAGTTTTATTATCCGTGCTAGTTTATGGCTTTATTGGTAATTTCAATAGTTTAACAGTAACAGAACTTTTATATTTCTATTTAGTACCTACTATTTAAACCATAAGTAGTTACTAAATTGTTTTTCATACAAGCAAAGTTCTGTTCCACTATAAATAGGGCAGTTGCAAATAACATCTGTTACGTCATATTATACAGTTAGATTGAGTTCGTTTAAAACCAGATTCTCTATACAGATACCCATGTTCCACATGCCACACGTGAATAACAGCATTCAAATGAAAATATTTTTAGGAAATAGGGCATCTCATAGATATAAAATAAAAAAAAAACGCGGTCTAAGGATCACGTAGTTGCTGTAGATGACAAAATTTTCGAAGAAATCAAGGCGGGGTTATAGGTAGTCCACCAGAGATCGAATTCATCTCATTTTTCGGCTGGGTTAGGTATATTCAGGATATTGGAAGTAATCCTACGTGTTCTATAGGGATTTTTAATAAGTTAATAACTATATTTAGTATTTTGGTACCTATTGTGAATTTTACACCTACATCTTTCCCTGTATGATAATAGCTAAAACAATGTAACTGCTCTTTCAGTAAACGTGGACAACACGGTGGGCGCGGTAGGCTTCATACCCAAACTGGTGCCGACGAGCTTGCACCCGATAGCGCTGGTGCGCGTCGACGAGCTCGGCAACGTGGTGCGCGGGCCCGACGGCTTCTGCGTGCGCTGCCAGCCGAGTGAGTGAAACATCCTAGATATCATTTATTTGTATGGATATGTTATATGACTTTTAGAAGTGAAACTTAGGCTCGTGTCGCGTTAGGAGTGAGGCGACGATTTTGGTATCTTTGAATCTTGCCAAAGAAGTTTCACTTCTGAAACGTATGCTCTGCACACACGCCTTTTTTGTATTAGAATATTTCATATTCGATCTCTTATTGTTTTGTTAAGGGTAAAATATAATATTTTTTTAAATACTGTCAAGGTAAAACAGGACGTTTTGTAAAAGAACTTATAGAAATACTAGCGGCCCGCCCCGGCTTCGCCCGTGGTACATATGAAAAATAGATGTTGGCCGATTCTCAGACTTACCCGATATGCACAGAAAATTTCATGAGAATCGGTCCACCCGTTTCGGAGGAGTATGCAGACTAACATTGTGACACGAGAATTTTATATATAAGATTTTATATATAAGATGTAGTTGAAAATGGATTCTTTATTCTATTCAAGAAGTGGGGATTTTTTTGAAGTGATTGCGTTTACGACACTCAATGCGTTTTAAATTTTGCTTTAAAATCATATAAATAGCATTAATCCATTATACCTACTTCTAATTACTGTATTATTACTAAGTATTCAATTATAATTGAAGTTCTGTAGCATAATTACAACGCACTTAGATATAATTTAACACTCTCACGCAATGTTTTTTCAAACAATACTAATCCACGAATCTATTTTCATTATATTGGTTTTAAAAATACTCCATTATGTATTAGGAATCTACGCTATCTTGGTGGATAGATACATAAATATTATAGTTTACGTTTGACGTAACGTAACTCAATAGAATGTGCAATGAATAAACCATGATCGAAGCGAGCACGAAACAGAATATTTAATTACGTTACAAAGCCGATGTCAACTGATTTGATTGTCAGCTGTTTAATATACAGAAGTGTTCCAGATTAATGTGTTAATTTGTTTAATTATATACTTCGATAATTACAAACAACTAGATAAGAAATACTTTACAAAAACGAACTAAAAAATTGTCCTAAAAAAATGTGAAAAGAAAACGTTAATAAATAATAAACAAGCTTATTACAGGCAAGGCTTCAATAGGCTTTATTTAATGTTTATTCACAACACAGGATCAAAATTAATGGCTAGCTAGGCGGTTAATATACACCAAAATAAATTCAACCTTATTGATTAAAGTCATTTTGATTGATTATTGATACAAATTACCATAAAGACTTTTCTCTTATTGTGTGTGTTCTAGTTGCTATTAAAGACTGATGATTTTATAATAATATAATTATTGTGTTTCAGATGAGCCGGGAATGTTCATCGGTCTGATATCGCAGAATAATGCTGCGAGGGCGTACCACGGTTACGTGGACAAGGTTGGTGTGATTTATTTCTATAAATAATAAGATATAATAAGTACTCTATAGATATGTTGTTAGAACTATCTTTGCTAAATATAGATCACGTAGCAAAAATAACTTCACTACATTCCTATTACATGAAGGCTAATACTTATGAATACTTACTAAAATGTTCCGCAAATTTTCTTTATCACAGATCAAAAAAGTTGTGAGGATAGATGGATGTTTGTTATTCTTTCACGTAAAAACTACTGGTCCGATTACAATGAAATTTGGTATTTAGGTTAAACTGAATACCCAGAATAACACATAGGCTACTTTTTATCCCGAAAATCCCACAGGAACGGGAACTATGCGGGTTTTTTATTTGAAAACGCGGGCTGAAATCTAGTTAATACATATTCCAAAGCTATAGTATGTTTATAAAGTGTTGCTACGTGTAAGACATAGTCTACTTTTTATTCTGGAAATCCCTCAGGAACGGGAACTTTTCGGATTTTCTATGAAAACGCGGGCGGAGATTTAGTTACTTCATATTTCAAAGCTTGTATGTTTATAAGTGTTGCTACGTGTATAGTCTACTTTTTATCCTGGAAATCTCACAGAAACGGGAACTATGCGGGTTTGTCTTTGAAAACGCGGTTTATAAGTGTTGCTACGTTTTGTATACGTAGTATATTATTATTAGTCTGTGGTTTTATTTATATATTTTAAACAATATATATTTATTTATTTTAAACAATTAGACGACAGAGATCCATTAATGTTAGTACGTGACTTATTAGCTAATGTTAGTAAATATTAAATTATACTAATTATTATCAGTTGCCGAGGCACCTTATGCGTAAACCTGTTTTGCAGAGCGACAGCAAGCGCAAGGTGGAGTGCGACGTGTTCCGCAAGGGCGACGCGGCGTTCGTGAGCGGCGACATCCTAGTGGCGGACGAGCTGGGCTACCTGTACTTCCGCGACCGCACCGGCGACACGTACAAGTGGAAGGGCGAGAACGTCGCCACCGCTGAGGTGGAGGACGCGCTCGCGCCTGCGCTCGATAGGCGGGACGCAGTCGTGTACGGCGTCTCGGTATGTTGCTGGCTTATTAAACTGTATACTATAATATATTTGTGTATAATCCATACTAATATTATAAATGCGAAAGTAACTCTGTCTGTCTGTCTGTTACTCAATCACGCCTTAACTAATGAACCAATTTGCATGAAATTTGGTATAGAGATATTTTGATACCCGAGAAAGGACATAGGATGGGTTTTATCCCGGAAATCCTACGGGAACGGATTTTTCTTTGAAAACGCGGGCGAAGCGGCGGGCGGAAAGCTAGTTATAGGTAAATGGGGTAACTAGGGTGGTAGTTCGGCAAAAGTTTACCGAACTACGACCCCAAATTCTTTTTCATTTTGCGCATAGTACAGCCGATAGTTTACGTTCGTTTTGTGTTCTTTCACCTTACAAATCATTTTAAAATGTACCTACCCAGTTTGCTTCGCATTAGACCATTTTGAAAGTCTATACGTTAACGTCAATAAACAGAAGAAAAGTATACAAACTCTCATTCTTTCTGTGAAAATTACTATTTTCGAAATAATTATTTTAACAAGTTAATTAATTAATTTAAAGACATTATTTTCATATAAATCGCTTCGATCAAGCATTTAAAAGAAGAAGTATAATAATACGTATCATATCTCGCAGATCCCGCAAACAGAAGGCCGCGCGGGTATGGCGGCGATCGCGGACCCGCAGCGCTCGCTGGACCTGTCCGCGCTCGCGCACCACCTCGACACGTCGCTGCCCTCGTACGCGAGACCGCTCTTCCTGCGCATCAAGGACGATATCGAGATCACTAGTATGTAGATTTGAAGCTGCACACGTTTACACGCACACGTACACATGTATACACTCACACACGTTCACGTGTATACGCGCACGCACGCACACATGGAAATGTGCACGCGTGTTCATATGCAAACGATACCCTAGGAGTCTAGTACTTTAATTAGTAATCGAAATGTTAGAATTATTACAAGTTTCACTAAATATAAATTTATAAAGAATAGAAAAAATTCGATCACGAGGCGGGACTCGAACCCGCATCCTTTCGCGCCATTCCGGGGCGGATGCCTGACCAACTCAGCCACTCGTGACCCGCCAGAGCAATCGAATTTATTCTATTCTTTCAGTTTTATGTGTCTGGAGGGACACACCGCGACAATTTTTTCTATTCTTTATAAATTTATATTTATAAAGCATTTGAATGCCATAAAACCAAAAATATAAATTCAAGTTTCACTAAGTATTGAAACATTTTTGTTAGTTTTTGAATAAATTCTTAGTCTCAAACACAAAATAAATATGACACACGTTCACCCATTCTTTCGCTGCATTTGAAATATTTGAAACCAATGTATGATCTCCCATTGCAGGCACGTTCAAGCTAAAGAAGCTGCAGTACCAGAAGGAGGGTTTCGACCCGGACGTGATCAAGGACCCGCTGTACTTCCGCAGCGGCGCGCAGTTCGTGCACGTCACCTCGCAGCTCTTCAGCGACATCTGCAGCGGACGGACCAAGCTCTAGGCGACGGCTTTAGTTTCAATTACAATAAATATCGAAATTAATGCATTTTCACTTAGCCCCAAGGGACGCGGTTTAGCTATATTAGAAAATTTATTGTCTTTAGTTGTCCGTATCTATGGTCACCGCCGTGTGCAGTGGTGTTTGAGCTGTTGTAAATGGTCAAACGTGTTTAGGAAGTTTTTGACGTGACAACGTCTTAAATTAGGTTGCGACTGGGAGTCACTTATGAAAAAGTGTAACGCTCGGTAACGTTACGATGAGTCACCGAACGAGAGAGAGGCCCGCGGTCTGCCGCGCGCGCAGCACATAAATATTCTACCGAGAAAAAGACGTTGTCACGTAAAATCTTCGCCCGTAAAACCGACTTTACAGGCAACCATTTTTTTTGTTTGTTTTGCGTAGCTCAGAAGTTTAAAAGACCCGCGTGGAAAATTGTTAAATTCATCTGTGATGTACACGCTCTAGATAGGAGTGCTTTTATTTTTAAGTGGGTTTATTTTATTGTGGCAAACTTGTTTGCGTGTCGGGTAACATAATACAATTTAATATTTTAATTGTGGTGTATGTTTTATTGCATCTTTTTATGTTGGCTATTCGTTTTATTTGCGAAATATGCAAATAGCCTTGTAGATAAAAAAAATAGCGTTAAAGGCAGTAAATCGGTAACGACAGACAATAAACGGGTTTACGGATAGGAATATAAAGAAATCAACCGATTTTTAAATTAAATAAAAAAATTACACTCGTGTAGTATGTATTGTACAAGCGATGACAAGGATATTTATTAATATAAGGATCTTTTGTAAACTTGTACACATCATGTGGCGTCGTGATATTTTTAATTAATGTAACAGGAATGAAACAATGAATCGATATCTCAAACGGAGAAGATGAAAATTAGAGCAAATTGTTTGTATAATACTAATGTCTATTAAAATATATAATATACTTACGTGTCAATAGTGGGGATATTCTTTATCAGAATCCATAAGCACCTTAGTAGAGAACATCATAGGTAACATTCCGATTCTAGTCGTATATTCTTAGTGTTCCTTAATGATATTTCCGTTTCTGACTAATTTAATATAATAAATTGAAATGTTTGTAACACTTCTAGTAATATAATATGGCATTTGAGGTTTTATTGATGTCTTAAAATTATTGTGTACAAGAATTAACAGCAAATTGTGCCTTGATGCAAGGACAGCATTGTTGAAAATGTACCAAACTGCTGGTAAATTATACTGTAAAATTGTAAATAAAAAGTTTCAAATAATCCCTGTTTTATTGAAAAATTACCACAATACTTTCGAGCGAAGGATTCATTTTATTTTAATGAAATTTTTGAAGAAGTGAGATGCCCTAGCGTAAAATAAATAAATCATCATTCGTACTCCACACATAATGTGGCGATATTTTCTATGATCCCTTTAACATTTATTTTCATAGACCCTATAAAACCTAGCAGGGCCACTGGAGATATGCTGAAAAGCTTAGGTACACAACGCTTTGCTGGTTCAATGAACCAGGTACCGCATGAATCTATTATTAACATGTCATGTTTCGCGGGAATGCGCTTCGCCATATCTGCGACGGCCCTTACGCTCAGAATAAAATATAAATAAATATGGTCGAAGCTTGTCCCAAAGTACCTTTCGATTTATGTACCTACTAATTTTAAAGCATCTTAACATGGAAAAATCAACAAGAAAGTTTTGGTATTCTAGCGGGGATATTGTTATTAAATACGGGCAAAAATGTACCGAAGTCTTGTGTCAATGTAACAGTGTTTTCAATAAAAGATTTTTTAAAGTATGTAGTAGGTAGTGGGCTCTTTTGATAAGGTTAACACAAAGCCTAATTAAACTAACTTACTAAATTTTTTGTATATTATTTAACGAACACACGTATCAACTTGTAACTTTCATTGGTTGGTACGGATAGACTCCGTATGCTGCTGCTAACCGAACGAGTTCATTGGTTGTTAACCAATTAAATTGTGCGTTAAAATGTCTATTATTTCTAACGAGTGGACTGTAAGACGGTGTCCATGGATCTTCTGGGCACCGCTCGCGGTGCGTGTAGTGAACGCCAGGCATTACAGTAGTCAGAGTGGATTTAGTACCGTCTACCTTATTCGTCTGTGTGTAACTAATCAGCAATTTTTTGCACCACTAATAGCGGCCGTACACGGTACACGGTCTGCTTCAAGTTGTTTAGACCGACTGCTTGAAGCCGCGACCGCACGGTGAACATTCATTCACTGCCGTGCACATGACTGCTCGAACAGTCGTGACCGCTTCTAGCCGTCAAGCGGTTGGTAGCGATAGCTCGAGGAATCAACGACCTACCGAGCTCGAGCAGTCGCCGTACGTCGCTCAGCCGTTAACTGCTCAAGCTGCCCATGTACGGCCGCCCTAATAAAGGTTAGTTTTTTATACTTATTCGATCTGCATTCTGCAACCATATCGAATATCACGTTACATTTTTAAAGAAAAGTTAATACGTTAGTTAAAAAATCTATCCCGTTATTTATTAGTACCTACATAGTAACTCAATGTATTTATTAGTTCTTCTTATATGTTTAATAAAATATGGCTATTGGCTAATAACTTAATTTTAGCAAATCCTTAATATATGATAATGAATATGTAACATGTTAATGATACTCTAATAATCTAAGATGTTTCACATCAAAAATAATTATTAGTTAGTGGTCACAGAATTACAGAATTAAATATATATTCCCTAAGAGTACATATAATAATTAATCCAAGAAGCATTATAATTAACCCAGACTTTTATTAATTTACATATTTCAAAAAGTTTCAAAGAGTTGCTGTACCAGTGCAGTGTTAGCAACCTGAAGCGAACTGATTATCGTACCAGGGGCGTAAAATTATCGTACATTAAGCGTTTATGGATCGAAATTATCGTACTTTTTAGGATAAAGTCAATTATAAATAAATAAATCAGATAAGTAAATTGTAATATTGATATGTATGCAAGTTCTCTATAGTTAATCTATAGTGAATCCTATGATCGTTGTTCAGAGTCTTTGTTTAACTACCGCTGTCAAATCAACGGGACACTAAAGCGTCTTATTCACGGTCCATCCCCGACGTACGTCAGCTCAAGGCCGCGGTGCTGGATGTATCCTACGGACTATGCTACGGACGATCGTGCGCGCATCAAGCATGGCTAGGGTTGCCAACTTTTATTTGAAGATATAGAGTATATCTGATTTTAAAGGAGGTAAATAAAGAGTAAATAAATATTTTAAAAAATGTATTTTTTTGTACTTTTTGCAGTACCTAACAATTTTTCATTATTTTTAAATGAATTATATGAATCTAAACATTCCAAATCTAAATTTATATATTTCAAGAGCTCATTTTTAATTAATTTTTAATGAAGCTCGGTTTCTCTCTTCCCGCCACTTCACATTCATGACCGAAAAGACTCTTTCAGTAAATGCTGAAGTGGCGGGAACAGAGAGTATATAGCTAATCATTTTTTTAAACAAACAAATTCGTTAGGACATTTTTTTTAAATAAATTGCCATTTTTCTGCAGTGGACTTTTGCATAAAATCTGTGTTATTCATCAATTCGCCTTGGAGTTCTTTTAAAATATGTAATAACTTCTGAATATAAACTGTCCATGTGTACTAGGTTGATCCAAAATTAAAGATAATTGGGTATTTCCTGTGTACATAAAAATATAAAATAACTGTTTCTTGCTTGCTCATGTAGGTACTCACTAAGTTATCACAAAAAAATCATATCAATAGGCCACGTTTCCAAGTACATATTTACATTAATTTCTGTTGGCAACACTGATCTGCTGTACGTCCGCGCTATTCACTGTCCATCTGCACGACGTTTGCGGTGGTGGGGGTGCTCGCTGGATGAAAAATTGGTCGTGCACATCCAGCAAGATAATAATAATAATTATTGACGTACGTCAACACTATTCACTGTCGTTTTGCGTCGTGCATCGTGTATGACCTTGGCGGGACGTACGTCAAGATGGACCGTGAATAAGACGTTTAAAGCGTCTTATTCACGGTCCATCCCCGCTGTACGTCAGCTCAAGGCCGCGGTGCTGGATGTATCCTACTGACGATCGTGCGCGCATCAAGCATGGCTAGGGTTGCCAACTTTTATTTGAAGAAATAGAGTATATCTGATTTTAAAGGAAGTAAATAAAGAGCACGGACTTACAAAAAAGATTATCATTTATTTAATATTTTTAAAAATGTATTTTTTTGTACTTTTTGCAGTACCTAACAATTTTTCATTATTTTTAAATGAATTATATGAATCCAAACATTCCAAATCTAAAGTTATATATTTCAAGAGCTCATTTTTAATTAATTTTTAATGAAGCTCGGTTTCTCTCTTCCCGCCACTTCACATTCATGACCGAAAAGACTCTTTCAGTAAATGCTGAAGTGGCGGGAACAGAGAGTATATAGCTAATCATTTTTTTTAAACAAACAAATTCGTCAGGACATTTTTTTTAAATAAATTTAATACAATTTAATATAATAAAAAGCTTCAGCTTTATAATATTAGTAAGTATAGATAAATTGATGAAAACTACATTTTATTTTATTCATATTGATATTTTAGTGTTTGGGCTACTTTAGGCTTCTACAACTGAAATTCGGCGATATTAGGATACTTCATGCATGAAAAACGGCGAAATGTCGCAACCAGTTCTGTTGGCAACACTGATCTGCTGTACAGCAAGCCTATTCACGATCGAGCACGCACGATGCAGGACGGCTCTGACGTACGTCCGCGCTATTCACTGTCCATCTGCACGACGTTCGCGGTGGTGGGGGTGCTCGCTGGACGAAAAATTGGTCGTGCACATCCAGCAACATAATAATAATAATTATTGACGTACGTCAATACTATTCACTGTCGTTTTGCGTCGTGCATCGTGTATGACCTTGGCGGGACGTACAGCAAGATGGACCGTGAATAAAGCGCTTTAAACCCAAACGTTTTACGTGCCCTACTATCTGTGCCTACTATACATTATACTCTTTGGTTTTACGCGTGGTACAGACTACAGACCTGAACCGATTCCCTTTCCACTTTATGTTCAATAAACGCGCCAAGTTTAAAATTCACTCTGACAAAATTTCACTGTTCCCATGAAAGTTCGATATGAAACACGTCAAAATTTCATATTTGTATGGGTGAAATAATATAAATTCTCGAATTTTGCATGATAGAAATTATCGTACAATCAGCGTACGATAATACTATGCTATCGTACATCGTACGTAGGCACAAAATTATCGTATTTGTACTAAGTATTTGTACGATAATTATCGTACGGTTCCGAACACTGTGCTGTACATTCATAGAGTAAATGCAATATGCTATGATAAAATGTCAAGACTTGACACCTATTTGACACCTCAGCGTCAACTACGGCGTCAACACATAATGTACACAGCTGTCAGTCGTAAGCAATCAGCAATCAGCTGTCATATGAGTATTATGTTCTTGTAGCGAGTGTTCGCGAATTGCGATTATTATTTGCGATTTGCATGCATTTATTTAACTTTTTCACGGCAGTTGTAAATAGGACACCTGAACCGCGAATTCCGCTACAGCATATTTAATCAACGTTTGCATTATACTTGTTATGTCTTACTTTCTATAGCGTTTAGTGTGTAGAATGGTTTTGTTAATAGGATACTTTAATCACTATTAGGGTTTCAAGTCATAGTGTTTAATATAAAGTAAGTTGTTTTTAATTACCGTTAAAGTGAAGTTATAGTACTGACCTACTGATACGCAATAAATATTGGTGCTTGTTGCGTTTACAGCGACCAATAATCGTCTCTTACGATGTTTGCAAGTTTAAAGAGTAAAATTAAAGAAGAAACTGGAAGTGATATTAGTAAATTGACGAGCAGTTGGCGCAGTGGAGCCTTTTTAGGCCGAATAACATTGCGAGATGACTCGGTATGTTTTGTTTTATTATTTAGATGCTAGCCATACCAAAAAGTTATAAAACTGTTTTGTACAGATGCTAAGTTTCTACCAGGGTAAAATATATGGCTATACACACATACATTATTTTTATTTACAGTCAACAACTAGCCCATCTAGTTCTGGTGGTCAGGCAGACTCAACATCAGATGTAAGTAAATGCACAACTACAATGTATACTAATAACTTTCATGTTACAGTGTGGTGTATTTGAACTACATTGCCACAATGTTTATAATGTAAAATAAGAGTCATATTAAATTTAAAAACTTTGATTACAGTCAATATCGCCACAAATGCAAACATATCTATCAGACCGCACTGGTGGTCAGGTAGATCAAGTGGCACTGCAGCAGCAGTATGCAACTCAGCTGGAAGATAAACTGCGTGACAGGGATGTTTATTGGGAACAGAGGATCGAGGAATTGAAGCTTTCACTTGCATCTGTCCAAGGTATATTATAATAGATCTAGAAAATGTTGAAAGAAAAGATCCAAATGTGACTATTATAGGTGTATATTAATGACATATTATGTTAGAAGATATTACTTTCTGCCTAAATATCAATGTTGTAGGTCATTCTTCTGAAGTTTTTAATAAGACCTTCATGTGAATAGATTAAGAAACTTTATTTGTCTTCTAATATCTGTTATGACCAATCTATTAAAATTATTATGTGTATAGATTGCCTAAATATTTATAATGAAAAATAAAGGTATTTAATCAATATTTTTTAAATTTTACAAAGGCCAAAATTTAGAAAATATTGATTAAAAAATTAATTTTTAACTGAAATTTAGTAATTCAGATCTGTTTGGTTTCTCTGTAAGGACAGAAGCAAAATTGCAAATTCAAGTGAAACAATAAGATGACTTGAGAATTCTATTTTGCATTTACATGTTACTGATAACAATTTTCATTGAGAATAATTCATGTTTAAACATTAAAAAATAGGCCATTATAGAAAGTATGCAAAAGTATGTTAAGTACATATAGTTTACGAAAATAAATAAATGTAAGATCACAATTATATAGAATAACTCCACAAAATAACATTAACATTAATTAGTTAAGTGTTCATTTCATTAGTATACAACAAAATTTCCACTTCTTATCTAATGTTCTCATTTAGTAAGGCATTCATGACTATTAAATGTGATAAAAAATATACTTTCAGTAGTACAATTCATATAGAATCATTAGTTGAAAAGCCTTATCCTTCTTAAAAAATAAAAGTAGCCAAGGTACTCTTTTCTTATGTTTTCTGTGATCCCAAGTTCCATCTATTGTATCTATTATTTATATTTATTACTTATAATTAACTTGATATGTATAATTTATAAAAAAAGATATATATTTTTAGGTGAAGAAGCCGTAGCAGCTCAGACTGTAGCACGAACAGCTCAAGCAGAGGCAGCTAAAGCGATAACCGAGAGAGATGCAGCACAGAAACAACTAAACGAGTTGAAAGCGAGATTGGCAGTCGCTGAGAATGCACAAGATCGACTTGACATTCTAACTGTGAGATTTGAAATACATTGATTATGCTATTGCGAAAAAGTAATAAATTATCACATCCTATGTTTGACAAAATCCTTAGAAACGTTGCGATAAATGAATTATTTGTTTTGTCAATTGTAAAATTTCCATGAATGAGGTAATTAAATTACAAAATGCAAGTACGTGTATCTATATATTATCATTCATTCATTATCCTTTACCTTGGACAGCCTGGAAGAGATTGCTGATAAGCGATAAGGTTACATTATGTGCTATACATGTTTTCCATTTCTTTTAATATTATGTATTGTAATTTGAAATGGTACATAAAATTGATAAATAAATAAATACATTAAAACAGAATGTTATTGTATCCATAATTTAATTGAAATTACAAAAATTTGTCAAAGTTTATTTACCAAAATGTTACAAAAAAAAAAAAAATTCTTCACCTTATAATATTTTCATTCCTACTCACTTATTTGTTATATAATTATTAATTATGTTATGTATTAATATGTATTTAATTTATTTTTCCCTCACAACAGGAGGAGCTAGAGCAATCGCGGCGTGAATGGGCCCGCGAGCGCGCGGAGCTGACAGCCGCGCTGGGCGCTGCGGACGCGCGCACGCGGGACCTCGCGGACGAGCTGCAGCTGCTGCGCGCCGCGCTGCCGCCGGAACACCCGCACCACCATGTGCATGATGACGGTGAGTCGCGTGTTAGATAGCGTGAATGGCAGCTTTTATTGTGGGGATGATAGTGAACTTGCTAAAAAAATTATAAAAATATATAGAAAAAAATTGATGATAGCATCACTGGTAGCTAGTAGAAAAAAAAGAGCCTGTGTGCCGGGAACACGTGTCAGAAGTAAAACTTCTTTGGCAAGATACAAAAAGAAACTACAATCGTCACCTTACTCCATTACGTGATGGTATTACAATGACGCGACCTTAAAATTTCTCAACGCGCCTTAAGAAGTTTCCCTTTTAAAACATTTTTTTCACCATATCTTATTGAAATATTTTACTACATAATTAAGATTGAATCAATAAAGATACTTTTAAGGAAACAATATTTGTCTGATTTATTAACATTGGCCAAACCACAATCAACGCTACAATACAGAAAGGAATTATTTTCTGACAATGTAACAACTGCAACGGCCTTCATGTAGACGTGATAGAAATCAAACTAGTAATTATTTGAGTCTTATTTGTTAAGTATTTCGATATTGCAACATAATGATCAGTTTACTATCTTGGCAATCTAATTCAAGTAAAATTTATTTAAAAAATGTAATTGGTTCAATCCATGATTTTTCTTTGCTCTCAAATAGCTGATCAATACGAGAAAATTTTAAAAATTCAATGCGGTATAGCATCATAAATACCTACAATATCTTATTAATACAAAACAAAACTTTCAATAAATGCAATATTTCCATAAAACACCCTTCTCACAGTATTTTTTATTATTATATTTTCTTCTAGATAAGCGGGAAATGCAACCGACGGGTTGCGCGGACTACGACCGCGTGTGTCGCGAACGAACTGTGTTGAGCCGTCAGTTGCAAGAAGCTAAGATGGTGCTAGCCGATGTCAAGACGTCATGGAGTGCGCAAATTGCGGCCTTGGAGACGCAGGTTTGTGGTTTTGTTAGTTTTTTTTTTATATATAGAGATAGATTTGTAGTTGAGTAGTTTGTGAGCTTATTGCTATAGAACGTTAAATTCATAAATACCATACTTAATAGGATTAGAGACAAGATCATAAGATAAATTATTGTGTTTTATTTTAATAGTGGAAAATAGCGCCTTTCAGTAGAGTGCGGTACATTTTACGTTTTTAAATGGTTATTATCATTATTAATTTATTTTATTCGTATATATATATCGTTTATAAAGAACATGTGCATTCGTGAAATCGTTATTTAGCTAAAGTGAATTTTAAATACAGTTACTTTATACAAAGTAAGTATATAAGAGACCAAGAATAAATTAATCGTTTTAACTCAGGTTGAATGCATGATGTATATAATGCTTGCATTGTACTAAAACTATAAGTAAAATAACTATCTGTGTATATATATAACAATACTTTCCCCTGTATCCTGTAATAACAAGAGAATCATATCATATCTATGTGTGTCTAGTGTTTGGATTTTTATAAATAAAAAATATATTATCATAAATTAGTTGTACCGCTAGGTGGCGCGATTGTCGCGTCAAGCTGGCGAAGAAGGTGCGGAAAGGAGAAGGGTAGAGAATGAAAAGAAGGAACTGCAAGAGAACCTTCTAGAAATCTCGGCTGACCTTGAGAAGGCGAGACAGAATCTTGCTAATAGCGAAGCCAAGGTATATTTGAGTTTGTGCCTTCTCATTTTATGAAATGCCTAAGTATTATTTTGCTATTTTAAAGTTGTTTATCTTTATTCATTTGAAAACGTATTTAATAGAACTTCAGATAAATAATAGCCATATACCAAAATTTAATGCCACACTACCTAATTTCTCAAAGATCTGGTATACTATAATTTCTTAAAAGAATACTTTCATGTCTGACTATTTAACATTCAACCTTTTATAAATTGGAATTTATGTAACTATTTTTTGCATGTATTCGTCATAATATTGATGAACAACAAAGAATTGTCCCACCTACAATCTATGCAATTCTGTTGGTAAAAAAAATATAATAAGCGCTTCTAGAATTTTTAAGACAAAAAATAGTAGGTAGTTGTAGCAAAGCTGTCAGTTAAATAATTATATAAAAGCTCTTTTATAAGTCATAATAACAAAAAAATGAGTTGAGTTTGACCGGCACTAACCGGCCTGGCCCCGGGCAGGTGGTGCGTCTGAACGGCGAGTTGCATTCTCTGGCCATGGAAGTGAAGACGCTACGGGCCAACGCAGCCAGCGCCTCCGTGAGTTCCAGCCTCTACAGCATTTAGATATACTGTAGTTATAGTTCTAATTAAAGACTTTATTATTGAACTGTTTTATGAAACCTTTTTGCCATTAAGACATTTATTGACTCGAAGTTACCACTTGCCAATTCTATTAAATATCTGGTTGACTGTCTTTTAGTGAGTCCAAAATACCACCACGGTATTTGGTCGGCAATTACTCTTTACTAATTAAATGTTCAATAGAATATTTTCAGCAATTCTATCAGATATTACTTTGTAATGAGTTGTAACTTTAACAAGGGAGTGTTAATTTTGCGGTTTGTGAGGGTACTTCGTTAGTGATAAAGTCTTTAATTCTACTTGTAATTAATGATGGATTTCATGTATTTTGGGAGTAAAAACGCGGTTTATTTGTTTCTAACATTCTACTAATTTGTACCGAAAGGGTCTTATTTTATTATGTTCAGAGGACCACCGGGCCGTCAAAAATAACTGTCATAAATCGGTTATTATTTCTAGATTCAAGTGAAAAACAACAAACAGACAAATAAATCGTGTTTTTCATTTTTATTGTAATTCACCTTTGTTGTAGCGAATGAGTTGTTGTTTCACGTTAAGTATTGCTTTTAGAATTAGAATTTTCAAATTTTATCCTTAAATATGGAACAGCAGGAACTGATTCGGATATTTGGTTTATATACGAATATATTATATCGCTTGTAAAATAGCAGTATGCGGTAGTATTCGAGTAAAAATATGCCGTCCGTTCTAGTACATTCCTCTTATATAAGACAATTTTAACCTTTGCTTTCGAGTTTAGCTCTTTTTACTTGTATAAAAAAATAGTAAAGAGAAACAGTTTATGTATTTTTGTTACTTGTAAATGTTTTCTTAGTTTTAGTTGAACATAGAATTCTAAGTATATTTTCAAACTAATATTTTTTCTCCTTACCTTTTGAAGCTTTTTTTATTTTTGAATTATAATTTTGTTTATTATTTTTTATTTGATGACTTGCTCTTTTGAGCAGCAATGATATATTATTTTAATCGACTTATAGTATATCTAGTCTTAAAAGTAACATAGATAAATTTATAGATATTTAGATTTTTTATTATATATATTTTTTTATTCCGATTTATATATATGCTACGTGCAATATAAACTACCTATTTTTTTTATAAATATGTATAATTTAATTAATGGCCAGCACCTAGCACCTTATATAAACCTATTTTTACAAAATAAGAGATAGATTTTATTATACACTTAATTAAAGAAATATATATGTACACAGTGCAAAATGTACTTAAATGTGGATTAATAAGGAAAAAATATGCTTTTTGATTGCATTTGTTCTCACAGCGCTTTATTTTGAACACGCGATAGTAAACATATAAGTAATTGTTTTATCTTGATACGAACGTTGGAGATAATTTGTTATGTACACATCACGTGAGCTATATATCTTTAAAGTGTTTTTAGTAATATCGATGACTAAAGTGCTAGACGTGTTAAAAATAAGAACATATTTTTTTGCATTCCAAGTAGGTAAGTTTAACTGTTTGTGATGAAATTAAAAATAGGCAATTTTATTTTAATGGCGCTTATGACTTTTCTGTTTTATTTGTGTTTATTTAATAATAAATTTTGTTTTATACTTTTGTTTTTTTATTCTCCTTTGCACAGCCTTAGTGTTAATATTTTTAACCTATTTTTCCTATTTTGTCACTAACACTCACTTTTTTATTTATTTTGATGTTGCATGGCACTCGATAGAGCACAAAAAACACTAGTTGGGAGATCTATTTAAGTATTGTCGTTTATAAATTATTGAGATTTTTAAATTACCTATTGAAATAGTTGATAAATTGTAGATTTAGCCAAAGAAACTTAGATTAACTATTAGAAAACATTAAGTTTAATGGTGTATTTTGTTTTATTATTTTGGGAGTTTTTATTTAGCCAAATAAGGTATTAAAAGCTTCAATTCATAATACACACTTCTTACACTCTTTAAAGAATATACCATATTGTAGGACAAAACAATGGAGCTTGAGAGCCGTATTCAAGAACTGACGAGTGAAAATAAAGAATTAGCAAAAGCCTTAGAAGAGGAAAGGACTCTTGTGCAGATATTAAAGGAAAAAATCGAAAACTCAAATAGACTATCCGATGAGCAGAAAGCAGAGGTGAATCACCTGAATTCGATGATGACAGACATGCAACATGATTATATCGATATACAGAGGAAGTTGGATAAGTGAGTGTTTGTTTATTTATGGTTTATTATCTTTTATACGAACTTTTAGATATATGTTACTAGGAACGTTTTCATCACTTTCGGATAACACAAAAATGGATAGCAATCATTGAGCTGAACGAAATATATTTTATAATAATTGTGTTTCGTTTTTAACTAGTTTTGCTTATATACCTAATTGTTATTATACATCAATGCATATTATGTCGTTATAAATTGCATTTACCGTTGCATAATAATAAATAATTAATCTCGCAAGTTCCAATAGTAGTATAAATATATACGTACATATATGATAGAAAAAAAAAGTACTCAGTAATATTATTGAAATGATTTCAGAGAAAAGCGGGAAAAAGACGAGGTGCTAATACGAAATGCGCAGATCTCACAGAATGTAGAAAAAAGTTTGTGCAACGTTAGATTCCTGGAGTCTGAGGTCGTTGACTTGAAGTCTAAAATCACCGAGTTGGAGGCAATCATAGCTCAACACAAAGAGGTTTTGTAATAAAAAATATGTTCGTTCAATGCAACTGCATTCAGCATTGACGAATGAACCATTTACAATTTTTGTATAATTTCATATTTATTTAAAATTGAACAAAAAAGGCTTATGCAATTCTATTTATCTAGAATGGAAAATAAATACTGATAGAATATGAATATACAAGAACAATTCGTGAATTGTGTATATCCTAATAGTTATGTAAAAAATTTTTTTAAATATTTTCAGAATCAAGCAGCGTGTATGCTGATAAAAGAAAATGAAGAAGCTAGAAATAAAACAATAGAGGAACTCAAGACGCGAATAGAAACATTCGCTGACAATGAGTCCACGCTTAAAAAGACTATACAAGACTTAGAGGCTGAAATCTGTGATAGAAATAAGGTGTGTAAGAATTATTACTATATTTTTGATAAATTTAAAAAAAGCTTCTTTTATTAGCAAAGTTCCTTAACCCATTGAGCCCCGAACGGCCCGATCTGTCCACGACACAATAGATTTTCTATTGTGTCTGTGATTCCAGGGCCTGAGTTATTAAACAAAAAAAAAAAATAGTTTGATAATAGTGATGTTATATTTTCAGAAAATTAAAACATTAGACAATAGAATATCAGATATGAAAAAGACACTACAGCGTGAGTTACAAAGCAGTAAATCAGATCTGACGTCTGCTGAAGAACAGGATATTAGTAGACGGTGAGTAGACACTACAAATTAGATTTTATTATTTTCATAGGACCTACCGTAAAATATAACGAGCTTGTTTGCTGAAAAACAATCATCATCTTGGCATATTTTCTAACAAGTTGAAAGAAAATAAGCTCGAAATTCTTCTTTATATAAAAATAGAAACTATCGTACGATGTTAAAAACGTTTCGATCGATTGATGTTATTCTCTTACTTATAAAACACCTGATCCGATGCTAAAAAATATAGCTGGCATATTGGCTTTTTTAGGAAAAACACGAGTGAAGCCGCAAAATCAAGTTAGTTATAAAAGAAACTTATTTTCCAGATATCTCAAGCACGTGGTGCTCCGCTTCCTCACAGCCCGTGAGCTAGAAGCGCGCCAACTAACCCGCGCTCTCGCCACACTGCTGCGGCTCAGCGCACACGAAGAGGCGTTACTACGGGCTGCGTTACCCGCACGCACTTCGCGGGCTGCGTGGTTCCCGCTTAACACGTGAATAGTGGTGTGGGGGGGAGTGGGAGTTTGTGGATAGTGTTATGTAACGTTAAGTAATGTGTACGGCACGTGCGTAGTGCTGTTTCATCACCGTGTGAGTTAAAACCGTGACAGTTTACCCGCAATGCCCGCACACGCCTCGCTAGCTGCGTGGTGCTCGTTTAATACTTGAATAGTGGTGTGTGGGGAAGGGGCGTTAGTTGTGAATAGTGGTGATGTGTATCGTTAAAGTGAAGTGTACGGCACGTGTGCTTCCTTACTACAAGCTGGAACCGCGGCTATCCGCGTTTTCCAAACACGCATGGTGCTCCTTTTTTATGTATAGCAATGATGTGGTTAACGTCAATCGTGTATGGCACGTACAAAGTTTACTCACCGCGAATTAAAATCGCAGTTAACCCGCGTTGCCCGCACGGTTTTTGCAAGCTGAGTGGTGCTTGTTTAATACGTGAACAGTGTGGGGCATGGGGCGTTTATTGTGTATTGAAGTCATCTATAACCTTAAAGTGACGTGCGTAGTGCTCCGCTTCCTCACCGTACGAGATAGAAGCGCAGCAACTAATCGCACGAGCCTCTTGAGCTGCGTGGTGCTCGAATGTGAACAAAAGTGACGCGAATGGTCCTCCTGTAACTTGTGAATATGGCAAGTGGGGTGTTACCGTTACCAAATTAGTACTGCTTTAAAGGTCACGTTAACACCTCTCACCCCTGATTGTTGATCTTAGGTCAGATGTAAAATTTTATGGGTCTTTATGCTAATATAAAGAGTCTAATGTGCTTAGTATTCCTATGGAGGATTGGAAATGGTCCATTACACACTGTTTGTATTCATATACATATTTTGTCATGTATCACACTGACATGCTGACTCCAAAGATCAAAAGTTTTTTCACTAATGTCTGTAAACATGCATAAAGCGGTCAGCATATTTACAATAATTATGTACATTATACATGTACTATTTAACAGTAAGACTAAGAAAAGAAGTATTGAAGCTGCTGGCATATCTAATAGTATTACAGACCACAGCTACATCCATTGCTTTAAAGAAAAAAAACTTGTTATTGTTAAACCTAGTATTTAAAAGTGTAGTTATATGCGCACGCGTCATTTTATTAAGCTTTATTTGTGATATTAAAATTCCATGAAATTATTAAACATTTGCTTTGTGTTCAAGGTATGTTAATTTGAAAATGTTACTTATTTCCAAACACATTAATTGGCTAATTTTCCAAGTTTTGTGTATCAGTACATTTCTGCTTTATGTTATGTCCAAAATAAAGCAGATATGTACTGATTTTATTGATTATATGAAAATAAAAAAAACTGTTTCTTGTTTATTTATCACCGATGTATTTTTTATGGAAGATTCTTTATTATATATGTGTTGTGTTTATATCACTTTACAATGATTATAGTTACATAAGTAGCTGTAATATGTAATTTTCATGCAATGTATCATTCTAAATTATAAAGTTGCCTTATTAGTTGCTAGTCAGTATTATATTATACCTATTTGTAAAGTCAGGATTTACAAAGTATTTGTAATGTCATATTTATATATATTATAATTTTTTGATTGATGATTGAAGAATTGATGTTAAACATTTTTTTTTGTCTTAAAACTTTGATTATTCGATGCTGTGATATGTTTGATTCTTGTATGTTCTCTTTTTTATGATTCTTATTGTGAAGATAGATAGAAATTGAAAACACTGCCCCTTATAATATAAGATGATTGATTTATATGGACGGAGGCATGTCGAAATATTGCGTGATTGCTTAGTATTTTTATTTATTATATTTTGGTTTAATATAGGAACTGAGAATTCTACATTCGTAAAATGTTTTGCTTAAAGTATTGTTAAAAGACACATTTATATTTAATCAATAAAATATAGGCACTTAAGTAAGATCTGTCAAAATTTGTACAGTAGTTATAGGTAATCTAGTCGCAGATTTGTTATCAAAATTTTTATTTTCCTAATGTGTATATAGATTAGATTTTTTTGTTATTTTTTATTTCTTTTCAAACACTCGCTGTTTGGTTATCCAATGTATGAGTTTTTATAACTATATACGAAATAATTCACTGTAATTCATTACTATAGGTAATGCTTTATAATGGAATGTTGTAAAACTTAACACAAGTGTTTCAAAGATTTGTTGTATTTCAAATATTTCAAAAGAATATTTTTGTTTTATATCATAGTAGATAATATATTTCCAGAATTATTATAGTTTGTTTTAAATTAATAATTATATAATTACTCCTGTGTTTTATTTAGTCTTCTTTAGTACTATTAGAAATATCGTGTAGAGTGTAGACTGTAGATGGACATATTTCATACTTATTAAACAAAATAGATTTATTTAAAAAACTTGATGAAAAATAATGGACTGGTAGTGAAAATTAAAATCTACCAGATTATTAATTAACCTCTCGACCCCGCTGTCAAACTATCAAAATCTGGATGACATCGCATGCGTAATTTCTAAAATGGCGACCAGATATTGCCTTTCACAAAAAAATTAATTATTCCGCATTCAAGCCATATTTTATCATTCTGAAAACGACAATTTACTCATTGATATATTTCCTATCTTATAAAAATTGATATGATTATAAAGAGCGTGTGTGCCAAGCACCCATGTCAGTCGTCAGAAGTGAACCCTCTTTGGAAAGTAAAGATGTTTCTTTCTAATGGTATATCTTTTTTAAAATAAAGTCATTCTATTTCATTCTAGTCTAGTTTATTGTTCAGGAAGGATTTTGAATTCATGGATAATATTTAAGTAGAATTTTAAATAGGAAGGTACCTCAATAGACACTACCTAGGTGCTTTTTATCCCAATTTTCAGCACGGTTTCTTTGGAAGAAAATGCGAATGTCACCGTTCTAATTCCACCAGCCAATCTCAGTTAGTCAATTCTTGTTTACTAGTTTCTAGTACTTGTAATAAGATAAGCGTTTGTATTATAACTATTTCTAACTATTGAAAACGCGTTGCAACTGAAAACGAATTTTAACTGACACATAATTTAATTCAAAAGTGCCGATAAAGTATTTGTTTTTTAAATTATACGTAGGGTACTTGCCTGGAACTAGATGGCGCTGTAGCAAGGCATAGCTTGTGCTTAGCATTGTAAATTGTTTATTTTTTCAAATACTTTATAGGTTGAATTAATCATTAATGATGAAAGAATATTTGAGTAACATCAATTAGGTAGTGAAATTTAGTTCAAAATTAATTTAATCCCTAAACTGTCTAGTTTCGAATTTTTTTAAGCTGCTAGCTAGTTCGTTCTTACATTTTAGTTGTATTATAGTTATCATACAAAGAAAAAGGAAGGTACCTAGGTAAAGTAAAGCTATATAACTAAGGTAGAAGAGGTAATTAACGCCCACCTAACAAAAATCTAATTTTTTATTTATTAAAACTACTTTAAAGCACATAAACAGACGACGAGTAGGTTTGATATTGTTTTCTAAACCGAAAAATACCAATTAAAACGTGAAACTATTTATGTTTCATGACATAAAGACATCTTTTTAAAAACTTTTTCTTGGGCGTTTATAGAAATACTGTGTTAAATAGCGCCCGTTTATGAAAGAAAATTGTGTATGCCTAAAATACGTTCTTATAGAATTTCTGCTAAGTAAAATATAAAAAGCACGTTATAAAATATCTTTATTAAAAATAAAAGAAGCTCAAGAAATAAAATTTAGTATTAAAACTATAAAATTCGTAACACACATAAAGTGACTTGTTTCTTCTAGTTGTAACGATTTTATACTTTTTTATTTTAGTTTAACTAATCAACGTTAACATTAGTAATCTTCTACCATACTTTAAACAAAAAAAACTATTTTTTTTCTTTCCATACATTGGGCGTTATTAAACTGTAGAGTGCAATAGCGCCCGAAGAAATAAAGGGGTAAGATCAATAACGCCCACTAAAAGCAACAAACAAAATCTTATAGTGAGATCTGGCAACTTAGAAACTACATTAAAATGCTTATTTATCGACGGCTTAATAATAATGATAATCTTCGTTTCTATCAGTCTTTAATTACTATGACACTTAGTTTAACAGTCTGAGCAAACAAACTCTTTATCTTCTTTGGTAAGACCAACACAGTCTTCATGGTACCACTTAAAACAAAAGGTACATTGTCGCAAATACTCTACCAATAAAAGTTCTACCAATAAAAAGTCTATGATCAGTCATAGATTATTCGATTTTTAGATTTTCGGAAAAAAGACATTTTTACGCTATTACATTAAATCCTTAAAAGTGTATCTAATTAATTTTGTTACACCCTATATATAATTACGCCCACACAAGGGTTAATAGCGCCCACACGTGGCCTACACGTAGTCTAATAACGCCCCAAGGTCCGTTTACTGGGCGTTATTACGCGACTGGGCGTTATTGACATTTTTTTAAAATTTTGAAGTAATTAAGTAAATCATTTTGAAAATATTTACAGAATATGAAGTGTAGTTATGTATACTACTGCCAAAGTAGTTATAAAATAATCCAAGAAATAACTCAAAAACAACTGAAAACTTATAGTTTCGTTAGAAGAAATTTTTATAACAGCCGGTGCACGTCTAACGCTCTTGAAACGAAAGCTGCTACTGGCAAAGATGGTGATTCCAGACTTACGCAACCGCGCTAGGCGCGTTCCTTTTGGTGCAATTCATGTGTGCGTGAGGTACGATGCGGGTCTATTGAATATAAGTGGGTTTTTTGAAGTTCGGGCGTTATTTAACAGAGGGCGTTAATTGACACATCTACCTTATGTTCAATTGCGTAGTTAGTAGGCTACCCTAATATTCAATTGTAGACTATTTTATCAAACAAGCAGGAAGTTTCTAATGACGGACTGCGTAATAGTGAGCACAATACTGAGTCATGAGTCATTCAGTGAAGGTCGTCTTTCGTACAAAAAATGGGGTCAAGGTTACTTTACCTTGTTTCACCAGAAAGGACTTGTTTAGCAAAAAGTGTTGCGTTAACAGTTTTTGGTATGCGAAAAATCTAAAGGTTAAAAAAATGTGTGCGTGTACTAGTGTACACACGTAAGAAGTGAAACTTCGACCTTTTTTTTCAAAAAATAATTTACTACATATATGCAACTTTACAGAATTATACGTCGAATCACGCGTGGTAGGGATAAGAAAAAGATGGCGCGTAACGGAAAAATGTCACGCGTAACGAAAAAATGTTACTTACACTAAATTTTTTTCTAACCCCGATAAAGAAGTTTCACTTCAAAAACTGATAACTTTCTGAATTAAAAGTAGATAGGCAATCAAAAGAGAAGTGGGTACATTTCTTTAATTTATTGTCCAGTAAAGAAGACTTAATTCAATTTCATCCAAAATTGTGTGATTGAGACATATTTTTGAATCTTTATACTTTTTTTATAAAATAGATATGTATATAGGTAGGTACTACATGTAACATAGATTATGATATGCGATGTTATAGTAGAGACATTTTAATAAAATTCAACAACGTAACCTAGTAACGACGACATAGAATAAAATGATATTTCGTTTTGTTAGAACTGCACATTTGCTTAACTTTTTTCAATCACGATTACATATTTATAATAATAATGACCGATACAAGTAATTTTAAGATTTGATTTTACTGATAAACCATTCCAAAAATAATAAACAATTTCTGATTTAAAGAACTGACGTCGCTACAATTTTGTGTCAATAAAACCTTTTTTCTTTTTAAATACCAGAGACGATATTCTAAAAATAAAAATCTGACATCGAGAATCGAATGCATTGATTACTTGTGAAAAAAAATCATCATAAATTAATAAATGCGTTGTTTTTTTTTAATTATGTATTATACTTACTTGTCTTATTTTGCTCCTTAAATTTACGAAAGAAAGTATATTACTGGGACAGGAATTCGCCTGATGAATTTTAAAATTGACATGTGTTTCAAGTTCGATTGACAAATGTTTCAAGTCCGTATCGATTAATTTACTTTAATCGATGTTTTTAGCAGGTTCCCTCTCTTCGAAGATAACATTGATAGACGTCAAATGTTGCCTATTAAATTGGCTCGACTATAGTAGCATATCTTTGATAACTTAACAGTATAAGGTAAGGGGAGGTAAATAAAATGACCAAATCACATATTCAGTTGTTTATTATCTATACTGTACTCAAAATCGATCCGAAGATCACATCACATAGTAATTTCATAAATAATATTACAATGTCATGTACTTTCTGTGATTGCTCATGAATAAAAAAATGTTCACAATATTATATCAATACTTTGTTCACTGGACCGGTTTACTTTTAGTAGACTGTACCTACTACATAATAACATACCATTATTTAGGTATTAAGAACTTACAGTGTACTTTCATGAGAGATATAATAATAATAATAATCAATTATTGTGTTGCAGTTCATTTTTTTGACAATATATTTACAGTTTTACATTTTTTTTGTGATTTACAAATAAATTCTTGAATATTTAATTAGGTCTCCATTATTCCATTTGGATTTACAATAACAGTACTTTATAGTTAAAAATATCACAAAAATGAAATATATTATGTGTAAGACACACGCAACATTAAAAATACAACAAAAAGAAAAATATAAAATCCACTAGAAACCTTGGGCCAGAAGAGTCCCTTCTAAACAGGAAGGATACTTTCGATGTTCTATCTTTTATAACGGCAATTTGATACCATTATATATATTATCACACTAATTAATTATAAAATTAATCGATTGTCTTACAATAAATGCGTCAGATCATAAAATTTTGATTATAAAATTATAGGCAACAAATAATTCTTGAAACGATAAATTTCAACAAAACATATAAAATAAAGGATGACAACTTATGTGTTTAAGAGTCACATTGCCGTATTGATAAAAGCGAAACGTCACGCCAGCTCCAGCTCGAAACCGATAATAACAATCAATACAAAACACAAACGACCTCCTAACGAGTTTAACTCCAATTTCGCTATTCACCTTTTATCGATATGGCATTCCACTTACGATATACGACAATAAATATAACGCACTTACACATTAATCACTTCTTTAATTCCGACGCTAGGAATTATTCATTTTATAATATATACCTAAAAATATAATCACGGCACAAGTATCCCTCCGACTAAATTACTAACGTAGTGTCACTTTATCAGGATTTAGAATCAAATATGTATGATGTATCTTAAATATTTCATTATTAATATATCATTATCAAAATATCCACTAAATGGGAGGAATAAATCAAATTATTAATATTTTATTCTAACATTATACGCATGACTGATCAACAAAAGGATATGGACTAGGAATAATAGTAGGCATTGGGCTTCCATGCCTCGGGAAGCTTGCGCCTGCGCGCCGCGACCGGTCGCGTGGCGGTCGCGCGGCGGTCGCACCGCAGTCGCAGCGCGGTCGCAGCGCAGTCGCGTCGCGGCCGCCGCGCGCCCGACCGCGGCGCCAGGCGCGCCCGCCTCTCTCTATCCGCATATCACCTCTACATTCATACGAGATTTCGAGTCAAACTTAATACTGCTTGCTGCTTGCGATTCAAACGATACAGGGGAACTATGTCATCACTCTGAACTTCAAGGTTATTCGGACGCGATCGTCGGTCACCATTTGTGCATCCGTAGACGGAAATCGATCGGTTTAAGAATGACTATCTAGCAAAATCTATCTGGAATAAAAGCCGACGTTCTATCCTAGAATGTAGGTAAACAGATCGGAAGAATGCCTTCGTTTCTATGTATTGTCCGACAACGTTCATTGTTCGATTTGAATATTCGTTTGCTATCCACTCTAGGAGTGTTGCGACCTATGCTAAGTGTGTGGGAGGGCGAAGTGGGGCCGCGCTCGACCGAACGTGAATTGTGCTCCGGCGTCAAAAGTTCTCGTGCCGAAGGAGAGAAGCGGCTACGCTATTGGTGTTTCATTATTATCGATTCGCTTAATCTAAACTAGTGTAAAACTTGTCATCTATAAACATAATTTCATAAATTATAACATACGTAAAAAAGTAACATAATTCTCACAAAAATGCTCACAATAGGAGTGGGTCGCAACTTCCGACACCGGCCTCGGCCGAAGCCAGAGAGCTGCGGCGCGCGCCGACGTGCCTATACACAACGAACTCGCACGTCACATCAGGAACTCATATCGTATCTTAAAAAAATAATATATAATAGTAATAAAACATTTGAAACCTCACTAACTACTATTCGACGACGTCGGTACGATCTCGACAGAAATCATTCATACGGCTCCTGCGTTCCGAAAACTATTCATATCACAATCGCACGACCGTGCCCGAGAATCATATCCCGCTACTATGTACACACTCTTTCCCGTAGACTAGCACGTGCCCGGCGGCGGCGCGTCGCGGGCGCTGGCTCGCGGCTCGCACTCGGCTCGCGGCTCGCCACCGCCGCTAAACTAACGCTAACATAACATCACCACCTCCGCTGCGGAGCGACCCGCTTCCCGAGTGTGTCAGAGGCGCGACCGGGGCGGGGGCGGGGGCGCGAGGCGCGGGCGACTTGCTGGGGGGATGGGGCGAGGAAACGAACGAGGGGTCAGAGGGGGCGGGTGGGGTGAGGGTGGCAGGGTGAGGGCGAGAGGGCGAGGGGTGAGGGCGAGGGGCGACGGGGCAGGTTAAGGAGGTCGCAAGGCCGGCGGCAGCTGCACGGGGATGTGGTAGTAGCGGCAGGCCGCGCGCCGGCAGGTGCCCGCCGCGGCGTCGCGGCACACTACCACACGACACCCCACCACCTGTAGCCCGCACCCTGGAACGCAGTCATACCGCACTTTATTATACATCACAAAATATAAACAACGACATCCACGGCCCTCATTTTTTATAAGACTTTGTTCGTTAAAATTTTCGTTTTAAAATGAGTAATTAATATAGTTTTGACCATTAATTAATAAGTTGTCATTAATACAAAGCTACCGAACTCTGGGTCTACTTTTAAGTTTACGGTTCACTAGCTAGAATGGACGTGGACAATGCTTGTACCTATTTATAATTTTTTTTTTCATAATTAATGCTAGGGTTAACATGCGATTAAATAATTTCAACAATACATTCTAGACGACTAAATCCACTAAGCTAAATAGAACATAGTTGTCTACAGTTAATTTAACGACTACTGTTTGTTTCTATATAACTTTTTGTACTACATTTGAAATATAATTATACGTATACGAGCGATACGGGCTAGGCATTGCAGGTTTCGGCTTATTAAATTGCTACTCAAATTGACTACGTAAAAATGTAAATTTACATGTTGTTATGAAATGATATAAATTTTCCAAAAAAAGAAAAATGCAACACCTATATTCGCTGCATAATATCATTACGAACTACATACAGAGATTATACAAGAAATAATTACTATAAGTTCAAATACAGACATGAATTTTCTGAAAACACGTAATAAAATATTAAAAGTTAAATCCATGCAAAATACACAAAGAGGGAGGGGGGGATTTCCGGATATTTCCATTGTTAATATTTATAGCAATTTCACACGAATGTAGCAAGTAATGATAACTACATACCTTCACGAATATGAACAAATCTGCAGGTAGGTCTGTTGCATCCTTGTCGATTAAAATCTTGGCACACCGGGAGGGTGTCCAGTAACTGTAAATATAATAATATTTCATAAGAATATATTCATTTTTTTATGATAACATTCGGACATTATTTGCCACAATCTTACACTTTTATAGATTTACGCAAGTATTAATAGCGAGGCTCTCTAAATTATTTGGAAGTGGTTATAAAAAATAAGGAACTTCGTTCCAAAAATATAATTTATTATACTTAGTTTCAATTCCTTTAAATCAATGGCATTTAGAGACTTCCATACACTCATAGAGACTTTCATGTAACATAAATAATTATTTTAAACTATTTTATACTTCTGCGTAGAAAAACAATCTATATCTCTTTTTTTTTGTTGTGGCAGTCCTGTGCGAATGTTTTCAGAAACTAAAATCTAATTCATAAACAGTCATATCACATATTTTAAGTACATGTACTAAAATAATAATACTTTTAAGTATTACAAGCAACCCTTTTTTATTTCTAGATAAATATACTGAAATACAAAATAAAATAATAGAAACGTAGTATTTTCGATATGACGGTTTGTGAATGGATATGTTAATAGTGTTAATGCTAACTCTATGTATATCATCACTTATTATGGACATTCATATATCTGACACTGATTTATCTTCATTGCACAGCCGTCTGAAAATAAACGCTCAAATAGTTTTTGTAATATCAAAGAGCATGGGTCACTGGCCTCAGATGTCACTATACTATAATGTCGTCTAACACAATATCTTTCGATAGATCTTTATTAACTAATGCGTGTGTACTTTCTCATTGGCTACATTTAAATATTTAAACAAGAAAAAGAATATACACGGAAGGCGATTGCTCGAAATTAAATATCATTGCTGCTTTAATATTACAATAACTTTACAAGATTCGATGCACAATATGATTGTACCTTCCAAGCATTCTTTCCTAAGGCGCGCTGACAGTGTGTCACTTTTATATTGTAAAATCTGTCAATAAAAATTTACACAAAACTAAAAAACACGGATCCCAGGATAAAATCGGTTATTCATGAATGAGTTCCGTAACCGTCAGAGTAGTGTTAAAGTATGCTGCACTATGCACATAGTAGGTATGAATATATAATATCTAAATGGCATGCAGAACGCTTGAAATATAATCATTATTGCGCAGCCAATCTTTTTTTAAGCGTGACTATATTTTACAAAAAAGCTAAAGCATGATGCTAGACAACTTTTACCAGGGCGAGGGCGACTATAGGTTCTGTAGCGTCCAAGTGTACCCATAAAACCAACTGTTGCTAAAGCTAAGAGGCTGTGTGGGGAAGGTTACGACGTGTCTGCGTCGGCTGGTGATTAGATCTTCAGATGTTCGCAGTAGAGGAACTGGGTCATGCGCAACGGTTCGCTCGGTAGGCGTGGTTAAATGTAAATAGACAAATTAAACTTATACCTTTAGCTTACATGACAGTTCTGGACGTGACATGTTAGTGGTAGTACAAACTGCAACATAATGACCATTAGAGTGCGGTTACTGTACGACAAACAAAAGAAAACCAAGTAGATTAATTACGGCTACGTGAGTACTTCGAGTAAGCATCAGAGAGGCTTCAACGAGTCGTAAGCGAGGAACTGAAGCCGCAATGGCGAAGCACTTTAAGCATTATTCAAGAAAATTCGAAGTGGATAATTAGCCGACGTACAAAAGAAAATTCAGTAATGAGATCTCAGCATTTGAAAGTTTAAGAATTTTGGCTGAGTGTAAGATAATTAGATACATCACTTCGATTTTTCTCGTTCCACCACTGTCATTTCAACTACCAACTACGCAAAAATGATTTTATTATAAAAGCATTAGAATTCAAGTATTTAAGTGTCTAAATATATAAAACCCCCTTATAGTGGTTGATAGTTGATACTGGCAATCGGTTGGAATGTTTTCATATTAAAGAGTTGACCACGTTCTTAATTTTCATGAAACTAGTGTTTAAGTTATGGGTAAATAAAATCGATTAACGTTTCAATTTCCAACATAAGTAATTCAATGTTCGAATTTCTAGCATAAGTCAACTCTTTAACAGTATACTTTAAATGGCTTCATTATAGTTTTTCATTAATAAATTCTTTCCTGAAATATCTGTTAAATAAATGCCATTCAAATTTTTCGTGCAAGCTATTATATGATTTTTATAGTATATTTGATAAATACAAAATGTTTTCATAATTCACACACTGATATTTCAGAAGAGAACAACAAGAGGATATCACTTATACTGAGGATATTAAAGTAAGCTGATTATATCTTACCGGGTGTAAGCAAGGCAAATACTGTAGAGTGACTTCTTCCACATTTGAAAGCAAAATGTTTCACTATACAAAACTAAAATCATCAACAAATTGTAGCATCAACTGTCCATAACAATGTTTAACACGGTTACAGCACAATGTCTAAAATGGCTGAGGTGATTATGAATTTGATATTTATTACAAATGGATTCGCCTGATAATTAACACAATCTTTTTTTTTAGTTTATACAACAGACTTCAATAGCGAAAGTATTTTGTGAGGTTTCATAGCAATCGAATACGTGAAGGTGAATAAGACTCCATTCCATATTTAATTTTGCATCAGATCTGAGGTTATTGATAAACGATCTCACGAAGGCGGGTAAGCAAATGGACGCAAAGGTGTTCTAGCGTGCATAGGTCTTTAAAAATAAAGGTCAGCGTCACACAAAAACATGTCGCACACACTCACAACTCATCCCTAGCTCGCTCGCCTCCATGAGAATGAAATACTATAATTAATCCTCACCAAGTCATTCCACATTTGTATGCATTGTCAATTCGGCACTGCGTTCGGCACAAACGCTCCAAGCGCACCTCGGCCCGGTTAGGCAATCAAGTCAGGTAAAGAGTGATCGCGCAAATCGCATATAGGCACTTATTCTACTCGAGTCGTCGAAAGCGCAACTAAAATGTTCTACGGAAGCGTGTGAAAAGCTTTCTTTTGTAACGATCATAGCGAAGAAATATTATATGCGTTTTGTTATCGCTTCCCGCGTTTGCAAAGAAATCGATTTACTGATGGAAGGTATTAATAAGCGTTTTAAGGTGTAAAGTAGAGGTGATATGTTTAGTTAAGGACAATAGCGCGGTTAGAGCACACACGGGAGCCCGAGCTGGCGAGCGGCGGGTGCCGGGCTGCAAGCGTGCGACGTGGACAAGGCGTCACGCAGCACTCGTTACCTGTCCGCGCTCGTCGGTGTACTCCACGTAAGGGGCATTCGGCGGCGCACAGCCTGTCCGTATCCGACACAATTAAGCGACAAAACATTTGTAATGCGGACGACAGCCGAAGCGGTCATTCGGAAGGCATGTAACAGAAAGCGTTAAAAATAAATCGAAAGAAAGTGCGACTCAAAGATAAAAAGCCGAGTGACGCGCGTCTAATCGCGACACTACATGATGACGCGCCGGCACACTGAGCACACACGAGGAGCACTAAAATAATGAGGAAAAATACCTGATGAGCCAAACGTACAAGGGTTCTATCCATGCGAAAATTAGAAGGCAGCTGTGTTAGGTGCGGGCCTGCTGCTGCAAGCCGGTAACCACTAGGTACTGGCTCGACATAATGACCAAAGCGCACCCGTGCGGAACTTCTCCGAGATAAAGCGTGTACGTAGCGGGATACGGGATCGACGGACCAAGCGCTCAACTCTGAGTACGACGATACTCACGATAAACGACGATCGACAAAAGGTAATAAAAAACGTACAGTCATGCATTTCAAGCGTTATTATTACCGGGATCGTAGATACGAGAAATATACACGCATAAGATAATAACGGTAAGTGAGTAGATACACAATAGAATATAGATATAGCGTAAAACTACGTAGACATCCGCGGAACGGGAATCGTTCGCTTCGTCCTTACAATTATACAATACAAATGTGACAACACGCCTAGCGCTAAATGCCCCGACAGGCCGGGGCCACTCGGCCGCACACGTATGAGTCTCTAAGCGGAGACCCCGCGCTCCGCGCCCCACCGGCCGCGGGCCGCCGCGCCGCTTATGTCGTCTTCATCTTTTTGTACGGGTTCACCGCCGCCGCGGCCGCCGCCGCCGCCGCAGCCGCCGCGGGCGGCGTGGGCGGCGGCATCGCGTACATGTACGGCTGCTGGTAGAACGCCGGCATCGGCATCGGCGGCGCCGGCCAGCCCGGCCGCATCATCAGCGGCGCGCGCATCAGGCCGGGCATGGCCGCGTGGCGCGCCTTGAACGCTTGCTGCGTGTACGCCGCGGCCGCGTGCGCCATGGCCGATTGTTGCGCCGCGAGGGCCAGAGCGGCGGCGTAGTTCTTCTGGGCGACTTCTTTGGCGACCGCCGCCGGGTCCGGGGTCGGCGTCTCGGACAGGGATCCCGGCGGGGAGGGCGCGGCGGAGGGCTGGTGCGGGTGCGGCGGCTGCGGCATTGCGGGTTGCGGCGCGGGTGGGGGAGCGGGCTGCGGGGGCGGTTGCGGGGCGGCCTGCGGCTGCGGCGCGGGCGGCGGCGCGGCCGACACCGTCACCGCGGCCGGCGGGGCGGACGACGCGGGCGCGGGGTACTCACATGACACGGGCACGAACGGCTGTTGCAGCTGCATCAGTTGCTGATAAGTTGTCGCGGGCTGGTACACCGGCATGCCGGCTTTGTCGGCGGCGGGCCGCTTGTAGGGCATCACGCCGGGGAACGCCTGGAAGAAAGACGGTGAGGGATTAGAGTGGGTTCGTTTGTTATTAGGGGCCTGTGGTCCCCGGGTTAAGTTATTCGTGAGGTCGACGATACTTACGAAGTTATCGTAATAGAAGGATCCGACGCTTTTCATGTCCATCTGAAACGAGAAACAAACGGTTGAGCGGAGGTTCACGGGCTAGAGGGCGGAGGGCGGCAGGGCGCGCGCGGCGCGGGGCGGGCGGGGGCGGCCGGCCCGCGTCGCGAGCGCCGAGCGACTGGAGGGACGCGGGAGGGAGCGTGCGGGAGCGGGGAGAGGGCGGGGAGTAAAGCGTGCAAAGCTGGCTGTACCGGTGGCGGCTCGAGCTCGGCGGGGGCCGGGCGTTTCTTTCCTTGCTCCGAAGTCGCGCTCGCTGCCGGCTGCTGCGCTGCGGCGGCCGTCTACGTGAAGCGAAGCGTCGCAGGACGGGACAGAAACAATAACGATGTAATAGATGCACAGAATACACCTAAAGCTCGGCGTAAGGTGATATTATGCGATAGATAAAAAAAATTAAAAAGTGAAGCGTGAGTGCGACGGAAGCGTGGGGCGGATCGTTACCGCGGCGAACTGAATAGAATAAGCTCTGCGAACAAAAGCGGCGTCGCGGCGAGCTAGACCAAGCGGAAGAAGTCAAGCGAGCGCGATCGAGGCGAGAGCGTGCAGCCTGGTGGCGTACCGCGCCGCGCGCCTGCGCCTTAAGGTGCGCCTGCAGGTGCAGGGGAGGGTGGAAATAGCGGCAGGGGTCGCGGACGCAGCGGCCCTTGACGGCGTCCATGCACACCGTGACACAGCCGTCGTCGTGCGCTACGACAGGCGGCGGCGGGTGCGCGAAGCGACACTCGGACTCGGCGCGCTTGCACGCGCCGCGCTGGAACTCCCGGCACACCTGCACCAGCACACACCACCATGTCGCCGCTCGCGCCCCACGCTCATAGAGCGCCCGCCATATTTCCCTCTACCTACTAGCCTGCCAGACCCATGTCTGAGGTGCTCTACTAGCTTATCGCGATTGTTTCGAGAACATAAACTACTTCTAACCTGATACTGGTATGACTTTACTTTCATATCCAAAACCAGATAGATCTAAGAGGTGAAATCTAAAACGACGACCTAACACCAAGCATTTGACCATAAAGTACACAAGAAAATAGAAACATCAAAACCAATTTTTTTTCTCGACCGGACGCCGCTTTTAATTTCGAACCGGTATAAAATTTTTAGAATTTGATCAACGCATCCGTCGCATTAATTCGATTGATTAAATATATTGTGAATCAAATTAGAGCTTTTCTATATGTAATATCAACGTTACATCACATTCGAGTCGATACGGGAATTACAGGGGACGCATATACATATTTCTTATATTTTAAAATTTTCTACTTAATACATTAATAACTCAACAATTGTTATTAATTTTGTATAATAGATACTAGAGAAAAGATTACCACCAGTGTAGGGCCTTTCACCGAGGGAATTAAGCGAGTGAGGCTCGCGAAGCTTTTGGCCATTGCGGCCACGCGCCACAGACAAACCAGGATAGTTAATGGCTCAATAGCCTTGATTTATGCGCAAGAGACCGACACATCGAGTTTGAATAAAATTTAAATAACTTAGGTTTGGTTCCATCATTGCAATATTTCTTAATCTATTCAATGCTTGTCGGTCTCTAGAAAGTGGCAACACCAGGAAGCGCTACTGGGGAAAGGTTGTGTCGATGTGGGAAAATAAAGTGTTATCCTTACCTCTAGACGGTCAGTGCGTGGCAACTTTTGTTGTAGCACAGGTTGTTGCATGACACCCAGAGGCGATGCAGCAGCGGCGGCTGGGTCGTGGCCCAACATGGCCGGCACCAGCTGCGGCGTGTAGTACTGCGCATACGTCGAGCCCACGCCAGGGACGCCGGATAAGTACGGAGACGTAGCCTGTGATGCGACCACAATATTATATTAGCTACTTTAAAAATAAATCACTGACGAAAATTATTCAGTCACTTTATATATTTGAATTCGGTTAAATAAGCATCATATCTATACTAATATTATAAAGAGGAAAGGTTTGTATGTATGGTTTTCACGCATAAACTACTGGACCGATTTTGATGAAATTTGGCACAAATAATCTTTAGACCCTGAGAAAGAACATAGGCTACCTTTTATTGCGAAATATGTACCACGGGCGAAGCCGGGGCGGACCGCTAGTATTTAATATTTACCAAAATATTATGCACCGCTAAACTTGTTATTTCATTAGTTTTACAGGAAAATTAGGCAGTATAAAGCATTGCATGCAAGAGACAAATGAAGATTAAAAAACATTAAATAAAGCGTACAATTTTTGTTATACTACCCACCGGCCACCGATAGACTAGAAATATGGTGGTTTAAATAAATAGGATAAGGTTTTATTTAAGTAAATATATGAGGAAAAGGATGCCCGTTCAGCAGAGTTGTGCGAGAAAGCAGGAAGATCGCTCAGAAGCTTCTGATATTAAAGCTTTTTCTATATATAGGCTTTTTATATATACGGTATTTTTATATTTGCGTAAAAATAGACTCTGTTTCTGCGAATTTCTGATGAAGTGGCATATACGGAGGCCACGATTCCGAGCAGGAAAGGAAGAAACAGGAAGAGTAGGGAGCGGATCTGTTATTGGTTGCTAATTGTGGTGTGCCGATGGTGGCCATACCTGCGGTGCGAGCAAGGCGAGACTGATCGGGTCCAGGGCAGCGAGATGACTCGCGGCCGCACCTGCTCCGCTCACGCCACCCACCTCGACACAAAACCACACAAACACGCTACTTATCGTGCGAGGACAGCCTGTGCCCACATTTCGCTTCTCGATATCGCTCCGCGCACTACTACAAATCATTCTACAGATTGCTTAGCTCATTGTTATAGAGTCAAAGAAGCTCCTTACGGAGAGAACAGCGGTGCGAGGAGAGACCCCGAGGAAAACGGGCAACATAGTTAGCGAGTGAGAAGTGAGGGAATGTTTTGGTGATTAAATCAGCATTACCGCTTAGACCCAATTCTTAACAAGTGATTACGTTTCAAAAGTAGTCATGCCACTTAAGATAAATTATACAAACATGCTCAAGCGGTGTGGAGCGATCGGCCATCAGCGACGTGGTTAATTTGCGCCCGATATGATCTAATTCTATGAATTTTATATTTGCTCATTATCATTAACAATTAAATACATGAAATTTAAAAGTTAAATATAAACTTATATACTTAATAACTATTGAACTATCTATCCAAACTGGGCTATCGTAAAAATTCAAGTTAATAATTCCCTGAAATAATGCTAGTCGAATAAATCCAACGATATTAATGTTCTTAAACTAAGCTTAGCTAAGGATAGCACGGGACACAAGTTAAACACGATGCTAGTCTACGTGGTTTAACAATTAGTAAGAAGAAATGCCTTTAAAAGTATAAAGTAGCGAGTTACATCGAAAGCTGCGTATTGCGTGCACTCCCTATCTACAAGTTGAGGGCCGATCACTCAAGCGTTAATTTCGTGAGGATATCAACTTGACGATTGACTTACCACAGTGGGGACCTGGCCAGGGAGGACCTGGCCAGGCGTCAGACCCATCTGTTGCATTAAGGCGTTTTTGAGAGCTAAGTGATTCCGCCCGTTGATAAGTAGCTGGTCCTTGAGGTGCTGCGGTGGATGGAAGTACTTGCAAGGAGGCTTCTCGCGGTTACATCGACCCTGAAATATTATATTTATTCATTATTCATTATTATAATATCATGTATGTGTATTGCACAATTTATTTATTGAGGATTATTTCTTTAATTCAAAGTATAATTATTATGTCCAGAACTATTAGATATAAAATGATGTAAGTAATCTTTATTGTCACCAATGTGTAAAGTAGGTACTTCAGAATTTAAAAATAAAAGTATAATAGATTTCATTCTTCTTAATTTCTGCGTCAATGAGGCTTGAGATAATTGCCTTTCAGAAGCAAAAACCCCCGGCAAAAGCCGGCTATGATGATTTATTTACATTCGCGTAATTAACTGTCGCACTACGTGACAAGAAGCTCGTTTTATCGCAAAATATCGAGCTTCATCTCCATATTTTATTCAGATAAAAAGACGACGCGTTTATCGAAGTTTTAATAAACGTTAAAATAAACAATTTCTTCCCTTTTAGAGAAAAAGGAATGTCTGTTCAACTTTTATTAATATTCGTAACGGAAAACAGATAAAAAGCTTTGTTATAATAATTTGTCCGTTGGATCAAACGCAGTTGTTATAAATTTTCTGTTATCAAAGTTTGAGGATGCGTAATCCAACAAGCTGGTGCTGCATGCAGGCGGCTGCATTTAGATTAACTTGTTACTGGCAGGCATAATGTTAGTTGGTCGCTCCTCTCGGTGTTAAGCACTGGATAAAGTTATTATTTCCTGTTACTGTGCAACGTTCGCTTTAACCGAGTTTTGATTTCTCGCAATCCGTTTATTAAACTTGAATCGGTGATCACGTCCGTGTCATAACTACGATTGGCGGGCTGACTCTATCAAATTAATATTTATTAGGATAGACAGATTTCATAATTAGAAACTTAGAAATTACAAAGTTTACGCAGTGTAACTCCAAGTTAAATGTGAATTGTTTCGAATATCATCGTCCCCTTCTTAGGGTCATTCGATTTATGGCCCGGCCTTTGATACCAGAGAAATGTAAAACTAAGTCGAATGGAACTTCTTGTAGGCTACGCTTATTTATCAACAGCATACTTCAGCAAAGAGTTTAACAACATAATGGTCGTTCGAAAAATGTATAATGCATTTAGTGTATAGACTATAGAGGCATGCATAGTTTGTTTTTAGTGAAGCGCTACAGCGCGTGAATGCAGGTATAGCGACCGATTAGCGAGACAGATAACCCTGCCGTAACAAATGGCCGCGTCGCCTCAGACGGATGGCCCCGTCGATTCTCGCCCTATTGCACATATTACAATGCATTAATTGCTGCTATATTGACGTGCAATCGGAATACGTGTCCATACATTTTGATTAACGACGCTTACGAGCCCAAAAAAAGAGCCGACGTTTGAGCTATTTAACATTCCCGATCAGTAATTGCAGTGCAATGAGTGTAAAACATGTTGTTCCTATTTGCTGTACTTATACAGTGAATTAATTGCACTCATTTACACGATGAACTAATGAATAAATTACTAGCGTTTATGAAGAATTGTCTATATTTGGATTTTGAATGAATGAGCTGTCGATAAGTAATAACAGTATACTTAGCAACGAATAAAAAAACAATGCGACCAAAGCGCGAATGTGTCACGTACGTATGTACATGGAAGTTAGTCTTTCTTTATTTCATTAGAATTCTGTGATTGTATTATCAAATTAAATCCCACTCTATAAAATTAATCCGTCCATGATAATGTTACTAAAGCATACAAATTCATTTATAAACATTTATAAACATATAATCAAAATAACTGGCAAATTTACTTTTAGGATTAAATTGGATACAAGGGGTAACCTTTTGAATGTTAGGAAGGTAGTTGTTGGAACGCTGGGAGAGGGTTGAGCGACCGCAGGGTGGGCAATAACCACCCAAAACTAATAACATTTTTGTGATAGTAGAGCAAACGGAGCGCTTCCCTTGCACTGTCCGTTATGACACAACAATGAGCACTTGCTATATACTGCTGTATAAGTGTTGCCATTTCACTTATTATATTTATGCAATGATAATTACTCATGAGGCTTTGACACTACTATAGTCTATATACACAATACGGCCTCAAGAGTTTCAAGTGAACGAAATGTATACAAATTTAAGTTTGGCTTCAGTACAAACAAATCTGTCGAATAAGATAACAAAAAAAATATAAATTTACTTTCAAATCCAACTGCCAACTGCAACAATGCAGTAACGAGCAAGGAAAATGTTTACAAAATCTGTTAGTCATCGCTCACAAATGAAAAATGGAGTGCCGTGTTCTTATCTTGGCGAAGCAAGCAAGGCGACCGAGGGCTCTTTGAATCTGTAACGCGTATAACGAACGGCCCTCGAGTGCACTGAAGAAGTTACTGTACACCGAACAGTACAGTTCACTGACAGTCGCGTGCTGCCATCTTCTGCATACTGCTTTTGTTTATGGCTTTTCCACTCGACCAATTACATTTAAAGTGACAAGGAGATGACAGAACATAGTTCCTAGCTATTTCATGTAAAAATTAATGATGCAAAATATAAAACTTCCATACAGAAGAATTAAAAAAATTGCTACGTCTTTAAATATATCTCTAGTAATTAATTATAGACTGATAACAAGATAAAACTTAATCATCGCATTTATAATTGGGGATTAGGCATTGTTTCTGAAAGACAATGCGTTCGCAATACAATTAAAGCGAGCCCATTCATTAGTTCTGTACACGTGATAGTGTGCGTATCGTATACAAATACGTACTATAGGAGTGCCAAACAGGAGACCCAGAATGCTTCTCCAACGACGTGTGCTAATCGATTGATCGATCACAATTGACAAGTCGGCGGCATGCTGTCGGCGACTACATACGTACGCGCATCGTCCTACTCACTACTGCTATTGGTCGAACTGACACGCGCCGCTGCAAATCGATGCACGAGGAAAACAATAAGCTTACGATCACATGAATGACACGATATATCCTAAGCCCACTTATACACAAGAAAGTGGGTGCCAAAAATGCTTATGATGTCAAACGGGGACGCAAATAGAAACCGCCGGTGAGACGTGCCAACTCATAAACCTGTGTAGAGGTGTCCTGTATTTCTAACGCTAGTGTGCGTAGGCATTCGTGGAACGTGGCCACATTTTATTTATGCATTTAGTGAATGTGGAATATTTATTGATGTGTGGGAATAAAAATACAATTATGCAAATCGAGAAGATTACACGTCATAAAATATAGAAGAAGAGGCGAGTCTTAATATGATTCGGGTCGAGATTATAACCGAGATGCCACAAATAATTTTTTGACAACCCAAATAGGGGAAAGGTAAAATCTAATTTGCAAAATTTTGCGGCTGAGAAAGGAATTGGGTAAGCAAAGTTAATTCTGAAAGTAAGTAGAATTTGAATTTAAAATGATTTATAGAGGCGCAGGGAGTGGCTAATGAGCCGTCACGCGAGAGGGGCGCATGTTTACGCCTCGCGCTCGCGCCACTTTTTATTTCAAGCTCTGGGCGGCGCTACGCTGCTCGCAAGCTCGCGATACCATCACGTAATATCGAACACGCCTCCGTCTTGCCATCTACCATCACTCAAAAACATATTGTGTTACATTTTTAGAAAGTAAGCGCAAAGAGTTTAAAATTAAGAATTATGCACTCTGTAAAAGTTTCCAACAAGTTTGCATCGTGGCGTCGTAGCTTAACGTTAAAATATGCATTCGCGCGCGGAGTTATCTCGGCCACTTTTGCCGTTGCCGCCGGCGAGCGGTCAGGCGTTGTTTATGCCGGTTTTAATATTAGTTGCCCATTTTTATACGCTAATGTCGAGGTGAAGCAATTCGCTAGCTAGAAGAGAAGTTCCATCGCACAAGATACAATTACTTACTAAGACCGGAGATTTCACCTGAACTTTGAGCAGAGTTTACCTATTAAGTTTGTTTAGTGGAGGATACAAGCCAAGTTCATATCGCTGAGCGTACAACGTGCACGATTCCAGAGGCCTAACGTTATACTTATGACGGCGATATCCCGCGCTGCCAGAGTTATTCATGACAATGTTGTAACATTTGACTTAATGTAAGTAATCAGTACAAATTCGAATATGAGGCTATTGTAGATGGTAATAAAGCGTTGCGGAGAGCCGCGGGGTGCGAGATTAATGCAACGGAAGCAGGCACAACCTCCTTCAGGTGTTTCATTAAATTGCGCGCGGCGCCTCAGCCGGCTCGTACGGCCATTATGAACGCTGTAAGCTCGAGGGCCATTCGCTTTAAGAACGCCCGCGCCACTTTGTAACAGCCTTAATGAATCTTGTTACTTATAGGCTCGCGTAAATTGCCTGTTTTACTAACGTGCCGAGGCGCAAGAAAAAACATTGGGTCAGTGAACGCTAATAAACGGAATAGCTTTACATTTAACAAAGGGAAGAAAAATTTTGAAGTTAATGTTGGGTTTTAGTTACGCGCATTTGATTTGCAAATGAGAACAAAAAACAAAGCTGCGTAAAATTAATAAACAAGTCTTTTAGCGTTGTCAAAGATAAGTTTTATTCAGCTCAAATTACTTAAGAATTAACAAGACCATGATTTAATTCATGAAAAAATACTTATCCCATTTTTTAAATTCGAAAATAAAAAATAAAAAAATACGTGATCGGATATTTTCTTAGAATATTGCACAAAAATGGTAAGATAAACATGTTTTAGTCATATATCATGTATTGTCGATAGAGACGTGAAAAAAGCTACCTAGGTACTTGACGCATTTGAAATTTTGAAATCGTAAGCGTTTCCAGCTTTAGGTAAACATTTAATATTCCCTTCATGAATCTTAGCGAATATAATTTGTTAGTCAAGAGTTAGAGGTGAGGGTGTAGGACGTATGTTTACCTATGCGACATCACCCAGGCCTTGGGTCGTCTAATCAGTTTAGTCAAGCTGATGCAGTAATTAGTACAAGCAAACAGCGCCACGCTTCCCTCAGCCGTGGAACTGCTTCGACTGAAACTTACGTAAATCATTCACACGACTGGCACACTTGCATTATTTAACAACCATTTCCAGATGCAACGGTATTAGCTTCAGTTCGCCACAATTGTTCGCTTTAACAAAGATTCTGAAATACAACGGTATTTTCTAAAGTCTAGATTTCATGAGTGCATTCAACTTTTTCTATGTAGGATAATTTAAAATTTTATAGCTTCGGCATAAGATTGCGATACAATTGACAATTTATAAGAATACTACTGCAATTTAATCACCTAATGAATGAATCGCCATCGCATTAAAGTCTCCGTTCGGAACCGTGTTAAAGCAAGTGAAGGTAAAAGGCGATAACTGCGAGGTAGTCTAACTACAAAATAAAGAGCTCTTAGTAGGTACGATAAGGGAAGTTTAAAGGGAGTTTTCGGGCACGGGTCGGACCGATAAATTGGGCGGCACTTAATTATGATCTCGGGCGGCATCTTGCAAGCGGCTAATGTCCCGGACTCGTTTAATGCGCGAACTTGTAGTCTCAGCTCCGGCGGGCGTGATAAATTTCCATCTGCGCCCCGCTCGCCCCAGCGGTACCGTCACTCGACATACGTCGTCTAATTTGTACACCTTAACTTTGCACTACTCTCGCCTTTGCCAGTTCCCGCTCTAAATTGCCAACAGTTACTTATTACTAGTTTCTACTTTGCAAAACAATACGATCCGTTACTCGAAATTTGGCTTGAACAGTCTCAAATTTGAATAACAATGACAGAATCCTATACAGTGCCTTACTGAAATATTTTCGTTAAAATTTAAATAAAATGCAATAAGTACCTACTTCTTTCCAAAAGCAAGAAATTGTAAATGGTTGTTCCTATCATAACCATACATAACGATTGAATAGATCTTCGGTGAGAAATGCTAGATTCTTGCTAATAATAATACTAAAGAAGGGTTTCTTACAAAAATGACACTTAAATAAAACGATCGTAACTTAAAAGTGAATAAAATGGAGCTCACAGCTCTAACTGTAGTTTAGGCTTATCACATCGAGAGTGCAGAATAAACGAATCCCGGCTCGAGCTAGCTGCAGACTTAAGTCTATGCAGCACACGGCTGGGTTCCCACACATCGTATTCCACTCACTAAAATCCGACAACTTAGTAAACATGTTCACATAAATCAATTTTCTTACAAAACTATAGTCATTAACTTGGATTGATTTATGGTTCAGACAAAAGTTAATATGCGTTAGACAAGCTGTCTCCATAATCTTATGCTTCAGCCAAGTAAAAATCAAATTTAAGTTGAATCTCCAAGGCAATCCAACAAATTCGTTACATCCGAAAATAGCGAAGAGTTTTGCTTTCATTCGATATTGAATATTTCACTTACCTCTAACTTGGTTTGGCTTTTATGATTAATGTTGGAACGAGCGTTTTAGTGAATGTTGATTTATTGTAATAGCATTAAATCACACCGAGAAACACGTAGCGCATTAAGCGATAAAGCTAATAATATAGAACATTATGATCGGGCCAGTACATTAGGAGGTGCCAGAGTGTTATTGCATCGTGTTAGGTTAATGTGGGGGTCGCAGAGGGGCGCTGGAAGGGCGCAAGCAGGGCGCAGTCGGCGCCTTGCCTCGATATACTCGTAATTACAGCGGCCAAGACGTTGTCGAGACGTTACGTCGTCCTAACGACTTTTATGGCGTATGTAACATTGCCGGCACATAACATAAATGTGCTGCCTCCGACGCCTCGGTGGAACATTCTCAGATTAATAGCGTTAAAACGTTTGCTTATTCGTAATATATTTGTAGTTATATGTTCTTATAACACGAATAGGCGCCGTGTAATGTGCGCGGCATTTCCAATTATAAATCTATACTAATATTATAAAGAGGAAAAGTTTGTAAGTATGTATGTATGTATGTATGTATGTATGGTTTTCACGCATAAACTACTGGACCGATTTCAAAAATTCTTTCACCATTAGAAAGCTGCATCTTTACTGAGCAACATAGGCTATATTGCATTTTCAAAAAAATTAGAGATCCTTACCAAAAATGCAATAATGTAACCCAAGGTGTAAAAAAATCCTCAATAAAACTTCTGTCATCGCGTGCGCTGCGGAATCTATTGAAGATAGAACAAAAAAATGTTCTACGGTATTATAGAATGGATCAATATCTACAAGAAAGTCCGCGATACCATATGTCCATCTTCAGTAGTTATGTTACTACAACAACTTTTTTACGTTTTCAAAGTAAATAGAAGTGCCGACAGTAATCAAACCATGTTATCCATACACATATATTAATCCTTATCCCATTAAATGATGTTTTATTATAGACTGTTTCAATACCAGCAAAATACTTTTTAAATGAAAAGAATTGGATATTCCATTCAAAAGATATAACGAATTTTTAAAAGTGTCAATCTACAGAAAATAGTAGGTATACTGTTCGAGCAGGCCGTAGTGCGGGGGTCACGGAGGAATTCTACCAATATGCGTCTTGACGGAACACAGTGGGGTTTTGGTCGGTAGGAATCCGACATAACCCACGGCCCCTCCCCCGGAGGCCGTGGGTATCTATGAAGATTTCCCCACTAAAACAAAAAAAAAAGGCCGTAGTGCGGGACGGGGTAAAGGTGATTTTCATGTGATTAAAAATTAAACCTATAGTCCGACCTATAGTAGACTTTTCACTGTAACGATATCGCTATCTATGCGGGTGAAACCGCAGGGCATTGCTAGTACGTCATAAAGTAAAGCCCCTAAAATTTGCTCCAGATTGTATGTAGGTATGTATAAATAACTGTTAAATTTCAATAGTTTATATATTTTTCGATATATTGCCAACATCATTTAATAATGCCATATAAATTTAATAGAAAACAATACATTTTTTAGCATTTGAAACTAAAAGGATAAAAGAACGCAATGAATATAAGTAATTAGTCGGTACGAGCGATGAAAAAGTTTGTGAATTGAACAAAACAAAATGTGGAGCGAGTCCCCCGACTATATACATGATCACGCGTTGAATGACGGACGGTGTCCCGTCCCGAGCCGTCATTTAAATCTTTATACACATTAGCTTTATAGGCTACTGGGAGCTTTCTACGGCGTTAGCGGCGCCCGAGTGCACTTTTATTGCGGATGAAATACCGTAATTGCCTCTCGGCGCCAGCCCGTGACTGACGAGTTTCGTACGTGCTAATTGTACCATCTCATACTTTCGCGAAATATAACTTTAACGTATCTACATACGGAGACGTTATACAAAGTAAATATACTCGTTCCCTTTCAGCTGTTAGTCAATTATTTACGATTATATATTTAATGATGTTTTCGTGATCGAATCACTAAATTATGTATGATAAATAAAAATGAGCATTAACTTAATCGTTTTAGTATAAGCCTTTCTGGTATAATTGATCTCTATAAAAATATAGATAAGAAACAATGACTGTTTTTCATAGCTCAATCAGGGGATTGAGCTATGAAAAACAGTCCGCTATTAGGGAATAGCGGTAATCTTGACAAATGACGGTATTTCAAGGGTAGAGCAGTCGACAGCATGGGCTGCATTGACAAAACCCAAATAAACCGATGCGGACGTATAAATAAGCATACTCATTTTATTGAGTGAAGGAAATGTGGAGGAAATCGTTTCCCGGGTCATTACACGACGCATCAATCAAAAGAGGCCCTTTGGCTGCCTAGTCGAGTGGATTTCTAAAACTTACACATTAGGCCGGCACGAGCCCTTTGATTGCTCGTTGACAAGCTTCCGGCAAAGTACATTTCGACCGTCGGCTATGATAGCAGATACGATATTAATGAAAGATTTTATTTGAAGAAAGCAGAACAGCAAAAAATAATAGGGACCGTTTAACGTAAAATATAGGTTTCCGGGTTGCGTTTTGGCAAGACGGGGAATGGGCCTAGATTTGTGTGAAACGCTAAATGCGAATGCGCTAGCACTGGCCCGTGCACGAATCACGATATCTGCATTGTGGGCCGGCAGCGCGGCGCCGTCGGGTCTGCCGCCGCGGCGGCGGCGCATTCATCAGGCACGCGACGCCTCCAAGCTTTTCCTACACCACCCTTATACCACCTTACCACCCCTTATCGTCGACGATTTGCGATTTTAATTGAGATTTTAAACTACCCAGTACAAACAACATTTTAAATGTTTGCTTCTACAGTTTTTGATTTTGCGATTTAAGAAACGCATAATCCATTTTTTTATTATAAGAATGATCCATCAAAGAATGCACGCACGCAGATTTTTTTTAATTTACCTTATAATACGATGTAAATCGGAACTAGCAAATATAAGTGAATATTATAGCTCGTTCTGAGCTTTAGAATTGTCGAGTAAGATTAATGGAGCCGAAGATTGCAGGCACGGCTCACAAAACCGGAGCAATTACTGAAGCATTCGACACGTCCACCTTGCGGAGTGCACCGCAACGCCGCTATTATCCTATGTAAATCCGGATTAATTCCCAAATATCGTGTTCTGCCGCGGGCTACCTGCTATCGCGACCATTAATAATACGCCGTGTTACAAATACGGGCCTTACAGCGGAGCCGTTTAGCTCGTTGGCGAAATAAACCAGCGGTATGTTACCTTATTTTATACGCCCGTGCCACGGCAAGAGATATTGTACATTATGCAAAATTGACGTGATAAAGCGCCATATCAAATACTTAAGCGAATATTTCGCCGTACGAACGCGATGCCTTCAATATTTATGTTAACTATATAACACAAACATTTATCTACGTTAACATCTAGACGCAAGTTTAGTTTGGAACATTTTATTTATTTTAGCGCTACTGTATTTATTATTTATAACATCAACATTCGTGAGAATATGCAATATAATTTGGATACCGATGAACACACTGGAAAATTATGTGATTATAAGTATATTAAAAATAATCATTACAAAACACTTCTAAATTGACGAGACATTATTAAATACCATCACGAATACATCATCTAATTCATATATAATAATAGCGTTAAATTAGACAAATGGTAATTCGATTAGAGCGAATACGGCATTAGGGCGGTGTTTATCGCACTAATCTCATAAAACAGGTTAGTAGAATGAAGGGAATAGATCATCGCGAGGTCAGAGGTTCGGGTCGGGTCGAAACGGGCACGCCACTAAAAATAATCCCTTCGTTTAGGACGCATTAAGAATGGAAACTATTTGTCTATAAATCGTCATATAATGTAATATAACTAATGAAAATGAAGAAACGCAATTATCGCGTGGGGAGAAATGTTCTTTCGCCCTTATTATAAGGGTAAGCACTTACAGGCGCTGTGCCGAGTTAGTTGGGAGGGCGGAGAATCAAGTTTGGGGACTGAATGCGGTGAAATTAGACTTAGTGTCTTTACACAAACCCGTCAAATTTAATGCTCTAAGACGTGTTAATTGTAAGTCGAGACAAAAAGAAGAAAAGTTAATTAGCCACTCATTCTATTTAGCCAGACGAGCCGCACTTTACGCTTTGTGAATTTATAAATTTCCAAAGAAAAACTGTCTAATACTTTTTCTTCACGCCACTGTGACGCCACACTCGCGAGGTTTTTCATTTGCCAGTGATTCGTTTATGAGTTGATTTTAATTGATTATGAAATTTATTTATTTTCTACAATTTAACAAATGATTTTTACTTCCTCTTGAAAATTGCTAATTATAAAAATTTTACATTCAATTATTTTAGATTACCATTAATTTATTTTGCAAAAATAGAAAGAACTTTACAATAATTACGTAACGTTATCTCTAGCTAACTATGATATGTTTGTTTGAGTAGTTTTAATTATATTGCACAATTTTATAAGATAGATAAATAACTGTTCTTACCGATACTAGCTAATAAAAACCTCAAATTAATCAAGCCCAGGCAGAGTGGTCACTATAATATGTAGAGCACTTTTAAATTGTCCGTACGCGAAGACTGTTCACTCGGAAATGGCCTGGTCCGATGGCTACCTACTTCTACAATTTAATTAAATAAGGCTTCAGATTAGCTTTATACGGCTTCACGCAGTATAGCGTTACAAATATTTTTTTACACCACATCCACCCTACTTATTCAAGCCAGTAATTGTACATACATTAAAATGCTTCGTTCATACCTGCGGGGAGCAGGAATTACACTCTCATTTAACATTGTGCGATTCCGTTAATTAGACGTTACCTGGAACAAAAGTAATAATAGAATTAGTCGAGTTACACAATTTGTTCGTAGCGAGTCAATTTAACTTAAACAATGTCGCTATCAACAATAATGTAGCGAGAGTGACGAATCAAAGTTATTGTGGTGTTGTCTTGACTCTCACAATAATGGGTTTTACGGAGGAAGCGGAGGGCGCGGGAGGGAGACGATTGTTTCTAACGATAAATACTGGCCGCACATCGAGCCGTCCAAAAGTCAGCGCTAATTAAATAACAACGGAGAAAATTAATTTGATTGTTTCGGAACTGTGCCTCTTTGTTTAAAGCTTTAAACGATTTACCTTCGAATAATATTTTTACTGGTGCCGCACTAAACTCTTTTCATTTAAAATTTACTCAGTCACGATTTATTTTTTCTACAAAAATACGATAAGAGCGCGCATCGACGATGACAAGCAAGAACAGACTGAGGGAAGTAATGTTTGACACCTTGACGGAAAGCCTGTAAGTGCACTGAGGTCGACGATCGTTATGGGAAGTTTAACTAAAAATATACTTGTAAAAGGGATTTCATATCGACAATATGTGCTCCAAGCATGTCGCTGGATCGTTATTTTACATAAAAATTAATTAAAATTAATGATTTTAGCATTATTTTGATGAATTGCCATGGCGTGACGTTGCAAATCAGAATGTGGAAGGTCCTCTGCTCTACTAGGAATATTATTTGCACGCCTACATTAAACATTAATTGGAGCAGGATAAGTACGATTTACACCAAGAAGGCAACTTATAAGTGAATGTTCCTATTAAAAACAAAGTTTCATTAGCCTTGATAGAAGTGTCTGTATTGGACCGCATAACCGTTGCAGAAAAATAGGCCTTGCGTTTACCGCAAACGAAATGGAGTATCAGAGATATTTGCCAATTAAGAAGTTAATCTAATTGATCTCTAAAGTTCCTATTATTTGGTTGAAGTTATTTAAATGCTTAATATAATACATAAGGTAATTGTTTCGAATCCTAATATGGTTACACAAATATTGCTGACATAAGTAAACATAATATTGGTAGGCACAATATCACTATATATATAATAAAATAACATTGTATAACATATGTAGATATTCAATTTTACAACGACTCAGAATAAATTTAATTAGTGGCTTTAATACGGTATACGCTTAGAATTAGGGAAATAATCGAAATCAAAAGCGGAATGTGAGTAAAAACTTAAATGCGTACCCGGAAAGCTGTTGGTGCGAAAATGTGGAATTACATGCAGTACCTGATCCGGGCAACTCGTTTCAGGAGCGTGAATTATTTACGCGGTGTCGAATGCGGGCGAAACCTCCACATTATGAGCTTAAAAAGATTTTTAGAGGGAAGCTTGACATCGCGCGAATTTAATATTAATAGTTATCCAATTCCCTTTTTATGTAAAGTAATCGCGTTACGAAACGTGTAAAAACGGATCGAATAGCCGGCCTCGAAGAATGTAATTAAAACCGTAAAGTAAAAGGATTTGGCGCACAATAAGGTAAAGGCACAGGGGAGGGAGGTTCATTAAAGTATGCGCGGTTCGTCTCATTGGGATCGGACAAAAACGAGCCGCTGTCCGTTACGGTTTCGGCTGCAATTAAACACGAGAACGAGCGAGCGTTCATTGGAAAAGCGCTGAACAAGTGTACAGTACAACAGGCTATCTAATTACTTTGTGCCTCCGCGGAGCCAGCGCTCCCTACAATGTAACGTCACGGCCGAAGTTGTTTGCGGTTTTTGCAAACAGGACCGTTTTCCGGCTACTTCACCCAATCGAATGTTTCGAGTGTGTGTTGCGTTGTTTCGACAATTTATCGGGGCTATTTAGTTAATTGTAAACACTAAATTTGAATAACACTTTGTTACGGAACAATGTCAGATTATTAGGTGCAGAATTCCAAGTCGATTTGTATAAATATGTATTTGCTTTATTTATATAAAAATTGCATAAATATTGACTTCTTAAATGACTGTTTTGAAATAAAATGATAACTAATATAAGAACACGTGTATAGGACATGTATAGATTGAAATAAATGATCAAGATCAAAACTTTTCAATATCTGATCCCCGTTTAATTACAAAGCAGAAAGCAGTGAGCATTGCTAATTTTATTAGCAACTGCAATACTTCTGTTCAGTGTACTTTAATGAAACGTTTCAAGAAAACTCTTTTTAAATTGCCAAGTTTATACCGACTTTGTCACATCGAATTTCCCAGAATCAGCTTACCTAGATTCTACTAATAAGAGGCAGAATAAAAGGTAAACGTTGTATAAGAAATAATGGCTCTCGGAAGAAAATTACTCTGGTGTTCTTTTCGGTCATTAAACGGCGGCGAGGGCGGGGCTTAATACAATTGGAATCAAATTAAGTTCATTCAGTTGCGGTAAAGGCAGTCGGGTTAAGTTGATTCAGCAGGATGGCGGACACGTGCGGCTTCACCCTAGCCGCGCTCGCAATAAGAATAAGAAATGAGCCGATAAATTCTATACAGGGCTGCTGCCTGCCGCCCGCTTCATAAGTCATAACTGGAAATTTACTACTCTGTAATGCTTGCTTATGAATTTATCATAACACCTACGACCTCTCCTACACAATATCGATATAGAAATTCTTGAAACTTTCCTATTTCTTGTAGAAATTTACTGTGCTTCATTTTACGTTAGGAAAATTCAACATTTTACCGAAGCTAATATTATATTTAGACACAGATAACATACAAAAAGTCGGGTCGCTTATAAGAAAGATAATTTCAGTATTGAACTCCCGTGAGATCACGGGTAAATAGAGAACGTTCATTAAGCCATGCCAGGCGACAATCACCCGAATACCGTCGCCCCCTCGCCTCACAGCGACAAATGAACCCAAAGTACTTACGATCATTCCACTTCATATGTACTCTACCAAACTTATTGCTGGTCGACGACAGCACATTAAAATGCAAAACGAAATTCGAACATTAATTGGATTCTAAAAGCAAAACGTTCATAAACGCGATGTTCTATTATGTATGGTTGTTAAACTGAGACAGAATAATATTATGTTTAATGATTTTTCATTAATAACATGCATGAGTTTATGAGCTGGTTGGAGCAAAGTTTCAGTTTGGAAATAGATGGTTGAATTAATTGAAATATAGCGTCGAGCCGGTGCGCGGTCGTGCGGTGTCGGATTGGGATTAAAGTTTCAGTGGGTAGTTCGGCGCGCGAGCAGGTGCGGGGTGCGGGGTGCGGGGCGCGGGGCGGCGGGGACGCGGTGGCTGCACTGCGGCGCGTGCAATCAGCTTCCCGAACACGAAGTCGAAGCGTTGAAAAATTGAAGCGAACGTCTTGGAGCCGCCCCCTGCATTGGCGCGTAGCTGAGCTACATACAAATCAGGCGGCCCCGGCCGTCACCTACGCGTTTCAGATAACGTCTACGCCGCCACGCGGAGCAACGTCGTGGTCATCATTTAAATTGTTTACTGTATTCTACGTACATAGTTGAAATCTTTAGTTTCAAAATTAATAATGCAATTTTGTTAAATTTTGTTTCTAACAAGATAATTTAACATAATGGATTGTGTGAACACAAGTTCTGGTGTTCGAAGAAAAGGAGGTTTCTATGACAGCAAACATTCGCATAAATTTAAGCTCAGCAATAGAAAATTCGATAAAATTCAACTGGATTGTACATGAAAGGCGAATGGATATTTTATACAAATTGAAACAACCCAACGAATAATAATAACATAATAATCAAGTCCAAATTTGGTTATAGTATCGCCAAAGTTTAATAAAGGTCCGAGAGCGTCAAGGGCCTGGGCGGTCGACCTTCATAAAACAAAGTTTATGACAAACAATAACATTTATTACATAGTTGTGTATTAATGCGCTCTCCATTTACAGCTGGGCGGGCGCCGAGTCGGCGGCGCTTCTGCATTGTTGGACGCGCCACAAACATCTTCTGAGCCGTATAACTTACCCCTCTAAATGAATTGCACAAACCGAACTCGGCGTGCTGTTATTGCGTTCAGCATTCACAACATTGTCGGAATGTGTAGCGGCATAATAAAGTATTCGATATCGCGCTGCGAATCGAATCATCTCATACGTGAGCACATTCAAAATAGATTGCAATGTAGCGACATGAGGGTATCTATTTTATAGTTGTAATAAAGAGAGCAGATTTTAATAAAAATACAAAACGTCTTAAAGATTGCGACTGGACAGTAACGGGCGTCTGGTTGTCCCTGTTCTGAAATGGAATAAAATTTTATATCTGGACATTATACGTGACAAACGACGCGAACGATGCGATTTTCCTCTGATACTATTACTACAGATTCTATCGTATCCGTTTCAAGAAACAATATTTCGAATAACAAAACCAATGAAATATACATAATGTATTACTGTAATAACAAAAACATTCAGTTAGCCTATTGCATATTTATGACGTACACTATTTGTAAAACATTAATTATTTCTACAAAGTGGACACAGCAGACTTTGAATGAAAATAATAGTTTAGTGTGTTGTCAAAGTTGCGTCGTAATTCAAACAAGGGCTGGTGAAACGTTATGTAAAAAGCCGTCGTTGGAGAGCCATGTCAAAATAGTTTTTACTATTCGAGGCAAAAACGACGCAACGGCTACGCATTATGAGGGGATGATGAGTTGATCCGATGTGTTTACTTTATGTTTGGATTATTCAAAAGCACGGCTTATTTAACGTGAATTTATTATGTAAATGTAGAGCAAAACGAGTGTACATTTAAACAATCGTAAAGCGCAATTGGAAGCTATTCAAGATTGGTAATGTGTGATGGAGATGGGTAGTCAATGCTCATTTGCGTATCTAAGTGGTACCGCGGATGCCATTAGCCGGCGATCGAAGACGTCATTACTCGTAGTGGCGCGCGATAAGGAGCCCCACTGACAGACTCCTTAACGACACAACCCGTCGCTGGAAGTGGACAGCTATGGGTGCTTTCGACCCCTGTATGCCATAATCATTGTTTATCTATCTATACACACTTATTGTATTGACTTTTGAATGTTAATGTGTATTTTTTACACATACGTTCTAACGATAGTTATTCGATTTTTAAATAAATCCTTATAATATAATACTGTTTAAATTATTATTGGTATTAAATAATTTAAAGACGCTTTCTTTTGATGATGAATTGATGAAGCATTAGCAAGAAATGTCTTGTGTGTCGTATAAATCGAGGTAAAAAAATCTTGTGGATACCATTTAATATACCATTGGTTATAGATACGATGGAAAAAGCGTAAACATTGCAAAACGTATCACGTAAAATAATAAATGTATTCAATACGTATGAAGGTAATATACTAGGAGAGGGAAACGCCATTGCGGAGTTTCGTCGTAGATTTTAACGAGATTGCCCGTAGTCGCCGGTGCTGCGGCATCGAACTCTTCACGAAAATCCCCCAAAACAACTTTATAACTTATTAAACGAGAGCCCTCAGATTTCATATTAAGCCGGATAGGTAATTTTCCTACGTACATTACAACTTTCAAACTTTTTTAAAGCTTATTTTCATGTTAGTTTCAAGATCGAGTACCTAGGTACTGAGCCTTCAGGTTATTTTTAAAATCGGCTTTAGATTCATATGTTTCAACCTTTATTCGTAAAGTTGATTAACGGTCCCAGAACGGTACCTATGCCCAGAGTTATATACTTACAGATATTTACAGTTTCAAAACAAGACATTAATAATAATAAAAGCATGCCTAAGTAATAACAAGCAATAGAAATTATGGTATTCGATGAAAAATAATATTTGAGTCAATCCTGGCATTTTTTATATGAATGACAAAGTTGTATGTAGACTGTAGAGTATGTATCTATTAACTTAAAAATTATAATAGATATAAATTAAAAACGATATAAATTCATGTCATATAAGGGAATACGTGTAATACTGTTTAAAATGCAACAAAAATAGCTTTTCGTTGGTCCACGTCAGCAAACCGCGCAATAAAATTTATAGGATTACGAAGCTCACCCCCGATCGCACCGAATGTAATGTTGGAGCAATATGCATCATTTTAAAATTTCAATAAAACGATTCAATTTATTACCTGTGATAGCTTCTCGCATTGGAAATATACATTATCTATATAACATTTATGTGGCAATTAGTTGTAATCGAGGTATAAGTTATAGATACCATATCGACCATATACCTACATCAAGGTATCAGTAAATATGAAACCGACGAAATTAGGCAAGACACCTGACCTATACCCACGCATAAACCACATCGATTCTACTTTCGATAACGCCTACATCGGAGGAAAAGTTTAAGCAATCTTTCTTACTCCGCTAAGTTTAATTCAATTGAATAGATAAACGCGACATCCATCGATTTCGAATTTACATTTGAAAGGAGTCCCAGAGCAAATTTGCGAGAAACATTCGGGACGAGTAAACATGTAACAAGAATGATTTTAAAGAAATGTTAAACTATCGGGTCGGAGAGTGGAAATTCGATGAATGTAATGCCTTCGAGTCGTGGTGTATTGGGGGCCGGGGTCACCTGCGAGCTGAGGTCCCCGATAGGTGCATGTTTTATTCAGCAGCGCGGCACATCCCGCGCCGGCCGAGCGCCGCACAATGCGAGCGCCGGCGCCGGCCTAACGACGAACTTCTGGAATGCTAGACAACGCGACCTATTAAATTTTCATCCCTCTTTGTTCGGAAAGAGAGATATTCGATCGATGCACGCTACTACGCTGCTAATACTCGGGCACGGTGGCCGCCGATCTAAATTGAATTTTCATCGATTCGTTGCAAAAAGTAATGAATTTTAAAACGACTTAATTGTAATTTTTGGTAGATCCACTGTCGATAGGGAAACGTTTACTATTGAATGCAAGTAATAAATTAACAATTATCAATGTTTGTAAATATGCAAAAATATTCAATATTTTGGTATCTTATTGAGTTAATGGCCGTAATTATTATCTAATAAATACGTTATGCTCAAAATATAAACATGTATAGAAAATAATTTATTAAATAGGTAAACTCATTCACCGGCCTTTTGAGTCGTTAATCTTAGCCAATTAAAAGGAAAGAGACCAATTTTCAAGCAGCCATTGTGCAGAACAAAACGAAGTTTCGATAGTGCATCCGTCTCTTAAAACTTATCTCGGCGCAGCTGTTACTCACGTCGTATTCTATTTTCCACTTTTAGTAAACCCTAAAACTATCTGAATATTCTACAAAGGCGTCTTTAGGATATAACTCACGTATCTTAAATAAAAAGACGACAGAGGCGGCCATTTGTTTTGGTATTACACTATCGGGTGTAAGCGGCTGCAGCGGCGGGGAAGCGGCGGTTGCAACTTCTATTTTCCAACGGACACCCTCTACGCGTCTAGTCGAAATTGAGAAAAATGTGCAGTCATTTATTTCCAATATTCCGACTGCTTTAAAGCGACAACGTGTACGTTCAATGTACACACGGGCTCGTATACGGTTCGGTGCATAGTAGTTTAGCGATGGAATACGGGCTGAATATGGAATCTTCGTAGCGCTATTGTTCAACTCGCCCTACACTGTACAATGATGCGGTTAATTTGGAGAAATAAATCAGGCTCGCTTTATATTCCCGTCACAGCCGACAGAGCAGCCTTGGAAGCTATTACAGTAGCCGTAATGAGATTTAGAGCGCTCATATTAAGTTATTTATGTGGAGAACGGGACTCCTGCGAGATGGTAACCAATTATGATATCGAAGACGTTGAATCGAAAGAGCATAGTTAAAATTTATTGGAATTCAACATTATAATGGTGTGTGCTCTACAAGTTTGGCTGGAGATATTTTATTTTCTTACCAACAATAGTAATTATTATTCGTATTTTTATAAGAATGATCGATAGCACAGAGGGCTCGCAGGATTGAATGGAGTCCTTTGTTAGCGGAGAGATTAATCACACGCGTCTATGTATGACGGCAGCTCAGTGGAGATATTCATTAGCAAGAACCGATCGGTAAACTCGATCCAGTACACTTTCGCCTGTACGATAGTTAGTAAACACCGAGAAAACATGGACAGCCAACTTCCCGCGCTCACTCTATTAGTAAACTCGAGAACAAGATAAATGTTTTAAAATGTTAAGCGTTAATGCAATCACTTCTACGTATATTGACGTAACTAAATAATATATACACTTCGGATGCTGTAATATCTGGTTTAAGTGAACCAGATTTTCCTCATAAATCTTTTATGTATTTTAATCTGAATTTTAGCAGTTGTTACATTATGCATAGCATGTCAAACCTTTTTTGGTAATTCGTATGACACATGTCACGATTTGAGAACAGATTTAATCCTTTCGCAGCGTCGGCGACAACGGCTCGGGCCGGCGGTCTGGTAACCCGATAGCGCAAACAAACGCTCGGACACCGCGCCTCGCGATGTCAATTAAGCTAATTAAACAGTGGAAGGGAGTAGCCGCCGTACCCACACTGCCCGTGCTCACCCTCGCATCCCTTAACGCACGCGTCATGTGAACAACAAAAGCTACTTCTGATTAAATGTATTCATCGATGCCGTAAACAGTGGCGATAACATTTTAACGTTTTTAAACGAGACTTGTATCGACAATTATAATTAAGTTGATGATAAGTGATAAATATGCATAAAGTACGCCGTCTGGCATGCTTGCAAAACAAAGGTACGTTTCAAATAAGGCAAGAGTCGGAAGCCAAAACGGCATGTACGTCAATATTGACACGGTTTCTTCGATTAGCACAGTTTACGTGAGACGACATGATATGCAAACATTGAGAAATTTCCCGCTTCAGTGGTAAGTAATTACTCGCCGATGAAATTATGGAAATGAGCGGTGAAAAGACAAATAATAGAATGAGTGCTAACAAGAGATAAGACACGGCTTAATTAATAAAGTTTGCTAGCTTGTCTTGAGGCAGAGCTCGGAAGACGGTCGCGATTCAGGAGCTGGATCGGATAATCGCATTCGGCTAATTGAGCGTTAGATTGACGCTATCGGGATATAGCGCGATGTTGGCTGTTGGCTGCACTCTGCACTTAGCTTTCGATCTATATTTATCTGCTTTGTTATGGTGGAAGTAAAGCATTTATATTACTTAGTTGTTGTGTGGATTTTTCATTCTTTTCTTACGTCTAATTTCATTAACTAATAAAACACGTGCATTAACAATCGACTTCATTGGGACACACGGGTAACGGATTATAAATTTGCGAAAGGAACCAACCAATTTCAATTTTTCAGTCATCAAAATCGTCACTTCAAATTGTCGAAGACACTGTCCGAATAATGAACGTTATAGAAAAATATCACAAAGGGTTGCAAGAGTGCGGCGAATTTCGGAAAGTTTTAACGAGGGGTGACCACCCGCCGAGGGGAGTGGGAGTGTGTCACGCGAGCTTCCATCAATGTGCTTTCAACTGTCATCGTCCGAGCGATAGCACCGCGGATATTATTATATTTTCCTATGAATTATTTGGACGCACTAAAAGGTCATTGTCCACAGCATAGATTTTAATCGTACTTAAAACCATTTTCGATTTTACACTCTATCTAGGAAGGGTAAGCGTAGGTAAGCATTACGGATTGTTGTAAAGTTTTAATAAAACGTCGTTTACAAACGAGACTGTTAGTGTAATTAATTGACTGTTAATTGTTTGACTGATGAATAATAAATTACCACGCAGACCGTGTAATGTCTGTCCGCTATTCTGGGTAAAACAGGACTTCACACTTACGCTAATTGGAGCGCTTTATATCATATATGTGTGGGTTGGCGTTATACATAACAATGATCCGACTGAAATGCCATTGTATTAGGAACATTGTTTCCTATTTGAACAATTCTATAATAGCGTCGTTCCAACATATTTTGTTATAATTCTTTACGTAACTCAACAATAAGCCATTATTTTTCATCTGGTTTAAAATAAATTATTCATAATGCTGTCATGTATGCATAATTGCATAGCGAACTTTTACCATATTTTGCATTTTATAAACGCCGCAGTATCCTATTTCACGAGTGAACAAGTATACACGTAGTATTAACTTTAATGTACATTGACATAATATACTTCGCGCGAAAGAGCCAAACAAATACGTATGGTTATGAATAAAGTCTTGCAAAATATTTGCTTTATACGCTGTTATTTTTCTTCATAATGTGAATATACTAATTCGTTATCATGTGATTTCTCAAAATGATTAATGTTTCAAAGAGGTTTTTGAAACTTATTAAAACTGTTTTTTTCTATTGAGGATATTATTTACGACTGACAATTTCAACGAAATGAGATAAAACCGAGTCCTTATTAAAGAAGTCCTGTAAGAGGGGCGACAGAGTGACTGAGTACATTATAAAAAGTGTATTTACACTCGACCTCACGCGGAGGACGAAGAAAACTTTCGTTTCGGGCGTTTTATGGGCGGAAAAATTGAGAAAAGTTGGAGCGTAACGGCCGGTGGCGAGGCAGGATAGAGGCCCCGGCGACGTCGAGTTTAATATAATATGTAAATCGCACGCCGACACCGCGACCTTACACTCTTTATCGGCGAACTCATATCGCCGGCTGGACGTATTACACGAGGAGTCGTAAATTTTGTGCTAAAGGCGAGGCGGCAATTTCTGCGTCGGCTCCGGCAGGTTGAGGCTGCACGGCCGGCGGAGTGCGGACGCCCGAGCAAGGGTTACAAGCCCATGAATGCAAATGAGTGACGCTCGGCCCGAGGGCGGTTTATCGGCTATCATTTACATAAAACCCTAGAATGCCGACTGGCGGAGGCACTTACCACCTTCGGCTAAGGTATAGTTATTACCTGGAACACCGTAACATTTAACAAATTAGATTGAATACACTATATGGGCACTTTACCATAATTTTGAGGTTAGTCCTGTATGTACCTACTACCTATTACAACAATTATTGAAATAGTAATACATATTTGAGACCATTTGACATTTTCAATGTACCTGTTTGTGTTTAATTTTTAAATGCAAATGTATTTTTATTATTGATAGTCATGTGTTTATTCATCGTTCATTTTTTAATGAAGATTTTAAACAAGTTTATTTTCTGTTTTATAAAATTCATCATAAGCCAGGTTGAAATGAATCGCTAAATGTGTTGCTAAGCTAACTCGAGAACAGCTCCACCAATTCGGATAGTTAAAATAAATTGAAGATTATCTGGTATTTTTAGTTAATCATATTAATTACACAATTGATTATGAGGTAAGTATATGTATAAATACATATTCATAAATAAAAAAAAAAATCTACATATGTATAAAGTCCCATAATGACTGTAAGAAAACAAAAAAATAATACAAAAATAATAAAAACCTTATCAGTCTTTAATTTGCATCACTAGAAGAATAATAAAAGATAGTTAACACTATAATTTTAACAAAAGGTAAACTATTTCTAAGAATATCTAAGGTCTCTATTGTTAAGGTTGACTTCCCAACTACGCTGACAAATTCGCTTAACCAAAGTCGTGTCGCACAACTTTGGGCTTATCTTGCAGTTCATATAAAACAAATTTCGCCAGACTGATGGCTCTAGCAGGTGTAGTTGTTTGGAAGTTTTATTCGTATTATAAATGTACATACTCGTGTAATGTATAAAGCGCTGGACCCAAAACTTTCCTAGCTCGATGTTTGCAAGGTCTCTAACTACACAAAAACAACGATACATCAAAAGTGAGTTACAAGTTAACTGGCGGTGACCGCTGCTGGAACGAGTTTCAATTTAAATTGATGTAGGCCGCGAACCCTTCACAATTGCAAAAATTATAATTTTTAAACTGTACGCGTCTTTGTGACATACCTACCTATTTGCGACAGAACGTAGTTGTTGTAAACGTCTTTAAGGACTTAACACGCGGATTATTCGCAAAGAATAGATCATCAACGAATCACAAGAGACATCATTCACACGGGCGTTCACGTGGCTATTCACAGCCGAGGCAAAGAAAAAAGCAAAGGGAGGAGCGTCAAGAGGACCATCAAAAGGCGGGGCTCTCTAAAACCAGTATCATTATCTAAGCATATAGAACACGTAACCGTCGCACTTCTGTTACTAACTAGAAAATATGAAAGGATTTTTTGCAAGACGTTTCGGTTGCTCCTTTTGTAAATCCAAAACTTTCAGCGCACAACTTTAAACGTAGCGATTTGTAGCGAACGGCGCAGGTTTAAATTTTACGTAGATCGACGATCTCTAGGAAGACAATAAAGAAAAGCGTATAGTTTAAAAGTTTTCACGAAAACGAAACACTCTAAAGCGACGCCTAGAAAGTTGGAAGACGGAGCCGGGGGCGCGCTCTCTCGATCCAGCCGTCAAAATAAGAAATATTGCCTCGCGCCCACTGTGCTCTTCTACCGACCAAAAATCGTTTCAAGCCAAATAAAACTTTTAATTCGAGGACCCAAATTTTATAAGTCAATATCAATTTTTTATTTACTCGGTCGATTGTCAGAAAGAAAAATAGCTACGTTAAAAATATCCATTGGAAGCAATTGAAAGTTTAGAAGATAATTTAAAGACGGGATTCGCATTAGGTGTATTTGGTGTATGAGCGATGTAAGCCAATGATCGCATCACGCACGCCGCACGCCGCCCACGTCGCTAATCCCATTCCCGCGACAAATTAATATGCTCATCGGCAGCTACGTCACTAGATTACGGGGCGTTTATAGCACGATTGTATTTTAAGTGCATTATCCAATTTAGTGGATATTGTGCGTGTGCTAATCAGCGGTCGTGGAGCACAGCCGCACATAGCCGCACGCTCAGTCGCGATCTCGCTAAAGGATACAACGTGTGCATTATTGCACACTGCGATTGAACGAGCTGGCGAACTTAATAGATTTTGTTGCTGCAGTATATCCGATGCGGCCAGCATTGCGAAATAACTGGATTATCGTTCAAATTTGTGTTTCGTATACAATCCCGGCATGCGCCCGCTATGTTGATGAGAAAATCTATCGCGGGTAGCGACCCCTGCATTCGCTCATATAATCATACTAGAGGTAGTCGATATATTGGAATAGTCTCTATACCGGTATTACACAATTTAAGCCTCGATCTAGGATGTTATCTAATAAAATCTTCAATCATTTCTTATTTTATCTGTAAAATTAATCCTGTCGATATAGCATCCAGTCTTCCAAAGCGAAGCTTATTCATTAATAAACCGTATTTTCATAGGATTAATAAAGAGTGCTGAACAATTATGGAACGCGCCTAGTATAAATAAACGTAGTACAAATAAAATCGGCAGAATAATTAAAATCGGCGCAAACCATTAAAAGAGCAGTTTATAATAGGAGAGTGCACAGTGAAGTATCCTTCATATAGGCAGTTAAAGAGTTGGAGGAGCGCACTTGAGCACGAGTACTGTAGCGGCGCCACCTCGCGCCTACTAACGAACCTGCCGACAAAAACCTCTCCTAAATGCGCACCACGCCTCAGCTATAACATGTATTTCTACCCTCTTTGTACGGCCTCATCGAGTTAATACTCTACTTGCTTATTTAGTTAGGGCGTGCAGCAATCACAAACTACGCAAAAGCACAAAGAAAAGTAATTTCTATTGTAAACCATCGACATTTCGATTCAGAAAAAGAAAATAGCACCGACTAGTTATTGGATCGCGAACGACGAAACCAATAAATGTTTTAGTGTCGTCATAATAATATCCGACGAAACTAGTAAAAGAAACAGAAAAGTAAGAAGAGAAGTGATTCATTTTATGTTCTTCCGTAAGAACAGTTAAGACAAATGATCAAAGGTTAACGAACTCCGTTCGCGATAAAATTAATACTGTCTGAACTCTGAATAAGTAAATATATTATTATAAGCATATTCTCTTTAGAATTAGTCATCGTGGAGAAAAAAGTATAGAACTTACTCTTAAACGCATAAAATCGTACCAAATTTTTCAGAACATTCACCCCGTTATTAATGAATAATTATTTTGTAAAAGTTTTAATTTGAATTGAGTTTGTATTTATATTAGTTTTAGTTAGAACTAATTCATCAGCTGTGTCCGTGGCCTCGACCCTCGTACCGTATTCAAACCACGGGTTCAACAAACAGTAGGATGTCACATTAATACTAATTAATACACTTTAAAACCGTCAAAATAGTCGTATTTCAATGATAACAGATGTCTTGACATTTTATTCGTTAGATAACGAGGTACATGGATGCTATTAAAAGTTCGTACGTCAATAGTACAGTTCAGTGTTGTCAGTGTTCAGTGTTCACATTAAGTCGTGAATTGCTTCCACATGATCGCACCTTATATGACGCGAGAGAATTGCGTGGCTAACGAGCAAACTGTGACTTAATGAGTTACTCTTGTTATTTTTTTATCGTAGGTATGCTATAGTCCTTTTCACCTATGATGATTCCTGTGACACTTCATTGTGTTCCGAATTACGTAATTTATGTTTAAAAAGCAAAATATTTTTAACGCATAATATTTTTATTTTAAGGCGGCATTATTACCAAAAATATAAAAATGAAACATCTTAAGCCACTAAAACAAAAACAGTATTGTTTACTTTAATATAACGAAAAATAAAATAAAATAACACAAAAAAATAATACCTACGCAATTCGTGTACATGAAATGGGACGTTGAAAAATTATAGAGTTGGAAAATCATATAATCGACGCCCATCTTGTGATCGTTTGTCAATCGCGTCAATCGTCTGTACGAGTCCGTCAGCCTTGTATACAAGTTGCATTTTTATATTGATACTTTACGTGATATTCTGTTATTATATTACTAATAGTTATTGTTCACTTTTTGTCGCTGTTGTTTGCTAAGATTCCTTAGTTATTTGTTGGCGAAATGCCGAAATAACTAATTTTGGTCCTTTATTCAAATCGATTTCATTTCCATATAAAATATTGTCGATTATCGGAAACAATTGATACGATTTCAGTAAAGGCAATCTCTACACGTGTCAACAATCGATATGTCACAGGAATCATCTTAGGTGAAAAGGACTATAATGTCTTTATAACACTTTTTATATTTACAAACTTCCAGTGGTTTATTAGTTGAGAGAAAAAAGAAAAAAAAAAATCCACTTGCGACTATTCACCACATTGATGTCACCTAGTTCATGATTAACTTGGAGCCTATGTTGCATTTCAATTTCATATTTTAGTCCGTGATACATGAAAAGTGTCACGTATTGCTCTTTGAAATAAGCACAACATGAATGTGGCAACGCGAATGTTGGCGAAATTTCCATGCACGGCTGACAGTTTTGCTGGTTTTAGGCTTTTTATTACAAACATGTGAGAAATTTCAACAAACAAAATATTTCGAGGTACACAAGTGAAATTTTTTCCCATCTGAAACATCGCGCCGATAGAAAATACCATTACTTATTTACGAGGGCAGATATTGATTTCACTTAGATGCGTCAACTTTTTAATGTCAGGCTATAACAGCATGGATTGCTTGTAGAGGAGGTTTGATCAGCGGCAATAGATCACGCAGCCCGTCACAAGATATATGGGCGTCGTCGGTCACCGTGCCTCGCTACCGATATATTATATGCATACTTTGAATTCTTGGATACTACTACATTTTATTTGAACTCTTCTATCTATCAAAGATAATATTAAACCTTTTTAAATGGATACATTTATTTATTTTTAAAATAAACAAAACTGGATCTATGTCATAAATTTGTATTGTTTGAGTTACTGAGTTCCAAAATAATGAAACAAAATATACTTACACCGCCGATGCTGGAGCATTATAGGTTAGGCGACCTAATCAATGTAAAGTTTATTCGGTACTACGATACTGGGGAGCAATAACAATAGATTCAGACGTTCATAGGTATATATGGTCCAATTTCATCCATCTCATGAATAGTGCACAGATAATCTATCGTCTTCGATACTGTTACCGTTCACTGCATACCGTTGCTACCAAACGTTGGATCAATAACTTTGAATACGGTACGTCGGTTTACTGAGTGTCACGTGACATCGATGGCGTTCCCGTGGTTTTCTCACAAGGATGGCAGAATTGCGTTGTGTAACCGTGCCAAATCCATGCAAGTGCGAAAGGGATAAATGAAGGCTATGCCTGCGTCCAAGTGGACAAAGCGCACGATGCGCGAGGTAACCGGTAACCGGTTATACTCGTTTATTTTGCACGCATTCCAGCCGGCCGACCGGGAGAGAACGAGCCGTTCCCGGTCCAATCGGGAACGTGATTTCTTCGTTCAACCGATGACCTTGAATTTCAAACAAGCTTCAAAGACGCAGTGCAGAATTCAGTCGTCGAATATTATAATGCTCCAGCATCGGCGGTGTAAGTATATTTTGTTTCATTATTTTGGAGCTCAGTAACTCAAACAATACAAATAACGATTTCACATCTACTCGAGATCTTGTTTGCATATATTAGGGAGAAAATCTCTTAGCTGCGATATTATACGGGTTTCATGTCACGTCCACGATGAGAATTTACTTTAATTGGCAAATAATACGTAGGGCAATTAAGGATGCTACGGCGGGCGGAGGCGCGCGTGACGCGACTAGTGAATGTACGTATTCAATTATGCAAACAGTCTCTCGAAAGAACTACCCCTACTTATTTACACTTGTTGACCGGCCCCAAAATTACTTTTTAGCAAAACTATTTTTTCAACTGGTCGAGATTGTTAAACAATATTAAATAACTCAGTATCACAAAGCAACATTTTATTATATTGTCGCACTAATGATTGGTAAGTAACAAAGCGTTTTTACTTACAAGTTAAACAACGCCTTTCACTTCAATATACACCCGGCTCATTATATGAGCGATTTAGTTAAACTTTCACTATGCATTCAATAAGAACTGGAGTAGGTGTACCTAATATGGCTTATTAAAATCTTAGATATCTGGTGACAACCATTGTGTAAAATAATAAATGAAATTTGTTAAATCACAACCTTTTCCTTCGTTAATATATAGAACGTGTATAGAACTTGAAATTTCTTCCTCAACCACATTTTACAATTTAGATTGAACAATTTTTTTAACGCAAACCACTATCCAATTTAACTTTCGCGTGCCAACATTACACCACGCGTTAATGGGAAAAAATTGAAGCGTTTCGCTTCACATGAGGATAAAGTAACACGTCGATATAGCATTGCGAGAGCATTTGAGTGTCACGACCCCCGCCGGGGGATATCGCAATTGTCATGTAAAGCGCCCCGGCTAGATCTGCCACGGGCCCTCCTCTCGCCTCGGGCTAAAAATGCACTTTCGCGAAACGATAGAATGTCGATTCCAGTTATTCACTGGCGACAGCCGTCGACCTGGGATCTGGTTGAGATTTTATCCCGCCTCCGACTACTGTCGATGAGTTTTAGACGGTGGAAATGAGTTTAGCTGATATTGTTGTTCCTTATTTAAATACCTGCTTTTGGTCTGTTCCATCCATATTCGTGTTTTATTTTTTATTACATTGGCAAATGATGATCTTTAAGAGTGTTAAAATTAAACTTTAGCGAATGCAAAAAGAAACTACCAAAAAAGAAAATCTCTCAGGGAACAATACAATCAATTTACCAAGTGAACACAGTACATATTATATTGCCTAATTTAGGTCTATGCCGTGCGAATTTTCATAGATACCATGCTGTAGGTTTTTCTAGATTGAGTCAACACCAATTAATAGAAAGTAAGACACTTTGTTACAAGGCTGCCATTTCTATCTAGCATATTTTAATTATAATGAAATCTTGTTGACGTTTTACGTTAAGTACGTTACGTAATTTATTATACTACTAGATTTCCGCCCGCGGCTTCGCCCGCGTTTCAAAGGAAAACCCGCATAGTTCCCGTTCCCGTGGGATTTCCGGGATAAAACCTATCCTATGTGTTAATCCAAGTTACCCTCTATATGTGTGCTAAATTTCATTGTAATCGGTTCAGTAGTTTTTACGTGAAAGAGTAACAAACATCCATACATCCATACATCCATACATCCTTACAAACTTTCGCCTTTATAATATATGTATATTATAAAATATTATTGTTGTTTTTTAATCTATGTACATCAAATGAAACCTACGTCATCTAGTGAGTAAGAGAGTGAAGAATGTAATTACTTTTGTGACTGTATGAATTGTATCAATGTATCGGTTCATTCGTTCTTGCTCATTAAAAGATACTTGCTTCTTGTTCGCAATCTGATATACACGTTGTTTTATTTTATTAATAGGTTATGGGCCCAGATCCATATAATTAGTTATCAAAAGTTGTAAAGTTATAGTTTTTTAGTTAGCATCAGTGATTGGAGAGTGATTGCGTCATATATCACGGTAAAAAAAAAATTTTCATCCCTGTTGCACGTGGCGCGGCGTTGTGGTGTGATCAACAGATATGGCTTCAAGTACAAATTCCTTTATTGCAAATGTGCCGAAACTAAAAGGCCGAGAAAATTATAGCGAGTGGGCGTTTGCCGCTGAAAACCTATTAGTACTTGAAGGAAAGTCGAAATTTGTCAAGCTTGAGGGAACCGGCGACGCCATTACGGAAGACGCTATGACGAAAGCCAAGTTGATTCTAACCATAGATCCTTCGTTATATGTACACATTAAAGATGCTAAGACTACTAAACAACTATGGCAGAAATTACAGCAGATGTTTGATGACGCGGGCTTTTCGAGAAGAATCATGTTATTGAGAAATTTAATTTCAATACGTCTCGAAACATCGGATTCAATGACAAGTTATATTACTCAAATAATAGGAACCGGGCAGAAATTATCTAGAACGGGTTTTGTGGTGAATGATGAATGGATTGGTTGTTTAATGTTGGCAGGATTGCCTGAAAAATATTTTCCAATGCTCATGGCCATTGAACATTCAGGGATCGCCATTACGGCGGATGTTGTAAAATCCAAGTTATTAGATTTGTCCGGGAATGATGATTCGGCGGAAACTACAGCGTTGTACACTAGAGGGCGTCGACATATCGATCAAAGATCAAAATCATTCAGTAAGATTGGAAACACGTTCAACAAAGATGGCGATACGTCAAATGTTAACAATAGCAAAAAGAAAGTCATCAAGTGTTATCGTTGTAAACAGATTGGGCACTATAAAAATCAGTGTACACAAGTGAAAGGTGCGATGACAAACAACTTAAATTGTTTTTCTGCATTATTTTTACGGGAAAACTTCAAGAAAGATGATTGGTACTTAGATTCAGGCGCAAGTGTGCACATAACCTCGAACGTGGACAATATTCGGAATCCATCAGAAAACACGAGTATAAAGGAAATTACAGCGGCTAACAATGGAGTGATGGCTGTATTATGCTCGGGTGATGTTGATATTGTTACGATTACGTCGAAAAGCAGATATAATATCACAGTGAAAGACGTGTTATGTGTGCAAAGTATTGCAACGAATTTATTATCTGTTAGTAAATTAATTGAAAATGGAAACAGAGTGGACTTCAAAAAAAATCATTGCTATATCTACAACAGTACAAATCAGATGATAGGAGAGGCAAGGTTAGTCGATGGTGTCTATAAACTTATTGTAGAAAATAAACACAGCTGTTGGCTCTCAAAGACTGTCAGTGAAAAAAGTGAGTTGTGGCATCGAAGGATGGGCCACTTGAATAGTAGAGACCTCACCAAAATGAAAGATGGTGCAGTTGGGGGCATTGACTTCAGTGACAAAGCTGTTGTCGATAAAAGTTCGTGCGTTGTGTGTTGCCAAGGGAAGCAGTCACGATTACCGTTTAACCATGTTGGTACCAGAAGTAGTGAAGTACTTAACATCATTCATGCAGATGTGTGTGGACCTATGGAGGTGAATTCAATTGGAGGCTGCAGGTATTTTTTAATCTTTGTTGATGATTACACACGCATGACTTTTGTCTATTTCTTGAAAGCTAAGAACGAAGCACTTAAATATTTTAAAGATTTTAAAGCTTTAGTTGAAAATCAACAGAATAAGCGGATTCAAATATTTAGAACTGATAACGGTCTGGAATTTTGTAATACATTGTTTGATAGTTACTTAGCAGAAGCTGGTATACTTCATCAGAAAACTAATATCTATACTCCAGAACAGAATGCTATCAGTGAACGTATGAACAGAACTCTAGTAGAAAGGGCTCGTTGCATGTTGTTTGATGCCAAACTAGACAAAAAGTTCTGGGCTGAAGCGGTAAACACAGCCGTGTACCTTAGAAATAGGTCACCAGCTTCGGGCTTACAAGACTTGACACCAATTGAACTTTGGACTAATAAGAAACCTAATCTTAGTCACATTCGTATTTTCGGGAGCCAGGCCATGGTGCACATTCCAAAGGAAAAGCGATTAAAGTGGGATATTAAATCTAAACCACATATACTGGTTGGTTATTCTGAAAATGTGAAAGGGTATAGGATTTATGACCCAGTTAAGAAATGTGTGACAGTAAGCAGGGATGTCATAATTCAAGAAAACTTAAAAAGTAACATGAATGAAACCATATCAGTTTCAGTGGGGGAAATCTCAGAAATAAAAGAAGAAAAGAAAGACATAAATGAATTTACTGATGAAGAAGCTAAACAGGATATTAACCAGATTAATAATAATATTGCAGGATGTGTCTGAGATTCCACCACCAGATGAACCAAAGAGGATGAGGAGACCACCACAGCGTTATGGTTATTCAAACCTGTGCATGCAGTTGAATGCTGAGAATGAAAGTGATCCAGTCAATATCCACCACGCTCTACAAAGTCCCGATAAAGATAAGTGGATTTCTGCAATGGAAGAGGAACTTCAAGCATTCAAAGAGAATGATGCATGGACAATAGTGAGTGAAGTGCCTCAAGGTAAAACATTAGTGCAGTGTAAATGGGTCTATAAAAGAAAGTTTGATAGTGATAACAGTGTTAGATATCGTGCTCGTCTGGTAGCGAAGGGCTTCACCCAAAAACCAGGTATTGACTATGATGAGACATTTTCACCTGTTGTGCGTCACTGTACTTTGCGATTGTTATTTGCACTTTCTGTACAATTAGATTTAAAAGTTACTCATTTGGATGTTAAAACTGCCTTTTTGAATGGTATTTTAAAAGAAGATATTTATATGGCTCATCCACAAGTTAATTTAGATAGTAATAATGAGAAAATAATTGTAAAATTAAATAAAGCTATCTATGGCTTAAAGCAGTCGTCAAGGTCATGGTATGATAAAGTTGATCAATGTTTGACAGAATTAGGCTTTAAGAGAAGTCATATAGAACCATGTGTATTTACTAAATTTCATGACAATGTAAAAGTTATTGTTGCTCTTTATGTGGATGATTTTTTTGTATACTCAAACAGTAAAGTAGAGACAAATAGTTTAATTTCAGTTTTGAATACTAAATTTAAAATTAAAGATCTTGGAAATGTAAAACAATGCTTGGGAATGAGAGTAAATATTGATTATAAAAATAATGTATGTACTTTAGACCAAGAACAATACATTGAAGAATTATTAGTTAAATTTAACATGTTAAATTGTAAGGAGGCTAGTACACCTATGGAATCAAAACTAAATATAGATAAAAATAACAATGTTAATGATACTAATATTCCATATCAGCAATTGATTGGTAGTCTCATGTATTTGTCTGTATTAACGAGGCCTGACATAACTTTTAGTGTTAGTTTCTTAAGTCAATTTAATTCTTGTCATATCATGGGAAAGTAAAAAACAAAAAACGGTAGCTTTATCTAGTATGGAAGCTGAGTATATGTCTATGTCAGAAGCTTGTAAAGAGTCTATGTATTTAAGAGTATTGTTGTCTGAAGTCACTAATCAACCAGCATATACTATTACCTTATATAATGATAGCCAGAGCGCCCAAAAACTTGTTATTAATCATGTCTTACACAGAAAAAGTAAACACATTGATATAAAATATCATTTTTTGAAGGAGTCTGTTGAAAACAAGATTATAAGTATTAAATACATGTGTACCAGCGATATGCCAGCTGATATTTTTACAAAATCACTTTGTGCAAGCAAGCATTACAAATGTATTAAAGCTCTGGGAATTATTGATTGTTTATAATATTGTATTTTGGTTTCATGTGATGTAGTGGGGGTGTTGTTTTTTAATCTATGTACATCAAATGAAACCTACGTCATCTAGTGAGTAAGAGAGTGAAGAATGTAATTACTTTTGTGACTGTATGAATTGTATCAATGTATCGGTTCATTCGTTCTTGCTCATTAAAAGATACTTGCTTCTTGTTCGCAATCTGATACACACGTTGTTTTATTTTATTAATAATTATAATATTATATTATTTATTATACTATTTGATAAGTTTCCATAGAAAATACATTGAAATGGGATACAACTGAGACGGATTAGGATAAAAAGCTTTTCAGTGTTTTTTAGCTTTGAACTACGATTAAATTTTAAAGATCCATAATAATTCCTATACAGTTTGTTGAATTCAGGAAGGTAAGGATTTATCCTACTCTACCCAATAAATAATCCCACTTTAAAATAATGAACATTTAAAAAGCAATTACAATTATATCCAATAGTAAAATCATTAACGATAGTGGCGAAGTAATTTCAGCGTCTGTTAAGTGGATATATTGTTAATTCAACGCGTTTACGTAGCCTTTCTGGGAATCCGGGCATCACAACCCTGCAGCTGACATCGCGGGCGCGTATAATCTGTCAGCGGAGTGTTCATCTAAATGTTTTGAATAAATTAAACACTGCCAACGTGCCGTAATGGAATGTTATCGTTCACGAATATTACAACGATTTTAGAAACGAATAATAATTAGGAGACAGTCATTGTAACATACTAAAATTCCGACTTTAATTTACTAACTACGTGTGTATTTTCTTTGTTAACATGTTTGTGTCCACCGTGCATGAGGCTACTAAAACTCCAAACTGCGGACAGTAATTTTGGGAATATGGAAATCATACACGATGAACACGGTTAATACTTTCGTTTTACATATTCTAAGCCGGTTGAGCTTGGACGTATTAAATCTTATGCTTGTATTTTAATTGCGGCCATAGTAATACGTGTCTCGTATATAGAGGTAGCATGACGTCAGTGTGCGGTCGCCGGCAAATTCGGCGTACATACGGCATCATGCTAAGTGCCAAGGTCGGGGCTGATACACTTCGCATGTAAATGAGCGTAGACAAAGTTGCGCTTATTACGCTCAACACCCGTCTCAGCGACCTCCACCGACATTATGGACCCTTTTCAGACGCTTTTATTTTATTACGAGTGTGTTGAGAAATGAGGTTAATGGTCTGAAATTGCACGCACTGGCAGCCTAGCCGTTGCCATAGAAACTCAGAGCCACGAGCAGTAATAGAGATCATATCTAAACAAAGCCTAATAGTTCAGTAGATTTCTAATTATCGAGCAGATCCTTGAGCGAATGAATAAAGAATGTTGATTTATTAAGTCTAGTCACATGTGGCAGTCTGGTAACGGTCTCACCATGTGTTATCAATGTGGCGTGTGATAGCTTCGGGGTATTTATGTGATTTTCCGCGACGCCAGTGAAGACATGTCCTTCTGGGCTCACCGTTTAATTAAAGGGCGCGGGGGTGCGCCGAGTGGAGAGCAGTTATCCGAGGAGCAGGGCATAATGGCGGCGCAATATCGGATGGAAATGCGCGGCATGTAGGAATTCGCCGCATGCCGCCCCTCCTCATTGGGAACGATTCGTGGTATTTTTTATTGACGACTCTGGAAATACTATGTGGAAGTAATACGATTTCCACTTCGACGCATGAAAGAAATAGATACAGATGAAAAGTATTGAAAATGTTAAGAGGAGTATTGAATACATTACGAGTTCGACTAGAAGGCAACAGAGTGCAGATCGCGATAAGAGGCTTTGCCATTGTACGCTCGCAAGATACTGCGTGGCGATAAGTTTTAAGACGTCGGGAAAGTATAAACTGAAAGTAGAATGAAAGTTTATGAAGCCGAGAGCACTATTTAAAAATATACTTTGCCTAATGGACACGGCACGACTATTTTTCATCCGCATTCTGCTCTCGGTGGAAATATTAAATTTAGAGTCCGGCGTTTTTAGACAGTACAAATACAGTGAGGCGAGCGCTAGTTTTCGGTACGAAAATATATTATTATGTGGGAGTCCAGATGCAGTTCAGCATAATAATTCAGGAAAAAAAATATGAATCTATAGTCTATTACCTAATAAACTCGAATGATGGTGATGTTGCATAAGAGAGAAGTATTGGTACAGCGCTGTAGTGGCGTAACGGAGAGATATCGGCTCAACGCAAGGAGTGCACGACGCCAATCGAAGTGCAATTTTAACGGCGAGTGGCGAAATCGAAGATCGAACGAAACGTGACACCTCACTTATCACGCGATATGAAAGTTGGACATGTTATTAAATTTTGTTTTAACTTTATATTTCCGACGTTCTTATCCTAACAACGAGAATTTTGAATCCAAGTTTAAATCGAATAGGGTTGAACGTCGATGTTTATGCATTTTCAAATTAAAAATGTTGTTTGCATGCGAAAATAAGACGAAGAAATCAACACCTGGAACAATTAGAATCGAATACGACAATTTATGCAGCAATTATTTGAAGCACGCTGCCGTTCAATCCAGGTCAGATTAAGTGATTTTTAACTAATAAAAACGATGGCATGCGACGAGAACCACAGCGTTGCGCAAAATTAATGAACGTTCCTAAGCGGAAAACAGACGCTTCTCATTATTTATATTGCAATCAGAGCATAATAAAGTAATTCGAAGTTATCTGCCTATTTAATTTAAGTCGCAAGTAGAATACTTCCATTCTAATAACTGCTTTTAATAACGGGAAAATCGTGACGTTAATAACACGTCTTCATAATGCAGTCAGTGAACGGTATGGAGGCTGAATAGACAGAGGCTGATATACGTATATTGAATCACGTAACGTCGGCTGGCTATTCGAATGGCGCCCACTGTCTCGGTCGCGTCTACTTAACTACCTCCGATTCGAGCCGGCTTACGGACATTGTCGGCCGGAGCTCTGCATCTGGCCTTGTCCGTCTGTGCAAATACTTTAAGAATACATACTTATTGAGAACAATCACGACGTTCTTACTCACGGTTATTCACTAGAGATAAGCTAATGCATTTTAATTGTTGAAATAGTTCTATCAATTTCCGTAGGGTGGTTAGTATATTTTTGGACAAAAATATCTCTATCTACAGAAGCGATACGGATTGTGACACGATTTGTGGTATTGAATAAACGCAAACGGCAAAGAGTCATCAATCGGCACGAGAGCATAGGCACGCGGCCAGTCGCAAAGTTCACAACCTATGAAACAACTCGGCGCAGGGAACAAAGCGCCAGTCCAGATTACTGGCAGCTTTTAAACGCTCCAAATGTTCTGCAACGAAACACTTAGCTGACGGCCTCTAAAACATTCGAGGAGTCTGAATGGAGCCTTTGCTATCGATTTGTGAGCAATACTTAAGTTAGTTTTACTCTTTTGACATAATAGAGACGAAAGCTTTCTAGTCGCTGGTTCGGAAGTTTTACCAATTATTTCTTTCGCAAAAGCGATTCACGACCAGCGTTGTGGTCTTACTTTTAAAGGGGGAAAATAAAATACAAAATGAACGTCGAGCACCGAAACAGGAAAACTAGGAGTTTGTAACTGTTATGTAAAGGAATAATTTGTATAGTTCAACCGGTTCGGAACATAAATAGCTATGCTTGTAATGATGTTAATGTTAATAATGGTATTTTGCGAGCTATCGCAGGAATTTAATTACGTTATTGCACGCCTCATAAGCGAAGCGTTGAGGTGGGTACTACTGTCACTTCGCGCAAAACATCTGATTTTTCAAACTTAAAATGTCTTTATGTATCATACATTGCACTTGTAAGATAATACATACACACACATATTAAGAAAAAACACTATTTTTAACATTCATGATATTTTTGATGTCATTTTTGTTATTTAAACTAGTTAAAAAACAGTTTAAAAAAGTTCTGTCTTGGACGTCCGTGTGTCTGTATGTGCGGAGGATTTTCTTGTTAACACGATAGCGACCGAAATACTTTACTAATCGAGTCTTTTTTTTTCTCTTACGCTTGAGTATGCTCAGGAATAGAACCCTTTCATTTTTCAGGGTCTGATTCGATGTGGTTTAATTGTTATTAAATAAACAAAAATAATAATAAATAAATAATTATTAAAAAAAAATTATGAGGCGTGCACTTTTGGATTTTCCAAATTTTTTATTGTTTTATTACATGTTCAATGATTATTATCTACACATCCAAACTGTGTTATTTTAATTGCAAAAATTTATGGGTTATCTTTTATACAGACATACCAACTTATTATTTTTATACCTAATAGTTGTTATAATTTTTCATAAGAATATATGTTTATATTTACTTGAGTACATTTAAACAGAGTTTACTACCAAATATAAATAAAAAATTATGCACTTCAGAAAATTAAAAACGTTTTAAAATTTAAATGTACCGGCGACATATTGATTAACTCATTGAGATTTTTAAATATGTCAGCGATTGAATTAGAAACAGTGACTACTTTTAAATCTCAGCGTGATGAAAGTGAACGCGTGGGTGGGTGAGTTCACAACAAAGTATTTCTGACAACATGAGTCGGACAACGATATATCTGAACAATTTTACACTCATAAGCTTGGAAACTGGTTTAGTCATATTACAATAACAATTAATTCTGCCAAACACGAAACGTCATAAACTAAATGTTTGATATATTTATGTGCGTTACTCAGAAGTTTTGTCGAAGTTGCGATTTTAATTTGTTTGAAGGAAAATTGCAAAGAGACTCGAGCTATGTTCAAAACAAAAAGTTAATTTTGCCAAAGACCAATCTATATATAATTAATGATCTATATATTTTAAACTAGCTGGTGCGTTGTGCGCGGGCTGCAAGCAGCCCGCGAGCCCCTTTTGCCCCTGGGTTGAAGCAATAGGGCAGTCATTTGAAAATGCATTCGAATTTTCTGTCCATTTGTTACATCTGCTAACAGCGAATCTACAGTCAGTCGGTAATGCTTATAAATTCCCCATTCAAGTATTCTCCACTCCGGGAGGCTGTCCACCTTCGAGGGTGCGTGGTGCGCGGGCTGCAAGCAGCCCGCGAAGCATCCCAGAGCAGAAATCTTCAGTCATTTGAAAATGCATTAAAATTCCCCGTCAATTTGTTATTATCTGCTAACAGCGATTCCACAGTCAATCGGAGGTGCTTATAAATTCCCAATTCAAATATTTTCTGCTCGGGGGGCTGTCCACTTTCGAAGGCGCGGGTGCGTCTCATCCCGGGGCAGAAATCTTCAGTCAGTTGAAAATGCATTCGAATTTCCTGCCCTTTTGTTACTATATGCTAACAGAGATTCTACAATCTACAGTCAATGATAAAAAATCATTGATTCGTGATGAAATATACACTAAAAAGTATTAAATAAAAATAACTACGTTAAAAAAACCGACTTCAAAAACGGAAAAGTAAAAAATAAAAACGATTTAATATACCTACTTAATTACTACATAATATTTAGTTGTGCTATTTACCTTATATGCAATTCAAGAACTACATTATTCGCAATACAAAAATACGCTATTTTCGATACAAAAACAGAGAGTAGTGACGTACTACTCTTGGTGTAAGTCCTACGCTTATAAAGCGTGAACGATTGGCTTATTCACTCAATAAAATATTTATTTATTTATTTAAAAAACATCACATGCCATTACAGGACAATGCCCAATGCGACAGAGATACAATTTTATACAACAAAAAAAAATAAACTTAACTAAATTAAAATAACATACATAAATTAACAATTAACAAAGAAATATAAGCTTTAAATAACTTCTTAACAATAACAGATTATTAACTGTAATATCACCTTTACGAATTCAGTTTAATATGTGTGAAGATGTATAAAACATATTGAAAACTTCAGTCTTTTTAGTAGCGTCGATTAAAATCAAATTCATTATGCATTAAAATTCCCCGTCAATTTGTTATTATCTGCTAACAGCGATTCCACAGTCAATCGGAAGTGCTTATAAATTACTTATTCAAATATTGGTTAAATTTTTGAAACGTGATCCCGAATTTCATTTATTTGATGTGTCTAATCAATAGCGGTGACTTTTCATAATAAACTGTTCAAGACAATAAATGTGTGAAGATGTATAAAACATATTGAAAACTTCAAGTCTTTTTAGTAGCGTCGTTTAAAATCAAATTCATTATGCTTTCGGCACTAAAAATATCTAAGTGAAAGCCATAGGAGTAGGACTACAGTCAAAGGGTGTATCGAATAAGATATCGTTACACTATAAAAATAACTACTTTAAAAAAACCGACTTCAAAAACGGAAAAGTAAAAAATAATTAATTACTACATATTATTTAGTTGTGTTATTCACTTTATAGGTTTGAAGTCGGTGCCAAGCACTAAGAACTTATTAAACTACGCTATTTTTTGATACAAGAACTACGATTATTTCGATACAAGAAATACCTACTTGCAATTCAATTACATTATTCGCAATACAAAAAATTGGCTATTTTCGATACAAAAACTACACTACTCTTGGTGTAAGTCCTACGCTTATAAAGCGTGAACGATTGGCTCATTCACTCAATAAATGTGTGAAGATGTGTATATTATTACGTATTGAAAACTTCAGTCTTTTTAGTAGCTTCGTTTAAAATCAAATTCATTATGCTTTCGGCACTAAAAATAAGAACCTACTTTTCCGTTTTTGAAGTCGATTTTTTTTAACGTAGTTTTAATAGTAGGTTAACCTACGTAGTTTTTTTGTTTGAGTGGGAATCGCCCTAAAGTCGCTTCTGTTCATGAGTTTACTTAACACGCTCGTCGCTTTGCTCCTCGCTACCTATTTGAATATTTACGCCGGCCGCTGACGTGACTTGCTCGCTTCGCTCGCTTGGCTAGTGCAGTAGTTCAAAAGTTAACCTAACTCGCTCGTCGCTTCGCTCCTCGCTACCTATTTGAATATTTACGCCGGCCGCTGACGTGACTTGCTCGCTTCGCTCGCTTGGCTAGTGCGGTAGTTCAAAAGTTAATCTAACTCGCTCGTCGCTTCGCTCCTCGCTACTTCTTTGAATATTTACGCCAGCCGCTGACGTGACTTGCTCGCTTCGCTCGCTTGGCTAGTGCGGTAGTTCAAAAGTTAACCTAACTCGCTCGTCGCTTCGCTCCTCGCTACTTCTTTGAATATTTACGCCGGCCGCTGACGTGACTTGCTCGCTTCGCTCGCTTGGCTAGTGCGGTAGTTCAAAAGTTAATAAATATTTTCTACTCCGGGAGGCTGTCGACCTTCGAGGTTGCACGGTGCGCGGGCAGCAAGCAGCCCGCAGCACCGACTTTTGCCGTCAATTACCCTTCCTACTATGAAATTTCCATACAAAATTTTCGAAAAAAAAAAAATTTCGCTTTTTACCAAAAATTTTTATATGCCTGGAAGCGGACCAGGTTTTGAAGCATTTTTTGCTTCGGCGACCCCGACCTACCTGCCACCGGTTCAGAGAGCCGTTGAATTTCGTGATGTATGGAAAATGGAAACCGAGGGTCGGAGAGAAATTCTGAGTATGCAGTTTTGTAAATCTGGCCAATTAGAGCACAGAAATCAATTTTCAGACCGATCGTAAAGTAACCGGCGCCACTATCTTGCTTTGAAAAATTGGCCATTTTTGAAAAAAAAATTGCGTCCAATTTGAAATTTCTCGATTGCCCTGGTAGCGCCCCATGTTTCTGATCATTTTTTAGTTCTACACCCCCCACCTATCTGGCGCCGTTTCGGAGAGCCGTCAAATTTCGCGTTGTATGAAACTCGGAAACCAGCAGTGAAACCTCGATTATGAGTATGCCAACTTAATGTGCGGCTTGATTAAAGCCCCTGAGCCAAGTTTCAGCGCGATCGGACCAGCGATGGCCATTTTAGCATTTGTATGGCGGCGGCCATTTTTTCCGCCATTTTGAATTTTTTTCACTATCTGTGGTAATTGCTCGAGGTCTACTCCAAGTTTAGTTTGAGCACCCCAGATGCAGCTGCTACCGTTTGCGCGGGCCGTTGACCGTCTTCGCGAGATGAGGGAAAGTTTAAGATTTCGTATTTTTCTGGATATCCTGGGAGCTGGGCGAGTACGAATGCATCATTGGTGAATTTCTCCGTTGCGCCACCTCGTCTAAATTTACGTTTTTATGTTTGCGCCAAAAATGGAAAAATTCCAAAATCGAGCGTCCCACTACGGCTCCCTGGTAGCGTCCCAGGGTGGTGATCATTTTTAGTTCCGGGACCCCCCACCCAACTCGCACCGTTTCCGCGGGCCGTTGGATTTTACGTTGTATGGAAGTTGGAAACGGGGGCCCGGAGCCACTCGAACGGGGCACCGATCGATTCGCCGGCTCGAACAGAGCACGTGTGCCAAATTTGAGACGTAAGGATTCATAAACGGCGATTTTGGCAAAGTACGGCGGCCATCTTGTTTTCGCGAAAATCCCCATTTTTCCACCTCCCCTGGTAATCGCCACCAGTTCCGAGCATTTTTTGTTCAGACACCCCCCCTCCAGGTATCACCGTTTTTGCGCACCTCCAGGGGTCCACTTGGTTTTCGAAGGTGCTCGAGTTCGCTATATTTTTCCGGTGGTCACTGGGAGCACCTCTACACGATCACGTCGAAATCCCCCCAACTTTCCGCGTAGTTTCCGAGAAACCCGATGTCAGTCAGTCAGTGGTAGTGTAGCTTTATATATTATAATAACAGAAGCGAAGTATGATCTAACATCACAAGTAAAAGCGCATCTATCCTCCAAGAATGGATTTCTATAATAATTATACAATTTTGTTGCGATAGCAATCGCGCTTTAAAATTACCATAGGTCAACTTTCACAATATAAATGTCAGCACCCACGTACTTATGTATATTTGTGTATTTATATTCCACTGTTACAACTAACTTCTCTACCATATTTATAAACTAATTTTCCTCTTCCATTATACTTTTATCTCCGTCTGCGTGGGTTACGTCGCGGTCGTACACGATCAATTTGCAATAAACAATGGACAAATATTTGAAACAGTCACGTAGATATGGAATGGGGAATTTTGTTTACGTTTACATCACGAAAAAATCCTTGATACGGTTTGCCAAAAATGTTAAAATTATACTAATTAATTCGCCTAGTTTATTATTTTAACACATGTCGTACAAATTGATAAATAAAAGTAAAAAGAAAGATATTGAAATAAAAATAATGTAAATAATCATCTTATAAAATCTCTACGATAAGGATTAATCTAAGGTAGAATAAAAACTAAAGACACGTATTGCGTAATAGTAATAGTCAATACAGTTTGTAGTTGAAATGATGCATCTTGTCATAATTATGATTGAAAATTAAATTGAAGTTGATTACTAATTATGCAGAATAATCCAAGTTATATCCAATGACTCATACAGCAAAAAGCGCCTAGTCACATAGAGCAAATAAATCGAAATCCGGTTTGGTATCCAATGTTCTGAGATATCTCTCTCTACGTAGGTGAGGTAAAGTGAGTAAGGCAATAAGCTCGGTTTAATCAACACAACACGTAGCCTAATCAAATATGACCCCCTCGTCATATTGCGTAATTGAAGGCTTAATCACGGGAGACGTTTTGCGCGACTCGACGCTGGATGCGGGTAGGGAGAGCGAGTTTGATCAGCTCTCTATTGCGATTTGCACGCGAAAACCTGATCGGAGACCAACCGAACTAACATCATCTACTTAATGTCGAGCTCACAACAAATTACTTATAATTGGCTAAGTTTCAACATTTGTAGGTCATCCGAATTTCAAACTGCAAAACGTTAAGAAGCCTCGCCTTGATATTCAAAGGCGCTCCGTTCGGACAAAAGCGAGAGATGTAATAAGGTTGTGCGGACGATAGAAAATGTTTTCTGAAAAGGAAGATAAGCTCATGGTAGCAGAGGCATTCTCATTGTATGGGACGTGTGATACCACGATGCACAAAGCTCGCACAATGCAAGTCCATTCTCCCATTGTTCAACGTCTCGGACTAAACACGTTGCTGGCTTTAAGCGAATTACGACGCTGAACTTCAAACGTATCAGACTTGATTTTATCAGTTTTGAAAGTTAATTTACGATAGTTTCTTGTAGCTTGAAATTTCCAAGAGATGATATATATTTAATAAGAGAAATAGGGATTCTTTAACGGCAAAATTGGGGACATCATAACATTGTATATATTCTTAATTCTTATAACAATAAACCCTTATATTTCACGTGTGTTCTTAAACAAAACACCGTGTGATAAGGTATAAGCCAGGCTCCTGTCACGTGAGGTCGTCTACAGAAGAAATTTAAAGGTTTGCATATGAATATTATTGTAAGCACGATAGAGCAACAGAGACAGTAGAATCGGAAGTCTTTGTCGAGCGAACGGGCCCAGTCGCGATCCCACAGAGACTTTATCTCTTGATCGCGTTATTCAGCCGAGCATCAAAGGAAAATATGAAGGGAAATATTAAGAAACGAGAGTGTCTTTTAAATCTTGATTCTTTTGTTTTAAAAACGATTTGCTTTTTTGTGGACAATAAAGAATGTTATCCGATTCTATATTAAGTATGCTTATAGATGATACGAACTTGCAAATATGTATTTTGGTGCTAGATTATTAATTATTATATGTTAATAATTATTAATAAGTTATTGATTCGTAAGTAGATAGATGAAATCAGAGCGTTATCAGTTGAAAGCCGAGGGCGATGCAATGGCGGAGGTGCGTGTTTACACACCGGCTTTAATTTTTTTATCGCGCAACATTTATTCCCAAAAATACCTACGTGTTATCACGTCATTCGGTTTAAATGATAACATCATATCACGTAATGTGGTCGCAAACCGGTCGATATACCTATTTAGACATTTACAGAATACTTCCTAAATGTTTGCGATTTTAGTTCATCGAAGCGTAGTTGTACATTCTGTCTGCCCTATATGGAACTATGTATTGTAATAAGATGTATGTATAAGAAGTCGAGGCGCCGCAGAGTCATCGTCCTGTTCATTATATTGCGCGATGCCAATTCCCATACAATAGGAGACGATGGGGCGGATGACGTCATTTCAGACTAGCCTTGGAATTGAGGTCGGTGCTCGAAATGGCGGCACTAAATGTTCCTAATGCTGGCCATACACCATACTTTCTATCGTCCAATCGGCATGACGCTGCAGCTTGATCCAATCTGCAGTTTGTCCATAGAGACCACACACACAACGTTTGAATTGTCCAATCGGCAGCAACGTTCAGTTGAAGCCATGGCGTCACCGGTGACAGACGACGATGTTTTAGCCGTTTTGGGCGTTTTATTCGTAAAAATGAAACAAAAAAAGGATTATATGCCGGGAAGATTGTTGATATAGGTACCTACAAAACGATTTGAGATTTAAACTATCCTATCTCTCAAGTTGGATCGAACTGCACATGGTGTGCGAATTTTATTATAATCGGTTAAGTGGTTTAGGATTAGGAGTCCATTGAGGACAAACATTGTGACATGAGATTTATATATATTAAGATTTAATGAGAAGTACCCAATGTGTTAAGTAATCTGGTACATACTTCATCTATCTCATACATCTAAACATCCATATAATTTCATATTTATCGACCAAGCGAGCGAAGCGCCATGGAAGCGCCTATGCTTCAGCTTGGACGAAAAATCTTGACCAGACTGAAGTGACGATCGCATACCGCCATACACGGTCCAATCGACATGATCCAATCGCCATGATCAAGCCAAAAGAATCGAAATTCGATTGTTCCGTCAAGTATAACTATCATGCCAAATAATGCCAATCCACTCCCACACATGGTCAGTTCTAACTGATCCAATCGGTAGCGTCATGCCGAATGGACGATAGGATGTATGGTGTATGGCCACCATAAGTCGACAATAAATCAAATAAAAAATACATACGAAAATTGTTCTACTTTAACATTGCTCCATAGAAGTTACTTATGCCCGAGTTAACTCTGTAGGTGTAGACTATCGACATAATAATGTTCTTGTTTTTCTATATTATTTTATTTAGTTCAAATACATAGGGATGTATTTGAAATAAATAATTAGTTAGTAGGGACTAAGAAGGCTAAGGAATAAAAAAATGCTTACCTTGATACTATCGTAGCAGGCGGTAACTCTTCCATTCTGCACTTCCACGGTGGTCGGGGGATGCGCAAACTTGCACTCGTTGTCTGGTCGCGAACACTTATTTCGTTGGAATTCGCGGCACACTTCGAGCTGCAGCCAGCGAGAGTCTTTTCCGTTCAGGAGGCTATTCATGTTCACCATGGTTGCCATCGTTGCCACTATAGTCGTAGTTGAAATTCACGCACAGTTACGCTGAAGTGCGGCGCATAGGCGGCGTAGGGCGAGCGCGCCCGCGCGCTCCGAGTACACTTCTCACACGTTATATATATGCGGCGTAGCTGTGGCGCTCGCGCACCCTTCACTGAACACTGCGCAACACTCGGTAGACGAATATGATACCGCGGCGATTGACGCGCGGCGGAGATTACTAATTTACAAAATATTAATCTTACAATTACGTTAGAAAGACACCGAAGTTGCAAGCTTAATTAGGCAAGTATTAAAATATTATCACACGCGTTCGTATCGATGTTGACGATTGATTTAGTAGAGGGCGAGCGGTGCTTGGTGCGCGAGCATGGCGGCGGCGGCGGCCGGTGCGGGATCTGGCGGGCGACGGTGGGGCGCGAAATAAGCGAATTAGCGGCTCGGCGGTCAGCGAGCAAGCCGGTGCGGTGCGGGGCTCAACTCTGCGAACAACAAAACACACTGGTTACTCTCCGGGCACTCCGCCCCGGAGCCAAGCTCAAGCGGCTACCGGGTTAGCAAGCGCGCGCGGGGAACGTTCTTGGGCCCGCGCTGCCAGTGTCCTTTGTGCTGGGTGTAAGTCGCCCGGCACAAACAACATTTTCTCTTACAATGCATATATTAGTAATTAATAATGACGCTTTCCCAATTAGTTATTATAACAATAGCCATTTATAACTGTTCTTTGCACGTGCATTATTAATTAAGAAAAGTATACTGAATAGAGATAGTCTTTCTTGTCATAATTAGTTAATCGTTACATTGCTGCGTCTATCCATCTTGAGAACGATTACACTGACTTCTGAGAAATACAGAATTATTCTCTAACTCTGTATTTCTCATTGCCGTTCTAAAAACTAACATTAAACAATATCTCGAAATAGTTTAACACGGCTAGAGCATGTTGTTAATATTACGGTTAGTGCAATACAATTTCAAAATATACAAATTACATACAATAATATAGGACAATCTCAATATAGAGACTGGGTGTATTTAAAACTTGTAATAATTATTTATAATTACAGACGTCATGTTTCGTAAAGGTTTGGGCTGGTTCACAATTCATCATAACTATTAGTCGTCGGACATGCGGCAATGAGTGTAGTTTGATGCTGGTCGGTGAGGAAGTGGGATGACAGGTGATCAGTGTGGTGCGCACGTTTCGGACAGGTGTCGCACCAATAACGTGCGCCAGCAGACATAAATACTGCGACCCACCACGACAGCGGGACGATCAGCGAAAACATTCAAATTATTGCCAGATAAATTATACAGAAATACGCCAAAGTGTGTCACTAAAATGAAAAGTATAAACGCGTTGCCCAATAAAAATGAGTGTTAGAGGTATATGTATAATCACGGAAAAATTCGTTGTGTGGGCGCCGTGAGCCGAAACGTGACGGTCTCGAGCTGAGAAGAAGGAAAAACTTGTGAAACCAAATCCTATCGTAATATGCTATTTAAAGCATAACCCAGTTGAAAATAGCCCCGGTGTACGGCAACGCAACGACGCGCTCAGCATCGTGCATAATCTACAAATTTTATTTTTGATGACGGTAAATGCAGCGTTATTTTCCCCATCTCCTGGCACGCCGACTCCGACAGAGACATGTTCAAAGTTGAAAGAAATATCACACTAAAATTCTTTAAAACTCGTTTAAACATTTATTCAGTTTTATGGCTCAGTTTATATACGACGTGTTGTCCTTTGTGATTGTTTACCAGTGTTATAACTCAAGGAATTTATGTGACCTAATAAGTAACAACATTAATATTTTATTAAATAATTATTAATGCTTAAAATTTTACGAACTGAACAAAAGTGTTTCTACATGAAGTTTTTCTACATCTATACATTTCGATATAGTAAATAGAAAACATAACTATTTGGACTGGTAAATTTTAAATAAGTAATGAAAATAATAAATGAAATTAAGTGACACAATTTGCATGCTGTTGATAAAAGGCTGAACAGTGAACATGCTGGAAAACTCAATTGTTAACATCTATGTATACCATGTTTTTTTGGCAAATAAATTAATTTGAATTTGAATTTTAAGCATTTCTAGGCTGTTAGTATGAATGCCGGATCACAACTATCAGCTTTAAAATAAAATGACGAGTTTATTTATTTACAAACGGTTTACAAATTCATTCATACAAAACATCACATGAACGTACCTACGTACGCAGATATTCAAACGGCGATCGGATGCACATCGGCAAAGTAATCCCACAGAGTACACATAACTAAACATGTTCAAAGCGAAATGGTCATCGTTTTATTTTGAGCATTAAACAAGAAATCGAGAATGGCAGCGTCAAAGGATATCGCCGGATTCCTTTACCGTCGGGCGCCGCTGGCTGAGTTCCTTCGGCGCTCGACACGCACGGGGAAGACATTCAATAACCTAGTGAAAAGATTACCAAGAGCAATCAGACGGAAGCGAATCTAAATAAGAATCTCGTGAGAGCGATCGGGCACTGGGGTGAGGCGGGGGGAGAAAAAACAGTCGGGCCGGATCCTTTGTGCACGAAGATTCGATCTAGTCCCTATCGAGGAATTTATCGTTTAATAGATTCGCGAAGACTGCGGTAGAGTGCATAAATAGTGATCACCGCTATCGCTACGGGCCAGAGCTAGCTCGCATCCGTGGTCTTGACCGGGATTCGAACCTGGGTCTCCCACCGACTGAGAGGGCGCTCTCGCCACTGAGCTATCAAGACAATAAGAATGCGAGACAAATTAATCCTCTTATAAAAAAAATCAAGCATTCATTTGGCAAAGTAATGTCGTAAGTTGTCTGTGCTGTTTTATTTTAGCGTTCTTGAGAGTTAAGACTTAAGCCAATAATAGTACCAATAATACAATTGTAATGCATTTTGTGTAGTGTTCACACGTTGTATTCGTGTAACAAAGCATGTCAGTTACCGACGTTATTGTTAATCTTATATGCGAAGAGAATAAATTATTTGAAATATTGACAATTATTATAGATTCATTTGCATTGTGAATATAAAGTTATTTTAAACAGCATTTCTTTCCGTTTCTCAAGTAAGTATTAAGTATGTATAAGTATAAATTTCAAATTAAAACAAAAGTTTTAATATTAAATTACTTCTAAGCCTGTAATGTATTAATGTTTTCTGTTTTATTTAAGTAATAGTTTCTGAGATATAAAACGCAATTATAATATTCTTCATATTCGTGGACAGCTCTACATTGTAGATAAATAAAAATAATCCCATTAATCACGAAAGAGAAACTCCAAACGCCAATAACTCGACTTCAGACTAGCAATACCCGACTATTGAATTTTAGTAAATGAAAAGAATTAATAGCGTGATTTCACAACCCCGACACTTATTGTCAAATGAATGCACATTGTAGCTCACTCTACCGCACCTTTCGCCGTGTTGCCTCGCGATTGAACTTTACGCGACATTTGCAGTCACATTCACGACATGCTGACATGGCGCGATTGTTGCACCTACAATTAGTAATTACTATTAGTATATTATTATCTGTACTTTCACAGAGCGAAGGTAAAGCGCTAAATGATACCGATCGTTTGAAAGATCTTTATACCGAAGGAGCGAAATAAATTCTCAGATGGCAAATTGTTAAAACTAAAAGACAAGCAATTGATACGGGATACACTATAATATGATGATGAGGGATCCGCTCTTGGACGACGGACCACTTGGTACCTACTTTTTTTATGTTTTTAATTTTTTTTCTCAGTCAGTTCAATTATTACCTTCAACTAAGAAGTGAGAAATTGCAATTTTCAGAAAAAAGTAGGTACCGAGTATTTATTATGACAAAGAAAAAACGGCACTGAGGCCGGACCAAAGCTTGTAACGACTTGTATCAAATAATTACTTCAACATTTAGCGAAAATTACGTCGTTTTAATTAAAATCGGCCAGCACCTTGTGATGAATTGTACCTATTAAATATTTTAGAATTCCTACGAGAAAGCTTTAATTTAAGTATCTATCATATAAATTAATATGGGTCAAACGGGTTGTTTGACCCATATTAATTCGAAATCGAAATATTTACAAAATCAACAGAACATTTTTCATCTTTTCCTCACCTCTCTTATTCATGGAATAAAGAACCTCCCTAGTTAATTAATTTGATGTTTGAATAACAGGCGTAGGTACACAGGAAAATGAAACTTTTAGAAGTAACTGTATTTTCAATTATTATTGCTGAACACCTATATTAATATTTACACTAAGACGTAGGATTATTACTTATACAGGGTGTCCCACTGTTGGTATAATAAGCCCAAAGGAGGTCATAGTTTTGCATACGCCGAGTTTGTAAAAAATATTTATAAAATTCCAGACGCATTTTTTTTTTAAATACTTAAATGAATTCTTAAAACTCTATGTGTACACCCATAACAAGCAACCCGCCCATCTTTGCCACCAGCACGTGAGCTATTGTTTAAGATTATGTTTTTATAGACAAAATGCTCACATTAGCGAAGCGGTATATGCCGGCTGCGTGAAGCTAGAGAAGAAAACATGGATTTTCAGGAAAAATTTAGCAAAAAATTTTTGAAGTAATTTTGTTGTTTAAGTATTTTTTACGTGTTCAGTATATGCAAAACTACAAGTCCCTTCGCGCTTAGTATACCAATAGTGGGACATCCTGTATACATATTTAGATATATTTTACAACTAATAGAGCATAAAGTGAATGTAGCAATGTATGAAGGTTTTATTATTGAAATTGAGAGAATTATTGCAGTTGTTATTGGGTTAAGGTCAAACGTCATGCTTAAGTAAAAATGCTTATTGCAGAAAGACAATCACAATTAAAAATCTGAATATAGTTTACCGTGGTACAGATTAATGGCTCAAAGATATTTTTTAAATTGAATATCACGCATAACCTTTGTATTTACCTTTTGGTTGGTTGGTTTGCACATACGTTATTAAATATAACCTACTCGTATTTGAACTCTATGTACTGTTTTAAGAAAAAGCAAGGTCTTGAGATTTTTCCGCGAATCGAGAGTACAAAATAAATTAATTTGTGTACCAGTACGTGACGGAACAAATTATACATTAATTTAAAAAGTTGTATAGTTAAGTTTCCTTTGTTATCTTTGAATAGTCTTATCGCGACTGGAAATGGCTATTGTCAATTGGAGCATTACGTTGTCCAAAAGATAAAAAGTGTACAGATACAAGGCCAGTCAGTAATAAGGCAGAAAATGGGCTGACACAAGCAGGAGGTGACCTTGGGCAGCTGTGTCGCGCTCCATCGCGTCAGCCGCAGACGCAGACTGCAAAAAAAACACTACCACTCTACCTGACTACACGCTTCATTGGAGCCATGACATACTCATTGCCTTTTTAAATATCTTGAATTGTTTCGAAAACGACTTTAAAAATTATATTTACACGAAGAATTTCAACCATGATAGGAAAGGAGAATTTCCTCCCTAAACCTAGATGTTTGTTTAATCTCCAACAAAGTGCCTTCTAAATTTTAATAGCTGTAATTAATTACTAGATTAAAATCAATGTTTCTGTACAAAAGTTGTTCGTACATTTTAGGCTATTAAAGCTGTATTCTTCAGTTGATTAATGTTCTTGTGTCTGACAGGTTTCCCATGTTTCTCTGAGATTATTGTTGATGTGAACCTATCCCAATATTTACCCTTTATTATAATAATAAAATATGATCAATCACGAACACCAAGCATGTGTTGGAAATGTACGTAGGTATGAAACTATTGTTTAGTCTATAGAATTGTGCTACAGGACATTCGTGGTAAAACATGTTAAAAATAAGCATATTGATACAACATTATGTTATTAATTACCACAGTTACGCATGTCATTTAAAGAGCAAAGCACACGATGAGGAAAATTTAATTTTTAAATGCGATATTTATGTTGAAATCAGTCATGTTTATAATACCGTCCATGAACTTCGTGTTTGAATGGAATATAGACTGTATTTTAAAGGAGCAAAGGTTATTTTCGAGATTTAAAAGTGTTTGGATTCGATGTGATGTGACTCGCAAGTGATGTCACCGATTTAACGTTTGTTATTCTCTGCACAGTTCTGGATTGGCTGGTCGCGCGTGGTTGACTCAGCACAAGCTTTTTGTAGCAATAAATTTGGAAAATAAAGTTGACATGAACTAAATAAGGAGACAGCACACATGTGGAGAAATGTAGAGATAAAAGAAATGTGTTCTGTTACTGTTGCTTAATTGCTTTATTCAGAATGAATAAATTCAACGGACAAAAATGTCAATGTCATAAAAATTGAGAGTGTAATTAAAAATTCAAATGCGGTATCGGAACAATATGTGACATAATGAGCAAATCAAAGCAAATGATTAGCTGAGCACGTAGGTCAGTTCCGGCAGTCAAAACAAAGGCCATTGTTAGCGCGGATAGAGCAGATCGGGCACCGGCCCTGCTCTTGCATTCGGGACATGTACGAACTGCATTAAGCTGCCTTTGGGGACGCCTGCAGACTCGTAATTAGCGAGAGAAGCGAAAAATTTGCGACGGCTTAAAATTTACGAGGCGCAAATTACACGACTCCGGCGCTATCGCTGCAGCGCCCCATTAATGTGCGCGCCTTATCGAGTGCGGCGGGAGAGGAGCCCGGGACCCGGCACGATTGTGCGCGGACATTAAACTGATCGCATCGGCAAAACGTAAAAATAAGCGCAACACCCGACATGGAAGATAAATAAACGGCCAACATTATGGTATAAGGAAAACTTGCATTTATTTATTGGGACGGCGTAATGGGGATTCAAGAGGTTGGTTGAATTTTAATGCGGCGAAAGAAGGGCGAAGGAACGGTTATTTATGTTCTCCCGATATTAAACTTTATTAGTGTAGTTAGTCCACAAACGATGTTCTAGTATCTAGTTTGTTTTCAGATTTGACCGATTATGATATTAAGAGATAAGAAATATGACGAAATACGCAGATATATCTATGGTAATTTACGACCTAAAATATTTCATTACGCTCGCTAGACTTTGTCTGGCGGTAATACATAGATCTAATCGAAACCGGTTGTTATTTAAGTCAATTAATGTTTTTATTTTAATTAGAAAAATTAAGTGGAGAACTTGCTACAGCCAGTATTTTTTCTAATTAAATGCCAGTTTATGAAGATGCTATTCAGTATAAATTAATATCGTTGTACTTTCGGATTTGTTGCAATTTATTTACTTAACTGCGATACGAAAAAGTTTCATCTAATTTTAAATAATAATAATTCTTTACCGATTATAACAAAGGATGCCCACTACAAAAATGTTTGAAAATTTGTCCCTTATATATATGTTACCGGAAATGTATGTAATCCGTCATTGTATACAAATCCTAGGAAATGTATATAATTCCTAAAATCGCACGGAAATGTGTGAAATAAATTATTTTATACACATTTCCTAGGAAATCTATACATTTCCTAAATAGCTATCGGAAATGTAAAACATTTAAGATATTGATATGTCGCAGGCAAATTGTATATAATCTGGCCGTTTACAAACGGTCGGCATTTTGTAGTAACTATGCCGATAATTCGTAATCAGAAATTTTTTGGTTTGGATAAGGGGGTGGGTTAGGTTAGGTTCGTGTATTTTAAAACTACACAGAAATAGGAGCCCCACGAAGTGGGGCTCCGTCGGCTCGCGACCGTCTTTTTGTACAATTTTGGAAACAGACGAATTTTCGGTATATAAAAACAGCTAGCCGTAATGTAATACGGCGGATTATACAATCCGACTGCGCCAAATATACGCGGGGACAGCGGGACGAGGGGACTGATTAGTTGCCAAATGAAAATTTGATTTTATAAGATTAAATATAAGTTGATTTTGTGATATTTACATTAAAAGTAAGATAATTGATTTTTAAAATGTTAATTAGTAAGATAATAATATGAACATAATATTATTACAATTTTACGGTATGACTGTTACCCGATTGTATCAATAAGAGCTACATATAATAAAAAAAAATAACAACGTGTTTTATTACAGAAAGCATTTACTTTATACATTTCCTAATACGATATTGGAATTGTATACAATTCTTAGGAAGATTATACATTTCCTAGGATATACATGCATTAAATAGTTTTTTAAACAATATTTTATACATTTCCTAAATGGTATCGGAATTGTACACATTTCCTAGGAATTGTATACAATTCCTTGATTTCATACATTTCCGGTAACATATATAAATACTACTTTTTCTATACGTAGGTGTAAATAATGATTAATTCAATATATTATATATCATAGTTTATAATATGTAAAAATTACGATTGTTCTGATTTTTGTTCAGGGGACATTACTTGACTTGATTTTGTGTAAGTAAAATATATTCTATAAAGATAACACAGCAATTATTTATGATGGATATTAATAATTTTCATTATCTAAATTCGCATAAAGAACAGATTGTGATTCTCTTTGTAACTTATTTCCATAGTTATAAAGCCGCATAGTTATTAATATTATATACTTATTAAATATACTTCTCTACTGCTCTCTCTACCATGTAATTTTAAACAAATAGGTTGTTTATTGTTGTTGGAACGGACAATCTTTTTACATTAATCGATAAGTTGCCTAAAATATTCCGGTAGTAAAAATGGTAAAACAGATTGAAATTTCGTCGTATTTTATCAATGATTAATTTCGTTTTTAATTTGCGAATTGGACCGGTGCGTGTGTCATGTTCGTTTATTCTACGCAAAAGATAAGATAATTCTTTTAGATAGCATTATCGGAGTTAGGTACATTTTGTGGCGATGCTATTCAGATTATGTTGACTTAATTACACTTAATATTCATTCCTCTTTGGATAATACTTATTCTTTTATGAATAACATTGTTGGTTTTTTTTTCAATATGAAGAAATAAGAATCATAACTTATGATCAAACACACGAATATTATTTACTTTTTTGATACACCAAATTACTCTTACGCTCTCCGTGGAACTTTTTTTAAAGTCTAACTGAGGAAATATCTTATTTTACTACTCATGAAACACGAATATTATTTTATTTTTTGATAAAATTCATCAAATTACTCTTACGCTTTCCGCTAAAAAAGGTTTTCTTAAGTATAGCGGTCTAGTCTAGTCTGAGAAAATTACTTATTTTTGTAATAATAATTAGCAAATGTTCTTTATCTTGTGATTTATGTGATTTTTCGTAGTTATAACATCGAAAATGGACATATAATATAGGCCACAGGAAGTACAAAATTTGAATATTTGTTTTTACGTACCTCAGTTAGTGAAATACAAAAAATAATAATCCAGAGCGAGCCCTCTATTGACAGACGTTTTATTGTTAGGAGCAGGTAGCGAAGCCAGCTGTTACCCTCGTAGATGAAACGTTGCAAACAGACCATTGTGGACCTTAGTTGAACCAATATACCGAGATTTTAAAAATGCACGTTGTGTTAAACATGCACGTTTTATTCGAGCTCAATTTTTAATCTTTTTTCATTTAGCGCGTTACAGCTCTAGCATAGAACACTGGGGTACTTTGTGCGCAACTACACTAGTGTGGTGAGGTGAACGTTTATTCGGAACTAAACATTTTATGAGCGATTTCAAGATTCAATAAGGATTTAGTGACAATGTGAGCGCGGAATTCGCAATTGTGAGCTTACGATGCATTGTTTTCGAGACTATTTGTATAATTATTGATACAAATAATGCTTGTTATGAATTTTATATTTTAAAGATAAGAATCGTAACTACAATTCAAAATTTACGAAATGTTATAAATGTGTCCATTTATCTTAGGATATGATAAATTATCTCAAGATAAGAAAAGGTACATAATGTGACTTATAATGCAGTAATGTATTTGATTTTGTGAAGTATTTGGAAAATCTACAAAATGATAGGTCATTACTGAAATGCGCTTGGAAAGTTATGGCTTTGTAGAGGAAGAAGTTAATAGTGCCGTTACGGGATTAGGAAAGATTTCTACTTAGCAAACTTTTACGTTATTGGCAATATCGATGAAAGCTTTAACATTCGTGCCCTCGTGCAAGCGCGAGCGTATGGCATTGCACGAAACGGGCCCAACTAATTGCAAAAGCTCTCATGCGGGCCGTTTATAAACTCCTTACCGAAACTACCGACTTGTGGGCATTTATCACATAAGGGAGTTGATTGTTCAGGCTATTTCAAATTTCTGTCGAATTTCGGAAATCGCCCAAAAAAACGGTATCCAATTTTAGGAAACACTAGGTAATCTCACGAATAGGTTTACCGATGTCACGTAAAACACGTCAAAAGAACCTCACTATTTTTCACAAACTTTCACGATACACACTTTAACGCGACTTCCGAATTCGACCATAAGTTTCAAATACCTAATAAAATTAGCGTAACACTTACATGATGAGGGATAAACAAGCCGGGTAAGGGGATGTGAATGTCCAAAAGTCAAATCATAGCAAGTCGCACTAAGTTAAAGACAAACGATTCGCCGGTAGGGTAGAGGTCGCGTTCGCGGCCACAGCAGGGCGGCACGCGTCGTGTTCGGGGCACGAGTGCGGTGCACAGAGCGGCGCGATTCACACAAGCACAAGCGGAGTCGGCTGGCGACTGACGGGAGGCGAGTGCCGAGTGGCGCGGCGCGGGGTGCCGGTGCGCGCGCACCCCGCACGCCGCGCCCCGCGCCGGGCCCCTCGTTCCCTCCCTGTCTCGCGCCCTCCCCCCGCCCGCCGCCCGGCTGCCTTATCACGTCGCACGGCGCGCCGCTTCCTTTCTCCTCATGCAGTTGCGAGCTTTTCGCCACTGCCACACTTCCGCCCGCCCCGTCGATTGTGTCGACTTTTAAACGGTCAATGTGTTCTTGCACCACTTCATAAACACATTAACGGATGATTACATTTTCTTATTAGCGCAGCGGAGTTTTGCAGGCGAATACGCTCGAATTAAAATGTTTCAAAAAACTTTATCAGACGTGGCATCCTCTAACAATTTTTTTGCGATAAATTTAGGGTAAGTATCGATTAGGCAATTTGAATATAATATTTAGGGTGAACTGGTAAAATCGGCTATAGGAAGGGTGCGTCCGATAAGGTGTAAGCGAGAGGCAATGTGGCGCGGGAGCAAGCGAAGAGCGGTGAAAGTGCGCTACGGAACGGGTTTGCGCGTGACCTGTCCTGCACGACCACTCTGCAATATGCACTAGATTGAAAATGGGAACAGCCAGCTAAAGTCTGACTCATACTAAACACGCGCAAATAAACTTTAATTTCTGAGAAGAGGGCTATTTATTCCAAATTAAAAAGCTTTTCGATTACTCTACAATTTGGTAGAGTCCCGTTTAAGCTACTAAGTACTAAATTTTGAGGATTTATACGTAACGTTCACCTCTTAATATCTATTTAAACATATAGAATAAAGTTGAAACGAACTTAAATTATGTAGGTGGTGTAGTTGAAAATGTAGAGTTTTTAAATAAAGGCAAAGAAAATGCAACCACGACGTTTGATCGAAATAATCTATGATCGTAAGGTTCACATAAACGGAATAAGTAACGAAGACTTTATTACATATGGCAGTAGACACGAGACCAAAGGAATATATATGTACAGCACCGCAGGTTCTGCAAATATTTAATTTCGATGTAGCAATAGAAAGATTTTTAGATTCACAATTTATTTTTAGTGGATAAAATCTGAGAGATGCATTTATTTAAGGCAGAATAAAGTATACAGTACATCTTAAAAGACTGATTTTCCAAACAGTATCATAAAAGTAAATAAGCTATTAAAAATGTACATAAAGTATCAAAAATCGTTTCATGCATTAAAGGCGGATGCAGGCTCCAATCACGACGTGGTTTTTATTCAATGCGCCTTCGAGCGTGACACCTAAAAAGCTCATTATTTAACATTTCTTGTCTAATTCGCTTCGAAAAGAGCGTTATTAAAAACAAAAATAATAAAAACTAAGGTTACTTCTAATCGTATGACTTCAGCACGTATGCAGTGTAATAACCTCGATAATGTGCAATTACGAACACGAAAACACTCGAGACAATTAGTCAGATTTATTGGATAAAATTAACCGCAAAAATAGATGCGCATTAGGAAAAAAAAACGTGTTTAAAAAATCTCAGTCGAAAGCTAAATGATAAAGCCTGCCTTTGTGCCGTCGCTTTAGTGTAAAAAACATTACTTGAGCTACTCTGTTGATTTTTCCTGTCCCTTAAAGTAAGCAGCTCTTAACTTCTTCTTTCAGACATTAACGTACTTCAAGTCAACATTATGAGATAATTATTTGCTAGGAATCATTTTAAGAATTAATCTTGAAATTATGTTGCTTTTGAATTACGCCACTTCTTTCTTTATTAAACTTAGATGCCACAGATGTTAAAACGTTAAGTCTATATTATATATTATTAAATACAGATGAATGAAAAAAAAGTGCCTGAATAATGTGTTAATTATCTAAAATACTGTTGTTTACCATATAGTGCAGTAAGAAGTTAGGAAGTACCTATATGTTGTTCAACAAACAAAAAGGGCTAGATCGTATACAGGTGTAGGGTTCGAACAGATGTGCTGCTTCCTCCAATATTGGCCGGCGGTTCGCAATGCGTGCCAACGTTGGCAAACACCACACGCGACTCACTCAGCACTCGAATGCCTATGTAATCAAATATCTACGTATCGCATATATTTCATATAGCACTACAGTTCTACGTCCTTCAATGTTAAATCTATTCTATCGTGTATTTTCGAGACTCCGAATAGGAAAACGTGACGTTAACTAAAGCAAAAAATGCATTTAATTGTATCTCTTATGACGCGGTTGGTTGGCGTTTTCGGCGGCCTCGAGACGAGTGATGGAGTTCAACGACCCAGTGTTCATCTTGTGCCCGCAAAAAATGCATCGCTCCGTCCCACGCGAAACGCAATACATTCGCACATTAGTATATATACAAGTATTATGGACACAAAGAAAAAATCATCACCAATCACGGTGTGTGTACATCGCATACCACACCTTTCGACGAGGCGGGTTTTATACTATGATAAGATTGTGTTCGCTTGGTCTAGACTCTAGAAACACATAAGCCAACGAATAAATCTATCACACGTGTTCTCAATACTGAGTTTTGTGTACGTTATAGCGATTATCGATGCCAATTGTCATCGCATTAACGACCTTATTTCGTTTCATTGACAAGTCTTGTGAACTTCAAATAGGCGATAGTCGAATAACAAATACAAAGGCGGGGGCTCGCCCACGCAACTCATCTTCACATCACTTCGTTGCGCACGCGCCGCGCTTCCTGTATCATTCATTAGTGGTGTTTCAGAGCATTATAACAAATGACTGCTGACTGTCTATTCTTAAACTGTCCTGAATTGATAAGGTAAAAAAATGGAATAGCTTGTGAAATAAATCACCAATATTTTAATTGGTTGATACTTACACATTTTAAAAAAGTCAAACTTTATTTTATAAGCAATAAAAAATCAGCAATCAAACGAAATAATTTAGCCTAGTAAAGTCTATTTCTTATAAATTTTTGCATACTTAGTTTTATTATATTAAATCAAAAATCTATTTACAATTCACACAATAAACTGGAGAGAAATAAAATTATTCATGACATAAATTAATTTACTTTAGAGTTTATGACTTCGATCGTTATTTTTGCGATGCTACAACTTTAATAAGGCTACTAACTAAATCTTATGAATTCATATACCAATTAAGTTAAATTAAATATACGAAGAATTTAGAAACTGCTTAGCTTCCTTGAAGCGCATCGCTGTAATTGGCTTACACAAGCTGAGAGCACGAAGGCATCGTTTGTGATTTATTTATTGCATTTTCTTCTAGTATACTTAACCTGATAGTCACACTTCGATAAGAATATATATTTTTGCCGACATTCTGAACTTTGATTTCTGATTCCGGCATCATAATATCTCTATAATCTATATGTATACTTACTATATTTTATGTTCAATAACTATTTGTGTTAAATTGTAGATGTTGTTGACTCTTGTTTGTCTTCATAAATACCAGCCCAAATACTGACAAAAATGTTTTATAATAAACAATGTTCTATTAAAATACATAGGTAATTGTATTTTATTTTACACTGACTCTACTATATTCTGAGGAAGTAAAATGTAGCAACATTTGTTAGGAATATAACAAACAAAATATTTAAGAATAGAGAGACCAGACATTCCTTTAAGAAAAAAACGTCATCAAGTCTATATGCCAAAAAATTATATGCCACTTACTACTTAGCCTGTATTTAGTACTGAAACTATGAAAAAGGTGGTTTCAAACAAGCTGCCTAACATTGTTCAGCGTACCTGTATAATCAATGAGACCAAAAATATACACATATTTTCGTGTGCATCGCGAATGAGCCCTTCACACGGTTATTCTAGCGTTTAATTAAAAGCGGTGAAGCGGAGTCGCGCTCCTGAGCCGAGCGGCAGAGCATCGCGCTCGTGCCCGTTTGATGACTCTGTATAAACGGTAATTAACTCGCTTCATCTGACTCGCTCCTAAGATATATCCTGAGTAGCTTTCGCAACAAATAAAATTATGATAACCCCTTAAAAAAACGTTAAGCGCACCCATTTAACCCGAGTACCTAGACGAGATTCGATGTTTTTTATTTAATGCAAATCAGTTTCAGAGAATCAAATTAAGAGAAATCGTGACGCATATTGAACATCTGTACGATCCGAAAATGGTCATCCCGAATATAACAACAATGGACACGAAATGATTCATAAGCGACGAAAATATTTCTGAAACCATCGGCCGTCTGATTTCCGACCTTTAGCTGAACTTATACGTTGGCTCGTTTTCGGTTGATCCACGTAGTGAATTGGGTTCCGGATCTGTGACACGGCCGCGGAAATGAAAGACTTCTACTGGCTTGCATTGTCACTCCGCTGACCGGCCGAAATATCGACACGCTGCAATCGATTATATTGCGTTTCATTTAATCTGACTCGGAGTGAGCAACATATAAAAATGTTGCAATAACATTACCGGAATTGTTATTATCTAAGTAATAAGAAACGCAGTGAGCGGTGTCGAACGAACTGTGTGCTAAGTGGCTTTTAAGGCCGCTTACCTCATCTCTCTACCTAGTCCCACCGAGTTGTGTTTATGTACGAATTTAGTACGATGGTCGGTTTGTTTATTTGATCCATTTCTGTCGAAACACCATGCAATCGAGATGCTGTATGGTTACCGATTTTTATTTCGAAACTGACGAACGCTTCGTCAGATCCATTTACAGAAATGTATTCGTTGGTATCATAAAAGCCTTCCGTTTTAAGAATAGATTAACTTATAACAATGGATGAGTGTGATTAAATAGATGTTCGATAAAAAATACTGAGTCATAACAATGTTAACACATCTATTCACAATGGGTTTGCGTATAAATCGCAAATCATTATGTATAGAAAATAACAATTTAGGTAAACTAAAAATATTTCATCAGGCCAAAATAGTTTTTGTTAATATATACAGGTTGTAATCGTTAAGTGTGCACAGGCGATTATTCCGTAACTATTGCAGATATCAAAAAACTTTAAACTGATATCGAAAGCCCTTTACCTAATGAGTAAAATGACAATAATAAGTTTTTAAAAATAAAACGGGAAATATCCAAAAATTTTATATCAAACACGCCCATACATTTAGTATGAGATATGACTATCCCCAACATGTAATATGAAAGGTTTTGGTTATTTTTTTGGTTTTGTGCTTCAATAACTTCGTAAATTTTTATGAAAATTCATTTAGAAACTGTAAATAGAGCTCGATGTGGAATACAATGGTATTCCAAAACGAGGATGTCACTCCGAACATTTGCTTTGAATACAAAATGTATGAGGAATTAAATGTATGGGCGTGTTTAATGTAAATTTTTTGGATATTTCCCGTCTTATTTCTAAAAAGTAATTACTGTCATTTTACTCATTAGGTAAAGGGCTTTCGATATCAGTTTAAAGTTTTTTGAAATCTGCAATTCTTACGGAATAATCGCCTGTGCACACTTAACGATTACACCCTGTATATAGGTACACAAATCATCATAACATGTATTTTGTTGTAGTAAAACAAAAAAAAGTAATATTTTTTTTTTCATAATTCCTAAATAAAAAATCGAAATATTTAATATTGGCGAGCAAATATAATCAAGTTTAATTAATATTTAGTTCAAGAAGGTCACGGATATATCACTGCATAGTATAAAACAAAGTCGCTTTCTCTGTCCCTATGTCCCTATGTCCCTTTGTACGCTTAAATCTTTGAAACTACGCAACGGATTTTGATGCGGTTTTTTTAATAGATAGAGTGATTCAAGAGGAAGGTTTATATGTATAATAACATCCATTAAATAGTGGAGAAGTACTGTTATTTTTGAGGTTTCTAATGTGATGTCGTAAAAAATTACATTTTTTCCGCTTACATTGCAAACGCAGGCTGATCCTTACGAGTTTTATCAAAATAATGTACTAAGTATTATACACATTGAAAAGGTCTACAGAAAAGTCCGCGATGGTATATGTCTATCTCTTATGGATAACCCACAATAACTTTTTTTTGTCATTTACTTTTTACGACAAATAATGGCTAATTTTCGAAGCGATTTTAACCAATACAGCATTAATCCTCAACCAATTAAATACCTTGAATACATTTAATATAGATCTATATGGCCCTTTACACCGTATGATTTAAGTGAATATTTTCGAAGATATTACAGATTTAAAAATTGCGGGACGTAGCGTTTGCGGCGGTACCGGCCGGCCGCCCGGCTATATATTTTATTAACATAGCGGGCCGCTATGTTTTTATATACAACGTTCACAGTTTTTCTGTAGTGTATTTAGTATCAGCATTGCACCCGTGCGAAGCCGGGGCGGGTCGCTAGTTCATGAATAATATTGATAAATCTAGCTGAACTTTGGCATTTCAAAATTTGACCACATTTCATTCAGAATTTGAAGATAGTTCAAGTGGTCGGTTCTAGCCGCTCTGATTAGAATATTTAATCAAGTTTGTTAACTGGGCGCACTTTCATATTTTAACCATAAACACAATAATCATAATTTCCTTATCAGGATTAAGATTGTGCAAAAATTATAATGTTACAAATTATAATTGTCTAGCGTCTTTGCCTCAGCTCCGTTAGAAACACTTCCCTATAAATATTGAGTTCACTTCAGAAATGTTTTTTTGTAATTTTTGAGGTCTTTTGTGTGAAATACACGGATATCACAGCGGTTGACAATAGAATCGATTTACTGAATAGTGTGTTGAACTCTTCGTTACTCGACATTTTAACAGCTTCTCCTTGTGCATTTTCAAAATAAAATCAAGCCAATTACGTGACTTGTTTGTGCGACAAATTCAACCGATTTTATCTCTGGAAAAATACGAGATTAATGTGCACTTTGCGTAAGTAATGCTTTTGATTTTCGTTAAAGTCTAAAATGGATTGCTGATATTAATGTATTTTCGTGACATTAGATGTCAAGTATTGGCGGTATTCACATGTCTAGGCAATTTAGATGCATTAAATATTGAAGAAGGTTGATTTTCAAATTCCAAGACTGTTTAAATGATAAAGACATAACAGAATTCTCTAGGACATAACTCTCATAGACCAAAATCGTACTGTGGGACGCATGCGATGCGGTTCGACTCAGTCGCCGCAGCTCGTAAATAAGGGCGTCTCATTGCGGACCATTATTAATGAATCTGCTATACCTCCGCGCAGCCCTGCCACCCCGCGCCCGCCTGAAAACTAAATAACAGGTGCGTGTAACCCCGTTCGCAGAATCTATTTTCGATGTCTTATAACTGTTCAGAGTTCTCTTTGCCACCGTTCCAAACGTTCATACCATATGCTAGATATTGAGATTTGTTTGGGCGTCATCTGCTCGACATCGTCGTCTCTAAATAAGCGCGGTCCCGTGTTGGCTTTGTGAACTTTCATTAGCCGTCTGGGAACATTTACTTACTGTATCATGTTGCTGAAACTGCGCGCGTAATTTGCACCGATTGATATCATTTATCGCAAGTGAAATGGAGTTTTAAATAACTTATTAAATCTCTGAATTTTCCGTAACGTCAAGATATAACAACGTATCTTCTCATAATCTGATAGACAGCTTTGCTACGTGTGCATCAGTTTACATTGGTATTACTACAAAATTGAATAGAGTGGTCATAGAATCAAGAATGACATAAATTGTTACGCTGGCTTAGCAAGTTGCGTTCTATTATGAACGTCATTCTCGGAACACAGCTTTTCATATCAAGAGCAGGCCGCACCGGAGAACATAAAGATGGCGCCTCCGCTACCTACATTAATGCACTTGCTTTATGAATGACGTAATCGTAATATTGTTCCGAGGCTAGATATACCTTTGTAATTTTGTACAATAAAAAGCACAAGAAAACAATAAGCCAGATAGGTACTTTAAATCTGAAAGAGGATTATCTAAGCAGATTATAAGTCTATGTTATACAACATAGCCAGTAAGTAGACGAACATTATTTTGTGCAATAAATTTCCTTCTTGTCAGTTTTTATGTTAATTGACGCTACGTACCTATACATAAAATAAATTAGGTATGTTTAATTATTATCAATGTAAGTAAAAATCAAAGAATATTTCTTGTATTAATTCCTCATCCGATTAATATTTTTCTGTAGCTGTTTCAATCAAAACATTCCATAAAAATAAAGATGTCTTTGTCTTCATCTTGCAGTTTTAAAAGGTATTGTTAAAACTAGGTCAAATTATCTCTACTCCAAAAATAGATTCCATAGACATATACCAACCATCAATTAAACATTTTATTCTTAAGATAACAATACGAGGTCAAAGATCAGTACGTTTACTGAATTGTATCTTACGGCTAATGAAGCAGAATGCCTGAATCATAAAGAAAGTGACGCAATCGAAGGAAGTCTTTACTTTTGTGGACGGAGCCCACGCTTCTTTATAAGGATGACCAAATTGATGTAATATATTAACGATTATTAAGGTTTATATTGAATGGTTGCGCAACAAACGTTGCCTAACTAGTGTATTAAAAAGGCGTCGATCATCGGAAACAAATGTTCAAGGTTCTCGCGTTGAAAATGAACACATTGTTGCTTTAAATAAATTGAATATAAATTATTGATGAATACATTTTAATCTTGAAATATAAAAAAGGTACCTTGTACACTTAAACCTGAATGCACGGCCTTTAAATTTAACATAATAAAAAAAATGTTACATAACAATGATTAAGCTATTCCACAGATCTAAGAAAAGCGATAAATTAATATATATTGAGATATGGATATTCAATTTAATCATGCGCATGTAGACACGTCACGGTGTTACGTGTGTTATGGTCGGCGTTCTTGCTAATTGGTGGTTGGTGCGATGGTGTCGATGACGTCACGCGACTAATTCGATTACACCGGGCAAGGCCACGGCTGTTAACATCCAGCGCGCTTCGGCGATGCCTCATCTCGATTTTATTTTGTGATTGCACGTATTTTTAGATAGACGCAAGTAATCGGGTTAAATTCGCAAACCTTTACGCAGCCAAGGTAGCACACATATTGTGTCTTTAGTGAACCACTATGAACAAAATTGTTCCATAACTTTTTTGCTAATATACAAAAACTATGGAACAATAATAAGTATTTAAAATGAAATAAGTTTATTAACCCATTGACATTTGACCACCGAGCGGCCCGATCGGGCCACGACACAATAGATTTTCTATTGTGTCTGTGATTCCGGGGGCTGAGGCATTAAAAGCCAGTAGCAGCTGTAACGCAAAAGGACTGTTCTCAATAAATTTGTCATTTAACTTAGCGGCCAGTGCAGTGGTTAAAAACAATGAAGAGCAAGTTACGGCTGGAGCACAACTAACCTCTTCCTGTTTCCAATGAATATTCATTAGCGTAACCGACTAGATCTGATAAAAATATTACTTTCATAATGCAGGATGAATTTCTTAAGCTGTTCCACTATTTAGTTTGAGCATTAAACTTTCGCGATTAGTAGTCAGTGTTGTTGGTAGTTTTAGTATTTAAACCCAATTTGTAGAGTGTCTTACAAATGCGAATACTAAACCTTACAACTGCATAATATAATACAGATATTTCCACTTATTTTGGTTAAGCGCACTGCAGCATACACAAAGCTTTTGATCAAATAAGAAAAGGATAAACATCAAGCGCGTTTCAAAAACGCCTTGAAGAATTTCGGCTGAGTGACATACTATATAATAAATCCGTTACAATTTCTCACATTTCCCGAGTTCATCCCGCGTTCAGGTAAATCATTTGAATTATAAAGTGAGATGTCAGTGCATACAGAGTGCATAAGATACCACGGTTATGTAAATGAGCATTGTGGAAACTATGATCTAAGGGTGAGTTTACACCTGCCGGATTTAAGAGTCCTAGGGTCAAATGTACACTTACAGTAAGGGTGTTAAACCGGTATAGAGTGCAGAGTTCAACTAAATATTAGAAAATACTATAGGTAAATACTCGGCGTGGCACTTAATCTTGTTATTGTATTGTAACTAAAGATTTTTGGTTCTTAAACAATTTTAATTTCGATTTAGGAAAACAACTTTTTATGTTTTTGACTTACCTATTGTATTGTATCAGCCTATCGTGTCTCAATGCTGAGCAAAGGCCTCTCCAAGTCGCTTCCACGAACTTATTTGACTTACCTAAATAAAATAAAAAAGCAATGTTCCGTTCAATAACCACACCTGCATTGTTTTAATTTTGCACGTGTTGTACACGTTAACGTGACACTTATTGCAATTTAACACAACAAGAACAAAATAATAAAACAGCAGTTGAATAAGTTAAACTTTTACAACGCCGCGACCGTTATATTAACTACGGGTCGGTTTTGTTCCCAAACACGAAACTAATTTATTCCTTCTTCGGCATACCATTCTAATACACTAAATAATCGAAGAGCAAATTATATATGCGTATTAACGGTCAAGCCATAGTTCAAAGATTAGGGCAACGGGCAACCCTTTGCTAGGATCATTTGAGAGGTGAAGTTTCAAATTAAATCGGTTCGCCCCGCGGGTTCGTTGCACGCTTACATTTGATATTAAATAAAGCTCTTTTGTATCGCCGCTGAAATAACAACTGTACGTTTCATAGAGCCACAAAGGAAATTAAAACACTTGAAGTGGGGCAATTGCTAGTTAATGATGTGGCATTAGCGATAGATTTTTCGCTCCCGGGATAGCGTTGGGCGTGCGAACTCTTATCGGCCATCGAGTATCGGCAGTCGTCACAAGCCAGCGGCCGCGGCGGCGAGCCGGCGAGGCGGCCGACGCGGCGCGACGCAGGGAGCGTCGCGTGTGGCGCCACTAATGGATATTGATGACGATAGCGCTACTAATTATTATACCAGCGCCGCTACCGCCTTTCTGAGTCCTAATATCTGTACTTATCCACGTGGCTGTGACCTACCGATAAGCGGCGTGTAACAGTCGCTCATCAATCTCCTCGCGTATCTTGTCACGCCACGCAAAGTGATTCCGACTCTTCGCCGTGTCGGGGTGGAATCGCTCTCGATAGTCTACTCGATTGAGGAAATGACTTTGGTGCGCTGCCAAACAACGTTACAATCGAATTATTAGAAGTCGGTCCGGCCGGGTTGTATCAATCACCGTGGGTGGGCCGCGCGACATTGGACTTCAATTAGGCGGGTGGCACGTGTGATTGCTAACTCTACACTCCAAAGGATTACTTGACCCACTTATTAGGCTCGTCGAATGCGTCCTCGTTTACAGGAAGCGAAGTGACGGAGTAATTTAATATTAACTCATGGGTTTAGTGTTGCAAAATGAAGTTATTTGTGCGATAAATTGCAATATGCACGAGACCGTTATACAGTAAATTTAAAGTACAATTTATTTGTAGCATATGGCAATTACAATCTCATTATTTTACCCTTTTTATTTATCTTCACGTTCCATTTTATATAGAAGGAAGTGGCTTTCTGTGCGATGAATTCGATGCACAATTTTATTATTAAATTTTATATGTTATTGTCTTTAAATGTTAACAGCTTAAAGATATTAATTAACAAATAATGTAGGTAATATTATGAAAACAGACTCAGACCTATAATTTATCACAAAATTATAAGCTATAAATAAAAGCAGCAAGCGTGACGGGAAGAACGATAACTGTAACGTTTGCTAATTAAAAGTAATAATTAAGCAGATTACAAGAATACAATATCCAGTCTATTCGTTGTTCGTGAGGTATTTGCAAATTTCTAAAACCTAAATTATTATTAGTATTAATCAATTTAGTATTACAATATTGTACATATTGCTTTTCTACATTGATTAAAAAAATGGTTGCCTGTAAAGTCGGTTTTACGGGCGAAGATTTTACGTGACAACGTCTTTTTCTCGGTAGAATATTTATGTGCTGCGCGCGCGGCAGACCGCGGGCCTCTCTCTCGTTCGGTGACTCATCGTAACGTTACCGAGCGTTACACTTTTTCATAAGTGACTCCCAGTCGCAACCTAATTTAAGACGTTGTCACGTCAAAAATAACATAATTAGGTAACTTTAATTCTATTCCAGCAATTTATAACACTGCCCCGGCTTCGCTCAGTTGACCCGAGATAAAAAAACAGCATAAGTTACAATTTAAGTTACTCTTAATGTAGCTTATTAATGATCAAAGATTTTTAAAATCGTTATAGCTAGCTGTTTTTATTCGTTACATACAAAAATACAAAAATTTCCACTTTTAATATTAGTGTAGATACAGCTAAAGGAAAAGTTTATAAGAAATATTATAAGACTCTAATCTTGTTTTTTATGTTAAGAGCACATATTAACCTACCTTAGATCAAAGATTTAAATATATAAATAAACATGAATGAATTCTTTATATATGTCAGATATATTTGCGTATACAAGGATAACCAAATGTCTATTATTAATTGTACCGACGGATTTCCCACAACCGACTGCGTGGCGCATACGCTGATACCTAGCAAGTTATAATCCGTGCAGCATTGCCAATTATTGCCGGTAAATAGCACAGGCCACTTCACCATCAGTATCGAGTGTATCAATCTGAACTAACCTCCAAACAGGTTTAGTATTACTCGACACCGGAGAGGTGGTTGGAACGTCTACAGCGCGCTTGACCACAAATAGGTCGCGTATTGAATAACACTGCAGACCCGACCTGTGCACGTTTCTAAATATGTACAAAACGTATTGTATCGGCTGTTTATATTTCGCAACTCGTATGTGAATTGCACTTTGCGACACACGTTTAGATATTGACAGTCGCCCACGTACTGTGTAAGTGGTTTTCGATTCGGCACACAACACGAGACGAAGGCTGCCTGTTATTAATTCATTACATATGGAAATGTACGAAATAGCGTTCAAGATTTTATGCAATTAATTCAGTTAAAAAAGACACTTCTTTTTAATATAAATTCTTCGCTGTGAATTATAAATGTTTTTGTATATCGACCGGTGAATAAGAGTGCAAGAACCCCAAATCTCTTTGTCCTATCACCTAAAATACGCGTTATTATAGCAAGCGATGGCGCCAAGTCAAAAACTAAAATTATGGTTCAAAAATATCACGAAAGATTCTTTGCATTCATAAACTTTTATATCGTCTTATAAAAAATAATTGCTGCTAAGTTACAGTGAAATAAATCTCCTAAGGCAGTGTGTACCAATTAAAGCATTAAAACCTTGTTAGTTAATGAACAAAGTTAGTATAAGCTGTACCATAAGCACACGCGAAGCATAAAACTTTTCCAGTCAGATGATACTTACCTATAAGACTTCTATTGTAGCTAAGCAGCAAACATGCATTGAACACCGTTAAGGAAAGTAGATTTTTGCTTTAGAATTAAACGTTCCGATACCGAATTTTGTAAATCTCAAAAATTAATGATGACCTTAAATATTTGAAATAAGATGAACTCTCATAATTTATTAATTGGTTAATTAATGCTCGCTAACGATAAATAATTAATTTCGAGAGGGAAGGGCATAATTACATACTAATTTTGAATTTTACAGTAGGCATGTTTTAAAATTATTGATAATTAAAAAAAAAGAAAATTGTATCACAGATTCTACGGACAAAATATAAAATGTTTGAGATAGGTGTCAATCAGTGTTTATAATTTGAATTTAACATTTAAAATAAGGAAACATAAAATAAATTGAAATTATTTCACGTACCTACCTACACGATAATAATTATCATTAGTTCATAAGGAAATAACAATGCAAGAATACGTGATACCAAAACTCATACTGCAATAAATACATTTTGAGACAAACATAGATATTCATAAACATTTTTCAGTGTCTCTTCGACACATATCCATGTGATGAAATACCGACTACACGACTCAGACGTAGTGTCTGAGTCGTGTAGTCTGTTTTATAGATAGCCATATATTAATGAAAATTTCATATTCATTTGAGTAGCTCGACAAATGAATATTTAATTGCAACTTGGCTATACGTTGTTATGAAACTTAGATAATAATGGGAATGCTAAACGGTATGAAACCTACGACATGGCGCCGTCCTTATTGAATGTCCAGAGCAAATATTGAATTTCATTTATACTGAAACGAGTTTATGGCATTTTATTCAATATCTCCAATCGTCCAATTTGCACGTTCCATGCACATACATTATACAGGGTGTCCCACTATTGGTATACTAAGCGCGAAGGGACTTGTAGTTTTGCATACACTGATCACGTAAAAAATACTTAAACAACAAAATTACATCAAAAAAATTTTGATAAATTTTTCCTGAAAATCCATGTTTTTAGGGTTCCGTACCTCAAAAGGAAAAAACGGAACCCTTATAGGATCACTTTGTTGTCCGTCTGTCCGTCCGTCCGTCCGTCCGTCCGTCCGTCCGTCCGTCTGTCAAGACCCTTTTTCTCAGGAACGCGTGGAGGTATGAAGCTGAAATTTATATCAATTACTCAGGTCTACTGTCCCTTGAAGCTGTGAAAAAATCAAACTTCTAAGCCAACGCAATCAAAAGATACAGCCGTTTATGCCGCAAATTTTCGACACTTGCAAGGGAATCAAAACCTACAGGGTGCTTCCCGTGAACTCAGAATCTTGAAATTTGGTACGAAGCAACGTCTTATAGCATAGATAAAGGAAAAATTACGAAAACCATAAATTTTTAGTTACATCACATAATATATTTTTTTTTTATAATTTTAAACTTACTACACATTTCCTCATAAACGCGTAGAGGTATTAAATTGAAATTCATACCAAATACTCAGGTCTATAATACCTTTAAGCTGTAACAAAATCAAACTTCTATGTCAACGCAATCAAAAGAAACAGCAATGTACGGAACCCTCGGTGCGCGAGTCCGACTCGCACTTGGCCGGTTTTTTTTCTTTAGCTTCGCGCAGCCGGCATATACCGCTTCGCTAATGTGAGCATTTTGTCTATGAAAACATAATCTTAAGCGATAGGTCACGTGCTGGTAGCAAAGCTGGGCGGGTTGCTTGTTATGGGTGTACACATAGAGTTTTAAGAATTCATCTATTTGAAAAAAAAACTGCGTCTGGAATTTTATAAGTATTTTCTACGTACTCAGCGTATGCAAAACTATAACCTCCTTTGAGCTTAGTATACCAACAGTGGGACACCCTGTATATCCAATTATAGGTTTTCTACGTTATATTGTATAAAATATCGATATCGAAAAATGGCAGATTTCAAGAAACTGTTAGAGATATATGTACAATGAAAACAAGGTTCCAGCACACAGCATGTTAATCACTTACAGATCCGTACAAAAAATCGAGCAGTGAAACCAATATAGAAATGAGTTCGGCTCATATTATCTGCATAGATGACAGTGGGCTTTACTTTTACCGTAACAAAACAGATTTTAGTTTACGAGGCGAGAGATTAATTACTATAGGTTACTTCCATGAAGATTAATTTGAACAAGATTAATTTTTATCTTTTTATAGATAGATGAGAATAACAAACATCAATATGGACTGAATTATCATTGATGTAAGTAGTTTAAATTGTATCTCGATTGCCCTTTAACACAATTATAACAATTTCATATTAATTGACGTTCAATCACTGAAAGCCTCTCGTCACTCATTTGCACAAACTCGTTTGAATACATAAAAGTTTTCATGTTAATTGATAGATCTTGACATACAACCGGTGTTGAAATTTTATATGGATTACATTGCTCAATTTCGTTCATTAAAATGAGATCGTTTCGGAGTCATTTATGATTGTCACCTTTGGAGTGCCACATAGTTCAAACTTCAAAGGTACAAAGTAGTTCAGAAGTCGCGAAGAACTATCTTGATTGAAATTTAATGTAAGCTAAGAATAGAGCAGTTTTAATCAGTTGAGAACACGACTTCAGTTCAAGAGTACTGTCTTAACAGTTCTTTTTTAATTGCCTCTCGGCGGGGCCGGGCCGTGTTTTTGAAGGATCATTAAATTGCGCATTACACGGCGTGTAATGCGCAATTTAATGATCCTTCAAAATGTAAAACGCATTACTGCACCATCTTTATTTTATTGTTGGCTAAGATGGAATCGTACTCAACGAGGTGACGTGTACCGCGTTATGTTCTTACGACCTTCAGATTTCTAGAAATTGCGCCTTTGCGGTTTGCTATTTATTTATAGTGTCCTGTAAGCTTCAAACACTTAGGTTTACACATTTTTATAATTAATTTATAATTTAATAAAAAATATTTTAACCTATCATTGAAATATGGGTAGTTCTACAAAGTAAGGAATTTTTAGCGGCTCAGCCAAATTATACTAAAAAAAACGTTTCAAAGTAATTAATTTGTACGGAATACTGTTATTTAAAGCTGTTTCTTGTTGGTCACTGAAAATAATTAATTAAAACATTTATTTATGCCACGAAATCTTTGTTCAAAGTGTCAAATTCTCAGGATCCTGAACTGTCCCTCGGACAAATTCTGGTTTAAAGTTCGTCGTGATTTATTTACTTTTCTGTATCAAGGTAATTTGAAAGCCAAATCGGTGAGTTTACTGTATTTTCTTGCTAGGTAGAATAATTATTATCTTATTTTCCCAAAAAAACATTTAAAAAATCTTCTCAACATTTTGTCCCCACGCTTTCATATCAGGATCCTGGTCGATGTAAAATAAGCAAATAACAGCTAGGTTTTTTGCCGTGCGATGTTGCCGTTCAGCTGAGTCAATCAGACGTACGAAAGAGACAAAGAATATTATCTAGCTATTCACACCTAGCGCGTAGTTCAGTCAGCCCAGCGCGGTGAGCAAGGGAAATGGTGTCGTAATCAGTGGAGTGCCCAGAATCCTGGTAAGATATTTTTTACGTAATTAATAAATAATATTAGGAAATATAGCGTTTTGATACGTAAGTTGCTGACGCACAGGCCTAGATTTGCTTAATTCTGGTTAAATGTTGTAAATTGATATGTTTTTTTAAATATTAGACAGATATTCTCAGGATCCTGGTCTCAGATTCCTGTCAAATTGAAAGCCAGGATACTGAGGACCATCCAGGATCCTGATAAGTTCACACTAAAACATTGTTTCTGCGTAAGATTATTTAAAACTTTCTACCTATAAACATTAAACTACGTATAAATTAATGAAATAAATCATTTGAGTAGCTGTCGTAATTAAATATCTACAGATAATTAGTATTGGTAATGGTCAACTTTAAGTATTCACGTAATCTTTTAGAAACTTCGGAAAAAAGCATAAAACATTACTTTTACCGATCTTGGCAGTTCCTAGTACTATTTTGACTATAGGTATTTACACTACAACTTAACTTATGTCATGACTTAGTAGAAAAATAAATCTTTAATAGTCTAATTTAACAATGATTATACACATGTAAGTATAAAATAAAGTTGGTTGCATTGCACTGTATTTTGAACACTAAATATTATATTTTGTTGTACAGAAAAAACTGCGAAACCAAAAAAAAAACTGACAAAGGAGAAATATTAGAAAAAGAAAGGATAGCTGAGAAATTGAGGTATGAAAAAATTAAAATAGATCCCCTGAGATTGGCAGCTGAAAAAGAAAAAAGACAGACTACTATAAAAGAACAGACTCAAAACAGAAGCGAAAATTGAATTCCAAGAAATGTAGGGGCAAAGAAAATGAAACAAAAAATGGAAAGAAAATAAATACAGTGATTGTGAGTGCCTTATCTGTGGTGGTCTCACAGCGAAGATACTACTGGTTCCAGTGTCTAGTATGCAATAATTGGGCACATGATGGATGCATTAAAGGAGATTCTATATTGTTCATATGCCCTGACTGCTCAGCTGACTGTGATTTTAAAATTTAGCATAAAAATAATATAGTATTGAAACCGCCAAAGTTATTAATACCTACCTTTTTTATTATTTTCTTTTACTAGATTTAAGTACAATACTAGATTGAAGTGTCATTAAGTCTCAGACTTCATTATTTTCATGTTGTTAACTATCTTTAAGAAGATTTTACTTAATTAAACTTAGAATAATAATTATTAATGCTCACTAATCATTAGATGAATAGAGTTCCTGTTCAAGACTGTTTAAGTATAAAATTAGTATGTAAGCCAAGCATAGAGCTATTTTTCGTTATTATTAAAACTACTAGTACCATTAAAAAATTATTTAATAATACAAATTCATGTAAAACATGATAAATAAACGTTGATCTCGTTGATCTCTACCGATTTTTGTTGTTTTTCTCAGTTTCCTGGTGACCTGCTCAGTTTCCTGTGGCTTGATTTCCTTAAAATGGCCATAAATCGAAAACTATTAGATATTCTGACTGTTCCGCTCTATATACTTTTAGAGACGTTGTACTCTTGTCATTAGACTGAATTCCGTAAGCAGAACGTTTAAAAAAATGTGGGCCGAAATGAGACTCAATTTCTTCCATACTTTGTAGAACTACCCATATTCAAACGTCATTGCTTTTTGGCAATATTTAAATTTGTCTATCAAAAATGTTTGCGATAAATGATCACATTCATACAAAAATTCACGACATTAAAATTGAGAGCTCAGATCGTTTCATATAGCTTGACCCGTAATTAAAAGAATGTCAAATATATTATGAGGTTTTTATTTTTTTGTATTGGAGCGTGTTAAGAAAAACACAATTTGATATTACGCATGCACCCTCGGGGCGCTGTTGCTGGCACCTAATTAGAATATAAATATCAACCGGCGTCGTTCCTTAACTGACCGGACCATTGTAATCCAAACCGTCGTCGAATTATTAAGCAAAGAAAACAATGCCCATCCTATTCCTATACTACTTCTGCATCCAGATATCGATTTGCTTCTTGAGGAAAACTTTTCAAGTTTTCTCAAGGATACGAACTCCGAACCGCTTGCAATATAAAATTATTGTGTTATTGAAATTATTTATAAAAAATAAAACGTTGCAAATTTTAAAGAAGCTTTGCAAGATTTGCGCGGCAGCAACGAGGCATTACCACTAAAGACCTCGTAAAGGTTAATGTGTCTCTAAATAGCATCTGATTTCCTTGAACAAAAACAAAAGTTGAAAAACCTGTTCCAAAACTAAACGTTGTAATAGAGTATATTTTTACGGATAAACATTGCACGGCAAGGAAGAGTTGCAAGCGGCGCGCCAGGACCGGAGGGCGACGCTCGTGCCATATGGACGGATACATGCAACAATGAGCTCATACAACCGGTCGCAAGACCGTTACAGATGAGCCGCCGGCCGCCGTGAATATGCATGAGCTCCGACTTGACCTCACGTTATTAGACCGCGGGCGCGAGCGTGGGACCACGTCACGAACAATCGCCATTTGACATTTGTGCGACACGCGACCCAACCGATGGCCTAGTGAAAATAGACACAGGATATAATATTAATGGGGTAACTTTTGCAAGTTTCCAAACAGATTCCGCAGCAGCGACGAGTAAGGATGCCATCAATCAGTCGGGAGACGCGGGTCAGAGCTTTGCTCGTGGCCCGACCACCTGTCGCGCCTGTAAGCTCGTAGCAATTGCTAATCAGTCACTAAGTCACGCCAAATCTCGGCTTGACAAGGGGATCGCGCTACGCAGCTAATGGTATTTTGACGAACAAGCGTGCGAGGTGTAGGTAAACTTTTATGTCATCATAGCTGCTAGCAAGTATTGCTCAGGTGTATATCACATTTTAAACAAGACAACATGAAATTATTTGCACACATATTAGATTTTAGGATAAGCGGTAAATTTTATGGGCATAAAATGAGAATTTGTTCAGTGATTAATAAGAATGTACGGTGCCCTTTCTATCATGTAATGAAAGTACTACTTATTAAGGACTATCGCCATCGAACAAAAGAATTATTGCTCATCGACCGAGCGGGGAATTCTCGCGTAAAATGGCAGACATTTATGAAATAGCGGTAGCTTGTCATTCGGAGCAGTATCGGGGTCCAACGGGCAGCGAGGCGCGGTGATCGCTGTAAATTTCATCGCAATAGTGAATGTACACGCGAAACTAAAAATAAACACGAAAGCCACAACGGGCGTAGCCAAGCGATACACGGATAACTGCTCCGGCCTGTTCGGCGCTCGCCGCATCGGATCCGGCGCCACTCGGAGCCGTGACATGCCAATGTGTCAGATATGCACACTTAATTAGTTACATTCACTGTCTCTTGGGAGCATGTGATCACGTTTCATTTGAATTAATAAAAAGGACTCATATATTCACGATTAATAATTAATGATTCTATTAAATAAATGTACCTACTAAATGATATAACTAATGTTTAATACTTTACATGTGCATAAGTCGTCTTTTGACATTAAAATACATAATAAGCAACGTTTCAATTATACTAGGCAAGTGAAGTAGACGCAATCAAAGTTAAAGTTAACACCCTGAAATCCGAATTTTACCTCTGTAGAGCGATAAGCAGTGTTAACGCTCTTTAACCATCGCGACGTGGAAAGTGGGAAAAAAATGTGTCGAGTAGAAACAAGCTGGATTGAAGCGTGGAACAGAGCAATAACATTGGTGTGCTTCATCTCTAGCAGATCACGTCCCAAGAACAAAAGAACGCGGCGAGCCGACAGCGGCAAACGAGCTAAAAAAACTTACATTCAAATGGAGCTTTTCTGCTTAACAAACTCTGCGCTATGTAAAATGTTTTTAAACTGGATCATTGTCTATTCTTATGTGCCGTGCTCATTATTAACTTTATCAACATTTTGGTATATGTTTATAGGTCAATTATTAAAATAATAATTATTAAAATAAGTTAAGCAAACTCGAGACATGTTAACTGTTCTTTTTTTTTTAATTAACGCTTCACCTTTCCTGTATCATAAAAATTATACATTAAAATATATTAGAGAAATAATAATATTTTTTAATGACATCCTCAATATTAAAATGGGTGTTGTGGCTGCGATGTAAGTGGTTTGATACGACTTATGCATTGTTAATAGACATGTTTGATACATTTTCATCAAATGAATAAAAGAATACTACTTAATCATCACTTCAATGTGAAGTCCTATAATAACATGTGATTTTCCTCGTATTGAATCATTACAGACATTCAAAATAACAATTCTCGTCGAAGAATTGTAATATAAACAATAGAACTATTGAATATTTAAGTAGTCCTCCAATTTGGTACGTGTGGCGCTAATGTATGCAGCATTAAGAAGACATTAGACATGGAACACGTCGAATGATGCATTATTAAACGATTTATCACTACCGTTGCATCTCTTCGCGAAAGAAAGGGTAGAGTAAACGGAGAACCGTCACTTACATGAAATATTAAACGTTTTATTGTTAGTGATTTTTTAAAATGGCACGATATTTTATTATCTACTTGTATTTGTGCATAGTTTTCGCGCACAATACAATACTTTGATTGATTGATCTTTGATGAATATCTGATACCTGAAACTTGATAATATTATGATGAATCGATAAACTTTTACAATTTTAAGTTATGTACACAATGCTATATGAAAATATGTGTATTTTATAATAATCATTCAATTTTATAGCAAGTACCAACATAAAAATGAGTCATGAACACACGCGACAGTTCTGTTCATTATGTCCAATAACAACATCAGAGACAAACCTAAAATGACAGTGTTATATCGAGGGCCACAGTAAAGTGCGGCTGCCAAGCGCCCGCAGCGGAAAATTTGGCGGAAACTGATCGACACCGCAGCCGAAAACTATGCATTTAAGTCACATCAATCGATACGCGGTCGGACGCACACGTGTGCAAGTTGTTTATGTACCGCAAAAGCCGCGAAGTTTTGCACAACTGCCAAATGTGAGACTTTACTTCACATAAAGTGGCTTTTAGGACTTCCCATGAGAGGTGTTAAGGTTAGGTTAGCGGACGTATGGGGATTAAACTCGCACTATATCATTATCGTTATACTCCGCTCATGTCAATTTCAGTGGCTGGCTAATGAGCAGTGTTTAATGCTCAAGCTCGATAGCATTAAAATGATATGCGAGCAATCGCTTTTATAAGGAAAAGCGATATGATTTATAAAAAAAAAACGTAAGTCGTGTAAAACTTCAGGATCATATTCGACCCGCACGTACCTATTGGAATAAGTTTGTAATAGCTTGTAGGAATTTACCATTCCGGGAAATATTAATAACGATATGCTGCTATTTTCTATACAAGCGTAGCAAATAAGTATCCCCTATATATGTAGTTGCAGACGTCTAATCGGATAATTGGCATGAAACGAATGTATCACATAGCGATTTTCGGCGCGGTGGCTGATGAAAGAGAACATGACGTTGCTCGGATCTAAGAAGGGGATGTGGTAAGGTCGCGTTACGCCGTTTGAAAGTGATATGCGAGGCGCCAGGAGAGCAACAAATTAAGTCCCCGTGGGGAAGGCCCGCCCACGCCTGCACGCGTTGAGAACCCACCCGCGATAACGTCTCGCTGAAGGGAGAACTTGAATATTTCCAAGGAATTACATAATCAAATTCGCCATATAAAAGTTCTCGAACGTGCCTTAAGTATTTTCTGAACTCTCTTTAAGGTTTCGTCATAATTGTTAAATTTATTACCCAATATTGTAAGCCTATGGCAAGCTATTTATGTATTATATTGGCAGAAGCGCCCAATGACCATATTAGGGAGGAATAGCGGTTTCAACAAGAACAAGCTGGTGGAGGCGGTATATTTGAATAATAACGAAATAAAAAAACGTGCACCCTCGATGTACCTATACCTCATAAAAATTAGAAATTAATGGTTTATGTGTACATACAATAAAATAAATAAACGATACAAATTAATGGCAATATAAAAAAGAAAGAAAATCTACCAATAGGATCGCTTAAGCGTACAACTATAAAATTAAATGGGTAGAAGGCGTTTTTACAAGTTTATCGAGCGTTCTATACAGGGCAGACGGCTAAGCCGGGCTAATGGGCTAGCAGGCGCCAAACACGCTGCCTGTCTGTCTAGGCGGTTAGTAACAGAGGCAGAGAAATTCCTACAGGCCTGCATTGATCCATTCTATCGAAGCATACGATTTATAGTTAATTTACAATACAATAAGTGGATTAGATAGTGAAATAAAATGGTCGTAATGACTAGTACAAGCGGCCGAGAACAAAGAACTCGCAATAGTTAGAGAGCGGCGCGCTTGGTTGACCGTGGCCTGGGTTTTTATGCCGATTTATCGACTCAAATTAATCGTGTAAGTAGAGAGCCGACGCAGGAAGCTTGCGTGAAACGTGATATAGGACTTTTATTGGTTGAAAGCATTTACATTCATTTAAGTTCCTTACATACATGTCATTTATTCAGAATGGAGCTGGATTTACAGATTCAAAACGAGCGCTACAACATTATGAAATCGATCGACAAACAAGCGTGTCACGTATTCAAAATTAAATAACGTGTATGGTTGATTACACATACTTACGAGTAGTTTTCTTTTAGCAATTTCTTGATTGTATTAAAAGTACAAATTTAAAAGCTGCAAACTCAACCTACTTATACGTACCTAGTAAATTGAATTATCGTGACTCTTACAATAATAATTAGGTCTGTAGAGCGAACCATTGGTCTACATCGCAACTCCACCTACTAAGCGAAACCACGACGTGCGGGAAATGAGATGGCATTACACAATCCATTCCAATTTTCATGGCATTCCCTATTTCAATGTAATTCTAATCAAGTTTTGACTTCTAATGGTAATATATATACTAATGGGAAAATTAGCTTGTGAATAAAATCTGATAACATGAGCAGAATAGATGGCGAAACATTAGTTTGTTCACATTTAGTATGAATTTTTAAACGAAGTTACTAGTATACATTTTTCGTAAACAATAAGAAGAAAATCTAAATCCTTTAAGTTGTTGAACATATTCAAATTTTCGCATTTCAAATGTAAAGGAGATATATTGTAAATACAGTAAGGGAATAATCCTCTGAAAAATAAATATTTTAGATTTTACTTTTAGCACACTTTGCATCAGTCAGCAGTTATATTATAGAGCTTGATAACGTAGAGACTGCAATTCAAGACTTACAATCATCAGATCTATTGCTAGTGATTTTGGCAAGATATTCCAACCTGATATACGTATTTCATTCTGGGAACTTTTGAAATTGACCGATTTCAGGGAACAGCAATGTTCTCGGCGGGAGTGATTCCGACCCGCTTAAACAGGCGCCCGCCCCAAGACTGCATAATACATTGCGGCGAATGCACCACAGTTTGATCCCTTTCTAGACAAGGTAAGAACGACTGGAAACTTCTTATAATGTTACTCCTTTTCAACCGAGAACGTGAACTACTAAGGGGCTTTATGACTTCATCGTAAATTTACAAAGTTCTAAGAATGTCATATCTTACGCGGAAATATCGGCTGCGTTCAATTATTTATTAATGACTAATAGCTTTGAAACTTCATGTACGAACTTCTCTGAAGGAGAAACTGCTCTGAATCAAGGTACAGCGACCTGAATATGCAATACTGTTATTTAACTAGTTGAGTATAGTTAAATATCAATGACTGTTCGCCCACAAATTAGCTACAAGCATTGAATTTTGCGCTATTGGGACCAAGTTGAGTTATGAAGACTAAGTAGGATTTGCCCCAACTAAATAACTTTTTAATGGGGCTATTTAATCTTTCCTAACCTACGCTTAAATTTCCCTCATTTGCAAGTGAAGACAAGAACGTTAATACATAAAGTGTATCAAACAACAGGATAGACGTGCAACGTTGAAGCAATCTGGCATTTATTTATGCGCATTGGTTCGGTTGTTCCAGACAATGGCTAATGTTTCTTTAGCCCGTTCATCGCTTTGGTAACCTGGCCCGCGCACATAAGGTAACAAAAAGGTACGTAAATGACGACCGGCATTAGCAATTCAGACTCCACGAGCAGACAAAACGACTACTTTCTCTTTCATAAATGTCTGAGCAAGAACAATGTCACTTAAAAATAGCCCTCATAATGTTGAAAACTAACTTCGATAGTCGGGATATAATGGTGTAATATTTCAAGTAAGAGGACAAAAGATAGCAATCGCGTTGAAACCGAGCCGAATGAGGTTAGACGAACTTCTTTAAATCTTTAGAGAGACGTCATCTCACGTGAAGGTATTAATAATAAATTGAAGCATCTCAGGCGTGAAGTTGGATTTTGTTTGTTGATTCTTTACAAACCTGAGGAAACACGGTTTGGTTCAGATTAATCAGTGAGCCGAGTTATCTGGTTTATCGGTCGAATTTAAGACACTTCACCAAAAGCAGCAAAAGTTACGAAAGATATGCGAGGGAGATCTTGGTCTTTTGCCAGGAGAGTAATCATGAAAAATATGACGGGGACACTGTAAAATATTAAAATACGAGATACATTTCCAGCTAGACAAAATATACAAAAGCAGTGTAAATGATGAATACTGTTTTAGAGTAACTATAAGCCAAATGGCGTTTTAAAAGAGGGTGGACGGAGTGTTCTGGATGAAACAAAACGTGAAATGGATTACTTTATGAGTAATATACCTTTACGAGTTGTAATTCTTTAAGGTTTCTTACATTTTTAGTATCTCAGTTTATTAGCTATTCTTAACTTAATATTTTACTTAACTAATTGAAAGATTTGAAAACTTACATTTAAGTGAGCTTCTTATATTGTTATGACTCCGGGCAAATATCTGAAACAAAAAAAAAAACAGCTTATAAATACACTATAGAGTATAGTGAAATCATCAGATGAGGATGGTTTGATAATATTTAAGTAAAAAAATATATTTGATATTGTTATTATTTAACTTCTATGAAAGGAAATTGAATTAGCATTGCTAATTAACTAAGTAGTTGGATTGTCAAATTCACTGAAATGTCTGCTTTGTAGAAAATGCCAACACTATAAGCCAACACTTTATTTGTAGTCCATTGAAAAGTTACATTTGGGGTTGCGTTTTTTAGAGGACGCAATTTTATTTTTTTGATGTGTAGGGGGGGTCAGTGTGAAGCTATCACCAAGTTTGTGGGGTCGCCACCCTTGTCCCACGGCCGCCATCTTGAAAATAGCGGTTGAAATGGTTTTTACAATATATCTCTTAAACTATTTATCTGATAATAAAACAATGTTAACATTATTCGTTGCAAATTAAATTTTCTACAACTTAGGTTCAGTAACTTTTTGTCGTAGAACTATAAATAAAAAAGTTATAAGCGAAAATGTTCAGAAATTAGAGATGTTTATATTTTTCAATAAAACTTTTTTTTAAAAGTTTACGAAGAAATTATATCAGACCATTTTTGTAGATTGTTTTTCGAAGAACAACTTTTATTTACAACATTTTTTCATTAAGTAAATAGCTAAGGTTTTACAGCCCTCCGAAGTGAGTACTATTTTAAGTACTCTTTACTATACAGAATAGGATATATTATGTGTGTACTAATAATAATTTGTCACCAGTAATTATTTTTTTTGTAATTATAATATTTTTAATAATTAATTTTACAATATTATTAATAATTAATTATTGACTCTTTTCCCCACCACCCAGGAGGTAGAGTCTGGAAGTGCGTTTTTATTTACGTCGAAAAGCAGGGCTGAAATGTTCTGCAGTGTGCTTCCATTGTAGTGGAGTCTGGGAAAAGAGCCAATAGCCATATTGGCTCTTCTATTATGTATAGATACTACTGAAAAATAGTACTCACTTCTGAGCGCTGTAAAACCTTAGCTATTGACGTCATGAAAAAATTTTGTAAATAAAAGTTGTTCCTCAAAAAACAATTACAAAAATGGTCTTATATCATTTCTTCGTAAAATGATAAAAAAAAGTTTTATTGAAATATATAAAGAGCTCTAATTTCTGAACATTTTCGCTTATAACTTTTTTATTTATAGTTCTACGACAAAAAGTTACTGAATCAAAGTTGTAGAGAATTTAATTTGCAACGAATAATGTCAACATTGTTTTATTATCAGATAAATAGTTTAAGAGATATATCGTTAAAACCATTTCAACCGCTATTTTCAAGATGGCGGCCGTGGGACAAGGGTGGCGACCCCACAAACTTGGTTTTAGCTTCACACTGACCCCCCCTACACATCAAAAAAATAAAATTGCGTCCTCTAAAAAACGCAAGGTTAGGCCTAAAAAATGTCAACATTTCAATGAACTATTGAACAATACTATGGTCTAAGATCCGAATATAGGTCGACCTTCACCGGCGTGATAATAGAATGAGACCAATTTTATAATAAATGTAGTATATTAAAAAATCTATTAAAGATGGGTTGACTGAAAAAATCCTGGACAGGACATTTTAATTAATTTTTAATTAATATTTTTTTTAATTAATTGCAGTACTTATCAAGATAATAAAAAAAATATATATAATAGACTTGAAGTATGAAACCTACAGAATGTGAAGTCATAGGGTTTTCTAATATTTACCTGGACAAACTGCTAGGTTGGCAGGTATAAACAGGCATGTCCGTACCAGTTACTTTCACTTGATGGGATGATAGAAAAAAAATATATATCACCATGAGCGATGTTTTATAACAAAATTGTTTATTGTCTCAACACTGCATAATTAAAAAAATAAAAAGATTTTTTTAATAATTAACTAAAAATATCCTGTCCAGGATTTTTTCAGTCAACCCATCTTTAATAGATTTTTTAATAGACTACATTTATTATAAAATTGGTATCATTCTATTATCACGCCGGTGAAGGTCGACCTATATTCGGATCTTAGACCACTAGTATCCCAACAAATTGTAGAAAATATCCTTGAACATTTAAGAATATTATGCCAAAAATATTCTTAAATAAATAATTATGCACTTTGAGCTGATTAGGTTAATTCCCCAAAATTACATCTGAATATGAGGTGTAGATACTTAATACATATAATAATAATCGGTAATTCCACAATATCGGTACCTATCGATCCACAATCCTACTAAAACGATAACGATGATGAATAAATAATAAAAGTTAATAACGTTTGAAACGGCTTTTGTTGTTACAATACTAACTATTAAATAGAAATATATATCATACTAGACAACTTTACTTAAAATGAAGAAAATTATATTTAAGTGATTATTAAGTAAGTGGGGAACATATTTGAACGTGAATATAAAACGAAACCAATTACAAGTTTTCCAATACAAATTATAGAAATGTTTAATTTGCAATAGTTGCTAACATAGTAAGTACCTGGCATAAATGTCCTTTAATTTGAATTAGAAACGGAAACATTGATACTTTTGTTATTAGAAATATGGATAAATTTATAAATTCTAAGCAATCACATGCAAGTTAAAATATGCCCTAATAAATCATACGTATTTTTCCTGTAAAGAATAGTATCTACACCGTAAGTAACTTTTGTAGGAGATTAAATTTTATAACTCAAATATTCTATATGAAGTAGAAATTTAACAATTTACTTTTCTACAAAAAATACTTTTTATTAATCACAAAGCTCACGCTGAGCCGTTAAAAGTAGGGAAATTTAAAATCACGCTCAGCATACAGCGAGCTCTCTCCGGAATACAATCTTTGATGAAGCCGAATGTGGAATCCATTGATGCAGTGACTTGTCGAAAAGTTGGCAAGATTAATTAAATTGGCTTTCAGTGAGAAGGGACTGTCTTGTAAATATTTTCATTCAATTTACAAATTTGTAATGTGAATTTTGTATTTTCTAAGGAAAATGTTGTCTACTAATTTATGTTGAAAATTCCCTTGTCGAGAGTTAAAACAATAAATCTGTACGAGGCCCCCGTAGTGTTTACTGTGCAATCACGTCGCTATTCTAGTTACATAATCCCCTTTGCAGTGCGAAGCGAAAAAGCTACGCTTAAAAACTCTATTACGGGTCGGCATTCGTTTTGCTATCACAATACATATTAACCGAGTAAATGAGAGCAACGTTGCTACTGACAAAGTAAGCATATACCAATTATAATACACCTGTAATTATGACGAAAATTAAAAACGCGATATAACGATTCAAAACATTTGCTTTGTTATGTTGAATAGTGTCCTTTACTAGAACATCCGCTTTTAATGAGAATTCATTCTTTTATCATTAGGTGGGCAGCTCATCCGCAATCGTTCCTAATATATTTATTGGGTGTTTTTTTTATTAGCATCTTATGAAACATCCGCTCGATTTGACTGCTTACTATTTGTACCGTTTGAGAAACGCTGCCTTCTTATTCTTTGTTGTCCTTTACGTTCCGTGACCGTCTTGTCTGTTTAGTGATTAGTATATCCAATAGCAAAAGGTTATGGATATTTTTTAGTTGTAGTAGCTCGCCAACAAAAAAATTGAGAATGTTCATAGACACACATTTATTTACAATCAATAACACACACAACAACTGACAAAAATAATAACAAAATGTTCGACACTTTCCCTTTCCAGTCATGCGCATACAAGCGCATGATTCACATATTATTATCCCTATGCTTTATAATGCATAGTGATCTTTATATTTGGCTGCTCTAGGTCGAGATTTGGCTCGAGCGATATTCCAAAAGAGCATACAAAAACGGCTAAACAGATGTATGAGAATTGAAACGGATTCTTTAAAAACTTTGTTGATTATTTTACTTCGTTTAGACAAGAACACGCAATCATCACCGCGGGCAACAGCAAATAACAAAAAAAAAACTTTAACTCAACTCAATTATAAAGCATGGCGCAGAGATTAGCTTTAGTAAAGCTTTATTCAAGGTTACTTCAACTAAGTATACGAGGTTTAAGTCGATATTTTAGTTTTAAAGGTAACAAGAATATAATAGTAAGATTTATTCTGAGATAACGTTCTATTTTTACAAAAATTAAGTAAATACAGTACACCAACTCCCATAAAAAAATGAACTGGAAAGTTGAAGTCGTTCAATTAATTATTTAACCTTTCCACACGATTGTAAACTTCGCACTTTAAAAATCTGTGAAATGAGTGTAGGCGTAAATAAGCTTTTAACACGGAGTTCCAACGTGTATATAGTGCAAAATTTACGCTTTAGGCGACAGAGACGACGGTCTTTTTGCAAACGTCTGAAATGAACGAATTTAAAAACCACGCTGGCATTTTAAGTGAACTGTGGCAGCTACAAATACTGGTGCAGATATCTTATACTTTACCTGCTACAAATAATGTATGCAGGTAAATTTTTTGTGAATAGTGTAAAGTAGCAACATTTAATAGGCATTCGAAAGGTAAAAAAAAAATAGAATGTAGAATAACAGAACAAAATATGGGTAGTAGAATTTAGGTATGTATGTATGCTATATAAATTTATATGATAATGTTTAACTAAAAAGTAAAGTATGAAGATTATTATTAATTGATAGCGCTAGTTTAAAGAATGAGCAGACGTAGATAATGTGACTATTATAGTGTCATGGGACCAAAAGAAATCTTGTTTAGGATTAGAGTATGCGCAGTGCGCAGCGTGGTGACGGTGACGCGCCAGATTAATGTCGAGCTTTGCGCCACATTTGAAATGTCACGTACAATTTTTCTAACCAACTGAGACGGAGGCGGAGTTCGATGTTAATACTAAATAGTGAACGAAATTTTAATAAAAAGGATTTGATTGTCTTTTTGCAGAATTGCTCGACAGCAAATATCATCCACTAAAAATCCCATGTGCAGACTGTTCATACCAATATGCTTAAATCAGATGATAAGTTCGGCAAGCCTCGTCTAGACTCCAAAACACACAAATGAACACGTATTATCTAAAGCCAACATGGAAACGGGGCGTAGGAAAAAAGGCAAAGTCATAAAACTGGCGCCCACCAATCACCAAATAAGGCTGGCGCGGCGACGATCGCGACGTCGTCCTTGACTCCCGGCCAAATGACATAAGATGGCCTATGGGCGCGGAATTTTGGTTAATCGATAAATGAGGCTGTTAAGCAACCAGTATATTTTGTTTTTCTATCAGGTAGGTCAACGTACACGTGTTCCCAGATTGTGACCACGCTTAAGCATCGATGTAAGCTGGTTTCCATATGTTGATATGTATAAGTTCCATTCCGTAATGTATAAGTTATGATTTTGTATTATGTGTTAGATTTTATTCATCAGTACATCTGAATTTTGCACAACAATCAAATTGTTTTTGTGCTTCTCTCTACACAACTCAAGTTCAATGACTAGAACGCACGTGCCGCCCTCAGTATAAAGGTAATTCACTCTTGGTTAAATAATAACAATAATTATCTCTCACATTTGATTTTCATCTATGTAGGATCGTAGCTTCATTTTTGGCGGGAATAAAAAGTGATTTTCAAGACTGGGAAACATATCCAAATTGTAATAAGTGATGTTAGTCATATGGATAATTTAAATAAGCGTAACATTACGACCGTCACCACTGCAGCTGTACTCTCATCAATGATTCATGGATCGATAGCCGAACACAGCGCGCATTAGAGAGACAATCTCTAAATGTCCACTTTGCCGGTGAGCTAACACGAAGGCGTAATCCGTCCGGCGGCACTTAGAGTGTACCACAGGCTCACCCTAAATGCACACTAACTAATCTGTTTGTCATCAGTACCCAATAGTACATTGAAAAGGAATACGCAAAATAAATGTTTGTTGTCTGCACTCTGTGCCATGTAAGCGTAGGTATCGTGCTGTATATACCTATAAGCATTAAACGATAATAACATTAAAATAAAGAAATCCAAATAAATCAGACAGTATTTATCATCACCTCGAAGGGCAACTCCCACATAAGTATTTACTGATGACATGAATTTTGTAAGAGGCATATTTTTTAACATCAAATACTCGAATAGGTAAAATATGTAAAGTTTATAAAATAATTGGTTTATTTAAACCGATAATTAATTTAAAGTACATTAAGCGGTATAACTGCTGATGAGTCAACTGCGTAATATTTTCGCATCATATTGTGTTCACTGTTGCGTATCGTCTGACATCGTTCCTGTAAATATTTATCGATAGGTTTATTCCCCAAGCTAATACTAAGTTGCTGGATAGGACGAAATTACACAGTGAGCAATCGGATGAGTAACTCGTCTCGCTGAATTTATCGTCACGAGTGGCTGAGTTGGTGAGGCATCCGCCCCGGAATGGCGCGAAGGATGCGGGTTCGAGTCCCGCCTCGTGATCGAATTTTTTCTATTCTTTATAAATTTATATTTATAAAGCATTTGAATGCCATAAAACCAAAAATATAAATTCAACAAAAAAGGTCGTGTTCCATCGTTACAATATTGTATTCACTGAAAAGTGCTTCATATTGGTTGAAATGGTTGTTAATCATCTCAATAGATGGCGCGCGGTGTGTCCCTTCAGACACATAAAACTGAAAGAATAGAATAAATTCGATCACTCGGGCGGGTCACGAGTGGCTGAGTTGGTGAGGCATCCGCCCCGGAATGGCGCGAAGGATGCGGGTTCGAGTCCCGCCTCGTGATCGAATTTTTTCTATTCTTTATAAATTTATATTTAAACTCGTCTCGCTCTTGATTCCTTTTGTTTTTTATTGAGACAATGAATAAACTGGCTTTGGTACCAAGTTCTGGTCTAAAAGTGTATTTGAATAGAATACGGTTCAGAGTGGAATGAGGGCCGGCTAACTTGTACTAGTTTTTTAAAGATTCCATAGAGTTTGCACTTTGCTAAACTTAGGTTTCAGATCTACTTATTATGTTTAAAAAGAGATAAAAGATTTACATTTTACATCTTCAGATGCACTATTGTTCTTAGAACTATTAGTTTGTTAAACAAACGCTGTTTTTGTGAGACCAAATATTATAAGGAAATGAATTTCAAGAGATTGTAAATAGCAAAAAACAGACACGACATTATAATACAGCCAGTTTTGTCTGCATAAATATTTCACAGTTATATAAAATGGTATGTCATTAGTACGGAGTGATGATACCTATTTGTGGGTACAGTTGAGTCAATAATTAACGCGGATAACTCAGTTTATGCATGACTCAGACTGCTTATTGCAATATATGTAAACAAATTAATCCAACCTTTACTAACATTAATACATTTAACGAAAGAAAGAGGAGAAACTTGATACATATGTTACTTAATTAACGTCTGAGAGGAACAATAGATATTAGAACATTTGTACCAGCCGTATTCTTTGAGTAGAAAGTAAGGCAGGCCACAATCACGAATCTACTTTCTGATCATATCAGGTGAGCGCCGGTTACTTTGTTCATTATTATTTTTTGACGTGTACTACTTTTAATTAGTATTGAAAATATCCAGTTTACATATATTATATTCTCACAGAAATAGCGAGATAGTAGAATTCGAGCAGATCCGCTAACACTGCATTAGAGGTCAACGCCCACAGTGGGCCTTTGTCTTTTAATTCTGGTTGTTTTTACGGCCTTTGCCGCAACATCCAATAATTTACCCTTTGCGGAAAAATAGACATCTGCTCCTTTGGAAAAATCCCTCCTTGGAAGTAAAAGGACAAAATTTACGATCCATGTAACCGTGGGTAGGCGGTACGCGCCCACGTAGCGCATGCAAATTGCCCGCTTGGATGAGATTGTCCTGGACCAAGTGCCACGGAAGATTAAAACCGAAACACCTTGCGATACAAATATCGCAAGGTGTTTCGGTTCTTTCGATAATTGGTGAAGGTGGGAATTATTTTAGTGAAACTGTATTAAATTTCAGGCAAATAAATATAGTATCTTAATATTGATGTATTGTTCCATTGATAACAATAATTTGCTTTTTGATATCATTTGTATTTAACAAAATATAATAGAATATTTCTGATATCCTATACCTAATAACGAAATGCTATAAAACTATATTGCAATAAGAACCTCCTGTTTATGAACCAATATAAGTTTAACAAAAATAGGTATGTATAGTCTAGGCCCTAGGGCAATAAAAGTAGTGACTTCAGCGCACGCAGCAGAATTCAGGCGCCCCACGCACACCACTACAGTACTTCATATTAGTATTAGTATCTGGAATTACAGGCGGTTTTAATATGAAGGAATTAAAACAAAATAACAGTTAGATGCAAATAAGGTTATATATATAGGTAACCGTCCGTTGCTTGAATCATTAATATCTCTTAAGACACAATGAATAATGAAAGAGCGATAATTGATATTTTAAGGCGTATTTGTACGGTCTTAAACTATGTCATGTATTGGAATTGTATATTTGTGTGAGCGGAAAGTAGAGCATTTGTAATGCACTTTCTCTTACCACAGCATCGGCCGCTGCGCTTAATCCGTGGATTTTACTTTAAAAAATAAGGTAGCATGTTTGACAATACACATGCCGTCATTTAAAGAGATTATTACTATAAAGGTGTCACCGGTGTCACCGACATAGCTCGCCGGATTAGCACGCTGAAGTGGCAATGGGCTGGGCACATAGCCCGCAGAACCGATGGCCGTTGGAGCAGAAAGGTTCTCGAATGGAGACCACGTACTGGACGACGAAGCGTGGGACGACCACCCACAAGATGGACAGACGAGTCTGGTCCGAGTGGCAGGGAGCCGCTGGATGCAGGCAGCCGGTGACCGGTCGTGGTGGAAAACCCTGAGGGAGGCCTTTGTCCAGCAGTGGACGTCCCACGGCTGAAACGACGATTACTATAAAGGTCGATGTTAATTTTTAGAATTCTTAAGTACATAATATACAAAGTTTTGCACATTTATCAATGCGCTTAAATTAAGCGACACCTAATTATCATACCTATAGCAATAAAATGTTTAAATTAAAATCTTTAATGAGGCAAAAACTAGTTTCGTAAATTGCAAGTATTGCAAAAGCATGTTTAAAACTGATACTGTGTTGATGATGTAATCATCTAGACTTTAGAGTTTAGAGGGTGCATTCGGGGCCGGTGCGGACGGGCAATGCAAGTGTGCACTTTCAAACCAGTTTGAGAAAGAGCTCTTTCGTGCTAAATGTCTTCGACGCACACTACCATCGACTGATTCAATACACATTACATTGCTGCCTATGCTTAGCTTCAATGCAGATGGTATCATTATTGCCCAGTAATGTATAGAAGTGACACCAGATCGGGTTCGGGAATGCCTTAGTAGGTATTTTGTTAGACCAGTCATTAACACTATAAATGTACATAATATATTATATAATATACCACATAAAAACTTTCTATTCATTGAGTTAATTGAGTTAATCCATATACACACACAGATTTCAACTATAAACAATTTTCAAATAAGCATTCCACAAGAAAAATATTCAGTTCTAACGTATAAAGCATATTATATTTTCATATTTAAACTCGCTTCGTAAGGTATTCTCATAATTGCCATCTTAACGCAAAGTTTATGCCTAACTATTGCGTCAGCATTTTACATTTCTATCTCAATATGTGTTTCGAGACACGTTTATGTTTAACAGAATAATGATTATTCGGAGTCTGAAGATTTATAACATATGCAAGTATAATTCTAATTTATATACAACTAGCTGCTCCGCGCGGTTTCACCCCCGTGGCCCCATTCCTGTTGGTCGTAGCGTGATGATATATATAGCCTATAACCTTCCTCGATAAATGGGCTATCTAACACCGAAAGAATTTTTCAAATCGGACCAGTAGTTCCCGAGATTAGCGCGTTCAAACAAACAAACAAACAAACAAACTCTTCAGCTTTATAATATAAGTATAGATATATTAATACATCGTCGTTCGGGTTTTAACTGTGAGACACGGAACAAAAGTGTATACACGTAAAGAGCTTAACAAGGATTACTATCAGACCAATCGTAACTAATCCCAATGTTCGTGGTAATGAACGATTTCATAGCAATTCGTAGCATTGTCTCGCAGACCGCAGTAAACCAGTTCTGTGCATGTGATGTGGCGCACAACTGTCGTATTGCTCTATTTGTTATGTTTCTCATATTTTACGTAGCAGGAAATGAGCTCATATTGTTGCCAGGGTGCCGACTGTAATACCAAGCTTTGCTTTATTAAAACTCGGTGTCTTTTTGTAATTATAACTTAAAGCGTTAGCTTCAAGGGTTCAGAGTCAGCGCTGTGCTGAGGCAAATGCTGGATAAATAGAATAGACAATAGACGTTCAGTGATGCGTTCACATACGAGTGCCTTTGTTCAATCGTGTATTGGTTAAGATGACATCTACAATATATAGCATGGAAAATGATAACACAGAAAATTGATTGCTACACAAGTGTGTATTTCGGCTGAAATAATTTGACATCATAACTAAAAATAAAACATGATTGTTAAACTGTTGCATTCAAACCGGATCCGCTTGAATAAGACTAGGTACTTTCGAAGGCGTCATTGGTGGATAGAGCGTTATAATATCACTGAATTACCTTGCGTGGGCCAAGGTAGCTTGAAAAGTGAATGTACCTACCTAAAATATTCGCTATCAGTTTTCGCACGAGTATCGATCAGTTAGTTTTTGAATATATTTAGATTGAGTTATAATGTTGTATTAATTAATGTCGGTCTAAATATCCTAATTAAGTTTCTACATATCAAATTATGCGTTATTTTCGATCAAATATGTTACATTTACACTTTACAGTTACATTGGGACACAGCTTTACTTCACTTTGGTTTGACTTATCATATATTTTATAATATCCGATCTGGTATTGGTATTGTAGAGTGACCTGAAGGCACTAACCTTCCTATTCTATTTGCATACCAAATTCAATTCAATCCGTTCTTCATTCTACAGCCGTTGAATATTATAACAATACATCTATCAATAAATTAAAGCATTATATTATTTTCAAAATAATTAGTAAATAAGGTAATAAACGTCCATGCTTCAACTAGGTAAATGACTTAAATAATAACAATATAATAAGTGAATTAAAGCCTAGTTACCATCAATTTACATATTTAACCAATTATTTGAAATCTGCATATATAGAGTGTTACTGCCATTAATGAATGGATTTACATTCATTTAACAAATACTTACTTATAACTTTTACTTCATATAGGGTCGATTTTTATATTGCAAATTAATGATGTCGGTTAGAAACAAACATGGTATAATTATGTTATCGGAAGTTATAATGACATAATTAATAGTAAAGAGCTGTAGGGCGAATTTTTCCCTCCAAAAACACAATAAAAATCATTATGGAATACTGAAGATTTGTTGTTGCGATATCGCAAAAAAATTAACCCTTCGACGGATATGAGTCATTACGCGACTACCAGGAAATGATATTAAATTTTCACGATGGCGTTTTATGTTACCTACTCTGCCGGTTTCACTAGTTCATGCATATTTATCAAAATAACAGTGCCGATTGAAAGGCTGCATATAAACACGCACAGAATTGCAAAATGGAATGAGGGCCGTGGAATTAAGAGTTTAAACGTTATAGTTTGGAGGGTATAGTTTCGCGCGATACTTTGGTTGCATATTGGACGCGGCGCGTGGTTGTCGGACCGTCATTAGCGAACTCACCCCCATTGGAGGGTTGAGTTCCGCGAACGCGCTGATCGTCGGTGACTCACAACGCAATCACATGAGTAGAAAGTCGGAACAGAGACTAAGCTTCAAACAACCGCGCGAATCGATTGCACTACTACAAGTACGCGGGGCATGTGTGTGTGACCACAGGCCGCTTGTCGCGTACGCAGCGATTCTGGAAAAAACCGGTTTGCGCTTGCACAGGCTGAGGACAGTCTCAGGGTTGATACGACGCACGTTGTTTGTTTTATTAGTTGCAACTTGCAAGTTTGAATATTTTAATATAAAACGTAATATTTTATTGTTAAAAATGGTTGTTTATTGTACTGTGTGTATGAATAATACTAGAAAAACTAAAAATATATCATACTTCAACTATCCCAGGGAGTACAATAGGTGAGTAAATATTTTGATTATTACTTTTTCAAGTAAGTACCTACTTGCGTTTATTTTATTAGGTCCTTTTTTAATAAGAAGAGAATTGTACACGGTGTGTTTTTACCTTTCATTATTATTACAAGTTTAACATTTGTAAGTATGTATGTAATTGTGTGTAATTATAAAACTATTTAACAAATGTTTTGTTTAATTTGTCTTAACCTATTGTGACAACCCTACCAAAATAGGTAACAATTTTGCACGTTCTTAAGAAGCTTAGTCTCTGTTCCGTCTTTCTACTCATGTGACGCAATGGCGGCGGGAAAAACGCGATTGTCATCTATGTGTGCACCAAAAGCTTTATAATTATTTACTTATTAAATGTTTTGTTTGTTGCATACACAACTCATTATTGTTTGTAATACTTATTCTAATCAACGCACGTAAAACAAACGTAAGAATGTATATTAAGCTAATAAAGGACTCATATTATGCGAAAATGTGCAGACATAAGATTCTGAATTTTCATTTGTTTAAATAAGTTCTTGAAAATACAATTTATATTGATGACTAGAAAAAAAAATGAATCAATATTAGTACGTACAAGTAACCTTAAACATGCACAGAATTGCAATAAAAAACAAGTAACCTTAATGTAGCATATTTGACACAAGTAGTTATTGTAAACTGCATAATAAGCAATGTCACTGTGAAAAATGTACCTAATAGAAAGAAAATTCATAAGGGACAAGCGGCATTAACTAACGATAAAACTTGTAGCAAAAGTGAAATTAGTAACTTTCTCTACAAGTGAAACAGGAACAAACTCGCAAGCGGTAGTACTGCCCCGAGAGAATAGCGAACTGGATATGTCCACATAACGGCAGGTAGCATGTTGTCCTCTAATTTCCATAATTGGCAAAAACCTGGCCGCGATCACACACAATTTTTTCCATTGTATGTATGTCCCTTAGGGTGCGAATTAAACAGAGGCGGAAGGACGTGCGTTGGCGCTAATTTAGCCTGGCGAAAACATGGTATTGTGGACGGATGGCGCTCGAATTGTGAACGAAAGCCCTTAGGCGGGTTACATTTGTGATAAATTATTATAGCCAACACATACCCTCAGTTTTCCCATATATTTCTATAGACGCATTACAGATTGCTTTGGCCGATCGAAGTGAATAGACGTCAGGAGTGAAAGCATGTGTCGGACAGATGTCCGAGTCAGGATGACTACGATCACTGAAGCGTAGTATTTGCCCGTTCGGCTGAAGTAAAATCCAATTACAGGATCATACAGTCAAATACGCCTAGTTAAATGCTCCTTGTACTGAAATTTGTCTTATACCTGTTTGATTGTTTTTAAGTTGCATAGCTGAATCGGGATTTTTCTTAATATTTTTTTACGAGAAAAGATTTGAAGGAGGAATATATCTCGAACCAAATAATATGTAAGTTTGCTTAAAAATAAATTGATCTTCTTTTTTAACTGATACACAAATAATATACAATTCGGATAAAATACTTTTACTCGAACGAAACGCGATTAGGGAGAAAATTTATAGCTAACAATGAGATCATAACTTTTCTGTGTCATCTATAAAACGTTGTTAGGTAGATACTAAAAGATCGAATAACAAAGTTTCTTCATCCAATTTGTCGCACCTCATATTTTTATTCATCGGTATATCTAAGGGCTTATTACCATGCAATACAGACCGTGGAGAGAGAAAATTGCTTGATCCATAGCATTGTAAAAGTCACCCGCTCCCATAAAACTCCCACATATTTCACGACAAATAAACTTCTCATCCTATGAAATTTTCTTCTGGGAAAGCAGTTCAGTGCAGGTAATATTTCAAAACATGTGTCATTCATAACTTTCGCCTTCGCAATGTCTGTCGATGGAGCCCGGGCGAAAAGGTCTCAATAAATTTTTCGTGAGCCGGCTCCGTTATCCCCGCGAGCGAGCCCAGGTACGTTTTACGGCCGCGCAAGGGAAAATAAACGAAAAATAAAATAAAAGTCAAAATGGCTCCGAATAAAACTATTTACTGAATATGCCGCGCAAACTTTCCCAAATGTTGAGGACAGCTATTGTTTCATATTTGAGAAAATAAAAACGATAACCGGCCATACGAATTACATAATATACAAATAGTTCTTTAAACAAGTAGGTATATTAAAACAAAACATCTATGAAATCTCCAGGGTTTGGATGTATTACATGTTGGGAAATTAGATCTATTAACGATGCCTCGGTATTATTAGCATATCCACACGGATGTATGTCTAAATACAATAAGAAACAGTAAATTGCGCCGTGTTAGATAATCGTGTTGGTAAACATTACACCACCGCGCCAGTCGCCGTCTGACTCAATAAGTTTTTCTATACAGGTGTTATAACACGTCATGGAACAGAATAACAGAAGTCGAATATATTAGTTCAAAACTAATCGCCTTTCGTTTTGCACGTAAAATATATAAGGTACATTGTGTACTTGTGCCTCGATGACACGATAATTGTCTGAATAAAATTGTTTATGGCGAAAAATAATTTTGTGAGATAACTTCTCGGAAATTTAGAAATGTAAAGTACCTACCTATGTTAAAGGAAATAATGGTTATTAAATTAAGTATACGCTGTAGGTACTCAGAATACCATTAAGTCTCATAATTTAAAAAATCTTCTTAAAATGATCCTGATGATTGCCAAAAATTCTGAAATTATCTTACTTGTCTCAAATACGATTCGATCCACGCACCGTCTGTGACTACTATACATAAAAAGATGATCTCATATTTCCACCAATCTGTTCGAATGGAAAACAAACATTTTAGCCATACATTGTACTATTTTATACGTACAAACGAAAGGTCTCGAGATTCACTCTTTAATAAATATGAAGCTGAAAGCGACCCTAATCGTGAAGGCAAAACGGCAACAATACACACAGGCGTGGTATGAAATTGTTGAGAAAGCAAACACATTAAAGGGTGGCGAGTAAACATCGCCTATAATGATTACCTATACGTTGGCTTTGTTACAAAAAAATAGATACATAATTCACGTTACTAAATGAGGCGAATTTCAGGGCTTTGTAGAACGGGATACGTCGCTTATCTGATGCCACACCTTTTGTGTTGCTATTGACCTAATTCGAGTGTCACTCGACCGCGTCTATGGAAAACTTGCCTTCCGATAAAAACAACCGTAGGTGTTAATTAAATAAAGGTTTGTCTGAACTACGCGTGCTATGTAATACTTACATAATACATATAATGAAGTTATATACACGATAAGATCGAGCTCATATGATTGTTTAAACTTTTGTAGTCAGAATTAACACTTCTTCACCCCAGTAACTTAGTAATTTTTTAATTTACAAAATAAATTAAGTAATTTGTATTTTAATTAAGGTTGACACTACGCTAATTTGTCACGATATGCGAATGAAAGCTTTCTATGTTTATTTTTTAGTGAGAATATTACGTGTACCTTTAAAATGGTAAGTTGGACAAGGTCGATCGCCCCACGCGATAGTCTGCGGGGTCAAAAATAGAGCGAGACTCGTACCTGGCGCCGCCCTACGCTCAATGTCAATTTTCAATCACGAAGGGCGGAAGGCATCGCCCGATCAGCTCCAAGCCATAAGACATACCCAATATAGCGTACATTTTTTCAGCAGTAGACGTACTATGCCATAGAATATGATTCAAAAATTAAGACAACTTTATTTATAACAGCGGTTATTTACACGAAATAAGACAACACCTATATAATTGATTCAACAGAAGGTGATGCTACGTTTAAAATATTACATATTCATAAAAGTTGTAATTCCTCTTTTCATAGAATAAACTGGAGAATAAATAAAACTTTTATTACTTTTTGTTTTCAACTTTTTTACCCTCTTTGTTTACATAGCTGCGAGCAAAGCCTCTCCGTGCCAACAGTCGCTTTGTCAAGCGTCGAGTGACATTAGCTCGACCCACTGTCAGATAATTTGGAAACCAAATAAAATAATTCTCGACTACATTTATTGTCAGTAATGCGCCTATAAATTAATCTTAAATCAATTTCAACCCTTGCAATACTTTGAATATAAGTATTTAAATTCTACGCAAATCTAGACCAAACCAAGGATGTTGAAAATGTCACGGCTACTAGCAATTTCCATACATACCGAATATTATACATCCTCATTTATTTTGGCATTGTTAATATTTAAATGTGTTATACAGGGTTACTTGTAAAACACCAGCAACCTCGCAGGACAAGATAGCTAACATCATAAGTAACAACATTTGTTCTACGACTTTTGGCATAACGCAATAAATTATTTTTAAATGATTTTTTAAACTTTTATTGTACTCTCCTTACATTTGTAAGTCTATGTTCTATTAATTATCGGATGGACGACGCGACGCCCCCTTCCCCCTCTCGTTCGCTTTTTGTTTACGTAATTTTTGGGAGGCGTAGAGTTTATAATATTCAGACGGAAAATTAAATGAATATTTATTTTTGTATGAAAATAAAATCTAACAAATTATCAAAAGTCGTAGAACAAATGTTGTTACTTATGATGTTAGCTATCTTGTCCTGCGAGGTTGCCGGTGTTTTACAAGTAACCCTGTATATTTAAAATATAATTTCATAAAGTGTCTAAAATATTGTATAACTTTAATATTCACCATGATATGAACTCTGAAAGCTACCACCGCATAGATCCATGGAAGAATTTATACAACTAAAATCAAGTGTCGCTTAAATATAAAACTAACGACAGATATCGCGCCATTTGCCTGCCCATTAAGTAAAGTCCGCAAGATAGAGTTAGGGTAGTAAAGTTTATTAATGGCTCGATTACAAGCTCGACCCGAGGTGCAAAGAAGTACTATCAATCAGTCAGGTGTGCGGGAACACTGCTACCCTTACGCTAATAACAAAATTCCGACGACCCTGTTTGTTCCCGACGAAGGGGTGAAGATGAATATCCTAAGCTACATCTTGGTTATATCATTGTTTTTACCGTTAAATCGGTTTTCTCAATTAAAATACGATGTTTTTTTACAAGGTTCATTTGTAACTAAACACTTTTGTTTCATTGGTGGGTGGAAATACCGGTTACACTCAAGGGTAGCAGCGACGCGCTTGGATAACTGTTAAGATATTATATTTTTAAATGAAATCAGATATTTACATATGCATGTCATTGTTTCCGAAATAGATCCGAAAATAAATTTCAGAAAATAAAATTAAAGTAGTCATATTCATTCAATTATAGGAAGGCGAAATCATCATGAGTACACAAGATAGCGCATGATCTCATTGCTCGAGCAAATATTATTAAAACAAATGTCATAACATTATGTTAAGTTTTAGATGAAGATGAGCATAATGAGTGAGTCCTAGTAGCCAAACAAAGTACCCGGGACGGCTTCATATTTATTGCAGCTCAAGATGGAACAAAACACCGCATTGCTTGTATTTCTGACTTAGATGCCATTCCTTCGCCTGCCGCTGCACCAGTTAATCCTCGTGAGCAAACAGTAAGTGGTCGTGATACACAGAGAGATGCTAAGGCAATTCCAGCTGCTAGGTCTAAAAGACTTCAAAAAGTGAAGTAACTTTCAACTCTATTATGTCCCTTCTAAACAATATCTTGTAATAATAATTGTTCTTTGCTTTACTGTCCCTGTGCTCTGAAGTCCGAATTATGTATTTCATAGTATTACTACTAGTTAACTTAGGCTAATTTTGCTCAGCTATTTCTTTTTATTTTTTATATAAGCCGGCGGTAGAACGTGTAATAAGATATTTATATTACCGTATTTAATATTAATTATTATTGTTTAAAAATACACTTGTCGTTGTCGAACTGTCAAGTGTCATATGTCAACGTTTCAATGTCAAGTGTCAACTTGTGTTTGTCATTTGTATCTTCGGCCAGGCTACTTGTCTTTTAGTGCAATTTTATTTTAGACGCTGGTTGGTAAATAGTAACTGTTTAGTATATTTAACTATTATTATTTATATATTTTTGTGGATAATATTAGTTTAATTTAGTAGTATACGTATAGTAACTACCTATTATTATTTATTCACTTGTATATATATGTTTAAATGATATCACCTTCAAACGATACATCAGAAAACAGCTATTTATCTTTTCATTCTATTGATGAGTCTGGCAGTGATAGTAGTTATCGTAGTACAACGTCACCCAGTTTAAGCGACACCATCAATGATGCGTTTCAAGGCGATAGTAAAACATTTAATTTGGTCCATATAAACGCTCAAAGCGTTCCAGCGCATTATGTTGACATGCTTGCATCGTTTCAGTCTACAAGCCTTCATGCAATATTAATTTCTGAATCGTGGTTGAAGCCTCGTTTACCTTCTTCCTCTTATTCCTTACCAGGCTTCCGGCTCATTCGTAATGACCGAATTGGTAGAAGTGGTGGTGGGGTAGCGATATATCTCCGATCACATATACCCTTTAAAATTATTAGTACGTCACCCCAGCCCCCACCTACAGATGCAGCCGAGCACCTCATTATTGAAGTCGTCCTTTCCTTTACCAAAATTCTCCTAGCAGTCTTTTACAGCCCCTCTCTTCTAATAGATTATTTTCCTTCGTTTGACTCAATATGTGATAATTTAATACCAATCTATGACCACTGTATTTTAATGGGAGACTTTAATACATGTCTCTTAAAAAAAGACAGCCGGTCGCAAAAATTGGTTTCCATCGTTGAGTCACATAACTTACATCTTCTTCCTCTCAACGCCACGCATTGTGTCCCTAATTGCATCCCATCTCTCCTAGACCTAATTATAGTTTCTTCTCCCAATTTAGTTTCGAAATACGGCCAGTATCCAGCTGATGCCTTTTCACACCATGACCTCTTGCTTCTGTCATATAGAATACGGCCACCTAAACATAAACCTAGAGTATTAATAAGACGTAATTTCAACGGTATGGATGATTCAAAACTAAAGGAAGATGCTCGCTGTATTGATTGGTCTCCGATATTTCTGTCTCTTAGCATCGATGAAAAAGTTGAGTTCTTTAACTCCGCGTTAATAAAGCTTTATGACTTGCATGCACCGCTTAGATCAGTTAAAATAAAACAATTACCTGCGCCATGGTTGACTGAAGATCTCAAAATTTTGTTGAATAAAAAAGCTCGCGCCAAGGCGAGGCATAGAGCACTTAAATGTGATGCAAGTCGAGAAAAATACAATGCGATAAGAAATAGATGCAATACATGTTGTAGAGATGCACAGCGACGGTATATTCACTCTTCTGTTGAAAACAGTGATCCCACTGTCATTTGGAAATTCCTTAGAACGTTAGGTATTGGCAAACAACGAAATAATTCAATTCCATCTAATATAAACATAGAACAACTTAACTTACATTTTTCTAATTCTTCGCCTTCTTTCGATACTCAATTAAAACATAACACATTAGATTACATTTCCAAATTACCAGTTCCCAATATTCCTCCTTTTAGCTTCAAACAATTTACCGAGTGTGATGTCAAAAGGAACATATTGTCCATCTCGTCGAGTGCTGTTGGTGGCGACTGCATTGGACGTACTATGATCTTACCTATCCTAGACATTGTTACACCTGTTATTACCCATATTCTGAATTATTCCATATCCAATAGCACATTTCCACAGGTGTGGAAAGATTCCCACCTCATACCGATCCCCAAAAGAAATAACCCATCCTCTTTTTCCGACTTTAGACCCATCTCCATCCTTCCATTCCTTTCTAAAGTTCTGGAAAAGTTGATACATCATACATTGCAACAGTTTTTAAACTCACATAATCTCCTTAATCCTTACCAATCCGGCTTCCGTCCAGGTCATAGTACGGCCACTGCATTAGCTAAAATAACCGATGATATTCGAATGGGCATGGACAATAAAAGGCTTACAGTACTGACCTTGTTAGACTTCAGTAATGCTTTCAACACTGTAGACCACGACATTCTCCTCAGCTTACTGTGTTCACTAAATATATTCGCACCGGTAATTGATTGGTTTCAGAGCTACCTGAATGGACGACGGCAGCGAATACACATCGATGACGTTTTGTCTTCTTGGTGTGAGGTCTCTGCCGGGGTTCCTCAAGGTGGTGTTCTGTCCCCGTTACTGTTCTCAATCTTTATTAATACCATATCAGATACCTTGCTGTCTCTCTACCACATGTATGCTGACGACCTTCAAATATACACACAGTTTACTCTTGACGAAATACACCAGGCTATTCAAGATACTGATACAGATCTGAATACTATAGTCCAATGGAGCTACCGCTATGGCTTGCAGGTTAATCCACTTAAGACCCAAGTTATTATTATTGGTAGTCCTTCGTTAATCGCAAGGGTTAACTGGGTTAATCTGCCACCCATTGTAGTTGATGGTGCCATAATTCCTTATAGTGAGTCTGTAAGAAATCTGGGTTTGATTTTTGATCAAACCTTATCGTGGAGACCTCATATCAAGGAAGTGAGCAAAAAAATGTACGCAGCAGCTGGATCCCTGAGACGATTAAGAAACTTTCTTCCTTTGCCTACTAAAATCCTTTTAGCTCAGTCCCTCCTTCTCCCTTTATTAGACTATGCCGATGTAAGCTATGTAGATTTAACGATGGAAAAGTTGAATGTGCTCGAACGCCTACAGAACTTCTGCATACGGTTTATATTTGGGCTCCGTAAATATGATCATGTTACGGAGTTCCGAAAAAAGCTCAACTGGTTGCCGATTCGCTTGCGGCGGGATGCGCATGCTCTCCAACTACTGTATCGAATTTTATTTGACCCTAAAACGCCAAAATACCTTAAGGAAAGGTTTGAGTTTAGAGGTCAATGTAGTGAGGTTCGTTCATCCGAAATGTTGAGGATAATTATGCCTCAACATCGCACACATTTTTATGATGGATCTTTTACTGTACATGCTACTAAACTCTGGAATGCTCTGCCAGACTCTATCAAAAATGCTCAGTCACCAAACAGTTTTAAATGTATGGTTAAATCTCACTTTCTCAGTATTAGCCGTACATAAAATTTATTTATATTATATACGTATTATTAATTACTATGTATTATTTTAGTATGGTATTTTTCTTCGAATCTCTATTCCCTTTTACTTATTTAGTTTATATCACAATATATATAATATGTATGTGTATCCTTTATCATAGTTATTATTGCACTACCCATTTATGTATTTTGGTATTTATTCCTCTATTGTACCAAAGGTTGTCTGGAAGAAATCGCTCTAAGCGATAAGACCGCCAATTGTACTTAGTGTAAGTTATATTTAAGTGTTTGTATTTCTTGCTTTGTTATCTTTAAGTGCAATAAAGTATTTATAAATAAATAAATAAATAAAGTACGGAGGTAGTGGAGCGCGGCTCGCCACTGTCCGAATGGCTCAATTACACTTAATTCGCAACGCACACACATTCAGGCCGAGTTGCATGCATGTAGTCTACATTAATGTATGTAAATGCATGCGACCGGCCGCGGCCGCCCGCCGACGCTCACAATATTGCGACATTAAACGGAATATGGCTGACGAGACGGACATTTTCGACAAAAGTCGACATTTGCAAACGTTATGCAATCATTCACGTGCACTTAACGTATTCATATAATAGTTAAATACTGTGTTCGCGAAATTATCGTCGGATTTAACGTTCAATATGTTTGTTTGGAGTAAAATGCTACATCATTTTCAATGTGATATTGGATAAGGTATATTAATTAAAAAGATTCGACACATGGCAACAGCTTTTTATGCCGAGATTTTAGTGCCAATTTAAATTGAATCTCCAAAAAAATTTATTATCAATCTGATGATGTTTTTTTTGCCAACTAGTAATGAGTTATAATTTTAAGTTTTTATAATTTGAAATAAAGCTTTAAATATCAATGTATTAAACATTTTTATTGTCACATGTCACAATTTAATTACATATGTACTTAGTATTTTAAATAGGGTTGCACTTCTGACTCAAACTAAATACCTTGATGCTCTATATACAGGGTGTCCCAAAAAGTAGTGATGAACGGAAGCTGGGAGGTAGAGGATCTAGAGGGCTATCCGAATCACCCCCATATATGTTATGCGATTTTTCGTATTTTCGGAGTTATGACGTTTTTTTTTCAATTTTTCACCTATCGCCGAGTACGATGATATTTTCACTCATGGTGACGTCAATTATTGCGGAAGATGCTTGATTTTTTTTTGTGTGCTAAGCTGAAACATAGGCTAATTCAGTATGGTAACATTTACTATCGTTAGATCTTTGAATGGAATAAAAAAAAAGAATTAAATGCCAAGAAAGATAAAATTACCCAGTATGTTCACCACTTCAAAGGCCCGTAAAAAAATAAAATTACATAAAAAAAGTTTTCCGTTTGGCTTTTAAAAACCTGCTCTATCTATCAGGTAGCTACCCTGAAAATTTTATTTTATTATTCAGAAGGCTTCAATCGAAAAATTGAAATCTAATGTGGTAAGTGCAAAAATTGAATTAACATGATGATTAATAAAAACAAATTAAAACCAATAACAAGGTGTTTAATTACCAGAAATGTTTAAAATAACGCCGCTGTTGCCTAATGCAAGTGCGACATCACCGTAAAAAGTTGTCTTTTAAATGTATGAATGCCCTTTTATCATTTTTAATGGTTTCTTCTGCTACTATGAATTTCCGGGTTATTTCGTCCAAATTGTGGCAGTCAATTTTTCAATTTTTCGATTGAAGCCTTCTGAATTATAAAATGAAATTTTTAGGGTAGCTACCTGATAGATAGAGCAAGTTTTTAAAAGCCAAATGGAAAACTTTTTTTATGTTATTTTATTTTTTTATGGGCCCTTGAAGTTGTGAACATACTTTGTGATTTTATCTTTCTTGGCATTTAATTATTTTTTTATTCCATTCGATGATCTAACGATAGTAAATGTTACCATACTGAATTGGCCTATCTTTCAGCTTAGCACACAAAAAAATCAAGCATCTAGCGCAATAATTCACGTCACCATAAATAAAAATCTCATCTTACTCAGCGATAGATGAAAAATTGAAAAAAAAAAACGTCTTAACTCCGAAAATATGAAAAATCGCATAACATATATGGGGGTGATTCGGATAGCCCTCTAGGTCCTCTACCTCCCAGCTTCCGTTCATCACTACTTTTTGGGACACCCTGTATATATAAATGTCTAATTCAATGATAACGTGAGTACATAATTATAAAAAAAATCTCCCAGTACGCCTTTATATTATTATATTTATAGCGATATATCTTCTTTAATTACTATAATTCGTTTATATTTTTAGAAAAATTGAAATGAATTGAACATTCAAGAAATAAAACTATGCTTGAAATTTAAACTATTTGTTTACATTAACAATAGTTTTATTTTCATGTTTTTTTTTTCCCTTTAACAATATTTCACTGTCCCAAAAACAAAAAAAAAAACTTTTTTATTGATTTACGAAGCTTGTGGCATAAATTAATCTTTTTCAAGCAATTTAAGAAGATAATATTATATTCATGGACGTATAAAAAAAGACGGACGGTATATCGCCTAAACATTGAGTGAAGCCTAGTAATGGCGGCGAAACATCCATGTGTGTGTGCCATGTTGCCATGGCAACAGCTGTCCTGATGACAATGGCGGCTGTATTTTTTTCTATAAATTTTGCCGTAATAATTTTGTCATTAAAACATAAAAGAAATAACTTGCTTCCCTGTGGAATGTAATCCCTTGTGTTTTGTTATTTAAAATTGTACTGTTGCGACACCATTTAACCACGCAAGACGGCATTTTAAATATTTTTTGTGAAACAGTGACGCAGTTAATCAGTCGGTAGTTCACGACGTAATGGCGGCCGACTAGCTTACTATGGTGAGAGTGTGTGCGTGTTTATTGTCTTTACACGATCGCTAGCTTACTATGGTGGCTTCACGTTGGTTGTTCGTAATACGGTGTCCGTCTTTTTTTATACGTCCATGATTATATTGATAATACTATATTACGTTATATAAATTGATAAAAATGCTAATACGAATTATACACGTGACTCAAGATCATATTGTTTTTATCTAAAATAAAAAAAAATCTTTTCACGCTATTTATATTTTTTAATTAGCTGCTTGAAAAAAAAAGTTCTTTGTACTTTTAATTACCGTAATTGTGTATACCTACATACTTACCTCTGCGATTAGGTACTTATATTTATTTTAGTTAAATAATTGTGGATTACGCGAAGATGAATTTAATTTAACACCTGCATGCCAAAATAGTAATATCATAAATGTGTAATATAGCCAAGTCATCATCTAATAAATACTGCGCTGCGCTTAAATGTATGTTTGAACATACGTTTAAGAAAAATAATTAGGTAGGTATTACCTGCTTATAATAATTTTTTGCAGTGATTTTACTAACGTGAAGCTCCGTTGAAAGAGACTGCAATTTGCATATGCTGCGCGGGCGCATCAAAAAGTTGTTTAGTGACGCGTTGATAAAAAATATTAACAGAAATCACGCATTGCACAGTAATTATTTTATAAGTACATATTTATTTATTTATTTATTTATTTATGCTTTATTGCTCAAGATAAATTACAAATTGAGATTTAACCTAGGATACATTGTAACAAACGGCGGCCTTATCGCTAAATAGCGATTTCTTCCAGACAACCGGTTGTACAGAGAGACATACATACATACATACCTACTTCGTATTAAGTGATATTAGTTCAATAATCAGATTAAAAAGAAAATAAATAATTTATAATTTATTGATGCATAATAAATAATTATACCTATCTACTTTACTCATACGGTTCATACCTTTTATCCATAAATGAGTCGAAACTAGAACCTACTCAATTTGGGGAAATGGCGAAAAAATTAAAAATTACAAAAATACATTCATTCATTACGGAGATATCTAGGTATTAACATGCTTAACATGCATGGTATATAATGCATGGTAAGTAATATCACAGTATTACCATATTTCCTATAATATTGTAATACTGTGGTAATATTCAACTTATTTAAAACTTAAAATGACACATGCTTAATTAACAGGTGCCTAGTAAAAAAAATCTCCAAATCCATTCGGCAACTATTCGTAGAACTGCAATGTGACCACTAGCGCCCCCTATGGGATTCTCGGACAATGCCATTGTTTTATCAAGCGGGCATTGTCATGGTGATTCACTAGATATCAACATTATAACTCATTACGATTCAACCAAGAAAAATGAATTACTTTGCACTAAATATTGGTCAAATCTTGTGTGTCCATGCTTCAAAAGAACATAAATCGCTTCATGGTGTAAGTTTATTGATAAATTAGTATTTTACCATCCTTGTAACATGACATGTTTCACTAAACAGTTTATGGAATCTCGCACTAAAATGGTCATACATTAAAAAGGCGTTAACGTACACTTGACCTCTATACATTTTTGTGTGCCTCCAAATCAAGATATTATAACTTAAACACAAAATAATAGCTAATACGTCACGTTTCAGAGGTTATGTCCACGACAAACAAAAATACAAAGGCGTTTACCTTGTTGTATCTGATGTTTTGCAGCAAGCACCACTATAACAACGCACAATATCTTTCACTAAAAGGTTATTAAATAAAATTTATTTAAAAAATTGGTTTACATCACAGAAATAACAAAATAAAACGGAAAACATTGAAAGCGGGCAAGAAGCGCGATACGAAACAGCAAGCTAAGCAGCAGCTGACTACGAGCGCATGCTCCTTGTAACATTGTCAAGACGTCTGTCAAGTTATATTTTATGGAAAATGTGTAATTTTAGAAACAATTTACAAAATTAAATATGCAGCGACGTTTAGATATGAAGTGTGTTAGTGTTGTAATTTTTTTCATTTAATTTTACATAATTTACATTAATGATTGTATGATAGAAACATATAAAATAATGTAGATTTATGTTTAATATAATAACAAAATAATTTTAAAACTTATTTTATTGTTAATTGTTGAAGTAAATAATACTTTTAAATTGAAATGACGTTTTTGCAAAACTTTGACGTTCATACAAAGTTATATGCACGGCTGCGCAACGTGGAGGAGTGGTGTGGGCGCGCACTAGCGTCGACAGGGTTGCCCTCTAGCGGGCATATTGTGAATTATCGATTCTCCGCGTGCCGAGCCGTCCGCCATTGGCTTGGTTCTGCTCAGTAATTGGTTTATGTAGCTCGTTCGTAACATGAATTCAAATTTAGCGCGCGCTGGAGCCCTCGAATGAACAAAGCAGAGTGTTTGTACAGGGAAAATTACTCGTTCCCGATAATAAAATCTAGTAAAATACTATTCAAACTTTGTTTCATTCGGTTCGATGGAAGCAAATAAATTATTATTATGCTCCATTTTCCTGCAAGTATTTTTTTATTATTTCGGTGTACGTATATAAATGCGCGTGTCTTTCTCGCTTAATATTTGAGTAATGTTTGGTTATTCTAATATATAAATACTTATATAAATAAATTTCAATATGAGTAAAAGTAGTTGGTATTTTAAATAGATTTGTTTCAATTATAATAAATAATACCATTAAATAATATTAAAATTACTAAGTATTAGTGCCTAACCAACTGATATATTGTTGTATGTAGGTATGTGAGGCCAGGTTGATTTGTTTGGAACGTCGCCTCGCACCAGTGCTAAATTGAGAGGGAGGAGGGGGGCTGATATTTATGCACGTTAATAAGAAGCCGAGCTGCAGACAAAGCCTACCTTATTGTGTACACTGAGAATCAAAATATGTTTACAAATTGTTATGTTTTAGCGACGTACCTTCATTAGGTATATTAAAAAGTGAAACGTGGTTTGGAACAATAATCGTTACAGAATCGTTCTGTTGTTTCTCGTAAATATTGTATAAAAATTGTTTCAATTTGAGTTATTTTTTATTTTTGTTCTAAAGTACCTAGTTAGTTAAGAATGAATTTAGACATGTAACTACACAAAAATTTAGAACATAAGTGACAAGTCAATGTTATTTCAAAAAAAAACAAACTAAAAAGTGCGTGTGTGCCGAGCACACGTGTCAGAAGTGGAACTTCATTGACAAGATTTAAAGATACCAAAATCGTCGCCTAATGACGTGACGGTATTGCCATGACGCGACCTTGAAATTTTACTCTCAACGCGCCTTATGAAGGTTCACTTCAAAAAATTAAAAATGAAAGAGCGAATATAACTGAATAGGTACTTGCGCAAGGAAAACCGACCTGGGACGATAGCTTGGGGACAGATCTGCAATCAGTTAACAATGCTTCACTTGCCGGTTTGAGAAAAATGAGAAGTTTTTCTTTTAAATAAATGCTTTATAATATTCCTGCATAATATATTTTGATCTAATGTGCATGACAGTTTAAACTTTTTTGTTTGAAGACTACTGGAAACCTAATTAAAATTTTTAAATACTTTGTATAGAATTAGATTATACAGAATTGAATTAATTTTATTTCTTGATTAGTTTAATAATTATTTCTAATATCCTTTAACCATGAAAATAAAATGTCACATTATAATATGTTGCATTGTATGTACTTCACAAAGTTAATCCAAATATAATACCGTAGATAAGCAGTTGTTCCAAAAGCGGTTGTACGTGCTCTAGAAATGAAAAAGTACAGCTCTATCCATAGATTAAAAAAGTTATTCTCTAAAAATATAAAATAAAAGGAGCATGTACAATGTAAAAGCAAAAGGTAATAAAAAAGATATCCGACATAACGAAAGCGCATTATTGAAATGAAAATTCTAAAGTAAAGTTGAGGGGTTGACCCGTATTCGCATGCAGCCCGCGTTCGGCACACGTCGTGCGAGCTAAACTTTTGTACTTTACGAATATTGAAAGAATTTAAAATTTGCATCTCGACAACCTATTTACAACTATTGACATTTATGTAACACAGGGCGGAATCTAAATAAAATTAAACTTGTGTTGTTGCGTACAAATTGCATCAATTGTTTTACTTGAAAGCAATTTGAGGTGAAAATGAAAATTATATACGTACAGTACATACATTTTTTTAATGATATGAATTTATGAATTTTTTAATTAAAAGATGATGTATGTATACATATATAAATACCTACGTAGCTTGAAATAATATACCAATTGTAATACAAATATTAGAATTAAAATTTGAAACTTAAGTTACAATTATTTTTATTATTTCGATGCATTCATTACTGCTGGTAATCATTATCAAATTTATTTTTATTTCGCTTATTGACATATATTATAACTAAAGTGTGGTTACACGTAAGTATTCTGAACATGCAGAAAACCATTGCTATATAGCAATTCGTAATACGCTTACATAAGCAACGTTATATATTTAAACAAGAGCAAATGAGATGAAGACTAGTAGATTTTGCAAGTGGGTAGTTGTGAATTTTGTAGAAAACGGCGCATTATGCAGTGCACGTAGAGCGCTGTCTGCACGCGGGAGCGGCGCGGGCGGTGCGGGCGGAGCAGGCGAAGCTTGCGTGCTCTTCTATCACTGAAGCTCATATAATATTAAAGGCTCACTGTACCAAAACGTACCTACTGCGGAACGTAAAATTGCTCCCTCTAAGTGTTTCTCTTTATGACGAATCGATCCTTTCCTCGGAGAAAACTAAAGCAATATTTAATGGCTCCAGAAATTTTCGTACGTGTTCTCAAAACTTTGCAACAGAAAACATTTAATCCGAAAAAGCAATCTCCAAAGAGGTAATAGGAAGAGGATTCCGTGCATATTTATTGCCGGTCTCTAAACCGTTTCTCTGGTAATTCGGTACAAGCAAAGCGACATTATTTTTGTAGTAATTTCAGCGAATGTCCTTTAAAATATTCAGAGTGCTATAGCCGAGCCCATTAACGTGCCCGGGCGCAATTCGGAGCGGGGTCTCGTCCGCAAATGGCGGTGATATCATTAACTTGACCCCCACAACTATCCGGCGCCCCGCAACTTTTTCCCAATATTATTATTACATGGGAGAGGTAAATTCGCGAAACCGCACTCTAAAAGTTTACGTCACACTTAGAGACCAGGAGGACACGATTACTAAGGTTCAGGAAGGTTTATTTCATTGAATTGCTCTACATATACGATTGTATTGCACCTAAAACAATGTCAAAATTATTAATATTATTTTTCGCTATGAAAGATCAGACAGAAGTTAGAACATATTAAATACCCAATACAGTTTTTAATCAATAGAAAACTTTATAATAAATAGAAAAAAATAGTAAAATAGCAAGTTATTGCAAATATTTTTAATCTAATAAAAATACCATTCTTTCAAATCGAGCAAAACGTTAAATTCAAAGCTAATGATCTCTGTGGTTCCTCATTACGTTATTTGATAATAGAGTAGACGATATAACTTCTCGGTTGGGAACCGGTAAAAAAGGTAGTGTTCAGCGTTCTCCGTGCTTCTTTCACGTAATAAGAATTTGTTTCTTTTAGCAAACTACCGCATTTTAATTTAAAATAATGTTATTTTTCTGGGCTTGTAGCCTAAGGCTCCACGCAGTTGTGAATAATAGTACTTATACTTTATTGTTATAAACATTGTTTAGTAATTTCTTTTTATGTTTATGCTATAGGAAATTGCTAGTTTTATGTAGTATGATTCATCACCACATTCCAAAAAAAGTGAACCTAGAAAGCTCTTTTCAGCTGTGTATCATGTAAATTAGTTTGAAAAAAGTTGTAATAACATAAACATAAAGCACGTTATACATTAGCGTGAGCAATTTAAAGTTAGTTGTGGGATTGCAAATAACGTCGTCGGGTTCAAACCACAAGTTCGACCGCCCAGCCAAATTACAGACTGTCAACTCGACTCAAGTAACCTGTTGACGGACAATATACTCACTTGTGATGTTTCTCTCAGGCTTTATTGTTATGGACAGTTATTTCGGAAGCTGCAAGTGATATTATTAAACTATGAAGTTTCATGAAATTAATTTGCGCTACATTACGGCGTCCTCTTTGATGATATCTGTATCCAATATCAAATGCATCGATATGTTTGTATACGGTTAGATTTCCAGGGAATAGCTCTAAGCTGTTTACTATGTGTAAAGGTAATTTAACGCATTTCATTATTATTAATTAAAAATATCTTAATCTCAATGCAGTTTAAGAAGTTATTCTTAACCGGATAGAAAAATGACGTTGCGAAATAAATTTGCTATCCCGAGGGCATAATTTGTATGAGTTTAAATAAAAGTTTGTTGAAAGTTGTAAGAGATGTAGGTACTTATCCGATGTACATAATTTTCAAATAGTCTGCATCGTGAACTCGTTTCCTGAGCAGATCCAGTCCTGCGCCGCGCCGGTTTAGTTTGAAATTTCATTCTTTCCGAACACATATCTCGACTTCGTCGGGGAATCTACTTTACATTTCTCATCCTAATGGCCATTGGGAGAAAATTGGAAAGGAAGTTTCGTGTTCGCATTCTTACTCTTAGGAATCGGTTCAGACGGAAACATTTTAAAAAAGTATCTTATCAGACTTCGAATGCAAGGGAATCGGAATAAACAACGGATTACATTTTATACGGGTTGCAGTAACTTACATTTAAACATGACTTCTATTTGTTCTTTCCGAATCTACGTTAATTTATATAGGTTTGGAATTTAAATCCTGATATATCAAACAATTAATTATATGTATTCTTAAATACTTGCTTCTTTTTTAAAGAGACAATTCCGAAAGTTCACTTTATTCAATTAATAGCCAAGAGCTAAACAACTATGATAAGATTTTTAACACGTATAAATTCAATTTACCAATATTATGCATCATAGACTCCATACGTCTTAGTTGAAACCACAGATCACAGAAACTAAAGGGAGATATGGTTAGGGGGCGGGGCCGGTGTCGCAGCAATATGCCCAAAAAAAGAACACATGCTGTTTGTTGCATTCAGTTGACGTTCGACCGTCGGCCGGGTATTATTTGACAATGCCGTGTTGTTCCGTTAAAGTTTGTAAAAACCGAAGTGAAACCAGCATCTTTAAGTCAAATGGAATCACATACCATCGGTAAGTACTGAAAATTATACGATTTTCTTACTAAAATTTCAAAAACAATATTACGTAGAGTGATTTCTTGGTTTCTTATCTTTTATATTATGTGACAGAACGACAGTCACAATAATTTATGTTAATAGTTTACAATGCTTCTTCTGTACGTGACTCTATTCAAACGCGGAGTTCGAATACCGCAGTGTATAATGAACATACTAAAGCTAACAATCGTGTAGTACGGCCGCTGCTCGCGGTCGTTAGTTAAGGATGCGAATCGAGTGTGTCCATGTCGATAAGATTCGGATTTTTACTACCTTATTTTTATATCATAATGTATTACTATTAGCTTAATATCTGATTGTATTATTATTATTTGATAGGTACTCGAGCAATAATTTTATAGTAATTATTATACATGGATTAAAAAAAGAAGTCACTTATTTCATACTTATTTTACTTTACAATAAGTCAATAGGCAATGCTTTATGGACTTCATCACCATGAATGCTACCATCAAGGTGTCCATTTCTACCTAGTTACTGTATTGCCTATAAATTGTTTTAATTTTAACGTTTCTCATTTTATCGACAAGCAATCCCTATCATAAACGCATATCTTGCGGCTGTAGTGGTGCTGTATACGTACGTCACTTACAATCTAGTGTGCGAACGAATAGTCGCTCTCAAATTTTTGTGTGATGACACGCACACAACGCGAAGTATTGTTTTTATTTTGTTTACTGTTGTGTGCGTAAATTTGTAATGAGACACCAGGTTTCGTACTCAGCGCAAGCGATTGGCATCTCTATACAGCAGCTACGACGCAGACGGCGAGAATCTTACTAGTAGGGCTGCCTCAATACAATCGTACTTATTTAAGAAACACTTACACAATTAGATAAATGCACACCTAATTCATGCAATATACGTAGCAAACATCAATAAACACAATAAATTAAGTACAGCGGGCAACAAATGAAATGCTAAGCTTACCTTTTTAGCATATTTTTTATCTTCTTCCATTGCATTAATAAAGGGAAAAACCTAACAATTTATAAAGCGCAAACCACAGCCCCAGGTTGAACCAGAAAATGAAAATGTCTATGTGATGTGTTCTAGGAATTCCGAAGGGGTGATCAAAGGGGCTATAATGTTCAGCCCTTACTGAGGGTTCGTGCATCGATGATGCCGATGACCTCTATCGATTTGATTTCTACGAACTAAATAGCAAACGAGTTTGCAAATTGTACTCAAAACATGTTTACGTTGGAATGGAATATACATGCGAAAAGTTTTTGGGTAAAGAGTGGAGTTTAAAATGTTCAACATTTTATTTAATTGAATGGTCTACCAAAAGTTTCGTAAATGTACAAAAATGCATATTTGTTCATTATTGGTATTCAAATAAATAACTGTAAAATATGATGTTATAGAAGGTAAGTGTTTAAACGTAAAATAAATACCTGTTACCATTGTTATTGTTAACCTGAATTCTGCTCATGTGTCGGAACCTTATCCGACTAATGAGGTATAGTTAAAATGTGTAGACTTTTTGTTATTGAACTGGAAGGCTGAATAAGGCTGCGACCCAATTCAACTCCAACCCCCTCGTGTTTTTGTAAAAACAAAGCGAACTATCCGTTGTTTATTAGGGTAGGTTGAGGTCGATTGTTTCAAGAGTTTCAAGAACGATTCGCTGGGGAGCGGGCGTGGTGCCTTGTGCTCGTATCACAGGATTCCAAGCGCGGGTACGCTCGCCTTAATTTACTGCGGTGTTAACCACGCAGCCCGCAGTTTGTATTCATTATCCACCTGGCCACCTCGCACCACGATTTAATGCTCCAGAATCTCCGCTCTAATTTACCACTAATCAAATATTTACTTGGGCGACCTAATGGCAAGGAAGATTCTTGGACCGTTAAGATCATAAAACAAACGTGACTATTTAACGTAAAGATTATGTAGCCAACATCGTTTTGACAACGATGCATTGTGAATTCAATTTAAAACACTATGAAATTCTATGCAACAAATTTTATCGGGCGTTGTCAGCGAAATGCAATTTATCATACGTTTCGCAACGCACCATCGCAAACTGTGTAATTTATTTTAAGATATACTTTGCGATTTTTCAAAATATTCACTTTTTGAGACGCTTCCCGACGTGACTTTCGAAATACAAAAGCCATATTTTTGAGTTACTGATAAAGTAGATAGGTAGTGGTTTATAGGTAAATGTATTATAAGGTCCACACATTTTGAGTGAGAAATTTAATCTTACAGTTCCTTTGTTTGGTAGTAAAGTGAGGTTGTAGAATCAGTTACAGTTTAAAATACATACAGTGCTAAAATCTTATTATTGCTTGTTCAAAACCACGAAAACTAATATATAATTGTTTGTATAAATGTTATATATGTAGTCATTTATAAATAAAAGAAGCCGTTTCAAAGGGTAAGCAGTATTGTTCATTCTGAGCATATATGATGGAGCAATTATCCTTGGTGTAAGTTATTTTATGGCCAGCTTGGGTCCCTACGACCTCGTGGCGGCATATTTACGGGTAAGGGATCGTCTCCGATAAGTTAATTTGTTTACATTCTAGGGCATTTAGATAATTACATGTCTTAAAGGAACAATTTTTAATTAATTATTAGGTCATATAATAAAGTTATGGCCAAATAAAATGTTTTATGCAATGGATGTTAATAGATAGAAATTACACTATAGGTACTACAGGCTCATATTTTTAGATATAGTTAGAAAGTTTTGGCGTAAGGACCACTTTGTTTATAATATATTTTGTGAATATAAAATATTAGATATTTATTCATAATTGAGTTTCTGGGTCATCGCATACGGAACAACAATACATTATATTGTGGAGAAGTCAGCAGGCAAATTAGGTAGTCTAAACTAAACGAGTTATGGAAAACTTGTAGCTGTATCGATCGCAAATATTTACTCTATCTATAATTTTGCGAAATTAACTGTGGAAATCTTAAAACGAGTTAGTATAAAGTTGATGTTCAAATACGAAAACAGTGCTTCTTTTTAAGAAATGTAATCTTAATTCACAAGGATTTCATTATTTTGCGCTTAATATATTGGAAATATTTTTAAGTATACAAAGGCGAGATCCGCCCCTTGGCGTGCTGCTAACACTCCTTATAAATACTGGTAAGCCCTCGGCTTTTGCGGCTAATCTTTCGCGTGAAGATCGCTATTATACCGCTATTTATTATTTTCACCCGCACTTTCTTTCTAAAGTCAAGTCTAAAAACGTGCTTCATATTCTTGAGGGATTTTTCCAACTACTCATTTCTGGTAAAGAACTGCTGAAAGAATTAAAATTGCCTCTTTTGGCATGCTCTCCGCAATGAAGTAGTTATGTTAATTTATTTATTAAATTATGTTAATTTAGAGGAGAGAAGTTTTTGTCCGCTACCGTCATTTTCGCTTGAAAACACAACCCATTATGGAAGCACATAATTGCGATTCAACCGAAGAACTTAATCGGTAGTATTTTGCGCTTAATCTGATTCTCCATTTTAAATATCTGTGAAATATTTTTAGAATCAAATCGCATACCGATATTTGCCGCTGTTAAAAGTTCCGGTGTTTTATAAAAGCATTTCTATGTCTCGTATCGAACTGATTGTCAAAGGGTATCTCGCTTAGGTGTGTCGTATTTTGCAGCGTTGCGCTGTTATTACGAAATGTCCCAGTTTAATGTTTCCCCCGCGAACATATGTTCTGATTAGATTTTGAAAACAAAAGCCTCGGCGAATAAATTGTACGTTCCATGACTAATACAGCTAGGTTTGTTGGCTGTAGCGTGGTAAGTTATGATCACGAAGTAATCTTGGGGCAATGGCTGCGATACGCCCGCGTTAGCTCCAAACTCTTAAATTAGCGCGAATTTAAGGACGCATATACAAATTGACGCGCATCAATTTTACGTTTTGAGTCTTACTACTACACGTGCACGGCTCACACACACAGCGAAATGCGAGAAACGACGAAATTATGACTAAACTGACACGACTTGATAATTGAACTTATTTTTATTGCCATTTTTTTTTTTATTTACTTTGATTTGTTTGTAACGTTGAATGGTCACAAAAGTAGATACCATTTACCTAATTTCATTGGACAGTGATTGATTGGTAAACAAGTACTTGCCAAAGTGTACTTCGAAGACTGCTTCTGGAACTATTATACGAGTAGAACTAGGTGTGCCGAGTTTAGGCTCGTTTTGTTAGTTATGTTGAGACCTTACCTCCGGACTTGACGGAGTGACCTGCAGAGTGCAGGAGTACTTCGAAGACTGCTACTGGAACTAATAGACGATTTGAGCTAGGTGTGCCGAGTTTGGGCTCGTTTTGTTAGTTATTTTGAGACCTTACCTCTGGACTTGATGGAGAGACCAGCAGGTGTACTTCGAAGACTGCTACTGGAACTAATAGACGAGTAGAGCTAGGTGTGCCGAGTTTGGGCTCGTTTTGTTAGTTATGTTGAGACCTAATCTCCGGACTTGATGGAGTGACCAGCAGGTGTACTTCGAAGACTGCTACTGGAACTAATAGACGAGTAGAGCTAGGTGTGCCGAGTTTGGGCTCATTTTGTTAGTTATATTGAGACCTTACCTCCGGAATTGATAAAGTGACCTGCAGGTGTACTTCGAAGACGGCTACTGGAACTAATAGATGATTAGAGCTACGTGTACAAAGTTTGGGCTCATTTTGTTAGTTATGTTGAGACCTTACCTCCGGACTTGATGGAGTGACCTGAAGGTGTACTTGGAAGACTGCTACTGGAACTACTAGACGATTTGAGCTAGGTGTGCCGAGTTTGGGCTCATTTTGTTAGTTATATTGAGACCTTACCTCCGGAATTGATAAAGTGACCTGCAGGTGTACTTCGAAGACGGCTATCTACTGGAACTAATAGATGATTAGAGCTACGTGTACCAAGTTTGGGCTCATTTTGTTAGTTATGTTGAGACCTTACCTCCGGACTTGATGGAGTGACCTGAAGGTGTACTTGGAAGACTGCTACTGGAACTAATAGACGATTTGAGCTAGGTGTGTCGAGTTTGGGCTCATTTTATTAGTTATATTGAGACCTTACCTCCATACTTGATAAAGTTTTATGCAGGTGTACTTCGATGACTGCAACTGGAACTAACAGACGAGTAGAGCTAGGTGTGCCGAGTTTGGGCTCGTTTTGTTAGTTATGTCGAGACCTTACCTCCGGACTTGATGGAGTGACCTGAAGGTGTACTTCGAAGACTGCTACTGGAACTAATAGACGAGTAGAGCTAGGTGTGCCGAGTTTGGGCTCGTTTTGTTAGTTATGTTGAGACCTTACCTCCGGACTTGATAGAGTGACCTGAAGGTGTACTTTGAAGACTGCTACTGGAACTAATATACGAGCTGAGCTAGGTGTGCCGAGTTTGGGCTCGTTTTTTTAGTATATAATTTTGTTGTGGTATCAAATGCAAGTGGGTTTTCGAAAACTAGAAAGAAAATACTTGTATTTGGCACATACATATACTACTGATAGGTACTTGCAAATACTTTTTAAGTTCCCATATACTGAAACATTACTATAAATAAAATGTTGTGTGGTTTTATGAAACCACGGTAAAAGTGAAACTGTTCGAACGGTTCCGAACACTGCTTTGTGTAGCGCATGTCGCGTGACGGTCGGCTGCCGAGTAGATATACCTACTCTGCAGCCGCGATACACGCGACATGCGCTACACAGACCAAAAAGTTTGAGACGATGTAATAAAAGTTTCACTTTAATAAAATCTATCAAAAATCTTATATCATACGTATATAATATGTATCTTTATTTATATCTAACTAGCGACCCGCCCATGCTTCGCATGGGTGCAATGGCACGGCCGCGGCGGCCGGCCGGTACCGCCGCAAACGCTACGTCCCGCAATTTTTAAATCTGTAATATCTTCGAAAATATTCACTTAAATCATACGGTGTAAAGGGCCATATAGATCTATATTAAATGAACAATGTATTTAAGGTATTTAATTGGTTAAGAATTAATGCTGTATTGGTTAAAATCGCTTCGAAAATTAGCCATTATTTGTCGTAAAAAGTAAATGACAAAAAAAAGTAATTGTGGGTTATCCATAAGAGATAGACATATACCATCACGGACTTTTCTGTAGACTTTTTCAATGTGTACAATACTTAGTACATTATTTTGATAAAACTCGTAGGGTTCAGCCTGCGTTTGCAATGTAAGCGGAAAAAATGTTATTATTTACGACATCACATTAGAAACCTCAAAAATAACAGTACTTTTCCACTATTTAATGGATGTTATTATACATATAAACCTTCCTCTTGAATCACTCTATCTATTAAAAAAAACCACATCAAAATCCGTTGCGTAGTTTCAAAGATTTAAGCGTACAAAGGGACATAGGGACAGAGAAAGCGACTTTGTTTTATACTATGTAGTGATGATAGTGATAATATAATGTATCTATCTATTTATAATCAATGCCACTTTGCGTTGTAATTTTTATACTCAAGAACAGGCTCACCTATCCAAACAAAATGTTTAGGCTTTTTTTCGGACTATTAAGTACATGGTTTATGTGAAGTTTGGTAAGGTAGAGTAGTGTATAGTATGGTAGAATAGGGTAAAGTAGTGTAGAGTAGAGGAGTGTAGGGTAGGATAGATAGGGTAGGGTTATGTAGGGTAAAAGATAAAAAATGGATAAAACTCACGAAAAACAATTCTTTTTAATTAATTCTTAGTTTTCATTATATTACTATGGCAATTTGATGAATGTTCGTGTAGTTCCATATTTCTTTTGAATCTTGGATCGGTCAATTCTGGAAGGAGGCTGTTCTTATAAAATCGAATTAAATGTGTCTTCATGTTCTCCTTCAAAAATTGATCGTCATATCTTTCCGGTTGCCCTTCGGGTGTATCATCACGACTACCTTCACGTAGCTCTAATCGTCTATTAGTTCCAGTAGCCGTCTTCGAAGTACACCTTCAGGACACTCCATCAAGTCTGGAGGTAAGGTCTCAACATAACTAACAAAATGAGCCTAAACTCGGCATACCTAGCTCTACTCGTCTATTAGTTCCAGTAGCCGTCTTCGAAGTACACCTTCAGGTCACTCCATCAAGTCCGGAGGTAAGGTCTCAACGTAACTAACAAAACGAGCCCAAACTCGGCATACCTAGCTCTACTCGTCTATTAGTTCCAGTAGCCGTCTTCGAAGTACACCTTCAGGTCACTCCATTAAGTCCGGAGGTAAGGTCTCAACATAACTAACAAAACGAGCCCAAACTCGGCATACCTAGCTCTACTCGTCTATTAGTTCCAGTAGCCGTCTTCAAAGTACACCTGCAGGTCACTCCATCAAGTCTGGAGGTAAGGTCTCAACATAACTAACAAAACGAGCCTAAACTCGGCACACCTAGCTCTACTCGTATAATAGTTCCAGTAGCAGTCTTCGAAGTTCACCTGCAGGTCACTCCATCAAGTCCGGAGGTAAGGTCTCAACGTAACTAACAAAACGAGCCCAAACTCGGCATACCTAGCTCTACTCGTCTATTAGTTCCAGTAGCCGTCTTCGAAGTACACCTTCAGGTCACTCCATCAAGTCCGGAGGTAAGGTCTCAACGTAACTAACAAAACGAGCCCAAACTCGGCATACCTAGCTCTACTCGTCTATTAGTTCCAGTAGCCGTCTTCGAAGTACACCTGCAGGTCACTTCATCAAGTCTGGAGGTAAGGTCTCAACATAACTAACAAAACGAGCCCAAACGCGGCACACCTAGCTCTAATCGTTTATTAGTTCCAGTAGCAGTCTTCGAAGTACACCTTCAGGTCACTCCATTAAGTCCGGAGGTAAGGTCTCAACGTAACTAACAAAACGAGCCCAAACGCGGCACACCTAGCTCTAATCGTTTATTAGTTCCAGTAGCAGTCTTCGAAGTACACGTTCAGGTCACTCCATCAAGTCAGAAACTAAATATGAAATTTATAATCCCATAAGTATAAAATCTATAAATAAAATGAATGCGTGAAGGATCAAGTTTATTAGGTGAAATATTTTGTATTCGTACAGTGATCTTTTCGTAAACGAGGAGCTGCTTACAAGCGTCACAGTGTCCACTCACAACGGCGGCCGAGCGCAGACTAAAATATTTCATTACAAATTTTTGTGCAATAAATCAAGATGAGCCGGTAAAATAACCCTTATTTCAATCCAATAAGTATCACGCGTTACAACTAAATATGTGAAAAAATAAGGTTTGATTTTCATTTTTTTCTCAGCCTATTTGTAACATTTTGATAGTTTTCTTTTCTACCTTTTTGAGATGGACATGTCTGCTTACTTAAAATATTTTTAAATCAATAAATTTATTTTATTAAATACAAGAAAAATGTTCCTTTATTCAGCACGATATTGTCAATTTTGTGTGAAAGGGCAACGGAAAATATTTTTTATAATATTATAAACCAAAATTTTCGACAAAAAAGTTCCTACCTATTAAAGATTAAGGATTAATCTATCTATAGTAATTATTAGTTAAATTTGGTTTTGTATTATTTTGTCGCAAAATGAACCGAAAAACTCCTTATTTTTGTCAGATTCGTAAACGCGTCCTTAAACCACTTAGCTTCTTCAAGTTTTGTTTGTACATCGTAAATATTTCATGTAGCGACTGTTTGTTTGTGCAATGTGCGCGTTCTATGCACTGTTTGTGTTATTTGTAGACGGTTGACGCTACTTGATACTTTTCTTATTTATGTGTCTGAGATAACTTGTAAAAGTAACATTATATTTTTAGAAATAAGCCCTGATTTTAATAACATCAACTCCGCTTCACTTTATAAACATATTTAATAAATAAATAAATATATATATATATATGTCGTGGCCATATCGTAGATTTGCTCATTTCATGAAATGGCCAACATAGTTTGATCAGATCGTTAAATCGTCAACGTTTCACGATTTGGTCATCGACATTTGGCCAGATCGTATAAAATATCTTAGAGAGTCCATAAAACATTCAAAATTCAGAATATTTTAAGAACTTGCTTATTGTCATTTAAGTTAGTGCCGCGATAGTGCCGGCGAATACCAGGAGCGAATCGCTTTTTAAAAAACAAACAAAAATGGTCGCATTTCGTGGAATGGCCATCCACGTTTGGCCAGATCGACGATCTGGCCAAATGTGGATGACCAAATCGTGGAACGTTGACGATTTAACGATCTGGCCAAACTAAATTGGCCATTTCATGAAATGAGCAAATCTACGATATGGCAACGACATATATATATATATATATAAGCACTATAGTTATCTACAAAGATCTATCTATATTCTATATTCAGATTTTCATACAAAATTATTATACGGTTATAATTGTGATTATCTAATTATTTGGTTAATCAGTATTTAATCTAGTGATTACATTATTAATCTATTGCATGATTTATTTATTCCGATGCATACGTATTGAATCGAGGTTGATCGGATAATGATTGGATTTCGCGGTTGTTTTAGTTCGTGTAGGCTGTACTGGCCGCAGGTGCCGCTTCCAATTGTAATAATCAAAGTAAATGGGACGATAAACGAACGTTTTCAGTGCCTTCCAATAGCTAACAATTATATAAAAGACATATTGCTTGCGAAGTGACGTGTATAATGTGTCATAATAACATAATTGTCAATCATTTTCTTTAATTTTAATTTACCTACATCTACCTACAATACAACACAATAGAAATTAAATAAAACAAAATAAGTATTATCAGGAGTCAGGACTCACTTATGCACCATTCATTTTAAAACTCAAAAAACTCAAACGTCAAAAAATTTCCAACGTATTTAGCTGGAAAACAGCTAATTGTACCTATATTGTAGGAAGACAACAAAACAAGGAATATACTGAGGACCAGGCACGGCGTCTTATTACGGAACTTACAGACCATTATTCTGTGAATTGATAAGATTTCAAAGGTCCTTTGTCGCTAGGTATTCGAAAGAAGGCTACTACGGATTTTCGCATTAATTAGCTCTTGCAATGGAAACCATATTTCAGTTAGACGGTACAGGTGCGCTATTCGCTGCAACTTCGATTAATTCCCATAACGAGGCAGGTCCATCACGCGAGCGCTCGTTTGTCTCTGGACCAGCTATAAATACATCAGCGCACTTGCACTTTAATCCGTTCTGTTCCGCTCCCGTGATACCGTATTCAGACAACCAACAAACTCGGATATGCATGAAATGTCTTACAGGCGATTAAAAAGCTACGCCATTGTTTGCGCTTTGAAATAACTCTTCTCTGTTCCTGCAACTGAAAGACGAAAGCTTTAGTGGTAAATTAACACGTTGCAAATTTCAACAGCCAATGTTGATTTACGCAATCGAAAAGTAAATGTTATCCTCTTTACTTTAGGTAATTAAGATCCGTCATCAGCTTGAGATATATTTTAGAAAGGCAAATAATATTTTCAATATTTATACTAAACAAGAGCCAATTACTTCGAAAGATAATTTCAACAAGTGATGTTTTCATGCAATATTACAAAAGGAAGCAGGCTCGGCTCAAGTGCGAAAACAACGGCTTGAGAGAATATTTGACAAATAAAGGACAAAAACGAAGCGGTGTTTATGACTTGAAAAATTTGCTCATTGCTCGTTGTCAGTTTTGTATACTTTAATTTGCTTTTTCCTTTATTCACTTTCATTTGGTAAATAGATATGTTCACGGTTCGTTACAATCGTTGAATAATCTTATCATTTTGAGAGCCGTCAAGAAGGACGCGCTTTGTAAAGGCAGTTGGAGTATTTAAATATATAAATAGCTAAATGGACATTGAGAACGATAATATTCTTCACCGTTCCTATTTCTATTAGCTTTTTTCTGTGTACATCAATAATAAGTAATGAAACGACATATAAGAATTAATTTTTTTGTATTTCCACTTAATTATAATTTGGATTTTAGATGATGATTATGATTAAATGAAAGTGCTTCACATTTTGAATAATATTAAATTATTTAAAAAAGATATGTATAATGTATTTAATTTGTATATTCATTTGAATAAACACAAGTATTTTTCTTCACTCACCTTTATATATGCAAATATTATTACCAGAGTCTATTGAAGGAACCGAACTTTTGTATTGAGCTGAAGTATCTTTTAAATTAGAATAACAAGCTTTGTTATAACGGACAAAGTATCTTAACATTACCAATGTGAACATTTTGTGATTCTGCTACAAGCGGGATTATAAAAGACTATAGAAATATAAAACGAAACAAATACAGGGTAAAGTAAGTTTTAATGGATCGCGAGTACTTAGTAGATTATGGAGATACAAGGTGACTACCGACGGTCTATCAAGTACCAACCCAACCAAATTGCAGGCATTGCGATTCATAGGCAAATCTGCTCTAAGCGTGTTAACATGGCCCCGGGGTTATTGCGGTGTACCAACCCATGTGGTAGCACATACATATACCATGTAACTGCATTATGTATTTACTATTGTGTTATCGTGCATAATATGGGCCAGTGGTTACATGGAATAGTGGCTTAAGATTAATTTGTACTAATTTATTTCTTCGGTTTGTCGCACCAAATATGAGCAACATTAAAAGCCTTTCAGATGTCTCGAAGTCTCAATGTACATCTCTTTTAACGACGTAGCACTTGGCAGTTAAATTGTTGAGATGAATTAATAAATTGCACGGGCTATTTGATGTGATGATGTTTGGCGAACAAAACGGGACATGGGTCAGCGCTGGTATGCGAAGCGGCTGTTATATCTGACAGCTTACCATCCATTATAGTCACGACACGTGCGCATTCGCTGAACAAATAATTAAATTCGATAATAGTCCGCAAATTTAAACAAAGTGCAAGGAATGATAATTCCGATTTCAATTTTTGAACCGATCAGATATGAAACCAGTTATCGCTCGTCATAAACATTTCTGGATTTCATATCCGCAGCTCGGTCCAGCCTGCCTTGCTTATTACCTTCGCACGGAAAAGAATAACATTGTTCTGATACTTTTGACGCGAATTCCGGATGCCTGCGTTCATATTGTGAGCCGTTAATATTCCGTGCGAAGCATCCGACCTTTTTTATTTGTATCTAAAATTGAACATTTTGTCGTGACAACAGCGCTCGCGGCGTTCCCCCTCGACGAATAAGCGATAAAAATACAGAGATGCGTCTGTGAGGCAATTGCACGTTCACTAACGAGCGCGTGAGCATCTAATTCTCACACTTGTGCTAAATTAACATCTTTGATGCATTATTTCATAACTATTTTTATTATTTTAAATCGTACAAGCGAGTAATATTTGTTTACAATACCTATAACGTTAAACTCCGTGTTTAAACCCTACAAATCAAATAAAAACTAAATTTGCACACAATCTAGCCCGGAGCGGTAGGTTGTTGTTAGCTTTAAAGATATTGGCTAAAAGTTTAGTCTTGTCGATAATAATATATTATTAGTTAAAGATTTAATCATTGATAAGCTAGTTAGAGTAGGCTGTATTATTTAACTTAAAAGCTTTTGCTCTTGATTTTTATTTGATTTTTGCATAACTTTTGTTAGTATTATATTTAGGAAATTTAATATCTAATCCACCCCAGAAATTCGACCAAGAACGAATAAAAGAAAACGATCAATCAAAATTTACTTTTAACAAAAAGCGCTATCAAAACAACCGGCGGACTTGCAATGAAAAAGTAAAGTTAGTTGAACAACAAACAACAAACTCTCTAGTCTGCAGCATTTCGTGGCCACCTCTGCAATTTACGGCACTGTCATTATTCAAACTTTTGAAAAATTCACAGCAGCCGCGTAAATTAGAAAAACAGAGGATTTCTTCCCCAATATGATCTTGTGAATCTGCTGAAGTCGACTGCCTTTATGCTGAAGTGGCAAACTCGCTAAGATAAGGGGAGGAGCGGACAAATTGTAATAATTGCGAGACGAGATAAGAAGTGACACCAGAAAACAAATGAAGGCGGGCGGAAGGGAGAGGGGTGGCGCGCCACGTGACATCATCGAGCTTTGCCTTGAGCCCGTAACGGCCTCCGCCGTCCTATCGTGCGCCTAGCCTGACACTACACACAGACTAAACACCAATAAACGCAAAGAGTTATTGTTTTGTTTATCTATAATATAGTCGCATTGCGATATTATACTATTTAATGTTGTTCAAAATTAAGTATCTCTGATTTACGTGAGCCGCCTACGGACTGTTGGATATAACATAAATAATAATAGTTAAAAAAAACTAAAAAACACGCTTTTTATAGAAACCGAACTAAAAAAATGGAATAATTTTATCAAATTAGTGTATTGTCATCGGTCCTCAATAAATCTACAAAGTTTGAACGAAATCTGGCCGTTTAAAGTGGGTCAAAATCGCGCCCAAAGAAGTCGGTTACAAACAAACAAACATACAGGTGAAGCTAATATAAAGCGTGTAAAAAAAAAAGAGTCTGTCCCAGCCGGGAATATTATTATATGCTGAAGAAAGTAGCTTCAAAATTAATTATTTTTTATTTATCTATTGCCTACAAACTTAGGATCCTTACGTGCATTCAAATATTTCCTCTTCAATTAATTGAATGAAGATTAATTTACAAACATAACGAGAAAAAACCTATCTCCAATCTTGGAATATTCCAAAAAACAATTAACGCTAAAGAGTGTATCTTTACACCCCTTTTTAATAGCAGTCAAGCCTCCTCTGATAAATTATTTTTGGCCAAGATGAAGGACGTAATGTAAGACTCAAAAAATGAAGCAATTTAATCATTTTATTCAGAAGAGGAGAAGATATAATGTGGAAATTATGCTGAAACAATTGCAAGGGATAAAAATGAATACTTATATCGTTTTGCACCAAAGAGTCGGTTGCTTGCCGGATAAAATTAAACGGATTCGTGAATATACGACCACTTTGTTAAGATAATTTGTAGATAACTCAGATAAAAGTATTGTAATGAACAATATGACTCGTAGGCCAATTAAAGAGGTAGCTACATAATATCAAACAGAGTAAAACAAAAGGTCGGAACTTGCATACCATTTAAGGCACTATATTAAGATAAGAGCTTGAGACGCAATTATTAAGCAGTACAAGTAAGGAGTGTAAGATTGTGTATGATTTCTTTTATTAGTCTACCAGGTTCATGAAAGTGTGTCGATATCATCTTTTGAAATTACAGAAAGTAGTTTTCTCTGTGTCGAGATGAACAATATGGAGATAATGCGTAGATAATAATGCTGTTCCAAATAAATTAAATAATTATATCATCCGAAAACCTATATTATATTAATATATGTATATAAATAGGTTTACACGTGCCCCTCTATGTCTGCAAAATAATATGGTACAATTATTATGCTATAGAATATTTCAATTTAGGTTATGAATTAATTAAACATATGGCATTTGTCTAGCATATAATAGGGCTCGGAATATTTATTAAGCATTAATTAAACACGTATCTGTTATGCGTGTAATATTGTGAACTCTCATGAAGCAGAAGCGCTCGCGATAATCGTAAATCGATTACAAATTGCCGTATATAATTACAATGTGTAACAATATTCTGTTATAAACACGATTATAACTAAGCATTTATATACCGCAGTAATGTGATTAAACATTTACGTGGCAAATTGGGGTTTAGTGTAGATCAATTGATTTACACTATTATGACATCTTGTGAAGTTGTGAACATTTTGTTTTTGTATTAGTGGTATTAAATCTTATAACGTTTTTTAACATACATTATCTATAATTAGATTAAAATATTCATAGATTATTGTTTTAAAATTAAAACATAAATGAAAAAGAAAACCTTCTGTGAGTAAATAACTCAGTGCACAAATACACAGCAAGGTAGATATTATTTTTTTCCTTCACTTTAGTAAGAATACAAATTGCACATTCCAAAAACACTTCTAACAACTATTATACTGCAATTTTGCTATCTCAAGTACATACACTTGTTGTAATGCTTAAAAGTGTTATGTGTCCCCGAGATACCGATGTACGGGGACACTCCAAAAGTTTCCTGAATAGATTCGAAAAGGTCTCACAACGGGCGCGGTTATCGAAAAACGTTCTTGAGATATCCATAATGTTTTATTAAATGTCATCCGCAATATAATGAGGTGCGAGGGATCTAACATTTGCGGGAGAGGCGCTACAGAAATATGTGCGAAGTATTATGGAGTGCCGTTGTAAGTCAATGAAGCGGCAAATGGGGTGTTCTCGCCGCTTCGATGAGGGCACACTCTAATAAATAAAATTATGCCTTAGAAATTACAAGAATACCCGCGACCGTCAGCGATCCCCGCGAGATTGGATGCTGGAGATTTTCATCGATATCCTCCAATAATGAACCTAATATGTAGTAAGCTTTGAAAACATGACCGTGTTGCGGCGACGAAATGAGATTGCTTTCGCCGAGGACAGAGGTGGCGCGTCGTTTATTCATAACGTTGTAAGTGAACTGATACAGTAATCTACACAATTATTTAAAATATTTTCTAGCAGTGTAAAACTAAATAACACAATGCCACTTAACATTACAAGTGTTTAAATGTCTTTTATACCACATAGCCTAAAATAAAAAAAAAATTGTACTCATACACAAAACGGAAATAAAGTAAGATGTTCTGAAATGTCTGATTAAAGACGTCGACGAAATACGAGGTGGGTAGGGGTATCAAACGACATAATATTAAACGGAGCTTAGTGTTCACACAATATGTACTTCATGTGGTAAATTATACACATTAAATTTAATTTCAGTCACCGAGTTCATTAGGCGCCTCTGGAAGTTAAGATGCCACTCATACGATTATCATTAAAGCGATACGTTTCAACTAAATTAAGATCAATTCGCAAAGGTTCTGCCACGAAATGTGAAAATTAATTTATGAACGGTGTGACGGAAATAATTCGAGCGAACGCTTAATGAACGTTAATTTCATTTAACAAAAAGCTATTTAAGGTAATAATTTTCAATTGCTTCTCTGCGGTTTGTTTCAATAAGATAATGTTTTAGTATATTAAATATTGGTTTGCGTTCAGTGCAAAATAAGTGGTAGAGTTCTACGTTTTTTCTTATTCCTTTGAACGGATTTATAAATTACTAGGTTTCAGCCCGCGGCTTCGCCCGCGCGGTCAAAGAAAAACCCGCATAGTTCCCGTTCCCATGGGATTTCCGGGATTGCGTCATTTTTCCGGGATAAAAAGTAGCCTATGTCCTTTCTCGGGTATCAAAATATTTCCATATCAAATTTCATGAAAATTGGTTCAGTAGTTTAGGCGTGATTGAGTAAACAGACAGAGTTACTTTCGCATTTATAATATTAGTATGGATGATTGCAAAGACATTGTCGTTTACAAGTATGATGTCGTTTACTAGTACTAGTAATATAACTACTAATTTAGAAATTAGCATGTGTATATTAGAACCGTGGAATAACAATCAAAGGGCCCAAGTGATGATCTTGGGCCCGCACCTATCCCCGCATCACTCACGATAATAGCCGGCTCCGTGGTGCGACGCTAAATGTAAATCGCTCTAATTTATATGCGCGATAACGTCGCCGTACTGCTGTTAACTGTAATTATATTACCGAGCGAGGACGTGTTGATCAAAATGTCTGATTAAATGCCCGTGATGAGATCCCAGAAAAAATTGTGACATCACGAGTTACTAAAAGTGCTACGATATCCAACGAACACATTGCTGCAATACGTGAAAATATAAAATGGAACGAAAAGAAACGTATGTTCCCCGTAAACGGTGACGTATACTAAATTGCATTAGGGGTGTCGTAACAAACAAGTTTATAAACAAGGAAGATTGTTCTCTTGATGTGGCGTGAAAACATATTGACAATGCCCAATGGGCAATCTATTTGACTAATTATCCGCCGAGGGCCATTGTCGGCCATCTTGCTTGTGGAATGAACCTTGTTCTCTCAATGCCTTCCTGTATTATACGATCGTGTCGGGATCTACGTACACAGCGGAATATTATATCAATTGTATGCACGATTGATTAACCAAAATGCTTCAAAGCGCTGTCTGAATGGCGTGCTAATCGATAGCAAACAGCAAGAAAATGGAACACGAAACGCTGTTTAATTATAACACTAGATAAGTTAACAATCTCGAGACGGTCTGACTGCGGCTTATCTGGCGCCAAATGTTTCAAAGGAACTTTTAACGAGTTTAAAGTTGGGCCCAAGTGTAGTGCACCCGCAGCGAGTGTGGCGCTCGGCGCTTCCGTTGCTTAAGATTAATTAAACAATTGCACGATGGCTCCTTGAAAACACTCCGACATGTCTCGGCCTGTCGTCGCCAACCTTGCCAAATTAAAGCCATAAATCAAATTTGCCGACCGGAAACAGAGAAATGTAATAATGAAGCACTAACCTACGGTACGAGCGCTACAAGAATTCGTTCTTGATTAATTTCTTTATTATAACTAGTTCCCGCTACTAAGAGTGGCCATCGCTGGAAACGAAAATTTATTACCCGTTGAAATTAATATTATGCGACTCAAGAAATCGTATTATCAATGTAAGTATTTAGTGGAAATAAAATTTAAAGTTGTTTACCGTGCACGTGTGATCATGAAGCATGGTACTACAGTCTATATCATCGCATCTATGGCTTATGAATTACGAATGCGAGTCGTAAATTGGATAGATACTAAAAGTGGTTAGTATCAGTAATAAAATTGAAAAGCAATTGGATGATGGATAAAAATTGATATTTGCACGGGGCTATTCGGCGGGCTGCGTTAAAATTTACAGTTCAGAGGAAGAAGGTGAGTTTGAAACATTGGCTTCGTTCGATCTGCTCGTAACTCAACTTCAATTTATGTGCGTGCACTTCTGACGCGCTAAAAGATTAGTCGCTAGTCCGCCGATAGAGAAAAATAACTATAACGCGCTAGTAAAGTGCGTCAAAGCTTCGCAATGCTGTTGAGTGTTGGCTCAGCTATGCTCAATAATTGATTTTCACTAATATTATTTAATGTACTTTACGCTTAATTTTTGCACATTGTAGATGTATTCGACCTTATGACTAAGTTTTATTTTTGTTCATCATAGGTACTTAAAATATAATTCCTGATGATGTAATTTAATCCTCAAATCAATATTTGGAACAATGTTTTCATTACGAATCATCTATTCTTTGTTTTCGCTAAGAAAAATCCGTGTAAACCCATTCATAGAATGAATTTTTCTAACAAAAAAGTTCGGCTCCAAGTTTGATTGCGCAATCAATTTATGAGACCAATCACAGGTCGTATTTTAGCCAGTCCTGGGAGAATCACCAACAAAAGACCTCGATTGTTTCATTTGACAAGTTGTTTGTGTTCCGCTTGACAAATTACTTATGAGGTTAAAAAGACAATTCGCATGATTTATCTGAGGAACTCTATTAATTGGGTATTTGAATAAAAATTTTTTTTGTGCTAAATGGAAAGATTATATATTAGTTTTATAACAAAACTATTTTTTAATTTTTTTTTTGCAATAATTCAAAAGTTATTTCAAAATAAAAATTAGTCTTTGAATCCAGTACCGAAAACACACCGAAGCGTCACCCGAACGCGTGTGACGTCATAATGTTAGTTTTCACTCATTGCAGTTGATAGAAAATCGTATACAACTATAACATTTTGACGTCACATCTATGGTGACCAGTCATGGCGCGTTTATAGTCACGTGACTTTAATTTAAAATTCATCAATTTTTAATTGCTTATAATTAATTGAAAAATATTCTTTTTGGAGTTTTTTGCATTAAATATCAATATTATTAATAATAAAGTTTTAAAATACATAAAAAAAATCAATATTTTTTTATTATTCAAATACTCAATTGTGACGTTTATCATAAAATGACTATCTACTAGATTGTAAAGATATTAAATGCCTAGAACTCGATACTTTTCTGAAAATGTAAAGATACTTAAATTTATATTCTATGAATTAAGTTCAAAATCAAATTTGACAACTCTGTATCTTTTATTAAATAGGTATAAAACTACCCAATTTATCTTAAAAAAGCTGGGGCTATATTATTTTTTAACTATTGAACAGAAAGAGTTAGAAATTCCATATCGTATACTTTAAAATCAGCTATATTTAAATAGCATCAGTAATAATTTATGACGCTGAAGCCAGCATATGAATACTACTATAGCATTGCGAGGTTTGATAAAATATTTGAATTATTAAACATATTTGCACTCTCCATATTCGATGTCCATACCATTGTATGAAAATTTAATTTGGGAATATTAACTGAAACAACCAATAGGCATTTCTCTTACTGGTAGATTTGTATTGCTAAAATTACAAAATATTTGTAGTTTACAGTTAAATTATCAAATGTAATATTGTTAATCAGAAACCTTTTGTAAAAATGGTGTTTCATTTATGTAAATGTATTGTTTTTGCCCTTATTTTGTCCTATTATGCCGGAGGGAGTATTTCGCTCGCAGAATCGCTAAATTATGCTTTTTATAAGCTACAAAAGTACTTAATGTATACAGGTGAATTTTCTTCTTTACCATCAGTTGTTGTTTACCGTCTTTTTTTCCAATCTAATTGTAAGAGCGATTTAAAAATTCGAAACTAGTAACTTGTTTCTATTGTAAAAAGAAAACGAAAATTGGCAAGAGCTTTTTGTTACCATGTAGAACATGCACGTTTAGGGTTGTGTAAAATTTCCGTAAGTAGGATATTTTGTGTATGGCCGAATTTGTTATTTTATGAATCCCATAAGGTTATCCTATATATTGTGGGCGAGGGTAGACCGGTGCGGCGCGGCGTCAGCGCGGCCGTCCGCCGGGGACGGGAATGTAATATCAAAAGAGTGGTGATATTGTGGTTTCTAACTTTTATGACCGTCCGAGGAGCCGCCATTCACTAAACTTACTAAAAATTAATTTCGTTATAACATCTGTACATCTTTAATGATACTGAAGTGAATTTGACGAGCTTGACGCTTAAGACTATTATGTATTTATGGAACTTGCTAGAGCGAGCTATGACCGTACGATCAATTATTTTACAGGTATTTTTTTACTGTGGTACAGATTTGCCCAATTGACTGCGGCTGTACAAGATTTTCTTTTTAATTATTTTGTTCACTCATTTGAAGAAACGTTATGAAGAGATATTTCGTGAATAATACATGTAATAGATATTTCATGTTTTTATATTATGATTATAGAAATAGAATAATACCACTTTTTTATTTATGGTTGCATTGCTTAATTATTGTTTCATACATATATAACAATTATTCAAGTTTCTACTTACGTATAGGATTAATAAGTTCTAGATGTCATATAAAAGTGAACTATTCTATGCGTATGTAGACAATTCACATAGGTTGCACAGACAGTTTCAAATTGAAAGTCATTTTTTGTGTTTATACTGCATGAAACCGATTTAGTTTTTGAATAAAAATAAGTGATGCGTGCACAAACTATGTGCATGTCTGTGTAATTTTTAAAACTGTATATTATATTGTACAGTTATTTATTTTACTAGTTGGCCATTTATTCATTAATTGAAAAAAAAAAACAATCACAATATTGCAAAGGGAAATCATCGTTTAAAACCTTTTCCACGAAGCCTCTCCACAGCTATCGCATAAAACTTTACGTTCCCAATAAATATTGTTCCGTAACGAAGTTTACGAGGAAATTCGAATGAAATAAGAATCGAATTATCTGAAATAACATGCAGTTTGGTACACAAACAATGCAAGAGACAATTGTGTGCATCAGGAGGGTCGGCAAAAACGTCGAGAGGTAGGGCGTGACTTAATTGCAATGTGCTCGTTAACACCGATCCGATTTCGTGGGTTGAACTTTAAAACTGGAAATGTTTCCCGCTCAAAATTAATAGTTTGTTTACCGTGCAGCGCTAAGAAAATTCACCATTTTCACGATTCTCGCTTTTTGTCCTATTGCATAAAATACGCCTTAACTTTGTGATTTAAATATTTTGTGCCGGAATGCTTAATATTTTAAACGAATAACACCGAAGGTAAAAATGTTAACAAATCAACATGTTCAGCATTTCTGTCAAAACGTAATTTAATTTTTAATTACGAGTGTACAGGATTGTTCGAGTTGCTCTTAAACAGATTTATTTACAAAGCTTTTTAAATATTGACTATCGATAAAAGGTTTGCACTGGAACAATGATAAAATATTTAAATAACAAGTCTCGTTATGTTTTAATATTCATAAATGTCAGAGAGAGATAGGATTTCAGATTGTGAATATTCTCGGTCGGAGCGATAAACGCTTACGTATAATTGCTTCGGAGTTTAAGTCCTTTTATCACTAACTTTTATTATTTCAAAAGTCCTTAAATTAAAACAATTACATTGTTTTGTGAGAGTGAGATTATGACAAGGCGGCAGATTGACGTGGACAAAAATGTTTTACGGAATCCACTTCGTTTAAATGCAGGGTCGGAAAAGGGTAAGAAATATTCAACTTTTATTAGAGGATTCTAATTTTTTAACAATGTTGCGTTGAATTTAAGAGTACTTAACTTTTAACTCTCTTGTTTACGGAAAGATTCGAGCTTCGTTGGACTTTTCTGTTTTAAAAGAAATATTTTCAGGTTTCGTCGTCGTGTTATTTATAAATTCGATAATAAACAGCATGTAAGAAACTGGAATTGTCAGTAAACTTGTACAAAACTACTAGTATTACAGGAGCCAATAAATATTATTTATAAAACACAAAAGTCAGAGATCTTGCTGAAAATGTAAATACATTATTGTATTCTATTTTTAAACCTATCTAAAGTCATCGCCTACAACCTCCAACGATACCTGACATTTATAGGTACGGACGGGAAAATATTTCCATCCCTTGAGTTGAGGAAAAGTAAATCGAATGCCGGATTTAAATTACGCGGTAGCAACTAAATTTGACCACCTCGGGAAGAGAGACGTTTCATACAATAAATCAAAACAATGTCATAAGGGGCCTTAAACTTTTCACTACCTATTACGCTAAACATCTTAATATATATAAATCTCGTGTCACAATGTTTGTCCTCAATGGACTCCTAAACCACTTAACCGATTATAATAAAATTCGCACACCATGTGCAGTTCGATCCAACTTGAGAGATAGGATAGTTTAAACATGTAGGTACCACGGGCGAAGCCGGGGCGGACCACTAGTAAAATTATACAATATAAATCCATCTCAGATTATGTCTCATATTATGTAAATATTACTTGTATAAAAGTAGCATGAAAACGAATGAAATAAGTATAACCTAAATGTACTCATTACATTTGTTATTTACATAAATTACCTATTGCTACATACTCCTATTTATGAACTTTCATCTTGATAAAGGTCTCATAAAAACCTATTACATTTTCTACATGTTCCAGTGACTCGTTCGTAAAAACCATTGTTATTTATGTCGTTACTTCCCTCCTATTTCATTCTTGTCCGCTTTGGTTTATTTGTCTTTGGGATCTGAGGGTACATTAACGTATTTTTCTTCTCTATTAGGAAGTCAACTCACCTTCAAACTTTGCGTTCATCGAAATCCGAGCTAGCAATGTTTGTTTGCTTGTTTTTTATTTTGTAGATAAGTTAAATAAAAGTTTACGATTGATTGTATTGTCGGAGAGCTCGTAATTACAAGAACGGGGGAACAGCGCTAGTGATTTACGATTTACGCTGAAAACACTACTGTGAAAGTATAAATGACTTATATCTATTTGGTTGTTTACGAAACGGCGGTCTAGTATAACAGTGAGTCATGCTGCAATGTATAGGCGATCTATTTTAAGACGTCCTTCGCACGAATTCATAGCGCCCATTAACATTCATTGCTGTCTGCGATTTAAAATTTTATGGATTTCCAGAAATATGGAAGGTGAAATATATGTTGCGTAATTTACGATTATTTAAATATGAAATTATTAATATTGTCCTTTTTGTAATTTAACGAGCTTACCGGTTAGTACCTACCTACGTATTGTTATGTGAAGCTTTTATAACGTGATATATTGCATGCGTTGTCGACGCGTGCGCAATTTAGTCCCAGGCTTCTGTTTAGATAATTTGTAGTATTTTTCATCATAAACAAATTATAATTACTAACTAGGTATAATAGTTTTCCTGTTTTACATTGTTTCAAATTTAGTTAAAGTTTAGCTTTGGGGTAAATTTTTATGGACTCAACGCTCACGTTTGTCAGTCTTTAATCGTTGTTCATAGGAATACACGATATCAATGTTTACCTACATGAATAGGTTGTCTGACTTTCTCATTTGAATTAACCCTTTTCTGTGAAACGCATCAGCGTAGATACTTTGCTTATAAAGCAAGCAAGACGTCTTAGTAGCGACGTCTAAGAGAAAATTAGGTTCAAAGCTCAATTAGCGAAGCAGTCCTGAAATTAAATTAGTCGCGCAATAATACGCAAGGAAGTTGCGAACAAATTGCCAGAAAGAATAAATCCATTCTTGTGGATCGGTTGCATGAAAATTGCAGCGGCAATGGTAGCGAGCCATCGCCAGCGGAGCGCACAATTATAACGAGACCAAATAAATCACAATGAGTTGCGGCATATTAGGACTGTTCCACTACAAAATAGGAAGATGAAGGCGAGCTCGATGAGAAACATAAAACTCGGCCAATACGGGACGCGCCCATTTTTTTATCCATGAATTTTAACAGTAGCAATCATAAATATGGTTTGCATTTGCCAACTATTTTTTAGTACAGTTTTATGGGATTTTATTATATTTTACGACGATGTTTCCAAGTGAATTAATATATTGGCTATGAAAAGACAGAAGTATTTGGAACTCGGCCGAAGTTTATACATTTAACGAATGTTATGATAAAATTGTTGTAGTCGAGTTCTATTTTAAGGCCGTCTAAATTTATGTCCTTGGTAGTTGTTTCTAATTCAGTATTGCGTAATGTTGTTTTCGTAAAATATGTTGTGCCATTTTAATATAATATTAACTAACCAATTTGCGTTATATTTATTGATATACGAATGTATTATAGTTATAATTAGTAGATATGATAGGTATTTTATCATGTAAATGATTCACTGCCAATTTACAATTACAGCAGCATGTATTTTCTTTAAATTGACTATTGTAGATATGTATAAAATAATATGACTATACTTTAAATTACGTTTGACCCTCCTTTAGGTTTAATTGATATAAAAATACAGTAAACAAAGAAAGGAAAATGCAAACAAAAAATTGTATAAAAAAATATTTCAATTATTTTAGAAACAAAAATAATGAGCTGGATTCCATAAAACAAATGTCCCAATTATAGCGATATTTGCTCCTACTTCACGAAACCATAAAATATGATAAGAATCAAGCAATGAGATACAGACGAAATCCCATTTATTTGTATTTACGAGCAAATTGGGCCTTGACCTGGCCGAACCGACTTACGCTTATTCACAGCTCCGGAAAATACACGCGACTTAATGTAAACAAGACTACAAAGAATGCTGCCGAATTGAATTCTTCGATTAAATAGAGGATTGTTCGAGTGGATTCGACGACGTTTACGTAATCAGGGGGTGCGTCGGTGACAGTGCATTGCATTCGATGCGGGCGCAGTATTGCTGGCCGGCGGCAAACAACGCCGCGCTCCGCGGCAGCTGCGCGCCTGCACCCGACGCGCAATATCCCTCTTGCAAAATAAAAGAATTTCTCGCGACGACAATTGTTCGCCTTCTTTACCCTCTCACCCTTACCCAAGAAATACAAACGTGCGCCTTCGAATGACTTTACAAAAATTTGCATGGCATGAGCTTCTTTTTTTCTATATATATTTTCACGTTCAGAAAAGCAATTTTTGTACGTCGCCCGCGATACGGAACGCGGGAAATTGCACTCGTTCCTCGACGGACTGGCAGAACGCAGCGAATGGAGTCGCGCAGTATTGTGCCGAGTGGAGGCAAGCGATTGCTTCGCGCTTTATTGCCACTGTTCTTTCTATTATGAACTATTCAATATATCCAAACAAATAGTCTTTCTTTTAAAGTTTAAGAGCCGAAGACATTCGTTAAATTTTAGACCCTATACGATACAATAAAGATTACTTACAAATAATAATTTCACGTACCGGCTTAAGAATGGTTGGCAATTAAGGAACTTTAGAAACGCAGCAGTCCTGATTTACAGAGAGAGTTTCGCAACAGTTGTAGTTATTTTCCGATGTTGTGAAATTTAATTAGCCAGAGAGATCCCCGCCCGCTGCGTCTTCGTACACTAGCAAATTATCTTCGTTACGCGCCGGAGGACAATAAAGTAATTGTTAATCACTTTAAGATGTTGCTCGTCTCGTTTTGATTGCTTGCAATCAGATAACTATACATTGCTAACATTTAGTTGCAGTTTTAAACAAAATACATTTATAGCATAGCCATAAATAGCTCATAATCGGTGTCAATTGGAGTGACCTGAATCAAACTTCGGACGTTCCTCTGGAACGTATTTGTGTAACACTTAAAATGTCTGAGAGTTGATTTAAGAAACCAGGTGTAACATAAATCTACGGATCCTTGAAAATAATCCGAGAACATTTTGGACCGCGTGGTAATTTAGAACGATGTTGTCAAATGGTTAGGAGTATTTTGTAATTATAACAAATCGGTTGGTGTGAACCTCGGAGGTGTTCATGAAGCGAACAGGGGCTTTGTGATGTGAAAGTCTTGATTTACGAGTATTACACTTTAATTTCATTCCCTCAGCAATAAATTAAAATGTGTAGGAATCATTTATACCGAATAATAAGAAGTCTTTATATCTCGATTTAAAAAAAAGGAACGTAATATTTGATTAAAATTAAAGTACTCCAATATAATTTAATAAATCGCAAATATACCTACCTACTGAATATATTGTAATACACACTGTAAAGGAAACGAGAATAGTTGATATTTATTATATTGAACGGCCAGTCGTAACTTAACAAAACATGAGCCCCAACGATTGGCAGTAAAATGTATATTATAATATATCGTACGGAGCTATACTGTCCGACTTGTATGTTTAAAGCCTCATAATAAGACGACAGGGGAGGATACAAATCATAATAAATTTGGCGGGCTTATTAAGTCAGCCGCCAAACAATGGAGCGAGTTATTGGCGATCTACCCTCGTTTTATCTAGCTGCCCACCCCCGCCCGGCTCCATCTCCTTCGACTAAATGATAGAGCAATCGGAAAAAGCTCACAGGGACGAATACACCAATTAACACAGCGAGGGGTTAAACAGTTGAGAACTTGCGATGAGAAGATATTTTGCCATTGAGGACTCACCGTTTGATGTTGTTCCAGAAACATTTTCGGTATTTTTTGTACATTTCTATGAAATTCCCTTTTCATGTTCTTGATCATTCGAACTTTATTTTAATGATTCAATTATGGTGTTATATATTTTATTGGGATATTAATAAAATAAACGGGAATCAGGTAAAAATTTTCTGAGATTGAATAGAATCATAAGTAAGAATTTCGTAGCTTATGTAACAGCGCTATAAATAAGGTTAAGCCTTGTCACCACTCAAGTTAACGAATTGGTTTAGTCCAGGCTTAAGTATTTATTGATGATTAAACAATTAATCTCTTAGTCAACAATCTTACAAGCAATAAAAGTCGAATCATTATGAGGATGCTTACGAATTTTGAGGGATTACTTTAGCTGCTATTCATTTTGTAGTTAGTAAATTTAATTAATGAGAACGATGTCATAAATAATAAGAAAGTAGTTTAGGCTTAATTTCAGTGTATAAGATAAAAATAAACTTCTAGAGTATTTTTTATATACCTATACAAGAAAAAAAATTGTTGTTAAGAGAATTCTTATGAAAATAAGTAGCCTTATTTTCTATGTTATAATGACGACTTTATACGTATATGTATTTATACTTAATATGTAATTGGACATTAAAAAATATAAATGAATTCAAATATCTACCGATGTATGAATTTGTTTTATGACGGCATAGGTAATTACAAGAAGCTTATATCTAATACACTGGAGATTTCAGTATGAACATTAACTTGTAACAAGAAAATATGACGTTGAATGACGCCTGTATGTTTTTTTATCCCTTTCACACCTAACTTGGCAAGTTGGTGTGAAAGGGATAAAAAAACATACAGGCGTCATTCAAGGTCATATTTTCTTGTTAAAAGATAATGGTCATAGTGCAATCTCCAGTGTATTAGATATAAGCTTCTTGGGTAATTATTACTTGTGTCACCTGTCTAATGAGTGCTCTTATCATAGAAATATAACCTGACGGACACGCTATTAATAATAATAAATTATATTGCGTGACGAAATTGCGCAGCCGCAACAAATTATGTGATGCGTGTTACAAATTTTTGTACGGGTCAGTGATAGAAATATTATTTTAATAATACATTGTCAATAAAAATAATCGTATTGTTTTAATAATAAAAATTTAGCGAACAATTGTTTCATATTATACCAATCGCAGCTTGCAGATTATCGGTTTAGGGACATAAAGCTCACATGAGACATTTAAAGATAGAAATAGGTTTCGCAACAAACGAATAGCTATCCAATTTAACAAAATAGCTGCAATTACAATCCGAAAGTAGGCACAAAAGCTCGTAATGGCCGGCCTTCGACAACACATAAATAGAAGGTTTCGCGCCGATAGTTGTCTAAATATCGTCCAATAATGGCACAGAGGCCGAAAGTGTGGCCCAAACAATAATATCGCAAGACGGAGCGGACACGTAGCGACTCGCAGAATTAATCAGTTAGTCACACTTGCGCACAAAGTAAGGAAGAGTCGATTAGGAGGGTACCTTGAAGATTATTGAGACATTGGCGGCGGTCGCCAGCTGCGGCCGGAGAAGTTGCCGATATTGCTGCCTCGGACAGGGCTCCTTCTAACTTTCAACTGCCCACGAATTTGTACTACCATTCAAACTTTAGCATTTGATCGTCATTATTACAAAAATTGAGTCTGCTCACTTCGAGGGATTGCGCATTTGCTGGACTCACAAGATTTCGAGTTTTCATAGTAGGTAGTACGGATTACAAATATATTATAGTTACGGGTTTCACTTTTCGTTTAACAATTATACAAGTTTATTTAACAGAATTTAAAATAATTTAATTATTTTTGGTTTGAGACTACTATATTAAAATTAAGCCGAACAAAATTCTAAAAAAAAATGTATAAGTAGTAGGTACATCAAATAAATCCAAAGCAACATTTTTTATGAATAAAAACCATGTTACCTTAACATATCTATCAAGAAAAAGCTCAAAAATCTACACAGCTACGTGGTACCGGCGGCTACACTCATTGCTACGAATATCTTGATGCTACAAATATCTCCTGAATAATTCAGTTATAAGTAGAGTCGAGTTCTACATCAACTATTCAGAGGACTTCATGTGCTGGTTTTTATTTCAATTCGTGCGTGCCGACGCAAAGGGTCGCCCCGAACTTTATGACAACCATTATACTTGTTTTCCTGTAATAAATTTTAAATTGACTTACGAAATTGTATCATGAACTCGAAAATTGAAATCGGTTGTTGCTTAACTGTTATGTAACGATCGTCTTAGTTGGATAATCCTTTTTGAACTTTTCATATGAAAACAGTATTTAAATTGTAAAGATAACTACTGATTTTCCTTTTTTAAAATTTTATTTTTCAATTAAGATAAGAGTTTATCAACTTATAAAGACCTACGCATACATTCAATCAGTACAAGTCCCCTCTAAAATGAGTTTCCAATCGAGTACGATTATTGCCATAATAAATTAAAGTATATTACCACAATATACAGTTTCATCTAGTAATGGCTTCTCAACGAGATTTGAAACCGCTATTTCTTGATTGTAAAGGGAACACATAACCGGTGATTTGCGGTAGCGGTCACTCATTCAGAAGACCAGTTACTTATTAAAGATAGGACTAATGATTACCCATTTGTCGATAGAGAAGCTTCGAAAAATATTATCTTTGCTAAAGGGTCGGAAAAATCATTAAAGCCCACCGGCGAGGGAAATAAAAGCTTACTGAATATAATAACTGTTAACAGTTTATATTTTTATTGTTTTATAATATTATAAGCTCTTTATATTAAAATCGTGCCTAAAGTTTGATTAACACGGATTTAATTGAATTTCAGAATTAGCGAGAAGTTAAAAAATTGTGAATTTTCCGTGAAAAATGGTGTCCGTTAGCCGCTGGGATAGAATTATGGCGCTTGACATTATATTGCGTGTTCGCATTTTTTTGTTTAATTAAAGAGAACATGTTTTCTTAATTTAAACTTATTTACCAGAAAATAAATTCCTTATTATTGTCATCAAGTGTTGACATTGTTCCTCCTATCCCAGAATCACCCTATCACAAATGAAGTTCTACAAAACAAAATGTCCACAACCTCGAGCTTTGGAAGAGCAAACAGCTTAAGTAAGTGAATATTCAACCCTTCTGTCCAGTGCACGTTACCCTTTGTTTAGTCACGCTGCTTTGGTATGGCGTGAGATAACGTCAAGCAACATCCGATACCTCAGTCGGACTTGCCGGCTCCAACTGTCAATCACAACGCTGATTGGATTTCGATATTGCCGCCATCGCTGGCGTCATTGCGTTCCCTAACGCTTGGACCAACAAACTCCCGATTCAATTTATTCATCACAATTTGTTTTAGAAACAATCGCCAGTTTGCTGAGCTTAGTATATTATAGTGCAGTTTTGATTTTTAACGCATGTTTTTTAACATATTTTAGTATCGTTTTGGTTTTAAATCTAGTATAAACGAGATCGAGAACGAGAATCGAGAAAAAGTTTTATTACGAAATAAGAAATAATAGCAGCTGTATTAGCATAATGGAGTTCAATTTTGCATAATAATTTAACTTTAAATTATAATTTATTTAAATATTTTTGCCGCGCAGACCGAAATATGCAGCTCATGACACGCAAACTAATTGATAGCAACGTTTTGAATTTCAATTCGATTATTCGAATAATTTTAATACATGCAATTTCATTATACACTTCACAACTTAAAAGCTACCTAAGAAATGTTATTGTTACTATTTTAACAGATCGTTTCGTATATCGCAATGTTCAATGCTAAATTTGGAAAAACCCTTGTGTTTAAAAATTAAAATGGTGTGCATAAAAATAACACAATATATTATTCAATCTAAAATTTATTTTTTAAAATGGTTAATTGTTACTAATTTTCGCATTAAATAATTTCTGAAATTAGAATTTAATACTAATCTTTGAAATCCTTACTAATGAAAATTTCAGTAAAACGTTATTATAAATTATTTATGTATCTAGTATATTTTATCAAAATTTTAGTGGAGGTACCTTTTACGGTAGTTAATTAAAACCTTAAAATATATTAACCTAATTCTGAAAGGGGCCGTAAAGTTTTTATATTTTCGGCGTCTGTGTAAACAAGTCTCGCATAGAATGTTCTAAATTAAATAACTCGAAGAAGGAGAATAATATAAACGTGTAATAATAGTTAAATACGGATTAAGTGGATATTTTCGCGGGTCCAGACCTGCTTACAATTACAAATGTATTATTTATTTATAGCGGGCAACGCACGGCTTCGTTCGGGTAAAGGAATTGATTTGTGCATAATTTAGTAGCGAAAACACCTCGCAGGGACTCCTTGTGTAATAAAAACAAAACATTCGTTTGGTACTACTCTCATCCGAATAAATGAATACATTTTTAATGGAATCTCTCTTCTTTAGTAATCAAGAACTAAGTAACTTTTCTAATTTACCCGGCTGAAGATTTTTGTCACAAAATAATGAACGGTTGATTCCCTTTGACAGATCGTATCTAATATTTTATTCAAAACGAGGTTTCGTTATCATAATAATTAAATGCGCTTTATGAATGTCAAATCTTAGCCGAAGTTTTCTAAATAACTTTTCCCTGTGTAAGTCCAACAGATAGACTTTGCATGTTAATTACTTTGCGCAAAAGAAAATAAATTCAAAAGTAATTATTTAATTTGTAGAAGGATCAAAACATTAACTTATAAAATCTGCATAGATACTACGCATTATAGCGGGCAAATGATTAGCATAATAGACGGTAGAGATCTGCTTTACTATGCATCGTCAGAAAGTCTTGCTTAGGTATTATTATTATTCAGACATAAATAATAACTACTTAAATATAATATTTAGTTAATAACGAAATTTCGCATGCAGATTGTAAATCACATATGTTTTTCTGACATATACAGGGTGTAAGGGAGACCTGGTCACATCACTTCAGTGTGGATAGGTGACATCCTCACATGAAATTTGGTATGGTTTTTTTTTCTTAACTCTAAATATTAAAAAAAATACGACTATTTTAATTTTAACTTTACAATTTTAGTCATATTTTTTTAAAACACTTCTGTACTCGATTGTACTTCACCGATTTTGATGATTTTTTTTTAATTTTGTTGCTTAATCAATGTACTTGCAGATTAAAACGAATGAACTAGTATTCCCTAGTAAATTACCTGATATTTTCATACTTGAATTTAAAAAATAATAAAAAAATACTTGCAATTTTAGTAAAATGCATTTTTTTTCAAAAAAAGACCCATACAACTGCATGTTTTTTTAATCTTATCTAATTCCTCATCATTTTTACTTTAAAATACCATTTATTTCATAATTGTAACTGTTACAACTTGAAAATTACGATTGCTCAAAGTTAACCCTTTGTACACTAATCTTGTCAAATACATCTTTATTTTTCAGTACAACGAAGTAATATGGAAATAAAACTGACAGTTAATTTAAAAGCAAGTTAATTTATTTTAAAAATTGTTCAAAATGGTCACCGTTTTCCCTTATACAGTAAAATAAGCGTCTCTTTACTTCTCTTTCTAAATCGGTTGTACCCGCCAACATAGTCAAACTTCACTAGCCGCTTCGAGTATTCTCTCGCGTAATTGTTCCACATTTTGAATTTCGACACTGTAAACGTAGTTTTTCATTGTGCCCCACACAAAAAAGTCCATCGGTGTCATGTCGGGTGATCTTGGGGGCCACTGGATATGTCCATATCGCTCAATCCATCGCCTCGGGAAGTGAGTATTTAAATATTCGCGCACGGAAAGAGTGGCATGTGGCGGAGCTCCGTCGTGCATAAAAAACATGCCTTGTAAGTACAACAATGGCACTTCGTTCAGGTAGCCCAGTAAATGATTTTGTAAAAAGTTCAAATATCTTTCGCCGTTAAGCGTGCCTTCCAGGAAGTGAGGGCCAACTAAACAGTTTCCTATTACCCCTGCCCACACATTTAAGTGAAACCTGTGTTGAGATGACTGATATTCACGACGCGCAGCTCTCGCCGAACAATTACAGTAGCCGTATAATAAATGCATGTCTGCCATCTCGGTCAAATTAAACGGATTAGCCATTTTCTCACACAGAACAACTCAAAACAGAAAAAATAACAATCAAGTACGAGTAACTGATACTGAAACAAACTGTGAGCGTCGAATGCAAAGAAACAACTATCGTGCGTAGTAGAGACTAACAATGAATCGCTGGAATGCGTGGCCCGCTTCCCCCCCGCATTCCCTTAGCTCGCCCGGCAAAGGACAAGTAAGAGAGAGACAGACTTATCAATCCAGGTAGAAATTCCCATGCGTACTGCCACATCCCCCGTTTAAACAATAACAATGCAGGGTCGTGTAACAGGTTAAGAAAGTTACTTAGAAAAAAAGTAGTTACTTTTGTGCAGTCACAATTTTAAAACTATAACACTTACAATTATGAAATTAATGGTATTTTAAAGTAAAAATGATGAGGAATTAGATAAGATTAAAAAAACATGCAGTTGTATGAGTCTTTTTTTGAAAAAAAAATGCATTTTACTAAAATTGCAAGTATTTTTTTATTATTTTTTAAATTCAAGTATTAAAATATCAGGTAATTTACTAGGGAATACTAGTACATTCGTTTTAATCTGCAAGTACATTGATTAAGCAACAAAATTTAAAAAAAAATCATCAAAATCGGTGAAGTACAATCGAGTACAGAAGTGTTTTAAAAAAATATGACTAAAATTGTAAAGTTAAAATTAAAATAGTCGTATTTTTTTTTAATATTTAGAGTTAAGAAAAAAAAACCATACCAAATTTCATGAGAGGATGTCACCTATCCACACTGAAGTGATGTGACCAGGTCTCCCTTACACCCTGTATATACCGAAAAATGTATGTAGAGATTTCCTTAAAGTTCATTTGATATTACACATACTAACATAATACAAAGTACGAAACATTTATAACAATAATGATAGGCCACTAGTGCACAACTAATGCCACCCACTGCGGCATGCTTTGTTAGAGGCAAGCTGAGTCAGATTCTTGTAGGTAATTAACCGTTGCTATAAATTAGAGCGGGCGGGTGTTCGGGGCTCATTGCGGATGCGAGGCACGGCCGGCCCAAGGATGCGGCGTCTAAACATTGTCACTGCACCGCCGCTCCAGCTGTGTTCGCTAGTTACTGCCCTCACGACACACTACGCTTTGAAATATCACCCTTCGATCTGCTTTACCGAGGCGATAAGCCGAGAGATGGACTCTAGCGACTTTATTAATCTATTCGCAATAAAGCTCAAACAATCAATGCAATATTGTATTTCATACCACTTTCATTGCGGTAACATTGGACAAGTTTTGTAATATGTAGTGCGCCGAGAAGGGAATAACACAATTTGAGTTTGTATCAAATTCGGAATTTCAGCTAGTTGTTATGATACACGCCAAGTCGCGCTCTACGTCCAGTAGCTTCAGGTAATCGCTCCACGCTCACGTATCTGATGGAGTTTCCAAGCTTCTAAACTAGTTCGTCTGTTGTCGGAAACTTCCGACGCCGCGCCTTACTGTGCGAGGTGCATGTTCAGACTTGTTCCGATAAGGAGCTAGATTCAGTCCTAAATCCTAAAGCGCGCTTAGCTCTGCTGATGTTAGCGAAATGTTCTGTGGGCAATTAAAAGTTTGAGGAAAACGTTTCCCGATTTATTTCTATATCAATAGCACTTTAACTTTGTGAGGTGCTCAAACAGTTATCGCGTTCCATATGTGCATACCGATATCCAGTAATATCGACTTGATGGAATTTAGTTTCGTAAGAGTACCCTATGTTAGAGGAATAAGACGTAGTTTCGAGTGCACGTCTCTCTAAGCTTTTGATTTTTAGTCTCTACTTCGTTTTACCTTTACAACAATATTCATTCAATATGACGATCACGACGCACCACATTCCAAATTGTAGCGGCGCTGGGGAAGCGATCGCGCGACGCCGAACGCCGACATCCCGAACGACGCTACAGCTATGAGACTTATGAGGATTACACGAAAATGCGTATTCGATGACATTTTTCGGGCCCGTAGAAAAAGATGAAATATAAGGAATTCTAAACGTGACTGGAATATTGAGGTAGGTGGCACCTATTACCGATCTATGTGCGTTCTTTTCGCGGTCGGGCGGGCGAGCGTCGATGAAACGGAGCGTGACGTTCCATTCCTGATATAAAAATGTAAGTATGAAAAAGCTTTGTTAAACGCGGCTTGGCTTCGGCGAAGTGGCAAAGTTTCAAGTGGAAAACTTTCTAGGCAAAATCTTTTGCGGAAAACGATTAAATTTTAAGAATATTTGTACTGTTAAGAGTGCCGCTTTGAATGGAATGTCTTTTGTAAGAATTTAATTACATCGATTTATCTGTATTTAAACGAATATCGAAACTTTCATAAATGTCACATCATTAAAAATCTCTATTTATTAGACATAAACAGTATTAGAATAGCCGATGTAAATTACCTACCTACCTAATAAGTATAATATCAAAATTTTCAGAAGCAACACCTAACAAAATATGACAAATTAAATTGTTCATTCCTATTAGTTCCCATTCTACAGTATTGCGCCAAAATCGGTATTCGAGGTTAGTCTATTCACGGAGAAGATTATTTTAACGAAATAATTAAATTTGTGGAAGTCCAGCGCGCTGCGAACGTAAGCAGAATCTAGAATGGAGATTTCATTTGGTGTCAACTGAATTTAATGTTAGAATGTATCTACTTCTGTTGGTATTCTGGGATATTCGTGAACGTACAAAAATAAAGTAACAAAAATATACATGTTATTTATCAACTTCCATAAGCATATTATGGAGTTGGACTGCACAAAATCTTAGACGTCAAAATATTAAAATCACAATTAAAATATAGGGACGGAAATATTTTATAAGAACGAATATTTTTACCGTAAAAAAACTCTTCTTTAACGACACTCAACGTATAGATAACACCATAAAAATAGATTACTTTACACAGTCATTTAATTCAACGCAACCATCCACTTAACTGAGCTAATGGCAACCCAAGTTTCCACCAGGAACAAACGAGTTTTGTAAATTCAACACGCTGGATTAGTTACCGGCCAGCTATTAAACAGTTGGATCGAAAGGAATAAAATCAGTACATGCATTAGAATTCAGCGCACGTGGACAGTGGCACAAGGTTTTGCTGAGGGTTGCGGCGCTACCGCAGTGCGCCGGCCACCGCCGGCCGAAAGATCCCTACCTGTTCTAAGACAATTACCTACGTAAACGGAAAATTGTTCGCCATCTACGAGACATGCCCGATTGGATACATAACTGTTGCAATACAACTTTATAGCAATCTGAATTTCGCAATATCGAATGTGACATTAGTTTACGAATTTGTTGGATATTATGACGTTCGATTCCATAAATTTAAATTTAGTCACAAATTCTATCTTTGCTGCTGTAGAATAAATTGTAATAACCGTCTTTTTGTGGACATTATTTAACCTACATATTTACAAACATTTTGTGATGGCATATGGGAATAGTATCCGTATGTGGTGATATCACAAAATATACATAAATAACAATGATAACGTCATGCACAAACCATAAAATGCATTTAAAACAGTGAAAACAGTAGCGTCACGAGCAGTTTAATATCGAGAACAATATTTTCACAAAGTTTCGTTTGCCGCGCGACTCGCGTTTATTGAAACATGCATTGCTCTAACGAGTGTTTCACGCTTTGCAGTCTGAGGAGATATCTACGAAATATGGCGTCTTGCTGCATAATCGAGTACTTGAAGAAATAAAGAAGGAATTGATAATCGTTAAACTGATTTTATTTTGTTTGTAATAAAAGACACGAAAGAAACTCTCGTAACTAGAGTTTGGTTGAGTGTATTGTCATTGATAACGGACTTTAAAACAATGTATTTACAGTATTTACAATGTCTGTACAGTGTTTACACATTGAATTTTATAATTAAATTGATTTATGTTTAACAAAATCATTAAATGAAACTAATAAAATACCGTGTATCTACTACATAAACACCATCATTACAACTAAGATTATCTAGGGAGATTCTAGAGCTTTCCGTAAGTTCTATAAACAAATTTTTAAATCTAGTACATTGCGATATCCTTGGAGAAAACATAAACACTTGTTTATAACATTACCAGTATTATCATTCCGTGAATAACAAAGTAACAACAACGTACGTCAAGTTAATTATCTTATACGCTCAAGTGAAACTGTATCCGGTTTTAGAATTCTGGAAGGTTGGTTTGCGTTGTTGACGTTTCGTCTAGAAAGTTGGCCTGGAATGACACACTTAGCCTGAGCAGTTGCCTCAGTAAATCCATGCTTCGTTAGAATTTAACTGCCATTCTGAATCAAGCCACAAATTAGTGAGCCCGAATTGGATCGCTTTGTAAATCTAAAACTTCATATAACCATATTTTGATAACGGCTAACATTGTTTTCGGAAAGCTATATTAATACGTTAGAATTCATAGAGGCATAATACGCGACGTGATATAAATTGAAACTGAATAACAACACAAACCCCCATTACAAAAACTATACTAAGCTCCGGGTTACTCTGCCTGAATATTATCAGTGTGAAACAATTACAAGTTTTAACTTTAATTCGATTGTAATTTACCATTTACATTGTTATTTATGTTTCATAAATCCACAATGTTTTAATAAAGTTACGCATTTCTCTACTTACAGTAACATATAATTCCCAACTTAAATGTAAAGTAAAATTATTGCATTTCAATACATCGGTATCGAGCATAAGTAAAATTGTAAATATTTAAAATACACCAATTGCAATATAATATTAAGTTAACGCCGGCCGCTCGGGCGAGTAATACTTCGCATTTAACGTCTGAGTGAGGGCCATTAACAATAAATCCCGTTGTTTATTCCTCCCCACTTACTCCACACCCCGACTGACGTTAATCAGCTTCCTGCTCTAGAAGTCTAGATTACATAACGCCGTCTAGTCTACTTCTTTTGTTTTGAGACCGGTCAGCGAGGATATTGTTTTGACTTTTTATACGGCTTCGTAACAGATGTTATTAAAAGTTTTCATCATAAACATTTTGGATAGCGAAAACCGTATTCCGTTTTAAAGAATAAAATATTTTATTGGCATCGATGGCAGAAGGAAATTTAATAGAGTATTTTATTATTATGAAAAAGCTGCATTTTACTATGAAAATATGTACGCTACATTTTTATTCATTTGATTATGAAAGATAAGCGGAAATTCGATACGATTTTACCGGAAACAAGCTCTACATTCCGAAAACGACTTATCCCAAAATTGGCTATAATTTTGTCTTCTTGACATTCGTTTTGTTGAATATTAATAAAGTTCCTCAACACAAAATTCACCGCAAAGATATGTTACAAAAATTCATAAATGTACATTCTATTATTTTCTGAAAATAAATTCTAGAAGTAGTAGTGTTGGCGAACCCGCAAATCAGTGGTACCCCATCCTAAAAAAAAAAAAAAAAAAAAAAAAAAAAAAAAAAAAAAAAAGTTTGGACTCTTTTCCCACTAAAGCGGCCACGCTGAGTCGATAGCACTCACTCCCGAAGCGATAGGATGCATGGTTTCGGAGATGTGCAGATCGATTAACTCTTATCTAATTGATATCCGGTGGCCTTATCTATCAACACCGTCCCAACTCGGCGTTCTTATCTATTACTCATTGTGCACCTCGCTTATCACTGCTTTTGTATTAAACTTCTTTGCTATGACCTACCTCGCTATTCTAACCAAACGATGTATTATTATATTCAAGAAAAAATACGTCTAAAATACTATAACAATATTTATATATTATCGTACTATATCATTATAATTGTTGCTTTTTTAAAAAGCGATTCGCTTCTGGCGTTGTTTATCAAAATCTAACCTAACCTAACCTAACCTAATTATTTTTCCAGGTAATCTGATGTATCGAACTTTGTTACGAGCTACCTCGCTATTTTGAATCATCAATAAAACACATTCATTTTACTGCCATTTTTTATTTCCAAAATGTTGTTGCTTATTATCTACTGGTTTGTGTATTTGGCGACCATTTATCCATTTTGCTATATAACAATAATTATTGATGAACATTTGAATTGTAGCCTTATCTACTTATAAAATAAGAGCGAAACATCTCATCCACTAAAATATCGTTGTACAGTGTGTTCCCTGTAAATATGCTCGTAAAACTATGCATTGAATATCCCTGAAACTTATATAGCAAATACATTAAGCAATATTCACCACAAACTGAAGTCCAATCATTCTGAATCCTATCAACATTCCAGTCCCATCTCTTACAATTCCTTTTCAAAAACTGGAGATGATATCGCTCAGGTGTTCGTCCATATGAATCAAAATATTGACCGATGCCATTCGTATCGATATGTACAGCTACCCAGTGTGAACCTGGTTTATCATCCGCATCCAAATTGCATATTATATACGTTGGTACATGGGTATACATAGGCAGTCTATTAGCAGCATAAACATTATTTTCTAGACTGGGATGAATCTTTTTCATATGTTTTTGTAATTCTAGTGTATCCATGATAGTACTGTTATTAGCAGATTATTACAGTACCAATCTATTCAATGGTTGTCATAGGAATGTTCAATTATAGTGTTTTGTATAAGATTAAATAGGAAGTTTGTAATGAAATAAAAAAATAGTAAATTGCATACAATTTGTTTTATTTAATTTTATAATGTTTCCTTTAGTTACATATACACAAAATGCATTAAGCATAACACATAAATCTAAAATATAACACACATTATAACCTTAACTACTATAGTCTACAGTAACATTTCTATTTTTATCTATTTCAATAATATTATCAAACTCAGCATAAACAATACAGTTAATTGTTTGTGTTAGTGAGGATTCAAATCGTACTTCTAATCTTACACTACCATGCTTTATGAGATTCCAATGAGCTGATGAGTTAGCTGATAAATCAGGAGTTAAATCAAATGCTAAAAGACAGTAGCCTTTGGCATACTGTTCACGAGAGATTGCATTTCCTTCATTAAGAAAGTGAATACCAGTCCCCGAGAATAGAGTATGATATACCGATGTGAATATATTATTATTAAAAGATGGTTGCAAAGCTTTTGAAGGTATTTGTTGACCATCAATATATAACAGATCATTTATTTTTAGCAATATAATATATATATTAAATTTTTACATCAACATTTTCATTTTTTATTTCATCCCTTTAAACTCTAGACGTGCGAAATGTTTCACTTTATCCATCCGTTTACTGCTATTGTGGCCGGACCAAGTGGATGTGGGAAGTCAAATTTTGTAACAAATTTCATAAAATCAGTTAAAGAAATATGTAATTGTGATTTTAATCATATCACATGGTGCTTTGATGAAATGCAACCTTTATATAATTTACCAAATGTTAACTATCATCAAGGAATTCCAAATCTTAATATGTTCGATGGTGAAAACCCACACCTTATTATTATTGATGATCTAATGAGAGAGTCTGATGGAAGAATTGTGGATATATTTACAAAAGGTAGTCATCACCGGAATCTTAGTGTATTTTATTTAACACAAAATTTATTTTATCAAGGTAAAGGTCAAAGAGACATTTCTTTAAACTCAAGTTATATAATTTATTTTAAAAACCCTCGAGATAAAACTCAAATAAGATATTTAGCACGACAAGTGTCACCAGATAACACAAAATTCATTGAAGACGCCTACAGGGATGCAACTTTAGAAGCACATGGATATTTAATGGTAGATTTAAAACAGAATACAAATGATTTTTGTCGTATCAAGACAAATGTATTCCCATTTAATGGTCACTGTACAGTCTACGTCCCCACGAAAGAGTTTAAATACACCAAGAATCAAACAATTCAAATCATTTCTAAATGATGCATCGTCGAGTCACAACGCATAAACATTTGCTAAATGCTTTGCATACGCTTAAACCAAAACATCAAAGAGCATTACTTAAAACGTGTGATGCAAAAGAAATAAATTGTATTTGTGAATGTATTCATAACGTTTTACAAGGAAAGATACCACTTAAAGATCAAGATAAACAAAAATTGAATAAACACAAAAATATACTCCGTAAACTGGTGCGTAAGTGTAAACATAAACTAAGAAAAAATATTATTATACAAAAAGGAGGGACTTTCTTACCAATAATATTAGGTGCAATATTGAGTGGATTAGTAAGTGGGCTAGCCAGTTAATATGGAAAATGCTAAGAAAATGATACTTATTGAACCTGGATTGATTGAAAAATTAAAACAAGAAAATAAGGATACAAGTAATTTGTCTCGATTAGATATTGAAATGCAAAATATTATGAATAGTAAGACGGAAGACCGAAAGAAGTGGATGTTATATTTGCAAACACTACAAAGATACCTTCACTTTACCGAAGAGGATCGTCAACCACTCAGATTACCAATTTATTCTGTTACATCTAATGAATATTCAAATGAGTCTAAAATTGGTTTTAAAAATAAAGATAGAGATCTAAAAAGTTCAGTTGATGCTGAATCTTTGTTGGAGGAGAAAGGTTCCATTAAAAGTATAGAAAGTGAGGCAAATCCACTGTATTCACCAACACAAATACTCAGTTTAATACCAAAAACTTATAATAAAAAAGGTGAGTCATTATTAAACTTAATTGGAACAAGTAAAAGTAAAATACGTTGGGATAATGAAGGCACAGTCATAATTGATAATGAAAAAATTCCAGGAAGTAATATTGTTGATTTAATAAATGATTCACTTAGACCCTTAAAAAAAAGTGATCCGATAGGGTGGGATAGATTTGCTAAAGCATTGAAAGATATTAAAGTACCACTTACTTATATTGGAAATCCAAAGAGATGTGAGTTTATTAACCAACTTCAAGCGAAAGATCTGAACAAAACCTCTGAGATTGAAGTTCAAGAATTTTCTACACCGAGCAGTGGAGATAAAAGATATATAACTAAAATACGTAAAAAGATCGATTGGGAAAAATGGACCCCGTACTAGAAGAAATTAACAGGATTTATTATGATCCATCTAACCCCGCTGGTTTTGGCAGTATTGATAAATTATCAAAAGCTATGAAGGGTAAAATGGATAAAAAGCAAGTAAAGGAATGGTTACAATCACAAGAAACATATACATTACATAAACCCATTCGGAAAAAATTCCCGCGTAATAGGTACATTCTATCAAATATTAATGAGCTGTGGCAAGCTGATTTAAGTGATATGCGAACTTATTCTCAATATAATGATGGTTTCAACTACATACTTTGTGTTATTGATGTATTTAGTAAATATGCTTTTGCAAGACCAATGAAAAAGAAAAACTCAGAAACAACTAAAGAATGTTTTGAAAGTATATTTACTGAAAGTAATTCAACCCCTACTCACATACAATCTGATAAAGGTACAGAATTTGTTTCAAAAGATGTACAAAAATACTTTAAATCCAAAAAGATAAATTACTATACCACTAACAATCCTGATATTAAGGCTAGTATTGTTGAACGATTTCAAAGAACTCTAAAAATGAAAATGTGGCGTTATTTCACTCATAATAATACCTATAGATATATAGATGTTTTACAAGATTTAATATACTCTTATAATCACAGCATTCACTCGAGTATTAAGATGTGCCCATGTGATGTAAGTTCCAACAATATTATGACAGTTTGGACTAATCTTTATGATAGAGGGTCAAACAAACTTTCTTTAGAAAATTCAAAACCAAATTTCAACGTGGGTGATTATGTTCGAATAACTAAATATAAACATGTTTTCCAAAAAGGATATGAATCAAATTGGAGTGATGAAATATTTATTATATCTTCAATAATTGATAGATCTCCATGGGTTGTTTATACAATTACAGATTTACAAAATGAACCAATAGTTGGTACTTTTTATGAAAGAGAATTACAGAAGGTCACTTACAACCCCACCTCACAATATAAAATAGATAAAATAATTGGTACTCGTTATTCAGGCAACAGAAAAGAAGTATTAGTGAAGTGGAAAGGTTATCCAGATAAATTTAACAGTTGGATTTTAGCTTCTAGTTTAAAAGAAATATGAATAAAGAAAGTTTTTATTTAACTTTGCTCAGCAATAGTTCAATGGAATACTTTCCTGATAACAAGACCACAAATTTATCAACAAAATTACCAAAAGCTATGAAATTAGAAGGTGAATGGTTGGTTGGAGTTGTCGAGTTTCAATATCCATGCACAATGTTTACTGTTCAAGATCATGAAAATGTTGTATACATCACAAAAACCATGTTAATTCCTAATGAAGATAAACCATCAACAGTGTACTACAAAAAACATATTCCCGCTACCAACTACGATAACGTTGAACATATTTTGAGAGCGTTAAATGGTATCGGAGAGAACTTGAAATTTCGTTATGATGAAATAACAAAATTTGTGTCTGTTTCTGTTTTGGATAAAAATATAACATCCGTAACATTATCACCCAAATTAAGTTTACAACTAGGTTATGAACCAAATACAAATCTCCTAGACAGAAATTTTGGGAAGTGTCCTGCTAATTTACATTTAGGGTTACCATCTCAACTATTTCTATATTGCGACATTATCGATCCTCAGATTGTGGGTGATGTTATGACTCCGCTATTAAGAGTCATTTCATTAGATCCTTCAAAATACATTTATGGTGCGTATAAAATGCACGTTTTCTCTCCACCTCACTACTTACCTGTTATGCGAAGAGAGTTCGATACGCTGGAAATGGATATAAGATCGAGCGCAGGACAAAAAATACCATTCCAGTTTGGGACCGTGTGTATTAAACTACATTTCCGCAAATTATAATAATGTATTCTCCTCATGATCATCATAAATGTCCATATGAAAATTATTATTCACATCAAGCTGGATCAGGAGTTGGAGTAATTTATAAGGGTTCACCATACCAACGCGGTCATGGTATTGGGAGCTTCTTAGGAGGGTTATTTAGATCAGTTTTACCTTTACTTTCAAGTGGTGCTCGAGTGGTTGGTAAGGAGGCATTAAACGCTGGAGTAGGACTTTTATCGGATATGATTCAAGCCCTTCCTATGGAAGCCTCAATAAAAGATCGTCTAAAGCAAGTTAGTACGAACTTAAAACGAAAGGCTGATAACAAAATTGATCGATTAAACATGACAGGATCTGGGTATATAACTAAAAGAAAACGATTGGTCTCGTTCATTCCACCACTAACAGCTAAAGTGAAAGCTACGAAAAAACTTGGTCTAAAACCAAAAAACATCAAAGATATATTTTCAAATTAAGTATGTCTTTCCTTCATAATCATTCTTGTGAGTGCGTTAAGTCAGAATTAGATTTGTTTGCATTACCGTCCACACAAACAAGCATTGAAAATGGATTGTGGATTCACTATAAACCAATTTCATCTCTTGCTGATGATGGACCTATCGAGTTTCAAGTTCCTGGAACAGGCGATGACTACATAGATTTGTCTCATACATTACTCCACATAAAGGCAAAAGTATTAAATCAAGATTCAACAAACTTGTTATCAGCTACAGTAGTAGCACCTGTAAATAATTGGCTGCATTCACTTTTTAGTCAACTCGATGTTTATTTAAACCAAAAACTTGTATCACCACCTAATAATACCTATGCCTATCGAGCATACATGGAAACCCTTTTAAACTATGCTCCTGCTGCTAAACAATCTCATCTTACTTGTAGTCTTTGGTATGATGATACAGCAGGCAAAATGGATTCCACAGATGGTAAAAACACAGGATTTGCTAAAAGACAGGAATTAGTTAATGAAAGCCGGGAAATAGAAATGATTGGTCATCTTCATGGTGACATTTTCAATCAAGATAAATTTTTAATTAATGGTGTTGAAATGAGTGTAAAATTAGTTCGGTCAAGAGAGAGTTTTAATTTAATTGCTGGGTCAAATGATGAAAAGTTTAAAGTTTGCATTACGGATGCAACTCTTATTGTTCGAAGAGCACGAATTAATCCAAGTGTATTACTCGCACATCAGAAAGTTTTAGCTTCTACAACTGCTAAATATCCTATTACTCGTGCTGAAGTTAAAGTTTTAACAATTCCATCAGGTGTTCAAGGAAAAACTCTTGATAATATATTCTTGGGACAGGTACCCAAAAGATGTATTATTGGATTTGTGAACAATTCCGCATTTAATGGTTCACTTACTAAAAATCCATTTAACTTTGAAAACTATGGTATTAACTCTTTCAGCTTATATATTGATGGTCAACAAATACCTTCAAAAGCTTTGCAACCATCTTTTAATAATAATATATTCACATCGGCATATCATACTCTATTCTCGGGGACTGGTATTCACTTTCTTAATGAAGGAAATGCAATCTCTCGTGAACAGTATGCCAAAGGCTACTGTCTTTTAGCATTTGATTTAACTCCTGATTTATCAGCTAACTCATCAGCTCATTGGAATCTCATAAAGCATGGTAGTGTAAGATTAGAAGTACGATTTGAATCCTCACTAACACAAACAATTAACTGTATTGTTTATGCTGAGTTTGATAATATTATTGAAATAGATAAAAATAGAAATGTTACTGTAGACTATAGTAGTTAAGGTTATAATGTGTGTTATATTTTAGATTTATGTGTTATGCTTAATGCATTTTGTGTATATGTAACTAAAGGAAACATTATAAAATTAAATAAAACAAATTGTATGCAATTTACTATTTTTTTATTTCATTACAAACTTCCTATTTAATCTTATACAAAACACTATAATTGAACATTCCTATGACAACCATTGAATAGATTGGTACTGTAATAATATGCTAATAACAGTACTATCATGGATACACTAGAATTACAAAAACATATGAAAAAGATTCATCCCAGTCTAGAAAATAATGTTTATGCTGCTAATAGACTGCCTATGTATACCCATGTACCAACGTATATAATATGCAATTTGGATGCGGATGATAAACCAGGTTCACACTGGGTAGCTGTACATATCGATACGAATGGCATCGGTCAATATTTTGATTCATATGGACGAACACCTGAGCGATATCATCTCCAGTTTTTGAAAAGGAATTGTAAGAGATGGGACTGGAATGTTGATAGGATTCAGAATGATTGGACTTCAGTTTGTGGTGAATATTGCTTAATGTATTTGCTATATAAGTTTCAGGGATATTCAATGCATAGTTTTACGAGCATATTTACAGGGAACACACTGTACAACGATATTTTAGTGGATGAGATGTTTCGCTCTTATTTTATAAGTAGATAAGGCTACAATTCAAATGTTCATCAATAATTATTGTTATATAGCAAAATGGATAAATGGTCGCCAAATACACAAACCAGTAGATAATAAGCAACAACATTTTGGAAATAAAAAATGGCAGTAAAATGAATGTGTTTTATTGATGATTCAAAATAGCGAGGTAGCTCGTAACAAAGTTCGATACATCAGATTACCTGGAAAAATAATTAGGTTAGGTTAGGTTAGGTTAGATTTTGATAAACAACGCCAGAAGCGAATCGCTTTTTAAAAAAGCAACAATTATAATGATATAGTACGATAATATATAAATATTGTTATAGTATTTTAGACGTATTTTTTCTTGAATATAATAATACATCGTTTGGTTAGAATAGCGAGGTAGGTCATAGCAAAGAAGTTTAATACAAAAGCAGTGATAAGCGAGGTGCACAATGAGTAATAGATAAGAACGCCGAGTTGGGACGGTGTTGATAGATAAGGCCACCGGATATCAATTAGATAAGAGTTAATCGATCTGCACATCTCCGAAACCATGCATCCTATCGCTTCGGGAGTGAGTGCTATCGACTCAGCGTGGCCGCTTTAGTGGGAAAAGAGTCCAAACTTTTTTTTTTTTTTTTTTTTTTTTTTTTTTTTTTTTTTTTAGGATGGGGTACCACTGATTTGCGGGTTCGCCAACACGTCGCCAACACGCGAATCACTACTACTTCTAGAACATAAAACACATCTTGCCAAATATCATAAATCTGCTATCTAGGTCCTTTGCATAACTCCAGTTGCTTAGCTCGTTTATATTTCAATATACGAAATAACACATAGAGCACAGTAGTCGTATAAACTTTTGAACAAAACGAAAACTATATAAATTCAAGTTGCGCGAAAAAGTAGAAAACTAAAAGCAAAATGTTAACTCAATTTTGTAAGTGGAAATCCCTGAAGAGCTGTTTTTAAGCCGTGCAGACATACATTTCGCAGTTAAGTTTATGTTTAACTCATTATTTCGCTAACCACATTATCTGGTAAAGTGAAGCCTTCGATTGTTATAAGTTGTTACAGTTTACGTGTAAAGAAAATTCATGTCAAGTGAACTGAGCCTTACCGTGCGAGGGATTATAGATCAGTGCTTAAGCTTACTATCGAACACAATGTAACACGGGCCATTGAATCTCATAATATAAATAGAACGTGTAAATGCTATTTTTCTATAAATCATTTTATGGATAAAATCAATGAATACCTTAACAGGTTTACATAGCTCAAACCCTACTTAAAATGGTTTAAGATCTTGTCCTTCTTATCGTATTTATTTGAACCCAACATTTTCTACAACTCTTAGAGATTTGATTTGTTTTAGATATTACATATAATAGTAAGATAACTTATCATTTTACGCTTAAACTAATATAACGTATCGATTACATCCTTCAAATAATTTCTGTATCTATATTGTAATAATGGCTTTATCCATAAAAGAACAATGCTTAACATAAAGCTAACGTGAGATGGCACAATTCCGTATCATGCATGAAAAGGAGTCTTGACATTCAAGTCACGTTAAATATTTCTTATTTTCTTTGCCTCATTTGTCCTCAAGTCGGAATAGCATCAGGCTATACCAGTGTTTTCTGAAAGAGCTCCCGCGAGCGGTTTTTTACTTGTCGCGCTCACAAATATAATTTTATTACATCCACATTATAGAATAAGTAGGAAATATGTAACACCGATATCGTTTTCATGTTTCATTGTAATGCTTCAGGCTATATCTTGCAGACTAATAAATTCAATAGCAGATTGTACCTTGATATTAAAATGTGTTTTTACGGAATATGACTAAATAATTTAGCACTTTATTTAAAAGGTATTTTTTTAAATAGTTAACTTTAATTTTTGCGATAAATTTCGTATTTAAAATGTTTAAAAATTAAAAGACAAGTTAACAAATTGTTAGGTAAATGGATGAGCAAAATATTATAAAGAAACCCCACGTTTATAAGACTGGAATTACGGAGTACAAGCTGCCTACCACCTAATACCTATTATGGTTGGTACTAGAGGTAAATACCGAGAGATTAGCTATTGTTTAGATAAATTTCCATTAATACTAAGAATACAATACGGTCCCTTATTGTTGTCCAAATTATACTCTTTCAAGTGTTTCAAATTATTGAAACATCATTTCCTTCATTGTTTTGATATTATTTTTATGTGTAGACGTATTTAATGCTTCTAATATTAAACAAATACATTATTTGTTTATAATACGACTTAGATAAAGAGTACATCTTTTCATGAAGAGAAATAAAAGGAAGATAATAATTATCTTTTTGTGATATTATAAACTTTTGATGCGACCCAAAAACAATTGCATCATCTTTTTAGCATCTAAGATATCCCACTCTAGTTAGAACCTCTACCAATAATATATTATATTCTAATCTATAACAAAAATAATTTTTCATCATCCTTTAAAAATAAACCGCGATATTTCCGCTTGGATATAATAGTAATATATAAATCCTCAAACCCTTAAATAATATCGCAAGATAATAAAAAATTATGGCGATGTGAGTATGAAATTATTGCAAACGATATAAAAAAATATTCCATACACCCCACGCGTGTATATGAACTACAATTTGTACATGTAACAAGAACCTTATTCCACGCAACATTTGACTCTCATTCTATCGGAGAATCTTGAGATTGACTTTTGCTGTTAAAGAACGTGGAAAGCCACGTTCTTTATAATATTATCATGCATAATAAACGTTATAATATATACGAAGCTCCTACTGTAGTAATTCTACGTTGTGGAATTTATATTTCTTGGCATTTATTTGTAAACTTGATCAAATGATATCTACTACTATGTTGTTGTATGAGCGATGTATTTTAACCTCAAATGGCATGAGGAGCTAAAATGTAACATTTTAGGCTATAATAAAAAAATGTCTAGACTGAAGCTCAACATATTTTTCAGTTCTGAATTTTTCTACTTATAAAAAAGAATGACGTGGAACATAATATTCGGCCTACAGAATAAGCTAGTCAAATATTTTATAGCGATTCGAAGAAGGTATATACTATATAATATAGTACATGCGTCAATTAAAAAAAACAATCTTTAATATCTTATATTGCGCGCATACTAAAAAAGGAATGCAGTCATAAGCTAAGGAAAGAAATATCCATGCATGGGCTTAGTAATATAAGTGAACCCTTTGTACATTTTACCGGTATCGTTCCATTTGATATTGGATAGCAATTTATTTATCATACATATTGCGGCGCGCGCTGGCTGCGAAAGTTGCTACGACGGCGTCTTTCCTCGAAATCAAGGAACCAATACGCGTGCTGAATTTTTGGTTTCCACGTAATGATAGTTTTAACTTTTTTATTGATAGAGTTAACATTATTAGTGCTTTTACTTTAATTTTATCGAATAAGCGATCGAATAATAATATTCAACTTGATATTACAGATTTTGTATTCATATTTATACACTCTGTTTTACTATTTGTGATTCGTTTGTCTACGAATATCGAACACGTATTATTCCTTAAAATATCTCAACATTATATTCGATCTTATCTAAATCGTATATTCGAAGATTTAGCGACCATACAACAAATAGATAGAATCTGACGCAATAACATGTTATACAAGTATAATATGAATCGCAACAATATCATATATTTTGCGAATATTATATAAATACATTATTTCCAACAGCTGCTTTAAATATATAATTTTAAAGGAGGTAAATAAATCTGGAAGCAGAAATTAAAAACAAAATCTTAGCAATAAAACATTTACTACGAAGAATGAAATAAGTAGCAGTATTATTGTGACAATTGTTAACTTTTATCAAGTTAAAGTTTTAATATTACAGTGCTTCAGAGAAGCCGAGAGCAAAAGCAAGCAACTATCATACAGAAATAGAATGATCCTTTTTTCATTTTATCGGTAGCAACTCGTTATTAATCTTTTATATTTCATTATCACAGGAATTAGGTTTACTGATTAATTGTCTGAAATACAGTTTAATTAACGGTTTCGCCGTTCATTTAACAAAAATAATTAAGTTATCTTTTTCAGATAGGATTTCTCTCCTAAATTTTATATTTTGAGTGTGATAATTTTCTTCTCATTTAATTTAGCCCCTAAAGTATACAATATTTTAAATAGTTAATGGAACTTTTCCTCTTGGGACTAGAGCCTCTATTAGAGCCGTAAGTAATAAGATTTCATTCTATGAATTCGAGTCTTTTGAATTACGTATCATAAAGCTTAAAGGTATATTACGCTGAACGTTCATTTATTTACAATAATTCTCATGAAACCCGATGCAGTATTGATAACGTGGTTTCATTCAAAAAGATGTAAATGTCTTGAAACCGCTCACGCTTCCCCGCTTCCACGATTTTCCGCCTTCCCAGGAACCTCCTTCATTCCCCTTCACTTTTAATCATTGCCAGGAAAATTTATTAAATTTTTTTCTCTATTTTTAATCGAGATCGTTCAAGACCGATAAAAGTAAATGCCTCGGCTCGGTGGATTGCGATACACACAGCGTCAATAGCTGCATTTTAAATGCTTATTTTGTTCCATGGTAATAATATTGCTATTCGAATTAAAGTATACAAATAGCTAATTTTTAAAAAGGGAATATAGCTGCTATCACCTTTATGATATTAAAGTTATTTCAGTGAATTAAGGATATTACTTGTGACTTGTGAGTTAGTATGTGCCTTTGGGAAAACCGCATCTTCGGGTAATATTGATAGGTTATTGGTCAGTTGCTTATACAGAAAAGAGAATATACCTATAAACACATTTTATAATAGAAATTGTTAACACAGTTTGAACATTACTATACATCCCAACAGCAAAACATTATTAGAAAACTTACGAATCTTACAAATACATACATACTTTTGGAAAGGAGCAGCGAAACGTAATAATTTAAGGAGTTAGCGGGTGAAAATGTAGGTAGGTGGAGTTGTAAAAACTTCATTCTGTGAATTCCACACATTTCTAAACCAAAGTTGTGGGTTTAAGTTGAAATTTATGTCGTGCGAGTGTTCACGGTGTTAAGCAAGAAGGAACATGCGAGTTAGCGTCGCATACATCACGGGGACATATCGCGACATCACTGCATATGCAAGCCACTCGCCCGCTCTTAATATATTCCCGCATTTGTAGCAGTAAGTAGATACGCTCCTCGGTAATTGTATTTAGGGAATAATTCATACTTTTAACCAACGTCCTTAAATTATGGAACGACTGATATTTGTTTTTATGTGGGGTTTTGCCAATTTGGATACATAGCTTCTCTGACATTTGCGATGTAATGCGTTAAGAAGATTACTATCACTTAAGTATGAGTCGATCTTTTTCTCAATTGAAAGAGTAAAATTGTTGCACTTTAGACTATCTTTACAAAATGCATAACTCCGAAAGACATTGGCATAGCATCCATGTCGGCGGAATGGTCGGAATACGATCGTAGAAAGCGATTTTGGCGCGCAGTTAGTAATAAAAACTTTTGTAATTACACTCATTTAGGCAAGGAATGCGCGTTGACGCCGTGTCGTGCCAAAAATTGCAATTATTTTTATAACACGAGATTACAAACTTCTTTGGAACTTTGTAACTGTCTCGTCTAATTTTAAAGTCTCATAACATTATGCGGATGTTCGTTTTTCACAATGTTAATGATTCTACGAACGGGCTGAAATTCATAAAGCTACTTAGTCACTTTCGCACTGAAATGCAATTATACTCTAAATATATTATCAAATAAATCAACGTAATTTCGTCTAACAAATAAACAACATTTTGGACTATATTCAAATAATTAAATTGATTAAACATCTTCATTTACCTTGCATACGTGATAATTAATAAACATTTCACGCAGAAGCAGCATTAAGCATAATTTTTACGTTGATGAAAAATTGAGTGGAGATGGAAGATTCCAGAAATAGATACAACGGTACCATTAATAACAATTTGTAAATAATTTGTTCGGTGAAATTATAATCCGCATCCGGACATAAGGGGCCGTGTCAGGCTGTGACAACCGACGACTTGCCGGAGCTCGGCTCGTAAAAACTTTTCTAATTATGTACATTTTGTAGCTAAGAAGCGCGGGCACTCGCACCGCATTATATTTTCTAGTTAATTTCGAGGATCTGATGTTAACATAAACTGCATTATGTTTTGTTGAGTATGTTTTCTTGTATGTATTATCATAATTAAACTTGATATCTCGCAGACAACGCGCAATATCACCCGGTTACTTGAGAAAGAGGAATAAATATTGTCAATTGAGGATTAAATATTTATCATTGGAATGATATTTGTCTATCCTATAAAGTTATTGTGATAAAGACGGATGATATCATAAAAGCATTGAAGATTAACCTAATCGAGAAGAAGGTATCAAAACGGAAACAAAACAGGGTGAAACCTTAAAAATGGAGAACGTATCAAATTAATCTTAAACCATATAGTACCAACTTAATATTGTGTGAAGCTTCATTAAAAGCATACTTAATCAAAACCTATGTTATCACCTAGTTCGGCTACAATGTAACAAAATGAGTCAACGCTTTCATATCCGTAGAACGTAAGGTTCTCGTATGATGTAGCTACGAACTACGATGTGTTGTAATTTGCCCCGTCCACCGTAAACAACCAAACGGCACTTTTACAAGGTACTAGCTCGGTTCTTTGTGATTCCTGGGAATATTTTACAGTGGTCGAACCTATTCGGCCAAATGGTGCTGCGTGTACATGAAACATGGAGTTTTATATGTTTCTTGGTGGAATTTTAGGAGCTTCCTTCGAGCAGGGAAAATATTCGTAAGACTAAGGAACTTTTATCTCACAAAATATGAAGAATTTTTTTATACAATCTAATAATATTTGATGCTGTATTTTCTCCGACTACTCATTCTTTATTCTTATTTTAATTTGTGTCAACTGCAATGCAGCTAAGGCAGAATATTTGATACAATCTACACCATCTCTCCCTAGAGATACATCACAAACTCAGATAAATGTCTATAGAGTACGTTAATGTCATGTTGAATACGTTAAACTTACGTAATTATTATAATTATTAGCCGACCGTGGAGCATCCAGTCTCGTCATATTTCCTACTTAATCGTAGCAAGTTTGCAACATTGTTATAAATACACCTATTTGTAAAGTTCGTTTATACAAGTAACAGTGTGTTCAGTTTAAACTTTGAATATAAACGGACGTGATAAATTAATGCAATCCCGACATTAGCTATCCAATCCGTGTAATCAATCTCGGGGACATTTAAAACTGCTGTAAAATAGGTGCACTCAACGTATTAAATTCGCCGACAATGAGTCACTTGGCGGGTTGCGCTTGATGTGAATTATTCATCTTAAAAAAAGCGACATTTAAAACTCCCCTCGTAATATGAGTAACAGCTTATTTGGACATAAATTGTAGGCGCGAGCTCGTTCGTCAAACGACTCAATGAACGATGCAATCAGTTAGAGTATGTTCTACTCTTAACAACCTCGTAACCGTGTTTACAAACGAATGTCGTTCAGATGCGATTGCCGTCATTATTTTGTATTGGATCTGATTCACGTTCTGTCGCTTGATGTTTAACAGCTATCGTTGTTCGAATTGCAAAAAATTATGCCTTTTCACGAGATACAAACAAATCTCATTGAGATTTAAGTAGTATTTTCAATAAGGAGTGCAGACGGCAAAATTGAAAACTCCATGCTTTTTTCCCAAAGTTATTAATCACGAGTAGATGATTAATCAACGCAGCCGCAGGCATATTTCGAGTAGACTTTAATGATCGGCCGGACGTTGGTATTTCTTCGGCGAGCTGGCACGTGCCGCGAACCATTTTAAACCCCTCTCGTTTCGCGATAATTTACGCCTTTGATGATTTTTACGAGCGTTTCAAGTAATTATTAATTGTTATCATTTTATTTAAGTATTTCACCGAGTATTTCGGCTTTTAAACCCTCTTAATGCGATAAAAATAAGAATCACGGAAAGTGTGTGAAATTAATGATATAGTGAAAATATGAATGCTAGGGACCTTACCTTTGCAATGGACTTCTTTTTAGTACCTGTAACAGTAAAAAAAATCATGTAATACACAGGGCTTATTAAGGCTAAGTAATTACACTGTTCGCAGTGAACAACACCATTTATAGTTGAGCGATGAAAGAAAAACATGGGGGAGGGACTGCGCTTTTATTGAAACCAATCTCACCACTTGCCGTGACTGACTGCGCTCCGGGTTGAATGCACGTAATTGCTTCGTCATTCAGATGATCGCAGCTTTACCCGCTTGTCTTGTTGACTGTACTCGTAGGCACTCGCTTTGTACACGCAGCCTTATCTCGACTGACATGTGCCATTGTCTAGGGAGTTTCGTCGCCCGCTTTTATGACGGCAACAAGTTTCAGTTCGCATTTCCAACAAAACCTTTTTTATATATTTTCCAGTAAAATAAAAACATCCCTCAAAAAGCCTAATTCATATTGGCTAGATGTTAGTGCTCTCGTTCCGATTGCAATATTGTCAGAAGTTTTCTCTTTAAAAAATGAATGTGTATAAGTTGTTTCGTTAAAGTTTTCATCGCGTTTTATTAAATAATCGGGACGGTTACAAAAATTTAATGCAATAATTAAGTGAAGACGCTGCCTAGAATTTCTTAATTTGAAACGTTCCTTGATACTTAGTTGTTTCTCGAAGTAATTTCATTTCATTTCATAACTTCTTTCATCTGTTTAACAGAATTAAGTACTCGACTTTATCTTGAAGAAATCATTGTTGTAAAGGGTCGTTTTAATCTGGAAAATTGTGAATTTTTATCCCCTTTTAATGACGGCAAGCCGAGAGAATAGACCTGGATTTGTCAAACAGTAATGGGGTAATTTGAGTAACACAAAAGCAACTGGGTTAGCGATGCACTGCGAGGTTTTATCCGTTCCCGGCTCATTCCTATTTTCATTTTCATTTCGAAAATCACAAGAAAGTGAACGTTAGAGGAAAAAAGATAAAATGAAAGGAGAGTCTGTGTTTTAATGGGTTAATTAGCCGACGATCCTCCGGTCGGAGCTTTAATTAAAATGAAAAATTTTCGTGACTAAACTGAGTGAATTAATTGCTCCCTTTCATGGAACTATTCAGGTGAGAAGTGTAAATAAAGCGTTCCTGCTTTCGACTATTACGCACTCTAATAAATAATCGTGACCCTTACCGCAAAACCTTCTGTTTTATTGTTATAACAAAGTTAATTGATGTTCTTTTCCTTTTAATAATCCTCTTATTTCGTTTTTCTTTATTTCTTTGATTACGTCTTTATAGGCATTTTGTGTTATTTTAACATCGATATTTTAAGGAGTTTGCGTCATCTACAAAATCACTATTTGTGACTTGATAAGACAACAAAAGCGTTTCGATACTGCTTTAATTCGTTTAGATATTAGATAAGCAGTATATTAATAACATTAAAAAAACTGTATCAAACTTTGCATACACCATAGAACACATGAACACAAGGTGCAGTGAACTATGTAAATAGGGAATTTAAATAACAGGCTATGGTAGACATGTTGGGGGGCCGGGTGGTGTGTCACAGCTAGGTAAGTGTTTTCAGTTTGACCATGCCGCGATAGCGATTGCGACGTCAAGGGTGAATTATCAGCCGTGCCTCTGATAGTTGACTGACAATTCCTATTAAACATACACTCTTCAGGTGACGAATGATACTTTGATTAATGAGGTTTGTAATTGAGACATATTTTACTAATAAATTTTTATTGGAGCTTTTAAAACAGAACGCCGCGGCCGTAACTGTTGACGAGCCACTTTGAGTAATTCTTTCTTAGAATCTATTTTCAAATGTTAATATTATAAAAAACAAGGCTAATAAACAAACAATATCGTTATACTTTCAGTGAAATATGTGATTTGATGCCGGAAACTGCTTCATCTTCTTCATTTTTTATTTTAATAAAATGAAAACGAGACTAATCGAATTGACAACAGTTTATATCGTAGAACAAATAATGCCGTGCATAGATAAAAAAAATCAGTAATAAGTATGACGAATTATTAAATTAAGTAATTAGTAATTAAAAGAACATTTCTCGTCATTTCATTCTATGTATTTAGAACAAAAAGCTTACTATATTATATTGTAATGAAACACATGTTTCCTATAAACACAAGAAGGGAACAGTGTTGTGCATACAGCATGTAATTAACAGAACTTTTCAAATATTTTAATTCCTCCACAAACATAGAAAGTAGCGAGTAAAATTTACAAACGCCAGCAGTTTAGCTCCGAAAATAAAATTAATGAATACTACAGTACACTGCGCCGTATTTGCAGTTTAACAAAGCTTTATATTTATATTTCAGTCCACGGCTTATCTGTTTTATATGCAAGTAAGTAATAAATTAAATAAATTATTTATTCTTTAAGACACGTACATCAGTCATAATACATACATTACATAGTGCTTAATACAGTTTCTTAAAGAAAAACGTTAAAATACAGGAAATAAAATCATTGGTTCCCGTACTAGGCAATGCCTGTCCTGCGGGACCGTGAAATGTTTAACATTAGAATTTTATAAACAGAGCGGCGATTATGTTATGGTAAATATTTAAAATTCAGATTTAAATTTAATACATAAACATAATACAGATTAAAAATTAAATTAGATTAAAAATTCATACAAACAATAATTAAATAAAAGTAAAAATAAAATTAAGAATATAAGGAAGGTCATAATATAAAAAATTGATATGATTTCATAGCAATAAGGCCTGTTTCATACCGATTACAATCACACTGGCTTAAACAAATGCCACAAGAAATATTCAAAAAAGTTGAAGACGAACAAATTGCTCAGTCTTAGCATAGTCCCAGGAAAGAAGCAATTTTGTTAGCATGTTATGCAAGTATTTTTAGATAGGTTCAAGTGTCTGATGATTTTATTATGTAAGAGTGGCCACATATAATTAGGTGCACGTTTTGCAAAAGAGGTTTTTAATCTGGGAAGTGGTAAGTTATTTCGTCTGCTATGGGAGTCTTGTGTAGATGCAGTTGCTTTATTAATCCTGAGGACTGAATTTAAAATGAAAAGGCGTCTAACACTAAGAACTTTACATTCAGAATAGAGGGTCGACGTCGGGTAAAGATATGGTCTCTTTAACATGACTTTAAGAACAGATCTCTGAGCTCTTTCGAGTGTTATAAGAGCAGAGGATGGAGCAGAACCCCAGATCGATACGCAGTAAGTAATAATAGGTTGACATAACACTTTATAAATCCTCATAAGAATATTAAGACTTACTTTATTTCGCAGGTTCTTCATAATATATATTAATTTCCTAGAACGTTTAGCAGTTGCGTTGATGTGAGGTCGAAAGGAGAATCGTTCATCAATGATGACACCCAGGTATTTAGTTTCATGAGATACTTCGATTGAGACACAACTACAACATCCCGTGACTTCAGCAGAGCTACTTATTGCACAAGTGTGTATGAAGAGAGGAGTGTTGTCTTTAGGCGCTGACCTAACAGTTTTATGAAATCTCAAAAATTTAGTTTTCTGTGTATTTAAGGTGAGGAGGTTATTATTTAGCCATATTACTACTTTTGCAAGGCCACGCTCAGCGGCCGTTATACAATTCTTCCACGTGGATCCATGGAAAACCAAGGCTGTGTCGTCTGCGTAACATATCATATCACCCTGATCAATAGATAATGAAAGCAAGTCATTGATGTATGCGAGAAAAAGAGTGGGACCCAGGATACTACCTTGCGGGACCCCGAAAGACACGTGTTCAGACCTACTCAGAAAGGAATCTATTTTGAGTTGTTGGGTCCTGTTTGTTAGGTAACTTTGGAACCAATCTAATGCACAGCCTCTAATTCCCATACATTCGAGCTTACGTAGCAAAATTGGTGTGGATACAGTATCGAAAGCCTTTTTAAGATCAAGGAAAACCCCTATGCAAGCCTTTCCTTTATCTAGGTGAGAAGAAACTAAGTTTGTTAAGTGGCTAACGGCATCTTCCGTTGACTTAGCTTTACGGAAGCCAAACTGGGTGTCAGCCAAGAGCTTGTTAGACTCTAAGTATTTGATCAGCCTTTTACTTACACAACGTTCCAATATTTTAGAGAAGGTTGAGAGCAGAGATATAGGTCTATAATTACATGGGTCTCTACGACTACCTTCTTTATGAATGGGTGTGATTATAGCGGTTTTCCATGGTTCTGGGAATACTCCCTTTGCCATACTTAAGTTAATTAAAGCTGTGAGAGGCTCGAGGATGTAAGGTGCAATTGCTTTAATAAGACTGTTATTTAAGCCATCATAACCTGGACTGCTACTATTACTAAGGGATTGAATGATGCTACGGATTTCGTGGCAATCAGTTGGTTCAATGAAAAAAGAATTTACAGGAGAGCTTTTTAAGGTAACTTTAGAAGCTAGAGATATCTCAGTTTCATTGGTTTTATTCAATGTAGCACTAGCCAGGCTTTGACCTATGGAGGAAAAGTATCTGTTACAGGTGTTAAGCGATTGTAATGGATTGCGTTCCAGGTTTAGCAATACCACAGGGTCCTTTCTATTCTTAACGGTGCCAGTAACGCTTTTGATTTGTTTCCAGAATGTTCGAGGTTTGTTTTCAGCTTCAAGAAGTATCTTCGAGTCATAAGCATCCTTCAGCTTACGTAACAAGGTAATATAAAAGTTTCTATAACGCGTGAAGACCAATCTTTTCTGTTGGTTATTGGGGTCTAATCTAGAAAGCAAATGGAGCCTATCCTTAGTCTGACTGCATCGTATAAGTCCAGGTGTCATCCAATTCTGAAGATTATTTTTGCGTCTGCTGATGTGAGTAGTTTGTATGTGACTTTTAACAGAGTTTGTAATAGTAGTCATAAAAATATTGGTAGCTTCTGTGACACAGTCAGATTTTAAGATTTCACACCAGTTAGATTCCTTAAGATCGCAGTGGTATATATTACACATGTAAAGTGTACTAGGAAATATTATCTTCTATATGAGTGGGTGTGTACTGTGTGTGTCGCTCGGTATTGATACCTAAATAGAATTTCATGAATGACCACAGAAATAGACTGCACCTACGCATCGACTCACATTTGACCTTTCATTTTCCGCTTTTATACGCAAGCAAATTTTCCATAACAAGGCTATGATTTTATTTATTTCTTATTACAGAATTTTCATTTTGTGTAAGGATTTTCAGATTAAAATGTTAAAAATAGAAGAATGAAATGTTAACCTTTTTTAAATTAAAATATCTCTCAGTGTTATTATAAATTATCTTCTGTATTAAAACACGTGATTTATTTGTTACTAATAGACGTTCACTGAAGAATTGCAAGTAATTAGTCAAAGATGCAAGCGAGGCGGGGAAATAAGCTATTAAATATCCTTGCTTGATGAAATAAGATGAAATGCAGGAAATAAATTCCACGTCTTTCACGAATCAGTTAATTTAGTACTTTATTTGTAAAACTAACTACGGTCAATGGTGTTCTTACAACTTCCTATATCCAAATTGAAACAAGATTTTCTCAGTAATTTTAAAATTTTAAAATTTTCATGTTATTTAATTGCATATTCGATATAGCACATACAGGAAAGTGGGAGAGTGGTGGAAAAAATAAAACAAATCGGTGTGGCCCCGTATCACAGTGTTCACAGCGTTGTTTTGTGTACATTAACTAAGTTGAAAGAATGCCAAAAAGGGAAACATTTTAGCAATTGCAGCGAGGGCACGGCCCGCCGTATGGTCGCCATCCTACTTATTACTTGCCAAAAACTTCTATTGTTACACTAAAATACTGTTCGCTTTATTAATATTACATGCACATACAGGTCGTTTGAACTGCATAATACATGAATGAGAATTGTACAAACGTACTCGTAATTATTTGAGTAGTACAGCGACTGTGAATTATTTTATTAGGAGAGTTAATATATTATAGTATTTAAAGGATGGGAGCTATTTAAGATATTATTGTTTTGTGTAAATATAACTAAAGTTCATAATAGTGTAAAATATTCCATATAATATATATATAAAAAAAAATAACTTAGGTATTGATTAAAATGCGGGAAAATTTCCACTTTGAAAATTATCAAACATAGAAACATGATAATTACAACAAGAAATAAATGTAGTGATAGTTAAAAACTGTATTTTAAAAACTATAGTTAAACATAAAGATATTTCAAACTATTATGACGCGATCAAATCGAAGTACCTATATCAAATGTGAAAGCTTTCTGAGGAGCTTTCACACTTTTTGTTTACGTCAAGTACAAAGAAAAAACATCACACGCTGTCTATTGAAATTCTCCTACCTCGCATAAAATTTTCCAATATTGCCACTTTTTCCAACGTTTTATTCAGATCACTGTCCTTTAAGTATATAACGTTGCATTTTATAGCAGCTCAGCTTTAACATTAGTTCGATGGCTATCTTGTTTGCTTTTATCCTTATAGAAAATTTTGTGCAGCCCACTGAATGCAGCGACGGGCCTTCCAATATCACGGGGATTATCCGAAGTAAAACGTAGTAAAGTTTAACACTATTTTCATGAAACTAGACTTAGAAGAGTTCAGAATACGGTTTAAATTTGAATTTGCCGGGCAGAATTTGTATTTTGCCTAAATATCGGTAACGGATTGGCGCGGTTTCACGTGGAGAGATAAGAGTACAAGTTGCACAGTGATACATTGAATGTATTACTGTGCTGTGGTCTGCTTTGTGCTCTTACGTCCAAGCGAACAATATTATTCTATTGTTATTACCCTTTTGTATATTCCAAAGCAATTTTAGTAAGCGTTGTCCATCCTGCATGAAACAATCGCGCTAACGAATATCATAATTTTATTAACCGACTACTGTCGGTTGCTACACGTGGCTTAATGGAATGCTTTTAAATTCTATTGTAATTATTGAATACAATAATAATTATTAGTAAATTATTGATAGGCTGACAATTATTAATGAAAGCTTTTAAAGCTTTAGTTAATGATTTGTACAAGCATGTATGTATATTAAAATTACATTGCTACTACTAATCTTGATAATTTGGTGAGACATTGAAACACAATTAAATGTTAACATGAAAATATTCGTATTTATGGCATTCGTGGAATTAATTTTCATTATGTATCTGAAATATAAAATTATCATCAGTTTCAAATACAATTTATTTCTTTGAAAATAGCTTCACATGAAAATAATTTCGTATCCATGTAACATAATTATGTGCTAGTCTGGTGAATTTCTAGGAAAATGAATTCATTACTTGATGCACTGAAAGGCCAAACTGAATGAGATTGATATGACGAAATTTCAATTCATTGCTTTGCAGTGAATTGAAATTTCGTCCACATTTATTGTAATAGATTATAGATACCAAATTAAATTCTTTAACATCTTTTAAAGATTTTTAAATAGGACATTTTAATCAGTTATTATCACTATATTATCAGAAATTAAAATAAGATATAGCAAAAGAAAAAAAACTTGTCACTTAACATTGGATGTTATTTGATCCAGAGACAGCTATTATAAAATTCGATTAACTCGTATTATCTATGAATTAGGTAAGCTATTCAATTCCAAGCATAAAGATTCGTGAATAATAAAGAATAACTTTTCCTCCATTAAAATGTAAACCACAGACAGCTAAGGAAGTAGGTCACTTATAATAATATATTTGTGGGGTTTTCCCGATAGCCGTTCTTCATACAAATTTCGAATTTCAGCGGTTGTACGAAAATAACAAACAACTTTTGCATTAGTTTATTAGAAATATAATCTGCGAACTATTTGGGCTTGTTTACAGAGTCTAAATTAAACGAAGGAATTCGGAAACATAAACAGAAGAGAATGGATTAGGTCGCGGACGTCTGTCTCCGTCGATCACTGACACGGAGCTAATTACATGTAAATAAAAACAGATCGCTTGATCTGACTCCGTCCGCTTCACTCAATCCTCTCGGTACGTTGAACGGATTGACCCTTGCTCCTCGTATCGACATTATCGCCGATGAGTTTTTGAATTTTGATGTTTAAACAGGATATTATATCGTTACGCGTCATCAACGTTTACGTGTTAGACGCGCTTGATTTACGAATATAATTTGTAAACAAATTTTTGGGTTAAAGTTTCAGCATTACATTATTATTGTTCACTAGCGGTCCGCCCCGGCTTCGCCCGTGGTACATATTTACGTTTTCTCTACATAAGAACCATCCTCGTACTTCAAGGAATATAATAAAAAAAGAATTAACGAAATCGGTTCAGCCGTTCTCAAGTTATGCGCTTACCAACACATTTTGGGATTCATTTTTATATATAAAAAAAGAAGAAGAAAGATTAATCATTAATTAATGTTCACAATAATATTAGGCTTCGTGTATTTGTTTTTTGTGGTAAGTGTAAATATGTATTATATTCTGACATATCCTCTCAATATAATATGGGAATCTAACTTTAAATACATACCTACCATATTACTAAGTACACTTACTAAAATAATAATTAAAATAAAATGTAATATCTACCAGCAAATACGTAATCACATGTGTAACACAGCTACACAGCGTTATTAAAAGATATTTTGTGTTCATTTACATTTTCAGAGCAGGAAAATATGACATGATTGTTTAAAATATAAACATGAAAATGTTCACACAGTGTTATAATATACTGTTTATATTAAATGGGGGATTATTGACCTTTTAATGTTTGGTAGTAAAATCAATCAATAACAGCATATAAATAGGTTTAGATTAATTGTATGAGGTACACTGTACAGTGTACACAGAAGGTTACACTGTTTCAATAAAGAGGATATTTTTATAATGTAAATAACAATATGAAATATACATATACCAATATGGCAAAATTATTGTGGTTAGTAGCTAAGGTAATTCTAATGCTTATAATACAGTTAAGACCAATGAACCTTCCATTATACCTACTACATTACCTTAAATTCTGTTAGATCGTATCGCACCGTACGCGTTTAAGCGCAAAGAAAACTTGTTCGCCCACATTGCTGGTATATTTTTATTCCTAGAAAATACATATGCTTTATGGCCGTACACGGGCAGACAACAGTATTCATAATTATATGGGAGCGTAGATCCCCGGGGTGCAGTAAACTGACAGGCTCGGTTTGCGAATTGCGATATCGGCTCACGAGTAGTTCGCTTCAATACACCTGTGACACGCGAACTGAACACAGCCATTATTTCGAGCTTCGCTATTTGACCGGCTCCATACTGCCTCTATGGCATATCGTAATATAATATGTACCTACACATGGTAAATGACGCACTTGATGATGAAAGCGGCAATGTTTTTTGAATGTTTGTAGAGAAACACAACAAGCGAATTAGCTGGAGATTTACAATAGTTTGTGGATTGAAAATGACGTGCATATAGCGAAACAATAGACGAATAAATAGTTAAGAATGTTATCACAGATAAGCTAAACAGATCATTTTTGGAACAAAATTTTATCCGGTATCATAAAAATATATATAGAGATAATACCGGTGTGAGATAACACCGGTGTTGCAACTATACCGGTGTGCTCTATAGGCGGCAAATTTATGAATAGTAAAATATAGGAGGCAATTGAACGTGCCCTATGTTTTCCAAATTGTTCGGGTTATTGTCGAGCTATATGTCTCCGAAGGAGCGAGTTAAATTGAACACGTAGGCGAAATAACAAGGTAACTATCTACTACCGTAACGTAATTTATGACAATGCTGACATGACTACAAAATACAAATCAACTATAATCCTCCTGCGGCGTATCTTGCTAGTAAATTATGGCTATATTTAAATTTATTGTTAAATTGTACCTGTGAGCAGCTATTAATGCAGTCGTAAAATATGGTATCTGATCTTTTATTTCTAGCTACTTACAGGTATTTTAATTAAATTGCAACAATCTTCTTATAGTTTTTAAGATTTAAAATTATGTGGCAACTTTGTTACTCAAAATTATGTCTTTAATGAAGACTCTAATCGGTTATATTTCATTTCAGAACAAGATGTTAAACTATGAAAAATGTAAGCTAACCTAATCGTTTTGCGAGGGAAATTGTGTGAGAATATTTCACTTATGTTTATTAAATTTTCTCTCCGGGGAGACAAGAAAATGTAAAGGCAGTTTCACAGCGCACATGCAACAAGGCTCAGTCGCGCGGCACATTGGCTCGACACAATATATTGTGCACCCCGAGTAAACGCACACTAACTTTCAATACAATATAAATTGCACTTTCAAAACGCCATGTACCTCAAAGCATATACAGGATTTACAGCTTTAATACCCAATGTGAGGGCGCATATTGAAGGAACCCGATAGAGCGCGAGAGGCGGCATAATACCGGTAATGTGGTGTCGCCTTTCTGTGGCGAGATAAGGGTACGCGACATTGACTATTCAAAGGGTTGCGGTCTTCAAAATTTGCGCTCAATAAGTTCAAAATACCTTCGGTATATCTATAAAGTGAAGCGAAATTTACTGTTACTAAACGCATCGCGGTTCAAACGTCTGGTTTTAATGATATTTTAGATGTGATTCAGTTGATTCAATGGATGTGCAGTTGCGAGCTTTATTTGAACGATCCTAATTGTGCAGAGAGTGGAAATTTAGTGCTACTGTTAATGTTTAGATATCTATTGGAATAGATTATGTGTTTATTTGCCAGCAAATTATTTCGTATACAGAATTGCAATTCGACTGTTCTTAATTAACTTTAGGTATGTTTTGGCGAATAGTTATATTCATTGTGTATGAAAAATTGAATACGTTTTAAATAATATTTAAAACGTATTCAATTTTTTAATATTTAAAACGCGGTCCCAACGGCATAGTGCAAACCACGGCGTTATTAGACGACGGTTCGTCGGTGTCACTTATAGACTCTAATCTAGCGGCCCGCGCCGGGCTACACGGCCGGCGGGAAACGATGCGCGTGCGAGGCGCGTTCAATAATGAAATTGTTTGCAAATACACACATGTAAATGTAGACCTTAAGGGTTTAGACGATAAGGTGCATAATGTAAAGATGAGATGCGTTAGTAATTTATGTTTACCGTTACAGTCATTATCTATTATAAACGATCTAAATTGTTTGCATTTATGTGAAATAAAAAAATATTTATATAATGTAGATTCGAAACCCGAAATTTTAATTGGTCAAGATAATCATCATTTGTTATTACCTTTAGCGGTTAAGATAGGAAATTTGAATGAGCCGTCTGCTACACTTACCCCTCTAGGCTGGTGCGTCCATGGGAAATCTTCTATTCCCAGGGGGCCGTATGGGGCCCGGAACTACTTACCATCCAGCGCCGAAACAAACTTGCATATTTCTGTTGCTGCTGATGCTGGCTGCACTGGTGAAGATACATACCTGCTGAGGGAGATTCATGAGGAGGTTCGACGGTCTTTTATTTTAGATTCCTTAGGTGTGATGACTAAGCCGCGTCAGCACGCGGATGAGGTTCGCGCGGTCGCCCTACTCGAGCAATCAGCTGAGCTGGTGGACGGCCGGTGGCACGTGAGCCTACCATGGCGCAGCGACATCACCAACTTACCTGACTCCTACGCTGGAGCGCTTGTGAGATTTAAAGGTATTGAAAAGAAAATGAGTAAAGATTTGGGTTTCGCGGTAAGGTATAGGGAAAGGGTAAATCATTTATTAAGTAATTGTTATGCAAAAGAATTAACAAGTGTCATTCAGCCGTCCCCGAGGTCATGGTATTTGTCTCACGTCGGGGTCGACAACCATAATAAGAAAAAACTTCGTTTGGTATTCGATGCTGCATGTAAGGTAAATGGTAATTGTTTAAATGATTATTTATTAACAGGACCGGATCTATTGTCATCACTATTTGGTATTATGCTGCGCTTTAGGGAAAACAATATTGCAGTAACAGGTGACATTAAAGATATGTTTTTAAGAATTAAAATTAAGCAGGAAGATCAGCAGGCTTTGAAGTTTTTATGGAGAAACAACCCGAGACAATGGCTTCATCTTCTTAAGGTAATTAAAAACATACGTATACCTAGGTGCTACAAGCGAGTCGTACGAGCTACGTGCGACAAGGACAGGGCGCCTACGAGTGCAAGCGAAATGCAAGACACCTCGTCATCGGCCGCGGTGACGTCACAATCCCCTTCACTTCCAACACGTAGCGTATCGCGTGCGTCTACGCAATGTACTACGGATTGCTACGACGACGTAGCGCATACTGCATACGCTACGGGCTATAACAACCTACAGTTGCATGTGTTTTGTGATGCTAGCTCGAAGGCGATGTGTACGGTAGGTTATTGGCGATGGGAATATAATAATTCAATTCATGTAGCATTTATTGCAAGTAAGTGTAAAGTTATGCCTGTAAAACCCTTAACAATACCCAGGGCTGAACTGCAAGCGCCATTGCTAGGTGCACGGCTAGCAAACACTATTTTAAAAGAGCATAGAATGAAACCTGTGCGCAGGTATTTTTGGTGCGACTCGACCACGGTGCTTCACTGGATTCACAATAACACACGTTCTTACAAAACATTTGAAGCGAATCGCTTGGGCGAGATCAACGATATATCGAAGGTTAGTGAATGGTCGTTTATACCTCCCGGTAGCCCCCATTGGGGTGGGGCATGGAAGAGGCTGATACGAAATGTATGTTGTCTTGCGCAAGCGAACACAGGGACGTGGCGCAGATGTGCGTCGCGCGTCGCTCCCATTCCTATGTTGGAGTGCTGAGTCAGCACTGGGGTGGGGAGTGTTAGCGACGCGCCATTCAAAAAAGATTAATTTCTTAATAATTATTACACTATACATTAGGTAAATATTGTCTATGAATATCATTGTTTTTAATCTGTGCGATTGTTTAACAATTTAACATTATCTGTAAAAAGCTGCGGCGAGCCACTGCTGCGTCAGTGACTCGTCCAGTTCTTCGGCCTCCTCTCACCTGAGCGCACGTATGTAACTAAAGTTTTCTCTCTGTACTTTATATTGCCAAATCTGCATTAAAGCCTCCATTTTTATTCATCGACGCGACTGGCCTTTTTATTTTCAACATCACCATCAACATTATTTTTGCAGCTATTATATTATAATAGCTGCAAAAATAATAATTGAATAACTTGTAGAAGTAACAGTCGTCAGTAGTATTGATGATTAAGTGGTTTGGTTCAATAAATTGATATTAAACGTACGTGTAAAACTGATAATCCTTTGACCTATTAAAACAAGCTTTTAACAAGTAGATAGTTCTAGAAACGTTAAGCTCCCGCGTTAATTTATCACCTGGATTTATTTACAGTTAACGTTAATACACAGTAAATTTACGGTTCCGTAATAAAAATACGACCACAGTACGGCACGCATCGGAAATTAAAGTAATTCCATCCACTGATTCCACGAGTGTGCGAGTTGGTTTATTTATTTGCAATTTGTAGGATATCGCTTGTAAGGTACCTTAATGAGGCAATAACAATAAATAAAGACCCAAAAGTTTTCTAACCACTTCACCCTCATGTATCCACGGACCCTTGCAAGAAAGCTATACATATGAACACGAATAAATAACTCACTTATTATGTAGATTGGGAGTCCTTCTATGAAAATGACTTGGGACAAACGTACAAAAACGTAGCGTTTATATATTCAAATTGCAATGTTAAAAGATTAGAATCTATTACTAGAATTACTTAAATGTAGTAGTTTTTCTAGATGTTATTTTCATGTTATTTAAACTTATAATAAACATTTATTGTAGTTGCATTAATAATTTCATGAAAATAGGTTTCAATCTTCATCCTTACTTATAAATACGATACAGAGATACTTTTTGTATATACACGAGTTGATAATAATGAACGTGCACTGCAAAAGGATCAACCGAAAATTTATATCGCTCGGGAAGTGTATTGGATTTTCTCAAAGGTAAATACAGCTGTATGTGGCGTGTTCCCGTAGAGCGTACATGCAGAATCAATGTACTCAGGTCAGGTGTTTCCAGGATCCCTAGAGAGCAGTAAAGTCCCGCCTTGCGGTGGCCCTGTTACTAGTAATAAGAGACGAGGTACTTTTATATGTAGCTATGTAGCTATGTACCTACAAAGATGTTACAAAGCGAGGTCGTACACTACACAACTCACAGACAATAACTTATTAACGGAATTGAAAATATTCCTCGCGTAACGATATAATATTATCCTGTGATATAATAAAAAACGCCATTGGCTCATAAAACGATTCGACGGTGTTGTAAAAAAAATCAAAAATTCTGATCTCGGCAATAGCTCGCAGCTAGGGCAATTTGTTTTGCAATTCTTTTTTAAAACATTGTCACTTTTGATACCGTGTTTTAAAATAAAACGCGTCCTGCGATTACATTGATGCGGCTAAAAATGGAAATTAATATTGCATCGTTTTTAAACGTTTATTTTCATCAGTTTTATGTTTGTTTGTAAATTTAACGCAAAATGTTTTCCTCGCTTAACGACACAAACAACAGAATAAATAGCAAATAATATTTCCCTATTGTGGCAGCTATTACGTTAGATACAATATATTGAAATAACAACATTATAGTTGTTTGTTACAGGACAAGCACGTTGTGACGGTCGGGATGGCGACCACAGAATGCATTTCATTACGAATACATTGACAAGCAGCCCGTTGCCGATTAATGTTTCACAATAATGTACAAAAACGCATCGTTATTCAACAAATTTCGCAACACACGCTGAAAATTGTGTGCTTAATTTCACTAATTACAACGCTGACTGTAAATCGAGCACCAAAAATAATGTTTACTTTATGAAAAATGATTAACTGTTCCGTAATAATTTATATTTGAATCGATTTAATTAGAGCTTTAGGGAAGGGATCAATTGAGCGGCGCAAATTAACTTGTTTTGCGTTCTTAATGTGTGAGTACAAAGGTGTTATATACGTAGATGTATAGAGGTGGCAATGATATAGTGTCGGGCTGGCGGTCGCTCCCTCAGGAACGATAAACCCTTCGTAGCGCTTCCCGTCTCCTCTTCTTTATGGGAAGGCCGGAATGGCCAGCCCAGGTGAACAGGTAGCTAGATTGCGAAAGTATTTTTAAAACATCTTGTCGGTCGTTCGGTGTTTTTCCTTTGTTATCAAATGTGTTGGTATTTTCGATACGGTGTATCCGTATCCATAATATGTTGGTGGGCTTTAGTAATACACTCGCTGAGATAAGAAAGAATACTTCGCGCGAATGAAAACCGCTCGAATCGTGTTAGGTATATTAGCGCGGTGTAAAGCTTTACACTTCCAAAAAATAATCACGTTCACAAAACAACATCAAGGAATAAATACGTCGATATTTCATGTTCAATGTATTAAAGCATTACATTTGATTCCTTTAATCTTTGGACGTTCTAATTTCTCCGGGAACCAGGTATTGGGTTTGATCAAAGACATAATAGGTCACCGATAGAAAAACTCAGACATCCATTAGCTATTTCCATTTCAAACAGCCCAGGTCTTATCGCATGTTGTAGGCTGTAGCAAACGTTGGTTTTTTTTTTTTTTTTTTTTTTTAATGGTCAACCAACATTTGTTTACAGTGATTCTTACAATATAAATATTACATGCATCAACATATGTTCTTGCCGAAAGTAACAAATAATTAAAGGTTAACACAGCATGCACCAATTAAACAGAGCTATTTCTTAAAAGTACAATACAGACATGTTATTATTATTACTAAATAGATGGAATAATTTAATTAATTTAGGCTGATAAATAATTTAATAAATTTAGGCTGATAACAATAATTTACGTTTTTAATTTATGAATTTCTTTTACTATAGAATGGAGCTTGTTGGGTGTATGGAAGAATATATCTATTTTGTCGCTGTATTTATTTACAATTTTTGAAAGTCTAGGTACTGGGGAGTTGGCTCCGGAGACGGTTTTACGGAGAGGAGGAGCTAATGGAGTTATTTTGATGCGGGGATATCTAGCCGGGACACGAATGTTGAGTCTTGTTAGCAATTGGGGGCAATCAATTTTATTGTTAAAAAGTTTAGATACGAAAATTAGATCAATAGTGTCTCTTCGATTTTCTAGTGAAACCATATTGAAGTTAGAGAGTCGGTCTTTGTAAGAGTGTAGTTTTTTCTTTGGTGATCCACAATTGTATGACAAATGCCATAAAAACCTCTTTTGAATGCGTTCGAGACGTAAAATATGTGTGGCGTAGTGTGGTCTCCAGACAGTAGAGCAATATTCTAGTATACTGCGCACGAGGCTGTTATATAATGTAACTTTAGTTTTATAGTTTTTAAATCCTTTGGAGTTTCTCATAATAAAGCCTAGCATTTTTGAAGCGCGAGCAATAATATTATCTATGTGTTGTATGTATGTTAGTTTGCTATCCATGAGAATACCCAGGTCACGGACCAACTTTTTTTCTAGAATTTTATGTTCACCTATACTGTAGTTATAATCAATTGAGATCAATTTCCTAGTAAACCTTATGAAGTAACATTTACTTGCGTTGATCTCCATATCATTCTGTTGGCACCAACTAACAAAACTATTTAGATCGATTTGTAATTTAGATGCATCTTCAAAATTTTCAATCACTCTACTGAACTTAATGTCATCGGCATACATAAAGCTGTTTGAATATTTGAAGCATGAGGGTGCGTCGTTAATGAACACATTAAAAAGGATTGGACTTAGGTGGGATCCCTGAGGTACACCTGACGTGATATAGCGAGGTGACGAGCTATAGCCATTAAGTACTACAAAAAATGTGCGGTCACTCAGGTATGACTCAAACCATTTGAGGAAAGCATGAGATACGCCATATCCGTTCAGTTTACTGAGTAGAATATGATGAGGAACGCGATCAAATGCTTTACTCAGGTCGGTGTAGATGGCGTCAATCTGCTTATTTGAGTCGAGGGCCTCAGCTATATCTTCGTTGAAGTCAACTAGATTTGTTACGGTGGATCTACCTTGGACGAATCCATGCTGCCTACAAGTCATAAATTTGTTGAAGTGTTCATTGAGATACGGACATATAAGAGACTCAAAAATCTTGGCAAAGATTGGAAGAAGTGAAATGGGCCTATAGTTTTTAACAAGATTGGCGTCATCAGATTTGTATATTGGTACCACTTTTGACATTTTCCATCGCTTGGGAAATATTCCTGTGCGGAGGGATGTATTATAAATAATCAAAAGTGGTTTAACTAAGAATTCAGCACAGGAGGCAACAAAATACGGGGCAATATTATCTGAGCCGCTACCTTTGTGTATATTAATAGATCTGAGTTTCTTTAAAAGCATATCATGATCTATGATCGGAAGATTAAGAATAAGGCTGTTATTATTATTACCGTAATTATTATCATTAAGATCTTTGGGATATTGGTTAGTGGGTATTGTGTATATAGATTGGAAAAATGTTGAGAAAAGTTCACAAATTTGGTTACCGTCTGAGGTACTTAGATCTCCGTGGGAAATTGAACTAGGATAACTGCTAGTACCTCCGCGCTTAGCCTTAATATAAGACCAAAAATATCTGGGGTCTTTATTTAGTTTGATATCTTCCTAGCTTTATTTGCAAATCGCGTGCCACCCGTACACATTTACACTCGTAATACTTACTTGTTGAATTACCTTTTGTAATTCAAGTTGAATTTTGTTTGGATTACGGTTTTTTATTCTCGAAATACGACGAAACAATACCTTTGTTTTCTCATTCCATTAGGTTTTTACCACTGATTTGAGTTTCATTCGTGACTCCATTGTAAAAGTTCTACGAATTTTACGAGCTAATTCTTTATTTAACGGTGCGGTTAGCAAAATACCAATAAGCGCAGTGCATTTAGATTTTATCCAGTATTCTGTAACAAATTGAAAGCTAAGAAAAAGCTAGTTGATTGCAGTGGACTCGTGCACATCCGCATGAGGCATGAATTGGTAATGAGGGCGTGGAGGTGCATTTTGTGGAAGCCGCAGTTTGCCACTCTGGCCCACGACTGTGTTGTGCTAACAACTACTCTTGCAGATATATTATTTATTTTAGATGACTATGAACTCAGCCTCGAATGTTCTCTGTATTTTCTTTTCTGACGATGCATTTCGGAGATTTGTCTCGCGTCCAAGATAACCTTAATTTATAAAGTGGAGATATATTTTTAAGAGATACTATGTGATATTCCGGATATTTTCAGTTTATTTTCAAATTCCATAGCTATAATTTAAAATTGAAAAAAAAAAATACACAGGTGCTTAACGTAGAAAAAAATACATTTTAATATTTGGTCCTTACTACATGTACCTACATAATATGTATATCTAAATTTGTTGTACATTACTCACTGATTTAATCTCCCAGTTAACTTACATACGGTATCCTATATATTAGTGTAGAGTTATGGAAATAACAAAAGTCAACTGACCTTTTTAGTATCATTTAGTCACCGTATTCGACCAATTATGGAAGAGCAAAGCACATAGAATTTTACTATCCATCAGATTTTACATATCAGCTTCGGTGAAATAGCCGCTCGTTTGATTAAAGCTAATTTGTGTTAAAACAGCGAGCAAACTCCTAATTACCATGCAAATTGATCGTTCAGATATTAACCGCAAATATAAAATAGTTCGCTATTTACGCTCGCCTCAATATTCCACCGCGTTACTATTTATTATAATATTGTGCTTATAACGATATCAAGGTGTAATTTTTATTTTAAAAATATCGCTAACGGTAATTAGATACTTATTTAAAGTGTCTTAATCTTTAACAAAGTAAAAAAAAAATGTTTAATGTGATTAGTTTCCTTCTTAACTATTGAGGTTAAACTACATGTACACAAACATAATATAACCATAATTGCCTGCATTATATGTATAATAGGCTTGTAATTAAGTAAATAGTTTCCACTCATTTTAATAAAGGTATACTTACCCACAAAGTTTTTAATTAACTTTACTTAATCGTTCTTATAGACAGTAATTCATGCTTTTATCCTATGTACTTTAAAAATCCGGTATACATTATAATATTATGTAAAACTGCTATCCTAACACATTTGCACGCAAAACTTTTATGTAAACCTATTCATATTTCAAAGCACACAAATACTTAAGTACCTACCTACATAAGATGAAGTTTCTTTATGATAGTAAACGTAGATGGATAGAAAGCTTTAAGTCGTCCATTTAATAAAAGAGAACTATGAGAAAAACGTTGTAGGGAAGATAAGTAGTTGCGAAAGTGATATAAAAGTCTTGTGCAACCAATTATGTCTATGAACGAAGGACAAGGAGGCCGCGCACTGAACGAAGCCGGATGTCAACATTTACTCATGCGATTTTCCCCCGGGGCCGACTGCAAAATGATATGCGCTTTACTCTTCTAAAAGACGGAGGATGCAATTCTATACGAGAAAATTTACATAGATCGTCTTAGATAGCGCATAAAAATTGCTTTGGCAAAGGATGAAAACGTTAATTTAGTAACGGCACTGAATTCTGAATCGTGCAAAAATGGAGTGCAGTTTTTCTTCCATCGCCTTTAAATTATAGAACGAGGTGTTCGATAAATGATCAAATCGCATTTCTAATATTGAATTGTAAAATCTATGCACGCTCTCGAACGGGAGCGGCGACCAGAGTGCGCGTCACCGGCGGCCGAGGGAAGCTGAAATCACGACAGCAAACATTGACTTTAGACTTTTACTCTTTTACCCACTTAGCCTAACTCCCAACTGCACTGCAAATCACTTCACTCGAAACGTAAAGAAACTTTCATAATATATTCTAAATCTTTAAGTCTTCCATAAATCAACCCCATATCGATTTAAAGAAACACGATACATTATTGCATTCCGATTTTCTTTGCCGCTACTAGCTACACGTAGTTTTATTTGCTCGAAAGTACTTTCAGCTATTGTATTACGCTCACAATACAGTATCAATGTTTGATATTGTATCTAATATGTTTGTGTTATTCCTTTTAGAGAAAATTAACTTTAAAGCGAATGAATATTTCACGATTTTATTGTTTTTGTTACTTTTATGAATATCATAACTATGTTTACTTTTACCTGTACATTTGTAGATTTAAACAAATAATTTCGGTTTATTGGACCAATCTTCTTGGAAGCAGCCTCGTATAAGTCGAGTCAAATATTTGAGTCGGCGATTGAATGATTGAAGATGCAACCACTTCATAGGTACCTGACCGTTTGAGAAATGGGTTGCATTTAATCTTTTCAAACGTTCTCAAATATCCTCTCATTAACTTGTGTACCCACTTCAGACATCGACGATTTGTTACTTTAAATCGTGCCGATAGAATGAAAGAGCGTAGAGATTTAAGGGAAAGAGGTACCTATTTCAGCGCCGTTATTCACCCCGAAGCGTTTTATTTCTTAATGCTGAGACGAAGATACTTTCTCATAAAGCGATCAGATGGATGCTTCCACGGCTAATTAATCAACTTTCATAAATTGTGAACGTTTGTCTGGGAAAAGTTAAAACACTTTCAATTAACGTTTTACTTTAATTAAATATTTCTAATTTATTATAATGAGCGTTAGTAATATTTTATTATGTGCTTATTATTATTTATAAGTGATGATCGCTTTTAAGTTATAGCGATTTGTGTTGTAATTTTAAGTTGCATCTAAATTTGATATGTCGTGTACATTAAAGAAACAATAAATAAATAAGTAGAAGGCGGAAAATACGGTGCTATTTTCCGCCTTCTTTTGTGATTAAATAGAAATTTAATTTAATGTGTAGAAACACATGCACTGTTAATAAAACCTACATGCATATGATATAAAATATTTATTATCTTTTACGTAGTTTCGTCACATTCAAAACCAAAACCAAGAATAAAAAATTAAATACCTTACAAACTTTCGTATTTTAAATTTTAAGTTCAAAATAAATGTATACACTTGTAATTAAATTGCCAACAAATTATTATGCAGAACGAATATAAAATATGAACTACCAAACATTTCGACATCTATTGCATTCACTAAAAACAAGCCTAATTCGGAGCGCGTCGCCAGCCTGAATCCAAATGCAATTAGTTTAATGAAAGTTTAATGAACTGAGTCGCAGCTAATACAAATATGAAGTTAAAACAAAATACGCGAGTAAATTCAATCTTGTAGTGTGGAATTGATAATAATAAAATAGCTTAGATTCACATTCCGTTGCTTAGCGAGTTAGAGTGCATGCACTGAAACCAGGTAAGTAATTAACCTAGGAAGGAAATTGCCGTGTTTCTCGTAATCTGGCATTATATTACGAAATGATTCTACCTCGCAGTTTTGTTGGGAATTGAACAATCGAATTTGGTATATAATTTATTTCGTTTATTACTGCTACCTAGTAGTAGAGTTGAAATGGATATGCTTTCGTAGACTAATTTATTAGATACGGTAAATATATTTAGGTACAGACTGATAAATTATACCAGGCACAGAAAATATAAATGGGCATTGTGAAATAAAAAATTAAGTATACAAATGTCATCCTCATTTCAATCCCTGAAGGTGTATTACCTGGCAAACGATAAATATTTGAATATTTTATCCGAATTCTGATAAAGGGATGTAAATGACTACTCTTCCAATTTGCATTGAACAGATTAACGTCATAATCGGAGCGATTCAATCAGCGATCCCGAGAACTCTGGACAAAGGGAGCTGAGGGAGACGAGGCTCCGATGGCGCTAAGCGGATACTAATAACTTGAGATAAAATGCTAATTTTGTGTTCATTCGATTTTCAAAATGAGGACGGGATGAGACTAGGTCTATTTGTAGTGAGATTAAAACTAAAACGAAAGCTTTGTCTAGCTAAGAAGGCTTCTCGTACGCCATAAGCTGGGACAAAATTCCAAAGTAATATGTTGGATAAAATGCCTTTTTCTCTTGATCTCGTATAATATCATAGGTGAGGTTACATAGATATCTTTGTGAACTCACCTATAATATTATACGAGAGGTTTAAGGGACTATTATCGGAGTTCGCGCTAAATCGAACGTATACACTTTATAAACTATTTTTAAAGCGTTCCTTTATAAAATCCTAACCACATGGAGAAATACACGGAGCGCACTAGCTCCTTTTTAACTGTATAAAAATCCTTGACGTCGATAGCTCTCAATAGAGGGCTTACGCAATCCGATCTAAGTGAGCGCTTGTCATATTGATTCAGTGTTTGGTGCGAGTGTTTTCGGAAGCTAAGATAAGGAGAAACGTGCCTGCCGGAGCCGTGAGCGGACCAGCCGTGGAGACCCTTCGCCTTACAACTATGGGTCCATTTGAAATATTGCTACGATTCTACGTTACCGCGACAAAAACGAAGCCAATTTTTGTAGGGCTCTATTGTTCCACAATATACGATGGTGAACGGAAAAACGAATTACTGTTGACAAAATAAACAGGTGTACCGAAACTATTTCGGGACGGATTTATTTTGTATTGGTTGTGCCGATTTATTATTTTTTTAACCCGTCGATACTATTTATAATATACTTTACAATAATGTTTTATAATACTCACAAAATATACTTCATTGAACAATCAAATCGATCTGTTCGAAACTTTCATAAAAATAATCGTCAAATGTTGACACTTCGAAACTGAACTTTGAGCAGAAAAAGAATCCTGTATAACTAGATTAATGTACGGTAAGTGAAACTACTTCGCTTTAACTTGGCAACTTAAAGGAAATCGAGTTTTGTATTATTTTTAACGAACTGAAGCGCCTTTAGAATTCATTAGCTAAGAACCGAGTGGGGAACCGTTCATTTTACATGCTTAGCTCAGTTTCTTTAACGAAACTTAGACGACTCACGATGCAGTGACAAATTTTATTTATGACCGAACTTTAGTTGTGCAATTTAGTTTAAAACTTCTTCATTTTTGAGATAAAAATATCGCGTCTTGAAACAAATAAAATTCTGCTACGAAATCAAAAATTACAAAGTAGGTAGGTACTAATTCAATAAGCAAAAGACGAATAAAAATAATAAATTGTGATCCATAAATACCCCAATACTCCTTTTGACATTAGACAACACATAAAACAATATTGTTATGTGAATTTAAACTCGTATTAATTTAAAAGCCAATTCAGTTCTTTAAGTTATTTACACGTAATTAATATAAACCGTGTTAATATTTCAGACGAGCAATAAATCAGCAAATAAGAATAATGAATAACCCAAATATAATATTTACATTAAAACCGGGTAATCTGTATTTACGGAGATTTTCAAGCGAAGAGAAACCGCAACAAATGGTAGCTTCCGTTGATAAATCGCGTACAACATGCAATGTTCAATTGTATTAAATTAGTCGACTAACTGGAGATTTGTGTAATTGAGTATCATATCTCGAGTCTATTGCATTTGTGATTAAGAAAGCGGGGAGTTAGCACACAAGTCAAACAGAAGTTTGCATAATGTCCCGCGTCGAGCAGGGTCGCTACTCATTAGGCAAATCGAATGGATTTGGGATCGAATTATTATAGTAAATGTTTGGTAATCCGATCAGCCGAGAATGACCCATCACTCTATTTCACTTGACGATAATTTATCAGTTGTTCTGAACTTTGATTGTCTTTGATTTATTCTGCTCGTTTAATGATTTATTTTGTTATTTTGTATAGTTATTTATGTTTTATATTAATGCAGCTCATCCAGAGCTATAAATTTTTATTATGTTATTCATTACCAAAGCTGAATATTATCTACAAATCGCATTTAATTTCATTTTAACATGGCAAAAAGTAAAGTAATTGCTTTAAAGTGTAAATTGAAGATATTCCTTATTAATCTTAAAATTAAAAATGTATAAAAATGCTCAGTAAAGACCTAAACTTCGTTTACAAATTTACGTTTCGGTTCATAGGGATTTGTATAGTTAATTGCTGTAAAATTAATATTTCAAATTGTTATTATATCGTAAAAGGCACATTTTCCCTTAACTTTATGAAAACGTTTCGGTAGATTTATGAATAAAACCTTTCAGGGAAGATGCGAAGCCACAATGTAATTTAAGGCGCATGGAAGAAAACCGCAGCCTCCAAAATTAGACCGTTATCATTCCGCCGCTGTCGCCGCTCAGATCACCAGTTATGTGAGCCAATACACCCAACGAACAGAATAAATTTGCTTTATATCAGACGGTTGACCTTCATATCCAATATTGTTGCTTTTATACAAGGAAATATTTACCCGAATTCCACGCGTCCGACCTCTTCGTATTCCACTCCCCTACGTTCACTTTTTTAAGTTATTTGTCCTATTGGGCGCAATAATATAGGGAAATTGGAAGTGCTTAAAGCCAATACAATTGTGGAAATAAAAGATAATGTAATTTTACGTATAAAAAGGTTCCTCCATTTTTGTTAAACGGCCTAGTTGGGACAATCCTGTTATTATAAGGATCAAGAAAGCAAATATATGTAAATTTTATTATGTAAATATTTTAAGTTAGTCCAGTATTTTTGTACAAAATATTAGGATATTCATGGTAGGAGATAAATTTGTGTACCTACTTTAATTTAGGGAACGTAGAATGTCTACGTGCCAAGAGATTTTTAGCATCGATCATGCGAAGAAGATTAATCTTTTTGATAGAAAATTACTGAATAAAAATGTGTGATAGGATGGTGATAGATATGTGGACAATATGTGAAAATGCATGTTGTCAGCATATTATGTTTTTCATTTTAACAAATCTATATTTTTTTTATTCAAAAGCATTTTAAAAGTCTGTTATATATATCTACTTAATTAATTTCTAATGTTTTTTTTTTTTTTTCTGTATAAAAGTAACTAAGAAATATAAGATGATAAATAATATCTGAATATTATAAAATTAAGTCCCCCGCCTTGTCTGTCTGTCTGTCTATTCGCGATATACCTACTCCACTGCACCGATTTTAATTCTGTTCACCAATAGACACCTACGTAGTTTGATTTTGAGAAAAGTGAAAAGTTTCAGAACAGAATATGCTATGTTTAAGACAACGCGCGCAAAACCGCGGGCGTAAATCCAGTTAATTCAATAATAAAAAATACCTGTGACGTGAGTTAGTTTTTAATTTTGTAAAAACCGAAAAATATCACAAAAATACTGAAAGTTTTAGTCCAAAATAAACTGTGCGTTCGGTACATTCAATCTATAATTAATAACACTCATTTTTATATTTCGAACTGTCAAAATGACATTTAACGCATTTCCGCCTGCTTTTTATTTTTTATTGTCGTATGTAAGTACAATCATAAACTATATTCATCAAATAAAGTTATATTATTAACTCCAATTTGTATTCACAATTTTTTATTTTTTTTTATTACCTATTATGTTTATTAAAATCGATCCGTTTCTAAAACATCACCTCGCGCATAATGACTAAAACCAAATTGTAGATCGGTTTAAGTGGATAAGTCGCAATTACGACACCAATCTGTGATTAGCTAATTAATTATTTAACAAATATTAGGTGTCGCTGTTACGAGCTGTTTTACGAGCGCATGCAATTAATTCTAAAAGCGCTGATTTAATATGTATGACAAAACGGTGTCGAGAATTAAATAAACATTACAACGTTGTTTCAGCTATATTTCGTTTGCGAAACAAATACAACTAAGCAGCAAAACATTTTCAGTCTATAGACATGTTAATAACTGCTGAGTATTATACCTACTGTATTTGACTAATTGCCCTTACAAACATAAATACCACAATACTGTTTTGGAAGCTAATAGTTCATATACGTTTGTTCATGAAATCCTGTGTATAAACATATTAGCGGTACGATTATATTTGAAGCAAAGACGGATTACACCAATACTACGATAAAAGGAAAACGAAAAATACCAAATAATAAAATTCAAATTATAATTAATAAGAATGTATGTTTCGTTACCGAGACAAAGTAAAAAGACGGAAAAGTTACTACACTCGACATAATGTCATACCTAATTAGTTATATTTCAACGTATTGTCCTTATTACATTGAATAATATAAATTCACTCACCTCTCAATATGCGTTGTTCTGTATCAATAGGTATAATTTAAATGTATCACATCCACTTGATTTTTTATATTTAAGTTTATTGTTGCAATTAAAACTGAAGTACTAAATGTACAAATTACGTCTGTTACAATAATTAGAAATATGCAATAGATGCATACTAAAAACACGTCAACTAGACTGACTTTTAAATTATGTAAACTACCTTCATGTTTGTATTCTAAAGTTGAGTTTTTTTCCTGCACTGCTATTTGACATTTCAATTTTTTTTATTGGGTTTATATTCGGGTCGAGGGTTGCCACTACAGAAAAAGAAGAAAAAACAATTTTGACACTTACTTTTTTCTATTTTCAAATTTCGAACAATTAAATACCTATCTAAGATTCATGAAAAATATTTTTTTTATATTTGTAATTTGATAAGGATGTAAGAAAGGCTAGATATTCATACAATGAAAACATTGTGACGTCAGAACACTACATAGAATGTTCGAGCAATATGATTCGTGACGATGTTGATAAAATTCTGGCACAGAGATACCGCACGTCATCGCACTATACTCGTAGGTACTCTTGTTGGCCTCTTTGTGTGCCTCTTTTGGACTTCAATTAATGTGTCTAGTATATTTACGGGAAAACCGTTTGAGGAACGATGAATAAAATGAAACTTTCAATCTGTGATTCAATGTTAGATTTTCAAATTGAATGAGACCAAAAAAAGAATAAGAAAGAAAAAGTTGTACTTAATTATATTTCAAAGATTAATATCCAGGAAAACTGAAAAATCTATATAACTGTTCAGGTAACTACAAAAATCATTTATTACCTATCATTAAAACCTTACTCTTAAAAAACGGCTTTTATCTTTATACAAGATTAATTTATTTAAATAGCTCGTTCCTATTTTATATACGATATGCGAATATATATCCCTTACAATTTAAACAAGTTTAAAAACAATTTCATTGAAGCGTTTGTTAGTATTACAGTACATTGCACGCTCATTGGTTCACTTCATGCGTAATTCATACGGTCTCCGCGACGCATTTTAAATGTAATCACGTGAACGGGTAACTTTGCAGGTAATAAAACTTTAAATAACGTAAACTAAATATAAGTCACTAATCCTGAAGCTGAATACAAAAGAAATCAATTGAAAAAAATGATCGAAAAGGACCATTCCATTATGAAAGGAAGTGGGAAAGAAAGAAAGCGTTGTCGCGTCTAATTAGAAGTCGCGAGTCGAATTTTCAATGCACCTCCCCGCCTCGCCGTACTAATGGTAAACTGAAATAAAAGTTTATATTTACTGTGCGTGGGTTCTTTTCTCCGGATGAATATTTATACCATCCCATTCTACGTTTTTCACCTCAAAGTCTCAAGTTTTAAGGGTACGCTTTTTGTTAGTTAAAATTCTTTGACTTTTCTTAGAATTTAGAAAGTTAGGGGTGACAATATTATTTACGAAACTCGTAAGATGCTGCTTTTTTAACTTAGACTTTTATTTATTTCACAAAATCTCGACCTAAGGCTTATTTATGTCATACTAAATCTTTACTTAATAATTATAAGTCTACTCTTCAGTCCTATAGTTCTTAATAGTCTAATATCTTGGTCGTGTCGCAAGTCGCAACCGTTAATTTCTTTAAGTGAAATCTATGGCTACCTAACCATACATTTATGATATAATAAATTGAACATAGCTCCAACTTTAGCATCCCTGAAGGTGCAGAATAATTTGTTAAACAGTAATAACTTCGAGGATTAGCATGAGTCAGGGGGCGTCAGCGACAAACTTGCCAATAAGCCGCTGCCTTCCGGTACATCGAGACTCGCTTTACAAGAGTAATGATGCTTAATTTTAATGACGCGTCGCCGACCAGAGACACCCGCGACGTTCCTCCCACCGCCCGCGCCGGCCCCCGTGCGTGACTCGACTCACCAACTACCCTTCATATTGGAAGACTGCGACGACCGAAAGTCTGACGATAAATTTAGTTATTACTTGTGAAAATAGACGGAAGGAGATCGCTAACTTGTCCTCGTGAGAAGATAATGGATCATTCCGGGGAATGTTTTAGTCATTTTACGAAAAAGGTCTAGTTAAAAGCCCCTTTTATGTGGAGAGTTTTTCGATTGTATGGAATATGTTGGGGCGCAGTTTTTTCGTTTCAGAAGTATCGTTAGGATCCGAGGACATTAGCGTCCATCAAAAGTTTAAATTTCGATAATATGGCGGCTGGTATTATAATAAAGATTTTTCTAACGCAGTAGTTTTGGCAATTTATTACACAGTAAAAAGATTTTTTGATTCTATACTTATAAAAAAAAAATTAAGGGGTTAAATTTTGAAGTTCAAAATGTTTTGAAACAAATAAAAATAAAGGATATGTACTTTATAATCGATAGGTACTAAAGTCACAAGGACACTGAATACCTTTTACGTACTTCAGTAGTGTAGGCAATTTAGCTAAATTAGAACCAAAAGTTGTATTAATAAAGCTTTGTTATAAAAGCCAATTTCAATTACAAATTTACACACATTTTGTTTATATTACATTTTGCTGATAGTACCTACTATTTGTGTGCGGAAAAAGTAAACTGAAATGTTACCATAAATAAACGGCGAATGATATAAAATTAAAGACGTCCGCGGGCTATCGCGAGCGGCCATCAGTCCAGCCGTCCGCGGCACAATACGGAATGAATATTGTTTACAAATACACCACATCCATCACGAAAACGTTTGTTGATACGACTGAATAGATACAGTTATTCTGTTAGCTGTTCATTTATTTAGTTATGTACACTAAAAGGAATTTTGTTTTGAGCCAATTTCAATTTAGAGCAATGCTAACTAAATGTAATTAACGTATTTAGATAGATTACACGCAACATAATGTATATTTTAATGTTATTAGTTTTTAGTTTACGATAAGTTAAATCGCAGTCAAGTATAAGTGTTATAAACGAAAGTCGAAGCAGATACAAATATAAGGTTATGGAAGGAACAATAAACAAGGCACCTTAGGCAGATAACAGCATTTTCTTCGGCAACAAATTGAATAAACACATCAACGTTCGCCTTAAACGATGAAAATACTAGTCCAATAACGTGGGGCCCTGAACGATAAATATTCAGCTATCTAGCAAACTCTACCTACCTACGCTTAGCGCCTTTGTACCTGAAAAGCTGATACCGCGTAAATAGCTTCAGAGCTTCAGGTATCTTCATTTTAGCGTGACATTAAAAAGTCGGTGTGCTTTTAGGTAAAAAGTTGTAGATACTTACATGAATAATAATAATAATCAACCATGAAAAATAATTAACAAACACTAGGAATCACAACAAATTGGATATATATTTTGATTTTAAAAGAATATGTCCTGCGACCGAATACTGCAGTAAGAACGAGTTCAAAAAGACGTGTTATCTTACAATTAACTTTCTTTCTTTCTTCACACCGACCTACATCTAATATTTAATAAATTTTTCAATTTCAATCAGTTGAGTTATATCCAGAAATGAACTTTTCTAATGAAGGTTACAACAAAAATTATTCCCTATAACAATACCACAGTCTCATGCCACCTCTAAGCCATCCTTTAGAAACGGGAATATCGATACGGGAAATAAATATACCCCACTTACGCTTTCGTTTTTCAGTAGACACATAGCTGTGAGTAATTTAATGTCGCTTCGAGAAAGACGTATTATGGAAAATTTCTCATTGGCAGGCAAAACGCTGTCGGTGCGTACATATGTCGTTGCCTGAATTCCTAGGGTCACGTATCGGCTCCCTCTAATACAATTTGTTGGGAGACGCGCGTCATCCGCGGAATGCAAACAACCCAGCGTTCTACATAACAGTCATGACGATTATTTATTACGTGAGATGATATGGAATGAGTATTAATATTTTGTATTCGAATTTTAATAATCAAAGAGATGGTTAGATTATACCTAGGATCAATCAGATTTGGCGGGCTTGGTAACAGTTAACCAAAATTTAAGTAAAAATGTATGCAAGCAATTTTAATAGGAACAGACTCTTTTATTTATTTATGATGTGAGATTTATTTATAATTTGGTATGATACGTTTTAAATATATTCCTTTAAACAGGTAAAATGATAATCTCACGTCTCCTTGTGGATCATGTGAAAAGCTATGAACGGATATTAACGGATATAGACGGTTTAATTTTAATTATTTCAATACATAAATCTGTTTACTATGAAGAAGCTCAATAAGAAAGTTTTTTAGAGATAGGTGAGTGTAAATTTGATCTGCTTTCACAAAACAAAGATTTCGAAAAAAGCTGTGATAAAAAATACAAGTGTACCTATTCATATAAAATTTCCTGTTATAGTGTATGATAATAAGAAATAAACTACACATTGTGAATTTTTCGTGCTTTGTGCATGAAAGCAAAATGTCAAAAAACTTGAGTCAATGTTTTGATATAGATATTGTTACGGGGAAAAATTTGCCATACGGTACGGCCATGTTTACAGCACTCGAATTAATAAGTCTTGGCGGCGTTCACCCGCAAGGCAAACTCATGAATAATAGCCATGAATATAGTAAACTAGGAACACGATGTGCACAGCCTAGGGATTATCGGAATTTATGTGGCACGTGTGTGACGCACCTTCGCTTGTTTCCAATGAGGGCCGTCGGCTCGAAGAAAAATATTTTTGTCGGAGAGCTTAAATATTGATGGATTTATGAACGCTCTTAAAATTATGACAGCCCTGAGCCACCGGCAACTTTATTGAATCTCATCCTGTGGCGGAATTTATTGGTATCAACTTTAGGGGAGAGTAATTTTGTTTTCCTTATGAGATACAAGAAAATATGGTTTACGACTGTTTTATTCAAATAAGATAGACAAATAAAATACAATGTAGACTTGTAATTTAGCTGAAGTCCTTCGTGATCGTTTCACGAGCTTAAGCTAACTTGTTTACACTGCTACATGAATTGGAACAACTTCAGAACTACAACTTTACGTCAAATACTGAAACTACATAATATTATCAGTCGTAAAAATAAAGTTTTGTCGTAAAATATTTCTTAACGTCTTGCCTTTGACGAAAATTAATCGAGCGAACATGGAATCCATACACACGCTGACGACATATTACATTCTTCATGATAATAGAAAAATTTGCATCCTTATTAATTTTTCATTATATGCGATTACAATTATTAATATTTTAATTTTATTATTAATCAATTCTTAGAACTGAGGTAGGTACAGTACTCCCAAACTGATAATGCGCATAGAAAAATTCGTCACTGTTCGGCAACTGTCATATTCCCCGAGCTTCCGAAGACGATATGTATATAGAGTGGTTAATGCATGCATAGTTTATTAGAATTATGAGTTTTATTGTGATTTTATGGTAAAAGAGATAAGTAACGAAATTTGTTTCGATAATTCAATGTAAATTAATAGCGAGGATAAGCCACACGATTGCGAATATATATTTGTTGTATTGATTTACTCGGTAAAATTCTATACTTAGAACTATTAAAGGGTCTTACTGAAGCTGGCGTGATGATGGATGTATGGAAGGTTAAAATAAGACAAAGTTTATATTAAAAAAAAATATTTTCAAACACTGGTTTACTTTTAAATTGTAGAAATCTAATCATTAAAATCTCAGTCCAAAAAGAAAAAAAAAGGATTTACAGAATCAGGGATTATCTCTATTTCTGATATCGTAGAATGATCAGAACTTTCATTATGCTCTTATTAACTTTCACTTTCCCCACTGCTACCTGTGTAAATAATCATTTTATCGGAAAATTCAACTTTGAAACAAAACTAAGAAGGGTATGTAACAGCAGCTCTATATAATTCCATACAGAGATAATACGTGCGGTAACCACCAATATATCAAGACGACTAATGGATTTTTGAATTTTTTGACTGACAGGCTACCGTCACCTACCGCCGAATTGTTTTCGATTGTGTATGACTCTGAATTGACTCCTATTTCTTTCGAACTAGGTGCAAGATGCAAGTGCATTGTTTAGGGCACTTACGATTCGATGATTCGGGGTGATTCGGGTGTTTCTGGAAATACGATAATTGGCGAAGATCTGCATGCGCATTATTAATTTTGGAGTACTGTATAGGTATGTCGTTTAACCATCCAATAACATCATAATATCATCGACTTTTAGGATTGACAATGTCATATAATTGATTGCTTTCAATAGTGCTCGGTGTGTGTTTTCCAATTCCAATTCCATGTTGAGCTTAGCAAAAAATGAGATTTACATTCTGAGTTATAGCACAAGTTATAGCCATAATAAACGCACATTCAACGATATCATAAATATTAAAAATGATTGGCAATGATCGAACAAAATAAGCACAGCTCCAACACAGAGCGAGGTGCCATTATCGTTGGCTCAATTGAAATCACTCTAACAATGTACTCGAGCCAACCATTGTACATTCATACGTTTGACAAAGTTGAAGTGAAAATATTTTCTGAAAGCGTATTCCCAAACTAAATCATTTGAATCAAGAATATAAGTTGCGAGTAACAGACAGATGGCGGGAGTTGAGGTGCAAATAAAGTTTGAGTGGGAAAACTTATTCTTTCTCAAATCCAGGGCCTGCGCCACGCGAGTCTGTGCCCCCGGGATGCTTAACAATTTGTAAGTTATTTATAGCTGCAGGAATATCATTAACGTCTTTAATATTCGCCACTTTATAGAACAGGTAAACGAGTTTGTAAAGACTGAACAAAGTTCGATTTGACCGCGCCTTGTAACATTCTAATTTCATTAAGGTCTCACTAGTTTTGAACAAACGAGTTATGCTATTAAGTAGTTCTAGTTTAATAATTTTTGGAGATTTCAACGTAATCTTTTTATATTTTTTTAAATAATCACACTATATGAAACTGAACAACTAATATATAATCTTAACTTGAAACAAGTCAATGCAGTATTATGAATAACGAAAATAAAATATTTTCCGTTCTTTCACAGCTTCGATTGTATTACTTTTCAAAGTTAGTTCCTGCGGTTACAAGTTTCTTCAATAAATAAAAATAAAACTTTATAATTTATTAGAAGTATTAACGTCTGCCGGCAAATCCTTGGCGAAAGTTTTGAAATAATTGGTTACAAATCTTAATAATTTCATAGTCATCGTCAAGTTGGCTCGTTTCAAACAAAGTTAGCCGAGTTATTGCTAACTAAACTGTTACTTATGGCAACTGACTTGACATGCAAATCTCCACCCTCCCGCAGATAATATATTTTATTAACTGCTTTGAACCTCCCATATAGGGAATTATGTTAATACTTTAAATGAAGCTCAGCATTTAACTGCTGCTGCATGACATTTAATTAAACTTTTTGCGTCTTTGCAATTTAAGGTATGTTCATTACAATATTATTTTATTCTAAGAGAGATTTCCACGGAGAAATTTTATTTTTCAGTTACTTAAATGTAAAAAGTGAACTTAAGTGCCTGTGGGGTTTGGGCCTGATGCATTTTATATTAGTTGCCAGTGAAACAGATTATTATCTGACCAGGAAAGTAGATGGCCAAGAAGCTCTTCTATTTATACATGTGAATTACCGGAAATTTAACCCGGGCCTCCGGTTCTACAGTCATACGTTATAACCAATAACATTCCACTCTCAACGCGCCTAAAGAATTTTCAATTCAATAACTGGTTAACGAATTAGAATATACTTCATATATCTATATATAATGTCTGTCTTATCCACGTAAATTTTAGTGAGAGCAAACAAGCTATATTTTGTTAATTGAAAAAAATATTTAAAAGGATTAATTAGCTTCAGCCTACTTCATTTCTCACTATATTATTTCTTACAAATTTTAGTATGGACTACAATTTAACGTGAATTAGCTTCTAAATATTTTTGGTAGTAAATAAATTAAATTATAAATATTAAATAATTTTCAAGAAAATAGCAGCATCTTACCAAAATTAATCTCGGCAATAATGTCTGGAAGACTTAGCACAAACCTCTGATACGCCGCTCAAATACCGATCGAACGGTGGAATTAAGGGAGGTAATTTACAGCTATTGTTTCAGTAAGCCTCAAATAATATTTTATTACTTTGCAAAATTATTTTGGTCTACAATCTCGCCTTTAATTTCGCAACCGAATCGAGCTGTAAAGAACCGCTATCAGTGATTAAAAGAACGAAATGTTTCTGATAAAATTTCACTAGCGCTTTCCGCTTTCGAACGTTAAATGCGCTAGAATCTATTAATTAAACAACAAAATAACTTCATTATAGCTAACCTCTTTGAAATATTTACGCTTATTTAATTGTTCGCTTCGATGCCGTCAAACTTTAAAGACTATAGACATTGATTGGACTCAAATTAATTAATTAAAGAGTCAAGTATACATAACGTAAATTGTTAGATATTCAATTAAGCGGCGATATAACTTAGTTACAAAGGTACGGTCTGTGAAGAAAATGTATTTTGCCGCGACCACAATAATCTGATTAAGCTGAATTCTTGTAACTTTTGAACGGTACTTGTTAAGAAGTGAATTTGTGAGTTTTAAATTTAAGTTCGTCGTAACAAAGTTATGTCACAAAGCTTAAGCTGAGATAGCTTGCTTTTTGTGTTTTAAGAGAATTGCAATTACCACTTACATTAATAAGTATGTACTTGAAAATTTTACTGCTTTATAATTTTACCACTTATCTTAAATATAATACAATATAAATACCTTTTAAGGTGTTTTTAAGTTGTTTTCGATCGTACCTGTAAATAAAATATATATTAAAATTCAGGTGATATGATGTAATAGATATTTTTTTAAGCAACCGCGTGTTCCGTAATTATTTCAATAAGAACAGAAGAATAATTATGAAAAATATAGGAGATGAAATAAAATTTGCTTTCATTTTCGTACAATAAAATGAACGTACAGTTGTCAGGGATTACTCATAGCCTCATAAATTGGGAACACGTTTGGGAACACGTGGAACTGCAAAATATAAGCCTCTTAATTTGAGAAGCATTGACTCATTGAAAGGCGGCGAAATTTGAAGAATCTCCCGTAAGCTTCATGATGGATGCTAGTGGAAAGGAGACGTGTTGGCTTATTACGACAAGTTACATTACCCAAACAAAAATCAGCCGGAGCACGCTTGACGTTCCATTATTTTACATGATAAATGTTGATGTAGTACTTCGGATTTTTGGAATGGAGTGTCATGATGTACATTCTTTATCTTCTTCGTAATTAGGGATATTTTGTTATTTTGCTAACTCGCTATCGCGTTTTGTGAAAAGGGTATGTATAGGACATAAAACGATGGCCTTTCCCCGCGCGCGTCCCGCGGGAATAGAATGGTGTGGATGAGTTTAGTGTTACGTTAATTAAATGTGGCATTTATTTTATATTATTAGTGATTACTCAAATAACCTCTACTTTTAAGGGTACTACTCTCTTTTTTTCTAATATCCTCCGAACTTTCATTTGTTACAGCTTAAATTTGAATCTTAAAGCGAAAGCTGGCCTTAAAACGAGATTTTTCAGTTTTATCAAATTCATAGCCGTTTCACACATATTTCAGAAACGATAAATTTGTTACACATATAGAATAGTCGTTATTTTCGCAAAAAAACATCAGTAACCAAACTGCCATTTCGATAAGCCCATTGTAATGGTTTTGTTATTCTATCTCACATCCCAGCGAGACTCATAAAACAAGATAGACATTAGAAAATAGAATGATAAAAGTACCGAAACTAGACATTAAAGTATTGGAGAAGTATGAAAGTTAGGTAATGTGTTAAAGTTCTCAAGTTTTAGGCCAATGCGACTCTGGCCCAAACAGTGATAATGGTGCGTCACTCAACCGGTGCTAGATGCTAAAGATTTACATTCACGTGATTTATGACTTCTTCATATAGAGGGGAAAAATGTCAAGGAAAATAGGAGGGCGGCGCAGCCCTATTGTTTGCGGACACTAGTTAAACAAAACTCAACTACGAATTTGGTTTATGAATGAATTGTTTCAAATATAATATTTGATAGTAGCTGAATATGTTCATAATTATTTTTCATCTTTTTAAAGTTACAGGATTTCACCTACCTCGTGTATAAATGAAAATCAGCCAAATAGATAGGTATTGATTTCCACAATGATATAGTTTTTGTTTCTATAACGAATAGTCTTATTTTAGGTTTCTTAATATTTCATCATCAATTTTTACTAGTTTACGTAGTAGTGGTGTGGGCTATGTGTAGATAAATTAAAAATAGCTTGCCAAGTGTCAACTCTCAAAGTTCACTGAGTAGGGGTTTTTACAAGATATGCTCGAGTCGAACAAAATAGAAATAGGATATTGAATCGGCAAGAAAGTGCCGTAACTTAAGAAAATGTCACCCTCTATCAACCTTCTACGTGTTGCTTTGTGTTGAGCCCACCTTGATACCGTAAGGAAGTCAAGAAATCTATCGGGGCGCAAAGATATTTTACATCAAAAAATAAAAACATTATCATCGCCAAATAAAACTTGACTTTGCGCGGTAAAATTAGAATGTGTCGAGAAAATGTGTAAAAGGTCATCCTTTTATCTCACAATTTGCAATTTGAATACGCAGACAAATTAATCCGGCAAAAAATTAACCGAAAGAATACAAAGCGGCAACGTGCAAACAACGGACTGTTCCGAAATATGCGACAGAGGATAATATTACATTTTACCCAACGTTATATACAAATATGGAACGGAGGACAGAGAATTATGATAATGCTACATTTAAACACTCTTTGTAAAGCTTCCATACACTGAGAAAGTAAAACAGTTCTAAATTTTTGTTTGATTTATTACTTCAAGTTTCTTGGCATCGGTAAAACTTCAATTTATGTTACCTAAGACTAACGTCGTGAATCACCACAAGCCGAATGTGCAACCTTGTTGCTATTCAGAGCGCGTTGTTCAATTTCAAAGGTGGCGTTTGCTACTCTCTCTAACAAAGAAAATCACGCAATGCATTCAGATAAAAACAAAAATCTCCAGTAACTAATTTTCGCTTCTAGTCTCCTGTGAGTAGGCGAGAACGTGTGGAAAATATTAGAGGCTTGTCGGCGTCTTCGGGGCTCGTTGGGAGATAATAACCTGTCTTGTTTTCCGTTGTGTTCGTCAAGCTTCGCCCGTCTCCTTTATTACATTAACGAAAGAAAGGGACGGTGGGACCTTTTATCACTAACGCGTCATTTGTACTGTTTGCCAGGCCGTTATTGAGCTTGTTTTGGCAAACTGACTGGCGTATTGCTCCGTTCTCCGCCTTGAATGTCGAAATGAAAGAGCATTTCGGTTGAGGCTCGAGAATTGGTTGCCTTCTTTACAATTAACGGTCTCTGTTTGTACGTCTGGCGAAACACTGGTATTAAGACTAATTAACCGAGTATTGTGATGCCTTTGATAGCGTACACAATAATAATAAGATTAAGAATTAGCGTACTGTTACGTACCTACACCTAACAAACAGTAAACTAATTGGGGTATTCTGCTTGCTTTATTAAAATTACACAGTGTTGGTGACCAAAGGTATCAGTATAAAAAATTGCTTAATAAATATTATTCGTATACAGTTTTAAAACATAAGCCGCAGAGAGTAATAATACCCATAATTTATTATTAGTGAATATCAAAATTAAAACATTAAGAAATAAACAACGCAATATTTGTTAATAAACACGTCGGATTCAATTCGTTTTGTTGCTCAATTTGCGAGTAAAGCGCGACCCTCCCACCGACTCACTAGCCAAATGTGTATTAATGTGCCTCCCCAACCACAGCTGTAATATTGTTTTCTTTTTTATTTTCGCGACCTCAAGGCTTTTAGTAGTGTCAACTGTTACATCGGCATTTTACGATTTTCAGTAATGTCATTGAATGGGCGGGCGGTACAAAGGACAGCTTTGATAGTGCTAAAGAAATCTTCTTTCAACAACATTGAGAACTTCTTTATGTGACTACTAAATGAATTTTGTTCACAGCGGCATTATCATCCGGGACATATACTTCTCCATCGTAACATTTTGTGGAATCTCGGTCACAAATCAAATCTCCGTTCCTCGTGACGGCTTATTATTTTATTATTTTGGTTTCACGCGTATGATGGAATAATCTTGAATACGAATAATATTTAATATAGAGGTCAATAACATACAGGTGGGGCGTCCTTCATAGAATTTTTATGAACTTACGTCTGGAAAACAAAAAATAAACTCGAATGAACCTTTTTCTAATCCTTTTCAGCATAATATACATTAAGTAAAGTAATATCAATAAATAAAGTGTATTTGTGAGATCTTCGAATAGATTACGTATAGATTTACAATTTAAAACATTCTTTAATATAGTCGGTTAAGCAGCAAAGGCGTAGGCCATTTACAGATAGAGTATTCAATTAATGAACTAAGTATTATAAAACGGGAAAATATGTTTTTGAATACTATAAAGTTATGTATGAAATTTTTACGCTTTGAAATTTTCAAATATATATTAAAATCACAAATATATCGCTTATCGAGAAACATTTTTCTACTGTTATATTACATCCAGCAATTCATACTATTTCCTATTTACAATTTTAAACGGCTTTCATTTCAAAAAGGTTTAAGCGTGCGTGTATCATGAATGTCGATCGAACTTTATTTTTAATAAAGTGACTATTTCAACTGATAAATGCTTTTTTTTCGCAATTATATTGAATTATCTCATATTATATCTACCTCAAAATATTTCACCATTCTTATTGTATTATGTTTTTATAAAATAATATGAAAGACAATTTTCATTACTCTACAAATATCCGTGATGAGATTTGTATATTCATTACTAACTCATTCATCATCAAATTTATTTTTCAAGCAAAACTAAGACTTGAAAAATACTAACAATATTGAACGCATGCAAACAGAATATCTAAAATAACACAGTTTGTTTTGAATGTTACCTACTTGTATATTTTACTATAATATGTAATAAGAAATTAAACTCGCAAAAAAGTCTGCTAAAAACCCAAGAAGTCGAGGTGATTAACCCTCTTCTTTTAATTAAAACTTACGAATAAGAAGTTAAAGAATGTATTGCGCTAAAATGAAAAGACTATTCCAATCGTCGTAAGAGTTTTATTTAATTCTAAGTTTTGCATGTGGCTTGGCATTTTTATTAAATACTAGCTGTTGCCCGCGACTTCGTCCGCGATTAGGACGTTTTTCGTCATTCGTCGTTTAAAAAAAATACGTGACACTTTATTTTTGAATGTTCTTAATTATTGTCTCTTATAAAATTTAACTACTTACATTAAAATTGAACACTCTGATAAGAAAATCTTAAAATCTGAAGAAAACATGAATGAATGTGATTTAAATTCTACATTACTTAGTATCAAAATATAATAATCTAAATTAAATGTAGATTAACAGTTTGAGCACACCATTATAGAATATGTACTTAAGTATTAAATTACGTTAGTTAACATAGTAACTTTACTAAAAACACGATGACTTTCTTTCGCGCTCGGTACCACAAACTAAGCATGTTTGTGGTAAGTGGCCCGCGTGACGCGTCACTTGACCCCCCGCGAGTTCCCCTCCGTTGCTATGCGAAAATACATTCGTTGCTCTATTTTAGGAAAAATTTGTAATACTGTGGCCTGGGCGTTATAACACGTCCAGGGAGTTCCTGAGTGCCGATATCACCATCTTGAGGAAAAGCTTCTAATGTCGATTTAAAACTGCATACATACGAATTAACCTGTTCTAAAATTGTGAAATGAGTTCAGTTTTAAATTTGAGAAATATTGATTTCTTGTATTCCACTATTCGTTGTAGTCGAATACAAAATATAGGGTAAAAGTGGGATAGATGCCCTTACCGGGATAGATGCCTCATTTTCAAAAAACCTCACTTCCCAGAGTCGTGACTACGAATTAATGATTTAAATAGGAGCTCCTATCACCCCGCACCTCGGGTACGCATGAGCTGTTGTTTGGTGAAGACGTGTTTCGCTAGTACGTGTTGTAATATCCGCGGCGAACTTCACGAACACGTTAAAATTTAAAAAGGTTGATATTTGCCTTTGCATAACTTTATAAGCATTAATAAATTTCACTATATTTCTTATTATGTCTATACACTGGTTCATTAATTACAAATCTAAGTGAAAATAGTGGCTCTTTTGTTTTTATTTAATAAAAAAAATACTGGGGCAGCTATCCTTATCAAAAAGTATAGTTGCCCCTTTTTTTTCGAGGGATAGATGCCCTTAGGGGCCTCTAATGGCATCTATCCCTCAATACATATTTACATGTTATTATCGATAATCACAGGTACCGTTTATATTTTTACCTGATTGCGCCAGAGGTTTTCTCTATGTTAACCGATTTTACTCGTTTAATTTGCTTTTTTTTGTTATGTATACTTACTTATTAATGATCTGCCCTTATACTGATTGTAGGAGAACCACGCCACGAAAATACAAAAGAAAAGAAGGAGTGCGAGCGCAAGTATATTCTTGGACAACAGAACAACTATGTTAACATGACATTTGCTGGTTATCATATAAATTTTATTAGATTTCGCGTTTATAGAGTATGTAAGGCATCTATCCCACTCTGCAGGCATCTATCCTCAAAAAAGGTGTTCTACAAAAATGTTTATTACATATTATCTATAAATGATAGGATAAAAAATATATATAGTAATTCAAAACAGATAATTAACCTAGCTATATTCATACAAAGTGTTCGTATAAGATTCATGTTTTTAAAATTATGAGGCTATTTCAAAAAGTGGGGCATATATCCCACTTTTACCCTATTTAAACAAACTTAGGTTGGCCTACAGGCAAAAGGGATCCTATCAAATGGTAAACTTGACCTTGTATCTTAAAAGTAAGCATGAACGGACCTTCTGATAATTATTGAGCACCAAAGGATCATTTGAAACGCGCTACTATAAGAGCGAATATTGTCTAATAACAGTTTACATTGCACAGTATGTTCCTCTAAAAGTAGTGATTTCAAAGGTTCCGGTGTATCTTCAAATGAAAGCCGACTCCTTACTACACTTTAAAGCATTACAAAAAGAACATACTACGCCTTTACAGAAGATGATCTGTAATCAATTGTGAGGTTATAAGCAAACCCACTTTTATATTTGTCAGACCACACCACCGAATTCGTAGATTGTTTACCTCAAGTCATTAAGACTATGACGAAATCTGTCTGCAGTAAGACGGGCCTCTCGCTATTCGTCCGTTTCCAGAGACCGAATAGTTTCAATTCTTAATCTTTCATTAAACAAACTTATTAATCGTTCTTGTCTCATATAATTGTAATATTCGCGTCCCTACTCTAGTGATTGCTTATACTCATGTTCATCTTCAAGAGATCGAATAATATTATGATGCACCCTATCATTTGTCAAACGGTCTTCATATTGAGTAAAGTTTCAGATTCTCGAGATAAAATATGACTGTCCTGATCAGTAGTGAGACGTAATTCCCTCTCAGTGAGGGTTTCGGTCTCACGGGATAGTACAATATGCCGTTTGCGATCAGCTGTGAGACGTCATACCCTCTCAGTGAAGGTTTCGGTCTCACGGGATAGTAGGGGAGACCGGGTTTGGTTGTCTCACGGGTTGGTTGTCACAGCGGTCTTAACACAAAACTGAACTATCGAATAAGTCTGTTGAACAGCGTGGCAAGAGCGATACAGTGACAACGCTGTCCCCACTTCGCGTCAGACCGCCCCGATCTGCCGTGAGGGCCTCACACGTGTTTATTGTTTTCGCACAGATTTTTTATGATATGAGGACCGAATATGCTCCTCATAACATCACTTTTTGTGAACGAAACGACAGCGCGGTTTAATTTAATGCCAACACCATTAGAAAAAAGGATTATTATTAATTGTGAAAAAATATCATGATTTACACTATTAACACTCTTTTAACATAAAATATAAGTCTGTGAGTGTGTAAAAATAAATCCAGCTAATTACACACCAAACTTATGTTTATAATTAGGTATACGACATGAAAATATATTAATTACCAAGCAATAATAATACAGATAAGCAGTGGTGGCTCAGTGGTGAGACCTCGGACTTCGAATCGATAAGTCCGGGGTTCGAGACCAGGCGAGCGCGCAGGAAATAAATTGATTTTTCAATTTATCTGCGCATGTTGTAACATCACCACTGCTCGAACGGTGAAGGAAAACATCGTGAGGAAACCGACATGTCGAAGAATTAAAAAGTTCGATGACATGTGTCATCCGCCAACACGCACTTGGCCAGCGTGGTGGATTATGGCCTGTACCCTCATAGGAGGCCCGTGTCCCAGCAGTGGGAACGTATATGGGCTGATGATGATGAATAATACAGATAAATACTGAACATAAGTAGGTATAATAGATATTAAGTAGTATTAGTTAAAATATACTTTGACTGTTAGTCAAAGTTTATTTTTACTAACAACATGTAAATGAAGAAGAAATAATAATTACCAACGAACTAACCTTTTCTATAATACTTAACACGGCACATTTTTCAAATTATCTTGCTCAACCCTGCTCAAAAATTTGAGGGTTTTGTTGGAACTTTAATACTTATGTCAAAACTATGATATATCTAAACTACGATAGGTACAACTTGCTTGCGGAAATGCTCATTACAATTGTAAATCTAAAGAATAACTAACAACATACTATTCAATTTTATTGAGCTGATGAATATCTTTTGCCTGGAAGAAATCACCGTCGCCTAATAAATATACTGTGTTTTCTTATAAAACCGTTACATAATTTATTTTATCTACTTAAATAATGAAAATGATATTATATTTATAAAATATAAAACATATTATGTAAAATGATTAAAAATAAATAAATGAAGCAACTACGATTCAAAGAAAACATCTTTTTCAGTGTTAAAATGCTCTTAGCAATCCTGGATGATGAACTGTATCATGTACTCTGATCCCAGTACGGTCGGTACCTCGATAGCCATAACGATAAATATTATAATCAGATAACCGCAAAGTCAAAATAAAAACATTACTTGTACAGTTGTGAGTGCAAAATTTACGTTTCATTTGGAATAACATTTTTTTCGGTACTAAAACGTAGTCGTTTGATATGTGGTTGGCTGCCCCTCCTCTCCTTCCTGAAAAATATCCTCCAAAATTTCCCGAGATACTTCCAATGATTGAACCATTGGACGTTGGACATTAACTTCAGTCAAAAATTGACGAAGCGGATGATTACTAATTTCCACTTAATCCTCGCTGCTACTATCTTTACCATCAAATCATCAATTTTCAAGTGGTGTTGTAAAAATATCAGCAGAAATCGTCTTCCAAAGGCGATATAATTTTATGAGCATTGAATCTGTAAATAACAAAATCAAAAGTTAACTGTAAATCTATAAAAAAGCTACTTACAAATAAAATTTTATCAAAAACTACTGTTCCCAATGCACCTCAAAATAATAAAAGAATTCATCATTTTATTATTTCATTCTAAAAGTGTAATATAATACCTACCAACAAAAAACATGAATTGCTATCATTATAAAAAAATAAATACCTATAAGTAACAACTTACTTTTTGTGGGAACGCATGATGGTGAAAATTCACAAAACACGAAGATTGCATTTGATATTTTTGGTTTTATGGCATTCAATTGCTTTATAAATATCACTACATAGTATAAAAAAAGTCGCTTTCTCTGTCCCTATGTCCCTTTGTATGCTTAAATCTTTAAAACTTCGCAACGGATTTTGATGCGGTTTTTTTAATAGATAGACTGATTCAAGAGGAAGGTTTTAGTATATAATTTATTAGGTTTTAGACAAAGCGGACGAACCCGCGGGCGGTAAGCTAGTAAATTTATAAAATACGAAGATTTTTAAAATTGTAACTAATGAACGCAATCAATATTAGATTAACTGTAGATAATGGTGTCTAGTTTTACTTAAAATAATAAACATCTACCCTCACTTTAAAAAAATGTAGTATATTTATTATTTACACGAAATATACCTAATAGGGAAGGGAAGATATGGGCTAAAGAGTTAAATAAATAACATAATTATATTTAAATTATTAATTTCCAACTGTGTATTCAGTAGTGTTAACATCTAAATTGATTTGATTTTTACGAAATCTCATAGATGGCGCTGTTACAAAATTAACATTATACAACTTACATTCTTTAAACTATGTTTCTCTTCCCAAGTTACTTAAATGGCATAATTTTTATAGTGTCAATCTAGATATTGTCAAACAACATTTATATATGCGTCATTTGATTATTAATTTCCAATAGTTAACGTGTGTTTGATTTTTCTAACACTTCATAGATGGCGCTGTTTCAAATTTGTCTTTATACTGCTAAGATTCATTTAACTGTTTCTCTGCCCAAATTACGTAAATGACATAGTTTTTATTTTGTAAAGCTAGATAATAGCATGGCTTACTCGAAACCAACATTTAAACATGAGTCTTTAGATTGTACGCTGTCGTAGTACACGGAATATGTAAGAAAAATAAAGGCTCACAGCTCCTCCCCCGAAGGTGATATCATGATAATATGTTTAAACTATCCTCACCCGACCTCTTAGGAATATTCATGCAAAATTTGAAGTAAATCTATGCAGTACTTTTCGAGATTAGCCCGGTCAAACATACAGACAAACAGACAAACAGACAAACAGACAAACAGACAAACAGACAAAAATTCTAAAAACTATATTTTTGGCTTCTATATCGATTATAGATCATGGATTATGTATTCTTTTAAAAAAATATTCAATGTACAGTTTTGACTTTCCTACGATTTTATTATATGTATAGATTTAAAGGTTTTTAAATATTTTCGTAACTATATAATTATCTCACATATAAATTATTAGTTACCTAAGTATTTTAATTTATTACATGTATAATTATGTGAGCTATTTCTTTCTAAATCTGCACTATTTTACAATCTTACTACCGTATCTTTTCCCCTTCACTTCTTTTGATTTACATCTATCAATATTCGTATTCTTTCCTGTCCTCTTGAAAAATGAAAGTAAAGTTCTATCGTTACCTACTGATGGGCGATAGAATGTAACCACCAAGCAACTTATTAGCCATATGGCTACATTTACATAAAAAGATTTAGATTCAATAATTCTAGCAATGCGTAGGTATAAAAAAATCACTACAGAATCGCATTAAACGCTACCTACTCCTTAACACATTTGAAATATACAGTATTAAGTCTTTTCCACAATCTATTTGTTTATTTTGACCTCAAATAATACAAATTAACAATCAGTGATAAATACAAACGTCATTAATGTTCCAAAAAACATATGACTTTATTCGAAATGGCGTCGCACACCCCGCAGCCGTCCGGTCCAGTTGCTTTTCAAGAGGATTAACTTGTAATCCCAGAGGAGGACCAATATTCATTACAGTTATATCTCCACAAATAAACGATGACAAAAATATTAGCTCGAATTGAAATTTATTAGGTAACATTACGAGGTATTGTACCTACACACTATTTCTTTTTTATTGTCTTTTTCGTTGCAATTTATACATCAATTTCAGTTTATTATGAAAATATAAAAGTTTTAACCTGAAAACACATTCAGATAGAAATATATGGAGGGCATATTGATGAAAAAAACATGCAAAAACTCTATTTATTAACGTTATCTTTTTATTGCTATAAATAATTGCTTTATATAACACCGTAACCGATCCGTTTCGTCACTACGTTATTCGATACATGACGCTCATAAGATTTATTATGATAAAACACACAATAAATTAACAATTCGCAAAGCATATTCACACAAAACAGAAATAGACGCGCATATGTTGCCAATCTTTGCAATTGCCTCGTTGAATGAAACTTAAAACATAAATTATCTCAAAAGTCTCATGCTATCTTCGTCCAATTTTCTGGCAATAACATGGATTTACGCTTAAAAATGTTTCGTACATTTTAATGTACACCACAGGGAGAAACAATGAAAATGACAAACGATTGCCGTCTGTTCACCTACCGAGGCTATATAAGGACAATGTGGCTCTCTGACTAGAGCCGCGATGAGCCGTGGTATTAAATCTAGATTACCGTTTGGCGTTTCCGCTCCGTTGGATAATCAACGGGACTATATTAAAGCTATCATTCACGTAAACGCATGACAAGCAAGCCACGTGACGTCACGCAATACTCGCAAATCAAATTATAATGCATATTGCTACTCATGTATTTCAATGAAAACATCTAATTATTTGATCCAACATTTACATAGTAATAAATACATCATTACATGTGGTACCTAATAGATAAAGAGATTGTTGAAATTGAATTTTGGATCGATGATATAGGTAAAACGATTTAAGTGACTTAAAATCGTATTATTTTTAAATTACAAAAAGGAACATTGATTACTATTACTGACAACGAAAATAAATAACTATTTATTCCATGAATTGAATATTGATCAAAGTACTGTAATATAGATGCCCTAATAATTAAAATATCACTGCCTAAATACTTACAATAAAATATAAAACGCATTAAATGTGTTTATTATGAACAACGTGTTAAATTACAAACTTAATATTATCTAATTCCATTAGCCTAGAATACATTTCTGTATACTATCACATAGAGTTCAGGTTAATCTAGTCTTAATATATCCTAATCCCACGCGCCATTAGTGAGCTTGACCTTTCCTAATATGTGTTCTAGAATTTGCTGGAGTAAATTAAGTCTTAGTCAGTGCAATGAAAACTTCAATAAAAACCAAACATATTTAATGTCTATAAAACATTGTTTCACATTTTAATAAATGGTTATTGCAGTTTGTCCACATAGTTAATTTCAAATTGCAAACAGGAATGAAATATGTCCTGTTACTAAAGTCGTACCTACATTAAAAACAATCAGCAATAAAAGTTGAAAAGCGCAGTTATCTTCGAGCTATTTAATCCAAATCGAATACGAAATTTAAGCGGCCACCATAAAATATGATTAGTGGTCGTGTGGGGGCGTCAACTGGCCGGCGCCGACGACGAGTGCAAATACCTGAGCCTACCCAAACACAAGCGCCACGTACCCGCCGGGAAAAACAGCCCTATTAACAAATATTGTTCCAGTAAATCTTCATGAATATCGGCCAAGTTTAGCAATCGGCCAATCGATCAATCATAAAATAGATTCAGTTAAACGCCTCATCATCTCGCCTGACCCGAATACGGTTTCCGGGTCAGGTATGTTGCTACATAGTTCACAACCAAATTTTCCACTTTATAATGAACTTCCTATGAACCAACTTTTTATTCTTCCGCGTATTAGAGCTCTCATTTAGTGCCTTAAAAGCTTTTACATCGCAAAGGAGATAACATGTTTGTGAAACATCGTTATAAAAAATAAATCCACCTCCACGTAATCATATTGAGGGGGCGATCGTACTGTGGAGAGCATAAACAGAATGTTCTCATTTGGTTGAAAACAGGCGATTTTTACAAGCGGGGAGACTTTGTTGCACCTGTATTAATTGGATGCACGGGCCACGATGCTGCCGGATGAAAATATTTATGTTCTCCACAAAATGTATTGGGATATATCCAGGTGAAAAAGCTCTCTATTATCTACGTAAGCCCTGAGTGTGATGCGATGCGAAAACCAATAGCTTCAGCCAGTGATAAACAGCTGGCGTGGTTTGTAATCCTAGGCTTGAACCAATTGCTGTACGAAGCGAGATAATAATTAAGCTTGTGACGACGCGCATACTAATCGTCATACAGGTACATTAATCTAGCTGAATGTACACTGGGAAAACCTAATTATAAATGTGCACTACAAATTCTAATGTTCCGTTACTGAGTAGATAGCATGTTCATATTTTATTTGGGAAAATGAGCGGATTAATCACTGATTTTATGTAGTCATTAGCTTGGAAATATAAAATGTGAACCGTGCTAAGCCTTTGACTTTTTGTAGGCGCTTTATCATCTCGTAGCAGAAATAGTAGCCAGGGCAATCCCATCAAAGGTAAATCCTCACAGGACTAGCATTTCTATCAATATATCTTTAAGATAACTTATCCCTAGACGTAAGATATATTATATTACAGGTCCATAATAATTTATAAATAGGTCAAGACTGATCTATCAGTTGATATGGAGCGACCCATTTCACAAAAAAAAAAAAAAACTTTTATCGCTTATCCGCCAGTTGACGTTTGCAATTAACAAAATTGCAGATGAGAAAATTATTCAATGAGAGTTATCACTTTGTAGCGGTATTAATTCAAACTCAAACTCAAACTCAAACATTTATTTATTCAATTAGACTTCTTATAGAAGCACTTTTGAAACGTCATTACATATTTTAAAATTTACCACCGATTCGGAAAGCAGTATCTACGGAGAAGAACCGGCAAGAAACTCCATAGTTGCTCTTTTAAATCATGTCAGTTTTACAATTTTACAAAATACATATGTAACATCATATATTATAATAATAATAATTGCAAAAACTACTTATGTATGAAAAGCAGTCATTTAAAAGGCAAAGCAAGCAGCATAAATCAATAAAAATGAAGTTATCTGTTAATATTGTGATACAAAGAATATGATTATTTATTTTAAAACTTTGCACCACTAACAAGTAGCGCAAATTGTGAATAACATTGCATGCAATGCATTTTTATAATCTAGTCTGGAACATTACAAATTCGTACAGCATTTAACAATTTATCCCCAAGAAACTTGCATCCAAAGCTACAACGAGCATCTTAAATTACCCCTAAAGACGAACCATACAAAAATGACCTACTATTTCTTTCTTAGACAGTGTTGAAGAAACAAAAGCCGATTTTGGAGTTAAACTTCGCAGCTTAATGCAGTGCTAATTAATCTTTGTGTTAGCTTCGACGCTTTTCTACGTAAATGAAGCACCGTGTTGTTTTAACTTTTAACGTTTAATTTGTTTACGTTATAAAAACGTAACGTTCAACGGATTAATTTTTATTACAACTGCGCTTAATTTTGTTTTTAATTTAGGCTTGATACTGCTTAAACAAAATTATATTAGATATATATACGTTAATAGAAGATACGAAATGTAAAAAATGCGTAGCGTAATAAAAAACTTGGAGTTGATTATCATTCTGAGAACAATAATAATTAACGCTTGTTATCTGCAAAAAAACATAATATAAATGAAATAACAAATAGACTTATCGATACTTTAGCTTATCATTATAGTTACGTTCGTAATAAAAATCAATTCGTAGAACCCTACCTATCAACATCTAACAATTAATAGTATTTAATTACTTAACGTGGAAATATGTAAATAATGATACTATTTCACCGACGGCCATTAAGTATATTATATAAATAAGTAAACAAACCAAGTGTAATTTAGTTTCTAATGCCGTAGATAACTTTAGATTTCGGTTTATGGAATCCACTATGGAAGTGTCTGTGGTATTTCGTTTGGACAGCGAGGAACACAGCTACTACGTGTAGGTAACATTAGAAACATATTTTAAGCACTCGTTTACTTGATTCAAAATAAACTGTAGAAATTATGTTGGATAATTTTTAAGGAAAATAATGTGATTGTCAGGTGGCTTTTAATTAGTTAATAATGCGAAATGAAGTTAAATAGTTCATTACGAATAATTAAATACTTTTACTTGTGGTAACTATATATTTTAAGAAATACGTAGTCTCAAATCTATATAATAATTACAATGTACTTATGGCTCAGCATTATGACTTGTTAATTTTACATGGATATGTTATATCCTTGTTATATCCTAACGTTTTCTCTTAATATTTACTTCTATTTCTAAATGTAGAGTTCAAATTTTCATTTAATTTATTAACGCTTCACGAAGCAAGCATCCGTGTGTCACGATGTTTACCTGCTCCAAAACTATGTTTAATACAATACAATATTGTAAAGTTTCCGTGTCCGACATGAGAATTCAGCTAAAATGTGAAATGGATGTTGTTCAAATTCAAACACGAAAGATATTGAAACTATTTGATGCATTTGACATTATGAAATTCATCATGTTACGTTGTTTTAAACTTTTAAACGTGTTTTAAACCTACAAAATGTTGGCAGGTCAATTAATGTTACATGTATAGAAATAAGATAGTTTTGCTCTACCATGGAAGTATATTGATTCATAAACAACATAACTTTACGAGAAGCACTATAACTACTGGAATGATTTTAAAAATTCGCTATGCCGACAAACGGTTAATAAAAAATAAAAATGTATCATTATCATGCCGACAAACGGTTAATAATAAATAAAGAACAAATGCACGAGATAGTTTTCATCTCTTTTGATTAAGCCGGTGCAAATAATATTCCATTATTCCGATCACCATCATAAGCCTGCTAATTTCCCGATACTGATCCTCAAGCCTTCTACAAGGGTGAATCTCAATCCGCTAAGCTACAAGGAATGGTCATTCCGTAATATTTTTGTCTATTTTTAGAGGATCCCGATAATATTTATATATTCACCGTTTATATTGTTGTTGACATTCTGGATATTTTATATGAGCGGCGTTTTCGATGAAAATTATTGACTGATGTGTTGGAAAGGCTTATTTTTATGACGAACTTGATAGGGTATTATTATTGGCATGATTAAAGTACTGACTTTTCGCTTTGTTTATTCAAAAGTTATATGTTTTAGTTTATATAATAAAATGCATAATAATCATAAATATATTAGCACACTATAATAATTAAACCAATAATAAAGCTCATTTTATAAAGCCTACCATTAATCGTTCATAAATAAGTAATCAATGTATCAACTTCCGTAACATAACCTCAAGTTGTTACGTAATAAACGAGTTTTGTTCAAAGTAACTAATTTAAAGTTTTTTCGTTTTGGTGTTTCTATTATTCCGAACAGCTTGTAAACTTAACACATCGAAGTTTGTTCATCTCTGGAACTGGGAGATTACTCGGGACCAACTTGTTTGTGATATCTTCACTACAATATACTTATACAATTGCATTTTGTTTGATGAATTGTGTGAAAGTGAGGTATTGGAACACTTCTTGATACTTATAAGTTTTCTTTTTAGCGTATCAAAATTATAGTGTCTGTAATATAATATAGTGTCTTAGTGATTTTGACTTCTTAATATTCATATCATAGCACGTTTATTAATTTACGATGAAATGACTCAATTAAATAAGATCAATGTAACATTACACATTAATAATATATATTTTATGTACTTTTTCAGTAAACAAACACGAAAGCTTGATTACATTTGCGACATTAAAAGAAAAATTTAAATTACAAGCATTAAAGTACGAATGATATCTATCTGCATGTATTACGTCTGATGTAGAGGCATCCAATTTGAGGCAACGGAATTCACTTGCCCAATATTCTGTAATATATTTCGGAATACAGTATGAAAGGAATAATAATAATATATGCAGGTGGCTTTCAACCTAAAGATATTTCTTTTAAGGTTCAATGCTATTATTAGGTAACTATTATTTTTGACATTATTTTTTTGGATTATCAAATTCCATGATAAAATCAGTAGAATTGTAAATATGCACTATGCAGTGGTATCTACTTGGCATTTTTTTAAACATAAATTACTCGATTAATGAAATTAATAAAATTCTTAAAAATTAATAAAGGAATAGCTTGATTAGCTTCATAGAAATCTTAATAATGATTAGCTTAGATCAAAACATACAAACACTACATATGCATGTACAAAATTCCACCATATAGATTTGTAGGTAAAGAAAAATAATATTTTTATCAGATTATATTTTTCGTCGTTTTAGTTAGAAAACCTCTGAATTAATTGTCAATTTATTACGATCTTGTGACAAAATCCTGACAGAGGGAGGGTTCCGTATGTGTTTCTTTTGTTAAGAGAAAATAAACAGGCCAACTGACCTCCTAAGTATTGTTGTTCAGAATACTCTCTGAGATACGGGACTCATAATTTTCTTAGACCTATTCTTTGCTTTATTTACTTACAGTATTTTTTACTATTTATTATATTCCCTGTATTAAACGGGAAAATATCCAAGTGGAAAATTACGAGGAAAGTCTTTATTATGATGATCCGTGTTATAGATAAAGACCTAAGAAGATATTTTCAATTAAAATATGGTGTAGTATTAAGATGATGATTTTTCTTTTCCGTTACACAAATGGTTCAAGTATTTTTCCAAGTGCCAATCATCATCATTATCATCTGCCTATACATGATCCCAATGCAGGGACACGGCCAACAAACTGTCGATAATTCTGAAAAGTCTCTAAGCCTGCAGAACAATCATCTACTTGCATATAATTTTAATTTCAAAATCTTCCCCAAAATTTATTTTCTAAATATTGTATTCAATATACTAATATAAAGCGGTCTACGATTAAAGGTTCTCTTTCTCTTTTAAAATTTATATGTGATTACTTATAAAAAATGAGGGAGTTACATTCAAAAATCTTCTACGCCGAAGTGCTCTAATCAAGATTCAAGATGCGGCGGGCGCGAGTGCTGTCTCCATAAATTACGTATCAAGTATGTGAAGAGGCTTTATGAAAAATGTTTTCCCTACGCGGGGCTTCTCGACGGATACTTGCGGTCTTAGTACACGCTTTTATGCAAACAAAATACTTATGATACGCCAGCCTTTGATATGCCAGCTCGTTACTATTAGTTTCCCGCTAGTTATTAAATGGAGTTAGTCGGGCTGCGTCGCTTTATGTTCGACATCGTACGAGGAAATATTTTATTAAATGAATTGCAGTATCGATAGGTAATACGGATTATCAAAGGGAATTTTAAATAAGCGATTACGTTACACGTCAGTGAGACGCACGCGTCTCCAATCCGCTTTCGATTTGGAGACAAAGGGAAAGTTTGATGGAATTGGATCATCGAGCTTAATATTCGGACACTATGGACTAGACCGAGAATCTTTCAGTTACGTAAAATCTTTGATGATATTATCTGAATGGACGACTTTCAACACTAGATAGTATCGCTTTCAAAGACGGAATAAACCGATATGAAAAAATACGTAGAAACTTGCGAACAAAAGAAGATATTCACGTTGAGAAGATATCAAGCTTTCATTAAATTACATGGAGTAAAAACAATTATTTTGAGTTACAATTTTAACGGCCACAAACAAATAAAGTATAATTTTGTAAATCGGTGTAACATTTTCATAATTTTTTTCTATTGTACTTTAAGGATGGAATTATTTGATAACAATAACCTCATTTTACTATCATCAAACTATTTTAGAACTGTTAATAAAAATAAAATTATGCTCATTTGGAACTCTATCAATGACAGTAACGATTGAATTCTCTAATGGCAAAGAAAACCTCAAGATACAGCGTTGAGTGGCATGAGCTTAATTGTGAAGTATACGAAGGTAAATATATTCGGTGTATTTGCACACGCCGGCTTTAATCCATCGGACGGGTACAAACGACATCGTCAGGTGATATCAGTTGCAGCTGTGTCGCTGAGATTCACTTGCGGATTGATGGTATTGCAACCCGATGCATACTGCACACAACAAACCGTGGAGCCAACGCGATTAGTATCTCGCAGACGAATATCAAAATCGTCTCGATGCATTGCACCGATTTATCAAACTTATAAGGAAAAATGGGAATGCATAGTTTGCCCTTGTAAGTTCTCCTACAACTTATCGGTTTTGTGTTCGAAAGAAAGCGAATATCGCGTTTAATCTTTTCCCTCATCCATCTATAGCAACGGATCAGTAAAGCTGCATATTGCACGATTACATGGCAAATTGATTCCAACATAATTTAACTAGAGAAAGTGGATTATATTGTAAACTAGCGACCCGCCCCGGCTTCGCACGGGTGCAATGCTCATACTAAATACACTACAGAAAAACTGTGAACGTTGTATATAAAAACATAGCGGCCCGCTCCGGCTTCGCACGGGTATAAAATATACAGCCGGGCGGCCGGCCGGTACCGCCGCAAACGCTACGTCCCGCAATTTTTAAATCTGTAATATCTTCGAAAATATTCACTTAAATCATACGGTGTAAAGGGCCATATAGATCTATATTAAATGAACAATGTATTCAAGGTATTTAAGGATTAATGCTGTATTGGTTAAAATCGCTTCGAAAATTAGCCATTATTTGTCGTAAAAAGTAAATGACAAAAAAAGTTATTGTGGGTTATCCGAGATAGACATATACCATCGCAATGTATAAAATCTCAAAAATTTCAGTACTTCTCCACTATTTAATGGATGTTATTATACATATAAACCTTCCTCTTGAATCACTCTATCTATTAAAAAAAACCGCATCAAAATCCGTTGCGTAGTTTCAAAGATTTAAGCGGACAAAGGGACATAGGGACATAAGGAAATCGGGACAGAGAAAGCGACTTTGTTTTATACTATGTAGTGATGATGAAAATGAATATTAAAATAGATGAATTTACAACTAACACTGTCAGAGTATTAGGTACGAGTTGTGAGCGTTGATGATAAAAGGTCGGCTATAATAAATATAAATGCTGCACGCAACTTACACAGAGTGGAGCTAGAGCATAACGGTGGCAGGGCACTCATCAAGTCCTCGATATTTCACCGTACATTACAAACGGTGCGGCGGACAACTGAAGTTAATTGGATGCGCTAGCCACAGCAGAGCACCGCTATGAAATATAAAACAGGCTGAGCGCGTTTCCGACTGAGCGCTGGCCCATTATCCTGCTAGCAGTCAACGTATCGCGCCGCGTCTCGTTATCGTGGCGTATGCTTAACGGAGTTACCTCTCCGGTATGCGGAAATTTCGTTGAAGTGACAGTTGATGAGCTGAACGTGATGCTTTGCCATAGTTAGGAGATGCACATGCTCCTCGTAAACATGCGCTCTTTTCTGTTGTGAACTAATGATGCGATATAAAATGGAACAGTGCTTTTTCGTTGTGGTTGCCTGTATTTTTAAGTAATCTGAGATGCAAAATTAATTAATGGGATTATTCATTTTGTAAGTCTATAAAAGGTACGATTAGCACGAATGAAGTCACTTAAAAAAATAATAAAGCTGATTGATTTCACCTATTCAATGGCCATAGGAACATTAAGCTAGTTATCTTAATGCTACAAAAATACCCATTATCAGTAAACAATAACAACAATCCATATAAGTCAGTTAGTGCGAGAGTCTAACTCTTAAGTTTTTACATAAATCCATCTACCTTGAGCGTTTGATGAAATATTATCCGCTTATGAGAATAACAAGCCATGTTGGCTTCATACAATGTTCTAGACGTTTGAACAACACCGAGTTAGCAAGCTGATAACAGCATCCTTGAACGAAAAAATCCTCCTTTATACATCTATTCGAGCAAAGCTAACATTTTTGTTTGTTTAGGACAGATTCGCTCCGAATAATTGACAGATCAAAGAAATTTATTGATAGCTATTTACACGGATTTCTTTCCCCTGAATGTTTTAATCAAATGACTTCGCTTTTAGAATATTATAAGAATATTAATTGATGTTGATATAAGAGAACAATGTTCATTAATTTATGAGGGTATATTTTCTTTCGAATGCGTATCTCAGAATTTTATTAGAGGACATCAGAGTTGAATGTGAGCCTTATTTAATAATTCAAATATATCTTCTATAGAATAAATAAGTACTTAGCAATGTGAATCAATATATACATAACTTGAAACGTATTTGATAAATGGTATTAAAATCTACTATAAGGCTTTAAACGTTTCATTAAAGCATTATATACTGAAGAGACAATTACAAAGGTAATTTGCACTCCACTTACAAACCGAGCCGTTACCATATGAATAGAGAATCATTTATGAATGATCGAGCAAAATGTATGATAGGAAGGCTATCGACTCCATATTTCACAGAAATTAGCTTATTTGCCAGATATGTAGATTGGGCAGACTGGCTGGCGCCGCCCCAGTTCTGCGGACCAGAAAATTGGGTTACTTTGTTAAACATTTACCATCCTACTAAATGATCCGTCACTTATGAATATCAATGTTTATTGTACCGTATTTGGTACTTATGTGAAGGCTATGCGAGATTCAATGCCACTTGAAACATGATTCATGCAGTTGTTACTGTCCTCAATAATGTTTGCTGTTTATTGTTGTTCTAAATACATAAGGCCATCGAGCAGTATAAAAAATAAACCCCTTTTTATTAATTTTTCACAAACACGACGGATGCTTCTAAGCCCATAAGCTAATCACTACATAGTATAAAACAAAGTCGCTTTCTCTGTCCCTATGTCCCTATGTCCCTATTTCCCTATGTCCCTTTGTACGCTTAAATCTTTGAAACTACGGAACGGATTTTGATGCGGTTTTTTTTTAATAGATAGAGTGATTCAAGAGGAAGGTTTATATGTATAATAACATCCATCAAATAGTGGAAAAGTACTGTTATTTTTGAGGTTTCTAATGTGATGTCGTAAAAAATTACATTTTTTCCGCTTACATTGCAAACGCAGGCTGAACCCTACGAGTTTTATGAAAATAATGTACTAAGTATTATACACATTGAAAAGGTCTACAGAAAAGTCCGCGGTGGTATATGTCTATCTCTTATGGATAACCCACAATAACTTTTTTTTGTCATTTACTTTTTACGACAAATAATGGCTAATTTTCGAAGCGATTTTAACCAATACAGCATTAATCCTTAAATACCTTGAATACATTGTTCATTTAATATAGATCTATATGGCCCTTTACACCGTATGATTTAAGTGAATATTTTCGAAGATATTACAGATTTAAAAATTGCGGGACGTAGCGTTTGCGGCGGCACCGGCCGGCCGCCCGGCGCGGGCCGCTATGTTTTTATATACAACGTTCACAGTTTTTCTGTAGTGTATTTAGTATCAGCATTGCACCCGTGCGAAGCCGGGGCGGGTCGCTAGTATTATATTAAAATATAATTTAAAAAGGTATTAGCACAGTGTAAGTTTTAACTTTATGCAGATTTATCTGCCGTAAGTAATCTGTAGCAGTATTAGTTCGCTTCATATGATAATAATCCATTACAAAAATTATAACACGACCCCTTGGTCAGGTAAGAAAACAAAATAAAGGAAAAAAATGTTATTATTTAATAATATTACTATTGAAGATGTTACTTTAAACCATTCTTGTTGTGTATGTTATGTAGCTCTTTTATCAGGACTTAACAATTATAACCATACTTTTATAAACACAAATGAATTCAAATAAATAACCCACTATTATTATTGACTACTAGACAACATAAATAAAATAAATCTATCACAACTACTGAAATGCAGCAACTTCTTCACATTACGGTTTCAGTTTCAATATATGTACTTTTATCTAAGGTACTTGAGATACTGAATAAACAACTTTGGCGCAGAAACAAACAACAATAAAGAGCCAAGACAAAATGAATCTGCTGTTTGTGAACTTCTAATATGATTTTACTTATGAAATAAGGAATGCTAAATGCATGGGTGCTCTCGATATAGCAAAGATGCGGGCTGTTGATTACCTCCCCAAAAATGTATGGTATACCTACGTATAAGAAAATTATGCATGTACATTTAAGAAGGTACAATTTCTTATTTTCTAAAGTAGTTATATAGCTGATCTTTTGCAGTATATTAAAATCGTAATTCGCATTGAATATCGCATTATGAATCCTTCAATTAAATACAATATAAGTATGCTAACTATTTTCTTTTTTTTTTTTTATGCCATAGGACAGCAAACGAGCAGACGCGTCGCCTGGTGTTAAGCGATACACGCCGCCCATAAGCATCCACTCAACTGAGAAGTGGATGTGTTGCTGTCCTCAAAGGGATTTGGAAGGAGTTAGGGAGAAGGGGCGAGGATGGGAGGGAGTGAGGATAGGGAAGGAGAGGATGGGTAGGGGATGGGAAGGGATGTGGGCCTCCGGACCCCTCACTCACCGTACGGAACGCGACAGTAAACTGTCACTATGGCGCCGATATTCTGTGAGGGTGTGGTACCTTCCCCGGTGCGAGCGTGGCCCAATTCGTGCCGAAACATGCTCGACTCCCACTCTCAAACAAGTTTAATAATAATAATTAAACAATTAATTTTTTACTGTTTGTAATGTAACAGATATGATGTTGTTATAACTCATAAATATATCAAAAAATATTTTCCTCTAAAATTAAATGATAAAACATAAACACTTTCTGCTTATAATATGCATACTACCAGAGATACTAGAATTTGTATAAAAGTGTATCTATTCATACACAACGACCCGACTTCTTGGTTTAGTACCTATACTCAAACTTGAACGATTGAGCGCGGGCGTCCGTTAAAACATACAATGGTACTTATCCATATAGATAAATTGTTCAGGGAAATATACTACATATTATATTAGAAAGATATTGAGGTTTATAAAAAGTATTGTTTCCTGTTGTTATAAATTTTGTTCATTGTTATAAATTTTGTAATTCCCGATTTGTTAAAGCTTTTATATAATGAATCATAATAATAACATTCCTGTAGAAATATTTATAATTCCTGATTCAAATAACTGTTTTAAATAATCTGTTTATATAAATAAACTAGCGACCCGCCCCGGCTTCGCACGGGCGCAATGCTGATACTAAATACACTACAGAAAAACTGTGAACGTTGTATATAAAAACATAGCGGCCCGCTCCGGCTTCGCACGGTGCACGGGTATTAATAGATAGCCGGGCGGCCGGCCGGTACCGCCGCAAACGCTACGTCCCGCAATTTTTAAATCTGTAATATCTTCGAAAATATTCACTTAAATCATACGGTGTAAAGGGCCATATAGATCTATATTAAATGAACAATGTATTCAAGGTATTTAATTGGTTAAGGATTAATGCTGTATTGGTTAAAATCGCTTCGAAAATTAGCCATTATTTGTCGTAAAAAGTAAATGACAAAAAAAAGTTATTGTGGGTTATCCATAAGAGATAGACATATACCATCGCGGACTTTTCTGTAGACCTTTTCAATGTGTATAATACTTAGTACATTATTTTGATAAAACTCGTAGGGTTCAGCCTGCGTTTGCAATGTAAGCGGAAAAAATGTAATTTTTTACGACATCACATTAGAAACCTCAAAAATAACAGTACTTCTCCACTATTTAATGGATGTTATTATACATATAAACCTTCCTCTTGAATCACTCTATCTATTAAAAAAAACCGCATCAAAATCCGTTGCGTAGTTTCAAAGATTTAAACGTACAAAGGGACATAGGGACATAGGGACATAGGGACAGGGAAAGCGACTTTGTTTTATACTATGTAGTGATGATACATTTTGAAAACGAATGATCAATTAAATAAACATGAAGTAATTTTAACTTATTGATTATGAAATAATAAATGGAATTTATGAAAATAGCATTTATTATTAATAGATTATTCAGAAATTACAGAAAACTATATATCATTAGGTTCTTTGTTACTGTATAGTTGTAAACAATATACATGAAACGAATGCATACAGACATAATTTTACAATCTTAATAAACCATTTTTAAAATGAATAAGATACCAATAAAAAAGATTTGGTTAAAAAATTATGCATTCTTTTAACCAATAAATAAATCTGTACACCATAATGAAAACACTTTGAAAAATTAATTTTCGTTTAATCAAAAGTTGTTTAAAAACGTGAACGTCTTTTAAGAGTACCCACTGTAGACGCTCTAATTCCACCGTCAGAGTTTATCAAGGGAGATAAGAAAGTTTTTCTTATTAAGTATCAAAGGAACTGTCGTAAATACAGAAATTAGCGAGAGTATCATCGCTGGAGCGGTGTGTAAACATCTAAAGTTTGAAAGTGGCGCGACGCAGTACCGGAGAGCAATCTCGTTGGCCCAACGTATAAGTTTGTACCTCAATATTAGTCCTATATCAACCCACGACATATTAGTTTCCTTCAAACGATGCCATCGACTGGGATTTTTGTTAGATTAAAATGTGCTTAGGTTTTTAATTTGCGAGATTAAATGACGGGTGGTCAAGACTATTAATAGATTTATCGATTAAAGATAAACTGAAGAGGATAGTTTAACAAGTGAATATTATGAGCGTGGCTGTCTGATTATTATAAGATTGAAGGAACTGAAATCTGAATTATATAAGCACTACAATATTCAGGGTATTTTTTTTTTTCATTTCAAAAGATGAGTATTATTTTTTATTCATACACATTTAAAATGATATAAATATGAACTATATTTCATAAGATAGCAAGAGCAATATTTTATACAACTAAATAGCCAAGCGTTATAATAATAAGACATTAAGTGGCCCGTATTCATTAAAAATAATGTATTTGCCCCATTTTAAGTGATAAAGTGGCGTGCTTAACGTATCAAGAATATGTAAAACTATGTTACGTGAGATTTTTATAACTTAAAAAATATACATAATATGTGTATAATAATGATATGAAATTATGAACAATGAAAATTCATCAACTCGAATTCGAAATTCACTTTATTTGCTGAATTCAGTTTTAAATAAATATTAGATTATAATATGTTACAAAGTAACGCATGCTGCCCTTAAATTAAACGAAAAAATCTGACCAAATTATAAAAGATTTATCAAATTTTGTTTGCGCATACGCAGCATCTCATAGAAAAATTTAGTGTGGAGTGCCTTTCTGCACGAATATTCCTAAGATATTAATTAAATGTATGTACGGGCCAAATAATAAGTATAAGCAGTAATTTTTGTGTTATATACAAAGTTATTACTTAATACTAATATTGAAATTAAATAATGTGTTTATAGCATATGAAATTAATGTTTAACAGAAAATCAATCAATCTACTTCAACTCAAAATTCGCTTTATTTGCGGAACATCAGATGTATGATATTATATGTTACAAAGTACCAAATTCAGTACGTAAACTAAATTTAGGATTTAGGATTTGCGCATACGCAACAAATGGCAGAAAAAAAAACGATAATGTGGAGAACTTTTTTGTTTCAACTCGCGGGTATTTTTTAAATATAAATTAAAAGTACTGCAATATTATTATTTATTATATCAGTATTATAAATAAGAGAAATTTACTACCCAATTATTTATCTTAAACTATATTAACATCAATGATGAATGAAATTTTAATTAAATCCTGTGCAATTTAATCAAAATGTATTCGTTACGTAACATCAAACTTATTCCAAACGAATAACTAATAAGAAAATATATAAAGTGTTTTTAATATGTAGAGATGTAGAGTACGAGTGTGTGTACTTCCAACGTTCGAATAGAAAAAAATAAAGATGTATGTATGTAGATTGTAGAGTACTAGTGCGCGTGCGCCTTTTGTGCAACCGTCTAATTCGCGATATAGTGTAAAGCAGAGGAGCAGAGGACAAATTTTAATGAAACGATAACAGACCACCCGAGACCGAAGCGCGGGCATTAAATCTGACTCATAAATATGTTATGTAAACCCACCCTAATAATTAGTCGCGGTTACGACGTGTAGTTAAGTTTTATGGAGCCCGTAGAGGCTCTAAGTGGGAGCGAGAGCTCTGGAAAAATGTTCTTTAATTTGTCTGCCGGCGTTCAGGGGCGATGAAGCGGAAATTGTTATGTTTATTCGGGAAATCTTGTTTCTGTAGCCGCTGGGTTTTTCCCGCACTTTTAATGCGATTGGATTTCCGTATTCCCTTCTTACAGTAGAGATCGCATTATCAATCTCATTGAATATGTATAGTTGAGACTCAATCCGTTGAAAGTTCACTTTCGCTCGGAATACTTGCTATAGCTTTTATATGAAACATTTATCGCTCTACTTTGTTTGTTTTTCGGTGTTTCTATAACATCTGGTCTTTATAATTTATATGTATTTTACATACAATTGCGATGAATACTTATATTCTTTATTTATATTATGTAATTTTATGGTATATGTTTTTGAGGTGTGCATACAAAAATAAACACAGATGAACCTTTCATAATTCATATTATTCCTTTCATAAATGCTATTTTTGTGTAGCTAACTATATTACCTTAAACAATTAGAAAGTAAATTAGCGGTCAGGACAATGGACATACGTGTGTGAATGAGCATAGGTACGAGATGAATCATTGATAAGGATCCCGCGTGCCGGTCGCCTAGGAGGCAGCGCGGGAAGGGCGCGGGGGGCGACAGCGTGGACACAGTACCTGGAGCTGTCGTTGCACTCCGCAGCTGCTCCGCTCTTAGTTTGTTAACTAGTAGTAAACTTAGTTTGTCAACTAGTTCACAAGTCCCGAAGCTACTGGCGTAAGCTCGTGAAGCGCGTGCTCGAGTTACCACGAGAACGGCGACGAAGCGAGATACGGAGTCATGCGGTCAGCCAAAAGGACACAAACCTACTGGCGAGCTTGGTGCTGGGGCGCGGGCGGAGCGGCGGGCGGGGGCGCGCCATTGGCCCACCGGGGCACGCCTCCGCCGCCGCTGCCGCCGCCGACGCCGCGGCGTCGCTCCGCACCACACCGCTCCGATTCTTACTTCTTACTTTTACATTTGCATGCAAACTTTACCAAACATTCCCACTTGCACACTTCAACTTTAAACTACTTCTATGAAATATTTGGGAAGGCGGGCAGAGTTACGAGGTCGATACGGAGCTCCACTGTATTCGAGTCGAGTTAGAAGTGTAAATACGTAGTTAACTTTATGGCCACTTACGCTCGAAGGAAATATATTTCCGAGTGAAATATAAAACGTGGAAAATTGGCCTATACGTTGTCTTGAAGAGTCGTCACAGCGCAGCAGTAAGGTATATTAACGTCGGATGTGAGGCGACGATGCAGGAATTCAAACGAGTGCACTAACGCACTCGACTTAGACATTTCGCTCACGTACCTTCGGATACAAAGTAACTTTTCGACTAGTTCAGGCCTGCACGGTGCACCGGCATCGAGTCTAAATTGCGCGACGTCATCACATAATCCAATCGAATATTATACTGACAAGTTTGTATCACCGTATCAACATCAATTTTCGACAGCAAACTTATTAGATAACAGTATTATATAAATTGTATATCAAGAGGTTTCCTTAGCAGCTTTTCAAGACGAATCTTAATAAAATTAAAACGTTAGGATCAATACCATTATTTTGTCAGTCTTATCTTAAACTAAGTCTTAAACTATGTGGTAATATTTTAATCTAAAGTCCCACACGTTGCAGTGACAATCACGCGCTAAGACGTCTGGCGTCGTTAATCACAAGCCTGTATGACACCTGCATTATAAGAACTTATCACCTAAAGCCCTTCTTGTGTGAGAAGAGAAAAAAATATGAATCAACAATTCAATCTTGAGAAGAAAAAAAAATTATTACGGCCGAATTGATAACCTCCTCGTTTTTTTTAAGTCGGTTAAATAGTTCAGAATTTATCATTCAAATGAGTTGGGAAGTTAAACCAGTATTATTTTTTCATTAAATGGGAAACTCATCACATAACTTTGAGCATAAATTTACATTTGCATGAATAACTAACAAACATATGAATCACAATGGTTAAAAACTTTTGACAACTGCTATCCAAAAACTATCTAACCAAATTAGAATATGAAACTGACGTCGCAGGAAAAAGCACATTAAGCGAAGCATAAAAACTGAATCAAACTATTTTTAGCTTTACAAAGTGAGAAGAATTGTTAACTAAAGTTATCCATGGTGTATTCTGTTTCTTTTTTATTTGCAGATTTCATAAAAATATTACACCTTTAGATCAGTTTGAAATGTTATGTTTACACGAATAATTATTAGTTGTTGTTGACGTATTTGTGTTTCCGCAAGCTATATGAATCAAGTTATATATTTGTGAAAGATCAGTAAAATATTTATAATTTTTTGATTCCTGAACATATGAATTGAATTAATAAGCAAGGCCCCTCCGGAAAAGGAGGTGTTGATAGCTTTCCTCACCTGCTATCCTATCCAAATTCTGAATTTCCTCTTTAATTGCCTACATATCGAACAAATCATATCAATTATTAGTATTTCATTTCTACCGTATCATCGTCTATAGAACAATGATATAAAATAATACACAAAATGCAATCAGGACACTTAGGGCTTTTAGTATCTCTTTAACCTCCTCGAACATAAAAAAATGCCACGCTTCGGCAGTCTGCTCTGTGATATATCGTAGAGACTGTTAAGTGGCATGCAAAATGTATTTATACTTTGTACTTCCTTACGTCGTTATGGCAAGGTTCCAAGTAAAACAATCTTCCGCTAGGCGACGATAACAGCACCAGCTATGATTTTATTACGTGAGACACCCATAAAAATTAAATAAACTACACTCGTAAGCATATTAACGACTTTAATAATGAAACTCTCGTAACGAAAAGCATTCAATTCATTATACGATTCACCAGTCGTATCGTTTGCATTGGCGGTTTATATTAACTGTATGTTTAATGGCTTATGTCTAGATGATAATTTTAATTTTAATGATAGGTATGACGTATAAATATTTTTAATATCTCGTCCGATGAGTTGCGAATTACCATTGTATTTCTCTTATAAGCACTGCAATTCCATAACATATATTTTATCGGTGCTTACAAAATAAATAATAAATTTTAAATCAATGAAAATTAAGAAGAAATTCCATGGTTGGGTTATGGGGAATGTAATTTTAACGTAATGAATGAACGATATTGCCAAACTTACATCAACACAGTCACTTCTTGATGGCATCATAAGGAGATTCAAGATTCATATGAAATAAATTGCTTCCTAGTCGATATTCGGTAGGGGTTAATGAGGCGTGACTTTGAAGAGGGTCAGCTGGCCCTTACAACGGACAATATGCAAGAACACCTCCTTGAAACATGTTGAAACACATTGACATAACGCTATTCATGTCGACTCCGTGTAAGCGATCTGAGTAAATGTGATTCAACTGTAATAGCACTTAGCTAATTAAAAAGAGTAGAATTCAATGTTCGTGTTTGTTCACACTGTGAAATTACTTGTGCTAATAATACCTATAGATTAAACACATTATCCTAATGAATGTCAACTGTGATAAATTAGTTAAAAGTTCTAGCTTATGACCTGTAATAATTAATGATGCCCTCGATTTGGTGTCAACTCAATAGGTAATAAATTTTAAAATAATAAGCTTCATTGTTGTTTTTTATTTATTAAATAATAAATTACACATTGTAAATAAAATTGAAGTTAAATGCATAAAAGAACGTAGATTGCTATAAGCGCAGAAAATATACTCAAAATAGGATATAATATGGCCCTTCAATAACCCCCTACTTATATCTTTTCATGCCTCCACAAAAAGCCAAAGCGAATCGTCACCCAATCTTTGCCACATTCATCGCATTTATATAGAAGCAAAGAACATTTATAACAAGCTACACATGATAAAACTGCATAAAAACAGAAACGCTAAAAGCTATAAAATAACTCCCTAAAGCAGAGCAATACACAGCATAAAAATGACACTTTCGCAATATTATGATAACTGATAAAACGAGGTGCAGCGCACATTTTCATGGATGGGTGAGCTGCTTTCAACCCTTGTCACTGTCAGGGCGTATTATCTGCAATTTTTATATTGAACTGCAACAGTCACTTCTTCGCTTTTGTGCTGTATCGAAATGTTCAAGATAGTTTACCTTGCAACGTCGTAGTATAATGTTTCACGTTGCTCTGTCGATAGTCTAGACTACAGATTAACGTATTGAAACGGTAAATTGTAGATTAAATTAATACGTGGATAATATCATATTCGTATAAACTTTTGTAAAGCTTGTTGTATGTTGTTATTACCAGTTGTTATGTTACCAGTACGAATTTTCTTTAACGTAACTGTAAATATATAGTTGATTTAAGGTACATTATTAACTTTTCCTACCATTTATTACTTGCTACTTTTTGCATACTTTTTATTTTTCATATGAACAAAACTCAAACATGTATTTATTTCATACAACGTTTTTTAACAGCACTTTTGAATCGTCATAATGCATAGAAATTATTATTTATCACCGGCTCTTGGCTCTATGCTCCTCAGAGAAAAGCAAGTATCTCTTTAGTTGCTCTTTTCAAATCATATCACTTTTAAATTGAAATAATCATACCAAATAATAATAATTCTAAAGAACTGTTTTCTAGTTCTTAAGCAACTACATTCCATGAATTTGTATTTTTCATGTATTCATTAACGTTGTTGTTAATTGGAATATATCACTAACAAATTGTTTAATTTACATAAATGTCAATTTTTACTTTAGAAAGCCGAAAAACATACAGGCATTTCAATTTATTGTTCTTCCTTTGGTTGTACTATATTATTTGGAAGAAGATGCGCTAAGACGGCCTTATAATTACAGTTGCATGTATTTTGTGTTTGGCATCTCACAGCATCTCACATACGAGTGCCCTATTTAATTTGCATATCTACATATTATTCTTACCCATTCTCCATCTATTTGTAAGAAATAAAACAGCAGAAGTATACTGACAGTATGGCAGCAATATAGACTTTATTAATATACTGAACAAACTTAATATTAATCCCATGAGCACTGTAACGAGCACTGAATACAAGTATGATCTCTTCATTATTCAGATTTATATTATATCTATCTCTAGCATAAATGGATATTCGTTGCAATTTACAATTACATTTAAAATCCTTCATAGTAGCATCAGATATTGTTAAATTAGCCGTGGAATGTCAGAAAAATGCAAGAAGGTAGTGTAATTTCTCGGATGAAAGTAGTAGAATAATAAGTTTTTTCGTAACAAAGCAAATACAAGCGTTAATGCAGCTGCATCGAGATTTTCCAACTGAGAAAAATTGCTCTTTTATGAAAGGTTACAGTTAAGAAGGTTTTAATGAAAATTCAGACCCATGCTATTGACAACTAGAGCTTTTTATAGAAATCTCATTACAATATAAGCAGGGAAAACAGAAAATACAATAAGATCATCGTTTTCCAGATAACATGATGTTTTCATATTTTCCATTAAAGATGTAAAGGTTAGATGTTTTGTTTTATATGTAGTTTATAGTGTAATTCCAGAAACTACTATATTTTAAGAGATCACCACCATATTTATCAAAATAATGGTTTCTACAATTATTTTGATAAATATAGTGGTGATCTCTTCCAATTCCAATATGCACTATTCTCGTTTATCTATGGTGTATTATAATTAATTATTAACTGAAGAATTACCTTCAAACATACTGTAAAGTGTAAGCAAAACAATGAAAGCTGAAAGGATTTTCTCCTACGGCTCTTTTCTAAGGAATATCTAACAAGAACAGAACTAATTATATAAATAAAACTTTTCCGGAAAACTAGTAAATCCATCAGCTTAGATGTGCTATTGAATGCTCCAACTGCGATGATTTTCAGCTCACTATATGTAGAAAAGTTTTCCCAACTAGTTTTTCTACTTGTAAACGATTTTACTTGATTTTGTATAAATAAAGAAGAAGCAAAAACAACAAATTTTAATTGCATTTATTATTAAAACTTACTTACTTCTAGTATTTTCTATATTTTAGTTTTCACATACTCTATACATTCATAAAGTCATCCAAATCAAAAGCTATTTTTGAAAACATTACGTAGTTATTTATTACTTTCATCCCACTACTGGGATGACATGTGCTCATTTATGCACCGATCATGGAGTTCTGAAAGTCCCAATAACCCTATTACGTGAATCATAGACGATTCAACACAAAATCCACTGGATACCCAGATTTATTACCAGAATAAAAGGAGGACGCGAAGTGGTCCAAATTAAAAAGCAATGCCTTGTCGAGACAGAGCCAGTGGAAACAAAGAAAAATTCATCAAGCTCTTTTGAACTCCGAGCATTGTGGTGCAGTATTCAGAGACCATCGGCGGAAAGAAAATCTTCAAGTAGATCGCCACTCTTTGATGCCCGATGCAAATAAGTAATCTCCTTTCGCAGGAAAATGCCACTTCATTACTTTGTACGCTCGTCCCATATAAAAGTATTGAAGATTTTGAAACTGAAAGCTACTTGTTGAATGCGGTTATGAATAGATTAAACGAAGTTAATTAATGATTTAACCTGAATACCAGCTTCGTTCAAATTAAATTTCCATACTCATAACCGATTGTTTTTAAAGTATTTACCGCAGCTTTAATTTTATATTCATTGAGAGATTGCTTTAAGCGCGGAGTTTTATACTTGTTATCACTTATCCGTGAAAAAAAAAATATTTATTTCTAAAGCTAGCTTTTATTTCAATTAGTAGGTACGTACGATTATTACGAATTTTTATATTTTTAAATTTATTTCTTAATGCAATATGTACAGTGTATCATTATATACACAACAGCTTATTATGGTGTTTTATACTTGCAATGATGAAGAAGGATATGCAGAAAATAAACATTATTTTTAAAACAAAAGCTTTTAGTGCAGGTCACACACATTGTAAACTTGGCGTCTTATCATACTTCAACATACATTATAAAAATCATTGATACAAAACAATGATTTATCAACATATCAATAACTAAACAATGGCCTCAATAGCTAAGTATTGAATCTACTTTCAAACATCTAAATGTTGGATTATAAATGATGTAACACACACATTCCATTACAAGATGTGAACGCTCACGTACCATGACTTACTGTGACTCCCCGTAACTCCCTCGCGATTTCAGATCAAGATTGATGCATTTTAGACTTCCAGCGTGATATGTATTGTGTATTATTGACCGTATACCATGTTGTGTATACGGCCGTTTCTGAGCTCATTATAATGCCATGTTACTATGCGATTTCGGCCTTTAAGAAATGCTTTTTGGTAGAATGATGCTTTATTATGCTAGGAATTGTATTATAAAAGCAAATGTGAGGATGGATGTTTAGATGGATGATTGTTATACTTCCCCTAAAAATAGCTCTTCATATATGCTTCAAAAATGGACAGCATTTTAGTATAGATTTTCGCGTGAGTAACTTTTACCCACAGTTTAAAGCTCGAGGTACGTACTATAAATATGCGACATTAAATACGGTAATATAATTCACATGATTTATGAAATACTTGAAGCACCGATGATAGCATTTGATTATGAAATACTCGATTAATTTCACTTCATTAATTCCGTGGCTCTAGTAATTAATCACCATAAGTGAATTCATCATTAGTAGGTAATGGAGTAGATGCATTTTCTGTTTCTCTTAATTGATTGATATTTTTCTATTATATGCATTTAATATTTCTAAAATCATAAATTTTATTTATTTATTAATTCTTTATTGCTCCAAGAAAGTTACAATAAAACTTAACCTAAGAATACATTTAAATTGGCGGTCTTATCGCTATGCAGCGATTTCTTCCAGACAACCAGATTTGTTATAGTAGGTACGGGAGTTTTTTTACTATAATAATTATTTTTTACTACAATTACAATATGACAGTAATATAAAGCTCCGTGATATTTGTTGCTTAACAATAAAGAAAGAAAATATCACAAGATATACATTATGCTAGCGCAAATCAAATGATCTACTATTCCTAAGAAAAAGACAAGTCGAGAAGATAATCAAATTCCCATTGAGATGGACCATATCAATTTACGACTTGTTCTTTTCCGAATTCTAGTTGATGCCCCGTTTTTCGTGGTATTTTTAGGGTTACCATACTATAATAATCCATACTAATATTATAAATGCGAAAGTAACTCTGTCTGTCTGTCTGTTACTCAATCACGCCTAAACTACTGAAACAATTTGCATGAAATTTGGTATGGAGATATTTTGATACCCGAGAAAGGACATAGGCTATCTTTTATTGCGAAATATGTACCACGAGCGAAGCCGGGGCGGACCACTAGTAAGAAATAAGACAATAACACATTCTACAAAACAAGTTCTTATTCCCATATTATAATATGCTTTTAAATATAATATAGTTCAATAACAAAATTCTTGCGGCCGCTTCCCAGCTCGGATAACATTGGTATGTTATGATCCGCGGTAATATTGCATTGTTATCGGATTTACATATGTATGCAAAAATTTCGGCTCGATCGAACAACGGAAACTGGGTCAAATTCAACTAGTGAGACTGATTGATTACGTACACACAAACACCGGGACGTGAAGCGAAATAAAAACATATTCAGTATTGATTTCACATATTTTCTTTCTCACTCTATATTAAAATATATTTTCACTATGCGAAGGCTGAAAACACAGTCAAATATAATGCTAGTCATGAATAGATAACATTATCGCAGGAACCTTTGTTTCCACATTTATTATCTCTATTAAAGTGTATTAAAGTCGAGCAGAAACATGAATATGCTCACTCAGTACATTACTTTTTGTGGAACAGACAGACCAGGCATATTTTAAATTACGGACGGTCCCATTTTTAAGGAAAAAAGTGTCCACGGAAACGAGGCCGCATGGGGAGCGTATTCACGTCAGTTCCTTTGTTTCCGCCACTCTCGGATTATGTTAATGCCGTCTCATGGACATTTGTCTTTGTGTAATGGTCCTCAGCTTTCCTTGCGCAGGTACAGAATTACTTTCCGATGTTTACCTACATACTGTATCATTATTTACGGTTATTTGTTTTTACTGGTTGGATTTAAGAGCATATTGTCTTTCCTGATAACTAACTGATTATAATGAATTTATTTTAAACTAGCTCTCCGCCCCGGCTTCGCCCGTGGTACATGTTTATGTTTTCTCTCCATAAGAACCATTCTCGTATTTAAATGAATATTATAAAAAAAAAGAATTAACGAAATCGGTTCAGCCATTCTCAAGTTATGCGCTTACCAACACATTTTGCGATTCAAATTTATATTATAGACTAAAATGTATGAAAGAGGCTGTGTGTACATAATCTCTTACATTCTATTATCTAGTGGTATCTCTCTATCTATGTCCTTAAAATTTATACTGAAATTAATCCAAATTACGCTCTTAGCCACTTTTTAACGCACAAATCCTTACTAAAATTTACAGCGCCCGACTGTCGTAACAAAAAGTAACCGTCTAATGCATTAGTCATTTACTGTAAAAGCTAAAGTACAGTGGTGTGGAAAATCCGTTTTTAATACATGGAAAGAGCGGTATTGGCAGGGTGCAGTTCATCGACACATATTTCTCAGAAGCCGGTGGCGTGCGGTGTCTAAGTGGTCCTGTGGTGTCCACTTATAACCCCTGTTGTTCTTAGCTTTGATAATTTATAGCGATAAATGTGTATCGTTTATTACCAAATTGCGAAAAGAGAAAAAATACGTGTTTGCTGCTTACGTCTTTTACGTTTATTTGAAAGTTGCGCAGGACCTCTTTGCTTACATTTCAGCGCCCACAACCCTATATTTCGCTGCTTTTATAGGCAATTATACTTAATTATTCAATCAAGGTCAAAACCTTGAAGTAGTTTTAGTAGGTTATGTGCGAATTAAAAAGACCATCAGATAACTAAATCATTTATTGAACAACATTACACAAAATATGGAGCAATTTGTATTAGTTTTGTTTTTACATGCTCCTTCATCCTCTTCAACTCTTCTTCAGGTGTCCTGTAAAAAAAATTCGTAAATCAGTTGTTAAATGGATCCATGCAATACATCACAAAGGAACACAGAACTTCGCATAATTAATCACTCCATCATGAGTATTGTCATGATTTATCAATGATTCAAACATGAACAGTATGACATAATCATAAGCCTACTATTAAGCAAATGATATTATTTTCAAGGCTTTCAGGGAAATGGTATTTGCAATTATCAATAGTATCCCTCTATCAATTGATGACATACCGCCCGCTAAGGTGATTATCAATGTAATGGGAATGATGATGAAATATTAATTTACCTTGCATTTATAAGCTGTAGTGCATAATTATATTTCACGTTATTAGTGCTTGATTTATCTACAATTTCGATATATTTTGGTGATTAATTTGAAATAGTAAAATAGACTTGAAAAGATAGAAATATTAAACGTATATAATATTCGTTTATAATATTCTGAATCAGAGCAATATAGCGAAATACTTTTTTTTTTTTTTTCAAAAATGTGTACTGTTAGACGTAACTTTTGATTTAATATTTTTGTGGATGAATAGTTGTCAATATAGCTGTCACTGTCACCTGTCAGAACATGCTTAGCTGTCGAATACTATAAATTGCCGCGTTCCTTTGACTCGGCGCGCAATCGTACGGATCGTGCCTAGGGGCTCGGACGTTGTTTATACGACGTTTGACCCAACTACCTTCACTTTGCTAATAGTCGTTGACTTGCTGCGATTTGTTAATCAATTAGGTAGCTGTGTAGAATCGCAGTACATTCTAATTACATTTCAAACTAATATTTAACCCAGTCTCGCGTGTAATTTCTATTATCAGAATTGGGATAGACTTCAAGCCCACTATTTTTAAATGTGTTTATGTTTACGTAGTTTTGTAACTGGCATTTGTGTTTTTTTTTTCGTGCGTTGTGTAAAGTAAAAGTTTGTTACGTGGATTATTGTAACGGGAATGTAGTCCATCGAAGAAATTGTGTGTGCTATCTGGGCTGCGGTCCAGTGTTTGTAATAAAAACCTCTCAGTTCACAGGTAAATTAGATTCAGGGATGCGAGGGCCCTACGAAGTAGTGCAGTAGTGAACTACGGAAAGAAGACTCAAGCCGCGGCACAGCATAATATGGTGCCCTGGCGTGGCGAGTGGTGTCCCGAAGCATGTGCCGAATTTTTTTGACGATGAGTGTTATTGGCTCGTAGTGATTCAAATCGCTAGTCGAACCCTGGCGTTGAGGTATTGTCTAGTCGCTGACGTATAGTAGTGATGTATTTCACTAGTCGTACGAGCGTAGATATACCGTCAAGTCGCCGTCTGTATGTCCGTAGTGAGTTGTCTCGCTAGTCGGATTTAAGAGTTGAGGTATTGTCTAGTCGCTGACGTATCGTAGTGATGTATTTCACTAGTCGTACGAGCGTAGATATACCGTCAAGTCGCCGTCTGTATGTCCGTAGTGAGTTGACTCGCTAGTCGGATTTGAGCGTTGAGGTATTGTCTAGTCGCTGTTTTACTAACGAGTGCGTAGAAAAGTATGGTCAGTGTGGCCGAGGCAGTGTGTTTTTGAAATCCCGAGATGAACTACCGTTGTATTGTAATACGAGAAAAGGCGTACGAGGACGTACGTTTGTCAGTATGGCCGTGTTAGACGTAACTTTTGATTTAATATTTTTGTGGATGAATAGTTGTCAATATAGCTGTCACTGTCACCTGTCAGAACATGCTTAGCTGTTGAATACTATAAATTGCCGCGTTCCTTTGACTCGGCGCGCAATCGTACGGATCGTGCCTAGGGGCTCGGACGTTGTTTATACGACGTTTGACCCGACTACCTTCACTTTGATAATAGTCGTTGACTTGCTGCGATTTGTTAATCAATTAGGTAGCTGTGTAGAATCGCAGTACATTCTAATTACATTTCAAACTAATATTTAACCCAGTCTCGCGTGTAATTTCTATTAGTACATAATATGTATGCTATTACTTTTGATTAAATGCAAATATGATAAAAAAAAGAATCTTACAAGATCAAAGAAGATCTTATAAATCGAAAGTAGAAAGAAGAGATTACGCTTTACCTTTCACGATAAAACTGGTTTCAATATAATTATACCGTCACTATCGTTAAATAGTTATCAAAAAGCTCAACTCAATCAAACGCTAACATATATTCCAAACCCATTTGGTTTTGAATTGGAATGACGGACATACGAATGAAGCAACTTGAATAAAAGGTTGTAAAAACGCCGTGAAAATGTTTTATAAAAGCCGGTCACATGCGAACGGCTGGCACACGAAAGTTCAGTACTATTAACTTTTCAATACCACATTATCTTTTTCAATATCATACGCTATTTTTCAATTTTATTTCTAATTTAAATCCATTATGAGTATATTTCACATATTATATAGGTAGGTTGTAATGTTAAAAATATCAAAAACAAAATGTTGTAGCCGCTACACTAGTTGCACTACGTGCTACGGTTTTCGTAGCTTATGGTTAAGAGCTACGCGTAATTAAGTTTATTATGGCATCCAGCCTCTGTCTGTCTATTGTAGCAATTTGGAGCTGATCCCAAAATATACAATAGTTGATATCTAATTGTTCAGTCATTGCCAAATCTTTTGTTGAGTGTTTTGAAAGGAATATCTACAAGGGCACGCCAGTTCGTATCACTTGAATCGACAATACAAAAGGATATTCACTCGAAAAGCTGTAATAAAATTTATATTTGCATAAAAATACATTGAAATGTTTCAAAGTAGTTATCATAATTACAAGACATTATGCCTGAAATAAACGAAACACAACAAGAAATAGTGCACTGAAAGTTACAGCTACATACGCTAGCAATGTTACTGATAAATATGACCCATTAAATGCCTATAAAAGCAAATAAAATTCACATGCACGGATACAAAATGGCGATCGTAAAATTTACTGCATTCACTTTGCGGCACCCGTTAAATTTAAAAGCTTTGACAGACTATTGAAGTAGAATGATACTTGAAAACATCTATTTTAAACACCTACATTTTTTGTTTCATGTAAATTTTAGCATAAAGTAGTACCTCAAAGTTTTACTAATTTGTGAACACAAAAATTTTGTATGATTAATTTCATTTTTATTTATAACTTGTCCCTAAACTAGGTCACTGTTCAGTAAATAATAACCTCGCATATGTATACGTCAATTTTTAGAGGCTGGGTGAATTTTAAATATTTTGACGATTAAAAACAAAACAAAAAAATTTTATTGTCACTATATTTTCACCATTTTGTAGCCACTCATATAAAATGTAGCTCCATTTTTACGACTTGAATTTTGTAAATCTATAAAGTTGTGATTGTGGCATAAATCTAACAAACTTTTGTGCGCAGTTTTATTCCCTCGTTATAATTACTTATAGTTATACAGTTGGCATCCACTTTTATTTGCAGGGAGAAAAATTCACTTTTTCACGAACACAGATAAAGTGTTTTTTACTGTAATTCCTTTAGAAAAAGATCTGGGTAATATATCTTTAAATTTATAACAAGAGGCAAAATAATTAATTAGTAAATACTTATGAGGATTACCGGTAACATTGATATATTCAAGTAGTAGAGATATTAGAGCATATTATAATAGAATTAACAATAATTAGAACTCCTACTTGCTAATACAAGAAATGCTTCACATGTAGTATTGTTATCATAGAAATCTAAATAACAAGACACATAGAAGTGCTATAATGTCATAATTCGTATGAAAACCGCTGTCGCCAAAATCAACACATTTAAACCGATAGCTAAACAGTACACACAAGTAAACTATGCCTTTTATTGGACAGCTTGATTTTAGTGAAAACTAACTTAAATATTAAATTAAGCTTTTTTAATATGTATCCTAACGCACGAATTTACGGTTTATTTTAGAATAACATCCCTAAGTATATGAGACGTTTTGTTTATTTTTGCTCCAATACGCAAAAATTCGGCTTTTCTACAACAGAGGTTGTCAATTTTCAATAGATATAACTTTGAACATAAACTCATAGAAATAAGGTTGAAATTTGTGTTAAACGTGATAATAAGAATGGTCGACTGTGTCATTCATTGTTATTTCGATTACTATGGTGACACTCGTAATACTTGTAAATATTCTATAATTTTAAGGAAAAACGGCAATATTTATAAACAAAAATACTTACCGGTGAAATTTTATTCCTTTATTAGTATAATTACAATTTATGGAAGAATTTCCGCACTGGGAAATGCTGTAACACACCATGTTTACTCACGCACGTGTCAGGAACAACTGAACAAGCGACGAACAGACTTGTGGCATGGTAACCACCTCAGCGGCGACAATGTCACGCGCGCTTACGACTTCTATTGCCTTGTTATTTAGATTTCTATGATTGTTATATTTGAGAACGTTTAGCCACATCTGGTCGTCAACCTCGCACGTGCAAGATACCGTCCAACTCAAAAACCAGCTCAGAATATTCAATCCACGTCCTAAATTCCAAATTACACGACAAAACTATCTAGTATGTTAAAGTGTAACTTAACTTGTTCACTGCTTTAACAAGTCATAAAGGAACAATTAATTGCGTCCGACGATTTGGCACGGGCCGGCGCTGAATTCAAGAGTGCACAACTTCCGAACACTCGCCACCCTCTTAATGAACGCGTGAAAGTGCCTCCTCGCATACATACTCGTTTGTGGACCGACAAATGAGATCATTACTAGTATCAACCTCTTAGAAATGTAGTCATAGACTGATGGCGAGGCGATAACGCCTCCGCATGTCTGACTGTCCCTTCCGTTGTTACCATGTAATTACGGCCCTGTATCATAGCATTATCATCAAAATATTATGATGATATTCGTATGAGAATAAAGAATTTAGTAATGTTATCTGTACATTACATGTGGCTACGATTAAATCTTCGTATAAACCATTTAGGCACTAATTATTAATTTGAAATAAAATATTCACACCCGTTAATTACTTTGCTCGATAAAAGTAAACAAATCCTGTCTGAAATTCTTATATAATAACCCAATTCAACAATACACTCTCAAGGGTAATTTATGTTGCGTTCAAGGAAAAAGGAAAATATAAGAAAATTTTAGACAATATCTAACAAATTATCACGGCATTGTCTCCTTGGATCTTCCCTTCAATTTCGTCACAATACAATTTAAAGTAACATTCTCTTTAAGATGCATTGGCTCATTCGAAACACAGGATTTAAGGTTCGTTCGGGAGACCGACATCACGAGAAAATGTGGCAATTCGTACGCGACTCGTCCCACAACAGGCATTAGCACTAAATGACATCTACGAAAAATCTTCACCAACATTTAGATAAGAATAGGGGAATATTTTTTACTTCTCGTACTATTGGAACTTGTCACACATTCTTTATTTGGAACAAAAGTAATTTCAAAACGTCTGACTCCCTTGTTTATGTCCTATCATTATAGACTATAGTTGAAAGTTAAATTGGCCGTTTCTAGACAATGTGAGTCAATATCTGGCGCCGACTGTGGGCCGACCAGACGATTTTCATGGAAACCCGGTTTTCCCTAGCCATGTATAACACTGCAATTATTCTATAATGACTTTTTGAATCGACAATAAAGTCTTTAATACTGGCCGTGTTTTTGTTAAATGATGCTTGATTACTTTTGTACTTTCAAAATAAGCAATACCAATTTCGAGACTTATGATTTATTGAATGTTGGTTTAACTACAATTGGATATATTTTACACAGCAATGGAAATGATTGCAATTTAGAATATTTTATTTTATTAGCAAGAAGTATAAATTTTTGAATTATATTTATGCTAAACTGGACCCTAAAACATAGTTCGAGTAAGTACGAAAGCACTTACTTACCCGTAGATATGTTTCGAAGTTTCGTAGACGAAAGTAAAAGGATGTTTGTCCAGAAGTAAATTGAATTATTTGTGTGTTTCTAGGAACCTATTTAGTATGAACATACTATTAAGTTTGGCAAGGGCCCAGGTTTTGAAATAAATTAGAAAGTGTTCCATGTAATATACATTAAGTGCTACGAAATTGCTACGAATGTTAGAATTACGATCGCTCGAGTCATTTGAGATGATTAATGAAAAGACGACTAGCGTGAGATCTAGGATATAAGCATAGATTGTTCTATATGTAGTTACCACTTTAGATAATAGTCACATACACACTAATGTATTTAAAGCCGCGCAAAGGCACCTGAGACGTCAGTAATTCTCAGTATCTTGGCACCTGAGACGTCAGTAATTCTCAGTATCAGTATCTTACCTATAACTACACATTCGAACACGTCCGTTAGATAATTGCTGCATACGCAATTAGGGAAAAGCTATTAACCAAATTAAATTTCGTGCATGAAAGAGTTACAGACTTGCTGACTAATTGCACTGACAAAAGTTTACTAACGTCATTTGATCATTAACACATTTGATTGTAAATATATATGGGTTTTATACTGAAATACGAATATATTTGAGGCTCAATATTATCGTTTTCATTCAACAGTTAGTTCATTATTGCAATTTCAGACTGTCGACAATTAACAATGAGCTTTTTGACTTAGTTTTAATAATAGAACAATAGTAGAGTATTGTTTTATTGGGTTACAAATCAAATAAGAAAGTATTATAAAATGTTAGTAGTTAAAATGGGTTTTAAAATAAGTATATATTTCAGCCCTTCTCTATAATTAATTAATTATTAACCATATTTGTACTAGCTTTGTGGGAAGCAAAAATATATTTAAAGTGCTCCAAGTCATTCATCAAATCATGCACGAAATATAAAATCCCTAGATCAATATCTGAAGTCCAAACTTAGGAACAGAAAAGAGAGTGATTTGGAAAAAAACAACAATCGCATCAACAACCGAATATTCTCTTTGTTTTCTAGTAATAATACAGTGGGCCAATTTGAACTATGTAACTAAATACAAATAACCATTATCCAAATACAATAGAGAAATAACATTATTAGTATGTCAATTTGCCCGTCCATACGTATTATTATAGATGTATTGTTAGCGGTAACAGTATTACGTCATAATTTAATCAGTAATCAATCCGATTAAAACGCATGTTAGCGTCCATGACCAGTTACAATTAGGAGAAGCTACGGCGGCGGTGCAAGTCGTGAGATATAAAACTTTATGTACGCATATAAATTTGGATGTCGAGACATGTTTTATTGTACAATCGTAAAATTTGGGGTCGGAAGAGACCGACATATTTATTAAATACGAACAAGGTCGTAAAGTCGAATGCAAGCGTATTTCGTGCCATCGATAATGTTACGATCAAACTATTTCTGGTATTCGGTCGATCATAGAACCAACTGAAAAGTAATAATAACTTGTATTAGTATATTCGATGGAAATAAGTATCGTTTGGAAAGTGGAATGAAATAGTGCGAAATTTTGTAAAAGAACAGCAAGCTCGCGAGCGTCGTTCTGAGAACTATTACAATACATGATTTCATCGAAAATTTTAAATAGTTTCATATTGATTCTGTACAGTTTTCTTATATATATATATATATATATATATATATATTAATATATCTTAACATATTAATGTTTTAAAATAAAATGTCAGATAATCATGTAAAGAACATTCATACGTAGAATTATCTCATTATACCAACATTTTATTCATCGTGCAATGAGCCGCGACTATTATCTCTTAATTAAGGTATAAGTCCTCAGAGAGCGCCTAACTGCCTAAATTGAGACCATTAAAAAGTTGATGATGTAAGCAGGTACGCATTTTAGGTAATAATATTTTCATTTGAAATCCCGAATACACAAATACTGGGCTTTAAACAATATGTTATTATGGAAAATAATCTGTTTCCATTTCCATCGCTTGCACCAATAATATAAATCAGATAAACATTAAGCTTGGCCTCGCGGGCTTGGGATTTCCATTGACTCACTCCTGGGCGACCAATGTTCATCAATTTTACATTAAATATTAATCATAAAGCTAAGTTTAAATTATACACAAGCTGTTCGCTATTTGTATCGAATAACGATTTAAAAATTCATGATTCAATTTTTAAACCTCTGTTATATTACTACCGGTGTGCAAATTAGGTAAGGGATAGAGAAGTACAATGAGAGAAACTCAAAGTTTAGTAAAAGCACTTGGTTTTGGAGTTAATATAAACAAAAAATAAATTTCGCTGGCTTCTCAACAGTATGTTTCTCAAAGAGCTCGTCCACAGGTAGTTGGCAGAGATCCAGTTCGTACCTACGAAGACAGATAATATGTCCCACATTAAACTCCACGCTGGTTACAACAAAAACTTAATGAGGCCCGTCTATTTTCTGCTCTTAAAATATGAATAAAACATTCCCGGCGCTATGAAAGTAGCCTTGAATTCAAACGTCAGGAAGGTAAAGTGCAGCTGAGCATTTTATTGAAAAAAATATCGAGTCAGCCCGTAGTGAGATACCACATTAATCCGCCTGCCGCTGTCAGCTATCGATGGACGGATTAAAACACCGTTTTACTGACATTTAAACCTTTCCCCTGTATCGTTTTTGTATTTCCCGACGACGAATATAAGTGCTTTTCGATTGTCTCGCAAACAATTGCGATACTCGATTGATAAGTAGTTCGTTATAGAATATTTCTCGAATAGAACAAAAACTTTCTGAATAAAATGTACTCTCTATTGTATTACCTGTCTGAGAATAAAATTCCAAAACGGTTGATAGGTAATAACGCAAAAAATAATAGAAAATTGATGTTTGACAACCCTATAAGACTATAAACAATAAATATTCGCACTCATAAAATTTTATGCTTTTAGGGAAAACGTAGTGTCATGGTATACCTCAATATTCCGCAATAACGTTTTGAACGTGCGCATGTATTTTAATTTGACAAACTATATTTGTTACAACTTTATGATATTATTTTACGGACGTAGAATTGAATATTGAAATGGTTTGCTATTGTGAATTGTTTTTTTTTTTTTTTTTTAAGTTTTAAATTATAATTGTTTCCTACTAAATAAAAGAAAAAGAATGGTTAAAATTTGCATAATTTTGTGACTACCAACAAGATTTTATTTGAAATATTAAATATACACGGTAAAGCTGTTATACAGAAAGGTAATATTCCGAGGCCTTGTACTTTGACATTTAGTATAGTCTCAACGATGGTTTACGACCCTCTAGCGCCCCTCTACAATCGACTACAACCCGAATACATAGATTATTAAATTTAAGAAATCGAAGGCAGACGGTAACACAATATACCGAGATTGGCTTTCCTACTATGCGTGTATCCTTTTCGCAAATAGATAAGTAAAAGCACACATACTTTTATTTTATATCATTGAACTATAAGTTTCAGATAAGTTTCAAGTTCTTGTTGTGTTTCAATTTATCGTATTTATTTAAAACGATTAGACGACGAACGATAGAACGACGATATTTGTCTGAATTTTGTATATTCCGGTTTAATTTGAGATTTTGAGCTTGCAAAAAAAACTTTATACTTCGATTTATCTCTCTCTTGGATAAGGTTAATTAATTTTAATTCCCAAATTATTATTGATAATTTCCATTAATAAATTCCAATATACAACTAGGAAACGTAATATGAACTAATTTTACAAGCACTCAAAATGTAATACGGTGTATGTTCAAGCCGCTCGGCTTCACTGGATTCTTTTAAAATATTCACCTGCCTTTTCCAAGCCTTAGAGATCAAAAGCATTTTCATCTTTTCACGAGATTTTCATTCTCTTGGTCAAATAAACTAAAATCTTATATTACTTCGGTCTCAACGAATTTTCTTTAGAATAAAGTAAATGAAGGGCTTAACGCCATTGTAATAGGATCATTATTATGGAAGTGTGTATAATTTAACACTTTATATTACTATTCGTTTTAATGTATGTTAATTTTGGTAATATTACAAGAAACAATTACTTATATCTTCAATCTCCTTTTTTGTATTTATTTATAAACTAGGTATCACTTAAACATTGACAATTCAATCTGAATAGCACACATTATTTCTCTCTCGTTTCAGATATTATCTAATATGTTAATACAAATAAAAATCTATATCTATATATATATCTAATTATCCTTCATTCAACAATTAAGAGAAAAGCAAACATATCCCGAAACAAAGTCCAAACATAACCTGATATTCCTCACGTCCCCTCCGCATGAATGTTTATCTCACAAAAATTCCTTATCCTTTTTATTTCATTCGTTCCCTCTGAATGAATAAATAAAGAGAATCGACGCCTTTTCTAATTGAAGTCGAGTTGTTGGCGGCACCCCGACCCATTTACCCCCTACGCAATATTAGAGTGTATGCTTGGCCGATTTGTAATGGTAATTATATGTCCTTTGTTCTGCTACACAGATATAGCGAGATGAGACACCATGATATCATGCATAATACGCGCTTTGTGGTTGTCTTCATGGAAATTATATTTGATTTATTTATGTCAAGAACGATACATATTACCATCTCTGCTCAGACAATGGTATTTTAAGTTACAGATAAAATTTAATTAATTGCTAGGTACTTATTCTTTATCCATTCGTACGTACGTATACGAAGAATTAAAATATTTTTATTAAAAACTAAACTCGCGGATAAAATGTCAAAAATTCATTGAGTAAAAAAGCCGTCTGCCTCAGTAATTACTGGTGAACGTAGGACGTAGGATGTAGGTGAAATGCCTCACAGAGCAATTCCCTAAGGATCGGAATCATAAATTTCGGTAGAACGGAAAAACAAAATGCTAAAATGCGCCAGAGTCTGCGTTCATTTTTAAAAATAACCACTCACTTTTGTATATTGTAGTTGAAAAATGTTTCATGCCATTATTATAAACTATTCCTTATTTAAGTCCCTTTTGGGACATAGTAAATATATTCGTGTGTTTTTATACTGCTTTTCAAGAAATAAGTAACTTTTATGACCCACTTATAAATAGATATAAACTTAATTTGTGTTCACGTCAATTATCTAAAGAACTAACAGCACATATTTAATTTATTCTATTATTTAATATTAATGCAATAATTTTAAATAGAAACATGTCTATGCAAAAGCAGCATTAGTTATAATGTACAGTCATAACACACATTAAGAATGGAGCTTTACAACCATGCCATAATCAATTATACGCATTTCTTCAAAGAGGCCATCAAGTAATACTTCATCTCGAATTGGGTCAAGCCAACACCGTAGATTGTAGAAGATACCACACCCTGACGATCAGCGTTAATTGAGCGTCTCGCACGGTCAGTTTTGATACAGGAAGCATTATTGTCTAACCCTTTACTTGTTACACAAAACCAGAACTTAATGTATTGAGTACTTTACCAAAGGGGTAGGCAAAAACACATATTTAGTACGATGTATGAGTACTAAATCAAAGGTGATAATTGAAGTCTACAGATCGATCTATCCAAGATACCAATGTCCTAAACTTATTTAAAATCTCAGTCAATACATATACATATATCTTTAATACAAAAATCTTATAGAAAATTGTCATTTTAAATAATTTAAACTTATAGGTTTTGTATCATGTTGCGTTTATTACTATCACTTTGTTTTCCAGCCGTCGCATAAAATAAAACTTACAAGAACTAAACTCCGCTCTATTGTTAAAATAATCGTGTATGTTACACATTAATTTAGCAGCACCAACATTTAGCGATGTTCGCTTATCTCATAAACGTTTAAATCGAGTCAATAGCTATAGAAAATCCAAAAGTGTCGCGCAACATCTAAATGGATGAATTGTGAAGCGACGGCGCGGCGCCGCGTTTAAAACTCCCACTAATTAAATGAATGAAAACGAAACTCGATGCTTTCATTCCATTTGGAAACACTTCCGTACCCTTCACCCAGTATCTGATCGAGCAGTAAACACTACATGTAAATTAAAGGCCCGCTTTTAAATTGATATTAAAAATAATATTGCGTCATCGAAACGATATCAGATAAACGCACTGTTAATACAGTCACATTGTTAAAACAATATGAAGCTTGCGTTTCATATATTTGTGGTTTTCACATTAGTAACTATTGGGTAGGTGTACAAAGGATGCAAGGTTTGTAGTAATTAATTAATTGCTTTCGTTTGCCTTTAAATTTGTATTTAAAATAATCAATGAAAATATCACGCAAGCCACAAAATTCTCCTGCTTTGCAAACTATATCTACTTATTAACATAATATTATAACGATTCAAATAAATACTCTTTGGGAAATAAAAACTAAAACAAAATTCAATAAACATTTTTATGCCGTAAACATGAAGCTTGAAATAAAAATCTATGAACTACTAAGAGCTTAAATCAAATAATTGATAAAATTTAATACGAAATTGTGGCGCGCTATACGCGATCGAGTGCGGAGTTGAAAAAGTCATTAAGCGCGATTATCTGTCTCACGGAGCACATCGAGCCATCGTATGTTAATTAAATTAATGACTGGGCTTGAGCCTCAATACTACTCGATATGTGAACAACGCTATCGATTAATAACAGTATTATGAGTTACGTATAGGTACACTGGATTAATGCTAAATAAATTATGTGCGGTCTACGTGGAAGGACCGTATACAATAGCAATACATTTTAATGTCACGTTATTATCACATTATTAAGCATGTTGATTTACGTTCAAAACATTTATTTGCAAACAAAATTAAAAACTTCTAATCTTACATCTACATCTTTTAGATGATTAATGTCATGTACTAACATAGTAATTAAGAAATTACTAACAAGTGGACCAATGATGTTCTGTTAATACATAAATGAATTTAAATTTGAATTACGGATTGAAAGTCTTCATTGATATTTTAAGAAGCTCGTAAATATTAAGACAAGACAAGAACAAAAACATCGATGCTTTATTGGTATGGAAAGTAAAAAGAACACTTATTATTGCCAAACAAGCTTCTTTTTTCATCACTCTAAACCAGCGTTAGCCTGAAGCGATGACACAGCATACATAGCATACAAAGATGATATAATATTCAGCAAAACAAATTTAGATGTCAACAGTTTGTAGTCTCTAGTTCTCTACATATTCCTTTGCCTTTGTAATCAAACAATACAACAAATAATTGATGTGTTAACTATCTATAGAGAAAGCAAAAACATAATTGATAAATAAATACTGTGTTCAACTTTCAATTAATACTTATACTTGCCAAAAGATTAACATGTGTTTCAGATCCAGGAACAACAACGTCACAAAAATGATTAATCAACTATTTTGTCAGAGGAATATTCACAAAATAACAAATTGTAGACACGACAACGTACATTATTTTAATTAACAACAACTCTTGAACATCGCTGCCTAAAGTGAAAATAAATACAGGAAAGTTAAATTGCTTGCATGTATGCAAACTAGATCCTTTTACACTGCTAATATTTGCTATATGTTTCATTAGTAGATTAATGTTGTTTTTTGTAAAGGTATACGTTAATGGAATTCCAAATCATTTTCAGAGATTAGTATTCAAATGTTGAAAATTATGAAATATATCGCAATTGAACACAAATGATATTTGATATTGCTTTCTTAATATGTATATCTAATCGTAATATGATCATTAAACACATCTGATCATAAAAATCATATTTATATAATCTTAATATATTTAGTAAGGAAGGTATACCTTACTAAAAATACATGTTGTTTCTTTCCAATATAATACTCTCGTGATTTGATATACGAATGATTTTTTAACAAGAAGCTGTTTCAGCATCATTTAACCGATTGTTTGGAGCGCTACACAAGATGTAGGGATGGTCAGCTAAGTGTTCAGCCTCAGGGGAAGAAACCTCACTAAATTCACTCAATTTACGCGGCGATCCAACCGTTAGAATTATGAAATTATGAAGCCACTTGACAAGATTTGTTTGTAGTGGCCATTACAGATGGAACGTGCTTGGTTTCAAATGGTTTATCGGCTTTATATTATTGAGTGGATTCAACTTTAAGCTTACTGAAGTTACAAATAACTAGTTTAATAACTGATAACACGCTTATGAAACACAACGTTTTTTATAAGTTATTTTTTTTTAACTATCCGCTAGCCAACCCCGCTCCAAGACGCTTTCGTCTGTTATTTTTGAAAGGATTTTTCCGAAATGAGGTTAAGGTAATTTTTTAACAATTATACATGCGGATAGAAAATCTAACAAACAAAAAATCATTAAAATATATACATATAAGTGCAAGCAAACAGTATAGTTTTTAGAAAATAGTTCGTTAAAAGATATTTTTTATATTACACCTCTATAAGCGCTATAGGTACGTAGACATATTAAATCAATACATCGCATTTCAAATCCTCTAAAAAGTATCCAATATCTAAACAAGGCTACAAGACTTGATAAAGTACCCAATAAATCCGTTTATCTTTCGGTTAACATTATCGTCAGCAGCAAAACCAATGCGTATCAGTCGCTCCTGTGAGTCGCTCTATGATAATGAGAGTTGCCTTAATTTGCCATAAACGTGCTGCACCCCCATTTGCGAGCTAATTACTCAGCTTTATGAAACTTTATTAACATTTGCTTACATTATAATGATATAACGGGTTCCATATTGAAAAGTATATTAAACAATATTATAATTTCGATACAGTAAATGCTCGTTGATGTGAAATGTTGTTTTTATTGAAATAACTTTGGTTTTACCGAAATAAATAAAATATTCATCTCTATTAATTAAAATAATGCTGGTAGAAGTTATATCATCAATTTTCATTCAGTTTAAATATATACATAGATACACATAGAATATTTGAAACTACGATGGTAAACAGTACCTAATATTAAAATCATTTTCAGTTTATATTCCTATTATAGATAACTATATTGTAAAGAGTATATTAACAAGTTCGAAAATATACATATAAAGAGATTACACGCGTAGAAATACTGATACTGTTGGAAGTTCACGGACTTCTGCGTAACACGTGTACGTATCGACACCTACGTTTATACAATCATATATTTCTTTGTATCTGTGTAAAAGATGAAAAAATGCGTAGGTACTCAAGAACAATTCTCAAGTTGAACATAATATCAGCTCCAAAATCGCTTCCGTCCTTCACAGTGAAGTAAACCGTCCCGCTAATTCTAAACAGGCGTCATCACAAATTACAATCTCTCGCACTCCCAACAAGCAAGTGCGATAAGGATCTTTTTATTCCTTGCAAAAGGGAATGAACGTTGCAATCGAACATTCTTCGGGTTGATTACTAAGCGCCCGAGAGGCCAGATTTCAGGGAACCAATTGCCATTCACGCGTAGGCGAAAGTGATCGCTAGGGTGATATTATTTAAATGTAATCTTTTTTCGATACTCTTCGTTACGTTAATATGCCGTCTTACTTAATCTTATTAAATCGTGAACAAGGATACAATCATTTTAATTTGGGCGAGAGCGCTGGAATTTAACTTTTTTTATAGCAATAGGCGAGGTGGAAGTCCAAATTGAAAAGCAACACACATTTTCTGAAGTAATTAAATTTAAAGAAAATTTCGAATCGTATGTTTAACTAAACTAAAATACATAAACAATATTATAATAAAAACTCAAAATACATTGTATTAATAACTCAAATCTTCGAACATAAATACCATAATCGGCTTTTAATATTATGTACAAGTAATCTTCTACGAAATATTAAAATATGATTATGGTATCGTGTTATGGATACGATTTAAAAAATAATAACTTAATAAGCGAAATTTTTGCTACATTCTGTTTGAAATATGTTAGAAAAATTTCGAAACCCGAATTTTTGACCTTTTAAGATGTTTATTTTCCCATCGTTTTATGAAAAAACTCTACAAATTAATTAAATGTGTTATACGTAATCTTAACAATGATATTGTATATATAAAAGGTATATAATAAACGAAATGTATAGAAACTAAACTCTATCGTTACCTATTTGTTTTATTGTAAATCTCAAGTGAAGTGAGGGCGGGTCACTAGTACGCTATATGTCACTTAGTGCACCACCAGCGTTCTATGTTTATCGTGTACTTTACTAACGATATCATCATTATCTTAGGAGGCACAAATAATAAAAATCCCTATGAACTGCAATATTGCTTAGAGAATTGGTTAAGAAAAATGAAAAATACGAAAAATATTATTATACCAGAAGTACCATACAATAGCTATTTAAATGAAAAAACGTTAAATTATAATATAAAGTTAATATGTAACAAATTTAATAATACTACCTACTTAGACATGAATTATTCATCTTTTTTACCTTTGAAGAAATTATTTACAATTAATTTATGTCGTTCGTTACTCCGGGAAGTGTTACGTCTAGACTATCAAAGAAAACTATTTACATTGCGTAAAAAACAAAAAAATAATAAAGTAAAAATTGAACCGCAGATGGTGCATAAGACGACACAGACAGATCCAGATAATATTGTTAATGAAATCTTACACAAAACTACTTCACTACCAAACAAACAAAATAATAATAGTCTTTTTCGTGAAAAATAATCTCAACATTCTACATCAAAATATTAATGGACTTATTAATAAATCAGATTTATTGACAGTTAGCTTAGATAATCTGAAAGACGACAACGTGTATATTGACATTCTTTGTATAACAGAGCATAATATGATTGAAGCAGACATAGATTTAATTAATATAGACGATTTTAAATTGGCAGCAATTTCTACGAGGAAAAATAGACATGGTGGTACCTGCATACTGGTGCGCAGTACTTTTACCTATAGATCTTTACCGGAAATTACGTCACTATACAGTATATCTAATATAATTGAATGTTGTGCCATAGAAATAGAACACCTAATAATTATTTGTGTATATCGCCCGCCGAGAAATACATTGGAAGATATAAATCTGTTCTTTCGAAACTTTACAGATATTTTAGAAAATTACTGTCTTACTAAGAAAAAAATAGTAATCTGCGGTGACTTCAATATAGACACTCTTAAAGCCACCAGGGAACGTTCAGAGCTATTACATCTACTAGAGTGCTATAATATAAAGCTAGAACTAAACAAACCAACTCGAATCAATAGTGGTACGTGCATTGACAATTTCATGCACAACGTACGAGGATGTAAATAAATTATTATTGAGTTAGCGCTATCAGATCATACATCTCAAATATTATGCTGTCCTATAAAACCTTTAAGCGTTTTCCGAAGCTGGTACATAAAAAAACGTGACTATAGTAATGAAAATGTAATAAAATTTACAGAATATATGAAATCTCTGACATTTAATGAAGTATATAGATTGCAGGATGCAAATGACGCATTTAATGAATTTTTTGACATGTTTAAATTATTATATGTACTATGCTTTCCAGTAATAAAAATAAGGGTTCTTGCGCATAAACGACAAAGATGGATTTCTAAAGGTATAAAAAAATGCTCTATACGAAAACGGCAGCTACTATGGACATACAGGAGAGATCAGACTACAATAAATAAATTAAATTATAAACAATACTCTGGACGACTAAAAAGGATAATTAAATTGACCCAAAAATCACAAAACGACTACTTTATTAAAACCGCACATAATAAAGTAAAGGCCATGTGGAACCTTATAAACAAAAGCAGACAAAATACAGATAAATTCAATGAAATATTTACAATTACTGTTGATGACGAGAAAATTGAAAATCCATTAAAAATTGTACAAATATTCAATGATTATTTTACAAATCCATTAAAAATTCAGAATATTACGGATATCCCATCTAAAGACTGCTTAAATTTTCCAAGCACATCTCATTCCATGTTCCTCAATCCAACAACACCTACAGACATAAATAGGATAATAATTTCTCTTAACGACACCAATAGTACGGGATATGATGAAATAACAACTGGTGTCATTAAAAAAGTTTCAAATATTATATCGCCAATACTATGTCATATTATAAATGTATGCATGACTAGTGGTAAATTTCCCGATAAGCTAAAAATAACTGTGATTAAACCCATATTTAAGAATAAAGGAAGTCAGGAAGACATTAATTTTTATCGATCTATAGCACTCATACCAGTTATATCGAAAGTCTTTGAAAAGGTAATTTATAACCATCTCAATAATTATTTTGAAAAGAAAAAACTATTTGCTGAGGAACAATGGGGATTTCGTAAAGGTAAATCTATTAACATGGCCATTCATCAATTTCTAAAGCGAATTATGATAAGCCTAGAAAACAAAAATAATATTTGTGCTATATTCATGGACTTGACGAAAGCATTTGACTGTGTGATTCATAAAATATTACTAGATAAACTAGAAAGGTATGGAATAAGAGGTAACATTTTGAATCTGATTGAATCATATTTAAATGGTCGTAAGCAATATACACAAATAAAGCGAATTTGTCCTGATACTAGGGTCATGAGAATATATAAATCAAAACTTGACGCAGTTAGATATGGTATACCCCAAGGCAGTGTACTGGGACCGCTATTATTTAATATTTACATAAATGACTTCCCTAAATCCATTAGAAATAGCATAGTTATGTTTGCTGATGATAGTACTGCAATTTTCACTTCGGAAGATATAATAAACCTCAAAGAAGATGTGACAGACTCCCTAGACAAAATGATTACATGGCTTAAAATGAATAATCTGACATTAAATTTAGAAAAAACAAAACTAATGACATTTACTAGACATAAATTAAGTAACCCCCTGAACATAATGTACAAAAACAAATTATTAACGCAAATAGATGAGACAAAATTTTTAGGTATATATATAGATGAAAATTTGAATTGGAAGGCTCATATTGACCATATTTGCTCGAAACTAAGCAAACTGTCTTATGCCCTTTATATGCTGAGAAAAGTAGCAAACGAGGCAACTCTATTATCTGCGTATCATGCCTATGTGAATTCCATATTACGCTATGGTATAATATTCTGGGGTAATAGTACAGATATAGAAACCGCATTTAAGTCACAAAAACGGTGTATAAGAGCTATATCTGGTATAAAGCAGACAGACAGCTGTGTTCCATATTTCAAAAAGTTTTTTCTATTAACTCTACCGTGTTTATATATATATGAAGTTATAATGTTTGTAAAATGTAATCTCAGTATGTATGAACATTTAAAAAGTAAGCGTAATGATCATAAAATATGTATGTTACCCAGTAAAACTAGACATTTTTCTAAAAGCATTTTTGGTATGGGTCCAACACTGTATAATAGACTACCTAAGGCAATAACAGAAATAGGAAGTATAATTAAATTCAAATGTAAATTAAAAGAGCTTTTAATACAAAAATGTTATTACTGTATTAAGGACTATATTAATGATAAATCACTCGCTGATGTGTAATAACGATTTGCTTATAATTGTTATATAACTATTGACTTATTAATGTATATTTATTTTATTAATGTATTTGACTTAAATTTAAAATAATTTTGGACTTTAAAGATAAAATTATTATTTGTTTAGCTGTAAGATTATGTATTTGTAATTTCATATGCCTAACAGGCAGATTATGGCGGGACTTATGTTTGTATAAGATCTGAATTGTACCCATATTCATGAATAAAAATATTTGAATTTGAATTTGAATTTGAATTTGAATTTGAATTTGAATTTGAATTTGAATTTGAATTTACTTTGCATGCTAGCCAAGGCTAAATTAATTGTACTAACCAGTGCAAGGATATTCCTAATGCTTTAAGGATGTACAAAACACAATAATTAGCCTCGTTTGCGTTATTTCTTAATGGTATGGTATGAACACACCATATCTGATCCATATGTATGCTAAATTCATGCAAAACTGCCTGTTTGTTATAATTATTCTAATATCCATTATAATAAGCAACAGAAAATACGATAATAAACTAAATATCAGCAAGCAACATTAAATTTCAAATGGTAACGTTCATGTCGACTTTGACAAAAGTAAAGCATAACGTTACAAACGTGTTGAAAAGCAGGAGACAACATCTATAGAAGTGCGCAAATTTCATCTAAATGACTATAGGGAATCTAGTTAAAATTCCACCGCACTATAGGTCAATGGAGCTTCGTAGGAAAATATGCGAATTTTTGTAGTATTAAATAATTGGTCGCGTGCCGACCTCGCGGCGCCTGTGTCAACGGCACTGCAACTGAGGCGCAGTGCGGTAGAATACCTACCCGATCGCCAGTGTTAGGCTTTTTGTACCCATTAACGTTTGTAAACTAATGACTTTTATTTCAGCGGGAAATTGTCGCGTCCGAGCGGCAGCCGTTTTTTGTCGCTTCCTCGAACTACAACTTCAATTACGTGAACAATGATTTTTATGATGTTATACTGTTCATTTGTGTTAGTGTTTACAATTGACTGACCGTGTTTACAATTGATTGACTGACCGGTTAGCTTGGTTGGTAGTGGCCCTGCCTTCCAGCCAGAGGTCGTGGGTTCGATTCCCACCCGGGGCAAATATTCGTGTGATGAACATAGATGTTTGCTCTGTGTCTGGGTGTTAATTATCTATTTAAGTATTTATTTAAAATTATATATGTATGTTTATCAGCCATCTGGTTTCCATAACACAAGCGAAAGCTTAGTATGGGATCAGATCGTGCCGTGTGTGAAAATTGTCCTGAATATTTATTTATTATTTATAATTACATGACGCTATTTGCGGCATATCGTACATAAATAATGTGGAAAAACTTGTAAGGGGCTATTATCGACGAGGACGTTTTCTTTAATTAAAGTTTTAACATTCCATGACCTAAAGCTTTAAAATTACATAAAACTAAAGACATTAGCTACAAAGTTGCTTTATATCCACATTAATGACAGGAGTAATAAGAAAGTATAAAATATAAAACCTTCGTAGATAGCTCAAGGAAGATATCAAGATAACAAAGTTAAGTTTTAGTTGATATTTCAGCCTCACATCATTATTCATTACATGCGCTATACTAAGAAAGTAGAACTGTCTGCAATCTTGACAGGATCGTATGAAAAACAACTCCTAACTTATCTGTTATTCCGAGACCGGTGAGCTTTGCAAAATTATTAATGTACAAAATGATACAACGACCGGATTCTACTGCGAAACTTTTGGACGCGCGTGATTTTACTTCAAAGCATTTTTTAACAATAAAGAAAACAATTCGTAACATTTTTCAAATTGGCATTACATCAAAAAAACTTCGTGCACCTTATTTAAAGTTATTTGTTTGTAATAGGTAAACCCCTTTCATATAAAGAGACAAGTATGTATCTACAATAGGTTATTAAGGAACGCGTTTACGATCATAGGTTTTAGGTTCAAAAGCTTCATCACTGCTGCAAGATACAATCTCAGTACTTACTAAATATTATCAACGAGATACTGGAAACGTTACTTCTCCTCCTTTCAATTTCCAAATTTTTCTATCAAATTTTAAAATAACTTTTTATCAAATAATTGTCTCAACAAAATAAAGCCACTGTTAATAAACGCCTCTTCCTTCATCAATAATTAATTAAGTGTTTTAATTATATAAATCATAAAGCCCCAAAAGTATTAAATTTTAGATTACTATAATTTTACAGTCAAATTAAATTTTTCGTCCAGTTTATAAAGTAAGATTTATTTTAATACTCAAGATTCCAGAATATCAAGGTGAGATATAAAAAATGAAGGGCTATCATTAGCCGCCACAAAATCCGTAAATTTATACTTTTCAACGCTCCTTAAACAAGTTTTTGTAGTTGTTCTTATAAAATGAAATACTCAAGTTTGTTTTTACAATGGCTGTTAACAAATATCAAAAGAGATTTTGTTACTTTTTACTTCACTTATATTATATTATAAATTATACGACTTAAGGTAGTATTTTTTTAATATATATTTATAAGTAGGTAGATACATATTTCAGTTTCGTAGATATAAAAAATAGTTTGTTTGCTCTCAACCACGAAAATATAATTTCCTAAGTCAAAATATTATGAAAGAGTCTACATTGCTCACTATAGATTGAGAAAACTATTATTGAAATACAACGAGTAATGTTAGAAGTAAAACCCAAAAACATCAGTATTACACTTGGAACAATATGTAGGTACAATTCACGCGGCAAACGCAAACAGAAATTGTAATAACATTTTAGGTAATGCCATCAGGTATCCGTTTCTCATAAAGCCTGTTCTCATTTTCGTTACAATGTTAATAAAAAGAAATGGAAAAGTTGTTCGTGTACGCATCAAATGAAAAAGTTATGGGACGTGATTATACTGCAAAGACAGTACCAGCCACCTGCCGGGCGGTACACAGAACTAATTACCAACTCCCTAACTTCCTCAAACACTAAAATATTCTACGAAAAACGTCATCTCCAAAGGCACTCGTACAGAATCCTAATGCGCTCTATTTATTACGGCTTATGATTTTGATAACGTATATCCGACCAAAATTATAAATGGTGAAGGTTTAATGTTTGCCAGTTCAAGAAAATGAAAGACCATTGAAGAGATTTGAATACAATTTTGCATGGCATAACTGCCGATGACACTTATAATAATTTTATACTTATCGGTAAATTTAAAAATTTTATCAAAAACTATCTACTATTTTATCAGAATATTTATCAAGTGTAGGCATTTGAATAAGTAATAGGCACTTTCATTGCAAATCGCAATCAAGGAGCATTTATTGTATAAAATTTTCAAAGCGAACTCTCGCAAATGATTACACGAGGCTCTAAAAATAACGCTGAAAAATTGTTTTCGCCAGCCGGTAGTTACTCTCGATTATTATCACTAACTAGCGACCCGCCCCGGCTTCGCACGGGTGCAATGCTGATACTAAATACACTACAGAAAAACTGTGAACGTTGTACAATATAAAAATTAAAAACATAGCGGCCCGGCCGGCCGGTACCGCCCGGTAAACGCTACGTCCCGCAATTTTTAAATCTGTAATATCTTCGAAAATATTCACTTAAATCATACGGTGTAAAGGGCCATATAGATCTATATTAAATGAACAATGTATTCAAGGTATTTAATTGGTTAAGGATTAATGCTGTATTGGTTAAAATCGCATCGAAAATTAGCCATTATTTGTCGTAAAAAGTAAATGACAAAAAAAAGTTATTGTGGGTTATCCATAAGAGATAGACATATACCATCGCGGACTTTTCTGTAGACCTTTTCAATGTGTATAATACTTAGTACATTATTTTGATAAAACTCGTAGGGTTCAGCCTGCGTTTGCAATGTAAGCGGAAAAAATGTAATTTTTTACGACATCACATTAGAAACCTCAAAAATAACAGTACTTCTCCACTATTTAATGGATGTTATTATACATATAAACCTTCCTCTTGAATCACTCTATCTATTAAAAAAAACCGCATCAAAATCCGTTGCGTAGTTTCAAAGATTTAAGCGTACAAAGGGACATAGGGACATAGGGACATAGGGACAGGGAAAGCGACTTTGTTTTATACTATGTAGTGATTGAATGAAACAAAATAGCCCGGAATTTGTTTTATTTAGATTTTTTATTCCAGTTTAAATTTTATTTAAGGTTAATTCTAACTTGTATGCTACTAAAGAATTGCGAAAATATATAGAGTAACGTAAATGAATATACCTATATAATATGTATAAAATATTACTAATTTCTGTAACTATCGAGAAACGGGGTCTAAGAAATCTCTCAGCGGTCGTGATCCTTGGAAGTATGACGCCAGGATCGCCCCAGAGAGCTATGATTCACAGCCAAGATCTCATTACGTAGCGTAATCTGAGTCCCATTTCTAAAGAAACATTTAATTAGAGGCACTATCCGACTCGCGAGGATATATTTTTTGTTATAAACAAGGAAGACTGTGGTACCGCTTGAGTAGAACAATATGAATCCTTTGTAGCCTCTATTCAAGCGTTTATTGGCCACTATACGTCGAGTGTACTGACTCTAAAATGCAATATCCTAGCGCGAGTATTTAAAAATTTTCCCGCTGGAATTAACAGTTAACTGCTCCAGTGCTAATATTGACGCTTAGTTTGTCTTACATAATATTATAATGTGGATATTGTCATGCCCTACAAGTTCTAGAACGCTGTCGGTTTCAGAAAAGTTAATAAGCATATTATTATTTATTTATATTTTTAAAACAGTAAATTATACCCATTACATAAATCATAATGAGTAGGTACCTAGGTAATTTTGATGCACTATTGCTTGATAGATCGAATTATCGTGCTACCATCATAGTCATGTAGTGCAATATTTACTAGGTAACTGAATACTTTATCTACTAACTGTATTCTACTATATCATTCTACTACTGTTTATAGAAACTTTTTCATATAAACTCAATATCATCGTTAGAATGGCGTTTTATCACTTCCGTATCTAATTCGTGATACTAACAGATATATTTATCTGCAAATACGTGCGCCCCGTACAAATAAAGAGAATTTATACTGAACGCATATAATTTGCAAAAAGGTGTAGGTGAGAGTAAATTTATTGATAATTGAATTCCTCATTTCCACATCAATCGAGAGAGGAGCCGCGCGGCGCTCCAATGAGCTCGGTTGAACGTCCTAAACATTTTATTATATTCCATGCACGTAAAATATAATATCCCTACCCATACTCTGAGTACGCGTTGTGAACAAATATCTAAATGTAATTTCCATGCGTTGTCCCCGCAATGTTTTCCCAGAAAATATTAACATAGAAGGCAAGGGGCTGAATCTCTCCTAAGTAAGTTGCAAAAAATGTACGTGATTTTACTTCAAAGTCCCTTTTGTCTTTATGGAGGGAAGGCATAAAAGTACAGACACGGGAATGGCACATGCGAAAAAATTACGCAGCGTAATGATGATGTGCCCGCACTTTCCTCGAAAACAAAATATTTTCTTTTTATAGTCTCCAAATGTAAACTGGGAACAAGGTTTAGTGCTTTATAATATTGTGCTGGATGAGGCGATATGAATATTGTATCATTACGTGCGTAAGGTATGCTGCTGAATATAATATTTGTAGTTATTTATTTTTGCACGACTGCCTTAACAAGACGGAGCCATATATTCAGAGTTTGTTAAAATCGATTATGTTATTGAAATTCATCATGTTTTCATGGTCCAATAAAATAAATACGAATGTTGCCTTTCGCTGATAGTTTTTTTTTTAGTAATAAACTTAAAATCAATACCTGAAACTTGTACTACCTACTACTTTACCAACAACAAAAGCAAAATCTTTCCAATTTGCATATAAGATTCCAATTCAACGTTAGTTTATATAATATTTGTGCAAAACGTTTCCACAAAAGTGGATACGAAAAGCAAATACAGTTAATAATCCACTTATTCTGTAATCAAATTGCGAGCTCAATAATAATACTATTTTGCTTCGTATAGTTTCTTGTTTACTGTAAGTAATAGATTAACGAAGAAAGGATATGGGACGAGTGAGACCGCAGGCGGTGATTACGTCTCGACGGGTCTCCGGTACCCGATAACAAAGCGTGCTTGTGTAGAAAATTATTTAATTCACTTATAGGAACCTCATTATTGGTAGATCGCGATGAGTAATTGAATCTTGCTTTTCATTCGCTGTGACATGGGAGCGGATCTTATTTAAATTTCCATTGAGCTGGCTCATCGTTTAAAGAACACAATTTTTTTGACTGACTATAGCTAGTTTTCTATTAATAAATTTATATTACCAACAAGATATACAATATGACGTAATGATTTACTTTTAAAATAATAAAATATGAATTACAAAATATATTATAATAACAGCGTGAAAAAATTCAAACTCTACATCATCTCATGATTAAAATAATATCAAATGCCATCCCACATTCTACTCTCCTCTCCTTCCCACTATGGAATTAGTTCACCAAGTTATAACCATATTATTATTAACAAACTAATTAGACAAAATAACATATTGGTAACAATGAAGTCAATTAACCGAAGCTCATCATTTCTTAAGATGTTTTTGGCTGAGAATTAGAAACAAAAACGGGTAAGGGGACTCTGCTATTTCTTTTTTATTGTAGCAATCAAACATGTTTTTTATTTACCCGAAAGAGGACCTTATTCCGAATGCCTGTATAAAAATCGTAGATGCTGTAATGTGTATCCTTCATACTAATATTTAATATAAATATTCACAGGGCAGTTGCGTCAACAGTGAAACAAGATGAGACATGGGTCATATTTCAATACCTAGGTTTTACGACCGAGCCTCTGACTTTACGACGCCGATGTTACTTGTAAACTAATCCTGTACGCAAACAAATAAAACATCTTGTTTTCTTAACATCGCGTTTTACTAACAGGCTAGAAATAACGATCATAAAATTGTAAGTATATTCGTTTCGTATTTTATACATTGTTATGATCTACTCCAATAACGAATTTAAATAACTATCTCTAAATCCAGCTCAGTGGAACGCAAAATTGGTAAGCATTTCCAATAATTATCAATTTGTTAGGAATGATGTTTAGATACAAGATAATTTTTGTCTATTTTCGTTTTCCTTGACCTCTTTTTTATTAATTAAGTTTTACTCTTTTTATACAAAGGCAAAGTATTTGTCTAGGGTAGGATTATATTATTTAGTTATATTCAAATGTAACAAAAACAACGCGAACGTTAAGACGCGTACATTGTTTTTATACACCTTAAAGGAGAAGGTCTGCGTAATATTAATTAATAACAAGGCGAGATGTTATGAGCTCATTTTAGGTAAGCTCCGTTTAAAGAAGTAATTAGGGCCAGGGTAAGTCGGGACGATTGCCGGGCGGGCACATTAGTATGCGGCGCGCGTGACGCCGGCAGAGGCGATAACGCAAATTCGTTTGACCGAACATCTTGCTAATAGAGTTTCACTAATTTATAAGACCGTTAAGCCGCCGCTACACCGGACCCACGTAAAACTGTCCGCGACTGACGTAAAAAGGATTTCATGGCAGACCCTGTTACATATTTGATGGAACTCAATCTCTCGCTCCGCGTTCCGGGAGGTAGAACGCTTAATTATGAACATCTCCTGCGGAATTTTACGAATTGTTGCTTGAAACTCACGAGATTATTTCCTTGTTTTAATTTAATCAAGTCCCAGGGAAATTCGTGTTCGTGTGTTGCCTAGATATATCTGGGCAGAAGGAGGGTAAAAAATATATATACGACAAGCTTAATTAAAATATTTAGTTGTTAGCTTAGGCGGTGCACCTGGGTCGGTGAATTACCAAGACACAATCGTACCATAAGTAAAAAATATTTTTTTTTAAATGCAAGCTATTAAAGACTTTTAATGCTTAAGCATACTTTAAAAATATAAAAAATCGATCTAGTCTGAACCTAAGGTATCTGGGATCCGATAGTAGTACTCTACTTTTTATAGAGTTGGTATAATTTATAAAGCGCATTATGCATGTATTTTACGTGAAACAATTCAATATTTGAACAATATTTTTATTTTAAAACTAATCCCATTTGACTTTAGATTTTACGTAATAAGGTACAAACTATTTCTGTTTCATGGGGTGGAACTAACGGTCAAGGCAGCAATAAAAACGGAACAAAACATGACGGTAACCAACCACAGTACTTTAATTAACTACAAATAACCTTTTTTTAAATACTCGCAGTGTGCATATATGTGCATTTGTTTTATATCTGCATAACAAACTTGATTTATAGTTCTCTATCATTTGGGACATGTTCCATGTTATCTCTGAGGAATATAAACAGACAAACAGCATCGATTTTTAGTCAACTTACTGTTAAGTAATTTCTTATATATTTTGTTCTTATTTGAGTTTTTTTTTTTTTTTTTGTTCGATGATTAGTACTTCAGAATACAAATAAAAGTAAAATTATAAAAAGCTAATCTTACGAAGGGTACATTTTATAATAACAGGTTGGTACTCATATTTGAAAAACCCGGAAGATATTATAATAAGCCGCACTGGTTGACATCAATTTCACAAAATTGCCATCCCAGGGTTAGATTAAAATAATTACATTTTAGCAAAGCATAACGTGACGGTAAATATTCATAATTTATTTAGAAACATGAGGGCCCGCAGATCCGCGCAGTTAGGTAACTTGGCCCCCGTGTCGTTATATCGTCTAAGCCATTTATTTTCAAGAAAATTTCATTTATAAGGGTCCATTTTTCGTTCAGTATAAACAATTATATTATTATGTTCATTATATTATAAAAAAAATCTTTCAAATATTGAGCAAAGTTATTCCTTGAAAAAATATTTTACGATTAAGTTCAGATGAAAATAGAGCACTTGTCAATTATTATTAAAGAAATTACCACATAAAGTACCATGAAGTTCTTTGCTACGAAATGTATTATTATAATAACCAAATTCATGTCACATCACATCATGATGAGAGATCATGAACCATTTTCTAAAAAATAATGAAACAGATTTTTAATGTCCTTGGAGTTGCATAGCTTCATCACACTCATGTTGTAAGAATAGCTATATTAGCAAAATATTAATTTGATTTATGAGCAGTTTTGCAGTTAAAAAGGAAATAAACTGTTCTTGACTATTGTGTTATACGTTTCTCCGGGCTCTCTGCCAATACTGTATGTTAGGCTAGGTCAAGCTGATTAAGACGATTTTAGGCGCCTGTTCGACTACTGTCATGCTTTTAAAATAAATAAAGCGTTTTAAAAATTAATAAATTTCATCATATGCAAAAAAGTGTGCAAAATTACGATTATCTGTTCCATAATCAGTTCAGTTTATACATAAAATAGCTGGTCTGATTTCTATATGAAATATTTTCATTAGCTATCTGAAAATTACGTAGTCTTCATTACGAAGTACCTACTAATGTAGAGTATAATATTATTTTAGGATTAAATTTATTATATTAATTATTTTATTCACATCAGGCTTTCTATAATCACATAATAAATTGTAGGTTGACAAGTTCATTATCATAGGCGTAGTAACAATATATCGTAAAACGTGGCATTATTTATTTGAGACCATAATATTCTAATAATAAACTAACATTTTACGATAATTACAATGTACAGTTCTACGTTTTTCTGATTTATAAACTTCGATTAGATTTCTCGGAGTTGGTATATAAATTATAATGCATATTTTCAGTCAACTTGTCAATAACTTCATATTGTGTACACGACTTCTGAATTATTATGTAGCTTTTCTTCCAAACAGAGCTCATACGAAAGTCGTTGAAATTTTAATAGCCAAAGGTACCACGAAGACGATGAAAACTAAAAGAGCAGTATTCTAACAAGGATTTATATGGCACAGGAAGCGCTTCACTAGAGAACCGGAAATCGTATCAAGACGCCTTTGTGGTTACTTACAGACCGCCCGCTAAGAAAATATATCCCGTTTTAAGTTGCGGCAAATTTTATCAGGACGCTATTAGTATTAAGAGGTTTCGTATATTTGACGTATAGAGCACATGAAATATTTATCGCCGTAAAAATACGATATTTTTACGAAATTGTTTGGGGTTTTTCCGTCGTTGTGAAGAGATAGGATTTAAGGAATAAACACTAACGTAATACGGGTTTTTTAACTTAACACATGCGTACTTTACGTTTAATAAAAACTGATTTGCGCTATTAACATAATTTGCCTCTCTATTAAGTAAACAATGTCTCACGTAGGTACTTGAACACTTGGAAAATTTTACTGAACATTAATCGACAGTTTTCATCTCAAAATCCTCATTATTCTCTTCCTCTCAACTATGAATAGTTTTAGGACGGAGCATGAAAGCGTAGTTTTCTATTTGTTATTTGGAGAGGTCCTTGTAGATTCAAAGTGTCATTATAGGTTGGTGGTGCCTGCATGCTCACTGCCGTCCCCGGTTCCGCTCCGTTGCCCGACCCTTATGTCCCGATATTTCGATTTACCTGTCTCCCGAATCCCAATACTGTTGTGCTCTAATAACGCGACTGATCTAAATTCATGCGACCGGGAAAACATTTGGTTGGAATGTTAGACTACCTGTAATAATGCATTCCGATCGGTTTCGTATACTTACAAAATATAGATTTGCGGCTGTGTAGTTAAGGAGTATTACAAATGTTGCTACTTAATAATATTTCACAGTTTTCATACAGTAGTTGCTCCAGACAATTTTTTATGCGTAAGTTTAAAAGCATAAAAGTTTCCTACAAAAATTTATGTTTAAGAAAATAAGCATTTTAATATTTATACTATTAAAAAATATGCGCAAAGATAAGACGTTTCCACACATAACATAAACAAAGGAAGCCATTTCGGTCCCGAAGTCGTCGCATACAAGTAATCATAATATTATAAAACTTTAGCACTTCACGGCGAACCTCGTGAATCTTCCTAACATGATGTCTTGAAGAGCTCTCGTCGGGTAATCAGAACTTAATGAAAAGTGCGCTCGACCGTCAGCCGAGATGTTACCCGAATTTTAGAGGTCACGTAAAATATTAAAGAGACGAGATGAAGTGGCCAGAGATTCATTGCTCTCCCTTGTTTTTATTATTCCTAAATAAGGCACCCCAACACGTCTGCCTTCATAACATAAAACCGTGCAGTAAAGTTAAGACTTTAGATCTGAGTACGTATTGCTTAACCCAATTTCAGAAACGTGGATTTTGTTTATGTAGGTATTTTCTAGTAAATAAAAATATATTACTTGAAAACAGCTTGAACGTATTTTTATTTAAAAAATAAAAGAAATTGCTGACTTGTATAGAAGAAATAGTTATTCTGATTTCTGATCCTACTAAAATAAAAATGAACCTCTGTGGGTTATTTTTCCTTAGTTAAATATCATACAAAATCCACGTGTTTAAAATTAGCGCAACTGTAGGACACATATCCACGATTGTGACACAAGATTTGAACGGTCTAAAGTGCAATAAAAATTAATTGTACGGAACGATAGAACAATTTAACTCTATTACCATTGACATACATGAAAAACTTCGTTAACTAGAGACACAAGAGGTTCTCGCAAGCCGAAACTACGAAAACGCTTTGATTGTATTTTGGAACTATTCCAGCTCTGACTTTCCATAAACTCGGTCATCGTTTTAAATAGTAAAAATTAATAAATCCACTGTGTATATATCCTGCTTTAAGAGCTGACTTTTAATTGAACAAGGAATAAGTGAGTTTACTTGCTAACGATATCTACGTAACAATACAGAAAAACATTTCTGCATTTATAAAGGCGTATAAGGTTTCATATTATATTTTTAACGAAACTTAATTCATTACGATAGGTTACGGCCACTGCATGGAACTTAATTTGTTTAGTTAAAATGTTAAAAATAGAACCTTGCACGAGATGCCACGTTATCAATGACAGAATTTAGCCCCCGGCTTGCCATCTCAAATATCCACCTACATTCTATATTAATGATGTAAATTACAACGTATCTTATAAAAAATTTTGTTCTTTCATTTTTACTCTCCGTTCAGTTTTTTACGCTTAATTGATCGCAGTGAACTGTCGGTATTTACAGGCTGCTGAATGTAAGAGATGAGTGGCGCCAAATTGTTTCTACGTAGCTTTCTTTTTCTTGGACACCTTCCAGCAAAAACCTTTGAATGAGCGCTAGCCTTTTCGACTAAGTACCCGCTTAAACTTAGCCGATATTTTTTTTTGAGTTTAACTTCTTACGGCATCATTTCTTTTTTATGATTAGATAAGACAGTTGTTCTACTTGTTTCTAAAAATTATCAATGAAGTTTTATCTTACAAAAATTCTTACTTTTGAAGGTAAAAAAGAAGAATTTATTTTTAAAAACTGATAAAAAGAGCCTGTACAAACACCTTTTGTGATATGTATGAACATTAGAGATGAGTGTCTTCCACTTTTCTTCCGTTTTTCTAATTTTAGGGTTTTCGATTAAAGTTTAAAAATAAGGTAAAAGAAAGAAATTTCATAATATGTATCTAATGGCCAAATTTAAGTCACCGCAGAAAATGAACTAAAGATATTTCGATTGTATTTAATTGCCTCCTTTTAACTCAATGTTTTGATCTCATTACGTATATCAAGAATATGATGTTGGAATAAATTACAATTTAGCTAAAGAAGAAGCCCGTAATTATAAAATAAACATTCATCCAAACGCTTATTTAAATGAACTCCATAAGAATTTAAGCTATTTCTATTAAAAAGTCTTTGCAGCACCGATTTACATAAAATGCACAATGGTAGACTGACGAGAATTTCGCATAACTATCTATTGTGATAGCTCACAATCCCATTTCACGTATTTCATTAAAATCGCACTCAATGTACAGTAAATTGCACTTAAATGTTTTATACAAATAGAACGCTTACTTAGCTCCAATAAAACAAATATTAATCTGATTCAGTGCCCAATAGTCGAATAGAACTGTAGATTTTATCGGATTTATTAGTCATTAAAATGATTTAAGAAATACTAAGTATTTTACGTTGCACGCACATATATCAAGACGAGCCATTACTGTGACAATTTCATCGTTGAAATATGTGCAATATGAATGGCCCCCATTAAGACAACGCATAAACCCATTGCCGACAATATATCTGAAAGGCACATAATTCTTAATACTATTATAATTTTATTGCGTTGCAATGAAAAAGCGTTCCAATGTAGTGCAATAAAGGGCCCCTTTTCATGAAAACAATTTAAAGTTATTCCTCGAAGCTGGCAATAAGTTGCAGTCTTACATGGCGTATAATGGTATGACACGACAAACAGCTTTAAGTGTGTAAAATATGGAACGTGAAGCGCATCCAGACTTTATTGTGGAGCCTAGCACCGGATGCCGGCAACTCAAGCGACGCCACTGTCTACCAAAACATTTTTTATTGCGTTTATTCTGTTCTGTGCGTACATTGGCTATTCTATTATACATTTATTTATACCATACATTCATAAAAGCTAATCAATCCCAAATTAACTGCACTTACTGGAATCCACTTGGTTCCATTTTCAGATTCATACCCCTTAACATGAAATTACTAATTACTTATTACAGTGATTATTTATTTATGGTCATCATTAATAATTAAGCATTTCCAGTAATGAGATTGAACGTACTATCGCAAAGCAGCCTAATCAATATAGTGTAATTAGGAGCCACAATTCACGGAACAGACTTTTACCGCTACATTTTTATACTTTTATTTAAAAAGTTTTCTTTCACATTTTCTTTAAAAACCTCTCTGCATGACATTTATTTACCTACCGGAGAAACCTGTGCTGCAAACAAATTTAACAGTTTGAATAAAAACGTATTTAGGTACATACATAGTAGTACTTATTTGAAGACATTAAGGTACTATAATCAATACATTAACAAAGCTATTTATTTGGTAATTTCCACGAACAATGAAAATGTTATTAATTAAGAAGGATACTTTCTACAAAAAGTTCTCAAGTATAAAAATAAAGTGAGACGTATGATATAAATTAATTTTAAATAGATGAAGCGTGATCTCATGAGATCCGTATTCCCTCACATAATTGCGATGCGGGAATGAGATAAGACGCGGTTAAATAGGGCTGTGTAAAACATAATTAATCTTGTAGAGGCTTGAATTTCGTATTTACTTCGCTGTATGTGTATGAATACATAAAATTAATATGATGGGAAATGTCGAAGTTCTATGCAAGGTGCAAAGTTTGTAATTAATATATTATATTCATGTAGTACGTACCTCTATACTGATACGTGAACATATTAAGTATAAATAAAACTTTATTGGCGTTAATAGAGATTTGAATACTTGTTTAATAAATAACATATGTCAAAAAATTATAAAGTGCCATTATTATTAGTATTTCTTACTACAATCTTACATATTAATTTCTTAACATAATATAGTTATGAGATCTTCTTTAGTTTAGTTTTACTACTATCTGCAGACTTCGTTGCCTATCTTATTATTAAAGGACACATAATCTACATTATTAATTTAAAGGCTAAATTATTTGAATTTAAAAGCACTTTGTTAATCGGTATTCGATTACAATTAGGTGATAGCATTGCAGCGATATATTTAACTGAATTGTTGGCAGCCCTATAAGAAAAACACTAACGAAACGAAATTAAATCAACCGACTCAGCAATGTGAATATGCTATTTCAGCTTAATTTAACCTTTATTGATTTTTTCTAATTATTAGGAGTAGCCAAGATAGAGCTTTCTATTTTGAAATTTCGATTTGAGATTTCAAACTTAGGTGTAGGACGTAGGTTAGGGTGCTTCTTAAGTGGGCGAAAAAAAAAATTTTTTTCTTATGGTGCGTGTCACCCTTTTATTCTGTTCTAAGATGCAAAAAACGAATATGTTTTTTTTATTTTGTTTTTAAAGTAATGTTTAGGGGTTGCTACCAGCGAATGAAAAATAAAAATAAAGTATTTTCGGAAATTCTAAAAGTAAAGTATTAAGTAAAGTATTAATTATTCTTAAGTTCTAAAAAAGACAAGCATACACAAATAATATAACTATTAGGATAAAAAATTATAACTTATGGTAATAAAGTAGATTTTTTTGTATCAGGGTACTTTTGTCTGAATTTTTTTACAACCAGAAGAAGGATTTGGTTTTGTTCTTCATCTGTGGCAGTACTCCAAAAGTAATAATGCGCATAGAAATCTTCGTCACTGTTCGGCAACTGTCATATTCCCGGAGCGTCCGAAGATGATATGTATATAGAGTGGTTAAATGCATTTTCTTTATGCATAATTTAGTCAAATTATGTGTTTTGTGCTAAAAGAGATTAATATTTATTTGTAAGTAACGATTTTGTTTCGATAATTCCTTGTAAGTAAATAGCGAGGATAACCCCACGATTGCGAATATATCTTTGTTGGATTGATTTACTTGGAAAATTTTATAGTACTTTTAAGTGTCTTACTGAAGCTGGTGTAGTGATGGAAGAAAAGAAGGTTAAAATAACACAAAATTTATATTGTATAAAATATGGTTTTCAAACACAGGTTTACATTTAAACCATATAAATCTAATCATTAAAATCTCAGTTCAAAAGTATTTACAGTAGCGATCATTCTTCAATATTATGACAATTACAAAAAAATAAAAATAAAAACAATCAAAATCAGGGATTATCTTTATTTCTGACATTTTAGATACATCGGAACTTTCATTATGCTCTTCTTCATTTTCACTTTCCCTACTGCCATCACCTGTGTAAATCATTTCATCGATTAATTCAATTCACCTTTAAAAACAAAACCAAGAAGGGTATGTAATACATCGAGATAATATGTGTACGTAGTACATACTATCTCTATGATGTAATAGCAGCTCTATATAATTCCACACAGAGAGAACACGTGCAGTCACCACCAATATTTAAAGACGACTGACGTATTTTTGAGTTTTTTGACTGACAGGCTACCGTCACCTACCGCCCGATTGGTTTTTGATTGTGTATGACCGTGAATTGACTTCTATTTCTTTTGAACAAGGTGTAAAATGCAAGTGCATTGTTTAGGGCTCTTACGATTCAATGATTCGAGTGTTTTCGGAAATACGACAATTAGCGAAGATTTGCATGCGCATTATTAATTTTGGATTACTGTAATTAATTTATTAAATTCTTCCATCAATGCTACACCGCGTTCCGCAATGTCATTCACTACTCTCATAACGTATAATTTCTTTAGAAGCTTTATAATCTTCATCTTCTTCCCAAAGACGAGGTTCTTTTTCAAAAATGTAGACGGAATTCCTAGGATTCTAAAAAATCTTAATGTGTTGCTGGTCACGAAATCCTCAATATTTTTTTCTTCGACATGACTAAGATCCAAGGTGATTCCGCTTTAGGCTATAGTCTGAACCCTCCTTATTCAGTGCAAACACCATTTTTTGTTTGCTTTCAAGAGAAACGTCGTCATCTAAAAAAGCAAGCGCTATACTAGTTCTTCGGACAGATACCACAAATGCTCCAGAAACTTCGTTAGAGCTTTTTTGGACATAGCTTTGTTTATATTTTCAAATGTTTTCAGATTTTTTAACAGACACAAGTCATTCCTTGGTGCTGAAGTTGTCACTGGAGCTTGGAACCAGCACCTTACATAAATCGTAACGACGAAAACGCAAATTTCAGTAATTGCTTTAAGTTCTGTTTTTGTCAGTTTAAACTGGTCTCTGGATATAAAAAGCTTAAGGCAATAAATTGCTTTTGCCGTCCATCGTGCGCGATGAAGACCTGCTGGAGCTCTGAATGATATTCCTTTATAAGGAACATCTCCCAAAAATATGATTGTAAGTGTCAATAGTTCCTTGTAATCGTCACGTGGCTGATAATCATTTAGCTGCTCTTCAGCAAATGAAATTGCGCTGCTGGCTGTATTTTCTACATATTTTAAAGTGTCAGGATCTGAAGAAGCTATACTAAACTTAGTCTGGTCAATGTTAGGCCAAGCAGATCTAAATCGTTTGAAGATCAATATTTGTTAGTTTGTTTCCTATCTCAAGGCGTGACTGGTGCGTGCGGGAGGGGGAGAGGGGTGGGTATGTGTGTCCTTATACGGAATAATATGACAACGAGTTGCATTAGTAAGTTTTATCATGTATTAATTATGAATATAACTGTTTTATGTACATTAAGCTTTAAGATATAATTATCATAGTTTTTCATACTTTGACACGAGGTAGCGACCCCTAAAAACCTATCTAAATAATAAATAAAAAACATAGGTTCGTTTTTTAGGTGATAGAAGCGAATGGCGGGCTGACGCAATAATTTTTCAAAAGTCGAAAAATAAGGTAGGTCGTAGTATCAAATAAAGTCGAGATATGGCTGATATTAAGCCTTATAATATTATTAATATCCATCTTCATTAAGGTTACAATTGAAAAATATAAAATTCCATCACTTATATAAAACCCTAGATGTAGGTATTGATCAGATTGAAAACAATGAAAATTTCAGAGAGCTTGTAATGTACAATTTTTCAGAACATTCATTACATAAGCGGTTAACTTGGCATACGACGCACGAGTTCGATTTATGGATACTTTTCTCGTATTTCGAAGTACACGTAAACATTATGTGCACATATCTAAACATAATGTGCGTGTAAAAAGATACGGCTATCGTAAAACACCACAAGAAATAATTTAAGTGATGTTATTCGCTTTTCACGAGACATTCGGCTGTTGGACCTGCATTAAACTTGAACATCACATAACGTAATGGATTAGAAGAATTGCCACAAACTATTTACTGCAGCATTATGTTGGCAACATTGATATATTATTGTATCTCTTCACTCCAACCTTCCATTCCATTAAATGCACTGTAAATGAAAATCTCTTTTATTTATTAAGATTCTTCTCCGAACTTATTACCAAGAATTTTGAGGTCATATTAGAATACGTGACGGAAACTTTTTAGCAAGAACATGAATATTTAATTATTATTCCATTAAACTCATTTGTAATTTCGTTAATATACGCTCACCTTCTGTGATTACAGTCTTATGAAATATAAAGGAAATATTATCAGTAGGCGTAGTTTCGACACATTAGTCGGTAATTATCGACAATTAATTTATAGTCCCGTCTTCAGCAATGAAAATGATGTCGCTTAATACCTCTCCCTAATTTGATGGAAGTATACAATGGATACATATTTGTTTATAATTTTTATTCTTCACAAAACTTTCCGTAATGCGTCAAAATATTTATATAATAATAGCCTTGTAGTAATGCATTTTTATCTAAATTAATAACATCATTATTTCAATTCCGTAGATATATGAAAAATAAATAAAATATAGATTTCATGGATTTGGAAAATCATTTCTTTGCAACACATTCGAATATTGTCAAAACAAATTATTCTTTGACATTGTCAATCGTTATGATACCGACGTTTGATCTCGACAAGATTTCGAAGGCCCTTCTCCCATTACGCTACCGGTATCCTACACGTCCGCGACTAGTTTAATTGGTCGCTTTTGCGTCGCGTTTCGCCGTTCGCGCGTATCTCTTCGGTAGAAAGATAAAAAATTCTTATCATCATGTTGTAGTTCTCGTGCGGCTATAAAAACTCTACAATTTATGTTTCTTTCAATATATGGATGAATCCAGTACCTACTTCCTACTTTTACGTCGTCACTGGAATCGCTCGACATAGCGTCCGTCTACAAAAACGAGGCACAATAATGATGAATTTAGTCATTTTTCAGTCGCATAATATGCGAGCATCGGGTAGCGAGCAAATATCTAACTAGTATTCTACTCGAGTATCGTATTCTAGAAGTATCGTAATGGGAGAAGGGCCTTACGGTTTGTGTGGGTTTGTAGATACGGTTGATAATGTCGGAAAAATTATAGATTATTATAATTTTATAATAAAAAGATATTTCACACTTCCGATGCTACATGATTTAACGCAATATTGTTTTCTCTTATTTAATGTTATTGCAATTAAAATAAAATAAACAAATAATGTTTTATTTTTAAGATGGTTTCAAAATTTTATTGAAAATGTTAAGAAGCCTCTTATACATGTATTATCCATACTAATATTATAAATGCGAAAGTAACTCTGTCTGTCTGTCTGTTACTCAATCACGCCTTAACTACTGAATCAATTTGCATGAAATTTTGTATAGAGATATTTTGATTCCCGAAAAGGACATAGGATAGGCTTTATCCCGGAAATCCCACGGGAACGGGAACTATGCGGGTTTTTCTTTGACTGCGCGGGCGATGCCGCGGGTGGAAAGCTATAGTATTAAATAAATATTAAAATATGTAGTGTACCGCTGTCTGTATTTATTCAGCCTAAATTATTGCATTCATATTCGATTAATTTCTTTCTGAACTTCTAGGATAATAAAATTATACAGATGAATACAAATAAAAAACGATCGAATTAAGAAAAAAATTTATTAGAAAAATTTAATTTAACAGTTTATAATAGCGTAGTTGAAAATTTGGCTCAAAACCATCATCTCTGATCAACATAATAATTCTAGTAACTTGTTCATCTGTAAATTATAAAATTTATAGATAAATATTTATATTTAACACATAAATAATTACCCGTGAACCGCTAAATCAATTGCATATATTCATCCTTTGCTTATTAACTGTAATAAAATATACAATGATGCACATAATATAATATATGTAATAATACAAGCTAAAAATACAAGTGATACAAATTATCCGTTCCGTCCTTAGTTTTAGTTCCGTCCGTTTCTATAAGGTCTTAAAGATTTCTCGAAAGGCTTCGAATTGAGCAGAATTATCTTGTAGAGCTTTTAGAGTCTTTTGATTAGAATTTTATTGCACTTCACAAATAACAAAATATTACTAAACTAAAACTAATAGCTTTAACTATATAAAAACATAACGCAGATTGATATTTTCTTAGGATATTTGTTATCCCATAGATTTATAGGATTTTTAAGAACATAATAATTAAAAATTATCCTCTTGAAAACACAAAATTTATATTTATTTTGATAGAAATATTATTTCGATTGATTGATGTCAAATGTCAAAAAAGTAAATAAGGAGATTGCCATACATGGAATTTTGGATTCCATGAATATGTAATAAATAGAACATTAATTAAACGATTGATATAAAAAAATATCGAATTTGATTAAAATTAAATTAACTGCCATGTTTTTTGTGCATAACATGTGCTTTTTTCATATGCAATTGTATTTGTAATAATGCGAAAAATTTATGTAACTAATTTTAATTTACTATATATTCCCTAATATCAAGGTAAATTTCTTGGAAAAACAACACTAAATTTTTTAGGTCCATACTATAGTTACTGAAAATCGTTAGTTACCGACCGATTTCGGTCGAGATCGATGTCGATTAATGTGTCGAGACTACACCTACTGGTATAAAGATACAAGAGATATTTTATAAGACCCAGATATTGTGTCGTATAGTTTATAGGTACGTATGTAATTTAGGAATCATTTCTAATCTCAATTTATTTTTTTTTAATCTATGGAAATTTGATTTCCAGTATTAAATATATTAACTAATCAATCAATATGGGTAGTGGGTATAGTTTAAACTTTGAGCGTACCTATAAGTCCGTTTAGGTCTCTAAAATCTAGATTTAGAAGTCCGAAACGGAGTAATCCTGCTACTTTTTTGATCTGGGTCATTCACTAGCAAATGTGTCCCACTCGATTTATTTCCACTTTTACTGCAATGGCAATCGTCCAATTCTCAAATGTACCGTAGTCTACATGTGAAACACATTTTCAAAAGACTACCTCGATGTGTTTTGCTCCTGTTTATGTTTTGAAATATATCAAAAGGAGTAAAGTATCTACGCTAGTCTGACTGCTTCCTACTGCATTTTACTTGAATTTCAATCATTTCTGATTCTACCTATTCACTATTTTTTCTCAAGAGAAACACAATGCGTCCACGTAATGGGCTAATAAGCCGCAGTGTCACGCATAAGTAACCACAGACAGTTGCGAAAAAGTTGCAAATCTCAAATATTATTGGGGGGATTTCGTTTGTAGAAGGGTACCTAAGGGACAAGGATTTTGGTACCCGACCCTCCTTCTTATGAAGGATAAATGGACTCTGTTCAATGTTTAATTTGTGTTGATTTGAAATGCTTTTTTTTATTGTATAGGTTGATTTGAAATTAATCCAATTCATAAAAAGGTTTGGGCGCAAGATAAAAAATATTATAAAAAGTAAAAAAAAATATTTTACATTATAAGTAAAATAATCTCACAAAAAGCCGTGTTTTCTTCTAAAATACAATATTTTGTTACTTAACTTTACTATAAGAATAAAGTGATTGTCTTTTTAAATGTAGAGACGAAGTATTTACAGTTCTCGGCACGTTTGCGAAGAAAATAAGAAAATGTTCACGCAGTGTGTGTCTACACGATTTATGCGCGGGACACAAAATAGGATTTAGATAAAATAAGACATAACTGGGCCTCATAGCAATAGTACATCCCTTCTCGTAATTTACATCGTTTTCTTACAATATCGTATTATTGTTCATAGAAGCCCTTTTGGCTTTGTATCTGACGATATAGCTTTGTATTCCCCGATAGGCTGACCCTTATTATCTCATTTACTGCGGATGAAAAAATGATTTCTAGATATTTCTTTAGGATAAACTCAGGTTATTTGGATAATTCTTTATAAACGTTTGTTTCACTGAGCAAAAAGGTCAGTTCGATTATGCTGTTAATGATATTTAATATTTCGGCGTATAGTCGACGAAGGGACGCTAAATACGAAATAAATTAATTGTAAAGTTTTGGAAATTTCAACATGGGCCCCGTGAGAAACGTTATAGAACCACAGACAGCGATGTGCCTCGAGAGGTTTGCTCGCTGAATTTCATTTATATTTCTTTTACTACGTTCATTTTTAATTTATTTCAATTTATGTACTTAATTTGCGTTGTTAAGTCGTTGGTGCTCTTTAGTTTATTATATTAACTTCGATATTACAATTATTTTACTATGATGACGTTTATTTAGTTTCCTTTCTTATAAAATTATTTCTTGTACCAATACAAGGTTCTTACAAAAATAATGTTTCACGTAAATATAAGTACCTAAGCCTTATGAATTAAATTAGCCAAATGTAGATAAGAAATGATATAATAAATAAGACAAGTAATTATCTCGAATAATATCTTGTCCTCCAAGGAGAAAATAAAAGTCGAAGAAAATAATGGACGGGCAATGCCCTCTTAAATAATATAAAGACGTTGAATTTATATTTTTGGTTTTATGGCATTCAAATGCTTTATAAATATAAATTTATATAATATAAAGACTTCAGTAATTTTATTAATTCTTGTAATTGAATATTTTAATGTGTCTGTGAAACAAATAATAAACCATGTTACTTACATAAAAGCATTGTGGTTAATTGTTGGTAAGTTTTTATTTTCCAGGACAGTTAAAAAATAAATATTGATTAACGTAAATTAGATTTACATAACACATGTAATTTGGATAAGTTACATTATATTTTTATTTTTTTTAAAAGGCTGATTCGATCACATTGTTCTGGAACTATTTTTTCCTAGTAGATACTCTTAGTTGGTTTTTTTTATTCGATATAAATTTTATCGCTTAAATTACACTACATTAAACGAAAAAAATAAGCAAACAAAACAAACAAATATCATATTAGGTAATTGTTGAAGTGGAAACGAATCGTTTCGATGACGGGATAACAAACTACATTTTCATTCTTCTGCGGGACGAACTCATCGAGTGAAACTAATAACATTTTATTTCTCTTGAGAAATGCATTAATTTCATTTGTTGGCACAGCGACACCGGACGCCTCCTTCATCGTGATTTCTATCAGAAGTCTATTTTCTCAGAAAACCTGTTTAGTGTCTTGGAATCTCAATCATTCGATAACGTAATTTGTCGTAGAAACAACGTGCGGAAGATAAATGATTTTAATATGATTATTTAATTATGCTTAGATATTTGTTCTTTTGCTAATGAGAGGTGGGTACGAATCGACAAAATATATCCACGTTTAATTGTTGTTTGAGGAAATTTTTGAGCAATAAGAAAAATAAGATAGAAGCAAATAAGTAGTAATCAATTGGATTAAAAATGAGTTTGTGTTGTGTATTCACAACACAAACTAAATGAATAGGTAATCTATATTATAAATAAATTAAAGATAAAACTCGAACAATTGAAACAAAATTCTTAACCTCCTACGTAAAAGGGAATAAAGTACACTTAGTATCAAGTGCATCGTTTGATTATTCGAGTTAAAAATACGTTTTGTAATTCATCACTCGCTCCATTTGGCGTATTAGGAATCGCAGCAATCTTGCAGTCTTAAATACAGCTGAATTATAGAAGAGCTCGCAATTCTTGGCAAGAAGGCGAGTTCGCTCCGTCGCGGTCTCACCATGCTGAATAAGTAATTTTTACCGTCTGCGCAGTTTTACAAACAAATTAACGACTTAATGTTGTTATTTTAATAAAAGTTCCCTGTTAAGTTTCTCCAAAGTTCCGTTTTTACGACTGTTGCTATTTCTGTTGCGGGGTTGTTTATGTCTTCAAATCTTCAGCTCGTAGATATTTGGGAACCTTAACAACTAATCAAGTATTTGCAGTGAACCAACACTAGTTGAGAGCGGTCGCGCTTCTAATGTATTTAAAATTGCTCGCTGATAATATTTTTCCTAGACTAACTAACTCTGAGAAATATTTCTTGAAATAATAACGAAGCTTAAGAAAAAGTCTTAGGTTTTTAAAAGGCTTTCTGTTCATTCTGTGTAGCTGAGATGAATTTACTTAGTTTAACTAATTTATATTTATTACATTTCTGCAATGGCAGTCTTACTTATATTATGTTTCTCATTTCCATAATACTCGGGTACCACCAGAAGGACGGTACCCGGATCTTTGGAAGGCTTACGTGGGGACACGGATCCAACACGCAGAGGCCCTTTCGAGAATTTTAATGTGTTGTGGGCCACCAGCCGCAGCCTGCCCATGACTGCACTATAGAGATACAGTCCTAGGCAGTCCGCGGCCGATGTAGGACTATTGCAGGGTATGGAAATTTAATAACTGGGCTATGGATTGGGATGCTAAATGGACTGGTATTGGGGACTATGGGAAACTATGGCACCTGCCTTTCTACTAAAAGAAAGTAAAAATATGTTGGCAGGTGGTGACTCGCCCTCTCACTGTATGGGCCCCCGAAATAAGTCGCTGCAATAGTGCGACAAGGGGGCAACATATTGTGAGCAGCTAAGGGTGGAGAGGCGTCCCTGGACTTTAAACGACGATCACGCGCTCCCTGAGGGTCCAGCATCACGTGCCCACTCGCCACTTATGATTCGCATCCACCCTTCGAGCTAAAAGCTCTCGCGACTCCACTCTGGCCGGCCGGTTAAGGCAAGCCAGAGGTGGGGGTCCTGTCCTCGTCAGGCTTCACTCCGACCGGCCGGTGAAGGCAAGCCGGAGATGAAGACAGGGGCCTCCCCCGGGAGCACTCGGTACCCGCGGGGTCGCTACTCCCCGACACCCCGCCACAAGGTGTCCTGCGGGTTGACTGATTGCACGGGTGGAATATCTGTTGTCACGTAAACAATAGATATTCCAACCGTGGGCGATGGGGTCGTCACATCCCTACGCCCTTACTTATATTATTATTAGAATAATTTCTAATAAGGCTTGAATTTCACAATGTTAAACAAAAGGATATGAATAATTACTATATATTGTAGGTACTTATATTTAAAGTTTATCAAAGAGCCACTTAAGTTATCTATCTTCTTTTTATATATAAAAATGAATCGCATAATGTGTTGGTAAGCGCATAACTCGAGAACGGCTGAACCGATTTCGATAATTCTTTTTTTATTATATTCCTTGAAGTACGAGGATGGTTCTTATGTAGAGAAAACGTAAACATGTACCACGGGCGAAGCCGGGGCGGACCGCTAGTATATATATAAAAATGAAACCCGTTTTCCATTGTCACGGCATCACGCGTGAAGGGGTGGACCGATTTCGATAATTCTTTTTTTAATATATTCCTTGAAGTACGAGGATGGTTCTTATGGTAAGAAAACATAAACATGCACCACGGGCGAAGCCGGGGCGGACCGCTAGTTTATTATAAAGTAGGTGGAATAGAGCATAAGATACCCACTAGATCCTTACGATTTTATGTTACAGAAATGCATGTTAACACACTAAAATCTAAATTATCTCTGAAATGCATAAGGTTAGATAAAACAACAACAAATGACAATAATTTTAAGCGGCTACCATCAAGTATAATAATAGCCTACGTGTAGTACCTCAAATATGTAAAACTACCATTGATTAAATTTATCGAATATTAGTAGGTATGTATATACTTTGTAGGTACTCGTATGCGTGATAACACAAAGTAGAAATGACTTGGGCTTTAACAAAATTATTATGTTAATGACAAAATATAATTACTATCAATTTGCCATAAGCCGTAAATTATTGTATATTAAAAGCAAAGTTAGATAAGAGAGCAGTTTGCATCAGACGACGCGAGCGCCCTCTACAGTTAAAACTCCTTATTCTAATTTATGGGCTTGAGTATTGCACTGCTTATTACTTCCGTTGCAGTTTCGGGAACCGAAAGTACGTTTAATGTCGTTATAAACCACCAGAGTCTTAGCATAACAACATAATTGCTGCGTTCCATTCAATTAGTTTTCGCATCAATAACGAGTTCATTGTAATTACTAGTAAAGGTACTGTTGATTAATTAATGCACACAATATCATACGTGTTTTCATTGTTATATCAATATTACTTACCTTAATATGAAAAAGATATCAATAATAAGACATCCATTTTAGAATAATAAGCAAACCAAATCGAAACGAAACAATACACATTAAAATTAGAAGCTCAAAAAATCTATAATAATTCATCTTTACAACCATGTTAATAATATTAAACCATCTTAGAAAAAAAATACTTCATATCATAATAACGAAAACTATAGAATCTCACATATTATCATACTTTGATTTTTCTCAATATTGAAAAACCAGATATCCATAATGTAACACGCATTATAATTATTATCTGCAATTTAATTCAAGTTACCTTTGTGCAAGTGTTGGAAAATGTCACTGCATTGAATAACGATGCACCTACAGACCTAGGCTTGACCCTGACATGTTCTCATTCAATCTAAAGACTTCACATTTTATCTTTATATAAGAAATTATAAATTAAATTTGTATTAACTTTAATGGAATTTGAACACAATCATATGAAAAATAGTTTGCATTCAAATTCTCTTCTAGTTTACAATTTGTTGCTTTCGTTCTAAAACGTACTGCTGAGTTGTCACGTAATTCGGATAAACTCTGAAAGTAAACTTTAAAATTTGTTCCGTTTAAAAACCAAACTCTCCTTGATAGAGACAACGAAAATCGATATTAATTTACCAATAATAAGCAAGAACTACAAAGCATACGCAAACAAACAATATAATCAATCTGCATTAAGCCAATCCATACTTTATAAGTCTGAAGTGGAATCCTAATGCAAACGTTAATTGAGCGACGGCGCCGCAACAGATGGGCGCGACGCGTCGGCCAATTGTCGCGCCAAACATTTGTAATTTAAAAAGCAAAATGAAATAAACTGCTCGGTTGCAGTACATAAATTTCATGTTTGCCTCGGCCGGCGATCTGGCAGCGGATATTAATCAGCGGATATTGAAATATGTTGTTTTTTGGGCCGATTGATAAACGGCCCGTTTCGCTCCGGTCGGATTAAACATTGACGGTACTCGCTCAATTACTACACTAGCAGCCCTTACACGTCACCATAAGCCTGCAATGTAACACCAATAACACAATCGACGCAATAATGTAGGTGCCAAATCTATGAGCAAAATAAAATAATTAAATCTTAACTTAGCTCAGTCACATAACTGCCATATAAAACGCTTTTACATATTACATAAAGCATAATCTACTTACTTCACATCAAAATATTCCGTGAAAAGAACATAACTGAACTCTTTTAAATCTTGCAAAAATTTACAATATATTGTACGTGCCACGGTTTGAGGAAAATTAAGCTAAACCTACGTTTTCATTAAATATGAAGGCGGGGCAAACGGGAATGCAGGTTGTCGTAGTAAGCGTTTGCGCTCATAAGATTTATTATGCAACCAACAGGCGAATATTGAAAATCTAGAGCAGTCAAGAAACCGCTAGATGCACTATTAATAGAGACAGTCTACTAGGAGGGTCCGTTTCCCCCTGTATGAACAAAATATTTATTACACACAACATCACAAACATAAGACAGCGCTTATAAATTGTGCAAGCGCTAACCTGAAATTTGCGAATATAATGTCGTAAATCAAAAGTATAATGCGACTGTAATAGAAAACGAATATGGATAACCGTATATTTCGTTTATTTCGCTTGCTTTCTCTTTACTTGTCAACGTTTTAAAGTGAATATTTTCCTCATATAAAAGATTGATCTCATTTTTAATTGATACTCCATTATCTTATACAATTATCTTACACACACATGCAGTACGGATATATATTGAAGTTTTTGTAGTTATTTTTAGCTAAACCAGGAGGTAATTAATATTAAATCTTGCTTATGTAACAATCAAAGTACAGCATATAATAAATACAACATCTTTAAGGCGTCTGTAGCACAGATTCTGAATTACCAATGTGAATATCATCAATGCTTGCGAAATCAATCACTAATTTGTTTAACAGAAAGGAAAAGAATATTATTTATAGATAATTTAACTTTTGTCGGAGCAATAAAATGTTCTTCTCCGTCCATTAATATAGCTGAAGAGGACTTTACCGGGCGTATTTAATTCACGTTTTGTTACACTTTGTCATCGCATCCATTCCAGTCACAGATCTGAGGGGCGCGTCACAATGGAACAATATCTCATTTACTTATGACTAGATTTCCGCCCGTGGCTTCGCCCGCGTTTTCAAAGGAAAACCCGCATAGTTCCCGTTCCCGTGGGATTTCCGGGATAAAACCTATCCTATGTGTTAATCCAAGTTACCCTCTATATGTGTGCTAAATTTCATTGTAATCGGTTCAGTAGTTTTTACGTGAAAGAGTAACAAACATCCATACATCCATACATCCATACATCCATACATCCATACTTACAAACTTTCGCCTTTATAATAGTATTAAGATTAAGATTTATTTTTCCAATTGGGTTTCCCATGTTCCGCTTCTATTTATATGAGTGTATTGTTGAAATGCTTTTTAATGTACAGAAAATAGGCGAAGCTCTTTTATTATTTTATATTTTAATTATATAACTTATATACATTTATAAACTCTTCAAAAGCTGATGTAAATAGCTAATGCATGTTTGCTATTAAACGATTAAGAATGGTGAAAAAATAGAGCCATTTTATTACTTTCGATATGCGGGCCCACACGGAGCGAACAGCTTCGCGAAGAATTTTCCGCGAAAGCAGCTCTGTCTATATCAGTCTTTCCCAACGTGGGCGATAACGCCCCCTTGTGGGCGCTGCAGGCCTAAAGGGGGGCGGTAAGAGACCCAGAAAAAAAAGGGGGCGTTGTGTAGGGCTTTGGGGTCGATTTATAATTTCATCTACCTAGCTAGGAAGACTCTTAGAAACCGACTGAGCTCTCGACTTCGAGAGTCGACATCTTGTGAACATCAACTAATATTAATTAAGATATAGCTCAAAATCGGTTCGATATAATAGACCGCGGGCAATCATGTTTTAACAAGTTTTTGTTAAATAATCCGATTTGTACATTCCTGTATCAATCGGCTGGTTCTATAATACTTGTTCTTGCTTGTCGAGTACGATTGGGCGTCGAATGAGATAAACGAGTTTATGCACGTTTGATGTCTTATTCCTGTTGGTGCGTGCTGCTTATGCAATCCTATATAAACGACGTAAATTTATTTTATTTTCATTTGCGGTTTCGCGCATAATAGATAAGCAGTACTTGATTTCAACACTTACGTATTTCTCAAAACAAAACAATGTCGGAAGTAAAAAAGAAGAGACGGCAATACTCTGCGGAATATATTAAATTCGGATTTATTGAAAATCCCACAAACCCGTCGTCGCCTTTGTGTCTTCTATGTCTAAAAACATTTTCGAACGAAGCAATGAAGCCTTCAAGACTGCAAGATCATTTGAATAAAATGCATCCAGATAAGAAAGACAAGAATGTAGCATATTTTCAAGACCTAGAGAAGAAGCATAATACTCAGCCAAGTGTATCAAAACTATTTTCGGCGGCTGCTAAGCAAGATGACGACGGACTTCGAGCTTCGTACAATATCTCTTTGTTAATTGCTCAAAAAGGCAAACCACACAACATCGGAGAAGAGTTAATTTTGCCAGCAATAAAGGAAGTAATAACTACTGTGCTTCATAAACCGGCCGCAGATATTATCCGAAAAATTCCTTTGAGTAATAATTCTGTGCAAAGACGAATTGATGAAATGGCTGAAAACATTGAAGAATCATTGTGCAATCATCTGAGGACTAGTCAATTCTCAATTCAGCTCGATGAAGTCCACTTTACCAACTAATGAAGCGTTGTTGCTATCTTACGGGAGGTTTATTAAAGATGAGAAAATACGTGAAGAACTATTGTTTGCCAGAAATTTGGAGACAGATACAAAAGGCGAAACCATATTCAATACATTGGAAAAGTTTTGTGAAGAGAAAGAGATTCCTTTGAAAAATATTATATCAGTTGCTACGGATGGCGCTCCGGCTATGACAGGGCGCCATAAAGGCTTCATAGCGTACTTAAAGAATAAAATTCCAGATGTCCTTGCTATACATTGCGTTATTCATAGACAACATTTGGTTGCTAGAAACTTAAGTGAACGACTATTTCAATCACTGCAATATGTCATCAAAGCAGTCAATAAAATCCGTAGCAGCTCTTTGAATGATAGATTATTTCATCAGCTTTGTGCTACTAATGACGAAGATTTCAACCGTTTGTTGCTTCATACTGAAGTTCGTTGGCTGTCAAGAGGCAATTGTCTGATTCGATTTTACAACCTGTTTGACTCTGTGATAGAGTTCTTGGAAACTAAAGATACAGAACTGCGCAACAATCTCATAACATCAAAGAATGATATAGCTTACATGACAGACCTGTATAAACTGTTCAACGACATGAACCTCCAACTGCAAGGCGATGAACTAAATTTAATTAAAACAAAAAATGTCGTTGCTGCTTTCGCAGCCAAACTGCTTCTGCACAAAAAGAATATGGGCAGACGTGAGTTTCACAATTTTCCGAATTTATCAGTATTTTGCAGTAACGACGACTTGTTTGCCTACTGCCAACATTTGGAAAACCTCCACATTGACTTCACCGAACGATACCAGGACATTTTAAACTTGGAAATACCAGACTGGGTGTTGGATCCGTTTTCAAATGTCAACACAGCGATGTCACCTCAGCTGGAAGAAGAACTTATAGAATTGACAACAAACGAAGAAACAAAAATCAAGTTTAAAAATGGATATCAAGAATTTTGGCTACAAAAACCGATCCCACAATTGTACCCTGGATTGTGGTCAATTGCTCAACGATTCTTGATAGCATTCCCATCGTCATATTTGTGTGAACGTGGATTTAGTGCTGTGGCAACGCTGCTTACTAAAAAGAGAAATCGTTTGCGTGTTACCGAACGTGGCGACTTGCGGCTGTTTTTGAGTAAATTGGAACCTGATATCAACAAACTTATTGAACAGCATCAGATTCAACCTTCACATTAGTTTTTATATAAGAATTGATTATGTTTGTTTTATTTTCAATAAAAGATACTCTACTATAAAGTTGCGTTTCAATAATCAGTTATAAGTACTTAGCGTTTTTTAAGTATGTTTAAAAAGGGGGGCGTTAAAAAATAATTTATTCTTAAAGTGGGCAGTAGACAAAAAAAGGTTGGGAACCCCTGGTCTATATGGACGTCCGAGGAAAATGACAGCTCACGCGTCTTCCTCGAGCCATTCCACACCCAAGCAATTGCTTCACGTGGCTGCTCGCTCTCTGCGAACCTGGCTTAAGAATCCTCAAACACTATCTACAATAAAAAAATATTTTACAACACGGAAGAAACCGCCTACATACCACTTAATTCACCAATACCATGATGTAGAAATTTAGCCAGTATTCAAAAGCAAAAGCTTGAGCTTTTGAATACTAGCTTTTACATAAACCTAACATTAGACTAACCTAAGTATAACGTTCGTGAAGTGCTTTCGCCATGGCGTATCGGGTCATTAATCTGCACAAACACGCGAGCTGCCTGGCGCCTTATCGAATGATGCAATCGCACCCGATTATCGGACAAAAGCTATAAACACATCGAGTGTTCAGTGCTGTACTTTAAGTGTACTAGATAAACACTAAGTATGTATAGTTTTTCTGACGTTGTTAGCCGGAATTCATTAACTTTTTGGCTCCAACTCGTAACAAAATCACTCGTAAATTATGCCTACAAGTCCTATTATGATATGGATTGTCTTCCTTTGTCTGTATCCTCCCTAAGTCATATAAAGTGACCTATTAAGTGCAGTCATTGCCATGATTACTTCATGTGAAGCTTTGACAAAATTTTACAGAGATAATTATATTAGGTAGGTACCTATAGGGATGCGGGTTAGTTATAGATAACTATGACTAACTTTTACTTTAGGTATAGAAAATTTTACAATAATTTATTTGTACTAGTATTACAATCCCGAAACGTTTCTTTGTTCTATTGTTTGTTTCTTCGAGGGGGCATATAACTAAACATTTACACATAAAAGACTAGGAGCATTTAATATTAGTTTGCAATGTCTACGTTCCCAAAAATCTTTGTTTCTATAGAGATATTTTACCAATATATTTAGTAATAAACACATTGCTCTGCACACATCAATAATTCAATTAATTAAGCGATGAATTGACATGAACACAGCAGATACGAGAACATACATATTCACATAATATAGAAACAAACAAATCTATATGATTGTACTTTACCCGAGGTACTGAATTACAAAACCCCATCCTAAAACAATCCGGTAATGCGTAACTGTAAATGTATCGTGTAATCTAATCAATTATGTATTTGTATCTGTTCAACAACAACATTGGTGTTGATGTTTGACAAATAAGGGTTACGGGGTCGACGATTTTACGTTAAAAGGATATTGGTGCAATAATGTAATGAAAGCCTTTGGGCACCGATGATTCTATTAAATGTTTACTATAAATATTAAATAGCCCACGGCGGTCGAACGATAGTATATACGTATATTTTATCATGAACAATTTACTGTGTTTCTGAAATCATGGAAACATAAATGAATGTGAAATGGTTCCAGATATTATGTGCAGAAAATCATTCTTTGTAGAGCCTTTTGTAGAGCCTTTCACCAGCGATTTCATGTTTGTATCAGACGTATGAAATCGATAGTCAAAATGTACGATAATATTTGATTTTTAACGAGTAACATTATTACTATTTCAGTGGATGTGAATATTATATTTTAAACGTGTTTCCTTTGTAAACGTTGTTTCAAAGACAAACAACGTTATTTTCTGTTATATCCACGTGTGAAGCAAAGCTCAATAAAAAATGTTTCTGCGTAAAATTTCCCTTTTTCACGAAAGAATCCAATCATATTTCATAGCCTCTAAAACAAACAGTGTGTCCGATTGGACAGTAATATCATACTCGTATAGAGTGGAATGACATATGAAGAGTGGAGAGTTTCCGCACAGGTCGGCATGTGCCTGTATTTCATCAACACTAAGCTGACGTGTATCGATGAATGGAATCTACAGTTTACAATGTAATACTGTTTATAAATCACATTTTTAAGTCTAGTGATGAAACTGTTTAACAGTAATTCACTACTTTTCTAAACGCAGAGGCTTGTGAATAAAGATGTTTGTAACTTTTACAGGCAAACTTGTAATTGCTTCGGTATGAAATTTGGTATCAGGTATACATTATAATAGGCTTCTATCCGTAATGACTGATTATAGAGTATTGAATCAGTCATTACGGATAGAAGATATTATAATTAGTATTGAATCAGTCTTGCTCTTTGTCTCATTCTCAGAAGTTATCGCACCCTGGACTGTTAAGTGCATTAATACAGAGAACTTGATTTTACGTAAATAAGTATTTACAAATGGCACTTTGTCTTTTTACTTATATAATTATATTGTTAGAGATTACTGAAAAAAATGAATTGTTTTGTTATTTTGTTCAATTAAGATTATCGAAATTGAACAAAAAGTTGGATAAAACTTCTCGATAAATTATGTCGTCTAATTGCTTATAACGGACTAGCTGCGCTCCGCGGTTTCACCCGCGTGGCTCCGCTTCTGTTGGTCTTGGCGTGATGATATATAGCCTATAGCCTTCCTCGATAAATGGGCTATCTAACACCGAAAGGATTTTTCAAATCGGACCAGTAGTTCTTGAGATTAGCGCGTTCAAACAAACAAACAAACTCTTCAGCTTTATAATATTAGTATAGATATATTTAAAATTACGTTTGATATTTTCTCAACTTTGTCTTCAATGTTGTCCTAAATGGGGAAAAAACAAATAAGAAATCTTATCTTCTTAAATAAGGCTTACATCTTGATTGACATTTCTTAATACATACATATTGCCTTCGCCTGGTGATACACCTGAATTTTTACATTCTTCCGTGATACATTCTTACTGGATTCCTCTTAGACGTGGACTTTTGTATAGATTAGCAGGTGATGACGTAGCATCGTGCATATGGGTACTTGCAATTTCTGACTCGCATATAAACGGAAATAAAAGGTGTATAGAGCATTATCTAGTTTTCGCTAAATGGTAACGTATTTATTTGTCCGTTTCGGTAACAGTAAAGTTTCCATTATGTCCTGCGTCACGTACGTGACAAACGGCTCGTCTTAGGGATCGCCAAATATCGTTTAGTACGTGCGAGGAGAAAACCAACCCACTGGGTAAATAAAATAAATCAAATATATAAGTAACAGTCTGTTTTCAAAGTAAAACAATTTCTAACAGTTTGTTATTTTTTATATGAAGGAAAAAAGTGTCTATCTTCATAAATATGGTTAGCACAAAGGGAAAATTTAATATTTTCCTCGTGTGAAACATGCCTACTTAGAAATAACAGCGTATTTTAATATTATTATCTTCTTAAATAAAAATAACTGCGTTAAAAACAACAGCTTTGATGTCGGTGCACGGGCTTAATACTAAGTGCTTAGTGTTTGGCACCGACTTCAAACCTATTTAGTAAATAGCATATCTAAATAATATGTAGTAATTAATAATATCAAATCTTTTTTATTTATTACTTTTCCGTTTTTGAAGTCGGTTGTTTTTAACGCAGTTATTTTTATTTAATACTTTTTAGTGTATTTTTCAACACGAATCAAACGAGCCCAATATCGATAAAGTTGAGTCAATATATTACTGAGTTCCTATGGCCACCTTCCGATTCCATGTCAGCAAATCAGCTCTATGTCATGATCATGTTTCATCGCTATTCAATTTACATACGTATACAAAATTTCAACTCAATCGGTTACCGGGAAGTGAATCAAAGTTACTTGCTACATTTCAATTAAGTCATCGAGTACAGACAAAAATGCTCATAAAATAAAAACTAGGTACTGGGTCTATCCGAATAATTTTTTTATGGGACCAATTCGACACCATCCCGCATCGAACAAAAAAAGAATCACGTAAATCGGTTAAGAAACCTCGGAGTAATCGGTGTACATACATACAAAAAAAAAATTATACCGGCCGAATTGATAACCTCCTCCTTCTTTTTGAAGTCGGTTAAAAATAGAATGGATAAAAATTTCATGAGGTGGTTTCAAATAACCTCTCCCATTATCTCACGGTTTAGTCTTCCCTCTACCAATAACTGGCTACTGACATTTTAGGAAATATTAAAACACTCTGAGATCATAAACATGAATATTGACTATAACAATAAAATCACAGCCAATGTGTATGAAAATGAAGTGTATGAAATGCGTAAGAAATGACAATGGCATGATTAATTATATTATACTAGCGGTCCGCCCCGGCTTCGCCCGTGGTACCACTATCCTATCTCTCAAGTTGGATCGAACTGCACATGGTGTGCGAATTTTATTATAATCGGTTAAGTGGTTTAGGAGTCCATTGAGGACAAACATTGTGACACGAGATTTATATATATTAAGAAAGAAAGAAAGAAAGAAAGAAAGAAAGAAATTTATTGCCATTTAACGATATGCCACACAATATAACAAAAAAAAACACATAAAAAAAACTTAAAAACTAATTGACCCTTAAATTATATAACTAATATTTTTACATAAAATAAAGAACGGAGAAGATAGGGCAAATCACAATACTGCGCGGCTCGTTGGTTGCTGACAAAAGGGGCTGACTCAGCAAATAGTTGTGTAAGAGCCAGGGCCCTTACACAACACTGGTTTTCAGCAACCCCTTGTGACGTATGGAGTACACAGTACATTTGCATTTTTTTTTTTTGTGTAACTAATAAAAAATAAAAATATATATATTAAGATTTTATTATTAGAATAACTTATACCTAAAAGTAATAAACATGTCTTATGGAGAATTTCAGATGAAAATATTATAATATATAAGGTTGGCAGCGCACACGTTTTTATTCAATTTTTATATGTAGATGAGTCTTGTCGAAAACAAAATTACGTACGTATATTACATTAGCGGGTGGCTGGTAGCTGTAATAGCATCATGTTCCTTTCTGTGTCGCAACGTACGCTGACCCCATACAAATAAGGTCCTTATCCACTTTTTCAAAGACGAGTCATGTTAACACGTGTTTTGGTCTGAAGTTTGTGGTATCTCCCTGGAGCGAGCAAAATTAAATTTTACCTTCCGACAACGACTTACTGGAAACGCGGGAAAATTATTGCTTTACGTGCTCTTCGCTTCTTACTTAAACGTATTTCCAATATTTGTACAATGCCTATTCATTGTCATTCAATTATGATTTAATGGTTTTCGAGAAATTGAGTTTCTATCCTATTATTTATTTAATATCATAATATAACTGTGACAAATAGGTTTCATCGTATTTCTAACGCCGCGGCCGTGTACAAATTTTGTACTGCATAAATGTTCTGCCTAACAAATCCATACCACTAGGCACTATTTTTCTCCGAACCCAGCCGAGAGTTTACTTTAAGTAATACTGATTCCACTTTTAAAGTTGACTCTGACTTGCAACGGAGGGGTGTCGCAAGGAACTCGCATGAGCCTCTTACCGAACTGAATGTTTTTATTGTTTGAAATACCAGCTATTTTTTATCGCACACTCGTTCCACGTCTCGCTAGCGAGAAATTTACTGATGTCACTTTCGTATTCATTCTGCGCTTTACACGGTTATAGGTTTTAGCTTTTGAACGAAATAATTTTCGGATTATTTTTTATAGAACGACTAATAAATATGGAAAGTGTAGCGCACAAAATACGTCGTGTAATTTTGATTATGGCTTAATCTGCCCCCGAAGGTTCATAAATAATAATGACTGACATTCATCACTAATGAAATGAGTTATAAATTTGACTCATAGTACATTGATATCTGATAGATACGATACTACTACGTGCTACTATGATACGACAGTTTTATAAAATTTTTAAATTCAAAAAAATATTGAATGCAAACTATCAAACGAACAATGAGCAGACGGATAAAATAAGGATTTGTCCCTTACACAAACATTACACATGTAAAGGACAATTGTGACGAAAATATCGGGGCAGGGACAATGGTAAAACAAACGATACCATAAACTATTCGATCCCGTAAACGATAAATAATAAAGGAATTGTACAAGATTAAACGGCAGAGCACGTCGTTGCCAAACTTTCGATTCCAATTCGGTGTCAGTCGATATTAAATTAAAAGCACCCACGCATTCCTCCCGCGTCTTTTTCCTGTCCATTTGCAAGGACCGTGTAGAACTCGGGGTCACATCTCGCCCGGCGCTCCTAACGCGTCTAAGCTCTACAAGACTTATATGGATAAGATTAAAGAATAATAATTTATTTTACAATTTTACAAAGCGCTCTTCATTCATTTGCTAATAGTATTATTTTGTTAGAAATGCATTTGGTCAAAACTTATATCGGGTCGGATCTTTCGATGCCATTGGACGATCGAGCCATTATAGTTAAGTATCGTAATGTGTGCTGCTACTAACTCTACATTTAAATAAACTTATAATGTAATATTCGATATAATCTATGATTTATTAATAGTCCTACCGAATATATAGTTTTTAAGATATTTTTAAATTCTTGGGTAAACAGCCAACAGGCTGTCAAAAAAGAAAGTAACACATTGTAACAAAAAAATGCTTTTTTCCAAAAGAAACCAACATAACAATTCAATAATTGTGACTCTATAAAATATAATTGATATCGCATTATCGCATTAAAGTATTATATCTACAACTTCATAAAAAATTGTACATAAAAAAATTTTTATACTACTAACTAACAGTCAAAATTTAACAATTTCTAGAAACTTCTGTCTAATCGCCCATCAATATTAAAAAAGCAGGCTTATCCCCATTTTCCTAACAGTCCACCAGAGCAAATTTCTAGGCAAGCGATTGGATGGCAGCGCATACTTGAGTGATGGCGGACTTTTTTATTTGAATCGTGTGCGAATGCGACCAGTACTATATCGGTTTAGCCAAATTTTATTTACTTGCCGAACACAACAATTTGTTTGGCCAACAATTTACTTCATGTCTATTTTCTTTAGTACTGCAGTTAGGTTTTTTGTTAATAGCATGGTATATCATACAACTTTATGAAGAAGTAAAGCAGGTATAACAATTTTCAGAAATGGAGTATTTAGTATTTTTTATACTATTAATATTAAAAAATTAACTGTAAAAGATGTCGTGTGAAATGATTACGAATACTAAATCTTAATTTTCACAAAGAAAATGTAGGATTAATTGAAAATAAAGAAAGAACAAATAGACAATTTTATATAAGAAAAGTAGAACATTGTGGCTTATAAAAGTTCCGAGGGAATAAATATTGCACATTGAAATAATGGCTGAAATAAAGTAAGCTTAATGTCTAAAATGTTGATTCCATTCCCATAGCATGTTTAATGCAGATTAACTCTTCCATTTAGGGGCCGCATTTATTTTCATAATGTCTGTTTGACGTTTTCATATTTTATTTGGAAAAAATGTTCATGGAATCCGAGATTCGACACGGCGCGACAAAACAAGGTCACGTGACCGTCTCCTGAATTTTAATGCCATGCTTCCTTTGATAGTTATAAAAATGATTCCGCAATGTACAGAAATTCTAGCGCTTACACCGCATGCATGATATTTTTATAAAGAAATGCATACTTCTTTGCGAAAATATCTTTTGGTTACCTTACCTCGACGGAGCTCTACAAAGATGTTTGCCGCGTACAATATCTCGAGGCTTATATACTTTGTTCCGCCGAGTTTAAAGCGATCAAAAAAATTCATACGCGAGTAACATTTTTATCTCATAAAGGGTGAATAACGGGATGTTTCGAAATTATGTCTATTGTTTCTAAATAAAAGGGTGGATTGTTGCGACGTTCAGTGTACAGTTTTCCTCTTCAATCCTATTTTCTGGTGGTGCCTTCACATTTTCGTTAATAGATGTGTCACTAAATTTGCGTTTTCAATTTGGTGTCGGCCGCGGTTGCGGGACGCGGTGGTTTCAATCAAAGGAGGCACGCATTCGCTCCACATCCTCACCAGGCTCGCCTTTTAGAATAAGAATTGTCTTTTTCGCTGTATTCAATGCTGTGTGCTCGACAACTGTGGAGGATCGTATTTAATAAATTCACTGTTTATAAAATCCTGTGAGCAAAAATACTTCTTTAATTATCATGTGATGAAAACTTATGTTTAAATTATTTACTAGGCTACTTGAAACCATATGATTAGAATAAGGATAAAGCGTCAAATCAAAATTAATTAATTGAATAGCAAGTCCATATTATTAGATCTGTAATTAAAATGAATTACAATCAATGGTTTTTCTACCTCTATTACCACGATAATGTATCTAAAATTTTTATGAATTAAAACTATACAAACGTATCTATAATAGTGCAGAAGGTACCTACATGTACATTTCATATTTCGCAAGTCATGGCTATTGAATATACGCCTTTACCTCGACAAAAACACTTCAAAAAGATAAGGTCAATTTCACTTAAATACCATAAGTATTTCATTATTAATAAAAGCACAAATAAGAGTGGATAAGATGCCTCTCCATAGCACGGTAGCTTGGTCGCCGCTCGGGGCACCGTGCCCACCCGCCATGAAATTAAAGCCGACTCGCGCCGAACGAATGATTGAATAATAAACGAAAGAATTCGCGTCCTGCCCTTGTATTACGTATTCATGACAACTGGCCCCGTGGATGATACAGAGACAGAATGACGTGCATACGAGTCACATCTGCTGTGGAACCAGATGAAAAATTCCGTTGGACTTTTTTCGGGAAAAGAAAACATGCATTGCGGTAGATGTTAGTTGTAATTTTTGGGTCCGTTGTAGGTTATCTGTCTTGCAATCAATTTGCAATAAATGTCGCAATAGAACGAATCATTACCATTCTGACTTACCAATTTTCCAAACCACGCACAGGTTAGTCAAGGAAGTTATTAATAGCTATTACAAGTTGAGCGGAACAAATTTGATTACGTATTCTCCCGTCGGCTCCTATTATCTGAGGAACCGAAATCCCAATGAAACGAGAATATTAGCATATACCTTACTAAAACAGATCAGTGATCAATGTAACGTATCAAAATCCCGCGGGGTAACCGCAGTGTAACTTAACCCGAAATTAAATCAAAGAGGGGCTTAACCAATCAGGGCGAGTGCTATCATTGAATCGGCAAAGGAACACTAAAATTACTTCTTGATGCGGAGAAACGAAGATTCATCGTAAAAGTGGTGGGTGCGAGTGGGCCGGCGGGTGGATGGGGCCGTCTGAACGGTTTTCCGTGTTTCACAGACGTCCATGCCGGCGATTACCCCGCACGTAGCTACTGCCGGACTCGCTGGCTAATGTTGTGTTATAAACATGAAAAACCGTTCCGCTAATACTATAAACGTTAACGGCACGTGTATTGCCCCTTTATTTAATCTCCTTTCATATACTCGTGAAATTATTTAAATAAGATAGGTACTTCCTTTTTATTGGAATGAAATGGGCACTTTGCAATCAATCGAACGAATATAATTTTAATTTAATTAACATATTCTATTAAGTGCCGATTTTTCAATGCCCAGATAAACAGCTAGATAGACTTTATTCTTCAGTTAACAAAATATTCAATTTTTCAATAGACGAATAGGACTTGTCTATCGAATAACTACGTTATTTGAGGAATAAATCTATTTGCCGCTCCAACGGCCAGATAGCGCGCTATTCGACGGTTAGGCGTTTGAGTTGACAACTGATGCGTCAAATTTGGGATATTTTGGTATGTCATAACATAGAGCGTAGAATTATTAACAATTAAACCTCTTTCTATATAATTATTATCAATTAAAATCATATTGAAATTGATGTTTTTGATAGTACTGATGACCATGCCATTGAAAATTTGCCGAACGCTGCCTTTAAGTATGCCGTTTCCATCGTAAAATATATAAATTGAAACACAAATATAACCAAACTCTTTACTCGAATCAAAACAACAATCAACAATCATAGAAGAAAGAGCAATACAAGACAAACTTAAAATGCACTCCTGACGTGAGTCATAATGACGGTTGTTGACAAATTGCAAGAGTTGACTCTATCCCGCTCTAACCTGACTAATTTAATATGTTTGTTTCGCCACTCCGAGAGCAGAGCTGCCAATATGGAAATATTTGGTCAGATAGTTATTCATCAAATAAATCACGATTGAAAAATAGGCGAGCCGTTATGAGTTAGATAAATAATTGAATAAATCTATTCGAGGGGTAGTTATTAGACTGTTTATCTCGGGATTGAAAAATCGGCCCTAAACTAAACTAATAAACCTTAAATATTGCTGTCACAGTTTAAAAACATATTAAGTAGATCGGGGAAAATAAACTCACTGAAATATTATAATCTCAGCTATCAGTATCTAATGCTGTTATTCATTTGCAGATTTCGACAAAGTGAGATAGATGTAATAGCATACTCAATCCTTCATTTTTCCAAAAGCGTTGCATATTCAACGTATTTCGTTCCCAAGCTCAATAACACCATCACCATTAAAAACAAGCAATTTCATTACCTTGGTTTTATAATTTAAATTAGTCGTACTTTCATAATTAACGAAAAAGCCCCGGTCGTAGGTAACGCAACAAGACAAAGGGTCTTACAATTTACGCGCGTGTTGGCCCGCCACCTGGGTCATGTCTCCTTTTACTTTATCCCGTAAAGATTAAGTCCCCCGAATTTCCCCGAATACGTGGCTCCCCACCGTAAAGTGAGTCATTTACCTCCTGTTTACTAGATTAAGGATTTTTTCATACCGCACTGCTTGACACGTATAAGCTTGATATATGCTATATCGTTGTTTTATTATAAATATGTGTGTGTTGTAAGTCTACACTTCAAAATATATTTATTATGTAATCCGTTTGATCTATTGTTATTGTTTCAGGATTAGGATTGAAATTATAGAAATTAGGACACACAGAGCAAATTAAAAATTTATGATTCTGTAATATAAAACAAATTTATAGGTAGTTATTTAATAGTCTCAATTGAATTACGGCACCTTAAAATCCACCTTGTACTTTTACGATTACATTTATTCAAATAAGATACCGAACTACGCAATGCGCAATAATTCAAAATGTAGAGTATTCTCGCAAAATACCTTTCTTAGTGAACGCGAAAAAGGACCGCTCGTAAAACAAGCCGCACATTTGTGCCAACACAAGGTCACAAACGAAATAGACGAGAAATTTCTATCTTCTCAAATACGCTAATACTACGAGTAAGGTAAACATGGATTGAAATTGAAAAAGCCAAGGGAATGTATGGAAAAATATCGCTCTCTATTAAAGGGTTAACAATGCTAGAAAGGTTTGTCAATTGTTATCTATTTGTTGGGTTGTGTTTCATGTTGTTGTGGAACTATTTTTCCTTATTTTCTTCATGCACAATTGCCAATAAATCCCTATAAATTTAATTATATGCTAAAAATAGTATCTATATTTGGCGATACTTAAAAGATTAAAAAAAAGACGTGTGGCACTCGGAGACTGCCACGGTAAAGCTATTGCATAGCATAAAAAGTATCACCGCTCTGCCGGTCGGAGTGGGGGGTGTTAGGTTATTTCGTTACGGAATTTTTACATTCGGTCGCCGCGCTCAAAGACTGAGATAAAAGCTATGCAATAGCTTAATGAAAAATCAATTTCGCTCGTAATTATCCCTAGATAATAAGACTACTTTAAAATAGATACAAAGAAAACAAAGATAAAACAAACGTCATATATTCCTGCATGGTTTGCAGTGATTTACATAATATCTATACAATTTCAGATAAGAGATATCAAGTCGTCTGTTCAACTACATATACAAAACGTACTTCAAGGATTATTATCGACAACATCTTTATTCCTAGACAAGCTCAAGCTTAAACGAATAAAACATTACACATAAGTATCCAATTACAATTACCCATATTGTAAATCAAGCCATATTATAATTGATTCATTACCTTTCATAATACACGTAAACAAACACCGCTCATTATTTCAGATTAAATGTTCCACTTTAACCCATTATCGCACAACATAATAAACTGATAACTAATCCTAAAATCAACAATATGTACACTGTTTGTATCTCTCAAGTTTTAATTGTGTTCAAATCAACTTATCTTGGTATCTGCACAAAAGTTTGGGATGTGTAACCGTGGTGAAAGCCAAAAGTAATCACAATTTAGCAGTCACGCATCTCTCTGAATTACTCTTTAGCCACCCCACACAAACACGTCGACGAGTTACAGGCATGCGGCGCAAACAAATCAGCCCAATAAACAAGGAATCCCGCAGAACTGTCGCGTCAGCACAAGGTGCCATTCTAATTACATCACACATACCGCAATACTGCAGACCAATGAGCAGCAGAAGTACGTACTTAGAATAATTATACTTTTTAATCAACATTATATCGTGAACAATCTATTTGTAGAGCAACAATACATCGTATATGAGCTTCAAATATTAAAAAAGCAAAATAAAGACGTAACTACAGATAATATCGAATTAAGAAGTAGTTCTTTGTTAATTTTGTTTTGTTTCGTTCGAAAACATTTGTACCGTCGCGCGCAATAAATAGCCCTTGAGAGCAGCGCCCCAAAATCCAATCAGCTGTTGAATTAACCCGGCCGTGTGACGGGAATACCGATTTACTCCGTCCTCACGTCAAATGTTTATCTTTCATCTAGCAGAGCGTTAGTGTAAGTGTGAGGACAACGTGTAATGGCAGGACTCGACCCGATGGCTGCGAATTCGTAGCATAATCAGGGATTAACACGCCCGAATTGGCGCTGGCTCATGATAATATCTCCCGACGATTGCTCAATGTGAGCCAGTTTCTAAGATGAAAGCGGAATTTGTATCACAAATACTTTTTAAGAACGTCGAATTTATCTTATTAATAACGTACCATTGCCAAAAGATGTTGGATACAAAGTAAATATCGCGTCATGCGGAGTACATTATACTGTTGAGATTCATTGTATAGAAATAACGTTATAACACTTTATTATGAGAATAAAAATTCCATATAATATATTTAAAAAACGCAGGATCACAATAACATTTAAGTATCTATAATTCTTTAACTTCTTAGAGCCTTTATCGTACCGTTACCTAGTTCTAAATATTAAGCATGCCTTATATTATGCTGCAGTAGGTGTCATTCAAGACATTAGTGTATATATTTTTTATTCTACTTTTTAAAACTTTTTTTCACATAAAAACAATTTTTTCTTAGGCCGCGATATTCCATATAAAGACAATGTCGTTGCGAGCTAGTCTTTTATCATTTATAGAGCAGGCTCCAAGGAGATGTTCGTTTGCAAAAATCGCGGACCTAAATCTGACTTCTGATATATATTGTATAGATCCCAGACATCCTATAGACAGATGTTGCCAACCAGTTTTGTGGTCCCCCTGCCCGCACCCCGGTAATTAAATATGGCATACAAAGAAAAAAATAAAAATTTCCAAAACATGCCGTGTGGGGTATCAAATGAAAGAGCTTATTGAGTAGATCACGAATATATAGCATACTATATACATTTCTTACACTTTCTCTAAGATTTTTTAGAAAATTTACGAAAATGGTCCATTTTTGAGTTAACTTTAAACCACTATAGATTGAAAACTCATGAATATATTTTTTAAATTATTATTTTAAATAATTAACAATAGTCCATTGTTTATGATTCAATAGTTCGTAATATAATATAAGTGAGCTATGTGGTGGATTTGATGAAAATAACTATATACTATATGAACTTGAAAATATACTCGCCATCTTTGAATGCTCCCCCCACTCCCCCATGCAACTATTTCACTGTACGAAATATTGAATCGTAAACAATGGACTATTGTTAATTATTTAAAATAATAATTTAAAAAATATATTCATGAGTTTTCAATCTATAGTGGTTTAAAGTTAACTCAAAAATGGACCATTTTCGTAAATTTTCTAAAAAATCTTAGAGAAAGTGTAAGAAATGTATATAGTATGCTATATATTCGTGATCTACTCAATAAGCTCTTTCATTTGATACCCCACACGGCATGTTTTGGAAATTTTTATTTTTTTCTTTGTATGCCATATTTAATTACCGGGGTGCGGGCAGGGGGACCACAAAACTGGTTGGCAACATCTGTCTATAGGATGTCTGGGATCTATACAATATATATCAGAAGTCAGATTTAGGTCCGCGATTTTTGCAAACGAAACTCCACTGAGAGTCCGGTCTATTATCACCGCAATACGAGACAAATAATAACACAAAACGCGCATAATAAATTCGATACAAAACATTGATATAATACCTACATCTCCTCGTAAGCTATTTTGGAACGTTGTCATGAATCTAATTCCAGCGCAGCTCTCAGGCAAAACAAATATAATATTTTCATCGATATGACTAAACAACGGACAATATTTTGCTAGGCTTCCGCGATATCGGTTTATTCAAATGCTCCTTGTCCGACCCGATCTCAAAGAATCAACCTGCATAATATTATACATATTGAAATTCTTCCATCCGGCAAACATCGTCTTTATATTATTCTATGAATAAGTTTGTCTGCTACAAATGCAAAAATATAAGCATAATGTTGTAGAATATTTAGTGCAGCAACATACAATAATTTAAAAAACTGGCCATCAATTTGACTACCTTCATTCAATATTTCCATACATTATTAATATCTCTGACTTATGGGCTAATAAGCTTTATAAATATTTCTTAAATTCTTTACAAGTTTTCGATAAAATTGCATAAATTTACTTTAAAATAGGTACTGAAAGTTTCTATATAATTTAGTCCACTAAATTCCACTTTGTCAATATCCTTAATACTTTTGAAGAACAAGCCAAAAGTTAGTTTGACATCGAATACCATAGGTAAAGAATGAAACAGATAGTTTAATCAGTCCGAAATTGAATAATTTAATTTGGGGATCAAAAGGCTATTTTCGATGATTGGGTCACTAACGCTGATAGGACTAACAAAGCCAAAGGGATTATAACATACAGAGGACATCAAAGCCGTCACTGCTACTACTTCAAAGCAAAATTTTATTGAAGGCATTTACATTTTTATTGGCATGCTAGGACACCGCCTGCCGGCATCGCCCTGAAACGTAAGTGATTTTGAATTTTTCTGATGTGTATTTTATTATCTGATTTTATGTGTGTTCAATATGACTACAGATTACCATAACGAAAACATCACTATATAAGACTTAATATATTTTCCTTGCAAAAAGGTCTCATGACAAAGAAAATATATCTGTGTGCATCTCCAAAGATTCTGAAAATATTTATGCAGAACTCTCTTAGAAGCAAAAGAAATAACTAAAGGAGACGAGGTAACACATATCTAAAATAAAAATGTATTATATTCATAGGATATGTTTAATAAAAAGCCACGCAAGACACTACTTGCCACTGTAAAACTGCCAACTATGCCATCAATATAGCATAAAATATTTTCCTACGTGTACTCTGTGACTCATGAATCACGTAATTTTTATTCTATTACATTTGTTTTAAAAATAGATAAAATATCGTATTTAAGAAACCCATTGTTTACGTTGTCTGTGCGGTATGTTTGGGATTTTCGTGATTGATTCTACTGTAATTTCCATACGCGTGTTCTCCTCATATTAGCCCCTTAGTACACCAACCACTTCATGAAGACCTTCCTCAGCCCTCAAATTCAATTAAGAGTAGAATAAAAAGGGGAATACATTGGATTTTTCGAAGGTCACAGTATACTGGTCGCTGTTTCTAGGACCACCTACACAATTGTATGTTTAGCCGACCTCACGGCGCCTCGTACGGTCACGCACGCTACAATTTTATAAGATCTTTTAAACTATAAAGTTTAAATATTTTATACATTTACAAAAGAAATAAAAAGCACTACTCATCTCATTATTGTATTTAGTAAAGTATTAGATATTAATATTTAGATATCGAAGATATACCTATGTAAAATTATTGTATAGTATATTGCTCAACGAAATGTCGCCTTGTTCAAGATCTTACCCAATTCGAATTCACGAGCAGATGCTATGCACAATGCACATTACTTTTTCGTTAAATGTCAAAACTTTCGGTATGTGATTATCATAATTATATTCAAGCTGGTGCAAGCTGCAAATGCAATGTGAGTATCGTGACAAGGAGCAGTGAAATCAAAACAACGAATGAGCAGAGTTTATCGCGGGCACACGGCATGAGCTTTATTGAACTATCTGGAATAGGTTTGCAAATTGAGCCGATTTCGAATAAGCATGTTCAATTGGAGCAAAATTTGTGTATTCATTCGACAATAGATAAGAATATCAGAACGAAAATAGTCCAGTCTTCTATTGGTCTAAGATCCGAACATAAGGCGAAATTCAACGGCGTGATAATAGAATGAGACCAATTTTATAATTAATTTAGTCTATTAAAAAATGTATTAAAAATGGGTTGACTGGGAAAATCCTGGACAGGACATTTTTAATGAATTAAATTTTTTTTATTTATTTTTATTTTTTATTAATTGCAGTTTCGAGATAATAAAACAATTTTGTAATAAAACAGTGCTGACATAATTTTTTTTTTCATCATCCTATCAAGTGAAAGTAACTGGTACCGACATACCTGTTTATACCTGCCAACCTAGCCGTTTGTCCCGGTAAATATTAGAAAACGACTATGACTGCACATTCTGTAGGTTTCATACTTTAAGTCTATTATATATTTTTTTTTTATTATCTTGATACTGCAATTAATTAAAAAAAATGTTTTTTTTTAAATTCATTAAAAATGTCCTGTCCAGGATTTTCCCAGTCAACCCATTTTTAATACATTTTTTAATAAACTAAATTAATTATAAAATTGGTCTCATTCTATTATCACGCCGTTGAATTTCGCCTTATGTTCGGATCTTAGACCATATTGTTAGGTTTTAATAAAAAAATTTGTGTGGTTTGCAGTCAAACGAAAAATACGCTCACATCAAAATATTAAAAGAAAGAACTATACTTATATGGTTTGCAGTCAAACGAAAAATACGCTCACATCAAAATATTAAAAGAAAGAACTATACTTTTAATTAATATATGGTACAGGAGCTATTAACGTTTTAAAAAAAGTCATTTTAGTATAGTTGGGTTTTTTATATATTTATTTCCTTCTCCCTTGGACCGCTGCACTAAGCAGACGTATTAAGTTTGAACCGCATTTGTTTATTAAGCAGTATTTTAAATATAAATTATTCTTGTTAAAAAAGTTGAATATTAGGATCGCATAAATAGTGAAGAGTGCATTGTAAAGTAAAGTTGAATCATTCGAACACGGCTGTGTGCTACGGGTGAGTAACGCACACATTTACACAAGACGCAAGATACATCGCTTGTGATTTATGCTTGCCTGGTACTCAGTGGCCGTTGACGACTAGTTATAATCAACGCATAACAACGCAAAAAAGACGTCACACGTTCAGGTTGATTAGTGAACTCCTATACAATTCTACTTGCCGGATACTACGGATTCATTTTTTTGTATTCGTTTTAATTTTTTTTTACGATCAAATTTCACTCCGTGTGACTGACTGCTGGATAGATAAAAAGCAAAGGATGCCTTTGAGTCATAGCCCTCCAAAAACTTCGACAATTTCTCTTTCTGAGCAGACTCTCACACACTGTAAGTCTGACTCCAACTTAAGTACGACTACTTGTAAGCTGTCGGCACCAATGATATCAAGAGATCAGACGGCCAGTGATCCAAATATCACTATGCGAAAACGCAAAAGAGATACGGAGGATGAGATCTCTCGGTCGGAAATAATTGAAATGTTTTCTATTCTAAAAAACGAGCAGGAGCAAAAATTTACGGCTCTCATGAAAGAAATTAAATCTGGAATCAACAGCCACACGGAACAAAATAAAGAAATATCCGCTTCAATTGAATTTATATCGGAAAAGTATGATGAGCTGATTTCTAAAATTGGAGTTCTAGAACAGGAGAAAGCCTCAGATCGAAAATATATACAGGCTTTGGAAGGTCGTCTGGAACAACTGGAGCGTCATATCCGTAGTTCAAGTATTGAAATACGTAACGTGCCCAAAAAAGCCGTAGAATCAAAAGCTGATCTGATTGGCATTATATATAAAATGGGTAGTTCACTTAACGTGCCCGTACAAGAGACTGATATTCGTGATATATATCGCATAAATACAAATAATAAAAAGGATATAAACCAACCTATTGCGGCAGAGTTCTCGAGCGTTCCACTCAGAGATAGGATAATAAGTTCTGTCAAAACATACAACAAGAAATATGCAGCAAGTAAATACAGTACTTCGAATTTAAAAATTGAAGGACCCGTTAAGCCTATTTATGTGTCGGAAAGTTTGACTTTTAAAACGAAGAAATTATTTTACATGGCTAGAGAATACGCAAAAAATTATGGATATAGATATTGTTGGACGTCTCGAGGAAAGATATACTTAAGGAGAGCTGAAGGTTCACCTCTCATAAAGATTAATAATGAGGATGACATAGAGAACCTTAAGTCTAAGTGACTAGTTTTAAGTTTTTCTTATATTTTTAGATTTTGTTGCATGTTATTTAATTATCAAAATGTTATTAAAGCTTTATTTAAATTTAAATTTGTAATAAGAAAGCGCATTAAATATTTAAACATTACCTACCATTACCTTACATTTACACACAACACACACTCGATGAAAGATCCTTTACGTCATAATAATAAAATTCAGATATTAATGTTATTTATATATTGTAATATTTGTTATACTAGCACCACCTGTACAATTAACATGATTAACATGACATATTTGTCGGGTTACAAAAACTGCTTACGCTTACGACGATTAATAATATTCCTTTTGTTTTTATACATTTTAAAATCTTGCACTATATTAATATACTTACACCTAAATAATGGATAATAACTATATCACAACAGAAGTAGATAATTCAAATAATATAGAGTGCTTTTTGGTTAGCGATACAAATGATTGTCGATCTCTTCTGAAATCTGATAACAGCGATAAAGCTTCTTTTTATGTTTTAACTGTTAACATCAGAAGCATTAATTGTAATTTTGATTTATTTCTGGCATTTATTTCTACCCTAGAACTAACTATAGACATTTTTGTTTTAACTGAATGTTGGACTAGTATTGTAAATCCACCTCCTAATTTGGATAATTATCAAGTTTTTTGGACGAAAAATAGTTTAAATCAAAATGACCGGGTGGTTGTATACGTTCGTCATGGAATCAAAGCGTCGGCTTACGAACCCTTATTTTCGGAGGGAAACTGTTTAGTTGTTAATATTGTGCCTGACTATACTATAATATGTACATATCGACCTCCGTCATTTAGAAATACATCAAAATTTCTGGAATCTCTTGATACTACTCTAAAAACTATCACTTCTAAAAATATTATATTTACAGGCGACATTAATATTGATACATTGTCTAGTACTTTGGCTACAGCAACACAAACGTATCTGAATCTGTTAGCCATGCATGGCCTAATTCAAGGAATTAATGTACCAACAAGATTGACATCATGTCTCGATCACTTCATGATTAAATGCCAAAATGTCTGGAAAACACTTGTCTTTGAACAAGTATTGACCGACCATTCACCTATTCTGGTATGTATATCTGGAGTAAATATTAAAAGATGCTTTGCAGAAAACAAAACGTACCATAGAACAACTATGGATTTTATCTGTATGGAAAAATCATTATCAGAGGAAACATGGCAGGAGTTATATGAAATTAGTGATGCAAATGTTGCTGCTGATTTGATGATACAAAAACTCTCGTCCTTTATAATTCAACATACCCAAACAAAAATAGTAAACAGTAAGCTAAAACCTTTGAAACCTTGGATTACTGTAGGCGTAGTTAGGTCGATAAGGAAGAGAAACAAATTACACATGAAGGTTAAAAAAGCACCAGATAATATAAATCTTAGAGATAGGTATATTAAATATAGAAATGTCTGCAATAATATCATAAAATCACTTAAAAGGAAATATTATAAGGATCAACTTCTCAAAAGTAAAGGAAATATTAAAAAAACGTGGCAAGTAATTAAAGATGTCTGCAATTTGTCAAAACGAAAAGATACTTCTAGAGAACTACTACAAACAGATAACAACCCGATCGGGTCATTGAACAATGTTAACGCATATTTTACCTCCGTTGGTAGCTCGCTGGCAAATCTTACTCTGCAAAAATTAAACACGACACAATATGAACTCTCTGCCCACTGTAAAAAATCAAATTCACCACTCAATTCCATGTCGCTTCTCCCCACTGACTCAGTTGAAGTGAGAAATGTTATTCTAAGCCTAAAACCCCATAGCGCTCCCGGCTGGGATAATATTCCAGCTAATATACTTATAAAATTTGTAAATTTTCTAGCCGAACCCTTTTGTTTTTTGTGCAATTTAAGTCTGGAAACTGGAGTGTTTCCATCAGCCTTTAAAAGAGCTATTGTTAGCCCAATTTATAAAAGTGGAGATAAAACCAATCCAACAAATTATAGACCCATTTCTTTAATTTCAACGCTATCTAAAGTCCTAGAGAAACTTGTGAAAAAAAGATTAATGAGGTTTCTGGAGAGCAACAATATTCTCAGTGTCAACCAGTTTGGCTTTAGAGAACGAACTTCAACTGAAGATGCAGTCCTGTCACTGAGTTCAAAAATTGTTCAATACACTAGACAATGGGTACAAGTGTTTAGGAGTTTTTCTCGATCTACAAAAGGCATTCGACACAGTATCCATTCCCATCCTTCTGAAAAAGCTGGAGAATGTAGGCATAAGGGGAATCACGCTTGATTGGTTCTCTGACTACTTATTGGGTAGAAGGCAGTCTGTAAAAGTAGAGGGCCATGAAAGTGACTGTCTAGAATGCACATATGGCGTCCCGCAAGGTAGTACTTTGGGACCTATCCTTTTTCTTGTTTATATCAACGAACTATGTGATATCACCTTACCTGGACTGGATCTTCTTATGTTTGCCGATGACACTGTTTTACTAGTTCATGAAAAGTCTTGGAGAACTGTGGCAGAGCTTGCTGAAAAATGTCTTTCTGTAGTGACCTGTTGGCTCGAAAATAGTCTGCTGTCAATAAATACTAGTAAAACTAAATACATGTGCTACAGTATGACATCTAAAGGTGCCGCAAGTCAAGACATGATCATTAAAATACATACCTTTCCATGTAACCGTAGTAATTATGTGGCCCCCTGCAATTGTTCCACACTCTCGCGGGTTAATACAATTAGATACCTAGGTGTTGAGATTGATGATAAATTGAATTGGACTTCACATATTTCAAAACTTACTTCAAGAATACGTCAGCTAATTTATATCTTTAATAATTTAAAATCTGTGGCAGAACAAAATCTAGTGATATCTACTTATAAAGCTTTGTGCGAATGTATTATAAGATATTGTTTATGTGCTTGGGGTAATGCATCCAAATCCCTCCTTATATTAGTGGAGCGTGCTCAGAGAGCATTACTCAAAGTCTGTCTAAAACTTCCATGTAGTCACCCAACAACCGATGTATATAAAAAAGCCAATGTACTTAGTATAAGAAAGCTGTTCATTTTTGAAATCTTACGTCGCTACCATAAAAATGATGTTCCACACTTACCGGAAAGTAACAAACGTGTCGATCGGTGTCCGTTTCCTATAACAAAATCAAAATTCGCACAGAAACACTACAAAGTAGTTGCACCTCTTCTATACAATAAAATTAATAAGGAAATTAAAATAAAAAAATTGAATAATCATAAATTAAAAAAATGTATACTTACGTGGCTAGAGAAGTTTGACTACGACGAAATTGAAACCTTGCTAGGATGTATAATTTAAGCGTGCTAAAAGAATGGAAATAAAAATTATAATAATAAATAAATATTATATTGATATACTTCACACATAAAAGTACAACTTTCACGCAAACACACACACACACACACACACACACATATACTCACACTCACACTCACACACACTCACACTCACTAACACATACACACACACAAACATTAAAGCGCTTTCCACCTTTACTTGTAAATTTTTAAAATTTTCTTTTGTATAACGTAGGTATACTGTTAAGAAATTAATGGGAGAAGCCACTGGCTCCTGAGACACAGTATTTAACTAATTCAGGAGCCTATGGATTCATATATCCTCGTTTATGAACATATATACGCACATATTAAACATAAATTAAATCCTAATCAACATGGTTTCATTTCAGGTAAATCAACAAATTCAAATCTTCTTATATATACTTCGTATTTGTGTTCCTGTTTTGGGGAGCGGGTGCAGGTTGACTCCCTATATACAGATTTCTCTAAGGCCTTTGATCGCGTTAATCATATTATTCTATTAATAAAAGCTGCTCATCTTGGAATACACGGCAACCTGCACCGTTGGCTGCAGTCGTATCTTATGAACCGATCGCAACTGGTTACTGTATTTGGATACAGCTCAATTGCCTATCACACAAAATCTGGAGTTCCCCAGGGCTCCAATTTAGGACCATTATTATTTCTAATATTTATAAATGACCTTCTACATATAATAGAGAGTAATTGTTTGGCTTATGCTGATGATCTTAAAATTTACCGTGCAATAAAAAGCGTAGATGATTGTAAATTATTACAATGTGATATTAATAAAATTCATGATTGGTGTATAGATAATTGTATGGAACTAAATATTAATAAGTGTAAAGTGATAACATTTTCCAAAAGTAAATATAAAATTGAGTTTTCATACAGAATCTCAAATTTCGTGTTAGAAAGAGTTGATCAGGTATCAGATTTAGGAGTAATATTTGATTCGGTATTGTCCTTTAGAAACCATTATGACCACATTTGTAGCAAAGCAAACAGAGCTCTGGGCTTTATACTTAGAGTTGCCAAACCATTTCAATGTCCATCTTCTTGGATTATTCTTTATAACTCTCTTGTAAGAAGCATCCTTGAATACTGTTCGTCGGTATGGTCACCAATATATAATATACATATTGATAGAATTGAGGCAATCCAGCGACGATTTGTAAGATCATTGTGTATTAGATTAGGTTTAAGAAATAGTATTAAGGAGTATGATGACAGACTTTTAAAATTTAACATGAAAAGTTTAAAGAATCGGAGGATTACCTCCGATCTTTGTTATATTCACAGGATTGTCAATGGTATGAGAATTTATTAGATGAAATAAATATTAATGTTCCAAGTCGGTCCAAAAGGTCCTATAAATTATTTGCCTTGCCAACTACAAAAAACATGGTCTCTCAGAACAGCCCTTTGATCCGAATGTGTAGGCTTTATAATGAGATTTGTAACAATAATGATATTTTCCTATATAATTTGTATCAATTTAGAAATAAAATAGATATTAATTTAAATGATGAATAAAATTCAAGTTTACTTATAATTAATTTAAATTATTTTTGTTATTTTAATTAATGAGTACTTTTTGTGTGATATATTGATAAAACATTTGACTTAATAATTAATGATGGTATGTAGTTACTGTATTCACTTTTTTATGTTATTGTAATGATTTAAATGTTGTGTGCATTTTTAATTGGGTTGTAATCTTAATATTGTTTAATTTAGTAAGTTGATGTAAATGTTCTTGGATTATATCCTGTAACTGTGCCTTATATATAAATAAATAAATAAATATATAAGCTGTACCTATTTTATATACTGTTTCTCTTGCTATTTCGGTTAGAGTCCGGGCTGTCTGGCTGGCGGTAGTGGTTGCGTTTATTAGTGCGCACAGGAAAATATCCGTAATTTAAATTCATTTATTAACGCGTAATTTTTAATCTTTTGCCTTTAGATAGATCCATCAGACATATTTTTTTTATTGCAAGACGTTTTTTTCGTTGTTAAATAGGTGCCATACGCAATTTTTTATTTCAAAATAATTAAAATGTCATCGAAATAAGTGAAATTACATCAACATGAGTCCGCTTAAAAGGTAAGTAATAACTTTATTACTTATATTATATTATCCTTTTTTAATACTTATATTGAATAATTAGTAAACTAATATTTTTAATAGATGGTTTCATATTTATTACACTTTTGGGTATTAATATGAATTTGATGATATTTGGTTTTTATCAAGTTTACATTAACGTCCTATTTGAGGTTCGTTGGGAAAAGGAGGCACCATGGTAGATTGTTGCTAAAAAATTGTAAATAGTAAAATGAATATTATACAGATGCTGGAGTTGCACTACTAACACATATATATAAGGCATGGGAAAACTCAAAAAATGCTTTGGGGATATTTTGTGACCTCTCCAAGGCATTTGACTGCGTTGAACATTGTACTTTATTGCGTAAACTTAGTCACTATGGGATTAAAGGACAAGCTCAGAACCTCATAGCCTCATACCTGCATGATAGGATACAAACTGTAGTTGTTAATGGAGAACGTTCTAGCGGTGCGTCAATTAACATTGGTGTTCCACAGGGATCTATTTTAGGGCCCTTCTTGTTCTTGGTATATATCAATGATCTACCTTATTATTTACAGGATAGGTGTGAAATAGTTCTGTTTGCAGATGATACCTCATTAATATTTAATGTGGATAGGCATGACCCAAATGTTGACGAAGTGAACAGTGCTCTTTTACACATATCCGACTGGTTTACTGCTAATAATTTATTATTAAATGCCAAAAAAACAACTTGTGTTGAATTTTTACTACCAAACGTTAAAAAGTTAAGCAGAAATATTACCTTGAACGGGGAGGTATTACACCCTACAGAATCGACTATATTTCTTGGGTTAACATTGGACGAGAAACTACAGTGGGGAGCCCATGTCAACACCGCTGCAGGTAAGCTCAGTTCAGCAGCATATGCAGTCCGAAAGGTAAGGCATCTCACCGATGAAGATACAGCTAGATTGGTTTTTTTCAGCTACTTTCATAGTATTATGTCCCATGGAATTCTACTATGGGGCAGGGCAGCAGATATAGAAACTATATTTATCTTACAGAAAAGAGCCATTCGTTCTATATATAATTTACGTGCTCGGGACTCACTAAGAGATCTCTTTAAGAATACTGGTATCCTTACTGTACCATCACAGTATATATTTAATAATATTTTGCATGTACACAAAAACGCCGACTTACACACAAGAGTAGGAGATAGACACTGTTATGGCACAAGGAACAGAAATAGAATTGAAATGCCATTTTTCCGATTAGCTAAAGTTAAAAATTCATTTATGGGTATACGCTTTTACAATAGAATTCCTCATAATATTAAAGAGTTTAGTAGTTCTAAATTTAAAACTTATATAAAAAATGTACTAGTTCAGAGAGCGTACTACAGTATTCAGGAATATATGGACGATAAAAACCCATGGAGGGTTGTCGCGAAAAAACCACAGGACAGTTCTTTGGCATGTTATTATAATATATGATGTTACATATGTATTTTGTAAAATTGTAAAACTGACATGATTTAAAAGAGCAACTATGGAGTTTCTTGCCGGTTCTTCTCCGTAGATACTGCTTTCCGAATCGGTGGTAAATTTTAAAATATGTAATGACGTTTCAAAAGTGCTTCTATAAGAAGTCTAATTGAATAAATAAATGTTTGAGTTTGAGTTTTGAGTTTGAGTATATCCTTCACGGGGACTCATGTTGGTTGAATGAATTTCACTTATTTCGATGACATTTTAATGATTTTGAAATAAAAAATTGCGTCTGGCACCTATTTAACAACGAAAAAAACGTCTTGCAATAAAAAAATTATGTCTGATGGATCTATCTAAAAGCAAAAGATTAAAAATTACGCGTTAATAAATGACTTTAAATTACGGATATTTTCTTGTGCAGATAAGATGCGCACTAATAAACGCAACCACTGCGGCCAGCCAGACAGCCCGGACTCTAACCGAAATAGGAAGAGAAACAGTATATCAAAGAACCAACTATACTAAAATTCTCTCTTGTCAACGTTGGTAGCTCCTATACGTATAGGTCTCCTCAATTCTACTTTCTTTGTCCTTACAATTGAATTCTATGAAATTTTCATCATAAGTACATTTCAAAAATCCACCAGTTTAACCGATGACAAAAGTACCTACCCCTCGAAAGATGTATGTTCTTATTTAGATCATTTAAATATGCTTTAGGAATTCTAATTACTCATAACGTGAAATTAGCTGTGGGGCCTTAAAAAACAATTTATATTTTTAATTGAGCTCCAGATTATTATCGATACTGGTAAGTACTTAAACGTAAGTATGCAAATTTTTTCCATCGAAGTGTGACCAAACTTCATATAATTAATCAAAATGTATACGAATAAATAATATAATATTTAGCGAATAAATAGAATTGTTATATCTATAACACAGGTATAATACGAGATGACACTCACCTTGAACGTTGAACAATATAGGAGTAACGTTCGTGCTCCGATTACTGAGAAGATGACGGGGTTAATTAAAAAGATCCAAGATACAGCCATACTTTTCTTTTGTAGACGAATCGTTCAAACGCTACGATTTTTATGTGTTAGAAAGAAAGTTAATTGAATAATGAGTAATGATTATCTAGTCAGTTAGTCAGGGATGTTAACAAGCTCATGTTGTACATTTATGTTAAATGTTTTCTAGTTTTTAGTGCTATTTTTTTCTTTCCAGTTTGTTTTTTCTAGAGGTAGTGTATTATTATTTTATAATTTATTTAAAAATAGAATTCTTAACACGAAAATTTAAGGCAAAAAAATGTTTTATATAAAAAAATATTAAATACAAGAGACGACCTAGTGGCAGACTGTACGATAATGAATCATTTTCTTATTTATACCCATACTCCTCCATTTATTTTAATGAAAAGCATAACAATAAACAAACTATTTTAATTACACAATTTCCATATCATTTTGTGATACAAGAACGACTGCAACGTTTTAATGTAGTATTTTCGCCACAGAAAATACGGGCGTTCGAACCGCTCGTTTGCGGCCACAGCAATAACCAGGCGCGGGGTGACAGGAACTGCCAACAGATATATATAACGTCAATTTGTTTGGCCGCTACTTACAAGACGTCGCCTGCTTAGAATTCCAGACGCGACAGCCTAGCTGTCTCAACTTATAAATTAACCTACCAATAACTACAACAAAGTTGAGATGTTAACTAATTTTCGATATCTTGTAATGTTTTATTTGCTGTTGCGATATACAAAAATTGAAACCTTAAATTGTTGTCATCATCCATTAATTAAAAATTCTTATTCTTATTCTTTTAATAATAAAAATAATTTTGTATTGTACTCTTAAGAAATAGCTCTGTATAATTGGCGCATGCTGTGTTAACCTCTAATTATTTGTTACTTTATCGTAAGAACTATATGTTATATAATAATTATATTTAAGAATCATTGTAAACAAATGTTGGTTGACATAAAAAAAAAAAAAATTGCTATTGTATTCGTTAATGCAGAATCTTAATTGCTTAGATTATTATCCTTCTGTGGAGAAATCGAAACAAATATATACGTGGTAGAATAAATAATAATTCAGAAAATAAAATCCTTAGTAATTTTCATGACTTAAATGATCTTAAATATAAACTTTCTTTATAACTCTATCTGCATGTAAAACAATATAATCGTTTTATCATGTCACCGAAGCTTTTAAATAAGTTGCGCTATCCGTGCGACGTGACAAAAAAGATTATACAATAACGATCTTTTCCTACAAAATATAACATAGTATAAAACGTTACATATTAAGTATTCCGTAGTTTACTTTAGACACGGAGGACGTTAGGCGAGGCGAGACAGCGGGAGTAGTAAGCCTTATTTGAGCCGAGCGCGCGTGACAGGAAACTGGAAACGCGTCTTGTATGTCGCGTCGCCCGAATTCTCATCAAATCATCCCGCGACAATGTCGTCGCAAATCCCAACACGGGATCAAGAGTATTAAAGCCAAATTGAAGCTAAATTGGCTACATATCTCCCATAAATTATACTAAGAAATAGTAAACTTTTACAAATAAGAAATATATTGGACAAAATTCGCCGAAACCATTAATTACCGAAGTCGAACTAATGTAAACTAATACCTGAACTTAATTTAAATAAAGGTATTACCTCAATAGATATAAAGAGACTGGATTACACGATAAGATAACACAAAGCGCCGCCGCCTTCGCGAATCATTAATTTTAATTCGTGCCTCGTGACGGCAGCTCTAATGAATTATTGGCAATCGCTGAAGTGTGCTCCCGAAGAGTTTCTACACTTTTTCTTTGGGACTTAGCATAATGTAAAAAAATGCTGTGCGTCCGCCCTGCATACTAATTGCTTGTTGTGTCTACTTAAGCCTAAGAAAATTCACCGTACGAAACTTTGTCGAAACAGCTCAAGATTATAATACTTTTTTCTCATCGATCACTTAAAACGGTCGCTTTCTAAGCCTCACTTTTCATACCCTCAGACTTTTTATTGCGGGAAGTAATATCAACACATTAAAGCTTAAAATTCAATGCAAAAAATCTAATGAAACTTAATGTAGATGGAAATTTTATTCTTATTCCAAACCAGGTTACCGAGAATGAGGATTAGTGATGGCCAAGGAATACCAATTACATATTATATTTTATTACCTTTTATGGAACTTGGAAGGTAGTAATGCATTACTTCCAGAATAATTTTCTTGCCATTTTTGTTCAATATCTCTGTTAGCTATTAGATATTAAATCTATGAAAATTACAAGTTTACAGTGCGTTTCGTTCCTGAAGAGAGTAGTAATATTTGAAAATATAAAATCACGTGTCTCCTTATTGTCTTAAAATCATATTGATCTTTAAAGAGCTTCGATTTACACAACTTTTCATTTTAGCGTGTATATATTGATTACTTAAAGAAATTTCCATCGCCTATTTGCAGCACATCTGTATTATATTGAAGAGCGAAACAAGTTTCAAAATTGTAAGAAGTTGTGCACACTTGCGAATGGTCCCGTAGGGCCTCATCGTATGTACGTGTGAACGCCGCTGATGCGTATCCGCGAGTCCCGGCGAAACTGGTATTTTTTAAACTTTTGCCTTTACGTAAGCCAGGGGCACGAAAGTTACAATTGTATTCCCCCTTCACCCCCTTCAATATGTGACCTGCTTATTTATTGGAGAGGCGTCGGCAGAGTTCTTAGACAATATGTCGCGCTACCCGACCGAACGCACCAGGAACGGAAGACTCGAAACAATATACCGCGGGAGTGAAGCCTATGATTTATTATCTCCCTTAATACTAGCGCTATTGGTTTCGTGATATATTGGTACTGGAATAAATTGAGGTGTTCGGAGAGTATATGTAGGTATGCAGCAAGGAGACCGGTCACTCAGTATTCAGAGCGCAGCCGTCATTAGCCGAGCCAGACGTTGGATTCCCACAAGCAGCACGATTGAACCTTCTCAGTCCAACTGAATAATGATTATAGGAAAGAATATCTACGTCACAATTGGATTTCGATTTATATTATTTTCTCTCGATGAAACGTGAATTTGTTAGTTGTGGTCCTTGTAATATAAAGAACATTAAAAATTGTGTAGAGGTCTAAAATCAACTTCCATTCAATTTTAATCCGAAAACTGCTAGTTAAAACATAAGTTATCACTCGCACAAAAAAAAAACAAAAATATCTTCATTACGCAACAAACCCAAAATATTACAATGACAAACTTATCGAAGCTTAGACATACCCATGCGTTTAATTTTTGGGGTCGTTTTACAAAATGCTTAAATTTAAATACAGAATCCATTTTGTGTTCAAATGAGTTTTCGGAATAGCCAATTAGTTGTTAGCGCCGGCCGCCCGCGCTCACTTTCATTAGGCTATATAGTTTCCCAAATATCTGAACCCCTCAAAATATATCTTCGCTACTTCCTTGTAAAAACGGCAATGTCCTTATTTAAATTAATGATGAATGAATTTTAGAATATTAAAATGTAACATGACGACCGTAGATATATATTTAAAACAATAACTTAATTAAACCTTAGTAGGAAAATCTATAAGAGCACAAGACGAGACACAAATACTAATTAAAAAAAAATTAGTACCTATAAATTGAGTAAATTGTTTATATTAAAAGTTAGCGGATTAAAATATTTATTTGAGCGCGGCAGCCAGCAACTGGAAGCGCAACTCTTTGGAATGTGCAATTCCTTTCTTATTTCATAACGCAATCTCCTCGGCTTCTTATCTCACTACGAACATATCTCGCCCCAGCTCTTGGGGAAAATCATCTAATATAAAATCGGTTTAATTTGCGCTTTTCGCACTCAATGGGATGGAATAATATCAGGCAATTTGGTTACCGCTGGCATAAATATGGCGGGCCGCGCTGTAATTGTAACGCGAGCAATTCGCGCCTCGTAACGACCAAGGAGAGAAAACTTAGCCCGTTACCGAGCGCGATGGACAACCAGAGGGCTACGCTCCGGCGACCTCCCTTCGGCGAACAGCCTCTCTCGATTCACAACCACCAAGCAAATATTTTCTATTGTTGAATAAGACTGTAATTACCAAAACGGTATTTAAATTAAGATTATAATTAATACATACCACTGACAAACATTCACAGAAATTATTGTTATAAATTTAGCTGAATATTAACATAGTCAACGCGTATTTTTCGCTTTGTATCATTTCCACTGGAGTATAGTGAATTAAGCATAATAGAATGACGAAATGTCATTTTCTGACCCTTCCGCGATTCATGCGCAGAATTTAAAATTCGTAAATTAGTCTATATAAACCTGCGTTGTAATTAAAGTCGGGTGCCGAGCCGCACCGCCCGCGCCGGCCTCCCATCTTTCTTGTCTGGCCTACGAATTAAACACCGAATTGCTTTAGTAATTCGAAATATATATTCTAGGGAGATCTCAGTTCGATGTAAATCACTTTTACTGTCCCAGTATTCGAGACTTTAATTCCTAAAAACCTCCCTGAAAAACTAAATTACACGGTTTGCATTTATTTTAATTGAGCCATTAGCTAAAATTAAAGATTAAATACACCGTTCCGTGATAGTACATGCACATTAACCTACAAGTTTGGAAATAACTTATTTACTAAAACATAACACAGTGTTACCTATCACTTATCAAACAGAAAATATTCTTAGGAATACCTACGGATCGATGATGATGAAAGACAATGAATTTATGATAAACATACAGGTGATCCAGAAGAGCATAGCATTTTTTAGAGCATAATAATTTTAAGAATATCTAATCTACAGACAAAATAATAATTGTGGTTAGGCACGGCGAGTGTGAATTGAGGCATGCAACAGTTTACCCAGGAGCAAGCATCCCGGCCACTTCCGTTTGCCACTAGGCACTAGATCCGCTCAAACTCGAACAAACACTCAAATTGCCTTAAGCTTGTTAAACAAGAACGATTAAATTATAGACGGAAAAAGATTATATTTGTAAAAAAAATGGTTGCCTGTAAAGTCGGTTTTACGGGCGAAGATTTTACGTGACAACGTCTTTTTCTCGGTAGAATATTTATGTGCTGCGCGCGCGGCAGACCGCGGGCCTCTCTCTCGTTCGGTGACTCATCGTAACGTTACCGAGCGTTACACTTTTTCATAAGTGACTCCCAGTCGCAACCTAATTTAAGACGTTGTCACGTCAAAATAAAATCTTTTTCACTTACATATTCCATTAATCACTTTCAATATTTATAGTGTTTAATTACTTGTGTTTTCCTTAAGCGTTATGTAAAAATATGTTTAAATATTTCAAACTGTTACTTATTTCATACGGAAATAGCTGTATTTGAGATAATATCCTGTAACGTTACAAATTTTCGTCTATATTGCAGGCATTTACAACATCTGCTTTTTATTACAATTTTGTATTTGTATTTACAATTGTATTTACAACAGTGAATTTTCCGGTTGCATATAACTACTCCACTATGATAAACGGAACATTTAAACATACAATATTACTTCAAATTTTTCAGTAATGATTTCAAATTTCAAGTCTTTCATTTGCCAGGCACGAAAATTTTATTCGTATTGAAATTTAATTGCTACTAGGAAGTCTTTTATTTTCTCTATTGAAAGCGAAAAAGCAATATGATATTATTAGTGATACATAGTAAACGTGCAGTATTTGTATTTTTTAACTATAAATTATTGATTTTTTAACGTTTTCTACTGCGACTTAAGCAAAAATAAATAGACAATATGAACTTTATGGCTCTATTTTTTCGTTTGTTTTAGTTTTATATTTTTGTAAGTTTAATATTAAATTCACGCGGTGTTTTATCACAATATGATAAAGGAATTTATTAGTGCGTAAGAAACTCTTCAATAGTTACGTCGTAGTATTCTACAAAACGAGTTACATTTTCAATTTGAAAACCTTAAAAGTATAAAATGAGGAAAGCGTACAAGTGTAGGTACACGAGTTGGCGAGTTTGTAACAAACTATGCAATCGTTGTCCAAACATAAGGACACTGGATGCAAAATAAGTTACGAAATTGAGTTGCTGTAGAGTGGCCGCCGCGTGAACTGCTGACTAAACTAAATTTCCCAACTTAGTAACACGGGCAATCGAAAAATAGAAAGTTCCACCCGACACGGGATCGAGACTAACTGTGTAACTGGCATTCTTCAAAGAACTTTAGGTGAGAATTCTCCGAGTTATTTACTTGTTTTCTTTTCATTCTTATAAAAGAGTTAGCGTAAACTACCAAGTTATGCGCTTTGCTTGTAAATACATCAAATGGAGGATACTGTTTCGTATGGAAACTTGGGTTATCCTTAAATTAACTTTTCGAATCTTGGGCATACTTTTGTAGTTATAGATTTGCATGTTATTTTCTGTTATAATTATAATTTTATTTGAAGAAAAGTCGACTTTAATAAAATCTTATAGTGCATACATAATAATGTATTTTCAATATACGTGTATAGACGAAATTAGAATTCTAAGATACAAATTTTTATTTTAAATTGAAAGCAGCTGAGTTTACATTTATTTATTTTGAACATAAAACTATAAGCTCTACAACATACAAAATAATGAAATACATTTAGGCAGATAAGTGCATTGTGCATACATAATAGACTTCCATTTAATCATTTAATAATTCATCAACTTCATTTTCAATTTGTTCATATTAGTATAATAAATAATATTTCTTAAATTTTCAAATTTTATGAAAATTCTTCTCTATAAATAAAATATTGTTCTTGCACTCTATTAAAAAGAGGAGAATAACAAAATAACGAAGTATAAGGTTCCACCTAATTCCTCGCAAAACTACTCCACTATGAAATGACACTAGGCTCCTTTCAAAGCATGCTCTTTTCGAAGTGGCACTTAACGCAACAGAATAAACAGAGGTGGAGTTAAGTAAACACGGAAACTCCATCCAGACGGTTTATACGCCCGGGGTCATTCTAGTTTCATTACCAATAGCTCACTCTCATAACTTATTCAGTTTAGGCCAGGTAACGCGTTTTTGCATCGAATTTATTACCTTATGTGTCGTACTTTCCGTTAAAATTGTCCCATTTTCGTTAAACTTGAGTAAAATGACAAGGGTACGACATGATGAATTTCAGAGACAAGGAAAAATATTGTACAGGAACTAACTTTTATTATCTAATTTAATGTCAAATCTCCTTTTTATTTCCTAGCCGCTTGCCCCAGCTTCGCCCGAGTAGACCCGGGATAAAAAAGCTCTTTATCTTCTCTTTCTGCTAATTAAAGAAGTTTCATGATCGGATGAATTTTGAAGATTACTCATCACTACTTACATACAAACTTAGAAACATTAACTCTCCATAATATTAATAAAGATTAGTATACTTTAAATAAATCAATAATTCAAATCATAAAATTAAAACAAGAAATATTTATTTGGGTTTATAAATTGTAAGCGGATACAATGTTTTATACTGAGGCGCGTAAACAAACGCGTAGCTCACATGACGAGTACTTCCTCCACCCAAAGCACTTAGGTAATAAAACGAAGAAAGTAGTTTTAAGTAAGCCCGCGACAGCTATTGCGGCCCCTTATTACCCGCTACAAAACCCTCCTTATTACACGAGACAAACAAGTTATTCGTTTCAAATTGAAAACTTTCTACCCCACTAGCCATACTGGGGCGGTGGCCTATAAATTCTGCCAATTTTGTTTTATTTCGCCATGCAGGCACGGTAATAAAAGTAAGCTGGACGTGAGACAAAGCCTCTAGCCGGGATTACGCGGCCATCGCAATGGATCACTGCAGCCTGTGATATGGTGTCTAAACAACGGACCTGACTAACTGGATGCAATGTAATTTATTATGTTACTACATCTGTAACACGACCTGTAAGTGCCGGTGATGAGGTCACAATTACCTCTGTCTCGACCGGTATTACCCGACCGGTATATGATTTATAGACTGAAATGCATCATGCAGAATGATTTATGCGCTTAAATTGTTGCACACTTTTCTATTTATAAACTCGCATATTTTTTATTCAACTGCGACATTGCCTAATTTACAGTATTTAAGTTTCAATTTTCATAGCTTTGAATAATGTATTTTCAATATACGTGTATAGACGAAATTAGAATTCTAAGATACAAATTTTTATTTTAAACTAGCGGTCCGCCCCGGCTTCGCCCGTGGTACATGTTTACGTTTTCTCTCCATAAGAACCATCCTCGTACTTCAAGGAATATAATAAAAAAAGAATTATCGAAATCGGTTCAGCCGTTCTTGAGTTATGCGCTTACCAACACATTTTGCGATTCATTTTTATATTATAGATTGAAAGCAGCTGAGTTTACATTTATTTATTTTGAACAACAGCTGGTACGGCAGCTCAGGCAGGTGAATTTGGCGCTTTTAAGAAACAACGATTATTAACAGCACTAAGAAGGCAAGTTCCATTCCATTCTTCCTTCATTACACATTTTTCTTTAAATGCTCTGGGTGTTATAGCATTTTAAAGGTAATACTAGAAAAGCTCCACTCACCTTGGGAAACTGTGCCACGATAAAATGCTAAAGATTGTATGCTCATAAATTGAATGTACGGAATGAATTACACTATTCTCGGAACATGCTTGTTGATGATAATTTAACGATCTTGCTCTTTGTTAATTTGTCAAAGAACTCATACTCAACCTCAGATAATGATGATCTTTACTTACTTACCTACTGTAAGTACATACTTATGTAATGTTGTTAAAATTTTAAGAACAAAAGATGCTTTTACGTCCCTTTTCTATGTCATATTTAAGTATTCTTTGTGGAAATATAATATGAAGTATTTACTTATAAATAGTAACTTTTACCTATAATTTTCTTTTCTAATTTAATAACAATTAATTCTGTCGTGCACTTTCTTTCTTATAATCCGTTATGTAAATATACATCTTCAAGGATTCAGTAGTTAACAAAATTTTCACACGACGATCAGTGGTTAATCCTGGACACACTCCAATCCCATCTAGAGTTGGCATTTTTAAAAAGGCCGCATGTGTGATCTCCGCTGCAGACTCATTGTTCTTATCCATTCCATATGGAACGTGTCGAGTAAGCACAAGTATTCGACTCGTTCGAGTAAACAACGCCATTCGTTTATTTTGACCGCGTGTTTCTTTAATTTTATCACGAAAGCTTTCCAAAATAAACTTCAAGTTTATATGAGCTCCTCTTGGAAATTTTCTAGTTTCTTAGTTTCATTACCAGAACAGGTGCTAATAGTATTTGCATGATGAACAAACTACAATCGTAAAACACGAACAAGTTTGCATGCGGTTATTGCTAGAGCAGGAAAAATAAACTGCACACAAACAAAATAAAGGGTAATATTATTATGCAATGTTTCAAACGAAATACCGCCTGTTTTACGAATAGCATCGCAAACATTTTGCTGTGTCTGACGGTTATGATCCGTCGTTGAACGTCACGCCAAATTTGGTCCCCTCATAAAAATAAAAAGCAAAACAGACTGTGATAAAACACGCCGGGGATCATAGTTTAAACCACATAAGAGAGTTAAAGTATAAAATTTTAGAAAGATTTTAGTATCGCTCTCAGGAAGACTTAAAATTTTATATCATGGTTTTACATAAAACACGTCAAAGAATCGGTTTGACCTAAAAAAAAGGTGTAACAATACTATTTTCAACACAAAATAACATACTATGTTCTGGTGTGAGTCATTCAAAATAAATTTCTTTCAACAATTAACCAGAACATTATACTGCACTAAATGTTTACAACATAATCACTAGACCATAGTCCATCAAAATGTAAACCCGTAAACGTAAACCTGACAATAAAGAAATACTAAACAAAGCTCATAAAACTACTATTATCAATATCAAGCTCAATTGGATAGCTGAAACAATAAAGTCACAAAACCTAATGTGCGACAAGAAAGAGCGTGGAAGCCAATTAATTTTTGCTGAGACTACGGTTTATGTTTTCCCGGATAAATAAGGAGATTTAGCGGCGGCGCCCGGGGCAGCCTCATAAAATGGCTAGCTCGTAACCTGGCTTGACCGACGGCCTTACTAGCTTTTCTCGACAGAATTCACACTATAAATTATAAGATGTCGTACGATCAATGTACTAAAATAGCTTATGTTAAGTAGCTTTATTGCTCATGTATTTTAACCTTACATAATATAAATTTTGACACTAATTTAATCCAATTAATGCATATTGTTAGAATTAATAATTTGATTGCAATATAAAACTTAATTTAGGAGATGATTCCTTAGATCGTGGTTAGCTTAAAAGCTATTTGAGAATAGAGTTATGTTTTGATACGTTTATTTTATTTCAAGATGTTCATATTTGTAGAGTTTTAAAGTAACTACATAGTAAAAAGCAAGAGCATAAATTACTGACGTTGTGTATTACTGCACAGCGGGTGTAAAAGTCATTCAGTTGCATTTTATTTTACTGGAGTAGGAGCGGCCGGGTGATGACTAAATAATGACTAGGATAACGCAGTTTTATTGCTGCCTCCGTGTTGCGAATATATAAATGAACCCTCAAGGGAGTGTTAAAGACGCCGCCGAAGAACTCCTGACGAAACAAGTCGGGCTCAGAGAAATAGCGCCGTAAACCTCCCTCTACCCACCGAGACTAAGACGTCATTTTGTCTTTCTAACCAAAATGTTGTCTAGACGGGACCATGTATAAAACACGTTACGCCACTGGAGAATCTATTTATTATCAACCAAATAATGAGGTCAGTAATGTAAGGCGAATATGTTTTTAAATTATTATACGACGGACGATTTATTAGCTACAAATATAATATAGCGTAATATTTAAAAAAGTAATCAAACTTTAGTGGAGTTCTGAAAACGTCATATTACGAATATTTTACAGTAGGTATAACGGAATACGGGACGATTTAATTTCTCTCGTAGATCTTTTTATGGGCCTGACACGGACAATTAATCTTCACTGTGAAACGTGTGAACTCTGCTCTAAAGTATTATCTAAATAAGCTTTGGACTTTATCAAAACATTGCGTGGCTTTGTTTTAAAAAATTTTTACGTCATTTAAGGATCGCAATAATATTTTAATGAGCGATAAACAGAGTAAAGAAGTCCGTAATCAAATGTGAATGCTCAAATGTAAATTATTAAAAGTTTAATTGTATTCCGGAGCTCGACTCCTCAGCCGTAAAGAAGCCGTGAGGCGCCTTTGATACACTATTAATGCAATTGTTCGAAAACAGAGCGAGGCAATAAAATTTAGCCTTCAGGTGGAATATTCCACTCCACTTTGCCCCTTAGGCTATAATTTTTCGCATTGCGGATTTTAACAAACGTGTTTCTTTACTTTGTTTTATTTCTTGGCGCAAATGAGGCGGTACTTAACTAAACTTAGTTTGTAGGAAAATCTCGTGTTGTACTTTTTTGGAATCATGAATCATTTTTTACAAATTTGAGATTAAGCTTTTTGTATTTCCAAAAATGAGCTAAAATAGGCGAAAGCTTGATTTTCAATGTATTCATTTGATTATAATATACATATATCATGTAAATCATGTATAAATTAGATTGTAAAACAGCTACATTAATGTAACTATACTGTGAGATGTTGGTACTTACTTTCTATATTCTTTATATGTATATTTACATGGAAAATCTAGTACAATAACCTGTTCGGATTTATTCAGTGTACAAATCGATGATGGATGAATTAGTGATTTGAATATTGGCAATAGATAAACAGAATGAATAAGTTACATTGTGTGTCCGATAAAAACATTTTGTCTGCAATGATAATAAACATTGTTAATTTTGTTCGTGAAGTTATTTATAGGTTATAGATTTAGTCCATTGAAATGTTACATTTTTTAGGCCTAACCACAGACATATATTAAGATAGACTACGCAAGTGTATGTACTTCCCGTGTCCAAACTAAGTTTATGACACTTACTTGACGCTGGCCTACACTCAGTCCGCGCTTGCAGTTCGCCAAGGAAAGACGTGAAGCTGAATAAAGTAAAATGCCGAATTGCGCCGTTATAAACTGTAGAAACTCCACAGCTGTGAGTGGCCGAGTTATCGGAGATGTTTCCTTCCACCGGTAAGTAATTTTCTAATCAGAATATGCACTATTTATTTTAAAATCAAATAAAGAATATCTGTGGAAAACGATCGTGACAAACATGGATACCAAATCATACGGAATGATTCGGAATACATTGCGGCTTTTACTTGGCACGGTAAAGATCGCGTCGTATGATAATAAGCAATGAATAGCGTCTTTTCATTTTTCTGTTCTCATTTTTCTGTCCAATTTTGTGGTTAGTGATGTTCATTTGATGCAACAGTTCTCGATTCTAATCTATTTTATAATCGAACAGAAAAATGATAATTTGAAGGAGCAATTTTTCAGAAAAAAAGGCATAGATTTTTTTTGTCATTTAATACGACTTGACCTAGAACTTTTAAGTATTTTAATACAAAGG